>OX443561.1:124622326-129622326 GCA_949372485.1 Cheilosia soror
TCAAGTTGTTCAGCGCCTCCAGTGCCCAAATGAATCGAACACAACAATTTTTCTCCACCCGTGCCATCTGTTGATTAATAGGGAAACAATTTTCTGAAGAGAAAAATGAGTTTGTTCAAAAGCAAAACCGCGGTTCACCTGCCCCGGGTG
Source organism: Cheilosia soror (assembly GCA_949372485.1). NCBI lineage: Eukaryota > Metazoa > Arthropoda > Insecta > Diptera > Syrphidae > Cheilosia > Cheilosia soror. The sequence continues at coordinate 124,622,477 of OX443561.1, forward strand.
ATAGTACCGTGTGAGGGGCTAATCACCTAATCCAGTGCTATAATCGATTCAAAGCCAACAAACGCGCCTCGGAATGGACGGATCAACAAGACGACGACCGGATTTCAAAAGGAAAATAAGAATTGGAACATGGAACACAAAAACGATTGTAGAAAAAGTAGAAGAGTTGATGCAAGAGATGGAAGAGTACTGTTTAGATCTGCTGGGACTAAGTGAGGTAAAAAAGAAAGGCAGTGGTGTCTTAGGTCTGATAACGGATATACGCGTAGATACTCTGGAATAGGGAAGAGACCAAAGGGCCAAAGAAGGCGTAGGTATAGTTACGAGCCCAGAATTGGAGACAAACGTAAGTGGCTGGGAACCCGTTAACTCTAGTGATACAACTCGATTTGGAAATTAAAGTGTCGGCTATCCAAGTGGATGCGCCCACGGATGACAGCCTGGTACTAGACAGGAAGAACAGCAATTGTATTGGGAGATCTAAACGCCAGAACGCGACAAGACATAAGTATATGCCACGGAACTATGGGTAAACATGGAAAACATGGTAAACATGGGGGACAACGCTTAATGACGATGGCAGGCGGCTGATAGAGTTCTGTGTTCAAAATCAATTGTTAATAGGCAACTGCCTGTTCCCACACAAAAATTACATTCTATGCTGAATAAGGAACAGACCACCGCTTGCTAATAGCAGGCACCCGATTTATGAAGCCACCAAGACCTTCTTCTTCGTCTTCGAAATCATTAAGCTAAAAGAGCTACTGAAAGGGGATAAAAGGAAAAACCTGGGAAAATCACATAGCGGATATGGGAAGGATAAGGGGCAGAATCCTGGCAGAGATGAGAAGAGAGAGCTGGGACCGACTTAATTGGAGAAGATGTATATCCCGAGGCAACCCCGACGCTTAACAGCAAATGGGAAATGTGCTAACAATTTGAAGATTTCCTAATTTGTGTATTGTTAAGCGGTGAAAAACCTTTAAAAGGAATCTGATGGCCGAATTTAACTGCAATTTGGGTATAAATTTGTTAAGAATAATTTATTCGGCACTTGAATCTACAAACATCACTGTCGCACAATGCTTAAGGCATTATATAGACAGAACCAGGTGCGGCTGTGTTGGGTACTAGGACACTACGGAATTCTCAAAATAAGCGGGGAACAATTAAGGACACTGGCCGGCCGACATCTTGTCAGAGTAGTGTTTTCTTAGAATACATGACAAGAGGCTCAAACTGGCAGAGTTGAACACCTACAAGCCGAGGAAGATATAGCAAATAAACCGTGCGAATGCGAAGCAATAATTCGCAGCCGAAGAAATTCTTTGGAAAGGTACTTACCTATGATTGCAAGGCGATAGCCGAATGGTGGCTTTCTTATCGAAGCACAACGTACACGAATCATCACGAACGCTTAGTCTACGTAATTTTTCCAAAAATATATGTCTAGGAAGAACGATCTAAAAGAGAAAGATGAAAATATAATTTAAGTGTAATTTCGCTTACGTGTGCACACTTACTTTGTCTTGGGATTTTAGTGTCGCGCAATCGTTAAAGCAGCGATACACCCGGTTTTTGGGTGGATATTTAAACGGATGCAAGCCAAAGTTGAAGCGGCATTGTTGAAACGACATAAAACTTGCTGCCGCAAAGAATCCTTCTCTGTAATTTAGAAGAACAAAATAAAACTATTCTAATTCGACAAACAGCTTTACCCCGTCCTTACTTCGCATTGCTAAATACATTCTTATATGATTCAGTTTCTTGTCCATCTAAACTAAAAACCACTTCTTGCTCCTTTAGGTCGAGTAAGCATCCCAATATGGAACCGTGTTGCCACGCCGAAAGATTGTGTGCCACTGACTGCGCATTATGCCAAATGAGTTTCCTGCAGCCATCGAATGCGATTGAGTACTTATCATCACCAATGCCATAGCCATCGTCACTGAGAAAATTTGAGCCTTTTGTGGCCCAACCGATTTGCATCACGCCTGGGGTTATGATCAATACCTCGTAGTACCAGCAGTCGCTTATCGTCTGAAATAGAATAAATTCAAATATGTGATTGAGGCACGAAAGTGAAGGAGAAAAACCGTACTTGGTATGTACAGCGCACGCTTTCAAAGGTGTACGCGTCGCATCGTGCCTCTAAGCCATCTGGCGATATCTTTAAATATTCACTGACATCCTTCGTGTTTAGCATAACATTTATGTTGCTTAGGTCCACCGTCTCAAACGAGTAATTCCTACCCTCAACAGTAACTGCAAACAAATGAAATTAACAGCAAATACTATTGCGTCAATCGCGATAGCTTACAATAATTATCCAAACACCAACGGGCGCAGAAGCCGATTTGTCGCAAGACATAGTCACCATCTGTTGCATACTTTTCCAGCCTTATAAGTGGATTGTTAGGATGATCGGCTAGTTTTTTCTGCAATTACAGGGAGTATTGTAGAACATGTACAACAAAAATGCAACATCTAAGTGCTTACCTTAATCGTTGCTTTATTTTCGCTGGTTTGAGCAAATTTCTCCAGAGCAATAAGTGATAACAATGTCACGTCGTAGTTAACGCCATCTTCCAAATTATCAATCAGGTACTGAAGTGTCGTGTCATTCAACATTGCAATACTACTCGGACCGGCCAACTTCTCTGCCAAACAACCCAGTATAACGCATAAATTTCGCTCACGCCGCGGCGTCCTTCGCAGGGAATGTGTGATCATATCAGCAACTTTCAGTACGGAATCTTTTGTTGGCAATGGACTGTCATCAAGAAGGAGAGCGATTACGCTCGCTCCCATTGGATGCTTTACAGGTACCACGCGTATAAGAGATTTGACCAGCTCAATCCAACCGGAAGGTTTGTCGGTAATAACATGCAGCAAAATCATTGATGGAGGTGGTTCTGGTTCACTATATAAAGACCGAATGGAGTTTAAGAGAGTTTTGTATAAACTGGAACGTTCGAGCATAGAATTTAGCGAATCGAAAAAAGGTTAAACAGTCTTTTCAATGTGGTGTCATAATATTTCAAGCGAATATGGATATGGAGGTAAAACTAGTAGTCTTTCGACCGAACAGTCCTCGTGACCAAAACGCAATAACTTATAATATTCCATTTTGAAATCCCCAATGCATTATTGTATATAACCAATTTGTTTCAAGATTGATAAAGAACTGACTTCATTCCGTTTAAGACTAGTTGCATCGCCTCTCAATTTAGTACAAATAAACAAAGCCTGCTCTTTAGAGTATGCGTTAACAGGTGGCTTATCGCAATACTGAAAAACTTAATACATACGAACACATTAGTCATTCTGAGCTAGATATTTTTTCAATAAATTTTCCAAATACTTGTAGCAAATTCTATGGGTATGACAATATGTTAATTGGTTCACAAGTGTTCTCACTAAGCTATTCAAAGTTGTATGCGTTATTATTCAATTGTGAATATTTCGGAAAACCTTTAATTGAACTATCAATTAGATGTTCCTACGTAATTCAATTAAATTTGAAAACAGATTTTCAATTCTTATGTTGCACATGCAGCAGCACTACACCGATACCACCCACTCATATTATACTCACTTGTCGATTACGGTGACGATAACGTCTAGCGTTTCGTTTACCAGCTTGTCCACTGTCTCTGAGAGCGACTTCATATTGTTGTATGATTCCAAACCACATGTGCTCCATTGACCACTTTGTGATGGTGATGGTTCTGTTTGTCCTGCAGTTGGTCCAACTTCCATGCGTCCATCTTCAACTTTGTCTTTGCACAGACAAACTCCCATTTTTCAGCAGAAACAAATTATTGGCCCAAGTAATATGCTCCGTTTCTCTCAAGTGTGTTCCACCACCCTTATCGTTATTGCAGGCGCGTTTTGTAACCTTTTCAGCAAGTTAATGTATATTTGGTCTAAGCAAAGAATGAAAACAAACTGCTACGCACTTGAGTTCACTCTCAGTTTTTACGTTGAGCGGTAGAAAATTAAAAATAATAATAATAGTAATAAATGTTTAGTCAACACTATTTTGGAGGACGTCATAAGATTCTGACATTCAGCTGCATCACCATTTCTGTTGTGGATGATTACTTCGTCGTCGTCGTCTTCCTCTAAATTTGTACATTTTGGAATATATAAGTGGACATTGTACTTGATCGATGGAATTTGCGCGATAAGAGGAAATTAGTAAATATTTGCTTAATATAGTTTAATGAATTAAAACAATAAAAATCGTGGGAAGCGTATTTCCGATTTCGATTTCCAATTACAAAGCACTACACAAATTTTTTATGGGATCTCATTTGCAATCTTCGAATTTTGTTGACAGTTGAGAGTGCGAAGTTTTCGATGATGAAAGAAAATAACTAAATGGTCGCGTTCAGCTTCGATATAATGTATTGGGTATGTTCAGCATCGATTGCAGGTACCAAAAGATTGCCTTAAGATTTTTTTTCCTTAAAAAAGTTATGGAACTGTTTTTTAATTGTTTCTTTTTGTTTTCTTCAATTGTTATTTCACCTAAATGCAGAACAAATTTCATTCCGCTTCACAATAATGCTCTATTATTTTGTGTAATTAAAAACAATGAGAATTCAACAAAATTAAGTTTATTGTGACAGACAATAGCTGGATTATTTTATATGGGAAAATACTTCACTTGTAAATCCTAAAACCCAACATTTTATATTTGTAGAAGTCAAGAAAAGATCGGCTTTGCTAATATGGCACATCAAAAGTGGCTTTAAAAGTGATTGTTCTCACTGTTCCTTGAGACATTTCAGAATAAAGTTGCAGATGCGGGTTCTGTATGCAAAACCTGAGATGTGCAAGGAGTGCAGCTTGCACAAGACCTTGCTTACACGCAATAAAAGCCTACTGTAGTGCATGCAATATTTATATTGCCCTCGAATACTTGAGGTATTGGTTGAAGGTTTCTGAAGTTCAGCAGCGTTTTTTACAAAGCGTCTATAAAAATGTACTGAACCCAAGAATCTTCTTCTTCTTAGCTTTGGTGGTTTGCAGTCACTGATGGCCTTGACTCGTTCTTCGGTTGGTTCGGTACCGACGGCTGAGATTAATTAAACTAAAAACGTCACTTTGAGCTTACCAAATTGCAACGTTCACCAGAAAGCCATATTTTCTGAGGCGTTCCAATAAGATTTGAAGATTTTGAAAATGCTATTCCTTGTCTTCCGATGCGACCAGAATATTATCGACGTAGGAAAAGCAAAAATCGAGACCGTTTGTCTCGCCAATGAACTTTTGGAAAGTTTGTGAAGCGCTCTTACAAGATCAATCTTGGAAAAAAAAAACATTTTAACTGTTGAGGATCAGTCCTGTATAAACTTCGCTCAATGCGATCATTCAATCTTACTTACTTACTTAAGGTGGCGCAACAGTCCGAGGTGGACCTGGGCCTCAACCAACAAGCGTCTCCAGCCAGCACTATCCTATGCCAGCTGTCTCCAGTGTCGCACGCTAAGTTGGTTAAGGCCGCCTTCCGCTTGCGTGCACCACCTGAGTCGCGGTCTTCCTCTACTGCAGCTTAAATATTTAAGGTGGGTCAAAACGTCTCATTGTCAAACGGCTGTCTTTCATTTGTGAACACAAATCCGTGTAGCAGCATTCGTCGGAGGTTATAAAAAGTTTGTTTCAAAACTGATTTAAATAAAAAACAGTGTTTACTATGTAATAATGTATACGTTATAGCTCTATTCTTGTAAAAATAAGAGGAAGAACGAAATGAGCGCTGTTATCAGAGAAGAATACGAGACAGGCTGATATGAGCAATGAGTGGTTTCACGGAACTTCCAGACGAAATGTGTTTTTAGAATGTTTATTTTTTGATTTTAATAAAGTTTAATCTGTGCAATAGATTTATTACAAATGTTGGGCTTAATGAAGCAGCTGTTTTGTAGGTAATTTTTTTATATTAAAATGCTCAAGACATGCAGCAAGCAAGAAATCCTATGAAATCCGCAATGAATTTGATGCGGGCAAGAAATGTCATTTTGTTCGGGAAAAATAATTCGATTTGAACGTTTTCAACGATACAGTGAAACTCATTCACATTACCCACACGGGAAACTGTTCACCTTGCGGATTTGACGATACCAAAACATTTTTTTCCGGGAATTATTCCCCCCGGCGGATTCCACGATAGGGGTGGGTGATTGTCATTTATCTTTACCTAGTACTTACATGTTCATCCAAATCGAAAATGGCGTTTTCGAGTAGCAGTTTTTAAAGTACCATTATTATTAGCGTCTGGGGTGGAAATCAAAGGAGGCATTCATGGTTCAAAAAACACTGTTTTGCAACTGTTTAGCTTAAAACTGAACAAAAAATATTACCTACTCTGGATTTAAGCATTACCTGCCAGTTACATTTTTATCATAACCAAAAATGAGGTTTTTGAGATATGAGCAGTTTTTAAAGTATTATTAGCGATTTGGGTGGATATCAAAGGACGCAGTCATCTGAGGAAAACTGAGTTTACTATCGAGTTAGGAATGACGATAGTATACCTTAAAAATACGTTTTCGTTAAAATCGTTTTTACCGTTTTCGAAGTACCGTTGTTGGACTTTTTAGCGAAAAACTGGGTATGCAGTCATGTTTTTCATGCTCATTGACTCAACTATGGTTCGTAAGAGCTGTTTTCGAAAAAATCTAAATTGTTGAAAAATTTAAATACGATGTTTAAAACAAATCTTTCCAAGGGTTTAGATTTCGGGGCTATGGGACAGACAGATATACGGACGGACAGAGTGAGACCCACTTTTCGAGCTCCCCTATCACCGTAGTATCAGAATTGATTAAATTCTCGACTTCGAAATTTTGTACAAAAAAAAATATGTACATTTCTCTTACTACGTTAACGTGTACGAGAAAGTTAAAAAACTTTCAGCATTTGCTCTAGAGCTCTAGCACATTTTGTGAAATATTCTTTTCTGGAAAACGTGTCGTATGGTCACTGCTGCACCACCCGAGGAAATAATAAACCTAATCAAACAAAAAAAATATTTTTTTTAAATTTTCTTTTCTTGCAAAAATGTCTGACCACCCTATGACATTATTTTCGCTGATGTGATGCGAACCGAAGCTCCACCTATTTCCTATATCATTGTGTGAGTGTCATACAAGCGCGCAAACCACCATCAGGCTAAATACGTAAAAACCCTAACACGAAATCGTGTGTGGCTAGGGCTTTCAAGGCCACTGTCCAGATTGACGAAAGGTCATATAACCCAACCGTCATAAGGGTGGGGTGTATGGAGGGAAGGTGGGGGAATATTATTTTTCGAGGAGTAGACGCGGAATCCTAAGACAGGATGACCACGCCACTTCGTTCGATAGGGAAACAGTAAGGGTCGGTCCAGCGACTCCGCCTAAGGAATAACCATCTTCCATAATCCCCTTCGTATTTAAATTTCATTATAAGTGGCGCCCAACGTGGGGCCAATGAAAGATAATCTCGTTATTTTATATATACATATATTATATTTTTGGTTCCCCACTGTTGGCTGTTCCACCATTTAAATTTCGTTATAAACGGGGCCAATGTGTAAGTAGTGTATAGATATTTTACTAAACAATTCTTGGGCTATTTTTTTCAATGTCAAGTTTTTCGGGACTAAAGAAAAAACCCTTTATATGCAAGGAAACAAAATTATTCAACCAACGTAACAAAATAAAACGCTAAAATTTGTTGTGTAATTTTTGAGTTATCAATTGATATCTATATTTATATTTTCATTACGAAATATTTCACATACTATTTATACCAATTGTCTAATTTTTTTTTTTTTTGCATTTTATAGAAAATAATAAAAGAAAGAAATAAACAAATGTATTGCAATCAAGGGACTTAAGCTAAAAATCCATATGTTTACTTTTACATTACAAAAGAATATATGCACACTCTGGTTTGCAAGTACACGTGTGGAAATTGATTTTGGCAATTTGTCATTCTAATATACAATTCTAAATTATTTATGTTAAGAAACCAAAGATGATTATGTAAAAAAAAAATGAAACAAAAATGGTACACCAAATACTATTTGAATAAATTACAAAATCAATAGTTTCTTATTCTCCTAAAACTCTTTACTTAAAAATATAAATAAGCGTAGGCAGTATACATTACTTTTTTTTGTTTGTTTTTTATATTCTTTCATTAAATTATTAGAAAATTTCTAGGTATATATAAATAATTATTTGTCGTTGAAGTTAACATAGTTATGATATGATATGAAATAAAACAAAACAAACCCAAAACTAAAATAAAAAGGAATGTTATTGTAAATATTAATTATCCGTATATTTTCTTTCATTTGAATTGCATTTTCAAGTGTCCAGAAGTGAAGCATCTAAGAGAGCATTTGCAAAACAATAGACATTTTGAAAAATTAATTTGTTTGTTATTTTTATACCAATCCAGGGAGTGGTTGTTTTTCGTTGAATATCTAGGTACATAATATTATAATATAAGGTGCCATTAGGACGATCATAATGTAAACAGAATACGGGGACAATGTAAGAGACAACATTTTACATCAGAATATAGTTTTCTCACTCACTCTTATTTTACCAACTGTTTTAGTGCCAATCAGATTTTTTTTTTACATCGTTATAGAGAAAATAACGTTAGTGGTTTGAGGGGTAGGTTCAATAAAAAAGCTCTAATTTGCTAATTTTATCTGCTATAATAATAATAACATAAATTACTTGTACAGGAAGCACTATTGTTTGTCAACTAATACATATTACAAATTGTTTTTGCCGAAGTTATGAAAACGCCGATAGTTAACAATATAAAGGGCTAATTTTCAGAAATCTGGAAGAACATACGAGAATAGTTTGTTCGGGTAGGGCCCCTGATACCGTAGTCTCTATTTCGTTCTGAAAGTCAATCCTATGCTTTTGAATTGATACACCGTACGACTTTCGAAATGCCAGCAATACTACTTAAAACTTTTTAGACTTCAGGATTGTTCTTGTCGAGTCAACAACGAGTATTGGGAAATGCAACTTTCTAATAATGTAAGTGTTTTGAACTTTCTAAAGAGAAATAAATTAAAATGATCGTTAACACAGAGAAAAGGAAATAAAATTGTTAACACACGTTAAAAAAAAACTGAACATTGTTCTACAACGAAACGAAACATGAGTCGTATACGACAAACGCCAACGGGATTAGGAGTGAATATTAATAATGATAGGAGTCCTAGCATTGGGCGCCAGTTTCAAAGAACTCGAAAAATTCGTCCCTAGCGAGGTATTCGTCGGAACTGAGAATTCTCCGCAACGCATACTCCGTCGGAGGCTCAAATTACATTCCAAGTATTCGGCTTCGAAAAGGAATAATTAAAATGCGAGGACCCATTGATATGACATAATGTGGGTTTGTGTTACATGGGGGCTTTTCGTTAATAGAAATGAAATTAAATGTATAGTTATATTTTATGGCTTTTATTTTAGATCCTTTCCCTCACCAAGTTAAATTATGGCAACATTTCGCAAATGACAGGTATAATCTTTCAATTCTTATATATTTCCACAAGTAAATAGTATTATAGGGCATTTCTTGCACCAAATAAGTGAGAGATACGTTTTTTTGCAATTAAGCTAATAAAATCATAAGAAAAGAATCATGATCATTAACAAACTACAAACCAAATTATAGCCAGATACAACTTAATAAAAATAAAATAATGTAAACACTTTTTAGATAAAAATGCACACACAAAATAAAAATAAATCGCTTTCAGTATTGCTCGTTTACGTATGACACAAAATATGTGTCAATGTCCTTACCGTTTATCAACTAATTAGTAAGAAGCATTCCCACTCGTGTAATAAGTGTGTTAATGTATGTATTATTATTTTGGTAACCTTTTATTCAAGACATAACGTCTTCATATCGAACCGTTTATTTTAGCAAATGTTTAATAGACTGATGCGCAAATGTGAACGAACAAAGGAGTTTAAAAGGAATTCGTAATTTTGTTATTGATGATTATACTTCCGACGATCTATGTGGAAAGTGCTAGGCGGCTCTCAGATTCAGGCCAATAAGCCATCAGTAACATTTTTCGTTCTAATTTAATTGAAAGTAAAATAATTATTGTGAGCGATAATATTGCGTGTTTCCTATTGCCAGTTGCTTATTGATTATTGCTTAAATGTAAGAGCCGACTTAGGATATTCGTATGACATTTCTAATAAAAGGCCTGTTTTAATGAGCATTCATCTCAGTAGGGCACAGAAAAGTAGAATCTTCAGCACGCATTTACAACAACTACACTCCACTTGACAGCTCCAAAATTCACATTAGGTATTTATCGCAAGTAGAAGTAATTTGACAAGCAGCAGCTCATTTTGACACCTTTCCGGTGATTATGTTCTTGACACTGCTGCATAATTGATTTTGGTGTCATTCACTAGGAGAACGTTATATCATACTAAAAGTCGAGACAAACAACAATTATTATATCAGAGAGTGTATAGTTTTATTGAGCATTTGTTTTCATTACTTCACTTGGCTGGAATGAATGTTCAATAGAACAAAGTTAATGATAGAAACCACTTTTTCAGTGTAGCAAAGAATCTTCGGGCCACAAGCAAACCGGTACAACACGGGCGCTGCAAATGGCTGCCGTTTGTTTTAAGTATATTTGGATGGGCAATATACCTTTAAATATGAGTCGAAAATTAATAAATAGATGTGGTCTTTTTAAAAATCCTCAGCTGAGGTCTTTAAAAAAAAATGCAAATTAGCTCGTTTATGCACTCACGTTCCAAACCACTTGGTAGATAGAACGCTGGATAGCATCTCTGATTTCGTAAAGGCTTCTCACACTCTCACCTGCGTAATTATAGTGTGTGATCATTCGTTGGCTTTAAAATGTTTAGTAATTGGCACGTTTTACAGGGTAAATAATAGAGCTTAAAAATTAAATAATATGTTCTCTTTAAAGATGTCATTAATGGCCACCAATGCACTTAACTGCCAAAACAAAATGCACGAAAACTGTAGCTGAGCTAAGACTATTGCAAAAAGGTAAAAACATTCCCTCTTCTCTCATTGAACATAACCTTCAGTCATAATCCCGATTTAAGTCAAACCCCATATTTAAAAAAAAAAATCATTTCACTATCGCCACGTTTTGTACACGAAAAACTCAAATTGTGTGCGTTCATATTTCCCCGTCACTCCTTTCAGCTGAACAGATTTCTGCATAGTGTTGTGGCAGGTGCATAAATAACAAACCCAGATGGAGAAAAATAAAAATACAACATTCGTGACAGTTCGTATGATTTTGTAAGTTTAAACTAATTAAATATTTAATATACTCGTATAAATAAATATAATTTATAATCTATTATATCTTTTTGTTTCGTTTCAATAAAAAATTAAAGGAATTTCAACAAGAACAAGCTCAGTTTGTAGTTCATTATATTGAATTCCTCTTTTAAGGTTATATAGTATTTTATTATACATTTTGTTTATTTGAATCTGTTATACAATGTTTGATTGCTGTTATTGAGTGAACGATATATCGTATTATAATAAATCTATATATTCATTTTAATTTTGTTTTTTATTTCATTTAATACATCACCTAACTATAAATTAGTTTTTGAGAGAATTTCCAGTATATATAATTAAATAAAAAAAAATAAAAAGAAAACACAAAACCATTTGGTTAATTAGTAATTATAACAGTATTAGATATAAATATAATTATATGAATTCTGTGCCGGCAATACTTTAAGACAGATGATGACATTTGGATGACGGGCTAACATAGTTGAGAGCTGCATATACATTTATTGGAAAATGTTTGTATTTAGTTTACAAACAATGCTTTGGCTCGGTCAGAAAGTTCTAACCGCAACAGGGTTGTGCAGAAAAAATTAAAGTTATGCGATAGGTTACAGGTTGGAGCATTATTGTAGACTTAAATCAGCAAAAGTCTTAAGTAATATTCATAGGATTATCTGGCAAAAATTAACAAAAATACACTTAAGGTCTGACTGAAATTGGCCTATCTCAATAATAATCGCGCATTGTCTTAGTTTCAATCATTTTATGGTTATCCGTTTAGAAAACTATGAACTACTACATTGTCTGATGCTGATATGATGATATAATACGAGGACAGAATGAAACAGCAATACGACTACTATAAAGAGGTACTATTCAATATTTTGGCCACTTATCGCAAACGAGGGGTATATTGCGGAATGACCGTTTCATATTCAGCTAATAATGTATAAAGGAATCGTGGCGTGGCGTTTATTGCGGAGCTTTCTGTCGGTTGTTAAAATGGTTCTTTTTCACGGCGGTTTCTGTGATTAAAAGTGGTCTGTCGCTATTGTCGCGTAGCCTTAACTGGCGCCCAACCCCGGGACTGTTTGTTAACTTATGATCTTTTACTGATAATTATTTCTGCGATAATTTTGAATGCAATTTCGATGTGGTATTATGAATATAAATAGTTGCAAGTGAAATTGAGTGGCGAAAATTGTCTATGATAATGATTTTGTTGGAATGTTAGGAGATGAGAGAAAAATGTAAAGCTAAGCCTCATTCTGATTAATGGTTGAGTCTAAAATTCGTATGAAATAACAATATACCACTTTGTTCAGTCTGTACATAAAGTGGCCTACACAAATGCGAGTCGAGCGATGTTTTCCTCACTTCATGTCGATGTAGGTCAAGATCGTACTTTAGTTTACACCGTCTGCAAGTGCTTCTTGATCGGAATAAGATTTGTGCGACCTTTTCAAATAATAAAACACAAAACAATTTAAAGTTTAAACATTTTTTTTACCATGTCAATCAAAGTTCATCATTGATAACGATCACAAGTTTGAATCGAAAGATATTTAGCGGTAAAAAGTAAGAAGTAAAAGGAACGCCAACTATTCTCATCTACATGAAGACAGTAGATTTGTCGGTTAAATTACTAGATTCCGTTTCAGAAGTCTTACGATTAGATGGGACGAGACACCTCATTTTGGCGCATACTGCCCTAAGACAAAATATCCATTGAGGTCACAGTTAACATTGTTCATGCATTCTAAACACAGACAGACGATTGGTGTTAAATTTCCTATCGGGGTCAAAGGATTCATTCTGTAAACATTACATTCCACAAAACGCAAGTGCCACCTTTACCCTCTGCAAATATTAAACTAAGATTCATAAAACCTTTGACCGGCAAACTCTTAACAATCTGGAAGTAAATCGGCGAACGATATTCCTGGACAGACTTCTGAATGAGTCAAACTTACAAAGGATTAATAAATTATATATATTACAGTTTATTAATTAGGGCAAATAGATACTTATTAAATAGACGACAAGATTGTATGGATATTAAACGGATTCACTTCAAAGGGTATGGTTAGATCCATTTGTGGTGATTTAAACTAAGTAAATACAGCAATATACGAAAAGGCTTGAAGTTGCTTCGTCATCTTCCACTCTCACTCATTTTGTCGAGCATCCGTCTTATTTGTATTTGGCGCGCGCGCACAACACAGCTAATTTTGAATATTTGTCTAAGGGATAAGTTTGCACGTCTTAGGACGTCAAGTCGATCGATATAATCCGGCTAGCCGAACCGAATTGCATTAATGGCAAACTTTTTGAGCTACGTTCACTCACCGTTTTACTACCATTATTACTACTGCCATTGTGTGTACTACTTATCGTGTTATTGCTTGCCGCTATTGATCCTGGGTACCATTCGGCCACGGAGGCGTTTTTCTTTGAACTGCTTTCATGTTGATTCTCCTCGTTTTGATAGCTACTGCTCACTATCAGGTCATTGTTGTTATTGTTTGCAGTCGGCGTTGTTAGGCCTCCCACCGTCGAGGAAAGAAAAGAATTGATGGGAATTGGATTTGTTGTGTAGTTCGAGAAGATGAAAACAGACGGTTGAAGGGGTTTTGCTGCCATACTCATAGCAGCGTTCATTGTAGGCGACATGAGAATATTTCCTTCGTAACGATTTAGCAGCGATGGCGGTTTTACTGTGTCCTTTGTTGCTGTCGTCAACCGACTGGAGACTGTACTACCCTTAGAGCTTGTTGTGGAAGTTGCTGCCGCCACCACTGTTGGCGACAAATGTTGCCGGCTCAATCCATTTGCCGGCTCGCGTGGTATCGGCGTCAGAGTGATTTCAGAAGTAAGGCGCTGGGCAATCTTTTGCAGCTGCAATTTTAGTGGATTTGAAAGCGAACTACTGCTGTCTGGAGTGTGTCCCGGCTGCTGTTGATGATCTGCCTCTTCATCTGAGGAACACAAATCAATTGTGTCCACAATTATCTCCGCCGAAGGCGAAGATATTTTCCAATTTGAACTTCTGGATGTGTCGCGGGTGAGTTTGATATTTAGTTTATTTGAGTGTATGGCTCGCTTCCGCTTGAGTATCTCGTTGTCGGTGATCTTACGTAGGCGCACAGAGATCGGACGACATCGCCTAATCAGCAGCGAATTTAGGAACATGAAATTCTCTGTGCGTTGTCGTTGGGAGAACTGCCGTCGCGGGAATATGTACGTGTGTATTGTGTAGTCTTGAGGTTTTTTAAATGTACAATGGGGCACAGGAGTGGCATACTTTTTATCGAGGAATTTCGGCTTAATGGTGCCTTGGGCGAGGATGGGCGCATAACAGAAACGTTCCATCCGATCCAGCCGTTCCATGAGGTAGTCTTGTGTCATAAGGGTTTTTGAGGTTTTTATTAACAGTTGCCCGGCCGGCGATGACAGGGCTATTGTTGGGCATCGCGATAGGGAATGCACAGCACGATTACGTCGCGGAAGTCGTTTCAATTTTTCCAATGGACCAGTGGATGTGTCTTTTGGGTCTTTGGTTGAACTTGCACCGGCGGTTGTGCTGAAGGAGTCTTTTGTTTCTGTATGGCCAGAATCTCGACTTTGTAAATTGAAATTGAGTAAGAAGCCTATGCGGAGTTCATTGTTTTCAGTCGTATTTGATGATAAATTTAATTGATTGTCTTCGGGAGGTTCGGGCGAGTCACAAATGATGACGTCATCATCTAAATTGCAGGTCTTTTCGTGTTCCTGAAAAATAAATAAAAGAAGAAAAACATTCGATGAATTCAATAATTAGAACATTTTCTGTTATTGCATATGGAAAAGTAAACAAAAAGTGACAAGAGAAAAAATGCAAATAAATTATGCACAAAATTTAATAATTTTGTGTTTACACTCACCATATTATCAAATAACATCACTCCTGGAGAACAATCTACTTGAAACTAATATTCTATCTTAGAAATCTTTGTCCTTAAGGATATACTTGTCGTTTTACTTTCTGATACACATGTATGAGTGATGTTATCAGATTAAATTTGTTTACGTACCCCAGATACTTGGAAACACAAGAATGACTCAGCATCAATATATATCGAACGGATCATAAACATTATAAATGAAAAGTAATAAAGAAGTCCATAGAATTTCAAAAAGAGTCTGATATATAATTTTTGTTTTAAGTGATAAGAGATCGATGAATCCACTTCAAACTGTTTTTGTATGGTGGCACTTTGATCGGAGATCTTGCTTGTCCTAGATGTAGATGTGAAATTTTTTTATTTTATTTTATTTTTTTCTAGAAAAAATTGGATGAGTGTGAACAGTGTGGAATGTGGTTGACATAAAAGAAGGTTCACGGAGCAAAGGGTAGAAAATAATTTCAAAAATCCACATTCCAATTCCAAACAGTAAATAAGGCGCGGAGACACACACGCATACTGTATAAAATAAAAACTAGAATGGGTTCCTAGTAAAATGCCAGTTCCATGTCTTTTTGGCCAATTACATGTTGCCAACAAAATTAGCTTTGCTTCAACTTTACAGCACATAAATTTGTTATCATAGAAGCTTGCGACTTATACAAAAAGCGAATATACGAACGTGGCATCAGACATTCTTTATTCCATATAAACAAGGGCGTACCGAGGATTTTGGATAGGAGAAAATTTACTCGATATTGTACTCGACTTTTTTTAGAAACTTTGAACATACCTAAATTTGAAAAATGTTTGCACACTCTTAGACAAAGAGTAGATAAAATGAGCGATATTTTTAAAAGTGTCAAATTTTGCTCAACCAACTAAAAATCGTAATTTGATGTGCAAAGAAAATTTAAAATTTATACTTGAAGTAGCTGATTGTGTGTCTCATAAGATCATCTATTCACATTGAAAGATGATTCAAAACGTTACGACACGACATCATTAAAGGACTATTGACATGAAACCGAACGAACGAATTGATGAAATGCAAACAAACCACTTTTTATACATACATACTAGGCTCGCCCGGTGGTCGAAAATCGCCCACCATACATAAACACAAAGAAACGCAATATGCAAAAAATTAGTATGTGCCTCAACTACATTCATAAGCACTCTATACTGAAGTGCATCTCCTTTCCTTTGTTTCCCTCTTCCTATGAAATAAAAAAAAAACTACCCCAACGGCCCAACCCAAACCTCCCTCGTAGCTGTATGTCTCTTCTCTTATGAAGACTATTAATATACCCCAACCCCATGCTATGGGCGATCATAAATCATAATATGTAATGTACATACAGCTGCTGACCATTGTCCATGTCCATAGCACTCACTGAAAAAACAAATCAACCCTTTTCGAATGAGGTACTCGTGGTTTTGTTTTTTTTGTCCTGTCGCACGATCGCAAAAAGTATAAAAAGTATATCTATATATTTAGCCGTAAGCCCTGGCAGCTAGTGCTATATGTATAAATATTAATGTAGTAATTCATTACTTGTTAATAAATTATAATAATAATAATAATATTTATATATAACTAGCTGTATCTACCCGGCTTTGCCCAGGCACATGAATTGTATTGCTTATAGGTCTATAGATAATAATTTTCTTTCTTAAAATGCGAGAAATGAGAATAAATCGATTTGCTGGAATTTTCTTTCTGCCTGAAATACAGTAATACAAATAAAACAAAAAAAAGAATCATGAAAATCAGCCCAGCGGTTATCGAGATATAACGTCATCGAGTTTGACCCCATAGAAGATGTTTTTTGTATAGGAGGTAGGTATAAAATGTTAAATATGTTTTTTTTGTGTGGGCAGTGCCACGGCTCTTTTGACCAATCTTCACACTAACACTCCAGGGCCAATAGCTAAGATGGCCTGTAAGTTTGAGCTCAATCGATTCGGTGGTTTTCGAGATAGACGATTTTAAAAGGTTTTTTTTTGTATGGGCGGTGCCACGCCCCTTTGTCCAACTCTGACCATTCTTCACAGAATAGACTTCGTTCGAAAAACAAAGATTTTCTCAAAAATTAAGCTCAATCGGTTTTGTGGCTTTCGAGATATACCATGTTTTTTTTATGGGAGGTGCCACGCCCCTTTGCCCAATTTTTATTACATACAAACCTTCTACAAAAGAATACCTTTCCATTTAAAAAAGAATCATCAAATTCGGTGTAGCCGAACTCGAGTTATAAACGGACAAACATATTTTAAACTTTCTTTTATATATATAGAAGATTATGTGTGCTGTGGTATACTGGTATCCAATCCAGCTGAAGGCAAAGTCATGAGTTATGATGACTCATAAGAAGAGACGGAGTTATACATAATAGAAACGTTCTCTGTGTATGATTCTCTTTTTTAATTTCTGCTTCACACAGAGACAGAACTTCGACTGAGCGAAGGGGAAATATTAATTTTCTTTGTATGCGCAGCGAAAAATGTTGTTGTTGTAACCAATGTAATTTAAAAACACTAATTTACCTATTTTGCAAATACTTTTTCCAAATAATTATTCTTCTTAACACATCTATGAGTGGTAAGCTTCAATTTGGTAAAAAGAAAAATAGAATTGGTATACTTTAAGTAGCGTAAGTGACACCGAAGCGAAATCGGGTCGGCTTTTAATATTATAATTTAATATTATAATATATAATGATATTATAATAAACCCGCCAGCTTCGCCAGGCCTTTTGTTGCTTTTTTAATTTTTTTTTTATTTTTTATTTTATTTTATTTATTTTCGAGCGACAATGTTTTAATTTGTTTGTATAGGAGGTGCCACGCCCCTTTATCCAACTTTGACATATCTTCACAAAAGCACTCTAGTGTCAATACCTAAGATTATCTGTAAGTTTGATATCAATCTATTCGGTGGTTTTCGAAATACATATACGATTTTGAATGTTTTCTGTATGGGGGGTGCCACGCCCCTTTGTCCGATTTTGAATTTTTTTAGCCTATCCCCCAATCACCGTAATTACCGACATTAAAAACATACTTTTTCCACTTTGTTTTATATATATAGAGAAGAGATAATAGATTTTATGAACTGCTTTTGGTCAATAGCAAACATTTTCCCAAAATTTTAGCTTAATCAGTTTGGTGGGTTCGAAGACGAACAAAACAAAAAAAAAAAAAAAGAATCATTCAAATCGGTCCAGCAGTTTTCGAGTTTTTGATTTGATTGATTTTATAAACACCTTTTGGTGTGTTGTTATCATTTTGATAATATACCGCTATGAGCCCAGTCTTGTTTTAATTAAAATAGTGGTAACTTAGTTAATTCTGTAATTTAGTTTTTTTTAGATGAACAGTTTAAAACAACGAAATTAACATTTTGTTAAAATGGATCTTGGAGTCCATTGCATCAGTTCTGAGCGTGGGGTGATAAAAAATCCAAGAAAAGACGGCAAAACAATGAATGAAATAGCTAAGGTCATAAAGTGTTCTAAAAAGTATTCGCAGCTATCCAATCAAGTCCCAAAGTAGAAAACAGAGGCAGGAAACAAAAAAACGACTCCACGAAGAGGTCCCAGAAAAGTTCCATACTTGAGGTAAGAAAATATTAAACAGAGACAAAGTTTCGTCAACAAACACCTTGCTAATTGAAATAACGTCTTATGGTCGGATGAAACTATGGCCAATTTGTTTGGTTCCGATGGGAAAATGTACGTCAGACGACCCAAGAATTCCGAAATCGATCCCAAATATACAAAGAAGACAGTTAAACATGACGGAGGACATTTTATGATTTGGGGGGTGCTTCTCAGCATCTGGGGTTTGTTCACTTTTAATGGTAAAGGATAAAATGTGTGTCGTAGACTACGTGGAAATCTTAAACACTGTTATGCTGCCATATGTTAAAGAGGACATGCCTATTAATTGGGAGTTTATGCAGGACTCCTCAAAGTTGGCCAAAGAATGGTTTTATAAGAACAAAATCAATGTTATGAAGTCGCCATCACAATCTCCAGATCTTAACCCCATAGAACATCTATGGGGCGTTCTTAAGCGCAGGATCTGCGGATGCAGAGCCAAAAACAAGGAAAAACTGTGATCAATTATTCAAAATGCTCTATAACTCCCGAAACTTGTGCCAAGTTGGTTCATTCCATGGGACGAAGATGTGAAGCAGTTATTAAAAATAAGGGCGCAACGACCAAGTATTAAAAGGATATGAAACACCTTTACTGTAAATTAATCCCTCACAGAAAAAAAAAAAAATTTGTTTCTATTATTTTTTTCCAGGCGAAAGGCTTTAGCATGGGTTTAATTTATCTTTTTTCCCGAAAACATTTTACAAATTTTTTTATAAGCGGCGAAGAACAAGCTAGCTTGTTTCTATTCTATTATTTTTTCCATCACTATACGTTCGAGCTTTACCTCAAATTAGAAATTGGTGGTAGAAACTGATGGCTGAAATTCGCGAACTGTCGCGATCATGAAAATTGTTTTTTCTGTTCTTACAATATTCAGCAATTCAATTCTGGAATAAAGTTATATGTAAATTGTTTTTGCAGAAAAAGACATGATTCCGGCTAGTTAAACTTCAACGGCTTTTTGGATCATCTTCATCAGTAGAATATCTTTACTTCATTTTTTAATTTCCCATAGAAAGTTTGCGAAGAAATCAGTTTGGGGTTTGAGGTCATATCTGTACATGATCTGTACATGTTCATATGGCAATTTTACGCAAGATGTGACTTGTTAATTAGACCCGAAATCATTACGATGTGCTGAGAAAATGCGTAATAACATCGATAACAGAGCTTTTGTTGGTATTTCAACAATCACTACTATTTATTACAGCTCAGAACCGCATCGTAGAAACGTTTGAGAATAAATAAAAATCGGGCGACACGTCTACTCATTGCACATAATCACGCATTGGTTGCATGAATTTCATCTTGAAGTTTATGACTCACAGTCACTCTTAACTAAAAACCACAAGCAATAGGAATTGCTAGATCATAGATGGTGGCGATCGTCTACTCATGGGCGCAAATATCGGAGCCAAATACATTTTCTGAAAAGAAACCACTTAAATTCTTATTCATTCCTTTATGTAATGGCCTACAAAAATGTGTTCCACATTACTTCGACCGAACACCAGACTTGTTAGTTTGTGTAAATGCAATAACAAACTGTAAATCTTTTTCTGCATTAATTACTGATTTTAATATACCAAACATGTTTATGCCTATTTTGCCGAATGATTTCATGCGCCTATGAGTTAAAGTCGGGTTCCTAATTACCATCAATAAAGTTCGACAAACTTTATGCAAGATGGCACTGATTAGGCACTCCAGTGATATGAATAGACACGAGCGATTTTTGAAACTTATTTGCACTTTTGAGTCCAACAAAGTACACATCAATGGCGTTTGTTTTCCTCACAAAGCCGTGTTATTATTTTCTATTTCCTGTTTTAAAATAACTAAACGCTGCATAGAGAATAGAAAAAAAAACTATAGTACTGTTGAGAGATAAGAAAATCAATTCGCATAAAAGATTAATTTATTGGCGGTAACGTCGCTAATTTGCCACCCAAATACGCTAACAATGAAAATACAAATAGGATGATTCTACATTTACATAAAATTCTCAACTTACCACAATGGCTTCTTCCGAATACAGTTCAGCATCACAGTTATCACAGAGATAAATATCAAAGGGCGCTGGTTCAACCATATGCTGTTGCGAATTTATTTTCGACTTTTGCTGCAGTAGGCATTTTCGATATCGTTGTGGCTGATCGTATGACTGAATGAAGAAATTAGACAAACAAAATGTGAGGAACATCTCTTTAACGGCAACGGTCAAAAACATACCATGTTCTCATTCCGAAATGTAACCAAAAGCTTATTGCTCCGCCTGTCAAACAGTGACGTCGTCGAATTATAATTGTTAATAAATCGCAGACTGGCATGTTCGTAGGCAGCTAAATCAGTACAGAATCTTAGTAGGAATACACTTTTGTGAAACTGATAACAGATGGTGACAATTTCTTTCATTCGTTCCAACCAATTCTGTGAATGAAACAATTTTGATAACGACAGTGTTTTTGTGGTAAGTATAAAGCGAGACTTTGTTTTGATCTACTACTAATTAATGTTATGTTTTGTCTTTTGGGTTAGGTATATAACCAAGCTTACCCCGGTAAATTTTTTAGGTTTCACAAATGGCATCGTATAGGGTACATTCTCGGGCCACCATTCGGGTTCACTGTAATCAATTTTTCCCTGTAGATTGATATGACCAAGGGAACATTGCACCATAAATGGTATAAAGTTCTCTAATTGACTTTCGCTGATTTTTTCCAACGAAGTTGGATAACCATTGGCAAAGAGGAGTGGTAAATTCGAGATCATATTGTTCTGTTGAACCTCTTCAATTTCGTCCATTTTAATTCAATCTGTAAATAAAAGAAAATTCTTAAAACACAAATCCCAACTTGTTGAACATTCAGATAAAGTGATGATGATTTAATTTTAAAAAATAAACACATGCAATCTATTATGTTAATTAGCACGAAATTATTCATCGTCGAATAATACAGTACGGTTCGAAAACATGGTGGCGATATGCAAAAACGAATAAATTACAAATAATGCATTCAGTTTGAGAAAAAAAAAATGTATCTACCCAGGTCGAGTGGTTATTAGAATGAATAATAAAATAAAAGTACATAGCTGAGAAAATACCCTAAATTCGCTTTAAACAGAGTTTTGTACTTATGGTTGGCCATGTTTTTCACAAAGTTCTTAAACAACATACAACAGACGAATTAAACCTATGACAACTTGTATTTTTAAAAAGCCCACCTTTGGCTCGATTTTTCGCCGCCTGTTTGTTGCTCTGTCAATGAGATTATTATATGACTGCAAGTGGCAAAAGAAGTTTGAATGTATAAACTGATTTTAAGCAGGTTTGGCACTTTTCACCCGAAACTATCAAAATAATCCTCTTTAGTGTATGTTAACGGAATGAGATGAGATGTACATTATTCAGTTTGAGATTTATTTGAATCTATCTCAATTAATGTTGATTTATGTATTAAAAAGGTTATCTCGCTTATTCTGAGATTCTAATGGGATAGTCATGTGCCTTATTCAAACGACATTCCATCTTTCCATTTGAATAGGGATTAATGTTTGTTCATTTCCTCTTACTTGTATACCCTGTTCCGAGTGAAATGAATCGAACCGAAGATTATTTTTTGACATTTCCGTAGCACATCAGTTGAGTTGAAGCAGAAGCAGTTTCCTCATTCCATTGGATTTCATTATGAGTGAATTCCTCCCCGAGTGATGACTGCCAGTTATAGCTATCAGGAAAAGTACATACGTAAGAACCCACTACAGTAGAAAAATGAGACATTTTACGAAAAGGCGTTTATAGCTTACAGAAAAAAGCGTTACGAAAAAAAAACAAGTAAAAGTGTTATCATCGGCCTGGCCGATGCTTTGATACCCTCCACTGAATAAAAGTCCTGCAAAATGTTTGCCACGCGAGTTAGTATGTGTCTAACATTAGTTTTGTATGGGAGGTAGCAGAACTACTTTACCGATATAGACAATTTTCAATACCAACCTGACGACGGTTAAAAAAAGTCCTTTCATAAAATTTCATTCACCTAAGTCGATTCGTTTGGACGCTAAGGTGTTTTCAACAGACAGAGAGATACATGAGTCGAATAGTGGCTTTGTATGGGAGGTAGCAGAACTACTTGACCGACATGGATCATTTTTAATACCAACCTGACAACCGTAAAAATAAGACCTGTCACTCCATTTCAGTCGCCTAGGTCGATTCGTTGGGACGCTATCGTGATTTCAACAGGCGGAGAGACATATGGGTCTACTAATGGGTTTGTATGGGAGGTACCAGAACTACTTGACCGACATAGCCCATTTTCAATACCAACCTGACGACGGTAAAAAGAAGTCCTCTCACCAAATTTCAATCGCCCAGGTCAATTCGTTTGGACGCTATCGTGCTTTCAACAGACAGACAGACAGACGGACAGACAGACAGACAGACAGACGGACATGGCTAAATCGATTCAGAATGTGATCCTGATTCAGAATATATATACTTTATAGGGTCTCCGGTGAATCCTTCTTGGCGTTACAAACGTAATGGCAAAGAGAATATACCTTCCTGTGGAGGTACGAATATAAACAACCATTTAATTTTATTTAAAAGAAAGAAACCTGAGGCCGAAGCCGCGGCCATGGCTAGTGTACGTTATATAAATAATTTGTGATGTGTAAGTCTAATGTCGATTTCCATTGGGCAAGAAAAAGTACTTTTTTTCAGATTCAGACCAGTTTTTCTGCTCTAGAAATCAGCTGTCTGCCAAATTCATTTTTCATTGGGCAAAAAAAAACGCTTTTTTTAAGATTCAGACCACTTTTGCGAATCTCGATTCGAGGGCGAGATTCACACATACTTTCACTAATACCAAAGCTAGATACATTTGTAAACGCAAATTGCAATAAAAAAAAGTAGCTGACTGTCAAATAACACACCAACACAAATGCAAACAACAAGTAATCTCATTTCATGTTCCATTGGGCAGGAAAAATCTGAGATCTGAGAGCAAAACGGTAAAAGCCCAATGGAAATCGACATAAGTTGTATTTGTTTACTTCGTACATGGAAAGTGTAACGATATAATCACGTAGTATGAGAATCTTCAATTCTACTCCAGAGGGACAACGAGGTAGAGATCGGCCTTACCTAAGGTGGCGCGCGCAGTTGGAAGGGAACCTCAACCAACATGACGTGCGCAACTGGAGGCAGCTAGCGTTAGATTGAGCTGGCTGAAGAGGCATGTTGGTTAAGGCCCAGTTCCGCCCGGAAAGTAGCGCCATCATATAAGATACGCTGTCATGCTAACTGCTAACTAACACACAAGTCAAGACGTTTTATGATTGGTAAAACACAGCATTTTATAATAAAAAAACGAATGCGGTTAAAATGTATTTAGTGGTTAACGAGAGCAAAACTAAGTATATGCTGTCAACAAGAAGGGTCTCCTCGCACCCAACACCTACAAATCGGGCAGAACGCCTCAATCGACAGCTATAACTTTAATTAGTATAACATCACAGCAGAAACGAAGATTAGAATAACTCTTGCCGCATTCCGAACAACTAATGAGATTCAGTATAAAGGTGCTAGTACACGTCAGAGCCACATATGTATGTGGCGTGCTACATACCGTGTACTAGCACCTTAAGACCTCGATGAACCCGACCACTTTATGGCGCCGAAGCTTTAACTCTATCTAAAGCAGATAAAGATATCCTCGGTAGCTTCAAGACAAAGTTTCTTAGTAAAATGTTCGGTCCCGTTTGCGTTAACGGACTTTGAAGAAGGAGATTCAACGACAAACTATACAAACTGTACAGCGAAATCAACCAGTCAAAAAATTGCGCATCAGTCGTCTTAAATGGGATATGTAGAGCGAATAGACACACAACGCATTAAGTGGCACACACAAGTGGAATACCTCAGCTGACTTGAGGTGTGTAACTGTAGGCAATTAGACAAGAACAGGGCTTACTAAACAAGCTTGTAGCTTGAGGCCTCGGTTAAGTAAGTAAGTATGTAGATAAGGGAGGGAACCTAACAACGCTTGTGCCCTGTGTGACGTTTCGCTGTTAAAAATGGAATCTAGACCTCCATTAGTTATAAAAATGTTGTCCCAAGTTGTAAAAGTTACCAAATCAACTGTTACGCTGTTGTTAGTTCAATAACACAGACAACTGTTTCGGATTCTTCACATTTTGTTCTAAATTATTATTAAAGTACTATCGACTTTATTTATCCAGGGCAATGCAATGAGCGTGAAACATTTGTTGTTATATTTCACCTGTCACCTCATTAGTCATAGTTTGTCACCTTTGCGTTACATTGTAGCATGCAAAATTGATTTTTTGTTTTATGTTATACCAAGGGAAATGTTCTTTGTTCTATTTAGATGCAATCAAATTTTAGATTTGGACCAAGTATCCAGAGATTCAACGATAAACGCGCACACTCGAAAGTGAGACATCAGCCAACACAGCCAGTGTGCGTAACTTAGTAATCTAACTGAACATGCGTGTTGGTTGGAGCCGAGAGTTACTCCCAATTGACGGGCAATATTTAAAGAATAAAATGGTCAACTCACCATGTTAGTGTAAAACAAGTTTGTTGCTTATTCTTGAAGACATCGCGATTTTGCTTTTATACGAATTTATGAAAAGATCCCATCGAATTTCTTGAAAGACGTCGACTAGGAATTTTTCTTACACGTTTCAACAAAATTTTCAGCTTGCGTGTTATGATTATTTTGGAAATTAGTTTTTTTTTCTATTAGTTTGTAATTCTATAATCTCAGATTGAGATGGGAGTTCTTCGATTTATTTAATTTCAATCACCTGCAGTGGATCAATTTTGAAATGTGTAGTTACTGCAATTGAATAGAAATAGAGTATCAAAATTGAAAACAAGTAAAAGTGTTATCATCGGCCTGGCCGATGCTTTGATACCCTCCACTGCATAAAAGTCATGCAAAATGTTTGCCATACGAGTGTGTCTAATATTAGTTTTGTATGGGAGGTAACAGAACTACTTTACCGACATGGACCATTTTTAATACAAACTTGAAGGCCATGACCTCTCATAAAATTTCAGTTGCCTAAGTCGATTCGTTCGGACGCTATCGTGATTTCAACAGACAGAGAGAGACGTGGGGCTAATAGTGGTTTTGTATGGGAGGTACCAGAACTACTTGACCGACATAGCCCATTTTCAATACCAACCTGGCGACGGTAAAAAGAAGTCCTCTCACAAAATTTCATTCGCCTAGGTCAATTCCTTTGGACGCTATCGTGCTTTCAACAGACAGACAGACAGACGGACAGACAGACAGACAGACAGACAGACAGACAGACAGACAGACAGACAGACAGACAGACAGACAGACAGACAGACAGACAGACAGACAGACGGACATGGCTAAATCGATTTAGAATGTGATCCTGATTCAGAATATATACACTTTATAGGGTCTCCGGTGAATCCTTCTTGGCGTTACAAACGTAATGGCAAAGTGAATATACCTTCATGTGGAGGGTATAAAAAATACGAAGAGTGGTTGAAATTATTGGTTGGTTCACTTGTCCATGTCTTCAAAAAAATGTTTTTCATTCGACGACTCCGTTTGTCTTTCTAGGATGCTCGTGTTTATTGGTAAATTTGTTTTTCTTTGGAACTGCTGATTTCTTGGAGATCCAATTTATACTCTACAAAATACAAAAAGAAACGAAAATGTTGTCACTCTGTGAGTATGAACGGTTATTGTGCATTGAATCGTACTCGTGTAATATTTAGTTTTAGAAAGAAGAGTTCAGACAAATTTAACGACAAAAAGTAACGATGGGTTTTTTTCAGTACTGTCTTAGGGTAGAGTTGCCAGAAACCATTTGAAAAGAGTAGTTAAAGAGCATGAAAAGCCCGGACTTTCCAAGACAAAATAGGTTCTAAAAAAAGGGTATAAAACTAGGACCAAAATGCGCGTACTATTTGTTGCAAAAATATTTTAACTTTCTCGTTTTCATTGCGGTCGGTACTTCATGTTTTAATGCAGTGTGTCAATTGCTCTGAATAATTATTCTCGGCTGATTGTCTTTGAAATATTATTGTAGGCTTTCAAGCATTAAGCAAAAGTCGTTCCACTGTTCGGTGAAGGGAAAGCCATCCTTTTTGAATGGTATAAAAGTGACTGGTGTTCTAAATATATTCATTGTCGAGCAATTTATACTTTTAAAGCGACTAAATCAACCTCAATAGGCAAGATCGCATTAGATATTGAGTACTGTGGTAGACATACAACACTAATAATTTTTTCATTTAGTGTTTTCGAACCAAAGTCGATTTGTCCACAATTTTTTAAGCTTTAAGCCTGAACTACATCGAAACAAAAGTGAAGAAAAGTACAAACAAATAAATAAAACAATTTGTCCTACTTCATCATATAGAAACCTCGTATATTTTCTCTCAATTTAAAATTTTGTGTGTAGCTGAAAGCTTGAACATGTTCTAGCTTTCAATTTGCACAAAGTTCTTATAACCAATACACACAATAAAATTGTTACGGACTTTTCGGCAAATCACGTTCAAATCAATTTCTGAAAATTTATCATCTTTCTGAGCGGTGCGAAGACTCATATTTATATTGTACCAGCTGAACCCCCGCCAGCTTCGCCACGCCTTTTTAATTTTTTTTGGCCTATCAATTGATTACCGTAATTACTGACATTAAAAAGAAATCATTTAAATTGGTTGAAAATTACGGGCGACAAACTCCTTTGTCCAACTTTGACCAATCTTCACAGGAGCACTTCAGGGCCAATACCTAAGATCATCTGTAAGTTTGAGCTCAATCTATTCGGTGGTATTCAAGATATACGATTTTGAATGTTTTTTTTGTATGGGCGGTGCCACGCTTTTTTGTCCGATTTTAACCAATCTTCACAGGAACACTACGGCCGATACGTAATATTACCTGTAAGTTTGAACTCGATCGATTTTGTTGTTTTCGAGATGTATGACTTTGAATGTTTTTTTTGTTTGGGCGGTGCCACGCCCCTTTGTCCGACTTTGAATTTGTTTAGCCTATCGCCGATCATCGTAATTACCGACATTTAAAAAAAAAATCAACTAAAGTGGTTGAAAATTATGGGCGACAGAGGGAAACAGTTTTTTCCACTTTGTTTTATATATAGGTATAGATAGATATAGCAAACACAGTACTTCATTAAGGGCCGACCCATAGAGATTCAAGTTCACCCTTAAAATCCTATGTGACAGTTTATACCTTACAAAAAGTGACCCATACGAATTTAATTAGAAATTAAATTGTTATAAGTCCTATCAGCAAACGGCCCTAAATGGTCAACGGTTGTGGAATAACTTACCCAGCCTGGGGATTGGTAAGCCCACACATAATCGCATGGAGAATGTTGAATGCAATTCATTAAATAGAATACTATGTATTTTAATTAACTCAAAATTAATTAGCATTTTGCCCATACCCAAAAATGCGAAGTGCAATGATTTTAGATTTCTATTTTACCTTTTCTTTTGAAAGTATGTATTTCAATGAATTTTATAAGCACAACTTCACGCCTAGAGCTGTAAAGGTTATCTCATCCTATCTATCGATTAGAATGCAAGTCATTCGGCCCTAGCAAGGTATCCGTCGGAACGTAAAATTCTCCGATTTCATACGAATCGGAGGATTTTTACTGCGAGGTATACTTCGGAGCAGCTTTTGGGAACTTTCTTCCGACAAATATGCAACGCACACTGGCATTTTGCGTTTCAGTGCGATCAAGTGCGTTTTTACGGATATTTTTGACAGCTTCATACGAATTTTCTTCCGACATGCTCCGAAAGGAATTGGTTGCGAAATTTGTTTACAATTTGCAGTGAAGTGTTGATAAATAAAAGCAATAAAGAAAAAACATTTTAGCAAAGTAATTGGTTGTATTTGTTGCTTAAATTTGTGTTTCCAGAGCAAAAACAAACGAAAAAACAAGCACTAAATAGGAAAACCCCGATGTACCACGAAACAACATCAATGCGTCGTCGCATTTTATTTATTCTTTCCGAAGGCGGATACCTCAAATGTAATTTTACTCTCCGACGGAGTATGCGTTGCGGAGAATTCTCCGTTCCGACGGATACCTCGCTAGGGCCGATTAAGTTAGGTGAGAGTCATCAGAGTTTCTTCCAACCAGTGGTGGTGTCCTACAGGGCTGCATACTCGGTCCCTTACTATTTATATGCCAATCAAATTCCTTTCATCATCAAAAACTATTCCTCCCAGATGTAGTTAAGTTGTGATCTTGATTGCGTGATTGAGAAAGTAGCATACTGGGCTCAACACAATTGTCATGACATAAATTCGTCGTCGAAGTCCCAAGTGCTTGGTTATATCCAAAAAAATCGACTTATTTTATTTAAAAAAACGCAACCCCAAACGGCATCGGCACATTTATTGTTACTGTTGGGAAGGCATATGGACTGCGATTCACTCTTTAATAAGGTCATCCAGCGGTATACTCCCTTAAAAATGCGTGCTATTCTTGTGAAATCCTTAATTTTCCCGATCTTGGTCTATGGATACGGTGACCATATTTTAAGAAGCCAAACCCGGGACAACATTTTAGCAACAAAAAAAAAAAAAAAAAAAACTCTTGTATTGGATTATTCCATAAATTATTACTTATTAAAGGGAAGACATAATCCACAAACTTAATTCCTTCATTAAGTAAAAACAACACAATAGGCACAAAACATGCTGCATACATTTGTCGTACACAAGTGGATGTTAATAAGCACAAAAAGGGGTATGGGACACGGGACACTGTCTATTTAACTGAAAATATCACATTCAGTGGGCGCAGTAGCGCAGTGGTTAGTGTGCTGGACTACTGTGCGAGGGATCCCAGGTTCGATCCCCGGAAAAACCCAAGTAATATCTTAAAAGTTTTTTCTACTGCGCCACCTCTCGCGAACGTCTGACAAACATCCGAGAGTATGACTGTCATGAAAAAGCTTCTCAATTCAGCCGTTCGGACTCGGCATAAAATTGTAGGTCCCTTCCATTCGTCCCAAAAATAGAAACTCACACAAAACGAATGGTTGCGAGAAGCTAGGCCTTGGGTGTCACCCGCCTGTTGCGCCACCTATTTATTTATTTATTTTTTTTTTTTATCACATTCAGTATGCGCACTCAATTCGAACGACCATATTCACACGTTTACGTACGATGCAAATTCGCATCCAATGTGAGGCTAGCCTAAGACAAATGCTCCGCACCCTGTAAAACCCGACTTTAAAACTGTCTTTCAGTCACTTCTCGATTTTTTAAATGCGACGTGTCGTTTAAAAGTATTTCTCCTTGTGCTATTGCAACACCACCTGTGGCAGAATAGCCTAACTAAAAATGTTATATTCAAGCTATGATGATTACCTATATATGAAATATAAACCAAATTATGTACCCTTTCAGTACACTTTTTCAGAAAATATGAATACAGAAACTATGCGATACGCGACCCCAATATATACTTCGGCTGTACATTTGGGAATAGCCCCCCAGTACAAGGCCCTAAAATCGATTTTCTTTTAGTTACGCTGTCCGCACTAAAATTAAGCCCCCATCCAAATGTACCTTCATTTTCCTTAGCTTAATTTTTATATCTCAAGGGAAAGTATCGGTATTTACGTTGTAGCTTTAAAGAAAACAGGATACAGGCACAGGCTTCATAATTCTTAATCTTTACTAGCTGACTCCAGAGTTGCCCTGTTTAAATTTTAGCAAATTTTGTTTATGATCGTTTTGTGAAAGCAATTCCATCGTGAAGTTGCGAGTTTATACAAAAATGAACAAAAATTAAAACAATTTCCGCTTTCCTCGAATTTTCCGGGAAATTTTTCCAATTTTTCTTCCGAACATGTCGCAGACATGCTTTATACATTTTTTGTGTCGTGCGCGAACTGTTATTGAAAATCAACATGAAATGAGATTACTTTTTTTTGCATTTGTGTTGGTGTGTTATTTGACAGTCAGCTATTTTTTTCATTTTAATTTGTGTTTACAAATGTCCCTTGTTTTGATATTGGTGAAAGTATGTGTGAATCTCGCTCTCATATCGAAATTTGCAAAAGTGATCTGAATCTTTAAAAAAGTGTTTTTTTTTCCGCCCAATGGAAAACGAATTTGACAGACAGCTGATTTCTAGAGCAGAAAAACTGGTCTGAATCTGAAAAAAGTGCTTTTTCTTGCAATGCAAGTTTTTTTTTTAATTAACAAAATGTTTGAATAATAATTTAAAAAGTTTATAATGGGATAAAGGGACTAAAAATTAAATACGGAACATTTGTATGTCTTTAAAAAAAACGGGACACTCGATTGAAATAAGGGACTGTCCCGGGAAATACACCGTATCTATGGATGTGGATTTTTTGTATTTGTAAGTTGAGGAAGTTTTTCGTCAACACCATTCGTCTCTGGAATTCTTTCCCGGGCCATATTAAATAAAACAACTAACCGCCACCTGGAGGAATTAACTACAACAATGGCCAA
The DNA here is from genome assembly GCA_949372485.1 of Cheilosia soror. Lineage (NCBI taxonomy): Eukaryota > Metazoa > Arthropoda > Insecta > Diptera > Syrphidae > Cheilosia > Cheilosia soror. The sequence goes on from OX443561.1 coordinate 124,653,992, forward strand.
CTTTACTTTGACACATCGTGACACATGTGAAATCGTCTTCCTTCTCATATTGACAGACTGTCAGAGACAATAGGCGGGGGTAGTCTGTTGCGTTTACTCTTTGCCTTCCCGAAGACAAATTGCCACCAAAGTCCTAACTGCATAAATTTATACACAGATCTCTACAAAAGAATTTCGCGGGTAGCAATAGAGGTTGAATGCATACAATATTGCATATTAATCGGTTTATTGGTAACAATTCGGGAGTCCAACATTTTCTACTTTAAAACTGGTATAGGACTTTATTGTATGTGTTGCTGTTGTTTTTTACAATTTTTCTTTCTTTTAATTTTAAGCATTTTTTATTAACTAAAAGCTTAACTACATTCGGCATAAAGTTAAGTAAATTGCACGAAAATGTTGTTTCCTTTTCACACCAACCTGCATTTTTCTCTCAACTTTTCACTAATGTCGATTTCCATTGGGGAAAAAAAAGCGCTTTTTTAAAGATTCAGATCACTTTTGCGAATCTCGATTCGAGAGAGAGATTCGCACATACTTTCACCAATACCAAAACAAGTGACTCTTGTCAAACTTTGAGGTTAGTTGTTGTTAGGGGAGACTGGGGCACATTTTAACGTGAGACACATTTGCACATTGCTAATAAAACAACATTTTAAAAATATTTCAAAGTACATATAAACCAAAATTTATTATTATTATTATTATTTATTATTAACAAAATAATTACAAAAATTATAAGGCTAATATAAGTTAGAGAGCACTAGCTGCAGAGGCTATCGGCCCTAGTAAAAGAAAAAGTTTATGTATTATGTTTTAATGTTAGATAAATTAATGAATTCACAAATTATAGATATGTTTTGAATAGTAGCCTGGAAGTAGCCGCATGAGGAGGTTTTATGCTTAAATTGCATATTTTAATTGTTCTATTTGTAAGAGTGTACACATTTTATAGTGAGCTTTTCTTTTTGTGTAAAATATATTTTTAAAGCACAACTTCATTTGAAAAAGTATAAAGGTACGTTTTTTGACATATATGAAAAATATAAATATTTGCGCGCATTTTTCATTTGCTTGACTTATTGGGGCAGAGGTTTAAACAGTCGGGCCACATTTGAATAAGCGTTCTGTAAGTGGCATTGAACTAAAGGCTAAGCTACTACCACCAATAAACGCTCCGGGAACATCGAGGACAGCTGCGGTGATAATTTTTGTCTTAATTTTTTCAAAATTTCTGTTGGGTTAATAAAATAACTCTTTTTTGTTCTTATAAAGTTTCTTCAGTTAAGTATTTATAAAATAGTTCGGTAATTTCAAAATTTTAGTTTGCTTTTGCTACGTTTTTGCTTTCTTTATTAAAATAATAAAGTTAATTTATTTTATTAAAAAAAATACAAACCTTGTAGTAACTTATTAGCTGCTGAAAACAATTACAAATACTGCTGTTCAAAAGTGCCCCACATGGGGGGTACCTTTGAACATAAGGACCTACTTCGTTTTTAAATAAAAATAAATTATAAAATTATATGCCCCTACTAAATTTATGTAGTTATTTGTCCAAATCAAGGTTTATTTGCATTTCTTAAAGTGAGAATACTTTACAGTCTAATAATTTAAGCAAATGTGATTTTATGAGACCTTAAAACAAACAGTGTTCAAATGTGCCCCAGTCTCCCCTACCTATTGTGGAATAAATTTAAAAATTGAAAATGGATATTAATGTAGACGAATGGATCGTCGTATGGGGTTGTTTTTATGGGGAAGGACGAAGTTCTAATTCAAAACAAAACAAGTAAGTAGTTATTGTACAAGTACAAGTAAAAAACTAGCAATTAGCAATTCAATTTTATAAACACAAATTGGAATGTAAAAACAGCTGACTGTCAAATCACACACCAACACAAATACAAAAAAAATTGATCTCATTTCATGTTCCATTGGGCAGGAAAAATCTGAGATCTGAGAGCAAAACGGTAAAAGACCAATGGAAATCGACATAAGTGTGTTACTTGAAAGTTAAGGCTTAACTACATTCGGCAAAAAGTCAAAAACCTTCTCACTAAACGGAGGGAGATAAGACTTCACTCTCATAGTAAGTAATCACCTTTATTTGTATCGTTTTTAATTTAACCTTTATTTGTATCGTTTTTAATTAACAAAAAGACAGTTAAAAAAAAATAAATAGTTGGCGCAACAGGCGTGTAGACACCCTAGGCCTAGCTTCTCACAAGTTATATTTAGTTATTTTTCAGAATGAAAGTCACACATTAAAGACAAATTTCAACATTTAGTGAAAGAAATGAAGAAAAATATTCTTTTGACAAAATCATTTACAAAGGGCCTAACGCTATTCATTTTTAAATTCTTTTATTAATTAAATCACCAAGTTACAAAAACAACAGACAAAATATGTATTCACATTTATCATAGTTTGTGGAATGTATGTGGAATGTAAAAGTTCTAAGGCTACGGACAGAGTGCATGCGAAAAGCTAAGCGAAAGCTAAAGCTAGTAGATTCGATGCTAAGCAAAACTTGGCGCTAAAAGAGAATAAACTTTTCTGCTCAGTTTTTGAGCAAGAAATTCTAGCTAAAACGCAGCTGTCAATAGATATAATCGAATATTTTTAATGACATTCAAAAGTATTCAGCAATTTTTGTTGAAATGTTTTCGGATGTAAAGATGATAAAATTCGTCATATTTATTATGTGATTTTTTAATCTCTTGAACGGACTGTTTTTTTTGTCTAACTATCAATGGTTGAAAAAAAAAATGTTTAATGGAAAGTCCTCTTCTTCTGGCGAATTCATTTCCATAATTTAAGGATGTTGTTTATTTTGATTCACTTCCGAAAGGTTAATGTTGGCGTTCATTATGGACACCACTCGCTTTGATTATAGCTTAAAGCTGATTGTTTGTGTTTAACCTATCTACAAAAAATCCGTAATTATTTTTTGCGACCAAAGTTATCATACTCGTACCAGTTTTTAGACAATTGTTTTATTTTTAGTTAGTTTTATCCAACTATAGTCAGTAAAATTAGTCAATGCGAATTATTGTGAAATGTTTTTCAATAGGGATGGCTTAGAAGTTGGCAGTTCATGGCAGCCATGTTGTTTTTGTTCAAGCATCGAAAAATAAAAGCAATGCGTGCAAATGATGTAGATTGTGGTGGGTCGACAGCATCATAGGTCTGCCATTCAACCTGATCAAAAATCGGAGCTTTCGGATATCTTATCTCTATGAGTCGTATCGGCAAACGGCCTTAATGATGGAACGAGTAGAAATGGGAAACGGAAAAGTATAAAGATGAAAAAGACGATGCTGCCAAAGCAGTTTCCCGACATGACCAGTGTATGACGTTAGAATCATCCTCGGAAACTCATACACGAAAATGTTGACAAAGTGACACGCTTTTCAACGCATTTAAAAGCCATCGCTGACGCTGCGTATTAACTAAGCAAACCATGCAATGATAAATTATTAAATGCATTCATTTTACTTTTGACATTATTGCTGTGAATATAAAATGGCGTCTCAAGAGAAGTTACCAAAATACTACGTACATATTTTGTTCTCTTGAATTAGATATTTGTTGATTTTTTTTTTTTTTCAGTGAAAAAAAAAAGGAATAATGAGCAGAAATGGCTTCAAATCATTCACTTTAAATTTGCTTGAATTCAAAGTTTTCCATTTTTATGTTGACCGCGTGAAACGGAAGATACCTACCTACATCGTTTAAACGTTTTTGCCTTCGCTGTCATAGAAATGTATAAAATGCATTCCGAAACGACGACGTCAACTTAGGCAAAGTAAAATGTAGACAAAAAATCATCGCTGCATCGCCGATGCACATGACTGACAAGTGTATTGTTATTGTTACCGCATTTAAACTTTTTTTGACGTTTTGGAACATAGCCTACTTGGATGCCAAAAAACCCGTTACTAAAAATGCATTTAGGTAGCATTCGCACATTATTTTGCGCCGACGCACGCTGTTTTTATGTGCGCAACCTAAAAAAACAAAAAAACTTAAATGCATTAATGTAGGTAAATGCATGTACACTGCTTTGTTTAAAGATAATATAAATAAATAGGTGGCGCAACAGGCGTGTAGACACCCTAGGCCTAGCTTCTCGCAACCATTCGTTTTGTGTGAGTTTCTATTTTTGGGACGAATGGAAGGGACCTACAATTTTATGCCGAGTCCGAACGGCTGAATTGAGAAGCTTTTTCATAACAGTTATACTCTCGGATGTTTGTCAGACGTTCGCGAGAGGTGGCGCAGTAAAAAAAAACCTTAAGATGTAATTTGTGTTTTTCCGGGGATCGAACCCTCGCACAGTTATCGTACTAAATATTTTAAGCAAGTAGACAGAATAAAAGCCCATACAAAGTTATGAATTTAAGTCAAAACTATCAATTTTAAGAATGTGGGCTTGCAGCTTGAAAGCTACGTGTATGTATACAGATCCCTGTTGAGTACTCCATATTCCAGAAGACGCATAACATTTTGACGGTCATTTCAGTTTCAATTTCAGTTGAGCTATCAGTTAAACTGATGTTCTACAGTGCATTTATGGGAATTCCATCAGTTTCAGGTAGACGCTTTAATTTTTGCAGTTAGATATCAGTTTAACTGAAAGCTGAACTGAAATGATCGTCTAAATGGGGCTTGAGATATCATTCTTGCGCACACAAGTTTAAGTTAAATTAGGAAGGAGTGTACATTGGCTGCTTTGAATGAGAGGATGGAAGAGACTTCAATTTACTGCTGCGTATATATGAAGGTTGACTTGAGAAACTGAACCTGGAACCTTACACTCAGGAGCCTGACGCACTTAACAAAAGCCCCTGCGCTTGCTTGTGTATTATTATTAGCATGTTTTATCATTCCTTTTCATGGATAGACATATTTCACGTGTATGGATGTGATTTAAGAAAACGCACACTTTATGTGCGCAACTGATCAAACGTTATTTTGTGCGCCCAGCATTCATATGCCTGCACTAATGCAAATTAGAACAAGTAACGCACTCCAATTTGTGTGCAAATATGTACGTATATATGTTTAAGTAACATGCAAGGCAAATAAGTGCACTTTGGCCTAATCCGTTTTCCACAAAAAAGGCAATTTAAAGCTTTGTGGATTTCAAGCTTTGTAACCTAAAAAAATAGACAAACACTAAGGAACACGTTCCACATTGGTTCTAAATCAGTCAAAATGCCTTATAGTATGTTAGGCTGTTTTGGTTTTCCATTTAAATGCGTTTATACCTTCGTACCACGCCTACGCCTAGCTAGTATTTTCTATAATCCCGCTTAAACATACGTTCCACATTATAAGAAATTTTCATTTTTTGGCCTCATTTAACGCGCATTTTACAATTTCTTATCCAAAATACTCCAGGCAAAATCTATCAGCTTTGAGGTGCCTCAAACGCGCAATTAATGTAATATGTATTATATTCATCATCACAGAATTAGTGCGACGAAATGAAATAACGCCACATACATCACTGCTCTTATGCAAATCATCGATTGCCTCTTTTCATGCCACTTCTTATTTTTCTTCTAATGGAATAAAGCTAGAGCTTCATTATATATATTGAGATATTTACTGGAAAACTTACATTATCAAATAGATTGAAGTTTTCCGGTGTTCCTTACGTCCGCTACGGCTGCATTGGAGTAGTCACAAGAAACACACTTCCTTGATGGGGGAGTCTCGGATCAATTATTCGAATTTGTGCCGCTGTATACACGGTGCACTGCACAAAGCACCTAGAAAATGGGTGTGATTTGGTTGTGATGGCGACACAAAAACGATCGCTTCGATCGCTAGTCTCGTTGAGCCTAGTCGATGCCACTTTCGCATTCGCAGGGGAGGATTCTTTTTGAGTATATCGCGCGAACGCTTTTTTTTTTAAACCACAAACACTCACGTAACAAAATTGTTTTTCACAGCTTTTATGTTACTATAGCGTAGGGTTAATAAGGAGCAAACTATGTATTTAGGATCCTTGGAGGGAATTTGTATGCTCGCGAAGGTAAGAAAAAAAAACCAAAAATTCCTCCTGGACAATTGATTTTCCCAATCACAAAATACACTGCGAGAGAGAGCCAGGCAGCAGAACATAAAATAAAAAAAAATGGCGTCCAAATTTCTGTGGTGAAAGATGGGAACAGTTGTTGGCGCGAAGTGTACCCAAAGGAAAATGCAAAATTAAAGTTTTTTTTTTTTCAATTTCTTTTATCGTAAATGTAAATAAAAGCGATCGATTTACTGAAATTTTATTTAATAAAGCCTTTTTTGCGGTGGAAATGGTTTTGCATAAGGTGCGAAATTGTGTTTTTCCCATTAAACGGTGCTGGTAACAGTTTGTTATACAGATGTTTATATTAGCAGTGTTCGGAAATGCGTTCCCTTGGATAATAGAATAATTTGGTAATATTTATTTTTGTTCCAGTTTATAATTTGAGCTACACGAGCTGATATAAGGCGTATATTTTTGAGAATCTATAGCTAGCTCACTTTTACTTTTACATGCAAAACTTGTAAAAAAAAACTAGCAAAAAAACTTTTGGTTTTACATGCAAAATAAGGCCTGTTTTATTGGCAATCCATTTCAGTGAAGTAAAGTGAAATAGAATTTTTAGCACGCAATTACAACAACTATATAGAGTCTCGAAAGTGTCAAACGGTTTGTAGTTGTTGTAATTGCGTGTTAAAAATTCTACTTTACTTTACTTCAATGAAATGGATTGCCAATAAAACAGACCTATTGTTATACCTACTCACTTGTGATTTTGTTATACTCACTTCCAAAAAAAAAATGTTTGACATTAAGCGTATTTTTTTGAGAATCTATAGCTAGCTCACTTTTACTTTTACATGCAAAACTTGTATACTCACTTCTGGTTTTGTTATACTCACCTGCTTCCCATAAAAATACGCCAATTGAAAAAAATCAGCCATATTTACTCTTTCGCAGCACATAAACACAACATAAAAACAACATGATCTGTCAAAATATCTAGAAGACTAGCGGCATGCCAAACTCCATATAAAAAAACTGACACATTTCAGCATTTGCGCTAGTGCTCTAGCACATATTTGGCATTTTTTTTGTGAGTATAGGCGTATATTTTTGAGAATCTATAGAATCTATATATATCTTACTTTTACTTTTACGTGCAAAACTTTTATACTCACTTATGGTTTTACATGCAAAAGTGTTATACTCACTTTTGGTTTTGTTATACTCACTTCCCAAAAAAAAAAAAAACGCCATATAGCAAAACCAAAAGTGAGTATAAAAGTTTTGCATGTAAAAGTAAAAGTGAGTTAGCTATAGATTCTCAAAAAAATACGCCTATTATTGTGAAATGTCAGTTTTTTTATATGGAGTTTGGCATGCCGCTATAGTCATCAATGGAAAACGGCCATCTGAAGCAGTCTGAAGCGAAAATTAAATTTTTTAGCTAGAGACTATTGCATTTCAGCACAAAAAAAGTTCGCACAGCTGATTTACACTCGATTAGTACTTATAGTTTTTTTTAGGTACTAGAATTTGGTAGGGCAATGTTTGCACTTTCGCTTGTTCTCCGCCAGAATTGATATCTTATACCAGCATTTTCGGAAGCCATTTCCATTAGAGGAAAGCAGCATTCTCATAATTCGTATAACACATTCAAAATGGCCAAAGTAGTTACACATGTCGCACATTTTTGAATGCCAAAACAACACGCATTTACAATTACAACAACTACACTCTACTTGACAGATTCACACTTGGCATTTATTTATTCCAAGTAGAAGTGACTTTTAGGCAGGAAACGAAAGGAAAAATATATAGTTTAGGTTGAAACCTGCGTTGTTTTCTTGAGTATTCATTATATTATAGACGACAAAAGGCTTTCGTGTCAATTCAATTAAAATAAGTACCTATGAGGCAAATCTTTTGAAAAATGCGGATTTAAAAATTTGATCCAGACCAAAAATAAAATAAAAAAGCAATCGAAATAAAACAATAATTTTATTTCCCAGCTTAAAAAAATGTATTTCCTATCAATGTCACCCTGTTTCTCCACAAATTATTTCTCTGTTAACGAACACTGTCCACAAACTGTCACTGATGTCAGTTGAGCCGTCAGTTGGCATGTCATTTTTGTGCCTCACACGGCGCGTGTATCCAACCAAATCAGAAACGGCACGTGGTAGATTTGTTTGGATTTCTATATTTATACTATTTTCCATTTAGAAAGTGCTTAATCGCTATGGGGAAAACAAAGAAAAATAAAGTCCGCCCAGCCAAAACTAACCCTATCGGCATACCCAGCCTAAGAGACATTCAACACGAAGACGAACTCGAAGTCGGCAGCAACAGACCAATTGAAGCAATTCGTGATCAACTGCAATCCTCCGATATCGAGGAGAAAATAAATGGACTTCAAGCTTTGGCAGTGCTGTCCTCGAATAAGAATAAAGTTGTCGAAATATGCTCAAGTGATGTGATTCGTATAGCCTCCCCATTGCTGGTGGATTCAAGTAGAGCAGTTCGAAACGCTGCAGCTGGAGCTCTGCGAAATCTCTCTGTTTGTGGTGTTGATGTGTGCGAAAATCTTGTTGAACAAGATGTTCTCACTCCACTGTTGGCCTTGCTTAATGAATATGCCTCTCGAGAGAACTGGACTCCAGAGTTTAATAAAGAACTTAATAACCAACTCGGCCTGGAATCTGATGTATTTCTTCAGGTAAAGCTAATGATTTTACATTTATTTCCATTTAACAGTTAAAATGTCTTTTCAAGTCAATCAACTTACTGTGGAATCTTTGTGAGAGCACTTCCGTGGCTCTGGAGAATTTTAATCAGTCACAAATCCTAGAGAGCTTTATTCGTTGCTTAGACTATAAGGTTTTCGGTTTAGATATCTCAATTTCTGTGGCTCAGTGCTTGCTGGTTATTTCCGAGGAGAACCCAAATTCATGGAACATATTGAACAAGCATGTTCCGGAGTTTATTTGTCTGCTAAACGTCGATGGTGGTCACGCACATACCCTGCTGAGAACACTTGCAGCAGGTAGCGCAGAGGGAGTTTCTTTAGTAATCAACTTTATGTTAATTGCGGTATATTTCTAGGAATTATTTCCAATGTCCCCGCTCTGGCTGCATCCTATGTTAATAAGATTTTCTCAGCATTATCTGCTACATTTGACATCAATCATCGAAGTGTTCTGGGTGAGATCACCAGTGAATTGCCACTGTCACAGCAGCGGAAAGCGGCGCCAGAATTGGAAGTGAAAATGGATACACCCGACGGTAGGTCCTAACAAAAATCAACAGTCGAACTTTGGTTTGATTTTTCCCTTTCATTCAGCTGAGACAGAAGAAGCGGCATCGTTGAGGCGAAGAAGACAGGATCTTCCCAGTGAAGCCGACTTGCGTGTTAAGAGTGTAGAACACCTTTTGGAAGCACAGCGAGTAGCAGCCGAGATAATCACAAATCAGTGTGGAACTGACGATGACGGTAAGAGTGCTAACACATTTTTGTTTCATCTGTGAAAGACACATTTTGGTAGGAAATAGGTCGGTTTAGTACTAGGTGACCTTTTCATTATTTTTGTCGAGTCTGTTTCCAATCTCTTATTACCTAAAACACCAATCGGTTATTTTGATCAGTATTTCGAGTGTCAGTGTTGAGGTTATTTACGGTTGACGCTGTCAGGAGAGGGCTGTTCGTACAGCTCGGCGATACACGATAATGCAGCCAAATTTCGAATTTCCTGCTTGAAAAGTAACTGATGCGTGGAAATAGTCGCAGGCGCCATTTTTATGGGACATTTTTTTTTTTGCTGAATGCATATGTTTTAGCGGTCTATTTCTTACAGAATGGATTGACAATGAAGCTGACGACACCTCAGATAATGAAAGCGTTCACGACTACGAAACTGGAGATAGTAATACAAATTTACAGAACACCGACAGACTGCCAGTAGACGTTTTAGAGGCCATAAAATCGCTCGGATTAGTTGAAAAGGTAATAAAATAGATTTTCTCGTAGTCGTAGTGCATAAAGTTATCACATTCTTTTTTGAAAGATTTGGCAAAAGGCCCAACCAATCCAAGACAATGTGTTCCAAATACTACGCGAGAACTGCACTGACCTGATGCACAAGTAAGAACACTCTAACATACATCCGTGGACCATCATCAGTTGACTAACTGTCTTTTCAGAGTAAAGAGTCTTAGAATTTCTGCCCTACTGTGCTTACAGAATCTCTGTAATTCAATGTGTACGGAAGATCTCGGTGGTCCAACGGCCATTTACGCCGTTTGGGTGGACTTAGGCCAACAGGTTTTCCAAGGTCCACAAGATCCTCTTTTATTAGAGCCGTCTACCTCTTTGATGCGTGCTGCGCTGAGTCATTTGAAAACGAACAAAGAACTCTTTAGTCAAATGTCTGAGAGCGATTTAGAGGTGAGAAGTTGTGTTTAATTGATGATTGGTTTTCCTAAAACATTTCTTTGTAGTTAATGCTAAATGGAGTCAACAAATGTACAGTTCCAGAGATTCGTGCCAATTGGTTGCGCATGTTGGGAACGCTGGGGTGCCTGCTATCAGAACCGCTTGCTAAAATTATCATTGGCTTCATTTTGGACGCATGTTATAAGGTAATTCTTCGGTATATAAAAAAAACTTGGTTTATCGTTTAAAAAACTTGCATTTCTATTTTAGGAAACAGACGTTTGGACATTCTCCGAAGCAATTGATGCGCTAATGGATATGTTCTCGGACAATGACTGGAATCAAATAGTAGTTGACTTGAATTTGCATGATCGCATTCAAGTTTTAGAAAAGGCCTTCAAATCAAAGGTATGCGCGGAGAAGTTCACCAACAAATTGTTTGTATTGATTGCTTTGTTTTATAGATTCGACAACAGAAACGTGACCTGAATGATCGGTATCCTGCCGTCCTAACAGTTCGCACAAATCTTAGTCGATTTATTAAGTACATTGAGATTGAACTTGTGAAATTTACTCGGACAAACGGCAAATAAAGTTGGTGCATTTGACAGTACCCATCAACGGAAAGCTGTTATTGCTTGAATTATTGTTTTATATATACATATAGATATATATTTACTTTTATTTAGAAATAAATATTGTAAAGTATGCTTAACAAAATAGTTTGGTCTATAGCTCATAGCTTTATTGATTAGAGTTTTGGACTTTGAAGCGAAGGAGGGGGAACAAGAAAGCTCCTTCTCGGCGCCTGTGAAATATCAAAAATAATCTGCGTTGTAACCCGTACCCGATCTACCCTTCACCTACCACCTCCTAAACCGAAAGCGATAACAATTGCTGAATAAATTGCACTCGTGTCACTGTTCGAGTGGATTCTGACTTGAAATCGAGAAGCAAAATCATCTCAAAATCAACAGAAGAGTGACAATGGATCGGACTATTCTTTTTGCATTTCCCCAATGAAAAATGACATGAGTTTTCTCAATATTTTGGAGTGAACACTTTGGTGTGAATAAAAATATGTAATGCAATTTTCTTTGAGACACAAAATCACATTTTTTTCTGATCCAGGTCACATTCATTCCATTAGGCAAGAAAATTAATTCATTTTTTTTTAATTGGGATCAATTTTCGCGGATCATTTTTGGAGATAAGATAAGACCTGTTTCAAGACTAGGTGATAAATCTCTGATAGCTGATAACTCATTTAGCAGATAAACTTCAGCTTTTGGTTTCAAAGTGTAGCAAGAGTTCAATTAAATGCAGTAGATACAAATCGAGTACATATTTATTATAATAATATTAGCGGACCCGGCGAACTTCGTCTCGGCCCAGTTTAACGCCTTCACTTAAACTCCAGAGTGATAATTAAAACACAGATAGTTCAAATTTCAATGTGATTTATTTGAATGGAATCGAAATGAGTAAAGAGCGCTATGATAAAAAATGTTTTTCGATTTGTTTTCCAGAAGACGGCTTGCCAACAATCAATGTACAGCTGACCATGCGGAAAACGAGGAACTTCGAGAATCGAGATTAATCCGACAGACTTCCAACGTTTCCTTGCGATTTATTCATTGTCATCGCAAAAGTAAATCGAACGGGGAATTGAATCCGCTTGAATTGGAATGGACAATTAGTTGGATTAATAGGAATTCGTGGGATAAGGACTTTCTCTCCTTTGAATTTGCCCTTGATGATATTTCGCTTGAATCACATTGTTCATCAATCATCAATTTCTTGACGGACAACCGCGTACCGTTTGTTACATTCCGCAATTTCGCGACTCAGGACAATAAGGGCCGACCAACACAATGGAAAAGGTCGTGGGAGAATTGATGTTAAAAATGGGCGCCACGCGATTTACCTTAGTGTCCCAAGATGCCTTTCCGGAAGAATCGCGACCGCCAGAAAGGTTCGCAAACCGTCACTAAACAACAAAGATACAATTCAATCGGTTTATTAGACTAGATAATACTATTATTGCGTACGAAATCCCAGAAGGGGGAAAAAAAGAAGGAGGAAAAGGTAATAACAAAATAATGCCTGTACCCACACCCAAAAGCGTCGCAACGTTGCCACCCCTTTGTTCACACCTAGGCTAACACGGCCAACTGGGTAACTAACAAATAGGCTTTCTTAAATTCCCTCTAGACAATTCAAATAATATAATTCTCCCCCTCCCTTCTCAAAAAAAAAAATAAAAAATAAGAAGCCAGCAATTATGGCAATAATACAAAAAAATACTAATATAAGAAAATAAAAAAAAAATAGAAAAAAATAAAAAAAAAAATAGACAAGACTCAGCCTGGGACTCGAACCCGAGCCTCCTGTTCGATAGCTGATGGCATATGCTCCAGGCCACCGCCCACCTCGCAGACACTTCGCCAACTTTGGACTCGGTTTCTCTTGCGACCAATCCTCGCACTCGTCCCTCTCAGACTTCTTCGACTTCTTGATGGTACTTGCACGTCAAAGGAAAACCTCAGATACTCTTCTATTTGGAGTATGTTTTTATGCTCAGAATTGCCTAGATAACAAAACAGAAACGAGAACTAAGCCACTGTAGCGCAACAATAAGAAGAATCCGATTTTACCTCTAGATGATGTAAATCTATCTTAGAATTTTATTTTTATTATCCACCAAGTGTAAGGGGATGTCAGCACATATGAATTGGATAGATATTTGTATATCTGTATATTGCATATGTTACACAATTATATATATACATATATAGTATGGGAAGCCAACTGTTGAGATGTTGGACAATGCACTCGACACACCAAAGATGATAACCTCAGAGGATTTTTTTCTTTTTCACATATAGTATTCATATATATTCATTTTTTTCACTATAGTATTCAAATATACACCTCGATTAACCACAATTATGAGGGACAGCAAAAATAATAAATTTTTAAGTCCAATTGCTAACACAACCACTCTTTACGAGAACTCTGAGCCAACTACCTGCCAAATCAAACACGCGCTTACTCACTCCACTTCACGAGCGGTTTCTATATGTCCTTTATGACCTCTAGCTTTTGAAAGCTCCTTCCGAAAAACAGATAAAATTAAAAAAAATAAAAACAAACATCGTTGGGACTTGAGACTACGATCATAGGATCGGGGTGCAAGTGCATACCAATACAGCCTAAACGCAACTCGAGAAATTGTTGGCCAATTTCCCATACTAATGGACCATGACATGGTTTATAAGTTTTGTTTTTATTCTATTTGAGGTGAAAACTTCTCGATTCATAACACGTTGAACAATTCGAATTGATAAATATCGCATTGAATTTCAATTGATCTTGTACCGTTTGCGGAGGGATGCGCGATATACGACTATCCAGAATCAGTGTACTATTAATACGCAAAACTCGAATCAATTGCAGAAAAAAATAGCACATTTTTTGCTTAATAGAAAATAACAATGCGAAAAGAACACATATGTGTCCATATGCGCCATACGGCGCCATCTATTATTTATCTCGTTAACTTCTCCACCCAAAATGCACGCAAAACCACTTTTATCACAATGAAATTCAGAATCCTAAATTTTCCAAGCTTCACAACGAATTTTTCACCTTTACATCGTCCAAAATCATCAAATCATGATTTTTCGCGTTTTTCCGGAATTTTCTATTTTTCCATTCGAAAAACCATTCCGGAACAATTGCACACAAAATTCCATAAAAAAATCAATTTTCGATTTTTCCATTTCCCGACTTTTCCGGAGGGGTTTCCCAACATTTTCTTTCGGAAGAACCTTCTTCTGGCAATTACGAACAACTGAAAAAAATATGTAAGCCAAATCGGCCCAACCGTCCTCAATTGATGAATGACTATACATTTTTGCCACCATTTCTGTATATAAAAGATTAAGCAGAAATAAAGAAGATACAATTCATTGAAATATTCAGTTCAGAGACAAGAAAAACACGATGGTTTCACCAGGGTGTAAAAAGAATGACATCAGAGACAGATGTTTCGTTGATCTGTAGTTCGTTTGTATTCAACAACACAACGGTCTCGGATAGTGATATCTGACAGATAAAGTCTATGATAGCCTATCGGCCGCCGGTTCAAGTGGTTGTTAAAGGTCCTTATTGTGATTGTCGATCAGCGATCGTCACGACAATTGTCGATTGCGTCGATTGATTTTAGCTATTCGTATGCACAACATTTTTTCACTTCCAAGAGAAAGCACCGACCAGACATTTGTAATCGACCACAAGCGACTGTCAAATCGACAAATATCAATCGCAATCGACAATCACAATTGTCGCTCAACGATCAACTATCGACACTCACAATAGGGCTCAAAGTCTTTGTCTGGACGATAAGCAAACTATTTGAGGTAGCTGGAGTAGTATAGTTTAAAAACATTTTTCCGTTGACAAGCGTCAACAACTAAAAACAAGTGTTCTTTTTTGAATTTTTAGAAGACGAATTTGATGAAGATTACGAGGACATTATAGGACCCGTAGGAACAGAGCCTTTTGCCTAAGGATTGTAGACTGTAGACTTTTAAAACCGACCCTATGCCCAAAACACACGTGGAATTCACTTTACAGCAAGATTAGAATAGGTACACCAGGTTCTTATGTATGTGGTGCTACAAATGGAAATTCTGCACCCACCGCAGCATTGCAACATGTCTTTCTAACGCCCAGAGCACACGTGCAGAATTCACTGTGCAGCAAGATTAGAATAGACATTTTCTTATGTGGTGATACAAATGTAAATTCTGCACCCACCGCAGCACTGCAACATGTCTCTATCTCTAAATCCACTGCATAGCAACGCAGTGAATTAAATTAAATAGACTTGGCAGCATCGAATTTTCAAATTCAGCTTCTGGTGCATACGAGGAAAAGAAAGACGGGAATTATTTGTCGTCTGTGTTGCACTACCGTATTTTTCCCCGAATTGACAGCAACCGATGCAAATTGAATTCTGCACATCTGTTTCATCTGCAGTACTGCTTGTAGTGCACATGTGTTTTGGGCATTACACATACTTTCACAAAATTCCAATTTAATTTGAAAATATTTTTTAAGTCATTCATAGCGTTGCCGTTGTGAAATCCGCCTTCCAGTCAGGTTAAAATCCAAAATCTTAAACTGATTTGGTGGAATTGACTGAGTATTTGATCCGAAAAAGTTTTACGTAAGGACACATAAATATGTAAATTATTTTTCTAGCCAAATATATAACGTCCACATTTTCTTTGATAAATTGGTTTTATAATTCTTAAGCTGCACTCAGGCACAAAGTTTGGGAAAAACTATTGTGGGCTAAAAAAGCAAAACAACATTTTTACGTTTCTGTTAACGTAAAGGTATATTCAAATAATAATACACAAAACAACATAAATAGGGTAAAATTAGCACTTTAGGCACTTATTCTTTATTAATAGTATTACAATAAATGATTCCATTGGTTGACTTAGCACATTGCAAATCTTCGTCGTTTCAAGAAATGTCCACCGAGCGCATACAACATTAAATGTGGCTGCGGTGGCGCCGCCCCAAAATGGGTCCTGACTCCTGACTTTAAAAAACAAAAAAAAAAAAAATTCCATAAATAAAATTATAACACATAAACATAATATAATATATTAAACTG
This sequence comes from Cheilosia soror, assembly GCA_949372485.1. Classification (NCBI taxonomy): domain Eukaryota; kingdom Metazoa; phylum Arthropoda; class Insecta; order Diptera; family Syrphidae; genus Cheilosia; species Cheilosia soror. The sequence continues at coordinate 124,670,157 of OX443561.1, forward strand.
ATCTCTTCTCACTTCTCCTTTAGGATTGTTTTTTTCTTTTTTGTATACCTAAATAATAAAATTAATTTCTCTCGCCGTAGGTCCACATTTATAATTTTAGTGTTTCATTTTCGTTTTGTTTCAGCGCAAAGCTCTCAAAACTAACGTTCGAATATTGCACAAGGAAATTTTGAGGTCACTATTTTGGACTCTTAGCTGTCTCTCGTGGACAGCAATTGCTTAGTTATTGTTGTTCTTTTTGACTTCAAGCTCGGGTGAGCGATTTTTGGTTCGTTTTGGCTTCGGTACTGGATTCCAATCGAGATTGGAACTCGTCGGTGAGGACTCCCGGGAGGCGTTGTTGACTTCTTTTGTGATGGTGCATTTTTTGAAAACATCCGCATTGTTATTCTTAGCCGTTTCCCTAGCCAGAGTGGACACAATAGTGTCGAGAATGCCTTGGAAATTTTCATCACTCTTGTTGGATAACTTATGTTCGTTAACGTTCTCAAGACCTTCCAATTCTTCCAGCATACGTTTCATTTCACGCTGTGACTCGGCCAAACTTTTAAGGTTCTGTTCCATTGCGTTGGTATTGGTCTCGCTCATATTGCGTTGTAAATTCGCCTCATCGATATCGATATCGGACTCGCCTTCTTTTTTACCATTGAGCAATCGTTGACTTCGATTAATTGACTCAATTATTTGTTTGACGGATCTTCTTTTTTCGGGCGGAACTGGCTCAAGAGGAGCCAGTGTTGACTCTTTCCACTGGCTCGGCCTGGGGCGGTAAATGTTTTCTGGGATTTCCTCGGTGAAATGCTTAGCTCGAGGGGGCTTCTCAATAGGTGCATGTTGAACTACTTCTGTATTTGATGTTGACGCGATTGGTAGTTGGCTAGCTTTAGCCACTGTTAAGGGAAGTTTGGTTGAGGTTTCTTCCACCTGTTGATGATTTTGATCGGTTTCGGAGATTTGTAGCTGCAGCTCCGAGATAGTAGTTGGGACATCGGCATCTAGGTTTGATATCTTTTCTTCGACCTCAATTCTCTTTACTGCTGGCACTTGGTTGGACTCTTGCTTTGTGGAGATGTTACTTTCGCTTTCGATGTTCATAACTTTTCTAACTGCCGGTAATGGAGAAGTTTGCGGCCGGTGTTCCCTAACTGCCGGAACAGGAACATCAGATGTAGAACCCTCTTCTTTTACCTTAACTGAACCATCTATAGTAGTTGTAACGCGGCTGATTTTAATCGTAACCTCTTGCGGGTTAGCTGCAGGTTTGGCAATAGAATCCACATCGATTCCTACCTCTCGATGATTCATTTCAGGAGAGGATGGAAGATCTTCTTCTATTTTGATTTCTCGCCGCCGCATTGCGGGTGTGTCAGGCGTCTCTATATGATATGATGTTTCTGGAGGAGCTCCAGCCAACTTGGAAGACACAGGTGGAGGAGATTTGGGGATTTTTGGCTTAGCTGCGATTGGTGGCTTCTCGGCCGATTCCATGATCTTCAGTTCCTCCTCAGCAGGCTTAACAGTGGATTTGTGAACTTGAACTATTTCCACTGTTTTGAAGGCTACAGGTTTCTCGGTTGAAGGGCGTCGTGCATTTTTCTCCGGTGATTCAGCTTTCGCCTCAGAACGGAACGTCGAGACTCGGGATGGTTCAGTTTTTTCTGGCGATGATCGAGGGCTTTCTACATGTACATGTATAGCTTCTACATGGCCAACTTCTCTGACTGGGGGCTTAACTTGTTTTTCTACAGTTTTAACTGGCGAGTTTTTCTTCACAGTGACCTCTTTGTCTTGATCTTCTCTGATAAACAGTGGTTCTGCATCAGTGGTTATTATGATATCAACCTCTGCATTGGCATTTCCGTTTGACTTGCGGGTAGGTGAGGACTTGGGTATGGTGCCATTTTGCTTTGGGACATCTGATCTCGTTGTGGTGAAGGTAGTGGTAGTAGTGGTGGATGAATGATGTTCACGTTCAGGACTATCAGATTTGGACAACTTGACGAAGCTTTCAATTTCTGCTGTTAGATTGTGTATTTCGACACGTTCATCGTCTTGAGTAGTGGAAGGCTTGTGACTAGGTGTGGAGCCAGCACTAGAACTTTCTTCTTTGATTATTTGATGCACCTGAAAGAGAGATAAAGCGGAATTGATGTTAGTACGGTTGGCATAGACGTATGAATACAGAGTGCGCAAGCAAAAAGTGAGGAGTACAAAATATAGACAACAAAATTGGTCACCACCAATTTGACATAATTATCAACTATCAATAAAAAGGAAGGAAGAAAGGCCAAGGAAGGTTCCGTACTTGAAGGGCCAGAGTTAGTGTACCTAGGTACAAAATTAAACATTTTTTTGTATGAAGGTCGAGGAGCTAAAAGCCTTCTATGTATGGCGGTTCTCATCGGGTCACTCTGAAGTGTTATAGTTTTAATTCCTAGGAGTAGCGACCGAGGAAAACCAAACATGGAAGGACAACGAAAAGATTTGACCAATCCGGGTGGAATGCACGTTAGAGAAAATCCACTCGTTTCTTTAGAGGCGGCAGAGTCACGGAGTCTGGAGGGCCCAACTTTCATCGACGATCGATCACGTTAGTAAAGGGTGTGAAGGAATACGGAGGAAAGAATGAAGAAAGGACTGAATGCTTTTTACGCGTGCACGAAGGCTTTTGGGAAGAAGAGGGGCTTACAACCGAACATAGTGCACTGGATGTACATCGCAATCGTAAGACCAATTCTTACCTATGGCTCGGTTGTGTGGTGGGAGGGAGGACTAAGTAATACCTCAAGAACCTGAACAAGGTACAAAGAATTGTTTACATAGGTATAACGGGTTCACTAAAATCTACACCACAACTGCGTCTAGAAACGTTGCTGAATCTACAACCCATCGGGCTATGCACTAAGAACGTGGCAGCCAAAGATCTCTCAGAGGTGCTATCAGACTACGAGAGAACAAAATTTGGAAGCCCTAATAATTTGGTCACTCACGCATACTTATAACATCTTTGATCATAGCGGACGTAGATATGGCACTCACAGACTACAAGAAACCGAGATATGACTTTGACAAGAAATGTACAGTCTGTATACTGGACAGGAAGGACTGGCTCTCCCAGCCACAGTTGCACTTTTCTCTTGCAAAAAGGCCATTGGCAACAAATGGGGCTTAAAACATCGTTTAACTCATTGGCTCTATATTTCGGTCATAAGACCGATACTCACGTACGGAGTGGTCGTTTGGTGGACTGCATTAGATAAGGCCATAAACCTGAACTATATAAGCAAAGTCCAACGATCAGCCTGTATGTGCATTAGTGGGGCACTTCGCACAATACCATCCGCAGCAATGGACATCTTGTTCTATCTCACACCTGCTAATTCAGCGGTTATTCGTTTGAAAGCAGTATCGCAGTGCTCTAATAGAGATTTTAAATACGCTTGTATACTGAGCAACTTAGAAACCGTTTCTGGAAACACGGACTACACTACCAAGTTAAACTTTGACAAAAACTTCAAGTCTACCACTCCCCGCAGGTCTCTCTGGGAGAGGGAGGCCTTTCTTGAGGACAAGTCGGTTCACTTTTATACCGATGGATCAAAAACTGACGAAGGGGTGGGTGGTGGTGTTTTCTCTGATAGACTCAATCTCAGTCTCTCCTTTCGTCTTCCTGATCATTTCAGGCGGAAATAATGGCGATTAAAGAAGCCCTATCCTGGCTTATGAAGAACGTGTTATCTAAAAAGGATATCCGTATCTTATCAGATAGTCAAGCAGCTATCAATTCCTTGGATTCCTTCTCAAATAATTCGAAAGTAGCCCAAGAATGCCGCTCGTCTCTTCTAGAGATGGCAGAGCAGTTCAATATTCACATGTTCTAGGTGCCGATGCATAGAGAAATTCCAGGGAATTGTAGGACCGATGAACTCTCCAGACGTGGAACAATTGACTACCTGACAAAGCTAACTTAAGAATACCAATTGCTACATGTAAACATAAATTAAAGCTAGACGCCTTTGAGAAAACAAATCTTAGATGGACAAACGGTACAAAATGTCTAGCGACAAAGCAGATTTAGCCAAAACTGGATCTGATATCTCTAGAAAGACGTCATATTAGCGCTATGATAGGTGTCATCACTGGAAACTACTGCCTGATAGGTAGACACGCAACCAGACTTGGTGTTCCCTCAAATGAGCAGGAAACTGTCCCCCACATTCTCTGCTCCTGCCCTGCTCTTTCTCGGAATAGGAATATCCACTTAGGAGCTTCCTTCTTCAACGATCCTGGAGACCTCATCACTAATGATATCAGGAGTTTAATACGCTTCATTAAAACCTCAAAATGGCTCTAACAATTAGGCGTGGAATAATATATGATCCGGATGGTATCACAGTGGACCCAAATTGGTCCAAGTTTGTTGGCGTATGCTAGCAGCCACTTCAACCTAACCTAACCTATTGTTTGGACTACCGAGGCCACGGGTCTCAGATTGGGGAACATGTTTTGAAGCTAATTGTAAATACTATTTCTCATTTTTTTCCCTATCTATTTACACTTTTGACATTCTAGATTTGCACTGCCGACTTTTGTAAATCAACGAGATCTGAAAATAGTCCATAAATCTAAAGAACTCATCAATATTATTATTATACTGCGATATATATTTTTCATTTATGACTGACGCAGGAAATAATTATCTTAACTAAAATGTGCTGTGATTTTAATGGCGTGCATTAAATAGACTTAATAAACCGTCAAAGTAAAATATGCATTAAAAAAATACAAAACATCAACTAGGTGTATGTAATATCTTGTGCAATTGTCAGCGAATTTCTTACCTAAATATTAAAATTATCTTATCACAATTGCGATATGAAAATGACAACACTCATTTCATTTTTATATAGATAAAAGATTAGCAAAATAAAATATTGATAACAAAATACCACGGTTATTCGATCATTTTAAAATAAAACACCCCTCCCAAAAATAAAGTGACAACATTAAATAAACAATTATAGTCGATGCAAAGTAAACAACTAGAAGGTAACGAAAGCTAAATACAAACATCAAGGTTTACCCAATTATTCGCTTAATTAAACTTCCTTCACTAGGTGTCCAGACCTGATTCTGTGATGCGCATGCGGTTTATGATTATACATGTACAATGTTCATATAAATGCTATACAAATTTTGTCTACACGAGTGTTTGGATACAGGCAGGGTGTTTTTTTTTTCTTCTGATTTTGTTTAAGTTTTAAATTTGTTTAAATTGAATTGCTAAACACCCTGCGTTGTTGAAAATATAAATATGTAGTAGTTTATAAAACTTACTGGTACTGGCGGTGGTGGAGCACGTCTCTTTTTGCGAGCAGGATGTTTCGAAGGTGTAGAGCTAGCTGATACCCCACCCATAACAACATCGTCATCATCGTCGTCGTCGTCATCGAAGGGATTTGTGCTGGCCACACTTGCTTGTGAAGATCTGTTTAAACAAAATTAAAATAGAAAAATAGATTATTTTGAAATTTGAGGTTAACGAGGGCCATATGTAATATTTTGCAAACCACACGTACATATAGATGAGAGGCGGGGGGAAAGGAGCTGTATGTTTGCGATTAACCCCATGGAATATCTATGTGATGACGTACTTTCATGCCTAAAGTTTGTTTATTTTATTTATAAAAATATTCATGTACGCGTTGTACATCTGACTAACTACTTAGTTGGCGTAGAATTCTGCATTGTTTTTTGTACTAATTGTATAAGGGACGAGTTTTTCACTTATTATGTATTAGTTTATAGGTATGCAAAAACGAAAGAGCCAGTTAGTTATTGTATGATTGATGATAGAAATTGTTAGCAATATCAGTAATGTACAATCAAGCTGGAGGAATTATGATTAACAACTTGAGTTTTTTTTAACGGACTTGGGAATTATATACAAGTGTTTGTAATTTTGTTCAATTAGGTATCATTTTATTAACAACCAGCTGACCCGGCCTCGAAAAGTATTTTCTTCTTATTATTATTATTATTATCATTTATTAAAAGGTATTTACAGGATTACAAGCTAATAGAGTTAAAAGAGCCTAGCTGCAGGGACTATTGATTCTACAAATTATTTTAACTGCATTGAAATGAATGTAATTTAAGTGGCAATAAGGCATTTGATTTATTGAAGTGAGTCATGTTCAATTGCAGGAACAATCCCGAGCCAATACCTAAGATTGTCTGTACATTTAAGCTCAATCGGTTCAGTGGTTTTCGAGATACATATACGATTTTGAATATATTTTTTTGTATGGGAGGTTCCAGGCGCCATTTTCTATTCCAATTTTTTAGTCGCCATGTATTTTGATGAAACCTTTTTGTGACTACTGAACCTAGCTTTCCTTAGTATCGTTAAATAACGTTGCGAAAATAGGCATGTTTTTTTGAAACCTCGCCAGCCAGCCGTTCATTTGGACAGTTGCCAGCACATTTGACAGCAAGATGAAGCCAGCCGAATGAAGCATACCAGCATTTCGTATAAAATTATGCATTTGATAGAAATATTAAATAAATTCTGACATTTTCCTCTGGAATGTTGTGTGCCTGAGATAAGAACATCATTAATTACACGTAGTTCATGAGATTTTTTTGACGGAAATTAGTTTTTTTAAATTTGGAAAACACTGATTTTTGTTGTACTAATTCACAAATTAATTATATATATACGATATTTGGTAATGAAATAATAACATAATAATTATTGAATGCCATGATTTGAGTCAATGAACAATTTAATTCAACCAACTGCTTTCTAAGCTACTTGTTGCTTTCAGCGCCACCTGTTCATTGTGAATTGAATTTAGCCAGCTGCCAGCCAGCAGCTCTCCGGCTGGCGAGAAAATCAAGAGTTGTTGCCAGCAGTTGCCAGCAGGTTGTTGTTTTAATTAGATTGTGAAATTCGCCTCAACTGCCAACTACTGGCAACTACTGGCCGGCGATGTTTCATAAAAACACAACTAATGATGCCAAATTTTATATTATTTATTCATCTATTTATGACCAAAAAAGACGACAGAAAAACCTTCCAAACATTATCACAAACATCAAATTGGTCAATCACTTTAACAACTTCATATATTGTTTACATTCTCCATTCTCTTTCTGCTTATAAGAAAAGAATGCATTCAGACAAAGAATTTTTGCGTGGCATAAGTAGTTTGACGGAACCTTTGTGTAAAGATTTTTACAGTTTTGAGCACATGAAAACCAGACAACTTTTGTATTTAACTTTAATTAATACTAGCTGCACCCGTGCTCGCCTTGCCCGCTCGCACAAAATTATATTTGGTTATGTGTATGTACATATTTTCACTTCAAAAAATACATTTTGGCTAAAAATTGTTCCTTAGGACGTGACTATAAACGACATAGCCTATAGCAGTCTCACGGTGTTAAGGAACATTTTAAAAAAAGTTTCATTGAAATCTGCCCAGTAGTTTTCGAGTTTTTAGCTGACAACGAAAATTGCTACAGTTTTATTATATGTATAGATTAAATGATGATAAAAAAATAAAAATCGATAAATGTTATTAAAAAACCATGGGTATAAAACGGCTGAATTGAGTTTGGTTATCACATCTTCAAAGGTAAGACACTGCAAATGAGTTTAATGTGTCACGTCAAACTGTGCACTATCAAATAAATAAGTTTAAAAAGTATAATGACATAAGAAAAAGAACGAGATAAGGTGCTAAGCACGTCCGCGTCCTTCTACGGGTATTTAAAAATATTTTTGTGAAGCAAATCAATGGAATTTGACGGCCAAGAATCCAATCAGTAAGCGCACTGTCCGACGACGTTTAAAGAAAGGAGATTTTAAGTCAGTTAAAGCTAAAGACGTGACATATCAAAGGCAAACAAGCTTAAAAGACTAGCCTTTGCAAATGAACATCTGTACAAGCCAAAGAGGTTCTGGAGAAGCGTTCTGGAGAAGCGTTCTAGCTCCTTTTGAAAGCTCCTTTGAGTATAACTAATCAAAAAACAAATTTTTTTGTAAGACTGCCAAAGGTAGTAAGGCAAAAAAAATGGCCGGGCCCCGTATGTCAAAAAGTCAACCATTGTGGAGATTCTGTCATGTTCTGGGGAGGTGTTGCGTATAATGGACACGGTGACTTGGTTCCCATCACCGGCTCGATATATTTTAGTACCGCTTATTGCGGAATCATTTATCCTGCAACCTAACCTATGCTAATGCCCCATGACACAAAGCCCGGATGATAACTAAGATTTTGAAGGATGTTGGTGTTACAACTTTGGACTGGCCAGCTCAACGATTTAAATATTATTATAAATATTATAGAAAACGTGGTCGCAGTAGCGCAGTGGTTAGTGTGCTGGACTACTGTGCGAGGGATCCCAGGTTTGATTCCGGAAAAACACAAATTACATCTTAAGGTTTTTTCTACTGCGCCACCTCTCGCGAACGTCTGACAAACATACGAGAGTATGACCTATGACTGTCCTGAAAAAGCTTCTCAATTCAGCCGTTTGAACTCGGCATAAAAAAATTGCAGGTCCCATCGTCCCAAAAATAGAAACTCACACAAACGAATGGTTCGCACCGGTGTGGGTGTCAGGTGCGAATTACTTTTTATCTTATATTGGAATCGGAAAATTTCCGGTGCGAATTTCCGATTTCTTTTAAAGAGTGCGGAAATTCGCACCCCAGGGTGCACCCAGGGTGCGAATTTCTAGTAAATCTCAGAGATTCTTCAAAATTTAGAGCATTCAGTACTGCGACGCCTTTAACAAGTTATTGAAGCTAAAGGAAGTTATACATTTCACTAAATTCTTCTTCATTTCTTTGCTTGAATGCAAGAATGACCAAGTCACCAGCGAAGAGCAAATGACTGATCCTCAGATCTCCCAATTCGAAACGTTCTTCGCCAAGACTGCGCTGTGACATCCGTAGTCCATATAAGTAATGAAAAGGAGAGGAGACAAGACGCACCCCTGGCGAAGTTCAACGCCCACGGTGAAAATTATTGATTTAAAGCCGTTTTTAAGTTTCTATGAAAAAATATTTGTTAATTATTTTTAAGTTTGAATTAGTTATATATAAAAAGGAAAAAATTAACAAAAATTCTAAAGCCATTTAAACGTTAAATATTCTGGTTGAATCAATAGCAGTCTTCCAGATGCTGCGATAAATTTAAAATAAGAGTAAGAAACATTCAAGAAACAAGAGAATAAGTTGCGCTTGCTTTAGTACGAGTATTTTTAAATCCAACTATTTTTACTGACTTTATCTTTGAAGAATGTAGTCACAACTTTTTTATTGACATTCTAAAATTATAAAGAGAACTGTTGTTTTATTTCAGAACTTCAAACTGCAATATTAAGCTAATCTTTTCGCTTTGATCGATTGTTTGATCTTATAGTATTGTCAAATCTGTCAATGACAACTGTCTGATCTCACAATTTTGTCTGAAAATATTGTCAGAAAAGTCATTGTTAGCCCTCAAATTGACAATGAAATTTTCTGGGGTCTAGCACGTAACTTGATACAATCGAGCTCTGGCAGCACCTAATTTGTCTCAATCGAGGATAATCAATCGAGAATAATCGATTGAGACAAATTAGGTGCTGCCAGAGAGCTCGATTGTATCAAGTTACGTGCTAGACCCCCTGGTTACTGACCATCGTCTGAACAAGTCTGAACACACAATTTTTATCATTGTCAGACAATTATGACATCATTAGAAATTGTCCGATGTCGTTATTTATGGAAGCTTAGGTTAGGTTGAATAGGGAGTGAGTTCATCACGGTGGACCTGGCACCATATTGGGCCCATCGCCATCCTTGGGGAAACCTTAACGGTCAAAAGCCTTAACCAATTCAACCAAGCAATTAATTTCTCTACAAAACATATTGAAATTGTTTCAATTTTGTTAGTGAGGCCAATTTAGAATTTATCTGACAACAGATCGACCAATTTTTCATATTTAAATATCACAAATTTCAACCTGACAACGTTGTCAGAAAAGTCATTGACAGACCACTGTAAGACATCCATCTGCGACAATGAAATTGTCAGACTTTGGGACAAATTTTATAACTGTTTGCATGGACAATTTTGTATTGTAAGATGTTGGCTATTGTAAGCTCACTGTGAGTCATTGTCAGAGAATCGTGTGTAGCTTAAGTTTGTCTATGAATTCTGACTTGTAAATTTTTAACAGTCTGCAGATTGATTTTGTATGAATAAAAAAACATCGCTACTATCTATTTACATACACTAAACGCATACTATTTTGTTAATACATATATAAATACAAACATGCTTAGCTCACCCTACATGACTGAACATTGTAGGGTGCGTGTGATATCTACAATGTATTTGTTAATTCTGTTGTATATTTATCACGAACATGTTTTATAAGCATTTGCATAATGGATACGTTTTATAAGAGTGCCTACGATAAATTATGCTAGATAAGATATTCCAAATTGTTCAAGAGTTTAATGAAGAAACCTATATGATTTCGGTGGCGTATACGTAACATTTTTAATAGAGACTTAAATATGAGGTATTTTTTATGTAAAACTATAATTACTTCAAGCCGGGTTAGTTATAGTACAAGCATAAATGACATAACTACAAATAAAGTAGATAGAATAGAAATGAGACCTTGATATTATTAGTAAATCGAGTTAGTAGTCCCAAAGTACCCATAACGAAAATCATTCGGCCAATGTTTAGTAACTCCACAGAAAGGGTGGAAAGAAAAACGACGAAACTCAAACTGTTGTACAAGGCGAGACACCACATAAAGAATGCAGAAACTGTATTCTGTTGTCCATCGAACAACTAAATGCGCAAACTCACCCTCGGCTAATCATTCCCAGAGAGTCACTATTAAAGTCATTATTACGTACTGGTTGCGGGGTTACAGACCCACGATACACGTACCTTCGGGGTGGCGGTAATGTCAGCGATTGTGAAGGTGAAGTACCGCTAGTGCTGGCCGTCTGAATTGTGCTGCGGTATCTGTCGTTTCGATTGAAACCAATACCGTTAATAGGTGTAGTCTGCTATGGAAGATATTTAATTGACATTTAATTAGAAAATTTGAGTTGGATATTATTTTCAATTACCTGTTCACTTCTCATATCCTGAAGGGAAGTTCGATATGGAACGTTTCTTTGGAACGCATTGGCACCGCCTAGACCATTTCCAGCTCCAGTTGTGTAACGCATACGGGGATCGTATGTGCTGTAACCGTTCTCGTGGGCAAATACATCTCGGCGCAATTGCGGTGGGCTTTCAGATGTCTTATTTATGCCTAAGCTAGACGATTTCTTTTTCGTTCGAAATGACTTGAATGCCCTGAAATGACAAGAATTACGTTTTTGGTATAATGAACTTTATTCACTGGTTGATCTTCAGCACAATTGAAGAACAGATACTTGAGGAAGTGTGCTGCATATAATAAAGCCTACGAAAACGATCCAATTGAAACAATTACCTTGAGTAAGCTCAAATAAGCTCTTGGGCTGTAGTACAGGGTGGGTGCCAATTTATGAAGTGATGAAAGTCAATGATAGAACTATTCAAGTTCGACTACAGACAGCAAACGTCTTCTAAAATTCAAACCCTTTCACACCACAAATATTATAGACCCCTCCTAAGGTATTTGCCATTGATCTAATGCCTGAGAGTAATGTCTGAGAGTAGAACTGTCCTCAGAAAGCTGCGATTCGACATGCAAATACGTCGCAAAAATAAAAACGAATGGTTTGATAAGTTACACATAGAATCGTATATGGACCTCTTGTGCTAAAAATGGGAACAAAATCTCGCTGCATCTAGTTCAATGTCATATTTCATTTTTTCCTCAAGGACTGGAATAATTGTGTAAAAATAAAATTCATTCCTTCATTTTCAATGGTCCACTTGTCCATTAAGTGGGTCGCGGGTGTAGGTTGCTCAAGTGGACCCTCCATAGCTCTCGATTCTCCGCCATGGACTTTAAATCATCAAGGGCAAACCCCATACGAGTATAGAAGAGACTTGATCTAACCATCTCATCCTGGGCCTACTCTACATAGAGGACTCCTGACTGATGGTAAGGATTCCATAGCACGTCGTGGGATCCTGGTTGGGGACATGCGTTTAACATGACCAAACCACCGAAGCATGGCATTTCTAATGCGATCTCTACGGGTCACACCAGCAACACAACGGAGGAATCTTATTTCGGCAGCTTGTATTCGCGATCTTATCCTTTCGGTCATTCCCCAAACCTCAGTCATAACCATAGGTAAGAGTTGGAACAAACACCAAATTAAAGACTGACAACTTAGCTTTGACACCAAGTTCAGTCCTCCTAACAACAGAATGACCAAGTTGTCTCAAAATTGGCCCAGCCTGGCCAATCCTACAATAAAACTCGGCATTGCTCCTTCTGTCACTCGTGAATAAGACCCCGAGATACTTAAGCTTCTCCACCTGTTTCAATGGGACTCCAGACTCCACTAACATGCAGAGTGCATTGAGCGGGCGTTCGGGAGACGACTATCACAGATTTGTTCACGTTTATTTTAGCTTCAACACAAACGGCTACAAACCGATCGAGTGCGCGCTGAAGTTCAGTCTGAGAGGACACAATGATATCATCGTTGCACAATAATTGACTCCATAATTGTTGTGCATTTAGTATAGTCTCATTCAATAAATTCTCAACCACAAGCAGAGAATTTATCCAAATAATTCCACAAATCAAGTAATCATAGACCACCACACAAAATGACTTGCAGTTAAAGACTGGAACGTCACAAGCTCAACGTGAACAGCAGCGTACCACTAGCCGACACGATGTCAAGTGCAACTAAGTCAACTGAAAATATTGCACATACAAGTGGATAAGACTGCCTGTGGTAGTGACGTGAAAAAAGATCAGGCTCTGAATGAAGCACGTTGTACATATAAATATCACTTAACGTCAATTTAATGGCGACGTGTCGTTTTGTTTGCTACTTGACCCCATAACATGGGGCGACTGTCGAGATAGAATTGCAACTTGTGCTTGCAATACATATCGATGAGTTAAGGGTGTTAGATGCCAGGGTCGGCTCGTAATGTTTGCAATAATGAAAAGTGAAGTTTAATTAGCCATGTGATAATAATTTGCACGCTCAAATTGGATGCTAATTTGACATGTCGATTTCAAGAAACTATTCTTGTGGTTGTGATTATACTTCAATGGCGTCGTTTCTAAAGCTTTATTTAAGTCTTTATTAAGAATAGATATATATTTTGTAATCTTTAATGAAGTTTAAAGATCGCTTTAGGAGGGGCAGGCATTTCTGTAAAAGAACCAGAACAAAATCCATTTATTGTAGAAATAATTTCGAAAAATGTGCCTTGTGAAGTTTTGTGTTAAGAATTTTGACAGCAACTGTTTTAAGTTGTCTAACACCGCAAATGCTTTTTGCTTCCATTTTCCTTTCGTAATACAGAAATTAAGCATACAGGCGAGCCATTACTTTATCCCTTGGGTAGAAAAAAAGCCTTACGTTGCTGCATGACAAGAATCCGTAGCTCTTCGTGACAGCGACTTCCAAGCTTCGGTTGTACTTACACGGGTGTCCCATAATTCACCCTGAATTTGAATTGTGCGCCATTTAATAGTACAGTGATGCCAACGGAAAAAAAGATAACAATGTGACAGTTGACAGTTCGGGGTTAGTAAAAATGGAGCGCTATACTAAAGAACAACGCATTTTCATTGATGAGAAATATTTCAAAAATAATGTAGGTTTGTCAGCTAAAGTCCGCAATTTCCGAACAAAATTTGTCCGTCTTAGTGATTTAAAACCATCAACTGTGAAGAGAATAATTTAAAAATTCAGGGAGACTGGATCAATAATTAGTGTACTTAAACACTCTGGGTGTCCTGTCATAAGTCGTTCAACAGAAAACATTGAAGCAGTTGGCGAGAGTATTGCTGACAGTTTAAGAACATCAATTCAGCACCGTAGTCAAAAATTGAGCATTTCGAAAAGTTCTCCACAGCGAATTCTCACGAAAGTCTTGAAATTTGATGCTTACAAAGTTCAATTGACTCAAGAGTTCGTTGAATGGATTTTCGAACTACAACAAGTGGATGCTGATTTTTCGAACAAAATCGTCTTCAGTGATGAAGCTCATTTTAATCTTGATGGCTTCGTTAATCGTCAAAATTGTCGCATTTGGGTTTCAAAAAACCCACGAGTAATTGTTGAGAAACAAATGCATCCACAACGCGTGACTGGTTGGTGCGGATTTTGGGCTAGAGGCATTCTTCTTCGAAAATGTCGTTTCCTAATCGTGTAATCGACCGTTTTTGCAATCAGATTTGTCCATCCAGATCTTGCGATTTAACGCCATTGGACTTTTTTCTGGTCAAGACTTGTTTTTTGAAGCCCACGACCACGAACGTCTTGAAAGGGGAAATTGGGAGGTGTATTAATGAAATTCAGCCACATTTATGCGAAATGGTCATAGAAAATTTCAACAAAAGTGTACGTACTTGCCAGCAAAGCTGTGGCGGTCATTTATTCGATTTGCTATTCCATATACGTAACATCAATTAGTATACTCTATGAATCAATAAAAAATATTAGCTCTCTGATTAAAAATCTCTATTTTCTATTAAAATTGCATTTTGCGTGAATTATGTGACACCCAATCCCTTCTTACGACACAAAAGATCATCGTCTGATGATTTCTCAAACGATACTGAAAATATTCCGTCAGCTGTCAGATTAACTATCAGTATCAGCTGTCTGAATGTTGTCGTATTGAAAAAAAAGGATAAATATTGGACTCAGGAAAATGGCGTAGTGTCAAAGAAAAATCTGTAGGGAGACAGCTGTCAACGGAAATTTGTAAATTTGAGTGGCTACACTTTAGGTTCGTTCGTGTACTTTCAGTATAGAAAAATGAAAAATGTCAAATCTCAAAAATCGAGAGAGAAATCTCTCAATTTCTAGAGAAGTACCTGAACGGGTTTCTTACGAAAAGTTTACGAAATGTCATTTCGACATTCGAAAAACGAACGTTAACGGCAAAATTTACAGAATAAGTTGGATTTGAATTTTTTAAAAGCTAAAATACCTATTAAACCTACTTTTTTGAATGTGCTGATAATGTTCTAGGAACATTCAATTACAACTTCTTCCTCCGACATCGTTGAAGACGAAAATAAATGGAGTATTGCTTGTCAAACTTTTGAGATGTCACTTAGATGACAGTTTTCATTTTTCAGTAAGTCGAAATTCGGCGAGTAGAAAATTACGAAAAAATGAAAAGAGGGGAAATGGATTTCTCTCTCATTTTTTCCAATTTACTCAGTACGTGGTCGCATTTGCACAGTTTCTTAGCAAATTTTTAATAATTTTACGTTTGCAAAAAAGTACCCGAACGAACCTTTTGAGTTCGAAAGAGGAAACATGCCAATTTGCTCCCGTAAGGGGACGTTAATTGTTTAAATTAAATTTAATACAGGGTGGAGGTTATTTAAGAATATTTTATTTCGACAAATATTTCAACAAAATATACCCCAAACATCTAAGAAAATATTAAACCAGTTCGACTTAGCAAATTGATTCTTGCGAACCCAGGAGATATACAAGTTGCAACCAAGCTATAGAGGAACACCTCATCCTCATATAGGAATTTCAAATTGGTTATATGTATTTCCCAGAAATATTCGCTGCATTCGAAATGTTATTAAAAATATTGTCTGTCATATCATCATAGCCATCATCATGAAAATCATTTCATGACACAATCAATACCGTGATTTTGTTATTTTTTCAAACTCAACCATTTGGTGTTCAATCACTGCCATATAAACGACCTAATCCAATACCCAAGTTCATCAACACTATGCGCATATAGACTTTGTCTCCCCACACAAACACGTGCAAATTTTTGTATCAACGTGCTGTGGGGAAAGAAATAAAATTTAGAAACATTTGGTTGCATTTGTGTGTCTGCCAACATATTTGCCCTTCCGAAATTTGGACAAATGCCAATGTCGACAGTAAACATATGTATATACCAAACACCGCATAGACAGTTTCCTATTATATGACAGCGCAGTGGCTATTTTGTCATTGCCTGTCCACTGTCACGGTTTTTATTTGTTAATCGATATTACAAATTGTTTACACAAATATGTGTACGACAATTGCATAGCAAATATGAAGAAAATCAATCAAGCACTGATAACTGATGTAGTTTGTACTCAATTTGGGAACAGATTATATTATCTTATAAGTATATCTCCCAACGCGAATATTGCTCCCTGACTCTATACATGTATATATACTTAAGAAAAGCATTGTCTGTATTTAATAGGTACTTGCGTTAAAAACAAAAAGGAATATTTTTTACTTTTAAATTATTTTAGGAAGGAGCAATGCCAATAAATAAATAAATAAATAAATACATTTTTAAAAAATAATTTAAAGCGAAAAATGCATTTGATTGAGGATAACAATAAGTGCCGGTGTAATGAAACACAATTGGAACGTTATCGGTCGAATAATGGATTAAATCTGAAGAAAGCCATGGACGAGTTCGAAGTTCAACCGATTGTCATTCGAAAGACAGTAAAGTTTCCCACACTGGAACGTCACATGGCGATTCGAAGTAAGAAGTCAACAAATATACTGCGGTGCATGTGTTGGCCAAAGTCATGCTGTGATCGCAAGTGTTCGAGTGCGAATGAAAAAACGTGTCAATCATGCAAGTGCCCGCGCGAAGCGCATGCGATTTACCAGGAACAGGTTACATCGGCTCGCGAACGCCTCGGCTTCAAGAGTATTTCGCCAACACACTGGGAATCAGATCCACGACAATTGTAGGATTGATCAGGCTGGGTGCATTTTGAGACAGCTTGGTCATTCTGTTATTAGGAGGACTGAATATGGTGTCAAAGCTAAGATGTCAGTCTTTAACTCAGTGTTTGTTCCAACTCTTACCTATTGTCATGAGGTTTGGGTAATGACTGAAAGGATAAGATCGCGAATACAAGCTGCTAAAATAAGATTCCTCCGTTGTATTGCTGATGTGACCCGTAGAGATCGCATTAGAAATTCCAGAATACGTGAGGAACTCAATGTTGTGCAGCTACTTCTCTGGACAGAGCGCTCCATGCTTTGGTGGTTTGGTCATGTTAAAGGCATGTCCCCAACAAAGATCCCACGACGTGCTGTAGAATCCATACCATCGGGCAGGCGTCCTCTAGGTAGACCCAGGATGAGATGGTTAGATCAAGTCCTTAATCTCTCCTATACTCGTATGGGGATTGCACTTGATGATTTAAAGTCGATGGCGAAGAATTGAGAGCTATGGAGGGTCCACTTGAGCAACCTACATCCGCGACCCACTTAATGGATAAGCGGACCATTGAAAACGAATGAATGAATGAAGGCATACCAAGTTGATTAAATTCATAAAATGGGGTCTGTTACTGCAGTCCTTTAGGCTAGCCGCACATTGGATACGATTTTGCATCGCACGTAAACGTATGAATATGGCCGTACGAATAGAGTGCGCACACTGAATACGATTTTCTCTGTTAAACAGTGCCCCGTGTCCCATACCTCCTTTTGTGTCCATAAACATCAAATTTTATAATGTTTCAACGCACAACAAGTGGGATTGTAATCGGACGCCGGAACTATACGTACGTATACGTACGACGAACTCGTATCCAGTGTGCGCACTCCCATACGCATGAGAGAAATTCGTACGAAATCGTATCCAATGTGCGGCTAGCCTTACAGGTTTGGTGGGATGTTGTCCACCATACACTTGAATTTTAGGTTTTAGACAAGGTCAAACGTCCCTGTGAAGTAAAGCGATAGCCCGTAAACTTGAATATTCTACTCTAACTGTTTTGCCTTCGGATGACTCGGAGAAATTCTCCAACAGGGTTGACTGAGATTACTGGGTCCCCTTTGCAAATTCCTCTGCGGTACGGATCTTCAGCTTGGCTCCCGTATCTAGATACTTAGTCCCACCAATTCGTTCTCCCAGGAAACACGATGGGCCCACTATGGTGCCTGGTGTCTTATGATGGTTCTACTCACAAGCCTGAATATAACCTAACCTATACCAATTGCTCCCATCGGATTTTGTTTGTTCGTGTTCTTCAACGTCAACGTCAACGTCAAATTTCAAAATTTGAAAATATCAGCCGGTAGGCTATCCGCTGCCGGGCCCTTGGACATAAGAGTTAATCGCATTCCCAACATTATTAAATGGACATGTTGACTTTAATCGAACAAGTTAAACGTTTATTCTGGCTGACAGCGCATTGCTAACTATTTTTGCCGTTTACTAGTCTGCAGAAACATACTTTCTGAGTTCTTAGCACCGAATCCACTATCATATTCCTTTCCTTGTATCTGCAGGCTTCTATTTGGATCTTGTATCTTTAAAATAATTATCATTGTATACAGATCTTTCGAACATATTGGCTCTTTAATACCTCAAAACATTTTACTGCCCGCTTCTGGTTATCTTTATCTTTTCTTCTCAGAAATCGATGTTTTTAAAAACCATCCCTGGTGTCGATCGCGATGTAATCAATTTTGTTGACGGTTTGTTGATCTGGAGACCGTTAAATTCCCTTGTTTATTTTGAGGTGTGATGACGTTTGAGGCGAGGCTCAAAATCGATTAGCATGAGTCCGTTTCCGGAGGTGATGTTGTGTAGGCTGTGCCTTCTGATTGTGCCATCAAAGTCGCAAAAATTTACAAAACGATTTAAGGCTGTAGTAGTCTCTTTCCATTTCTTAATAAGCTAATAAAATTGCTTGAGTCATGAAAAACCTTCCCATTTCTCTGTTTGTTTACCACGAGTTTTCGATTGTGATTCTACTGGGAATAGATACGAGTATCCTTGAAATTCTGCCACCGAATTCAATAGTAATCTAAGGTTTTATGTCATTTTAACGTCAGTAAATTTTCGGAAAATATAAACTCATATCGGGTGGGCTATCAAAAAGCCTCGAATATAATGTTTTTCTGTCCATAAACATGCGATATCCATTTATTAGGATATCGAAGTCCTTTTCAATAGAATAAGGTGAGTCTATTTAATATAACCTGCCATACATTTCTTATTCTGATTGGATGATTGATATAAGTCTATTTGACCTTTCCATAAAGGCAAAACTAAAACAAAGGTAGTTATCCGATACATTGAAAAGAATATGTAATCTACGTACGTACTGAGTGAACTTAAACATCTGCTCACCAAGGTTAGAAGACTGTTTTCCACGGTATAAATAGAACAACAATTTAACCGTTTAATAATAAATATAGGAAATGTACAGTCGATAAAGGTGGCGAAGGAATTCAGAGAGAAAATAAAACAAACTATCGATTAACTTACCACATGTCCTTGAGCCCGCCTAAGGAAAAACTATTTCGTCTGCCTTGACCATCTTTGTCGCCTTTGTTGATTTTCCAAAATCTCAAGCGTTTGTGATTATCGTCTTCGTAGAATGGATTCAAATGCTCCGGGTAATTGTAGACGGATACTTGACTTGTGGAACGTCCGTTGCGGAGAACCATCATGTCACCGTTAACACTCATTGTGTGTTTGAATGTGTGCGTGCGTTTTGTAGCTTCTTCTCTTTCTTTTTTTTTATTGAATGAGTTTCCCCACTCGTTGTTGTTTGCCTTTTATGAGAAGAGATTCCTTTGTGGGAGTTTGCCTCTCTCTGGCATATAAACAGACTTGATGCAGCTTATTATTCAGTCATTAACCTGTAAAAATTGACAAGAAAGAGAAATACCGTTAGATAGACTGTCAGTTAATATGTATAGAAAAAAAATGTGTATGAAATCGCGCAAAAATTTCGAATGTGTTTACATAACCCAAACAAGCGCGCGAAAGGAAAGACGTAAATATGTCGACATAATTAAGTAGGCCAGCTGAACAATTGTAATCGTAATCGCACCCCAAGACTTCACACCATGCAACCGTGAATAGGTTTTAAAGCAATTGGCGCAAAACAAGATGACTGCAACGAGGCAGTAAGCCACCAATATGATGTACGACTGACTTTAACGTGCGCATTGTGAGTTTTCTTCGTCTGATTGCAATTCCAATAAATTTGCATTGTTGATCGCAAATTGATGCGGGTATACCGGGGAGCTTGTGTTGTGACGCTTGACGGGAGAATATCGTTGTTATGATTATTGTTCAATAATTTACTTATTTCCGTAGTTGTTGGCAATTGTTACGGTAAATAGGTACAAAGTATAACATCTGCTCCGATGAATTGTAAAGAGGATAATTTCAGAATTTTACCAATGTGCGGACTGCGGAGGTGCGGTAGGTTTTTTTTTTGTTTGGTTGAATGCGCAGCATTAAATATTAATTCTGTTACAGATCCATATAATAGCCGTTTTTTATTATCAACTGTGATCCATATAGATCATCGATTTACATGCACTAACAACAACAACATGTGATCCTACTTTTCATCGAGATCACGAAATATGATCTGAAAATTAATTCAACTATTTCTCGTTGTTGTTTCGTGGCGTTGTTTATTTCATTCACTAAATGTTGGTGTCCCTGTAAATTATAGCCATACAGTAATGTTGCCAGACCAAAATATGGAACAAAATTAACAACACATAAAACCAATTAGCATTTTTTCAAATTCGAATAAGTCACTACTCCGACTTTCGAGATGTTTTGTTTCGCTATATAGCACAGAAATATAAATGGAAATATTATCAGTACAATACGGTTAATTATATTGCGTATTTGAACATAACATTTGAGCATAGTTTTCCACAAAAAAATATTGAGTGCAAAATGTATGCAGATTTGTATTCATATGGTAACACCCCCGACACAACAGCGAAATGTCAAACTCAAATATGAGCAAGTGCAATGGAGAAATCATCGCGTTGTGACGTCACATTGTACCGTGTGGCTGCAATATGGCGGTGGCAATACAAAGTTTGTCATAATTGGTACTGGATTTGATATGTGAAAAACAACTGTTGCCACAACTTAAATATAAAATCTTTCAATGATCCAGTTTGTTTTATTTTCATGATCTGATCCGGATCAGATCACACTGATAATAAAAAAGGCTAATACCAAGATTTTCATACTACATGTCGGAATCTTTTCGATCACAGATCAGAGGTTAAATCATGTAAGTTAATTATATTAAGTTAAGTACATTTGTTTTGACAAACTTAAATTTTTTTTAAACTAAACGTTTTTTCTCAACGGGCCTTCCTAATAATTGTTTTTTACCTTCACCTTAAATATTTTGTAGGTCACAATAGATCATTTTAAATGAATGAACATTTTCCTGAAATCTTAGCCTGGGCACTAAAAGTGTTTATTATTATTAGTAAAGACATGTAAACACCTAGCAAACATTTAGGAAAACACTGTTTTGAAAATATTTTCTAAAATTTCTAAAAGGTTTTAAAAACGTTTTCCCAATTTGTTCAGTGTTTTATATTTGTTCCCAAGTTTTAGATTAATGGCCGGTTTAACAGTTTAAACTCAGGTTTAGTTAAAATGGCAAGCAAGTTTAAACCAATTACTTAAACCGAGAGTGTATTACAGTGAAATTTGAACGAGAGTTTAGTTAAACTTCGGTTTAACTTTTCTCGCCCGTTTTGTACGCCACTGATGTGAACGTCGAACTTAGGTGTATTTGAAATTTCCATCAGTTTTATTAATTGTAAGTGAAATAGTTACTGTACTTTTACTTTTGATGGCGCTACAAAGCGTGGTGCTCCTGCCGCTTACTTATTATGCCCCTTCAGTCGGCTCGAGCCGGTATTCCAAGCAGTCGGAGGTCTCCTTCTACCTGGTCAATGTTCATCCGCTCTACATGGTCGAGCTGATGTTGTTTTCCGCATTTACATCTGGTATAGACAAATTCACTGACTACCTCGAAGTTAGATATACATCAATTGTCACGTTCTGACCAAGTCGGTAGTTGGGTTGGGCTTTTGTTTATGAAAGCATATACTTCGTCTTGTCCTCGTTTATAGTCAGTCCCATTCTGCTTGCTGCTGACTCCATTATAGTGAAAGCACCGGTTACCGTAGGCGATCTTCTTTATTGTGGATCGGGCAGATGTTATTGAGATTCCATTCTTCGAGCATACTTTCCTCCGACCTCATTTTGCAAATGAGTTGGTGTATGCTACTGAACAGGTCATCTCCAGCGTTTTTAAAAAGTTCCGTGTAGGTAGCCCATCGGCTCCAGTTGCTTTGTTCGTTTTTAGACGGTATACAAGCATTTTCTAGAAACATTGGATTACAATCAAAGATAAGGGCTTGCACTTGCGAACTAATTGGTTGCATAAAAACAACAATAATGCAATGTAGTTTTGTCATAAACCTGGAGGGAGATCGCACTACGAAATTCTGGAAAATAAACTCAGTTTAAACCCCCATCCAAGTCCTAAACTAGCACTGTAATACAACTTTTAGTCTTAAACGTCGGTTTAAACTTGATATATGGTTAAACGGAGTTTAAAATTGTCTCGTATTTCAGCGGCCGATTTTCAGTATGTTATAGAAATTATTGGACCGAGAATCTAAAAACAAAATACAAATTATATAATAAAAATGATGTTAATATTATTTTTATATTCTTCTCAAGTTGGATTCCACAAGTTAGGCTTGTTTTCGAATAATTCTATTATTTGTAAAATTTTTTCCTGTCACCACACTTATTTATCTACTTTGATTCGGTCGGCTTTTCGTCACCCACTACAGAAAGAGAAACATTTTTTGTTCCCACTTCAAGTGGAACATTTGGGAAACAAAATGTTCCGTCCACACAAAAAAAAAAAAAAAGGTTTGGGAAATATTTTGACAACGTTTTAGAAATATTTTTATTTTGTTGAAATGTTCTGAAATGTTTCTATAACATTTTTTAAAGGTTTCTAAATGGACCTTATTAAAGGCACCAAGTGACAAAGAACAGAAATAGGAACAGAAACTGAAACAGAAAAGAAAGCTTTTTCGTTCTGTAGTAAATTCTGATTCTATTCTCTTTGCTCGCTCAGCTACACAAAACTGGAACAGATCCAGAAAAACATGGGCATAGCTGCCGTCTATTCTGTCAAACGCTATCATGAAATTATGCCCACTAAAAACCTTTTTTTCGTCTAGTATGTACTAGTCGAATTTGCAACTCAAACAGCCAGATGACACATGCAGAAAAATGCAAACAAATAAACCTCCCTCCCAAGATAAATTGGAATTTCTGTCGCTGGCAGCTGTTGCTAAATTCTGTTGCTGAAAAAAAAAATTTCTGTTCCGAATTCTGTTTCGGTTGCAAATGTATGTCATTTTGTTTCTGTTCTTTGTCACTTGGTGCTTTTAAGGCCCTAGTTATTGCAATACGTGGACCCTAGTTATAGCTATCATTGAAATGCATCATTGGAACAAATCAGTGGAATGGTGGTTTAATTTTTTTGACAAGCCGGTTATAGCAATCATTGAAAAATTCCTGTCAGTGAAAAAACCTGTCAGTGATTTTTCAACAAACGAGTCTAGGTTTTGAGGTTAGAGTTGATCATTAAAAGCACAAATTACAGCTGAGAATAGGAAGAGAATCGAACACATCAGTTAAACGATTGTGTTCCAAATTGGAGAAACGAGAATCAGCTGTTCATTGAAATTGATTTCGATCAGAGAAATAATAAAATTGAATTTAAAGATAAGTTTTAGTCAGAATAAAGTAATTTCTTTCTTAAAAAAATTCCACAATTGATTACCTTTATTTTGATACCAACTAAAGACAATATTGTTTGATTAATCGTCTTAAAATCGGAAAACAAAATTTTCAATGCATGCATTTCAATGATAGCTATAACTAGGGCCGTAAAGCACTACTGATTTTTTTTTTGCTTTTTTGGAGCACTGCTTATCTCAGATTGAAGCAACAAGCAATAAGCAGCTAGCAAACTACCAATCAGCAACATTTTTCGTTCGAGCTTTCATGTGAGACCTCTAATTTAATTCGACGTAAAATAATTGTGAGCGATAATATTGCATGTTTCCTATTGCCAGTTGCTTATTGAATGTTGCCTCAATGTGAGAGCCGACTTAAAGGAAATGTTTGAACTCAATCTTGGCTTAAAATTTCTCAGTCAATTCTACTACAATTCCTATCTTGGGTTAAATATTTCAGTTCTGTTCTGTTCCCTGTTTTTAGTGATGCATTTTTCTGCGCAGCATATACAATTATAGCTATTATAACTGATTCCATAATTATATTTAACATTTAGTTTAAGATTGCTGTATATCACAATAGATAATTATAAATGGTAAAAATACTACTACCGTGCAGTGTCAATCGCACCGCGCGCGGCTAATTAGGCAGTCTTACAAATTATTCTCTATGATGTGAAAGAAGATATTTGACAGCGCAATACCTTGTGTACGTATAGAAGTATCGGTGAGATTGTTTCCAACCTTAATGTATGGTAGAGAAATTCTCCACAGTGAAATAGTTTTATTTTTTTTGTCGAATTTATTAGATCTCAAGCGCTCAGTATTACAAAACTGTATATTTGCTGTTCAGGAGACTTATACGCATGAGCAAGTTTTCGTCTTACAAAATTGTACAGATGAATAATTGGTCTCTTTACCCTACCATAGACCATCTGATGGGTCTACGCCCTTATACCATTTAAGCCTAACTTGGTCTGTTCCAAACTTCTCTTCTATCTAGTAACCGCTGATTGGCATTCGATAACGATATAACATAGAAGATCATCTTCATACGCTACAGATTTTTTTTAACTTTAAATCAGAATAGAAAAAAATGATAAGACAACGTCTACTGAAAAAAAAAGTAATGATCCGTAATCTATCGCATAGAGCACTCGAAGAACAATGCTTAAGCTGATTGCCATGTGACATCTCAATACTCGTGCCTTGTTGAATAATAATCTAACTATTAATAGTGTTAACTACAAAATTATTGGCAGTAGATAACCTTATCTTTTGTATACTTAAAATAGATGCTGTAGCTCAAAGAATACAGGCCTCGATTTTTAGAATTGGCTTTTATTGCAAAAAGTAGACAACCAGCAAATTAATAAAACAACTACCGGTTGCAAAAAGAAATTCCGCTTCAATTGCAAAAACAGTCTTATTCTTTATCTCAATAAGTTATATAAAATCAGCTTGCTATCTTGTTTGAAAAATGAAATATTTTATCACCAACTCGTGTTATCTGAAAATATATACACGGTTATCTCTACCTTCTTTATCCTATAAGAGCCATGTTCTGACAATATCAGCAATGCGATTGCGACATGAGGATCGCTAATTCGTTATTCACACCCGAGACATCTCTGCTTTTAGCCATGTGATATATTTTGAAGTCGCTTTTGGTATACATAGTTGATATGGGGTACTTTCCTACTCACGCTTCATTTTAGACAGCCGGATCCTTTATTGGATCTATTGGCCATTGACTCATTCCCAAAAAAGCATCCAATTTGGTTAATTTTTAGATAGGTGTACCTACTTTGGCAAACATATCTGTCTAATTTGCATGTCTTAATTTATGAAAGCCATCGGGTCGCAACCAGATCGAGAACTAGTTTTGCTTAAAATTCTGACCTCGTTTTCGGATATGAGATTGTCGCGCCAAAAATCTTATTGAAATTTTATTTGACGCAATAGTTTTACATGCTATCGGCGATTTTAGAAAATCGTGTGTCACTTAGCCAACCAAGAAGGTACCTTAAATAAAGTTTTTGCACCAACATTGTGTCGTGTGTCATCCTATAATAATTATCAGGTTTGTTTACTGTCTATCTTTCTTAAATTATCATCTTTCAAGTTTTATTATAAAACCAGTTTAATTGTTTTACGGAGATTGCCTTATCTTTGCGAACGAAAAATACAAAGTCAGCGGGTCATTTGATATAATGACATAATCACGAATTTCGGGATAATAAGCTAGGCAGACTATTTTATTGTAAAGGTAAAAAGTGTGATTAAACTATGATTTAAGAAAGTCATTTACTCGTTGTGTGGTATGACAACGAACAGCTTAATCGATTTCATGAGCGACTGCGAGACTCTAGCGTTCTTTTTTAGAGAACATACATGACAGTCTGCAAAAATCTATAAATTAACATGAGATGACGCATTGCTTATAAATTGGTATATTACAATGTAAAGTATCAGTTCGGAGGTGACGTCACTGTCATTATATCAGGTTGATAAAGTTTGATATTCACTCAACTTTCACGTGGAGTTAATTTGAAAAAGTCGCCGATAAATGGGGAAAGTTTAGAGAAGTTTAGAGAGGCTGTACTCCTAAAAATTGTATAAGTTAAGTGGTGATAGGTAACCGCTATTGAAAACATCAGACTTTGGTGCTCGATCAACAAAAATGATCTTTGGGCCGTATAGATTAATACAATTTCATGACACAGTACAAGTCACCTGTCATTCTAATGATCGTGAATACATTGGAACAATTAGTTTTAAAGGTTCTGGATAAAGTTTCGGATAGTTAGCCGACACATAATGCTATCCACCAGATAAAAGTTGCTGATTTTTTTTTTCTGTTTCATCGTCAAAGTCAAAGATAAACTAACTGATAGACACATTTATCAGGCACTATAATTGTTTGACCGAATGGCAATGATGTTTTTTATCGTTTAGATACATAATGTCATTTGTTTTGTCTATTGTCTTATTTTTGGTAGTTTAGAATGGATAAATTCATTCATTTTCGATGGCCTGCTTATCCATTATGTGGGTCTTAGATGTAAGTTGCTCAAGAGGACCTTCCAAATCTATTGACTCTAAATCATCAAGGGCGATTTCCACACGGGTAGAGGAGAGATTATGGACTTGATCTAACTATATCATCCTGGGTCTACCTAGAGGACCTAAGCCTAACTTTTCGCAATCATATATCCATGTGTGGTTTTCAATTTTTGGGACGAATAATAGGGACCTACAATTTCTGTCCGTTTCCGAACGGCTATATTGAGGAGCAAAATGATAAATAGCCAGCTCATTAGTGGTAAACAAACAGCAATACAAATTGATCCACTATTTTCCACTATTCGATCCAGATTCGCTATATATTTTACTAGTGATTTTTTCACTCTGTTTCTGATCACATTAGTAAATGTACTTAAAAAAGCTACCAAAATGTTAAAATAACATTATTGCTTGCCACGTTTCTTTCCTAACATTTCTTCCCCACATTTCTTTGGTTTTTTTTTTGTCTATGGTATTTTTAGATATTGATCATTTTATACAATGAAAAAAAAAAAAACATTTTTCGAAATCGATACCGATAATGACCTTCAACGAAAACGTTTCGAAAACAATTTTTATCAAGACTAAGACTATATACCTATTGTCTTCCTGGCAATTGGACAAAGTGCCTCAGTTATTCACAAAAACAAGCATTCCCGTGGGAAAAACATGCCAGACTCAACATAAACAATAATTAATTAGAAAAGTAGCTATTTGTGTCAGATAATTTCTGTTTTTTTTTTGGCGTCACGGCCTTCAACAACAGCTCTTGTTGCAGTCATCAGATTTTATAATAGTCAGCAAAGTTCTATATAAATTCCTAGGTACACCTTATCTACTCATTAGCATAAGACCAAGAAATCTAAAAGCTCATTCTAATACTACCCATCTATTAAAAATCACTTCAATTTTCAAAACTGTTTGATACTGCAAATGGGTGCACGGTGCACCTAGCAACGAGACAATTTTAACTCGAATAAATTTAACTGAAGTCTCACAATCACAAGGTCTAGCCTACAGCTAATCGTTCTCATTTTTGTTTACGTTTTGGAAATGAATTTCTAGGAATTTCTATGAACATGTTTGGACTCTGAATATTCGCTACAAAAGCACATACGAATTAAGTACAAACCGCAATCAGACGCAAATAGATCCAGCGCATTCGATCATAGAACGTGCATGCGTCTTATGGCCAGCTAAGCAAAATGCTCCGCAAGAGCTCTAGAGCACGCACAGAATGCCTCATTATAAACTATTTCGATCCGACTTATGCAAGCACAATTGTGCGACTGTTTACATTGAAAAATAATTTCATATATTCGGGAGCAGTATGTATATAGAAAAATCAACGAACATATTGGCAAAAGACAGTACAGGATCAGGAACGACATAAATATTACGTGACAAGAAATTGTCTCATATCCAATGTCAACATTTCCGCTGCTGCTGTCATTCACACCTTAGTGCTAATTCTGCTTCTTCCATCTTTTTGATTAGCGCCCAGCCCACACTAAGCCCAAACAATTTGTTTGTATTCCAATTTCCAAGTTGTGCGAAAGGTGTAAACAATGAGTTAAGCAAACAGCTTCTATGCCGCAGTGAACACTAGATGACGACGTGCCTTGTGGCCATTTCCATTGGGGCTTGTGGAGGTGTGCTTTATGTAGTTTGGAAATGCGGGCCTAGTTGTAATTATATAGTTTCCTTACAGTTCGATCAGGCAGTGATTTATTATTAATTTTCAAACGAAACATAAAGTAAGGCGATTCATAGTTCTAAAAATATTTAGCCAACAGTGATGTAACCACTCGTGTTCGACTATGTAATAGTAGCTAGAGACCGTTTCGGATTTTAATTAACATCCCAAATCCATTTACATACGTTTCTTCCAAAAATTTACGAATTTTGAATACCTAAACAGAGTTCGATTCGCATAATAGATGCAGATGCAGATATTCATGACAATTTTGCTTATTTTTGGGATGTTGTGGTCGGATACATCACAGATGTGAAGTTCTGGCGGGCACTTTAGGGGCTATATGGCATCAAAGTTGTAAAAAAACAAAAATTATAGTGTCAACTTTCAATCTTCGTATGATGAATTCCAATTGAAAAACATATTATGTTGTGTAATTGCCAGAACGATTGAGCGGTCGCAAACCCCTGCCAGAGCGCCCAGAATATGTCAAAGAAAGGTAAATTTTAAAGTTATTTTGTCAACGCTCAAATTTTGGTATAATGTTTAGTACATACTGCAATACTACTGAATACCAGAGCAAAATTCGTCGAAGCGCATTCTGCGTAAGGGTGGTTGACAAAATAATCATGAAAAGATGTCACCAGCTCTTAGAATATAAGTTTAGAAATCTAGAAACCTGAAATTTTGCAGAGAGGTTCCCTTTATGATGTATACAAAGGATAAGGAAGGATATTTCGAAATTCAACCCCTAAAGAGGTAAAAGGGGGGGGTCAAAGTTTCTATGGAAATATTTTTATTTTTCATCCGATTGACTTCAAACTAGGTTTGTGTACTCTCTATAAGATAAATAAATTTCTCCAATTTTGGAAATTCAATCAACCCTTAAAGGAGTAAAAAGGGGGGTCATAGTTTGTATGGGAACATTTTAGTTTTTTATTCGATTGACTTCAAACTCGGTTTGTGTAGTCTATTATAAGAAACTAGCGAACCCCTGCACACTTCGTAGTGCAAAATAAAAAAATAAAAAAAATCAGTTTCAAATTCATTTAAATCAGTGATAAACAGTTTTTATTGTAATGCTCCGTGGTACATATTTTTGGTTTTTCCAGGAATCCTATTGCGTAGAAAGTAGTCTTGTCTATCAGGACAATGCATAGCTACCAGTGTTACAAATTTTACAAACTTTGGCTCCCATAGCGCCACACCCCTTTATATACCTAAGATTATCTGTCAATTTGAGCTCAATCGTTTTAGTGGTTTTCGAAATATACAATTTTGAATGTTTTTTTTTGTATGGGCAGTGCCACGCCCCTTTGTCCAATTTTGACCAATCTTCACGGGAATACTCCTGGGCCGATACCTAAGATTGTACGTAAATTTAAATTCCATTGACCATGATTTTTATATAAATATAGATAAAGATAAATTTGAAACTTTTTAATGCGTCCCTACCTCGGTCGGAGCTGAATGCGTACTCCAAAGATATTTAAACGCAATTCTGTAAGAAAACGCAATTCTGTAAGAATTCATATGAATTCTGTAGAAACATCCTCACGATCTTTCCGGTTGCATATTTTGCACAGTATAAGAAGATCTGGGCGGTATGGAATATAACTAAGGGGTAAGAGTTCCAAATTAGTCTAACGATGTTGCTGATCCTATCGGTGTATTTTCTAGCTTAGAAATGTGTTTTGTCCCGTAGATAATGTGCTCAGATAAATATAAAAGAGGAAGGCTGTGAAGGCATCTCTGTGTGCCAAATCCTGAGGACAGCGCGAGTGAAGCTGCGGGCAAAAGCTAGTTTTATATAATGACGGGTCAAATACCATCACCAAAACTGTTCGAATTTGGCATTGTCATTATGGGTAGTCAGTCATTCTCTTGGAACTTATTTCAACTCTTGGTCGTAAAATTTTTTAATAAATGTCAAGTGCATAAATGCATCATCCATATGCACATATTTCAAAGTGATTTCCAATTAGAAATACTTTAAAATGCCAAAAAAATCGCAGGTAATTAATTGAGTTTGACTGTCATGCTCGTGACTCTTTTATTATATACTTTTTATACCCTCCACAGGAAGGTATATACACTTTGTCATTACATTTGTAACGCCAAGAAGGAGTCACCGGAGAGGAGACTCTATAAAGTACATATATAATATTCTAAATCAGGATCACATTCTGTCTGTTGAAAACACGATAGCGCCCAAACGAATCTACCTAAACGAATGATATTTTGTCAGAGAACTTCTTTTTACCGTCGTCAGGTTGGTATTGAAAATGGGCTATGTCGGTCAAGTAGTTCTGGTACCTCTCATACAAAACCACTATTAGACCCATTTGTCTCTCTGTCTGTTGAAATCACGATAGCGTTCATACGAATCGACCTAGGCAAATGAAATTTTGAGAGAGGACTTATTTTTACCGTCGCGTCGTCAAGTTGGTATTGAAAAGTATCTATGTCGGTTAAGTAGTTCTGATACCTTCCATACGAAACCAATATTAGACACATGTGTGTACAGTACATCCTAACTCGCCATAATTTCAGATTTCACTAATATCATTGAATTGAATTGAATTTTATTGAGACTTTTTAATACTTTTACAGAGAAAAACAATTCTTAACAATTTTTAAAATGAAATACTCGCGGCTTTAAAGTATTGCCTGCACATTACGATTACTTTGATTATTTATTAAGCCATTTGGCTATCATTTGTTAGATTTGACAATTAGCTCTTGCTCGCGGAGCATTGGTATTGGCTTTGACTTAAATGTCTAAACTAAAACTATTGTGACTTAACCTAATTTAAAATTATATGTACATTTAAAGGTGAAGAAGAGAGACGAAAGCATACTTATAGCATTTTCACTAATATCAGTTGTAAGTGTATCAGACAGCCATGAATGGTGTAAGTTAGGTTAGGTTAGTGGATTGGCAAGACACGAGAAACTTGTACGTGCTACACTTAGATAAATTTAGATCCATTGTGACGTCCTAGGGGTTTATAACTCCTACACACTGGAAACCTGT
Source organism: Cheilosia soror (assembly GCA_949372485.1). NCBI lineage: Eukaryota > Metazoa > Arthropoda > Insecta > Diptera > Syrphidae > Cheilosia > Cheilosia soror. The sequence continues at coordinate 124,701,753 of OX443561.1, forward strand.
GAAAAACTTATATGGATAGGTTTTCTGTCGGAAAGTTCTTCTACATTCTCTGTATGAGGGTAACCTTTTCATATTTCTACAACCTCCTTGTGCTGTATTGAAATATTCATCCTTATTCTACGTGGCGTTTTTATTAAAACAGCTGACGTTTCTTGAGTTGTGTCGTTTAAGTGTAGAACAAACATACATCAGCGCGCATTTCGGGGCGCTGTTGAAGCGTTATAGGTTCGCACTTCCCGGGAGAAGTATTTAAAAAAAATCTAATTTATTTAAAACTGAATTTCGAATTTTTGCACAATCAGTAGGTAGGTACATATATGTGCCAAACTGTAACTGTAACAACTTTAAATAAGAGTGTTAAAAAGCGTTGCCCGTTTACTAAATCTTTCGAATTTTTATTCGTAGTTAAGCGACTTAAAGGAGTATTCACATTCACATGATAGCGACCAACTACATACGAACGAACGAATGAATATTCGCAAGTTCTGACAGTCCGTTGCCGTTCACATGAACACTTTTCTTAATCGCGGCAGTTCGCGCGAATTTTAGTCATCAGTTTTTGACAGCAATTTCTCATTTGAGGTTAAGTTCAAACGAATTTTTTTATACACTGATTTGTGGAACGCGTTTTAATGCTGTGGATTGCGAAAATAAACTTTTACATTTCGCGCCAAGATTATTTTCGTTCGCGGCAAAAAGTTTGGAATTCGAAATTTCGTTATTTAAACTGTTTATAAACTTGTTTTCTTAATACATTGTGATGGGATAAATAATTATCCTCCCCCTGGGATAATAAAATGTGAAATGTTCTGTTTATAAATGCTTAAAAAGTGGTTTGTTCGCATTTCATGAATTCCGTTGATCGCTCTCATGTGAATATTCTTTAAGGCTTTATTAATTGGAACAATTGTAATAAAATACAGCAACAATTTCAAGTGACCTACAAATCGCTTAAACTTTTTCAATTCTTTTCAAAGTAAACATAAACGGATCCTACAAAACATACATAAAATGAAGTAATACGCTTACAACAACGTGACTGGCGTATTATTTTTTTTTCTCTCCCACAGTACGAAAATCCGAAATGCTTTCGATATTCAATTCATCGGCCAGTGAAAACGAAATTTGTCATTGTTCTGGTGCTGGTCTCGTTTTCTACTGATCTCTTCTTAGTTCAAGGTTCGATTTATAATCGATCTTGCAAATGCACTAGAGATAAAGGCATACTCGACATACTCGTATCTTGAAAGAAATTCTCGAATGATGTACTCAACTACTTGAAATTTATAATTAGAATTGACATCGAAGAACTGTTTTATTTCTCTCTCTCTTTTTGTCGGTTTAATTTCTTGCGCTTCTTTACTTTTTCCGAAATGAAAATGTTTTCGAGATAAAAACAAATGCGATTCGTTGCCATTGCCCCATACGAAGCAAAGACGCATTGATGACGGATTAATTGTTCAGCGATTGTAACACAAAAATTGATACCTTCATACAGATGTGAATATTTTTAACAAAAAATGTCTTTTGGAAATTCCAACTGAATATAGAGGATTCTTTTTCATTTTTTCTTGTGGCACTAATAAAAATATTAATTAAAATTCCCCACAATAGGTGACAGAAAATGATTATTAAAACATCACGCTCTAGGGGGTTTCTTTTTGAATAAAATTCGCACATATATTTTGTGTCTGATTTTATGACTGTTAAAAATATTACAATCACTCGAAAATAAAGAAAATATTTTGCAATTATTTTTTTTCTACCAAAAATCATGAACGCTGTATAAATAAAAATGCTTCTGTTACAAACGATTTAATGACCCAGTCATGGGAATAATAATAAATTTTAATAATTTTGCCATATACAAAATGCTTTGTTTTAAGAGAAGGCTTTATTTTCAGGAGCAAAATGCGTAGTAACCATTAAGTACTATTGTATTATTTAAAATAAATTTCTCAAATTAACTGTCTGCGTCGCCGGGAAGTAAGTCTTTTGTTTTTATTGCTCCATAGCCGAAATAGAAGATCATCTGTTTGACGACCACTAGGATGTTTAAAAACTTTTAGTAGTAGTTCTTAAGATTATCATTTATAGTAAATTAAACATTGAATTTTAAGGTTACATAGAACAAAAAAAAAACAATACAAATGCATGTTTGTTACCATTTTTTAAATTGTTTTTGCCTTCAACAAATTTGACATTAAGACGAAACCTGTTATATTTGGTCAATCATAGCTGTTTGCAACTTTTCTTTTTTCTTCTGAGTGTTTTGAATCGTTTCAAACAATGCAATATGCAATGGTGGGCATGAGCTTCTTAAAGCAAAGAACGGATTAGAACAATTACTTAGAACAAATTAATTAGACCAAATAGACCAGTCTCTACGCTACTCAATTAAATTATTATAAATACTATATGTCCACTTTTAACTGAATCTAAAAATGTCGACTTCAAAATCTCGAAAACAAAATGTTCAAAAAAAAAAAAAACATCTCGAAAGTCGAAATTTCGAAAATACCTGATAAGAAGCGCCGCGATTTTGAACACCAATCATTTTCGGGTATTTGCGAGATTTTGTCTTTCGATACTTTCAAGAATTTTGTGTATTTTAAGAGAAAAATATTCTAAAAAATATATAAAAATGTTATACAATAAGGTTCGCGAATTCATGAGAATCACGGAGAAGGAATATTTTTTTGATTCTCACAGAATTAAGTACCTAATGCCAGAACCAGACTTGTAACGTGTGGTGTGTTGCCATACAGTATAGTATGGTGCAATCGGACCAGAAGGTCTTTGGACACAATAGACGAAAGACTAAACTGCGAAACAATACACAACACACAAGGCAAATATGTTTCTACACATATGAAACACCTATAGCAATGATATCGAGACAGCAGTCAGCAACACCCCACGCGATAGGAGTGTGAGTCCGGCTTAAGACGATTCCCTAAGAAATGAGCAAATCTAGGAGAGATAATTGTAGTACGGGAAGTGGACTTAATAAAATCTCATCGATTCACCTGAGTTACACTACCGTCCATAGGTTCAATTGAGCCTATCACAAATTGTACTTAATTTCTACGCTATGTTAACTAAAATATGTTATGTTAGCAAAATAATTTTTTAGGGTAGGTATTGGAAATCGATTACACCAAAATTAATTCTTTGCAAAATCTCGAAAATTTTCGACATTTTTCAGAATTTTTTTTTTTGAGATTTGGGTTATATTTGGCCGAAATCTATTTACTCTGACCGGAAAAAGTTTTGAAATCCGTTTTTAATCGGAAAACCTTTTTTTTTTTTACTGGAAAAATAAAATTGTTCTACTGATTATAAATAAAGATGGATTTCTACCAACTTCAAACAGAAACCAATTTAGAGCGAATAATTAGCCATCTACAACATCACGCATGGAATTTTGCTCCGTGAGCAGGATAATAAATTATCTTATAGGCTAATTTTTGACGTTTTCTTTTTCTAGAATGTTGAATAGGAAATTAAACAATGAATTTCAATTAATTAAAGTGTAAAATTCGATAAATCTCAATTTGGAGTTTGGTGAACTACTCTTTTCAAATGTCAGAAGATTATGCCATGACTTTTATTTCCATTAACGACTTGGCTACTCAGAAAAACTAGGCGTCATTGCAATAAAATAAAATTTGACAGGTAAAAGAATAATAAAATCGAAAACACAAACAAATTCTATAGTAAAGCCGAAGCGGACTCTGACGCCTTCACTCTATCAACGCAAAGATTTGTATCAAAAGCATAATGGTGAGAAAAAGAACCTTCATGTGGATTTTCTGTGCATTTTCTATGCTATCTACCTTTCTCCTTTCTACTCACTCAAAATCTACCTGTCTCGCTGTGCACGACGTTCATTGAAAGGCGTGTATGGCCATGCACTAAAAGTGTATTTCAGGACTTAAAACATATCATACAAAATGAAAAATTAGTTTCAATAAATTTTAGACAAACGAAATAAAAAACAAGTTCACAAACTCAAGATTCACATACAGTGAGCATCACTGATGGTCTTTTGAGTTTTCTTTAGGGTCTGGAAACATGTCTTTAAAACCAACAGTCTGTAAAAACGATGATAACGAAATAACAATAATTAAGCATATTTCATGTCGACAGCAAAAAATAAATATCTAAAAAAATTTTTTTACAAATTCGAAAAATAAAAACCGCATTGGTGTTCACTCTTTTTTGACGCTCACGTATTATAAAAACGTTTTCTTAAAATGAATAATGCAGGTGAACATACAAATTCGAAAATTGTAGGTAGGTATAGGTATTTTCTATTATTGACCGGGTTACTCTTTAAAAATTCTGATTTTAATTTTTGACCGAATGTTTTGACCTAGTTTAGAGAATTAAAATCCGGTCATTCGGTCAGATTTGCCGGATTCACTTTTTTTTAGTGGCAACACTGCTTCCCAGTATGAATTAATAATATTTTTGAAACGTGTACTTTTCTTCATTTACTTTTATTTGTCGTGAAAATTATTTTACCCCCAGTTTCACAGTGGAAGTTTAAACTAAAGTTCAATTGAACCTGAACTTGAGCTTAAATTTGAAGTTCAACTCGTTCGTTTTTACTATGGCCGCGTTCCATTGACCGCTAGATGACTAGCGCGCATGCCAAACTCCATATAAAAAAACTGACATTTCATCATTTGCGCTAGAGCTCTAGCACATATTGAGGTTTATATGGAGTTTGGAACGCGGGCAATGTAATCTGTCTGAACTTCATTTCAATTAAACTCAGTTTAACTAATTTTAATGAATAGAATTTAGCAGTATTGTACAGTACCTACTTAGTTTTTATACGCCTTTTCCAAAAGGAAAAGAACATGGAAAACAATATCAATAATTTGTGTATTTGACAATCGGCAGCTTTTGAAATTAAATTGTCACTGTGTCAAGTAATCTGAGGTTTAAACGGCATTTAACCTAACTACAGAATAAACTCTTTTCAAGGTTTAAACGAAGCTGTGAAATCGATACAATTGTTGAACTGAAGTTTAAACTAAAAGTGTAGTTTAAACTTTCGCTGGGAGTTAGTCAATTTAAAAAACATGTGACAATAACTAGTGCAGATTTTGCCAATTTAGTACAAAAAAAATACAGTCAACTTTGTATGACTAGAGTTCCGAATATGTCCGTGTCTCCGTGTTCCACCTCGCTTAATTTTTGTTGTCAAGTTTCGTAGCCTTCAAGCGATATTTTAGACGCTATTGTAAAAGCAATTAATTAAATCTGTCAATTATAGTGTTACCATTGCCACTCCATTAAATTGTCATTACAATATAAGCGTTAGAATTTAATATGTTCACATAGGTACTATCCACATTAATTTGCTACAGCATTCTACATATGTATCTATCTGTCAGATATATTATTTCAATAAATAACACATCTAGAACTATCACCCATCTAATTTGTAAAACTCTCTTCGTACGTGATCTTGCGTGCAGACAGTTTGACGCGTGTATTCGCTAGCCAAAGGGGGATATATGCGTAGTTACTTGACACACTTCAGTCGATGACATAAATGCCTATTTGTGGTGGTGACAAGTTAAATCTGAACATCAACCAGGAATGGGTTTTATATTCATACAAAATGCTGATTTTGTATTATTTCTATTTTCGCGTGTCACCTTTACGGCCATTAGAAAGTACATAATGTATATTAAATACTGTAAATAAAAGTGATTTTGTTGTGAACACAAAATCATGTAGGGTATAATTACTCATCGTTTGTGCACGTTAGCACTTAGTGTTTCAATTTAACAGACACATAGCAAAGCGACAGATTAGCCTCTAATCTATTTGCTGACGATAACCTAAATTATCATTTTTCTACTATTACTCTCTCATACCTAACTACCGTTTAATGGTGTAGGTGCAGGCAGTTACAAACACTATGATTGATCGCAGAAGCGAATCATAATAGTGTCGCCGAGTAGGTAAATAATTGTGTAATTAATATGTTTGAGTTCACTGGACATTCTTTCAAATTATAATGATGAGAGATTTTTTTCGTTTGTCAACTGAAGGTTATGAAGAAAAAGTGCGTAAACAAAGTTCTGTCAATGGTTGCGGTGTAGAAGAAACTACATATTTAATTGTTTCATTCAGACAGCGCATATTATCTCATTAGTAACACCGTCATTCTGGCCATTAGTTATGAAAGCAAAAATTTAGTATCTAATCGTTCTGATCTCATTGATAAACGCAATTGTAAAATTAAGTATTCTAGCTTTTCGGTTATCGATGACGTCGAATGATATTTTTTTTTAATACGCATGCCCCCGTATTTATAATTATCAAATAGCACCAACAGATCTGTTAACTAGCAATTCTTATTAACAAAGCGGGTAACTTAACAGGAATACCAAGAAATAAGTTCGATTGGACGCGGGAAAGTTGAAATCTGAAAATCTCAAGCGAATATCACATAATGCTCTGAGCACGATGGTGTCAGCTGATCTGATGGATATCATAGATTTACAAGCATGATTCGTGCAATTTGTCTTGAGTGCAGTGCTGCTGCTACTACTACTACAAAGTCTACTATCCATCTGCTAGCTAAAGCATGTGTTAAGATCGGATATACATAATATAACTTATTTATTTTTATGGATGTAGTATAATATCTATGCTTATGGTATACTCCAGTGCACCAGAGTTGCTACATGGAAATTCGTATCGAACGATTTCAGAAAACATTAAAAACTCTCTCCCACATTAGGCGTTTTTCTTTTTTAGAGCTCGAACATTTTAGGTCTGTTCCTTTACTTTTAAATCTTATACGAATTTTCACTAATTCTTACGAATTGTTACACATTTTTAATCGTTTACTGTCGTTCCTTAACTTAGAAAATTTGGAAAAGAGAGCGGCTTTGAGAGAGCAAGACATTACCCCTCCACTGAAAATCTTACTAGTTTTTACTCAACAAATTTCTTTGGGTAAAGGTGGGTTTCCACATGTCAGTTGATTGACAAAGTTTGACAGCTCTCGTGTTTATGTCATTGAACGAAACCACCGTCAGTTCATTTCCACTTATGCCAATTATTGGCAAAAATTCGTTTGTCAGTTGTTTGACAAACTTATGAACTAGATGTCAATTAATTTTCACTGTCAATTATAGACAAAGTGACATTTTGTTTGACAATTCGGCTATTTCCAGTTATCAATCAAAATCTTTGTCAGTTATTGGCAAACGCTGTTTGTGAATTCGCAATTTTTCGCTGTTTCCACTTGCCAATTTTTTAGTTGGCATAAAAATACGTCGATTGTCAATTTTAAATCGACAAGTGGAAACCCAGCATAAAGGCCCCGACCCATAGAATCCGTCACATCCGTTGCGGCAATGTATTCGACTGACAGGTTGATAGAATACACAGTAGCTTATGGAACGTGACCCATGAGCAACGAACGTGCCGGATGCGACGGATAAAGTAGGTTTACTTTCTACTTTTCTGTCCGTCGACCCGTTGACAGTTGGCAGAGCCTGAGAGTAAGCATTTTCATTGGTGGAAATATAAGATAATGAGAGAAACTGTCTCTCATATGTCATCGGCTGTCAACGTATGCGACGAATTCTATGGGACTGTTCGTTCCGTCGAATACGCCAATCCGTCGACGCAACGGATGCGACGGATTCTATGGGTCGGGGCCTTAGGAATTGCAACAACTGTAAGTTGACTCAAAATTGACAGATGATTTGAAACGAGTGTAAAGACTATTTGCATTTGTTTTTTGATTCCCTGCGATATGAGAAACAAATTGGTATAAAAATGGTATCAGAAGGCGGGTAAATAATGTAGTTTTTTTGCTCTTCTCGAATGCTTGTAGTTCAGTCAGCGAAAACTCTTCCACATACTCTTCATACTCACACGCAATTTATGGAAGAAAAACAAAATGCATCTATCATTTTTTATATATGTACACAGTTCCTACAAAAGCGTTCCCTAATGTTTTCGTAAGTTTTTATCTTTAATTGAGAGAAACTTCATTCTCACCACCACTGTCATTTTGACAGTCTTTTCCATTTTTATTTCAAAAGTAAAGGAACAGGCTACAGACATTTTGAGCGTGCTCTGAACCGAGCGTGCTCTGGGGGCTTATTCCCAAATGCGCGGCGGATCGCTTTTCATGGCGGATTGGTATTTTTATATTTCCAAAAGCGATTCAATCCATTCAAAAGCGATAACTATTGTGAGAATTGCTGGCAATAAATCCGCCAGCAAATCCGTCACCTGAATAGCTATCGCTTTTGACAGCTTTTGGAAATACAAAAATATCAATCCGCCATGAAAAGCGATCCGCCGCGCATTTGGGAATAAGCCCCCAGATCGCTCTGATTCGTTTATGAAACACACTTAGCACATAGCTGTCATTATGGTTGTTTATTTTTTTTATTTATTATTTTGGTTGTTCTGTGTCAGAACAATAACCCTCGTCCGCCACTTCAACTATTTTGTTTATCTTGTTTTTTTTCTGTCAAATGTGACTGTAAAGTGCGTAATCAGCTTTCTACTCAGTGTGCTCAGTCAATTTATTCTGAGCTCATAAAGAGAGCGCTCTAAACATTCTCTGAACGAAAAAAGAATCACAAATTCTGAGCTCTGATGTGTCTGAGCTAAAAAAGATTTTTGACAGCTTAGGCTCTAAAAGAAAACTAAATAACTAACTAACTAAAAAAGAAAAACGCCTTTTATGCAATTATTAGTTAAAACAAAATGGCTGACTCTGTCGTTCTCTTCTTGGATTAAGAAAAATGACGTCTACTGGTAGGAAATTAATGTCGTTTTCGGTTGGCCGTGCAGAACCGTCCGGAATCAATCCGAACGCTTCTAAAATCGTTGGATTGGCACTCAACTGACAGTTCTTCTCCTGAAAAGAAGAGAAATTTGCTTCTGGATTTTAATTCAGAATCGCGGAGAGTTCTTCCGGACGGTTCTGGACGACCAACCGAAAACGACATAAGAGAGTGACGGATTTTGACTAAAATTGAGGTAAACAGCAAGAAAATTGCACGAGTTGGAGTGGAGTATGCATTGTCGCAGTAAGCCTTTCCATACTTGTTTTCGGATCAAAAGACGTGCTTAATGTCAGCAAAGCACTAACTGCAGTCCTTGACAGGTTACACAGGTCATCGTATAGTAGGAAGACTGAAGACATGTAGCGAGGCTAAGAACCCCTGTCCAGAAAGATACTACTACTATTCTTTGGTTTAGCCTTCGTGAAGTGCTATTGGTTACTATCTTTGGCAAATAGGGCGACGCAGCACGGATGAAACTTAATGGGACACAAGAATCAAGAATGCTAATGCAATTTCTCGAAGTAATAGAATTCGGAGATCAAAGCTAGATTTCCATTCACATCTGCGAGGGACTTTCACAGGTGGTTCAACATGCAAATAATAAAAGCATTATTTCCAGCCAAGAGTCTCTTTCTCGTATAAAGCTGTAGAAATTCTACGGCTTTAATGCAAGCTGAGTGAAGAAAGGAGAATAATACTCGAGGGAGTGACAAGATTTTGTAAGCAACTAAAAAAATGTATTGCGGTTCTCAACCTCTGTTGTTAGTTATTCAGTACGTATAATTGGTGACAGAAAGTACTCATCGCTCAATTGACTCAAGTGGTAGGCGCTTGGTCAATTGACCGCGAAAAGAAGTACAAGGTTCACTTCCTGGGCAGAGGCAAGACAGCAATGTCTTTCCAGAAGCAATAATGTACTTCGACTTTTTAGAATTTGACAGTACTTTGAGGAATCTGATGTAAATTATTGTTGTGTAGTCGGGAAATAGTTATAGTTCCAACTCAACCGAAGTGTTATCGTTTTCTAAAGCAACACGTCGAAAGAAAACTCGGTAAACATTTCCCAACAAAATTGTCAGCCGCTATTCCATAATTTAAGGAAGACACGTTATCATTTCTTACTTTTCGCTATTCAATAACCAACAGTGTCTGCAAGACGACATACAATGAGTGTCAAAAGTGAGTGAACACCATCATTATTATCTTTGGAGTTTGGACACCATTTTTTTTTTAAATATTTGTATCCTGCCAATATGAAAACCTTATTTGTTTTTGTTATTGATTGTTTTTTTTTTTAACTTTTTCAAGACCTTAAAGAAAATTTTAAAGAGCATTGGTGTTTACTCACTTTTGACGCTTCCTGTTCAATGTTAAGCACAATAAAAAAACCACGGAAACTAACAGAATCAAACTAAGAACTGATTTTTGTAATATTTAGGTACCAGGAAAGGATCAAGCAAGAGTTCTATGAATGCGTTCAGATTTCAGACTATCGGATTTGTATGACAGATCATAAAAGAGATTAATGTCTTCTTATCGTAGACTTTATACAAAGTATGCAAATTCATATTTATCAGCTTTTGGATGTTTAATTTCTTTAAGAAAAGGAAGCTCAGTGGGGAGTTTCTCACACAAGCCTTCTGTGCCGACTTTGGGGACCTAACCCCACACATGATACAAGTACTTGAGTACATAAATGTCAGTTACTATAATTCTGTAATACATGGACTCCATAGAGAGGTTGAAATATTTTTGCAACGTCCTTCTAAAAGCACAGATATATGTGAATAGAAGCTGATCTTACTGAAGATTCACTTAAGTGTTTTTTTTTTTTTTAATAAGGACGGCTCGACGTTAAAATATATCGTTGTTCCCTATTTATGACAATTTTGCTTGTTTACATACCTACTCGCGTTCATCTAAAAATGCTCCTCGTCGCTAAAAATGATTTTTTGACCAAAATTGAAGTCCTATACCAAACGCTCCGAAGACAAGTCAGCGAACAAACGGCTTTTCTGTGGTCATTAATATTCAGCTTCTGGATTAGTCTCATCCTGTACGGGCGTAAGCCCAAGTCCCGATGCAAAATTCGCCAAGTTGAAATCTGCAAAAGGCCGATTTCTTGTGCACGGCGGCGAGGAATTGACTCGGGTCTTCCTGTACATTCTCTTGGAGCGCGGTAATCCAACCGACCAACCTGGCTGGCCAGTGTCAATTGAAAACCCTTTATTTAATTTTGAGTGCCAGGCAAATATACGAGCAAGTCTGACTGGAAATACGGGAAATACAAACGCGCTTAATTTTCGGTTGCAATGTAACTATTGGATTTAGCTTTGACCTTGCTCTTGGTATTCGTAAAGAGAAACGTAATGATTTTTCTTTGTTTGGAGTCTTATAGCAGTGAAAAAATAAAACTTGCGACGCACTTAGGTTAGCGCAACGACGCCCCAGGGCGTCGCGACGCACTGTTAGGGAACCCCTGCTGTAAAATGTAAAGGGTGATTTTTTTGCTGTTTGGTTTTTCAGACTGATTTTTTTAACAGTTCACATGTGATTCGTGACACGTGTGAAAGACGAAAATGCTCAGTTAATATAGCCATTTCACCATGGAAAGACTTACTTCTGAACGACGTTTGCAAATTATTGAATTTTATTACCAAAAATCGTCCTTAGTAAAAAATGTGTTTAGAGCACTTCGTCCATTTCATGCTCGTCGTAATTGTTAATGGTGTTCGCTTTCGTTCGATGATTTCTGTCTTTTTTTTGCCCAAAATGGAAGAGCTGGATTTGGTCGACATGTGGTTTCAACGATGCGACATTCCACACAGCACGCGAATCCATGGACAGTATTGCAAATTTGGTGAGCAATTCATCTCACGTTTTGGACCTGTGAATTGGCCGTCTAAGATCATGCGATTTCATGCCGCTGGACTATTTTTTGTAAGGATATGTGAAGTCTCTCGTCTATACGAATAAGCCAGCAACTGTTGCCGCCTTAGAAGACTCCTGTTATTGGTGTCGATATGTTGGCAAAATATGCGAAAATTGGACATATGAAGCGCAGTCGCGGTCAACATTTTCACGACTAATATTCAAAAAATAAATGACAAGAATGGATTTATCGACCCTAATAAAAATTTCACTAAATTTTGCAAATTTTCGTTAGTTTTTTTTCATTTTTAAAACCAAACGCTTAAAAAATCACCCTTAGTTACAACGTGGAGTTTATTTTTCTAGGTGGTTCGCAACTTCTTCCCGTTGGCGATACAAGCTCTGAATCAGATAGCAAGAAGATAACTGTCGAAGTCTACGTTTGTTTCTCGAAATAGGTGCACGTTAGGGATGAAGAATATGATACTATTTCTCGTACTAAAGACACCTCTAAAACAAGCGAGGCAATATCTTTCCCTCTTTACAGCATCCCTATACTAATTGCCTAAGTCGATGCCTCCCGGTTTATGAATGATAGCTCAGGCTCACTGCATTGTTGTTGCATTTGTGTGATCCATCAAATCATTACCTTATGCCATAAATATAAGTGCAAACAAACTGTTTAGAATCTAATCACAAAACTGAAATTTGTTCATATCTGGAATGCCAGTAGGTAAGTATTTTCCTCTCAAAACAGATGATGCCATCAATTTTGCGCTGATTAAGTAGGTGTAAAAGCTTTTCAATAAATCAAATCAAATTTTGCACGGCTATGGTGTATCGTGTAACTGTCATCTAACTTATTGCCATGACATAGCCGGCTTATTTAAAAATAAGTAGTTTTGCATAAACGACTGTATTTTCTATCATTATACTCTATACAGGGGGTGAGTTAAATAACAATACGATTATTTTTATTTATAGTCCATGGTATTTTCTCCTTTCGATGAATCACGTTTGTCGTTTTACAACAACTACTGTCAAACATGTTACAAGTTCATTATCCAATTCAAGAACAGCCACTAGCTAGTCGCTTAAACGTCCAAGTTTCCAATCGGTCGGGATACACGTCGCTGTCGCTGGCATTGACCATCAGATATACCAGTTTTTCATTGCATGTCTCACTCTTTACACAGGTGACACACTCTCTCCACAAAAAAAAAAAAAAAACACAAATTACAATTCCGCACTGCAAATAAACTTACACAACGCACTTGTTTTGCAAAGGAATTCAACTTGAAGCGGTTATTTCTTAGATTCACAAAACACAATCGTATACTCTTCAGAGCTTCACGAATAAAGACAAAATTAATTTTGAGAACAAGAAAATTAAAAGCAACAGCCACAAAAATCCTATAAGGCTATTTCATTTCATTTTACTTTTCTTTTTGTTTGTTTAATTTGACGTTTTTTTTCGGCTATTTTTAGCGAATTACGTTCAAAATGGCAAATTCGAAACGTACATGTTCACTCATTTTATTCGCTATTCTCCTCATGAGAACACGTAAGTGATAGAAAAAAAGGAATACACACAACAGGTCAAAAAGAACTTTTCGCATCGATTAGAAAAAAAAAAAAAAAACAGCACATTTTTGGGTTTAGATACATTTTTTTGCATGTGTTTTAGGTTTTGCATTACTAAATTCAGCGCACTATTAGCTTTGCCACATTCGCAGGTTAGAGCACCTGTAATTTAATTTCTTCTTCCACTCTTTTGGCACAATCACTGTGACAGACACAGAAATTACCTCAGAAATGAGATTTAACGATTCGCGAAAACCATTAACTGAAACCGGAAAAATGAAGAACACAACAGAGATTTCCCTATGCCGGATACTGGTGATAGTATCTATCACTATACCACAACTTATTTGGTATCGGCAACGTGAAAAGTTTCAAAAATTTAATCGCGGAGATACAAAAAGTATCTACAAACACAGAAACAAATAAACAGCAAAATTTCTATTAAGGTGTGTTGTTTGTTTCTTACGTACCGAGACTACTAAGTAGGACTAGTACGACGACAATTTTTCCAAAGTAAATTCGCGCGTACGCGATTACTTATTTCTGTTTTAGATTCTTAGATGGTTCAGACCCGAAGTAGTACTAATGTGCCACGGCCTAGTCTAGTTCAACGGCTGTGTGGACGGACTACATACTGAGGGTGTTCGATGACGAGAAGAGCTTCAATTTGTATCCAACTCGCCCATGTATGAGATTGGTGGGCGGATTTTGGAGCTTTTTGATTTATTATTGTAGCTAGTATTAAAACCATTGTGAAGACTGTTGATAAAGCTTTTATTGAATGAGAAAATAAAAAAAAATTCCCATACCGGGAATCGAACCCGGGCCTCCTGGGTGAGAGCCAGGTATCCTAACCACTAGACAATATGGGACTTGAATGTAGATGGTCAAACGGTTAACTTTTCCAGCTGGCTGAATATAGAAGAGCTATAACTACAGTTGCTCGTATCACAATAATGTATTTGCTTATTTTAAGATAAATAATGACATCACTGGCTGATGATAAATTTGTGCAGTGATACTTGATACTCGAGGTGGATTTTCAGTTAAAACATCAGATTTTATGGTTGGCAAATGTGTGCTCTAGGTATTCGCTTGAGGAGCCCTTTAGTCTTTATTTTGGAATTCATTAAGACCGGATGTAGGTGAGTATGCAGAGGATTTTGACTGATCAATTTTATGCACATCGGCAAAAGTTTGTTGAAACAAACTTGAATCTACAAAAAAAAATGGGTATATAAAGGGTCCGCCATCTAACGTTTTTTTTTCAACTAGTGCTTATTTCGCGAATGGTAACTCATGTCTGATTTGACAGATAATTAGTTTTATCCTTCCGCTGAACGAATATGGTTGTGTATACCTACGCTTGAACAACGCTGGGAAATATTGCGGCATTACTTTGAAAATCATGGTAATGTTGCAGAATGTGTGCGAAAATTGCGTACGGATTTTGGAAGAAGAGAAGCACCGTCAGCTCCGTATGTTCGTTATCTTGTGAAAAAAGTGAAAGAAAATGGCATCCTCATCGATAAACCAATGTGTGAAAAGCCAAAAACAGTACGTACACCCGAAAAACAACTTTTTGGTTTGGATTTTGGTCCAGAGGCATAATTGGGCCATTTTTCTTCGAAAATGAGCAAGGAGTGGCCGTTACAGTCAATGGCGATCGTTATCGGGCCATGTTGAACGAATTTTTTTTCACAAAAATTGAAGAGGAGGATATTGGCAACATTTGGTTTCAACAGGACGGCGCTACGTGCCACACAGCCGAAGCTACACTCGATGTTTTGCGCCCTGTTTTTGAAGATCGCATTATCAGCCGCAGAGCTGATGTCGTTTGGCCACCGCGGAGCTGCGATTTGACATCGTTGGACTATTATTTGTGGGGTGCCGTAAAAGATAAGTGTTACGCCGACATGCCAGAGACAATTGACGCTTTAAAGGACAATATTCGTGAAGCCATTGGTGAAATACAGCTGCACACAATCGATAATGTGCTTAAAAATTGGACCGATCGTTTAGGCTACTGCATGGCCAGCCGAGGCAGCCATTTGAATGAAATTATTTTCCATTATTAACCGGAAGGATTGTATTTTCAAATAAAAAAAGAAATTTGAGAAAATATTCAGTAAATAGTTTTTTTTTATAGAATTTTCAAAAAACAAAAAGTTATTTGGCGGACCCTTTATTTCTTACCCCAAATTTCACAGTGAAAGCCAACTATAAACTGAACTCACAATGCAATCTGAACTTCAGTTCAACTGAGCACAGTTTAACTAAATTTAATGAATAGATTTTGCCATTATTGTACAGAGTATTTGGTTTTTTACGACTCTTTCAAAATCGTTTCTTTTTTTTCTTCAAAGAACACGCAAAACAACTTCTAATATTTTGTGTTTTTGACAATCGGCAGCTTTCAAATTAAAATGTCACTGTGTAAAGTATTCTGAGGTTCAAACGGGAAAATATTGTCGTTTAACTTTAAACGACAGAATGAACTCTGTTCAAGGTTTAAACGAAACAGTGAAACCGAATTAATTGTTGAACTAAAGTTTAAACTAAAAGTGTAGTTTTAAAAGCCACTGTGAAACTGGGGGTTAAGTTTGCATTTATATGTAGTACATACTACTTACTATAGCAGGCCTGTTCAACTTCGCTCGAACATTTTATTCATTTATTCATTTTCGATGTCGCGGGTGTAGGCTGCTCAAGTGGACCTCCTCCGCCATCGACTCAAAATTATCAAGGGTAATACCCATACGGGTATAGAGAAGAGATTTTCGATTTGATCTAACCACCTTATCCTGGGTCTACCTAGAGGACGTACGCCTGTCTGATGGTATGGATTCCATAGCACGTCTTGGGATCCTGGTTGGGGACATGCGTTTAACATGACCAAACTACCGAAACATGGACCGTTCCATCCGGAGAAGTAGCTGCTCGGCATTGAGTTCATCTGGTATTTCTAATACGATTCTCTATAGGTAGAACCGGCAATACAACTGAATCTTATTTCAGTAGCTTGTATCAGCGATTTTATACTTTCGGTCATTATCTAAACCTCATGCCCATAGGTAAGAGTTGGAACAAACACCGAATTAAAGACTGACAACTTAGTTTTGACACCAAGTTTCAGTCCTCCAAATAACAGAATGACCAAGCTGTCTCAAAATTGACTCAGCCTGACCAAACCTACAGGAAAAATCAGCATTGTTTCCTTTTATCACTCGAGAATTAGACCCTAGATATACTTAAACTTCGCCAACTGTTTAAATGGGACTCCATTAACATACAGAATGCAATGAACAGGAGTTCTGGAGACGACCATCACTTCAGATTAGTTCACTTTTACTTACGTCTGAGCTTCTACACATCAAACGGCTATGGAAACCGATTGAGAATGCGCGTTGAAGTTCAGTCTGAGAAGAGCAAAGGATTACCAAGTGATCAGCGAAGTGTAAATGACTTATCCTCAGATCTCCCAATTCAAAATGTTCTTTATTTTATTAGGTATAAAATTGTACCTTCTAAAAATATCAAGTTTATCTAATTTCTTTAGCTTAATGTCATTTGCTCTCTAGAGCAGGGCTCTTTCATGAAACAGTTCTCCCTCAAAGTCATACTACGCCAGCATTGTTCAGTTCACTGATTGGACCTCACCCAATCAGTGAACCCAACCTAACCCAATATTTTGAAATTATAGTCGATGTAAAAAAAACATTCACTTAAACAATGAAATATAGTCGAATCTAGAAAAAGAGCTATTCAACTAACTAAACTTTTCTCGAGCACCTCCAACTGTACCTCCAATTTTGCTTGACTCGATAAAACAGGGAACCAACAAATTGACGAACGAATGCCCTTTTAGTTGCAAAGTTGATCACATTTGAAAAATCCTTTTGCCTACTGAAGACTTAGAAACTCTCTTCCTGGGGACATCAAAGGGCACGGTAGTACCCAAGCCAAGTTCTCTAGTAAAAGCACTTCCCCTTTTTACAGGAACAAACTCAGGCTGTTTTCGAGCCCCCCTAACTTCGAAGCCGATTGAGCCAAAAACTTAAAACATTTGTCAAACTCACTAAAAAGGTCCACCTCACCAAATTTCATCTCTATAGCATTAGTGGTTCTCAAAAATCGCAAAAACCGTAACTGGATTCACTCACTCACTTAGAAAATCATTAAAATTATAAAGCACTTCCGGCCATTCTAGAATCGTGAACTTTGGCAGAATGCTGTGGTGCATACACTGGGAAATATCCAAAACTTGATATTTTTCCATTCAAGGGGCGTGGTATACACTCACTTTTGAAAATTGGTTATTATTTTTTTGGACCACTTCTCATTGCCGTAGAATGATGAAATTTGGTACAACGCGCGGTAGGACTTGCAGTGTACAGAAAGATAAAAATCGAATATTTCATATTCTCCCTTCAGGAGGAGTGGTATCCGCCCACCTTTGAAAATCGGTTATTATTTATTTGGGACAGTTTCAGTTGCCGTAGAATGTTGAAATTCGGTACAGCTGTAGGACCTGCATTGTACAAAAGGAGAGATTTCAAAAATTAAAAATTGTCCATTTAAGGGGCGTGGAATCTGCCTTAATCTTAAAATATGAATAGAAGTCAATCAACCTGCTGAATAAAATTTTAATGAATAGATTATAAGAAAAAAAGCCAAAGTCTCTATTGACATAATTAAAAAGCGAAGACGTTTCAACGTTGTTTGTGAAATCTAATAAAAAAAAACTTTTCAAAAAGTAGTGAAATCACACCAAAAACATAAATATAAAACAAAGAGCCAAGTTCTCTTATATAGAACAGCAAAAATTAGGTTTCGTAGTCACGAAAACTTATGAGGTCTAAATGTACGCCAAGTTCTTAGTTGAAGAAGGTTAAATGTTAAAAAAAAATTGGTAGGTTGCCAAGTGTTTTTCGTTTATAACTTCATTATATTATACAATATTATTAGAGCTTGAAAACTTGACAAGTGAACCTAGTAATAATTCTTGCTTGTTTACATTTTTCACATCACATTAACTTTGGATTAATCATTCGTTCAGTGAACGACCCTTTCATCCAAAGTTGCGCAATATGTTGGTCAATATGATTCATCATTTACTTTGTATGAAACAAAGATAGACGGAATTTAATACCTACTTATCACTTTGATTCATCCAAAGATGACATACAAAGCTCAACAGTTGTTGAGTAAAACGACTACAGGCATATAAATCGATGCCCTTCCAGGTATTTAAATATTTCAACATTCATTGCCTCTTCCATTGGACAGCTATTATACGTCAGCCGCTTTCTGAGTGGCAAATATTTTCTCTCCTTTTTAGGGTTCCTTTTCCATAGGGATAAAACGATGTCTGTCCGAATCCGAACCCACCAAGCCAATTTTGTTCTTAGAATCTTAAAAACTAATGGACGTAGAAGGCTGCAATTTGCACAATACATCAGGTTATACCTGTTACAAAATAGCGATACATACATTGACTGGTGTCATTAGTAATTTGGCGAACAAAATATTTTCCTTCTTACAAAAAACTGTTTAATCTTGGCATGATACAAATACAGATGTCCAGTGGTGATGTCCAGTTTCTTTCGTTCTGCGCACCTACGTCATTTGAGCGTAGAATGCATTTTGACAGGTAGAGATAATGGTGAGAGTATTAGAAAGTGAAGTTTTGTTTTCATTTGTTTTGAGTTAATTATGAATGGATTTGCTGAAAATGCTTAATTTGTTTTATTCATAATAATGCGATAAATATTTTGTTAATGATTCAAGAAGTGTATCAGCCTTATTATGGAAATGAAACAAGATGATATTTTTTCCATTTTGTATGCAAAATAGTTTTGAGTCATGGCCATTGAAAGAGGAAATGCCGATTACAAACTCAAAACTCTTGCAGTTTTTGGGTTTAATGGGAGTTCGAGAATGAGTGCAGTTTTGAGTTTAGTAGGTACAGCACAGTTTATTACTTTGAGAAGCTATGAAAGCTGGTGTCCAATGTTTTTTTTTCTGTATTGGTACACTCAAACACAGCACAAACATCCATTTCAATAAATGTTTAATTTGGAGCAATTAAAGCAATCGACTACTAAAATCAACCCAAACCGAACGGACCACACAAATTCTACGCCCAAATGACGTCACGTTAAAAATGGAAAACATGCGCAATGTGTAATCTATAATAATTGAATCATGTAATCTTGGACCTAGGTCTATCAAAACAAAGAACAACCGACACACTAACGTTTTCAAGACACCAACTTTGGCCAAGTACGAAACCTTCGGTGCGCGAGTGATATTCGCACTTGGGCGGATTTTTTTTTATTAAATCGTTTGAATGCGAACGGGGTTCCAGCAAGGAGGAACTTTTTTATTGAACTTCTCGGCTTACATAAAGCATAGGAGCAAGTTCTGGGGCACAGTTTTTGACTACTATGGCTGTGTCCCGTTGCCCTTTTACAAACTATAGTTCTTTCAAGATGCGTTGGGTTGTTAGTGGTTAAATGTTATATTTGTCGTCGATTTACAAATGTCAAATAAAATATTTGTGTGTTTAAAGGTTTTTTTTTTATCATCCAGACTTTTAATGTCAATAAAAAAAATGTGAAGTGAAAAAATTTGTTGACTAAAGTAGTAAACCTTAACACCGAACCATTTGTATAAAAAAACCATTACAAGTCTGTTAATCCATGTTAAATGCTAAAGTCTGTATTGTCGGTTAAAAAAGTTATAGGATTTCCTAAGAAAGTCATAATAGATCTCGTAAAATTTTTTTTTTTTTTATAGGAACCTGCATACATCTTTTTGGAGTACTGCCAACAAAAGCAAACGTATCTCAGTTCTCACGGTACCTACAGAAAATATTGCAAACGAAAAGAATTTGTCACATAACGCAATGATACAGCTCTCTGTTAGACTACAAAAAAAATTTATTCGTTTATGGCGATAATTAAGAGGGCTACGCATAAAAGTTTATTATTTATGTACAATTCATAAAAAAGAATATACATTTCATTTAGAGTACCGCATTTACCACGACCACGAGTCACGCTAAATAAAACAAAAACAAACTACACAGATACGCTACGTCGTCGCAAACATTATCAGTAGGTGCAACCGAATGTGGCTCTAGCTGTCCTCACAATGAGCGATATAAGAAAAAAAAAATTAAAATTAAATATAATACAAATTAATTCTTATAATCATAAATATACTTGCACATTTTTTTTTACGCTAAAGATATTTAATTATAGGCTATACAAATATTTACAGTCTTAAAGTATACAAGGTTTGATGAGATACAAGCTTAATGGTAAATAATCAATCTTAAAGATAAAAATGATATCAGCAAACTGCCTGCACTAAATCTAACTGACGCAGAAGCGCTGCTCTTCAAGAAGCTTCCAATTGTAGGTGTGGGGTAATTCATATACGATTCTGTGCTATGCAAATGCTTTGCTGGCGGATGTCTACCAATTGTGTTGGTATTTGGAGGATGAGGAGAAGTTTGAGTTGTGCTGTTCGTTAATGTTGAGTTTAAAAACGTAGAATTTCGTGTTAAAGGATATGCCGCTGCAGTTAAATTAACTGTCCCGGAGTTAATTGTTGTGGAATTGAGTGCTGTTGAATTCGTCGCATTAGGATGGTTGTGTGACGATGTTGAGTTCGTTATTGTAGAATTCGTTGTTGTAGAATTCATTATTATAAAATTCGTTAGTGGAGAGTTCGTTATTGTAGAATTCGTTATTGTAGAATTCGTTAGTGTCGAATTCGTTGTTGTAACATTGGTTAGAGTGGGGTTAATTATTGTTGAATTTGAACTACCAGATGCCGTGGCATTGTTGATTGTACTGGTTAAGACTTCTTCATCGTTGTTTTCTACAAAAACACAAAAGTTTCTTAATTGAATTATGCACGAACTTAACTATATATAACTTACGAGTAGAATTTATCACCAACGATTTTAGGGATGCATCATATGGAGCTGATATGTATTCCGTTTCAATTTGTGCCATAATATTATAGATCCATATCAAGTGAGGAAACAGATTTGTATACATAGCTGATAGCATGACGTCTGAGCAATTGTTCTTCGGATCAGGTCGAGTTACCACCGACGAGAGAAGACCTACTAAGTAACTTTTGCATACAAGACCAGTTCCGCGGTCATTGTTGAATGCCAGAAAGGAATCTGCTGCCTAATACAAAATTCTATTAGATCCTGATACATTTGAATTTGATGTTTATACTTACTGCACAATCGAATTGTTGTGGCAGGACATATATAGAACAAATATCGTCTTTTCTTGCATCGGGGTATTCTGTTTCATTTCGACATATTTCATTATTCGACAAGATTAACTCCTCCGTTTGGTAATAGTTTGGAAAAGCGTCTTTTGACTAAAATGTAAAATAAGAATTTTGTATTAAATGAATTTAGTGAAATTTAAAACAGAATTTTCTTAAAATCATTGGAGCCGTTTTTTTCATTTTTAACATAATGCAAATGGAATGCGAACTGAATGCAATGTTAAATGCTAAATAAAAATTATTTAAAAATTCAACTCTCGAATGTGTAAGTACCTACTTTTGTTTTCAATGGCCGCGTTCCTTTGACCGCTAGATGACTAGCGGCATGTCAAACTCCACATACAAAAAACTGACATTTTACAGTATGTGCTAGAGCATGCGCCCTAGTCATCTAGCGGTCAATGGAACGCGGACAATGATGTGCTTTGCATACCCAAAAAGTTATAAGCTGTCATAATGTCATCAACTGCGTTTCCCTTCCCTTGCATTGCGGTAAACAGAACTTTTTTTGGTTCAGTAAAGTGCTGCTTCGCTCATTTGCAACCGCAAATATATATTTGCTGTTTGCTTTTATCAAATTGTGACATTGTAAGATGCAATCTGTCATAGTTATGCATGAAATCACATTTCTTTTTCATACAAGAAACGGGATACTTATACTCGTATGCTATCATCGTTAAGCACATTGGCTTAAGTTGGATTACTAGCCCAAATGACCTTTAATCCAGCGAGATAAACCTGCAGCAAAAATTAAAATCACTAGCTTACAACGTATCTGTAGAGACGAAATTATGACATGAGCGTAATTCCCGGTTTTCTTGTTGCTGATGAGATGTTTACAACTTGTTTGTACAGTTCATTTATAATAGCCGTATTTGCTTTACAAACGTCAATATTTTTGTTCCCCTCTTCTAATAAAAAAATATTTTTATTTCAACACCATGTACAGGCGTTAGGCAATAACTCCCAAGGAAATAGCGCCTAAATCGATTTGGAAATAACGGCAAAACTCGTGCAATTTGTTGTTGCAAAATTTTTCGTCATTTTGGGTGTTATTTCCTTTCCAGAGTTCGTTTTTTTGACAATCAGTAAAGCCCAAATTAGAAAGTGGAAATGCACAGACAGTGGAGTAAGTATGGGGGCCATGCTGCCCCTCTGCAACCCCCCTGCTTCAGTTTGTTGTTGGATTTTGGAGTAGGTGGGAGTTTGTACTGCAAAAAAAACCTTCAATATACCTAATTTCACACATACTCCAAATCTGACAGGAACCCCAAGCAGGGGGGTTGTATACGTATTAAACTGCAAATTATTTTTGGGCTTTATTTGCATCTTGTTGTTTTTTGGGCCTTATTGCTAAATCGATTTGGGCGCTATTTCCTTGGGCGTTATTGCCTATAACGCCCCATGTACACCCAATCGCGAACAGTTTTATGTTTTAGACCGAAAGGCCTAGTACATTCAGTCATTAGTTGTTGTCTGTCATTTTCATTTCGGAACTAAAAAGTATTATTTCTCTTACCCCCAGTTTCGCAGTGGAAGTTTAAACTAAAGATCAACTGAACCTTAACTTGAGTTTAAATTTCAAGTACAACTCGTCCAATTTCACAATTTAATTTGAACTTTAGTTCAATTGAACTCAGTTTAACTAAATTTAATGAATAGAATTTTAGCTTTTATACTACTTTTCCAAAATCGTTCGATGTCTTTTCTTTCAAAGAAAACGCAAAACAACTTCAAATATTTATGTTTTTGACACTCGTCAGCTTTGAAATTTAAATGTCAGTATGTCAAGTTACCTGAGGTTTAAACGACAGAACACTGTCATTTAACTTAAACTACGGCACCATGAAATAAAGTCTTATGCAAAATGTTCAAAAACGTAATTTTGGACTTTATTGCACTTCTGAAATTGCAATAAAGTCGAAAACGATTTTTGGACTTACAATATGCAACCCCCCGCCCGTCTTTCTATTAAATAGCTGAATACTATTATCCAATGGTTTTATTGCACTTTCAAAAATGCAAATAAATGCAATTTCAAAAGTGCAATCAAGTCTAAAAAAGTCCAAAATTACGTTTTGGACCATTTTGCATGAACTCCGTTCAAGATTTTAAACGAGACTGTGAAATCGAATTAATTGTTGAACTGAAGTTTTAACTAAAAGTGTAGTTTAAACTTTTAAACTAAAAGTGTAGGTAGTTGACAAGATTTTTTTCGGCTAACCTTCTATAAACGTCAACTGAAAAAAGTGTTCAAGTGATCATCCTAAAGACCTAAGCCAATAAAAACTCAGACACATCACGTCAGCCACCTACTCTTAGTAAATCTGAGTTCTTAACGTCTATATTATCTTTGCACATTCTTAATTAAAATAAATACAAATCTTATCATAGTTTTGTCACTGACTGTGAAAAAATTTCATAAATATGCCAGCTGCAAAAGTAGCAATGCATTTATGGACTATGGACAAATATCGGTGATTTCCTTTCCTACTCAAGAAAGGAAATCTTGGCACACAATCATTTTACAATTTGAAAGATTTGACAGCAATTTGACAGTTGTCTAAAAACTATTATAAAGAAATATTATTGACCTTCAATTTGCAGAAATATATATTTTAGAGTGCACTTTTTGATCTCTCTTCTGCTCCACTTTTTACGCGCGGTTATGGAGTTTGCTAAAATGGAACAAATCTAATGGCAACACTAAAATTATTAGACCACCTGTTACATTTATTTTGAAAAGAAACTCCCGAAACCCCATTAATTCTATACTATCATCATATATCACAAAAGAAAAATGTTTTACCATTTACCTTGAAACACTATAAATCAATTTGCTAGGAGGTTAGGTACTTAATTTTAATCATAGTGAAATATTGCATAACACTCAAAAAAAAAATAGGTAAGTGCTTATTCATAAACTATCTCACTTATCTGGACTTAGAAATTTCCTATGGAAATAGTGATTCATCGCTCTAAACAATGGACCATAATTATTATGCTTATCAACTGCGTAATTTGTCAAAGGCAATATTCTAATCTTCCAAGATTGAAGCCATAGGTATAGTTGCTCTAAGCGCTTGCGTGCGTAGTTCTGGCTCATATTTAACAATTTTAACACCTTCGCAAATATAAGTTATCTAGCACCGATAAGACTAAGACGTCAACGACAAATTTCAACTTACATTTCGCGAAAAAAAATTCGCCAAACAAGAATGGTTGACGTGCACGCTGTCATCTAGCATAATCCATTTGATATCTGGTCGTGTGCCTAACGGCAGTGATTCACTTAACATCAGTACCGCCAAGTCATTTTCCGACGTCTTTTTATCAAAACTATCGGCAGTGAAAATCTTAGCCACATTTATTCTCAGGGCATCCGTAAATGCGTTTGTACTTCCAGCCACCACACTTAAGACCGAAGCATCGAGTTTGTTCAGCTCTCCCTTTGAGCCGAATTTATAGTGCACACAGTTTGCGGTGGTTACGATGAGTTTCTCATAGATAATGGCTCCATTGCAGATATGGACAGGATTGCCTGGTGTAAACTCGACCATTATTGATACCTGATACAGGGGTTGTATATTATAGGTAGCCAAAGTTGATTGCAATATTGTTGCAAGCGATATGACTGTTGCAATTATTATCGGCGACATGATGGCTTTTCACTTGAAACTCTTTCGCGGATTTGTTCTCGAGTGGACTTGTAACCGAACACCTTGACTTTCAGAAATGAACTGATGGGACTTAAGCTCAAATGAACATATATCTGGGCGGATATTTTGCGAAAATATTTGTATCTGGCCTGATGAGATGCTGTAGCTGTGTGGCATCAGTCTTATCAGTTATAAGCCAGATAAAAGTTTTTGTTATCCCTTCTCAGAAGAGGTATATGTGCGGTGCTGAAGAAAATAGCTCCACGATGAGACTGTGAGTAAAACGACAACGAGGTAGTATTTTGCAGATATATAAAGATAAAACAGTTTGCACTAGATAAATAGTTTCGCGATGATAATTTTTAGCCTCCATTTTATTGTGTTTGCTCGGAAAGTTAAAAGATTATCAGATTGTGTATGATAATTGCATCGCTGAGCTATATTTTTTTTTTGCAGGTGGGTTGCTGATAAAAATATTGTTGCAAATTCTAATTTGTTGCCTAGTTTTGATATTAGTGCAATGTAATAGGAAAGTCTATAAATTTCCGGCCTCTATGCTCATAAGAAAAATATTTGTGAGATCGTTCGTTGGGCAAATATTTGAAAGAAAATTAATTCGAACGGATAGCTTGCTGTAAGGCAACGTGATGTCTCAACCGTAGGACAATTTGTGATTCAAATATGTACACAGAGGCTGAGAATCTAGCTAAAACAGAAAGGCGGGGCTGATCTTTAACGTATAATCGGAAAGCATATAGCCTATATACACGGCATTAGATATGGAAATGGATTCAGGCTAATTGACAGATTTCTTTACGCAGTATTTATTAATCGTTTGGTTTTTAAAATAGAAAAAAATACAACGAAAATTTGCCAAATTTACTGAAATTTTTATTAGGGTCGAAAAGTTATTTCTTGCCATTTACTTCTTGAATATTATTTCGTGTAAATGTTGACCGCGACGACGCCTCAAGTGGTCCATCCGGAATGTCCAATTTTGGCACACTTTTTGCAACATATCGACTGATATTTCTTATCTCACCAATAACACGAGTTATGTTGTCTTCCAAGGCGACAATAGTTGCTGGCTTATCCGTATAGATGAGAGACTTCACATATCCCCACAAAAAATAGGCCAGCGGCGTTAAATCGCACGATCTGGGCGATTGCAGACGTAAGATGAATTGCTTGCCAAATTCCCAATATGTCCATGGATTCGCGTCCATTTTTACTGGTTGTTCATCTTGGTATTGTCCTCGACGGTTGTCTCGGTCAAATCGTATATGGGTATAGTTGCCCTATCTTTGTCTCTTGGGAATAGGTCCCAAGCTGTATGCATTCCAAGGTCCCAAGCTGGAAGCATTCGCGAGTATTCTCTGGAAAAGTATGACCATGCACTTTTTCAGGGGGTGATGCTGGCTTCTTCGTATAGTCTTGAACTTCTGACGTTTCTTTCTTTCGGATTGGATGTGAAGTCCTGTGCAGATCCTTAAGAGTTTTCTCTCAAAAATGGCCAGCTTTTACTGAGTCCGTTCTGCTTCTTCATCAGCGGGTTGACTCGATGAAACGCGAATGCTGCCTTCCTGAGAACAGTGTTCAGGTGTGGGTTGAATCTAAATCGCTCGTTAAAGTTGACTCCAAGATATTTAATGTCGTTTGTGGTTGATAGCGCTGATCCATCGGTAGTCTCAGCGTTACGTTACGACAATTGGTGGCTGACCATCTCATGGGTCTTCTGATGCAGATTAATTCTGATTTGGCTGTGTTGATCCGTATGCCCCATTTTTAGTAGTAGTTGAAAAGTTTCCCGACGTGGACTTCAACACGTCGTGCTGCTATGGCTGGGGACATTGAAATGCTATATGTGACGGAGTCGTCGGCGCAAAGGCAGCTATTGGTTGTGTTCTGGAGCTGAGGCTGGTCGGATGTGAAATTGTTGAAAAATACTGGACCCAATTTTAACCTACAATGGCTCTGATGCTTTTTGTTTGTGAATGGCTGTCTTCTATTTGTACAAAAAAGAACCTGGGGTGAAGAAAGCTAAAAATTATTTGAATAAGGGGTATATGAAAACTTAGCTGTTTAAGTTTATGAGTAAGTTCTTTAATCCACACAGAATCGAATGCCTTCTCCACTAGAAAGCATACGACTATGACTTGGTGGTTGTTGAGAGCCTTCGTGACATCATGATGGAAAATGGAACTTCATTAACGGGTGCAACGTAGAATGTTTTTCCCGAAATCCAAATTGTATTTCCGGTATGATATTGAGTTGGTTACAAACATCTTTCACTCTCCGCAGAATGAGTTCCTCGAGTATTTTGCGAAGCGATACCG
Organism: Cheilosia soror; assembly: GCA_949372485.1. Classification (NCBI taxonomy): domain Eukaryota; kingdom Metazoa; phylum Arthropoda; class Insecta; order Diptera; family Syrphidae; genus Cheilosia; species Cheilosia soror. The sequence continues at coordinate 124,729,377 of OX443561.1, forward strand.
GCCTATATCCTCTGATGTTGTTGTGGTCGCCTTTCTTCGGAATGGCTATTATTTTAGCGGTTCCTAGGAAAGTAGCAGTTGTTGATGAAGTTGTTCATTACTATGAAATGGTATGGCAATGTTAACCGAGCATTTTATACTTTGACACGTGTCGCGAATCACGCGCTAACTGTCAAAAAAATCAGACTGAAAAATCAAACACCAAAAAAATCCCCCTTTATTTGTAACTACCTTTGGGCAAATATTTTCTGCAAGTCTTAAAAACTGTGTTTGCTTTGTAAGTCTTACATAACGGTGTCACAGCCAGAGCTCTTATATTATTATACTGCAGATAGGAACATCGAAAGATTTAATGGAGGAGGTTTTTAAGGCTGATTGCATTGTTTTCGCCTTCGAAAAGAGTGGCGGCTTTTTCAGATATGATATGTCAAAGCAATCTCTTTTTGGCTTTAAGCTCTTTTCTTGCTTATATTTGATCTATAAAAGTTGTCACGCCCCGTATTCAATACAGTCGACATTTTGTGAACTGTTTATATACGTTTCGGTATCTTTTTGCACCCATTTATGAAGCATTTGAAATATTGTTTGTTAAGGATCTTGTAACTTAAGCCCAATTAAAGATAAAATAAAAATCCCCAGAAGATGTTGGAAAAACACCAACGAAACGTCGGCAGAAGAATGAAATAGTTTTTACTTTGATTCGGAAACCATCGACCAGTAAGCTCAAACATAACTATTTTATTGAAATATTTTTTTTTAGACGGTCCATTGAATCATTTTTAGAACAGTATAAAAATCAACCAGACAGACAGACATATTGCATTTACTTTAATGTATATCACTTACCTACCTCTGGAAATAGATTTTTCGTTCGTATACGAAGTTTCCTAAATTATAAGCCAATATAAGATTTCTTATGAAAATATTTAGTCTGGATGAATACAGACTTCTTGTGTGTATTATGTAAATAATATACTGATACACTGTACAAAAATGTTTGTAATCGTGTTAATGCGCATTTTGTTCTAAGAAACGAAAAAATTTCCCTTTTCAGAGATACGATAATGTCAGATTGTGTCCTGAGCGTGCAGACATTTCATCACTGTACTGTCATTTTGACACATACATTTTGTGGCGATAAGCATTATTCAAGTCTGATAACCTTTTATGCTTGATAAAGACACGTTCTTTTTATTTTAGTAAAGAAATATTTCACAAAATCTGATACAAGATTGTTGATATTTTTAAGATAATTCTTAAAAAAATAAGTGAAGCTCATTGTCATGCTGCGAATATGACAAAACGAAAGGGTTCGTTGATGAGTTTTATTGGCCAAGTAAATTATCATGTAGGTAAGTGATGCATTCACATATTATGCCATCATTAAAAAAACGCATTCGAATTTCGGGTGAAACACGACGTCTCTTTGGCGTGAACCCTGGGGCGTACTAGCGCTAACGCATTTCCAAAAATTCTTTCTACGTTGTATTGGCGATATCCTCCAGATCAGTATAGGATACGTATATAGGGCGAGGAGTTCAAAGGAGACTATCTCTGGAACTATTCGCTGCTGATTTAAAAATTCTTTCAACTTTGTTATGGTGGTTATGGTATAACACCGGGTCAGTTGAGTTCTGAGGTGTTATGTATATTAAAATTAATGAGGATGCTAATAAAAAAAACGTGGCCAATTGATTTGACATCAAGTTTGATAAGAAAGATTAAAGTAAGCAAGTGTCATATTGACAATCAATTCATAAAAGGTTAAGTACAAAATGTTTTATTGTCAAAGTAGTAGATTGTAGATTAAAGTTCAGGCAAAATATAATTTAGCTTTAAACATATAACTTTATATAAATTAAATGTTGTTAATTTAAACAATGTAGTTACAAATTATGGCAGGAAATCGGTTCTTATAAACCATCAAATTGTTAAGAGTTTTCTAATTGTAAAAAAATGTCGAATGATTCAATCTTCACTTGATTGAACGCAATAGTGAAATTATTAACAATAGAGAATAAAAGTTGTCTTTTGTGAAATGTGCTTCATTATACGAATTGCTCTGTGGGACTTAGTTAACCAAACAAATTGGACTTTAGATTCGAATTTTGTGTTTTTTTTTAATACTTCTCCCGGGAAAGGCGAACATATAGTTCTGCACTTAAATTGCTGCAAATTGTAGTCTTCTGGAAATATATCCCCAAGAAGCGAGTTCCAAAGTTTGCTTGTCCTGTAACAGAAGCAGTTTTGGAAAGTTGATGTCCTCCCGGTTGTCAAGTGTAATGTATGGTCATGCTCATGAGCATTAGCAGCCTGTCTTGTGGGCCGCTCAAAAGTTGCATTTCGAGGGATAATGTCTTTGAGTTCCTCAGAACATCTACCATGGAAGTACCTATAGAACAAGCAGAGGTCAGCGACTTGCCTTCTGTGCACCAACGGTTGTAGATTCGATGTGAGTGAAGGGTCTCCAACTGCTCGTCTCTGTATGCTGTCAAGTAGGTTGAGTGAATGTTTTGGGGCCGAGCTTCAAATATGGAAGTAATATTTCAGGCCTGGTCTAACCTGTGCTTTGTAGAGAAGGAGAAGTTGCTTGGGGCTAAAGTACCTCTATAAATATGTGCGATATAGGATATGTGATCCTGCCATGTGATTCGTGAATTGACTGTCACTCCTAAAAGGTGCATTGAGTCCTTGGGATGGGTTGAATGTTCATCCATTTGGATCTGAGGAACTGTTGAGCCAATATGAACTACTGTACCTATCTCATTGGGAGTCTATATGTAAGAAATGAGAGAAACGATGATAACGATGTGCAATGAAATGGCGACAGTGTGTATTATATTTGATGCCTAATCTGACCGCATTAGGACCTATAGACCAGTGGCCTGAAGCGATTGCTGTTATGGAGATATCTTTTCGCGTTTTACTTAAAAGTTGTAGATATGTGCATTTCGGTACTTCCATCCACCTATGGTAAGCCTTCGATAAGAATTCTGAGGTGATTTTTGGCGCTACTGCTCCGAGCGAAATGAGGAGTGTGGACTGATTGCGCAAGTGAACGGTGGAGAGCTGAACCTTGCGTGGCCAGCTCATCGGCTTGTCCGTTTCCATAAACGTTGCTATGATCTGGAACCCAAATCAGGGTAACCTTGTACTGATCAAGCGAGGCCGCAGCTCGTCTCTACTTTGTAATAATAATTTAGAGGTTATACTCGTATACATAGACTGAGGCAAAAACCTTGATGGCAGCTTGACTGTCGATGAATATGCCTATCTTTTGTCTTTGACTACCTTAATACTTACTCAATCTAAGCTTTTGAGTATTTTGTTCATCTTTGGGAGTGCCTCTACTGACGTGTTTGGTTAAGTTGCTATTTCCTATTTTTGTCTGAATGGCCGCGTTCCATTGACCGCTAGATGACTAGCGGTATGCCAAACTCCATATAAAAAAAACTGACATTTCAGCATATGCGCTAGAGCTCTAGCACATTTTGTGAAATATCCTTTTCTGGGAAATTTTTCAATCTAGCACAAAATGAACTGCTAGATTGAAAAAAATAACGAACTGTCAAAACAAACGTGAAAGTGCAGAAGTCAAATATTTCCAATTTGGTGTGAAATGGGAATTCAAGCTTCTATGTAATTAATATACATTGTATTTGTTTATTTAAATTATAATGTATTAATAAATATGCGGCATGATGTCACAAAATACATATTTGACTCTCATGAAGATGAAATAATACGAATTCAAATTGGTTTTAATGTCACTTTGCCGCTGCCGCTAGATCTCTAGCGCAGCGTTCCTTCATCAGGGATATTATGTGCTAGATGACTAGCGGTCAATGGAACGCGGCCAATGATTCTAGGGTTAAGCATAGAAACTATCCAAAGCCCGCGTTCCATTGACCGCTAGATGACTAGCGGAATGCCAAACTCCATATAAAAAAAACTGACATTTCACAATATGTGCTAGAGCTCTAGCGCAAATGATGAAATGTCAGTTTTTTTTTATATGGGGTTTGGCATGCGCGCTAGTCATCTAGCGGTCAATGGAACGCGGCCAGACTAAGATAGTTTTCTATCCCCAAATCCGTTAAAGACTCTAGAATTGCTTCAGTATGCACATTGTTAAAGGCCCCTTCTGTGCCTAGAAATGACGCTTGGGTGTGCGAGCGAAATGCTTATTAGGGCTCCCTGAAATTACGCCAAAAGAAATTACGCCAAAAAAATAAAATGGAAAAAAAGCCCAAAAACCTCCATACAAATTTGTGGCATTTTTTCCGAGGAAAAATCGCCCAAATATTTTGACACAAGTGCCGCTAATTTTGGCATTTTTTCCAAAACTCTTTTGGGCTTTTTTCCATTTAAGAAAATTGAGAAAACGCCAAAAAAACATTTTTGGAAAAAACACCAAAAAACTTTTTGGTATTTTTTCCAAAATTGAAAAGGAAAAAACGCCAAAAAAGTTGTTGTTTTTTTTAATAGAAAAGAAAAAAGCGCCAAAAGGTTGCATTCTTTGACTCCCTCTATGTATGGTTTTTTTTCGCAAAATAACATAACATTACATGCTTTTACCTAGTTTCAAGAGCATTTTTGAAGCACGTGTGATCACGCGTGATCAGTACAAAAGTGAAGATTTTTCGGATGATAATGACGATGACGAAGTAGGAAACAAGACGAAAAGCGCAGAGTTGGAAACCGTTGTTTTATGTGTAGTTTGTCAAGTGCTACACCCAAACATTATAATGTTGCCATGCAAACATATAAAGGTATGTTCAGAGTGCAACATCAAATTACAAGCCCAGTCAGTGGCTGATGGAGAAGACAATTATAAATGTCCGTGCTGTCGGGAAATTGTCGCAGATACTCTTCAGGTGTACGTCTAATACAGTGATATGTACATATAAATTACATTCATGACTCTAAATAAAAAAAAGTTATTATAATTGGTTTGTTTTAAATGTGTTAGCTGGCTAAACTCTGAAATATAAATGAAATATAAATTGACCGCGCGTTGACCGCGCTAGCGCGCTGTCCGCCATGACTCTAAATAAAAAAAAGTTATTATAATTGGTTTGTTTTAAATGTGTTAGCTGGCTAAACTCTGAAATATAAATGAAATATAAATTGACCGCGCGTTGCCCGCGACTACGCGTTGCCCGCGCGCCGTCCGGTTGGCGGCTACGCGAGCGGCGCGATGGGCCGCGCGCGCTCCCCCCCCCTCCCGCATCATTAGTTTTATCTCTAAACAACTCTATCGGAGCGGGTAATTTATTCTACAACGAATTTTGGAGCTAATTTCCATATTAAATTTGGAAATTATCTAAGCCAAAAAAAAATTGTGTTTTGGTTTTATTTCCAAACTAAACTTGGAAATTATGCCAAAAAAAAAACTTTTTGTGGCATAATTTCCATTTTACTTTTTGGCTATTTTTCCAAAAATATGGCGTAATTTCCTGACATTCTGGTGAATTTTCGTTTTCATTTTTTGGCGTTTTTGCCAAAACCATTACGCCGCAATTATTTTGGTCTTTTTTCCAAAACACTTTTTGGCGTAATTTCTTTTGGCGTAATTTCAGGGAGCCCTTATTAGTGTTCGATCTTGAGTTTCGCATATAGAAGGAAATTTCGATTGTTCGCACGTCGATCTGTCGATCTTCCTTTGAGGTATGCCTGCTGTGACTTGGATAGTGATGTTTCTATTATGTTACGCAGATGGTTAGATGGTTGTCTATAATAGGAGTCGTTCGAATGTTTTCAATACAAAGATGTCTGAAATCTTTCGCGCTTTCATTCTTTGAAAATCACAACAAAAAAATAAAAATATCTAACCAGGCGCCGCCGGCCGCATAATCTGTCAAAGCTATCTTCTCCTAAATACACTCAGTGGGATTATACAGTTGAGTTCTCTTAGAAAAACCAAATATAGTAACAAATTCCATTGAAAATGTAGTACTATAGATGGGAACACAATCAAAGATAACACCATTCGCGCATCTGTTTCCAAGAATGTTTATTTATTAGTAAATATGTACAACTTATTTTCTAAGATACACATTTTAAATAATTGCTGGTTTCTTGGAAATATTTGTATAGTAATGGAAATCTTTAGCCTCTGTGTTATATTAAAGGCTATTTGAGGATCTCATAAAGTCATAACGAAATTAAAGATTTCACATTATCAAACTTTGACTATTAGATACTTATTTAAGTTCATCTTATAATTAGTTTGTAAATTTTACTTATATTTCAATCTCTTCCATTTGTGCCAAAAATTGGTAACAACTTACAAAAATTCAAATCGAATAATTGTAAGAATGCATGCCTAGGGTGCCTACGGACATGTTTCGCCCTCCATTTATTTATTTATTTTTAACATCCTTTCCGTTAAAATCAGCTTTTTCATCATTTCTCTTTTCACAAGCAAGATTTATAACACCATATTATGCATATATATGAATTGTTTGAAAATTGTAAAAGGATTTCAAGGTGAATGGTGAGACGTCCTACAATGAACAGTCACCATAGAACAAAAGGCGCTGAACAAACGCAACATCAACCTGAATTTGAAGAAGATAGCTACTCTATCAGACAGAGGCACATCAGGTAGTGGGCACAGGTACCTACCTACCTACCTGTACTCGTAAAATGTAATTTGGGTAATTTTCTAACTACATATTCATCTAATCCAAATGGTTACAGGCTACGGGTCCCATATCTATGAAAGTGTGTTCTTTAAATCTTCACTTACAAAAAAAAAAAACACCAACAAATATTTTTATATTTCTACCTGACGCTGAATAGGAAATTGTTTGATAATTGCTTTCCAATCTACCGTCCTGTCTGACCCCGAACATTGCTAATTGTTGTCGCCTTCTTCAGTACTGTAAAGATTCTGGCAGGATCAATGTCGAACTGTTAAATTTGAATTTAAAATTTGTGTTTTTAATTTAATTACAAAGTAATAATGAATGCTCTAAAGAGTTGTGCATATTTTGTTTTAATTTTAACAATCAATTTAAATTTATGCAATGCAGCAAGTTTACCAATACCCGGAAACGATACGGTCGGAACAAACGAAATTATGGCTAAAACTTCGTAAGTGGTATTTGCAAGAAATGTAATCACTCAAATGATGAATTGAAATGAGCTGCTAGGTCTATGTCAGAATGCATTCAGTGACAGTGATAGGCGACTGCCAATAGCAGCATAATTCACGGTTGAATCCAGTTTTCTGTTATCTCTACTACTTTGAGCTGCATCTTAGTAGCCAAGTCAAACTATCTCCGGCCGGATATTAATTTTATATTCTCTGGTCCATTGTAATGGAAGTTTCCACGGATGTTCATTTGCACAGGATACTCACAGAAGGATCAGCTAATTCTGAAAATATTTTTGTGAACTCTTTCGCTTTCTCATTGCCTTTAATATCTTTATGTCCAGCGAGTGAGCAGAGCGATATATTATGTTGTGTCCATGAAGCTGGAGTTGTTCACGTCAGTACTTCATCAAAAGCTTCAACTTTATTTCTGTTGTAGTTATTGGTTTTATGAACATCATGCCTATAGTTTAATAAAGTGATATCTTCCCGTGGTATTGGCCCTATCGCAGACCCACGGCTGATGTTGTAACTGACAATACATCCGCTCTGAGACACTGCTATGGGTGTACATACCAATTTTAATATGCCCTGCGAATCGGAGCAAAAGCCTGATCTTAGATTGGGGTTAATTTGCAATAGGTATACGGGTGTTGAGTATAATATGACCCTGTATAGGCACTTAACGAATGACTTATAAAGTCTAGATATGGCGTGATGTAGTTCGTGATAGGTGAACATGTTTTCTCTGCTTTTGCGGGCACATTACGTCCAATTACAATATTGTTTTACATCACAATTGACTTCATCTTTAGTATTATAGCTCAGCTCACAGAAAACATCTGATACATTACCCCTCCCAAAGTAATATGTAATTATAACAAATCCAATTTAATAATTTCTTATTTCTTTACAGCACCACCATAATGGATGTTTTTGAAGATATTCGCTGGTTTTTTGATAGGCTCACAATCTTTTGTGATTTGGTGGAAAAGATGTTACCACCAGAGAGAAAAGAAAGGTAAAAGCTTTTAAACAAACCGCCACGTACTTGTTTTATTCAAGAATTCATTTACAGACAGCAGCCGCAATTAACCGTCGGTATTAGCCTTCAAAACGGTCTCAGACATTTCATTGTTGGCGTCCGAGAGATATCCAAATCAATTGTCAGAGTCGTATCCGATAAAGATGTCCAAGAATACAAACAACTGTGAGAGTCAAAATTTCAAAACATCCACAAACCACAAGCCACTGACTTTAATTTTCTTTCAGATCAAGGGCAACAGACTTTGCTCACGATCTGGTTAAGTCTGTTGGTGATTTTTTTCGCAATCTTCGCATTTTAGTTGGTGATATATTCGCTGCATACACCTTTTATATCCCGGAAGTAATGCTCACGAAATGCATGGCAAACTACCTCATTCAAACATATCCACATCGTCATTTGTACGAATATCCAATTCTACTGATTAACGATGTAATCGATTCTTTTCGAACACCAGTAACATTCGAAAATGAAGACGTGCCAACGAACGACACTGACAATGAGAGAAAATTGGGTTTAGGAACAGAAATAAATTTCGACAAGAATATGGAACAAAATGAGATTCTGGACGAAGATTTGTATGTGTTCCATAATACACCGGTTAGTCCGACACCAGAACTTTCTGTTAAAACAGCAAATACAGCACCAAACAATGAATCGTCTTTATTCAATTTGGGCGGTGTATTGAATGATAAATGGGGATTGAGGGATAATATTGAAGCGGAAATATTTATGACTCCCAGCTGGAAGAAATGCGCTCAAATCTATGCAACAGAAACGATCTTTCGAAAGCTCGAACTTTACTTTTTAATTAGAGAATAAGAGAATAGGGGTTTCAGTTTGTAAATAAAGTCTAATTGCTAGTAATTACGAGTTGTATGTGCTCCAATTATTATGAGAACATTTTTTATTTTAGCGATTAACGAGACTTATGGTGGGCTCAGTGGTTAGTGTGCTGGACTACTGTGCGAGGGGTCCCAGGTTCGATCATTATTGGGGCTAATGTAGTTGGTCCCGCCGCCGGGCTGTTAAATAGGTGTTGTCATGCGCCGTTGCAGTCTGGGCATCTGTTCTCAATGTTGGGCTCTGGGCGGGACATGTAGCTATTTAGTATGTGGCACCAGCCCGAGTGGAGCGTTGGTTACAGAGATCTGGTAGATGTGATTTATACCGTATGTGTATTTTTCGGTATTGAAGTTGGGTAGTTGTACGGGCTGGTCTCTTTTTTGGAAGTCTGTAATGCACCTTTGTATATTGCGAGGTGGATTGGGAATCGAGCTGAGATTGTGGTAATATTTGCCATGAGGTTGCATCCTGTGATGGTTCGCATGGCTGTGTTGTGACAAGTTTGAAGGTGCATCCAGCCGCTGTCGCTTAATTGTGGGGTCCAGTTAGGTGCCGCGTAGTTGACGGATCTAACGATCGCTTTGTATGTGGTGAGGAGCGTTTCTTTGACTTTTCCTCATAAACATCCGGCAAGTGACTTGATGATGTTATTTCGGGACCTAAGTTTTTGATGTTGTTGGCGTTTGTCGTGAAGCTAAGCATATTGTCAAAAGTGGCTCTCAAGAGTTTAGGGTACGCGATGGTCGGTATGCGTCTCTCGGCTGTTAATAGGTCCAGTTCGCGTCTCCTTCTTTTGTCCAGGATGTGAACAGTTTAAGATTGCGGTCATTGAAGAATGTTTCTACTGTGTGCGTTGATGGATATGCAAAAGTCTAGATTTATGCCTGCTGGAGGTGGTGGTAGCTATGAGATGTAGTAGTTGAAGAAAAGAGGGTACAGTGCCCCGCCTTGGATGACTACTTGTTTGGTTTTCCTGTGCTTTGGTTCGAGTTTCGGAATTCCACATTATGTCTGTCTGCCGCTGAGGTAGTTTGCAAGACATCGTTTGATGGAGTTTGGTAGGGTTGACTCAAGGATTATGTTATGCATTTGATAGACATTTCATAAGCACTGCTGTAGTATCCTGCGCATAAGCACCTAACCTATCTTAGATTTCGAATGTATCAGACTCAGTCCTATCAATGCATCCATATCAAAGCCTTACGCAACAGTACTAGAAACAGTAATGTATTTCGTGAGAACTAAATAACAGTGGAATATTTTTATTATTTCTTGGTCTGGTCAAACTGCGGCAACCTTATACTGAACAGAACATGCTTAGTATAGATGGATAGGGCGAAGATCTTTTGTTAAATAAATAAATAGTCAAATTTATGGTTTTGATTATCACGTACCTTCTTGTTTCATTTTATATTTACTATTTCTTACATTATTTCGTAGCGACTTTTACTTAAAATAAATAAAATCCGACATCACAGCTCACGATTCGGATGTTTGGACCATTAGATTTTACCTAAATGTCTGCTTCTGTTGGCGTTTCTTTCGGTTTTGCTTGTTAATAGCTATATTCTTTGAGCGAATGGTTTTGGCATGTTTCGCAATTCTCTTATGTTTGTTACAATGTATCTTCATAAATGAATTTAGTTTACTAAAAGCAGCTTTTAGTTCTTCAAAAGATTTCGAAGGTGGCAATGCATTGAAGGCGCCAAGCTCTGGGCTACTTTTAGTCATCAATTCCTTCATTTCATTGTAACCATCTTCAAGTTTTGTCATTCCCTCAAAAAGTCCCCTTCGGCATGTGAGTGCTTTCACATCATTACGAAACACGTGCAAAGTATCGCTCAAGTATAAGGCATTGCTTCGAATCAGATCCAAATTCACCAAATTCTCCAATCCATAGTAGATGTCGGAAGCAACAAACCTGTTGAAGATAAACCTGTGTTACAAGCGGTAGAACATTGAAACACATCTTTACTTCACCTAAACGAATCTTCTTTCAGTAAATCCCAAAATATGCACTTGGCACCTTCAGCATACAGCATGTTCTTAAGGCTAAATATGAACTCCTTGATCCTAATCCATGCAGACAAATCGATGTCAATTTTGTGAAACCGGTCGGTTGGTTGCTTAAAGTGTATCGCATAGAGAAGGTACAGAGCTCCCAGACGCGTCATTGTGTTTTTTGATGATAATACTCGTTTTGCATAATGGATGCAAGCGTTTGTTGAGTGGATTATCTCCACAGAAGTGGATTGAGCTCTGAAATGAAGAGATCATTTAAAAGCGGCATGAGTTGTGGTGGGACATTTTTCTTACGTGTATATACGCTGGAACATTGTTGTCATCCATTGGTATACGAATGATTCAAAACGTGGATTTTCATTCAAGACGAAACCTTCAATTATGTTTTCGCAGTCTTTATTAATTGCTAACTCCATATTTTCACAAATTGAACGCAAAGGTAAATAAATGCATACACAACTTTTTGAGAATTGTTATTTTTTTTAACAGCTGCTGTATTTACTCCTGAATTCGCCACAAGCAAACCAATTTGCTTGGATCTGTTTGACGAGGAGATAAAGTAAGCTTATGACGGATCTAGAGCGAAGAAAGTCAAACGAACAAAACTTAATTTAATGCTGCGTTTCCACCGGACGCTAATGCTAATGCTAATGCCCAAAAGACGCGTGCAGAGTTCACTGTGCAGCAAGATTAGAATACACACGTTCTTATGTGGTGATACAAATGTAAATTCTGCACCTACCGCAGCATTGCAACATGTCTCTATTTCTAAATCCACTGCATAGCAACGCAGTGAATTAAATTAAATAGACTTGGCAGCATCGAATTTTTAAATTCAGCTACTGATGCATACGAGGAAAGGAGAGACGTGAATTATGTGTCCGCTGTGTTACACTCTCGTATTTTTCCCCGCATTGGCAACAACCGATGCAAATTGAATTCTGCACATCTGTTTCATCTGCAGTACTGCTTGCAGTGAAGCGTTCAGAATTTTTGGACATGTATTTTGGACATAAGGACACCAATTGACAAAGAACAGAAAGCTTTTTCGTTCTGTAGTAAATTTTGGTTCTTTTTACGTTGCTCGTTCAGCAAGACAAAAGTGAAACAGACCGAGAAAAACATGGCTGCCGTCTATTCTGTGCAATTAAAAAAACGATAGGCCTATTTTATTGCACATCTATCTCAGTAAGTAAAGCAAAGTAAAGTAGAATCTTCAGCACACAATTACAACAACTGTAGGCCTGCTTTATTGGCAATCTATCTGAGTGAAGTAAAGTAAAGTTGAATCTTTAACACGCAATTACAACAACTGCACACTGCTTAATACTTTCGAGAATCTATATATTTGTTGTAACTACGTGCTGAAGATTTTACTTTACTTTACTTCACTGATGGTCAAAAAAACAGGCCTATATATAGGTATTCCCAAAGTAATAACAAGGCAAAAAAGGGTAGATTATGTTTGTTCATTACTTAATCGCCTGCTCTTGTCAAGCCAAATGAACATCCCCTTTCGAGACTCGAAATTGAAGCTTTCAAACTTCTGAATTCTGACACGCTGTTAATTTTGATTTGACGTTTATAAACAAGGCGAACAAGGAATTTTATCAGAGCAATTTTTCAGAATTTTGGTTTTCGCATACCAAATAAATGGAGTTCCTTTTGCCAAGTTTATTTATCGTGTCATAAGTTGACGAACACCATATCAAAATGCAGACTAAAGGCTTAGTATTATTTTGTGTGCTATGTACGTTGTTTGCAACAACCATTGCCAACAATGAATCACTGGTAACCTTGGCGTCGCCCACGAACATCTCGTCGACTGCGGCTACGCCTGCGAACACGTCACAAATTCTCCCATCATCATCATCATCGGAAGTCGCCGAGGCAAAAGTTATCCCCGAAAATGAGGGAAAAAGTTCAAATACAACACCATCCGTGGAACCGCCTCTACCCGACCAGAAGGCTGTTGAACAGGAGCACAACAGTTCGCTGTCCATATTTTTTGTCCTTTGCATCATAATTATGGGAATTCTTCTCATTCACTTTATGCTGCACACTGGATTCCAGTATTTGCCGGAAAGTATAGTCGTGGTCTTCCTCGGCGCTTCGATTGGTCTCTTCTTGAATTTACTTAGCGGGGAAAAGACCAGCTGGAAGCGTGAAGAGGTATTTTCACCTACCGGATTCTTTCTGGTTCTTCTGCCACCGATCATCTTTGAGTCTGGTTACAATCTGCACAAGGGAAACTTCTTTCAAAACATCGGATCGATCTTGGTCTTTGCAATATTTGGTACGACCATATCTGCGCTGGTCATTGGATCGGGAATCTATTTACTGGGCTTGGCCGAGGTCGCATACAGGCTGAGTTTTTCGGAATCGTTCGCATTTGGTTCGTTGATTTCCGCAGTAGATCCAGTAGCAACGGTGGCGATATTTCACGCGCTGGAAGTTGATCCGGTCCTTAACATGTTAGTCTTTGGTGAGAGTATTTTGAACGATGCCATATCAATTGTCCTGACGACGAGTATCTCAGCGGCAGCCAGCAATCCAGCGTCATCGAACAACGCCGGTGAAACAGTATTGAAAGCTTTGAAAACCTTCTGTGAGATGTTTTTCGCATCGGCGGGAATTGGCGTGATTTTTGCCTTGATCAGCGCACTCCTGCTGAAGCACATCGATTTGAGAAAGCATCCATCATTGGAGTTTGCCATGATGCTGATGTTCACCTACGCGCCGTATGTTCTCGCCGAGGGAATTCATCTGTCGGGGATTATGGCCATTCTTTTCTGCGGCATTGTCATGTCGCACTACACCCATTTCAACCTGTCCACCGTTACACAAATTACAATGCAGCAGACAATGCGTACACTGGCCTTTATCGCAGAAACGTGCGTCTTCGCATATCTTGGCTTGGCCATATTCTCCTTCAAGCACCAAGTGGAGTTGTCTTTCGTCATTTGGGCGATTATCCTCTGTTTGATCGGACGAGCGTGCAATATATTCCCGCTGGCTTTTCTCGTCAACAAGTTCCGCGAGCACAAAATAAACAGCAAGATGCAGTTTATCATGTGGTTCTCAGGTCTGCGAGGTGCGATTTCATATGCACTGTCGCTGCATTTGGAAATCTCCGGCGACGAGACCCGCCATGTGATAATCACGGCAACACTAATTATTGTTTTATTCACAACCTTGGTCCTGGGTGGATCCACCATGCCGCTGATGAAGTACCTAAAGCCTGGTAAACGTCTAAAACGCAGTCAACGTGCCAGCAGCAGCACTTCCGGCAGACGCACAAGTGGAAGGAAACGCTCCAAGTCAGTGTCTCTGAGTAAAACTCGAGAATGGGGACAGGCCATCGATTCGGAGCATCTGTCTGAATTGACCGAGGAGGAAGAAATTGGTTTCTCGGCGACGAGAATTGCAGGATTCGGTCGCTTGGATCGAAAGTACTTTATTCCCTTCTTCACCAGACGCTTTACAACACAGGAGCTGCACGACTGCAAGAGCCAGATGGCCGACCTCACCAACAAATGGTATCAGGCCATACGTGTTTCGCCCCAAGACTCGGACAGTGAGGACGAGGAAATCGGAATTGGACACAGCTCCAGCCAAACTGCACTGCACTCTAGGACATAAGTTAATGTGCGCCTGCGCACTTTTGTAAATGCCGTGACAGTAGTAGGTGCATGGAAAGTATTTGAATTGTGTATTATATTGTATTGTATACCTAATTGTATATTTTTGGGAAAGTGTATCTATTTTTTGGGGGGGACGGATCGCTTTTGATTGTTCTTATGTTGCTTAAGTAAATATATATGTGATATCAAACCAAAGTCAAGCGAATGTTTGTTCATCTTTCTTTTGTTGATTCTGTTTGGCGAATGAAAGGCTGCAGCTTGTCACACAGTTTGTTCTAATTTGACGATGTCTTTAATAGTGCTCTTGCGGCCGAGTTGCCCCCAGTATCATCAAAGCTGTAGCAGTCACTACTGCTGTTGCTACCAGTCGGTAAGCAGGCGTAGAGCAGAAGAAGCTGATTAAATAACCAGCAAGATCAGGGTATAGAATCAGAAGAATGGAGGTGTAAAGAGTACTGCTAAAAGAAGAGGGCCCTCAGAGGCTTTATGAGAAAGCAGGCAACCTACTATCTGCTAGCTTTAAGATCCGAGTGCAGACTTCTTAATTAGTATTGCGAATGAATCATAGGAGCGCAAGAAATATAATCAGCAGCATTCCCAGCAACTGTTGCTAAATGGGAATGATGTAGAAAAAATGATAGGAAAAGAGAACATCCATGTCAACTCAATGAAAAACAAACAATGGTTTAGCTATAAAAGCCTTAAGCGCGGCTATTCTCTAAAAAATCACATCTCTCGCGTACGTCTGACAAAACCCCGAGAGTATAACTCTCCTGCAAATACTTTTAAATTCAGCAAATCGGACTCGGCATAAAATTGTAGGTCACTTCCATTTATCACAAAAAAATAAAAAAAAAAAATCCTGGGGTGGCCTACACGGACCTGTTGGGGAAACTATTTCAACATTTAACGTGCTGTGTGAATATTTTAAACCAGTGTGACATCCGATTCCGGCTAAGCAGATCGGCCATAGACCAAAATTCAACATAGAGGCAATACGCCCCAGGGCGCCGCGACGCACAGTTAGGGAACCCCTGCTCTAGCCAATTCAAGTCTCTGACTATTGGACTAGGGAGTCCCCATTCACATATTGCAATCGAGTTACAAGCGTCGACAATCATAGAAAACAGAAATTTTCAGCCACAATCAATGCTCCAAATGAACTTAATTCCGTTGTAGCCCACACCATCGACATCCATTTTCTAAAAAATTAAATACCTCTTGTCAAGATGCAAGAATTTTATTTTTACTTCTAAAAAGGTACACTACTTGGCGATGTACTCTATCAGCAATCGATTCGTGTTTGCCCTCTAAGGGTTTGTTTCTTTAAGACTTAAATACATTCAAACTATTATTCATTTTTTGGGTATTTGCTTAAAACAATATAAACAAATATAAAAAAAAGATAAAAGAAACAATATACACAAATGCAACTTAAGAAAACTATACAATCGATCAAAATGTTCTCTCTTAAATAAAACAGCAGAAGAATTAAATTCATGATCTCTGTTGGGGCTATTTCAAAGGATTTCTTATTCTACTTAAATGCGGATAGTTAGGAACAACCTCTTCGATCCAGTCGGGTTCGATTTCCGTCACTTGCCGGAGGAAATTACGTTCGGTCAAGACAATTTCGGTGTAAATTATGTAGGCGGGTCGATACTTTCCATGGAGTATACTCGACGGATGGATTTTGGCACGTTGACGTCCTGATAGGGTGAGATAGAAATTGTCGCGTTGCAGTTCTGCTATATTATCGAATAGTCCTGCTAGAAGGCACTTGCGAACTTGATCCATATTACTGCCACAGCTAGAGATGTGCAAGTCAAGTCGCTCTGAGATCTCCAGTAGTTGATTGCGTACATCGCGAGCGTAGAGCAGATTTCGGGTGTTGAGGAAGTTGTCGTGGCACCAGAGCTGGAAGGAAAATTGTGAAAATAAACATCTTCGGGCAGTGGTATAGAGGTTTGTAATGGAATTTGTAAATACGTCAAATGAAAGCCTTCGACTAATGAAACACATTGGAGAACTCTGATGTGAAATATGCCATACAATGTGAACATTTGGACAGGCTAGAGTGCAGTAGTTGACACTGCGCGAAAGGAAACAGAACTGTATAGCCACTACGGTTCTGTTGGTATTTCATTACGATGATATGGAAAACTCACGACTCCAAACATACCTTAATCTTCTCAGTCTTCTCAAATGCTTTGTACACATTCAGCAGCATCATATGATCGCCGTGCTTGGCCTCGAATTTGGCATGCGCCAGGGCAGCCTGTTCGCGTTTCTCAATGCTAGATACGAAAATATTCTCTCCCGACAGTATCGCCACCAGGCTGAGCATTTCCTCCAAACAACCAAATGCCGGTGCACTTAACAAAAGTTTACTGAACTTGGGATCGAGTGGAAACAGAGACATTTGACTGCCCAGTGCAGTCAGTTCTGGTTTGGCAACCGATTTGTTAGCTCCTAGCAGCAAAAGTTGCTTGTAGGCCTTATCCACGGCGTCGGGTGCCGGTTTATCGAGAAAATCGAAAGTCTTGCAATCGATCCCAAGAGCCAGCAACTGAAGAACCTGAAAGGAATAATGTCTGAGTACACGTCGTCTGATAAACTTGGGGTAGCACTTACTGTGGCTGCAATGTTACTGCGTAGAATTTCGGGTTTTGGCATTCGTTCGAATTTCTCCATTTCTTCCTTCGTATATGAGCGGTAGCAGGTGCCCTCGGCATCACGGCCGGCACGTCCACAGCGCTGCCAACACTGCGCCTGTGATATACGCACCACTTTGAGGACATCCAGATTAGTTTCGGGGTTAAAAATGCGACGCTTGACAAATCCGCTGTCTATGACATAGCGAATGCCCGGAATTGTGATGGAAGTCTCTGCAATGTTGGTGGCGAGAATCACCTTTCTCGCATTCGGCGGTGATGGGATGAAGCACTCGAGTTGCTTATTTTGAGGTAGTTGTGAGTAGAGCGGGAATACGCGGACATTTGGCGCATTTAATGTGTTATTCTGTGTGAAAGAGTGGGTCAAAACAAAATTTTAACTTTTGGACAAAACAAACTTAAAGTTAGAACAGCGCTCGGATCATCTTGTGTTGCTTCAACTATTCTTCATTCATTCGACGATTCTTGAAAATCACGAGCATTTTCACAGCTTCTCACTTACCTTGGCTATCATTCGGATCTGTTGGGCCATTGCTTCGATTTCCTCTTGACCGGTTAGAAAAACAAGCACATCGTGACTGAAAAAAGGAGCATTTATTATA
Source organism: Cheilosia soror (assembly GCA_949372485.1). Lineage (NCBI taxonomy): Eukaryota > Metazoa > Arthropoda > Insecta > Diptera > Syrphidae > Cheilosia > Cheilosia soror. The sequence goes on from OX443561.1 coordinate 124,747,313, forward strand.
CACTATGTTTTAGCAGCAATCTTATTCAAACTACCACTCACTTTGCCGGCGAACTTCTGTGAATTTCAAAGAGCGTCACCAATATCGCGTGCAGATAATCACTTTGCGGCTCCTTTGTGTGCATCACTTTCACTGGGTATGTCTTACCCTCTAAGTACATGCCCTTGACTCCGAAATATTTGGCAAAATGATCTATATCCATGGTGGCCGAGGTAACAATGACCTTCAAGGGTAACAAATTTCGCAGCTTTCGCTGCCGTTGTGCCTCCTTAACTATGCCGAACAGCACGTCGGTATTGATTGTCCGTTCGTGCGCTTCATCCAACATGATTACGGAGTAGTTCTTCAGTAATCTATCAGATAATGCCTCCCTTAACAATGAACCATCTGTGACGAATTTAATTTTGGTAGCACTCGATGTGCAATCCTCGAAACGCACTGTAAATCCAACTGTTTCGCCTAATTTCGAATTCATTTCCTGGGCAACTCGCTTGGCTACTGTTATAGCAGCCACTCGACGTGGCTGTGTGATAGCAATCATTCCTTTATTCGCATAACCTGCACACAGCAGGAACTGTGGGATCTGAGTGGTCTTTCCCGATCCAGTTTCACCCATAATCAGAAGTGTATCCATTTTCTTTACTTCTTGGATGATTCTTGTTCGACAACCATAGACCGGAAGACCTTGACGCTGCTTCTCGATAGAAATTTTTTGCTGCGGACTGTTCGGCTGGTGTTTGCCATTTTGAGGTGATCCTCCACCATTTGTTGTAGGTTTGTCACCATTCTTTTGCTTTTTCACTTTGTTTTCATGATTATTCTCGACACCGTTGATGTGGGGAGGGATTTTTCGTTTAACTGCAAAAATGTTGTGCGTATTGGCGGAGCTGGCATTGCCACCATTCAATTTAAAAGGCGATTTCGCGATTAGCGCGTATTTGGAATCCATCATGATATCTTCTCGATTGATGAGAATTTACATTTCTATTGAAATTACAATGGATAATTGTAAGAAATCGCGAAAATTTATATTAAAGCACGATTGCGGAGACACGAAAGAAAAAGTTTCGCGATAAATTTTCACGTTTTTAAGGTTATGTTTTGAAAATTTAATGTTGACAGTCGTTTGATGGATGGGGTGCGATTTTTTTACATGCGTGGTAAACGTCAAAAATTATACCAATTTATTGGTATTATATTTTGTTGTGATTTTCGCGTAAAGATGGCGCTTTTTATAAGCAGTTATTATTTGAACTTTTGTTTGCTGCTTTTAGAGCATGCTCTATCAACTATTGTATTGCTCCAGGTCTAGACTCTATTTGTTCGACCGACTCCTTTCTTATGAGCGGTGTATGAGGATGAAACACAATGCACCAGCCATCTATAAAGGTAAGATTAGAATGCATGGACTCAGGATTTCAAGAGGATATGATTGGCTCCATTCCATACCTATTTCCGGAGAAGCCATCAATTCAACATTATGTCCAGTAATTAATCTGTGGCTTGGCATCAAAGATCATGTAATTTGATGGTTCATGATTATTTTTCGTCGGGGTACTTAGTCAAAGCTATTTTTAAGACTTTTTCCTAGATCCTGCAGAGGAAACATCGTTCGGATCTCTATTTTAATAGAAGTTGATTTGAAAAACTCCAAAAACGAGTTTAAAGTCTCACATACATTTTTCTTTTACTTTTTTTTTATAAAATAATAACTGCGTACGGTACGGGGCTCACTGAATTGAACAACATTAACCACCAGACACGGCTGGAAACATTTGGCTAATGAACAGGAAAACTGCAGAGGTTCGTTAGTTATTGAACCGTTTCCACCGAACTGTAAAGTCAGCTGCTTAAATAGAAGAAGACTATCCATAATCTTTCATTTATTTTCTATGATCTTCTTTTCCGCGTTAAGTGGGTCACGGGACTTAAATACTCAAGGAGAATATTATTAAAACAAATATTTCTTAATAGCAACTTGGTTGCAAACGTCTTTATTCCTCGGATATCAAAATACAACTCAACTAGATACATTTTGTTTACTTGGGATTCCAGTTAGAACGGAAACCAAAAGAGAAGTGAAAACTATGTCGATTATTGATGTAATTGCACTTTTATTATTTTATGCAAAAGTGCAATTACATTTTATGCAAAAGGTTTAATTTTCAATGAACTTCTGAAAGGGCAAATGTGCCATCCGGTTGTTTGCTGATTTTGTAAATACTTGAACATAACTCTCGATTCTCCGCCATCAACTCTAAAATCATCCCCATACCGGTAGAGGAGAGATTATGGACTTGATCCAACCATCTCACCCTGGGTCTACTTAGAGAAAGCCTACGGATTCCATAGCACGTCGTGGGATCCTGGTTGGGAACATAAGAGTTGGAACAAACACCTAATTAAAGACTGACAACTTAGTTTTGACACCCAGTCCAGTCCTTTTGATAACAAAATGACCAAGTTGTCTCAAAATTGACCCAGCCTAACCAATCCTATAGGTAATTTCAGCATTGCTCCTTCCATCACTCGTGAACAAGACCACGAGATACTTAAACTTTTTTACTTTTTACAATGGGACTCTACTAATATGCAGAGTGCATTGAACAGGCGCCGACGTTAAATCAATACCTTTCACCGTGGGCGTGAGTCTTGCGGCGAAGAATGTTTCGTATTGGGAGATGTGAGGATAAGTCATTTGCTCTCCGTTGATGACTTAGTCATCATTGGGTCATATCAGACAGACGTTAGCGTGCACTCGATCGGTTTGTAGCCGTTTGTTTTGAAGCTGAAATGAAAGTAGACGTGAACAAATCTGAAGAACAGTCGTCTCCCGAACGCGTCGTTTGGGTAAAGAACTTGAATGGCTCTCAAGAGAGATCCGTCAATTCGATACTTCTGTAATACACTAAAGAGTTTACCTCGAGGGACTCGATCATATATGCCTTCTCCAAATCTATAAAGTATGCGTCAACAGGTGTGACATACTCCTAAGTCTTTTAAAGTACCATTTTGAGAGTGAATAACTGGTCTGTTGTGCTTCTGCCCGGAAAAAACCGCACTGATAATTCTCTATTCGTGACTCGACCACAGCTCTGTAACGCGTTTCCAGCACCTTGACAAAAACCTTTTCGGGGAGACCTAAAAGTGATATACCCCTGTAATTGGACCAATTCCTTTTATCCCCTTTCTTGAAAAGGGACACAATCACTCAAATCTATCAATCGCTGGGTGTTTCGTACATTCCCAGGCCACTTTAGTGACACCTAAGGCCTTGAGCACCGTCGGACTATTTTCCGGCCTGCTTAAGACGATCATCCTAAATGCCTTGGATTGGATTGAGCAATCCAATTTCAATAACAAGTATTCACAAAAAATAAATGATGCACTTTCTTAACAGTTCAGTGAACGTAAGTTAGGTTAGGCAATGGTAGCTGGCCGCAGCACAGGCAGCCACACTTCGGCAAATGAAGTTCCATTGTGATACCTCAGGATGAAATTATTTCTCAACTACCCGCTGAACGAGAAGTAGCTAAGAATAAAGCGTTGGAGGCAACTGTTTCTTAATATAAGCGAGTTCACATAGATTGTCGAAGAAATATTTTCCGAGATGTAGTTTTCTGCAAGATGAGAGGGCTGGGACACGTGCAAAGGAGGTGAAGAAGAGTCTCTTTCTCCTTCTCGTCCATTCAGTTTCTACAGAAATGGTTGGAAGGGATGAGGCCCAGCACAGTGTCCCTTGCGGTTATTACATTATCCGGAGACACGACAGGGCCTCCTTAATCGCCATGATTTTCGCCAGAAACACGCTATGGTGGAAAGGCGAAATGATATAAGTGACCGTGAACGTAAGTACTTCAACTTTTTATCCGACACATTTTTTCTATTAATTTTTCATGAATTTTTGTCACATAAATTCAAACAAATGTAAATAAACAAAATTTTAATGAAATTAAAAACCTAAACGGATAAAAATTGGTATTCGTTTATGAGCTAATAAACTGTCAGTTTTATTACTTCATTCACCGAAAATTATGTGCGGCATTTTCCGTGCATGCGAACGACATTTTCTTGTTTTATATTTTAGAAAGAAATAGACTTTCTACTTATTGAGTAATACAAAGTGTGTTTTTTAAATATACAAGCAAAGCGAACTTTTTATTTCTTTTATAAAATTATATAGCACACGAAGTAACAATAATTGTTGTGCTCAAACGTCAAATAAGTGACATGCCGACATCAATCATAAAATCCTTTATTTAAATCTGACTCAGTAGTAAAATATTTTAGGCTAGTTTTGTCATACGACTCATAACGATTTTAGTTCTACTTAAATCAAAAATGCTTATGGGTTACTTTTTGTAAGGCATAAACTGTCACAGAAGCATTTATGTGGAACTTTAATCTGTATGACGTACCAGCAAATGGCCCTTACTGACTGTACTCGTCTCCATCGCCGGTGCTAAGTGTCTATACACATAGACGATAGTTTTGCAACATTTTACTAGGAATCGATTAAGAAGCACTCTTATTGCAATTGAAAACACTCTTGAAATCTTATATAAAAAAAAAAATACTATTGCTCACTAAGGTTATACAACAAAGAACCTTATCTTTAAGAAACCAAACGTTTCACTTTTGTTACCACTATTGCCTTAGGTATCAAAAATCCGCCAGTATACCTAACTCCACCAAATCAAAACAACCCGTTTTGTAAATACAAATCCGAAACTATTCACCTGTTCGTTCGTTGAATCATCAACTGGAAATAAACTACATAAATACCCAAACAATACCCGACTCTCGTGCAATTTAATTCAATTAGAGAGGCGCATTATCAATAATTTGCCAGAAGAAACAAAATTCAAAAAATATTTTATATATATCCGCACCCAAAACAAGGGGCGCTATATTTCATTCAAAGCCGAAAATTTTAATTAATAACGGAAATCCCACGCTAAATGGCTGATTGCCCTTTCCAGATACAAATAAAGGAACAACGCCACCGTATATTTTTGGTATCAACAATTGGCTATCAATTATAGCACATTCTTACTAGGAAGAGAATCTAATCTGTCGTAGGTATCTATCTACCGACGAAATACTTCGCCTTGGTAGATCATACTAAAGAAATGAAGAGGCAAAAAATAAATGTATTAACGCGTATATCTGCTGGTTGTGTTTTTCGTGTTAATGCGTTTAAAAATATCCCAAAGTATAATCATTAGCGAACAATCAATTAATTTCATTGTAATAGAAATGTTCTTTTGAAAAAAAAAAAATGATGTGATCCGCTGCTCTTCGCACATTCGTAAACAATCAATAGGAGCCATCGAACATTTCACATTTTGGATCAGGAGCGGAGTTGATGGTTTTCAGCGCCTGAAAATGTGTCTATTTATTATTTACCTAGTTTTTGCCTCTTTCCATTATTGGTTCTTGCCGGTGATCGCTGAACGGTCGACCATCCGTTCAACTAAACGGACATATTTTGTCAAGACTAAATAAATAGTTGGCGCAACAGGCGTGTAGACACCTATCCTCTCAAAACCATACGTTTTCGTGAGTTTTATTTTTGGGACGAACGGAAGCTACCTACAATTTTATGCCGAGTCCGAACTGCTGAATTGAGAAGCTTTTTTAAGACAGTATTATACTCTCGGATGTTTGTCAGACGTTCGAGAGGTTCGTCTAGCTCTAGACTACAAAATAGAAGTAGCTATCTGAAGAGATTTTTGGATTTTATAAATATTTCCGAACTTAGGCTGCAGTTATAGCTATCAGTAAAATGCATCCGTAAAAAAATTGTTTCACTTTCTTGGAGCACTTAAACTTAATCGTTGAACTCATTCTTGGTCTTAAATAGTTGCTTTTGAATTATAAAACTAATTCGTCAAAAAAAAAAATAAGCAATTGATCTTTAAATTTTTTAAAAAAATAATTTCTTTATTTTTCCGTACGAAAAACTTTTTTTGTTCAACTTCTCAACCAGTTTCACAAAGTATTCCACTGAATTCCTATGATATGCTATGGTTAAATGTTTCAGTTTTATTCTGTTTCGTGTTTTTACGGATGCATTTTACTGATAGCTATAACTGCAGCCTTACTTTCAAGTTTGTGAATGTGTCAGTTTTAAAAAAGGTATGAAACGCTCGTATCTATACTTTTTTGCGGTATTATGCTGCTTTTTAGACTCGAAAATTTTGCATAGGAACTACAAAGTACTGCACCCTGCTTATAGAGGATTGGCAAATGAATAATTATACGGATGGTTCCAAAACTCAAGAGATGGAGACCTATGTCCGGCAATGAGAAATGCAGTTGAATGCAGAGGTTCTGGCGGAACTATTTGAAATGGAATCAATATCCAACAAGAATATTTACATTGATATACAGCGATAAAGGCGATAGAGTTTTATGTCACAAAATCTAAACAATGAAAGGGCCGACGTTCTGGACAGAAAAGGAAAATATTTGGATAATTCTTACAACTTAGCAGATTAATGTCAGCAACCATTCAAATGACAATAACTTTCAAAAATGTCACTAGAGAGCCGAAACAAGAGTCATTGAAAGGCATGACAGTATTATTTCCTTTGTAGCGCTCTTCAAATGCATCTCAATAAAGCGATAGGGATAGTGATCTCTCGGCCATTGCCTTCTGGGGCATTACGGCAAGAGATTAGGTTTAGGATACTTAAATGTCACAGAGGATACTACATAACTTATCGGGCTCCCGACCCGTGAAGAGTCTCTGCCTGAGACACTGCAGCCTTCCATCCTCTACGATCCCGGGCACGCTGCTTCCAATTGTCCAGACCAAGCGCTCTGGCATCCGCGATGGCTTGGTCTTTGAAACGGAGGTTCGATCTTCCTTGTCTTCTCGAACCTGGGGCTGGGATTCGAAGATCCTCTTGGCTGGAGCATTATTGTCCAATCGCTCGATGTGGCCGAGCCAATGCAGTCGACGTGTTTTGGCTTTTTGGACTACATCCACATCTTGGTACAGCTCATAAAGTTCGCGGTTGTATCTTCTCCTCCATTCGCCCTCCTCGCACACAGGACCAAAAATCCGCCGAAGTATTTTTCTTTCGAAGGAGCCCAGTATCAGCTCTCCCTTCTTGCTTATCGTCCAGCACTCGGCTCCATAAAGCAGAACTGGCAGAATAAGGGTTTTGTAGAGCACACATTTCGTCCTTCGAGTTAGGAGTTTTGAACCCAGTTGTTTTGCCAAACCGAAGTATAGCAACGGTTTCCTAGGGTAATTCTTCGTCGGATCTCCACTAGGGTGTCATTCGTGGAGTTTACGTTTACTCCGAGGTAGGTGAACTCCTTAACTACCTCGAAATTGTTTCTATCAATAGTGACGTTTTGTCCTAGGCGGTGGACAGATGCTTGTTTGTTTGTTGATAGCATGTACTTAGTCTTGTCCTCATTTACTACAAGTCCAACGGATTTCGCCTGTTCTTCAATCGCCGTGAACGCTTCTACCACGGCACGCTGGGAGCGACCGATGATGTCAATATCGTCCGCATAGCCAAGCAGCTGGACGGACCTGTTGAAGATAGTGCCTTCCGCGTTGACACCTGCCCTGCGCACTATCTGCTCCAGTACGAGATTGAAGAAGTCGCATGATAGAGCGTCTCCTTGCCGAAATCCGGTGCATGTTTGAAATAGTTCGGAAGAGCTGCTTCCAAACTGCACTTCTCCGTATGTATATTAATCAATTGTTCGGAACTGAATAAAGCACCTCGAAAGGTACTTCTTCGACAATTTAGAGGAAGTTAGTTTCTTAAACCAAATGCAAAACCTTTTTAGGTTCTGTAGGGAAATTGTGCGTTAGGTTCTGAAAGTAAATAGGACAACGATTGGTTCACTGTGGTGTCTAGACTTCTCTGATGCGTTAGGCCATAACTGATGATAGCTTTTTCTGACCGCTGATATTTTATTCAACACAAATTTTTTCTATTCCCTGCCCAATTGGCTGACACTGCGACCTAACAAGATCTATTATATCGAAAGGGATAAGGTTACTCTAAGAGACTCACTAGGACCTCCCTAGTGAAGGCCACTATATCCTTAGTAAAGTTTTCTTAACCAATGAATTGCCGGACAGTCACAGAGAATGTGCTCGGACGATTCTTCATCCTCAAGACAATACCTATACATTCTGTCTCCGGGCATAAATTCATTTTGTTAAGATGATATCTCAAGCCACAATGGCACAAACCAGTAAGAATAGACCGTCGACTTCCCGTTCACCTACCCGATTCTCCCCGGAAAGAATTTCCCTGTCTGTGAATACGTGTAAATGTCAAAATTAATGGCGGCAATGTTTTTCTATGCAATACCATGCGACCAGGATTTTTCAAGTATGCGTGCGTTAATGGCGCCCCTTTGATTTTGTACAGCACCAATACATGAAAAATCCTGGTCTCGCCGGCAGCTTGTAGGCAAAGTCCGTTATGAGGGAGGAGTCGACGGTCTATTCTTACTGGTTTGTGCACAATGGCCTGTGAGAAAGTCCACCAGCCTTCTGATACTATCCTTATTTAGGTTAAGGATTTCCTTGAAGGAAGGACTAAGGTTTAATTAAACTTTTGGATTGTCTTAAGCCCAGGACATTTTTCCAGTGGTACAGATGTTCCCAATTGCTAATTAGACCTAAAGCAGTAGTCCAATTGACTCTGCAATAAGTTTCTGGTCCACGGAACGCGGATTCAGTTCCGGCCCTAGCTAGTTGGTCCGCCGATTCATTGCCAGTAATACCTTGATGGCCGGGTACCCAACCAAGTTTGACCTTGTATTCAACACCATAGTCACAGTGCCTTGACACTTGTGTCAATTCTACAATAAGACTATACCCCGTACTCATTGACTTATTATATATGGACTGCTAGTGAAATGTCAGTTCATAAAAATTTTTCCCAGAAAATGACGCCAACATAAACTAGCGCTCTTGGTTCGGAGCGAAAATTAAGTGAAACAAAATGACGAACCATCTTGGATTTCTCCATAGAATGCTAGAGGCACCTATTGGGCGTGACAGAATTTATGAGGTAAAATAATATAAAATTGAAATTGTTGCGTCACTGTTTAAGGTAGATGGCATTGGAAAACGGGAGCCAATGCGACAACCATCTTTTATTTTTCCATAGAATGCTAGAGACACCTAGTGAAATTGGCAAGTAAAACGGTTGAAATTCAAATTGTTGCGTCATTTTTAACAATAGATGCCACTTCAAAAAAGTGTAAATTTTCAAATTATTCCGCTCCGAACGTCTGCTAGCAGTCCATATATAATATGTCAATGCCTGTAGTACTCATCTCTGACGGCATGTCAGTACCGTATAGTTGTGAATATAAGCCTTTGATGACAGAAATGGCAATGTCCAACAGTTTTCCTTAAATAAAAATGAATGTGTACGATGACTGTCGCCGAATATGGCTCGACGACATCCACACATCTATACGCAATCAATTAGAAGGGATTTTTTTTGAATTAATCACCCCCAAATAGTTTTCGAAATAAAGCGATGACACACGAACTAAAATTAATATTGAAACATACTCGTATATACTTTCAGTTGATGATGATGATGGGAAATACACCAGTTCAACTGTAATGTTACCAACTACTGACTGCGCCCCCACAGCAATGCGCCCAGAACAATGTCTAGTTCATATACCAACTACGGCCGGCCCTCTTCCATCATTTGCAGTTTTATCGGAGGTGTGAATAAAGTGCCAGCATGCGGCGAACTAGCCATCGAGTTTTCCTGAGCTTTTGCTGTCTTCAGTTAATTGAAAGAGCTTCAACAAGTCGGACGCGGTCACGCAGAAAGCAATCTCTACTCCAATATTTGTACAGAAATCAAATATGTCTCAGTATATTAATTGCCTCGAAATTGATTAGATTACGACGTTCAATACCTGCCAAATGTGTCTGTACTACAACAACTTAGCGTCGTGTTCTCTTTCAAAACAAATCGCCTAAGCAATAACGTGTCGTCGTCGGTAGTTTGCGTATTCGCAATCATTTCATCACTGTTAAGGATGAGTTTGCCGTCGCGATGTGTATCATCGAAAAAGTCGGCAAACTTTGGACATTTCGCGATCGGATTACTGTCAATTTTATTCGTTCCTTTGCGATACGTTAGGTGTATGGAAATTCCGGTTTGTTGCCCAGCCGGTTATGTTTTGGTGGACATCAATCAGGGGTTTTTTCGATCCGAAAAATACGAATGCATGCCGATGGGCGGCACAACCAGCAATGGCTCTCGAATCGATGCCAGTTGGGAGTTTGTTGAGACTGGCCTAATACATGGCTTTCGGATAAAAGAGGTAGCCATATCGAATGTGCCCAAGTGTGATAAACAAATGTTGATTAAATTCACCGAAGAAATGGATCTTACTTCGAAGAGTTGCCTAATTAAATTGTACGGTCAAATGTACGCAATATCGTGTCCACCCGAGGACAACGATTCCATCTACAAAGTGAGTGTGATAAGGAAGTGTTGTCCCTTTGGCTATGTCTATGAGTCTGGCCTGAAAAAGTGCATTCAAAAGAATTTCCCACTAGATTACTATCAGGTTTTCTTTGACCACCCTGTAGTGTTAAATGACGAGCATTTGACATGTAAGTCAAGTCGAACGGTAGTAGAGTACAAATTGCGTTACAATGAGTTTAAATTTAGCGACGGTTATCTTATCTTAAAGCTTACGAATCAAAGATTCGACATCGAAGAGTTCTGTGTAGAAGGTGTCGTAAATAGTAGTGAATTGATTGAGCGAAAGAGTTTGCAGAGTTTCAAAAACTCATTGAGATTTCTAGTGCGGGTTTGTGATAAAGAATCAATATGTGATCGGATGCCATGTATCCGAAAGTGCTGTGAAGATGGAGAGATCTATATACGAGGAAATCGAACGTCGTATTGTGTTCCGGATGCGACTGATATCGGCTTTAACAGCTTCGAAAGCTGGGAGTTTACCGGGAATTTCACCAAGCCACCAGGTGAGTTGAAACAAATAAATGATGTGTCTGACATTGTCACTGTAGAGTTGTCACATTACGAGGTGTTAAATAATGGTTTAAGTTTGGAATGGCATAATTAAAGTGGTTGTATTGTATACACATGGGAGAGCGAGTTGTCAGTCATAGCTGTTACAGTAACATCATTAGTATGACGTTACGCTTAATGACACTTGTGGTAATAATTCTCAATTGGGTGATTATGAATTTCATGTGGTTCTTGGAATATTTTCATGTCTCTATGTCGTTTCTAAAAATAATCGGTAATTACTGCTTGAAGTTTTCTAATTTAATTTAATAACGCAGTCCTACGAGACGCCAATCCATTGAATAAATCCGACATTTTGTATGTGAGTATCTCACAAAATATATAGCCATAGCTAACATGAAAATAGAACAAGCTCGATATATTATTATTGTATAAAGCTGGCATAAGTATCCAAGTATAACAATTTTTCATAGAAACGTACATCCATAGTGAGTTTTAGAACTGTCTAATCACATCTAACTCTTGAAAAATCATGACTGGTTACATTCTTCAGTTGGGTGAAGCTCTTCTTTAGAACTCAGCCTTAATTCTAGTAGTACGACTGTACGAAAATTGTCTTCTGTGAAGCAAATAAGCATTTAACTGTTCTAAAAGATATAATTTTAACTTATTATGTGTCAAACGTTGTCAGAGGGAACCAAATGGCAGAACTGTAAAATCCATACCCCGAGTTAGTTTATTGTTCATTTATGTTACGTATACGCCATACGCTGTGAGTTAAAAAAAAAATTAACTGTATCTTAGTTTGACCCCCAAAATGCATTTCTATATAATTGTTTATTCTAGAATACTCTTTGTCATTTCTTGAATAATAGTGGAAATAAAAATCAAATCAATCCGCAGAGTTGATTGGATTCCAATAGCTTTGACTGCGGGTATTAAGGGGATGCTCTAAAAACAGGGGCGTAGCGAATGTCGGTCGGCAAATCAAGGAAGTAACATTTTATCTTAAACAGCTAAAAAAAAAATTCTAAAAATTAAAAAAAAAAAAAAATCAAAAAATTAAAAAAAAAATTAAAAAAATTTTAAAATTTGACTCGGAACAAAATGTTAAGAAATAAGAATTGAGTTTGGATTTTCATTAGGTATATGTTTTCAAACTCGTAAATGTATACAAGACGGCATTTTCAAAGGTTCAACCTTTCGGAAATGCGAATTTATATTTTTTTGACTGTATGTACCTTTCCCGAGATTCGATTTTAAAAATGACGGTCAGCATCGGTGAATTTGCCGACTGAAATCCTTAAAATTTAGCGAGTTCCGATTCGATTTTAAAAAAGATTGTTGGCATCGCTGAATTTGCAATTTAAAATTTACAGGTAGTAATAGGTATTGGCCCAAGAGTGTTCGTGTTAAGATTGATCAAAATTGGACAAAGGGGCGTGGCGCCTCCCATACAAAAAAAAAACATTCAAAATCCTATATCTCGAAAACCACTGAACTGATTTCTCAAATTTTGAGGCAATTTTTTTTTAAGTATTGGCATTGTTCCTGTGAAAATTGGTCAAAATTGGACAAAGGGGCGTGGTACCTCCCATACAAAAAACCTCTTCTATGGGGTGAAACTCGATGACGTTATAACTCGATAACCGCTGGCCTGATACAGTCGGCAAGTTCCTGAAATAAGTCGGCATTTCAATGAAAGTTACCCCCCCACGGCTCGAACCCTCGCTACGCCCCTTTCTAAAAAGCATTAACTTCAATATGTGCTGGTCGGAATTTAATGAGCCTACGTAAGATGAAAAGCAAATGATGCTGTAAATAGTAAGGGAATGAAAAATGAGACAGAGAGTGTAGGAGACAGAACGGAGCCTTGGGGAACACCAGAATTTATACCTACGGTGAGCATCCAAAATAACTTCAAGTGATGTTCAATTGAATAAGGCAGCGGTTCTCAAACTTATTAAGCTGTGGAACCCTAAAGAAGGCACAGAAAAAAAATAACTTTTTCTTGCGCCAGACCACTTTTTGCGCTCGTTTGTTTCAAAATAAATTTTTTTATTAAAGATATTTTTTTCAAGGTTATTATGAAGAATGAAACTGTTTCATTGTTTGATTTATATTTTTCTTTTTAATTTACTTCTATCTTTGAAAGCTGTATTCGCACATCTGGGGCAGCGCCCAATCTCGATCTGTAGGTATTTAATCTTTGCATAAGTATACGCTGAAAAGCCTTCTTCACAGCCATATACGTTGTGACAAAAGGGAGCAAATTTAATATAGACTGTTTGGCAAGTTCGGGGTATTCACTGTATATACTACATGTTTTGATAAAGAAGTACTCTGCAGATCTATAAGACACTCGTTTTCCGGAATGCTTATGGCGATATTATTCACTCACTTTAATCCGGATCAAAGTTTACACCCGGGTTTAAGTGAGTTTAATCCAAGAATTAAGCCCAATGGGCCTCCGCATACGAGATTAATTCTGCCGGCATAAAACCGATTTTGTATGCGAGGGGACTGAAGTGAGGGGAAAAAACGGAATAAAATGTTTTGCCGAGTTTAAGCGGTTGAACAAGGCATAAAAATAATCCATACAAAACTTTCAAAATACATATTTCAATTGTGAATTCAAATTCAGAAATCATCTCGTGTGCGGAGGCCCAATAAGTTCATAATATTCAGTCGTTAAGCCGGATAAAACCCGTTTTTTAAACCTTGTCAGCGTTTAATCCGATTGAATTTAAACCTGCACTTCGTCGATCAGTTTAAGTACTTTAACGCGGTTAAAACTCAATTTCAAGAATATAAAAAAAATGGATTTTATTAGTTTTGGCAACGGTTATGGCACCATATGCAAATTTTGGAATTAACTTTATAGTATCTAAAATTTCTCTTTTATTTTATTTAAAAATAAATTTATTAATATTAGTGTACACGAGTACACTCATTTCACATTGGACACAAAAATTAGTGAAATTGACCAAATGTTGATGTCACAACAAATCAAATCAATTTCCAATTAGTGACAAAAAACAAAAAAAAAAAACAAATGTCTATGTGAAATTTGACATTACGTGGGTTTAAAATTGGATTAAAAATCTGTTTAAACTGTTTTAAATCCGTTTTTTGTCCAGCGGTAATCCCGTGCGTGTTTTTAAGCGAATATTATAGATATAGGTTTAAATTGTCGGGTTTAAAAAATGCGGATTAATGATCGCGTGTATAATCAACTTAAACCTGATTTCCACCCAGAGTAAATAATTTGGCCGTTAGTGTCGTAGACTGGGTTTCATTTTGAGTATATGCAGCGGAGGTGGGAGTAGGGGTGTAGTTTTCCCTGGTAGCAGATGGTGGCACGCTTGCGGAAGGCCGGGCAAAAGCTCGTCGTATTGGGGGGGGGTTCTTCCTGCTACTTATCCTCCTACAAAATAAAAGATCGTGCCAAGGTAGCTATACAGATATACTACCAAATAAAAATTCGGATGTCACTAGAAGTGACTCAAACATCTGTATTTGCCAAGTCCGAAAGAAGGGTGGTAATGGGTTTACCAAAAAAAAATGTGGAAAAGGAAAATGAATTATGTCATACGAAAAATTACAGAAATCCCTTAATGAATGGCCAAGATCATAAGAGAGGAGGTATACTATGTTTGAAAAGTAAGAGAAAGGTAAAGTTTGAAAAAAAAGAAAAGATCAAAGTATAAAAGAAAAAGAAAGAGAGGGGGATGGTAAGCTGCTATCGACCTCACGGTGATCGGTAGGAGCGGACCCCGTTTTGCCACCGTGTCTTCGGCTATACCCGCCCTGACTGCGAACTATACTCTGCAGCTCCATGGCTACTTTACGCCGGTAATGTTATTAAGTAGCCCCAAAATTGATAGGTTACGCCTCACCTACTTCATCATTTTGTTCACCCTTCACACCTTGTATCGCACAGTAAAGTTATTTACCAAATCATTGTAAGCCAAATGAAAAAGCTAATATGAAACATATATATAACATTGTTTATTCATAAATGAAAGGGTTTTAGAATAAGAGAACCAATATTTCTCTTTAAATGTGATCAATTGTCTTAGCATTAGAACTTATGTTTTATCCAGATTATTTATATATATATATATTATGTAGTATAGATAAGAATAGGGATATGTAATTGTTTATGTAAGAAAATCGTGACGTGAATTTATGTATAATAAGTGTGATGTGTGACCCGTATTTGGAATTGAATGGTAATTTAGAAAATTGGTATATAAATAAATTAGAATATTAAACTCAATAGAAAAAAAAACTCAAAGATTGTTTGCCAAAAGATGATACAAAAATAATAATTGGCTTACGCCGTTTTGTTCGTTATTTGTAGCGATGAAATAGTTTTTTAATGTATGTATGTAGTTCTTGTAAATAGCTGACTCCTCATGTGCGCACAATTGGTTGTCTGGTGTTTGTTCTGTGTTGATATTGCTTGATTTGTTTTTGTAGATATATGTTTAATTAGCTGTATGGAATGAATTTGATTAATTATAATGTATGTTTGTATGATCTTATTATGGCATTACCTGGGGGTGGGTCACTTAAAATTTGAAAAAAGAAAATCTAAAACTAAATCTAACTAAAACTAGCTTAATCTAAGATTCTTTTAAATATTTGCAAGAAGATAGTTTTTGCCTCATGCATCGATGGTAGACGGGTGTAATTTCGTGGTTGCCGGAATCCAAGGAATGTGGACGTAGTGAGGAGCAGTTGGCCTAGGTGGCTTTTGACCCTTTATTGCGAAATTACTGCAAACTCACACGTGTACATACACTTGCTTCACTTCACTTTCGCTAGCGATGATTCTGATTTTTGGAACACTGTTCACAAGACAGCTTTGATCGCACTGATAGGTAGCTTTGGGGAGGAGAGGGAGTTTTGGTTCCTCAAGCCATTCGACCAGGATACACACGTGGTTATTAGCTGTTCTATGTGTGCACGGGTTGAACAAGTGGAGGTGAACTTCAGCGTAGGTATGGTTCTACAACTCCCGTCCCGGAGACGTTGTTCTGATGTTCCACTGCGCATGCAGCTATAGCGAGCGCTGCAATGGAAGAATTTGTTTTCGTCGATTTGTGTCAATGAACATAGCACTTATCTCTTACCAGATAGAACGATATGAATCCGGGTTTAAAAGGGAGGTGGAAATTTCACTCTCGATCTAAATTACCTGACCTCGTGGATGACCTTTAGTACGTGGTGGTCGTACGAGTCTGAGAAAGCGTGGTGAATTTTTGGTGATAGGTTGGTGGCACCAGAATCACGACAAAATGCGGCCGAATTTGAGGTTGTGGGTGTGGGACACGTTTTGGTACGTCCGAGTGAGAAGCGCCTCGCGACTGGTGGTGGATGTTGAAATCCTCGTTAGCCTAGGTGCGTTGTTAGCACGTGCGGTTTCTATGAATCACGAAATCGGTGAGTTGCTTGATCACCGGAGCAAAAACACTATAACTTACCCTGACGAGGGATAATATTAATTTTAATATTATATGTGGTGGGTAAAACACTCAATAATTTCTCTTAATAGGACTTGGTGTCGGATTTATAAATTCCGATCGACTTTTACGAACTCGATTTTATTCGCGGATACTTGCACGCTCACTCACTATCACTCTTGACAAAATAAAAAGAACGAGCGCGCGTTCACAAGGGTTTTTATGGATGTAGGAGCATCGAATGAAATGGGAGATAACTCTCCAAATATGTACACGCTGCATTTTATCTTTGGTGCAGTGGCTCTTCCTGTGGGAAGGCGCCATATGCGTGATGGTAAGGTAGTATGTCAGTTTCTTTTTAAATAGCTGTGCAAGCATACAAAAAAAAATATTTTTGAGGGTTTGTTTTTGGGAACAAGTGTTACGCTACATATATTTTCATTTTTTGTAAGATATTATGCAGAAACTTTACAAAACCTGGCATGAAATGTTTGCGCAAAAATGTTTGTAATTGCATTTTATAAAAAAAATGTTTGTGTTTTACTATTTTTAATTCAAGAAAGTCGCGGAACCCTGCAAACACAGTTTAAGAACCGAGGGAATAAGGGACGCATCGTTCTGTTGTCAAACTTTTTCAAATCTCTCGGACATATTAAGCGACAACCTTCGTTTTACCGGAACCGGAATATTGTATAGATGGAATTACTTTTCTGTGAGATAAGTCATCAAATTACCATTCACCAGTAGATCTGTTCCCACGGAAACAATACTGCCAGTGCCAATAATGAAGCCGAAGTGTATTCAAGATATTTTATAAGCTGATGACGATTTATTAGCGTTTATATAGGAGAGGCTGAACAAATTCAGTTTGTAACCTACTCGGGAAGAGTCCAGACGAATAGGACAGATGGGGACGCCCACACAAGAAAAAATACAAGTTTGGGACCAGCGACTTTATTTATTTTAAGATAATATACTCTTGCCACTGGGCCTACTGCACAAATATGTATTTGTCCTAAATAATTTTCGACGATTTTAAGTAAAAATAGAGGCAAAGCACAATCAGCGATTATTATTATTATTATTGGACGAAGAAAACCCAAGAGAACGACAATAAAGAAAACACCCTCTTCAATTGAGAAAAATCAACTTGCAGGTTCATTTCCTGATAGAGGGAAGCAGAAATGTCTTCCCAAATGGATTATATACGGATAATTGACTGTCAGAATTCAAAACTATTCAAACAATCACTTAAAAGAAGTCTGATGATGCATTAGTGGTGTAGTTCGAAAAGCTATAATTCCTACCAAAGAAACTTTGTCTACGAGTAGTTGTTAATGTAATTCTCTCTAACAATAATTCATCGATTATTGAGCGGTTGCGTAATTTGAAGGAAGCAGATTAACTTTGTCTAAGAGGCTGACAGCTATATTATTGTGAATGTAAACAAGCATTGGGATCGATGGTGCGGCCATTTCAATATATTTTGTGACTAAAAGACTTGCGAACTAATATCGCACTTTTTTGCAGGGAAAGAAATTTGACCCAACCTTGTATTTTCAAATTTACTAAGAACTCCAATGTTTTCCTAGAGTCAATCAGAACTTTAAAGTTATAAGTTTCAATCTGATTGAATTTTACTCATATCATATGCTATTTCTGCACCCTGCAAGTTCCAAAAGGAAAAAAATCAACTCGGTGGATAGGCTATAATGATGTTGATCGAAACAAACCAGACACCGAACTGACAGAACAAGGCCTGAACCTTCCAAACGTCCCAATGAGTTACTTTTGATTACTTAGATATCCAATCAGTCGAATCGCCTAAGAATGTCTGTTCTGCGATTTGCTATCGACAGCTCAAAGATATGCACAATACACACCTGGCAAATAAAATTATGTAAGCCAAATCTTTAGCCATTTTAATAGATACTTTTAAATGGACGCGGATTTTTTTTTATTTTAGTGCACCGCCAAAAATAAAAATTGGATAATTGGATGTATTTAGGGTATTCGCAGTCATATTTATATGGTTGGTGGGTTGAAAGTGGCTGCCAGCTGGGAAACGCCTACACACTTAGACCAGCATAGGTCCATTGTGATACTACGAAAAACGGATCATATAAGATATCCCTACTAGTTGAACCATTTTGAGCTCTTATTTATAAAGCGTGAGAGGCTTCTGATGTCTGTGTTTGTCAGATCAAGCCATTATAATGGAAGGCTCCCAAGTGAAGCTTTCTTCTACCGAAGAGAGCTGGGCAGGAACATAGAAGGTGATGAATAGTTTCCTCCTTTTTCTCATTCATACAGCCTCTGCAAAAGTTGTTTGCAAAAAGGTCTAGCCTTATGGCATGTTTTCTTATCAGGCAGTCTCCAGTAATGCCACCTCATTCTGGTGCCGATATGCAATCTGTTGAGAGACATAAATTTCTTAGAGCATTTTAAATCCAGGCCAAATTTACTTTGTCGCCAGACAAAATATAATAAAATAAATTCCCGAAACCTCAAAAATGTGTGTGCATAATTATATAGTTCGTCTTTCGACTTGTTCTTATAGCTTTCACGCGAACTTAAAGATCTGGCGAGATCTAGCTTTAAGTATCTTACCCCAGTTTCACCGCCCGATTTTACAATGTAATCTGAACTTTAGTTCAATTGAACTCAGTTTAACTAAATTTAATGAATAGAATTTGACAGTATTGTATAGTACTTAGCTTTTATATACGATTTTTCCAAAATCGTTCCTGGTTTTTTCTTTCAAAGAATACGCAAGACAAAGTCTAATATGTGTGCATTTGACAATCGGCAGTTTGGAAATTGAAATGTCACTGTGTCAAGTGATCTGAGGTTTAAACGGCAGAAAACTGTCGTTTAACCTAAACCACAAAATGGACTCTTTTCAATGTTTAAACGAAACTGTGAAACTGGGGGTTAATAAATCAACATAATACCTATGTGTTCTCTGTCATATACTGACAATACCTGTCGCCCAGGATGCGAATATGCTTTTAAAAACACCCCAATGATCTTGTATAGTTGGCGAACGTAAGCTGGTATAATTCATTCAACTGCTTGAAAAAGACACTCCCTTATTTGTTGGTATTAATATACTGAGAAGTGACCATAATTATTTTCTTAAATCTGCTAGAATCTAGCATTTAGCAGATTTTTTTTCAAGCCGAATCCTGCTAGAAAAAGTGCTAAACATTTTTTGGCTTTCGGATTCTGCTATAATGCCTGCTAAATTAAAAAAAATCGTAAAATTAAATAAATAATGTTCGGAATTCATTTTATTTATTGTTCTAATCCCACTTGTCTTAAAATAGGCGTGTTTTATTGAACGTCTATCTCAGCATTGTAAGGCCTATTGTCTACGTAGCTGCGCTTAATACGCACGCTTTCATCATTTGCAGCCTTTTGTACGCTGGCTTGCAGCTTGCATGTAAACAAACGAAGCTCTGTCCACGGAGCGAAAAAGTCTCACTTTTTGCGACTTTGCTGCTTCGTGGACAGAGCTTCGATTAATTATGCAAGCTGCGAGGAATCTGCAAGCAAGCGTTAAACAAACTGGAAAGCGTACGTATGAAGCGCTGCTACGTGGACAGTAGGCCTAAAGTAAAATAGAACCTTTAGCATGCAATAACAAACAATATACATGGCACATTCGAGACTATATGTAAATTGTAGTTGTTATAATTGCGTGCTGAAAATTATACTTTACTTTGCTATGAATTGAGATATAATATGTTCAACAAAACACGCCTAATATAAGAAGGAATTATAATTTATCACATTTTTTCATTGGATATCTTTTATTTTGTGATTGAGAAAAATTCATCTCGTCTCTATTTTAAAACTAGGTAATTCAGTTTGAGTATGATCGCTCTGAAAAAAATTATTGAGAATTCAGCTATATTTCCTGCCAGATCGTAAAATTATGCTAGAAATTGTGCCGGCAGATTTTTATTTTTTTTCCAGCTAAAAAATATTTTTTCCTGCTAGATCTGACAGGAAAAATGCCAAATTGGTCACTCTGACTGAGAGATTCCTTAACTAGTCAATTCCTGGTCATTTGATCAGTATTGCAGAGTATTCAAACTGCTGCAGTTCGCAATTAGTTGGTACCATAAGATGTTATCTATCTTTCTGCAATTGTACTGAATTTCTATTCTACTCTTCATCACTTGACGGCTTAAGAGATGAAAATCGTCGACCGATTGGCAATTATTGATAAATTTAGCTAGAATGTGTTGTAACATCATATTTTTTCCCTGATGTCCTTCTATCAACGACGAGTACGAGATGGCATTAATACACATTTTAGAAAAAGCAAATCCATATGTAAGATATGAATTAGCGAAGTGGCTATTCGCACGTTCTATTTGACAGATTTTGTACTGAACTGACGTGTCCGAAAATGATTATACTGGAGTTTAGAATCCTTGCTGCGAGCGTAGCGAGCCACACCCCAACTTGACGCAATATAAACTTTGACATTTCGTTACGTAGTCGTGTCCCGAACAACGTGCGAATAGCAACAGCCATGAATTAGAATATGTATCTACTTTTAAACCTTGTTCACGAAATCAAATAAATGCCGCAATAGATGAACGGGAATAGTATACCTTTCCTTGTTTTGCAGCGGTTGTTGATTAGTGGAATTGTAAACATAAAGCTTGCCCGGCCCGACAATATCTGACTTACAGACTTACAATTATCTGAATTCACACTTGAGTCACAATACTACGTTCAGTTTTTCGCTCTTTCACACTTCGCGTGTACAATGTACATACTTAAAGTATTCATTTTCATCATAAAAATTATAAAGCCAACAAGTTATTTGTTTATTGCGAAACGCCCAATCGAAGTAAAGACAGTTTACGTTCCAGATTACGTAATATTAAGTCAAAACGCACGACAGGCTACTATGTGCAGAAGCATACAATTCCCTGTGCTCTACACAAAATTTCAAGGTTTGGTTACCACACTATACAATACCCACGTTTCATGTACCAATTCACCGCTGGATGACTAGCTTCATGTCAAACTCGATGCAAATATATTGCCATCTTGAGCATTATATACAGAGTTCTCGTCTAGTGTAAAAAAATTGTGATTAATTCACAATTTCATAGTGACACTTAAGTATTAATACTCCCTCAAGGCTCTATTTTTGTTTCATAGTCCCATATTTGATTACAAAATTTAAGTGTACAATATTGGACTAATATTGGACCAATATTTGATAGCTAACAAGGTACCTACTTAGCTGCTAACGACTTGACAATCCCATTTGGATTTTTCGTAGGTATACGTAGTAAGAGAAAGATATACAAAATTTCGAACTCGAGATTTTGATCAATTCTGATATTACGCTACGATGCGTTTTTATACCCCGTACCACACTGTGGCGAGGGTATATTCACTTTGACATTCCATTTGTAACGCACATAAGGAGACTTTGTAGGTATGACAAACTGTATATATTATTGATCAGCATCACTTTCTTAGTCGATCTAGCGATGTCCGTCTGTCCGTCTGTCCGTCCGCACGATTACGGCCGTAATTTAAGAGCTATCGACTTGAAATTTGGTACGTAAGCTTTTATCCACCAAACTGCGGCTAAGTTCGAAGATGAGCAAGATCGGATGAAAGCTACTACTACCTCCCATACAAAAATATCGGATTTATATAGCTTTTTGATGTTAAAAATTAAATTTAACTAGCTACAATAAAGATAGCAAGTTTAAACTTTGCACATATTGTTTTAATAATATTTAAAATTTGTTGACAAAAAATGAGCTTGGTCGAATTAAAACTACCCATACCTCCCATACAAATATATAATTTTTTAATACTTAAATATATTTTTTATTTTTACAATAATATAGTACCGGGTATTTGAGCTTCGGCATAGTCGAAGATAATTGTCTTACTGGTTTTCTTTATGTTAGCCCTAATATTTACGGTACTTCCCATAAAAAAATTCTACGAAATATTTAACAATTTAGATTTTTTCGAAAACGGCTCTAACTATTTGAACAAAAAATGAATAATTAAGTTAATGTAGGCATGCTTAACATTACTGCATACACCAGTTTTTCGCTAAAAAGTCCAGCAAAGGCAGTTTTGAAAATTGGCTTTTTCTCGAAAACGGTAAAAACGATTTAAAAAGAAACTTATTTTTAAGGTACTATTGTCATTCTTAACTTGATAGGAAACTCAGTTTTTCTCTAAAAAGACTGCGTCCTCTGATATCCTCCCAAATCCCTAATAATAGTACTTTAAAAAACTGCTCATATCTCAAAAACGACATTTTCGATTACGATAAAAATGTAAAAATGTAACAAAATAATACATTTTGCTCAGTTTTGAGCTAAACAGTTGCAAAACTGAGTTTTTTTAACCATGAATGCGTCCATAGATTTCCACCCCAATCGCTAAAAATGGTACCTACTTAAAAAACTGCTCATATCTCGACAACGCCATTTTCAATTTGGATGAAAATGTAACTGCTAGGTAACTTTTATATCCTGAAGAATACGTCGTACACAGTTTTCAGCTAAACAGTTTAATAACAGTGCTTCTCGAATCCAAAGTTGTAACATTTGTCATCATAATTTTACTAAAAACCGCTCCAACGATTTTGATCAAAATACATATTTAAGACAACATAAGCATTCTAAACATGATCTGATCACGTACTTAGGTTTTGTCAGAAAACTCAAATATAGCCGTTTTATGAAAATTACTACCCAAATATTTTTTCAAAGCCTAAAACTTTGCCATTGAAGTTTATATATAAAATTCGAAATTCATCGCCTACTTGCCTCCTTTAAGTGTCAGTTCGGCGGGATATTTGAAAGTAATAAAGTGTTGTAGTTAATACGTATGTTTATGTAGTAAGGACTACGTTTTTAATTAACAAAGTGTAGTGTATTATAGTTAAGTGCATGCAATGCAGCATTGGGTTAATGTTTTGAACCACTCCAACTTCATGTTGGGTGTGGTATTGTAAACCACCACCAACTTAACGTTGGGTGTGATCGTTTAATATGACATAATTTTTGCTGAATGACAATTTGTGACCAGCGATAAAATAAGTAACATTGTTTTTTCTGTAAAACGTTTATGATTTTAATAAAGTTTTGTTTGATTTACCCTCACTAAGAAAAGGTTTAAGTTACTAAACCTGAGTACATCTTAATTGGGTATGATTTTAAACGTAAAATTTGCTGAAATGACTGAGATTCTGCAAGATTCGCAGCAAACGAGAAAGTTTCGTGCGACCCAGTCGTGCACATTTTTCTCTTTACAAGTTAACAAATTAATTTTTTTTGCTAAAGTAAAGTTAGGCGTCAGCGTCATTATTGTTGTTCGCAACCCATTTTGCAAATTAAATAAACATTTGGGTGAGCATTATGAATTAACTGTGACACATGTTTCTACTCAAACTTAAGTAACACTTAACTCTATGATATATATATCGCTAGCGGTCAAATTAATGCGGACACTTTTGGAATTATTAGTCGCAGTTGTACAACAAATCTGTCAAAAGCCGTCATAATAAGGTTAAGTACCTTACCTACTACGTAATTCCGTTTGAATTTCCAATTCAAAAATGACAAATTGGGTCAATTTGTGAGTTACTTGAGTTGATTTAATTATTGCTACGACCTTCGTTTTCCTTAACCTATATCTATTCTGACAATAATTGTTTATTTATTTTTCTGGCAATTTAAGGGAGATCCCATACTCTGCTTCCAGTTTGTTTATTTTCTTTTGCATGTAGATACCATACACAACATTCTACTCTTCACGCATACCCACAAATACCCTTCAGTGCATTGTGTTGGTATATCCCCAATCAACTAAATGTTTTGCAATAAAAAGTAAAATATAAAAAATCTCTCTAAATAAACTGTGCTATTTTTGCTTGCCTGCTAAATATTTAAATACATCTTCGTATCCAGTGCGGCGCGCATGTAGTTTAGTGTGAACCCTATGTGCCGGCTCGCTTGCTAATAGCAAACTTAACGAAAGTAAACAAATCGAACCAACTTTTTTTTTTTTTTTTGTAAACAAGTTTGTGTATTTTTAATATTTGAGGAGGCATTTAATTTGTGGCTGCTTTCCGTTCAGTGGTAGTACAATTGAATGCCTTATCCCATTTATTAGATGGCGATGATTTATAAGAAGCAAACGGCTTTTGTACTATTTTGACAAGTTAAACTTTTGTTGGCACAGTTTCCGCAATTCGCGGAAAATTCGAACAGTTTTATTGACATTTGATGAGTTTCTTTGTAGGACGAGTACTTGGGTGGGACACGGCAGTTCTGTTACTAAGAATTTAGATAGAGATAGAGCCGCGGTATGTTCCGCCATAAGGCGACTATTTGGCTACGAAATTATGTCCAATACAATTTACGTTTAGTAGACTTTAAAAATTAAAAAAAAAATTATAATTGCTGCTAGCTGGAGATGTTTGCAAAAAGTTGGAAAATGCATTTTGACGTGGATGTGGATTTTCCATGCCATTACAATAGCCACCTGTCATTATTTAAATACTCTTCACATCTTGGAAAAAAGAAGCAGCCGCTATAATGTTTTTTATGACACCACGTACGGGTTCAAACGTCAAATAAATGCCAGACTGATATAGTCATATATTTGTAACTATAATCTGGTAAACATTGCAGAAAAATATGTTCAATATTACAAGCCCAATAGGTGCATAACCTTCTCCCCGAACACTTGGAAGTCTGAATTTTAGCACCATGCTGAGTGCAAATAACATTTTCATGTATTCTTTGACAAAATAAGATCTGAACAAAACAAATAAAAAATGTGCACGACTGGGTCGCACGTAGCTTTCTCGTTTATTGCGAATCTCGCAGAATCTCAGAGTCATTTCAGCAAAGTTTACGTTTAAAATCATACGCACTCAGATGAACTCAGATAACTGAGCACTTGTTAATTAACAACGTAATACCTACATACTACATAAACATACGTATTAACTTCAACATTTGCATTTAAATTTCACCCCGAACTGACATTTTAATTTCGATGAATTTCGAATTATATTGCCACTGAAGTTTTGGGCTTTGCAAAAATATACCGTGTGTGAATAAAGATCGGGATTTGGGTAGTCATTTTTGAGAAATATTCATAAAACGGCTATATTTGAGTTTTCTGAAAAAAAAAAAAAACTAAATACGTAAATCATGTTTAGAATGTTGTCTTAAATAATGTATTTCGATGCAAATGTTAAGAGCGGTTTTTTGTAAAATTATGCTGACAAATGTTACAACTTTGGAGTCGCAAAGCACTCTTATTAAACTGTTTAGCTGAAAACTGTGTACGACGTATTCTATTCAGGATATAAAAGTTACCTAGCAGTTACATTTTCATCCAAATTGAGAATAGTGTTTTCGAGATATGAGCAGTTTTCAAAGTACCATTTTTAGCGATTGGGGTGTAAATCGAAGGACGCATTCAAAAAAACACTGTTTTACGACTGTTTAGCTCAAAACTGAGCAAAATGTATTATTTTGGATTTAAGCATTACCTGCCAGTTATATTTTTATCATAATCGAAAATGGCATTTTTGAGATATGAGCAGTTTTTTAAAGTACTATTATTAGGGATTTGGGTGGATATCAGAGGACGCAGTCTTTTTAGGGAAAAACTGAGTTTGCTATAAAGTTAAGAATGACAATAGTACCTTAAAAATACGTTTTTTTAAATCGTTTTTACCGTTTTCGAGAAAAAGCCAATTTTCAAAACTGCCGTTGCTGAGCTGGGTATGAAGTCATGTTAAGCATGCTTACGTTAACTGAACTATCAATTTTGGTTCAAATCGTTATAGCCGTTTTCGAGAAAAAATCTAAATTTACTCATATTTCGTAATATTTCGTAAAATTTTTATATGGGAGGTAGGTACCGTTAATATTAGGGCTAGCATAAAAAAAAACTTCCCCACAAACTCTAAATACGAAGTTTGAAGCAAATCCGTCCAAGCGTTTAGATTCCCCAGGGGTGGGACAGACAGACATACGGACGGACAGAATTGCGAGACCCACTTTTTTTAATTTCCCCTATCATCGTAATATCAGAATTGATCAAAATCTCGAGTTCCAAATTTTTTACGAAAACAATATCTTTTCTTACTACGTATACGAGAAAGTTAAAAATTGGGCAAGAGGCCCATATAGAACCTTACACCTGTTTGTTTTATTTTTGGGGCAAATGTAAGAAATCTAAATTTTGTAAGCCGAATTCAGAGATCCTCTTATTATATGTTAGACTTTTGGATGTTTTGCTGACATTTCCGAGAGATGGCTCAATGTAAAAAATACAAGCCGTGATTCGTTTCTTTTTGGGGGTTGTAGCCCCTCGCTCAGTATCTAATCTAAATTTCTGCCCGATTTCTTGCTTGCGACATGCACATTGCACATGCTTCATGCCCTGCCATTCAGCTCAAAAATTTAAAATCCAAAGTGGACATTCATGAATGCAGCAGATAGTCGTCAAATCTTTTCACCCTGCTATGTTAAGAACTATTATAAGTTGTCACCTGTCACAGTATCACCGTCGATATGATGAGCAAATCTATAAATCGTGATTAGCCCAGGTAAAAAATATAGGTACCTGATTCTATTAGTTCAATTATATATACTATACCTCTGCTATAAACGGACGGAATCCTAGTTGGTGCGATTGGCGGTAAATCGTCAGACGCGACTTTGAAAGTCACGCTTCTGTATCTGTCAATGGCAGTAATTAGCAAATTTGCTTTCTGGGGGGGCATTACCTATTTAAGGCTTCACTACTCTTTAAAGAAAGTTGCCAAATTATTTTATTGTTTGAGATACAATATCTTCAAATGAATTGATATACCACATGCGTCACGACGAATGCTTATTAGCGCCCACTTTATTTATTCTTGCGGCACACGAATGTACGTAATTTAAAAGACATTAAAACGGTTTGGATTTATATTTGGTAGAAAATGCAATTATTCCTAAGCACAAATTAGGTACAACACTTTATGGCGTATGTATACGACAGTAAACGGTTTCGTGTAAATTAATTGATTTTAATTATATTTTGCCGACTTCAAGAAGAAATCGATCCCCAAATAAAATCATAATAATTAATTTATGACGAATTTTCCGTTCGCGATTATCGAATGTTATTTTTTTTCGATAGAAATGCTTATGGTTAATAAATAAACATAGAACTCGCAGAACCGCTTACTTGAAATTCCTTCAAAATAGATTTCTCAATTCATTTAGAAAGCTTTAGGTATTTTCACGCACTTTTGCGCGCCAAGCACTAAAATTCTGTCAAATTCAAAAACTTGAGAGAAACGCTCTCAGACTCAGAGAAGCCAGAAGTACATCTGTATAATACTTCGAGTAAGTTCACCTCACCTCCATTTTATTAAATGGATATACATACGTACATAATTTAAGTAATCAGTAGGTAAATAAATTATTTATTTTTTAAAATCTTGTACCTACCTCTTAACCGAGCAAACGTTGAAAACTATTTACAGATAGACAATGTCAACTTTTTGCATTTCACAATTCCCATAATGCAAATAGTTTTGGCGGAGATTGCGGAGCACTCTTCCATATAGCAGCTTATGCGCTAGACGTCTAGCGGTCAATGGGACCATTGGGACGCGTGTTTGTGGCCTTATACATTATACTATACATATTAATGCAACGACCCCAACAGTCAACATTTTTATACCCTCCACAGGAAGGTATATTAACTTTGTCATTACGTTTGTAACGCCGAGAAGGATTCACCGGAGACCCTATCAAGTATATATATTATGAATCAGGATCGCATTCTGAATCGATTAACCCATGACCGTCTGTCTGTCTGTGTATCTGTTGAAAGCACGATAGCGTCCAAACGAATTGACCTAGGCAAATGAAATTTTGTAAGACGCCTTCTATTTACCGTCGCCAGGTTGGTATTGAAAAGAAAATGGGCTATGTCGGTTAAGTAGTTCTGGTACATCCCATACAAAACCAATATTAGACACATGCGTGTACCTGTACCAGTTCATTCAGTGGAAGGTATCAAAGCATCGGCCAGGCCGATGATAATATTTTTACTTGTTTTATCTTTAAAGGATACGTTACAAATAAATTTATACTGCCCGGATTTTAAGCTGGGGAACTATGCCCATGGTCCTATGGCTGTTACAAACATTCAATTTATTATTGGTCGTGTACTTTAACAGGCATAATGTTGTAATAAAATTTAACTAGATTGATATTCGTTAAATTAATTTTATGTAAAACTTCTTATGGTTCGTTGGATTGGAGAGCAATTCCTAACTCTGATGAATCGAAAATAGGACAGCCATGGCTGGCTTCGTATGAGTCAGGTATGACTGTTTGAGTAGGGTAAAGACGGCAAATATGGCACCCGGGGGGAAATGGCACCCTTTCAATATCTCCCACTAACGACTTCTTTTCCAAATAGAGGCAGCAAAATATCATTAATTCATACTAAAGAATGTTGATAGGTGCTGTAGACATCGCAGTAGCTCACGCAGTTTTTTTGTGACAAGGTGAGAAAAAATAAGTAGAAGTGTTATCATCGGCCTGACCGATGCTTTGATACCCTCCACTGTATGTACTGTATAGGTACATGCATGTGTCTAATATTGGTTTTGTATGGGAGGTACGAGAACTACTTGACCGACATAGAAAATTTTTAATAATAACTTGACAACTGTTAAAACAAGTCCTCTCACAAAATTTCATTCGCCTATGTCGATTCGTTTGGACGCTATCGTGTTTTCAACAGACAGACAGACGGACATGGCTAAATCGAATCAGAATGTGATCCTGATTCAGAATATATGAATATATATACTTTATAGGGTCTCCGGTGAATCCTTCTCGGCGTTACAAATGTAATGACAAAGTTAATATACCTTCCTATGGAGGGTATAATAACTAGAGTGAATTTTAGACAAACATTTTTTTTGTGGTTTACTCAAGTAAGTGTAGATAGGTAAGCTGTTGGCGCCGGCTATACGTTTAAGCATAATAAGAGAGTTAAATCGATATTTAATTGTTTTTGTTTAATTTGTCGAGTGAGTTTGCGTGTTTCATCGTGTTATTTTCAATATCAGTGGCACCTTCAAAAAGGGGAAATGGCGCACCCAAAAATGTGGGGATATATGGCGCCGTTGCCATTTCACCTATTCAGTACTTTTAGGTCTGGAAATGACGTTATCTCAGACCAAAAAAAAATGTATAATATGGAATAGGCCGGATGTCAAATCAATAGCGGATCCTCGTTAGTGATTGTAGAAAAGGGATCACGCAATGTAACTGCAGTCACATCTGCAGAGAGGTTAGACCATAACGGTCATCGCATGCTGCAACACAGAAGTATTATTTTTATCACCTGCCAAATGGTTGGACTAAGTGTATAATGTGCCATTTTTAGTCAAATGACTCCTGCACATCGTATTTTAACGCATCCAACAAGTATTACAACAGTTATCAAAAGAAAAAGTAGGGTCATGGCGCCATATTACCCTCCATTTTTTTGCCTATAGTTTTTTTTGTTGAAAAAAATATATGTTTTTTTAACTCTGAATTCCTTTAATGGTCATATTTTACTCTTTTAAATGAATTGAAAAATAAAGTTATTTTTGTTAAAATTAAAAATATTGTTTATTTTCTGAGTTAAAAACAAAAACAAAAAGGGGTGCCATATTTGCCGACTTTACCCTATAGCAAATTCTCAAGAGAATCTACATGGAAATGAGCTACTATTTTCATTGGGGTGCTATTTCCTTGGGCGTTATTGCCTAACGCCATTTTCAGTATTCCTACCACCACAGCATTCGTTATTTTTCAAAAACTTATAATTGAGTATTCCGTATAGGCTGGGCATCCTCATTTTAACAATTGACCATATTTTGTAATTGCGTAATAATAATATGTATGTTTTTAAGTATTTTTGTTTTTTGCATTCTAAATGTCGGTGAAAAATGTATTAGTAATTAATTTTTATTAGAAATCTCATTGAAAAATTATACTTTAACAAGATTTTTATGTACATGCAATTTGCAATTTCAATAAAGAAAAATAATATTTTCGTAGTGATACTAAAAGTTAACGAAAATCATAAACTGATACCAAAAATCAGCAAATTTTATTTCATATAGACTAAAACTAGATTTAGTATTCCAACCCAAGCGCAAACCAGACACATAATCACCCCTATTCTTATTGTCGTTTATTTTAAATGACTCGTATTTGATTACGTTTTTAAGGCGGTATTTGTATCTTTTTTGAGACAAACGATTTGAAATTACAGCAAATAAATTGAAAATAAAAAAAAAATCCTTTTTTTTCGAAAAAAATCTGAATATCGTTTTTAAAACGACATTGTTCTACTTTCTATGACCTACCTTGAAAGTGTATGATTAGAAAAAGCTTTCAATCGTATTTCTTGTGCATTGATGGTGAGGTCATGTAATGACTTGATAATTGTTATTTTATCGGACACAGCTGTCATTGAAGAATGGGATTGGCTAGATGATTTCATTTCCACATTCAATTATCTTAATACCAATAAATACTGTCAGTATCAAGGTTATAAACGATTAAGGGCAAACACTGATAGAATTAAGAAATTGAATCTTTGGCAATGGTCGTATTGTAGTCTGGGAGTTAGCGAAATCGTGCAGCACTACTTGGTGATTAAGAAAATCTTCAATGACATTAGTGTAGGTATACTTGTCGAAAAATATCTGTCGTAGTTAAAATATATAGTCAGAAATCGGAATTGTAGAGAATATTAAATTTCATAAATAATGGTGTGCTATGGTTCAGTTGTGAAAGTGCTGGACTGTACCGCCTGGCAAAAATAAAATAAATTACATCTTCAGATTTTTAACACTGTACCAAATTCGGAAAGTATAACTATCCTAAGAAAACTTTCCAACTCAGACGTTCTGATTCGACTTAAAAATTGTAGATCCCTTCCATTCGTCTCAAAAAAATCACATAAATGCAAATGAATCATTGTGAGAAACTGGGCTCAGTATCCTAAATGAACCTGTTGCGCCAACTGTTTAACTATTTAAATGGTCCTTCATGGTAATAAAAGCTTAAACACTTGCCCAGATTTCATCACTTCTATACTACCTTTCCGAATGTTGTACAAAGGTTGTAGACCAACCAATTTCGAGGCTCTTGAGCTTTTGAACACACTTTAACGTCAGAGATGTCTTAATGTTTCTCTGCTCATTCGGCAGTCAGCTGCTTGGCTAGATCTTCTGCAGGGTGCCTAGTTTCCTTAAAACTAACATTTTTAAAAGTGTTTACAACAACTGAAGAGATTTTGTGTTTAGCACTTGCATAGCACAGCCATTCAGATTAGTCCACATTTTCTAAAGCCCACATATTGGGCGCGTCTTTTTTTTGCAATCCTAAATATGGGCTTAGCAAATTTTCCATTCAAATACGCAATCCTATATTATATAGGATTTGTTAGCCCGGATAATCATCGGCGCTTATGACTTAAGCCCAGATAAAAACTGTGCTACCAATCTACGATTGCTTTAAATGTTATCGAAAGTGCTATCGTTTGTGTCATAAATGACACTAATTTGACGACTAAAATTAATAGGGGTAGGGGAGATTGGGGGATACTAACGCCATAATGGCGATAGTTCACTTTCAAATGCGAATTAAAGCCATAATCCACCTATGGCTTTAATTCACTTTTAAAAGATAACTATAGCCATCACTTAAATGTGAACTAATGCCATATGGTGTCACATTCTTATGACCAAACACTGCGGCAGCACTGCATACTGCAAATCGCTCTTGTGGCTGAAACTCGCTGTTGCTACACAGTGCTGCAGAGCTTGCCAACAATAAATAAACCATCTGAAACTACGCCTATAGCTCACTTGTTCTCGTCATTTATCATTTTACAAAATAATTGACTGCCTGCAAATTTCGTTGGTGAAGACAGAAATACAACAGCTGAAAAGTCAAATGTCAACTAGCATAGTGCTGCCAAGTCACAGTGAGGGCTGAAACACACATTTCAATGTGAATGCGCGCACATAATTTTGGATTTTATGTGTGCGCATTCATATTGAAATATTCGTGTTTCAATTTTTGCGACTAAACAGTCGCGCGATTGAAATCGCATGTGTGTTTCGGGCATAAGGCGTTTTTTTGTTGTGTTTTGTTACAGCCTATATAGGATTGGCAACGCCATTTACTTTTGTAAGTTTTATAATTGCTAAACGCTTATTCTCGGTTTTACAGTGCAGAGTTCAGTGTGCCTTAAGTTTGAATAGAGACAAACAGATAAATGTCTGTCACTCATGTATATTTTGTGTATCACAGTCAATTCACAATACATATTCACCACAAATGGTACAAAAAAAAGAATTGACAGAACTTATACAAATTTTAGTTTTGCAGTACATATTTAATAATTTATTTGATTTTTAAAAATTGGTTGTAAACTACAATTAATAAAAACCCTAAGTAGAACTATGTTATTTAATGAAACTGGCAAAGCGAAAAAAAAATGCAATGAACTTGTCAAATCGTTGGCAGCTGTATATCTGGCTACCTGTCAAAGATACGAGAAGGTAGCACTGAAGTGTCCAATATTTCACACTTAAATTTTTAATTAAATATGACACTATGAATATATCCACACTAAAGGCAAATCAGTAGAAACAGCTCCACATGAAGTCGTAGGAAAAATAGAAAAAAAAGTTAACACTACAAAAGAAATACGGCCTGGCTGCATTTCTAGAGAGCCTTTAATAATGTAAATACAATGGCTATTAAAAACACTGTAGGAACAGTTAACAATCAACTGGATATGGCAAATGCTCAGGACTAGGTGTGGTCTTAGACACCTTTCTCAACTTACTTCCGTTTGATCTACAGATTAAGCTAACAATCGATAATAATCATGGATAGTCGCACAATGCTTAAGACATGTGTGCAGAACCAAGGCAGCTTATGCCGGGTTCCAGGTCACTGCAACATTGAAGGAAACAAAGTCCCCGAAGAATTAGCAAAAAAAGGGCGGGGATATGACGAAAAATCAACAAGTTGAGGTCAATCCACCATTGAGTACCTTCAAGGAAATTATCAAAAGTAGTATAATGAATAAAGCAGCCCGAACATGGGCCAACATAGCTAACCTACACCTGCGGCCAGAAACGGATCACAGATGAACTAAGACCATTCTTAAACTTAGCAGGGCAAACTTATATGTATTCTGTCTGGCCCACTATCCTTTTAGAAAGCATGCTAAAAGACTAGGCCCTTCAGACAGGCCTTTCAGACACAGATCTGTGCAGATTCTGGAATGATAATATGCGTCGAGGAAGACATCACACACATACTGTGCGAATGTCATGGCATAGCACGTACGCAGTATAATATTTTGGGAAACTACTTTTTAGGACTTGTCGACCAAGCGAAGGTGCATAGGTTTTTCCGTCTATTAAAAGATGACTTTCCCAGGGATCGAGATGTGCCCACTAAGGTGTCTAGTGTCTTGTGATGGTTCTCCTCACAACCCTGAATATAACCTAACCTAACCTGACACTATATGAAGCAGAAATCGAAGCTAGAGTCGGATTTGATGAAGAATCGATACTTAAGTGGTCACTGTGCAACTGGGCAATTGCCTAATTAACTTTTATTAATAGGTTATCAGTGTTGGCGCCGTAGCGCAGTGGTTAGTGTTCTGGACTACGATCTACGGTTCGATCCCCGGAAAAACACAAACTACACCCTAAGGTTTTTTCTACTGCGCCACCTCTCACGAACGTCTGACTCAAATCGAAGAGTATGACTGTCTTGAAAAAGCTTCTCAATTCAGCCGTTCGGACTCGGCATAAAATTGTAGGTCCCTTCCATTCGTCCCAAAAATAGAAAATCACATAAACGAATGAATAATGAATAGTTGGTTGCGAGAAGCTAGGCCTAGGGTGTCTACCCACCTGTTGCGCCACCTATTTATTTATTTTTTTTAAAACTTAATTATAAATGATGATTTAAAACAAATATATTCTTATATAAAAAATGTATTTTACTCTCCCATCTAGTATTCGGAGTTCTTCGTGGCTTGGACTGTAAAAAGTACAAACTCAATCCAGATCCCGATTATCCAGACGATGATCATATATTTAGTGATGATGATGGTTCTGTATTTCTGCCATTTATACGTAAGACATTCGATAACACAAACTATTGTGTGGAGAAAATTCGTGCCGCCTCCACAGGAGTTCAAAGGGTAAGCGTATTCCAAGTGCTACTCCATGGACATAACTAAGCGTCTAATTTAACTTTAGTTATATACTTTTCTCTGCTTCGAAGATGTAGGAAAGGACGCCATCAAGTTCAGTCTGTACTCCGTCGGTTTGATAATATCCTGCGTCTTCTATGCGTTGACGTTGCTCGTGTACCTGTCTATACCAAAGTTGAGAAATCTGCCAGGAAAGATTCTAATATGCTTGGTGATGAGCTTGTTCATTGCCTACCTGGAGATTGCCATTACCCAGATAACGCCACCAAATGACAACATATGCTTTAGTGTTGGTAAGCCAATGAGTAATTGATATTGTTTGACGTATACTGATTAATAATAAATTTTGTTGTTTAATTAATTTTCAGCATTTTCTATTTACTTTAGCTTAATGGCGGCTTTTGCATGGATGAATGTAATGTGCTTCGATATATGGCAAACGTTCGGGTGAGTTTTCTATTAACACACATGCCCGATGCCCACTCCGTCTCCCTTGCCAGAGCGAATGAAATTTGATAAGATTATGGAAGCGTTGTAGGGTGATTGAACGGCAAGTTAGATTCAAAGCGGTGTTTGCGTATAATAAACAGAATTTGGTTACTGCTGGTAGTGAAAGGGTGGACAGTTTGCAGCTCTAATTAGTACATTTTAAATGCCGAGTAAAAATCAGTTTTAATTTAATGGAAGTCAAAAATATTGCTGCTCACTTCTGAGATACATAATATGGAAGTAATGCAGCTTAAGCCAATTTGCGACCGCATTTGAATTGTACGTCTTTACTTCAATGGGATAGGTGTATTTCTAGCGCTTGACACAAAGTTTTATTATTGTTGACGTTTTTTGTAAAAGTGGTTGTGATTGTGATGTTATGTTTCCGTATAAAAGAAAAACGACCGCCTCTTTCGACTTCTAAAACAGACTCCTCGTTGCCCTGTCGTTCTAGCCGAAACGTGAGGTAGGTCGGAAAGCCAGATCAGCGTTGCGCTGGTGCCAGAACTGGGGCACAACAGTGATATTCGGTAATCTGTCATATTAAAAACTGTTGTTGTTCATAGTTGTGATTTTTCTATTTTATTAGTGATGAAGGAAACTCGCAATACATGCAGTAAAAGAAGAGAAACCTCTTGGGCTATGTAACTTTTATTGCATTTTGTAAACAACATACTTCTTAAATACAAACATAATCTAGTTCAGGTCCAAACTACTGCTACTGTGTTACTACTTTTCCACAGCCAGGAAATTTGATTTTCCTCTTTCTTAACTCGGTCTGAATCCAGTTACGAAACTTTGCAACTGACGTATAAACCTCAGGCAATGGGGAACCATTGAATCCCCATGAACTAACTCCAACCTGAACCATTCGTTGGTTGATTCCACACACTGGACAAAGCAAAGGTGCTCCGCCATTACTATTTAATATTGTTTGATCGGATTCTACATCAGCGCACATGGAGCTAGAGTCCAGAGTAAAATTATTTCCTAGAGCCGTCATTCGCAATGCCTTTTCACATTTGTGACTTGGAACAACAGTCACATTTATTTTTTTAAACTTTCTATAATCCACTGAAAAGGTGTCCCGATTTCGCTCCCAGATACTAACCGAACAACGGACGTAGTTTATGTCAATTGCATTAGTTTTGAGTAAGCACACTGTTCTTAGCTGTGGGGACATTTTAAAGGAATCATTGAGGAATATTAGAGCTATATCGTTCTTGGGATTTTCAATATCATAATCCTCTGCGAATACTACTTCTTTAATGCGAAGCTCCTGATAGGATATATTGTCTTTTTTGCGGAGTTTTCTATTAAGTCCAGCACGGATTTTGAGGTCAGCTAGTGATTTATTGAACATGCAATGGGCGGCAGTTAGAACAACGTTAACATTTATCAAAGAGCCGACACATTCTTGAATTTCGTAGATCTTATTTTCGTGCATTTCTTCTCTGATGATTAGAGCCGTACTAAGAGGTTTGTCGTGCTTCTTGGGTTTGCCATCTCTTTTGTTATTTTGTTGTTGCTCCTGTGGTTTTCTTTCGAAAGTGATGTTCTAAAAGAAATAGAAAGAAAAGGATTCGTAAATAACTAGCTATAAAAATAAATAAATAAATAGCGGGTAGACACCCAAGGCCTAGCTTCTCGCAATAACTAGCTATATGTGTAAAAATTCGCACCCCGGGTGCGAATATCCGATTTCAATAAAGAAACAAAGAAATTCGCACCCGGTGAAAATTTCCGATTTCCTTTAAAGAGTGCGGAAATTCGCACCCTGGGTGCGAATTTCGAGTAAATCATAAGCATGTTGGAATTATAATAAGCTAGCAGTGACCGTAATTTCGTTCGCATTGTGAAATATAAGTTGTTTAGTTTTATTACCTACAAAAATCATAGTACCTACTTTAACCTATCAAAATATCGGGCAAGTTTCAGCCATCTGCGCACCTCTTCGGACAAATATTGCTGCCATTGATTGTATTGGTAACATAGCGCATCACATGCTACTCCTTCCGTTCTTTTTCTGGACTGCGTATTTCGTCCCTGTTGAAAATATTACATGCATAACGCATACTTCTATGACAAAGAATAACCTTTAGTATTTTTCTTTGCATTGAATGAGTATATTTGAGAATAGGCATGAAAGAAACACATTTTGGCTCAAAACTGAAAAAGAAGCATCGGTGTCTCTGTATATAGAACTAGCTAACCCCTTTCCAAACTTCGTAGTGCAAAACCGAAAAATGAATTTCAAATTCATTTAAATCAGTGATAAAAAGTTTTTATTGTAATGCTCTGTGGTACACAACATTTTTGGTTTTGCCGGGAATCGTATTGCCTAGCCCTAGATAATATTCTTGTCTATCAGGATTTTGTATGGAAAATGCCACGCACCTTTGTCCAATGTTCACAGAAACACTTCTGGACACTTCTGTATAAGATCTTGAATGTTTTTTATATGGAAGGTGCCACGACCCTATAACTCATAAACCAATAAACATACAAAGACCGTATACACATACAAACCTTGGTATTGACGTCACCTTTCATAGGAAATTTTCGGAAACAGTATCGGTTTATCCACACGAACATTTTTAAAGTTTTTGTAGAGAAATTAGAGTTGAAACATATTTCCAAGAGAAACAGATGTACCCCAAAGATCGGTGTTTAGACCTTTTCTCTAAAAGATGATACACATACATTTTCGTAGTTTTACTATAATTATGAATCTGCTATCTTCGCAGATGATACCTGCATTTTTTCGACAGATGCAAGCTTTCGCAGAATACAATTTCAGTCCTCTCCATACA
The DNA here is from genome assembly GCA_949372485.1 of Cheilosia soror. Lineage (NCBI taxonomy): Eukaryota > Metazoa > Arthropoda > Insecta > Diptera > Syrphidae > Cheilosia > Cheilosia soror. The sequence goes on from OX443561.1 coordinate 124,785,458, forward strand.
TGAAAATCAAAATAAATGCTTCTAAGAAGCAGGATGTCTTTTTCATCCGTTTTTTTCACAAGCAACTATTGATAAATAATCTACAAACAGATTGGAGATCAAGTGCTAAATACTTTGATTGATAAGTCATTAACATTGAACTTGCATATTTACAAGCAATTCGAAAGTGAATGGCAATAAAAATGCTTTATCTAAATTAAGCAATCAAAATAAACTCAGTATGGTCAAAGTCATATTTCAATTGATAATATTTTATGGATTCCGTGTTTAAGGTAAGTTTGCAATAAGGCCGTAAAGTAAATTGTTTAAAATGATTTCGAGTCTATCTTACCATTTTTCTACAGAAAAATTGCACATAATTTCCAATATCGAAAAGTACCCAAAAAAAAATATTATTAAATTTATCAGTTGGTCCTACAGTTTTTCCGATTATTCATTGATTTCAGGCTTGCTATATTAATCACCCTATTAACATTTTCAAATGCATTGTTAATTATTTTTCTATATTTTCATATACATAATATAATATATTTTATTTATTATATATGCGAAAGCCAACATATATTCATTTTTAAATGTTTCTATTCACAGTTATTTATTTATTGAATTTCTATTTAATTATTTATTTAAATCATACTTATTATTTTTTTTACAACCACTCTATTTTTCCTGTTTTTATTCTGTTAATAATAAACCACACAGTGGTTAGTGTGCTGGACTACTGTGCGAGGGATCCCAGGTTCGATCCCCGGAAAAACACAAATTACATCTTAAAAGTTTTTTCTACTGCGCCACCTCTCGCGAACGTCTGACAAACATCCGAGAGTATGACTGTCATGAAAAAGCTTCTCAATTCAGCCGTTCGGACTCGGCATAAAATTGTAGGTCCCTTCCATTCGCCCCAAAATATAGAAACTCACACAAAACGAATGGTTGCGAGAAGCTAGGCCTTGGGTGTCACCCGCCTGTTGCGCCACCTATTTATTTATTTTTTTAAATTCATAAGAATGACAAGTATCTTTTTCACTGTTACTTAAAATATATTTATAATATTTCAGCAGTAAAATAGCTATTCTTTATATCTCTATTAATTGTGCAATAGTAATATCTCTTCAATTTGATTTGAATTAATAAAAGAAAATAAAAACCAAAAAATATAAAATCTATAAACAAAAGCATGGAACATAATTTAAAATTCAATTGGATACGCCAAAAGATAAATTGTACGTTTCCGTAGATGTAAGCGTGGATTTGATTAATTATTATTTTAGTCTAGATTATTGTGGTTGTCATTCTGGCTTGCCACCATCGGCTATTACAGCTGTTGGTTCTTAATCTTGATTTAGTAGAACACATGTCGATGTCATACATATGTCAAACGTTTTTGTACACAAATAGAACAAAATATGAGCTGCTATTTGTAACTCTCCAAGTTGAGCAGAATGGTGTGCTCTCTCGATGAATTTGCCTTTTACGAAATTTATGTATTTAGAAAATAAAATAAAAAGTATTATACCTTACTTTTAGTTGATTGATACTACTTTCGAAAAGTAAGAAAACAGCGTGTGCTTTACTGCGGTGTTATTGTTTTTTATAAATAAAATGAATATAAAATGAACAAGGCGTGGAAATTGTGCAAACTTATTTTGAAAACTATGGTTCAGTTCGGCAAACTTATCGTACGCTACGTCCTTTTTACGGTCGATATAATCGTCCATCTGAGCAAGTTATTCGGCCACGATGAATCGTTTATGTATCGTAATACGCATCTCCAAAGATGACAAATAGTGCGAACAGAAGAAATTATTGCCGTTGTGCGTTCAGTGTTAAGAAGAATTCGAATGAGTCGATTCGCCCTCGTGCCAACAGCTCTCAACAATTTGAGCTATGCCCATGCCCATCTACTTTGTCCGGAATGTTGCCGTCAATGGAGAGCTTTCAAATCTAACGAAGAATTCTTTAGACAAAAAACTATATATATACCAATTCATTGATTTTGATTAGTTTTTAAATCGTATGTACTTAAACGAACATACTAAAAATTTTCAAAGCAGAAGGCGTCTTAATTTTTTTTTTGACATGAGATCAATCACCTATTATCTGGATCCACATTAATATCCAAATGAACAGATATCATAGCAAGGGAGCTTAATCTCGCATTCTCCTTCGGGACACTGTTTTAATCCTTTTTATAGTTCAAAAGGTTCTTTCAACACTAGCTGTGGTCACTGGAAGCGTCGCCAAAACCGTAAGCAAAAATTTTATAGCTCTTAGTCGGCTCTCACATTGAAGCAACATTCAATAAGCAACTGGCAATAGGAAACACGAAAAATTATCGCTCACGATTATTTTACTTTGAATTAAATTAGAGGTCTCACATCAGAGCAACTAAATATCGCTTGAACGAAAAATGTTGCTGATTGTTTATTGGCAGTTGCTATAGTAACTATAGTTGCTTATTGTTATTGCTTGTTGCCTCAATCTGAGAGCCGCCTAAGTCTTGTCACATATATCAAGCAATTTCAAAACTGCGGTACAAGGATCACTGGACGATATTTTTACGCGCCAATGAATGTCGATTGAAGAAACGAAATTTAAAGATTTGTTCTATTACTGAATGCAATGGGAAAAGAGGAAACAATAAGAATTTCAAGAAACAGCGATATTGAATGGAATTTCCGCAGTCTCTTTTCGTCTTCTGTTGCTTTTTTAAGAAGACGTTTTGGCCTAAGGTCTGACTGTCAACTTTTCGAACTCTAGTAAGAAGTACATAACTTCAAAAATCACAAAAATCGTATTAAATGATTTTCAATTATGGAAAAAAAAGCAACAGACAGACGTTGCATTTAAAGGCACAATCACATTGAGACAAATGTTAAAAAAGTTAGAAAAGTGAAAAAAATTAAAAAACACACGCATATTTATGCGACATCTATCGCGAAGAGTTTTCCCTAAAAGCTCTTTCTTGACACTTGGAAGCTGTCAAGAAATATGGCAGGCTTCATTTTTTTATTTTTCATAAGTGTCAAATGTTTGTCAAAAGTGGAAAAAGACACTGAATGACCCTATCCCAGTTGGAGGACGCAACTGCTGGGGCAACTCAATTGGGTGACGGTGCAACCAGCCAATTGATTTAGTTTCAAAGGCCAAGCAGTTACGCGGCGAAAAGAAGGCACGCAAAATCATGCTGAAATTGGATTGGATTTGGATTGGATTGAAGCAAATCCAAGGCGCCAACCGTGTTCGTCGCCAGTCGAAGAACATTTTGTTCGTCATAAACAACCCCGATGAGTACCTACAAGAATCCCCACAATGACACAAACATCATCTTTGATGAGGCCAAGATCGAGGGTCTTTTACAACAAGCTCAAGTGGCCACCGATGAGAACTTCAAAGCTCCAGAATCGGCTACCGGTACACGTACGCCGTTGACACCGTTGGCATAACCACCTCAGTGGCACCAATCGCCGAGAAAGAGGTAGATGAAACTGGAGCTGACGAAAAGGTCCTTGAGCGAGTCATCACGCAAGCGAACACAACAGCCAAGATAATTCGAGCGCTCAAGAATAACAATAACGATATTGTTAACGCGATTATAGAGTTATTATAAGGTGTCCAATTCACTTTGTTTCACTATAATTTGCATTTTAGCCGCCTTTTGAGATCATTCATATTTAATTCACAACCCAAGTCGAACAATAAAAAGAAAAACAAAAAGAAAAAAACTATTTTATTGAAATATGTACGTGCAAATTTGTTTTTTTGACGTTCGAAATAAAGCTTTTGTAACAAAAAATTACAAAACATCAAAGGAAAGGTATGTTTCCTCAAAATAGTTGACTTGCAGAGCTATCTGCTGGGGAGATAATGAAAACTATTTTTAATTTTTAGTGTGTGTTGGTTTTTGGAGCTTGCAAAATGTGAAAGCTCAGAGCGCCTTGAGCTTTAAAAAAATTTATTTTGACAAAAATGAAACGGAATTATAGAAAGTAGTTGATGTGATGGAGGGAGAAATAATATTATTTTGTAACTTTGTTTACTTTTTTAATATTTTCCTGAATGTGATTGTGGCTTAATGTAGTAATGGCAGAATGGACTAAGCCTGTGCCTCCACTCACGTGTAATATCGGCCTATTCCCCCTTTACCTCTCCCCCCTTCAGGAAGTATGGATATGGATATGGATTATAATTCCTTTCGATTGTCACGGTTTTAGATCGATTACACAAAATTGATTTATTTTGTGTTGATCCGGATGCTCTTTTAAATTAGCTAAGGCGTTGCCAGTTGTCAAAATGTTCAGTTTGTTGCATGAACTGGTACTACTGGCTACACTGTTCGCCAGATTAAAAAAAAAAACGTAGAGAACTTGAACGATTGTATTTATTCTCAAATCTCAAACTGTCTCAAACTGCGCACATTATTGGAAATTCCGAAAAATGACTCTGATAGTAAGCGATGACAGCAGTATTATGTATACGAGCGATGTTTTACGATTTTATTTCCACTCAAAATAATGTAACTTTAAATAAGAATATGTTTCAATTTCATTGATTATCTTAAGACCTCCTGACCTTGTTATTGTGGCTTTAAAATAAGCATTGAGTTATTCCAAGTTGATTAAGTGCTTGTGCCTTATCCACAAAATTTGTTTGACGACGTTAAGAACTTTTCTAAAGAACTAAGTGCTGTATTATGTACATAACATCTGTAGTTCGTATATACATATATTAATTGAAATATACTCACCAGACACTCGTGGATATTTGAAGTTTTTCCAAACAGGGTATGTTTTATTTTCTTATCCGTACACTTTTTATCTTCCAAACTCATTTCACCCTCCATTGGTGTTAGTCGCGATGACTCCAGGGCTGTTGCATTTTTTAGGGCTACCGCTGCTTGCAAAGCGGTCTGACACCCAATTAAAACCAAAACACTGAAGAACACTTTTAGCGACATGCCTATTTTACACAAATTCAGAAGTCTACTAAAAGTAGAAGTTTTTTTGTATGAAGCCAACAGTTTACGACAATTCTTATTGCGAAAAGATTACAAGACTGATTAGTGATTACTGCATATACGCTCGAGTCAAATCTTAAACTGAAAAATAAAATTGTGGGCAGTGTACATATAGCTAGCTTGTTATGTTTAAGTAATCGCACTAATCTTAGTATAGAATCGCGAATACATACAACTGCCAACCCATTTCAAAAATTGAGTAAACTTTTGTTTGTCATCGGTGATCGTCCTTCATTTACTTAACGAACAGTCTTGGGTTGAGGTATCAACAATAATTCGAATTGGTTAATATAGAGTTGTCGACTGTCGTGTTTTGAATAATTTTTAAAGAGATTCTTTTCTATAAAATCCTTTTTACAAAACGACTTAGGTGCAGTTTAAAAGCTTGGGAAATGGAGATTATGCCAGACGTAAGTGGCGCTATTACAGTAGCGACCGCTTAAAAAGAAACCCGTTTATAAGGAACTCTTTGCGTCTTCAGTAAAGAAAATGTTTGGTCATTTATAGGTCATATATACATCTTCATTCAGGTTTCTTTAACAAGAGTTTGTTCTATATCATGTCTTTTTCGGTACTCCACAGTGTTTCATTATATTTGCATCAAACACTTCCCCAAAGATTTTTAATGGACTTCCAGACGTTGAATGGTTTTTAAGCGAATTAAAATTTAGTCAAACAAAACAAACTAAAATGCATAACTTTTTTAATTATTATTATAATTAAAATAAAATATAAAATCTGTGTGCATGTACCTACTTAAGTAAACAGTTTTTCATGAGTTCAAACGTGGTTGGTGTCTTATTTTTTTTATTCTTTTCATTGTTTCTATTGATCCCCGCTTCATATGTAGTTGTATTATGAATAGTTTAATATTTATGAGACTTTGATTAAATAAAATAATAGTTTAAAAAACTAAAAAAACGCTTTTATCAGTAGGTAGGTACTGCACTAAAAGCAAAAAAATAAAAATTAACCAATCTATTTTTAAGGTTTATCCTGGAAGGGGCTTAGAGTAAGCCATGTTTGTGTAGTTTACACTCAAATAATACAATACAGAACTACAAACATGGCTTACACTAAGCCCCTTCCAGGATAAACCTTTAAAATAGATTGGTTAATTTTTATTTTTTTGCTTTTAGTGCAGTACCTACCTACTGATAAAAGCGTTTTTTTAGTTTTTTAAACTATTATTTTATTTTTTGCTTTTTAGTGCAGTTTAATATCTACCTACATGCTTACAAAAGCTTTTTTTACTATAAGTTTATTGTATTGCATCAAAACTGAAACATCAGCATGCAAAATTTCAAAGTCCTAAGTCAATGGACATAACAGGTGTATTTCACATAACTAAAAATTCGCGATTGATATTACTACGCGTACCTACCTATACACTGTCCATAGCTGCAGATCTCAAATATAAGTATGTACGATTGTGCATGTATGTGTATACCTACATATTTACGCATCACAAACTCCTATATACGTACATATGTACATAGTTTGTTTTATCCATATCCATATTCCCTACATCAAATTCAACTACGCCATACATCTGAGCATACATTCTGAATGACCGCCGCAGTGACAATTCTATTTTTAGAATGCAAAAAAACTACCCTTCCTAAGCACAACTGCAATCGAGATAGCAATTTTTTTCGCTTTTAGCCGAATAAGATCTATTTTCAATTTATTATATCTTGCCCTCTGGATGGACTAGAGAGATGAATGTTAGCTTAAAATACTCGGTAAAGTATTGCCTAACAATTAAAAGGATTTTTTGAGTTGACCTACATAATATTTATGAGTATAATGCAAGTTGAGCGTAGTTAGGTCGAAATATAAAAGTTTGCACCCCCTTTTTTCAACCCTTGTAGGACGAATCGGTACAAAGTATTAATTAGATATGTAATATTTTCAACTTATCTATTGACATATAAAGTTTCAAGTTAATACGGCTAATGGATCATGCGTTACGAAAAAGCCTCCCTTAAAGGGGCAGGGGAAGTCAAAATCCAAAAATTCTTTCTAAATATTGCATTGTCTTCACAACCCAACCAGCATGGAAAATTTCAAAGTTCTAAGTTTAGAGAAAGTGGTTCAAATTTGGCTTGCAAGATTTTGACACAACAAATTTTTCACGAAGTTAAGTAAAAGCCTTTAAAAATGGCCAAATTAGCCCGGTCCGGATGTGGCTAAATTATAGCAGGGAAAAAACAACCCATCTCCTGAGTAGAACACGCAAAGATATAGTCAGAATAATAGCGATTACCACAGCCCATTGGCCCATAGGGGACTATGCAGACATTTAGGCATTCCACATAATACACACTGTCGCAACTGCAGCGATGCAACCGAAAAAGAAACCCTCATTCACTACCTATGCGCTTGTCCGGCACTAGCTAGGACTAGAAGCGAGTTCTGGGCAACCTCGTCGAGGGATGCGAAGAATAGCATCAACGAACTTTTAACCTTTTTGAATTCCACAGGCTGGATCTAAACCACCCTTCGATACACCTACAACAACCAGGTCAAATGAGTTTGTGGTAGCAAAACGGCACTTAGTGCCACTTGGGTTTTGAGATTATCTCAAGCCGCCACTCCTACCTACCTACCTAGCCCCGCCTTACTCTATCATTATGGTAGACATACATACATACAAATATGTATATTTTTATAAAAATTAACAAGGGCGACAGGTGCTAATTCATAATGTGACATCTTCACAATTGTCAACTTTCTTCTTGACACTTTAACACTATGTAAAACTGTCGTAAAATTTCTAAGAATTGACAAATTTTCGGTTCATACAAAATTGTCCAAAGAGCAATGTCAAATATTTTCCAAGAATTGACAAGATTTCTTGGACAAACTTTGTCAATAGCCGTTTTTTATTATCAGCATGATCTGACCCGAATCAGATCACGAAAATAAAACAAACTGGATCATTAAAACATTTTTATTTTTAAGCTGTGGCAACAGTTGTTTTTCACATATAAAAGCCGATACCAATTATGACAAATTTCGTATTTTCACCACCCATACGGTACAATGTGATATGTGACGTCCTATGCGATGAGTTCTCCATTGCCGTTGGTCATATTTGAGTTTGACATTTTATTTGCTGTGTTTGGGGTTGTTACCATTTAAATACAAATCTGCATACATTTTGCATTCAATATTTTTTTTCAGAATCTATTTTCAAATTCTATGTTTAAATATGCAACATATTAACAGTATTGTACTGCTAATATTTGCGTTTATATTTCTTTATTATATAGCAAAAAAAAAAACGTCTCAAAAATATAATTGAAATGCTAACCCCTAGTTTCACAGTGGAAGTTTAAACTATTTATAAAGTTCAACTGAACCTGAACCTGAACTTGAGTTTAGATTTTAAGTTCAACACGTCCGATTTCACAATGTAATTTGAACTTCAGTTTAATTGAACCCATTTTAACTAAATTGCAATTCAAAAGCTGTTTCCAAAAGCTGTTTCCAAAGGCCTGCAAAACGAAAGGTAGGAACCCCCTGCTTGTGGTCACTGTAGGATTTGGAATGACTGCGAGGTTGAGTATATACAAAGCGCCAACAACATTTCTAATTTTTTCATTGTTTACAAAAATTTCCCCTGAAAAATTAAGAAGCCTTTCAAAACTACGGGCTTTTTGAAAATTTTCATTTACGGGCTTCTGTATTACGGGCTAAAATTTTACGGTCAACTTCGAAATGCTGTGTTTATATTTACGGGCTTCTGTGAATACGGGTTAAAGTTTCACGGTCAAACGTATCGTTTCGAAATTTTAATGAATATTATTTGGCAGTATTGTGCAGTAGCTACTTTACTTAGCTTTTATACGACATTTCCAAAATCTTTCCTAGGCTTTTCTTTCAAAGAACACGCAAAACAACATCAAATATTTGTGTTTTTGACAATCTGCAGCTTTGAAATTGAAATGTCACAATGTCAAGTGATCTCAGGCTTAAGCAGCAGAATAATGTCTTTTAACTTAAACTACAGAATGAACTCTGTTCAAGGTTGAAACGAAGCTGTGAAACTCAATTAATTGTTGAACTGAAGTTTAAACTAAAAGTGTAGTTCAAACTTCCACTGAGAAACTGGAGATAATTGATTTTTTGTATTATTAATAGTGTTTCATAATTGGTGCAGCGAAGTAAGTCCCCGGGAGCTAAGTCCACTAAGGGACTCAGTTCCCACCTAGCGGGAAATAAACCACTTTCGTGAAGTGGACTTACTTCCTAAGTAAGGTGGGAACTAAGTCTACTTTCTTATGGGAACTTAGTACACATTCAACAGTTTAATACCCCCTTGGGTTTACTGTCAGATTTGCGGTGTATATAAAATTGGGCATATTGCAAGAGAAATAAAACCACTCAGAGTTTTCGGAATTTATTTCACACCTTACATGGGAACTAAGTCCACTTCATGAAAGTGATTTTATTTTCCACTAGGTGGGAACTGAGTCCCTCAGTGGACTTACTTAGTTCCCGGGGACTTATTTCCCTGCACCTTCATAATTTGGTCTAGCACCATTACTGTGTTGCTATAATTTACAGGGACACCAACATTTTGAATGAATGAAGTAAACAATGACTCAACGAAAAATAGTAGACTTAATCTTCAGATCATCATCATGATTCGTGATCTCAATGAAAAGCAGGATCACATGTTGCTGTTGCTGATAATAAAAAAAAAACGGGTAATGTTGATAGGCCAGGTGTAAAATGACAAATACCAGTTTTATATCTTCAAGTTAAAGTGGTGATAAAGTATAGATTTCATATTTCATACATTTTTCCTCTTAAAAAAAAGTACATACAGTGAGCGTCAAAAGTGAGTAAATACCAACACTCTTCCACGTTTTCTTTAGGGTCTTAAAAAAGTTCTTAAAAACCAACAATTTGTAAAAAGTTTGATAACGAAATTACAATAACAAAACGTATTTCATTTTGACAGAATAGAATACTTTATATAGTTTCCAAACTTCAACTTTTGACAACTTGGCTCAAATTACGTGCCAAATTCAGACTGTTAAAAGTTCGACTGAAAAGTGTAATTCTTCGCTTAATCTCAGCGCTAATGTCAGAAAGTATAAAAAGTATTTGGCCCCTTCTTTACCTCACCTCAAATGCGCCGTGTATAGTCCGCCTTCTCTACCAAGCAACATTCTCTCCTAAAAGAAGGTAAAATGGCTGCAGTTACACATGGATCTCTACAAAAAAATCGTTGTACTATCACATAATGTACGAAGGCAATTGGGTTTTGTAATTGCCAAATTGTTAAGATTGTTAAGGAAACATGCTTCTAAAATGCGACCCCTTATCAATGGAGCGAGCTACTCTCGTTTGGTATAACCATTATACGTATAGTACTATTAAATCGTTTACCTACTACTTATTAAGCTACTTCTTAACAAAAATTAATTAAAACAATGCAAGCATGTCTATCCTGTCATTCGTCAGACATACAAAAGTAAACAATTCCCCAAAAACCTACGCCAAAAGTGAACACTAAATTTTAATTGCCATCCAAATAAATAGATTCGTCGGAGCACAGCAGCGAGGCTATCAATATTCGCCGTAAAATTGGAGAAACCATTAGTTGTCGATATTATACGATCCCCCTTGACCCAAAGTGGACGGGGATACGGAAGGTAATTTGCCCAAGACTATATTGCGCCTAATGGCTGACCGTTTAGACATAAAGCGTCTATGTTATCAAATATTAATGTATTACATGCGCGTGTATTTGTTGCGGTCGCTGATAGATTATTTGTTTGTTCTGCAACCATCCCAGACACGATCTGGTCGATTAATGTATCCGCAGGGTGGCATATTTACGAATCACCTAATGGGAGTCATAGTGTGCACTAAATGTGACAATAAAGCATAACATTAGTCCGTAGTCCCCTGACTGGAAATCGATTATAAATCGTGTCCATTACAATAGTATAGATATTATCCTCGAGTGTGTCATAGTTCATAGATTCAGCGGCAATGTTTGAAAGCAGGAAGCGACGCCCGTGTGGGAGAAATAAGAATCAGAAATCTAATTTAGAATGATGGCGTGGAATGATATGACGTCCATTCTTAGCATAGAACCGTAAGTCATCTGTCTAGGTTTAGTTCACTTAAGTAAACATAATTAAATACTCAGGTTTTTTTTTTGGAAATGAATCAAAAGAACATGTTTCATTGGAATCTGCAATGAGTTGGAATTGGAGGTCTAAATCAATACGATATCATAGATATTTATATTAATGTTTTGAAAATTGGGTAGACCCCTAAGACAAGACCTTATTTCTACACTGGCCTTGTAAAGGTTGTTTTTTTAGAGGGTTAGTTTTTAAACTGGCAACACTGTTTCTACAGATTGTCAATTTGACAGTATAGAAAGTTGAATTGTGTTTAGTACGTTTAGGAATTTACCTATGATCTAGACCTAGATTAACGCCAGACAAAGCGCGCAAGTTGTTCAAACTTATTTTGAAAACCATGGTTGAGTTCATCAAACTTATCGTCAATTTTACGCATTTTTGTTTTCCGATTAGGCCTATTTTTGGTTAAATGGATACGTAAAGAAGGTAAATTGTCGAATTTGGAGTGAAGAAAATCCAAAAGCCTCTGTCGAAACGCTCTTACATCCATTAAAACTCACTGATGTTTGGTGTGCTTTATGGACTGGTAAGATCATTGGCTCATATTTTTTTAAAGGACGATGCCGGCCAGAAGTTTCTGGACTTCTTCGTTCTTTAGTTGAATGGCATTGACGTGACAGAGCTTTGGTTTCAACAAGATGGCGCAATATGCCAAACGGCGCCCTACACCATCAAAAAATGTGAATTGGCAAAACGATCCTGTGATCTTCACACCTTTAGATTTAGATTACTTTCTTTGGGGGTACGTGATAGTGACTTTCCTATCACGTCTATGCCGATAGAATTATCTAATAAACAAAGCTAATATCATAAACATTTAAATTAGCTTCAAATGTTGTATTTCATATTGAATTTGTATACCTCTAAAAAAAACACCTTTTAGTATTAAGGCGTTGAGCAACTAACTCAAAATTTAACATTCAAATGTCACACAATTGGCATTGTTATAGTACATATTTTAAAAATCAATCACAATTATTGTTAAGAGTGGGACATCTTCTGTTGGTTTCTTTTTAAATCAGTTTGCTGTTTTGACACTAACAATGTGAATCCATTTATTCGAGCGGTACGCTGCTTCAGCTAGAAAAAATTAAATTTTCATTTCAGGCTGTACCTATCTGTCAACATTTAGCGCCCACATTATTGGCTAATATTTTCTCAGCGTAAATTTTGACAGATATGTTTGGTTTTTTTTTTGTATTTTTGTGCTGCGGAAAAGTAAATAAGAATACGTTTTTGTAATGAATACCTCGATGTAGAATCCTTTAGAGTGAAAAATTTTAAATCAAAGAATAGTAGACAAGGAAGAAAGAAAGCGCAACGAAAATAGAACTCTCTTTCGCGTCGATGCATTTTTTAAGGAAGTTATTTTCAACGAACAGGGCTGCATTCCAGGGCTGCATTCCAGGTTTGACTATTTTAACTACAGCGTTGACAAGCTGTGACAGTTCGAAGGAGGGGAAGTTAACTAAATTAACCAGAGGCAAAAGTGTGATTCATTTCGTTCATACTACATGACATTAGTAACAATAGCTGTCCCAGATTCCAAAAAGTAACTAAATAAACAATCGTTGTTAATTTAGTTAAAATAGTCGAATCTGGAATGCAGCCCAGCTGTTTTCAGCGACACAGTGACACACACTACAGTGAAATTGGTCGGGAACGTAATTTTTTGTATAATGTCAATCTCACAATCGAAATGTTAACTTAGTACTCAGTCGGCAATTTCTAGACTTGATTTGTTGATATGTCTGTTACTTCCTTCATAAACCTCAACCTCCAGTTTTGAACGTTCTCATTCACGTGGTACCAAATGGATCGATTTACGCTAATTACTGCTCCGTCAATATTGACGTATTCGACGAAATCTTTAAAACATTTTTGAAATTTATTAAATTCGAAAGTACTTACAAAATTATTTTGACTTAACTGGTATCTGCAGCATTTGACAGTTTCTCTCATTATCTCAATATTTCCACCAATTAAAGTGCTTCCTCTCACGCTGTACCAACTGTCAACGTATGCGATGGACAGAAAAGAAGAAAGTAAACCTACTTTATCCGTCGCATCCGGCACGAGCGCTGCTTAAGCAGCCTAAGCTGCTGTGACTGTATTCTATCAACCTGTCAGTCGAGTACGTTGCCACAACGGACGCGACGAATTCTATGGGTTGGCCCTTTACTTCAAAAGTGGATACTGTGTTGCCGAAGTAGTTCGAATTTCGAACAGAAATATCGGTTGAAATAGTTCACGAACTGCAGCAAGTTTGTACGGGAAGTTTGTTTGACTGGTTTGCTGTGCTGTGCGCTCAACGGAGAATACTGTAGCTGTTGCCGAAAGTGAGCGCCTAAACCTTAGAAACCCAACCCACCAAAGATCTCAGCAACTGAACAACCGAATCGATTTTTAAAGGCCAGAAATTGAGGATCTGTACTTGGAGGGTTCGCAGCAAGATGGGGGATTTGGGGGTACGTAGTACGTACCACCGCTACGCCAAGTTCTTCACATTTCTTTTTAAAGTGCCACTTTCATTTCAACTTTACGACAAGAGTCATTCTGAAATATTTGGCCTCATTTGCAACTTTGGATCTTTGACCTTATTTATAAATATTTACATAGTATACAAATACAACCAAGTTATTTGTTTTCTTATTATAAAATCTACGTGAACCGTTCGAAAGGAACTTGTCTTAATTTACACTTAAGGGCTTCATTTCGCACCTTTTCAAGCTTGAAAAATGTCCAGGAATATGACAGACGAAATCGATGGTGCAAATCGATCAATTTGGTGGTCATGTATTAGACCTGTATCTTTCTATTACATATAGAAAACTGTAGAAATTTTCTCTGTTACCTCAAAATATAAGAACTACTGAACAAAATTCAATGAAACTTTTTTTAAAATGTTTCTTAAGACTGCGAGATGGTTTTAGGCTATGTCGTTCATTGCAACATCCCTTTAGGACCGTTTTCGACCAAAAAGTATTTCTTCCTCACTTTACACCGCGTCTCCACGAACAATATTTCATAGCTTGCCATCTGTCATTTCTCATAGAAAGAAATAACGATAGTATGCAATAAAATGTAGGGTGGGCATTTCATATCTTACTATTTCCATAGCCATCACACGACAACACATGCGTCACAACAAAAAAGTACACCCCATAGAATACTATCGATAGCAAGCTATGAGCTGAGCAATAGATGGAATACCATTTTTCATAGAATACTATTTGTGGTCTCCACGAGCAATTTTCATAGCATACTATATGGCAAGCTATGAAATATTGCTCGTGGAGACGCGGTGTTACTGCCTCTTCTCAAACATATTTATTCGATATAAAAAACAAAAATACTTAAGGGTTATTCTTGATAATGGTTCTGTCGAGTTACAGTTTGAAAAGAAAAATCGAACGCACAACTTTTCGTATAAATCGTTTTATTTATTCGATTAGTTTCTTACAAAAACCTCTTTTCCCTTTTCTTTTTCGCGCTCGACTCTCCCCAGCCCATTGACCGCTCGTTCTCGTTGGCTGCGTTTACATTCATTACATAATGGCAGAGTTCAGCTGACCTGACAGTTCTGTTTTGTGGTGTTGGGTGCACATCGACACCTATTCCCTTCAACAGACACAGTAAATAGATTAAGCTGCAAACATATAGGTAGTTTCCTTAAACCATGCTGTTAAAAAAATGTAGGTACTATAAGATTATAATTAACTAACAACAGTCATTCGCAAGTATCAACATCGTTGCAACACCATCAGGTCCAGGAATATCTCTAATTTCTGTTCATTTAGGGTTTCTTTAAGATTATTCTTATTGGTTATCGCAATCTTTTAGCTCATCTATATAGCACTTAATAATTTACTCTTATAAGCATTTTCAATTCATTCACCCACTTGACTTCAAACGATTTAAATAATCTTTCATCTCCATTTCATACTTTCAGGAGCGCCGAACGTGCCCAAGGCATGAAAAGAGGCCTGCGAAAGAAATTTATTCTTTACTCGATCTATGGATGGGGATTGCCATCTCTTTTTACCACAATTACAATTTGCCTCACAAAATTCAACTTTTTAAGTCAACAATTTCGACCAAAATTCGGACAGGGACGTTGCTGGTTTCAACGTAAGCACAAGTTTGACGACCTTTCAAAGATCTCATTTAATTTTTTGCATTTTCTTTGCAGATACACTAGCTACCTCACAATTGCTGTTCTTTTCCGGTCCAGTTGGTGTTTTATTTATAATAAATTTTATCCTTTTCACATTAACTTTGCGGCATTGCAACAAAGTAAAGAGGGAGATATTTCGCATGCAGAGTTCCAATACAGAGAAACCGGTGCTTCGAAAGCGATTTTTTATGGAAAAGGCTCGGTTTATGATGAATACGAAGCTTTTTGTTGTCATGGGCATCACATGGCTCTTGGAACTTATCAGTATAATATTCTATAATCGAAAAAGAACGTTTTTCTTTGTGATCAGTGATTCGTTTAACGTATTGCTGGGTGTTATAGTATTTTTTATATTTGTTTTCAAGAAAAGAGTCTGGGAGGCTATCCTTGCACGATTTGGTGAGTTTTTTTTTATGAACTGAACATAGATATGAATTTTAAACTTATGGATTGATTTTTTCCCTCAAATAGGAATTAAAACAAAAGAGTCTCTTAAAAATGGCCCCGCTACATATGCAACGAACTCTACTTATACGTGCAGCGTCAACTTGCAACGATTGAAAAGCATGGAAAGTAATTCATCACTACTAAGCCCGGCCTCGGCAGCTGCACGAAGACCTTCTTAAATGTACCTTATGCTGAGATCAGTAGATATATCATTAAATGTGACACTTTGTAAATAATAGCACTGTAGGTTTATTTTTCTGATAATTGTTTTTATTTTAAGCTTTTGTACTTGTGTTATAGATGTATGGAAATGGATACGTCGTAGTTATTATTTAATGCCCTTTTAATCTCATTAAAGTTACCTATAAGATGGATGATTGTTTTTCTTAAAGGAATATAATTGGTGATTGATTGGTGTGCGCGATTGAGGCAAGTAGCTCTAGTCAATACCAGCGGTATTGAATCACTCTGTACTTTGTCGTCTGTCAAAAACGACGACTGTCGACATTTGTCTTGTCGAGGCGTTTGAAATTTCATATTGCGTAACTGAAGCGACACAACTCTCTAAACTCATACATTCCACATACATTCCACGAACTATGACACATGTGGTCTGGCATTTCAGTCGACGAACTCGACGAACTTGGTGAATTAATTAATAAAACAATTTAAAAATAAATAGCGTATAGATGTTTTTTGAAAGGAGTTACGAAGAAGAAAACAAGTAAAAAGAGATTGTAAAGATAACGAAGGAAATTCAATTTAAGTTAAGTGAGTGGTAAAAAGAATTTAAATTTACAAACCCTGTTTCAATCACAATTATTTTCCGATTTAAATTGTATTTTAGACTACCGCGTCGTCCCATTGCCGATTAGCATCACCTTTTATTAGGCCCTTTTGTGAATGATTTTGCCAAAAGGAATATTGTTCTCCATTTCGTTCTCTAAATGTTGAAATTGTCTTTTATTTGTCAATTAAAAATTATAAGTCAACTTTTAGTCAATTAAAAATTATATAATGTACAGTGTACACATACCTTCCGTAACACTTGATCACACAGTAGCTCGCAAAATTATCGACGTCTCGGGCAATACTGACTATCGTCGTCGAAAAATACAATCCACACCCCTTGCCATTTCAGGCCACATTTTGTCGATCGTAGTTGAAATTTTGACTTTAAACAAGCGTAAATTTGTCATTTTGAACACTATTTTAAAATGTTATACATTTATATATTCCTTAAGGAATTTTATTTTTACTTAACATTTAATTTTCGAATTTTATTTTTACTTAACATTTAATTTTCAATTTGGAACTAAACGGATTATAAAACATGCCACTCAAAATCTACAGTAGTCTACGAAACTACAGTTGATGGCACCCAAAAAATTATGATAAAATATTATATACCGATTAGGTAGGTAGGTAGGTAATTGGGTGCTCTTGGGGCGACTGCCAAAGCTTCACATAGACCATCAGTTGGGTCCATTGTGTCCAGTCACGGGAACCTTCCATTTCATACCTGTTGGAGACAAAGAATATACCGCTTTATTGAGTCACCTAAATTTGGTATTAATCACAGGCATTCACAAGCTCTTGTATCCAGATTCCCAGCTTGTCCTAGGAGCAACCGAAGGGATGTGGAGTTTGATGACCTACTGGAACCACCCCGATTTGAGTATGAATCTCAGGAGTTCCTTAAGATCAACATTCACCAAATCCTCTAGTTCATAGAAGAAGAAGCAGTTGGAGAATCCTCTGTCTACTGTTTTCAAAGGCTGGACATTCGCAAAGCAGATGACGAACAGATTCTATTTCTTCAACGTCTCTACAGCTTCTGCAAAAGTCATTATGCAGTATGCCCAGCCTTCCGCGTGTACCCCTATCGCACAGTGTCCAGTAATGATTCCCGTGAGTATGCGGATGTCCTTGCGGCTAAGTCCGATCATGAATTTGGATCTCTTTTTGCTCACTTGTGGCCATAATTTATTTGCATGCCTACAGGTGTTGAGATTGTTCCAGCGTAGATTTATTCTACTCAAGGATTCAATGTCGATCTTCCTAGCAAGCGTGCTTAGCGGAGTTCTTACAGATTTTAGGGCCATCTGTCGACTCCCATATTGCAGTCTCATGCTCATCCGCTTGTTCATTTCGCGGAATATCCATATGCTCCGGTACACGGGTCACCGTGTTGGCTTGCGATAGTTCGTCCAGGTATTTCTTGCAATGACTTACTGCCCTCGACTTCACCACGACTGACTCCATAGCTTTTATGACCGCTTGACTGTCAGAGTATATAGTGATTTATTTGTCTACTGATTAACTTATTATTAAAAAATAAAAATAAATATATAAATGCATTTCTCCGTCTATTCCAACCATGTTTCGTAAAAATAGCTCCAAGTCGATATTAAACAGGTGATCTTGGAATGCAAATTTCTGAAGCTCTCTTCTTTTAAATCTGTATTTTTTTATTGCCGAAAGAGCTAGTTAACACGGATCCGTATTATAAGTTTTCTTCTTTTGAGGCATTTTCAAAAATCGGAAACAAATAACCGTCGTATACCACAGTTTTTGGCACCATTAAAAGTACAGTTATTGGCAGTGTCAACAACTACTGTAGTCCTATATGTATCAGATAGTGGCAACCCCTGCCAATAATTGAAACTATGGCTTTTTTCGATACAGTTATTGTCAACCCTCTTATTTATATGAATATTTAAACTTAAATTAATAATATCTAACATAGTATTGGAATTTAAAATAGCTACAATTTTTGTACTTATTTTTAAAGGATTTAAGAAAAAAATATAAGAACTGCTGGAAAGTATTACAAATTTATTATATTATTTAAAAAAAACTAAATCTTTATCGAAAGAAGTAACTGGAACAGAGCAAATAGTAAAAAAAAATATTTAATGAACCGTTTCGAAGCACTCTTTGCAGACAAAGAGGATAGGTACTAATATGTAGTTTACAATGAGTTGTAAAATTATGGGCAAATTTTGAAATCTTTATACATAGCTACATCAAAATCAATTAGTCTCGCAATAACTCGAGAACTGCTGGACCGATTTAGCAAACAAATTCGGAAAACTTCAAATGAAAAGTCGGAAAATCGACAAAGTCGAAATTTGCACCAACAATCACCATTATTACGAGTGGCGTTTACGATGATTTAAGATACGCCAATTTGAATTTGGAATTACGAGTGGCGTTTTTTTTGTCGTTGAACGCCAGTTGTCGTTAAACACCTTGTGGATCCCATTAGTGAACGCCGAAAGTCATGTAAGAAATTTCACTGTTATTCTGTAAGGCGTTGAACGCCACAAAACGACGATTTTTATCGTTAACAAGTTAGTGAACGCCGCAAGTAAGGAAAAAATTCAGAATAATTATGTAAGATCGAATGGGACTATATAGACGTAGCTAACCCAACTTATCTTTTATTTCGTCCAATGAAAATTTTCTTAAACATTCTAAAAAAATATTTCGAATCCGAAAATAATTTATTAAATTAAGTATTTCAAATAAATGTTTGGCCTTTTACTGACTTTATATCTAGCAGATCAAATGGATTGAATTTTGGTGTTATCTGGGGGCTAACTATGCACTTCGCCGCGAATCGCATAATTTGCGATTCATTCGGTTCGATTCGCGGCGGACATGGCAACTATGCAAAACGATTGTTTGGAATGTCGACCTTCCAAGACATTTCCACATTTCCCTTGGTATTTCCACAAACTTTCCCATTCTTCTGTCAAAATGCTTTGGAATGTTGTTATTATTTTGTTCAAATAATTGCGCGAACTTTGAGTAAACAAGTAAATTGGATATTAAAACAAAAATGTTTTCGATCGGTGTGTATTTAAATGCTGAAAGGGATGAAGTCGATGTGTCTTCGAATTTAAATGTACAACGGAAATTAATAAGAAGTGGTTCATCCCCGCTGGATCTTCCGCACAACAAGTAAGATTAATTTGTTTTGAAAACGGGTAAAAGTGCATATATATGAGTTTTTTTTTTATCTTAGATATGTGCTGGAAAATATAAAAGACGAATTTCCAAGGCGAAGAAGCATTGCAACGCCCATAATATTAAAACTAGCAGCAACGCTTCGATTTCTTGCTGAAGGATCTTATCAGAGCGTTGATGGGCAAGACATGCACATCGGACTGGCGCAACAAACTTTTCGCAAGCTGGTCGTGCTCTTTCATAAATTGAACTAAGCAAATGAACTGTTCAGTTGTTGTAGTTTGTTTTTCTGCCCTAAATGCAAAGAAAATATAAGAAATCACAATATTTTTCGCTGTCGTTTTCTTACGTACATTTTTTTTTCCACCATGCAAATGCACCGCTGACATCTTCATTCGCCATCAAAATATCTATCGCATTTGACTTCGATAAATGACGTTCGCATTTGCATAGTTGCGCGAATGTAATAAAGCGAAGTGCGATAGTCTTCGCCGGCGAACTGAATAGTATCAAAATGCGAAATCGAATAAAAATGCGCTTCGCGGCGAAGTGCATAGTTAGCCCCCTGTTCCCGGATGCGAAAGAGATCAGGGGGCTAACTATGCACTTCGCCGCGAAGCGCATTTTTATTCGATTTCGCATTTTGGTACTATTCAGTTCGCCGGCGAAGGCTTTCGCACTTCGCTCTATTACATTCGCGCAACTATGCAAATGCGAACGTCATTTATCGACGTCAAATGCGATAGATGTTTTGATGGCGAATGAAGTCGTCAGCGGTGCATTTGCATGGTGAAAAAAAAAGTAAGTAACAAAACGACAGCGAAAAATATTGTGATTTCTTATATTTTCTTTGCATTTAGGGCAGAAAAACAAACTACAACAACTGAACAGTTCATTTGCTTAGTTCAATTTATGAAAGCACGACCAGCTTGCGAAAGGTTTGTTGCGCCAGTCCGATGTGCGTGTCTTGCCCCATGCTCTTTTGATAAGATCCTTCAGCAAGAAATCGAAGCGTTGCTGCTAGTTTTAATATTATGGGCGTTGCAATACTTCTTCGCCTTGGAAATTCGTCTTTTATATTTTCCAGCACATATCTAAGATAAAAAAAAACTCATATATATGCACTTTTACCCGTTTTCAAAACAAATTAATCTTACTCGTTGTGCGGAAGATCCAGCGGGGATGAACCACTTCTTATTAGTTTCCGTTGTGAATTTAAATTCGAAGACACATCGACTTCATCTCTTTCAGCAAAATACACACCGATCGAAAACATTTTTGTTTCCAATTTACTTGTTTATTTAAATTTCGCGCAATTATTTGAACAAAATAATAGCAACATTCCAAAGCATTTTGACAGATGAATAGGAAAGTTTGTGGAAATACCAAGGGAAATGTGGAAATGTCTTGGAAGGTGGACATTCCAAACAATCGTTTTGCATAGTTGCCATGTCCGCCGCGAATCGAACCGAATGAATCGCAAATTATGCGATTCGCGGCGAAGTGCATAGTTAGCCCCCAGTTTTGTCTATGACAACGTCTTCATCACTACTCCAAATCATTGATAATCTATTCCATATTTATTTTAAAGATATAAACTGAGAATTTCTTTCGAAAAAGATAAAAACCAAAAAAACTAATACAAACATTTATCTCTCAGCTCTGTAGATCAGCTCATTTGGATCGTATTTGGACTGTAAACTACTTACCGATGATATCGTACCCTGTCATGGAAGTTAGGGAATAAGTCTTCTAAAATGAAACGCCTCAAATAACGACAAATGTCGTGATAGTAAAACGGTGCCATGAAATAAAGTCTTATGCAAAAAGGTCCAAAACGTAATTTTGGACTTTTTTGGACTTTATTGCATTTTTGAAATTGCAATAAAGCCATTGGACATTATTGCACTCAGGACTCAGCTATTTAAAAGAAAGACGAGCAGGGGGGTTGCATTGTTTATGCATTGTGGATTTTATTTCCACTTCGATTTGGATTTTATTTCACTTTTGAAAATGAAATAAAGTCCAAAAATCATATTGCAATTTCAGAAGTGCAATACGTTTTACGTTTTGGACCTTTTTGCATAAGGCTGCATTTATAGCTATCAGTAAAATGCATCCGTAAAAACACGAAACAGAACAAAACTGAAACATTTAACCATAGCACATCATAGGAATTCAGTGGAATACTTCGTGAAACTGGTTGAGAAGTTGAACAGAAAAAGTTTTTCGTACGGAAAAATAAAGAAATTCTTTTTTAAGAAAATTTTAAGGTCAATTGCTTAATTTTTTTTTACGAATTAGTTTTATAATTCAAAGGCAACATTTTAAGACAAAGATTGAGTTCAACAATTAAGTTAAAGTGCTCCAAAAAAGTGAAACAATTTTTTTACGGATGCATTTTACTGATAGCTATAACTGCAGCCTAAGACTTTATTTCATGGCACCAGTAAAACGCCACTCGGAATAAGGATGAATAATAACAAAATTCGAACCGATTGAGCTCAAATTTTGACAAAATCCTTTTTATTGGCCAAAGGTGATTCTGTTTGGTCAAAATTAGACATACAAAAAAAATAATCGTGTATCTCGTAAACCACCGAAACGATTGAGTTAATTTTCTGGGATTCTAAGGTATTGGCCCGGGAGTGTTCCTCTAAAGATTGGTCGAAATTGAACAAAGGGACGTGAATTCATTAGAATTACGAACGAGTATCAATTAATCACCAACCGAAATTTGAACTGTACACAGTGCGGCTATTATTGCCGATCTCAAGGAACTGGAGTTGGAAGATTGATTGGGACTCATAATAGTCTATAAAGAGTTAAAATCATATCAATTTTAGGTGGTACAAAGTTCATTGGGTGTGGGTCATCTAGTTGCAAATAATTGAATGTGTTTTATCAAAATTTGGACATAAGCTAAGGTTTAACGGCCAAAGAAATAAATGGAGGCTTTTATTATGTAGTCCCTGCTATGCACTGAATAAGTAAAGCCACAATCTGCAGAGTAGCACCTACATCGAGTTTCGACGGCAATAATCGATGAATTTCTTGAAAACATCATAGCAAACATGCGAGCCAATTCTTTGCTGAACGAGGATTCCCTTGTGTAGCTGGATGCGTTGACGGCACCCAAAGAAAATGAACAGCAGTTTATCAATTCACACGAAAATTATGTCGTAAGAACTTTGGAATTTTTAGTAAAACACATCGCCCTTGTACTTTGGTTGGTGAAATAGGGCCAATAACTTATAACACATAACACCGCAGGCAACCAACCGACATGTCCGACATTTATATACATTCATCAGCAAAATTACATATAAAAGACTAGTTTTATTTATAAAATATTCATACACAACCACTTAAAGCTACAATCAATTATTGGACAGGACATTGATATTTCTTAAAAAAATTCGAAAAAAAAAATCAACTCAGTCAAAAACCCAAAGGGCATAGGTATACAAAACAAGTTTATTGTCCTTTTATATGATCGGCTCATAACCGTACTTTCTAGAGGTTGCTGCCAAACAAAATGCCAGCATTGTTCCGAATAAAGGAAACAGTGCGATTGCCGATGCGGTTGCGCCAACTAATGACAAATTCGAGTTTACCAAATCCTGCAGCTTAATTATGCAGCCCTGTCAAAGAGAAAACATTAAATTAAGTCATCTTTCGCAAATAATTCAAACTTACAATCTTAAAAAGTGTCTTTGGATCCTGCGGATTACATTTATTTAATGGTGCCTTACAACACGACTCAGGGGCAGTTTTATTTGGGCTTTTCGACCAATCCTGGTAACTTTCACTGCCACAACATTGAAGCTGAAAAAATAGTCACATTAAATTGGTATAAATTTAATAATTAGATAATTGTCATACCTTTTTCTGAATGAAATCGATAATTTTGGTGTGATTCGTTGGTGGTTTATTGTAGTGACGTATTTCATTCCGAATACCTGTCGCTAGCCCATTGGTGAGTTGATCCTTGTAGGTGTAGATGTACGCTGATAATGTGATTACGGCAAAAAGGACCATAATAAGGAAAGCGCCATACTGTTTAAAGAAGAGTGTTTTATAAAATGGATTTTAAGGTAAAAAAAACTTCAGCTACATACGACTACAAGCAACGTTTGGTGGACCTTGACTATACAAATGCAAGCTAATGTAGATACGCAAATAATGATAGTGCCGATCGTCACCAGAACCAAAGGGGCTGGAGTTGAATATTCCGTGCTGATTTTAAAATAATTCTGCATATCGGTGTGCAGCCATATACCCGCCCAAACGATTGATACTCCGCAAAGCTGTAAATGAAAAAAAACAACAACATACAATGATATCATTTTGTTAACTTAATGAAATAGATTTTTTAATTTTATTTGCAGCGCAATAGGGTGCATCAGTGTAAACAAGGCCGCGGAGGACATTTAAATGATATTTGATAACAAAAGTTTCCACATTAATGTAAACAAAAAAGGATGAATAAAATAGTAGAAACGGCCCTCCAGGTTGGGGTTAACTACCCAACTCCGGAAAACAGCATAACGGTTACGAAGCAGCAAAAAGGTTTGGATAAGGACGGATTCACTGTTGAAAACCAGGCAAAACGAAATAAGAACAACGACATTCGGATCTGCAGGTAGAATGTTAGAACCCTGAACAGACCCTCGTGCAGCCGAACAATTAGCGAAGGCCGTAAGAGGCCATCCAAGAGGTGTGGTGGGATGCGCCGGGGCAAAAGGAGGATGAAAAAAAAAACTGTGACATTTTAATACGGTGATTCCTAAAGGGAACAAAAGCAGCGTGTATTTGGATGCGGATTTGTTGTAAGCGGCAGGCTTATTCAAGAAGTCATGAACATTTGACACTTTAGTGAACGCCTTATGACTATCCGCATCAATTCACCAATATCAGCCTGATATGCAGTCACCCCACCGGCCCACGGAAGATAAAGACAATGCTACTAAAGAGTGTTTCTACGAGCTCCGTAGAGGAGGAGATTTAACGTTGAACTGCTGTAATCGCAATAAACCGCCAGAGTGTTTGGCGATCGTGTCTCCCTCAGCCTCTCGAGATGTACTATGCAGCCAGCATCAAGTGCTGAAGACCAGTGGCGTCGATGCCAAGAAACCACCAAAAAAGCCGCAATTGATGTGCTCGGTTTCAAAAAACCACTCCTATGAAACCCCTGGTTCGAAGGAGAGTACCGGCAAGCACATGCAGCAAAACAACTGGCCTACAAAGCGGCGCTGCAGAAAAAGACGAGATCAGTTCGTGAGCTCTACGAGCAAAAAAGGAGGGATGAACACCGGCTTCTCCGGAGGAAAAGAAAGAGCATAAAAAGAGCGTGATTGGGGAAATAGAGAGGTGCTAATCCAGGAACAATATTCGGAATTTTACCAATAGACACGGGAACAACACCCCAACAGACGCCCGTAGAGACAAGCAATAAAACCGTGTGTTGGAGTCACAGTCAGTTCTGAGGACATGGAAAAACCATTTTTGTAGACTATTAAACAGCGAAGACGACACAAATTCCGCTGTCAGGAAGAATGAACCATTCAACCTGGGCTATGACAGCCAAGCTGATGCTAAAGTCCAACAAGGCTGCTGGACCGGACGGCTTAACTGCCGAGCTTTTCAAGGCAGCGGGAGATGGCTTGGTAAAGAGCATACACCAACTCGTCTCCAAGATTTGGTCATAGGAAAGTATGCCTGATAAATGGAGCCTCTGCATTTTTTGCCTCTGCATTTTCTGCCGGTAAGTCCACAACCGATCAAATATTCACACTACGGCAGATCCTGGAAAAAACTATTTATCGATTTTAATGCCGCCTAACAGTATTTATAGAGCAAAGCTATACACAGCCATGTCTATAGTTTCGGCATCCCTGCCAAACTTGTCAGATTGTGCAGCATGAGGATGGAGAGCGCTTACTGCTCCACAAAGGTAGGGAACAATCTCACCGAGACCTATGATGTCAAAAAAGGATTTAGACAAGGTGATGCGCTGTCATGTCAAAATTGTGCAAGCCAACACCAGGGGCACAACTTTCGAAGTCTGTGCAACTACTTATATAAACTGACGACATTAACATCATTGGCAGAACGCAGGCAGGTGTCATTGGTGTCACACATAAAATCCGAAATTATGTGCGCGCATTCACATTGAAATGCGTGTGTTTCATTTTTTGCGACTAAACAGTCGCGCGATTGAAATCGCATATGTGTTTCAGGCCTAACTCTTGCCAACCGCTATTTCTTGGTGCCATGAAATAAAGTCTTATGCAAAAAGGTTCAAAACGTAATTTTTGACTTTTTTGGACTTTATTGCACTTTCAAAAATGAAATAAAGTCCAAAACTCGTTTTGGGTTTTATTGCAATTTCAATGAAATAAAGTCTAAAACTCATTTTGGGTTTTATTGCAATTTAAAAAGTGCAATAAAGCCATTGGGCATTTTCAGAAGTGCAATAAAGTCCAAAATTACGTTTTGGACCTTTTTGCATAAGACTTTATTTCATGGCACCCTACTTCTCTGCCTTAATAAGGCCACTGACTAGTATAAGGCATTGTCAAGAAACACTAATGAGAATGTCATAGTCCCAACAAAGGTGGTGGATGAAGATCTTTTTAGTCGTTTTGAACGCAAAATTCTTCGAGTGATTTTCGGTCTCATTTGCGTTGACGGACTTTTGAGGAGGAGGTTTAACAGCGGACTCTACGAGCTGTACAGCGACATCTACTTGGTCACAAAAGTAGGTACGTATCACTCGACTAAGATGACGAGGATATGTAGAGTACGCTCCGGCCCAAACAGTCTTCGACTCCAAGCCGGAGGGACAACGCAATAGAGGAAGACCTCGTCTTAAGTGGTGTGCACAAGTGGAAGAGGACCTCAACCAACTCGGAGTGCGCAACTGGAGGAGGTTAGCCAAAGATCGTGCTAACTGGAGAGGCGTATTGGTTGAGGACCAGGTCCCCACACCAGACTTGTAGCGCCACCTAAGTAAATAAGTAAGTATGCGGTTTAGTTTAAAGCGATTGCAATTTGAAATATGCTAAGCTATTGATAAGAAGCCAGCACGAGCGTAAAAGCTACATGTAACCGGGAGATTTTTACCAAAAAGCACAGCTGCGGTGATAATGAGTGCTTTTATTAATTTGCTGAAGATGTATTGCCCGTCTGTGGGTAGGTACATTATCTTTACCATTCGCGGGAATTATATGATTACTTGGAACCGCTGTCCAAGGGGAGGCTGCACTTGGCAAGAAAGTTGATGAAGAACTGGAACTACTAAACAATTCTGGCGTGATGCCAACGGAAGAAAGGTAACAATGTGACAGCTGACAGTTCGGGGTTAGAAAACATGGAGCGATATACGAAAGAACAACGCATTTTTATTGTTGAACAATATTTTAAAAATAATGAAGGTTTGTTAGCTATAGTCCGCAATTTTCAAATAAAATATCTTCAGTGTCAGTGATGAAGCTCATTTTTATCTTATGGCTTAGTTAAGCGTCAAAATTGTTGCATTTGGGGTTCAGGAGAAAACCCACAAATAATTGTTGAGAAACAAATGCAGCAACAACGCGTGACTGTTTGGTGCGGATTGGAGGCATTATCGGACAATTCTTCTTCGAAAATGCGGCTGGTCACGGGTCAGGCAGTAACAATTAATGGTAATCGAATCGTTGTAAATTACAGGATATGGATGTGACCAACATATGTGCTTTCAATTAGACAGTGCCATATCCCATGCAGTTAGAGAAACAGTTCAATTACTGCATGAGTCATTTCCTAATCGTGTAATCGGCCATCCAGATGTTGCGATTTAAAGCCATTGGACTTTTTTCTCTGGGGTTTTTTTGAAGTCAAAGGTCTATGCAAACAAACCTCCGACCAGCAACGCATTGAAAGAGGAAATTGGGAGGTGTATTAATGAAATTCAGCCACATTTATGCGAAACGGTCAGAGAAAATTTCAATAAAAAGTAGGTACCTAACCTATATGTACTTGCCGGAAAAGCCGTGGCGGCCATTTATCCGATTTATCCATACATAACTCCAATCTGTATACTCTATGAATCAATAAAAAATGTAAGCTTTCTAATTAAAAATCTGAATTTTCTATCAAAATTACATTTTGCGTCAATTAAGGGTGTCCCCTTTATAATCGAATTTAATTATTAATCTATTGTTGCGTATTATATTACACCCAGGGTTTTACCTTTTACTTCGAACCCTGTCTGCAAAATTTGTCGTATATACTCCGGCGAATATGACAGGCAATAGGTGTATTCAAAATGAGATATAATCAAAACCAAATGCCAAATGTGCTGAAGCTCTCCTCCGCCTAGGTCATTATAAGCCAGATGTCACACATAGCTAGATTAGACACATAGATCCGTTTTCCGTGGTGGAGATTTGCGAACGAACTACGCCAAAACATTTTTAGAATGGGATCAGAAATACGCATAGAAGAATTCAAGCATTATTTTGAAAATCTATTAAATCCGGAATTGCTAGCTGAACCTGTGCAATGGGCGGAACCCCTTCTATTGGATGTTGACCTAGACATGGAGATGACAACTAGTGAGATTCAAAAAATGCTAAAAAAGGTAAAAAAAAAAAATAAAGCACCTGGAGAAGATCGTTTGCCATAGGAATTGTTTATAAATGCACCAAATAATTATATTAAACTGCTTCTTTGTAAGGTATTCACTGATATGCTAAACACAGGAAAAGTGGACCAAAGTTTTCTAAAAACAATTACTTTTCCCATATTCAAGAAAGGAAATCCGAATGAAGTGGGAAACTATAGAGGTATTTCTTTCATGAATTGTGTGACAAAGATATTGGTGGGAGTTATGCACGGCAGACTATCTAAATGGGAAAAGAAACACAAAATTCTGAATGAATTCCAAGCTGGGTTTAGAGAAAATTATTCTACGGTGGACAACATTTATAGCCTATGCAGCATAATTAAAATAAAAAATAGCGAAAAAAACAAAGTTTACGGATTTTTTGTAGATTTTAAGGCAGCTTTTGATGGTATCGACAGAAGATCTCTATTCTACAAATTAAGTAACATGGGAGTGTCATCGAAGTTTTTGGCTCTAATTAAAAGTTTGTACACAAACACATTATCTGCTGTATGGGATGGTGAACAAGAGTCAGACTATTTCGAAACCACGATGGGAGTAAAGCAAGGATGTTTACTTAGCCCGCTGCTGTTTGCACTGATGTTGAACGATCTGCATGATTACTTGGGGGGTGGATTTTACCTGAATGGTTTTCTTGTTCGACTTTTGATGTATGCGGATGATATCGTTATATTAGCTGAAGACATATCCATGCTACAAGGTATGATACAAAATTTGGAAGAGTACTGTAAAATCTGGAATTTCACAATCAACCTAGTAAAATCAAAAATTATGATCTTCAGCAAAGGCAGAAGAGCAAAAAACGAGAAATGGTATTTCAACGGGACGGAAATAGAAATAGTCAAGGAGTACAAATATCTAGGAATGATTATAACACCGCGACTTTCGTTAGGGGGGGGGGGGTAGCTTAAAAAAAGAGAAGCAAAGGCAAAAAATTGCTTAAATAGCACCTGGAAAAATTTGATCGGAAAGAAGGATGTAAAGCTTTCAGCGAAATTCAAATTATTTAACGCTGTGGCGAGAGCTATATTTTGCTATGCATCTCAAGTTTGGGGATTTTTAAATTTCGACGCCGTTGATAAAATGCAGCAATATTTTATTAAAAGAATATTCGGTTTGCCTGATTTCACCCCAAATTACATACTTAGGCTAGAAACGGGAGTTCCAGATTTGCATTTGTACGCATTAAGATTACACATGGAATATATACAAAAAACACTTTTTAGATATGAAGGAATGGAAAAACAGGGGGGAACGTAATGGAATAAATTGGACCAATTTGCACTTTCACGAAGACGCTTGGAAATCCAACATCGGCAAAACAATAGAGACATTAAGAAAGAACCAAATTCAAAAAAATCTGCTGGATGCACAAATAAGCTCTCATGGAATTTATAGCATACTTAAGCATTCAATTGGCCCCACGTACTTTGATGATGCTAATGGTAGACAATTGATAATGTGGGCATTTAAAACGCGTGCCGGTATCTTAGGTCTTAATGCAAACCAATTTCGGGAAAATGCCCAATTCTTAGAACCTTTCGAAGAAGTGTTTTTGGAAAACCGTTTTTGGAGGAGGACGAGATCAGCAATATACTCAATGGAGAAACTGAGGGTAACTGGAACGCACTGCATAAATACATTGTGGGTGCATTTTTCTACCGAAAAAGCTTGGTAGATGAGTACAGCTCATGAAATAAGCATGTACATTTAATTATATTTTAATGATATTCGATTAATTAGCCACTCTTTCCAACAGACGACATTATTTGTCAAGTTGTAATGTTTTAAAATGTTTTTGTAATTTTTTATGAAAATAAATAAAACAATTTACTACTACTACTACTACTAGATCCGTTTTCTTCAGTCAAAACTGATAAAATCTCAAGAATAAGATCCAAAATCATTACTTTGGATGTATTTATAGGTAGAATCCTGCAGCAGAATTTTGTAAATGCGCCGCAACATGTTACCCCAATGTAGTCGTACGTAAGTCGTAAATTTGTTGACAGATTAAAGTTCTTGCAAATCTGAAAATCCAGTATATCAAGCATTTGTGAATTGAATATGACTGACGACGTTAATTACACATATTTACAATGCCAACAATGGATGTTTACCATCCGCGTACAAGAATCTTATCAGCAAGGTCTTGGCTCTCGGTTTTTGCCATTTACTCCTCGGTTGCTAATGGATCTTATTTGCATAAAATAAAACAAAAACACAACGTGAACCACTGTGCATTATCTAAATTTAGACGCAGAATGCATTATCAATTCTTAAAGTGGATTTATTGTAGTCTCATTGATCAACAAAGAATCAACAAATTCCGGGAGGCAGGCGCATATTGATAAGATACTTTTTTTTTAAGTTCAATTGTCAATTCCATGGCAGTTATAATAATGCATTGAATCAGCTTTAAAGGCCATCAGCAGTCAAGGTTATAAGTTAATGTTGTTAATTTGCAGATATGAATAATACCAGCGATCAATTGCTAAGACAGGCGAAGATGTAAAAATATGATTCATTGGGATTTGTGTTGTGAATTTTATGTCTTTTGACAAACATTGAAGTATCTTGTTATAATGGTGTACATATTGTGTATCTTGAAAAGAATGAGTACATAAATAAACTGCCCCTTGGTAATCCTCCTTAGATATACAGTTTTCATTTGTCAATGGTTCGAATTAGAGAAAGGAACATATTCTAGTATACCTGAGAGCTGTTTCTCATAAGCATAACATTTCAGGTAGTCGTTGGTAACGTATTTCTTTTATGTTGGTTGGGTATATTCTGCTTGCTTGCTACTGTTTATGAACCAATTAGGAGTACACAGCATTATCTTTTAAGATTAATTTAATGGGGCAATAATAAGGGTATTTACACTTCAGTCTAAAATTATATAATGTGCACTCGGATCGGATTTTTCGCACTTTTTTTTTATGTATTTGCATTTTAACAAGAACGTTATTTTCAAAAATGGCACTTTCTTTTTTTGTACACTGGCAATTTTTGATGAAATTTAAATACTTACTCATAATTGGTCGGCTCTTAGAAAAGCGTATAATATAGCATAGTCAAGCTGAACAAAGTCGAAAGAACTGCATGCATAGGCACCATAGACGCCCCCACAGTCCTTCTGCAACTTTTACCTTTAGACCTTTACATCACAAACATCACAGCAGTGCTGGTCTGGGAAACCCTACGGCCATAGTAATATTTTGCTTTCTCTATCAAGAGGAACTCCCAGAATACTTTTTAAAAAACACTTTGAAGTAGAATTCCCTTCAAGATTAGACTGGCAGGACAGACGAGTGAACAGGGACTCGAACTTAGCAATCCACACGGACCGTTCAAAAATGGACTGTGGATTAGGTGCGCGTGTATTTTCTAAGTCTCTGAACATCTGAAAATCCTTTAGGCTTCCGGATACGGCCAGTGTGTTTCAGGCGGAAATATTTGCCGTCGCCAAATCAAACTAGGGACACACCAGACATATAATTTAGAGGCAACAGCTAGACTAATCCTTGTCAGATATGACAGCTTGACTATCGCTTCAGTCTAAATAACTGAAGTTAGTATTAGAATGTCGAGATGAGCTGGCCTCGTTTGATCGGTAGAAGGTACCCTGATTTGGGTTCCAGGTCATAGCAACGTTGATGGAAATGATGGCCAGGCAAGGTATACAGTTCTCCACCGTTCACTTGTGGAATCAGTTCACAATTCGCTCGGAACAGTAAAGGCAAAACACCCCTCAGAATTCTTACCGAAGGCCAATAATAGATGAAAGGGACTACCGAACTGTAACATGTTCAGAAGGATGTAACCAACTTACAGTTTGGCAAAAAACAACAACATCTTTTAAGTAAAACACAAAAATATATCTCTAGAATAACAGCAATCGCCACAGGCCACTGGCCTATAGGGGTCATTCGATCAGATTAGGCATCCCACATAATACACACTGTCGCAGTTGCAATGACGCTGCCGAAAAGGAAAATATTACTCACAACCTATGTGCCTGTCCATCAATAGCCAGGACAAGACGTCGATCTCTGGGAAAACCATTCTGCGACACCCTTCAGGAGGTTTCGAAGAGTGGCCTTAAAGAACTGATAACCTTTTTGAATTCCACAGGCTGGATCTAAACTCCCCTTCGACAAACTTGCAACAACCTATAACACAATACAACAAGTGCTTGTTAAACAAGTAAAATTCAACAACTGTTAAAAATTTGTGCAACACGTAATAACCAGTTTGCGGGCACTGCAACAATTGTTTGCGAACATTTTAATAAGTGGGGAATTTGATAATTGTACCATTTCTGTAACTGGAAACAACAAGGGCTTAAAGAAAAGAGAATGGATTTGTTGAAAATTTGATTAATTCTAACCGACGACATTGACCGACTTGTTAGAATTGAACAAGCAAAAGTTTAGGAAGAAACTATTAATAGTCTTACATTGGTTTGGGACAGGATCTTAGTACCATGTTATAGTTGCCGTTCACGGTGATAACAACTAACAATTTAACTTGTATAAGGCCCAATTTTTTAAGCTATAACTTCTATATTGTTGTTATAAGGCTTATTTCAAGATGTTAGCCATTTTTCAAGATCAATTTTCAGTAATAGCTTTTTTAAGGCATTTGGGAAACAATTTCACAAGCTGCACAGAAAGGTAATATATTCTTATTTAACAAGGCTAATATAAGGCCTGCTGGTTGAAGTTATTTAATCGAAGTCTGAAAAATAGAAGCTTGTAGAAAGCTTGGTATGTATTTGAAGTCAGTTCAAATATCCTCTATAGGGCCTGTAAACCAAAGCTTTAAATCTTTACAAATTGTAAAAATCTATAATATAGATCAGCGGTTCCTAATCTTTTTTGGTCGCGGAGCACTTTTCTGGAGAGAAATTTCCCGCGGAGCACTTCACTGTCAGTATCCCAATTTTCGTAGTTATAGAAAACACCATAACTATTTTTAGTTGTTTTCTTATTAATTTTATTAAATTAAAGAAATAAGTAACTTGTTGTGACTTTTGAGCATTTTATAAAATATTTAAACTAGTAGATATTTAAAAACAAAACAAAAAAAAAATCAGAAAAATTTTTAACTCATTTTCGAGTTGGCCACAGAAAAACAAAGACTTGAAAATTCCAATTTCCAAAAAAAAAAAAAAATAATAATAAAAATTACCGATATTTACTGGAATAGCCTTTATTTTTTTAAAAGGGCAGTCAATCTTTTCTGAAGATATTCCACTAAAATCCGACATATTTGGCGCAACAGGTCATATAGGCACCCTATGCCAAGCATCTCACAACCATTTGTTTTTTTAAGTTTTTTTTTAGGGACGAATACAAGGGCCTTTAATTTTTAGGCCGAGTCCGAATGGCTGATTTAAAAAGTTTTTTAGGACAGTTTCAGGACATAGAGTCGCGAGAGGTGCCGCAGTGGAAAAAACCTTAAGACGTAATTTGTGTTTTCCGGGGATTGAACCTGTGACCTCTCACACAGTCGGATCCAAATAAATTAAACTTGGATTTGGCACTCCAAAGTACTTTTTTCCAAAATTGCAAATGTTGTTTAAAAGTGGAGTCTTTCGAAATTCCGGCTTTTGCTTAGGTTTTTGTTGACATAATGTGTGTTTTTTGTGGAATATGCATCCACGAAGATTTTGTTCTACAATACAGCGTCCTGAGTTCTTGATGGAGTTTAAGTGCAATAATCTCCTTAATTTTAATGGACATTAAAAATGTATCGGCTCTACTTGTCCGGCAAATCTTTTTTTGGAGTAGTTTTGCGTCCACTCTCATTTCTTTTGTGGCTCTCAAAACTTCCGATCTTCTTAGAAACTTGTATTTCCTCGAAAACAAGCTTCGTGGAAAAACAAATCTCTTCGCTATCAACGCCATTGATTCGTTTCCATTTTGATAGTTAGGAAGTACACGATTTATTTTTACCAATTTTTGTACTGTGTAATCAATACACAAATTACATTGTTGCAAAATGACAAAGTTACAGAAGCACAAAATTAGCTAGTCTGATGGAATTTTCATATTTTGCGCTCATCTTTATAGATAATAGCTTTCGACACTAAGGCGATTTATAATAAACTAGCTGGATAATTACAGCTCATTAATAAAATCATTCGCTTCCACATGTTTGCCATATAAACATTTAGGCGAAGTGATACTTTTTCAACTAACTTCAACTAACCAGCTTCGGTGTAGGTTCAAGCGCCGCTCCCAGTGGGGGACAGCAATATACCGACTGACTTGTTGAACTTATTCAAAAAATCGAGGGAAATTTTCAGCAAAATAGCACATAGTGTTACTTGGGTTTTTCTTAACAGCCACACCTACCTACCTACCTGCTTACAGGGCTCACCAAAATATAAGTTGATGCCCAATTTAAAAATATGTATGTGATAAATTTCTAAAGCAACAGCTTGGTATAGGACCCTGGACAGAGCTTTTTACAATCATTTCTTTTTTCTGAGTTTTAAATTTATGCCGAGTTTGAAGGACTAAATTGAAAAGATCTTTTAGGGCAGTTATAGGCCCCTATTGTGAGTGTTGATAGTTGATCGTTGAACGACAACTGTCGATCGATACACAACTGTGATTGTGGATTGCGATTGATATTTGTCGATTTGATAGTCGCTTGTAGTCGATTACAAATTTCTGGTCGATGCTTTCTCTTGGAAGTGAAAAAATCTTGTGCGTACGAATGGCTAAAATCAATCGACGCAATCGACAATTGTCGTGACGATCACTGATCGACATTCACAATAAGGGCCATAGTCTCGGATAATTGTCAGACGTTCGCGAGCGACGTAGTAGAAAAAACTTAGTTTTTTCGATGGTTACACTTAAGACCTTCCTTTTTATTAAAAAAGGAGATTCAAAATCCAGCGACACTCAGACCAATTAAGTCCATTTTTAATAACACTCAGAAACGACATATTTTTTGTGTAATGTTTCGTATTTATGGTTAGTGGAAGAGTATTGCTGCAGCTCCTTATATACAAGTAGAGGGTGTACCATAATTCACGCAAAATGAAATGATGATGGAAAATATAGATTATTAATTAGAAAGCTTAAGATTGGGGTTGTGTAGGTATGGAATAGCACATCGGATAAATGGCTGCCACGGCAAGTACGTACTCTTTTATTGAAATTTTCTATGGCCATTTCGGAATTTTGAATGAATTTTTTAATACACCTCCCAGTTTCCTCTTTCAAGGCGTTGGTGGTCAAATGTATGCTTCTTTGCATAGACCTTTGACTTCAAAAAAACCCCAAAGAAAAAAGTCCAATGGTGTTAAATCGCAAGATCTGGATGGCTAATTCTGTTCAAATTTTGCGTAGATTTTGGACAATTTGTGAATGAATTTCGGGACAACCTTTAGAATGGTGCGGTGAACGCTATTAAGGCCGATGTTATTCAATTTAAAAAGTGGGTGTCATCCCTCTAACTGAAGAACTGCTTTAACGATTATGACGATGGTTTGTATATTTTTTTAAGTCTGGTGAGAGGACTAGTTTTTGTTACAGAAATTGGGAGATCAAGGAGATGTTCCTAACTGGGAAAAATTATGAAAAGTACTTATAAAGTTAACTAAAGAACCAAGCAAAACACGTTGATAGGTACTTATTTAGAAAGCATTTGCTCTCAAAAAATTTTTAATTTTTGTAAATGTCCACTTTTTTGACTTTTTTCCTCGGTCTCAAGCAAAAATTGTTTTGATGCAAAAAGTTTCCCCAAACAATTCTAATAGTGACTACAAAAATCTCTTCGCTAATATTTTTCACGATTTTTTTTAAATTGCCAAAAATGACTATTTTAGCCATTTTTTCCTCCTTTTCATACAAAATTTTTTCTGAGATCAATCCATTCAAAAAATCATAAAAAATATTAGACTAGAAAAGTTGACAGGCAAAATATTTGCCGATCACTCCAGACCACCCTACGTCATTGTCCGGAATAAAAGAAGTAGTTTTATATGTAAACTGCACTGACAAGAATATATCGCCCTATCTCACAAGGATTACTATTAAATTAAGTACCATTGGAAGAAGGTATATACATCGAGTTGAAAAAAACTGCATATCTACTCAAAGTCTCTGCGAAAGTGAAATGGAGTCTATGCAATAAGGATGCTCAAGTTCCTCAAACCCTCGAAAGACTTCAATCTAAACGACTAAGGGGGCCAAGAGGAAAAGCTTTGCAAAGCCAGTAGCTGTAACCAAAACCTATTTTATAGAAAAAGCTATTTGTCATGGGAAAGTTTATAGTGGGCTTTATGTTGCGTCTTAAGCAGTATGGCTGGTTTTAAAGACGTGAAAATAAGTTCATCAGGTGTAATAACAAAATGTCAGTTTAGCACTAGAAAACCGTTGATTCAAAACTTTAAAAAGTGTTACTAGACATGAAGACATTTCTGACCTGTCAGACCAACAGTTGAATTGATAATATAATAAGCTTAAGGGTAAGATGAGAGGATTTGTTGCATCAACAAAGAGCCTCTATATTATATACCTATACAACATACTTTCTCATGAGTCTGGTATGTCCGACGCGGAGATGGACGGCTTTTCTATTGAAGAACTTCATTAAGAGCGATTTATTAACATCAGGCTCTCATCGTAGTAAGCGGGCCGTGCGTAGATACTCGAACATGGAGCGAGAAAACTTGGAATGGGAACCATGTTAAGGACCATATTCACATGGGAGCGAACGAACGAATTGATGAAATGCGAACAAACCACTTTTTATGTATTTATAAACAGAAAATTGCACATTTTACTACTCCAAGATGAGGATAATTAATTATTCCATCAAAATTTATTAAGAAAACAAGTTTATTAACAGTTTAAATAACGAAATTTCGAAATCCAAATTTTTTGCCGCGAACGAAAACACCCTGGCGCGAATTGTCAGTCTATTTACAATCCACAATCCACATCATTTAAATCGCGTAAGTAGCGAGTAA
This sequence comes from Cheilosia soror, assembly GCA_949372485.1. Lineage (NCBI taxonomy): Eukaryota > Metazoa > Arthropoda > Insecta > Diptera > Syrphidae > Cheilosia > Cheilosia soror. The sequence goes on from OX443561.1 coordinate 124,822,919, forward strand.
AAAATTCGTTCGAAGAGTAGAATATCTTGGAATAATAAAATGTGGAATTGGTTTATTCGGATTTCATCAATTCGTTCGTTCGCTCCCATGTGAATGGTCCTTTAGAGTTCATTTTCCATGTCTTTGGGCTTGTTCGAGTATCGATTTCGTGGCTTGAGTAAACCGAAAATTTGGTCTCTTAAGATCAAAAGTAGCTACTTTGAAATTTTCCAATGCTCGAGAACGGACGGACGGAAAATTAAGTTTAAGCAAATTGGTCTGTCAGTCATCGGGGTTTATACTTGCACCATATTCAAGCGTCAAAATATTTTAATGTGGTAAAACTAAACTCATAAAAGTACATTTTAGCAATAAAGACTCGGTGCTCGCTATATCTGGAGATGGGTAACAGAAACTATTAGTTGGTCTTGGAGTATTTTATGGGTCGTAGATTGAGTGAAGCGCACTTCCCCTCTATGCAAATTGGCAGACTGGAGACAGGACTGCTGAAGCGGGAATTCTAAATGTGGGTGGACAAATTTGCGACGCAATGAGCATTTGGAAATAAAAAGAGACAAGATCAAATCTATATATATAAAAATTGAGCCTTAAAATGTTTGTCGCCGATTCACGCTTTAACGCATTTACCGTTCTTAACCAAACTTTCGCACATCTTTGGTATTGGTCCATACATGAATCCTGTGAAGTTTGGTCAAAAATGGACAAAGGGGCGTGGCACCCCGCATACAAAAAAAACATTCAAAATCGTATATATCGAAAACCACCAAATCGATTGAGCTCAAACTTACAGATAATCTTAGTTATTGGCCCTGGAGTTGTCCTGTGAAGTTTGGTCAAAATTGGACAAAGGGGCGTGGTACCGCCCATACAAAAAACATTCAAAATCGTATATCTCGAAAACCACCAAATCGATTGAGCTCAAACTTACGGAAGATCTTAGTTATTGGATCTGGAGTGGTCCTGTGAAGTTCGGACAAAACTGGACAAAGGGGCGTGGCACCGCCCATACAAAAAAAAAACATTCAAAATCGTATATCTATCGTATTGTCCCTGGAGTGGTCCTGTGAAGTTTGGTCAAAATTGGGCAAAGGGGCGTGGCACCGCCCATACAGAAAAACACTCAAAATCGTATATCTAGAAAACCACCAAATCGATTGAGCTCAAACTTACAGATGATCTTAGTTATTGGATCTGGAGTGGTCCTGTGAAGTTCGGACAAAACTGGACAAAGGGGCGTGGCACCGCCCATACAAAAAAAAACATTCAAAATCGTATATCTCGAAAACCACCAAATCGATTAAGCTCAAACTTACAGATGATCTTAGTTATTGGCCCTGGAGTGGTCCTGTGAAGTTCGGTCAAAACTGGACAAAGGGCGTGGCACCGCCCATACAAAAAAAAAAAAAACATTCAAAATCTTATACATATCTCGAAAACCACCAAATTGATTGAGCTCGAACTTACAGATAATCTTAATTATTGGCCCTAGAGTGCTCCTGTGAAGATTGGTCAAATTTGGTCAAAGGGGAGCGGCACTTCACATACAAAAAAATATTCAAAATCTTATACCTCCTATACAAAAAACATCTTCTATGGAGTGAAACTCGATGACGTTATATCTCCATAACCGCTGCTGGTCCGTTTTTCATTATTCTTTTTTTTTGTTTTGTTCGTATTGCTGTGTTTCAAGTTTAGGCAGAAAGAAAATTCCACCAAGTCGATTTATTATCATTTCTCGCATTTTACGAAAGAACATTATTACCTAAGACTTAAGCAATACAATTCCTGTGCACGGGCAAAGCCGGGCGGGTACAGCTTTTCGATAGTCTTGGAATTGGAATCCAAAGTTTTTAAAATTTGTAACATCGATATAAATGATGAAAGTCAATAATATTGTCTAGGCAATACAATTTCTAAAAAAAAAAAAAAAAACAAAAAATGTTGTGTAAGAACTATAGAGCATTACAATAAAAACAGTTCTTCTATTTAACTATTTTGCACTACGAATGTGCACGGGCTACGCTAGTAACTATTAAAAAAATTTACATATTTTCTGTCTCGATTTTCCGATAATTAAGTTTACATTGTTTTGGTTTCATATTTCGTGTAGGTAGGTTATGCCTAGGAGAACCTAAGACACCTAAACTAAAAATGTTATTAAGTGCAAAATTAAATAAAGCGACTGTTCCACAATTAAAAAAATAAACATTAATAATAACAAAAACTGAACTGATAAGTAGGGGTACTTTCGTCAGCCGACAAAATTAGTTCCCAAAAGAGTTAATTTCTTATTAGACGGATAATACAAATGCAACTTAATAAACTGAACACTTTAAGTAATTTCACAAAACCACTGACACTAACTCACCCAAAATGCAATATTGAAGAGCAACAGCATCGCCCGAACACACGGGTACGTGACATAGGTGTCGTTAATAGACATTATTTTTTCATTCATTTTCGATTAAAGAATTAAATTTCTCAAACAAAATGCACAAATACTTAATTAAAATTTAAAGCACAAGTTTACTGAATGCAATTTTTTCGGCGTTAGCACACGCGATGTCAGTTGTCAGTTGGTAAACTACTTGTTGCAAAAGCGCGCACAGTGCGAATACTATACCCAGACCCAGATGGATTCATAATAATTTCGAAACGTAAGTGACAGATAACAAATAAGAACTGCTCTCGCGTTTTTAAGCATAGGTACCGTATACACATGCCCTATACATATGTATTCATAGAACACATACAAGATGAAGAGTGATTTACATTTATGATAAGAAAATTACTCAAACAATACAAAAGTGAGAGTTTTAAAGTACACTCATCTTGCGGGGATTTTAAGGGTGTAAACACAAAAGTCCCCTATCTAATGAGTGGTTGCTTCTTGGTTTTGGATATAACAATTCAAATGGAATAAAACCCCCAACAAATTATGTAATGATTCTTTCACAAAAAATTAAATTGGCTATTATTAATAGAAAAATTGCCGGTAGAAACCTGTGTGGGGACACATTTTTAAAGTGTATAATAATTAAATACATACCACTAAGAATGACTAGTTACTTTCGAATCCTTTTTTATTTTATTTTTTTTTTTACATGTTTGTTGGCCTTAATTCATATACAGTGATCGTCAAAAGTGAATGAAAACCGATGTTCTTTTAAGTTTTCTTTAATATCTTAAAACATGTTTAAAAAACCAACAATCTGTAAAAAGTTTGATAATAATGACAAAGCACATTTCATTTCGGCAGCATAAAATACTTTATAGATATTTAAAACAAAAAATTGTTTCTATTTCACGAGTGATGGAAGGAGCAATGCTGAGTTTTCCTGTAGGATTGGTCAGGCTGGATAAATTTTGAGACAGCTTGGTCATTGTGTTGTTAGGAGGACTGAACTTGGTGTCAAAGCTAAGTTGTCAGTCTTTAATTCGGTGTTTGTTCCAACTCTTACCTATGCTCATGAGGTTTGGGAAACGACCGACAGAATAAGATCGCATTATAGAAATACCCAGAAAACTCAATGTCGAGCAGCTACTTCTCGGGACGGTGCGGTCCATTCTTCGGTGGTTTGTTCATGTTAAACGCATGTTGCCGACCAGGATCCCATGACGTGATATGGAATCCGGACCATCGGGCAGGCCTCTATGTAGACCCAGGATGAGATGATTAGATCAAGTCCATAATCTCTCCTCTACCCGTATGGGGGAATTGCCCCATTATGATTTGGGGTCAATGGCGGAGGATCGAGAGATACGAAAATTTACCAGAAACGCATTAAAAACCTATGCGAAGAAAAAAAAAATGGCAGTCGCATAAAAAAACTTTGTATAGCTAGCCCAAGAAAACACCCTCGAAATATATTACTATAGTATACATACCTACATAAAAAATGTTACAACGCACATCGCCCCAAAATGGCTTTAAAAACTCGCAGAAAATCATTTTAAAATACCCCAAAATAGCTCCACAAAAATTTACAAAAGCACCTCCAAAATTGTTCCTAAAAATCGCCGCCCTATAAAGAATTCCATGAAAAAGCCTTGGTAAACTTATCAAGAAATGTAAGCAAGCCGCAATAAAAAAGGCTCCCCCCACAATTTACCTAAAAACGGTTAAGAGCTATCTTAAAAACGCTACAAATTATCTCCTTTAAAATTAATATTAAAAAGCACCGCAACGATTCCAAACATTTTTCAAAAATCGTTTAAAATTACAAAAAAACGCTTAATCGCTGTAAAAAGTTGGAAAAAACATCAAAGTCTTCAAAAGCGCATTAACAAAAAACGGTCTTAAAGTAATCACACAAAACGCCATCGAAAACCTGCCTCCAAAATAATACAATGCCTTGAAAATGTTTAAATAAAAGCTTTAAAGAACTTCCTTAACTAAAACTAAATTTCATCAAAAATTACCTATATATGGTTCAAAATACGGTCCGCAAAAATTACTCCAAATTTTTCTGAAGATATGCATCATTAACCACACTAAAAACCGCCAAAAAATGACCTGAGAAACGCCATTTAAAAAAAAAGGAAAGCGTGAATATTTATCCCGTAAATAGGTAGAAGTTCCTGGAATTATTTCTTCATTGAGGCATATCGAGGTGACTTACAGCGCAGCTAGCGTGGTCGGTCCACTTGATCATCTTACACTGGCGGCTCTTGCAATAGAAATGATGATGAGACATGAGAAAGAAAACAGACAGCGCTTTTAGCTATTGATTCATATTCTGTGTTGTGTTGCTAATAATCAGGGAACGGATATTGTTGAAGTAAAAAATCAAAAACTAAACTGTGGCATTAATGCCTTTTAAGCCTTATAATAACACCGTAGGTAGGTACAACCAGAAACATTTGGCAAAGAACGCCTGCGATTCTTCCTCAGGAAAGCTTTGAAAGTGCTGAAGAGAGGACATGGGCAGACACAAGTGGATCCAAGTAAAAAGGCGTCTTGTACTTGTCATCGAATATTTAAAGGGAATTTGATGTTTTCAGCGCCATTAACTACGATATTATTCTAAGTGGACGGAGAACAACGGTCTATCGGTTAACCCTAACAATACTGAACTCATCCTGTTCACCAGAAGATATAAGATACCAAAATGGAAACCACCAGAATTAAGAGGCGTTCGTCTTAATCTCACACCCGAAGCCAAATATTTGGGTATCGTGTTCAACTCCAAGTTAAACTGGAAACGGAATACGGAGGAAAGAATGAAGAAAGGACTTAATGATTTTTACGCCTGCACGAAGGCTTTCGGGAAGAAATGGTCGTAAATTAATATATACCAAAATCTTAAGTTTGCTAAAATGGGGTACCTAAATTGTTTGCCTTTTTGAGGTTATGGCATTAATATATAGACCAACGCAGCGCTGCCAGAAATATATTTTCGTGTTCAGTAGTCACCCCGAACAGCCTTGCTAAAATGACTTGAGAAAAAACGTTGCTAGCTCTTAGTCTATAATGCTTCGGCGATATTATTTTTTAAGTTGCACAGAAAAAAGTGTAGACACATGAACTTGATAGATATGACCAAAACAGACAGAAGAAACCAATTTTGTTAAAAAATTTAAGGTCAACAAAATCCGTTCCCTTCTAATAACCCTTTGTGTCATTTATTTATTTTGGGTTGGTGTCTTGCGACTTGGATGGTTATAATCAAAAGTCCTTCTCAAGAGAATATTCCAGGCGTATCAAAAACTCGGTGGATGCAGTTGCAGCAACAAATAACAAAAAAACCCATACTCTCATATTTTATAAGATCAAAATGTATTTTCTAAAATTCTCCAATTAACATTCCCTTTTGGGTAAATAACTGTGAAAATACCCAACGCCATTGGCTTCATTATTTGTCGAGTTTTCATTATACGGCGCACATGCCTCGGCTTCTTCTAGAGCATCTAACATTTTTCGGCGAAAGAACTTCATTTGATTGTCTGTAAGTTTTTTCACATCAGGCAAAAGACTAAGCAGGAAATACTTGCGGGACTCATCGGCCTCGTCTGAGCTGCTACGCTTCGATTCTACGTAGTTTGAAAACTCTGCAACGAAGTCTGGTGCTCGTTTTATTTTCGGCTGACGACCTGATGTTGGTACATTTGCCGAATATTGAGTGTACATCATTTCATTGGGGCTCTCTGGCTGCTGTATGAGACCGTCGGCGTCGTTGTCACCGCCATGCTCATCATCGTATTCACTTGGTAAAGGCTCTTCTGAAAATGTGACATTTTCCGATTCACTTCGTACTGGAGAATTAACACTTTCGTTTGACCTTTGTAGTTTTATGAACGGTATCAGAAATGACATAGCATCGTTGAGATAATAGACCTTCCTTCTAAACCCACCGGGCGGAAGGGGTTTCAGCTTTCTTACGAAAACAGTGCGTAGATTTCGCCATTTTTCCTTGCAGTTTAGTGCTGAAATTGACAAATTTTGCGATTATGTTTATTTGAAGTTCATTTCTTTCTCTCTAATCTCACCCACCATCATCATTCAATGCTTCTGCGATTTCATTCCACGCTGCGTCAACTGAATCGCGCTTAGAATAGTCGACCAGTTTGAAATTGTAGAGTAGTGGATGCTTTTCAACTTCCCGCACAAGCTGAATATTCGCCTTTTCTTCACCCGAACACATTTTGCGAATCAATACAACATTCACAGAATACGACCCGAGTAGAATAACAAAGAAATATCGTGCGATCAGAATGGCAGACGCACGACTGAGTGGTACAGTTGCTCCAAAAAGACTAGTTTTAGTTTCATAAAATCCATACGCTGCCAATGAAACTGGGCAAAGAGAAACTGAAACACCTACTCACATAATGGTCGTGCGCAAGTGGTACATCGTACATCGCATCGCACAGTTAACAGTACCGTATCGTGTCAGTTTCGTGTGGAACTATAGGGTACCTATAGCATAGGAATAGCTAAGCTAGCTAAATGTGGAGTCGCGAAGCAATGTCGAATGTGTGTTCGTTTTATGCCTCGCTTCTCGCACCAATCGCAGTCGTATCGTGTGCGTGTGATATTAATTGCATGAAACTATACCGCGTCAGTTATATAATTATATCATTCTAATCACCCGCAATCGTTTGTATATATATTGTGCAAATCATTTAAATCATTGAGCTCGCAATAAAGTGTTGTTGCAAGTATTTCGACTTCAACAATTTTGAATTTAATAAGGTAGTAATCGAATACTTACCCGTGATTTTAGTCCAATGCAATTACATAAGACCAAAATTAGAATTCTAAGCAAAAAAAAAAAACACTTTAAAGTGTCACTTCTTTAAAGATTTTTGTGTTTTTTTTATAGACGTCAGAATTTGTGAAATAAATTATTCGATTCTGGGAGAAAAAGTTGGGAAATCCAACTATTCAGTAATTTAGCTTTCAAAAGCAATGGAAATAGAAGAAGAAGAAGATTAATTGCTTGCCTACAATAAAATCCTCAAGAAAACTCACGCTTTCAAGGTTCGTATATAAGGTGATTTTGCCGGACTTCCGATAATCTCATCGTCGCGTCGCAACTAAAGTCTTCACTTCCCGACACCCAAACACTTGTTTGTATTGGGCGCGGGTGTTTTTGTCTTTTTTTTTCGGTCTATATGCTATCTTTAAGGTAATACTAATCTGAACCTAGGGATACCAAAATGAAAGCGATAGCCTTAATAGTATTCCAACAGGACGTGTGAAAGTAACACATTTGCCATATCTCCTGGTATCAAACAAACAACATTTTTCACTTTCACACGTCCTGTTGGAAAACTATTAAGGCTTTCCCTTCCATTTTGGTATCCCTAGATTTGGACCTAAAAGATAACACATGTCTCGAAGAATTCACTGCACGTTAAGACCTTTGTATAAACTTTTTTATTAAATATTCGTCAACTTACTAGTAAGTCGAGAAATTCTTGACTAGATTGGTTGGACATGAATTTTCAGAGCTGTCAGACTTACTAAATTAGATTTGTGAATGCGGCCAATACCTACCTTATTTGACTTCTGCACTTTCACTTTTGCTTGTTTTTATTATACTTAGTAATTTTAGAATTTTGATAAATTTGTTTTTGGAGCGCTAGATTGAAAGAACATATGATTCAATCCCCTGAATTGAATTGAGCAATTCAGAAAAGTGCTCTCTCCATCTGCGCAAGATGTCCTCCTCATTGGAAGAAGTGTAGGTACCACCTTTGGCTTTGACTCCTTCAATAATATTTCACTTCATTCCTCTAAGACGGCGGATAGTCTGCCGAACTCCTTTCAAGATTGTTCTTTGGCTGCTTCAACAGCCATTAGCAGGTCTAATGAATATATTTGTGTGGAAAGAGTGGTTAGAAGTTCGTAGCCGTTTCAGGCTAAACACGGCCTGCTGCCGAGCATGACAAGTCGCATACTCGCATATGTGCGAATTGAGAGTCTATATATACCTACTATGGTTCTCTTTTCTATTCGCTTAAAATTTAAAATTTTCGCAGACATAAATGCAGAAGAACCCCACGAAATCGAACTAAGACAGTAAGACATCTTACAAAGTCTTGGAAGTTTGGGATAATGCACTTGCTCGTACAAAACTGGTGAAGGAAGAAAATGAGGCGCTCGCAGCGATGCCAACTCAAAAATGTGATTTAGAGCCAGAAATGTGATTTCAGGGCTAGTTCAGGGCCAGACCAAACGACTTTAGTATAATCTACACTGTTTTGACGTAAAAAATACTGAAAAAAAATTTAAGTTTTAAATAATTATCTAAATTTTCACAGAAAAACAGTTTTACAGCAATAATTAAAAGTGTAATGCTTGAAAATATAAATTAAACACAGTGCTAAAAGGTCAATTTACAGTGCTAGATCGGATGAAACAGTGCTAGAATTTCACAATTGGGCTAGGTTTGGCATCGCTGGGCGCTCGATGCAACACTTTTTCTTTATTTTCCATTTTTTTAATCTTAGGTAGTTTTAGAAAATTATTTTTACGTTTATACTTAACAAATGAATTTATTTCTCACAATATTTAATTATTTAATGTCACTTTTCTTCTTTTCCGTATAATTTTTTTTGCTGATCTGTCAAATTTGTGCATCTAGAAGGGTTCAAATTATTGCCGCTGTTGTACACCCTCCATTTCACGGTATAGATTAGAAAAAGTGTGTTTACGATGTGATAAAAAAATACAATTTTACTAGGCCTGTTTTACCGAATCGTGAATACCTCTAGAGTATGACAAAATGTAGAAATACCCGCTAGTCGGCGAGATTCACGCCGGCACTTAGGCCTGTTTTAATTTCAGTCGAAATCATGGAGTTTTCAAATGAGGAACTACTACTACTTCAAATGAGGAACTACTTTCGCGACTAAACAAATCTCGTGGTAAAAAATCTGAATGTTACACCTTACTTCCAGAGCTCAAAACTCATCCAGAGACGCTTTTTTAAATATTTCCGCAGAACATCGTATATCGAAGAATTAGTGAAACATCCATCAGAATACACTTCTTTCCAAGTTAAGTTATAGTTAAGGTAAGGTAAGTTATATTTTATTTTTTTAAAGTTTGAAATGTTTAAAACACCCTGAAAAGTAAACCAATTATAAGTCAAACACATTTTTGTTTTGTAAAGAATAGGAATGAAATGTCAATTAATCGGAAGTTAATTTGACAACGGTTTTCAAATCCTCTAAAATAGTTTCCGAACTGGGTGACGCGTAAAGAGGATCTGTTGAACAGGACGTGGTATTACTATACGATATTGGGCTGCAAGCTTGATTATAAATATGTGGATACGCAAACTCTTCAACAAGCTGTTGAACTCGATTTCTGAAGCGCAATTTCATATCTTGAGGAATTTTATCAACATGGGGCAAAAGGCTCCGGAAAAAAAGACAATCATCATTGTCTTTCGATGATTGCCCGTTTAAGACTCGTTCCAAAAGTTTCCTTTTTTTGTCTTCAATGGAAATGATTGTTTGATTGTAATTTGCATTGGCATCATTTTGTTTCCTTTTTCGCTGGGAATGTACGTCTTGGGAATTCTCGAAAAATGTTGCTGCATTGTTGAATAGCTCTTGATTTCCATCATTGGTATTAAATGCTGAAGCCTCATCGTCTTCCATTTCTTCAGGGCTGTTATTGGACTCTTCTATATTTTCAGCTGATTTTGCTCTTGTATCAATTGCCACTACGTTCTTATTGGTCAAGTTGCTCGCTGATGTTCTTGGTTTTATAATCCCTTTTAAGAACATGAGCGACTTGAAGTAAGGCCATTTTGATTCTATACTTTTGCCCGCGGGATCACCTGAACGAGCAGGTTGCGTCTTTCCCAATTCATGAGCAAACTGATCTCTAAGGTACTTCCATTTCTTGCGCAGTAGATCCTCTGAAAAACAAGAACAAAAAGAAACACATTAAATAATAGTTTTGTTAGGTACAGATATCTTTCAACGGGACTATACTTTCAGTTTCCGGGAAAATCTACTATTGCTGAAATCATCAAAAAAACTGTGGAAGCATTATAAAATGTATTACAACCTTTACATTATGTCGATGCGTACTGTCGAAATATTGGAAAATAATGCGGTCGACTTTTGCAACATTTGGTTTCACTGAAATTACCTATTGAACAGATACCAATCCCAATCGTCACCCTCTTCGGTGTTTAGTTTAGTTTAGTTTCGGTTACCCTCCGTATTTTTCGCGAAGACAAATTATCACCCTTACCGGCGTCAAACAGTAGAGCAGATTCGTCTCCAATCCGTACCAGCCACACTTATTGCAAGCGAACGGTCAGAAGCTACAGGCGGGTGTTAGACTGTTTCGGTCACCCTTTGTCTGTTTCTTAAGACTGCCCACCAACGGGAAGTGCTGTGCTGACTACGTCAGATAATTTCACCTTGGCGAAGTAAAACTGTTTCGGTCACCCTTCGTCTTCTGCTCCTGTCGCAGTCAAACAAAAAAAGAGGAAAGTAGATTGCTCCAAATACCCTTCCTTGATCTGTACCAGCGGACTATCAGAGGCTGCCAGCGGTGGGCTAGACTGTGGGCCTACAGTGTAGGTTCATCACAGTTGACGTGGGAGGATGAAAAACCATATGACGGTGGATCGTATTTAGCTTCAGAACTTAACAATTACATTGGCGATAGAATCATAAAGTTTACTGGACCTGAATTCATGCCATATTATAGCCTTTACATATACAGATGGGGACAACTATCCAAAATTATTCAAAAGTTCAATGAACGCTTATCACGCGCCAGAAAGATCGTGGAATGTGTTTTTGGGATAACTTATTCAAAATGGCGTATACCTACTTTCGAAATCTATTAAAACTTCAATTGAGTTCGCACTTGGCCGAAACAACTGTTTAATGCATTTGTGTTTTGCACAATACTGTCATTGACATTCTGTGCTAATTAAATCATAATAAAATTAATAATCAATCAAAACTGACCTTGTGCGTCCATTTCTCTTCCTATTTCTTGCCATGCCCTGTCTACAGCATTCCTATTAGAATGATCTTTTGTCCGCTTGTCCCAAATCAATGTCTTCAAAAAAACTTTGGAAATTAAAATTTCCTTATTCACTTCCACATTCATCTTTGCAAAAAATAAACCGCAAAGAATATGCAGCTAGCTATGTATTTTAATCAATTTAATAAATACTCGTACAAACTGCAAAATTACAATTAAATACACCGTACGAGTATGTATACCGAAAAATCAAAATGGAATAATAAACCTAAACACGCTTGACAGCTGGTTACCGTCGTCAACAAGAATTAAAAATTCATTCGGCTAAAAGCTGGTAAAAGCTGGTTAAAGCTTGTTATAGCCGGAAGCGTGTTCACTATGGACGCGCCCATTCATCGCTAGCTTTATTTTTAACCAGCGTGAAGCAGCGGCTGGAAAGCGATAAAGCGAGAAACAAACAGCTTGTTCACTATGGACATTAGGGTACGTCCACAATTATGATACAAATACAACAAGACAAGATAGCGAAATCAAGTTATAATTTTTGATTTATTTTGCTCTGCGCATTTGGCCTTTACGTGTGTTTTATATATAACGATTTGTGTTGTTCCTTTAAATGTTTAAATAAATGGTAAAATATAAAGAATGTATTTTCGGAATTGTATTAAATATGCTTGGAAAAACATTTAACGAACGTTCGTGTGTTTTTGTTTGCTGTTCCTATGGATTTGGATTATAGTCGGATTATGCTGTAAATTGATTTTCGCGAAAAGTCTAAAAGTGTTCTCATCGAGAATCGAGTTTTTTCTTAACAAAATACGCCTGTATTTTTCTTTCAATTCTCTTGCTTCTTTCTTGCACCTTGCTTCTTTCTTCGAACCCCCAACACACCGGTGCGAATATCCGACAATATATCGAAAATTCGCACCAGGTGTGAATTACTTTTTATCTTAAGGTGGGTTTCCACATGTCGGTTGATTGACAAAGTTTGACAGCCCTCGCGTTTATGCCAACGAACGACGACCAACGTCAGTTCATTTCCACTTATGCCAATTATTGGCAAGAAATCGTTTGTCAGTTGATTGACCAACTTATGAACTCGATGCCAATTAAATTTTCTCTGTCAATTATAGACAAAGTGACGTTTTGTTTGACAATTCAGCTATTTCCACTTGTCCAGTGGTTTCTTGTCAATTATTGGCAAACGCTGTTAGTCAATTCATTGACAAGCAATTTTTCGCTATTTCCACTTGCCAATTGTTTAATTGGCATAAAAATACGTCAATTGTCAATTTCAAATCGACAATTGGAAACCCAGCATTATAATGGAATCGGAAATTCGGACCCCCAACAAAAGCCAGGTTTGATGATCCGAGTTGATCATCTTAAAATAGAACTTCCATTGTTTCTATTGTCATCTGGAACATTAAGTTGAAGTTCTTGACTCAGAGGTTCTCCATTAGTGTTGCATTCTCATAGCACTTAAACATGAAACACTTTTCGTTGGTGAACAACCGAAAGCTGAAACTTCAAGTGAAGAGTCTAAGTCGAAAATAGACACCTTCATAAAGTCTATCATCTAACAAAAGGCCTCAAGAATCAAATCGCGCGCGCGACTCTTGTGCGTCTAACCAAATGAATCGCACTGTATCATCTACAAAATGTAATATAGTTAATTTCTGAGTCCATAGTGTAATTACGACGTATGTTGAACTGTGTTGAGTGTTGTACCAGATCGTCTACAATGCGCTGTGTAGGGTTATATAATAACTTGCCTTAGCCACTAAAATAAATCAAGCTGGTAGGTTCCAGAAATCGAGTGAATTCGTTTTTAGTATTCTGCATTTCGAGCGATTCGGAAACAGTGAAATGTAGATCACAAAAATTAATTTCCGATTTCATTTCTAGTGAAAGTGAAATGTGGTATGTGGAATCTACCAGAAAGTTTGAAATTTTGCGCCATAGGCGCAGTCTACGTCATAATATTAGTTGTTGACAGATACCTTTTTTTTTTAGATACCTAAATACCGATGAACAGCAAGAATGAACGACATGCTCAATGCACTGTGTGGTGCCTAGGTATTGGTGAGAAAATCAAACGCCATTTGAAAAGTTTTATTTTTTTTTGTTATTGTTTATTCAAATTATCGAATGTTTAAGGAATTAAAAATTTGTTTAACATTATTTGATCATTGCAATATCTTTACATTAATTTTTGTTTCGCGCCTTTCATTACGAATGAGATTCGTATCCCAAGTGTGTATTAGTATTACCTACGTTTTAGTTGGTTTTTGGATAACATTTTACGATGGCTAAAGAGTAGTTTTACAAGGCCATTGTAATTGTAATTATATTGAGTTCATAATTTTCATTCAAATTGGAAAGAACAACTTTTTATATTACCTACAGTATTAGTATATAATGTGTGTGTGGGTGTGTATAATACAATAAAGTTTATAATAGTGTAGGTAATATAATGTAGAAAAAGAGAGCGATATATTATTGTTATCTTTATTTGTTGACTAGATTTGAATATGTTACTTTGAGAGTACAATTTGTGTTTTTTGTTTGTGTATAATTCGAAAAGAAAGTTAATTAACGATATCATTTTGTTTTTCTAAGAATACATATTCAATTAACAATACAGTTTGTGGTTTTATTTTATTATTGTTAACAATTGTTTTACGGAGATTACTGATTAGTGATGATAACTGATAATTTTCAGATTATAAATATCATGATGGTTTTCAATTGTTTGATTTTACATTTCTACTGTTCGTCTTCCAGCTCCTTTGCACTTCTGGAATGTTAGAAAAATACATAATAGTGAGATAACTTTTCCATAATAGAGGGCGCTTTTGAAAATGTCAAATAATCGTTCAGAATGTCCGTTAAATGTGAACATTGACATTTTCGAAAACGTCCATACACGGTGGACTTACAAAAATCTCGAAATATCCTCAATATCGACCAACATTGAATCCTGTCCCATATGCAAGTCGTCACGTTCCATCAAGTAATGCACTAAGGAATCGTTAAGATCTTCGATTTGTGTGTGCAGATCGTTGACGATAATTTGCAATTGCGCGATATTCATTTCGGTTAGCATTTGCCGGGACACGCGACGTTTCTCTGGTGCCATGACAACGCCGACTTTTTCCAGTGAACCTCGAATGACACCGGTAATTGGTGATAGGCGTTGTTTCTGTCTATCCAACTGCAAGTAGTAAAAATGGCGGCCATTTTAGATTGTAAAACAAATTTTAATTCATGTTTATATTAGGTATTTTTAACTAACCTCCATTTGCATGTGTGCCATGTCTTTCGCTTGCGATAGTGCCATACGAGCTTCAATTTGTAGTCTAGCTTGACGGGTAAAGAAATCACATTCTTTGTCATCATCTGTCAGTGGAACATCGCCTGATTGCCGTGATTTTCTCGCATTATTATTTGTACAGCTAACTGAAAGCGGATGAGCGTTATAGGGGTGATCAGGGGCATCCACTGATGAGAAGAACTTGGGAATTTCATTTCTATTGCGGGTCACCATGCGGGAGAGTTTCGGACATGTTTCGGAGTCTGAACTGTGGCTTTCAGTGTCTGATGAGGCCTCATTTGTAAAGCAGATTTGAAGGTTCTTACCTAAAAAGAATTAAGAACATAGTATGTATTTGGTTTTTAAATAATTTATAAAATTTCAAAGTTTTTGCAGAAATTTTTTTTTTAATTTAAAGGCATGAAACTGTAACAAAACGTAACAGAACGAATTATCCGGGTTGTCACTTGAAGGCTTGTCAATTTAAAGTTCAGGCCTCTGAGTTTGAAAACATAGTTCTTAGGTCATAATCTAGGTGCTCAAAAATACAACTTATATCGCGCTGAGATATTTCTCTTGTTATGAGAAAGATTCTCAAATCCCATTCCATAACCAAACGACTGTCCACCTTGATGGTTATGATAACGCAGATTCCATAACATGGTAGATTTGAAAACATTCCCTTTCTGACAAAGGAATTATTTTGTTGACATACACCCTAGAGGAAATCTGATTGCTGATAAGGGCGACATTTACATCGCAATTTTTTTTTCAAAGGAGGCTAGATATAGCATATCGCCTTTTGGCGTTCCTTCCTTAAAGGTTGTTATAATCCAACCGTCGGACCACTGAGCTGAGAACGTTGTTAATCATTGTCAGAAAATATGCCGAAGCAAGCTTCTGGAGTGTGGATTTAGTGCGATCACGGGAAAAACATAATTTACATCATCTTGAGGATTTTATTCCACTGCGCAACCTCTGGCGAACCACAGACAAAATCCAAGAGCATAACTCCCCTGAGAAAGCTTCTCAATTCAGCTGTTCGGACTTGACCCGCTATTCGCAAAAAAAACCTTACACAAACGTATGCTTGAACATATAGGCCTTTTGGGCCATTTCTTTTATTTATCTATTTATCAAACTCCTGCAGTAAGCAGCTAATCGTTTTTGGGTACAATTTTCCGGCAGCCATTATATTTTGCCTGAAGTCATTTCGCTTGTAAAAAGACCGGTATAATAAAATGTCCGTTCCCGCTGATTCGTGCATTTGGATTGGTTTTGGAAACAATTTAAGAACATTGATTTGTAAATTTTATTTAATTCTGAAACTTAAGCTAAATACAGACGATTGTCAGATCTGTCAATGGAGAAAATGTACCAAATGTCTTACAACCGAGCAGTCATTGGCCGCGTTCCTTTGACCGATAGTCATCTAGCACATAATATCCCTGATGGAGGAACGCTGGCGCTGGCGCTGGCAAAGTGACATTAGAACCAATTTGAATTCGTATTATTTTATCTTCATGAGAGTCAAAAATGTATTTTGTGCCATCATGCCGCATATTTATTAATACACTATAAATAAACAATACCATGTAGCTATATTGATTACATAGAAGCTTCATTTCACATTTTACACCAAATTGGAAATATTTGACTTCTGCACTTTTACTTTTGTTTTGACAGTTCGTTATTTTTTTCAATCTAACAGTTCATTTTGTGCTAGATTGAAAAATTTCCCCGAAAAGGATATTTCACAATATGCGCTAGAGCTCTAGCGCAAATGATGGAATGTCAGTTTTTTTATATGGAGTTTGGCATGCCGCTAGTCATCTAGCGGTCAATAGAACGCGGCCATTGCCAGCCCTCCATCTGACAACGAAATTGTCGGGTTGCTAACAATAGTCTGAGCACACAATTTTTATGATTGTCAGACAATTAGGTCTTTGTCAATTTTTTCATTGACAGACAATATAAGCAGTAGTTTAGACGCGAAATCGAAGTCTGCTTTAACACGATGGAAAATAATTCTGATTGATACGAAACAACTGTGAATTGGAAAAATCACCAACATTTAAAAAAAAGTATTAGAGTCTCGAAGGTTTCAATCAGAGTGTTGTTCGCGAGAGGTGGCGCAGTAGAAAAAACCTTAAGATGTAATTTGTGTTTTTCCTGGGATCGAACCTGGGATCCGTCGCACAGTAGTCCAGCACACTAACCACTGCGCTACTGCGCCCACGAAAAGAGGACATTAAAGATATACAAATTTCCGCATTGCGATTTGTTGATGGTTAAAATATTTTTGTCTGAAAACAAATAGTAATCGTCTGAAATATATAAAAATCGTCTGAAAACATTTATTTTAAAGAATTAAAGACCGCAACGCCGATATTTTTTTTCTTCTACTCCATTGTTGGTAGAATAGAAGGAACACCTTTTTCAGTCGATTACTATTTGTTTTCATACGTTTAAAAAATTGTTTCAGACGTTTCCAATATCTGATATTCTGATCTATTTATTTTCAGACTTCAGCTTTCTATTAAATTTCAGACGTTTTTTTTTTTATTTTTTTCCGACGTTTCCAATTTTTTTTTTCTAACAAATACTAGTTATTTGTAGACGAAAAAATTGTAGCCATTTGTTGATTCTAAGGTTATGAAGCAAAGACTTGAGTTTAATTAGAACCGGTTTCTGATTTTCAAAATGTAGTTTCGAATTCAGCAAAAGTCTTTGAGGAATACCTATACCAATTCCATGAGACCAAATCAGCAGATAAGACTTCATATGAAATTAATGACAGAAGCATTTTGGCATTCCATTCGGTTCAGCATGAATGAACCTTTTGTTTAAAAACATACACAATAAGTTTGTTGCTAACAATTCTACTTTGCGTGCCTCATAGCAGCGCCTCGACCGAAAGAGTTTTTTTTTTCAAAGTTGACCCTTAAAAAAAAAGTTAACTTCCATAATATCGTGGAAATCGGTTTTTCTGCCTCGGGCCCCTTTTTAAGCCCCTTTTTGAAAATTTTCAGCGTAATGCTGCCCGTCCACTTAGTGCCCAAAGCATCAATTTCGAATTCAACGCATTCAACTCTAATGTACGATGCTCTCAATTTTATCCAACCAACGCGTTTGATCTGATTGGACATCGTTGCTCAAGAAGTGTGCGGGTAGTTTACGAGCTCTTGTTGCTCGTTGAACATGCTTGTGCAACGCGTTGAAAAACGATTTTACAATAATGTACTTCTTAAATTTTTTGTTGACTCGAGTTGCGTTGGGTGCGATGAAATGTATGTGCCTGTGCTAGTTGAACCATTGGAATCAATCAACTGACATCTGCATGTCATGCAAAATATGATGATGCAAAATAAAGGTAAAACGAAGTATGTATTGCTTTCAGTCACAGATCAAATGAAAAAAAAAATAATAAACCAGAAACAATGCTCTGTACCCTAATGAAGGTCAGTACCAAACTGATGTCGAAGGCGAAATTCGAAATATTTCATGAGGGTGTGAGAACTGAGAAGCTGTCAGCTACCAAGTGCATTCAACGCGTTGCCCAACAAGTGATGCTTGGTTAAATGTACGAAGGTATCAACGCGTTCTTCAACTCTATGAGCAACCACAACGAAAACGTTCTTGTTCAACTCGAGAACCTTTTTTTTGCCAAAATCGGACATTTTGATCAACTAGGTGTACGGGGTCATTCAACAGTTGAGTGAGTTGATAAGCTAGGTGGACGGGGCCAGCAACGCGTTCAACAAAGAAATGTTCAACTTTAATTGGAATTACGTTGCTCAACATGAACAACGTGAGTTTGTGCACTAGTGTACGAGCCTAAACAAATTGTTCCTTCAACTAAAGAGTTGAATAAAATTGGTTGATGCGTTGGGCACTAAGTGGACGAGCAGCATAAACATTGCCTGCAACTTGTGTATCGAGGCTATTGCAGAAAACAGACAGAGTTACCATAGTACCTCAAAATGAATTGGTTAGCGAATGCAGTTTTTAATGGATACAAATTTGAGGCGGGTATAAATTATGAACCCAGGTACAATGTACATTAAAATCCTTAAAAATTACTACAGCGGGGCTTTGTGTGTATGGCATTTAACAAATCGCTGGGAAATTGATCTGTCGAAGTTATAACCACACGAGCTGCTCTTATTGAAAAGGCACTTTCGATATATGAAACTCTCAATAGCTATGCCTGGGCCCGCAGTCACGGCCTAACCGGTGCATTTGATTTTTTTCAAAAGAAATCCCTTGCCCTTCACTTCATGATTATTTCATAATTTCGCAGTAGGTACTTGAGAAAGTCGGTAGGGGTTGCTGAGTGTTAGAACTGCAGGCTATTTAAAACGTTCCTGTCATTTCGATATTTTATTTGTATAGGTAATCGATACACAATGGCCATTGTAAGGCAATCACAATACCCACTTGAAATAATGAGCAGGAAATAACTGGTTCACTTCCCACCCCATTTACGTATTTATTTTCATTTATTAGACTTACCACTTTGTAAACGCGATTGTAGACTAGGTTTTCGTCCTGGTCTCGCATTATTTGTTACCAATTTACTAAAGTAATCATCCTCCGCGCCCATGGCAAGACGTCGACGAATTTCTTCACGATCATTTCGTCTCTGTAAAGAACAAGCGAAACACAAATTAATAGGTAAACAAAAAAGTTTATAAACTACTTTTACAATTTTGTACGATAATTGAGATAATTCAAAGAATATAATTCAAAGAAACAAAACCCTACACTGTATCTTTTTGATTCATGAATATCAACACTCGTAACACGGATAAACTTGTCAACGATATCATTTAGAAATTCTGGTTCTATTAGATGCATATCACTGTTAAACATTTTCATTTCGACAATTGGTACTTTTTGACGATAAACACGCGGCAGCATGCCATCTATACAATCGTATTCTGATTTTGAACATCTGTCGTATTTGTAGAAGAGATTTTTTGTATTAATATTTGCCAAAAATTTCGATTTGAATCCGACGAATATGCGATCGAACATTTTATTGGAAATTTTCTTTATCGTTTATAATCAAAGTAGTGCGAAGAGATTTCTCGGTTCAGTCTTATTCCTCTGACGCACGTCACCAAACTGTTTGGTAAATTCCAGAGTATGCAGCATGTCCTTAGAATTCTTATTACACTACTTATCAATTGGTGATCGTTCCCAATCCCAAGCCGAAATGTATACACATGTGGTAGGTTTTTTTTTTCTTGTAGATACAGATCCAGATAAGGCCGCACAACGAACCTTTGAAAGGGCTTCGTCCCCTTGTAGTGCGTATTTTTTTTTTCTCTCTTTTACAAACCGTGAAGCGGTGTTCAATTACAATATGTGAGGTAGGAACAATGAATTGTTGAACATCAGCAGCTGATCCTGTTTTTTTTTTTAAGTAAATCTTTCTACATGACGATAAAGTTTGATTTTTGGAAACAGACCTCCTGGGTTCAGATTTATTTGAGATTTTGGAAAACTAGAAACGATTTTTGCTACTACAGATTGAGATACATGGGGGAGGATTAGTTGCGCAGAGGTATAAAATGGTCATGTGCGGGTACCTATCTTTGCGTGAAGGAAAAGAAGATGCAATGTGGACGGACAATAAAAACAGGTACAAGTATCTTAGAATGGATTTATGCAGAAGGTGGTGCGCAACAGATGTTCTGGTTAATCTATCGCAGTTAAGGGAATTCTTAGGAAGTACCTATACACATTTAAGTAGGTACATCTTAGATGTAAATGGGCGGAAGCGGTGAATGGAGGATTTATGTTTATAGAAATAAAAAAAAACTCGATGAATTAGAAAAAATGTAAATCTAAGCAAGTGTGGTAAGCCAAGAGACTACTAAGGTAAAAGGTCCTGGGATAGTATGATCTCATTCATTAATACATTACAAATTTGGTTTTGCTCCGTTTATAAAGTCGGCATAAATTTAACTATTTCGTGAAGTATAGTTCCTTCACGGATGCAGTGATTCAGAGGACAGATGGTAAAACTACCAACACGGTAACAGGTGTAGTGTGTCCCGATGGCTATAGCTACTATTTCCATGACCTCCGCAAAGAAATTCATCACTTTAACCGGCTGCATAGCAGAGCTGAATTTTTATGATGTGCGCCGGTTAATTACAATTTTTGTCAACCACAATGAATGCTCTGTCTTACAGTGGTAGGTATATTGAAAAATGCCTTTCATAACCTTTTTTGGACCTTTGGATTTATCAACAATATCCAAGTATATGTACTTCAATTTTTCTAATTTATTTGGCTGATTTGTATGCATCCCTTCCAAATCGGATGTGTGAGATTTTGGAGCAGAAAGGTGGCTCAATACAGTATTAACATTTTTTTTTTAATTTAAAATACTCCAACTACTTTCAATTTAAATTTTTGTTTGTTAGAGTGCCCTAAATAAGTAGCGCAAAATTATGGCCCCACATTTTGGCGGTTTTTGGTTAATGCTTAGACCCTTAGCATTAAATTTCATTGCTGGTTAAATTATAACTTTTAAATAGACTTTAATTCAAAATATTAAGTCTCTAGTATAAATTGAATTATTTCTCTGGTTGTATGGCATGCGGCACCGTCTGTTGAAACCACATGTTGGTCATATCCATATCTTGTAATTTAGGCACTAAAAATTGGGTTATCATGTAACGATAACGAACACCATTAACACCCGAACTGTCAGCTGTCACATTGTTATCTTTTATCCGTTGGCATCACTGTATACTTTTAAATTAAATGATTTATAGGACACCCTTTATAATAGCTCGATATTATAGCCTACACTAATTTAGTGTAATCAAAGGAGTTTCTTATTCATAATTTTGCAGGCAAAATTTTCAAGAAATATGAAAGCGCCATTTACCCTAAACATCAGTTAAAAATTTGCGACGTTATGTGATCTATTTAAAATATTCGATAGCAATTGAATTGGACCGTACCAATGTGGGTTTAGGACCATAAGCTCCACCGTATACCAAACATTCAAAAGTCTCTAAATTGGACGTAAATGCACATAAGTCAAGCATTTTAAATGGGTCAGCAAATATGGTCATAAAATACAATTTAAATAAAAATGCACATTGGCTTTAGCTAGAATAGGTACTTATATAGTTGCCCTTCCCTTAAGCCCTTAAAACACAAAAAATGATTGTGAGAAGCCAGGCCTAGGGTACCTATATGGTCCCGTTGCGCCAACTATTTATTTATTTTACTTGTTAATCCTTAAACTTTTCGTTCAATAAAAACAAAAATCGAATTTAGTTATGCCAATGAATTGAAATATTGATGGTCGCACTATTCGCGTTTTAAACATTTTTAATATACAGTAAGTGTCAAAAGTGAGTGAACACTGATGCTCTTTTAAGTTTAAAACTTGTCTAAAATGCAAACATAACAAAACATATTTCATTTTGACAACATAAAATTCTTTACAGATACAGGGTCCGCCATCTAACGTTTTTTTTTTTTTTCAACTAGTGCTTATTTCGCGAATGGTAACACTTAGCTCATGTCTGATTTGACAGATAATTAGTTTTATCCTTCCGCTGAACAAATATGGTTGTGTATACGCTTGAACAACGCTGGGAAATATTGCGACATTACTTTGAAAATCATGGTAATGTTGCAAAATGTGTGCGAAAATTGCGTACGGATTTTGGTAGAAGAGAAGCACTGTCAGCTCCGTATGTTCGTTATCTTGTGAAAAAAGTGAAAGAAACTGGCATCCTCATCGATAAACCAAAGCGTGAAAAGCCAAAAACAGCCGATATACCCAAAACGAGTCACTGTTTGGTGCGGATTTTGGTCCAGGAGGCATAATTGGGCCATTTTTTTTCGAAAATGAGCAAGGAGTGGCCGTTACAGTCAATGGCGATCGTTATCGGGCCATGTTGAACGAATTTTTGTTCACAAAAATTGAAAAGGAGGATATTGGCAACATTTGGTTTCAACAGGATGGCGCTACGTGCCACACAGCCGAAGCTACACTCGATGTTTTGCGCCATGTTTTATATAGGTATTTAAATTTTTTTTTTTTTTTTCAAACTCCAAAGACAAATGAAAACATTAATGTTGACTCACTTTTGATGCTGACTGTATTTCACTAAAACTAACGTCGCCCTTTTAATCTCTGAGGAATGTGAATGACCTATTCTTTCAAGGAATTTTGGCGATGTACGAAACAAAACCAAATTACGCTATATATGATCATTCGGTGATAAGACAATTCAATCATCATTGTCACGTAAAGAAAATTTATGACAACTGCCTACGAGACGCCATGCTCGTCCACGCATGGTGATAGCAACAAAACTAACTGTCTATGATGACCCCTCAAAATGCATTGATACGTTATCAACTTTATTTCCGATACCGGACGAAAAGTACATAATATGAACAGATAATCAAATTCGGTAGTGACGACGTGATGCGACGCGACGCCAATACGTGCAAGGGCGCAGTATGTCAACTTACTCGTCAACTTACTCGTATAATCACGTCTATCAATAGTACGGATTCGAAGAAAATCAAAAAAATTGATTAGAAGTAGGTAATAAAAAAGGGCCAATGTAGTTGTTTAATCATAATCAGCTGCAACATTTGGGTCTGACTGAAGTTTGTGTCGATTGTCAGACGAATGATACAAAATGTATAATGCATGCAGTAAAGTTTTAAAAAGTGTGCCCTTCAACACGAAGCGTAATAGGTTCAGCTCTTCCGAGATTAATGTTAAAAATATCATCAAACAAAAACAAAAAGTTATGACATTGCGTGATTCTTTGTCATCAATATTTACCCATCAGCTTGTCAACACTATCTAATTGGGTCTTCTCATAAAAACGATAAATATTTAATGATGCTACAACAATTTGTAACTCCTTTGACTTTTACTTTTTAGCAGCAGTTTAAGAAAATCAATTTCAGGTAGTAAAATATTGATCCCCTTTTTAATTATAAACAAATATACGAAAATGCGTTCGGTACTATAGTGTGCATGTACAAATAATAAAGAGTCCGAGTTTTTAGCAAGTTTCTTGGAAATGAAAAAACAGCGCAAACTACAAAAATTGATAGATTTAAAGCCGAAAGGCAATACATAGTTATAAGGTTATAGTTTAGAGTACTCGTTAAGAGCCAGTAAGCTAGATTAAGATAAATGTTAGTTTAAATTTAGATTTAATCATTTTTGTCTGGTAAGTATGTTAAAGAAAGAATCTAATACACACAGGGGTTTCCATGAAAGTCAGTTCATGCGAAACAAGTACCTAGATTTAAAGATTCGTTAAGAAATTGGGGGTTGACACGGCTCTTATAGAAAGGCTTGTGCAGTGCACCCATGCACATGTTCAATAAAAAAAGTCATGTATGAAAATACTAGGCATGTTTTTTTGAAACCTCGCCAGCCGAATGAACTTAGGCAATAAGCCTAAAAGCATACCAGCATTTCGTATAAAATTATGCATTTGGTAGAAATATTAGATAAATTCTGACATTTTTCTCTGGAATGTTGTGTGCATGAGATAAGAACGCAATTATAATTTAGGAAATCGTACGGAAATTCAAAGCCACTTGTTGCTTTCAGCGCCACCTGTTTGTTCATTGTGAATTGAATTTAGCCAGCTGCCAGCCAGCAGGTCTCCAGGTGGGGAGACAATAAAAAGTTGTTGCCAGCAGTTGCCAGCAGGTTGTTGTTTTAATTAAAATGTGAAATGTGCCTCAACTGCCAACTACTGGCAACTACTGGCTGGCGAGGTTTCATAAAAACACAACTACTGTAATGATCTGTTTTTATTTATAACCAGCTGTTCCGACAGACGTGCGTTGACAGATCGCAAAAGAAAGATCAGCTGTCAAACGAAATTCGCGCTTGCCGTTTCCCCGCATTTTTTGACTTATTTTGTAATTTTTTTTTTTACAAAAACAAAACGAATACATCAAAATAAATTATGTAAATTACGGTTAGAATCGTGACAATCGCGAGGCCATACAAAGATCCCGTGATGAAAAAAAGACACTTTCAGTTCTTTCTGAATTATCAAGTATTCAGGAAACATTTTCAATTTTTCATTATGCAAAAACCTTAATCTATTCACAGATTGCTCAAAGACGGAGAATAGGACGAGAGCAGGAGTCTTCGCAGAATTTGGAGGCTGTCTTCACAGTATCAGCCATTTATACCGACTGGCAAATCAGTGAAGCGTTTTCCAGGCAGAGATCTACGCGGTTAAGAAAGCGGCTCAAATTGTTTTAGCGAGGAAAAAACAGTTTGCCTCAAGGCATTGAGAACAATAAATTATAACACAGTACTTGTGCTGGGTTCCTGGACATATTGTTGTGGAAGGGAACGAGGCAGCAGATATACTCGACAAATGCGAGATCCTAATTCCTTGGGGATTAGCCAAACTAACACGTAGAACCCATTCAACTCTGGCAATGCATAAATTCTAGGGAAATATATTGGGAACGTTGTCACTTCTGTCTGACTACATATATGTCTCCTCATTTAAATTTTGTTAGGCCATTCTCTTGCTCTTTTCCAAGTAGGGATGAATAGAACACTCATGGACGCACGAAGAGGAAATCGATATCCATCTATATGCACAGATGGATCCTGTGACGGTAGATTCTCGAAGGAATTAAATATACGCTTCTCAAACAGGCTTTCTGCGGAAGTTCCGGCAATCGCGGAGGGTGTTATTATTTGCAATATCATGAAACGATATTACCACTTTAATTGAAAGCCGGGCGTCTATAAAAGCGGTATCTGCACTTCTTTGCAGTTATTTGCTCGTAGCACACCACGATGCTGGATCCCGGGGGCACAGTGACAAAGCTGACAATGAGAGGGCTGACAAAGTGGCGAGAAATGGGTCTGCAATGGATCATGATAAAGCACTACACTCGATCAAGCTAGAGCTACCGCTCCGTAATCTTAGAGAACGAGTGGAGAACAAGATTCGATGAAAACCAACAATAGAAAGAACTAACCACTTGTGAAGTATCACTGAAGCTTTGGCCAGAATATGACACACACCGAATGATCAGATTTCTACACTTTGACAGGTCATCGCTGTCTAAGCTGCTAAGGGCTTTAACGGGTCATATATCTTTCTATGAAACCATACAATGAAACTAAATCTCAAAGATAACGATTTACAGGCTGCGAGGAAGAAGAGTTCCATGAGGGCACACCTCACTTCCTCTGTTATTGCATGAGTTTCTGTCACTTGAGAAACAGAACACTTGGAAGTCATTACTTCTATAACTTACAAGAATTTTCTGATTTTATACATGTTTTTGAGTACCTCAGGATGGCTAGACGGCCTCGTGTAATCACAGGAAGAAGGGGCGTGAAGCTAACCATCTTTAACACCAACGGTTAATCCCCATAAAAGGGCATCACAATGTGCCCACAAGGACCTAAGTGTGGTACAGTAGGGTTCAAGTCAACATGACTTTCGTGTTGTTTTGTATAAGTTAGCTACGTAGTGCAAATCTAGATGCCCAGAGCTGTAGATGCTACCCAATCAATTGGAAAACAAGATCATGTGAGCACCACTGAACTATTGCCTGTGGGGATACGTCAAATACAAATTGCTTGTCTATGTCAAGAATAATTTAGTACATAAGGCAAATTTATTCATGTCTGCAGTCTGACTCCTTTACAACGGCTTCGCTTTAGGGGAGCTAAAAAAAGGTATAATCACAACTTGAAAGGCAAGTATAGAAGCAATTATACAAAACTTAGAGTTACCTTGTCTAGCGTTTTTTTTTTTTTTTTGTATGTGCATTTGAGTCATTTTTTGTAGAGAAGTTATTCCATACCAAAGTGTTTTTGCGTACTTTTGCAAAAAACTTGTTTACAGAGAGGGATTTGCTATAAACAGGTTCGCTAGATATATAGATGTCTAAATACTTAATATACAAAAAAAAATGGAAAAATTACAGTGTCTTCAATAAAACTTCGTTTGGTTAGGTTTCATGTAAATGGTATGAGATCATCATAGAGAACCAGGCACCATATTGGGTCCATTGCCATCCCTGGGAACCTTCACGGTCAAAACCTAAACCAATTCGCCCAAGCAATTACTTTCCCTACCCTACAAATTGTTTCAATTTTATTTGTGAGGCCAACATACTCCAAATTGTCGAAGAAGTACCTTCCAAGGTGTTTTCTCCTGTACCAAACAATAGCTTGACAATCACAGAGAAGATGAGTAATATCCTCTGCACAATACCTGCACGTATCCGTATTTGTTAAACCTAATCTCTTATCGTGCTTCCTTAAAAGACAGTGCCCGGAGAGTATCCCACTTGCCATTCTGTTGAGTTTTAGTAATTCTACAGAATTTTTCCTATCTAACTTAGGCCACAGAGCCTTTGAGACCCTACAAGACCTTGAGACCATCTTTGGTCTGCCCTGTTTCTTTTTTTTTCGAGAATAATTCTCTTTGCGACGGCTATTGGTGATCTTATGCCCTCAATAGTTTCAATTTGTGGAAGCTCTGCTCGGTTTTTGGCCAGAATGTCAGCCCTTTCGTTACAGAGGAGATTTCGTTATAAAGGAGTTTTTTTTTTAAAGAGGAGTCAGACAGTATTTTTCATAAATGCAATTCGTTTCTTTTCCTAATTTCACGCTTTTGCATTATCTGCACAAAAAGTCTAATTGAAGCGGTTTATCTATAACGAGTCGTTTAACGTTGCATTAAAGTCCTGATTCCCGTTTTCTGTTACATCAGCACCCGGAGCAGTGCCAGCGCCACATCATTTGGTCCACCTTAAGTCTAGAAGTCAAGCAATTTTGGACAATTTAATTGGCACTCCTTTTTCACAAAATCCTCTTCATCCACCCAACGATTACTTAAACAAAAATTAATACACTTAACCAATCTACTTCAAAAAGGTGTTAACAAATGTGAAATATTCATGCCAGCAAACAAAGAAATTTTTTGAGACAACCCCAAACTGCACTCTCCCACAAGTCATTAACTGCCAGCCGTCAAGAGTCGCATATTAGACGTTGCAACACGCTACATCCCACCAGACGAAACGACAACCCACACGACATGATGTGCTGGTGCTGTGCAATTGCAATCAAACTTTCGGAAACTGCAATCTCGACTTCGATCCGCCACGAAATGCAATAAAAGTTAAACGTCGCGTCGCGTCGTGCCGTGAGTCGTAAAAGTTGTCGAGATATCGCTTAAATTAAACGACAACAAAAAACATTTTAACGGTATTCTACAAATTATTGGCATTAATAGGGTTTACAACTTGTTTTTAAATTGCAATATACGTGTGTACTCTTTCATGACTCACATTGTATCTCAACGACTTTCACTCAATTATGGATAACTGGTAAAAAAAAAAATAAGCATCTCAACTTAAATAACC
Source organism: Cheilosia soror (assembly GCA_949372485.1). NCBI lineage: Eukaryota > Metazoa > Arthropoda > Insecta > Diptera > Syrphidae > Cheilosia > Cheilosia soror. The sequence goes on from OX443561.1 coordinate 124,851,145, forward strand.
CACAGATGCGTTAATTGTAAAACTTCAAAACATTCCACACGCATTTATTCATTGCGAAACTTTATTTCGCACGGCTTCACGTTTATTTTGGTGGCTATGGCCCTAGGCAGATAAGTTGCCAAATTCTAACCTGTTCGGTCCAGTTGTCAGCGACGGTGTTATTGACGATTGATGTGAACAGCTCAACGGTATCCACGCTTTCGTTGTCATCATAGCACAATGTATAGAGATCAAGGACAAAACGGGAATCCTTTTTGTAATGACGTTTGTCATACTGTGTGACTAAGCTAAGGGGTTCGACTTCCATATTGCACGCACGGAACTTTTTTTTTAATTAAACCTTTCTCAAGGGAGCAAACAAAACACTAACCGCTGTTTTACTGTTCTAGGTCAACTCAATTATGAAATCATCCGACTTTTGTTTAGTTGGAAGTTGGGTAATATTCTAGCGCTTAAAACACACACGTCCGTTAAAATGCTTCACGTTACAATTGACTGAGTTTTCGAATCAGCAAAACCGACGAACCGATGACCGACCGTATAAAGCGAGAGCTGGGTATATACAAAAAGTTAACAACATCAGGTAACAAGGTTTTTCATTTTTGGCCTCTTGATTACAGCTTGGTACAACAACAAACGGAAAAATGATACAACGACTGCTTGGTATGGTAGGTATACAAACTTCGCGGCGCGCGGCGGTTATGAGTTATAACGATGCTGCCTGTAACGGCGGCAATTCAACTTGCACTGTGTTGGATGGATGCAAACCAGACACTTCGTGGCTCACCTGTTGTAAAGTTTCGGTTTCTGTTACTGGATTTCGTGTGTATTTCCTCCGATGGGATGTGCGGGGACGGGAGTCGGTGACCGGACAAAAAACGAGTTAGCTTACGTACCCCAGTCCCCAACTCTGCCCAACAGTCAGCATTGGTTGGCGGAAAGTTGTATCAAAAGATACACAGACGAAACGACGACTTTGTTGATGATTATGACTTGTGGCAAACTTCCAATCTGAAGGGGCATTCGTCGTAATACAAATGAATAGAAATGTTGCAGCCATTAAAATGGTGGAGATTTATTTCACTGATGGGAGATGAGTTCAGTTAAAAGGTTCCAAATCCATTGGAATGGTTAAGTTCGTTAGGAGAGGGCACATTTCTAGACGAACCAAGGGGAATAGGGAGGTAGTGAGCAAAAAATGCGTTTGGCATGAGTTAAATTTGAGCAAAGTTTGATTTACGACTTTCCAAATGCTTGAAGAGATTTTTAAATGAGTGGCTTTGTTTCGCGATAGGTGGTCCTCTGTCCATATCATTTTTGACCTTGTTTTAAGTAGTCGGTCAGCCATCTATCATTATAATTCACACTGTATCTATACAGTGATTAAAAAAATATAATTTTCTACATGATGATGATAGATTACTTTTGTATCCTAGGCCTATTCTCTCACAACCATTCATTTGTATGAGTTTTTATTTTTAGAACGAATGGAAGCTACTGGCCAGCCAGTAGTTGCCAGTAGTTGGCAGTTGAGGCACATTTCACATGCTAATTAAAACAACAACCTGCTGGCAACTTCTTGCAACAACTCTTGATTTTCTCCCCAGCCAGAGAGCTGCTGGCTGGTAGCTGGTTAAATTCAATTTACAATGAACAAACAGGTGGCGCTGAAAGCAACAAGTGGCTTAGAATTTCCGTACAATATCCTAAATTATAATTGCGTTCTTATCTCATGCACACAACATTCCAGAGAAAAATGTCAGAATTTATCTAATATTTCTACCAAATGCATAATTTTATACGAAATGCTGGTATACTTTTAGGCTTATTGTCTAAATTCATTCGGCTGGCTTCATCTTGCTGGCAATTGTACTGGCAACTGTCCAAATGAACGGCTGGCTGGCGAGGTTTAAAAAAAAAAACATGTCTAAAGTTGATGCCAAATCTGAACTGAATGTTTGTCAACACTCGCGATGGGTGGCGCAGTGGAAAAGAGTGTTTTACCGTGAAACGAACCTGGGACTCCTCGCTCAGTAGTCCAACACACTAACCTCTGAGCAATCGCCGTCACATGGGCGCGAAAAAGCTGTCAATTCTGCCTTTGGACTCGAATCTACAATAAAACACTGTATAAACGTATAGCTGGCGTAGACATATGTTGTGAGGCTGGTTTGTTCTGAGTACATTGTTAACGATTCCTAGTTATGTAACGTTTTTCGACTAAGGAGAATCACTTCAAAAATGCCTGACCTAGGAGAATGGGTCAACAAAACCTTCACAGATGATTTAGGTTCAAATGAACGGTTCAAATTTGGATACAAGCGCAGGCATTTGCTGTGAAAGTCATAGAAAGAACGATGTGTAGTCCGGAAAACGAAAAAAATTCCTGAACTTTGGAGTTTCCGTGGTATAAAAAATTAACATAATTGCTGATCCAAGTGAGCCATAACCGTGACTACAATTGAATATTATGCAGTTGCTGTTGCGGGTCCGAATTTTTGTCAGATTTTTATGTCAAAATTAGTGTAAAGTCCTGTCCAGCTCTCTGCTGTATCTGCCGATCATGTCAAGTTTTATTTTCTATTTTATTATTTACGAAATTTTGATGTTTTGACACTACTGTTAAAAGAATATTACTACAATAAGTCGCAGTGAAACATAATGACCTAATTTTCACATTAAGATAAATCCTGGAAAAGACCAACGAATTTCAAGTCAAAACTCACCACCTATTCATCGATTGCAAAGTCGCGTATGATAGCATACACCGTCAGGAGCTCTATATGACGATGGCCGAACTCGGAATCCCGGCAAAACTAATTCAGCTGTGTCGCGTGACGCTGGAAAATAACGCTGTGCAATGTGCAGTTTGAAAGTAGTTCCTCCGAGCTATTTCAAACATTCACCGGATTTCGGCAGGGGGCGTGCTATCATGCGACATCTTCAATCTCGTACTGCAGCTTATAGTGCACAGGGCAGGTGTCAACACGGAAAGCACTATCTTGAACCGGTCCGTTCCAGTTGCTGGGGTATAGATATCATCGGTCGTTTCCAGCGTGCCGTGATAGATGCGTTCACGGCGATTGAAGAACAGGCGAAATCCGTTGGCCTTATAAAGTAAAGGAGGACATGACTAAGTACGTCGTGCTATCAAAAAAAAAATAAGCATCTGTCCACCGCCTATAGGACAAAACATCACTATTGATAGGAACAATTTCGAGGTAGTTAAGGAGTTTAAATTAACCTACCTCGGAGTAAACATAAACTCCACGAAGGACACCCTAGTGGAGATCCGGCGAAGAATTACCCTAGGAAACCGCTAATACTTCGGTTTGGCTAAACAATTGGGTTCAAAACTCCTGACTCGAAGGACGAAATGTGTGCTCTACAAAACCCTTATCCTACTAGTTCTACTTTATGCCGCCGAGTGCTGAACGATAAGCAAGAAGAGAGACCTGATACTGGGCTCCTTCGAAAGAAAAATACTTCGACGGATTTTTGGCCATGTGTGCGAGGAGAAGATACAACCGCGAACTCTATAAGCTGTACCAAGATGTGAATGCAGTCCAAAGAGCCAAAACATTGGCTCGGCCACATCGAGCAGATGAACAATAATACTCCAGCTAAGAGGATCTACGAATCCCAGCTCCAGGTCCGACAAGGAAGACCGAACATACACTGACGATCACTAGTATGAGGCCATATATTTTGCAATACATACATTTTGCTCCAAGCGACATGTTCTCTTGAAAACTTCATTTGATGCTCCTTGTGTATACTTGCCTCAAAACACGTTTCTTTTTAAGTTTTCTTCTCTGTATAGTACAACTTTTTCGTATTATCCGTCGGACCGTTGCTATGCTGGCTGTTACTTCGCTGTTGGCCCTTAGTAAGCCGTATAGAATTAACCGCTTTTCTCGCACTGTTGTCGCTTCTGCCGTGCGTCTTTTTTTATTTTTCCCATATTGTTGGAGATCCGAAAGATAACTGTTTACAACAGTCTTACCTCTATTTAGCCTCCTTGCAATTTCTCGACCTGACAGCATATATTTTTCCTCTTCCTGTCGCTGTCAAAGTCTTTCTGGAACTCATTTTTTTTAAACTAAATAAAAACAGTTCCTTTCAACGATTTTTTAAATATTCTTAACAAAACTTTAAAAAAGATCGCTCCTTCAACGAAATATTCGCAATGCCTCATCCTAGTGGCGCATCTTCTTATACGCTTTTCAAGTAGCTCATTGTTTGATCTTGTGAAATTACAGCCGTCGTTTCTTATTTACCCTTTAATTTTATGACTTACTGTTGGGAAAATATGTACCTGTTCCCAGGTAGTAACAGTTTCCGGCCTTCCGGGTACAAAATGTCCAATAGGTATAAAGAGTGGAAATCAAAATGGCTTCATTCTAGTGATCGCCAGTGTATGTTTCAGCGCGGATGCCAGAGCGCTTGATCTCGACAAATGGAACCCGGGCATACTGCTTCTATTTGTCGAGATCAAGCGCTCATCCTAGAGGATGGAAGACTGTAATGTCTCAGGCAGAGACTCTTCACTGGTCGGGGGCCCGATAAGTATATGTAACTAAGTAAGCATAAGAAACCATAATTAGTCACAGTTCTTACGATCTGAGTATACCTACATTCAGGTGATAAGCGCCATCTTTAGAATATAGGGGGAACTTTTACCCCTTCTTTTACCCTTACTTTGGGACGCATTACAAAGTTTAAAATTGATACGGCGAACGGTTCCTGAGTTAAGAAAAGGGCTTCTTACAAGTGGTCATCGCGAATAACTTGGACCCCAAGCAAAATTTTTAAAATCGGAAAAATTAATTATCTCTTTTCCTTCTAATAGAGTACACAAACTAAGTTTGAAGTCGATGGGATGAAAAACAAACTTTGACCCCCCTTTTATCCCTTTAGGTGTAGTTGAATTTAAAGAAAACCTCTGTGCAAAATTTCAGCTTTCTAGAGCAAATGGTTTAGGCTGAGCGTTGATGATGACAATTTGACACTGAATGGGCCTCCGCACACGAAATTAATTCTGCCGGCATAAAACCGATTTTGTATGCGAGGGAACTGAAGTGAGGGGAAAGAAACCGAATAAAATGTTTGTGAAAATAATACTAAATAATAATTATTGTTCTGCCGGCAGAAACCATCTCGTGTGCGGAGGCCTAATCTGAACGACTGAATTGAAAATACCTGACAAACATTACATTTTGGATGTTTGTCAGGTATTCGCGTATGTAATTCTCATTTTTCCGGGTGTTGAACCTCAGACCCATCGCTAAATAGTATAGTAATGGAGCCAAAGCATAAGAGTCAAATTAAACTGTAACCTAAAAGATTGAAAATTCCAAAAGTTTTAAGGCCTTTCTTTTCATTAAAATAATTCCCGGATGAAGAGATTTCAGTGATTTAAAATATAATCCTACCCGATTCGCTAAAATTGTTCACAATTTAATTTCATGAAAGAAATGTCAATAGAAAACCGCAATATCTTCACGCGTTAGATGCATAGACATAGACCATAGGTAGTTTTATAAAATATTCCACTCTTCGTTATTATTTCATTTGTTAACCTCAGAAATTGTATAAAACTTGGGAAGTGTGTCCACCACAATAGCATACAAAAACATACACGGCATTTCCTTAATTCCAAACAAATGCAAACACAATTAAATTGAATTGTCTTCGAGTGGAAGTAATCAAAAACTCCATTACCCGCCTCTTACATATACAATAGTATTGAGCATTCGTTTCAATCGTATATAATTCCGGTCTTTGTAGTCGTTGGACCAAGAAATTGGTTTTCAACAAATTGCTACTGTAATGGAACAGCTTGCAATTGAATTTATGAAGAAAATCTTTAAAGAAATTGCAAATCCATCGGTGGATGTTTAATTGCATCAAATTAGCAAATAATGAGAGATTTTTGTCTCGACTTAATTTAATTGGGTTGCTGGTCTTATGTGTACATAGTCGTAGGTCTGTTGTCAAGGAAATTATTTTTTTATGCTATAAACTTGGTTATTATTGCAAGGGATTTTCTATTGTATTCGTATTTCTACGTGATACGATTCGTTCTTTGACAATGCTAGAAGACGGACAGGTAAATACAATGGAATGACAATACAAAGGTGTGTGTTGGCTTTGAAGACATTTTTTAGGAAGAACCAATGTAAGAACAAAATTTATTGTTTTTTTTTTTCAGAAAGTCACTATTTATTAGGTATTTACGTATAGTTGATGCTTTTATATTAAGAATGCTTGTGTTTTTAGATTAGAAGCTAAGGGCCCGTTTTAAAAACTATCTGATAAAGTCTCTGTTACTCTATCAGCCGGTTTAAGTGGCGGTTAAAGGAGGGTTTGTCAGAAATCATTTGAAGAAAGTAGTAATCGAGCGTGAAAACCCCGGACTTTCCCGGACAAAATAGGATCTAATAAAGAGTACAAACCTAGGACCAATATGCACGCACTATTTGTTACAAAAAGATTTAAACTTTCTCGTTTTCATTGCGGTACTTGGTGTTTAAGGCCGTGTGTCAATTGCGCTTCTCGGCTGATTTTCTGACACATTTGAAAGTGTTGAAAAAATAAGTTCACTAAACTCAAATCTTAAAATAGAGATATTTCTTAGGGCCAGTTTGTTCAGAGGTGGTTAAATCTGCGGTTAGGTTATCATAGATTTAGTTTGTGTTGTTTTGTTAACTGCTATGTCAAAGCTTGGACAGAATATCCTTGGTTAAATGCCGTTAACCGACCAAAATCGGCTGGTTATCGATTTCTTGGGTTAACCAACCAAAGCATAGATTCTCTGCGTAAAATTTGACTGAACAAACAGATTATATGGTTATCAGCTGAAATAACCATTGATTTGAGTTAAGCAGAAATGAACAAACCGGCCCTGTCAGATACTGCAACTTCCAAGAAAAACTATCCCGGACGTTCCCCGCGTAGGCGAACAAGAGTATAGTCCGGGCAACGCTATGGCCCCTCTCACAGTACATAGTTCAACACACTAACCAACACTAACCACTGAGACTGCGCCACTGCGCTAACAATTTAAATGGAACTGAAATAATGTATCTATCTGGATACTATTAGTACGATTCTATTACAAGATCAGCGTGAAGTTGCGCATGTTTTTAGTTGTAAACAAATTGTAATGGGCATTATGCTTTCATATACCTAAAGCTTTTATTTAGAGATGGGACTGGGACAACATTTTAATGCTGTTGCTATTCGGCCGTCACGTACGTAACGAAATGTCAAAGTTTATATTGCATAAAACCGGGGCTTTGCTCGCGGTAAAGACTTTATTGCAGTGTAATAATTTTCGGACATTATGCTGTACGTTTAGGACCCATCTTTTAACTTTATAAACAGTGAAAATCGGTAAACATCAGTCAGTAGAAAGTGTGTTGCTTTTCGCACGTTGTTCGGGACACGGGAACGTAACGAAATGTCAAAGTTTATATTGCGTCAAGTTGGGGTATGTCTGGGTATGGGGTATTGTTTTACTTTCACAAAACTAAAAAAATAAATATTTTCAAACAAACCCGCACTTTTAAAACTTGGCAGCACTCTTGCAGTCAAGTAACATCGAACAGTCGTTCAACTTGCACGCACTCTAATTTATTTTGCAGACCTTTTGATTTGACACAAGCCAAAATAATGAAAATTTTTGGGCTTACGTGTTATCTAACGTAAGAAAGGGTCAAATCAAGCAATTTTTACGGAGTTAGGTTTATTTGCAATCCAATCGCTAACACAAGAACCGAATTATTTTCAAAGATTTTTAGGCTTCTTTCTGGGCAACGATATTGGGCTACATTTTTTTAAGGTTTGGGCGCTTAAAGCAAACTAAATTATGGCAACCCTGAACTCCAGTTTAATCATTTTCGAACATTATTCCGTACGTTTAGGATCCAACTTTTATATTTATAATGACTTTTTAGAAAATAGGATTACGTTACGTTGATTACGCAGTCGTGTCCCGAACATCGGTAAACGTCAGTTCAGTACAAAATTTGTCAAAATGAACGTGCGAATAGCCACTTCGCAGTAGAAAATCAACGGCCGAATACACTTCGAAATTTTAATCACTTTTAAAAATAATAGTTTACCACAAAATCGGCATTAACATTAACATTTCAATCAGACTATCTAAAAAAAACCGAAATTTATCCACTACATTCGTATTTACATTTACATTATTAGAAACCACAAAAAAACTGTTATAAACTTACCCTTCTTTCCTCCTCGTTGGCTCTCTTCAAATGACACTCAATTGCGTCTAAATCAATTTCGGGCAAGGCCGTCTCAATATTGTAAACATCAAAGCATGCTGTTGTATACATATAGTTACGAGTATTTATTCGTTATATTTGACAACCCAAGAAAAGGAAAAACCGAAAAAAGAAAGAACCAATTAACAATAATTTTCAATCACAAAACGAATAATTATTCAATCAAGTTATATACTCTCGTATTATGTTACCTGCAGAATCTCCAGCTGCGTCGTCAGACTTTAAGTGCGTTCGCTTCGAATCTCTGAGACTCGCCGCCCATGAGGCAATACTATATCGAGTGCAATGGGGTTGCACTGGTTTATTGTCAAGTTGATCCTCAGTTTCCATTGGCAAATCGTCGGTGTCCTTCATCATTGGTGGAACTATGGCAACCATGCAATTGTCCTTTGACTTGCCGTTATTCGCACTGCGTCTTGTTGCCAAACCAAAGCGATTCACCGATGAAATATTATTATTTCCGCGAGCGAATTTAGCCGACTTAAAGATCTTACTATTGCGTTCCGTATTTTGGGATTTTTTCGTGCTGCGCGCATTGCTGCTACTCGGACAGTCGAACCATGCGCGTGATCTCACATTGAAATCGAGGCCGATTGGTGGTAACTGACGCTCGTCGTAGGATGACTTTTGGTATTTGGGTTTCACAACAGCTGTCGGAATGAGGCCCCCCGGGCTGTCTTCATCATCGTCATCGTCTCGGGTCGACTGTAATGGATCGTCGGCCGCTGGAGTACTTAACGACGACGCTTTGATGCTATTTTCAGACGATCGATTTGCCGGCCTATCAACGGAACTCTCTGAAGTTCTGAGAGTTTCCTCTTTTGGGAAATTATTGTGTTCTGTATCTAAAGTGGAAGCATCTGTTTCATTAGGCATGCGATGGTGATTTTGAGGCTCAGCAAGTCCGGCAACTGTGGTGTATTTGCTCGTTGCAATCTGTTCGGTTCCATTTGAAAGTATTGCGTCCGATATCTACAGGTTTTTAGTATAATATTTGTATTTTTTTTTTGAAATATGATGATGAAAATCAATTAAATGAACAGATGAAAGCGATGGCGACTGCGATTATGAATGGAACATCATTTCGAGGCAAATAGACATGTTAGCTCTCAATGTGATTGACGTAGGAAGATATTTCGAGTATCAATAAACGAATATTACAACAGAAAAGAAATACTTTTACAATATTACAAATACAAAAAAAAAACGGAACGCTAAATTTACTTTTCAAAAAGAAATTTACTATTTACTATTTACAAACAACATTTTGAAGGAATAGAATAGTTTTACGAAATTACATGCAATCAGAAGATCATTATAAGTACTTTCTAAATACTTTATAAATATCTTAACAAATCCAACGCCGCCATTAAAAAATTGGCCCTAACTAATAATCATTTTTGATTTTACAATAACATGAGAATACTTTTTTCTAAAAATGTTATAAACGGTGAAATTTTTCGCTTTGTATTGACTTTACTTTCTTCCCTTTTTATTATTTTTACAAGCCAACGATGTAATTTTAAGTTGTATCAATTTGGTACATCTAAAAACAACTAACGAGTATTAGAGAAAGGAAGGAATTTCACAGGAGTTCAACCAAGACCTTAACTAGTCTACAGCTGCAGATAATCTTTCTCCAGGGGCCAATTCGGTGTTTCAGCCAATTGTGTTGCCCTTAGAAAAATAGATTTGGTCGAGATAAGTGGTACCAGACTGGCATCACGCCACCTGCAAAATGCCACGTCTCCACTCGGCTTTGATGCGCGTCTACATTTCCTTACATAGGCTATAGCGATTCTATATCTATTTCTTGATTACCACGCCACTGCCACACCACTACCCCCTGCGCAAATTACTTTAGGAAGCTCTTAGTCATTCAACAAAAAAAGAGTTTAATCACTCAACACAATTTTGAGTTGAGGTACAATCTTACAAAATGTACGAATGGTCGATCGACTTCAATTCTTGCACCAGCTGGGGATCTTGTAAGCTTGCAAACCAGGATCTTTTTTGCAAATTCATCCATAAAGTGGACAGATACAGGTCCAATTGCTCTACAAAATGCCTAATTGAGTGACTCTACGCTAAGACTGAAGACAGCGCTCCACAGTCCATGGTTTTTCAAATGACTCTGGCTTATCGACCCAGTTTAGATGTATAACATAAGTTGCGGCATGTTATTACCTTTTCCACGATCTTAACGATATCTTTAAGGCGAACATGGAATGCATTCCATTCTTTTTAGTGGCAGCACAGTGGAACTTTCTTGGGTTAAGTGTGCCTCATCGAGAACAACTTCGAACCAATTAAGGCTTGACGCGCACTTGCGCTATACTATTTAGTCGCATAATTAACTTTCAATTGGATTGTTTGGTGGCATGTGCGATCGTTCACATTAGAGTCCTTTACTTTTATATTTAACAATTTTTTACTAATTCCTATGATTTTTTACTCAATGCCGTTCCTTAGCTCTAAAAATACCCTCTCCACTAAAAATATTTCTTAGTTTTACTATAATGCGAGAAACATATCTGCAGAGCAACAGCAACTTTGACAGCCACAGTGCACATTTTAGAGCCGCTGATTTTTAATAGCTTAAAGGGCCCAACGGAACGAATCCGTCGCCGCAGCCCGTACTTGGAATCTTTAAAACAATTTGCAATTTATTAATTTCAAAAATATTCACATAATTATTTTGATTTAACTGTAGTTATCCGCAGCATTTCACAGTTTCTCTCATTATCTAAGTATTTCCACCAATGAAAGTGCTTCCTCTCACGCTGTCAACGGATGCGACGTACAGAAAAGTAGAAAGTAAACCTACTTTATCCGTCGCATCCGGCACGTGCGTTGCTTATGGGTCACCTTCCATATAAGCTGCTATGCAATCTATCAACCTTTCAGTCGAATACGTTGCCGCGACGCCGGACGCAACGGATTCTATAGGTTGAGCCCTTAGTCGGCTTTCACATTGAGGCAACAATCAAAAAGCAACTGGCAATAGGAAACACGCAAAGTCACATTAGCACAGCAACATCGAGTCGATCGACACCGACGTTAGAGCTACGTACTAAATTCAATATGTTGCTGTGCAAATGCTCTACCAAAGCTAAGGTGACATTTTCAATTCGGCTCCGCGAAATAAGGCCCGAAAACTAAAAATTAAATAAGAGTGAAAGTGTTATAATCGGCCTGGCCGATACCATTCACCGCATAAAAGGCATGCAAAATATTTGCCATGCGAGATAGTACGTACTGCACCCGCATGGGTCTAATATTGGTTTTGTACGGGAGGTACCAGAACTACTTTACCGACATAGACAATTTGTAATACCAACCTGACGACGGTAAAAAGAAGTCCTTTCACAAAATTCCATTCGCCTAGGTTAATTCGTTTGGACGCTAGCGTATTTTCAACAGACAGACAGACGGACGTGGCTAAATCTGTTCAGAATTTAGATTGTTTTTCTGTCAGATTGTCAGATTATTTGATGTCGGTGGGACGTCATTTTCAATTCAGTTTTTTCCTATTACAATGTGCAAACGAGTTTTCTAATTAAATCATTGCGAGTTGTGTTAAAATTAATGTGTGAGATGTATTTTATTCTTCTTGTTTAGTATTTTATACTTTAGCCACCACCAAGCAGCGTTGCCACTTTGCTGCAATTGCAGTAGATCTACTGCGAGGATTGTCAACAGATAAAAAATCGTTTTAATTTTAATGATGACAGACTGAAACCTCTGAGGTACGTAGATACGAAGTTAGTACCTAGTGGAAGGCAGTATACCCTTGATATTGCCTATTTTAAACTTGTTTCCTTTTTACGATGATGACAAAGAAAAACTTAATAGCAAATGAAGATGAACCCTCCATAACTTTCGATTATTCTCCGCCATCGACTCTAAATCATCAAGTTCAATCCCCATGTGGGTAGAGGAGGAATTATAGACTTGATCTAACTATCTCATCCTGGGTCTACCTAGAGAACGCCTATCTGATGGTACCGATTCCATAGCACGTCTTGGGATCCTGGTTAGAGACATGCGTTTAACATGACCAAACCACCGAAGCATGGACCCCTCCTTCTGGAGCAGTAGCTGCTCGATAATCCAATAAAACATAAAAAACAAAAACCAAATGTCATATTTCAGATATTTACTACAAAAGCGTTGCCTAACTTTTTCATAAGACTCTATGTGAGAGAATTCATTCACACCACTGACATTTTGACAGTCTTTTCTATTTTTACTACAAAAGTAAAATAAGTAAGACCTAATTGAAAGTCATGAGTTCTTATACATGAAAGTGATGTTTCACCAAACTAAGTTTTCTTCAATCTTCAAGCGCAGTTTTTTCGCTTATCCAATTTCACAAAATTGTTAAATAAAAATTGTGATTTGTTAGGCGTGATGAGCGCACAACACAATACATAACACAATTTTCTAGATACAGGTAGATGTTCTAATTTTCACCGAGAGTAGTAGTAGACGGGTGAGATTTCGGTAAGATAGAACATTGACCGAAGCTGTTTAAAACGAAAAGTTTTTGAAGCCTTGTCTAAATATATTGCTCTAAGAATCGCATTCGAATTGTTTATTTAAAGAAAAATAGTCACAAAAAAAAAAATAATGGCTCCCTAAGTCCTAAAGTATACAAGAAATACCTACCTCTACCTAGCCCCTTGGAAATGCTGGTCCATCACATGACACACACTAAGGTATAATAAAACAAAATCTAATCAACAGAAGATAAGAGAAAAGCTTTTAAAACCTATCCCAACTGGGCTTAAATGAAGTAATTGCCTCTGCAACCCATTTCAAACAATATATACCTATCATTATAATCTACCGCCTATATGACACACATACAGCAGAACATCAGTTTATGCCCTGTCCCTCTGGAGCTATTAAATACCTATTTGCTCTACATTTCACACACGCAAGTCTCCGCGCCACAAAATGACAACAAAAATAAAAATGTATGCAATTACCTTTTCAGCCTGAGCACGTTCGCCAACATTGTACAAGTAAAAGGCTTCCGTTGGATAGTTTACATACTCCAGCCGACTATTATATCCACTCACGATGAGTCCGAATTCTCGTTCCACTTCTTCGCCAAAGTCGCCGACTATATCAACCGGTGTCAACCCCAGGGAAATATCATCTCGGCCCGTGTCACTTCTGTTCTCCGTACACAATGTATCCGGCGGATTGTTACGTTCCACTCCGCTTTGCCGTAGTTTGTCCTCATCCTCTAGTAGTGCTGCTTCGAGGCGACACTTCATTGGTGGATTCGGGCTCACGTTACGCAACAAATCGGGTCGATTTTCTGGTTTCACCCGTCTACTATAACGTTCGCTGTTATAGTTCTTTATAAGGATATCTGGAGTTGGACAGCCAAAGTTACCCTCGTCAGTTGGGATTTCAATTTCTAAGCTCTTGTTGCGCTCATTCTCCTGCTGCTGTGTAGTCACATCGTACAGCTTCAGATACGTTTGCAAATTGTTTGTCTCTTCCTCGTCATTATTGCGATTTGTATCGCTAATACTTTGGGTGATGCTTATCAAGGGAAGAGCTGTGATAATGTCTGCGCCTCCTCCTCCAGTTGTCCCTGAAGTTGGTTTCGTGTTGAAAATATCCTCACTGTCATCCATGGCGTCCGTCTTAGTCTCAATCGAATTGTTATTAATCACCATGACGCTATTTAAGTTGTTATTGTTGTTATGGTTGTTATTAAGACCGACGGAAGCACTTCCACCCACATCGAGGAAGTCACAATCGAAGCTGTCCACACTCAACTCCATCTCATACTCGGATAGATCACTGTCGTATGGATCTGACGATTGATGGCTGATGTAGTGCTCGGACAGGGTGTGTGCCAAATGCTGGAAACCAGGATAGTTTGGATTTATAATACCGCGAGGAAAGTGTGATCGTTGCGGTGTGCTTACCGATGTGCACGACGATGCTTGGGAACTTAGATACTCGGCTGGAAGAAGGAAAATCAATTTGGTAAGACGTTTCTAAAGGGGATCTGTACTTACCATCATCATCATCATCATCATCCATAAGACTGTCATCTGGACTTAGCTCCGATGAACGGGTTATGGACTCCGCATTGAGATGTGGATCCATTTGATCATCATCATAGTCGCCATTATCGCCATCAACACTAGCGCTACTGTCATTTTTTGCCACAGCACTGCCACTCGAACCTCTAATCAATTCGTATGATTTCAAAGATTCCTGTAGGCTTTTGCAGTTGCAACTGTTGTCATCCTCACAGGCTTCGCTGATCGAAGTTCCTCGGATAATTCGATTGAGTTCTCGCTCCAGAGCAAAGTTGTCCAAATGGATTTCCTCAAAAGATGGCGTACTTTGTCCGCTGTATTGCGATTGACCTTCAGATCTTAGATAGGATAACGTTGGTTCGACAACCGTCTCATCTGCATTATGTACAGATGCTCTCCTAAGATTCTATTAATGAAAAATATTTCAAAAATAAATAATTTTTGTATATATGTAGTGTAGGTACCTATGACTGAATTGATTTATTATTATAGTAGATAAAGCTGGCAGTAAAACAAGAGAAATGGCAAAACGACTTCAATGTCAAGAACTGACGCAAAAAACAAAATATGCACAATCTACTGTTGCAGAACCAGGTTATTGCTGTATGTATGCGAGGGGTGGTATTCCAGGTTGTCCACGATAATTAGCTTGGCTGTCAGCATTGCTAACTACGAAGCTGTCATACAGGAGTCTACAAATATAGTAGAGAAAAATATGCAGCAAACGTCCAACTTAAAAGAATCACTTTTTGACGTTTGACAGTGATGGGCCGATGCTACACGGATATGAGCTAAAAGTCGTCATGCAAACTTCTTAAAATAAAGGATTCCCAGCTTCGCTTATGTCTTTATCGGATCTCCGTTGGGAACTATCCGATCTGCAACCAAGCAAATCACCAAAAGAATTTGCAGACCGACAGCCAACTACAAAAGAGTTTTGAATAACTGTTAGATATGGTGTAAATAAGTAAATTTAGCAACCGATTTCTGCAAAATTCGAGGCATTCGATTCAACAATGTCAATGTCAACTGCGTACGTCAACATTTTCAAGAAGTCATAAAAATAACAGAAATAAATTAAAATCAAAGTTTACATATCTTCCCTGCCCCGAATACGATTGGCATTAACATTTTTGATACAATTTTTCCCAAGTATATGTTTAAATGGGTAGATATGCCAAGGGAAAAGCGGATGCAGTCTATGATGATCTTGACTTCCTAAGAAAATATGGTGCATCATCAATCAGCCTAACCGAGTGCCCGGAATTATTTGAAAAGAACGTCAGATCCATAACTTGATCTTTATGGCCAAGCATAAGGACGACGACGTATCGATTGGTTAAGAAACTAACATTTATCCGGCGCTTCGCTCCTGTTACAGAAGTATACCTATTGTGCTTTGCTACGTGCTCGATAGAATGGAAAAAAAAGTTCCCCATACGAACTGAAAACAACTTTACCCGTCGCCGTAGCTCGGGCCCCAAGCAAAATTTCCTAAATCAAAAAAATGTGTTTTCTCTATTTCTTATATGGAAAACCGAGTCGATACAAACTTTGCCCCGCTTTTGCTCCTTTGGAGATCGAATTTCCCCAGCTCACGTTCGCCATACAAGGAAATTTGTTCCAAAATATCATGTTCCTAGCTCTTACCCTTTGGGCTGGACGTTGATCACCAATCAGTCAGGACAAACTGTGTAAATAGTGAGCTCAGAAAGTCGATATATATGACCCTTAGCCAGCTTCTCTCAAGTATGAGTTTAAATTGTAGAACGAATAGAAGTATGAATTAGGTGATTGTTTAGGCGTTTGGTTTTTAAAATTAAAAAAAAAACGGAAAATTTCCAAAATTGAGTGAAATTTTTATTAGGATCTATAAATCAATTCTTGCCATTTATTTTTGAATATTATGTCGTGAAAATGTTCACCGCGACTACGCCTCAAGTGGTCCATCTGAAATGTCAAATTTTGGCATACTTTTTCCAACGTATCGACTGGTTTCTACCAATAACACGAGGTATGTTGTAGGTGCTGGCATATCCGTATAGCTGAGAGACTTCGCATATCCCTACGAAAAATAGTCCAGCGGCGTCAAATCACACGATCTAGGTGGCCGATTTCATTCATTCATTCATTCATTCGGTGGCCAATTTGCAGGTCCAAAACTTGAGATGAATTGCTCACTAAAGTCGCTTCGCAATAGATAGATAGATTCCATAGAGTCCATAGATTCCCGACACATTTTTTACATGATTTTTGGTAGGTAATAAAATTCAACTGGCTGCTGGCTACAAAACCGGAACGCAGGCTCTTCGAGATACCGAAAGAAACCTTGTCACCGAAGCGCAGGGATTAGTAGATGTGTTTAAGCAGCATTTCCAGCAGCTGCTTAATGGGCATCATGTAGAGAGAGTGATAGGGCAAGAAGAGAACCCACGTCCAGTCAATGAGGAACTAGTCCCACCACCAAGTATAGAAGAAGTTGGCTTAGCTATAAAAAAGCTTAAGAACAACAAGGCCGCAGGCTCTGATGGTCTACCAGCGGAGCTCTTTAAATACGGTGGTGATGTTTTGGTAGGGAGCATGCACCGAATCATCAACCAAGTATGGGTGGAAGAAAACATGCCCGATAACTGGACTATCAGCTCCATATGCCCCATCTTCAAAAAAGGCGATCCTATGTCTTGCAAGAACTATCGAGGCATATCCCTGCTAAATGTCGCATACAAGATCCTATCCAACGTACTGTGTGAACGTCTAAAACCGTTCTGCAACACACTAATCGGCACGTACCAGTGTGGCTTCCGGCCCGGCAGATCGACTATAGACCAAATTTTCACACTGAGGCAAATCTTGGAAAAGACCAACGAATTTCAAGTCGAAACTCACCACCTATTCATCGACTTCAAAGCCGCGTATGATAGCATACATCGCCAGGAGCTCTATATGGCGATGGCCGAATTCGGAATACCGGCAAAACTGATTCAGCTGTGTCGCGCGACGCTGGAAAACACACGCTGCAACGTGCAGTTTGGAAGCAGCTCTTCCGAACTATTTCAAACATGCTCCGGATTTCGGCAAGGAGACGCTCTATCATGCGACTTCTTCAATCTCGTACTGGAGCAGATAGTGCGCAGGGCAGGTGTCAACACGGAAGGCACTATCTTCAACAGGTCCGTCCAGCTGCTTGGCTATGCGGACGATATTGACATCATCGGTCGCTCCCAGCGTGCCGTGGTAGAAGCGTTCACGGCGATTGAAGAACAGGCGAAATCCGTTGGACTTGTAGTAAATGAGGACAAGACTAAGTACATGCTATCAACAAACAAACAAGCATCTGTCCACCGCCTAGGACAAAACGTCACTATTGATAGCAACAATTTCGAGGTAGTTAAGGAGTTCACCTACCTCGGAGTAAACGTAAACTCCACGAATGACACCCTAGTGGAGATCCGGCGAAGAATTACCCTAGGAAACCGTTGCTACTTCGGTTTGGCAAAACAACTGGGTTCAAAACTCCTAACTCGAAGGACGAAATGTGTGCTCTACAAAACCCTTATCCTGCCAGTTCTGCTTTATGGCGCCGAGTGCTGGACGATAAGCAAGAAGGGAGAGCTGATACTGGGCTCCTTCGAAAGAAAAATACTTCGGCGGATTTTTGGTCCTGTGTGCGAGGAGGGCGAATGGAGGAGAAGATACAACCGCGAACTCTATGAGCTGTACCAAGATGTGGATGTAGTCCAAAAAGCCAAAACACGTTGAATACATTGGCTCGGCCACATCGAGCGAATGGACAATAATGCTCCAGCCAAGAGGGCCTTCGAATCCCAGCCCCCAGGTTCGAGAAGACAAGGAAGACCGAACCTCCGTTTCAAAGACCAAGCCATCGCGGATGCCAGAGCGCTTGGTCTGGACAATTGGAAGCAGCGTGCCCGGGATCGTAGAGGATGGAAGGCTGCAGTGTCTCAGGCAGAGACTCTTCACGGGTCGGGAGCCCGATAAGTAAGTAAGTAGTAGTAATAAAATTCAATAATTTGCAAACGTTGTTCGGGCTTAAGTCCATCCATAGTAAAATGGCAATGATAACTGAGCATATTTTTACTTTGCCACGTGTCATGAATCACGCGTAAACTGTCAAAAAAATCAGGCTGAAAACCAAACAGCAAAAAAATTATTTCCTTTATTATTTTATGCAGCATCCGAAAAGCTTCCTCAGGACTTTCTTGAGATTGAGTTTGAGATTAGGTACAGAGTGAAAACAACTGTATATTGTTCCTTTCGGCGTACTAAGCCTAAAAATCCTTGCTCAGTAATTCGACCCACTAACCACTTAAGGTCTTGGTGCCTGTTCTTTGTCACTTAGTGCCTCTAGCCACTCTACCGACCGACGCACGGCTGGTTCCAAATTGGAAGGAAATTCAGTCTACTCTTATATTAATTCAAGTTTATTCTTCTTTTTATTAGTTTTTTAAACAGGCGGTAGACACCCTCGCAACCATTCGTTTGTGTGAGTTTCTATTTTTGAGACGAATGAAAGGGACCTACAATGTAATGCCGAGTCCGAACGGCTGAATTGAAAAGTTTTTTTAGGACAGTCAAGTCATACTCTCGAATGTTTGTCAGACGTTCGCGAGAGGTGGCGCAGTAGAAAAAACCTTAAGATGTAATTTGTGTTTTTCCGGGGATCGAACCTGGGATCCCTCGCACAGTAGTCCAGCACACTAACCACTGCGCTACTGCGCCCACAAATAGTTACGAGTAGTCTGCAAAAATTCGAAACCCAAATATTATAATTTCGTAGTTAAAATATGCCCCACAAAAATTGAGATATCTATAGGAACCCTATACTGATACTGGAAAAATTTAATGGCCAATTGTGCATCCCTTAGATAACCATCAAGTTGGTTGTTGGACTACTGACCGTATTCAAGAAAAAAAAATTCTCTCGAAAGTCTGTCGATCAGGAAACCTTGCGGGAAGATAAACCTGCAAATGGACCAAAGGGAAGACAAAT
Organism: Cheilosia soror; assembly: GCA_949372485.1. Taxonomy (NCBI): domain Eukaryota; kingdom Metazoa; phylum Arthropoda; class Insecta; order Diptera; family Syrphidae; genus Cheilosia; species Cheilosia soror. The sequence continues at coordinate 124,870,542 of OX443561.1, forward strand.
AAATTTTTTTGTCTCTCGATGAATGGCTAACCCAACGGAAGTCGTTATGCAAACTCTATTAAAAAAAAAACTCTTTCATTTACTTAAGGATTTTCTGGTTCCTTATCCACTCACCTCTAAGTTCGCGAATCCATTGACGCAGTCTTCGAAAAACGAATTATTGCTTGAGTCGACATTCTGTAAGCTATCGACCAACTCCAATGCAAGTGCACTCGACTCGGTTATGAAATTATTCTGCACTGTTCCGTCTGTGGATTCAATCCGAGTGCTGTCGTAATTGAATTTCTCCGTTGATGTTCTGCAATTTTGCGAATTCTGCTGTTGGTGGGATGATGTGACGGTGGTTGCGTTATTGGTGGTGGATAATTCTACATTGCTATTCGTATGGGTCCTGTAATTCGTATTGTTGTTCCCGAATATTGATGTTGTTGATACAGCAGTCGATGTACTACTTCTCGCTGTGGATCCGTTTTCAGCATATCCATTCGATGCTGGAACTTGCAGTACACGCATAACTGATGCCTGTAAATAAAAAGAGGAAAACTCAATTTTGTTAAATCTGCATTTGAAACCAGGACGAGAATTGGGAGCACATAACGCGCTAACATCATCAGGAGTCAACATCATTCCAAATCAGATTAAAGTTAAAACGAAAAAGGGGAAAAATAAACCAGAATACATCCACAGATAGAATGAGCACACAGTTTGCACTATGTGCGCATATGATATGTATCTTTAGGATATAGATGCCCTCAATTCAGGAAACAATTTCGGCTAAGGATTCACTTTGAATGGTGGAAAGTCACAGAGCGCTACTGGGTCTCTGGGATGGCAAACTTTTTAATTTGGCCATTCAATGGAGAACCGTCCTCTAATTGATGGCGTCCACTAGATACATGGACATACAAAAAGGCTGAAGATGTATATTTATAGAACGGAAGGAAGCAACTTGTAGGCGTTCGAAAAATTCTTATGTAAAATAATTTTAAATGAAATTGGGTCAAATAGTTTCTTGTGCATACAGTACTCGTAGTTCTTGTGGTGGAAAGGACTTTGTCATCGCTTTAGCTTGTATTTTGAGAAAGTCTAATGAAAAGAAAATTCTATTCAGCTATGACCACGGTTGAGAGTATCTTTTCTGACCAGTTTTTTTTTTTTTGGTATATTAAATGTCGCACTGTTGTCTTAATTAAAAATCTTTTTCAACAAAAATTTGATTGCAGGGGCGGTTCTTGGCATAAAAAATATATAGGAACTGCCTTTAGTCGTATATAATTAACGCAGGATAACGAACAATGAAGGTGGATTTATGTGGGGCTTTTGTTTGCAGATTAATTGCAACGGGAAAGTTAAGAGGAAAACTTTTCTACTAACAATATACCTGGCAAGGAGCCAAATTAAATGCACACGATGTGTGCTCATAGTCGTAACTCAGTTCACAGACAATTGTGTGGTGACTCATTACGACATTATTTGATATCCAGAGATACTCGTATAATGTTGTTGGTTCTTATGTAATGAAAATATGTATAACTAGTTTGTTGAAAAGAATCACCATATGTACATCTAACTTCTGGTTTGTCTACATTCACCGCCAACAGTATAGTATTTGTATACAGAGGGGTATTCGAATAGAGATGGCAAGGACATTACGTTCTTTGTTAAGTTGCCGTACCATTGACAAGAGCATTGTATTACTTTGAAAGTCTACCAAAAAACTGTTTTCTCAAGACAGCTTTTGCATCTTTTAGAAATTTAAAAAGTCGCCAGCATGTTTTGTCAATTTCAAACAATAAGGCAACAGCTACACCTACAGCCAGCGTCGCTTACCTGTAATAGAAAATCTGTCAAATGTGCAAAACGGCTCCTAAACCAGAGACCACTTCAACTGCGCCAACTACAGAGCAGAGGTATCAGTATTCTCATCGCATATACAAGATCCTATCTGCGATATTCTGTGAAATCCTTAAAGCCTAAATAATAAATAACCTGATTGGCCCCTATCAGTGCTGTTTTAGGCCAAGAAAGTCCTGGAAAAAACTCAAGAAGTCCAAATCGATACCCACAATCTCTTCATCGATTTTAAAGCCGCGTATGACAGCATCTATAAAGAAGAGCTATACAGAGCCATGTCTATCTTTGGCATCCCTGCAAAACTCATTCGATTGTGTAAGATGACGATGGAGAAGCTCGCTGCTGCATCAAGGTAACGCGACCTTACCGAAAACTTAGATGTCAAAAGAGGACTTAGACAAGTTGACGCGGTGTCGTGCGACTTCTCAAAATCATACTTGAAAGAATTGTCCGAAATTCACAAGCCAACACAAAATGCATGATCTTTCAAATGTCCGTCCAATTACATATACGCCGATGATATTGACATAATTGGTAGAACACAGCGAGCTGTCACTGGTACGTTTGCTAATATAGAAGCGAAAGTGGCTAAACTGGGTCTAGCGGTCAACGAGAACAAAACCAAGTACATATATGTTGTCAACTTTAAGGTATTAAGGGACTTTGTCTACCTCTGACAAAAGTATCTCAAAAGAAATTAAACGAAGAATAACTCTTGCCAACCGCTGTTTCTTTAGGATAAGAATGCAATTGAGTAGTAGAGCCCTATCCCGAACAACTTACGACATTCTGTATATAACCCTGATCATTATAGTCCTGTTTTATGCCGCTGAAGCTTTGACTCTATCTAAAGCGGATGAAGATATTTTTGGTCGCTTCGAGAGGAAGACTGTTCGTAGAATGTTCGTTTTGGAGAAGGAGATTCAACGACCAACTATACGAGCACTACAGCGACATCGACTTGGTCAATAAACTGCGAGTAAGTCGTTTAAGATGGCTAGGATATGTAGAGCGGAAGGGAACAAATGCTCCGGCCCGTAAAGTCTTCGACTCTAACCCGGAGCGACAATGCAGTAGAGGAAGAGCTCGCCTTAAGTGTCCCGCGCAAGTCGAAGGCGATCTCAACCGACTAAGAGTGCGAAACTGGAAGCAGTTAGCAGGACCGGCTAACTAATAGAGCGACGTATGTGTCATTATACTTACAGGTTTATACCTATGTTGAGTCGGAATGGGTGGCTCGCTTCTCTCGCGTCATTGGCTTTAAACTCCATTATATTTCGGAGATCGTACGGTGCAACACTTTCGTTATGTGGATTGCGGCCGTGTCTCGAAGCTTAACGTATGTCATTTAAAGACACGGCTACGGGCGAATGGCCACTTATGTAGTGAAATAAATTGTATGCTTAGTACTAAATAGCTGAACTATATTTGCTCGTTTATTTTAAACAGAGGCGTAGCGAGGGTTCGAGCCGTGGGGGGTGACTTTCATTAAAATGCCGACTTTGTTGAGGAACTTGCCGACTGTATAGAAATCATTAAAATCGGCCCAGCGGTTACCGAGTTATAAGTAACGTCAACGACTTTCACACCATAGAAAATGTTTTTTGTATAGGAGGTGCCACGCCCCTTTGTCCAATTTTGACCAGTCTTAATACGAATATTCCTGGGCCAATACCTAAGACCATCTGCAAATTTGAGTCGAGTCGGTGGTCTTCGAGATATAAGATTTTGAATTTAAATTTTTAATTTTAAAAGTAATTAAAAATTGAATTAAGTTCAGATTGTTTACATTTTTTCATAATGTATTTTCAAAGGTGACCGGGTTTGGAGTGCAAAGTCACTGAGTGAAAAAAAAAATAACTAGTGTATCTTAAGGACTATTCACATGAGAGATGAGAGCGACCAACTTTCTACGAACGAACGAATATTCGTGAGTTTTGTCAGTTCGCGAACTTTAGCCATCAGTTTTTATTAGCAAATTCTAATTTGAGATAAGATTCGAACCAATGTTTTATTCGCTAGTTTGTGGAAAGCGACTTGATCATTCGGATTGCGAATAAACTTTAACAATCGAATAAACTTGTTTTCTTAAAGCATTTCGATGGATAAATTAATAATCCTACTCATGGAGTGATTTTCGGCCCCCGTTTGCGTTGACGGGCTTTGGAGGAGGAGATTTAACAGCGAACTCTACAAGTAATACAACAAAATTTTATAAACAGTTTCAATAACGAAATTTCGTTTTCCAAACTTTTTTCCGCGAACACAACGAAAGTTTATCCGCAATCCACATCACTAAGCCGAGTTGCACAAACTAGCGAATAAAACATACGTTCAAATTTAACCTCAAATTAGAAATGCCGACCGTCGCGTCGCCTTTTTAAAATCGAATCGAAACTTGCTAAAGTTTACAGATTTCAGTCGGCAAATTAGCCGATGCCGACAGTCCTTTTTAAAATTTAAACTCGGCGAAGGTACATAAAAAAAAACAAATATAAATTGGCACTTCCGAAAGGTGGAACCTTTAAAAATACCGACTTGTATACATTTACAAGTTTGAAAACCTATACCTACCTATATGAAAATTCAAACTCACTTCTTAATTTTTAACACTTTGTTCCGAGCCAATTTTTGAAATTGGGTAGGGCACCCCCCCCCCCACCCCCTTCTCGCTACGCTCCTGATTTTATTAACAAAACCACTTCCATTATTGTGATTTGTTGCTGCATTTTTCTCAATAAATTGTTTAAAATAGGCTTTCCCAATTTTAAGCGTAATCTTAAGAAAAGTGTTATACATCCAAGATATGGAGACCAAAACTAACACATCAGTGACTAAAGTATGTATACGTCTATTCAGCTTACATGCTTCAACCCTGTTATAATTTGCCCATATGCAGTTTAATCAAAAGTGTCAACACCTTTTTCCATAATAAATTCTTCAGTTAAATTAATCCCACTTCTGGAATATTGGATGGAATAAATTAAATTTCGACCCAATATCAATCCAAGGCAAACGCACTTAAGCATACCTACTTAAACCTAACCACGTTGGTAATAATGTTGATAGGGAAATATGATGAAGCATCATCCACCACAAAGTGTACCTACAACATGACTGCGTAATTCTCTGCATACCCTACAGAAGTTTTCAGTTTAAAACGTGCTCATCATGAGTGCTTTGCTTACTTGCGGGATTGGGATTAGTAGTTCACTATGATGAACGTAAAGCTAGCTTACGTTGTATGTACTATAATTATATACCATCGATTGAAATGAAGTGCTTGCGAGTCTGACTGGGTGGCAGGGTGATGATTACCCCGAAGGTCTAACATTTCACTCCATACGACGTAAAGCAGAATCGATAAACGGAATGTGATAATGTTGTTGATGATGGAAGTTATACGTTTTCCGAATTCTTATTCCATCACAGCAATTTATTTTTGAAATCTATTTTCAAATATGTATCTATCTATACCCAAGATACACTTGACAATCTCATAAAATTAATTTAAATTTTTACAGCCAAACCAAATTTTTTCACGGCAAAAAGTCGAAAATGTATATGATTTTCAGAAGAGGCGTTTTAAGTTTAGCGTCACATTAAAAATTATTTTTCTCATTATTAAGAGTTTGTCTAAATACAAATTAAGTAATTTCCCTTCCCCATTCCAGATGGCAAGTAATGTTTTAAAAAAAGGCTATATTTCAAAATCCTGACGTTTTGTGAAAAAAGTCATAATTTTTAAAAATTGGGTTTCTAAATAAGTTTCAAAAAAAAAATATTGTTTTTACACGTTTGTGAGAGGTTATATAGAGGAGTATGGAAAAGAAGTCCCGCTGTCAGGCAGAAATGAACCATTTAGCCAGGACGATGAAAGCCAAAACTTCCGTCAAGCTGACCGAAATGAAGTGAGAATAGCAATATCGAAACTCAAGTTAGACAAAGCTGCTGGGGCGGACGGTTTAACTGCCCAGCTTTTTATGACTAGGTGGACGGCATACAACATACACCGAATCGTCTTCAAAATTTTGTCGAAGGAAAGTATACCTGATAAATGGGACCTCCAACATCGTTTGCCCGATCCACAAGAGAGGAAACCCTCTAAACTGCACTAACTATAAAGGCATCAGTGATCAGTCTCCTCAACAGCTCCTATATAAGACCATATCTGCTGTGCACGCCAGAAACCATTCGTCAACGAACTAATTGGTCCCTATCAATGTAGTTTTAGACTCGGGAAGTCCACAATTGACCAAATATTCACAAGAATTCCAAATCGATACTCACCGTCTATTTATCGATTTAAAGGTCGCCTATGACAGCATTATAGAGACGAGCTATACATATGTAGTATTGGCATCCCTCCCAAACTTGTCAGATTTTGCAGAATGACCATGGAAAACGCTCGCTGCTCCATAAAGGTCGGAAACAATCTCCCCGAGACCTTTGATATCAAAAAAGAATTTAGACATGGTGATGCTCTGTGATGTGAATTTTCAACATCATACTTGAGAAAATTGTGCGAAACTAGCAAGCAGGCGCACAATTTTCCAAAAGTCTGTAAAAAATTCTTCTATACGCTGACGACATTTACATAATTGGCAGAACGCAGCGGGCTGTAACTGGTGCGTTTGCGAGCATTAGCACAGAAGCGGCAAAAATGGGCTAAAACCAAATTCTTTCCGTCAACAAGAAGTGATACACAATATCGATGAATAGGACAAAACGTTACGGTAGATGCTATATCTTTGAGGTGGACTTTATCTACCTCGACTCCGCCACGAAAGATGACAACAGAAATTAAGCGAAGAGTAACACTTGCCAACCGCTGTTTCTAAGGCCTAGAAGGCAACTGACTTGTGAGGCCATGTCAAGAAATACTAAGGAGACTCTATGTAAGATCATCATCACCCCAGTTTTGCTCTAGGGCCGAAAAGCATTGAAGTTAACAAAAGCGAATGAAGATCTTTCTTGGTCATTTCGAACGCAAAGTTCTTCAAGTGATTTTCGGTCCCGTTTGCGATGACTGACTTAGGAGGAGGAGCTTTAACAGCGAATTTTACGAGCTATACAGGGACATAGACCTGCTAAGAAAAGTACGTATCAGTCGATTAAGATGGTTAGGCCATGTAGAGCATATGGACACCAACGCTCCGGCCCGAAGTGGCTTTGATTCCAGCCCTCAGAGACAACGCAGAAGAGGAAGACCTTGCCTTAGTTGCCGCGCACAAATGGAAGGGAACCTCAACTTTTTTCGGATTTGAATATCAGATCTTTCCCCGTTTAAACGCAATAATCGCACAAAGCCACTCACCGGCTCACCTCACTTCAAATAAGGAGTAAAATGGGGCAAGTTTGTTCGGTAAATTTTAAGCACACAATTGTATGTACTTGTTAGATCATTGAGGTCGACAACTTCTGTATATCTTATTACCACAATTATTTTGTTTGACTTCAGGTAGGTATACATTACTTTCGTCTGGGCTTCTGTCAGACAGGAAAAAAAAAGTCAATGAACATACACAACTGTATTTTACATTAACTAAAGCAAACTTTCAAAGGAAATATACGAATTTGCGTGTCCAACACCGTTTTTTTTCCCTCCCCATTTGCATGTGACCAAATGTGTGTTAATACTGCTTTCATGGCTAATTGAGTCCAATATTGTTTTTGGTTTTACATTTTACTCTCGCAGCCGTCACCATTTCGAATGTTTTGTGCGAAATTTTGTAATAATGAAGGGAACAAGTTATAATAAATTCACCAGCGAATGTGAAGGTGAGCAATTTATTTTGACAGAGCACGCTTCAAATTCGTTTTAATTTGCATATGTGCAAAAATTGAAACACATACCTAAATCTGTGTTAATTTAAACTAATTTGCATCGGCTTAATATATTAATGAAAATATTTTAACGTAGTAAAGATGTATATTTTTATTTTAGAAGTGGTGCTGGTTCCTAGATATAATCGATACCATAGAATTACAGAATAGTATTGTAGGCCCTAAGAATTAAGTCCCAACTGGAACTAACTCCCACTAGCCAAATGAACTAAGTCCCACCAAATATGCAGTGGGATTTAGTTCATATGTTTGGGAGGTAGTTCGTACATAGTTTATTATTCCAAATGAAATAAGTCCCAATTTGAGAGAAGTGCGAGTTAGTTCACTTAACTTATTTTGACGAAAAAATAATATTTCCTATTAAAAATATAAATTAAAATAAAGACCGGATTTAAGAATCTAGTCATCGTAAGTCGACTTGAATTGTCTGGACCTAAATTTACCTGAACGCAAAAACTAACTTGAATTGTTGGTATATCACTTTTTGACAATTGTAATTTTTTTTTTCTCAAGGGATTCTGATCCGACTAGTACTCTACGTCAGGGCAATCGAAATATCAAACTGCGCTCTCCCATGCTCTCCGATGACCTAAAAGAAATGTCAAAACTGAGTTCTACAGAGTCCAGACACAATATGTTGTAATTTCGACCGACTACACCAAAATTAGTAATTCGAGAAATTCTTGACTTGATTTGTCGGGGTTGCGGACATAGACGTCAACTGAGAATACTGTTCATTTGACCAGACCAGCATAGCCCAATGAAAACTCAGAAATATGAAGATGCATTATAGAGCTGTCAGACTTATGTGGTTTTCGATTCGTTGACCAGAACCATCCGGAAGAACTCTCGGAATGGGGATGCCAATCGAACAAGCAAACAGATACTATTTTTCGGAGTAATTACTTTTATCTTTTTAAAATGCAAAACTATCAAATGCGACACAACAAATTTACATTCAACGATTTTGACGTTTACAGTATGTAAATATTAGTGCTTCTGCTTTCGATTCTGATTTCAAATCCAGAAGGAACATTTTCTTCTTTTCAGAAGATGAACTATTAGTTGACTGCCATTCGAACTACAAACCACATAGAACTAGACCGTCGACTCCTCCCACAGAACGGACTTTGCATACGATACAAGCTGCCTGCAGGCCCAGGAATTTTCATGTAATATGGTGCTGTACAAAATCAAAGGAGCGCCATGTTATAGCATGGGTAAATCAATGCCGCCATTAATTTTGACATTTCACACGTATTCACAGACAGGGGAAATCATTCCGGGGAGAATCGGGTATAGGTGCACGAAAGTCGGTGGTTCTATGTGGTTTGTGATTCGAACGCTTTCAGAAGCGTTCAGAACTTCAGATTGCTTCCGACGACCAATAGAAAACGACATTACTATTTCAGTTGGCATATATCGACAGATCTGGACAAGAACTTCGAAACTCTGCGCTGCAAGCGAACACCATTTTTTGGTGTAATAGTGGAGAAATAATTCCTTTATGGTTACGTACAGTATCTGAGTTTAGCCGGGCTCGAGCCTACGCCTCTCGGGTCACCAGCAATAATTCGACCGACTACACCAGGGATTCCCGATCTTTTTCATACTGCAGGTTGTAATATTTTGGCTACGCCCTTCTAAAAGCACATATCTATACATATAATAAATCTGTAGGAATTTTTTTTCTTTGGCAGTTAAAAACTCGAAAACTACTGAACAGATTTCAATGAAACTTTTTTTAAAATGTCCCTTAAGACTGTGAGACTGCTATAGGCTATGTCGTTTATAGCCCCGTCCTTGGGAACAGCTTTTAGCCAGAATGTATTTTTTGAAGTGAAAATTATATACATATTCATAATACCTTGCTACAAAGGGATGTTTATACTTTTTGCGATCGTGCGACAGGACAAACAAAACGAGACTAGCATACGTATACCTCTCATTCGAAAAGGGTTGATTTGTTTTCGCAGTGAGTGCTATGGTCAGTTATATGAAGGTATGTATATTATGATCGTATATCCGATGCAAGATGGTGATGGGGTGAGGGTTGTCAGATGTGGTGATTTATCGCCAACCGATTTGAAATTTTATTTGGCGACTCGAAAATCGATTTGCAAAACACTTTTTGTTTCTTTTGGGATATTTTTCTCCATGCGTTTCTTTAAGCCAACTGCGACCCTGTTTTAAAAGCTTGATTTCATCCAAAAGATTACAACTTACTGAGGCTCAGTGGGAAAAATTAATTTCTGTCAATTGGGCAAATGAATTTTATTTAGAAAGTGTACCCGAAGAAGACGTTTTGAAGTTTTGGAAAAAGGTGTACAAAATGACAAATGCCTTAGGACAGCCAGAGTACCAGGAGCTTGGGGAATTTGCATTAGGTATTTTAAAAATTACGAGTTAAATGAATTCTTTTGATTTGTATGGTTTTTGAATTTGGAAATTGGAAAATTTTGAAATTTGGCGATTTTTTTGGCGTTTTACGTTTGGCGATTCCGGTTTTTTAAACCTGACAACCATGGATGGGGATTTATAATTTTAAATGAACCAAATATAATTTTGTGCGAGCGGGCAAGGCGAGCACGGGTCCAGCTAGTGCTATAATAAATTAGGACACATTAAACCTAATTTTACAACTCGTTTGTGATCAGGAGTTGAATGTAATTCTTGATAACTTTTGTACGACTATGAGATTGATTCACAGCATCTATTAATTTGTTTGCTTATTCCTTAATATCGTCAGTAAAATATAAATTTTACACACTTTTCTGTACTCATGTCTTTTATCGAATATTTCCTGTAAATTTTTAAGAATTTCGCAGCTTTTCACATTCCGTTCAAAGATGTATTTACAAGGTTGCGCAAAAGTAATCCTCCTATCAGAAAATGCTATAAATTTTGCGATTGGCCCCTAATGTCAGTTCTGTTTTGACATTTGTGTAGTAAACACATGCGAAATACACGTTAATAAACAATGTTACGCTACACTGCTCCAGAACGCGGAATATTGGTGACTATTTATTTGAGCAATAATCGTTCGGTGACTTTGGCACAACGTGAATTTCGTCGCAGATTTCCTAGCCGTCCAACGCCTACTGGTGCTGTCAGGCGTGGCAGACCCCGGAGTAGCCGTTCTACAGAGAATATTGCTGCTGTAGCCGAAGATGTCATGGACATGAAGACTGTGAATGGTGAGCGCTACAGAGCAATGATCAACGAGTTCTTTTTGCCGCAACTTGATTAATTGGGATTGGAAAACATGTGGTTCCAACAGGACGGTGCAACGGCACACACTGCACGTGCCACAACCGATATGCTGAAGGATGCATTTCCCGGGCGCCTAATCTCCCGTTTTGGCGATTTGCACTGGCCAGCAAGATCGCCTGATTCGACCGCTCCAGACTTCTTTTTGTGAGGCTTTTTGAGTCGCGGGTTTATGTCAACAAGCCTCAGACTCTTGCAGCTCTTAAAGACAATATCCGTCAAGAATGTGAGGACCTATCGCCGGAAGTTTTGGCCAAAGTGATGGAAAATGCCATAAAAAGGGCTCAAATGACAATCAACTGTGGCGACGGCCATTTACATGACATCATACCTATTCTCGACTTGTTGTAAAAAAAATTAAAAGACCAAATAAAAATAATCCACAAGAAGAATCAAAGTTTTTCATTTTTTTTTTTTAATTACAGCCAAAAAACATCGGAAGGTTATTTTTGCGCCACCTTGTATATGGTTGTATGGAATTTATATTAACAAAAATTAAACTTATTTCAATAAATAACTGAAAATTCAAAACAGTTTTCTATTGACTTTAATAGTTGCTCTGTTCTCTATTTTAATTTTAGAAATATGGTCACTGTCCCTATAGCTCACGACAAGGCTATTGAATGTCAATATTTTAATCGATTTTTTACAAGGGGTTGAATCCTTCTGATAGTTTATGAGGGAAGACATCTATTTATAGTTCGATTTACTATAGATATCTGTTTGTGCTGGGTCACGGGTAAATGCTACGCATAAATTTGCTTATCAAGAATGCTATATTTAAATACATAAGATGAAGGTTAAGAGTGGGCCATATATTCTTGCCAAAGATTTCGGGTCGCATAAGAATAAATAACATAATGTATTATTTTTGCCTATTCTACGAATAAAATTGGTCTAGCTCTGTTTGACTTGAGATGATTTCGACTATTTGCGTGTAAATGGAACTGCTGATTGCATTTTAGTACATTCATAGGTGTACGCTTTGTTTCAATTCATTATCAATTCATTTTTTTGACACTTTATGTGTCGGCTTTTTCCAAAAACAAAACCTATAGCTACAATATCTGGTAAATATGAAATACATCTGTTGTGAGGATTAACAGCACTCAAATGTCATGTATGGAATATTTCGTATAATTTACATAAAGTTATTTTTATCTTAAGAATATAAATACCAGTATAATACAACATCAGGCTCGATTTAGAGGAGAGTAATATTTTAGACTGGCGGAGGATTGCGCAAAAATTTATATTGGAGGTAGAACAGGCCATAAGAATTGAAAATGTTAGCCAAGCGGAATGCTCAAACTCACGCCGTTTATAGAAACAACTCCAGCATCAACACATGGACTATCTGAAGCGTAACTTTAATACTGCCCAAATATCATCGGTAATTTGAGCGCGAGGAGAAGTACTTAAGCTGAATTGGATGCAACGTCGGGATGACCTTCCAAATTTCTGCAGTTTGTGTAACACATCGGATCCTGTCCCACTATGAAGGAAATCCGGCGTACAATTTGTATGCAAATAATGTAATATTCATAATTCATGACTAGCTGGACCCGTGCTCGCCTTGCCAACTCGCAACAAAATTATATTTGGTTCATTTAAAATTACACTTTGAGTGCTTCATTGAAATCTGTCCAGTAGTTTTCGCGCTTTTAGGAAAAAAAGAAAAAGACATAGCCTATAGCAGTCTCACAGTCTTAAGGAACATTTTAAAGAAAGTTTCATTGAAATCTGTCCAGTAGGTTTCGAGTTTTTAGCTGACAACGAAAATTTCTACAGTTTTATTATATGTATAGATTTAATTAAGTACCATTAACTTAAGACTTAACTAAACTAAATACCAGTATAACAAAGGTAAGTTTTGTTGCTTCTGGTATATATTACAAAAAATAAATCATGCCTTAATAAATCAGATTATTAGAGACTGGTAACAAGCAAAACGAACCCCTAGTAGCAACAACAAGGCACTGAGGTTGGTCTTTTCCTTCCTTCTAATCACCACTTGGCGGACTTGTACCTATCGCTTAGTTAACGCAAGTGGTAGTCACTTGGTCAGTTGACAAATCGAAATGCGTGGTTTATTTTCCTGACAGGGGAAAGCAGAAATGTCTTCCCAAGTGGATTAGAGAATTGACTGTCAAAATACAAATTATTTAACAAACAATCAAAAGGAGTCTGATAATGAATTGGTGGTAAAGCTCAAAATAGCTATCTCTCAATAGTTATCTCAACAATAATTCATAGACTAAAAATCGGCAATAATTTCTCAACAGAAACGGTGTCAAACCCAACTAAATGCGTCGGTAATAGCCATCAGTAAAATGCAACCGAAAAATTGTTGTTTTGCTTTCTTGGACCACTTAAACTTAATCGTTGAACTCAATTTTGATCTTAAAATGTTGCTTTTGAATTATGAAGTTAGTTCTTCAAAAAAATTAAGCAATTTTCTTGGAACCGAGTTTATAAATTTTTCCGTACGTACATATAAAACATTTTCTGTTCAACTTCTCAGTCAATTCCACAACAGTCTCTACTGAATGCCTATTATTCGCTATGATTAAATGTTTCAGTTTTGTTCGATTGCGTGTTTTTACGGATGGACTTTTCTGATGGTTATAACCGACGGCGACGTCTTACGAGGTCGTTTTTACCTTTCGCTTTCCAATCACAAATTAGATAAAGTTATTAAGCTGGCAAACGGCAGTTGTGTGCACAACTTTTTGTATGTCTATTTGACATTAAAAAAAAAGACATCTGTTCGCGAAAACAATAATACTTTTCTGCAGTTTCCTGGAACAGTAATATCGAGTAGAGGTTTCTCACTCTCACCTTCGTGCAACCAAAAGAGGTAATCCCTTATATAAAATTGATATCACACCAGCAGCCCGTGAAACATATGTCATGATCGATTTATACTCATTCAACGTCTAATTACATTTGAGACGTTACTCACGCCAAAAGCTGCACAAACTAACATTGACTAAGGTACACTCTGACGTATACGTAACATTTTCATTATTGATAATATTCGCAAGAAAATATTTTTACCCGCCCGAGAAAATCATTTCTAAAGTTAAATTCTCTTAAGCAAGTATAAATTTATCCTATTTTAAAAGAGTTCTTTTTAAATCCCCAGACCATGATTGGAATTATTTAGGCCTTATAAAGACTACAGAGTATTTCTTTAGTTTTTCGAAAGAGGGCCTTCGCTTTTTTTTAATTTCCAATGAGATTTCCAATGAGATGTTGTTATGCCTCAATGCGGCTTTGTTTATCGGACAAAATTGGCATGACTCTGTAAAGCTCGTCCTAGCTCTGGGAGCTTTAAAATAAACGAAATAAGACGGAATAGCTCAGAAGTTAGTTAGCTAATGGTCTACTGAGGGAGGGGTTCCATATTCAAACCATGAAAAAACTAAATTATAATTACATTAAAGTGAGTTTCCACTATGCAGCGCCTCTTACGAATGTCTAACAAATATTCAAGGTTATGACTGTCCTAATAAAACATCGTCCTAAATAAACATCGAGTAAATAGTGCTTCTAGGCAGACGTGGTGGTTCGTCTACTAATAAGCCCACCCACCACATCGCATCGCGAAACGAATTTTGGAGTAAAGGCCACTTAAATGTTCAATGATGATGTCCTAATAAAGTTTCTCAATTCAGTATTTTAGATATGGCGTCCACACCCTTCAATCATCCCAAAAATAAATCTTATACAAACAAAGTTTTAACAAGTATCGTCTGAATTGAATAGTTGTTCTGTCTGACAGCGGTTTGGTGGTCTAAGTCCGCATTAATAAGTCTGCCAAAGTAGTTTTTCCATATCCTACCACATAATCCTCAGCACTATAATTCTACTATAAGGTTTCCTTCATTGCCCCTATGACTATGTGTACAGGATTTGTTGCCCATGCATATACAATACATATTCTGAATCAGGATCAAATTCTGAATCAGTCTATCTGTCACGATAGCGTCCAAACAAATCGACCAGTGGAGGGTATCAAAGCACCGGCCAAGCCGATGATAACACTTTTACTTGCTTCTTAACAACTTAATATTTGTGCTTCTCTTTTTCTCATAGACCATACTCCTCTTTTGCAACGACACGAGGCGCGCCGCTTTATATGCATGTTGCTTTGGTGCCACAGCACTAATAATGGTTTTCGTCTAATTTTTTACCGCGGTAGGACTCATCGTGAGACAACGGATACAAGTTCTGCGAATATTCTTTCGGTCTCGAAGCACGTACTTTTCCACAGTATTTCGTTGTGTTGTGTTTCGCAGTTCAATATTCACCTGTTCTGGGTGCGCTGGGGCATAGAGATATTCCAAGGAATTGAGTGTGATTTTTGTTGAAGCTGCAGAGATGGGGAGGGGTATGAAACTGTCTACCACCTTCTCTGCTCCTGCTCAGCTGCCTCACAGAAAAAGAATCTCCACTCAGGAGCATTCTTCATTAGAGATCCTGGGGACCTCATTTATGATGATATTAGGAGTTTATTACGCTTCATTAAAAGCTCAAAATGGTCTTAAAAAATAGACGTAGAGAAATATATGATTCTAATGGTATCACAAAGGGCCTAACATTGGTCTAAGTGTGCTGGCGTTTGCTGGCAGTCACTTCAACCTAGCTGCGTATCAATAAGCTAAGCGGTTGCAACTTCTGTGACGTTTGCAGCGGTCCTCTTCCTTTCGGAGAAGTGGCCTAAAGTAAGAGGCTGAAATACCCTTGAAGCGGCTATTGTGTCGCAGTGTTTCTAAAAAGCAAATGCACATGTTTGCTCACTCTGACTATATCTATTTATACAGAGATGAATGTATATTAGGTGTAGGAGAACTCAAGAATACGCCTACTTTCAATAGCATGAGCAAATTTGGAATACTAGTATAGAAAATCTTAATGCAAACTCAAGCCGTTGCCATGATTTTCCAAATCACTTAATCCCCAAAAGGGTCGGTTCGATTGTTTATTTTTAGCTGGCGTAAATTATATTTAGGTATTCCCAATTTAAGCAACAATTTTACTATTAATGTCCACTTTCATAGCCAGGCATATCGCAACCGCAAGTCATCTCGATTTCATAATTCCCAAGAGAACATTTCATGTTATTACGTTTCAAACGAAACCGGTATTTCACCATAAATAATCCATAAATTATAACCACAATGGAAAGGACTCAAATCATATACATATACTGGTAGTGGTACGAGAAAATGAACTTAAAAAAAATTGATGGTGAGCCTCCCAGTGGGGTATGGGAAATGGGAGCCGACGGGCGGCGGCAGCGCCCTTTCGAAACGAACGAAGGGAACAAAAAAAATAATAAGAAACACGACCAATTTTTTTTTTTCTTGATTCAGCACTTAGTCCAACCCTAAACCCACACCCCCACTCTCATAACAATAGCTTCCTGTTAGGAAAACCATTACAAAAAGAAAGCGTTGCTCCCCTTTATTTTCGGGGGAAAAATCAATGGAATTTCCTCTTGTCCGTCGTCGTCGCGCAACAATTCTCATTAATTTCAAAGACTGCTTCCTACTACAATACAAATGCAACTGCAATCAAAGAAGGCGCAGATACATTTCCCGGGAATCTGTGTCAACAGAGTTCCAACAAAAAAAAATCACTTTCACTCTCATATATACAGTCAGAAACAAAAAGGATTTCCGGCAGTTTATTGCCAATTACACTGAAAATTTACCAAAGACCAACTCACCGTTATCCATTTCGTTGTAGAACGACAGTTTAGGTGCGAATGCTTCTCTCCTGATAGCACCCCGTAAGTGCACTAAATTTTCAGCAAAAACCGATAATCGTCTGCGGTCGATATTTTGGCAGTTGTTTTTTTTTTTCTTTCAACTCAATAGGGATGTGATAGGGCTCGTGTCCTGGGACTATAGCCGACCGTGATATGGGTATGTACTTATGTAGTCGTCTGCGATAATTGAGTCTTCAAACGCAATTAGATCGTGTTTAGTGTTTTGTTATTTAATGTTTGCCTTTTTGCACTAAAATTGTGTACACTGTCCTATTAGACTCTGTCGGAATGGATTTTCGTACAGATTCTGGTGAAAGCTACGACTGCACTGAAACTATGTTGACGGGTGCGATGATGAACATGTCCTAAAGCACCCACAGCAGGCAAAAAGAGCTTGAATCAACGTCGGAGTTTGTTCGTATCCTTGAAATAGACTGGCATACATGCATACGTACATATTCATCGTATAGTACGCAGCCCTTTCTGCCAGGAACGGAAGAGCACTTAAATACAATTCAATGGGTCTTGCTCGGAAGTAGTGCGCATGAGTTGGCTTTAAAAGCTTGGATTCGGTATAGTTTGTAAAGGGATACATTTGGGCAAAGCACATGTACGACCAGTGTAGACTGTTAAGGTATGACAATTATACCGAATGCCGGCACAGGCATTCCCCTTTTGATAGACTATTGATTTGGGATAAAAAATACCATTGGCGTTCCATGAATTAAAGTTAATAGAGCTGCCACTACCAATTTTCCTGTATTTCGAGTGTATACTGGTCTGGTCTGGTAAATTATGTTGTGCAATGAATGGCCTCTATAATGCGAGTTAAACGTCGTGCTGGTCTCATGTCAAAGGTTTCTTCATGGGAGGATCTTGTAACGTTAGCGTATTCACGAACGATTGAGTTTTAGGAATTTTAAATTCGATACAAAAGAATTGAGCGCGTGCTCTTCCAGTTGAACAGGTCGTTAATGAAAAGGCTTGGATTTGTCCAGAAGTTACATTTAAAATTGCTCCGTTGTGTTCTGTTCTTTTGGCATCCCTGATAAACTCGTCTATAATCGTTTTCGCTGCACCATTATGCTCGACAACAATGGCTCCATCCTCGAATATTAACTCTTACGCATTTTTCTTTTTTAGTTCAGAGCAGAGCCTGAACTGTCAAACGAAGTTCATGTTTACTTTTTAGCTCAGATACATCAGAGATCAGAATTTGTGTTTCTTTTTTCATTCAGAGAATGATCAGAGCGCACTCTATGAAGCTCAGAATAAATTGACTGAGCAGGCTGAATTAAAAGCTGATTACGCACTTACAGTCACATTTGAAAGAAATAAAGACAGGATAAACAAAAAGTTGAAATGGCGGACGAGACTTGTTGTTCTGGTACAGAAGGTAACCTAAATTAATAAATAACCATATGACAGCTATGTGCTCAGGTGAGTTTCATAAACAAATCAGACCGATCTGAGCAAGCTCGGTTCAGAGCACGCTCAAAATACTCGTGCTCTATTCAGAGCTTAGGTCTAAACTAAAAAAAAAACGCCGCTTGTAAAATTTTTCGGTATTTTCCAACTGAATGAGACTGACATTTTCTGTATCGGGCATGTTTTTGCGTTGCATTTACTCAATATGTATAAGCATTCCAACTGACAGCCATTTTAATGCGAGTTTTGGGTAAAAATTAAAAAAAAATAAATAAATAAATAGGTGGCTAGACAAGACACCCTCCTAGGCTTCTCGCAACCATTCGTTTGTGTGAGTTTCTATTTTTGGGACGAATGGAAGGGACCTACAATTTTATGCCGAATCCGAACGGATAAATTGAGAAGCTTTTTCAGGACAGTCATACTCTCGGATGTTTGTCAGACGTTCACGAGAGGTGGCGCAGTAGAAAAAACCTAAAGATGTCATTTGTGTTTTTCCGGGGATCGAACCTGGGATCCCTCACATCACACTAACCACTGCGCTACTGCGCCCAAGATTAAAGATTACCTAAGATATTATAATTTTCACGATAAGGGTATTCACATAGACGCGTAAAAGCCTCATAAACAACGTAAACTGCAGAAATTTACCACCTCGTAAATGAACTGTCAGATTTTGTATGGAGAATAGTTTACCCAGACTTCATAATTTTCCGCGATGATTTAGGCTCGGAAATCAACCGCGGAAAGTTATGCCGATCAAAAATGTGAAACTTTGACAGGCCGTATGAATTGCTTGTTTGCTTCCAGAGTTTTTTAGGAAGATCTCAAAATGACAGTATATAAGTAATATATATAAATTTAGAGAGATATTCGAATCAGACCACCATTTTCGGGTCTCTTTTCGTCTCCCTACTACTATGAACTATGAACCCAGAGAGTTTTCCCAAGATCCTCATTCTTCTGCCAGCCAAAGCTGGACATTGACACAATATATAATGTGCCGCTGTCTCAGATTCCTCCAAGCATAGCTTACAAGTAGCATCCTCTCTAAGGCCCATCTTCCTTAAATGATACGCGAAATAACCATGACCTGTAGTTAACGCCACCACACATTTCAATGTTCCTCGACTCATGCTTATATAACCTTTCTCTGAGTGAAGCAGGTCGGCCATTGTATTGCCATTTTGGCTTGTCTACATTGTTCCGCGGTTGACCACCTTATCAGGTATTCTGCCATGATCCATTTGTGAATCAGCTATTCTACCATTCCTCTACCAATTAAAGACCAGAAGGTCCTAGCAACTTTTTAGTTGACCCCTGTTTTGCAAGGGAGCCCGCCTTTTCGTTGCCGTCGATCCCTATGTGTCCTCGTACCCAAGTTAGTGTTACCTGATTTTTAGATCAACACTTATTGTCTTCTCCATGCATCTAATCACCAGCTGGTTGGTTGTCCAGTGCTATTAGAATATATCTTGGCTCGCAGCATAGTACGAATCTCTGCTGGATTCCTGGACACAGGGACATAACCGGCAATGAGAGGGCTGACGAACTGGCAAGAAAAGGTTCTGCAATGGACCTAGACCAGGCACTTCAGTCGATCAAGCCACCAATCTGCAGTCTCAGAGAACGAGTGGAATACAAGATCCGAATGAAAGCCAACATCAGGTGGAAAACACTAACCACCTGTGACATATCACGGAAGATGTGGCCAGAATACAACAAAAGCAGGACCAGCAAACCGATACGATAGAGTATCGCTGTCTAAGATTGTTGGCGCCCTCACTGGTCACAACCTTCTAAGAAGCCACACAATGAAACTAAATCTCAAGAACGACGACATTTGTAGAGGCTGCGGTGATGAAGAGGCCCACGAGGACACCCCTCACTTTCTCTGTCACTGCCCGAGTCTCTGTCACTTGAGGAATTATAGAACACTTGGAAGTTACTGCTTCCAAGATATCCAAGAACTCTCTAACGTCTCAATATCCAATCTTTACAGGTTTCTGAGGGCAGCGAGATGGTTGGACAAAGTCGAGTAACCACGGGAAGGATGAAATAAAGCCAGTACAACATGGCTAACCCCTTCGAAGGGTATCACAATGGGTCCACAAGGACCTAGGTGGGGTGAAGAGGAGGATACTCAGCTTCATGTGACGGGCTAGTTCCAGATCTTCTGAAAAGATTCCGGCCCCCGCTCCGCCATCCATCATGGATCCATCTGTGAAAATCACGATTTCACCATTCCTCTTTTCTGGGAGTAATCCAATCTCAATACGAGTTTTGTGATTACTATCCATAATACGCACCTACGGTATACCATCCATAGGCATGTTCAGTTCAGTTCCCTAATCTCAAAATGACGGTAAGGATTCAAGTAAAAAAATAATTTGGACTAGGTAGAGGTACATAGTAATGAAAATGTTTATGATTTACAGCAAAACGAAAAAAATAAATTAAAACGCATTTGGAGAATTTCGAAATAATTTGAAAGTTTGACAACCGAATTTATTGGAGACACCCTGTTCCATTAATCTGCAACTTGTATTGCATATGCACACTGAATGCATTCGTTTATTTCATGTATTATAGTTCTACTTTCTTATGTCAAATACACTTCGTTCTTAACCTTTAAACTAAGCAGTCACGCGCCTTTTATTCTCTCCTTCACGTTTCGTACTTTGCTATAGGTTATGGGCCCAGTCCCAGTCGAATTGTAAAATTCTATTCATTTTAAAATTTGTGAAACTTAGTTTTTTGTTCCAAATATGTCCAAGCCGGAAAGTGGCTTAAGTGGGATGTCGATCGACAGACTCCAAGGTAGGGAAAACTACCCCACTTGGAAGATAGCGGCGCAGGCTTTTTTGGATCTGGAAAATCTATGGACAACTACAATTAGCTACGAAGTAGATGCTGAAGGGAATCCAAAAATACCTATAGATCCTGAGAAAGATCGAAGGACAAGAAGTAAGTTAACCCTAATAATAGATCCATTGTGCTATGTTCACATACAGGAGGCAAAAACGGCCAAGGAGTTGTGGCAACGGCTAGCAAGCGCATACGAAGACAGCGGTCTTACGCGTAGAGTAGCGCTTTTGCGTAAGCTGATAACAACGTCACTCGGAAATTGTGGGTCAATGGAAATCTTTGTGAAGGAGATTATTACCACAGCACAATCGTTAAACGGAATAGGTTTTGCGATAAACGATGAATGGATCGGTACCCTTTTGCTGGCAGGATTACCTGAAAATTACCGTCCAATGATTATGGCGCTAGAAAATTCTGGCACACTTATCACTGGTGACCATATAAAAACCAAGCTCTTGCAGGAAGTGCCACCAGGGGCTGAAAGCTCTGCCTTTTACGCTGGCGCACGTCGAACTCCATTCAAATCTGAAAGAAAAGGACCGAAATGTAGAAAGTGTCACAACTTTGGACATATAGCGAAGAATTGCCGCTCAAAAGCGCAATCAAACAATTTTAATGTCAGCGAAAAGAAGTTCGATGCATATTTTGCTGCATTATCCACAATAGGTGTCACTAACAACACTGACTGGTACTTTGACTCTGGAGCCACGTCGCATATGACGTTAAATTGCAGCATGCTTAGTAATGTGCAAGAAAATACTGGTGTTGTTACAGCCGCCAACAAGGGAACAATGTACATTAAAGCATCCGGGAAAACTATGCTAAAACCAGTTTGTAACGATGCTCATGTTGAAATCAACAATGTTCAATACATTCCCGAACTGTCGACAAATCTTTTATCTGTAAGTCAAATCGTAAGAAGAGGTCATACTGTTGTCTTCAAAAACAGAGGGGTTGAGGTTTTAAACCCTGATCAAAAGGTCATATCGACCGGATCTCACATAAATGGCTTGTTCAAATTAGATTTGGAACTACCGAACAAAGTGCTTGCATGTGGCATGACAGCTAGTAATAATTTATGGCACAGGAGAATGGGTCATCTTAACCACAAAAGTTTAACAAAACTAAAAAATGGTTTGGCAACTGGCATACAGTTCACCGATGTAAACAGCGAAGATTGTAAAATTTGTCCAATGGGAAAGCAAATAAGACTACCATTTAATAAATGTGGCAATCGAGCTTCGAAAATTTTAGAGTTGGTGCACTCCGACATTTGTGGCCCGATGGAAGATGAATCTCTCGGTGGAAGGCGATATTTTATAACGTTTATAGACGACAAATCACGTAAGGTCTTCGTATATTTTTTAAAAACAAAAAGTGAATGGGAAGTTTCTGAGACGTTTAAAGAATTTCACAGTTTTGCAGAAAAGCAATCCGGACAAAAATTGAAAACCCTTCGCACTGATAATGGGAGAGAATATTTAAACAAAACATTAAAAGAGATCATCAAACGAAATGGCATCAACCACCAAACCACAAATGTCTACACGCCGGAACAAAATGGAGTTGCCGAAAGAAACAACCGTTCCATAGTTGAGAAGGCGAGGTGCATGCTTGCCGATGCCAACTTGCCAAAGGTATTTTGGGCTGAAGCAGTAGCATACTCAGTTTATTTGCTAAATCGATCGCCATCAAAAGGCACGGGCGTAACTCCTGAAGAGGCCTGGAATGGTAGAAAACCGGACTTGTCACATATAAAGGTATTTGGGACATTGGCTATGGCACACATATCAAAAATAAATCGCCAAAAGTTGGATCCTAAAGCGCACGAATGTGTTATGACGGGTTTTGATGAACACACAAAGGGCTATCGCCTCTATGATCCAAAAAAGAATATAATTTTTAAAGCCCGTAATGTGTCCTTCATAAACGAGAACAACAGTGTTGCTGACTCTCCTTTGGAACCAGCCTTGAAAGCGATACGCTCAAAACATAAACCAATCAGTATGGATATTAACAATTTTGATGGTTTTCCATACCCTGATGTAGACAAATCGAATGTGACAACCAAACTAGATGAAACCAACAACCATAATATGACTATCAACCCAGATGTGACCAACCACCCAGATGTGACCAACCACACAGATGTTACCAACCACACAGATACGACTAATAACCTAAGGCATCAAGAATCTAAAAGTTCGCAGCCTCATGAATTGCGACGCAGCGAAAGGAATCGTCATTTACCAGTGACATTAAATGACTACGTTATTAATACGGAAAGTATTTCCTCATTTGATGAAGGTCAACCGACCGAACTGAATGTGACAAACATTGAAGCAGATGATGACTCGGCGTCTGAAGCAGAATGCAATTTTTATGGATTTTCTGGACTTGTAGCGCCTCCATCGCACCAAATTAGACCAGCTTTGACCAGAAGTCAGCAAGTGTTTAAGCTCAGTGATGAGGGGCGCATTTCCCAAGGCAAGTATCCTATCAATTCAATTAAAAATGAACCAAATACTGCTATACATTTTCCACAGACAAACATGGATGATCCAGTTACAATAGAAGAAGCATTGTCCCGTAAAGATGCGAACCAATGGAAGCTGGCCATGGAAGAGGAGTATCAATCGCTCATCGATAATGAGACTTGGTCGCTGTCAGAATTGCCATCAAACCGTAAGGCAATCAAATGTATGTGGGTTTTTCGAACCAAACGTGACGTAACAGGCTGCATAGATCGCTACAAAGCGCGATTAGTCATAAAAGGATACTCGCAGCGAAAGGGGGTAGACTATGAGGAGACATACTCACCTGTCGTACGTCATAGTTCCCTGCGATATCTTTTCGCAATAGCTGCACAGCTAAATCTAAAAATATTTCAAATGGATGCCGTCACAGCATTTCTCCAAGGTCGGCTAAACGAAGAAATTTTCATGGAGCAGCCACCACTTTTTGTAGACCAAAATAACCGGTCAAAGGCATGTCGTCTTAACAAGGCATTGTACGGACTTAAGCAATCGAGTAGAGTTTGGAACCAAGAGTTAAACAAAGTTCTGAAAGCATTTGGACTTGAACAATCAAAATATGATTCATGCTTATACTACAAACTCAAAGACCGAAAAATACTAATGGTAGCAGTATACGTCGATGATTTGCTCCTGTTCTGCAATGACGATAATTGGATCACAAACATCAAAGGCCACCTAAGTCAACAATTTCACATGAAGGACCTCGGTGTTGCAACACAAATTCTTGGCATGAGAATTACACACGAAGCAGACTCAATTGCTCTAGATCAAGAATTATATGTCGAAAACATTCTTGAAAAGTTTGGCATGAAGGATGCTAAAGCAGTGAAGACACCGATGAACGCTAGTGAAAAGTTATCAACAAATGACTGTGCAACAACAACTGAAGACATTCAACACATGCAAAACATTCCGTACCAGGAGGCGGTCGGATGTCTTATGTACTTGGCCCAATGTACACGACCGGACATCTGTTTCGCGGTAAACAAACTTAGTCGTTTTAACGCTAATCCTGGACCTCGTCATTGGTTAGCTGTCAAACACCTTCTTCGATACTTACGTGGAACCTCGTCGCTCAAACTACGTTTCAAGAAGAACAACAACAACAGCATCATTGGATACACCGATGCGGATTGGGCAGCAAGTATCGATGATCGAAAATCAACAACCGGCTATGTCTTTATAGCTCAAGGAGGAGCCATATCCTGGTGCTCTAAAAGGCAACCAACCGTTGCGCTCTCATCCTGTGAAGCAGAATACATCGCGTTATCAGCAGCTGTACAAGAAGCGGTATGGTGGAATGGTATAACATCCCAACTTTGTACAAAGCACGAACCCTTGAAAATCCGTTGCGATAATCAAAGTGCTATATCAATTGCTCTCAACAACGGGTTTCATCCAAAAACTAAGCATATTGATATCCGCCACCATTTCGTGCAAGATACTCTAAGTCGAGGTGAATTCAAGTTGGACTACATCAGCACAGATCAACAAATTGCTGATGCTCTTACGAAACCACTGGACAAAATCAAACTGGAGCATTTCCGAAAGGCAATGGGTGTTCAATAACAACTTCCGGATTAAGGAGGAGTATTGGAGACACCCTGTTCCATTAATCTGCAACTTGTATTGCATATGCACACTGAATGCATTCGTTTATTTCATGTATTATAGTTCTACTTTCTTATGTCAAATACACTTCGTTCTTAACCTTTAAACTAAGCAGTCACGCGCCTTTTATTCTCTCCTTCACGTTTCGTACTTTGCTATAGAATTGACAGTCGATTTACGCAATGAGATTTCCGAGGGGTGTTCACTTAAGGCTGCAAATGCATCCGTAAAAAAATTGTTTCACTTTTTTGGAGCACTTAAACTTAATCATTGAACTCAATCTTGGTCTTAAATAGTTGCTTTTGAATTATAAAACTAATTCGTCAAAAAAAAAAAATTAACCAGTTCATCTTTAAATTTTCTAAAAAGAACGAATTTCTTTATTTTTCCGTACGAAAAACTTTTTCTGTTCAACTTCTCAACCAGTTTCACGAAGTATTCCACTGAATTCCTATGATATGCTATGGTTAAATGTTTCAGTTTTGTTCTGTTTCGTGTTTTTACGGATGCATTTTACTGATAGCTATAACTGAGGCCTAAGGCCCCGCAGAAATTTATACATTTACGAGTTGCATAAATTTATCAGATTAAATGAATACCCTTGATGTAAAAACGAATTATCTTCGGACCATTTTCTGACACTTATAAAAGTGTTAAAAGAGAAATTCACCACACTCCAATCTTAAAACAGAGATTTATCGAATTTTACGCTATTAATTTATTGAAATTCAACGTTTAATTTCCAATTCAACATTCTAGCAAAATTCAAGCAAAAGAAAACGTCAAAAAATTAACCTATAGGATAATTTTTTGACAGCTGAAAATTTTTTATCCACCACGATAGTGTCAGAAAATTATCCGAGGATAATTATTTAGCCAAATATTGACACACGGCCTAAGTATGATAACTGTCTGAATATCTGACTAGATGTATTTGAATTTTTATTGGGCTACACTCACAGGTCATGTAAATAGTTTTTTAATTGACGTTTGGAGTGGTATCCGACAAATCAAGTCAATAACTTTCGACTGATTACTTAGTTGACAGTTCTATTGTGATTTTGTTTGGACAATTTTGGGCCTACATTATCTTTAATATAAATTCATTGCCCAGCAACTTTGTTGAGCCACTGTTAACGCCTTCCATTAGCCAAACAGAAGCACACATCGCAAAAATATCGTTTAAAAGCTTTGTTCGTCAACTTTGCCCTGTGGTACTATATCTACCATTTCTTAAAATTAAAGGGTGTAGCCGATGTTTACAATTACTAAATCCCACCCCTTCCCAGAAGTAAAATTCTCTAAAGCCTTACTGATATTGACATTCGATGTACTCTACACTCACGTCATTCACTTGAATGGGCTGTTGTATTGTGTTGCCAGCACATTGTGTGCTTTTTGTTTGTTTTGTTTTTTTTTTTTTTTTTCTTATTTTTTCCTTGTCACTTTATGCCATTATGTATTGTATAAGGACACCGAAAGAGTTCACACACTCGAATATAAGGCTACATGTACTTATGGTGTTCCAGATTCTACTGGAAGTGACCTAACCTGATGGCCATAATCCAGTAGAATCAAGGACCTAATTTCCATAGGCTTTGTAATAGTAAATGACTTTGAATTTTTCTTTTTATTCCTGATCTTTACATTCGTTATTATTATGAATTAAATCGCAGTTCGATGGCGGAATTTTATCGCTTTACTTGGAAAAGTCAAGGACTAAGTTTTAGAGAAGATTGGCGCCTTCATTGTTTTGGATTAGTAGCATTTTAATAGGTTTTTTATGACATTTGTCACTTGATGATTGATTATATCGCCGATCATTAAATACGGACGTGGGTTTAATTTAATGGAACTTTATCAAAATTTGGATTGTTCTCATTTATCATGTTATCTGCACTACAACACTTTCAATAAGTTCGCCTTACAAAAGAAGGTCACTCCTTTCATTCCAGAAATTCATTTCTAAGAACAATAGAAATAGTTTACCCCCTTTTAATCAGATGTACATTATAGAATGCAGTTCTTCATCTTGGGGCATTGGATTTCCAATTATTTCAATAGAATGTCGACTGAAACTATACCTGAGGGACAAAGGGAGGTTTCGGGATCTTTCCTCTTCCACTTCATAAAGTGCAATATTCGCTGACTGATTTTTTTTTTTGTAGTCGGCGTTGATTGCTATTGCCAGAATGAACTTTGAATATTTCATGAGAACTTGTCATTTAATTTCGTTTCTTCCTGTTTCGTCGTCATTTTGTGCAGTATGCAGATACAGACACTCGACTTCATATAGCTTAAACGACGGGAACGATGTCTGCTGAAAAGTTCATAGTTTGGTTTTTTGAACACACAATGTCAAGTGTGACAACACACCAGGTACAGAGGTACCTATGCACAGCGCCTTCGTTAATCGTGAATCGTGCGAGGAAGGATGAATAATATTCTTTATGTTCATTGCACTCGTCCTCGACACATCTGCTCGCAGGAGCAGGGTGCATCAGCATCACACTTAGAAATACGGCTTGTTGAACCGTTGAATGTTGACATTTCATTCTTTTTAGACGGTGTCGTGTCGTGCATCATCGTTGTTCCCTGTTTACGTTTTCATTTCTCTCAAGTGTAACGGTACTCGTTTACAGACAGATGAACTCAGATTGCGAGAAGGAAATTCCATAGAGGAATATCCTTGAGAGAACTGCAAATATTCATCAAGCTTCAGGCGTTGTAGCAACGCAACGGTTCCTGGATGTTAATTAAAGTGCTTCTATGAGTAAGTATACGTGAACATTAACAGTTTTTTTTTTTAATTCCAGAGTTACGAGTACGTGCAATAGTTTCTTAGTTTTTGTAACGGCACATGGAAGATGTGTTGCGAACATGAATTAAGTAGGTATCTTTTGGGAATTGCTTTCATTTTGATGGCCGGAACAGATGTGCCATCATATGGAAGTAATAAAAATCTCTGAAATTTTTAAAAAGAAGCTAAATATTGATAGAAATGCAAAAAAATCTTATTTCGTTAAATGCAAATTCCTAGATTTATAAATGGCCGTGTTCCGTTGACAGTTGGAAGAAAGTCTGACACATGAACGTTACTCGTTCTACCGTCAGTGGAACAACAAGGCAATAAATATTGTTTATGATTCTCTTTCCTATAACAATTAACAATAATTATACGCGGACAAGTATAATTTAACTTTATTTACCTTCAGTTTATTTACCTTACCTTTGGGCGCAGTAGCGCAGTGGTTAGTGTGCTGGACTACTGTGCGAGGGATCCCAGGTTCGATCCCCGGAAAAACACAAATTACATCTTAAAGTTTTTTCTACTGCGCCACCTCTCGCGATCGTCTGACAAACATCCGAGAGTATGACTGTCATGAAAAAGCTTCTCAATTCAGCCGTTCGGACTCGGCATAAAGTTGTAGGTCCCTTCCATTCGTCCCAAAAATAGAAACTCACACAAAACGAATGGTTGCGAGAAGCTAGGCCTTGGGTGTCACCCGCCTGTTGCGCCACCTATTTATTTATTTATTTTTACCTTCAGTTTTATTGACAAACTGCATGACAACTTCTGTTGCCTTTTTCAATTTTCAAACAAAAGTGGATGATAGAAATTGCAGTGCAATAAAGGGTAAATTATATTTTTCCCCCATGTAATTATTTCATCTTTTTAGGAAAAAAAGCAAGATACAAATAAAAATTATACCAAAATATCTTTACAATTTGAAATGAAATAACGAATTGCTTCCGTTTGGTTATACAAATTTTCTCAAGTGTTTTTTATTTGCTTTTTTTCGAACCGCTTGTACTTTGAGGGATATCAACCAATTTGCTGTAGCAACATATTAGAGTCACTCATATACAAACTGAGATTGGAACATATGTGCTGAGATTGGAACATAATCCCGACATTTTAGTTCGGATTTAGATCGAAGCACTCTGCCATTCATCCCCTGCTGAAGCTATACAAAACGCCATCACCATGTGACTCAACAAGAACGAAACAACAGTTCATCCAGAAAGTGTTTGATAGATATCGTTTGGATCAAAGGGCGACCTTTAAAATTTTGGAATATTTTATGTACTGTACAGGTAGGTACATAGTCATAATATCCTTAACGAAACGAATCAATGTAGGAAAACTCCATAAGACAGGACTTGGAGCGATCCTCTTTGATACGTCATATATAAGACTAGCCACCTACTAAAAACCTGTCACCGCTGCAGGAATATCAAGATAACTTTTCCAATCAATACATAGATTTTGGCGAAGATTTAATAATAACTTCATAGAGAGATTCATGTGTTATTCACATCTTTATGATACCCTTAGGGAGGCAAAATTTGATCCTTACCTGGTACATCTACTATGCTAAGGTGGCACAATGGACTAAGCTAGAAAACAACATTACATTATATAATTGATAAAGTTTCTATTATTTGCAAATAATATTAAATATGGACGTACGAAATTTCAAGTTCTTGAGTAAGTTCGCGCAAGTTCTGGATGTTCTGCCTATGGAGCAATTTTTGCTGGCCTACACTGAATTCTTTATACGGTTCTCATTTCATGTTTTGGAAACCGTATTCGACGATTTGAGTGAGAAACTGATTTCGATCCTCTTCTAACATTTGGAATATTATATGTACCTGAGTTCTTTCTACTTCCCACGGAGAAGGAGTCAACTTTTGGTATTTGTTCTGCCATTACAGCAAGATTGATATTCACCACGCCAATGGTAACACTGGTGTCACCATTCTGTTACATTATTATCCAATCTACGATCTGACAACGAACAGTAAAGGGCTCAACCCATAGAATCCGTCGCGTCCGTTGCGGCGGCAGATCCGACGAATATGTCAAAATTACAGTCCCCACTTGGAATATTTAAAACAAGCTTTGCAGCTTTTCAAAGTTTCTCTCATTATCTGAATATTTTTACCAATGAAAGTGCTTCCTCTCACACTGTGCCCGCTGTC
Organism: Cheilosia soror; assembly: GCA_949372485.1. Classification (NCBI taxonomy): domain Eukaryota; kingdom Metazoa; phylum Arthropoda; class Insecta; order Diptera; family Syrphidae; genus Cheilosia; species Cheilosia soror. Next base: position 124,900,722 of record OX443561.1, read on the forward strand.
AACGGATGCGATGGACAGAAAAGTAGAAGGTAAACCTACTTTATCCGTCGCATCCGGCATGTGCGGTGGTGACCCATAAGCTGCTGTTTATTCTCTCAGATAAAGAGGAATCTCTCATCGGTAAGCGGTACGTGTACAGGTAATTTATTTATTTTATAAATGAAAAACTATTTTAAATTATGTAAACGTCTTGTCGGTCTAAAATGCAAGTATTGTTTATGAAAAATAAAATAACCCCGGGTCCATAAAATATGTATAAAAGTGGAATGAAAAACTTTTGTTGGTTTCGTGTAAACTGTTTGAAAGTTCTTTAAATTATTGCTAATATTCCATTTATTGTGCAGCATTACCCCGAATACAAATGGCGGACTCAACTCACCGAGATTTATTGCAGACTTTGTCGATAAGAATAATCTGTGATACTGCAGAATATTTTAGCGGAATAAATCGATCCATTGGCGAATGGGAATAACTCGTCAAGGCTGGTTGGGTCTATGCTATACGTGTAATACCAGATGGTCATAAATCAAATCAAATCAAACTTACTAATTTTGTACAGGATATAGTTATACCATTTTGTCTATATGAGTTGCATTGGAGTACACCAATTTATTTTCCATTATTGTAAACTAGTTAAAAAAAATAAATAGGTGGCGCAACAGGCGTGTAGACACCCTAGGCCTAGCTTCTCGCAACCACTCGTTTGTGTGAGTTTCAATTTTTGGGACGAATGGAAGGGACCTACAATTTTATGCCGACTCCGAACGGCTGAATTGAGAAGCTTTCTCAGGACAGTCATACTCTCGGATGTTTGTCAGACGTTCGCGAGAGGTGGCGCAGTAGAAAAAACCTTAAGATGTAATTTTGTGTTTTTCCGGGGATCGAACCTGGGATCCCTCGCACAGTAGTCCAGCACACTAACCACTGCGCTGCTGCGCAACTAGTTAGGAATTTATTTTTTACAATATTTAAGCCACATTTAGACGGTCATTTCAGTTTCAGTTTCAGTTGAGCTATCAGTTAAACTGATGTCTAAATGCAAAAATTGAAGCGTCGAACTGAAACTGAGACTGAAACTGATGGATTTCGCATACGTGTTCAGTTCAGTTGTCAGTTTTAGTAGAAATAATAGTCTAACCTTCGGCTAATCACGAGTAAATTGAAAGCTCAGCTGAATACTAGACTGATGTCTAAATGCACTGTAAAATATCAGTTCAACTGAAGGCTTAACTCATAGCTCAACTGAAACTGAAACTGAAATGACCGTCTAAATGGGGCTTAAATGGGGCTTTAGATTTAACCCTCAATGGATTCGAAACTGAATTAAAATCTAATAAGAAACCGAAGAGATATTTAGAGATGAAAATTCAATATCTACCCGGGTAGATAGGTACTGTCCATGTGAGGAAATGTCGCTTATCTTCTTTTCCGTATATATTTTCGCTGATCTGTCAAATTTGTGTATTATCTAGAAGGGTTCAAATTATCGCCCCTGGGGTACACCCTCCATTTCTCAATGGACTGGGCCGTTTACACCTTTTATTTAAACTGATTTCCAGTATTCTGAAGCTAAATTGAGTATGTATTTTATTTTAATTCAATTGTCGTTAACACTTTTTGCAGTAATACCATACATAGGTTACAAATTGAAGCGATGACAAGACCTTTGAATGTCAAAATTCACAGCCAATAAGTAAACACTACACTTGAATATTCGTGCATGGTACCATATCTATTTGCAAGAATTTCATAGTGACTCGCCCTCTATAAACAAATAGTACATTATATCCTTTTCTATTCTTATGTATATCACAGTAAATGGCAGTTATTTGTTATATTGTATAGGGGAAAATTATTTGCGTTATAGGTACTCATGCACAAACACACATTCTAAAAATATCTCTATTAACTAAAAATGGAAAAAGGTTCAATCCCTTTTTCGTTATTACCTACACATTTTAAATTGCATCCTATCCTTATAATAAATTCTTTCTTCAGACATGTTTGGGAATTTCAGATATAGGTAATACCATACATCTGAATAGAGGACACCTACTTAAGTATGCCCTCTAATTTGCTCACACATGGGTTCTAGTTTGCCTGAATTATAATGTAGCTCAACGTTCTACGGAATTAGAATATTAATATTCATTATTGAAGTGAATGAATTGATGCATAGTGGATCAATAGAAACTTTGTATGTACGTGTCAGTTGACTTAAGTAGTTTTGCAAATTGCAATGTATTATGTAGAAAAGAAGGCAATTTAGACAAATTATTACATATAGAATGCGGGTAGAGAGAGGTACTATGGTATTGTTAACATTATGGTCCTCACATCATCGTCCTCACATAACGCAAAAGGTTTCTGATCTTGATATATCATACAATATATCCTATTTGAAAGATAGGGCCAGTTTCAAGACTAGCTGATAAAGTCTATCCGGAACTTTTCTGTCAGCTAAACTTTAACTTTTGGTTTCAAAGGCTTCGGATAGTGATATCTGACAGATATAGTCTCGGATAGTGAGTGTATCAGCCGGTTCAAGTTGGCTGTTAAAAACTATAGTTGACGAGCGTAGATTGCCCCGTAGGAACAGAGTATTTCGCTCAAGGCCCAAAGCGACTTTAAAAGGAACATTTTATTTTAAACCTTCCTACCACGAAGGGGCTTTGAGTCCATTTCTGGACGTTGGTGGTGTGGAGGTGGCATTCGGCGGCCTTAGTCGCCAGTAGATGAACAACGAACTAAGAACTACCCAAAAACTCTTAGTTAGAGTTAGAGAGAGATAAGACAGGAGAGCTTATCTACTCCTCTTCTCCTACTTCTATCCACAAATCACCATTTTCTCTATTTCTTATCCTAACCTATACCCATTTTCCCTGGGCTGGCCGAAGATGTCATATGGCCCGTGCTGATAATCAGCCTGGTTGGGGCCCAGTTTAAAGAATAGCTCAGCCTCAGCCACAAACGGAGAATACGCATACCTGATACAGCTCCTCTGTTAGAATTCTTTTTTAGATTTTTAGATTTTTGATAAATTTTTCCGCAAATTAGTTTATCACTATCACAGACTTCGGCGATGAAACAGAAAAAATATATTGCCGGCTTTTATCTAGTGGAAAGCGTTATGTGTCGGCTAACTATCCGAAACTTTATCTGGAACCTTTGAAACTGGCCCTAAGTGGGGGGTAAAATGGCTGCACGAATAGCAGCTTGAATGATTCGTTGATGGGTAAGTCTGCCAGGACAAACTCTTGGTATGAGTTGATTCGTATAAAATGTCTTACATCATTTTGACATTTGTAAATGATTCACTTTAGAGTCAATGGCCTTCTTACAGAACGTGATAAGTTGAATGTGGCTATAAAGCGTTATCAAATGTAATATTGTGAATACCTACCTACACAAAAAGGTAAAAATGAAACAACGTGAAATGAAGGTGAAAGATACAAGAAAAATTCCACCCCACAGACCAAACTACAGGAGAGGCAAGTATTTACCGATTACGGAAATCAAATCGCAAGGATATCGCAATCGCGGTAAAGCCTGAACATTTCTCTCAAAAAATGTAAACGAATGTGTATAAATTTATTTCACACAATGAAAGTTAAACTTTTTTTAAACTATTATTTTAAACAATGTTTGTTAACTCAAACACTCACCAACAATGTAAACAATGTAAATAAATACATTCCTTCGTGCTACTCTCTAGAATTCAAGAGTTATTTGCATGAAATTACTGACGCATCCCAAATACATTCCGCATAACAATGGGGAAAAGGCATCTTTAATAGTCCTTTCTAATGCAAAACATCTTTGCGTAGGCATTACCAGATGTACAGAGACATAACAAAGCTTACACAACTCACCAAGATTATTTTTATTGATGCAAACTTTTATAAATTTCTTCAAACAGGAAGAAAAAAAAAGTTAAAACGCTTCTGCAGTCTACTAATGCATTCTTTATTCCCTTTAATAAAGTCCTTAGAATTTACCTACTCATTCACTGTATGACTCAACCGCGAGTCCTTTTTCGAGCGAAAAAAAAAAAAACTATTTTTTAAGAGGAATGAAATCCGATTCCAGAAACAATCCGGCTCCTTGGACTCGCCCGTCAGAGTATTCCTTTGTTGACTTTCATATTCCACCCGGAAGGGGTGGTAACACTAACAATGCGTGTGTGTTGTGTGCATGGGAATGACGGGAAAAAGCACCCAAATTTCAAAATCGATAAATGAAACTGCCTTTTTCATGGGAGAGGAGCGAGGGCATATGTATATATTTCGAGGTACAAAGGGTTTTCTTAGATTTTATTCTGCACAAATTCCCTCGATAAATAAACGTTTTACAAAATACACTTAATCACAAAAAGGACAAATTATTTTATTTCTGAAAATAGATTGCATGTGTGTCCTTGCACTATGGAATGGGGATAGTTTGGATAAAGAAAATGGTTGTCGTGTAAATACCTTTTTATAACGTTTGAATGGTTTTTAATTGAAATGAACACTGAATTTAATTATTTTTAATTGTTCGTGGTGTCTTGGACCCAACTTATATTCACTAAAACACTTGGGTATATATTATATATTGATCTATTATAAGAAAAGAGACGTTCCCTTAACACATTCTGTGGCCTCGGCACTGATTACTGGCAAGATTTGGAAGCGGACTAACCATTATTCAACCACAGGGGATGAAGCCAACCGTCTGTGGAGCTATTTGTTATGGAATGTGTTCTGGATTCCATCGAAATTGGATCGTTTTAAACTGCGCAGGTTTTTGAACGCAAACGGTATGTTTATTCAAAGAGCCTTTAGTACCGGTTATATTTTGACATGTAAGAGGACTGTTAGACTTTTAATCCAAATGATGTGTTTCAATAATTTGCGGAAAATAAATTATACTCGGCTAGTTTTCTGACATATCTGTGAGGAGAATTCACTAAAATATAATTTTGAAAAAGACATTTCTTTAATTTTGTTTTTAATCAATTTCGGTTCAGTGTTTTATTTTCTCCTGAACATTTTAGCAAATTTCAAGCAAAAGAAAGCTTAAATGCAATTGATAAGTTTAAGGATTATACCTACATTGTTTGGATAAGTTTTCTTTACAACAATCACAAAAATGTCCGAAAATTAAAGTCCTATTTATAATTAAATATTATATGATAATACAAAAATAGGATTTGGAAGCTGAAACTTTGATTAGGATTCAATCAACTTCTGGAAAGCCAAATTGTTCGTAAAACTTCTCTTTAATGGCTGTAAACCCATCTCTAGAAGAAAACTTTATTTTCACACTCAATTTGGAGTGAATTCAAAAATTCCTCGTATTAGTAGGTTCTTCACCTTAAGTTGAAGTTGGAAAACTCTAGTGGAAAACTGTCAAATTCGTTTGTCAACAGGGGTGAGACAGATGGTCATGGAATCAAGATTCTTTCATTATAAGGAATGGTTTAGCAATCAACTTTTCCCGATATTCATATTGTTGAAGAATGGGGCTCCAAATTTTATTTTGGGATTCATTTGTCGTAGGCGTTCACAAGATGTGGCGCTTGGCGCAGTAAAAAACATTAGGTAATTTGTGTTTTTCCCTGCGCACAGTAACCACTGATTAATACAACTGGCTACTTAGCTACCTACCTACTTTACTTTATTTGTTTGTTTTAAACTAAAACATTTATATTATAGATAGAGGGCGTTGGAAGCGGAATAGTGAAACGAAAACGGATATGGAGACCCTTCCTCAAGAAGAAAGCGGAAATAGATATAAAATGTGGGTAACCTCTCTTCATAGTGAACAGGAAATAGGTACCCCTGTGGTTTTAGAGATGAAATGTTATCATCAAATCCAATGTAAGCATCCTCCTGCCCAAAGGTGTTATAGTACAGTTTAGGTCATGAAGTGAGTCAGGCGTATTCGGTTAAGATAGCTTTCATGAGTGCTTGACGAGTTCGCTCGCGCAGTGAACTTAAAATCGAGTTAACACAGCTGAAACACTACTCATTCATAAGGACAAGTTCTATAGCCACAGTCGCAGAGCCTTTTAAGTCATTCAATGCATCCGGTTCTACCTTTTGCATGGCTCAATTAAAGGCTTTCCCTACGCCATACAAGACTTTCTATATGCATCCTTGATAGCCGACTGCAAATGATATTGCTACGATCAACTTTTCAGGTGGTGTTCGATATTCTTGGTACTGTCCGTTTCTTGACATTTCAACCCATTTGTGTACCTGGGGAAGGGGAACCCTTTACCTGTATTCATAAGAACCAACTTCCGCTGGTGAAATGGAATCCTGGAACTCTATTAACGTACCTACTCAACTTGATATATTTAGTATTGTTTCCTAAATTACTAATTTAGCGACTATACAAAAAGAATATACAACGGATTTGCTATTAATTTTCTAAACTTAAAGCGGCTGTATCAAAATCAATTGATTCTTAACGAAATTTATTACAAACTTAATTCTAATTATGTCTACAAAAATCTACATAGTTTGAGCGAGTTCCTTCTCAAAAGCAGCAAAATCTTCTTCTGTAAATATGGATTCTTGTTCCACTTCTTTTTTCTTCTCCTCGACAATGTACCTTCCACTGTGGGCTCGTTGAATTATCTGCAAAAAAAATGTTAACTACTTAAACGCTCACCAGACAAATGCGTGTCTTACCTTTTCAGCATTTGGAATTTTCGCCTGGTGCTTTGTAAGTAGTAACAGCTTCTTTATGTTATCGTCAGCTCTGTTTACATTGGATTGCATCTCCTTTCGAATATCATCAATGGTTTTCTTTTGAACTAATGGGTTACGTTTTTATTCAATTTAATGGTAATAATATTGCATTAAATATGCTTACCGGGATTCCTGAACATGGTATCATAACGACCTTTTTTATGAAATCCTTTTTTCTTTCCAATTTCCTTTTCTAAATAGAATTGATAGTTATATGGATGAATTCTCTTACGATTTACATACCTTTTATTTTTTTATTGCTTTCCATGTCATCTTCAACTATTGCCAAGCTCTTCTTCAATAACGACATGGACATTTTAATTGGTTATTTTATTTGAAGATTTGTATAAATAATAAATAGGTACATAGATTAGAAACAATAAAAAATACAGTCAGTATTTTTGTTTTGATAAAGCACGTTACTCTAATGACAGCTCAGAGGTCATCACCTGGCTGCATACAAAAGAATGAAGTAGGCTGCAGTTCATATATTGGTATAAATATCAACTCTCCTTTAGATCTAAAAAGTTGTATTTGGGCGCTAACACATTGAAATAAGTTGAAAATATCGTTATGTTAATTTGGTTAAAAAATATACTTTAATTTCACGCTGTGCTATTAAAAAATAATAGGTGTATTCTTGAAAGGTAGTAAAACTTACAAAGATTACGACATGATAAGTAAATTGTACAAAGTTGTATTATAAATGCTTTATAACAAATTGGTAAACTCAACGCGAATTATGGTTGTTTGTTAGTCAAGATGGAGATGCAAAGATTGTCACGGACTTCCTCAACAATAATTGTTTGCAGTATCTTCAGACATTCATTTCCCGTCCAGCGCTGATTGGATTTATCAGACGGCCGGCGTTTATTTTGCCATTTCAAAGCGAATGGTGTCCATAATGGATTCGTCAAAAGAAGAAGAGGACTTTCCATAAAATAATTAATTTTCCAGCCATTCATTGTTGAAAAAGAATAGTCCGTTTAATATATTAAAAATTTACTTTTTTTTTTAGAAAGATTTACGAAGACATCCGAAAACATCCCGACTAAAATTGCTGATTACTTTTGAATGTCATTAAAAGTACTCGGTTATATACCCAAATCTATTGACAGCTTCGTTTTAGCCTGAATTTCTTGCTAAAAAACAGCAGAATCTCTGAACTTTTTGACGTTTAATGAGCATTTGATTACCATCATTTACCAAAGCAGTTATTTCGTGCCTTCATAAAAAATGTGTCGTAAACTTACCATTTTACGCAAATGGTAAACTTATAGTGGATTTACATTACCACGCCACGCAATTTTGCATGACTTCAGAAAGAGAGATCCGTTTGCTACAGTCAAGGCTAATGATCTCTAAGAGTGAGACCACAAATCTCCATAAAAAAGTTATGGCGGCCTAAATTTAACTGTTAGGCTTGTGGTCTCACTCTTACACATCATTAGCCTGGACTGTGGAAAAACGGATCTCTCTGAAGTCATGCAAAAATGCGTGGCGTGGTAATGTAAATCCACCATTACGACGTTGCAATTACAGCAACTAAACTCTGATTGACACTTTCGGTACTTAATATTGTTGTTATTATTTCAAGGTAAAGATTCTACATACTTTACATTACTTACTTTACTTCAAAACTATGTCCAATAAAACACCCCCGTTTCCATTCTCAGCTATATATAAAAAATATATAAGAATTCATTTTCCAATACCCCCTGCAATGCGACGTTCCCATCTATCGCGTGTGTTATCTCATTACAAAGTTCCCTATTTATACCAATTACACCGCAAATGTCAAATTGCCAAACCTCTCCGACTGATGGAAGTTTTCATACACACAGTTCTTCGAATAAATTCTTAATTTTTATCATTATTATTATTTCCTGTGCGTTTTTCGATTAAGTTTTATCTTTAAAACAGCGCTAATAATCAACAAAACATAAATAAGAAGTGCTTTGCGATTCTGGTGCATCGTTTCAACGTAAATTTCGTTTGACAACTTTATATTCTCACACTAGAACTGAAAAAAAAAGAAAAAGAAAAGAAAGAACCTCATCGTTGACGTTCATTGTTTCTTCGAGACCACAAAAGGAATACCAAAAAAAAAAGGAGAACACTACCTTCGCCGCGGCCGACGACGGAATTTCCTCTCATCACATAACTCTCTAAAAATAATTAAAATACATTTTTTTACATCTCTTAACACATTGCACTATGTTCTATATTTAGTACTTCGCACATAAATAATTCAACAAAAAAAAATAAGAAATCTCGAACAAAAACTATGTCTTCCAAGAGCGAACTGAAGAAACTGTCGGAGGAGAGTCTCCTGCAGCCGCCCGAGAAAGTCTTCGACATCATCTGTAAACTGGGCGAGGGGAGCTATGGTTCGGTGTATAAGGCTCTCCACAAGGAGAGCAGCTCAATTGTGGCCATTAAACTGGTGCCAGTGGAGTCTGATCTCCACGAAATCATAAAAGAAATCTCAATCATGCAACAATGTGATTCACCTTACGTGGTTCGATACTACGGAAGTTACTTCAAGCAATATGATCTGTGGATCTGTATGGAGTACTGCGGAGCGGGCAGTGTATCTGATATTATGCGACTGAGAAAGAAAACTCTGACTGAGGACGAGATTGCAACGATTCTTTGCGACACGCTCAAGGGGCTAGAGTATCTGCATTTGCGACGGAAGATTCATCGAGACATTAAGGCGGGGAATATTTTGCTCAATACAGAGGGCTACGCTAAGTTGGCGGACTTTGGCGTTGCCGGCCAACTGACCGACACAATGGCCAAGCGCAATACAGTGATTGGAACGCCATTCTGGATGGCACCGGAGGTTATCGAGGAGATTGGCTACGATTGTGTGGCCGATATCTGGTCGTTGGGTATAACGGCGCTCGAAATGGCCGAGGGAAAGCCGCCTTACGGTGATATACATCCAATGAGGGCGATTTTCATGATTCCACAGAAACCTCCACCATCGTTTCGCGAACCAGATCGCTGGAGTACCGAGTTTATTGACTTTGCCACCCTTTGTCTGGTGAAGAACCCCGAGGAGAGAGCCACAGCTACAGATCTACTCAAGCACGAGTACATACAAAATGCCAAAAATCGTGCCATACTCAAGCAAATGATTGAGGAGGCGTGCGAGGTCAGGGAAAGCCAGCGAGTCATGCGTCCAGCTGGCATGAGCCAAGCCAAGAGCCTTCTAACCCAACAAGACGAAGAGGACGAGGAGCAGGCGAATTCGGCCACAATCAAGGAGTTTCCCGAGGATGCCGGGACTCTGGTTCCGGGCAAGAACGATACTCATCTACGCGCTCAAGCCGACGGCAGTACAATGGTACCAGACAGCGGCACACTTGTGGATCTAGAGTCGAATTTGGGAACGATGGTCATAAACAGTGATTCTGAGGATTCAACCATGAAAAAGCACGACACGAATCCCGAGATCCCCAAGTATCGGCCACAGTTTCTCGAACACTTCGATAGAAAGAGCACCGATGTTGGACCGAATGCCAAACCAACTCCGAAGAAGTCGCCAGGTGACGCTCTTGCCGATGGACAATTAGATGGCCAAAATCTGCACGACCAGCCTCACCAGCAGCAGCAACCGCAACAATGGCCACCTCAGCAGCAACAACAAATGGAGATGCAACTGAATCAGATCTCTGCCATCAATCAATTCGGTATGCAACAACATATGTATCATGCTGCAGCAGCGGCCGCAGCTGCTGCCGCCGCTCATGCTCCCTCAGCACCACCTCATCCCATGAACAACGTACTCGATGTCCATCACCAACAGCAGCAACAACAGCAGCAGAATAACAACAACAAATTGCATCACTACAACAACTTTGTGGACGGGGAGTTTGAATTTTTGAAATTCCTAACATTTGACGATCTGCATCAACGTCTCAACAACATTGATTCAGAGATGGAGAGAGAAATAGAAGAGTTGAATCGGAAGTACAACGCCAAGCGTCAGCCGATCGTCGACGCCATGAACGCGAAACGGAAACGCCAACAGAACATAAACAATAATCTGATTAAAATCTGAGAATGTCTATGATTTTATACATAAATATAGGAACAAGAAGAGAGCGCCAGAAAGCAGGGGAGGTTTATATTGTTTTTGTAATATTAAAGATTAGTTATTGAGATAAATAATAAGGGCAACGTACAGCGGAATGAATAAGTTAATAATAAAAAACAGAATGCACTTATATAAACAGAGAGTGGCAAGCGAGTTTTGATTTTTCTTTTTTCTGGATACAACATTTTTTTTCAGACAAGACTATATGGGTCGTTGCTATATTGAACTGATACTGCATTGTGTAACAAATAGGACACCTCGTGTGGTGTGCCTTAGTAATTTTCTAGTTTACCTCAAGTGTGTGTAAGGTACGGCAGTATAAACTACCAGACGTTTATATGTCAAGAGCTTTGTTCTTCTTTGTTTGGAGGCTGACTACATAGTAAGTTTAACATATTTGAATGTATAAGATGCACATTTTTGACCTACATAATGCAAGCTGTCCTGACAGAGAACAATAACCAACTCTAGTGACTACTTCTCATTTACCGCACACATAATCTTCGCACAAACACGCTGAAAAATTACCTTATAAAGCGGTTTCCTTTACCAAAGAAGTCTTTATTCTTAATGTTGTTGCGTTTTTATACTAACATTTTAATTTCTTCAGAGGAAACATGCACGTTAAAGTGTCTTCCTTTTTGTTTATACCCTCGGTGAGACAATGTGAACGTTAACCCTAGTAGGTACGCTGCAGATCCGAAACCAAAAAACCCATGCAAAAGTGGCGAAAAGTCCGAAACATAAGTCTAATTACCTATACGCCTATACCTACTTTTTAAATAGACAAATGTGTTGCATACTTTTAGGAATTATAAGAGTACTACAGGAATTTTTTTAAATATGTAGGTACCTTTATTGGTAATTTCGCTTGTTACCTTTTTTTGTGGATTCACGGATTGCTTTCAATTCACATCTTTAAAGTTTAAAGAATTTAACATTTTAGTATTTTATTTTCTGTGTGACCGGCACCATGTGCGCGCATAGCCTCTGTGCGATTGCGATCGATTTATATGTCGAACTACTATGTATTGCAGGATGCTGCTTGCCTTCCATTGTGTCGTTGCTGGCATGCCTGCACCCGGGGGGCTTATTCCCAAATGCGCGGCAGATCGCTTTTCATTAAAAATAAAAATAAATAGATGGCGCAACAGGCGGGTGACACCCAAGGCCTAGCTTCTCGCAACCATTCGTTTTGTGTGAGTTTCTATTTTTGGGACGAATGGAAGGGACCTACAATTTTATGCCGAGTCCGAACGGCTGAATTGAGAAGCTTTTTCATGACAGTCATACTCTCGGATGTTTGTCAGACGATCGCGAGAGGTGGCGCAGTAGAAAAAACTTTTAAGATGTAATTTGGGTTTTTCCGGGGATCGAACCTGGGATCCCTCGCACAGTAGTCCAGCACACTAACCACTGCGCTACTGCGCCCATCGCGCGATCGCTTTTCATTGCGGATTGGTATTTTTGTACTTCCAAAAGCTGTCAAAAGCGATAGCTATTCAGGTGACGGATTGCTGTCGGATTTATTGCCAGCAATACTCACAATAGCTATCGCTTTTGAATGGATCGAATCGCTTTTGGATTCGATTCGCCGCGCATTTGGGAATAAGCCTCCGGCTATCTAAGCTCGCACGTCGCAAAAACCATCAAATCATGCCAGTCTTTGAAAGTTTTGAGGTGATGATACATTGACGAAAAATTGCCTCTACCCACCCTACACCATGGCACAAACCAGAGAGAACTGGTTCTTACTGGTTTGTGATGGTCACATACTCGCGACAGGGACCCCTTAAATGGCATCTTCTCCTTCATTAACATGCTTTCCTTTCCAAACTTCCTCACCATTTCAACACTTTTTAGTTAAAACGCATGTTGATGCTTTTAGACATTCAAAAATTAACTAAATTTAAGTATAATGAATAAAATTAAAGAAACAAAATGGCCGGCAATTCCTGCACTACCTAGACATCATGTTCATGACTGCGTTCATAAATCTGGGTGGTGTAAGAATTGTCGGCCATATAGTTTTACCTTGTGGGCGCAGTTTTTAGTGTGTTGGACTACTGTGCGAGGGATCCCAGGCTCGATCCCCGGAAAAACACAAATTACATCTTAAAGTTCTTTCTACTGCGCCACCTCTCGCGAACGTCTGACAAACATCCGAGAGTATGACTGTCCTGAAAAAGCTTCTCAATTCAGCCGTTCGGACCCGACATAAAATTGTAGGTCCCTTCCATTCGTCCCAAAAATACAGGGTTTTTCAACAGGGACGCTACAAAAGTAGAGCGACAGGGACAGCAAACGACGCCGAATTTCTTGCCGCTCTTTTGACATTTCTCTTCAGTAAGGTTTGCCATTTCATGATGGAAAGATATACGAGCCAACAACGAGTCAAATTATTAAAATTTACTACCGAAATTCGGAGTCAGTGGCCTCAACGTTAAGAGTGCTACGTCCAATTTATGGTCGTCATAATCGTCCTAGCAGATCAACAATTGAGCGTCTAGTGGAAAAATTTAAATCCACCAGGCACAGTACAAAATGTTCCCGTGCCAGTGAGACAAAGAAGTGCCCGTAGTGTCGAGAATATTGCTGCCGCTGAGGCTTCAGTTGAAGAAAGCCCAAATGTGTCTCTCACACGTCGTTCTCAAGCGTTGGGCATCTCTGTGACCGTCTCTCTACCGTCGAAAATTGGGTTCAGCGTCTGGACTTCTGCAAGCGTGCCCGTGGTGGCCATGCAAAAGAAATCGAGTTCCATACATAATGGCATCGAACGTACTTTCACAGGAAAAAAGAATTTCATTGATATCCAAAACCGTTTTTGTTTTATTTAAAAAAAAACTTTTGTAGCGCTCTTATTGAAAAACCCTTTATGCCCAGTTGTACAGTCAGAGTTTAAACCACAAACCAGTAAGAATAGACCGCCGACTTCCCGTACACCTACCCGATTCCCCCCGGAAAGAATTTCCCTGTCTGTGAATACGTGTAAATGTCAAAATTAATGGCGGCAATGTTTTTCTATGCAATACCATGCGACCAGGATTTTTCAAGTATGCGTGCGTTAATGGCACCCCTTTGATTTTGTACAGCACCAATACATGAAAAATCCTGGTCTCGCCGGCAGCTTGTAGGCAAAGTCCGTTATGTGGGAGGAGTCGACGGTCTATTCTTACTGGTTTGTGGTTTAAACTCTCGTTTTGGTTTAAACCTTCGTTCAACAAATTTTCGGTTTTACTGTGTTCGTTTAAACCCAAAGTGGAGTTCAACTCTCGGTTTAAGTTAAACGCCTGCATTCTGCCGTTTAAACTTTCGTTTCGCATTTTGAGGTTTATTTTGACAGCTGCTATTTCATACAGAGAGATAGAGAGAGAGAACAGAAATGAGAAATTGTTTGGGTGCTGCACTTCTTGATTTTATATGAGTGAAAAGTAGAGCTATGATTAGTTCCAGCATTACTGCGGTAAACCCACTGTCATCAGAAAATTTCAATAGATTTTCAACCAATATAATGTACTTTTCAATGAAAACGCCTTTTTTCAAGTGAACATCAGCTAGATCTTAGCCCAAACATAATGTAGACAAGCGTAAATTGTATTGAGGTTTTTTCAATACAAATTATTTCTTTTCGTGTGTGGAAATGACGATTATTTTTTTGTAATGTACTAGTGATTTCTTTAGATTCTTCGCGAACAAAATATATTTCTATACGTACTCAAATCTTTTACATTTTGTTTTGGCTGAAACAAGACTATTCTATTCTTTTCTATTTCTATTCTTTTTACAATGCAATAATTTGTTTGTCCGATTTTGAACACACTTCTCGGGACAATGCCTGTTCAGTTCAAAGGTTTCGGAGTTCATACCATTTTTGTATACAGATCTGGATTACCTACATTTTTTGTTTAAAAAAAAAGTAAAACCAGAACAAGATAGCGCAGATTTTCGTAGAAACACCAGCAAAAAACTTTGCGCCTACCTATTACCAGACAATGACCCTAATTAGAGGCTCATAAAATCCTTTCAATATTTTACTGGCGACGGGTGATTGGATGTGGTAAAAACCCAGCGAGTTACAAAGAAGCAGTACCTGTGATCGCATCCGTCTGAATGCCACATACATTTCAACAACTAGATATGTATTATTATTGAAAAAAAAAGAAATAATAATTACTGCAATAATTAATTGGTGAAAGTAGATGACAGTTCAAACATGTGTCGAAAATAAATCAATTCACTTTGTTAATACCAAAATACACAATGTAATAATATTGCACACATTTTCTTTTATTTACAAATGGTAAAATGGATAAAGTAGAGAAAAGCAATAACCATTTACTTGGTCAAAAGTGCGCTGGTAGAAAAATATCCCCTTAAGGGAAATTGTTCTGCGCTTCCACAACTGCGTTTAGTTAACTGGCAGATTGTTTTGTACTGTGAAACTGAACGAGTTAAACCAAGAGTTTAAACTCTCGGTCAGGTTTAGTTAAACTTCAGTTTAAACTCTGACTCTGCAACTGGGCATTAAGCTTAAATCGCGTCGTATGCGGTTTAATACGCCTATCGTTATCGTAGCTGCACGGCAAATTCATGATGTGACGATGATGATACGAGCCGTGCGCGGAAGGCCTAAGTCAAGTGTGACACTAATGCCCAGTTGTACAGTCAGAGTTTAAACCGAAGTTTAACTAAACCTGACCGAGAGTTTAAACTTTTGGTTTAACTCGTTCAGTTTCACAGTACAAAATAATCGGACAGTTAACTAAACGCAGTTGTGGAAGCGCAGAACAATTTCCCTTAAGGGGATATTTTTCTACCAGCGCACTTTTGACCAAGTAAATGGTTATTGCTTTTCTCTACTTTATCTATTTTACCATTTGTAAATAAAAGAAAATGTGTACAATATTATTACATTGTGTATTTTGGTATTAACGAAGTGAATTGATTTATTTTCGACACATGTTTGAACTGTCATCTACTTTCACCAATTAATTATTGCAGTAATTATTATTTCTTTTTTATTTCAATAATAATACATACATATCTAGTTGCTGAAATGTATGTGGCATTCAGACGGATGTGATCACAGGTACTGCTTCTTTGTAACTCGCTGGGTTTTTACCACATCCAATCACCCGTCGCCAGTAAAATATTGAAAGGATTTTATGAGCCTCTAGTTAGGGTCATTGTCTGGTAATAGGTAGGCGCAAAGTTTTTTGCTGGTGTTTCTACGAAAATCTGCGCTATCTTGTTCTGGTTCTGGTTTTACTTTTTTTAAATGTAGGTAATCCAGATCTGTATACAAAAATGGTATGAACTCCGAAACCTTTGAACTGAACAGGCATTGTCCCGAGAAGTGTGTTCAAAATCGGACAAACAAATTGCATTGTAAAAAGAATAGAAATAGAAAAGAATAGAATAGTCTTGTTTCAGCCAAAACAAAATGTGAAAGATTTGAGTACGTATAGAAATATATTTTGTTCGCGAAGAATCTAAAGAAATCACTAGTACATTACAAAAAAATAATCGTCATTTCCACACACGAAAAGAAATAATTTGTATTGAAAAAACCTCAATACAATTTACGCTTGTCTACATTATGTTTGGGCTAAGATCTAGCTGATGTTCACTTGAAAAAAGGCGTTTTCATTGAAAAGTACATTATATTGGTTGAAAATCTATTGAAATTTTCTGATCACAGTGGGTTTACCGCAGTAATGCTGGAACTAATCATAGCTCTACTTTTCACTCATATAAAATCAAGAAGTGCAGCACCCAAACAATTTCTCATTTCTGTTCTCTCTCTCTATCTCTCTGTATGAAATAGCAGCTGTCAAAATAAACCTCAAAATGCGAAACGAAAGTTTAAACGGCAGAATGCAGGCGTTTAACTTAAACCGAGAGTTGAACTCCACTTTGGGTTTAAACGAACACAGTAAAACCGAAAATTTGTTGAACGAAGGTTTAAACCAAAACGAGAGTTTAAACTCTGACTGTACAACTGGGCATAACAGGATATAGCGCTCTTTTGATTTATACGGAAGACGGAACAATTCATAAGCAATCCTGTACACGCCAGGCAGCTTGCAAATATGTCAATACACAATCCGCCTTTCTATTATAATCATTTCTTATCTTCGGTGTGATTTTTTTGACGGTCACAGTGGATAATTTTATATAGAAAATTTCGCCATTGTGACTTTGAGTTAGCTTGTATCGAACGCGGTAGGGCTAACCCAGTCCGCTTCAGGGTCCACTCTAAACAGACCTAGTGACACCATATTGGCATTATATTCTATTTTAATCAACTTACAAGAGCAAACAAATTAACACACAAAAAAAATCCTTTCATCTATCACCTTTGCCGCAAGGACACCATCCACTAGGACTAGATAAGTTATTTGCTTTCCACTCAGCTATAAACCTAATCATAAGTACTTACTTACTTCAGCGGCTCTAAAGTTAGCCCGGTCGTTAGCTACTTGCCGGTGCGCAATCCAAGTCAGTTGCGGTCGCCTTATACTAGCGCGCGCCACTTTAGGCGAGGTCTTCCTCTACGTCTACTGCGTTGACCCTGCGGGTTAGATTAGAAGATTACTTCCATCCGTTCTACATGTTGTCGACATCTTAGGCGACTGACGCGCAATTTTTTGACCAGGAGCCCTACTATATATGTATAGTTCCGAAAAAGCCGAATATTTCATACTCTCTGGCCCCTATTCGGCCCTAGCGATGTATCTGTCGGAACGGAAAATTCTCCGCAACGCATACTCCGTCGGAGACTAAAATTATATTCGAAGTATCCGCCTTCGGAAAGAATAATTAAAATGCGACTACGCATTGATTTGACATGATTTTGTTTCGTGGTACATCGGGGTTTTCCTATTTAGTGTTTGCTTTTTCGTTTGTTTCTGCTCTGGAAAAACAAATTTAAGCAACAAATACAACCAATTACTTTGTTAAAAGTTTTTTTTTTCTTTATTGCTTTCATTTATCAACACTTCACTGCAAATCGTAAACAAATTCCGCAACCAATTCCTGTCGGAGCATATCGGAAGAAAATTCTTACGAAGCTGTCAAAAATATCAGTAAAAACGCACTTGATCGCACTGAAACTCAAAACGCCAGTGTGCGTTGCATATGTATTTGTCGGAAAAAAGTTTCGACAGGGTCTTCCGAAATGTAGGTACCTCGAAGCACAAATCCTCCGATTCGTATGAAATCGGAGAATTTTCCGTTCCGACGGTTACCTCGCTAGGGCCGATTATGAGTGTCGATAGTTAATCGTTGATCGAGAACTGTGATTGTCGATTGCGGTCGATATTTGTCGATTTGACAGTCGCTTTTAGTCGATTACAAATGTCTGGTCCACAATTCTCAAATTCCGAATAACACAACTCGAATACGAGCAAATCCGCCTGAAATTTTCGCATACGAAAAAAATTTGTATTCTCAAAGTTTTTTCCACCTCTGCGAAAATTGTATTCACTTCTCGCATGTGGTAGAATTTTACGTCAAAATGTAGCTACTTTTTGTGCAAAGAATGCCATGAAAAAAAAATTCTATTCAAATTGGCTAAGAAATATTGTGGATTTGGGTTTTGTTTTGCGATTAACAAAAACCAAAAAAAGCATTTTGTGATTGTGTCTGAATGGTTCTAATTTCAGTTAATAATTAATTGCGTTTTTACAATGGCTACATTGGGCTACATTACACCAAATGTTAGAGGCCGTCCGTTTTAGTAGATCTCTCGACGAACATGTTTATTAATTTTCAGAGGAATTTACAGGAGTTAAATGCTGCACGACAAAAGTAATATTCACTTCAATGAATTCAATAAGTACCTCTTTTTAGTCGTTGGTCACATTTTTCCTTTGTTTTACTTCGATTTTAATTCTACATGTCTTTGCTTCGTCACAATAAATTATTTCACACAGAAATTAAAAAACAAATCGTTATTTGAAGTGCCAAACTTACAATTCCGTATGCGAGAAGCAAATCCGCCTAGAAAAAGTAGACGAGTAACATTCGAAGAGAAATTCTCGTATGCGGATTTTGAGAATTGCAAATTTCCGTCTTTCGCATGAAATTGGAGATTTTGACAGATAAACGTATGCGAGAATTTTTGAGAATTGACCCCCCCTAATAGATGCTTTCTCTTGGAAGTGAAAAAATGTTGTGCCTACGAATAGCTAAAATCAATCGACGCAATCGACAATTGTCGTGACGATCGCTGATCGACAATCACAATATGGGCCTCTATTTTAAAATCAGAATGAAATCTCCAAATGTCAAAAGCATTCATATACCGAAAATCTAAAGTATGTATTCAAAAGCGGAACGAAAAACAGTTTTTAATATGATTGACTTTCGGAACAAAATAGTAAGCAAGGCCTCAGGTCAATGTCGCTGTACAGCTCGTATTGGTCGTCGTTGAATCTCCTTCGCCATAGCCCGTCAACGCAACAGAAAACTTTGCGAAAAATCGTTCTCCCGAAGCGACAGAAGATATCTTCATATACTTTAGAGTCCACGCATCAGCGCCATAAAACAGGAGTGGCATGATCAAGGTCTTATAGAGAATCTCATTGGTCCTTCGGAATTGGCCTGCCACTCATTTGCTTTCTTAGTCCAAAGAAACAGCGGTTGGCGAGAGTTATTGAAAATGCGCAGTACTAATAACCATTTTCAGTGTACACGTTACATTTTACGAAGTCACAAAATTTCTGAACCCGTTCACACAGCAAAATCAAACACCCCGTGGAAACAACAAAAAACCAGAGAAACAAATAAAAAATGCACCGCGTTATAAAATTAAGTACATATAATATACATATGTGATATATTATACCTTTTTGTTTTTATAATAATTATATTTATGATCATTTTCAGTTTTCATTACTTTTTTTTTGTGATTTTTCTTTTGTTTGATGTTTTACTTTTTATAATTTTGTGTTTTTCTTTTTATGATGAATTAGAAATAGAAAAGACAAATAAAAACATATCGTCTATATAATAATAATAATAAAAAAAACTCATCAAATAAAAGCAAATGAAATTAAATTATGTAAAAAATAATATGACATAATAATTATTTAAAATAACGGGTATACGATTTGACGAAGTGAAAAAAATAAACAAAGTCTCCAATCATCATCATACAGCTATTTAAAAATAAAAATAAAAAATAAAATCATAATAAAAAATATATAATATTCATTATTTTATATTTACGAATATATTTAACTATTTTTGTTTTATTACATTAGAATCCAGAAGAAATAATAATTATATATATATATATATATTTTTTTTTTAACGCAAAACGTTTTGCAAAATATGGAAAGAAAAAAAAAATAATAGAAAAATACTGTTTTTGTTGTTGTGTTTTCAAAATCACTAAATCAATGTTTGCATAGATTTATACATATATATATTCAATTACATGATAAAATAACATTCTGCGTATCTCATTTTTTTTGTTTTCCTCTTAAAATGTATTTATTTTTTTCCAATGATATATATATTTTTTTTTTGTCAATAAAAATGAATTAAAAACAAAATTAAAACGTTCTTTTCAATTTGGCCATATATTTTCTTGTATGCTATATCCGAGTTAGTTTCCAAAGGTTTATTATTTTTTCCATCCGATTTGTCTTTCGACATTTATCATCCTTCTATCTATACATTACATATTCATGTCTTATTTTTTAAGTTTTATATATATATAAAAAAAAATATGTCACTAAATATAAATGAACAAAAGCACAACTAAGTGTAGTAATTAAAACTAAAATAAACTAATTGAATTAAATATGGACGTTGAAAATAAAAACATGTGTTTGTGTAAACTTTTCTTTTTATTTATTTTTTGTTAAGCTTAAAACAGGAGGGATGCATTACAAGTACATTTATACGGTTTTTTTGTTCATTTGAAATTAATTTTTAGTTTTAACGGAGATTTATAGTGAAGGAAACATGAAATTCTAAGTTGAAAACAACTCTTGAGCTTGAAGGATAAAATTAACTATTTAAAAAAAAAATCGATTCTAACCTAACCGATCTGTTGTATATGGCACAGTTTGGAACCATAAGTAGGCAAGTTGCGGAGGTCGATGTCGATTCTTAAAAACTCCCCCAAGATAGTTTCCCAAGCAATTTGTGGTGACAAATGGTTAATCCTTGTAAATCTGAAATCCTTCACTACCATTCATATATTTTGAGAAATTGAAGAGTTTTGCCACCATTTGGCCTTACTAATCTGCAGGTAAATTAAATCATGGCTTGCTCTAGATTTGACAGATCACTTATAATGAAAACAATCGAATGACATCGACTTTACTAAAGCTGTCTCTATAATATCTATGTCTGTGGCAATAAGACAGAGACTGCTATTGTCGTTGGTTTGTTATCATTTTACGTGATATGGCTCCTGGTTATTTTTTTTCTTCAAATAATGAATAATCGGGGGTTATACTACCGCATCCATGAGCAAGTAAAAATACGCCACACAGAATTTTGTCGATTGTACATGCAAAACAAAACAAATTCATTAACTAATTACTCTAATTAGGGATGCGATAGTTCGGCCTTTGATCATGCATCGAAAACTACAATCGATAAAAACGCAGTTGCTAGGATTGTGTGTGTTTATTAGGCGATTTTCCTTCGTTGCGGAAACTTGTTTTACGGACTGTGATTGGTCTATTTGATGCTTTCCTCTTAAAAGTTCTAACAAAGTTATAAAATTTCGTAAAAAAACGGGCTGCTATAACAAAAACTGTTTCGATTGCAAAAAGCACAAAGAACAAAAGTTTTTTCCTTTCTAACCGCCAATATTGTCTTAGCTGAATAAATTAGCAAATTGTAATGCAATAGGAAAATGTCCATTCACTCAAATGGTGGGGGTGTGGAGTTAATTCGATTGCTCACTTGAAGAGTCGAATATGTCTGGGAGAAGTTGTCCAAAAAGAAGAAACGCAACGACTAAAGGCTGAACTATAATAAAAACATGGGCAACCACACAAGAACTTTTTAAATAGACCGCCAAATTCCGTGCACCCTATCCGATTTGAACATTTTCTGTCTGTGATACGTAGGCTAATGTAAAAAAATGTCCTCGTAGTGTTAATGATATCGTAATTAATATGTAAGTGAATTGGTTTCGCCTTCCAGCGATTGCGATTCTGGAATATAATACGAGAAGGTAAAAAAAGATATTCTGCTAAGTTGATGCGAGTAGGTGCGGTTAATATTCTTCTTCTTGGAGATAGACAAAAAAATAGAAAAATAAAATTTATATCAAAAATGTCATGTTCTCTGGACTTTTAGAATAACTTATTCGCATTTCTATTCAGAAATGTAGACGATTTTAATAGTTAATGCAATAAAGCTATTAGCCGAAATGGCATATAAGAACTTGACATGAGATGCAGCAAAAAAGGAAGAGATTTTGATAAGTCACAAATCCAAAATAAAAGAGTGATCGTGTTAAAATGATAGCAGTTTTGGGCAGTATTGAAAAATTGCAAAATTCGATTTCGAGTGGCTTTCTATTATAAAGCTTGGAAATCGCTTTCCGATTCGAAATTTAAATTTTTATTGTAAATTTGATGAAGCAAGACATTCATGGAACCTGTGTGAACGTGAACGTGTATATACGAACTAAGGTTGAAACGCGTTATCCGTGATCGAGCAATATTTGGAATTTGTTTTTTTTTTTTTTACGCAAAATCGACTTAATTCCATGAAGGTATAGCTTGTTCACGGACGAGGCGATTCGATCCGATCTTTTAAGGAATATTAAGGTCGCATTGTGAACGCAAACGTTTTGACATTTTATTAATATAAACATTTTTTTCTATTTGCGAATTTCAGCCGTCAGTTTCTAGTTGTGAGAAGCTAGGCCTAGGGTACACGCACGTTGCGCAAACTATTTACTTTGACTCCTAGTTGTAGTAGGTAATACATTATAGGCGACCAACTAGACTGTGAGAAAGAAAGAAACGTAAATAATTTTGAGTTTAAATTCGTATGATTTTCTCATCCTTATTCGCAGTTTGTCGATCGTCAATATAGTTTGTGAATAAAGGTTACATTTCTAGGCAAAAATGCTTTAATTTTGGGCAACATTTTTGTAATTCTAGTTCTAGTTCTGGTTCTCGATTTTAGATCATTTCAATAGAATGTTTTAAGACTATAAAGGGCCCTTTTCTGATACGACTGATAGAGGTTTTAGTTCCTGTTACGTGACAGGTTAAGCCTTACAAAAAGTAGCCCATTTAAATAAATCTTAAGCCGTTATGAGTTGTATCAGCAAATGGCCCTAAATATGACAACTTGTTTTCATAAACACATTCAAATACGTTTATTCACAAATCGCATCTTATATTTACAGCGCTTATTTTTCGGATAAAGTGTATCAATTTTATTTCAATAACCGATACAGAAAATATCGAAATAAAGGAGATACACATTCATAGGTGCAATGTACTCATATATGCTTTGTTTTCACGAATAAATAGACCGCCAGCTTCAGTGACTTATAGGTCAGTTTTCGCTAAAAACTCCCCTCAACCTAACCAACATGAAGTGAGGGTAGACATATCTAAGCTTAACCGCTGAGGTTTTCAAAGTTGGAGGAGATGATTTGGTAGATTATATAACAAAAAACGCTGTCAAATTTGGTAGGATGAAAGTATGCCCGATGTATGGAATCTCAGCATCGTTTTCCCGGCCCTGAAGACCCCAACATCGCATGCAAATGGCGATAACTTGTGATCGCATAAAGGCAATGGTTAACAACTTGGGGCCTATAACACAACGCGACATATCGACAAGTCTTACAAGTGCCAATTGAATTTGTCCACAAACGTGATCATAAGATCAGCATTAAACTTGTAACTTTGTGTTACAGAAATGTGGAACAGTTTGTAGGAATTCACTTGTTCTCGAATACTTGTCGCGTTGTGTTATAGAGCCCAGCAGAAATGCTTGTGGTTTTGGACTGGGAAGATCCACCATTGACCAAATTGCATACTACAGCAGGAATTTCGAATCAACACACACCACCTCTTCATCGATTTTAAGGTTGCCTTTGAAAGCGTGTATAGATGAGCTATGCAGAGGCATATCTAATGTTGGCATCCCGGCTAAATTCTTCCGTTTGTGCAGGATGACGCTGAATAACTCACGCTGTTCTATAGGCAGCTCTGTAGGCAAAAACACAACCGAATCGTTCGATGTAGAGAAAAGATCTGGCAAAATGACGAGTTGTCATGTTTTTGAACATCATACTTGAAAGATTTGTACATACGTAGCGAACAAGCCAACTCTGTAGATACCTTTCAAAGTCTGTGCAAGAATTTTAAGGTGGCGAGATTTGTGAATTCTTGCCATGACATCCACGCAGAGATTAAGCTGTTTCTAAGGGCTTAGAGCTAGACTAGCAAAGCCTTCTGACTTTGTATAATATGTTGTCATCCCCGTCTTGGTATACGGCGTAGGCTTAAGCAGTTAACAGCACTAAAGAAAACTCAACGTAGATTTTTTCTTTTACTTTTAAACTTCGATAAATTTATCGATCGATTTAAACTAATCTTCGATTGAGCGTGTCCCTTATACAGAACATCGCCCTTCTTCAAACCAGTATGAAAGGGATTTCCGACAGGCACCGAAGGTTCAAATATACAGCAAAATTTTATTTCCACGCTCACAATGCTTTAGAAAACGACAACGTTACTGCGCAGTGGTTTACTATATATAAAGCACGTGTTTTCAATGCAATAAATTGAAAGTTGAAGATTCAAAATGAGTAAATCGCATCAACATGTAACAAATTGTTACAATATTTTGTAAGAAATGTACGTTTCCGTTTTGAAAAGCATTTTTTAAAATCATTAAGTAGCCAACATTTGCCATCAACTTTCAATACTTTAAAAGAATTGAACATCTGAAGAAAGCCTATCGTACAAGTGCCTGCTGAATTTATCTACAAGTGATTTGTAAGACAAATTTTGTACTTATACTCTGTGTTATAGAAACAATCTGCAATTATTTGTGGTATTATGTTAAAGGCCTCTGGAAACACAGAAGAGATGGCAAAGTTTTGTATCAAAATTTTGGGTTATATTTGAACATTCTTAAGTGCTGCTGTCTTTATTAATAAAATAAATAAACAGAAGGGTAGACGCTCTAGGCCTAGCTTCTCGCTGTCTTTATTAGTTTTCACAATTAAACTAAAGAGAATTGAAAGGCTCTCTGTTAACCCAAAATCCACCGTGAAACACAGCAAAATGCAGGTAAGTGTTTGCAAAATCAAACACTCGGTGGAGAATAGTTTAGAACAGAATAATAGAGTTTGCTTCATACAAACAACAAGCTTGTGAACTACGTTAAATGTTGGGTACCTACTATACATATTGTAAAGGATATCTGCTGATTTCATTAAATGTGTAGCCGTCGAATATTGAAATGAACTCTTCATATTAAAAATAGGGAAATTCGCCAATCAAAACGATCTTGCACTGCGATGATCCTTCTGCTCATACTCCTTTCAAATAATACTTCACGAATCAAGGATGTTCAATGTCGAGTATTCGTGTTGATCAGAAGACATGTATTTTTTTTACAACATTTAGCAAAGATGGGTTTGTTTGTTGATATTGGTTTCAAACAAAGATTAATGCACAATCCCTATGGCATTCTTTGTCACTATAATTTCAAGACTTAAGGGATAACCATTATATGAGTCAATGACAGTCAATGACCGACTACAATGGAATAAGTAACACATTTCCAGCTTTGACAGAACTAGGTGCATTTTGATCCACAATTGACACCAGCTTAACTCAGTTATGGTTAACATTTTACAAAAATGTAAATTGCCCTCGACAATTGAGTGACAACTGCAGACAAAAACTTCTTCATGGCTGACATGAGGAGAATGCCAGCCAGAGAGAGCATTAATATTCTAGAAAAACTATGTCGACGACGTGTTGTGCTAATCGCCAGCACATATTGATCAAGTG
The DNA here is from genome assembly GCA_949372485.1 of Cheilosia soror. Lineage (NCBI taxonomy): Eukaryota > Metazoa > Arthropoda > Insecta > Diptera > Syrphidae > Cheilosia > Cheilosia soror. The sequence goes on from OX443561.1 coordinate 124,926,599, forward strand.
ATCAGTTTTTCTTTAGTTAATGCCTACGATCGGATAACCGCCAAACCATGTTGAGTTTTTCGACTTTAGACGAATAGATTTGTGGCAAATGTGTCAATGGCATTGAATATGTCATTATTACATTGGTTAATGTTTCAATGGCATTGAATATGTCATTATTACATTGGTTATGTTCATAAAATATCAAATGCCATTATTGGAACAATCTAAGGCCCTTATTTTGATTGTCGATCAGCGATCGTCGCGACAATTGTCGATTGATTTTAGCTATTCGCACGCGCAAATTTTTATCACTTCCAAGAGAAGCCATCGACCAGACATTTGTCGTCTACAAGCGACTGTCAAATCGACAATCACAGTTATCGATCGATCGACAGTTTTCGCTCAACGATCAACTATCGACACTCATAATAGAGGCCTAAACCACGAAATGCTGGTCAAAGGCGTATAAAGCACAAGTACAGGCCAGCAGAAGATGTTTTGAAAATATAGAAAAACCATAGGGTACTTTATGCGAGCACAATAAATCAGTAGATCTAGTTGCGATCTTGTTGCACCCCCAGAAACTAACGTAAAAAAGGAGAACAACCGCTACTGACTATCAATAGCTAATTTTTAATTTTAATCTCTAGCACAGTGTATGAAATCACGTTCTTTGATCTCTGAAATTCTGATAAATATTCAAAGGCAACTGCTGCTACACCTATGATCGAAATCTTGAAATCCAACATTGGCCATACTTCAAAATATTTTGCTGTCATTCTGCGGTACTAATAATCATTTTTAATGTCCAGTTTAAGTTTAGCGATAAACTTAAGGTGAAGGTTAAAAATTATTATTGGCAAGGCCCTTTGTGTTCTGTCATAGTGACGACACTACCATGGAGAGGCTACACTATCCAGGAAACGGTATGGAATTATAAAAATGTATGGCGGAAACATTCCCTTGCCATGCTATTCACTGGTGAGCCTACTTCTTTTGGACCCATATAAATCTTCAACAGCCCCCTAAGGTGTTTGTAAGAAAATCCCATTTGTCGTATTGTGCGACCACCTAAAAACTTCGGCCTACAAATTGTTCGGAAAGTCCAGCTTTCTTGGTTATATTGGTTAGACTTATCAGAAAGTTTGAGTCACTGAAAGGGCTCTTTGGCAACTCTAAAATGTCCCATACACGGTACAGAGAATTGGTGCAGAAGGAAACACAGTTTGGTTTACAACCACGTGATTATGATCAATCAGTTGTGAAAGCATTTAGTACAAATATGCAAAAGTTAGGCCTACTGTCCACGTAGCTAGCGGACAGTGTTAGGCCTTACGCAATTGTGTCACTTTAGCAAAATTTGCACGAGCCTAAATTTTTAAACCAAACAAATTTCAACAAACTCCATGCACCAACTTATTGCATCATGAATGGAGGGTCTTTAAGATCTATCAACCTAATACCACATAATAAAATATCATACGTGCCCGATTAACTGCAGATAGAACAAAGTTTAGCGAAAGAAAACCGAATAAAAAAAATTGTATAAACCTAAAGAACCTGTTTTGGAATTTGCTATCCTTTTTTCACTTCGACTGGGAATAACAATGCATACTCTATCTCTCTCCCTTTGCTAAGCTGTGCTAAAAAATATGATTTAAACTTTTTTAATCACTAATAGTAGTTTTTGTTTTTGTTTTTGCTTAATAAAGTTATTAATTTGAGCCATTGAGTGAGCTCACAGATACACATTTTCTTAAGTTTTCTTTTCTTTTGTATGTATATAGTTATTTATATAAATATGGCTGCCTTTTGATTACTTTGAACTAAAATTTTTTCTCTCTCGCGCACTTAATAATTTTCTTCTCTTTCTTGTATATATATCTATATATAGTTTTTGTTTTTTTTATACATACAATATAATCTAATGCTGTACTTGTTTTCTGGCGAACGATATTTTTTTTTCTCTAAGTAGTTAATCATTGTTTTTTGTTGTTGTTTTAATTACTCTACGGTGTAAGTGTGTGTTCGTGTGTCAGCGTATAGCCTCTCTCAAAAGGGGAGGATAAAATAATAGTTTCGTTTTGGGAGTGAAAGAGAGGCACATACTTTGAGGATGGGCGGGGGGATTTTTTTAAGTGGAAGAAATCTAGACCTACTAAATGTCTTTAAATAATAATAATAAAAAAATTTTGCAGATTATTTACAGTAAAAAAAAAAATATTAAAATAAAACAGGAATTAAAAAAAAAAAAAATCTAGAAAAAATAAAACAATTAAAGATGATGGCGAAATAGACTCAACTGCTATTGAGGATGTTGCACCGGATTGTGTGGTGGTAAATTCGTCGGCTGCGGTGCTCCAGGCATCGGAGGATATGGTGGCGGCTGCGGCAGCATGTGGTGTTGTGACATCTTTGGTCCGTCCTCGGCCTTTTCCTCTTCGCGCCGCTTTAAGCAGGCCGCCTTGGGGTTAAGGTTGCGTTCACGTACCTGTTGTTCGAGTGTCATAATCACTTCGACGGCCATATTAAGGATACCAAGCTTCGTTTGTGGCTTATCGGACTTGAGGTGTGTCATGCACATGCGGCCGAGTTCTTTCAGAGCTTCATTTATGTCACGGATGCGTATCCTCTCGCGGGCGTTATTCGCTTGGCGGCGTTCCTTTTCGCGCATCGCCTTGACGACGGGCTCGCCGTCGTCTTCATCGGCACTGGAACAATAGCGACGAGCACGTTTGCCTTTGCTGCCATTTGAGTTGGACTCCATTGAGCTGGTGGGTTTGGAGTCAGCGTCTGAGGGTTCTTTTCGTTTTTTCGCCGCCTTTGTCGTGGTGGCGGAGGGTGGCACAACGGGAAGGTTTCTCTCGATTTTTATGTTAGTTGTCGCATCAGGGCCAAGGCCACTGATCACATCGCCAGGTGATGTCATCGTACTGGGTCCGATGTGAGATGATGGAGAAGTTGGCACAAATGTGGACAATGCTGCGGCCGCAGCACTGGCATCTAGACCATCCACCATCGAGGGGAGGCCTCCGAGTTGCGGCTCACAGTGATTGCGGAGCACATTGAGAGCGTCGTCAAGACGCTCTTCCATGCGGACACCCTGAAAGGTCATATGAAGATTTGGTGGCACAATATCATTCGCGTACGCACCGCCAGAATTGTTGCCGACAGATGATGCCGGACCAGCACCAGTACCATTGAGAACCGGATTAGCGGCAGCTGCCAAATGTTGCCACGAAGCGCTTGAAGCGGCTACTACTGCCTTATCCGACAGAAGAAGATGTGCGGCGGCTTGTTGTGCGTTGGGTGCCGTGGTCAGTGGTGGTGGTGAATTTACCGGTGTCGATGGGTTAGAACTGAAACTACTAATACTTTGATCAGGCGCAATGTACATGGCGGTTGTGCGAAGAGCAGCGGATGCGGCTGCTGCTGCTACTGCTGAACTTTGCAATGCAGGACTGTGCTGCTGATGGTGGAGGGTGTGCTGAGAGTGTGGGATACTGTGTGGATGTTGCTGCTGCTGTTGTTGTTGGTGTCCTGGCGGCCCCAAATGAGGTGGTGAGCTGTAGAGAGTTGCTGGCGAACCAGCGGCCGTGCCTCGCGAGCCGCCTGGTGTACCCATTTGTGGGACCGTGGTGTTACCACGAAATGAACTCATCGGTGGTAGGGATGTTGCGGCCGGATTGTGCTGTTGTTGACTTCCATCCATGTGCACCATACTGGTGGTCAATGTGTGCTGTTGTTGTTGTTGCTGCTGCTGTTGTTGTTGCTGTTGTTGTTGTTGATGCTGTTGTTGATGGTGAAGGTTATGATGGTGATCCTGGTCATTATGCTGCGGATGGCCCAACGAATTCTGGTACGGAGTTTGAGGAGCATAACCGCTAACTGGCGATGCATACCAGTGACTGCCGGTTGCATCAAAATACTGTTCGGTTTGATAGAGTCCACCGCTGTTGTCTTTCGCTACCGAGAATCGACCGCTGCCACCCGGGTTGTCGTGCACGAATTCATCTGCCGAATACATTCCATTGTCCAGACCACCCCCACCACCGCCATATGGCGACTGATATCCATTTCTATCATTGGGAACCGGTTGTTTGTTCGCGATTTTATTAAAACAATTCTGAAATACTTCATACAGGTGCATGGGCTCATCGTCGCTCGTTGCCATTTTGTGTGTGTGTATCGATTTCTTGGTGGTTGAGTTTTATCACCAGCGTCAGCAAAAGTCAAGAATCAAAACAAGGGCTAACTGTATCAACTCACCCGATACAATATAGCCGCAGAGTCAGCCGCGCGAGTGCGTGTCTAGAAGGAAAGAAAAAATAGAGCATTAAGATTACAGATGTGAATTTTTAGCATAAAAACATTCGTCGATAGTGATACAGTTAATACAAGGAATTTATTATAGCGAAATGCTCGATGCAAGGAGTTTTCAGTTGTCCAATCATAGGGTTTACTATAGGGTCTACTATCCACATGGAAAGCTATGCGAAAACCACCATTTAACTAATATCGCTTTGCCAAAAAACCCACTGACGACGATATTATTTGCTAGCTTGGAAACCGCAACTTATTGTGGTAAACAATTGCACATTTATTTGAACAATGTTATCCGCAAGCACATGCATCAAAACAGCTTGCCTACAAAGCGGTACTGCAGAGAAGGTCGCGAGAAGCTGATCAGGAAAGAACAACGGAATAAAGAAAGGGCATGAGAAGAGCGCGATTGATCAAATTGAGAGGTTCTACTCCAGGAAGAATGTTCGCATGTTTTAAAGGTAAAAGAAACGTTTCGCGGCAACAAGACCTGTAGAGACGAACAAGGAAATCTTGTAGTAGAGTCACAATCGGTGCTGAGGACATGGAAAAGCCACTTCTGCAGACTGATAAACGGCGAAGACCATACACATTCCGCTGTCTGACAGAATGCACCTTTGCCCTGGACGATTAAAGCCAAAACTTTTGACCAATATGTGAGGATAGCAAAATCTAAGCTCAAGTCAAACAAAGCTGCTGGACCGAAGATCATACACCAACTATACTCCAAGAATTGGTCAGAGGAATGTCCGTCGGATGAATGGAACCTCAGCATCGTTTGTCGGATCTACAAGAAAGGAGACCCACAAAACTCCGCCAACTATAGAGGCATCAGATAATATCTGCCGTGCTGTGTGAGCGCCTGAAACCATTCGTCAACGAACTGATTGGTCCCTATTAGCGTGGTTTTAGGCCCAGTGCAGAATGACTCGCTGCTCCGTAAAGGTAGGAAACAATCTCCCCGAGACCTTTGATGTCAAAGAAGGATTTAGACAAGGCGATGCTCTGTCATGTGACTTTTTCAACATCATACTTCAGGAAATTGTGCAAAACTTGTAAGCCTACACCAAGGGAACAATTTTGCAGAAGTCTGTGCAACTACATACTATAATACGCTGACGACATCGACGTCATTGGCAGAATGAAGCGAGCGGAAAAAATGGTTTTAGTGATGAATGGGGGCAAAACAAAATAATGCTGTCACCAAGAAGGGACACACAACATCGACGAATCGGACAGAATGTCATGATAGGCAGCTTCAACTTTGTGGTGGTTAGGGACTTTTGCCTACTTCGGCTACCCCATAAACTCTGATAATGACACTTCAACAGAAATCAACAGTTACACTTGCCAACCTATATTTCTTTGGCCTAAGAAGGCAACTTAATAGTAAGGCCTTGTTAAGGAACACTAAGGATACCCTATATAAGACCGTCATCATCTCAGTCCTCTTCTATGGCGCAGAAGCTTGACGTTGGCAAAGCCGGATGAAGTTCTTCTTGGTCGTTTCAAACGCAAAATTCTTCAAGTGATTTTCGGTCCCGTTTGTGTTGACGACAAAACCAGGCGTGTGTACAGCTAGTTTACAATAATTTTTGGTTAATCTTGTCGAGCTGCTGTATAACCGAAACAGCGCAAACTTTGAAAATACATTTCGGTGGAAATAATCCAACAACCGTGCCTTTGCATGCATGTACTTGTACGCTCAGCAAATGTATCCTCAGTGTTCGACTTTTTGGTGTACACATTATGGAGCGGCGAAAAGCGCCACAAAAACATGACGATCGTCACAACAATTTTACTGGCCTGTCCACAATCTCATCTCGAATCCCAAACCAACTCGAAATCACAGACTTCCAAGAAAAAATATACCAGCTCGTACAAAAACCCAACTTCAATATCGAACGATACGCAGCAGGAATGAAAAACATCCACCAGACTCCAGTAACCAGCACCATCGCCAACTACAAAGCAAACATTGTGCTCGGCGACAGACCACCCCCCATTGCTGCCGAAGAGAAGTCACTCCCATGTCTAACCAGAACAACACTAGCTCAACTCCGCTCAGGTTGGTGCCACAAACTAAATAACTACATGTCCGGCCTAGACCCCACCATACAGAATTGCTGCCCAGAGTGCAACGAAGGCCCGCACGATGTAATACACCTATTTAACTGCCCGGCGAAACCGACCACATTAACCCCAATAATGTTGTGGACCCAACCAACTAAAGTGGCACAATTCATAGGACTTAAAACCAGAGACGAATTGACGAATGAAGCTGCTACAACAATTACAACAAACATCACATTTCGCCTAAAAAAATCAAATGACAAATCATTATTCACGATCAGCAGCACTTCTTATCATTTAGTTTTAGACACTTCTTTTCAAGTTTTGCATGCATTGCAATTACTTCCTACAATGCCAACGAAAATGCATGATAAGACTGCTGTCAATCACTCTAGGCCTTACCAATGAGAGATCGCACAAAGCTAACCAGTGCATTTGTCGTTTTTTGTTCGATTCATGATATTGTCTCGATTGAGGCAAGCAAGTGTTAATAATGTTTTAATAACAATTATCTTGAAAGCATTTCAATTGTGATTAGAACGTAATAGATGTTACTTTATGATAGCCAAGCTCGTATATCTCACGTTTATAAAATTGATAACTTTTTTCGGGTACAACGTAGGTGCAAATGAATAATAAAATAACATAAACAGTAATCAAAACGAAATGGAGATGAGCACAATACCACGTAATCGTTGTTGCCTTTCCTCGACATTTTCGCTGCGATAGTCAATTTGTTTTAGAGCACAGTGTTAAGGCGAATGCATGCAGAATTGAATACATTGTATGGAATCAGCAAATTACGGCAATCCAGCATGTAACTTGGAAATAGATAATGGTCAAGAGAGACTAGAGGTAAGAGGAAGAGTCCAAGTTGAATTCATACTCGGATATAGGTACGAGTATTCAACTGGAATTTACGTAAACTAAGGTTGCTTGTATTGGGCCGATTGTGGTGCCTAGAATACTTATACCACCTAACCTAAGGTTGTTTGTAATTCTTTCTGCAGTAGATTTAAAAAGTGGGAACGACTAATATGGATGGTTTTTAGAAAATGACGATTTCTAATATCAATGATTGAAATCATTGTAATTTGACTGGTAGCAGGACTGCCACTTTAACAGATCAAAGCAAGAAACATACCAAAGAGAAGAGAATCACTGACATATTTTTATAAAGGATTTAAAAATGCAGGTGCAACCTTATTAGAAATAGGTTTAAGCTTGTGTCAAAGATTTACAAAAATCTACTTAGTCAATAATTATTCTACGCAGTCAATTTCAGGAAATAGGTCATTAATCCTTTTAAGGTCGCGAAATACAATTTCTATAAAGCTAGACCCCCAGCACAGACTAAAATTGTCAGCCTTGAAAGATAAGGCGATTGAAGTGAAACTTCAGGACGTCCAATACAATCCATTTTTTTTTTGTGTTTTGGGTACCTACAGGGGTTTAAAAATATCATAAAATTCTTAAAAAAAAAAAATTATTGGCAAATTCTGGTTTGTCTTTTCATAGCATTTGAGTAAATTCCTATGAAAATCACATCGTCACGTGATGGCCACGATCAGCGATGCACTTCTGCAGGCGTTCTTTGAAGTTGGCATCCACTCTTTCCAACCTGCATCGGTCGATTTGGATGGCTTCCACGCGTATCGCATTCTTCAATTCTTCCAGTGTTGGGGCCTGTGCTCGTAAACACGTACTTTGAACCTTAAGGTGGCTCCTCAAGAAAAAATCCCACATGGATAAATCAAGGCATCGACGAGGCCAGTGAATGTCACCAAATCTGGAAATGACGCGACCAGGGAAGGGAGGGCGAATAACGGTCAGTGATCTATGTCAATCAAAGTCTACCATTAATTTAAGAAGACTCTCGTAAAATGTCCTTTTTAAGTATTATTTAAAAAAAAAAATACTTCTTTTTAAGAACATTTTAATAGCAATACGTTTTTTTAGGCTTTAAAGGACTTTAGAATAAAATATGTATGAAAACATGTTTGGCTAAAATCGAAGAGAGGTGGCGCAGTCCTCCCAAACTAACCAGAATGAGTTGGCCACTTTCGCTGTTCTGGATTATGCATATGATATACAATTACACATACATATTACATATTTTGATTTTTCAATCGATTACAATAACCTAATTCATAAAACAAATTCCCTACAGAATTTAAATATCTGCGCTTGGTCGACAAGCCCTAACGCTTTGTCGTTTCCTACAACTTTAGACCGCGTACGTGCTATGCCATGACATTCTCACAGTATATTTGTGATGTCTTCCAAGTCAACTATATCATTACAGAATCTACACAGATCTGTGTCTAAAATTCCTAGTCTTTTGGCATGCTTTCTATGATGACAGTGGCCAGACATCTATTTATATTCTTAGGTTTGCCCTGCTATATTTAAGAATTCCCCACAGGGCCTTCGACACGCGGTGGCCAGCTATGTTGGTCCATCTTCGGGCTCATTGACATACTATGTATATATAGAATAGACTGATAGTGAAATGACAGTTTCATACAAACCTGCAAGGAAAAATGAAGCAAACATAAGCACTAGCCCTTTTGGTTCAGTGCGGCGAAAGTATGAAACCTCTGCGCCCATTGCTATTGTTACATAGAACACAGTGCCATCCATTGTAGAAACATTGCAACTACACAAAATAATGATTTATTCAAATTATTTCGAACAATTTCAAATTATGTATTAACAGATGGCACAATCAGCACTGAAACAAAATCGCACGAATTGCTCGATGGCATTTGAGTGTTTTCGCTTTTCTCCACCGTGAACCAAAGGAGCTAGTGCTTATGTTTGTTTCAACGAAAAATTGTCCGCTAGCAGTATATGTATATTATGTCAATGTTCAGGCTGCTTGTTTTAGTATACTACTTTTAATAATTGATAATTTCCTTGAAGGTAAGGGGTACCCGCCAATTCGTTTCCTTCTATGTTGTATGACCTGCGACCCAGCATAAGCTGACTTGGTTCTGTCACATAAGGCCTTAAGTATTGTGCAACAATCCCTGACTATTATCGATTTGATGTATGTAGTTTGATTCTAGTGCTGTTGGGTTGGGTACACATTCCGTAAAATTTAAGACGACAGTCGTCCAAGCGATAGTAGTGCACGAGATCTTTTTTTATTTGCTACTCTTAACTCTACCATCGAATGTTTGGCACAAAGTTTGAGAACTTTCGGTACACTTCAGAAGCTCACAAACTGTAGTTGAAATAATCACTAGACGCCATCGTAATTGTCATAAATGACAATTGACAAATTATAGTAACCTACTTTGTGCTTACGGAATATTTAAATTACATTCACCCACAAAATCTGTCGTCGAGACGATAGCGATTTTCAATTTTACGTGATGTCGTGCGATTATTGACTTACGGAATGAGTGCCCTGTCGATGTAAACAACGATGTTCTTATCGGATATCGATTCCATCTCTAGTAGTTCAGCGGCTTTAAGTACGGCTAGAATCTCCGACTGAAAGACACTGCACTGTAGTCTTATTGACATTTGCAGATTTAGATTTGCACAATAAATGGCCGCGCATGCTTCTTCCCGTGGTTTTTGATCCGTCAGTATATATTGCCAGCTTATTTGGGGTTATTACTGCGTTTCCGTACCATTCTTCTCTTTCTGGATACTGTATGGCATATCGAAGTACAGCGAAGGGCAGACTTCATCCGTTGTTATTTAAAAAATAAATAAATAGGTGGCGCAACAGGCGGGTGACACCCAAGGCCTACCTTCTCGCAACCATTCGTTTTGTGTGAGTTTCTATTTTTGGGACGAATAAAAGGGACCTACAATTTTATGCCGAGTCCGAACGGCTGAATTGAGAAGCTTTTTCATGACAGTCATACTCTCGGATGTTTGTCAGACGTTCGCGAGAGGTGGCGCAGTAGAAAAAACTTTTAATTTTGTTTTTCTGGGGATCGAACCTGGGATCCCTCGCACAGTAGCACAGTAGTCCAGCACACTAACCACTGCGCTACTGCCCCTACATCCGTTGTTATTTATTGTCTTGAAAAAATTCGCCCATGATTAAAAAGTGTCCTTATATTGCTTTTATGAAAAGAGCCTGAGTTTGTGAGCCTAAGCGCAATATCTGTTAGCTTAAGAAAAGTACACCTGTAACGGCCCTTCTCTGCTCTGTTGCTAATTTCTCCGTTGTCGATTTCCTACTTGTTGCTTTCAACCATACAAGTGCCCCATACGTCATTATGGGACTAACTATCACTAAATGCCTATAGCCAATGCATCAGTGTTGGTGTCAAACCCCAGATTTTGCCTGCTGTTCTTTTATATATGATTGTTTCATCGTATGTATGTACAGTGATGTGAAAAATAATAGCGACACTTGCATAAAAATTGTTCAAAACACAACTCTGTTTCAATTGCCATAAATTGGTTAGAAACGGCACATTAAATATTTTTTTTGGGATGTCGATAAAATAAATACCGCTATCATAAATTAACATAAGCCTAATTAAAAATAAAAACACTACTCCAAACTTAATGAAAATATTCTTGTTCTTTGTATTCTCATGAAATTCAGCAATGTGTCCCTATTATTTTTCACATGACTATATATCAGAATTACTGTCCCTAGAGCAAAAGCACAAAATAAATTCGCTTTAAATGGACTGACGCAAGTTTTGCACAAATACTACCAGCAATCTTGGCTTCTTACCACTAGACGACATTTCATACTGATTCATTTTAAAACACACGATTACGATTCTATCTGATAAGCTAATCGACAGGACGTCAACTAATGCAGTCCGCCAAAAATCATATCGATAAATCAGAAACATACAATATAAAGAAAGCGATAAGAAAAGTACGCCTGCACCGAAAGAGTTTTATTCATACATTTCTTCGGGGTTTGAGGTCACAATAAAAATTAAAAATACAGTAGTCAATTCATCTATACGAGCAACAATAAAGGTTTGCTAAAACAATTATTGACAAAGACATCTTCAAGAGTTGGATTTCGATAAATTTTAACGATAATGTCGATTTTGGAACCGATAATGATTTTAGGATTCTCAGAATTTTACCGACATCAGTACTTTTATCAATATCCATAATATTTTGCTTTTGCAACGTACCAGTTCAATGCGTTAACGATTTTACAGCGATATCATTATCGATAGAGATTGTGACTATCGCCTGAACATTGAGGTTGGGCGTTAGTTGAAGGAGTTAGCAACTAATGGTTCTGTTTGGAATCTTTGTTTAAAATCGTTTGGTGAATGCACTCTGTAACCGCGCAGATGAGAAAGTTTAGATATATAGGTATTAGTTTCTTTGGTTTGTACCAAACTGCTAATAGGTGAAAAAGTGTTAGTACCATAGAATCCACAGTCATTTTGGCACAAAATATCTTCTCTTTTTTTTTTGAGTTATAAGCTTCTAGAAAGCTTTCAATCAAATATTGAAATAATGAACAGAGTCAGAAAGCAAAAGTGTAAATTTCTTTACTGTTTCAAGGCTAGTGGCGTTTTGCTAAACATTGTCATAATCAGTTTGCGGTATGTGATCGCTTTGATATGCTCCTTTCTTTGGCAATAATTTCAAAATGAAATCAGGCATTGAGTTGAGTGATTGAAAGATTAAAACCCGATATGGGTTTTTTCACATTTTTATTAACCGAAACTTCATAACAAAAAGAATAACAATGAAACATAATTAAGCCTAAGAGACAACGAGTTTCAATAGGACTTGCCATGGTCTTACAAAAATATGTACACACATAAAACAAAAAGTAAGTACATACATACATAGGTACATATTTGATGATAGAGCTTCATGGAGTACTTACTGAGTCCGTATCAACGACTACCTTGCCTCTTTGTCAAAATTTAGCTTGATTTTTGTTGCAAAATTGCTGCCGGTTGCTGTAGTAATTAACTCTATAGTTGACAGCTTCACTTCGTCTGTCGTAAAAAACACTCAATTATCAGTTGCAAGTACACACGCCGTTATTGACCAGATTTAGCTAAAAACAATTGAGCAAATCCCAATCTGATTGGTTGTCTGCAACTGCAAGTGACGAAGATAGTTGAAGGTGAAGCTAGGTGAGTAAGTTCAGGCAAACATATCACATTACTCATTGACAAAACTGTTCTTAAATAGTATTTAAATTGCTAAGTATTTGCAACTACCAATCTCCACAATAAAAGTTCTACACTTTATTTATTTTTTTCAAAGCCCAGGTGGGCAGTTCATCGGACCGTCCTCAAAAATCCATTCAAAATGCCATATTACGTTGACAACGTAATTAACACTTCTAAGGCCTTTATGTGTAGAAAAAAATAAAACCAATTAAGGCAAAAAAGATATAATAAAAATACAGAATCAACAAGTGATATCAACTTTTGAGACAGGTGGCCGAACTGGGATAAGAAATTTGATATCGTTTACGATAATGCGGCGGTGACTGTCCCACAGGTAGTTTAGCAGCCATAAAAGAATTTCTTATTCTTAGACCGGCACTTTAAAGGGTTGCTCAAACACCCGATTGACGAATTAAATCACACATTTTTGCTACCCTAATAAGATTCTAGTACCACTGGTTCAACCAATAATTTGTGTGATTTCTTATAATTATTTTTAAAAATACAAATGATAATCAATCTCCTAAATAATTTTACCACTTCCTTCGTGTTGAGCGATAGACTGACTATATTATCTATACATAATATACTGGCACTACTCTAGTATGACAACAAAAGAATATTCACTTCGCAAATACACTTTGCACAATGTAATGGGTAATGCACTCCCTTCTCCCAGCGAGTGTTCGTATGCACCATCAACGACACGATGCCATCCGTTGGTTTTTTTTTTTTTTGCGACACCGACATTATACTTTCAATTAGAAAAATTAAAAAAGACCACATATCTTTTTTTCTAATGAATGCAATAAATTAGTGAAAAATTAAATAATAAAAAAAACAAACCAAACAAAAGCACTAGTACTTACCACCTCCCCCGGGGAAACAATGTTGCTGCTTGGCACTGCTCTTGTTGTTGCTACTTTTTTCTATGATGAATATTGCTAAGGCTGAACACGAAAGTAGTCGTCGAAGTAGTACAAAAAAAAATAATGAAAACTCGAAAACAAAAAAAGAAAAGGAAAACCAAAATATAAAACAAAAAAAAAATTAGTTCACAGGTTTTCACAAATATTTTTTGGTGTTAATATTTTTAGAGTTTTTCTCGTGGAAAACATATAAAAGAATATCTTTAGAGAGAAAGGGAAACTCTTTGCTTTTCTTTTTGATTGGAGGTCGTCACTGAATTTTTTTTTCTTCGATTTGATTCCTTCTTTCGCTCCGTGCTTTGGTGCTTCTATGAATATTGTTCTTGTGTGGTGTTGCACTTTAGTTTTTCCTAGCCACTTGAAATTGTTTATTTGGGCGATAAATTCTTGACGATTACATAATGCTGGTGGTTGTTGCACATTTTATTAATGTTTTTTAATCATAACATAATTAATACGATTCTTTAATTTGAGGGAAAAATTATTTAGTAAACTATTGACATAAAATGCACAAGAGAGAAAATGGCGGCGTACATGTCTTCGTTTAGTTCGTTGAGTTTATCCCACGAATTTTTTTTTTTTTGTTCAGTAAAATTGTTTCGTTAACTACTTCGTGGTATTTCGACGAGTCGTTAAGTTTTGGTTTTCGACGATAGTGGTGTTCAGTGGCTGTGTGGTGTTACTTTCTGGAGGTGTTCGCAAAGTACGAAATCTTATTGGAGATTTGTAATCATTTTCATCGAAGGATTTTGTGAACGGTTTGCAAGGGATGTAGAAAGTTGCAGAGAAAGGAACATTATTACGTGGTGGATGTTTTGATTTAATAAGCTCAGAGAATTTTATAGACACTGAACAAATTCTCAAATGCAAAAAGTTGACAGAAGGTACTAAGTTTATAACAACATTAAACAAAAATAATGCATGCACTACCCACTCCAAACTTAAGCTTAGTACGATGGTCGAGCTAAATTTTAGCTCCCATACAAAATTCTCTCCAAAAATTAGCTGCGCTAAATTTAAGCGAATCCATTTAGCCGCAGCGTACCGCCCCTGCTTCAGCTAAAAAATCAAATTTTCATTTCAGACTGTACCCTTCAAGCAAGAGAGTCCGTTTTCGGTTCAAAAACGGAGTCAATGACATATGGAAGACTCCGTATACAGCTCCGCATACGGATCATCGAAACTGCGTTTGTCGGCTCAAAAAAAATTAAAAAACGAGGCAAGCGCTGGCAGATGACAATCGAGTATCGAAGAACTTTTTTCAAACGAAATACAAACAAGTTTGTTTACATTTGCATGCATTTTTTCCAAGAATTTATTAATTAAAATAACTATTTTCACAAAAAAAAAAACGTTTGAGGTCTAGCATTCGGGAATTTTGTTTTTGCACATTCTGAAAATAAAAAGGGTGTTAACGCTGCAATACACTTTGCAGTTTCAACAAACCTTCTATTAGGGTGATACATCCATAATGCTGGATCTCATTATTATTGTTATTTCCGTAGAAAGAACACTTCGAACACTTTGCCTTCAGGCTATGCTATAATAATCACTCGAATTCATGTTACCGTATTAAATTAATTCGTAGAGATTTAATCACGTGCCTGCCACTACGAACGTCAACGAAAGATTAATCACCGGCAGCGGCAGATGTTCACTCTTTCATTGCATAAAAAAAGCAAAACAAAAATTCACGCGACTCTCGTTCTATTGTTGTGTATATACAGCGAATTTACAAATGGGTGCGTAGAACGCCTCATATTATGCGGATCCAAAAATGACGGGAAAAATTGGGTCAGCGATTTTGCTTGAAGGGTACTGCATTGTATCTGTCACAATTTAGCGCACCGATTAATGGTGCGGCACATTTTTTTTAAGCTAAATTTTGACAAATCATGTTGGTTTTTTTTTTTGTGTTTTGGAAAAGTAAATAAGGATAAGGTTTTTAATGAATACACCTCGATGAGGAATCCTTTGAAAGTGATAAATTTGAGATCAAGTAATAGCAGACAAGGAAAAAAGAAAGTGCAACGAAAATATAACAGTTTTTCGCATCGATGAATTTTTGAAGGAAGTTATTTTCATCACAATTTCACAAGTTATTTTCAACAGCTGTTTTCTGTGATACTAAGATCCACAGCACACTTAATGACAAATTTACTTGGGGATTTAGGTAATGTTGGAAGAGACAAATTGGAAAGCAGTTAAAATCTAGTTTCGCTCGAGCAGCGTAGGTACTAAGCTTTATACATAATAAGGCGTATATTTTTGAGAATCTATAGCTAGCTCACTTTTATTTTTACATGCAAAACTTGTATACTCGCTTTTGCTTTGGTTATACTAACTGTTGGTTTTACATGCAAAATTGGTATACTCACTTTTGGTTTTGTTATACTTACTTCCCAAAAAAATACGCCAATAGGTACCTAATAGAAAAATACAACAGAGTAAAATGTACAAGCTTCAATTAGAAGTCTCACACATCAAAGCAACTCAATATCGCATTTTGAAAAGCAACAAATCCTTGTAGCAATATTTGTGACTATTCACACATTTGCGCATACTACGTTCTTTGAAGTTTTCGAAAATATGCCGAACGATTCTGTTTTTAACACAAAATTAATAGAAGTTGTGGAAAAATATCTCTGATAGCTAAAAATTGCAGGCGATGCAGTTGCTTCGATGTGAGAATAGGTTAAAATAAAGTTGCGTTTGCAATTTTTCATTTTATCACTTCACGGCCACACCTAATTCGATTCTCGAATCGTTTTACATTTCATATAAGGCGTAGATTTTCCTTTTGAAATAAATTCGTTTGGTACAAATTGGGTTAAATTAAAAGTCCTCAAAATGGCTCGTAGCGTAGAATATTACTAATACCTACCATGTAAAGCTATGAGTTCACGACATGCCAAACACGACATACGCATGCCAGTCTGACGTCAATTTGATATCAGAATATGTCAGAAAAGGGTGCATGTCGTGTACTCGGCATATTATTTTTTTTATTTATTTATTTATTTATTTATTTATTTTATTTGTAGGCTTGCATTTTAAGATACAATATCTTATAGCTAATACAAGCTTCAGTATTAAAAAATTATAAGCTACTTTAGATAAAAAATTCAAATACATTATAATTTAGCTTATCAAATAATTTTTAAAAACATTTTTCTTTAATAATGCTTTATTGCAAATTTACGTTTTATTTCTATAAACAATTTTACTCTACGATTTTTTGCATTTACTGTATTACATTTACCTGCATTACATATTTATAATATTTTTATATATTTATATATTTTGCTTTGGTTAAAACCACGGATATCAAGGAAAAAGCAAAACCCATTTAACAAAAATTAATTAAGGGATAAATGTGCCGCCAGTTGTTTCTTAAAACACCCGAGGTCCCCAATTCGCCTAATATGACGCGGTAGGCAGTTCCATAACCGAGTGGCATTTACAAAAAACTGACGTTCAGAGGTTAAGCTCGAGAATCGAAATTGTGTAATTTGTTGCGATCTACTTGATGAGGACATTTGCAATCTAATGAAGAGATAACAAGGTTGATGTTGATGAGTTGCGCTAAAATAAAATATGATTCCGCTCGATTTATAACAAGACTTTATTATAATATGTAATTCAGTGAAAAAGGGAAAAGTCAAAGTGACAGACGGAAAAAGATTACAGCCATCTTGTTGTGGACTGTAGGCATGAAATGTGGATTGTGGAACTGGATGTGTTCAGTGAAACTGCTTCACATTACTCACCCAACACCCCTCCTCAATTCCACAATCCGTAGTCGTGAGTTTAATCTAGAAAAAGCATTCCTAAATGTGTGAAACATCGTAGGTGAGCTGGTGCTGCCATAGATTTCGTTAATGCATCTGCAGCCATCTCTTCTGATCTGACGAAAGATATACTGATTTTACCTTCCGCTACCGCCTCCTTAATAAAATGATGTCGGATGTCAAGGTGCTTGGTTCGCCCCTGAACTCCCATTGCATTTGCAATCGCCTGTGCACTGCGACTGTCGCTCCAAATCGTTACTGGTCCTTGATGAAATCCGAGTTCCTCCATTAAGTTACGTAAGAACGCTGCTTCCTTTGCTACGGAACTGAGATTCACGTACTCCGCTTCTGTACTGGATGTAGTCACAATCCGTTGCTTCTTTGAAGCCCATAAGACCGCTCCACCTCCGTAAATGAAAGCATATCCACTTTGTGACTTCCTGTCATTGAAATCGCTCGCATAACTAGCATCAGCAAACGCGTAGAGTTCCATTGATGTCTTCCTATAAACGATGCCAGCATTATTTTGTCACCTGCTGACTTGTGATAAATGCACCTGTCATATTTTGAGGGGGTAAATCCAAGAGCCTTAAGTGTCCCATCCAGTTTTAGGTTCCACTGTCGACCACTCTGCTTCAGTCCATATATTGCCTTATGTAGTTTGCACACACCATTTCCGTCCACAAAACCCTCTGGTTGTTCCATAAAAACGACTGCGTCAATCTCCCCATTTAGGTAGGCTGAAGAAACGTCCAGATGATGTAAGTTCAAGTCCTTTTCAATCGCGATTGCCATGGTTAATCGTATCGAACTAACATTCGCCACTGGTGAGTAGGTATCTTGGTAGTCAACGCCTTGAATTTGGTCAAAACCCCTTGCCACGAGGCGTGCCTTCCTCTTTTCCACGGTTCCATCCGGCCGGTATTTGGTCTTAAAGACCCACTTGGATTTAATCACCTTCCTATTCATCGGTCTGTCTACCAACGTCCACGTATTGTTCTTCATTAGGGAGTTGTACTCCGCCTTCATCGCCTCTTGCCACTCGCTTGCGACGTCCAAATCATTAATTTCCTTGACTGTTACTGGATCGTCGCGCGCCTGGTTCAATTCGTCTTTGGAAACTATTGTCACATCAAGTTCATCCGTCTCCGATTCCTGGTCTAAAGGATCCAGTTCTGAATTGCTCGAATCGTTGACATGTTCAGGAGGTGCATCAGAAGCTTCAGCACTATCCTGAAATGAAAAAAGATAATAGTTATTATTCTTGCATTCAGTACCTTCTACTTGGATCTTGTTGCCATTGCTAACAAATCTGACGTCTCTACTTTTGATCACACTGCGCCTGCTTGGTAGCCAAATCCTGTAAGCTTTCGTTTCCTCCGAGTAACCGCAAAGGATGCCTTCCTCCGACTTACACTCAAATTTACCCAAGTTAGAGCCCTTATCCAAGGTATAAACTCTTGATCCGATCTCCCTGAGAAAAGAAACACTCGGTTTGCTTCCACTCCAAAGTTCCTCCGGAGTAATATCACCATTGATTTTAGTTGGACATCGGTTTCGTAAAAATGCTGCAGTGTTGATTAGCTCTCCCCACATCATCTCAGGTAGATTACTTTCGTTCATCAGACACCTGCCCATTTCAGTTAAGGTACGGTTAGCCCTTTCGGCGACACCATTCTGCTGGGGGGTATATGGCACAGATTTCTGATGAAGAATTCCATTTTTCTCCACAAAATTTTGAAAATCCCTGTTGCAGAATTCCGTCCCATTATCCGTCCTCAGTATCTTGATTTTACAGCCAGTTTGATTCTCAGCGAATGCCTTGAACTTCGTAAAGGCTTCGAGAGCATCGTTTTTACGTTTCAAAAAATAGACGAAAATCTTCCGCGAGAAGTCATCAATGAATGTTATAAAGTATTTCGCCTTTCCTAATGATTCAGTCCGCATAGGTCCACATATGTCCGAATGAACGAGCTGTAATCTGTCCGTTGTTTTCTTTTCGTTGTTTTTCGGGAAAGGTAATTGAGTTTGCTTCGATCGTAAGCACGTTGAACATGAACTGAAGTCCTCCTTAAATCTATCCGGCAGCCCTCTTACCATATCTTTTGATAGCAACTGCCTCAACGAATTTATATTAACGTGTCCCAGCCTTTTATGCCATGCTATGAGTGATACGCATTTCAACTTAGGAATTTCTGCTGTACTGCTACCTATTTGTGCCTTTTCATCTACCACTATGTAATACAAACCGTTTCTCTTTTCAGCTCTCATTACCAGGCGGTTTGTCTTGTCGAAGATGTTTGCTCCAGATCGTTCAAAAACAACTTTGTACCCATGATCAGTCGCTTTGCTGACAGATATGAGGTTGTCCGTTAGTTTGGGAACAAACAATGTGTTGTATAGGTAAAATGGTTCGCTTCTATTTTCGACACTGATCCCAAGTTTTGCAGTTCCAGTTCCCTTGACATTTACTATGTGGTTATCGGCTAATTTCACGTGATTCGTTATCCCGCTTTTATTAAAGTTGACGAATGTAGACTCCTCTGCACACATATGTGACGTAGCACCACTGTCCAGGCACCATAACATACTTTTGTGGCTTGTCTCAGACGTGGCATTAGCTGATTGCGTTGGTACACACTCCTGTACAACAAAACCCTGTTGAGATTCGCTTCCGCTTTGAGTTTGCTTGACTTTGTCGTTTTTGCTCCAGCAATCCTTGGCCATGTGACCCCGCTTTCCGCACTTTCTGCAATTATATGGAAAAGTATCAGTTTTTACCTTATTTTGAATTTGTTTCTTATGAAATTTTTGAAACTTAATTTGCTTGACACTGAGAACATTGTTGGTCAAGCAATCCTTTTTCCTATCTCCTACTTCCAGCAGCCTTGTGCACACGGTTGCAACTTCAGGGTATACGCTTTGGGCATCAAAAGCAGATCGAATGTCTTTGTAGTCTTCTGACAGTCCGTCTAAAAGCACTACAACGAGCAAATCCTCATCCAAGGTAGCTGATAACTCCCGTAGTCTATTGGTAATTGTTTTAAATTCTCTGACATATTCAGCGATCGACTGGCCTGGGGACATTTCAAGGTTAGTTAATTTTCGGTACTCCTCTGTCTTCTGGCGTGGTCCCTTTTTGTCGTAGCACTCCAACAAATAATCCCAGACTTCTTTCGAAGTTTTATAATTTGCAGTTAGGGCTACGATACTTGCTTCTATTGCGATTAGCAACTCCGCGCGGGCGTCCAAATCCTTGTCATCCCACTGCGTCCGCTCCGTTCCGGCATGTTCTGGGCGTGTAATTTCACCTTTTACATATTGTAAAAATCTCCCACGATGAAGTACAGCTTCCATCTGTGCCTTCCAAGTGATGTAGTTGTCTCCATTTAGAAGAGGTATCCGACCATGTGAACTAGAAGAGCTCATGATTATTCCAATACTTTAATATGGATAATTTCCAGCAAATAAATATTTCTGTGTTGAGTTTCTTCTTCTTGTTATGACCTGGGCCCATAACCTGATGAGTTGCGCTAAAATAAAATATGATTCCGCTCGATTTATAACAAGACTTTATTATAATATGTAATTCAGTGAAAAAGGGAAAAGTCAAAGTGACAGACGGAAAAAGATTACAGCCATCTTGTTGTGGACTGTAGGCATGAAATGTGGATTGTGGAACTGGATGTGTTCAGTGAAACTGCTTCACATTACTCACCCAACAGATGTGAATCCATTATTCTAAATAATAAAACTAAGGTTCGATATCGGATGAGATTATCAAATGTAAGATTATATATAGTTTTTGAAAAATATGAGATCCGGTCATATCTTTTTAGGCCGTATATATATCTAGCGATGCTGTTGTATGCAACGTTGAGTTTTCGCCTACTATTAGAATCGCAATTGCAATATATCTCACATCCATATATCAATATAGGTATTAAGAGTGTTTTTGCAAGCAATAGTCTGGTTTTTTGGGGAGTATAATATTGCGCTGGCCACAACGAACGGAGCACTCCATAAACTTTCCCTACAACTGAATTAATGTGAGAATTCCAGGTAAGATTCCGGTTAAACACCATTCCTAAGTTTTTTGCTGTCTCAACATATTCAAGTGGAGCACCGTCAAGTATGATTGTTGGAAAGTATGAAGTATCTACCGGTTTTTTTGAGATAATAAGACACTTAGACTTACTTGGGTTTAAAAAGAGCCCATTACCTTGAGCGAACAATAAAATTTTTCTTAAGTCCTCATTTATATCAAAGACACAGTCTTCAATTAGTCCAAGAGGACAACTTTTGTACATTTGAACATCATCTGCATACATTTGAATGGATGTTTCAGATGATACAGTTTGTGGAAGTTCATTTATATAAAGAGAAAATAAAAGTGGGCCAAGAATTGAGCCTTGTGGAACGCCTCTGTAGGTAGGAAGGAAATTAGAAAGGTTTCCGTTCACCATTACAGCTTGCTTTCTGCCAATAAGGTATGAGTTCATCAATTTAGTGGCGGAATATGAAAAATTATACAACCTTGACAGCTTTTTACAAAGATTTTCATGGTCAACGGTGTCAAAAGCTTTCGAAAAGTCCAGTAGTACTAAAAATGTTACATTTCCATCATCTAAGGCTCCTCTTATATCTTCAATAACATTTATAAGTGCTGTAGAACAGCTGTGTTTTTTCCTAAATCCAGATTGCTTCGGTGATAAAATACTACCCGTTTGGATAAAACAATTAATCTGCTTTTGAACAATTTTTTCAAATACCTTTGATAAAAATGGTAGTATTGAAATGGGTCTGAAATCAGTACTACTTGAGCTTTTAGCAATCGGTATTATCTTTGCCATTTTCCACTGATCAGGAAAAACACCTGTTGTTAAAATAGTATTGAAAATGTGCGTGATATATGGCAGTAAAATAGGCAAAATTGCCATGATGAACGTTGGGTGTATGCCATCTATTCCAACCGCTTTTGACTTAATTGACAAAAAACTTTCCACAACATCTGTGCTCTCTACTCTAGAGAAGGAAAACGTATTGACCAATTCACTTTGCAAATCGGAAACCTCATTTTCACGAAAGGGAGACGCTATAGACAGCGGGGGGAAAGGTAGAGTAACAAATTGTTGATTAAGATCATTACCATCTACATCATCAACATTTTCTGAGCCCTTTTTCTTTGCGACTCCTATCTCACGTAGATTATTCCACAACTGCCGCCCACTCAAAGATTGGCTTAAATGGTGAGAGTAAAACAATTTTTTTTCGGATCGTATTTTATTTGTAACTAGGTTACGTAGGCTTCGATAGTTTTCTTTATATTCCTCAATTCTATAACGTTTCCAATTATCAAACGCTCGATTTCGTTGTTTTATAAGTTGATGAAGCTGATGTGTAAACCATGGCCGTTGGTAATGTTTACGCGTTTTTGTAATCAGTGGCACATGAGTGTTAAAAAGCGATAATATTTCACAATTAATGTAGCTAATTTGATCATTCGTGGAAGGTAAATAATAAATGAAGTCCCAATCGACGTTTCGAACACTTTGTTCCAAAGCAGCATAGTCGATTCGCTTAAAATCCCTATATTTAAACGAAACATCTGAACACTGAATATCAAAATCAAATGTAATATAAATAAGATCATGCTTCGAAAACCCTGGTGCTGAAAGCTGATCTTTAAAAAGTACCCCACTAATATCGCTTACAAAAAAGACATCCAAGAGCGTCCTTGAATCTTCAGAAAAATGTGTTGGAACAGTAGTATTCACTGGAAACAAGTTAAATGTTCCCATACCGTCAACTAAATTTCTTTCAAGTAGAAGGTTACTATTAAAGTCTCCGGCTATAATTATTTGGGATGACTGAACGCATATTTCCTCCATCAATAGGAAGAATGGGGATAGGCTGATATTTTTGTTTGGCCTATATACCGTTCCGACAAGTAATTTGTCTCCACCACAGACAAGGTCCACAAACACATAATCGATAGCGCTATCACCGCCAGATTTGTATTTAGGTATGCATTTAACACCTTCGCGTACATAGATAGCTACACCGCCGCCGATGCGTCCTTGTCTATCTCCACGGAAAGGCCTCCTATATCCACCCAGTCTAATTATTTGATCTTTATGATTACTGTTAAGCCACGTTTCGGAGACGCAGACTACATCAACCTTGGAACCCTCAAATGTACACCTGAACTCATCAATTTTGGGCAACAAACTTTGTGCATTTATGTGACAAATTTTAAGACCGTTTTTTTGTGTAGTTAATACGTTAACCATTGAACGCAGAATCTCTCCACTTGACTCATAACTAGTACCACCATTTAAAACTTCGAAGTCCATTAGCTATCTAATTATTAATATATGTTTTTAACTCAAAGCAAAATAATGTATGTAGTAGGTATATACTGAAAGGTTTAGAATGAAATAAAAAGAGTAAAAATAAAAGAAAAGTAAAGATTTGGATAATTTTATAAAAATGTAAAAGAAAGAAAATTATTACAAAACAAAAAAAAAAAATAAAAATTATATGAACAAATGAAAAAAAAAGTTTGAGAAGAGCTTAATTTTCAATGTGACGTGTGCATAGGCATGGCAACTCCATTCAGGTCTTCGACTGATTTTATTATACGAGCGTTCTCATCAGAGTGACGTTTAATGTAAACAAATCCACGCATCGTGTAGACTGATGACAATTGTTTTGCTTTTTTTAAACGAAGCGCGTTCTGCAGCAATAGATGATTTCTTTTCGTCAAACACTCGCGAAGAAAGATAGGTGTTTTCTTATCAAACAATTGATTTAATCCAACGTCGCGCAGAAACAGTTGTTTTTTGTTTGGCTCGCTGCGGTACTTGGCTATCGATTTCAAGACAAAATTTTTGTCATACGGTGATTGAAATTTGATAAGTATCGCCGAGTTTTTAGTGATTTTGTTTACCGAGCGAGTGCGAAAAATACTTTTGATCGTTGGAGGTGTGATTTCGAGAGTGTGGCATAGATTGTTAAAATACGATATTAAGTTCTCATCTTGTGTGTGCGGGATCAGCGTTGCCGAAGTGGCACAATTGTGCCATTTTGGCACCCTACAGTCCGATTGGCACCTTGGCACCTTCAGTTCTAATTTGGCACCTTATGAGCTTGATACATTTTAATACATAATATTTAAAAAAAAAAAGCATTTCTTAAAATGTTTAAAATTGATTGAGAGTGCAAGTCATTTTCTCTTTCATCTGCGAACACTTATTTCATATTCACTGAACTGAATCATTTTTAACAACATAGAACGCAGCCATCCTTGGATCCTCTCAGACTGAACTTCAGCGCGCACTCGATCGGTTTGTAACCGTTTGTGTTGAAGCTGAGATGAAGGTAAACGTGAACAAATCTGAAGTGATGGTCGTCTCCAGAACGCCTGTTCAATGCACTCTGCATGTTAGTGGAGTCCCATTGAAACAGGTGGAGAAGTTTAAGTATCTCGGGGTCTTATTCACGAGTGTTGGAAGGAGCAATGCCGAGTTTTCCTGTAGGATTGGTCAGGCTGGGTCAATTTTGAGACAGCTTGGTCATTCTGTTATTAGGAGGACTGAACTTGGTGTCAAAGCTAAGTTGTCAGTCTTTAATTCGGTGTTTGTTCCAACTCTCACCTATGGTCATGATGTTTGGGTAATGACCAAAAGAATAAGATCGCGGATACAAGCTGCCGAAATGAGATTTCTCCGTAGTATTGCTGGTGTGACCCGCAGAGATCGCATCAGAAATACCAGAATACGTGAGGAACTCAATGTCGAGCACCTACTTCTCCGGACGGAGCGATCCATGCTTCGGTGGTTTGGTCATGTTAAACGCATGTCCCCGACCAGGATTCCACGACGTGCTAAGGAATCAGTACCATCGGGTAGGCGTCCTCTAGGTAGACCAAGGATGAGATGGTTAGATCAAGTCCATAATCTCTCCTATAACCGTATGGGGATTGCCCTTGATGATTTAGAGTCGATGGCGGAGGATCGAGAGCTTTGGAGGGTCCACTTGAGCAACCTACACCCGCGACCCACTTAATGGACAAGCGGACCATTGAAAATGAATAAATGAATGAATGAATGAATAGAACGCAGCCATTGGCCCAGATTCCGTAAAATGAGAACGATCGAACGATATCGTTTTCACTAAACCTGTCTCTATCATATCTGTGGCAATAGACAGAGACTGCTATTGTCGAAACGATATCGTTCGATCGTTTTCATTTTACGGAATCTGGCCTTGTGTATGAAATCTACAGCATTCTCGAAAACGAGGTAAGATGTCAGCGCTTCAGTCAGCGGCTGGCCACCTACCTAACTCGTGCGTGCGTTGACAGATAGAGTAGAACCAATGCTTTCATAAAAGACTGAAAAGAATGTTAATTTTTTAAGTAGTGAAACATACATATCGTGTGTGTGTGTGTGTACGAATTCATACACAAATAATCGTAATGATACTAATGCGAAATTATATGTTTCTTGTGTTTTTAAATATCTCTCTGCCGTTGAAGGGCTGGTGGCACCCAGTTGGCACCTTTGGTTACCGTCAATGGCACCTAAGAAATTTTTTTTGCGGCAACGCTGTGCGGGATGCCATAGAGAACAGCATCGGATGCAATGTATTTGTTGTTTTGTGATTCCTGTGCTATTTCCATTGCGTTAATTTGTGTTGTTGCACTAGCAAGTTCGGTTTTGACATCATTGAGCTGCGTAGTGGTAGTTGACAATATATTTTTTGTTACAGTGAGTTCTGTTTTGATCGTAGTAATCGACGAGTTAAGTTTGTTTACATCAGCTTTTAATGTGTCAACATCCGCATTCGTTGTTAAGTTTGTAGTTTCGAGTTGTGTGACGCGTTTGTTTATATCACTTAAGTTTATATTTATGTCAGCAATTTGAGCTTCGATATCTTTAGATAATTTCTGCTCAGATTTTTCAATTTGGGCAGAAAGAAGAGAGATGATAAACTCACTCTGTTTTGACAGCTTCTCATCCATTTTCTCCCACATTCTGCTATCATCCATTGGGACCGCGACGGCGATTTTCTGAGCGGGAGCTTGAGGTGAGTTTTTCTCAGATTCCAGAGAGGTGTTCGCTCTGGTTCGTTTACCGCTCCCGTACATATGCGATTGTGTCAGTGTTTAACGTTTATTTCGGAAACTTTAATAACGCTCACTACCAAACAAATATATTTTATCACTTTTTATAAGTAGAAATAAAATAGTTTTTTATTCAATTCTTGAGTTAATTTTACACGAATTTCGTATTTCAAAAATGATAGTTCCAATTCGAAATCTTTAGACACTATTTAGAGACGTTTTGAAATGTTTATTATTTGTAAAAATGCGAATGAAATTGCCACCAAAGGGAACACATCTACTCAGTAGCTTTACACATCTCGTATCGTATTATTGACGCTGACATATGTTGGCATGCGTCTGTCACCCATATGTCCGACTCAGAATGACATGTAAATTTCGGAGAATAAAAAGAAACCTTTGAATTGAAGACGTTTTTGGACTTTTTTTAATCCATTGACATCGTAGCCATCTTTTGATAGAATTTGTTACTTTATGGGTTGATAGAAAGAAGACGTATCATGTTTTGGGATATATACTATATTTACATATTTCGAAATGTCGCCAGAAAGATTCATGCAGATTCATTCAAGCTGAAGCAGAATTACTACTCCATTCGTCCCAAAAATAGAAACTCACACAAAACGAATGGTTGCGAGAAGCTAGGCCTTGGGTGTCACCCGCCTTTTGCGCCACCTATTTATTTATTTTTTAGCATTACCGCTCGGAAATTTAGCTCAGCTAAATTTTGAAGAGAATTTTGTATGGGAGCTAAAATTTAGCTCGAACAGCGAACTAAGCTGTCAAAATTAAGCCGGTAGATACACTGTTCGCCATAAAATTTAAAACATAATTTTGAAATGATGTCTCCAAAAATTAAATTAACCAATAGTACCACGAAGTTCAAGCTAAATTTAAGGAATTTTACAAAAGATCTACACATAATAATTGTACATATCTCGCAAATAATTGCAAAATAATGTATTATTATACGAGAAACACAATTTTAATACATATACTAACATACAAAATGTCTCCACTTGTGTATTGAAGGCATTACAGTCAACGGCTCCAGTGGCGCAATTGGTTAGCGTACGGTACTTATAATCAGTAGCTTGTGTGTGAGATATGCCGGGGTTGTGAGTTCGAGCCTCACCTGGAGCAGTGCTTATTTTTTATTTATCAAAGACATTATACAAAGAAAAGTTAATTTAATACGAAAGATGTGCAATGCACAATGCACATCACATTGCACATGTTCATATCACCCTGTACTGCATAAAATGGACACATTTCAGCAGAAACATCAGCATACATCATACACATACAGAATGTGTCAATATTTTGTTCTATCATAAAAGAAAAAAAAGGCCCAAGAAGATTAAAAAAATAACTCCCAGTCCCAAACTGGTATCGA
The DNA here is from genome assembly GCA_949372485.1 of Cheilosia soror. NCBI lineage: Eukaryota > Metazoa > Arthropoda > Insecta > Diptera > Syrphidae > Cheilosia > Cheilosia soror. The sequence goes on from OX443561.1 coordinate 124,954,366, forward strand.
ACTCGAGCCCACCCGATTCTGAGTTTGCAATTGCAATGCAATTTCGTTTCAATCGCGCCACTGCGCTATTTATGGTAAGTGTGTTCGATGACCACTTCGTACTGCTGGTAAACATATACTATACACCCCTATCGTGGAATCCGCCGGGGGAATTATTCACGGAAAAGAATATTTTGGTATCGTCGCATCCGCAAGAGGCAAGCATAAAAGGTTAAATGTAATTTTGTTTGATATTGGGTTTAATATGACGCTTTATCTGCCCCTTTTCATTGACAAGCGGCGTATGTGAATGTGAAATATATTATAGTGGCCACAAACAAAAACAAAACAAAACTCAGCAAAAACAACTAAAGTCGAGTTTGGGCGAAATTGGGTTTTTGATATCAATGGGCCTCCGCACACGAGACTAATTCTGCCGGCATAAAACCGATTTTGTAGGCGAGGGGGACTGAAGTGAGGGGAAACAAATGGAATAAAATGTTCTGCCGAGTTTGAGCGGTTGAACAAGGCATAATACTAATACATACACAACTTTCAAAATATTTCAATTGTGAAAATAATACTACACAATGAAAAGGGGTTCATATTATATAATTTTTCTGCCGGCAGAAATCATCCCGTGTGCGCTCTAAGTATTGTATAAAAACGGTTTTCTGCCGGCAGAATTAATCTCGTGTGCGGAGGGCCATTAGATTCAGCATCAGCATATCGAAATCTATAAGCCGTTTTCTTTAGCTTAATTTCAAATTTTAAGGTAGGTACCTACAATGTCCCGAAAACAAAACAACTAAAGTCAGATTTTTACGTCGCCATTAAGGCAAAACAATTTAACTACAGTAATTATTATCTTCGACTATGCCGAAGCTCAAATACCCGGTACTATTATTATTGTAAAAATAAAAAAAATATTTTAGTAGGTATTAAAAAATTATACGTATATTTGTAGGTACGGGAGGTATGGGTAGCTTTTATTGTGGACTACCTATGTCGATGAAATTCGGTTTTAAGTACCTATATACACCGGCTAAATACCTACATCAAATTTTTAATTGAAAAAAAATTTGATTTTGAAGTGAAAAAAATAACAAAAAATGCAAATTTTGTTCCGCTAGCAGAGCTATAGCGTTCTTCCATACTTCCTCCTCTGTTATACAATGTACTAGATGTCTAGCTAGCGGTCAATGAAATGTGCGGCCAATCTTTCCAAATTAATCCTTCAAAGTCTGCACTAATCGTGTCAGAACAAACTTTTTATCGGGAAAATCATTTATCAGCGACTCGACTACTTCTGACAAATGATCATTAATCTCAGTTTGCTTCTGCATATTAAACTCGATGGACGCGTCTGACTTTGACACCCTGGGCTGAGAACTAGCTGCCGTGAGACGACGATATTCTTTTGCTCGATTTTGTTTACGGACGATATGTTCCAAGTTTTGATGTTTCAAGAGGATTCCCTGTTCAATTTCATTTGTAATCAACTTGTCTTGGTAAACTTCGGCATCGATATCATTCTGAACATTTCGCTTTGCCTCGTCAAGTTCAACAAATTGCTTAGACAGTTCATTTAGCTTCTTCTCTGCTGCAACTATTTCATAGTGGATCTGCTTTAGTTTAGTTTTCATATCGTTTATTCGCTGCTGAATATTGGTTCTAGAACGGAAGTGTGCACCTTCCATTTTTTGTTTGGTTGATGCTGTTACAAAAATTCGCTCGCGATGCATGACGCAATGATCCAAGTCTTGGATGAGTTTCTCTTGGGCCCGTTTGAGTTCCTTGTAACGAATTTGCATCCGATGAATTTCAGCACGCATATTACCGATCTCACTTTCTATAGCGCTTTCGCTGCGACGCCAACGAAGTGTTTCATCGATCAGCTTGTATTTGGTTTCCCATGACAGAGCTTCCCGATGATGTTCAAGAACAAGTTCTTTGTGATGCTCAATGTCGTTTTGTAGATCGACGGTCTCTTGTTCTAATTGAAGAACTTTCATTTCACTATCCTGTTGAGAAAATTATGTTGTCATTATAAATAAGTATATATAAAAAAAAACGTAATTAGGATTAGTCTTTCAATTTCAATTATATGTACTTATAAAAAATAAAAATTAAAAATTATAGTAAAAAAAGAAAAGAAATTTTACTCCAAATACCTACTCACCCTTAATTTCTGCAATAATTCTGAATGCTCCATTTCACAGTTGAACTCGGTTGTCTCATGCTGTTTCTTCCTTTCGTAAGCCTTGGCACTTAGTAATTCCAATTTAGTGGCAAAATTTAGAATTTCACGAGATATCTCACGTGTGCTATTATCGGCTTTCTCCATCTCGGCATCGATTTTCAGTGACTTTTGACTTATAATCATGAGTTCTGTAAAACATTAATAAAAATAAACTCGAGTTTGCTATTCGTTCCTATTCTGATAGTAATACCGCATAAAGACAAAAAATGCGGTAGAACGTAGAACATCTCTGGATATGGATAGTTATATGTATAAACTTTTATTATCATAAGCGTCAAAATGACAAATCGTCAAAAGTAGCTTAGGATTTATTAATAAAAATTGGTGATCTTACTATTGAGCATTTCTGAATGCACTTAGTGTCAAATGGAATTTCTTCCGACGGATAACTGACACCATAAGCAATGATATTTTTGTCTCAAATCTGGTTTCAAATTGTTACAATCAATCCGTTTAAAATGCATGGAATTGCTTCGTGACATACATTCATCATTCATGAATCGGGGCTAAGCAACTGTTGTGAGCAAAGATTAACTCTTGCGTATCTTTGAGTCACTTAAAAATAAAAAGTTGGCGGGAGTGTTGACGGTGTCCCAAACGTCGTATTAAGACACCTGGCCTCTAGAAGCGATTGAGATCTTCGCCACGCTTTTTAACAATGCTCTGAATAATATCTACATAATTATTATGCAGCGTAGTGCAAAATGGCGGTGGTACATCCTATCCCCAAAAGGTATAAAAATAGGACCAACCCTGCTAATCTTCGGTCAATTAGCTTGCTCCCGAATGTTAGCAAGGTATTCGAGAAGTTCGTGAATAGAGCTCTTTTGAAGTGGGCTGAAGAAAATAAGATTATTCCGGACAATCAGTTTGGCTTTAGAGCGGGGCATGAAACGATTCATGTCGCGTCGAAATTGGTGTCCGACATTCAGTGGCACAAATGCAGGAACCAATGCACGGGTGCCTGCTTGGTCGACTTTGAGAAGGTTTTCGAGACCGTATGGTTTGAGGGGCTCTTCTATAAGCTGACTAGGTTGGGTATGCAAAAACCATTACAAAAGTTCTTTGTCAATGCTGGCAACGTGACTTCGAGCAAAGTCTTCGAAATTAAAAACAGCTTACAATAGGGAGCGGTGAATTCTCCGGTCCTGTTTAATATTTACACGAGTGACACGAGCGTACGCAGACGAATTGGTGGCGTACAGATCAGGTCCAAAAGTCGAAGTCATCAAAATCCTGCTGCAGCGTGACTTCTATCAAATTAAGAAGTAGGTATTGAGGTGATTGGAAACTGAAAATCAATTTTCAAAAATCTTAAACAATCCTGTTCAGAACTCCATTGGCTAGGGCCTCTAGGCCCTAGGGACACCAGAAAACTGGCGAAAACTAGCCATTATTGGACAAAATGGACAAAAATTGGCGGTACTAAGCGTGGTCAGATATCATGGAATCTGGCCCGGCCACAATCTATATTTTGACAAACATATAGATGATTATCTTGCTGGGGCCAAAAGGGCTTATGCTCTAAAATGGAGACTGTTTCGCAGCAGTCAAGTTGTTTCCAGAGTAAAGATCATATGATACGTGGCCCTTATAAGGTCGATCATCGCTTATGGCTGTCCCATTTGGTTCAATATAGCGCCTTGCTAGAGTTGTTTAGAACTCCCGAGTCTGAGTATACATAAAATATTATCAATACCCTATACGATGGGGCTTGATTGAATAGGATTGACAATAATTTCCTAATTAGGGTGATTCGAAGGCATGTTGCAAGGGCGTTGGCCAATGCTAATAATCTGATCTCGGGTGGTTAATACCCGAATTTAGTGTACCACGAGAGTACGTTTCGGTCTGCCTTTGTTCCGCCTGAGGCATTTCTTTATGTAGATATAAAAGGGCTAGTCCAAAGTAAAGATGGTGGACTCGCCAACATGAATGAGTGCTACCGAGACATTACCGACGCTTAAGCCTTGCTCGGTTCCCGGCGGCGAGTGTGCCCCGCGTTGACGACTGCCAGGCGCCCATCGACGCAATCGGGATGGTGTCACAGATATGATAGAGATAGCTTTAGTGAAAACGATGTCGTTCGATAGTTTTTATTTTACGCGATCTGGCCCCTGATTATAGGTAATTTATGTTAAGTAGCTTAGGTAGTTTTAAGTAGTTTAAGGTAGTCTTAAGAACAACAATATAATAAAGTATACAAGTTCATTCATTCAGTTTTTGCAAGTTTAAAAAAACAATGCAAAATACAAAAATTAATTGATTAAAGGCAAAAAGGCAATAGTTATATAAGGATATAGTAAAGTTTAGAGTGCTTAAGAGCCACTGCGCCACCTCTCGCGAATCCCTGACAAACATCCGAGAGTATAACTGTCCTGAAAAAGCTTCTCAATTCACCCGTTCGGACTCGGCATTATGTGAAAAAATTACTAGGGTTGATATAAATTGGGTCTGCCCCGGGCGGCCCCAACCCACGCTACGCCACTGAATTTAGTTCCATCCTAAAGCGATCCTTGAGTAGATGGTAATTTTTTAGAAATTGCAACTGAGTACAAAATACTTTCCATTGTGATTGCACAAAGTGTCACAATTTTTAGAATACAGCCATCCCCTTCAATTTATGACGCTTAAATTTGCTGCATAAAGGGCAACATCGAAATTGCAAAGTCGGTGATCCCAATTTCATTAACACCAAACACACAGTTACATCTACCAACAGCTTACGTTTCCGAGCCACTTGTATATCATTAAGCTGATCGTTTCGCTTTTGCGATAGATGTACGATATGTCCCTGTAAAATCAACCAAAACTGTTGATGTTCTTGAACCTTTAGATCTGTTTCCTGAATGGCTTTCTCCAATGTTTTGATCTACAGGAACAAAAAATGTTTTATTTTTATTAAATTTCAACAAAAACATTAAATGCTTACCTTAAGCTCAGTTGGGCTAACCTCACAACCTTCAGCTTCTCTAACCAATTCATCCAATACCTTCGACAACTTATCAATCGATTTCAATTTAAGTGAAATCTGGTTCTCAATCGCTTTTATTTCATCATTAATACCATCAGCCTCGTCGTTAAGATTCTTTAATGTTGCACCCAAAGCATCGCCTTCTTCATGCAAGTGAAGAATTGCACTTTTCTGACGTTCCAATTTCAATAACATGCTGGCAAGCTGAATTTCGACTTTATGCAAATTGACTTCCATTGTACGCCGACTCTGCTGATGTTCAGTTAAAATTTTCAAGCGATATTGACTCGCCTTGTCGCACATCAATTGATCTTGGGCTATTTTTAAAATGGCTTCTTCTACGCCACTTTTGATGGCATATTGCTTTTCCAATTTCGATTGCAGCGAATTGAGTTGAATACTTAGTTGATGACCTTCTTTCTTCGCTTCCTGATGATCCTTTTCGGTTTGATCCAAGATTTTTGGTAATTCTTCCATTTTCATCTCGAGTTTGGCTAATAGTTTTGCTTGCTTGTCGGCTAATTAAAAAAATTAAAGTTTGAAGTTTGAAATAGCTAATGCATTTTTGTGTAGAAATCTTTTTATTTAAATTCAACTTAAGTCTAAGAGTTGGGATACAGCCAGAAGAATTTCTTCAGATGAAACTGTTTATAAAGAGTCATTGTGATATTACCCTAAATATCAATTTCATAATAATTATTCTTCCTCCTCACAAAATACAAAAGTCAAGCCGAAAATTAGTTTGTTTTTCTTAGCAGATATCAAAAACTATCCAAAAAGTTACATTTTATAACAATTTTCTAGCGAACTTTCTTGATTTTAAGAACTTCCTCCCTAAGTTCCCACTGCATAACCTCAAACAATTAGCTATGATCTCCAATATGCTAAGTTTGAGGGATGGTACCTAGATATAAAGGGTATTTTTTTTTTAGAGGTACAGAACTTTAAGTTGGCAACACCATTTCAAATGGCGGATATTTTTTTAGCTGTCAAATGATTTATTTTTAGTTTGGTTTGGCATTTCAACATGAATAGACTGACGCCTGAACAACGCTTTCAAATTGTGAAAAAATGTATTTTGAAAATTATGATTCTGTACGAAATACGTATCGCGCAACACATCCATTTTACGGTCAACATAATCGTCTCAATTTTGGTTGAATGGATACGCCAATAAACAAAACTTCTGTATTTGGAGTGATGATAATCCTCAAGTGTATGTTGCGACATTATTACATCCACAAAAACTGTCTGTTTGGTGTGCTTTATGGGTTGGTGGAATAATTGGTCCGTAGATCTTTAAAAACGATGCTGGCCAGAACGTTACAGCACAAACCAGTAAGAATAGACCGCCGACTTCCCGTACACCTACCCGATTCCCCCCGGAAAAAATTACCCTGTCTGTGAATACGTGTAAATGTCAAAATTAATGGCGGCAAATCCGTTCAAAAGATTAAAAAATCACATAATAAAAATGACGAATTTTATCATCCTTACAAAGATTTACGAAGACATTCTGACAAAAATCGCTGAATACGTTTAAATTTCATTAAAAGTATTCGATTTATATACCTAAATCTATTGACAGCTGCGTTTTAGCTTGAATTTCTTGCTAAAAAACTGAGCAGAAGAGTTTATTCGCTTTTAGCGCCAAGTTTCGCTTAGCATGTATCTTAGCATCGAATCTACTATGGCCAGTGCGATTAAAATGTATGGGCGCAGTTTATTAGCTTTGACCTGTCAAACCTTAGCTTTAGCTTTCGCTTAGCTTTTCGCATGCACTCTGTCCATAGCCAATGATTTTTCAAGTATGCGTGCGTTAATGGCGCTCCCTTGATTTTGTACAGCACCAATCCATGAAAAATCCTGGGCCCGCCGGCAGCTTGCAGGTATAGGCAAAGTCCGTTATGTGGGAGAAGTCGACGGTCTATTCTTACTGGTTTGTGCGTTACAGTCAATGGTGACCGCTAAAGCGCCATGATTACTGACTTTTTCAATTAACAACCATGATGAGCAGGAGCTGTGGTTTCAACAAGACGGCGCAACATGTCACCAGCGTTCCCACTTCAAATTTACGAAAGCGTAGTGCCGAGATGAAGAAAACGTAGTGTTTCGAGCTAAATCGTAGTGAAATATGAAATCTAATTGCAATCTCCATAATGTTTTAGTTTTAAGCCCAATACGACTATACGACGCGCAATACAGTGAACTAAGGGGTGGGGGGGGGGGGGCAGATTCTGTTTCTATGATACGATTCTCGATCTATGAAAAAATGGGCCCGTTCAATGTGCTTAGGCACCTAAATATCATAGAATTAGGCAGAAAGTATTGCCTAACACACGAAACTTCCCTAGATTTGCAGTCAAATCGACCAATCAGAGGCTGTTGACTAGCTAGGCAACAGCGTATATTGAACGCGGCCAATTAAAATTAAAGAATTTTTTCATATGACAATTTTTTTATCACATTTGTAAAGAAGTGTGAAAAACATAGATAAGGCTCTATATGAGTCACAATGGAAACCATAAATAAGCGCGGACAAAGTATTCTACGTTGAAAATAAATAAACCTCAACCTTACAAATTAAATTAAATTATTTATCAGAAACGCCTTTGGGCCAATAGCAAATATTTTCTTAAAATTTGAGTTCAATCATCAGTTCCGTAGTTCTAGATAACGATTTTTTTGTTTTTTTTTTTTTTCGTATGGGTGGTGCCAAGGCCTTGTGAATCTAAACCATCCTTGGATCCACTCGAAAACACACACAACATTTCATCAAAATCGGCCCAGCCGTTTAGTAGGTCGATTAAAACACACATACAGAAGAATTTTATGAATTTTATAGGAACAGCCCTGAATTGCCTTTATTGCCCTGAATAAAATGGCACTGACGGAATTGTGCGTGTGTGTGTTAAAATGTCCAATGCAGTTCCGTTTCCGTTTCATTGTGCTCCCGGGTGTACAGGGAAATAATTCCCGGGAAAGGTTTCCAACTTTTATTACTAGTATACTACTGACTACTTGTAGTTGGAACTAATTCCGATTATAGTGGATTTAGGTCCTGCGTACATATCGTCAAACTAAATATATGATGATTTCGAAAATGACTATACTTACTATCCCTTTTCAAATGCATTAGATCACTCGACAAGCGCGCCTTAAACGCTTCAAGCTTTTCATTCTGTTCGGTTTCCTTAGCTGTTTGTTTCTTCGTTCCTTCTATTGACGAATAAGTTAGTTTTAGAGATTCCTGTTGTTTCCTGATAAAGAAAACATTTAAATTCCTTAGTACAATCTCAACAGCTTTAAAGACTTACAGCAAACTCTGCTTCGCCTGAAAAAGAACCTTGTCTCGATGCTGAATAGCCACTATAACCTCACCCCAGGACTGCGTCAATCGTTTGTGCTCCTGCTGCAGGGCTTCCAAGTCTGCATTTGCATCCGACAAACTTGCGTGCAAAACATTGTTCATCTCCTTTTGGTCAGAAATTTGTTGTGATAGACCAGCAAGCTCCTCCTCGCGTTTCTTAACCTCAACTTGTAAGTTGTATGACATTAAATCGGATTTATGCTTCTCCTCAGCGATAGCTTTTTGTAGCTGTGCATCTTTACTGACCACACGCTTGGAACTAGCGAGTTCCGTTTCAAATTCATTTGTCCATTTACGAATATTATTCTCAAGATTTTGCAGATGGCCCAACTCAACCAATCGTTGATTGTATTGCAACTTGTGTTGCTTGGTGATGGCAAATTTTTCATCGTACTCATTGCGAAGGGACTCTCGCAGTTGTTCTTCCTCTAAGCGTTTTGCTACCGTTTCGCGAATATTTTGAGAGTATTCCTCAAGGACGACGTTCTGCTTCTCAATCTCATTTTGCATGTCATATAGCTTGACGCCAAATTCTTCGCGTTCGGCTTCCTTGCATTTGATTTTATGTTTGATGTCATCGATTTCATCGGTGAGTTGGTTCTTAATACGAAGCAGGTGCTCCTTGAGCGATTGTTGAAATCTCTGCAACAGAGGATGATCTGGAGGCAATAGGTTCTTCAAATCGGGATCGCATTTCTCAGTGTCACAAGGAAGAAATGGTGCGGGTGAAAGTGACGGTTCAAATTTAACAACTTCATGTCCTTTTTCACTATTGAAAGTATCCATTATCGCGCTCTTCTTTTACTTACAGTTTGACGGCTAAGATGGAACTGTTGGTTGTTTATTTGGAGTTTAGATTGAGAAGAGCTGCTACACAGTTTGTTTGATCGATTCGTTTGTAATTGTATTTTTTTTTATATTTCTAAAGAATAGCTTGTTTGCTATAACTCGGGTGTATTATTTTGTTATAGTGGTTACTAGGTAGCAGTTATTAGTCAAAGTTGAAGTAGTAATACTTATATCATACAAATCGCATAGTCATCTTAAGGATGGACGATTGACAGCCTTAAAAACATGGCCGTTGCTAGACTTGTATTCAAAAGATTATGAATTTGTAAAGCCGTGCCCGCACAATGCAGAAGTCCCGGTTTTGACATTTAGTCAACTGAAATTGTTCCTTGGCAATATTCATTTATTCCTTCCGTTATTATTTCTCTAATAATTTGTCTACCTTGTCAACCGATTTTTTATTAGCTGTCAAATAGCCGCATACAGAAGCTCAAACTTACAACTCCCTCTCTGTTGACACATAATGGTTCAGTGATTAGTGTGCTGGACTACCAAGCGAGGAGTTTAAGCTAAGGTTCGACTACGAGAATAACTCAAATTCTATCTTAAGGTTTTTTTTAAATTGTGACATCTCTCGCAACAAGCCGTGAGAAAGCTTCTCAATTCAGGGTGAAAAGAAAAAGTATTTACACATTTTATATTTTGCCTAAGCTAATCTATAATTATTTACAAGATTATATACAATTTTAACTTAAGTTAAAAAACAGTCACTATAAATTAAACAAAATAACACAATTATTTGTTTGTTTTTTTTTTTTACAATTTGATGCATCATCGGTTAATGGTATTGGGTGCTTCATTCGGTAGCCGATTGTCATCAAACAAGTAGTACTCACTGCTGTCAATAGCATACAGTTCATTGGCCAATTCCTCTACTTCTGAGTGACAAACTGCTTCGCTGAATGCACCCAAGAACACTAAACTCTTGATCATGTGTGACTTCTTATGCTCTCAATATCTTTATAAGTATGCAATTGTCGATGTGGTCGCTGTATAGGTACACTAGAGGATGAAACCATTACTAAAGCATCCGGCGGATGAAGTTCCATCTGCAAATGTGTACTTTCAGGCAGTCGCATGACAAGTGATACAACAAAGAAGCAGGCCGCGTTCATGGGAAAAGCTCGCAATAATGTTGATGTCAATCCACGACAGAAAAACCCAATACCCTCCGAGTGATAACCCTTTCGCATACAATCCACTACGCCAGAGTACTGAGGTTTTGCCATCATTCCATCGGCTTGAACGCATGATTTTATCACATCCATGGGGAAAGTGCATAGCCAGGAAACTGTGCCCGCGATTCCACCTGCTAAAAGACTGTGGAAGGCAGTTGGTGTCGAAATTTGCTTCATCATCAGTTCATATGCTACAAAGTAGCTGGCAAATCCTTGAAATCCATAAAATGAATAATTATTATGTACGGTCTTGACAAGAATTTCCTTATATTAACTTACCTGGTACATCCCGACAGGCTGTGATGCCAAGTCCTCGAAATAGACCGCGAAATCCTTCAGTGCGATGTATATGGAAAAGGCACGACAATGGTCCTTTATGTTTGATGGCGGTCTTGACATTTTCTTGCAATTGTAGACGGGTTTTGGCCAACTCCATTGGAGAACATACCAAACTTTGAATCAATCCAGCTGAACTGCCAGCTATAAAGTGAGAAAATAGCGAGTTTGGATCACTGGTATTTCGCTGCACATTGCCATAGACGCCGAAAACAATGGCATTTACAAATGCAACACCACCCATGGGGCTGGACATTCCACGATAGAGTCCTCGCACTGAGTCTCTAGCCACTATGGTTTTGAAACAATGCCATGTTCCTCGGTATATGGGCCGCTTGGGGTTCTGTGTCTGAAGGTGCACTTTGATTGTGTCCAGGGGATGTCCGACGAGTACACCAGCACAACCTGGAATTCCAGTAGACTACATTAAGATATTTAAAAAGTTTACAAGTCTTTAAGGAGGGGATGATATTATTGATTTTATATGGGTTCTCGGTTCAAGATTTTGTTGCCATAATACATACCTCCCACACAACCTGCTGCAAAGTCTAAAGCCATGACTAGACACTCGTCTGATTTTTTGTTTTGTTTGAAATGCCTAAAATGGAAAGGTAAGTATGTGGTAAGGAAAGACTTACTAAATGAGAAAATTGGGATATAAAAATATATATTCGAAATAAATGATAGCATTAAAATGGAGTTCTATAAGCCTCTGTGTCTAAATGCTGATTTTTCACAATTAAATGGTTTTGAAAATTAAAAAAAAAACTATTTGTTAATAAAAAAAATATGTAATTTTATCATGCGCATAAGTTTCAGTTATTTTGGTGATTACTTTGAGTAAATGGACTTGCGACTTTTTTACTTAGCATAGCCACCAAAAAATAGCTTGAAACTTTAACTTAACTTAATCTGAGTTGTTGCAATGAGTTGATAAACTTTTTTTTCAAGTTTTTAAAGAAAAAATTAAAATAAATTATTTCATTGAGTTACATTAGGTTAGGTGGATTTGGATTTCCTAAAAGGACGCACGCACTGTTCCTTTACTTTTAAATCTTACGAATTTTTACTAATTCTAACGAATTTTTACGCAATTTTACTCAATGTCGGTCAGCGATGCCACTTCTGAAAAAAATTCTAGAGTAGAATTGCCTAAAAAAGTGGAGTAGATTTCCAAAAAGCATCAATGTACATACATTGTACTTACCTTTTTCAAGGTAGAACGCCGAAATGTTTGTATTTTGGGAATATAATGAAGGGGCATGGCTCGGACCTAATGCCGGGTTTCCACTTGTCGATTTGAAATTAACAATTGACGTATTTTTATGCCAATTAAAAAATTGGCAAGTGGAAATAGCGAAAAATTGCTTGTTAATGAATTGACTAACAGCGTTTGTCAATAACTGGCAAAGAAACCACTGGACAAGTGGAAATAGCTGAATTGTCAAACAAAATGTCACTTTGTCTATAATTGATATAGACAATTTAATTGGCATCGAGTTCATAAGCTGGTCAATCAAGTGACAAACGATTTTTTGCCAATAATTGGCATAAGTGGAAATGAACTGACGTTGGTGTCGTTCAATGACATAAACGCGAGGGCTGTCAAATTTTGTCAATCAACCGACATGTGGAAACCCACCTTAAGTCCCCAAACTATTGTATTCCATAACTAAAACCAATATTTCATACATAGTTTGGTTAGGTTAGGCTAGGTTAAAATGGCTGCTGACAAAAGGCTGATACACTTAGACCATTATAAGGTCCCGTCTGGTGATACCACATGAATCTAGAAGAAGTAACGTCCTACTCGTTGAACCAGTTTGAGTTTCTTATAAAGCACAAGAGATTACGAATATGTCTATAGGTTTGTTAAATCGTTTAGATCAGTAGGCTAGCCGCACATTGGATACGATTTCGTACGAATTTGTCTCATGCGAACATGTGCGCACACGCACGAACAATCTCGACCTTCCAAGTAGTACACTGGATGCGAGTTCGTCGTACATATACGCACGTATAGTTCCGACCGACGTCCGAATACAATCCCAACGTGTTGGGATTTTTAAACACGTTCGTGCGTTGAAACATTAAAATTGGATATTTATGGACACAAAAGGTGGTATGGGATACGGGGCACTGTCTATTTAACAGAGAAAATATTCAGTGTGCGCACTCTATTTGTAGGACCATATCCATACGTTTACGTTCGGTGTAAATTCGTATCCAATGTGCGGCTAGCCTTATGTTTTCTACCTACTAATTGGCCATACATAGTTTTTCCTGGGGCTAACATTTTTCCAGATAAATTCCAATAAATTAATTAATCCATAAAGTGGCTACATACTACTTACTTGTCATTAATGGCGTAAAACACATTTTAGAACATTTTTTTTATTAAACAAAATAAAGAAATGGATTACAAATTTAAAATTGGAGTAGAAATTGGAAAATTTGAAATAAGTGAAGTAGGTCGTTGATTTCTGAAATTTGTGAAAAAGTGAAGTCATATACTGCAATTGGAGTAAAGTGTCATCGCTGCGATGTCGTTCCTTAACTTGAAAAATTCGTAAAAGAGAGCGGCTTCGGGAGAGCAAGATATTACCCCTCCACTGGGAGTCTTACTAATTTTTATTCAACAAATTTCTTTGAGTAGGGATTGAAACAACTGTCAGTCGCCTGAAAATTGACAGATGATTTGAAACGCGTTTAACGACTTTTTGCATTTAAAAAAGTTACCACATCTTAGCAGTGGTTTGTCTTTAGGAAAGTACGAAGGATGGCCGTAACAGTCTGCCCCTGTTAGTAGACTCTGACAATCCACTTCTAAGGAGGGAGGCTGGTACAGGTCAAAGAAAGGTATTTGGAGCAGTCTGCTCTACAGATTGACTTCGAAAGGGTGACAGTTTAGGGATACCTATATAATACCCAAGTGCAAAATCCCCAAACCCCAAAATCCCCACCCTTTTGAAAAATACCCGAATTGACTATCCCCAAGTACAAAATCCCCAAATAAAAAAATCCCCAAAATGTTAATTCAAAATATTTAAAGACATTTTCGAATACCTAACCTTGCGCCTACTCCAAATCCAACAGTAACCCCAAGCAGGTGGGTTGCAGGGGGGCAACACGCCCCCCGATACCTATTTTAATGCATTGTGAATACACTTGAAATCTATTTGGCTATTTTGGTTTTGGTGGGTTTGGGGATATTGACTTGGGGATTTCAGTTTGGTGATTTTAATTTTGGAGTTTTCGTACCCAACCATTTTTTTCATAATCCAGTAGGTATATCGCCAATTGACATATTTTATTGAACGATCAATCTCAGCAAAGTCAGCTCAACAATTGAAGCAACAAATTCTACCGACTCAAAAGTAGAAGCTACATCGGATTAGTATGATGATTAGGATTTTAATTACTAATCCCAATTATATATTATCAATTTAGATTAAGTATGTACACATGTACCTCTGCTATAGATTTATCAAAATCATCCCACTTCTTTAGGCAGGCAAACACGGTTGATAAGAATGAGGGTTCATTCATGAGGCACATTTTTGGTGATAATGATTTAAAAATTCCAAAGTAAGATACTTTTCCGGTACCTTTTATTTTAAATTTCTAAAAATCAGGGGCCCTACTCTCTATTTCGTTTCGAAAGTCTATTCTATTCGAAATTGCTTTTCGAGCCTCTTTTGATTTCGTACTCTGTAATACTTTTGATTTTCCGTATATCAATGCTCTTGACATTTGGAGATTTCATTCCGATTTTAAAAAAGCGATTATCAAATATTCGGTTTCGAAAAATTTCACTTTCGGAACGAAATACAGAGTAGGGCTCCTGCGGAGAGTTTTTGATAATTTGTTTTCTGATTTGTAACAGCAAAAAATAAAAGAACAGTACCTACATAATTAAAAAAAAAATAGTGGGTAGCTCTAGCTCAGACAAAGCGTTTTACTTTTCTATCATTTTGGGGCAGATGACTGCATAAAAAAATAAAAAAAAGATGTAATTAATGCTCTGAATGCCTATAGATGAAATTTTGCTTTCATAAACGATTTCTTATCCTTACCTGAAACCAGTTAATATCCACTGAATTCGTAATCACCTTCTATTAATTTATACCGATTTGCTTATCGTGCACAAGTGTTATATTTACTCTTGAAAGCTATTTTTAAGAACACATCAACACACTTTCTTAGAAAGTCAAACAAAGTATCGCTTTTACCTAGATGTAAGAAATGTTGCATATTGATCGAACCAGTCTTACAATAAAAAAACCGTTTTCTTTGCACTGTACACTAAAGCCAAAAAACTGTGTCCTTGTCGGAATAAATTGAAATTAAGAAACCGAAAGATAGCCGTCCTAGACCTACAATTAAGCCACATAAAAGGTTTCACTCGAGAAAACTCAAACTTAACGAAACACTAAAACGTCTGTTTACTTGCGGAGTTAGTATTTGACTAAATAATTAATTAGCACAGTCCAGGAACATAATCTTCCATTATTTTCCTTATATGAAAATTATAAAAATAGCCAATCGCTATACAATATATATAATGTAGAACGTCGCAAAATAATTAAAGCAAAACAAAATATCTCTAACAGATAGGTGAATAGCGCTAAGCGTGATCCACAGTTCGTCTTAGGGGTTATCATCAGTGTTATAGAACAGATTTGAGCTTGCAGAAAAGATTGTCAAGCAAAAAAAAAAAAATATAATATTCTGCTAACATTTGTTGGGCTAAGAGTGGACGGTTCGAAACGACAATTTCGTGTATAGGTCTAAAATAAAATTCAACATTTATAAAAATTCATACGAAACCATTACGTTTGACAAATACTTGTAACTTGGACCTAAGGGGGATCCTTTATAGTATTTATTATCTGGACTTATGAACGGCGGGATGCTAGGGCTGCAAATAGTTATTTATTTACATTTCCTCTTTCATAATAAAGTGAACGATTATTGATAACCCGAATGGCAAATCGTTAATCGATTTGCTGAGATCAGCTAAATGGTATAATTTACACATATGCACATTTCTATTAATTGCAATGGTTTTTGTTTTGCTTGCGTCAATTGTAGGTTTGCCTTAGATGTTTACATAGTGTAATCGCAGGTATATGGTTGAGTGGTTAGAGGGCAAGGAGTTCCAGGTTCAACATCTGAAAAAACACAAATCACATTTCCAGGTTTTTTCCACTACGAAAATAATAAACAGACAACTTTCCTGAAAGAGCTTCCCACTCTTCTTCATAAGCGGCTCTACAGTAGCAGACAACCAGACCAGCACAAACCACATAGAACTAGACCGCCGACTTCCGTGCACCTACCCGATTCTCCCTGGGATTAATTCCCCTGTCTGTAAATACGTGTGAAATGTCAACATCAATGGCGGTAATGATTTTCCATGCTATACCATGGGTGACCATGGGCCTAGGATTTTTCAAGTATGCGTGCGTTAATGGCGCTCCTTTGATTTTGTACAGCACCAATTCATGAAAAATCCTGGGGCCGCGCAGGCAGCTTGTAGGCAAAGTCCGTTATGTGGGAGGAGTCGACGGTCTAGTTCTATGTGGTCTGTGACAACCAGTTTTCAACTAATGAGATTAAGGTACCCTTAGGCGGGGTCTTTCTCTACTAGGTTACTCAGGGCAGGGTTATACTCGTACAACTTACGGGACGGAGCGAAGCATGTCCATAATTTGTCGTTCATTTTTCTTCTCCAAGGCCAAGAATTTTTCTTTTAAAGCCATCGAGAATGTCTTCATCCACTTTATTTAGAGCCCAAGCTTCAGCGCTGGGATTGAGAAAATCAAGATTCTATGTCGAATCTCCTTAGTTGTTTGGGAAGAGCTTACACCCACTGACAGTTGGATTTATGCTAACAATTATGTCAATATGATCTTTGAAAGATCGGTGGCCTGGTGAGTTTCGCACAATTCTTTCAAGCATTAATAAATCCTTTTTTGCCATCGAAGGTGTCGATGAGGTCGTTACCGATCTTGATGCAGCAGCAAGTTTTGCATCTACAAGTATTTTGATCAATTGTTTCAATTTCTTCGCCTAAAACCGCCATCAGTTATTTACGAAAAGGTTTAGGCGTTCACACAATAGCAAACCTATTCCTTTACTTTTGTAGCAAAAATAGAAAAGCCTGTCAAAATGATGTGTTGGTGGATGACAATATCTCTCTCAAAGAGAAAAACTTATCAGCAACACAAAAATCCTGACATATAATTTTTGGTTTTTGAAAACGTTTTTGTTTCTGTTTTCTTTAGCTGTTAGTGTTAGTGTGTTGACAGTAGAAATCCGTATGTGCTACACTTAGATCTATGTAGATCCGTTGTGATGCCCTATTTGTTTATAAATCCCACACTCAAAATCTACAAATTGGTAAACCATCACGAGGAATTCACAAAGTTAAGTAAGTTATTTATGGACGTGTCTGGAAGTTTTTACCAAGAAGTGTGGGGTCTGGGGTGTCCTCATGCACCTCCTCCTCATCTGTATACATATTGATTTCCATTTTCTTGTTTTTTTTTTTTTTCAGTTTTCTGTTTGTAATAGATTGGTCAGATTTTCCTGGTTAAAAAAATAAGCGCAACAGGCGAGTATACATATACAACCCTATGCCTAGCTTTGTGAGTTTTATTTTTGGGACGAATGGAAGGGACCTACAATTTTAATGTGCCGAATCCGAACGGCTCAATTAAGAATCTTTTTTAGGACAATCAATAGTCATACTCTTGGATGTTTGTCAGACGTTCGCGAGAGGTGCCGCAGTAGAAAAAACCTTAAGATGTAATTTATGTTTTTCCGGGGATCGAACCTGGGACCCCTCCCACAGTAGTCCAGCACAGTAACCACTGCGCCTACATTTTTCCTGGTTATGCCGCATGAATTGAACTTGCTTCATCTTTCATATGTCGCCTCGCCATTAGTATCTTGTTCCCAATCGTCTGTCTGAGATTACAGAGTGGAATTATTACTGTGTCGGTCTGGTTTAGTTCAAGGGAAGAACCCATTCTTGCCTGCTCATCAGTTTTTTTTTACCTCTGTTCCCTGAAATCCAGCATTTTTAGCTATACATAATAGTACATAGGTAGACGAAAGCGGGACTAGATTGTTCGACAGCGACAGAGGAATAGGGTAAGCTTGAAAGTGAATGTGAAGCTTTTATCAATAAAGTTAGAATACATTTATTTTCGTTGAATAGAAAGAATTAGGTCTTAATTGAACGTAGCTAAGTTTTTTCCTTATTTTCCATCAATTAATTCGTCAATACCTACGATACTGTCGTAATTCACTTGGATATTTTTGTAAATGCACGATTGCTTTCTTTACTTGAAATAGTTTAGGTACTATAAATCTAATATCATACAAGTTAGTTGCGGATACCTAATAGTTGGTTCCGAAAGCCAGGCATCTATGAAAGCTTTATCTACCATAACCAATTATTGTGGTTTCAGTTAATTTCTCTTTGCATGTTATCAGAAAAGGGGACCCCCTTTACTTTTGTAAATTAACTATACATTTCTTTTTTACAATTCAACCCATGTGCGACTTGAGATTATCAACTAGACTCTCATATCGGACAATAATTGCGTGATTGTCTCGTGCTTTCAATATTTCCATGTTTATGACAATATCACGCTCATTAACAATTAATTTTATTCTTGAGAGTTTAGTTTTTTTTTTTTAACTTTTATACCACAAAGGGAATATTGTAAGACAGGACATTTAATCTTTTAAAATAGAGAAAGAGCAAAGGTTTGATTTTACTCCGAGTTTCTTGCTGTTATTGGTTAATGTTATTCTGCGCACATCTGTTTTGCGTAGTTTTCCATCAACAACAATTTATTTTTATAGAATATAGTGTCTCTATGCAAACATTTATGAATCTACCGAGATTCATATGGTATACCTATCATCAAGGCATACGTTATTAAGGTAGGTAACTTAATTAGGTCTTACGTCTTGTTGTTTCAGAAAACTTGTGAATCCGAAAACCTTATTATATTCACGACACTAGGCGTGTTTTATTGAACAACTATCTCAGCAAAGTAAGGTAAAGTAGAATATTCAGTACGCAATTACAACTACTCTACTCTGCTTGACACATTCGAGACTCTATTATGTAGTTGTTGCAATTGAGTGCTGAAGATTCTACTTTACTTTACTTTGCTGAGATAGATGTTCAATAAAATACGCCTCATGTAAGTACTAACTCACATGCCAAACATTTTGCATGACATGCAGTGAAGGGGCTAAAAGCATTGGCCAGGCCGATGATGACGTGACGCTTTTACTTATTTAATACTTACTTCTCTCGAGAGCTATGGAGGGTCCACTTGAGCAACCTACACCCGCGACCCACTTAATGGACAAGCGGACCATTGAAAATGATGATGATGATGATGATGATACTTCTCTCGAGAAAGGCAAACTTATAAATCTTCAGAGCCCGAGATAGGTGTAAGCTCTGCACTTAGGTTTCAGTCCTGTGGAAATAAGTCAATAGGAAGGTAGTTACTTGTCCTGTAGTTTTGGAAAGTCAGCTCCTCGTGGTTGTCAAGTGTACTGATAGGTAGTGTTGCCAGGCGAAAATGTTAAAATCCAGTCAAATTTGACTGTTTGACTGGATTTTTTCTCTCCGAATCCAGTCAAAAGAAACAGTCAAACATTAAAAACAAAAAATTCCAGTCAAAAAAACAGTCGAAAATGTTAACAGCTATTTTTTCGAAAACAAAAATAGCTGGGTCATCGTGGTTTCTTTTTAAATCATAGGTTATTTCAACACTGACAGCTGCTTCCAGCTCGAAATCTTTACAAAAAGCCAGTATCATACCTGCGCGGAACGAAGTGAGTCGCTTTACGCTTGAGCAACGTTGGGAAATATTGAAAAAATATTTCCAAAGTGAGTGCTGTGTAGCCCAAACAGTGCGTTTTTTTAGAAGTTTCGGCCGAAATGAAGCACTCACCGCGCCCGCTGTACGCAAGTTTGTGCAAAAAGTTCGTGTGACTTTGTATGGGAGTGGACAAAACTCTTGGTCCCCGTCATCGTAGGGTGCGCACAGACGACAATGTCACAGAGATTGACAGTTTGGACCATTTTTCTCCGACAATGAGGCTGGGAACAACGTTTTGGTCAACGGTGGGCGTTACAGAGCCATGTTAACCGACTTTTTTTTTTACTGGAATTGAAGACATGGATTTGGACGTCCTCTGGTTCATGCAGCATTGCACGCCATGCAACACAGCCCACGCCACAATCGATCTTTTGCACCAACTTCCCAAGACGGCTGATAGTCTTGGCGATGTCAATTGGCCTCCTCGGAGCTGCGATTTGACTCCTTTGGACTTTGGATTTCGGGCAATCCGGAAACGATTCAAGCACTTAAGACCATTATCATCCAAGCAATCCGTGAGCTACAGCCCGAAACCACCAACAATGTCTTGGACAATTGGAGTGACAGAATACGCTACTGCAAAGCCAGCCGAGGCAGCAACTTGAACGACGCTGTATTCCGTAATTAATGGGTATGTTTGCTCTTACTAATAAAGCCATAACACATGGGAGCAATTTTATTTTGTTCATTTTATTGCATTTTTAAAAAGAAACTTGTATTTGGCCCACCCTTTATATTTTGATATATAGGTAGTAGTCTTTCCAACTTTTTGTATAACTTCTTCAAGTATTTCAAAATTTGTACAACATTTTTTTTATCTCGCAAATTAGGTATTTCTAATGGTCAAAATAGAGTTGTGTTTATTTTTTGTTTCTAAAATCTGGAATAAACAGCAGAATTAAATGCGAAGGAAATCATTCAAAATTCTCAGAAACGCTGCGCAAACTGCAAGAAATATTAGATTCAATTTGACTTTCTGCGGCTTGCGGAAAATGGGTGTGTTCATTTCATTGGACTGCGCGAATCTCATATACACTAGGTTTACATTGGAGGTGCAATTTTTTTATATTTTTTTTTTAGGAAAAAACTCCAGTCAAAAAAACAGTCGACTGGATTTGATTTTTTTTTCCAGTCAAAACCGAAAAAATCCAGTCAAACTGGCAACACTGCTGATAGGTGATGTGCGTCGGTTGTTGAGAAAACGAATGTCCTCAGGTCTATTTGACGTATCTATAGTTTCATTCACAAGCACAATGTTCGAGAAGGAAGATGTAAGAGTGCTGTCATTGATTTAGAGATGATATTCAATTGGAGAAAGAATGGAAATTTGGACCCTTTGGGCAGTCCTGCGTTTCAATCAAAGAAACTCGATGATACACTATCTACTTCACAATTTAATTCGATCTGTCCATAACCCATAAGAGCTTACTCTGGGTGGAGTTTCTCAGTGGTAAGTGTGCTGGATTACTGTGCGAGGGGTCCCAGGTTCGATCTCCGGAAAAACACAAAAAACATCTTAAGGTTTTTTCTACTATCTCGCACCTGTCGCGAATGTCTGACAAACATTCACTCACTCAGTCATTTTCAATGACTTTCGGCAGCATGCGTTTAGTCTACCCGCTTCCTATAGAGCCTTGCCATACACAATTGTGTTCGTTTGAGACCCAATCGTCATCGCCATCCTTGAACATACGACTACATCCCAAACTCGTGCAGCCAAGACAAACCGTTCTTTGGAGTTTTGTGAAGAAGCCAGTCACATATGTTCGCGAAAGCCCTTAAAAGCCGAAAAGGCCTTATCATAGCCGTATAGATCGAAAGGACCTTTTTAGGAGATAAGCCCCACGTCTTACCGAAAGCACCCTTATACTGCCAGAAAACTGAGAGCTCCTTCGATGTCTTCGACTTGACATGCTTTGTTCACAGAAGTTTTTTATACAGGATCACTCCCTGATATTTCGCTTTATCGGAGATCTGGATAGTGCCGCCTTTTAGCATTGGCTGAGTCAGACCGGTCAAAATCCTCCGACTCGTGAAGAGAACAGCCTCAGTTTTCAAAGATTGACATTCCTAATGCACCATTCATCAACCATATATCTAGAGCCATCTGCACGTTAGCACAGATAGTCTCGAAACATGATCCGACAGAAAGTATGCTTAGTATAAGTATAAGAGCTTAATATAGAGCTAGACCTAAACCCGATCAAAAGTATTTGAGATATCCAAAGATACGGCTTTAAGTTACACAACTCAACAAATCTTTAGTAGAACAGCAGCTGATGAAATCCATTTATTGTCGTTTAAAAATCGGTGGTCTTACTATTTTGACACTAGCGCAAGCCACATACGTACCTATGTAGTTCTGACGTCAACAGAGAGTGCATAAACAGTGCACGGAGGGTGACAGTATAAAAGGTACAATATAAAATGTTATCGCACGTCTGCTGCTTGTAATTGTACCTGTACTGATCTTAAGGTACCTAAAAACATAAATGATAATGGCCACGTTCCATTGACCGTTAGATGACTAGCGGCATGCCAAACTCCATATAAAAAAACTGACACATTTTGTGAAATATCCTTTTCTGGGAAATTTTTCAATCTAGCACAAAATGAACTGCTAGATTGAACAAAAATAACGAACTGTCAAAACAAAAAGGTGAAAGTGCAGAAGTCAAATATTTCCAATTTGGTGTAAAATGTGAAATGAAGCTTCTATGTAATTAATATACTTTGTACATATTTGTTTATTTAAATTATAGTGTATTAATAAATATGCGGCATGATTTCCCAAAATATATTTTTGACTCTCATGAAGATGAAATAATACGAATTCAAATTGGTTTTTTTAATGTCACTTTGCCTCTGCTGCTAGATCTCTAGCGCCTGCGTTCCTCCATTAGGGATATTATGTGCTAGATGACTAGCGGTCAAAGGAACGCGGCCAATGATAATGATAGGTACCTTTTTCTAAAATGATTTCCAAGAAACTGTTTTGGCAATTTCGAAAAGAAAATCCACTCCCTCAGTTCTGAATAGTTCTGTCAATTGATGTCACTATTGACTTACGCATTGATTTTAATCGCATTTCTCATTATTTTACACACTTTCTTATCATCAAAATATTATACGTGTTACGTCTATTTGCAATCTCTATCTGCGCAAATTAGCGTCATATAGTTGTCAGATCAACCTACGTGTTTGTTTTATTTTGAGACCCACGTATATTTAATTAATGACTCAAGTGCGTTCATGAAATTGGAATTTTTCTTAATGAATTTTAAATACGTAAGTATGCAATAAAATATTTGTATGTAGAATATGTAATACATATATATAAAAAAACGATTTGCTATAGCAACGTGTTGGTAAGAGATGCAATGACCTATCTACTTAATCTATGTATGTACATAACTTGAATTTCATTATCAATTTTGTTTTATTGTTATTTTTTCTATTGCTTTTATTTTGCATCCGACAACAAGAATTTACGCTGTTAAATATTGGTACTAAAATATATTTTCATTATAGAAAACCCGAAGCCAGGGGGTATTTTAGAGATAACCTTTAATTTTGCGATATTTAGCTTATCTTCGCATTTATTCGGTCGACTAATATTCCTTTACATAGACATTAACGTTATAAAATAAATAAAATATTTGTGGAATTTTTTGAGCATTTTAGCTAGAGCGATCAGTGTAACATGGGATCAATATTTTTTTTTTTAAAGATGTTGACAATGTTTTAGGAATCCATATCATATTAAACCGACCGTTTCCTGTTGTTTTCCTGCAAAAGAATGAGGTTGCCAATTAAAGTGATTTTACGGCTATCAGAATACCTACTACGTTGATATTTTCCATAATTCGTATGATGGTGCCATGTTGGTATTTGAATAATGCGATTTATTCTCTTAATTTTGCAGCTCCGAAAACCTACCTAAGGAAAATGGGCGACCAAAATGCATACCTACCAATCATTTTCATAAATCAAAAGGTGAAAACAAATTTTTGTTATTGAAAAATAAGAGAAATAATATGTATGTCACTTTGGGAAACTGTCAAATTAATATGTAGTATAGCCGCTTTCCCCAATTTTCTTCAGATGGATTACAATTACACCATTGACATACTACATACATAATATATGGACTGCTAGTAGACGTCTTCGCGTTGGTTCCAACATAACCACTAGTACTCTTGGTTCGGAGCGGAATAATTTGGAAATTTACACATTTTTGAAGTGGCATCTATTGTTAACAATGATGCAACAATTTGAATTTCAACCGTTTTACTTGCCAAATTCAATAGGTGTCTCTAGCATTCTATGGAGAATTCAAAGATGGTTGTCGCATTGGCTCCCGTTTTCTAATGCCATCTACCTTAAACAGTGACGCAACAATTTGAATTTTCTCACACGCCCAATAGGTGTCTCTAGCATTCTATGGAAAAATCCGAGATGGTTCGTAATTTTGTTTCACTTATTTTTCGCTCCGAACCAAGAGCGCTAGTTTATGTTGGCGTCATTTTCTGGGAACAATTTGTATGAACTGACATTTCACTAGCAGTCCATATAAAATAAGTCAATGGATTACACAATGACGTACCTACAGTCCTACACTGATAGGGAATGAATAGAGAAACAAAATGGCGAATTTAGACAAAAGTTGAAGAGTGGGAACTAGCAGCAATAGGATTGCGAGTTGGAAGTATGAGTATGACTTGCCTGTTGCATCTCTTTAGAACTGGCCTTCTTTAAGTAGTATACGTGCGTCGTTCCAATTTGGATAGATGCATTCGCACCGAACCGATTTGCAAACGTACTTTAAAACTGAGGTACTTCCTAATAGAGTAAAGACAGAAAGACAGTGAGAGCGGTAGAATAGAGAGTTTTCAATTTCTGCTCTTTTAATTTGTTCGCATATTTGGCATATAGCTACCTTCTAATATCATACAAAAAGCAGGAGCACGTAAATGATGTAGTGTATTTATGCATCTGGTTGATAAATTTTAAATGTTACTTACTTACTTAAGGTATGGCGCTACAGTTCGGGGTGAACCTGGGCCTCAACCAACAAGCGTCTCTAGCCAGCAAGATCTTTTGGCCAGCTGTCTCCAGTTTCGCACGCTAAGTTGGTTAAGGTCCCCTTCCTTTCTCAACTTCCTCTATCTATCAGTCGTTGGACCGTCATTCTTCTGGCTACATTGATCTCTCTGTACAGCCCGTACAGTTCGTCGTTGTATTTCCGCCTCCATTCTATGTCTACGTTTATGTTGACGGGACCAAAAATGCGTTCTACCGGTTATGTTGATGTCGTCGGCGTAGACGAGTAGATAGACGGACTTCTGAAAGATAGTGCATCTGGTGTTAGCGTTTGAGTTTTGCAGTATTCTTTCAAGAACGATGTTGAAGAAGTCACATGACAGCGCGTCACCTTGTCTAAATCCTTTTTTGACATCGAAGGTCTCGGAGAGTTCTTTACCGAGCTTGATTGAGCAGCGTGTTTTCTCCATTGTCATCCTCCACAAACGGACGAGTTTGGCAGGGATGCCAAAACTGGACATTCCTCTGTATACTCAGTTTTAAAGTTACTATACTAAAAACACGCGCAAAATAAAAAGGGAAAGAAGGTTTACAGCATCCATAAAGGGAAACCAAGAAAATATATAGCTACTGAGACACCCATCTCACAACACTCTTACCGCTAGTTCCCTAATCCCAATCCGAGATCAGAAATACCAGTATCTAATATAACTGAGTAGATACTGAATTCTGGAAAAGGGGGGGGGGGGGGGGGTAGTCGAAGTGAAGCTTTCAAGGTATTAAGAGCCGTGTTCGGAAGCCCCTAGGCTGACAAAAACTTATTAAGGGTATTAATGCAACGTCGTAAGTTTACCATTTGCGTAAAATGGTAAGTTTACGACACATTTAAAACCAATCAGCTGTTCAAGAATTATTGTTTTGAGGGAATAACATTAACAACAACTCGTAGACAAAGTCGCTTTGGTAGGAATGATAGCTATTTCGAACTACACCACTGATTCATCGCCAGGCTATCCTTTTAAGTGACTGTTTAAAGAATTTGAATTCTGACAGTCAATTCTCCGTATATAATTAGAAGACATTTCTGCTTTCTCCTGTCAGGAAATGAAGCTTGCATTTCGATTTGTCAATTGACCAAGTGACTACCACTTGCGCCAACTGAGCTATAAGTACAAGTCCGCCAACTGGTAATTAGAACGGTGGAGAAGACCAACCTCTGTGCATAAAAATAACGAAATTTCCAATTGCAACCTTTTTGCACACGAACGAAAACACTCTCGCAAGTTTGGTGTTGTAAATTTCGATATTTGAACTATTTTAAAACTTGTTTTCTTAATACATTTTGATGGATTAATTGTGGTACACCTGCAATAGTAATATGTGCAATTTTCTCTTTATAAATGTTTCAAAGGGTAGGTATTATAAATGCATGCAAAGCATGAAGCAATTTTTTTCTGTTTACGCGCTTTCATTTCGACTGTAAAATGTCACATTGATGTTGTCGTAAGTTTTTCATCTTGATTTGCAAATTGCAACCCAAATTCTCGTGGTAAGCTTATCATCTTGTTGTAAATAATTTTCTACACAAATTTTGACAGTTCATTTACCGTTGCATGAATAGGTAGGTACCTCTATTAATTATTGATACCCTATGGAACAACTCTCAAACTCGAGCAAAACTGGCAACCGGTATGCCATAATCTTGTGTTCCTTTATTCATGGCGACAAGGATGAGCGAACGAAAAGTAACCACATTTTTATTTTTTACTCTGTCTTCTGCAAAAGATATTAATATTTAATAAATCTGTAAAAGTAAAAATAATAAACAGATACTATTTATACAGTAAAGGACCATTCACATGAGAGCGACCAACTACCTACGAACGTACGACTATTCCCAAGTTTTGACAGTCCGTTCAAATGAAGACTTTTCTATGTAGTCAGTTGGCGAATTTCAGCCATCAGTTTCTACCCGCAATGTGTAGTTTGAGTTAAGTTCTAACGAAGTAGAAGTATTCCTCTTGTTATACCTTTGCATATTCTTTCTGTAATATTCCAAAAAAAATACTAAAAGATATTAATTTCAAATCGAACACACCCATAAAATGTGTGGATTGCATCAGCACTTACGTTCCATAAAGAAAACATTTCGATTTGGCTTTGTTTTTGTTATTTCCAGATTCCAGTGTCAAACCGATAAGAAACCATAAAGCATAAAGTATAAATAGGTATGGATAATGATAGTTACGTCTGCATAATTTACGCTTTCACTTCACATTTAATTCCATCCGGATTCCGGACCTCTTGGTCTTGATATTTGCGTATTTCGTCTCGAAGGTGTTCCCAATTTATCTGAGTAAGTTACGTATATTGGAAGTAGGTACATATTTTAATTTTGGTTCATATTTGTGTGTCAAGTCAAATTACTCATGTGTAGGTACCGAAAAGTGGGAAGATCATTATTTAATACGATAAAAATGTATGTAGATAGGAGGAAATCTATAAGTGTGTATTAGCAGAGTGAATTCTCCTCGAGATGTGTGAAAACAGAAATGGGAAATAAAGAGACAGAAACAAATAAAAATTGCGGGAATGAGTTCTTGACGTATCTACATTATTTTTTATTTTGTATCACTATATCAAATGTCAACGGATTTGTTCTGTTTCTTTTGTTCGGAACAGAGTGGAAAATTGAACGGATCTTGAACAAACACCGGATATGGGCAGAAATTCGTTATTTATAACTTCCGAATGTCGTTACTTTTTTACAAAAACAAATTCCAGCACTTATCTCATGGTCTCATGAGTATGCTGATGTTTATTAATTGGAATACATTTCAGAAATATGGAAACAACAAATAAAAAAGTGATACTAATTAGAAATATTAAAGCAAGAAACTATTGTATGTACATATAATAATTGTAGTAGCAAATGCTCGTGTATCGCGTTCTAACTAACTAGTTCAGTGAAGAGTGACATTTCTGATAAAATGATATGAACTGATATACTTTGTTGTGTGTTTAGACTAAGTATGATTCCGGATAAGTTATATGTTTTCTACTCATATTCATACAAGTTTACATTGTTCAACTTGCTTTCATACCAGTTAGATATACGAGTATTGCTTTGGGACGGTGGAACAATGACTTTAGGTCAATATATTGCACATGGTTTAAATATAAACTGAAATAATTATTTTTCCTTTCATCCTTGGTAGAAAACTAAAGGCAACCTAGAAGTTCATATGAACGTTCTTAAAATGTTGACCTAATTTATAATTACTAAATTTGTGCCTCTCTTTTTAGATTATGACGTACTACGATTACAACATTTCAGAGGAGTGTCAACATCAGTTATATTCGAATACATTAAATATATTGGATCTAAATGACGACTGTCTTATAAACATATTAAACTACCTAAGTGACCATCAATTAGTTGGTATATTTGGTACATGTAGAAGACTAGACGAAATCATACAAATAACCCTACGTCGATGTAAGGAGCTATGTTTCAGTATGCGAAATTTCAATTCGGACGATCGAAAACTAATACGATTGGTCGAACCCTATCTGACATCTATCGAATTTTCTGTTGGATATTCAGTGAGCGATGAAATTGTTCTGTCAATATTGGAATTGATTTCCAATTCTTCAAAGCTGAGAAAATTTACATTGCACTATGTTACAATGTGCGAACAATTTTTGCAGATAATCGCCAGCATTTCGGATCAATTGGAAAGAATTGATTTTAGTTTTTGTCAACTTAGAGATGAAGTTACGATGGATTTTTTTAAATGTCACTGCAGTTCCTTGAGGGAATTGATTGTGATCGGAAATTATTCGTTTGTTGGTAGCCCTTTAGTTTATTTGAGAAATTTAAAAAAGCTTATTGTCGAAAGCCATGAGAACTTTGATCTAAACTTGAATGAGATTAGAAAGAACAATCCAAAGGCGGAGATTATTATTTACGAAAAGGGACGGTTAAAAAGTGTCGATTTAATTGCTTGAATTTATTGTTCTTTTATATATGGTTATAATATAATGTTGTTGCACAAAATTTGACTATTTTAGTACTGATAGCAAAAATCATTGGTTCGTAGCAGAATCTGCGTCTATCTTATTTGAAACTACTGTCATGACAAAAGACTAATCGTTGACTATACTTTTCTTAATCTGTCGAAATCGAGGTCGAAGCAGTTCTGTTTTAAGAACTCGGAGTATCCTACTGCTGGTTGACATGGATGCGTATTGCTTAATGCCAGATACAAAGCTATAGGGAGTTCAATGGTCGCCAGTATAGAAGAAATGTATGGACACTTGAAACGCTTCGACTGTCATCACTTTCCCCCAGATTAACGGTCGTAAACACTACTTGATTGCACCTTTGAGTTACAGGCAATAAAAAAACCGGAAATGGGAAATGATAAGCTTTCTGAATTTACTAAACCAAATCCAAGGCCGAAGGCAGAGATGATAAAAAAAATTCATTACATTTTGCATCCAAGGAAAACTTCTCTTGCGGGAACTGGTCCAATACGTAGAATTTCAGCTCGATTCGCACATAGTAATACCTACCTTAATTTCTTGCAAATTATATTTAAATTAATCATAGACAAACTGCAATAATTGGATAAATAAAAAGCTGAAAATGAGTCTATTTTAGGTGCGCAAGCTTAAAAAATATAGGGTAGAGGTATAGTCGTATAGTATCTAAATTTCTAGTCATAACCCCTAAGCACGCGCAAAATAAAAAAAGCTAAATATCTTCATACAACTCATCTAATCTATGATATAACTGAACTTCAGGCCAAATCATTTTTCGGCTTGCTGTATTCATCAACCTATATTGTATCATTTTGGGAGACCATCCTGTACAATTAAGACACAATTTTCTTCCTAAACAGCTGTCCCTATGCAATTATGTAAAGTTGCATGAAATGTCCATCACGGATCAGTTTCAATTGTCCTAAAGTTGAGTTGGATCATAGAGCCGACTTACTACGAAACAATTAAGGATGACTTGGCTGTGGAAGAGTTGCCGGTAACCATATGGAAGCAAAAATCAAAAATTCGGCAAGAATAACAATTTTGACATAACTTGACCGACAGGAGTTGTAATTATTGGAACCATCATTCGAGTCACATCTAAAGGGTGTCTCATAATTCACGCAAAATGTAGTTTTGATAGAAAATACAGATTTTTAATTAGAAAGCTTCAATTTTTTATTGATTCATAGAGTATACAGATTGGGGCTATGTATGGAATAGCAAATCGGATAAATGGCCGCCACGGCTTTCTTAGCAAGTACGTAGGTACTATTTTATTTAAATTTTCTATGAAATTTTCGTTTCGCATAAATGTGTCTAATTTTCATTAATACACCTCCCAATTTCCTCTTTCAAGGCGTTGGTGGCCGTGGGCTTGTTTCCATAGACCTTTGACTTCAAAAAACCCCAAAGAAAAAAGTCCAATGGCGTTAAATCGCAAGATCTGGATGGCCAAGTCTGATCGCGAAAACAGCCGATTACACGATTAGGAAATGACTCATGAAGTAATTGAATTGTTTCTCTGGCTGTATGGCAGCGTCTTGTTGAAACCACATGTTGGTCACATCCATATCTTGTAATTTAGGCACTAAAAACTGGGTTATCATGTCACGATAACGAACACCATTAATTGTTACTGCCTGACCAGCCGCATTTTGGAATGGTCCGATAATGCCTCCAGCCTGAAATCCGCACCAAACAGTCAAGCGTTGTGCGGATGCATTTTTTTCTCAACAAATACTCGTGGGTTTTCTGGACCTCAAATGCGATAATTTTTACGATTAACGAAGTCATCAAGATGAAAATGAGATGAAGATGATTTTGTTCGAAAATTGCGGACTGTAGTTGACAAACCCTCATTATTTCTAATATATTGCTCAACAATGAAAATGCGTTGTTCTTACGTATAGCGCTCCATTTTCTCTAACCCCGAAATGTCAGCTGTCACATTGTTCCCTTTTTTCCGTTGGCATCACTGTACTTACTATTAAATGGCGCAAAATTCAAATTTTGCGTGAATTATGGCACACCCTTTACTATGAATTTTGAAAAGAAGAACCATCAAGACCCCTAACTTTAACCGGATCCCTAACATTGACCAATTTTTTCAGCGCCTCCAGTGCCCAAATGAATCGAACAAACCAATTTTTCTCCACCCGTGCCATCTTTTGATTAACAGGGAAATCATTTTCGGAAGAGAAAAATGGGTTTGTTCGATTCATTTCGGCACAGGAGGCAGAGGCGCTGAAAAACTTGGTCAATGTTAGGGACCCGGTCAAAGTTAGGGGTGTTGACGGAACCATTAGAATAGGAGTAATCCACCCAATTTGCAACTGCACTGCAATGAAATTGGATTCAGATAATCATGAAACGTGTACCCCACAATTTTGTAGCAATGAGCTATGATGTTTGTGGTATAGGATCTTCTATAAAGTTTCATTGGACACATCAGATTTTAATTTCAGATCTCAGATTTTTTCGTGGCACATAGAACATGAAAGCAGATTTATGTGCTTTTGTAAATGTATTAGTGCGTTTTTTGACAGCAAATAATTGTTTTCGTTTGTCGATGGAAACATACGAACTTAGTATGGATAATCATATCGAAGAAGAATCAAAATCCACAGATGACAAGGAAGAAGAAGAAGATGATAGTAATTGCTCAAAAATTAAGTCCATTAGTTACATTTTTGTTCTGAATAATTGCTTGTCACGAGCCTTTTCGTAATTTTCTGAATGATGAAAACCAAGGTAGGTATATTGATATTAGTGACAATAATTGTGTAAATCTCGATATCAAGATCCGGATCAAACAAAAAAATTCTTTACCCAATTAAACATGAAAAGTGATATACAAAAAAAAAATGAATTTTTTCTCAATGGCAAACCGCATAAGACATTTTTGTATTGCAAGTTCCTTTATATTTCTCCACTATCTGGCAACATTCTTCTATTCTATCCACTTGACGTTTTTACAATCCATACTCAAAGCCTCAGAATTTTCTCCCTTCGAGATATATTTCGATTCGGCGCACATTTTACCATACCACCACCGCACCGACTGTAAATGTGAGATTTCTCGTGGAAAGTAAACTATTTTCATTCAAAGACAGACGTCACATCAGTCGTCATCATCGCCATCATTGTGCACAAAATATTCACAAAAAAAAAAAATATTAAAAATATAGTACTCATACGCAACAGTCAGTTTTGTTCAGAAGAAAAGACAAATCGCGAACTTCATTACCAATTGATATGAATTAATCGATTTAAATTAATAGAAAACGACAAAACATATCAAGGCTGTGATGCAAGTTAATTGACTCGACATACGGTTTGAGTGAAACGAACAAAAATACACCAGACGGCAAAATTCATCAATTCCAATAATATTGTGTGATAAAAATAAACTCCCTCGTCTTTGGATACTCTTCCCTTCTGTTCTGTGTTCATCTACAATTTCTCGTTACTTATAGCGGTTTTGACGTTTTACAAAATATTTTATTTTATTTTTAAGTTAATGAAGTGAAAAACGTGATATAACTCCAACGCTTTGCTATCTATGTATAAAATGGGCATCTCAACTGATCCAGCATTATTAGACGTGGAGTTACCATCAACTCTCATCGAATCACCCTCCGTCTCAACATTTCTGCCGGAGGAAGAAGCTTCCATATGCCCCCTCCTATCGACAACTTCCTCTACTCCGTTGGCGTTTTCGCATCCCCTAACGCCGAGTGCCGACAACGATAGCAATAACTCGGGCATTTGTGAGGACACTAAGGCCGAAACAAGTTCGTCATCGGGCAGTAGTTCTGGTATTGGAATGGATGTCACTGATGCTGCAGCGTCGAGCCTTTTTAATCACAACGCCTATCATCATCTGAGGAAGAACAGCAATGATGCAGTGATGCAGGTGAGTTGGTTTCGTGTTTCTATTGTTTGTGGGTAGTGTTGGTGTTGTTATTGTTTAAACGAAAAACTCCTCATTTTTGGGGGTTGAAAAAGGCAAATGAAGGTCAATTGTGAAATTTTAGATTATGTTACTGTATGGTGTTATGTTCTGTGCTAAAATTGTTGTTTATTGTTTTTGTATGGTAAGCTTTGTCTCGGATGACAAGGTGCATTTATTTGGACGACTACTTTTGTAAACAGAACTCATCATCAATAATAATTTATGAGCGTTTCTGATGCGCAATTAATAGCGTTGTGGTTGTGACGCAGTAGCCAAAATATTCATTTTTAACCATAATAACGGGTATCTAGTGTCACGTCATGTCTTAATATTTTTAATGTTTTCATTACCAATTCCATTATATTTCCCACTGTTTGCTCTTGTTACTTTCGAAATTATTGCGATTGGTGAGACACAATTTTACTTTTTGGCTTTAAACATTTTGGAAAATTAAAAATTGGTAACACTCAAACTCAATGTTCAGTAATCGACAGCAACGGGCTAGCTTCATTGAGCACATATAATATATTACCAAAGTAAAGCATAGAATAGTAAAATAGACTAATACTCGATAAAAAAATTCCGAGTGGCATTTGTGATAATTTAAAAGTGGCAAGCTGCAAATGACGAAAGCGTGCATATGAAGCGCAGCTACGTGTACAGTAGGCCTTAATAGGTATTTTTGAAAATTTCCACGAACAAAAGATTTGAGCTTGCATCTCCCTTACCGGTATAGTAAACAATTTAAAAAATAATAATCAGTTGGTCAAAAATTGCTATAATTTTTTTCTCAAGTCATTTTTATTTTAAACAAATTTTTTTTTTATTTAAAAATATTTTTTTTTTTTAAATTTTGTAAAATTATTTTATGAGTGATTAAGGATCTTCACTTTTAATTTTTCCGTCCGTTATAGTTTTTTATATTAATTTTTTAAACATCCATCCATACCTACTACTAACTACTTATGTACTTTATAAGATGCAACGTCCGTCTGTTCGTCCCACCATAACTCGAGAACCATTCGTCCGATTTTCATGATTTTTTTTCTCATTTATAGATGTGTAGCCAAATTAGGCCGTAGGATGGGTGAGAATTGTTGAGGAGTAAAGGGGTCTCGGGGAGTAAGGGGGTCTCATGAACTGTTAACCGTATGAACTTGAAAGTTTGTGTGTTGATAGATAATTCAAAATTATTACATGCCTCATTCGTCGTTTTTCAAAATTCGTCCTATATGAGTTAAAAAGGGGGTGCAAACTTTTCTATTTCGAGCTTACTACGCTTTACTTGCTATTATAATCATAAATCTATGTAGGTATGCAAATTCAAGAAATGCATTTATTTGTTCGGCAATACTTCACTGACTATTTTGAGCTAACATTCATATTTCTGGTCCTTCCAGAGGGTGAGATATAATAAATTGAAAATTGATCTTCTTTTCTTTTTTGCACTTGCCATTGCACTTGTGCTTAGCGGTAGTTTTATATTGCGTTTCAAAAATAGAATTATTACTCGCACACCGGCACGACGGGTACTCAGAATGCACATTGTACGTACAGTGAGCGTTAAAAGTGAGTAAACGTTAAACTAAGGGTGTAGCAGAAAGGTACCGATCCCGTGAAAGGGGTTTCTGAGTCTCTGGCCAATTCGCCTGCTTTTTCGTTTCCTTCAAAGCCTTCAATTTAGTTCTGTTCCCGAGGCGTAAACTTTTAAATGTATTGAAATAGTGTAGGGGCGGGTTTCCAAAATAGTAAATTCGCTAAAATTTTAATTAAAATTTTTTCTGTCTTCAAAGGCTCCAGAAAACATAAATATGTAGTAGCGCAGTCTTGAATGGAGTGGAGCTAGGCCTGGATAACACTAAGGTTTTCTCCATAGTTTTTCTTACCCTCCACAGGAAGGTATATTCACTTTGCCTTTACATTTGTAACTCCAAAAAGGAGTCAATCAGGTTCAAATTCTGAATCGATTTAGCCATGTCCGTATGTCTGTCCGCCTGTCTGTTAAAAACACGATATCGTCCAAGCTAATCGACCTAGGCGAATCAAATTTTGTAAGAAGACTTCTTTTTACCGTCGACAGCTTGGTGTTGAAAATGAGCTATGTAGTTCTGGCAGATCCCACACAAAACCAATATTAGACCCATGCGTGTACACTGACATACTACATAACATTTGCATGACTTGTATGTAGTGGCGGGTATCAAAGCATCGGCCAGGCCGGATAACTTTTGCTTATTTTTGTTTATTTTTCTGTTTCTTTTTGTAAAATAAGTGGCAAATTTTTGGCGCTGATGTGGTGAGTGCTGATACTGTAAGCACCTCCATCGCTGAAGTGCATTCTTGGCTTTCTCTCTAAAATGGGTAATCCTGGATTTGCTTCCTGGTAGTATACAATGGATCAGTTGCGTCTGAGTACTCCAGTGAAGTGTTTCCTAACCCGACAAAAAAAAAGAGCGCATTTCTTGACATTTCTAAAACGTAAATTCCTTGTATGTACCTACATTTGACCCTTTACCTACCGAAATGTCTTCGCGGTGCATTTGCGCAAGTTAACTGCCCTTGTCTTTCCGTCTTGATCTGCAAATTCAATAACAAAACTAAAAGATATAGCATACTATTAAATTAACTAAAAACAAATTCTCATTTTAGGACGCCAATGGTTTGGGAATAAAAGGCCACCTAGTCATGAAATCATCCAATGACACCCCGTCATTTGTCTCCTGGAACTGGCCGCTTATACGAAAATGTACATTCTTCATATTCATGTCCAGCTTACTCGCAATGTGTGCCGTAGTCGTGGCTATGATCATCACCCTTCCAAAGACCTGTAATCCAAAGTAAGTTTTCTTTAATCTTTAATCATTATATAATTGTATCAGTAACTTGCTTTTCTAGAACCGCCTGGTATCGAGGCAGCGTTTTCTATGAGATCTTCCCGGCTAGCTACCAAGACTCCAACAGTGATGGACTCGGTGATCTAAGGGGTATTGCCAATCGTATTGAGTACCTTACTGCTTTAGGTGTTGGAGTAGTTCGCCTTAATTCAATATTTCCCACCGAACATTATCCAGATGACTTCAATAATGTGACTTCTTTGGTTAATATCGCCCGAGTTTTGGGAAGCACAACAGATCTAATCCATTTGGCACGGTCCCTACACGCCAGGAATATATCACTTGTTTTGGATCTGCCAATTTATCCATACCTAACACATTTAGAGGAGGCGAATGAGATTAATCACACCGTCAGTGAAAATGTCACTGAAGCAGCGCCATTCAAGACAGACAATCCGGTCACTATCGCAATGCAAAAGTGGATTGCCATCGGAGTCGATGGATTTTACTTGAAAGGCCTGGAGATGTATTCCCACGATGAGAACCTCTTGAATAACATGGCCGAATGGAAGCATATTCTTGGACCACAGAGAGCCTTGATTGTTGATAATGCCATATTCGAAAAACTCACTTCCGTCATTGCACAAAGAGTTTTGACACATGTCGATTTGGTGGATTATCATGTGGACGTTGCCAATGGCACACAGCACATTATGCAGCAGATTCAGTCGGCATTGAAAGGGCCTTTAGCGCCACGAGAGGATGGTCCTTGGATTCACTGGTCAATTGGAGGCGTGAACAAGCAACGAGTCTCTCGACAAATGAACGGCAATGCCACACTGGCCGCAACCATTATGCAACTTATGCTGCCGGGATCTCCGAATATTTTCTATGGCGATGAAATCGCATTAGAAAATGTTCATGACCCCCATAACGAACACACA
Organism: Cheilosia soror; assembly: GCA_949372485.1. Taxonomy (NCBI): domain Eukaryota; kingdom Metazoa; phylum Arthropoda; class Insecta; order Diptera; family Syrphidae; genus Cheilosia; species Cheilosia soror. The sequence goes on from OX443561.1 coordinate 124,991,062, forward strand.
GAATCAAGGCATCTACATCATCTGTCAACCATGGAATGGGCTGATGCACTAAAGTTCACGACTAGAGAAACTCTACCGTGGTTGCCGAAGAGCGCTTCGTTTAATTTGGAAAACTTCTGGCAGGTAGCAGAAATGATCCACTTACGTGATCGATCTCCGTCTATATATAAGAACGTCATCTGTAAGCCAAATCAGAATATTCCAAATACACAAGTGCTAAGCAGTAGGAACGACATAATTGTGGTGGAGAGGGTATATCCGAGAAGAAACTCATTCGTTTCGATATCGAATTTTGCCCAAAAAATGGTTTCAATGGATATGACATCGAAATACTACAGTGGACATGTAATGCTGGGGAATACTCAAAGCGAGAAAATCTATTTCGGGGAGTTCCAAATAGGTGGAACGGAAACTATTGTTGTTAGACTTGATAAATAAAGAATAATGTTGTTTTTTTGATGATTTTCATAAAATGAAGTTCTTGCGGTTGAATTTTTTTTAGGTCTTCCATATTTTTCTTCGCAATCTGGTTTAAACCGAGAGCTGTTGGCGTAATGTATACGTAACGTCGATAAACGTGACAGAGCTACCATCATATGATAAGTTTTAATTTCGCATGTTGTGTTTGTATTGTAAGTTGAGCAGATTTATGGATTAAACAATCTCACACGGGACTAAAGGCTAAAACTTAGGTACTGCCGTTCGACATCATGTATTCTAATCAAATTTGCTTAAAAGTATAACATTGTATTGGATTGTTGACGTACCCTCATATTTTACAGTTTTACACTCCTCGCCGGTTGAATGGAACGTCCTGTCTGTACCAACGCTGCCCCCCCAAGAGGTCGAAAATGTAGTACGGGAGCTTTTAAAATGTTGTACAATGTAGGTAGTACAATTTGAAAAAAACAAATAAAAACACGAATAATTAATTTATAATGATTTTTTAAGTAAATAAACATGAATTCATAACTAAACAATTAAGAAAAAATTAAATACATACCTATGATTAATAACACAGCTCGAAAAATAATCACAGAAACTAAAATTAATCTTCTCTATATATATAAAACAAAGTGGAAAAAAATGTTTCCCTCTGTCGCCCGTAATTTTCAACCGATTTTGTTGATTTTTTTTTTTAAATATCGGTAATTACGGTGATTAATAGGCTAAAAAATTCAAAATCGGACAAAGGGGCGTGACACCGCCCATAAAAACAAAACTTTCAAAATCTTATATCTCGAAAACCACCGAATCGATTGAGATCAAACTTACAGGTAATCTTGCGTATTGGCCGTGGAGTGCTCCTGTGAAGACTGGTTAAAATTGGATAAAGGGGCGTGGCACCTCCCATACAAAAAAAAAAAAACATTCAAAGTCGTATATTTCGAAAACCACCGAATCGATTGAGATAAAACTTACAGATAATCTTAGGTATTGGCCCTAGAGTGCTTCTGTGAAGATTTTTCAAAGTTGGATAAAGGGGCGTGACACCTCCAATACAAGAAAATTAAAACATTGTCGCCCGAAAATAAATAAAATAAAATAAAATAAAATAAAAAATAAAAAAAAATTAAAAGGCCTGGTGAAGCTGGCGGGGGTTCAGCTAATATTACATATTACTAAGTAGGTACATGGTACCTACCTACAATAAAAAAGAAAAATAAGAACTACATATTACATTTAAAAATTATTTTGGATAATGGTTGGCATTCTGATAGAAAAAACGTTTTTGCAGATGTTAATAAGGATTCAGGCGGATTATATACATTTCCCTGATCCCTGACTTATTCCTTGGACTGCAGTATTGCATCGACCGTATCTATATTCAAACTATTTCTTGCGTCATTTTTAATTAAATTTAAACTAGAAAAATAACGCTCTGCAGGGGCACTGCTATGTGTATAGTTACATATTATTTTTCCAAATGCAGGCTTTTGTTAATTGGAAATACTAATTGAGTTGAGTCTGCTGCGTAACAGAAGTCAGTTTGTAGTAACAACAAGCGCTGAGAAAAAATATAGTTTAATAATTATTATACCCGGTACCACACTGTGGGTATATTCACTTAAGAAGGCGTTGTAGGTATGACAAACTATATATATTATTGATCAGCATCTTAGTCGATCTAGCGATGTCCGTCCGCACGATTACGGCCGTAATTTAAGAGCTATCGACTTAAAATTTGGTACGTAAGCTTTTCTCTACCAAACTGAGGCTAAGTTCAAAGATGAGCAAGATCGGATGAAAACTACTACTACCTTCCATACAAAATATATAGCTATTTTATGTTAAAAATTAAATTTAAATAGCTACAGTAAAGATAGCAAGTTTAAACTTTGCACATATTGTTTTAATATGTATTTAAAATTTTTTGACAAAAAATGAGCTGGGTCGAATAAAAACTACCCATACCTCCCATACAAATATATATATTTTTAATACTAAAATATTTTTTTTTATTTTTACAATAATACAGTACCGGGTATTTGAGCTTCGGCATAGTCGAAGATAATTGTCTTACTGGTTTTTTTATTATTATTTTTTAAGTGTGAGAAATTGTAGTACAAAGTACGCAATTAATAATTGTACGTACTCACTTTTTTGACCAACAAAATGTAGTACAAACGCTACAATTGTAGCAAGGGGGCAGCGCTGGACTCTGTACACTCTCTTTACAATTGCTCATTCTCATAATCTCCAAAGCGATTTTTGGTATTTTTGAACGCTATTTTTGGGTAACTCTTAAGGACCATTCACATGAGAGCGAACGAACGAATTGATGAAATGTGAACAAACAGCTTTTTAAGCATTTATGAACTAAAAATTCCACATTTTACTATTCCAAGAGTAGAATAATTAATTATCCCATCAAAATGTATTAAGAAAACCAGTTTATAAACAGTTTAAATAACAAAATTTCAAATTCCCTACTTTTTGCCGCGAACGAAAACACCCTGGCGCGAATAGTCAGTCTATTTACAATCCACATCATTTAAATCGCGTTCCACAAAGTCCCGAATAAAAGATTCGTTCGATTTTAACCTTATTCCAAGAGGGGGATATCTTTGAATAATAAAATGTGCAATTTTCTGTTTATAAATGCATAAAAAGTGGTTTATTCGCATTTCATCAATTCGTTCGTTCGCTTCCATGTGAAGGATCCTTTAGGGATGGGAAACACCGGTTGGTTTTAGCTGAGTAGGTTTTTTTTTGCTTCGGTTAACCACACATTTTCAGGTTATTTTTTTGGTTCTTCTCCGCTTTTTTTATCCAATAACCGGGTAACATTTTGCTATTCCCTTTCGCATTTTCGAGGAATTTTTTTTGGGAGCAGAGCCAAACTTATATGCGGTTATTGTCATTTATTGCTCAAAAATATTTATCTCTTGCCGGAATTTCTGTAGCTTCTGAAAGATTGGTTTCCACATTAAATTATGTTATTTCTGATGAGAGGAATCGACTCACAGAAAAAACATATTATTGAAAGAGTTTTTATACGAATAGGTTGGAAGAAAAATATTGGCAAACTACAACCTGTTGATGTAGGTATTTATTTATCTTATCAGCTATTAATTCAAAATGTTAGTATGTACTTCATTGAAATCTTTTTGTAATTAAATTTGAGTCTTTTGTCTTCATTTCATAAATATAGCTAGATTTCAATAAAAATGTAATAAATTTTGAAATAATGTACATAATGTTTTTTTCTCAAAAAAAAAAAAAAAAAAAAAAAACAGCCGATTTAACTTAAAACCGTTAATTTTATGCAGTTAAAACCGCCACGCCAGGTTAAACTGGCAACAAATTAAACCGGAATAACCGAAAACCGCCATTCCTAGTATAACTCTCTTCTTCTTTCTCTGTGACTGCTACATATTGCAAGTTCTGGAAAAGAGCGGTTATTATGTTTTTTTTTTCACTTTTATTTTAGCATTCTCTGAAATGTAGGCAACATTTTTGCGCCACCACAATAGAACCGTAGGTATTTAGTTTGACCGTTATCTTTAGCACGTGGAATGAAATCTTTCTTTGTTTGATTTTTTTTGTTAATTTCGACTACCTACATATTTAATTTAAATAAAAAAAATGAATGTAATGGGTTGAGAAAAAGCCTTAACCCAGGAGAAAAAAGGACAAATTAAAGCTTAAAGGGCGCTTGTATATTTGTTGCCAAATTAGCTAAGAAAATCGAGAGGAGACGAAGGTAAATCCATATTTTTAAGTAATAAGTCCAACTATTAATAAAAATATGAAAGGTCGCATGCACAGTGTGTTTACTAACGCGGAAAGGTGACTAATATTAAAAAGGCGTCGAATTTAACAGATTACAAATCATGAACAGATCACCCCTTAACCCGGTTAAAAAAACGCAACGCCTCCTTTTTTGTCACATACGTCCTGGACTTCGTTAGTGACATTATGACGTGATCTTCTCTGATGCAATTTTAGTCAAACACATTGAATGCGTTGTCTTGCAATGGTATATTGAAAGAGGCCTTTCCATGCTTTTATAAACTGTTTAGACCTCTGCCTTGGATCAGTCCAGGTTGTTAAAACGTATATACATATAATAGAGCCAAAATGTGGAATTATTAAGCTGACCGCATTTAAATACCATCCCCATTTGGGGATGATTGACACGTCAAGTTTATTGATGGGGCATTGAAGAAATTTTTTTAAAATCTAATCTTACCGAGTGGGAAAGCGAGGAGTAACAAAGTAATTCATCGCCAGACTCTTTTTGAGTGATTGTTTAAATAGTTTGAATTCTGACAGTCAATTCTCCTTATATAATCCACTTGGGAAGACATTTCTGCTTTCCCTTGTCAGGAAGTGAACCTGCACTTCGATTTTTGTCAATTGACCACTTGCGCCAACTGAGGGATGAGTACAAGCCCGCCAGGTGGGCTTACGAAGACACAATGGCGAAAACTTCCATATAAAATTATCTATTGTGGCCGTATTCACTTAAATGCGTAAAAGCCTCATAAACTGCGTAAACTGCAAAAATTTACCACCTCGTAAATGAACTGTCAGATTTTGTATGGAGAATAGTTTATGCAGATCTCATAATTTTACGCGACGATTTAGGCTCGGAAATGAACCGCGGAAAGTTACGCAAATCACAAATGTCAAACTTCGACAGACAGTCGTTATGAACAAATTGTTTGTTTGATTCTAGATTTACAGTCGATTTACGCGATTTACGCCATCACATTTCCGAGGGGTGTTCAGTTAAAGCGTCGCATTTACGATAAATAAATAAATAAATAGGTGCGGCGCAACAGGCGGGTGACACCCAAGGCCTAGCTTCTCGCAACCATTCGTTTTGTGTGAGTTTCTATTTTTGGGACGAATGGAAGGGACCTACAATTTTATGCCGAGTCCGAACGGCTGAATTGAGAAGCTTTTTCATGACAGCCATACTCTCGGATGTTTGTCAGACGTTCGCGAGAGGTGGCGCAGTAGAAAAAAATTTAAGATGTAATTTGTGTTTTTCCGGGGATCGAACCTGGGATCCCTCGCGCAGTAGTCCAGCACACTAACCACTGCGCTACTGCGCCCACCGCATATACGAGCTGCATAAATTTATCTGGATTAAGTGAATACCCTTATTGATAAGGCCGAATGTGTTTTGTTATGACTTTTTGCTAAAAATGTATTATTTTCAATAAAAAACTACTAAATATGATGCCCCTATTGTAGAATACAGCTCAACTTAATTGAGTTGAGTTGTCTTCAATTCAACTCAACTTTCACACAACCCAAACTAACTAACAATTTATAGACAACCACCGCCATCTTTGTTGTGTTTTGACAGACAACTTTTCTATCAACGTTGTGTATGACAATACCGACAATACCGAATTTTGAATGACATAAAACCAAGAGACAACTCAACTGTAGATGTAGTTGTCTTACACAATAGGGGCATTAATTTTAGACTTGTTTTCATTACTTTCGGAGTAAATTAACCTATGCCACACTATATTATATTGGACAAATAATAAGATTATACAGTTTGGCGTTTCGCTGTTTATTCAAAAATTAAGTCTACATTATAAAGTATTCCGAGCCAATATTCTTGTAGGCCAATTGTGTAGCAATCCATGATCGGAACTGCGTCACACTAGCATACACACCAGGAACATTTTCTTCACCACACGAGATGCCCCAGGCAACGATACCAGCTTGGTAGAAACGGTTCCTCGAATTTTCATTAGGACACACAAGTGGAGAGCCACCATCACCCTTGCATGCATCCTTATCTTTTTCTCCACCGGCACACATAAAACTGGAATGCAATTCAAAGTACTTGCTCAAGCGAGTTTTTCGCAAATTATCCTGGCACTGAGCATTTGGCACAACTGGCACAACGATTTTCTTCAAAGTTGTCTGATATTTGCCATTGTGGTAATCATTTTTGCCCCAGCCAGTTACGTAACAGCGGGAGGTATCAAAGTCATGGTCAAGTTGTGGCAGACATATTGTATTTACATTTGGCGCCAAATCGAATGGGGAGTCAAATATTAACATAGCGATATCATTGTGTAAGTTTGAGGGGTTAAAGTTCTCGTGAATGATTACATCAGTAGCATATCTGTCCTGGTACGGATGGGTTTCTTCGTTAGAATCGGCTTTCCAATCACCGGCGCGCGCCTTGAAGTTGCTCGCCGGTCTGCCCCGAACGCAAACCGCACCGGTTAGTACAACTTTTGGGGTAATCAAGGAACCACCGCATTGGTAAATATAGACCATTTCACCGTTTGATAATTTATGTTCAAGCAGAATTGCTACCATCCATGGAAATTCACCTTCTTTAGCTATATGGTTGGAATCTTCGGCTAATGGGCCAACTCCATCACTATTTCGATAGCCACAACCGGGTGACACTCCTGCTGGTCTGTATGGTTTATCAACCTAAAATAGAATATAGCTTCTTAAGTAGAATAATGGCAGGAGATTTAATATGAATAATTACTTTCTCAAAATCGGAAAACCTTGTTTCAAGAATTGGAAGCGTCTTGTTATTAACTTCTTTGGTGCAACAAGTTTGCGGATATGAACAAGCACTATTGGATTCGGTAGGGCTCTGAATCTGAAAAAAAAAAAACATAAAATAAAATCAATTGTAGGTATGGATTGTCTTTTTTTGTAAATATACTTTATCATCACTGGACCGTCCAGTTACAGCTGAATAATCTATAGCACGAATGTCAAGGAGTGAGACACCGTCTGTGTTGATTTTTCCATTCTGACAAAGATTTTTGGGAACGCATTCTCGATCTTTACCGCATGCTTCATCACCGATGGTCATAGGTATTGCAATCGCAAAAATGTGTATTAAGATACATTTCGAAAACAGCATAATTCAAAGCTATCTGAAATTAGAAATTACCGCAATAGTCTGATATAAATGAGAATGAGTTTCAATTAAAGAAAAAACTGCAACTAGAAATTGTCGCCTTAAATTGGCTTATACTTATTTGTCAATAAATCAATCATTCGCTGTTTACTCCAATATAACTATTTTATGATACATAGGTAGGTACATCTTCATATTCAAGAAATTTGTTGACACTAGCTGTACCCTACCCATATACACACTATGCAAATAAAGAGGGAGGTACATATGAGTACATATAATTATACGAGTAGCTGCATAATGCAATTGGAAATCGGCGGATAAGTATTTGCTCTTCGCTGGTCAATTTTGGCTTGATAATCCTTGGGCCTTCTTAGATTGAACTTCAGCGCGCACGCGACAGATTTGTAGCCGCATGTGCGTGAGTACATAAACGGTAAACAAATCTGAAGTATAATGGTCGCCTCCAGGACGTCTGTTCAATGCACTCTGCATGTTAGTGGAGTCCCATTGAAGGAGGTGGAGAAGTTTAAGTATCTCGGGGTCTTGTTCACAAGCGATGGAAGGAGGAACGCTGAATATTTCTCTGGGATTGGTCAGGTTAGGTCAGTTTTCAGCCAGCTTTAGGTCATTATGAATACCGAAATTGGGTTCAAAGCTAAGTAGCAGGGCAGTTATTCCCAAATGCGTGGCCGATCGTGTTGAAAGCGATACCTCAATTTCGACCGTCTTCGCTTTTGCCTAATACTCTCAAAAGCGAACTCATTTTTCCGGTGCTTTCCAGTTTTTTCCATTCCGATTTCCAATTTTACATCCGTCACCTAAAAAGCTGTCGCTTTTGAATGGAGTGAATCGTTTTTTTTTAGATATAAAAATACAAATAAGTTATAAGAAGCGATCCGCAGCGCTTTTGGAATAGACCCCCTGATCTTTAACTTGGTTTTTGTTCCAGCTCTTACCTATTGCTATGATATTTGGGTAATGACCAAAAGAACAAGATCGCGGAGATAAGTTGCCGAAATTAGATTCGTTCGTTGCATTGATGGTGTCACTAGCAAAGATCGTATAAGCTGGGTTTCCACTCGAGATTTGAAAATTACAATTGACGTATTTTTATGACAATTAAAAAATTAGCAAGTGTAAATAGTAGTGAAAAATTGCTTGTCAATGAATTGACTAACAGTGTTTGTCAATAACTGACAAAGAAACCACTGGACAAGTGAAAATAGCTGAATTGCCAAAAAAAATGTCACTTTGTCTTTAATTGAAAGAGAAAATTAATTGGCATCATGTTTGTCAATGTTCATGTTCTCTTGAATGTTTCGTTTTACGGCTGAATGATGGTTTAACCCTTCGCAAAATAGATTTAAAGTCAGTTCCATTCATTTAATACGTGTTGTGCATTTGGCGAATTTTACAAATTTTCGGCTTTCTTCGTCTTCTGCCTGCAGCTTCAACTCAGATTTAACAAACAAAACACAAAAAGCGAGAGCATTCTTTTTAAAAATGTTATTTGTTTTGTATGAACATTATGTCACCTATAGATGTATTTACGACCGACCGCCATAATTCACAAGAGATGACAATTCCAAATTGGCAGCACAAGTGCAAATAGCTTTTAGTGAATTGTCAAACATACTTGTCGAAATTTCATTGTCAATGAACTGACAAACGATTTTTGCTACTAATTGACAAATGTGGAAATAAACTGACGCGTGGTGTCGTTAGAGTCTGTGGCAGAAGATCAAGGGTTATAGTTATGCAGGGTCGACTTAAGCAACCTGTACCCACCACCCTTTTGAATGAAATAAAATGAAATTCAATTGAAACCGACAGAACAAAATAGGACAAATATTTTATGCATTTTTAACACTTTTAATTTTTAAAATCGAACCGGATTCTACTTTAGGATATGTCAATAGTGAACCAACTTCTCGCTTACCAGCTTTGCGGCGAGATTCATGCCGATAACTTAAAGCCATCGTGATGGCCATAGTGAACATCGCGCCTGTGGATTGTGGAATCGTCGATATTGCTTTTATATAGGTAATCTACGTTGAAAAACTTGATAATGCATGGGACTCCAAAAACCGGAACCGTAAAACTTTAACCCGTATTCACAGAAGCCTGTAAGTGCAAAAACAACATTTCGAAGTTGACCGAAAAATAAAAGACTGTCCTGTACACAGAAGCCCGTAAATGAATATTTTCAAAAAGCCCGTATTTTTTACGGGCTTGCACTCATTCCAAATCCTAGAGTGACTACAGCCAGGGGCGTTTCAGGGGGGGCAACATGCCCCCATACAATTACGGTCTTTTGTTTTATGTGATTTTTTTTACGAGCATATTACGATGGCTTTTTAAATACGGGCTTTTGGATTGCATGCAAATGTACCCAACCCTTCAAAAACATATTATGTAAATACAAAAATCGCGCATTTTTCCGATCTAAGCACTTCAAATCTGTCGTATTCAAAAAATGAAACCAAACGCCCGAAAATTTACCCAAAAGTATCGCACAACACAGCAATTTGTAAAAAAAACTATTTCAAACCGCAGCAAACATTTTTACTAAATAAAACTTATTTTTTCACTTTTTTACATCCGTATACCTCGAAAATATTTACAACTTTTTTACTTTTGAACATTTTATAAGTAAAAATGTCGGAAGAAATTCCCTGAACTGCTCCGAGAGCCAAGAGAGGAATTGCTCGTTACTCGTTATTTTTCTGATTTTCTCTTTTCCTGTCATTTTTGATGAAAATGAGAACTTTAATTATTGTGGGAATGCGAACCGCGAACGTCATTCTTAAATTTCGTTGTCATAGGTGCAAAAAAAAAAAAAACGAAAACCCCCTTAACAATTATTAATATAATAAAAACAACAAAAGTGTATATATTTATTGACCAAGTGGTTAGCTTAGCTTAGCACAAACAATTCTTACTGGGGCTACTCGTTTAAGTTATAATCGAATTCGATCAGATACTGCACGAAGTCTGATGTAAAAGCCACAACCACAAATCAGAAAACCTGATCATTTAATGATAGTCCATTTAAAGCCGGCTATTGTATAACAAAATTCATGCTCTCCAGGGGATTGGGGGCATTGATTTGTGAATTTTCAAACTATAGAAATACGTATGTTTCAGAATATTTATGTATACATGTATCTATTGTTGTATTCCATTCGAGTTTATGCCAACTACACATACGAGATAAGCAGCCAACTGAATAGATTAAGTAGGTACTGGAAAATAATATTCTAGTACATTGATCTTTAAAGTACAGATACTGCTCGTATGATGTATCTTCATTACCTATATGTACCTATACCAACTTCCTATTCACTTTAATTCATTTAGCACTTTGTGAAAACCCATTTTACGAACAATTCAAGTTGTCTTTTTTTTTTTTACTATTTCTTACGTACATTATAAACAATTTATTCGTATGTATACCTTGAAGTTTGACGATGTTAAACTGTTTACGATGTGTCTGAAGCAAAGTATAGGTTAACACTGATAAATTTCCGAAGATCACTGTTGGAATGGTCATGAGGGCGAAGAAAAACGTTGATTATCATTAGAGAGGGGGATTTTTGGACTATACTCGTACAGCAAAACAAAGTGACTTTTTCTCTTATTCACTCTTGATGTTAAGACAAGTACATTATATTGAATTGAAAAAAAAAACATATTTTGTAATTATGTACTCGATTGATAACGACTGGGTTTGACTGGGTCGTATGAAACTTTCTCGATTACTGCGAGTTTCAAGGGCTGTCGAAGATCAGAGACTTTTATAATGACAACAAATGTTTAAACAAACCCAATTTTTTAACGTTATAATGGCTTTCGTTAGTGTTAAGCAAGGGAAGATGTCATTTCAAACTAATATATAGTGAGATGACGACGATTGACTTTTATTGACATTACTAAAGCCTATCAACGGCTTTAATGTTTATTCACATAATTCTTTCGGATTAACACTTAAATATTAATGTATGTATATAAAGCCGGTTTTACAGTGCAAGTTTAAACTCCGATTAACCAGATATCAAGTTTAAACTGACGTTTAACACGAAAATGTGTATTACTGTGGTAGTTTAAACTTAATCGAGGTAGGTAGGTAGGTAATTGGATGGTCTTGTGGCGGTTGCCACAGCTTCACATAGACCATCCGTTGGGTCCATTGTGTCTAGTCGCGGGAACCTTCCATTGCATACCTGTTGACAAAGAATTTACCGCTTTATTTGGATCACCTAGATTTAGTAATAATCACAGGCATTCCTAGCTATTGTATCCAGATTCCCAATTTTTTCTAAGAGTAATTAAAGTGTATGGATGTGGAGTTTGTTTACCTATTGCAACCACCCCGATTAAAGTATGAATCTCAGGAGTTCCTTAACATCAACATTGTCCAGATCTTCATCGAAGAAGAAGCTGTTAGAATCCTCTGTCTACGGTTTTTAAGGACTGGGTATTCGCAAAGCAGATGGCGAACAGATTCTATTTCTTCTACGTCTCTTCAGATTCTAAAAATGTCATTATGCAGAATGCCCAGCCTTTCTGCGTGTACGCCTATCGCACAGTGTCCAGTAATGACCCCCGTGAGTATGCGAATATCCTTGCGGTTCAGTCCGATCATGAATTTGGGTCTCTTTTTGCTCACTTCTGGCCATAATTTTTTTGCATGCCTGCAGGTGCTGAGATTGTTCCAGCGTAGGTTTGTTCTACTCAAGGATTCAATATCAACCTTCCTAGAAAACGTGCTTAGCGGAGTTCTTACAGATTCTAGAACTGATGAATGCATTTTTGACCCGTTTCTTGTAATCTCATCCGCCTGTTCATTTCCCGGAATATCCATATGCCCTGGTACCCAGGGAATCAAGAGTTTAAACCGAGTTTAACTTAACCAGCCATGGATGGAGGTTTAAACTGAGTTTATTTTTGAGGTGTAGTTAATTTTTATTTCACAAGGGCAACGACTTATGTCACTTTATTAGCAGGCTTCGGAAACCGCCGTAAACAATATTGGCTTGGCGATAAATATTATACTACCTATATGCATAGTGCGCAGTGTCAGCAAGCTTAGTTCCAGTCTAGGTCCAATTGGAGTTTATACCAAACCTTTGTTTTTTTGCTAGCTCAGGAAAAAGAAAAAAAAAATCACCAACAACGTAAAATCGAGGAGATGCAGATATACTTTAGCAGATACTTCACTACAATAGAGTCAGCAGCAAGCAGAATGAGACAGATTGTATAAACGAAGACAAGACGAAGTACCTATATGCCCAATCCCACCACCGGTTTGGTCAGAACGTGGCAATTGATAGGTATAACCTGGGCACTGCTGTAAAGGCGGAAAACAACATCAGCGTGTAAATCAAACGTAGAATAACTTTTGCTAATCGCTATTTCTTTGGGCTAAGTATGCAATTGAGGAATAAAGCCCTATCGAAAAGAACCAAGGAGACGCCGTACAAAACACTCGTCATCCAAGTCCTGCTATATGGTGCATAAGCATGGACCCTTACCCAGTCGAATGAAGGCTCCCTTGCTGTTATGCGAGAGAAAAGTCCTACAAACGATTTATGATCCTGGTTTGCGTCGACAAAAAAAAAAAAAAAATTTTTGGCGAAGAAGACACAACAACGAGCTATACGTGCTGTACACGTACATGAGTTTGGTAAAAAAATCCGTATCCAGCGGTTAAGATGGCAGGGCCATGTAGAGCGGATGAACATCGATGCTCCAGCGCGTAAGAACTTCGACGCCATACTAGTGGGGATGAGACACCAAGGAAGACCCAATCTTCGATGGAGACCTCCGACTGCTTGGAGTCTTGGAGGCATAGGCTAGGGATCGAGCCGGCTGGAGGGGCATAATAATTAGGTAGGGCCCAGGAGCACCACGCTTTTTAGCGCAATCTAAAGTAAAGTAAGTATAGGACGCATTTTGAAAAACGATGAATGAGGTATGTAATAATTTTGAATTATCTATCAACGCACAAACTTTCAAGTTCATACGGTTAACGGTTCGTGAGACCCCCCTTACTTCCTGCGACCCCTTTACTCCGCAACAACTCTCACTCACACTACGGCCTAATTTGTTATGGCGACACGAACATACGGACGTTGCATTTTGAAATAAGTTGTATTGTGTTTGTAACTAATGTTCTCTGCAAAGCGTGAACCGATTTTGATTCTGGATATTTCCCATCAAAGGTGACATCAATGCCATAGTTTATGTGTACATACAGTCTTTGTATGTGTATTAATTCATGAGTTATAGGGGCGTGGCACCTCCCAACAAAAAAAATACATTCAAAATCGTATATTTTTAATGGTTTGGTTTTTAAACTGGCAAAACTATTTCTACAGATTGTTAATTTGACAGTTAAAAGTTGATTTGTGGTAAGTACGTTTTGCCATTTTGATGTTTGAATAGATTAACACCAGAACAACGCGTACAAATTGTGCAAACCTATTTTGAAAACCATTTTTGTGTTCGACAAACATATCGTACACTTCGTCCATTTTTCGGTCGACATAATCGTCTATCTGAGGAAGTTATTCGGAACACAATGAATCGTTTGGTTTCAACAAGATGGCGCAACATGCCACACGGCGTCCGACACCCATCAATTTATTGCGGGAAACATTTGATGAACATAATTTCGCATAACAGACCTATGATCCTGTCAACTGGCCTCCACGATTCTGGAATCTCACACCTTTAGATAACTTTCTTTGGGGGTATGTGAAGTCTCTAGTCTATGCCAATTAACCAGAGACGTTGAAAGTCAACATTCGCCGTGTTATTGCTGATGTATGGCCCCACTTGCTCGATAAAGTTGTCGAAAATTGGACTTCAAGATTGTGCTTCATTCACAATGCTCAAAATCGTTTTCAATGGCATAGAATTATCTGTTAAATAAAGCTATTATCATAGACATAAACATTAGCTTCAAGTGTTTTATTTCATATTGAATTTGTATACCCCTAAAAAAACACCCTAGATAATAACTTAATCTTTATTCGCTTTCAATAAGAAACCCTTATTAAGGGGAAGAGCTTCAACATGATTAAACATTAAAATCTGAAATTTCAATGCCTCGCAAAGCCAACTGCTCGTCAATCCACGCACGAAATTGTGCAACATTTACATAGACTCCAGGAGTGTTTTCTTCCGCGCAGCCTATACCCCAAGCCACGATGCCAGCTTGGTAATAACGATTCACTTGATTATCTATTGGACAAACCAATGGTGAGCCACCATCACCCTGACAAGTGTCCTTGCCGCGTTCACCACCGGCACACACGAAACTCCAATGCAGCTGAAAGTGCTTACCCAAGCGTGTTTTTCTCAAATTGTCCTGACACACAAAGCTCGGCACAACAGGTAACTCGATTTTTTTCAAAATATTATGATACTGGCCAATTTGGAATTGATCTTTCCCCCAGCCAGTGGCGTAACATCGTGAAAAATCAAAATTGAATCCAGCCGGTGGCAAACACAATGTATTGACATTTGGCGCCAAATCAAACGGTGACTCGAGGAATAGCAACGCAACATCGTTGTACAAGTTGGTTTTGTTATATTTCTCATGCAACGCAATGTCCACAACTAGTCTGTCTTGATCTGGATAGAGTTCAGTCTTGCTATTCGTGTCCCATTCTCCGGCACGAACTTTAAAAGCAGTCGCCGGTCTACCGTTCACACAATGAGCACCGGTAAGTACGACTTTTGGATGAATTAACGATCCACCACACTGATAGATATTTCGATATTCATCGAAGTCTGTCCTGCCGCGCAGTATTGCCAACATCCATGGGAATTCGCCAAATTCTGCTTCATCGGTGGCGCCCTCAATTTTGAATCCAACGCCATCTGTATTTCTATATCCACATCCAGTTGCGGTTGGGGAAGGTTTAACGATTGGTTCGGTTACCTGTAAAAATGTTTTAAATTTTCAATTTGCATTCGGGACAAAGTTAGCGCTTACGATATCGTCAAGGGGACAGCAAGTTTCGGCAAAGGAACATTCGCTCGGATTATCATCGTCAAACCGAACGTTGATCAATGTAGCGCCATCTGTGTTTGTGTGGCCATTCGAACAAAGATATGCTTGGATGCATTCTTGGCCAAAACCGCACGATTTATTTGATTTTCCTATTTCATTATCTGTAAATGTAACTTCGGGATTTTTTTGGTCTGGGTGGTTGTTTGTCTTGAAAATCTTTTCGATGAGATCCTGTATGTTGTCCTGTGCGCAGACACCAATTAGGAGAACTGCCAAGCAAAATAGTTTGGCATACATCAAGATAGTTTTGGTCATCTAGAAAGAGAAGAGGTTGCCTTAGAAAACATTCGGAAGCTATCTACTGTTCTACTACAAACTAAAGTATCAGGTTATGCATCTCATACAACAATCTGTTTACGTAATCGATAGAATGCGAAAATGCAAGTATGTGTATCCGTATCTGTGTGATTTACATAACGAAATCATCACTATATCACTTAAAACATCAATCAATTTATATGACCTCAGCCCGAAATAAAAAACTTAAAATATTATTTACCTACCTGCCAGTGAGATGGGGAAACGTCAAGCGTATATCTACTTAAGATGTGACCGGTGCTAAGTGTGGGCTTACACTGCAATGTTAATTTGTTGAAGCTATCAAGATGACTACGACTAGAATAGGTTGTATCGCTCGTAGCATTTATAACTGAATAATGAAGTTTATTTGCTAAACTTCAGTTGGGTTGGGAATTCCTTAATTATACAAAATACAATGACTATGCTATGATGCTGATGTGATGCCGCATGCCGCGCGTGAGAATGTATCCGTACTTTTTGTTTATGAATGTGAGTTGTGGGAGTTTGGGGAAGCCCGCTTTGCATAATTTTACTTCCTAATAATTCCGTTTGGTAGGTAACTACCAGGAATGATGGAATACAAAATAACGTCGACATGTCAAAAGAAAATTGGTATAGGTACAGTATGTGACGTCAACGTCAGTCGGGACCCGTGAATTGACGTTTATATGTTTTATTTTTACTTCCGAAAGATTGCGAGTTGAAATGTTTTACTTTTAGTTCGTTTGAAATATTTAATTAAATTTGAAATAATGTTTGTTAATAAAATGCGTGCTAAGTTTATGTATCGTTTATCATTTATTTCGTTGAATTTTAGTATCTACTAGCCATGCCACCGGCTCCGCCCGCCGGTTTCTGTTCTCTTAAATAAAATTAGGTAAAATTTATTTAAGTCATCATATACAATACATACGTTTGTCATGTAGTACGTTTGTTTATATTTTTTCCTCTTACTACATAATACATGTTATTTTTTTGTGGGCGAACATGAAACATATAGCTGTCCATGTGAAAAACATGGCTGTCGGCAGTCAACTCTGGCAATGACCGATTAGTTCCGATGATAGCCCCTTATACCCCCGTTTCCCCTTCGGAGGATGTAGCGAGTACAATCTTAAAAGAATTTTTAAAATCGGCCAAATAGTTCCAGAGATAGTGCATACCACCTCCTTACCCCTTCCCCGTCTCCAACTCAGTCCTTACGCAACCTGTACTGATCCGAAAGTCCTAAGTCAATGGACGTAATATTTCACATAAATAAAAACTCGTCACAGGTATGATTTGATTATTTAACTACGCAAATATATTATGTACGATTGTCCATACCTACTTACGCATATGTGTACGCACATAGTTTGTTTTATGCACGCTGCATGCATATCCATTCTCTACATCAAATTCAACTACGCCATTCATGAGCATGAACAATGTGCATTTTGAATGTATGTCCATTTATGATATAGTGGCAAGTTAGGCGTAGTAAGGTCGAAATAGAAATATTTGCACCCACTTTTTTCAACCCTTATAGGACGAATTTTGAAAAACGATGAATGAGGAATGTAAATATTTAGACTTATCTATCAACATACAAACTTTCAAATTCATACGGCTAACGGTTCATGAGACCCCCTTATTCCCCGCGACCGCTTTACTCCTGAGCAATTCTCACCCACCCAACGGACTAAGTAGGCCATACATATATAAATAAGAAAAAGAATCATGAAAATCGGACGAATGGTTCTCGAGTTATGGAGAAACGAACAGACGGACGTTGCATTTTATAAGTATAGTATATGGATTGGGGTTCGGCGTGATATCTGAAAATGTTATAA
Source organism: Cheilosia soror (assembly GCA_949372485.1). Lineage (NCBI taxonomy): Eukaryota > Metazoa > Arthropoda > Insecta > Diptera > Syrphidae > Cheilosia > Cheilosia soror. The sequence continues at coordinate 125,008,649 of OX443561.1, forward strand.
AAAAAAGTGTATAAACATTACCAACCAATGAAACTATAATAAGCAATAAACTGAGCGGTCCATTCTTCGATGGTTTGGTCATGTTAAACTCATGTCCCTAACCAGTATCCCACGACGTGCTATGAAATCCATACCATCAGGCAGGCGTCCTCTAGGTAGACCCAGGATGATATGGTTAGATCAAGTTCATAATCTCTCCTCTACCCGTATGGGTATTTCCCTTGATGATTTGGAGCCGATGGCGGACGTTCGAGAGCTATGGATGGTCCACTTGAGCAACCTTCAACCGCGACCCAACCCAACAATCTCTATTTAACTTTCTTATTCTAAAAAAAACCTTCATGGTTTATTTCGGTCGCTAGGAAGACCCAAACTTGCTGATTGGATGGTAGGTACCTGAAAACGGTTTCATTGACATTTTTACTTTCTGTCGGTCAGGTCGAAAGACGTTGAGATGGCTGCTCGATATTTTACAAGTTATTATCAGCTCAGAAGAGTACACGAAAGTAGCCTTTGGAACTCGCTTCCTGGGGGATATATTTCCAGAAGACTACAATTTGCAACAATTTAAGTGCAGAACTAACGTACATCTGCAAGCATCTCGGGGGCGCTGATGAAGCGTTATAGGTTCTCCTTTCCTGGGAGAAGTATTTTAAAAAAGAAATAATAATAATTTCCTTCTTTGACCCATTTTCCGTTAATTTGAGTAAATGCAGAACACCGATCATTTGGCGTTGGAAATAATAATGGATACCTACTGTATAAAGTGCTCCAAGAAATTGTCAGTAGAAATAGAAACTATTTTCAAGATGAAGTCAAAGATACATTTTTTTCGTTTCTAAAAATCTTCTCTTTTATTGAGATACATGCTGAGTACATTAAAAGAACCTGTGTCAAAGGGAAAATATGACAGAAATATCTGTTGAAGACAAAGTACAATCACTGTTTTATGGCTCAGAAATCCATTTTTCTGTTAGAATCACCTCCTAGATCATCCATTAATCTCAGGAGCGCTAAAAGTTCTGTCTACAGCTGCTAGCATTCAAAATGACTTTAAAATTGTGTCGTACTTCTTATAGTATGTATTCGGATCCGCCACTTCGAATTCGAACTTTCTCTTATGACCATGTTTATTATTTCCAAACAGTTTGATTAAATGAACAAGCCAGGCCCTGGGCAAAAAGAAAAAACCTCTCGGCGATAGTCCTTGAAAATATAAGTTTCGGTGAAAATCGAGCAAACAGTGCGTCTAGATCAGATGTGGTGGTCTACTGATGAGCCCACCTACCACATCGGGGCGAAACGCATTTTTGGAGTAGAGGCTAACGCAAATGTAAAAATTTGTGATGATGACCAATTCAATTCTTTGAGCTGAGATTGAGACTGCTAAAAATTAGACTGCGTTGATCAATTATGACATGTGGGTTTTTGGGTCATGGATGCCGAATTAAGGTGGGTTTCCACATGTCGGCTGATTGACAAAGTTTGACAGCTCTCGCGTTTATGTAATTGAACGATACCAACGTCAGTTCATTTCCACTTATGCCAATTATTGGCAAAAAATCGTTTGTCAGTCGATTGACCAACTTATGAACTCGATGCTAATTAAATTTCACTGTCAATTAAAGAGAAAGTGTCATTTTGTTTGACAATTCACGGGAGAAGGATTATTCTAAATGAGCTACACATTTTTTTTTTGTAAGGATATTTAAGGTTGGACTGGATTACGATGGATATTAATTGCACAGGTCAGCATCAAGAGCAATCAAATCACATTTCCAATTGAGAAGGCTATTCGAAGCAGATGTCTTAAGAAAGGCCTATGGCGACACATAGGTCGCGACGCGTAGATTAGGTTACGGGAGAAAGCGCAAATACACCGCTAAGGGGATTGTAATTGCGTGGGTGATTTCCTGCATTTAGAGAGCCCAACAAATCTTTGGTTCCGAATAGACAACTATTCAATGTATGGCAGAGGCTCTGGGGAGTCCACTTATACCTAAAATAAAATATAAAATAAATAGGTGGCGCAACAGGCGGGTAGACACCCTAAGCCTAGCTTCTCGCAACCATTCGTTTTGTGTGAGTTTCTATTTTTGGGACGAATGGAAGGGACCTACAATTTTATGTCGAGTCCGAACTGCTGAATTGAGAAGCTTTTTCATGACAGTCATACTCTCGGATGTTTTCAGACGTTCGCGAGAGGTGGCGCAGTAGAAAAAACTTTAAGATGTAATTTATGTTTTTCCGAGGATCGAACCTGGGATCCCTCGCACAGTAGTCCAGCACACTAACCACTGCGCTACTGCGCCCATGTATACCTACTATAAAAGGTCGGTGGTTTTTTCTTGTGTTGTCTGTCAAAACACAACAAAGATGGCGGTGGTTGTCTATAAATTGTTAGTTAGTTTGGGTTGTGTGAAAGTTGAATTGCGTTCTACAATAGGGGCATTCGTTTTGGGGGCTTTTATGGTCCGGGGTGGAGGCGGCCTCAACCAACAAGCCCCTCCAGCCATCTCGGTCCTTAGCTAGCTTCCTCCAATGATGCACACCAAGTTGGTTGAGTTGTGGTCGCCCTCCAATTGTGCGCGCCACCTAAGCTTGGGTCTTCCTCCGCTACGCTGTCCCTCAGGGGTGAACTCAAAGATTTAGCTTTACTCAGTGAATAATAATGCTGTGCACACTAGACAGCTTCTAGGCTATTTTTGCTCTCAGCTACCGGGGCATGTACCACGAAACAACAAGTTTTGTTAAACAGTAGCAATTTATCGGAGCAATATGTTAAAATGCTCCCATTCCACAATACTTGTTGTTTCGTGGTACAGGCCCCAGCTGGTAAAATTGTTAAATCTATTGTTAATCTAAAACCCGCGGTATATTTTTCTTGTAGTTTTGTATTATTAAATCTTTAAATTTATAAATATATCAAATGGACTTATGGTGTCTGTCTATTAAGAGATCAATCGGCGGATTCATTGGTTACCAGTGGGAAGAAAAGCTAAATTACGATTGGTCATTAGGTAGATTAAATTAACATAGATAGGTTTGGTTAGGTGAAACAATGAACGACTTAATTTGACCTTAAGGCCATGTCTCAATTGAGCTAAATTATTATCATCGGATAATTTTCTGACACTATCGTTGTGGAACATGAAACTTTCAGCTGTCAAAAAATTATATAAATTATTCTATAGCCAAATTTGTTGACGTTTTCTGTTGCTTAAGTTTGGCTAGAGTAATGAAGAGGAAATAAAACTCTGAATTTCATTTAATTAATAGCGTGGAATTCGACACATCTCTGTTTTAAAATTGAGGTTTGGGGAACTTCTCTTTTCAACACTTGCCCGAAATTATGCTAAAAAATTAACTTTTGCTCTCCTTATGGTTTTGGATATTTATTGATTTGAAAACACAATTTCGGCACGTTACACATTAATTTCCGCAAATACTAATTATCGACGGATCTATTTTCCTGATCTTGATTGTCGTGTTGCAGAACTTCGGCCATTTCGTTGTGGAGATTGTCCTGAACGTTGCCCATTGGGTGGTGATGGGCGTTTTCCATTTGATACTGTGGATGTGGAACGTTCTTCATTTCCTGATGGGGTACGTATTGGGGGCCGTTGTCCATTCCGAGGTGGTGGTGGACGATCTCCGTTTGGTGGTGGCGGACGTTCTTCGTTTCGAGGTGGTGGTGGTGCTGGACGATCTCTTTTTGGAGGTGGGGGACGTTCTCCGTTTGGCGGTGGCTGAAGTTCTCCATTTGAGGGATCTTCAGTTGGAAATTGGGGACGTTCTCCGTTAGACGGCGGGCGACGTTCACCATTCCGTGGTGGTGGTGGACGATCTTTGTTTGGTGGTGGCTGACGTTCTTCTTTTGGTGGCGGGGGACGTTCTCCATTTCGTGGTGGTGGTGGTGCTGGACGATCTCTTTTTGGAGGTGGTGGACGTTCTTCGCTTGTTGCTTGCGGTTCTTCGTAAGAATCTACTGGCTTCGAATTAACAAGAGTTGCACACAGGGCACAAATTGCACACAGCAAGAGTAGAAACTTCATTTTTACAATATTCAGTCTTCTACAGATTCTGTATAGCAAAAAATGTCAATCGACAGCTTAATTTATACCGATCGCTAGGCATGGTATCGATAAAATTTTTAAAATACAAAACAACTGCTACAAGAAACAACATTAAAAAGTGTTTGCTTATAATTTTTTATTTTTTTTTTGGAAACTGAATTACAGTTGGATCAATATGCATCATAATTTCTTAACAGAAGTCAATATTTTATGCCAAATGCGTCTGATTGCTTAAAACATCATGACATGTCTTCTATGTATTTGTACACATGTTTTTGGGATTTGGTAATAATTACTATACAATCGCGACTTGCAAATTGCAATTAGGTATGCTAAATTTGAAGTAGTTACATAATTGTCATTGAATCAAAAAATACCAACTGAAATACATTTCCTTTAACAGAAACTAGTAGGTATACATTTAAAAAATCCTTTGAGTATGTTTAGTATTCAATTTATAAGTAGTATGTGTATTGGCAACACCCAAATAAATTTCCACCTTCCAGTCGCTCACAATTTCCCACAACCTCTCACTCTGTTATGATAATTAACACGTCCCACTCCCACCCCATTCCTACAGCCATAAGCATTATATGCATAGATAATAGTTACATGTAAATCATATTGAATTCAACTCACTTTGGATTCTATCGTCGAAGAGGCAAGTCATAATTTCCAGCGTTAATAAATTTCTTTGAATTTATATTCTGAATTACTTATTCGTCTTTTTAATCTACCGTTTTTCTTTTTATGAGTTTTTCTTTCGAACAGAGTAAAAACCTTAATACCTATTTGTTTTAAAAATGTTAGTCTTGGCGTTGATTAAGCTAGGTACCTACATATATTGAGCAAATTTGTTTAGTGACTGACAAGACTTTCGAATACATTTACTGCCTTATTATATTCACTCGGTTTAAATACTAGGTCAAAAAGATTTTAAACCACGAAAATAAACCTAACAAACTATAGGTTTAGGATGTTGCTATTCAGCCGTCGTCGTTCAGGACATGACTACGTAACGAAATGTCAACGTTTATATTGCGTCAAGTTGGAGTATGAGGCTCACTTTCCTCGCGGCAAGTGCTTTAAACTATAGTATATAATTCTTATGTTGTACGTTTAGAACCCAACTTTTATCTTTATAACCAGTTTTTATTGAAAATGTGATTATGTATGTAACGTTGATTAAGTATGTAAGTAGCCGTATCCTGAACATTGGTAAACGTCAGTCAGTACAAAATTAACGGCCGAAATGTCTTCGTTTGGTTTATTTTAAGTACCTACTACACACTTTAGTCTTTAGTTCGAAAAGCTCGGTCTGCATTTGTTATGTCATGTCACCATCAGAAATGTTGCTATTCAGGCCAAACTTAATTTACCCAAACTTAAAAAAGCGGCCAATGGATCTTAAGAATGTATCGAAGGCAGCCTATCTATATGTATTTTTTTTGTAAAATAAATTACAGTTGGATCAATATGCATATTTTCTTAACAAATGGCCGCGTTCCATTAAACGCTAGTCATCTAGCACATAATATCCCTGATGGAGGAACGCTTGCGCTAGAGATCTAGCGGCAGCGGCAAAGTGACATTAAAACCAATTTGAAGTCGTATTATTTCATCTTGATGAGAGTCAAAAATGTATTTTGTGCCATCATGCCGCATATTTATTAATACACAATAATTTAAATAAACAAATACAATGTATATTAATTACATACAAGTTTGAATTCCCATTTTAAACCAAATTGGAAATATTTGACTTCTGCACTTTCACTTTTGTTTTGACAGTTCGTTATTTTTTTTCAATCTAGCAGTTCATTTTGTGCTAGATTGAAAAATTTCCCAGAAAAGGATATTTCACAAAATGTGATAGAGCTCTAGCGCAAATGCTGAAATGTTAGTTTTTTTTATATGGAGTTTGGCATGACGCTAGTCATCTAGCGGTCAATGGAACGCGGCCAATGTCAACATGCCAAATGCGTCTGATTGTTTAAGGCTATGTGTCATCTCTTCTATTTGTACATATATGATTTCCTATAATAAAGGGAAAGTTCGAAATTAAAATTATCTACCTAGTTCTGATAATATAACTTATCGACAATTATACTTTAAGTAATTGTCATTGCAACATAATAGGAAATTAGTATCTACCTTATATACCTATCTAGTTAAAAATAAAAACCCTCTAACTAAAGTAATTAAATAAAAAGTTTGTTTTAAAACTGTTAACCTTGACGACGCTCAATTGAGAAATTGAGCAAATTTTGTAAGTGACAGTTGGTGAGTGTTGTTGAACGTCAAAATCGAAAAAGAAGATGCTATACAATACCTACCTTTGAAAACGAGCTTCAGGGATCAGATCGCGAAAAATAAAAACGATCGAACGATATCGTGTTCACTTAAGCGGTTGCTTATATGGACAGAGACAGCTATTGTCGAAAGGTTATGTTTCGAATGTTTGTTAGATTCACAGAGATAGTAGCTATTCTCCAGGAATAGCTTCTGTATGAAGAACTATTTTTTTGAAAATTCGTTGGCACAATATAACAGCATTTTGTTTTAATGTCACTTCAATGTTTATTTTGTTTTGGGCCAGAATATCATTTATCAAATTGTACCTACCTAATGTTGATTTCCTTTGGGGTTTTACCGTTTTGCTCTCAGATCTCAGATTTTTCCTGCCCCAATGAAACATGAAATGAGATTACTTTTAGTGTACATTTGTGTTGATGTGTTATTTGACAGTCAGCTATTTTTTACAAAAATGTCTCTTGTTTTGGTATTGGTGAAAGTATGTGTGAATGTCGCCCTCGAATCGAGATTCGCTAAAGTGACCTGAATCTTAAAAAAAGTGATTTTTTCCGCCCAATGGAAAACGAATTTGACAGACAGCTGATTTCTAGAGCAGATAAACTGGTCTGGATCTTTAAAAAAGTGTTTTTTCTTGCCCAGTGGAAATCTGCACAAGTTCTCTGCCATCGTGCCTAATGCTATGTTTCCACTTGTCGATTTGAAATTGACAATTGACGTATTTTTATGCCGATTAAACAATTGGCAAATGGAAATAGCGAAAAATTGCTTGTCAATGATTTGACTAACAGCGTTTGCCAATAATTGACAAAGAAACCACTGCACAAGTGAAAATAGCTGAATTGTCAAACAAAATGTCACTTTGTCTATAATTGACAGAGAAAATTTAATTGGCATCGAGTTCATAAGTTGGTCAATCAACTGACAAACGATTTTTTCCCAATAATTGGCATAAGTGGAAATGAACTGTCGTTGGTGTCGTTAAATGACATAAACGCGAGAGCTGTCAAACTTTGACAATCAACCGACATGTGGAAACCCACCTTAAGTAGAATGAATTGGTTCTTAAAATATATGCATAGTTAGATTTTTCATTGTTTATTTTGTTTCTAAAAACTTCTTTTCGACTTAAAAGCTTTGATTAACTTGTTGTTTTCCAACTTTAACTCATTTGCGACGCAGTATAGTAATAAGAAGGAACCCCTTTATAGGTCAACTGTTGGTCAATCCAATCTCGCAGACTTGCCACACTAGCGTATACGCCGGGAACATTAACATCCCCACATCCGATACCCCAGGCAACAATGCCAGCCTGGTAGTAGCGATCCGTTTGTCCTCTAATTGGACATATGAGTGGGGAACCGCCATCTCCAGTACATGCGTCCTTGCCATCCTCTCCACCGGCGCACATAAAACTCGAATGCAATTCAAAGTACCTGCTCAAGCGGGTCCGTCTTAAGCTCTGTTCACACTGAGCGTGCGGCACAGCTGGTAAATTGATTTTTTTCAAAATATTCACATACAGTCCTGTGCTAAATTTATCCTTTCCCCAACCAGTCGCGACACATTGCGAGTAATCAAAATTATACCCAGCTGGAGGTAGGCATATTGTATTGACATTTGGCGCCAAATCAAATGGCGTCTCAAGAACCAACAAAGCTATATCATTGCGTAAGTTGGAATTGTTGAAGTGCTCATGAACAATTACGTCTACAATGTATCGGTCTTGTGTTGGATAAGGTTCATTCTTGCTTTTGACTTCCCATTCACCAGCACGCACCTTAAAACTTTTTGATGGCCAGGCTTCAACGCTGTGGGCTGCAGTTAACACAATATGTGGAGCTATTAAAGAACCACCGCTATGATATACAGACACTTTTGAGTCGATAATTTGCTCCTCGCGCAAAACCGCCACCACCCAGGGGAATTCACCAAACTCGGCTTCACTTGCGGAAGCTCCGGTAATTGTGAAGCCAACACCATTAACTTTGCGATAACCACAGCCGGCTTGCACTATATTTGCTGACGGTCTGAGTATCGGTTCGTCAGCCTAAAATCAAACCAAGCTAAATCAGAAGATTTCAGATAAATTTATAACTTTACTTACGATATTATCAATGGAACAGCAAGTTTCAAGGAATTCACATAGACTGTCCTCGCCGAAGCGAACATTGAATATTGTGGCACCGTCATGGTTCATTCGTCCGCTGGAACAAAGGAAGGTCCGAACGCATTCCTTACGGTAGCCGCATGACTTGTGCGAATGGCCTGGACTTGTGGTAGCTATAAACGGAACTGGTGTTGTCCTCCGCCATGTGGATATGCCGTTAGAGACGGGGTCCTTTATATTTTGCCACGATGATACACCAACCAAAAGAAATGGGATTATTAATAACGTGGCATACATCGCACTTACTATGTCCAGGGATATGTATTGTGTAGGTACCTGTGAATGTTCAAAGTTGGTCGATGTTGTAAAAAGCTAGACAGATATTTTGCATTTGGAATAAGTGCCGATGCAAAATAAAAGTTCTAATTAGCACTAAATTTAAATAAAGCCGACCACTCTCAGCTTTATGTATAGTCGGAGATAAACGAGAGTTTGAATATACGTCACAAATGGACCGCAATATCAAAAGGATTATATAAAATGCTTTGCCATAAGATTCTTATTACTTACTATAATTTTTATAGAAATGTAGGTATCCTCCGCTCTTCAGCGTTTTCTTTTCAAGCTTCCAGATAAATTTGCATTTGTTATGGAAAGACTCGGCAATGGTTATCTCTAGATTCTTATGAACAGCACTTGACTTAAACAATAATATAATGTATTGCAATGCAATCCAATAACTGAATATAAGTTGCTCTGTAGTTAAATTCATTTGGCATTAGTTTGTAGGTACCTCAAAGTTTCTCATTCTATTGATCAGTGTTTAAGTGATAAGAACGGAGCTTGCGTTTTTTTTTCGAGTCTACTGATTGTGATAATTTAAATTCCCAATGTGTCATCGTTTAGTATTATTTTTATAGTAAAAACTAATTTTTTTTAGTTAGTTTTTTTTTTAATTCTTAGATTACTTCGTTTTCTTCTCTCGCTCTTGCTAATTTACATTTCGTCAAATTTGATACTACATACTTTATAAATGGAGTACCTACCTATACAAATATAATGTTACAGTAGCGACCACTTAAAGCGAACTTTCGCATATTACGAATCATTTTTGCGCCTTCAATAAAGTAAATATCCGGTCAATGACGAAGCGAGCCGTGGAGGGGGGGGGGGGGGATGACTTTCATTAAAATGCCGACTTATTTTAGGAACTTGCCGACTGTATAGAAATCATTAAAATCGGCCCAGCGGTAATTTAGTTATAACGTCATCGAATTTCACCCCATATAAAAGATGTTTTTTTATATGGGAGGTGCCACGCCTTTGTCCAATTTTGACCAATCTTAACAGGAATACTCCTGGACTAATAGCTAAGACCACAGCTCAACAGAGTCGGTGGTCTTCGAGATGAGAGCGACCAACTAGGTTCATTCGCGTACACAGTTTAAACCGAACGCAATCGATAGCAATCGGTAACCGCACGAAATCTATACACATAACACATTCTCATCAAAAATGAGAGGAAGAGAGAAAACCAGCAAAATAATGAGTAACGAACATTTCCCCTCCTGGCTCGAAACATCTCAGGGAATGGGGACGTTCAAGTATCTATTTTAGTAAGTCTGACAGCTGACTGACTTGATCTTTCTGAGTTCTTATTGGCTGGGATTCGTCACGAGAGCAGCTTTCTCTGTTGACGTTTATGGAGGGGTAGCCGACGAATCTAGTCACGATCACGAATTTCGTGACTGAGTACTAAGTTGACATTTCTATATGTCATCCGCGGAGAATTTGACATTTCAAATTTGCCTTGAGAGAGCACAAAGCTAGTGGATATACCTATCACGACCTTACGAATATTCGCGAATTTTGACAGTTCGCGAATTTCAGCTATCAGTTTCTATCAGCAATTTCTAATTTGGAAGTTTTGAATTCGAAATTTCGTTATGTATTTAAATTGTTTATAATTGTTTTCTTAATGCATTTATCGAAACTCGCTAAATTTTAAGGTTTTTAGTTGGCAAATTCACAGATGCTAACCGTCATTTTTAAAATCGAAACTCAGAGAAGGTGCATACAAATTAATAAAAATAAACTGGCATCTCCGACTTGTATATATTTACAAGTTTGAAAACCTTCTACCTAATGAAAATTCAAACTCACTTCTTATTTTTTTTTAAATATTTTGTTCCGAGCTAATTTTTGAAAATTGCTCGTTTTTGCCGATTTTTTTGAAGTTGCTCAAGTTAATGAATGTAGCTTGGGGGTGTGTTGTACCCCCCAAGCTATATTCATGTCACGGTCGCGAATTTAAGCCATTAGTTTCTACCCGCAATGTCTGAGGTTAAGTTCGCTAGTTTGTGGAACGCAAATTAAATGATGTGGATTGCGCATAAACTTTGACAATTCGCGCCGAGGGTGTTTTCGTTCGCGGCAAAAAGTTTGGAGCTCGAAATTCCGCCATTTAAACTGTTTTTAAAGTTGTTTTCTTAATACATTTAGTGGGATAATAAATTAAACAAAATATAGATAATAAATTATCCCAAGTGTGCAATTTTGGGTTCATAAATGCATCAAATGTGTTTTTTTTTTCGCATTTCATCAATTCGTTCGTTCGCTGTGAATTGTCCTTTATGTTACAGTTTATGACTTACAAAAAGTAGCCCAAAAGCATTTAAGTAAAACTTAAGTCTTTGTATCAGCAAACGGCCCTAACTAAAGGCTCCGTCAAACAGAGCGCGTTTTAATGCCGCGTTTCACCGCTGCGTTCTATTGCCGCGTTGGAATATACTGCGATTCATATCCCCTGCCGTTTAAACGCGGCGGTGAAACGCGCTCTTGTGAAAAATAACAGAATTCTCTGACGCGGAGCGGTGTGAGTCATTTTTGTAGTTTCAAATGGAAGAATTAATCGAATTTGTAAGAAATTACTCAATCCGCCGGGGGGAATTATTCACGAAAAATAATATTTTAGTATCGTCAAATCCGCAAAGTTAACAGTTCCCCTTTCTGGAAAAATTCGATTTGAACAGTTTTAACGATACCGTGAAACTTATTCACCGTACCCATTCGGGGAACTGTTCACTTCGCGGATGCGACGATAGCAAACTTTTTCTTTCCGTGTATAATTCCCCCCGGCGGATTCCACGATATGGGTGATTGCTTGAAAGGGTGATATGGGAGACAATTGTAAAGAAATTAAATGAGAACGGTATTCTCCGACTTCTTCTCTCTTTTCATTTATATGTCGTGTTCGCGTACATTCTTTTTTCTTTTTTAGAATTTCGTAGCACTGTTTCTGTTTGACGTCGTCTAACGCGGCGTTGAGACCGTCGCGTCGCGTCAAAATAAACTTAACGCCGCGTAAAATAATCTAACCGCGGCGTTAAGGCTCCGTCAAACAGAGCGCGTTTTAATGCCGCGTTTTACCGTCGCTTTCCACCGCTGCGTTGTAATATACTGCAATACACATCCCCTGTCACACAGAGCGCGTTTTCAACGGAGCGTTCAACTCACTGCGGCGTTCAAACGCGGCGGTGAAACGCGCTCTTGTGAAAAATTACAGATTATTTCTGTGACGCGGAGCGGTAAGAGTAATTTTTGTAGTGTCAACTGGAAATATTAATAGAATTTGAAAGCAATTACGCATGTCTTTACGATATGGGCGATAAAATGCATAAACAATTTTTTTTAAAGGGTAATATGGGGGACAATTGCAAAGGAATTAAATGAGAACGGTATTCCTTGACTTCTTCTCTCTTTTTAATTTATGTCGTATTTGTTTCGTGCATCCAAATTCTTTTTCTTTTTCGGGAATTTCATAGCACGAATTTGAGAGAATTTGATGATATCTATCTGTTTGACGTCGTCTAACGCGGTGTTGAGAACGTCGCGTCAAAATAATCTCACCGCCGCGTAAAATAATCTCAACGGGGCGTTAATAACGCGTTCTGTTTGACGAAACCTTTAGATAACAACGCGTTCTGTTTGACGAAACCTTAATTAAAAATTATATCGTTCTGCGCCTTTGGATAAAAATGTTTTAAGTTATACCTACCAAATGTTACCTTGTGAAGTGACCTTATACAATTTTTTTTATTTCAAATTTGTTGTTTACCTACCAAAATCAAATTGCCATTATAATGATATATTTTTACTGACATCGTGCCATTTTAATGATAATATGCCAATAAGTTACAATAGTGCCACACGGTAACGCTGGACACGAAACGGCTAAATTGAGAAGCCTTTCTCCGGACATTTATATTCTATGATTTGGTTTTTCAAAGGCGAAGCCTGTCTACTCTGCAAGAACTTTGACAATGTTGGAGGTGGGCCATTGCCACGTACAAGCTGTGAACCGCTACCTTGTGCTGGACGAGATGGACATGCTCCAATTCGTGGTATTGGACGTATTCCATTACGCAGTGGTGAACTAGGTCCATTTTCCAATTCGAATGATAAATCATCATCAGCCTCAATACTGGTGTCATCACTTACGACAGAAGTTTGTGGCCTTGAGTAGGCAAATGTTGCAAACATGGCAACAATTACAAGTAAGAAAAAAATCCTCATATTTTAGCAAAAATCGAGAAGTTGCGTTAGCTTCAGAAATACTGAAAGAACATGTCGCAAAAGCCAATTAACGTCTTAATTTATAGTGCTCTCTAGTCGAAGACATTTTGAACATTTAAAAGAGCTGCTAATAAAGGGGCATAGAAAATTAGAAGCTGTTGGCAAACTCATGCTATTGGATAAATAGGTTCAAAGTCATTTTTTCATATACATAGATGTATGCCAAATAATGTAAATATGTTTGGGTGACTCAGTCACGATAGCTATAGGTCTTATTTATATAAATGTTTTGCATTTTGCACTTTTGTCACAAATTTAAATATTTACCAACTATTTGTCAAATAAATTCCATTGAATGGAAATTGTTTGAAGTCTAAATCTTGTGGTGCGGTGATGACTCCATAATAAGAATATGAAAATGTTAAATAATGACGTAATGACCACCCGATAGAATTCGCATACGGCTATACGGATACGACTTTAACATTGAACATTCAATGTCAGTTGATGAGCTAAGGAGAACCGCTTGCCACTCTATCCGGACAACGGAGGAACTTTATCCGGCGGGCGTTCGAAAGGGCGTTCTTCATACCTAATGAAGAACAATACATGAATGAGTCTTAATCATCGCACAATCCAAACAAAAGCTTGGTGGACAGTGTCAATTTCTGAAAAATATTTGAATCTAAAAAAGCTATCCGCAAACGAAGCATATGAATTCATCGCAACTTACCAGAAACCAAGGAACAGTCGATACAGTCGAACAGGTACAGATACAGTTTTGTTTGCATATAAATACGAATGAAATTTAGTTATTAAAATAAAGCTTAAGTGAACACTAATATTTTATTTTATAGGAGGTTACCGTATATTTATAAATTCAGCTGTATGTAGGCACCCACCCATATGGACACCCATCGTCCAATCAAATAGAGCTGATCAGCCATATCTAACACTTTTGAAGTACCCCACCCTATTTAGAATATAGACTTTTTGGAATCCGAAAAATGCCTAAAATTAAGCTAGGATTATAATTTATAGTGTAAAGTATAACGAATTGATATCCTTGTCCTTCAACTGCTCATCGATCCAACCGCGTAGCTCTGACACACTAGCATATACTCCGGGAATATTTGCCTCACCGCATCCGATTCCCCAAGAAACTATTCCAGCTTGGTAGTAGATATTTTGTGATTGTTCGATGGGACATACTAATGGGGAGCCGCCATCACCGGTACATGTGTCCTTACCGCGTTCTCCACCAGCGCACATGAAACTCGAATGCAATTCAAAGTACCTACCCAACCGGGTTCGCCTTAATTGTCTTTGACACTGCGCATGCGACACTGTTGACAATTCAATTTTCTTCAAAATATTCACGTGCTGTCCGCGTATAAACTTGTCCTTCCCCCAGCCAGAGGCGAAACAGCGGGACTGATCAAATTTAAAACCAACTGGAGGCAGACATATTGTGTTTACATTGGGCGCCAATTCGAATGGAGTTTCAAGAAACAATAGGGCGACGTCATTACGCAAATTTTTGGAATTGAATCGTTCATGGACAACTTTTTCTGCGACTTTTCGCTCTTGATGCTGGTATGGTTCGTTTCTACTATATGGTTCCCATTCTCCAGCACGCACCTTCATCCTGCTTACAGGTATTTCATGAATGCAATGAGCTCCAGTTAACACAACTTGTGGAGTGATCAATGATCCGCCGCGATGGTATTTAATAAGAAGAGTATTTGATACGATTTCTTCAAGCATAATCGCTACCATCCATGGGAATTCTCCAAACTGGGCCTCGTTGTCCTGAGCTTGTGTTACGGTAATGCCAATGCCATCAGCATTTCGATATCCGCAAGTAGATGGTTGGTATAATGGACTTAAAATCGGTTCTTCAACCTAAAAATTTAAATTAGTAACATCACCAGGAGGTATTTGGACATTGGTCACCTTATCATCCACCGAACAGCATGTTTCGAGAAGTGGACACGGGATCTCATCATCGAATCGCATATCAATTATTGTGCCACCATCCTTGTTGATCTTTCCCATAGAGCAAAGATATTGAAGAGTACATTCTTTGTGAAAGCCACAAGGCTTACCACTTCCGGAGCCGTTCATCGGCGCCATTGGAACTTGGATTGGCGCTGACTTTGGCGTTGACACTGTCACTGGGCTTGATTCTGTCTCTGGCAAAGTCTCAGGACTTTCGGTTTTCAAGCTCATGTTGAAGTCAAATATTTGTGAGAGGACGTTAGGATCGATTTCAGCCGAACATGTCCCAATGACTAATACTGTAATTAGTACCAATTTGGCGCACATTTCTATGATGAAGAAATCTGTAATTAAAGGGTATTTTTCTTAATTAAAAATCTGTTCTAAAATCACAAATGTCAAAGTTACCGGTAAGAATTTAAATTGAAATTTCGCGAAATAAGCGCATGGTTTCTTCATGTCAATATAACATACAACATTGTAAAATATATCTATATCGAATGCCCATAATCACTATCAATGGCAGCTACTGTCAATGCCAATACCTCAGCTTGAAAAACGCTTCTGTAGTCAGGGAGTCTGTGTGTAGTTGATAATCTGACAATTTCAGAGTAAAAAATACAAGTAACGAATGGTTTTGCAACATCTAGACGCGTTGTGTAGCCTGTGCTGTGCACTGCACAACGAAATCTGCGAATATTCTGTCAGGGCTTCGATCTGTCAATTTGGCTTAGCCGAGTAGCATTGTTTATGCCAGATTCTTGCATAAGAGGATCAAGGGATTTCAGCTTGAGTACATCTTGGGTATGGCCTGGGATATCTGGTGGCGAGGAAAAGAAGCTCTCAGATACACAAGAATCTGTCATCGGTAAGCGATACGTGTATTTTTGTACAGGTAATTTATTTATGTATTTTATTAATGAAGAACTATTTTAATTGATGTAAACGCCCTGTCGGTCTAAAATTCATGTATTTTTTATGCAATAACCCCGGGTCCATAAAATATGTTTGAATCGTTTAAAAGTGAAATGAAAAACTTGTGTTGGTTTCGCGTAAACTGTTTAAAGGTCTTTAAATTATTGTTTAATACTAGCGGACCCAGCGAACTTCGTCTCGCCCCAATTTAACGCCTTCAGATAGATTCCAGAGTGATTAAAACACTGATATGTAGTTTAAGTTCAATGTGATTTATTTGAATCGAATCGAAATCAGTAGAGAGCGTGTGATAAACAATGTTTTTCGAGTTGTTTTCCGGCGCAAAAACGAACAGCGAAGACGGTTTGCCAACACGCGAACGGGATCCCACAGACTTCCAACGATTGGCCTTGGGATTTATAGATTGTCATCGTAAAAGCCAATCGAACGGGGAGCTGAATCCGCTTGAAATGGAATGGAAGATCAGTTGGAATAATCGGAATTCGTGGGATAAGGACTTCCTTTGAATTTGCCCTTGATGATCGTCGCTTGAATCAAATTGCTCATCAGTTTCTTGACGGACAACCGCGTACCGTTGCACAATTTCGGATGATTCAGATTCCGCAACATGATTATTGAAATTCCAGCTATCGACGTCCTTATTCTTCGCTGCTACAGTATTGCCCGTTCACTACCTAATCTAATCGAGATTTTTAAAATTTTGTGCAATGCCGGGGAACACTTTGGTGATGAGTTCCTCCTTCGACGATGTGAACTCGCAAAAATTGCCGGGAACGATATCAATTCAGTCGAAACATTAACAGGAATTTGGCCATTGCCAAGCGCCAGCAGTTGTCTCGAGAATTCAGGACCAGGAGCAGATGGGTCGTTCTGCAATGCGACTCTCATGTTTGTGGTAAATTTCAACCCCTTGACATGCCGTCACAAAGACTAAGATTTCAGGATTTTCCACCTTTACATCGTCCAAAATCATCAAATCTCGTCTCGTCAGACTTTGTGGATAACCCATCTTTGATATTGCAAGGCATAAAACTATCCATTCGCGAAGGGAAAGAGATTAAGACAAAGATTCTAGGATTATTTGCCCACAAACTTTATTCATTTCTTGAATTTTTTCTTGACTTAACATTTTTGGTATTAAACTACTCGCTTATCTTCTCTTCCGTAGGTATATTTCTTCGCTGATTTGTCAAATTTATGTAGGTATCTGTTCGAGTGAAAACTCATCACTAAAAAACACATTGTACTAGAGTATTTACATCCGACAAGTGTATCTTTAATTTCTTGTAACATAGGTCGTTTTACCGACTTTCAGTCAAACGCCATATTTTGTATCTCCTATTTCATCTAATACTAACCGAAAATTCTGCTTCTTGTATTAACACTCAACGAGGTAAGACCTATCAGATTGTATATGAAATAAAGTACAGAACTATAACGCTGACTTTTTTTCTTTCCTCAAATCGAAACGCGTTGAAAACCAGCGACAAAGAATTACCCAACCTCATCCTAACAGTATCTATAGGTAGAAGTGTTCAAATAATCGCCGCTGTATTCATAACTTTCAACAAACTAATATATTTTTTTCAAGCCAACTGATGCTTTTTTTAGGAAAAGCATAATACTTGCATAAAGTTGAATTGAGGCTTTTGTTGACATTATTTTTTCCGAATCCAAACTTAAACTCAAACTCAAACACTCACAGCGAATTTTTAGTGTATAATATTTAATGCTTTGCGTAAGACATTAAAGTTTTTATCCCCCATTGTCAAAGTTGTCTCCCTAAAGATTTATAAAGTCTCTCTTTTCTTGTTTTCCAATATGGCAACTGTATAGAATACTTTCAAATGTCCACTATTGCTTTTTCCATACGGAAGTTTCCTATTGCTCCAAGTTGTCAGCACTCAATTCTTTAGTGTCTAGGAAAAATCGCTTTAAGCTGCCGAATGAACAATCGCCCAAAAAATCGCATAATGCATGTGGGCGGTGGTTCATTCAGTTTTGAAAATTATAATGAAGTAGCTGCTGTTACCGGTCGGCTTTGCACGTGCCCAGGAATTGTATTGCTTAAATTATGCTGTATCTATAAGGACAATGCATGTCAAAGTTCTTAAATATTACAACTTTAGCTCACATAAGTGAGTGTCTGTCGAGAAAAATTCGAATGATCAACAAATTTCAAAATCGATGCCCAGCTCCATCTGCTTTCGAACAAATGTACTGAAACCCAGTCCCAGATCTTTCCGGATTTCCAATTTTGCTGTAGATTTGATCCGTTCTCGAGTTATGTGCACACATGGACGGTAGCCTCCTCGCATAAGATAATAATCGCCCAAATTGAATAAAATGAAAACAACTACAAATATTATTAAGTTCGATTTTTTATTTTGTTTAAAAGTTACCTAAATTTTACTGAAATTACAAGACTAACTTCAGCACGGTTGTTATAGACATTATTGTTCTGCTTTTTGATCCAAGTATAGATTTAGATTAGTATGATGATATCTTAAGAAAATTTTAACGAATTTGCAACTTTTATTTTCCCAAATAACTTTTAAGTCTAGCTTTAGAGAATTTGAGAAATTAAAAGTTAAATATAGCTATGCATAAAATAATGAGTTAAAACGTAAAATTCTGGAACCGCTTAACACGCTAAGCGAAAAAATGTGTTTTAATGATTTGCCAAGCGTAGTGAAATGTAGGTACATTCAATTTAATTTTTAAAGAAATCGTCGGCTGAGTTCTATCTTGTCCAATGTCCATTTTTTAAGTTGTTGGCAAATCGATTCTTAAAGTTCAGGTTCAAAGTTTTTATTCATTAACCCTGATTTTTGTCCTAAAGCAATTTTTTTATGAAAGCTCAGAATATTTCATATATAATGAATATTATATTTTTGTACTTAAAGTATCTGCGAATTAAAATAAAAATCAAAATGTACCATTAAGTCGTTTTGGATATTGGACAATGATGTATGGGATGAGTAAAAGTTAGTTCACATAATGTATGAAATTGAACAAAAAAAAAAGTTATATTGAACAAGATAGAAATAAAGAAAACGAAACTATGAAATAGTTTAGTGCTTATTAAACTCACTAGATCTCTATAACTTGAAAACTGAAGGAAATAGAACAAAACGGATTTCACCAAACGAAAGAGTGTGCCCAAATTAGTAAGACTGCATACCTAACTCAATTTCGCCAAAAATGGTTTATTGGACAAGATAGAACGCAGCCGACGAAATATAAAAAAATAAGGTTATATATATTAAAAGTTACAGTGTAAAGTATAACGAATCGATATCCATGTCTTTCAACGTTTCATCTATCCAACCCCGTAGCTCTGAAACACTAGCATATACTCCGGGAATATTTGCCTCACCGCATCCGATTCCCCATGCCACTATTCCAGCTTGGTAGTAGATATTTTGTGATTGGTCGATGGGACATACTAATGGGGAGCCGCCATCACCGGTACATGTGTCCTTACCGCGTTCTCCACCGGCGCACATGAAAGTCGAATGCAATTCAAAGTACCTACCCAACCGGGTTCGCCTTAATTGTCTTTGACACTGCGCATGCGACACTGTTGCCAATTCAATTTTCTTCAAAATATTTACGTGCTGCCCGTGTATAAACTTGTCCTTCCCCCAGCCAGAGGCGAAACAGCGGGACTGATCAAATTTAAAACCAACTGGAGGCAGACATATTGTGTTTACATTGGGCGCCAAATCGAATGGAGTTTGAAGAAACAATAGGGCGACGTCATTATGCAAATTTCTGGAATTGAATCGTTCATGGACAGCTTTTTCTGCGACTCTTCGATCTTGATGCTCATATGGTTCGTTTTCACTGTGGGGTTCCCATTCTCCAGCACGCACCTTCATCTTGTTTACGGGTATTTCATGAATGCAGTGAGCCGCAGTTAAAACAACTTGTGGAGTGATGAGCGATCCACCGCGATGGTATTTACTTTGGATCGTATTATGTATGACTTCCTCCAGCATTATCGCTACCATCCATGGGAATTCTCCAAACTGGGCTTCGTTGTCGTTATCATCCCCTACTCGTATACTAAAGCCAATGCCATCAGCATTTCGATACCCGCAAGAAGATGGTTTGTATAGCGGACTTATGATCGGCTCTTCAACCTAAGAAATTAAATTAGTAACATCACCAGGAGGTATTTGGATATTGGTCACCTTATCATCCAACGAACAGCATGTTTCGAGAAGTGGACACGGGATCTCATCATCGAATCGTATATCAATTACTGTGCCACCGTCTTTGTTGATCTTTCCCTTGGAGCAAAGGTATTGAAGAGTACATTCTTTGTGAAAGCCACAAGGCTTACCACTTCCGGAGGCGTTCCTCGGCGCAATCGGTACTTGGATTGGCGCTGACTTTGTCGTTGACACTATCACTTCGCTTGATTCTGCCAATGACAAAGTCTCAGGACTTTCGGTTGACATGTCCATATTGAAATCAAATACTTGTGAGAGGATGTTAGGATCGATTTCAGCCCAACATGCCCCAATCAATAATATTGTTATTAGCAAAGATTTCGCGCACATTTTCGATGAAGATATCTGTAATTTAAGAGGACATTTCTAAAATAAAAGTCACTAATGTCGAAACTCCCAGCTTCAACCGTAAATTCTGCACTTTATTATAAACTTAAAAAAAACCTTTTAAAATAGCTACTAAATTGTTCAGTCATAGAAAATTTGACAGTTCTATAATTTTTGACATATGTAATAATGTAGTAGCTTTAGGACAGTCAAAAAGCGGCAATTCTTTGATATATTTTTCCACTTATGTTCAATACTATCAAAAATGGTTCGAAACTGATCTAAGCTCTGTGATGGAAGTTTTACATATATTCAGGGCTTCTAGGCCCCTATTGTCAGGACACACTTGTACACCACTTGTATTGATAACAAATTGTAAATATAAGTCCCGCAAGACCGAATTACTCCATCCATGAATGAGCATTATGTGACTAAATTTGTTTATGTTTAGAGGGATAATTCGGTGACGCATTACTCCATCACGGATTCGGTAATTAAACCTTGACTAAAATAGCCTTAGCTCCGAACGCACTAGAAAATCTTAACTAAGAACATAATGGAACAAGACAGACATCATAAAAGTTGTCTGCTGTTGCTAATGTTATCTGTGTGAACTTTTAAAAAGGTCTTTCGTCCAGAATTCTGCTATGTGAATGTAGATTTCTAATTTGTTGATCAGTTTTCAAATAGGCCGCCTAAATTAATCGACCAAACACACTAATAATGCACATCTAGCTATACTCGTTCACTTTGGTTATTTTAAAAACAAATTCGTATTCTCACAAAATTGAAAAAGTATATAATTATACACACTGTAGGCTTAGGTATACCTACCTAGAAAGCAATACAATAATTTCCAGCTTCCCGACTTGAACTGATGGATTAAAAACAAAACTGACTTTGAAAATCTCACTCTCTCACTCTCACTCTCTTTTCGCTATATTTTGAGTCCATTCATTGGCTTATAAGTTATAGGTAACTGATAAGAACACATATTGTTGCTGATTGTGACTTGTGAGATGAGACTGCTTTCAGGGAATACCAATGTATGTATTGTTGCAAATAAATAGACATTCATATTTTTTTTTAATTCTGAATTCCCAAATCGCAATATGATGAAATTTATACAGGCAACCTATTGGCAAGCCAGACTCGATGGAAATATGGAACAAGATGGCTCTATGCTCAATTTTGAAAAATTCTGCTGTTTTTCAGCAGACCACATACTTACGTATTCTTAGATATTATTTAAAGTTTTCAGAGAAATACAATTTTCTTAAAAAACTATATTTTTTAAATGCATGTCTATCTCTTGTGCGGTTTCAAATTCAATAGACGGATTTTTTTTAAAAGTCTGGTATACAATTTTGAATTATAATAGCTCTATTATT
Organism: Cheilosia soror; assembly: GCA_949372485.1. Classification (NCBI taxonomy): domain Eukaryota; kingdom Metazoa; phylum Arthropoda; class Insecta; order Diptera; family Syrphidae; genus Cheilosia; species Cheilosia soror. The sequence goes on from OX443561.1 coordinate 125,030,619, forward strand.
ACTAGTATACAGCGCCGGATTTACATTTTTTGGGCCCTAGGCCTTTACAACAAATGGTGCCTATTTTATATTTCCTTTTATTTATTATCTGGTAAATATTGTCTATTGAAAATGGACCTTACCAATAATCATTTTTAATCAACTTAAATATTTTGACGGCCACAATAGATAATTTTAAATGAAAATATTCACCATTGTGAATGCCTGGACACTAAAAATGATTTTATGAGTATCGAAATGATGTCAGGCTTCGCTACGTTCCACTAAATCTGGGCGGCGACTTGAAACCAAAAAACAGTGACTGGGACACGTCAAATGTAACGCTTGGCGAGTTTGTTGTGCAAGTGTTTTTATTTAGGATTTAAAAAATAAGTTTGTCTGCATTGCCCATTTTGAATATACAGGGTGTTTCGAAGTTAAGTCTCAATACTTTGGGAAATGATTCGTGGGTATAATGTAAGAAAAATATTTCTACAGTTCAATGTGAATATAACTTGCTAAGAATTTAAGAAAAGGCTTACTTTGGTGTAGGCACCTTGAGTCTTGACCCAATATACACATATCACATATTCTTCATTACCACCAATGGATCCCCGTAAATTTGCAAACCGTTTTCCAATTTACATAAACTTTCTATAGGTGTTCGCATTTTCTTTTTTGTTTATTCCCTGACGATTCCTAGATTGACATTCGCACCTAAGCCAAGCATTTAACACGATATTGGTGAGGTGTCGCTTGGGATTTTCAAATGAACTCGCCGGCGAACACAATCTTCTTCCGGGGAATTTGAAGCGAACGAAATGCAAACTGTAGCATTTTTGGGGTACAGTGATAGATTTAAAAAAATATATTTAGAAATTGTGGTAGATCCAGCAGAGTTACACACATAGACGCATAGTCGCATAGTTTATGTCTATTTATAAAAAAAACCAAACCAAACGAAAACTGCAAACTATGTAAAAATGTATTGGTATTATTATGAATGCCTAAGACGTTAATCTGTATTTAAATATTTAGAAGAATTTGGTGAAGTTTTGTTTTAACTCTTATGTCAATTATAGCTTTTTATACCTTCCCGTCAACCACAAGGTCTGGCCGGACCTGCACAGGCACACATTTTGCATAAAAAAAAAAGTGACGAAACAGAAAATATAAAAGAACTTATTTCCTTTTTAAAACCCTCGATTTTTATAACCCACGGATTCCTCATTCGCTCTCCTATCTGCAGTGTTACCAACGACATGACTGACACAAAAGAATGAGAAAAAAATTCATGCATCAAATAAAATCATAAAACATGCATAATTTGAATGATTTGTTCGGAAGGTGCATGAATTGACAAACTCTACTCTTTATCTAAGGGTTTACGGTAGGACCTACGGATTACCAAACAGCAGAACAATACGTGTTGACTCTATCATGGAATTTCAAGAAGCTGTGGCCATTGTTTCTTAGAGAAAACTCGGTTCAAAAGTCGGAAAGGTCCGGCCAGACCTTATAGTTGACGGAAGGGGTATAATCATAATCTGAAAAACGCTTCTGTCTATCAAACGAGTACAAACGAGTAAAAAAAAAACATAACAGAAAATATTTTCGTTGACCCTGTCCTAAACTTTCAAGAAGCTATTGGCATTATGTTTTAAAGAAAACTCCCATCAAAAGTCAGAAAGGTCTGGCTAGACCTCATAGTTCACAGAAGGTTTAAGTGATGAAGAATAGGAAGAATTGGAAGGATTGTTATGTAAATTCAATTTCAATTGTTGCGTTTGCTTTGCAGTTTTCGTGGTGCCCCATCTGTCGTGATGCCCTAGGCCTGAGCCTAGTTGGCCTAAGGGTAAATCCAAGGCTGCTAGTATATCTCGAAAAACATATTAAAAAAAGCAAAATTATCGAAAAATCTTGAGGAAAATCTGAATATTCATCAGGGACTTAGACCTTTCAATAGGTCTAATAACCCAAAATCTTTTAATAGCATCAGTGTGCAGTAGGTATTTTTAACTTGCGTTGAATTCGAATTTGAAACAGCATTGTAGTGTTTCCATTATGGAAGGTTAAAGGCATGTCGCTTCAATCTAGTTCATGCAGATAACTAAAATCATATTCAGTTGCCAGCAATTATTGCATATTCCTGAATAATGCGTAGGCTATAAATTTAAAATAATTTTTTTTTACTATGACTCAGCTGATAAGCTGGAGGGTAGTGGTGAATTGTTTTTACTTTTAAAGCAATTTGTATATGACTTGTTCATGTAGATTAATATAATAGGCCTTATCAACACCTAATTTAAGTTTTATTTTAAGCAGTAGGTATCTCATCGATAGCCCAACTGCCATTAAAGTAAACTATAGATGCAGATATCTGAGATACTGCGAAACAGATAAACTCACTTCTTCAATTTGGTAGATTTATAAATACCTATACAGCCTAGAAAAATTCACGACAAAAATTTGACATCATTCAAGGGAAAAGTTAAATACAGTAGACGCTCGATATAGTGAAATAATAAAAACCATCAGGCCTGTTCACTATATCGAAATTGTTCACTTTTTCGAGCGGGAGTTTTAAAATGTTTACCAAAGTTTAATATGATTAGGGGTATTCACGATTCGGTTGATACACCGTAGTAAATTGTATTTTTAACTTTCTCATATACGTAGTAAGAGAATGTTTTCGTACAAAATTTCGAACTCGAGATTTAGATCAATTCTGATATTACGATGATAGGGGAACTCAAAAAAGTGGGTCTCGCAATTCTGTCCGTCCGTATGTCTGTCTATCCCACCCCTGGGGAATCTACACGCTTGGACGGATTTGCTTCAAACTTCGTATTTAGAGTTTGTGGGGATGTTTTTTTTTATGCTAGCCCTAATATTAACAGTATCTCCCATATAAAAATTTTACGAAATATGCCTAAATTTAGATTTTTTCGGAAACGGCTCTAACGATTTGAACCAAAATTGATAGTTGAGTTAATGTAAGCATGCTTAACATGACTGCATACCCAGTTTTTCTCTAAAAAATCCAGCAAACGGCAGTTTTGAAAATTGGCTTTATCTCGAAAACAGTAAAAACGATTTAAAAAAAATCGTATTTTTAAGGTACTATTGTCATTCTTAACTTGATAGCAAACTCAATTTTTCTCTAGAAAGACTGGGTCCTTTGATATCCACCCAAATCCCTAATAATATTACTTAAAAAAACTGCTCATATCTCAAAAACGCCATTTTCGATTATGATAAAAATGTTACTGTCAGGTAATGCTTAAATCCATAGTAATACCATTGGCTCAGTTTTGAGCTTAACAGTTGAAAAACAGTTTTTTTTAAAACTTTAAAAACTAAACATGTCTCGAAAACGCCATTTTCGATTTGGTTAACAATGTAACTGCTAGGTAATGTTTATATCCTGAAGAATACGTCGTACTCAGTTTTCAGCTAAACAATTTAGTAACAGTGCTTTTCGAATCCAAATTGTAACATTTGTCAGCATAATTTTACAGAAAACCGCTCTAACGATTTTGATCAAAATACATATTTAAGACAACATAAGCATTCTAAACATGATCATGTACTTAGTTTTTCTCAGAAAACTCGAATATTGCCGTTTTATGAATATTTCTCAAAAATGACTACCCAAATCCCGATCTTTATTCACACACGGTATATTTTTGCAAAGCCCAAAATTTCAGTGGCATTATAATTCGAAATTCATCGAAATTCAAGTGTCAGTTCGGGGTGAAATTCAAAAGTATATGTTGAAGTTAATACGTATGTTTATGTAGTATGCATTACGTTGTTAATTAACAAGTGCTCAGTTATCTGAGTACATCTTGAGTGCGTATGATTTTAAACGTAAAATTTGGTGAAATGACTCTGAGATTCTGCGAGATTCGCAATAAACGAGAAAGTTACGTGCGACCCAGTCAACACACAAATGAACTGTAAATTGTTCTGAAAAATAGTTGACATGCAGGCGCATTGTAAAACTGCGGAACATTTTTCGTGGAATTTTGCGAAAAAAAAGTACGAGTTCACTATATCGAGATTTCCATAGTTCACTGTTTAGAGTAGTCTGTGTAAAATGTTGGTGGTTCACTATACAGAGGTTCACTATATCGAGCGTCTACTGTAATTATTTTATAAGATAGGTAGCTATAATGATCTGCACGTGGAATGTTCGAACCCTGAACAGACCGCGTGCAGCCGAACAATTAGCGGAGGCCCTAGACTGCTACAAGGCAGATATCACCGCCATCCAGGAAGTGCGGTGGGATGGGCCCGGCAAAAGAAGGATGAAAAACTGTGACATCTACTACGGTGATTGCTACAGAGAACAGAAGCAGCGTCTATTCGGATGCGGATTCGTTGTAAGCGGCAGACTTAGGCAAGAAGTCTTGAGCTTTCGACACGTTAGTGAGCGCCTTACAACTATCCGCATCAAGGCTAAATTCGCCAACATCAGCCTGATATGCGCTCACGCCCCCACAGAAGATAAAGACGATGCTACCAAAGAATGTTTCTATGAGCTCCTCGACAAAACATATGAGCAATATCCTAAGTACGACGTTAAAATCGTCTTAGGTGATTTTAACGCCAAAATAGGAAAGGAGGACATCTTTGGTAGCACTATCGGAAAGCACAGCCTACACGACACCACGTCTGGAAACGGACTTAGGCTAATTGACTTTGCTGCGGGACGTAATGCTACTATAGCAAGCACACGGTTTCCACACCTCAACATTCACAAAGGAACATGGCGATCACCAGACCATCAAACGGTCAATCAAATTGACCATGTTGCGATCGACGCAAGGCACTCCTCCAGTATTCTAGATGTCCGAACTTTCCGAGCGGCCAACATAGACTCGGATCACTACCTTGTTGTAGCCAAGGTACGTATGCGGATATCCCAGACACCACAACAACGAGGAAATACTGTGAGAAGATTCAACGTTGAACGGCTACAAACGCAACAAACCGCCAGAACTTTTGCGGATCGCGTCTCCCTCAACCTCTCGAGAAGTCCTGTGCAGCCAGCATCAAGTGCTGAAGACCAGTGGCATCGATGCCAAGAAGCCATCAGAAAAGCCGCGATGGGAACAAGGCCCGAACAGAGACCTGTAGAGACGAACAAGGAAACCTTGTAGTAGAGTCACAGTCGGTGCTGAGGACATGGAAAAACCATTTCTGCAGACTGCTAAACGGCGAAGACGACACAAATTCCGCTGTCAGGCAGAATGAACCATTCGACCTGGGCGATGAAAGCCAAGACTTCCGTCCACCTGACCAAAATGAGGTAAGGATAGCAATATCCAAGCTGAAGTCCAACAAAGCTGCAGGACCGGACGGTTTATCGGCCGAGCTTTTTAAGGCAGCGGGGGATGACTTGGTAGAGGGCATACACCAACTCGTTTCTAAAATTTGGTCAGAGGAAAGTATGCCTGATGAATGGAGCCTCAGCATTGTTTGCCCGCTCCATAAGAAAGGAGACCCTCTAAACTGCGCCAACTATAGAGGCATCAGTCTCCTTAACATCGCTTACAAATTTCTGTCTGCTGTACTGTGTGAACGCCTGAAACCATTTGTCAACGAACTGATTGGACCCTATCAGTGCGGTTTAAGGCCCGGTAAGTCCACAACCGACCAAATATTCACACTACGGCAGATCCTGGAGAAAACCCAAGAAGTTCAAATCGATACTCATCACCTATTTATCGATTTTAAAGCCGCATATGACAGCATTTATAGAGACGAGCTATACAGAGCCATGTCTAGTTTTGGCATCCCTGCCAAACTTGTCAGATTGTGCAGAATGACGATGGAGAACGCTCGCTCACCGAGACCTTTGATGTCAAAAAAGGATTTAGACAAGGTGATGCGCTGTCATGTGACTTTTTCAACATCATTCTTGAGAAAATTGTGCGAAACTCGCAAGCCAACACCAGGGGCACAATTTTCCAAAAGTCTGTGCAACTACTTGCATACGCTGACGACATCGACATCATTGGCAGAACACAGCGAGCTGTCACTGGTGCGTTTGCAAGTATCAGTACAGAGGCGGCAAAAATGGGTTTAGTGGTGAATGAGGGCAAAACGAAATATATGCTGTCAACAAGAAGGGACACACAACATCGACGAATCGGACAGAACGTCACGATAGACAGCTATAACTTTGAGGTAGTTCGGGACTTTGTCTACCTCGGTTCCGCTATTAATTCTGAAAATGACATCACATCAGAAATCAAGCGAAGAATTACACTTGCCAACCGCTGTTACTTTGGCCTGAGAATTGATTGATGATTGAATTGATTAGTAAGGCCTTGTCGAGAAACACCAAGGAGACTCTATATAAGACCCTCATCATCCCAGTCCTGCTTTATGGCGCAGAATCATGGACGTTGTCAAAAGCGGATGAAGATCTCCTTGGGCGCTTCGAACGCAAAATTCTTCGAGTGATTTTCGGTCCCGTTTGCGTTGACGGGTTTTGGAGGAGGAGATTTAACACCGAACTCTACGAGCTGTACAGCGACATCGACTTGGTCAGAAAAGTACGTATCAGTCGACTAAGATGGCTAGGACATGTAGAGCGAATGGACACCAACGCTCCGGCCCGAAGAGTCTTCAATTCCAACCCGGAGGGACAACGCAGTAGAGGAAGACCTCGCCTTAGGTGGCGCGCACAAGTGGAAGGGGACCTCAACCAACTTGGAGTGCACAACTGGAGGCAGGTAGCCAAAGATCGTGCTAACTGGAGAGGCGTGTTGGTTGAGGCTCCACCCGGACTGTAGCGCCATCTAAGTAAGTAAGTAAGTAAGTAAGTAAGTAAGTAAGTAAGTAAGTAAGCTGTAATGACTTGTTTTTACTTCGCCCTTACAAAAACAAAATGTAAATGCATTTATTGCAATGTAAATGCATTTATTGCATTTAAAGTGAGCGTCAACACCATTGCTCTTTTAAATTTTCTTAGGGGTATTGAAAAACGTCTTAACGTCTTTCATTTTGACATGATAAAATACTTAATAGATTTAAAAACACAAAATAGATAGTTTCCAAACTCTAAAAACAAATGAAAACACCACTTTCGATGCTCATTGTAATGTTACGTGAAGAAGATTACTCGTATCTTCTGACTTGAAATATTTAGCATCAGAACTCATATTTTATGGAACCATATTAAATGGACGATCTGAGCAATTTTTTTTCTTCACGTTCGTTGTTTTCGCCTAAGGGACTGCACTTTGCTCATGTTAATTGAGACTTTCTTCTTGATTAACGGTCGCAAGAAATTTCGTCCCTAATGCAGTCGGTAACTTGTATGAATAGATCCCCACTTGGTAAAGAACTATTCACATGAGAGCGACCAGCTACCTACGAACGAACGAATATTCGAAAGTTTTGAAAGTCCGTTCACATAAACACTTTTCTGGATCGCGGCAGTTCGCGAATTTCAGTCATCAGGTTCTACCATCAATTTCTCATTTGAGGTTAAGTTCGAAAAAATTTTTAAGTCGTTAGTTTGTGGAACGCGAATTAAATTATGTTCGCAATTCAGCAATTCGTTCGTTCGCTCTCATGTGAATAGTCCTTAAAAGGGAATCAATAAAATGTATTAATGCATATTTTTGTCTTAAATTTGTTGGACACAACTTTGAATCCTAGTCTTTCTTAAAAAGACATCACATTGATATTTTAGCCAGCCAAAATAGCACCCGTTCTACCAGATCACCGTCAAAAATTGTAAGGTTGTGTACGTCTTTAAAAACTGGAGACGAAAAGGCAGACACTTGGTCTCCCAACTAGGAACTCACTAAATGGGAATATGGATTGTATATAATTTCCATCAGAGGCAATTTTTTTTTATTTATTATGTAGGTAGGTACTATAGACGTATTAAAATTTACCTATGCACATTGCACAATGTTAACTTGTGTATAATTTTGTATGTATTTAAAATATTGTATAAATAAAATTTCCCTTGAGTGGACAAAAATATCCGGTCCCGTGGTTAAGAGAGATTTCACTGTAGTTCTAAAATTACGTGCATGACTTTTCTCTACTTTACCTGTAATTATAGTCATAAGACGTATTTTATATTTAACTAGCGTACCCGGCGAACTTCGTCTCGCCCCAATTTAACGCCTTCAGATAAACTTCAGAGTGATAATAAAATACAGATAGTAAATAGAACATTTTTGCTTAATAGAAAATGACAATGCGAAAAGGACACCTGTCAAATTGTGCACAGCCTTAGTCAACGTATAACGCCATCTATCGGTTTGTGGCATTGATCGCAGCACAGCGCCATCTATTATTTATCTCGTTAACTTCTCCACCCAAAATGGACGCAAATTATCTTTTATCACAATGAATTTCACAATTATCTGAAATTTTCCACATTTATCGTCCAAAATCATCAAATCTGGGAAAAATTTCGTCAAAAAAAAAATTAAAATTTTTCGCGCTTTTCCGGAATTTTCTATTTTTTCATTGAAATGCCATTCCGAAACAATTGCACACAAAATTCCATTCAAAAAATCTTTTTTCGATTTTTCCAATTTCAAGACTTTTCCCAAAATTTTCTTTCGGAAGAACCTTCTCCTGGCAATTACGAACAACTGAAAATAAATTTGAGCCAAATCGGCCCAGCCGTTCTGAATATTAGTGATACATCGTCAGGAGCTCTATGGCGATGGCCGAATTCGAAAAAAAAAAACTGATGCAGCTGTGTCGCTTGACGCTGCACGTTTGGAAGTAGTTCCTCCGAGCTATTTCAAACATGAACCGGATTTTAGCAACAAGACGCGATATCATGCGACTTCTTCAATTTCCGTCACTATTGATATCAACAATTTCGAGGTAGCTAAGGAGTTCACCTACCTCAGAGTAGGTAAACATGAACCCCACGAATGGCACCCTAGTAGAGAATTACCCTTGGAAACTGTTGCTACTTCGGTTTGGCGCTACAATTGGGTTCAAAACTCCTAACTCAAAGGACGAAATGTATGCTCTACAAAACCCTTATCCTGCTAGTTCTGCTGGCAAGAAGGGAGAGATGATACTTACTGGCCTTCTTTGAAAGAAAAATACTTCGGCGGATTTTTGGTCCTGTGTGCGAGGAGGACGAATGGAGGAGAAGATACAACCGCGAACTCTATGAGCTGTACTAAGATGTGGATGTAGTACAAAAAGCCAAAACTAAGAGGATCTTCTTAACCAATTCATCCAAAAACTTCAAACTTGTAGCATTTACTAAAATGGTTCATCTCACCAAATTTCAACTCTGAGCCATAAGGGGTTCTCAACATACAGGACTCACTCACTGACATATAATCAAAATTATAAAATAAAAATACTTCCTGCTATCCTAGAATCGTGAAATTTGGAACAATGACAGATCCTCTGGTACACAAAGTCGAAAACTTCAAATTTTTATTTAAGTAGGCGTGGTATCTGCTCTAAATGTACGTCAACCTTCTTAAACTAAAAACTTGGTGCACTTTTTTAACTCATTAGGTACTTTTCGTGGTTAACTAGTTACACCCTTTTTTTATGTTGCTCTTAGCTCTTTTTTTAAATATATGTTTTTGGTGTGGCAATGACTACAGGAATTAAATCATGTTAACTGCAAACTGTAGTAAATTCTAATGAAAACAAAATAAATTACAAATGCTGATAATTTCAGACATTTTGGCAACATTTTATTAGACCTTTCCCTTTGCTCCTTTTGCTCAATTTTGCGGAAATTGTAGATATTTGCATTGTGGTAGACTGAAGAATTTCCTATATTTCGAGAGATCACGGAGGTTAAATATTGATATGCACAATACTATGTTTCAAGGTCAACGGGCGACTACTTATCGTCATCTATATTGTTCAATAGATAAATATAATTGCTTCAGATCTCATCAGCATTTAAACAACGGGCTATTTTGGAAAATGGTAGTAGGTATACATGGACATTCTCGTAAGTTTAATTTATATTTACAAAATGTATTTATACAGTAAAGTGTGTCTTATCAATTCCCTTGTAAGCCAATTGCTCATCAATCCATCCTCGTAGGTACGGTACATTGACATATACCCCGGGAACATTTTGCTGACCACATCCAATACCCCAAGCAACGATTCCCGCCTGGTAGTACCGATTCGACTGGTTGTTAATGGGACACATTAGTGGTGAGCCACCATCACCCGTGCATGTATCCTTGTCGCGTTCTCCACCGGCGCACATAAAACTCGGATTCAAAATAAAATATTTACTCAAGCGTGTCTGCCTTAGCTCATCCTGGCACAACAAATTCGGCACAATTGCCAAGTCGATCTTCTTTAAAATATTTTGAAATTCTCCATTCTCGAATTTATCCTTACCCCAGCCAGTGGCGTAACAGCGTGAAAAGTCAAAATTATGACCAGCTGGCGGTAGACATATTGTATTAATATGCGGTGCCTTATCAAACGGTGAGACAAGGAACAACAATGCGATGTCATTAAATAAACTGTCCCTGCTGAAGTTTTGGTGAGCAATCACTTCTCGAACATTTCTATTTTGATGCGGCCAAATTTCGTTTCGACTGTTGGTCTCCCATTCCCCAGCGCGAACTATAAATTTGTTCGCTGGGTCGTCTTGAATGCAGTGAGCTGCAGTCAAAACTACTTGAGGAGTAATTAGAGATCCACCGCATTTGTATGAATGGAGGATCTCTTGCGCTAAGATCGAGATCTCTTTACGCAAAACACCCACCATCCATGGGAATTCACCAAATTCGGCTTCGTAGTTGTGATTGCCATCGATTTTGAAACCGATACCGTCAAGATTTCGATATCCGCAACCGGTCGGAGTATCGATAGGGCTGAGAATTGGATCCTCAACCTGAAAAAATACATTCGTATGACGAGGTTTTCGGTTGTATATCTACACTTTAGTGTTACTAACCTGATCAGCTAGGGAACAGCATTCTTCAAGGAACGGACAAATCGCATCCTCATCAAAACGGATATTTATTATAGAGGCACCATTGGTCCGCATTGTGCCATTTGAACAAAAATACGAACGAACGCATTGTTTGCCAATGCCACAAGGTCTATAGGAATGACCACCACCGGTGAGAAATTTTATTGACCGAGGTATGGAAGTTGAAAGCGTAGTAGTGGCTGGCTTACGCATTTCTGTGGCTTCATCAGCCTGAACCGAGCAGGTCACAATCAAAACCATTGGCAAACTTATAAGATTTACCCACATCGCTGATGGAGTTGTCTGCAATTTTAAAGGATTAATTTGACAATCTTGAAATGTTTTGTCAACTGTGGGCTATTTCACCAACTTACAAATTTGTATTTACAAGCATTTTTTACAATTTTCTTAGAAAAAGAGACAAATTCGGTTTCACCACATTTATTTTAAAAGACAATTTGTAATTTTTCTATAGATTTTGTGAAAAAATATGTACTTGTAAAAACTATTTTTTAAGTTGGTGAAATAGGCCACTGAATGTTGTTACAAAATAATTAAGTACTTTACACAACAAGTCAATTTGAAAAGGACACACAATTTTATGCCAATCTAAAAAAAAGCTGGAAGATGCGCTATTTGACTACTTATCGTTGTCTCTTGCTACTCTATTTATCTATTGTGCTATTCCATTGGACACACAGAAGCAAAGATCATCCTACTATAAACAAAGCCACTCAAGAGACCGCCATTTTAAAGCGTGCTATTGATGTCGTAATAGGATTAACTTTAACGCAACTCCAAATTTATTAGAAAAGTCGTGTAAATAGCTGTAGGTCAGCACGTTGGATACTCACAAAGAGATAGACATTGTTTATCAAACAGATCTAAAGACCCTTCTTTTGGAACTTCCACAACTCCTTGAAAACCATACACACACATAGCGCCATCAACAAAACACATCACTTGAGAGAATAGAAAAAGCTTATGAACTGTCAGAAGAGGTTTGGAACTGCCTTCAGAGGACAGAGGACCTGATGATTCCGTAGAAAGCTAAGAACACAATATCTAAGTGTAGTTTATATTTGGGGAACATTCCAGCATTCCAGGTCAAAGCCAGGCCAAAAGAGCTATTCCAACTTTCAGTAACAATGTGGAAAAGATTTTTCACCTAAAAGGTCACTATGGTTGATAATGTCACCGAACCGACAAAAAAGACAAATCGAACTATATCTGTTATCACGGATGGGTGGAGCATAAATGAAAACGCTTTACTTATTTACAGCTTTATCAGATTGATTCTACTTGGCTTTATCTGCGATAAGTCATAAATCCGAAGGCGCAATAGAGCCATATCGCGTTCGACAGCACTGAGTTCGCACTGACAAGGAAAGTCTTTGTTAGAGGTAAGCAATGGGGCGCCCTATTTGAGCGCGGAGTTCACCCTAGCCCTTAGGTACCTATTTTAGTCAGGGCAAGAGTTCAGTACTAGATTTTGCTGTCATTCGTAGCTGTCATTTGGGCGAACTCTTATTTTTGTGAAGTATTGATTTGTGTTGCACACTTAAATGTAACAAAAAATGTGATTTTCTACATTAAAATTATTTTTTATTTCAGTTTAATATTCACTAATATTTCCGTTGGCGTTTGTCGTAAACGACTCGTATTTCACTTCGTTTTTTAGTCGGTGTTTTTAACTTTTTTGAGACAAATGAATTGAAATAACGGTGAAAACATAGAAAAGGAAATAATATTGTTAACAAGAGTTAAAAAAAAAAAAATTAGAAAATCAATGAAGCGAAACATGAGTCGTATATGACAAACGAAAACGGGAATAGGGGTGATTATCGCAAGGGTTTATTTTCTCTATGTTGGTACATTTTTAAGGTGAGAGGTCTCAGGGGTTTCTTTGGGATTTCTGTCAACCAGGAAAATGCACTGATATGTCGAACAAGCTTAGCACACATTTAGCACAATTAATTAATTAATTTAAAGATATTATTTTAACTTACGTTATTATTCAGATAAATAATTATATATAATACCTATAATTGGCACAGGTTTTTCGTAACTAAAACTAACTTGTAAACTTCCAGTTATCTGTATGCAAAATAAACTCGGATGAGGAAAATTAATTTTGTGCGCAGATTATGACGATCAGAATACATTAAATATAATAGCAATAAAATAATCTCCTCTCAAGTGATAGCAATAGCCTGCGGTGCGGTATTAGAGGTGTATTCAGTATCTGTTGAATATAATGTCAATCATCGGTTATTCCATGCAATGGAATCGCAAACATTTAAAAGTAAACTTAATCGCTGTAGCATGTAGAAGTGCAGAGGTCAACTTTTACCACGGGGGGTTTTTTTTTTTTATTTTAAAGTAAAACCAGCTAACCAGCAGAGTAAAATTAACTGGCTTGCTTGTCCGAATACTCTTCCGTATATTTACTTTTTAATCGTTTATATTTATGATGTAAGGATGTGCTCTTTAAAATTCTCTTTCATTTGACATTCCACTGATAAGACATGTGTGGTTCCCCAGAAGATTAAAAAATTGCTGAAATCTAGCTAAATGAGAAAATTAAAAATTTACTATTGTGAACTTTCATCAGCTATGGGAATAAAACAGAAAAAAAACTGGTATCCCGTAAAAAAAATTAAATACAGTAGACTCTCAATAAAGTGAACAACCAAGCCATAAACCAAGAATATGACAATTTTACAGTAGAAATTCATTAAAAAACCCATAATCAAATAAAAATAAATAGGTGGCGCAATAGGTCGTCTCCAGAACGCCTGTTCAATGCACTCTGCATGTTAGTGGAGTCCCATTGAAACAGGTGGAGAAGTTTAAGTATCTCGGGGTCTTATTCACGAGTGATGGAAGGAGCAATGCCGAGTTTTGGTCAGGCTGGGTCAATTTTGAGACAGCTTGGTCATTCTGTTATCAGGAAGACTGAACTTGGTGTCAAAGCTAAGTTGTCAGTCTTTAATTCGGCGTTTGTTCCAACTCTCACCTATGGTCATGAGGTTTGGGTAATGACCGAAAGAATAAGATCGCGAATACAAGCTGCCGAAATGAGATTTCTCCGTAGTATTGCTGGTGTGACCCGTAGAGATCGCATTAGAAATACCAGAATACGTGAGGAACTCAATGTCGAGCAGCTACTTCTCCGGACGGAGCGGTCCATGCTTCGGTGGTTTGGTCATGTTAAACGCATGTCCCCGACCAGGATTCCGCGACGTGCTATGGAATCCGTACCATCAGGCAGGCGTCCTCTAAAGGTAGACCCAGGATGAGATGGTTAGATCAAATTCATAATCTCTCCTCTACCCGTATGGGGATTGCCCTTGATGATTTGGAGTCGATGGCGGAAGATCGAGAGCTATGGAGGGTCCACTTAAGTAACCTACACCCGCGACCCACTTAATGGATAAGCGGGCCATTGAAAATGTATGTATGTATGTATGTATGTAGGTAGGCGCAACAGGCGGGTAGACACCCTAGGCCTAGGCTTCTCGCAACCATTCGTTTTGTGTGAGTTTCTATTTTTGGGACGAATGGAAGGGACCTACAATTTTATGCCGAGTCCGAACGGCTGAATTGAGAAGCTTTTTCATGACAGCCATACTCTCGGATGTTTGTCAGACGTTCGCGAGAGGTGGCGCAGTGGAAAAAGTATTCGGCAACGAATACTATACGAGGGATAGTGTAAAAGCAGATAGAGCTGTAAAGAGACGTGCAATGGACGGAGCCTGAGAGTAGTCGACGAGTCGCTGAATGAAAATAATGTCTGCTGCGTCCCTGTGTTCCTCAAGGGTATTTAGGTTAACAAGTTTGAGACGATCGCGATAAGGAAATACAATTAGGCGATCATTCCTGACTAATGCCACGAAGAGCAAATAAAAGAAATCGACGTTGGTTTTTGGAAACATGAACTTGTTAAAAGGGACACCAAACACTTGGCTAGCGTTCTCGAGGAGGGTGCGAACATGGACCATCTTTTAACGAAGCCAAGAGATGAGTTTGCTTTAGTATTTATTTCATCAATATGCGAAAGAAAATTAAGCTTCCAGTCGCATAATATGCCAAGGTCATGAAGACTACAGGAAATAAGGCCCCAAAAGAGAAAATGAAAGAAGGCTCCAAATTTGGGGTGTTATTTCATTATGAAATAATATCCAAATTTTAAATATGTGAAAAGCCCCACTGCGATGAAATAAGGCCAAAAAAAGGAAATAAACCCCAAATCTGACAGCATGCCCCTATACGTTTTCGTTTTTCGTTTGGGGTCTTATTTCATAATTAAATAAGACCCCAATTTTAGTTAGAAAATAAGGCTCCAAAAAAGTAAATAACACCCCAAATTTTATTAAAAATTGTTGTTGTTGTTTCCTGTATAATTTTTTGGGGCCTTATTTAATTTTTTTGTTGCCTTATTTCACAGAGCCGGTCATGAATGGATTGCACGAGAGATATAGGTTATCCGTGGAGAAGGCAAACTCAGGGAAGAGACTTGTTGCTCTTACGTAAGGTGAGAAAGTGATAAATTGGTATTTGGAGTTCTAAAAAGTTTTTAGGACTCCGGGTGAAAAAAAAACTATTTAGATCTTTTTGAAAGACACTAAAATCGTGTCGTGAGGAAATGGGTTTGACAAATTTGGTATCGTCAGCATAGAGAGAGAGAGAGAGTGCCGAGTGTTGAATGGCCCTTTCAAGATCGAGATGCCTAGGTGACTACCTTGGGGAACACTAGAGCTGGCTAAGATAGGGGCCGAGAGAACGCACCTGAAGCGAACCCTATAAAAACGGTTTTTTAGGTATGAAGTTATCGATCTTAGCAAAATGGGTTCGAAACCGAGGGCAGTCAATTTGTCTTATCAAAAGCCATACTGAAATCAGTTGTAATAATGTCAACTTCTTTTCCGCTTTCAAAAGGGTCATTCCATAGAATCCATTGCTTCCATCTCGTCGACGGATCCGTCAATATTGACATATTCGACGAAACGAACAGTCCCATAGAATCCATCGCCGCAGTCCGTAATTTGGAATCTTTAAAACAATTTGCATTTTGCAATTTTTTGACAGTTTCTCTCATTCTCTCAATATATATTTCCACCAATGAAAGTGCTTCTTCTCACGCTGTGCCGCAACTGTCAACTGTCAACTTTCAATTATGTACTGTAGTCTGTAGTAAGATCAAAACTTTTAGATAGAAGGACTAATGGAGAAGTTAAGAAGATATTTGAAATAAAAGGGATCCGGTATCAAGGTGTTGTCGGCGAAAGACTGTTTAAAAAAGAAGCAAAAACGTTGTCAATGGTGTACGATTCGGAAAATGTTATGTTTTCATACGGATGAGATGGAGGGAATCCGTCCGATTTTTTTTTGCATTGTACCGAGATATTTGGAATAGTCTGAAAAAGAATTGGTTTTAAGGAAAACTGCCCATAATTTGTTTTTCTTTTTACGTAAAGAGCGAGGTCTTCGGTTAAATCAATGGGGGCTTCTAGAAGGGGTTTTATTGCGAGACAAAATTTAATTTAATAGTTCTTTGTAGAAAATGGAGAAAGCGTCATTAATAGCTATTCTAACGAACTCAAAAGAGCACTTATGCGTTAATTTTGCTGAAATTCGCTTTATGAAAGTCGTATAGAATATAGCTGCTGAAGGATTGGTTTGGATATTGGGAAACGCGAAAGAAGAAGTGGTGTGTGAAGGTGTTATCAATGGTCGATCGGGCAGTAAACGTTCACACCCTTTCTTTTCTTAACTGATTATCGTCAATTGTCCTTATAGTTTAATATTTTTTTGAGAGTTCTAACCAGCCAGTTGCGACCCAACATATCTTAAGACTGTCCAAAAGTACCTATAACTTTTCGATCAATCGCTCTGTCGCCTTATTTTATAACATGACAAGACGAGCATGTGGTGTCTTCGTTATATCCCAGAGTCATCACTTCTTTCATTTTCCGATCGATGACACAACAAACCTTGTGATCTATATTTCTTTCGTTTTGAGAGAACGATTTGGTTCCCGCCGGCGATTCACCAAAATCTGCGCAACGGATATTTCGATGTCAGGAACTGTATTAACTCATTATGAACTCTAAAATATTGTTAATGATCTTGGCTCCAGATGTATGAGTATGCTAAAATTGTAGATGTTCCGAGGAACTTGACGGAATTATTCATCGAAATGCGACGTATGAGCGACCTACGGATGTCAATGTCAACAACAATCACCCCTATTCCCGTTGGCGTTTGTCGTATACGACTCACGTTTCGTGTCGTTGTAAAACAATTTTAACAATTTTATTTCTTTCTCTATTATGTTCTCCATCATTTCAATTCATTTATCTCAAAAACCGGCTAAAAAACGAAGTGAAATACGAGTCGTTTACGGCAAACGCCAACGGGAATAGGGGTGAATATCTACTTTTTTTTCAAAACCTAAGGTAGTAACCCTAGAATTAAAACACGTCAATACCTATAAATTACTGAGACGAGTATATTTATTTGAAATCAGAGCGGACAGACAGCTCTCACTTAAAACCAGTCAGTGTTTTATCAAAATATCGTTAAACCTATGCTGTAAAGGATGACGACTCAATCCTCTTGTAAGCCAGTTGTTCATCAATCCATCCACGCAACTGTGGTACACTGGCATAGACACCGGGAACATTCTCCTCACCGCATCCGATACCCCAAGCAACAATGCCAGCTTGGTAGAAGCGATTCGGTTGATTGCCAAGAGGACACACAAGTGGAGAGCCACCATCACCCTTGCAAGTGTCCTTGCCAGCTTCTCCACCGGCGCACATAAAGCTCGAATGCAATTCGAAGAATTTACCCAAGCGAGTATTTCTCAAGTTCGCCTGGCACTGACCATTTGGCACAACGGGCAAATCGATCTTCTTTAAAATATTCTGATACTGTCCGTTCTGGAATTGATCCTTGCCCCAGCCTGTGGCGTAGCAGCGTGCATACTCAAAGTTAGTACCAGCTGGTGGTAAGCAAATTGTGTTCACATTTGGCGCCAAATCGAATGGAGCATCCAAAAACAGTAAGGCGATATCATTGTACAAACTTCCCTTGTTGTAGTGTTCATGGACAACCATTTCAACAACTTGTCTATCTTGGTCTGGAAGCAGTTCAGCCTTGCTGCTGGTTTCCCATTCACCGGCACGCACCTTGAAACTTTTCGCTGGCCTGGCTTGAACACAGTGAGCTCCGGTCAATACAACCTGTGGCGTGATCAATGAACCACCGCATTGGTATACATTAAGGATCTTGTCGAGGGCGGTCTCCTCGCGCAATACCGCCACCATCCATGGGAATTCACCAAATTGAGCTTCGTTATCGCCAGCACCTTCGATTTTGAAACCAACACCCTCAATATTTCGATATCCACAACCGGTTGGTGTTTCTTCCGGTCTAACAATTGGATCCGTAACCTAAAATAAAATACAATAAGTCTTTAGGTGAAAAATCCAAATAACCAGTCTACCAATTACCTTATCCTTAACGGCACAGCAGGTTTCGAGGAAGGGACACGATGTGTCATCGTCTATACGGATATCAATCAACGTGGCACCATCTGTGGTGACTTTTCCGTTTGAACAAAGGAATTCACGAACGCATTCCATGCCTTCGCCACATTTCTTGTAAGAATGACCACCTTCACCGCCGGGGTTAAGTGGCACGGGCGCTTTTGTGGGTGGTACTACAACCACTGACCTTTGTGTAGTTATCGGGACGGGATTAATGATCAGCGGTGTGGTGGGTTTGGCTGTGGTCGCTGTATTAAATACACTATTAATGAGGGCATTAATGTCCTGATCCTTGTTCTGGCCCAGAACCAACGAATATGTCCCAATTAGGAGAAACGGGACTAATATTAATTTCGCATTCATCGCTGTTGAGTGGGTCTGTAAATAATTATGTAATTAAGCAAAATTTAGGACTAAATTAAGTTAGACATATTAAATGAATCTGATAACAATGATTTAAAGGAGGTCAAAACAACACATCAAATGGAAACTGAAATTTAACATGCCGCTAACGGCTAACCTATTTTGTACCGTCGTATCTAACCCTAAAAATGATCGTAAAACAGAGCGGGTTTTAATGTCGGCTTGTGCCACCGCGTATTATAAGTACACAGTTCGATATAAATTTACTACGTTCGTTTTTATGAGACGCAATAACGCCCAAAATAATAAGTGGAAATGCATAAACAGTGGGATATCTATGCGATAGAAAGTACATAGGTTGTATCTATTTCAAAATTTTGTTCTTTAGGGAATTATATTCAGAATGATTAGAACCTCCCAAATGTTAGGTAACTAAAATTTGAAAAAGGTGATTGGCTTTTTTGAATTTATATACGTATTGACTTTTTTTTAGCAAGTTTCAAAATAGATAGAAATAGAAAATTATAGATTAGAAACATTCTTAATTAATTTTAATGACTTAATTTTCATAACATATGCAAAGGATTGCGCATTATTCACGCAAAATTTGAATTTTACGCCATTTAATAGTATACAGTGATGCCAACGCAAAAAAGATATAAATGTGACAGCTGACAGTTCGGGGTTAGTAAAAATGAAGCTATATACGAAAGAACAACGCATTTTCGATATTTTAAAAATAATGAAGGTTTGTCAGCTATACGGTCCGCAATTTCCGAACAAAATATGGCCGTCATAGTGATTTAAAACCATCAACTGTGAAGAGAGGAGTTTGATCATGAATTAGTGGTGTAGTTCGAAATAGCTATCATTCCTGCTGATGAAGCTCATTTTTATCTTGATGACTTCGTTAATCGTCAAAATTGTCGCATTTGGGGTTCAGAAAACCAACGAGTAATTGTTGAGAAACAAAAGCATTCCAATTTTCCTGTTATCTAAATTGTCATAATAAATAAAACCATATCCCAATAGAAAGATAATTACCATATTATCAAATTATTGTACTGTAAAATGTGCGGTTACCAACTACCATTGTAAATTGTATATACGAAATAAAATATCTATCTATCTATCTATCCAATAGCGTGAATGTTTGGTGCAGATTTTGGGCTGGAGGCATTATCGGACTATTCTTCTTTGAAAATGCGGCTGGTTAGGCACTAGGCAGTAAATTGATGGTGTTTGTTATCGTGACATGATAGCCCAGTTTTTAGTGCCTAAATTACAAGATATGGCTGTGACCAACATGTGGTTTCTAGAAGACGGTGCCACATGCTATTAAGCCAGAGAAACAATTCAATTACTGCATGAATCATTTCCTAATAGTGTATTCGGCCTTTTTGCAATCAGAATTGCCCTTCCAGATCTTACGATTTAACGCCATCTATTCGCAAATTCTTTCAATAAAATCGATACTAGTGAACTTCTCTGTTATACCTATACATACATAAAAATGTGTATTTTGAGCAAATAAATCGAGTTTTTGAACAAAAAAATTTCAACCTATGGTATTTGGGTATAGTGAACTTGGATGCTGTAAACAGGGCTTGCAAAAATTATTTCACTATATCCAGACACGACTGTATTATGCTTTTTTCAAACACTGTGCACATTATATTCTAAATACACAAGCATCGGCAATTTTGCAAACGTTTACTTTAGAAAGCCGTACGTGGACGCTGAAATTCGATTAACTTAACCGAACGACTTAATTTTCTGCGAGTTAAATTTTTCGAGATTCTACTGTATTTGGATCAAAATTAAATTTCCTTAAAAATGTTGTGTTGGTTTGTGTATATGCTTCAAAAACTCGAACAGTTTTGCACCGATTGAGCACAAATTTTCAGAGAATCATTGATATTGGCTCGAGATGGTTGTAAAAATGGTTTGGTCAAAATTGGAAAATGGAGCGTGCCACCGCCCATAAAAAAAAACATTAAAAATCGTGTACCTCGAAAACAACCAAACCGATTGAGTTCAAATTTACAGACAATCTTAGGTATTACAGTAGACGCTTGGTATAGTGAACTATCCAATATAGTGAACCACCAACATTTTACCCACTACTCTAAATAGTGAACTATGAAAATCTCGATACAGTGAACTCAGCTTTTTTCTGCATAATTCAACGAAAAATGTTCCAGTTTTGCAAATTGCCTAGAAGTCAACTATTTTTCAAAACAATTTACAGTTTTTTTTTTTTTTATATATATTTTAGTTATGAAGGTTAGGTTAGGTGGCTGTCCCAAAAACAGAACACAGGAAGTGCCCAGAACATTACAGATGGGAACTCTATTGTTACATACGAATTTCTTTTAAAAAGAGGTATCTCCGTGCATCGTACTGTGCTAGAAAGTCATAATGATGGCTAAAGCAGTCAACTTAGTTGGTTAAAAATGTTTGCATTTAGCATCTCCTGCTGGCGGTTTGTCTTCGGATATGGGCGGAGGGTAACCGTAGCAGTCTACCCCCTGTACATTTCCTCTGACAATTAACCACTGAGGAGAACTGAGGAGAGAGACTGATGCATGGCAGAAATGGCTGGTTGAATCAATCCGTTCTTCTGCTTGACCAAAAGTCAGTGGACGGTTTGTCTACTGGAAGAAAAGGATGGAGGATAACCGTAGCACTCTGCCCCCCCTTCCCCCTCTTTATTTCCTGTGACAACCCGTCCACGAGGCAAAGACTGGTGTTGACCAGAAGAGCTTGATTCAAGCAATACTTCTTGGTACCGAAGAGTTAGAGTTTCTCCTTCAGGGAGAGCAAAGACGAAGGGTGACATCTGACGAGTGTCGAAATGAAGTTGACTGATGTAGTCGGCTCTTACAGGTGGCGGAAGGTGACAAATTATTTTTCAAAAATTTAATTATTGAAAAAAATTGTACATATTTCTCTCTGCGTTCCTCAAAAAAATATCTTCGTCTCTGTGTTTTTTAAATATTACCTAATACAATTTTGTTTGTTTGTTATTTATATGTTTATTTATACATATCAAATTAAGCTTACTTGAACATTTAAAAATGCCCGCTCGAAATAGTGAACAGGCCTGGTTTTTATTAGTTCACTATGTCGAGCATCTAATGTATTGACTTATGAGTGTTCCTGTGAAGATTGGTCAAAATTGGACAAAGGGGAAAAATTGCAAACGCTATTGTTTGACAGACTTGGAAGCCAAATTTTTAACATTGATATGCATACTAATGCATTGTCCTAATAGACAAGAATTTAATATGATTTCTGGAAAAACAAAAATAAATTTGTGTACCAAAGAGCATTACATACAATAAAAACTGTTTACCACTGATTTAAATGAATTTGAAATTGATTTTTCTAATTTGCACTACGAAGTGTGCAGGGCTTCGCTAGTTAGTACTTATAAATTACAATGATTTATCTATATTAAAATCTGTATTCGGTTTCCATCTAACCTCATCATCTGCCATTACAAACGACCTCAACACGTGCAAAGGTGAAAATAAAACTCAAAATACGAGTAAATTGTGGTTACCAACGTTGTAGTTTCATGTGCAGGAGGCCTAAGAGTAAATGCCTGTTGGCCATGACGCTTTAAGACGATTGCTAATGTGGCTTTCCATGGGAATAAAAAAAAAAATATATTTTTTTAAATCTAGATCACTTTTAACGTTCCATTCCAGTACATCATATGAACAGCTGTTTTACGTCATTTATTCAAGTAAAAACATTTTGGAGTTGCAGAAGTATAATGTTTGCAAGAGATGTACAGGTACACTGAAGGGGCACAGCTTGATGAATAAGGAGCTATTAAGTAGCTCAAACATACAATTATGTGCAAAAGCATATGAATCTCGTTTTATGTTCTATCTACCATGAAAAAACTGACATCTGAAATACACAAAATGTGTCCAATGGAAAATCACATAAGTAAATCAAAGTTCAAAAGTCAAAAACTAACGACACTTTTAAATGATAATTCTATTTTAAATTATAACCTAACTGGTATATAAAATACAGAATTTGAAATGAAGATGATTCTATATCACAATTTCAGGTTTTGCCCGTGCGATAAGTTGTTTTTAATTTCGAATTGAATATAAACATTTCACTGGGCTAACTTGTAGCATTTTTTTTTGCTTGAATCTATATTCACATTCTGTATAATGACCATGGTGGTGATCACAATAATTTATTAGCACTTGCACTATGACAAAAATGTTGGTAAACACGCATACAGCCAAGAAACACATTAGGTATTTGAAGTTAGCTTGATTAGAAGTTGATAATAAATGAAAACAATTAGTCACTAAGAACGTACAACATTTCAATCTTACATGCAATTTTGTAAAATAATAAAAAATCTAAAAAAAAACACACATTCAAATAAACAGATACAAAAAAATTATAGTATTCTGTTACGTAATCGCCAACAAAAAGATAGATTGTATTTATGATTTTGCGATTGAATTGGGTGTATCTTTTCAGCAGTTCTCGCACACAAAATTTAGGTATAAATTGGCAATAACAGAATTCAAAAAATTACCTACTACAAGCTATAGGGAATACAATTTAAATGGGTACTGACCGGTTTAACGTACAGATTAAAACTGCGATACCTATGGCCTGTCGGCTACTGAAGATGACTTCTATGAGATCTTCTGTCTGTCGTCCAGCGGCTTGTCCGGCTCAGCTGAGGGGATTTTCTGTTCATTTGCTTGATTTTCTGGTTATTCTTACAATTAAGTGATAAGAACAGATTAAGGCGTTGATTATGTTCACATTTTTTCTTAAACATACTCGTAGATCAAAAAATGTAAAATTCGAATAGGTACATGGTTCGTTATACGCGAGTGAATAACCTCTGTCACTGCTAGTATTTTATGTGCCTATTGCTGAGAAATTTAACTGATGGGTTGAAGGAGCTTTACTTTAAAAGATCAAGAGACTAATTGTTTTTGAAAGATAATGGCGTTTTCCAAACCAAATACATAGTACATACATTAAACTTATCAAAATTGCGCGCACACTGGACATTATAGATAGTGGGGCATCATTAGATATTTTCCCTGCGGGAGTAAGTTGGCTATTATTGCTATCAGCTTATATTATAATGTATTATAAGCTAGCCTATAACCTGCGCCTATTTATTTCACACATTAAAAAAAAATTAATTTCTAAATCTTTACTGTAGTTCGTAGGATTTTTGCGGACATACTATTGAGCGTCAAAAGTGGGTCAACACCAATGCAGTTTTCATTTGTCTTTGAAGTTTAAAAAAAATTGCTTTTTAATTACCTAAAAAGTATTTTATGCTGCCGAAATAAACTATGCTTTGTTATTGTTATTTTGTTATCACGCTTTAAACACATTGTTGGGTTTTTGAACATGTGTCGATCCATTAAAAAAAAAAAATTAAAAGGGCATCGGTCTCATTTTTGACGCTCATTGTATTTAGATACCTCTGTAGCCTATGATCAATTCTGATGGGTGGATTTGAGTTCTTGCGGATTTCGAATTTTCGGTATTCGGTTTGGTGATGAAATCTCCTTTTCCAAAATCACATTTCCAAAATCCCCTTTCCAAAATGCCTTGTGCTGAAATCCCTTACTCCAAAAGACCCTAAGCGAAAATCCCCCATTTTTAGATTTGCTGTTATTAATTCTGTCGCCGCGACACCTAAAAATGATGTTAAAAGTGAGATACGTGTGGGGGCATGCTGCCCCGCCGCAACCCCCCTGCTTGGGGTCACTGTAGGTTTTGGAGTAGATACAAGGTTGGGTATATTCAAAGTTTAGATTGCTTGTGGGAGATTTTGGCATAGGGGATTTCGTCCAGGGAGATTTTGAAAAAAGATTTTATTTAATTAATTTAAGAAATATAGAATCAATCACTTTAATTTAATTCGCCTGAAAACGAATTTAAGTGTACACCTTAAATTCAAAATCTGGACGAATTAAAATTTGACCGAAATTAGTCATAGAGTTTATAATAATGATAGTACAAGGCCTTATGTATACCTAAGAAAACAGAAGAGATATGTAGAGACCAATCTCAAACTTTAGACCAATTTGACTAACTTATCAAGAGCTAAAGTAATTTTATCGAGCTTCAAGAGACACTTATTAGTCCTGGGGTGGACCAGGGTGTCAGACAAAAAGCTCATCTAGTCAGATCGATCCTTACTTATAGCTGCGTCGAACTATATGCACGCAAAGATAAATGAACTCGTGGTCTACGTGTGCGTGCCACCTAAGGTCCTAAGGACGTTTGCGCTTACTACGTTTTATTTATTTTTGAAAAACATATCGGACGATGCAGTTTTCAATACAAAATCCGTAGAAATTATAGAAAAATATCTTTTCATTTACAGGATAAGAGATGTCCTTGAGAAGGCTTGGAAAGCAATCGAAGCTAAATTAAAACTTCCAGGTAAGGATGACATGATAGCTAGAAATTTCTGGCAATACTGTTGCGAATTGCTTATCGAAAATTATTGCTAGTTGCTTAGTTGCTTATTGCTTGATGCCAGAGCGTGAGAGCCGCGTAAATTTACTGCCCTTATGGTCATCTCTGCAGGCTTCTTTCTGTTCGGGCCTTCTATCTTTGGGATATCCTCGGATAAAAGTTTATAATATTAGCACCTTTAAATGGATTCGACAGCCAGCTAGACACTTGCTTATTTTTGCCAGTATAGAACTCTCGGGCAGCTCTGGTTTTGGTCTCAATCCTTATATTGATTGAAAGGCCTCATTCTTGGCTAAATGTGGTATCACTCCTCAGCCAGCACATTGGTGGCATTCTGGTACGTTCTGTTTGCTGAATAGGTTAGGGCAAAGGGAGACGCGATCGTCTAAAGTTCTGGCGGATTCTTGCAATAGTATAGCCTCTTGCGAAGCCAAATCTTCTTAAAGTATCAGTTGAGTGCTATGGCGTCATATATATCCCCATCCGTACTTTGTATAGTGAAGACTCTAATATCCCATCAGATCCTGGACGCATATACCATCTATTGCAGGGATCAAATTGGTTAAAAGTTTTTTCCTGAGTGGGAAGGCAAGTTGTAACAACGATTCCCACTATTTGGGATTGACCCTGACAATTTCTGTTGTGAAATTTTGTCGAATTTCAGTCTATGAATTATTGTTTGAGAGAATAACATGTGTCTATGAGTAGTTGTTAATGTTATTCTCTAACAATAATTCATAGAAAGTTTTTTCACTCACTGCACATCCAAAATTCGTTGCCCCTCTTTTGTTTTCTGAAGTTATCAACATTTGGATCATTTATTTCTGAGGCTTATCGTTGCGTTGTGTTGCATTTTGACAGTCAATTTCCCACATATACCTATATTTCCCCTTGGAAAGTTATTTCTGCTTTTACTTTGTCAGGAAGTGAACCTTTAGCCAAGAGCCAAAATGATGAAGCTGTTTTAAAAATGTCCATAATTATTGCTGAGCACGATAGGGATAGAATTATTAATGCAAATCTAATGTCGTTATTCATTGGTTTCACTCGGGGATTCACTCATTCCGAAATCCAATGGAACAAGAAAACTGCTTCTGGGTGACTACATTCATGTATTGGTGAAACGTCAAAAATGTTTGTATGGCTACTTTCTGCTGGCTTGTATAAAATACATAAAATGCACTTGTGTAAGTGCTTCTTGAGTGGATTCTGACTTGAAATCGAGAAGCGAAATTCCCTCCTCAGAATCAACAAAAGAGTATTTTTTGCGCCAATGGAACGGTTTCAGAAGTGATTTTCTTGATTCTGGACGCTCCCGGATGTTTCTTATTGCGCAATGGAAAACGACATTACAGACAGATGCCAAATAGGAGAGTTTTGAAATTCCAATCTAGAATAGAACTGAATGACTCGATATTATTTATTTAGTTTGAATAGTTAATGAGTACCTATCTGACAACTAAATACCTTTGATAGCTTGTTTTCACCGATCACTTGACTTTTTGTGAGGCCGTGTCCCATTTGCGTTGAATATTTAATTATCCTCTACTTGCCAAACTTCAATCTTCAAATACAGAATATCACTCGATACGGTTATACCACTTAAACAAATTAAAATGACCACGTATAAAGATATGAAATACTAAACATTAGTATTTCCACCAATTGACGTTTTGAGCACAATGGCTGTTCGGTACGAACTTTGCATAGGTCTCAATCGGGGATACAAAACAACCAAAATAAAGAATGTTAAATACACCGGCGACAAAAAAGCTAAGGGGCTGCGTGGTTCCCGTCTAAAGAACATTCAAACTCATCACACCAGATTCATGAGGGATCTCGTCCGTGAGATTGTCGGTCATGTACCTTACGAGAAGAGAACCATGGAATTGTTGAAGATGTCCAAGGATAAGCGTGCCCTCAAGTTCTTGAAGCGACGATTGGGAACACACATCCGCGCCAAGAGGAAGCGTGAGGAACTCTCTAACATCCTCCCCAAATGAGAAAGACCCAAGCTCATGCCAAGTAAATTTCCTTTTTTTTTAGTGAAAATAAAAAAAAAATCATAAAATTACTAAACATTATAAACAGGCTTCACGGATTATCTGTAACTGTATCTATTAATTGCCGACACTATTTCTTGTGGTACGTATTTACCCTACTTAATGTAAGCCAATTAAACATTTTTGTTTACCAAATCGAAGCTTACCGTTCATAGATGTGTCGAAAAGAATAATAATTCCAAATAAATATTTTCAAAGTAGGTAAAATAATATTTTTTTTAAATTACATTGGTTACAACAACTAGGTACACTGTGCGCATACAAATGAAAGAATATTTCGCCTTGGTTAAGACGAAGTCAAATTTTGTCTGTGTGAACTGAACTATGTTTGTTTGGTACTGTTTCCAGCATTTATTGTGCCTGTTTCAGTAACTATCTTACCGCAGAGAAAAAGAGGCGTTATATGGCCAAGAAGTTATATATGACTTATTATTTAACTTATTAAATTTAATAAGACTTTGAATATAAAGACACTATGCTAATAAAAACAAAAAAAAACTGTTTGTTTATTCAATGCAAGTGTTCCTTAGTTAGCTTCTGATTCATTCTATAGCAAAAATTAACATTTTGTGTGAAAAATCATTTCGTTATCATAATAGTGTTATACGAATGCAATTATCAATATCGGTAATTGTTTGCATATCATTAACGATCTACCCACGAATCATCACTTGTTCATTAGGCCAACATTCGTGTTTAAAATTCTATTGTATGTATATTGTATAGTCCATTGTACAAAGTGTTCCCACATTATTATAACTCGTTGTTTGCCTTCAAAAATGTTTAATTTATAAAATAGTATTTAAAATATTTAAGATTCTTTCAGCTGAATAAGATACATACTCTTTATCAGCGGTTCCCAATCTTTTTTGGTCGCAGAATACTTTTCTGGAGAGAAATTCCTCGCGGAAAACTTCGTTGTTTGTATTCAATTTTTCGTAGCTATGGAAAACGAATTTACTATTTTAAGATTTTTTTTTAATTTTATTAAATTGCAGAAATAAGTAACACGTGTCTGATGTTACCTTTTTGTTTACACATTTTTAGGTTGTAGTAGGCTTTAGGTACAAAATGAAACAGTTTATTTGGTTCACTACGATTCGTAGTGAATTCATAAATATTTACATAAATGTGGTATAAAACTATAAACATCATAATTCCGAAAGTTAGAGATACCGTGGTGACCACCGAATTAGAAACGATGTTATTATATCTTAGAAACAAAATATAGTTTTTTATTAGAAACAATCTTTAGTGGGAAAAGTGATTTTAAAGGTGCTAGTACACGGCATGTAGCAAACCACAAACGTATGTAGCACTGGCGTCATTTTTACGTAAGCGAATGGTCCCAATGGGTAAATGCCGTGTACCATCTCTCTTTGTGCACTCTCTGTTGACGTCAGAGCTACCTTCGTATGTGGCTTGCTGCATGCCGTGTACTAGCACCTTAATATACTAAGATAATATATTTTTTAGCATTTTATAAAATAATTAAATTTAGTCCTACATATAGGTAGACATTAAAAAAAATCAAAAACTTTTTTTATACTCATTTTCGATTTGGTCACAGAAACTTTAAATTTCAAGTTTTCAAAATATTAAAAAAAATAACAATATTTGGTGGAATCGCCTTTATTTTTTAAGACGGCAGTTAATCTTTTTTGAAGACTTTCCACTAAAATAGGCCATTTTAATGGTGTTCCCGGACCTCCTAAAATGTATTCGAAAATCTCTACAGAAACTCTTGATTTTTTGGAAAGAGTATTAAACTCTTTCGATGTCGGCCCACAAGTTCTCAATTGGGTTCAGGTTGCGCGCGTCAATCGAAAATAAGCTTGGGTTAGCAATCAATAACCCACCAAACTGCCAAAACGGCCTAATGTGGTATACGAATGGTTCCAAAATGTACTCGGGGGTGGGAGCTGATATCCATATGGACCAAATCGGAAAGTCTCAATACCTATTGGAAAAAGCCTCAGTTTATTTCAGGCAGAGCACCATAACATTAAAGAAGGCGCTCACATTCAAATTATTCACAGACAGTCAATCAGCCTTAGAACCTCTTAGCTCACACCTTATTGACTCTAAATCAGTACTGTAGGGATGATATCAAAAACTTAGTAGGCTACCTAACGAGTAGATACCACCACGGTTTGCAATACCACCTTAATAAAATGCATTTAGTCGACTCACCGGAATGCAGACTATGTCTTGAAGAAGAAGAAACAGCCAAACACATCATTATGTAAATGCCCGGCCCTTTGGCTTTGGGGTAGGTATTTGAAGGAAATTATTTTTCAGGGAAATAATAAGTACTGAAGAACTAAGGAAATCCTTTGGTACTTTGGTTGCAATTATTTATTTGGAGGACGCCTTACATACACTTTTTCATCGGATCCAAATAAATTAAATTGACACTCAAAAGAACTTTTTTCCAAAATTGCAATGGTTTTTGTATGTGGAGTCTTCCGAAATTCCGCCTCTTCCTTAGGTTTTTGTTCACATTTATGTGCTTTTTTGTGGAAAAAGATTTTGTTCTACGACACAGCGCCTAACAGCCCTGGCCGTGAATTCTTGATGGAGTTTAGGTGCAACAATCTCCCTAATTCTTATGGACATCAAAAATGGATTCGCTCTACACTCTACTTGTTTGGCAAATCTTTCTTTGGAGTAGTTTTGCGTCCAATCTCTTTTGCGGTTCTCAAAACTTTCGGTATTCTTAGAAACTAGTATTTCCCCGAAAACTTCGTAGAACAACCATCAAATTCTTTCGCTATCAACACCACTGATTTGTTTCCAGTTTAATAGCTCTGAAGTTCTAGAGAAGTACAAGATTTATTTTTACCCATTTTTGTACTGTGTAATTAATACACAAACAAAATGACAAAGTTTCAGAAGCACAAAATTAGCCATAGTCTGATGGAATTTTCATATTTTTTCCATCTTTCCGAGGAGCAATTGGATTTTAATGGCGGAGCACACTTTGGGAAACTCGGCTCAATTTATCATAAATCTATATTTTTAATTGTGTGATGGCTTTCCTTTGTAATTTTTTTATAACGAAATAAAAAAAACTATTATAACTCGTTAAATACTAACTAACTTGTTTCAAATTAGATACGATCATCTTTTCGTTTCTTAAGTTGATTTTATGTGAAGTGATATTTACATTGCCCATTGCACAATTGCCTTCTAAAGATTTTAGAGTTCCTATCCTATGGCATTTTTATTTAAAATGTGCTACAAGCCGCATAATGACTCTATATCAATAAACTAGCAAAATTTGGAAACTCAACACACGAGTACGTACCTGACAATGAATTTCAAAGGCAAACAAGCAAATAACTACAGACAAGGTTGGTCGATTTCCTCCCTACCCAAAAGTCAGGCGCGGCGCTGGCTGGCGGCAGCGCGGGCAGGTAACCTTCAACAGGCATTCAAAGATATTCGTCGAATAAACAGTTTACAACTTGTTTATAATAATATTTTGACTAAATATTCGTCATATATATGTAGTTTTGCATTTTGTTAGCCGCTTGAAATTATTCGCAATCCAAGTCCAAGTAGGTTCTCATCTTATAAAAAAACCAGATGTTCCGGATTTGTTGTATAGGTACTCAAGATAGAAGATAATACAAATTGAGTTTTTTTTAGTTTCATGCGCATAAAATTACTATTCATAGACATAGATACTATATTCGTTACCAACACCAGGCAAGTGACGTAGAACTCTTATGTGATTATACGAGTACAGTGACACTATTAAACGTGTTAAACGTAAGATAATCATTGGGATCGTTACTTCTCACTCGATAAATATCCCGACTTCAAGTCTGCTTATGATTCAACGATGTAGGTAGGTATATCCAGCAGTTTTGTGCGAAATGCCCTAATTGCCTTTATTGGCGGACACTCACGCAATATGTCGACGTTTGGCGTAATTTCTTGGGATAATCCCGCCCGATGACGTGCTTTTAATTTACATCACTTTATATACTTACTTAAGAGTATGTACTTGCCAAAACGCATTCAAACTCAACATGTTACCAGGAAATAACTAGATTTATATAGGTACATAATGTAGCCATGTGTTTACCTACCTCATTTGCACGTTACAATAATAAGATGCAAATACGTGTAGGTACGTACTGTCCTTCCATCGAATGCTGTAAGAACTTGTCAGTTGGGATGGTCATTAATCGAGTTGAACTGGTTAAACCTTTTGCGTTCATTGAACCCAATACTTTATTCTTTACTTCTTGCGCGTACCTAGAAATTATTCTTGCAGAACTTTAGTTGATTAATACTTGGTCCTATACGAGAAAGTCAAAAATACGCCAATATCATAATATAGGAATGACAGATGTCGACGACAGTAAAAGAATTAATTTTTTATAGAAAGTCTCAATTACTATGATCAAAAACTAAAATTTATGGTAGGTACTCGTAAGTTCCCATGCATCTAATTTTCTTAGAGCTTTTTTTTTAATTCCGAAGAGTGGGAGACATTTTTTTCTTTGGTACCCTAAATGCTATGAGTCAAGTAACGTACTGTTAATTTAAGAACTAAATTTAAAGTTCCAATTTCGTGTTCAGAAACTTAATAACTTAATTTTACGTGCATTGCGCGAACTCGCCAAGCGCCCTTGCAATTAGATACGAACTGCGATCTTAACTCAATACGTCTGACTCACTTGACGAGCTGCAATGTGCAGACCTACACTAATACTATGACATCTTTGAGCAGGAGAGATTTTCCTGCTCAATGAAGCTATACCTGGTTTGCATGTTAACAAACTATAAGGAGTGGTGAATATTTAGTGTGCCAAGGCAATGTAATGGCGGCGAAGTGGTATGAATGTGATTTAACGTGCGCTAAAGTGACAAACAACTTATGGTGCCACCGATTCATCAGTTCTTAAAATGGTTTATTCGCATGTCCTGTGTTGAATTTTTGGTCGTTGCAATGCCAAAATCTACGTCGCGTCGTCACCAGCCTCTACAAAATAATATGGATATGCATATGGGATATGATATGCCTTTATAAATCCACGTCACCATCACCACCCGCTTGCCACTTGAAAAGTAAACTTGTTCAAGATAAGTGCCACCAGAATGGCATCACGCCACCTGCAAAATGCCACATCGACCCAACTCCGCTTTGAAACGCGCGTCTAGATTTGTTTACATAAGCTTTAGCGATTCCGCATGGCACTCGGTCACCACGCCATTGCCTACGCCACTGCCAAACAACTTTGGGCACGCGGCTTGCGTAAAGAAACAACAAAATGACATTTTGTGAAACCGTTGTTTAGGAAGACCCATTCATTCCAGTGCTAAGATAAAAATTTTGAATTCGTGTCGAAGTATGACTCCACCTCCACAGAGGTGACAGACACAAAGTTGGGAGCAAATCTATTAAAGGCTGTAGCTGAATGTAAAAGAGAAGGATGGGGCGGAATTGCCAGACCCACTTTTCTAGGTTCCTCTTTCATCGTAATGTAATTTCTGATTAGAACCCCTCGAGATAGATATTTTTCGCAAATATGCATGTATGATTTGGAGATTTTTTTTCGCTTTTAAAAGCATTTCTTGAATTGACCTACATAGATTTATACTCATAAATGGCAAGTTGAGCATAGTAAGGTCCAAATAAAAAAGTGGAATGCAAACTTTTTTCAACCCTTATAGGACGAATTTTGAAAAACAATGAATGAGGCATATAATAATTTTGACTTATGTATCAATGTACAAACTTTCAAGTTCATACGGCTAACGGTTTGTGAGACCCCCTTATTCCCCGCGACCTCTTTACTCCTGAGCAATTCTCTCCCACCCTACGGCCTCAGTTGGCCACACATCTATAAATCAGAAACAAAATCATGAAAATCGGACGATTGGTTTACGAACGAGTTATAGAGAAACGAACAGACAGATGTTGCATTTTATAAGTAGTATAGATGAAGTGTTGTATCTGGATGTGCGGTATATATACTTGTTTTAATGTGCAACTGTCTGTCTTGGGTTTTTTTTTAGTTTAAAAAAAAAAAGGGGATTCCAAATCCTGGAGCACTCAGACGAATATCGATCCATTGTAGTACCAAGCAGAAACCCCTTTTTTGGTGTAGTGGTGGAGAAACTCTGATATTATTCGTTTCTCTTTATGGTCGGTGGCAGAGTCTGTTTTGGTTAGTTTATGAAGCGCCATGGTAGAACATTATCATGGCAATTTTTGTTGAAAACTGTGCTATGAAATCGAGGTCGTGGATCTGTCTAATGTCAGTTTTTGTATGGCTTAAAATCCGTGGCTTCGATAAATTTGCTTGATTCCAGCAAGTATGAGGTATGTTTCATGACAGACATAACGCAAGCAACTCATTGTCGATTTAATGCATCACTGCTCCCACTGCGATATCGCTTTCGTTTGTTCACAAAATTATATTTTATACAAGCTGAAGCGGCGAACTTCGTCAATAAATCTTCTGTTAACTTATTCGCTGAATTAAATTCGGTTTTTTATTAAGATAAAATGAATATCTACTCAATAAATTAAGTTCAATAAATGTACCAAAATCAAAAGGAATAAGGTAATTCAAATCATCGCTATCCTTAATCTTCGTAGCTAAAATCGCGCGTTCACTCAGCCAATCGTGGTTCAAATAATTGCGACCCATGTTCGAAAATACGTTGCTGGTGAGTTCTTTCTTTCGGAAACGAATCAGATTGTCTGAAAATTAAGCTCAATCGGTTCGGTGGTTTTTGAGTTATGCGATCTTCAATGCTTTTTTGTACGGGAGGTGCCGCACCTCTTTGTCCAATTGTGACCAAACGTCGCAGGGACACTCTTGAGTTTCTAAAAATTATAAATCAATTGATTCAATTGTTTTCGAGATATAAGATTTTGAATGCTGTTTTGTACGGAAGGTACTACGTCCCTTTTTTCCGCTGCTTCGGGGAACTTTTCCAAATTTTTTATTTTATTTTTTTTTTTCGTACTAAACCTTTTTTGGACTATTACGAACATGTTTATAAAATACGGTCGTTTACGGGTGATTATTTCATTTTTATTTTTATATAAATACCTTTGCTGATAACAAAGCCTTCTCCTATGGTTGCAGTTCTCTGATCGAACTAATTTCTGACATCAACTCAGACTTGAATATTCTAAGCCTCTAAGGCACTGGTTGGTTTTGGTTTGCTGTTCATAAAATTATATTGAGCAACAAACCCAAAATAGTGTATCTACTTTAGTTTCTTAGAGTCGACTACTTTAGTTGATTGATTCTGGGGCCGAATCGTCTCATCCGCAAACTATCAATACGTGCCGGAATTTGTTTTTGTTTCGAGTGTAAAATCGGTTGATTCCGTGAACGTATAGCTCGTTCACGGATGCGGCGATTCGGCCCCGATTGTGATTTATCATTCTCCTGTGCCTGCCTGTAAAGTATTCAACTTAATTTAAATGAGAGCAATACGTTTGTTTCTAATGAAAACTGCTCGGCTCATTGTTTTCAGGTAAATTTTGTCCAGTCCTTCAAATACCTTATGGGATGGCGAGAACAGGTGCATTGACGCTTGACTGTTGACAGTCGTATTTGAGTTTGATTGATGTTCGATTATACTTCTTGTTCCCATTCATAAGCTCAGTGAGTTGTTATGTTTATTTGACGTGGACCATATAGCGCACTACTGCGCACTGGGTTAGCCCTATCTCATTCGATATAGAACTGAGTTCGCTTCGAACTGACAATGAAAACCTGTGTTCGAGGTGAGCACTGGGGCGCCCTAGTTGAGCACTGAGCTGACCCTAGGTATTCATTCAGGGCAAGAGTTCAGTGCTGGATTTGACTGTCAATCGTAGCTGTTATTTGGGCGAGTATTTGGGTGAAATCATATTTTTGTGAATTATTGACTTGTGCAGCACTAGTAAATGTAAATGTTAAACATTAAAATCATTAATAACAAATTTAATGTTATTGCTGTTAAATCTGTATATTACAAAATTTGTTCAGTGACAGGTCTCAGGATTACATTTCGTGTTCGACATGAAACTGAATTTGTGGGGCTTCCATGGGTTTTTTTTTCACTGACACTTCTCAGAGCGCACTAGGGCTGGCCACATCGAACAAACCTGTTGTTACACGTGTTCAATTCGTTAGAGACGAAAGGCCAATAAAAACAAGTAAAAGTGTTATCATCGGCCTGGCCGATGCTTTGATACCTTCCACTGTATGTACTGTATAGGTACACGCGTGTGTCTAATAGTGGTTTTGTATGGTAGGTGCCAGAACTACTTGACCGACATAGCCCATTTTCAATACCAACCTGACGACGATAAAAAGAAATCTTCTCACAAAATTTCATTCGCTAATATCGATTCGTTTGGACGCCATCGTGTTTTCAACAGATAGACGGACAGACAGACGGACAGACAGACGGACATGGCTAAATCCATTCAGAATGTGATCCTGATTCAGAATATATATACTTTATAGGGTCTCCGGTGAATCCTTCTTGGCGTTACAAATGTAATGACAAAGTGAATATACCTTCCTGTGGAGGGTATAAAAATAGCGTAGCTAGAAAACATTTAAGTTCGCGTGGTATCTTCATGGAGTGATGAGATCTCCATACAACTCAATCTGTCACTGGCCAAAAATGCACATCCATGGATTTATTTTTAGTTGATATTGTCGCGAGGAATTAAAATCAATATTTTAGACTTTGGAGAACTTGGTCCATGTACTGTTGAAATCTTTGGACTATGGTTCGCTATCCGAATGACAATGAAAGAAGCTAACCCGTGTCGCGATACCAGTCTTCGCTGCATGCCACGTTTCTATTGTAATTTGGTAGTAACTAACTAACTAAATCGATCTTATCAAATAATCCATATTAATCTTAAAAAAAAAAAACAACAGCCGAAGTATAGTTTTTAGCTATAATAAAGAACAAAATAGATATTTGTAACATGGCGATAACACTCTCGTTAATTTACTAAATCCATAATTAAAATAATGGTATAGCTGGCTTGTAATTATTATGTACGATGAAATCAGATTCGGTTCTAATAGCATTTATGTAAGTATAGTGTGCACATTTTTTCTAAGCAACAACTTGGTCATATTATTGAAATCGGTTCGCTAGAATAATCATGAACGCAAAGGTGAATTTATTAATAAGTCTTTGTGTGTTCACTGTTTTGGTAGTTGGTAGAGCAGGTAAAGTGCAAATATATACGCGCGTAAAACAAATTAAAAAAAAAATTTCAATTATTACATAAATATTGGAATGCAACCGGAAAAATGAAGAATATCGTTGCGGTTCGGCTTGTCAAACGGAATGCTCTAATTTGGGCAAACCATGCCGATTCGTTAATATAAAATGCAATGATGCGTGCTACTGTAAAGATGGCTACGCAAGAGATACTATCGGGCGTTGCATTGAAATTGTCAAGTGTTTTGCCAAATAATTACTTGTAACGAAAATCACAATAGCTATTTCATTATAGCCACTTCAGAAATAAATAATGTAAAACGTGTGAATCCTATTTTATTGCAATTTAACCAAAGACAGGGTTAAACGAAATTTTCCCAAAGTATGCGAATGAGGTATATAAATAAAATAATATCAACTATTTATCTTTAAAGGATACAGAAAATATTTAATTTTTGGAAATAACTTACCGCCAGGACTTTGTCTACCTAGGCAGAGGCTCCGATGATTAACTCTTGCCAATCGCTGTTTCTTTGGGCTAAGAAAGCAATTGAGTAGCAAAGCCCTCTCTTGAACAACTAAAGTGACCCTTTGTAAGACACTAATTCGAGCCCTATTCATCGCAGTCCTTTCTCTATGGTGTAGAGGCATGGACTCTATCAAAAGCGGATGAGGCTACTCTTGGTTGTTTTGAGATGAAAATTCTTCGAGTAATTTTTGGTCCCGTCTGCATAGACGGTGAATGCAGGAGGGAGATGCAAGGACAAACAAGGGCTGTACAGCGACATCGTCCTAGTCAGAAGAGTGAAGGTCTAACGACAGACGTGTTTGGGTCATGTAGAGCGAATGGATGCGAATGCTCCGGCACGAAAGATCTTCGAATCCACATCCACGCCCGAGGGACGATGCATTAGAGGAAGACCGCGAGTCAGGTGATGCTCGCAAGTGGTAGGGGTCCTTAACCAACTTAGCATGCGAAACTGCAGACAGCTGGCCAAAGACCGTGCTGGTGGGAGACGTTTGTTGGTTGAGGCCCAGGTCCAACCCGGACTGTAGCGCCACCTTAAGTAATTAAGTACGACCATTGAGTGTATATACACTCAATATATGTATATAAACTCAATGGTAAGACGTACCTACCCCCAGTTTCACAGTGGAAGTTTAAACTACACTTTTAGTTTTAACTTCAGTTCAACAATTAAATCGGTTTTAAAGATTCGTTTAAACCTTAAACAGAGTTCATTCGGGAGTTTAAGTTAAACAATAGTTTTCGGCCATTTAAAGCTCAGATCACTTGACACAGTGACATACTAATTTCAAAGCTGTTGATTGTCAAAAACACAAATATTTCAGGCTATTTTGCGTGTTCTCAGAAAAGACAAGGATCGATTTTGGAAAAGTCGTATAAAAGTTAGTCCTGTTAGCTTGATCTTTGGCTAACAGGCGGGTAGACACCCTAGGCATAGCTTCTCGCAACCATATTCGTTTGTGTGAGTTTCTAATTTTGGGACGAATGGAAGGGGCCTACAATTTTATGCCGAGTCCGAACGACTGACTTGAGAAGCTTTTTTAGGACAGTCATACTCTCGGATGTTTGTCAGAGACGTTCGCGAGAGGTGGCGCAGTAGAAAAAACCTTAAGATGTAATTTGTGCAATTTTTCCGGGGATCGAACCCGGGATCCCTCGCACAGGCACAATAGTTCAGCACACTAACCACTGCGCTACTGCGCCCATCTCCAGGATCTGCCGTGTGTAAATGTTTGGTCGGTTGTGGGCTTACCGGCCCTAAAACCGAATTGGAAGGGTCCAATCAGTTCGTTGACAAATTGTTTCAGGCGTTCACACAGTACGATAGACAGGATCTTGTAAGCAATATTAAGGAAACTGATGCCTCTATAGTTGCCTCTATAGTTGGCGCAGTGAACTTAATCGGTTCAGTGGTTTTCGAGATATAAGATTTTGAATTTTTTTTTTGTATGCGAGGTGCCACGCCTCTTTAACTCATGAAGCAATACACATACAGAGACCGTATGTACATATAAACCTTGGTATTGACGTCACCTTTCATGGAAAGATTCCAGAATCAAAATCGGTTTACGCATTACAGAGAACATCAATTACAAACATATTATGCTCTCTTATACCGCATATTTGAAGATCAGTGTATATTATGTTATTACAAGTCTCACAGTATTATTTCCACTTACTTTTATAATAAAGCAATAGTAGGTATTCCATAGAAGTATACAATTTAAATCTTAAGTTCATAGAATGATTTATAACTAGATACATGTGATTATGATTATATTCATACAGTGCACTCGTAAGAAGGTACCTAGGTTCATCTTTATTTGATCCAAATTCTCAAAGCCCAACTGGCGTTAATTATTTAATAAATTAAAATGACTAGAAATAGAAATGATTATCCATTTTGACAAAGGTAGCCTGGGACCACAATTCACTCATTGGCTTTGTGGCACATTTGGTATAATCTCATGACAACATTCGTGAAGTCGTTCTTTCATCAAAATCAATGCATTTTACTATTGGAATGGCGGCGCTGCTCTTCATTCGTTTTGTGATTAGATTCCAACTTTTCTGTAATGATGACATTTTAGACACAAAAGGGAGGCAGATTAAATTCTTTATTTCACCTGTTTCACCAAATAACACAAACACAACAAAGACAAATAAACAAAATATTATGATCGGAGTCATTTTCCAATTCGAGAATGATTTGTTGTTTCACTGAGAATATTTACATAAAACGAAATGTAACGACGTATAGCTGTGTTTTATATTATAAAGTTAGAATCGACTAACCAGAGCTTTGTTAAACTACTAATTGTAGAGTCGAGCTTTGTTCAGTTCTTAACTTTTAGTCCGATCGTTGATTACACCAAGTTTCTGAATTCATTTTATATTGTTGTAATGAACTTCACACTGGAAAAACCTATTGCGAGTATTGCAGTTGCATGGTACCTACAATATGGAAATAATTCATTCAAGCTATGACGTTCGTGTAATAATCTCATCAACAGTCGACCTTTAAGCTTTAACATTGATTTTCTTGAAAATTGATAGATTATGAATCATATCAATTAAATGCTTAAAAGTAACAGGCTTATACTGGTTACGATTCATGGCAGAAGCTGAATGAAAAACGAACGTTTTATAAGTTGTACTTCTTTTTTATTTTATTATTAGACTTTAGTTGACCCGCGGCTTCGCTCGTAAATATTAAAAATACGTTCCTATAGACAGGCAACAATTTAATGAAAATAATATACTAAGATATTATGTATCAGCGCATGGCTGCTCCTTTTGATAAAATATCGATTTGTTCCGGGAACGCAACTTTTCATCGACAAAAAAAAATTTCGAATCGAGAAAAATAGCAGTCGAGATTTTTGGAAGATCACTCAAAAAAAATTGTCGAAACAAAAAAAATCTCGAAAGCCAAAATCTCAAAAATATCAGAAAAATTTCAAGATTTTGCAAAAACATTTCATTTTGGTGAAATCGATTTCCAATACCCTAAAATATTATTTTGTCGCCCTTAAATCGACGGTAATTCACTTAGTTTAATTTAACGTAAAATTAAGCACTGCTTGTGATAGGCTCCATCTCCATGGAACCTATGGATGGTTAAGTGTAACTCAGGAGAATCGATGAGATTTTATTAAGTCCATTTCCGCAACTACAATCTCTCCTACATGTTCACTCCTTTCGTCTTAAGCCCGATGTTGCGGAGTGCTGTGTGGCTATCACTACTTAGTAGAAACTATGTAGAAACATTTTCGTCTCGTGTATTGTGTCGTAGTGTAGTGCGTTGTGTCCAAAACCCTTATGGTCCGATCGCACCATACTACTGTATGGCAACACACCACACGTTGCGAGTCTTTAGGACAGGTACTTAAATCTGTGAGAATCAAGAAAATGTTCCTTCTCCGTGATTTTCATTAATTCGCGAACCTTGTAAAAGTTCGGAAAAGTTGACTCTCAGAAAAGTTTACTATGCAGAAAATTTGACCAAATTTTAGCTACCATACCTTTCTTTAAAAAGTTGACTTTTGGTTGACTTTTGGTCAACTTTTTAGAGCTGACTCTTTTTTTAATTGCATTCGGTTTTTTATATATCAAATTTAAATAAACGATGTAAAATACAAAACACAGCAGCTACGCATTCCGAAAAAATGTAGATATGTTTCCATGGCAGCTGCGTGCCTGTTACAGTTGATTTAGAATATAACTGACTTTTTCTTACGTGTATCCATTTGCACATTTAATTTAATATGCTGTCCTGTAATCAACTAAATTTTGGCAAAATGGAACAAAATACCTAATAATTTTCTACAGATATTGATCAACATTTGATCAACTTTTCCGAGCTTCCACGTATATGAAAGAAATATTTTTTTTAAATAGCTATTTTTCTCTTAAAATATCTACACAATATTCTTGAAAGTACCTAAAGACAAAATTTCGAAAATACCTAAAAATTATTTGTATTCAAAATCGCACCGATTTTTAACACCAATTACTTTCAGATATTTTCGAGATTTTTTTTCCGACATTTTGTGTTTTGAGATTTTATGCTTTCGAGATTTTTTTCCGACATTTTGTGTTTTGAGATTTTGTATTCTATATTTTGAGATTCGGTTAAAACTGGCCAACCCATTTGTCTCACTCGCGAATTTGTTTCTCTTTTGCAATGGAAAAAAGTGAAATAGCAAGAATTTCAACAAACAACGATATTGACTGAAATTTCCACAGTCTCTTTCCTTCTTCTATTGTTTGTTATAGAGAATTTTTGGCATAAGGCCTTACGGTGTCAACACTTATAACTACGATAAATAGTTCTTTAACAAAGAAACATACAGACATTTCATTTAAGCCGTGTATCAATTGCGCTAAATAATTAGGTATCCTCAGATAATTTTCTGACACTATCGTGGAAGACTAATTTTCAGCTATCAACAAATTATCCTACTCCTAGAGCAAGATAATAAATTCTTCTATTAGCTAATTCTTTTGTTTGGGATTTGCTAATTTTTAAAAGGAAAGTGTAAAAAGTGTAGGTTTAGAGAAATCTCAGTTTTAAATTTAGTAAACTTGTACCTGTCAGAAAATTAATAGAGGATAATTACTTAGTGCAATTGCCACTAAATATAGTAGTACATATATGGGCAATGTTTGCAAATTTTTAAAATCGGGCAAGTAGTTTTAGAAATTGCTACCCTTAACACTCTTCCGCCCCATCTTAAGAAGGTAACCCATAGTGTCGCCATTACAATGCTAAAAGAACTTTTAAAATCGTCATATTCCTCCTTTCCTTTTGTAGGTAACATATACACAGTGCGGTTCACTTGTTTAGACGCACAAGAGTTACGTTTGATTTCTTAGTTTTTTTTTTTTTTTCATTTTACGTGGAACAAAGAGAAAAAAAACTTATCTGGCAGGGAGGTACATTCATAAACTATAAAACAAACATAATTTCAAACTTGATGATGGACCCATAACGGTAGTTTTGCTCATTTTTTCCTACACCATGCAAAAACGTATGCGTTTTGTTGGTTCACTTGAATAGACGCACCTGTAAAAAAGTTGAAAAACAACAAGACACCGAAATTGTTAGCGATATTTTTATATTTATTTTAATAAATTTTATGTTATTTTAATAATGTGTAAAGCAGTACCCTTGGATGTAATCTAAAAAATTGCTTCGAGTGTAAAATCGATTGATTCCGTGAACGTTTAGCTCGTTCACGGATGCGGCGATTCGGCCCCAGCTCTTGATTGTGTTTGCGTTGATACTGATTGTTGCCTCAATAAATTTTACGTGGATTAAATTTTCAAAAATATTAAAGTCAGGCGAATGTGGTGGAGAGTGCACTATTTTAATATATTTACTGGCAATCCATTCTTAAAGAAGGTGTGAATTGTGTATAGGCACATGATCATAGCTGTAAAATACTGCAATACTTTAGTATTGCATTCGCTGAAGTCGCAGTCATTTGATTGTTTATTACTATTTCAGCAAAATACTTCACTTAAGTTATTTGACTTCAAAATCGAAGTCCCAGTATTTTTTGAAGTCTTAGGCGGCTCTCAGATTGAGGCAACAAGCAATAAGCAACTAAGCAACTAGCAACTGGCAATAAGAAATACGCAACTTTATTTTAGCCTATTCTCACATAGAAGCAACAGTATTGCCTGAAATTTCTAACTAACATGTCATCCGACGACTCCGATGATTCGATTTTTCTAATGTGGTTCCATTTAAGAAAAAAAAGACAAAAGCAAATAAAATTTAATAAATCATTGTAAAAATATTTGCGCTAAGGAACTCAGAGCACATCCCACCCAATTTCAAAACTGTTATCGAATGAGCCCCGAAACGTAGTATGCGCAAATGTGTCAATAATGACAAATATTGCTACTAGGAAGCAATATTATGTTGCTTTTCAACATGCGCTGTGTATCGCTAGCGATAATTATTGTAGCAACGAGCAACATTTTTCGTTCGAGAGATATTGAGTTGCTTTGATGTGAGACCTCTAATTTAATTCTATGTAAAATAACTGTGAGCGATAATATTGCGTGTTTCCTATTGCTAGTTGCTTATTGAATGTTGCCTCAATGTGAGAGCTGACTTAAGTAATGCAATCACCTGAAGAAGTCAAAAGACTTGAAATCAAAAGAATACAATACTTTTTGATTGCTTAAATTTTTTGAAGTCTTTTGAAGTCTTTTTTATTGATTTAAAGTATATCTTGATTTTATAGTTGTTTCGAGTACATACATCGAATCGAATACTTAATTTCTTAAAAAAAATACTTCAAATCAATAAAAATACTTCAAGCAGTCAAAAGACTCCAAAACATTAAATGCATTCAAATGACTAAAAGAATGTGAAGAATAAAAAAGACTTCAAAGAATTCAAGCAATCAAAAAGTATTGCATTTTTTTGACTTCAAGTCCTTTGACTGCTTCAGGTGATTGCATTACTTAAGACTTCAAAAAATACTGGGATTTCAATTTTGAAGTCAAATAACTTAAGTGAAGTCTAGAGATTCCAAAATTTGTATTTTTAATCAATTTACTGCAATACTCAAAAGACTGCGATTTTTTACAGGTTTACACATGATCCTTCTGGAATATCCATGGAATAGGTCATTTATTGCTACTTTCAAAAAAGCTTTGCAAGAAATACTAGTAATTTTATTTGATTTCATTATTGTGCTGAAAACGCTTCGAACATTCTAATCAAAACGTAGGAAAACTTGTGAAAATTGGCTGTTATCAGGGGCCTGTAACACAATACTACAAGTACTTGTAGTACAAGTGAATTCATACAAGTGTATCACATTTCTGTAACACGAAACTACTAGTCGACTGGCACTTCTACAAGTGTAGCGGGCCAATAATACAAGTGGGAAACTGCTATATAGCATACATAAAAATATATTTATACAAACAATATAGGTAGTTATTAGTATTGTTATATGAACCTACCAATTGGAATGAATATGTTCTAGATATTCCAATATCTTAAGTAAAATTTATTTTAGTGGGTATCGCTTCTGAGCTTTAAGGTTTTACATAGTTTCGTGCGACCCAGTTGTGCACTTTATTTTCAAACAGCAATCACGTTTATTAGCAAGGAAGTCGTCAGGCATTAAAAAAATGGCAAGTATTTAAAATGTAATTACATTTTAAAAATGCGTTAACAGACTTTTACACATTGATGTATTTTTATTTCGTAAGTTTGTTTTCATAAAGGTATAGAGGTAGCAACGACTATTGCCTAATAACCTCTTTTGCTGCATTTGCTGATTTCAATACAACGTCCTGACGAATCTCTGGCGAAACCTTGTTTGCAGTAGCACGCATCATTGCATCGTATATTTACTATCGGACAAGGTTGACCCAAATTTCTGCATTCCGTTTGACAAGCCGATCCGCACTGATACTCTTCATTTTCAAGGTGATTGCAGTCGATTTTTCCTGTAATAATATTTTAGTTTATTTAAACTCTACAGTTAAAAATATCTGAAAAATTTATTAGGTACCTATCGCATCACTGACTGCCAAAAAAGCAACAAATACAAGTAAACCAAATACAATGAATCTTTTCATTTTTCGACTGTTTCTTTTCAGTTAGAATCTCTAGAGAGAACTAATTTAAATTTGTCACTAGTGCTGTTTTATAT
Organism: Cheilosia soror; assembly: GCA_949372485.1. Lineage (NCBI taxonomy): Eukaryota > Metazoa > Arthropoda > Insecta > Diptera > Syrphidae > Cheilosia > Cheilosia soror. The sequence goes on from OX443561.1 coordinate 125,075,486, forward strand.
ATGAACTAGCTTACAATAACAAGAGTTTGTTAAATACCAAATTTCTTATTAGCAAAAAGCACGTCTATAGTAAAGCTTTTTTCACCCAAGCGCTCTCATATTTTAATTCGTCAATATAATACTTAGGTTTATGTAGGTATAATGAAGCCAAGGCGAGATAGCTATTTTAAATTACAAAAAAACATTTAAAAGTGTTACTTGTCGTGTTCTTCCCCTGTCATTATTTTGTTTTCGTTATCAGCAATTACCAACTTTGTTCCACAACCGACATGGACTTCTGTAGCCACAAGTTTCATTGTAAATAAAGCCGCTTAAGCAAATTAATAAACAAATGTTTACAAATATTTAGTGAAACAACATTTAGACAGATGGCAATAAAAACTTGTACTTTTGCGCAACTTTTTTAAAAATCTTAACGTAGATAAGTACAAGTGTACCTATAATTCAATGAGAATTATTAACAAAAATTAAATAGAGGTCATCTCTAGCATTTTAGATCAAAATCTTAACTAACACGAAACTTAAAACACTGTCATTAAGTTTTGCGCCAGCCGTCAGTTGTGGTCATTGTGATTTTTTATAACTTTGTCATGAAAAGCCTCTTAACAAGAAACTGAAAATATAATTTGTCCATCTGTATGTAATATGTATCTGAAGCTAAATCAGACAATAACAGCAATCCCAAAAATATTGCGACGAAACGTGAAGACAGTTGGGATATTTTTTACTAACTTTTCGACTGCCAAAGAAATTGTAGTGACCGTCGTAGCGTTGTGACAAATCCGATCGATCAATCACACCTTCACTGAGTGAAAATGACTTTAAGAAAAGTAGTTCATTCATGCGTCTCTATAAATGTCGAATACACCGCATCATGAGTTTTCGTAGGCCAAGTTAAAAAAAAAATAGTTAGCTCCGACTAATAGCTATTTCTCGGAATCATTCATTTGTGCGAGTGTTTATTTTAAAGTCAAACATCTTATGGCGCATTCGACAGTTATACTCTTAACAAAGATTATGTCGTCAAGTAATGTGTAGACAAAATCTGACGTGCGTCGTAGATATTGTTTTTCAATTAGTTTTTGAGCTAAACCTAGAAACAAAATTTATCGTCGGTTTGACAGACAGATAGAAATCGTAACGAAACTAATAAGGTCCCATTTTTCCTCTTTAGGTATGAAACCGTAAAACTAACAAGTTGAAGTGGAGCCTTTTATGGCAGTAATTTCTCATGGCAACAAGACCTGAGCAGAGACCTGTAGAGACGAACAAGGAAACCTTGTGCTGGAGTCATAGTCGGTGCTGAGGACATGGAAAAACCATTTCTATAGTATAGATATAGACTGTTAAACGACGAAGACGAAACAAATTCCGCTGTCAGGCAGAATGAACCATTCAACCTGGGCGATGAAAGCCAAGACTTCCGTCCACCTGACCAAAATGAGGTAAGGATAGCAATATCCAAGCTGAAGTCCAACAAAGCTGCAGGACCGGACGGTTTATCGGCCGAGCTTTTTAAGGCAGCAGGGGATGACTTAGTAGAGAGCATACACCAACTCGTTTCTAAAATTTGGTCAGAGGAAAGTATGCCTGATGAATGGAGCCTCAGCATTGTTTCCCCGATCTACAAGAAAGGAGACTCTCTAAACTGCGCCAACTATAGAGGCATCAGTCTCCTTAACATCGCTTACAAGATCCTGTCTGCCGTACTGTGTGAACGCCTGAAACCATTTGTCAACGAACTGATTGGACAATATCAGTGCGGTTTTAGGCCCGGTAAGTCCACAACCGACCAAATATTCACACTACGGCAGATCATGGAGAAAACCAAAGAAGTCCAATTCAATACCCACTACCTATTTATCGATTTTAAGGCCGCATATGACAGCATTCATAGAGACGAACTATACAGAGGCATGTCTAGTTTTGGAGCCATGTTCTGTCAAACTTGTCGGATTATGCAGAATGACGATAAAGAACGCTACCTGCTCCGTAAAGGTCGGAAACAATCCCACCGAGACCTTTGATGTCAAAAAAGGATTTAGACAAGGTGATGCGCTGTCATGTGACTTTTTCAACATCATTCTGGAGAAAATTGTGCGAAACTCGCAAGCCAACACCAGGAGCACAATTTTCCAAAAGTCTGTATAACTACTTTCATACGGTGACGACATTGACATTACGATATTTAGAGGACACAGCGGTCGCTTCGAACGCAAAATTCTTCGAGTGATTTTCGGTCCCGTTTGCGTGGACGGGCTTTGGAGGATGAGCGAACTCTACGAGTTGTACAGTGACATTAATTTGGTCAAAAAAGTGCACAGCAGTCGTCTAAGATGGTTGGGACATGTAGAGCGAATGGACGCCAACGCTCCAACCCGAAGAGTCTTCGATTGCAACCTGAAGCGACAACGCAGCAGAGGAAGATCTCGCCTTAGGTGGTGCGCGAGTGGAAGGGGATCTCAACCAACTTGGAGTGCGCAACTGGAAGCAGTTAGCCAAAGATCGCGTTAACTGGAGAGGCGTACTGGTTGAGGCCCAGGTCCACCCCGAATTGTAGCGACACCTATAAGTATAAGTAAGTAAGTAATTTCGAACTCCAATGAAACGAAAAAGCAACAAGAAAAGGAAAGGACGGATGGGACATATGGAACGAAAAGGCGACAATCCCGGAGTATAATTGAACGCTCGGGATACCGACGACGGTCCCATACCTCGTGTAAAAAAAAAATAAATAGGTGGCGCAACAGGCGGTAGACACCCTAGGCCTAGCTTCTTTCAACTATTCGTTTGTGTGAGTTTATATTTTTGGGACGAATGGAATGGACCTACAATTTTATGCCGAGTCCGAACGGCTGAATTTTGATCCTTTTTTAGGACAGTCATACTCTCGGATGTTTATCAGACGTTCGCGAGAGGTGGCGCAGTAGAAAAAACCTTAAGATGTTATTTGTGTTTTTCCGAGGATCGAACCTGAGAATCCTTAGTAAAGTAGTCCAGAACACTAACCACTGCGCTACTGCGCCCACAATCTCGCGTACTTCCTATTATATAAAGACCCGAGCATAGGCACATCGAGTCTTGTCGGGTTTCGTGTGAATATATCAAGAGTTCTTATATATGAGAATTTACACGGGAATACGCTATGTTGTGGAGTATCCGTATCATTAATATTCAGTGTCATCAGTCGTGTAGCTTTATTTTATTATTTATCAAGTCTATACAGGTTGTCAAAGTTACTGAGGGCCTTACTAATATAATAATCAGTTTTAACCTTCACCTTTAAAATTTTATAGATCCCAACAGATAATTTTTGAAAATTTAGCTATTGTGAGTTTGTAATAATTAGACTGAACAATTATTATTCGTAACGCGCATTAAGGTCATATGAAGATAAAAATACTGGCAAATATTGTGGAGATTATTTGAAAGTGTAAATCATGCTTAAGTCAAATTCTCAGTTGTATAAATAATATAGAGATTGGACTAGTTGCACAAAAAAGTGAAAAATCTATCAAAAAAGTTTTGTTTCAAAATACTTGCGATCTAGGTTGAGCATTGAAAACAGTGAAAACCCTTTAATTTAGTATTTTAATTTAATAATTTAATTTAATTTCAGTCCGAAATAGTTACCACTGAGACACCGCATCCAGGGTTCGATTAGATTAGATTAGAAGTCGGGAGAGCCTTCATTGGGCTCTGACACTGTGGCCTTCCCTGGTGAGGTCCTAGAGCCATTTTTTTACTCCGGAGACAGCCAGGAAGACAAGTATCTTTCTACTGGTATGTCAGCAAGATTTCCTGAAGAAACGATTTCTTCGCCAATGACATTCTTTCTTAGACGAAAGGGAGCCGGACAAGGTCAAGAAAGGATTCATCACTCTCCAGACATAGTCTACATGTGGGGTCCGGGGTTATTATACCTGTCACGATTCTTAGGCTATTTTTGTCCAGATTAGTAAGAAAATAGAATTTTCTGGGGGAGAATTCTGGGAAGAATTGTTTGGTGTAGTTCTGCCCATAAGTTTTAAGCCAGGCTGCATTAGATTCGATTTGAGATATTCCTGAAACATCTCATACTGACGCCACAGAAGGGTTCAGGTTAGCCAGTGAGCCCGCTGTTTTGTTTACAACAAAGTCACTGGTAGGCTGGAATCCCAGTGCAGGATGACTAAGGTTTTCTTTGCAAGTTCGCAGATGGACATGCAAGTTTCCAGGACCAGATTGAATTTTATGACTGATACTTATACGTCTGTATACCAGAAGTCGAGATGGATTAGGTTTGTATTTTCTCGCCCCCCTTGGAGGGCTGATGATAGAGAAGTTTTTATGGAGGAAGCCATATTCCTGTAGCGTGTCGTCTAGAAACATGCCGAATGCTCTTTCAGGCTCCATAACGTCAATCAGAGTCCAGGGTTACTTTTAGTAAAAAAATATAGAACTATGTACTCCACTATTGACATTCCACAACCAGATGATGATATTTTCCACTTACCATTATTTAACACAACAGATCTTCCCAATGCTGCAATCATATATACCAATTAGTTTCTCTTGGCGATCAACAACAACGGAAGGCATGCGACCGACGTGATGGCTTGTCCGATCTGATTCCCCATTACGAATGGACAGACAGAATAGATACATAGAACATTTCCGCACCTGGTTTTCAATTGAGGCTGAAAATTTAAATGACCTGCCTTCCGTATGTCTGCCAGACCATCTCTTCGAAAGAGTTGAAAACATTCTTGTGCTATGTTATTACTGCGGCTCACTCTGCTTGACCATTGTTCTTATTCCAGATTATAGCCTATACTATGTGTCGTGACAATATGGGTGCAGAAAGAAAACTTTCTTTTTGCCAATAGTATAGGCATAGGTAGTAGATACCTGGATAATTATTATTCAACAGAACATTTAAATAAAATTTATTCGAAGTGACGACCACTGTAGGCAATCTACTATTCCTATTAGAAAAGCATGTCTCGTGTCTGAAAATCCGTTGATAAATGAATGAAAATAATTTCGTCCATTAGTATCATTATTCATTAGGCTACACAGCAAGTTATACTGATGGTCACTGGAGATAAAAGCTTTTTTATAGTCACATTTAAAGAACACATTATATAATGTTTAAGCTAGCAGAAGCAAGAGAAAGACAATTTGTTTGTTGTTGACCGCGGGAACAACTACAGAAAAAAGATCTCATTATACCTACACTTGAAGAAAAACATTATTGAAATTGTTAATATTAAGAAATTTATGAAAAGAAAATTTTTAAAACTAGTTTTGTTTAAAAATTCTTTACAACAGAAGACTTATATTTTTTAAAACAAAATATTTTGGGAAAGTCGTTTTAAATTTTTATTTAATTTATTTTCTTGTAATGTTGACACAACAAACCATGAATCCATTAATTTTAAGGAAATCTTTGTAAATTTTCAACAAAATAATTTTAGGAAATTTTTTGTAGGGTGAAATCTACAGGATACTCTTTGCTATAAAATTAAGATCCCAAAATACCTACATTCCAAAAGCTATTTTCTATAAGTTGTATCTGACTATGTTTCAAATTTCAGCTTTCTAATCATAATAGGCTCCGAATTAATGTTCATCTGATAGAGCACAGAGGTTGTAACTTGTATTGTAAGTTATTAAATGTTTGTGGACACAGTTTGACTACAACTAGGTACACTAACACTACACAAGGGCGTCGGAATTGCTTTTTTAACTATTCATTGATGTGGGTTTTATTTTTGGAACAAATGGAGGGGACTGCATAAATGACCATATCACATCCGAGCGGATATGCTTATCATCAGACATTTGCGAGTGGTGGCGCTGGAAGAACGTTAGGATTTAATTTGTATTTTTGTGATGGGTTCTTCGCTAGGTAATCCAGCAAATTGCCCTCTCTATGCAGCATCGAGCGCTTGGTTTATTCTTTAAAAAAAACAAAATCATAGAAATCATGTTAAAACTGAACTGGAAATCCTTGCAGCTGTTCGAATAGCAGGTAGTTTATCTGCGAAGGAGCTGAAAAGGTAAGTTACTTTACAACAGTAGCTAGCAGTAGAAGGAAGTGGTTAGCATCTTTTGTGAGTATATTTTTGAGTGAGATAAACTGCGAAAAGCCGAAGGTTTAAAGTCTTACTAACACTCCTGGTATTGCAGTCCAGAATCCACTATTTCACTGAAAGTCAAGAGGAGATTTAATTTTAAATGGCCAAAAATAGGCGAAATAAAGTATTGCCCCACTCTCGAGTATGTTACATATTGAATTGCCTAAGGGTTGTAGGCGAGGAGAATATCGTGTACCGGAAGATAAATATACATACCACATACGTCATGATGAATTTTCCCTTATAAAATTTCTAAGAACTAACAATGATGTCGGTGATGCGCGCAGTGGCTCAGTGTTTACGGTGCGGGACTAATGTGCGAGGGGTCCCAAGTTGATCCCTGGAAAAACACAAATTACATCCTAATGTTTTTTCCACTGCGCCACCTCTCGCGAACCTCTGACAAACATCCCAGAGTATGACTGTCCTGAAAAGCTTCTCATTGCAACACTTCGGACTCGGCATATAATTTTAGGTCCCAAAAATAAAAACTTACACAGTGAATGGTTATGAGAATCTCGGCCTAATATTTGCCTGTTTGAGGGAATTTTGTGTCGGACCGATTTTCTAAAAAAAAAAATTATTTTACGAATTTATTTGAAAAAAAAAAAATCCATATCAGTGTAATTAAAATCAATAACAAAATAGGTAGTATTATCATGACCGCTTCTAATGAGATGTTAATTTTCACTATAAATCGTAATAAATTCGTAAGACTGGTTGTTTGAAACTTTTGTGCTTTTACGTATAGTAATAAAAGATTATGTAAATTCTATACAAAAATGGGTGTGTTTATATAATTACCGATGTAGCTGATGGGCTGATGGGCTGATGCATTTGTAATGTTTTGCTTTACGTTGATTAATGTCTTCAAAATTTGTTACGAAAATATATTCGAATTTATTAGAAGCTGCCTTTATCTGGTATACGTAACTTAGGTGAAAATGTTTAGGAAATAATTATTTTTTAAGGCTTGTCCACACCAAACAAACTTTTAGGAAAACGTTATAGAAAAGAGACATTTTAGCATGGAATCCGTACCATCAGGTAGGCGTCCTCTAGGTAGACCAAGGATGAGATGGTTAGATCAAGTCCATAATCTCTCCTATACCCGTATGGGAATTGCCCTTTATGATTTAGAGTAGATGGCGGAGAAGCGAGAGCTATGAAGGGTCCACTTGAGCAACCTACACCCGCGACCCATTTAATGGACAAGCGGACCATTGAAAATGATGATTATGATGACATTTTAGCAAAATGAAAATGTTTCTTCCTTTTCAAAAGTTTTTTTTTTTTTTGTTATGTGGAGTGTGGACTATAATTTTTGCTTCTCGTCATTTGTAAAACATTTCTCAAATGTTCCACTGGAAGAGGGAAAATAAAATGTTTCTCTTTCTGTAGTTGGCGACGATGACGAATTATAGCCGAATCCAAATGGAAAAACAAGTGTGGTGTTGGTGTTAGGAAAAATGTGTGCAATTAATAAAATTACTTGAAAACAACTTTGGAAGAATATAATGAAAGCAATGATAAATATTTTCAAAACAATGTTTGCTAAGGGCATGTTTGTTCATCACCCAGTGTGGAAATAAAATTGCTTGTATTGCTGCGGAAACACTCATATTCAGTTTACCTAATTAAAAAAAAATACATAAATCAATAAATAACAAAAATATACCTATACGTACACAAAAAATTAACAATTCTAACAATTCTAATTAATTCTGACAGCTTAATTGACAAATAAACTGAAAAACTGGACCGATTTGGCGCCTGTTGCACCACCTATTTATTTATTTATTTTTAACAAACATTTAAATCGAAAGTCTGACAGCGGAAAATGAATCTGACTTAATAAGGCCTAAAATCACTTTGCCAAGGAAATTCAATTTAATTTTGTATTACTAATTGTTTTTGAAGATGATAGACCGTAAATACCCTCCACGCTCACCTTTTATTATTATTTTATATTTTTATTTTTTTAAAAAGGCGATTCCAAATCCTGGACCACTCAAACGAATCTTGGTCCATTGTACTACCAAGCAGAAACCCCTTTTTTGGTGTAGTGGTGGAGAAACTCTGATATTATTCGTTTCTCTTTATGGTCGGTGGCAGAGTATTGATGTCCTCCACCGGGGCTCGAACCAACGCCGCTCGGGTCGCAAGCATTGACTCTAACTACACCATGGCCACCGCGAAACCTGATCAGAACATTGTTCATTGCGGCCTGAAGGGTTGAAGTTGGGATCGCCTCATAAACTTAAATTTAAATTTCAATTATTGTTTGAAGTGACATTCAAAACTATTTTCACTACTTTTGTTAGTAAAATACAGAATGTCTCAACTTTTCATATATGTAGTTAATTTTATCATTTTAATGAATACATAATTGTATTTGAATTATACTTTAAAATACTATATGAAATAAAATTATATCTATCTATCTATCTATTGCTTTAATAGACCGCTTCAACTCAGACAAATTCCTGGGGTTTTTTTTGTACACCTCTTGCTTGGCATAGCCCCATAAAAAAAAAATCTAGTGCAGTCAAGTCAGGTGACCTCGGGAGGGGGGGGGGCCAGCGGAAAGTGAAGTTCCTGGATATTAATTTGTTTAGGAAGTTTCGTTATAGCTCCGCCATAATCGGTCTGGCTATGTGTGCAGTTGCACCATCTTGCTGGAACCAAATGCTGTTGAAACGGATACCTTATTGGCCTTATTGGCGCAGTTCTTGGTAAAAAAGAATTCCCTCAACCATTGACTTATAATATTATGGACTGCTAGTGAAATGTCAGTTCATACAAATTTTTCCCAGAAAATGACGCCAACATAAACTAGCGCTCTTGGTTCGGAGCGAAAAATAAGTGAAACAAAATGACGAACCATCTTGGATATCTCCATAGAATGCTAGAGGTACCTATTCGTCGTTAGTGAAATTGGCAAGTAAAGCGGTTGAAATTCAAATTGTTGCGTCATTGTTAACAATAGATGCCACTTCAAAAAAGGCACCTTGATGATATTGCGCACCACACAGTGACTCGTTCTGGGTGCAGTTCCATCTCATGGAGTATTTGTGGATTAGATTCACTCCATATACGGCAATTTTGCTTGTTTATATTGCCGTTCATATCAAAATGGGCGTCATCAGACATAAACAAGCAATTTATCAAACTGTTGTCTTCTTCGGACATTTCAATTAGTTTTTGGCAAAATTCAAGACGAATAGGCAAATCCAGAGGGTTTAACTTGCTTGTAATTTGGACGGAAACAAGTTTAAGTCATCATGAATTATCCGTTGTAATGACCGTCTGCTAACTCCAATTTGCGCCGATAAGTTTCGAATCGAAACGCTTAGATTTGCCTGAATTGACGATGCTACAGCCGCGATTGTGTCTTGAACCCGGACATAGGTGTAGATTCACTAAAGGGTTTTTCGATAGGGACGGGTCAACGTTGAAATATCGTCGTCCCATATTTATGGTAATTTAGCTTGTTAACATAACCGCATTCTTTTAAAAAACCGCCTCGTCGTTAAACATAATTTTTCGGTTATAATTGGAGTCCTCTCCCAAACGCTCCAAAGCCAATGCAAAATTCGCCGAGTTGGAATCTGCGAAAGGCCGATTTCTTGTGCACGGCCAGAAATTAACAGCCTTGGGTTCTCCTGTATACTCTAATGAACCGCGGCAATGCTCCCGACAAATCTGGTAGGTGCCAATTGAAAAACTCTTATTTAATTTTGAGTGCCAGGCAAATGAATGCCAGGCACGAAGCAAGTCTGACTGGAAATGTGGGAAACACAAACGCGCTTAATCTTCGACTGTAATGTAACTGTTAGACTTCGCTTTGACCTTTGCTCTTGGTATTCGTAAAAAAAAACATAATGCTTTTCCTGAGTGGGGAAGCGAGGAGTAACAACGATTCTCGCTTGTTTGGGATTGACCCTGAGAATTTCTCTTGGGAAATTATGTCAAATTGCTTTTCCTTTGCTTGGAGTCTTACAGCGGTGAAAATATAAAACTTGCGACGCCCTTAATATAGGGCGATGCACAGTTAGGGCCGGGGATGGCGATGGGCCCAATATGGTGCCTAGTCCAATGAACTCACACCCGACTCAACCTAACCTAGGGAACCCCTAGGTTCTAGAATAGGTGCTAGAATATTCAAGAGGAAATAAAACACTATATGTATTTCAATAAATTAATACCTTAGCATTCGAATAATATCTGTTTTAAGATTGGAGTTTGGTGAAATTTTTTCCAACATTTCATAAGTGTCAACAAATTAGCCGAAGATAATTACTTAGTGCGGCCTAATAAAGTGTAGAAATAGTAGTTTAAAAAAATGTTAAGCATAATCCGTTTCTTTCAGCATTAAAAATTGTCAAGCTTAGTTTCTCTTTCCGGATTTTTTCTCGAACAGTCCTTAGTTAAAAATAACCCAAGACGTCTGGGTAAACAGCGACAAAGAAGAAGCTGATGTATTTGCCGCACGTCTAGATAAAGTGTTAGATGGTCATGCGCTTATAAAGAAAATATATAATATAATAAATGTTTCCGAATAATGCTTTTAGAAATTCTCCGCTTATAGAGCATCATATCAATCCGGCCATAAATCTGACAACAAATGTTCCCAATATCTTTCGCTTTGCGTGCAAATATTTTCACGTTTTCATTTGGGTCGATGGTTCTGCAATTGTTGTTAATCTAAGATTACGTGAGATTGTATAGGTATATGTAGTTAGAATGTTGCGGTGTAACACCCTCCTGAAAGATTACCTCCTAAATTGAAAAATCGGCGGGCTTGGTGAATTTTTTAATTTTAAATAGATTGACGAACGGGTGCTGTAGAACTTAGTCGCTGCAGAAGGTGCTGCTTACAATCATCTTCTGCGCTTTGGTGACTAGCAGCTAGGTTTCTTTTAAAATTTCCGGATGTTGTTTGGATTGCGAGCATATTATAGGATCTCCTTGAGCTGAGAGACTTCATACTGCATCTTCTTTTCGTTCGTTCTTCTGATTCGCTGCAGCGCCTTAGCGTGTGCATCTTCTGACACCTTTTTCCAGTTAAACAGAATCACCAATTAGATCACAACTTTATTTTTTAGTGCAGAACTGGCTCACATTGAAATATGCGTCACAATTATTACAATCTGCCAATTTATTTGCATTCCATTTCTCCATACTCGCAAAAAAGATAATTTAAATTCATCACGTTCCCAACAATGCCCCCGTCACTATATATACGAACCTATTTGGGTCAGAAGAGTTAAAAGAAGAATAAGAACATGACCATGGCGAAAGAATAACAATCAAGCGAGGGCCAACCAACATGCCTTAGGCTCTGCCAAACCGCACACAGCCAGAGAGACACACTTCCAATCTTATTCACTTGGAGGTGCGCGCTCAACTCGAATTCTTGTATCTTTACGTTCGAACTTCCAATCCAACAACAAATTGTACATACCAACGAATTGAAAACCATTTCCCTTTCTTTTCACATACACCACTTATCATCTTCTCCCCGATATGATGTCTTCATTCCAGCACAAAGAAGGCACCTCTGTGGGGCTACACCAAGCTACAGCACGTTTAGTTTTCTGATAGTAACGACTTGGCCAAGAAGACAATTGCATGTCAGGTGTTCACTGAGATAGTATCGCTTTGAATACAAAACCGGAAGAACGTAACCATATTTACGCGACAGTGTAGACATTTTTTTTTATCGAATATGACATCAAAGTACATTCTATTTGCCGCAATCGTGGTCTGTTTGCTGGCCATTGCAACCTGTATACCAAAAACCGCACCGACAGTGAATCAAGATACAAAACAGCTATTCCTTGGACCACAGGGCAAGGAAACATCCACACCGGACTTTGTGCGACTGCTTGTCATGCGACTAATCTACGGCATTGCATCGACAATGGGATTGGAAGAACGTCTTGCGGGCCTGTTCAATGGAGCCTTTGTCCCACCCGGCGAAGAGGATAGCGATTATGGATTTGATTTTGGTGGCGTCGATGAAATCTTCGAAGAAAGATAGAACCAAGTGCAGAGTGTGCGTGATGCGGTGCAAATAGCTTTAGTTTAGATTTTGTAAAATGTAAATTATTTATTTTATTTATTTCGTAGAGATTAAGAGTGTCAACACTGTCAAAGCAGTAAATCTAATGGTGGGGGCCATTGCCCTCCACCCCAATAAAAAGGAAAAGTGAATTCGAAGAAGAAGAAGTCTAGTGTTTTGCTACAGTTTCCATTTGTTTATGGTGTCAATACAATTATATTGTTTAAACAAACAATTTGCTTAAACAGATACTTAGAGTGTAACTTTCTTTTATTGTCCGAAATATGTTGTCGTATAATTATCGGCAAGGTGATAAAGAAATTTCGTGTTTAATTTCACTTTTATCCAAACAAACTCGAGGTTTACACAAAACTGTCAAAAAGCGAACCACGCACCGGAGAAATTTGAATTTTTGTTTCTCAAGTGCGTCATTAGTAGTGATAAAGTGACTCATTAATGAAATATTTTAATATCGAGAAAATTAAATTCCCACCGATGCGATGCTGGCTGATGTGATGATAGATGTCATTATTGAGTGCATTCAAGTGAGATGCTTTTGTGTTTGTATCGTTGGCCGTGGCAGTACCAAATGGATTTTTGAACGAACATTTTTGTGGTTGATCTCGTTGAGAGTCGTTAAGAATTGAAAGTAAATTTTAATTTGTTTGGCCCATTCGAATTTCGATTGCTAAGTGATTCCCTTCGTTTGTATTTTATAGAGGTAATAGACGTTGGACCTATCTAATTTCCCGTTATTTTTAAGCGAAAGTTAGCTTAATCGTTTTCAAAGGTGACAGCTGCGGCTGTTAGACCGTATTTAGCAAAATGAGCTAATGACCACCTAATGACAATTTTCTTTTACTTGAATGTTACATACACATTAAAGGTGATAATAAATAAAAAAGAGATATACTTATACATAAATACATTATTATATATTTCAGGATGTATTTTCGGTTGTACATTATATTCTACGATATCTGACAAGATTTGATACAAGTCTTGTTAGCTTTTATTTCCCGGCAGACACAAGATCGAACGGTAGGCAACAAATATTTTGAATGTCTGATCCTTTCGAGCTGGCAGTGAGTTCAACTTTTGCACTTTTGACAAATATCTAGAAAATTTAAAACAAACTGTGAGGAAATATTTAGGTCTGTTCCATTACTTTTAAATCTTACGAGTTCTTACGCATTTTTACTCAGTGTCATTCCTTGTCCTTGACTTGAAAAATTTGTAAAAGAGAGCGGCTTCGAGAGAGATAGCAAGATATTGGCCGCGATCCATTCCATTGACCCCGCTAGATGCTCCAGCACAAATACTGAAATGACAGTTTTTGTTTATAAGGAGTTTGGCATGCTAGTCATCTAGTCATTAGCGATGAGCGGCCATTAAACCTTACTCCACTGATAATCTTACTAGTTTTTACTCAAAAAATTTCTTTTAGGAAGAATTGATAGAACTGTCAGTCGCCTGAGAATTGACAGATGACTTGAAATTCGCTGTCCTATGTCGTTTTCGGTTGGTCGAACTCTTCTGAAAGCGTTCGATTGGCACTCAACTGACAGTTCTTCTACTGAAAAGAAGAGAAATTTGCTTCTGGATTTGAATTCAGAATCGCGGAGAGTTCTTCCGGACGGTTCCGAACGACCACGACCAACCGAAAACGACACTATTTGGCATGCGCATGTCAACCGACGTAGTTTACGCGCAAACGTCTAGCGAAGTGTCAATAGCTGCTTATTGCTTGCTCCCTCAGTGTGAGAGCCGTCTTTCGTTCTACCGATATTGAGTTACTTTCATGGGAAACCTCTAATTTAATTATCGATAACATTGCGTCTTTCATATTGCCAGTTGCTTCCTGCTTTTTGACCGGCTTAAGGATTTTTTTTATAGTGCGTCACCTATTGCGAACGTCTGACAAATGTCCAAAAGTCTAACCGACCTGAGAAAGTTTTTCAAATCAGACGTTCTTACCACATACAATTGTAGGTTCCTTCCATTATTCGTCCGAAATCCTGCTCGCGCTAAATTTTATCTCCCATACACAAAAATGTCTACAGAGATCAAATTTAGCGAGAGAGTTTTGCAAAGCAGTAACCAAACCACCAGTTCCGCTTCCGCATACTAAATTCTTAATTTCATATAGATGGGCCACTCAAAATGTCTGATCGGTCGTTATTTAGCTCGCGAAAGAATTGTCGAATTTGAGGATACGGCAATTAACGCAAAAGTTGTAAATAAAAGACAAAGAAAAACCAAAACCCCATTCTCATGTAAAGAAAAAAAAACTTCTGGGCTGGTGGAAGAGAGACGAGAGAACATCGAACATCGAGAACATAGCAATATCGAATCGGTTAATTCCGATTCCGATTAGCGTCAGAGATTGTACGGGAAATAGAGAAAACAGGTGAGCTTAGGTAATTGCATTGTTTTAGTGTTTGGTAGATCAAATGCTTTATCCTGTTGTTTCTATTTTAAAAATTTGTCAATGTCATAACGTATTTGGTACTACAAAATGTTAAAATGAGAGGATACTCTCAACAGGATATACTATCTTTTAGAGCATTCTTCAATTCATGTACGAAAATAAGTTCACAAATTACTTAATTTTATTTCGTATGCATTTTCCATCATTTCTTAGTCTTCCTAAATTTGATAGAAGTATGGCATGGAGTTCCATAATACTTTTTTCCTCCATTCAGGATTCACCTTTAACCAAGTCGTCATATTTTTGGCAGACAATATGAAGCCCTAACACTATTATTTAATAAAAAGTTGTGCAGATAACACCTTTGTCAGGATTACAAAACATCGTTCTGCCTCCCTAAACATATTATCCATTTGGAACAAAAAAATCCGAAGGAGTTTTCAACACAATGTCGTGCTCTGCTAATCCTATAATTAGCCATTCGTTCATCGTTCTCTAATTTGTTCGGCTTTTTGGAAGCAAATGGTTTCAAAATAATTTTTTTAGAGGATATGCATCATCTGCCACAAAGAAATATGAAGGCTTATCTAGCCCAACTTTCATATCCTCCGGAATTTTTTCCAAGCTCAGTTGCACTGAAAACATTTGCATCACCCTCAGTCCCATTATGCACCAACATCCATGTGAATGAATTTGTAATTAGACCATCTGATATTACCATCAGTACCTACACTGCCGTGGAATTTCTAAAAAAAAAACGAGTAAAGACGTTATAAATACAAACCATTTAGCCTTGTAATTGTAAAATAAAAATAGGCATGCAGCATTTTTTTGACACTTCATGTCAATGTGCTTACCATCGATTGCACCCAAAAAAATTGGCAAATACATGGCATTGAATTCGTTTGAAATTCGAACAAACTTACTTTCATTTACCACCATAGTTTCACACTGGAAGTTTAAACTAAAGTTCAATTGAACCGATTTCACAATCTAATCTGAACTCCAGTTCGATTGAACTCAGTTTACTAAATTTTATGAATAGAATTTGGCAGTATTGAACTTCTGAATGAACTCTGCTTAAGGTTTAAAACGAAACTGTGAAACCGAATTCATTGTTGAACTATTTCATCAATAATTCTTCCAAAATATTGCTTACAAATCCTATAGACAGATGCCTATATCTTTCGATTGTCCCACTTACGAGGTAGTATCTACAAACAAGAGTCAATTAAGTGGCTCAATTTATTTATACATACTGTATCACAATAGCGAATTATTCAAGAGGTTCCACCATAGTAAACAGATTTTGGAAAACTTGAGTATCCATATGGAAGTTCTCCCTAAACTTACTTGGGTTGGCTACCAAATCCAAGAACTAAAAATATGCAAATGTTCATACGGCTTTTGCAAATCGGCCCTTTGTTTTCCTTTTTTGCAGATACGGATTTACGCGTACAGATGGTAAACGTGACTTCTTTTTGGCGTTACAAATGCTAAAATTAATATTCAATAGGTATACCTTCCTGTGAAGAGTATAACAGTGAAATTACATCAGAAAGTTTGTAAATCCTCTCCCTTATTGCACTAATCGGCAATGCCTTCCGGCATTTCTGTACTTAGTACTAGGTAGGTACCTACATCTTCAGCCTCAGAATTTGGATTGTTTGCGCTTGCATAGTTTTAGGCTTTATAAATATCTAAGACAAGCCATTTTTAATGGGATGATCTGAGTGTGCTTTTTTACACAAAGGTTTAAGTACCTACATTTAAGTACGGCCACATATAGCTAACTTGGCGGGCTTACTGTTAGTGGAGTATTTTCAAATTGCAGTAAAAATGAAGGCAAAGTCGAAGCAACTATCTACTGGTAAAAAATCTGTTATTCTGTTATCTGTTATGAATCAGTTTTGAATTATTACAAACTAAATAATTGAACTCTTGTCGGAGACCGAGTACTAACAGTGCACTGTGTACTAGGAAGACATGCCGCAGGGCTTGGAGTTACCGCTGTCGCAGTTGCATGGATGAGGAGGAGGAATCTCCGTTCCACCTACTATGTAACTGCCCGGCGCTATCCTCGATTACAAAGCTAACTCTAGGAGAGTACTACTTCGGGGAGCTATTGCTGATAAATTGTCGAAATGGATATCAGCAAAATACGAAAATTTCTCCAAAATTCGAATTGGTTCCAAGAGTAGCGGAAATAACCGACTATGTTTGTGGCCTTATCTGGTCTAAGTAAATTATTCCGTATTAATGGATAATAGCCAACTAACCTAACCTAAATAATTGTGTAATAAACACTGAAACATTTTTTAGGAAAAAGACAACAAAAAACCACGACAAGGAAAAAAGAAATATATAGCTCTTACATGGAGCAAAATCCAATTAGAAAACTTCATTTCAAATCAGTAACCAACTGAATCGATCTTGATGTATACTGGGCTGCGATAAACCAAAAATGTCTGAAATGAACTGTATCCGTAAAAATGTAGTGTTGAAATAAAAATCAAACTTTACATCGTGATTAGATCATTAGAAATACAATTTAGCTGAATTTGAAATGAAATGGTCGTAGGTATTCATGTTTTGCGTAAACTGTTCCTATTTGTTCATTAGAATTCTAGCATTCAACTTTAGAGCTGAATAAAAAGCAGGATCAAATAGATTACTATTTAATACTATTCAAGTTCCCGCAAAAGTGTCTTCGTCTAAACAAAAAATATAAATTTCTAATTTATTTTAAATTACATATAGCCACTTATATACATTTATCACATTTGTCTTCTGTTGTAAACATTTCGTCGACGAAAAATTATAATAGATATCCATTTCAATCCAAAACTTTCTAATTAATAAAAATCTTTTATGATAAAAGTCACAAAATTCTGTCTTTTATTCTATTATGATTTATAATAGAATTCATAAAAGATTTTGCATGCAGAATACCAATTTTGGAGATCGTAAAAGATTTTTTGACAGTTCGAACTTTTGTATGGAAATTCATAACAGAACAATAGGAAAAATGGATAAAAGATTTTGCCGAATAGGCCTGATTGGCTTTGTTCTTACTCTTTATGAATAGGTCTTCAGAGAACTGGCGATTTTAGAACGATTGTGGACCAGTGTTAAAATTATGTGCCTCCATTTTCGAGGTGACACGAAAGGCTTAATCTACACATCATGGCGGATACCAGGGGCCTGTAACACAACGCGACAAGTAGTTGTAGGACAACTGAATTTCGACAACTTGTAAAATATTGTGTAGCACAAAACGATAAGTCCGTGACCACTTGGACAAGTCGTGATGAAAGATGACAAGTGGGAAATTATATAATTTCCCTCTTTCTGAAACAGAACACGACAAGTGTCAGGAAACACTTGTAGAACTATGGCTCAATGAGGACAGGTGATTTGAATATTGTCAAAAGCTGACAAGTGCATTTTAATGAAATACCTACCCTAGTGCCTAGCATTTATTTTGTGTAATTAACGTATTAACTCTAATGTTGCGTATTTAGTTAGTAGGTACTTACAATTGCGCGTTTCTTATCATTTTGCTAAAATATGTCTTTTATATTGGTCCAATTCCTTTTAGCGGAACAACGTTTAGGCTTTTTGACAGGCTGTGTGTGTGTATTTCCTTCCATTTGAACATTTATTTTCTTTTGTTTGGACATCAGAGAAAGCTTCAAAAAGGATATATTTTCCTCTCTTATTTTAGTTAAAATAGCTTTTTTTATACCCTCCACAGGAAGGTATTATTCACTTTGTCATTACATTTGTAACGCCAAGAAGAATTCACCGGGGACCCTATAAAGTATATATATTCTGAATCAGGATCACATTCTGAATCGATTTAGCCATGTCTGTCTGTCTGTCTGTCTGTTGAAAACACGATAGCGTCCGAACGAATCGACTTAGGCAACTGAATTTTATGAGAGGTCTTATATTTATAACCTTCAGGTTTGTATTAAAAATGGTCCATGTCGGTCAAGTAGTTCTGGTACATCCCATATACAAAACCAATATTAGACACACGCGTGTACCTACAGTACATACAGTGGAGGGTATCAAAGCATCGGCCAGGCCGATGATAACACTTTTACTTGTTTTGTTTTGCCATTGTCACCTTGTCACCTGGGGCCTGTAACACAACGCGACAAGTCGACAAGTTTAAATTCACTTGTCTGACTATTCTTGTCCGACAAGTACAAATTAATTCTGTAACAGAACGTAAACCGTTGCACTTGTCAAAAGAATTAAATTTCCCTGATACTTGTCGGCACTCTTCGACAAGTGTTTAACAGGAGAAAAAAAAAAAAAAAACTAAATCTGTTTTAACTAAAATAAGAGAGGAAAATATAGCCTCTTTGGTGCTTTCTGTATTATGTCCTAACAAAAAAAAAATAAATGTTTAAATGGAAGAAAATACACAGCCTGCCAAAAGGCCTAAACGTAGTTCCGCAAAATAAGAATTGGACGTATAATAAGGGACGTATTTTGGCAAAATGATAAGAAACGCGCAATTTTAAGTACTAATTAAATAAGTAACATTAGAATTAATATTTTAATTATACAAAATAAATGTTATGCACTAGGATATTTCATTAAAAATGCACTTGTCAGCTTTTGACAATATTCAAATCACCTGTCCTCATTGAGCCATAGTTCTACAAGTGTTTCCTGACACTTGTCGTGTTCTGTTACAGAAAGAGGGAAATTATATAATTTCCCACTTGTCATCTTTCATCGCGACAATTGTCCAAGTGGTCACGGACTTGTCGTTTTGTGTTACAGAATTTTTTACAAGTTGTCAAAATTCACTTGTCCGACAACTACTTGTCGCGTTGTGTTACAGGCCCCTGTTAAACGCTTGTCGAAGAATGCCGACAAGTCAGGGACATTTAATTCTCTTGACAAGTGCAACGGTTTACGTTCTGTTAGAGAATTAATTTGTACTTGTCGGACAAGAATATTTACACAAGTGAATTTAGTCTTGTCGACTTGTCATGTTGTGTTATAGGCCCCAGAGCGCTTGGCCCGGCAAAATGTAGTCTCCGCGATTGGAGAGAATGGATGAGTCTCTGCAATGACACAAACACTTAGCGGATCGGGAGACAGTTAAGCATGTGATTTAGTGAAGGAACTTCAATCAAATTCAAAAAGGTACATTGGGTATTAGATGGTATTAGAAACAATGGGCGATAGGAACAATGTCATAATTTTCAATTTGGTATAGGTATAGTTTACCCCTGAACTTTCTTATATGAATTTTCCATTAGCACTACACGCACACAACTGTATCAAACTGATTAGCGTCAACTGAATAGTATTTTCATCCAACAATAACAACAATATGGTAAATGTGATAATGAAAATCGTGAAAAGTCTCGGTCTTAGAATACGTTGGCAAAGCTAATATTGAACACTTACTCGTTCTTTCTTACCATCTGCCTAAATGTATTTGTTGTGATTGAATCACCTGCATAATTTGATGGCTAAATTTTGTTTTTTTTTTCTGTTTATTAAATTAAAATTTGCATATTTGCATGACATCAACGAATTCCTAAACCAGAAAATGATGATAATTCTGTGTGAAGTTTGAATTTCATTCCCACCAACGCATTTGCATTTTAATTGGCCTGATAACTACTGGTTTGGAGGAAAGCTTTCGTGATACGCAACGTTGAACATCAGATTCAGATGCACATTTTGGTGCTTTTACATATCTCATATGGTTGTTTGAAAAAGAAAACTTAAACCAGTTTTTGTTTAATCACTGATATATAAATTGTAAAGCCTAGCTTTTTTTCTAATCACAGCCCATTAAGTCGGAAATCTGTGTGTAAAATGAAATGTACACTGCTCGGCTACACTTAAGGAGAAAATGTTATTGTACCTATAGATTTTGCGTAAATTATAGAATAATTCTAATCATGCTGCCAATATAGACTGGTACTGTGTTCTTGTAGCTGACCTATAACTGCTCCAGAACAGTGGGAAATACGATTTAAGGTTAAAGATTTCGAACTGCTGCAATTGCAACAACCAAATTTTTTAGCATCACGCTCATTTTTTTCAATCCAGAAGTCCTATATGCAGCTAGCATTAAGGAACAAACCCCAGAGGCATCGATGTCGAAAAGCAACCAGAAACGGCGCATCGAAACTTTATGTCCTGGCTTTCACCCAACCACCCTACAAAAGTCCTGCTTTGATAAAAGTCTTGGTAAGCACATAAAGCTAAACAACTCGAGCTGCATAGAAGGACGAGAACGAGTTTCTATCTTATCAAATTATTCTTATATCTTTTACCACTGCACCTGTCCTACCTGTCCAATCCGGACAGGTAGGACACAGCTCCATACTCAAGAAATTTTTCTCCATTATCCCTGATGAAGCGGAGGAAAGTTGGGTGCTCTTGACTGAAACACAGTACGAAGTGCCATGCACCCAGATAGAAAATACTGCCAAAAGAATGAGGTTTCAAAAGCAAATACAATTTTGATCTATACCTACGGATGGTGGTTCCAGAACTAAGGAGGGTTCAGGTATATACTCTAGTGAGATAGACCAACATGTGTCATTAAGACTTTTGGACACCTGCATCAGTGTGTTCCAGGCAGAGGTTCTGGCCATGCTTAAAGTGGCGTATCTACTAGAAATTGGATCAATATCCAACAAGAATTTCGCTATCTACATTGATAGTCTAGGCTGGGCTAAAGGCGATACAGTCTTACACCATCAAATCTGAACTAGTCAGGAGCATTCGGACAATGCCCAAAACATTATGCCCGCAGAACCATGTCAGATTGTTTTGGTTACCCGGACACTGTAATATTAAGGGTAACGAAAGGGTTGACGTTCTGACCAAAAACGGAGCAGAGCTTCCACAAATTGAAACTATTGACGGCCAAATGAATTATTCTCGAAAAAAATAGAAATAGGCCAAATGTCTGAAAAATTGGTCCTATATAGGGTCACAGGGTTTCAAAAGCTCTGTGGCCTAAGTTAGATCGGACACATTTTTTTAGAATTAATAAAACTCAGCAGATCAAAATTACGAATGGTGATAGGAATACTTTCTGGGCCTTCTTAGAAAGCACGCTAGGAGATTAGGTTTAATAAATACGGACACTTGCAGGTATTGTGAGGACCTACATGTCACAGAGGATATTATTTATCTTCTCTTCTCAGTGAAGTGTGAATGTCACGCTATTTATCGGAATAGAAGAAGACACTTTAGAACAAGGTACTTCTTCGACAATTTGGAGGATATTGGTATCTCAAACAAAATTGAAACCATTTTTAGGTTCTGTTGGGATATTAAGTGTTTGGGCGAATTTGTGTTTTGACCGTTTCCCCAGAGATGGTGATGGGCCCAATATGGTGCCTATTCTTCTGTGATGAACTCACACAGCCTACTCAACCTAACCTAACCTAGCCTATGAAATTTGTATCCAAAAATAACTAATGGAAATACATTTTTTGTAAGCGCTATCTGTATTCTAATTTTGTCAATCCCTACTATTGTGACAAGAAGAGATAGTGAAAAATAGGCTCACAACGAACCTCCGAGCGGAGACCCCACACTGTTTTGTAGATTCCACTCTCAGATCCACTAGTACCTATGGTGGAACAAAGTCAAACAGATAACCGCCATCTCAAAGCTCAAGAAAGTACAACGCCTAGCATGTCTGGGTATAACAGGCGCCATGCGCACCTGTCCTACGGCTGCTATAGAAGCCATTATAGGACTAACACCTCTCCACATTTATATCAACAAAGTGGCAATTCGCAGTTCGGTAAGTTTGTTACAAGCGAAAGAGTTAAGTCACAAGTACCATTCGGAACTTATGGAACTTCTTTCGGAAATTCCTGAACTTGAAATGATCTGCGCGGTCACTGACCGCATACCAAAAACCTTATGTTTCGACAAACGGTTCTCCACGGAGATCCCAAGTAGAGAAGCATGGGCAAGTAACTGCCCACCAAACTGCCAAAGTGGCCTAAAGTGGTATACGGATGGCTCCAAAATGGAATCTGGGGTGGGAGCTGGTTTTCATGGGCCAAACCGTAATGTCTCAATACCTGTGGGGAAAACCCCTACTGTTTTTCAGGCAGAGCTCCATGCCATCAAAGAATGCGCAAACACCATCTTAAACTCAGGTATCAAGGGCGCTAACATCCACATATTCACGGATAGTCAATCGGCTATAAAAGCCCTTAGCTCATATATTATTGACTCCAAATCAGTGCTGCACTGCTTCAACACCCTCCAAACACTCAGTACCAGAAATAAAATCAGGTTATGTTGGGTTCCTGGCCATGAGGGTATTGTAGGAAATGAAAACGCTGATGAACTAGCCAGAAAGGGCTCGGTATCCCTTTTTATAGGACCAGAACCGTTTTGTTCAATCTCTAAATCAGCTATAAACGCGGCCATAAAAAGCTGGGAACGCAATAAATGCATTTCACATTGGGAGGACATCCCTGGACTTAGACAAGCCAAAAAAGCGATAGAACCCTTCAAAAAGGATGCCAAAAAAATCCTAAATCTACGCAGGCATGATATCAAAAATTTAGTAGGCTACCTTACAGGCCACCATGGTTTACGATATCACCTAAAAAATATGCAAGTAGTCGCCTCACCGGAGTGCCGACTTTGTCTTGAGGAAGACGAAACAGCTGAGCATATCATGTGTGAATGCCCAGCCCTCTGTGGTATCAGAAGGAAGTCATTTTTCAAGGAAATTATAAGTACCAACGTACTAAGGACGACCTCTGCTGAATGTATTATCAGCTACATTAAGAAAGTAGAAACACTACTCTCCTAACCAATTTCTGACGCTTCTAGCACAAAAGACCTTACAGGTCGAAGTGCTCTTTCTATATCGCCCAGGGCGAGTCAGAATGTTAAAAAAAAAAAAAAAAAAAAAAAGTCAATGATTGTCACCGGTTGGCCGTGGTTGTAGGTGCCCTTAGTGCTTAAAATTCCAGCTATATTGTATTGTAACTGATTTTATATTGCGCATACAAGCTAATACAAGGAAGTCTATATATTAACTTGCTCTTGCAGCCTGCATGTTGGTACGTTGGCTGCAAGAGTGCTAGTATGCATCTACTGGTTCTACGGACAGTAAAATGGGATTTCCATTCCTCTCGTCTCTCTTTTTTCGTTTCGCTTTTAACAGGGGATTCACATAATGGATCTTTTAGGCCTCCGAATGGACATGATAAGATTTCTGCAATCACACTCTCCTAGATAACCCAAACCTACAGAAAAAATGATGATAGGTTTATAGTTCGTAGACTTTCAGGGCTGACGTGTGCAATTTACATAAATTCAATATTCAAGCTAAGTTTTAAAATAACTTATGGATAGTGGCAACGATTGGGTATATTCAGAGATTGTTGAACTTCAGGAAGACCGGGGGATTTAAAGAGTTTGAAACCACGTATATTATGTAGCTGAAACGCTGTCCGTAACATCAGTAAAATGCTAATTATAAAAGATTTCCTCTCTCAAATTCTTAAAAGCTAAAAAAATATACAACAGCCAAATCATTTCCCATATCCTTGCCTTGATAAGTCTTTTTTATTCCAAAAAAGAACTTGACCTCGAGTAAGAAAAAACATTTTCACATGAACTGCATTCGCCGATGCATTATAAATGCATTCATGTTTGTTCCACTTAATTGTATACCTAATTAAAAAAAAAAAAAAAAAAAACAAATTTGCAAGTTAACGCTTTATGACACTTGCATTATACGGAACATGTAGCAACAATCTATCGACAACAATTTAATTACGCCAAGACTAACCACTAATTAAACACCTCCTTGTCGCAATTGCGTGACTTCAAATCGCCCAAGTTACGAGTATGGCCCCTAATCAACGACAATCAAAAAGTGAAACTATGGTCTTGACGAAAAAGGTCAAAAGGCCCTCTTCCCAAGACATCGTCTATGTACGCATACTTTTAGCTCCAACTAAGCTAACCCACTGCCTCACTTCGAAGCATGATTGAAGCTCATTGAAATTCTCCACCCATCGCACACCATACTCGTACAGTCCAGCTACGTGCAAGTAAATCGAAGAAGTGAACGTGAACACTCAGTAATAAAGTCAGAGTGTGCCCCCTCATCAAACTTTACTGTAGGTACACAGTCTTGGCATTTTGTTTCCACCATCTCCATGCTCAGTCATAGCTAGAATACACCTGAGACTGGACGGATCCATAGACCAAAACAAAAGAAAAAAAGCCAGAGGTAAACAGATACAGAGAAATTATTGCTCGTACTCGTACACACCCAATTTCTGTAGTAATAATTTATTTTTAAATTTAAACAAAATCATCTCGTCGCATTATACTGATCAGTGGTTACGTTATTTTTTTCCAGACACAAAGTATTCAGTATCCATTCAGCCATTAAGAACCGAAGACAGCTCTAAGTATTCCCGTTATGATGAAACAATTGATTGTTGCCCTAGTGTTGGCCTTGTGCCTAGTGAATACCTGTGAGTTCTAAATAATTATTGTCTCCTAGTTAAATGACTCTAATGAATTAACCGTTTTCTTAAGGCTCCGCTATTAAGTGCTATTCCTGCCGATCGACATTGGACCCAAAGTGTGCTGATGAAAAAATCGATGCTAACAGCCTTTTAAAACAGGTGGACTGTGATACTGTACAAAGGGTGTCCGGAGGTTCATCTCCAATGCCTGTGACCAAGTGCAACAAGGTCGTCACCAGGGGTGAGTACTTCTCCTAATTTTAACGATCGCGCAGATGATGTCATTTTCTCGAATTTTAATTTGAATTTCATTTATTAAATACGACGCGCGACGCTACTTGAGCTTTTCAGAGGGTCGCGTGTGTGTGTGTGTGCATATGGAAATAGTTTCTATTTGGCTTGGGCTGTGGCGATCAACAACAATCTGTAAAGATACAAACCTTTTACATGCATACCGCTATTGTGTATTTTGGTTAACGACGCAATAGTAAACCAGTTATTGTTGAGTAGAAAACTTTACTCTAGTACAAAAATTTGAAAACTGGTTTTGATTTTTATTCACGTAGCTGCTGAGATCAGTCCTTTGAAAAATTATCGCGATCACTAATTAAATTATTTCCATTAATGAATAGCATTCTTGTATTGTTGTGCTAATAAAGAGTTTGTTTACAGATCGCGCTGGATTGATTGTTTCTCGTGACTGCCAATTCGAGGAATACGGCGATGATCCAACTAAATGTTCGGTGACCCACAGCCAAAACATTGAAACCTGTCAGATTTGTAAGGGAGATTTGTGTAACTCTGCAACCAGTTACACCGCAATGGGAGTAATGGCAGTGATGGCGGTGGTAACCGCAACTTTGAACCTGTAAACCTAATTTGAAATAGGCGCTTCAATGTCGCTCTATAAAGTATACTGATTGAAGTACATAATTGTTAAATTTTCATTTGTTTAATTCGTTGTTAGTATGTACCTACGCATTTTTATTTTTCCGTAAGAGGTAATTGTAAAACGATCGCTATATTTTTTTTTTTTGATTGCATAAGCGTTGTAAATAAGTTAAATTGCATACATTCATTCGTCCATTTAAAAGTATTAACCTGGAAATAAATTGATTGTATTCAAATTCAGTTGGTGGGATTTTTAATTTGAAGTTATCAGCGTTTAGTGGTTGCAGTGGGTACCTGCGGCGTATACTTACTATAATCTATCACTTCGTTCCTGAATAAAACATTTTTGAAACGCATCCGAATCAAATCAAAAGCCTCTAAAATTTGGTATGTATTTCAAAACTAAGCGGAAATGCTTCTTTAGCGTGGTGTAGGTAAGTACGTTTTTGAAAATAGGCAGTTTTATGTTTATGTTATGTACCTACCGCGGAATGGGCCTCATCAATAATCATTTTTAATATTCGACTTAAATATTTGGACGGTCACAATAGATCATTTTATATGGGAATTTTTGTCATTGTGAATCCGTAAAAGTTAGCCTAAATATTTACTTACTTACTTATTAAGGTGGCGCTACAGTCCGGGGTGGACCTGGGCATCAACCAACAAGTGTCTCCAGTTTCGCACGCTAAGTTGGTTCAGGTCACCTTCTACTGACTTCCTCTACTGCACGGTCCCTCGAGTGTGGATTGGAAGAACACCGCAGTCGTTGGACCTTCACTCTTCTGGTTAGGTCGATGTCGTTGTACAGCCCGCACAGTTCGTCGTTGTATCTCCTCCTCCATTCACCGTCTATGCAGACGGGACCGAAAATTACTCGAAGAATTTTTCTCTCGAAGCAACCAAGAGTAAGCTCATCCGCTTTCTATAGAGTCCATTCCTCTGCACCATAAAGTAGGACTGGGTCACTTAAGTTGTTTGAGAGAGGGCTTTGCTACTCAATTGCTTTCTTAGCCCAAAGAAACAGCGATTGGCAAGAGTTATTCTTCGTTTAATCTCAGCGCTAATGCGTCATTGTCTGAGTTCATAGCGGAGCCTAGGTAGACAAAGTCCTTTACCACCTGAAAGTTATATCTGTCTATAGTGACATTCTGTCCAAGACGTCGGTGTTGGGAAGTAGTTTTTCCATATCCTCAGCATCAACTGCGATTCTACTATGATGTTCCCTTGTTCGTCCTTGCAGGCTTTGGTTCGGGCTCTGTAGCCTTGGCAGGTTCTTTTTACCCTTTGGTAAAACTTCCGAACCTCATTCCTGCTGTAACATTTTTCTATTTCCTCGATCGCGCGCTTCTCGTGCTCTTTCTTTTTTCTCCTGAGAACCCGGTGATCGTCTCTTCTTTTCTGCGCATAGAACTCACGAGCAGCTGTGGTCCTTCTTTGCAGTGCCGCTTTGTATGCCTCTTGTTTCGCTGTATCTGTATGTGCTTGCCGGGACTCGTCTTCGAACAAGGGGTTTCGTTGTGGTGGGCGAGTGAAACCAAGCACATCAGAGGCGCCGTCTTTGATGGATGGCTTTTTTGGTAATGTTGCCACTGGTCTTCAATACTTGATGCTGGCTGCATAGACCCTCTTGAGAGATTGAGAGAGACTCGATCGGAGAAGGATCTGGGGATCTCTTGCGATGTTAGCCGTCCCACGTCAAACTTGCTCACAGTATTTACTTGTCATGGCGGTGTTCGGGATATCCGAAGGCGTACCTTGGCTACACCATAAGGTAGTGAGCCGAGTCAATGTGGGCACATTGACTGGTACCTTGCGTCGATCGCAATGTGGTGCATCTGGTTGACGGTTGATTGATCGGGATATCTCCATGTGCCTTTATGAATATCGAGATGCGGGAACCGCGTACTTGAAATGACACCATTTCGCCCCGCCGCGAAGTCGATCAGCCTAAAGCCGTTATCGGAGGTGGTGTCGTGTAGGCTGTACCTTCCGACAGTACTACCATAGATATGCCATCTCTTCCTATCTTTGAATTAAAATCACATAGGACAATTTTAATGTCATAGTTAGGGCACTGCTCGTATGTCTTGTCTAATAAGAGCTCGTAGAATCTTTCTTTGGTGTCGTCGTCTTTCTCCTCCGTGGGGGCATGGGCGCATATTAGGCTAATGTTGGCGAATTTAGCCTTGACGCGGATTGTCGTGAGGCGCTCGTTCACACAGTTGAAACTTAAGACTTCTTGCCTAAGTCTGCCTCCAACGACGAATCCACATCGAAATAAGCGCTGTTTTTGTTGCCGATAGCAGTCGCCATAATAAATATCGCAGTCTTTCATCCTCTTCTTGCCCGGTCCATCCCATCGCACTTCTTGGATGACGGTTAGTTCTGCTTTATAGCAGTCCAGGGCCTCCGCTGGCTGTTAGGCTGCACGCGGTATGTTAAGGGACCTAACATTCCACGTGCAGATGCCAAATTCGTTGTCCTTTTCCTTTATTCGTTTTCCAGGTTCGCCAACAATAAAATCATCCGTATCCTATGCTTGTTGTTGTTTCGGAACTATTGTTGTTTTCCGCTGTGCACCGCCAGGTTAATGCCAATCAGCGCCTACCCGATTCATACACACCCAACCAAGCCTGAATACTGAAAATGATAATTAGTACCGCGGAATGTGTAAACAAAATGAATTTAAGAGAGACGATGCTGAAGTTTTCAATTCGTCCCTATTTTTCCAAAGCATGAAACCCGAGTGCAAAAATAAGAAACTACAAATATTAGGATCAAAAACGTTACGGCACATCATGGGATAGTTGATGTGTAAACATTTACAAAAACACAAACTCTGCTTGATATTTTCGAGACTTTCTAGAGTCTTGTTGTAATTGCGTGACGAAGATTCTTTGAAAGTTGGTTGTTCTTTATTGGATTGTTCCTCTAGAGAGCAATTAAAGAATCTCTGGAATTAGAAGAAATAAAGATTAGTCCGCATCTTTGGTTTACAGCTTTTCATTGTAGCTTATCTATACATATAATAAAATCTCAGGGCCGATAGCCTCTGCAGCTAGTGCCCTCTAACTTATATTAGCCTTATAATTTTTATAATTATTTTGTTAATAATAAATAATAATAATAATAAAATCTCCACTAATTGTCTTGATCAGAAGGATTCATGCTTCTGCGCCATATAGCAGAACGGTATTATAAGGAACTGTTACTCGTAAAACGTCTGCGTAGTTGGTCGAGAGCAGCAATATACATCTCAATTGCCGCCTAAGCTAAGCTAGTAGAAACAGCGGTTGATAAGAAGAGTCCTTCGCTTACAGGGGAGCAGGTCGTTAATTTATATCACAATTTTTCTCTTTCAATGAAATTTCCTCTCAAAAATTGTATATGAACAAAAATATGCCAGTTTTTTTTTTAAGTCAGCTTATTTTCCAAAATATTGCAAATTCTGTAGAAATCGTTTTGATAATGTAAAGAATGAAAGTCCATTCTTACGAATTCTAGTTTCGACTTTAAATTAATTGAAGCTCAAAATTGCGAAATTTGTATGGTCATAGGCATAGTGATAACTCCTTTAATTTTAAAGTCGAAACTAAAATTGGTTATTACAAAATTATTCATTTACAGCATTCTGGAACAAAGAAATTTTTTAAACTCAGAACTACTCAGAACTTTGTAGAACTCAGAACTATACTGTAGGTAACTACAGAGTTTTGGTGAATTTAGAATTATGACCCCAACCTGATCTTCGCGCTTATGCTATTGTCTGCGTTCAGCGTAGAATCCATTGGATCCTAAATACAATCCTCAATCATTTGAACCTTCCCCTTAAATTCATTGTGAAAACTTTCGCTGTAGGTACACTAAAATTAATTGCCGCGCAATAACTGTTGCTTTGTTATAGTTATATGTAGATAATGTAACAAAATTGTTTGAGATAACCCTAATCGACGGTAAACAATTCCGAAAATTACTTACTTGACCGGCTAACATAAAAATACAATCACAAAACAAAGAGTGTACGGAATATATTGTTGTTATTTAAACAAAAATATTTTTATGCTGGAACATCGTTGTACCTACTTGGAAGCAAATATGCGACAGGCCTTGTTTAGCATACAAAAATCTCGGAAATATAATTTTTGACCAATTTTGTTAAACAAAGAACACGAAGCTGAACTATAAGTATACCAACCATACTATAATTTTCGATTTTTGATTCATTTGTGATCGACTGAATGGTGTCCAACAAGAAAAAATTATTATATACGAGTTTGTTTCGGATGTTTTTCGCAACAATCCATTTATTGGAACTTGAACTTGATTCAAAGTTCTCCTATGACCAGTTCGGTGAAAAAGAATGACGCTGAATGCAGTCTACCAACACCACAAACCACAAACAGAAGGTGTCCATATGAAATATATCAATGGGCATCTAGACAGTTTTCTATGAAACATTTCGCCATGTAAGTTTGCGCGGTAATAAGGTTTATGATCTCACAGTAACGATCCATATAAAATGACCGTCAAAATAGTTACAATTTAAAAAGGATTATTGATAAGGCCCATTATCTTTGCAGTGCAAATAGCGTAAGAAGGACCAATTTGTGGAAGTTGCAGCCCAAATTGAATGCACGCCCTTGGAGTTCTAACTTAGTTAATGGAGTCCATACTAGTACTATTAAAGTCAAATTTAACCCTGTAGTGTGTACGGCATTTCTTGTATAGTTTTCCTCTGTTCGATGATATGAAATTCGGATAATCCGACGTCGTACCTAAGAGAAACTGTTTTTATGTAAAATTTCTGATAAAAATTTCAGTCAACTATGTTTTTATTTTGTAAAATTATGCATTATGTACTCGCTTGTATAAATATAAAAAACAGTACAATTTGTATTCAATTAAATCTAAATAAGACTTGTGCGCATCTTTCTAAAAAAGATTCGACACTAGCGTTTGGTTTTGGAATGTTTTATCTGCTTTAATGGAAGAAGTAAACATCTCCAGAGATTCATAAATGGACGGAATTCGTAGACATAAGTCGCATTATCTACTTAACTAATCGTTTGCGAAGGCACTTTAGACATCAATTTCAGTAACATGCGTTACTTAGACAAGAAATAAAATAAGAAAAAATTCGCTTAAAAGCTACTTTGCTATCAGCGGTGGCAGTCATTGGCGACACCACTCCACATCGTCTTCTTAAACATGCAATAGCCACGCTATAAAACAAACAAATCCCGACGTGACCACGACAGCCAGCGCGTTTGGTGAGATGAAACCCGATGAATTGCAGCCATCCTTGCTGTTGCAGGTGCAGTACTCCATGAAAATGTTATACGTTCCAGTGCGCATCAAGCAGAATCGTTCGTCACCCTCAATACCTGGTTCACCCATGTATGCGCAACTTCTAAAGTAGCGCCATTCACCAGCAACTGGGAAGCAAACACACGCCATTAGATTGGAACTTAAATTTTCGTGGGGAAATCACTTACCTTTTTGGCGGATTTTACGGCACATTGTCGCGCTTACACCTGGCAGATGTGGTAGTTGTTTCTCTTGTGAGCAATCAGTAATCGCCAGAGTGCTGTTGTCGAAGGGATCTCCACATTTAGGATCATTGTCCGAACGGCAGTCCCAACATTTGATAGCCAAACCTGGGCGTAGACGAAAATTTATTGATCAATACGAGCTCATTTGTTACTTTTTCTTGGAGAATTTTATAAATAAATCATACCTGTTTGAACCAAACATAGGACAGCAAAAACAATACAAACGACAGAAGCTTGGGTATTCATTTTAACAAAACAAATTAAACACAAATCGTGATAAAACGAAAAGAAAATAATTTCAAAAACAATTTAAAAGGCCTCCGCCCAAATGCAGTAATGTGTCAGACTGACATTTGGTTGAGCGTCAGAAAGAGGGTGTTTTTTTTTTCGGCACTGTATTAGCGACCCATACAGCGGACACAATCGAAGAATTCTGTTTGATGCAAGTAGGTACTGAAGTTTTCATTAGCACAGTAGCGGCCAAATGTACTGAAATGTTCTGATATTGAAAATATGTATCGTTCTTTCTGCGGTCAATGGAGCACTTGATATTTTAGCTGATTTCCAGCGAAGAAACAAATACATAATCTTTTTTAAGAATGGAATATAGTATAGATAACAAAATTTTTAAGAAAGGATTTTATTTTATATCGTGTAGGTAGTTGGCGGTCTATTTATTAGTAGTTTCTCCAGTAGTAGTATTTTTTTCCTATTTTCACTATTTTTGACCTTAATTAAAATTTTTTCAGCAGAACGGCGAAGATAAATTAACCAAATTTCGATAGTAGCGACATTTTCTTGGGCGACGAAGATGACCATGAGATATTTTAGATTGTGTATATTTTGTATAAAGTATTAGAAGAATTAGAACCGGATATTGAGTTTCTGAACAATTTACTATTTTGTCTTGTGCTGTGCCCTTCTATCGCAATAATTCGGTTCTGTATTTAGCTGCATTAAGGGCCCAGCCCATAGAATCTATCGCATCCGCTGCGTCGATGGATTGACCTATTCGATGGAACAAACCGTCCCATAGAATCCGTTGCCGCAGTCCGCAATTGGAATCTTTAACACGATTTGCAATTTATTAAATTCGAAAATATCCACAAAAATTGTTTGATTTAAGTGTTATCTGCAGCATTTGATAGGTTCCCTCATTATTTAAATATTTCTACCAATGAAAGAGCTTCCTTTCACGCTGTGCCAACTGTCAACGGATGCGACGGATGGAAAAATAGAAGGTAAAC
The DNA here is from genome assembly GCA_949372485.1 of Cheilosia soror. Classification (NCBI taxonomy): domain Eukaryota; kingdom Metazoa; phylum Arthropoda; class Insecta; order Diptera; family Syrphidae; genus Cheilosia; species Cheilosia soror. The sequence continues at coordinate 125,108,319 of OX443561.1, forward strand.
CTACTTTAGCCGTCACATCCGGCACGTAGGTACGTTGCTTATGGGTCTCATTCTGCTGTGTATTCTATAAGCCTGTCAGTCGAATACATTGCCGCAACTGATGCGACAGATTCTATGAGCGTTTACGGAGATGACACCGATGTCGCCGAATTTTTACAAAACAGAAATAAGAACTAACGTAAAAGTTAAGGACCATTCACATGGGAGCGAACGAACGAATTGATGAAATGCTAACAAACCACATTGTTTAATGCATTTATAAACAGAAAATTGCACATTTTATTATTCCAAGATATCCTCCTCTTGGAATAAAGTTAAGTTCGAACGAATTTTTTATTCGCTACTTTGTGGAACGCGATTTAAATGATGTGGATTGCGAATAGACTGACAATTCGCGGCAGTGTGTTTTCGTTCGCGGCAAAAAGTTTGGAATTCGAAATTTCGTTATTTAAACTGTTTATAAACTTGTTTTCTTAACACATTTTAATTGGATAATTAATTATCCTACGCTTAGAAAAGTAAAATGTGGAATTTTCAGTTCATAAATGCATCAAAAGAGGTTTGTTCGCATTTCATTAATTCGTTCGTTCACTCTCATGTGAATGGTCCTTTAGGGGTATCGCGCGAATAAATTCCGATGGAATTTTTTCCCTTGTCAGCAATGTAAATCAAATTGCTGAATGGGAAACATTCCGGGGGAAATATTATTCGCGATAGGGGTGATTATTTTTCAATCGTAATTTTATACACATAGCTATCGCAAGCGAGAATTACCGATCCTCTGTTCAGAACAATCATGTATTTTAATTCATCACAAAGTGGTAAATAAGTGAGTTTTGGCTTCTGCATTAAGGCCCCGACCCATAGAATCCGTCACATCCGTTGCGGTGGGACTGTTCGTTCCGTCAAATACGCCAATACGTCGACGCAACGGATGCGACGGATTCTATTCGTTTTTGCTGAATTACACGCTAAAGGCTCTTGTTTCTTTTAATAAAATCGATTGTTGAAATAAATATAATTAAATGAGGTGCAATTTATTATAATAGAAACACAAATCACCGATGTAACGAACGTATTAGTACACCTCCTTACCGACGTCATCTCAAATGGAAAACACAGGCTGCCATCTTTGTTTTTATCAACTTTTGACAATTGTAATTCCATCAAACGAATCTCAACAAAACAAACGATTTAAGTGCCTTTTTAGTAAATAATAAACCTAAAATAATAATTCAAACGAAAATGACTAACAACAAATCAGTGTTGATATTAATTACTATATTCTCCGTCATCATCGTTCCTGGTAAGTAAAGGCGTTCGCCTCAAATGCCTAAATTGCAACCCATCGCATTGGGTGTGGTTATTTCCTTGATGTTAATTATTACAAATTGCATTCACATCCGAACTTTTCACCTTTCTTAATTACTCGTTCCACCAACGAAGCTTTAGCAATAAGATGCTATCAGTGTTCGTCTGATCAAGATTTCAAGGGTCACGATAGTTGCGGAGCGTATAAAAAATTCAACAAAACTGAACACATTCCAATCGAATGCAACAGCGATGAATCTCATATGCCTGGCTCGTTCTGTATGAAAGTCGTACAACAAGGTCCACGGGGATTCATTTGTAAGTCTAGAGGTAACGTGGATAGTCCAATTAATATTCTTGCGTGTCTTCCAGGGGATGGTAGGTGGCGTCAAGTGATTCGCCGCTGTGCATCTGTTTCGGACACTGGTGTAACTGGCGTCTGTAATTGGGGTGTCTACGAGAATGGCGTATACTGGGAGGAATGCTACTGTGCCAATGACAGTTGCAATGGTGCCTCTACTCTAAGGATATCCGTTGCGGGCATCATGCTGTTTCTGGGTTTCCTCATGATGCGATAAAGAGCTGCTCTGTGTGAAGAATCTCAACGTCACTAACGTAATTCCGTCCACATTTTTAATGGTTTACTGTAGATTTTAAGCTCAATTTATACGAACTAGTAGATAGATTTTGAAAAAATTCCAAATAGTGCCGTTCACAATTTAACAATGTTCTAGATTTTAAGACATTTTAATGACCGAAATATACACGACTCTTGTCTATTTGACACAAAGATGTACAACCTATTTGAATGCGTTTAGAATTTATACGTAAGAAAGCCATTCTCTTGCCATCCAAGCTGCGGTTCGTAGGACACAGCCAAATAGACGAGCATTCCAAACCCTGGAATGGTTTTTGTTGCAACGTATGTGCGTTGGTCAGGCGACCATAATGATGTCTCTTCCGGCTGCTTGCTTTCTTTCGGCTTAAACTAAAAACTGGATCCATTTATAGGAGGTTTTCAGATTTTAAAGATATGTCTTACCCATTGGTCGTACTGGACAGGTTGTGTTTCTTTAGTTTTTTTTAGCACCTTTACGAAGTACTTTGTGAAGTCGTTGCGATGTTCCTTTACTTCAAGGCTGTTCGAATTTAGTTCCATGACACGAGCTATCAATCGCGATGCAATTTCGCGATCTGCAAAAGAAGCTTCGTGTAACCTGGTAAATGTTTATTGTGTTTGCTGAACCTTTGGGTCTCTTGAGGGATTTTACTATGTCTTTAGCAATCTTGAGGTCGCAATAGAACTCTGTGTCGAGTTCCTCTAAAAAGCCGTGACAACTACTGGTGGATGACGATGACGACATGATGGAGATAACCCAAAATCTGTGTGACTTTTGTAAGAAGTATACTAATGAATTGATAAATTTTTTATTTTAGCTTGTTAGTATGATTGTGTCAAGAAAATATGACTGAGTGTCGCCCAACAAGCTCCAAAAATAAATCATCTTTCTGCTTTTCCTCAATGTAAAAGGAAAATTTTGTGCGAGATTAAGAAATTGTTCTACCTCTTATAGCAGATGATCACTAGACGTATAGTGTGTTAACATCACATTTTCCTTATTTTATAGTTAGGTATTATTATTACACAGCTCTAAATCCATAACGACGCATTGGATTTAAGAACAAAAAGAAAGAATTTTGGTAAGCAAATTATTCAATTAAGCCACAAATCATTTGTCTGGGTTGGGCTAAAGAAGATGAGCAATGTTTAAAACATACCTAGGTATCAAATGAACGCACAATTTTACTTCAGGGAACACCACAGCCAGAACAGTTGCCGTATGCCCTCATGCGCCATGCAGAGTAAGCGTTTGTGCCCGAGTGTATGGGCTGGGAGGGGAGTATGATCTCGCAATGAAGAAGAGAAAAATATTTTTCTTTCATTAAAATTCAGTTCTACTAATGGGGCTTACCGCTTGCTTAATATTCGGCTTAATACTAACTGCGTACGTAAGTTTACCCGACTCGCGCATTTTGCCCAGTAAAGTAATGGCTCGCCTTCTTTGGGTAGAGAAATAATCTCTGGGTATAAGCTTATTCGTAATGATAGGGTAAGAGTTACAACTACGATAGGTAGGGGAGTTGCAGTAAATTTTAGCACTGCGTTCAAATACCAAATACTAAGCGAATCCAAAGGAAGCGTGGTGGAGTATCTTCTATTAGAAGTTTCGGATGGTATAGTTAAATGTCTCGTTGGTGTTGCTTACAATCCAAATCGCTGTTATTCCTTAGAAATTGTATTTTCTGCATTGCATGAGTTTACAGCACTTTATGAGCACATCAAAATTTGTGGAGATTTTAATGCTGACCTTTTAAAATGTGATAATAAAGCTCGTCGAGTACTGGATTTTGCTGCTGCTGCCGGGCTATCGGTAGTTAATTCGTATGCCACACATTTTTCTCCAGATTCCCCTCCTAGTCTTCTTGATGTTGTTATGGTGTCGAATCGTACCGATGTCTTGCTTAAAGATCAGCTTTCCCTGGCGGGAATATCTGACCATGACCTGATTTCTTGTACCTATGGTGTTTATTATATGTCTCGTTCTCCCTCTCCTTCATCATTCGAATTCAGAGATTATGCTTCAATAGATTACAATGCCTTACATTTTGATGCAAGTTTGCTCACGTGGCGTCATTGCTATCATTGCGTAAACGACAAAGTGAAACAATCCTTTGTATTGGACCTGCTAAATAGACATGTTCCTATTAAGACCGTTATAGTGCGAAATAGAAAATGCCTCTGGTTCACTAGTGAAATTACAAATGCCATGACGGTTCGTAACAAGCTATATTCAAGGTGGAAGCAAAGACCAACAATTCCTTATTGGGAAGTTATTTTGTCGTGCTCGTAATTACTCTACCTTTATTATATTGTTAAATTCTGTATTAAGAAATGTGAACCTTTGTGAATAAATTTTAGAACGCAAAAAAAGCAACCATTTTATTTAAAACGCAAAAGAAGAAGTACATAAAAAATTAGCAGATTTGCCAATACAAATTCATATTACATTACTTTGACATATTCTTAATGTCATTGCCAGAATGCAGTTTCATATCTAGAGTGATCTTCAACATATTACACGGAGGGAATATTTCCTTTCTAAATTGAACACTGAACTACCATGGATAAAGCTTTGGACCAACTTACGTTCCATTGGTGTTGGGAAGGACGCTAGTGCTGATACCATCCCTGATGTTACTGCACTTAATAATGCTTTCTTAACCAGTGAAATTAATAGTTCTTGTTTCACTTTCACTCCCAAAAATGAACTGCCTTTTTTGTCTGATTTTGACTTCGAGGCTGTTTTGGAAGTTGACATCTTTAATGTTATGCTGCCCGTCCACCTAGTGCCCAACTCATCAATTTCGTATTCAACGCATTCAACTCTAATGTACGATGCCCTCAATTTTATCCAACCAACGCGTTTGATCTGGTTGGACATCGTTGCTCACCGCGTTGCTAAAGAAGTGTGCGGGTAGTGTACGAACTCTTGTTGCTCGTTGGACATGCTTGTGCAACGCGTTGAGAAACGATTTTACAATAATGTGCTGCACATTATCTGTCCAACTCGTTCCTCAACTTCTTACATTTTTTGTTGACTCGAGTTGCGTTGGGTGCGACGAAATGCGTGTGCCTGTGCTAGTTGAGCCATTGTAACAGAGTATATCCATTAATGAGTAGGGACACTCTCTCTACATATGCATTTCATACTACCACAAAGCAAAACGCAGAAAAAATCGTGCAATAAGTGGAAGCAGGTCGAAAGAATACTTTTTACCTGAATACGACGAATGCCTGAGAAGAAAAGGGTAAACAACACATTTTACCTGTACCACTACATACGGTTTGCTGTGTATGACGAACGATTGTGGGTTTTTTCATAATGCATTTTTAAAGGCGGTAAACTCGGATTTCGATGTGTGTACCTATTCACTTTATGTAGTGTGACCTGCTTTGCTTTTTGAAAAATGGTTTCACGCTTCGTTTTTATGATTATTTTTTCCAGGAATTACAACTAATTCTGAACTCTTACCATTAATATTTCAATCTAAAATATGAAAATAAATGTTTCTTCTCTGTTCTGACTTCGCTTAAAATAATGCAATTCGATATTGGGCGCAGTAGCAATACAAATGATTTCATTCCATAATTGCTAGTTTTTATAATAACTGGTCACACTGGTTCTGCTGAGACAATGGGGTAGGTTTTTTCATAATGCGTTTTTAAAGGCGGTAAACTCGAGTGCTTATCAGTTGTGCGAAAGAAGTGAAATAAACACAATACAGGGTGACCCGTGATAGTTTTCGGTGCGAACAAACTACAGTGCAATTGTTTTTGGATTAAATAAAAAATGGGAAAACATATTTTCAAGTGTTTAGCCTGCGCGGTCGGGAACAAAAAGAAAATGCAACTGTAAAATATTTTTATGTGGATAATGGAGGGCATTAAGTTTAACTTTATTGGTTTTTTAGTGATAACTCCTGAAACTATCCCTTTTCTGACTCCTTTTTTGGAGGTGTAATTTTTCATTAAAATCTTTTTACGCGCTGTTTATTTTGCTTTTGTTTTGCTTGTACACATGTAAAATACATATATACGCCTTTTGGTTTTAAAATGAATAGTATTGCTTGTGGTCGAAATTGTGTCCTAAGTTATATTAATCTTTAATTCATATAAATTTAAAGACCCAAACAAATTCAGAAGACAATTTTTGGAAAATGAAGAGCAAATCAATTTCTTATGAAATGCATTTTTTAAGTATTGCCTTTTTCGATAAGTCTTCCAATAGGCGTATTTTTTTGGGAAGTGAGTATAACAAAACCAAAAGTGAGTTTTGCATGTAAAAGTAAAAGTGAGCTAGCTATAGATTTTCAAAAAAATACGCCTGATATAACTAAAAGGATGGCAACAGAATATAAATAGTCTTATTGGTATTTCAATTGACTTAATTGCCATTTTAAAGCAACCGAGGAAGAAATAATAAGTTGCTGACTTCATTTCAATTCATTTGTGAATTTAAAAGATCTTTTTCAGCAAAGTAGCTACATGGAGAAAATAGCCAACTGAAAATTTAGAGCTTTCCGGCGTTGAAATAAACGCTTTCAAAACTGAATCTGACTATAAAACTGCTGATTTCGGTAGTGAAAATGCGTTTTATTATAGGCGTATTTTTTTGAGAATCTATAGCTAGCTCACTTTTACTTTTACATACAAAAGTTTTATACTCACTTTTGTTTTTGTTATACTCACTTCCCAAAAAAATACGCCATTTTTTGTATGCTATATTAAAAAAAACGTCAAAAACGCAATTGTGAGTTGCAACTAAGTCAGCAACATAGTGTTTCCTCCATATTTACAGATTTTTAAGGAAGATGAAAGTGCGCATTTAACACGTTCGCCTAAAGAATTTTTAGATGCATTAGAAAGTTTATAGCAAAATAAAAAAAAATAATCTTGAAATGAAAATGTATTACCTACATATTAAAAAATAAATGTGATTGATTACTGGCTGTAAAAATCAAAACAAATAATTTCTTATAAAATGATATGTAGGCACGTGTTTGAGAGCATGACTTTATCAAAAAATGTAATAGAATAATCAAAAAAAAAACCAACAACAAGTATAAATATCTTAGCGTAACACACATGTAATTATAATTTTGTATTTAATAAAAATGTATGACAAGTTAAAAATTTCCCTTTTTTTAACGGAGCACCCTGTGCCATTTTCCGAAAAAATATTCCTCTTCTTTTCTCTCCCTCTCACTACCCACTTTATATATCCGTCTATTTCTCATGTCTGTGTGACACAGTAATACTTGCTGATAAGGAAATTGTCGAGAGTGTCCCTACTCATTATAATGGATATACTCTGCATTGTAATCAATCAACTGACATCTGTTTATGCACTGTGCATGGTTTATCATTAAATTACAACTCAGTTGTCTAGAAAAAGACGATGGTGTAGATCATGGGTGAGCAAACTTTTTCAGGTGACGGACTACTTTTACCTTTTACAAAACTTCGCGGTCCACTTGGAAATATTAGCCACAATACTTTGTCCAAGTTATTTTTTTTTTTTATTTTATAAATAAAATTGTGTTTGGTATTTTTTTTTTTTTTTCAGAATTCAAAAAATTAATAAAGAGAAAAAAGTTTATTTAACAAATAAAAAAATATGTATTTTATAACTGCTGTACACTTAAAATTTAAGAAATTCAGCAGTTCTTAAAAGTTGAAGCATGACACTGCACTGAATCGTCTTCTAAGTTTGTAAATCTCAAATACGCATCCAATTTTTCAAAATGGTGATCCCCATTCTTATAAATATATTGAACAGAGGAATGACGTTAAATGAAGAGCTTTTTTTCAAGTTCACATACTCCTCTTCGCTTATAAATTTGCAGAAGCATCCGAATTATGAGCCTGCAGAGAACATTACTTTGAAGGAGTTAAATTTTCTGATTCGTTTAACTTTCTCCTACTAAGAGGAAAATAGATACATTACATATGTATTGTTTTCGTTTCGAAATTTCGAACTCAAGCTCTAGATTTTAATAATTCCATATTACGATATTGGAACTCAAAAAATTGGGTCACTTTTAACCCGATCTAAAAAAAAACTCCCGAGGGGACTGCCTTTCGTCATCCCGAATTGGATTGCACCTAGTCGTTCGACTAATCGGCAATATATTTTTTATTCATTTTAAAAAAAATAAGAAGATAAGATAAGCCGTTTGTCGGATTTCTAAACTTCTTTGATTGAAAATATGACCTAACTTTCTTGGTCTTAGCTAACTCTTATAGATCAAAAGGTTTTACCCGCCTAATCTCTTGATTACATTGTCAGTATTTAAAAGTTATGTTATTTCTGAGTTGGCATGCGTAAGAAGTCTACTTCTTACTTCCTTAGTACTTTATTTTGGAAAAGTTGAATTTTTTGCAAATTTGTTTGGCATCTGCATGCCCACAGGCCAGATTTAGGGGTTTAGTTATATGCGACAAGAAAGCTAACCAATCTTCATTATTAAGTTCGTGATGTATTCCATTTGTGGATGTTGGAAAATGTTTTACTTCGTGAGTCCTTGTAAAAACAGATGCCTACTTAACCTTCGAATGTGTTTTATTGTAAGTAATCCTACGAACCCATTATTTCTGCCCGTCAAATAGTAATGAGAGTATTTCAAAATTTGGCACGTTTTTTGACATTGCGAAATAGTACTTTTTAGTCTTTAAAAATCAGAGTGACAGTTGCGAAAATGTCAACAACCGCAAGCAACTTTGTGCGAAAGAAGGTTTTAATATTATGCTAGAAATTTTGAACAACCATTGGTTGTAAATTTACATTTTTGTCACCTCACAAAAAAAATATGTATAACAATGAACGCGTAGAGTACATTTTTTGTTTCAGAAATAGAAATTCTACAAGAAAAAAATGTAATGTAATGTAATGTAATGTTGGTTTGTAAGTATAAAAATGAATAGAGGAGAAAAAAATCGCTTTTATTTTATTTAAAAATATTCAATTGGAACTCTTGCGCGGTCGCCGGTTTGCCCAGCCCTGGTCTAGATCTACCCAGCGCAGATCTTTGCGGAAACACCAGTAATAAAACATCTGCGCGCACAAGTAATTAGTGCTAGACAACACTTCCACCCCTAATAAAGCAATAAAGTAATGAGGAAAATCCAGAAAGGGAAAGCATACGAAATGAAAGTAAAACGAAGTACATATGTTTTGCTTTCAGTCACAAATCAAATGAAAAAAAATAAATAAATAAACAAGAAACAATGATCTGTACCCTAGGAAGATCACTACCAAACTGATGTCGAAAGCGAAACTCGAAATATTTTATGAGGGTGTGAGAAGCTATCAGCTACCAAGTGCTTCCAACGCGTTGCCCAACAAGTGATGCTTGGTTAAATGTACGAGGGTATCAACGCGTTCTTCAACTCTATGAGCAACCACAACGAAAACGCTGTTGTCCAACTCGAGGAACTTTTTTTTTTGCCAAAATCAGACATGTTGATCAACTAGGTGTACGAGGTCATTCAACAATTGAATGAGTTGGTCAACTAGGTGTACGGGGTTATTCAACAATTGAATGAGTTCTAGGTGTACGGGGTCATTCAACAGTTGAGTGAGTTGATAAACTAGGTGTACGGGGCCCGCAACGCGTTCAACAAAGAAATGTTCAACTTTAATTGGAATTACGTTGCTCAACATGAACAACGTGAGTTTGTGCACTAGTGTACGAGCCTAAAAAAATTGTTTCTTCAACTGAAGAGTTGAATAAACTGTTGAATAAAATTGGTTGCTGCGTTGGGCACTAAGTGGACGGGCAGCATTATTCGTTCGTCAAAATCAAACGCAAGGTGAAGATGGTATACCTCTTCGGCTGTCTTACACATATTTTCAATTTTTGTATCGCATCATCTACTTTTCCTGATAGTTTGAACTTGGAAGTTAGCTCAAATTATACCAAAGAAATTTCACCCATCTTTGCCAACTCTATCAAAAATCTTGGAGAAGGTCCTTTTTCAGCAAATGTCAGGTTATCTGGATCAGAATAGTTTGATATCTTCTGGTTTTCGAGCCCGTCACAGTTGTGCTTCAGCTCTGACAAAAATTCTGGATGACATTAGGGTTAACTATGATATGGATCAGTTCACTGTGCTTTGCTTGCTGGACTTCTTCAAGGCTTTTGATAGAGTGAACCATGAAGTCTTGTGCCATAAGCTCAGAATGTATTTTGGCTTTAGTGAAAGATCGGTACACCTTATAGTATAGTAGTTACTTGTGTAATCGTTACCAAAGAGTTGTAGGTACATGATGGAAAATCGTCCGAATTTAGGCGTTACGAACGGGGGTACCTCAGGGATCAATATTAGGACCTTTATTATTTTGTTTATATATAAATGATCTTGCCAATGTTTGCTCGAAAGCCTCTTTACACCTTTATGCTGACGATGCCCAGCTTTAGGTACTTGTTCCGACTAATCGGACTGGTGGAAGACCTCACTGTTCTAATAAACGAGCCTGCACAATCATTTTCCAAAAATTTCATCCATATAACAATTATTTAATTTCTTCATTAGGAAATAAGGCCTCAAAAAAGGAAATAACACCCCAAATTTTATTAAAAATCATTGTTGTTGTTACCTGTATATTTTTTTTTTGGGTCTTATCTTGCAAAGCCCCTTGTTTCCGGTAAGAAATTCGAATTTAGGTAACAAACCCAACACCAAAGTTACCACACAATCGAGGTGAATGCCATCATTACCATTTCTATGTTACATTATCTCCGTCATCAGATAAATAAAAGAAAACTTTCTGTCTACATCTAAGTTCCATGTAAATATTTATTTTTATTTTCTATTTTATTTTATTTACCAAATACCGTACTTACAATTAATTCCCATACATTTAACCATCTTTACTGAAATATATTTAAACAATTTTCTTTATTTTCTTTTAAATATGAGAAATGCTTATAATGTGTGATTTTATTTTTATATGTGTAAAAAGGATATATTTTGTTGTGTATTTCTAGATTGTGTGTGTATAAAAATTTTGCAAAATAATTTTTTTTTGTATGTGCTGTCATCTAAATAGTATAATATAATAATTAAGGAAGAATATAACAAACATAATAAAATGTATTTATATATAAATGTTTAAATATAAATTTAACTTGTTTTTCTCATTCGATCTCTGTCATTACTACTCATACATTTTTATATAATATCTTGACAGAAAATCAAAAGAGGAGGACATTATATTGTTTGGTCCCCATATATAAACTTCAAAGCTTCAAACGAAGTGGAAGAAATTGCTCAAAAAACTCAACGAATCGTTAATTTATTTAATTTTTTTTTTATACCATCATAATACCGTACAACACTGTTTAGCGTGTGCTAATTATATCTATACATAAATGTGGTGTCCACTTCCGGTCATAAATATAACCCTTCAATATAGGTATAGGTATGTGATTTTGCAAATACCAAGAGGAAAATAATATAGGCTTGCAATGTTTCACATAGGAGGCACAGGGATACGGATACGGATACGGATAACCAATATATATCTTAAAATCCCATAAAGTTGAGGTAATCTAAAAGGGTAAGAAAGCTGTTTTAACAGAGGTCTTGATAGAGTCCCTTTTTGTGCTGTTAATACCCCTGTCAGGGTTGGTCAAGCAACATAATGCGGAAAAAGGTCAGAAGCGGTGTACTGTTTTAATAGATCTTTACCCAACGAGTAATAAACTTTTATATAAATAGGCAGACATAAAGTGGCTTTTAAGTAGGTGTTGCAAAAATTGACCATCGTCTTGTTATTGGGATTGATTTTGAGTAACCCGACGGAACTAAGAAGGTGTTAAGTCAACTCCATTCTCTGGATATTATTTTATTTTATTGATTTTTGTCTCTGCTCTGCTCGTGCCCTTATGCGGTAACGACTAATTAGGGTTAGGAGGACCAGAGAACGGTCATAATTTAGTGGTGGCAATGTGTCCCTGCAGGACCGCAAGAAATAGATAAGTTGTTGAAATTAGTTTTCTATAACCCTTTAAGGTGATTCAAAGTAAAAGTCTGGAGTTCGATATACGAATTTGCGATTATCTGTTGGTATGCTATGAATTGAAGGAAATTGATGCTTTGTAGCAACAACTGTAGATGTAATTGAAATAATAATGCCATCATGACATGACAATAAATCAGTGCAAGTCAACAAAGTAGACATGAACGGTATGGAATTGAAATTCTGTTTGTCAATTTCAAGATTATTAGGAGGCCAGTTATTCGTGGTAGTAGCAGCTGTCATCTTGTGTGTTTTCACATTGTGACATTTAAATGCTACCTCTACTTACTATATAGGTATAGTTACCTAATCTAAGCTTTTCCTTTTCTTTAGATGGGTATGTTTGTAACGCTGCACATTTTTTTTTTTAACTTGGTTGGCTTTTTGGATTACGTTTGCGACTGCTTTTGACATGCGACATGTTATAGGATGTCACATTTGTAAGTTCCAGACTCTAGTACATATTTCAAGGAATTTAATATACAATTGAAATTGAATGCAGATATAATATGTCGATGGGCGATGGGGGAACACGTAAAAAAAATAAATTGGGTCGAAACAAACATGCATAAAAAAATATACATTTTAAATGCTATTTCTCGACACCCATGGGAACTAAAGTTGTAAAATTGTAGACATTGATGTGCATTTGTCCAAACAAACAACCGCGCGAAGTGTGCGTGGGATTGGAAAACGAGCAATGACACCACCCTTACAACAAAGTTATTTAAATCTCTATATCTGAACTTTGCCTGATTGAAGCATTTTACAAAACCTGCCGGGATTGGACAAAATGGTGTGACACCTCTTATAACAAAAAAATACATTTCAAACGCTATTGTTCGACAGTCATGGTAAAAATATGTCTAGACAATACAATTCGTGGGCATTTGCAGTGGGCACACATCTTAGGAAATATCGGTCGAAGCACACTGTGTACAGAATCAGCCCGGACACTTCGGTTAAATAAAACGGCCGCAGAACAATTGACGGACAATGAAAATGTAAGAGCAGGCAAAACAACGTTTGCCGGGTACACTAATTACATTAAATATTCCGAATTCTGAATCGATTTAGCCACGTCCGTCTGTTAGACTTCTTTTTACCGTCGTCATGTAGTTGGTATTAAAAATGGGTTAAGCAGTTCTGATACAAGACCAATATTAGACCCTCACTCTCATGCAAATGGATTTATTTTGACATTTCTAACTCCATTGACTTATGCCCAGTTGTACAGTCAGAGTTTAAACTCTCGTTTTGGTTTAAACCTTCGTTCAACAAATTTTCGGTTTTACTGTGTTTGTTTAAACCCAAAGTGGAGTTCAACTCTCGGTTTAAGTTAAACGCCTGCATTCTGCCGTTTAAACTTTCGTTTCGCATTTTGAGGTTTATTTTGACAGCTGCTATTTCAAACAGAGAGATAGAGAGAGAGAACAGAAATGAGAAATTGTTTGGGTGCTGCACTTCTTGATTTTATATGAGTGAAAAGTAGAGATATGATTAGTTCCAGCATTACTGCGGTAAACCCACTGTCATCAGAAAATTTCAATAGATTTTCAACCAATATAATGTTCTTTTCAATGAAAACGCCTTTTTTCAAGTGAACATCAGGTAGATCTTAGCCCAAACATAATGTAGACAAGCGTAAATTGAGGTTTTTTCAGTACAAATTATTTCTTTTCGTGATTATTTTTTTGTAATGTACTAGTGATTTCTTTAGATTCTTCGCGAACAAAATATATTTCTATACATTTCTGGCTGTAACAAGACACTACCCACTCTATTCTTTTTACAATGCAATTTGTTTGTCCGATTTTGAACACACTTCTCGGGACAATGCCTGTTCAGTTCAAAGGTTTCGGAGTTCATACCATTTTTGTATACAGATCTAGATTACCTACATTTTTGTTTAAAAAAAAGTAAAACCAGAACAAGATAGCGCAGATTTTCGTAGAAACACCAACAAAAAACTTTGCGCCTACCTATTACCAGACAATGGCCCTAATTAGAGGCTCATAAAATCCTTTCAATATATTACTGGCGACGGGTGATTGGATGTGGTAAAAACCCAGCGAGTTACAAAGAAGCAGTACCTGTGATCGCATCCGTCTGAATGCCACATACATTTCAACAACTAGAAATGTATTATTATTGAAAAAAAAAAAAAGAAATAATAATTACTGCAATAATTAATTGGTGAAAGTAGATGACAGTTCAAACATGTGTCGAAAATAAATCAATTCACTTCGTTAATACCAAAATACACAATGTAATAATATTGCACACATTTTCTTTTATTTACAAATGGTAAAATAGATAAAGTAGAGAAAAGCAATAACCATTTACTTGGTCAAAAGTGCGCTGGTAGAAAAATATCCCCTTAAGGGAAATTGTTCTGCGCTTCCACAACTGCGTTTAGTTAACTGTCAGATTATTTTGTACTGTGAAACTGAACGAGTTAAACCAAAAGTTTAAACTCTCGGTCAGGTTTAGTTAAACTTCAGTTTAAACTCTGACTGTACAACTGGGCATTAGACTTCTTTTTACCGTCGTCATGTAGTTGGTATTAAAAATGGGTTAAGCAGTTCTGATACAAGACCAATATTAGACCCTCACTCTCATGCAAATGGATTTATTTTGACATTTCTAACTCCATTGACTTATGCCCAGTTGTACAGTCAGAGTTTAAACTCTCGTTTTGGTTTAAACCTTCGTTCAACAAATTTTCGGTTTTACTGTGTTTGTTTAAACCCAAAGTGGAGTTCAACTCTCGGTTTAAGTTAAACGCCTGCATTCTGCCGTTTAAACTTTCGTTTCGCATTTTGAGGTTTATTTTGACAGCTGCTATTTCAAACAGAGAGATAGAGAGAGAGAACAGAAATGAGAAATTGTTTGGGTGCTGCACTTCTTGATTTTATATGAGTGAAAAGTAGAGATATGATTAGTTCCAGCATTACTGCGGTAATCAGAAAATTTCAATAGATTTTCAACCAATATAATGTTCTTTTCAATGAAAACGCCTTTTTTCAAGTGAACATCAGGTAGATCTTAGCCCAAACATAATGTAGACAAGCGTAAATTGTATTGAGGTTTTTTCAATACAAATTATTTCTTTTCGTGTGTGGAAATGACGATTATTTTTTTTGTAATGTACTAGTGATTTCTTTAGATTCTTCGCGAACAAAATATATTTCTATACGTACTCAAATCTTTCACATTTTGTTTTGGCTGAAACAAGACACTTCCCACTCTTTTCTTTTTACAATGCAATTTGTTTGTCCGATTTTGAACACACTTCTCGGCACAATGCCTGTTCAGTTCAAAGGTTTCGGAGTTCATACCATTTTTGTATACAGATCTGGATTACCTACATTTTTTGTTTAAAAAAAAAGTAAAACCAGAACAAGATAGCGCAGATTTTCGTAGAAACACCAGCAAAAAACTTTGCGCCTACCTATTACCAGACAATGACCCTAATTAGAGGCTCATAAAATCCTTTCAATATTTTATTGGCGACGGGTGATTGGATGTGGTAAAAACCCAGCGAGTTACAAAGAAGCAGTACCTGTGATCGCATCCGTCTGAATGCCACATACATTTCAACAACTAGATATGTATTATTATTGAAAAAAAAAAAAAGAAATAATAATTACTGCAATAATTAATTGGTGAAAGTAGATGACAGTTCAAACATGTGTCGAAAATAAATCAATTCACTTCGTTAATACCAAAATACACAATGTAATAATATTGCACACATTTTCTTTTATTTACAAATGGTAAAATAGATAAAGTAGAGAAAAGCAATAACCATTTACTTGGTCAAAAGTGCGCTGGTAGAAAAATATCCCCTTAAGGGAAATTGTTCTGCGCTTCCACAACTGCGTTTAGTTAACTGTCAGATTATTTTGTACTGTGAAACTGAACGAGTTAAACCAAAAGTTTAAACTCTCGGTCAGGTTTAGTTAAACTTCAGTTTAAACTCTGACTGTACAACTGGGCATTAAACTGTCAAACTTTCCCATAAAACCAGGTGGCACTGTCAGGTCATCTGATTATTATTTTAACTACATACTTTCGCTTTGTTATCATATTAAAAAAAAAGTCTAATAGCCGGTTTTACAGTGCGAGTTTAAACTCAGGTTTAGTTAAACTCGTAAGCAAGTTTAAACCAAGTACGTAAACCGTGAGAAATTTGAACGAACGTTTAGTTAAACTTCGGTTAAACTTTTCTCGTCTGTTTTGTACGCCACTGTATTTCAAATTTCTGATGTCAGTTTGGCAATTTAAAAAAGTGAAATACAAAAATTGAAATAAATAAAACAAATAAAGGTCATTAATTCGGTATTGAGTTCCTCTTCGGTTTGAGGAAATTTATCATATTGGTAGAACTCATTTGTATTTGAAATTCCCATCAGTTTGTGTCAGTTTGGCAATTTAAAAAAAGTGACATAGTCAGGTAAGATAACATAAAGACCGATTATAATATTAAATGCTCTGACCAATTCTAAACAATTTTCAGTCTGAACCGGTGGAGAAGGAGAATCCCCTCAAGGAAATGGTCGAGGGTCAAATAGGCAAACTAGTTTGCTACAAGTCGGGCAAACTAAAACTAGCTCTCGGCGAGCCACAATTCGATGTCACCATAGATATAGAGGCTGGATTTTTCTATAGGACCTCATGTCGATAAGCACAAATCGGGAAGAGCGAAGTGGTAACATGATCAACCTAGGACCAATTCAAGCCAAACTGCCACGCCTGACTGGGAGTGATGCCAGAGGCCGATCAACTTAGCCGGGATATAGCTCATCAGTCATCACCTATCGTTCAATGTTTTGTATACCACGCTGAATATATTATATAATAAAATATTTGCTAAACCGTTGATTTAAGCTAGATTTGTATTTTTTTGTATAAATGAAGAACAAGAACTAAGTCGACAATGCTTTGTGTTGTGTGTATGTGCATTTCTAAATTAATTTGCAGCTTCCAGCAGCTCTGCCTGTGGCTGTTTCGACTCTGGAGCGCCGTCATAAGCCGGGAGGGAGATCGTACTACGAAAAATAAACTCAGTTCAAACCCCCATCCATGCCCAATTAAGTTAAACTCGGTTTAAACTCTCGATTAAGTTTAAACTAGTACTGTAATACCCCTTTTCGTATTAAACGCCGGTTTAAACCTCATATCTGGCTAAACGGAGCTTAAATTTGCACTGTAAAACCGGCTATAAACGATTATTTACAAACCCGTTTTTTTGCATGCTATTCGTACGCCTGGCATAAGGTTAGTCCCAATTAAAACGTTTCGGACCTATATATTTGGAATTGGGGCAGTTTTACGATTATTTTGATGTATATATCATGTGGTTATATACCAATTACTAATTTACAAATCTCGTCTGGCACAGGGTTAGCCCCATAAAAAACGTCTGGGACCCGGCACAGATTTTTGATGATTCATTGAATTGAATTGTTGAATTTTCAATATGGGAATTTAAAAAAAAATTAAAGCCTATAATAATTTTGTTAGTTTTGTGTTTTTGCAGAAAGCCAACTTCCAAAAGAGGGGATCTACCAACTGCGTCATATCAGGCCCACCTACGATGAAAATCGAACAACAAAAACAAACAAAAACCCGCCCAGATGTCGCCAGAATCACGACAATAATCGCGGGCCATTGGCGAATTGAAGAACATGCGGCCAAACTAGGTAGGAATCCCTAAAAATCGCGTTTGAGGGAATTCAAATGAGAGCGAAATTCTCTTCCATTTCCCCTGCAAATGACCGGTTCTAGAGCAAGAACCAGATTGCACTTACTGAACCTACCATTCTTTGATGACCTTAGCGACATCTCGGGAAGAGAAATACAGGATCTTAT
The DNA here is from genome assembly GCA_949372485.1 of Cheilosia soror. Lineage (NCBI taxonomy): Eukaryota > Metazoa > Arthropoda > Insecta > Diptera > Syrphidae > Cheilosia > Cheilosia soror. The sequence goes on from OX443561.1 coordinate 125,126,153, forward strand.
CCGTTCTCTCAACTCCACAGGGTGGTTATAGGTACCGACTGTATCACATTGTCAACACTCATCACAGTCTAATTCACCCGGAGTCGTTGTAACAAAAAGGCACGCTATTAGTGCTATTTAGGTTCATAATGAACTGCCTCTTCCACCTGTGATTTATTGGTTTCCTCTGTATCTTCTTTAATGTAACTTTTGCTGTTTCGCTGTGTGATTAATAAATGCCTTATGAAAGACGTAAACATGCCCGGAATGTCACCGCCGTATATAAAAACTTTTCATTGATCATTGACCTATAGCCCGCAAAACAAAAATAAATCAATAAATAAACAGAAGAAAAATATTTTTTTTGACTAAATTACTGATTACACCAAAACCAATCAATGTAACGCTATCATTGGTATTTCTCGTTTAACTAGAGGTCATATGTGATATTGTGTGCAAAATTCAGCCTTCTACGTCAATTAGTTCTTGACATAGACCTAGGTACAAAATTGGCTTAATTGATTCGGACAGACATTGTAGCGAAAGCAAATAAGGTTCCTCCATATGGAAACGGAACCTTAAAAACATTAGGTCTGTAAGGTCACTTAAAATATCCAATTATGAATGGTTTTACTTCAATAATTGTAATTTTGCACAATGACTAGCGTTTTTTACCTGTCATAGATAGATATCCAATGTTATTCTAAGTTATAGACCTACACGTGGCATTAAGACTTCTGGACACACGCAGTATTGTGTTCCAGGCAGAGGTTCTGGCCGTGCTCAAGGCTGCGGATCTCCTTGAAATGGGATCAATATCCAACAAGAATATCGCTATCTTCATTGACAGCCAGGCTGCGCTAAGAGCGCTAGAGTCCTTCATCATTAAATCTGAACTAGTCAGAAGCTGCCGCACAATGCTCAGAGCATTATGCGCGCAGAACCAAGTCAGATTGTGTTGGGTACCTGGACACTGTAATATTAAGGGTAACAAAAGGGCCGATGTCCTGGCCAAGAACGGAGCAGAGCTTCCACAATTGAGGACATAAGACCACCAATAGCCGTGGCCAAGAGAATAATTCTCGAGAAAATTAAAAAAATAGGGCAGACCAAAGATGGTCAAATCATTGACATATTATATATGGGCTGCTAGCACACGTCTTCGCGTTGGTTCCAACATAACCACTAGCCCTCTTGGTTCGTAGCATAATAATTTGGAAATTTACACTTTTTTGAAGTGGCATCTATTGTTAACAATGATGCAACAATTTGAATTTCAACCGTTTTACTTGTCAATTTCACTAGGTGGCTCTAGCATTCTATGGAGAAATAAAAGATGGTTGTCGCATTGGCTCCCGTTTTCCAATGCCATTTACCCTAAAGAGTGACGCAACAATTTCAATTTTAAATGTCTTACCTCATAAATTCTGTCACGCTCAATAGGTGCCTCTAGCATTCTATGGAGAAATCCAAAATGGTTCGTCATTTTGTTTCACTTATTTTTCGCTCCGAACCAAGAGCGCTAGTTTATGTTGGCGTCATTTTCTGGGAAAAATTTGTATGAACTGACATTTTACTAGCAGTCCATATATAATAAGTCAATGGGTCAAATATAGTAGTTCACAGGATCTCAAAGGCTCTGTGGCCTAAGCTAGATCGGAAAAAATCTGTAGAATTATTAAAACTCAGCAGATCTAAGCTACGATTGGCATTCACTCTCCGGACACCGTTTTCTAAGGAAGCACGCTAGAAGATTGGGTTTAACAGATACCGACACATGCAGCAGGTACTGCGAAGACTTACACGTCGCAGAGGATATTACCTACTCATCTCCTCTGTGAAAGTCAAGTTATTGGTCGGTACAGGAGGAAACACCTTGGAAGGTACTTCTTAGACAATTTGGAGAAGGTTGGCCTCACTAACAAAATTGAAACAATTTTTAGGTTTTTTAGGGAAATCAATTGCTTGGGCGGATTGGTTTAGGTTTTTTTACCGCTAAGGTTCCCCGGGGATGGCGATGGGCTCAATATGGTGCATATTCCTACATACATCACTTTGTGTATCTTTAGGATTACAAATGCATTGCAAGTGCAGTTCTTGTCATGTGAATGGTGATTTAGATATTTCTCTATAATGTAACAGGAGTTTTCTACAACTAAACGGTTTGTTGATTCAGGATCTCATGAAAGACTAAATATAGGCGACTACCATTCTGTACCTCCCTCCTAAAGAAAATGCATTATATTCTTTGATTGCACTGCGAGTTATAGTTGGATTAAAGTTATTTGGACACACACATTAAACATAATATAATTAGCACCACTAGCACGCACTCACTTATTGTTAACGACTTTTTAAACAACAACACTTATGGTTGGGATGGGTATTACTTTTGTTTACTAGGACGAGAAACAACAAATATTTTTACACTAATATTATTTTTAACAACGTTTACAACGTTGGTTTTTGTAAAATCCTACCCTATTATTGGTTTCACGCAAATTTATTTATTTTTTTGTTCTCTTATTTAATTCTTTTGTTATATTTTGATTTTTTTTTTGTTTGTATTTTGCCCATTTTTGTGTTTTTCTAATTTATTTATTTATTCACAGTTATCTTAAATTTAAAATTGTCTACTAGGATAAAAGTTATACCAATTGGCTTCCTGTTTCACTTTTACTGTTACTTTATAATAATGCTGTTTAAAAATGTTGTTCCTATTAGTCGTAGTCGTAGTCGTTTGGCGAGTCCTTACACAGAGTAATAATTGAGAATATAGTAGAAAACAAAAGGATATCGGAATGTTTTGTAGAAGGGATCGATATGAATATGTGTTGGTGGTTAGGTGTTTAGGTAGGTGGGTGGTTGGTTGGGTTGATTGGTTTGGATGCATACTCCTTAGACAACAATTGGAGGTCTGACGTCCATTGTTTTACTGTCAGTAAGGGTGGATGATAATGAGAGCGATGTTAGGTTGTTGTTGTAGTTTTCGGTAAATGTGATGGCAGCATCACTGGTGGGCGATGGGGTGCGCGTTGAGCCGTACACATCTGATGATACTGTCGATGCAGAAGATGCCATCTCGGTGATGTTATTCACAGTTGACATTGAGTACTGCATTCCCAGGTTGAATTCAATTGAGCAATCTATTCCACTTCGTTCGTCTCGTCAAACCTTCTCTTTGACATTGTGCACTTGTGGCGTTTGTATGCTTGGTGCGCTGGCAAATCTGAAAGTTAAACACTGATTAGGGTTGCATAACGATTCGAAGACAACATTGTGTATCCAAGGGTGTAGTCATTATTCTCCTAACGTGCACTACTAATGCTCTCTGAGCTTATCAGAGAACACATTCGGTAAACCTACAATAAATCCCTTGGGATACCCTTGTAAGGTATTCTGCTATCGCAAACACAAATGCGATCCGTATTAAAATCGCCAAGAGAATTATGGGTATGGCTTGAATGTATGTTATTAAAGCGAGCAACGAAAGCATCAATAAAACGCACATGAAAAAGAGAACAAGTTGTAAAAAAAAAGCGCAGCCCTCCTTTTGTTTAATAAATCTCGCCCTTTAGAAATTTAACGTTATGCGTGGGCGTATTTTATTACGTGTACTTTGGTACTTTGCTTTTGTATCCTCAGTAGTAATCTCAGTAGAAACTTTTGTACTCCCTTTTGTTTTTTATGGAAAAATTTTGTTTGAGGATAGATTTTACGAAAATCACGTCTAAGTGAAATAATACGCATCCTTGTTAATGAGGCTCAAATTACGCCAACCACGGCATGGGGTAGCCGATGCTAATAGAGCAGCTATACACCGCTACAGTCTGTTGGTCCTTTTGTCTCATAAAACAAATTATTCTCATCTGATTAATTATCCAGACGTCACATTATTTAAGTGGCAACCTTGAACATCTTTAACTGGCTCTTTATTGATCTTGAGATAAATTATACTTTTTGTGACAGACATCAACCCGCAGATATACCTATAGATACTCCTTAAATGAAATCAATAAAATCAAACGCTCCACTTACCCAATTGAATTGGCACCTATACTACTGTTCGTGCCACTGTGTCCATCGTCACTGATACAGCTACTGTTTGGTGGTTGGGGTGGTGTCGAATGATGATGATGCTGTTGCTGTTGCTGATGATGGGCCGAGGTGCCCTTTGACGTCTGTGTCTGAGCCGACGAGACGGGTGTCTTTGTGAAGGGTGCTTGAAACGATGTTGACGTGATTGTGAAATAGCCGCCAGGCTTTGGTTTTAAGTGACGGTTATTCATCTGCATGTGGACAGTCTTCATGAACTCTATTTGGTGAGCTAACTTTTGAATTTGTTCCTGCAAAAAGATAAATTGGTGACAAATCTGTTGGGTTGTTTTGTATATACGACGCACTCACCTTTAGTTCCTCGTTCTCTTGGTATAAGTCGGGTGACTCTTCAGGTACTAGGCCAACACCGTTGAGGGAAAATGATGCAGTTATGCTGCGTACTCGTGCTTTATTGTCCCATTGGTCGCCTTGTCCTTTGAATACTCGAGAGATTTTCGGACCGAAAACCAACACAATTGTCACTGTAGTTGACATCTGGGTGCGTAAAAATCCCAGGAGATACTTAATGTCCGGACCGGCATTCGGAAAGAGAAAGATACTGTTTTTCAAAAGAAAAGTGTTAGAGATGTGCATACATTGTGACAAGGGTTTAGGATTAGGATTATTTTCCTCTATGCCACTGAACTGGCATTTGTCTGTTTTGAGGAGACCCCTTGATGGAGCGAAATTATTACGGAATAGAGAAGAATTAAGAATCAGATGTGTAAGGAAAGGAGTAGAGTGAGGAACATTTTTTTTGAGGGGGATTCCAATTCCAAATAGTATAGCACTCAAACCAATCCCAGTCTATTGTACTACCAAGCAGAAACCCTGTTTTCATGCTCGATGGCAGGGTACCTATTGCTGTAAAGGTGCTAGTACACGGCATTTAGCAAGCCTGGCGTCATTTTTACGTCAGCGAATGGTCCAAATGGCTACATGCCATGTACAAGCTCTCTTTGTGCAGTCTATGTTGAAGTCAGAGCTACATACATATGTGACATGCTACATGCCGTGTACTATCACCTTAACACACAACGGCTCGAACTTACGCCTCTCAGTCTCAGGTCATACATAAAACATGAGCAATGACTCCTGTTGAAGAATACGTTTGTTGATTTTGTTAATGAATTTGATTAATTATTGATCTACCTTGATTCTTACTAAAACTTGAAATTAATTTACCTAACTACATATATACTTAACTTGAATTTATAATTTTGTATGAACAAACATTTGTAAACATACCCTATGGTTCTTTAGCGCTTCGATGTTGCTTTTGCCAAATAATTTTGTTGCATTTTTTTTGATACCTAACCGCTAACGCACGTTATATTTGCCATGTAATTAGCCAACATAAACCCGTACGCCAATATGCACCGATGACTGGAAAATAAAGAATATGACCGAAAAGGGAAAAGGTGATAACGCGAAACGGTTCAAGTTGGCAAAGAGGCATCGCGCTGTTACGCAGATTAGAATCGATCTCTTTCGTCTAGCAACCACCAACGAAGCAACATCTCCGCTCCCAAAGAACCATTGGGTAGATAATTAGTTGATTTGCAAGGAAATAAAGTCAATTGAATTTTTTATAACGTTTTGGGAATCGCTGCGTTTTCATTTTTTACACTTTTTTCCATTGCAAAACATGGTCCTTCGAGCCGGATTTCGGATTCGTTGAGAAATAAGTCGCGTACGAATATATTGCATTAAATATCTCGAGTTGTTATAAAGTAAATTTGGTGGTTGCTAGAATTCAACACACATACTGGAAGCTGCATACAGGTTGTATTCTGGTATCATTGTATCGTATATGTACATGCGTTGTCATTGTTGGAGCTGGGTTTTTGCTGCTGTCTGCTGGTGTCTTTTGCTGTTGCTTGCTGCTGTTGGGATTTATTCCTATTTCGGGAGATATTGTCATTAGGAGCTTCGCTTTGGGGTGTTGGAATTTTATTGATAGGCACACTTCTCCTGTTCAATTATACCCATACCATACACCTATCTCGCAATGGAGGTACTCAAACAGGCTCGGGGTCATTTAAAGGGCACTATTACGCGCGCGCATAATCTCGTTTCGGAAAATATGGATCAATTAGATCTCGAAATCTTAGAAGTGCGTCTAGAACGGTTGGAAGACACTTGGAAAGCATTTTGTCGTAACCAAGAGGAACTTTTCGCGTTTCATACTACCGAAGGATATGGTGATCCTGAGGTTGACTTTGTAAGCACTGAAATCAAATACGTCGCTGCAAAAAGTGCGCTATTGAAAGCAATTCGGAAAAAACTTCCTTCGTCCTTACCTACAGCCGATAATGCTGATTCTGAAAAGGTCGTTAAGCAGCAAGTCGCTTTGTTTGAATCGCTTCTTAATAAATCCACATCGTCCAGTTCCGTTCAGAAACCTCCAGCTGAAATAGAATTACCGGCGTTTAAAATATCACCGTTCTCGGGTGATTATCGCGAGTGGCCAGGGTTTCGCGACATGTTTCTTGGAAGCATTGACTGTAAGAAAAATCTGCCCGGGGCCCAAAAATTGCGGTATCTAAAATCTTTTTTGCGTGATGATGCCGCTAAACTATTAAATCATATCGAAATCGCGGATAATAATTACGAGCAAGCTTGGGAAAAGCTCGAAAATCGTTACAATAAACCGCTTTACATTATAAACGCATACATCGAGAGCTTTCTCAAATTGCCAACGATGGCAAACGCGGATAGTACCCGTTTACGTTGTTTAACGGACAATGCGGATGAAGTTATCCGCGGATTAAAGGCGCTTCCATCTGAGAGTAGAGATCCGTGGTTGATATATCTCTTACTCAACAAAACTGATGCAGAAACGCGTAAGGCCTGGTCTCTTGCCAACAAAAAATTGGAGGAGGCCACGATTCAGGAATTAATTGATTTTTTGGATGAGAGGTGTTCTGCTTTAGAAGCTTGTGAGCCTAAAGGTCGTAATAATAAAACACTACGTTCAGGTGTTTCGCATGTAAAAAGTTTAGCTGTTTCTAACTCGGTGTGCCCCCAGTGTAAGGGAAACCATTTACTTCACAAATGCTCACAATTTCAATCCATGTCGGTTCTGTCTCGTCGTAATTTCGTGAGGGACGAGCGGTTGTGTTACAATTGCTTGGGTAGTAACCATTCGTCAGCAAGATGCCGGGTAAAGGCTCGTTGTTCGATTTGCCAAACTCGACATCATACATTGGTACATTTAGACAAACCAAACTCTGCATCAGCACCTAATGAAGATAACATCGATACTTCGAATAGTGAAAATTCGTCCTCTATGAATTCATTGGCGGTTGTGAGTCATCATATTAAAAATGCAATGCACTCGTCCGGTATCCTACCTACAGTTCTCGTTAAAATCATTGATGTCACCGGAAAATCGCAGCTTTGTCGCGTGTTGCTGGACACCGGCTCTCAAGTTTCGCTTATAACCGAACGGTTGGTAAACCGTTTAGGTCTTCGTCGGAGACATGCTCGGATTCCAATTACCGGAATTTCGTCTCAATCCGCTGGGGTTACACATGGTGTTGTACAAGTTAACTTACTTTCTCGTTTCGATTCCACTCAAGTTGAAGTTAACGCATACATTTTGAAGGAAATTACTTCGCAAACTCCTCTCGTTTCATTTGCGTTAAATAATCTGTCGCTGTTGGAAAATTTACAAATGGCTGATCCTGGATTTAATACGTCGGGTCCTATCGATCTTTTACTCGGAGCAGATATCGCTTGGAATATTTTGCGGGATGGCCGTCGTACCGATGATCGGGGCAATTTAGTGGCCCACAATACTGTTTTTGGTTGGGTAATAACTGGCAATATGACCAATCAAACCATCGTTTCGTTGCATGTTGGGGTCGAGGACTTAGACGTGATTCTTAAAACCTTTTGGGAAATTGAGGAAATTCCTCTGCACCTATCTGCTGAAAGAAATGAGGATTTCGCTGAAGCACATTTCGCTCAGACCTTTTCACGTGCCCCTGACTGTAAATATATTGTGGAGTTGCCATTTCGACAAAGTGAGGTCCGGTTCGGTAACACTCTCTCAGGCGCGTTATCGCGATTATCTTCCATGGAACGTCGTTTCGCCCGTAATGAAAATCTTCGAAAAGAGTACTGCCAATTTATGAAGACCTACCTGGAATTGGGCCATATGCAACGTATTCCGGACAATTTGATCGAACCAACTTCGGGAAGGGTATTCTATTTGCCGCATCATGCCGTGGTTACGAATAAGATACGGGTCGTTTTTGATGGGTCGCATAGAGATTCTAATGGAATTAGTTTAAATGAAATGTTGCACACGGGCCCCCCTCTTCAACGAAATTTGGTGAATGTGTGTATTCGATTTCGTGTGCCCAAATACGTTTTTTGTGCCGACATCGTCAAGATGTTTCGGCAAATCTGGGTTGCTGAAAACCATCGGGACTTTCAACGCATTGTTTGGAGAGAAAGTTCGGAGCAACCAATTGCACACTATTGGCTATGCACCGTGACATATGGTACCTCGCCTGCCCCATTTTTGTCAATGAAAACCCTAAAACAACTTGCTGTTGACTACAGATATCAGTTTCCTTTGGCGTCTCGATCCATTCTTAGTGATTTTTATGTGGATGACTTGTTGACAGGTGCAGATTCTATGCCAGAGGTCATTAAATTGAGGGATGAGTTAGTTGAGCTACTGTCTTGTGGAGGGTTCCAGCTCAGTAAATGGAGTTCGAATTGTTGGCCAATTTTAAGCGGTATCGACCATAATGACATCGTTTCTCTTGACTTGGATAGTGAAAATAGTTGTACAAAGGTGCTTGGGTTGGTATGGAATCCATACAACGATATATTCACCTTCAAAATAGCGGTAGAGGAAAGTTCGTCGCCATATACTAAGAGGAAGCTGTTGTCGGAGGTTGCTAAAATATTCGATCCGTTGGGTTTTCTTTCCCCCTCCACTATCTTATTTAAAATGCTTTTCCAGGAGCTGTGGTTGCATAAATCGAAAGTAGGTTGGGATGACCCTTTGCCGACAGAAGTAGCTAATAAATGGATATACTATAGGCAAGAGCTGGAACATTTTGAAAAGGTCGAGATATTGAGACAATGTACGTCTAATTCGCAAAGCTTCGATCTCATCGGATTCTCCGACGCTTCGGAAAAGGCATACTCTGCGGTGGTCTATGCACGCAGTGTATCAGAAAATGGTGAAGTTGAAGTGCATCTTGTTGCTGCCAAGACCCGTGTTGCGCCGGTGAAGCAACTAACTATTCCTCGTCTCGAGTTGTGTGGGGCTCTTCTCTTGAGTCGCCTGATTCAGCTTATTAAGTCCTCTTTGGACGTATCTCCATCCAACATTTTCGCATTTTGTGATTCGCAAATCGTGTTAGCTTGGTTTTCTTCACCACCTCGTCGATGGAATACCTTCGTCGCTAATCGCACTTCCGAGATTCTTGATGTTCTCCCTCGGTCGGTTTGGAGTTATATTCGCTCGGAGGAAAATCCAGCTGATTGTGCTTCGCGAGGCATTGAGCCCAGCAGGTTATTGCAGCTAGAACTATGGTGGAAGGGTCCCGGTTGGATATCTAAAGATTTCACTTATTGGCCAAATTACGTTCAGGAGGAACTTGAGGAGGTACCGGAGGGAAAGAAAATTCCTACAACTGTGAATCTATCGCGTGGCATAGAACATTTTTTGGGTGATTTAAGTAACAAAATCTCCATTTGGGGCAGGTTAGTTCGAACTGTAGCTTACATCATTCGTTTCGTGAAAAACTGTAGGCTTCCTGCTAAGGATCGCCGGAAAACCTTTGTCTCGTCGTCTGAACTACTTGCAGCCAAACAAACATGTATTCGATTCGTTCAGGAGGAGTTCAAAGAAGAAGTTACCGCTCTGAAATCCGCAGGGTGTGTGGCAAATCGTTCGAAATTGTCGTCTTTAGCACCCTTTCTCGATGACGTAGGCTTGCTACGAGTGGGTGGACGAATAACCAATGCTGTAAATGTTCCCTTTCACATAAAGCATCCAATTATCCTGCCAAAAAACCATTCAATAACTGTTTTAATTCTTCGTGCAGCTCATTTGAAGTTTCTACATGCTGGAGTCACTCATTTGTTTGCGTTAGTGCGACAAGAATTTTGGGTCCTTGGTAGCCGAAATTTGATACGGAAGATCGTTTTTGAATGCAAGGAGTGCTTTCGTTTGCGCCAGAATACGTCAATTCAGCTCATGGGGAACTTACCTGCTTCACGACTCAACTCGTCCTACGCTTTCGATCACACGGGATGCGATTACGCCGGTCCAATCACTCTTCGACTGTCCAAGGGAAGGAGACCAAAATTGATGAAAGGATACATCGCTTTATTTGTTTGCATGTCAACGAAAGCGCTTCACTTGGAGGTGGTAAGCGATTTATCAACGGATGCGTTTTTAGCGGCCCTACGGAGATTCATCGCCAGACGAGGCAAATGCAGTGTGCTATACTCCGATAATGGAACCAACTTCCAAGGAGCGTCGCGCATACTCTCCGAATGGTTCCAATTGGTGCGATCTAATGAGCATAACGAGCGGGTATCGAGTGCATTAGCTACGGACAGCATCAAGTGGGAGTTCATTCCACCACATAGCCCGCATTTCGGTGGGCTTTGGGAAGCGGGCGTTAAGTGTGTTAAACAACATCTCCATCGTGTTATAGGAAACAATGTTCTCACCTTTGAGGAGATGACCACTCTGCTTGCCCAAATCGAAGCTCTACTTAATTCCCGACCACTTTGCGCAATTTCTGACGTAGATTTGAATCCTTTAACCCCCTCTCATTTACTTATAGGAAGACCGTACACAGCGATACCGGAGCCAAGTTATCTGGAGGTTCCAATTAACCGCTTAGGACGATGGCAGTTACTGCAAAATATGATGCAAGGCTTTTGGCAACGGTGGCATACGGACTACATCACCTCACTGCAGCAACGCCCCAAATGGAAGCAACAGACCAGAGATCTAGTGGTTGGCGACCTCGTCCTGCTAAAAGAGCCTAACTTGCCCCCTTCTAAGTGGTCACTTGGGCGTATCGAAGCTACTCATCCTGGGTCAGATGGGCATGTACGAGTTGTCTCTGTTCGTACCAACAACACTACATACAAAAGGCCAATTACGAGAGTGGCGCTGTTACCATGTTCCTGAAATTCCTTCAGGGGGAGGCGGCATGTTGAAGAATACGTTTGTTGATTTTGTTAATGAATTTGATTAATTATTGATCTACCTTGATTCTTACTAAAACTTGAAATTAATTTACCTAACTACATATATACTTAACTTGAATTTATAATTTTGTATGAACAAACATTTGTAAACATACCCTATGGTTCTTTAGCGCTTCGATGTTGCTTTTGCCAAATAATTTTGTTGCATTTTTTTTGATACCTAACCGCTAACGCACGTTATATTTGCCATGTAATTAGCCAACATAAACCCGTACGCCAATATGCACCGATGACTGGAAAATAAAGAATATGACCGAAAAGGGAAAAGGTGATAACGCGAAACGGTTCAAGTTGGCAAAGAGGCATCGCGCTGTTACGCAGATTAGAATCGATCTCTTTCGTCTAGCAACCACCAACGAAGCAACATCTCCGCTCCCAAAGAACCATTGGGTAGATAATTAGTTGATTTGCAAGGAAATAAAGTCAATTGAATTTTTTATAACGTTTTGGGAATCGCTGCGTTTTCATTTTTTACACTTTTTTCCATTGCAAAACAACTCCTATTAACAACTAAACTACACGAAACGGAACAAAACTGAAACATTTAACCTAAGCATTTCATAGGAATTCAGTGGAACATTTTGAAGAATTGACCGAGGAATTGAAAGTTGAACAGAAGAAGTTTTGGGTATACGAACAAATTAGTAAATTCTTTTCCATTCCTTTTTTTGATGAATTAACTTTGTAATTCATAGGCAACATTTAAAGACCAAGATTGAGTTCATTAAGTTCTCCAAAAAAGCAAAACATCAACATCTTTTTAGCGGTTGTGTTTTATGTAAAGGGTGTCCCATAATTCACACAAAATGTAATTTGGATAGAAAGTACAGATTTGTAATTAGAGAGCTAACATTTTTTATCGATTAATAGAGTATACAGATTGGGGTTATGTATGGAATAGCACATCGGATAAATGGCCGCCACGGCTTTGCTGGTAAGAAACGTGTACTCTTTTATTGACATTTTCTATAACCGTTTCGCATAAATGTGGCTGAATTTCATTATCATTAATACACCTCCCAATTTTATTGCCTGACAAGCCGCATTTTCGAAGAAGAATGATCCGATAATGCCTACAGCCCAAAATTCGCATCAAGTAGTCACCCGTTGTGGATGCACTTGTTTCTCAACAATTAGGTACTCTTAGGTTTTCCAAATGCGACACGATTAACGAAGCCATCAAGATTAAAATAAGCTTCACCACTGAAGATGATTTTGTTCGAAAATTGCGGACTATATAGCCAACCGACAAACCTTTATTGTTTTTAAAATATTGCTCAACAATAACAATGCTTTGTTCTTTCATATAAGCGCTCCATTTTTACTAGCCCCGAACTGTCAGCCAGCTGTCACATTGTTATCTTTTTTGCCGTTGGCATCACTGTACTATTAAATGGCGAAAAATTCAAATTTTGTGTGAATTATGGGACACCCTTTATATAGAGCCCTTCAAGCATGTGTTTTGTATATCTGTGAGTACTATCTCCTGTTAAAAGAACGCGTTTTGTGAAAGCGAATAAAAAAATTAAAAAAAATAAAATAATAGGTGGCGCAACGGACGGGTAGATACCCTAGGCCTAGCTCGCAACCATTCGTTTGTGTAAGTTTCTAGTTTTGGGACGAATGGAAGGGACCTACAATTTTATGCCGAGTGCGAACGGCTGAATTGAGAAGCTTTTTCAGGACAGTCATACTCTCGGATGTTTGTCAGACGTTCGCGAGAGGTGAGAGGTTGTGAAAGCGATACATAAATGTAAATCGCGGGCCAGGACTGAGAGTATAATCTGAGGATCAAACTCCAAATGCTTCGGCGACCAAAAGACCTGTCAGGTTAAATATTAATCAACCAGACTTGACTAATTAGCCTCTCAGATGGCACTTGTTCAAGATGCGGCTATAGGCGTCCCCTGGTGGTGTAAATTCCTAGCATCCCATCAGCCTATCGCTGCGCGAAGTCTGTTTACTGAAGTGATGTTCTTTTTTATCGTCTGTGTTTTGAGTGCACTTGACTATGGGTCAGGCTGCGTTGGACTTTCACTGCGTAGATTTCGATTGGCGTAAACTGGCTTCATATATGAAGTCTAGACTTCTAAGGAATTTTACATGTCTCTTAAATTAAAAACTATTGTCTAGCATCACGCCAAGGCATTTAATAGTGCCTTTTAAATTTATTATACTCGTGTCGGTTTCAACCCGAATGGTTATAACAACGACCTGCGGTTTGTGGTCAGCTAACTCTATGCCACCTACACAATTTTCAAAAAATTGTATCTATTGGCTAAACGACATTATAATAACTGTCGAACCACATGAAATGTCATATACAAAAGCTTACCTCCCAATTCGTATTGACATGAATGAATGTATAATATCAGTCTACACATGAGGTTAAATTTCAAAGCCAATGCTTAGGGTTAAACGCGTATTTTCACTCGGTCAAACTCGATTTCTTTGTATTTGTACAATGTGCCGATATCAAACCGCTCAATCTCAATGTGAGCAATTGTCAATTTGGAAAATTACCACTTCGGGCACAAAGCCCTAGCTCAGACGGTTCTGCTGAGTCAGTTCCAAATGATAAAACAGGGTAAATCCGCCCATAGCAAAGACGTACACGCCAGTATCTACCATATAGCTGTTTATTGATTTGCTGCGCCAGTGCCAGTGTCAATACCTTTTGTGGGTAGTACTATGTATATACAATGCAATCGGAATCGACAGAGATTAGAATCTATCCCAGCCAATGATATCATGGTCTATAGGGAGACATACAGGGTTAAAAGGAAAACCTCAATCAATTTGGAAATAATGAAAATGTTGCTAGTTTCCCTTTCGCTGCTCTCTGGGACATGCTGGAGTAAATTGTATTTTTGCCAAAAATGCGTATGATAAACAGTCGCGTTTGCAGCTATTGCCTTAGGAATCTTTGAAGGTCGGGCGTTTGGGGTTAATCATCTGATCGGCGATATCAAATAGTGATTTCTTTGGTATACAAACAGCTTCTTTGTATATGGCAACATAAAACGACTCAACCCCACTTAAGAGATTTATTACTTAAGATGAAACCATAAATTTCGGACGGGACCATTTAATAGTCCTAAAAAAGGCATATGCTATTTATCTTATGCGATATATCGTGTAAATAAACATGACTTAAAATTAAGCCTTTTAAATCTTGAAATAGTTTTGGTTTTCTTGCTAGGGGCGTCTTATGAGTGCCAGTAAATGTTCTAGAAGAATCATTTTCGATATATTTTGAGAATAAGATGTTTCCTGTTTTAAAGTTTTAAAGACCATTATGGCTAATGGCTCTGTTTCATTGTAAGTTATCTGTCACGTGCGCTCACTTACAAAAGAGCGATATCGTTCGATATATACTGCCAGTATCCAAATTCGCTTTTGACACTTTGGCTATTAGCGTTTAACATGGATTGGACAGTACGTAACGTATGTTCGCGGCTGGTTTGAATGAAGCGCCACCAAAAAGTTAAATTTCGACCACTTTTGCAAGCAGCTGTGTCCATATAGAGAATAACGTTCTGAATGCTGACTTCCCAGTATGGTCTAATCTTATATCGTTGTAGTCGGAACCTAAAGTTTTATGCCCTATTCGGGAGGCTAAAATAAAAAATATCCTTTCACATACTTCATTATCAAGCGTTTGCTTGACTTACCTCCTGAGGTAAATGGTTAATATAGTACCTACGTGTACACCAGGCGCGTGGTGGGAACAAATTTGCTACCGGGATTTTAAATTGAAAACGCCCCTCTCCCCTCTTTGAAACAAATTTAAATTTTAAAAATAATTATACCAAAATATTTTATAAACTTTAATTTTATTGCAAAATTTACATAAATACATACATTTTTTTAAGGCGTTGTTTGGCAAACCACTTTCGGCAATTTTTTGTGCGTGGTTAGAAACATTCAACGTTTCTGTAAAAATGTTTATGTTGTGCAAAGCGATTTTTAATTGACATTATTATTTTGTCAAAAATAACATTAAAGTTGGTAATCCCAAATTTCTTAGAACATCTTTGACTCGTTGACCTTCGTTGCTCAGGCAGTGCTTTTTCTATGAGAACATCGTAGTTTACTAAATACTTATTCATTGCCTTAACGAGTTTGTCAGCAATACCTACGCTTTCAAAACCACTAACATGTAATTTTTGTATTTACTTATGCATCACATTAACTTAAAACCAAGCTTGGACATAATCAAAATTAGTGGTTTGTAAATATTTTGAAACTGGAGTAGTTACCTATATCAAAAATCATTGAAAAAATCGTAGCTGTCAAAACAGATTCGAACTTTAAGAGCCGATTGAGTAAACAAACCGATTCATGTCTTATTTTACACCATCAAAAGATTTTTCTTCCGATATGAATTTCAAGGCAGCAACTACATGTAGGAAAACCGCTTTGGAATGAAGATCATTTAATGTCAGTTGTCATTAAAGGGTCTACATTTTTCCATGTTTCAAAATGTCCAAAGATTTTCTTTAATGCATTACTTTTGGAAGACCAGCGCGTATTGCCAACAAGGCTCAGCTTCGACTGTGGATGCGTTTTTTCATATTCCAACATTCTTTTATAAGAACTACTAAAAAACACTCCTGATATTTGCAGCAAACTGAATAAAGATACAGCAGGACCGTGCAATCAGAAATAACTACATTAAGTACATGAGCATGGCACCAGGTGTGCATATGATTCGGATTGTACTCTTTTAAATGTGCGGAAACAACTTTGTATTGGCCACTCATGCCCCATCGAAGCAGTCTGCCACACAATGTTTCAAGTCAATGCCGCATTGGTTTAAGGCCTCTTGCAATAAATCAAAAATATGTTTATATCTTGGTTTGAAATGACTCTCTTTACCGAAAATCAAATGTTCAGCGACTGCACTATTTGCATTTACAAATCTTATGACAAAAACGGACTGATCCCAAGTTCTCGGTGTTTGAATCCATCATTAGAGCGTAAATACCAGAATTTCGTACCGAATTTGAAATATTCGCTACGATTTCTTGTTTAATTAAATTGATTATCTTGTTCAAAGAAGTTGAAACCTTTTTATCAATTTACCACAGAAAAAAGGGGAAAAATCGCAGTTGGGATAAATCCATCGGTTATATTATATCACGTTTTGAAAATCCCATGAACTTCAGTGGGTACCTAACATACCCAGTACAAAAATGAGAAGAACTAATTTTTAAATAAGAAAAAATGAATCAACATTAAAATTTGTGTCAGTTATATTTTAAATTTTTCCTTAAAAAAACGCCCCTAAAACGAAACGCCCCGGTTTCCGGTAGGGCCACCACGCGACTGGTGTACACCACACATAAATTCGGAATTTTGCGTTCTCTACTAAAACTTCAACATTTCAAATGACAGCTAGTGTCAGAATTGATTAATGATCTTTTTTTGTATGTTTGAAATCAAAAGTGGTTCTAGCAGGTACCTAAAAATTTATTTTTTTAGTTACCTATATCTTTCCCCAAATTGAAAGGAGATCTTTTTATACACGTGGCTATTTTCCGGTTGCCACGGAGCTCACTTATTTTCTCCTCACAATCCTAAAGCTCAATAAAAATGTGTTCATCTGTGTCTGTCTTTCTTTCTTCTTCTACGAAAAACGGATCATAAAATAGCTCCCTACTAGTTGAAACATTTTGAGCTCTTTATAAAGCGTAAGAGGCTTCTGATGTCTGTGTTTGTCAGATCACCCAAGTCGTTGTAATTGAAGCTTCCTTCTACGGGGGAGATCCAGATATCTTTAACGGATATCACGTTTTTCTTGAGCCATGATAGGACTTCTTTTATCGCCATAATTTCCGCCTGGAACACGCTGCAATAGTTTGGTATAGACGGAAGATTAAGACCTTCGGAGAAAACGCCCCTACCAACTCCGTCTTTGATTTTCGAGCCGTCGGTATAGAAGTGAATTGATTCATCTTCTAAAAATGCACTCTCATCCCAGATTGCCTTGGAGGGGATGGTGACACGAAAAAATTCTTGTCAAAATTTAGAGATAGAGTGGTGTAGTGAGTGTTTTCAGTTGAGATTTTGAAGTCCTTCAGAATGGAAGCGTGGACAAAGACTTTTCTTGACCACTATGAAGTAGCTTTAAGGCGAATGGCTGCACTCGTTGCCAGTTACTTGCTAAATAATAGATGAAACATTATGCCAATACCGCGGAGGGCATTGTGAGTAGTGCACTGCTTATGCCTATACAAGTTGTGCGCTGCTGGACCTTTCTTAGATACTCGCGATTTATAGTTTTTTTCCAAGGCTGTCTACCAGACAATTACACCTTATGTGAGTATCGGTCTTATGACCGAAATATACCTAGAGCCAGTGATTTGTTCGAGGTTGTAGGCCCCATTTATTTCCAATATATTTTTTGAAAAAGAATAAAGTGCTGCTGTAGCCTTCTTAACTCTTTCTTGGATGTTAAGTCTCCAACTAAGCTTCCTATTCCTATATACAGAATAGGACCCAAATATTTTGCTTTATCGGAGAAAGTTAGGATTACACCATTGAGAGCGGGAGGGTCGACTATCGGAATTTTATATTTCTCGGTGCAGAATATTAGATAAGTTTTGTGGGGGTTCACGCCCAAAACCATACCGACTCGCCCAGCAGCTAGCTAGCTTGCTTAAAGCATTTTTTAGGAGATCTTTTAGAGTATCTTGGTGCTTTCCGGAGGCAGCTATAGCAACATCATCTGCATAAGCGATCGCCGTGAATTCTTCACCTTCCAGGATTATCAGTAGTTCGTTAGCCATCAAATTCCAAAGAGGGGGATAGAACATCTCCTTGCGGAGTGCCTCTGCTAACATATCTTCTTGCGGACACCTCACCCAGCTTGGAGTTGATAATCCGACCATAAAGCAGTATATTAATCATTTCGCAAAGTGAGCTGTCAATATTCAGGTCTGAAAGCGCATCTGCTATCGCTGATGTATTGAAGTACTCCTTGTGGAACAGAGAGTATTCGATATTATGTACTAATATGTGTAATGCCGTCTCCACTGATTTACCTTTTCAGTATATGCCAGTTGTTCTACAGCTGTTTTTTGTTTGTGTTTTTTTTTATGTCAGCGGTGGGCTGAAAAGTCATCAAATGACGTGCGGAATTTGTTTAGAATTTTGTTCAATTTGACAAACTTACAAATGCATCAATTTTCCAAAACTCCTTCTGTTACAGGACAAGCAAACTTTGGAACTCGCTTCCTGGGGATATTATTTCCAGAAGACTACAATTTGCAGCAATTTAAGTGGAGAACTAACATACATCTGCCAGCGTCTTGGGGCACTGATGAAGCGTCTTAGATTCGCCTTTCCCGGGAGAAGTATTTAAAAAAAAAACCTATTAGCAATTGGTACCGAATCGCCTCATCCGTGAACGAGCAATAAAAATTTTAGGTTCTTTCGCCTCAAGAATAAAGCTTTAATGCCTGTATCTAAGATTTTTGTTTTGTTTTTAGATTCCATCGACATAATTGCCACACCTCGAGTCCGCCAATGTGCAAGGACCGATAGGTCCTCCAAGGCATACAAAGTAAAATCAATTGTTTGAATTAGGTAATCGTAGTAACAGAGCCTAAAAAACACTCGCCTTAAATCCATTTTCTCATTAAATCCTATTACAAAAAGCGATCCTATTAGGGTTGCCGTTTTGAAATCCGCCTTCCAGTCAAATTTGACTGGAAAAAAATCAGTCAAAAACCTAAAATCCAGTCATAAAATCAGTCAAAGAAATTCAAACAAAAATCCAGCTAAAAATCCAGTCATGAAAAATACAAGTAAAAGTGTTATCAATGGTCTGGCCGTTGCTTTTGATACCCTCCACTGCATACATATACAAGTCATGCAAAAATTTAGACATGTGAGGCATGGGCTGGGCATTGGTCTAATGTTGGTTTGGTGTGTGGTGAGGGGTACCAGAACCAGAACTACTTGACCGATATAGCCTATATTTTTAATACCAACCTGAACGGTAGAAAGAAGTCCTCTGACAGAATTTCATTCGCCTAGGTCGATTCCTTTCCTTTTGACGCTATATTGTGTTTTCATCAGAAAGACAGATAGGCAGACGGACATGGCTGAATCGGTGACTCTTACTTGAAGTTACAAACGTAATGATAAAGGAAATATTCCTTCATGTGGAGGGTATACAAAATGTTGCTCAGAGCAACACAAATGGTGAAATTTAAGCAATATTTGTTCGTTTTTTATATTTTTTTCTATTTCCACTTTGAATTTAAAAATTTATATTGATAGAAAAGTGATATTACACGAAACATTTAAAAACAGTCAAACAAAATTTGTATCCAGCTAAAAAACCAGCCGGCTGGATTTTAAAAAATCTTCCAGCTAAATGCATATCAATCCAGTCAGATCTGACTGGAAAGCAGTCAAAATGGCAACGCTGGATCCTATGTGCGCGAATACAATTTAATCAGGCGTATAAATTGAATAGAGAATTTTAATTAAATTCATTTGCGAAATTATTCCCACAGTCTCATCGGCTATGACAACGAGGACGGGTGTTAAATTTATCATATCGCTGCGCTCAACATTATATCGTAGCTGCCGCGTCTTGTTATATTCATTTATCATGTATACCTACACCTTTACTCTTGCCGTGATGGTTCCCTTAGCACCATAAAAATGTAAACGCTCCCCAAGAAGTAGAAACTTCGCCATTCCATAGACACTCTTCCCTCCATATACTGAACAACGTTTTTGTAGAACAGCTTCTCAAGAACAAAGTACACAAAAAAAAATCCATTTAAAGAAGGGTACATGTTAGACACAAGTGTTATACAAGTTTAATCCATGACAATACTTAAAGTGGAGTTCGTTTTACACTTTTCCTTGAGTTCTTTTAATTTTTTTATTTTTTTTGGCAGTGAAATGCTTTCTGAACAACCAACTGTTTCAAATTTAAACAATTTCCCAGAGTAAAGTGAGCCCTTCATCCCAATATACCTAGGCTATGGTCGTATAATAATGTCTATGAAAATAATAAAATTGTACAGAAATAAGTTGAAAGAAAAAATACAAACTGCCCTTTTCATTGGCGAGACTATATGTAGCTTCAGTTCGTAATAAGCATTGTCCTGGAAATTCTTTATCGTCGGCTGGTGGCCGTTGTTGCGTTGCGCCTTTTGCTATACTGTGCGTGCTCTGATAAATTTTATCTGTCATAACAATGAATGTTTAGTTCAGTGGCGTTATGACTGTTATCTTGTCGATTCCGTTTTCGGTGGGCAAAACGAGATGATTGGACCAATAGCCCACCAACTGAGTCGACAGGGTGAAACGAGGGTAGCTTAATGAAGGATGGGCTTGGGCAGTGAAATCACGCGTAAAATGTTTTACGAGCGGCATACATTCAGACCGAGCGACATTGTTACCTTTTTGGAGGTTTTCATAGAGATACCTAGATACATTGTATGAACTCAAACATAATTATAAGATTTCCATTCTTGAATGGTTATAATTTTATTCACAAAGCGAAGCAAATAAAGTGAACATTAACGTATTTTTTATCGACCATTGTAAACTGGATGGACTGTTGGTTCAGTTGAAGTATCTATCTGTACCTTCGTTGAAAATAAAATGAGTTAAGGAATGTGAGTTAGAGGTCTTGGTTTACTTTGTCACTATTTTGGACACCATAAGGGGACCCTGTATAAAGCTTTAATAATCTAAGTCCTTTTCTAGGACTAGGGTTCTGAAGCAGTTCTCTTTAAATAATAAATAAGGGCTTGTACTTGCGAACTAATTGGTTGTAAAAACCGGGAAGGAAATCGTACTAAGAAATTTCGGAAAATAAACTCAGATTAAACCCCCATCCCTGATGACTGGTTAAGTTAAACTCGGTTTAAACTCTCGATTAAGTTTAAACTAGCGCTGTAATACACCTTTCCGTGTTAAACGTCGTCGGTTTAAACTTGATATGTGGTTAAATGGAGTTTAAGCATGCACTGTAAAACTGGCGACGTTTCGTCATTTTGGGTGTTATTTCCTTCTTAGGGTTCGTTGTTTTGACAAGCAGTAAAGCCCAAAATAGTAAGTGGAACTGCATAAACAGTGGAATAAGTCTGAGGTATGCTCATCCCTCCAAAAAAACCCCCTGCGTGGGATTTCTGTTAGATTTTTGAGTAAGTGGGAGTTTGTAGGTACTGCAAAAAAAAAACTTCAATATATCCAATTTCGCACATACCTACTCCAAATCTGACAGTAACCCCAAGCGGGTATTAAACTGCAAATTATTTTTGGGCTTTGTTATGATGATTACCTTGGTATCGGTTTCAGTGGTCTATTGGTATTATCTGGATGCAATTAAAACAAGTTCAATGCATTGTCACATTAGCCGTTTTTTATTATCAGCGTGATCTGATCCGGATCAGATCATGAAAATAAAACAAACTGGATCATTGAAATATTTTATATTTAAGTTGTGGCAACAGCAGTTTTTCACATATCAAATCCAGTACCAATTATGACAAATTTTGTATTGACACCGCCATATTGCAGCCACACGGTACAATGTGACGTCGCAACGCGATGATTTCTCATATTTGAGTTTGACATTTCGCTTGTTGTGTGGGGGTTGTTACCATATGAAAACAAATCTGCATACATTTGGCATTCAATATTTTTTTGTGGGAAACTATGTTCAAATATGCATCATAATTAACTGTATTGTACTGCTAATATTTCCATTTATATTTCTGTGTTATAAAGCGAAACAAAACATCTCGAAAGTCGGAATAGTAACTTATTCAAATTTGAAAAAATGCTAATTGATTTTATGTGTTGTTAATTGTGTTTCATACTTTGGTCTGGCAACATTACTGTGTGGCTATAATTTACAGGGGCACCAACATTTAGTGAATGAAATAAAGAACGCCACGAAACAACAACGGGAAATAGTTGAATTAATTTTTAGATCATATTTCGTGATCTCGATGAAAAGCAGGATCACATGTTGTTGTTGTAAGTGCATGTAAATCGATGATCTATATGGATCATAGCTGATAATAAAAACGGCTATTGTCACCCTATGTTTCGTCGATTTTTTGTCGACTTTTTCAGGGGTATTTCGTTTATTGTGTTAAAAGTTACATATTCCGATATTTATCCGTATTCTTGCATCTTTGACGCCACAAATATACAATAAAATAAATAAATAAATAAATATAAAATAAATGACATCACTATATTTAAAATATCACAGTAATTGTTGGCGGATGGCAACGGCAACCATCCATCTTTATGGTTTTATTGCTTTATTGCCATCTTCTTGTTTATTTTTTGACGCTATTATGCATTTTTTGGGGCGTTATTTCCAAATCGTTTTAGGCGCTATTTCCTTGGGCGTTATTGCCTAACGCTAAAACTCGCAATAAGAGAGAAAATCAGCAAAATAACGTGCAACTACGGAACTTCTCTTGGCTCGAAACAGCTCAGGGAATTTCTTTGACTTGAAATTTGATGTCTATGCGCACCGTACGATGACGGAGATCATGAGTGTTGTCCACTAGCATATCAGTCTCACGAACTTTTTGCACAAACCTGCTTCATTTCGGCCAAAAAATTTTTTTTTTTTTTCAAAAAACGCACTGTTTGGGCTACGCAGTACTTAAGCTACGATTACACGGCCATTTTTTTGAGTCATTTAAATGGCGCTGTGACATCAGGAAAAAATGTCGCATTAGAGCGTAGCTTAAATCTACTATTCATCATTGAAAAAATGGCGATCACACGACTATCATCGTCATTTGTGTTCCAAAATCAAATGACAGACACTGCGAGTCATTTAGAATTTTCCGTTGGGATGCCATTTAAATGACACAAAAGCCAAAAAGTATAGTCATTTGTCCTAGGCGTCATTGAAGAGCGATCACACGGCCATTTTTTTCCGCCTTTTAATGGCACTTAATTCATGTCATTTGGTGCGCCATTTTCCTAGCTGCCAAAAATGGCGATCACACAGAGTGACATTTAAATGACTGCTTTTTGACGGGATTTTTACGTCAGAGCGCCATTTAAATGACTCGAAAAAATGGCCGTATAATCGCAGCTTTACTTTGGAAATAAGTTTTCAATATTTCTCAACGTTGTTCAAGCGTAAAGCGACTAATTTCGTTCTGCGGAGGTGGTATGATACTGACTTTCTGTCAAGATTTCGAGCGGGAAACATCTGTCAATGTCAAAATAACCTATGATTTAAAAAAAAAACCGCTAGATGGTCCACCCGTACAATAATATGATACAAAAAAGTGCTGCATATTTATAGTGTTATTCGGAGAATTATTATTTTTTAGTTATTTTGAAGATACATAATTGTGTGATTGAAGAATAACCTTTTTAATTGTTGAAGACGTTTCTCATTTCAATGAGAGTGGTCGCTTAGAATGAGGTCTTGGGGTTTCCGATTTTAGTTACACATTCATTAGCAGTTATCCAATCATCAAATGCTTTATTTCTTTCATTACTCATTAGCCCTTTCTTTTCTTTCCTAAAAACATCGTAATCCTTCTTTGTGGTCGTATTTTGCTTATCATTATCTTTTTGAGAAAATAACTTGAGGTGTTCCGATTATAGGGACGCCTGTTAAGCCCTCCTAAACTCATCTTTCCTCTATTCAGGTGACACTAATATGGAGATGACAGGGCGTTTTTCCCAACCCATCAAACGACCCTCATCACTATCGTCTTAATTATGTCAGTGTAATTAAATTTGTGTAGAGAAATTCTACCATAATCTACAAGTGCACTCATTTTTCAACTCAAAGTTTATGAGAGTAGAAAATTTACTGTTTGTATTAAGCTATAAGTTATATCGTCTCATACTCATACATTTATATCATTTTGTACATTTGACCCTAAAACCCCAACATTTTCCAAAGCAAAGTTGAGTATAATTCTTCTCCGCTGACATAAACATTTAACTCCCCAGATTATACTTAACAAACTGTATGTTCAGGACCTCGAGCGATTCATTGCAATCACGAGGCCAAGGACCATAATATACCTGTCACGTGTACACACTTAGAAGGGGGATTATTTCCAACTCTATACAAACATTTCCAAATCAATTTATATTCCTTATTGTCAACACCGTTTGTAGGTATACAAAACGTCCTCTACCCCATCATTTGCTGATGGGGTGATAACTGCGCACAGAACAAAACTGACTACAGTCAACTTCCCAACAGCAGCGGACCCTTTAACACATTGTTTAAGTCTGTTGTCTACACAGAATGACACATAAACGAGGATTCGCAAACTAACGTAAGCACGACACAATTCGTCTTCAATTAACGAGTCTAATTGATTTACATAATTAAAAGGGACGAACTTAATTGCATAACGGTTGCTGCCGCCGGCTATAATCTCCTTTCCAACGCTCTTCAGGGATACGCATTTCAAAGGCATAGATATAGATCTCGTTATCATCATCCTCTCGATGTGATAATTTAATCAAAACTGAATGGGAAAACCCAACCAGAATGTGCTCCATGCATTCTATATATCCGAAAACGTTTGTTTATAAGGACAACACGCAATTTTGGTATGAAGGACAAAAATCTACTTACTGGAATGCAACCATGGCTGTGTTAACAATAGCTATGTTATAGATGGCATATGATATTAGTCGGGCTTCATTGTACAGCGATTCGGCATTTCGTACATTGTAGCATACTCGCACACCCCAGGCCAAAAAGAGGACTTCACCAATCGCCAGGCTATGGTCCCACCAATTATACGAGCATTGTTTAAATTTTAGTCCATCCTGGTCACGTATCTGTGGAAATTAAAAAAAAAGTAATTAAGTATCTAGAGGTTCAGAAATTACTGGAAAAGGGTAAAACAGAAAAATGTTTTTTTTTGTTTCGGATTTATGCGACGGAAAACAATGGATGTTACTTTGCAATGGAAGTGGAAAGTTGTAGTGATGTGTTTTCTTTTAATTTTAACTAACATATAAAGGGAATTGTTACTTGTAAGCCCTCAAGCACGATTTTAATTATAACAGCCTGGAGTAGTTCAATTTATTATGAGGAGCCTAGTTCTATTACACAATCATACCTAACATGACCTTGGTACTGTGGCGGCTGGATCCAGCCATCATAATCACAATCCACAGATTGGTCAAGCCAGTCTACACGTGATATCCAATTGTTCCGGTCGACTAACTCGAATTATTATTTATTGAATGTAATTGGTCGAGGCACGATTAAGAGATGAGCAGTGCGGCTTTCGTCCCGGCAGAAGCACAACCGACCTTCACCATTCACTCTCAGAATGGTACTTGAGAAGGCTTGGGAGTATGCTACATCTGTTTACGCATGCTTCGTAGATTTGGAGAAAACATACGACCTTCGAGGGAAACTCTGGAGTGTATTACAGGAGTATGGAGTTGACGGTTCTCTCTTGAGAGCAATTCAATCTCTTTACACAAACTGTAAAAGCTGTGTTCGGGTAAACGGCGTTAAATCAATACCTTTCACCGTGGGCGTTGGACTTCGTCAGGGGTGCGTCTTGTCCCATCTCCTTTTCATTACTTATATGGACTGGATGTTACAGCGCAGTCTTGGCGAAGAACGTTTCGAATTGGGAGATCTGAGGATAAGTCATTTGCTCTTTGCTGATGACTTGGTCATCCTTGGGTCCTCTCAGACTGAACTTCAGCGCGCACTCGATCGGTTTGTAGCCGTTTGTGTTGAAGCTGAGATGAAGGTAAATGTGAACAAATCTGAAGTGATGGTCATCTCCAGAACGACTGTTCAATGCACTCTGCATGTTAGTGGAGTCCCATTGAAACAGGTGGAGAAGTTTAAGTATCTCGGGGTCTTATTCACGAGTGATGGAAGGAGAAATGCTGAGTTTTCCTGTAGGATTGGTCAGGCTGTATCGATTTTGAGACAGCTTGGTCATTCTGTTATCAGGAGGACTGAACTTGGTGTCAAAGCTAAGTTGTCAGTCTTTAATTCGGTGTTTGTTCCTATGGTCATGAGGCTTGGGTAATGACCGAAAGAATAAGATCGCGAATACAAGCTGCCGAAATGAGATTCCTCCGCTGTACTGCTGGTGTGACCCGTAGAGATCGCATCAGAAATACCAGAATACGTGAAGAACTCAATGTCGAGCAGCTAGTTCTCCGGACGGAGCGATCCATGCTTCGGTGGTTTGGTCATATTAGACGTATGTCCCCGACCAGGATCCCAAGACGTGCTATGGAATCCGTACCATCGGGCAGGCGTCCCCTAGGTAGACCCAGGATAAGATGGTTAGATCAAATTCATAATCTCTCCTCTACCCGTATGGGGATTGTCCTTGATGATTTGGAGTCGATGGCGTAGGATCGAGAGCTATGGAAGGTCCATTTAAGTAACCTACACCCGCGACCCAATTAATGGATAAGCGGGCCATTGAAAATGTATGTATGTGTGTATGTATGTATTGTATATTTTATATAGACTAAATGAAGTTAAGTAGTGAATAGGTTGATCTTTTATTTACTTATTAACCACTTTGCCACAATTTGTGACCCCGCCTAAAAGAGCATAGTAAACATTTTCCATTAATAAAAACGAGCGCGAAAAATGCTTACAGACTACGAACTGAATGTACTACGAATCGATCGAAGTAAAACGCTCCGTTAGCGAATCTAATATACCCACGGGCCACGAGCACAGCACAGAATTCCCCTTTCTGGATATTACCGCCGGAATTGTGGGTTTCGGGGGTAGATTCGCAATTTTACACGGTTGGTATAAAAAACAACGCAACACAGTGGTCGCCGGCCGCGGTGAAGAGCAACATAATGTCACAGGTCAGCGACATCATTCTCAATCCCCCAGTAACACTCTCAATTACAGACTTTTAGAAGAGATCGAGTTAGGTGATAAAAATCATCTCATCTGCTGGGAATGACAGAGTTAGCGGGAAAATAAGTGAACGCTGCCATTGTAAAATCTCTTTGGCTACAGCGTTTATCGCAAGACATGCTTGGTATCATTAGCATCAGTATTCAGTAGTGAAGAACTTCCCCGTCTAGCGGTTTTAGCCGACAAAGTCGCAGAAATGAAAAAGACAGACAATTCGAATGCTTCTGACCATCTGACAAAAGAACAGCATCTATTCCTCTCATTCCAACGCCAACGTCAGATCTCGAGACTCGAATCGCTCAACTCACACAACAAGTCGAACAGTTAAAATGTTGACCCCTATCATGGAATCCGCCGGGGGGAATTGTTCACGGAAAAAAATATTTTGGTATTGTCGAATCCGAAAAGTGAACAGAAATCTGGAAAAAAACCACACCCTACCAATAGTATGTGTTAATATTATGTATATACCTACCTATATGACATAATAACTGTTCAATTTGCGGATTCGACGATACCAAAATATCCTTCTCCGTGAATAATTTCCCCCGGCGGATTCCATGATAGGGGTGGTTGTGTGTCATCAATTAGTTATGGCGGTGACATATATTCAAGATTAAGATCGAGACGTCAAAACTTTTCGCGCGTTGGATCGAAATGGCGCTGTGAAGACTATTGTTGGTTCCACAATGAGTGCGGCCACAAAGCGAGGAACTGTCGTTCTCGGTGTTTATTCAACAAAAAATCAAAAAATCAGTCACTTGAAGCGGCAAGTGATAATAGCCTCCGCAGTTGCCGCTTATTCATTATAGAACCCATTTTTGACATTTCTGTGCTAATTGTTACCAACAATAATTTACTATCGCAGATGTCCACCGAGCGATTATGTTATAGGTGTCGATTTTCTGCGACACTATTAGAGCTATCGTGAACAAAATTTCCCCTAAACTTTTCCCATTTTTCAAAAATAGGTATCGGCAATGGGAAACAAATTCCCTCGGAATAAATTGGTATCGTGAAGAAAAATTCCCCCGGAATTTGATTGAGTTCTCCCGGAATATTTCCTTCGTAAATTTGCAGGTGGAAATTGAAAACGTAAGCAGTTTTTATGGTAATTAGTTTAAAGTCTGTTCCTTTTTTTGGGATCCCTACGTTATCCCCTTTTCCAAAATCCCTTATTGGACATATTCTCCCTTTTTTTTTTCCTCTTTTTTCAAAATCTCCCGGGACGAAATCCCTTTCTATGTCAAAATCTCCCACAAGCAAACTAAACTTTGCATAGGTATACCCAACCTTACATCTACTCCAAATCCTACAGTGACCACAGGCCACGGATCTCACTTTTTAACACAATTTTTAGGTGTCGCAGCGACAGAATTAATAACACCAAATGTAAAAATGGGGAATTTTGGCCCTGGGCATTTTTTCAGGTTCTTTTGGAGTAAGGGATTTCAGCACAGGGGATTTTGAAAAGGAGATTTCATCACCAACACCAAAGTGCCATAGGATTGGTGTTCCTACTCAGTGTAGGTTTATTTATTGAATGAAAATCGGGACATTGCCAACGGTTTCATTACAAATAGAAGCAAACAGGATTTAAAAAGTAAAGGGTGTATAAGTTTAAAATCTTCTAAAGAAGGAACGTTAAAAAGAACTTCTGGGAATGCCGACTATTTTCTAACCCAATCTCGTGATCCTTTCCAACCAATGTCTGGTAACCACCTTCTGCAAAGAACCGCAGGCATACACTTAGCTTGACTATCAACGGGAGGATTGTGAATTGCAGGAGTTGACATGGCAGTAAACAGAGCCAGGTTCAAGCGATGGCTTGCACAGTGTACACACATAGCATTTGGATACTGTATACCTGGATAGTCTCCTTATTTTTATAGATTTAAATTTGTATTAGAAAGTTTTAGTTTTTACTTTTTTGTTTACGTGCCTGTCAAAGGACCACCATTTTCTCGAGCAAGGCGCCTGTCACCAAACATGCTCCAAATAGCCAACAGCCTAGTTCCAAATTATGTTTGAGCAGGGCATCTGCAACTGTAGCCCCTTGAAAAGTCCGCCGGCAAGCCTACTGCATATGGTTAAGAAGGCTAACGGGGAATGGCAACTTTGCGGGGAGTTTCGCCGTTTGAATTCTGATACTGTACCGGATAGATACCCTGTACCTTATATATAGGATTTTACATACTTTCTGGATGGTCAATATATTCTTCCGACACTGGATCTACAGTGCACATACCACAATTGAGTTCCGCAACATGGACTCAGAAATGCTAGGAAAACATTGCAGTGATTCGTCGATAGCATCCTACGTGATGTCGAATACATCGATGACATAACATTGGCTCATTCATAAGTCGCAGATATTCATACATAAAAATTGCTAAAAACATCTTTGGCTTAACATTTGTGGGTTTCCGCCGTTGAATGTTTTAGGAACCCCCAAAAATTATTTAACAACTAGAAATCCAGAGGAAATTATAAGAAAGCATCACTTCCTCAATCACTACAACAGACAGAAAAATGTATAGCTTTTGAAATGCTGTCAAGAATAGCTCAAGGATCTCGTAATGCAGCAAAAGTTACCTATTGTTCTGACCCTGAGCGTGATGGCATTTCAGCCTAAATTGCAGGAATTATTCACTATACTTGACTGGCAGTGGGATATATTTCATCCCCTTGCCGATTGGTTAGAGTGTGTATTTTGACTGCCCATTGTGTATTTTGACAACCACCTTAATGTTTTGGACTTTAGTGTGGCAATCATCTGTAAACCGTTTACCCAACTGCAATTCTGAATGAAATGAATGAAATGAATGAAATGAATGAAATGAATGAAATGAATGAAATGAATGAAATGAATGAAATGGATGAAATGAAGTGAATGTAAATGAATGAAATTGAATGAAATGAATGAAAAAATTATTGAAATTATTGAATTGATATGGTAAACGCTGAATCGATATTTTCTACAAGTTGCGCACAACTCAATTTGCTTAATTCTTTTTATTTATAAAAAACTGTGTTCCTGCTAATTCATAAAAAAAATTTGTTTAATCATCTTAACCAACAAATCAACAAAATTGATATAATTAGCTCGCGGACTAACAAATTTGTCAAAAACATAATCAATTACCCGCAAGCCATAATGCCAGTAATTATTATCTAATAAATCATTTTATCCCAAGTCATCAATAACGAGTCGAACGTAATACTCCTCAGCTATAGGAGCACATTCACATCAGAACTGCCCTTGGAATAAATTACCTATGTGACAAGCAACACATACTCTTAATATGACAGTATTTTAGTTCACTGTCATTGTTGATCGATTTAATAAATTGAAAGGAGAAAACAAACCGACAATATCATTGCATTTCAGAACTATTGTCATTCAGGATGTATTGAGTATTGACTTATTTATTCAGTAACCATGTCCTCTCCCCATTTGATTATTAGCAAAAGTACCCAACCACGTGTGTGAGTATCTACCTCTCGCAAAGTCCATTTAGAAAATCCCAGGCAAAGTGTGCAAGTACACGTGCCGTTTACAATTACGTGTTGCTGTCGTTGCAACACTGCACGAGTACGACTGTGAATGTGTTACACTCTCACAATCCTTTTTTTTCGTAAACACTTTTCAAAATAAGGGGGGCACCCGTTGCCCTCGGAGTTATTGTGCAACAAGGTTGTTGCTTGACTTTGATTTAGTTTTTGCATTTTATGAGGCTTGAAGGTTTGAAGGTTTTCTTTTTCCCCTGCAGAGCATCACAAACCCATGTTGTAAGTAAGTGCACTTGGCAAAAGAAAAATTAAAAAAAAAAGCAAAACGAATACTAAAACCAATTCTTAAACAAAAAACTCACATTCTCGGCAAATGGAGTCGCAGAAATTGTCCAAGTTCCCAAATAAATAAGCATCACCAACAGTATGGGCACCATCCATTGTAAAAGTTGTTGGTCGGTGAGTTTCACTTTGTGGGCTGACTTTACACGATATGTCAGGGACACCCTAATGGAATGGAAATAAAGAATTATAACAACACTGTAAGGATATCCAAGGGGGAAATAAAGTTTTAGTTTGTCATTGAAACTTACCTCCAAGTTTTCATAAGCAGCGAGGTGTATGTAATACAGAAACCCATGTGTCGAGTCCATTTCGTAGCTATGCACCAGTAGGTATCAAGAATAGGGAATATCGCTGCCATCTGTAAGGAATTAAAAATAAAATTGTGTATTTATATGAAACGATTTTTTAATTGAACTAGATACAAGTAAGTATAGTTACTTATAGAATACCGATTTGTAATTAAGTCCCTGTCAGAGAGATTCATATGTCAATTTCAATCCACATCATGTTTCCAATAAAAAAAATTGTCTTATAAAACATTAGATCAGTGTCGGTGAATTCACCATAAATAATTCTAGCTTTGAAAAGCTATTATCAGAAATAGGATATATGCGCAAAAAAAAAGTCTGAACAAAGAACGTTGTCGACAAGCAGTCTTTGTATGAGCCTTGGGAATACGAAGTGGACTGGTTAATGAAATAGCTATTAGACAACAGAAACTACTCTGTTCATATTAGCAGTTCACTTTTGAAAGATGACTATTTTTCTTTATTATTGAACTTAAAATACGGGAAATTCATTCAGTCAAATAATAAGGTTATGTGCCTGAAGAAAAAAATTTTATTTGCTATTTCGAACTTCTCTCATTCATGATGGTAAAACAATCACATAAAGCAATCTGATAATTTTTTAGCTGTTGGGGGTTGCTTTTGATAATTTCTCTTCGAAAACTTATTACTTACTTACTTAAAGTGGCGCTACAGTACGGGTGGACCTGGGTCTCAACCAACAAGCGCCTCCAGCCAGCACGATCTTTGGCCAGCTGTCTCCAGTTTCGCACGCTAAACTGGTTAAGGTCCCTTCCACTTGAGTGCACCATCTGAGTCGCGGTCTTCCTCTCCAGTGCCGTCCCTCAGGTGTCGATTCGAAGATCTTCCAGGCCGGAGCATTCACTTCCATTCGCTTTACATAATCCAGCCCACCGCAGTCGTTGGACCTTCACTCTTTTAGCTAGGTCGATGTCGCTGTACAGCCTGTGCAGTTCGTCGTTGTATCTCCTCCTCCATTCACCGTCTATGCAGACGGGGCCGAAAATTACTCGAAGAATTTTCCTCCTCGAAGCAACCAAGAGTAACCTCATCCGCTTTTGATAAAGTCCATGCCGAGGTCCATGCCTCTGCACCATAAAGTAGAACTGGGATGATTAAGGTCTTGTAGAGGGTCGCTTTAGTTGTTCGAGATAGGGCTTTAGTACTCAATTGCTTTCTTAGCTCAAAGAAATAGCGATTGGCAAGAGTTATTCGTCGTTTAATCTCAGCGCTTACCGAGTTATTACTGAGTTTTTATTTGATTTAAACTAGAAAAGTTGTCACTCTTTGTTTTTTGCAAGACAATAGGGAAATTGCCGAAAAGTTCAGAACAATAAATTCCAGAATCTGCCAGGACTTAGGCACAACTCCTCATGTTAAGACATTTCAATCACTCGCATTGAAATTAAAAATTCAGAATTGAAATTGTAGAGCCGTCATTCCCTCTTGTGAGCCAGACCTCACCGGTTGGGAACCAATGTGGCTGCAGTGGTTAGAGTTTTTGTTGTGACTGAGTCTCGTAGTTTCCAGGAAAGAGAAACAAATTATATCACAGTTTCTCAACCGCATTACACCAAGAAAGGTGTATAGTTTATGGATCTGAATATTGATTTCCCTTTCAGTAAAAAAAGTTCTACACATACACACAGAACCATTGCACAAATGTAAGTGCATCCAGGATGGTAACGTTTTTGCTGTTGAAAGCTGTCAAGTTGAGCATAAACTGAATTAACCTTAAAATACCGAATATAATCACAGTAACTAAACCGACTATAAAAGTAGACGAGTTTCAGCCATCATAAACGGTCCCAAAACGGACGTTGTATTCAACAGCATAGCCTAAAACAATCTCGCAGTCCGAAGAATTATTTCAAAAAAAGTTTTATTGAAAAGTGTTCAGTAGTTTTCGCGCTTTGAGGTAACAATGAAAATTCCTACAGTTTAAGATATACATAAGCTTTTGCTCGTTCGTGGTTTCACTCACACAGCACTCAGGATTTGATACAGGATTTGATACAGTTCTAACTTTAGTTGCTCTTCCTTTCCACCTCTAGTAAAAGAAGATGGCACGCTAGCAACAACTCATAAAGAAAAGGCAAAACTTTTCGCTAGCATGTTTTCACTGAACTCCACCCTAGATTCTGCACAACTAGAGCCACCAAATATCCCGAGGGTGCAAACATCGATGGCAGAAGTGAAATTTCAGCTTCGAATAATTCAACGCATCCTTAAGGAACTAGATTGCAATAAGGCAACGGACCCGACGGAATTCCGGCTATAGTACTCAAGAGCTGTGCTCCAGAACTTGCACCTGTACTATGTAAGCTGTTTAGCATGTTGTACTCCCAGAAGACGTTTCCTTCTTGCTGGAAAACCGCTCGCATTCAACCTATTCCAAAGAAAGGGAGGAAATGTTTGCCACAAAACTATCGTCCAATAGCGTTACTTTCAATGCTCTCAAAAGTAATGGAAATGAAAAAAAAGGCAATAAATGTCGAAATAATCAAATATCTAAAAGGCAACCGATTAATAAACGGCAGGCAATACGGATTTCGGAACCGTGTCGTTCCACTGGAGACCTGTTAAGCTACGTAACGCAAGCAATTGAACAACACGGCGAATCCAGAGCCGTAGCCTTGGACATATCAAAGGCATTTGACCGAGTCTGGCATAGAGCCCTATTAAGCAAGTTGGCGTCTTATGGATTACCACAATAACTCTGCGGGTGGATGCAAACTTTTCTTCTGGGAAGATCGATCCAAGTTGTGGTAGATGGTGTATCATCTAATTCGTTTGCTATAAATGCAGGAGTGCCCCAAGGATCTATTCTTTCGCCAACTCTATTTCTTCTCCACATCAACGATTTGCTTGGATCGATAAATAATAATATCTACAGCTTTGTTGATGACAGCCTCTTATATCCTCTATCTCGAACAGTGGGCCTGTGAATGCGGCTACATCTCACAGTAAGAGATGTGAAGAAATTAGTTCTCTAAATGGTGATCTGGACAAAATCTTGAACAACTTGGTTGTATTTAATGCAAACAAGACACAGCTCACAACATTTTCCAGGAAAAATGCATCAACAGTTCCTCAGATCCAAATGGATGACCATCCAATCCATCCCAAGGACTCAATGCACCTTCTAGGAGTCACAGTCAATTCAGGAATCACATGGCAGGACCACATATCCTATATCGCAAGATCGGCGTCCGCTAAGTTGAGCTACCTATTTAGAGCAAAGAGGTACTTTAGCCCCAAGCAACTTCTCCTTCTCTTCAAAGCACAGGTTAGACCAGGCCTGGAATATTGCTCCCATATATGGAGCTCGGCCCCAAAACATTCACTTAACCTACTTGACAGCATACAGAGACGAGCAGTTCGACTTATTGGAGACCCTACACTCACATCGAATCTGCAACCGTTAGTGCACAGAAGACAAGTCGCTGACCTATGCTTGTTCTATAGGTACTTCCATGGTAGATGTTCCGAGGAACTCAAGGACATTATCCCTCGAAATGCAACTTTTGGGCGCCCCACCAGACAGGCTGCTAATGCTCATGACCATACAGTACACTTGACAACCGCGAGGACATCATCTTTCCAAAACTCCTTCTGTTACAGGACAAGCAAACTTTGGAACTCGCTTCCTGGGGATATATTTCCAGAAGACTACAATGTGCAGCAATTTAAGTGCAGAGCTAACATACATCTGCAAGTATCTCGGGGCGCTGATGAAGCGTTATAGGTTTGCCTTTCCTGGGAGAAGTATTTAAAAAAAAAAAAAAAAATTCGGAACACAATGAATCGTTTTCGCACCATGTACACTCTAGTGGGTAATACCAATAATACGCATCTCCAAAGACGACGAACAGTGCGAACAGAAGAAGTTATTGCCGTTGTGAAGCGCGGTGTTGAGGAGAATCCGATTGAGTCGTTTCGCCATCGTGCACAGCAATTGAATCTTTGCCAATCCACTTTGTGGAAGACTTCTAACTAACAGCAACAAAACTTTTACGAAGCGCGTATTTTCGCGTAATGGACCTGTGAACTGGCCTCCACGATCCTGTGATCTCACAACTTTAAAATACTTTCTTTGGGGGTATATGAAGTCACTATAGTCTATGCCGATAAACCAGACAACACGTTGGAAGATTTGAAAGTCAACATTCGCTGTGCTATTGCTGATATACGTTCCCAGTTGCTCGATAAAGTTGTCGAAAATTGGACTTCACGATTGCGTTTCATTCGAACTAGCCGTGGCACGTATATGCCCGAAGTATTTCTTAATCACTAATGGCATAATATTATCTATTAAATAGAGCTAACATCATAGACATTAACATTAGCTTTAAGTAATTTATTTCATATTGAATTTGTATACCTAAAAAAAACAACCCTTATATTGCAACTCATATAGACTTGCAGAGTTGTCATAATCCGTGTGATTTGTTTTAAAATGGAATTCTTGTCAATGTCGATATTGTCAAAGAGGTTATGTTAAGATCTATTAGTTTTTCTATACACGTACTATTATATCCCTTGGTGATAACAAGCCTAATCATTAATCAATTAACCCCATAGGATTTGCTATAGGCATCCCACTTATTCCGCCCACATGCAGTTGTTGTATATACCTACATCTGGTATCTTGATTGGAACACCTTTGTACTGTATAAATTTAATAACAAACTCATAATCCAAATCCCTTGCCTCAATCCTTTTCTAATTACTTCCTCGTGCGCACGATCCCATTTAATTGACAACACTTACTACCCATACCCACAGACACTCAAATGCGAATATCCCGCACTGCTTACATCCTGGTTGTTGTCTTATCCTTTCATACTGCTTGTGGTTTCCCAAGTTCTAATAATAATATATATTATTCATGTGATTACCCTTTCGTGGTGCTGGTGCTATAAATATCTCGCCAAGCATTTACCATGAGGCTGCAATAATTATTCCCTGCAAGTAGGTTATGCTGCCGCTGAGCCTTTAAAGCTCACCCTCAATTGGCACAACTGCACCGCCACTCGAAGGGCTAAAGAACAATCCGGCGGACGTAAATAGTTCCTTACTCGGAAAAAAGAAACAATTATCCGTGTTGCCACTTTCGCAACAGGCACTGTACAGACACTACAGTCATTGGCTTATTATTCACCCTAATGGTCTGGTTTCATGCAAACCTGAAATGTGGTGTTAATTTGACAAATTACTACGAGGTCCTTGGTGGTATACGGCATACCTTCGGGTAATGGGTTTAAATGGGCAGTTGATATGTCTCTGTCACAGTGCAATTGCTCGGAGAAAGCTTAACCTAATTCATAAATGGAAATTATTAATTCATTGTGTTGTCGGTACTGTCATGACTCTGACTCATAAGATATATGAAAGGGGTTGGAGGGAATCATTTCTTCTGAGAGGTTTTCGGGTTAATTTTAGAGACAAGATATTACAAGGGTATAATGTCACATTGGATGTGTCCTTCTTTCCCTTGAAATAAATTCCATTTGCAAGGAAGATTTCACACAGTGAAACGCATAAACTGATTAACAATTATGTCAGTGGGCTACCTGTGGAGTGTGTGTAATGAGTTGCAAATATATCACCCGCAAAATTTTGAAATATAACCCTACTAGCAACGCCCGCGGCTCCGCCCGCTGGTTTCTTTTCTATTAAATTAAATTCAAATTTATTTCAGCTATCAATGCACGTTTGTTATACCCTTCACAGGAAGGTAATTCACTTTGTCATTAAGAAGGATTCACCGGAGACCCTACAAAATATATATATTCTGAATCAGGATCACATTCTAAATCGATTTAGCCATGTCCGTCTGTCTGCCTGTCTGTCTGAAAGCACGATAGCGTCCAAACGAATCGACTCGACTTAGGTGAATGAAATTTTATGAGAGGACTTGTTTTTACCGTTGCCAAGTTGGTATTAAAAAATTGTCTATGTCGGTCAAGTAGTTCTGGTACCTCCCATACAAAACCAATATTAGACACATGCGTGTACCTGCGCCAGTACATACAGTGGAGGGTATCAAAGCATCGGCCAAGCCGATGGTAACACTTTTACTTGTTTATATTTTGTCTTCTTTTTAAGCTCACAAAATATTTGATCGCTATGCCTTTTCATAAACTATACCTACATGTTATTTATTTAATGGGCGCAAGTATAGCTATAAAAAAATTACGCCTACAGCTCACACGTGAACATTCAATATATAGCTGTCCATGTGATAGACGTGGCTATCGGAGGTCAACTCTGGCAATGGCCGAGTAATTCCGAAGATAGCCCCTATACCCCCGTTTCCCCTTCCCCCATCCACACCCTAACTAACCTATACTGATCCGGAGGATGTAGCCGGTACAATCTTGAAAGAATTTTTAAAATCGACCAAATAGTTCCGGAGTTAGTCCCTACCACCCCCTTTACCTCTCCCTCGTCTCGAACTTAGTGCTTACGTAACCTGTAGTAATCGGAAAGTCCAAAGTCAATGGACATAAGATTTCACATAAATAAAAACTCGTCACAGGTATGATCTAATTATTTATACTACGCGATCATATCGTTACACTTTCCATAGCTGCAGATCTCAAATACATATATGTATATATGTATCTATCACTTACGCACCACAAACCTGTTATATGTACGTAGACGTACATATATACATATTTAGTTTGTTTAAAGCATATCCATTGCCTGCATCAAATTCAACTACGCCATACATGAGTATGTACGTACAATGTGCATTCTGAATGCCAGTCGTGCGAGTAATCATATTCTATTTTAGGAACGCAATATAAAACTACCCCTAAGCACAACTGCAATCGAGAAATCATTTTTTTCGCACTTGACCAAATAAGATCTATTTTCAATTTTTTATATCTCACCCTCTGGATGGACCAGAAAGATGCATTTTAGCTCAAAATACTCGGTGAAGTATTGGCTAACAAATAAGAGCATTTCTTGAAATGACATACGTAGATTTATGAGTATAATGGCAAGTTGAGCGTAGTAAGGTCGAAATAGAAAAGTAGGGTGCTAACGTTTTTCAACCCTTATAGGTCGAATTTTGAAAAACGATGAATGAGGCATGTAATTATTTTGATTTATCTATCAACACACAAACTTTCAAGTTCATACGGCTAACGGTTCGTGAGACCCCCCTTATTCCCCGCGACGCCTTTACTCCTGAGCAATTCTCACCCACCCTACGTACTAAGTTGGCCACACATCTATAAATCAGAAAAAGAATCATGACAATCGGACAAATGGTTCTCGAGTTATGGAGAAACGAACAGACGGACGTTGCATTTTATAAGTAGTATGGATATGGATATGGATATCGTCTACGGGTTTCTAGAGCATCACTGAATAGGCATCTTTTTGTATTTTGGCTTGGTTTTCAACTAGCGTAAGACTTCTTTGTGTTAACATTCAACACGAACTATGCTATGCAATAGTTTATTAAAATAAAACTCCTCACCTCCAAGTACATAATGGCACATCCAATCAATGTTATCAACAGGAATATCGGACTGGCAACTTTGAAAACTTTCACTTTCCTGTGGTGGAATAAATATCCAGCCAGAATGAACGTTGACACAGCGCATCCAATCGACACAACCAAAAGCGATATCCTGCAATTCAATTTAAAATACATATATATACAGACATGACCCTTTGAAAGTCAACAGTACTTACCTAAATGGCCAGTTATAGGTAGCCAAACATGGTTCCGGTCCTAGGCAAAAACCACAACCGGGTGCACATTTGTAGCACACGAAAACATCTGCATAATAATTGCTCACGTTGTCCCGCTGCTCCTGCCAGGCTATTTCCATGACGGTCCCATTAAAACCGTCTGGATGCCGTACCGAATAGAAGCCACGTCTGCATAGACACTGATAGGAGCCACGCGTCCATCCATTTGGTGTGGCAATGATTTTATTGGTTATTGTCGGTGATTCTATTGGCATGCGGTATTCGCACTGTTTGTTCCGAAAAATGTCACAAAATGATTTTGGGGAAATTTTTCAAAGATTTTTTTTTTCAAACTTACCTCCATGGTATCTCGGTGGCATTTATGTGATCCGTGGAACGCTTGAATGTCATTAATGGACTCAGTCATTTGTGTGTCGACTAAATGCAATCGACGCGACTGTATCTGTTGGTAGTTGAAACGATAAATTGGCGCCTCGCATTGGTTCACCCGCAGACTAGTCACATCGATATCAATGCTAATGAATCCTCTAAGTCCGTGTCGACCGACCGGTGGTATAGCTATGCTGTAGGAGAGAATCCATTTCCCTATATTACACGACAAATAGGGGAATGTCCACCAGCCCTTGTAGTAGATATTCGGTGGGCTAAGGGCGAATTTTGGCGAACGTAGGCCAGGTGAAGAGGTCTCATCTTCGAACCTTAAATTAAATGAAAATGAAACTATTTATATAAATTTGTTAAGTCAAATTAAGAGTTATTTTTTAATTAAATTAATTTTATTTTTAAATGCTAATATAAAAACTTGCTTAGATTGAATGCTAAATGGAGTAAAAGTAAAAAAAGGCTTGTATCGGAATTAAGACACTGTACGTGAAACTATGGACATGTGTATGTGTGTCTCAAACACACAAATAGTATGGTCTCTTTTCCTAGCTTGTCCTTAAATCAATCATAGTCAGTTACGTTGCAATACCAAACGGAAAACTATAAAATAAAGTTTAACTTCAGGCGCTGGCTAAAAATACTTTTTGCGCTGTGTACACCATTTGTGCCTCTGAACCGCGTTATATATTTATATACAATGTGAAAATAAAAGCCTTACGTCGACCTGACCAAAATTAAGTAAAAATAAAATTAATAATTGACGAAACAGATCCGTGATCTAGGTAGCTTCTCGCAAGAATTCGTTTAAGAGAGCTTTTATTTTTGTGACGGATGGAAGGGACCTCCAGTTTTCTGCTAAGTCTTAGCTGCTGTAGCTAAGAGTCTTTTTTGAGGACAGCTATTTTCTCGAATGTCTGTCAGACATTGGCTAACTGCCGACCTTTTTGAGGGAGCGGAAGATGTCTTAGTAGAGCTCATACACTAACCGATTTTTAAGAAAAGTTT
Source organism: Cheilosia soror (assembly GCA_949372485.1). Classification (NCBI taxonomy): domain Eukaryota; kingdom Metazoa; phylum Arthropoda; class Insecta; order Diptera; family Syrphidae; genus Cheilosia; species Cheilosia soror. The sequence continues at coordinate 125,166,704 of OX443561.1, forward strand.
GCCTGATGAATGACATACCGATCCTCAAGAAAGAAAATCCCGCATTCTGCGACAATCATCATAGATTCATTAATAATTTTGCTTGCTCCATTCTAATCCGGTTTTAGGCCAGAAAATATCCAAAGAAGTCCAAATCGAAACTCACCATTTTTTTAAGCCGCGATATAAATGAGGCAATGAGCCCGGCGACTATTCAAAGAATTGAGTGTTCAAGCTTTGTTGTTCAACTGGTTTGTACTAAGTACGCTGCTTGAGCGAAACTAAATGTTAGCTGCTCCTGCTCTCCAATTTTTTTCTCCAAATATTAGCTAAATCCCTAGCTAAATTTCGACGTAGAGTGCTCTCTGTGGATATAAGTGTCACAGAAAAAAGCTGTTCGTTGAAAATAACTTCCTTCAAAAATGCATCGACTCGAAAAAAGTGTTTTATTTTCGTTGCACTTTCTTTTTTCCTTGTCTGGTATTCCTTGATCTCAAATTTATCATTTTCAAAGGATCCATATTTACTTTTCCGTAACACAAAAACACAACAGAGAAAAAAACAATAGATAATAATGTCAAAATTTAGATTGAAAAAATGTTCCGAACCATTAAGGGGCGCGCTAAATTGTGACAGATACATGCAGTACAGTCTGAAATGAAAATTGGATTTTTTGAAGCAGTGTATAGCTGTAAGCCTTACAGCCGATTTCTTCACAAAGTACTAGCGCTAGTACCGGTATTAGACCAAAAGTTGATACTCAAGTCATTTCTTCACGAAGTACTAAGCTGAATTTGGTACCGAGTATTAGTTAGTACTTGGTATTAGCTGGACCCTCAAAATCGGCAGTCTAACGTCGTTAGTACCTGAATTAGATCGATTTCATTGCTTTAGCTCTTGCCTATTTTTTGTCAAAAAGTAAATACATCGTAGGTTTAAGTCTAATGAAGTTGATTAGAAAATGGATTTCATTTTTGATAGGGATAATTGGTTCAATAATTTCGATGACGACATTGAGAATGTGAATGGTGAAGAAGGGGTGGCAACTCGTTGATCTGAGCGCCGCATCTACCATATTATGCTACAATGGAATACAGTAAATACTTAGGACGATGTGGGTTTTTTCGGCAATTTCAGTTGTCCAGAGTAACGTTTTTTTACGTTCGAACTTGGACGAATTGCAGTACGGTTAACATATTTTATATACTTTCAGTTTTAGTCGGTAATCGTTTTTATTCACGATTTTACCAGTAATCATTAGATATTGTCTGAGGAACAATTGCTGATTCATGGCAAGTGGATAGATGTAAATAGTGGTTGCCGACGTCATTCGCGTACCAGCCGCTAGTGTATGTCGCACACTGACAAAAGTATGATGTATGGCCTTCACACGCCATTTGGACAAATTTATTCAAATGCCAGCAACATTGGAAAAACAAGAGGTGGCCACTGCTGCATTTTATCGCTTTGCATAGTCTCCACGGACAATCGGTGTAACCAACTGCACTCAGCACTCATGTTAAATTGCAAACACCGAATTGGTGAGTTCAGTTCCATATGTGCAATAATAGAAAAAAAAACAACCAATCATATACGCTATTATATGCTATTTCGTGCTAGATACCCCTATACACACATATTTTATGGCAGGAAAGCAACAACAATACAAAAAAAAATACTTGCTCTTGAATAAAAATCAGTCATCCTGCAAAATGTTTGACTCTCAATGAGCATAAATGAACATAAAATGTCAACGTTATGACATTTCATACTCAAAAATGGCTACTAGACCAGTTTTGAGACGTATTAGTCGTTAGTACGGTTGATAAATTTAGCTCCGGTACTAACGATGTGAAGAAATACACAAGTACCAACTTTTCGTTGATACTGAGTATCAGAGCTAGTACCAGGTCTAGCTAGACCGGGTACTAATACTCATGTGAAGAAATCGGCCGTTAATGGATTCGCTTAAATTTAGCTCAGCTGCAACCCCCTGCTCGTCTTTCTTTTACATTGCTGAGTGTAATAATGTCCAATGAGTTTATTGCACTTTCAAAAATGAAATAAAGTCCAAAACTCGTTTTGGATCTTATTGCAATTTCAAAAGTGCAATAAAGTCCAAAAAAGTCCAAAATTACGTTTTGGACCTTTTTGCATAAGACTTTATTTCATGGCACCGGTCCTACTACTCAACTGAAGTTTTAGAACAATAAAGCAACGATATGTAACTGCTATTCTATTGAGATTTTCCACTTAAAATGCTTACTTAAAGGACCCAGCCGATTCCGTCGCGTCGACGATTGTACGACGATTGTACGACGACAATATTGACGTCGCCGCAGTCCGCACAATAATTGGAAACAATTTTTTGCAATTTATTAAATTTCAAAATATCCACAAAATTATTTTGATTGAACTGTTATCTGCAGCATTTTACAGTTTCTCTCATTATCTAAATATTTCCACCAATGATCACGCTGTGCTTACTGTCAATGAATGCGACGTCGCATCCAGTACGTGCGCTGCTTATAAGTCACTTTCCATAAGCTGCTGTACATTATATCAACCTGTCAGTCGAATGCGTTGTCGCAACGGACGCGACGGAGCTGAGCTGAGCCCTTTAAAGTAGGCAATGAGTACTTTCAGTAGGATAATCTATTTTTAAAGGGTCCGCCAAATAACTTGTTTTTTTTTTTTTGAAAATGCTATAAAAAAAAACTACTAAATATTTTCTCAAATTTCTTTTTTTATTTGAAAGTACAATCCTTCCGGTTAATAATGGAAAATAATTTCATTCAAATGGCTGCCTCGGCTGGCCATGCAGTAGCCTACACGATCGGTTCAATTTTTAAGCACATTATCGATTGTGTGCAGCTGGTATTTCACCAATGGCTTCACGAATATTGTCCTTTAAAGCGTCAATTGTCCCTGGCATGTCGGCGTAACACTTATCTTTTACGGCACCCCACAAATAATAGTCCAATGGTGTCAAATCGCAGCTCCGCGGTGGCCAAACGACATCAGCTCTGCGGCTGATAATGCGATCTTCAAAAACAGGGCGCAAAACATCGAGTGTAACTTCGGCTGTGTGGCACGTAGCGCCGTCCTGTTAAAACCAAATGTTGCCAATATCCTCCTCTTCAATTTTTGTGAACAAAAATTCGTTCAACATGGCCCGTTAACGATCGCCATTGACTGTAACGGCCACTCCTTGCTCATTTGATTTTGTTGATTTTTGAAACATCCATCCCACATTTTAAACTCTTTTATTTTGGGAATAATAATATTAAGTCCAGTCGCATGTTATCAACACCAAAACTGAAAAGTGAACTGAGATTAGTTAACAAACGTGGCGGAATAGGAACGATGTATTGAGCATAGCTCTCCTCGAAAAAAACTATGACAAAGAAACGACTAAAAGCTTTTACAGAAAATTGAAAAACTGTAACTGTTGGTTACAGATCAAAAATTGACGATCGATTATTTGTCATGCCAACAATGAAGGTGGTTAGTTTTATGGGATGCCAGTGAAGGGCCAGACAGGCAAAACATTTCTCAAAAACTTTTTACTCGCTGATATTTGAAAACAGTGAAGGGTTGACCTTGTCATGACATCATCCCGGACATCCGTCATATGCATTTAAATGGTCATTAAAATGCTGTTAAATCCGCACCCATTTGCAACATTAGTAAGAGTTTTGGCGGTTGTCTGAAGTCGCTGGAATGTTTAATTGTGACCCATACGGCGGCGTAGGTTCGAGTTCCCGCGGGAGATAACATTAGAGACAGTGCCACTGACCATAACTAGAAATAAATAATTTTAGAGTTTTTCCACCACCGGTATTCTATTTGAGAGGTTATATGAAATGAATGATCCTATAGGTGGGCATCTTTCTCATCCATACAGCTTCTGCAAAAATCATTTTGCGAAAACACCTAGCCAAGCCTCAGGCAGTGTCAAGTAATGACACCTATTGTGGTGCCGATGTGTAATTAATTTTAAGAGCGTTAAAAATCCTACTTAGGCCAAATTTGTTTTATCGCTACACAAGTAGGTGCCACTTGTTCACCTAAGATTTGCACTCTCGATAGCATCCAGCTTAAATTTTTGTTTGCAAGTAGCGATTGGTATGCCTAGGGTGCCTTTGTCCGGCACGATGGGTAAAGTTGTTCCAATTCTGGCAAGTTCATCGGGCTTATAATTCCCTGTAATATCTCTATGCCCTGGCACCCAAAAAAAGGTAAATGTTAAAAGGTTAACAGGTTAACAAGCAGCTATCAAATCCTTGGCTTCGATCTCTACAACTTCTCTAACTTTTTAAGTAGTCCTCGACTGCCGATCATCTCTTAAGGGGCTAGTACACAGTATGTAGCACGCCGCATATATATGTGGCTCTGACGTCAACAGAGAGTGCTCAAAGAGAGCTTGTACACGGGGGGCTTATTCTCAAATGCGCCTTTTTATGTCGGATTGGTATTTTTATATTTCCAAAGGCAATTCGATCCATTCAAAAGCGATAGCTATGGTGAGGATTGCTGGCAATGAATTGCTTTTGACAGCTTTTGGAAATACAAAAATAACAATCCGCATGAAAAGCGATCCGCCGCGCATTTGGGAATAAGCCCCCGGCATGTAGCCATTCGCTCCATACGCTGACGTCAAAATTACGTCAGAGCCATACATATACATATATGTGGTGAACAATTTCGATATAGTGAACTGGCCTGGTTTTTATTAGTTCACTATATCGAGTGTCTACTCTATTATACAATTCTTTATAATGTACCTGAGAGCAAAAACGTATTTAAACCAATTAAACCCTCTAAACTCATGAATGCATCCTCAGAGTGCAATAAAACTTGATGGTGTGCATTTAATATTTCAATTTCTTTCAGCGGGCATAAAGCATTCATACACAGAGCTCCTCAAACCATGGAAAAAGTCAAGAGCATCCTAATTTAAATTCCAGACGTTTTGTTATCTTTTCGACGAGTCCTCTCCCGTTCACATGTTCATTACTCATAATTGCAAAAAAAAAAATGTATTTACACTAAAGTGCCTGCTGAAGGACAGAAAAACAAAATTAAACATCCGCACCAACAATCGCAATAAATAATAAATGTTCCCTTGTCGTTTCAATTATGTAGTTTTATACATATTGTTGTCGTGTTGTATTGGGGCTGTTTTTTTTTCTTGTTTTGCGAAAGTATTTCCAAATGAACACATTTGTCTGAAGTATGTCATCTGGTTGGAGCATGAAGTTTTTGACATTATTGTTTTGATTTCCTTTCAGCAGTAGCGAGTAGTATGGTGACAAACTGAAAGTTTTCACAATATTTTATGTATGTCCTTGAATCAGGTTTTCTTTCTCATTTAAGCTTACGGAAAAGTTTTTTTATTTTCTATTGGTTCTTTTTCTAATTTTTATAGCGAATTTCCTTAAGCACTTATGTGCATGTTAATCGTCAGGACTGTATTTATATATTTAAAGTTTTTTAGGGCGAAAGTAATGATTGTCTTGAAGGTATGTACTTTACAAAATGTTTTTTCTAATCACTTTCATCAAGGGATGAATTGTCTCATCCGGGAACGAGGAATAATTTAGTGAGGGAATTCTTTTCTTCTTCTTTTCCCCAAATAGGTTCTATTTGTTGACATAGACTCGTATATAAATATTACACAAAAATACTGTAAGCGATCGAGTACCACGAGTTATTGTTGGTAGTTGAACGTATGTTTAGCTCGAATAGAGGTTATATGCTACACCCGAATGGATGGATAAAAAGGACAGCCGATTTGGTTTATAACAAACAAATTCCGCAATCACTTTGAGTTCGTTATAAAACGGTTAAAACATTTTCGTCTGAAAAAAAATTATTCGCATCTTCTAATTTATTCATATTTATCTGCTAGTTTTTGTCAGCTTTTTATATTCGTCTGACAAACTTGAAATTTCGTCTGAAAATCTGAATAAATCGTCAGCATTATTTTTGGATAGTCTAAATTCCTCTATGAATAGGTATTACATTTTACTCAAACTTATAGTTTTAAAAATTGTTTCAGACGTTTCCAATATCTGATTTTCTAATGATTTCTATTAAATTTCAGACGTTTTTTCGACTTTTGCCGACGCTTCCAATTTTTTTTTTCTGAAAAATACTATTTATTTGTAGACGAAAAAAATGTAGCCGTTATAAAATAGCTTTTCCCTTCATTTTATTTTCATTGCTGACTAATGATACATTTTTAATATCACCCATACTTGTTATGATTTTCATAAAGCCAATTATCGCAAATGTAAATTATGCCTTAACCGGACTTTCCGATTATACAAAAAGGGAGATAAATATAAATAATTTTACAGAAAATTATTTTAACTATGTCGGCTCCTACCTTGAATTCATTCAGGCTTATAACTCCCAGCTATCAACGATATGTTAACGATGCGCAAGCGTATCTTATAAGCGATGCTAAATCTTTTTTTTTGATTCAAGAAGAAAAAATTCTACGGTTATCCACACACCATTGCTATACTTTTATTGCAACATTTTTTCAACAGTCTTTTGCCGACAACTCCTTTGTACCAGATGCTTTTTATTTCAATTACCTACTTAACTACTCCATTGGCCCTTCCTCACTTTTGAACGTAATAATAATATCATTGAAAACAAATTACAAAAACTTAATGATAAATATTCACCACCCAGATGGCATTCCCGCTCTATTTCTTAAGAAGTGTTCTCTCGTTCTCTCCTACCCCCTTCCGCACCTCTTTTAGCTGTCGCTTTCTCAAGGCGACTTTCCTCAGATATAAAAGTCCTCTTTCATAACAATGATTCATAAAAAGGGATCAAAGAGCGAAGTTATTAATAAATTATTGCCCGATAGGGATACCCACACTTTCGCATATATCCAAACTAAATATTTTGTACGAATCCTTAAGCTTTCAATGCAAGTCTTTAATTTTCCCAAACCAACATGGCTTTCTTAAAGGTAGATCAACTACCACTAACCTTGTTGAATTCGTTTCCTTTGCACAATCGGCCTTATAAGGTGGTAAAGAATGTTATTGCAACCGATTTTAGTAAAGCTTTTGATAAGATATCGCATAAATTAATTCTTTTAAAATTGTCTGCCCTCGGCTTTGAACCAATACTGCTGAAATTGATATCCTCGATTTGCCCTCCGCGGTCTTTCTTGGAACAATCTCCTAGTTCTGCCGCCCTATCAAGACCAATTCAAACTGATTAACTTGAATTGAATAGCCCTGAGGATCGTAGGGATGTTGCAGACATTCTCTTCATTCTTTGACCCCTATCAAGCTCTGTCGATTGACCGTCTCTTTATATCTCAACAACAACTTCATCTTCTTTAATACAAACCTGCCTCTTCTATCTACCAACCCACCACACGTCCTATGGTTCCAACGAACCAATTTATGCTACGGAAGTAAACTCAAACCTTTCCATTTTTCATTTCAACCGCAGGGAGTCGATTAAACTCAGCCTTCTTCACCCTAAACCCTAGCTTTAATTTTGCCCCCACCAAAATTTAATTAAAAAATGAAATGCAATGTCATACGAATCAATGAGATCTATCACGTTCTAAAATAAAGTTTAATTTATTGTTAGCTCTCTAAAGATCTAATTTTTATTTATCTAATGTCAACCATTCGTCCGATAACTAGCAACTAATACATCGTCAATTGCACCCACAAAACTCTAGGTGACATTATGCAATCTTGTCTTAATCGTACATAAAACGGGTTCTGGAAAACTGATATGAGGTACTTTTATTTACAATTTTGCATTTGGGTAACTCTTTCTAAAATAGCAACCGTCTCAAAATTGCTTGACGGAAGAGGAATTCTCTATCCACAGCGATTTTGAGATTTTTTTCACGGTTAGAATGCATAGTGTAGTGTGTGGGAGACCTCACTATAAAATTTCGACTGTTCTGTAAGAGTGTGGCATTTGTTCCTGCTTAAGACAGTCAGTTGCCAGTAGTTTTAAAATTGTGGACAAAATAGTAGTAGGTGGGTCAATAAGTCCCTGACAAATTAAATAAGGAACACTCCTGTCTACACAAGAAATAGTCAAAGGGGGGCTAAATCTGGGGAGTGTGCTGGATGAGGGAGGAAGAGCCTTCACTCATGCAACTTTGCCAAGACAATTTTTCTTTCCCAAATGCAGCCTATCCTCAAATCGACTTGGAATCGATCCAGCAGCTCTGCGTGATATGCGCCGGTGATCGTTTTACCCTTTGAAGGTAATCAATGTGAATAACACCGAGCGCATCCCAAAAAACTGTCGCCATGACCTTGTTTGCTGACAAACCCACCTTGGCCTTATTCGGCTTTGAGTCACCAGTAGAGAAGTCCATTGTTTTGACTGTTTCTTGGTTTCTGGTGTGTTGTGGATGTGGTGAATCCAGGTTTCATCCACGGTTACGAAACGGCGCAAAAACTCAGTCGATTTTTTCTCGAACATCACCAAACACACCTTTGATCCAAACTCAAACGATGCCTTTGACAGATCTGTCTGAAAATTTGGGTGTGTTCTTTTGAAAGATGATTCTTGACAAACAAAATTATAAATTTAAGGTGACGACACAATTTATGTGAATTTTCAGGGACTTATTGATCTACCTATCTGGCCATTTACTGCAACTTTTAAGATTGCCTTCTTTTTGTAATACTTAACAATAGGTACATCATTAAAGTTTAGTTTTTTGCTAGATTAAGGGCCGGTTTGTTCACAGCTGGTTAAATCTGTGGTTAGGTTATCATAGATTTAGTTTAACCCATGATTAAATAACTGTGATAACCAAAAAGCGTTTGTTCACTTATTTTTCACCTTGGTCACCAAACCACAGATTTGCGACAAATCGTTCCAGTGTTCCAGTTTATTTGTTGTTAGATTTAATCAAAAGTTAAAATTGTCAAAACCGCAGTAATGCATGCAATTTTTTCCACACTGTCTTGCATTGTATTCATCTGCCAGTTGTTGAAAATGCGTCCACATAGCAGATATGAATGCAACACACTATTTTGCTATTATTATTTATTAAATTAATTTTTATTTTTGAAAGAAAGTTGTTTTGTTTTTGACTGTTACGTCAAAGCTTCAACAAACAAAATTAAAGAATTTCCTTGGTTAATGTCGTTAATCGGCTGAAATCGCCTGGTTATCGATTTCTGTGATTAACTAACCAAATCATGGATTCTCTGGTTAAAATTTGACTGAACAAACAGATTCTATGATTATCAGCTGGAATAACCATTGATTAGAGTTAACCAAAGATGAACAAACCGGCCCTAAGTGTAATTTTTCGTATAACCTGTAATTCAACACGTCTATCTTTCAAAAATATGCATAAAATTCCATCACCTACAGCTTAGTATTTGTCGAATTTGTTTAAAAATACATACTTCCTTGGTAACGGCTACAATAGTGCCTCGAGATGCTCCCACATTACGTATATGTTAGTTCTACCCTTAAATTGCAGTAAGTTGCAGACTTTGACAAATAAGGGCGCAGAGGAAGCTTGTTTAACGAAAGGAGTTTCGAATTCTCCTCGCAATTGTCGAGTGTATCATCTTGTATCTTGTTCTTTGGCTTGCAGGGCGCTCAAATGTCGCTTTTTGAGATATAATTTATTTAAATTGCTCGGAACATTGGCCATGGCAGAGCTAATAGAGTTAGTAGTCTTCTATATGCCATTGTAGATTTGATATCTATGTCTTTTCCACCTTCCTTGTTCGCATCATTTTGCTATTTTACAGACTCGCCATATAGAGTTTCGTGTTGGAATTACAACACTTGATAAGATTCATAAAAGCATTGCTAAGAAATTCAGTTTTTTTTCGTATATCACAAACTGATTTTATGAAATTCTGCTGCATGATAAAGACTGCGGGTGTCCTGAGTTAATGACAGCTCTTGATTTGTATAACAACGTAGCGCATATTTGGAGATCAGAGTTCTGACTAACCACTGACCTATCGGTTAGCATCTGCTGAAACATTTTAGGTTTTCCTTTCCCCAGAGAAGTACTTTACAAAGTTACCAACCAGTTTGGCCAGTTTTAGAATGTGTAAGGATTAAGTTGACAAACATAAAACCCAAAACTAATTTTGATTTTGTTGACAAGCGGATTGAAACTTTTTTTTAAACTATTTCTTATATCTACCACACAATGTGAAATGAAACAAGGCTGTACTAAAAGGGTTGCCAAAAAACAGGCCTTTTTCAAGGGTTCCTCTGGAGGCAATGCGGCCTTAACTATAAAAATGCCTAAATACTCCGGCCATGCACCGTCTCACATGGTGGGTGGATGGTATGTGAAATAGTTTTTCAAACTAAAACAAAGTTTCCAGTTCGCTTGTCAACAAAATCAAAATTCGTTTTTTTATTTTATATTCCAAACGTATGATGCCGTTTTTCTATACACAACATCCAAGGAGAGAGCATGAATTAATTTTAAGGGCACACGTTGTTATCCAGAAAAACAAGGGCCATCTGCACATGCATCCGTATAAACTTGCTCCTGTGGACGAACACATTTGTGCGATGTACAGTCCTTGTTGGGTGGCTTATATGTAGTGTCGTAACTGTTTAATTGTGTGTACTAATAGATTTGAAATTGAATTCTGTCACAAGACGATTTCTTTGGTTGTTGCTTTCTTTTGGAAGACAAGCTATTACATCCTTTCTACTGAGAATGTGGATGCGAATTACTAGGGCGGAATACATTTTGTTGGAGATTTCTATATTGCCTAATTTAGCTCATGACAATAGAAGATTTGTTGTTTAAAATAAAATACTGTTTTTTTTTTAGCAGGAATAATTAGAGAATAATTCCTTTCGTGAATTAATGAAGTCCTTTTGTGAGAAAGCAGTCAGCTGTTGTGCACCTTTAGAGTTGGGAGCGCTTTAGATACCTTCACTAAAAGATCTCATTGACAATCGTAAAAGTCGACTTGAATTGTCTGGACTTGAATTGTCGGTATGTCACTTCTTGACAATTGAGAAATGGAGGGTGTACCCTAGCGGCTATAATTTGAACTCTACTAGGCATATAAATTTGACATTAAACAATTAAATATTGTGAAGAATAAATAATTTTTTTAGGTCAAAACATAAAAATTAATCCTAACCAGTTTAAACTAATGGAAACTAAAGAAAAGTGTTGGAGCGAGCATCTCATTGCGGTGTACCTCAATGACAATACAACTCATATACAAATAAAATGGTTTCACCATGAACAAAATTCTTAGTTTTATTTCGTGGGGTTTTGAAGTCATCGACGAAGCATTTATCACCAGACCAGTTGCCTTACTGTTGGTATCACACCTATAGCATAGACCCAACTAGCCTTGACAAGCTCTTTCCCTTCGCGAATGTAGCGTTTTATGCCGCTAAAATATTCTGCAATCTCGCAAATATTCTACAAAGTCTCAGAAAAATCTCTGTTAGTTGGATTCGCCATTGGTATTTGGCACTAGCTTTTGCCCGCGGCTTCGCTTGCGCATTCCTCCAGGATTTGGTACACAGAAATTCCTTCACAGTCAAATAGTTCCCTCTTTTATATTTATATATCGCGGAGGAAGCTCGCATCTCAACATAGATCATAACTATACCAGACTGAGGCTCTATCTACGGGACAAAACATATTTTTTAGCTAGCAAATCTTTAGTTATATTCCATACCGCCCAGATCTTCATACTGTGAAACGTATGCAACCAGAAAGATCGTGAGGATGTGTACCACTTTCTAGCAGTATTACCCCGCCAGAGCGCTTGGTCTGCACAACTGGAAGCAGCGTGCCCGGGATCGTAGAGCACTGAGCTGCAGTGGCTCAGGCAGAGACACGTCAGGGGTCAGGGCAATCGAAATGTCAAACTGGGCTCTCCTATGCGCTCCGATGACCCAATAAAAATGTCAAAACTGGATTCTTCGGACACGTGTTCGCATAAGCAAATAGATGTCAGCTTAGTAGTAAGTCGAGTAATTCTAGACTTGATTTGTCAGTGTTGCGGCCATAAACGTTAACTGAGAAAACTGTTCACGTGATCAGTTCGGACCAATAAAAACTCAGCTACATGAAATTAGAGAGCTGTCAGACTTACTAAACTAGATTCTTGAACGCCTTCAGTTTTATTGCCGATCGGTTGACAGAAATTTGCTTCATTTGAAAAAATTTGTTTGAACCTGATACCCTACGTCTCCCGCTCATTAGCCTGATACATATATTTGATAATTCTTACAAAGTAGAGGCATTTCTGACATCCGTCAAGATCCTATAGAGGTTTCCTTTATAACTTAACTTGGACAATGTTTCGCGTGCGAAGACAAATGGATTCTCGCTGATTTCTACGCTTCAACTTCTAGTACTTCCTCATCTCCTTTGATGCAACGCAGGAATGCGCATTATGTCCCGTGACTTTGTGCACCACATTGCATTGACTTTGTTTTTGTAAAAGTCTGTCATAAATCTGATTTGGTGTGACATGTGTTCTGTCAAATATTACACTGATGACACGAATTACGTTTTCTTTTTTATTTGCTTCTTAAAAATTAAAAGATTTTTAACTAAAATACAAATTTCATCAAGTAAGCACCATAAAGTCCATAAATATGTACATAACACCGACCATCTAACGTTACCCCAGAGAAACATTGCAACAAATTAATAAATTAATTATTTTTTTACAGCTATACATGAAAGTACCTTTACTCTAACCTCTTTCACTGATAGCTGCGATTAACATTTATATTTATAACTAACGCTTTAGGATATTTGTTTTTCATTATCATTGGTAGTTTTGAAATGCCGATTTACTTCAGTGCCCTTTTAAACCCCCACCCCGGCTGGAAGAAAAAAATAATAATTCCAAGTCAAAAATAAAATTCCCAACCCTAAGGCGGTATCCTTTTAAGTCGTTCAGTATCAACACACTCCACTGAAGCTGCTTATCCTCCTGCCATTCATCGTTTCAGTGAGATTTCTTTCCTTTCACTTCATTCTGCTCCAGTGGAATGTGAAAATATTTTACTTGTTTTCAATTAATAGCCTTCGCACAAAAGGGTCTTCCATCTTCTGCTAAAAGCCCTTAACAAAAAAAAAAAAATGAAACATAAGTTTCCCCATACCCACTGTGCCATGGCAACAAGGCAAGACTAAAAGCGAACACAAGACATTTTATTAAGCATCCCGCACTTACCATGGATAGCTAGGAACTGGCTTCTTTCCAATTTGGAGTCCATCTTCCTCATAACGGGTATATTCGCCGGCGCTGTTGTCTTCGTTCTTCGTCCACCAGACGTATGATTGCACAGCTCCATTGGTCATATTTAAGGCAATAATTCGTGCCCCAGTTATGTACTCATCGGAGAGTAAGCCCTTAGACAAGGCATCTGATAGACCTGCGAATTGAATAAAGAAGCAAAGGGGCATAATCAAAAAGGATATTAAATTAAATGGAAATATGATTTTCAACATTTTTTTTTTTTTGTTGTCTGTCCCCTTTCCGGTCTTTAACGAAAATAGACTTGTCCTTCGAATACAGAAGAACGAAAGAGTATTACGCGAAACGAAGTTCCGAAGAGGGAGCATAAACTTGGAGTGATTTGCTTTATCGCTGTGTGTAAAAGGAAAGTTCCAGGTAAAGTCCTAACGCCCGTTGGGTTAAAAAAGAAAAATGGAAAAAAAAAAATACAAATGGAATTTCTATCAGAAAAAAACCGCTACAACAGCATACCAAGTAATAACTTTAAATTCAAGGATATCCAGCTGAGGATATCCTTCCCAGGTGTGGCATTATTCCGGTTGTCCATGGTGTAAGACATCTGTTGCGCCCTTTTTTTTCCCAATATCCTCCTACTACTGCGTGTTCGAGTATCCCTCAACTCGAACAGTTAGGGCATGACTTGTGGACTGAAACCTTCTATATCCTATTCGTATGCAAGAAAAGCTAACAAGTAAGGGCTGATAGTGTGTTTTGTGCGCTTTGTATTTTTATGTCGCTTACGGCAGAAGATTCCTCCCCAAACCCACACCCCTTTTCAAAACGAACTGGATAAAAGGGATGCCTTGATGGATTGCTTTTAGATATTATATTAAAATTCTGGGGACACGTTTAAATTCATTCAAACGTATAATAATGTTTTGATAAGATTAGATGCTTTCTTCTTTTGACAGGAGGCGTACGCACAGCACATATCCTGAGCGTTCCTTTCGTGTTGTTGTGTATTCTATTTGATTTTGCTGCCTTCCTGTTCCTGGGAAAATAAATGACATCTTGGGAGATAAAATTATGAAAATACTGTATAGGTGTTTTGTGTGTGACCGGTATCCTTATCTACAAAAAAAAATTTAAATGATTAAGGTCTGACATTTGCAATCCAATTGTTGGAGGTGTCTATTGTTTTATTGACACAAGTATTTTAGGTGTTAGGGGGCAATCACAACCATCTTTTTATTTACATTCTTGTTGATATTTTGGGGATACCTTAATTCTAAACTGATGTGTGACAGAATGACAGGACGTGGCCGTAAGGACGACGTTTTGTTAACGAAAGGGTTATATAGGTGAATTGTTGACTTTAAATATGGAAAGTGTGATTGGGTAAAATAATATTCACTGATGGTTGACGATCTAAACGTGTTCATATGGGTGTATGATGATGTGTGATTATATACATAAGTATGTGTATTATAGCATATAATCGATGAGGATGAATTTTATTGGGCCTAGCAGCTTGTTACGAAGTAAAAGGAATTTATGATTTATTTTATGAAAAGGTTACGTATACGCCATAGTGTCCGACTGCTCGAATTATTGCCGACTGTATCTTAAATGTTTGATGAATATGTAATTGAGAATTGTTTATAAAGTGACTCAAAAACAGTTATAACGATATTTGTGCAAAAACAAATTGTTTAAAATCGTCACTTAAACCGTGACGAAAATTGTATCCATGTGAATTAAGATACGTGAATTCTCTTCCCTGACAGTTAGTACAGATAGAAAGAAGCATTCTTAAGGAACGTGTTAGCGATCAACTCTTAACTTGGTGACCATGGAAATGAAACAAATTGAGTGATGAGGTCGCAAATAATATTAAATAAGCAGATGAACTGAGATTATAAAATTGAGGAAGTTCGTCGTGTTCTAAATTAGCCGAATGGAAGACTAAATATTGAGGCACTTTCAAATAGAAAAGAATTCTAAAAGAATTCTTAAATATTTTGTGCAGCCAAAGAATTAAAACTAGAAACATCTGTTACTGATGATATGTTGAATAGAAAGATCCCTTTATGAAATATGGATTGTTAATAATCAAAGCCTGATGATGATGTTTGGATAGGGAGCATGAACCAAATTTGGGTGGAAGACTACATGGCCGATGAGTGGACTATCAGCTCCATGTACCCCATTTACAAAGATGGCGATTTTATGTCTTGCAAGAACTATCGAGGAATATCCCAGCTTAATGTCGCATATAAAATCCTATACAGCGTACAGTGTAAACGTCTTAAATCGCTCTGCAACACACTAATCTGCACGTACCATCAGAGTGGCTTCCGGCCCGGCAGATCATCACATTCATTCATTCATTCATTCATTCATTCATTTTTATTCAATGGTCCGCTTGTTTATTAAGTGGGTCGCGGGTGTATGTTGCTCAAGTGGACCTTCCATAGTTCTCGATTCTCCGCCATCGACTCTAAATCAGCAACGGCAATCCCCATACGGGTATAGGAGAGATTATGGACTTGATCTAACCATCTCATCCTTGTCGTGTCGTGGGATCCTAGTTGGGGACATGCGTTTAACATAACCAAACCACCGAAGCATGGACCGCTTCGTTCGGAGAAGTAACTGCTCGACATTGAGATCCTCACATATTCTGGTATTTCTAATGCGATCTCTACGGATTACACCAGCAATATTGCGGAGGAATCTTATTTCGGCAGGTCTTATTCGGGATCTTATTCTTTCGGTCATTACCCAAACCATATGACCATAGGTAAGAGTTGGAACAAACACCGAATTAAAGACTGACAACTTAGCTTTGGCACCAAGTGCAGTCCTCCAAATAACAGAATGACCAAGCTGTTTCAAAATTGACCAAGCCTGACCAATCCTACAGGAAAATTCAGCATTGCTCCTTCCATCACTCGTAAATAAGACCCCGAGGTCCTTAAACTTCTCCACCTGTTTTAATGGGACTCCACTAACATGCATTGAACGGACGTTCTGGAGACGACCATCACTACAGATTTGTTCAGGTTTACTTTCATCTCAGCCTCAATGGTACAAACATACCTAGAGTCTCATGTAACTACTCAACGCCCTTTGAGTTTGTAAATATCGGCAACTTAGAGTGTTCGATCACTGAAGTCCAAATTGCTCTTTCTTCATTAAAACTTGAAAAAAATCCAGGTATGGATGGCATCCCGCCAATATTACTTCAAAAGTGCTCATCCGCGTTTTCTGTACCTTTGTGGTTAATTTTTAATTTATCTCTGCAGTCTGGAATTTTTTTGAATGATTGGAAGAGGTCGTTTTTAACGCCCATATATAAATCTGGATCGAGGCATGATATTACTAACTATCGTCCAATCTGTAAAATTTCTTCTATCCCTAAGCTCTTTGAAAAACTAGTTTGTGACAAACTTACACCTCTCTTAAAAAGATTTATCTCTCCGTCTCAGCATGGCTTCGTTACAGGCAGATCCACTACTACAAATCTCTCAATTTTTTGTAATACTGCCTTGAATTACCTTGAGAATGGCATGCAATGTGATGTAATTTATACAGATTTTGCAAAGGCATTCGATCGCGTCAATCACAGTACACTAATTTCAAAACTGACTACCTTAGGATTTCACTCCAATATCCTAAAGTGGATTCATTCCTACTTAACCGATCGTATCCAGTATGTTCGCATAAACGAAATGCTCTCGTCACCAATTTATGTTACGTCTGGAGTACCTCAAGGTAGTCATCTGGGCCCTCTGCTCTTCCTTTTGTTTATTAATGACATTCCTGACTTGTTTTTGAGTTCCCAGTGTCTTATGTTTGCTGACGATTTGAAGATATTCCGAGCAATACGTTCAGTTCAAGATTGTCTTCTTCTACAAGAAGACCTTAAACGTCTTTCTGTGTGGTGTAATAACAATGACCTTCATCCCAATGTCTCTAAATGTCAAAGCCTTTCTTTTTATCGCCACTTCTCTCCAATTCCCTTTACGTATGTAATCGATAATACCCCATTGTCCACTATCTGCTTCAAAAAAGATCTTGGAGTTATTTTTGACTTTAAACTTAGCTTTTGCAAGCACATTGAGTTTGTGGTTGCCAAAGGTAATCAGATGCTAGGTTTCTTATTGAGGAATTCGAAAGACTTTCAAGATCCGCATACTCTGAAATGTTTATTTTTTGCATTTGTCAGATCACATCTCGAATACTGTAGTATAGTATGGAATCCATTTTACGAAGTACATTCTTTTAGAATTGAGAAGATCCAAAAGCGTCTGACTAGAGTAGCTGTTCGTAGACTACGATGGAATATTGAAATGCCATCTTACGAGACCAGATGCAAATTATTTGGTATCTTACCTCTTTTCAGACGGAGGCAATATTTCTCCATTATGTTTATTCGCGATTTGATAGATGGTCATATCGATTGCCCTTTTATATTATCATTAGTTGGATTTTATGCTCCTGCGAGAGTTCTAAGAAATCGCTTTTTATTTCATATACCCTATCATAGGGTTAACTATGGTTACAATGAACCAATTTCTAGATGCCTTAGAGAATCGAATAAATATTGTGATGTTATTGATTTTCATTTTAGTAGAGATTCATTTAGGAATAAATTACTCCTGTTGTTAGGCTTTGGTGGTAATTTTTAAGTATAATTTTTGTATTAAGTATCTAATCTAGCGAGAACAGTAGATGTACTCATTTGATTGAAATAAATAAATAAATAACACGCGCGGCAACGTGCGTTTGAAAGTAGCTCATCCGAATTATTTCAAAAATGAATCAGTTTTCGGGAATAAGACGCGCTTCTTCAATTTCGTACTGGAGCAGATATAATGCACACGGCAGGTGTCAACACGAAAGGCACTATCTTCAACAGGTCCGTTCACCTTTGGATGATATTGATATCATCGGTCCTTCTCAGCGTGCCGTGATAGAAGCGTTCACATTGAAGAACATGCGAAATCCGTTGGCCTTGAAGTAAATGAGGATATAACTAAGTACATGCTATCAACACACAAGCATCTGCCCACCGCCTAGGACAAAAAACATCACTATTGATAGAAACAATAACGTAGTAGCTAAGGAGTTTAAGTTCACCTACCTTGAAGTAATCAAGAACTCCTGGAATGAAATTCTAGTGGAGATCCGGCGAAGAATTGCCTTAGGAAACCATTGCCACTTTGGTTTGGCAAATATATTGGGCTCAAAACTCATAACTCGTAGTAAAAATACTTGGGCGGTTTTTTGGTCCTGTGTGCGAGGGGGTCGAATGGAGGAGATGATACAACCGCGAACTCTATGACCTTTAGCAAGATGTGGGTGTAGTCCAAAAAGCCGAAACACGTCGACTACATTGGCTTAGCCACAGCGAGCGAACGAGCAAAGTGCTTCAGCTAAGAGGATCTTCGAATCTCAGCTCCCAGGTTCGTTTCAAAGACCAAGACATCGCGGATGCCAGAGAGCTTGGTCTGGACAACTGAAAGCAGCGTGCCCGGAATTGCAGAGAATGGAAGGCTGCAGTGTCTCAGGCATATACCCTTCACGGTTCGGGAGCCCTATATAATTAGAAAATAGTAATCAAAGCCCAACGACCAAATTGATCAATGAAAAATATTCTTCCAGTATATACAAGATGGTCGACTTTAAACTTTTAAAAATTATTGTTAAAGCGAAGCTATGGCTTTCGTTGTTTTTTTAAAACTTCTCTTCTGAAAGGCAAAACCTTACCGCTTCAGAAATGCCCCAAGATGTTATCTGATATATGTATATTAAGTTATTTCAAGTAGTAGTCTCTTAATTTATCTTCACGAAGAGAAACGAGTTTGCTTGTCATGTAGAAAAAAATAGTTTTCGAAAGTACATATTATCCCCACGGTTATGTTTCTCGGAACATCTGAAATGGTAGTAGGTAAGCCTATAGAATAGGCAAAGTAAAGCTACTGCAGTGGTTCTATATTCGATGTTAGAGTATAATTTTCTATTAGTCAAACTGCTTGTCTCAGTATGCTTTCAAGTAACTAACATAAGCGGTGGAATTGCAGCCAAGATAAGCAGGTACTTAGCCGCATCATATGCTCATTGGGTGACCGGTATAGAAAAGGCCCTACGAACTAAGTCCCAACTGGAACTAACTCCCACTAGCCAAAACGAACTAACTCCCAGGAAATTTGGGATTTAGTTCATATAAACTAACAGTCAGAAATGTGAACAAATTAGTTCTCTATATGATGATCTTGAAGTGGGGAAAAGACAGCTTTGTTGTATATAGGTAATGCAAACAAGACACAGCTCACAACATTTTCTAGGAAAAATGCATCAACCATCCAATCCAATCCAATCCATCCCAATGACTCAATGCACCTTCTAGTAGTCACGGTCAATTCAGGAATCACATGGCAGGACCACATATTATCCTATATCGCAAGATCGGCGTCCGCTAAGTTGAGCTACATATTTAGAGCAAAGAAAGCACAGGTTAGACCAGGCTTGGAATATTGTTCCCATATATGGAGCTTGGCCCCAAAACAATAACTTAACCTACTTAATAGCATACAGAGACGAGCAGTTCGACTTATTGGAGATGCTACACTCACATCAAATCGACAACTGTTGGTGCACAGAAGACAAGTCGCTGACCTTAGCTTGTTTTAGGTATAGGTACTTGAATAATAAATGATAAATGACATTATACCTCGAAATGCAACTTTTGGGCCCCAAAAAACAGGCTGCTAATGCTTATGACCATATAGTACCTACACTTGACAACCGCGAGGACATCAATTTTCCAAAACTCCCTCTGTTAAGGACAATCAAACCTTGGAACTCGCTTCCTGGGGATATATTTCCAGAAGACTACAATCTAAGTGCAGAACTAACATACATCTGCAAGTATCTCGGGGCGCTGATGAAGCGTTATAGATTCGCCTTCCCCGGGAGAAGTATATATAAAAAAAAACAATATCAAACAGATTTGTACCTTTTGATAGGTAAGGTTGAACATTTTAAGAACATGTTCCTAAATAGAAAACGGCACTCAGAATTCATTGGAACGACGCGATAACTAAGCTCCTTTACTGTATGAACTCGAAAATACTAGTACTAATGTATTTACGACCAAACGTGCATTTAGCAAAAAAAAAAAATCCAACCAATAAAAAATCTGACAACTTAAGACAATAAAACTCCTCTAGACACGTGCAGATTTCATCGCACTTATATTACACACAAGACGTTCTTAAGTGCCACCAATAAAATTATCGCTCACACAACAAATCACGCGCATTCACCACACAAGTGAATTGCCTACAGGAGCTGCTCACGCAAATGTCTTAATTATGAATTGTTTTCGCCTACAATCCCCCTAAATATACACAGACAAAAAAAAAATTACCACCTCCCGCTGCAAAGGAGCAAACAAAATAAAAAAAATCTAAGTGAAAATTCCACTACATTAGCACATTTAGAAAAACATGAATTTAAAATCAACTGTGACACCTACCTCCGTGCCGAATTATTCCCACTTCCTGGAGTATGGAAGCAGCCAAATCGGCCTTCTGACGTGAGCTCTCGTAGCGTTCCGAGTTCAAGGGCACCTGGAGCGGTCTGAACAGCGTCGAAATGCAAAGTGTTCCAAGATTTTCCGTTGAAATGTCGTGTATCGTCACCAGGGATTGTTCAATGGCATCCTTAAAAAGTAGAGCAGAGCAAAAAAATACAAAAAAATAAAAATTTAAATACGCTGCCTTGTATTTTGGATTTTAGAGCTTACCCTGTTAACCACACTACCATCAGCGATGCGGACAATATTCTTTAACGATGTAGCATTCTCTACTTTTACGGTGAGTACAAGGAATTTGAAAATCCATGCAAGATATATGACGAAACATTTCCCAGCTATAGAGCGGCGGTACCTCCATGGCCATGTCATCAGCAATTTCATTGCTGATTTGCATTGGTAATTGATCCTGTAAAGATAAAGAGAGAGATAGAGAAATGAGGAAGACAATCGTTAAACGAAGAAAAACAGTTGTGTTGTGGTGAAAGTAATAAAATCGAGATACGTATTAGAGGTTTTGGTATAATAAAAATTTTATTATCTTGATTTAGCAGCCGGACCCGGAACTGTAACTCAAAAGCCAGTCAACGTAATCAATTACATACAATACAGCATTAACACGCTATAAAGTTGTTTTGGACAGTTTTGATTGATTAAATGAAACTTGTAATGTCCTTTACTGGATTTTGCGAGGCAAGTTTGTTTTTGTTCCGGTCTATTACATTTGACACGAAGGCTTCTGCGATTTTTTTTACTTTTTTTTTTTGTTTGACGATGAGTTCCAGCAATTACTTGTAGCTCAACATGGGGAGGCATAAAAGTCCTTGCAGGGAAAGACCACTAAAAACAATGCCTCAGGTAAACAAATACAGTATCGAAACTTGTAGAGTTGAAAATGAAGACAGACTTTTTATAGCTTTAGCTCGGGTTTAGACCACAAACCAGTAAGAATAGACCGCCAGCTTCGGCCAAAAATGAGAGTTTCATAGAGCCAGTTTCAAAAAGTTATTAAGTGGTTAAGTATGTGTGCCATGTTAAAGTAAATGGTGGGCAAATTTGGTCACGCATACACTGGCACTTAATAACATTTACAGTTATTCGGTGGTAACTTTGAAAAAATTCAAATAATTCAAATAAATTGGCCGTTATCGGGACGTGTTAAGCAAATTGCGTGTTCGGTGTGGGGAAATTATTACCAACTTATATTTTTTTAAAAAGCGTACAAATATAAATGGTTTTAAACTGCAAAACTAAAATGGATGACAAAAAAAAACATCAAACATGATTTTTTAGTTTTGTTTGATATAAATGTAGACCTTTTTCTATATGTTTTAACGAAAATTTATTTATTTTCTTTGATTGTTTGTTTTATTAAAGTGTACCTACTGAGTTTTGGAATAAATAATTTAAAAAAAAGGAGGGAGGACATTTTGTTTTGTCAGACTACAAGAAATATGTGATGAATTGATTTTAACCAACAAATAAATTGGTCATGGAATTTAAGAAAATTTGCATTCTAAAAATGAAATACGTTTTTTGCACACCAAATCGTAAGTGCGCATTGTCATATCGGCTTATAACACAAGGAATCTGCATGAGGTGTAAATAAGAATTTATTAACATATATATACACGTACATACCTATTACGCTTTCGCTAGGGCAAATATGCGAATTTCAGGAAATATTTTTAATGCAATTAAATTTTTCCACTATATTTGAATGTCAAAACTACGTAGAATCAAAATAGTAAAAAACGCGAATGTTATTCATTTCATTGTGAAAAACAAAAGAATACCTACACAAAAAGCAAAAGTATGATAACATAACAAAACAAATAAGATAATTACGTGTTTTAAATTAAAATATTACGTACCTACACCTTTCAGTACAGTTCACTTTTCGCTTTAGTTTACGCGTTACTATGGAAACGAACTTTTTTTTTTAAATCAAAAATGCCACTTTTTTATTCAAATTTGACGGCGTCCTGGCCTGTGTATACGCTATGCTATGCATTCCGTAGCGCCTATGTATGATATTTTAAAACACGTTTTCTAGCAGGTTTTGTATTAAAATGTCCATGTTTTAAGTGACAAATGTTGATTTTTAATTTTTGAACAACCAATTCTTTATAAAACCTAATTCAAAAACCACTCATCATATTCTCCTCATAGATAAAATAAAACAATAAACATGCCTATTTATATACGACCAAAATAATTTTCGTTAACTTTATTTATTCCAAAATAGCTGTTCTGGAAAATATAAGAAGAAAGAGCTCAAAATGTATATCAACAAAATTGCAAAGAATCCCGTTTAGCTGATTTCATTATGCTTGCAATTTAGTTTTACAGCTTAAAATAATATTTTTTTTTTGTAATAATGTCATAAAATACAAATCATATCATTAAATACAGTTATTACGCAAATATATTATTATGCTTTTTAATAAAACATAAGTTGGCAGTTAATTCACCACACCACACACACCATTTGCTTAACACGTCCCAATAGTGGTCAATTATTTCAATTATTTGAATTATTTCAAAGCCATCTCAGATTCAATTGGCCGCGTTCAATGTGCTTACGCCATGTCCAGCGTAGACACGAGAAATGCGGTGCGTGCGTCAATGTGCGAGTAATGCGGGCAGATTACAGAATCAAAGAATATGTTGGGAAATACAGATGTCCAACGTAGGCACGATATTGCGGTAAATCAGTGCGTTGCGATATCCCCGCATCGCACCCATTGTTTGAAAATCAAACTAGTTTGATTTTGCCCGCATTATCGTGCGGAAATGATGATGGAAGTTTTTATTTCATAAAAGACAGAAGGAGTGCGGAATGAAACAAAGTTTTCTGAAATGTCGAATGGTTTTATTTTTATATAATATTGCACTAGTTGTGTCGCGTTTCTTTTTTAGATTTTTTAATATTTTAATATTTAATTTTTTAATATTCTTATATTTTACACAAAATGACAGCCGTTTATTAAAGCCATCCGCATGAACGCATTATCGTGTTCTAATTGGACACTTTGAGCATTCCCCGCAAATAAATGCGATGCGTTCAAGCAACGCACCACCCGCAAAATCGTGCCCGTGTCTACGCTGGACACGGCGTTTGGCACCTAAATATTTAGGTGACAGTTTATCATTGAACGGAAAATTGCCTAGTACCTAATGCTATGTTTCCACCGAACGCTAACCCCGAGATTAAGTGCAAGATGTTTAAAATTAATCCTGAAGTGTTTCCACCAAAAAAGAAGAGATTAATTTGACATTTCACCAGATGTTGGCATAAGCTGTCCAATCGAAGTGTATCAAATGATAAAAAATTAAACAATTTCTACTTTCGTAATTAAAATTAAAAACAAAAAATGAGTGGCAGTAATCTAAAAATATTATTACCGCATCATTTTGTCCTCAAAACTAATATGTATGAACGTTTTAACGGTTGCATTGGCAAGAGGTCGCTATTAGGGGTAGGTACAAAAAAAAAAGATTTTTTCTTTTGTTCACCTATGACATAAATGTCAAATGTAGCTCTGTTTGTTTTTAATTTTAGACATTTCCACCCGTGGAGAGTGTGTTCAGAGACCGAACTCTACATGTAAACCTAGTCAGTTTAGGAGATTAATTTTTAATCTCCTTTTTATGAGATTAATTTTTGTATGATAAATCTCGAGATTTATATGAGGTTAACGAAAATTAATCCTAATCTCGGAGTTATTCTCCGGTGGAAACTTAGCATAAGATAAATGTCAAATGCCTTACATGTGTTAAGAATTGAGTATTCACTTGCCCCCGTATTAATAAATACCGAATAGCGGCGAATTAGATTTATCACATCTGATAACTCGTAATTCTTATTAATAAACATATATTAGCTTTCACTGACATGTTTAACGAGCGGATAACTTAACTCACCAAATTCGGCGTATAGAGAGTGGTTAACCTACTCACACAGAGCTAACCTTGTCCAACTTCTATCCACATAATTTCAAATACACGTATACCAACAAAAAGTTCGATTGGACGCGAGAAATTTAAAGGTGAAAGAGAATTTCAGAGAGAATCTAAAAATCGCAAGCGAAAGCACATAACATGCTCTGAGCTGAGCATGATAGTGTCAGCTGATGGAAAATGACAGATTTACAACCATGTTTAGTACAGTTTGGACGCAGTGCTGCCGTGCGTTTAGTGATAAAGAGTGGATAGCTAATATGGATATAAGACGTATTTATAAATAATAAAAGTTATCAAACGAACAAGTCCACTATCCGCTTGCTAGCTATCAGATGGATTAAAGAGCGAATAGGGCTTTTTTATTAATACCGCTGTTGCTGTTTTGACATCAACTGATCAACACATTGGCTACCTACTAAAGAAAAATGTAAAATTATTGAAGTGTAAAATGAATAATTCTATTGATTCTTTTCTAAAAGCAGCTTTACAACATGTCGGGTAAAAACCCCATCTAAAAGACACATTTTATTTAATTATTATCACACTTGTGTACGTGTTGATTTTATTATCCGTAGTCAATTTGTCGTAAGTTTCCTGTGTATCATCGATGTCATACAAAACACCGTCAATTGTAACTTGAAATATCATTTTTATTTTTTTTTTTTCCAACTATAATAATAAAACCACATACAAATCTCAGCAAAGTTGAACAATGGAGTGAAAAATTCTTCGACTTCAATCAGCTGTTTATGACATTTCTCAAATCCACTAAGATCTTAGGCAGAAATTCTTGCCTAACTTTCCAGTCACCACAGCTGACCGACCTCACGAAATTTGCCTAGATTTGCAGTCAAATCGACCAATCAGAGGCTGTTGACTAGCTAGGCAAAAGCGCATTGAACGCGGCCAATTGTCTTATTTCATCTTTTTTTGCTTATTCACACGTATTCACAGATAGAAAAAGAGGCGGAGCTACTTATTTCAAAACTGGCTCTATGAAACTCTCATTTTTGGCCGAAGCACGAAGCTGGTGGTCTATTCTGACTGGTTTGTGGTTCAGACAGATATCAGAGACTAAGCATTTGCTAAACGAATGAGACAGATCGCATGTTTTGGTTTCTCGTATGCAAAAAACATGGCGGTGTCTCACAAAAATGAGGTAAACCTCGTAAAATGTCGAGACTAGAAATTTGTTGTCTCATTAGGTCAAATGGGTGCGTATTTGGACCACAAACCAGTAAGAATAGACCGTCGACTTCCCGTACACCTACCCGATTCCCCCCGGAAAGAATTTCCCTGTCTGTGAATACGTGTAAATGTCAAAATTAATGGCGGCAATGTTTTTCTATGCAATACCATGCGACCAGGATTTTTCAAGTATGCGTGCGTTAATTGCGCCCCTTTGATTTTGTACAGCACCAATACATGAAAAATCCTGGTCTCGCCGGCAGCTTGTAGGCAAAGTCCGTTATGTGGGAGGAGTCGACGGTCTATTCTTACTGGTTTGTGATTTGGACGTTATCCGTACCACTGCTCAAACTCGGGACTTGAAAAGTATTTATTGAATTATTCCTGTACAAATGAATTGAATAGCTGATCACTTTTTGTCAAACAAAAAACAGAGAGGAATTCCGCGAAGGGCAAATAAGTAATTCTATATTCCACAATTCTGTAAATCTCTCAAAAATGCTGTAGATACTATAATTAAAATGCTTTTTTTTTAATTCTGTTTTTCAAAATTCTGGAAATGCAAAATTCTGTATTTAATTCATTGCAACTTCTGAAATTAGGAAACTATAAAACAGTTTCCAAAAATAGTGATTTTTTTTTATTTTAGCTGAATAAGGCATTTATTTATCAATACTATGTTGATAGTATATTTATCAAAAATAGCAGAAATATAACCAAAACCCATACCGGAAACCTAAAATACAGGGTGTCAGCCGGGAAGGTACACTACTTTGTTTGTTTATAATTTTTGATTAAATGAAAGAGAATGAATCTTATATTGATAAATGTTTTATTTAATGTCGGCAATTATGTATGGAATACAATATCAGGTAAATATCCGCCTCTGTTAGTCTCACAAATGCGAGCCCTTTTGAGCACATTTTTCATAACATTCTCACACATTTCACGCGGTATTTCTTTAATTTCATCACGAATATTTTGCTTGAGTTTCTCAAGCGTTTCTGGTTTGTTTGCATAAACCTTGCTTTTCAGATATCCCCACAAAAAGAAGTCCGGAGCAGTCAAATCAGGCGACCGTGGAGGCCAATCAGCATCACCATTTCTTGAAATAACTTGTTGTGGAAAGAGGTCTCGCAGTGATTCCATTGTAATCCTGGCTGTATGCGATGTGGCATCGTCTTGTTGATACCACATGTTAATCAAGCCCAAAGCATGAAGTTGTGGCGCTAAAAAGTTTTCAATCATATCACGATATCGCCCCCCATCCACAGTTACCGTTACGCCGTTTTCATTTTCAAAGAAGTAAGGTCCAATGATTCTACCTGTACAAATTGCACACCAGACTTTTAATGGATGCAAAGGTGACTGATGAATAATTTGAGAGTTTTCCATTGCCCAGAACCGACTATTCTGTTTATTCACATATCCATTCAAATAAAAATGTGCCTCGTCACTGATTATGATTTTTTCATGGAAAATTTCACGTAACTTTCTCATCGTCTCAGTAATCGATGATTGATTTTGATGAAATGTTTTAACGATTAAAACACGTTGGTGTATCGAATATTTTCCATAATAAATTTGCCACGTGTCTGTCAAGACTAATGTTTACCAAAATAGCGGCAAAACAAAGTAGTATACCTTCCCGGCGGACACCCTGTTATTTTAAAACTAAGTTCTTTGATATTCTTTTCAGATAACCAGTGCGACTTAAGTCCATTCTTTTTCTTATAATTTGCTTGATTTGTTTGTTTCTTATGATTGTTCTTCGCTTCTTCCCTAATTTTTTCCCATTTCGCAGAGACTGAGACAACGAACTGAGACAAAGATTTTGCATACCAGTTCGAGCTTTAGCTCATTGCAAACGCTCAGTCTCAATACCTTTCGCTCTGTTTCACAGCTAAATCTCATGAGACTGAGCTATTGCTTTTTGCATACGACCCAGAGTCATCGCTAAGAATAGGAAACATTATTCTGCAGATTATACAACAACTAAAAGAACTACCTACTCCTGAAAGACCTCTGTCTGAGATACTGCAATTTTTCACCCTCTGCGATTCTGGACGCATTACTTCAAGTTGCGTTAAATCACTTTCATACCACTTCACTTCGCCGCCATTTCATCGGCACACCACTTCTATGCCACTTGGTCATTAAGCCACCACGCCACGCCACTGCCACACCACTTAAAAAAAAATTGGTAGGTTTACTTGGCAAGTTGTTCGTTTATAACTTTATTATATTGTACAAAAAACTTGACCAGTGAAACTACCATTTTTTTTAACATTTACTTACTTACTTAGATGGCGCTACAGTCCGGGGTGGACCTGGGCCTCAACCAACACGCCTCTCCAGTTAGCACGATCTTTGGCTAACTGCCTCCAGTTGCGCACTCCAAGTTGGTTGAGGTCCCCTTCCACTTGTGCGCGCCACCTAAGGCGAGGTCTTCCTCTACTGCGTTGTCCCTCCGGGTTGGAATCGAAGAGTCTTCGGGCCGGAGCGTTGGTGTCCATTCGCTCTACATGTTCTAGCCATCTTAGTCGACTGATACGTACTTTTCTGACCAAGTCGATGTCGCTGTACAGCTCGTAGAGTTCGCCGTTAAATCTCCTCCTCCAAAGCCCGTCAACGCAAACGGGACCGCAAATCACTCGAAGAATTTTGCGTTCGAAGCGCCCAAGGAGATCTTCATCCGCTTTTGACAACATTAACATTTAACCGTCTTAAATTAAGAACTTGGCGTACATTTAGATCTCATTACTTTTCGTGGCTGACTAGTTACGCGCCTAAATTTGCTGTTCTATAAGAGAACTTGACTCTTTTTTTACTTTTATGTTTTTGGTGTGATGCCTATTTTATTTTAAAAAAAAGAGCTCAGCCGGGACCTAAAAATTTGTTCGTTATAACCGATGTCGTTGTAAGCGACTTTGACTGTATATCTATATCGCAATGTCATTCGTATCGTATGTCAGCCAATCAATTCGATTATTATTTGTTGAGGTTGGTGAAGCCATACATCGAAAAACAGAACAGAAATATGTTAGAGAGCGTTTCAGCGGAAGCACCGCAGCGTTGCCGTCGACTTTTGGAAAAATTTATCTTTTGTTTTTGAAAACTGTATCAAAATTATCAAAATTTCTATCTGTAAAATGTATCAAATGTATCACAAGAAAATATCTGTTTTTTCAGAGATTACTGACATTTGCAACGGGTCAAGGTGCATTGGTACTGCGGGGGAATTTGCTGAATTTTCATTGAAAATTATTAAATGTATCAAATTGAGCCAAAATCAAAAGAAAAGTAGGTATCTATGTATCAAATTTTTGCACGGAGACAAACATATATCTAATTTGATACAATTGTATCTTTGTGGCAACGCTGAGCACGACTCGTAATCGTAATCACGCTGCGCTACCTGGCCCCGCTGGTGAGAGTTTTCGATCGCTGCGATTCCTTTTCTGCGTATCGCAGCCACCGACAACGTGCATCATTCCGGAAATTCTCGACATACAAGGTTTGTGCTGTGTGCTATTTGTTAGTGAAGATTCGATCAATTATTTATGTTTGTTATTGCAGTTTGTATTCTGGAATTGAGCTATCCCAAAATTTCGGTATTTACGATCCGATTTTGATGAAACTCTTTTTATAAGTTAGCTGCACATTTAGGGAATATAAACAAATTAATTTGAAAAAATTGGACACTCCGTTCTTGAAATTTTGGTACTATTTCATACGGTATTTTTGAAACTTTGGGGGCGTGCCACGCCCAATCGACTGCCAAATTTTTTTTTTCAGATTTGTTTTGTAGGGCACTGAAATCAATCGAACTGTGCAAAAAAAAAAACCGTTATTTTCGAATGGGCAGTAAAGTAAAATCTTGCCCCCAATTTTTAACAACATTCTTTAGCAACAGTCTATGGCCTAAAATTTCACATTATAGACAAAATTTTGCTGATTTACATTATAGACAAATCAGAATAGATTCCCGGCTTTAAAAAATGCTATAGTACTTTTTTGTAAGTGTTGCGATTGTTTTTTTTTTCCATTTTAAGTACATATTATTTTTTTTAAAATTACCCCTCCAGCCTAATAGGAGCGAGATAGACCCCCCCCTTCCCGTAGTAAAAAAATGCTTGTATTTAACCCTCTACAGAATACCGTTATCAATTTTTGGCGCCTAAGTTATCGTACTCTCCCCGAATGGCTAATTTTCCTATCCCGATTCACCATTGCTTTCTGCGTTTCGGGTAATTTTTTTCGACTTCGTTGTACCTTGTCTACTATTCAAATTCACAACATTCACATTCACAACTGATTAGTCCAAATTGTAGGCGACCGACACGGTTGGTAGGTATTCCATTTCTCTCAGTAGACACCGAAAAACACAACCAAAAAAAAAAAAAAAAAAAAAACAGTTTATTAATTAATTATTTACACGTCCTTTCGTGTCCACGAGCCAAATTTCCAAATGAAAGCACACATATCATATTAAATGCTGCGTCATTTGTCATTTCCGTATAGAAAAATGGCATGGCATGAATTTCGAGTCATTTTTTGGAGGCTGCCATTTAAATGGCGCAACAGCCAAAAAGTTTAGTCATTTGTCCTAGGCGTCATTAAAGAGCGATTACACGGTCATGTCATTTGGTCCGTCATTTAAATGACCTCGAAAAATGGCGACCATACAGAACGCCATTCTCATATAATTACCCACTCTGTCTAGATACACATTGTAATCGCTTTTATAGTTCTTAAGTAAAGTGAAATTTCCAGGAAACTAAACAAAGTACAAAATTAAGCATTAGGAATATTCACACCCTTTGTGTGTTAAATGGAAAAAGTTTTCAACAAGAATCCAAAATAAGCCATCAAGTTGGATTGAAAAATGTAGGCGTGTTATTACCATTCAGCAATAATAACAAAACTAGAAGGGAAATTTTTCTTATTACATACACAACACATCTCCAAATATCCTGTGAGTTTTAAATGCTTAATAAATGAATTTCAATGTGATTCTATGATGTTAACATTTTTTTCATTTCCGTTTACGGTGGCGTATGAGTACTTTTTTTTACCCCATTGAGACTTTAATCGTTTTATGTCAACGTATCGCATTACTTATTTAAACGAAAATGTGCGCAACCATAGCAGATAGCATAATATTGGTGAAGTCGACTTTAAAATTCCACACAACTTTTTAAATTTTATTTCCAAACACTTGATGGGATAATTAGTAAAAATATGCCGGTGACAGGAATACTTGAAAGAGTTCGTTGTACTATTTAATTGCTTAGTGTCACGACATCATCATGTTACCGGTCATTTTTTCAATGACCAGACACGTTTTGGTTTATAGACCGGAAAAGAAGTCAATTTCGGCTCGATGGGCTCTGCAGGATGCCTTATAAATATATTTGTAAGATTGTTATCCATCTGAATGGACATCACGCACATAGAACAAACAATTTTGGATAGGCGGCAGTTCATTGTGTGCGGGTTCTATATATAAATAGCTCGCTATATATTCACTTATAATGTATCGATTTTCTGACATGTTTTTTTTCGGACGCTTAGTTTCAGCCGAAGGGATGCAATTGAGTGGGGCCTGGCTGGTAGATGGCCATTTCCACAACATACACATCAAAGCTCTGAATATCCGTTGAGTTTTCGTTTGCGTCTCATAAAGCAGCACAGCAGCAATACCACGGGTATTATTAACCTCAACAACAAGCTTTATCTGCGGCAGTAATTTTGCGTATAAAAAAAATGAAACACTTTCGCAAGGAATAACGAGTGGGCGGAGACGGGCCATGGAATCTGTATGGCTTTCATTAGTTTCATTTCAACTGATTGGAGTTTTTTTTTTGGTATGATGATTGACAAAATTACATTATAATCGTTTGGTCGTTACAAACTTATTCGATTATCTCTGTGTAATTTGTGGTTTTTCATTCTTTCAATGTTTTGCGTGGCAATATGGCGTTTGATAAGCTATAACATACAGATGGTCTTTCTTTATGTGGGATCTAGTAAATGTGACGGAGAATTTTGCCTTAAGTCAAATAAGACAAATTTGTTTGTATTACTATCCACTCCATGCATAAAAAAGTTTGGTCGGCAAAATTACGAAAATAAAATAAATATTTAGCGCAACATAAATCCGAACAGGACTCAACGGCAAGGCCTAGCAATTTTAGTGGAAGTGATTTTTTTTGTTGGGATGAGTAGTTATTATTAAATTCTACTGGACAAACAAAAAAGTGCCATTGACCACTGTATTTATTTCAGTTGTTTAAGAAAAGGGTTGGTATCGACTACTCTTCTTCAAATACGATAGCTATATGTATTTTCAATGCTTTTTTTCAATAGCTATTCTTGAATCTCTGATTGAGCTGGGCATAAAGGAATTTATTAATCAATGGATAGTCTCTATGCTCAGGACAATAACTATTCAGGCCAGCACTACGCAGCAGCCACATAGCCAAATTTGCCCTTAGAGGAATGACGCAGATTGGCGTCATCGCGCCCCTACTATGGCTAATGGTTATAAACAAAATTCTGGTAAAACTATACAGGGAACGGGTCAAAGTCGTGGTGATACTATAGTGTCACCGTGATTAGTGAAATTGTGGGGGCCGCTCTAAACTGAACCCTACCCCATCTAAAGGGTCAACCACTCACACTGTCATTCAGTGCTAAGTATCTATGTATCATGCTATTCATGCTCGATCCAAAACTTAGCTGGAAACACAACATCGAACACGGAGTAAGGAAGACATCGGTCGCTTTCTATGCCTGTAGTAAAACCTCTATGGAAAAAAGTGGGGACTTCAACCAAAGATGACCTTGTGGATATACACAGCCGTAGTGCATCCAAATCTCACGTATGGATCACTAGTATGGTGGCCTGCGTTGAACAAAGTCTACAACCTCACGAAACTAAAAGACTGCAAAGAACAGCCAGTATAGGTACCACGGGGGCAATGAGGTCCGCCTCAGCAGATGCAGTGCTAAAAGACTCAAGGAGTTAGGAAGATGGACGGCAAGGCCGTATGGCCTAACATCCTGAATTCGTTACCAAACGGCATGGTTACATCTCCAACTTACTACATCACACACAAATTAAACTTCACGATAGGCTTCCGCATCGGTTTCCCAACAAGGGCTCAGTGGAGGAGGGACAAAGTAGTGAAGGGCTTCGACACGGTCATATACACCGACTTATCTAAGATTAGCTGTGGTCTGGGAGGCGGTGTCTACTGGGAAACAATTTCAGTCCGCTTACCGGATTTTGCCAGCGTTTTCCAGGCGGAATTACTAGTCATCCGAGAAGGATGCACGCAACTAGGTCGTGACACAACGCCATAAACAAAGCATTGCAATCCTTATAGATAGCCAAGCCGCCATTAAAGTCATCAACTTGGCTATCATATCCTTCAAACTGATGCAGGAGTGCCGAAACAAGATTTCCTGTCTGAGCGAATGCTTCAGGGTCACACTTCTCTGGGTCGCAGGACATAGTGACATAACAGGCAAGAGCGTGCGGATGAGCAGGCCAGGAAGGGCTCATTACTCGCTCACTCTCAACTAGGTCCACATTCCGCTAGGAGCGGTTAAAGGACAAATACATTCATACTTTCTGTAGAAAGCCAATCTCCAATGGTCGGGATTGACAAACTGCGTCATATCAAGGAAGACATGGGCTACCTACGGTCAAAATATAACAAAGAAACTACTAAACAGAACCCGCATAGAAATATTCCAACTGTGCAAAATAACGATCTATTAAAATTAGTTCAAACTTTGTATTATAGACTAGCGTTGCCCGTGCACACTTCGTAGTGCAAAATAGTTAAATAGATAATCTATTTTTATTGTAATGCTCTGTGGTATACACAATTTTTTGTTTTTTCAGAAATCGTATTGCCTAGACAATATTACTGAATTTCATTATTTATAATCAATGTAATAAATTTTAAAAAACTTTGGCTTCCAATTCCAAGACTGTCGAAGAAGCTGTACCCGCCCGGCTTTGCCCGTGCACAGGAATTGTATTGCTTAGGTCTTAGGTAATAATGTTCTTTCATAAAATGGCAGAAATGATAATAAATCGACTTGGTGGAAATTTAACTTCTTTCATCTGTAAGTTTGAGCTCAATCGATTTGGTGGTTTTCGAGATATACGATTTTGAATATTTCTTTTGTATGGGCGGTGCCACGCCCTTTTGTCCAATTTTGACCAAACTTCACAGAAACCGTATATGGACCAATACTAAAGATGTGTGAAAGTTTGGTTAAAATCGGTAAATGCGTTAAGGCGTGAATCGACGACAAACATTTTAGGGCTCAATTTTTATATAGGTATACTAGCGGACCCTGTGCCTGCTTCTCTAGGCAAAAATTGATGGTTAGCATCTGGGATTGGCAACAATGAACCAATTTTATGATAAACTTGCCCTTGTATCTGTAATGTAGAAGCAAAGTATTCAAGTGATGAGCTTGAACTTGTGAAAACCGCACAAATTTGGCAATTTTTTTTCAAATGTTTCATTTGGAAGCATGAATTGTACATTTGAATGTTATCCAAAAAATGTTTTGATACAGGTGTTGTGCCAGAAAGTAATAATTCTGGTAATCGAACTTTTCCAGAAGCACAACACATTCCAGGAGTTTCAGTTCCAAATTTGAATGCATTACAATATTGACATAATTTGTTCATTGCGCCAATAACCACAAATTTATGCAAACTATAATCAATGGCATTATTATATCGACATCCAGCACCATTCAAAGCAACATTAACATTGATTCATGCAGCACGTTGTTCGCGTTGTTCAGATGAATGACCTGAACGTGATCTGGCCATACGTTCTCTTTGAATTTGATTTTGATTTTCTCGCTCTTCTTGTGATTGATTTTGCCTTTCATTTGATCTATTTTGAGTCCTACGCGACCGATGACCAATATCACTTCTTCGCTGACGTGGCATTTTTGACACAAACTAAAATAAAACAATGAAATCTTCAATCTTGAAAATAAATTTATCTTTTTTTGGCCGCATAATAAGTTGATTTCAAATAAGTAACCTTAAAATAATTGAAATGGAATGAATTAAATAAAGCAATACCACAACAAAAAAGAACAAAAAAATCAGTTTCTTTCTATGAACAAAACATGAAACACTTACGATTCACACACTAAAAGCAACGAAACGGATCTGTTTTCGGTGGCTTGCAATTCCAGCAAAAACACAAATTAATCAATCTGTTTCGAGAGCTGGTGGAGCTATAGAATGCTAATAAAAATATTAATACAGAAAAAAAGTATTAAACATACAAAATATTCCTTGATTGAGTTGATGATATAGTAAACAAATTATGTATATAGTGTTTTAATTTTGGTTTAGGCAGGCTTGTTGGTCGCCCCTTTGTCCGATTTTGCCCAAACTTCACAGGACAACTCCAGGGCCAATGACTAAGATCATCTGTAAGTTTGAGCTCAATCGATTTGGTGGTTTTCGAAATATACGATTTTGAATATTTCTTTTGTCCAATTTTGATCAAACTTCACAGAAACCGTATATGGACCAATACCAAAGATGTGTGAAAGTTTGGTTGAAATCGGTAAATGCGTTAAGGCGTGAATCGACGACAAAGATTTTAGGGCTCAATTTTTATATAGGTACTAGCGAACCCCCTGCACACTTCGTA
The DNA here is from genome assembly GCA_949372485.1 of Cheilosia soror. Taxonomy (NCBI): domain Eukaryota; kingdom Metazoa; phylum Arthropoda; class Insecta; order Diptera; family Syrphidae; genus Cheilosia; species Cheilosia soror. The sequence continues at coordinate 125,202,385 of OX443561.1, forward strand.
GTGCAAAATATGAAAATATAAAAATCAATTTCAAATTCATTTAAATCAATGGTAAACAGTTTCTATAATGCCCTGCTGTATTCACAACACTTGGTTTTTTAGGATTCGTATTGCCTACATAATATTCTTGTCTATCAGGATAATGCGCATCAATGTTAAAACTTTGCGAAACTGTAGCTCCCATGACTGTCGAAGAATAACGCCTCCTCACCCCTTTATCTATTTTTGACCAATCTTCACAGGAACACAATCGATTCGGTGGTTTTCGAAATATTACATTTTGAATGTTGTTTCTTTATACGCAGTGCCACGCCCCTAGGTCCAATTTTAACCAATCTTCACAGGAATACTCCTGGTCCAATATTTAAGATTTTACGTAAATTTGAACTCAATCAATTTGGTGGTTTTCGAAATATAAGATTTTAAATTTTTTTTGTATGGGCGGTGCCACGCCCCTATAACTCATGAACCAATACACCTACAAAGACCGTATGAACTTATAACCATGGTATCAACGTCACCTTTCATGGAAAATTTACAAAATCAAAATCGGTTCACGCATTACAGAGAACATTATCGACAAACACAATTGACCATGATTTTTATATATATAGATATAGATGACACACTCTGCACTCAAACAAAATCGCACGAATTGCTCCACGACAGTTGAGTGCTTTCGCTACTTTCCACCGTGAACCAAAGGAGCTAGTCCAGTCAAAAAGGCACTTGATCGCATTACAACTCACAAAGCTGGTGGGCGGACTCAAAGCAAAAATCCTCCGATTCAAATGAAATCAGAGAATTTTCCATTCCGACGGATCGCTAGGACAAATTATGTGCCTTGATCTAAACATCTTTATCTAAAAGGTTTCTCCAATAGGGACGGGTCTATTTTGATAGTTCATGCCGGCTATGTTGTTTTATCTGTTGTTAGTTTTTCTGTTTTTTGTTATTTTTCAGACAGTAGATATCTACAAATCAAAATCACCATAGTAAGTTACAGCGTCGATCACTTTTATTACCAAAATGAACACTCTCATGTGGGAACTGATGCCCGTTGCACCTATTTTAGGGTTTTAATGGTCGTTCTTCCCATCAGTCGACATTTCATTTTCAACGTTTGGAGACCAAATCGAGTTCAGTGAATAAATAGCCAACACTCGTCCGTACGTCAATGAAACGTAAAAACATACTCACTGTTCGTGCGAGTGGGTAGTAGGATCCGAGGCACTGAATTCCACAAGAACTCGGCTCTTCGTTTAGCCCGAATTGGATGATATGGATGTGAACGACACGTGATTCCAACAGGATGGCTCAACGTGGCACGCATTTGATGTGTGGTTAAGTCGCAGGTCTATGCCAATAAGCCGCAAATGATCGGATGCCTCAATGTCAACATAAGCCGTGACTTCGCCTGATATATTCGCCAGAGTATTTGAAAAGTCGACCTATGGAATGTGCACCGCGCAAGATACCCGCAGCGACTATTTGAACGACATGTAATATTGATATTCCACACATAATGGGCCGTACCAATAATTATTTTTAACCTTCAACTTAAATAGTTTGATGGTCATAAACATAATAGATATTTTGTATGGAAAATTTTGTTATTGTCAGTTCGTGAAATTCAGTCCGAGTCACTAAAAATGTTTATTAGTACCGCAAAATGTAATTAGGAGGTTTTTAAAATAAAACAGTAAATCTCACATGAGCCTTTATTCAATTTTAATATTCATCCATCTCTATTTAATAACCCTTTACATCAAGACACATGGGAACATTTTATTTCAATTTAAAATTTCTACAACATTTTTGTAGAAAATTTGATAAGTAGAATAAATAAAATATGAGATAAATGTTCCAAGCTTCCAACAAATGAAATGTCGAAAGAAAGAGAATTTCACGCAGGCCCTATCAATCATTATTTAATTTTAGAAGGGAAAGTGACGCCATCAGTTGTCTTAACGTCAAGTCGGGTACGAGTTTGAGTTGTTTCCCTTTCCACATTCGCTCATCTTTGCATTTTTAATAGAAATTTAAAAAAAATCTTGCAATACCGCTTTTGAAGCTCTCGCTAAAATATACAAAATTTGACTAGAATATGGGTTATACAAAAATTAAGTTTGCCTTTCTTTAGGGATAAAGAGGAAAAATTCGATTCGCTTGAGGGAAAAATCATCAAAGGGATGCAACAGAACTGCTCAAGATCAAGACCATGACGTGTTTGATTCGATTTTATGTTGAGTTGAGTCAAATTCTTGTCATTTAATAGAGATCTAGATAGATGGATAGCTATTTAGTGGGAACCGAGAGAGCCTTCATGAGGATCTTCTGGCATTGCGGCCTTTAAAGGATCCAATTGTGCCTTCCCTAATGAAGTTCTAGAGCCATCTTTTCACTCTGGGGAGAATCAAGAAGTCAAGGATCTTCTCTGGGAGTATGGCAGCAATAGTTGCTGAGGATCCGACGCTATAAGGATATTCTTTTTGAGACGAAAGAGAGCCGGAGATTCCATGAGTAGAGAGTCTCTACTCTCTACTCGTCACCGCATTGGAGTCTTCTCTAGTAGAGATGCGGTGACGATGTTTTTTTTTATGACAACTAATAAAGGGTCGCCATCTAACGTTTTGTTTTTTTTTTCAAGTAGTGCTTATTTCGCGAATGGTAACACTTAGCTCATGTCTGATTTGACAGATAATTAGTTTTATCCTTCCGCTGAACGAATATGGTTCTGTATACGCTTGAACAACGCTGGGAAATATTGCGACATTACTTTGAAAATCATGGTAATGTTGCAGAATGTGTGCGAAAATTGCGTACGGATTTTGGAAGAAGAGAAGCACCGTCAGCTCCGTATGTTCGTTATCTTGTGAAAAAAGTGAAAGAAACTGGCATCCTCATCGATAAACCAAAGCGTGAAAAGCCAAAAACAGTGCGTACACCCGAGAAAATTTGCTGCTGTGGCAGAAAGTGTGCGTGAACCGTCAAGCGCCATCAACATCAATTCACCGTCGTTCTCAACAATTGAACGTTCCGGAGACATCATTGAGACGAATTTTGCATAAAGACCTTGGTATGACGCCATACAAAGTCCAATTGGTTCAGGAGTTGAAGCCAACTGACCATCCAATGCGTTTTCGCTTCGCTAAGTGGGCCTGCGATCGACTTAGAGAAGATGCCGATTTTGCCAAAAAAGTCATCTTTTCAGATGAAGCTCATTTTGATCTTGGCGGGTATGTAAACAAGCAAAATTGTCGCATTTGGGGCACAGAAAACCCGCACGCATACATTGAAAAGCCGATATACCCAAAACGAGTCACTGTTTGGTGCGGATTTTGGTCCAGAGGCATAATTGGGCCATTTTTCTTCGAAAATGAGCAAGGAGCGCCCTGTTGTTGAAGATCGCATTATCAGCCGCAGAGCTGATGTCGTTTGGGCACCGCGGAGCTGCGATTTGACACCGTTGGACTATTATTTGTGGGGTGCCGTAAAAGATAAGTGTTACGCCGACATGCCAGAGAGAATTGACGCTTTAAAGGACAATATTCGTGAAGCCATTGGTGAAATACAGCTGCACATACAATCGATAATGTGCTTAAAAATTGGACCGATCGTGTAGGCTACTGCATGGCCAGCCGAGGCAGCCATTTGAATGAAATTATTTTCCATTATTAACCGGAAGGATTGTACTTTCAAATAAAAAAAGAAATTTGAGAAAATATTCAGCAGTTGTTTTTATAGCATTTTCAAAAAAAAAAAAAAGTTATTTGCCGGACCCTTTATTATTCCTGTCAGGGTTTCAGAATTATTTTTGTCCATATTAATGAGGAAGCTGTATTTTCTTGGGAGAAAAATTCGGGAAAGAATAATGTGATGCATATCTGTCCAGGTGATTTAAGTCACACTTTATTGGATTCGATTTAATATAGGCCCTTTGTGTAGTTCCCGAAATGTTTGTTTGCTGACAACACAGAAGGATTTAGGTCCGATGAGGCATTGTTGAGCGCCAGGCACGTAGCCAGGGGGGGGGGCTTGAGGGGCTGAAGCCCCCCCCGAAAGTCTTAAACAAAAGACAAAAACTAAAATTTTCTAATTTCTCTTCTTCTCCCGGGAGAGGCGAACCTATAACGCTTAAACAGCGCCCCGAGATGCTTGCAGATGTCTGTTAGTTTTGCACTTTAATTGCTTCAAATTGTAGTCTTCTGGAAATATATTTCCAGGAAGCGAGTTCCAAATTATGCTTATCCTGTAACAGAATGAGTTTTGGAAATTTGATGTCCTCGCGGTTGTCAAGTGTACTGTATGGTCAAGAGCATTAGCAGCCTGTCTTGTGGGGCGCCCAAAAGTTGAGTTTCGAGGGACAATGTCTTTGAGTTCCTCGGAACATCTACTAAGGAAGTACTTCTACCTATAGAACGGTTGCAGATTCGATGTTAGTGTAGGGTTTCCAATAAGTCGAACTGCTCGTCTCTGTATGCTGTCAAGTAGGTTAAGTTAATGTTTTGGGGCCGAGCTTCATATATGGGAGCAATATTCCAGGCCTGGTCTAACCTGTGCTTTGTACAGTAGGAGAAGTTGCTTGGGGCTAAAGTACCTCTTTGCTCCAAATAGGTAGCTCAACTTAGCGGACGCCGATCGTGCGATATAGGATATGTGGTCCTGATAGGTCATCCATTTGGATCTGAGGAACTGTTGAAGCATTTTTTCCTAGAAAATGTTGTGAACTGTGTCTTGTTTGCAACTGAAACTGAAATTACCGTAATGGGGCTTAATATAAATCAAATCTATAAAAATAAGGAGGCTATTCCGGTAGGTATACAATATTCAAACGCTAGGTACATATGTACACTGTGCAAGCCATAGCTTTAACCTTGCTCTGCCATGCAATTCGCAATTGCCTTAGTGTAGTTAGTGAAACAACTAATTTCTTCCGCAATCTTTCAAATGCATATTATGTAACTTTCAAAACTGTCATTAAAAAAACGGACCAGAGAGCCGAAAAACTCGACTTCTACGCCTTTGTAAAAAAAAATTCATTGAAAGGCATGACAGTGTTAATTCCTTTGTAGAGCTCTTCAAATGCATCTCAATAAGTATTGAAAAAATAACGAGCAGAACGTGGGTGATGTCTTCGAAAGCATCAACACTTTTGGCAGCGGTCCAAAAAAGGCATTGCCTCTCCTTCTGAAGACTATTTTAGAGTGTCGATACTGATTTCTTGATTCGTTAATACAAAATCTTACGGACAGATTCATCGTCAACGAAGAAGTTCTACGTCTACCATCGTTTCAAGCTCTTCTCCCAGGTTTTGCTGCAGTTGAGCCTGAGCGAAAAGTTGGAAAAGCTAACACTTTACTTTGATAATGCAATTTTGTTATCAGCTGTGAAAGCTGAGTACATTCTTTGGTGCGAAAAAAAAATCGTCGAGTGACCCTTCTACCGAAGTTTTGAAATTGCTTGATATATGTGACAAGACTTACTTTAGACTTATAAATTTCTTGCTTACGGTTTTAGCAACGCTTCCAGTGACCACAGCTAGTGTTCAACGAACCCTTTCAGCTATGAAAAAGATTAAAACAATGTCCCGAAGCGTTATGGAGAATTCAAGGTCAAGTTCACTTGCTATGATATCTGTTCATTCGGATATTATTGTGGATCCAGATAAGGTGATTGATCTCCTGTCAAAAAAAAAATCAAGACGTCGTCTGCTTTGAAAAAATGCAATGCAACTTGGAAGCTAGCCCCCCCCGAACCAAAATCCTGGCTACGGCCCTGGTTGAGCCGACTTTACCCTGTGAGTTAGCTGTTTCGTTGCCAGCAAAGCCCATAGATGGGCATGTATTTTTCCAGGACAATCTTCTAGTTTATGATAGATGCGACTCAAGAGCTTTGCGAGCTGCTTCGGGGATTGGCTGTATCAAAAAAATATATATTATAGATTTATTTGGCTGTGTTTGCAACGTCAGTGCCATGTACCTATGTGGCGTTCTATGCCTTGTACTTCGGCCTTTATACAAAATGGTAAATGACAAATGACAAATAAAATAAAATGATATGCTCTACGCAAATTATAAGTAAATTTACAAATTTGGCAAATGACAACGACTTTCGCTATACATACATATTTGGGAAGAGTCTTTAAAATGTTTATATTTCGGTGCATGCATTTTTTAGGCAAGGCACATAAGCAGTGTTGTTTGTTGGAATAGAGTAATGCCTTTATCACTACTTACCTTCGGCAGGTTCTTTAACCTTTTCTATACAATTCTATTGATTTTTTCTTCCCAAATAAGTATAAATGCAATCACAATATTACATACATTAAACTTTATGGATAATGACACAAGCTGTGAATGTCTGTTTATGTCAATGGGCTAAATTTGACTGCTACAATAATACCATAAGGACGTGAGGAATTTGGAATGAGTTATGTACGGGAGAAGAAGGGTTGATGTTGACTTTAAATTGTTTGACGAGTGGAAAAAAAATGTCTACATGTACCTCTATGATTATGACTGATTTAAATTTCTTCCTCATTTTAACCAAATGAAATCACTGAATTTTCCAAATCAATCGATCTTTGTTATTACTATAACATGCACATGCACACTCCTGGATCACGAAATTTGTGCGCTTCCGTTTATTTAATCAATTGTGCCTTAGCCATTACCCAAGGAAACATTAATTTATAGCTAAATTGCATAAAGTCTCTGCCCCCTCCTTTTTCTTGTGTTCGGAAATTAGAAATTTCATGGGAAGTTCACTCAATTGCTACGTAAGTTTGTCGGTAATCGAAAAGTGAATGGTTTCCGTTTTTCATAATGAAATCATCATCCTTCTTGTGGCTTCGCTGCAGGCTCTTTTGCAATGCGCCATTCATTGCAGGATATAGACAAAGATTTGAGGCGTAGCAGAGAAGATGAGTAGTTTTCATTTGTCGGCTTCAAAATGCCTTATGAATGACTCTTCATTTTCAATTGGCAGTCATTTTTCCTTTCTTTTGCCGCTTTTTGTGCAAAAATAAATTATAGTAAAAAAAGAAACCTAAATCGTACTCAAATTATCTGTTACTTCTCCCATGCCACTATCTATAGCGAACATCTGTATCCTCATTGTAAAAAGTACGTACATCAGCTAGTGTGATCCACCTGCTCCTTCCAGCTCAATATGGCCCAATTTTGGTCTAAGTGCACCTCAATGAGTACCGTCTTAAGCCAACCAAACAACCCACTCTCAGCGAACAATATATCTACATAATTAACCTATCAGATCGTGGTTTGTTAATCAAATACAACTACTCACTAGATCCCATCAGGTATATCGTTAGGCTTTCAATTAGTCATAATGTATACTTACAGCATCCATTATCAAAACATGTTCTTTAATTTCCCATGGCACCTTGTAAATGTGTCATACACTCACCAGTCGCAGAGTATTAGGACCTCCCAGATAGATGAGCGCATCAAAAAGACATATTTCTGTTGAAGCATCATTCTCCCTATTCCCGATTGTATCATAAAACAAGATCCTCTAGCAAAGGATTTAATGGACTTTTTAAATATTTGTTTATATGACATTTTTGGATGCAAATTTTTCTTTTATTTTTGCTGGTTAAAGTTTAATTACTCCTTGTGGATTCTTCTTGGATGATGTTTCACCAAATTAAACAACCGAACAAATTTTTGAAGAAGGACATGATAAAAGGAAATACGAAATTGAAGGGATTTGTTCATTGGTGGGGAAATGTGGTTAAGTATATACTGTACATATACAAAAGTGGGATATCCCTAATTTTCTCATCATGATAAGAAATGTTGTGACTAATGCTAATGGAGCTAACAATTTGTTCAAGGGACGGGTCATAATTAATTTTCTTTGTTGTATAGAGCAACGCAGTTGATATTTTATAGAAGGAATAACAAATGAAGCACGTGGCGGATGTGATAATTATCTAAAAAAAAAAAAAAAACCAAGGTCAAGATTTTTAAACAATTTTTAACTAAGGGGTTAACTCGCTGATATAGAGGTCACAGGCTCAATTATAAAATTAGTTAGTTTTTCCTCTGCGCTAAGAACTTCCAGGATACTATATAAGGGGTTCCCAATCTTTTTCATAATACGACCCTCTAGAGAGGTTGAAATATTTTTGCGACGCCCTTCTAAAAGCACAGATATGTGAATAGAAGCTGATCTTACTGAAGATTCACTAAAGCGCTTTTCAATAAGAACGGGTCTACGTTGAAATATCGTCGTCCCATATGGCAATACCCGAATTCATCTAAAAATGCGCCCCGTCGTTAAAGACGATTTTTCGGCCAAAATTGGGGTCCTCTTCCAAACGCTCCGAAGCCAAGTCAGCGAACAAAGGGCTTTGTCTATGATCATTAACTTTGAGCTCCTGGATTAGTTGGACCTTGTATACGGGTGTAAGCCCAAGGACCGATGCTAAATTCGCCAAGTTGGAATCTACGAAAGGCCGATTTCTTGTGCACGGCAAGGAATTGATTGCCTTGGGTTCTCCTGTACATTCTAATGGACCGCTGCAATGCTCCCGACGAATCTGGATAGCAAAGACCCGTATACCAATTGAAAAACCCTTATTTAATTTTGAGTGCTAGGCAAATATACGAGTGCCAGCCAGGAAGCAAATCTGCCTGGATATGCGGGAAACACAAACGCGCTTAATCTTCGACTGCAATCTAGGTAACTATTTGATTTAGCTTCTACCTTGCTCTTGGAGTCTTACAGCAGTGAAAAAAATGAAACCTGCGACGACTTTAGGATAGCGCCACGACTCCCCAGGGGGTCACGATGCACTGTTAGGGAACCCTGGACTAGATTATACAAAGAATTTTTTTTTTTAATTCAGGCGTTTAGATTCGGCATACAATGTAGGTCTCTAAGCTAATACATCAACGGTGTTACTGAGGAACAATGCTTCACACGTACATCGGAATATCTACCATGGAAGTACCTGTAGAACAAGCAAATGTTAGCGACTTGTCTTCTGTGCACCAACGGTTGCAGATTCGATGTGAGTGTAGGGTCTCCAATAAGTCGAACTGCTCGTCTCTGTATGCTGTCAAGTAGGTTAAGTGAATGTTTTGGGGCCGAGCTCCATATATGGGAGCAATATTTCAGGCCTGGTCTAACCTGTGCTTTGTAGAGAAGGAGAAGTTGCATGGGGCTAAAGTACCTCTTTGCTCTAAATAGGTAGCTCAACTTAGCGGACGCCGATCTTGCGATATAGGATATGTGGTCCTGCCATGTGATTCCTGAATTGACTGTGACTCCTAGAAGGTGCATTGAGTGGGATGGATTGGATGGTCATCCATTTGGATCTGAGAAACAGTTGATGCATTTTTCCTGGAAAATGTTGTGAGCTGTGTCTTGTTTGCATTAAATACAACCAAGTTGCCTTTTTCCCTCTTCAAGATTTTGTCCAGATCATCATTTAGAGAACTAATTTGTTCACATCTCTGACTGTGTTATGTAGCATACCACTCACAGGCCCACTCTTCGAGATGGAGGCTATAAGAGTACATCTCTGACTGTGTGATGTAGACGCATTCACAGGCCCATTGTTCGAGATGAAAGATATAAGAGTGCTGTCATCAGCAAAGCTGTAGATAGTATTATTTGTCGATCCAAACAAATCGTTGATGTGGAGAAGAAATAGAGTACGAGAAAGAATAGATCCTTGGGGCACTACTGCATTTATAGCAAACGAATTAGATGATACACCATCTACAACAACTTGGATAGATCTTCCCAGAAGAAAATTTTGCATCCATCCGCAGAGTTGTTGTGATAATCCATAAGTGCTAACTTGCCTAATAGGGCTCTATGCCAGACTCGGTCAAATGCCTTTGATGTGTCCAAGGCTACTTTTGCCCACAAGTGTATTCATGATACTACAATCATAATTATAGAGTCGGTTTTACAGCAAATGTCGTTCAAAACAGAACTACGAGTGCACATTGAGATTTGAATTACATTCAGTTAAGTGAACAGGTAGAGTTGACCGACTCGTTTGACTTTCATATTCACAAAAATATTGCAATTAACATAAAATCCTTAAATTCAAAAAGATAAAACGGAAATGAAAGCGGCACACACTCTGTACTAGTTTTCCATAACCGAATCGAAAAAAAAAGATTCGAAAAGCGATTGCTTTTTCCCCTCTTTATTTATACCTGCTGTTGTCTGTGGATAGAAAAATGAAAGGAGTTGAAAATTCACTTCCATGAACCCGGTCAGTGGGGCAATCTGTTGCATTCAAGTTGCATAAAAAGGCGCCTATCATGTAGGACTAAGTTTTTCTTGTCAAACGACATCCACTTTGTATACGTCTTTTTCATTTTAACCTCAGACCTATTTTTTGCCATTTAAAGGTAACACGGAAATAGGTTATGCAGTCGTCACATTGCATGAATATTATGTTGGTCTTTTGAATCCGGAATATTCTTGTATTCGGTCAAATTGTGGGGAAGAGTTCCCCTAAAAATCGTATGAAGGGTGGAAAAATCTATTGGATGAATAAATTAACAAAAATAATAAAGGGGCTTTTCGGCTTCGAAGGCGTTTCTTTGGAGCGCAATTTTTAGAGATGGATTTGAGCTTCAAACAATAGTTAAAGTGGAATTCCAAACGCACAGAAATATGAAATGTATCGCTTCTTATGATTACGGGAAAATTGATATGGATTGCTGCATAGTGCTGCAAGGAGACATGGGCCTTCTCATAAAAGTCCTGTTGTGCAATGACCGGCCGATTTTAAGGTTAATTGAAAAAAAAAAGAAATTTTTTTTCCTTACAACTTTTCCCTTAAAATCAATTTGTTTGACCTCACACGACTTTCATATGAGAAGGCTTGTGTGTCCATGCACATAGACTATCGAAAGAATCATTTTGAGCTATTTAATTTAGATTTTTTGACATGGAAACATTTAAAACGTTTCTGGCAAAGTCTTGATTTATTCAAAACCGTGCTATGGGGAATAGCTGCCATTAATTTGAGATCTAAATATAAGTATTCTGTGTTAAATAGAATTATGCCAGACTTGAATCACTATAGTAGTACAAGCATGAAATAGACGCGGTATTTATTGCAACTATTGTAGGTGGGACTGTGGGAGGGATTTTACGTGCTGGGAAAGTTCCACGTTCAGTCAGTGTCCGCAGATTAGCTGGGCAATTGAAACTTCCTAGAACCGGGTTCACAAAACTCACAGATTATACCCTTCGATTTAACTCCGATACATATGATACTACCAAGAATTGTAGTAGGCAGGCCTACACACGTTCTTCCACATACACTTAATTCTAAGTGGAATTTCAGAGAGAGATCAACTGCCACCAATTGTAAATGTTCCTCTTATTCAAAAAGTTTGTATGTAGATATAAATATGACATTTTTAGCGGATTTCGAACCTTTGAATGCAATCTAAGGACATGGCGACAAGTGAAACGTCTTGGGCTTGGTCTTATCAGGAGGTTTTTTCTAAATTCTAAAATAAAAATTAAATGGTTGCATGAATTATTCCAAATTGGCATTTTATCAATGTTAAAGTGGTAATCTGAAATGGGATCACCATACAAAGAACACCATTAACCGGTTAAGAAACCAAAATAACGCCCTAAAAATGGTATGTTCTCGTCGTAAGGGTCCACACATAGAAACAGCGCTTAAAATAACCAAAACTTTAGTCGAGGGCACCCTCCAGCATGGCCTTACTCTCTTTATGTGGACATCGAAGAAAAACTTGGACAGCATTGATGTAGCCATAAATGAATGCTACCGAACATCTACAGGAGCACTTAGAACAACACCCACTAAAGCCCTTCGGATAGAAGCTGGTTACAAATCCATCAACAGACTGGGACAAAAACGAGCCTTAATAAGCAAGGCGCTTGCGGATAAAACCCATCCTCTTCATGCAGTTGCTCAAGAAACTCTACAAAGGAAAAAACACAACAGGAAAAACTCTATTCCCTCTCTAAGCAACATATTAACGCTTATTTCTGCTCATGGTTGCATTCCTTTAGAGATTCCTCCAAGCCTCTCCTCTCCACCCCACTGGAAACGACATTTCCTCAAGATCGACATCAGCCTAGCAAACCACAATAAAGAAAGCACTCCAAATCAATATTTCTGTATGCTTCACCAGGAATTGATAGAAACTATCCAACCCGAAAAGACGCTGTACACGGATGGGTCCTTTAGGGATGATAATTCAACGTACGCAGTCATCGAACTTCAACCGAATATTAATGAAACCACCACCTTTCATGGGCTACTTCCAAACGCAGCTGAAAGCTACCTAGCAGAGGACACTGCATTATTAAAAGCTCTGTATATAGCACAAGCTAGGGAAGTAAAAACATTGATCCTCACCGACAGCTTAAGCATCCTTACTGGTATTAAGAGCGCAGCAAACAACTGCCCTACTTTTAACTATATTCGAAGCATACTGTATACCAATAACAACATAAATCTAGCATGGATACCAGGACATGCCGGCATTAATGGTAATGAAATTGCAGATGCTGCCGCTAAAGAAGCAACACGCTACCCGCTGGTAAAAGAGCTTCCAAATATTCCTCAGCTTATCCAGAGAATATTCGCTGCCAATGAAAAAGAATATAACAGCTCTTGGCAAAACGAAGACAATTTTCTTCGATCACATCACTCCACCCATGATAGAATTCCGTACAACAAATCCCTAACCAGAGAAGAGTGCATTTCGGTTTTTCGAATCAGAGTAGGGAAAACTCTATTTACCAGTAGCCACTACTTTACACAAAACCCTCCAGAGATATGCGAAATCTGTAGGGTAGCTCTCTCAATACGGCATATTTTCGCAGAATGCCCGATTTCTAAACAAGTGATAAATTCAAACACCACTGAAGAGACGCAGAAGCAGCTGGCCGACATCCTAAACCCATCTGACATTAAAACTTTTAAGCGAATTAAAGAAGTTACCTCCTTACACAACAAGTTTAAAGAAATATAAAATACACCTATATACTACATTTTTTAATAAAATATATCTTTACTTGAATTTGTAATGTAACGTAACGTACAAATAATTTTTAAAATAATAAACGGCATCTATGCTCTTGCTACCCTGATGCCTTTACAATATTAATTTATAAATTAATCTTTGTAAATTAGTTTTTTAAATAAATAAATAAATAAGATATCAATATTTTAGACTTTTTCTGGCCATATATATGTATATAGATAATCCGGTTGCCTCTCATGTCCAAAATTTACTGGCGGGCTCTTGGTCTATGAGTTATTCTATCATGAATGAATTTTGCAGCTACAATATGACTGTCTAAAATCTAAAAAATTGTATACCTACCTATTAGGCTAGGCGAACAAAATAGATTACTTTATTAGTCGCCAAGAATGACTACTTTGGAAGAGAATGATTTCTGCTAAGACAGTTCATTTATTTCGAGAGATAACCCTGGACTCTAAGTATACTTCTAAGGCAGAGCTCGAGTGTCCAATCCAAACACTAAAGAAAAATTACCATAAAAAGTTACAGCGTCGAGCAACACGCGCAAATTATGTGGATCGTGGGCCGGTTGCATCTTCACAGTACTTCTTTGGAATGGACGACAGGATTGCCATCAATATGAACGAAGAGCGCTACCAATAGCTGATAAGCATTTTTTTTGTCCAAATTGGATGATACGCTACGAAACGAAGCCATAATCGACGTGCTGCACTAGCACCACAGAGGAACAAAATTTCGGGAAATTCAAAATCGTTTTTGAGTCTATCTACTAAAGTCGAGAGCTGATAGATTATGCCACTTTGATCGATAGAAAAATAACAATAAGGACGTCTAAAGCTGACGTCTCGGAATTGAAGCTTGAGCGTACTAAGTTATAAGTAAGAGGATACCAAAATTACGCTATTGCTGGGACAACTTCATTTACTACCTAGTTCTCGTCGTATAGCAATTTTTTTTCAATACTCAAAGCTCATTTGAATTTGTAATCAAGAATGCAGTTTAACTTTTCTGATTACAAGACGTGTGCATATAAATCTAACGATCCGGGTCCGGGTCCAATTGTGAATCTACAGCATATCGGGAGAGGCGACCCACTAAAACCCACACACCTAATTTTATCAAAGCGGTCTAGCCGTTTAGAAGGTGTAAAATAAATTCATTCAAAACCCGATTGTAACGCCGCCTTGCGGATCTAATTGTCTTTCACTTTGTTTTTTGTTTAATTTTTTACACATCGCTGAAGAAGTCGCACTCTAAAAAAGGCCGGCAGTATTTTGAATAATTGTTGACAGTTACAGAGACAACGCGCTGAATGAAAGCTTACAAACAGGTAAACAGATGCAGTCGCAAATCGACTTCTTACACTTTGAATTTCCACTAATGCACTACTTACATCAAAGAAAAATAATATGATTGTGGGAAATTGAGAAGTAATACCGTTTGTCATTTAATTTTGTAATCACCAACATTTTTTATGTTGGAAAAATAACAATAATTCAAGAAAAGTCAAAGCAATTTCTAAAATATCACAAAAACTTCTCAATGACCGACAATACGGTTTTTGTGGCAGCAGCAGGGTTGCCAGAATTTAGTTTGCTTTAAGTACCCAAACCTTAAAAAAATGTAGCCCAATATCGTTGCCCAGAAAGAAGCCCAAAATCGTTGAAAAATTGCTTGATTGCCCAAAAATGTTCATTATTTTGGCTTGTGTCAAATTAAAAGGCCTGCAAAATAATTTAGAGTGCGTGCAAGTTGAACGACTGTTCGATGTTACTTGACTGCAAGAGTGCTGCCAAGTTTTAAAAGTGCGCGTTTTTTTAAAAATATTTATTTTTTTTAGTTTTGTTAAAGAGTAAAACAAAAAAAAAAATTAAGACAACATTTTTAATACGATATATAGCCCAAAATTAAAACAGAATGTGTAAAACGAGCCCAAAATTGTGTTGGGCGCTCTTGAAAGAAATTTCTATCGTTTTTTAAGCAAAAAGGTAGCCCAAAATACGACAAATCCCCCAATCTGGCAACCGAAAAGTGGAACCAATCTCTCCATCACTCTGGTGCAACTAAGATTGTTGCGCTTGATATTTCGAAAGCATTTGACAGAGTTTGGCACCAAGCTCTTTTGTCGAAAATGCGTGCGAAGCGTCTTTTTTTTATAGGGTTAGAAACTACCTTTCTGGCCGTTTAATTCAAGTTGTGTTGGACAGTTTTTAGTCTGCAATATTCATCATATAAATGGTGGTGTTCCCCAAGGCTCTGTTTTGTCTCCGACATTATTTCTCATATTCATGAACGATCTCTTGTCTGTTACTTCTAATCCAATGCACTTTTTCGCTGATGATAGCACCCTCAGTTTTTTATATTCGTTCGCTAACTTACGTCCCTGCCCTTCGGCTGTGGAACTGGAACGGCAACGTATGCTAAACACATTCCGATCTTGACAGCATTGAAAGCATTATGAAATGGGGTACAACCAATAGAGTGGAATTTAATGCTTCCAAAACAGACCTCACCCATTATCCATGAATGGGACTTGCATCGACGAAACGGAACGACTTTCCATACTCGTTATGTGTGTCCGTTGGAATGACCACATTTATGTATATATAAAGTCGCCAAAAACGCTGCGAAATGTCTAGGTTTCTTAAATCGATGTCAGAAGTACTTTACACCTTTCGGCTTAGCTTCAATGTACAACAAGTACAACATTCATATCTGGTCAGGTGCACTAAAAACTTCATTGCCCCTACTGGATAGAATTCGGAAGCGCGCGATAAAACTTATAGATGATACAAATATAGCGGAGTCAATTGATCCGCTCGAAGATCGCAGAAATGTCTCTTGCTTTTTCATAGTTTATCGATATTTTCACCACCAATACTCTGATGAAATAGCTAACTGCATTCCGCCCCTTCAACAATTCTCTCGCAACAACCGTCACACATCGAAAGCGCATCAGTTCACCCTTAAGCCTACCTCTGGCTGTACTGTATATTATATTATATTATGCATGTGCAATGCATTTCCTCACACGGTTTTTCCCTCTCATCATATTACAACCCACAATTGTTTAAAACCAATGTGCATCAGTACCTTTTCTTTATCCTATTAACCCTTCAACTCGTGCTGTGCATTAGCATTTTAAGGGAACAAAAACGCCTGGAGCACTAGTCTATATATACACTCCCGCTCATCTGAATAGGTTCAACATTATTTAAAAAGTAAAATAACGATATCTCTGTAACCAACTTGCCGATTTTAATGAAATCAATTTTCTTATATAGAATAATCAATTGTTAATGAAACAGGAAAGTTTGCGGTCTCTAACACACGTATTTATATTTTTATGATTATTTTTCCAAAAACGTATCGAAAAGTGACCATATATTTTGGCTCATCTGAATAGGTTCAAAAATTTAAAATTAAGAAAAAATATATATATTAAGTACTAACTCACAGCTTTGGTTATTTTTAACATTTAGCTACATATTTAAGTATAATTTAGTATGTAGTACTATCTCCTTTGTTCAATATAACTTCATAGATACGATTTGGAAAATATTTATAATATTTTTCAATAAATCCAAGTGAAATTGTTGATCCGGTTTTTTTAATGGCGCCAATTAGGCTTGCAGGATTCCCAAATTGTCCCCTGTCCTTATATACTTTTTTGGACAATAGACCCCAAACGTTTTCAATAATATTTATGGCCGGGGAGTATGGCAACCACTCGAGCAATTTCACATTTTGATCCTTTATCCACTGTTTAACAACACTCCAGTAGGTATGAATGGGGCCGTTGTCCATGGAATCCGTTCAAAAATATTCGAAAAATTTGGAAAAGCATTTTCTAGTATAGTTTTGCATACATTCGCGTTAATTTTCGATGTAACAAATTGCAGCTCACAAAGTCACAAGTCCCATAATATGATTTATGCGGAACATCGTAATGCCCCTGATGCACAGGTGTGGTGACTACCTAAAACACATTTATCCTTTCGCAGGTCGTGAATGTAATAGTTGTAGCCATCCGGTCCATCAAGGTTGAACTTCTTTTCATAGGAAAACACGACAGTCTGCCACTTCCTATTCCACGTCATATGATCTTGAGCAAACTGAAGTCGTGTAGCTTTGCACACATCATTGAGATGTGTTCTTTTTTTTACGTTCAGTCTCTTCAAATGCTTGGCACTCCGAATAATGCGTTTTCCAGATGCCAGACTTTTATTAGCACCGAATTCTTCCCTGATTCTAGCACTACAACGTTGGGAATTTGAAGCAGTTCAGATGATAAGTCTTCTCGCTGCTGGTGTTGTCGCATGTTGAGCCCCTCCTTTCATATTGATATTATAGCTTAATTCATTCCGACTAAAATTACCAACTACATTTTGACTTCGGCAAATCTTCTAAGCGATTTGGCCCGGCTTTAAACCAAATTTGAAGTATCCCTTTATTTATCCTTTTTCAAAGTCGTTTAATTGATTTCCGCGACCAATTTTAGAAAAAAACGGCTGTAATTACTTTCAATTTAAAAAAGCAAAATAATTGACGTCGTTACATAATCGTTGTAGATCGCAAACTAGAGTTATTGCCCTTGAACCTATTCTGATGAGCCAAAATAAATGGGATTTTTTTGACATGTTTTTCCAAAAATAAAAATAAAAATATATATACGTATGTTAGAGACCGCAAACTTTCGTGTTTCATTAACAATTGATTATTCTGTACAAAAAAATTGATTTCATTAAAATCGGCAAGTTGGTTAGAGAGATATCGTCATTTTACTTTTTAAATAACGTTGAACCTATTCAGATGAGCGGGAGTGTATATAAAACAAAGTGGAAAAAAACTGTTTCCCTCTGTCGCCCGTAATTTTCAACCGATTTTGTTGATTTTTTTTTTAAATGTCGGTAATGACGGTAATTGGGTGATAGGCTAAACAAACACAAACACAAATTCAAAATCGGACAAAGGGGCGTGGCACCTCCCATACAGAAAAATTAAAACATTGTCGCCCGTAAAAAAATAAAATAAAAAAAATAAATAAAAATAAAAAAACAAAATAAGGCCTGGCGAAGCTGGCGGGGGTTCAGCTAGTGAATTATAAAAAAAAACCTTCGAATTATTGAAGTTGTCACTGCGAAATCACTCCCAAAATTAACAATAGCTATTTGTGTGTGTAATAAAATGAATAAAAAGAGTTTATAAAATAAAATAAAATTCAAATCAAATTAATAAATGCCAAAACTAAACACATGTCAAAAATATTTCAGTTAAAAACCTTTTCTTACTTCAGCTTTAATTTGACATTCGTATAATCGATTTTTAATTTAAGTCCTGTCTAACCGGAAGCGGAATATGTGTCAGCACAAAAAAAATACAACCAACCACCCATAGAGCATTCACTTCCGCTACGCTTTTTTCATACCATTTAATCGCTATTAACGCCCCCAAGGATCATCAGACAAAAAGAACGAAGAAAACACCATGAATGGAAAAAGGTATGTAAAACGGAAAACACATCCCGCATTCAGCCATATCGCAGAGAGATGAAAGTTTTGATTTTCATTCAAGATGAATATCCTTAAGCGTTTTGTTGCCTCTACCAAAATGGGAGGTAAAATGTAGAAAAAGAAAAAAACAAAAAAAACCAAAGTACATCCAAGGGAATGAAAGAGAAGCTGAAGCGAAACTGCTAACGTCGGCGGCAAAATGATCACAGTGTCGTCCCTAATGATGTTTATTACATATACCATCATCGTACGTTAGATGCTTCAAAGAGCGATGGGGAAAAACTTCGTCTATCAAAGACTTTGCTTCGAATTTTGAAGTCAACTGCGCTATAGATTCGTTCCAATTATTGGCTTTCTATCTCCCCTGTAGGGAGTATTTTCTTTTCTCAAAATACAGATGTACAGAACACAGGCGCATACCCTTTGTAAAAGGTCCAGAACTAGATACCATTTGATATCGTAACTACAAACTTACAAACCAGTCAACATCCTGAGTAACCAAATGAACCCACAGTCCTGGTCACACCGTAGCCATCACCATCATCATCCTCATCAACATCGTCGTCATCTGAGTAAAACTAACATCCCAGTGACTCTGACTACCGACAACGTCGTCGGTCGTCATCATAGCTCCAGGGTGCAACCATGAATTGCTGATATTAACCTGGAGTTTCAGAAATTTTGTAGGAAAAAAAAAAGCAATTTCCTTTTACGAGTATTACTAGTATGCTGCCATTTATGTTGACGTTAGTTTGTTTTGCTCTATAGTTCTGTGCGTCCAAAAATGGCCATTGGCGGTTTATGCATTCATGCTGCAAGAGGAAGCGAATAGCTCACATTTTGTGGTCGTGGTCGTGGTAATAGGGGTCATGGAACTTTTACAAAAAAATGGCTTAACTAGCATTAGCTATCATGGATGTTGCTTCGGGGAGAACACAGCTTATTCAAGCAGATTTTGATGCATGTACCTAATCTGGGCAAATGTTGTTGCTAACCTAGGGTGGGTTATTTACAAAAAAAAAATGCTTTTGGATTAAGGGCTAATGCGTGGCTGAAAATTGGATTTTAGGATACCCATAAAGATGTAAGTATGCCCTATGTGGACTTTTTTTTTTCTAATAATCTTTTGAATTGTTGTCTTGGGTATATGTCTTTTGTAGAATAGTTTCAGAAAATACCAATTTGGTAGGTGATACTTCCTAGTTTTGAATCAGGGGGTTCCAAAGATGCAAAGACAAAAGGGACCTGGAGCAAATTTTCATGGAACTTAATATTATAAGACATAGCAGCATTGGACCAGAGTGGCGAGCTTACGTTTTTTGGCAAACAAATTACCTATCAGGTAATTCCATGGAACTTCCTGGATGTCAGTTATATGTCTGCTCTGTTAGTAGTCGAGGATCTCCGCGAATTGTCCTGTCCAGACTCCGAATATTCCAATTCTATTGTTCTTTTTCTGTTTTGGAGGGTCGTCAACAGTAAATCAATCTCTGAGACTGAGGCTCTTTGTGGCTTCGTAACTTCGTAACAATATAGTTAAAAGCACGCGCAACTCCCAACCTGGAGGGCCAGACTCTTGATCTTGATTAATCATATGACATCAGACCGGGTATACCGGTTTTAATAATCCATTTTGGGCATGTGAGAGCTGCCGTTGGCTCACAAAGAGCTCATCCGCCACCAACTGTTTTTTTTAGCACCCTGATAAGTACTGAAAAATTCCCACTGGTATCTGTCACCATGAGTATTGACAACAGCCTTGGTTCAATTCAGTGAATTCATCCGTCGTATTCCCTGCCTCTAGGGGCTCTTGTTAGACATATAAGACTCATTCAGCCAGCCAATTCTGACACAACAACATTTTGTTAGTCGCTCCGTGTTCGACAATCTATATAATAAGTCGAATGGACAATACCAGTGTCCAGTGTCAGTTCAGTTAAATCAGCGGCGATCCTATTTATTCACACCCAGACCCAACCACAATTTTGTTTTCTAAATACTTCTCCCAGGAAAGGTGAATCTTTAACGCTTCATCAGCGCCCCGAGATGCTTGCAGATGTATGTTAGTTCAGCACTTAAATTGCTGCAAATTGTAGTCTTCTGGAAATATATCCCCGGGAAGCGAGTTTGCTTGTCTTGTAACGAAAGGAGTTTTGGAAAGTTTATGTCCTCGCGGTTGTCAAGTGTACCAGGTAGGTATACAGTATCCAAACGCTAGAAGGGAAGCCATCGCTTGAAGAGCTCTATGTCAGACTCTGTCAAATGCCTTTGATATGAGCAAGGCTACGGCTGTGGATTCGCCGTGTTGTTCAAATGCTTGCGTCCATAAGTGCGTTACGTAGCTTAACAGGTCTCCAGTGGACCGATGGCTCCGAAATCCGTATTGCCTGTCGTTTATTAATCGGTGGCCTTTTAGATATTTGATTATTTCGACATTGGACAGCGCATCGCCTTGTCTAAATTTTTTTTTCACATTGAAGGTCTTGGTGAGTTCTTTACCGACCTTGATGGAACAGCGTGCATTCTTCATTGTCATCCTGCACAAACGGAAAAGTTCGGCAGGGATGCCAAAACTAGGTATTGCGGTGTATAGCTCGTCTCTATAAATGCTGTCGTAGGCGGTCTTAAATTCGATGAAAAGGAAGGTGGTGGGTATCAATTTGAACTTTAGGTCAGAAGGTCTCCTTTCTTGAGGATCGGGCAAACAAAGCCGAGGTTCCATTCATCGGGCATACTTTCCTCCGACCATATTTTACACATGAGTTGGTGCATGCTCCTAACCATGTCATCGCCTGCCGCTTTGAATAGCTCGGCGGTAAGGCCATCTGCTCAAGCGGTTTTGTTGGACTTAAGCTTAGATATGGCTATCTTCACTTCGTCCAGGTGGGGTGGACGGAATTGTTGGCCTTCATCGTCCAGATTGAATGGTTCATTCTGCCTGACAGCGGGATTTAGTTCGTCATTGCCGGTAAACAGTCAGCAGAAGTGGTTGTTTCATGTCCTCAGCATCGACCGCGATTCTACTATGATGTTCCCTTGTTCTTCCTTAAAGGCTTCGGTTCGGGCTCGGGCTCTGTAGCCTTGCCGCGTTTTGAATTTGCATCAACATTAAAGATTGTCACATTAAAAAGGAGATTATAGTTGATAAACTATAGCGACGCACGGTGCAGAGAATGTCAAGCGTAGTTATGTCAGGTGCTCCGCAACAGCCCTACGACTGATGAGCTGCATACATATCTTTTCTGCACGTTATGTCGGTAGAATTCCATATTAAACAAACTACAAAAATCAGTGCGCTACAGCTCGGAGGAGGCAGTTTGAGGCACTGTACGATGAGAAGTTCCTGCCGGGCATTCAGCTACCAACGGATGGGATCAACCTTGCGGTCCTTTGAACCTCATTTCGAGGTATCATATCGGTGAAGAAAAATGGCAAAGAAGTCAAGAACTTAAGCAAGGTGAAATCTCAGTCAATACAGACGGACAATAAAAACGAAAGCAAGGGGTTCTATAGCATCTAGTCCACAGATCCAAAACTGAAAGTGTCTAAACGACTACCAGATAGAAACAATGTTTTAGAATCAAAAGTTCTGCCTGTTCTTAAGGCCTCAAAGGCAATGCAAATGAGGTCTATATAAAGAAAGGATACGGACCCATCTAAAGCCAAGAACTGTCGCACAATCCTCTATGCATTAAGCAATCGAACCGGGTGAGGCTGTGTTCGATACCTTGACACTGTGGGGTACAGATGGAAAGGAACAAGCGTACGAACCTATATGAGGAAAAGCGTGGAATTAAAAGGAATGTTTGTTTTGTTTGTTTAGGCCGAGGCCTCAGCTAACAAGCCTCTCCAGTTAGCCCGATCCTTAGTTAACTGCCTCCAGTTGCGCACTCCTAGTCGATTGAGGTCGCCTTCGACTTGCGCGCGCCACTTAAGGCGAGGTCTTCCTCTACTGCGTTGTCCCTCCGGGTTAGACTCGAAGACTCTACGAGCCGGAGCATTTGTTTCCATCCGCTCCACATGTCCTAGCCATCTTAAACGACTTACTCGCAGTTTTTTGACCAGGTCGATGTCGCTGTACAGCTCGTATAGTTCGTGGCTGAATCTCCTTCTCCAAAGCCCGTCAACGCAAACGGGACCGAAAATTTTACGAAGAATCTTTCTCTCGAAACGGCCGATGATATCATCATCCGCTTTAGATAGAGTCCAAGCTTCAGCGCCATAAAGCAGGACTGGGATGATCAAGGTCTTATACAGAATCTCCTTAGTTGTTCGGGATAGGGCTCTGCTACTCAATTGCCTTCTTAGCCCAAAGAAACAGCGGTTGGCAAGAGTTATTCTTCGTTTAATTTCTTCTGAGATGTTGTTGTTAGAATTTATAGCAGAACCGAGGTAGATAAAGTCCCTCACCACCTCAAAGTTATAGCTGTCGATCGTGATGTTTTGTCCGATTCTACGATGTTGGGTGTCCTTTCTTGTTGACAACATATACTTGGTTTTGCCCTCGTTGACCGCTAGACTCATTCTAGCCGCTTCCGTTTCTATACTAGCAAACGTACCAGTGACAGCCCGCTGTGTTCTACCAATTATGTCAATATCATCGGCGTATGCAAGTAATTGGACTGACTTTTGAAAGATCGTGCCTTGCGTGTTGGCCTGTGAGTTCCGGACGATTCTTTCAAGTATGATGTTGAAAAAGTCGCACGACAGTGCGTCACCTTGTCTAAATCCTCTTTTGACATTAAAGGTTTCGGTGAGGTCGTTACCGACCTTGATGCAGCAGCGAGCTTTCTCCATCGTCATCCTACACAATCGAACGAGTTTTGCAGGGATGCCAAAGCTAGACATGGCTCTGTATAGCTCGTCTCTATAGATTCTGTCGTACGCGGCTTTGAAATCGATGAAAAGATGGTGGGTATCGATTTGAACTTCTTGGGTTTTTTCCAGGATCTGCTTAAGTGTGAAAATTTGATCGACGGTGGACTTTCCTGGCCTAAAACCGCTCTGATAGGGGCCAATCAGGTTATTTATAAAGGGTTTAAGGCGTTCACACAATATGGCAGACAGGATCTTGTATGCGATGTTTAGGAGACTGATACCTCTGTAGTTGGCGCAGTTGAAGGGGTCTCCTTTCTTGTGGACCCGGCCAACGATGCTGAGATTCCATTCATCAGGCATGCATTCATCTGACCAAATTTTGGAGATGAGTTGTTGCATGCTCGTTACCAGGTCATCTCCAGCTGCTCTAAAAAGCTCGGCAGGTAGACCATCAGGCCCTGCAGCTTTGTTGTTCTTTAGCTTGGATATTGCTACCCGTATTTCGCTTTGGTCAGGTGGACGGAAGTCTTGTCTATCATCGTCTATATTGAATGGGACGTTCTGCCTAACAGCGGGATTCTGGTCTTCGTCGCCATTATAAAGTCTGCAGAAGTAATTTTTCCACATTCTCAGCACCGACTGTGATTCTACTACAAGGTTTCCTTCATTATCTCTACAGGTTTCTGTACGGGATTGTCTGCCCTGGCACGTTCTTTTTACATTTTGGTAAAACTTTCGTACATTGTTCCTGGAGTAGCATCTCTATTTCATCGATCATACGTTTCTCGTGCTCTTTCTCTTTCTTTCTGAGAATCCGGTGTTCCTCTCGTCTTTTTTGCTCGTAGAGCTCGCGAGCAGCTCTAGTCCTCTTTCGCAGCGCCGCTTTATACGCTTCTTGTTTTTCTGCGTTTGCTAGTCGTTCATCAAACCAGGGGTTTCGTGGTGGTGGTCGGGTGAAACCCAGCACATCAGTCGCGGCCTTGGTGATGGCTTTCTGGCAGTGTTGCCACTGGTCTTCTGCACTAGCTGTTGCTGCAATAGGACTGCTCGAGAGGCATCGGGATACGTGATCGGCAAAGATTCTGGCCGTCTCTTGCGATTGCAGTTTTTCGACGTCATACTTTCTCGCAGTATTTCTCTGTTGGGGTGTGTTGGATATCCGCATTCTTACCTTAGATGTGACAAGGTAGTGATCCGAGTCAATATTGGCCCCTCGGAAGGTTCGGACATCCAGAATACTGGAGGCGTGCCTTGCGTCAATCGCAATGTGATCGATTTGGCTGAATGAATGTATGGAGCGGATATTAAAACACCTCCGTGCAACACTGCAACATAAAGGACACTACATCCGCAACAGAATACAAATATGGAAAGCCGACCGAAGGCGGTGGTAGATGTATCTTCGGCACTTCACCCCTCATTTGGATCGCAGAAGATCTGTGTAAATTCATAAACTAGGCAGGCATCAACTACTCGCAATCTCATCAGGGAACTGTATTTCTAGAGAGCATGCTAAAATGGGGACTCGGATGTCGGATACCATCCTGTAGATGTTTCAAACAAAGAAAATTTCAATTTCTATTAATTTTCTCCTTCCATTAACTATAAAGAGCAAATTAGTGGGCCCTTTCCTGTCCATTTTTAGAGTCCCCTTTCAGACAATATCAAGGTTCCTTTACCGAAAGTTCTCAATTAAATTTATAATTTCTTTACATTCACTGATATGTATTTCAATTAACTGTGAGACAATTTGTTTGTATGTATATTTTACCCCTCGCACGCCATAACAATTCCCTTTCTCTTGCTATGATATTAAATATTTTAGTTCCCCCGCTAAGGCGTACGTATCCGCAAACATACCGAAACTCTATTTGTGTACGTACCCACGGTATCTATGAAATTTATATTAAATCTTATAAAACCTTCATTTACACCGCACCAGCAATCCTGCACAAAGCACACACACTAAAAGTTTCATGAGCTATGCATGGCAAACGCAAACTGTATTTCGTTACTCGTTGATGCCATCAACGTTATCTCTGCGTACCTCACGCTCACATAAAATGTGCGCTTACCTATATTTTCCTAACTTAATTTCACAATGAATATTCAATTGTCGAGTTTCATTTAAGTCTTCTCGTCGGTCGTATAGATACATACAACTAGACACAGATACGTCATATGCGCCCCTATTAAAACAAAACTAATTTTCGTCATACAACTTTGGGAACATCGAACACAAACACACCCTTGAACAAGATACAAAGGATATAATAAAGCAGGAGCAGCGCTCTTATACTATAATGCCTCAAAAGGTAAATCGTAAAAGTTTGTCTCCTTTACTTTCAACGGCAAACAAAACAATTCGACAAAAACCGTGACACAAACAAAATAAGTAGAAGTATAGTTGTTGGTCCAACCATTGTCCAAACCCGTCCCCAAAAAAGTGATTTCATTTCGTTTGCACATTTTCCTTTTTTTTTTTTATTGGCACTGATGAAAATGTAAATGAATCCTGGACCATTAAAGGGAAACAAACTCTAAACACAGCAATGGCGCTTAATTAAATGTTGGAGAATGATTTTTCAAAAGAACGGGAACGAAAAAAAAAGATCGCCCAGCGATTGTTGTATGCAAATGTAAGTGTCCATTATTGCCGCCCTTTTCCAATAATGTTGAGTACAAGCGTGCACATAGAAGATCCTCCTACAACAGAAAGTTAATCCAAAAACTGTTTCCTTTCGGCAGTTTCACATCCCAGGGAGCGAGTGGTGAAGGATACTTCAGCAGTTTTGTGTTTTTTTTGTCAACTTTTGTTCAGTTATACGATGAGTGTAATTGCCATCGGTTGGGTTGGGGGGATTTGGGTGGTTGAATGATTTTTTTTTAGTTTCTTTTCAACTCCCATTGAAATGTAAAAAAAAAATTCCTGATGTCAGGAATTTCGTTATTGATTTTGGTGAGCAGATGCATACTCGGTTCGGTGTATAATTTCATTGATATGCTGATGAACGAGTCAGAGGGAAAAAGCTTCCATAGGGAGTTAACTTAACAGTAATGCATGTCCATGTATACTGGTATAATATATGTTTTCATATTTCAACTTATTCGCGTCTGATTAATAAAATGATTGATATTAGCCGGCAGGAGGCGTGAGCTTAATGGCACTCAGTTCATATGGTCCTTGGGCGCTAAATTGATCGATTTCACCTTTCGCTGTCGAGTATCTACTCGGGGTTGGAAACAAGCTACACTGGAATGTAGGTAACTCCTTAGACAGCAATTGAAAAAGAGTTCGTTGATGCTAATAGCTGCGGATGTTGAACAAAATTGTTAGAGACTTTTGGGTCTAAACACCCACAACTGAAAAGAGTTGTTCAGGCATCGGAGAACAGTTTTTCGCTTTAAGTCTGCGCCCGCAATCTTTCAAGATTGACAGATAAGGAAAACCATAATTTTCAAAGACGAAATACCGTAAAACCTTCTAAAATGCCGTAAATAATGTGACGGAAGTTACATATTCCATTCTCGTAGCAACTCTCGCCTCCCTTCACACTAACCGAATCCGAATCAATTGCAATCAATCCAAATCAAGGAGAATCTGTTTCGCAAAGATTTAGCAACAAAATGCAACCCTTCTGAATACACACAGACTCAGTGCATGCCTTTACGGACCAACCGAATCCGGTTCAATCCGGCCACAATTGCAGGTGATTTAGAGTGTCACCCCCGTATTAATAAATACCGAATAGCGGTGAATTAGCCTTATCACATCTGATAACTCGTAATTCTTATTAATAAACATATCTTAGCTTTCACTGACATGTTTAACGAGCGGATAACTTAATTCACCAAATTCGGCGTATAGAGAGTGGTTAACTTACTCACACACAGAGCTAACCTATCCACATAATTTCAAATACACGTACACCAACAAGAAAGAGAATTACAGAGAGAATCTAAAAATCGCAAGCGGAAGCACATAACATGCTCTGAGCATGATAGTGTCAGCTGATGGAATATGACAGATTTACAACCATGTTTAGTACAGTTTGGACGCAGTGCTGCCGTGCGTTTAGTGATAGCTAATATGGATATAAGATGTATTTATAAATAATAAAAGTTATCAAACAAACAAGTCCACTATCCGCTTGCTAGCTATCATATGGATTAAAGAGCGAATAGGGCTTTTTTATTAATACCGCTGTCAGAATCTTGTTCCTTCCGTCAGTTTTGAATGAACAATTGAATGAACAATTGTGCGAGGGATCCCAGGTTCGATCCCCTGAAAAACCCAAATTACATCTTATACAAAATAATCAATATCGAATGTCAATTTGCAGCTGGAAATATTACGGCAGAGTTCTTCTACCAGGGATATTATATGCTAGACGTCTAGTGATCAATCGAGCGGCATGTAAAATTTCGTACAAAAAAAACTGACATTTCAGAATTAACTTCCCGCTGAATTGATATATGTCTCATTTTGTGTCCACCAGTGGCACCAGTCTAAACTGATTTAAGCTTTAGTTTTAAAATGGTATTTGGCTAACCTCAACGACAGCTGTCAGTCAGTATGCAAAACATTTTGCATTTTCATTCGACAATAGCCTGTCGCCATTATACTGCTCTATCCAAAGCGAAGACAGTAAGCTCGATAGAAAAAGGGACGATGCTAACGAAGACAGTTTCTATGAGTTCGTCGAATAGACCTACAGGTCTGTTGTGGGTCGAAATGTAACTATAGCAAGCTCCAGACCAAAAATACCGTAAAGAAACCTGTACAGATAAAGAGGAAAACCTTATAGTATAATCCTAGTCAGTGCTGAGAATGTGGAAAAGGTATTTCTGCAGACTATATAGTGGCGATGATGGTTGGGCAGAATTATATCATTGAATATCGACGATGATAGACAAAACCATTAAAACGAATAAATGTTTTTAATGTACAAAGCTAGAGACCGACAGTGTTTCTACCCCTGACGGTCTAGCCGCCGAGCATTTTACAAAAGGTGTTAATCAACTTATTCCTAAGATTTGGCCAGATGAACGAATATCTGATAAAATGGAATCTCAGCATCATTTGCTCGGTTTACAAGAAATGGCATCCCTTTACTTCGAAAATAGCTCCTAACATCGCACTTAAGATTCTATCTGCCATATATTGTGTGAACGCCTTAAAAACTGCTTATAAAATCCGTAAGCCGTAAGTCCACCGTCGAACAAATTTTTACTTTTAGATAGATTCTGCAGAGAATTCAAGTCCAAAGATTAAATAATAAAATACTTAGGGCCAGTTTCAAATGTTCCGGATAAAGTTTCGGATAGTTAGCCGACACATAACGCTTTCCACCAGATAAAAGTAGCTGATATTTTTTTTCTGTTTCATCGTCAAAGTCTCTGATAAACTATCCGGTAGAAAAATTTATCAGGCACTAATTGTTTGACAGGAATGGAAATGATGTTTTTTTATCGTTTATCACATTTTTAAGTGAATTGTGTTGTTCTAGTTTGTTTAATTTAGCATGGATAAATTCATTCATTCACTCATTTTCGATACCCCGCTTATCCCTTAAGTGGGTCGGGGGTGTAGGTTGCGCAAGTCCAAGTGCACCGTCCATAGTCTCGATTCTAGGCCATCGACTGTAAATCATAAAGGGCAATCCCCATACGGGTAGGGGAGATATTATGTACTTGGTCTAACCATCTCATCCTAGGTCTATCTAGAGGACGGCTGCCCGATTGTACGGATTCCATAGCACGTCGCGTTGTAAGATCATGGTTGGGGACATGCGTTTTAAAATGACTAATCCACCGCTGCGTACGGAGCAGTAGCTGCTCGACATTGAGTCCCTCACGTATTCTGGTGTTTCCACCAACTCTACGGGTCACACCAGTAATACAACTGAGGAATCTCATTTCGGCAGCTTGTATCCGGGATCTTATTCTTTCGGTCATTACCCAAATAGGTAAGAGTTGGAACAAACTCCGAATTAACGACTGACAACTTGACAACTTATAATAACAGAATAACCGGGCTGTTTCAAAATTGACCAACCTGACCAATCCTACAGATAAACCTAGCATTGGTCCTTTCATCACTCGTGAGTATACATTAAACAAGCGTTCTGGAGACGACCATCACTTGAGATTTGTTTACGTTTACTTTCATCTCAGCTTCCACATAAGCATTGAAGTTCCGTCTAAGAGGACCAAAGGATGACCAAGTCATCAGCGAAGAGCAAGCGTCTTATCCTCGGATGTTCCAATTCGAAACGTTCTTCGTCAAGACTGCGCTGTAACATCCAGTCCATATAAGTAATGAAAAGGAGAGGAGGAGACAAAATGCACCCCTGGCAAAGTCCAACGCCCACGGTGAAAGGTATTGACTGGGCATGGATTGGATATAGTTAAACAAAATAGTGAAGGTTTTTTAGAATAATTTGAAATACTCTGTTCCTACGGGGCCCTGTAATATGGTTGTAATATTCATCTAATTCGACATTTAAGAATTCAAATAAATGCATTATATAACACTTCTGACTGCTGTCTACACCCGTCAACGAAAGAATGCTCTAAAACTATATTTTTTCCAGCCACATCAAATAAATATTTTGTTTAAATCTTCCGGATAGAGGCTTTAACAGCCGGTTGAACTGGCTGATAAACTATCCGAGACTTTATCTGTCAGCTATTACTATCCGAAACCTTTGAAACCGAAATATTACGTTTATCTGACCGAGACTTTATCAGCTAGTCTTGAAACTGGCCCTTAGAATCTTATCATCGATTTCAAAGCCCCCAATATGGCAGTGCATATCTAGGTATTCAGAGCCATGCCTTTGGCATCCCTGCAAAACTCATCCATCTGTGCACGATGTATGAAAGCTCCCATCATGTTCGGTAACGACTCTACGGAGGCCTTTTATATCAAGATATGTTTTAGACAAGGCGAAGCGCTATCATGTGATCTCTTCAACAGCATACTTGGCACAAGGTACGATATTTTAAAATGCTATTAAATTACTGGCATTGGTACGCCATTGATATTGACATAAGTATTAAAAAAAAAAAAAAAAAACACAGCGAGCTGTTACAAGAAGGGACACCCCACTCACATCGACGAATCAGACAGAATGTCACAATCGACAGATATAACGTTGAGGTACCTATAGTAAACAACTTTGTCTACCTCGTCTCTGCTAGCTGAGAAAACATCTTTGTAGTGAAGCCTATTCCCGAACAACTAAGAAGGGTCTATATAAGTTATTCCCAGTCCTGCTTAATGCTCCTAAAGCTTCGCCGTTTCGAGATAAAATTTAGTCCGTAAGATATTTGTTCCCGTTTGCGTTGATGGGTTCTGAAGGAGACGATTCAACGACGAACTATATTTCGGGCGTTTGATGTAGCTAGGACACTAACCCAGAGAATCAATGCAATGGAAGAAGATCTCTCTGCATGTAAAGCGCACAAGGAGGAAACGACCTCAAACGACATGGATTACACAACTAAAATCGGTTGGGGAAGGACCGGGCTAACTGGAGAGGCTTCTAAGGCCATTGTAAGAGCCGGTTTTACAGCAGTGCTGTCGAACGTAGATCCAAAACAAATTATTATGTACTAAATTAAGACGCCATTCCCAATTTTCATCGACCAACGAAGAACAAAAATTCTGTCGATAATCCTACACAACTGAAGGGCTAATAATCACGGATTTGTGTCATATATTCATTTCTTGGAGCGCTCAATATATAATAATCTATGCCTACGTCGAATGACGTGAAATGAATAGCTCAAAGTCTCTCCCTTGCACACTATATCAATTACCACAAAAATACACCCAAATGGAACTGAATACGAATTCAATTATGTATCTATCTTATATTTAATACCTACACAGATTTCAAATAGAACAACAATCGCAATGCCATAACATTTTCGTGAAAGCTCAACTATGTCTATTGAATATAAATTAGATACGAAGAGAAATCATAGACACAAAAGAGAGAGTGAGAGAGCAGACACAAAACTATAGCTATACTCCAAGGAACAATTTCGATTCGAATGTCAAGGATAGAGCACACCTCCCGCTTTTTCCCAAAGCGCACATAATCCAATTCCCTACGAATCTTAATAGAAAAGAATAATTTATCAAATAAATTAAGTAGAATGGTCACTCAGTTACTGAAGCTCCCTGCAAATGGACATCGCGATGAATTGACAGATACACCTGTTGTAGATATCGATAGATGAGAAGTGTGGAAACTGAACCTTGCATAATATTTTTTAGCAAACGGAAGAGTGTGTTTGCATGTGTGTCCTTGTGGCACGTTCTTGCGTAGATATATATACAACGCCTAACCTATTATGTAAGATAGTTTTTTTTTTTCTGTCTTTTACCTTCATCTTATCAACATGAGACGAAAACAAAAATCCGCCTCGGACACAAAACTTTACGTTGCGTAACTGAGAAATGTATAAGATATGTGGGGAATAAAAATTGAACTTACTCTGCTCAAATCATAATCCTTGCTGCCCCAAAATCCTGTTTTCTATTTTATGTTGTTCTTATCTCAATGACGGGAGTCTTCGCATCCGATGCAGCAAACACTTAAATCTGTGCACACTGAACTACTTTTTTTTTTCAGATCCCTTAAGGACACTAAAGCACACTGATCAAGAGGAAAATGTGTACACACAGTATTTCAAGGGGGACAATTTTTTTCCAGATCTCTTCCCGGACACTGAAGCACGATGATCAGGTAGAAAATTTTATTATTTTCACATAGGTACAAATGGGTCACCACACCACCAGGGCTGGGCTAAAAAGTATACACGTAGATAAAAAAGCGTAGACCAGAATAAAAAGGATAACTTTTGCCCAATATAAGCACACGACATCGAACACGAATTACTTTAATGAAACATCCCCGAATTAGATTTTTCATCCATGTCCTTAATAATAACCACAAACAGGACAGAGATGGAAAAAAAAAATTAAGATACTCTCGCGCGCACGTGAGTCCTTTGCAGGGCACAACCGACGGTGATAAAAGTCCGATGAGAACTAATTTCTCAATTGATAAAACCAACTTTGTTGAGGCGAGGGAGTGCTTCGGTTGGCAATGGCATTGCCATGCCATACTCCATAAGGACTGGCGGTGGATTCCTGTGCTTATCAGAGAAAATAACACCTGTGGTGCTTCTGGCTGTGCTTTGGGTGCGTGAATTGTTTGTGTGTGGCTTGAAGCTTTTCACTTCTGTGGGGGTGGGGATAACTTTTAATCTTATCAATGAAACCATAGAAGAGGTTTTTTTTTACAATGCGCACAGGACACGAAAGAGTATGTGCGAAGCGAGTTCTCTTAGTCGGGAAACCTGCGCACAGACCAACTTGTTCCCCAGCGAAACAACTGTTGAAATATACTGTTATTGTGCAAGGATGTCTATTGTTTTCTTTTCTCCATTGTTGGGGTTGAAATAGAATATTGGAATTGAAATGCTAAAGTTCATTGGTACATTGTAATGCGTCAGACATTGATGCAAACAGTGCACCAGGAAAATAAACGAATACTGAAAAGAAAATTTAAAGGGCTGAACACTGAACAGGGTTGCTTTCAGAGCTGTAGGTATGTGTACTCTCTAGGGTGCGGTGAAATTACTTTCATAAAGAACATGTTGAGGTGGCACGTGCTCGTTGGATAGTTTTTATCTTAGTTCGGTAAGGTGCTACAATAGGGTACGTTGACCGCTCATATATTGTGTTGGGCATTCAGGTGGCTTTTATTAATGCGTTCATTTATACAGTTTGTGATGTTGTGCGCATTTGTTGCTCTAACGATGTAGCAGGCTCATTAGTTGAGTGTAGAAAAGACGGCTTTATAAACTATTGTAATGGAAATCTGTATAAAGAAGGCGAGGCTCTTTGTCCAGCTTTCTTATTGTAATGCTCGTGATATTACTACTATAGAATTATACATATGTCGGGGAAGGAGACGTGTGGGAACAAAGGTACAGAGCCACTTATGAAATTACCTGGTTTACAGCTTCCATATATTTTATTCCGAATACTAACTCTCATCGCATGGTGGGTTCGACTTAAGGTAATTGGTGCATCAAGTCAATACAATAACTTGGGTACTCACAACCATTCGCAAAATGAACCGTTTGGGCAATTATTAAATTGTAAGTCTTGTGGGACACCCAAAAGATGCATTTCGAGGTATAATGTCTTTGAGTTCCTCGCAACATCTACCATGGAAGTACCTATAGAACAAGCAAAGGTCAGCGACTTGTCTTCTGTGCTGCAACGGTTGTAGATTCGATGTGAGTGCAGGATCTCCAATAAGTCGAACTGCTTGTCTTTGTATGCTGTCAAGTAGGTTTTGCTCGCCGGATCCAGGATTTGCCCAAAGAAACACCAAACTTTGGTTAAGAGGTATCCTCTTTTTTCAGTAATCTACTTATAAACTACTGTCTTATGATTAACTTAACAATGATTAGATTCCAAATTTGCGGCTAACGAAGTGTTCAATCGGAGCCTTTTCCGACTGCTCCTTAGGAAAATGTACTTGGCTGCTTTGCTATAATATGCAGAACAAGTAGGAAAATTCCTATGAATGAATGATGTTAGCGAAGTGCAAGTTAATAATTACTTAGCGAGACGAATGAAAATTATCAGCGAGACGACGAGTAGAAAAAAGCACTGTTCCACTTGGAGGTTACAACGAGAGTGATTTATTTTCTTGCAGCAGATTGTTTGTTACATTTGGTTGGGTACAAAAAATGATGTTTAGACCAAAAGAAATTACAAAAAAGATGGCCGATATTTATTTCTTAGCGCCAGATTTGAATTTTGAAATTGGTATAATTCATTAGTCGTTAATTCAAATTTTAAATACATGATAGGTAAAAATGAACATTTTCAGATTGTGTTATTTCAATTAACAATAAAAAAGAGGTGGGCGTGAGATGTGGATTTTTAGTAAGTACTCCAACACGAAGCGTGATTCCGATCTGCGGCCCAACGACAAGCACGGTTCCGATCTGCGGAGCAATGACAAGCACGGCTCCAATCCTAAGCAGGACAGCTTAGCTTCAAAAGAAATGCATGAGTATCAACAAAGGATCCTCATTGCAGATTGACAAAGCCTTACGGAACTAAATGAACAATTCATGTCCGAAACCTTAATAAACGATGACCATCAGGAAAAGCTACATGGTATTACGAAGAGATACAAAAAAAATGGTAAACAATTGTCTATAAAATGACATCCAGAACTTGAGCACTAAATGTCGAAAACCAGTCGGCACAACCGTCGGAGACAAGATTACCGGTTCTAAAGATTTCTACTTCTAGGGAAAATTATCTTAAGTGGCGCTCATTCTATGACATATTTTAAACAATAGTAAGTGCAACTGAGAAGATGGAGTACCTCAAGACAGATTTGGAAGACCCACCACAGCAACTCATTAAACACTTACAAATTTCTAGTGCAATTTATCAGACTGCATAGAATACATTAAATGCCAGATATGAGAACGAAAGGAAGATAATATCAATGCACATTGATATAATACTCAAATCTGGGTATCAAGCAAATCAACAACCCGAATATACAATAAAAATCAGTATTCTATGCCATAAAGGAAGATCTAGTAGCACTCACTAACGTGAGGGTCGATACAACTTCTTGGGGTCCAATAATCGTAACGACTAAGATGCTGGATCAAAGGAGTCAAAACCTCTATATAAGCTCCCAAAGATCGTTTGGATCAAACCAAACAAGCCAATCTCTGTATCAACTGTTTGCAACAGTTTTTTGCGGGTGAAAAAGAGGGCGCAACTAAAGGGTCCGCCATCTAACGTTTTTTTTTTTTTTTTCAACTAGTGCTTATTTCGCGAATGGTAACACTTAGCTCATGTCTGATTTGACAGATAATTAGTTTTATCCTTCCGCTGAACGATAATGGTTGGGTATACGCTTGAACAACGCTGGGAAATATTGCGACATTACTTTGAAAATCATGGTAATGTTGCAGAATGTGTGCGAAAATTGCGTACGGATTTTGGAAGAAGAGAAGCACCGTCAGCTCCGTATGTTCGTTATCTTGTAAAAAAAGTGAAAGAAACTGGCATCCTCATCGATAAATCAAAGCGTGAGAAGCCAAAAACAGTGCGTACACCCGAGAAAATTGCCGCTGTGGCAGAAAGTGTGCGTGAGGCATAATTGGGCCATTTTTCTTCGAAAATGAGCAAGGAGTGGCCGTTACAGTCAATGGCGATCGTTATCGGGCCATGTTGAACGAATTTTTGTTCACAAAAATTGAAGAGGAGAATATAGGCAACATTTGGTTTCAACAGGACGGCGCTACGTGCCACACAGCCGAAGCTACATTAGATGTTTTGCGCCCTGTTTTTGAAGATCGCATATTATCAGCCGCAGAGCTGATGTCGTTTGGCCACCGCGGAGTTGCGATTTGACACCGTTGGACTATTATTTGTGGGGTGCCGTAAAAGATAAGTGTTACGCCGACATGCCAGAGACAATTGACGCTTTAAAGGACAATATTCGTGAAGCCATTGGTGAAATACAGCTGCACACAATCGATAATGTGCTTAAAAATTGGACCGATCGTGTAGGCTACTGCATGGAATGAAATTATTTTCCATTATTAACCGGAAGGATTGTACTTTCAAATAAAAAAAGAAATTTGAGAAAATATTCAATAGTTTTTTTTATAGCATTTTCAAAAAAAAAAAAGTTAATTGGCGAACCCTTTATTTGTCCGGTATACAACTCGAGCAGGCTGCGCAGGCAATTGACTCGATTGTAACTGGCTGCCTTTTACCAGCCAGTTACAGTCGATTTCCCATAATGGCAATTCAGAACACTACCTCATTCCGGTCTACAATCTCTCCTATCTTTCATTGATTTTAATTTTTATAATAATATTACAACTGCCTCTTAGAACCCACATCATTTGCTCTGAAATCCATTTGACTTTAACCAAAAAGACGTAATCAAGTATTTAGTTAACAAGCAAAAAAAAAGTGAGCCGGCTCAGCCCTTAGACACCAATTGAAATCTTCCCTCCGCATGAAATCCAACAACAAACGAGTACTTATACTCGAATGGATAAGGATACCCTATTCCAGTGGGGAAGTATCTAATAAAATATAAATTTCCCAAGAGGATATCGAAAGAGTTTCATCGACGAGTTGCGTACCCACTTACATTTGCCATGATTTACAGGACACTGCCTCCATTGTTTGTAGAGCAATTAAGTAGATACATGGACAATCTCGCCTCAGTCATTAAATCACGGCAGAGTGAAGCAAGTAAAAGTGAACGCGCTTGGAGAAGGAATCACCAAGAAAGGGCACACAATCGTGCAGGGGGTGGCGGTGGTGTGCAAGAGTTTGCCTATCAATCTTGCAGTTAAATAGGTACACAAACTATTATCGAAGTGTGGAGAGCCCGTTCTGGTGCTGACTGTTAAGAAAGCCATGAAGTAACCTTGTTAATGGATAAAGACGAAAATTACGTTTACATACCAAGGGAAAGTGAATGTCGATAATTATTTTTCGGATTGAGAAGCATCCATTGGAATACTGACAGAGAAATTGTTAATGCTTATAGATTTTGTTGGATACGCATATTTACTCAACCGATTAAAGTTGAACACGACGTAGAAGGGTAGGGAGAAGATTCACTAAGGGTCTGCACATTGTACAGCTCAATCGAAATATTCAGCCTATTAGCTCGACTAATTGGCATTCTGTAATTTCGAAAATTGAATTTAGGATTGAGCTTCAATTATTTTCGACATCGGTATGGGTTGTGGTGGATCTTTTGGTTGAAATGAAAATTGATACTCTGCGAATATGGCAGTGCTTTAGTGGTATGGATGTCCTGCAATAAAAACAATTAGAAGGAAACGTTGTTAAAGTTAAAAGTAACTTATATTAGAACTTATTTTTGATATCAATTTTAGCATCAAATTCACCATCATTTTCAATTCGTCGTGAAAAAAGAGGTCGATAGGCACAAAAAGGGATGGCCATCTAGTGGTTCCTTTTTAAACCATTGGTTATTTTGACACTGACAGCTGTTTCCCGCTCGAAATCTTGACAGAAAATCAGTATTATACCTCCGCGGAACGGAACGAAATGAGTCGCTTTACGCTTGAACCACGTTGGGAAATATTGAGAACTTATTTCCAAAGTGAGTGCTGACTGCTGTGTACCCCAAAAGAAGTTTTGGCGACAATGAAGCAACCACCGCGCCTGCTCTACGCTAGTTTGTGCAAAAAAATCGTGAGGCTGGTGATAGTGGATAACACTAATGGTCCCCGTCCGTCATCGCACGGTGCACATAGAGAGTGACAGTTTGATGCGGATTGTGTAGTGGTGGCATCATTGGATCATTTTTCTTTGAAAAATCGTCTGGGAACAAAGTTTCGGTCAACGGTGGGCGTTACAGCGCCATGTAAATCAACTTTTTTTTACTAATATTGTAGACATGGATTTGGAGGACCTCTGGTTCATGCAGGATGGCGCGTCATGCCACAATCGATCTTTTAATCACCAAATTCCCAAATCGTGTTATCAGCCGTCTTGACAATATCAATTGGCTGCTTTGGAGCTTCTATTTTATCCCTTTGTACTATTTTTTGTGGGGAATCGTATAAAGGACCCATGTTACGCCAACAATCCGAAAACAAATCAAGCACTTTAGGCCAATATCATCCAAGAAATCCATGAGCTACAGCCCGAAACCATCAACAAGGTCTTGGAAAATTGGAGCATTTTTCTTACCAAGTCGATGCCGCTGAATCTCCTCCTCAAAATTCCGTCAACGAAAACTTGACAGAGCTTAATGCTGGAAACGGTGGAAATTTTAACAGAAAATATTCGCCGAACAAGTAACTTTTCCAAGTTGATTGGTGACCGAAAATCACTCAAAGAAATTCGCGGTCCAAAACCTCCGAGGGCATCTTCATCCGACATTACATGCTTCTTCCCCATATAGAAGGACTGGGATAATACATGAACGTTTCCTTGACAACGCCTCACTACTCAATTGAATTTTTAGGCCAAAAAAACCGCGGCTGGTAAGCTCAATTCTTAGCTTGATTTCTGAGGAGCAGAAGTATCACGTTCTGTTCGATGCTGAGTGTTCCGTGTTCTTGTCAGCATTCTTAATTTTACCCTTGTTCACTACTAATCCCATTTTTGCCACTTCTCACTTCTGTCTAAATATTTGCAAATACACCAGTGACAGCTAGCTAAGTTCTGTCAATAATATCAATGCCATCCGTGTATGAGTATAAATGTTCTCAAGTGTGATGATAAACGATAAACATTTCCGTGAGATTGTTTCCATCCCAGCTAGTGTTCTTCAAAGTCATTCTACACAATCTGATGAAAAGCATAAAATTTCAGCTTCCTAGACCTAACAGGCTCCTAGTTATTTTTCATCAAACACAGCGTTTCAGATCCGGCTTTTTCGCTAGACATGTTGTACCGTTTGTCCATATACATTGGTTTAACATTGGTATACCTAAGTTAGCTGTGTTAGGTAGCAAAGGTACAATTGCACAAACCACAGAGAACTAGACCGCCGACTTTTCGTACACCTACCCGATTCTCCCCGGAAAAAATTTCCCTGTCTGTGAATACGTGTAAATGTCAAAATTAATGGCGGGAATGTAAATAAAACATAAGAGCAGCCATTTATTGGGATGTGTTAAGAAACGTTGGGAACTAAGTTTAGGTACTGTTTACATTTTAGATAAAATCATATTGCAAGTAGCTAGACGGCTGGTTGAAATAATTTAAACTTAATTTTGAGCGAAAATATAATCTATATAATCTATTAAAAATATTTTGTTCGCTCATTCGAAAACTAATACTTTTTTCAATTCACAAGAAATTCATCGCAACAACGAATCACCCGCGAATAAAAAAAGAGGTAGGGATTAGTGAATTTATTTTATTTTATTTTACGTTCCAGCAAATTTGTTAAAATTGCTACCAACTAAGGGATAACTTTTGGAATAGTGGTTTAGTTTTACACGAGAACATTATCTTACAATTACCTTGTGGCATCACCATAAATTATTATACTGCTTTCTCTGTCTTACAGTTCATTTCGAATAAACGCTCGCGTCTTTTTTCTTTTCAGCGAGTTGGTTGTGTTTTATTCTTGTCTCCGAAAAACTTTAACTTTTTTAGCATTTATTCATCAATAGGCCTGTTTTATTGCACATCTATAAAGTAGGTGCTAAATGAACTGTCAGATTTTGTAGGGAAAATCACACAAGATGTTAAAAAAAAACCGAGATGGTAAACTTACGACGAGGTCAATGTGACATTTCACACTTGAAATGAAGGCGTGAAATCAGAAAAAAATACTTTGCACGCATTTATAATACTTTTGATGTTTTTATAAATAAAAATTGCACATTTTACTATTCCAAGTGTAGGATAAATTATTAATCCATCAAATTGTACTAAGAAAACAAGCTTTAAAAGAGTTTAAATAACGAAATTTTCAATTCCAAACAAAGTATGTTTTCGTTCGCCGCAAAAAGTTTGGAAATGGAAATTTCGTTATGTAAACCCTTTTAAAACTTGTTTTCTTAATACAATTTGATAGAATAACTAATTATTCTACACTAGGAATAGTAAAATGTGCAATTTTCTCTTTACGCGAATGGTAAACTTACGACGTTGTATGAATACCCTTAGGCTACGGTCAGAGTGAACCCGAGAAGCGAAGCGAAAGCTAAAGCTAAGGTTTGACAGGTCAAAGCTAATAAACTGCGCCCATACATTTTAATCGCACTGGCCATAGTAGATTCGATGCTAAGATACATGCTAAGCGAAACTTGGGGCTAAAAGCGAATAAACTCTTCTGCTCAGTTTTTTAGCAAGAAATTCAAGCTAAAACGCAGCTGTCAATAGATTTAGGTATAAATCGAATAGTTTTAATGACATTCAAACGTATTCAGCAATTTTTGTCAGGATGTCTTCCGATGTCTTCGTAAATCTTTATAAGGATGATAAAATTCGCCATATTTATTAGGTGTTTTTTTAATCTTTTGAACGGACTGTCCTTTTCCAACAATGAATGGCTGAAAAATAAATTATTTAATGGAAAGTCCTCTTCTTCTGACCATTTCCATTTCCATAATTATTCAAGGATTTTGTTTATTTTGATGGACTTCCGAAACGGTAATGTTCGCGTTCATTATGGACACCATTCGCTTTGCGTATAGCTTAGAATCTTTAGCTTTAGCTTTCGCTTAGCTTTTCGCGTTCACTCTGTCCGTAGCCTTAGTGTCAAGCAGTGTGTAGTTGTTGTAATTGCGTGTTAAAATTTCTACTTTTCTTTACTTCACAGAGATAGATGTGCAATAAAACAGGTCTAATAACAAAATCAAAATAACAAATAAAGAAAAACCACGTGAATAAACCAAAGTGAAAAATAAATCACGAAAAGAGTTTCATTTTGACACTTTGTTTTGACTGTCAATTTCTGAAGCTATTCATTCCAAAGTTCCAGGAGCAAGTCTTTTCCGGACCAATTTTGTTTTTTTGCATACATGAAAATATATATGTAATAGATCACGAAATTAATATGGTTTAAGTGAAAAGAATATTATCACATGTTTTGACAGTCCATTCACATGAACACTTTTATTTGTCGCAACAGTTCGCCAAGTTCAAACATCAATTTCTACCACTTAAAAATCTTTGATTTAAGTTTACATAAGTTCGAACGAATTTTGTATTTGATAGTTTGTGGAGCGGGTTTTAATGTCGTTAATTTTGAATAAACTTGTGCAAATTCGCACCAAGGGTGTTTTCCTTCGAGGCAAACATTTTTAGTTCGAAATTTCGTTGTTTAAACTCTTTTCAAACTTGTTCTTGCTATATTTTGATGCATTAATTTATTATTCTAGGTACTCTTGCAATAGTAAAATAAACAATTTTTTGTTATATAAATGCATCAAAAGTTGTTTGTTCGCATATTATTATTAATTCGTTTGTTCATTCTCATGTGAATATTCCTTTACATCGCCAATTTTAATTGATATCAACAGTTTGAACAATTTAACATTTCCTAAAACTAAACTGTGATGTGAACGAAGTGTAACTGGAAAAAAAGAAGAAACCTTAAGAACACAGCCCCACTGCCATAAACCACTGCCAGGTGCAACTGCCATAGGATTTTACTAAGTATGCGTGTGCCGTAATATATTCCCTTTGATTTATACAGGCCCAACACATAAATAAATCCTATGCTTGTAGGCAAAGTCCGTTATGTGGGAGGAGTCGACGGTCTATTTCTTACTGGTTTGTGTACAATTGTCTCACGTCTGGCGAGTTTATCGGCCCTACAAGCGTCCTAAAATATCTCTATGCCCTGACACCCAGAACAAGTGAATATCGAACTGCTCTGCTATCCCTAGGAGGGACGATCGGCAGTCTTAGGCTACTTTCGAGTTATTGGAGAAGGATTCCAAGGACACGATATCTGATTGACTATATGAAAAGATACGGATATCCTTACCCCCAGTTTCACAGTAAGAGTTTAAACTACACTTTCAGTTTAAACCTCAGTTCAACAATAAATTCGATTTCAGAGTTTCGTTTAAACCTTGAACGGAGTTCATTCTGTAGTTCAAGTTAAACTACAGTATTCTGCCGTTTAAACCTCAGATCAGACGTTTGACAAAAACACACATATTTGACGTTGTTTGTGTGTTGTTTGATAGAAAATACAAGGAACGATTTTGAAAAAGTCGTATAAAAGCTTATACTGTACAATACTGTCAAATTCTATTCATAAAATTTCGTTAAACTTAGTTCAATTGAATTGAAGTTCAGATTTATTGTGAAACCGGACGAGTTGAACTTCGAATTTAAACTCACGTTAAGGTTAAGTAGTTCAACTATAGTTTAAACTTCCAGTGTGAAACTGGGGGTTAGTAGATAATACGTTCCGCCTGGAACACGCTACAATGATTAGAAAGACGGAAGAGGGGATAAGACGCCACCTTGTGGGGTGTTTCTACTGACAGATTATTTAGAATCTAGATGAACCAACCATCTTTGAATTAATAATCCGACGGCTAAGCAGTATCTTAATCAAATCGTAATGTGAGCCATCTACCTTTAGACCCGACAGTGCATGTGTGTTCTGTGATCGCTGATGTGTTGACATTGTTAAAAGCAACCTCTATATCCAAAAAGGCTACCATTTTGTACTCCTTATGATGCATAGAATATTCTATGTTACGAACAAGCTGATGTAGTGCTGTTTCCACTGATTTACCTTTGCTGTAAGCATGTTGAGCATGTTGTAGACAGAAGTCGATTATCGCGTAGTTGTGTATTAATCAGTATTTCCAATGTTTTTAGAAGTAACTAATGGGTCTGAGTTCTTTTGGATGAACGGGAGAATTTTCCAGCTTTGGGTATAAAAACTACCTACCTTAACTTCTCTCCATACTTTTGGAGCATGGAAGAGATCTAGCTCCTAAAGATATTTACCGCATAATGGCAGTATAAAAGCCGAAGTCTGGTGTAATTCGGCATTATGCCATCTGGTCCTGCAAACTTGTATGGTTTGAAGCGGTATAGCGCCCAAAGGAGTTTGTCCTG
Organism: Cheilosia soror; assembly: GCA_949372485.1. Classification (NCBI taxonomy): domain Eukaryota; kingdom Metazoa; phylum Arthropoda; class Insecta; order Diptera; family Syrphidae; genus Cheilosia; species Cheilosia soror. Next base: position 125,245,431 of record OX443561.1, read on the forward strand.
CGTAACAAGCCTAGATGAATAAATGGTGCCATGAAATAAAGTCTTATGCAAAAAAGTCCAATACGTAATTTTGGATTTTATTGCACTTCTGAAATTGCAATAAAGTCCAAAACGATTTTTGGACTTCATTTCATTTTCAAAAGTGCAAAAAGGCCAAATCGAAGTGGAAATAAAATCCACAATGCATAAACAGTACAATATGTATGTACCCCCCCTGCTCGTCTTTCTTTGTAATAGCTGAGTGCAGTAATGTCCAATGACTTTATTGCACTTTCAAAAATTCAATAAAGCCCAAAACTCGTTTATAAATTGCTTGTATAGGGTGTTTTTTTTTTAGAGGTAGAGATCTTTGAAATGGAATAAAATAAAGATGATTTTTTTAAATTGACATGAAATTTACTTTATTCGAAAGATAATCTTCTGGAATTATAAATATGACCTCTGGCATATGACCGCCACGGCTGGCTCGGACGTAGTCTAATCTGGAGGTCCAATTTTCGATTACTTTTTCCAATATTTGTGGCCGTATATCGGAAATAATGCGGCGAATGTTGTCCTCCAAGTGGTCAATCGTTTCAAGCTTAACGGCGTAGACTAGCGACTTCACAATATCCCACAGAAAATAGTCAAGCGGCGTTAAATCGCACGATCTTGGGGGCCAATTCACGGGTCCGCAACGTGAAACTATTCGGTTACCAAACGTTTCCATCAATAAATCAATTGTGGCACGAGCTGTGTGACATTTTGCGCCGTCTTGTTGAAACCACAGCTCCTCCACATCATGGTTGTTCAATTGATGAACGAAAAAGTCAGTAATCATGGCTCTATAGCGGTCACCATTGACTGTAACGTTCTGGCCAGCGTCGTTTTTTCAAAATAAATTTGCACAATTTGGAAGCGTTGTTCAGGCGTTAGTCTATACAATTTGAAATGCCAAACCATACTAAAAATAAATCACTTGACAGCTGGCAAAATGGCCGCAAGTTAAAATAGTGTTGCCAACTTAAAGTTCTATACCCCTAAAAAAAAAACAGTTGATCTACTCCTAATGAGGTCAGTGGCGTCAGTTTTCTTAAGAAAACTGGCCTCTATTGGATTTGTGGAGAAAATTTTCCTAAACCTCGATGCTTCAAATATTCTTCTATTTTACCACTAAAGATCCTACTTCGTTTTGCTTTTCTTAATTTTTTGACACTAAAAATAATTATTATTTAGATATATTTATGGATGGATTGTATCTAAGCTCCAATAGCCTCTAATAACTAAATTTTGTCTGCGGGTGTTTAAGGGCAATTATGTTCCACGAGCTATTTTTTCGCGCTTCCAGAAAAACAATAGAACTGTAGCTGTAGGTACCTACACATAAACGTGGCGCCGGCCGTGTCGTCACCTTCTTCGTGTCGGCAGTCATCTCAGGAGTAAGAACATACGAGCTCATAAATTGATTTTTTATTTTCAGTATTTCTGCAACAGAGCATTTGATTAGCTGTATCAATTTTGACTAACAACAAAAAAATGCAGCTAGTGTGACAACAAGAACATTTATTTAAACCAACACGAGCAGCAAATTGGGAGCTCGTGAAATTGGCCTAAAAGGTGGTTTACCGAAGTTAAAATTATTATTGCTCATGCGTCCTTTAACTTCTATGTTTCGTCAAGTTTAACAAAGAGAATCGGTTCTAACCTGCAATACATAAAAGCTTTCGAATTGCTTTTCAGATAGAGGAGGAAAGTCAACATTTAAAATAATACTGGAAAAACATTCTTGTAGTTTATACACAAACACATGAGAGGAAAAGTGTTTAGTTCCTTCAAGTTAGTGCAGATGGATTTAAAGATTGTTCGCAATGTCTTAATTGATTTCCAGGTAAATTTGAATACGTGGGGCCACATTTTATTGACAACACCTTACCTTATACAGACATTTTGTTGGGCGCCTAGCTACATCTCAGTGTACCAATTTAATCTTTTAAGATTGGACACCGGCTTTACATTGTAATCTATTTCAGTTTCAGCTTCATACCGGACCTCAAGTAGGGAAGTTTCTACGACGAGAACAACAAGATGGAGGCAGCTGTTGCTCAAAGGGTATATTAGTCGTGGCCATCTTGTTTTTACAAAAGCTACGGTCAAGACTCGAGCTACAAATATTATCAGTTACTAGAGGCAACTTATCGGCACCAATTTTGTTGTTCAAAAATACCAGACGATGACAAAAAAATTAGTTATAATTTGTTATATCTATTGCAACTGTAGTAAAAACAAAACGCCAGGAGGAAAGTGAGTATACCTAATCCTATTATAGCTTTTAAAGTCTATCTTCCCTATAATGATCTAAATCAACGCCGTTTACTCAGAGCATAATCCAGAGACAATTATGGCCGAAACCATCTAAAATGTATGGACAAATTTAGTTGACATAATGTCCTTGAATAAAATACTATTCCAAAATATTTAAACTAGGGTTACTTTTTCAATAAAGATACAATCGTTAAAAAATATTGAACAATGATAGCTCGAAGTACTCGGTGACGTACTACCTAAAAACTGCTTAAAGATTTTTGGTGGTATATTGATTTATATTTATGAATGCTTAGAGGATACATTTTTCAAAACTGTGCGTCTTGAGGGCACGAGTACGATAACTACGGCGCCAAGAATTGATAACGGTTTTTTGTAGAGGGGTTAAATACAAGCATTTTTTTACTATGGGAGGGGGGGGTCTATCTGGCTTTGTTTAGGCGGGAGGGGCAATTTTGTAAAAAATGACTTCAAATTAAAAAAAAAAAGATTTAATAACAACGGCAACACTTACAATACAAAAATTATAGATTTTCTGAAAGCCAAAAACTTGTACTTTTATCTTTTGTTTCAACCTAGTTATTTGTGTTACTAGTTTTTGAAAAAAATACTTTCAAACTCAAAATTTATAAGAAAAAAACATAAAAAAAAGTTACTATTTTTTTTATTCAAAATTGTGAAACCAAATACTAAATTGGTTTTAATTATTTGATGACCCTACAAATTCTTAACCGAACACTGAAAACTAGATGGTTTTATGTCTTCTAGTTTATGAGAAAATTTAAAATTACTTTTATAATGTTGCTCCGCTTAGAGTACAAAGTTCTTAGAAAACAGCACCGACGTCGCGCGAATTGCTACCCTTGTGCATTGAAATCCGTATGGAGGGGCATGCTGCCCCCCTGCAACCCCCCTGCTTGGGATCACTGTTGGATTTTGGGATGGGTGCAAGTTTGAGTATATGCAAACTTTCTTCAAATTATATCAGTTTACCCAATGTCAACAACATTCTTCAGCTAAAGTCTCTGGCCCGAAATTGCACATTATAGACAAAATTTTGCTGAACAGCACCGACCGCGCGCGAATTGCTACCCTTATACATTGAAATGCGTGTGGGGGGGCATGCTGCCCCCCTGCTTGGGATCACTGTTGGATTTTGGGATGGGTGCAAGTTTGAGTATATGCAAACTTTTCAAGTTTGAACATTTTTTTTCCTAAAACTAATAACGGAAATAACTTGATTTAAAAACAATATGAAAGAACAGATTCCAGGCTTTCAAAAATGATATAGTTTTTATTATAAGTGTTGCCATTGCTTTTTAATATTTTGTTTTTTTCACTTAAAGTATTATTTTCTTTAAATTACCCCTCCCGCCTAAACGGTGGGAGATAGACCCCCCCTTCCATAGTAAAAAATGCTTGTATTTAACCCCTCTACAAAAAACCGTTATCAATTTTTGGCGCCGTAGTTATCGTACTCTCCCCGTCTTGAGCACATGGTGATCCTGAACCTCTATGCTAAATTTAAAGTTTCTACATCCATGGGTGTAGGCTGAGGTGTGTATTCTAAGTAGAGGTAGGGTGTAGGGATATGTAGCAGTGGCGTTTGAGAAAAACCCAAGTTGTGTTACCACAAACTTATTTGACCTAGTTGTTGTATAAGTTTGTCGAAAAGGGGGGGGGGGTTTAAATTCAGCCTGTGGAGTTCTAAATAATAGACTTCGAAACATCTTCAAGTCGAAGAATGGTTTTCTCAGAAATCGCGTTTTTACCTTGACAGAAATCTAATTAAGAATTGTTTAAAAATTCGCAAAAAAAAAGAAGAGAAAAATGTATCAGCATCAGTTGGGTCCATCAAAATGCTGAAAATCTATTTGAATGCAAGAGTTTTAACAGCTGCCTTCAAAATATTGCCAATGGCTATAGTCTCGTAACGCTATTACCACCCCAACCAAATGAATGCTTAACATTTCAAATGCATTTGGCATAGTGGATTTTTTAATTAACTTCACACAAAGGGAGCTAACCTTCAAAAAGCCACCCCATACATTGGGTCTTCTGTGTGTATCTAAATCACAGATATCCTCTTGTAAAGCAAATCACAAAAAGGGCTGAATATCAGAAGAACCACTGGTATATTGCATTTCTGTTCACAATCAAGTATTTATTTCGAAATTGGCCTCTGTCATGTAGACAGTTGTTTATGGCTTCCGATGGAGCATTGGTTTTTCATTTAGGAAACTCGTTTGGGCTGCACAGAACATAGAACCTTGGGTCGCAGAAATAAATTACTTTTTCAGCCATTTAGGTTTTTTCGTTCGGCTTCAAGTGAATGGACGCGCAGGATAACGCTGGATAATATGAATTTTTGTAATTTTACTAACGCCAGTTGTAAGATATAAGCTTCATATGGAGATGTCATTGTGTGGAACTAGTACCGCCTTAGGTATGACCATACCATTGTTGGATGAGAGTTGACAGAACATACTCGAATAGGGAGTCCCTCCCTTTATGTTTAATTTATTCACAACCATCAGTTTCCCTAATGTGGTGGTGTCCTATCTCCAGAGCAACTATGTTCTTGCTCTGCATGTTAAGCAATGTTAAAGGGGTGACAAACTACTCTGTCATCTCGCTGTGCATACGTGCTCGCGTGTAAAAAGTCAAGAGACTCGTGCTCCACATGATATTACCAACCAAGCCAAGTACATTTCCGAGATTACCATGTACAAATCAGATTCCCGGAGTGCATTCCTCATTTACATGTCGGGTACAGGATATTCCAGCTACCGCAAAGCGTGTGGCAGTTCCCTGAAATTCATTTCATTCGATGGGTTTCCCTCTCGCGGTCTGGTCTTGTCGCATACCTTAGTAGGCACACAACATTCCCCACCTGTATCTGCGAAAATACATTGGCAGTGCACATGATTTCTAGGTGACATTTTGAGGGCCATCCAAGGGGTCGGAAATGGAAAGGCACTCGGCTGGGTTTGAATATTTTTTTCAGTAAATTTTCCTTCCGTTCGGTGCTCTTGAGTGCAGACGGAATGCAATGCTAATGATCTACCTGTTGTTCATGAACTCATAGCTCGATGTGAATAGTCATACAATTTATGTTCTCATTAAATTGAGAAATATTTACTGAACGAAGCACTTTCGCATTTGCACAGTGGTGCGAGATGGAAAATGTTTGACCAAAAATCTACAGTAGGTATATACATACATTGTTATACATATTTACAAAGGAATGAAACGACAATAAAATGAACAGGAAAAACTTAGTTCCCAACGCCCGGTCCTAGCAATTTAATGTTAAGAACTGGTATGTTGTAGGTATACACCTATTTCAACTAAATAATCAAGGAAGTATCTGATTTCTTACTATTAGATACAAATTGATAAGATATTTTGATTTGAATTTTAATAAGTTTACTGACTAAAAGTCGCGTAGAAGAATATTTAATGCCTGGAACAGTTAAAAAATGCGAGGTATGAGCTGTTAAACGGCTGTAGATACAACATCATTGGCGTAATTCGGATTTCTAAGTCTTTCAGTAGTCTGATAGCATTTGGCTTTCTTTTGGTTGGACTTCTCAATTAAGAGGCCTCTACCCATATTGTAGAACATAAAGTGGAACTCAAAGCGCCATCTATTTTTGATTTGCGAAGCTCTTATCATGGTGTGAAACCACTCTCGTCATTCATTTCACTTTTAAAATAAATTCAGGAGGCGGAACTTAGGTGGGATATTATATAATACTTGGATATGAAAACTGGTTTTGTGTCATTTATTGATCGTGTGTGGGGGATGTTTTATTTTTCTTGCTGAGAATTGCATCCAAATGAATGTTGGAGTGAGAGGAAAATGTAGATCAGCATAAGACAAAGAATCCATTCTCCACTGATTACATTACATAGGTATAATGACTTTGAATGTGCAAGGAAAAATTAAATCAACGATATGGGGTAGCTATTCTTCGCATATATATATAGATGGTGTGTGTGGTAGGGTATTTTCAGCATGGCAAGGTTGATGATGATAAAGGATAACAACGTGAAGAGAAAGAATGTGAAAATGCAGATCGGATACTTTGCAATAGGATTTTGTATTTCTGTGATCCATTGAGTTTTTTGTAAGGGTAGTTTTAAGATTTTAATGGTATAAGGGGAGCAGGTGAGGTAGTAAATGTACTATTGTGTTAGGTAATGGCTGGTAAAAAAATAAAATCGCTCCCACAAGTCAACAAATTCCCAATACACATAAATCTTTTTATTGGATCCTGCATATTATCGAGTGAATGTGCACAGGTATATGTATAACTTTGCATTCAGTAATATTCTCTTTAGCAGAACCCACAATTCCTACCCAACTAAGCCCCACTTGAATACCCCTTGCATCATCCCCTCTCACAATCCTGGTGTAGCTTTTGCTACTTATCTTGGTGATCTTCATAATGTTGCAAATTCTTTCCTCTGTCCCCCTCTTCATACGAAAAACCAAACACCTACCCTACCATAGCTCATAAAAGGTAAGATAATGGCAACAGCGCAAACAAAATTGCATAATCTTTCCTTGTAAATGGCAACAGCGCAATGCTGCTGGTTCATACTACAATTTGCTTTCAATTATACCTCTTTCAGCCTAACCCACCATTTCACCCTCTCCGTTTCGTCTCTTTTCCTACCAACACAAACCAAACCATTATCTGCTTTACACCTGATCACGGTGTGACCGGCAAGCACTTTTCAAGATACAAATTTGCTATACATAAAATATATAGAATTTCTAAAAATCTGAGTACATTCATCGTTTAAATTAATTTATAATTTTTGTTATGAAGTTTAAGCAATTTTGTTTAAACAAATAAATACATTTTCAATAAGAATTTATTAAATATAGCAACATATTGAAAAGTGCTTCCCCTCTCTCATTTTCATTTTTATTCAAGAAGCAAAAATTACTTTGAATCCCCATGAAGCAAAAATCACTTTGAATAAAGAATCCCCACCTGCTTACACACATATCAACACACGCATCCTTGATTCCATTTCGATCACACTTCACGCCAAACCGGTTTCATTTATAACACACCTCTCAATGCAGTTGACAAACTACACATTTATCCCTTATAGCTTGGGCGTCATTCTGATTGGCTAATCAAATCAGACGACAGAACTAGCGCCATCTAAATGAGAAACTTGGAACTTTTTTCTGAGAATGTGCAACAACTATGACACATGCAGTGTATTTTTCTTGAAAAATATATAAAATTTAAACTCAGTATTTTGCAAGAAAATACATGTAAATACATAATTTTTTTTTTGCATCCGATAGCTGGTATGATACTTTGTTGTTTTGAGTAAAAATTGCATCAAGTATAAATCAATACATACAGGAAAAACGTTGTTCTTTAATTCAAAAAATTGTTTGTTTTAAAACACCTGTTTTTTTAAAACCAGGATGAAATTTTAAGATTTATTTTAAACTCATTTGTGTTTTGCATATGACCTTTAAGATGGACAAGTTATCTTAGACTGTTTCGAACTCTATCATATCATGCGTTGGCAAACAAAAAGTCGGTTTTATGCCAATTTTCCCAAACACAGCTGGGAATTCTTTCAATAAAAGAAAAACGAGATGTCGCTTAAAAAAAATGCTTCAAAGCTTTCAAAGGACATATTCTGTTCTTTCCAATGCATCCAATATCATTTCGATCGCTTCAGTATTGACTTCTCTAGGAGGGAAACAAAATGCCATTTTTCGCACTTTTCCTCGATTTCTGGGTAGAGGCCTCTTAATGTTGACGGAGGGGTGTCGGCCAATCGCCTTAAAAAACTGACAGGTTGGCATTTTCAAAACTCAAGTAGTCTTAAGTCGACTTAATTTGTCTGAAAATACGCGTCAAAATACGTTCCAAAATATGCATCAAAATAAGCGTCAAAGTACGCACCAAAATACCTACGCCCCAAAAAAACGCTCCAAAATACGCTCCAAAATAAGCGTGAAAATACGTTCCTAAATACGCGCCGAAATTCGCGCCAAAATACTCGTCAAATTACGCCCCAGAATACGCGTGAAAATACATGTGAAAGTATGCGCCAAATAAGCGTCAACATACCCGCAAAATACGCTCCGATATACGCGCCAAAATGTTTTCACCGATGATAGGCAGCAAATAGATGTGTTCAACTCCAAATCTCAGAATCGACTGACTTTATTTTTTATTATAATATACCTTTTTAGTCTTGGACTGAACTGACTGTAACTGTAGAAATGCAGAACAAGCTCTTATATAGAGAAGATATTCCAGTCAACAGCAGATGTGAATGTTAGGCTTAACAATGACAGGAGTGTCGCTACCGTTGCTTCTAAAATAAAGTGAATCCTGTCAAATTTGAAAGAATGACCGATTTTTTATTTTCTAAGTCAGGTCAAAAGTTAAAATCAGAATTTTTATATAAAACGCGAACTAGTTGGGATATCTCAAAAAAGATTGTATTGGCTTAAATTACTATCAAAACAATTATGAATGGAGTTTGACTTCGTTCATATGACCACCATGGGAAAGGTATGCAGCGGTCGATACGTTGAACCAAATTTTCGATGACTCTTGCACCCAATTTCTTTTTCTTTTTCGAAAATTTTGTAGGCACGGCAAATAAAATCAATAATTCGTCATTTGTTTGACGTCGTATCAAAATATTCTTACCGCGCCGCGTAAAATAATCCCACCGCAGCATCAATAACACGTTCTGTTTGACGAAACCTTCACATCGCCAGCTTGTTGACATAGATCAATGATTTACTGTAACCCCATAAAAGAAAGTCTAGAGGCGTTTAATCACACGATCTCGGCGGCCAATAGACGAGTTCGTTTCTCGATATAACACGTTCACCGTGTTAATAACTCGATTGTGTGGCTTGTGGCACCGTCTTGTTGGCACAAACCACATAGAATAGACCGTCGACTCCTCCCACATAACGGACTTTGCCTATACAAGCTGCGTGCGAACCCACAGGATTTTTCATGTATTGCTGCTGTACAAAATCAAAGGAGCACCATTAACGCACGCGTACGCATACTTGAAAAATCCTAGGCCCATGGTATAGCTTGAAAAATCATTACCGCCATTGATTTTGACATTTCACACGTATTCACAGACAGGGGAATTAATTCTGGGGAGAATCGGGTAGGTGCACGGAAGTCGGCGGTCTAGTTCTATGTGGTTCGTGCTGTTTGGAACCACATATCACTTATGTCCAATTCATGCTTAAAGAAATAACGTTCCATCATGTCTCTGTAGCGAATACCATTTACAGTAACGTGACGGTCATTTTAATCGGCGAAAAAAACAACGGCCCAATGATGCCACCACGCACCGGCATGAAAACCGCACCAAACAGTGACTTTTTGCGGATGAAGTGCTTGTGCTTGTGAGAAAATTATGTCATTTTATAATGCTCACTATGCTCACTATAGTTTGCTTTTTGAAATCCATAATAGTGAGGGAGAGGGTGAAAGGCAAATATTTTATCGTTCCTGTACTAAAAATTAAGTAGAGTATATAGGTACCTTCGGAACCTTGACTTAAACTCATGATCAAATCACACACTATACGTACTTATGATTCCGAGGGGGGGCACAAAAGACCTACTTAGGTCGTACTAAAAATAATGTTTAATTTTAAAGCCCCATTTAGACGATCATTTCAGTTGAAACTGAAACTGATGGAATTCCCATACGTTTTCAGTTCAGTTGTCAGTTTTAGTAGAAATAATCTTCCAACCTTCGGTTACTCACGAGTAAATTGAAAGCTCAACTGAATACTGGACTGATGTCTAAATGCACTGTAGAGCATCAGTTTAACTAAAAGCTTAACTGATAGCTCAACTGAAACTGAAACTGAAATGATCGTCTAAATGGGGTTTTATGCTTATGGGTTTAAAAGTTTAAAACTGACAAACAGTCAACATAAACTCAAATGTCAAATAGAAAACTTCAAAATACATCCATGAGTTTGATATTTATACCTACAAAATAGACCACAAAGTTAAATTAATATTCAACTAAACGCTATTTTAAGTTCCACTTTAAGGCATTCACGGTAAAAGTTTAAGGTCATCGTTTAAACTTGCTTGTGAGTTTAACTAAACTAAAGTTTAAACTTTCACTGTAAAGCCAGCAAAAAAGGTCTTGAATATATACAGTGTACTCTCTCCTTACGGACACCTCTTATAACCGGACAGATTTCAGTCCATAAGCGGACGCGGACACCCAATTTCAAGAACCGCAAAAGAGGCCTCTACCCAGAAATCGAGGAAAAGTGCAAAAAATGGCATTTTGTTTCCCTCCTAGAGAAGTCAATACTGAAGCGATCGAAATGATATTGGATGCATTGGAAAGAACAAAATATGTCCTTTGAAAGCTCTGAAGCACTTTTTTAAACTGACATCTCGTTTTTCTTTTATTGAAAGAATTCCCAGCTGTGTTTGGGAAAATTGGCCTAAAACCGACTTTTTGTTTGCCAACGCATGATATGATAGAGTTCGAAACAGTCTAAGATAACTTGTCCATCTTAAAGGTCATATGCAAAACACAAATGGGTTTAAAATAAATCTTAAAATTTCATCCTGGTTTTAAAAAAACAGGTGTTTTAAAACAAACAATTTTTTGAATTAAAGAACAACGTTTTTCCTGTATATATTGATTTATACTTGATGCAATTTTTACTCAAAACAACAAAGTATCATACCAGCTATCGGATGCAAAAAAAAAATTATGTATTTACATGTATTTTGTTGCAAAATACTGAGTTTAAATTTTATATATTTTTCAAGAAAAATGCACTCCATGTGTCATAGTTGTTGCACATTCTCAGAAAAAAGTTCCAAGTTTCTCATTTAGATGGCGGTGTTCTGTCGTCTGATTTGATTAGCCAATCAGAATGACACCCAAGCTATAAGGGATAAATGTGTAGTTTGTCAACTGCATTGAGAGGTGTGTTATAAATGAAACAGGTTTGGCGTGAAGTGTGATCGAAATGGAATCAAGGATGCGTGTGTTGATATTTGTGGAAGCAGGTGGGGATTCTTTATTCAAAGTGATTTTTGCTTCATGGGGATTCAAAGTAATTTTTGCTTCTTGAATAAAAATGAAAATGAGAGAGGGGTCGACAGAAGCGTTTTTCAATATGTTGCTATATTTAATAAATTCTTATTGAAAATGCATTTATTTGTTTAAACAAAATTGCTTAAACTTCATAACAAAAATTATAAATTAATTTAAACGATGAATGTACTCAGATTTTTAGAAATTCTATATATTTTATGTATAGCAAATTTGTATCTTGAAAAGTGCTTGTCGGTCACACCGTGATCAGGTGTAAAGCAGATAATGGTTTGGTTTGTGTTGGTAGGAAAAGAGACGAAACGGAGAGGGTGAAATGGTGGGTTAGGCTGAAAGAGTTATAATTGAAAGCAAATTGTAGTATGCACCAGCAGCATTGCGCTGTTGCCATTTACAAGGAAAGATTATGCAATTTTGTTTGCGCTGTTGCCATTATCTTACCTTTTATGAGCTATGTTAGGGTAGGTGTTTGGTTTTTCGTATGAAGAGGGGGACAGAGGAAAGAATTTGCAACATTATGAAGATCACTAAGATAAGTAGCAAAAGCTACACCAGGATTGTGAGAGGGGATGATGCAAGGGGTATTCAAGTGGGGTTTAGTTGGGAAGAAATTGTGGGTTCTGCTAAAGAGAATATTACTGAATGCAAAGTTATACATATACCTGTGCACATTCACTCGATAATATGCAGGATCCAATAAAAAGATTTATGTGTATTGGGGGTTTGTTGACTTGTGGGAGCTCGACGACGGTTGTATGATATTCACAGCTTCAATTATGTATGGGCAAATGAACGAAGACGCTGCGAGGCTTCAACTGGAACAACAATTGGGGAAAAATATATTGAACTCAGGAATTTTCATCGATGAAGAGTACTACTTCCTTGGTGCTTCCCCAGATGGGATTATTGATGAAAATTACTTGGTTGAAATTAAATGTCCCTCAAGCATAGCTGGATGCGATCCCATCGATGCGATTAAAAATAAAAAAATAAAATACATAACGGTTTCTGAAGACGGTAATATAAAAGGCCTGAATAAAAACCACAACTACTACTACCAAATTCAGGGTCAATTGCATGTGTGCAAGCGACAAAAATGCATTTTTGCAATATGGGCTAGTAGCAATTATGACCTTTATATAGAAGAGATAGAAATAGACCACGACTTTTGGGAAAATAAAATGATACACCACACTCAACGAAAAACATGTGTAAAATTTACCTAAATCGAGTGCTAACTTGCATAAGTCCTAAGGCCGTTTTGAGCTTACTTAGTTTTAAGGCAATTTCGGTTAAATTGCTTAGGTAAATACACCGCTACATAATCAGTGTAGAATTGCCTTAGATATAGCTTGAATTATCCATGTATTCCTAAGGCAATATTTACTAAGACTAAGGTGATTTTGACCAATATTTTTAGCCAATAACTGCGTTAAATTGCCTTAACCACTAAGGTAATAATAAAATGTTTTTGCCTTAGAAATTGCCTAATTTTTGCAAGATTGCTAAAGCAAATTTTCATTATACTAAGGTGTTTAATTGCTACTACACTTATTGGTGTGGTGAATTATTGACTGCCCGCCTGTTATTAGGAAAATTCTTTTCACCATTATGCTAATTGAAAGTCAAATTATTTATTTTATTATATTTTATTTTATTTGTGTATAATACGACCGGACATTTTCACATTTTTTTTTTACGGCTTGCATCATTGTTTTTGTTGTGCATATTCTTATAGTTTTCAACCACTGTTTCCAGTCACCAGTTTCATCCGAAGATTCTATAATAAAAAAATACATTTTTTCAAAAATAAATTTCTTTGTCCTCGATTTTATTAAAGAAAAGCATACCTTCATTATTACATTCCTCGACAACATTTGTGTTGAGTTTCTGTTTTTCTAGAACATCAGTCTTCATCTTTGGGGAAATTTTGGTTTTTTCTAGAACAAAAAAGTTATTTTTTATTAGCAGTTATAGTCCATAATAGCAACTATTGACACTATTGCTAAAACTCACCTTATTATCGTAATCTGCAAGCCAGTACGCAGTTTGAATTTTGTATACTTAAAAAAAATTGCCGCTGTTTTATCAAAAAATTTAAGCACGCAATAATTATTAAACGTTTGCTTTACGGAAATTGGAAAAAGAGTGACTAATTTTTGGATGCGAATTCAACTATGTATGTATTACACTTCCGAAAGTAGGTAAGGCAAAATTACATTAGGCCTAAGGCAAATTTACGCAGTTTAAGACAATTAAAGGTGTGTTTTCCTATATTTAAGGCAAAACTCCTTTAGGCCTAAGGTAAAGTTAAACCGCTACCGAAATTTTTATAAGAAAAGTTACATAAGACCTAAGGTAAAATTACTTAGTTTACCTGGCAATCAAGGGCAAAGTTAAGAAAAAAACATGTTATTTCTTGGTTAAAACTGCTAAGCATTTTTAGGCAATTCTGCCTATTTTTCATTAGTTAGGTCGTATACAAATGTGCTTAGTTTTAGGGAGAAATTATGCTTGTCTAATAATATCTATACAAAAAACTTTACCTAATGCGGTTAAGGCAATATTACACAGGATTTTTCTTTGAGTGCAGTTAACCGGGTTTTATGAAAACTGGTTTCTACCTGAATTAGTGGATCCTCGCATAACTAGGGGAATGGAAATACGCAAACCACAATCAGACAATGCAAATTGCCAATAAATTCATGAAAAAAACTTTTTGTTTCAAAGTGGATATATGCCTACTGGGGATACCACGTTAAAAAAAACGAGCCTAGAATTTAACCTCATGGGTGGTGTGGAATAAAATTCGATTGATAGTATACCTAAATGTCTAATTGAAAATGTGAAAGCAGTAGTAGATACATTTTCACGTTATTTTGTCTATAAAAACCAATATTTATGCAGTAACTTTTACAATAGGTATAGAAATGTACCTAGGTCCACAAATTTAAATTAATTATACTTTCTTACAACTAATCGTTTGTGAGAGTTCATAGCTTTGAGAAGAAAGGGGGAGACCTACAAAAATATGGGATCGATGTGTGCGATTTTATTACCTACCCGCCACTACCTAACCCAATAGTACATTTACTACATCACCTGCTCCCCTTATACCATTAAAATCTTAAAACTACTCTTACAAAAAACTCAATGGATCACAGAAATACAAAATACATACCTACCTATTGCAAAGTATCCGATCTGCATTTTCACATTCCTTCTCTTCACGTTGTTATCCCTTATCATCAACCTTGCCATGCTGAAAATACCCTACCACACAAACCATCTATATATATGCGAAGAATACCTACCCCATCGTTGATTGAATTTTCCCTCGCACATTCAAAGTCATTATTATGTAATCAATGGAGAATGGATTCTTTGTCTTATGCTTGTCTACATTTTCCCCTCACTCCAACATTCATTTGGATGCAATTCTCAGCAAGAAAAATAAAACATCCCCCACACACGATCAATAAATGACACAAAACCAGTTTTCATATCCAAGTATTATATAATATCCCACCTAAGTTCCGCCTCCTGAATTGATTTTAAAAATGAAATGAATGACGAGAAGAGGCCTCTACCCATATTGTAGAACATAAAGTGGAACTCAAAGCGCCATCTATTTTTGATTTGCGAAGCTCTTATCATGGTGTGAAACCACTCTCGTCATTCATTTCACTTTTGAAATCAATTCAGGAGGCGGAACTTAGGTGGGATATCATATAATACATACTTGGATATGAAAACTGGTTTTGTGTCATTTATTGATCGTGTGTGGTGTGGGGGATGTTTTATTTTTCTTGCTGAGCATTGCATCCAAATGAATGTTGGAGTAAGAGGAAAATGTAGATAAGCATAAGACAAAGAATCCATTCTCCATTGATTACATAATAATGACTTTGAATGTGCAAGGGAAAATTAAATCAACGATGGGGTAGGTATTCTGCGCATATATATAGATGGTGTGTGTGGTAGGGTATTTTCAGCATGGCAAGGTTGATGATGATAAAGGATAACAACGTGGAGAGAAGGAATGTAAAAATGCAGATCGGATACTTTGCAATAGGATTTTGTATTTCTGTGATCCATTGAGTTTTTTGTAAGGGTAGTTTTAAGATTTTAATGGTATAAGGGGAGCAGGTGAGGTAGTAAATGTACCTACTATTGTGTTAGGTAATGGCTGGTAAAAAAATAAAATCGCTTCCACATGTCAACAAATTCCCAATACACATAAATCTTTTTATTGGATCCTGCATATAATCGAGTGAATATGCACAGGTACATATATTCTCTTTAGCAGAACCCACAATTCCTTCCCAACTAAGCCCCACTTGAATACCCCTTGCATCATCCCCTCTCACAATCCCGGTGTAGCTTTTGCTACTTACCTTGGTGATCTTCATAATGTTGCAAATTCTTTCCTCTGTCCCCCTCTTCATACGAAAAACCAAACACCTACCCTACCATAGCTCATAAAAGGTAAGATAATGGCAACAGCGCAAACAAAATTGCATAATCTTTCCTTGTAAATGGCAACAGCGCAATGCTGCTGGTTCATACTACAATTTGCTTTCAATTATACCTCTTTCAGCCTAACCCACCATTTCACCCTCTCCGTTTCGTCTCTTTTCCTACCAACACAAACCAAACCATTATCTGCTTTACACCTGATCACGGTGTGACCGGCAAGCACTTTTCAAGATACAAATTTGCTATACATAAAATATATAGAATTTCTAAAAATCTGAGTACATTCATCGTTTAAATTAATTTATAATTTTTGTTATGAAGTTTAAGCAATTTTGTTTAAACAAATAAATACATTTTCAATAAGAATTTATTAAATATAGCAACATATTGAAAAGTGCTTCCCCTCTCTCATTTTCATTTTTATTCAAGAAGCAAAAATTACTTTGAATCCCCATGAAGCAAAAATCACTTTGAATAAAGAATCCCCACCTGCTTACACACATATCAACACACGCATCCTTGATTCCATTTCGATCACACTTCACGCCAAACCGGTTTCATTTATAACACACCTCTCAATGCAGTTGACAAACTACACATTTATCCCTTATAGCTTGGGCGTCATTCTGATTGGCTAATCAAATCAGACGACAGAACTAGCGCCATCTAAATGAGAAACTTGGAACTTTTTTCTGAGAATGTGCAACAACTATGACACATGCAGTGTATTTTTCTTGAAAAATATATAAAATTTAAACTCAGTATTTTGCAAGAAAATACATGTAAATACATAATTTTTTTTTTGCATCCGATAGCTGGTATGATACTTTGTTGTTTTGAGTAAAAATTGCATCAAGTATAAATCAATACATACAGGAAAAACGTTGTTCTTTAATTCAAAAAATTGTTTGTTTTAAAACACCTGTTTTTTTAAAACCAGGATGAAATTTTAAGATTTATTTTAAACCCATTTGTGTTTTGCATATGACCTTTAAGATGGACAAGTTATCTTAGACTGTTTCGAACTCTATCATATCATTCGTTGGCAAACAAAAAGTCGGTTTTAGGCCAATTTTCCCAAACACAGCTGGGAATTCTTTCAATAAAAGAAAAACGAGATGTCGCTTTAAAAAAATGCTTCAAAGCTTTCAAAGGACATATTCTGTTCTTTCCAATGCATCCAATATCATTTCGATCGCTTTAGTATTGACTTCTCTAGGAGGGAAACAAAATGCCATTTTTCGCACTTTTCCACGATTTCTGGGTAGAGGCCTCTTAAACGGACAAATCAAACACAACTGGAACACTTTTTTAAGTTTTACTTACTCTTTTCTGCTGTTTGGTTCCTTTTTCTCCTCTTTTGTGGAGTGTGCCACTGTGCCTTCCTTTGAAAGTCTTGTCTAGCGACACAGATCGATTTTAAGAATAGAAAAAAGAAGGAAATTCGGTGTACCTACTCTACCCTCCTTTTCTCAACTAACCTAAAGATCTACCCGTCTCGCCCGACACGACTTTCATGGGAAGGCATGTGTGTCCCAGAACAGAGCCATGAACAGAGCAGGCTGTGGCAGCCGTGTTGTTTACCCGTCAATATTGGAATACTAAGGTACAAAGTACAAGCACCTATTTTTGTCAAGCATTTGTTCTTGTTTGTGTTTTTTTTTTCTTAAATAGCTAGTTTGCTGAAATAAATTTTAACAGCTTATTGTCTGTTGTTTGTTTGTCTCGAGTTTGTCAATTTAGGTTTTTTCCTCACAAACGGACACCTCTCAGAAGCGGACAAATTTGTTGGTACCGTCGGTGTCCGATTATGAGAGAGTACACTGTAGCAGCCTTTATTAAGTCGTTTAGATAGTTGTTGTAGAAGGCTCCGAGATAGAGCCATTGAGTTTATATACATAGAGGAACCACCTCAACGAAATGAAAATAGTTGGTAAACTCCTCGCCAGATAGCGTCTCTATTTGCCCCTGAAGCTGTGCTACTTACCCCTAAGGATATGCCTATTTTCATATCCAACCATGTGGATTCTGGATTGTGGATAATTTGGAATGTGACTTAACGCAACCACACTTCCACTCTGCTGTATACTCATAATTCATATCATAAACATGAGCACAAATTATATGTATATAGATATAGCTTGTTTGTGAGCACGAGCAGCAGAGCCGGCTGGCGCTAGACGTACCTACCGTAAAAAACCGGTTTGGATAAGGATATGTCACTGGAAAAATATTTTCTGAGGCACGCGATCGAAGATAAATGATTACATAATTCGATTTAGATAGGTATGTAAAGGGTTTTTCAATCATGATGCGTCGATATTGAAATGGAATAAAACAAGCAGTGTGTAATGTGTATTAACGAAATTATTATTTTTTAATTTAAATAGGCACATACATGTAGGTATGCCATTATGTATGGAATATAACATCGTTGAAATGGCTTCTGACAGTGACACAAATCCGAGTACCTAGTCCTAATTTTGGCTGACAATTCATCTTTAGAGACGAGGCACATTTTTTGAGCCAAATTGACAAATATGGGACGCGGTTCACAAGGCGGCAATGCATCAATCAATGCGATTTTGGGCCGGCCGGTGCGGCGTCGGCATTAATCCGCACTTTTTTGAAAATGACCTTGGTGATGCCATCACCATCAACGAGCGCTGCAGGTCCATTCTTTCAAAATTTTATTTTCATCAATCAATCGTTGTAATACATCAGATATACCTATCAGGAAAATGGATCTATAAAAAAAATAAACAGAACCAAACTGAAACATTTAACCCCGGTAATTCGTAGGAATTCAGTGGGTCATGTTTTGGAGTTGACTGAGAAGTTGAACAGAGAAAGTTTTAAGCACGGAAAAATTAATAAATGGATTTTCTAGGAAATTTCGAGATTAACTTTTTTCTTTAACTTTTTTTTGGTGAACTAGGTATCTAAGTAATTGTTGTTTTAAGTGAGTTCCCTTCCCCTTGCGGCCTTGCCTCTCACTGGGGTGTGAGAAGTTGAAAGTTGTTGTGCTGACTGCCACATTTTTTTCAGCTTCTGTAAAGAAGTTATTGGCAACAACCGCGAAAATTGCCATTGCTGCCTTGCAACCAAATATTTGTGTTACCAATTTTACATAAAGCTTCTGAGCATTTGGTCGCAAGTGTTCTTTTGTAAGCTTGTACAAATGTTTTACAGTGCAGAATTAAATAATTTTTCGAGTATTTTCCAAGAAACTCGATCCGGAGTCAAAATGCCAGCCTCTAAAGATCTGTCTCTTACGCTCTTAATAAAGTGTGGTACATCATGTAGTAAGAAAATTTGTTTCTCAGATTAAAATAAGGCTGTTTAATTGTCCCTCCTAAAATTCTGTACGCACTTCTGTCGATGCTTTCTTGGTCGGTGCTTACTGCATTAACTTCAAAGCATAAAGATGTTACCTTAGCTATGCCTATACAGTCCTTAGATAATAATATTGCTTAAGAGCACTCCATTTACGTTTCCTATAAAAATGACTACATATCGTCTATGTTCGACCAAAACTCATTAACTGACATTTTTCAGAAAACTTTTTTAATGCACCAAAATTATTATTTTTAAATTGTCTTTCAGGTAAAAGTCATTAAAATCACGTATATTCTATCATTTTTATAATAACTTAGTTCCAAAAGTGATTCACTGAAATTCTCATACTCTACCCTACCAACCAAAACTCATTATGTGATTTAATGAATTTTGGCTAAAAATTTTTTTTTAGCCCAAATATCAAACATCATAGTCATAAAGTCACTAACTTACATAATGTAATTCGTTAGGTTAGATTAGGTTACGGTGGCAGGCCACATAAGTGCAGCCTCACTTAGGCCAAAGTAGGCCCATTTGATACCACAGGATCAAATGATCTCAAAACTCTTCGCTGAACTAACAGGAGCTAAGAATAAAGCGTTGGGAGCGGCTTATTAGCGAGTACGCCGAGATTGTCGAAAAAGTATTCTCCAGGGTGAAGTTTTCTTCAAAATGAGAGGGCTGCACATGGTGCATAGATAAAGAGGTGAAGAATAGTCTTCTCCTCATCTCCCCATCCATACAGCTCCTGCAGAGATCGTTTGCAGGGAGGCCCAATCTGAGGGCATGCCTCCCAAGTGTCCAAAAACACGTATACTAGTGTGCTTATCTTTTTAGTGTTATATAAGACTTTTGGAGCAATTTGACATCCAGCATGGTCCAAATTTATTTCTTGGTGGAGTTTGACCGCGATTAGTAGCATTTAGCATTTTATTCTATTTAGAGTTTACAAGTAGCGTGAGGCAACTGGATATTTTCCTTCTGCGCTAGAATTGACTGTTGTGCCATGCCTAGCGAGTTCGTCGGCCGAGCAGTTACCTGGAATGTCTCTAATGCCACCCATTAAGGTGCATTTTAAATTGTTCCGGCATCTTCTTAAGACACAAGCAGCAATTGAGGGCAGTATTGCACTAAAAGATGACTGAATCCTCAAATAAATGTTTGCGCTATTGAAGCTATATTAATTTTGATCTGTGCTAAAAAGTGTCTGGCCTATAAAATGAGTTATGCAGTTCCAGAAATTCTTGAAGAATCTGACTCAGATTTGTTAAATAACAATAG
This sequence comes from Cheilosia soror, assembly GCA_949372485.1. Classification (NCBI taxonomy): domain Eukaryota; kingdom Metazoa; phylum Arthropoda; class Insecta; order Diptera; family Syrphidae; genus Cheilosia; species Cheilosia soror. The sequence continues at coordinate 125,265,959 of OX443561.1, forward strand.
ACTTGCCAATCCAGAGTATCATCCAAAATCCATAGACTCAAAGTCTGGTAAAGATGAAGACAACGAGCCACTGAGTGCTCTCGTTAAGACAACTTCTTAAGACTCCAACAAGCCCGAAAATACCTCCCAGTTCATCTGCACCGATGGTAAAAATAGTGATAGATAACCTTAAGTCATATTGTATTAAACGAACACTCTTATCTTCTCAGTAAGAGATAAGCTTCGAAAATTTAATAAAGGCTTAATACTCCCTAAACGCAAGGGAAAAAAAGATTTGTGGAAGATCTGCACATTGAGAGTTATTCATGAGGAGTTCTTTGGGTGGTATGATAAGCTGCCTATTGGGAAAAAAAGAGAGGGTAATAAATTGCCAGAAACTAATTTTTCAGAACGAAAAGGCGAAGACAAAGAAGAAGAATATCAAGAAACTAAATTGTCCATATTTTATTCCTTTTTTAAATTAATTATATTATATACCATACTCACATTGTGACTTAACCTCCTTTTTCTACTGTTTAAATAAAAGATATTATTAAACTATTGCTAATTATATTAATTTAACTAAAAGAAACAAAAATCTAAACTCATTAATTTGATATTACAGTTTTTTTTGGTCAGCCAAAAATCATTAAATACTTTAACACTTTAAGCTGGTAAGACCGATGGTAAACTTTTCATTTGGAAAATTTTCCACATGCCTCCTATATTGTACTAATATTAAAACCCGGGTTTAAAACAATAAACTAAAATTCATAGCACTAGTAACAAAAAATGCAAAACTGTTATTTTAAAACCTGTTTATCTCGGAATTTCTATTTTGTCAGTTAATGAGTTTTGGTCGAACATAGACGATATATAATATGTAATTTGTTTCCAATTGCAATTTAACCCTCTCAACATAACAAGAAGTGCATGTGTAGCGATAACATTTTTCCGACAAAAATTGCCATGATCTATAAAGACATTATATGTATTATTATTATGTTCCAATCCATTTCAACAGCACACATTTGTTGTCTATTGTTGAGAGGGAAGTGCTTTTTTTTTAACGAATCAAGAATGCCTTCAGATATTCCTGGTAAAAACTTTATATTTGAATGCCAGTGCCACCTTCGAATTGTTGATATAGAGGGTAAAAAATCCAATCTCAATTAAATACATTACCGGAGATTTATAAACAAATTTTAAATATAAATCTTTTTCATCATTATTTTTTCCACTGACAATTTTTTTATGGATCTACTAATTGAGATAAAATAAATGCTTAACCCACAGCACTTGTAATCAAATAAGAACCACCAAACATCGACAAGTAAACACAATGCAAATACAATTCCCTTTTTTTTACTTTGAGAAAACCCCTCACCCGCCGCACAAGGTTAATGGTGCATTACATAACATAGAGATATTGGATATTCATTATGCACATGCTCTTTGTATGCTTTCCCACAGTCCTTTTGTGTTGTTGTCAATGGGTTCCACCATGTTCCACACACATTTTCGATCTCGATGTAGTGTACGTGGTGCCATCTACTGAGGTTGTTCCAAGCTCTCGTGGTTCCTCTATGTATATAAACTCAATGATAGAGCTTTCAATTTTCGGAAACAGCGGGGCAAGTACAGAGAAAGAAGAAGAATGGTCTCCTCTCTTCTTTATCTTCGTCCAAACTGCTTTAACGCCAAGCCTTGGTTGTTTGCCTGCCTATAGGAAAGTGTTCAGTGATGATACCTATACTGACAGTCTGGCAAGGGAGATCAAACTCTTATAGCCGGTTTTACAGTGCAAGTTTAAACTCAGTTTAACCAGATATCAGGTTTAAACCGACGTTTCACACAAAAAGGTGTATTACAGTGCTAGTTTAAACTTAATCGAAAGTTTAAACCGAGTTTAAATTAACCGGCCATGAATGGGGGTTTAAACTGAGTTTAAATATGTCTGAGGCCAAATCATTTCGTAGAATGGAATGATACAAATTTCTTTTAACGATTTCTGCTGACCAAACTAGCTGCTCAAATGGTTTCTAATCAAATAGAACACAGAAAAGAATACAAAGGAAATGGGACCTGCGCAATAAATATAATTTTCAGATGAAGCTAGTGATATCATTATTTATGTATCTTATTGCAGGAATAATGGATATAATTGCATAGAATTGAAGTGAATTAAAAGCCTTTCACCCCACTTAACTGCAATTTATTTGTTCTGGCGTTTGGGTTAATTTGCTTTGTAGGTATACAATTCAATTAAATTCTACATAGTGACTTATGTCTTATATCTTCGCTGAACTTGACCGTAGCCGTAGGTTGTCTTCTATTCATGCCCGTTCTCTTCTATGATTTGTTGTAGTGCATCTTCTTCGTTTTTTTGCTAGCGGAGACATGTTGATAGCATCAGTAGCGATTTGTATGCTACGGCACCAACATAAGAAATTTCCTCAAACCAAAGAGGAACTCAATACCGAAGTATGTAATGACTTTTATTTATTTTATTTACTTTAATTTTTTTATTTCACTTTTTTAAATTGCCAAACTGACATCAGAATAAACAAAACTGATAGAAATTTCAAATACAGTGGCGTACAAAACAGACGAGAAAAGTTTAACCGAAGTTTAACTAAACTTTCGTTCAAATTTCACTGTAATACACTCACGGTTTACGTACTTGGTTTAAACTGGCTTGCGAGTTTAACTAAACCTGAGTTTAAACTCGCACTGTAAAACCGGCTGTTAGATAGTTTCAAAACCATTTTTGGCCAAATCTGCTTTGTTTGACTTGTTTGTTTGTATTTCCGAGAGCATCAGGCTTTATCGTAAGTTTGCAAGTACCTAACAATCGGGATAGCAGTTTACTTTACTTTAATATGTTCGTCAGTTGATTCTATACAGCTAAACTTTATGTCATTACACAAACGGTTTTCGACCGTCAGAATCAAAATATCAAATGAAAGCTGCTTCACTGGTTTGTTGACAACATCGTATGCTTCAGCTTTTATCTCCTGTTCAAAAACAGAAACGTCATTTCTCCATAGCGCTTCAAAATCCTTTCCTCCTTTTCAGCACTGAAAGCCAAAACCATCTATACTAGGAGCATAGGTAAGCTTTAACAATACGTTTGAGTAGAATGGTGCCTCTAATGGTATTCTCTAAAATTGCTATTCGAAGTGCTAAAAATAACTCCAGTCTTGATGTCCGCAGACTGCAGACATAAAATCGCCACAGGTATAGAGGTAGGTGCTAGCATAAACATTCTTGAAATTAAAATGGCAAAGCGAACCCGTATACAGGAATCGGAATATACATATTTACGACAAACAATAAAATCTCAATGCATTTGTCGCAGACCTACATACTCCTGGTCCTTTTGGAAAAGCCACCCACCTTATTCGTGCACTCGAATGGACCATGTCGATGTCACTTTTTATTTTTACGGCCATTTCGGTTGAACGATCAAATCTCTTAACCTGGTATTATGGCCTTTCGGCCCCTTTTCGTCATCGTTTTTATTCAGATTTTGATGGCTTTGAATGCGGTGTACCTACGACTTTCATGTTTCTAATGCGGCCACGAAATCAAGAAAAGTGTAATTGGATTTTTACGGCTTAGGGTTAGGTATGTATCTGCTTCACCTACCTTTGCGTACTTATGAAATATTTGTATCAAGTTGTTAGCTTTGATGAGTTTGAATTTCATGTCTGAATGGAATAAGAGGAACTTTCAAAGGATATACCTACCTACAGAATGATTACAATGCCAATACCTTGGTACTTTTGGCATCAATGTGAAAATTAAAATTCCTTCCGACACTCGATGCCATAAAATAAAATAGTCTGCAATAATTTATCATATTCACGGAAATGTTTTATTATCAATAATTTTATCGTCAGAAGGAGGCAAGGACAGGGAGGGAGTCTCCTTCTACCAATTGCGGTTAACAGAGTTGGTGGCGCACAATGGTGCCTCAAATGAAAACACTTGTTCGTCTGAACTGAATCGAATTGTCTGGCATTCACATGATGTGCGCGATTCGTCCTGAAACTTTCCGCGCTTTCAGGCGAATTTATTGGAATGTTGTTATTTATTCCCTGCACTCAAGTTAACAATCGCACAATAACTGCAGACACACACTCGCGTACACATCGAGGAGAAAAGCAATTTCGATTTAAATAAAATGCGCGATGATGTACGGTTGCAAGCAGGTGTGGTTTTGGTGGTGGCAGCGCAATAAAGGGCCGCTCTGCTGGTGTTGTGGGTGGTATTGGGGGTAGTAATTCGACTAAGGTAGCAAACGCTGACGGCGACGATGGCATTATTATCCTGGGATATGTGCGAATGCGAGAAACCACTTACGATGCGTGCCATGGAAATTTCAAGGTGGATTAATGCCTGTGAGAGTGCTTATTATGCCGTTGATGGTGGCAGTGGCAGATAATTCCTTCCCAGGAGGTAGGGGCTATATACTACGACGGCACCGGTGCGTGGTCTGGTATAGTACACAGGGGAACCATATGCACATGAGTGTGTGCCTGTGCCTGTGCCTACTTCTTGTACTTACATCTTGAGGAATATAAATCAATTTTCAATTTTACAAAATAAAGTGCAAATCAATTCTGTGCAGCTTGTGTGAAAGGAGAAAGCCAATTATTTTTTTTATTGAATTGAATAAATGTGTCGCCATAAATTCATGGAATCTTTTTGGCAAATGTGCTATTTGAAGTTATTGCCTGATAGGGTAGATTTTAAATAGAGTTGTAGCACCAGACCAGCACGCATTCGTTTTCGATTCAATTGAACTTTTACATGAGTATTGACAGCTTGTAGCTATGATAATGTATAATGTGCAATAAAAGTATGATTGAAGTAGCTCACCTACAACTCGTTTCCAAACACAATCAGGACAAGACTAAGTACATACCTAGATACTATCAACAAACAAAAAAGCATCTGTCCTTCGCCTTGGACAGAAAGTCACGTCACTACCTGTACCTACCATGGATTAAAAACGAACTCCACGAATGACACCATAGTGGAGAATTCGAGATCCGGCGAAGAATTACCCCAGTAAACTGCTGTTTGGCAAAAAAAAAGAATTTTTTAAAAAGTCTTAACTCGAAGGACGAAATGTATGATCTATAAAACCGCGCCTTATGGTGCCAGTTCTGCTTTATGGCTGCCGAGTGCTGGACAATAAGCAAGAAGGGTGAGCTGGTAATGGGTTTCTTTGAATAAAAAATACTTCGGCGGATTTTTTGTTCTGTCTGCGAGTAGGGGAATAGAATCGCGAACTGTATGAACTGTACCAAGGTGTGGATGTAGTCCATAAAATCAAAATACGTCGACAACATTGGATCGGCCACATCGACCACAGCTATAGGAGGACCTTCGAACACCAATACATATGGGTTCGAGAAGACAAGGAAGACAAAACCCCCGTTTCAAAGCCATCGAGTAAACCAGTGCGCAAAGCCGAGTGCCCAGGATCACATAGAATTGGAGGCTGCAGTGTCAAGCGGATACTCTTCACGGATCGGAAGTCTGTTAAATAAGTAGTAAGCTAGTATAGTAGTAGGTAGATTCATCGAACATAATAATTTGTTCGACAGGTACCGGGCGGCAAAATTTCAAAATGAATTTAATAATACATACATATAATCTTATGAATATTTAAACCATTTCATATTTTCGTCGCATGCCAGTTGTCGTTAAACGCCTTGTGGATCCCATTAGTGTACGAGAAAGTCTTGTGAAAAATTGCACTGTCATTCTGAAAAGCGATGAACACCACAAAACGACAATAAAAACGCAAATTTTTGTCGTTAAAAAATTAGTGAACGCCAAGTAAAGAAAAACGACAGAAAATGTAATATTTCTTGAATGGTTAATTTGTCTAAATAAATAAATAAAATTAAAATCTTTTGAAGGGTTAAAAATAACAAACCAGAAGAATTTAATGAAATTAATAGGAATAAGGGATTTTAAAAGGAGAGTCTTAAATGTTCACGACAAGATCGTAGCTATAACTCAATCAAGTGACCACCATCAAGTGACGGAAAAAATTGGCAGACAGTTTTTGTTAGCGTTACTTTAAACTTAAAGCATTTTTTTTAATGTAGGCTCTGGTAGTCTTTGATTAAAATATTTTCCTATACCTACACACTTCTAGTAGCTAAGCTACCCTCAGTCAGGAATCAGGAATATCTTGTATTTCGTCCAATGAAGATTTTCTTAGATATTCTAATAAACATTTTGAATTCGAAAATAATTTCTTTACTTCAGTTTTTTAAATGAATGCTTGTACTTTTACTGACTTTATATCTGGTAGATCATGGACGGATTTTGTCGTTATCTGTTTCCGGATGCAAAGAAAATCAGTTGTCGTATGATTTCGTCTTCATCACTACTCCAAAATATTTATGCACTATTCAGTATTCATTTTTAAGATATAAACTGAGAATTGTTTTCGAAAGAGATAGATATACAAAATGTTCTCCCGCCCCGGGCGGCTGACACCTACGCTACGCCATTGTGTATTCTCAGACTCAGATGGAAATGAGCCTCGTCGCTCCTCTGATCTTGATGAATTTTGACCAAAAATCGTCTTTGAGGTTCAGGATTATGTTACGTATGCGTAACTTAGATGTGTTTAACTGTATACAGGCAGTAATAGCTGATAGACTCTCTGTATTATCTAATGGACATCTTTTGGTCTTTCCCTAAAATGCGCTGTATAATGGACTTCTCGACGTTGATGGATCATACACAACATCTTTAGACATAAGGCGATATTCTGGTCGGAATGGGCACTACGAAGTCTCACGGCATCTCTTCAATAACGTGTTGTTCCAGTCTCTTCGAGGAGAGCGGCTTAGTGTTTGACCAGTTGGCACTAAAATCACTGACAATTTATTTCATAAACAAAACTACATATTCAGAGTTAAGCTTTCCAAAGCTTGTCAACATAATGTTCTACGTCTGTTTACCTTACGAATAAAGCTGACAGTTGCCGCCATTTGCAAAAGTTATAGCATCTTCCAATAGGGTGATACATTTTGATGGGTCACTTCACCTGGTACAGGAACTAGTTATTAGTATACCTATACTTTTGAAGGAAATTTTTCTAAATGCTGATGTTGTCTACGACACTTGACTTTACATTTGAATCCAAATATTTGGTCCAATAAATTAATTATGAAACATAAATCGTTTCGTCGATAATGTAGTAGATATAGATAGGTACTACATAAAGTCACAAGTAAACACTTTAACACGCCATTCCTACCGCCAGGGCTCACTCTTACTTCACGTGGCTTGCTTTCAAGAATTTCCTTTCAAAAAGATAAAATGAATTCCACTCTTGTATTATACAACTATACAGAAACTGTTTTCAATTAGCACCGACTGAAAATCAGAACCTTTTTCATTCGAATTAATTAAAAATGCCCTTTGGCATGATGAAGCGGATCATTGATAAGTTCAAAAACATTTCAATGGATCAGTGACAAGGGACAATCAAATCCAGTGCAAAGGCAATGATGAAATCTCTGCCGAAAATAACTACTTATATTTTAACATCCTGCAGGGCAGGTACCATCGAAGGGTCGCCTTGTAACAAAGCGATTACACATTTTTAAAGATAGCCTGGGCTCTCTTCGTATGCATGTGGGTACGAGGAGATGAATAATTCATGAAACCCACAAAATGTCAACATTTTTCAACATCGCATCTGAGGATGACCAAAGAGTGGGATCAGACTAAGACCCAGTCGGCATCATCGGCCCATCATGCAGCTGATATTTTTCATAAAGCATGTCATACCTAATTAACTGAGATGGATGTGTCCTACTCTCGTCTGGCATTTCTGCAATTTGAGTGCGTGTAGCTTATGAATGATAAATCTTTTCCCATTATTATGGCCACGAAGGGTCCCATGTTGACGATGTTGATTAAGAACAACTCGAAAATTCAGATTTCTTTTCTTCCGTTTAAATATGTAGATCCGAACTCTCGACTTTACGTAGCAGTTTCGAATGCCTTTGTTGTTCAGGAAGCGCAACAAAACGGATATAAGAGAGCTTCTGCTTATCCTTTGAATAGGCTTTGTTTGCTATGGAAATTCCTTATTCTCTCATGTCCAATTATTTGGGAGTTTCCGGCTTAAAAATCGGCATTGCTTTGCTTACGTCTAAATGTTTCATCATTTGCTGCAATTTGCTTAGGACAATAGGTATTTAAAAAAAATCCTAGATACATCAGAGAATGGAGTCTTTTTTATATTGTCCATGCATCACAGAGATATACCGTATATATTTTATTTAATGTTAATTGTGATATAACCTTAAATAAAACAAATTAATATCGACATAAATGGGCCTCCGCACACGAGACTAATTCTGCCGGCATAAAACCGATTTAGTAGGAGAGGGGACTGAAGTGAGGGGAAAAAACGGAATAAAATGTTCTGCCGAGTTTGAGTGGTTGAACAAGGCATGACCTTTCCATTGATACCAAAATTTACATGAAGTAAGTTCAAATTATGAGTAGAATTAACTTTAGTTTTGTCAAAAATACTTATGCCGACCAGTTTAAGTACCGGTGGCTCCATAGCTTATTTTTCACTGGATTCCCTCTTGGTCTTGGGTGACTCTAGTGAAGATTTATGATGGTTACTCCGAGGTTGATGAACTTCTTAACTATACCTCGAAGCTCCTGCTTTCAATAGGGAATAAACTCAACCGATAGCCAATTGACGTTTACTTTCAGAGAAATGAATGAAATAAAAATTAAATGTTGTTCCTCAAAACTGTATATTACGCCCAGTGTCGCCAGGAAAATATTTCGACAAATCTGCAATTATGCATGAAAAAATCTGGATTCATAAATATTGCGATATCAAAAAATTTCATTTTGACAGCTTAGTGCTAAACGCATTCAGTTCAGCATCATAAAACCAGAAGTGGAACAGTTTTATACAACAATTTTTAGTCATCGAACGCTAAAAACCTCTACTTTTCTGTTCTCTTCTATGGAGTTCAGAATCACTCTACAAACCAAATATGCAGAAAAAAATCTGCCACCCAGATTGTGGGATTTTAAAAGTCTGCGGCTAAGGTGAAAATTTGCAAAATGCAGAAAAACCTGCACTTATGGCAGCGTTTTACGCCAGAAAAAATTGAGTGAGTAGCTTTAACGTGATGCCATAAGGCGTTAATGCTACACACAACTAGACAAACAAATTTCTTATGTATAGATGCTTTACAAATGGTATGCCCCTCCGAAGATGTTTGTCCTTTTCTCCATTTACGTACCATCTTTTCTAGCTTAAAAAGTGACTCAATCATTTTGAGGTAATTTTCGACCACTTGACGAATGCTGGTTTTCAAATGCCCCAGAGTTTGGGAATGTTCGCGTATTTAAAATCTTTTGCGTAGCTCCACAAAAAAAGTGTACAATCAGTTCAAGTCCCCAGATAGGTACGATAATATTTTTTATTCTCAATATCCGCCGAGCGAGAAATGCGTCTCATTTTGTTTTCCTTAAACAAGTTCTAAGGAGATAATACTGACAGTTGTTATACATGTCGAAGAATGGTTCAGTGTAGGTATGTCACGGATAGTACAGCATTCTACTGTACATTTAAACGTTAGGTTTACTGTATTATCAGTTACCTAAATGAAATCAGAGCTGGCAATGTGATTGTTCGAGATTTGAGAAATATTGAAAAAAATAAAATTGGAAATTTAGAAAAAAAGAAACATCGCTCTGAGATCATTAACGAAATCCCGACCCGACATTGTTCCATTCAGTAAAGAAGAGTGAATACCAACGAAGATTCTACATACATATCATTATTTAGATACCGTGAGCACCATACTTATCTTTATCTATACTTTAGCTAGCTCCCGACCCGTAAAGTGTCTTTGCCTAAGATACTGCATTCTTTGCTATCCCACGCTGCACGCTGCTTCTAAAGGGTGTTTTTTTAGAGGTATAAAACTTTGAAATGGAATAAAACAAAGATGATTTTTTAAATTGTCATGAGATTTACTTTATTCGAAAGATAATTTTCTGGCATTAAAATTTAAATATGATTTCTGGCACAGGCATACGACCGCCACGGTCCAATTTGTGACTGTATATCGGCAATAACGCGGTTAATGTTGTCCTCCAAGTGGACAATTGTTTCGGGCTTTTCGACGTAGATTAGCGACTTCACATATCCCCACGGAAAATAATCACACGACGTTAAATCGCACGATCTTGGAGGCCAAATCACGGGTCCGCAACGTGAAACTATGCGGTCACCAAACGTTTCCTTCAATAAATCAATTGTGGCACGAGCTGTGGTGACATATTGCGCCGTCTTGTTGAAACTACATCTCCTGCACATCATGGTTGTTCAATTGATGAACGAAAAAGTCAGTAATCATGGCTCTCCATAGCGGTCACCATTGACTGTAACGTTCTGGCCAGCATCGTTTTTAAAGAAGTACGGACCAATTATTCCCATAAAGCACACTAAACAGTCAGTTTTTGTGGATGTAACGGTGTCTCAACATACAATTGAGGATTATCACCACTCCAAATACGGCAGTTTTGTTTATTGACGTATCCATTCAACCAAAAGTGAGACAATTATGTTGACCGAAAAATGGACGTAGTGAGCGATACGTATTTCGAACAGAACCATGATTTTAAAAATAAATTTGCACAATTTGGATGCGTTGTTAATGCGTCAGTCGCCAGTTAAGTGTTGCGAACTTAAAGTTCTATACCTCTAAAAAAACACCCTTTAGTTATCCAGACCCAGCGCTCCGGCATCCCGCAATAGCTTGGTCTTAGAACAGGATGTTCGGACTACCATGTCTTCTTAAACCTGTGTATCGTAATTCGAAGATCATCGCATTATTGTTCATTAGCTCAAGTTGGCCGACCTAATGTAGTCGACGTATTTTGGTTTTTTGTACTAGGTACATCCACATCTTGGTATACAGCTCATAGAGTTCTCGATTCTGTCTTCTCCCCCATTTGTCCCTCTGCTCGCACATAAAACCATCAACATCTAATTAAAAACCTATGTCATCCAATAGGAAAAAGGAAACAATTTAAATATTTAGCTACACGTTATTAAACCGCAATCGCATTTATATTAGTTCCACTGTTTGAGCTTTATTGGCCGACCAGACAAACTGGTAACATATACCACGTATACAAATCAATTTATATCCGATGATTATTATGATCCATTCAATATTAATTCCCAGAGCTCTGCGCCGCCGATTCGCTTATTAGGCCAACATTTTCTATCTCTAATCGAATATGAATTGCGATGCGATGCGATTAATTTATCCCGCATAATATTGCGCTGCAGAATTCCCTTATGTCAGACATCAGATATTATCAATTTGCACCAAAATATTGACGCAGGCGATTCGCTTCGATTTGTTTAGCTATTCGCTGTAAGCCGGATACGGAGGTTTTGATTAATTGCATCGCATCATATTTAATTGCTAAAACCCAATATATTAGGACCACCCATTAGAGGTGGTATTGGTTAAATCCGTTTTATTGACACGTGGCAGTTAGTTAAATACTAATTAAACAACTTCCATTAAAATAAAAAGGGAAACAATTAAATGTTTAATTTTTTAAATGGCTATACGCTATACCCCAACCGGTAAAGGGTTAATCGATTTGTTAAAGTCAATTTTGTTAAGGGGTTTCCAGTAAATTTCATTTGGTATATAAATTAGGCTGAATGGATTTGGGGAGATTTTGTAATTTTTTTTTATGGTTTTCAGTGTTTCTGGGAATTTGGGTCAACTAATTATATAAATGAATGGCTTACAGCATCTACTTCTGAAAAGAATTTGTTAAAATAAATAATTATTCCCTGATTATAATCAGCGGGATATTTTGTGGGCTTAGATGGGAAGTATTAAATTGTATTATATCTAAATATTATCCGATAAATTGTGGTTTTAACACAATATTTTGCTTTTTTTTATATTAGTGACACATAATAACTGGGTGGTCTAATGTATGAATGACTTTTTTTTATAAATTCTAGAGGAATTTATATTTTCATTACCAAAAAAGAGTCACAGGAGACCCCAGAAAGTACATAGATGCATATATATTCTGAATCAAGATCAAATTCTAAATCGATTTAGATATGTACGTCTGTCTGTCTGTCTATTCAAAACACGATAGCATATACAAAGGATTCGATTTCCACGGCCTTTCCAGTTAGTAGGGTCCTTAGCGGTTGCGGTCGCATATTCCATTTGTGCGGGCAACACCATATTACGCAAGGTCTTCATGTTCTGCATCCTCTGTGTTAAGCTACAATTACACGGCCATTTTTTTTTTGAGTCATTTAAATGGCACTGTGACGTCTGGAAAAAATGTCGTATTAGTGCGACATTTAAGCTACGATTCGTCATTGGAAAAATGACTATCACACGAAAAGACTATCATCGTCATTTGTATCCCAAAATCAAATGACAGCCACTGCGAGTCATTTAGAATTTTCCGTTGGGATGCCATTTAAATGACGAGCGAAAAAATGGCGATCACACGGCAATGACTTGCCTCATCAAAATGGCAAATGTCACCTTTCCTATTAAGCTACGATTACACGGCCATTTTTTTGAGTCATTTAAATTGCGCTCTGACGTAAAAATCGCGTCACAAAGCATTCATTTAAATGTCGTTCTGTGTGATCGTCATTTTTGGGATAACATTTTCGGAGTCATTTAAATGACTAGGAAAATGTCGGACCAAATGACATGTATTTAGTGTCATTTAAATGGGGCAAAAAAATGACCGTGTGATCGCTCTTCAATGACGCCTAGGACAAATGACAAAACTTTTTGGCTGTTGCGCCATTTAAATGTCATCCTCCAAAAAATGCCAAGACTCGAAATTCTTGCCAAGCCATTTTTCTACGCAAATGACGAAGCATTTAATACGGTATCTGTGCTTTCATTTTTATTTTTGTCTCGTGGCGAAAGGACGTGTTAGATTAGATTATATTAAGTCGGGAGAGCCTTCATTGGGCTCTGACACTGCGGTCTCTCTAAAGGGGTCTATTGGGGGTCCTAGGGCAATAATTTTACTCCGGAGACTGTCAGGAAGACAAGTATATGTATCTTTTCTGGAGCCGGACATTCTATGAGAATGTGAAGAGAGGTTTCGTCACTCTCCAGACATAGTCTACATATGGGAAATATGGACGAGTATTTGCCTAGGCTGACTGAAAAGTTCGCTTGAGGCGATTCTCCATAAATGCCAGATCCAGTCCCTGTATCCATGTTGGACCTGTCTGTATACCAGACTAGATCAAGTTGCGATGGAGTAGGTTTGTATATTTCCCAGTCTTACCTTGGAGGGATGATGATAGAGAAGTTTTTATGGAAGCCATAAGATATTAGGGAAAGGTGACCTCCATGGTAGGAATGGGGGTCGATGATTTTCGAATGGATGCGATGGAGTAGGTTTGTATATTTCCCAGTCTTACCTTGGAGGGATGATGATAGAGAAGTTTTTATGGAAGCCATAAGATATTAGGGAAAGGTGACCTCCATGGTAGGAATGGGGGTCGATGATTTTCGAATGGAATAGAGATCCATTGATTAGACAGGGATTAGAGTAGGTCGTCAATAACTAGGACCCACAAGAGAGGCGAGAAGACGCCCCCTTGTGAAAACCCTCTCGTTGTTAACGCCGAAAGTTCCATGTCATCAATGCGGGTCTGAATTACTCTTTCATTGAGCATTGCCATAGTCCATCTTCCTATTATTTGAGACTCAAAGGACGTGTAGTTGAAAGCTCCTTCAATATCCAAGAAAGCAACGAGATAGCGAAAAAAGAAATAAAAGAATGCAAGTCATAAAAATAGTTAATGGCAAATTAAGCTGCATAGGCATGGCAAGAATTTCGAGCGTTGCCATTTTTTGGAGGCTGACATTTAAATGGCGCAACAGCCAAAAAGTTTAGTCATTTGTCCGACTGCTTTGTGACGCGATTTTTACGTCAGAGCGTCATTTAAATGACTCAAAAAAAAAAAAAAATGGCCGTGTAATAGTGAATTGAAGATTTTGAAGGGCGGTGCGCTGGCGGTCCTTCGCTCTTCATGTGATAGCCACGAGACGAGCCATCTCAATTGAGCCATCTGAATTGAAGCTCTGCCACTTCAGTGCCATTCAACTGAAAAACGAAGAAATCAGAAATCATGTTTCTGTAGCCCTCCCCATTGACGGTAACATTTTGGCCAGCATCGTCTTTAAAGAAATATGGGCCGATGATTCCAGCAGCCCGCATAAAGCACACCAATGAGTTTTAATGAATTTAAGGGCATCTCAACAAAGGCTTCTGGGATTTCTCTACTCCAAATTCGGGAATTTTGCTTGTTTACATATCCATTGGAGAACAACATTTTACATTAAATATGAGGATCATGTTTTCGGCCCATTCACCGACCCTACGACACGTATAATAGTCACGCGGTTTCAACTCTTGCACAAGCTGGATCTTTTAAGCTTATATTCTTTTAAGCCAAGATTTCTCCGTAAAATCGTCTACAAAGTGGATGGGCATAGTCCCGATGCTCGATGGCGAATCGAGTTATTCGGATTCTCCTCCAGACTGCACTCCACAAAGGCAATAGCGTCTTTTGTTTGTCATCTTTGGGGATGCGTATTATCCACTAGTGTACGTGGTGCGAAAACGACTCATCGTGTTACTTGCTCAGATGGACGCTAATAGCGACCGTAAAATGGACGTAGCGCACGATAATTTTGGCGAACCGAACCATGGTTTTCAAAATCAGTTTGCACAATTTGAACGCGTTAATCTTATGTCAATCTATTCATCGTAAAATGGAAAAATTTCTAACCATAAATCAACTTTCAACTGTCAAATTGACAATCTGTAGAAATAATGTTGTCAGTTTAAGAATAAAACCTCTAAAAAAATTCCCTTTTCTTGGTCTTGCCCTCCTAAACCGCTCTAAGTCCATTTTGTAGCTTCTGTTTCAATACTCGTTACAGCTCTAATTGTTTACTATATTCTATCGATTATGTCAATATCGATGAAAAGACTTTTGTAAGATCGTTCGTCGAATGTTGGCTGTTACATTTCGTACAAATCTTTTAAGTGTTGTTAACACGTCGCGTCGCCTTGCTTAATTTTCTTTTGATTTTTTCAGGATCTGTGTAATAATTTGGTCCGCGCGACATAACTGGACCTGACCAATCAGCTTCTCTCTCATACAATAAGGCTGATAAAATCGTGTATCCCATATCAAGGATACTGATGGCACAATGAGCTGAGCATATCCGAAATCTTGTGGATCGGTCAAATAATGCTAATATTAGTTGTGTTTTTATGAAATCTCGCCAGCCAGTAGTTGCCAGTAGTTAGCAGTTGGGACATTTTTTACATGCTAATTAAAATAACGACCTGCTGGCAACTGCTGGCAACAACTCTTGATTTTCTCCCCAGCCGGAGAGCTGCTGGCTAAATTCAATTCACAATGAACAACCAGGTGTCGCTGAAAGCAACAAGTGGCTTAGAATTTACGTACAATTTGCTTAAATCATAATGGCGTTCGTATCTCATGCACACAACATTCCAGAGAAAAATGTCAGAATTTATCTAATATTTCTACCAAATGCATAATTTTATACGAAATTCTGGTATGCTTTTAGGGTTATTGGCTAAATTCATTCGGCCGGCTTCATCTTGCTGGAAATTGGGCTGGCAACTGTCCAAATTAACGGCTGGCTGGCGAGGTTTAAAAAAAAACATGCCTATTCTTGCACTTTAAAATATGATGACGAAAATCCATTTTTGCACCTCATGAAGTTGTCAGTTGAATTCTGACAGTCAATTCTCCGTTTAATATTCCACTAATTTTCTGGGTGTTAAATTTAGGTTTTTTTTCTTGTGATTTGAAGTCAGAATCTGAAGCTCATTATATACGCACTATAGTGGTCCCCAAGGCTCAGTTCTCTAATTTTTATACCTAAACGATCTCCTGTCTGGAACTTCCAGTCCAAACCCTTATCTCCTTATATTCATTCCATGACTCATCACCATGCTCTTCATACGTAAAGTAACAACGTTTGTTATGGTCATTAAATTCCGACCTCGAGAGCACTATAAAGTGGGGTGCCAATTTAGTGGATTTTTATGTTCCAAAATGCTATGCTGTCTGTATTGTCTCTAAATCGAAATCGAACCTTCAGCCCATTATCCATGAATGGCACTTACATCATCGAAACCGAAAGACCTTCCATTCTCGGTTTGTGCTTACGACAATCTTCGTTTGAATGACAATTATCCACGAAGTCGCAAAGTTTACTCAATTGGTACAAGAAGAGTGTAGCCATTTTTTGAACATTTTGTCTACATGTTTGACTTTTTTCTTTCGCTTTAGTATTTTGCACAACCTAAATATTAAAAAACTCTGTGTTCAAAATTGTTAATAACGCAACAGACGGTACTTCAGATGGTACATCAGATTATAAAACTATGTATTTAAAACGGAGCCAAAAAAGTGCGTATCTATAATATCACTATGCATTGCATATACCAAGGTGCAATACCGAAAGAATGCAAACCAACTCACTCAAGTTTATTTAGCTACAAACCGCATCGCTAAATATACCAATAATTTTTTTGTTACCAATAAAGTTTTCTCCTAATAAAACCCTCTTGATGGTTACCCTCACGATTTACTGACCCACTTAACGAAACTTTATTGGCACTCCACAGCTAAGTGCACCCACTGTCGCTACATCCTCATCGAAATCCTGGATATACCTAAAAGCCGAATCATAAACAAAAAATAACAAAAAAAAAAAAATAGGTACCAATCAAACTAACACGAGATGTAGAGCACTGCACGCATAGATATGTAAATGTGTTGCATGTACATTCAAGAGAATCAAACATTTAAACATCAAAAAAGGCCACTGTAGTTGAAATTGCAACCGGAATAAAAAATAACACGTGTATACCGTCAAGGTCTATACACTCAAATGAAGTATGTCAACTGACACTGCACCTATTCGCCTACTGTCCTACTATTCCGGTCCCGGCACTTATAATCTGCAAATAAAGTTGGTGTAGTTAAACACATTTGGAATACGTTCCACACAAAGAGAATGTGTCCTTAGTACGCATGTTTTCTCTTAAAGCCTGTGTTGCTGTTTCAATAAACGTATTATACCATAACCTATTTAACAGTAAGTAGTACCAAAACTAATTGGGGTAGGTAAGTTGGTGTAATTCAAAGTCAAACTCAGGCAAGTTTTTACAACTTTAGTCAAAGAAACCTTGACCTTTCATTATAGAAACAAAACTCTATACCATCTCACTTACATCAATCATCATAATTTTAATCTTTTGACCGATCGCCATAATTCTAACACAGAAGGTTGTTTTGCTTATCGCCGGTAGATATGTATTATGTATCGTACATTAATTTTTCCACACGATTTTCGAGCAATGGCTGTGACACTTACATCTGCATCTTTTTGACACTTTTGTTAAATTATATATGTTTATGTACATTCATTTCAGGATTAGAAACATACTTCTACTTGTTTTTTGTAATTCTAATTTAGTAATCATTTATTCTGAAACTATTATTTTTATTTTCAATCTTTTTAATCTTCAATAAAACTTTTGAGATCATACAAGCAAGACTCGTGCTCTTATTATAAAGAAAATAAATAAAAGGTTATGGGCCCAGACACAATGTCGACAACAACATCAAGCATTGCAAAACTGAATGGGGAAAATTATTTCGTGTGGAAGTATCGAATGGAGTTGTTACTTATGAAAGAAAAGTTATGGAGTGTATTACGTGAATCCAAGCCACAACTAGCTCCAGATAATTCTAATGGAAAGGAAATAATTAATTGGCAGGAACGTGATGATCAAGCCCGTGGTTGGATAGGTCTGTTGGTAGCTGATAGCCAGTTGTGTCACATAAGGAATTCAAAAACAGCAAAGGAAGCATGGGAAGCATTAAAACTTCACCATGAAAAGGATACGTTGAGCAATAAAGTTTCCTTGATTCGACGTATTTGTTGTACAAAGTTGGATGATACTGGAAACATGGAAACACACATTGCAGCTTTGACAAATCTGTTCCAAAAACTGACCGATCTTGGTGAAGAAACGAAGCAAAGCTGGATCGTCGGAATGATGTTAAGTAGCTTACCTCGAAGCTATGACACACTAGTTACTGCATTGGAAACAAGGCCAGAACAGGATTTGACATTAAGTTTGGTGCAGTCTAAGCTATTGAACGAGTATTATCGCCGAAAAGAATCGGATGTTCTTCATGGTGATGGCGAATGCGGGGAAGCAATACTCAAAATAGAAAAGATGGGGATAAAATGTTTCTTTTGCAAGAAATCCGGCCATGTCAAACAAAATTGCCCGGCATATAAAATCTGGAAAGAAAAACAGGGCAATGTAAATATTTTACAAAAAGAGGGATTTTCAAAAGTTGAAAAGCTAAATAATGTGAGCCAAAATGAAGATTTTTTGTTTATGTTTTCGGGTGGAAATCCATTAGAATGGGTCATTGACTCAGGAGCCACTTGTCATATAGCATGTAACGAGCAATATTTTGATTCACTTGACCGAAAGGAATGCTGTCACCTAAATGTGGCAAATGGTGCAAGAGTGGAAGTGAAGGGTAAAGGCACATGCAAGATCGAGTTCGTGAATGCAAAAGGAGAAGTTTCTTCTGCAACAGTAACTGATGTCCTTTACGCTCCAGCTATTGAGGGAAACCTTTTATCAGTAAAGAAATTATTAGACAAGGGTTTCATAGTTAATTTCGTTCCAGATGCATGTGAAATTATATTCAAAAATCGAAAAATCGGAGTTGCGGAACTAAAATCAGGTTTGTTCCGATTGTGTCAACCTAACACAGTATATGCAATCAGTGGGCATAAACCTAATTGCATACATCATTGGCATAAAGTGTTTGGCCATCGGGACCCAGAGGCAATTAAACTTATGTCTTCTAGTGGTTTGGTTGATGATTTGGTAATCGAAGACTGTGGCACTAAAGTCATATGCCAGACATGCGCTCAAGGCAAATTGTCGCGTATCAAATTTCCAAAGCAGTCATCCACTAAGTCAACTGCAGTTCTCGATTTGGTTCATACGGATGTGTGCGGTCCAATGCAGACACCTTCTTTAGGCGGACGGCGCTATGTACTTACGTTCATTGACGATTTTTCACGCTACACAATTATTTACCTGTTAAAGCAAAAATCAGAAGTTGAAAGTAAAATTAAGGAGTATATAGAATTGGTCAGGAATGTTTTTGGTAGAAAGCCGAAAGTAATTCGATCCGATCGAGGAGGAGAGTATACTGGGGAAAAGGTTACCACATTTTTGCGATCAAACGGAATTCAAATTCAATACTCGGCCCCATATACACCTCAACAAAATGGCGTGGCTGAAAGAAAGAATAGAACGCTCATTGAAATGGCGAGATGTATACTTCTTGAAGCAAAACTTTCAAAAGGTTTTTGGGCTGAGGCGGTAAATACGGCGAATTATCTTTTAAATCGTTCACTAACACGAGCAGTCAAAAGAACTCCATATGAGCTTTGGCACGGATGTAAACCAGGTACGAAGCATCTTGCAATTTTTGGTGTTAAATGTTTTGTACATATTCCAAATGAGAAACGTAGAAAGCTTGATAATGTTTCTGAACCAATGATTTTTATGGGATATGATGAGCACTCTAAGGCTTACAGGTGCTATGATTTTCTACGAAAGAAGATGGTGGTAAGCCGTGATGTTAAATTTACTGAAAATTTTGATCATGAAAAGGATACCAATAATATTGAGAATGACAATGAATTTCGAAATAAGCCTGAATATCTTCAAATTCAGTTAGAAACCCCAAATCAAATGAATGATGATGCTCCTGAAAATATTAATACGGAATGCGATGACAACTCCGATTACCTGTCGCTGGAAGGGATTTCATCACCATCAAGTGAAGATGATGAAAGTTCACCTAGCCCGCAAGAGCCAGTGCGCGTGTCTCAGCGTGCAAACAAAGGGTTACGAGGTCTACGATTAATCGAAGAAATTAATGCCGTTGCATCAGAGGTAATTGAACCAAAAACATTAGCGGAAGCTATGGCAAGTGTTCAAAAAGAAGATTGGATTAAGGCTATGAACAATGAGATGAATTCGTTAAAGAAAAACAGAACATGGGATTTATGTAAACTACCAAGCGATCGGAAAGCAATCGGATGTAAATGGGTTTTTAAATTGAAAACAAATGCGGATGGAAATTTACATTGCTTTAAGGCACGTCTGGTTGCTAAAGGATTTTCTCAAAAATACGGAACGGACTATGACCAAGTGTTTGTTCCAGTTGTTAAGCAAACAACCGTACGAATTTTACTCACAATAGCAGCTAAAGAAGGTCTTATGGTACAACATGTAGATGCTAAAACAGCTTTTCTTAACGGAGAATTGAAGGAGACAATTTACATGCAACAGCCTCCGGGGTACAAACAAGAAAATAAGTTGGATCATGTATGTCTTCTCAAAAAAAGTCTGTACGGTCTTAAACAAGCGGCAAAAGCATGGAACGAAGCAATTCATTCGGTTTTGATCAATTCAGGATTTGAACAAGGAAATGCTGATCCATGCTTATATACATTAAATCATGAGAATGAGTGGATTTTTCTTCTCGTTTATGTCGATTATTTACTAATAGCAGCTAAAAAACAAGCGGCAATTGAAACTGTGAAACATATACTTTCTTCATATTTTGAAATGCAAGATCTGGGAGAAGTTCATCATTATACAGGTGTAAAGATAGAAAAGAGTGTAGACGGTTTTTATCAACTTAGTCAAGTGGCATATATCAAACAAGTCACTCAAAAATTTGGTTTAAACAATGCAAAAGATTCAAATATACCACTTGAACCAGGATATGGGAAATCAAATGAAGGTTCGGACATTCTTCTGGATAATACCAAGTACCAAAGTTTAATTGGGTGTTTGCTGTACATTTCTATAAATACTCGTCCAGACATTTCAGCAGCAGTTTCCATTTTGGCACAAAAGGTCAGTAAGCCAACTCAACAGGACTGGAATGAGCTGAAAAGAGTTGTTCGATATTTAAATGGAACGATAAACCTTAAACTAATACTTGGGAAGCAGAATGCTGAGAGTTTCGTCATTGGGTATGCAGACGCTAATTGGGCTGAAAACAGGAAAGATCGAAAATCAAACAGCGGATATGTGTTTTTAATTAATGGCGGAGCTGTCAGTTGGGCATGCCGGAAGCAGACATGTGTATCTCTATCGACAACTGAAGCTGAATTTATTGCATTGTCCTGTGCTTGTCAGGAAGCTCTTTGGATTGATAGAATATTAATTGATATGAAACAGTCAATATGCGGTGCAATAACAATTTTCGAAGATAACCAAAGCTGTCTCAAGCTTATTGAAGAAGAAAAATTATCAAACCGAACCAAACATATTGACACCAGATACCACTTCGTAAAAGATTTTGTAACAAAAGGGAAAGTTCAATGCAGATATTGTCCAACTGAAATAATGCTGGCAGATTTACTTACGAAACCATTGCAAGCTTCAAGAATACAAAAGCTACGTGAAGCTTGCGGTCTTAAATGAATGAGGAGGAGTGTTAAATTATATATGTTTATGTACATTCATTTCAGGATTAGAAACATACTTCTACTTGTTTTTTGTAATTCTAATTTAGTAATCATTTATTCTAAAACTATTATTTTTATTTTCAATCTTTTTAATCTTCAATAAAACTTTTGAGATCATACAAGCAAGACTCGTGCTCTTATTATAAAGAAAATAAATAACAACTTTTCGAACCAAACCAGTCAAATCTTTAGAATTGGTACAATTGGCTCTTATAATATGTCAGCGTTTCATCAAGCGACATTCACTGCATGCGTCGATAGGGGATGAATGAAGAGAGTTAGGAGTTGAAAAATGACAAGAAGCAAGGATGAGGACGCGACCAAGTGAGGTATTTCTGCCCACTTGACATAGCCTACCACAAAAACAAACGGGGACTGCAACTACCACCTTACGCAGTTCTTATCGGGGCACGGCGGCTATCGGAAATACCTTCACAGATTTGGTCACGATAGCTCGCCTTTCTGTCCCGAATGCCCAGACGAAGAAGAAGATACGGAGCACGCAATGTTCCATTGTAGGCGCTTTGCAGGGGGAAGAGCGAACTTACCAAACTTCCAAAGTCTAATATAAGCCATATGCTAAGGTCAGAAGACTGGCTGGAGGTATGCTCCTCTATAACGAGTGTACACGAAGAATTAAGGAGACTTGAAAGACTTCGAAGAGCCGAAATGGCGGACCCGGAGGATTTAGCATGAGTTGCTAACCAGCCCCTCGAAGTAATACGTATAGGCAGTCTCGCGGGGAGAGTGGTTGAAGGAAATAGGATGTGGATTAGTACGTCGGGCGCACTCCTGGCATCGATTATTCGGGTTGGGTCGTACATGTTGGTAGCACGGGCTACCGCATCTTTAGAAGATCACCACATCCATTGGCGCAACCAAAAAACACAAATACAATCGCTGAACAACGTGTTAACATTGAAAAAAACAAACTCCAAATGTAGTTATGGGTATCGTAAGTGCGTTTCGCGCTTTAAAGGCACATTATGGGCAGGTAGATTGTGTTAGGTTGTGTAGGGTGTGAGTGCATCACACTAGACTAGAAACCAATTCTCCCAAACACCTAATTTCTCTACAGAACCTAAAAGTGGTTTCAAATGTTCCTCTAACTTGTCCTTTCCTTGTACCTTTCAAAGTGCCTCCTCTATTCCGAGCAATAGCTTGACATTCACAGAAAAAAATGAGTAACATCCTCTGCGACATGTTGGTCCTCACGCAATACCTGCATCCCTGCACGCGTCCGTATTTGTTAAACTAATGGCGTTTTCGGTTGGTCGTCCAGAACCGTCCGAAAGAACTCTCCGCAATTCTGAATTCAAATCCAGAAGCAAATTTCTCTTCTTTTTAGTAGAAGAACTGTCAGTTGAGTGCCAATCGAACGATTTCATCAGAAGCGTTCGGAATTCGGATTGCTTCCGGACGGTTCTGGACGACCAACCGAAAACGACATTAATCTTCTAGCGTGCTTCCAAAAAAGTCAATACCCAGAGTATGCCTGATTTTGACATTTGTTACTTTGATCTGCTGATTTTTAATAATTCTATACAGATTCTTTCCGATCTAACTTAGACAACAGGGCCTTTGAGACTCTGAGCATATCTAGGTATATGTGACCATCTTAGGTCTGATGTTCTATCTTTGGTTTTCTTTAGAATAATTCTCATGGCCACGGGTATTGGTGGTCTTACGCCCTCAATTGTTTTGTTTCATTTTGTGGACCCTTTCGTTACCCTTTCGTTCAATATTACAGTTTGCATCAGGTATATATACGGTACTAGCTGTACCCGCCCGGCTTTGCCCGTGCACAGAAATTGTATTGCTTAGGTCTTAGACAATAATGTTTTTTCGTAAAATTTTTTGTATGGGCGGTGCCACGCCCCTTTGTCCAATTTTGACCAAACTTCACAGAAATCATATATAGACCAATACCAAAGATGTGTGAAAGCTTGGTCAAAATCGGTAAATGCGTTAAGGCGTGAATCGACGACAAACATTTTAAGGCTCCATTTTTATATATACGGTATACCCAACACAATCTGACTTGGTTATGTGAGCATAAAGACTATCGACTTTTTTTGGATATCGATCTAATATCAAGTAGTTCCGCAGCTTTGAGTACGACCAGAATAGAACCTATCTGCCTATGGAACACGCTGCATGTGTCCAGAAGTTTCAGCAAGTTAGTGTAGGTCTATATCTCTGATCGTGTAGTAAGTTTTGGAACCATCCGTAATTGCGTACTATATAGGAAAAAGTGTAGAAAAATTCGAAGAGACTGGCTCTATTACAGATGTGTTAAGAGTGAAGACCTATCCAGCATTGAAATGCATAGTCTACAGATAATATGGCTGTCGATAGATCCGAATCTGTCGATTTCACGGCGAGCATTTGGGAGTATACTTAATTGCATTTAGATTAACATCTATTTACAATTTTGCACCCTTATACTGAACCAGCATTGACAAATATCAATTTTCGGTGGTTACGTTAACATATTACCATCGCTATTATCATCCTTTTTGGCCTCAAATCGACGATTTTTTTTTTAAACTTCTGACTTGCCGGAGCATTAGGATGCACGTCGACCTATAAAAGATCTATTGTGCTTGACGTCAGATATATGTTTAGGTTTTACTTTCCTAATGTAGCTGATCACACATTCAGCAGAGGATTTCCTTAGTTCTTCGGTACTTATTACTTCCCTGAAAAATGATTTCCTTCTTATACCGTAAAGGGCCGGGCATTCACATATTATGTGTTCGGCTATTTCGTCTTCTTCTAGACATAGTCTGCACTCCGGTGAGTCGACTAAATGCATTTTATTTAGGTGATATCGCAGACCGTGGTGACCCGTTAGGTAGCCTACTAGGTTTTTGATATCATGCCTGCGAAGATTTAGTAACTTCCTGGCATCTGCTTTGAAGGGCTGAATAGCTCTTTTGGCCTGTCTTAGACCTGGGATGTTCTCCCAATACGGAGTACATTTGTTTTGCTCCGAGCTTTTTATTGCCAGATTTATAGCTGATTTGGGAATCGAACAGAATGGTTCAGGGCCAATGAAAGGGGTTTCCGAGCCATTTCTGGCTAGTTCATCGGCTTTTTCGTTTCCTTCAATTCCCTTATGTCCGGGGACCCACCATAGACTGGTTTTGTTCCTGTAACTAAGTGTTTGGAGGGAATCGAAGCAGTGTAGTACTGATTTGGAGTCAATAATGTGTGAGCTAAGGGCTTTTATAGCTGCTTGACTATCCGTGAATATATGGATGTTGGCGCCTTTAATACCTGAATTGTATATAAGGTTTGCGCATTCTTTAATGGCATGGAGCTCTGCTTGAAATACGCTGGGGCTTTTTCCCATAGGTATTGAGATGTTCCCATTTGGTCCATGGATACCAGCTCCTACCCCCGAGTCCATTTTAGAACCATCCGTATACCACTTTAGGCCGTTTTGGCAGTTTGGTGGGTTATTGCTAACCCATGCTTCTCTGTTTGTGATCTCCGTGGAGAATCTTTTATTGAAGCATAGTGTCTTTGGTAAGCGGTCTGTAACCGCACAAATCATGTCAAGTTCTGGAATTTCGGAAAGTAGTTGAATTAGTTCTGGATGTTCGCCAAAATTAAACTCTTCCGCTGGAGTCAAACTTGCTGAGCTGCGTATTGCCACTTTTTTTTTATATAGATGTGGAGGGGTGTTAGTCCTATTAAGGCTTCTATAGCCGCAGTAGGACAGGTACGCATGGCTCCGGAAGTGCCTAGACAGGCAAGCCGTTGTACCTTATTTAATTTGTTTATTGTCGTTTTTTGGGTGACTTCGTTCCACCATACTATTGAGGCGTATCATGTTATAATGGGCCTGACCATGATCGTGTAGATCCAGTGTGTGATCTTTGGAGAGATCCCCCAGGTTCTACCATACATGCTGCGGCAAGCCCAGGAAGCTTTGGTTGCTTTTTGGATTTTACTATTTATGTGGGAGTTCCAGCTTAGTTTTTTGTCGACGATATGAATGTGGAAGACATGTGGATTCAATAAGATGGTGCCACATCTCACGCAACACGACCCATTGTGGCTTTATTGCAACAAAATTCTTTGTCGAGTTATTTCGCGTGTTGATGATTTAACTGGCCATCAAGACCTTGTGATTTGTCGCCATTCGATTTCTTTTTATGGCTCTATGCAAAAGATTGTGTTTATTATGCACAAAGTCCGCAAACTCTTGACGCATTGAAAATGAATATTCGTCGAAGTTATGGCCAAGTTATTGCGAAATGTGTCGAAAAGTAATCGAAAATAATTTCTTCAGAATCTAGTCCTGAAAAAACTTCCGTGCAGGACATTTAAATGTTATTCTATTTCAGTTATAACACCGCGTCTCCACGAACAATTTTTTTATAGAATACTATATAGCATTCTATGAGAATTGCTCGTGGAGACCACAAATAGTATTCTATGAAAAATGGTATTCTATCTATTGCTCAGCTCATAGCTTGCTATCAGGGCCGTAGCCAGGATTTTGGTTCGGGGGGGGCTTGCTTCCAAGTCTTACAAAACAAAAAAAACTATGTATATTCCAATTCATTGATTCCTATTAGTCGAATTTTTTCAAAGCAGAAGATGTCTTGATTTTTTTTTTGATATGAGATCAATCACCTTATCTCTGGATTCACAATAATATCCGAATGAACAGATATCATAGCAAGTAAACTTAACTTTGCATTCTCCATAACGCTTCGGGACATTGTTTCAATCTTTTTCATAGCTAATAAAAAATAAATAGGTGGCGCTACAGGCGGTAGACATGTAGCTTTGGTTGTGCGCTACTACACAAAAGTGTGAAACGTCAGTGGAACGATTGGCAAATGAAATTTAATTAACAAAACTCGTATTGGTTATAAAAAAATTGATCTTATTACACGTGTTAAATTACTGACGTCTACTCGCTGTCACTGTCAAGAAAGAAGAGAGAGGTCCAAGTGACAGCTGCAAATAAGATGGTTACGCAGTGTAGAAGTTGTCGACTGTTGTGGCTGTGTCCAGGGAGAATGTTGCTGAGTTCGTTTGTTGTTCGCCACACTCGTTTATTTAAAAATTAACATTAAACATTAACAAAAGGAAATTTACAAAAATAGATATTAATTAGAGAACACGTCTGGTGTCTGGTCAGAATGAGATCGGATAAGATTGCAGCTGCCGAATATGTCGCGCCGAAACCAGATGCATTAAAAATCTCTTTAGCATCTTAAGCGCCCCATGTCGTCAGTATTATGTTGATGATAAATTAGTCGCCACAGACACCGTAGGTCTAGCTTCATAGCTGAAAGGGTTCTTTCAAAACTAGCTGTGGTTACTGGAAGCATTGCTAAAACCGTAAGCCAGAAATTTATAAGTCTAAAGTACCTAAGTCTTGTCACATAATCAAGCAATTTCAAAACTTCGGTAGAAGGGTCACTCGACGATTTTTTTTTCGCACAATAGAATGTACTCAGCTTTCACAGCTGATAACGAAATTGCATTATCAAAGTAAAGTGTTAACTTTTCCAACTTTTCGCTCAGGCTCAACTGCAGCAAAATCTGGGAGAAGAGCTTGAAACGATGGTAAAACGTATTCGTTGACCATGAATCTGTCCGTAAGATTTTGTATTTACGAATCTATGTAAGAAATCAGTATCGGCACTCTAAAATAGGATTCAGAAGGAGAAGTTTCTGGATTGGAACGCGTTGTTTGTTTCAATGAAGTTCTTCAAAAAAGTCCTCGGCAAGTTAGAATGCGGATTGAAAAGCCTCTCTGAAAAAATTTTCGGCATTTTCTCTGATGTCCTTAAGAGAATTCAGAACTTCTTTTGTGCGGTCGATTGCAGAAACGAAATCTAAGGATTTGTTCTGTATAGGGAAACTGATAAGGGCAGCGCTAAACTGAATAGTTTTTCGTATACAATGAGGATTACTATACTAGGCAATGACTTTTTTTGGACGGCTGTCAAAAGTGTTGATACTTTCGAAGACATCACCCACGTTCTGCTCGTTATTTTTCCAATACTTATTGAGATGCATATGAAGAGCACTACAAAGGAATTAATACTGTCATGCCTTTCAATGAATTTTGTTTCACAAAGGCGCAGAAGTCAAGTTTTTCGGCTCTCTGGTGCGTGTTTTTTTATGACAGTTTTGAAAGTTACATAATATGCATTTGAAAGGTTGCGGAAGAAATAAGCAATTTCACTAACTACATTTAGGTAATTGCGAATTGCAGGAATCACATGGCAGGATCACATATCCTATATCGCACGATCGGCGTCCGCTAAGTTGAACTACCTATTTAGAGCAAAGAGGTACATTAGCCCCAAGCAACTTCTCCTACTGTACAAAGCACAGGTTAGACCAGGCTTGGAATATTGCTCCCATATATGGAGTTCGGCCCCAAAACATTCACTTAACCTACTTGACAGCATACAGAGACGACCAGTTCGACTTATTGGAGACCCTTCACTCACATCGAATCTACAACCCTTGGAGCACAGAAGACAAGTCGCTGACATCTGCTTCTTCTATAGGTAGAGGTACTTCCATGGTAGATGTTCCGAAGAACTCAAAGACGTTGTCCCTCGAAATTCAACTTTTGGGCGCCCCACAAGACAGGTTGCTAATGCTCATGAGCATACAGTACACTTGACAACCGCGACGGCATAAACTTTCCAAAACTCCTTTTGTTACAGGACAAGCAAAATTTGGAACTAACAGACATCTCAAGCAAGCATCTCGGGGCGCTGTTAAAGCGTCATAGGTCCACCTTTCCCGGAAAAAGTATTCAAAAAAAAAAAAGTAAAGCTATCAGTTAGAACATTTTAGTTTTTGTCTTTTGTTAAACACTTTCGGGGGGGGGCTTCAGCCCCTCAAGCCCCCCCCCCCTGGCTACGTGCCTGCTTGCTATCGATAGTATTCTATGGGGTGTACTTTTTTGTTGTGGCGCATGTATTTTCGTGGGATGGCTA
The DNA here is from genome assembly GCA_949372485.1 of Cheilosia soror. Lineage (NCBI taxonomy): Eukaryota > Metazoa > Arthropoda > Insecta > Diptera > Syrphidae > Cheilosia > Cheilosia soror. Next base: position 125,294,691 of record OX443561.1, read on the forward strand.
TTTAAACAGTAAGCTATGAAATGCCCACCCTACATTTTATTGCATAATATCGTTATTTCTTTCTATGAGAAATGACAGATGACATTCTATGAAAAATTGCTCGTGGAGACGCGTTGTAATGGCGTAACATCGACACCCGAATTTGAACACCCTGAAGTCAACCCAGACTACGATGCAAACTATACAAGTATGAATCTGAGAGAAAACTCACAATTTGCGTATCTTAATCTAATTATTTAAAAAGAAATCATTGTAAAACGTAACATAGACATAAAAAAAACGTGTAGGTATGATTGCAGTGGATGTAAGTTCCTCGCTAACCAGCTTCACTATAATTTCGTTAAGGATTCCCATAGGTCCGCGAACAAAAAATCCCTCCCATCCTCAGTTGTTGTTGAAATTAAACATTTCAGAATGACTTGAATGACAATCCTTTTGCAATGTACGATTCAGTTTATCATTTAGTTTTATGTACCTAATCCTATTCTTTCAACACAACAAGTGGGTTCCAAGGCTGAACAAATATTTCGCACATATGATGCCGCCTCCTTTATACTCGTACCTACTCGTATGCATCACACAAAAGGCACATAATTTTATTCAAACATTTTTGAATTCAATTAATTTTTGTGGTTGAGGAATGGCTATAGCTACAGCCTAATGCGAGGTACTTACTCCGACATTTCAATGGAATTGAGGTCGTAAACATACTAAAGTAAAACATATCGGCTGGCAGAATTTCTATTGGACTCTGTTTTACCTAAATTGATGGAAAAGGATTTTCCACTGCTACAGTTAATTCTTGTATTCAAAATTTATTATGTACATTATAAGGTAGGTACATTATATTCACTTTGTCATTATTTGAAAATACAAAAATGAGCCTCATAAAGTAGGTATGTATTTATATTCAGGATAGGGATAAATAATTCTTAATCGATTTAGCCATGTCCGTCTGCCTGCCAGTCTGTCTGTTGAAAACACGATAGCGTCGAAACGAAATAAATATTTTGAGAGGACTTCCTTTTACAGTCTTTAGGTTGGCGTCGAAAATGGATTATATCGGTTGAGTAGTTCTGGTACCTCGCATACAAAGCCAATATAAGACCCTTGTCATGTATGTAACTTACATAATGGCTAACATTATGCGGTGGAGGGTATCAAGGTATTGGCCATGCCGATGGTACCACTTTTACTTGTTTTTTGTACTAATTGACCAGGATTTGTCGATTGTGTCGCAGGTATATACCTACTGTCTACTGAACTTGTATACCTTCTGTTACTCGGATTATTCATTTCAATGTAGTATGGTTTTGTATACCTATAACTACTCCCAATCTTCGCAACCATATGTCTACCAATTAATTTAATTGAAATGAAATGAAAACAATTCCTACTAAAATTTCATATCAAAAGCTTGATATTCAGGTCACTATCGACTCTGAGGATTGCAATTAGTGCAACAGAAATCGTTTTCTATCCTTTGGGCGTTCCAAGCATGCGAGGAACTTCACCTTATACCTCAAGGCAATCTAAACATCATCAATTAACCGAACTAGGTAGAGGTACTCTCGTATTTTCTATCAATTTTCAAGTCATGCTTATGCATAATTGCCATCAATTCATTCCATATCCTATATAACGAGTTATTTAAGTTTTTCCTTTGGATGTGACAAGTTGCTTCCAGTGACAGCAAAATCGATCATAGTTATTCACCGTTGGGTATTTATGTCAGGTGTGTCATTTTTGCCAAATGATAATTACCATGTAGATAATGTACTTGATTGCAATTCATATGCCTATACTGTAAGCCATGAGCAATATTAAAGATCAAAGTCTCATTAAATTTTATTTCAATATATACATAAAACATTTTAAACCTCTGCGAGACCTTCACAAGATAGTTAATTAAATATAATATTCGAGAGCACTAAGTGAGTTCATCAAAGTCAAAGAAGTCAGAGATATGTCAATTCATTAGCCGTGTATAGTGTAGTACACCCCTATATGCGAACTCATCGCGGCAAAAGTCATTCATCACACTTGTGCACCACGCGCTCGTCTATTTGCGTTGAAATACATTCACGAGAGTGGGAGTGATGAGGGTATTAGGCGAAATGGTGTATCCGTCAAAAGGAAAGTGTTCTAGATACATACGTATTTTCAACGAAGGCGAATGGTTTTATGACAGAACGCGCAGAGTAGTATTAATCCCTTTATGTGAGATAAAAGCTTTAAATGCTCGTGAGGTTAAATTGAAGAAGAAGAAACAAAATGTACAACGACGCAGCGGTTCTAGGGGTAAATGTTGATATCCCACCTTTGAACAGCAGTACCTAATGGATGCTGTACAATACTTGTGGAGCCATGAATGTTTTTTTTTTTAAATTTGAATCTATCATGTCAGTGGGTCAATGGTAACGAAATTAAATTGGTTGAGGAGGTGCTTCCATGTTATTAAAGCCTAGCAGGAGAAGAATTTAAGTAGTGTCCATGTCTGTTTCAAATGGTTGCAACCGTCAAAACTGTCAATGGTTTTTTGCAGCTGCACTGCTCTGATTTTCCCAGTTGCAATTTTGTATGAGCTACCATATTCATCTAGACATAGTTCTCAGGGCACTGGTCAGTGGTCACGCAAACGCACGTTATAATTTTAATGCTTTTGAGTGACCGACCTAATATCGACTGGTGCTGATTCTTCGCTGATGATGAATAACAATGTGTCCGTGATGCTTCTCTGCAGTTAATGAAATCATAGTGAATCTGAATGGACTGAAAATTCGTTGGCCTTTTTTATGCCTATAAGTGTGTCGCAGAACGGGTTCTGGAAGTTCATATGGTACATTGGATATAATCTTACTTGCGTTGCGACAGTAAGTATAAGAGCTATACTTCCAGTTTTCGATAACTTTTTTTTTGGAGCTGACAGCCAAGTCATCGGAAATTATTTCTTCTACTCATACTTGGTAATAAGAGAACCCACGTCCAGTCAATGAAGAACTAGTTCCACCACTTAGTATAGAAGCTATAAAAAAGCTTAAGAACAACAAGACCGCAGGCTCTGATGGTCAACCAGCGGAGCTCTTTAAAGTATGAGTGGAAGAAAATATGCCCGATGACTGGACTATCAGCTCCATATGCCCCATCTACAAAAAAGGCGTGACGCAGGAAAACACGCGCTGCAACGTGTAGTTTGGAAGCAGCTCTTCCGAACTATTTCAAGCATGCACCGGATTTCGGCAAGGAGACGCTCTATCATGCGACTTCTTCAATCTCGTACTGGAGCAGATAGTGCGCAGGGCAGGTGTCAACACGGAAGGCACTATCTTCAACAGGTCCGTCCAGCTGCTTGGCTATGCGGATAATATTGACATCATCGGTCGCTCCCAGCGTACTGTGATAGAAGCGTTCACGGCGATTGAAGAACAGGCAAAATCCGTTGGGCTTGAAGTAAATGAGGACAAGACTAAGTACATGCAATCAACAAACAAACAAGCATCTGTCCATACCGCCTAGGACAAAACGTCACTATTGATAGCAACAATTTCGAGGTAGTTAAGGAGTTCACCTACCTCGGAGTAAACGTAAACTCCACGAATGACACCCTAGTGGAGATCCGGCGAAGAATTACCCTAGGAAACCGTTGCTACTTCGGTTTGGCAAAACAACTGGGTTCAAAACTCCTAACTCGAAGGGCGAAATGTGTGCTCTACAAAACCCTTATCCTGCCAGTTCTGCTTTATGGCGCCGAGTGCTGGACGATAAGCAAGAAGAGAGAACTGATACTGGGCTCCTTCGAAAGAAAAATACTTCGGCGGATTTTTGGTCCTGTGTGCGAGGAGGGCGAATGGAGGAGAAGATACAAGCGCGAACTATATGAGTACCAAGATGTGGATGTAGTCCAAAACAGCAAAAACACGTCGACTACATTGGCTCGGCCACAACAAACGAATGGACAATAATGCTCCAGCTAAGAGGATCTTCGAATCCCAGCCCCCAGGTTCGAGAAGACAAGGAAGACCGAACCTCCGTTTCAAATACCAAGCCATCGCGGATGCCAGAGCGCTTGGTCTGGACAATTGGAAGCAGCATGCCCGGGATCGTAGAGAATGGAAGGCTGCAGTGTCTCAGGCAGAAACTCTTCACGGGTCGGGAGCCCGTTAAGTAAGTACTCATACTTGGTTTATGACTTCGACGCATGGAGCCCACAAAAACTTTCCCTCTTCGTGTTTGTTGTTCTTTAGCTTTTTTTTTGTAGACAGAATTTTCTATGGCGTAACTTGGCCTTCACTGAACACTAAGCATTTGGCCCTCTGCAATCCCAATGTACATGACTTAGCACTTTAAACGGCTACTGAAAATGATGCTATATCTTCACTTCCCAGCGCTTCCTTGATTAGGCTTCCTAAGCTGTTTCCAAGAGCCTGCCTTTCCATCCTAAGGCTAGCCGACAGATCATTGGCTTTCCTAACAATAATTCTTTGGGAATTAATCGCGCAAAAACACAATTTTTTTCCTTAAAGCTCTTCCATTGCACCAACTCTCTGCCAGCCACATAGATACGGCATGAAATTGTTAGTCGCTGCCATTCCATTCCATTAAAAATGAATAAATCCTTTGATAAGAGAAGCTTATAGCCAAATCCGCCCTTCTGCTTGCTTTTATTCAATACTACGCAAGTAGCTGTCATTTTCAGCCGCTGCCCTCATCAATCAATCGATGAATCTCATAAAAAAAAAGCTGAAATCACTTCAATTACTCCTGTACTAATTGGCGAATTCCACTTTTATTAATCTCTCTACCACCGTCTCGTAAAATTTTCTTTGCCAGCGCGTTCTTTTATTTTATCCCTTTCCATTCCGTACTAATTAATTCATTCGACTTGCAAGTACATATTCGAATTTAAATGTACCAAAAGAAAAATATCCTCTTCTTACTTTTTAACCTTTGATGTTGACGGACGACGACGATGGCCAGAGCAAATTTAGTGCAAGACATACTGAGTGTCTTGCATTTAACGCCAGCAACCATGGTCGAGGAACCGGAAACAAAAGCTATTCAAATTGCCCTTCAAGGAGAAAAATTCCTTAATTAATGAAAAGCAGAAAGATAAATGAGAATGGGAAAGAACAACTGAACGACCATATTATTCTCAGTCTCCGACTCCGACTACGTAGGGGTGTGGTAGGCTCTCGAAGCAAAATGATGCTGATGCCTCCATTCATTATGTAGCTATCCTTGCTGACTCTGCAATGCACCAGATCCACCAACGCATTTGAAAAAACATTGCTCTGTCCAGCAAGTTCGTTTGCTATAAACTATGCAGTCGTGGGTGAATTAAAATCCTTTTGAATAAATCAAAAGTTTTGGGAAAAATTCCATGGAGTCCTGTGAATTCCCCGATGGGGTCATCTCAAAAGTTCGGGTAAAATGAAAACAATAAAAACGTCTTTTTGTTTACATTTTGCTGCCCTTTTCGATGAAAGGAATTGCTTCTAATTTTATACGATATCTAGGAAACTACTGGTCGAAGGATTATGTGCACTGAACATACAAACCGGATGCTTAGATAATACGGTTAATAAATTCCTCAAAGGTACAAATATGATGTCTAGCAAGATATTTCTCAGAAGCCCTTTGTGAGAGGACATTCCGCTACCAGCAACAATGCAGGAATGTCAACGTGTCTCCTCCCTTTACGCTTAGAACCAGCAGCAACAGTAAGCTGGTTTTATTACCACCATCTGTTTCCATATACTTAGGCCGGGGTGATTTGCCACCCGTACTGGACCTGGACAGGAGGGTTAATAATTATATTATAATGAATTAATTCAAATGGAGTTTTCTATGTTGAAATTACTGGACTGAACTACTTTTGTACAAATAGTACAAATTGAATTTCGTTTTATGGGATGGGATTTTAGCTTAAAATTGTCTCTTGCTTTGCATTGAGAGCTGAAAATACATTCTGTGACAGGAGAACTTCGGAATATCTCAAGCCAAATGCACTTTTGTGACAAGGGGAAATACTTTTTCACTTATTTTCTTATATACAGTCACTGATTGACCCCATATTTGGTAATGTATGTGTTGTTAGCGTTCCGGTTACTCTACAGTAACAGGGTCCAGCTAAAGGTACTACAGGATAAAGATAAATTAAGTAGATACGTTTTCAGAAACTTTTTTTCCGATTTCATATGTATATATTATATATAGCATAGGGTCCTAATGGCTACAGCCACATGCCCTTTACTAGTTCTCTTTGTGACATTCCCATATTGCACACATAATAAATTATTGTAGACGAGAGCACTATAACTCAACAAAAACAAGATCCGCTGAGCGCTTTTGGTGGTACTGTGCTGGAAGCATTTGCCCAGAGCTGTATGTACAAGGTGGCGCAAAAATAACCTTCCGATGTTTTTTGGCTGTAATTAAAAAAAAAAAATGAAAAACTTTGATTCTTCTTGAGGATTATTTTTATTTGGTCTTTTAATTTTTTTTACATCAAGTCGAGAATATGATGTCATGTAAATGGCCGCCGCCACAGTTGATTGTCATTTGAGCCCTTTTTATGGCATTTTCCATATATTATTTTGACCAAAACTTCCGGCGATAGGTCCTCACATTCATGAAGGATATTCGGCCCTAGCGAGGTACATACGAATCGGAGGATTTTGCTCGAGGTATACTTCGGAAGACCTTTTCGGAACCTTTTTTCCGACAAATATGCAACGCACACTGGCGTTTTGCGTTTCAGTGCGATCAAGTGCGTTTTTACTGATATTTTTGACAGCTTCATACGAATTTTCTTCCGATATGCTCCGACAGGAATTGGTTGCGGAATTTGCTTACGATTTACAGTGCAGTGTTGATAAATTAAAGCAATAAAACGTTTAACAAAGTAATTGGTTGTATTTGTTGCTTAAATTTGTGTTTCCAGAGCAAAAACAAACACTAAATAGGAAAACCCCGATGTACCACGAAACAAAATCATGTCAAATCAATGCGTCGTCGCATTTTAATTATTCTTTCCGAAGGCGGATACCTCGAATGTAATTTGAGTCTCCGATGGAATATGCGTTGCGGAGAATTCTCCGTTCCGACGGATACCTCGCTAGGGCCGAATGTCTTTAAGAGCTGCAAGAGTCTGAGGCTTGTTGACATAAACCCGCGACTTCAAAAAGCCCCACAAAAAGAAGTCTGGAGCGGTCAAATCAGGCGATCTTGCTGGCCAGTGCAAATCGCCAAAACGGGAGATTAGGCGCCCGGGAAATGCATCCTTCAGCATATCGGTTGTGGCACGTGCAGTGTGTGCCGTTGCACCGTCCTGTTGGAACCACATGTTTTCCAATCCCAATTCATCAAGTTGCGGCAAAAAGAACTCGTTGATCATTGCTCTGTAGCGCTCACAATTCACAGTAACCGTTTGGCCCGCGACGTCTTCATGTCCATGATATCTTCGGCTACAGCAGCAATATTCTCTGCAGAACGGCTACTCCGGGGTCTGCCACGCCTGGCAGCATCTCGTGTTGTGCCAGTCTCTTCGAGGCGAGCGGCTAAACGTCGCGTCGCAGTGTTTCAGCAGTAGGCGTTGGACGGCTAGGAAATCTGCGACGAAATTCACGTTGTGCCAAAGTCACCGACCGATTGGCGATTATTGCTCAAATAAATAGTCACCAATATTTCGCGTTCTGGAGCAGTGTAGCGTAACATTGTTTATTAACGTGTATTTCGCATGTGTTTACTACACAAATGTCAAAACAGAACTGACATTAGGGGCCAATCGCAAAATTTATAGCATTTTCTGATAGGAGGATTACTTTTGCGCCACCTTGTACATTATATAATCTTCCAAATGGCTTGGTTGGTGTGAGTAAGCTTTAGCTCATCACAAAAGGTCTTCTATAGCAAACATGCTTGCTTTAAAGCAGATGCGTCTTAGTTGCTGCTGAATTTAAAAAAGCAGGTGAGCTCTGTAAAAGTGGGATAGAAAAGGGGTTTACATATATTGGCAACTACTAAACAATCAACAGCGGCCCCAAGATTGGGGAAAAATAAAATAATAAATAAATTTATTGGCACAACAGATCCCTTTCGGATTCTAGGGGTAGTTTCTGACAATCTTTCGTTTTCTTTTTGGGTACGAATAGAAAGGACCAACAATTTTATGCGGAACGGCAGAATTGAGAAGCTTTCTCAGAACTGTTTTACTGTCAGCTGTTTGTCAGATGTTCGCGAGAGGTGAGTTCGAGATAGTGCCCCTTTATCGGTGGTCACCATTTTCCTTTAAACTGTAAAAGATTCCACAACTTTCGTTTAATAAACGCCATTTCCCCACCATTTAAGACTTCTTTGCCTGAATTAAAGTTATCGGGAACTACATTTTAAAGATTTCACAATTCTTTTTAAAAGATTGTGTGGCACCGACTGGGTCGCACGAAACTTTCTCGTTTATTGCGAATCTCGCAGAATCTCAGAGTCATTTCTGCAAATTTTACGTTTAAAATCACACCCACTTAAGATGTACTCAGGATTAGTAACTGAACCCTTGTTTAGCTAAAGGGTGGTTGCGTTTTAAGGGCCGATGTTGATTTTGAATAAAACAATAAATTATTTAGGAAATTATTGTCATTTCTTTTTATTATGATAATATTGGTATGGTTCAATTATGTATGGAACAAAATATCGGTCAAATGGCCGCCGCGACCTTGGCGGCACACCTCCATCCGATGGTCCAAATTTTCGATGACGCTGAGGCATAATTGAGGCTCTATGCCGTTAATGTGCCGAATTAACTCATTCTTTAGCTCTTGAATTGTTGCTGGCTTATCGATGTACACCTTTTCTTTCAAAGAAAAGAAAGAAGTCCAACGGTGTCAAATCGAATGATCGTGGCGGCCAATTAACAACACCACGACGTGAGATAACACGGCCATTGAATTTCTTCCGCAAAAGAGCCATTGTTTCGTTAGCTGTGTGACAAGTGGCACCGTCCTGTTGAAACCACATATCGTCCACATCGATATCATCCAATTCGGGCCATAAAAAGTTCGTTATCATCTCACGATAGCGAACACCATTCACAGTAACTGCCTGACCGGCCTCGTTTTGGAAAAAATACGGCCCGATGATGCCGCCAGCCCATAAGCCGCACCAAACAGTCACTCTTTGTGGTTGCATTGGTTTTTCGGCAATCACTCTTGGATTATCATTCGCCCAAATGCGGCAATTCTGATTATTGACGAATCCACTGAGGTGAAAATGTTCTCCATCACTGAAGATGATTTGCACGATATGCATTTTGATTTGAACGCCCATTTTCATAATAAGCCTGAACAACTTTAACACGTTGCTCGATTGTGTATCTTTCCATGGTTCAACTTGAGTTAGTCTGAAATTGAGAAATGTCAAATGAAATAAAAAAAAAACTTGACGTTTAGGTGTGGTTCACATTCAACATCGGTCCCTAAAATTTAACCACCCTTTCAACACTTTATTAGGTACTTTCAAATTTCACACCGAACTGACACTTGAAGAAGCCAAGTAGGCGATGAATTTCGAATTATATTGCCACTGAAGTTTTGTCCTTTTCAAAAATATACCGTTTGTGAATACAGATCAGGAGAGGTGGGTAGTCATTTTTGAGAAATATTCATAAAACGGCTGTCAGGCACGTAGCCAGGGGGGGGGCTTGAGGGGCTGAAGCCCCCCCCGAAAGTCTAGACATAAAACTAAAATTTTCTAAAGCCGAATTTAAGACTATCATTTCAGTTTCAGTTTTAGTTGAGTTATCAGTTAAGCTTGTAACAGCCGATTTCTTCACAAAGTACTAGCGCTAGTACCGGTATTAGACCAAAAGTTGATACTCAAATACCTAGGTATCAGGTCATTTCTTCACGAGGTACTAAGATGAATTTGGTACCGAGTATTAATTAGTACTCGGTATGAGCTTGACCCTCAAAATCGGTAGTCTAACGTCGTTAGTACCTGAATTAGATCGATTTCATTGCTTTAGCTCTTGCCTATTTTTGTCAAAAAGTAAATACATGGTAGGTTTAAGTCTAATGAAGTTGATTAGAAAATGGATTTAATTTTTGATAGGGATAATTGGTTCAATAATTTCGATGACGACATTGAGAATGAGAATGGTGAAGAAGGGGTGGCAACTCGTTGATCTGAGCGGCGCATCTACCATATTATGCTACAATGGAATACAGTAAATACTAAGAACGATGTGGATTTTTTTGGCAATTTCAGTTGTCCAGAGTAACGTTTTTTTACGTTCGAATGTGGACTAATTGCAGTACGGTTAACATATTTTATATACTATCAGTTTTAGTCGGTAATCGTTTTTATTCAAGATTTTACCAGTAATCGTTAGATATTGCCTGAGCAGCAATTGCTGATCACTCTACGATTCATGACAAGTGGATCGATTCGATGTAAATAGTGGTTGCATGTCGCACACTGCCAAAAGTATGATGTATGGCCTTGACACGCCATTTGGACAAATTTATTCAAATGTCAGCAACATTGGAAGAACAGGAGGTGGCCGCTGCTGCATTTTATCGCTTTGCATAGTCTCCACGAACAATCAGTGCAACCTACCGCACTCATGTTAAATTGCAAACACCGAATTGGTTATAGTTCAGTTCCATAATGTGCAATAATAGAAAAAAAACAACCAATCATATACGCTATCAAATGCTATCCAATGCTGGATACCCCTAAACACACACTATTTTTACAGCAGGAAAGCAACAAAAATATTTAAAAAAAATACTTGCTCTTATGAATAAAAATCAGTCATCCTGCAAGATGTTTGACGCCCAATGAGCATAAAAATGTCACCGTTATGACATTTCAGTCAAAAATGGGTACTAGACCAGTTTTTAGACGTATTAGTCGTAGTACGGTTGATAAATTTAGCTCCGGTACTAGCAATGTGAAGAAATACACAAGTACTAAGTTCTCGTTAGTACCGAGTATCAGAAGAAATCGGCCGTTAAACTGATGACTAAATGCAAAAATGAAAGCGTTTAACTAAAACTAAAACTGAGACTAAAACTGATGGAATTCCCATAAGTTTTCAGAAGTTTTAGTAGATAAATCTTCTAACCTTCGGCTAATCACGAGTAAATTGAAAGCTCAACTGAATACTAGACTGATGTCTAAATACACTGCAGTACATCAGTTTAACTGAAAGCTTAACTGAACTAAAACTGAAATGATTGTCAAAATAGGGCTTTAAGCTTTAAATTCAAATCTATAAAAATAAGACTATACCGGTAGGTATACAGTATTCAAACACTAGGTATGTACACTGTGCAAGCCATATCTTTAACCTGGTTCTGCCAAGTCAACTCCTGCAATTCGCAATTGCCTTTGTGTAGTTTGGCGTATTTTTTGGGGAAGTGAGTATAACAAAACCAAAAGAGAGTAGAAAAGTTTTGCATGGAAAAGTAAAAGTAACCTAGCTTTAGATTCTAAAAAAAATACGCCTGTTAGTGAAATTTCTTCCGCAACTGTTCAAATGCATTACATATATTATAACTTTCAAAAATGTCATTACAAAGCACGCACCAGAGAGCTAAAAAAACTCGACTTCTACGCCTTTGTAAAACAAGATTCATTGAAAATACATCTCAATAAGTCTTGAAGAAATAGAGAGCAGAACGATGTCTTCGAAAGCATCAACACTTTTGGCAGCGCCAGCGGTCCAAAAAAGTAATTTCCTAGTAAGCCTCATTACATGCGAAAATCTGTTCAGTTTAACGCTGCCCTTATCAATTTTCCTTAGATTTCGTTTCTGCAATTGACCGCACAAAAAAAGTTCTGAATTCTCTTAAGAACATCAGAGAAAATACCGAAGATTTTTGCAGAGAGACTTTTCAATCCGCATCCCAACTTGCAGATTACTTATTTTAAGTTAAATTAAGAGCTCCAAGAACTTCATTGGAATAAACAACGCGTTCCAATCCAGAAACTTTTCTACTGAAGCCTAGTTTAAAGTGTCTACAAATACGATATACTATTTCCTTGCATTACACAATCTCGTTAATACAAAATCTTACGGACAGATTCATGGTCAACGATGACGTTCTACCATCGTTTCAAGCTCTTCTCCCAGGTTTTGCTGCAGTTGAGCGAGTGAACGAAATGGAAAAGCTAACTGGCTTTGATAATGCAATTTCACTGTCAGCTGTGAAAGCTGAATACATTCTTTGGTGCGAAAAAAAAATCGTCGAGTGATACTTCTACCGAAATTGAAATTGCTTGATATATGTGACAAGACTTACTTTAGAGGTATAAATTTCTTGCTTACGGTTTTAGCAACGCTTCCAGTGACCACAGCTAGTGTCTAAAAAACCCTTTCAGCTATGAAAAGGATTAAAACAATGTCCCGAAGCGTTATAGAGAATGCAAGGTTAAGGTAACTTGCTATGATATCTGTTCATTCGGATATTATTGTGGATCTAAATAAGTTTATTGATCTCATGTTAAAAAAAATCAAGAAGTCTTCTGCTTCAAAAAATGTGTGTAAAATTATTATTTAAGTACCTACCTACCTACCAATGAATTGGAATATTCTTAGTTTTTTGCTTCATAAAATTTGGATCAAGCCCCCCCCGAACCAAAATCCTGGCTACGGCCCTGACGGCTGTATTTGAGTTTTCTGAGAAAAACTAAGTACGTGATCAGATAATGTTTAGAATACTTATGTTGTCCTGAATGGTACAACTTTGGATTCGAAAAGCGCTGTTACTAAACTGTTTAGCTAAAAATTGAGTACAGCGTAGGTATTGTTCAGAATGCAGACTTTATCTAGCAGTTACATTTTCATCTAAATTGGAAAACGTCGTTTTCGAGATATGTGTATAGTTTTTAAAGTACCGTATTAGCGTTGGGGTGGAAATCGAAGGACGCATCCATCGTTTTTACTGTTTTCGAGAAAAAGCCAATTTTCAAAAGTGCCCTTGTTGGACTTTTTAGCGAAAAATTGGGAATGCAGTTATGTTAATGTTAAACATGCCTACATTAACTCAACAATCAATTTTAGTTCAAATAGTTGGAGACTTTTCGAAAAAATCTAAATAAATTGTTTAAAATATTGTAAAATTTTTATATGGGAAGTACCTTTAATATTAGGGCTACAATAAAAAAAAAAACGCGTCCTAGCGGGGAGCCCACTCTAAATATGACGCTTGAAACAAATCCATCCATGCGTTTAGATTTCAGAGCTATGGACATACGGACGGACAGAATTGCGAGACTCACTTTTTAAGTCCCCCTATCATCTTAATATCAGAATTGATCAAAATCTCAAGTTCGAAATTTTGTACAAAAAAAATATCTTTCTCTATACCAGGGGTTCCCAATCTTTTTCATACTGCGAGTCCCTAGAGAAGTTGAAATATTTTTGCGACACCCTTCTAAAACCACACATATCTGAATAAAAGCTTATCTTACTGAAGATTCACTAAAGGGTTGATATATCGTCGTCCTATATAAAGGGTCCGCCATCTAACTTTTTTGTTCAAACTAGTGCTTATTTCGCGAATGGTAACACTTAGCTCATGTCTGATTTGACAGATAATTAGTTTTATCCTTCCGCTGAACGAACATGGTTGTGTATACGCTTGAACAACGCTGGGAAATATTGTGACATTACTTTGAAAATCATGGTAATGTTGCAGAATGTGTGCGAAAATTGCGTACGGATTTTGGAAGAAGAGAAGCACCGTCAGCTCCGTATGTTCGTTATCTTGTGAAAAAAGTGAAAGAAACTGGCATCCTCATCGATAAACCGAAGCGTGAAAAGCCAAAAACAGTGCGTACACCCGTTCTGCTGTGGCACAAAGTGTGCGTGAAGCGCCATCAACATAAATTCATTTGGTTTCAACAGGACGGCGCTACGTGCCACACAGCCGAAGCTACACTCGATGTTTTGCGCCCTGTTTTTGAAGATCGCATTATCAGCCGCAGAGCTGATGTCGTTTGGCCACCGCGGAGCTGCGATTTGACACCGTTGGACTATTATTTGTGGGGTGCCGTAAAAGATAAGTGTTACGCCGACATGCCAGAGGCAATTGACGATTTAAAGGTCAATATTCGTGAAGCCAGTGGTGAAATACAGCTGCACACAATCGATAATGTGCTTAAAAATTGGACCGATCGTATAGGCTACTGCATGGCCAGCCGAGGCAGCCATTTGAATGAAATTATTTTCCATTATTAACCTGAAGGATTGTACTTTCAAATAAAAAAAGAAATTTGAGAAAATATTCAGTAGTTTTTTTTTATAGCATTTTCAGAAAAAAAAAAAAGTTATTTGGCGGACCCTATATTTAGGGGATTTTGCTTGTTCACATACCCGCATTCATCTAAAAATGCGCCTCGTCGCTAAAGATGATTTTTCGGACAAAATTGAGATTCTCTTCCAAACGCTCCGAAGCCAAGTCAGCGAACAAACGGCTTTGTCTATGTTTATTAATTTTGAGCTCTGGATTAGTTAGATCTTGTACGGGCTTAGGCCCAAGTCCCAATGCAAAATTCGCCAAGTTGGAATCTGCGAAAAGCCGATTTTTTATGCCCAGAAACGAAGCAAGTCTGACTGGAAATGCGGGAAACAAAAACGCGCTTAATCTTCGGCTTTCATGTAACTATTGGATTTCGCTTAGACCTTGCTTTTGGTATTCGTAAAGAGAAACGTAATGCTTTTCCTTTGTTCGGAGTCTTATACGGCAGTGAAAAAATAAAACTTGCGACGCCCTAAGGATAATGCCCAGTTAGGGAACTAGTGCTCTATACGAGAAAGTTAATCTAATAACAAGCCTGATCATACTAGATTTTAGCTTGTGATTTTTCTCTGAGTGTACAATTTTATGCCAAGTGCGACCGAACAACTAAATTGAGAAGCTTTTCCAGGACAGTTATACTCTGGAAAGTTTGTCAGCCGTTCGCGAGAAGTGTTGCAGTAGAAAAGATTTGTGTTTTTCCGGTGATCTCTCGCACACCGACCACTGAGACTGAGCCACTGCGGCTCATTGCACTGTGGTATGCTGAAACTCCATAAGTAGGTATTCGTTTTATGGTGTTTCCTATATCCTACCAGAGATGAGTCTCTAAGGTTGTCTGATGTAATAACAGTTTTATTGTTACTATAATTGCTATACACAACTCATTTTTCGATTCGATTGAATATATTTTCCGAATCCGTTGAAAATATGTTGCAAATCCCGATGAAACCTGGCAGTCTGGCAACCTTCTCATTATAGATACATTTTCGAATTTTTGTTTTCCAATTTGTAGATATAGAACTCAAAATCAATTAGTAGATGGTATTCAAAATAAGTTACAGATAGAGATCTTCAGCAAATTTAGGGACAGTGAAATAATGTCCCAAATGGAAGTTGGCATTTTCGGCAATCCAACCAAACGTAATCACTGATTGAAAGAATAGACAAATTAAAACAGTAGGTATTCCTGCCCACGCTTATCTCCACGAAAACTTGTCTATCGCTGAACATCCAGATATTCCTCTAATGAACCTTTAATTATACGAAACCGCGCTACGGATTATCTTTACAACAGATCCCAACCAAGGAGTGGAACGTGGAAGGGTGGAAGCAGAAAATCGGTGTATCCTGCCACGGAACACTTTGTTTCGCGAGCGTTAATTAATAAATATTAATGTTTTTCATTTTGCAATTTTGCATGGCTATCGCATGCCACAAATGCACGGATACAGTGAAAACCTAAATAATTTCTCATAATTCATTATGGCTAATGCATTTCTGATTCCATGCAGAGTGCAAAGAACATCAACACCACGCGCGCCGCGAGAGAGACCAGCCCAACCGGAATTACCAGGAACTTTGCTGTATATGTAGTCGAGCGTTGAATTATCGGAATTTATGTCTGATTTCCATTAAAATTGATGGCGGAGCGCCACACTCTGCCATACCATTAGAGAAAACATTGATTCTAACCTCAGAACATTTGTTAAATATTTGCCCAAACATTGGTGCTGAATTATGAGATCGCTTGCCACTTGTTCAAAAATGTGTACAATGTTAGCAATTATTTCAGAATAATTTCACATGAATTTTAATTTTTTTTTAAGTTATTTTGTTGTTGTTTTTGTTTACCCCTATACATGACAGAATTTTTGGTTCGCTCCTGCCACTTCGATGCCAGGATAGTGTCCTATACCTCGCTCGAGTGGTTTATGAGTACATTTTAAAATTAAATTCTAAATTAGGGTGAATGTGCATTTTCCAATCGGATTATAATTCAATACTAGGTACATTCCTGGGATGCAAACAAATTGGGTAGATACAAAATAAACCGCATATGGTGTAGGCAACCCTTAAAATTTATGAACAAAAGGTATATATTCTTAATAACAACATCAACAATGCATCGTTTAAAAAAAAATGTATATAGTTCACTGTTGGGTAATCTTAGATAGTGGTATATCCATGGCCCAAAAATGGGACGAATTAGAAGGTTGATATAGCTGTATGCAGCTTGAATATTTTTCGCTTATTAAATCTCTTTTTCAACTATCCCGTCAGCGCGAACTGAAATTCACTCGTAGGATATGTATCTTCAAGGAGGAGGTGTTATCTCTTTACTGCCATGCCTCATAACACTCAAAATTTTAGATTGAGAAAGAATCAAGGTGGACGGATATGTGGACGACATGGTAATACTATAATGACAGGCAAAAGTTTCCCTCTGTAATAAGTGAAATTATGGAAAATGCTGTGATGAAGGCTAGCATACCTGGGCCAGAATGTGTGGCCTTGGCGTCAAACCGATCAAAACCGAACTGATGCTTTTTACCACCAAGACAAAAATATAGGTAGGTATCTGGGACTAGTCTTGGATCATAAGCTCAACTGGAAGGAAACTCAACATCGAACAAAGGGTAAACAAAGCATGTAAACCTGTCTTTCTACACCTGCAACAGAATATTTGGCAAGAGATGGAGCCTGCAACCAAAACTGACCCTTTGGGTGTAGATACACAGCCATTGTATGACAAATTTTCTCCTAAGGGTCAGTAGTTTGGTGGCAGGCTCCAAGCAAAGTTTACAAAATCCGTTAGGCTTCCGGATGCGGCCGGTGTGTTTTAGGCGTAAATTCTTACCATCCGCGAGCACTACCGCCAAATCAAAGTACAAACAAACATAATTTCGAGGCATTCCTGGCATTGACAGTCAATCCGCCATCAAAGTTATCCCCTCAGACCATATAACCTCTAAATTACTATCAGTCTGCCTAGACGAGTTGGCCTAGATCGATTCAAGGTTACCCTGATTTGGGTTCCAGGTCATAGAAACGTTTGCGGAAACGAACAATTTAACGAGCTGGAAGTGTAAGAGGTTCAGCTCACCACCGCTCAACTGCGGAATCAGTTCACATTTCGCTCGGAGCCAGTAAAAGCAAAAATCTCCTCAATATTCTTATCGAAGGCCAACGAGACTAACGAACTGTATCATATCCAGAAGAATATGGCCAACCTACAACTCGGACAAAACAACCTACCTTCTATGGAAAACATGAGAAGATATCGCCAGAATAACAGCAATCACCACGCGCCACTGGCCTATAGTATAGAGAGCCATGCGATATGATTAGGCAACCCGCGAGCAAAATACATTTTCACTCCCTATAGCTAGGACCAGACAGCGATCTCTGATGGGAAAACCATTCTTCGGCTCCCTTTAAGAGGCCTCGAAGCAGCACTTTGATGATGGGGTGTTATACTGAGTCTCCTTAGTATTTCTCGACGAAACCTTACTCCTTTTGTCTTCTTAAACAATGCTAAAAGCAAGCTTAAATTTATACTAAAAAAAATTCTTTAGCGTATTATTCCACAACTTTGTCAGAGGATTTCGAATTTAAATTCACTGTCACCAAATTCACTGACTAGACATTTTAACCTTTTATGAGGAGAGGCAGTAGGTAGTGATTTTTTTTTTGCAGTTTGGTTTTTCAACCTGATTTTTTCGACAGTTCGCGCATGATTCGTGACACGTGTCACAGTAAAAAAATGCTCAGTTAGAATTGCCATTTTACCATGGATTGACTTAGGGCCGAACAACGTTTGCAAATTATTGAATTTTGTCACCAAAAATCGTGCTCAGTAAAAAATGTGTTCAGATCACTTTGTCTATTTTATGGTCGTCGCAGTAGCGCAGTGGTTAGTGTGCTGGACTACTGTGCGAGGGATCCCAGGTTCGATCCCCGGGAAAACACAAATTACATCTTAAAGTTTTTTTCTACTGCGCCACCTCTCGCGAACGTCTGACAAACATCCGAGAGTATGACTGTCATGAAAAAGCTTATCAATTCAGCCGTTCGGATTCAGAATAAAATTGTAGGTCCCTTCCATTCGTCCCAAAAATAGAAACTCACACAAAACGAATGGTTGCGAAAAGCTAGGCCTTGGGTGTCCTCCGGTTGCGCCACCTATTGATTTTTTTTAATCTTCCTACTGAGCAGGCTACGCTAATAATCAAAATTGCCGTATATGCTCTGCTGAGCAACCAGAAGCATTGCATTGCATGAACTGCAAATGCATCCAACAACGTTAAGGTACTAGTACACAGAATGTAGCCATTGGGATGGGACCATACGCGGACGTGCTACATACGCATGTGGCTTGCTACATGCCGTGTATACTAGCAACTTTATGGTCAATGCTGCTCACTGTCGTTCGATGATTTCGGGCTTTTGTTTGCCCAAAATGAAGGAGCTGGGTTGGGTCGACATGCGGTTTCAGTAGGACTGTGCGACATGCCACGCAGCATGTGAAGTGAATCCATGGGCATATTGCGGAGCGAATTTGGTGAGCAATTCATCTAACGTTTTGGACCTGTTAATTGACCGCCTAGATCGTGCGATTTGACGGCGCTGGACTAATTTTTCTGAGGATTTGTGAAGTCTCTCGTCTATATGGATAAGCCAGCAACTATTGCGCGGCCCTAGAACACATTATAACTCATGTCGATATGTTGGAAAAAGTGTCCCAAAAAGGAACATTCCGGATAGACCACTTGAATCGTAGTCAACATTTAGGTACACGAAATAATATTCAAAAAATAAATAGGAAAGAATTGATTTATCGACTCTAACCCAAACCCTTAAACATTTCATCCAATTTTGAAAATTTTCGTTGTTTCTTTTTTTCAATTTTAAAAACCAAACCCTTAAAAATCACCCTTTATATGTGTTCCAACAGATTTTGCGACTTCAGCCATTTAACTATTATAAAGCGGTGAACCTTCTTAGTCGGTCGATAAAAGAAGTGGTGGGCGGAGTGGCTCAGTGCGTTTATTCTGCTTGGCTACTAACACTAATCGAGTGGTCTCCTTTCAGATTCGATCCTCGGAAAAACTTAAATCATAAGGTTTTCTCCACTGCGCCACCACTCGAGAACATCTGGCAAATATCCGAGAGTATAACTATGCTGGAAATGCATCTCAATTTAGCCGATCTGACTTAAAATAAAGTTATAGGTACCTTTCACTCGTTCCAAAAAAAAAAAAAACTTAAACAAACGTATAGGGCTGACTCGATACGCCCATTATAATTCATATAAAGAAGTAATCATCTTATACTATACAGTTTTATCTATGTATATGTATTTCGTTTTTTGTACATCGGCTAAATTCTTAAGGTTATATCTCATTCAACACACTGACCTTACATTAACAAATTATATGGTGAGTTTCAGTTTAATTCAATTTTAAAAATATTGATTTAAATTTCATTTATTATCAACATTAGTTGAGCTATATGTGGACCAGTACAAACTGATAGAAAAAGTGAATACCTATACCTAAAAGACTTGCAATCTATTTCTGCAATCAAAGGACCAAGTGAATTTCACAAAAAAAAACAGCTGTGTCTACCAATTTCCGCAAAGTGAGAGGCAGAAATTACGGATATGCCTTCAAACTACCTATGGAAGTCTTAGAAATATTTCCATCAAGTCTTTGTATGCATATGATATATACCTACCTTACCTACCCCATAAAAGCGTTTGTTTACCGAACGGATATTAGAACCTGCCATTCTAATGACAGAAGGAATTACGTATAGCCCGCAGAAACAACACAACTAAAAGCAATTTCCTTAGGTACCTACCTGTAAAGAGTAGCGTACAACGACATCCACCACTACCACCATGCTAACCAAAGACAGTACCTACACCAGAGAAAGATGGAACTAATTTTGAATTTATACATCCGTCTAATGCAGATAAATCTCTTTTCCTGCAGTTGTAGCTTACATAGCAATTAAACTTTTTAATTTATTATCTTCCATTTGAAAGTTTTGGTTTTGCAATACTCGAAAACCGAATGGCATAGCTAGATACAAATACGAGTATCTAGTATATCGTTTATTGCAAATGGCGAGTCGAGCGGAATTTGTGTATCTAATTGGTGCAGTCGTTTGGTTAAATTTATCAAAATTAGATTGGATGCAAAATACTGAATCGATTTACTTTGAATTAAGCTCCATTTAATCAAATGCGGCATTATTTTATTTATTCTATTATAATAAGGGATGCAGCTGATTTCAAACTTAGATTCTGTTTGCCATGAATTGGGTGTGGCTTTGGGGGTTGGGGAATTGTAGTATCAATTAAAAATTGACAGCGAAAATAGAGTGTGAGCTTAGGGGTGAACTGACGGGCATTCCAATAGAATGACGAGTAGTGCGGCTGAATTGTTAAAATGGAGAAATTCAGCTGTCAATTTCGTCGTTTGAGCACTGTTTGTTTGATAAAGCTATACCTAGTATAATAGAGAATAGTGAAATACGCGTAACAGTTTAAGCGAATTTATATAGAGTTCGCACTATTCGTATTAGGATTATTTATGAAAATGAAAAATAGAAAGCGGAGCCTTGGGGAAAATTATCATTTATATGGTGAGTTGAAACTTTTGAAAAGAACTTGATTGGAATGGTTTGGGTGGTAGTTTCTAATTCATCGAATAAAAGAAGTGCGATTTTTGACAAACGAGCTTGATGGGAAACTCTGTCAATGTCAAATGCATTTAAAATATCAAGCGTAGCAATCTTCGGTTCACTGGAGTGATTTAGAGATTGGTACAACTTTTCGGTGAGATAATACATCAATCCACTATTCAATCTATTGCCGTATTGCGTATGCACTGCCTCAAGCACTTTTGCCACTTAATAAGTGCGAAAATGCTCTGCCCCCTGACTCCCTATGCTAGGGGTCAATGTGAAATTTGAGTAGGGGAGAGATGTGGTCGACGCAAAATTTCTTTAAGTCCATGCAAAATATTTCGTAGAAGGTTATTTCACGGTAAAAGTGCATAGATATAAATTCGATATTTTTGATGTCGAGGTTTTCAGCTATCAAGATTTTGAAAACGGCTTTATTTTGATGATATATTTAAATAAGTTAGAAAATTTATTTTATCAAAAATTGTACCAGCTATAGCCTCCAGCGGCACCAACAACAGAAGACCAATATACCTAAGCACTGCCAGCAAGCCATCAGGAATGTTTCGATTCAGATGTTAGATTTTATTCCGGGAAACTGGCGTAGAGTGGCTTTAGAAAAAGATGAGAGTTTTCTATCAGCTGTAGAGACGTCGAAAGAAAATAGCATGATATAGAAGAGATTCAGAGATATTGTGCCGTTAAGGAAGATTTTCAGAAAATTTATAAATGGGTAAAGAATGCAACTCAACGGAGACTGCAAAGACAAAACTGAAAATAGGATAGTTGAGATGTAGTTGGTAATAAATGCATCGAAAGACAATTTCAACTGACTTTTTTAAAGGGACGGAAGCTAAAATTTCGCAGACATAGCCTAAACTTTGATTGATTGGCATAACCAACTAATACTACCACCGATACGAAATCGAAGCAGCCATAATTAACCTTGAACCGCAGAAGGATCCATATGCATTCTCAGATGGGCTAGCATCAAATGACTTATTCATATGAAGGGAAACCTCTTCACTAGCACGAATTATAGAGGAGTAGGTCTTCCGATCGTCGCAAAATTTTTTTTTGTAATGTTGGAGTTGACAAAATGATAGACAATGCACCAAATCTTTACCTAACACCAGATCATGGGGAAGACTCAGATCAATACTAAATCATTGTGATGCCCGTCAGTGGAGGAGGTTGCCACTTACCCATTATAACCGCAACAGGTCATAGGTACCCTAGGGCTAGCTTCACACAACCATTCGTTTGTGTAAGTTTTTGTTTTTGGGACGAATGGAACGAACATACAATTTTATGCCAAGTTCGACCGGACGACTGAATTAAGAAGCTTTTTCAGGACAGTTATACTCTCAGACGTTCGCGAGAGGTGCGGCGCTGCTTTGGAAAACACCTTAAGATGTAATTTGTGTTTTTCCGGGGCTCGAACCTGAGATTCCTAGAATACGAGCCACTGAGCCACTGCGCCTCTTACAATGGTAGAGAAGGATTTTCAATGATTTCATATGAGTCTTCCAATCCAGGCTTTATTGAATGACGGTCAGACTATTTTTGTTGCACAAAAAGTTTCTAGGGCGTTCGCCTTACTCATGGCTTTTTTCCCTACTTCAAGCTTGAGTGTGCAAGGCGGGGTATTCACATTGGAATTAGCTTATTCTGAAACAGTTGTCGAACTTTGTCTTGCTAATTCTCTGCTTTCTCGGAAATCAGCGATACCATGAACAAAAAGTTCTTCGCTTCAATTTTATTTCTGGTTCCGTTATGGCTTTCATTGCTACATGGCTGTCGATAAAGAAAATAATACCACTGAGTGCTGTTGGCACTGCTAGGATCTTTGCTTGGAGGACACTCTTACCAGCGATTTGGAGAAGAAAGCTGATCCCAGTCCAGCTCTCCATTGTTCCCTGCTGGGATAGGCGCTCGAGAAATGTCTTGTAAACTCCAAGTATGAGATCATGCATATGTGTAGTCCGTGATTTGTACTTGGCCAACATTTCACCGAATGACCCGTTTCGTTCAGTTTCTAGTTTACTGATTGGCAAATTCGTATGGCAGTTGTCAGGGCAACTACGAAATATACGAGCTGTCGAGCGATATACTCTTTAGTCAAAAAGATACATGCATGTATAACAATTAATATGGCTATAGATAGGTCATTTAGAGGGACAAACACGAATGGTCAAACTGGAATCTACGCAGAAGTAAATTGCCTCATTCCATAAGTGTGGACAGGAAAAGGCAGACATCATCCCACTTGGCATTTGTGCATTTGGAAGCAACTGGAAGCAACTTTAAATCATGTAGGTCGACATATAAATGTCATCGACAAATAGAACTATATACACTACGGTACACATTTTTCTTGAAGGAACTCGCATTGTTTTGAAATCAGTACCATACGAAATTCGATTACCAATTCCTACTTATCCATCACACAGTCAGTTTTCAAAACGCTCTTGTACAAAACATAATTGGTATGGCGGTCGATATCTACAAGTCGATTTCATCACCAATAACCCTTAGTACGTTCGGCATATTATTACACAATAATTTCTATAACCATCGTTCTACTGAGCTTATGATAATAGGATAAAATAGAATAATCTCCTTTCAAATAGGATTATCTGTTTCTATTTTTAATGTTATCTTAGTGAGTTTCAGTTAAGGCGATTATTGTCTTACGTGCTACCGTAACAGTCGACCCTAAATCCTATTTACTACCTAAACTTAGAACCACCTAAGTGTTCCATTTGCTATGCTATATTGTACAAATATAAATTTTATCAAATTCTCTCGCTACTTTTAATTGTAAATTATAAAACCGACCCGCATCAGCCTAACCTGAGAGGAAAGATTCCTTGGACACCCACTCACACCAGCTGGTGAGCCCTGTGACAAAATTCTTCAGCTAAAAATAGTTTTGTACGAGCTCACCAAAACCTCTTTCAGCGGAAGCGCAACAACTTCCAAGTTCTACAATGGTATCTTTTATTATCGTGCCGGGGCACGTTCGGTATTTGAACACGTAGTGAAATTCATAGTCGGTATGCGGAGGCGATTATCTTTTAATAAAGGACATGTAACACGGGTACTCTCATCTCAGTGCCACCGCACTGCAGTCATCTGCTTCGGTGCAGTAGACCACGGATACGACAACACGAGCAGCGATTTTTTCACCACTCTCTCTTCCCGTCTCCTCATTATTTTATTGGATTATAATATCGCACGAAAATTGCATTACATGAATCTTGATGGGGTCCGCGGGACGTGGGACGATATTCAGCAACGATGTGGTTAGCCTCCCCATCAGAGTAGCTGTTCAAATGCGCTGATGCTTGACGTTTTGTTAACATTTTTACACATATGTAGGTCTGTATATGCACATACCCCTGACACAGATTTGATCAGTGTAATTACACATGTTGTGTAGGATGCTCTTCAAAAACTACTGAATCAAATTGGTTTGCCTTGCAGTGAACAGGACACTATATAGCTATAGCTATACCAACTAGTTGAAGGTTTTAATCAATTCAATTGCAAAATGCAAATTTCTAAAGTAATCTAATGCGCGTGCAGAGCGCGCGCTTTCCTCTAATTAGAGATACATTGGCAGCGATATGGTATTGGTGGGGTCTGTGAAGGCCAAATAGCAGTGGAGGAGGCGCAGTGGAAGGGTAATGGTAGCAAAATATATTTATTGATGGTTTTTCATTGATAAATATCATAATTGGTTCGGAGCATCCATCCACCGTCATCAGCAAAATTATGCTAACTGTTATTACTGGTGGGCGATGTTATGAATTGAAGTATGTAAACAATTTTTGTAGTTATCGCTATGGTCCGTCCGTCTTTTGGACGAATAGTTACCGCACCATATTAAAAATAAAAATTTACTTTATTTGGGCAAAAACCATTTGTTTCTGGTATAATTTTTGGTTGTCGGTATAAGCAATAAAATCGCTTCAACAAAAGTGTGGCAAATGCGTCGCTGGCAGCAACAGAAATAAATATAGACTTGTTTACGCTCTGTCGTTAGACAAACATTTTTCTGTCGCTAAATTCTGTTGCTAAAAAAAGGTTCTGCTCCTAATTCTGTTTGCAAATGTATGGGATTCTGTTCCTATTTCCGCATTGAAAAAGGCTGCATAGGTATACAATTGGGGATTGGCTACATGAAATTTGGCCCCAATGAAAATTTGCCCCAAACTGAAAATGGGGCTTTATTTCCATTTTGAAATTGGGATCAGTTTTCATTATGAAACACAGCCCCATTTTGGGGTGATTTTTCATTCTTAGTTTGGGGCCATTTTTCATTGTGGTCAAATTTCATGCAGCCAATCAGCTAAAATTTGTCATAAATGTTGGCTGAAACCTTGCTTCAAATGTAGTCAAACAAAAACTAACCATAAATCATTTTAAAAAATGACAAAGAGTATAGGACTGAAAAAAAATAGAAAAAAGCTAAAACGAACACTTTAGAAAATTTTAGAAAATTATGTCCACAAGAACCCATAAAAAAGAATTAATGAAAAGTCACCTTTAAACTTACCAAAATATGCAAAACAAAAGTGTACCGACAAGTCTGTCAAAAAGAACATCTATGCGCCTAATAGCCTATCGAAAAACTTATAAATTCATACCAAAAATACGTCCTAAAAAATGTACATATCTAAACACTACACAATGTGGTGATATATTATAAGATGGTAGGTATCTAAGATCTAAGGTTTAGATCTTGAATAGGTACGCAAAATAAATTTATTTCAGCCATAATGTAAGAGCCACATTCTTAAAATAATCAATAAAACAGTATTGAAGTAAGATTTTTAAGCTTACTAAAAATGTAAAAAGAAGATTTTTTGGTCTTAAAAAAAGAGGTCAAAATAAGATTTTTGTACTTGGAATAAGGTTTTCCAAGACTACCATACTTTCGTCAACGAACAGGTTTGAAATGACACTGATATTCTTGATTTTAGCTAGTTTTTTTTTCTGACCCTTTCGGTACCTTAAAGTGTAGGTACTTAACTGTGAATAACTGAGTGCAAATAAAGTGCCGAAAAAGCTATTAAGAAAGTATTAACACTTATATTTTAAGAACTTATATTTATAGAATATATTGATAGAAAAGCGTCAATTAATTTACTTACTCAGGTGTAGCTATAGTCCGCTCCGCGGCGGACCTGGGACTCAACCAAAACGCACCTAAAGTTAGCATTTAGCAATTTCTTTGGGTACAAGCCTCCAGCTGCGCACTCCAAGTTGTGCCATCCTAGCCATTTTAGTCGACTGATACGTACTTCTCTGAGGTCGATGTCGCTGTATAGCTCGTAGAGTTCGCTTTTACATCTCCTCATATAAAGCCCGTCACCGAAAACGGGACCGAAAATCACTAATAGTTATACCTATGTTTGCGAAATAAAGCCAGGATGGGGATTTTGAGGGTCTTTATTATAGATTTGGCCACAAACAAAAACTTCAAATTTGAAGGTACAATGTTCCGAAAAGAAAGCCACTAAAATCAGATTTTTACATCGCCGTTAAGGCAAAACAACTTAACCACAAAAAACAAGTCTTAAGTCAATTTAAGAGAAACGCATTTTTGTTTTATCACAAGTAATAACAGCTAAAGTTGAGTTTCACTGTTTTACCGCGTGATTTTTATCCCTTTGCTTTGATTTTATAGTTAAAAAAAAGAAATTATCTTAACCCTTCAATTTTTAAATTTTTAATTTTTTTAAATTAAATGATTTATTATGTAAATGAGCTATCTAAACTCGAAAAAAAAAATAAAAAAAAAAAATATTCGGTTAACCGCTTTTCTGAAAAACCGAGTTTTTCAGTATGATGCATATTTGCAACGCCATGCATTAACGGTATATAATTTATGATATTATAAATATGGGAGTTGCCATACCCCTTTGTCCAATTCGGAAACACTCGCAGACCAATACGGAAGATTGGCTGAAAATTTGAACTCAGTGACTTTGGAGGTTTTTCAGTATAAGATGGACAATATTTTTTTTTGTATGGGAAGTGCTGAATCCAACGAGTTATCAATGAACCAAAATCATACTCTAAATGCATGGCGTTGCAGATATGCATCATAGACAAAATATCGCAAAAATTTCTGTTTCGTACAATATTTGCAACTTTTTTTTGCACAGATATCAAAATGAACATATAACAAACTATAAAAAAATACTTACATGCATTAAAATACATAGTTATTCATGTTTATACCAAATTCAACACACATGTTTTACCCACTATAAGAGGACATGGTATTTTGACTTCAAGTTCCATTTTGGACAAGATATCATCATGAAATTAATTGGAAATAAAAAGTGACCAAATCCAAGAGATATGTGCACTAACCCTATTAAGAGGGGTTTTTCGAGAGTATGATGCAGATAGCAGATATGCTACAGTATGCATTGAAGGGTTAAGTCGAGTTTGATTGTTTTTCAACGACGGAATATCAAAGAATATCAGCTAAAGTCAACTTTGTCCAATAAAATTGCTGTTCTTCAGCGAGCAATAACACTTTAACTCGATTTAAGATTTGGTTTTCCTTAAAGCCGTGTTATGTCATAACAGCTAAATTGTTTATTTTGCTTACCATGCTCGAAATAAGATAGATCAATACATTACGAAACGTTAGACCGCAAGAGACTTAAATTACCTTTATTTGCATATAACTTTCAGGAAAATCAGACTTTCAGCGGATTAACCATAGCCATTTGTAGATCATTTCAAATTTGTCGTCGAATCTTAAAAGTGATTTCCTGAAAAGTTATCAAAATCGACTTTTTCCTTGCTGGCACAGATTAGAGCCTCCTTAGTGTTTCTTGACATGGCCTTACTACTTACTAGTCAATTGCCAACGAACAGCGGTTGTCAAGTGTAACTCTTCGTATATGGTTGAATGCGCACCTTAAATTGCACAAGGAATCACATCAATATTTCAAAAACTTGAAATTACACCTAAAAACATGTAAAAAATTCTAAAAAGACGCACGGAAAGAGTCGAAATATCGAAAAATCAGCAGAGACTCCGAGAGCGTGTAAAAATCTATATAGTATGTGAAAATGGTGGCAAAAATGTATAGTAATTCATCAATTGAGAACGGCTGGACCTATTTGGCTGACATTTTTTTTCAGTTGTTCGTTATTGCCAAGAGAAGGTTGGAAAAATCGAAAATAGATTTTTTTTGTATGGAATTTTGTGTTCAATTGTTCCGGAATAGCTTTTAGAATCGAATGGAAATTTCTTAGTGGAAAACTCGGAAAATTCCTGAAAAACGCGAAAAATTTGAATTTTTTTTTACGAATTTTGAATTTTGCATGATTTTCATTTCACAAAGGTGGAAAATTCGTTGTGAAGCTTGGAAAATATTTGGATAATTGTGAAATTCATTGTGAGAAAAGAAGTTTTGCATTTTGTTTGGAGATGTTAACCTGCTGTCGCTTAGCAATGGCCAAATTCCCGTTGATGTTTCGACTAGATTGATATTGATATTGATTGATAATTTACAGCTGAAGGTGGGATCGATCATATCAAATATCATGTTGCGGAATCTGAATCATCCGAAATTGTACAACGGTACGCATTTGCCTGTGAAGAAATTGATGAACAATATGTTATTCAAGTGACGATCATCAGGTGCAAATTCAAAGGAGAGGAAGTCCTCATCCCATGAATTCCGATTATTCCAACTGGTCTACCATTCCAATTCAAGCGGATTCATTTCCCCGTTCGATTGACTTTTGCGATGACAATCAATAAATCCCAAGGCCAATCGTTGGAAGTCTGTGGGATTAATTTCGGATTTCCCTGTTTTTCGCACGGTTCGCTTGTTGACAAACCGTCTTCGTTGTTTGTTTTTGCGCCGGAAGACAAATCTAAAAATATTGCTTATTAAATCGCTCTCTACTGATTTCGATTTCCATTCAAATAAATCACATTGAAATTTGAACTTTCTGTGTTTTATTATCACTCTGGAGTTTATCTGAAGGCGTTAAATTGGGGCGAGACGAAGTTTGCCGGGTCCGCCATTTTTTTATAAAACTGTATTAAAAAAATACAGAAAAGCTTAAAGACCTGAAGTACGCTCACCAAAATATTGGAAAACATTAAAAAAAAAAAACTTTTTAAAATTGCGCCCGAAAAACTTAACACAAAATGTGATAAAAAAAACGAGGCTTTATATTTGACTGGAAAAGTCAAAAAAAAATCGTCATTAATGTTTCTGAAACCTCAACGTTATTCTCAAATGCTCAGAAATATGTACTCTATCTCCTAAATATGAGTTTTAAAACGTATCGAAAAATCTCATTAGAAAGATTCATTTTTCTCGAAACCAAGCCACAGCCAAGTCATCTGTAGCCATACTACCTGCCGTTTTGTAAAATCATTGCAATTCCTACATTTCGAGTAAAAGGCTGGGTCCGAAAATGACATACTATGTAATAGATACTGGAGCTACATGTCCATGAGTTTGCTTCAAATGGAAAAAAGGTTACGCTGATCCAGTTGAATACATAAGGAATACTTGTTGGCGGTAGCTGAAAGTAAATCCCACAAAAAGAATTAACCGCATGGCAAAAGAGCCCCCACACATAGACCAAGGCGACAATTATTGGAAGACAAGGTCAAAGCAGCAACTTAGGATAGGGAGAAACAGCTAAAACCTGGCGAGAACCAAATCTATTCTCTAAGAGTTTGTCAAAAAGGAATGAGCTCTCCAGTTCCAGGAAAGACTAAAACATCGTAACCTTCGCGGAGATTGTTATGAAATTTTTGGGAAAATACAATTCAATAGCAATGAATAGATACTTTTCTCATCCACTCTGTATCCATAGTTGACCTGCAAAAATTTCATCCAGATAGGAACATGCTGATGAACAAATTTGATTGAAAATTCCAAAAATATGATTTATTTGCTGGAGGCTATTTGTCATCCATAACGTTGCTAATGTCTTTCATTTGCTTAGTTGTGTAAATGGCAAATCATGACCAAGTAAGCGTTACACGAATTCAAATTCGCTATCATTGAATGAAATTAGGCTTTTGTTTTCCAGCGAAAAATTTCTCGTCCTTCCATTCTGAATATTCTGATTTCATTTGAATTATTAACTGCTGGCATTAGTCTATTATACGAGTTGTAGCTTTTCATTTCCGTATTTTGATAGCTACATTTCGAAATTTGAGCTGAATTAAGTTCCTAACAATGAGAACGTATTTTACGGAAAATGACTTCTTTTCATAGAAGATGTATCTACTTTCTATGAGCATTAAGCATCCGCGCAATCCGCATATCTAATGTGCTGTCGTCTGTCGAACTTATATATGATAGGCTTGGAATAACGATGATATGAATTCTCTTTTTTGACATTTATTTTGATATTCATGTTGTGTGGAATAATGACTTCTGTGTCATTAAAATTATTCGCAGAAAATCTATTTTTGGGAAAATTTGATTTATGGGGTTTTCACTTATTAAGCCGACGATATCCTTCGGAATGCATTTTTACGTCAGCGCGTGGTCCCATCCCAAAGAATACATGAATACATACTGTGTACAAGCTCTCTTTGTGCACTCTCTGTTGACGTCAGAGCTATATACGTATATGTGGCTTGATACATGCCGTGTACTAGAACATTAACGTACATCCGCAGTCCCACCAACTCCAGCGATCCAGAAAAAAAATCCACTTTAGGCTAGGGAGACCTTAAAATTCCATCATGGGAGACAAAGATGCCTTAGAGTAAATCTAAAAAGAGTAGGTTCCCAGAAATACCCTGCCTGACAATTAAAATGACAATACAACAAAAACCGACCGGAAATTCTTAAACTAGGCAGGGAACAAGGTAGGACACAGTCGGAATCTTGACAGAGTGCCTTCTTCTTAGAAAGCACGCCAAAAAACACCAAATAGCAGTATAGGACACCTGCAGATTCTGCAATGACCTGCAAGTTGAAGAAAATGTAGCGCAGATAAAATGCGAATGCGAAGCAATAACTTGCAGCCAAAGGAAGTTTGTGGAAAGGTACTTTTCCCAATATTTAGAGGTGGAAACTGGTAGGCCATACTACAAAGAGCTACAGGAAAAGCTTCTAAGTTTTTTTCTTTGCAGTTTACTGTAATTTGTTTTCCAGAGATCGAATTGGACCCTTATTGTCCCTAGTGTCGCATAGGACCTTTCTTCCTCATACCATTCATTAACCTAACCTAACGTAAACGAAACGTTAATTATAGCTAGTGAACCATCAGAATTGATGCCAGACATTTTCATATACCAGCGATTAAAAAAATGTTTGAGGATGGAGTCTTCTACAAACCATCGAAACCCTTAACATCGGAATAACCATTTTTGTATCGGCCAACATTTTTGCGGCACACAATATAAAAAGCCTAGAGCGCATCTTATACTCTGCCGTCGTAAGAAGAAAGGGAGCATCTCAAATTTAGAAGTTTTGAGATTAATGCATTTTATTGTTTTTGTGCCAGGACCAGGAGGCAACGGCAACATCAAAGCTGTCTAAAGGTGCCTGTCCATTTGAGAGTACTTTCGCTAGTAAACTCTCGAGAGTTACTCTCGGGTGGCCGTCCATTTGAGAGTAATAATTTCGAGATTTTAATCTCGCGAAGTCGCGAATTCTTTGATAACATTTTGAGAGTAGATTCCCTGAGAGTAGGTACTCTCATAACCGTGTCCACTTGATATATTTCGTCTGCTAGTTACCAGTTAAAATGTATTCTTACAAGCAAAAGGTTGCCGCTGCGTTAATAATTATTAGGACTGTTCTTAGCGAAAAGAATGAAGCAAAAAAGAAATGCTGGATTAAACCATGGGTAGATCGTCGTCGGCAACTCGGTAAAGGAAGGGTCTGCTCTTGCAAGAGAGCTTCAAATTGAATATGCTCATCAGGAGTTCAGGGATTTTAACAAGTAATAATATTTTAATATTAATTCAATCTGTTAGGCCAAATTTTTTTAAAAAGGATACCAAATTAAGGGAAGCCCTGGTATTGCTTGTGAGTGTTTACTGGTAATACTATGAGTTAATTTATTTTCTCCGATACTCATTGTTTTGCCATGTCAACTCTCTACAGCTGCTCTCAAAATACGAACCATGTTGGAATTTTGCGAGCTAATCTCCGATAGTGACCAGAACATGTGTCCATTTGCGAGCAGCGTTGCCGATGTGGCACGATTGTGCCAGGGATGGGAAGGGATGGTGACACCCAGTTGGCACCTTTGGTTACCGTCAATGGCGCCTAAGAAAATTTTTTTGCGACAACGCTGCTTGCGAGTGACTTTCAAAGGCTCGAATCTCGAGAGTAAAAAGTTAACTCTTCGCGAACTACTCTCAAGACTATGTCCACTTGCGAGTTTGCTCTCGAGAGCTGCTCGCAGCATTTTTACTCTCAAATGGACAGGCACCTTAAGGCATTGGCAACGCACTTTCTAACTCTACAATAATAGCCTATGTAAATAGATATGTATATAAGTCACTGTCAGGTCATTCTAACCACACACATGAAATGTAACATTTTAGACGAGGCAATAAACTCGCCTTTAGTTATGGAATATCGTCCGTAAAATTTTGTGTGCCTCCTAGAAAAAGCAGTCTGTTGCTGTTCCAGTTAATTTCTTTTGAGTAATCTACCCACAAGAGAGAGAGAGAGAGAGAGATAGAGAGAGAGAGAGAGAGAGAGAGTGGGAGCGGAGCTTGATTGAAGTAAAGTAATCCACCCTACTGCTTGGCACCGAAAAGTGGGTCTCGGTTATTCTTCGGACGGTACCCGAAACAGGCTAACTCCCCGCCTATTGCTTCTGACGGAATGTTCGAAGTCTCAAAATGGATCACTTCCTCCAGGAGGCAGTTAGTCTTTGGGAAAGGCGAAGGGGTAAAAAAAGAGGTCTAACCCCCCCCCCAGTTTTCGACTAGTTTTCGTATCAGTTTTTAGAAATGTGCCTATTAAGCTTAACATTAAAATAAGACAGTGTTTACCGGCTCTAAATCCGTCGTTAACTTAATTTTTGAATTTTGACTGCAGTCTGCACTCTACTCGCTTTGGCAGGGGATAAACTGGTTTCATCAGACGATAAATATAGATAGTCGCGATGGCTGAAATGCCAAGAGCAATAACAGATGGAGATTGAACAACAAATTTTCATAATTCCCAGTTTAAGGAGCCATAACTTTTTTATAGAGGTCACATACTTTGATGGGCTATATCTAACTTGAAATGGTCTTCCATACAATTTCTGGTTCGACATTTTTTTATCCGATTCTCGGAATATTATTATTTTTTATTTAGAGGGCCGCCTATTGTTCGAGTACCGATTTAAATTGGACTAACACCTGTCATGTGGGACTCTATCACTGTCAGTTACCAAGGAAGAGGATGCTGAAGCGGGTAGGGGCTATATCTGGAACTACTCGGCCATTTTAAAAAATTTTAGCATTCTAGTGGTATTACCGATTGGGTAGACCGATTTTAAAAGTTTTTTCAGAGTTTTAACCTTGACACTTATCGATTTTTCCATAACAAAAATCAAAAGGAAACAAAAAGAGACTACGCGAGTGAAACGGATATTATTTCCCCCATACATAAAGTCATATGTTTATGTAGGTATTTAGTTAAACAATAAAAAAAATGTATGTCAGCTTCCCATTAAGCCAGTTAATAACTTGCTAACAGCTTGTTTTTTTTTTTAAATTAGAATTTCAACTATTATATCCAAAACCAAAAATGGATTACAATAATTCGCAATTTCATCACATTGGTTTTTGCATAAAAATTGTAAAAATGATTTTATTATAGGAGTATTAAAGCTTCATTCACTTGATGGGAATTAACAAAACAAAAGCATCGAATGAACGGAGTACCTACCATACCGAGATAAATCCATTCAGTTCGGTCGCATGATGTATCCCCATCGGATGGTATTGTGGCTGGTATGTATTTTTTATTTTTTAAATTTGTAATTAATATGACATCGTATAATCAACAAAATACCATATACCAAAAATACCTAAATAGCATTCTTCCGCACCGCTGAGCAAAATTGCACACATCGCACTTCGAACATTGCAGCGGCAATATAGTAAGCTTTTATCTGCATTCGCCACCCTTGCAAGTGACACACGCACCATGCTGTTGCATACCCATAAGCGTCAAAATGTGTTCTATTCTCATGTTATCATACCGACAATGCGAACCGCAGAGGAATTTTAAGAAAAAAAAAAAACGCAAAAATTAAAATAAACATTCCAAAAATTCACCACTCATATATGAGTGTAAAGCCAGCGGCGGTGGCGGGTATATCGTATAATCATATAGCTAGCTGTAGATAAGCCGATTACACAATAATGTGTACTGGGGAAATTGATTTTCCTAATGCTGTTTCGGATTATATGTCCCAAAGCTGCAACCTGCACCCACCAGCTATAGGTATGCGAAAATTGCATGGGAACGATATTAATTCAATAATTCTCTGTTAAGGCGTATCGTGCTTGCACAAACTTAGTGCAAGGATTTGTTGGGATTTCGAAGCAAAACCAACATGGAACTCATTTAAGTTGAGCTTATAACCTAGATTAGCTAAGAGAATGTAGCAATCGCTTATGGGGGATGAGGATGACTGAATTGGAATGTAGATACTTATCCGCTAAGTGGGATTCAATTGAAATTGCTTTCAAAAACAATTATAGTCGAGCGTACAGATTGGTTAAATTGTCGAAAAGTTTGAATTCAATTATTGGATTGGAAAATGATTTGATAGAACTTGAAGTTATCCTTATGGAACAGTTTTATAGTCACAAATTCGACGTTATAATTATGTATGTCGCAATCAGTTTGAATTTATTATATTTTTCGTTCTAGCCCACATTACTGAGGTGGATATTCGACAAATTTATCAAAGTATGTGACTATATAAAGTTCAATTTACAAATATGTACTCGTATTTGAGTTAAAACTCCATCTCCATCACAAACTAGTTGTCGCTATGGGGTGGAATAGATGGTTACCATAATATGATATGTATCGCTAACTAGACTCTATCAAAGCGGCTCGAGGAAATCCTATAAAAAATTTGAAATAAGTTATAGGTATACGTATACGTGTATTTAACTATTTTTCAAGTCGAATTGCCCAGCTTAACCCTAGAATCCTAAGTTGCTGGCTAACCCTAATAAGCTAATGGCCGCGTTCAGTGTACTTAGGCACCTAAATATTCAGGTGACAGTTTATCAAAGAACTTGGGCAGAAAATATTGCCTAACGCTAAACTTAACTTAATTAAACTTAATTAAAAAAAAACTTAATAACTAAATATTATTCTTATTTAAGTCTTAAGCTGCTTCAGTTAAAAAATCAAATTTTCTTTTTAGACTGTATTCCAGCTCTCCAATTTGTCTCTCCAAACATTAGCTAAAATCCTAGCTAAATTCTGACATAGAGTGGTGCGCTTTGGATAGAAGTGTCACAAAAAACAGAACAAAAAACGAACAGAAAATATTTTTTTTTTTTTTTAAATTCCTTTGCACTTTCTTTTTTCCTTGTCTGCTATTCCTTAATCTCAAATTTATCACATTCAAAGGATTCCTCATCGAGGTATTCATTGGAAAACCTTATCCTTGTTTTCTTTTCCGCAACACAAAAACATAACAGAAAACCCCCACCATGATCTGTAAAAATTTAGCTTGAAAAAAATGTGCCGAACCATTAATTTTGACGAGAGTATAGTCAGTCTTACCGATTTTTGGTATGAACACGACTTTAACCATACACATACGCCAAAGGGAAGGTATGTAGGCCAAGGCCAAGCAAGCGGTGAAAATTCTTTTCAACGTCGGCATCAGCTGACTAAAACCTTGTTTCAGCATAGCCGGGTAAACTACATCCGGACCAGGTGACTTGAAGCTGTCAAATGATGCAATTGCATATTTGATAGCGTCATCCGTCACCACTCTGGATGCAATTTACAAGCTACGCCGCGTGGAGTTTGTCAGTTCCGTAGTGGCCACCGTTGCCGGTACCACTGAAGAATGCGTAGTAATCTGATTTCCCGGGAAGTGAGTCTCCATCAGAGATTCCAGTCTTCCTCCAAGTTGGTTTTTAAAGACCGATTTAGAAGCTTCCTGGTTTCTCTACGAATACACTGTAGTTCGGTGTTTCACCAAGGTACCGGTTTTCTACAGGAGTTTTTTGTAACTGGACACGCTTGCTCAAAACAACGGATAAGGACGCTGTTCAGATCCTGATCAGACCTCTCTAATTGATCTCTATTGATCTTAATTTAAGAGGAGGTTTAACAGAGTTGCCAAGTTCCTCCCTAAACCGTGCCCAGTTCGTTTTTCTCGGATTTCTCCTCTCTTGCGAAGGCGAAACTTCACAGTAGATTTGAAATTCGATGTCTCGATGATCTGACAGAGTGCTATCTGGCGATACCCTCCAATTATTGATAGACTTGGATTGGAATGCCTGTTGGACAGAGTAATATCGATTACTTGCTGTCTCCTGGCTGTAACAAATGTGGGTCGACAACCCACATTGTTGATGGTGATGTTAGACGATAGGATGAAGTCCAGAAGACGATCCCCACGTATATTACATTTGTTGCTGCCCCAAACAGTGTTTTGGGCATTAGCGTCGCAACATAGGATAAGACCAATCTTTTTGGACTCGCAGTACTCTATGAGCTCAACAACTACCTTTGGTGGTGGAGGAGTTAGAGAGTCATAGGGAAAGTAAGCCGATGCAACGACAAAGGTTTCCCAATTGCCGTTTGCATGGTAAGTGATATTTGCAGCAACCAAATCTTGGCCACAAAACCGTTCGATTTTAACTGCCGTGAGGGATTTCGATACAACAAGACATGTCCTAGGTCTTTCGGATAGTTTATCGTAAAGAACGTGGTGAGAACCGCTCAATTCACCCAGGCCACAGATGCGATTTTTCCACACCCATGGTTCCTGGATGGATGTTATGCCGACGTTATTCGCGTGTCAGCTGCTAGTGTGTATGTCGTTATCAGTTATCCTGCAAAATGTTTGACGCTCAATGAGCAATATAAATGTCACCGTTATGACATTTCATATTCTAAATTTTTTGGTAGGTACTAGGCCAGTTTCAGACGTATTAGTAATTAGTACGGTTGATGAATTTAGCTCCGGTACTAGCGATGTGAAGATATACACAAGTACCTACTAACTTTTCGTTGGTAGCGATTGTCAAGGTTGATCTAGCTAGAAGCTACTAAATTCTTCTTAGTACTCATTTGAAGAAAACGGCCGTAAGAAATTCATTGGCTAGATGGGAAAGAAACGACTAGGCACATTAAAAAATAAATAAATAAAAAAATTAAGAATACTGCTTTACCTACCGTGAAAAAGTGTCATCAAATTAATATTGACACGCATAAATCAATACTAATCGGTCCATTGCTAACTACCCGACATATACCTGACTTCGAAAGCACGTCTTCGCATGGGTCACACACTCACACTATTCAAACGCATCGAAACGTCGGAACAATCCACCAAAATTACCTTACATCAAGACATTCATTCATTCATTTCCTATGGCCCGTTTATCCTTTAAGTGGGTCGCGGGTTTAGGTTGCGCTCAACTGGACCATAGCTCTCGATTCTCGGCCATCGACTCTAAATCGTCAAGGGTAGAGAAGAGATTATGGACTTGATCTAACCATCTCATCCTGGGTCTACCTAGAGAACCGGACGCCCACCTGTTGGTACAGATTCTATAGCACGTCTTGGGATCCTGGTTGGGGACATGCGTTTAACATAACCAATACACCGAAGTAAGTACTGACCCGCTCAGTCCGGAGGAGATATTGAGTTCCTTACGTATATGTAGTATGTACTGATGTTTCTAATACGATCTCGATCTCTACACTCAAAAAACGTGACGGTTAAAAACAACCGAAATGTAGTTAAAAATAACCGAGTGATGCTGTTAATATAGCTCCTACAGTATTACTCGTTTAAAATTAACCAAGACAATTCGTTTATTGTAAATTGGTTAAAAATAACCGAGTTGCCCACTTCCCCACCCAGATCTACTCGGTTATAAGTAACCTAGTACTACTTGGTTAAATTTAGCAAACATACTCGGTTGAATTTAGCGAACCTACTTGGTTGAATTTAACCAACCTACTCGGTTGAATTTCGCCAAACTACTCAGTTGAATTTAACCAACCTACTCGGTTAAATTGTGTTCGTAAGCCAACCTACTCGGTGTTCGAAGCCAACCTACTCGGTTAAATTCAGCAAACATACTCGGTTGAATTTAGCCAACCTACTCGGTTAAATTCAGCAAACATACTCGGTTGAATTTAACCAACCTACTTGGTTGAATTTTGCCAACCTACTCGGTTGAATTTAGCCGACCTACTCGGTTAAATTCAGCAAACATACTCGGTTGAATTTAGCCAACCTACTCGGTTAAATTCAGCAAATATACTCGTTTGAATTTAACCAACCTACTTGGTTGAATTTTGCCAACCTACTCGGTTAAATTCAGCAAACATACTCGGTTGAATTTAGCCAACCTACTCGGTTAAATTCAGCAAACATACTCGGTTGAATTTAGCCAACCTACTCGGTTAAATTCAGCAAACATACTCGGTTGAATTTAACCAACCTACTTGGTTGAATTTTGCCAACCTACTCGGTTGAATTTAGCCGACCTACTCGGTTAAATTCAGCAAACATACTCGGTTGAATTTAGCCAACCTACTCGGTTAAATTCAGCAAATATACTCGGTTGAATTTAACCAACCTACTTGGTTGAATTTTGCCAACCTACTCGGTTGAATTCAGCAAACATACTCGGTTGAATTTAGCCAACCTACTCGGTTAAATTCAGCAAACATACTCGGTTGAATTTAGCCAACCTACTCGGTTAAATTCAGCAAACATACTCGGTTGAATTTAGCCAACCTACTCGGTTAAATTCAGCAAACATACTCGGTTGAATTTAGCCAACCTACTCGGTTAAATTCAGCAAATATACTCGGTTGAATTTAACCAACCTACTTGGTTGAATTTTGCCAACCTACTCGGTTAAATTCAGCAAACATACTCGGTTGAATTTAGCCAACCTACTCGGTTGAATTTATCCAACCTACTCGGTTGAATTTAGCCAACCTACTCGGTTGAATTTATCCAACCTACTCGGTTGAATTTATCCAACTTACTTGGTTAAACTTAGCCAAGGAAACCTTTTTTCCAGCCGTCGACAGCATCCTTTTGAAACGTCCATGCACCTGAAAACTTAATAATTTTTAAGAGAGAAACAATCTAAACTATGCAATTAAACACTTTGAAGTAAAACGTTTCGTACATATTTATTTTTTAAGAATTAATTACAAGATTTGGTATTAAAAACGTGATAAAAATATAACCAATCGTTCTTAATTTATAATGTGTTATCGCACAATTTACATCTTTTAAAATGTAATATTAACATATAAATATTTTTCTATATTTTTATCGTATTATATAATATTTATCTAACATAATCATTGTGAAATGATTTGTACGTTTGGTACATATTTATTTTTTAAGAATTAATTACAAAATTTGGTATTGAAACCGTGATAAAAATATAACCAATCGGTGATTATTAGTCCATAATATATATATATTTATTCCGTTCTTAATGTGTTATCGCACAATTTACAATTTACATCTTTAAAAATGTAATATTAACATATGAATATTTTTCTACTGCATCATTGTGAAATTTTATTTTTTTAAGAAAGTTTATGTTTATTACTTTATAATGGGCTTCGTAAGACTACGTACTGCCTTCCATTTGGTAAAATATTTATCGTGTTTGGAATTGGTGAAATAAATGATTCAAGAAACAGGCAAATCCGTTTTTCTATTGATGGAGCTTCTACCTGATATGCATAATAATGTTCATCAAAACATAAAGTGTCCACTAAAGTTCCAGCTAAGATTAGGCGATCGGACTCATACAAATATAATTTGTCCAATACGAAAAAATCATAAAGATAGCAATCTGAACTTAAACTTTTTACTAAGACTGATCCTTTTTTATAATGTATAGAAGACATCGTCGCCCAATTCACTCTAGTCAAAGTCTTTTCAGGGTCCAGTGGTAGCTGGGAATGCAAAAAATTAAGTTCGGGTGACAAGGGAGATTTTATGGGGCCTACGTCAAGTATGTTCGAAAGTTTCCCCCTTAGGAAGATTTCATTTAGTTGAAGTTGATGCTTAATTGCTAAAGTTAAAGTGACATTTCTTCGATTACATGACGATCTAGCTGACATTTTAGAATGTCTGTGCTTAGCTTCGAACCTCATTGACCACAGTGATGATAATGGACCGTATTTTTTTAAAGCGGTGTGATAGTGAAGCAGGTTATGAAACTTTGGTTTAAGAGAGTCTTTGGTTATTTTAATATATTGTTCATTAAGTTCGGCAACTAACACTTGCAATAAATCTTCTGTTCCAACTGAAATTCTCACGCTAAGAAGTATGTCAAGAATTTTTCTTAATGTTATGTATATATTCCAAATAGCATTGTCTCTTGGTACAAAATCGCCTACAAGTAATCCAAGAAATCGTAAAAGAGTAAGCGTTTCTCCAGAAGATAAGCGCATATTCCCCCTCTTCAAATGTTCTTTTTCGATACTGCAAGGTTTATTTTTACTATCAGGCCCATATGCAAATGCTAATAATTTGTCATTAAAAAGAGATAAGGAAAAAAGTTTATTAGTTTCAGTGTACTCCAAAAGTATGAAATTTAAAATGTATTTTGCAACACCCTCTAGCACATCGTGCATAATATCAGCACCAACCTGCTGAAACAAGTCGAAGTTCTTAATGTCCAGAAAAACACATTTTTCCTTAATACCGGTTAAAGAAACATCATTTAAAGCAAGATCAGCTTCATAGCTATCAATTGCCCGAAGAAGTGATGTATCCTCATACAGTTGCTCTTTTAATATTCGCTTTGAAACTTTGCACACTCTGCAGGAAAAATTTGCAGAGAAATTCTCTACGAACCCAATCATAGAATGTAATCCTAAATTGTCGCCAAGGATTAGAGCAAGCTCAAAAAATAAAGTTCCCTTGAAAGTTGGAATATCTATTTGTATACCTTCTTCGCTTAAGAAATTAAATTCATCAATAACTGGTTTAAATATAACATTATTGCCGAAAGATACTCTATCAGATGAATGAAATAGCAAAACAAGAAATATGTTCGAAAGAACTGATGATCGCCAAGGCGGAAGACACGGAATTGAGACGTAAACTGCCCCTAATTTATGAATACCAGAATGACTTCCAAGAACGTTTCCAATCTCGTAATCATCGAAATACATAAATAAAGGTAAAACTATTCGATTCGAATGATGCGTTACTCTGTGTTTCCAATAAGTGCCTTGAATAAAATTTTCCATATCATCTTTGTATTGAAGACTGTCCATGTATTCCAAAGTTTCGGAGAGTACGTTTTTTAACGAAAAAAAAGATTGCATTACATGTCTAAGAGGAATAAAATGTTCTTTGCATTCCACAGGTTCCATACGTATTAACCCATTTCTTTTTATATTGTCGAATCTCTGGCCAATTAAAATTCCTTGGGGTTCAATATACGATCCTCGTTTAGTAAAATAAGTAATCCTTTTTCGTTCTGTTTGTAAACATTTTAAGGGGGAAATGATTAAAGGCACGAGTGCTTCGACTAATGATCTTGAAACATCATTGGATAGGGAGCTTTCAAGACTAACTTCATCAACGCAGTTTTCAATAGCTGAACTCAATGAACCTAAAAAATCGCTTAAGCCATCAACTATTTTTTGTACTACATTTCTAGGCAAAAGTACATTCGCATAAAGAGATGCAATCAAAATCGATAATGATTCATTAACCGGTGGTGCTTCTGTTATTTCAGACTTTTTGACTTGTTCTAAACTCTTATGTGAAGGAAATACAATTTCATTTGGTTCAATTTCATTAACATAAGAGCTTGAAGGTTGATTTAGACTTTCAGAAGCGTGTTCTTTATTAATGTGTCTTCTGAATGAATTGAAAATAGAAAATGATCGTCTACAATTTCCTTCCGATCATTTGTAGTGTATAAACTCGTGGCCGTGATGATCAAATTCAAAGTGCTGTCTTAGACATTTTGGATCCTTAAAGTCGGATCTGCATAAAAAACAAACAACCATTTTAAAATATCTAAATGCTTTGCGCCCAAATGGAAAAAAATGTAAATTAACACTCTTCAATCCCTAATTCCCCTAGCAAACTATTAGATGCAGTGGATTCTTTGTCAAAGTCAGTTATTATTTTATAAAATGCTCTTTGAATAAACACCCATGCAGATTTAGATTCCACAGGATATTTTGCGTTCAACATAAATATAATTTTAAAACAAATATCGACCGCCTCTAAGATAGTCGGTAGTATATATTTTGTATCGTTAACTACAACAAAATAACTACTTATTTTATCTAAAGACGCACCATTTATGAGGATGAACGGTTGAAGAGTCAGTCCGAATTCCGAAAGTTTTTTACGCCTTATAGAGATCGCTTCATTGATCTCCGCATCGCTGGAAACATGAGTGATGAATCCGTCGCGGGCTTCCGATTTTGATGGCCGCCAAACCTTCTTGTTGGTCCCCTTTAGGCGTATAGTTGATGTTGCCAAAAGCGATGGAATCAGCAGAAACGCACCTAGGTTACTTATATCTTCAGACACTGAAATTTAAGAAAAACAAGTTGAATTTTACTTCTACATTAGGGTTGTCAGAAATAATTTGAAGAAAGTAGTTATCGTGCATGAAAATCCCGGACACAATGATACTAGACCTGATACACCGAATCTTGAATACCCTTATTATAATAAAATAATAAAATAATAGGGGTATTCAAGATTCGGTGTATCATACACCGAATCGTGAATCTAAATGTGTATTTTTTTGTAATTGAGTGGAAGAACAGTACAAGTACAAGGACTTCTTGTCTAAATATTTCCTGTCAGTATAGAATTTTGTGAGTTATTCATTCATGAACATATTATTAGGGAACAGGGATACTTCAAATCCCTCATACATTATTAGACAGGAAAATAAATAGTTTTTCCGTGAAACAGTTTTTTCTGTTTTTCTCAAAAGTGATATGTTGTACATGTACTATTCTTCTACTCATCAATTCAATTATTGTCGGGTGATTTTCTGGCACATATGAAAGTGTTGGAAAAAGAAGTTCAATAAACTCAAATCTTAAAATATAGATATTTCCTTAGTTAGATACTCCCTATTTTGAAACTTCCAATTGGGGAAAGGGGGAAGAGATAAAGAAAATCAATTTCAATTTCTGGGATTTTGGAAATTTGGCTTGGGACCCGAGTATTGGCGAATGGCGACACAATATACTTTTTATTTTACAAACAAAAAGATTGTGTTATAAATTACGTGAATTTTGGCATTCACGAATTTTCAAAATATTGGAAAAAGTTTTTCTCGGTGAAAGAAACACTGCCGCATTAAAAGCGGTAGAAGGTGAAGAGAAAGCCATCTCCTTTTTAAATGGTATTAATGTGACTGGTATTCTATATTCATTATCGAGCATTTCAGAAAAGAACCTATTTTATATTTTTAAAGTAAGATTGCATTCGATTTTGAGTACTGTGTCACTAAACTAGTAATTTTTTTATTCAGAGTTTTCGAACCTTTATTTTGTCGATTATACTAAAGTTGGTATTACTATTGTACATATATAAATATTACAATAATATGTTGAAATGAAAAAAAATTAAAAACCCGGACATACAACATCCACATGCGAGAGTTCTAGCACGGGTACGCTAGTTTACGAAAATTAAGAAAAAATGAAAGTAAGCACTCACAATTCTCCAGCGA
This sequence comes from Cheilosia soror, assembly GCA_949372485.1. NCBI lineage: Eukaryota > Metazoa > Arthropoda > Insecta > Diptera > Syrphidae > Cheilosia > Cheilosia soror. The sequence continues at coordinate 125,338,644 of OX443561.1, forward strand.
TAGAAGGTTTTGCAAGTAGATATCCTTCGCATTTGCTTTTTTTGTAGCAGTTCTGTATATGTTTGTTTTTAAAGATGGAAAGTTTTGCATCAATCCTGTAGAATGATCGCTGTGTAGGGTGTTGAAATCCTTTTCCAGCTGTTAAAAATTAAATTGAAAATATATTTGGTGAAATTATACAACAAATTTTTACGAATAATAAGTAAATAGTTTGGAGGAAGTCCCAAATTGTTCTGGCACTGCCATTTCTACAACATTAACAACAGAATCAGAATGCATTTTGTATTTAGTGTGTAAGTTGAATCGAATATTATTACCAGTTTATACCCGAGCACGTTTTTTAGAGCCGGAAATTCGTCAAAATAGTTTGATATTGTCATCTCCTTCAAAAGTTCAAGGCGAGCACGAGTGGTTTTTCCCCATTTCTCCTCTGTAGTGTTCCAGGGATTGCTGGAATTCCTTAGCCACTTCAGATCTTCATCTGACGATTCTCCGTCTTCTACTATTTGGATAGTAGTAGATAGTAGACGATTTTGTGATGGAGTGGGAGATGATCTTCGACTCGAGCAAGGTGACGATGACAAAGAACGTTTCCGTTTAGATATTATACCCGTTTCACGGTATTTTCGCTTCAAATTGTTGATATGGTCTGGCAACTTTCCAGCCAATCGGTTAACGATCCCACGACCCGAATCCACGATTTTATTGTGAAAATACACAGACCTGTGTTCAGAAGGGAACAAATGAGCTATTTCATTTGTCCACATGCCATAAATTTTGGCCGTGATGTTTCGCTCGGGGCTGTTTTTTAGTATATGTGTGCATATAATCCGCACCAATCGAAGCCGTGCGACATTTTCAAGTGGCTTGGTCTTGTCTATTGCTAAGATACCTCTTCCCTCTAGGGAATTTTCGAGAAGTTTTTGAAGGTTCTAGAAAGACAATATAGTACTACGAATTAGGAAAATCTGTTCCTAGACACTGTTTTTTTTTTTTTTTTTTTTTTTAATTGTGGTAACCATTTAACAAATTGTTTAGGTACATTGTAGTTACATGAGGACTACAAAAACTTCATAGCACATTATGATCTTCAGTAATGAACTAACGCTATGTTAACCTTTGCTGCCCACCTTCCAAAACGGAATCAATATGGCCGCGGTTCCGGTGCAAGTGAATTCTACCCTCGCGAACTATTTATGTATGTAGTGAAAACGAAATATTTATGGACACTAAGTAGTACCTACTAAGTTATCGCGTTTTGAATGCCCCTATTGGAGAACACAACTCAACTTAGTTGAGTTGAGTTGTCTTCAATTCAACTCAACTTTCACACAACCCAAACTAACTAACAACTTATAGACAACTGACAGACAACTTTTCTATCAAGGTTGTTTATGACAATACGGACAATACCGAATTTTGAATTACATAAAACCAGGAGACAACTCAACTGTTTCGTTGTCTTACACAATAGGGGCAGGCAGAAGTGTCGTGCTTTGGGAAATTTCACTCGCTTTCATTCGCTTACATAATTCGAACGAATAAATTTTATACAAATGAACCACAACAAAGGAAATGCGTATTTTTGAATGAGCTTTGCGTATTCGCGTCAGTAAAATTGGGTTATTTGCTTGCACCGGAGCCACAGGCGTAGGCTAATCTCAGATTTTATTTGTTATTTATTACAGTATGTTTTTCAACTTGTATACTTACAACTTCTTCTGTTCCATATAGAGATTTCTCGGAAGTAGTAGGTGTAACAATGGCATCTATCAATAAATTTGAACTTGTGGATTCAAATTTATCACTAACTTCAAAAGAAGGTAGCATGTCGTTCAGCAAAAAACTTACATTTGTGCTTTGGTCTTGGGAACTGGTAAAATTTGTTTCTTGAATTTCTTAGACCTGTATATGAACAACAGTAATTGCTACCATCAGTAGATGTAAATATTAATGATTCTGTAATAACAACTAACCGAAGTGTTAGCAGCATTTGGATGCATTGCCTTTCGCCATTCCTCAAAATTTCGCATAAAAAGTACACGATGTCCTATGATTGGGAACATCTCCCTTATCTCGGCATGGCCTAGTAGCGCCAAAGATATTGACGTTATGGCATTTTCTGTCATATTGAAAACAATTCTAGTTTAGTTCTTATTTAACATTTTTGTATCTTTTATCAGAGTTATAAAAGAAAGAATCAAACGATTTGAACAAGTAGATTTTAGTGAAGTTTCATGAAAACTGAATTTGGTTTTTGCGTACCGTGTAACCAAAATAATATAAAGGGTATTCACTTAATCTGATAAATGTATGCAGCTCGTAAATGTATAAATTTCTGCGGTGCTTTAAGTGAACACCGCTCGGAAATGTCATTGCTTAAATAGCGTAAATTGACTGTAAATCTGGAATCAAACAAACAATTCATACGACTGTCTGTCAAAGTTTGACATTTGTGATTTGCACAACTTTCCGCGGTTGATTTCCCAGCCTAAATCGTCGCGGAAAATTATGAGGTCTGCGTAAACTATTAAACTATTCTCCATACAAAATCTGACAGTTGATTTACGAGGTGGTAAATTTATGCAGTTTATGAGGCTTTTACGCGTTAAAGTGAATACCCTTATAGTAATAGAATGATAAAAGATACTCCTTCGTATATATAAATGAATATATTATAAACATACCCTTGAAAACGTCAATATAATTTTCCAAGCCCCACTCTCGCAATAAATTGCAGACGTCGTCGTCCATAGCTTTATGTCTATAAAACAGACAATAATTCTTAACTATTTCAGAAAGCACGAACAAATCTTGCATTAAAGGGTTATTCTCCAGGGGTCAGATCACGTAATATGAAAAGGATCGAAGGACATCATTTCGACAATAGCAGTCTCTGTTTATTGCCACTGATATGCATAAAAACTATATCGTTCAGTCGTTTTTATTTTACGTGATCTGACCCCAGGAGAAGAAGAAAAAGTCAAATACCAGTAATTGCGCAGTTAAAATCCGATGCGTAATCAAACACGAATAATTTGTAACGGAATGAAAAAAAACACAAATTGCATATTGCAACTACCACAAAAATATTAGTATCTACGTAATATTATTGAATTATATGTAATAAATTATAGTTACCTTGGGTAAACGATGAAATCCTTGAACTGTAGGGTAAACGATGGAATAAAATACCACTGTAGGGTACAAGATGAAATCCTTGAATTACCACTGTAGGGTAAACGATGGAATAAAATACCACTGTATGGTACAAGATGAAATCCTTGAATTACCACTGTAGGGTAAACGACTTTGAATTAATACTGAAAGTATAATTTTTGTAAAGTTGATTCGCATTAAAATCAGTCAACTTGGCTTTGTTAAATTTAAATGAGTGAACTGTAAAAAATAACCGAGTGTAATTCTACTCGGTAAGAAACAACCGAGATCTCGGTTAAAATCAGTCAACTTGGCTTTGTTAAATTTAAATGAGTGAACTGTAAAAAATAACCGAGTGTAATTCTACTCGGTAAGAAACAACCGAGATCTCGGTTAAAATCAGTCAACTTGGCTTTGTTAAATTTAAATGAGTGAACTGTAAAAAATAACCGAGTGTAATTCTACTCGGTAAGAAACAACCGAGATCTCGGTTAAAATCAGCCACGGCTGGGTTGAAAGAAAAACGAGTTCAAACACGAATAATTTGTCACGTAATAAAAAAAAAAACACAAATTGCATATTGCAACTACCAGAAAAATATTAGTATCTACGTAATATTATTGAATTATATGCAATAAATTATAGTAACCTTGGGTAAACGATGAAATCCTTGAACTGTAGGGTAAACGATGGAATAAAATACCACTGTAGGGTACAAGATGAAATCCTTGAATTACCAGTGTAGGGTAAACGACTTTGAATTAATACTGAAAGTATAATTTTTGAAAAGTTGATTCGCATTAAAATCAGTCAACTTGGCTTTGTTAAATTTAAAGTGTAATAATAACCGAGTGTAATTCTACTCGGTAAGAAACAACCGAGATCTCGGTTAAAATCAGTCAACTTGGCTTTGTTAAATTTAAATGAGTGAACTGTAAAAAATAACCGAGTGTAATTCTACTCGGTAAGAAACAACCGAGATCTCGGTTAAAATCAGCCACGGCTGGGTTGAAAGAAAAACGAGTTCAAACACGAATAATTTGTCACGTAATAAAAAAAAAACACAAATTGCATATTGCAACTACCAGAAAAATATTAGTATCTACGTAATATTATTGAATTATATGCAATAAATTATAGTTACCTTGGGTAAACGATGAAATCCTTGAACTGTAGGGTAAACGATGGAATAAATTACCACTTTACCAGATGAAATCTTTGAATTACCACTGTAGGGCAAACGATTGAAATCCTTTAATTACCTATGTAGGTATAGTTTTTATAAAGTTGATTCGCTTTCGATTCACTTTTAACACAGCAAAAACTTTTATTGCAAAAAAATTAAAAACACTAGACACAACCGAAGGGTAAAGCACAACCGAAGAATACAACCACCAGAAACAAACTGACTGTACTAGGTATTCTGTTCTGTATTCAGTGCGCATCGTACAGAAGAACGAGTAAAATCCAGTGTTGCCGCTAGGTTAAAATAAGAGTCACTAACCGAGTATCCAAAATATTATACATTAATAATTCTAACATATAATATTATTATCATAATCGATTTATAAATTTACACATTAGTGGAAGATTTTGAAACACATTTTTGTTCTGAAAAGTATACATAATTGTAGGGATGTGACTGATATATTAGTATTCATTACGATATTACTAATATTAGCTAAAATTAGTAATATCCGCAAAGGTGTTGAACAAAAATATTATTTAACTGATATCAAATCGTCAGTAAATGTCACGCACTTCCATCCGTATTGGCTATTTCGGAGATCAAACAAAAAATCGCCTCAATTGAAGATTTCTTGGACGTTTTTTAATCCATTGACATCGTAGCCATCCTTTGATGGAATTTGTTACTTTATGGCTTGATAAAAAGAAGACGAACCATATTTTGGGATATAGCCCCAAAATATTAAAAATTTGAGTGATTTTTTTCACTTGGAAAAATTAAGATTTTAGGGCTTTCTGGTGACATTTCGAAATAAATATAGTATATATCCCAAAATATGGTACGTCTTCTTTTTATCAAGCCATAAAGTAACAAATTCCATCAAAGGATGGCTACGATGTCAATGGATTAAAAAACGTCCAAGAAATCTTCAATTCAAACGAATTTTTGTATACCCTCCACAGGAAGGTATATTCACTTTATCATTACATTTGTAACGCCAAGAAGGATTCACCGGAGCCCTTTAAAGTATATATATTCTGAATCAGGATCACATTCTGAATCAATTTAGCCATGTCCGTCTGTCTGTCTGTCCGTCTGTCTGTCTGTTGAAAACACGATAGCGTCCAAACGAATCGACTTAGGCGAATGAAATTTTGTGAGAGGACTTATTTTTACCGTCGTAAGATTGGTATTGAAAATGGGCTATGTCGGTCAAGTAGTTCTGGTACTTCCCATACAAAACCACTATTTGACCCATCTGTCTGTTGAAAACACGATAGCGTACAAACGAATCGACTTAGGCGAATGAAATTTTGTGAGAGGTATTATTTTTATCGTCGTCAGGTTGGTATTGAAAATTGTCTATTTCGGTAAAGTAGTTCTGGTACCTCCCATACAAAACCTGTATATTAGACACATGCGTGTAGGTGTACAGTACATAGATACTAACTGGTATAACAAACATTTTGCATGACTTTTCTGCAGTGGAGGGTATCAAAGCATCGGCCAGGCCGATGACAACACTTTTACTTGTTTTTTATTTGAAAGGTGTAAGTCAATCGCTCTGGCAGAATCTAATTTTTAGTTAAAAAATTTAGTTTTTAAAAATTATTTTAATTGAAAAAAAGTATCACTAGTACAAGATAATTAAGCCAACTACCAGAATTTCTACAATAAATGATTGTCAGTCTATGCGCGATATTTCCGCTAGATATACCTAATGACAATGTCACCAACACGGTAACCCTGGTCAAATCAAGCAGCAGCAGCATACATACTGCATCAAGATACTGCGTAGTGGATACTACAGTGCTGTCGAACGTTTGCAATACTTTTGCTCGGTGCGTAATGCCATATTGCCCACTGGAATGAACGCAAAAATATTGAAGTGGTTTTGTTTCTTCATGCGGTTTTCATTTTGAGTAATATGATGTGGTACTCGATTGGGCAGGCAAGCACACTTTTTCTTGATCTAGATCACTTTTTATTGGCACAAAAAAGCCATCTTTTTGGAATCTAGATGACTTTTCCGAAACTCGATTTATTTTCAGAGTTGCTCGACATTTACCAATGCAAATGCATTTGAGTTTAACAGCTCGCAGAGTATGTTTACGTTTTAGTGAACTTTACCAACGTCATCGCAACATTTTACGTCGGCTTGATTTTAGTATCTAAATATAATTGATTTTTATATCAAAAATCAGTGGAAATTAAAAGAAAATGAGAAAAAAAAAACTTGTAAATCAGTTGAAAATATTAAAACAGCGTTTATCTCATACTATCGTTATTTTCTTACAAACGAAAAACAAATCAATTTTGGATTGTGTAAAAAGCAGGCAATGCATAAAGGAAGATTATTCATATGATGTGCGTGTTGAAATGTGAGAACCAATACAAAGACCTTGTTCAGTGTTAAGTCTGAAAAAGGAAAAAGATATGGAGAAAGTGAATAAATATATTGCAATTGCATACCTACTTGGTGATATGTTAAAACGTACATCGGTTCGGGCAATACTTTAGCAGTAAATTATTCGCCATGCTTTTTTTTGTATTGTTGCATCATTCCAGATTACGTTTCAGTTTCCAGGCGAATGATTATAGCCCTCTATAATTATTTCCACAAAAATATAAAAAACAATATTCCAAAAAAAAGATTTCACAGCACTCTTACAAATTTCAAACGACAGCACTGATGCAGTGCATTGCAACGAGTTGGTTAAATTCAACCAAGTATTCAGTAAGAAATAAACGAGTTTCTTTCAACTCAAGCAAATGCGCAGACAGTTAATGACGAGACTGTACGACTGTACCTTATATGTATGTAGTTACAAAATGTTCTGAAAACTTGTAAGAGATGTGTTCATCTGTTTGGTATTGTGTTTTTTCTCTGGGGCAAAATGCTGCCATGGTGTGTGGTGTCGGCTGTCGGTGTGTGCTATAGGTACTTATTGGTTTTTATATTTTTCGTCTCATCTGTGCGATGAGTAACGAAAAAATATAATGCAGGCACGATACGAAAATGACGCACCACGGGTAGATAAACGAATGTTTTTTTTACATGGTAGAATTCAAACGAGTTACTCGGTTAAAATCAATGAATAAGCTCGATAGCATATTTTGATAATTAACCGAGTGATTTGGTTAAAATCAACCGAGCTATTCGTTCGTAGATAAACGAATGTTTTTTTTTACTTGGTAGAAATCAAACGAGTTACTCGGTTAAAATCAATGAATAAGCTCAGTAGCATATTTTGATAATTAACCGAGTGATTTGGTTAAAATCAACCGAGCTATTCGTTCGTAGATAAACGAATGTTTTTTTTTACTTGGTAGAAATCAAACGAGTTACTCGGTTAAAATCAATGAATAAGCTCGATAGCATATTTTGATAATTAACCGAGTGATTTGGTTAAAATCAACCGAGCTATTCGTTCGTAGATAAACGAATGTTTTTTTTTACTTGGTAGAAATCAAACGAGTTACTCGGTTAAAATCAATGAATAAGCTCAGTAGCATATTTTGATAATTAACCGAGTGATTTGGTTAAAATCAACCGAGCTATTCGTTCGTAGATAAACGAATGTTTTTTTTTTACTTGGTAGAAATCAAACGAGTTACTCGGTTAAAATCAATGAATAAGCTCGATAGCATATTTTGATAATTAACCGTGTGATTTGGTTAAAATCAACCGAGCTATTCGTTCGTAGATAAACGAATGTTTTTTTTTACTTGGTAGAAATCAAACGAGTTACTCGGTTAAAATCAATGAATAAGCTCAGTAGCATATTTTGATAATTAACCGAGTGATTTGGTTAAAATCAACCGAGCTATTCGTTCGTAGATAAACGAATGTTTTTTTTTTACTTGGTAGAAATCAAACGAGTTACTCGGTTAAAATCAATGAATAAGCTCGATAGCATATTTTGATAATTAACCGAGTGATTTGGTTAAAATCAACCGAGCTATTCGTTCGTAGATAAACGAATGTTTTTATTTTACTTGGTAGAAATCAAACGAGTTACTCGGTTAAAATCAATGAATAAGCTCAGTAACCTATTTTGATAATTAACCGTGTGATTTGGTTAAAATCAACCGAGCTATTCGTTCGTAGATAAACGAATGTTTTTTTTTACTTGGTAGAAATCAAACGAGTTACTCGGTTAAAATCAATGAATAAGCTCGATAGCATATTTTGATAATTAACCGAGTGATTTGGTTAAAATCAACCGAGCTATTCGTTCGTAGATAAACGAATGTTTTTTTTTTACTTGGTAGAAATCAAACGAGTTACTCGGTTAAAATCAATGAATAAGCTCGATAGCATATTTTGATAATTAACCGAGTGATTTGGTTAAAATCAACCGAGCTATTCGTTCGTAGATAAACGAATGTTTTTATTTTACTTGGTAGAAATCAAACGAGTTACTCGGTTAAAATCAATGAATAAGCTCAGTAGCATATTTTGATAATTAACCGAGTGATTTGGTTAAAATCAACCGAGCTATTCGTTCGTAGATAAACGAATGTTTTTTTTTTACTTGGTAGAAATCAAACGAGTTGCTCGGTTAAAATCAATGAATAAGCTCAGTAGCATATTTTGATAATTAACCGAGTGATTTGGTTAAAATCAACCGAGCTATTCGTTCGTAGATAAACGAATGTTTTTTTTTTACTTGGTAGAAATCAAACGAGTTACTCGGTTAAAATCAATGAATAAGCTCGATAGCATATTTTGATAATTAACCGAGTGATTTGGTTAAAATCAACCGAGCTATTCGTTCGTAGATAAACGAATGTTTTTATTTTACTTGGTATAAATCAAACGAGTTACTCGGTTAAAATCAATGAATAAGCTCAGTAACCTATTTTGATAATTAACCGTGTGATTTGGTTAAAATCAACCGAGCTATTCGTTCGTAGATAAACGAATGTTTTTTTTTACTTGGTAGAAATCAAACGAGTTACTCGGTTAAAATCAATGAATAAGCTCGATAGCATATTTTGATAATTAACCGAGTGATTTGGTTAAAATCAACCGAGCTATTCGTTCGTAGATAAACGAATGTTTTTATTTTACTTGGTATAAATCAAACGAGTTACTCGGTTAAAATCAATGAATAAGCTCAGTAACCTATTTTGATAATTAACCGTGTGATTTGGTTAAAATCAACCGAGCTATTCGTTCGTAGATAAACGAATGTTTTTTTTTACTTGGTAGAAATCAAACGAGTTACTCGGTTAAAATCAATGAATAAGCTCAGTAATATATTTTGATAAAATTAACCGAGTGATTTGATTAAAAACAACCGAGCTATTGGTTGTATTTAGCCAACACTCATCGTTTGTTTATAACAGAGTGAATGTGAGTTTTCAGCAAACATAGATTCGTTTGAATTTTCATGAGTAAAACGGTTAAAAATAACCAATCAGTGTGTTAAAAACACGAAATAAGTTGGTTGATTTTAACCTAGATACTCATTACAATTTAACAAACATGAAAACTAAGTAGTTCGGTTAATTTTAACCGAGCTATTTAGTAATGACAACCGTTTAGTGTGCTATTTTTAACCGTATTCATTTAACAGTATTAACTTGGTTGTTTTTAGCAACGAGTACTCATTTATTTTTAACCGAGATTTGGTTAATTTTAACCGATTTATTTTTAGCAGAGCAAAAATCGCACTCGGTTAAGGACAATGTTTTTGCGTGTACGGGTCACCCCAGCAATTAAATGGAGGAATCTCATTCCTGCAGCTTGTATTTGTGATCTTATTCTTTCGGTCAGTACCCAAATCGCATGACCATAGGTTAGAGTATTGGAACCAATACAGACTGAAAACTTAGCTGTTACATCTTCGGCATCTTTTTATATTGCATATACACCCTCATAAAGGACCTTGAACGCTTGAACCTAGACCTTTTAATATGAACAAAATATAAAATATTACTGTAGCGCATATCTAATGCCGGGTTGTTCTCTTCTGGCCACCTTTTACTAAGGTCACTTTATAATAGTTTAAGCCATGTCAAGTCAACTCCAATTTAATATTCACCGGGTTATTTCACTTCCTAGAGATTTTCATTTTCGAGGTTATAGAATTCCCCACTTACAGAATGCACAGTAGTCGTCCATCCAAACGACTAAATAGACGGACATGATTTAACCCAGACCTCCAATAAGGTTTCTATTCTACAAATACCCATACAGATTTTAATTACATTTAAGGACTTTGTATTCTGGCTTATGACATCCTACTAACCACCGCGCCCCCTCCGCACAAAATCAGAGGACACACAAAACCCGCACGGTAAAATTCTGCAAGGGTGTACGTGACTTTTGACGGATTTAAACCATTGTTATTAGTTTGGCAATTTAGAAGGAATTTGTTCGGATTAACATTACCATCGGGCATATTGCTCTTCCTCTTCCAGTGGGAATACTGTTTTTTGCCAAATATAACCCAAGGGTGGAGTCGGAGTGGGAGTGTATCCAACAGGTCTCGCTATTTTAAATTGAAGTAAATTTTGCAAAGGCAAAAAAGCGCTTTGTAGTAGTTTTCGCAGAATTGCAATAAGGACTGTGCGAATATCGGTTAAAATGGAATTTTACCCTTTTAGCGGTGTTGTTCCTGTCGGGCAGTGTAACAGAAGAATTTTGCAAAATTCAATGTTTCGTGGCGAGCAAGGCCGGTGTCCTTTGTTATGCGTATAGAGAGCTACATAGTGAAATAACGAGACGTGAATGTTATTGAAAGCTGATACAATTTATTTGAAAAGAACAGTCTGACCGCAAATAGTAATCATGCCTATGGCTGTTTGAGTGTCTATCTGCTTTTACATTTCAATGAATGGATATTGTGTGCTTCGCAGAACTGATGTGATTTAATTATTAAAATAAACCATCCATAGATGTTCCTATCGTAACTATCAAATGGAAATAAAATTACCAATCATGTCGGGTTGAATATTTATTTAACCTTTTAGCTGGCGTTGGAATTCAATTTTAATTTTAAATGGTTGTTCAGCAATTGGCCCTCGCCCTCGGCGGTCACTTATCAAAGTTGTATCCTTTTTATGGCGTTCTTTTTACGACTGTGGTCGTAATTTGCGTGGCTATATTCTTCTTTTTCGCAGAAAAGCTCTTTCAATATCCGGAATTGTATGCGTGCTTAAGTAACCTTTAAGAAATCACAAGAAGTTATGGGCTCTTCGTGGTAATGCAAAATTGCCAAAACGAGAAAATAATTTAATAGCGTTTGGCAAAAGAGGCGTCGTCCAAACATAAATTTATTTATTTTTGTGCAAAATGATAGCTACACTTAAATACGAAATATATTTAGATAGGCTTTCATGTTCTTTAAAATTTTTATCAGAAATAAATGGTAGAAAGTCATTACAGAAATAAATCGCTAATCGAGATACTACTGTAAAATTTTGGTCAATTTCTGATTACGAATGTTGAATTTGCTGCAATACAAGGCGTCACAAAAGTTGCATTTGGCTGAAATTTTTTCTATGAATGAAAACCGTTGGTTCTGCTTTACTAATTATGATAATTTGAGGTCTTACTTTTTTCCAGTAAGTCAAGCAAATGGCATCGGCTTAGTGGTATCCGCCTGAATTGATGACCATTCGACCCCGATTTATTTCATTTCCCATCCCTCTTGCCAGAACTTCCGGCGACAGGTTAAATAAATAAATAGTTGGCGCAACGGGCATGTATACAGAGACAGACACCCTATAGGTCTAGTTTGTCATAACCGCATTCGTTTGTGTGAGTTTTTTTTATTTTTGGGACGAATGGAAGGGACCTAAAATTTTATACCGAATCCGAACGGCTGAATTGAGAAGCTTTTTTAGGACAATTATACTCTCGGATGTTTGTCAGTCGTTTGCGAGAGGTGGCGCAGTAGAAAAAACCTTAAGATATAAATTTGTGTTTTTCAGGGGATCGAACCTGGGACCCCTCACGTAGTAGTCCAGCACACTAACCACTGCGCTACTGCGCCCACAAAAAGAAGTCTGAAACGGTTAAATTAGGCGATCTTGCCGGTCAGTGAAAATCGCTAAAACGAGAGATTAGGCGAAAAGGAAATGCAGGTCATCTTCGTGGGTTATAAGCTGATTTTCGGTGCCTCCAGAAGCGATAATATTGCTTATAACCACGAAGATGGATATAGCCAAATAGGCCTGGTCGTTCATGAAGATTTTCGATAAAATTGTGTCTCCCTCGTGGTCGAGATTCGGGATGGCTTCAGGGTAGGTGGACTGGACACGCGCTTTAGGGTCAACAGCTAACAGGTGATGCGCACTATCTACATTTCTTACAGTCTTTCATCAAAATTCTCTGTAAAGGCCGCTGATTGATGCCAATTGCGTGGCACGTCGGTTGTCTTTTCGATCCTCCGGGGTATTCTGCGAGATTTTTAGTCACAGCTGTGATATTCTAAGCAGAACTGCTACTCCGGGACCGATCAGGCCTGGTAGCATCTCGTGTCATTCCATATTCTTATACGAGCGGCTAAACGTCATAGTGTTTTCCCAGTTGGTGTCGGATGACCGGTAAATCAACATAGAAATGCACGCTGCACCAACACTACCGGCGAATTAGTCCGCAAAAATTTGAACAATTTTTATTCCCCGTTCTACGATCTAGCGGTACAGCTGTTCCTGTCTTATTGGCGAGTTTTTTTTATCTGTTTACTTTACAAATGTCAAAATGGAATTGACTTTTGCCGCCATTTTATAGCATCTTACGATAGGTGACTTTTACGCCACCTTGTAAAATATGTTATTCACCCCTACTGTCGTCGTCGTCTCTCGTCTGTCGCAAACGACTGGCGACATTTGTCGTGTCGAGTCGTTTGGAATTTGGTATTGCGTAACTGAAACGACTCGACTCTCTGAACTCTCACATTCCACATTCATTCCACAAACTATACACATGCGGTTTGACATTTCAGTCGACGAATTTATATTTGGCCTGGTGTGTTGTTTGTGAGTTGGTTAATTATTTAATAAAACAAACCAAAAATGAATAGTCTTGAGCAGTGATGCCATTCTGACCGGATTCCGGTCATATCTGACCGAAATCGATTTACTTTGACCGGAGAAAATTTTGAAATCCGGTCTAACCGTTTTTTGACCGGAACGAAAAATGTTTTTAACCGGAAAACGCTTTTTTGACTGGAAAAATAAAATTGCTCTTCTAACTATAAATAAAGATATATTTATATAATTTGAATAAAACTTAGCCTTACATTACGAACACACTCTCATGTTTAAACAGAAACCAATTTACTGGGAATAATGGGATATTTACAAGTGTTACAACATGAGGCATGGAATTCTGCTCCGGGAGCATTATCTTATAGGCTAATTTTTGGACGTTTTCTTTTGCTAGAATGTTGAAACTAAACAATGAATTTTAATAATTTAAAGTGTGAAATTCGATAAATCTTAGATTGGAGTTTGGTGAACTACTCTTTTCAAGTGTCAGAAAATTATCCCAGAGTACTTATTTAGCCCAATTGACACACTGCCTTAGTGTATGCATATGGCCATACACGTCTTCCCATGACTTTCGTTTCCATTGATGACTTGGCTACAAACAAAAACGAGGCGTCATTGCAATGAAATACAATTTGACAGGTAAAAGAATATTGAAATCGGAAACACGAACAAATTTTATAGTAAAACCGAGGCCGACGCTCGTTTTTGACGCCCTCACTCTATGAATGCAAATATCAAATGCAGATTTATATTGAAAGCACAATGGTATCTACGAAAAAGAACCTTTATGCCCTGCCCAGGCCATGCCAGAATTATTTCTGAAAAAGGATTTTCTGCGCTTTTTCTATGCTATCTATTTTTCTCCTTTCTACTTACGCAAAATCTACCTGCCTCGCTGGACATTGGAAGACGTTGTATGCTCATGCATTAAAAGTGTATTTCAGGACTTAAAATACGTCATATTAAATGAAAAATTAGTTTCGTTTTTAAACAAACGAAATAAAAAACAAGTTTACAAACTAAAAATTCGCATATTATAAAAACGTTTTCTCAACATGGATAATGTTTATAATTTTAAAAAATGGCTAATGATAGTTAACTTTTGTTTTATATTTTTAGTAATACATATTATATTACCATAATCTATTTTTGACCGGGTTTCAGGTCAAAAACTCTGATTTTGACTTTTGACCGGATTTTTTAACCGGATTTAGAAAATAAAAATCCGGTCATACGGTCAGATTTGACTGGATTCAATTTTTTTTAGTGGCAACACTGGTCTTGAGATGTTTTTTGAAAGCAGTGACGAAGAAGAAACCCAGAAAAAAGAGCTGGTAAAGTTAAGGAAAGAAATTCTAACCATGGTGTGAAACCACTCTCGTCATTCATTTCACTTTTAAAATATATATATAGATGGTGTGTGTGGTAGGGTATTTTCAGCATGGCAAGGTTGATGATGATAAAGGATAACAACGTGAAGAGAAAGAATGTGAAAATGCAGATCGGATATTTTGCATTAGGTAGGTATGTATTTTGTATTTCTGTGATCCATTGAGTTTTTTTAAAGAACAGTTTTAAGATTTTAATGGTATAAGGGGAGCAGGTAAGGTAGTAAATGTACTATTGGGTTAAGTAATGGCGGGTAGAAAATAAAATCGTTCCCACAAGTCAACAAACCCCCAATACACATAAATCCTTTTATTGGATCCTGCATATTATCGAGTGAATGTACACAGGTATATGTATATTTTTGCATCCAGTAATAGGTATTCTCTTTAGCAAAACCCACAATTCCTTCCCAACTAAGCCCCCACTTGAATACCCCTTGCATCATCCCCTCTCACAATCCCGGTGCAGCTTTTGCTACTTACCTTGGTGATCTTCATAATGTTGCAAATTCTTTCCTCTGTCCCCCTCTTCATACGAAAAACCAAACACCTACCCTACCATAGCTCATAAAAGGTAGGTAAGATAATGGCAACAGCGCAAACAAAATTGCATAATCTTTCCTTGTAAATGGCAACAGCGCAATGCTGCTGGTTCATACTACAATTTGCTTTCAATTATACCTCTTTCAGCCTAACCCACCATTTCACCCTCTCCGTTTCGTCTCTTTTCCTACCAACACAAACCAAACCATTATCTGCTTTACACCTGATCACGGTGTGACCGGCAAGCACTTTTCAAGATACAAATTTGCTATACATAAAATATATAGAATTTCTAAAAATCTGAGTACATTCATCGTTTAAATTAATTTATAATTTTTGTTATGAAGTTTAAGCAATTTTGTTTAAACAAATAAATACATTTTCAATAAGAATTTATTAAATATAGCAACATATTGAAAAGTGCTTCCCCTCTCTCATTTTCATTTTTATTCAAGAAGCAAAAATTACTTTGAATCCCCAAGAAGCAAAAATCACTTTGAATAAAGAATCCCCACCTGCTTACACACATCTCAACACACGCATCCTTGATTCCATTTCGATCACACTTCACGCCAAACCTGTTTCATTTATAACACACCTCTCAATGCAGTTGACTTTCCCTTTATAGCTTGGGTGTCATTCTGATTGGCTAATCAAATCAGACGACAGAACTACCGCCATCTAAATGAGAAACTTGGAACTTTTTTCTGAGAATTTGCAACAACTATGACACATGCAGTGTATTTTTCTTGAAAAATATATAAAATTTAAACTCAGTATTTTGCAACAAAATACATGTAAATACATAATTTTTTTTTTGCATCCGATAGCTGGTATGATACTTTGTTGTTTTGAGTACAAATTGCATCAAACATAAATCAATATATACAGGAAAAACGTTGTTCATTAATTCAAAAAATTGTTTGTTTTAAAACACCTGTTTTTTTAAAATTTTAAGATTTATTTTAAACTGATTTGTGTTTTGCATATGACCTTTAAGATGGACAAGTTATCTTAGACTGTTTCGAACTCTATCATATCATGCGTTGGCAAACAAAAAGTCGGTTTTATGCCAATTTTCCCAAACACAGCTGGGAATTCTTTCAATAAAAGAAAAACGAGATGTCGCTTAAAAAAAATGCTTCAAAGCTTTCAAAGGACATATTCTGTTCTTTCCAATGCATCCAATATCATTTCGATCTCTTCAGTATTGACTTCTCTAGGAAGGAAACCAAATGCCATTTTTCGCACTTTTGCTCGATTTCTGGGTAGAGGCCTCTTAAGTGAGTGGTAGAAATAATTTAAATTGCAAACTGTTTTAATAACAACAATTGTTTTCACATTCAAAATGTGTTTTAGATTTAGACTATAGAAGTCGAAGTTTGTCCAAGACAATTCAGAAATAAGGTTATGTCGCCCCATTGCCGATTACCATCACTTTTGCTAGGCCTTCGTGAATGATTTTGCCAAAGGAATATTTTTCTGTATTTCGTTCACTAAATGTAGAAATTGTCTTTTATTTGTTATCTCCATTCTGTAAAATAACTATAATTGTCTTTTAGTTAATTAAAAGTTAAGTACACATACTTTTTTTTATCACATTATCACACAGGCGTCCGCAAAATAGTCGACGACAGAAACATTTTATGACATTTCAGAGACGCCATTTGTCGATCGTCGCCGCGACAAAAGTCGTTTATTTTTAGTCGCCAATACCAAACATTCGTGTCGTTTTTTGTAGAGTCGTAAACGACAACGACAATAGGGGTGATTATAATAATCTTTACATAAGTCAATCGAATTTTCTATTTTTCTAGATATAGTTTTCTAGATCTAGATCTTTAAGCCAGAAATTTGCAGTGAAAACCTCACAAACAGCTGACATAGGTAGAAATCTTTATTTTTACTACTTTGTACATCCCATTCCCATCCCATATTGCTTTCACTAAAATTTCCCATAAATTTGCACCGTGAAATAATCAAGAAAACTTATTCTGCAATGAGGTCCATACAAGTTGGCACAGTCCAAAGGATTTGCAGTGTTCAAGGCTGCTAAATATATTTTATTACTCCTTATGCTTGGCAGTGCAAATCTATAACAAGAATAACAAAATCAACATTAACGTCCGTTTAACTTATCTAAGTAGATCCACACTTACACTAGGATTATCCTGATAATATCATGAAAAAGGGATTGTCCTCTGGGGTATAAAAAATGTTGAGCCTCGCATATTGTTCGCATAATGCAGTGTCTGCCATTGTATCCCCAACTGAAAAGTGAAACTTTTATAGAAGTTAAAGCAGAAATGGTATGTATAATGCATGACTAACGTTTTAGCTAAAGTATCTATCTGCTTGAAGAAAATCATCTCAATATCTTGGGAATCGAAATTATTTCCATCGGTTTTCCGAGTAACATTGAAATCGCGTTTTCGAATGAAGTATGGTGTATATCTTGGAGAAATATATGAAGACCTGTGTTTTAGCTTAGTTTTCACATTCATAGGGATATCTGTTGGTTTCGTAGGAATGGAATCCACTTTTGGTATTGCTACTGATGAAGGTAGCTCGTAGCTTATACTTTCTTCGGAAATTGCCATCAATCCTCGAGGAATTCTTCCGGTAAGAGCTTTCACTGAGGATGTTGTCACCTGTGTTAGATGTTAAACCTATTGACTTTGAATTATCGATTAAGAGTATTTTACCGACGCAGATGCACCTTTTCCGTAAAGTAGGTATCTTCTCTTTCGACTGTGAACCGCGGTATGGTTCTGATAGTCTGGATCGCAATATTCGTAATTTGTGTTTGTGTGTTGCACAATTTGTGTTCTACATTGTGCTAATGTGCCATAAATATTTAAGACAAATATGAAAAATGAGAATATGATCAAAAAACAGTCCATTTTTGAACTTTGCGTACTTAGCACTTTGACGGGTATGCCCTGTAAATTGCCAACTTCATGGCTTTTATACATAATTGACAGTTTGTTTACATTGGGAAGAAATGTTGCACTATAAAAGTAGCGCATAGCTAGTTGTGCCAAGTGCATAATAGATCGTGCGATGCTTAACAAACAGAGTACATGGTATTTGCTAAATTTATCACCAATTAGCTAGCTCTAGAAGTCTATCCTCATCTTATGTTTATGGTCGCGAATCTACAGTGAGCGTAAAAAGTGAGTAAACACCGATTCCGCGTTGAGTATTCTTTAGGGTCTTGAAACAGGTCTAAAAAACCAATAACAATAAGCCAACATATTTCATTTCGACAGCAAAAAATACTTTATACCTATAGGTAGTAGGTATTTAAAAAGAAAAATGTTTTCCAAACTCCAAAGACAAGTAAAATCAGCATAGGTGTTCACTTACTTTTGACGCTCACTATATGTAGGTATGTGAAAAAAAAATGTAAGGTAGATACACTGGACTGGTTTTAAGTGACAACCATCGAATATCGATCAGAAGAAAGAGAGCAGGTGACGGTAAGTCCCACTTGTATATCTGGCTAGAATAAGGATGACAAGGACGGGAATAAAATAAGTGGAATAAAAAAGCCACCCGATTTTCCCACTCTGTACCTTTCCTATATGTACGTAATGTACATAGTTTATAATTATAGTAAATCCTATATAACTCTATAAAACTTATTGGTAGAAATTATGTTGTCCACAACAATCTTACGAACTATTCGACCCCTGGGGAATCTAAACGCTTGGACGGATTTCCTTCAAACTTCGTATTTCGAGTTTGTAGGCTTCCCGCTCGGGACGTTTTTTTTTTTATGCTAGCCCTAATATTAACGGTACCTCCCATATAAAAATTTTACGAAATATGACGAAATATGCCTAAATTTAGATTTTTTCGAAAACGGCTCTAACGATTTGAACCAAAATTGATAGTTGAGTTAATGTAAGCATGCTTAACATGACTGCATACCCAGTTTTTCGCTAAAAAGTCCAGCAACGGCAGTTTTAAAAATTGGCTTTTTTTCGGAAACGGTAAAAACGATTTAAAAAAAAAACGTATTTTTAAGATACTATTTGCTCAGTTTTGAGCTAAATAATTGAAATACAGTGTTTTTTGAACCATGAATGCGTCCTTCGATTTCCACCCCATTCGATAAAAACGGTACTTTAAAAACTACTTATACCTCGAAAACGCCATTTTCGATTTGGTTAAAAATGTAACTGCTAGATAATAGAAGAATACGCCGTACGTTTTCAGCTAAACAGTTTAATAACAGTGCTTTTCGAATCCAAATTGTAACATTTGTCAGCATAATTTTACAAAAAACCGCTCTAACGATTTTGATCAAAATACATATTTAAGACAACATAAGCATTCTAAACATGATCACGTACTTCGTTTTTCTCAGAAAACTCGAATATTGCCGTTTTATGAATATTTCTCGAAAATGACTACCCAAATCCCGATCTTTATTCACACACGATATATTTTTGCAAAGCCCAAAACTTCAGTGGCAATATAATTCGAAATTGATCGAAATTAAAATTCTGAGTACATCTTGAGTGCGTATGATTTTAAACGTAAAATTTGCTGAAATGACTCTGAGATTCTGCGAGATACGCAATAAACGAGAAAGTTACGTGCGACCCAGCCGTGCACATTTTTTTATTTTTGGGACGAAAGGAAGGGACCTAAAATTGTATGCCGAATCCGAACGGCTGAATTTGGAAGCGTTTTCAGGACAGCCATACTCTCGGATGTTTGTCAGACGTTCACGAAACGTGGCGCAGTAAGATGTAATTTGTGTGTTTTCCAGGGATCGAACCTAGGATCCCTCGCACAGTAGTCCAACACACTAACCACTGCGCTACTGCGACCACAAAAAGAAGTCTGAAGCGGTTAAATTAGGCGATCTTGCCGGTCGGTGAAAATCTCTAAAACGAGAGATTAGGCGAAAACGAAATGCATTTCATCATCGTGGGTTATAAGCCGATTTTTGATGCCCCAGAAGCGATAATTATATTAACCACGAAGATGGATATAGCCAAATAGTCCTGGTCGTTAATGAAGATTTTCGATAAATTGGTGTCTCCCTCGTGGTCGAGATTCAGCATGGCTTCAGGGTAGGAGGACTGGACACGCGCTTTAGGGTCAACAGCTAACAGGTGATGCACTGTCCCACAGTACACATATTAAAGGTATTATATTCCGAGCACTCATTTTCGTTTCATTCTGCGCATCTGTCAAAGAGGCATGCTTTTCCATATAAATACGAATTTGGTCACATTGTCAGCCATTAAAACTCTTGCGCGCACATATTATTTCTATACATTTATTGTCCGTGGTCACATAGGCCGCCATTGCAGATGTAATAAAGAATATATTACCTTTAATATGTGTACTGATGTGGCACTGTCCTACATTTCTTACAGTCTTTCATCAAAATTCTCTGTAAAGGCCACTGATTGATGCCAATTGCGTAGCACGTCGGTTGTCTTTTCGATACTCCGGGGTATTCTGCGACATTTTTAGTTAGAGCTGCGATATTCTAAGCAAAACGGTTGCTCTGCGTGACCGATTAGACCTGGTAGCATCTCGTGTTATTCCACATTCCTCAACTACAACCGTTGGTGCACAGAAGACAAGTCGTTGACCTTTGCTTGTTTTATAGGTACTTCCATTGTTGATGTTCCGAGGAACTTAAAGACATTATCGCTCGAAATGCGACTTTTGGCCGCCCCACAAGACATGCAGCTAATACTCATGACACTTGACAACCGCGAGGACATCAATTTTCCAAAACGCCTTCTGACAGTACAAGCAAACTTTGAAACTCGCTTCCTGTAGATATATTTCCAGGAGACTACAATTTGCAGCAATTTAAGTGCAGAACAAACATACATCTGCGAGCATCTCGGGGCGCTGATGAAGCGTTATATGTAGGTTCGCCTTTCCCGGAAGAAGTATTTAAAAAAAAGGATATGTGTTCATACCTATGTCAGTGGAATGAAGTCACTTCTGATAACAATTAAAATTAAGTAGATAGGTAAATGTAAGTTGCACCTGAACCTGACTCATGTTGTCGTTAAATGACTGCAGCAACATTAACAAAACTGATGAATTGAAATATTTTTTTTCCTTTGAACTGTAAAGATCTGTAAAGATATATACGCCCATTTTTGTGTTAATGGCATAAAATTGTCATACTGGGAAAATTCGTGGAGTCCGCATTAATGTTGTTCCCTCTGGAGTAAGGCATGCAAATTATTATCAATAAATTCTCAACGGAAAACATCCCATTTCGAGAAAATCAGTTGCTCCCCCTTTTCAACGAGTGTTGCTCATTTGGATGCCACCACATTTCCACATGCATGCTATATTATGTACATCATCCGAATTGCATATCTTTGCGCTACCATCCACCAGTCATATACCAATTAATACACAATTTGTATTGAAACTATAGCACACACACAGACGGCTCCAGGGAAGAACTATTCACAAAGGATCTGTTTAATTATTTGCACACCAAGGGCGCGTTTCACAATGTTGCGAATTAAATTCCAAGTAAATTACTTACAATAGCCCGAAATGCCGTATTGTAATGTAATTAATCTCAATATAGGCTTACAAATCATATAGTTGGGTATTACCGATTTATGTGTGTGAAGCTGCTTAATTAAAGTTCATAAGCTTTATATTAGCTAGGGGCTGATTTCCAAATTCTCGTCTAGTCCATTTTCCATTATGATTAGTAGGACGTCGAGACTCTGCCTGCCTACTTAATGGCAAAGTAAACGTTCAACAGAGTTAATCTCTATCGTTAGCTATGCACTGAAGGACTATCTGACTGACTATGGTTTGATTATGCTCTTGACGTTGTTCCTTCGTTCACTTTAATTAGATTGGGGCCTAACACTCTGGCGGTGAGTATAATAAAACAGCAAGTAGACAAGTCGACGTCTCTTTTTTTTTTTTTAATCAACGTCCTAGTTATGCGATCGGATATTTAGGTAGGAGGTCCGAGTCAGAGACGACGACGAGTGCATTGAATATTGATTGTGTGTTTAGCATTTTTTATAGGAAAGGTTCGTTGAATTGGTATTCATACGGTCCAGATGAGGGATTTTCGATTTAATTTTACATGAGTTATCTTGGTCCAATGGCTGGGAAAATTTACTTGGGTGAGTAATCTAGGAAATGGCGAGAAGAAACGACTGATTTGTGATGCTTATCAATATTTACTGAAGCTAAGAAGTGTCCCACTCCCACATAAAAAAAAGCGATCAAGGGGAAATTAGGGCTCTCCCTTGATTAAAGTGTATAGCCAGCTTCAATTAATTCGCGAGGAGGGATATACAACATTCCCAACTGTCCTTATGATATGATACGTAATTGGATTCAGCTTCCCTTTGATGGTAAGTACATAATATTATTTCATACATACGGATACAGGGTGTAAGAGCATTTATTTTAAGGACATCGACATTAGATCTGCATAATGGAATGTCCGTGAAGAATAGGCCACTTGCAGTCCAAAACTTAGTATAGAGGGTTTAAGCTGCTACATGCAAACACAACTGCCATTACGGAAGTCCGATGCGGGATGGGCTAGGAAAATAGCTGATGAACAACTGTGAACTGTGACATCTACAGTGGCCGGCATAAGTATTTTGACAACACTAAAGTTAATTCTGCTCATCCCTAAGTCGAACTCTCAAAATGAAAGAAAATAAATTCGAGTTATAGAAACTTCGAGGAGGCCAAAAGTTGGAAAGTTGAAAACGGAGAGTTCTCAATAAAACTTCGAATAATAGAGAAATGCGACATAAAGAAGTTCGAGTTATGGATGTTTGACTGTATAAGCAGAATTAACTTCAGTTTTGTCAAAATACTTATGCCGGCCACTGTATTATACAGATTTATTATCTATGATTTATAATTCACTTTGAAAATTGTTCTGTAGCAAAAATATTTCGAATTAGTTTTTATTTTTACTTCAAAACAAATTATTTGTCATTTGAATCTAAAATATTGGCAACAATAAAATCGTAAATTAATTTAAACAAGACGTAAAATAACTTCTACCATCTCATCTTCCTCGTCTTAACTATTGGCTTAAGGTAAAGACTTAACCTCCCATTATTGGTTTATTGTATTAGATTTTTTTTCATATACCTAGTTTTTTTCTTGGCTCAACGATTATTGACATTAACGTTTAACGTTCTAGGAACCCAAGCCCAGTTTCAAGACTAGCTTATAAAATCTCGGATTGGGATAGTCTATCAGGAACTTATCTGTCAGATAATCTTCAACTTTTGGTTTCGTTTTGATTTTTTTTCGTATAGATTACAAGTGTCCTAACGTGCTTTTATTTGAATTTTTAGAAGACGAATTGTAAGAACAGAATATTTTGCCTAAGACCAAATTATTTTAAAACACTCGACGATGAATTTCTGAATTTTTAGTATTTTTTGTAACTTTATCCATATTATTTGAATAACACAATTCACTTTAAAATGTTTAGCATTTGGTTTAGTTTCTAACCCTAGGAGACTAATATTCGTCGATTCGACAATGTCTAATTCATAATTTTGCTGTATCTCTTTAATGCTAAATGCTACACCAAAAAAGGGGATTTCTGCTTGATAGTACAATGGACTATGGGCGCAGTAGCGCAGTGGTTAGTGTGCTGGACTACTGTGCGAGGGATCCCAGGTTCGATCCCCGGAAAAACCAAAATTACATCTTAAAGTTTTTTTCTACTGCGCCACCTCTCGCGAACGTCTGACAAACATCCGAGAGTATGACTGTCATGAAAAAGCTTCTCAATTCAGCCGTTCGGACTCGGCATAAAATTGTAGGTCCCTTCCATTCGTCCCAAAAATAGAAACTCACACAAAACGAATGGTTGCGAGAAGCTAGGCCTTGGGTGTCACCCGCCTGTTGCGCCACCTATTTATTTATTTATTTTTTTTTTTTTTAGTACAATGGACCGAGATTCGTCTGAGTGCTCCAGGATTTGAAATATTTTTAAAATTTTTCTTTTTTTGTCGGATCCACTTCAGCGATAAGGAGCTTACAGTATCAGCACTTACAGCATCAGCGCTAAACATCTGCCATCAAAGGAAATGATCCGAAGTATCGCCGCCCTCTCCACATGCGTCGTTGATAGTGATATCACTTAAGCCTATATTACACTAAGATGCTTAGCAAAAGCGAAGTGTCCCCTAAGAACGCCAATAAGTTTTCTGCAGTCTTTTCTCCTCAGAGACAGCAGGAATGCCGCAGATTTCTTAGTGGTTTTGGGAGCATGCATATAATCCGCCCATAGACAATTCCGTTCGTAGAAACCCAATCGTCAATGGAGGCACTGACGGACCCAGGACGCAAGAAGACCCAGCACAGGTTCCGGTCCCGAGAAATTATCCTCCGAACCCTGCTTAGCAATCTCATCGGATATCTCATTTCTAGCAATCCCAGTGTTACC
Source organism: Cheilosia soror (assembly GCA_949372485.1). Classification (NCBI taxonomy): domain Eukaryota; kingdom Metazoa; phylum Arthropoda; class Insecta; order Diptera; family Syrphidae; genus Cheilosia; species Cheilosia soror. The sequence goes on from OX443561.1 coordinate 125,363,392, forward strand.
TTGGAGCTAGACAAGAGTCAAAAAGTTCAGAATTGCGACCGAGTTCAAAGTTGGCCTCTTCGTTGTCGATTTCAACGAAGAGACCAGCAATACTTAGTTCTAATAATTCCTTTTGTGTAATGTTAAAAATTAAGCTGTGATTTATTTTATTATTAAAAATTTAAATTTGAGTGTGGATCGGTGTGGCGGCTGATGGTGAGAAAAGAATTGCGTGGTTTGAAACGCCCGGAGTTCAAGAAGTCAACAGAGAGAAAAAGAAAGCTTTTAAGGTGTGGATTCATTTGGGGAACTCACCTTCTCGAAACCGGTACATTGAGGCGCGAAGAACTTTCAAATTGGCTGTTAAAGCAACCAAAGAACAATCTTTTAAGGAGTTCGGCGAGAAATTAGACCGTGATCACAGAACTGCAAGCAAGGTGTTCTGGCAGACCATCCGCCGTCTCAAAGGAAGGAAGTGAAACATTATTGAAGAAGGCAAATCCAAAGATTCTTTCTAATGAGGAGAACATCTTGCGCAGATGGAGCGACGAGCGAGCACTTTTCCGAATTGCTCAGTCCATTCCAGGGCATTGAGGATGACACATCCATCGCCTTAAGCAGGGCGGAAAATAGTCCCACGGTAGAGGAAGTCACTTTTGCGATCAAATCGCTAAAAGCTGGCAAATCTGCCGGAGTGGATGAAATCCGGCCAGAAATGCTCAAAGTGGCCTGGGAATGCGGCGAATCACCCAGCGATTGGCAGATTGGGGTGATTGTGCCCCTTTTCAAGAAAGGGGATAAGAGAGATTGCTCCAATTACAGTGGTATATCACTTTTAAGTCTCCCCGGAAAAGTCTTTGCCAAGGTGCTGGAAACGCGTTGCAGAACTGTGGTCGAGGCACGATTAGGAGATGAGCAGTGCGGCTTTCGTCCCGGCAGAAGCACAACCGACCAGTTATTCACTCTCAGAATGGTACTTGAGAAGGCTTGGGAGTATGCTACACCTGTTTACGCTTGCTTCGTAGATTTGGAGAAAGCATACGACCGAGTCCCTCGAGGGAAAATCTGGAGTGTATTACAGGAGTATGGAATTGATGGTTCTCTCTTGAGAGCCATTCAATCTCTTTACACAAACTGTAAAAGCTGTGTTCGGGTAAACGGCGTTAAATCAATACCTTTCACCGTGGGCGTTGGACTTCGCCAGGGGTGCGTCTTGTTTCCTCTCTTTTTCATTACTTATATGGACTGGATGTTTCAGCGCAGTCTTGACGAAAAACGTTTCGAATTAGGAGATCTGAGGATAAGTCATTTGCTTTTCGCTGATGACTTGGTCATCCGTGGATCCTCTCAGACTGAACTTCAGCGCGCACTCGATCGTTTTGTAGCCGTTTGGTGTTGAAGCTAAGATGAAGGTAAACGTGAACAAATCTGAAGTGATGGTCGTCTCCAGAACGCCTGTTCAATGCACTCTGCATGTTAGTGGAGTCCCACTGAAACAGGTGGAGAAGTTTAAGTATCTCGGGGTCTTATTCACGAGTGATGGAAGGAGCAATGCCGAGTTTTCCTGTAGGATTGGTCAGGCTGGGTCAATTTTGAGACAACTTGGTCATTCTGTTATTAGGAGGACTGAACTTGGTGTCAAAGCTAAATTGTCAGTCTTTAATTCGGTGTTTGTTCCAACTCTTACCTATGGTCATGAGGTTTGGGTAATGACCGAAAGAATAAGATCGCGAATCCTCTGTTGTATTGCTGGTGTGACCCGTAGAGATCGCATTAGAAATACCAGAATACGCGAAGAACTCGCGGAGCAGCTATTTCTCCGGAAGGAGCGGTCCATGCTTCGGTGGTTTGGTCATGTTAAACGCATGTCCCCGACCAGGATTCCACTACGTGCTATGGAATCCGTACCATCGGGCAGGCGTCCTCTATGTAGACCCAGGATGATATGGTTCGATCAAGTCCATAATCTCTCCTCTACCCGTATCGCGATTGCCCTTGATGATTTAGAATCGATGGCGGAGAATCGAGAGCTATGGAGGGTCCATTTGAGTAAACTACACCCGCGACCCACTTAATGGACAAGCGGACCATTGGAAATGAATGAATGAATTTGAGTTTTTGAAAAATTATGGCTAACATTTTAACGTTAACCCATGGCTTAAGCCGCAAAGAAGAATCACACGTTTAATTTAGGTTAGATACGGAAAAACTATAGGCCAGTGTATAGTATCTATCATTTCAAATATGTATAAAAAACCGTTTTATATCCAAGAAGTTAAATTGCTCTACTTTCAATCGAAAAGTCTACAAATTTTCAACAACTCGTTAGAATGAGATGCTGTTTGTTCAGTTGGTATTTGTCACTCATTTTAATTAAATTAAAAGGGCGAAAGTCTAATTCTTAACTTTCGCCCAAAACTTACCAGCACTAACTGAAAATATCTTCAATATACAAGCGCAACCAGACTAAAGTCAAGAATCACTTTATTAGCAACTATTTTTGTCTTCGCCAAGATGAATACGATTTTTAATTTAATTAGTCCCATTCGCACCTCTTTTGCCAATGTTGTCGCTTGTCGCGCTCATCGTTGCCTTACTTTGCTTAATTAGAACGACACGTCGATCTAGATTCAGTGATTAAGAAAAATAAAAAAAAACCTTGCTGTCTTGGACAATTATTTGCCTTTTCGGAGTTTTAGTTTTATTTTGACCGGAGTAGCACTGACTGTGCATAATAATAGTAAAGACTTTTTGTTGTCCACACAGAACCAGTTGTTGTCTACCTTATTGCAATGAGGATAAGTGAAGTGATTTTATCGGGATTCATTATTGGGATAATGGCGCGACATAGCTGTTGCAGTAATGCAACGGATTTTGGCGGAGGAATGGATGGCTTTCGTAATGCCACATCGTCTGGCATGTCATCAGGTGGGAGTGAAAGGACTTTATCTCGAAAACGTCGGTTTGTTTCGTTTCCGGTCGGATCTTCATTTTCGGTAATTTACTAAAATCAGTTGTGAACTTGTCAAAGTGTTGACTAAATTTGTCGGTAAGGTTATTTTCAGGTTGCCGTCTGTATTACTACCGGTGTTGTTGGAAATCCTAACTATATGTTTCTGAGTATGGGCTTGAATTGGGGCATCGCTTATAATCTGCCAAATTCTTCGTGGGTTCTGGAGCATGCTCATGGCTTTGGAAAGAAGACTGAAACGCCAGAGCCCATTGTGAAGAGGCGGTACCGAAGGGATTTATATCAGCGAGTTGAACTTATAATAGATCGGTGAGCATTTTATCGTGATTTTTATAAAAATGTAAATTAAGTAGGGAATTTAGGAGTGTTTTGAAAATGAGGCTCTTAAAGTTTACAAATAGGTTTCAGTTTAAACTATAGCGATTTGAAATCAACGTTTTGGCGACTTTACTGCATTAAGAATTACTGTTTAACCCTCACATGGATAGTATCTACCCGGGTAGATATTTGAATTTTCATCTCGTAAGTATCTCTTCGGTTTCTTGTTAGATTTTAATGCGGTTTCGAATCATTGACTAAATTATTGTTTTATTGAAGATAATTATGAAAAAAGTTCAATTCAATTCAGCCATTCGGATTCGGCATACAATTGTAAGTTTATTCATTCGTCTCAAGAAGCAAATCTTAGAGCCCATTCATAAATGCAATATTTCGCCACATGTCCTAAGCAGAGAGTTCACAAATGCATGAATTGGCATCACTGCTAAGCAGAGAATTCATAAATAATGTAGTTGAGTTTTATTCACTTCGCAAATTTGAGCGCAATCGCGCAGCTGTCAGATTCGTATTGTATTTACATAACCTTGTTGTTATTGCGCTGTTGATTTGCTGTGGTTCTAATAATATTAATATCTTTTTTGCTAAAAATGGCTGAAAAAAACTACAGATAAGTAAATTTTAGTAAAATTTTGTGTTCAAATCAATAAATAGATAAATAACAAACTAGGGAAACAAAAATTTGGGCAAATGTGGAGGTCAAATTACTCATCATCATCACCATGCGATTAGGCTATGAGGCAGAGTTTTGTTCCAGAAAGAAATCGAAATCAACGTTGTGGTCTATAATTTTGCGAGAAATCGTAAAAGTAAGACCACTTTTTGGTTTTTCAAAGAAAGAAATTCTTCAAAAGTGTAACAACCTTATGGTAACATACAAACGCATAACAGAGCGCAACAATCAAGAGATGCTACTCGCTGGGAACAGTTTGATGATTTCGATGAAGTGTATGCAATATGCATTTATGGAACCAAACACTTCCTCGAACCACCTAAGGAAAACCTGACTTCGAGTTTGGTGGATTCGTCATCAAGTGAATCGGAAGCCGACAATGACCCGACATCAGCATCAAGTCAGTCGAAGTCAAGAGCAAAACGGAGGAAAACAAACACAGATGAAATTTCTGGAATTGTTTAAGAAAGAATCGGCAGAAGAGCAGAACCGTCACAACGAGCAGATGGCTATAGAGGCAAAACGAATCGAAGCCTTGAAGGACATAAAGGAACTTTTAAATAGGATGCTGGAAGGTGGCAATTAAGTTTCCTGTTTCAAGTGATTTTTTATGTTTATTTACTATAAATAGTTCAGTGTTAAAATTTTGTTGAATTCATGTGATATCTAAATGGACTGAATAAATGTGATATCTATTTTGTTTTACAAATAATAGTAATTGAAGTGTTATGCTGATATTAACATTTGTCCACCAAAGCACATGTATAAGATAAGGAGTCGTCTATCTCAGAGTAAACAACGAATGAAACCCTAGTGGAGGAGATCCAGGGAAGAGTAACCCAAGGAAACCGCTGCTATGTTAATTTGACAAAACAATTAGGTTCACAGCTCCTGGACCAGGACAAGGAAATGTACTCTCTACAGAACCCTTAGGGCCGGTTTGTTCATCTTTAGTTAACTCTAATCAATGGTTCTCCTAGCTGATAACCATAGAATCTGTTTGTTCAGTAAAATGTTAACCAGAGAATCCATGATTTGGTTGGTTAACCAAAGAAATCGATAATCAGCCGAATTTGGTCGGTAAATGGCATTTAAAGAAGGCAATTATGAAATTTTATTTGTTCAAGCTTTGACAAAACAGCAATTTTTTCAAAATTAAAAATAATTTAATTAATATAATAAACGCAAAATAGTGTGTTGCTTCGTATCTGCTATGCCGACGCATTTTTAATAACTGGCAGATGAATAATCTAAATACAATGCAAGACAGTGTCGAAAAAAATTATATGCATCGCTGCGACTGTGACAGCGATTAAATTAGATTAAATCTAACAACTGAATTGGCAAATGAACTGGAAACCTGGAACGATTTGTCGCAAAACTATGGTTTGCTGACCAAAGTGAAAAAGAAGTGAACAAACGTTTTTGAATAACCACAGATATAATATCGGTTAAACAAAATCTATGATAACCTAACCGCAGATTTAACCAGCTCTGAACAAACTGGCCCTTAATCTGGGATTGGAAGTGTCAACAGTGGTGTCAAACGTCAAAGTAAAAAAAAAAATAATAGTGACTTGATCGGCAGACACAGCAGAGAGAAGGCGGCATAGGACAGGATGTTACAGGAAGCTTTTCGCTTTAAAATGATGGTTGAGTTCATCAGCATATACGACGCACTCTTTAAGTATTCGAAACATAAACATTTTACGAATCTTCGATCAGAGACCGCTCGTTCAAAAACGTACGTTTTACGTAGGCAAGGGTTATAAGCAAGCCTTGTTTTGTATTAATTTCTATATATCATTTGGTCAATTTCTCTTTTCCAAGTCACTTTGACCATAAAATATAAAGCTTTCTTATGTCATTTTAAATGGCTCGAAGGACCAATGTTTTATATGAGAAACTCGAGATTTTGATCAATTCTGATATTACGATGATAGGGGAACTCAAAAAAGTGTGCCTCGCAATTCTGTCCGTCCGTATGTCTGTCTGTCCCACCCCTGGGGAATCTAAACGCTTGGACGGATTTGCTTCAAACTTCGTATTTAGAGTTTTTGGATTCCCGCTAGGGACGTTTTTTTTTTTATGATAGCCCTAATATTAACGGTACCTCCCATATACAAATTTTACGAAATATGGCGAAATATGACTAAATTTAGATTTTTTCGAAAACGGCTCTAACGATTTGAACCAAAATTGATCGTTGAGTTAATGTAGGCATTCCTAACATAACTGCATACCCAGTTTTTCGCTAAAAAGTCCAGCAACGGGAGTTTTGGAAATTGGCCTTTTCTCGAAAACGGTAAAATCGATTTTTGAGGTAGTATTGTCATTCTTAACCTGATGGCAAACTCAGTTTTTCGCTAAAAAGACTGCGTCCTTTGATATCCACCCAAATCCCTAATAATAGTACTTTAAAAAACTGCTGATATCTCTAAAACGCCATTTTCGATTATGATAAAAATGTCACTGTCAGGTAATGCTTAAATCCATAGTAATACCATATGCTCAGTTTTGAGCTAAACAGTTGAAATACAGTGTTTTTTGAACCATGAATGCGTCCTTCGATTTCCACCCCAAATCGCTTAAAACGGTACTTTAAAAACTACACATATCTCGAAAACGCCGTTTTCAATTTGGTTAAAAATGTAACTGCTAGGTAATGTTTACATCCTGAAGAATACGTCGTACTCAGTTTTCAGCTAAACAGTTTAGTAACAGTGCTTTTCGAATCCAAATTTGTAACATTTGTCAGCATAATTTTACAAAAAACCGCTCTAACGATTTTGATCAAAATACATATTTAAAACAACATAACCATTCTAAACATGATCACGTATGTACTTAGTTTTTCTCAGAAAACTCGAATATTGCCGTTTTATGAATATTTCTCAAAAATTACTACCCAAATCCCGACCATTTTTTTAAATAATAATCAAAAATGAGAATTCGAAATTCATCGCCTCCTTGCCTCCGTCAGTTTGGGGGGTGAAATTTGAAAGTAAGTAATAAAGTGTTGTAGTTAATACGTACATAATGTCTATGTAGTATGTATTACGTGTTTAGTTAAGAAGGTGGAAATAATTTTAAACGTAAAATTTGTTGAAATGACTCTGAGAGTTTGCGAGATTCGCAATAAACGAGAAAGTTTCGTGCGACCCAGTCGTGCACATTTTTTAATTTGTTTTTATACGGCTCGTATCGTCAGTGCCGGCTTTAGGGGTGGGCAACCGGGACGGTCGCCCGGGGGCGCTAGCACCTGAAACGTACATAATTAAATAGCACAACTTTACTGAAATACCTATCTCTTGCGATATAAAAACTAAATTCAGCGTATTAAATTGTATGAACTTATATTGAAGGGGTGAGTATGAGTACCTACTCAGCGTTTATCTACCACGACCTGTTATTGTGTTGCTTATATTTTCGTACCCCTCCCTAACTTATGTAGGGCGAAAGAGAGACGCACTAAGCGATCATAGAGTACATTTAGTCTAGTTTAAAAAGTTCTGTGATCAGAGAAGTCCCTGTATAGTGAATGACTTATAAAAACGGGCAACACATCCGGAGCGCTTGAGATGTTTTATTTGGGGGAAGTCCCAATAATTTTTTTTTTATAAGTGAGCATTTTTTAAACCAGTAGCGCGATTGAGACGCATTACCCTACGTCCTAATTGGCAGCCATCGTGCGACCGAGCAACGAGCGATGGTCGCTTCATCGGTCGATAAAAATATCAAACTGCAATAATTCTACTGTGTGTGTGTCTTTATTAAAACACAAACGCGTTTGCGCGATGTGGTAGCACGGTCGCACATGTTTGTTTCGAGATAGCTCAAGCTACATCACATATCACAAAAGCTTTTCATACAAACGCTATGAAAAGTAGCTTGGTCGCTTCAAATCAAGCCAGTTTGATTTTTGTCGCGCCGTCGTTAATATTGTAAAATGGAATAAGAAGGAAATTTAACAAATTTGTTCTTTTTTTAACCCTATTTTATGGAATAAACGTGCGGAATGTTATAAAAACCAATTAAAAACATGTGTAGTGTAGTGTGGAAAAGAGTTGTCTTAAAAAAATAGGGTAGTCGCGGGATGGTGTTTACAAAGCGTTTGTGTCTTTGTGAGCGACCGGTAATAGGATACGCATTTTGGTAGCGCTACAAACAAGCGCTGCGACCGACCAAAGTTCATCGTTCGGTCGTGCGATGCCAGCCCAATTAGGACGTAGCCTAACGTAGCCCAGGTGAAGAGGCTGTTGATGAACCAATAACTGATAAAAAGAAAATTTCGAAGTAGGTATGTACATTTTATTAATGCTTGATGCATGATTTTTCTGACGCGTGGATTTTTCCTGTTTAACGTAAAAGAAATCAAAATAAAGAATGGGGCATTGTTCTGAGCTGCAGGAAAAGTTAACGATCAACATTAAATCTGATATTGACGGAGATTTGTTGTGCGTTAAAATTCCAGGTCTCCAACACTATATCGAAGACAATCAGGTAACACCTTTGGATACATCACGCTTATTCTGAGATTCGATAGAATCAAGTGGTCATTTCTCGAATTCAAAACTTCGCTTTCTATATTATATGTTTTATGTACATTTTGTGATAAATCTTTCAATTTATGCAAAAGCAATAGAAAAAATATTTTTAAGTAGAGCCTGCGACAACAAATTTTCGCTCGAATAAAATTTGACATTTATCTCGATAAAACCGAAACTGAGAATATGGGAGAAATGAAAAAAAAAAAACACATCTCTATCGAAATCGAAAATTTGAATGTCAGTTGGCTGAAATCGAAGAACTTTCGATTCGATTTGAATCTCAGAAATAGAGTGACTAAATTTTATCAAAAAGAACAATTTTCAAGAGTTATATGCCAACACCTGGATATCGCTCAGTATTCTGTTAACAATACCAGTGACCGCTACAACCTACAAGTCGCTAACCCATTTTTGCTAAACCAAAGTTGATAAAACGGATTTAGGGTCTACACTCTACAATGTTTCAAACAAGATTAACTAGATTGTTTTTCCAGTGAGGCCATTGAAATCAAATTGTAGAAATTGTAGAAATTGTAGAGGCTAGACAGTTTTTTACCGTCGGCGTCGTAAGGTTGGTTTTGAAAATTGGCTATGTCGGTCAAGTAGTTCTGGTGCCTCCCATACAAAACCAATATTAAATCCATGCGAGTACATACACTAACTCACACGGAAAACATTTTGCATGGCTTGTATGTAGTGGAGGGTATCAAATGATAAAACTTTTAGGTACTAGTTTTAAATTTTAATGAAATATAAAAGCGCCCGGGCGCTTAGATCGTTAAGGCCGGCCCTGCGTATCGTCATAGTCACATGCCCGACAGTGATTGACGATAGTCGACATGTTAGCATATGCAGCCTGCGACGATAACGCGTATAGCGGTCGAGTCGTGTGTGGTGCGCCCTCTACTATAAGTACAAGTGTGCGACAACAAATCACATGCCTTTCGTACATCGCATTGCATACGCTACAATGACCATACGAGCCGTGAGCGGAAGGCCTAAGAAGTCAATCCACGTTCTTTCGATTTATTCTAACAAAAACCGAATTGGTCATTAAAGTGTCATAAAAACATAAACTTCACTTTGGCGTGCTGAATCACATTGAAATAATAAACCATTTAACTTCCAATAAATTAATTTAATCCAACATCCAACCGACGAGGTTTAGGCCACATATACCTAGCTTAGCTACATTTCTTTTCCATATTCAAATTTGATTTTGTATACGAAGAAAAAAAACAATTAAATAGGTTAATGCGTGATTTTGATGTAAAAATAATAACCTCACGATGTATAGGCACATACTCCAGCTTAAGTTCAATGTGGAACCTTCTGGGGGCTCTATCGTTGCTCTTCAATTAGCGCCAACATATTATGAGGTATCTTGTTAGGAGAACATTCTCTCCCATGGTCTGCTGGCAATAACAAGCATTATTGTAAATGGATTTCCACAAAGCCAGCACTTGCAGCAATGTTGCAGTTGTAACAGTAACTTCGCTGTGATCGCTTTTATTTGCTCTTCCATCAAGAACAGTGGAATTCCAAGTTTGTTCGCTACTCGGGCTGTGTTTACCCAAAAATGATCTTTAAACTGATTTGCCTGATTGATCTTGGAATTTTGTCGATGTTAATAATCGACATAAGTGTTGCCACCTCCCATGATCTGTATTCCAATGCTATAGCATCGAAGCATTTGAACTCCACCGATAGTGTGCCATCGAATGTCGTAGTAGCCGACAGTAAATTGAGTGGGCAACAACGGAGACCCCATAGATCTAAGCGCTATGTTGCATTTCCAGAAGGATCATCATTTACCGTATGTAAACATATGTCCGTCCTGCAGCAACAGTAGATCAGTGGTGAGATTTTTTTTGTTTCAGTGTGCAGTCTGTGCAACTGTCGGTGTGGTGGGCAGTCCTTCGTTCAACTATTTAAGTTATGGCCTAAATTGGGGTGTAGCTTATGATCTGCCAAACGAAACTTGGATACTTAACCATTTGCATGGTTTCGCAAGCAAACCCGTGCCGGCTGCCATTATAAGACGTCGCCATAGAAGGTCCATGTATCTATCAATTGAAAACACTATAGACAGGTTTTTTTTTTATTTTAACCATTCCATTTAACAATGATATTGCTCTAATGTTAATCTTTTACTTTCAGTATGGGATACAATGGCCGTGACTGCATCCTTCGTTCGTTGTGTGAAAGTCGGCAGTTTTTCAAATCAGAGAAATTGGGCATGATACCTGAACTGCTGAGGAGCATTTTCTCGTAAGTTTATCAAGTAAATTTGGAGATCGTTTAGTGATAGTATTTTTTTGTTTGTCATAGGTTGCCGAAAACCCGACTGTTTACACGAGAGATACATGAAAATCCCGACATCGAGCACTATAACAACGCTTACTTTAGTGACGACTACGAAGACTGTGAGAACAAATATCCCTGTTCGTTCTCATTGCTTGAACTTGCCATGGGGAAGTATTCAGAGCCGCAATCGGATTACTACGGGGTTTAATGAAAACGTGAAATAGATGAATGGAAATGAAGACAGTTGGTTTTTGTTTTATTTCATTATTCCTTTGGGATGATAGGGTGTCGTAGGAGTGGAAGTACCATTTCGGTGACATAAAAAAAATAAATAGGTGGCGCAACAGGCGGGTGACACCCAAGGCCTAGCTTCTCGCAACCATTCGTTTTGTGTGAGTTTCTATTTTTGGAACGAATGGAAGGGACCTACAATTTTATGCCGAGTCCGAACGGCTCAATTGAGAAGCTTTTTCATGACAGGCATACTCTCGGATGTTTGTCAGACGTTCGCGAGAGGTGGCGCAGTAGAAAAAAACTTTAAGATGTAATTTGGGTTTTTCCGGGGATCGAACCTGGGATCCCTCGCACAGTAGTCCAACGCACTAACCACTGCGCTACTGCGCCCACTTTTTGACATTTCGGTGACATAGTGGTTTACAAATTGGGAAGTTTTGTTAGTAAGTCTTAGTGACGGGTTCTTTATAAGTCACTTTGAGCACTTTAACTTTTGATAATGTGATAGGGAGCGGTTGAAAGGTGGTTGACGAAGAACAAAGTAAGTATCTGCTGGTGGGTGGTTGCTCGCATCATAAATGGAGCATCAGGAACTGTTTTATTCGAATATCCATTAAGATTGGTATGGGACTTCACTTTGACATACTAATTCGCTGTAAATGTGCGAAACGGGAGAGAGTGGCCTTCCAGCTTTAATAGAATTTTGTTCACTATTATGCTTATTTCATTTATGTCGGGTAGGCGGAAGTTTTGGTTTGAATAGTTCTATCTTTCTGAGTAACGAAACAAGTTGAGCTCGCTTCCACCATTCAATTAACAATGACACGGCATGTGGTTAAAGGCGTAGATTATAGGGACCACAGCTTCACACAACCATTCATTTGCATGAACGGTACCTTTAAGCTCAGTCGTAACAAGCATAGCAAGCCTCTAACACTAACACCTGACTTGGCTTAATGACTTTTTACATAAATGAAGATGGAAGTAACCATATTATCAGATTGCGCGGTACTAATAATCATTTAATGTCCAGTCTAAGTTTTGGGAATTCAAAATGGCGGACATATTCATATAAAATGATTTATTGTGACGCGCCAAAATATTTAATTTGAGGGTTAAAAAGATTATTGGTAAAACTCATTGTTAACCAAATTGATTACGTTGCGATTGAAGAAAGCTGTCAAATTATATCCCGACCACTAATAGGTTAGCCTTCAAAGGAACACCATCAATAAAGCACCCATTTAATGTAGACTGATCGCAGCTGCATGCAGCGAAAGAAATCGCTTACAAACCCACTCTGCACTAAAAAAAAAAAGAAAAGACTTCGTGAGCACAGCAATCGGCTTGAAAAAAAGAGAGAAAATTCTAAATAGAAGAAATAGGAAGTGAGGTACTCCAAGTTTTACTAAAAGATAGACAGAACTTGTCAATATAAAAGGACTTTAATGGAGACTTTTAGACCTAAAGAAGAATATTTAGTAGATGTACATAAAATTACAGTACCTAGATGTTGCAAATATAAAAAAACAATTCTGCAGGCTTTCAAATGTCGTAAGGACTACCTACCATAATTCCAGATTCGGGAAGATTGAACAATTTGATCTTGATAAAGGAAGCCAACTGGCTGCTCCATTAAGATTCAAAATAATCTCATCTCATCCACACTTATCCACACTTTTGATGTAAAAACTTTTACGAATCGCCGCGCTGTCATTTGCCAAAAGCCTATAGCCCTATATACCTATACTTTAGCTAAAAATGCCATCATACGAAGTTCAAGAGCGAAGGGTAAAATTAAGACATTTTTAAGCAACATTCAAGTCCCATCATACCATTAAAGGGCGCTTACTGAAGACAAGACTAGACAGGACCAGGCCTGGAATATTGTTCAAATATATGGAGCTCGGCTTCAAAACATTCACTTAACCTATACTTGACAGCATACAGAGACGAGCAGTTCCACTTATTGGAGACCCTACACTCACATCGAATCTACAACCGTTGGTGCACAGAAGACAAGTCGCTGAACTTTGCTATTGTTGTATAGGTACTTCCATGGTAGATGTTCCGAGCAACTCAAGACATTATCCCTCGAAATGCAACTTTTGGGCGCCCCACAAAACAGGCAGCTAATGCTCTGCTCGTGACTATATAGGTAGTTCACTTGACAACCGCGAGGATATCAATTTTCCAAAATTCGTTCTGTTATAGGACAAGCAAACTTTGGAACTAGATTCCTGGGGATATATTTTCAGAAGACTACAATTTGCAGCAATTTAAGTGCAGAACGTGAAAGGATTGATAAAGATTTGCCAAATATACATCAGCAAGCATCTGGAGTGCTGATGAAGCGTTATAGGTCCGCCTTCCCGAAAGAGAAGTATTAAAAAAAAAAAAGAAAACGCCAATTTTGGCAGCAACGACAGCTTGTAAAGAAAAGCAATATCTACTAGGATATCGGAACCGGAAGCCTTGGTACTCCGCGATAATATTTTATTCAGCCATTCGGACTCGCCAAAAGATTGTAGGTAGGTCCCTTCCATTCGTCCCAAAAGTAGAAACTCACACAAATGAATGAACATTTTCATTGTTCGTCAATTGTTCTGCTGCCTTTTTATTTAACCGATGTGTCCGGACTGATTCTGTACTCCGTGTGTTTTAACCGATATTTCCTCAGACGTGTGCCTACGGCTCAGGCCCACGAATTGTATTGTCTAGACGTATTTTTTTCCATGACTTTCGAAGAATAGCGTTTGAAATGAATTTTTTTGTTATGAGAGGTGTCACGACCTTTTGTTCAATCCCGCCAGGTTTTGTAAAATGCTTCAATCAAGCAAAGCTTAGATATAGTGATTTAAATAACTTTGTTGTAAGGGTATCCATTTGTCCAATTTTGATCACATTTCTACAGAAACATTTTTGGGCCAATAACAAATATTTTCTTAATATTTGAGTTCAATCAGTTCGGTAGTTTTCTAGATATAAGATTTTGGTCCTTTTGTCCAATTTTCACCAAATGGGAATCTAAATCATCCTTGGACCCACTCAAATACACACACAAAATTACATCAAAATCGGTTCAGCCGTTTAGGAGGAGTTCGATTACAATACACCTAGAGAAGAAATATATTATACTAGCAATGCCCGCGGCTCCGCCCGCCGGTTTCATTTCTTTTAAATAAAACTAAATTTATTTGACGTCTGTTTATATTTTTTTCTCTTTTTGAGCTTACAAAATATGTTAACGCAATGTTTTTTTTGTAAACTAAACACGTTATTTTTTTTAGTGGAAGCAAGTTTAAACAAATCACTACTGCAGCTCACACACGACCATGTCGGAGGTAAACTACGGCAAAAGCCGAGTAGTTCCAAAGATAAACCCTATACCTCCGTTTCCTCTTCCTCCATCTTCTCCCTAAGTAACTTATACTGGATCCGAAAGAATAGCCAGTATAATGTTGTAAGAATTTCTAAAATCGGCCCAATAGTTCCAGAGTTAGTCCCTACCACCGCTTTCCTTTGCTTATCTCTCCCCGTCCCAACTTATTCCTACGTAACCTGGTACTGATCCGAACGGTGTGACCATGACAACGCAATGGTAAAAAAATTTTTAAAACCGGCTTAGTAGTTCGAGAGATACCCTTTACCACCCCCTTTATATTTACTCCTCTACCACTACACTAAAATCTAAATTGGCATCACATCTATAAATGAGAGATATGAAAATACATCGCACCAATAGTTTAAAAAACTAATAAAATATGGCTTACATACACTAACACCCTTACGGGATAAACATTGAAAACAGGTGAATACTACGCGATGATATCGTTACACTTCCCATAGCTGCAGATCTCAAATATAGATGTAGATATGTACAATTGTGCATATCTACATACTTACGCATCGCAAACTCCTTATAGCTACGTAGTTTGTTTTACGCATATCCATTCCCTACACCAAATTCAACTACGCATTTCATGAGCATTTACAATTAAGCATTCTGAATGCCCGTCGTGCGAGTAATCATTCTATTTTTAGAACGAAATATAAAACTCCTAAGCACAACTGCAATCGATAAAGCAATTTTTTTCGCACTTTGCCAAATAAGATCTAATTTCAATTTATTTTATCTCACCCTCTGAATGGACCAGAAAGACTGTTAGCTCAAAATACTTGGTAAAATATTGCCTAACAATTAAAAGCATATCTTGAATTGACATACATAGATAGATCGAAATAGAAAAGTTTGTTTGAAAAGTTTTTCAACCGTTATAGGACGAATTTTGAAAAACGATGAATGGAGGCATGTAATAGTTTTGACTTATCTATCAACACACAAATTTTTAAGTTCATACGGCCAACGGTTCGTGAAACCCCTCTTATTCCCAGCGACCCCTTTACTCCTGAGCGATTCCCACCCACCCTACGGACTAAGTTGGCCACACATCTATAAATCAGAAAAAAAATCATGAAAATCGGACGAATGGTTCTCGAGTTATGGAGAAACGAACAGACGGATGTTGCATTTTATAAGTAGTACGGATAAGACTAGCAAACCCCCTGCATACTTCGTAGCGCAAAATAGAAAAATTAATTTCAAATTCATTTAAATCAGTGATAAACAGTTTCTATTGTAATGCTCTGTGGTAAACAACATTTTTGGCTTTTCCAGGATTCGTTTTGCCTAGATAATATTTTTGTCTATCAGGACAATACACATCAATGTTACAAATTTTCCAAACTTTAGCTCCCATGACTGTCGAAGAATAGCGCCACCTCACCCCTTTATCTATTTTTGACCAATCTTCACAATCGATTCGGTGGTTTTCGAAATATTACATTTTTAAAGTTTTTTTTTGTGTGGGCGCCCCTTTGTCCAATTTTTACCAATCTCCATAAGAATACCTACTCCTGAGGCAATCCCTAAGATTTTATGCAAATTTGAACTCAATCGATTCGGTGGTCGTGGCGCCATCTATCGGAAATTGGTCATACCAACTCAGAAACCTTCGTGGGCTCATGCACAACAACTTTGATGAAGATCATCACATGATCAAATGCATAGTTTACGATTCGATAAAGGACATACAGAGAAACATTTATTTTTATAAATATAGAAGAAGATTAGCTTTTGCCCGTAGCTTCGCTCGCGCAGCCGTACGAATTTGGTACAGAGAGATTGCTTTACACTTTCACAGTCAATTAGTTTACTATTTCATATTTATATATTGCGCAAGAAACCTACCTAAGAAAGTACCTAAGGGACAGTTAGTATATCTTAGAAAAATATGTTTAACACCCTATTGGAGAAAGCAGGGCAAAAATTATATGATCAATTTGTAAGTGAAGCACTGGCATCTGGAAGTATTGGCTAAAAATGGTTTCAGGGTTATTTTGTATTGATTTAGATTAATCACTATTATGGCAAGTTGAATGAAGTAAGGTCATGAAAAGGGATCATCACAAAATTTCCAAAATCGGAGAAATCGATTTTCTTTATTTCTTATATAGAGTACCCAGACCGAGTTTAAAGTCGATCGGAAGAACACTTGCCGAGCGTTCATGTCAGTTTCATTGATGTTATATATGTATGAATTATTATTGTGAATTATGCTATATATGGGCGCAGTAGCGCAGTGGTTAGTGTGCTGGACTACTGTGCGAGGGATCCCAGGTTCGATCCGCGGAAAAACCCAAATTACATCTTAAAGTTTTTTCTACTGCGCCACCTCTCGCGAACGTCTGACAAACATCCGAGAGTATGACTGTCATGAAAAAGCTTCTCAATTCAGCCGTTCGGACTCGGCATAAAATTGTAGGTCCCTTCCATTTGTCCTAAAAATAGAAACTCACACAAAACGAATGGTTGCGAGAAGCTAGGCCTTGGGTGTTACCCGCCTGTTGCGCCACCTATTTATTTTTTTTATGCTATATAGGTATTATTATTACTATTGTGAATTTAATGAATTATGTTATCTGTCATATTTGACAGCCATGGAATAAAACTTCACTTTGGATACGACAATCGACAGCGTGGTTTCTTTTCCTCTTCTTATATTTTTGGGGTTAGGCAAAAACCTATCAATTGAGTATGATCTAATGGGCATTTGAATAAGCAGAAAACTCAAATATAAGAAAAGTAAGGAGCGTTACGGAGTCAGTAATCAGTGGAAATATATTTTTATTTATATTTATCTATGGAAAGAGAACAAAGTTGAAAGAGTCCTTATTTTAGGAGCTTTGTCTCTCGTAAGGACTGTGAGCTATTTAAGACAGCAACCCGTAACAACACACAAAAATAGTCAGTTAAACAACAATCCAAAAATAGATACATGTGTTTCTTAGCTGATATAAAACCTAACCAGTCAATAACTTTTACGCATTGTCAATAAAAGTACGGCTTAGAGCGTTTGACGCAAAATTTGTCATAATCGGATTTCGAACAAAGACACCTCATGGCATTGTCAAAAAAATGTACACTCCAAAATCTGAGAGCATGTTTAAAATAAGTCTATAGAATTGAACTGAAGACTGAAGCGGTTTACAAATTCCAAAGATGAGAAGCCACGGGCGTCCAACCCATACTTGGAGTAAATATCAAAGAACCAAAAATTATGAAAATTTTAAAAGCACTCCACAGCATCATCAGCACAAACGAAGTATAATTCATAAGTCAGCTCTTGTCAAAGACATTTGTTGATCCTGACATCGATGTAACCCAAATAGAACACCCACGAAGCAGACACCACTGACAAGCCATTCCAAATGTATATGAATAGGCTAGGCTCCCTCTTATATGGGTGGTTACTGACAAAAATAAATAAACCCCTTGTTCTCCCACATATAGGCCAGCAGTTATTAAAAAAATAAAATGGAATTTATTGACATAATACCTACTGGAAATTAAAGGTGCGAAATGCGAATCCTTGACATAACCGGCATACATTTCACTAATTAGAAAGTAAATACCATGTGATTTGATTTCCACCCGCCTCAACCGCCCTGGCTCCTAGCAAGCAGCATTAGTTAATAGCACACAACCCTTAGCCCAGACCCATATATTCCAACCTTGATCTAGGAAAATCAATTTGCGTTAAGTGCTCATATATTTGCCAAGAGGCGAAATATTGCTTCCCCGGTGCGATGCTGACTCGGAAATATCTTTGATCTGCTTCTTGCCACGTATACCGAGAATAGATCCAGTGTGGCGCGCTGTTGCTGTCATCGTCCCTCATTTCTATGCTATCAACGTTCCGTGTCATCTTTGTCATCGTTGCGCTGCCGGGTTTCTTAGCGACATGAAATGTTCGCCACCCCCCCCCCCCCCCCTTCCAAAAAAATGAAAACCGAACTGAAGCAGCACATGAAGTAAGATTTAATAGGAACGATAACCAACCCTGAATGGGTTACTCGGGGATGTGTCGCCTCTGACTATGACAAGAGGAAAGGTTCCCGGGCCAAGATAATGTGTTTTGTATCTTTCGCCCAACAAAAGCACCGAAAGGGCGTTAGAACGGATGGATGAAGAAATAGCACTCCGTGGAGGGGGCGACAAACTCCCAAAAGAAATCCGTTTCATATAAGATGTACCGTGTTGAGTGCTCCACCGTGTGTACATATCTTTTGTGTTGGATCAATTTAATGCATGCAGTCAGTCTCCATGGGATGTTTTGAGGAGATAAACTGTTTTTTTTTTCCTTTGCATTGTTCTCCCATTGATTTATGGGGAAATATGCCCGAGTGGAATTTTGTTAGCTTTTTGTGCGTGGCTGGCGCTGAATGCGTTTCGATTATGTAACCAATTTGTCAGTGAGTTCTTTTGATGAATATATTTCTACGAGTATACATAATTTGTTTACGAGACATAGTCCTTTTCAGGGCGTGATGAAGGAATAAGTTGTCAAAAAGCGTCTGGGTTTTTCGTTAAGCACATTTTATTTGAAGTTAAGCAACTGAAAGAAGTTATCAAAAGTCAGTGGGTGGAGGTAAAAGCAAACGGAGCAGATGAACATTAAAAAAAATGTTTTCTGAATTAGGTCTTAAAAATGTCTCAATAAATATTTTTTTTTTTATTTTTTTATTTTATTTTTATTTATTCACATTTATGTATTTACAAAAGTATTACCCGCAAAGCAAAATGCTTATCTGCAGGTGGTTACAAACAATATTAAAATTTAAATTTTGAAGTAGGTAGTTTCAGTTTCCGATTTTTATCAGATTTCATCTTAACATTATTACATTTATGAATATGTTTTAAGTCAAATTCAAAGTGAACAATTTAACAATCAAATTCAATAATTTTGCTACTGTACATAGTAAAAATCAAGCAAATATTTTTTTATTTCTTTTTTTCTTTTCTTAAAATTTAATAAGTTTTTTATGTTTTGTGGGATTGAATTTATTGTTTTAGGAATCACGCATCTCAATTCGCGTTTTTCGTATATGTTAAAATGTACAGGTACTTCAAGCATCCCCTGTGCTCGTCTTCTTGTGTTTTGGTTGTGTCTTATTGGCTGAAGAAATCTTGGATCATCCATGTAGTGTTGTAGTAATGTCATCTGGTATATCGCATTAACATCTAGAACTTTAAAGCATGAGTTAGGTTGTCTAAAAAGCTTAATGAGACGATGTTGAATATTTGATATCTTATCAAGATGTGATTTTGAAGCATGACCCCATGCCAGGATCCCGTATCTTATTCTGGATTCAGCAAGCGAATAGTACACCTGTTTCTGCACGTTGAGGTTAGAATATTTTTTGAGGTATACCATGGCAAAAAGAGCACTTTTCAGTTGGAGTCGTAGAACATTGATGTGCTGCCGCCAGAGAAAATGGTCGTCGATAGTGACTCCCAAATATTTAATTGTTCTAACAGTTTCGATAGCTGAGTTGTTGGCTGATGTAGGGCAACGATCGTTTCTATGAAAAAGATTAAAAGTTTCCTCGCACTTAGATGAATGGCGTATATGCATCACTTTTGTTTTTCCAACATTAATAATTAATCCTTGGTCATGACACCATTTTGAATTCTTCTTGAATTATTTCCAGGGCTGAATTAAAGCTTTTATGTTTGACGACAATAGTTATGTCATCCGCATAAGCATAGGCAGTACACTTTTTAAATAAACGCAAAAGCTCATTTGTATATAAAATAAACAAAATATTGGCCTTTCATTGCTTACTGTATTCGAAACTTTTAC
Source organism: Cheilosia soror (assembly GCA_949372485.1). NCBI lineage: Eukaryota > Metazoa > Arthropoda > Insecta > Diptera > Syrphidae > Cheilosia > Cheilosia soror. Next base: position 125,383,648 of record OX443561.1, read on the forward strand.
TCTAATTTTCCTGTCAGTAAGATAGCTTTTGATCCAGTTGGCTAGTACTCCTCTCACACCAATTCTATGGAGACTTTCAATTAGCTTTTGATGAGTTAAGGTGTCAAATGCTTTGCTGAAGTCGATAAATATAACAAGTACATGCAGGTTTCTATTAAGGGCCGCATTAACGGTATTAGTAAACTCTCCTAATAATGCTCATGTACTCTTGTTTTTCTGAAACCCGTACTGATTCGGGTGCAACACTTTATGCCTTTGAATGAAGTTAATAAGCCGATTAACAATGACTTCTTCTAGGCATTTCTCAACTGCAGAAAGTATTGCGATTGGCCTATAATTCTCAAAATGTTTTTTGGTACTTTCTTTAAAGATTGGCCTAATGATTGCAGTTCTCATTAATTTTGGGACATAGGCTTGTTCAATACCACGGCTAATAATTGTTTGAATAATTCGCGCAAGAAAAGTGGCATTCATTTTTAAAAATTATAGGTCTTATGTTGTCCACTCCGGAACCTTTTTTGCTGTCTAAGTTAAATAGCATTAGAAATATTTCTTGTTCACTTGGTTCTTCAATGAATATGCTCTGCTGCAGATGGAAGTTCTCGTGGCTTGACGTTTTTACATTGCATATACGCATGATCGACGAAGTTTGATCAGAGAACTGACGTGCAAACTTTTCCACAATGCCATTCAAATTATTTCCACTATTGCATAAATTGGTTTTGATGACTTCATCAACTGAGGGTTTTTTTCTTCCTAAAAGATCATTAATTATATTCCATGTTTTTCTAGGATCATTTTGGGAATTTTTGAATTTTTGTTTGTAGAAATTGGCTTTAGTATTTTGTATGTTTTGGTTTACAAAATTTCGGAAACGCTTATATTCAGTTTCGTAACTTTGACATCTTGGGTTATTTTTCCATTTCCTATAGAGTTCATCTCTTTTTCTACACATTGCAATTATCTCGTGTGAAATCCATGGTTTTCGTTTGCGTTTTCTGTCGGCTGTCTCTATTTTGCTAGATTCAGCGTATATTCTGTTCATGATATTTACGAAATTATTGTACAGAACTTCGACATTGTTTTCTTCCATCATATTCTGCCAGTTTGTCTGCTCAATAAGCTCATTAACTCGTTTTGAGTTAATATGCACAGTATTAACTTGTTGATTCGGTCGGTCATTGCTTAAGTCTTTAGTTGCGTACAAAACTACAAAGTGATCAGATAAGTCGGTTTCAATAATGGCTGAGTGTATTTCAAGTTGAGTGATGCTGACATAAATATAATCAAGAAGAGTGGATGTATTTCTTTTTATATCAACGCGTAATATAAAATTGTTTAAGTTCTTTTTGAAAATTTACTTAGGCAGCTCTACAGTTCGGTAAGAACCAATACTTCAACTAACAACGTCTCTCCAGATAGCCCGGTTCTTAGCTAACGGCCTCCAGTTGCGCACTATAAGTCAGTTGAGGTCGGCTTCTACTTGAGCGCGCCACTAAAGGCTATATAGCTTTATACCTCATTCTCCCTTTGGATTGAAGTTGAAGGAAGACTCTTCGGGTCGGAGCGCTAGTGACTATTCGCTCTACATATCCTAGCCGTCTTAGATGACAGATGGTGACCAGATCGATGTCGCTGTACAGCTGTTAAATAGTTGTTGAATCTCCTCTTTCAAATATTTAACGCAAATGGGCTGGCAATTTTAAGAATTCACAATAGTGTTGGCCTCGACTCCAGTAGTGCGTTTCGCGTCGATGTGGTGGGTGGGCTCATCAGTAGACGACTACCACATCTGATCTAGGCGCACTGTTTGCTCGATTTTCACCGAGACTATATGATTTTTCAATCAACAAGTGACTGTGAATCATACCTCAAGACGAATCTTTGGTTCAAAGACTATCGCCGAGACGATTTGTTTTTGCCTAGGGCCTGGCTTGTCCAGTTAATCAAACTACTTTCAAACATAAACATATTTATGAGTTGAATAACGTTGGAGTGTACGATTGTCATAATTTTAAGAATTCTCTGACCGAGGATATCCTTACCCGAAGGACTGGGATTTTCAATTCATTAAGAATATTCTTGGTTCGTTGGAATAGTTATAGCACAGCATCCAACGTAAATTCTCTCTAGTCTCGCGGCAACTCGACTTCGCAATGCTGAGAATAAGAGGAAACTTAAAAGAAATCATTAACACTAATAGCCCGAAATGGCTTCTCGAAACTAATCACAAAATATTATTTTTTAATACTATAATAACGTTCGAATTTCGAAGTAAGCTAAGTATTTATCAAAAGATACACCATCCAATTGAAAATATATTTTCTCTCCCAATCTGGCTTATTAAAAGGCCAATCACTGAAGGTACGCATTAACGCGCATTACTTTCAGTTCGCGTCCTCCTTTAAAATTATTAAAATCAACAAGAAAATAGTTTATAAAAATTCTTACTCCATAACATTTGAAAGAAAAAAAAAACACATAATCAAAATGTGATCTCATTCTACTATCAATATATAGAACGAAGTCACAGTTCATACAATAGAAAATTTATTTTTCTTACAAACGAGTGACTTTCCATTCAGGATATGCAACCACTTTTAATGTTACTCCAAGGACCTTCATTCACAGAAACTTTTAGAATTCGATGCGCATTGATGAATTGAATTTCATACTATACGGCTCCTTGGAGAAATATCCTGAAAATGAGAACTATTTTTTTTTCTCATCGAACAATATGAAAAGGAACACGACCTCGTTCTAGTAAACATCAATACCATACGTACCTACATATGATGGAAACGTACATTTACTTGTTTTTGTAAAGAATTCCCTTGTTTCAACATCCTGTAAAATGGTTTCTGTCATTCAGATCGATTTTTAATTGATTTGATGGCACTTTGGATATGTGAGGTTTATTTTGCTTCTTCAATAAAGTGAAGTAGTGTTTTTTATACTGAACCGTTTAGGTTGGGGAATAGTTTTTTAATGTTTAACCATTATACGCGGTATGTTCTGTTACGAATCCATTTCTGATATATGGATCGTAAAAGATATCGACCATGAGAGATGAAAGTGAGATATATTGATCTGAGCGGCTTCGGATAAGCAATTCGGATTCGTCTCAAAGTAATTGTGAAGGTAACTGATATTCCGATCAATGGTAACGTCCGTTTTTAGGCGTGACTTACTTTGTGTTTGGTGACGTATTTGGTTAGCTTCTGCAGTTGGTGCTGTTGGAGCCCTTATTGTCTTCAAAATTTCAGCAGCTATGACTCGCAGATATTGGTTACAAGTTACTTGATTTCTTACAACGAGGGATTTAGTTTTGCTTTGATGGTTGCTGCCCTTCGAACGGATTTGTGAGGCATCCATTCTTAGCGCAGACGAAATTGCAGTCCCTCGCAAGGTACATGTCATAACGCCCAGTGTCATAAGGCCCTGGGGCGCTATGACACTTTTAAAAGTGTCATATCGCCCGTGGGGCTTTAAGCAACTTTTTTGTGGTCCTTATGACACTATAAGAAGTGCATTAACGCCCCAAAATGAAATATCCCCAGGGCGTTATGACACGCACTCCCTCGCAAGTCCCCTTAAACCCGCTAACCAATCGGTGATTGTTCCTGGAACCATTTTGTATGGGAAACATTTTGCAAAATTCGACGGCGGATTGTATTGAAAGAGATACCACAATTTCGACCATCTTCGTTTTCAAAGTTTTATTAAGAAAGAATATTTAAAAAAGCGTTGAAAAGAACTGTTTTCATTTAGCTAAAAAAAAAAATGGTTTCCGGAAAAAAACTTTGACAGCGACAGAAAGAGGAAAAATAGATGCCTTCAAGGGAGTTAAGACTCTCAGGCCGAGAAATTGCAAGGAGGCTAAACAGAAGTAAGACTGTTGTAAACTTGTGGATCCACAATATTAGGGGGAAAATCAAAAAGCACGCACGGCAGAAGCGACAACATGGCGAAAAAAGCGGTTAATTCTACGGCTTGCCTCAAATTCTACTCTTCCAGCGACTAAAATAAGGGCCAACAGCGGAGTATCAGCCAGAATAGCACCGGTCCGAAGGATAATACGAAAAAGTGGTACTATACAGACAAGAAATCTGTTTTGAGGCAAGTCCACAAAGAGCATCGAATGAATTTGGCACGAGAACATGTCGCTTGGAGCAAAATGTATGGCCTCATCCTAGTTATCGCCAGTGTATGAAGCCCTTTCTGCCATCTTAAAATTGTGAAATTGGGCACATTAGCAGATCCTGTGGTGCATACACTGCGAAAAGTCGAACATTTTATATATTTCATTCAGAAGGCGTGGTATCCAAATAGAGGAATAAGACATATTCCAATTCTGGGGGCGTGGTATACGCCCAATTTAAACGAAAAGCTAGTTATTTATTTATAACACTTTCGATTGTCATAGAAAGTTGCATTTAGGACTTGCAAAATTTGGTAGGTTTACATGGCAAAATGTGGGCGCAGTAGCGCAGTGGTTAGTGTGCTGTGGCCTATTTCACCAACTTACAAATTGTTGTTTACAGGCATTTTTTTAACAAATTTGTGCGAAAATCGATTTTTTCTGTTTCAAACAAATTTTGTATTACAAAATTGTTTTTGTTATTTAGATAGGGAATTTTGTAGAAATTTCATTATTTCCGTTTCACCAAAAGTTAATTTTCTTTGTTGCTTACATGTACAAATATGTTAAAATTTACATTTTTTTCAAGTTTGTGTTTCACCAAATCAAAAAGTTTTACAAATTTGTTCAATTACTGAAAATTTCTTACACTAGAAAGATCGTGTGTCGATTTAGTAACAATTTGTAATTTTTCAAAGGAAGGAACGTCGAAGGCATAGTAGCACCAATAGTGATATAAGTTTATGCTAAATTGACGAAGAAAAAACTACAAAATTTCAGATTCTTTTGTTTTGAATGAAAAGTTTCAGTTAAAACGTGCGCTAAGCCCAGAGGAAAGGGAACGAATGAGAGGGAACGAACAAATTGATGAAATGCGAACAAACCACTTTTGATAGGTACATTTATGAAAAAGAAATTGCACATTTTGCGATAAAGGATGATAATTAATTATTATCCCATCAACATGTATTAAGAAAACACGTTTAAAAATAGTCTATACAACGAAATTTGGAATTCCAAATTTTATGCAGCGAATGGAAACACCGTCGGCGGCGCGAATTGTCAAAGTGTATTCGCAATCAACATTTTTAAACGGCTAGAGAAATTTCTGGTAGTAACTGAAGGCTGAAATTTGTGAACTGCCGCCACCATGAAAAGTGTTTATGTAACGAACCGTCAAAACTCGCGAATATTCGTTCGTTTGTAAGTAGTTGGTCGCTCTCATGTGAATAGTCCTTTAAACAAATTGGACATCGGATTGCAAATCAGTCTGAAAATAATCTTTTCCCTGGCCGATACTTACATCAATTTCTAACAGGCTAGAAAATGTGCCGAAAAAAAAATATTTTTCTTACGGCCGATTTCTTCACATGAGTACTAGTACCCGGTCTAGCTAGACCTGGTACTAGCTTGATACTCGGTACTAACGAAAACTTAGTACTTGTGTATTTCTTCACTTTGCTAGTACCGGAGCTAAATTTATCAACCGTACTAACGACTAATAGGTACGTCTAAAAACTGGTCTAGTACCCATTTTTGACTAAAATGTCATAACGGTGACATTTTTATGCTTATTGGGCGTCAAACATTTTGCAGGATGACTGATTTTTATTCATAAGAGCAAGTATTTTTTTTAATACTTTTGTTGCTTTCCTGTTGTAAAATATATGTGTTTAGGGGTATCCAGCATTGGATAGCATATGATAGCGTATATGATTGGTTTAATTTTTTTTTATTATTACACATATGGAACTGAACTCACCAATTCGGTGTTTGCAATTTAACATGAGTGCGGTAGGTTGCACCGATTGTCCGTGGAGACTATGCAAAGCAATAAAATGCTGCATCGGCCACCTCCTGTTCTTTCAATGTTGCTGGCATTTGCATAAATTTGTCCAAATGGCGGGTCGAGGCCATACATCATACTTTTGGCAGTATTCGACATACACTAGCGGCTGGTACGCGATTGACGTCGGCAACCACTATTTACATCGATCCACTTGCCATGAATCGTAGAGTGATCTGATCAGCAATTACTGCTCAGGCAATATCTAACGATTACTGGTAAAATCGTGAGTAAAAACGATTACCGACTAAAACTAAAAGTATATAAAATATGTTAACCGTGAGTGTGGGTGCTGCAATTCGTCCATTTTCGAACGTAAAAAACGTTACTCTGGACAACTGAAATCGCCGAAAAAATCCACATCTTCCTAAGTATTTACTGTATTCCATTGTAGCATAATATCGTAGATGCGGCGCTCAGATCAACGAGTTGCCACCCCTTCTTCACCATTTTCATTCACAATGTCGTCATCGAAATTATTGAACCAATTATCCCTATCAAAAATGAAATCCATTTTCTAATCAACTTCATTAGACTTAAACCTACGATGTATTTACTTTTTGACAAAAATAGGCAAGAGCTAAAGCAATGAAATCGATCTAACGACGTTAGACTTCCGATTTTGAGGGTCCAGCTAATACCGAGTACTAACTAATACTCGGTACCGAATTCAGCTTAGTACTTCCTGAAGAAATGACTTGATACCTATTTGAGTATCAACTTTTGGTATAATACCGGTACTAGCGCTAGTACTTTGTGAAGAAATCGGCTGTTAAATAAATAAATAGCCGTACATACACTAGCTTCTTACATCCATTCGTTTTTGAGAGTTTTATTTTTGGGACTAGGTAATGGAGGAGACCCACAATTTTATGCCGAATACAAACGGATGAATTGAGATGATTTTTCAGGACAGTTATACTCTCAGATGTTTGTCAGACGTTCGCGAGAGGTGACGCAGTAAGATGTAATTTGTGTTATTCCTAGGATCGAACCTGGGGCTAGGACCCTTCGCACAGTAGTCCAGCACACTAACCACTGCGCCCACCATTTTTCCAACATTTTTCTTATCGCGAATAAAACCGATAAAAATGTTGTTTCTGTTAATTTTGCTCTTTGATGTTATCAGTAAGATTGTTAGAAGAATTACAAAATTATGAAAAACAGTTGTTGTTTACAACTCTGAAAAATATACGGTGAAACGGTTCGTTTTTTCTATTTGTAAATAACAAATACAATTTCCCTTCATTTTTTTCTTTTTCTAACAAATTTGTTGGAATTAAGTTTGTAGTTTGTGAAATAGATAAATCAGTTAACAAATTTGAAAATGTAATCAACAAATACAAATTTGTAATTATAATTGTAATTTGGTGAAATAGGCCACTGGACTAATGTGCGAGGGGTCCCAGGTTCGATCCCCGGAAAAACACGAATTACATCTTAAGGTTTTTTCTACTGCGCCACATCTCGCGAACGTCTGACAAACATCCGAGAGTATAACTGTCCCGAAAAAGCTTCTCAATTCAGCCGTTCGGACTCGGCATAAAATTGCAGGTCCCTTCCATTCGTTCCAAAAATAAAAACTCAGACAAAACCAATGGTTGTGAGAAGTTAGGCCTAGGATGTCCTACACGCCTAGCCTGTTGCGCCAACTATTTTTTTTTTTTTTTACATGGCAAGTTATATCTTCACAACATTATATAGATAATATACAAGAATTTCAAAACTAGACCAATGAACCTACCAATTTTTTTTTAACACTGAAATTTCTTAAACTAAAAACTTGTCGTACACTTAGATCTCATTACTTTTCGTGGCTATTTACACTATTTTTTGGCATTTATGTTTTTGGTATGATAAGAATTTTCGCATAAAAAATTTTCCCATCCCTCCCCGCTATTTCCCCTTTTCGGCGTTCGAATTTCTCAAAATTGTTCGTGTAGGCAAACATTATAAGACGTCGTGAAATATTAAAACGATGTAAGCTGGGTGCACATAATATTTTGAAATTTGTATTTTTAAATGCGATGGCCGCTGGTACATGCCGCTGTAATACATTATGTTAACATAACGTAATATGTATACATATCTCTATAAATGAAATGCTTTTTACTTTCTGGTCCATTATTTATAGAGATTTAAAAAAAATCAAAAGTCTGTATCTGAAGTAATGAAAGGGGGCGCCGCGCAGCCATGATTCCGATTCTTTGACACTCACGTCAATTACTGTTCACTCAAAATTGAAATCGACTTTACTTCAGCGCTTTAAAAGTTTCGTAATTGAAATTAAACTGCTATACACGCTATTGGGCTTCGAATAGCTATACTCAAGTGTTAAACGCTGGTTGTTAAACAAAGGACCATATCACCAGTTGTAGTTTTCCCACCGTTGCGTTGGTGTTGTTGTTATAATTAAATTATCTCTCGCATCGCTGTCAACTTCAAGAGTTGCGTACACACATGGTCGTCGAGCACTGGCCATTCCGGCCGAGCGACCAGGTTTCACTTACTTTATATAGGTTGTTTTTTATATAAATCAGCATAAATTAAACGCTAGTGGTGCATTGGTTGACGTTTTAATAAGGATGTTAAAGGGAGCCACATTAATAGAGCTTACAATCACAACACCGTGGATCGTTATACGTTGCCGCCTCTTGTTTGTTTGTGCACGTCCTGTGCAGGACTACTTTATCTATTAATTATTGCCGGACGAATTGAAAATGCATCATACTTCGGCATCGTGCAACGAATCGTTTATCTTTTGATTTACCATGCCCAGAGGAGATTAACCGATGCATTTAAGTGTGTAAATTAAAAGTCCAATATAGCGGAGATGGGTTTAAACTACAATTAAAAAATAATTTTCTTTTTGAATTTAAATTGCAATAATTAAAAGTTGGGAAATTTTTAAGGTTTTTGTTAAAGTTTTTTTTTTGAAAAGTTTAACATCTGATTTATTATCGGAAGGATAATAATATTCACACAAGTAGAACTCTATAGCTTGTGAAATCTTGTGATTTTTTGGTGCCATGAAATAAAGACTTATGCAAAAAGGTCCAAAATGTAATTTTGGGCTTTATTGCACTTCTGAAATTCCAATAAAGTCCAAAACGATTTTAACAAAACGAAAACATATAAGTTTTTATTTTAAAACCCTAAAATAGGTAATAAATAAAAAAATAAAATAAATTGTAGATATTAATCTTTAAAAAACACAGAGATAAAAATATTTTTTTGCGCAACACAGAGATAAATATCTTCTTTTCTTCAATAAAGAAAGAATTACATTTTTGATAAATAATTTTCACCTTCATTTTTGTTTTCTTTAAATTTAACTGCACTGATTTTTTTTAAGCGTTTCATAACCAAAATATTAAACAACACACAAAGGAATGGCTAGCTAACTTGTTCTAAAAGATAGTTGACATGCAGACGCATTGCAAAACTGAAACATTTTTCGTTGAATTTTGCAAATAAAATCTGAGCTCTCTAGTATACCGAGATTTTCATAGTTCTCTATTTATAGAACCTAGTCTGTGTAAAAGTTCATAATGGCTTCACGAATACTGTCCTTTAAAGCGTCAATTGTCTCTGGCATGTCGGCGTAACACTTATCTTTTACGGCACCCCACAAATAATAGTCCAACGGTGTCAAATCGCAGCTCCGCGGTGGCCAAACGACATCAGCTCTGCGGCTGATAATGCGATCTTCAAAACAGCAGAACACAGAACAGTGTAGCTTCGGCTGTGTGGCACGTAGCGCCGGCCGTCCTGTTGAAACCAAATGTTGCCAATATCCTCCTCTTCAATTTTTGTGAACAAAAATTCGTTCAACATGGCCCGATAACTATCGCCATTGACTGTAACGGCCACTCCTTGCTCATTTTCGAAGAAAAATGGCCCAATTATGCCTCTGGACCAAAATCCGCACCAAACAGTTTTTTCTCGAGTGTACGCACTGTTTTTGGCTTTTCACGCTTTGGTTTATCGATGAGGATGCCAGTTTCTTTCACTTTTTTCACAAGATAACGAACATACGGAGCTGACGGTGCTTATATCTTCTTCCAAAATCCGTACGCAATTTTCGCACACATTCTGCAACATTACCATGATTTTCAAAGTAATGTCGCAATATTTCCCAGCGTTGTTCAAGCATATACACAACCATATTCGTTCAGCGGAAGGATAAAACTAATTATCTTTCAAATCAGACATGAGCTAGGTGTTACCATTCGCGAAATAAGCACTAGTTGCAAAAAAAAAACGTTAGATGGCGGACCCTTTATTCCTCTTGTTTGTCTAGTAGCGAAGGACCCCGGAGTATAGATCAGAGGACGTGTCACGCAATTGGACTGGAGAAAATGTAGTTCCAACAGGTTGGAGCAACGGTGCATACTTACTCCAGGAGCCACAAACGCCTAATCTCATGTTTTGCCGATTTGCACTGGCTGGAAAGATCGACTGATTTAGCCGTTCCAAAGTTTTTTTTTTTTTTTTGTGGGAGTTTTTAAAAGTCAACAAGTCTCAGGCTCTCGAAGTCCTCAAAGAGTTTATCCGTCAAGAATGCGATGACCTATTATGCCGGAAGTTCTGGCAAGAGTAATGGAAAATTCAAAATCGGGCCCGAATGGTCATCTCATAAATTTTGGCAGAATGGAAAAAATTTGAGACATCAAATAAAAATAAATTATAACCAAAATATATATTTTAGTATTTAATATTTAGTATTCAATTTTAGTTTTAAATGCGAGGCTAGCTATTGAAAATTGTGAGATTTTGTGGCAGGACCCTAACCCTAATAGAAATTGAAAAATGGCGAAGCAACGCGCAAAGTTTCAAATCAACACGACCAATAAGTCGAGATTTATTGTGTTTTTAATGTTAACTAAAAAGCTTTCTTTTCCCTTTTTAGGCGCAGTAGCGCAGTGGTTAGTGTGCTGGACTACTGCGCGAGGGGTACGGGTACAATGTTCGATTCCCGTGAAAACACAAATTACATCTTAATTTGTAGGTCCCTTACTCCCTTCCATTCGTCCCAAACATAAAAGTCACACAAACGAATGGTTGTGAGAACGAGAAGCAAGGCCTAGGGTTGTATACTCGCCTGTTGCGCCAACTATTTACCTATTTATTCTTTATAAAAAGCTTCCTTTAATAGAAAACGCCCTAACACAAAAAATCCCAGTTTTATGCGCGCCTATAAATACAGGGAGTAAAATATGTCCTCATAGTCTGGGATGTGTGCTGCTGAGTCAGACAGTCGAAGACAAACTTTTTTAATTGGTATAGATGTAGCGATGTAGGTACTGTACTGAGTGCATTTACATTATTTTTATTCTAGGGCCAAAGATGCGTGCAATTTCGATCCGTAAATCCTTTTTTTGGAGGCTCATCCACCTTTCTTGTATACCTACTCGGAATATCCATATGCACTGATACCCAATATATAGGGTTAACGTATTCGCAGACTAAATATCGGTTTTCCATTAATTACTACCCATAGGCCATAACTTGATTGCGACTGACCCCTTTGCTTCTGTGGACGCTTGATCGTCAAAGTATAGATATCGTGATGTCTGTATTTTTATCGATCTGTCAAATTTGCTGCGGTGGGTGCACAATATATACCACCTTCTGGATTTTGGGGAGATATGAAAGATGATATTTATTTTTAATAACTTTTCCACCATACAATATACAACTGTACCGTATAATGAAGCTTGGCCTCAATGCAGCTGTATCTACTGCCAGTGTGCCATCTTTGTACCTACAATTTGAATCCACGATATGGGCAGGGCATGCAGTTCGTCGTATATTTTTTTGTTTGATATTGATGCAATCCTATAAGCTATTCTTTGAATTTATTTTTAATTGCTGATGGATGACGAAAAGCTTTCTGGGATATTTTTATTTTAAATTCACTCATTGACACTTGAAATCCGAGTTTCCCAAAGTGTGCTTCGCGCCATGAAAATCCAAGTGCTCCGCGGAAAGGTGGGACAAAATATGAAAATTCCATCAGACTATAGTTAATCTTGTGCTTCTGAAACTTTGTCATTTTGTTTTGCAATAGAATTTGTGTATTCTGGTATTCTGAGGAACTCAATGTCGAACAGCTACTTCTCCGGACGGAGCGATCCATGCTTCGGTGGTTTGGTCATGTTAAACGCATGTCCCCGACCAGGATTCCACGACGTGCTATGGAATCCGTACCATCGGGCAGGCGTCCCCTAGGTAGACCCAGGATGAGATGGTTAGATCAAATTCATAATCTCTCCTCTACCCGTATGGGGATTGCCCTTGATGATTTAGAGTCGATGGCGGAGGATCGAGAGCTATGGAGGGTCCATTTGAGCAACCTACACCCGCGACCCACTTAATGGACAAGCGGACCATTGAAAATGAATGAATGAATGAATGAATAGAATTTGTGTATTGAATTGATTACACACTACAAGAATGCGTAAAAATAAATCGTGTACTCCAGAACTTCAGAGCTATCAAAATGGAAACGAATCAATGGCGTTGACAAATTTCTAAGAGGACCGGAAGTTTTTAGAACCACAAAAGAAAGGAGATTGAACGCAAAACTACTATAAAGAAAGATTTGCCGAACAAGTAGAGCCAATCCATTTTTGATGGCCATACAAATTAGGGAGATTGTTGCACCTAAACTCCATCATAAAGGCACGGCCAGGGCTGTTAGGCGCTGTGTCGCATTCGTATAGAACAAAACTCTCCTGGATGCATATTCCACAAAAAAACTAATTATGCCAAAAAAAACCTAAGGAAGAGCTGGAATTTCAAAGACTCCACTTACAAAAAAAAATTGCAATTTTGGAAAAATGTTCTTTGGAGTACCAAATCCAAGTTCAATTTATTTGGAGCCGATGGAAAGGTTTATATTAAGACGTCCTCGAAACAAAGTAAACGCTTCAGACCATAAAGCATGGAGGAGAGAAAGTAATGGTCTGCGGTGCATTCTCCTGGTTCGGTGTTGGTCCATTACTTTGTATAAGGGTCGACCCTGATTTCTAACACCACAACGATCCTTAGCATACTCCGCGGAGAGTAGAGCAATAGCTTGCAGATAACAAAATTAATGGTTTGGCTTGACCCGCGCAAAGTCCCGACCTGAACCCAATTGAAATCTTGTGGGCCGACATAGAAAGAGCATTAAAGGCCAAAAAAATCAATAAATGCTGAAGAGCTTTTCGAAAAAATTAAGGTGGTCTGGAACTATATTCCGATGCCGGATGGACGCAGTGGCTCAGTAGTCAGTGTGCTGGAATACTGTGCGAGGGGTTCCAGTGAGGTTCGATCGTGAACGTCTGACAAACATCCGAGAGTATACCTATAACTGTCCTGAAAAAAATTCTCAAACCAGCCGTTCGGATTGGGAATAAAATTGTAGGTCCCTTCCATTAGTCCCAAAAATAAAAACTCACAAAAAAATGGTTGTGAGGAGCTAGTCCTAGGGTGCCTATACGGACCTGTTGTGCCAAATATTTATTTACTTATAAGATGCCGGATTTTAGTGGAAAGTCTTCAGAAAAGATTGACTGCTGTTTTAAAAAAATAAAGGATAATATTGGTAATTTTTATAAGTTTTGGAACCTGGAATTTTTAAGTTTTTTGTAATTCCGTGGCAAACTCGAAAATGAGTTAAAATGTTTTTGAATTATTTTTTTTAAATGTGTATCTATGTACCTACTACATTTAAATATTTTATATCGGAAAATAGTATTGCGTTTTCCATAACTACGAAAAATGGGATATGTACGGACAACGAAGTACTCCGCGAGGTATTTCTCTCTAGAAAAGTGCTCCGCGACCAGAAAAGATTGGGAACCGCTGCTTTAAACAACAAATTATTATAGGTAAGATATAATTGGGTCTCACGAAACTTTTCGGGAGTTTCTTCCGAAATAGTATTAGAATAATTGTGGATGGAGCGAATAGGACACTAGGTCCAGATTGTGACAACTAATCGTTTGCCTGCATCTTTATTGTTGAGACGAAGGAAAGGACACATCCTTTCTCAAGATTTTAGATTTAGATTTTTCGCAGATTTTTGAGCGCCAATGGTAGATATAGATTGAATAATACATCACCGATTTTTCTGTTTCCGGGAGTTAAACCCGATGCTCCTTAGTAACTCATCACAATTTACAATCACACTATCAACCACCCTCACGCGAGGTGCGTCTGACAAACGCCTGAGAATATGACCGCGTCCTGACTCATGAGTAAAGATTCTCGAAATTCAGGCAATCAGATTCGGCATCATAGGTATCTAGGTTCATTCAATTCTTTGCGTTTTTTTGAGAGATAGTGGCAGGTTGCCAAACAAGGCTCACCGATAAAATAACAAAAGTTAAAAGTTGGTCAAATACAAAACTTTTTCGATAATGTTAGTTTTTGGTATAATTAACTTCGATAGCGCAACTTACTAAATTCTGGTTCAGCTATAAGGAACATTATTTTGCTGTGAGTGGTAGGTACTTTCGTAGGTAGGTACCTATACATAACTGCCGGCGTACAAGAGACTGGCCAACGGAGACCCTCAATACGATAGATCAAACATCCAAATAACTACAGCCTATACTATTTACAGAATTAGACATTTTAATCAATAATAGAAAATAATTACGAAGTGCCCCATCCTCCATTACGAACTCAGCGTATCCCATCCCTATGTCCCTGTTCTGTATTTCCCGTATCTTCATTCTTATAAAAAGCGTATTTTTCTTAAACCTCGCCAGCCAGTAGTTGGCAATAGCTACAAGGAGAGGCACAAGTCACATGTTAAATAAAACAGCAACATCCTAGTCTCAACTCTTGATTTTCTCCCCCGTAGGAGAGCTACTGGCTGGCAGCTTGTTAGGAATAGGAATTCACAAACAGGTGGCGCAGAAAGCACCAAGTGGCTTAGAAAGCAGTTGGTGGCACTACGAAATTTCACTGTAACCTGCAGAATGGAGAACACAGCATGAAGTGCATGGACACACTGGCATGGGCATGACTTTCATTCCCATGAACGACTTGGAAAACAAACAAAATTTTATATCATCTGTCTATCTGTTGAAAACACGAAACCTTCCAAACGGATCGACGCGACGTAATAAAAACTAATAAATAAAAAAATAATTAAATAAATAGTTGGCAAGGATCAGCAGTACAACGCACAAGCCAGTAAGAATTAGACCGCCGACTTCCCGTGCACCTACCCGATTCACCCCCTAAAAAATTACCCTGTCTGTGAATACGTGTAAATGTCAAATGGCGGCATTGCGCCAATGATTTTCCATGCTATACCATGGGCCTAGGATTTTCCAAGTATGCGTGCGTTAATGGCGCTCCTTTGATTTTGTACAGCACCAATACATGAAAAATCCTGGGCCCGCCGGTCGACTCCTCACACATAACGGACTTTGCCTACAAGCTGTCGGACCGTCTATTCTTGTTTTTTTTTTTTTTTTTTTTGGTAAAAAAGGGGATTCCAAATCCTGGAGCACTCAGACGAATATCGGTCCATTGTAGTACTACCAAGCCAGAAACCCCGGTGGCTTGAGGTCGGTGGCAGAGTATCGCTGTCCCCCGCCGGGGCTCGAACGGCTAGCCACTACGCCCACTGAAACAAATCGACCTTGGCGAATGCAATTTTGTGAGAGAGGACTTTTTTTACAAGTTGGTATTGAAAATAGGCTATATCGGTCGGTACACCCATATGCGTGTACGTAGGTACTAACTCACAGTGGCCAGATCGATGATAACAATTTTGTTATTAAATACAATCTTATTCTTTAGCGAAGGGGCTATATTTTTCCTTTTGCTACATAAGTCGTAAATAAACGAAATTCCAGAATTTGGAAAATTTGATAGTTTGGGAGGAGAACTGCTTACAGTTTGGCGCAGTCTGTAAGCAATAGGCAACTCGTATCAAAAATTCAATCGAAGATGTTGTCGAGTGCTTAGACACAATGACTCACATCAAAAAAAGCAACACTACACATTCCAGCACAGCCTGTGTTGAACAGAATAAATATTTATTTATCTGACGATATTTATATGCCATTAACCCATATATTAACATAACTACGCGGGTACAATGTAATGCAAACGATTGAGAGTAAACGTTTTTTTTTCTCACCTGCATGCTAAATGATTTATCACTTAAGCGTCATAGGAACCTCAAATGGACCGGCATGGCACTTCAACCACTTAGTCTGGCGTCGCATAGGTCGGAAGGTAGTTTCCATGGAATACTTAAAATAAAAACAATAAGTATGAATTTATTAAAATACATTTGGGTGTTAGTGTTTTTGACCGAAATTGGTGCTGACAAGGACAGGATTCTTTCACGGCAGCGACGATTCCTTGCATTTCCTGATGGTTCATCATTTGCGGTGTGCTAACTAAGCGAAGTGTTTGTGTCGATTTGTCGATTGTGTCCTAATAATTTTTCTTTTAACATGCTAGGCTTCCATTTGCCTGACAATCGGAATGATTGGTAATCCTGTGCTCGAGTACATGAGTTACGCCATAAATTGGGGTGTTGCCTACGACTTACCAAATCAAACCTGGATTCGCCAACATAAGCATGGATTTAGCAACTCGCTGAGTGCTCATGAAACAAAAATCAAAAGCCGATACCGACGGGATTTGTACGAAAATATTGAACTCCTAATGGACAAGTGCGTGTAATTAATATTTTCAAACCGACCACATTTAGTATGTATTCTCTATTATTTATAGCATGGGATTTAATGGTCGCGATTGTATAGCGCGAACGCTGTGTGAGAGTTCCAACTACCTAAGGACTGATACTGGCAATATGGTCGAAGAGATTATTAAAACAGTATTCAGGTTAGAATGGAATTGTTAACTAATTGAATTGCATTTTGAGAAGATAATCATTTTTTTCCCTAGTTTCCCTAGACACGGACTGAGCACCCTCGTGGATCGAGATGCAAATCATTATGATGACGCCTATAGTAAGGGTCGGGCGAAAGAAGATTGTCAAAAGCTATACCCGAACTGTCATTTCTCTTTGCTTGAAATAGCACTAGGAGAGTATTCTGCTGAGCCAACCAAACACGGAACGAGGTTTTTTAATTTTATGTAATGTTTTCTGTTATAAGTACCTATGTATCTTTATTTAAAAATAAATTAAAAATTGTAAGTTTATGATTTTTTTTAGAAACTCTTACCTTCAGTTTTAAATTGGAAGTTTAAACTAAAGTTCAGCTGAACCTGCGGTCAGATCACGTAAAATAAAAACGATTGAACGACATCGTTTTTACACATGCTGTCTCTATCATATCTGTGGCAATAAACAAAGACCGATCTTGTCGAAACGATGTCGTTCGATCGTTTTCATTTTACGTGATGTGGCCCCTGTAATTGAGTTAAAATTTGAAGTTCAACTCATCTGGTTTCACTATGTAATCTGAACTTCATTGAACTCAGTTTAACTAAATTTAATGAATAGCATTTGGCAGTTTTGTACAGTATTCAGCTTTTGTACGTTTTTTTCAAAATCGTTCCTTGGCTTTTCTTTCAAAGAACACGCGAAACAACGTATTTGTGTTTTTGACAATCGGCAACTTTGAAATTTAAATGTCAATGTTTCAAGTGATCTCAGATTGAAACGGCAGAATACTTCCCTTTAACTTGATCTACAGAATGAACTCTGTTCAACGTTTGAACGAAATTGTGAAACAGAGTTAAACTGAAGCTTAAACTAAAAATGTACCTAGTTAAAACTTCTGTAAAACTGGGGGTTATAGTTATCAGTTCAATGCGACTTCAGACTAAAACCGTTTGACAGTTGCTTTGAATAATTTATCCTTACCTTAGATAATTTGCTGGGAATTATGGTAAGTTAACTGCCAACAAAAAGTATCTTTCTTCTGGAAGTAGCACAGTAGGTACCTATTTTGTTGGCTAATTTGTTGACGAGTTTTTTGGAATGCTTTAGTTCTCCGGAGGAAATAAAATACCGAATTAAAGTTGATAAGGGAAGAAAAACAATCGGAAAGTGTAGAGACCCAATATTCCATAGCCGATTGCTCTATATTTTACTATCAATTGACTTATATTTTCCGTATTTTTATTTTATAAGTGCGACTTTATTTTCATTGTTTTACATTTTATATAGTATCGTGTTGGCATCGCACAGTGCCGATACTACAGAAAGTATTAAATCGTGTGACATATTGCTTACAAATGTAACCGGTTATTTCACTATGTCTATAAACAAGTTGATGTTCTTTCAAAAAACAGACCAAAACTAGAATTGTATTGTTACCTACCTTAAGGGATGAAGAGTTTAAGACCCGAAATAATTCCTGAAATTATTTAATTCAATTAACAAAAGGCCGATCAGCAGCTGACTTCACTTCTAGGTTTACTCAGACATATTGATCGCTGCCCACCACGATGACAAATTGACAAGACGAAGGAAGCTAGTTCCAGATATTTCCGAGCCTAACAAATTAGAGTGCTCTTTGGAGCTAGTTCTGGATAAATGCAGTTTGCCATTGTCTAGGCTTGTTGATTAGAAGGGAAAATGAGGTACAGCGGTTCAGTGGGGCATAATTTTATGGGGGAAAAATGGCTGGGTAGTCAACAAGCCTAGAAACACGAGCTTAAAGTGTGGACTGTCTTCGCATGCAGGAAGCAAAATGGCAATTAAAGCAGCCGAAGAACACCCCTGGTAATAGTTCGGTGAAAAAGCAAACAAATCACAGATTTGCAAACAAGGGGTTCCAATCAGGCCATTCGCCGCAACGAAGTGGAATATAATTAAAAGAGTCATCTATCCGTTGGGAAAGATATTTCAACCAATTAGAGCGAGCGCTTTCCTGAGTTGATCAATTCGAAGGATGACGAATTTAAGGAGGATGGAATGTATTTTCAAATCAGCTTTGTTCTGATCGAATTCGATGCTTCACTGTGCGAAAGTATGTATATCCATTATCCATGCATCGATATTGCGTTTTCGTAAGCACTCTCGAACAAAATATAGCGTGCACCACGTCCATCTAAAGGTGTTGGGTGATTTCGAGAGAGCTATAGATTTACAAACTAAGTGAATATAGCACCAGAAGCATCATTTACTATATATTTTACCCGTCGATTTATCAAGTTTATGATCTTGGTGATAATACGAACTTATGTAGTTAATGCGGATTTGTACTTGACAGAGAGAAGGGACTAGTTAATGATTTAGTCATCTATGATCTATTCCTCCCAAAGCACGCACTTTAAAGGTTTGCAGACGTCAGTGTTGGGGGGCGCAGTAGCGCAGTGGTTAGTGTGCTGGACTACTGTGCGAGGGATCCCAGGTTCGATCCCCGGAAAAACACAAATTTCATCTTAAGGTTTTTTCTACTGCGCCACCTCTCGCGAACGTCTGACAAACATCCGAGAGTATGACTGTCCTGAAAAAGATTCTCAATTCAGCCGTTCGGACTCGGCATAAAATTGTAGGTCCCTTCCATTCGTCTCAAAAATACACAAACTCACACAAACGAATGGTTGCGAGAAGCTAGGCCTAGGGTGTCTACCGCCTGTTGCGCCATCTATTTATTTATTTATTTAGACGTCTGTATTGAAGCTTGAACAAATTCGAAATAATGGTCTTCTACATCATGATGACATAGACTTCAAATTCGATTGGACTTACCTGCCATTCTATTCTGAATTTCATATATTTATATATTTATAACTAGCTGAACCGCCGGCTTCGCCAGGCCTATTTTTGGCCTATCATTTGATCACCGTAATTACCGATATTTAAAAAAAATCAACTAAAATTGTTGAAAATTGAAGCAAACAGTTGTTTCCACTTTGTTTTATAGAGATAGCTGTACCCGACCGGCTTTGCCCGTGCTCAGCAATTGTATTGCTTATAGGTCTGAAATAACAATGTTTTTTCGTAAAATGCGAGAAATGAGAATAAATCGATTTGCTGGAACTTTCTTCTTGCCTAAACCTGAAATACAGCAATACGAACAAAACAAAAAAAGACTTATGAAAATTGCCTCAGCGGTTATCGAGATTCACCCCATAAAAGATGTTTTTTGTATAGGAGGTATAAGACTTGAAATGTTTTTTTTGTATGGTCGGTGCCACGCGCCTTTGTTAGATTTTGAATTTGTTCGACCTAATGACTGATCACCGTAAAAACCGACATTTAAACAAAATCAACTAAATTGGTTGAAAATTACGGGCAACAGAGGGAAACATAAGAGTTTTTTCCACTTTGTTTTATATATATTTATAATTATAACTAGCTGAACCCCCGCCAGCTTCGCCAGGCCTTTTTTTGTTTTTTTTTATTTTATTTATTTACGGGCGACAATGTTTTCTTTTCTTTTGTCCAATTTTGACCCATCTTCACAGGAGCACTCTAGGCCCAATACCTAAGATTATCTGTACCTAAGTTTCAGCTCAATCGATGTGTGGTTTTCGATATATGTATGCGATTTTTAATGTTTTGTTTGTATGGTAGGTGCCACGCCCCTTTGTCCAATTTTGACCCATCTTCACAGGAGCACTCCACAGCCAATACCTAAGATTATCTGTAAGTTTGAGCTCAATCGATTCCGTGGTTTTCGAGATATACAATTTTGAATGCTTTTTTGTATGGGCGGTGCCACGCCCCTTTGTCAGATTTTGAATTTGTTTAGCCTATCACCCAATCACCGTAATTATCGACATTTAAAAAAATCAACAAAATCGGTTGAAAATTACGAGCGATACAGGGAAATAGTTGTTTCCACTTTGTTTTATATATATAGAGTGTATATTATTATAATTATAATAGCTACCTACCTACTGAATACAAAAAGTCCTCCGGATTCTGTCTCTTCCAGACATTGCACCAGTTGAACTGTAGGTCATAATTATTCAAAATTTATATTTATTATATCTTTAATAAAAATTTAAAAACTATTTCGGCAGCTGTCACAAAATACTTACATAATAGTTTGACAGTATAATTCAAACACAAAATTCAATCGCAACCACTGTCTCTGACACTGACACGTACCAATAATTATTTGAAATACCTAGCTACTCCTCTAAACCATTATCCATAATGCCAGCATTTTGGTAATAAATTATTCACTCAATGTCAAAGAGAAGTTAAAGTGTGACACTTCTAATTTATTTGAATTTGTCAAAGAGTTTTGGCTTCACACCATCTCTGATGTCGCATCAAATTGTGAGAACTCACAACTAACATTTATACAGAAAATACAAATTACATACATAATTGAAACGAATGCCCAATTATGAAAATTATTGCCCAAAATCACCCAGACTAGGAATTAATTTATAATGGTCCAACGAGGACCATGGTTGCGGTCACATGGAATATTTTTGGCCTTTTGTGTTTTCATATATCTATTATTTTTAGAATAAAAATCTAATCCATACGCAGTGCAAACGGAAGTTGTGGTAGCAGCAACTGTTAGATAGAATAGTGACAAAATCCCCAAACCCTCTGATTACAGGTATAGGTATCGGTTATCGGACCACAGGATATGCCACCACCATTCAAACCGGACATACTAGTGGTTGTGGGTATGTATGTGTCATACAAAGCAGCACAATTGCTGCATATTTAATAGCGCTTAGGTATTCAGATATGCAAAATCGTTCAATTCACATGTGAACATGTATAGCTATCTACAAAAAATGTTGTAGAATAAAATCCGCGAGAGAAATGTTTCACTTCAACACAAATGTTGATTGATTTTTTTTTTGTAGATACGCCAATTTCAAAAAAAAGTTAATGAATTTAACTGAAATGAATAAATCATGCGTAAATACATAATGGATGTTTTGAATACTCATTTTTTGTCATTGTGTGTAAGCATTACTAGCAAAATCTGAAATAGCTAGTCTATAATTTTTTTTACAAAGATCCCGGTAAATTTGAAACCCAAATGTGATGGGAAGGCTACTATTTAAAAGTGGAAAAATTGGGATCATTGATCAATAGGGGTTGAGTAGAAGATAAAAAAGTTATATCTATTGTTTATTTTAAATTTTAAAAAGTTACTGTTCTAATTCCCAATTACATACATATTATTATCAATCAAAAAAAGTGCAGGCAGATCTACATACAGATACAAGGTTCATAAATCACTTAGATCATACATAACCATCCCATCTATTCTCCTTTTAGGAGGATGATCCTCCTTCTTTAAACCAAATATTTTAAAACCTGCAAACCTCATTTTTATCCCTAAATCCTCCTTTTACCCTCCAATCATCCTTCTTTCCTATCGAAATTTTAATATGAATTTTTGCAACGAAAAATCAATTCAAACTTTGCACTTATGAAAGTGTTGAAAAGAGAAGTTTACCAAACTCCAATCTTAAAATAGAAATTTAGAATTGATCGAAATTCACTGTTTCATTCAAGTAAAAAAAAAACGTCAACAAATTAGTCTAATAATAATAATTTAATAATTTGTATTACTTTGGTCCTGGAGTAAAATACTTTTTTGCCAGTTGAAAACTCGTTATCCACCACAATAGTGTCAGAAAATTATCTAATATAGGTAATTATTTAGCGCAATTTACATACGGGGTAAAGAAGAAATATGAATATGCCGCGCCTGGAAGTATTCTATTTGTTCATCAAGTCGGTGCCGGATATGCCTCTCCAAAAAATGTCATTGAAAACAAAATACAGTTCACTATATCGAAATTGTTCACTATTTCGAGCGGGAGTTTTTAACAGCCTTATTCATTAGATTCATTTAATCTGTTAATTATCAGTGTCTCAGCTAACTTACGCCAAATTCGAAACGGATAAAAAAATGTTCATTCATAAAGAATTTTTGCTCGTATACCAGCTAATCAATGAATTAAGGCAATAAGCCTAAAAGTGTACCAGCATTTCATATAAAAGCATGCAATTGGTAGAAATATTTGATAAATTCTGACATTTTTCTCTGGAATGTTTTGTGCATGAGTGCATGGCGTTCTTACCATGATGATTTAAGCAAATTGTATTGCGCAGTTGTTACACTTGATTAAGAGGAAATTAACTTTGAAAAAAGTTTATGAATAACGTTTTCTGCAATTAAACCAAAATTAACAATAATTCAGATTTAATTAAGTGTTATGAATAAGGCTGTAAATATTTATAAAGCTTAATTTGATATAAATATATTTTTTTCAATAATGAAAGAATGAATAAATTTTTTGAAAAATAATTTTTCACCTTCATTTGTGTATCCTTTAAATGTAATTGCACAAATTTTTCTTGTAAGCGTTTCATAACTAAAATATCAGAAAAACACACAAATGAACGGTAAATTATTCTGAAAAATAGTTGACATGCAGGTGCATTTTAAAACTGGAACATTTTTTGTTGAATTTTGCGAAAAAAAAGTCTGAGTTCACTATATCGAGATTTCCATAGTTCACTATTTAGAGTACTAGTTGGTTGTACCCGCTTCGCTGGGTATGCAAAGTAATATTTGATAAACAAATTGATTTTATTTAAAGAACTTATTTGAAAACTACATTGCGTGTAAATTGTCTCTGGTTAATTAATAATCTTCCTTGCTGTGGATTAGATTCAATATACACCTTCTTTTGTCTTGCAACTCTTGATTGTGAAAAAGCCACATACAGTTGGCCGTGTGAAAATACTCCGGTCTTCAAATGCATGCCAACGTGATCAAATGACTGGTCTTGAGCCTTGTTTATTATTATAGCGTATGCTAGAATTTATCGGAAATGGAATCATTGTGGTAATTCATGCTCTTATCAAATTTCATACAGGCTCTTCCACAATCAATCGAGTTCCATTGCAGTCCTCTTTTAGGGTTCAAGTTTTTCAGCAACATGATGATGACACCTTGCTTAAGTACAGCACATGAGGTGGCTTGCTGGATGGAGTTTGCTGATTGAGGAATTCAACAGGGAAATTTGGTGCATCATTTGGATCTTCAGTCTTCACTGATAACAGAATCGCTCCTATTCATTTCTAATGTCTGCACATTTGTCAGCGCGGCAATGACTCGTTCTGAAAGTTCCTGCATTGACTTTTGCAGCAGATCGCCAAAAATTGTCTTAATTAAGTCTCCTGTTAATATAATTTCCGTGGGAATTTCAACAACGTCGTCTTCATACATTTCTGCTACCCGCGGCAATTTTGCAATAATGAGAAGACTCATATTTTAATAGCCCTCAGGATTTTGTCCACAGAGATTCCTTCACGATCAGTTAGTTTTCTCTTTTATATTTATTTAAATATCGCGAAATAAAATTTCCTATTAAAGTACCTGAGGAGCAGTTAGTAAATCAGTGATCTTAAAATTCGTAGCAAAGTACATATTTTGATACGACAAACTCCTTCGTGAGTTATGAAAAAGTTATCATTAAAATCATTGCCAATAACTCGAGCCCAAAGCAAAATACCTAAATATTTTTTATATAGAGTACACAAACCGAGTTTGAAGTCGATCGGATGAAAAATAAAAATGTTCCCGTACAAACTTTGACCCCCTAAGAAGGGTTGGTTTTATTTGGCAATTTCCTTTTGAAAACACTTGCCGAGCATTACTATAGTAGAGTTTGAACTTTGAAGAAAATTAAAATATATGAAAAATAGGCGGTGCGTATTTGAATAATGAGAAAACACAAACATTGAAAATTTATTCAAATACCCACCGCCTACTTTTATTTAAAATAAGAAAAATAAGAAAAGTAAGGAGCGTTACAGAATCAGTAAGGGTAAATATATATATGATAGGCTGTGTAAAATTTTGGTGGTTCACTATATTGGATAGTTCACTATACACAGGTTCATTATATCGAGCGTTTACTGTAATAATGTGGCTGGCTAGCTGTGAACGAAGACGAATTTAAGGAAATGGGCTCAGAATAAGATACCGAAAATGTATTTCGTATTCAGTTCTTTAATTGAAATACAATTTGAAAAATTGTCTCATCATTATACTGATTCTTCTTTGACCCTTCTTTTGGAGAAAAAAAACCTCATTTTTGACGAAATTCAGACGGGATCGTTAATCATACCTACACCATTCAACGTCACCTAGTAGGTAAGGTGTTTGAATTTCCTAGCAACCATATCCGATATCCCATGCAAAATGGTTAGGGTTGTACTTGAATGGTTGCCAGATTGGGCGCTTTATCGTATTTTGGGCTACCTTTTTGCTTAAAAAACGATAGAAATTTCTGCCATAAGCGCCCAACTCAATTTCGGGCTATATATCGTATTACAAATTTTGTCTTAATTTTGTTTGTTTTACTCTTTCACAAAACTAAAAAAATAAATATTTTCAAACAAACCCGCACTTTTAAAACTTGGCAGCACTCTTGCAGTCAAGTAACATCGAACAGTCGTTCAACTTGCACGCACTCTAAATTTTTTTGCAGGCCTTTTGATTTGACACAAGCCAAAATAATGAACAATTTTGGGCTTACGTGTTATCTAACGTAAGAACGGGCACAATCAAGCAATTTTTACGGAGTTAAGTTTATTTGCAATTGCAATCCAATTGCTAACACAAGAACCGGGCTTTTGGGTTTGGTTTTTGGGCTTCTTTCTGGGTAACGATATTGGGCTACATTTTTTTAAGGTTTGGGCGCTTAAAGCAAACTAAATTCTGGCAACCCTTGTACGTAGAAGAGTTTAAAGCGGATTTCGTAGAAAAATATTCAACAATCCAAACTAGTTTTGTTCACCACTGTTCTATTGTGCAATGGAAGTTGAACCAAAATCAAAAACGTTATGCATTTTTTTGTGCTGGGCTCGACACAGTAAATAAAAAAATCGCAGTTCTACAAACTACCTTTGCATTTTGGCACATTTTGTACGGGTTATTAAAAAGATGTATTAACAAACATCAGCAATCAGCATTATTACATTTACAATGGCAGAGAATGATCTGAAAATATAGAAGTAGAACAAAAAGTAAGGCAAAAGCAAGATTGAAGTCTAAGGGGCTCTCAGAAAAGTCCATCCGTAAAAACCTAAAAAAAAAAACAAGACAGAAAAAAAACTGAAACATTTAACCCCAGCATTTCATGGGAATTCTGTGGAACTTGTTGTGAAATTGACTGAGAAGTTAAATAAAGGGTCCGCCATCTAACGTTTTTTTTTTTCAACTATAGTGCTTATTTCGCGAATGGTAACACTTAGCAGCTCATGTCTGATTTGACAGATAATTAGTTTTATCCATCCGCTGAACGAATATGGTTGTGTATACCACAAACCAGTAAGAATAGACCGCCGACTTCCCGTACACCTACCCGATTCCCCCGGAAAGAATTTCCCTGTCTGTGAATACGTGTAAATGTCAAAATTAATGGCGGCAATGTTTTTCTATGCAATACCATGCGATCAGGATTTTTCAAGTATGCGTGCGTTAATGGCGCCCCTTTGATTTTGTACAGCACCAATACATGAAAAGTCCTGGTCTCGCCGGCAGCTTGTAGGCAAAGTCCGTTATGTGGGAGGAGTCGACGGTCTATTCTTACTGGTTTGTGGTGTATACGCTTGAACAACGCTGGGAAGTATTGCGACATTACTTTGAAAATCATGGTAATGTTGCAGAATGTGTGCGAAAATTGCGTACGGATTTTGGAAGAAGAAAAGCACCGTCAGCTCCGTATGTTCGTTATGTTCGGGTATGTCAACAAGCAAAATTGTCGCATTTGGGGCACAGAAAACCCGCACGCATACATTGAAAAGCCGATATACCCAAAACGAGTCACTGTTTGGTGCGGATTTTGGTCCAGAGGCATAATTGGGCCATTTTTCTTCGAAAATGAGCAAGGAGTGACCGTACGTCAATGGCGATCGTTATCGGGCCATGTTGAACGAATTTTTGTTCACAAAAATTGAAGAGGAGGATATTGGCAACATTTGGTTTCAACAGGACGGCGCTACGTGCCACACAGCCGAAGCTATACTCGATGTTTTGCGCCCTGTTTTTGAAGATCGTATTATCAGCCGCAGAGCTGATGTCGTTTGGCCACCGCGGAGCTGCGATTTGACACCGTTGGACTATTATTTGTGGGGTGCCGTAAAAGATAAGTGTTACGCCGACACGCCAGAGACAATTGACGCTTTAAAGGACAATATTCGTGAAGCCATTGGTGAAATACAGCTGCACACAATCGATAATGTGCTTAAAAATTGGAGCGATCGTGTATGCTACTGCATGGCCAGCCGAGGCAGCCATTTGAATGAAATTATTTTCCATTATTAACCGGAAGGATTGTACTTTCAAATAAAAAAAGAAATTTGAGAAAGTATTCAGTAGTTTTTTTTTATAGCATTTTAAAAAAAAAAAGTTTTTTGGCGGACCCTTTACCTTCCCGCCAACCAGAAGGTCTGGCTAGACCTGCACACATTTTGCATACAAATAAAAGTGAGTCTATCTGCTGTATATGTCACAAAAGAATGAGAAAAAAACGCATGCATAAAATAAAATCTTAAAAAAAACATGCATTATTTGAATGACTTGTTGAAGGTGCGTGATTTGAAAAACTCTGCTCTCTATTTAAAGCACCGACCGTTTAGGTGGTCCCTGGAAGCACCGGAAGTAGTCTGCGAAGTCATCCGAAAAATATTGAATAAACTAGTTGGAGCTAACAAAAAATATTAAATAACTCGATTTTCCGGAATTTTCTTTCTGCGAAAAATAAAATTCGTAAAATACAACTTTCAAACGACAGACAGAATAAGCTCACGTTTTCAAATAGTAATGTCAAATGATATTTAAGAACAAGTTTTTGACAAGATAAAATAAAGCTGGTCAGTAAGGATCCTTATTTGGCGCTACAATGAGATTAAACTACCGACGTTTCACAGTTTCACAATGTTGTCAAATACTTGTCTTTATTCGATTTTTGAATGACAATACAAAGTTTGAAGAGGAGTTAGATGCAAAAGCCTAAGAGGCTTTGTACGTACGGTGCTCCTGCAATGCTTGATTCCGGCGTTATGCTTCGCTATTGCGATGAAAACTGCTATGAAATTAGTTAACTCGTCTCTTCAAATAAATGTGCTCTGATATGAATTCCCAAGGAAACATGGTGTCAAGGTTGTACGAACTGAGAGAGGTACAAACATTCTTAACTGACAACGACAAGAACAAAGAGTTGCTGGATCAGTTCTGTGAGCCAAAATTTCAAATATGTATCTACGTTTTGCTTATTTGGTCGATTTCTTCGCACAACTAAATAAATTGAACCTTTAATTGAAAGGGTCTGAAACTTTTAAGTTTCAAGGCAACAGCAATATAAATAAAATCAGTGCATTTATCGCCAAAATTGAGCTATGGATTAATTAGTCGACAGGGCAAACTTTCTGTATTTCTTTGAACACAATAATAATAATTAACTTAATACAGTGTGCTGAGATTAAAAGGAGAAATACCAGCAAAATATTATTACCTACACTCCATTTGAAAAACAGTGAATGCACTCGCTATATTTGCCTGATGACTGCGAGGACAATGGTATTCGGAAACTGATCCGCAACCCTTTCATTGTAAAAGTTTCTGAGGTGCCTGATGAAATTCAAAAAGAAGCAATTGAAATGCAACTCGAAAGTAACTTGAAAGATACATTCAAGATAGGAATTAATCTTTAAGATTTTTGAAGCCAAAAGGCAATTTCTTTCCCAAATATTAGAGAAATTGATATACGCCACTAACTTTATTTTCATCGACATAATTATCTATACGAGTTCTCGGCGCTTCTGATAATTAAAAACAAACACCGAAATCGATTGGATGCCAGTGCCGACCTGCGTTTGACTTAAGTAAAACTGAACCATGGATTCAGAACTCAGAAGTGTACACTGGTCGGCATAAGTATTTTAACAAAACTAAAGTTAATTCTAGTCATAACTTGAATTTACTTCATGTACATTTTGGCATCAATGGAAAGGTTATTTAAATTCCGTTTTTGACTTTTTTCCTCGGTCTCAAAAAAAAAAAATCATAAAAAATATTAGCGAAGAGATTTTTGAAAAAAATTGTTTGCAATCAGTATTAAAATTGTTTGAAGAAACTTTTTGCATCAAAATACTTTTTTTGTGAGACCGAGGAAAAAAGTCAAAAAGTAGAGTACTTAATGTGTTAAGGAAAGTTTTGTATCATTCAAACGTAATTTAAGTAATCTTTCCATTGATGCCAAAATTTACATGAAGTAAGCTCAAATTATGAGAAGAATTAACTTTAGTTTTGTCAAAACACTTATGCCGACCAGTGTACGTCACAAAACTACATATATTGCCACTCTGGTAAACGATATTATTATTTGTTATGAATCATGAGAATAAACTTATCTATCTATCTATTTAATCAGTTGTCTTTAGTCAAAAGCAGAATATAGAAAGTCCCTTGGAGTAAAATAGTTAAAATAGCACCGTTTGCTTAGAGACCATTTCAACCGAGTCAACCTTCCCTTCGATTGTGTATTCGAATAGCATGACCGTTTCGCTCATTAAACTTAACTACTAAATTTTGTCTTCATTACTAACAATACAGAAGTGTTCATTTTATCCAGATAGAGTTCGCAAATGGGGGAGAGCAGAGCACTGAATTCAAATAAAATGAAAAACAAAACGGAAAGCAGCGATTATTTCCTATTTAAATTCATCTTGAATAGATATCCAGGTGTTTGCTGGCCTTTTATATTTTTCGTTAATTTTTTTAGACTGATTTTTTAAGCTAATTCGGAGATGGTTTAGGTAGCTAAGCTTAGATTTCACTTTTCGCTTAATAGCTACGCATTTGTGTAGTTATCATTAATTATCAGGAATGTTAAATATAGGAATATCAATTGGAAAATGCCTACTCCAAAAAATTAAAGTCTGAGAAGGAAGTGGTAGCCTATTTCGGATATGAACAATCACCATGCGACTTTGTACCATTTTGGGTCTTTATTTTTTCTTTGCTACCGGGAAGAAAGATTTTTTTTTATAAGGATGGTTATTATGTGTTGAAAATTTGTACATATTATGACAAACAGTGAAATGGAAATTTTGAGAATTTTTATAATTGCCAATGGGCGCACAATTTTTTTAAAGGGTCGCTGTGATAGATACCTAGTATAGATAGTCATATATGAAACCAAAATTGGAAAAAATTAGTAGAAAGCTATATAATGGAAGGCATAAATATAATTTAGGGAACTACGTTTCCTCTTGCAACGATCTGAAGAACATCCAAGTGTTCTTTTACATGTTTCCATTTCCTTCATATCCCTATGGGTATTCCGTATCCCCTACTCGAATATGCAGTTGCTTCAAGAAACAAGAAACTTTAGAAACATCATCCCTCCTCACCACTTTATTTAGTTACCATTACTATCGCCATTTTAAAACGCCAACGACCTGTGTGACTCATGATTTGCTCTCCATAGGGAAAAACAAAATAATTTCATTTTATTACAGAGCAACTGCAGTTTTAAAACAAAAAACTTATTTTCCAAATCGAAAACTACTGCGAAAAGTAGGTAGTCTTAGCAATAGTCACAATAGTATGCGCCAGCAACCAGTGAATGATGGTGGTAGGTAATGGTGGCACAAAAAGGAAATTTTATTGAAAATATAACAGCGACCGAAAGTTCGGAGCATTCCTTATCCGGTTGGAATCCATTTTTTTTTTCGATTTTGGTTTTATCTTTGTCTGTTTCCTTTTCGGGGAGAGTGCATTGAAAAGTTTGGAAACTTTTGAGATTTAAAAACAAAAACCCAATTGACTACCAGATGAAGGAGAAAAAGTTAGAACTGAGGGAGATTTTTTTCCTCCCCATATCTGCACAGTTTAGGGATTGCGTATCTCTTGGAGGTAGGAGGTATAGTTACCTTCCTATAAAAGTACCGGCAGTCCGGGGAAAATAGGGAGTGATTTATTGGTATTCATGAGTTACTACCGACTTGCACTTATTGATGCCGCGAAATTCATTTTTTCTGTTACTATCCACTCGAACAGAAAACCTTAGGTAATGCTCGTAATTCGAATTTCAAACTTTGTCTAGCTGAAGGTAAATTGATTTGGTCTATGTCAGAAAGTCGAAATATTGAGCGGTCGCCTGTCAGAGGGGAAGAATTCAACATTTACATTGTCGTTACTGTTACAGATACATTAAGATAACATTTATAATACTCTAACGTAATATTAATTTGCGACCTCCAGCGTACAGTGTCAGGTCGTCATCCATCTAGTTAATACCTAGCATGTTTCACCCTAATCCCTTTGGCATTAAATTCTAATTTCTTCTTCGTAATCTTCAACAAAAGACAGCGAATCAAGTAAAGATGACCCGCATCGTTCCACAAAGTTAATAATGTACGCCGGTAATTGCTTGCTTGCCCTTATAGTCATAATTAAGGATATCACGCAAATCTTTGCCAGAGTCCTCATGTATGTGATGAATTCAAAGTTCAGTCGAATCATAAAAGCAATTTACTTAAATGACCCAATTGAATACAAAGCATTTAACGCTATCCGCAAAGCACTGGCCCATTAAGTTGGTACGTCTTTATTAGGGTGTACTCCTATAAGTTCCTTAAAGAGCCTAAATTACGGGCCTAATGTGTGTTTATCATTTCACGTCAAGCCTGTGTAATACGTTTTAAATTTCAAGCAATTTATGCATTGCATACAACTTCACATAGGATACTGGGATACCCAGGGACATGGTACCTACCTACAAATATAGGACACTAAGCGATCCTATATTATGCAAATGTCTTATTGACCTTAAAGTGAATTTGTGCTTCGCTGTAACATTTAAATTGAGATAGAAGTTGGATGTTGGATCCCTTAGAAGTTTTGCCCTTTCGTTGGTACACATACAGTCGCACACACTATTGGCTGTAACCTCAATAATAAGGGCTTAGTACACAGTTTGCCATACAACACATCTTTAATCAGGAAATTGTTTCCGTTTGCAAATTGGAAATAGTTCCGCTGTTTTCTGTTGTATCCGTTCGGTAATCCATTTAGAAGTAGCATACCGAGGGAAACCTTGTATCATTTAACGGCACTGTATATACAAGCTTTGCCAGGATAACGCTGCTGTGTGAAATGGTGTACCTATAGTATAGTACCAGTAAATTTAACTTACATCATCATTTTCGAAGGAAATGCGGCGACCACTAACTTTGCATCTGCTTTTGACTTTCTTCCTGTGGAGACTGTCCTTCCGCACAGTGGATCAAAATTAATAGAGCAAGGCAATAATTTTAATTAAAGGCATCATGGACAATATCAAATTTTCTATCAAGGATTGAAGTATAAAAATAACGATTTTGTTCTGTTTTTTTTTTTTTTAATGTTTAGTTTACATTTTGAGGCTGAATACTGGGTAGTGGGTTGCGTCGATTTATTAGAAGAACATAACTAACGATGTTCGAGTTGTTTATCTGACTGTTATGGCCAAACCACAACGGCGCTTTGCCGCTTGCGTGCGTTGACAGATAAAGTAGAGCCAATGCTTTCATATGGTGCAAGCCAAAATGCGGCTTCAGGCTTCGGGTCGCGTTTAGATCGTAAATATCGTAAAGTCCAACGCGCCGCCCAAGTAGAGCAACTCTCTTTCAGGTGCGCTGAGCGGCTTTGATATTTCATTTTCGGTTTGGTTTGTTCGATTTGATAATATTTAATGTGATAGAGCAATGCCGTTCATGTTGGAGTTGCTTGGATTCACTTAGGGTATATACGTACACGTTTTTAGTAGAATATGAGGTTTTTGCAATACAAATTAATTATTTTACGTGTGGAAATGACGAATATTATTTTTGTTGTAATGCTACTAGTGATTTCTTCAGATTGTTGAACAAAAAAATACCATGTGCCCAAAATGTTATGTGCACGCTTTTGAAATTTTAATTTTCTCTGAAACTACTCTGTGCTTTATACAATTGATAAACGAAATAAACTTTTTTGTTTAGACTATTTATAGTTTCTTTTTCTAGTCGAGGGGAAATCTAGTTTTCTGCGATGTGCAAATGATAGGTATTAATTTATTACTTGGGGTACCCGCTCTTTTGCTCGTGCCAATGAATTGAAATGCTTAGGTAGATATAGCTACATATTTTTTATTGTCTATCGGGACAATGAACATGAATATGTGTACCGACTTTGACCCAAATTCACGGGAATTCTCCGTCCTATATCGAAGATTTCCTGTAAATTTGAACTCCATAGGCGGGAAGGTTTTGAAGTCCAGCCATAGGAATATAAAAAAGTCTGGACAGGACAGCAAGATCTTCGCGGAAATATAGCAAAAAAAATGTTCGTGTATTTAATTAATACCAGGCAAATGACCCTAATTAGAGGGTCATAAAATCCTTTCAAAATGCATTGCCATTACTGGCTATAGGTGAACGGATGTGGTAAAAACCCAGCGAGCGACGAAAAACAGTACCTGTGGTCGCAATCGTCCGAATGAATGTCCAGCATACCACCAGATGTATAAATATAACTGAAATAAAATATAAATATGAATTGAAAAATCGAGTAGATCGTCGGTATCCATATTTGAGAATTTATTAATAGGAAGGGATTTTCGGTGTAATTTATCCACATTTTCTCAACCAAACTAAACATCTACCTGCCTCGCCTGAAAGGACTTTCATGGGAAGGCTTGTACCTGTGTATCTATGTACATTTCATGCACCAGACAATTCTGCCACAAAAAAATTCCACGACAAGAAAAGTGAAAATACAATAACTGTTATTTATTTATGAATTTTTCACTATTTTGAACAAATTTCCTCTTAGATCGTGCATTAAAAATAACAGGTATAGGCAAAAAGGAGTAGACTTGCATTCTGCTCTGAATTGGGGTATATTAACATAAACCAAACAGAACTTTCAATCTCTCGTACTCTAGTCTCTCAACGCGCCAAAGCTCTGAAGCGGCATTTAGTTTTGGAAAACTGCGGCTTGCTTGCGTTGACATAAAGTACGGTAAAGTTTCTAAAACGCCTGTCAACGCACGCAAGCGGCAAAGCGCCGTTGTGATTTGGGCATTAGAATTAGAAAAAACCTACTCTAGACCTCAAGTTTTGGATTGTTTCGTGTAGATCCATTTCCTTTTATATGTATAGGTAAATATTAACAGCATCACTGTCTAGATATTTTAAGAAAGAATTCATGGCTCTGCCTGTAGAGTATGCCTTGCAAATGTAATAGTGAAGTCAAATACAAACATGTACAATATACATATGTATATAATAATAAGTGTATTAGGCGATTACCTCTCTTTACATTGTACAGACAATAAAGTCAGTTGGAAACTAGAACTCGACAGACGTGTTTGATTTCTAAACATCTGGATACACTACATGGTGGCAGCGGTGGGATCCACCTATACTCCGCTGTTTGAGAAGTTTTTTTTTTCGCATTCGGGCCGATCTACCATTCGCGTTTGAATTAAAGTGGCATTTGCGTCAATAAACTGAGATCGTGAATCGTTTGCCCTATAATGACCGACACTAACAGCAGTAGCTTTATGGTACGGGCACCAGAACCCTTCACGTTCAGTAATCCCTCGGAATGGCCTAAATGGAAACGTCGGTTTGATAGGTTTTACATAGCGTCTAAATTAAATAAAAGCACCGAGGAGGAACAGGTAAACACCCTCATCTATCTGATGGGAGATCAGGCTGACAATATATTCCTATCATTCACCCTGACAAATGAAGAGAAAAAGAAATATGACAAGGTAATGGAAGCTTTTTCAAATCATTTTATTGTTAAAACGAATGTTATTTATGAGCGCGCCAAATTCAATTTACGTCATCAACTGGAAGGGGAATTGATAGAAGATTTCATAACTGATCTCTATTTACTTTCTGAGAACTGCAATTACGGAACTCTAAGAGAGGAGATGATTCGGGATAGAATAGTTGTTGGTGTTAGAGATAGAAAACTTTCTGAGAAATTACAGCTTGAGAGCGGACTGACATTAGACAAAGCGATCACCGAAGTAAGACAGCACTACGCGGTTAGAAAACAACAACAAGAACTATCCTCGACATCAATATACAAAATATCCACAAACACGCAACGGAAGACGAGAGACATTTCAGGAGAGGACAGTTATCATAATCGAGATAACGACAGTCAAAACTATAAGAGCAAGTGTATGTGGTGCGGCTCCAATAACAAACACAAACCAGCCAACTGTCCTGCGAAAGGGAAAAGGTGTAACAAGTGTGGCAAGCTAAATCACTTTGCAAGCGTTTGTTTATCAGCAGTGAGTAGAAATAAGAGCAATGTAAATCAATTAGCATATGACTGTGATGAAACGTCATCATCTTTCTCTGAAGAAAATTTTTTGGGAATGCTGACAGTAAATAGTGTTCATATTCCGGCATACTGGACAGTTAATGTGCGTGTGAATAAGAGGGACGTCAAATTTATGATCGATACCGGTTCTCCAGTAGATGTCATTTCCAATGAGATTTACAGAGACATATTTCAAGACATTAAGTTGAAGCCGGCTGATAGAGTCATATGCGGCCCTGATGGTTCTAAGCTCAGTATGTTAGGGATGTTTTCGGTACAAATAGAACATAAGTCAAAGAAAATTCTCACAACGATCTATGTCATAAACAAGTTGAAAATGCCTTTGCTTAGTCTTTCTTCCAGTGAAAAATTGGAGCTCATCACTAAAAGTGCTTTGAGTAATATAAACTCGGATACCATTAAATGCTCAACAGTACAAATAGATAAAGAATTTCCAAAATTATTCCAAGGACTCGGTTGTGTGAAAAACTTTGAGTGCGAAATTAGAATTAAAGAAAACGCTGAACCTTTCAAAATTTTTTCCGCTCGCCGCGTACCAATACCACAAATAAATATATTAAAAGCGAAGCTTGATGAAATGGTGAAACTCAATGTCATAAAAAAAGTGGATGAGCCAACGCAATGGTGTTCTCCACTAGTTATTGTGACCAAGGCAAATGGAGATATTCGACCGTGCGTAGATTTGACAAAACTAAACCTCTCTGTAGAGAGAGAAATTCATCCAATGCCGGTTGCTGACTATACGCTGGCACAACTGTCAGGAGCTAAGTTCTTCTCGAAGTTAGATGCTAATTCTGGATTCTGGCAGGTAAAATTAGCTAAAAGCTCACAACCATTAACTACATTCCTAACACCATTCGGAAGGTACTGTTTTTTACGTTTACCATTTGGTATATCTTCTGCACCAGAAATATATCAAAAATGCATGCAAAATATCTTACAAGATATTTCAGGAGTAGTGTGTCAGGCAGATGATATATTAGTATTTAGTTCTACAGTAGAAATGCATGATCGTATTCTGAGACAAGTATTAGCAAAATTGCATGAGCATGGTATTACTTTAAATAAAGATAAATGCGAAATAGGTATCCAATCAATTAAGTTCTTGGGTCATCGCATTGATGCAAATGGAATCCAACCTTGCAACTCAAAAGTAAAGGCCATCGAGTGCTATCCACAGCCTACTAATACGACCGAACTGAAGCGTTTCTTGGGGATGGTCAACTTCCTGGGTAAATTTATCCCCTATCTGGCAGAACGTTGCAAGCCATTGAACGAGTTATTACGAGACAACGTCGAGTATCACTGGGATACACAACAAAAGGTTGCATTTGAAGAATTAAAGGCGATGTTAGCTGAGGCACCCATATTAAAATTGTACAACCCTAAACACAAAACAATTCTTTCTTCGGATGCCTCATCCTATGGGCTAGGATCGGTACTTTTGCAAGTGGATGATGAGGGGAATCTGCGGCCGGTTGCCTACGCTTCGAGAACGCTCACTGAGTCTGAGAAAGGGTACGCCCAAATAGAAAAGGAGGCTTTAGCACTTACATGGGCTGCATTCGAGAAATTTCCAGACCTTCTTACAGGTATTCATTTTTATATAGAAACGGATCACAAGCCGTTGGTACCCATTTTTTCAAGTAAAAACATAAATGATTTAACTCCCCGCTTGCAAAGATTTAGGATGATAATGATGAAATTTACGTATGAAATTTACTATACCGCCGGTAAATTTTTAGTAGCCGCAGATGCCCTTTCGCGTCAACCATTGCCCAACAATGAGCAAAGAGATGTCGGCAACATGGATAAGGAGCTGGAAATCTTCTTAAACCAAACGGTTTCTAGTCTACCAGTAACACAGACCAAACTCCAAAAAATCATCGAGGCTCAAAAGTCAGATAAAAATCTACAACTTGTCTCATGGTACTGTTTAAAGGGATGGCCAGACCAATATAAACTTCAACCAGAGCTGCGTCTATACTACAACGATAGATATAATTTGTCCACCAATAATAACTTACTTATGTATTGTGACCGCATTGTTATTCCTGAGAAATTACGACCCGACATACTAGAGAAAATCCATGCAGGGCACTTAGGTATAGTTAAATGCAAAGCACGAGCAAGACAATCCGTTTGGTGGCCTGGATACTCACAACATATAGAGGAGTATATAAAGAAATGTTCTATTTGTATTCAACAGGTCATCCCACGACATGAGAGGTTCATCGGAAGTGAATTGCCAGAACGCCCATGGCAGATTGTAGGAGTCGACCTTTTTTACTACGGTTCGAAATGCTACTTATTGGTCAGCGACTATTTTTCTAGATACCCGGAGTTAGCTTTGTTAGAAAATCAAACATCTAATGCTATTATTAATAATATGAAATCCATATTTTGCAGACATGGTGTTCCAGATGTTGTACGGTCCGACAACGGGCCACAATTCCAAAAGCTGAATCTTTCTGCTTTTGCAAAATTTGCGCAAGAATGGGGGTTCCAGCATGAAACCTCTTCGCCGAGGTACGCGCAGTCGAATGGATTCATCGAGTCTTCCGTGAAGGTGGTAAAGTCACTATTAAAGAAGAACATAGATCCGTACCTGGCTTTAATGGAGTATCGAGCAACACCCCTTTCTAACGGATTTTCTCCTGCCGAGATGCTAATGGGAAGACAAATTAGAACAACTCTGCCAATCAATGAGAACAAATTGCGTACAAACTATAATTTGGAACCGGTTAGGGAAAGGGAACACATCCTAAGGAAGCAACAGACTGATAATTATAACAAACGAAAGGGCGTCGTCTCCAGAGAAGGATTTCAAGTCGGCGAGATAGTCTGGATTCGCGACATTGGGGAATGGGGAAGAATACAGCAATTAGCGGGGACTCCTAGGTCGTACATTATCAGCACAGATCGGGGCATATTTCGACGAAATTCACACCATTTGATTCATGCTAAAAGTAAAGAAATTCCTTACGTTCCAAGTGAAGTAAAACTGTCGGCGGGGGACCAAACACAGCCAAACACACCAACAGTAGTACCGGAGAATGCAGAGTCCAGTTTAGGCGCTAGTAAACAAACAGAGATACCAGTGACTGTCCCTCAAACACTTCCTGAAGCGTATGTCACAACAACCAAATCCGGACGAATCGTTAAAAAACCAGACAGATACACATCATCCTGAATTGTATAGAATAATTGTACATGACTTTAACAAAATCTTGAATTTTTGTATTTAAAATTTATTTAATTTTGAATTGTTTTGAATTTGTTTCTCATATTAATTTAGTTAAACTTTTTTTTTATATTATTAATTAAATTTTTGGGGAATTTGTTTAATGTAAGAGTTCTTTGTGGCATTACATAATAAAAATGCAAGTTGTTTACTTAAAGAGGGGGATGTAGAGTATGCCTGCAAATGTAATAGTGAAGTCAAATACAAACATGTACAATATACATATGTATATAATAATAAGTGTATTAGGCGATTACCTCTCTTTACATTGTACAGACAATAAAGTCCACAAACCAGAGAGAATAGACCACCAGCTTCGGCCAAAAATGAGAGTTTCATAGAGCCAGTTTTGAAATAAGTAGCTCCGCCTCTTTTTCTATCTGTGAATACGTGTGAATAAGGAAAAAAATATGAAATAAGACAATTGAATCTGAAATGGCTTTGAAATAATTCAAATAATTTAAATAATTGACCACTATTGGGACGTGTTACGCAAATGGTGTGTATTGTGTGGTGAATTAATTACCAACTTATATTTCATTAAAAAGCATAATAATATAATATAATATTTGGGTGATTAAAAATCTAACTTTATGATTCCTATGACATTATTATACAAAAAAGAATATAATTTTAAGCTGCAGAACTAAATTGCAAGCACAATGTAATCAGCTAAACGCTATTTTTTGCAATTTTGTTGACATACATTTTGAGCTCTTTCTTCTTTTATTTTAAAGAAATTTAATTTATTTTCGATGAGTGTGTCTGTTATTAAAGTGTTATCAATATTTTGGAATAAATACCTAATTATAAAAGTTAAACGAAAATTATTTTATTCATCTATAATAGGTATGTTTATTGTTTTATTTTTCTATGAGGAGAATATGATGAATGTATTTTGAATTAGGTATTATAAAGAATTGGCTGTTCAAAAAAATTAAAAATCAACATTATTTGTCACTGCTTGTCACTTTTATACAAAACCTGCTAGAAAAGGTGTTTTAAAACTGAATAGGCGCTATGGAATGCACAGCGTAGCGTATACATGTCAAATTTAAATGAAAAAGTGTATTTTTTGATTTTTCCAGAAAAAAAGTTCGTTTCCATAGTAACGCGTAAACTAAAGCGAAAAGTGAACTGTACTGAAAAGTGTAGGTACGTAATATTTTAATTTAAAACACGTAATGATCTTATTTATTTTCTTATGTTATCATAGTTTTGCTTTTTGTGTAGGTATTCTTTTGTTTTTCACAATGAAATTATAACATAATTTAATAATCCGTACATTTTTAATAACATTCGCGGTTTTTACTATCTTGATTCTATGTAGTTTTGACATTCAAATATAGTGGGGAATTAGCGAATTAACTAATACGAAAACATACAGGCAGTTTTAAAAAAGTTTACTTGCATTAAAAAATATTTCCTGAAATTCGCATATTTGCCCTAGCGAAAGCGTAATAATTATATGTTAATAAATTCTTATTTACACCTGTTTTGTGTGCCCAAAACATATTTTTTCTTAAATTCCGATGACCAATTTATTTGTTGGTTACAATAAATTCATCACATTTTTCTTGTAGATGTAAATAAAACAATAAACATATTGAGCCTGACAAAACAAATGTCCTCATTCCTTTTTTTTTAATAATTTATTTCAAAACTCAGTAGGTACACTTTAATAAAACAAACAATCAAAGAAAGTAAATAAATTTTCTTTAAAAATATAGAAAAAGGTCCAAATTTTTTCAGCAAAACTAAAAAATCATGTTTGAGGATTTTTTTATCATCCATTTTAGCTTTGCAGCTTAAACTAATATCTTTTTTTTCGTAATAATGTCAAAGGAATTCCATTATGACAGTAACAGTAACAGTAACAGTTTATATATGTATGCTTTTTAATAAATTCCCCACACCGAACACACAATTTGCTTAACACGTCCTGATAACGGCCAATTTATTTGAATTATTTGAATTTTTTCAAAGTTACCACCGAATAACTGTAAATGTTACTATGTGCCAGTGTATGCGTGACCAAATTCACCCTCCGTTTACTTTAACATTGCACGCATACTTAACCACGCAGTAACTTTTTGAAACTGGCTCTATGAAACTCTCATTTTTGGCCAAAGCTGGGGGTCTATTCTCTCTGGTTTGTGATAAAGTCAGTTGGAAACTAGAACTCGACAGACGTGTTTGATTTCTAAACATCTGGATACACTACACTGCCCTGAGATTTAATGCGTGGCAACTTGACTTGAAATGCATTTAAGAGCTTCTGGTATATATCCTTCATTATACGTACGGGACACGAGTTTTTCTTTTAAACGAGGTCAGCCAAACGAAATCTGTTTTTATTTTGTTATAAAAGTCATCTCGATCTCGAAGCCCGTGCAAAGGTGAGATTAGTACTCGAACTTCGTATACTGGTTCGTAGGGCATAGATTAGGTTAGGTTAGGTTATATAGGGTGTAAGTTCATCCCAGAAGACTAGACACCATATTGGGCCCATCGCCATCCCTGTGGAACCTATACGGTCAAAACTTATACCAATTCGCCCAAATATTAAATTTACCTACAGAACCTAAAAAGGGTTTAAATTTTTTAAGATGCCAACATCCTCCAAATAGTCGAAGAAATACCTTCAAAGGTGTTTCCTTCTATTCCGAACAATAGCTTGACCTTCACAGAAAAGATGAGAAATAATTTATGCAACATGTAGGTCCTGGAAACATTTGCACGTGTCCGTATTTGTTAAACCTAATCTCATAGCATGCTTCCTAAGAAAGCAGTGCCCAGAAACTATCTATATCACTATTTGCATCTTTGATCTGCTGAGTTTTAACAATTCTACAGATTTTTTCCGATCTAGTCGTAGAGCATACTATTGAATCTTTCATTCGTGGCAACAATATAATTCACACACGCGGACGTTTTGAGAATATGGATCTAGGACTTGCTGCTGCCAATATTTATTTTATTTATTACTCGAAGCTGCGCCCGCTCGGAAGGCTTTAGAGCAAAATCCTGCTTATTCGGCATTAATAGTTGGGTTTAATCGTTTTCGATACTATCCAAAGATATTATGCTTTCGTAGCAGAAGGATGTATAGTTTCCACTCTTCATTCAGCGCAGCTGTTAGTGTGCTGGACTACTGTGCGAGGGATCCCATAAGCTTGATACCCCGGAAAAACACAAATTACATTTTAAGGTTTTTTCTACCGCGCCACCTCTCGCGAACGTCTGACAAACATACGAGAGTATGACTGTCCTGAAAAAGCTTCTCAATTCAGACGTTTGGACTAGGCATAAAATTGTAGTTCCCTTCCATTCGTCCCAAAAATAGAAGCTCACACAAAACGAATGGTTGCGAGAAGCTAGGCCTAGGGTGTCTAGCCGCCAGTTGCGCCACCTATTTATTTTTTATTTTGATGGGATTGTGTCATAAGACTGGAGGTAACCGTTTCACAAGATATCGTTTAAAGCTTGGGGTATCTGCTATTGCTCCTTGGTGGTATTAAAGAAGGGACAAAAGTCAGAAACTTGTTGGTTAGAAACATTAGTTTTCCTTTTTCCATAATTTATTCTTCTCTGAGGGAATTGCCAGAAGATCGTTCAGTGGGACCTTAGATATAATCAATATTCTGAAAATTTATACGAACAAATGCATGCTTTATATTTAAGCGTCTGCGAAAGTAGTTTCAACGGATCATTACGAAGCTTGTCGTCGGCAATTTTTTCTACCGAAAAATAGTTTAAACTAAACTACTCATATAAAAATCCTATTGCTTTCTATTTGATCAAAAATGTGATCGGATTTGCCTTAAACTTCTAAGATACACCCGCATAAAGTTTCGTGCGACCCAGTCGCGCACATTTTTTTCTAAAAATATCCTTCGACAAAGGGGAACCTCGCAAACGTCTGACAACAACTTGAGAGCGCCCGAGATGTTTGCATTGAGTGTTACAAATGTATACTTAAAATATTTTAAGTTGCAATTGCAATCCCTATAATTCTCTGGAAATAATGTCTCTAAGAAACTAATTCCAAAGCTTGCTAGTCTTAGGTAGGTAGGTAGGTAATTGGGTGCTCAAGTAGCGGTTGCCACAGCTTCACGTAGACCATCAGTTGGGTCCATTGTGTCCAGTCAGGGGAACCTTCCATTTTATACCTGTTGAGGACAAAGAATAACCGCTTTTATTGAGTCACCTAGATTTGGTATAAATCACAGGCATTCCCAAGCTCTTGTATCCAGATTTCCAGCCTGTTCTAAGAGTAACAGAAGGATGTGGAGTTTGTTGAACTACTGGAACCACCCCGATTTGAGTATGAATCTCAGGAGTTCCTTAAGATCAACATTCTCCAGATCTTCTCGTTCATCGAAGAAGAAGCTGTTGAGAATCTTTTATCTACTGTTTTTAAGGGCTGGGCATTCGCAAAGCAGATAACGAGCAGATTCTATTTCTTCAACGTCTCTGCAGCTTCTGCAAAAGTCATTATGCAGTGTGCCCAGCCTTTCCGCGTGTACGCCTATCGCACAGTGTCCAGTAATGACCCCCGTGTGTATGCGAATATTCTTGCGGCTCAGTCCGATCATGAATTTGGATCTCTTTTTGCTCACTTCTGGCCACAATTCTTTTGCATGCCTGCAGATGCTGAGATTGTTCCAGCGTAGGTTTGTTCTACTCAAGGATTCAATGTGAACCTTCCTAGTAAGCGTGCTTAGCGGAGTTCTTATAGATTCTAGGGCCATTAATGCATGCATTTTTGACCTGTTTCTTGCAATCTCATCCGCCTCTTCATTACCTGGAATATCCATATGCCCTATTACCCAGCATAGGGTCACCGTATTGGCTCGTGATAGCTCGTTCTGGTATTTCTTGCAATGACTTTTATGGCCGCTTGGCTGTCAGATTATATAGTGATTTGTTTATCGGCAAGGATTGCAAGTCTTGCGCCGAAGAAGTTTTGAAAAAGTTATGGCCCCAATCACGACCCCCGTATTTGTCATTTCGCGATGAGCGACTCCGTGTACTCTTCTGTAAGCCAGTCGGTTGTAGATTAGATGCAAGCCTAGAGCAGCGCGAGCATCATTAGCTTGGGCATAAATTTAGACTAATTTTTCTGTGGGTTTTTGAAAATCTATATTGCAACCGCCTGTGGTATGTTCAAATACTATCGAGGAAGGAAGAGATATATATAGCCATTATAGAGATTGCGCGTTAACTATATATAAGCGTTTTTAGAGTGTTAACTCTTACGAACATATAATTGTGAAATTTTGCATAAAAAATGATCCTTTGTAACCTACAAAATTTTTAACGCGAAGCTTAAAATAACGCCCCTGGATATTTTTTCTCTCAACAATTAAGCTAGAATTGTTGATTTTTTGTGTTCCCAGAAGTTTTTTTTATGGAAAGTCAACGTTACTTTTCGTTAAGCTTAAGCTGAAACTTCAATTATCTTCTTAGGAATTGTTTCGTGGGATTGGCTCAGATTCAAAGGTGGAAGCTTTCACTCAACAAGCGACCCCTTTTCGGCTTTACCACTTCATCAAGGCTATCCGCACTATGCGAGAGAGCCCTGGGCCCTATTTTAAAAAAAAATGACAATTGTGACAGGTGACAGTGGTGATAATTTGTGAACTTACAACTGGACAATTGTCAAATTTGTTTCATAAACAATTAAACCAATTTGTAGAATTGTCAGAAAATAAAATAAGTTTTGGTTTCATAAAAAAATTGTCAGGAATTTTATAATAAATTTGTACTGACAACATTTTTAT
This sequence comes from Cheilosia soror, assembly GCA_949372485.1. Taxonomy (NCBI): domain Eukaryota; kingdom Metazoa; phylum Arthropoda; class Insecta; order Diptera; family Syrphidae; genus Cheilosia; species Cheilosia soror. The sequence goes on from OX443561.1 coordinate 125,428,007, forward strand.
GAGACGGACAACATTTTTCTATTTATAATTTGGTCACTAGGTAATTGACAATTCCGACAGACGCTTGTGTTTCGGTCAAGTGTTAATAGTGAAGTGACACGTATGATTTAAATTGGTAAATTATTAATATTTCTTTAAGCGAAATTGATAAAGAAACTCAAATCCAATTTTGTGTAGTACGTATTCGACAGTTTAAAGAGAGACAAATAATAATTTTATTGCATTAAATGATTTAAAATTTTGAAGAAAAATTCGCATGTCCGGAATATTTTGTTAAAAAAAATGGTGAACATCTAGACCAGACTTCTAGACTCATCGCGCAAAAAACAAGAGAGTAACTTGATGATAAGACCCAGGACAAATTTGTCAAAATATCTATAACTATGACAAAATTGTTAGGACAAATTTCTCAAAATATGACAATAGATAGCAAAATATGTAGTCTTGACAAATTTGTCGTTGTATTTAACTGAGAATATTTTTCAATATTTTTTGTTACCTGTTAATGTTTATGAAATAGGGTCCTGGTCTAAGCTGTGACTTATAGAAACAAGTATCTATTTGCTACGGGTTAAAGAACCTCTTTGTTTTAAATGGTGACATAACTTTGAGATCTCTAATCTTGCGAGTGATGCCCAAATCAAATGTAGAAATTATGTACCTGTAAAATTTCCTTCAAGTAGACTGTAGATACAATAAGCTTTCAGTTTTACACACTTCGTAGAAATTTTTGTCAATTTAAATTTTGAAAATCTGATGCGACAAAATCTTTTTCATTTAAGACAAGATTCTGGCGCAGCCATTTAAACATAACAATATCCTGTAATCTTTATACGAAGAATATTTTTACAACAAACTTCAATTGCCACTGATTCAAGTTGTGATCCACTGTATACTGGTGGATGGTGGTGGCCGGCCGGCGGCGCGGCGAAAGGAACTCCACTAAAAGGAAGAGAACAACCCTTTTGACTGGAGTGAGTAGAAACAAAATTACAACTGATATAGTAAAACTACTCGCGGCAATGTCTTTCTTTTCTGTGGGTTTATTTGTGTCGTTGTGGTTGCGGTTATAGTCATTCGTGCATATGCAAGGATGTTTTTATTCCATTCGCATTTTCTTGGTTTAGTTTTTTTGCAAACATTTTTCGTAGTAGGTACCTAGTTGCTATGTAAGGTATACCTACAGTAAGTCTACAATTAGAAACATTAAACGGTGGCAGAGTTTTCGAAGCTGAAACACCAAAAGATGGCGCTGTGTGTGTAAACTATTTGTGTATACGCAGCCAACCGTTGTCGCTGCAAATTATCTTTCTACTAGTTGTACATGTATATCTTTTATGTTGAGATGAGATTTATGTAAACATTGCTATAATGACTTTTGGAAGAGGAAGCTTAAGTAATTACTTTAATTAGTTCTGGACAAAGTTTGCGGATGAGTATAATTCAATCCTATCCGGGTTATGTTTAAATAAATGCAAAGTTGGACAACGGACGATGGTTCTACTTTCGAAGGAGATCTGCAACGTGTCCAGAGTGTATTTGGAGCGGAAGTTCTTTGAAGTTTTAGTTTCGTTGGAGTTTTTGTTTTTCTCTAAGTAACTGATGCTTTAACCCATTAAGTGGGTAGTTTTTGATATCAGAAGATGTTCAAGGTGTGCCATGAGAGGGCAAACACTGAGTTGCAGCTCTAAAGTTTATACCTACTCAACTGATTCACAAGATATTCACGTTTAGCATTTTTTCAATGAATGTTTGTTACACTATAGCTACTTTGGTTTAATATAAATAATAAAGTACATATGAAAATTCCGCCCCCTCATGTAGCTGACCTCCCCGTGGTGGGGGGCGGGCAACATGTCTAGGTTCACCTAGACATGGCTAACGAAGCACACACCCAATGATGACAAAGCGAAGAAAGCGAGCCTCGGATATTGCCAAGCCTGTCAGAATAGGGCGCCCTTTGGAGCCAGGCCTGAAGGGTGGCAGTTTGCGAGCGTCTGGTGGTCGGCTTGTCACGCTCGGCAGTCGGCCGGGTTTAACCCGAAACGGCTACGAGCTTCCTGTCAATGGTCTCGCAAACCATTATGGGGGTCAGAGGGTGGATGCGCTATGCACCAATAGGGGCATAAGTGGACTTACGGTTACTCGACAACGGCATCGACTTAGGATAGGCACGTGGAACATCTCTTCGCTCACGGGAAAAGACCTGGAGCTTGTTGGGGAGGCTGTTAAATATCGACTAGATATAGTTGGTGTTTCCTCAACAAAGCAAAGGGGTTCTAGAACTGTGGACCTTGCAGATGGGTGGAAACTCTTCATGTCGGGAGTAGCACCTTCAATGTCTGCTCAGGCGGGAGTGGGGATACTCACAAGTCCCAGGCTGTCAGGCAGAGTATTGGAGTGGATTCCGTTAGGAGGGAGAGTTGCGATCTTAAAGCTTAAGCTTGAAAGATCAACTCTGGCTCTAGTGCAGGTGTATGCACCGAATCTGGAGTCAGGGTACGCAGCTTTCTTAGATGAAGTTGATGCAGCCCTTGAAAAGGTTGCAGATATGGATTCTTATATCCTGATGGGTGATTTCAATGCTCACGTGGGTGCGGATTTCTCGACATGGGGCAGCGCGATTGGGAAACACGGTGACCCCGATCAGAACGCGAACGGAGAGAAGTTGTTGGACTTTTGTTGTTCAAATGGAATGTCCATTATGAACACTTTCTTTCCACACAAAGATATCCATAAATACACATGGTACCGTCGAAGTCTTCAGCAGAAATCGCTGATAGATTTCTTTGTGGTACCATCGTGTATTAAAAGGATGGTTTGTGATGTTCGTGTGTTGAGAGGGGCTGAACTGTCAACTGATCACCACCTGGTGTTGTGCAAATTGTATCTCAACGATCAAATACCTATCCTGCCAAAGCGTAAACCAAGAATGGTTACGCGCATACGGTGGGAGGGGCTACAGAACGATGAGATACGGGAGGAATTTGCACGGCAGGTATCTGAAAGGTTTGAACAAATTCCAAATGTTCCATTGAATGTAGAGGAAGAATGGCAGTTGTTTTCAACAGCAGTTATTGCCTCTGCAGGACATGTTTGCGGAGTGAAGCGGCTCGGTGTGGCGGCTGGTGGTGAGAAAAGAACTGCGTGGTTTAAAACGCCCAGAGTTCAAGAAGCCATCAGAAAGAAGAAGAAGGCTTTCAAGGTGTGGATTCACTTGGGGGACTCTCCTTCTCGAAACCGGTACATTGAGGCGCGAAGAACTTGCAAATTAACTGTTAAAGCAGCCAAAGAACATTCTTGGAAGGAGTTCGGCGAAAAATTGGACCGCGATCACAGATCTGCAAGCAAGGTGTTCTGGCAGACCATCCGCCGTCTTAGAGGAAGGAAGTGGAACATTATCGAAGGAGTCAAATCCAAAGATGGTACACTTCTTTCTAATGAGGAGGACATCTTGCGCAGATGGAGCGAGCACTTTTCCGAATTGCTCAATCCAATCCAGGGCATTGAGGATGACACATCTATCGCCTTAAGCAGGGCGGAAAATAGTCCCACGGTAGAGGAAGTCACTTTTGCGATCAAATCGCTAAAAGCTGGCAAATCTGCCGGAGTGGATGAAATCCGGCCAGAAATGCTAAAGGCCTTAGGTGAAGAGGGAGTCAAATGGCGCTCTCGTGTCATTAAAGTGGCCTGGGAATGCGGCGAAACACCCAGCGATTGGCAGATTGGGGTGATTGTGCCCCTTTTCAAGAAAGGGGATAAAAGGGATTGCTCCAATTACAGGGGTATATCACTTTTAAGTCTCCCCGGAAAAGTCTTTGCCAAGGTGCTGGAAACGCGTTGCAGAGCTGTGGTCGAGGCACGATTAGGAGATGAGCAGTGCGGCTTTCGTCCCGGCAGAAGCACAACCGACCAGTTATTCACTCTCAGAATGGTACTTGAGAAGGCTTGGGAGTATGCTACACCTGTTTACGCTTGCTTCGTAGATTTGGAGAAAGCATATGACCGAGTCCCTCGAGGGAAACTCTGGAGTGTATTACAGCAGTATGGAATTGATGGTTCTCTCTTGAGAGCCATTCAATCTCTTTACACAAACTGTAAAAGCTGTGTTCGGGTAAACGGCGTTAAATCAATACCTTTCACCGTGGGCGTTGGACTTCGCCAGGGGTGCGTCTTGTCGCCTCTCCTTTTCATTACTTATATGGACTGGATGTTACAGCGCAGTCTTGGCGAAGAACGTTTCGAATTGGGAGATCTGAGGATAAGTCATTTGCTCTTCGCTGATGACTTGGTCATCCTTGGGTCCTCTCAGACTGAACTTCAGCGCGCACTCGATCGGTTTGTAGCCGTATGTGTTCAAGCTGAGATGAAAGTAAATGTGAACAAATCTGAAGTGATGGTCGTCTCCAGAACGCCTGTTCAATGCACTCTGCATGTTAGTGGAGTCCCATTGAAACAGGTGGAGAAGTTTAAGTATCTCGGGGTCTTATTCACGAGTGATGGAAGGAGCAATGCCGAGTTTTCCTGTAGGATTGGTCAGACTGGATCGATTTTGAGACAGCTTGGTCATTCTGTTATCAGGAGGACTGAACTTGGTGTCAAAGCTAAGTTGTCAGTCTTTAATTCGGTGTTTGTTCCAACTCTTACCTATGGTCATGAGGTTTGGGTAATGACCGAAAGAATAAGATCGCGAATACAAGCTGCCGAAATGAGATTTCTCCGTAGTATTGCTGGTGTGACCCGTAGAGATCGCATCAGAAATACCAGAATACGTGAGGGACTCAATGTCGAGCAGCTACTTCTCCGGACGGAGCGATCCATGCTTCGGTGGTTTGGTCATGTTAAACGCATGTCCCCGACCAGGATTCCACGACGTGCTATGGAATCCGTACCATCGGGCAGGCGTCCCCTAGGTAGACCCAGGATGAGATGGTTAGATCAAATTCATAATCTCTCCTCTACCCGTATGGGGATTGCCCTTGATGATTTAGAGTCGATGGCGGAGGATCGAGAGCTATGGAGGGTCCACTTGAGCAACCTACACCCGCGACCCACTTAATGGACAAGCGGACCATTGAAAATGAAATGAATGAATATGAAAATTCCACCACTTATACATACAATATCATGGAGTCAGCTTCATAATAACTATTTTTGCGTGTGATGTGAACTACAATTTTTTAATGATTACCATAACGACTGAATTAGGGAGCCAACTCAAAGCAGTAGATATAGCTGGTCATTTTTAGGAGCATTTTTAAAATATTTATTGGGCTTTTTTGAGGGTAGTTTTTAAGGTGTTACTCTGAGCGAGATGGTTGCAGCTAGGTATGTACACTGAACCAAAAAGGTACGTCATATTAACAACAAAGTTCGTCATATTGAAGAAAATGTCGTTATTTTTGAGCCAACAACCGTAGTTGTCAATATGATGAACTTGGGTTGTCAATTAAATTTGAATCAATTAAATGTTCATAATTGACAATCGCCGTTGTTGATTTGATGAACAGAGTAGTCAAATTGGAGGAATTGATTTTCATAACGAAAATCGCAATTGTAAAAGTGAAGAACTCGATATTCATAACGAAAATCGCAATAGTCAGTCTGAAGACCGGGGAAGAAAAATTGAAGAATTCGGTTTTCATAATGATCATACGGTATACGGTAATGTCCTATGAAAAAAATATAGCTGCTGTCATTTAGTGTTTTTCTCTCGGCAACTTTTTTAATTAAATTAAATAGGAATAAGCAGTGAAAAGAAAAAGAAAATATTATAATAAATAAAAACTGTCGAAAATAACTTTTGGGATTATGGTGGAAATTGCGGAGACGGCGTATTTAGCGGTGTGTGTGCTGGAAGAAGACGATCTCGATTACGAGCCAACAACGCGACGAAAGCGGAGTATTTGGCAAAAGGAGTTGTTGAGCCGCCACGAGAAGAGTGGATTTTTTGCTGGATTACTACTCGAATTGCGCGAAGAAGAACTTGAACTATATCGCAATGTCCTTCGTATGTCTGCCAATCAATCCGATTATTTGTTGACCTTGACCCGAAGACTAAGCCTCAACCAGGTGATGCAAGCTTATATAAGATTTGACTGCCTCAGTCACCACCAAAAACCTCTCAACGAGGTAGGACACCCAGGATACAGGGACTGGATCTGGCATTTATGGAGAATCGCATCGAACTTTTCACTCAGCCTAGGCAAATACTCGTCCATATGTCCCACATGTAGACTATGTCTGGAGAGCGGCGAAACCTCTCTTCACATTCTCACGAAATGTCCGGCTCTCTTTCGCCTTAGAAAGAATGTCCTTGGCGAAGAAATCGTTAACTCAGCAAATCTTGCTGAAATACCCCCAGAAAAGATACATTATACTTGTCTTCCTGACTGTCTCCGGAGTAAAAAGATGGCTCTAGGGCCCACAATAGGCCCATTTAAAGAGACCCCAGTGCCAGAGCCCAATGAAGGCTCTCCCGACTTATTATCTAGTCTAATCTAATCTAACACGTCCTTTCGCCACGAGACAAAAGTCAAAATGAAAGCACAGATATCGTATATTAAATGCTTCGTCATTTGCGTATAAAAATGGCATGGCAAGAATTTCGAGCCTTGCCATTTTTTGGAGGCTGCCATTTAAATGACGCAACATCCAAAAAGTTTATTCATTTTTCATAGGCGTCATTGGAGAGCGATCACATGGACATTTTTTTCCGCCATTTAAATGGCACTAAATACATGTCATTTGGTCCGACACTTTCCTAGTCATTTAAATGACGCCGAAAATTATCCCAAAATAGGCGATCACACAGAACGACATTTAAATGACTATGCATTGTGACGCGATTTTTACATCAGAGCGTCATTTAAATGCCTCGAAAAAATGGCCGTGTAATCATGGAATCATGTTGCAAGTAAAGGTGGAGGTACTGAATTCGAGCTTAGGCAAAGCCACTATGTTTTGTAGAAAATGAGTAACATTGCGAAGATGGGCGGGTCAGCTACTGAACGTATAAAGCAAAGAGTCCACATCAAAACCAGAGCATATAGTAATGGCGCATTCACGGAGTTAGGTTAGGTTTGTGGGTTGGCGCGGGGGAGTTATCCGTGTACCCACTATGACCCTGTATTCAAATTACTTACTGTGCTGCTACATACAAACCATCCTGTTGATTTGACGAAGTTCATTATCTTGTCTATTGATGTGCTGATGTGCCAGGAATTTATACCTGGTGTGTTGGAGACCTGGGCAGTGACATAGGATTGTATTCTCAAGAGTTCTCTCATCACAGCAGCCTCTACAAAGTTCTTCTTCCGTTCAGTCAATTTTCTTCATGTGGTACCGCAGATTGTGGTATTACATGTACTTAAGGTGGCCCATATATCGTTTGCCACTCTTGTGGCTTCTTTCCCTGCTTCAAGCTTGAGATGGGATGTTCAGCTAGTTCTGAAACAGTTGTCGAACCTTGTCTTGCTAATTCGTCTGATGTCTCATTGCCTAGAATGCCTCCATGTCCCGGAACCCAGTAGAGTGATACCTTATGCTGTGTACCAATAGCCTTGAGTTCTTCGCGACAGCCCCACAGCACTTTACATTCTAGTGCAGGATTGGCTTTTGTTGCTGCCTGGCTGTGAATAAAGAAAGTAATATGTACCTCCAGGTGGTATTGCCCTTACCACAGACTCACGCGCTGCTGTTGTCACTGCCAGGACATCTAGTTGGAAGAGGTTAATGCCTTTGCGCACTAACATGTGCCCTACTTTGTGATAATTCTTAACCAGCCCGAGTTGAGAAAGCGGATAAGATCCTGTATCCCTTGCCCGAGAGTCGCTAAAGTCGTCAAAAAATGTATGGCGCAATCTGGCTCTTGCTAGAGCTGGATATTTGCAGAGAGGATATGAGAGAGATCTTCCCGCAACTGCGGCAATGAGGGTTATATGGGATACCTAGTTTGGCCGCATATATGGTCTCTAATTGGCCAATGCCCCGTGATTATTGTCGTGATTCTGGCGAAATCTGGACGGGTTCTGTATAGTAGGTTCTTTATTCTATTTGGATCGTGGCTATACTATGATGCAGTTTGTCCCGTCTATTGGAGAATGGCTTTCTTCAGAAAATACGAGTGTATTTGTCCCTTAACCGCTCCTAGCGGAATGTGGACTCGTCGCAAGTAAGGCGTGTAGTGCCTGAGCCTTGCCTGGCCAGCTCAGCCGCCTGCTCATTGCCTGTTATGTCACTACACCCTGGAACCCATAGGAGTGTGAGTCTGAAACTTTCGCTCAGACAGGCGAGCTCGTTCCTTCACTGCTGCACCAGTTTGGAAAATATGGTAGCCGCGTCGATGGCTTTAATGGCGGCTTGGCTATCTAAAAGGATTGCATTCACTGACAAAAAAAAAATTATTTAATTTTTATTAGTAAACCAAAAAATTAATATTCATAAAAGAGTGGCACAAACATTTTTCGTTCATTAAAAGTTCGTTTGAAACCCAATCATCTGAGTTGACACATCAGTGTACAGTACCTATATCGCAAAAAGGGCTGAATTGAGATGGGTGCAATATTCAATTCAATATAATCTATATCTATATACCTGGTTTACGTCTACACTTATATCTTATGGTATTGACGTGAGTACCAATCTTGCACCTTTATAGACTAGAACAATATGTATCTTTTGAAGGCACCGTACCCTCCACAACAGTTCATAATAAAGGTATGAATAAAACATTAAGCATAAATGCATACTGCATAAATTCGTATCCCCATTCGAGACGCAAACGCAACAGGAACAGAAAATACATTTATTAAATCTAAGGAAACATGCTTTGCTCTTTATTACCAGCGGTAAAATAAAGTTAGCAATAACAAAAATAATAAACTAAAATCGCTGCCATCTTTATAATGGACAAACTTCCGACAGCACATATACATACAATGTATGTACGATGTATACAGAACCTATATGTATATGTACTTACATTTTAGCACTACCCTTCATCTTCGACATCCTTCACGTTTCGTAGAAAATATTCCAACCGCCCAACTTATTTTCTCAGAGCAGCCATAGTCTCAAGTCTCAACAAAAAGAATCCTGAGAATTGAGAGGACATAACACTTCGATAGTTTTATCCGCTCAATACTATGCAAATTTGCAAGGATGTTCCAACTGTAGGTATAGCTGCTTGTATATCATACAAGAACCCACAACTTTGTACACATTTAGCTACAGGAGGTACCTATAGGATATATCAGTTGATCTTAGTTTGGTCATGTCGATGTAACGACAAGATGTTCTTTTTAGTTAAGGCAGACCCCACTTGTGTTTTCAGAAGATTTCAGGGACACACATTTCCTGTGAAAATAGTAAACAAAAACATGGAGGAAAATTGAAGAGCTTGCTCGTCCCTTCATTTGACCCAAGGGGATTTTCGATGTGCGTGTATATTGAATTCCGTACGTGCCAAGCATTTCATGAGGAAATGTAATATTTTCATCCTTAAGGATGAAATCTAATCAAAGTGAATCACGGTGAACTGATTTCTTTTGAATCGGAGAGTTGAGTGAGTGGGCGATAGTATGGGAACTGACTCTGCATAATGGTATTAAAAGATACAGTAGACTACACTTTATTTGAATGCATATTTCCTGCATACGCTTACACTCGTCTGTATGGAAATTTGTATATGAACTTAAGGTCAGTCTATGTAGTAAGAGCATTTGTTGCATATTTATTAGGATCAAGTTTTGAAAGGTGTGTGTTGTAAGTCCTATATCAATGTTTGTCTCTTAAATTTAAAAGGAAAATATTCATTGCGATGAAATTGGTCGACCTGTCTTACACGGCATTATGTGGACAAGACTTGTCATCAATCGATGTAGGTTCTATTGATTTTCAAAAAGAGATTTTTGGGTATTTTGTATGCATTTATTCAGTATTGCTTTACGCATAAAGCCTATACGTACACAGTTACGTTGTACAGGTGTCAGAGTTGTGAACGTGATCTGTTCCTGTGCGTTGGAGGTGGAGGAGAACCTTTCACGATACACTAACGAGCTGACGAATTAAAATAAATAAATAAATAAATAGTTGGCCCAAGGCCTAGCTTCTCACAACTATTCGTTTTAGTGAGTTTTTATATTTGGGACGAATGGATGGGACCTACATTTTTATGCCGAGGCCGAACGGCTGCATTGAGAAGCTTTTTCAGGACAGTTATACTCTCGGATGTTTGTCAGACGTTTACGAGAGGTCGCACAGTAGAAAAAGCCTTAAGATGTAACTTGTGTTTTTCTGGGGATCGAACCTGGGATCCCTCGCACAGTAGTCCAACACACTTGACTTTTAAACTCATTTTTATTAATTAATTATTTAACTTACATACTAGACCGTAGACAAAAATGACTAAATCTAATTTAAAACCAACATTTATCTTATTCTACTACCTTACTGGCTCTTAACGAGCATTCTAAACATAACTTAATCCTTATTAAGTTATTAATTGGTTTTTTCATTTCCATGAAACTTGCTAAAACTTGGACTCTTTATTATTGCGTTTTTCTTAAAACTACCTAAAATACGTCTAACTAACTTACAAACTAGCTTAAAACTAAGGACGATGTTATATAAGTAACGCACCGACCCGGAAGAACGTGTCTGCCCTCACCTCTTCCTCAAGCCACCAAAATTCGGTGCTTCAAAGTATCGACCGTGTCCCTATCCGCAATTGTCGTATTAAAACGGAGGAGTTGTGGCTGTGGTACAATACCGGCACACCATCTTTACTTTGGACTAACCCTTTCATGTCTGCATGAAGAAATGCCTCAGGCGGGATAAAGTCAGACCGGAGTGTACTCTCCTGATACATTAAATAAATCAGGTTATTAGCGTTGGCCATCGCCCTTGCAACGTGCCTTCAAATCACCTGAATTAGGAAATTGTCAATCCTATTCATTCGAGCCCATCGTATAGGGTCTTGTTGTGATAATATTTGATGTACTCAGACTCGGGAGCACAAACCACTAAGAATAGACCGCCGACTTCCCGTACACCTACCCGATTCCCCCCGGAAAAAATTTCCCTGTCTGTGAATACGTGTAAATGTCAAAATTAATGGCGGCAATGATTTTCCATGCTATACCATGCGACCAGGATTTTTCAAGTATGCGTGCGTTAATGGCGCCCCTTTGATTTTGTACAGCACCAATACATGAAAAATCCTGGTCTCGCCGGCAGCTTGTAGGCAAAGTCCGTTATGTGGGAGGAGTCGACGGTCTATTCTTACTGGTTTGTGCTCGGGAGCTCTAAAAAACCCTAGGCAGGTCCTGAGACACTGTCTCTCAAACACCCGAATCTTTTCAATGGGAAGGCGCTATACTGAACCAAATTCGACAGCCATAAGCGATGATCGGTCTTATAAGGGCCACGTAGCATAATGACCTTTACTCTGGAAACAAGTTGACTGCGGCGAAACAGTCTTCTTGTCAGAGCGTAGGCCCTCTTGGCTCCAGAAAGCCAAGCATCTATATGTTTGTCAAAATATAGACACTGGTCGAGTATGGTCGAGTATCTGACCACGCTTCGCACCGCTAATGGTTGCCTATTTTGTCCAATAGTGGCTAATTTTCGCCATTTTTTTCTGGTATCCCTAGAGGCCCTACGCAATGGAGTTCTGAACAGGATTGTTTCTGATTTTTGGGAATTGATTTTCAATTTCCAAGTATCACAATACCTCTTAATGTCCAACACACTAAGCACTGCGCTACTGCGCCGACGAATTAGATCTTGTAGTATACGAACCGCTTGTTGCTGGCCTTTTCGATTCGGGCGAGACTCCCTGAAGTTCAGCGGCGATAAAGTGATCAGGCAATCCTGATTTAGATGGCCATTAAGTATGGAAACTTGAACTGCCATTGATGGAGATATTGCCACGGAGAAAACAATGATGAGATATTTAGCAACTAAAAGTTTCTAGTCACATCTTTGTCACCAGCCGTTATGACTTTCTTCGACAAAAAGTGGATAAACTTTCGTGAAAACTCTTTTTGCTTTTTATTTTGAGCGAAAGATTCCCGCTATTCCTTGGGTCAATTGAGTTTCACCCCATAGGCATAGAAGGATGTTTTTGAAGTGAAACTTATTTAGCGAGGTGTAAATGCACCAAGTGACAAAGCTGTGGCAATGGCAACACAGAAAAACCGCTAAAGTAGATTTTGATAATTTTTCAGGACAAAATGGCTCTAGTTAATCAGCGGAAAGTCAGATCTTTCTAAAAGTTACATAATATGTAAATAATGGTAATTTAAACCTTTTTCGGTTTACCTTTTCATAATCTATTGATCATTCCTATTTCGAGCGTGGTAAAGCTAAATAAATACTTTAGCTGTTATGGTCTAAGACGACTTTAAGGCAAAAAAAAATCTTAAATCGAGTTTAGGTGATATTGCTCGTGGAAGAACAGCAATTTTATTAGACAAAGTTGACTTTAGCTGATATTCCGTCGTTGAAAAAGAACCAAACTCAACTTTATCTATTGGTACTTGTGATAAAAAGGAAATGTCTATCTCTTAAGTCGACTTAAGATGAAGATCGATTTTTGGTTCTTTTTTTTTGTGGTTAAGTTGTTTTGCCTTAACGGTGATCTGACTTCAGTCGTTTTGTTTTCGGGAAATTGTATCCTTAAGGTATGCTTATAGATTTGAATATGCTGAAATCTAATGGTATCAGAAACTAAAAATCGTCTAGACTCTACTTTAGTTGTTTTTGGTTGTGACCATAGAAGAACAGAAACAGATCAGAAAGCATTTTCGTTTTCGTTCTGGTTCGGTTTATGTTGCTCGCTCAGCTACACAAAACTGAAACAGACCCAGAAAAAATGGCTGTCGTCTATTCTGTCAAACGCTATCATTGAATTATGCCCACTAAAAACATTTTTTTCGTCTAGTAATCGAATTTGCAACTCAAAATACCTATAGCAGGCAGCCAGACGACAGAATTAAACAGAAAAATGCAAACTAAAAAAAACCTCCCCATCCCTTCCACGCTAAATTGGCTTTTCTGAAACTGGCAGCAACAGAAACAATCAATATAGACTTGTATACGTTCTGTCGTCAAATAGCCATTTTCTAGCGCTTAATTCTGTTGCTGAAAAAAAACGTTCCGTTCCTAATTCAGTTTCTGTTGCAAATGTATGAAATTCTGTTACAGTTCTTTGCCACAAGGTGCCTTAAGTCCGAAAACATGAAGCGCAAATCAAAGTGAAACGCAAATTAAAGTGAAACACTTTTTTTCCTTCTAAACGGCTCAACCGATTTTGCTGAAATTTTCTGTGTGCGCTTATGTTGGTCCCTGGACTCCATTAATTTTGTTTGGACCTTCTAAGCGGATGGACTGAATTTGATCAAATTTTGTGTGTGCGTTTGAGCCGCTGGATGGTGTAGATGTAGATTCACAATTGGACCCGATATCAGGTGGCCCTAGGATTTGGTTCAAGGAATTTTATTTTATCCTTTCAAACGGCTAGTTGTTTGTGTTTGAGTGAGTTCCTGAATTCACAATTGGATCCGGGCCTGAATTTAAAGGGAGTTTCACTTTAGTAGTGTGTTTACAGCAAAACGAACAACCAAAAAAAACAATCATGAAAATTGGCGCACTGGTTATCGACTGATAACGTCATCAAGTTGAACTCCATAGAAAATGTTTTTTTGTATGGGAGGTGCCACCCCAAATTTCGACTAATTTTCACAGGAGCTATACCCAGCCACTACCTAAGGTTATCTGTAAATTTGAGCTCAACCAATTCTGTAGTTTTCGAGATATAAGAACGTTTTTTTTTTGTATAAGCGGTGCCACGATCATTATTCCAATTTTGAGCAATCTTCACAGGAGCACTTCTGGAACTATACCTACGATTGTCTATAAATTTGAACTCAATCGGTGCAAAACTTTTTGAGTTTTTGAAGCGTACACAAATCGACATAACCTTTTTATGTATAGAGAGTGCGCCTACAGTGATGTTGAGAATGTTCCGACTTGCCTTTTTTCCAAAACCTTCGCGTAGTAATTACGAACAATCTCGCAAAAGGAAGTATCCAATTTGGTCCAGTCGTTTTAAAGTACCGAACAAACCGCGTTCCATTTTTATATTATACAGATAGGCAAACATATGGCACTCAAAATAAAGAGAATTATATTAAAAATATTTTTAAATTTTTGGTTGCTGCCAGTAATTCTAGGTCTACACAATATAACAGATAGTTGACGCAACAGCTCCATTTCTTCCGATGCATACTTAGCTTGTTTCCGATAGGTACTTACGAGTTGTTAATATTGAACCGTTGACTAAAAGCCAAAACTTAAAAATAGCCCAACGAAGTTATGTAGACAAGTCTCAATGAAAACCTGCTCCATTTCCAAACAAGGAATCTTCTGAAAAGTAAAATTGTCAACTCATTTTGAAAAATAAAACACAACAATTATTTTTTTCCATATAACATTACAGATTTTATTTTCATAATTTTTATTTCTATTTCATGTTTTTCCTCATTTTCTTGTTGTTAGGTTTACTTATTTCATTAGTTTTTTTTTTTGCATTATAAAAAAAAGTTTTATTTGTATTAGATTTCTTCACTTTGCTTTTGTTTTTTTTTATTTGTTTTTCCTCTTTCATAAATGTTTACAAGAAATAAAACCTAACAAATACAAAATAAAATCAAAAACAAAAACTTACATCGTTATATTCATCATTATTTCACAAATATTTTAAAACTTAAAACAAAAATTGTAAACTTAAAAATTAATCATAAAAAAACTATGCTACTTCACTTGTATGTGTTGTATATACCTATTACATAGAGAAATACATGTTGCTTCTATAAATATACGAGTAATTCTCATTTAATTTTCAAATGATTTCTTTTATTTTTTATTGGATTGCCCCTACTTGTGTAGTTTTCAATATTAATTTTTAAGTTCAGAATCACAGTTAAATAAAAAAAATTATAATATCTTAATTAACACAAAAAAAAGTAAAAATAATAAAATATTATTGTGTGCAAATAATTGCAATTAACAAACGTTGCGCTGTACGAAAGTAAGAAAGAAGCAATAATATTTTTATTCAGCATTCTTATGTAAATTTTCTGACGGATTGTTGTTGTTTTCTTTAAAGGACACCAAATAAAATAAATTTAATAAAAAATAAACTTTCTAAAATAAGGGTGGTTTATATCTGGTTGTAGTACTTTGGCAGTGCTGTTGTTGTTTTCTAGTGAGACTTCGGATTCAATTTTACTTTTTTTTTTTTGTAATTATTTACTTTGTTTTGTAATTAATTCTACTAATGAAAATGTAACAACAATTGAGTTAACGCATGACAATTAATCACTATGGCAAGACATAAGGCATTACAAATTAATTATTAATAATAATTAAAAATAAACAAACACTTTATAATTTAAATAAAAAAAATAAAAAATATTTTTAAAGCCAAAAGTAAATTGTTATAGTAAAGTCAGTGTGTATTCTAACTATATATGTATTATTTTTCTTAGTTTCTTTTCGAGTATATAATTTTTGTAATTTTTTTTTAGGATTTTTTTTTTATTTTTTTTATAGCAAATATGGTGCAGTAGAGTTACACAAGAGTTGTTTAAAAGTTTATACGATTTTAGTTTTTTTTTTGTAGGAAAAAAAAAATGTTAAATGAAAACTTTTATTTAAAAGAGAATGAAAAATCATATTTAATTGAAAATTATAATGATGATTTATAACATAATTATGACATACACTCATACTTCAACGTTCATCCCTGAATTACATACTTATTAATGGTAATTGTTTTATATATAATTTTACTTTTAAGTGTTAACCCAATCTCGCATTTATGTTCACACACTTTAAGATTATGCTTAGAAAATAATAAATTTAAGTTTAATTTTTTTTTATTTTTAGTTTATATTGTGTATAAGTTTTTCTTATTTTTTTTTAATTATTATGTATATTTATTTAATTTAAACTAGTCTTAGGTATTTTTTTTTTGTTTCGTTTTTAAGAGTAAAATTATATTTAAAATTAGGGAAATTTACATTGTAGGGAAGTGTGTACTTGTGGAGGATTTCACAGTCGATTTTGAATATTTAAAGTGGTAGATAAATTTGTTAATTCTGTGTACGAGCACGAGTATTCTCTGAGATTATGATATGATTAAGCGATTAGAGTAAGAAGACTTTTCCGCTTATTTACTTGCAAAATCTTCTGCACAATTTTAACCTATATGAGCCAAAATTAATGTTGAAAATTTATTCTGTGTGAGGTTTGGACGTTAAAAAAATGATTTGTTGATTTCCAAAGGATTGTAGGTACATAATCAAATTTTATCAACGAATGCTGAATATTAGCGTCGAATAATGACATTCAATTCGTATGTTTGACCAAATTCTCATTACCAGTATGTTGTACACCGCCAGGTACTTATCTAGTTTTCGTGATTCAAAAATTCCGGATGGCATTAGCCACAGTCTATATACGTTAAGGGTCATTTCAAAATTTCATAAAAGTAGTGTGCTGTTGGCCTGGTATAAATGATTACTAAAAAATCACATCAGCGCCGCATAGCTGCATACTTTAGTATTGCATTCGCTGAAGTCGCAGTCATTTGATTGCTTATTACTATTTCAGCAAAATACTTCATTTAAGTTTTTTGACTTTAAAATCGAAGTTCCAGTATTTTTTGAAGTCTTAAGTAATGCAATCACTTTAGAAGTCAAAAGAATGCAATACTTTTTGATTGTTTGAATTCTTTAAAGTCTTTTTCAAGTCTTTTTTATTCTTTGCATTCTTTTAGTCGTTTGAATGCATTCAATGTTTTGAGGTCTTTTGATTCCTTAAAGTATTTTTATTGATTTGAAGTATATCTTGGTTTTATAGTTGTTTCGAGTACATACACATTTTTAAACTTTTATCTGAAATGTGGCTCTCAAAAATTCAATCGAATACTTAATTTCTTAAAAAAAATACTTCAAATCAATAAAACTACTTCTAGCAGTCAAAAGACTTCAAAACAGTGAATGTATTCAAATCACTAAAAGAATGCAAAGAATAAAAAAGGCTTAAAATAAACTTCAAAGAATTCAAGCAATCAAAAAGTATTGCATTTTTTTGACTTCAAGTCCTTTGACTGCTTCAGGTGATTGCATTACTTAAGACTTCAAAAAATACTGGGATTTCGATTTTGAAGTCAAATAACTTAAGTGAAGTCTAAAGATTTAAAAATTTGTGTTTTTAATCAATTTACTGCAATACTCAAAATATTGCGATTTTTGACAGCTTTAATCAGCGGTAACTCTGTTTACATGACGGTGAGTCGTGAGTCGGGAATCGTGCTCGTTTACTGTTCTCCAACTGGATGTGGAGCGCAATTCCTAGCGGCTGATTCGGTTCTTTGCGAACAGTCAATAATTCGCGATCACGTTGTCATTCAAACAACGGAGTATGCAGTGCTACTACTTTGCTGTACTAATAGAAGAGTGTAGAGCGCAACAGGTCCGTTAGGCACTCTAGGCTTAGCTTCCATTCGTTTGTGTGAGTTTTATTTTTTGGATGACTGGAAGGGATATACAACTTTATGCCGAGCCCAAACAGCTGAATTAAGAAGCTCTTTCAGAACAGTTATACTCTCGAATGATTGTCAGACGTTCGCGAGAGGTGGCGCAGTGGATAAAAACATAAAGATGTAATTTATGCTGCCGGTAATCGAACCTGGGACCCCTCGCACTGTAGTTCAGCGAACAAAATACCGAGCCAAGCCAAATTGCCATCAATAAATAAGCCCATGTAAAATTTTCCTCAGCTCACTCAAAAAGTACTCAAATGATGATGAAATGGATCGTCAAAGCTCCTACTACTGCTGTGCTGACGAGTGCTACATAATTTGCACGCAATTCAATACCTTACTTCAAACGATTGACTTCGATGTAAATTCGAAATATGTAACTAAATTACTGGTGAAATGGTGTCTGTCAGTTAAACTCACAAAAACCAGTGATCCCACTTCAGGTTCCTTCGTTTTCGTAACTTTTTAATTGTATGGCAATTGTCTTGATAAGGTTTTGCCATAAGTGTAAACATTTCGGTGATATATCTGTGGCTACAAGCAAATACAACAAAAGTCGACTTTAGACGAAATTCAGTTTTTGATACCATTAGATTCAGCATAATATTCAAATAAATATATATAAGCCGGTTTTTTAGCTTTTTGTCTTCAAATTTGAAGCTACGATGTTCCGAAAACAAAACAACTAAAATCAGATTTTTACATCCCCGTTAAGGTAAAAAAGACTTCAAAAAAAGGCTGATCTTAAAAGTGCTTTCCTGAAAAATTATCAAAGTCGACTTTAGCGGTTTTTCCTTGTTGCTTGTTGTAGTATCTTGAAATACTGTATAAATTGTCAGAATTTTAGTGTATGCTCACACTGTATAAAATGTCAGATTTAATAAAATAAAACTTACTTTATACGAGACTACAGAACAAGACTGATGTCATTTATTAAGGATACTACACTTGTATGGAAATTAACAAATATATTAAAACGATTCATAAAACTCATGGAAATCCGGACAACGTCTGCGAACTTGTACAACCTTTTTACCTTTTACGCCTTGGGTTGTGATAGTCTCTTGAAATATTTTTTTTTGTTCAATTTATTATTCATAGGTATCTACATTAAGCTAAGTAATAATATTAGTAACCCATGTAAATGCAAATTTCGACTGAATTTGAATTCTTGTGGACAATTGGCTTATTTGAAGTTGAGTAGCACAGCGAATTTAACCGACCACGGGAACCCCCATTCCCACTATCTGGACCGAAATGTAATGTACATATACATACAAGCTGCTACTGACTTGATAAAGAAAATTGTATTCGTTGTCATAACATAAACTTAATCCTGTGCCATAGCAATGTAAATTGTATTGGATAAAATATCTTACCTCTGAGTATTCGTTGGAAAATGCTCTCTGTATACATTTACCAAAGGTCAGAAAATATTATCAACAAATTCGACCGTGATCTCCTCTTTTTGTACCAAAAAAGTATTTATGCATACAAATTAGAAAAATATACATATATCAGGCTAAATTAAAGAAAACTATATTATCTTTTGGTTAATAGCTTTTAAATAAAAACAAAACAAAAAATTATAGTTTAAAACAAGAAAAGTATACAAATTGTTATTTTTTTTTATTAGGTATTAAAAATGTTTTCTTTTTTTTATATAGAAAAACGGGAAAAGTGCAATTTAATTTTAAAATGTTTGTAATATTACATTATTCACTTCTTCGAACCATAAAAATACTGTTTCTGTTTCATCGTCTTTTTTAATTTTTGTTTTAAACCTTAAAATTTCATAGTTTGTTTTTATATTTTAACACTACATACATTTTATTATAGGGATGTACCATGTTTTTATGTTCTAATTGATTTATATTAATATATATATAATTTTTGTTTTATTTACTTACTTATATACCTATATATTTATTTTTATATTCTTTAATTTTATATACTTTCTATTCTATGTACATTACCAATTGCGCTAAGTTTTCTAAGGTATTTTTTGCAGTTTTTTTTTTTCTTGTGTTTGTGTGTGAATGTGTGATTTTAAAAAAAAACCAAAAATAAATATGGATTAAAACTGAAATTATGTCAAATAAGGTTTTGGTTATATATTTAGTTGGAGATTTTTATATGGAGGACATATAAACCAGAGTCTTTTATGGGTTGAATATAATCCAATGTGAATGTGCTGATGTCTCTCTGGTTGGTGGTAATACATGGATTGTGATGGAAATTTTTATGGCATTGACATTTAGTGAATCTAATCTGTCAAATTTGGGACTGACAGCAATTGATTTTGGTTTTCCTTATTCGATTTATGTATTTATATATATAATTATGGTCTTAAGTGGTAATTTTAATTTAAATAACTTTCTTCGCTGCCTACAATATCATATGATGGAACGAAAACAGTCTTTGGGTAATTTTTTTTTCTTCTTTTCTTAAATGAATTTTCCTTTTAGTCACTAAATTATATAATAATTATTTAGCCACAACTTTGTTTTGTGGAGGATTTATTTTTTTGTTTTCTCTTTTTTTTTCGTCGCATTTTTGTTTTGTTATATTCATATACATAGGGCTTGAATTAAGATAAAAAAGAAAAACTTGTTACGCATATACATACTTTTGTAAGACAATTATTTTTCCTTTTTTTATGAATAGGTACTGGCATTTAAATTTATACTTATCCCTAAAAATCTGTTTTTGTTTTATTTTGAAAATATTGTTTTTTTCTTTCTTGTTTTCAAACAAACATTTTTGTTATAAGGAATTTCTTTGTTTAATGTCAATGTAATTTTCTTACATATCCTGTTTCGAGGGAGAAAAGTACAAAACTAATTGGTAAATTGTATATGTATAAATATACTTAGTAAATATGTCGCAATATGCAGTTGTTTATAATGTTGTTGGTTTTTCTTTATCATTTTTTTTTAAAGAACGTTAAATTTATGTTTATGTTTTGTGTTCGTACTTTGTTCGAAAAAAATAACTGTATGTTAATTGTATGAGTGTCTTGTATATATATAAATTTGAATAAAAATGTTTGTTTATCAAAAAATCGTTGAAAGAAAAACCGTTTAATGATTTTTTTACGGATAACTTACTCAAATAGGCATTTTGTTCTTATTTTTAAATTCATATATTTAACAATGTCTTATGGTTTTTTTAATGATACCTAACCTCAAACTAGTGAATTACTCGATTTTTTTTTATTACTATTGTTAATAAAATAATAATTATACAACTTTGGTTTTAAGTTTTTTTTTTATAAAATAATAAAACTATATATTTTAAATGAGTGAAAACGAATTTCGTTCAGTACAATGCTAAATAGTTCGTTTTTCTAGCTCATTTTCTTATAAGATTTCATAATATTTATTATACATAAGTAATGTCCGATGTTACGTAAAAAAAAATTCTTTCTGGATTGAGTTAATTTTTCACGCATTTTCTTTTTGAGTATGTCTCGGTTGGTAGATCCCGTTGATTTATGTTTATTTTTATTTGCAAAGAATTTTGCTGCTTACAGTTATTATTTTTCAATAAGCTTGACTTACAATTCTAAGTCTTGATTGACTTCGGGGCCATACATGTTGGCTAGTTTGTCGAAACGTGGACCCCACGCTCCGAGGTAATCGTATTCGTGTTGCTCGTCATCAGTTCCTGTAGAAACGAAAAAAAAATGAACACAAATTGTTGATCAGTAAGAAACGTCAAAAATGCAATATTATTTTAAGGTCCCTTAACCCTTAGAGCTACCAAAATGGTTAAAGCCCTATGGCTGATTGTAAAAAAGAGAAGCTCAGTAATACACAGAAATGAATACATTTTCTTTTAGTGACGTTGAATTTCAAAAGGTCCGATAACTAAAATGCATTCCAGGATCTTTGTTTTTTTAAACATTTTTTCGGCTATTCCCGTTACTATTGGTACTTAAATGGCACTGGGGCGTTATATTTGAAATACAAGTCCAATTCCATAATTGAGTTTTGCAGATCCTATTTTTGAGTTAAGCAAATGCGTGGACAGTTGTCTACTAAACAGTTAGCTACCTGTTTCTGTATATTACGGCGTTAAGCTATTTATAAGTCCCACAAACTATCCGCTATTAGAAGATAGTTCTATATAAAAAAAACATTTCTAATTCCTTACATATTGCCAACCAAAAAACCAAGCTATATCGAATATTGAAAAATATCCTATTTGTAACAGCTCTCGGATAAATATTTTTTGCAAAGGCAATCATTTCCAGGGAAGGGCTTATTAAGGGCTATCGTCTGTGCACTCACCCAATATAATTGCTTTGCATGTAATGTAAAGGGTTTTTCAATGAGGGGTGTTATTGTGAATGGCCCGCTATTTCGGTAGCTGCCACTTTTGAAGCCTTTATTCTTTGACATTTGACAAGTAGAAACTACGTTATTAAAAATGGAACGATACACGCTTCAACAATGAATTGAAATTATTAAAATTCACTACAAACATGGTAAAAATCTTGCAGTCACAGTTCGCAAGACTAAAGCATTTTTTGGTCGTCGTGAAGCACTTTGTCGGACCGCAATAAAGAAACTGGTGGAAAAATTCGAGCTGTTGGGACAAGTTAGTGATGTGAAGAATAAAATCCGTGCACGTCGCTCAAGAACAACTGAGAATATTGCTGCTGTAGCCCAAAGTGTTGAAGAAAACCCAGGTTTGTCCATTCCTCGTCGTTCTTTGGAATTGGGCATTCCACAAACGTCATTACACCGTATTTTGCATAAAGACTTAGGTCTTAGGGGTTATAAAGTTCAGTTCATCACACCTTCAACTCTGCTATGTAGCTGGTCCAAAGTGATGAGTTTATTCGTGGAGGTAATGGAAATGGTAGCTTAGCCATCAAATTAAATTAAATTTGTATCTTCTGAGAAGACCACACAATGCCACTACGAAGACCCGGGTCATATGTGCGCGACAAAAAAGGAGGCGTTGAGCTTTTCGAACCGGTGCGGTGATTTCTTCTTGATTTTTAGTCTTTTTACATGCTTAGCATTTGAAATAATATGACGCATAAAACTTGTTTTTTTCCTGATTTTTGGAAAATAGTCGTGAAAATTTTACGCCTTTTTTAATATAGGTAAGTCGCATTCGGGCTCTGCTCTGGATGCTATGATGAACCTCCCCTCCTTGATATTATTATCATGGGGTGTACGCTTAAAACCATCTCTCGGTTAAAGCGAGGTGGCTTTTGGTACCACGCACACTGTAATTTTGAAGAACTTGTGCGAGAATTATCCTTTGACCAATGACACCAGAAATCCTTCTGCGACAAAACTACCACGTCAAGCCACGAATGGCTTCGGCCAGACTCTGCTGAACCAGGGAAAGAATGCCATCGTGTATTCACGGATGGCTTTAAAACCGGACAGTGGTCTAGTTCTGGAGTCTTTGTGGAAAATGAGAACATTAGACTACACTATACCCCTTAGGAAACTATGCGACTGTCTTCCAGGCGGAGATTTTCGCTATCCTTATGGCTATGCGCTATACATATTGTGACAATCAAGTGGAGGGCTAGAAGCATATGCGTTAGCAGTGATAGCCAAGCTGCACTAAATTCGCTGCTTAACCCTCTTACCTCGTCCAAGTTAGGGCTCCAACTCAAGCTATCTCTGAACTTGGTCGGAAGGCTGAACACAGTGAAACTTTTTTGAGTCCCAGGTCACACTGGTATCCAGGGAAATGAGATCGCTGATGAGCTTGCCAGACTAAGTTCAGAAGAAGCTCTCTCAGGACCTGAACTTGCGTTGGGTCTGCCTGCATCCGTGGTTAGGTCATCAATTAATACTTGGGTTTCTCGTGAACACGAGTGTCGGTGGCGTGACTGTGCTTGTGTAGACAGACCAAACTACTGCGTCCGGACATCTGCAAAAGATCCGCGTCTTTCCTTCTGTCTCTCAGGATAATCGCCTGCAGACTGCTTGAGGACGTCCTTTCGCACCACCAAGCTTTTGCCAAACACTTAAATGTATTGTGCTTGAGCGACACCACCATATGTCCTGCTTATGGAGAGGACGACGATACAGCGAAACACTTCCTCTGTAGTTGTCCTGCCTTTGCTCGCATCAGGTGGCGGATCTTTGGGGCTGACGTGATGACTGCCGAACAATCGAACATCTTAGCTCTTCATCACTGAAGCTCCTTCTCATCTTTCTTCGAAAGACGGGAAAACTAAGTGCAGTAAAGTAAAGTGTCTGTTTGGCAGTACAATGGACCAGTAGTTGTGTCTGAGTGCTCCATCAAATAGTAGCTACCTCCGACAACAAAAAATCTGGAATAACCAAACTAAACTAAAAAGCAAGATTAGCAAGTTGTCTCGCGGTCAAAATCCAACACGTGTGACAACAACGAAATTTTTTCCCTTATGGGCACGACAATTTGGGAGCTCGTGTGGTGTTAGTGTTAGCCTCAGACTATCCACAAATATTTAATAAAAAAAAATTAAGCTTTGCTGCCGGTACCTCTGATTATTTCTCAATAAATATTATTAAAAGCAACATAGTTAAAGTTCGACAAATAAAATGTCAATAGTTGGTTGTTGGTATCCCTTTTGATGTTACAGTTTCCAGCGACTTTTTGTATATAATTTTTAAGTCCAAATTTTGGGTTTAGAAAGGATATTCGTTGAAAATGAGTCTCAAAGGTTATAAACGCCATCGACAAAAGAGAAAGTCCTTCATACCTACATTTGGCTTTCAAGTGATAAAGATGAAGGAAATACTGCAATTTGCATAAAGAAAGACCGTGTAATTACAACTACACCTTGGTAGCGGAAGGTTACAATGAAAGCCTATTAAATTTGAAGCGAATGATTTTTTTTCCACACAGACACAAGTACTGATCCAATGTATATTATATGTACCTGTAATAAACAGAAACCCCTCATTGAAGTGGCTGAATAGATGTTCATACCTACTGTTCATTTGTGCTTATTGTCAGTGGAAGCTTATTTCTGATGGTACTATATAAATATAATATTTAGGTATACTAGATCCAATTAGAAACGGGCTAATATCTGCCAAGTTATAGGTACTGACGTATCAGTCCATAATAACTACGAGTATACAGTACAGATGCATATCGTGATGCTCCATTATATAACAGGGATGCAAAAATATCACCGCGATACCAAAGTGAGTGAGAATCTAAACCCGTTGAGGTACGATAAACAGGATGCGCATTTTATTGATACCTTACTGCCCTGTAGTATGAATGCGAAATGTATCCTTTGTCTGTCGATGTAACATATGCTTCGCATTAAGCAACTTTTGAAATCCGCTCATAATGCCACTTGCAAATGGCCCCAACCTAGATTTGAGTACGTAATATAGATACGAACACTGTAATGGAAGAAAACCCCTTTTACCATATAGACGGTGAGTAATGGCTTGGCATTGAAAGATTTCGACGAGAATTACAATTCTTTGTCTCTCTCTGTGGTGCGCTCATTAGTACAATCGAAACTGAAGTTCTAAACCACCACCACCATTCACCAACAATGTGTGAACTCCACAAATGGCGCATTCCGCAACAACGGTTCGCCATCATTAAGTTGAAATCATTAAATCTACTCAAAAATGTTCACAATTTAGTGACTTTCCACTTGATATCGCAGGCCAACAAACTACCAAACGATGCTTAATGACCCACTAAATGAGAAAATAACAACCCACCAACGACTCACTTAATTACACCATACCCTGGACGTATTTGGCTTCATTGGTATATACCGAAACAAGAAAATCCCAAATTCAACCCCAATTCATTTCGATTCGACTCACCTGACGCTAATGAACTCAAAGACCCGGCAGTACTGCCGCCACCCTCGTAAGCATAATTTCGCAAGTCATCAAACGGCGGGGCATTGGGGTCACTATCAGCACGCTTTTTATGCTCCTCAATGAAGATGCCAACGTTTGGCTCCTGACCGGGCATCAGTGTCATAACGGGATCTGCAATTAAGGATGTCAAAAATGTAAGAAAATTGTGTCAAAAAGTGTTTGCTATTGCAAAGGGGAAAAAAACACACAACAAAAGACTAAAAGACTAGTCCAAGGATAATAACTTACACATAATTGGCATTTTGCATGGAGCCAACTCTGGCATCGGTCCACCGATAGGAATTTGCAATGGTGTTATATCAAACGCTGTCATATCATCCTCGCCGCCACCTTCATCATCATAGTTGATGATATTCTCCCGGACATCATCATCAGGACCTGGATACTTAATATGCGCTTCTCGTCGTCGGTTATAGACCACGAATACAAGGACGAGAACTATATTATTTTTATTTCCAAGGGAACAGCAAGAAAAAAGATAGAAGAAAATGTCACCGTTAATAATATGAAAAATGGAGAAAATCCTAGGCAGGATACGGCAACGCTCTGACAAAAGGACATGCAAAATTTAAAAGTTCTACTGTACACTATCAACTGTCTTTATAAATTCACAGCAGCGACGCTAAAGTGATTCACTACAGAGTGTGTTGTATACATACCTCAAAATCGTACAGCACTCTCAAAGAACTGCTGAAAAAAAAAAAAAAACAGAAAACCTTACATAGGCACCTAACAGCGGCCAAGTGGCTTTTTTCAAAAGCTAACCATTTTCTGATTGCAATAATTAATTTTGTCTGTATTTTTTCTTTTTAATTAAATTTTTTTCTGCTTAGTTGCAACTTTCGAATTGGAATATTGTGAGTTTCGCAAAAAGGACACTGTTCGAGTTCAGTCATTTCGTACTGCAACATTTCTGACAGCTGATGACTACTTTATGATGGTTTTTTATTCCTTCCTTCTTCGTCTTCTTCTGCCTGTCTGCGTACTGCAGACCAATATCATAGTGGTAGTGGCTTTGAATCGAGGAAATCTGCAAACACCGAAAAAGGCACAGGGTGTAGGACAGTAGGATGACAGGACGATTCGTCATCCTAGAAAAAAACAAGACAGCTAAATGCACAACACAGAAAGTACTTACACAAAAGCATGTCCTGCGACTGTTTCTCTTTTGCTCTTTCACTTCTCACTTTAATTGTCAGCTTTTTGTGTGTGAGAAATGCTTGAAGTTGATTTTATGTGGAAACGCAAGAGATGAGAAAAACAAAATCTCTTCGAATTATATGCAACTGTGAGTTTTGTTGCATGAAACCCAAGAAAAAGGATATGCCGGCGGTTTCTATATAATGAACTAGTTTACTGTATAATGAAAGCAAAATGGAGCAAACAGAGGCGCCGGCTTTGCTTACGAGATGAAAATGTGTTTGTTAAGCCCGTCAGCCTTAGAGCCGCGGCGAAGTTTACATTTTTAATTGACACTTGACGGCATAGAGGACGATATAAATAGCGGTTTTCTTCTAGTGGAATGCATACAGCTTAATTCGCTTTGAAAAACTCTGCAAAAAGTGCTCAGTGCTTTTAGAGGTAGCATT
Source organism: Cheilosia soror (assembly GCA_949372485.1). NCBI lineage: Eukaryota > Metazoa > Arthropoda > Insecta > Diptera > Syrphidae > Cheilosia > Cheilosia soror. The sequence goes on from OX443561.1 coordinate 125,455,093, forward strand.
TTCCGTTAAAACATTGTTAGGGAACACTTCAAAGTAGAGGGTTGTTGCTAAAAATTAGCCTAGGGCGGAGGACCTGTGTGCGGTTGTACTTGTTACTTGAAAGAATAATGTTTGCATACGGGAGGCTTAAGTGTACCTGTACATTGTTCTAGAAAAGGTGTGTGGATAAAAATATTGTGAGGAGTTAGAGTTGTCGATGCCCCAAATTTGATGAAGGACTGCAACTGCAGCCAATGACAGTTGATAATATAAGCAACGACCAAGCAGAGGACAACATTACAGACAATGCATGCTCTAATGTTGGAATCTGGTTCTTTACTGATAGATATGAAATGCAATACCTATGTAGAGATACAAGTACAAAAATATTTTGTTGGAATATACTCTCCCGGCTCCTTTCGCCATCTCTTCAATGATAAAAGTTTTCCTTCTAGAAACGTCATCGTGACCTTATGATGCCTGTCTTAGGCAAGAAAAAACTGCGCAAAATCACAGAAAGTCCTGGGTCTGAGTCTGACAGCTTAAGAGACAACAAGATGAAGTACATTTCGATCTCAATGGCTTCCTGGAAAGAGGAACATCGTTTCTGAGAAGTGTACCTAAAAGCCTCTGATAATTTATGCACGGTTATTGAACTGGTTGACTATTGTTCAGAATGACGGTCGAGAACGCTCCCTGCTCCGTATAAAGGTCGGGAACAATCTCACCAAGATGTTTGATGTCAAAAAAGGATTTAGACAAGGTGATGCGCTGTAATGTGACTTTTTGGGCAAAACTCGCAAGCCAACACCAGGGGCACAATTTTTTAAAAGCAACTACATACTTGCATATGCTAACGACATCGACATCATTGGCAGAACACAGCAAGCTGTCACTGCTGCGTTTGCAAGTTTCAGTACAGAGGCGGCAAAAATGAATTTAGTGGTGAATGAGGGCAAAACAAATATAATTCTGTCAACGAGAAGGGACACACAACATCGACGAATCGGTCAGAACGTCAGGTTAGACAGCTATAACTTTGAGTAGTTTGGGACTTTGTCTACCTCGGCTGCACTATTAACTCTGAAAATGACATCACATCAGAAATCAAGCGAAGAATTACACTTGACAACCGCTGTTACTTTGGCCTAAGAAGGCAATTGATTAGTAAGGCCTTGTCGAGAAACACCAAGGAGACTCTATATAAGACCCTCATCATCCCAGTCCTGCTTTATGTCGCAGAATCATGGACGTTGTCAAAGGCGGGTGAATATATCTCCTTGGTCGCTTCGAACGCAAAATTCTTCCAGTGATTTTTAGTAACGTTTACGTTGACGGGGTTTGGAGGAGGAAATTTAACTGGGAACTCTACGAGCTGTACAGCGACATTTACCTGGTAAGAAAATGCGCATCAGTCAACCAACGCTCCAGCCCGTAAAGTCTTCAATTACAACCTGGAGGGACAATACAGTAGAGGAATATCTCGCCTTAGGTGGTGCGCACAAGTGGAAGGGGACCTCAACCAACTTGGAGTGCGCAACTGGAGGCGGCTAGCCGAAAGATCGTGCTAACTGGAGAGGCGTGTTGGTTGATGCCCAGGTCCACCCCGGACTGTACCGCCACCTAAGTAAGTAAGTACCTAGATCCATAGAAGGCATATCTCTGTCCTATTCCTATTCTATAGGTACCATGTTCAGAGCAAATTAAGGACATTTTTCCAAATGTGACTTACGAATGCCCTGCAAGACAAGATGGTTAACCGATGTACACTTAACGTTTTTAGAGAAGTCTTCGCACCTTTGAGAAATGATAAGTAATAAGATAAGATATGCTGCTCAAAAACCAGGAACGATACGTTTGACCGTAAAGCTTTAGCCCTTACTCACAGAAGCCCGTAAATGCAAACACAGCATTTCGAAGTTGACCGTAAAATAAAAGCCTGTAAAACAGAAGCTCGTATTTGAACATTTTTAAGAGGCCCGTAGGTATTGTTTAAGGGCTTAATGTTTTATCGAAATCTGCCTAGTATAGGCCTGCCAGACGTCCCGATTTTGGCGGGACATTCCCGACATTTGAACCTTGTCCCGACTTCTGTCCCGATTTACAAAATGTCCCGACTTTGTCCCGATTTTCTTTCTTTTTATTCTACTTCGTTTGAAAATGATCGGAAATAAGAAATAACACAATATTAACATGGTGTTACAAACCTTAACGACTATATGAAATTGCATAATCATAAATTCCAAATTCAGACAAACTGTGGCAGTTGGCGTATTTTTTTGGGAAGTGAGTATAACAAAACCAAAAGTGAGTATACAAGTTTTGCTTGTAAAAGTAAAAGTGAGCTAGCTATAGATTCTCAAAAAAATGCGCCTAGTGTTGTATGTGGCGGTTGGTGTTTTCGATTCTAATAACGGATATTGCTTAAAGTAAACATTTTGACTAAATAAACATTAACTACAATTTATTTGAAGCTTCACTTTCGTTACAGAAGTATATACATACCTAATGTACTTTCTTACGTGCTCGATAGGATAAAAAAATGTTCCCCTACAAACTGAACCCGTCTTGAGCCAAAACAAAAATTTCCAAAATCAGAGAAATTGCCATTCGGTATTTCTTATATAAAGTACTTTAGACGAGTTTGATCAGATGAAATATAAAGCAAGGCGCGCAGTCAAGTGGTGTGGCAGTGGCGTGGTGACCAAGTGGACCAATGTAGACGCGAAGATCAAAGCGGAATGGAGGCGACGTAGTATTTTACAGGTGGCGTAATGCCAGTCAGAGAGTAGCAAGCGGATGGTGTATGGTGACGACGTGGATTCTTGCATTACAACTCAGAATTTTTGATTACCCGGAAACTAAAAACATGCGAGACGACCAAGCATAGTATTCAATATATGGTGGCATTTTAACATCTCGGGTGAATCAGTGCACCATACGTTGTTTGCCACTTCAGTACGGGTGTTAAATCAATTTCATACCACTTCGCCGCTATTTCATTGCCACAGCACTCGTATGCCACCGCCACTTGGTCACCACTTCAATGTGAGCCTTGCTTCAGAATTTTCCTTCAGAATTTCGTTTAAGAATATGTATTAGTTTCCTAGATTTTATCGTATGGGCTAGGCGTTGACCACCAATCGGCAATTAGTTAGGGCAAACTGTTTTATATATGAAAAGATGTCCTTAATCGTGACAATACTTCTTCTGGTTAACAAGGCATCGGAAAAGTTTGGTTTGCTACAAAAACATAACAAATGTACCCGTGGCTAAGACGGCTACCTTTTAAATTCAAATATAGTTGTAAAGATTCTTGCAGGTTCTTTAAGGAAGATCTCATGAGTCAGATAATTATTACTTATTTCTAAAATAAGTTCAAACGATAAACATATGAAACATAAAATGAAATATGTTTATGTATCCGCACCTAACTGTTAGACTGAAACTGAATATTAAAAGTTCCTGAAGTACCTACCTACTATTATTTCTTTGGTATTTTTAACGCATGTCTAGGTAACGTAAAAAAACGTAGTTTTCCTTGATTGCGTGTATAAAAATGTATGTATTTTGTATGTCCCGATTTGTCCCGATTTTCAGGCCTTGGTGTCCCGATTTTAATAAAATTTCATCTGGCAGCCCTAGCCTAGTAGATAGTTTTTACGTCAACCCATAACAAACATAGCCCCCTTCAATTTAATTAAAGGTATAGTTTCATTGCCAAGTGTCAATAATTGGTAGCTGGAATTTATCAACTAATTTCTGTAAAAGATGGATTTTTTTACACTAATCAGGTTCGTGCCGATTTCAATTATGTAGGCCTAGGTATTTATAAAAAAATATGCAAAATATTAAAATTTTTTTTTTTTTTTTTGTATAAAATCTAACACATTATATTATTATTTACAAATCGATTTAGGTATTGTAGAAAAATTATTTGTATCTTATTAAAATCCAGTGAAAACATAATGTCAAAGTAATTAATAAATCTTTATTTGAATTATTATACAAAGTGTCTGTCTTAGCGTTATTCGCAGGAGTAATAAATATTTAGATGTTTTTTGTCGAGTTTTTCAATAATTGGCTGTTTTCCTCAATAAAAATATAGTAGATCCTGTCCAGGGTTTAACATTTTGAGTACATCGTTGCTATTTTAAATACAAAATATTTTTAAAAGTAAGTTTATGACTAAGATTTCATTAAAATCTACAGTGAGCGTCAAATGTGTGTAAACGCCGATGCTTCTTTGAGTTTTCTTTGGGGTATGGAAATAGGTCTTAAAAACCAAAAATCTGTAAAAAGTTTGATACATGAAATAACTATAACAAAACGTATTTCATTTTGACACGATAAAATACTTTAGATATAGGTATTTAAAAAAAAATAGTTTCCAAACAAACAAAGAGAAATGAAATCATCATTAGTGTTCACTCACTTTTGACGCTCACTGTATATCTAAACTTACGATATTGTGAAAGGTGGGCTGCTTAATTACAGTTGAACGGTTAGATTTTGGTGTACTCCTGCGCTTATTTTTTTGATAAAAATATTATTTATCGTTGGTTTATTTTCTTTGCACTAAATTTTTATGCGAAAATAATTTGCGAAACCTATACAAAAAGTCGAAAATTAAGAGAATATCGTCTCATGTTGTACAGTTAAGTACAAAATATGTTGAATTATTGAATTGACAAGTCAAACTGCGTAGGCGTAGTTAATAAACATCTGCAAGCATCTCGGAGCACATTAAAAGTTCGTTCTTCAAGAGAGAAGATTTTTTTTTTAAATATATTTAAAACATAATTTTAGATCAAACTTAACGCTTGTTAATATTTAAAATATTTAAAATTTATATGTACTCATATTTGAGAACTTCTATAAAACACTTACATAAAAAAAATGTTTAATAATTTAGCTTGAAATTTGAATTTCATTGCCTGATTTTACTTATACTCACAAAAACACAAGCATTAATCATTATAATTAGTAATAACAATATTTTTCACAGCACTAACACCATTTTTGATGGTATTTTTTTTTTGTTCCATATTAATAATAATTATTATACAAACTTAAGCACTGCATACTGAAAACACTTGTTATTTCGCGAAAGATAGAGTTACGACGGCGAAATACGTAGGAGCAACAAAAATATTCAATAAACTGTAGATATTTTCAAAAACAGCAAAAAATTCATAAAATAGCAGATCCGCTCGGACTGTAGAATTTAGCATTAAAAAATGTTAGTTTTGGAAATATGGTTTATACAAATCAAATCAAAATTCTTTAGTCAAATTATGGAAGTCGCTCTGTCGTAGTACAGAATTTAGAGAATTTACAGAGAATTTAGGTTGCCACAACAAATTGGGGCTACAAATGTCAGGGCAAGCAAAATACCTTGACATATAAAAATTCTATATAGTTTATTAATTTGGAGTCTAAATCTCCGTACCAAAAGAGATTTTTAAATATTTTTGCTAAGTTCTGTTCTTACATAATAAAACAAATAGAGTGAATCAAGCTTCAATAACAAAAAAGTAGATAAATGCCTAAAATAATTGCACCTAAAGCTAAGTACAGACGATCATCAGATCTTACAATATTGTCAGATCTGTCAATGATATGATAATGACTGGGTTTTCGGCCAAACGCTCCGAAGCCAATTCAGCGAACAAACGGTTTTATCTATGTTCATTAACTTAGAGCTCCTGGATTTGTTGGATTTTGTACGGGCGTAAGCCCAAGTCCCGATGCAAAATTCACCAAATTGGAATCTGTCAAAAGCCGATTTCTTATGCACGGCGGGTTCTCCTGTACACTCCCATTGACCGTGACAATGCTCCCGGCGAATCTGGCAGGTAACGACCCGTGCCAATTGAAAAATCCTTATTTAACTTTGAGTGCCAGGCAAATATACGAGTGCCAGCCATGAACCAAGTCTGACTGGGAATGCGTGAAAGGTGAAACACAAACGCCCTTAAAATTGCTCTTAGTATTCGTAAAAAGAAACGTAATGCTTTTTCTTTGTTCGGAGTGTTACAGCCGTGAAAAAATAGAACTTGCGACGACCTTATAGGAAAGCAGCACGACGCCCCAGGTCATCGCGATGCACAGTTAGGAAACCCCTGTCCTATAAGGTTTTTTATGTTTGTTTTTTTTTTTTTTTTACTTTTAAAATTCCTCTGAATTATTATCTATCGCAAGCTTTGATTTCGCGTCTAAACCACTAGTTATATTGTCTGTCAAGAAATATATTGTAAGCAATTGACAGCTTCTATAAACGACGACATCTGACAATCATTTCTAATGAGTCTGAGAATGTCCTAATTGTCTGACAATACTAAAAATTTTGTGTTCAGGAGGTTGTAAGACATTTGGGACATATTTTTCACTGGACAGATCTGACAATATTGTAAGTTCTGACAATCGTGACAAGCTTAAGCTTCAATACTCTCTGATGTCATTGGAATTCGTTGATCAAATAAGAAGTTAAACAATTTTTTAAATCCATCTGTAGATTAAGTATAACATGCGACATCTATTTGGGGTAACGAAATCGCCAGAAATCTGAGAAATTACCGAAACACAATATTATACACATTTCGGAGGAGAGAAAGTCAGTTCTTCTCCTTTCTTATTGTTCGGCGAGATTATGGTCAGGGTTAAAGGGATCATAACCATCTCATTTTTCTGCATCCCTACTGGTCCGCCTCTGGGGTTTGTTGAGAAGAGAAAGTCAGTAATATTCTCATAAAGTGTCATGTGTCAAGTTGACAACCAGTCGGAATTATTATTTTAATTTTTGGGAATTTATACCCGATTTGTCGAATGATTCATTTTTAACAGGTATGAAAGATAATAAAGGTTCTTCCATTGAATTTTATATTAGAAAACAAAGTTTTGAGGCACAGACTCATAACCTACACCCATTGCAGACCATATATTACAATGGAAACATGATTTCTAAGGTACGATCGACTTAAAAATCATGTTCATCATGAACTAGCCTTAAGAAATCAATTCGATTTTGCATATAATGTCCTCATCGACATCTCTTACAAATGGTCATTTTCTGGGGAAATTTTGAACAATCTCGGATTTCGTAAATAGCTAAGAGCGATTTGATACTCGATTTGTTTTTCGACTGACTTTACTTTACGAGCTCGACACGAATACCACCTTGACCGGTTGATTAAAACTGATTGATTAGCAATAGCTCGGCGATCACCGAAAAGATGCTTCAAAACGACCGACAAATTTACAAACTTTAAAAATGAACGTATTTTTTTTAAACTACCTAATTTTCAAGACTGTATTGTAAAGAGTGGTTAAATTTTAAGGGCCGATGTTGAATGTGAACCACACCTAAACGTCATATTTTTTTCTGCATATCATTTGACATTTCTCAATTTCAGTTAGTTCAATTTGAACCATGGAAAGATACACAATCGATAAACGCGTTAAAGTTATTCAGGCTTATTATGAAGATGGGCGTTCAAATCAAAATGCATATCGTGCACTTCGTGATTTTTTCGGTCAATTTAATCGTCCAAATGTGCGTACAATCGGAAAAATCGTGCAAAAATTTGAGCAAACCGGGTCTGTAGGAGATGTGAAAACACCAGTGCATGCTCGACAGAAAAGAGTGACTGTTTGGTGCGGTTTATGAACTGGCGGCATCATCGGGCCGTATTTTTTCCAAAATGAGGCCGGTCAGGCAGTTACTGTGAATGGTGTTCGCTTTCGTGAGATGATAACGAACTTTTTATGGGCCGAATTGGAAGATATGGATGTGGACGATATGTGGTTTCAACAGGACAATGCCACTTGCCCCACAGCTAACGAAACAATGACTCTTTTGCGGGAGATATTCAATGGCCGTATTATCTCACGTCGTGGCGGTGTTAATTGGCCGCCACGATCATGCGATTTGACACCGTTGGACTTCTTTCTTTGAGGTTATTTGAAAGAAAAGGTGTACGTCAATAAGCCAGCAACAATTCAAGAGCTAAAGAATGAGATCATTCGGCACATTAACGGCATAGAACCTCCATTATGCCTCAGCGTCATCGAAATTGTTTACCATCGGATGGAGTTTTGTTCCATACATAATTGAACCATACCAATAGTATCATAATAAAAAGAAATGGCAATAATTTCCTAACTAATTTGTGTTTTATTCAAAATCAACATCGGCCCTCAAAACTTAACCACCCTTAAGATACCTCCGACGAATGCAGCTACACAGATTTGTATTGACAATTGGAAGACAGCCGTTTGACAGTAAAACTACCTTTCCCAAAAACGTGTCGATAAGAAAACTTTTCCGGCGGATTCCACTAGAGCAGTAGAAGGTGAAAGGGAATCGAATAGGCGACGGATTTTGACGGATTCAACCACGAGGAGTGATTGGATGTCTGATTCAAGAGTTCTTAAGATATTCGTGAATATCTAGATATTGGTCGCGTGAATATCTTCAGAATTCCTTAATCAAACTCAAATCTACGTAAACCTTAACCTATTTGACTAAAATTGACAACCTTTTTATTTCAAAGATCAAAAATACCTAATGAAAACCCTGCACAAGCACATAGCCTATAGCCATTACCCATAGCTTGGGCCATAACTAAGCTAGAGCCAGTTGGAAGCAAAAACAAAGTTGGTTATCTCAATTTCTAATTAAAACTGAACTGATCTAATTGGAAAAAAAAAACATTGTAAAATTTAAGTCCAGTTTCATACACAATTTGGCTTCAGCTCAAAGTTAAACCTAAAGCACTTTCAAAGTTGATGAGCGCGTAAAAAAAAGAAGAAAGAAAATTCAATTTCGACGGTCTTTCTGTTTCCAAAACCCATACCACGAGTAGGTATAACTAATTGATTAGAAATCACGAAAATGTTCGCCCCCTCATTTTCACAGTCTATTTAGAAAAACAAACGTTTGTTTTGTTCACACACACAGCATGAAGACGGTTCATTTGGTTATTTGGCTTAACATTCAATTGCCCTCATTAACCAATTAAGGACAACGAGCGAAAGTTCCCTCATTTCGGTGTAATATATTTTTTTTTTGTTGTGCCAATTTTATATTCGTTGGCCGGTCTCCTTGTCTCTTGAACCCACCTATTTTCAATTCCATTGTCTCCTTTGTCTCTTTGTGCTATTTCCTTTTTCATTTATTTACATTTGTCCCAAACAATCTTTACTTTTATTTTAACAAGGGACACCAACGGCAGCAACTATTGCCAAATGAATGAGCATTTCAGCTGGTACAGATGAGTCCTTGAAGTTTTTTGTTTGGCTTTGTGGATTTTTTTTTATAAATTTCCATTGAAATGTAACAGTTAGAGTTGAGATTGTCAAAACTTTCATTAAGTCCGATTGAGGCGGTAGAAGGAAATGGATGGCAGCGTTAGAGGAGGAAAAACGTGGAACACGTTTCGCGTCTTTGTGCGCCATTATTATGATCGTGATGGAGATTGGAGATGCATGATAAATTGTATTGTCTTAGGAACTTGTAAGATTTATGAAATCGCTGTGAGTAAGGACAGGTAATCCTGAACGAGTACCGTAGGAAATAGTTATCCACTTTGTAGTGCAGTTTGCTTGTCGGAAACTAAGACAAACAGCAATTTATTCAAATCGACTGCATCGTCTTTGCCACCCGCTCCACCTCTAGGTGTAAAGGAAATTATTCTGAAGTACATCATCTGCGCGATATGGAGAATGTAATCTAAAACAAATTACATCGCGACAGATTCTTTGGAGGACATTATTTTCTTCAGAGGCAAGTAGATACATATACACTATACACACAATAATAACTTTTGAAAAGAATTGTTTAGATTGAAAAGGGGGATGTGCATACGGTACGCAGGAGGAGAGTGTTGGGGTGGAAAAATGTTTTCTTTTCACTCATTCTGTGGGTACAACGACGCACGGCGACCTATACAGCAAGGATCCGAAAGCAGAAATGGCATGAGACTTAAAATTTTATTTCAATTTGTTTGGATCTTTTTTTAAGAAGCTTCGGAATTTATTTTAGTGCTTGTGCGAATTTTTTTTTGTTTGCTTTTCTGACTTCATTCAGAAATGGAATTTGCGTATTATTGCGGAAAACATAATGTAAGGTTTGCGGGAGATTTCCTTTATTTCCTGGCCAACGTGGCCTATATTTTGCGAGAATTATTAAGAAGAATAGGAAGTGCAGCGACCCAAGGAAAAAGTATTTCGCATTCTTGCGGGCTTAGAGAAAATATGTTTTCATGATATAAGTTGTTAAGGGTTACAAGCATTTATTTTGTTTTAATTGGATGTCTGCTCTATTACGCATAATAGAAGCGAGTGCAAATATTTATGAGATTTTAATGAGGATTTCTATAAATGGATGGTTTATGCTTAACAACGAGTACATGAAATGGAGTATTCAAAATTGTATTTTAAATTTTATGTGTGTATCTGTATACCTAGACCTATACCAATACACCAAATGCTTTGTTTTGGTTATTGGGTTGACGTTAAGCGAGTACCTATGCGATTTACATCGCAAAAGTAGAGCGCATTAACTGTCATTGTGAACGCGCGCAAATGACATAACAGCTAGCAGTTGCAACGCTGTGTGCTCGACTTAAAGTTATCCAATGCACGTCACCTCAGTAAACTCCTCAACAACAAAAACATCACTTTTCGAAAATTAATTTGGCTACGGAACAAGTTAGTTTTGGAAGAAGTTTGTCGAAGACCAATTTAACGAAGAATAACAATTTCTAAGCAGAACTTAGGTAGATACATTTTTGCATCTTTGAAACTAGGAAAAAAAAATTGCAAAAAGGTACACATTCATCATCGATACAAGATCGAAAACGACAAAAATATTGGAAAAGTTAATCTACGCCAAAAATTTGACGACACCAACAACAAAAAAAAATAATCTGAACAGCTCCAATTATGGCTCAGTGATTTAAGTTAGGTGGTTTTCGCCTTGGGTGACTTTATCGACCATTTTCACATTTTAATCCAATGATATTCTGTGTTGTTCAAACTGCTGAAAAGCGCTGCGGACTTCTGTTAATCTGTATTAATCCGAGGGTTCAGAACAAAGGTGTTACCTACTAATATCGTTACTACAAACTAATGTATATTTTTTGCTTTGATAGAAAACCAGCAAAACGCGAGTTAGAAGCAGCTTAAAAATTGATAAAGATAGAAAATGTAGTTGAAGCCTAAGTAAATAAAAATTCATATAACCAAAACTAACCCAAACGGCTGAATTTATGTAGTTGAATTTCGCATAGTGGAACAGTTAAGTAGTCTACCTCAAAATTAAGATCGTCTTTGATATAGCTCCGCGAATATGTACATATTTAAAAAAATTTAAAAATACAACCTTTGAAGTTCACAGGTACTCACCTAGTTCTGACTGTCATAATAAATTTTCGTTTTATGTAAACTTATTCATTTCTTGATAAAATGCTATTTTTCTAAATATTTTGGCATCATATTAAATTATTAATACTTACCATTTATGTATTGTGGTAAAAAATGTTAATATAATTTTATATATAGTATTTGAAAAAAATATACCAAAAATCTACTGACAATATTAATAGCACTATATACATACATGATATAGAATAAATAAAATATTTCATACTTACCTTTAAAATAAAACAATTCTTACAATAGAATTACTCAAAAGCTCAAAAAATATCAATACTCATTATAATTACGCACAACCCATAAGCAAAATTTTCAAATTTCAAAAAGAAAACCACAAACAAAATAATGTAAATACTCACGTAACAATGTACTGCAACATAGAACAAGTGCTATTATAAAATCACGAGACGGTGTCAGTACTCCAGATGCCAGGAGTTCCAGCTCACAATGCATTCCAGTGAAACCCATTGGACAAATGCATTCGTATTTCTTTGGCGGATTGTGATCACGACATCGACCACCGTTGCGACAAGGGAACAATAAGCATTCATTATCGTTCATACATTGGGTGGCGGAAATTTTGTACCCAGCAGGACATCTACATAAATTGTTTGAGTCAGAGATTTTTTTTGTTTTGTTTTGTTTTTGTCTTGTTTACTTCTGTAGATTTTAGTTGGGGTTTTTTTTTATACAGAATGTCGAAGAAAAAATGTGCATTTAAGTTTACGTTGGTGGCGAAAGGCAAAATTTGTGGTAACCAAATCATAATCGTTTTAAATTAAATGGGGACAAACCATAGATAAAGGTCTGAGCAATAACTCGAATCTTAATTATTTAAGTCCATCCAAGTAAGATTTGCTTATTTGCAAATAACTCCTTTTAGCGAAAACCAACAATGTATGGATTGCGAACTATTTCAACTCCGAAGAATTTTTTGATGTAGGGACAACAACGCCTTGCGGGCTCAAGTTTATGATAGTCTCAATATTTTGAAAACATATTAATTTTTCAGGGACATCATTTTTAATATGTGATATGTAATTTTAAAAATATTTTGCAACAAGTTTCGAACACTCGATTAGAGTTAAATATTTGAAAATGTGTCCTATTTCGCTTTCTAAAAATGTAATAGTCACCAACGACTGTAGTTACTACCAATACTGATCACTAAATTGTAATTAGCTCTGAATATTTATTTTTATTAAATATTGGACTTAATAAATTTGGACCAATTTATTTATTTTAATTCGAATATTTTCTGAACTCTTTAGATAATCATCAATACCTAAGAATATTTTAGCGGTTTTTTGATTCAGCAAAATTTTTGAGAAATTCAAAATTAAAACAAATTGTTTGTGAATAATTTTTGAAAATGTTCAATTTATTTTGACTATGATATTTCGGGTTTTTATTAGGGATGCACAAAATTTGTATTTTAATACCAACGCACTTTTAACATTTTTTATTGATCACTGATCAGTCAATGCATTGCCAAAACGTCTGTTAAGGTTTACATTTTTTACGAACGAGCAACGTTTGGAAATTATTGAAAATTACTACGGAAATTCTGACTCGACTGTCCCAGCTTTAAGAGAGCTTACTTCATCTCAGTTTATTTTGAGGCGAGTTTTTCAAAAAGATCTTCAAAAATTCATTTCAATTTGATCGTTATTTTGAAGCCCCGAAACTTCACCGATTGCGCCTAAAAACAATATCGAACGCGAATAATTCAAAACATTTCGGCCAATATTTTTGCTTAAGAATTGGCTTCAAAGAATCGATCGCCATAAATGTGCTCACGGTAGTCATATGAACAGCGTTAGATTTTATTTTTATGTATCTGATCCCTTTGAATAATCCTTTATAAGGTAAAAAAAAATGTTCGAGTCATATTTTTTCATTGGTCGGAAAGGCATGTTCCGAATTAGACCAAATTTGTTGGGAATTTCAGTTAAACATAATTATTGTTATTCAAAATTTATGCGGATTATGTAGATATTCTGTCGAAACCATTGAATGCTGATTTTTCGATCAAATTAGTCACATGTTCAAAATTGAACCAAATTTGTATGAATAATTATTACCATTTGGACAAATTTGTGATACACTAAATTGATATTCTGTAATATTGTTTGGATTACTAAGAAATTTGTCCTTAAAAGTTTTTCTTTTTATTTTTTTCTAAGCAATCAAGTTAGGAAACTATTGATTCCAGTTCCATTAAAATGGAAAGTCGTATAGGCTTTGGATGATATTTGTTGCAGTCTTTCTTTTTTTGTCTTACTCAGCAGAATTCTCCTTCAATTTATAAGCTTGTGATTGTTAAAACTGCCGAAATTGTTGCTCCGTTTCAGTTAGCATATTGAAGCAAATTGAAGGCCGTTCGTCAGTCAAAGAAGGTATTGTAATTATTTCATAAACTTTTCGTAAAATAGTTTTTTTATTCTATATAAAACTTGATTAACATTAAAGTGTAATAAAATTCGCATTTTTTATGGTTACCACAAAAAAGTACTGACACATTTTTATTTCGACACCCTGTATATACATGTTTTTGTGGGGGGAAAATGTTTCTATTATGAATGCTTGACGAAGAAAATGACAATTTATGAAAAATCATAGAGAGGAAGATAGAGTATTAGGCAGAAACAGAGATAGTGGTCTAGAGTGAAAAAGAAATCAAGAACGAACTTCACAAAATAAAAATATACAAACAAAAAAATGTTTCAATTAAAATCATCTAAATAGAGCAGACATTGATGTCGCAGAAATGGAGAATTATAGTTTCCGCCCTAAATAGCATTAGGTACTTTCAATGGTCACGAATCAAAATGTTCATTCAATTGTTTTTCGATTTAAACGAGAGAAGAAATCAAACAGATTGTTCGTCCTTTTATTTACCTTACGAAGGGGAAATATTGTGATTTTAGAAACGAATATCCTCCATCGTTGATTGCATTTGGTATTGCCGTTTCGATATAAATGTACGTACCTTTTGTAAAACCTTTGTTTTTAATCACTGACCCTATCGTATATAGCTTACACTATAATACTTGTCTATAGCATTTTGCTTTTGGCTGTTTTCTTTTTAATGTGAGAATTACGAATACAAGAATGAACATGAGAATTGGATAAAAATTAATATTTTCGTTCGCTAAACATTTATGGCAAAAATAAATAAATAAATAAATACATACATGAATATTTATATGTAAGATATTATATGATTTGGAATTTTGCTTAAAGCATGCATAAATATTAATAGGGAACATTTAAATATTTAACAGTTACGAATTAAAAAAAAATGGAAAAGCATTCACATAACAAAATACTTATTGATGATGTGATAGCAAAATGATTATGGTATGTAGTGGAGAGGCATTCTATCGCTTCAGAGTAAGAGATGGTATATCTTGGTTACCGCGCTTGCATTACAAAGAAAACTAATTTTGTAAATGGATTAGAAGTGCACGAAGTTATTCAAACTTTTTATTTGTAGCTTGAGTTGTATGGTTTTTAAGTTTTTATTAAATTTCTTTGCTTACTTTTTCTGAATTATATTTTTAAAGTTTCAAAATTGTGGCGATCGTCTAACGATGGGCTATTCAACCAACTTATAATTTTGTGTTTACAAGTATTTTTTCACAAAATCTGTACAAAAATTACAAATTTGGTTTTAAAATAAATTTATTTTATGAAACGGAATTTGACCCTTTTTCCTTAAAAAAATTGTCAAAAAATATTTGTAAAAATAAATTTGTAAGTTCTTAAAATAGTGAAATAGGCCACTGGTCATCAAAGAGTTGTAGAATTTTGCTTAACTACACTTTTAGCGACTGGTTAGTCATCCACAAACGATAAAATTTCTGTATTGGAACCTATTCTACTACGAATCTGATCTGATACTGATTTTTTCTTGTAGTGGTTGGATAAATTTTGATATTTTTCGTTTCTCGTTGGGGTTGCTATAAATTGTCCACTGGTGATTGAACCTGCATCGCTTGGGTCTTGAGCAATTCTTTTTTTGATATTTTCTTTATAAAATCTTTTTTCGAGTGTGCAAATAGCCGAGTTACAATTAAAATATGTACTTTTGACTAAGCCTTACTTAGTCAGTAAAGTTGACAATAATTAGGTATTCGTTAAGATACAACCAAAAGTGCGTCAGAAGTGGTATGACGGTCATTTGAAAAAATATGTCTTTCGCATTTTGTGTTAAAACAGTTCCTATTGAAAGGGCACAGTGGTTCAGTGGCTTTATCGGATCTGTTTCGCCAATTTTTTTTATTGATATCTAGTTTCAATAGGAAGGCCAAAAATGCAATAAGTATTTTTATAATCCATGCTAATAATTATTTTTAACTTATCATTGTTATCATAAAACCTATCATTGTGTTTTCAGTAGGTATTTACTTGATTTTTAACTTTAGCTAAGGCCGATATGTGGCTGAAATATTTGCAAATTCTTTGTAGAGGTGTCACCAGTGCGTAAAAAGTAGTTAGGCGATCATAGCTTCGAAGTTAAGAGAACTGTTAAAATATTGTTAATACCTTCGATAAAAAGGCC
This sequence comes from Cheilosia soror, assembly GCA_949372485.1. NCBI lineage: Eukaryota > Metazoa > Arthropoda > Insecta > Diptera > Syrphidae > Cheilosia > Cheilosia soror. The sequence goes on from OX443561.1 coordinate 125,471,078, forward strand.
ACATTTTAAAAGATGATTAGGTACACGATCTATAGAAAAAACCTTAGTGATTTGAGCAACAAATTAGTAAATTATTTTAATAACATTTGACGTGCATTAAAATTAAGTTTGGCCGTGTCTTAAAATATTTTTGATTAGATTCAAATTTTTTGCTAAACCAGTTCGAAAAACACAATATTTTAAGTGCGTTTCAAGTGACTACTAGAAAATATTGAATTGAACCCTAGAGAAGATCTAAATTTTTGCTAGGCCTACAATTTTAGTTAATTTATAACTGAAGTGTCACAAGTGCACCAGAAGTTGTTAGACGGCCGTAAATTTGCGGCAAAAAGATTGGTTGTCAAGGTCTTGTTTTTATAATACAATCAATGCACCATTTAAAAGACCTCCAACGTTATTAGACGGTTTTTAGAAATTAGAGAAAACCTAAGTGTGGTTTGAGCGAAAGTATTTAGTATTTTCATGTTGAGGTGTCATTATTAAGGACACTTTTCGACTAGGCATTATATTTTTATACATTTTAGGAACATTTCTGTAGACTCTTTTTTGTTGAGGTCTCAGATGTTTCTTCGAGAGTGCTCAGAAGTTTTAAGATTTGTACCATACAAGTTACTGGCTTTTGGCAATATAATTTGAATGGACAGATTAACCACAATATTTTAAAAATGTGTTTTAGGTCATTTGACTGACTTGAACTTTAACGAAGGCCAATGTGTGCTGATGTTTTTGGTAATTTTTTGTTGAAGCCTAAATGAGAGGTTTAAACTAAGTCTCTTAAGGCATAGGTACTGTTGGTTGCTAGTTCGACACCAAAACTTTTAAGATTTCAGTTTAAAGGCAAACGTTTCTGTAAACTATAGTCCAAAAGTTAAATGAATAAAACTGATTGTAGGTACATGAAAGTCAAAGATACTATATCAACCTGTCTTCAGTAATTTTGATTTTGTAACTCTCTCGATTGGTTCAAGTAAATGGTCAAACCTCCACTATTCCACTAAGTGTAGTAGCAGACGTTTTAAGCGAGTAATTATCTTGAATTTAATTTTATTTACAAAAAATTTCGAAATGTAGTAAGCAAAATGTAATTTGGATTAATAAATTAAATTTCTCCAAGCGTTTGAACTCAGTGGTCCGTATGTTTATTGTTATTTTGTGGAATGTACCTATCAAAAGTTGAATATTATGCCCAGTCCCATGCATGCTTTGACGTTTTGAAAGAAGTATTTTTGCGGATGTTCCTTTCCTCCTTTTGAGGTGTCAGTAGTGAAAAGTTGTTCTTTTGTTTAGGTTACTAATTGATTTTACAAATATTTTCGAATGCAGTTTAAATCCAAAATTCAAGTGCCAAGGTAACCACCATCTCAACTCAAGCTTAGTTTTTCAAGCAGTTACTACATACAAGACAACATTTCTGTGTGATTATCACTCTAACAGTGAAATAAAACTCTAGATATGAGCATATTCAAGCGGGCATTTAAATGTAACAAATAAATCAAAAATGAATATACTTAAACAATAGTCTATAGAGCGCCGCGTATACAGTTAGAAAATAATTATTTATTTTATATAATGCCGTTGGGTGCTCACTTAGTATGATTAGTAAGCAGACAAGTATTGCTGCCAGAGCACCCATGCTCAGTTTGAGTGTTTGACCCTCTTGAACGAGTTCGCAATTTTCACCCCAATATCCGTCGGGACAGATGCAACGGTAGCGTAATCTTGGTTCCAAATTTATACAAGTCGCACCATTTAGACAGGGCAAATCCAAGCATTCGTTACGATCCATACAGCCTTTGGCATCTGGCGACATCACGCGTCCTTCACCGCAACTATTTTATTTGGTTTTTTTTTTTTAAGTAGGTAATTTGTTTGAGGAATTTTAATTTACATTCAGGATAATGTATAAATATAATTATTTATTTATTTAGCATTAAACAGAAAACATAGTTAAATCATTAGAAAAGGATTAACGCATGCAAACGATACAGAGATGATTTTTCTTTTATCAGGGATGAAGATGTGGGTAAATTTTACCCAATCAACAAGGACTATGGTCAGGAATGGTTTACAAATGAATGAATATGCTATGTTTTTGGCCAATTAGATGTTTTATTGTATAGATATTAATATAATATTATATTTTCTCTTTTATGGGGTGTACGGTTTTGTATGTTACTCGCGTTTGTCGGATTGTTGGCTTTTGTTGTGAATTCTTGGGGAAAACAAACCTGTATACCTAACCAATACATAAATTCTTTACTCCTAATTAAGGTCCTTTATTGTGGGAAATTGAATGTGTACTTTTACAGTATTTGGAGATCCATTTTCAATGTAAAGATACGTCAGGTTGATGTGAATGTACTCGTGCATATGATTCAAGCTTTTGTTAGCAAATTGATAACCCAAATAAATTTTAAATAAAGATTCCTATCGAGTATGGGAAACACCTGAAATGAAACCCTACATAATAGCTGAGAGTTGAATTGCTTCTTTTGTCATGTTCCCCTTTTCTTCTATCTATACAAATACAACTATTAAGCTGACTTTCAAATTACATTGACGCCAATCTTCCCTGAGACATACAATTTGAACGACACAAGTTGTAAGTATTACCTGTATATTAAGTTTCAACTTGTGTAACACAAAACTGAGGTAGGTGACGATGAGTGGTAAAAACTTCTTACTTTTATTCTTAACTCGAAAGAGACCGACTTAAATCAATTTGAAAGGATAAGGGAAGTTAACAGGTTTTCACTGAAAATTTATTAATATTTTATATCGTATTTTGGCGAACAAATTGAAAGGCATGTTCCAAAATAAACTTTATATATTTAAGATTATCTGGATATATTTCCAAAGACCTTTGATTCTCACATCATGTTAAGGGAAGCTTTTGTCACTTTAAGTTTTACAGCGAAATTAAACTGAAATATAAGTTCATTCAAAAACATTCTTTCCCTTAATAGATTCTTTGATCAACCTGCAGCAAGATATTGGACACAACAAGAACAGGTAGGACCTTAGGCTTAGCATCTCGCAACATTGGAGTATAAAGCTGCTATTACACATGTCAAAAATTGAGTCGAATTTTTAAAATGCTGACGTCTGCACCCAACTTTAGGACAAAATCTGACGTTATATTGTCAGGTTGTAAAAAATTGACACGTTTTTTGACATATGGAATAGTAGCCTATATCGAACCAATCTTTCTACTTTAGCCGATGCTAAACGTTGTCGATCAGCTAAATAGCTAGATGAGCTAGGACTACCTGTAAAGTTCGGCGCAGGAGAAATATCTGTCAGGTAATGGAAGAAATTAATGAATCTTGAATTGGCAGAATGGGAGAATTTTTAAATTGCAAGGTTTACAGTCGCAACAGGTATATCAAGTACCTCGGCGTACACTCGGAAGCCACTTGGACAGTATTTTGGAGAAGAATATTAACGTATGTTTGACGTTTTCGAGAATGTTGTCAAAAACTGAGTAACCAAGAGCAAGAAGTAGCACGCACATTGCTCAATGTTTTATGGACCCTGCAATAAGCTTAAAGAGACACCTATCGCTGATGAATAGTGTTTAACAAATTGACATACGTATTTATGAGATATTTTCAATCTAGGCAGTGTACCTACGGTATTGCATGCTCTTTGTTGACATACTGGCTGACGAAGCGAAACCAATTAAAGACGGAAAAGGCTGGAACATCGCTGCAGAGGAAGTGAGAAAGTATGAGTGGGCCACTTTGATGAAAAAGCGACATAATACTGATGAGACACTTTAAGAAAAAGATTTAAACTCATTGCGAAAACAGAACCATGCCCATAATTAAGCAAGCAGACAAGACATGAAGATGTTAATTACCAATTGATGCAATTTCTGTCGGTTCGTGGTGGTTATCGTCCTGTATGCGAACAGGAGTGCCATATAGCAAACTAAATGGCTGCCATTACCAAGTATGTAGGTATAGGTAGTTCTGTTAAAATTAAACAACATTCTTAGAGAGAAAATTTAGATAAATTAAATATTTTTAAATACCTAACCTTCTTGTCTGTCTCAGTAAGTTCAACGTGGGTATGTGCCCGTCTCTGGGGTCATCTTCCAGATTTCTTCGACAATAATTAGGGCCAGTTTCAAATGTTCCGGATAAAATTTCGGATAGTTAGCGGACACATAACGCTATCAACCAGATAAAAGTTTCTGATATTTTTTTTCTGTTTCATCGTCAAAGTCTCTGATAAACTATCCGGTATAAAAATTTATCAGGCACAAATTCCAACGCCCAGGGTGAAAGCTATTCAGTGAGCATGGATAAAGTTAAGCGAAATAGTGAAAATTCAGAAATCTTCATGGTCGAGGATTTCTCAAAATAATTTAAAATACTCTGTTCCTACGGGCCGTGTAATTTGGTTGTAATGTTCGTCAAATTCGTCGTCTAAGATTTTAAATAAATCCGTGATAGGACACTTCTGACTCTGAAACTATATGTATATTTTTCCAGCCACTTCAAACAAATATTTTGTTTATCTTCCGGATAGAGGCTTATTAACAGTCACTTCAACCGGCTGATAGACTATCCGAGACTTTATATGTCGGATATCACTATCCGAGACCTTTGAAACCGAAAGTTGAAGATTATCTGACATATAAATTCCAGATAGGCTAGGCCGAGACTTTATCAGCTAGTCTTGAAGCTGGCCCTTAGACTGTTAACTAATATAAGAGGTAGATACATACCTATCAATATTAATTCTTTTTAACTTCGAAAAATCCTATTTTCTAACTAATCTGGATAAAAACAGCCTAAGAATCCTGACAGGAATTATTACGGGCCATGGTCTTATGAAAAAACACCTTCACCGAATCGGAGTCTCACCAGACCCCACACGTAGACTGTGCCTAGAGAGTGATGAATCCTCTCTTCACATTCTCATGGAATGTCCGGCAATCTTCCGTCTAAGAAAGAAAGTCTTTGGCGAAGAAATCGTCACCTCGGCAAATCTTGCTGAATTACCCCCAGAGAAGCTACTTGTCTTCCTGACTGTCTCCGGAGTAAAACTATGGCTCTAGGACCCTACCAGGGATGGCACAATAGGCTCCTTTAGAGAGGCCGCAGTGCCACGCAGCCAGGGCCGGTAAGGCCTAATCTAACTTCGAATTTACTGAAGAAATGCCTGGCTGTAGTCCCACGGGTTTAAGGCTGAGAGCTTAGGTTTAGCTATATCATTAAAATTATAGACTGCATGTAGAATGTTTTCTTCCGGTTGATAAGACAAAGCCACTAGCTCAACAATTTTAGGAACGAAATAAAGGAAAAAGGAGTTGGGCAATTTTTTAGACGTTTGGACAAAAGTGTGTCTCAAACTTTTACGGACCTACATAGTTTACAATTGGCGCTATAGATTGAGAAATAATGAAGCCTCCTAAAGCGTTGATCCTTTCAATGGCAAATAAAATTATAAAATCGTTTCTCGTGAGATATTCGGTCCTGTTTGAGTTGAGGGGTTTAAAGGAGACAATATTGAACAATAAGCTAGCAAAATTCACCATGGGTCCATGAAAAGGACGTGTGATTAAGAGTGAATATGGACATTAACGCTATGACCCATAAAGTCTTTGGTTCTCAGTAAATTCAGTGGTGACTTCGCCTAAGGTAGCGCAAAGAAGCAAAGAACGAACTTAACCAATATAGCGTGCATATTTAGAGGAAGCTATAGCCATGCACCGAGCTGGCTGGAGAGGCATGTTAATTGAGGCCCAGACTGTTGTAGCACCATTAAAAGTCAAAATATTCCTTTTGTTACTTTACTCAGTTACGTTTATCGCATAATAGTCAACAGTAGTTCTCAAAACGCCTAAATAATTAAGGTGCAAGTACTTTACGCCATTGCGGCAAAGGCAGACCTATAATGCTTTAACAGCGTCCTGAGATGATAGTATTGGTCTTTTTTTTTTTTTTTTGGTTAGAAGTCGTAGTCCTATCCAGATTATATGTCTTCTGATTTGGGAGTTGGTGGAAAAGTGGTAAAATATGTCTGAATTATCGAAAGCTAGGTCTAAAGCAAAGAATTTTTTCCCTCTCTAAACAGACTGAGCATTGTCTTATAGGTAAATATAAAAAATATATCTAATATCTGCATAGACAAGAGTGATATTTTTGACTTTCTCTGTAGATGCCCGGCGCAATATTTGGCCCTTGTTTCACACCGATCATTTAACTACAGCCAGACATTTGAAGCCGCTTTCGCTTCGATAGAACCTTCGATCAGTTTAAAAAGTATGGAGAAAACCGTTCCTATTGATTCACTGACATGTGTCAAGTGGCACTTTAGCAAACGAATTACTTCTAAATATTTGAAAATTGGACTTAAATCCAAAACTGGATATAATCATTTTGATGAAAATACATAAAAGATAATTCCAGAAATGAATACGGGCCCCATATATTCATCCATCAATTGAAGTTCAGCATCTATATCTCAGACGCAGCGGCACAATGTCAGATTAAAAGGTTACATCAAAGCCAATGATCAACCTATCTACAGGACTATTGAATTCCAAGGCATTATGCAAATGGGTAGGTACATCATCGAATACCTATAACATGACTGACAAACATATTCTAGCATCCCTCGAAACGAACCTCCTGTCGCGTCGTGTACCAATCAAATTGAATTCCATTTGTGAACTTCGGTAATGCCTTCGTATATCAAATGAGCTTGCTTCTGCAACTGAATACGACAAAGTGAATTGAAATGGTAATTCTCAACACTTCCTGGGTTTGAGTACCTATGCTATGAGTATTTCCCATACAAATCAACTTTCAATAAGCTCTCACACATGCTTTCCAGTTAAATCAACTATTTAATTAACAGCAAACCAAATATCCCGCCGAATGAGAAAAACAAAATCCAAAGTAACACTGTAACTTTTGGCTCTGATAAAGGAACAACTGAGCGAAAATGAAGTGTAAAAACAACAAAACAAAATAAAAAAAAGCGAGGATACTTAAAAAACTTTTAACCCACCCCCAAGGGGATAAAAATACACTTTGGGCTCAATATATGCAACAGCACTATTGACCCAATTATTATGCAAACCTTGGCCCTTTATCGTTCGCTTAACTCAATTGTATATGCGATTGGCAGAAGAGGAAAATAAAATAAAAACGGGATTCCGAATAAATTAACAAACCCCAAAGGATACCAACGAATATAAAATATATAGATACCGTTGTTACAATGAACATTTAAATTAAATCCACATTTGACCCTTTTTTTTATCGGCGCCTCTTTCACAGGACGAGTAGGGGTGATATTAAATGCAAATGAGCACACACATACACATAGATACACTGTGCCAGTGTCGGTCAATTGATAAGTTGGCAGTGGCACAACACCTGTGCACACAGGCTGAATGGACCCGAACTCCATCCAATTAAAAGTGCAAAATAGGACTAGATAAAAGCTAGTCTATTGAAAATGGTTCTTTCAATTAAGTGAGTTTAGCCTAATGAGTTGTCAAAGCCAAATATTGGAGAGGTGTATAGGATACAAACAAAAAAATTAATAAATATGTTGCGCAACGGGGTGTCTAGTCTACCCACCCTAGGCCTAGCTTCTCGCAACCATTCGTTTTGTGTGAGTTTCTATTTTTTGGGACGAATGGAAAGGACCTACAATTTTATGCCGAGTCCGAACGGCTGAATTGAGAAGCTTTTTCATGACAGTCATACTCTCGGATGTTTGTCAGACGTTCGCGAGAGGTGGCGCAGTGTAGAAAAAACTTAAAGATATAATTTTTTTTTCCGAGGATCGAACCTAGGATCCCTCGCACAGTAGTCTAGCAATCTAACCACTGCGCTGCTGCGCCCACATACAGCATACAGAAATACTTAGTATAAAAAAAAAATACCGTCGCATATGTAGTAGGGCCAGGGTCGTCGTCCAAGTGCTGATGCCAAACGCATTGACAAACGTGGTGACATCCAAAACGTAGCTCAAGCTGGCTTCAATGACATAGTCGGTGAAAGCCCTTGCGCTAAATCGGAAGAAGTCTGAACCTACTGACCTACCGTACCTACATCGGCTCGGTTACTATCGAGAACTATCGAATCACTGTTCTATATCTGAACTCAAGAAATGCCTATACGGCCAGCGGCAGATTGACTTGTGTTGAGCAAACAAAACGCCAAAGTAAGGCAAGATTAAAATGTGTTGCGGGATTTGAATCGAATGCGGGAATAGAGTCCGAATATCTTATAGCTTTACGTGCTTGTGAATTGTGATTCCGGTATACCGTATAACAAACAGCTGAAAGAGCGAGCATAATGAGCATGCGGTGTTAGACAGACAAGCCAGAGAACGCTGACTCGTGTCTGGTAGTACCAAATGCATGGAATTCAATTAGCCGATCAAAATTATTATGAAGTTTGTCCATAGAAACCTTAACCACTGTACGTTCGCATAGAACTTCTTGGTACAAATGAGAAAAACTAAAACGAGTGCATATGACCTTATTCAGTGAGCTTTGTAGGAGGGTTGAGTACGAAAACTCCAAAATTAAAATCCCCAAACTGAAATCCCCAAGTCAATATCCGCAAAACCCAAAGGCCCCAAATCCAAAATCCCCAAAACCAAAATACCTAAATAGATTTCCAGTGTACTCACAATGCATTAACATAGTAAAATAGGTACTGCAACCCCCCTGCTTGGGGTCACTGTTGGATTTGGAGTAGGCGCAAAGTTAGGTATAATCAAATTTATTTAAAAATTTTGAGTTAACATTTTGGGGATTTTTTATTTGGTGGATTTTTAATTTGGGGATTTTGTGTTTGGGGATAGTCAATTCGGGTATTTTTCAAAAGGTGGGGATTTTTGGGTTTGGGGATTTTGCACTTGGGTATTATGTAGGTATCCCTTTGTATGATTGTAAATAAATAGATGACAATTTAAGAAAGGCAGATGTCCTACAGAAGGCGCGCGTTAAAAAGCTCAGTGTCTGGCGCGCTAATTCGTACATACGCTTCTTATTTGACATTCACGCCTACGAAATATTAGCCGTCGCTAAATGTCACGGCTAACACCCATGCATGGCTAACACCCAATGACTATCCCAACAAGGTTGGCAATTTTAGCTAAAAAAATGGGACTGGGGGCAAAGAGCGAGCGCTTTTCCAAGCATTTCCATTAATAAATAGTTGTGGCGAACAATAGTTCAAACATCTAGTAGAAAAGGGATCCGTCATAGACATAACTTCTAGGAGTAACTCAATCTCGCGCTAAGCAAAATAGCCGGTCAGGGAAGAATAAACGCAGGTCGGTCATACATAAACAGGACCGTATAGGCGGCCTAACTTAACTCTTGGGACGAATGGAAAAGTCTTGATTTTTGTTAGACATGTCACAGACGAAATATCTTAAGATATAGTGTTCAATCACGCGCAGTTATTATTTGCAACACTACAAAAATAGTTAACAATCGAAGAAAATATGGACACCGACTTTGCATTCAGCAGTATTTTAGCACCAACTGACAGAAATAATCAGAGAGTGGATGGGAGCACCTGGCACCCCTATCCTCAGCCCACCCCAGAAAAAAATGCTAACAACGTCAATGGATAAATGTACTGCAATATTTGCCATTATATGTTATAATGTTTTATCCTTCGGCGCATCGTCCCACAACGACAGTCAACATATGCTCAAATGTGACTCTGAGGAATTTTATGTCGTTTCTTGTTTGTCTGTGTTGAACAAAAACCTAAATCGCCAGGAAAACACATTTCATACCCTGTGAAGCGATATAATAGCACAACACAGCTATCAGGAAGTAGTTTCTGTCACAGTGAATCATATAAAAAAAAATACAGCGATATTCGTATAAAAGTTCTCTTTAGACCTCCAGCTTTCACCTCTCATTATGGTGTTGTCACTACTTGAACAAGGATAATGAACAAACAATGAGCGAATGAAAGGACTGGGCATTATAGGAAGCTCCATCTGTTGTTTGTTTTTGTTAGGTACACATAATAGCATTGTTCTTGCTAAGATGGGATGACAATTTAAATTCTCATTTTGCGGGTTGCCGCCCTTCGAATGAAGCTGATGGGCGTAAATAATTTAATGCTATAGTCACAGCTGCGGGTAATTTTTTTTGTGCAGTTCAAGTCGTGCCAAGGAATGAAATTTTGATGCAAGAAAATACAAAATAAATACCATTTTTCCTTGACAGGATTTCTTATTCGTAGGTATGTATATTGTATAGTGTGGGGTGAGAAAAAAAAACAAAAACGATGTAAGCAAAGATGGACCGGTTATGGTGGACAAGAATATTCTGTGCTGTCATTAAAGTTGCATAGGTAGTAATAGTTTCTACTGTTTTTTCTACTGTCAAAAATACTTTTATAACAGTTCAATCTTCTGTGACGAAAGGTTCCGATTTCAATTGATTACTATACAATTGAATATCACAATGGTGGGGGGCTGAAATTGCAAATCGCTTATGATGTCATTCGTTAAGTGTAAGTCGAGGTAAGCTAAAGACGCCTCTGTGATTTTTCCAGCTAAATGGTTTCAGATATTCGAACGAACGTCAGTTTTCTTCACTCTGATGACGAGCTCAGACGTCTTGATATAATATAATAAAGCACTTTTAAGTCACTTTCAAACTGGCTTACCTATATGAAGGAGTTTTATTGCAAAAGAAGCAGGTCGAGAGCTAATCTCTGCCAGCTCTATGAGTCAAAAATACATGATATTGCTGCTGAGTGATTTATGTAAGACTATCCGAGAAATTACATCATTATCGAGCTTCCTTAGATACTTTGTCAAGGCTTATTGTTGGTAGTATGCTAATACATATAATGTAAACAAAAAGAACAGCCATACCTAGTCTAAGCCTATCTGCCAGTCGCTAGTGAGCTTCTTTGAAATTCTTAGCTAACACCAGCAAAGCCCTCTATATTGTTGTGATACTAATACACTTTCCCGGCTTATTCATCAAAATGACGGCAACAAAGAACCAACTAATTTACAAATAAAATATTGAGACTCTAGATCTAGACGATACACTTGTAGAATTCTGATTCAAGTTCCGGCGAAGGGTCTGTTTCGGATGCGGAAGCTGCAAAAGCAGATCTGCCGGAGTGCCGGCGTATATTTGTTAATTTCTCATGATGGTTTGCCAACCCGTATAGGTATAGGGAGTAATAAGTTCGAAGAACATCACAACGGATCAATATTAATGTAAAATTGTTGTGGCGGGTATAGGTTTTTGCTCTCTTACCAATCCCCTCTAAACTAATCTAATGAACCTTTGTAAAGGTGAACCTCTTTTTAAAAATTTGCTGTTTAAATATTTGTTGGTTAGAGTCTGTTTTGTTATAGAAGTTATAAATGCTTTTTTAGGTATTCTCTACTTACATCTTCTACTTAAAGGTAGATCACGATAGATGCGCCTTTATTTAGCCCAAAAGACTACAAAGCTACTTTTTAATATCTATCCTCAAACTTGCTCTTGAGTTGCTCTGTCTAAATTCTTTTTCAACATCAATTGTTTGAGTCAGGTCGTTTCCAACCTTATTGGAGCAACAAACTTTCTCCATCTTCATCCAGCGAGACGAGTAGTTAAGGGTTGACAAAATTATGATACATGGATCTATGTATAGCTCCGTTTTAGTTTGACTTATTAGATAAATATTCCGACATAAACGCCCTACTTTGAAATTTATTAAAAAAATGCTGAGTATCACTTTGGACCTCTTTGGGATATAAGTTTGGATTAGCTTAAGTGTGAAAATGGTAAACAAAAAGTATAAATTATATAAATTTCGGCGGAAATGGTATACTGAAAAGACTAAATGACAACGCAGCGAGAGAACAGTGTTTTTAAGAAAAACCTGGGGCCTATAAAATAATACAATTAGTGCTTGTTAAACAAGTGAAATTCAACAACTGGCTAAAATTTGTGTAACACGTAATAACCAGTCTGCGGGCACTTCAGCAACTGTTTTAGAACATTTGAACAAGTGGAAAATTTGACAATTCCACCATTGCTGTAACTGGAAACAAGTGTATAAAGCCCAATTTTGTAAGCTTAATAAGCTATAACTTCTTATTGTTATTATATCAAAGGCTTATTTCGAGATGTTAGCCATTTTTCAAGATATATATTTTCAGTAATAGCTTCTTCAAGGCATTTGATGGGAAACAATGTCACAAGCTGCACAGAGGTGTGAGATATTCTTATTTAACAAGGAAATAAGAATAAGAATATTGAGATATTCGATAAGTCTGAAAAATACGAGCTTGTAGAAAGCTTGGTATTTGAAGTTAGTTCAATTATCCTCTTTAGGGCGTGTAAAGCAAAAGCCTTACACACAATAATGTAGCTAAGCTGTGGAAAGTTAGAATTAAATCTTTACAAAATCTATACTTAGATAATAGCTTTCGACGCTAAGTCCATTTCTAATAAACTCTGGATTAGCAGCTCATTAATAAAATCATTCGCTTCCACAGATTTGTCATAAACATTTAGTCGAAGTGATACTTTTTCAGGAAACTTCAACTAACCAGCTTCGGCGGAGGTTCAAAAACCAAGCCAGTGGGGGACACAGCGATACCGACTGACTTGTTGAACTAATTCAAAAAATCGAAGGAAATTTTTGGTTTTAACAATTGTTACAGTTTTTATTGGGTTACATCTTTAATCTACACTTGTTAATCAAAAATAATTCTACAAGTTCCTGTTGACTTGTTGTTCTGTGTTGTAGGCCCCTGATGGTTAACTCAGGAACTCTGTCTTGAACTTGGGACTTATCTGATGTAAAACTTGACCACGGTTAGGGTAAATATAATTTTTGCGGAATTCTAGTCAGTACCTACCTCAACAGAAGTGACAAATAAGCTAGTCATTAGCTGAAACGAAATTAACGACTACCTTTCGAAACGGAATGCCTCTCAAATGTTCGGACCGACTTTGAGGTATATTTAAAAATCATCTTTTGCTTTGGCCACGCACGAAATTGTATCTTTTTCGACAAATAAGTGAACGACTTTCTGATTTGTTAAACAAGCTTTACGATTAAAGACCTTCGGAGCTACTGCTTGATACAAATGTCTTCCTTAACTAAACAGGGAGAGCACATTTTTTAAGCCGTGGCGGATATTATATTACTTATAAAAATAAACTAAAGTAACTAACATTCTGACAATGTTTCTATTTATGTTGAATTCCAAACTGCTGCGAGTTACCTCAACCTCAACCACTTTTCCCACATTGAATATAGCCTTAAGGGTTACGACTGTTACGAGTATCCAACTCAGATGGAACTGATAGCGCATTCTCCACCAAATGTCATGCTTCGTCATAGTATTTACTTTAAGCTATATCAAACTTGTTCATGGAATATTGCAAAACTATCAAACTGGTATAGTACAACATAAGAGTTAGGCAAACTTAATCTGAGGCTAATCTCCCTCTAAAGATAGGTACTTGCTTAAACTTTCTGAATGTGTTTTAGCAAAAATCCGTTCTGAATCGATATTCAAAACTATAGGCTTCCTAGCTACTGATAGTTCATAAGCACGTTCAATTCCAACAACAAACCCACCTAAAGGACCTCTTGAAGTATGTAACTCTATATTATACGTGCATTAGGTTTGAAAATTCAAAAACGTATCGCACTTCAAATTCACATAAATACGTGATGTGAATATGAACCGAAAAGTTTACAACCCTACACCCCCTTTCCAAATAAAATGTAGAAACGAAAAAAAAAAACACCCCTTAAATGGATCCTTCACTATAATAGAAGACGCGTTATAAAACGAGTACACTTTGGTTCTTGCCTCTGGCAAGAAGTTAATTGTTTTACCCCGATTGTAGTGTGCGTGTGTAGGTATGTGTGTGAAGAAGGACCTCCAAAAATACGAAGAATCTAATAATTTTTTTTTTTCTTGGTTAAGTGTGCCTAGGAGAAAAAATCTTTTAAATTTCATTTCGTTGTGTTCGTTCTTGTTTAAGAAGGGGAGGGATACAGAGAAGAGAAAAGAACAGAAAATAAAACTTCAACCAAAAGTGAATGAAAAAAGATGAAGGAAGCATATAAGTTCACAATATAATCACCAAAATGGAAATTCTCACCACTCCATCAATTATCTAAATTTGAAAGGATTTCCTTCCATGCAAATGTCAAAGGGACTGAGTGAGAGAATCCGCACATCTGTGGCGATTGAATGTGTGAAATCGAACTCAATGGGAGGGGGGATAAAATGGAATAAAACTAAAATGAATGGATTTAAAAGTTAAATGAAATGAAAGGAATAGCAAGGGGACGAGAGCCCCGCGTTTCTTCGTTCACATCGAGCGATACATAAGATACGGCAAAAATATACAAAGATGAAAGAAACACTCACGTGCACTCGTATTCGTTCCATAGGTCCACACATTCGAACGGATCCGGGCAGATTACATTTGAACAGGGCTTGTTCGACGGGCAGTTCTTTTCCAGGTTCCTTGCCATCGTTGCCTGGCCCCACTGGGTGCCGTTCATTGCTGGCGGTAGTGGCAGGTGTTTGCCTTCGAGTCTGTCAAAGGAAATCGTGGGTTATCCTGTGAAAGATACAAACATCAAATCGAACTCTCACCTGATATCGTCTAAACAGCTCTTCTGATAGTCCGCGTACACTTCGAACGTGCGCACGCCCGTGTATTCGGCCTTGCCGCCCGCATACACGCCCTCCTGTTTGTCAACCAATAGCCATTGATGGCCTTCGAACACAAAGGTCTCATTATATCGTCGGCCCTCGCCGCCGTCCAACTCCAGAGTGGCCGCTGATCCGTACCGATTTATTCGCACCACGTGCCACTGGCCGTCATCAACAGTAATCGCATTCAACCACAGATCCCTTTCCTCGGTCCGCAGAGAGTTCAAATTGTAGCGGAAGTGCAGGCGTGCCTCCTTTATCTCGAGGATTCCATACTCCCGATTGTGCTGGTCACTCACACGGAACAACTCGCCATGCTGTTCCCTCGTCCGGAATCTCAACTGTATCTGTGTACTATATCGGTCTGGCTCGAAGCTCAGAGCGTACTTGACATAGCTCTGCTGCTTGAAGGTCGTCGGTATAGTGGGTATATTGCAAGCTGGTCCCGTCCACCCTGGTCGACACTGACACCGTGCCTCACTCAGACTGCCCACACAGTTGCCATGCTCCCAGCAGCGAGCCGTCTGTTCACTCTGCGCACAAACATCTTCCGTCTGAGGACAACCGGCCACACTGTTGCGCGACAGACCCGGATGTGCGAGGTCGTACAACTTACTGTTGTGCACCACATTGCGAATACACCCGTCAAAGCTCTTCGATGTGGGCGCATAGTGCCAGAAGTACAGCGTCTGGTCGAATTGCTCTCGATAGAGACCACCAATTTGGAGAGGGGCATTCACATTCAGGTATTCACTGAACGGCGGTATCTGGCCACGTGCCTGGCATGACATATCATCGAATTCCGGTGGCGTACCATCCTCCATTTCGGTCACCTCGGCAGACTTGCAGAAGTCCACCACCATGCGGATGTTCTCGGTATTCCAGAACAGGTCAATGCGATGCCATTCGCCGTCGTCGAGGGTCTTCTTTGTTTTCACCCGCAGCTCGAGAGTGCCCGAACCAAAGTCGATTAACAGCCGTGGGAAACCACGTTCCAATTCAAGTGACACGAAATCCGATATCAACATCTCATCTCGTTCTGGCGGCACTATCGGTCCATTGTACAGTATCAGGCCGTCCGGTTTGCGAGTGATGAACTCCAGACTCAAATGCGATTCATCGCACATTTCCAGCGGTGGATACCATGCCCATCCATTGCCACGGAAACTCCTTGTCGTCTGCTGGCATCGGGGCCCAGTATAGCCGGCTGGGCACGAACAATGCGGTCCGTAACGTGTCTCAATGCACCGACCGCCATTGTAGCAGGGCGTGTTGCGACACGACTCACCTTTGCTGAAGTTCCTCGCACCACATGTGCACTCGGCCAGAGTGTCAACTCGAACCCCCACCAGGGCGGTTTTGTTCGCATTTACCATATAAGGGAGTGTGCTAATGTCCAGGGTGTTGGTGCATGATCCCTCACACATCTGATTCTCATACAGACACTCATCAATGCCCACCATTGTGATATTGATTCCCACATCCTTTTCAATTTCCTCTCGATGCATCAGTACAATACCATTTAGTCGAACTGGCTTGTAGTACGGTGAACCGTGGGCCGAGAATCGCACATCCGTCAATGGGGGGTGACGTCGTTTCAATTGCACACTGAAGATGTCCACGTTCTCTCGGTCGGTGTTAAGGAGGTCGGCCAACTTATCTCGGAACCTATCCAACTTGCTACGTGACAGACTCTGTGTGCGATAATTCCACACGCGGATAAAGTCTTCATCCGAAATTCCAGATATCCGTACTGAGCCCGAATTAATAACAGCCTCATGGGGAATTTCGCGCACTGTGACCGTTATATTCGCTGGCACATCCGTTTGTGTGTGCTTTCTATCGTAGACCTTAAATCTCAAATGATAACGTCCTTCCCGAGTACCAGCTCGCATTATTACCATGCCAGAGTCCTCGTCCAACTTGAAACGTGGATGCTCTTGTGCCTCCCAGTAAAATTTCTTGTCGGGCAAATCCCAGTCATCCAAGTCGTACACATAAACACGTCCCACCTGAGTATCAGGCGACTGTCCCTGGTAGTTGTAGACGAAAATATCCTTAGAGCCCGGTTGCATTTTGTTATCGTTCACATCACCAATGACAACAGTCAGGGTACTTGTGCCAGTCATCGCCGGACTGCCATGGTCCTTAATCACAATGGGGATTAGGTATTCCTTTTGTTGTTCACGGTCGAAGGAGCGCAGAGATGAGACTACGGCCATACCATCGCCATTGGCACCCTCTGAAAGTGGAAAAAAGGAACAACAAGCAATTGGTATGGGGAGTTTATAAAATGAACAAGTAAAATCACTTTGGCTGATTCCAAAGCTCCAGT
Source organism: Cheilosia soror (assembly GCA_949372485.1). NCBI lineage: Eukaryota > Metazoa > Arthropoda > Insecta > Diptera > Syrphidae > Cheilosia > Cheilosia soror. The sequence continues at coordinate 125,488,119 of OX443561.1, forward strand.
CTCCGAATACATTATACTGCTCGCAATACCGGCCACAAACAATTTGCAAATTGAGACTGCGGTAGGGAAAAATTGCAGAGCTTTTCCCCCTGAGGAATGATGGAAGAAGTGAAGTGATTGAAGCGCCACTTGTTGTAAGTATTAGTCTTGAAAGATATTTGAACAGGAACCAACTGGGATTTCGATTGAAATGTTTGTTTGTGTGTTCTTGCCCCACACAACAACTACAGTGCATTTAGTTCCAATTTTACAATTTTAATCCAAAGCCGAAGGTGGACTACTGATGGCACTTTGTGTTGGCCAACCTATTTCCAAATCGCTGAGAACTATGCAATAACGAACTCAGAGCTAACTTGATATAAAGGTACTCGTAAGTGATATTTCATCCGAGGCACCTGTTAACGTTTTTGAAATTTCCTCATTCGGTTGGGCTATAGTTGAGTGGCGGTAAGGTATCTACTATACGTATCTAGCTAGAGCTACTATGCCCTGATTGAATAAATCGAGGTAGAGTTGTTTGTGACCAAAAAGAGTTTCCCAGCACTTTAGCTTGGAATCTTGGAGTAGTTGCAGCTCTTAATTAATTTGCTTTTTGTGAATGTTAATTTACGAAACAAGTGTCGAATTTCCAAGAGCTCTTACCTCAAAATGGCTATTGACGGCTGATGCTGTTAGGATGAAAAAACACATTCAGTCCTTAGGTATTCATTTCTGAAAATCAAATCAGCACATTTTCCAACTGTGAACCTTATATGCCTAAAAAGATTTATAGGACTTACTTACTTACTTACTCTTAAAAAAAAGTCATTTGTGCCAAAAGTGGCCTTCGAATGTAGGTAGGTACTGTCTACATTTTTATCTTGTCAACATTTAGTACCTTTCTAAAATTTAAGATTTTGAATATACGACTTCTGATTTTGCAAGCAGATGCCGTCTTGTCTTACTGATGTGCAACCTGGATGCATTTGGTCAAATTTTACCAACCGATCAGAAAATCTACTTAAATAATCTGGAGGAATCTGATAAAAATATTTTCAGGGAGCTAATTATTCTGTAAAAATGTATCCACTGATTATTAGTCTTACACAGTGCATTTTTAAAGCCAAATTTAATATGTACTAAAATGTTGACAGAATGCAATGAAATGTCAAAATGTTTACCTCAAAAACTTACTCACAATTTTTAGCAATTTGTATTGTTTTCAAAACGGTAAAAAATCGTTGACAAACTTTTTGACTACTATACAAATTGTTAGTTGTCAGAAAATTATGTCGGAAAAACGTCAGAAATTTCTATATTATGTACCTACATAATATTAATTTGTTCGAGCCCGAAAATAGGTATGTACTAAGATCATTCATGAAATATTTATCGAATAATTGAAAACGTTGCGTAAATGTCAAGCAATATTTGTTAGAATTTTGGCTAGAAAAGTAATACTTAATTTGGATGTACTTAAGGCCAACAGTACCATTTTGAATTTAATTAAGAGAAATTAAATTGGAACAAATTGGTTACGGTCCGAATTTGTTTAGTTTTATCATTGTAGGTAAATAATAGCCAATGAATTATATTTTTCGCTCACTAAAAATGAATGCAGACTAAAATGTACGAAACTATACTTTTTCGTATAAGTATTTAAGAAATTATAAAAATTATTTGGAGAAGAAAATATTTGATTAATATTTTCAAATTTCAAAAATAGATAGCCTTGGACAAAAATGGTTGAAAAAATTTTTATCCGAATCTGCCTCGTTAGATTTTGACCCGAAAAACGTTACCAAAAAGTCAGAAATTTGCGTTAAAATAATGGCGAATTTTTTAAATTTGTTCGTTAAAGCAAATTTGTTGCCTATTTTTAGTATAAATATTGACTTAGCGGATGAGAATTGTGAACAGTAAGAAATAAAGTCAAAATTGTTCAGATTGATCAATATTAAGTCGAATAATGAGTTTAGAACTCATTATTCGACTCTTCTTCATTTTGTGGAGAAAAATGCTTCCCCGATAAATGGTGAACTCTACTTGCCGAATTTTATATCTAGTCTTTGCCTTTTGATAGTTTTGGTCAAAAAGGTTTAGAAAATGTCTTGAATTTGTGACAAAATGAAGTGAAATTTGCTTGTCTCTAAGAAAACATTTTATTTTAGATATCTACTATTTTAATTTTAAAATAGTTGAAGACAATTTTCACTAGTTCAGAATTAACTCGAAATGTTGAATGTTCTGGTACCATTTCTACTGAGAAATAGGGCGAAATTTATTTATTTAATTTTGAGTAAGTGAAAAAAATGTCTGAAAGCATTTCAAAATGTTTTAGTAGGTAGATGCGAATGCATTTTGATTTATTGCTTTTTAAAAAAAGGTTCAAAATTGTCACAAGTGTTCTGCCAAATTTATGACGAATTCTGACGAATTTATTGAGCGATTAAGAAATTCAGAACACCACCCTCTAAATATCAGTTTAAACTTGCAGAACATTTTTCTTAAATATTTAAAAATTTTCCTACGCGAATGTTCCAAATGTATCTATCAATCGGCTGAATCAGCCAAGTGCATTTTAAATGAGACTACCTACCTACATAATGATGAGTAATTTTGATGTGTTACAAAAATTTGTACCAAAATCTTCGAAAAATCATTTTTAAGGATAACAAAATTAAGGACTGTGTTTGTAATTGAATATTCGACGCACCAAAATTCCCAAGAAAAATTGTCGCAACAGTTCCGTAGGCCCATAGCATCTCTCAATTAATCGGTTTTATATTTAGGACGAACGAAAGGGGCCTACAATTTTATGACGAATCCAAATGGCTGAAAGTAGAACTTTTCCTTTAAAAGTTGTACTATAATGATGTAAATCTTAAGAAGTAATTTTGTATACTTCCGCAGATCGAAGCTGACACTCTAAGCTCAGGTGAGTTCAGTACACTAACCATTGAAGCTCTATCTACTTGATCCTGTTTTATTATTCAGAATCGTTCAGCAGACTGTTAGCTTTCAAAAGCTCCTATTCAATCACTCCCTTCTTCAATCATTCCTCCAAAAGCCTTTAATTGAAAAAAAACTCAAAAAATAATATTCATACTCACTTTGATCCTGTTCCACCTTGAACGACGCACGTATGATATCATCTGCACCAGGATCCAGTCGGAATTGGAATGGTGGTCCATTACTCTTCGATCGATCATCGTCGTCAGTGGCCAAAATTTCCACAACCTTACGTGGCGGCACATGCTCCGGTAGTACAGGCCTATAGTCCTTTAGGAATTTCGGAGCATTATCATTAATATCTTGTACAATCACAGTCAATGTAGCTGTTGCCGTCTTCGGTGGTATACCATCGTCGATGGCCAATATCTTCACTTGATGCCGTGGCACCACTTCACGATCCAGTGATCTCTGTATCGATACCGATCCGTTCTGATTAATCGAGAATTGCCGCTGGCGATCCGATGAACGATCTATCGAATATGATACCTTACTCTTACCGCCCTGATCCGGATCGGTGGCCTTAAATTTCTCCAATTCGGTGCCAACTTTCGTATCCTCATAGACGGACACCTCAATGTTCGCCCGCTCAAAGTGCGGTTTATTGTCATTGATGTCACGTAGCTTCACCACAACCCATGAGTACGCAACATGATATTTATCATTGTCATTGTCCTCACCCTTGTCGTTTACTTGAATACGAAACCGGAAACCGTTACTCTGCAATTGGTCCTCATAGTCAAGGGGTTGGACAATTTTCAAACTGCCCGTACCATCGTTGTTTCGCACCATTGTGAATTTATCTGCTCCATAGCCACTGTTATCAATCACTTTGTACTGGAATTTATTTGTCTCGTCCTCGTCGTGCACCGTAACAGTTAGAATGGGCATTTCCGGTAGGCTAGTACCATCGGTCTCGTCCACCTCGGTAAACCATTCGTCCTTAGTAAATTGCGGCGGCATATCGTTGATGTCTTTCACACGTATCGACGCAGTGCCCGTACCCTTTAGGCCACCCCCGTCCATGGCAACAACTTGTATAGAATAGTCTGGTGTACGCTCCCTGTCCAGGCAACAAACAGCGGTTTTAATTACACCCGTATCTGGTTCAATCTCAAATATGGGCGAACCCGTCTCCTCCTCAATGACATTCTTCTCAATGGAATAGACTAGTTTCGCATTCAGCCCCTCGTTGGGGTCATCATAATCGACGGCTGTCATTGTCATAACAACCATTCCGGCGGTTCCATTCTCGGTAACATTACCGAAATACACACCCTGCGGGAAGATTGGAGCATTGTCGTTGATGTCCTTTAAATTAACTTGCACATCCGCATAGCCGACCAAACCTTCTCCGCCTTCGTCTTGTGCGAACACAGTAAATCGCCACTGAGGTCGTCCGTTGGGCTGATCACGGTCCAAGGGCTGTAAGTGAAAGACAAAACGGTAATGAAAAAAATGTGCCTTAAATATTTTTAGATAGATACGTGGACATGGACACTCCATATATGTGGTAAGATGCACGTTATGAACGTTTGCATGCATAAACTACAATGGCAAGTACATCGTAGCAGGATACGCCCTATCTGTTGGCCTGTCGAAGACACATACATAGCGAACCCTTAAGCTAGGGTAATTCATTGAGGTGATAATAAAAAAAAATACTACAATCCTGTACAAGCAAAACAAGTTGAAGTGGGTAGGGATAAATTGTGTCTGCAGCAAGATTCATTGCCGAAAGGATGTGTTTCCTCTATCGGACTCTTTATGTGTGGGTGGCTGTTGGTATTTTTTAATATCTCCATGGGAAGTGATTCTTGCAGGGGAGCCATTTGGAAAAGCATTAATAAATTAGCTTTGACAAATCCGGTGGACGAAGTTTTTATGCCAATAAACGGAAAACTTGTGGCCACAAAAGTTGTCCATTTACGCCAAGGACGTTGCTAATTTATTTACATTTACAAGAGTGCATTACGGTTTATGTAGAAAGTTGAAAGCCTCTGTTGTTATGTATGTGAAGAGTTTTGCTGATTCAAGAGGCGGGAAGGCAGTCCATCAAAAAGTTTGTCGTAACAATTATCCCTTGTTTGTGCTGGTCAAAAGGAATGTTAAACTTTTCTTTCTCGTGAAGCGACTTAAATGCATCTCAGATTTTTTTCTTTCTGCTGACTTATATCTTACATCTTCACTGACATGACAAGTACTTATAGAACTCTTGTTGTTTATATATTTTTACTATAATTGGTATAAGTTCGACGCGAAAACAATATGAATACTGTCCTTATAGCATGAACAAGCTATAAGCTATAATTCTGAAACTCCCAAGGTATAACAACGAGGGATCCGAAAATCCTTGGACTTATCAAAGACTCCTGCATCAACAGTGTCACTGAGAACTTTTCTGCAAAATAACGACGTGGCACTATGCTTGTTATTGAATATCTTTCTTATCAAGTATAGGACTGCTGATGATACCAAGAGTCGCAACAATAACAGCACTCTGCCATCATTGGATCCTTCGCAAATAGAGTGGTGGAATCTGCAGTATTACCGATTGTTTCTTAGTGAGATAGCTAAACAAAGGTAATTGCCATAGCAACACTTAGTCCCCACAAAGCTATTGGAGGAATGATGTATTCTGACGCTGTTAATAGACGCAGTAGATCTAAACAATTCAACCACTTGGTCAATTAATTCGTGTTCCAAAGCGTTACAACAAGCATTTCAATGTGAAGGGTCATATGTCATACCCCTGCACTTAGATAGATCAATTGACAGCGAAATCGTGTTATTCGTTAGACAGATTTAGAGACGAATGACTTCATAAATTGTGCGAATTTCAACTATGTAGGTACAACACCATTCGATTGACTCCGCAAACTAAAGAACTTCAGTTTGACCAACTACGAACTTGCAAAAAACAACAACAAATCCAAATTTTGCTGTCGCGATATAGCGTATTTTTTACTACAAGGCTTGACTTCAACCACTTGCCACCACAGCTCGCACCCTAGACTCTGAAGAAGGATTGTAATTTTGGTGTAAAAATGAATAGAATTTTTGACTGTTTCTGACTCTGTAAATGTACATGAATTTCGCATAATCACTTTCGATGTGGATTTATACAATTAGGTATCTACTTGCTGAAACGGAAGGATGCAAATTGATCCGAATTTTAGTATAGCGACCAGGTGCATTTTTGGCTGATTGAGTTCTTTCAATTTACATCTACATTGATCTTCAATCCCAATTTTAGTTTCGTCAAAAATTGCTCTATTGGTTGTTGAAAATTTGAGCAACCTTTGCGAATTTCGTAGTACAGAAAGTAGTACAAGATTAAGTTCTCTCTAAGTTACCATATAAACGCATTTATACAGTCTAGCGGTGTAGCGCATTTTTGGCTAAGTGACGCAGAGCCAATCGAACAAACATCGGTACATATTTTACACACTTATAGGAATCACACCATCCGATAGTCCTTGAACTTATGAAATCAAATTCCAACGCTTTGGTGTGAAGTACATTTTTGACGGGATGGCTTCGCGCAATTCAAAGAAGTTTTTCCAGATATTGAGGAATCATCAGCACGCGTTTAAGATTTGAACAGAAGGAAACCAATCCAAAGTAGACAGGAAAGTGCCCTATTCACAAAAATTTGAAATATGGCAAAAAAAAAAAAAAAATTAAAATAAGCAATATTTCATAGTGCAAACTTGAAATTTCTATGGCCGAGCCAGTAATGGTGGACAGGAGGCAAAGCTATAAAAAATGCTCGTGTTGCAGGCAAAATATTGAAAGCATAATTCAAGCTTTTTTTAAAACATAAAAAAATGTGCAGACAATTTGTTTACGTTTTATTGAATATCCATACTACTTATAAAATGCAACGTCCGTCTGTTCGTTTCTCCATAACTCGAGAACCATTCGTCCGATTTTCATGATTCTTTTTCTGATTTATAGATGTGTGCCCAACTCAGTCCGTAGGGTGGGTGAGAATTGCTCAGGAGTAAAGCGGTCGCAGGGAATGAGGGGGGTCTCACGAACCGTTGGTCGTATGAAATTGAAAGTCTGTGTGTTGATAGATAAATCAAAAGAATTACATGCCTCATTCATCGTTTTTCAAAATTCGTCCTATAAGTGTTGAAAAACGTTTGCACCCTACTTTTCCATTTCGACCTTACTACGCAAGTTGACCATTATACTCATAAATCTACATATGTCATTTCAAGGAATGCTTTTATTTGTTAGCCAATACTTCACCGAGTACTTTGATCTAAAATTCATCTTTCTGGTCCATCCAGAGGGTGAGATATAATAAATTGAAAATAGATCTTAATTGGTCAAGTGCGAAAAAAATGATTTCTCGATTGCAGTTGTGCTTAGGGGTAGTTTTATATTGCGTTCCCAAAATAGAATATGATTACTCGCTCGACTGGCATTCAGAATGCACATTGTACGTACATACTCATATATGGCGTAGTTGAATTTGATGTAGGCAATGGATATGCAAAAAAACAAACTAAATATGTATATATGTAAATCTAAGTACATATAAGAGGTTTGTGGTGCGTAAGTGATGGATACATATATCTACATATATGGATTTGAGATCTGCAGCTATGGAAAGTGTAACGATATGATCGCGTAGTATGAATAATTAGATCATACCTGTGACGAGTTTTTATTTATGTGAAATCTTATGTCCATTAACTTAGGACTTTGGGATCAGTACAGGTTACGTAAGGACTAAGTTGACGACGGGGTAGGGGTAAAGGAGTGGTAGGGACTAACTCTGGAACTATTTGGCCGATTTTTTTCAAGATTGTACCGGCTACATCCTCCGGATCAGTATAGGTTAGTTAAAATGTGGATGGGGGAAGGGGAAACATGGGTATATGTTCTTCAGAACTACTCGGCCATTGCCAGAGTTGACCTCCGACAGTCACGTCTTTCACATGGACAGCTATATATTGAATGTTCGCGTGTAAGCTGTAGGCGTTATATGTTTATAGCTTCTTGGGTCCATTAAATAAATAACATGTAGGTATAGTTTATGAAAGGCATAGCGATCAAATATTTTGTAAGCTTAAAAAGAAGACAAAATATAAACAAGTAAAAGTGTTACCATCGGCCTGGCCGATGCTTTGATACCCTCCACTGTATGTTCTGGTACAGGTACACGCATGTGTCTAATATTGACTTTGTATGGGAGGTAATAGAACTACTTGACCGACATGGACCATTTTTAACAAAAACCTGAAGTCCATAAATATAAGACCTCTCATTAAATTGCAGTTGTATAAGTCGATTCGTTCGGACGCTATCGTGATTTCAACAGACAGAAGAGACGTGGATCTAATAGTGGTTTTGTATGGAAGGTACCAGAACAACTTGACCGACGTAGCCCATTTTCCATACTGGCGACGGTAAAAAGAAGTCGTTTCACAAAATTTGTTTCGCCTAGGTCAATTCGTGTGTACGCTATCGTGCTTTCAACAGACAGATGTACGGACGTGTCTAAATCGATTCAGAATGTGATCCTGATTCAGAATATTATATACTTTATAGGGTCTCCGGTGAATCCTTCTTGGCGTTACAAACGTAAAAACAAAGTGAATATACCTGTGGAGGGTATAACAAACGTGCATTTATATGATAGCTGAAATAAATTGGAATTTAGTTTAATAGAAAAGAAACCAGCGGGCGGAGCCGCGGGCGTTGCTAGTTTGTTATAATTTGAGGCTTTTCATGGAGTTGGGGGCATTTTTCGTTCTCTTGACATAATATTTCTTGAAGTATCAATAGATTTACATTTTTCAAAATATAGTAAATTTCAAAATTTAAATTAACTCTAAACTATTAATGACAGAGGCCCCAAAAAATTAAAAATTCCCTAATCCGACTACAAAATATTGTTGTTGCTTTCTACATAAATATTTGGGACTTTCTTTAGTGCGTAATAATTTCATGGAACCGCCCTACCTGCTGAATGTTTTGGTAAGCCGACCGCCGCCCCGTAAAATAAAACAGTAGGGACAATTTTGAGGATGCTGCGTGCCAAAGGTACAGAACTTTAAATTGAAATTGAACACATAAAAGTCATTACCATGAACTTTACTTAAAGCATAGGTTCTGGGCATATACGCGCCGTTGCAATTTGGAAGTCTAACTTTCAATCAGTTCTTTGAATAGCTAGTACCGTGTATCTTAAGCCTGTAGTGACAAACAACTCAACTGTCAGTTGACAAATTGATTGTAGCTGGAACAAATAATGTCCATTCGAAAGAGAAACCTCTAAGGAAAACATAATTTTAAGTGGTCGAGGAAAGATTCTTAAAGGTAACTCAAATAGATACAGCTACGTCAAATAAAGTCCAAACTTTCTATCTATTTTAGGATGCTATTATTGTCCGAGCTACAAGCAGGAAACAAATTGTTTTCTTGTCTAAGAGAGGAACACACGTCAGTTAGTCGCAAACGAGCCAACTGTGCCTATAGTTGCCAATTGAAAGCAATTTTCTCTTTAAAAAAAACAGCAAATCCTTTCCAATGAAAAAAAAAAATTAACAAATAAACAGAATACCAGCATCGGTACCCCACTCATTGTGATTTCTCTCCCAGAGCCAGACCGCGCCTCCCTCAGGATTTATTTTGTTTTTTGTTAACACTTTTAATTGAAAAAAGAAAAATCTGGTTTATTTCTCTCATGATTCGAATGCCACACGCTGTTGCTGGTGTAGTCGGTTTTTTTAATTACGCCAAGCTATTGTTTCCTATTGTATCCTGAACCGACGCAGATACATTGGTTAGATTTGAGAATTAATTCGTTGGGTCAGTTACCGGAATGCTGCTGCTTGTTTGGAACTGGCATGCCAGTGTTGATGGGGTACAAGCTCTTCGAGGAAAGTATTTGAAAATATTTTTATTTTTTTCTTCTGTCAGCTGTCGCTTTTGTGTTTTACCCAACTCTAGTATCTATGTTTATTGCCGTGTATCTTTCTAAAAATAAGCATGAGATACAACACTGAAAATATATACGAAGGATTCAATTGTGGTTTTGCATTAGCAGCTGCTGTACATTATAAGTACAATAAACGCGCTGCACACAGGATGGCTGATGGTTTGGAGCCTTTATGCAGGCAAATTCTCTGACCTAAAAAGCGGATTTACTCAGACTGGTTGGATAGTGATAGAGTATAGAGATGCGGGGATGGTATAGTAGTACTTGGGAATTTACCACAGCAGCAAGCGACTAATTGAAATTAAATGTCATTTTCGAAGCCATAATTTCTAATGATGTGTAGTTCGTGTGCACACACATCACAACATTCAGGATACATAGACGACAACAGCAAATTTTAGTCGACGACACGGGAAGTGTCTGTCCTGTCGACTGTTTTGTACTACCACGTCGTTCTAGGGTTGTCATCGTTGTCAGGAAATGTCAACGTTACCCAGAATTCATACAATGCACTTGGGTAAACTATTTATCGAGGTCGAAATGGAGTAGACAGGCAAATTAAAAAAAAAAATTGTCCTGTGTTGTATAGTCGGTGCTAATTTTTGGGTAGGATGAGTGTTATTCCTTGGACGCTGTGTTTGATTGGCCTAAATTGGTTAAATGCTGCCAACCGGCAGAGAATACATAATTTATTGTTTATTTGTGCGTTTGGAATAATTTTTCAAAGGATTTTCGCCCACTTTGCCGCTATTAATTTGTCCTCCTCTTTCGATGCTCAGCAGACATTGTGTCGGGCAAAAATATATGTTCAGGTTCACCCAAAACAAAACAAAAAATAGAAATAAAGGAACCATTATAAGAACTGACAAAATCTGGGATATTTATTTTGTTCACACAAAAAAAAAAAATTGGTAACCTTGTCCCACACTTAAATTTGGGTAGACAATCATGAGATGTTTACATTTACATTCGTGAAAGTTCTTCTTTTGTTGATTTATATCTAACCATGATATTGTATTGAATTAGAAAATCCCAAAAGTTACGACAGAGCCATGTTTGAGTAGGAAAAATAACCGTCAACCCTTTGAAAGAAGAGGACAAGCTAATTTTGTTAAGGGTCGTCGTGGTCGTTGAGGTTATTTGTGTGTGGTAACAAAAAAAGAGATTGACCCAAAGACATCAATTTTCCTACATACACATATTTAATAAATGGGTGAAATGGGTGTTTGGAAGAACTTTTTGTTTTAATGGGCACGTGGTTGGCAAAAAAAAGATATTTATCGCTTAAGGGTAGAAATTCAATCTTAGTTTTCTTGGTAAATATGTATACAGCATAGAGGCAGCTATACTGTCCGGCCATTACCCGTTTTGATTGAGTTCTGAGTTGTGAGTGAATGCCCATTATAATAACAAAAGTGTAATTTTAAATATTGATTGTGATATTTAATTGATTTGGAAAATCAAAACCCTCTATTTGCTTGCTATACTCGTATGTATTTAATATTCCCATGGCGCAAAGAAATTTTCAAAAGTTAAGATAGGAACGACCAGCCTGAGAAGACGTCAAGGTGGTAGTAATTACAGCTATTTGAGCCCATAAGTCCTTTTTCGTTTCTTTTCAAAATAAAAACGTTTTTTTTGGAGTAAATAAAGACGTTTAGGACATCGACATCGGCTTCACGGGAAGAAAGCGAAAGAACACGACAAGCGGCGTTTAAATAAATTAAGGACTGCTACTATAGAAAACATGTAAGTATACGGATATTTTACCAAAAGGTAACGAGTAGATACGAGTAGTTCCGTGGAGAACTGCCGAAGGTAGCCTTCACGTAGAATCACATTCGGTCTTGATAATGAAAACGCAATTTCTGGTGGAGACTCTATGATGAGATTTACCGGCAGAACTTTTTAGAGCAGCAGGGGACGACTTGGTTGAGGCAACGGAGTCAGATGACCGAATGAGCATCTCTTGTCCAGTATATATAAGAAAGGAAACCCTTTTAACTGTGACAGCTACAGTGGTATTGGTCTCCTTATTATGGCGAATAAAATTCTGAATGCTATGAAGTTTGTGTGAAAATCTAAATCTTTTAAGACAGATACTAAACAAACACCAAAAAGCCTAAAAAGGGTATTCACTATCTTTTCATCGATTTGAAAAACAAATCTGACAGCATCTATAGAGCTGCGCTATATAGAGTCAAGTCTAGTTTCGGCATCCCTGTGGAGCGACGATTGGCGAAATCTCTCTGTTGGTGATATCTTTGATGCCAAAAATAACTTAGACAATGTAACGGGGTATCATACGACATCTACAACATTATACTTGAAAGAAATATGTAAAACTTACAAGTCAAAATACAAGGTCTACGAGCTTTTAAAAGTCTTGCATACGTGCGTTTGCAAAATATAAAAACAAAAGTTTCCAAAGGATACATTTAGGGGCAGAAGTAAAGAATGACCCATAAATTCACGTAAAATTTGAATTTTGCGCTATTTAATAGTAATGTACATTGATGCCAACGGAAAAAAGATAACAATGTGACAGCTGACAGTCCGGGGTAAGTCAAAATGGAGCGCTATACGAAAGAACAACGCATTTTCATTGTTGAGCAATATTTTAAAAATATGTAATGAAGGTTTGTCAAAATCATTTTGAACAAAATCATCTTCGGGGAATAAGCTCATTTTCATCTTGATGGTTTCGGTAATCGTCAAAATTGTCGCACTTGGGGTTCAGGAAACCCACGAGTATCTAATTGTTGTGGGACAAATGGACTGGAGGCTGGCGGCATTATCGGATCATTCTTCTTCGAAAATGTGGCCAGGCAGTAACAATTAATTATGTTCGTTATCGTGACATGATGACCCAGTTTTTAGTGCCTACATTACAAAATATGGATGTGACCAAGATATGTAGTTTCAAAAAGACGGTGCCACATGCCATACAGCCAGAGAAATAATTCAATTACTGTATGAGTCATTTTCTAATCGTGTAATCGGCCGTTTTTGCGATCAGAATTGGCCATCAAGATCTTGCGACTTAACGCCATTGGACTTTTTTCTTTGGGGCTTTTTGAAGTCAAAGGTCTATGCAAACAAGCCCAGGATCGCCAACGACTTGAAAGAGGAAGTTGGGAGGTGTATTAATGAAATTCAGCCACATTTATGCGAAACGGTCATAGAAAATTTCAATAAAAGAGAACGTACTTGCAAGCAAAGCCTGTGTGGAAGAATAATCCTTCCCAACCCCTACTTCTTTTCTCTGAGAAGGCAACATTATGGGAAGGTTTTCAATGCAACAACAACAAAATCTTCATAATGCTCTACTTATCTAAATTCTAAAGCACGGACCGTCTTAAACACGACTGAAGGTATCTTAGTCGTTTAGAGATAGCATTTCTTAAGATCTTTGTTTTAGTCGATATACATCGACATCGGCGTAGCGAATCCGAATGGACATCAATGCTTCGACACGTAGAGTCGGTAGCCTATACAAGCTACCTAAGTGAGAAGTGAAACAAAAAAATTGTTGGTACAACAGGCGAGTATACTATACACCCTAGGCCTAGCTAACCATTCGTCGGTGTGAGTTTTATTTTTGGGACGAATGGAAGGGACTTACAATTTTTTGCCGGGGCCGAACGGCTGAATTAAGAATTTACCAACATGTTTTCTGAAATGCTGAATAGCAGGGTGTTCGATATTTACAGATCGAAGGGAGTCACTAACATACGAAAATCTGTAGCCAGAGGAACTCTAGAGAGGGGCTTAAATCGAAAATCCTACAAATGGTTCCCAGTGGCCAGTGGTAAAGACTAAAGTATGCGATTTAGGCCCATGCTTACATACGGATCAAAAGTGTGATGAAAATCAAAATAAAAAGCTAACTATATCGTTAACATTTCTAATGTAGGTATAAAGATTGACATGCCTCTTGGTATATTTGCATCAATGAGATGAACCCCTTAAGCTGTGCAAAAATTGTTCATTTATGTCATTTTGTTTTGAACACACGGTTTCACCTCCTCGGCTCGTTTTGACGAAGCGCCTCTTCTTTTCAGCATTCGGGTCCAAACACGTCTTAAATATTGGCTTTCAAAGACGGAGTAGCTTCCGGTTTATTCGCATATAATAAGACCTTTTTAAATAGCCCACAAGAGACAAAGCACGCCCTCAGTGACAAATTTCACAGCTCCATTTCGCCTAATACCTAAGTAAAGGTGCTAGTACACGGCATATGTAGCGAGCCACATACGTATGTAGCTCTGACGTCAGTAGACAGTGCACAAAGAGAGCTTGTACACGGTATGTACATGTACCCATTGAGACCATTCGCTGACGTAAAAATGTCGTCAGTGCTACATACGTATGTGGCTAGCTACATGCCGTGTACTAGCACCTGAAGTCAATGGCTACTTGGTTAGTATATCCCGATGAGTCTACGTTGACTATATTTGTAGAAACTTGTTCAATAATGAGATTGTCTGGTAAAGTTGCCCATTAGCTGTAATGTGCATTCCCAGGCTTATTTTTTTTTTTAAGAAAGGGCCACTAAGTCAACTGCGGAAATGTCTAACTTTATAAACCTCAATTGTTTAGAAATCGATTTTGTTCAATAAAGATAAAACAAAATTCAAAATAAGTTTGATTAATTTGGAGAGCGTTCTTCTGGTGTCAGTCGCTTCTTGACAGTTTGTCAAATAATACTGACTACAAATAGATATAAAAGAACTTTCGAAAATAGCAGCGAGTTTTGAAAGAGATTGTCTACGACATTAGAAAATGTATGTTACGAAATTTAAACCGTTCTTATCCATGGTTAAAAAAGACCTGACGACTTTAATACGACGTCATAGCTTGTCAGTTTTTTGAGCGCAAATTTACAAAATGGTCTTAAGAAGCCAGCACTATCAGATAGCAAATGTTTTAAAAGTGTTGTGTAGATAGGGTCAATAATATTGTTAAGTCTGTTAGGTTGGGTTGTGTAGGGTTGTAAGGTCATCGGGAACAGTTCGTTTACCTATCCTTGTAGATTTTAAAGGTCATTTTAGAATTATGTATATCCACATCAGCATCGAATTTTTGAAAAAATAATATTTTAAAAATCAATTTGCTAGGTATAAGTGCCTACCCCTTTTATAGAACAAATCCTTATTTAATTGACAATCAATTTAGTAATACATTTCCTCCGAAAAACCCCCTTACCTTACATCATTTACCCAAAATGCCTTTTTTTTTAGAAAATTTTCTAATTTTATTTGCGATTTTATTTATTTCATTGTGAAAAACCTCAAATTCAATTCGCTAATAGAAGGACACTCCAAATAATTGTGCACTTTACAAATTGTGCACTCTCAAACCGTTTACACAAATCCCCTCTCTATTGAATTCATGCATTCATCCGCTACCACTTAGCTGAACCCCAAAAAGCCGCACTTTATCTCCATCTAATTTCTATAAGCCATAAGCGTTTAAGGTACTTGTATTGACTTACCTTAAGGACGAAAATCTCTCCTGTAGTCCGATTAATATCGAATTTGCTGTTGGCAGGATTATCCGGATCGATACCTTGACCAGTTAGGAAATACACGATGTTCTGTGGTCGATCCTTATCTCCATCAGTGGCTGTGACCTGTGTGTGAGTTTAGAAGAAAAAAGACGAAAACATTATTAAAATGCGTTACACTAAAAATAAAATTCCTCTACCACCAAAAGCGTTCAATTTGAATCTACTTAGCAAACACTTAACATGCAACATGCAAGAGGTGCAAACAGTTACCCCCAACACAAAATGCACAAAAAAGGGCAATAGCAAAATGAAATAAACACCTGGTTACGGTGTACGAAATAAAAACATATACCAAGCATGCATACGGGAAGGATGTAGGTATTTAAAAAAAAAAAATTCAACACCTAATGTGAAGTTTGCACTTTTTGTTAGTATGTACAACACTCGCAGCATCCTGAAGCTGAAATGCAACCCACCTGGGATGGTGGTTTTCGAAATCTCAAAACACCACTTTTGCCAACTAAAAAAGCCACTCACTAAGCCAACAAATACCAACACACCCTCTCTCTATATGTATCGAGGAAACCAAAAATGTTTGCTTAAGTGAAATGTTAACATGTCCTTGCTGGGACTCTGGGTTGGGTCCTGAGAGAGAGTGCATCAGCACAACATAATAATATGTATACACATATTTGTGCCAGGTATACACTTGCTAGCATTCAGCTTCATTGTGTGGGTTGGCGCCGCCATCATCATCATCTCGCTTTTAAAGCTGCAAATATAGAAATTCCGACGATGCAAACGCATCCTCTTGTGGTGTTTGGTAAACATTTTGAGTAACACACGAAAGGACATATTGGAGGGGGCCATTCGATTGCAGTTACCAGTATGTGTGTGTCCATGTATTTGATTTGCTAACCTGGATGCCAAAGGTGAAACTACCTAATTTCAAGTATGTTTATGTATTTGTTTATCCACATTTTCGTGTCCCATCGAGAGACTGGTTAGCTAGGTAACGCATGGCATTTCAAATCGAAATTGCTTTTGCAGGATCTCATTCCAACATCTGTGTTGTTGATGGTTTTTTTCTTTGTTTTATAATTTCTACTCTCTAACAGTATTTGGTGTTTGTGTGGCTTTTGAATGTTGGATGAATATTGAACTAGTATTTTGTACACAAGGCAGGACAAAAGGACCTCAAATTTATTATATGAGTGAGAATATTTGAGATGAGGAGAAAGCATGGGGCCATGGCAGGCATCGTCATCGTAGGGTGACCAACTGGAGAACTTTATTAAAGTTCCATTAGGCAAAGATTATTCACTGATTATTTATGGTAATGGCTTTTCAAATTCAGAAATGTACACAGAAGCAATTATCGTTCAGGAGTTTAGGCCAAAAGTGTAATTAACTTTGTGTTGCAATGAGAGGGGGTGTTTCGTGTTTTGAAGTTTGTGGCTGGAGCGCAAGAAAAATTAACTTATCACAATTGTGTCATGACCGAAGTGAATATGTATAGGTGTGTTTTAGTGATGGCGGGATTATGTGCGTTTTAAGTGGAGGCCTGCTGGGGTTAAAATGTGGGAGAATTTATGCTCTAAGACGCAATGGTAAATTGGGAGGGTGTCAATTAGAAAGTCTGAAAAGTAAGAAGGTGAAGGTAGGTACTTAACCTATATTCAAGGAATTCAATTTTTGCCTCGTGGTCTGCTACCATCAGCGTTGGGGTAGAAGTGTAATATGTATTTTATTAAACGCATTCGTTAAAATTGAGCAGAGTTTCCGATATGCAAAAAATTACAAAAAAAAATATTTCTTGGAAATACATATACGTGTAAACACACGATAATCTAGAAGGCATAGGTAGTCTCGGGATTTTGTACTTTGGGAGAACTTACTAATGACATACATTAGGTTCAGGGGCACAGAATACTTGTCAATAAGCAACGAGATGGAGCCATTAGATGATGTTGTTTGTGTTCATCTTTATTTAGAAGAATCCATATGAAACAAGTGATCATCTATCAAAAATCAGCATCAAGCTACCTATTTGCTGAAAAAATGTAGTAGAACGATACAGTTCATTATACACAAATTCTCCGTTTCGTTCGGTAATTTGTTTGTTAGTCGATAATAAAAACAAACCAAAGCCTCTATCGGCGGACTTAGAAAAATCATTATGCAAGATCTGAATCTTATTCAAGCTTTGAGTAATTTTTGGTCCCGTCTGCATATATACAGTGAATGGAGCAGGAGATACAACGATGAAGTGTTAGGGCTGTACACTACAGCGACATCGACCTAGCCAGAAGAGTGAATGTCCAATGACGGAGGACGCGAATGCTCCCGCCCGGAAGATCTTTGAATCCACACACGAAAAACGGCGCAATAGAGGAAGACCCCGACTCAGGTGGCGCACGCAAATAGAAGGGAACCGTAACCGACTTAGCATATATGAAATTGGAGACAGCTGACTAAAGATTGTGCTGACTGGAGACGCCGCTTGTTGGTTGAGGCCCATAGGTCTACCCTGGACTGCAGCGCCACCTTCAGTAGGTAAGTAAGTAAGAAATTCAGCACAGAGCTTTCTCAAAAGAAATCAACGAAAACGGGCACGGTTCCTTTTTTGAAAGTAAGAGAACGGTTGAAACACGCCAACATTCTCCTAGAGAACTCGACAAAAATTATTGTTAGTTATTTAGGTACATCTTCCGCTGGTCCTCCGCTGGCTGGTCCGAAAACTTTAGCTATCATGCGACAGACCTCAGTGTCTCTGTCTCAGTTGCGCCTGGTATCGACAGAAATTGCTGCGGCAGGTGATGGACAATTTGCCTACGGAAGGCTTACCTACTCCACTCCAGTGCATCCATTTATGAGTTGTGGAGTCGACTTCTGTGGTAAACTCCACATACATGTACATATTTCAAATATGCCATATGAACATATTACAGCATCTGGAATCTGATTTGCCTACTGATGCCTTCTGATACTTTCATCGCGTTACTGAAAAGGATGATAGGTCGTCGAGATCTCCAAAGAGATATTCACGACGATAACGCAACCAATTTCGATGGAGCTCAAGCTCAGTTCAAATTCTTAAAGCTGATAAATATGTACATCTATAGCTACTACTTATAAAATGCAACGTCCGTCTGTTCGTTTCTTAATAACTCGAGAACCATTACGATTTTGATGATTTTTTTTCTGATTTATAGATGTGTAGCCAACTTAGTCCGTACCGTAGGGTGGGTGAGAATTGCTCAGGAGTAAAGGGGTCGCGGGGAATAAGAGGGGTCTCACGAACTGCTAGCCGTATAAACTTAAAAGTTTGTATGTTGATAGATAAGTCAAAATTATTACATGCCTCATTCAACGTTTTTCAAAATTCGTCCTATAAGGGTTGAAAAAAAGGGGTGCAAACATTGCTATTTCAACCTCACTACGCTCAGCTTGCCATTGTACTCATAAATCTATGTATGTCAATTCAAGATATGGTTTTATTTGTTTGCCAATATTTTACCGAGTATTTTGAGCTAACATTCGTCTTTTTAGTATTTAAAAAAAAATCTAACAAAGAACACATGATGCCTAATATCTGCAAACATTTTCATTTTATAAAACCAAGGGCACCCCATCACTTTGATATGATTTGGAAAACGGGCGTTAAAGTAGGTACCGGAGGAGGTTTGCTCACGCTCAACAGCACTGGGAGAGATCGAGGCCGTGATGAAGTCAAGGCCGCTAACTGCAATGTCACCTGATTCCAATTACATCGTAGCAGTTACGCCAGCACACCTACTCATCGGCTATTAGCTAAAGGCTGTTGCAGTGCAGTGGCAGCAGTGGAAGTTTCAGGCATCAGTTACATCGAGTATTGATGTCGAATTAACGCCGTTCAGATACACTTCTGGCAGAGATGATCGAATAATTCATCCATGCAATTCAAAAACGTATTCAAAGGAAACATCGCCTAGTTCGGATTTATCTATTGGCATACCAACCATCTAAAATTGGCTTTTGGATAGACTATCACGGTCACGGATCCAGATGGCAACGACTGATTCGTCCCAACAGCAAGCTAGTACTGATTCCGTCTTGAAAGAGATTATTTTTTTGGGGGATGGACAATGGACTATTGTAGCAGAAAGCACCAAATTTGTAGGTAAATTCAAATCTGGCGCCTAAAATGTGTTTGGTCATTGGGTAATTATTTTAAAACGTGTTAATAATGAATTTTGTTGTTTAACAGTTGAAAAGTTTTATATAAATAAAGGGTGCTTTCTTTTTGCTGTTTGGTTACGTGTCAAAGTAAATAATGCTCAGTTAGCATTGCCATTTCACCATGGATAGGATTACGTCCGAACAACGTTTGCAAATTATTGAAAAATCGTGCTCAGAAAAAAATGTGTTTAGAGCACTTCGTCTATTTTATGATCGTCGTAATCGTCCTACTGAGCAGGCTACTAATTAGGCTAATAATTTATTAAAGTTGCCGTCTGTGGGTGGTCTGCTAAGCATATAGCAGAAGCATACCAAGAACTGCTAAAGTATCCACAAAAATGTACCGTTTGGTGGAGTTTTTGGGCCGGTGGCCTTTATTCAAAGATGATGATGGCAGCAACGTTACGGTCAATAATGCTCATCGTTCGATGATTTCGGACTTTTTTTTTTTGCCCAAAATGGAAGAGCTGTGTTAGGACGGCTCGACATACTACACAACACGCGTATCCATGGGCGTGGGTATTGCGAGACAAATTTGGTGAGCAATTCATCTGACGTTTTGGACCTGTAAATTGGCCGCCTAGATATACGGATAAGCCAGCAACTATTGCCGCTTTAGAAGACAACATAACTCGTGTTATTGGTGAGAATAATATGTTGGGAAAAATATGCTAAAATTAGACATTCCAGATGGACCAATTGAAGCGTAAAATTTACACGAAATAATATTCGAAAAGTAAAGTGTAAGAATTGATTTATCGACCCCTAATAAAAATTTTACTCAATTTTTCAAATTTTCGTTGTTTTTTTTTTTTAATTTTTGGGTACAATATTTTTTTTTAGTTGTGTCGATGTACCGATCAAAAGACCGGGAATCATTGAAACTCTGTTTGACAATGCGTTTCTGTACTCCAATTCTGCCATAGCACCCGATCGTTTGACAGTGCAAGGTATTTGGAAGAAAGGCTATAATGATGATAGAATTAAACCGTGGACACTTCTGCCATATATTTGAAAAATTATAAAAAACGCCTTGTCCTTATTTTTCTATAGACGTTATGGAACCTCAAAAAACTTTCCAAAAAAATGTTTGACTGTCCATAAAAATTACAGAGCTACAATACAACAAAAGACAATATTTGTAAAATGTTCTAGTACATATTACTCTATCACAAATAAGTATTAAGTACTAGCTGGACCCGTGCTCGCCTTGCCCGCTCGCACAAAATTATATTTGGTTAATTTAAAATTACACTTTTGAGTGTTTCATTGAAATCTGTCCAGTAGTTTTCGCGCTTTTAGAAGAAAAAGAAAATTCCTCCCTCTCCTAGATCTTGCTACTTATTTGTAATACTGAATTTCCTTTCGTTTGTTTCCCTCATCCTATATGGAATCCAAAGAACTACCTACCCCAAACCTACCCTGTTACCATACCACATATCGAATGAAATTCTGAAATAAAACCTGTTTTGTATTATACGTCTCTCTTCTTATGAAGATTATTAATATACCCCATGCCATACTGTAGCACGCACCCCATCCCCATCCGGCAACGGGCATACGATCATAATATACATATGTACCTACATATACAACTGACCATAGCACTTACTGCGAAAACAAATCAACCCTCGAATGTATATACTTACATATTTTCACTTCAAAAAATACATTTTGGCTAAAAACTGTTCCTAAGGACATGGCTATAAACGACATAGCCTATAGCAGTCTCACAGTCCTAAGGAACATTTAAAAAAAAGTTTCATCGAAATCTGTCCAGTAGTTTTCGAGTTTTTAACGGCTAAAGAAAATTCCTACAGTTTTATTATATGTATACTATAGATATAGATTTCACAAACTGGCTGGACAGAAGTAAGTCACTCATACACAGTAGGGACCTAACCTATCTGTTCATGAAAAATTGCTTTCGATGTGCGACAACAACCCCAAAGTAGAACTACGGAATCCAAACAACTACCCCAACCCTACCCTGTTACGTCATATCAGAATAAAATTCCTACTGCGTTGCGTGGCGATATGCGATAATGGATGTAATGCATTGGATATATAATGTGCACCCTCTGCATCGCCCTCCCTCTCATTGATCTTGCTACTTGTTTAATATACTGCATTTCCTTTCCTTTCCTTTGCTTCCCTCTTCCTATAGAATCCAAACAACTACCTACCCCAACCCAACACAGTTACCATACCACATATCGAATGAAATTCTGAAATGAAACCTGTTTTGTATTATACGTCTCTTCTCTTATGAAGATTATTAATATACCCCATGCCATTCTGCAGCACGCACGACTCACCCCATCCCCATCCTTAATCGGACATACAATCATAATATACATACCTACATAATATACAACTGACCATAGCACTCACTGCGAAAACAAATCAACCCTTATCGAATGTGTAGTATACGTATGCTAGTCTTGTTTTGTTTTTGTTTGACGATCGCAAAAGTACAAACATCCATTCGTAGCAAGGTATATGTGTATGTATATATTTTCACTTCAAAAAATGCATACGTCATATAAGATTGAAATTCCTACTGCGTTGTGTGGCGATATCGATAATGGATGTAATGTATTGGATATATGCACCCTCTGCATCGCCCTCCCTCGCCGTACTCTTGCTACTTGTTTGTAATACTGCATTTTCTTTCCTATGGAATTCAAACAACTACCCTAACCCTACCCTGTTACGGCAAAACAACCAAAATAAATTCAGTCACCTAAACTAATAACAATATACATATTTGAATAGTACATTTATGTGTCTCACTTGTTTTGTTTTGTTCACACACAAACAATATAATCAAAATCAGTCCAAACGTTTAGATGAAAAAAAATAGTAAACTTCCTGGAACCCAATTGCAGCGCCACCTATCGGGTCCAATTGTGAATCTAAACCATCCAGGGACCCACTCAAACACAACAAAATTTCAGCAAAATCGGTTTTTTTATCTCGCGAAGGAATAGCGATTTTAATTTTTTTTTTTTAAAATCAGAGCTTAATTTTTTCGAACTTACCTTGCTGATGAAGTTTAAATTCAGAAATCAATATGTATCTATGTATTCAATTTCACTTCTAAAATCAATAACAATTTAAGTATGTATCTAACAATCGGCTTTCGTCTTTACTATGATAATATATGTATATTTCACAAACTGGCTGGACAGAAGTAAGTCACTCATACACAGTACCTATCTGTTCAAGAAAAATTGCTTTCGATGTGCGACAACAACCCCAAAGTAGAACTATGGAATCCAAACAACTACCTCAACCCTACCCTGTTACGTCATATCAGAATAAAATTCCTACTGCGTTGCGTGGCGATATGCGATAATGGATGTAATGCATTGGATATATAATGTGCACCCTCTGCATCGCCCTCCCTCTCATTGATCTTGCTACTTGTTTAATATACTGCATTTCCTTTCCTTTCCTTTGCTTCCCTCTTCCTAAAGAATCCAAACAACTAACTACCCCAACCCAACACAATTACCATACCACATATCGAATGAAATTCTGAAATGAAACCTGTTTTGTATTATACGTCTCTTCTCTTATGAAGATTATTAATATACCCCATGCCATTCTGCAGCACGCACGATTCACCCCATCCCCATCCTTCATCGGACATACAATCATAATATACATACCTACATAATATACAACTGACCATAGCACTCACTGCGACAACAAATCAACCCTTATCGAATGTGGTTGTTTGACGATCGCAAAAGTATAAACATCCATTCGTAGCAAGGTATATGTGTATTTATATATTTTCACTTAAAAAAATACATTTTGGCTAAAAACTATTCCTAAGGACGTGGCTATAAACGACATAGCCTATAGCAGTCTCACAGTCTTAAGGAACATTTAAAAAAAGTTTCATCGAAATCTGTCCAGTAGTTTTCGAGTTTTTAGCTGACAAAGAAAATGCCTACAGTTTTATTATATGTAAGGATGTATGTAATTAAGCCTGAAAATAGTCATTAAAATGTTATTATGCTTTGTCACTTTCAATTTCTCTAAATAGCGTTTATATACATAATTGAAGGAAATAGATAGTCCATTCAATAATTAATGTCAATAGCAAACACGGATGGATGCATCCAATCCTTTTTAATGTAAATTCATCTGCAACAATAATTGGAAATCGAGTTGAATGTAAATAATTGATGGGGTAAAATCCCCACCCCACTCACATTCTGTGTGTTAGTCACAACCCAGCACCAAATACTACACCATATACGATGAAAGAACCTTTCTGTTAGTAACTATGATGTTGTACACGACTATATGCGCAATATCAATGCAATACATAAACAATACAGTAATCAGTATCTCGAATGGGGGAATTTCGAAATGCAATCAGATTTCAAAGAACCAACCGCTGAAATGTATACTCCGTACCCACACACACACACAGCGTGCGTAGGTACACACCGAAATTAATTGCATGAGTTAGGGGTTTAAATGAGAAATGAGCGATTTTTTTTTTAATTATAATTGATGTTAATTTATATTCGGTTTCCTTACAACAACAATAAATTATACTTAATATCAATTTTATTTTATATATCGAGTTTGAACCTGAATTATTGTAAAGGGTGTGTCCATTTCCTCGTCCAATGTACGCTCGTAGAGCGTTTGCGGAAATACGGGCGGCAAATCGTTGACATCGCGTATATTTATTACAATTTTTGTCTGGTTCTCATTCAAACTATCAGATGCAACCAATTTCAATTCATACTAGTAAATAAATAAAATAAAAAAAAATAAAAATAAATAAAAACTGTGTAAAATTAAATGAACACCATAGTAGATTTATGTTTCCTGTCTGTCCCTCCCAGTAAATTCGTTTTAATGGATTTTTTTTTTAAATTTAAACCTCTACTTTCAATTCCAGGAAAGTGTGTAAAAAAATATCGGGTGCACAAAAAAAAAAGGCAAAACAATGAGCTGAATAAAGGATGATCCCATGCTGCATGAGTAGAGGTCGTTGTTCTTTGCTTGCTGTCAGATTCCAACACCCACAACCACTCAGTAGTTCTCAGCGCATTTACAAGTAATGTGACAGTTTAAAATGGTAATCCCTTCATACTAGTAGTCGGAGTTAAGCCAACTGATGTAGCCTTCAATGAAAACAAAGTACCGTTGATATGCGTATAATGGAACGGCTTTTGGTATGTTCTTCTTTGTCCTTTGCAGTGAATGTGAACATTTTTTTCCTGTCATTTGTCGTTTTGTGTTTATACCTACTCGTATATTGATATGTTTGGCGCATTTTCGTTTGGCCGTTGTTATATGGGATGAAATTCAGTATTTACGTTTAATGTTAATTTTTTTTTTTATTTAATTTTATCTTTCATTACTTTTGAGATAACATTATATGCTTATGGTGTACACTGCACATATAGAACTACTTGCATAATGTAATTTCTGTTATGGCTTCGTATTTATTTTCGTAATTAATTCGAATGCAGTGGAGAGGAAATCATCAACAACAACAACTACAGTAAAAATATTTTAATTCAATTTGCGGAGTAATTAAAAGGATTTTTCAATTATACGAAATTAAAATCACTGCGGCTGGTAGCTTATCATTTTCTCAGCGAGGATGTCAAAAATACGTATGGTAGTCAGACGGATAATGTGGCCAATTATAATGAATTTCAATACAGTTAAGTCTTTACCATCAATGAAAGATTGTTTCAAATGTGAAATTCTGTCCATGGGTGGTAGAGTTTGTCGCACAAGGAAATTATATAAAAGAATATGTTATGTAAGCATAAAAATTGGAAATTACGATTCATTCACTGACCATAATCCTTTGCCCTATAGAAAGCTGAAATTGAATGCAGAGTGGTGCCCTTTATATAAGGAATAGGGAGGGATATCTCGAAAACCAACTCTTAAAGGGGTATCAAGGGGGGAGGGGGTGATCGAAGTTTGTATGGCAAAATTTGTATTCAAACTCCGTTTGTGTACGTACTCTATTGTTGCTAAAATATTCCTTTTATTTTAAAAAGTTTTGGCCAAAATTAAGCACCCACAGTGCCTGCTGTTTAGATACGTCAGTGTGTACTACTACAGGACGCCCTAAGTTTTGTAATCGATGTGATGCCATTAAAAAAAAAACAAATTTTTGGCGCAACAGGCGTGCTGTACAGTGTACACCCTAGGCCGAGCTTCTCGCAACCATTCGTTTTGTGTGAGTTTTATTTATGCCGAGTCCGAACGGCTGAATTAAAAAGCTTTTTCAGGACAATTAAAAACCAGTAAGACAATTATCTTCGACTATGCCGAAGCTTAAATACCCGGTACTATATTATTGTAAAAATAAAAAAATATCTAAAAAATATTAAAAAATTAAAAAATTATATATTTGTATGGGAGGTATGGGTAGTTTTTATACGACCAAGCTCAGTTTTTGCCAAAAAGTTTTAAATATTATTAAAATAATATGTGCAAAGTTTAAACTGGCTATCTTTACTGTAGCTATTTAAATTTAATTTTTAACATAAAATAGCTATATATTTTGTATAAGAGGTAGTAGTAGTTTTCATCCGATCTTGCTCATCTTGGAACTTAGCCTCAGTTTGGTGGATAAAAGCTTACGTACCAAATTTCAAGTCGATAGCTCTTAAATTACGGCCGTAATCGTGCGGACGGACAGACAGGCGGACATCGCTAGATCGACTAAGAAAGTGATGCTGATCAATAATATGTATAGTTTGTCATACCTACAACGTCTCCTTATGTGCGTTACAATATACAATGAATATACCCTCGCCACAGTGTGGTACCGGGTACCTATAAAAAGAAGGCCTGGCGAAGCCGGCAGGGGTTCAGCTAGTTCGATATAAAGCACTAAACATGCAGTAAGTCTTGGAAAATTGCATTGGAAAGTATGAGCTACTGCGAAGTCATTCGAGGCAGTCATATGAATGCGAAAAATCGCCCGAAAAATTGAAAATTGCTCAATAATTTTGCATAATGAAAGAAGTTACAAGAAACAATGTAAAAAGACGCAGGCGAGAATCCAACAGCCCCCAATACGTATTTTACAGTTTATGCATTGTGGACTTACAGTCATCAGCATAATTATTTTGACAAGAGACATAATTCAATATTTCCTCATTTATGAAACTTGAAAGTTTTTAGTTTCAAAGTGGATTTTTTTACGAAAGTCTGCAGAAGGTATCTATTTATCTTATTTTAGTGTTATCACTTTTCCTTTTTCTTTCCGCATGCGGCAAATTTTGCACATTTTGATTCTCTTTTTTGTAATTCTGTTATTTTCTTTATAAATGGTCTAAAATTAATACTTAGTTCCGCTTTTTGACTCATATTTTTATAAAATTGGTTATAATACAAATAAAAATAAATGTTACCAAATCTTAATTAGATTGCTTGTCAAAATACCTATAGTACCATTAAAAACATCACAATTTTATCAACAAATTGGCATCACTACTGCCGAAGCGAACGATTCAATTGATGCCAAATTATGTTACCAGTTAATTACCAATTAACTAATTGTCAGCCAGCAATATTGTTAAACATTCCTCGTCCGAAGCTTTTTTTTTTAAAAAGAAAAGCGTACTTTCTATAATAAAGGATTACAATTTATCCCGAAACAAAGCACAACATTTGCACTCAAGGGCGATTCTATCTGCTTGTCACAAGCAAACAAAAAATCCTTTTCAATTTAATTGATTAGCGTATCGAAACCGAACCGATATAATAATAATACTTTTGCGGGATGAATGTGATTGCAAAAAAAAACTGAATACCACCTTTGAACCCATTGTTAAATATTTCATTTAAATCCGCTTTGGCAGATCTAGAATAAAAGCAAAAATAATCCTTTACAACTAACCAAACTCTGATTTAATTACCCAAACTCTGTTGGAATAAATCATCGGAATTCTGTTTATTGTCCGCATGAAAACAATATCCTTGCACTCATGCCATCAAAATCAGATTAACGGATAGGTAGTACTTTCGTTTTTATTTTTGGTTCTTTCGCAAATTATTATTTATTGTATTTTTTCGATTGTCCTCTAGGAAAATAAATGGATCTCCAATAAAACGGAACAAAAAGAAAATTTAACTCATATTGTGCCGAAATATAAAAATCCCACTCGTATCGTAAAAAAAAAAAAAAAATCAGAACACGTATCACAACGTTAACGTTATGGTTTTCATGGGATTCTGTTTGAACATTTATCGAGAATAGTATCTAGGAAGTAAATATGGAATTGAGAAAAAAAAAAAAATAATAATAATTTTATTCAGAGAATTGTAAAAACAATATTACATACTACGCGGATATGGATTAAATTTTTTTTTTGTCTTGGAGTTTGGGCTTTTATGTGAACATTTGCTGGGGCATTCAGAGTTTTATCTCTTTGTCATTAATCAATTAAGTTTAATTAAAAAAATAGTTATACATAGTTAAAAGTTGATTTCTGACATCCTGTAAGGTCTATAGGGAACGGCATAAATCCATTGATAATTTTAGGCATGTAAATCATTTCAGAACTTTTCTAAGTTATACTGTATACAAAATTAGTTAACAAAATACAATTTAGAGAAAATAAAAACAATTTGTCAAAAGTAGAAAAATACATTTTCATTCTTGCTGAGAGTTTTGAGTAGCAAAGATTCATTCTTTATAATAAAAAAAATGGACTGATCTAAATGGACTGAAACTGCAAGACGCAACTTTATCTTAAATTCTGTCGTACACCACTAATAAACCTGAAAAGGGGGTTGTATAATTAATGAATTATATACGAAACGTATGTTTGTGATTGCTGTCTCCGAAAATAGCTAAATACGACGAGTGAAATTCTCGCAATAACGCCTGTTTGATTTTTTCTAACTTACCAATGATATTAGGAGTTAGGTTAGGAGTCACTCCAAATCGAACAGAATATGCCTTCTTTACTATAAAATAGAAAATACCTCCTCATTCGGTTGTACCCTTTTTCACAGAATATCACAGACAGCGACGACGGTTCAAAGATTTAGTAGGAACGCACTAATTCCTCAAATATCTCACAATTCTGTAGGCCCTAAGATACTGCCAGTGTAATTCAGGCGGAACTCTTTGCTATTTATCACAAATATAACCCCAAAGCAAAAGATAGACGCCTACTTATTGACATCATTGCCATAGCCTCAACCTCAAGGCCCAATGCACACGCAGCAACTGGAAAAAAACTAAACTGGTTGGCAACTCGGGTTATAGACCAGTTACGGACTCTGCGGTGATTTGGCTCCACACACGAGGAAACTCATCACCAATCAAAATATCTAGTTTTTTCAGTGTCGTCATATTTTTCAACCTCCTCCACAAGCAACAGGTTGGTCTGTTGTTACGCTCATCTTCGACAAACAAGAAACTGAAATCAAAAGGCAACCTGACATTCAAATTAACAGACGGCTAATTACAAACTGGTTTTTGTGAATCGCAAACGAGTTTTCAACTAGTAGCGTCGTGTGCGTCGCCCATTTGATGACACAGGGTATGACTCAAAGCAAACTAGTTGCCAATTCGCATCGCTGATCAATTTTTTTTTTGCAGTTGCTCACTGCTAGAATGACTGCCTATACGGATTGCTTCATCAGTTTAAAGTTACCCTGATTTGGGTTCGAGGGCTTAGTGGAGTTCGTAGACATGAACATGCTGGTAAAATTGGGCAGCCATATGGTCTTTGTCATTCCATAACTGTTCATTGGCGGAAATGGTTTATACATAATTACCCTCGGGACAGTCAAGGTAGAAATTTCATCAGAATTTATAGTGAAGAGGACAAACTCAGATGGAGAAGGCAGACGAATTGTGCTATATCTAGAAAGATTTGGTCAAGGTACGGCAATGAAAAAACTACTCATGCTTTAAAACCCCAAAATTTATATAGGAATCACCGAAATAACAGCTTCCACTGTTCACCACAGGCTACTGACTTAAAAGGGATCATGCAGTCAGACAGTTATGAACCAGACAGTGAGCTCTCGGGAAAACCCCCTTCGGTTGGATTAAGACTGTTCTCTTTAACAAAAGTCTCAAACTTTTATAACCAGGTCAAATAAGTTGAGGCAACAAATCGGCACTTAGTGCTACCAAAAGTTTCCTTCTCGTCTTTACTAACAAAGCTATCTGAGACTTATTTTAAACAACAATTAAAACTAATAGGTAAACTCAACAAAACGTGTGAAGAAAGCTACATAGTCCACAGAGGTACCACAAGCTTGAAGTGGTTGAGGTCAAAATTTCGCGAGAGGCAGAAACGTAAAAACTGTCCATTGTCTTCCAAGGTCATACGATTAGATGCTATTTGATTGTTTTCTTCGGTTCTTCTTGAAGTCATTAATCTATGCTAGCAAAAGAGGAACAATCAACGCCTTTGAGGTTATTATTTTTCAGCAAAAGTAGGAGTAGTTTTTTAACACAGAAATGAGAACAATATCTAACAATAACTAATTCAAATATATTTTTTTTTAGAAACTTAACCTCGTATCTCATAACTTTATTTTTAACGCCTAGATAAACCTTTGAATCTTTTTTCTTACTTTAGTTTATAGTATACATAACGCTTTTATACTCTAATATAAAAAAAATGAAATTGTTAAAGCAAATGGTTTAGGATTTGGAAAGTTTTTTAAGTCTCTTGAAAACTCTGCAAATTATAGATACGAGGTTTTGACTGGTCGGCGACGATATTGATCTTTCAAGTAGTAAAGAATCCTGATTAAAAGCTGTCATGCTATGTCAAATTAAACGGCAGTAGCTACCTGAAACTTTTTACTTAAATCCACCATCAAGTTTAAAAAAAATCAGACTTAATTAGTCTAAATCAATTTTTAATAAAACCTACCCACTAAAATGGTGATGAACATCCACCGCATATGTATTGCCAAATTTCAACAATTCACCGAAATATGTTTTAATTTTTACTTCAAAAACATTTTTTTTTTCATTAACGCTTAGTGCCACCGCAACAAAGAACTGAAAAAATGCCCCTTGAATGTTTCGAAAAAAGTAACAAAATACAACAATTAAAAAAAAGCCACAAAATTGCTATCAGTGCTCGAAAACCGAAAACGTAGATACGCAGCAACCTAATTTATTACCGCATTTCAGAGAGAAATGATATCGACGTACCGTACACATGACGTGTGTGTGGATATAGGAAAGTATACATCACTTCACTACCAAAAATACTCCAACTCCACCACTCTAATCAATGCTATCCGGAAATTTAATTTGATTTTCGGTTTTTGTGGTCTTTTGAAGCTAAATATGGTTTTAAACGTAGAAGTTTTAGATGTATGTATATCTGTGATGAAAGGGTGGTAGGTATAGTAACTTTTGTTGTAAATAGTTTTGTTAAAATTAGGGCTTCTGTAGATGGTAGAAATACCTGACAGAGGGTGATGCTGTGACTAGAGGGGATGCGTCCTCGCTAATGAGTACCTATAATTGGTTTTGTGATTCGGTGGAAACTCTTTAAGCACATCTGGGTAATCGATAGTTCATATGAAATAGGTGTAAGATGATATTCAACAAATAAAAGTGGTTGTAAGGGGTTTTCCAATAGGGAGACTGTTATAATTTTGCATGTTTATTTGTTTTTCCGACACTAAAGACAGAATGTCAAAATTGCCGACAATATCGCCTCTGTCCAGAGTGTGAATGGAGAACCCAAGGCAGCGTTGGAACTTGGGCTTAGGCCGACATTAGTCCAAAATCTAACTGACACAAAAGCTGGAGGAAATCGACCACAGACCCTCTTTAAAAATAATCATCTTCAGCGACAAGGCACACTTTTGAATGAACGCGTACGTCAACAAGCAGATTTGACAGATTTGGGAGAATTCCAACTAACACGAGGTCCATCAAGTGACAATGGCTAAGCATTCGCAAAATTCGTAAAACAGTTTGGTCTTTCCTAAAATTTATTAAGAACTCCAACACGTCGTCAATTCCTACACTCGTTTAAAATGACACGCCAGCTGTCAGCTCTTTGGACAAAGCAAATCTGGTACCTGCGCAATTTGCCACAGATTGCATCATGTTTCTACCTGTGCTCGAGAGCGTCGAATACTTCATCGGACAAATAAATTTTTGCACAGTAGCAAGAGTATTAAAAGATCTTAACATTAACAAATCCGCTCGTCTAGATGGTATATCGCCCATAATTCTGAAGGGGTGTTCTTCAAATCTGGCAAAACCACTGCCTAAGCATTTTCACTTGGCCAGGGCTTACACTTCTGGAATCTTTCCGAGTAGATGGAAAACTGCATTTGTTCAGCCAGTTCCTAAAAAAGGCGATTCTTCTTCACCCACCAACTAGCGACAAATCGCACTTACTTTCTAAGGTCATGGGAACGCTGATAAATCATCAGCTTATGAAATATCTTGAATCACGAAAACATCTTAATGACCGAGAATACGGTTTTCGTGGCGGCAGGTCCACTGGTGATTTGATGATTTATCAGTCCGAAATGTGGAACCAATATCTCTCTACCATTCTGATGAAACGAAGATATTTCGAAAGCTTTTGACAGAGGCACCAAGCTTTAAAATTGAAAATTTGGAATTTTTGTGAAAGTCTACTTTTTTGACTTTTTTCCTTGGTCTTAAGAAAAAAAAATATTTTGATGCAAAAAGTTTCTTCCAACAATTCTAATTGTGATTGCAAATTTTTTTTTTTCAAAAATCTCTTCGCTAATATTTTTTATGATTTTTATGATTATTTTTTTTTTTTTGAGACCGACGAAAAAAGTAAAAAAAGCAGTCTTTCATAAAAATTCTAAATTTTCAATGGGTACTTAATGAAGGAAAGTTTTATATCAATCAAACGGAATTTAAATGACTTTTCCATTGATGCCAAAATTTACATGAAGTAAGCTTAAATTATGAGTAGAATTAACTTTAGTTTTATCAAAATATTTATGCCGACCAGTGTATACGATTTTTGTACAGTCACAATTGTCGCCATTGCGGGATGCGCAATGCCTTCTACTCGTTTTTAAGTTTATTGCAATTTCAAAGACTTCATTTCATGGCCCTGAATTTTCCCATAAAAACTTTGACTCACCTTTTCCCTCCTTTTAAGTTCCAATTTCCCCAAATCGCTTCTAAGTGCTCTCTTTGATCATAAAAGGTCAAATATCAGCTTCCTAACTCTTACCTTTTGGGCTGGGCGTTGATCAGTCAATCACTCAGGACGAATTGTTTTATATATAAGACTAGCTGTATCCGTCCGGCTTGGGCCGTGCCCCTTAATCATATAGCTGAAATATATTCTTGTCTATCCGGACAATTCAATTCCAAATCTTGCAACTTTAGTTGCCAAGAGTGTCGCTGTCGCAGAAATATTATGGAAAGGGAAGTGCCTTTGTTCGATCACGCCCACATTTTAGGAACTGAAACCAGCAGATATTGAACATCTACATACCAAATTTCAAGGCTAAAGCTGCCATAATAATTTCAAGACATAGTGTCATTTTGAGATTTAGGCGGTCATAAGAAGCGCCATATAATGGAAAACGTTAAGACTTTAGACTTATATAAATATCTACGTCCACTTTTCACTTCATAACAAATATATTGTCAAGTTTCAGCTCAATCGATCGACTACTTTGAAAATCGTTTACAAATATTTTTACAATACCTACGATTGTTTCAAAATGTTAACTCAAACGGTTTGGTGGTTTTCGAGATATACTCGTAGTATATTTACGATTTTTAATTTTTTTTTATGGGAGTTGCCACGCCCAGTTGTTCAATTAAAAAATAAAGGCGATTATCGCAGTTCTCTATTCGTTTTGGCTTTCTTTTAGTTGACGAATTTTTGAAATCGGTTCTGTGGTTCCAGAGCATACACCATACAAAGAAACATTACCTCTTTGGGGTGATGGGATATAGATATGTAATTAGAAAAGTATAATGTTTTGAGAGCAATACAGTAATAATGAAAATTAATCACCCCTATTTCCGTTGGCATGAATGAACGCCTAATATTTCATTTCGGTTTTAAGTCAGTTTTTGTAGCTTTTTTAAGAATAACTTTTTGAAATTATATTAAACACATAGAAAATAAAGCAAAATCGTTAACAAAAGTTAAAAATAAATCTTAATATCGTTTTTACAACGTATACGACAAAGGGAATAAGGGTGAATGATTTAAAGAATTTGTATGGAAGTATAGTTCAAGAAAAAAAGAAGCAAAAGTCGTTTTGGCAGTACGGCAGTACGGAATTTCAAATTGCAGTACAAATACTGCTATTGCAGCACTTCGACCGCCCTGATAGGTTTCTTAAATCGATGTAAGACATACTTAACACCCTTCGACTTAGCTTCAATATACAAGGTAGAATGTGGATTACATTGTTATAAATAGGTACTAGATATGTATAATAAACTAGCGTAGCCCGTGCACACTTCGTAGTGCAAAATAGTTAAATAGAAAAACTGTTTTAATTGTAATGCTCTATGGTTCTTACACAAAAAAATTTTTTTGTTTTTTTTCAGAAATTTTATTGCCTAGACAATATTATTGACTTTCATTATTTATATCAATGTTACAAATTTTAAAAACTTTGGCTTCCAATTCCAAGACTATCGAAAAGCTGTACCCGCCCGGCTTTGCCCGTGCACAGGAATTGTATTGCTTAGGTCCTAGCTAATAATGTTTTCGAGATATACGATTTTAAATGTTTTTTTTTTTGGATGTTCGGGGCCACGCCCCTTTGTCCAATTTTGACCAAACTTCACAGGACCACTTCAGGGACAATAACTAAGATCATCTGTAAGTTAGAGCTCAATCGATTTGGTAGTTTTCTAGATATACGATTTTGAAAGTTTTTTTTGTATGGACGGTGCCACGCCCCTTTGTCCAATTTTGACCAAACTTCACAGGACCACTTCAGGGACAATAGCTAAGATTATCTGTAAGTTTGAGCTCAATCGATTTGGTGGTTTTCGAGATATACGATTGTGAATGTTTTTTTTGTATAGGCGGTGCCACGCCCCTTTGTCCAATTTTGACCAAACTTCACAGGACCACTTCAGGGACAATAACTAAGATCTTCTGAAAGTTTGAGCTCAATCGATTTGGTGGTTTTCGAGATTTACGATTTTGAATGTTTTTTTTTGTATGGGGGTGCCACGCCCCTTTGTCCAATTTTGACCAAACTTCACAGGACCACTTCAGGGCCAATAACTAAGATCATCTGTAAGTTTGAGCTCAATCGATTTCGTGGTTTTCGAGATATACGATTGTGAATGTTTTTTTTGTATAGGCGGTGCCACGCCCCTTTGTCCAATTTTGACCAAACTTCACAGGACCACTTCAGGGCCAATAACTAAGATCATCTGTAAGTTTGAGCTCAATCGATTTGGTGGTTTTCGAGATTTACGATTTTGAATGTTTTTTTTGTATGTATGGACCAATACCAAAGATGTGCGAAAGTTTGGTTAAGAACGGTAAATGCGTTAAAGCGTGAATCGGCGACAAACCTTTTAAGGCTCAATTTTTATATATATAAATTTATGTTCTAATACTTAATTGTATTGCCAAAATAATTCTATTCTAATAACTAATGTAGATGTAAGTGTATCTGCATTTTCAGTGTTCAGAATTTTCTTAAAACATTATTATAAGCTATAATTAAAAAATAAATGAATACCACTCGAAGACTTGGAATTATAATTCAGAGAAAAAATTCCTTCTTTTCATCCTGTAAAATAAGTTTTAATCTCATGCATATGTTTTTTCTAAGGGGATATAGCTCTTTTTTTTTGCATAACAAAGCAGAAAATAATAGCTTTGGATAAAAAAAAATCATTAAGCACACACTAAGACCATAAGTGAGATCCTACATAATAAGGACTCGTTGGGGAGTGGACAAAAAAAAAAAAAGGAAAAACGAAAATCCAACTAAAAATAAAACTCTTATTCGAACACGAGTGTATCATCAATCAAAATCAGGATACTCCAACAATGCACACAAAAAAAAAACACAAGCAAAGAAAATCCTCTATAAGGATTAAAATCGTATTATCTTCAATCTACATAGGTATAGATTTTCATTATAAGGACCTGTAAAACACGTTTCGGCAAATTCCGGTCATCCTCCTCTGTAATTTGTGTTCGATATGTCGGCCTTTCAAAAACTGGTGGATTATCATTGACATCTTTGACATGGATTATGACAGTTGTATAATTTTCCTTGAGATTATCAGAAGCCGCTAACCGAAGTTCATACTGTACGCATTACATTATCAATGATAATAGTGATTGATGATGGTCCAGATATTATACCATGTCATGGTGAGCAGCGTGCAATAGACACAAATTGAGAAGAAAACATTTTGTTGAATAATATTATTACACAGAAACTTTGGCAGAAGAAAAAAAATAAGGGTAGGTGTTTTTTTTTATGGTAAGTGGAACAAAGTCAATTAAAACGACTCCTTCCTTTCGTCGGTCCTATTTTAATTTATTCTTGTCTACTCTACAAACTCACAGATGGTAAATTTTCCAAACGAATTATGTGGTTCTATTCATTTTTGCGTGAACATTAAACGAGTGACTAAAAATGTCATCTACGCCCACAGTATAAGGTTCCGTTCCGTTCCGGTCAATCTGCGATGCCATTGTGCATTCAATAAATTGCAAAAGTTCGGCGCAATTATAATTCTCTTTATTCTACTTGGTCTTCTTCACTTTTGGAAGACCGCAAACATTTTTTTCCAGTCTTTCTTTCGTGTCGAAAACCGAACAAAAGCCATAGCAATTAGTATCTGTTCATCGCAGAAAGAGTTCACGAATGTGATTATCGTTTCAGCATACTGCTCGGTTAAGGTCCGTCTTTTTTTGCTTCTCGTTTAAAAAAAAAAAACTTTTCTCACTTTCGGATATTTTCAATAGTTCACTCTTTGTTATTTTTTTTTTGTTCCTTTCGTATGCTTCAGTGGATTTTAAATTGACGATGTCCTTAATTCTTTAGCGAACAATGGAAGGACCATTTTTCAGTTCGCCCACTGATTTAAACGATTACAACTGTGAGTCGGTATGTCTATGTCCTTTCGAATTGATGAGCACATTCCATCGCTCTATTATGTACAATATTCTGCTTTGATTGTCCTTTTTTTCTTCTGCTTTCATAACATTTATATGGAAATGAAAATGGATACATTTTCCCTTCGAGTATAGAAGAATGTTTTACATTCCTACACCGTTGATCGGCTGTCGCTGAATCTAAAATGTCTGACTATAGAAAATATAAACATCCCTATCTAAAAATTTAATGGTCGCTGGAATGAGTGTATCTACCATTATGAAAATTCAATAATAAAAATATTCAAGAGAGAGACAATTGCTTACCCGTCGTCTTGTTTCATAATCAAGGGCACCCGCGACATAAATGGCACCCGTCATATTTTTTACTGCAAAAGCGCCACCTATGTTACCGCTTGTGATCTCGTATCGAATACGCGAGGCTATAAAAAAAATAAAACAAATTACAATTCAGCAATAAATATAAATAGAAATTGTTGGTACTCAATAAAACAGAAGTGAAAGGCAGTCGAAAATAACGAGAGAGATTTTATTTTGTGGTGAATGAAGGTAATAACAATCATAAATGGATCCCAACCCAACCCAAGCCTTCGATCTGACTGATATAAATGCTCCTCCTTCCTTCATACTGATGATCATATTTTTCCGTAAAATGTTAAAAAAAAATTGACCATTGTGACCTACAACATGGTCGAGGTGAAAGATAAAAATGAGTACATATTAGCAAGATCCATGATAAGTGAGCATATGCCTTTCTAAGATCGTGTGTCAATTAGGCTAAACAATTATCCTCGGATAATTTTGTGACACTATCGTGGTGGAAAACGAATTTTCCACTGTCAAAAAATTATCCTGATCCGGGAGCAAGATAATAAATTATCACATAGGCTAATTTTTGACGTTTTCTATTGCTCGAGTTTTGCTAGAATGTTGAAGAAGAAATAAAACACAGAATTTCAATTAAGCGTAAAATTCGATAAATCTCTGTTTTAAGTTTGGAGTTTGGTGAACTTCTCTTTCAACACTTTCATAAGCGCCAGAAAATTATCTGAGGAATACCCCAATTGACACACGGATTAAGTGCTTGCCGCCAAAACTTTAAATTGAGAAAATGAAAAATATAGTCTTTTGATGTTGTGAATTCACCACACTTAGCAGATACTGCAACCCTTTTGAAGAGCATTCAATAAATTTTATTAAATTTGATAGGTCTATCTTAAAATTAAGTTCATATAGGTTGAGCTACATATACATATGAGTTGAAGCATGTTGAAGGCACCTAATGGGGAACCTTCGATACAATATTGTTTAGGCTGCAATAGGAATTAAAAAAGGTTGTAGTAGTCACTAAGCAGAAGTTCATAACCTGAAAAACGACTTGAATGGAACTTGTACTATTAGCTGGTCTGGTGATTTCTTAATTTGAGCGAGGAAACAAATTAGTCTGTCAGTCTCACGATGTCTGATTAGTTTAATAAATTCAAACTCGGAATCTTTCTATCCAGGAAGGACTTAAAAACATGTACCTAACTCGCAGATGCAACGTTCGTGCCATTTGGTGTTTATCATACCGCGGTATTCATTGAGCCATCAGTGGGCTATTTCTTGGACTATAAGGCGAGGGATTCCAGGTTTAACCCCCGAAAAGGTGAAAAACTATATATTCACTCACCCACCGGCCAACTTCTTGCGTCTACTAATAGATTAACGAAAGTTTTCCAATTCGTAAAAAAATAAAGGATGTAGCTCTATGGACTTGTTTCGCCCTGAATTTAAGTTTAATAGCCAAGTTAAAATGTGTTGGCATACAGGTGACACATCCAGAGCATCTATCTGACTTTCTAGTTCCGAGCATCCTGCGTGTAGTGTAGGTATTTTATAGCTTATACGGAAATCTGTTCTGTATGCCTATTCCAAACTGAATTATTTTTGCCTGCGCGCCAATTCATTGATGATTAAGACTCATGTTAATTGGGTTCGATGATTGTTCAACACCTTCAGTTGTAAATTATGCGGCGGAGTTCCTGGCACATTAATCGATTTTAAAAATTCCGTCGCATAGTTGATTGCTTCATCCTCGTCGGTAACGTTGTCAGTGATTTGACTTTGAGTAATGAAATTCAAGCTATCGACGTTATCTTCGCTGCTAGTCTAGCCCGTTGACTAATCCAATTGAGATTTTTATAATTTTGTGCAATGCCGAGGAACACTTTGGTGATGAATTCCTCCTTAGACGATGTGAACCTCGATGTGAACTCTCAAACATTTGGCAGGAACGATATCAATCCAGTCGAAACATCAACGGAAATTTGGCCATTGCCAAGCGCCAGCAGTTGTCTTGAGAATTGAGCAGCGACTCTCATGTTCGTGGTTAATTTCAACTTCTTGACATGCCGCCACAAACACGAATATTTTAGGATTTCCACCTTTACTTCGTCCAAAATCATCAAATCATGCGATAAAATGCAAAATTTCGTCGAAAAAAATTTTAATTTTTCAGAGTTTTTCACTAAGAATTTTCCATTTTTACAGTCGAAAAGACATTCTGGAACAATTGCACACAAAATTCCATACAAAAAATCAATCTTCGATTTAATTTTCTGACTTTTTCAATTACTAACAACTGAAAAAAAAAAATTGAGCCAACTCTAAATAAGTGAGGGCAGGGTTTTTTTTTTTTTTTTTTTTTGAGTACAGTTTCTTTCAACTTTGACAAGCTAAACAATGAAATAGAGTAACAATACAGAAAGGTTCTTGCACTTGCTATTACATATTTCATGAATGGCATTCTGCCAAATGAAGCAGAGTAATTGCTGCTGACTTTTAGTAAATCACTTACAATTTTATTTGAAGGCACTAACTCAACTAAGTTATAATTTGGTTCATTTATATGTGTCGTATGCGTACCTAAATACAATATGTAGCTCCATACAAGACAATAGGCTAATAATAAAGCTTTATCCGGACAGTTATAGGCTCGGTTCCTTGTCAGGTGTCTGCGAGAGATAGCGCCAGTAGAAAACACATTAAAGAGTATCTACAGTGAGCTTCAAAAGTAAGTGAACACTAGTGCTACTTTCATTTGCCTTTGGAGTTTGGAAAACATTTTTTTTTAAATATCTATTCCAGTATTTTATTTTCTCGAAATTTTATAAAGGGCGCTTTCTTTAGAGGTTTGGTTTTTAATTGAAAGTTGACAAAAATTGGAAGTTGATTTGTGGTTAATACGTTATGTCATTTTACGGATAATAGATTTATTTTTTAAACGGAATTTTCAAACCCTGGAGCACTCAGACCAATCTCGGTCCATAGTACCTACTACGAAGCAGAAACTCTTTTTTGGTGTAGTGGTGGAGAAACTCTGATTTTATTCGTTTCTTTTTACGGTCGGTGGCAGAGTATTGCTGTCTCTTATTTTAAAAACCTTGGTTCGGTGTGTCAAACAAATCATGCGTTACGTCCATTTTACATACGCCAGAATCGTCCATCTGAGCAAGTTATTCGGAACATGATTAAACGTTTTCGTACCACATACATCGTACACTCTAGTGGATAATACGCAGCCCCAAAGACGAAAAACAATGGGAGCAGAAGACGTTATTGCCGTTGTGGAGCGCAGTGTTGAGGAGAATTGAAATGAGTCGATTCGACATCGTGCACATCAATTGGAGCTATGCCCATCCACTTTGTGAAAGATTTTACAGAAAGATCTTGGCTTAAAAGCTTATCAGACCCAGCTTGTGCGAGGGTTGAAACCGTGTTACCATTATACGCGTCGTAGGTTCGGTGAATGGGCCGAAGACATGATTCAGCTTGATTCTCATTTTCATCGCCAAATTTTGTGTTCCAATGAGGTCCATTTTGTTTTTAAATGGATATGTAAACAAGTCAAATTACCGAATTAAAACTCACTGTTTGGTTTGCTTTATGGACTAGTGGAATCATCGGGTCATATTTCCTTAAGGACTCATGACTGCCGGAATTTTACCGTCAATGGAGAGCGCTATAGAAAAAAATTTCTGACTTCTTCGTTCCTCAGTTGAATGGAATGGTTTCAATAAGATGGCACAACATGCGACACCTTCAATTCATTGCGGGAAAGATTTACTAAGCACATCACTTTGCGAAATGGACCTTTGAACTGACCTCCACGATCCTGTGATCTCACTCCTTTAGATTACTTTCTTTGGGGGTATGTGAGTGAAGTCACTAGTCTATGCCGATAAACCAAAAGAAGTCAACATTCGCCGCGTTATTGCTGATATACGGCCCCAGTTGCTCGATAAAATTTTCGAAAATTGGACTTCACGAATGTGCTTCATTCGAACTAGCCATGGCGCGTATACCCGAAATCATTTTTTAACAGAAATGGCATAAAACTACGTTTTAAATAAATTGAATATATTAGACATTATTATTAGCTTTAAGTACTTTTTTTTTATATTGAATTTCTATACCTTTAAAAAAACAACCTTTACGTTTTGTTTTTGTTTATTGTCGAACTTATAACGGAATGTTGACTTTTTTTTAGAACTTTTTCAAATACTTAGGGTCTTTGGAAAGCTTAAAATAGCATTTATGTTGACTCACTTTTGACGCTTACTTTAACTTATTCCTACTTTTTTTTTCCAGCGCCAACATTTAAGGCCTACACAAGAAATTTCAAATCATGCAGCTTCTTTTCCATATTAACACAAATATTTACTTTTCATATTAAAGTATTTTTTTCTCAATGGTATCAACCGCACGTGCCAACAATAAAATCGATATTCCGCTCTATTATTCAGCGGATTTGAAATACAAATCCACAATATTATCTGTATGCCATGGGGAGTGGGTTCCTTGTACAACATCTACAAAGATGAAACAAGCAAAGCGAGTGGGTGTGTTCACAAATTCCACATGAAATAAAAAAGAAAAATATCGAAAGATAGCTGATATCAAGAGGCAATATCATTGTCGAATAAATTTCAACTCATTGTCCTTTGAAAATAATTTCAAAATTGATCCAAACACATTCTCTACAAAATTCAAATAAAAAACAAACGACATTTTTTAATCAGCTCAACTGAGCTGACAATTGTTTTCTTTCGATTAAAATGTTACAATTTGTTTTTCTTGAAATGTGCTTGTAGACTGTTCACCAAAAATATTCCTTTTGCTATACTAAATTGAATGAAAACAAGACGGATTAAGCGATGCAAAATGAGAACAACCCCTAGACCAGATTAATTGCATATGTCGCAAGAAAATTATGATCGAAATGTGGAGGAATTGTCAGCGAGGGCTGATCCTTATCCGAAGAAAAAATTTAAGTAGAATTTATAAAAAAGAAGAACAATTTTTTTTAGAAAATTTCCATGGATGTAGCTAGATTAATTGGAAACCCATTATCACACCTGTCATAAAAAAAAACAAATACACCCTCAATTTCTTAAATTATGTTTTGATCCACGGTTTACATTTTTTTTTCTTCTCCAGTCATACACTGCCTTACCGACAGATAAACGTATATTTTTCGAAATCCAAAACCACATAAAATAAAATCTCTTTACTGCCTTTTAAGAGTAGTGTATGGGTTGGGTAGGTACCTATAGATATAGAAGCCATTAGAATAATTGAATACTTACACTCATCGTGATCTTTGGCGGTGACAGTAAGTACGGTATGCTGGATGTCTTCATTTTCATCAACTTCCGCCTCGTATAGAGATTTGTCAAAGTACGGTGGGTTGTCGTTCTTGTCAGCGATTCCAATACGAATGAATTTAGTCACTGCAAAGAAAGGAGGGAAAAAGATTTTTTATTTATTTTTTTTTTTTTTGCTCGTTAAATTAATTGAACGCTCGGATAAATGTGATTAAATAAAGATATTTATGGGTTTGTCCATTAGAAATGTTAATTTAAGTAAAATGTTTTTGGGGGACACCACCAACCATACACAGAGATTCAATATTGGCTGTCCTTTGAGGAATATCTACCAGCATTTCGGGTTTGTTGGCAGGCAGTTTCCTATAAATGATGCAAAGACAAACTGGAGTAAATGTCAACAGTGCAGATGGCCAGAGACGATGAGCAAATATTAATAATGCAAATGTAGGAATTACTTAAGGGAGTATTAGGTACCTACATATATATTTGTAAGATATTGGAGGGCAATCTATAAGTATTCTCAGGACTATGTTTGGCGCAGTATAAAGTACAAATTCTACTAAAATCTGCTTTAAGGTCATTTTTAGCATTAACTTCACGTATTTATTTTGAACTTATTTTATACGACGTGTACGATTTTTCAGGCTTATATTTGTGATAAGCATTGAAGGACATTTCACATTACCCACTAGGGGAATTCATTAATATTAAAGTAGTTTATTTGACAAATGTAATGTGGAGACATTAATCATCGCACATAAGTATCTGCTTCAAAAGCATTATATTATGACAAGCTATTAACAATAAATTATTATAAGTTTTCCCAGCATTCAATGATTTATTAGTCCAAATGAAAAAACAGTTGATTACAAGCCCGCGACTAAGTCCTCTCGTTTGCTAAAGGTCACATTGTATCACTTTGTGCCCCCTTGCTGCACCTGCATTCAGTGAAAATGTTTCACATTAGGTATGTTTGGTGACATTCTTTTCGAATTGTTTCTGAAATGTCACAATGGACTAAAAAAAAGGTTTAATTTAATAAACAAATACCAGCAGCGATTCCACACTTAAGAGTCATTTCGCTTTAACCTGCGGGCATGGATAGAGAAAATTCCTCAAGAGGTTATCTCTTTTGGAAAACTTTTTCACTTCCTTTGAGCAGTAAAAAGGAGCAATACCTTTAAAAAAAAGATACTATGCACGAAGAATCTTTTCACCGTTTCGCAAAATTAATTACGACAA
The DNA here is from genome assembly GCA_949372485.1 of Cheilosia soror. NCBI lineage: Eukaryota > Metazoa > Arthropoda > Insecta > Diptera > Syrphidae > Cheilosia > Cheilosia soror. The sequence continues at coordinate 125,531,826 of OX443561.1, forward strand.
GTATTTTAATTAAAATATAAAGGGAATGGCTAGATTTTCCTTTGGAACCAAAAAACAGCTAGCGCAGTGCACGGATTTAATGACAAGAAAAATGCGACTCAAAAGGGTGGAAAACTTCTCCTCAAATTCGTATATCTAAAAATAACTTCAATCCACTAGGGGGGGACAAACATTTTTTTACACTCTTTATACTATTTCACTCGCTGATGGTCACAAAAGGACACATATAACCATAAACCGATTGGGATAGCTCCAACCAAATGGTGGCACTGTTCACGTTCAAGCAACCGCCTAATTGCATTGCCTAGCCACCAGAGTATAATACTGTATCCCACAAATCCACAACGTCCAGTTGCAATATAAACCCATGACGCATCGCTTAAATCCCTATTTAAGGATCAACAATGTGGTCCCGCTTTTGGCTGTGTGAATTGTGATGGAGTGCGGAGGAAAAAAAAAATCACAAATATAATAATAATCATAAAACGGGACACGAAAAAAATGGATACATTTGCCATTTGCAGCAGATGCAGTACACAATAATAGTCGCCACACAGCCATTCTGATAATATAAGGATTTATATATGTATTTCTGCTCCTGTCCTCACTCATAAAATAAGCGGAAACCCTAACCCACTCCCGAAAAAAAAACAAATTGCGGATAAAGTGCTATCCAAAGAGAGAATCGTCCCATAACCAAGCTTTGTTTAGCTGGTGCGGTTTAAGGACAAGCATTGAACGTGGTATACTCAATTCTATACTGCTACCGCCGGTGGGTGGTAGTTGCACATAGATTCGTGTGGTTGTTGCAACTGCATTATTGTTATTGTTGTCGTTATTGCTTCATAGCACACCCGACACCATAATAATAGAAACCCCCTCCGAACCGGCTGGAATCTCTTTTTTTTTGTGTGTTAGAACGGCGAGTACACTTCCTGTGGTCATGCTACCATGGATCCAATCATTACGTACTATTCGCTGATGTTAAGGACATTTCGAATAGACGCTGAAGCTGGTCAGCGTCTATTCGAAATGTCCTTAACATCGTCGTCGTCGTTTCGTCGTCGGTCGATGGCCGGCCGGCGGCGGGCGGCGAAGGCGAACGGTAGTTGTATAGTGTAGTATCGTCATTATTGCTGCCACACATGCTGTTGACAGTTTTTCTCATGGCAAGTTTAATTTTTTGCTCGTAGTTTCTTCTAGGTCGTTCTGACATCCCTGCATCGATTGCTCTGCACAACAACTTCTAAAAGCCACCTCAAATGGTTGCCCAATTCGTGTTTCGTTTTACTCTCTCCTCCGGCCACTCTGTAGTGGTGCGCTCGTCTGTCACACTCTCTTTGAATGGACCACAATTTTTATGTGCATCCCGAAAGACTTATAACATCGATATGAGTGTTGGTATGTCATAGAAGCTAATGGCCACACAGCGAGTGTTGCTTGGCTGAGGTTTATATTTTTCGCAGAAGGATACGAAACCTATAAAACTTTCTCATCCCCATTGTTGGAATGCGATATGTGGAAAAAATACCAGAAATAGGAAAAAAAAAAACGTATACCTAAGGAAGGAGCAAACACATCCATTCCATTCAAATATTTCCATAAAGTCCCTCTCCGAATGGACATTTTTAATCATTTTTCTGGAAACTAAAACAGGACGAACACTACAATGGCAAATGGAAATGCATTTCTTTTCCAACTGCATACATAGGAAGGATGAGATACAATTTGATTCGTAGATTTTCGACAATACAAAAGAAGAATGCACACAAAAAAAAAACTCATGTTTACTGCGAATGCACATCCTGTGCGCAATTCCGGAAGCCGACGGCGGCGACAGGACGCGGCGTTCAAATATGATGGTAAAACAAATACAAACGAAAAATTGTATCTTTTTGATTAATACCGCTAGTGTTCCCATATCCCATTGTCTATTTGTTTAGCAGTTGGTTGCTCTGTTTTTAATTTGACGGGACAATATATTATGGCCACCGGTTGAGCTGGCATTACTGTTGGAAAGTTAATTAAAATTAGATCCTTTCTCTGTCTCTGACTGTGTATAATGTTGGTCGCAGTTAGTTGCGGCTGCAAAAGTTTCTCTATATCATTTGTGGATCTAGAATAGTGGCATATACCATCAATCTTGTCAGGGGAACTTAAATTAATTGAGTCATCGTTTGGCAATGGGTTTCCTGGTTAAGCAATACACCAAAAGGATGTGTGAATGGAATGATGTCGAGTTTTATTAATTGTTTGGATTTTATGCGGCTGCTATGATTACTATTGGGCTATGGAGTACTCTGTATAAATACGAGTACACATATACAGTGGGGTTGAAAGAAATTTGAGAAATGAGCACAAAACATGAAAAGGATAAATTTTGAAGTTGTAATTTCACATGTAGGTAGTTCCGACAGGTAGATGCGTGGTTTGAGGATAACAATAAGTATGCCCTATTTACAGAGAGAAGCACACGTACCAACATTTTTAATTAAAACCAAAATCCTTGGCATACCTAAGTATTCAGACTGAAACTGAAATTGGAAAGAATGGAAACATTAAGTGGACTCTCCTGAAGTGAATATTTTTTAATAGTAGTTGTGTGCAGTGATTTAAATTTTGACTAAACTAAGCATGAGTAGGTATACGTTATGGCTCTTAGCATGTACCCCCCTCCAGCTGTTGTTCGCCTCCGCTGTTGTCCGCCTTGTATCTCGAGAAGTTTGCCTCGTATGGTTAGCGAAGCAAAAATCTTAGTACGATATGCATAGAAAGCTAGCCTCGAAATAAATAGTTGGCGCAACAGGTCGAAGGCTTAAATACAGCTGTCAGCAAGAAAGGACAACACAACGTCGACGAATCGGACAAAACGTCACGTCTACCTCGGCTACGCTATGACAATGCCACCACGGCATAAATCATACGAGGAGTTACATTTGCCAACCGCTGTTTCTTTGGAATAAATAGGCGCAATTGATTAGTAAGGCCTTTTCAAGAAACACTAAGGCGGCTCCATATGTATAAGACCCTCATGGCCATCGTCATCCCAGTCCTGCTCTATGGCGCAGAAGCATGGACGTTAGCAAAGGCGGATGAAGATATTTTTGACAGTTTGGAGTAATTCTTGGAGTAATTTTTGCTTCCTTTTCTGTTGACGGGCCTTGGATAGGAGACTTAAAAGCGATCTGTCGACTATAAGATGACTAGGACAAGTATAGCGAATGAACACCAAACGATCCGTCTCGAAGAGTCTTTGATTCGAAGCCGTAGGGCAAAGCAGCATAGAGGAAGACCTCGCATTAGGTGGCGCCCACAAGTGGAAAGGGACCTCGGAACCAACTTGTAGTGCGCAACTGAAGGCGGAAGAGATCGAACTAACTGGAGAGACGTTTGGGTTGAGACCCAGGGCCATCCCGGACTGTATAGCGCCACCTAAGAAGAAGGCCTAGCTTCTCAAAACTCACTTTTAATTTTGGGGGTGAATTGAAGACCCCTATAGTTTTATGCCGAATTGCAACTACTGACTTGAGAAGCTTTACGAAGACTGTCCGACATCCGAGTATATGCATGTTTGAGTTTGTCAGACTCGCGAGAGGTGGCGCAGTCGAAAAAAAAACACGTAAGTCGAAGGAAGATCTCCTTGCAACAAACATGCTTAAGCTTTTTGGGGAATACTGTTAAATATCGACTGTAGTTGATGTCTCCTCAATAAGTAAAAAGGCTTTTAAAATTTTGAACCTGGCGGATATGTGAACAATCGACCAATCGTTACTATCAATGCCTACTAAGGCGAAATTGGGGATAATATCAAGTTTCATGCTGGCTGGCAAGATATTGCTACGTATACCAATAGAGAGTTGCGGTCTTGCACCGAATCTATAGTCGCAGTACACACTTAAATAAAATTGTAAGAAAAGGTTGCAGATTTTCAATGTTCTGATATCTGTTGGACAGTGCGATTGGGAAGATCGGAGACCCGACCAGAATGCAAATGGAGGGAAGATGTCGAACCTTGATATGGGCATTCTGTATTCTAAATATTGTATCGCCCACTTTTTAAACTAAAGGTGCTTATAGAATGATGCAATACAGGAGGAGGAACTTGTGCAACAGAAATCCGAAAGGTTAGAAAAATTATACCGAATCAAAAGGATTATATTTGGGACATAGCTATTCGAATCTGACCAACATATCGGGGGTCTCATTTCGTCAATGTTTAGGAAAAATGGGGGTCGTTTTCAACCTACAGGAGATGTTTGCGGAGTGAAGCGAATCAGTAAGCCGGCTTGTGGTGAGAAAACAACAGCGTGGTGATTTAAGGAACCCAATAGAGAATAGAAGAACGTCTTTAATAAATACTTTTGTTTGAGAGACTCCAAAGAACTTGCAAATTCGCTGTGAGAGCAGTAAAAGAACAATCTTGGAATAAGTTTGGTTAAAAGTTAGACCATATAGATGTGCCAAACTATGTTCAGAAAGACCATCTAGCCGTATTAGAGGAAAGAAGTGAAATATGATGAAAAGAGTTAAATGTTTTGTAGATTTCGAGAGGGGATACGGCTCAGTCTTCTCCTTGGACTCAATGTTAATAATGCAACGAAGATTGGGGGAGCTAACGAAAATTATACCTATGATCTTCGCTATGCCATGATCAGATCATCCCTGCATCTTTCCAAACTTAACTTTGGCGCGCACTCGAAGTATGTGTTGTCGTCTTCATTTAAGCTAGGCGATCGATTTAAATGTAAACGATTGTCATCTCCAGGGAGCCTTTTCAGTATACTCTGCATGTTAATCCAGCTGAAAGAGGAGGCGAAATTTAAGCGTCTCGGTGTCTTAACTCTGACGAATACTGCAGGAGGACCGAACTTGGTGATAAAGCTAAGTTATCGGTCTATAATTTGATGTTTTTCTAGCACTTTCCTATATGGTTATGTGATTTTGGAAGATACCTCTGACCGAAAAAAATAGGTCATGGATATACAAGCTTCCGAAAGAAAATAGGACCATAACCTGGAGAAACTCTCTTTTTTTTAAAGTTAACAGATGAGACAGGCAAGGAAACTTTTACGGCAACATTACCGGAAAAGATACAATGTATTCCGAAAGAAATCTTAATGCGTCGGGAGAACCTATGAGGGAACATCAACCTACGTACCTCTTTTTGCTGCCGAAATAAGATTCCTTCTTTGTATTGCTGTGGTGAATCAAGAAGATCATGTGAGATATAATAGGTACTCAATGTTGAGCAGCTTCTATTCTCCGAACGGAACAATCCATACGTCTGTGGTTTTGTCAATGCATCTCGGGTCCGGGTGACCAAAGATCGAGACTTTCAGAGAACCATACCTACACCAGCAGTCATTGCAGTCGATTGGCGGGATATTGAAAATAATAATTATGTTAATGGAACCAATCGACGTTTTTAGGATATTTTTCGTTTTGACTATTATTCGAGAAATTCTCGACAGTATAGGTACTCCAATTCTTCAAACAGATACATACCTACTTAGGTAAGCGTGGATCTATTTGGTGATGTTGTACTTCCGATTGCTTTAAATTAACGACAATATAAAGGTAGGCAGGTAGGTAGTAGTGGCGGTTTATATAAAAACCCTAGTAGCTCTAAGTGCCGTTTTGTTACCACTCACTCATTTGACCTGGTTGTTGTAAGTATGTCGAAGGGTGGTTTAGATCCAGCCTGTGGAATTCAAAAAGGTTAGAAGTTCGTTGATGCTATTCTTCGCGACTTCCTCTAGGGATGCGAAGAAGGGTTTACCCAGAGTTCGCTGTCTATTCCTAGCTATAGTGCCGGACAAACGCAAAGGTAGTGAATGAGGGTTTCTTTTTCGGTTGCATCGTTACAACTGCGACAGTGTATATTATGTGGTATGCCTAATCTGACTGCATGGTCCCCTATAGGCCAGTGGCCTGTGGTAATCGCTGTTATCCTAGCTATATCTTTACGTGTTTTACTCAGGAGGTGGGTTGTTTTTTCCCTGCTATAATTTGGCCACAACCTTCTGGTTATGATACAATTAGTTAGCCTCCTCCATCTGAGATTGGCTTTCGATAGGGATTCTGCGGAGATTTTTGCTTTGACTGCTCCTATTGGAATTTGGACCGATTCCTCAAGTGAGCAGTGGAGGACTGAACCTCACCTGGCCAGCTCGTCAGCCTGTTCGTTTCCATAAACGTTGCTGTAGCCTGGAACCCAGATCAGGGTAATCCTGAACTGATCAAGCGAGGCCAACTCCTCTCGATAATCTAAAACGAATTTTGAGTTTATATTGGCTGAGGCGATAGCCTTGATCGCAGTTTGACTGTCGATGAATATGTCTATCTTTTGCCTCGGAGCTATGTCCGTGTGTAGTTTGATTAGGCGACAGGCTTCACGGATAGCAAGTATTTCCTCCTGAAACACACTGGCTGTGTCTGGGAGCCTGAAGAATTTTGAGATGCACAGAGACTCCGAAAATACACCAGCACCTACTCCACAGTCCATTTTTGAACCGTCAGTGTAGATTGTTAAATTCGAGTCAATGTTCACCCGTCCGTCCTGCCAGTCTAATCTTGAGGGAAATTCTACTTCAAAGTCTTTTTTAAAAAGTATTTTGGGGGTAATGTAATCTGTTGAGGGTGGTACTAGCTCTCTTGCTAAAGTAAGCAGAATGTTGCTATGGCCGTAGGGTCTCGCATACCAGCACCCAGACTCTCTGAGTCTGATCACTCTATGTATTGTGATGTTTGTGATATGAAGGTGTAAGGGTAAAAGATGCAGAAGGACTGTGAGGGCGTCTGACGGTGTTGACCGCAGAGCGCCTGTGGTGCTTGGTTGCAGGCCCCATCTTTTGCCAAACGTTCTGCTGCAGTCATAGAAAGCTGTGCACGCTTTCTTGAACCGATGTTCGATGTTCAGTTTCCAGTTGAGCTTGGGATCCAGGATCACTCCCCAGATACCTAGCACTGGAGGATAATGAGAGCGGTTGGCCATTTAGACGAGGAAGGGTAAAGTCTGGTGTTTTGGTCCTAGTGGCGAAAAACATCATTTCGGTTTTGCTAACCTTCGACAGAGCATTCTCCATAATTTCGATAATTACGGAGAGAAACTTTCCTGACACCAGTATCACCATGTCATCCGCATATCCGACTACCTTGATTCTTTCTCTATCCCAACTATTTTGTATTTTGTTCATAACTATGAGCCATAACAGTGGTGAAATGACACCTCCTTGGGGCGTCTCTCTGCTGGCGTATTTGGTTGTGTTTCTATTTCCTAGTGTTGTCTGAATGATTCTCGTGTTAAGCAAAAAACAATCCAAAGGCTATGATGGTTTTCTATCCCTAATTTCGTTAAGGATTCTAGAATCGCTTCAGTATGTACATTGTTGAAGACCCCTTCAATATCTAAAAAGAAAGTATATTCTTTATAGTGTATTGATATACACTACAAAATATATAGATACCAGCCAATGCAAAGTTCATAAGCTACCTTAACTGAACAAATTAAAATTGGTACCTACTTCCTTCATCTAGTCGCATTTTTGAATAACACGCAGCAGTTAAAAAAAAATTTAGGCACATCTGTTTTAGGTATCTCTGTGTTTTATTGTTACCACTTAGCTACTCCCTTGTAAATGCTCAATGTAGAAAAGCGCTCGTGGGCCGAATGTAATTGACACAATTTTTGATTACTTTGAGGTTTAACCAAACCGTGGGCAGTATAAATAATTAAAACTGCGTTTTCCAACAAAAAAAAACTGACTCTTGACCGCCTTTTTATACGTAGATATTTTTTTTTTTTTTTTTGCTGGGAATGCGTAATTACTTCCTGCTCAACTTCAGCCAGCAAAAACATTTATTTAAAACCGAACCTGTCAGCTGGAAACTTCATTAAAAAAAATTAAAAATCAATTTAAAATCTTTTAATTGGAAGGACTTCCTTTCAGTCGTGCCTTTATTGAGGAATGTTGACGCGACGACCGACGCACATCAAAGTGTAAGTGGAGCAATGTCGAAATCAGGAAATGTAGCTATTTTAATTTTTAACTTCTCCGCAAAAATGTCAATTACTACACATTGTACGCACCGACAAAAAAAAATACTCTCTTAAAGGTAGGTAGGTACGTGTTCTGAAATCCATAACGCTAATTTCTTTCAAATTCACTAAAGCAACTCATGCACAATGCCCATCGTGTCATTGTTGCGCGTGCAATTTTGTCACGTTCCATCATAAATGCAAATTTCCTTTAAATTCGGTTATACTACCGCAATCATAAAAAAAGTGGTGTCTCTGTGTGTGCGGCGCGTATACAGGACAACCGCATACTTTAATTCCAGTCTAACAGAGTTAACAACTTTGACCAAACTAATAAAAGCCCCGGCGCTTTGGTCTTTCCACGCTTCTTGTTATGTCATTAAATCGGTTTTACGCTGTGGTTGTAAAAAAAAAAAAATAAAACAAGGACGAAGGACGTGGCAAGCAGAGATCCTAATTGGCGGTTTTTTTTATACGCACATATATTTTTTATTTTATTTTATTTTATTTTATTCACGACCAACGTTTGAGAAAGGGTGGCTTAAGTAATGAGTGGTACTTAGGCTTCCAAAGTAGGGTAGTGGTCTTTTGTTATATCCTATATGGATGTTGATGATGTTGTTTTATTTTTTTATTTATTTTGACAGTAAGAAGGTCTATGGGGTAGTTTGTATCAAAAAGAAAGGCCCTGTGCCTGTAGGCAATTGCACAACAATAAACTGCCTCGTCTTTGTTTGTCAACACACATTCAAGGGTTTGTCTTTGTATATATGAAAATTATGCGATGCGTTGATGATATTCCTGGCATTTGAAATTATAATGAGGTAGGTACGCAATCACTGTTTATCTCATTACATACTAGATTTTCATGCAGTGAAGTGAGAAGAAAGAAGTATTCTAGGTAAAGTAAGAGTAGGTTTAGGTAAGAAATTTGGATGTCCTCTTTGTTAATTTACCTGACTTATAGAAGCATGTGAAGGAAGGTTCGTTAAGGATGAGCATTAGCCACATCAACGATTAATGTGTGTAGGGCGTAGCTCAATATGGGCAAGGGTAAAACATTCAATGACAATTTGCTACATGGTGTCATTGTCCTAGTGCGTCAGTATTTGGATTTGAAGGTTGGGACTAAGATCATTTGGGACTTTGTTCATTCTTAGTTGGGTCTTAGTTCCTAAAAATTATGAGAGTTTGTTCATTATGAACTATATCCCAAATTTTCTGGGACTAATCTCGTTTGGCTATTTTTTTGGACGAATAGAAGGGACCTACAATTTTATGCCGAGTCCGAACGGCTGAATTGAGAAGCTTTTTCATGACAGTCATACTCTCGGATGTTTGTCAGACGATCGCGAGAGGTGGCGCAGTAGAAAAAACTTTAAGATGTAATTTGTGTTTTTCCGGGGATCGAACCTGGGATCTCTCGGACAGTAGTCCAGCACACTAACCACTGCGCTACTGCGCATTCCATTCCATTCGTCCCAAAAATAGAAACTCACACAAAACGAATGGTTGCGAGAAGCTAGGCCTTGGGTGTCACCCGCCTGTTGCGCCACCTATTTATTTATTTATTTTTTTAAATCTCGTTTGGCTAATGGGAGCTAGTTCCAGTTGGGACATAGTTCGTAGGTCCACGAAAAGGACATAGCTGAAGCTCGTACATTTAAAAAGACTATTTTCACTTCAGAAAAAGGCATGCAGTTCCTGAAAATGTGATGTACCTACAAGGCGGGCCAAAAGAGATCACCCTATTGGAAGATGCTCTTATATTTGCAAATGGCCGCCAATGTCAAATCTGTTTTGACATTTGTGGACTAGAAAGATGTAGAATATAAGTGAACAAGCCAAGGAGCGATACACTCACCAAGAACGCGGAATAATTGTGTCTATTTTTGTTGCGTAACAATTCGGCTGTAGTGTTGGCGCAGCGCGAATCCGGCGCCGATTCCCCGGCCGTCCGACACCGACTGCGCAAACATTGCGCCGTTTGGCCACCAACCTTGAAGAGTATGTAACCACACGAGACGTTTTGCCAAGAGTGGCCGTGCCCGGAGCGCCCGTTGTGCCGAGAATTTCGCCGCTGTTGCCGAGGATGTCGAGCTGTCGCCGGAAACATCGACCAGACGCCGTGCCTCGCAATTAGCCATCAGCCGGTCGTCCCTAAAGCGAATTTTGTTCAAAGACTTGCGCATGTTCCCGTACAAAGTCCAGTCCGTGCATCAGCTGCTGCCTGTCGACCGCCAAACGAGTGCAACCTACGCCCAAGCCATCCTCAATCTCGAGGACGAAGTGGACGATTTGTCGACCAAAATCATAATGAGCATGGCTCATTTCCACCTCAGCGGATACGTGAACAAGCAAAACTATCACTTCTGCGGCACCGAAAATGCACGAGTAATGCACGAGGAGCCATTACACCCGCTCAAAGTTACTGCATGGTGCGCTGTTCACGCTGGCTGGAGGAGTCTTTGGGCCATTTTTTTTCGAGAACGCCGCTGGTAGGGCCATGTTAACCGAGTTTTTTCTGCCACAATTGGACGAATTAGGACTGGAGGACATGTGGTTCCAACAGGACGGAGCAACCGCACACACTGCGCGAGCCACAACCGATATTCTGAAGGCGGCGTTCCCGGGTCGACTCATCTCTCGTTTTGGCGATTTGCACTGGCCCGCAAGATCGTCCGATTTAACCGTTTCAACATTTTTGTTTGGGGTTTTTTAAGTCCCGTGTTTACGTGAACAAGCCCGAGACCCTAGAAGCCCTCAAGGACAATATTCGACATGAGTGCGAGAATCTGTCGCCCGAAGTTCTCGCCGAAGTGATGAAAAATGTCATAAAACGAGCCCGTATGGCAATCAATTGTGACGGCGTCCATTTGGCCGATATCATCTTCTCAACTTGACCAATAAAATACAATCAATGTATGTATAATCAAAAAACAGAATCGAAGTTTTTTCATTTAGAAAAAAATGAAAGCCAAACAACATCGGATGACTTCTTTTGGCCCATTTCTTGTATATGTATCCACTCTATGCATATGCTCTTTTTTTTTAATCCGACTTTCGCCTGACGTTCAGTGCATTTGGACGTCAATATCAAAAACAAAAAAGTTTCAACCCGTGCCACGGTTAACATCTATTTATGTTCTCATAGCAATCTGTCCCTTGACAAAACTCAATTTCAAGATTACACATTCGTGGCTCATTACTTCTATTCAAATAAAATACCCATGACAGCGCACCGCACCCGTCTAATTTATTACGTTCAACACAAAAAGATACACTTACATCCGCTGTCAGTGTGGAAAAGTTCGAAATTGGTTTACCACACTTGTGTCATCTCACGAAACATCATATAATTCTGGCCGGCTTAATTAACCCAAAGCAGAAGGGAAAAACAAAACCATAAACAAACCGCATAATTGAAATTGGTTATGAAGAGCAAGAGATACACTCGTGTCATTCCTCTTCGTTACCATGACAAGCAAGGGTCTATAATCTGAATAGCATCCACACAGAGCCAAGAAGTATTCACTTCACACTCGTAACTTTTCCTTTATAGTGCGGATAGATACACTACCCACCATAACCGAGCGGAAGGATATGTCTGCAAGCGAGTATACTTGGATACCTGATATAAATGACGATAATGCCCTAGATGACTTTTCGGTTGCCAGAATTAATGTGCGGTGATTCGTAGGTAAACCACAGCATGGTGGACCGTGTTTGTATGTTATGTTTATTCTAACAATGTATCTGCAGCTACTATATACTGTGGCTAGTTGAAGGTGAATACACCAAATTCCGTTGTGGTATTATGAAATTTATTACATTCTCTATTAGATTCCGAGAAGGATTAGAAATAAATATCTAAATCTGCTACATACCTATATCCACGCACAAGCGAACCGCACACAAAATGATGCTTCTGTTCTGTGGTATGTTATGACAAGGAAGAGCATGAAGGACTCGACTGAAGCGACCTTCAAGTGTAAGAAGGGTTGCTATTAGTTTCACCCGTCTTGCAGGGATCAGATTATTAAATTCCATGCAATCGAATTGCTACACTAACCGGTGATGATGGTGATGATGATGGCAATGATGCCCTTAAAAGTTTTAATGGCCGATGGCTTTTAAAATTAAATTTAATGCGTCTTTTATGTTTTGGGCGGGCGACTATCTGGTTAATGTGGTTAATGCGGTTCAAGTGATAAAATGTGTTTTCATATTGTCGTTAAGATTGAAGACTTACCACAGATCGGGGGACAGTTGAACTTTATGGCAGTTAAGGGCTTTCGCGGTGACTATTTGAGAGCTCAAACAAAGCCCATTTATTGCCGAGTTGAATTCGGTTTTATTGCTTTTTAATGCCATGTTTGGATTTCGTTTGCTTTGACACGCTACCTAGTTTTTATTTTGCAGAGTATCTATCTACCTACTATTAAGATATTGGAAAATACAAGCCGGGGGCGTCTCTATTGTTATATTGAATTCAAGTGCCGATATCACAATTTTTGTCACAGAATGATAGGTAAGCCGTCGATATAGTTACAGATATGGAAAAGTGGTGAAGGGACTTAGCATCAGTTCGTAGAACGTCAAGCTTGATGATGTTACTCGAAAGAAAATGTTGTGCAGCCAAGAGATATTTTACTCGCGCAACACTGATGCTTGCTTTATATCCATCTCGCTTGTAAAACGACGACGGTTTGACTGACATCAGGGTTTATGACACCGATTTGAATCATATAGTACATAAAGATTAACAAATACAAATCGGCATTTCAGACAGATGGAACATTTTAAAATGCCGACTTGTAGATATGCATTTACAAGTTTGTAAACCTAGAGGTACCTAATGGAAATCCAAACTCACTTCTTACATTTTGTTCCGAGCTAATTTTTGAAAATTGATCGTTTTTGCCAATTTTTTTTTTAGTTGCTGAAGTTAATAAATGTAGCTCACATATGGCAGCGTAGTCTGGTGGCAATCCGCGGGCAAGGCGACCAATCTTAAGTCAATGAAAAAAATACAAAGCCTAGCATAGGGACAACCAGTGCGATGAGAACCACACCTACGGCTGGACTGGAGGCAATTCTAAATCTGACTCCTCTAGACCTGTACATGGAGGAATCTGCTACCAAAAGTGCCTTAAGAATTAGCCAAACCGGCACTTGGAACCCGGGCAACTTTGGTCACGCACAGATTCTAGGGAAATACATTGGGAATGATGTCACTTCTGACTATATAATCCCACATCTAAACTTTGATAGACCATTCACCTGCTCGTTTCCGAGTAGAGATGAATGGAACACAAATGAACCCACAAAAAGGAAATCGATATCCATCTACACAGATGGATCGAAGATGGACTGTGGAACCGGTGCAGGTATATTCTCGGAGGAATTAAATATACAATGCTCAATCAGGCTTCCTGATAGCAGCAGTGTCTTCCAAGCCGAAGTCCTGGCAATCGCGGAGGCAGCCCGTAAGGTGTCATTGATGGCAATACCAAGAAATGATATTACCATTTTCATTGACAGCCAGGCGGCTATTAAAGCAGTCTCTGCTACTGAGATAAAATCCAGATTAGTTCACCGCTGTCGCGAAGAGCTTAAGGTTCTTTGCTCGCAGCACACCACGGTCCTATGCTGGGTCCCTGGGCACAGTGACAAAGCCGGCAATGAGAGGGCCGACGAACTAGCGAGAAAAGGGTCCGCAATGGATCATGATCAAGCACTACAGTCGATCAAGCCACCACTCTGCAGCCTTAGAGAGCGAGTGGAGAACAAGATTCGCATGAAAACAAATAACAGGTGGAAGGGACTAACTACCTGCAGAAGCTTTGGCCAAAATATGACAGCGGCCGGCCATCAAATTCTTACAGTTTGACAGGTCATCGCTGTCTAAATTGGTAGCGGCTCTAACGGGTCATAACTTCCTAAGGAACCACACATTGAAACTAAATCTCAAGGATGCCGATATATGTAGAGGCTGCGGCGACGAAGAGGTTCATGAGGATACACCTCACTTCCTCTGTCACTGCCCGAGTCTCTGTCACTTGAGGAACAGAACACTTGGAAGTCACTACTTCCATGACCTACAAGAACTTTCTGATGTCTCACTCTCTGATCTTTACAGGTTTTTGAGGACGTCAGGATGGCTGGACTGCGTCGAGTAAACACCATAAGAAGGGACATGAAGCTGACCATAACAACATCAACGGCTAACCCCCTGGGTATCACAATGGGTCCACAAGGACCTGAGTGTGGCACGGCAGGACTACCCTGCTCTGCCAACCCGTAAACCTAACCTAACCTAACCTAACCTAATAAATGTAGCTTCCTTGATTTGCTGACTCTTGAAAAGCGTGGGAGGGTGTCGCTGTTAGCAGAAGAAAAGAGCATTATTTAAATTTTTCAGCATTATGTTTTAAAAATTTTCCACTTTCTACCACTTTTTGGTTTCCCAATATATCACCTTTTGCCTACTCTCAAGTCCAAACACTGCCCTAAAGCAATTCATTTTTAAATTCACCAGAAAGGGTTACAATTAGAAATGCAATGTATTTCCTTTTTGATTACCAGATTTTGATGGTTCTATTGAATTTTATTCTCATTTTCTTCTCCCCAAGTTACACGTTATATTTCTATAGTTTTTGATGAGGAAGAGGCTTATTGTTAGGATGAATTTTGTGACTGTCAATAAGAGTTAAGTCTATATGGCTTAAGCAATGGCCGAATAACACAATGTCATCATCATCACCTCGTTTGTCAACAAAGTGTTTTGTCGATTTACTTACCTACAATCTAACACACACACAGGACTCAGAAGTTTTCTTATTTGCGAAAGTTTCCTATCTGTCACATATCTTTGGAATAGCTTCTCATCTTTACCCACCAACAAAGTAGGTACCTACAATCATTAGCCCAGATACTTATTAAATCATTATTCCTGTTGTTCCGACACATTACAAGAAACAATGGCAAAAAACAAGAAAATCGTTCGCTCCAATACAGGTCCTTTGGTCCACTCAACACGACAAGAAGGAGAAAATTAAATCAATTCCCTTAATTAAATCACTCGCACAGAAATTATAGACACCCATTATACGTGACCAGCATCCCGATTGACTAATTCCCCATTCCCATTGATTACCACGGTAACCATCGACCTTCATCATCATCATCATCATCCTTATCAACAACTCAGAACCCACTCAAATCCTTGATCATCAGCAACCCCAACCGTGCACTTAAAATCCAATTTCTGAAATGGACAACTTCTCGCTCTCCATTTGAATCGGACAAACATGTGATATTGACACTATTGACCAGGACAGGATATGCGATGGAAATATATTTAAAAGGATTATAATTTCTAATTGGCCAGCCACTTAGTGTGAGAAGGATGTGTGGTCCTGGTCATGACATCAAACATTTGAACTTGCAAATTAGATACAGTTAATGTAATTAACTTCAGATGGTGCTAATTAAGAACCAAAAGTTTGGGCAATTCCAGGTGTAAACAATTACTTCCCCTAGGCAAATTATTGGGTCTACAACAGGTGTTTGCAATTTAAGTTCCCCCGTTATAGAGTTTAAACGGAAAACAAAAATTGGCGAAACTTTTTCAAACAAAACAGTTTTGCGAGCATTTTATGTTAGATTCTAAGTATGAATTTAATTTTTAGCTTGGAAACTTTTGGTCCATTTAGATTCCATTTATTTGTATCCCTTGAAGGACCATGTCGGAGTTATGTTCGGTACATGATTTGCATCATCAGCATTGTAGTAAAAAAAAAATTAAAGCTAAGGTTCAAACAACGACATTCCGTATCTGTGTATGTATCTTTGAATGTTTAACACATGATTTCGATGTTGAACGCTGTTGGTCGGTCAGCCGGTCGGTAGGTCGGATTCAGAACCGAATGATGTGATGCGGAAATGTTTTTAGATGATAAGTTTTCCAGTTGAAGTAACTTTCGCCTCGGCTCAAGTCAGATGGAAAATTCGTTTTCATACTACTCAATATTAGATTGCGGGAAGTCGAGTTCGATGTATAACGACGACAGAGTTCTTGGACATGAGTGTATAGAGCAGAGATGGCTATTTACTTTCTGTTTTATTTATTTTCACAAATTGAACAGACAATGTCAGAAAAAGGACAAGAATTTGCTTATGTAAATTGAAATTCTTTGTGAAATAAGTTAAATTTAATGGCAAATGCATACGTGTTGAGTTGAAGAAATTTCAATTGAAACACTTAGACATTGCGTGGAGTTATTCGAGTGCAACATTATTTATTTACAGCTCGATTGAATATCGCACGCAGTTGAACAGAAAATCAATAACACGCTGTTAAGTGAATGGGGTTTTCGTGGGAATTTTACAGGTGACTGCATGAGTGTAAATTTTAGCTTCAGGACTTTTAAATGACCTCATTTTCACACCAAGAGAATCGACCAATGAAGGCTATAATTTATTATTCACTTATCAAAGCTGCTGGGCAAGTATCAAGGCAAATAAAGGACGTTTGTGGACAAAGTGTTCACCAGTAAACTTAATGAGTGTAGTAGTATTTGTGTTCAAGGTTATAAATAGGGCAACAATGACTGACAATATTTGGTAAGGTACCGTAGTTCTGGATTTAAAAATGTTATTCACAACCCATGATGAAAGGTTTGCTTAAGTGGGAAATCGGTTTTTGTTTTGGATTTTTTAGCACCGTCTTTTAATTGAAAAAAACTATAGATCAATTGACAAGCCTGCGTTCAATTTGGCTATTTACTTTGATTTTTTTCTAAATTGTACATTGACATTGTGGGTAAAAAGCTCTGCTGGATGATTATTTTCTTTTGTTATCTACTCATATGTATAGGGTATCTACCTATTTAAAGGGTATACCAAAATGTACGCAAGATTTAAATTTTGCGCCATTTGTGCGTTAAAGTGTTGCCAATTAAAAAATAGACAATCTGACAGACAGCTGACAGTTAAAGAGTTAATAAAATTGGAGCGCTCCATTAAAGAAAAAATCGTTTTAATTGTTGGCCAATATTTTGAAAATAAAATTAAAGTTTGACCGCTACAGTTCGTCGTTTTAATCTTCTGCGATGACGCTCAACTTCTTCTTGGTGGCTTTGTATATCCTCAAAATTGTCGAATTTAGGGTTCAGAAAATCCACAAGTGATTATTCAGAAACATTTATGCATTCCCAACTGTTTGGTGCGGATTTTAGACTTAGACTGGCATTATCGGACCAATATCCTTCTTCAAAAATGCGACTAGTCAGTGGACTATTGCTTGTTTACTCCTTCAAGGCATGGATAGTCTTGGCCTTGTTGATTACTTTTTGCTCGTTGTCGCCACATGGTAATCAAGTTTTGTATGTCTAAATTGCAGGATATGGATTTGTATGGCATGTGGTTTCAACAAAACGAACAATTTCTCGTTTTGGTGATTAGAATTCGCCTCTCAAATTAGAAGATTTAACGCCGTTGGACTTCTTTCTTTGGGATTTTTTAAAGTCTGGGTTTGACGGCAAAAAACACAAGACTATCCATGCCTTAAAGGAGCAAATCAAGTGCTGTGGCAATGAAATTCAACTATATTTATGTAAAACGGTCATGGAAAATGTCGATAAAAGAGTTCTTCTCTACCAACAAAAGCAACGAAGTCGTTTAGCCGTTTAGTTTATATAATCCTACTAGCTGAACCCCCGCCAGCTTCGCCAGGCCTTTTGTTGCTTTTTTAATTTTTTTTTATTTTATTTATTTTCGGGCGACAATGTTTTATTTTTTTTGTATTGGAGGTGCCACGCCCCTTTATCCAACGTTGACAAATCTTCACAGAAGCACTCTAGGGCCAATACCTACGATTATCTGTAATTTTAATCTCAATCTAGTCTGTGGTTTTCGAGATATAAGATTTTGAATGTTTTTTTTTGTATGGGCGGTACCACGCCCCTTTGTCCGATTTTGAATTTGTTTAGTCTATCATCCAATCACCGTAATTACCGAAATTAAAAAAAAAAAATGAACAAAATCGGTTGAAAATTACGGGCGGCAGAGGGAAACATAATTTTTCCACTTTGTTTTATAATATATAGAGATAGAGAAGAGATAAAGATAATATGTATTATATGAATTAATAAAAATTTTAATTTTTTAAATTCGGCACTGAGTACTGACCCCACATAGGACTAAAATATTTGAGGAAGTATTATTCAGATGAGGTAAAATCTTTAATAGAGCCAACTCTCTAAAGCTCTAGGACAGATATTTTCCGCCTCAGCATAGCAATAGTGCAGGACCCTCAAAAGTGACTCCGAATCTTAAGGCGCGGGGAACTCTACTGAAAATAAACCTCTCCAAGGTCTTAGTAGTAGACAACTTAACATTCCCCTTCTTAAAAAAATGACAGGAGTATCCTTTAGAGAAGGAGGTGCGGGAGTTGCTTCTAGTTGAAATATTTCTTTTCCCTAAATGGGTAAAAAAAAAGGTTGGCGCAACAGGCGTGTAGACAACCAAGGCCTAGCTTCTCACAACCATACGTTTGTGTGAGTTTTTATTTTTGGGACGAATGGAAGGGAGCTACAATTTTATGCCGTATCAGAACGGCTGAAATGGGAAGCTTTTTTAGGACAGTTATACTCTCGGATGTTTGTCAGACGTTCGCGAGAGATGGCACAGTAGAAAAAAACTTAAGATATAATTTGTGTTTTTCCGGAGATCGAACCTGGGACCACTCGCAAGGTAGTCCAACATACTAACCACTGCGCTAGCGCTACTGCGCCTACACTAAATGGGTAACTCAATTAAAAAACGCTCATATTGCGATGTTGGCTAATTATGTTCTCTTGCCATGTTATTCCCGAGTTAAGTGAAACTCCGAAAAGATGCAAATGAATTTGTACTTGGATGAATGGATTGGTGATTCATTTTGAATTTGTAAATATTTCCCAGACAATACGAACTGTGCTGTTTTTGCATAAAATACAGCCAACTCTCAGTAGGCCATCATAGTTGCAGAGAAATTACTTCCTAGTCGGAGGACATACCTTGTTACCAGCTTTGCTGTGGAGTATATAGGTTCGTGATTCACGTTCGCCATAATGTGGTCACATTTAATCTACCTCAAGTATCTAAATACCTACTTGTGTACTAAGCCTGTGAAGTAATTTGAATCTCAATGTTGTATCTTTATTAGACCATAAACTTCGACATAGGTTAAGACCATTGGGAACACTCACTGCGTTCGATGTACTCATTCAATGTTACCTTCGAAGTGAAATATAGTCATTGGGTATGACAATCATACACCTTCCCATCAAGTCCCAAAAGGAGTCCAATTTCATTAAACAAGAGCTGTTGCCAAAAATATTTACCTGAAAAGAGAATGAAAAAAAAAAATTCAAAATTAACTTGGAACATTGAATAAATTCCTTCTAATTCTATTACATAAATGAAAATTATTAATTTGTTTAAATAATTCATTGCACGTTCACTCATTTACAAGAAGAAAATTTACTAAAAAAAAATATACCACCCTTAACCACGACGATAATTTTATTCTCATCACGTGCATTATCATCAAAAGGAATTTTTATGCAGTGCAAAAAGACTCCAGCCAAAACTTCAGAAAAGAAAAACGTTTATCTTTGCTCGTGTCAGCGGGGGCGATTTGAAGTTTATTAATGATTCCCATTCAGGACTTCATTGAAGAGAGTTTTTCTTTTCTAGGTTGCTCCATAAATTTATTTTAAATTTCAATTTTCTTGTAGTTCCCCCACCCTCCCATATAAAAATGTAATGCGCCAGCAGGCCAAAAGGAAGAAAACACCAAATATAGGAAAATCTGCATCGAAATACTTTTGGAATGTTTCCAAAATGTACTTCAATATTTCAAATCTCACAAAATGAAGGAGGAGCGATATAAGCAAACATAAAAATAACCTCCAAAAACCAGCCGTCTAGAAAGTTAAGATAAAATTCCAAACTATAAATGGGTTCAGCAGGGGGGGGGGGGTCATGGCCCCTTTACGACTTGTATACCTACTCTTGTGCCTGTGTCACGTTCTCGAGGCATATGTGTACAGTATGCTGCGGAGGATGAGACGAAAATTCCCTACAAGGATGCAGAAAAGAAAACGACGTCAGATTAATCAAAGAATGTATACACTGCAATCTGTTTGGCAGTTCATAAAGATGGATCTCCAACCTTTTAAGAAGGAGAGGATATAAATCGAAATTCATTTACTTGATTTACAAGGCAGGCAGCAATTTTTTTTTTCTCTTTGCCCGAAACTCCTTAATGATGGAAGCCAAATGATTATGCTTGTGTATTTTTAAAGGGTGGTGGCGGTAGGTTTTTCAGTGCTAACACAAATGTTTAGCTATCGTTTACATAATGGACGTTAATCGACGATAATCTGTCTCTTTAGAGATGGAATTGTTTTACAAACGAGGTGTATCTTTATCTTTGACAGTCGCCAAATGAAGACGTAATGAGGTAATTGTGAAGAAAAGGCAATTGGAGTGAGTATTTCTTTCTATAAATAATCGCCGAGAAGATAAATTATTTTCACAGACCAATTAGCAAATCGATGGACTCAAAAGGGATTGCAAGGACATTCGAAAGTATTCCACAGTTTTTAAAATTGCTGCAGTCGGAAAATGTATACAACATTGCCAAAATGTTGAAGGTACTTGTTTCAATTATCCCACAATTAAGTTCTGCGATATAGTTGCTCGCTCACCAGAAATTATTTTTCAGTGCGAACAAGCATACATCCCCTGTATTCTGTATACCTTACCTACACGTAATAAAATTAAGACTTCTTTGATATAACTTTATTGCGCTTATTATGGCATTCCCATTGGGCGTGACGATAATTGGTCTTAATTTGCATGTCCTTGAATATTATTGTTTACTCCCATCCCTGGAGCTGTGTTTGAGCTGTCAAGATTTCAAATAAACTCAAGGGGGAAGTTCTTTAAAAACTTTTCAGCAAATAATTATTAAATCGCGGAAGTACTTGTATTTGTGTTGAGACCATGAAAGTTACATTATTGATGAACTAATTGTGTGTAAGACCTTTAGGGGCAATTGGAGAACATTATTTTGCTTTTTATTGGCAATTTTTAGAGAGTGAAAGGAGACAGTTTGACAGTTAAGTGGTTACTGTCCTACTGTCCTCGCCCTAGGAAACACACAATCTACCCCTCTGTGTCATCTCTCATTGTGACAAACATCCATTGCTTCTATTCGTCACACGAATTAAAATCGCACACAAACGAATAATTCAGAGAATTCCCTAAACAACAGTGTTGCCATACAACTTCGATCGATATTCTCAACAAACGTTCTAAAAAGATAATTGGTAGGTAGGTACTTGAAAATCAACGAGCCCATCAATCGACCATGGTCAAGGATCTCAGATGAATATTTGCTGGAATGCCACAATAAATATCTACAAATATAAAATTATCCACTAGAGGAGAAAAGAGCTAAAGTATTCATCTGGTTTGGATTTTTTTTTGTTTTTGTTGAATTGATATAAACCTTTTCATCTGAGAGTGAGAGGGAAAGATGTGCTAGTGACATTTACATTGAAAAATAATTTTTATAAGTGAATATTAAAAATTATGATGACAGTGGAACCGTTTTTTTTTTTTAGTTTGATTGAAAGCTTAAAAAAAAAAATATTTTAATCTGATTAATGTGCGGAAATTATTTTAGATATTGGTGGCACATTCTTTTGATTTAATATAATGGATACCAACATTTTTTAATGGAAATTTATTGCGTTGGTTTATTTTTTGTTTTGTAGCGCTGATAGAGTTAAATTGTTTTTAAACAGCAATTAATCAATAATTTTAAAATAATTTTAAAATAATTATGGAAATCAATTTTCATGTTTACTGAACGGAAGGATGTGCAGATTAATAATTTAAATATATTAGCAAAGTAATGGGAAAGCTATAAATTATTTGAGATATTATTTTAAATTCTGTAGTTTTTGATAGAGACACTTACTAACCAAATCTCTTGGGCCACTAGAATAGAACTGATCCATACATCTAAATACAAGAAAATTAGCATCACAATTTGTGTTGGCCTCGACTCCAGTAATGCGTTTCGCCCCGATGTGGTGGGTGGGCTCATCAGTAGACGACCACCACATCTGATCTAGACGCACTGTTTGCTCGATTTTCACCGAGACATATAATAAATTAGAATTTATTTTGCTGATTGGTAAAATCCAACAAAGGCTAAGCTATCGCGGAGACAATGTGCCCGTGATCTGCGAATGGACAGTTGCAGTATCTGAGTCTCTTAAGTAAAGTTCTAGAAATGTTAAACTCATAGTTGACCGTATACTTAACTGGAGATTAGATATGTTATGAAAGTTGATGTCACCTTCTATGGCATCAGGAAACACAATTAAAAAAAATTGTAAAAATCTTTGTCAAACCCACTTGCCTATAAGTAGCCTTTGTAATGACTGGTCACATATCTGATAGATTCACAAGCTTGAACAGATGCGAAAGGAGATCATCTCCAACCGAAGTATATGCAGAATCTGCAAATGTTCTCACCATTGACTTGGATACCAAAAACTTTGTTAGGGTTCAGATTTCTGGTTTAGTCGTTGCTGATGGGTGTCTTCTCAGCGGAGCTACAAAATTCAAGATTTGTACGTTTTCGGAACTTTTCAATTAGCATTCTTCTCATTCATTCATTTTCTATGGCCCTCTTATCCATTCAGCACGTCGCGGGTATAAGTTTGCCTCCATAGCTCTCGATTCTCCTCCATCGATTCTAAATTCATCAAGGTCAACCCCCAGACGGGTAGAGGAAAGATAATAGACTTGATCTAACCATCTCGACATCTCATCATGTGTCTATCTACACAGGGCGCCTACCTTATGGTACGGATTCCCCAGCACGTCTTGGGATCCTGGTTGGGGACATGCGTTAAATATGACTAAGCTACCGAAGACCGGTCCGTGCGTCCGGAGGGAAGTAGAACTAGCTTATAATACGATCTCTACCCTTTACGGGTCACACCAGCAACACAACGGAGGAATCTTAATTCGGCAGCTTGTATCCGAGATCTTATTCTTATTAACCAAACCTCATTGTCATGACCATAGGAAGGAGTTGGAACAAACACCGAATGAAACTGACAACTGACATACAGAGTGCATTGAACAGGCGCTCTGGAGGCGACCATCCCTTCAGATTTTCAGATTCAGGCCACAAACCGATCGAGTGCTCGTTAAAGCTCAGTCTGAGAAGACCCAAGCCTAGCCTTAAGGTTTTTTTTTTTTATAAAATTTGGCAATTCTTTTTAAATTTAAAAAAAATACATTACAAATGGCGAACCAACCAAGTATTGGTGGAAGAAAACATGCCCGATGATGGGACTATCAGCTCCATATGCCCATAGTTAAGGAGTTCACCTACCTCGGAGCAAACATGAACTCCATGAATGACATCCTAGTGGAGATCCGGCGAAGAATAACCGCTATTTCAGTTTGGCAAAACAATTATGTTCAAAACTCCTAACTCGAAGAACGAAAATAATACTCTAAAAACCCTTATCCTACCAGATCTGCTTTTTGGCGCCGAGTGCTGGCCGATACCAGAGCAAGAACGGAGAGCTGATACTGGGCTCCTTCGAAAAAAAATACTTCGGCGGATTTTTGTTGTACCAAGATGTGGATGCAGTCCAATGAGCCAAAACTCGTCGACTGCATTGACTCGGCCACATTAAGCGAATGGACAATAATGCTCCAGTTAAGAGAATCTTTGAATCTCAGCCCCCAGGTTCGAGAAGATAAGGAAGACCAAACCTCCGTTCCAAAGACCAAGTCATCGCGGATGCCAGAGCGCTTGATCTGCAGAACTGGAAGCACTGTGCCCGGGATCGTAGAGGATGGAATGCTGCAGTGTCTCAGGCCTTTAGTAGCCAATCTGTGACTGCACAGATCATGTCAAGTTCGGCAAGTTCCGAAAGCAGTTCCATTAGTTCAAGATGTTCGCTAATATTTAACTGTTTTGCTGGTGTCCAAATTGCTCAGCTGCGTATTGCCACTTTTCTAATATAAATGTGGAGGGGTGTTAGTCTTATTGTCGCCGTGGGACAGGTATGCATAGCTCCGGAAGAGCCTAGAAACGCGAGCCTATTATATCATATTGATGGTTGTTTTTTGTCAATCAATAATCTTTTAAATCACAAAATCTCTGTGTAGAAATATTTGAAAAAGTCAACGCATATAAAAACCCACTCCTTAAAAAAAAACACATTCCGATGAACAAAAAAAAATATAAATATATGTATGTCTCACTTTTCTATGACATTATTCCATAGGAGGGACAAAATATTTCCATCAAGTAATATCAGCCTTAGTGTAATCCTTCATTGACTTATTGATTTAGAATAGGATTTCTGCAAAGAGCTCCTTCTGGCTTTAGGCTGAAAGGCAAATCTTCCCTTTCATCCTTTGTGCAACACAGTGATCAGAGATTTATAATTCTATTCTATAAAGTACAACAACAATGGGGATTTATTGTTATTGTTTAGCTCCAAGCAAGGGGAAAAAATAGAAATCAAATGAAATAACAGACATCTACCATACAACAATATGGTACCTACATCTTGAGCACATTCTTCAAAACCATATCCTTCCAACGTTAGGAACAATAACAAAAAAAAAAATAATGGAGAAAGGGAAGGAGAGTCCTCACAAATAACCGTCACTCGTTTATCGTTAGTGTCGTGCGGCTTATCTTGGATAAACAAAAAATCTCAACTCTACATGTTGGGGATGAACCAATAGAATAGAATTTTTTTTTTGTACAACCCTTTAGGGATAATTTGACAACAGAGATGGATAATGGAATTCAGAATACAACATATTTTGAGAGGAAAATCAAAAAAATCAGAGTTAAGTGATCGCATATTGATTTCAAATCATTTTTTGGGTTGGGGATTTAAGCCTCGTGCTGGGCGCCATTTTTAGAAACAGTACCTACTTTAGTCCATGGATCACGATTAGTAGACACAGATCAATGAGGATATATCTTTGTGGTCTTAAAACTAACTATAAGCCATTACAAAGGTTATTGATGAGAACGTCTAAGGATACCGACTTGAAATTGAAGAGTCCATTTATTAGTCTGGGGTCGACCCCAAAAATATTAACACAATATCAAATACATAAAATCATAAGAAGTCTAAGTAAAAGACGAAACAACTTGAGACATAACTCTAAGGCTCTAAGACTCAAGGACAACGCCATTTTCAGACTCTTCAACAGCAAATGAAAATTGAAGGTAAGAAAAAAATGTTTGCGGTTGAAGTGGGTTATTGTCGAAAGCTATCCTTCTATAAATCAAACATTTTATTTATTTAAGGATCGAATAAAGTATCATCCGACAAAGGGATGCTTCTTCAAACTTTCTTCACCTAGACACAAATTTAATAGAAACAAAATTATATAAATTATACCCACCTAAGTAAGTGCTGTTTGTCAGAACCCAAAATATCTTTAATGGATCCACCATAACTCCTTTGACGATACGCTGCACAGCTAGTCAGCAGCAATACCAAAGGTATGCAATTAATTTACAAATACTGTTGACATGTTTATGAAAATTTCTCTTCTGCTGATGATGATGTCCTTGTTGATATCGTATAATCCTACGATGTGGTTGCTCCTGTTGATTATGCTGATGGTGTCGTTGTTTTTCGCACTTTTTGATACAATTACCAGACGTATCTGTATGCTGTTCTATATGCACTTGATTATTTTGCAGGGTTTTACACAAAGTAACTTTATTATTAAAGATTTTCATAGTAAAATATGGCGGTCGCGTTCACGTCTTCGACATAAAAAACAATTAAAACTAGCACGCAGCTAGACTGTTTTGGTGTCTATGTTCGGATATCTTGTTGCTTTTGATACACTTGAGTTATCTTCTCAATTAGTATAGAAGGGTATCTATGTGTATTCACAGTGAAGTTGAATAATTATAATTTTGTTGTTCTGCAAAGTTTGATGGATATTCCACATGCACATGGAACGGGTGGGATATACGAACGATTTAATTATGAGACAGAGTTATGTTCGCTCTATAATTATTATCTTGCTAAGGGGGTGGTGTGAAAGTATGCATGAGATTTTGATGTGCACTTGACTGAGTGTAAGACTCAAGGGTTACGTCGCAAGTGACATTTAGGCGACGCCCATCATAAGTAATAAGTTAAATTGTAAACTAATTTGTGACTCGAACCATTTTGTCTTCAATTGGATACAAATTATTATTAATTAAACATCATTTCAGATAAAATATGAAAAATATTTGGCTACAAATTACAACAAGCAAGCTTTTCGTTGGATAATTTTCTTAAAACAAAAAAAAAATATAATATGCAAGGTCTAGTTAAGCTGATCTAGACGCTAAGATTCTACTTATTATTAAATATTTTATAAATACTTATTTCGTGTTTATGGGAAGTGCCACACCCCTTTATCCAATTTTGATCATAAAAACACTCTCGGTCTTTCTGAAAGTTTGAGCTCAATCTGTTTGTTGGTTTTCGAGATATACGATTTTAAACATTTTTTTCTATGGGAGGTGCCACGCCCCTTTGTACAATTTTTACCAGACAGAACTCTTTCTGGCCGATATCTTCATAATTTCTGAAAATTTGAGCTCAATCGGTGCAGATCTTTTCGAGGTTTTGAAGCGTACACGAAACAATATAGAAATTAAGCTCAAGTCAAGTAATTACTTTTTATTTTATCAAACTACCTTGCTGCTCACCGAATACAGCCAGTGTGTTTCAGGCCGAAATACTTGCTACACGGGAGGCCTGCCGCCTAGTTCCGAGTCAAAAGATAGACATATTCATTGACAGTCAAGCTGCGATCAAGGCTATCGCCTCAGTCAATATAACCTCAAAATTAGTTTTAGAATATCGAGAGGAGCTGGCCTCGCTGGATCAGTTCAGGATTACCCTAATCTGGGTTCCAGGTCATAGCAACGTTTATGCAAACGAACAGGCCGACGAGCTGGCTAGACACGGTTCAATCCTCTAGTGCCCACTTGCAGCAGTCAAAGCAAATATTTCCTCAAAATTCCTTTCGATAGCCAATCTCAGGTGAAGGAGGCTAACAAACTATACCATATCCAGAAAGATGTGGCCAATTTATAGTGGAAAAAAAACAGGCCACCTCCTGAGTAAAACACGAAAAGATATAGCCAGAATAACAGCGATCACCACAGGCCACTGGCCTATAGGGGACCTTGCAGTCAGACTAGGCATCCCACATAATACACACTATCACTGTTGTAACGACGCAACCGAAAAAGAAACCATCATTCACTATCTTTGCGCTTTTCGGCACTAGCTAGGACTAGACAGCGATTTCTGAAAAAAACCCTTCTCGCATCCCTCGAGGAAAAAAAGTTTTAAAAAACTGGTAACCTTTTTGAACTCCACACCCACAGGCTGGATCTAAGCTTTCCACTTCGATTTTGAGTTGTGGTAACATAATGACATTCAGTACTTGGGTTTTTCTTATAAACAGCCACACCTACCTACCTACCTATACTTGCTGCAGACAAGGCCTAAAACTTTGTGTGAAACTTAAGTAAGTATTGTAAGGTATGGAAAAATCTTTTTTACCTAAATAAAGAAAGTATATAAAAGTTACTATACCACCGTTAGTTAACAATTATATTATCAATCTTCTCAATTTCAAGGAAAAAAGTTCACAAACTCGTGCACAACCATCTTACTTTTTGGTTCACTATCAAAATTGTATTAGGTATAGGAAATGACATCCCGAACTCTTTAGCTATTTCAAAAGAAGCAGGAGTTTATAGAATCTGCAATAATTTAGATGAAAAACAAGGGACAAAGGACCCGTTCATAGAGCCTTAAACGAAGAGAAGAATTCAGAATATTGGAAATAAAAGCTATAAGCTTTCGAAACTTTCTAGGCAAAGAAACTCTTATTAGATTCTTGTATACGTACCAGATATCAATGGGAGCGGTAAAGAGTTAACTCTGAGAAGTGTTAAAAAATATCAGAAAATATTTTAAATGGGAGCTTCCAAATAGCATACTGAATATCTATACAGATCATAGTTAGGTTAACAGGATGATAGAGCCAGCCAGCGTCTACATCAAAAGCTACAGAACACATGCTTCAAAATTTACTGTGGAATTTCTCCAGTAAACCAACTTTTTACCTGTATGTCTAGTCCAGCCCTTAGCAGCAAATATCACAACCAAGACGGTTTAGAATCTTTTTAGATCAACACCAATTACTCTAAGACGGTTAAGACTTCAGAGTATTCAAACTCTATTGTCAACCTCTGTGATATTCTCAAGTCAATATAAAAATATAAAATAAATCGAGTCATCTGCAAACCAAGTATCGCTCTAATTCATTTTTTTGAAAGACTGTATAGGTACTTAATTACTTCCCATAGATATACGTATTATTCCGATTAGGAATACAACAATAAAACAAAAATCAGATTCCATCAAGCCCAAAAACTATTATCAATCACAATAACGAGATAGATAGCATTTATACTTTTTTTTCTTTTATTATCTCTAATGTCAAAACGAACTTTAAGATACGCTTCTTGTGCCTGTCGTTTATCTTCGTCGGCAAAGAAAAAAAAAATATTTCTATAAGTCGACTAGCAAATCCTGTTAAATATATTCAAAAAGTTTTCCCCAAAGATTTATACTCTCGCATCGTTGCCTCCGAATTATTGCTTCAGTCAAATTCAGGGACACTATCTGACACTATCACATCGTGACAAGACTACTTTATGTCATGACTGTACAGTGTACACACCACCAATACTAACTGATTCAAAAGTTGCTTCCCCATAAACCATTATTTATATCCAAATCACATAAATCCCACCCACAGAGAACAATAAAACAAATAAATTCTATCCCATACAATGGAGAAGGGGTGTCTGCAAACATCCATCAGAAAGGACAAATCCAACTTAAAAGCATTCCCCTGCTTGCAATAAATCGAAAAATTTATAATTATGTTGCCTCGGGTGGGGATTATTTAAATCTCTTATCTAATTCTAGTACAAGTATCTCGTGGGTGACAAAAGTCCTCTGGTGACCCGCACCAAACCCAAAGGCGATTTTATTGGATATTTATGCGGAAAGTGTAGCACATAACCACACAATTAATAAATACTGTTGCGGTGATGCGAGATCGATAATTTATTCGCATTCGCAATTTATTATATTTATGCAAAAATCGTAGGCAGGAAACAGCGGTAATCTAAGAATTTGATTTGCCAAACACTCGACGACGGACGGCAGCGTGTGCTAATTAATTGTGTTTTTTCTTTTCCATTTGTATGTTAATTGAGGCGAATTAATTACCAAAGGCATATATAAAAGCGCGCACGCCGGGAATTCTTAGATCTAATTAGCACACACAGACAGGATAGCAATACTCGTAGCATCGCTGTCGCATCTGGCATGGGGGTGTGCCGAGCGGTAATCATTTCTTTATCAATGAAGCACGGCGGCGCCACTTGCACGCAAAGAGTGCTCAATCACTTTGTCATTTATTTGCTTGTAATCAAAGCAATGTCCTGTCCGCCGCCGCCGCTGCTGTGATTTGGAGGAAATGTCCTGCGGTGATAAATTTCACTATATAGGTAGATAGTCGGATTTCCTTACCGTTACTCGTGTCGACCGCAAATTTTCCATCTATCTCTGAAGTTGCGGTGGATGATTGCTACCAAATTGACTAGAATGTCCTTAATGAAGTCATAATTTATTAGTCCACCAGTGGACAATGGAAATTTCATTTTAATTGCAATTTTCGCCTAATGGTCAGTGCTTAGGGACGCGCCCGTCGGGTGGGGTGTGATAATGACGATTGTAATTGATGTTCGAGTCCAGGAAGAGTTTGTTCCCGTACACTACATCACTTCGTTGGTGGGGGTGGTTGTGCGAACGTGTCTAGCATTTTGGATAGTATTATAATTGATGACACTGTCGGTTGGTTTATGGATGACAATTGATATTGTATGAGCTTTCGGTGTAAATCACTGGAAGAAGTATTGAGGATGAGATTGCCCTTATTCTGAGGGAGGTTTTTCGTGTGCGAGTTACTGAATAATGCATGCGTTAGGTGTAATCTTTGGTCGTCTATATCCTTTTGTTGAGCTATCAAATAAATGAGGGTATCTGGAACCAGATTGCGTGAGGTATAACAATGTATCTTCTATCACTTGTTCATTTCCCGAGGAGGATATTTTCTTCTTAAACAATCTGGAATCCAATTTGATAGCATATAAATGAAGAAATTTGATGCAAAGCTGGAATGCAAAACCCCTACACCATTTGCATCGAAAACTTATAGGGCTACATAAATGGAGCCTTCTTCCCCCTATTTGATCAATGGATCCAAAAGAACAATACTTCTGTGTACAGTAGAATCCGAAGCAGTCAATTCCTCGCGTAGCATAAGAACTTGTCCTTTTGCAGACCTCAACACGGCGAATTTTGCATCGGGACATGGACCGAACTGAAGCCAGGAGCTCAAAGTTAATGACCACAGAAAACCTCGTTTGTTCGCTGATTGGGCTTCGGAGCGGTGAGGAGTGGAAGAGGACCTTAATTTTGACCGAAAAATCATTTTAGCGAAGAGGCCCATTTTTAGATTAATGGCTTGATTATGTTAACAACCAAAATTGACATAATGGAACGAAGTTCGTCGTCGTTGGCCCGTACTTTCCTGAAAATTACGTTATTAAGGCCACCACCATCAACGGCGAGCGCTATAAACTGATGCTGCTAACCGATTGATTTTGGTCTAAATTTAACGATATGGAATTAGACAAAATATAGGTAGTTCCAGCAAGACGAGGCAACGTGCTGTACACCAAGATGGACATTTTTACCCTCGATTTGAGGGTATGGTTATTTTTCGCATTGGTGAGGTGACTTAAATTGGTCACCAAGATCGTGCAGGACTTTTCTTCTAGATTTCTTGAAGTCGAAGTCTATAAGCGATGCCTTCGAGGCCAATATAGCTTATTCCATCGCCTAAATTCAGCCGGGTCTATGCGGCAGAGTGCTAACATTGCCGGCTCGTTAGAGTTCAAGATTCAAGATTGGAAAATTAATCTTGCCATTTTGATTTAAATTTAGAACTTGATTTTAGATGCCATCTAAAGAACAAACCTTAGGTGGACATGTGGCACGACATGTCTAGCGACAAAACAGATCTGGCCAAAGTTGGATCTCAAACATTCTAAGAATTTGATCTCTCTTGACAGGAGGCATATCGGCGCCACAATAGGTGTCATTACGAGACACTGCCTTATAGGTAGGCATGCAACAAGGCTCGGCGTACTCTCAAATGACTTTTGTAGAAGTTGCTTGGACGAAGAGGAGGAGGAAACTATTCAGCACTTCCTCTGCACTTGTCCGGCACTCTCCCGAAAACGGAAACTCCATTTGGGAGCTTCCTACTACAATGATCTAAACGATCTAACAAACCTAGACATTCGTAGTCTCCTTTGCTTCATCAGAAGCTCAAACTGGTTCAACGAGTAGGACGAAATTTTTAATAGATTCATATGGTATCACAATGGGACCTAATTGGTCTAAGTGTGTGGGCCTTTTGCCGGCAGCCACTTCAACCTAACCTAACCTAACCTAACCTAACCTAACCTAGAACTTGATTTTAGCTAAGCCATAGCAAACTCTTGTAAAATTAAGCTCTTTCAATAAAATTAACATTTGGTTTCGCCGAAAATCGATTTTTCCAAAGTTGGTACTCATATATCATCCAACTTTATAGGACTTAAATTAAGGTATCCACCTTTAAAATGCTCATCCGCAGCAGGATAAAGTCATTCTGAGTACCTACCCTGTACATATCTCGTAAAAAGAACCGTTACCCATTCTTTTATGGGGTATTTTCCTCGGAAATAAAACATCACAGACGAAGAAAACTGCATTTATAGCCGGTACTTCATCACAATCCTCGGCAAATTGTCAACATTTGTTTAAGCTAAGCTATAGCTTAATGTCCGGTACGATACACACACAGTTTTATGTCCCCATACAACCTACAAATCAATATAAATCATTAGAGCCATTAGAGGAATGAGTAATACAACTCGCCAGTTACGTTCGTAGTACGTATCCTTTTTTTTTCCTTTCGAATGTATATATGGTCCAGGTCCATGCTCATGCATATGGTTATTTGCTTTCCTGTGCAAATAAATCAGTTATTTTCTACCCGCCACAAGGACATAACCCAAGCGTGGCTTCTCTATTCCATTTTCCCAATTCCATTCTTTTTGGTTTTGTGTTTTGTTTCTCTTTTCTTTCATTTTAATTTATTTCAATGGTATCGCGTCCCATTGCCCAGGCGGAACCATCTCCAATAATTTTTTTTTTTTTTTGGAAATTTCCCTAAATTTGATTAATGAGCCAGGACGAACAGAGGAAACTTTTGGCAACAGCCAATGACCAGACTCTTAGCAATAATTCCATTTATTCACCGGAAAGAAGAGCAACGGCGAGACGGCAAGGCCAACTGTTTTGTGTCATTTCAAAGGGATAGATACATTTAAAATTGTTCAGATACCACTCCCACTTAGTTTGAATATGAAAATTGTTTTTTTCTAGGCGCCTCGTTGCCTTATTCAGACGAAAAATAAAATAAAAATAAAATAGGAGGGAAAACAATTGAAAACAATTTGGTCTATTTCTGGCGTTCCACACAGTCGTATGGCTCCTTTTTGCAAATGGCTTCCTGGTATAACAAATAAAAAGCAACGACTCGGCGTTATCCTTAAATGTAAAGTGTGTGTTCTTACAAAAAAAAAAAAAAAAAAAAAACGAAATTCATGGCAAATGGTAAGTTGATGGCATAAGATGCAGCGTAATATGTATACCAGCATAGATACTTAGATAGCTACAAGGATTTGTTGAATAGTATAATGGAAAATTTTAGGGAAATTTCAGCACTAGACAAAACTAAACTCCACGTATGTACGATGTACCTATCGCTACCTACAGGGACCAAGAGCGCATTGTGTGCATTTAAGTATGGTTTTTTTTTTTTTTTTTTTTTTTGAGAGTGGGCGCACGAACATGCTCATTTAAAGTTGGGTTCCGCTTGTATTACTATTTCTGCAGTACCGCACATCTTTGAATGTACATCTGCATGGGTTTTTCAATTAACTGACATCAAAAGAACAATTTTTAGTTTTCGTTTCTCGTTCTTGTTGCCTTATGCTGGAGCAGCAGCACTTAAAATGCACATCCTTGAAAGAAATATATATATTTTTTTTTTAATTTCTCCGGAGAAGAAATTGTTTTTTTTTTTTTTTTGCTGTGCCACGTTTTACACTTTGATTCACAGTATACGAGTATCTACGTATGGTATGTGTGGTAGGAAAATTGAATGGAGAAAAGTAGGATGAAAAGGAAGGAGGTCCACAGAGAGTATACTGTACATATTCGCTATTCATGATGTTGTTCTCGAGAAAACTAAGAATTAACAGAAGAGTGGGGAGAAAGAATAAAATTATGGAAGAAAACTACGCTTAGGACACGGTAAATATACGCATTCGAGTGTGGGCTTTGATGTTACACGTACTGCTACTACTTACAAATTCACTGCTAAGGAGAGGGTATAGCCGGAGAGCTGTACTTGCACAATAGTACAAATTAGCATCAGGCAGCAACATACGACGAGTGGGTATAGTTGTTGTGACTATGAGTGGTTGTTTTTCCTTTAGGATGTGCACTTAGATCTACTTAAATGTAACTTTCTTTCTCGGTTAATAAAGTTAGAGAACATATAAAAGAGCAATGCTAGGAGCGATGTATCTATACCGCATATGGTGCGGTACTGCTGGAATATGTCCTTGGTTGTGCACTGAAAATATAATATGATTGCTGAATAAATTCTCTTTGCCGCACCCAAAGATTGGGAGAAGTTGTTTTTTAAGGCGCAAGAAATGTTATGCAGCCTTCAGTCAAAGATTAAGAGGTCTTAGCGCACACACACAATATGTTCTCAAATTTAACACAGCGAATGCGAATTTATCATACAGATTATGTCAATAATCCTCAGGGCATTCCTGTTAGAAATATTTTATGAATGACAAACCAACGTTTGAGTGTGGAAAAGTATGAAGACTTTTAATCGTTATATGGCTTAAAAGATTAAATGCAAATAACAGCTTCAAATAATCACTGTGTGTAACTTCATATTGTATGAATTATAAATGCGGGTTTTGCAGAAGCCTATCACTGCAGATGTAACTTGAGACAGCCTGTTTGAAGTGAACTTGGCAGAAATGTATACTAACTATAATCCTGCGGCTTTTTAACGTCTACTCAGATACAGTATATTTGTACAGACGAGTGTTTACATACTTAAGTAGTTATGCGCATCTGTTTATCTCTTGATCACTTAATCACATATGCACAGACTCCTTTTATAAATCTACTAGCGTGCACACTTGGTAGTGCAAAATAGAAAAATAAAAAAATCAGTTTCAAATTCATTTAAATCAGTGATAAACAATTTTTATTGTAATGCTCCGTGGTACATATTTTTGGTTTTTCCAGGAATCGTATTGCGTAGAAAGTATTCTTGTCTATCAGGACAATGCATAGCAATCAATGTTAAAAATTTTACAAACTTTGGCTCCCATGACTGTCGAAAAATAGCGCCACACCCCTTTATATACCTAAGATTATTTGTCAATTTGATCGTTTCGGTGGTTTTCGAAATATGTATACGATTTTGAACGTTTTTTTGTATGGACAGTGCCACGCCCCTTTGTCCAATTTTGACCAATCTTCAGAGGAGCACTCCAGGGCCAATAATTAAGATTATCTAAAGGGTCCGCCATCTAACGTTTTTTTTTTCAACTAGTGCTTATTTCGCGAATGGTTATACACTTAGCTCATGTCTGATTTGACAGATAATTAGTTTTATCCTTCCGCTGAACAAATATGGTTATGTATACGCTTGAACAACGCTGGGAAATATTGCGACATTACTTTGAAAATCATGGAAATGTTGCAGAATGTGTGCGAAAATTGCGTACGGATTTTGGAAGAAGAGAAGCACTGTCAGCTCCGTATGTTCGTTATCTTGTGAAAAAAGTGAAAGAAACTGGCATCCTCATCGATAAACGGAAGCGTAAAAAGCCAAAAACAGTGCGTACACCCGAGAAAATTGCTGCTGTGGCACAAAGTGTGCGTGAAGCGCCATCAACATCAATTCATTTGGTTTCAACAGGACGGCGCTACGTGCAACACAGCCGAAGCTACACTCGATGTTTTGCGCCCTGTTTTTGAAGATCGCATTATCAGCCGCAGAGCTGATGTCGTTTGGCCACCGCGGAGCTGCGATTTGACACCGTTGGACTATTATTTGTGGGGTGCCGTAAAAGATAAGTGTTACGCCGACATGCCAGAGACAATTGACGCTTTAAAGGACAATATTCGTGAAGCCATTGGTGAAATACAGCTGCACACAATCGATAATGTGCTTAAAAATTGGACCGATCGTGTAGGCTACTGCATGGCCAGCCGAGGCAGCCATTTCAATGAAATTATTTTCCATTATTAACCGGAAGGATTGTACTTTCAAATAAAAAAAGAAATTTGAGAAAATATTCAGTAGTTGTTTTTTATAGCATTTTCAAAAAAAAAGTTATTTAGCGGGTGTGGAAAATATCTAATATTTGGATCGGGGACATAAAATCATCATACTCAGTCTCATTGTTGCCCATTATACTACGAAACACAACCCGAAACATGTTTGTATGTGGTTGAAGAAATTTGGTTTCTATTAATATGTAAGGTTTACAGAAAAATCTGTCTGTCTGTTTGCTACCTTTTTACGATTAAACCTCTTAGCCAATCGTAATGTAATTTTACAGAGAAGTATTCTGAGACCCCAAAAAGGGTATAAGGTTGGAAAACGGGGAAAAACATTTATTGTGGACGTAAAGCAAAGGCAAACATCTCTCGATGTGCATCGTCCTGATAGACAAGCAATACAATACCTGGAAACGGGCAAGGCGGAGCAGATACAGTATGGGTTTAGTTATAAATGAGACAAAAACTTATTATTATGCATTGGAAGTAATTAATTAGGGATCTTACCGCTAGACTTATTTATTAAGAAAAAAAATTTCGAGATGCGAAATGGCACAATAGGGGTACCATCTATGGACACAGAAGGATCCTGGAGCTTGTCAAAAACGACATTAGGGAGCTGAACATGCCTATGGATGGTATAACAAACGTGCGTGTTATGGAAAGGAATCACAAAACTCGCGTATTGAGAATGGATTACTTCCAAAAAAGAGGAATGGTGAAATCGTGATTTTCACAGATGGATCCATGATGGATGGCGGAGCGGGGGCCGGAATTTTTGGAACTAGCCCGTCACATTAGCCTCGGGAAACACACTTCAGTATACCAGGCTGAGATGATTGCTTTGCTGCATGCGTTGGATTACTTGCTTGAGAGTCAGGTGGAAGGAAGAAATATCCTAATAGCACTGGACAACCAGGCGGTGATTAGATATGCATGGGGCGGACAACCATCATAACATCACTGGCTCTGCAATGTGTATTCAAGCTCAATAAGTGTTCATCTAAAAATCAGGTAACACTGACTTGGGTACGAGGACACATAGGGATCGACGGCAACGAAAAGGCGGATTTCCTTGCAAAACAGGGGTCAACTGAAAAGTTGCTGGGACCAGAACCATTCTCTCCAATTGGTAGAGGAATGGTAGAACAGCTGATTCACAAATGGATCACGGCAGAATACCTGAGAAGGTATGGTCAACCGGTGGAACAATGTAGACAAGCTAAAACGGCAATACAATGGCCGACCTGTTCCACTCAGAGAAAGGTTCTAAGCATGAGTCGAGGAACATTGAAATGGGTGGTGGCGTTAACTACAGGTCATGGTAATTTCGGGTATCATTTGAGGAGGATGGGCCTTAGAGAAGATGATACTTGTAAGCTATGTCTGGAGGAATCTGAGACAGCGGCACATTATATTGTG
Source organism: Cheilosia soror (assembly GCA_949372485.1). Classification (NCBI taxonomy): domain Eukaryota; kingdom Metazoa; phylum Arthropoda; class Insecta; order Diptera; family Syrphidae; genus Cheilosia; species Cheilosia soror. Next base: position 125,569,011 of record OX443561.1, read on the forward strand.
TCAATGTCCAGCTTTGGCTGGCAGAAGAATGAGGATCTTGGGAAAACATTGGGTCGAGACCCATTGGATGAAACAGATCTCATATAAACAGATGCTAGCGTTAACACTGCGAATCGAACTCGGGAAAGAACTCTGGAGAAGTCCAGAGAGTCTCTCTGGGTAGGGTTTATAGTGGTAGGGAGACGAAAAGAGACCCAACAATGGTGGTCTGATTCGAATATCTCTTGAAAGTTATTATATATGCTGTGAAGGGATGAAAAACACTGACGAATCGAGTAGTAGACAGCTACAACCATAAGGTATGTAGCTTTGTTTACCTCAGCTTCACTAAAAATGAACTGAATATGACATCACATTTGAAATCAATGCATTGATATGTCGCTGTTTCTTTGGTCTGAGAAAGTTTTAGTTGTCAGTTTTATCGGTAGTAGACTCTAAATAAAACCCTTATCAGTCCAATCAGTACCTAAATTATGACACCGCATCGGACCATGCCATATTCACATTTTACTAGATGTTTTGTTTTAGCTTTAGAATAGTGAAACCTTTATTATCATTCCACAGCTAACAAATTAATTTTCGTATGCCTTCATGAATACCCACTAAAATATTTTTAATAAAAAATGCTGAATTTTTTAAATTGAATGTAGCCTATAACCTGCACATGTTTATTTTACACATTTAAAAAAAAGAAATTTGTAAATCGGTGCAACAGTTCATAAGATTCTTCCGGACATACAAATTTGCCATTCAGTTTTCTATTATAATAAATAGATTGTGAATACATAAATAATTAAGGAAATACTTGCCAAACATGTAGGCAAAAATTGCGGAACCAAAATGTAACAAAAAGGAAAAAAACATCGTTAGACCAATAAAACTTTGCGACTTTCTTTTGAATTCAATAAATTCTTGGGCTCTTGGCCTAGGCCTAGTCCTCACTGCTCACTGCTCAGTTAGCACAAGTGGTTTGTAACTTGGTCAATTGATGGCCAATCGAAGTGCCAGGTAAACTTTCTGAAAGGTCAAATAAAATTGAGTCTTTTCAAAATACCATCAGAATTCAACTGCTAAAATCACTTTAGTAGTCTGATGAGAGTGATGATGAATTAGTTTGGTGTAGTTCAGAATAGCTAAAGTTTTAACCGAGGTGTTTACTTGTATAAGTTGTATAGTCCAATTTCAACAACAATTTGTCATATCTATCTTTATCACAAATTTATCAGAATCTGGGGTTCACTGTCCCTAGACAAAGTTTGACGCTGCACAGATTGCTGTGGACGTACCTAAAACAACAAACACTGAATTCATGGGTACATCCAATGTCATTTTGAAGTTAAACCCAACTCTCGCTAAAAACTTGGCACTCGTGTAGCATTATATCCTCTTTGTTTAACCCTCAGTGACTTACACTTAAACTGATTGCTTGCACATCTAGCTCCAACTGTCTATTAGCTGATGCGGCAAGCACAAAAGCAATTTCTCAACAACTTTCACCTGACAAGAGAATCCCATCGAGGCCTTTGCCATTGCCAGCACATGCTACATTCTATTTCACCTATTATGTGTATAGAATTACGAGATTACTCAGTTCCCGCAACAGACTCTACCCCCGAAAACTAAGAACAAAATATCAACATACCATCCCTTTTCACAGGCGGTGCGGACAGCGGACTACTTTTGTTAAATAATTTTCGCGGTCAAAGGTTCAACCGAGAGAACTTTTTATTTTCGCATAGCATCTTCTCGTCCAACTCGGAAAAACTCCAGCTAAACGTGCCTGAGTATAATGAAAAGCGTCCATCCTAAATGGATTGTACTTGTATTCATGTTTCAACGGAAAACTTTTTAATATTCTCCAAAACTTACAAAAGAAAATTTATTTTGCGAAACAAATGAAATGAAATTTTCTCATTTATTGAATTAATATTCCTGTGAAGAGCAAATCTGTTGCAAAACTTTATGATCCCCCGGGAATCCTTTTCGGACGACGACGAGTGCCCACCTACCTAGAAGAACTCTTCTAAAGTTTCTTGAATTCTTCTTCTAAAATCTTTAAGAATGCATCTACCATTGAATTGAATGCGGAAAAGGGGACGCAACAGAATGTCCTTAAATTGTTTCTCTTTGTCGTCATTTAATTTCGTTTGCAGCTCGGTATAATAATCTCCTCTGCCTTCCTTCTTCAAATTGTTGTTTTACCTTTAGACAATCAAAGACAGTGGAATCACCTTTTGTGCTTTTTTTTTCCGAATGTAGAAGAAATAAATGAAAAGGAAAATAAAAGAAATAGAAACTTACAGGATGACAAAAATCAGGATAATGTTTCCTTTATTTGTTTTTGTTCCTTAACGCTGCAGACAATAAAGTATACTAGAAGGATAGTTTGCTTTTTCTACCATGTACGATTCTCTACACTGTGCCTCATTCGTTAGCATTATGTCAGCAAATATTTGCCTCTAGCAAGGAGTATAACAATAAAAGGGAAAAGAACTTTTGGGATGTACATTGTACAAGGGTATAAAGGAACGTGAAGCCCAGCAAATGTTTCCTCGAATGCCATAACTGACCCAAATAGTTTTACTCACAGTGGTATTATTCTCCTGCTATTCCTTCTGTTCGTCTGCATGGCATAGTAGACAGAGAGTCTTTGTTGCACATTGCACTGCGGGGGGCATACAATGTGTCCGGAAGGATGCATTTCTTTGGAATTTTCTCATTCAAATATTTCAATTATCTAGCCATTTAAATATGCGTACGTGTTTGTGACTGTGTGTACGTACATATGCGGTTGGTAGCTTCGTTGTCGTTTGTCGTGCGGGACAACTTATCAGGCCCTGAGGAGTAAGTAGGTGGAACATTTTGGTGAACAATATAAATGTCATGTTCCTTTCTCTTATCGCTGTGCCGGAGAGTAAAACAATTTATACTAAAGTGGTTAAACAAGTATGCAAAACACTGGCGATTCAGGCAAAAGCAGTCAGATGCAACTTTCAGGTAGTATAGGAAGGAGCCCTATCGCAAGTCACAAAATAGGTTTTAACTCTTATGTGTTGCAGGAGCATTGACATGAATGAAAGTAATTTTGCGAGTGATTTACGGGATAGTTTGGGGATGAGAATCTAGTACGAAAAATTTTACAGTTTCGATTTATTTTAGAAGGGTTGTAATGATAGAATTTCAATACCACACCAGACCGCTTATAAGGAGACATCAATCGGTAGAATAACGATACGTCTACATCACATTTGAGGCTAGATGAAAATTTTACTAAAGTGTGCTTTCTTAAGCTGCAGAAAGTCAGAGTGTCATAGCGTACGCATTCGGAGGAGTTCCTGTCAAGAAAATTATGCCTGCATACTGAGTTGAAATATGTACATAATTTTGTAAGTAAACGTAGTCCAGGCAAATTCAGTCGATCTCCTACATCATCTCTCAGTATCTTAGCGTTCACATTTTTACTCTTTCTTTGTATTGATCAAGAATAATTTCGGTAATCAGAAGTTTAAGGCAAAGCAGTCAGAAATAAAAAAGAAGAAAGGTTTTCGTTCAAAAACGCTTACCAAGTAGTAGGCGTAAGTAGGCGTAGCAACGAAAAACGTAGCCTAAAACATTCTCGCAGACTTGAGAAACATTTGAAAAAAAAGTCTTACTGAAATTCGTTCTTTCTTTGTATTGATCAAGAATAATTTCGGTAATCAGAAGATAAAGGCAAAGCAGTCAGAAAAAAAAGAAAATATTTCGTTCAAATACGCTTCCGAAAAGTAGACGTAGCAACAAAAGACGTAGCCTTAAACATTCTCGCAGACTTGAGAAACCTTTGAAAAAAAGTCTTACTGAAATTCGTTCAGCAGTTTTCACGCCGTTTGGTAACACACAAGCCTTACAGTTTTATTTATCCAATATTGGTATGCGTAAGTCTCGCAAAACCTTGAGAACGGCTAGACCGATTCGGTTCAATCTTCTTTTGTTTGTATTGATTCAGGGGTAGTTTAGCGAAAAAGAAAATTCGAAAAACCCCAAATGAAAAGCCAGAAAATCGAAAAAATCTAAATTTCACTTTTGTATGGGAATATACACCACCAATGATTGAAAAACTCAAAAACCACTGAACCGATTGAAATTAAATTTTGACGAAATCTTTATTGTTGATCCAAAGCAATATCTTTGAATTTTGGCCAAAATTTGACAAAGGAGCGTGGCACCTTATATACAAAAACAAAATTAAAAATCGTGTATCTCGAAAATCACCTAAACTTTGAGAAAATCTGTGTTATTGCCATAAAGATTTTTATGTTTTTGGCAACAATGACAATGAGGCGTGGAACCTCCAATACAAATCTCGAAAACAACCGAAACTATTGAACTACAATTTTCAGACATTCGCAGGTATTGGCCCGGGAGTGCTCCTGCGAAGATGGTTAACATTAAACAAAGTGCCATGAATTCTACGAAAGATTCATTTAATCTCCAAACGAAACTTAAACTGGCCCGGCCAATACGGCAGATCTCAATAAACTGGAGTTGGAATGTATTTCTGAGTCATTTTGACGCAGCTTGTCCTTCATTCTATGACGATGGCGAGGACTCTTGGTTATTTGTTTTCCAAATAAACTTTTCTTTAGGTTATTCTATAGCTCAACGAAACGACGAATGATTGTATTCTGTCCATAATTGCCACGACAGCTATGACAATTACTCACACTGCAATATTATTGTGAGTGAACTGAATAACTTTGTCAACTTGTGCTCTCAAGAGTTAATAATTGCGGAGGTCAGCGCTCCATCAACTGTGCGAAATATCTTCAACTTTATAAGCCAGTGCGCTAAGATGTCTTCACTCAAGTAATTCGAAACTTTGTCAATCATGACTTTTGGTGTCTTAGCGAATTGAATAATTTAGCTTGATGTCGATAACTAGTGTGTCTGGCGTATCCTATCACAAGAATAATGGCCCTTTGGACCTGGATCAATGTCACCCCCCCAAAAAAAAGTCCATAATTGGTTTTTGCAGCAAAGACATGAACATGACTGAATTGCAACTCTATACCATCAAAACTTTTTAAATTTACTTTCACAAAACTAAAAAGTTCTATCCCTTTTGTGAGATCTAGATAGAGTAACCAAAAAAAAAAAATTAAGGATTCAAAAACAAATAAAAAAAACACCAAACTACATGAAAATAATTGTAATCCCTAGTTGCATCCACACAAGAGATATGGATATGGATAGTGTTTACGAAAATACTGGGAACAACTTTTCTTTCTACACTAAGGCCAAGGCAATGAATATGAACTCATCGTCCTTTTGCTTAAAAATAAAACAAAATGAAGAAATAAAACAAAATGTATACGTATCCTGGAGGCGATGTATAAAGAGCAATCTAAACACAGTAGTGAGAGACAGTATGATGGAAAACTGTAATAAAACTCATATCAAAAGAGGCGACTGACGGGTGAAGGAAACTTAATGGGGCGGAGGGGTGGCTGCTGCCTGAAACGAGAAACGAATGACGAAGTTTAGTGAAGGGGATATGGCCTCCATCCTTCTCAGATCACGCAGTTTGTGTTTAATATGTGACTGATGATATTTTGATATGTTTTCCTTATTCGACTTTTCCTCCTCCCGCTTGGCGTAAAAATGTTTATATTAATATTGTTTTGACTTTTAAGGAATTCCCCAAGCTAAACTGCGAAGGCGAAGGGATGCCGTTAAATATGTGAGTTATTTTGCTGTGTCTACAAAGTTTCTAAACGTTTATTTTGTACTAAACATTAATTCGCTTTCGATACATTTAATTTCACACCACCCCTACCCTAATCTACGACAAGATTTTTATTTATTTAACATAGGGATATACTATTATCTAGCATTCGATGGGGTGTAGTCTCTTTTTTTTACTGGTAATAAATTTGAAGATTTTCCGCACGTTTACGAACCAAAAGTGGCGACAGATGCATAATAAAAAATAGTCCCATCCTGAAGGGGGATGGTTTGGTTATAATTTAAAACATTTTTTGATGATGGCTCTCGGTGGAGAAATGAATCGTATTGTTTAAATTTATTAAATATCAAGAAAAGGGTGGCCTGGAAGGTGGAAGCTCTTAAATCACTTGTTCTATGATGTTCCGGTGTGGGTAAAAAGGGTCAAATTGGTTTTGTATCATGTGTGTTGAGCTGAAGAGCTCTTAGGATTTAATGCTTTTACCCCTATTGACATCAATGTCGACCGCAATATTTTATAGATTGTGGCAGGAAAGGCTTCAATTTTGTAGCTTGAGGAGATTGCATGTTTTTTTTTTATTTTTATTTGGAACATATTTGTTAAAAAAAAAAGCTAACAATCAATATTAAGTTTTCACGTGTAGCTGCTGATATTAATTTTTGTTTAAAATTGTAAAAAAAAATTGATTTGAAATTAAATATCTCATGCGTTTCCTAGAAATGCAAACATTTAGATGAACTTAGAAGAAAATATAGATAAAAAAAAAATGGACAAGAGACTAGAGATGAGAAAAAGCTCGAGAGATCGACAATCTTTGTAAGCAACCAACTAAATGCATTGTGGTTGCGTGTCTCTCTGTTGTATTCAATAAGATGCCTGTTACGAGTGTAGTAAAATAATTTTAACTCAACAGGAGAAACTTAAAGAACAACAACAATTAATGTTTCAATTACCGCAGAGGCCCGGGAAGTATAGTGTATAGGTATAAACCCTTCCAACTTGAGCTACCTCTGTAGCGATGGAAACCTCGAACCTACTTCCCAAGTCTAACGCCGCGGCTTGAAATTGAGTAAATACGAAGTACCATAATTTGCTTGGAAACGTACAAGTCTGCGGGACAGGGCGCTATTATACTATATCTTCAAAAGAAGAACGAAATGGCACTTCCATTAGCTGGGGGCAATATTCATAAGTTGTTTGAAATCGAAACTATGCACTCACAATCAAAGCAACGTACCGTGAGTTGTTTTTCTTCTTCCGAAAAGCAGTCAATTCGCCAAAGATTGACCAAACAACTTAAGAAATACCTGCTACTGGGAGACACGCTAGGCGAGTCCGTGTCATTTAGGTGTGAAACCCCACAAAACTGATCTGGTGCTATTCACCAGGGAATATAAAATTCCGACAGTCGACCCCTCCTCGCACTCAATGGTATCAGCCTAACTTTCTCTGACAAAGCAAAATATTTGGGTCCTAACCTGGATAGGAAGCTTAGTTGGAAACTTAACATCCAAAAAATAGTCAATAAGGCTACAGTAGCACTCTTCTTTTGCAAAAAAGCTAATCGCTCACTGGCTCTATATCTCAGTTATAAGATAATTTTCTGGTGGACAGCCTTTTAGAAAGCCATTAAAAGCGACTATTTAAGCATAAGGTCCAGTGCTGAGTGCACAGCCTTCATGTGTATAAGCGGTGCGCTACGCATAACTCCCTCTGTGACACTGGACATAATGGCTTCACCTATTACCCCTTAATACTTTTAGCAAGCAAATGGCAGCCATTCGCCTTAAAGCTACCTTACAGTGGTCAAGGAAAGACTTTGGGAACGGATTTATTGTGAAGAACTTTGAAAAATCACTAACTACACCTAAATTTTCTAAATTTTGACAAGAACTTTCTCGTCACTATCCCCTCTAGAGCAATCTGGAATGAAGATACTTTCCCAGAAGATGAATCAGTTCACTTCTACACAGACAGTTCTAAAACCAAGGACAGAGTTGGTGGCGGCGTTTTCTCCGAAAATCTTAATTTTCAGCTCTCCTGCCGTCTACCAAATTATTGTAGCGTGTTCCACGCGGGAATAATGGCGATTAAAGAAGTCTTATCTTGGCTCAAGAAAAACGTCATACCCGCCAAGGATATCTGCATATTTTCGGATAGCCAAATTATTGGATTCGATCTCTATAACTTCTCAAGTAGCCCTCGACTGCCGATCATCTCTTATACGGAGATTCAACAACAACATTCATCTAATTTGGGTGCCGGGGCATAGAGACATTCCATGGCATTGTAAGGCCGATGAACTCGCTAGAATAGAAACAAATCAACCCATTCTGCCGGATAAAGACACCCTAGGGCTACCAATCGCTACGTGCAAACAAAGATTGAAGCTGAATGCTATCGCGAGTGCAAATCTAAGGTGGACAAGTGGCACCACTTGTCTAGTGACAAAAAAATAAATTTGGCCTAAGCTCATGGTATCATAATGGACCTATGCTGGTCTAAATGTGTTGGCGATTCCCAGCTGGCAGCCACTTTCAATCAACCAACCAATACATTTTGAAACAAAGCCTTCTGCAGAATCTGCATGCACAAAGATGAAATAGAATCTGTATAACTTTTCTCATTTGACTGCCCAGCCCAGCCCCCTTATATTGCCCTCACTTTTCGCAGAATAAAGTTTGTTTACAGCTCAGGCTGTCATCAACTAAAATTACCCCTATTAGATTTAAATATATTTATATATAATTAATATATTTATATTAATTTTTCCAACCATAGACTCATGAATGCTCCGGCCCGGAAGATCTTCAAATCCACACCCGAGGGACGGCGCAGTAGAGGAAGACCGCGACTCAGGTGGCGCACGCAAATGGAAGGGGACCTTAACCCACAACCTTAACCAACTTAGCGTGCGAAACTGGAGACAGCTGGCCAAAGATCGTACTGGCTGGAGACGCTTGTTGGTTGAGGCCCAGGTCCACCCCGGACTGTAGCGCCACCTTAAGTAAGTAAGTAAGACTCGTGCAAGATGCAGCTCCATCTTTATCATAGCTCTTAATAAATCTGTCTAAATAACGTAGGTAACTACAGTATTGATCGATTAGGACATTACCTCAAAGGATATTTTATAGTATCAATTTTGATTCATAATTTCAGTGCGCAAGTATTACAATTGGGGCCTAATCACTCGTAGTTTTGCTGAAGATAGACGTCCACAACTGTAAACTCAGTGGTTTAGTTGAGAGTCAATTCAGTCGCCAGAAAAATACAAGTATCGAAAAAATATAGAGGTTTACGACAAAACCCTCTTGAATAGGAAAGTTTTGTGCGACTCTGTACACAGCCAGAATGAGTAGCTATTTGCATAACTGTTTGTCTTCTACGGTTTCATATCATACAACGTATACCTATTCGAATACGAGCAACATTATATTCGGAAGTCAGGAATTATTATAGGACATTCAGAAGTTTTCAAATTCTGTTCTCTTTTTGAAGTGATACACAAGTACACAGCTTTTTGGTTTAAAATCGTTCCTTCTACTATACATATAGTAACCATTTTATTTATAGAGATGGCAAAAAGTCGCACAAAATAATATTAAATTTGTTTGCTTTTTCCCATAACAAAACCACTCATAAATAATTCATTATAGTAGCTATGCGCTCTCCCCTATTAAATTGTTATCATTCAAACGCCAACAAAGGTCAGAGGGTGCAAATTATAAAATATCTCTTACACTCAGACATTGGCATTTCACTTGACAAATCTCACTCATACTTCGTTCTGTAGAAAAAAAAAAGAAATGTCAATTTGAATACCAGCACGAGTACACTTTGCTTTGTCCTCAAAAGGATTCGCGTTGGCTTAGTTCTACTAATAAATTTCCATATTAATGAACACAGATAGAAGAGGAATACCATGACATTCGAATTCCTATCGGGATTTTGATGAAATGAGCAATTTCTTGATAACAACACACCAAACACAGAGACAAACTTCAAGGAAATTGAAAAGAAACAGCAACAACAGCTGTCGTATGCTAAGGATTATCCTTGAGCTGTCTTTCGATGTCTGTCGCTTTGATCCGTCAATGGAATAAAAGGGAAAAGAAAAAAGAGAAATTATGTATTTTATTTTTTCCATATATTCACGCACAAGCAACGCAATTGGAATTAGAATAACGTTAGCTATTTATAAATAGATTATTATTAACATTATCTTTTGCTTGGTGGAAAATATGGACGCAAGATTACAACCGCCGACAGTATTCGTAAGTCGTAATCCCTTAGGAATCAAGAAGGTTACCGAGATGAAACCAAGTTTGACAGGTGTGTCTGGAATGGAATGGTTCTCAGACATAAGAAGTGAAAATTGTGGTGAAGGACGATTTGCGGGGTTAGTATTAGAAACGCATTGAAATGGGAGTTTGTATCATAAAAATATTTTCTTTTTATACTTTTACAATAGATGAAAGGTACTGAAACCAGGGTTGAAGTATATATTGGAAGTTTATGCGAAGGAACAAATTGTTTACAGTTTGAAGACATCTTTCATATTTGGGATAGTTTACCAATTTAAAGGTACAAGTTGTTAAAGAGTTTCTTTTGGAAAAGTTAGTTTAGGTTGGGTTGTATATTGGGTATGAACTTATCACTGTAGACTAGACCATATTGGGCCCAAGACCATATCACCATCCATCACGGTGACCTGAATCAATTCGACCAATTTACTCCTTGAGAAGAAAAAGCTAGAAATAATTATGGTGTCTATTTTCAGGTTACATTTTTTTTTTTTGTAAATCCACAAGGGGAATTTCCGTCATTCGTCCAAATGAAATCTGGTTGCATAGACGGTGAATGGAGGAGGAGATACAACGACGAACTGTACGGGCTGTACAGCGACATCGACCTAGCCAGAAGAGTGAAGGTCCAACGGCTCGGTCATGTAGAGCGAATGGACGTGAATGCTGCGGCCCGGAAAATCTTCGAATCCACACCGCATCAAGTGGAAGCAAGTGGAAGGGCACCTTAACCAACTTAGCGTGCGAAACTGAAGACAGCTGGCCAAAGACACGCTTTTTGGTTGAGGCCCAAGTCCACCCCGGACTGTATCGCCACCTTAAGTGAATAAGTAAGTCCAAATGAAACGCTTCATTGAGAATTAATAATTATGTTAGATTCATGGGCCCTCATTATTCTTACTTTAGTTCTCCAATTCATTTTGACATACCTACGTCTAATTTAAGTCGGAGCGTGCTAGTGCCTGGCTTTGCCCATCAAAAATATAAATCTCCTCGCTTCAAAAATGCGTAAAAGTTGTCAAAATTTATGCTAAAGATGATTTTTTAGCTGAAAGTTTCGGGATGTTGTTGTAATTTTTGGGCATACCATAAGTTATTGCTAATCGAACAGGGGTTAGTATCTATTGCTAAAAATATTTATGGGAACAGAAGCAAGATCAAAGAAAATATCGGGGGTTCATAAAAGAGTACTTTCCTACAAAAAAAAAAAATTTCTAGACCCTGAAGCACGGGTCCGTCACGTTGTCAATATGCGGAACTACTGAGTCAGACCTTTTTGTTTAATGTATCGTTTGCAGAGTTTAAATTTCAATCGTTCGTGCTCTGTGGTCTATGCGTTGGACTACTGAGCCAGCTGTTGGATAATCAAAGCCTCGTACAAAATCGTCTGTTTTCCGCTGCCACAGCTCTCAATGACACCTTGCAACTTCTCATTTGAGTCATTCTGAAAATTCTGTTCTTAAATTAAATTCTCTTAAACACGAACCAAAAATAAAAACTAAAAAACCTAAAGCCTTGAAAAGTCAGGGTCCGAATAGTCTCATTCGTGAACGAGCAACACGCGTTCGAACTTACTTTTGATGCAAGTAAAAAAACCGTATAATCTCATCAGCGTAGGTATACCGTATACCTCATTCGTGGAAGCGGAGATCTCATCTCATTTCTGTGCACTTATATGAACCTCTCTCTTAGATTTTAAGGTAAAGAAAACTAACACAACATGCAATTCAGATCATGGAATATTGGCAACTGGGGGGAGAACTAAATGTGACAAAGGGTCGTGGCGCCTCCCATACATAAAAAAATGTAGCAAACGCTGCGAAGAGTAGTCGGTCGATTGGCGTGAAGCTTACACAATATATTTGCTATAAAGTGAAAAGTGCACTTAACTCAAAAGCCTTCATGTCCCGATAGATGGCACTGAACAGCTTAATCTCAAAATTACACTATATATTAAACTTGAGGATTAAAATTTGTTAATTAGATATTTATTGCTGAAAGCATTTAATAAAATTTGGGCTTGATACTTCCCATACAAAAAAAAAGCATCGAACCCTATTTTTCTACCCTAATGGGAATTAAATTTGTAAAATTGGAACATTGGTATACCCTGTCCTTATAGATAAGATTCAAAGTCAAACGTACATAATACAAATTCAATTAAATACTACCGCAAATACAATCAATCTCTGACAGACGGCAGTTATGCGACAATATTGGAATCCATGTTGTTGGTGGTACATCAAAATGAGGCCATTATACATATTTGCATTTGCATAGCAATCATCAATTCAATTATCATCTATCATTTGCATACGGTATCGAAATGTCCTTAACAGTTCCAATTATCACAATCAAACTCTACTGCACAGTGCACACTCCTCTCAAAGCTTTATTTGCTTAAACTGGTCTCTGCTAATATCATCACCTTCAAAAGTAGCTTGGGTAACTGTATTCCTTACTTCGAGAATGTGAAATACTAAACGGAAACTTTTCTCTGTTGAAGTTTGAACTTTAATTGAAAACTGGAGAAGTTGCAACCCAGTAGAGCCCATACCCATAGGAGTCCTTAAAATTTCATTACACCGTAATTGGTATTCGTGTGCATATGATATAGACATATGGAAAACAATTTGCCATCCATCGTCTCGCATTGTAGAGGAATTTCTATTGATGACTTTACGGATCCGTTGTAAAATATTCGATACCACTTGAATCCCTCGGCGCAAATTAAAAATAAGAAACCTGAATGTCAGTCAGCATCCTATACTCGGTTCCAGATGAAGATACCTTTTCTGCTCAGGCAGGTGAAATATTTCACAGGGCATCTACATGACGGCAGCAAAATTCGAGATAAATCAATCAATAGCATTAGAAAGGCAGCTAGTTAAGCTGATTATCTAAAAGTTGGTTCAATGCTTCTTCAGCCAGGGACTGATGGCGCAGTTTGGGTTGCTGCAATGGCCGACGAAGTACAAGTTTGGGACTTAGTTTGCAAAGTTTAATGTCGTTGGAGGTTGCTGGATCTTCTTGCAGAAATCAATTCAAATCCACTCAATAAAGTTTCGAGTAAGAAACTAGACACAGCGGAAGTTAAAAATACCAAACTAGTCTCATCTGGTGTACAATGTCCGCTTAAAAGTTAAGAGATTCTCTTGGTGGACAATAATTCAAGTTTCAAGCAGCCTCAGAATTGTTTACTCTTTACACATTTTCCATTCAAAGGGTTGATTGTAGTCATTTCAGGACATTCATTAGGCTTAATTAAGATTAATTAGTTAAAGCAACGTCGTTCAGTGGAAAAAGTATCCGTTTTCAAATTGTTAAGGGTAGACAAACTAGAAGGGAACAGCTCTGTCGAACAGTGAAAATGTGAAGGATCCACTTGAATCATTAAAAAATTACGAAGAACGAGCCCTTGACAATGAGTAAATAAGTTTCAAAGTGCTTTTGCTTTGCTTTTCTTTTTTTTTTTTTTAATTTAACAGAGCAGAAATATTGTCCTTGTTACAAACGTTTTTTTTTTTTTTGCATCAGAATAAACAAATTCAATTTGTTTACAAGAGCACTGAAACAAAGGCTGTAACATAATGCCTGTGGGTTTTGTTGACTCAACTACTTGGGTAATTAATTGTTGTTCATTCTTTTGGATTTACATGTCAAAAGTGAACGCAAGTGATTGTAGTTGTCAAATTGATTGATTTCCGGTTTGCATTTTGATTTTACTTTTTGCATTTCTCTGTGACGTTGTTCAATCAACCTTAGGCATGGCTTTATGATTGATAAAACTGACAACTGAGATATAGACATTCGTATTCGGCATACAAAGAACTGAGATATTGCCAATTAATGCCTAGTAAAACAGAATTCGGAACTCAGAGATTTGTGTGTAGGTATTGTGACTGATTGATAGGAGTTTACACTTTCAAACGGATTGATATTGATTTAATTGTATTCATTGTTAAAACAAAGAAAAGTGTCCTTCTGCCATTTGAAATATTTCGATACTAAGTTAAGTTCACTTGAGGGCAATGATAAGTTGATTCATGATAATTGTGACAAAGCATGGGCCCTATTTCATAAAAATTAACAGGTAAATATTACATAAATTGTTCTAACTTATGTGAATATGTGAATATGTGTTTAACACAAAATTCATGACAATTCTGGAAAATACCTGAGAATTTCGGTTATTTTCAGAGAATTTTACAAAAGTCTATTATTCGTAAAACAGACATTGTTGTCCAGTTGTCAGTTTACAAATTGTCACCATACTGTCAGTTGTCGCAATTGTGACTTTTTATGAAACAGGGCCCAGGATGGTTGAGCGAAAGGATGACCAAGTGATAGGCGATAAAAGTGCAGTCAAACCTAAAACTAATTTTAAGAACAACGCAGATTGTCCATGCTAATCACAAGCCCAAACCAAACTTAAGACAGACTACGAGCAGTTGTCAACGGCATGATGACAGATGAGCCAAACTAATAAAACTGTTTTGACAAAATTTGTTGCGCAGAAATAAATTAGAGAAATTACCGATCCAGTGAACAAGGATCAAAAGGGTTAGGCGGCTCTCGGATTGAGGCAACAAGCAATAAACAACTATGGTTGCTATAGCAACTGCCAATAAGCAATCAGCAACATTTTTCGTTCGAGCGATATTTAGCTGCTTTGATGTGAGACCTCTAATTTAATTCAAAGTGAAATAATTGTGATTTGTGAGCGATAAGTCGGCTCTCACATTGAGGCAAACATCAATAAGCAACTAGCAACTGCCAATAAGCAATCAGCGACATTTTTCGCTCGAACGATATTTAGTTGCTTTGATGTGAGACCTTTAATTTAATTCAAAGTAAAATAATTGTGAGCGATAATATTGCGTGTTTCCTATTGCCTGTTGCTTATTGAATGTTGCCTCAATGTGAGAGCCGACTATGTGTCGAATCGACACATCGTCCAGGAGTTCATAGAACAAAAAGTCACAAAGCTGTAATCCTAGAACTAGACTGACGATTTCATGTTGTTTACGAGAATACCAGGGCTACTTTGCCAAGACTAGATTAAAAAAAAGGATCAGAAGTTAACCTTGGTACTGTGTATTAAGGTCTGTAGTCTAGGGTCAAGGGAACTACACGTTTAATATAGAAATAAATTGCGAAACGGAAAGTGTATTTGCATCCGTAGTGCTAGGCAAGACTGAAATATTAAAGATTTTAGGTAGCTCTAGGCCGAAGTAGGCTAAATTTACTGTGTTTTACCCCCCAAGACTTATGTAGATGAAGAAGACTCTCGGATGAACGTTGGGACTATAGCTTCTCATTAATGCTGTCATATTTTCTTTTATTTTTGAATAATACTTCTGACCACGATGAGTATATTTTTGTGTCTATTACTGTTAAAGGACCATCATACCCTGACTAATTTAGCCCAATTACTTGCTTGACAGTAGGTATATGTCAGGGGATAAACGTTTTTCTCGCAATTAACATTTTCGGTGGTACCTACATATGCATCTTATTCTTATAGGGTTCAAAATGTGAAACTGAAAGTCCAAAATTCTTACAAATGATTTATTGAATTAACCTATACAAGTGGCGGTGGCCATGGTGTAGTGGTTAGAGTCATTGCTTGTGACCCGAGCGGCAACGGAAAAAAGATAAAAATGTGACATCTGACAGTTCGGGGTTAGTAAAAATGGAGCGCTATACGAAAGAACAACGCATTTTCATTGGTGAGCAATATTTTAAAAATAATGAAGATTTGTCAGCAATTTTCGAACAAAATCATCTTCAGTGAAGAAGCTCATTTTCATCGTGATGTCTTCGTTAATGGTTAAAATTGTCGCATTTGGGGTTCAGAAAACCCACGAGTACGTAATTTTTGAGAAACAAATGCATCCACAACGCCTGACTGTTTGGTGCGGATTTCGGGCTGGAGGCATTATCGGATCATTCTTCTTTGAAAATGCGGCGGGCTAGGCAGTAGCAATTAATGGTGTTCTTTAACGTGACATGATAACAAAGCCGTGTTGGAAATATCTGCTACAAAACTATCGTCCAATAGCGTTATTTCAATGCTCTCAAAAGTAATGGAAAATGCAATAAATGTCGAAATAATCAAATATCTAGAAGGCCAACGATTAATAAGCGACAGGCAATACGGATTTCGAAGCCATCGTTCCACTGGAGACCTGTTAAGCTATGTAAAGCACTTATGAACGCAAGCGATTGAACAACACGGCAAATCTAGAGCCGGAGTCTTGGACATATCAAAGGCATTTGACCGAGTCTGGCATGGAGCCCTATTAGGCAAGTTAGCGTCTTATGGATTACTACAACAACTCTGCGGATGGATGCAAAATTTCCTTCTGGGAAGATCGATCCAAGTTGTGGTAGATGGTGTATCATCTAATTCGTTTGCTATAAATGCAGGACTCCACATCAACGATTTGCTTGGATCGACAAATAATAATATCTACAGCTTTGCTGATGACAGCACTCTTATATCCTCTATCTCGAACAGTGGGCCTGTGAATGCGGCTACATCACACAGCCAGAGATGTGAACAAATTAGTTATCTAAATGGTGATCTGGACAAAATCTTGAAGTGGAGAAAAGACAAATTGGTTGTATTTAATGCGAACAAGACACAGCTCACAACATTTTCCAGGAAAAATGCATCAACAGTTCCTCAGATCCAAATGGATGACCATCCAATCCATCCCAAGGACTCAATGTACCTAATAGGAGCATTGGTCAATTCAGGAATCACATGGTATGGTAGGACCACATATCCTATATCGCAAGATCAGCGTCCGCTAAGTTGAGCTATTTATTTAAAGCAAAAAGGAACTTTAGCCCCAAGGTTAGACCAGACCAGGAATATTGTTCCCATATATGGAGCTCGGCCCCCAAGCATTCACTTAACCTACTTGACAGCTTACAGAGATGAGCAGTTCGACTTATTGGAGACGCTACACTCACATCGAATTTACAACAGTTGGTGCACAGAAGACAAGTCGCTGACCTAAGCTTGTTCTATAGGTACTTCCATGGTGGATGTTCCGAGGAACTCAAAGACATTATCCCTCGAAGTGCAACTTTTGGGGGCCCCACAAGACATGCTGCTAATGCTCATGACCATACACTTGACAACCACGAGGACATCAACTTTCCCTAACTCCTTCTGTTACAGGACAAGCAAACTTTGGAATTCGCTTCCTGGGGATATATTTCCGGAAGACTACAATTTGCAGCAATTTAAGTGCAGAAGGAACATACATCTGCAAGCATTTTGGCGGCGCTGATGAAGCTTTGTATGTTTGCCTTTCCCGGGAGAAGTGCTTGAAATAAATACATAACCCCAATCTGTACTCTATGAATCAATAAAAATTTAAGCTTTGTAGTTAATAGTCTATATTTTCTATCAAAATTATATTTTGCTTGAATTATGGGTCACCCTTTGGTTGAGACAGACTGCCGATATTCATATATGTACCCTTTTATAGCAACACTATGTATTTTATATCATTATGTATGGCAATGCCAAAATGTTATAATTAAAAAAAAAGCTGGTATTGAGATTCGGAAATTTGTTTGTGGTGTACCACACGTCCTTACTGATTGCAGCTACACTTTTTCTTTGTCCTGCTATATTCTTTGCAAGTGAAGCATGTCTTTGTCTGTCTACGCGGTTATTGGAATGCCTATCGATCCCATTAACGTGTCGTGGCTACGCACAAAAGCAAGTCCTCATTGGCATGAAAGACAACCTGCAGGTAAAGGAATATTAAAATCGAAAACACAAACACATTCTAGGTATCGTAAATTTGAAGCGAACGGCCATTTTATCGTCCACTCTCTCTTAACGTAGATACCAAATACAGATTTCTATCAAAAGTGCAATGGGGTGGAATCGAACTTTTTTGTCCATTCGGGAATTATTTTTAAAAGTGGATTTTCGTTGCGTTTTCTGTGCAATCTATCTTTCTCTTTCTACTTCCTAAAAATCTACCTGGGTGACTGTGTGAACTAAATGCGATGGCAGAGCTATATACGTATGTGGCTTTCTAAATGCCGTGTACTACCACCTTAACACTCGCTTAGCGCGAGTAGCATTTAAAGGTTGTACCTACTCAAAGTTATAGGACCTCGTATTTGTTTGTACCTATATTTTGTTCATACAATTTGTCCAGTTTTACGGTTGGTTAAGAGTCATGTCTCCACTCACATACTCACACGAGAAGTCATCGCATAATAGTCTTCTTTGTCAAATGAAAACATCTGCTAGTTTATTTAAGCCCCCTTGTAGTTTCGACTAACTTAACGAGCATCTACAACTCCGACAAACTTTGAAACATCTTAACAACTCTGGTTATTTGCAGATAGTTATAACATGGACCCCATACTAAAACTTGTACAACAAGCCATTGAAATTGTTTAAAGTTGAAGTGAACTTCTGTCGATAAGAGTATATAGGATAACAATAATACCACAAGAAGTCCCTTTGCCCTTCGGCAACAAAGAGCCAAGCAAATGCATCAAATGATACCCTCAACTATGTCACCATCAATGAATGGATGTTCACATTTTAGTCGGAAGTATATATACCACAATTGCATTCCAAATTGCCATACAGATTTGAAAACATAAAGTGTGTAAGGGTATCACTACCAATTTGCACAATTCTCGGAATTCTAAATTGACTGTGGAATATTGACTTTCAATGACTGGTTGCTTTGTCAACAAACAGTCGTAGACGTAGTCGGTTTTAGGAAAGGTTCCCCTTCCTTCATAGGTAAACCACAAAAGTATGATTTCCTTGTTTTTTTTTAAGGACAAAACAATCTACAGATCTTTCCCAATATTTGTTTGTTTTCAAGCATTATACAATAATTCTACTTCCATGACAATGACAATGAAAACGATATGTAATCTTCTCAGAAAAAATACTCATATGGCAGTGACAAAAAAGTGTGTACCTACTGTTGTTGCCGTTTCTAGGAACACATGTGCTGATGACAATCGATAGTCATTTTTATATTGTGTCCCGTAAAAAAAAAAAATATTCTATTTCTTCCTTCCATCACATCTTCATCTTTAACGTTCGCCATGATGTGCATATAGGGCAGTTTTTTTATTCGTCCTCCAAGAATTGCTCGTTTCTTACTTTGCATTCAAAGTCAGGTCCCTTTTCGAATGGTGTAGGTAAACGACTTGTCGTCGTCGTCGTCGCTGTGGAGTATATCGTGTTGACATAGAAATGGTGAAAGGCTTTTGCTTTTTTTATTGCCTGGGTGGGAAAACGTTTTTCTTTTTAAGGTGGATGAGTGCGCAAAAATGAGTAGGTAATTGGAGCAAATAAAATAATAATAAGGACGAAGCAATGTCAACACAATTCGAGGTGTGAGAGAAAACTATAATTTACTGACATAATTTACCGTTTTTATCCGACTGCCTATCAGAGGTTATTGAAGTATATTGAGTCCTGGATGCTGGAGGATACCGCCTACATGTGCAGAGTTTTAACTTAAAAATTCACAAATTTTGCTTCCTTTATGTCGGCTTAATTGGATTGGAAGCAGTCAAATTCGCGTGAATTTTTCGACTTTCTATTTTTAATTGGGAGAAATTGAAAATTTGTTGTAGTATGTCGTGAACATAGATTTACGTGAACAAATATTGGCTTTATCGATTGCTTTAGGCGACAGCATTCTATTGGGTTTATACAAAATAAATAAAAATAAATTGAATATTGATAGAAGTTACGTTTAGGATACACACCGTCATTAAACGAGAGGTTGGTTTAGGTAAATAGTGTTTCTTTTAAGGAAATAATCCTAATCAAGGAAACTATGCAGTATGAAATAATCACCTTTATTATGAGAGGGGTCTTATTTTCACCGCGTTTTTTAACGACCAATATCGTCGTTTTTCTTGTGATTTTTTGGAGTACCTACACTAATGAATCCGCAAGACGTTTAGCAACAAATGCGGCGTTCAGTGTCATTAAAACTCCACTAATTGTAATTGTAAATTCGAATTGATGTGTTTTAAGTCGTCGTTAACGCCACTTGCAATAAGGGTGAATGCAATCAATTTGACGGTTTCATACATTTAAGTTTAGCAGTCTGATGCAAAAGGGCTGTAGAATGTAATAAAAAAATGTTTACATACGTCATTTAATGGCTCTGCAAGGATTTCTATTTTACAACTAAAATATTGTTTGTTTTTAGATCTTTTCGTTGAAGCTACAACAAAGTTTTCAACGAGTGTATGTTGGGAACACAGTTTTAGGAATGAATGCAAACTGAAGTTTTTCAGTTTCAATTAAAACTGCAATATACCCACTTCGAATGGAACAAGATGCATTATTAATTTATTACATTGACCCATTGGAAGTGTTGCTGATTGTTGAATAGCAAAAAATTTTTATGTTTTTGGAATGTAACCTAAAAAAAAAAGTCACCCGAGGCAAAAAAAAAGGTCCCAACCCATCAAGATATGAATAAAATAAATCAAGAAAAAAAAATTGGTTTGTTATTTTTTAACAAAATATAAACTCAGTAAAAAGTAATAACAATTGATATTTTTTTATTAAGTACCTAATTATTGGAATTTAAGAGGTTTAATCCTTTAAGGCCTTCCGCACACGACTGGTCATCGTCACATCATGAATTTGCCGTGCAGCTACGATAACGATAGACGTATTAAACCGCACACGACGCAATTTCCAATCGTCAAAATACAAAGCGTAAAAATGTCGCCTGACATTTTTTTTTTAAATTAAATACGTATGTATTGAAAAATGTAAACAAACTTCAAGCGTACTCGCACAAATACGATAAGCGGCCGACATTACTCGACAATAGTCGTCTCGTCATGTAGCATGCATGCATGCGACGATTACGCGTAGCGTACGAGTCGTGTGCTGTTTTCTATTTAAATACAAGTGTGCGGCAACAAATCGTCTGCCTCTCGTACATCGCACCGCATACGCTACGATGACGATACGGGTCGTATGCGGAAGGCCTAAGATTCACCTAACAACAAAACGTATGGCATTTAAGTCATAGCCCGTCGACATGGCACATCTCCGATTTGGAGGTAAAAAACCATTTAAAAAACTTTGAAGTTATAGTTAAAGCCATATCTTTTAGATAAAGGTGTTCAAAAAAATTATATTTCGAATTCGGTTCTGATGTAGGTATGTATGATGCAAAATATGGCGCTTCGACGCTTTTTGCCTAAAAATGGCTTTTGCTTTAAGTTTTGATTCCAAATCGTAGGTGAAAAAGTTGTTAAACTTAATTTTTTGAAAACTTGTTATAAAGATAAAAGTTTAATTAAGAACATTGTTTTTACCCATTTGGTAAAAGTTTTAAGAAAAATAAGTGTAACTTATTGGAGCAACAAATTTCATAAATATTTGCAAAATGTATACACAACCGTTTTTGTAGCTATAATAGTTCTGAAGGTGGGCGCTGTAGCGCAGTGGTTATTGTGCTGGACTACTGTGGGAGGGATCCCAGGTTCGATTCCCGGAAAAACACAAATTACGTCTTAAGGTTTTTTCTACTGCGCCACCTCTCGCAAACGTCTGACAAACATCCGAGAGTATGAATGTCCTGAAAAATGTTCTCAATTCAGCCGTTCGGAGTCTGCATAAAATTGTAGGTCCCTTCCATTCGTCGCAAAAATAGAAACTCACACAAAACGAATGGTTGCGAGAAGCTAGACCTAGGAGGGTGTCTACTCGCCTGTTGCGCCACCTATTTATTTATTTGAATTTTAATAGTTTTGAAGTTTTTGAAAAACGCGTCCAAAATTCATTATTTAAAAAAATATGGTCGCCATGGATCCTGGTAGTAAAAAAGTCGCCAAATGACAACAATGAGGCTCACCATTCTGGTTTTTACCCATTCCTTAACCTCGCTTAGCCAAATCAGTTCGAAAAGATAAATGTCGTTAAAGAAATGTTACTCTCAGTATTTTATTGGGAACAAAATAAGTTTCCCACGTATTTCCTGTTCATCTGATTTACCTACTTTATTTTCAAAGGAACACCTTTCCTTGCCAAATGTTATTCTCACGAATCG
Organism: Cheilosia soror; assembly: GCA_949372485.1. Taxonomy (NCBI): domain Eukaryota; kingdom Metazoa; phylum Arthropoda; class Insecta; order Diptera; family Syrphidae; genus Cheilosia; species Cheilosia soror. Next base: position 125,591,138 of record OX443561.1, read on the forward strand.
TTTATTGTTGGCGATTAGTTTAATAAATGAAAAACACGTTTCATTCTCCCACGGTCTGAATGCTTCACGATGTTCAAAATGTTATCAACATGTTATTATATTTTTGACAAAGTAAAAGACCGCAAATCCTTTACAGACACCATTCAAGGTCTACTGAATCGTTTTTTAGAAAATTATGTGATGAAAATGGGGAATAACTTATTCTTAAAAATGTTCCTTTCGAAGAACGAACTATTGATTAGGCAGTCGAAATTCAGAAACCAACTTTAAGGGATATGATAATTCGACATTAATTTTTCCTTATTATATTTTCTCTGGGTACCGTTTCATAGGGTTAGCTATAACTAGAGAGTCATAAGTCAGAGCTTATTTTAAAAGTAATTTGGAGCTTATTTCACGAATAACTTGACTAAGATTATGCTTAAAAGTTTGAATAGTTTTTGGATTGCCATTATGATACCGGTGCCCTTTAACAGAAAGTCCAACGGCCGACGTCAGATCAAGCAACTCCGAGATGTTCAGGACATTCATTGGCCATTTGCCATAGGGGAATTGCAGAAAATTGCAAAGTCGACCAGCTCGTTAGACATGTCGATTTTACGGTAAAAGGAGAGTCTCTATAAATACCTCTCGCTACGTGTAAGCTTTTAATTAAACTAAATGCGATAACAACGAAGTCTACCAGCTGCACAGCGACATTGAATTTTTTGGAAAATCCAAAGCAGTCGTTTAATCCTATCTTTATGTAGGGCTAATGAGGAGGCATCGCTACTAAGAGTCTTCAAATTGAAGACGGAATTAGAACCACAGTTGAGAAAATAACTAAGAAATAAAAAAATAAATAGTTGGCGTAACAGGCGTGTAAACACCATAGGCCTAGCTTCTTACAATCATTCGTTTGTGTGAATGGGAATTTTATACCGAGTCCGAACGGCTGAATTGAGAAGCTTTTTCAAGCCAGTTATACTCTCGGATGTTTGTCAAACGTTCGCGAGATGTGGTGCAGGCGCAGTAGAAAAAACCTTAAAATGTAGAACTCGGAAATATTTTTGCTAAATTAACACAAATTATGAAGATTTGTATCAGACATAAAATCCTTGGATAACAATGTTTTTTGGAATCTACTTAAAATTTCTGTCAAGTCGATATTACATTTTCATAAATTCGTAAACGCCACAAAATGACTAAAAATTGTATGAGAGTCATGACTGCTTACGGTCAGGCCTAACCTAAGACCTCGCAAAAATAAAAACGATGGAATATTAACGGAGTCTTCAAGACATTCTATTCTATAGTAATATCTAGGGTTGTCGTTTTGAAATCCGCCTTCCAGTCAGATTTGACTGGAAAAAAACAGTCAAAAATCTAAAATCCAGTCAAAAAAACAGCCAAAGAAATTCAAACAAAAATTCAGCTAAAAATCCAGTCATAAAAGTATAAAAAAAACTAAAAATACAAGTAAACGTGTTATCAATGGTCTGGCCGTTGCTTTTGATACCCTCCACTGCATACATTATACAAGTCATGCAAAAAGTTAGCCATGTGAGGCATGGGCATTGGTCTAATGTTGGTTTGGTGTGAGGGGTACCAGAACCAGAACTACTTGACCGATATAGCCCATATTTTCAATACCAACCTGAACTGTAGAAAGAAGTCCTCTGACAGAATTTCATTCGCCTAGGTCAATTCATTTCCTTTTGACACTATATCGTGTTTTCAACAGAACAGACAGGTAGACGGACATAGCTGAATCGATTCAGAACTTGATGCTGGTCAAATCCGGTGACTCTTTCTTTAAGTTACAAACGTAATGATAAAGGAAATATTCCTTCATGTGGAGGGTATACAAAATGTATTAACTTATAAATGAACTTTATATATCAATCTCTCTGAGCGCTTCAATTGTCCCCCCATCATTTGCATCTGAATTCATAATGTCGAATATTTTATTGCTGTTTCTGTAAGTACATAATAATTAGTACCAACCAATTATTTTGTTACTTCGGCCGGTATAGGAAAGTTGAACCTCACACAACTGATAAATTTTCAGTTTTAAATATTTTTTTGTAAGTTGGCAAAGGCAAGTACTTGTGCAAATGCAAACGCATAAATTGGTTCATTGTATGAGTGGTATATGCTTCCAAGCTCAGAGCAACAAAAAAAGTGAAATTTGAGCAATAGTTGTTCGTTTTTTTTATTTTTTTCTATTTCCACTTTGAATTTAAAAATTTATGTTGATAGAAAAGTGATATTACACGAAACATTTCAAAACAGTCAAACAAAATTCGTATCCAGCTAAAAAACCAGCCGGCTGGATTTTAAAAAATCTTCCAGCTAAATTCATATCAATCCAGTCAGATTTGACTGGAAAGCAGTCAAAATGGCAACGCTGGTAATATCCACCAGGTAAGAAAAGTGCGCATATATCGTGTATGAAGAAATGGATGAATTTTTAGATTTTTTTTTCATTAGGAATGTATTTGGGGATGATTAGAATTTTTCTGTCAGAATACCTATAATTTTTGATGAATCATTGTGTAAATTGTCTTCCAAGAATTTTCTTATTCATTTTATAATTTTTTGAAGGATAGGATTATGCGAATCTCTGTTTCTTTTTCATTTTCAATTGGATTAAAAACCAGCTAATCAACGATCAATTTCGAGAAGCAGAGCATCACAAGTTTGAAGTAAACTTCATCTGTTATTTTAATTCCAGGTTTATTTACTTTCTGGCTATGTACTTGTACAGAGATAAACCACTTTCATAGAATTATAGAAAATTAGGATAACCGACATTAGATTGTATTAATAGCTGTCTCAACAACAAGTGAAAATACTTGTAAGCGTCAGTTAAAACAATTGTAATACCATGCACCTGTCTTCTAAAAAATTCCAAAAAATATTCCAACCACAGCTTAAGATGAACTGATATTCCCCCCATTCCAAAATTGACAAATGCTTCAAATGCCCTGCTATCATACAGATATGTCCTTTTCTAAAGCCGCTACAGAATTTACCCCATATAGTTCATTCACTACCCAACCTAATGACCTATCAAACCCAACAACTTCCTCAATTCAACGAAATTTACTGCTGCCATTTTGTCCCTATTTCTATTTCACAAATCCCCACAAATTTGTGCGCAACCCATTCGCTATGCATACAATCGTTTAAAACGCAACAACAGAAAGAACACAACTTAAAACCGATAAAACCATCTTACCAGCAACACCACTCAATGGCTATAAATCTATCCAGAAAATAACCGTGTTACCCGTACCCCTCTGGCCATTTATTTCAAAATAATATAAATCTATTTGAAATCTTTTGCATCCCTTTCCTTATCTACCCTAAGAAACATGACAAAGAAAAAGAGTATATCCAACCCGAAGACAAATGGTGAGTAATTTGGACTGATTTATCGCCAACACGTAGCCAAGAGTGCTTATGCTTAGGCACTATACGTTGCTCGTTTTGCTTATTACTTTTGATAGCTTTAGCCGCAACACATCATAATCATTACCCGCAGAAAAATGTTATATTGTATATCCTTTTTTTTTAAGCCAATACGAGCCTTCCTTACACAACAATCTAATGAAGCACTTAACACTTTTTCTTTCTTTCGCACTCGGTACCACTTTGGACTCTTTTTCTGTTGGTGGGTGTAATTACAATTTCATATCCACTGATCTCACGATTTTGCCAACATTAATCACAACGATACAACGGTAGTTCACTTTTTGAATAAATTTCCACAGCGGAATACATTATTCATGGAATGGATCAGTACGCACGGGAATGGATTTTATTTCATATAATCCGCACAGTAAATCAGGCATCCTTAGAGACAGTCACAAGCCGAAGCCAGATGGAGCACGTATTATCCCAGGGACTAACTAAGAAGCTTAGTGTATTCCGGATACATTTCCACTGCTTAAGATAGAAATTCAATGACAGAAAGGCAATCGAAAAGGCGATTATCGAGACAAAATATTAAATTATGTCCACGAGCACAAAAACGAACAAACAAACAAAAAAAAATTAGAAAAAAAAATTACCGAACTCGACAGGCTAAGTATCCATGAATTATGACAAAATTCTAAGCTTAAGCTAGGACAAAGTTTTGTTAATTTCGCGCCTTATTGGTTTTTATTGAGCTTCTATGTCTCTACTTATTACGTAGGTACGTATGCACAGGGTTACTACTGTATAGGGGGTATTTTGTATGCGAATGAATAACCGAAAAAATCGTATGGATACGCGCGCGTTTTCGATGACTTATCGGCGCTTACTGATAGCGTATCCTTGAATTGCCTTAAACACTTTTGTGGGGGGATGCTGTTGTTTTGGAGATGCTGTTGTGCAGACCGAAGAGAAGTCATGCGCACAGATTCCCCAAACCAATGGGATACGGATACGGATAACTAACCTATGTCTACATGTGGAATCTGTAGATGGGAGATTCTGCAAAGTTGCGTTCTTGCTTTAGGATGCTATTCTCTTACTACCCTTCTCTTTCAATTTGGAGTGTTAAATTCTGTAGTAACGTAAGTCCAAAATTTACGATGGCATAGAAGATTTTAGATTTACGATTTACGAACCTCGGAACGATAAAAAAAATGAAAGGATATTTTATAGGAAAACCCATTTTTAAAATTAGATAGTAGTTTCATGGATGGCTTAGATAAAATTTTATCCTATTCGTTATAATGTGTGTAATATGCATCTGTATAGAATTCTCTTTGAGGTGGTTTTTGAATACAGTTCTCTTGGAACTATTCATATCAAACTGAGAGTTGGTTAAGGGCAAGAAAGCGTGCGGGATGCATTTAATGGTAAAAATAAAAGGAGGATGAGTGATTGCAGCTTCGTTCTTGTAGGTGAGGTGTAGCACAAGTTAATTACAGTGCCTGGTTTTTACATTGAGGGGATAATTAGAAACTTACAACGAAAATCCTTTACACTTTGATGTTGCAAAGCGGTCATCTGACCGAATTTGAGGCCGAATGAGACAATTTCCCTTCCCCATTATTTATGAATAAATCTCAAGCTTAAATCTTTGAGAAAAGATGCTAGTTGATGCTCCCTCTTTGACGCCATCACCAGTCTACACATATCCTCGCTTAATCATAACACCTTAAAAGTCGAAATACAGTGAGGATTGACTTGGCATTCAAAACAGACAGCACCCCAAGCAATTTAAGTAGAATTATGCGCTGAGGTAAACAATATAGAATCAAGCTTGTAAACGAAGCAACATCTGCATCAGACATTGACATATTGGAAGTGTTTCTTACCTCTCATAAATAGACATTGCAAGTTATATTATCGCCTCTAGACTCAAAGGATCTTATAACATTATTATAGGAAATCGCCATTAGGACAGCTGTATAGAGTGAAATGTAGTCAATATTGTAGCTGTTCTTGGGAATATGGGAAAGCCATTTGGACGAATACTACCACTATTCATGGGGTATCAAAAATGACACTGGCAGGTATGAAATTGTGTTCTTTGTTAAAGAAAGGGATATTCGATTGAAAGAAAATTCACTTTTCTACTTGAGCTATTCATTGTGTGCATTCAGTTTTCAGAAAAACCAATTGAAATTTGACAAGTTACAGACGTTTACCCTATGGCTCAAAGTTCCGATAACATTCGAATTTTTTTGGATTAGAAAACATGTTAGCAAGTTTGACCTCCTTATCAATTTATTGACTTATTTAAAGCCAAAATTTGGTGTTTCGGAATCGAATTGAATTGTTAAAAACTATATATTTTATTTTTTTTTAATTGAGAGATATTTTAAAAAGTTCATCATTATATTGAGTCTTTTTCGTATTACTTGGTATAGTTTTGGCGAAACTCTGGCTGTACCCTAGCACATTCAAACTAAAAACGGGGCTGGTTGAGTTTTCAGCATGTTTTTAGGCATTATCTTTAAAAGGTACTCCGCTACTCCCGATATGTGTATCAATGACTTATTTGAAATAAGCACGCAAATGAAGTCTCATAGAACTCTGGGATTAATCAAAATCTTGGTCATAACAAGCGCAATCGCTGATCTAGTTTGGGACTTGAACTACGGAAAGACAAACATTTGTCATTAGTTAGTTTACGACATGCCAAACGCGACATACGCATGCCACTCTGACGTCACGATAATTACTCGACATATTGTAGAATACGTCACGTTTTATTATATTGTGGCATGTGCGAAAAGTATGCCGTGTACACGGCATGCACGTTTTGTCTCAAAGTTGGCTTGACAACCCAAGTCCATCATACTGACAACTACGGTTGTTGGCTCAAAAATAACAATATGACGAAAATGAGGATTTATCGAATCTCCCCGGACTGCGCCTTTCTTTTGCTAAGGACACTAATATTAGAGAAATAAAGTCACCAAACCAGTGCCAAAAAAGGCCCCATTTCCTCAAAAAACTTGCACTTTACCTCATCACGCACTAAAACTCCCTTTGCGGCGAACATAGCCGGTCTGTGTGCCAAGAATGCCTCGATTCTAAACTTTAAGGTATTTCTAATATTCAACTACGTGTGTGATCTTAATAAAAAATAATTTGTCATTTTGTTTTTGAAATAATTACAAAACTATATTGGGGTTTTCTGGACCCCAGGGTAGCAATAGTGTTTCTCCAGGGATGGGTAGGGTTTAAGGGTTAAAATTAACTTGGTTAAAATAAAAAATAAATAAAAACTTGAATAGGTTGATAGCTACTAAAAGCTGCCAAATTAGAACGGTTGCCATTACCAAATAGTTTAGCTAGAATTATTAACGATTCGAAGATTTTTGTTTGACTATTTTTATTTTAGACTTCCATAATTCGACTACATATTTATATTTATACACAATTTACTTAGGCAAGTTGGCTCGGATAAATTCAAATCATAACCTTCGACAGAACTATATATAGACACTAGACAGTACCTATCACTCAGTAGATTTTGACCGAAACTTGGTTATTTTTAACGAACCGATTTCTCTTTGTACGTGTAGCACTTTATGAAATTTAACAATTTATACATAATATCTCTTATTTCTTCGTTATAGGTATATATCTTCGAAGGTGATATTAGAAAACGATCGATGCAAGAAGACGAATATTTAAAAAATCAATCATATACTTACACGGTGGCGTATACTTGCTATTTTTCTTTACTAAAATATTACGAAATAGAAATGAATTCTCACCTCAGAAGAATTGTAAATTTCTTTATTGCTTAGCCATTTAAAAATGTCCTATTATTCTGTAATATTTGCCAGTTTAGATAGTATACGCTTCCACTGAATAAGGTTTAATGTAATTTAATGCTTAATCAAAAGTAGTCAATCAGGTTTTTATCTATGAGGACTAAGACGAATTTGAAAACTTTCTAAGCCTTCCTGAATATCGGGCTCTTGTATTGTTGTCAGTAGAAACAACAAATCTGAGACGAACCTAGAGAACTGAGCGTCGAAATTAAGTGAACACGTCTGCGCCTCATGTTCTTATTTGTGTTTGAAGTTTGAATACATTTTTTTGATATAGTTTTTGCTTTCGAATATGTTTTGCTATTACTTTTTCGTTATCAAACTTTTTACAGGGTGTTGGTTTTTAGACCTATTTCAAGACCCTTAAGAAAACCTAAAAGAACATCGGTGTTCAGTCACTTTTGACGTTCACTGTATAGTGTATAATAATTTACTTATTTTCTATCTTTAGTGGTCATGTCATTCTGACAGACGGCCACGCATAAAATTTTTTTATAAAAAATTAGATTGTTGACATAGATTCCAGTCAATTACGTGTGTAAATTATTAAAAAATTGTCTTACAATTGCTGATTGTGGCGGTGGTCGCGAACACAATGTCGGAGGTAGAAGCAGCCAGGACTTTAGTTATAGGTATAGCTAAAGGCTGCAAAGGTAGTGAAGTTAGAGTTAGTAGTTGCTCGGTTATACGATATATGAGCGAAGAGAAAATTGTACTAGTTGTTTCAAGTTTCAAATCAAACATAGATGGCATTAAGACAGTTCTTAAAATAAGAAAAGCAAATCCATACTACTTATAAAATGCAACGTCCGTCTGTTCGTTTCTCCATAACTCGAGAACCATACGTCCGATTTTCATGATTCTTTTTCTGATTTATAGATGTGTGGCCAACTTAGTCCGTAGGGTGGGTGAGAATTGCTCAGGAGTAAAGGCGTCGCGGGGAATAAGAGGGTTCTCACGAACCGTTAGCCGTATAAACTTCAAAGTTTGTGTGTTGATAGATGAATCAAAGTTATTACATGCCTCATTCATCGTTTTTCAAAATTCGACCTATAAGGATTGAAAAACGTTTGCACCCTACTTTTCTATTTCGACCTTACTACGCTCAACTTGCCATTATACTCATAAATCTACGTATGTCATTTCAAGAAATGCTTTTATTTGTTAGCCAAAACTTCACCGAGTATTTTGAGTTAAAATTCATCTCTCTGGTCCATCCAGAGGGTGAGATATAATAAATTGAATATAGATCTTATTTGGCCAAGTGCGAAAAAAATGTTTTCTCGACTGCAGTTGTGCTTAGGGATAGTTTTATATTGCGTTTCCAGAATAGAATATGATTACTCGCACGAATCATATTCAGAATGCATATTGTACGACATACTCATGTATGGCGTACAGTCAAAATCGGTTATAACGACCTTCAAGGGACTGACGGATTTGGTCGTTATAAGCGATAGGTCGCTGTAACCGATATCAAAGTGCATACATAAATTAATCTTTTTTAAATTTTTTATTTATTTTTATAGTTTTTATTTGTACCAGACAGATATATGTACATACATACGAGATAACTTTATGCAAACCGAATAAAATCAAAACTCTTCGACCACTCGTCACACAGAAAAATTTGCACTAATTAATTTCCCCACCTACTATTGAACAAACTCAAAACCAATACTAAGCGCAAAAATAAAGAATAATAATATCTCAACAAACGGTGAGCTGTAACATGTCTAGACAGATACATCGCATGTACAGACCCATAAATAGTTTACCGTTTCAGAAAAAATGCAGTCGCACAAACAGCTGCGTCGATCTTAGTCGTTATAACCAATATTTTATTTCAAAACAAGGAAAAAATCGGTCGTTGTAAGCGATATGTCGTTGTAAGCGATGTCGTTGTAAACGATTTGTTATTCAATGGGTTTATAATGGAGCTCAGCCGGGACCTAAGAATTTGGTCGTTATAACCGATACGTCGTTATAACCGATGTCGTTGTAAGCGATTTTGACTGTAGTTGAATTTGATGTAGGCAATGGATATGCATAAAACAAACTAAATATGTATGTATGTATGTCTACGTACATATACGAGGTTTGTGGTGCGTAAGCGATAGATACATATCTACCTATATGTATTTGAGATCTGCCAGCTATGGAAAGTGTAACGATATGATCGCGTAGTATAAATAATTAGATCATACCTGTGACGAGTTTTTATTTATGTGAAATCTTATGTCCATTGTCTTAGGACTTTCAAATGGGTACATGTTACGTAAGGACTAAGTTGGGGACGGAGGAAGGGTAAAGGGGTGGTAGGGACTAACTCCGGAACTATTTGGCCGATTTTAAAAATTCTTTCAAGATTGTACCGGCTACTTCCTCCGGATCAGTATAGGTTAGTTAGGGTGTGGATGGGGGAAGGGGAAACGGGGGTATAGGGGCTATTTTCGGAACTACTCGGCCATTGCCAGAGTTGGCCTCCGACAGCCACGTCAAATGAATGTTCACGTGTAAGCTGTAGGCGTAATTTGTTTATAGCTACTTGCGCCCATTAAATAAATAACATGTAGGTATAGTTTATGAAAAGGCATAGCAATCAAATATTTTGTGAGCTTAAAAAGAAGACAAAATGTAAACAAGTAAAAGTGTTACCATCGGCCTGGCCGATGATTTGATACCCTCCACTATATGTACTGGTACAGGTACACGCATGTGTCTAATATTGGTTTTGTATGGGAGGTACCAGAACTACTTGACCGACATAGACAATTTTTTAATACCAACTCATAAAATTTCATTCACCAGTCGATTCGTTTGGACGCTATCGTGCTTTCAACAGACAGATAGATAGACAGACAGACAGACCGACAGACGGACATGGCTAAATCGCTTCAGAATGTGATCCTATATATTTTGTAGGGTCTCCGGTAAATCATTCTTGGCGTTACAAACGTAATGACAAAGTGAATATACCTACCTTCCTGGGGAGGGTATAACAAATGTGCATTTATGTACATATATGATAGTTGAAATAAATAAAAATTGGAACCAAATGGACGCGCTTTAATATTTCCCACTTGCGTCTAACTCATTCCTCATAGTCGACTATCTGACACGAATGCTAATTCAAAAATCAATTCATCCCCCAAGTTTATATATCGGTTTATCATTAAATCTAAAATTTTAGGTGACACTGAAACGTTTTTTTTTTATATATTGGGATCAGAAAATCGCAGACGGAATTCCGTCAACATTAAACCGTCTGTCTGGATGTGTCACACACTATAACCAGAATCACAAGTGAAACCCATTAGCTCAAGTGGGACAAAAAAAAACTCATGATCTCAAGGGATGAATACAAATCTCGTCAGTTAAAATTCACACAGGAACGACCGAGCGTACGAGTAGATGTGGCAGATATCCGACGACCTACTACGGAATTCAGCACATAAGTAAACTCTTAAAAGAGCAAACGAGGGCTTAAAAAAAAAATGTCACGCAGCCCACGGTTGCTAAATTACACAGCTCTGCATTTTTTGTAAGGAGACATTTGTATCGATTTCCAGACAGCACATTTTACACCACACCACCGTCAATCATTCGATGTCAACTTCCAATTGAATTCGTTACAGATACATCGGCATTTATCCAGATCGGGGTTACAGCTTTCCGTTGCGCAGCATGTCAGTCAAAAAGAACCTAATCCGTTTGCAATGGCATACGTGATCTCTGCCGCCAAGATAATAGATGCAAGGACTAACGAATAAAATTTAATGATATGGAAGCTTTTCGTTGGCCTAAAACGTTGTTGGATACAAACAGAAAATAGCATAATCCCATGGCAACAACAAGGACGATAATAATATGCGAACACTGTCGTATGTTCAAAGGATAATTATAATACAATAAATTCGCCGTTACGTACTATCCACTTAAGTAAATTGGGGAAATATATATATGGATATATTTTGTTTGTTGTTGTTTGCTTACGATTGACTCTTTCCAACTCCCTATCCAGTGCTACGGTCCGCGAAAACAACAACAAGGCTGAAAGGGCTGTATTTGTCACTTTGTGTACATTATCTAATTATTTTGTTGAAACAAGCCACTGTGCCATGTGTGCAAAGCCAACACTGTACCCTTGGGCTAAATCAATATTATTTTACACCTTTTTCGGTGTGGCACCCGGGTGAAACATGAACATGCTTTTAGAGAGCCGGCTTCGTTTTGCTTCACAATCCCAAGGTAAAGTGAATTTGCGTTTGAAATCTTAATCAAAGGTGAGTTTTAATGAGTTTTTGGAGAGCCGACAAAAAAAGCCTATTGGCTGTTTGTGTTTGTTTCTTTTTTTTAATAGGACATGGGCGGGGGTTGATTACGCTCGTGTGTAGCAAGCTTGGGCTAATCACAGAATTTAAATTGTAAATACTTTTGGTTAACGAGGTTAACGTGTTAGGAGAGGATTATTGCAAAAAAAAAAGGAAGCCAGCAAAGAAGCACAAGGTACGGACCAATCTGGTGCGCATTATCTAAGTAGAGGACATCAACTTTTAGGGCACTTGTAATTAGGGTGCGAAATGACTTACACGTGTTGAGCATCAGCCTTTTGTGACTTATTGGGAAACATTAATTTTTTTTTATGCTACAATAATATTCGGTTAGGGGGTCGGTGGGTCATTATTTTAAAGTTATTATTCATATGACAAGGAAGGGATATTATGTATTGTTGTTCGAAAAAAAAATAAGAGGTCCTTGTCAAAGATCTCGTTTAATATGTTAGTCAAAACTGCGATAAAATAATATTCAGTAGAATTTATGTGCATTCAGGAGAGTGTACAATTTCAAAGAACCCTCCTGCACGGGGTTATAATTTTCAGTAATAAAAAAAGTTCTGAAAAGAAGAAGGCCTCACTATCACGATTAGAATAAGCACTCACGAAAAATAATGTCAGACGGGAAGACAATATTTTAAGAGTGTTGCGACAACCTAAGAGCTATGATCTGACCCAACGACACTAACCTTAAATGAAAACGAGAATGTAGTATGAAACACAGTTTATGTAATGGTCCTTCATTTAGAGTAATTAGATTTTAATGGTAAGCAAATCAACAACAGTTTGTCATATCTATTGAGATACTTTAAACCTTGGACTGAAGATATCGTTCAAATACGCACCATGACATTTTTTACGTACTGACGATTATAGCCAATAAACTAGTAAAGTACCTACTTAAAACGGAGCTTGAAATTTAGTAATTATTTTTTTTAGCTCAGGAAGCGTCAAACTTCATATGATGAACCTCCAGACTATACTTCATGCTTAGACAGCTAGGGCCTGTATCACGAAACAACAATGAATGCTCATTTTTTATAGGCCCTTAAGGCAGCTATTTTATTAATTACTAGCAATGCTCGCAGCTCCGCCCGCCGGATTCATTGCTTTTAAATAAAACAAAATTTATTTGACTTATCATTGTATGTTTGTTTATAATTTTTTCTTTTTTTAACCTTACAAAATATGTTAACGGAATGTTTTTTTGTAAATATTTTTTTAGTGGGAGCAAGTATAAACAAATTACCACTGCAGTTCACACGCGACCATGCAAAACTCCATGTAAACTCCGGCAATGGCCGAGTAGTTCCAAAGATAACCCCTAAACCTCCATTGCCCTTTCCTAAAAAAAAAAATCCAAAAATGTAGCCAGTAGGTACAATGTTGTAAGAATTTTTAAAATCGGCCAAATAGTTCTAGAGTTAGTCCCTACCACCGCTTTACCTATCCCTCCCTCGTCCCAACTTATTCCTTACGTAACCTGTACTGATCCGTACGGTGTTACCATGATAACAGTAAAGGAATTTTTAAAACCGGCCAGTAGTTTGAGAGATACCCTTTACCACCCCCTTTATTTTTCCTCCTCTACCACACACTAAAACCTAAATGGGCATCAAATCTATACATGAGAGAAATGAAATACATCGTACCAATAGTTTAAAAAAACAAATAAAATATGGCTGAAAGACGAATGTTAGCTCAAAATACTCTGTAAAATATTGCCTAATAATTAAAAGCATTATCTTGAATTGACTTATATAGATTTATGGGTATAATGGCAAGTTAAGGGTAGTAAGGTGGAAATAGAAAAGTTTTTCAACCCTTATAGGACGAATTTTGAAAAACGATGAATGAGGCATGTAATAATTTTGACTTATCTATCAATACATAAAGTTTCAAGTTCATAAGGCTAACGGTTCGTGAGACCCCTCTTATTTCCCGCGACCCCTTTACTCCTGAGCAATTCTCACCCACCCTATGGACTAAGTTGGCTACACATTTATAAATCAGAAAATCATTTTAGATGTCGGGAAAAACCATAAAAAAAAATTATATTGGGGGATTCCCGGTAATCCACATTTAGATGTTGCTTGGGAAAACACCAGTTAGCATTCAAATTTTAAATTTTATGTATTATTTCCAATTTTTTGTGTTATTAAAATAATTTTTGGTTTAATGTTCTTGCCTTTTTTCATCAATAGGAACGCGTTTGAGTGCATAAAAAAATCTCTCATTAATTCGGAAAATTCGTTTATTCGGACTGACCTTCCCCCAACCATTCCGAATTAACGAGGTTTTACTGTAGTATGGAAGTATGGATAGATAAGCCGCCTGATGTTTGTCAAAAAGTGCAAACGCCTATATGTACATACCCTGATCTCTATCTGCTCAAACATTTTCACAATCGCTTAAAAAAAAAAAAACAAAAAAACTACGGAAACTTCTGATAGGTTTGACGTTGAAAACAAGTGGAAACGGTTTTGAAAGCATCAAGTAGGTTTTTAAAAAAATAAAAATAAATAAATTGAGTAGGGCCCAAAGCTAAGACAAAGTCTTACATATAGTACATAATGGTGATGACGATATTAGGGTACTAGTGAAATGAGTTTCCATCGTTATATTTCTGGAGTGATCAGCATTTCGCTTAAGGAACGCCAGAATACACGAAGTGCTTAATGTAGAGTAGCTACTACTCCGAACGGATGGGTACATGCGTCGGTGGTTTGGGCATGTAAGATGAGCCATAGAATTCATGCCACCAGAGAGTAGTCCTCCAGGTAGGCCCAGAAATATATAGTATCTCGAGGTAGAGAACTTGACTATCCTATACCATCCCTGGAATGCATAGGTATAGGGATACAGATTTAACTCAAGTAGATACTATAATAATTGCCTTACAATGATCTGTCAGAAGACCAAATATGTTTCGAGTGGGGACTTTGGTTATAAATTTCCTTCCAAAGTGGATGAAATAGGAATTTTGTCGGAAGTCGCGTAAAGCAATTTAAATTTAGAGAAGTCTGAGAGCAATGGATTGCCCTATATCAGCCGCATGACAATAAAAATAGATTTACATCAGAGGTGGGGAATAGAATAGAATAAAAGAACGAGCTGCTAGCTTTACACTCACTGAATCTTTTGACAGCCTTACGACAATTTAGGATCATAAGTTCGTTTCACTGTATTTCAACTGATGCTATATTGCATGTGTATTTCCAACTGATTCATGCGATGCTATAAATTTATCATATCTTCAATGATAACTATCGACAAATGAGTAATTTACACAGTGATGAGTGGCATTCGTCCTAACGGGCTTGATTAAAGGAGTTCCTAGAATTAGGTTGTCAAATAATATCTCCTATACCCGTGTGGGGATTGCCCTTGATGATTTAGAGTCGATGGCGGAAGATCGAGAGCTATGGAGGGTCCACTTGAGCAACCTACACCCGCGACCCACTTAATGGACAAGCGGACCATTGAAAATGATGATGATGATGATGAGGTTGTCAAATAGGTATATCCTGATTCCTGATGTGCAACCATTATATACCTATTTTCATCCGACAAATTAAGTGAAAATATAGATAAATTGTTCATCGATTTTATAACACTACTTACGTACAATCGTAAACACTCTAAAATGTAATTGTCGTTAGCTAAAGGTCTTCATTCGCTTACCTGAAAAGAGAAAAACAGAAAAGAAAAGTTAATACTAAGTTGAGTAATTCCAAATATCAGCTTCTAATAGAGTCAAAGTCAACTCTCTAAATGCAATTACTGAAACCTTCCTTCTCTCAGATGTTTTAATTAAATTCCCATGATGAAGCTATGTATGTATATAAAAAAATATATATGATCACCCCAATCTGGCAGACAATATTGCCGAAGAAATAAAACACCCCAAATTGCTGAGGTGTGGTTAATTTTTTCATTGACTTAGCACCATGTCCAATTGTCCTTTGTAAACCGAAAGACTTGCCGCAGCTGCGAGAGCCCCCATACCAATAAGAACTATCAAATAAATGAAATAGCTTCTTCTCTATCGAGCTCCCCACATATCTATGGATGAGTGAACATCAACTCCCAGTTCCACATATACATACAGCCACACACATATTGCGGAATCACTTTTAAAAATAATTCACCTCGAGGAGACCATAGCCATCGCATATACCACCGACACAACAAGGACACTTATCAGCCAAAACGATGACGACGACAACTAGTACTTTGTTGGGCCAGAACTCTGTGAACATTGAACAATGAAAAGTGAAAAACTCAAAGGGGATTTGTCAGTGCGCTGCGGCGTGTGTCTTTCTACATATATATAAATGTATGTGTGTGTTTGGAAGCGGAATTGTCAAATGCTTCTTCATTCAATTCCAAACGACTTCCGATGACCCAAATAGTCCTTTCCGGCTCCGGTCGAGTGCACAGGATTAAAAAAAACCCTCTGAGTGGAAAAGTGCTTGTAAACATAAATCTTAAAACTGCATTATCTGCAAATGTGTGTAGGTGGAGCGGACAGCATGAAGTATCTATGACCAGCATTATGTAGATAAAGACCAGCAGATACAAACGACACATCTACGTCTCATTTTAACCGATCAAAGATGGCAGGAGAACCAAAATCGCTATTCATTCAAACAGGTATGCAAAAGGGAAGATATATTTGTGGCGGTAGGTACATATGTTTATCCATCCTGCACAACCGACAAAATCGATACGTTAATTGCGAACCAAATTCAACTCCTTTCCTTGAATTGTATTCAAACGAACATTGGAACAAGAATGGATAGAAAAGAACTAGAGTTGAGGGAGAAAAAAAAACGAAGCAACACACATACATATACATAAATAGGTATCCAATCCATGCATGGTCCTTGTATAACATGCATTCACATTCGACCTCTCAGAACAGCTAGAACGTATGTGAATCTCAGTTTGCTGCTTGTATGTTTTTCGCCATCGTCCTTGCTGGTGCGGCTGCTGCTTCATGTGTTCATCATTGGGATTCTACGATTTCCCATTCAAATTCAACCAAATGCAACATCAGGAAGAAAAGACGAACAAATGTGTATGAAGAAAAACTGTAAACTACAGAAAATGGGCAAAAACATCGAGCAACAACAACAGGATACAAATCAGTAGTTCTTCCGGTGAGCATGGATTTTCGTGTTGGCAGTTATTTTCTTTATTTATTTTTTTGTCTTTGTTCCTTTTAACAATTTTTTGTGTTCTAGTTGTTTCCCACAATTCGTGTGAATGATTTAATTCACAATCTCACACAAACACACATAGGGCAAGAAGAAGAAGATAGATGAATGGTGACAAATTGCAATGTTGATTGATTTATGGTTGACACATGCACAGCACAGTATGTCTAACCTAACGAACAGCAAAGATAAAGATAGCGGCGAATACAAGAAGTGGACAGTTACATATCGAATTAGGGAAGGAAAGGAAGTTGAATGGCTATTTTAGAGATGTAGATATTCTCTCTAAATCATAGCATAAAATAGCCACAAGTGCGCTTTTGCGTTTGCGTTTCCCAGTGGGCAGGCACTTTAAGTGATTGATGGGCTTACATTTTTTATTTGTCGTCTTATGATTCCAGTAATGTGGAATTCGGTAGTCTAGTCTATAGGATGGAATTATTGCTGTAAATTATTCACAAGAACAGGAATATCAATTTATATGAATTTAACTTAAGTCAACTTATGTCAACTTAAGTCGGCTTAAGTCTACGCAAGCTGACTTCAATCAATTTGAGATAATTAAAGATAAAAAAACGTGTTAATTTAAATGATGAACTATTTGAGTAGGAATCTTGCTTGATAGGATCATTCTTCTGGAAGGAACACCTCTTTAGCCTTGCAGTCAAGGCATTTCAATTTTAACAGCGTCAAATTGCATGATCTTTTTGAAATGAAATACATTTAGTATTAATGACTGACATTTTCTTATAAAGAAGCAAATCGGTCTTGTCCTTTTTTTTTCTCCACAAATGATCCATCGGCCCACATTCGTTGAAAAAAAATAATAATAATCAATGTAGACGTACTTTATGAAACAGTCAACAGTGCCGCAAACGCAAGCACTCCTTTTACGAGTTTTTATGCTACTCATCAATTCATAAAAAAAAAACACAAATGATCAAAGGATATTACTTTCATACTAACCCAACCGAAATAAATAAACTCTCAAGGCAGTCGTAAAAAAATCTTCTTCTCCTAGCAGCAAAGTAAGTATACCCACACTTGACCCCATCCAACAAGGTTCGGCCATTCACATTTTATTCACTCATTAAAAGGACACTCATTGAGACGGTAAAGCCAAGTTTACTTTTACACACTCTCACACCTCCACTGACTTCGTCGTCTTCACCAATTGGCGTCTTTCCTATCGGCTTATCATGCATGACAATTCTTAGGAGCATCCTTCAATTTTACGAGATTCCCGTTTGCTATTTCCATGAAAGAAAAATGCATGATTTTAGCTTTCACAGGATACGCGATCTGAGCCATAAAAAAAAAGGACAAGAAAAAAAAAACCAGCCCAAAACGATAAAATACAACATAATAAATATAAACATAAAAATAAAAATAAATATATAATTTATATTTATTTATATTTATAATAAACTTTATTACGAAAAATATACTGCAGAACTATATCCCCCTTTTGGGCTAGAAGGTATACAAGTATAGGTGACTTCAAGGAGGGTGACAAAATCAAAGGAGGTGATATACTAAAGCAATTGCTGTCCTGTCGCCCTTAACATACCTAACCGACAGAGATAATGTATACAAACATACTCGTAATATAAACGAAAAAGTATTGTCCTCAAGCGAATATCCTTGAGAGATAACGTGTACAAAAAAAAAAACAAAACAATCATTTGTATGTGCAAATGTTTTGTACGTGTCGTCGCCCTTTTCTTATATGTATATACAAAAATGGAAAAATAATACGAAAAATAGTCCTTCAGGTATACAAGACAAGTGGGAGTCGGTGGAGAGAGGCGTTTACTGGTCAAACATTAAACGAAGTCTAATAGCTGAAGCAGCAGTTTAACTTGAAGAAAATTACAAACAGATCACGAAGTTCTCCGGAAGGAGGAATGTTCGTGCTTATGTTTTTTTTTTTTGTGTCGTGTATCGTTTCGTAAAAGAGAATGTATACTCCGGTATGTTGGTGAACTTGAATGGTTCATATGACCAAGTTTGCAAGGCAAGTGGGTCTCATGTGGTTTGAAGTGATTTTGTCGCTTAAATATGTCAGTTGTCGCATTAAAGCCAATATTACGTGCGATGAAATCTTTAAGACTTTTTAAAATACGAGTTTCCATGGTTTTGGAAAAGACTTTATCGATAAGAAGTTGTTGAAGTCGGGTTGAACTTTAGTTTAACGACAGTATCCTTAACACTCATTTTCTTTTTGGTGGTTTGTGAATAAAAATGTTTACTTAAAAATATTTAGCACTTTTTTTTAAATTTTTCTTCTAACATCTAATTACCTAATGCTTTCCCAGCTTACGTGACTTTAATACCCACCAACAATTATTATTGTCCAACAGGAGACTTTTAAAATGTCGCTATTGTTCAAACTTGCTCTACACTTCATAAGGCTCCCGCAGCTGCGGGACGCACGCGGCCATCTTAACCAACATGAACCTCAAATCATCTCGAACTCAAGCTAGTTAGTTCCAGTGGGTTGAGTTCTCGTGTCAACTAAGAACGCCATGCATTTAATGCATTGTCCCACTGGAGATAATTCGAATATTTTTGGGCAGTAGCTCAAAGGTCCATTCGTTTTATATTATGTCCTAGCTACATAACGGCCGATTGATTGTCACCTTCTTGATTTCTTCTATGCATTACTGTGCAGCTTGTATACCTTCATTTCGCAGCTCCTTACCTAATTACAAACCAAAAATAAAATCAACAAAGTCTCCTTAACAGTGCTTTCAGTCATCGTTAATAAGCTCAATAAATCTGGCTCATAGAGCGGGACCGGTATGATGCTATAAAGAAATAGGATAGATTAAGTGGGAGTGCTCTAGCTTAAGCCAATGTGCTATTACATTCAAATTGTATCACGTAACCGTTTAGGACTATGTTGTGGGACGATCCAAGCGTTTGGCAGAACATAAGCGAGTTTTTGGTCATGCCTTGACAGTAGCTGGCACATTTACTTAACCTAACTAAACTTACCTAACCTAACTAAAGGAGAAATTGCACTGACTTTTCAAAAAGTTAATGTTGTTTTGTTGTCTTAAGAGTTTTGTGATTTTATTTTATTTTTGCAAACAGACAACTGTCTTCCATCGTGACTGATAGTAAGTCCTTGTCTTGACATTTCACAGGAATGATGGTGACAATATTTCTAATGCTCAAGTTAATGAGGAGTGGTTGGTGGACTTCGACGTCGATTTTTAAAAAAATTCGTCATCAGTGAAGAAGCCAAATTTGTACATAGCTACTGCGTAATCAATACAAAGTACTGAGTTTGGGATCAGAAGGTATTGAGGGACAATTTCGATCCTCCTGGCGTTATCGGATCAGCCCTTTTTTAAGACGTCCATGCCAATTTTACTTTGAATTATTAAGATCACCCTTTCTTGGTCTGAGATCAAAGATATTCAATTTAGCGGTGGAGTGGTTTAAACAGGATTTGACTTCATTATAAACTGAATTTGGTTCGGAGTGAATTTTCTCACCCTTTTAATTTCACGATTTGACAACAATAATTGGACAAAATGATTCGGTGCTGTGATCAGATCTCAGCGATCCCACTTTGAGGCATTCAAAAATCAACACCCTTGACTGATGCTGTGCGAATTTATTAGTGAATGGTGGACTTTATCAGCCTTGAGGGTCCACTCCAGTTGTTGACTATCAACAATAGACATATTGTGACATTTTGCAGGATTCAAATTTTACAGATGGTACATGGTACATGTTTCTACCAAATCATCTATACTTGTAAACGCCTCGGATAGGACGACCCAGCTTAGTTGTGGCAGTCGTTGCTTTCGACAGGGTTGACATATCTAAGATCCACGGTGGATAATACTGCTTGTCACTGAAAAGTTGATCTTTTTTATAGTCTATTAACAGACAACTGGCATGCTTGTCGAGATAAAAAGTGACAAAAGTGGCTTGCGTTTTAGAGTGGTTTCATCGGTGGTCCCTAATTCTTTCAAAAAACAACCGCAGTTAGACGGTTTAGACGGAAAAGTAGGAATAATCTTACCCACAGGGCAGCACGTTTTTAATACTTTTAGTTTAGCTGTCGTTTTTTTTTTTTAAGGTAAACTTATAGTGAATATTGTCGCTCGAATAATTTATATTCGGCCCTAGCGAGGTATCCGCCGGAATACGAATCGGAGGATTTTTGCTTCGTATACTTCGGAACAGCATTTCGGAACTTTGTTCCGACAAATATGCAACGCACACTGGCGTTTTGCGTTTCAGTGCGATCAAGTGCGTTTTTACTGATATTTTTGACAGCTTCATACGAATTTTCTTCCGATATGCTTCGACATGAATTGGTTGCGGAATTTGTTTGCGATTTGCAGTGAAGTGCTAATGCTTCGTCCCATTTTAATTATTCTTTCCGAAGGCGCATACCTCGAATGTAATTTGAGTCTCCGACGGAGTATACGCCGCGGGGAATTCTCCGTTCCGACGGATACCTCGCTAGGGCCGATTATGTACCTACCTACCTTTACAAAATGTTCAAAATGCAACTCTTATAAATAGAACCAAGTCTACTGTAAAATTGTTCTGACAGGAAGATCTACTTATCGAATCACTCATATTTAAATAAAATTATTTTTCGTAAGTATTTGAAAAGTATATATTTATTACTAGCGTAGCCCGTGCACACTTCGTAGTACAAAATAGTGAAATATATAAACAGTTTTTATTGTAATGCTCTGAGGTAGGTAAACAGTTTTTGTTGTTTCAGAAATCGTATTGCCTTGTCTTTCAGGACAATGCATTATTCATATCAATGTTTCAAAATTGAAGAAATTTGGCTTCAAATTCCAAGACTGTCGAAGAATAGCGTTTTCATTTTTTATTTGTAAGGGCAGTGCCAAGCCCCTTTGTCTAATTTTGACCAATCTTTACAGGAACACTTCAGGGCAAATACCTACCTAAGATTATTTGTAAGTTGAGTTCAATCGATTTGGGGGTTTTCGAGATATGAGATTTTAAATATTTTTTTTTGTATGAATGGTGCCACGCCTCTTTGTTAAATTTTAACCAAACCATCATTACAACCATCTCGAGCCAATACCTATCAAAGATTCTCTGAAAATTAAAGCTCAATCGGTGCAACATTTTTCGAGTTTTTGAAGCATGCACAAACCACCATCACATTTTTATAAAGATTATTATGTAGTACAATTTGTACCGTCCTTTGTAATGCAGAAATGATTGAAAAATATATATTTGACACAGAGGCCTATACGTCTTAATATTAATTCAGTAAAATGACCCATAATAAAAATGACACCACAATGTAAAGGTGGCCGCCTTCAAAGGCTCCTAAAGCTGTTGGATTCTGTTTCAATTGGAAATTACTTATTTCCGCTGGGGTTACCGAAAATATACAAAATTTGAACAGAGTAGGATAATTTGATATAGGTAGGTACCTTCCTTTGAACGCATCCATGTAAAGGTGATGAAATTCCTTTGAATCCAGTATCAACTGTAGATAGATACTAGGTATCTATAATTTCGAGAATTTCGAAATTTGGTTGGTAACTACCAAATCCTGTTCATTCAACCAGAGCGAGGGAGCCAACAAGGGTTATGCGTTGAAGGGGAACAACTGGATTTATTTCATTTAACTAAATGCAGCTCAAAACTTAAAAACAGACACCGAGCGGACCGAGTACCGACAAAGACTATACGAACTACGAGTAATTAAAATATTCAAATGTAAAACTGACCGTAACACTATTTCAAATTAAATTATTCTCATGTGGTAAATTGGTACAAGCACCAGTAGGGGGTAGGTATTAGCTGGAGATAGCAGTAATAGCCATGCATAGGCACCCCGGACTGTTGAGAATTTCATTTCACCATGAGCCAAAGGATATATGCAGCGATGCCATTATTCAAAATGCCTCCTATCCTAGACGATACTCTCCCCCATGCCAAGCGTGCATATGTGTATGTAGGGCAGAGAGTGCTTAATGTTCCATTGTATTCAGTTCGGCAAACAGTATGCCGGTAAGTGTTCCATTTTATATGGCCCTTTTGTGTTTGTAATACATTCGGGTATTATTCTCCTTTTCTCTCTGACATACAATGATCGGCACTCTTGCTCTCCAACTAAGACCGCAGATAAATTAGGCAAAGCACATCGGAACATGTGTTGAAATAATAGAACCTTTATACAGCCCTGCGGTGGCATTCAGGCGCACATGTTCGTAAAATGATGATGAAGGCTCCGTTTCAACATCATCGCTTCCTCTGTTGAATGTTTCAGATACTTTTTCATCAGATACTTTTACATTTTTTCCCCCTTTTGTGATTGTGTGTACTTTTAGGTTGAATATCGAATGCTAAATGGTTATATAAGTTGTTTTTTAAGCACACTTGTAATTATTAAATTATACTTCAAATACTAAATTTTATTTGGTCGTGCCTCGAACTTTTGTTCACTAAGAAGTTTAGTGGTCTGTCGCTGTCCCTTAGTCTGAGGTGTTGAGGTGGAAACTGGAAACCTGAACTTGGGGGGATTATTTTAAAACTTCCCCCAGCCAAAGTATTAAAAAGAACGATGGGCGATATTAGAAGCAAAGTGCTACTGGCCTAATTTAAACTTTCTTATTTGTTGTGCTCCCTTGAGGTATGTTGCTTCTAAGGTAGTTACGGAAACAAGTCCTAGTAGTTGTCCAAATTAACGAAAGTTTTCTGTGTCCACAATATCTTCGTGGTACGGCTACGGAGGGTGGTGGTAAGTTGGTCGACTTTTAGGTGTTGTTCGGTGTGGTTTTGCTGAAAACATGGTGAGAGTAGGTAATAAAATTTGTGTTTCCTTCAAAATTGATTACCTCCGAGGTGACATCAGTACAATGGATGGGAAAAGCTCTCATTTTTAATAGTTGACGACATCACAGAGAAATTTGATTACATAGGCGTGTGGTTTTATGAGAAGAAAGTAAAGTAAATGTTCTGAATTAAGGCACAGAGCAGATGTTAGAAGTTTTAGAGATGCGGTTGGTAGGCAGGTAGTGCAATTTGAGTTTCGAAATGGTGATGAAATCTTGTTTACTCAATTTTTAGTATTCAAAGTTGTGTTACATATTGAAGGTTTTTGTAAAACTTTTTATGTCTCCATTGGGACTACTATAATTTTTGCAAGAAAAAAAAAAAGACAGAACTTCTTGGTTTTTATTCTTCAGACTATCTTAATGCTGTCAAAAATCTTTAACAAGATTGTCTGATGAGGGCGATATTCGACGAAGTGAAGTGTTGGTTAAACTTCAGACTTACAATCGACTCAAAAACCTAATAACCTGCTGCTAAAACTACTCAGAGAACATGGATAAGTTAATAATGATATTAACAAAAATACCACTACCCATGACCAAGTTAATGACATTGATACCCTTGGATGTTTGTCATACGTTAGCGAGATATTGCGCAGTGAAAAAAACCTTAAGATGTAATTCGTGATTTTCCGCGGGATCGGAGCTGAGATCCTTTCTCTAAAATTTCAACTGTAAACGAAACTTCAAAATATGTTATATTAATAATTAAAAAATAGTCAAAAAATGATTGAGCTTATAACATTTTGGAAATGTATCTACAGCCTGAGAATACCTGTTATATAATCGCGAATGTGATCAACTGCTCACTAAAGGACCATTCACATGAGAGCGAACGAACGAATTGATGAAATCTGAACAAACAGCTATTTAAGCATTTATGAACTAAAAATTCCACATTTTACTATTCCAAGAGTAGGATAATTAATTATCCCATCAAAATGTATTAAGAAAACCAGTTTATAAACAGTTTAAACAACAAAATTTCGAATTCCCAACTTTTTGCCGCGAACGAAAACAACCTGGCGCGAAATGTCAGTCTATTCACAATCCACGTCATTTAAATCGCGTTCCACAAAGTCGCGAATAAAAAATTCGTTCGAATTTAACCTTATTCCAAGAGGAGGATGTCTTTGAATAATAAAATGTGCAATTCTCTGTTTATAAATGCATAAAAAGCGGTTTGTTCACACCAGTTCGCACTTCATCAATTCGTTCGTTCGCTCCCAAGTGAATGGTCCTTAAGGCCCGAATATTTTTTATTTTTTTTTTAAATTCCCTGTCCAATTGGCTGCGACTAATAAAGATCTATTGTAGCAGGAAGGGGTAGAGTTAAACTAAGAGATGGATGACCTTCCCAGTAAAAGCCATGTCGTTAGTAGTGGAGTTACCTACCTCTGCTGGTAAACGTATCTCTTTGTTAAAGATACATTATCTTAATCAATGAAGTGTCGGGCAATCACATCAGAGGATGTGTTAGGAGGATTCTTCATCCTGAAGCCAGTACATGCTTTCTGTCTACGGACACAAATTCATTTTGTTAAGATAATATTGCAAGCCACAATGGCCTGTAAGCTTTTTAATACTTTCCTTATTTAGATTGAGGATTTTCTTGTAGGAGTAAGGCTTAAATAATTTTTTGGATTGTTTTAAAAACGTGTCATTTGCCCAGTGGTTTAGACGATGTTGTTCCCAATCTGAGAATCTGCGAACTCAGATCCAGCCCTAACTAATTAACCCGCCGATGCCCGCAATACTTGATGGCCAGGTACGCATCCACGTTTGATTTTTACAGGCCATCCAAGGTTATAATGAAAGTAAAAGGTACCTAATGCAATTTTCCACAAAAATGCTACTAGGTGCCTACGTACAGTACAGAGAACGGTTTATTCACAAACTAGCTGGACCCGTGCTCGCCTTGCCCGCTCGCACAAAATTATATTTGGTTCATTTAAAATTACACTTGAGCGTTTCATTGAAATCTGTCCAGTAGTTTTCGCGCTTTTAGGAGAAAAAGAAAATTCCTCTCTCTGCTAGATCTTGCTACTTATTTGTAATACTGCATTTCCTTTCCTTCGTTTCCCTCTTTCTATGAATTCCAAGCAACTACCTACCCCAACCCTACACTGTTACCATACCACATATCAAAATGAAATTCTGAAATGAAACATGTTTTGTATTATACGTCTCTTCTCTTATGAAAATGAAGTTTATTAATATACCCTATGCCATACTGCGCAAAAGTATAAACATTCATTTGTAGCAAGGTATATTGTGTATTTATATATTTTCACTTCAAAAACGACATAGCCTATAGCAGTCTCATAGTCCTAAGGAACATTTTAAACAAATTTCGTCGAAATCTGTCCAGTAGTTTTCGAGTTTTTAACGGCCAATGAAAATTCCTACAGTTTTATTATATGTATAGATGTACCTACATCTTACTTTGAAGTTTCAAGTGGTCCAAAAGGTTATGTTATGTTGAATTATATGCCAATGCCAATTATCTTAACACAAAAACAGACAAAATAGGGGAAAGGTTATTGGATGTAGGTATTTGGCACTTTAGTTATATTTCTGGTATCCAAATGGACATAAAAACACCGCACTTAACAATGATGGACACAGAAGGCTTGTTCTTCGCAGTTCGAAAATGAAGGGAATTTCAAATTAACATAGACACGAACCTATTAGTGATTGGTGAACTATAGTTAATTACAAGAACTTTAACTAACAGCCTCGTAAATTAACAGTCGATTAAATATTGGTCGGTGAATAAAGGCCGTAGGATCTAAGAGTGAGTCATATATTAAATGAAAAAAAAGTAGGTACATTGTAGTTATAAATACAATTGAACCCTTTCATTAATTCCCATTCCCTCTTGGTAAAAGTAAGTTCAATAAAGAGAATACGATGTGACATTAAAAAAGAAGAAGAACGCTCTTCAAAATATTTGCTAATTCAGGTGAACATAGCATGAACTGCAAAAAAAAAATAAACAAAAAATACCTCCATACAAACCACATTTCCAATCTATAACGCAGTTCTTTCCAACAAAATTCCCTCCCTTATACCCCATCTGACTGGTTAGTGAATTGAACTTTTCATCGATGAAAAATGAACGAGTCTAATGGTTTCTGACAGCTATATAAAGCTAAGCAAATCGAATACAAAAGCCAACGCCATCGAATAAGTTCACCCCCATTCTTTTCGCCCCTCCTCGTCACTAGGTCGCACGCGGTGTTATGCGACTGAGATTATGTACTCTTCTCTCAATATAGATTTCCCAGGCGATGCTATGTGCATCGTTGGTTAGCAACAATAAAAAAAAAACTCCCAGAGCGGTTCGAATTGCATTAGGTATCCAAGCTGCAACCACAGAGAAAAGAAGAAAACATTTTCTGTTTTAATATAGAAAATCCCTACTTTAGTATTATCTCTGATACCAGTAGCTAGGTATACCTACCCTCATCTTATCGCACCTCCTCCACTCTAAAAAGAAATGATCCTGAGCATGATTTAAGCCAGAAAAAATAAAAAAAAAATTATAAGAATAGCAAAAATATTTGTATAACGAAAATATTTTCCTGACACCACTGTGCGTTTGATTTATCGTCAACGGATTTTTAAACTTGAAAATACCCTGTGTTTGTGTTTGTGAAAAATTGAAGCAATTTTTAGGGAAATCTCCTGCAGTATGACAATACCTATGCATGATAGTGACGCAATCCATTAGGTCGGGATAAAATGAATTTCGCACTTCATTCTTGTAGTCACACGGTTCCAAACGCACGTGTGTTTGAGTGTGAATTTGGGGATTGATGAAATTTAGGATAAAAGGGTTGCTCTGGTAATTTAATGTAATTTCTTTGTTTCCATGAAGAAGTGGAACAAATAAAAAAATACTCTCTACGGATACGGATTGATGTAATAAAAGGCAGAACCTACTTAGAGTTGCATAAAACAAAAACACATGTAAGACACCCATAGCCAAATTGCTCTCGCTGTAAGATAGAAGGATATACGAGTCATTTTAGTGAGAAAAGGGATTATATCAATGGGACTAAAATTACATACAATTTTAATGATTTAAACGAGCCAAAAAACGTCAATTTCTTGAAGGTTTATGTAATTTTTGAAGTGTTGGTCAAAGTTGCGTTAAATTAGTTATTTAAAGGACTTTAAAGATGGGTTCTCCACACTACTGCGAAATGACACCACCCATTCAAAGTGGGAAAGTCCTGAAACCTAAAGAGGACAACAAAATCCACCATGAATGTAATCCCAGTAAGGAAAAACGTCCATCATAATGGAATGCAGTTAATAGCCTTAATGCACCTAAGAATAGACCAGAAAGCACGGGACTTTATAATCCGCAGGACATTGTTCACGAAGAAGGAATCAAATTACACCAATGGCCAAAGCAGTGTTAATACGCTTAAATACGCTTCAAACGCTCAACTCAGCCAATTGGACAATCGTACGTTTTGGTAAATATAGCCAATTACTACCCGGACGAGTGGGCGCAGTAGCGCAGTGGTTGCGAGAAGCTAGGCCTGTTGCGCCACCTATTTATTTATTTTACTACACGGACAAGGGGACGAAATACAACTTCCATGAGAACGGAAAATTTGGAAGAGGTGAACCCTCACGGGTATAGTACCAGCATTGAGCAGACTAATGCGTATAGTCTTCCAAAATCCTCTTTACCTCTAATAGAAACAAAGGTCCGTCTTCCCGCTGATGCGCTATAGGCACATTCAAATTACCGATAGAAGTGTCGAACTACTAGATAATAGTACCTTATCAATGATCAAGTGACTTCGAGAAGCCTTACAAAAGCAAAGAGCGAAGGCTGGAGACCTGGGAGACTGAAATTAAGGTCACTACAAAACTAGGAGAGAACTAATTGATTTATGTATTGTCAAACTGGTAGTCGTATAGATTTTTTTTAATCCATTATAATATATTATTATATCATTAGGATAGACCAAACTTATTCTTGAAGATGTAGCTGCGACATTCCGACAAAAGATAGCCACCTTCGTCAACAGCTAGGCTGCGATTGAGACACTCGATTCGACCCCAAAGATTGATGTGGATAGTGCTATAGAACAAAGAATCTCTTAATCAGAATGCGTGCAACTGTCGCTAGATTAAAGGCAATCAATGCCAAG
This sequence comes from Cheilosia soror, assembly GCA_949372485.1. Taxonomy (NCBI): domain Eukaryota; kingdom Metazoa; phylum Arthropoda; class Insecta; order Diptera; family Syrphidae; genus Cheilosia; species Cheilosia soror. Next base: position 125,620,002 of record OX443561.1, read on the forward strand.
CTTGGCATACCGAATAAGACCCACTTAAACACTTTCTTGTTGGTGCAAAGTTCAAGCCAAACCCAGGCACCATGCACTAGGAAAGCCATTGTACAACCAACCAGCTATAGGTGTATATAGGTATAGAAGTTGCTTCGATTAGATTCTCTTGATATTTAGACACATGAATCGAGAGCTATAGAGGTTGAGCAACCTACACCCGCGACCCATTTAATGGACAAGCGGACCATTGAAAATTATGATATGATGATGCCAGATATTTGGCACTAATGAATTTTTGATGTAAGGTTATGTTAGAGGGGCAATTTATAATATTATGCAATTTTCACCCCAGAAGCTATTGAGGCCCATTGTGATTACCCCTTTATAGTAGAGGCAACTAACAAAACCAGTCGGATCTGTTTATAAATCTTCTTAAATCTGGTAGAGGTAGAGGGCTGGGCATTCACATAGGAGATGTTCCACGAATTCCATTACCTCTTCGCCCCTGCAGCTTCTGCAGAAGTAATTTATAAAGATACCCAGTCTTTTGGCCAAGTTCCCAATGAAACTAGTGTCCGATTATTACCCCAACGAGCACTCGGTTTTGGTTTCTATCAAATATGGAGGATCTTCGACCTTTTAGTGTCAATTGCGACACCAAAGCTGCGAGTTATGGTATACACAAGTATAACATACCCATAAGTGTTGTTTCATCGTCATTTAGCCAAGTCAATAATGCTCTTATCTCCGTTGAAAGTTGGTAGTATCAACTTATAGGTTAGCTAATAGTTTGTCTATTTTAGAGCCGCATCGGACCAGTTTATCTTCTGCCACGTTCCCTTCCCGTTCACATCTAACATGTCCAGCATTACTGTGTGATGTTTTATTGCTCCCAATGCCCAGAGGCACTGGCTTACGGATTTCGAGATATCCAGTTTGGAGTTAATCGCTTTAAGTGCTCCTTGGCTATCCGGATGGATTTCATAACGCCCTGGGGCGCTTTGAAATTGCTGGTAGTTCTCTCGCTAAGACAGTCTGAGTGACTATTTCAGTCGGTATAAATGGCTGATACTTAGTTCTTCGGAGCAGACTGCTGCTCCCGGTTTCATTCTCCGTGTTCGAGCCATCTCTGAAGAATGGTATACCTTTTATGAGAGTACTCGGGGAGAGTCCGGTATACAGACTTAAAATTTCTTGTCAAAGTCATACCTCGGTTTCTTGTAGTCCGTAAGTGACATGAGTCCGTTCTGATCAAAGATGTGGAGTTGTATACACGAACACGAAAGCGAATGATTGGGGCTTCCAAATTTTGTTCTCTCTTGGTTTGAGAGCACTTTTAGCTGCCAAGTTCTTACTTTATAGCTCGATAGTTTGTAGGTTCAGCAATGTTTCTATATCTAGTTGTGGTGTAGATTTTAGGGAACCCGTCAGAAATTCTTTGTACCGTGTTCAGATTCTTGGTACCATTTTTTAAGAAACGCGAAAAAGAAGAATAATGGAAGTTTTCTAGAATTTTATTTTCTTCCTTAACGCCATGATTTTGTGAAAATAGGATTTTAAAATTAAAAAAAAATGCCTTAAGCCACATTACTATATAGATAATTCAATAGACCACCACATCATCATTGAATCACAATTTAGCCATCAAAAATTGAATATGAATAGTGTGTGCTGCTTTGAATTAAAATACACCGTCATCATATCTCAAACCACGTAAATATTAAGCCCCACCTTGACTTACCCAAATACCTACCTAATGTATTATAGGCTTAGCTTTTCCTTTATATATTTGAATATATACATAGTATGTTTGAGGGAGAATCCATGAGAACAAAATAAAATAAGAACACCTGCGGCAACTATTAGTAGACATAATTCTTGACGTCGCCTTTTTGGCGATGGTAATTAATTTCATGGCATTACAATTTTTTTTCTCTTTCTCTGGTGATTTTAGAAGTTCTAAAGAGACGTTTCATTAAATATTTTGCGGTAGCAAAAAAGCGACCTAAGGATGACGGTATTATAAACTAAATGCAAGTCATTAATTGTCCAGGGCATGAAAAGAAAATTTCATGACAAGAAAGTTTTTTAATTTTTTTTTCTTGTTGTTGTATAAAGAATATTAACTGAGAATATTTTTTTTATGTTATATTTAAATTTTCAACATCAGACCAAATTCATAATGATTCTCTAATTTATGTTTAAAAATTCAACATCATACCATCTGGTCTGGCGCGTGCAACAACTTATTTTCTATTTTAATCTTCTTAACTTTACCATTTCTGTTGACTGTATTTTGCGAAAGATATTTCAAAAGGATACGAACACGGACACACAATATTCCATTGCATGTGGTGAAATTACTTAAGTAAATCCTTGCTTTTATACTTTGGCGTTATGCTTTGCAATAATTTGAAAAGTTTCTCCCTCACTACAAAAAAAAAACGGAGCACTCTATTTCATTTTGCAGACACACATACATAAACATTCTGCCAGATGGAGTTAGTGGAATGCATTCAATGGGATTAAAGCTTCTTTACAAGAGGGTTCTTAAATTATGTACTTGACCAATACAAAAATACAAAAATAAAAATAAAGTACAGTGAATTAAAAATACATGATTCTCTCGTCGTACATTTGAAACTACGATAATGCATTCACAAAATTTTAAATTTAGAGAATTTAATATTACAAACGGGGGGTCGTAATAATTCACAATAGTAGGTATGGTAACAATCCATACTCAAGCGTGTTGGTATGTTGAAAAAGGAACTGAAGGTAGAGGAATGGAAGGTCGTAAGTTCGAAGACGCGGGAGAAAAGAGGCGGTTTGGACTTGCGATCCGAAGAACATATGAGAGCTGTAGCAGGAGTCGTCAAATTCGGACTGGGGAACATTCAATTCTCCCTTTCTAAAAATGATGACCATCGTCGGAAAGCTCAGAATGGTTCAAATTAATTTGCATCACTCAGAAGCTGCTATCGACGACCTGATGCTTTTTATGGCGGAAAAAAATGTGGACGTGGCCTAAATTAGGAACCTTGGCTCTTAAAAGACAAAATCCAGGGATTTGGGTCAAAACACTACAAACTCCTTCACTCCGATTGTACAGGTAAATTGAGAAGCTGCAAATCTGGAAATCTCTAACCTTTAAACCTTACTATCGTTTCAGCAACGGTGACCTGGCAGTGGCGACCGCAAGGGTGAGCCTCAACTCATTCTTGCATCTGTATACCTGCCATACGAAGACGATGACCCACCACCTGGTACAGCACGCAAGCACCACCAAAGTCAACTTGGTTCTAGGTATGGACGCTAACGCACACCATACCCAAAAGGGATAGTTTGAACATACTTAAAGAGGTGAGTCTGTTTGAGATTTTATTATTCTTTCCAACCTACATATTTGTAAAGCTAGTATCAGACGATATGTTGGATCAGCAAAAGTTTGCTGAAAATTGTGTTCCAATCACAACATATTGTGTAAAAAAAAATTTCTGTCATTAAGGTATGCACGATTTGTTGTGATTGGAACACAATTTTCAGCAAACGTTTGCTGATTCAACATATATCGTCTGATACTAGCTTAACAGAGGTAGTTACCATACTTTTCACAACAAAAATAGATAGCGGGTAATAGATCTAACTTTAACTCTACAAATCGGAAGCTTTAAGATCAATGACTGGATGGTCTCCCCGGAGTGCTCCTTTTCGGATCACTTCAGAATAACATTCACTATTGCCTTTACAGCAACCAAGGAACAACCCTTCAGGAACCCTAGTAAGACTGACTGAAAAAAAATTCTCTGACCTAGTCGAACGCCGACTAATGCCTGCTCCAACAGGTAACTGGTCAAACACGACTCTGGTCAACGAAACAGTCAATATGTTCACAGAAACATTAATAGACTCTTTTAAAAAATCCTGTCTTGTTAGTCGACCTTCCAAAAGATCACATGCGGTGTGGTGGAATGCGGAACTTCGACTTCTCAGGCAAAAAACCAAGAAACTTTTCAACAGAGCAAAATTGACAAAGAACGACGAAGTCTAGAGCGAATCTCGCACCAGTTTCTGCGATTTTAAAAAGAAAACAAGGGCAGCAAAAAGAACAACCTGGTCAAACTACTGTTCCAGCATCGAATCTAACAGAGGCGGCAAGATTACGGAAAATCCTAGCCAAAGCCCCTTCCACCATGGGCTACTTCAGCAAGGATGATAACAGCTGGACATCAAACAACAAGGAAACCTTAGGCGGCTCTCAGATTGAGGCAACAAGCAATAAGCAACTATGGTTACTATATCAACTTATGCCAATAAGCAATTAGCAACATTTTTCGTTCGAGCGATATCTAGTTGCTTATATGTGAGACCTCTAATTTAATATAAAGTAAAATAATTGTGAGCGATAATTTTGCGTGTTTCCTATTGCCAGTTGAGTGTTGCCTCATTATGAGAGCCGACTTAGAACTGCTCCTAGGAACCCACTTTCCGGGTTGTACACACACAGAAAATCAGACTTTCAATGCGGGATGAGGAACTGGTAAGCAACATGGAGTGTAATATAGTAAAGATAAAATAGTATGGACTTTAAAATCCTTCCAACCTTACAAATCGATGGGACCAGACGGTATTATACCAATCATGCTACAAAATACGAGCGATACGACTATCCCGTATCTTCACAAATGACTTCTACAGAAATTACAGAGATGAAGAGGAAATAGAATCTGTGGAACATCTCCTGTATCAATGCCCAGCCCTCCAATAACGCCGCCACTCTTGCATGGGAGCACGGTTCTTCGAAGGCTTGGAAGATCTAGCAACGATACCTCTACCAGATTTAAAAAGATTCATCACAAGATCCGAATGGTTTTGTTAGATGCATACCTATGGTAAGTATGCTTGATTATTGCCAGCTTCTTGTCATTACCTACTTATTATTGGTAAGGACTTAAGTCAATAGCAGTAATCTGTGTGTTTAACAAGGTACTTCAAATCACATAGATTTTTTAACTACTCACCTCTTGCGAATGTCTGAAAAAAATTCAAGAGCTACTTCGCTCAGTCCCAAAATTAAATTCTCTAAACTATTTATTTATTCCTATATACTGTAGATCAAGTTTGAAAAGATAAAGATTTGAAACGACAGGAAAATGTGTCAAATCCGTTACGTCTGCTATTCGAGCCACAAGCTACGATTACACATATGTCAATTATTGACATTCGACCAATAGACGCACCCAATGCAAAATCCAAAATCCATGACATGCTCGGTTTGTCATGCTGTGACAGAGATGAATGACGAAGGTAAGTAACATCAGAATTTGACGTCACATTCGTAATAGTAGCTTAGCGGGCGGAGTAGCTTAGTGATTAGTATGCGAGGGATCCCATTTTCGATCCCTGGAAACACAAATTAAATCTTAAGGTTTTTTCCACTGCGCCAATTCTCGCAAACACCTGACAAACTTCCGAGAGTATAAATGTCATGGAAAAGATTCTCAATTCAGCCGTTTTTTTATAATTCACTAGTGCTCAAGAGGTGTTTGTTCCCCTTAAATTGAAGGTCCCTTCCATTCGTCTCAAAAAAATAAATACTGAGACAAACGTATGGTTGTGAGAATCTAGGCCTAGGGTGGTCTGTTGCGCCATCTATTTATTTATTTTTTTATTCATGATAGTAGCTTAATAGCCGATTCTGTGGAATGATACGGTGACATGATTGACACGATACTTTTTTGCATAGTTTCACGCAAGTTGGCCACAGTTGGCTGAGTTTTTAGTGCCGCGTCACGCATGGAAAATGTTCAATCTGTGACAAGCTGTCAAAAAGATCGGTCATTAAATCCCGACAGTCCAATTCCACAGTCATGTGGAAATCACATTCAAGTCGCGCCGGTCGTGTAACGCCGCATAACGTGCGAATAAGCAGGCTGATAAATGTAGGTCAAATTCGGACGTCACAGTCACGTTATTATGTCAAGGAGTGACCCATGACAACTTGTAACTTAAATTGTCACTTCACATATTAAAAACCAGACACTTCTCACTTGGTAACCTGGTGACTCACCACTTAGTTAGGGTTTTGTTTTTTTTTTGCAGAATCGAAAACTTCAATTGATTTTACTATTACTTCCCCCTAAGTTCAATGATTTGACTGGACGGACCTCCAGGACATCTGTTTGTCTGTATATTTGTTAAGAGAAACTGCTGCACCAAAAATTATTCATCAAAGAAAAGTTTCGTTTCACTAAAAATACTCGAATGAAAAATTGAACACACCCTGTTTGAAAAAAGGTGATGCATATGTATAGTATATACCACAGCCAGCAGCAACAAAGCGGTCCGTCTGATGAATTTATATCTAGATAGCAAAGTTAATTTACAACTAAGGAAACAAAAGTTTTCCTCGCAATCACACACCATCCACTAATACTTTGAAAAAAAAAAAAAAGCCCGAAATGTATATTTGTTTTTGTATCGCTACATATCTGTAGCACAAGACTTAGGATAACGATAGTGCGCTGTGAGAAGAATTGTGAATTCTGCACCACTGAGACCGCCTCGGAAACTGAGAGCAACGTTCATGAATTTTTTATTAATCTTTGACCAAGTCCAAGTACTGTACGGCAGAGTGCAACCATAAATTCACTTGCATTTATTCAAGGATTTTACAGGAAGTTTCTTAGAGATGCCCTTACTCGAAAGCCAAACCGCATCAAAATGCATACGAATAGCGATACAGAGAGAAAGCGACAGAGGATGCAACACCAGAAATAAGGACAAATACAATATTTATGTGTCGAAACAAATAAAGGTCCAAGTAGTGTCCGTGCTGGAAGAGATACCTTGAACACTGGCCCCCAACGCCAAACACTCTCTATGCTGAATCACGGTGCATCGTTTCGTTTATTGCGTTCTTCAAGGAGCGTATATACATATATATCGCACTGTACCATCCAAGGATTAAAGATAAGTGCCAGCAATATTCGAATGCTCAACAGAAAATTGAACCACTCCCACTGTAGAGTCCTTATTGTGAACCAGATAAGCGAAATGGAAATTATTATTATTTTCCTCTTGCATTTCGGTGCTTGTGTATTTGTTTTACACTGTTACACACCAAAGGTTCCGTTGACAAAAATTGCATAGCTATATGATCCTTTTTTGTTAGATAGTACCTACTTTTGAATGTGCAAGTAGTTGTGTTATGTCTCAAGTGTAAGTGGAATTAGTTTCATGTTTTTTTTTAGAATCAGTGTTGCTGGGTGTCCTGCTTATGGACACATTGCATAATGTAATCGCTGTCGTCACAGATCCTGCTCCTAGAGCGAGCTAATCTACCTGATTTTCATTTTTATTATGCACGTTCAGTTTCGCGAAAGAGAATTTGATGTCGCCTTCGATAGCGTGCAGCAGCAGCTCTGGAATGAAGTGTACACGATAGAACAGCAAACAACAATAACCTTGCCAACTGCAGTGGACTGGAAGCGGTCTAAGGAGGATGCAGGACGAACAAACTATCAACCTAACACCAAATGAAGTTATATAATTTGTAATCCTCTTTGAGCTTAGGGCAAAGGTGGTTACTAGAGCGTGAAGGGTCTTAAAAATGCATATGGAACTTAGACAAAGGACTTCTTTAATGTAGTAAAAAGGAAAAGATTGCAGTGAGGGGCAGTGTGTACTTTTATGATTGTATAACTGGTGATGAAGGTCGGTGTTTTTAAGGTCACACCTGAGTTGGTATGAAAAATATGACAAGACGAGTGCGATGGTTGTGTTCCTTTGAATTGGCACAATTATCGTAATGGTGTGAACTAGGAATAGTTGGAACTTGAAATCTGTGTTGAGGGAGTTTCTAGTTTACACATGTTGAACTCTTTGAGATTATTTTTTGTAGCCAAAAGAAAAGTGAATTTATTTGGGAAAGTGAAAAGTTTTTGAAACAAAAATAAAAAGAATCGTGCATTGAAATTCAAGCGCAAAGATTTGCATTGAATACTAAGCGCATTCAGTTTTGTTAGTTATTTGCATTAAGGCGGTGGAAAGTGATTTAATATTCATTTCTCTACAAGTCGGCTTTGGGGAGGTTTTTGAATTCCCTTATAGTTTTTATTTTCTATTTAAATGTGAGTAGGTATGGGCTTTTAAGAGGAGTTCGCTAAGGGGATGACAATTTATTATTTTTTGATAAGAAAGTTTCATTGTCGAATTAGCTCAATTATAAATTTTAAAAGGGAACAGAATGAGTAAGGTATCCTTTTTAAGTGGTTTCCAAGATTCGAGACATTTTTGTCAGTCGAGAACGAAGCCATCGCTGGCGACTCATCAGAACGCTGACTAAGGCCCTAGTTATAGCTATCATTGAAATGCATCATTGGAACAAATCAGTGGAATGATGGTTTCACAAGTCGGTTATAGCAATCATTGAAAAATTGCTGTCAGTGAAAGAACCTGCCAGTGGCTTTTCAACAAACCAGTCTAGGCTTTGAGGTTAGAGTTGAACATTGAAAGCAAAACTGACAGCTGCGAATAGGAAGAGAATCGAACACATCAGTGAAACGATTGGGTTCCAAATTGGAGAAACGAGAATCAGCTGTTCATTGAAATCGGTTTCGATCAGTGAAATAATAAAATTGATTTTAAAAAAGAGTTTTAGTCAGAATTAAGTAATTTCTTTCGTAAAAAAATTCCACAATTGATTACCTTTATTTTGATAGCAACTAAAGCCAATATTGTTTGATTAATCGTCTTAAAATCGGAAAACAAGATTTTCAATGATGCATTTCAATGATAGCTATAACTAGGGCCTAATTGTATTTTTTTAGGTGATATTGCAAACAGTGGTGATCTATTTGGTAACCTACTAAACTTTTGATATTATACCCGCGCAGATTAGGGATCTTTTTGGCATCATTTTTAAAAGTTTGAATCGCTTTTTTGGCCTGTCTAAGACCAGGGATGTTCTCCTGCATGTGAGATGTATTTATTGCGTTCCCAGATTCTTATGGCCGACTTTATAGCCGATCTGGGGATTGCACAGAGAGGTTCTAGTCCTATAAAAGAAATTTCCGAGGCTTTCCTTTCCAGTTCATCAGCATTTGCCAGGACTTACATTCAAGAGGAACTCACTAATGATAAATATATGTACCCTGTTACATGCTAGTGTTACCATTGTCAAAACAAAAACAAAATCCGAATCTGTAAATGGAAAAAAATGAACAATCCGTTAGGGACTACTTATTCACCGAAAAGACGTAAATAACGAAGTAGTGTACATGGAAAAAACACTTTTGCAGACCAAATTCCGCTGTCAAGCAGAATGACCAAAATGAAGTGAATATAGCAACATCTAAACTCAAGTCCAACAAGGCTGTTAGACTGGATCGCCTACCTCAGTATCGTTTATCCGATCTACAAGCAAGGACACCCTCTGAGCTGCACCAACAATATCAGTCGCCTTAAGATCGCATAAAAGGTCCTATCTGCCATACTGAGTCAATGCCTGAAATCATTTGTCAACGAACCGAATGGCACCTTTCAGTGCGGTTTTGTGCCCAAATCTAGGAAGTTCAGAGCAATACCCACCATCTGTTTATCGGCTTCAAAGTCACATATGACAGCATTTATAGGGACGAATTACCTATATAGGGCCATATTTAATTTTGGCATCTCTGCCAAACACGTCAAATTTTGCAGAATAACAATGGCGAAGACTCGCTGCTTCATAAAGGTCGGAAACAATCTCGCCGAGAGTTTAGACAATGTGATTCAACATTATACAGGGTTTTTCAACAGGTACGCTACAAAAGTAGAGCGACAGTGACAGCAAACGACGCCGAATTTCTTGCCGCTCTTTTGACATTTCTCTTCAGTAAAGTCTGCCATTTCATGATGGAAATACGAGCCAACAACGAATCGAAATTATTAAAATTTACTACCGAAATTCGGAGTCAGTGGCCTCAACGTTAAGAGCGCTACGTCCAATTTATGGTCGTCATAATCGTCCTAGCAGATCAACAATTGAGCGTCTAGTGGAAAAATTTGAATCCACAGGCAGAGTACAAAATATTCCCGTGCCAGTGAGACAAAGAAGTGCCCGTAGTGTCGAGAATATTGCTGCCGCTGAGGCTTCAGTTCAAGAAAGCCCAAATGTGTCTCTCACACGTCGTTCTCAAGCGTTGGGCATCTCTGTGACCGTCTCTCTACCGTCGAAAATTGGGTTCAGCGTCTGGACTTCTGCAAGCGTGCCCGTGGTGGCCATGCAAAAGAAATCGAGTTCCATACATAATGGAAAAAATTGTGCGAAACTCACGACTTACACCACAAGCCAAAGCTCAATTTTTAACAAGCAAGTCTGTAAAATTACTTGCATACGCGGATGACATTGGCTGCATTCAGCGACCTGTCACTGGATCGTTTGCAACAATATTCGAGTAGAAGCGAGAAAATGGGTTTAGTCGTGACCGAAGGCCTAACCAAGTAGGTATACTGTATACATGCTCTCAACTAGAAGGGAACACAGAATCGACGAATAGGTTTATAAGAGCCTACTATAAGTTTGATGTGGTTAGAGACTTTATCTACCTCGGCTGCGGTATGAACTTTGAAAATGACATCACCTCAGATATCAAGTGTAGAATTGCGCAAAATCGCTATTGCTTGGGCTTAAAAAGACAGATGATGAGTAGTAAAGCCTTGTCAATAAAGACAAAGAAAACCCTATATAAGACCCTCATCATCCTAGTTCCCCTAGGTATATGGTGCAGAAGCATGGATATTAGCGAAGGCGAATGAAGATGTGTACAGTACATATACTTGGTCGCCTTGTACTCATAATTATTCTGGTGATTTTCGATCCCAATTCGCTTTACGGAGTTTGAAAAAGGACATTTAACAGCGAACTCTACAAGCTGTACAGCCACATTGACCTGCTTAGGACATGTAGAGCGAATGAACACCAGCGCTTTGGCGCAAAGTCTTCATTTCCAACCCAACGGGGCAATACTGTGCAGCAAGACCTCGCCTTACGTATAACGAAGACAAGTCAAAGAGGGGGTTAGCCAAAGATTTACATAGCTAGCAGGAGAGGCATATTTATTAAGGCCCAGTTCCACCTCGAACTCTAGCGCCAAATAAGTAAGTATAAATAAGTTGGGATGCTTTCAAGGTTACTTCAAAAGTTCCAAGAGGAATGCGCAAGGAACAAGAATGCAAAATGCACAGTCTAACCTCAGAGTGGATTCTTCTTCGAAAATGAGAAAATGGATATAATAAAACCAACCGGTTGGTCCCATCAAGATGACTCCTTAAATAAAATTTCTACCATTCCACACATTTCTAGAACTGATTTTACGGACTTTTTATGGACATTCCGACAACTGCCACAACCATGTCAACCGCACACACATAAAACAAAATCTGTCAACAATTTTCCAACATAAATTTGTAAATCAATAGTCTGGAATAAACGGTTGAAATGCTTTCCGAAAGATTTACGCGAGTTGTGAGTTGTCCAACCACCACATTGAGCAACTTGAGATTCGCTCACGTATATAACTTCTTAGTTCTTACCGTCAATTGGTTTTGAAAAGTTTTCAAATCCAATTTGTAAAAAATAGAAATCAATTGCTTCGCCGTCAATGCACGTATGCAAATCCAACTTGAATTTCAAGAATTTCGCGATATTTCCAAAACCCTCTATTGTCATTAGAACGTGTTCGGCAGCCCCATCTAGAACGTGTTTCCGCGAATGATATTAAAAAAAAAAATTCTCAACTCAACTATGCCGCATGATGATGTAGGTATAATTGTATAGTACCTACGCAAATCGATTTGAAAACGAATTCGAGGAAAACTTTTCCCAAACTATATTCCCCCTTTCGCTCGTTTGACACACACCAGACCCGCAATGACACACAGCCCTGGCAATTGGTTTGATAAATTGTTTTGGGAGAAAAGTTTTTTCCCCAAGAACAAAAAAAAAAAACAGACGGCTTGGTAAACGATCTGGCCGAAAAGTTGTCATTTCAAAGGAAACGTCCATTCGCCGGACTTTGACTTTCGACCGAAAGAAAATTAAGATAAATGCCAGTCTGGATGGAGGGGATCCATTAGATGCAGCACCAGACAGTTGCTAAATAGTGCCAAATGATAGTGCTACAAAAAAGCACCCTCAACAGGGATGAAATAATACTCATACCCACTTGGAAGGATAATTATGTATATAAACCGAACAATTATCCCAAAACTGTCAGATGGGGGCGCGGATAAGAAGATACAGGAAATTGTGATGACTTTTGCAGTGCTTGCCAGATGTCTGAAAACGGGCCAAAGAGATGGGGCTTATAGTCCACATGTATGTATGCTAACTGCACAAGTAATTTCAACAAACTTTGCACCAATGTGCGGAGGGAGGATTACTGAAACCATCGACTTACAAATAGGTGCGGCAATATGACGACAACAACGTCAAAAGCAAGGCCAACGCCAACGACGACGACAAAATGCACAAGGACATTGTGTACGAAATCCTATTGCCAAATATTAGCATATTACGATGGCAAAATGGAGAAATGTCATAATATCTTGGTTATGATACGTGTATCTCTATATGTGTTTTGAATGTTCCTTGTGTTCTGCTTTCTGATTTTGATTTCTATAGTGTATATCTGTGCGTCCTGTTTGGCTGATATTGTTTGCGAAATTTGTTGCGGCTTGTAAACCTTATCGCCTCCCATTTGGGCGTGTATAATCAACAAGCAGTCGACTATAATGGTGTTGCTACGCACATCCCTTAACGAGTTTCACAACAACAGTAAAAGGAACAGCTCGCAAGACAAGCTCGTACATCTACGGAAATTGTGCTTTTGTTATAATTTGCTTTTGCCGTCTGCTTTTTCTCAAAAGGACTTTTTCTTTTACTTGGGTTCATATGTTTCTAATGTCCTTTGTTTTTTCTGTACTGACTAGTGTTTTATTCGTGCGGAGGTTACAAAGTGACATGCAGACGGGTTTGTCATGCAATTGTAAACTCTTTCATTAAACAACAAGTGCAAATTCATGTCAAGGATATTATTGAATTTTTCATCTAATCCTCGACCATTGGAGTAGTATAATAGAAAGAGAAATTTTTGTGGAGATAATATGCAGTAGAAGGATGCACAAGCTGCGAGTGATCCAATTCATCGATATGTCCACTGCATTTTTGGTTTTCGTCCTTTTCGTCAGAATACTTTTTAGCCTTGGATTTCAGCACTACAAATGGAATCCATTGGTAAACAGACAACAACTGTTGTTGAAGCTTAATATTTCCGGAGCAGTACGAGTGTTATTACATCAATAGCATCTTTAGTGAATAAAAATCTTTGCCGAGGCCTAGCACTTTTGTTGGGCGAATGAAATCGTAAAATAAGTCAGAAAGCATGAGTGGCTATCAAAAATGCAGAAGGTGGAGTAAATTTTGTACACAATAGTTGAACCCCTGCCAGCTTCTACAGACCTTTTTTTGCTTTTTTAATTTTTTTTTATTTATTAGCTGGTGCATTTTTTTTTTGGTATTAGAGGTGCCACGCCCCTTTGTCCAAGTTTTGTCAATCTTCACAGGAGCGCCAATACCTAAGATTATTTGTAAGTTTGCGCTGAATGAGATTTAGTGGTTTTCAAGATATACGATTTTGAATGCCTATGGGAGGTGCCACGCCCCTTTGTCAAATTTTGACCAATCTTCACAGAGCACTCCATGGCTAATACGCAATATTACCTGTGAGTTTGAGCTCAATCAATTTGATGGTTTTCGAGATATTCGACTTTGAATGTTTTTTTATGAGAGATATAAGATTTTGAAGGTTTTTTTTGTATGGGCGGTGCCACGCCCCTTTGTCCGATTTTGAATTTCTTTAGCCTATCGCCCGATCACCATAATTACCGACATATTAAAAAAAATTAACAAAATTGGTTGAAAATTACGGGCGACAGAGGGAAACAGTTTTTTCCACTTTGTTTTGTATATATAGAGAAGATAGTACCAGTATAGATAGGTATGTAGGTATACTTTTGTCATAGAGTTGCTCAGCGCAGTGCCTACCGTGTCGCCGGCTTCGGTGTTCTTCAACATTTCTCCGGCAACTAGGGTTTGACTTGTTCCGTATGATATTTTTGCGTATACTCAACGTACTCAATGCGTTTCCCATTGCTACAAGGTCCTGATAGGACTTGACTTGAGAAAGGGATGAATAATGGATTTTCGAATCCCCGAAGGACGGTGGAGTAAAAGAAGGCCAGAAGTTGAACCAACTTAGCGTGCGAAACTGGAGATAGCTGTAGACGCTTGTTGGTTGAGACCCATGTCTTTCCGGACTGTGGCACCACCCACCTTAAGTAATAATGACAGGGACCCACAGGACTACCTATGCCTTAGCAAGCTTTCTAATTGAACCCCGCATTTAAAGGTTATTCATTACGCCATTGGTATATGAAGCAGAGTGTACTGGATCAGTGGTTCGGATGTAGGTCCATTCCATTCGTCACAAAAAAAAAAATCCACACAGCAAATGGTAGCGAAAAGCAAGGTCATTCCACGTGGACCTGTTGCGCAAAAATTTTTTTTTAATCTAGCTACTATGCTTCAAATGTTATTGGGTATTCCACAGTGGAAACAGATCTCTCAATTCTCTATCACCAATGATGTTACTGCTAAGGCCTAGAATCCGTAGTGGGTCATCGGTCAGAGACTGTACATGGCAAGAGCTATATGTCGCCCCCTGCGTGGCTTTAGCCTAGAACTTAGACGTGCTATTTCTGTTTTTAATGAAATATTCGCTTACTCATGTAGTGCCGACCTTCATAAACGAACTTTATATAAAACCCCACGCACCAAAAGATTCATTTCGCCAATAAAAAAATTCACACTTATTTCAGCAAACAACGGATAAATAATTTCCCTCATATTTACTAAACAAAAAATCCACTTATCAAATTCACTATAATGCTTATAAATTGCGACATTTAAAAACATGTAACGAACGTAAAACAGAAATTTCTCAATTACCAATTAGTTACCGACTGCACCATTCCATTAAGTATCCTTTCCACATTCAGTCTAATGAAAACTTTTTCAACTTAATCGAGTCATAAAATTTTCTCCCTAAAGACGACAATACAATGGTATAAGAATGAATTCCCGGAAATATCTTATGTCTTCCTGTCCTCCCGAGTGTCCCAGTCTATCATGCTCACTTAAAATGTAATTTTCAATTTCATAAAGATTTAATTACTGAAATTGCTTCAGATTATCACAAAAGTATTCGCCTGCAGGACATTCCTCCAACTGGTTTTCACCCATAGCAGCCCTCAGCGTCCTATTACAAAGACAAATAGCAGAATTGCCATTCAAAAAAAAGAAAAAAAAATTGCTCCCTCTCTTGCGTTGTATTTGAACGACCGGCGCGATGCTCCGCACCAATGCCCAACAAGATGAACGATGTCCTTTTTCCATTTCGATGACAGACGAGCATGGTGATTTCCTGATAGATAAGGCAAACACTTGTCCTCGTTTATGGAATTGTGACAATGTTGTACAGTAAATTCCCTGGAAAGTTCGCATTTTCATGTTTTGCGCGCTAACTATGCCAATCGCTGGTCGGATCGTTAGGATTACAATGTAACTCGACACAATCTTCCCTTGTCCATTCATACCCGAATAACAGCATTACTCTGGCAATATTCAGTGATACCGCTGGAACTCGTGTTTTGATTTTGAATTGTGAAGACAAATGCGTACCTATTCAACAGAAAGGTGGAGATGATGGTTTATAACAATACCGAGAGTAGGTATACAGTTGAAATGATTGATCGATTTTATCTGTGTACCAAATATTCTATAGATACTTTAGATAGAATTTAAATTCTTTCCGTATTATCATTTTCCCGCAGCTCACATAAGCTAAGCACACCACAGACACACAGGGGGAAGGTAGTAGGTATCTTTGGTAAGAAGATAGTTAATTTTTTACGATGCTTTGTAATTATGAGATTTATTTTTAATTTTTTTGTTTTAAGTACGGTGTACATTAATTTGGAACGTGAACAGGGCGGGCGATTAAAATAATGCCCTGAAATGGGGATTTTTGTATTTTATTTTTTGGCAAGAGTCCTTTTTTTCATTTATAAGTAGGTAGGTGGTGATTATACTGCTTTTCACGATAAACTAATTGGATGAACGGAACGTCTTTCTGATGCCGGAAGGCAGAAAATTAAAGACAGTTTGGTTTAATATCTGAACTGCAAGGAGAGGCGATAATGTTATTAAAGAAGAAAATGAGGCAAATAATCCATGGCGCGACATTAAAATTCAAATAAATATCAATTCTGCTCGATTTCTACCAAAGGGGTTAACAGTTGGTACAACGTTAGTAATGTTACAGCATCCTTGTATATCAGCTTTGTATCTAAGGCTGAGTTTAGAATAGAATTACCCTGATAATTATCAGGATTTAAAAAAGTGGTCCTTGGAATAGTTCCGTCTAAAGGTAGAACTCGAAGGATATGGAACAGAGAGTCGAGCAAATATAACCGTGAAATCTTGATCTTGAATGAAGTCCAATGTAGCCCAACGAGTAACGTCCTTTTAAATATCTATATAGAGTTCCAAGGACAGGTGTGAATCTTTACCATGTAATAACCCTTGAACCTCATGTAAAACATCAGAATGAAACTAACCCGCAAACCAGCCAGCGGGCGCAATGCCAGTCAGATTTGGTAGGTTTTTCCATTCAATATATCTATCTAACTCGCCGAGTTGCATCTTCCATATGTCAACCTATAGTCACGTCATACACAGTATTGGTTAAAACACAGTGCAAATATTCCGATGAAGTTAAAACAATTATTCTTTCAAATGCTACCCATGAATGCAGTACCGCGTTGCACAAGATCTAAAAATTGTGCAACATTTTTTACTAAAAAAAAAAGATTTTGATTGATGAAAATCTTTATTTCGACCATTAAAATTTTTTCTGCTAAGTGGAAAAGATGATATCCGTCAAGTGGCTGTCGCCAGATACACATTTTGTGCGCGTTTTATAGCATTTTCCATGACTTTCCGCAAGATTTCCGGTGTTAACTGTTCGCATTCCTGTCGAATATTCTCCTTAAGAACTGCGATTGTCTGAGACTTGTTACCCCAAAGAAAGAAGTTTGGAATGGTTAAATCGGCCAATATTGCTGGCAATGCCAAATCGCCAAAACGGGAGATTACGAGACCAGGAAACGCTTCCTTCACAAAATCCATTGTGGCTCGTGCTGTGTGTGCGGTTGCATCGTCTTGTTGAAAACACATGCTCACTAATCCCCGATCATCAAATTCCGGCAGTAAGAAGTCGTATATAAGTTAATGCACCGCACATTAACCCCACCGCTTAATCAACACCAACACCACATCCGCACCCGAATCATCATTTTCATAATTTCACAATGCACCGAACATTAACCCCACAGCGCAACCAACACCACATCCGCACCCGAATCAACACTTTTGTTTAATCGACCTAGTTTATCCGCACCCGAATCAGCATTTGTTTAATTAATTATTTGACCTAGTTTAAGTTCATAATGTTTAATTCAATTTTAAGGAATAAAAATAAAGTCAGTTGCATTCTAGCAGCGGAACAAATTGGTTCTTTTATTTATATCAATGTCCTGTAGCGTTCACCAGTAACAGTGACCGTATTGCCGATGCGACGGCATCTTCAAAAAATTACGGACCAATCACTCCTTCCGCGTGAACGCCGCACCACACCAGTGGCTTTGAGTGGATGTAATGGCTCTTCGTGCATCACATGCGGATTTGCAGTGCCCCAGAAATTAAAATTTTGCTTATTGACGTAACCGCTTTTGTAAGTGGAAATACGCCTCGTCGTTCATGATGATTTTCGATACGAAATCGTCCTCTTCGTTGCTGAGATTGAGGATGGCTTAACAGTAATTCACACGCAACTGGCAGTCAGCAGGCATTAACTGATGTACTGCTTGCTTTGTACAGGAATGTATAAATTTCATTAAAACTCGCTGCCCAATTGCGTGGCCCGTGCGTCGTCTTATAGATGCTTCTTCGTTATCAGCTACATCGGCACAGTCGCGATATTCTCGGCTAAATGACAAGTCCGGTGGCCCTGCATGGCCTCCTGTTGTTCCAGTCTGTTCGAGTCGAGTAGCTAAGCGCCGGTACGTTTGCCCAGTTGGTGCAACACGATAAGGAAATCGACGTCGAAATTCACGCTGCGCTAATACCACCAAACGATTATTGGTCAAACAAATCGACACAATTATTTCACACTCTTGAGGAGGGAGTATTGCACTCCATTGCTTGTCTGTATGTATACTGCAGATGTCCAGTTCACAAATGTCAAAAATGATTGAGGTACGACGCCATTTGCAAAAATTATAACATCTTACGATACGGTAATTAATTTTGGGGTACGCTTGGACTCTACGATAAGTAAATTGTAAAACTCGCTTCCTGGGGCCATATTTTTAAGCGGAAGGCAGCTTAGACTGCAGTTTAAGTGCGGAAGTAATACACTCATTGCAAGCTTGACGGGTCTTTCTGAGAGATCTAAAAAGCGTGACCTAACGACATCTATTAGTTCCCAATGACTCTACGAGTAAGCATGGTTTCTGAATATGTCTGTTAGGAGGACAATGCATGCCAATTGAACAGTTCAAGTGAGCACGAGCGGAAACTGCGAAGCAGTATCATGACAAGGGGAGCAGTTGTATCTTAAGCAGGGGTATATTTAGTCTTAGAAGCCAAAGCTGAGAATACCGACTGAAGTCTTCTTCTGTGTATATAGAGAAAAGAGAAGCCCTATCTGACTCGATGGATAAGTTCAGCTCCACTTAGATAAGGTCTCCCCACTCCCTCGGATGTTTAGCCTTGAATTAGCTTTTAGTATAGATTTTAACTCAATTTATTGGTCTCTCAAATGAACTTCAATTCACAACTCTAATGCTAACGGTTGTGAGTGTGCCAACTACATCTTAAGGTTTTTTCTACTGCGCCACCTCTCGAGAGCTTCTGACAAACATCCGAGAGTATGACTGTCATGAAAAAGCTTCTCAATTCAGCCGTTCGGACGCGGCATAAAACTGTAGGTCCCTTCCATTCGGCCCAAAAAATAGAAACTCTCACAAAACGAATGGTTGCCAGAAGCTAGGCCTAGGGTGTCTACCCGCCTGTTGTGCCACCTATTTATTTATTTATTCTTTTTTTGTTGTGCCAAATACACACCTATTTGATTTGTATTTCTGAATAGAAAAACGTACAATACACAATGTCTGTCATTTTCTGGCTATGAAAACCATAATCCATCTATTGGACACAATAAAGCATTATTTGCTTTCTAACCGCGGTCCGTCCGGTTCTTTGAGCCGGATAAAACTTTTTTTTTTTTCCTTCAAATATACAAGGTGATTTTAGCTCTATTTTTATAGCATATTTATACGTTCTAAAGTAGGTATCCATTCGTACGAAACTGCGTGCCATAATAATTCCTTCGAGCGGTTTGTAAACACCATTCAAAATCACACAAAGCATTACAAATTTGTATTGTTGTTAAATTTGTTAGTTTACTTTTTTCAGCTGGGAAAAAAAGTCAATTGTTGTATGTAGTTTGTAAATACCTAATCCATTTAATTTGGCGAATGACCAAAAACAATTTTATTTCTATTTGTTGACAAAAAAAAACATCGGCAAGGACATGAAAGTCGAATATAGAATAACAAAAAAATACATTGAAGAAAACTGTTTTCAATGTTTTGATAACAATCGAGAAATGATTGTGCTCTTTATTTGCTGTTAGATATGATGCGAAAACGAACGACATAAAAATAAATAAATACGTGGTTTGGTCGACTTTGATATCATAGTAATATTAAAAATTCATTTGTTTCCTTTTTTGGGGGGAATTTACAGTTTTTTTTTTCCTTTTTGTATCAAGGGCCGCACTTAAGACTTTTGATAGAATTGGCGAAAACCAAATGAAAATTTAATGGATAGCTCAATATGAGTAGCTACAGTGGAAGGCAATTTTTATTTAAGTAACAACGAGTCTAGAAATTATAAAAGTAATTGAAATGTTATTGGGCTATGTTGTAGCATAGACGAAGACGCATTCAACTTTACCTGAAATTAGACATAGGTACCTATTTGACTTGAAGATTTGTAGCATAGGCATTTATGAAGGTGAAAATGGATTTGTCTTGCTTTTTAAAAAAGCATTAGAACAGTTTATACCAAGAATAGGGAATTTGTATTGAAATAAATTAATTCATTTGTACTTCTGCCAGTGTTTTGTCATAAGATGATGTAAAAATTTGTTTTATAAAAGTTCAAATAAATCCATAATGCAGCTGCGATCTACGTTGGTCAACGAAAAAATGGTCTATGAAACTATGTTTTTTCCAGCCACTTCAAATAAATATTTGCGTAATGGCTTTAACAGCCGCACTTGAACCGCCTGATAGGCTATCCTACACTTTATCTGTTAGATATAACTATCCGAGACCTTTAAAATCTGGGATCATACAAAATGTATCTCATATTGGAAAAATATCCCAGGTTTAACAATGCCCATAGCAGACGTGATATCAGAAACCTTGTATAAGATTCCTTATAGGGCAGCATGTGTTACAATACTAACCTAAGCTAAATAAATCCAGCCAACTCAGCGGAGAGCAGGCTATGTATGGAAGAAGACGAAGCAACATTATATGCGAATAGGAAGGATCTTCTCCAGGGACGAACTGGACCCGAAAGATTTGAAAAAATCCTCTATAGTAGTAATAAAGTTTTCAAAAAAAGTGGAGAACCTCCTAGCCTAAACCCTCTTTTTAATGTATGATCCAATATCTTATCTAGGATAAAAGGCGAGGATAGGATAGTCAGTCTTCATTAGTTCTTGCAAAAAACAGGGGTGGGATTTTGTAAAATACGAAACGAAAACCGCTTTCGTTTTCATTAAACAGTAAACTTGGCTCTGTCATATCTATGGCAATAGACAGAGATGATATCGTTCGGTCGTTTTCATTTTACGTTCTTTAGCCCCTGGTCTTCTTTGTTTTTGTGTCAATATAAGCGCTTGTTCATAAAAGCAGTCAGGACGTGTATAAAATAAATTGTCTTCCTGAAGTTGAACAATAAAATTAAGGTAAAGAACAAAAATTCCCTTTTGTCAAACTAGACATCTTACAAAGTCTTGGAAGTTTTGGATATGTAGGTACTTGCTCGTGCAAAGCTGATGAAAAAAGAAACTGAGAAGCTTGACACTTTTTCTTTCTTTTCAATTATTGTAAAAAAGTTACTTTTACTTAACTTATTTTTCAAAATATTTAATTATTTACTGTCGCTTATCTTCAATTCCGTGTTTTTTTCACTGATCTGTAAAATTTGTGTATCTAGAAGGGTTCAAATTATTGCCTTCTATTTCTCAATAGTACTAATGTTGGAACCAACGCGATGTTGGCTATTAGCAGTCAATGTATGTCTGTACCTAAACAATGACAATGGCGCAGGGTACAATTACTGAGATATACATAGTTAAATTATTTTATAAATTTTCAATTTTCTACGGTAGAGTACAGTGTGGTTAATGCATTATTTCGACCGTCATATTTTTAAGAAATTTGTATATTTTTTTGCGTTTATAATAATCACTTTGGAAAAAAGTTTTCAATACTTTTCAGAGCTGCATAAACATAGATCCAGTCATTTAGTACGAGAGGCGTATATGGTAGGTAGGTACTGCTGTTAATTTAAAGAGCGAGCAAGAGCTGCCACTGCCAGTGTTAAATCAACATGCCACCTAAAACGAAAGTAGAAGATGGCCTACGGTCCCCCTCCTCTCACCAATGTGTGTGTGTGGTAAGGTTTTAAAACCCAGACAAGTGCTGCAATCTGACTGTCAGCCATAGCCCCGTGCCCGTAGTAACCATAATGGAAATAATACACTTTCAATTTCGTATCTACAAATACGAACACATTCCATTGAATTCCAGCAGTACAGAAATTTCATTCATGCTGCTTGTCCTTTCTGTATACTTATTATCCGACCTAACCTCAAAGAGCTCAACAAAATTCTTCAAAGCACATTGTTTCCTGATTACTTTGAGTATTTTCATTTTACCGGATAAGTGACGTCTCTGTAGACAAATCCTTATTACTTGACGTAGTAGCAAGGTGTAGCAAATACCAAACACAGTTGTTGTTGTATCTCTCTCCCACCATTATTCATTATGCAGAGTAAAATCCAAATTGTTCAGTTCATATTTTCTATGTGCGGCCGAGCATATGTTGCAAGATTACATCACACCCCCAACTCTCATCCCCAAGGCGTTTTGTGCCCTATAGTCCTATGATCTAACATTCGTGACTTTGGTTGTATACAAAAGAAGAAGTAGAAAAAAAAATTCATTAAAATTCCTCGGGATTCTCGCACTCAACTTGGTCGCAATCGTTCGTGTTGCGCTTTTGTTTTTTTCCTCACCCAAAGCAGTAGCTCTGTTTTTTTTTTGCGCACACTATTTTCAATTTACGCCCACACCCCCTCCTCATGAACTCGCACCATTATGAGAAAGGACTAGGACTTTTTCCAGTTTATAGTCACTCTCGTTGAACTCGATCCGATGTAGGTTATTCGCGAAAAACACATTCGGCGGTACAATTCAGCTCCCACATCCAGGGTCTCTTTTTTTGTTTGTCATGTAGTTTGTTTTTAAATTTTTCAAGTGCCATATCTAGGCATTTTATTTATAGTCGAATGGGTGTGGTGTGGTGGCTTGGGGGTTAGTAACAACGCTGCTGCTCTGTAGAGGGGGGGAGTTAGTTGGTTGGTTGATTTTCCTGCGTTTTTAGAAATTACAGTCGTAGAGTTTGGCATACATTTTGTTTTTGTGTATAATCTAATCAGGACATTTAAATATTTGATATCTGTTCGGTATATGAATGTCGGTACAATTCTCTCTCGCGCATCTCACGGTTCGAGTTGGGGGATGTGATTTTTTTTTTTGTATTAGAATAAAACGAAAGAGTGTGTGTCAGGGATAAATTATGAATAGAGAATAGAGGCGGATGTTTGGAATTTGCAATTTTCTCACTCATTTGTCTCTTCATATAGAAAATATGAGAACAAGTTGTTGGTGCGCTACGCTGCTGGAGGGCGGCCGGATGTTCGTTGGGAATTATAATGCATTCATATTTTGAAAGTATCATCCCTCCCTCCAACCCCAATGTTTTGGGAAATGTACAAAAAATATTAAGAGTTTTTTCATCATGTTGTAATTTATAATGCGAACATGTTTAGAATATATTTTGTATATATGTATCTATGTGACATCGTGGCGAACTTGTATAGAAATACTTTCTTCAGAGAATAAAAGACAAATACTATATATATGTCTGTGTAGACGAAATTATCATCAAGGGAGAAGGATACGCACACAATTTCAAATGAGTGCACTGAATTTAGATGAAGCCTTAATGATTAACAATTACGAATGGAAGCAGGGTGGGGCGGATAATGAGGCTTAAATGTAGTTTAAGTTTAAGTACTTGGTGACCTAAAAAAACTTTGACGTCGAACGTGATAAAATGCGTTGTCGAATATATTGCTTTTTGGTTGGATTTTGTGTTTTATTATAAGAAGTGTTGGGTGAATGTTTATGTGAATGTGAATGTGAATGTGAATAAATAAAACAATCAAAGTTGTCTTTCACGAAGTATAGTATCTAGCGGAAAAATGTATATTTTGTGTTTTTCCCGAGGTTAAACCTGGGACTCATGGGGTCGCTCATTGAGACACTGTAGAGGACTCAATCCTCTTTTAATCCCGCTCGTTGTTTTGAATTTTCGGACTTCATCCACACTCTGGTACTGTTTGTAGAGTTCGCTTTTGTATCTTCTCCTCGCACACATAATCAAAAATACGTCGAAGGATTTTTTGTCAAGGGGGCCTTGCATCAGCTTTCACTTCCTGCTTATCATCGAGCATTGGGTAATATGAAGTACAACTTATTTCGAATTTTTATTTTTAACCCAGCGCCTAACCGAAGTAGCGGCGCTTTTCAAGGGATTTTGTTCGCCAGATCCCCATTATAGGAGCTGAAGTAGATTGTAGATGAACTCCTGGGTTGAACAATAGAGACGGGTCGATATTGACAGTTCTTGGTGGATGGACATTGGACATTTTGTCTCATCTGTTTTTGTGTTCCTGTTTCTTATTTCTCAGACACTAAACATCAACATAGCAATCTATACAGCGTCAAATGATGCTGATTATGGGGACGCGCATCATTGGCCTGCACTTCTTCTTCTAAATTCTTCGAAAACAACGGTGACATTACCATCATCATCATCGGAGAAGGCTACCAATCGATGATAACAAATATCTTTTAGTCTAAATTGGATACCATGGATATGAAGTGATTCCAAACAGGACTGAGCCAGGTTCCACTCAGCTGATGCTGCAATGGACGAATGGCGAAGTGAACCGGCCACCGAGAACGTCCAATGTGACATCCCTTTTAGACCGTTTTCTTGTGGGTTTCCTTAAATCGAACATCGATGGCAACAATCCGCAAACGAAATGTGGCCTCAAAATAGCCCGTGAAATCGCTCAAAATCAGCATGATATAATATGCGCCAGAGTTAATGAAGATTGGACCTATCGGATGCGACCATTTGAACGGTGTCGTATTCCATACCTTATGTTAAAAAAAATTGTAGATATCTCACACACAAATTTTTTTTATTCAAAAACCATTTTTATGTTATGTTTACGTCTGGCGTAAAGAAGTTCGTTTATTTGTTGAAAGCATGTATTAAGTCTTATCCTGTTCTACTTCTAGGAAAACCACTTTCGCCTGTTCTTTAAGCGCGAAAATGTGGATATCGGCAGTCTACCCCAGAAGCTAAAAAAATCTGTTGAAAAAGGGCTATCTAGTGTTAAGAACTTTTCAATATTTAAAAAAAAATTGAAATTTTTCGTGTTACGTTATTTTTTTTACGTCTTCATCATCATACAACGGTTCTTTTTTTTGCGGTTGCTTCGTACTTTTCGCCTTCCTCTTTGGTGATGTTACCTAAGTAGAAGATAACTGCAGACTATCTAACCCCCACACTCGTTTTTGAAAGAAGATTCACAACCAGAGTTCCGGACAGAAATGAATGGGAGGACAATGCAGTTACAGAAGAAGGGGAGATAGCCCTCTATACCGATGGTTCTAAGATGGATGTTGGTATAGGCGCGGGTATCTTCAGCGAAACACTAAACCTGCGAGAATCATTCCGAATCAACGATGACTGTAGGTAGTGTGTTTCAAGCGAAAATTGCTGCTATAACTCTATAGCAGCAAAGAACCTATGGTGACGACACATTGCCGACAAATAAATCACTATATACTCTGATAGCCAAGCGGCCATAAAAGCCGTGGAGTCAGTCGTGGTGAAGTCGAGGGCAGTAAGTCATTGCAAGAAATACCTGTACGAACTATCGCAAGGCAACACGGTGACCCTATGCTAGGTACCGGGACATATGGATATTCCGGGAAATGAATAAGGGGATGAGATTGCAAGAAATGGGTCGAAGATGCACGCATCAATGGCCCTAAAATCTGTAAGAACTCCGCTAAGCACGCTTGCTAGGAAGATCGACATTGAATCCTTGAGTAGAACAAATCTACGCTGGAACAATCTCAACACCTGCAGGCATACAAAAAAATTATGGCCAGAAGTGAGCAAAAAGAGATCCAAATTCATGATCGGACTTAGCCGCAAGGATATCCGCATACTCACGGGAGTCATTACTGGACACTGTGCGATAGGGATACACGCGGAAAGGCTGGGCATACTGCATAATGACTTTTGCAGAAGCTGCAGAGACGTTGAAGAAATAGAATCTGTTCGTCATCTGCTTTGCGAATGTCCAGCCTTTAAAAACAGTAGACAGAGGATTCTCAACAGCTTGTTCTTCGATGAACTAGAGGATTTGGTGAATGTTGATCTTAAGGAACTTCTGAAATTCATACTCAAATCGGGGTGGTTCCAGTAAGTCATCAAACTCCACTTCCCTTCGGTTGGTCAAAGGACAAGCTGGGAAAGGAACTTCTGAAATTCATACTCAAATCGCGGTGGTTCCATTAAGTCATCAAACTCCACATCCCTTCGGTTGGTCCTAGGGCAAGTTGGGAATCTGGAAACAAGAGCTTGTGAATGCCTGTGATTAATACCAAATCTAGGTGACTCAACAAAGCGGTATATTCTTTGTCTCCAACAGGTATGAAATATGGAAGGTTCCCATGACTGGACACAATGGACCTAACTGATGAGCACCCAATTACCTACCTACCTTGGTGATGTTACGATACTGGAACCTTTTTTGCTCCAACAGCTTTTGTCAAATGAAAGAAAAACGTAACGCAGATAATAGTTCAACTCACAACAATCTATAAAATGAATATCTATAATATCGCACGAGTTACGTCACTTAGCGACTTGAGATTTTGAACAATTCTTGTAGAAACATAAATACATACATAGTTGGAGCAACTTCTTATAGCCATTTTTTTGTATGAGTTCTATGCTCAGAATATTTCGAAGGGTTCTAGGATTGTATTCTGTATCCAAACGCCTAAATAGAAAAGCTTTCCCCTAAACAATTATGCGCACGTAGGACATAGGTTTGACATACAATCGCCCAAGGCCCTTGGAAGTGGTAAGGGTGTAATTTGTGGTTTAAGAACGGCGTAACTTTTCATAACATTGGAGAAGTTGCCAATGCAAGCAGCAAAGGACGATACTCGTATTTTACATCTAAGCACGAATCCACGAATTACGAACCACGTGCAGAGTAGGCCTTCGGTTTAGGATAAAGAAAGATGCATCTTTTACTTGAAGAAAGTGCCAGATTCTTAAAAGCTAAGCAAAAAGAGTTAACGAGTGACTAGGTAATGTAGGTACATGTCTGGCAACAGTAACACTGTTAGGTGCAGCTTCTATAAATTCAACAAAATGACGGAAATAATCTCAACTTGTCTATTCGGGCGGAAGGTATTTTCCACCATTTCAAGGTGCATTTTCTCACTACTACAACTGGGTTAAGTATACGTTCCACACATGCGATCCTGTTACTGGATATTTTTCCACCATCCATCAAGTGCCATTATTTCTTGGAGCAGATCATGTATACCTTCTCGCATCAGCAAATACCCAGGATTAAGGTATCTATAGTGATTTCCTGGTATACATTATATGGGCATTGTTTTTCCTGTAAAAAGTACGAGTACTCGCCTGGAACGGGAATGTAAAATATATAATACATAATAATGTAAAGATTGTTTGGTCCATGATTAAGTCGTCCACTGGCCGGAATGATAATTGTCTTACTGCTTTTTATTCGTAAAAGGGTTCCCGTTTGGATAATGGCATACGCAAACATATATAACACTCGTACGTAGGTACATGTGGATTGAGTCTGTCGCTGTCCTGTAATCGCATTTTCATTCCCATCATCGCACCTTCATCATCATCATCATCATCTGCACCATCAACTTCACAACTGGGTGGTGTATCCCTGCATGGGTAGGGTACTTTTGGAGTCATATATCATCCCACCCAGTGTGTGTGTGTGTGTGTGTGTGTGTATGTGATTTGTTTTTTGCATGCATATATAGAAACATATAAATTTTTTTTATCACATGTGGCGCTGTGGTATTTGAATGGTATGCGGTGATGACCTACTTAATTGCAGAAACAGGACTTGAGGTAACAAGGATACACAGAGGGAATGAGACAACAAACGGCAGAAAGGGATAAATTGAGAATAGTACACCATAAATTACATTACAAAGTGACGACAGATTTTCTGGCTTCAGCTGTTGGTGCAGCTTCCTGCTGCTGTTGTTGTAGTCCTTTGGATCAACATCATGTGTGTGCGATGACAATCCATTATACCGTAGAGAGAGGGTAATTCTAAAATAAAAAATACACAAACCTACATGTGTATACGGATGCGAGTAAGGGACGCATGTCCGACAAGAAGTAGAGAATTTATATTTTAATGTTTGGTACCTTAATGTAAATGGAGTGACCACACATCATGGGTTTCGTCTTGTTCGTTGTTCCATAGAACACGAAGAGTGGCATACCGAAGGATTATTTTCTAGTATGTCATATTATTTTTTTGTTAAGCCTTTTATGGCGACCGTTGCATTAAAGATTAAACTTGAAAATATGGCGAAGAGGATTTTTAAAATTGCTCGCCAACTGGGGAAAATACTCACTGATTCTAATATTTGCCGTGCATATGCATAATGAAGGGTTATCCTTCGGTTTCCATTAACGCTCTATCTATTGGAAAATCTCGCAGCAGCGTTTATGGATTTGAAGCCCACTTTTGGTGAGCATTATCCTTTTAGCACGACTGCACGGCACGTGTCCTTGTATGAAATTTGTGAACATCAGGGCGCGCTCATGAGAGATGTCATACAACTGAACATATTACAAAAATGGTTCGGAGGATGCAGGTTATGTTTCACGAACAAACAAGGAATAATTACATTATTTAACACGGCTTTAATTGACACTTGTAAAAGCTTGTATTTATTACTAGCTCATCGCCAGTACCTACCTATCTAATACAATTCGGAGCTCGCCTCCAGCGATTTCTTGCTGTCAGAGAAAATTTAAGCCTCATATCAGACACGCTGTCCTCAAACTAGGTAAAGTCATTGCACGAAAACTCTCTATATCCCAGCCACCATTGGAGTCAGAATTTTTCAAAAGTTCATTAATCTGAGAACACGGCAAGCTACATGTTAATATTCTATAACGTAAGTTGGAACTTACGGAAAAGAACGCAATAGCCCGACAAATTTTTGAGATCACTTCTGAAGGACAATACCCCGGAGGAACACCCTACCATTGGTGGCTTGAACAATATAGACTATGGTGGCATTCTGTAGAAAACGAAACGAAAATCGCTTTCGCCTTTCAAAAAAAAACGAAAGAAATCATGCGTAAACGAAAGTTTGCTGCATGAGTACCTAACTCCTTTCGTTTTTTCGCATCTGTTTTGGAGCCAAATGAAGCGTTAAACTAAACGTCAATGAAACCGCTTTCATTCTTTCGCTTTAGCGCAAACGTAAAATTCTTTCGTTTTCAAAGTTACGTGAAACAAAAAGTTCGTGCAAAGGAAAACGATTGAACGGTTTCATCTAATAGAATCCAAGATACAACCCCTGGCTTCCGCCCGCTTTGTATGTTTAACTGAATTAGAATCTTACCCCCGTATTAATAAATACCGAATAGCGCTGAATTAGCCTTATTACATCTGATAACTCGTAATTATTATTAATAAACATATATTAGCTTTCACTGACATGTTTAAAGAGCGGATAACTTAATTCACCAAATTCGGCGTATAGAGAGTGGTTAACTTACTCACACACAGAGCTATCATATCCACATAATTTCAAATATACGTATACCAACAAAAAGTTCGATTGGACGCGAGAAATTTAAAAGCTGAAAGAGAATTACAGAGAGAATCTAAAAATCGCAAGCGGAAGCACATAACATGCTCTGAGCATGATAGTGTCAGCTGATGGAATATGACAGATTTACAACCATGTTTAGTACAGTTTGGACGCAGTGCTGTCGTGCGTTTAATGATAAAGAGTGGATAGCTAATATGGATATAAGATGTATTTATAAATAATAAAAGTTATCAAACGAACAAGTCCACTATTCGTCTGCTAGCTATCAGATGGATTAAAGAGCGAATAGGGCTTTTTTATTAATACCGCTGTTAGAATCTTTCCACTTATTATCACTACCGATACTCTTTCGAACTTTACTTCACACGGTTAAAAAATAAACTGCGCTCTCATCCCATTTCGCAACCCTATTTATACTCCCTCCCAACCAAAGCTTCTCGAACATTCCAAACGAAAATTCTTGACTCCAACCAGAACAATCGAGAACGTACTACTTTCGTTTTAGACCATTCACCATTCGATAAGTTTCGTTCAGCACAAGTTCATCCACCTCCCATTAAATGGCGCTGTGGTCAATAAGAGGTACTTTTCAATCCACACTACAATATTTACATGATCGGATCATTCAAATCATTGACACTGAAGTAGGTAAGATACCGATAAACCTATTTAAACTAATTAACGTATTCATTTTGAAAGCGCAAATATAATAGTTATTTCTTTTAATTTATTTTAACGCCATCTGTGGGTGAGATACTTGAACTTGTTATCTCCGATTTATGCCCAGTAAAAGTAATCCATCCAACATATCGCAATTTTTTCTGCAAAGTTACCTATTGTACCTTTGCAATGTACAAATTTATGAAGAGCTCTTAATTAGATAATCCTCCACTCAAATTATAATTCAAAGCAATTCAGTACCAACCAATCTGTTGACCTTTAAATACACATCTATATCAAATTTAAGTAAAGATGACGAAAACGCCACAGGGAGCCACAGTTGAGATTAAATTACGTTTTGCTACTTTGCCTGCGCTGCGCCCTTGTTTCATTGTTCGGAGGGGAGAAAAGGAATCCCTACATATCTCCCTGCAGCTGTAATTTAATAACAATTTGCCTTAAAGTCGATTCGCGTCCTCAAACAATCAAAAAAGTGTCAAGACCGACTGTCCACAGACGTAAGTTCAAAATCTCATTTATGGTAGAATCCATGCGACTGTCATTCCCTTTCTCCGCAATTTGTCAACTCTCTGGGTCCCACCTTCAGCGGAGGACCTTAAAAATTTCGTTTAAATATTTAATCGCGGAAAAGTGATTAATTTATTTTTCTTTCGCTTTTGCTTTTTTCGCCATTTCAACTCGTTATTTCTTCATCACTCTTTCACAATGTATATTATACGTTTGTAGCCGTTTGTTCTTTTGCCCCTTAAACGAGACAGAACGTTTTTTCCTAGATACGAAAATACTCCTGGCAAAGGAAGGAGAAAACCTCCGGAAACATTTGTATTGCTCCCGCGTCGTCGGAGAGGAGTTGTGCTTCTGCAGAACATCCTGCTGATTCCTTAGAACATTTCATTTCGTGAAGTGTCTTCCTTTCAGGATGTAGTTTACTTGCAGTTTGTTTTCCTTTTTTTTTCTGTTAGCGTTTTTATCTTTTAGTCACTCCTTTGCAGTCAACACTGCTATATGGCCTTTTTTTTTTTGCAAATGTTAAAAAGTCATTTGACCATTTTATATCCTTACGGACGGGCGGGCAGCAGGCAGTAGAATACATGGAGACGATATAATACACTAAGGGCAACCGAAAGAAAAGTGTATCTTTCAAGAATACTCCTGTCACGAAGTACGATGCAACATAAGAGCGCGGGTAGAATTTATAGCGGGCTGGGGTTAGTTACAGAACGGAAGGTCGGAAGGATACAAATCTACAGAAGCATTCGCTAGAGGCAAACGAATGAGTAAATGAGAGGCAAAGATGTATTGTGAGAGAGATATTTACGATAGAGGTCATTTTCGAAGAATTTTTGGAATCGAAATAACGGATGGGCAATTTAATATCCGTTTTGCACTCGCAAAAAGAAACAGCTATACTTCCATAAGCATAACGGTTGCTTGTGTCGTTATTGCTGGTGCTGCTCATAGCGAGTGTGTGAAAATGTATCATTTCTATACTTATAGCATTACGTACGAAATTAGATGTGAGAAATAGATAAACATTTCGAGGACCTTTTGAGATTAGTTCAGATTTAATCGCAATCTCCACTCGACCTGCTCTAAGCAACCTCACTGTCAGAGGCGACATCCTTCAAGGACAGCAAAATAACCACAGTAATTAAAGAGTATTTAATTCCAAACAAAGCCAGAAAAATGGAAGACGAAACTGATAGCTGCTGCTTTAGTGGGTGTAAGTGGGGGTAGGTCGACTTGGCAGCTAGTCAATTATATGTAGAGTGTGGAGACGAAAAACGACCGACTTCAAAGGCGAAAACGGTATTGTGTGGATATCTTAATGGGTTTTCAGATTGGATGGGTAATTAAATAAAGCTGTCTATCATTATTGTCTTTGTACACTTGGGCACTTGGCTGCTGCCAGCAGGGGTTGTACATGTTTTTGTATAGGTCCGCATTGATGTGGTGAGACGGAGCTGTGTATTTAATCATATTAGCCTTTGTTAATGTTAATTGCTGAATTATGTGTTGTAGGTGGGTAGTCTGTAAATTGATGGGGTGGATAACAGCTTACTAGGGAAAATACTTGCTTGTAAAATCTGGCACAATACTAAATTGAATACAATTTATGTACCTATGCACTTTTTTTTAATATTTGAAACGGGAACCATTGATGTCAAACAACGAGTCCAGAGCTTGCTAGACCACCTCCTGCAGTTGGTTTCTGGGAACTTATAGTTATACACTCTCAGTAGCGGGGTATGGTGTCTGATGTTCTGCAATAAATAATCTTTCACCGAACGGTACAGCAAACGCTGTTAAGCTGTCCCTACTTGTCTGTGTTCTACTCAAATTAGCATTATATGAACCACCGATATTATGTAATATATTTTTGAACAGACTGCTCCAATGGTTGCAAACCAAATTCTGCTGCAGTACCTACCTACATAAAAAATATGTTTTTTTAGAAATGGCGGAAAGTGCCTATTTTGTAAATGTGTTTGTAACATTTTGAATCGATTTAGTTTACAAACTTGTCAAAGGGATGTCACTTACGTCCATTCTTTCTAAGGTCATGGAAACGCTGATAAACCGTCAGCTTATGAAATACCTTGAATCACGGAAACTCCTCAATGACCGGCAGTACGGTTTTCGTGGCAACAGGTCCACTGGTGATTTGATGACTTATCTCACCGAGAAGTGTAACCAATCTTCCGACTTTGACAGCATTTTAAAATGGGGTTCAGCCAATAGAGTTGAATTTAATGCTTCAAAAACACAATGCAGTCTCTAAAGCGAAACCCGAACCTACAGCCATTATCCATGAATGGCACTTGCATCACCGAAACCGAAAGACTTTCCATTTTCGGTATGTGCGTCCATGACAACTTTCGTTGGAATGACCATATACCCGAAGTCGCCAAGAATGCTGCGAAATGTCTAGGTTTTCTCAAACGGTGCAAGAAATATTTTACCCCTTCTGATTTGGCTACAATGTACAAGGCGTTCATTCGCCCAAAACTTGAGTACAATTCTCATATCTGGTCTGGTGCGTCCAAAACCATATTGCGCTTACTGGATAGGATCCAAAATCGTGCGTTAAAACTTATCGGAGACATAAATATCGTGAACACTATTAATTCGCTTGAACATCGCAGAAATGTTACGTGCCTCTCGCTGTTTTATCGCTTTTTTAACAAACAGTGCTCAAACGAAATTGCCAGCTGCACCCCTTCAGCAATTCAACCGCAATACTCGCCATGCTAGGAATGCTCATCAGTTTACCATTCAGTCTATCTTCGGACGTACTATGAAACATAGAGATTCATTCATAAGCCGTACAGCACGAATGTGGAATGCTTTACCAAACTCTGTTTTTCCTCCTTGTTATTTTAGCCGTCCGACGTTAAACTTTCTCACAGTAGGTACCTACCTATTTACTTGTCTTGGCAGTGTTCGGGATATCCGAGGGTGTATGTACCTTGGCTACAACAAGGTAGAGGTAGTAGTCAATGTTGTCCCCTACTGGAGGAGTGTCTTGCGTCGATCGCAATGTATCTGGTTGACGGTTGATTGATCGGCAGATCTCCATGTGCCTTTATGATATCGATATACGGCGTACTAGCTATGACACTATTTCGCCCTGCCGCGAAGTCAATCAGCCTAAATCCGTTATCGGAAGTGGTGTCGTGTAGGCTGTACTTTCAGACAGCACTATCAAAAAGAAGCCATCTGTTCCTATCATCTATAATCACCTACGACAATTTTAATTTCATAGTTAGGGGATGGGGATAGGTATTGCCAATATGTCTTGTCTAAGACTTCGTAGAACCACTTTTTGGTGTCGTAGTCTTTCCCCTTCGTGTGGGCATGTGCGCACACCTCTATTAGGCTAATGTTGGCGAATTTAGCCTTGATGCGGTTTGACGTCAGGATCTCGTTTACATAGTTGAAACTTAAGACTTATTGCCTTGCCTAAGTCTGCAGCCAGCGACGAATCCACATCCAAATCGCTGTGTTTGTTCCCGATATCAATCCCCATAATAGATATCGCAGTTTTTCAGCCTCTTTTATGCCCGGTCTATCCCATCGAACTTCTTGGATGGTGGTTAGGTCGGCAGTTCAGTGCCTTCGCTAGCTGTTCGGCCAAATGCCACTTGGAACTATTTTATCATTCGTCTATTTTTTTTACTTTTCTTTGATGAGGAAGATGTACAAAAAATCTGTACTTATAGTCAAAACTTGAGTTCGACAATTAATTCAGTTTCACAGTTTCGTTTAAACCTTAAACAGTGTTCATTCTGTAGTTTAAAGTTAAACGACAGTACTCTGCCGTTTAAACCTCAGATGACTTGACACGCACTGACATTTCAATATCAAAGCTGCCGATTGTCAAAAATATAAATATTTGTCGTTGTTTTGAAAAAGACGTTTAAAAGCTATAAGTACTGTACAACAGTGCCAAATTCTATTCATTAAATTTAGTTAAACTGTGTTCAATTGAAATGAAGTTCAGATTACATTGTGAAACCGAACGAGTTGAACTCAAACTCAACTTAGGTTCAGCTGAATGTTTAAACGTTCACTATGAAACTGGGGGTAATTTAATAAACTTTAAAAGAAAGTCATCTATAATCACCTCTAAGCTCCATTAACTAAAAAAAAACGTAAAATTTTCAAATTAGTCAATTGAGTTTGATGTATACCTACTCTTCACCTGTCAGAAAATGAACGCAAGACGTATACCAACCCTAGTCAAGATGATGGTGACAAGTATATAAATAAGAGCGACACGGCGCGGCGGCTACGAAAAAGAACGTAGTTACCTACCATGTAATACTGAAGACTGTTTCAGGCGGACCATAATCAATTCACCTCAGGACTGTGCCTTTCCTATGCACATATCTTTTTGAAATACTCCTGTTGAGCATCAAATGCAAAATGTTCTACCCTTCTGTGTCTGCCTTTGGCAACTGTCATAGATGGGAGAGCAAAAAAAAAAATATTTTCTGAAAAGAAAACTTGGTACGTAGGTAATACATACAAACACTAGTACTGTCGGATGGATGAGGATGATGGTAAAGCACACACCATATACCGTTCATCTGCCTACAAAGGCGCACCCAGTTAACTACAACATGTCTCCCTTGAATATAGCCTGTGCAAGTTCTCGTGTTGATACTCAGGTGGAAAATGTCTATTACAAAGGGGGATAATCGAATCAAATGTCAGGACGGTGCATTTGCATGAGAGAGTCCTTATAACCATTTGAAGTGTTTCTGTGTGTAGATGGGTGGTATGTCGTGCATCTCTGTTCGTTGGCGTTGAATGTTGAAGAGAGATTTTTGAAATAAAAATTTCGATTTAAGTTTTTTTTTTCCTCCTAAACTTTCTATTAAGCTATCGTTTATTTTTTTTCCAGTTTTTGACGTATGAACTCGTGGCAGTGTACTATTGAACGAGTGACATGAGCGTTGATTGTGCTATCAAGAGGTGAGGATTTGTCGACACTCGATAGGATGGAGGATGGAGGATGTTGGATCGATAGGGTTAGCCGGATTTATTCTTTGCTATATGTATGTAAAACTATAGGTCTAATCGTCCCCTTCGCATAAAGAATACTGAATATATGTACACGCGGACATCCTACTTTGTGAATGGATTTTTCAAGTCCACGCTATCAATTGAAGAATTCACAGACCATCGTAATAAGCTTAAGTTTTTGTTTAGCTTTGAAATAGGAAATTTGTGGGAATTTTCAGGACTTTCGGTGATTTTTTCAGACAAATGGAATAACAGAAATATTACCATTCCAGATATCTATACCTATGTACCTACTACCTACGAAATCATTCCTGACTCTGGGGTGTTAGTTCCGAATACCTATACCTAGGTACCCTTTTATTTTATTACTTTAATTTCCTATGCAATATTCATTGTTGACAAAATGTGAAATTTTCATATTCCCCTTTTATAAAACTTCAGCTGAATTGAGAGCTGTTGCTTGTGTAAATATTTGCTTTCCCATATCTAGTAGCGTCAACAAAATACGCTTATTTTTCCGGAAAGTCAACAAATTGTTTACGGATATCCGTGTATCCCTGGAAACAAAAGCATATTTTGTATTTTCCTTTATTCGAATCAAGCACATCCATCCGAATATAGAAAGATGAAAATAAAAAAAAAACTATTCATACAGTGAGGTAAAAAGTTTGATTTTTTGACTAATGTAAGGGTTGAGATGGTTGCCCAATGTATATTTTGATTAATATTATGAAATGTTCATCATTATCGTGTCTATTGAAAGACAAGATTTTGACTGAAATGGTGTGGCTGGTTAGCTATTGGAAATATCAGAGTTTTTAGGCAACCATACAACAAACAGAGTCAGATGAAATGAAAGCGTGAAGGAGATGATTCATTTGAACTTGTTTAAGTTTGGGAAAGGTGGTAACATGTCCAAGTAAAAAAAAAACCCGATCGTAAGTTGTTGTTGACAGTATTTTGACAACATGCCTTCTTACAATTCAACTGAGTCTATATGAAAGCAAATTACTCGACCAATATGTAGCGACGATATTAATATTCAAACTAAAGCCCTCTAAGGTCATCGGGAATGGAAGTCAGCTATCCTGTTGATGGGAAAGTAGCTTGCAATTATTTTTGAATACGTACCTTTCTCGGGAAAGGCAAAAGCGCTGCTGCAATCCCACGAGATATTTGCAGATACATTTTAGTGCAGTTTTTTTCAATTTTAATAATATATCATTGGAAATAAATAATAAAACTATTAGGTACTATGAGGTTTGGGTAATGACCGAAAGAATAAGATCGCGGATACAAGCTGCCGAAATGAAATTTTTCCGTAGTATTGCTGGTGTGACCCGTAGAGATCGCATCAGAAATACCAGAATACGTGAGAAACTCAATGTCGAGCAGCTACTTCTCCGGACGGAGCGATCCATGCTTCGGTGGTTTGGTCATGTTAAACGCATGTCCTCGACCAGGATTCCACGACGTGATATGGAATCCGTACCATCAGGCAGGCGTCCTCTAGGTAGACCAAGGATGAGATGGTTAGATCAAGTCCATAATTTCTCCTATACCCGTATGGTCGTTCTTATGCTAAGTGAGCAACTAACATAAGGCCCAAAAAAACAGACCTTAAACGTTCGCCTTCACTCTGATACAGGATGAATAATTAATAATAAGTAATCTCAACTAATTTCTGTATAGTCCTGATTTTCATACCTGACTATCTATCTGGTGCACGCAGTTGGTCTCTGCTAAATTTCCGTAGAAAAATATTCGAAAATGCTAGATAAAGAATGGGCTTGCAGTAGAGAAGATGTAAAGTTTCGACAGAACATTTTAATTCATTAAAGTATAGCGTTTCATTCATCATCGTCTGATTTATATTCAGTCAACAGTACGATAACTTCGAGAATCCATTTTTAAAAATCACTGACTTCATCCATGGAAATTCATTTTGGGGAACATATTCAAACCGTAACTACTCTAATTGCGATATTTTTTAGGGACCCTAAAATCACAGAGTTTAAGTTGATTGTCGCGTGGTTAAGTTAATTGCTTAATGGTTGTGAACTCTGCTTAATATTAGTATGTAAATAGCTCTATTTAATTTGACAGTTCTATTTAATTTGACAACAATTTTCTTTCGAGATTCAACTAGATTTATAAATTTTTCCGAATTTGTTGGCTCAGCCACTGAAAATATAAGCAATTTGCTAGAGTTGTATTTATCTACCAATAGATGGCATCACTTTTCATGGGAACATTCAAACCCGATATCCATTCAGCTGTTGACTCTCTGAGGCAATGAATACGCATTAGAATCAGTATTTTTTGTACTTTGACAGATTTGTTCAGATATATTTATTGTAGTCACAATCTCTATACATATACAAAAAGAAAGTGAAAAAAACTGTATGTTTCCCTCTGTCGCCCGTAATTTTCAACCAATTTAGTTGATATTTTTTTTAAAAGTCGGTAATTACGGTGGCTAAACAAATTCAAAATCGAACAAAGGGGCGTGGCACCGCCAATACAAAAAAATCATTCAAAATGGGCCCTAGAGTGCTCCTGTGAAGATTGGTCAAAATTGGACAAAAGGGCGTGGCACCTCCAATACAAAAAAAAAAAAAAAAAAAATTAAATTGTCGCCCGTAATTTTCAACCAATTTAGTTGATTTCTTTGTAACGTCAGTAATTACGGTGATCAATTGATAGGCCAATTGAAAAAAAATAAAAAATTAAAAAAGCAAAAAAAGGCCTGGCGAAGCTGGTGGGTTCAGCTAGTAAAAATATATAACAAAGTTTCATTCATCTGCCTATAGATGGGGTGTAGACCAATGCTTCGGAACAAATAGATGTGATTAGCTCTTCATCTCAGAATCGAATGGCTGTAGAAATACGGAACAAAACAAGCTCTTATATAGAGAGACAACATATGTTACTGATTGGCGCATAATAAACTTGCATAATTTCGTGGTTATGCTCTGAACATAGGTCACCTACCACTTACGAACATTATCGTTTCACAGACGCAAACCACTGTTAAAACAGAAGTAATTAATATTTCTTTCGTTTTCTTAATCTGTCACTTTTGATTTTTCTCACTCTGTCATAAATTGTCTAGCCACGTGCTTTAAATTTATTCGGAAATCTAAATAAAAAGATTTCCCAGGCAAATATACTGTTGAACGCATTCCAGGATACAATCCTTTTGTGGGCAACAGCAATTAGTCTCCACAAATTGAAGTGGATGTTGACACATTTTGCTAAAAGTCCTAATTTGCGGCGGAGTACAAGGGATACATCGAGAAAATAATTATGTAGAAAGGAGGTGAAAAAGCAAATATTAAACTAAACTAAGAAATAAGTTCTGCCACCACCCATCTCTAATTAATATAGTTACTAAGAAAAAAAAAATTTCATTTTAAATAGAATGAAAGTAGCAGCTTCACGAAATTTAATGCTAACCTCTGCTAAACTTTTTGACATTCAATTCCTTCTCTGTTGTAAAAAGATGGATCAGAGGGAGGCATTAAGGGATTTCCCCTTCTAACCGAATGAAATCGCAATAAATTTCTTCTTTTCGCCAAGAAAGATATTTACAAAAAAAAATAGAAAAATAAGAAAAAATAAAATTTCTTCCCATTTATCCACACAAGACACGGGACCCTAGTAAGAGGAAAAAAAAACTCCACACAATCAGGTCTCTGGGCTGCAATAAAGGCAAAATCCCTAGCGCCGCTTTTCTACTATTTCCAACTCTTCCATGATCATAAATATTCCATGGAAACTTTCCTAGGTAAGCGCACAGACACAAACGTACACATAATTATGTGTCGTCCGTGCGCCTCTCCTGAGTGGGTGAACGTGTGCTGCCAAAATGCGGACCATAATGCGACTCGTCCAACATCAGTGCTTGAACGAGTTACTTCTCGAGTGGTATATCCCCACCACCCGCTTGAAGGATGACACAAAAGGGACGAGCATGAAAATAGAAAATAATCGCTGGTATACAACTTTTATACTAGCAAGCAAAACTACCAGTAAACGCCACCATTTCCTGGAAATAGTCCATGAGGCTTCTGAGACCAGCCAGCACTCCATTCTCAACTCTGTCAGCCGTATACTCTCTGTCGCTGTAGCTTGTTGTGCAAACTGTGACAAAAGTAAAGAATTTATGATCAAGTTTACTACTTTTCCTTATCGATTATGCGAAGACGGAATGTGAAAAACGTATACAGAGGTCGCATCCTTTTTTTTCCCTCTCACTCTTGAAATACCTGTGTTTTCGCCTGAGAACCGTTTAAGGATATAAAGTTGTTCACAGGTAAGATGCATGGCATAATAAAAGGAGGTTGAATGTATGATTGGCTTTATCCGTTCGCAAATCTTTGTTGCAATGGTTTCTTTATTCTCGGTTAAGGAAGAAGGATATAACAAATTGAGCAAAAGTCATTTGGAAAGCCAAATAGAATTTATCCCTTTTTGTTGGCTCGCATGCGGTGTATACCATTGCAGTTGAGATATAAAATATAGTGCTTGTCATAGGTGGAGAAGAGGATGTCAGCAATGCAATTTAGGTAAACTGGATAAGGGATGAAATGTCTTTCGGGTGAACTAAATCATATAAATGCAACATCATAATGGGGATATAAATTCTTTCGGTGAACGATTTAAAGGTGCCAGCTAAGTAATGGTTGTCACCCAGTCATGGTTTATGAAGTCATTTGAAGGGCAATTGTAATACTTCTAGGATTTTCTGGTTTATATATTGTTTCATCTTGGATTTATGTTTCTCTTCAATTAGTTGGAATGTATCTTCATTTTAAATGGGACAGTGTCTTGAAAGATTTACATCTGTTTCAGTTTGTCAGAGAGCAAAGGTAAAAGTAATTGCTACTTACTGTTGGCTGGTAGGAGTCATAAAAACTGTTGCTTACCTAGAAAGAAACAAAAAAAAAAACATTGTAATGACATTTATGTGAGATGTGCAAATTTATTTTGAGTAATCGGAATTGTTAAGTGTGCAAATTTGTCCCCTTTTTTCAATATTTGTACGTGATCCTAGTGAGTCTAATCCTATTCGTTACTGACTTTTCCTAACGCAGACTACATCATTACGCTTGCAAATTGCCTTAGACGCTAAAGTTGAAAGTGAAGACAATTTTATTTTATACTTCGAGGAACAAAGTTCCTTTCATTTTCATCCCATGCCATAGAAACAATAAGTTTTTGGCATGAGTGACAGAGCTGTCAGATCAAAAAGAAAATTTTCATTCAACGAGACACTCGCTGACGGTATAAATGACTCTATGTAAGTTAAAAGTAACCACTTAAATCCAGAAGTTCAAAATCTCTATGCTTGCTTTCGCGTATCTGCTGATGCTGTCTTGTGAGTAATTTTGATCATTTCAAATTCTCTTCTTTTAATAATTTTTATTTTAAATTCACTGATGAAGATGGTTTGTTTGCGCATTAAAAAAAAAAAAAAAAAATCAGTAAGTACACAAACCATTTTTGAAGCTTCTCAAAATAGTCCATACATACATTTTTTGTGCGTTCAGCCGCTCATTAAATTCCAAATAGCTTGTCTTAGACCAGAAAATATTCTACAAGAGCCTTGGAGACCACGTTACCAGAAAATATAAACCATTGTTCGAATGCAATAACAGGGGACTGAGAAAGTTGGGTGCTACGACATTTAGCTGAAAACCGGGCTAAACGGAGAAGTTGATGTCTTGGTTCACCCTGAACTAAGCAATAAGTAAAAAAGTAAGAATAAGTGATTGATCTGCACCAACATCGGTTTATGGTATCAATTTCCTAACAGAAGAAAGCAGAAATGTCTTCCCAAGTGGATTATATTGACGGAAAATTGACTGTCAGAATTCAAACTATTCAAACAATCACTCAAAAAGAGTCTGGCGATGAATTACTTTGTTACTCCTCGCTTTCCCACTCGGTAAGATTAGATTTTAAAAAAATTTCTTCAATGCCCCATCAATAAACTTGACGTGTCAATCATCCCCAAATGGGGATGGTATTTAAATGCGGTCTGATGTTGAATAAGTGATGTAGTTCGAAATAGCTATCATTCTTAAGCTACGATTACACGGCCAATTTTTCGAATCATTTAAATGGCACTCTGACGTAAAAATCCCGTCACAAAGCTGTCATTTAAATGTCGATCTGTGTAATCGCCATTTTTGGCAGCGTTATTTAAATGACTAGGAAAATGGCACACCAAATGACATGAATTAAGTGTCATTTAAGTGGTGGAAAAAAATGGCCGTCTGATCGCTCTTCAATGACGCCTAGGACAAATGACTAACGGAAAATTCTAAATGACTCGCAGTGTCCGTCATGACGATGACAATGACGATGCTAGTCTAGTCATTTCGTGTGATCGGCATTTTTTCAATGACGAATCGTAGCTTAAATGTCGCTCTAATGCGACATTTTTTCCATTTAAATGACTCAAAAAAATGCCCGTGTAATCGTAGCTTTACCAAAGTGACTGTGTCACCTAACGAGTTGTTGTTAATGTTATTTTCTCAAACAGTAATTCATACACTGAAATTCGACAAAAATTTCCCAACAGAACTTGTTAGAATCACTCCCAACAAGCGAAAATCGTTGTTACTCCTCGCTTTCGCACTTAGTTTTGAGATCATTTGATTTTATCTGTTTGGGAATAATCGAAAACGATATACAAGAAGGACCAGCACTTAGATTTGCAGATGAGCGAAACCAATGAAACCCAAAGAAAAGCGACGACAAATAATTTCGAAAAACAATGATGTTGGTTATTTATTGCAGGTACTTATCTCG
Organism: Cheilosia soror; assembly: GCA_949372485.1. Taxonomy (NCBI): domain Eukaryota; kingdom Metazoa; phylum Arthropoda; class Insecta; order Diptera; family Syrphidae; genus Cheilosia; species Cheilosia soror. The sequence goes on from OX443561.1 coordinate 125,662,569, forward strand.
TAGGCTGTTGAAATCCAAGTGGACGAGAATACAAAATTTACAAACGATCGTGGACTAAAACTAAACTGTTATACATTTATAGAAGCGCAACTGCGCAAGTGCATCAAAAAACTGGTTTATGAGAACAAGAGTGACAAACAAGCATGAATAGAATAACATAATTATGATTTGAATTGGATAGAAAATAGAAATAGGGTAAATGTACACTGTTAGGCAAATTATTATCAAAGCAAATTATAATATTATGATTTAAATAAATTGACAAGATATTTTCAAACATTCCCCCGCCCCTGGAACAAGGTTTCAGCATATAGGGAGTGGGGCCAGTTTATGTATCGGGCGTATAAGATTCCCATTAGCCGTCCGTAGAGTAACGACTCTAATATGTCCGTCTTTGCCTGGATGAATTGCGATGATTCGTCCAATAGCCCATTTTCCTGGTGGCAGATTTGAATCCTTGATTACCACCAGATCGTTCAACTGCAAGTCCGGTTGAGGCTGCGACCATCGAGGGCGTTGTTGTAGTGACGTCAAGTATTCCATACTCCAACGTTTCCAAAATCCTTGAACTTTCGTTTGTAGAGCTTGCCAAGAGGACAATCGATTTTGAGGTATCTCGAGCGATGGTTCGGGAACTGCTGAGTAGGATTCACCTATAATGAAATGAGCAGGTGTTAGTGGATCTAAATCATTATCTGATGTTCGACATAGAGGGCGACAATTTAAGAGGGCTTCAATTTGGGTAAGAAGAGTGTAAAATTCTTCAAAGTTAAGGATATCTGACCCAATAACACGACGAATGTGCTGTTTAATTGACTTCACCCCCGCTTCCCACAGCCCACCGAAATGTGGTGCGGAAGGGGGAATGAAGTGCCAGGTGATTGCATCGCGAGCGAGCGACTCTGCTACTAGAGAGTTGTGGTATTCAGACATGGTGATTTGATGCATTTCTGATAATCGTTTAGTAGATCCGCGGAAGTTAGTGCCATTGTCTGAATACATATGCGATGGTTTACCACGACGCGCGATGAAACGACGAAGAGCTGCGAGAAATGCGTCCGTGGTTAGGTCACTTACTAACTCTAAATGTATGGCCTTTGTAGATAGACACACAAATAGAGATATGTATCCTTTTGTGATGTGGGATTTACGACCAATTTTTGTTCTCAACAAAATCGGACCGGCATAATCACAGCCGCAGTGTAAGAAGGGTCGACTAGGCTGTATGCGCTGTGCGGGAAGATTCCCCATGATTTGTGTGGCTGTGGTTTTTCGCTGCCGGAAACATTTTATGCACTCATGGGTTATCTTGCGAAGTAAATTTCTGCAGCCGATGATCCAATACTCCTGGCGGATTAGGACGAACAGTGCTGAGACTCCCGGATGAAGAAGGCGTTGATGAAAATCGATTGCAATGAGTTGTGTAATCGGGTGTCCCTTTGGTAGTATTATCGGATGTTTGACGTTGAAAGAGACGTTTGCTTCTTGAATCCTTCCTCCAACTCGCAATATCTGTTCGTCATCTAAGAAAGGAGATAGGTTAACGATTTTCGAACTCTTACCGAAATGACCATGCTTCTGGTAATGCAAAATGTCGTCTCCAAAATAAAGATTCTGCAGCCATCTGGTTAGGTTACGTTTAGCGTTGTAAATTTCTTGAGGGCGAAGTTGATGTGCCGTTTCATGGGATAGTTTACGACTTCTTGATATAAATCGGAAGATGAAAGCGACGATTCGTAGCAGCTTCTTCCAAGATGATACGCGGGGAAATAGCACATGAAATGGATGCTCCACATTTACGACCAGACAGGACCGCTGGACTTGCTTTTTCTCCTCCTGCCTGCAATCTGGGTGTTCCTGAAAGTGGTTTACGATCGGCCAATGGTCTTCTCCTTTTCCCAACCAATGGGGACCTGTCCACCAAATTGGGTGGTGAACTAGAGCCGATGGTGCTATACCGCGCGAAGCACAGTCCGCCGGGTTCTGGTCAGACCTGATGTGAAACCACCTGTTTCTGGGGATCGTATTCAGGATCTCAGAAGTGCGATTTCCAACGAAGATATCCCAACGACGAGAAGGTGACGAGAGCCAAGAGAGAACAACCTGAGAGTCACACCAAGCGAAGACGTTTGAAAAGGTAATGTTTAAAGACTTTTGCACAGCTACGAGTAATCGCGCAAGCAATAGTGCTCCACACAATTCTAGGCGAGGAATACTCAGCTGTTTAAGTGGTGCAACTCGACTCTTAGCTGCGATAATATTAGTTTGTATAGACCCGTCTGGTAGAATATGACGCGAATATATAACTGCGGCATAACCGGAGGCCGAGGCATCGGAGAAACCGTGCAATTGGAATGATGGATCCGCTATACCTATGCATCGTGGTATGCTGATTTTGGTAAGTTCAGGTAGTTCCTGACGATGCTTACACCATCGTGTAGCAATGCAGTCGGGTAGATGATCGTCCCAGCTCAGTTTTCGGTGCCATAATTCTTGAAAGATTATCTTTAGTTGGATTACTGACGGAGAAAGGAAACCGAGGGGGTCGAAAATCCGAGCGACTTCGCGAAGAATTTGGCGTTTAGTGATGGATTCGTTGGGTGTTAAGTTTAAACGAAACGCGAAACAATCGATTTTGGAGTTCCAGTACAAACCGAGTACTTTAACCCAAGAATCAGCCTCACTATCGAATGAAATGAATTCGTTTTGACAGAGTTCGTCCGTTTGCAAAAGCTCCTTGCAATTGCTTTGCCACTTGCTAAGTTGTAAGCCACCTTTTGAAAGGAGCTCGATTAAACACATTTTCTTTGACATGGCTTCAGTGAGAGATTCTCCACCTGACACCACGTCGTCAACATAAAAGTCATTTAGAAGTATCTCTGCTGCAGCAGGATACTCTTCACGATAATCATGAGCCAACTGTTGTAGAACGCGTACCGAAAGATAGGGAGCGCACGAGGTTCCGTAAGTAACCGTACATAATCGGTAGTGTTCGATGGGATCAGATGGCGATTTTCGCCAGACGATCCTTTGGAAATCTGTATCTTCATCTGATACCCATATCTGACGAAACATTTTTATTATATCAGCGGTGAATACAAATTTGTGACGACGAAATCTCAAGCATACCGAGAAAAGGTTTCTTTGGATAGGTGGACCAATCAACAACGAATCGTTTAGGGAATTTCCGTTCGAGTCCTTAAATGAACCGTCGAATACAACACGAAGTTTCGTTGTTGCGCTGTCTGGCTTGAGAACTGCGTGATGTGGTAGATAAAATACGTTGGGCTTCGAAATTTCAGACGTTGGTATCTTACGCATATGCCCTAGCGACAAGTATTCTTCCAAAAACGTTGAATACGACTGAGCGACGGTATTATTCTTGGAAAATTTCCTTTCCATTGCCGAAAGACGAGAAATAGCACCGCTGACGGTGTTAGCGAAAACAGGTTTGTTCTTAAATGGAAGCTTGACAATATACTTGCCATCTTCACTCTTTCGATGGTTTTGAATGAAGTGTTCTTCAATGGCCTTATCTTCCTTTGCAACAATTGATTTTGTGTCAACTTCTTCAATTGTCCAAAAGGCCTGCAAAGTCGAGTCAATATCGAGGATCGAGTGATGGGACCGAATGTTTTGCTCCACGCGCGAGTAAATTTGTCCAGCCAATACCCAGCCGAATATAGTTCTTTGGGCAATTGGCTTACCGTTTGAGCTGCGAACGAATTCACCTTGAAGAATTTCCCATACCTTATCCGCACCGAGCAAAATGTCAACAGCATTTGGTTGGTTAAAAGAAGGATCAGCTAAGTCCAGATTTGAGATATGATCCCAATCTTTTATGTCGAACGCAACAGATGGTATCACTGAGGTTATTTTTGATAGGATGAAAGTATTTACCGAAATACTAGCTAAATCAAAACGAGAGGTAATGACCATCGAAGCTAGACCTCTAGATGTCCCAGCACAGGTTGCACCAATCCCACTTATTGGGATGCGAGAATTGGTTCGTCTAAGGCCAAGTCTTTGAATGCAAGATTCGGTGACGAAAGAAACCTGTGATCCAGAGTCTATTAGAAAGCGAACAAGCTGATATTGTCCTTGGCTATCACGAACTTTACCTACCGCTGTAGGAAGTAGAGTTTGTGGAACACACTGGGCGATGTTGATGCTGTGATTTGTGACGAGATGAGTGGGATGAGACGACGATGACGACGAAGACGAAGGTGTATTCAAAGACGATTGATTTGTGTTATCCGAGAGCAAGTTGTTATCTGAGTTGACTGTGTGGGGATGTACGAGGGTATGATGCCGAGAATTGCAGCTTTTACAGCGAAACTTCGATTGACAGCGAGCTGCATTGTGACCACCTCGCAAACAATTAAAACAAAGTCGTTTAGACTTAACCAAATCCCTCTTTGTCCCTACATCCAATGCGATGAATTCTGCACATTGCGAAAGAGAGTGCGTCGAGCTACATTTTGGGCACTGATTTGATGATGAGACGTGCATACTTTTGAAAATTGGAGGCTTCTTATTGGTTTCACGAATGTTTACTCTACACGATTCGAGAGCTTCACAGCGTCGCTCGAGAAAGAGTAAGAACTGGTTTATAGTGGGGTATTCTAAATCTACGCTATCAGCTGACCAAGCATGACGAGTGTCTGGATCCACTTTGCTGACTAACGCATAGATCATCCATGGATCCCTTTCTAGTGAATTTAGGGAGTCAAGACCCCGTACAACCTCATCAGCGCAGTCAGATATTTTTCGAAGAGTTTTCACGTTAGAACTATGTAGCGAAGGCAATTGCATAAACGTTTCCAAAAGACTGTTGATAATGTACCGCGGCCTATCGTACCTCTTTTCCAATCTTTCCCATGCCTGTTCATATGTGGCATCAGACAATGGGATGTGGGTTAACAAATTTAGGGCATCACCCCGAAGAGACGAGCGAAGAAAGTGAAACTTTTGCGTAGGTGACAAGTTTGGTTTGTTATGAACTGAACTTTCAAACATGTCCCGAAACGCGGGCCAATCACGATAATTTCCCGAAAATGGTTCGATATGAATTTTGGGCAACTGGTCGATGAAGTTAGCAAATGAATTAGATGTGTTCGACTGCTGCTGTGCAGGAACTTGTGGGTTTGGCGAAGGATTGACTTGTGAAGCCGTCGATTCTGGCTTCTTCCTATCCCGAATCGTAGAAAGTAAAACCGATTTCACAACGAGATACTTCGACTCGAATTCCTCGAAGTCATGTTCCGGATCAGTATAACCTTCCTCATTCGCTAGGATATACATTTGCTTTTGCGAGGCATCGAATTTGACCCACAATTCCTCAAGCTTCTCTAGTCTAACTTCGAGAGCATCTAATGTAATTACTTCATTAATTTTTTCCGTAAAGGTTCCTAACTTGGTCAGCGATCCTTTTAAATTACCGCGAATCGCGCGCAAAACCGAAAGACTGAGATCTTGGCTCATCTTAAACGAAATATTCTTTGAAATGTCTATAAACCGCGAAGCAAAAGCACAGATGTTCACAGATATTTGTGTGACGACAAATTAGATATTGTTTCATGCAAAATTTCCACTAATTATATGGCATGCATATCAAATAGTCCATGCAAGCATTATAATAGAATAGCACATGAGCAGACACGATATAGTTCTCGAAACCGAAACGAAAATGCTACTCACAAAAAATGTCCCAAAAATGTTCATACATAGAGGTGTAGGAACCAAATATAAAATTCTTTCCACCACGTGGCAAGTCAAAAGGTTATTTCAATTGATCATGCACTACAATTACTGAATTCCCAATTCGACGCAGGGAATGATCGAACGATGCTGATTTTGATTAACGGCAGTTCCGTTAATCACAAATGACGAGATATACGAAATATAACTTCCTAGGTACTCCAAGACGAAATCCAATAATATCCAAAAAGATCCGGCTCGATTCGGACCAGAAATAATGTTTGGGAATAATCGAAAACGATATACAAGAAGGACCAGCACTTAGATTTGCAGATGAGCGAAACCAATGAAACCCAAAGAAAAGCGACGACAAATAATTTCGAAAAACAATGATGTTGGTTATTTATTGCAGGTACTTATCTCGTAGGCTGTTGAAATCCAAGTGGACGAGAATACAAAATTTACAAACGATCGTGGACTAAAACTAAACTGTTATACATTTATAGAAGCGCAACTGCGCAAGTGCATCAAAAAACTGGTTTATGAGAACAAGAGTGACAAACAAGCATGAATAGAATAACATAATTATGATTTGAATTGGATAGAAAATAGAAATAGGGTAAATGTACACTGTTAGGCAAATTATTATCAAAGCAAATTATAATATTATGATTTAAATAAATTGACAAGATATTTTCAAACATTATCACTTTGGGCTTTAGCTTAAGTGTGGCTACATTAGATGTGGAAATAAGCTCCCGTACGCTTTCGGTTCAACAGTCTGTTTTTTCTATTCCAATAGGTTTCTATAGGTAATAAAATAAATATGCGGCGCAACAGGCGGTAGACGCCCAGGGCCTAGCTTCTCGCAACCATTCGTTTGTGTGAGTTTCTTTTTTGGGACGAATGGGAGGGACCTACAATTTTATGCCGAGTCCGAACGGCTGAATTGAGAAGCTCTTTCAGGACAGTCATACTCTTGGATGTTTGTCAGAAGTTCGCGAGAGGTGGGATCCCTCGCACAGTAGTCCAGCACACTAACCACTGCGCTACTGCGCCCACAGGTTCCTTTAGGTAGGACAGTATAAATTAAACTGACGTTTGTAAGAAACAGCTAAGTGTGCCTAATCAATAACACGTTGAAAAAACCAGGCTGACCAATGAACTAATGAACCAAAGCTGACAGAAGCTGCTGGAAGCAAAGCAAGTGTTTGAAATAACGAAGTTCAATGAGTATTCGCATAAGTATTCATGAATAGCCCTTAAATTATTGTCGCCCAACAGATGGCGTTACTAAGGCAAGGAATACAAATAAATGAAACTAAACATTTTGCGCAATGGGACCTCCGTATACCCTAGGGATAGGATGTTTTTACAACCATTCGCTGGTTAACATTTTTTGGGACAAATGGAAGGGATGTACAATTTAAGGCCATATCTCTTGTATATTTGTCAGAAGTTTGCAAGTGGTGAGGCAGTGGACAAACCCTACATTTTAATTTGTTTTTTTTTATGGAGATTGAACCTGAAACACTAACTCTAAGCGAATCCATAAAATGTCTGAGGCATATGAAACATATGAGCGACATTAGTGATCCCAGTTGGAACGTGACATTAACCAACAAAACGCCCGCAATACAATCAAGCTGAAAATGTCTTAACCTGGCTGATGAGGTCTTATTTGTTGCTCGAAATTGTGAGACATAAAAAGTTAAGCGACGTACGAGTAAGAAAGGAATCAAAAATCCACTCATTTTTAATTCATTCATTTTCAATGGTCGACTTATCCATTAAGTAGGTCGCGGGTGTAGTTTGCTCAATTGGACCTCTATAGCTCCCGATTATCTGCCATGGATAGGAGAGATTATGGACTCGATCTCATCCTGGGTCTACCTAGAGGACGCGTGCTTGATGGTAAGAATTCCATAGAACTTCGTGGGATCCTGGTTGGGGACATGCGCTTAAGATGACCAAACAACAGAAGCATGGACCGCTCCGTTCGGAGAAGTAGCTGCTCGAGATTAAGTTCCCCACGTATTCCAATGCGATCTCTACGGGTCACACCCAGCAATACAACGGAGAATCTTATTTCGGCAGCTTTTATTCGCGATCTTATTCTTAGGGTCATTACCCAAACCTCATGACCATAGGTAAGAGTTGGAACAAAAACCGAATTAAAGACTGACAACTTAGCTTTGACACCAAGTTCAGTCCTCCTAATAACAGAATGTTCAAGCTGTCTCAAAATTGACTCAGCTTGACCATTCCTACAGGAGAACTCAGCATTGCTCCTTCCATCACCCGTGAATAAGACCGTGAGATACTTGAACATCTCCACCTGTTTCAATGGGACTCCACTAACATGCAGAGTGCATTGAACAGGCGTTCTGGAAACGACCATCACTTCAGATTTGTTCACGTTTACCTTCATCTCAGCTTCAACACAAACGGCTACAAACCGATCGAGTGCGCCCTGAAGTTTAGTCTAAGAGGATACCAGGATGATCAAGTCATCAGCGAAGAGCAGATGAATTATTCTCAGATCTCCCGATTCGAAACGTTCTTCGCCAAGACTGCGCTGTAACATCCAGTCCATATATGTAATTAAAAGGAGAGGAGACAAGACGCACCCCTGGTGAAATCCAACACCCACGGTGAAATTGAGTTTATACTTTTTTATTTTCCCCAGCAGATGGCGCCATATTCTCTTTTAGTTGATAACATTTAATTCAATACTGTCATATTATAATGCGAAACTTGACTAATGGAAAATAATTTTCAATCCCATTCGCTGTAAACAGTATAGAAGTGATGCAACATGGAAGACGATGTTTTCGAGCAAAGTGCCACCCAAAACTTACGACTCGACGTGAGTAATTGTTTTATCAGCTAAAAGTTATTTTCCTAATTCCAAGTGAAACTTTGTTCCCGCACCAATACCTGAGAAATATAATCAAAGACTCCTTACAAAATCCTTTCAAACTTCTTTAATGACATCATCTCCACATAGCACATTTCTCAAGAGTTCGCACCATAAATGTCTGTCTTCCGCTTGCGTTCATCTTCGCAATCACCTTCTAATGACTTGTCTTCTCAAAAATCCTTAAGGATAACTAAACGCTTCCGCCCCACCACCCACAACAGTATTCACTTCCACATAATGTACTACACAACTCTAGAATAAATCACATTAAAAAAACAAAAAAACTTTTCAACTTTTCCAAATTGAGCAGTATAAGCCGCCGACACATCTAGTACACAAATCGTCCACCCACAACTCGTAAACTTTTTAGTAGTCAATCTACTACTCCCGTGGTGTAACAACACTTCATCTATCTATGCAAATAATCTATAATACACAAGCAATTTACTGTCGATGCAGGTGAAGGAAACTGAGTAAATCATCGTTGTTCCCCCATACAACTCACATCTATGCCAAGCCAACCTCTCTAGCCGCAGAACTTTAGACGGAATTCCACCGGAGGTAACAGTTAATTAAAGTTTTAGACTAAATAAATGAAACCGCGATGTTAGGAAGCTGCTGTAATCGTCTTAAGAAAACTTTCTTCTCTTTAGATCAGAGCAGTAGTTCATAGGCAACATCCTGCAGGACGAAAGATTATTACGAAAATCAATTCGAATTTTTGGGTGAAGCGGGAAAAACGGAAAGGCAAATGAGAAAAAAAAACGGAACAGAGGTGAACCTTTGCACCTTTCAAGACCAGCTTCATCGTATATTCCACACTCGTGTTCATTAAATTTTCTCCCTCATCAAACTTCGATGAAAGTTCTCTGCATTGTGGAGAGTGGTGAAATGGCATTAGCAACCTCTTGGCTGACTTTTTCAAGGAATGGAGGATAAAAGGGCATTCCTACAGCATATTTGAAAGCTACCCGCCGCCGCGCCGTAGCCTTTCTGAGGAATTCCTTTTTGTGTCGCTCCGCCTCTCTGGTTTCATGGAGATAAGAGTAGGACACAATTTTTGGTGGTGTCCTTTTTGCCTTTGCCACTTCGGTGGTTCGCTACCACATCTTAACTTCTAAATAGTACCTACTGTGTTAAAAGCGTGAGAGACAACAGAGGGTATACACATTCATTATCAGAGATATATACCAAGTGAATTCCTGTTCGTCCTCATGGCGATGTTCACTACCACACCAGCACTGTCGTTAGTTATTATCTGGAGTATTACCATCAGGTACCCCTAAAGTCTATGTGTATTTTGGGCGATGAAAACAACAACAAGAAGGTTGTCAACAGGATGATAATTCAAAAAATACCGTTCCCCTGGAGTAATTAAAAAGTTTTTTTTTTTTTTTTTTATTAATTCTGCCTGCTCCTAGGAGGCAAATTGTAAGGAACTAAAATGTGGTAAAAGAGGGTCAAGTATTTTTGTTAAGCTGTAAAGGTGTGATTACTTTTGTTGATAGCAGTTTGGCCGATGTATAGATTTTGGCCAAAAGTTGACGAAGGTAGGTGTCAAATTATGCTGATGGAGGGTAATTTTTCAACAAAATTGCTTATCTGCAATAGGACAGTTGTTTAGTATGGGGATGATGGTTCGCTAGAGGGTTTGAGGGGAATGAAATGTAGGTAGTATGACTGTATGAGTTGTATCTAGTACGGAAGTTGTGTTTACGTTCGCAGTTGTTCTAGCTGTACCTTAAGTTGCCGAGGTGATTAACTGATCAGAAAGTGATTGGAAAATGTTTTAAAATAAAATTTTCGTGAAAAATGTTGAATAGGTACAACGAGAGATTCACTGGTTAATGTGGTCATGGCTTAGAGCAGCTTCACACTGAGAGTTAATTTTGGTCTTCAAGTTATGCGTATACATATCGCCTGGTTAAAGCTAACTGAGAGGAGTCAAAATCACATAAACTTCTATAAGACCAGGTACTTATAGAAGTTGGTGATAACGTCAATTGGGTGTAGAAGATGGCGAACGAAGACATGCTGCTCCAGCGGAAGAAAGAAGGGTACAATGGTAAAATTTTGGACTTCTAGGAAAATTGAATAAACATACCTAAAACATAAAAAAACTGATAAGGAAGAGAATCAAGTAACTCTTTTGTAGAAAATGTATTGGTGCTCAATAGTAGCTATAAAAATTAAACTTCTGGTACTCGTGATACTCGCAAGCGTACCACTACATACTTACTTACTTACTTAGTTAGATGGCGCTACAGTCCGTGGTGGACCTGGGCCTCAACCAACACGCCTCTCTAGAATTATCGCCATTAGTTGCACACTCCAAGTAGGTTCAAGTCCCATTCCACTTGTGCGCGATACCTAATTCACACCAAGCCGAAAGCTGGGTTTTCGCGATAACAGTCGAAAACTTCTTCGAAAACAGAAGTTTTCCCATACATATTGCAGTTTTCAAAACGAGTTGTTTGAGGTCGTTTTCCATGAAAACGCCACGAAAACGAGTACAATCGTTTCGTTGTTGAAGCAGAGACACATTTTGCAACATTCAGCGAGCTCAGCAAAACTGCTGACAGAATGTGAGAGACTGAGTGCGAGAGTGAGAGTTTTTTTGTTATCTTTGCATTGCACCATGGCATAAAGAGCAAACCTGCCACAACTAAATGGTATTTTCAGATGTTTTGATTTTGAATGTTGCTTATGTTAATTATTTTATGCATTTAACCATAAGTTAACGATTATCAAGTAGCTTAAATAATTTTGTTTTTATATTATGCCAATACGAGCGAAGTTTAGTAACTAAAATAAAAGTCTAGTCGCCACAAACATTTCATAGCTAGTTTCACAGCTAATTGAAACGTCAAACGAAAACGAGTTGGTGTTCGGTGTGAATGCATCCACCAGTTTTATAAACTTTTTTGACGAAAACTCGGTTTTCGGCTTGTTGTGAATAGGGTATAAGGCGAGGTCTTCCTCTAGGTACTGCGTTGTCCCAGGAATCGAAGACTCTTCGGGTCGTGTCTATTCGCTCTACATGTCCTAGCTATCTTAGTCAAGTGCTTTTCTGACCAGGTCGATGTCGCTGCACAGCTCGTAGAGTTCTCTGTTAAATCTTCTCCTCCAAAGCCTGTCAACGCAAACGGGACCGAAAAACTACTAAGAAGATCTTCTTCAGCCTTCGCTAATGTCCATGATTCTGCGCCATAGAGTAGGACTGGAATGATGAGGGTCTTATAAAGAGTCTTCTCTTAGTGTTTCTTGACAAGGCCTTAGTCAGTTGCGTTCTTAGGCCAAAGAAACAGCGGTTGGCAAGTGTAAATCTTCGTTTGATTTCTTATATGGTCTCATTATCAGAGTTTATAGCGGAGCCGAGGTAGATAAAGTCTCTAACCATCTCAAAGCTAAAGCTGTCTGTTGTGACGTTCTGTCGGATTCGTCGATGTTGTGTGCCCCTTCTTGTTGACAGCATGCACTTTCTTTTGCCCTCATTCACCACTAAACCTATTTTTGCCGCTTCTGTGCTTATACTTGCAAACGTACTAGTAACAGCTGCAATCTGCTTACCACTAAGAACCGCAAAAGCCTCGACAAACTGTTGGACGAACTTGTGAATGTACCTATAAACAATAGAACTATTACTTACCCCTCAAATATGGCCATAGCTCTGAAGATAGTAAACAGTAACAGCAACAATTCAGTTTAAAACCTATTATAAGTTCTGCGAAATATGGCATTAAGTTCCCGTCAAAGCCAGAGTGTATGTTTAGCAAAGAAAGCGAATGCAGTGCCTGTCATTAAAAGTAGCATGCGTACGCTTTCATATTTCATAGTTCGATGGCAGCACCCTTCGATCCTCAGAGATACCAATTTCGTCCGTACCTATGTTTTCTTACAGTCCGGGGTACACGTAGTAGATGCGGTCCGCTTTGCGCACTCAAAGGCTCCTAGGGCGAGGTCTTCCTCTACTACGTTATCTCAAATTATCCCTCTTTTTTTTTTTTTTTTTTAAAGCGAGTTTGCTTGTTTTGTAACAGAAGGAGTTTTGGAAAGATGATGTCCTCGCGGTTGTCTAATGTACTGTATGGTCATGAGCATTAGCAGCTTGTCTTGTGGGGCGCCCAAAAGTTGCATTTTGAGGGATAATGTCCTTGAGTTCCTCGGAACATCTACCATGGAAGTACCTATAGAACAAGCATAGGTCAGCGACTTGTCTTCTGTGCACCAACGGAAGTCGAACTGCTCGTCTCTGTATGCTGTCAAGTAGGTTAAGTGAATGTTTTGGGGCCGAGCTCCATATATGGGAGCAATATTCCAGGCCTGGTCTAACCTGTGCTTTGTAGAGAAGGAGAAGTTGCTTGGGGCTAAAGTACCTCTTTGCTCTAAAAAGGTAGCTCAACTTAGCGGACGCCGATCTTGCGATATAGGATATGTGGTCGTGCCATGTGATTCCTGAATTGACTGTGACTCCTAGAAGGTGCATTGAGTCCTTGGGATGGATTGGATGGTCATCCATTTGGATCTGAAGAACTATTGATGCATTTTTCCTAGAAAATGTTGTGAGCTGTGTCTTTGCATTAAATACAACCATATTGTCTTTTCACCAATTCAAGATTTTGTCCAGATCACCATTTAGAGAACTAATTTGCTCACATCTCTGACTGTGATTTAAACCTATAGTTCGTCTGTGTACCTTTAAGGGAACCGCAGCAATTCTGTTGTAAAGAAAGCAGAAATTGTTGCGGGGAACTGACTGACCACCATGTCTTTGCAACCTTCTGCGGCACTTTCATTATGAGCTACCTAAACACTTAAATGGAACACTTCTTCTTTGATTGCCCTAAATTGCTAATATAAGACACCAGACTTTCATCGTGAATATCTTAAAACGAAGTGAATATCTTGGGCTTCCTAAATAAAATGTAATGAAAATGTGCAGAGTGCAGATGTACCTACCTCTCTTCCTAAGGTGAGTTTAAGCTCTAACATATACAAAACTTCTGACAGCAGAAATAGTTACTCACGGATGCAATTTAAAAACTGGGTAGGTATATGTACCTGATAGATATCTGTCCTTAGGGTTACCTTCTCATTATAATAAGAATTTTCTGCGGAAAGCCAGCACATGAAAAGTTAATTGGATTTTCCACTGATGTGGTCCAAGGCAAATTTCCCAAAATAAAGGATGTTGTCCAACTAAGTGAAGATAAATGACCATTCAAATTATTTGCTTTGGATTATGTCATTCGTAGGCATTATTCAAAGTGCAGGTTATCGGAAATCACAAGAATTCAAACAGAATACACATTCCATTAGTTGAAAACACCATAGGCCAATTCTATATTACGCAGAGAACAATGTACCGAAATAAGTGCACTCTTAGAAACCGGATACGTGTACTTTCTTGAATAGCAACCAAGTTATAGTAGGTATACTATACTCATACGACCACTCGTAGAGAAGAATATTCAATAAATTTATCGCCTTCGCACTCACAACAGGAACTCTATTCCGAATATCCTTTTGCATATTATACTGAATCAAACTTCAACCACAAGACAAACCCATGGACTATTTTTCAACTGCAATGCATCCACTTCTCCACTCCTTCGGCATTTTCATTATTCAAGGATTTCAGATTGCCAGTCCTTCAGATACAGTATATCCTCTTGCATGTAATATATCTCATCTACTGTTATGTATATGTGTGTGCTTGTGACAGCTCCATATACCTTAGGAGCTATTTTAACTTCCTTACAGTCACCATCACCGCCCGATGTGGCGAACACAAAATTCTCTTGACACTCTTGATATCTGCTGCTTCACTTTGTCAGTATAGATAGAGGCAACACACATGCACACACAACAAAAAAAACACCAACCTTTTCTTTGCATCAGACTAAAATCGCAGGAAAATTGTCACAAATTCATACAATGCGATCGGAAGTGTGATGACAAAAAAGTGAAAACGAGGCAAAATAAATTTGATATGATCTCCGGAGCTGGGTGCAGAATGCATACTTTCGAGCTACCACGGCAGTTTACCATAGAAAGCGGGCTCTTGGGAGAATGTCGGCTTCGGGTTGGTTGGTGGATGCAAGTGATACACATCATATCGTCGTGATTTACTTGGCCGGTTTCAGGAATGTGACATTTTATAATTTTCCAAAATGGTTTATGTGGGAATTTTATCCCCGACATAGGAACACAATTCCATCCATCCATCACATGCAGTTTAGGGCAAAAGTATGCAATTTTAGAAAGCACAATGAGCTAGTATTTGTACGCGTACAAACTTTGACATCCCTGGGCCATGCTATGAAATGAAGCAGGCAACTATAATGTTAGGCAGTCTACTCTATTTGGCTTTGTTAACTCAATTATTGAATTGCTTTCGGCATTTTTCAGTATGCGAAATTCGGAAGCATGTTTTGGAAAAAAAATTTCAGCTTGTTCACCTAAATTATGTAATGTTTCTGGCGGAACAGGACCGATTTACATTTACAATTCGCTGCCATTTATTTGGTCACTGATAATTATTATAAAGCTTTTTTTAGTAGATGCAAGAGGATACGCCTAAGAATGCGCCTCCTTAAATGGTCAGTGAAATGGGCAAAGGGCGATTGTATTATTAAAGCACTCACCTAAGTGATGCCTGCAACAGAAGGCTTGCTTCGAAAGTAGGTATTTTCATTTAATATATACTTTCGGCAGCTACAAAATGAGTAACCAAAAAATAGGAAGGTTGACAGGAAGAGAATTATCATTAGCCACTGATAAAACGTCTTTTCTATTACAAATCTAGGTACTAGTGACAACTTCCCATTGATTAATTTTTACACAGAGTTCTGTACAAATAAGACAATTATCTTCGACTATGCCGAAGCTCAAATACCCGGTACTATATTATTGCAAAAATAAAAAAAGTATGTTAGTATTAAAAAATTATATATTTGTACGGGAGGTATGGGTAGTTTTTATTCGACCAAGCTCATTTTTTGTCAAAAAAAATTTAAATATTATTAAAACAATACAATGTGCAAAGTTTAAACTTGCTATGTCTACTATAGCTTTTTAAATTTAATTTTTAACATAAAATAGCTATATATTTTGTATAGGAGGTAGTAGTAGTTTTCATCTGATCTTGCTCATCTTCGAACTTAGCCTCAGTTTGGTGGATAAAAGCTTACGTACCAAATTTCAAGTCGATAGCCCTTAAATTACGGCCGTAATCGTGTCTACGGACAGACATACGGACATCGCTAGATCGACTAAGAAAGTGATGCTGATCAATAATACCTACAACGCCTCCTTAAGTGCGTTACAAATGTAATGTCAAAGTGAATATACCCTCACCACAGTGTGGTCCCGGGTATAATCAGAACTAAATGTAAAAAAAAAAAACAAATAAATAGGTAGCTGGTTGGCGCAACAGGCGGGCAGACACCCTAGGCCTAGCTTCTCGCAACCATTCGCAACCGAACGGCTGAATTGAGAAGCTTTTTTATGACAGTCATACTCTCGGATGTTTGTCAGACGTTTGCGAGAGGTGGCGCAGTAGAAAAAACCTTAAGATGTAATTTGTAAAACCTTAAGATATAATTTGTGTTTTTCCTGGGATCGAACCTAGGATCCTTCGTACAGTAGTCCAACACACTAACCACTGCGCTACTGCGCCCACAGAACTAAATGTAAAACCTACAAAAAAGTTGTTCCGATATCTTAAAAGAGCTAAGGACATGATGGTCACTATTTCAGGATTTTATGTATTTAGGCCAATCTGTGATACAGCGATCTTCATTTAAAAGTAGAGTAATGACAAAAGGTCGCATAAGACAACAGTCACCCTCAAACATTTTATAGTGGGAGTGGGAACTCGAGCAGTCTAAGCAAAATAAGCCAACGGTTGTAATGGTTGTATCGCAAACCAAGGCGACAGAGCAAATTATCTATTTCGACTTGAGAAGGGAACACTCTAAAAAATGCGTGTAAAATTACTACGAAAATGTATGTAATTTTTAATGTAATAATAGGCAAGTTGCGTGTTTGTACACACGACAATAGGTAAAAAAAAAATTTAAGCACATAATGTTAGATATTACAAACATTTGTTGCAAATGTACTCCTTTTGTGTACTTTTCAACAACTTTTGTTCAATAATATGCTTTTATTGTTTAAACATTACTCTCAAAATGTTTATAAATAAACAAATTTTGTTTAAATATAAACACATTATGAAATTTACACACACATTGTTTAAAGACCAACACCCATTTACACCAATCTGATGAAAGTTACACATTTTATGTGTAATTTTGCAATTCGATTGTGAGTGACGATGCATTTGCAAGCTCATACGTGATCAGTCCTTTGAATGAAGCGGTTGAACCTTTTTCGCTCCCAAGTTCCATCGCATCTTTTAGTGAAAGAAGTATTTTTTACTTTCTTTACGGAAGTATTTTTTTTTTTGTTAAATCGAATAATTTTTAATAAATATCTTAAGCATTTTTGGATTGTTTTATTTCGTTTAGACAGGTTCACTGCAGTGGAGGATATCAAGGCCGATGATAACACTTTTACTTGTTTTTAAATTGTTTTGAATATACTTTCTGACGATGTATAATTTTGTTTAATTGTACACATTAAATATTGAATTTAAGCAAAATTACATAAAAAAAGTCTAATTTTAAGCTTCTTCATACACAATTTTGTTGAATTTTACACATTCTATGTCGAATTTTGCTACAAATTTAAACATAAAAGGTTTAAATTTACACATTTTATGTTGATTTATAAGCATTTCTTTCTAAAATTCTGTTGGATTTTAAACATTAATTATGTAATGTACATTTAATTTAAGCATCTTAAGTGTAGAAATACGCATTTATATTCAAAATCTGTGTTTAAATTTAAACAACAAAGATGTAAGATTTACGCATTAAATATTTAAAATTGATACGTGCGTAAAAATACTGCAATTATGGTAGGCAAGTAGATTCCTCGCTTAATGATAGTAAAATCACACGATTTTTTTTTAGAGTGAACTCAATGAGAATATGATTTCTAAGACCAGTTTTCTGTAGCTGGCAGATAATTTTCGAGACATATGGGTCAATGAGTAAAGTGAATTAATTTACGAATAAAAGACGAATCTCCTTTTAATTTAGTTTTATTTTCTTTAATAAATTCAGCTTCGTATTTCTTGACTCTATTTTCTTGAATGCCCTCCTATTTTCTATTTTTAATTATATCAAATTCCCCTTTCGTCAAATAACTTTCTCAAAGTAAATTGCTTACACGAAGATGACAAAATAAAGTGACTCCAACGAATTCCCTCTTCATTGCTGCTGAAACTTTTACAAGGAGTTCCATTTTGACTCTCGAACGTGCATCGATCGATCTTACGCCAATCACCCCAACGTCTCCATGTAGATCCTGATCAATCGGATGTATTTGTTTCTTGTGTAAGCGGTTTGGAGTATTTTTGTATGATTGGCTTATGACTTCTCGAGTTGGCTTCGCGGGGGATCTTGAGTTGA
The DNA here is from genome assembly GCA_949372485.1 of Cheilosia soror. NCBI lineage: Eukaryota > Metazoa > Arthropoda > Insecta > Diptera > Syrphidae > Cheilosia > Cheilosia soror. Next base: position 125,680,734 of record OX443561.1, read on the forward strand.
TCGTGTCAATACCCATCTAATTTTGCAGAAAGCAGTAACAAAATTTGATGCTGTTCATCAATTGCATAGACTCAGAGAGGCCTCACTGGATGCCCAGATAACAATCCCAATTTGTGGCGATCTTCTGTCGGATCAAGGCCCAGCTTATAATCATCGATCATTCAGACGAATTTGTTTCAAGTATGTGCGGATTTTAAGACGCCGTATACCTGGTCAGCGCATCCTGTACAATGACCTCAGCTGTTGGTCATTGGTATGATCTTCTGTCGATAATGTGTATAGCTTGGACAATTTTGTTTCTCTTCTGATGAATTTACTTCATCGCAGCTCTTTGTATTATTTAATTTAAAATTTATATCGTTTCTGATCAATCGGACTGTGTAATTTACTTTACTGCTGTTCCCTAAATTAAGAAACTTTTAGAAGCCCTCATGGCGTCTGTCATGAACTATCGGGAATGGCAGTTTCTTTAAAAAATCTTTTAAGCTACTTTTTTGACACGCAGTCGTCATTGGAGTCATTTTATTTTGTTACAAAAAATGTATCAGAATAGATGTGGTTTGAGTTGGTCACGATTTTTATTTCAATAAAAAAAAACTGTCCATAACGAACTCTAAACCCATTTCTACGAGCAGCAGAGTAACTTCGCTATTAAGGACTTCAGGAATGCCATCCTAGGACTCCCTGCTGTACTTTAAATATAGATAATATGTTCAAACCAAAGTCCAAAGAATTCAACTGCAGAGCATTGATCGTGCATGACAAATATGTTATATAATGATGCCTGATTTTTTGACAGCAAACTTCTTCGCAGACCTGAATGACTGCAATGACCAAATGTCATAAAATGAATAAGGGGACTATAATCAAATTAGTGTTTTCAAAATATGTATGTCAGATTTGCATAAGCTCGCATTAGGGTTTTCTGACTGGCGTTTTGCTAGTTTTGAGACTGTTCTAAGCTGATGTTAATTAAGACAAGAGATGGTTCGTTACACATTTAGCTAAGTGGATACTTCTGTGGTGAATTCAATGGAATTACTAACAAATACAAATGGTAGAGTCTTGAAAGCACTTGGTATAGGGACTTTTGAAATGGGTAAGTTAGTAGTTAAAAGATACACTGACTTTGAGACGAGCAGCGTATACAAGAATTGAATTTGATTTCCGGTCTAGTCCCAGACTGAGGTTGATTTACAGACCTATTTATCCCTTTTAGACCCTAAGAAATTTGGTTAAATTTTCGTGTAAGCATGGGCCTTAGTGAATGATAGATAATTATTCCCTAAAATCGGGAAAGAAACTTTCATTCGAATTCGATAGAGTTTAAACCTTAGCATGTGGTTAGAAATTCATATGCCTCACAATATTACCCACAAATGTCAAAAGCATGCTTTCCACATTTTGTCAAAAATAGGTACTTCATTCGTACATACATTATAGTTCTCCACAAAAATGATTACAGCTTTCTACGACTTTCAGTCATTTTGCCGACAACTATTTCATTGTGGCGCCATTATACATTTTAATGGATATACAGATACACAGATACACAGATACATCATCTTGCTTTTCTCAACCCCCTGACATTCACACTCGTCTACAATGTCACGTCATAATAAAATGGTGTTCAAGAGAACGATCTATCCCTCAACAAATGATTGTCAATAAAATGATAATATCGCCATAGGTGGGACATAAACAAGGTATTAAGAGTTCGCTCCCTTTAAAGGCATTGTTTCTGACGCCAAGTAATATAACTCGCAGGCGACTGTTACAACTTCCCTTTTTATGGTCACTTTTATGCTATAGCCCCTTCAGCTCGCATTTACTGCGTTGCGCAGTATTTTAACCACTTTGTTGTCTGTCTCGCAAACTGTACAAAACAAATAAAAGCAAAAAGCAACGATTGATACAACTATATCACAAGTTATTCAATCGATTTCGAAACACTAAAGAGGTTCAACAGAACCTTTTAAAGCTAAATGGCGTATATACTATATACACGCACATTGTCAGGCTTCCAAGACTATTATATCCTCCTAATCATATTGACAGTCATTTCGACAAGAACTCATTTCGACTGTCTTATCCTTTAATGGGAGCACATCTGCTAGTGGCAGTGATGTAAGTATATATCTACTATATGCCTTCTGCTTCTGAAGCTATAGACTCATGATCTTTGTACATTTTTTTAAGGAAGCCTCCCATAACCATTGATAAATACCTACAACACACAAGGCGTAAAAGTGTTTTTTTGTGTTCTCGTAGGAACAGAGGCTACACTGTAGGGTTTCTGCTTCCGGCACGTGCTTAACTTCCAATAGCTTGACGCTATTTAGAAAGTGTATACCTATCCTTGAGAAGGAGCGAAAAGTATTTGCAAAAGATTATTATTGAAAATGAGAAAACTTCTGCAATGCGATGGTGATGGTGTTGTAGGAAAGGACTATGCCTTTTGTGTGTGGACTGGAAATGTATTTTTGAGGTTCCTTTGATGTTGACTTCTTGTCGTAATATGTCTTGATTTTTTGATAACGAGTGCCAAACAATTTTTAATGGGGTCGCCGGAGGCGCTGTAATAGAAAATGCTTACAATAATATAATGAGGTAGTCTATAAGCATCAGAAAAGGCGATATATTAACGACTACTTCAGCTTACATCAATTATTATAGGTGATGATGCTTCAAGTGAGGGTTTTTGTCATATCTTCTTTTTTTTTGTACGAACTTCTTCAGACATGTTTGGCGGTAACAAGGAATAGTAAAGCGGTTTGCCAGATCCCCAAGAAAGGCAATGTTCTCTAAATTCCGTCAAGTGACAGTCATCTTAATACTACCTACATACAAGATCCTGTCCGTCAGACTCTCTCAACGTCGTCTGAAACTATTAATCAACGAACTGATTGGGTGCTATCAGACCAGTCTTTGGTCTACAATTACTGCCCAAATATTCACTCTACGATATGTTCTGGAGAATTTGCAAATATTGCAACAGAAGTGGTACCTAATCATAGGTTTTATTTTAAATGAGGACAAGGACAAGTATGAACACTGAACAGTGAGCGTCAAAAGTAAGTGAACATCAATGTTCTTTAAAGATTTCTCTGTGATCTTTAAACAGATGCGAAAACACCAACAATCTATAAAAAAAGTTAGGGATGGGGCCTTGAAGTGAGCTCTAAAAATGCCATTACCTCGCAATTGAATAGTAGGGCTTTATCAAGAAACACTAACGATACCCTGGGGGCTTATTCCCAAATGCGCGGCGGAACGCTTTTCATGGCGGATTGGTATTTTTATATTTTCAAAAGCGATTCGATCCATTCAAAAGCGATATCTATTGTGAGGATTGCTGGCAATAAATCCACCAGCAATCCGTCACCTGAATAGCTATCGCTTTTGACAGCTTTTGGAAATATAAAAATATCAATCCGCCATGAAAAGCGATCCACCGCGAATTTAGGAATAAGCCCCCTCTTGTATACCTTCAGCATCCAAGTCCTTATTAAAAAAAAATAATAATAAATAAATAGGTGACAGGCGGGTAGACACCCTAGGCCTAGCTTCTCGCAACCATTCGTTTGTGTAAATTTCTATTTTTTGGGACGAATGAAAGGGACCTACAAATTGTATGCCGAGTCCGAACGGCTAAATTAAGTAGCTTTTTCAGGACAGTCATACTCTCGGATGTTTGTCAGACGTTCGCGAGAGTTGGCGCAGTAGAAAAAAAACCTTAAGATGTCCTAATTAATGGCGAAAAAAAACTGAATATTAACAAAGGAGAATAAAGGTATCCTTAGTCGATTTGACTACAAAATTCTTCAAGTGATTTACGGTCCCTTTGGATCCTCTAAATTTGTAGAAGTAGATTTAACACCGAACTCTATAAAAGCTGTTCAGCGACGTCTATCTATACTCTAAAAATTATGAATCAAATGCCGAGGCAAAAAAGAAATGTTGGTTAAAAACTGCTTGAAAGGACATTGCTATGAACGGCATAGCCTAAAACCATCTCACAGTCTTAAGAAACATTTTAAATCAAATTTCATTGAAATCTATCCAGTATCTAGATTTATCGCTTTGAGGTAACATTTCAGTCGTCTATCTTTGTTTTAAGAAAGTTATTTCCATTTGTTGAACACTTTGATGTTGGGAGAACAATTTTTATCAAAACCGGAATATAGACAAGCCCAAAGCGTGTTCTAGCCCAAACCGAAAGCACCTACTCCTTTCCAATTTTCCGTGTCTGATAAATCCTTGAACTCTATATAAAACCACATATTCATTTTCAATGATGCCTTATTACCCTTCAAAGTATTTTTCCACTACTCAACCAGATATCATGATACCTAACCCAGTACATTGGTCACCTTTGCCCAAAACAATAGTATCTACATGGAGCCAATGCAGACGTTCCCCATAGTCTACCTCGTTCCAATATCAATAATAGCCATTATTGCAATAATTGCTCTTCTCAATTAAACCCATTCAAGTCTACTTAGCACAGGTTCTTCTTAATTGGTTTATGCAAACCCAAGGTTAGTTAATTAAGTGAAATCTCAGTTGTAAAACTCATTATACACAAAACAAGGAGCATAATGTCCGTATACCTATGTAAATAGAATAGACAGTAATTTTATTCAAAACCACTATACTGTCCTTCACTTTGTTTGTCCTTTTGCAAAGTACAAACATGAGTACAAAAGCCGAAAAGACCTTTCATGGCTGGTAACATTTTCAAAAGGAGTGGTTGATAATTTAAGTTAGTACTTATTTTGTGAACCTTAACCTTCGGCCTACTTTTAAAAACAAGCAGCAATCCTCTGTAAGAAACACCCCCCCAATAAAACTTATTCTGCATCCATATAAAACTAAAGCTTATTTTTTAAACTCAGTACTAAATGTATATTTTATGGTTCGAGTTCTGGATAATGTTGTTTTTTTTAAGGATTTTTGCAAATGCAAGTCCGAACAAAGAACCAAAATTTGGATGTTAAGGAAACAGCGCATGCTTTGAAATATAGGGAATTTTATTCAACATACAAAGCGATACACAAAAGTCTCTGCTTGTATAGGGGGCAAGCTTACAGGGAATTTCAAAAAAAGCTTTTATCAAAGACATCAACCAACTGAATTTGAACCTATTCACTAGGCAGGGTCATCAGCCACAATTTGTAAAGGCTAGCATTTATGTAAGGGATGTTTTAAAGAGTATTTTTCTCAGTCAGGTAAAGTAAAGTAGAATTTTTCGAAAGGAATTAAGACAACAGAACTCTACTTGACATTTCCATGTGAATCTATGACTTATCAACTATCAAATTGAACTATGTCAACTGAAAAGTTGTAGTTCATATTAAAAGCTTTGCGGGTCTGTTCAGAAAACTACTATGAATACAATTTGTGTTATAATCTCAAGCACACACCAAACAAGCTCCAAGTTTATACCAGTTTATGACGTAATTTTGTCACAAAAGCTTGCATACTTTTAGGCGCATTGCCTGTGATGAGGAGTTGACTTGGTGTAGATTTTTGGACAGTTTACTTTTCTTTCCTGAGATAAAAGTTCAACAAAACAGACTTTGCGTGTCACATAGGAAAATCACAAGTAACGCCGTTTTATAGAAAACGAATTTATTAATTCTTCCGTAGGTACAACTTTTTCTGTTTAATTTCTCAGTCAATTCCACAACAGGTTCCACTGAATTTCTATGAAATAATTCCTATAAAATGCTGACTTTTCTGATGGCTACAGCCAGCGCCTAAGTTTCGGATGAAAGGGGAGTCTAGGAAAAGTGCGAAAAATAAAGCTTTTCAGATGCTTTAATTTATTTTAGCTAATACACCAACCATTAAAATTATAACAACTAATACGGGAACCTGTTTTTTTTTAGAATGAAATTAGAAAAGTTAAAATGAAAAAATCTAGTTCTTCAGAGTGTATGTGGATGAGTGTATTCATGTATGGATATTATAGCAAAAACGTCATGTTGAATGTCAACTTTGTATTACTTTTCCCGAGCTTTTTCGAAGAACTGGGCATGAACGATAGTAGGACAGAATTTCGATAGCAAAACGACATTTCGCTTGAGGGAATAGAAAATAATAGAAACAATTTTTGAAAAGGCATCAATTTTACTCTCTAAACGCGAACATTTTACAATGTGTTAAACAAGCTGATAAGAAGTTGGCCCATGATTGCATATCCATGCAGTTGAGAAACCTATAGAGGTATCTAGCGTTTTTAGAGAAAGCAAGTTTTATTAATTTTGCGAACATAGGATTGCAAAGTTTTGGATCTGTTTTAGTAATTCCCGCTGATCAGTGTACAATGTACATGGTATGTATATAGAAAGGAACAAATTGAGAATGGATCAGCTATGACCAAAATACGTCTGCTCAACTGGCATTTACAAACATGGTTCTTGAAATATTGAGCCCATAAGAATTTGTGTGTATTTTCAGATTTGGTAAATTTTTGGCTGGGTCATTCTCGGATGAATTCCTTTAGGTAGGCATAGAATAAATCAGATCAAGTGCTCTCATATGGATTTCTGATGATTTGATTTGATGCTTTATGTCGGTGGCACAACAGCCAGCATCGAGAGTTATGAAATGTCAACTTGAGCATCCTATAAAAGCGATTTTTGCAACGAATATCAGGGATTTTTGAAAATTAATGAAAATTGTATAATACCACTTACAGATAGCCATAATATGTTGTTGAGTGCCCTTTTCCAGAAGATTGAGACTGAGGGGCTTATTGACAATAGGCCGGGTGATAATTTCGTTTTTCTTAATCACAGAAAACTCTTCACACGATATTCGTTTAAGAGAATGTGCTTCAGTGTACAGTGTACACTCAATACCGGGAGCAATTTTAACGAAATCTCGCATTAAAAAAAAAATTGTCCGAACAATAAAATCTCAAAATCTTGCTCTAAAAAATATAAATCTCGCATTCGAGGAAAATTTCACATAATCAAGATCCAACCTCGCACCTACTCTAAATCCAAAAGTGCCCCCCTCAAGGGGTTGTATGTGCCCCTCATAAATACATATGCGAGGTTTTCATTTTCGAGATTTTTATTTGCGAGATTTTGATATTCCGAGATTTTAATAATGCAAAATTTTTCAAATGCAAGATTTCGTTATGTAAAATTTTTAAAACGATTTCTTAGAATTTGGTCAATCGTTCTGGATCCCTTAAGCATTTTTTTATGTAGGTATTGCTTAAGTAGGTATCATTTGAGCAAGGCAAGTTTAGGGTATGAAATTTAGAAAAACATACGCTTTGGCTAATTTGCGGTCCCAAAAAGAGGTGTACAAAAACACGACATAGCCTTCTTGCAGTTTAAGGAATGATTTACCATTTTTCTTTATTTTAAATTTCAATGCGGGACTAAAACATCGAATCTTAATTTCATACTTAAATACTTGGAAATATAACCTAAAGGGTTTTCCAATGAGAGGTGTTATTGTGAATGGCCCGCTATTTCGATAGCTGTCACTTTTGAAACTTTTATTCTTTGACATTTGACAAGTAGAAACTACGCCATTACTAAAAATGGAACGATACATGAAAAGGACATGGTCCTGTAAGCGTGCTCGTGGTGGCCATTTGGCTGATGTTGTTTTTCATTATTAACGGCATACCTTCCTCTTTATTATGAAATAAACATCCGATCATTTATCTCAAAAAATTACATTTTTCTTTGAATACCAAAATAACACCTCTTATTGGAATTTTGAAAACCCTTTACTTTCACGACGCATTTTGTAGGGTTATAACTGCAACCACTCGTTAGGCAATCTTGTTTAAAAAATCAAGAGCCCAAAATGTACTCCTGCACCTATAGATTTTTAGGACGATCTACCTATTTTTCAATTCTCATTTATTTTTCATCTGACAAAGGTTATTATTAGACTTTATATATTATATTATATTATATTTAGACTTTAAGTTACAAAACAATTTAATGTATTTTATGTAGGTAGCTATTATATTTATACAGAAATTTTCAAATAACAAAAAAGAGTGGGAGACTGCTGTATGACCCACTTAATGTCTTTATTGCCAACCATTGTCCATGAAAAAATTGTTTGAAAATTTAAAATTTCAAACACTGCTCCAGGAAACACTCGCAAAAATGCATAAATATTTTCAACACAAATCAAACCCATAAAGCACTTAGTAATTTTAACAAAATCGTGATGGGAATATGATATCAGCACTCTAGCGGAAAACATCACACTCCATCATAACTCCATACATCCTTGACATCATCTGTATGTACATACTGAACCAAAAATCACAACACGGAAGCTGTTAATAGTTCCCATCCATGTCGTGAATTATACAAAAATCCACACAAATAAGGCTCATCCACAAGTACAAAAGTCAAAGATCCCATTAAACGCGCCACTTAGGATGATACAAATTTAATGGTAATGCTAATTACACAGCCATCTTTCGAGTGCTCTCCGATGCTCATGCAACGAGAGTGAAAACTTGAACGGGTTTATGTATAGGTATAGCTATTCCTAAGAGACTGCGCCTCATATTTACATACCTACCCCCATGTGCATCTTTCGGTTTTGCACTTTAAATATGCAAAAATATTACAAGAGTTACAAATTGTAACGCCAGTAATAAAGTTGTGCACACAGACAAAGCGCAAAATGAGTGCGCGACTCCCTTGTGGTACAACCTTCATAATTTGCGGCTCAAATTTTCGTTTTTATTTTGGCCAACTTTGTAAGTGGACCCCAAGGGTCCTTGTAATGAATTATGTCACATTGGAAGGCCAAAGATACTAACAAGAGAGCATAAAACACTGAAAAGTCGCAGCAGGGAAAGGAATGTGAGCGAGAGAAACCCCTTGTCGCATGAATAATAAGTACAATGTCCTCTAGATTGATGGATGTTATGTTGCAAGTCTGGTCGGAGGATTGTTACCGATTTACTGATTAAAATGTAACGTGTGCTGATCGAATCTGAATTGATTTTTATTTTTTTAAATCTAGACCATAGCTCATAGAATATTACAGGTAACGAGAAAAATCCTACAACAAAAACACCGGAAAATAAAAAAAAGGAAAAAGGAGAAAAACTTATGAATGATGATGGAAACTCCCTGGAGATGTGCCGCCAAGCGCAGAATTTGCTGCAATAAGCTTTCAAGAGTCTCGACTCTCGATAAGTTGGCTAAAAGATGAAATGCTCCCAGCTGGGCATTTGAAGTAATTTGCTTGCTTGTTTTACACTTTTCTTCTTTTTTTTCCTATGCATTCTTTATCATTACGTAGAATAGAAACTTTTCTTTTTGTTTTATTTTTTTTTTAAATTAAATTAAAGTTCTTTCGCCACTTGAAGTTTATAATTAAGACGCAGAGCAAAAAGAATGGGAAAGACAACCAGAGGAGTGTCGTTAAATTGGGTCAATTACTGGACACATTTTATTGCAGTATGCTCGTAGATCCTTATCGGGCGTGGTGGTAACCTTGGTTTGATATACCTAAAATGAAAACAAACTCTAAAGCCGGTTGGTTACGATTTGGGTAAATGTGGCTTTCTGCAGGAAATTAAGTGCTGAAGTCCATTAAATTAGGTTGCGGCTGTGGTCTCGGTAGAAAGTCTTTAGGAAACTGTAAGAAAGAGAAATAAATCAGAGTCCTGTGGTTATTTTTATGTTCCAGTAATTTCTACGAGTGTTTTGCATTAAAAATAAAACTTTCCATTGTTGTGTTGCACAGAGTACAAGCTTACAAAATTTTAATGCAAAGAACATGGCTTCATGGTAGAATGGGTTTGAATAATATTGCATGAATCGATTTGCGGAATATATACAGAGGGTGTGTGTGTTGTATAATTATTGGGACTATGGTACATATTAGACCATCCAACCGTGGACTTGCAATGGAATGATGAAATCAAGATTATTTCTTGAAAAAGTCTCATGCTTTGTGGAAATATTCCAATATCTAGATGGCCACACTAATTTATATGCCATTTTGACAGTATGGACAGGAGACATGTTTTAATAACGCATTCAATTGAATACTACATCGAATCCAGTGCCTTTGCACATCTAAATTGCCTTTAACCAGAACTGACATATAGAGCTTTATAAGTTATTTTAGACAAGCCCGCCTCCAAGTGATTTCCACAACAACTCTACAGATGGTGTAGATGGCTGTCAATTCTCAGAATAGGTATATTGCTCTTGGAAAGACTTTATTTTCCCCTCTGTCAGAAAAAAAAGCTTGCACTTCGCTCCAAGGTCAATTGGACTGTAAAGAAAAATATTTTTCCATCAAAAATATTCTCATGATAAATTGCCAAATAATACTGAACACTTTCGTCAAAGAACGGCTAAAAAAGACGAAATGGAAATGCTCAGAATAAGAGGTGTATCGCCATTCCCGAAGGTCAGATTTTCAAAAACGGTTACATGCTAGCAAGACGCAATCTCGAAAAGGCCCTCAAAGGGAACAAGGTAAGATGTTTAAGCAACTATGTGACTTAACAGACTTACCCTTTTGGGATGGGTACAATTTTTGCTGTTTGGTTTTTCAGTCTGATGCCTGACTTGACAGTTCACAATTTACGACTCACGAGTGATGCTCAGTTGGCATTGCCATTTCACCATGGATAGACTTACGCCCGAACAACGTTTGCAATTTATTGAATTTTACTACCAAAAATCGTGCTCAGTAAAAAATGTGTTCCTTGTCCATTTTATGGCAATCGCAATCGTCCTACTGAGCAGGCTATTCAAACCGTTGTCACCAAATTTCGTACCAATTTCACTTTATTGCCCATTAAACCACCGACTCGTTTGCGTAGAGTGCGTACAGAGGAGAATATTGCTGCCGTATCAGGTATCAACCAGTGTTAATGAAGACCGTGAAATGTTCATCCCGCGCCGTTCGCGGCAATTGGATACGTGTTATTCGACTACGTGGAAAATTTTGCACAAGGATGTTGGTCTGCAACCATACAAAATACAGCTGGCGGAAGAACTGAAGCCAGGCGACCTGCCACAACGTAGAAAATTTAGTGAATGGGCCTTATAAATGCATGAAGGAGATCAGCTATTTTTCAAAAAATTCATCTCACGTTTTGGAATGTGAATTGGCCGCCTAGATCGTGCCGCCGCGCAGCTATTTTTTTTTTTTGTTATTATATGAAGTCTCTCATCTATACGGATAAGCCAGCAACTATTGCCGCCTTGGAACGGAAGTCAAAACATACTTTACGGTGAGATACCAGTCAAAAAAGTATGCCAAAATTGGGTATTCCAGATGGACAACTTGAAGCGTAGTCGCGGTCAACATTGAAACGAAATAATATTCAAAAAGTAAATGGCAAGAATTGATTTATCGACGCTAATAAAAATTTCACTCAATTTAGCAAATTTTCGTTGTTTTCTTTTAATTTTAAAAGCCAACCGATTAAAAAATCACCATTTATAATCGTGATGAAAATGCTGAAGGACAGTTGTAAGTCCCCACAAATATGCTGCATTTCTGAAGATAGTAGACCACCTATTCCCACATAAGCCGTCTACTGTTATGATCACAAGGGGCCTAATCCCGGAACACATCGATGCCGAAGAAAAAAATCTAATGTAGGAAGATAGGCGAAAACAAAGCGCCCGGACCCCATGGCATTCATGAGTTGCAACGATGCAAAGGTGCCTTGAAGAGGTGGTCTTACCTAAATCATGGAAAGTCCAAAATCTGTAAAAGACCATAACAATAACCATCTTCGTATCGGCCAATATAATTTGCTGAAACAACAAGAACGTATCATATACGACAGACTGGTCTAGGTGCCAAAGGGTAAAGGAGCTTTGTCAGACGACCAAAACTATAGATTTAGAATTCCAACATCGAAGGCATTAAGGCGGTAGTAGATACACCAACTGAAGAAATACGTACGCCTAGTCGTTGGAGAATTTGATGTTAAAAATACATTTAACTCGGCGAACTGGTCTTGCAATAGAAGATCCTTTGCCAGAATGGAAATGCTGTACTAATAGCTGAATAAAGTTACAAACAAAAAGTTAAGGTATATCAGACTAACGATGACTTTGAGTACTTCAACATTTTAGCGGGAGTACCACTAGCTCAGCCATTGGACTTCTCATGTTGAATATAAATGACGGATTCCTGCGACTTACAACACAAGTTGCTAAGGCGATTGGCTTTGCTGATGATGATATAGCAGTATTTACTGTGGCCAACACATCCAAGAGATAGAGCCCACCAAAGATTAAGCAATCACCAGAATTAAAAATTGGCTAGAGTTTGCCGCACTAGAATTAGTATGAGGTCGTCTTGATTACTAATCGAAGAACAGTGGAATATGCAAGTTTCCGGATGGGTACCCAAACCATTAGGTCCAGTTCAGCAAGAAGGCGTAAGCTCTTGCACGAATTATGTCAGAAATTGATGGCCCTGCTAAGGATGGTTACCTCAATACTTTTATATATGCTGTACCGATCTAAGCGGGTACTCTTACAACGAAGGAAACAAGGAAGAAACAATTGTTAGTATGCCTACACACAGGCTCTGTTCAATAAGAACATTAAATCCGAAAAATTTCAGACGAAGCAGTCTGCGTATATAGGTATAGGGAAGAATTCTCAACATTTTAGCAAGAGTTCAGTGTCACCAAAAGGGTAAGATAAAAAAAAGCTACATTTATTGCACTTTGGTAAGCCAAGTATTAGAATACATCAAAAGGCAGTTGGCCCCTTAAACTGATCCCCACCATCGAGGTCTGGAAAAAAAGAAAACTCGGGGACTGCAACGACCACCATAGGTACGCAGTTCTCGTCAAGGTGCGGCATCGATTGAACATATCTTTACAGATTAGGCCAAATAAGCTCGTTTTTCCGTTCCGAATGGCCAGGTGAAGAAGAACGTAACGTATGCTTAGTTCTACTGTACACGCTAAGTAAAAGCATTGACCAATACTAAAGGCGATATTCACATCACATACCGGTGTCCACTTTCGACACGGTCTATTTATTTATTCTAAAAAATTAAACGAAGATGTTTCTTTGTTCCCTTGTACCGCAGCAGCCATAGATAGTTTTTGTATATTCTGCTCAGGTCATTCGGAATGACATAATATGCAGGTTAAAATTTGAGTCAGAAAAAAAGGACACCATAAAATCACAGTAAATAGTTACTTTTCTAAATATAATAATTATTTTAAATGTTTTCAAAAAACAAACTTACCAATCAGAATGAATTTCCAAACATGCATCTGAATATCCAGTCTTGCTTCCATTCAAAATGGATTCTTTTCGGACGTGTTTATCACATAATTTCACAAGAAAATTCAACTGAATAATATTTCGAAGAATAGTTGAACGTTTTTTTTTTTTTTTTTGTTGAATTTATTACACTTTGGCTTTGCGTTCACTTTTAATTGACTTTCTCCTGCAGAAAGTATTTCATTTAGTTTCTATAAACATATACACAAGTGTTACACTGCAGGTAGGACATGATTGCCCTCCTCTACGCTCTGAATGGAAAAATATTTATTATTGCAGGTTTTTTTTTATCACAGTAGGTAAATTTCTGCCAGCCTCAAAAAAGGAAGAATTTGTTTCATTTTTTATTTTTTCGGGGGGAAAATTTTTAATAAAAGCAACTGCCAGGATATACCCTCCCGAATAACAAGGTGCCTATAAAATGTTCATTTGTTTATTTACAATTTCCCTTCTCCCCGCCACTGATGCTGATGCATGTAATAAGCTGAAATGGGCATGAACATAGGACATATACTCGTATCTGTACATCGACGTAGTAAACAACATAACAAATCCTTGCTGACATAAAGTCAATTCACACGCGTTGTGGTTTACTTTTGCACAACCGCGCTCGTAGTCGTAGCAGAAGAATTGATTATCCAAATCGTTAACATAGCTTTTGTTGCATGAAAGTTGAGAAATATCTACTGCGCTCTGTATGCACAATGTTAAGCCACAAATCAAGTACCCATCACCGACATATAGTAGGATAGATACACATATCCTGGAAAAACCTCAGCCATCAATTTCGTATGCTGGTGACATTAGCGTTACTCTAACCGAATCTTCCTTTTTGGTACACCGAATGTTCAGTAGTTTTTCTTTGATTTCTTGCGAACGCCAATTGCAAAGTGAAGACAATGGCGTGTGCAGTGGCTGATGCAAACTTGAAAGTCCTTGTGCCAGGCAAACGTAACTTTACTGCACTGGCTGTTGGGTGGTGTTGAATTTTCTGCATCGCTGGCGAAAACTGGATTCCACTTCAGTTCATCGGGTTTGTAGATACATAGTGCTTGGAATACAAAATTTTCTCAAAGATTGCATGTGAAAACTATGAAAACGCAGCGAGATATAGTGAGTTGGTATAGGTATACATATTACTGTTGTGGTGGTGTGGTGTGCTGACGTGCTTAGTTTGTGCATAGTTAAGGTCGAAGTACAATCATTGTTCGACGTTGAGATTGGTGCAAGGACTATTAAGCCAAGAAAGTTGCAAGAAGTTATTTTTGGAATTTTTTTTTTTCTGGATGGTAGTGATTTTTTAATTAGTGGAAGGTTGCTGATACGAGGAGTATCTACTACCTACTACCTACAACCGCTACCATCAATATTAGTAGAAATTTTATCGTGAACATTTTGTTTCTTTCGAAAGTTAGGGAAAGGAAAGATATACGAGAGCTATTTCCTTTTCCCTTTGGCAACTGCTATGTGAGTAGAGAGGTATTTTTATTAAATTGTTTGGTTTTTAGTGAAGTGCTTCCCATTGATAGTATTTCTATATAGAGAATCTCTCTATAGTGTAAAGACAGATGTCGAAGCAAATTTAATTACGACTAGGAGGAATTTTTGATATTTGCAAACTGTTAGTATGATAGTTTCTATACAAACTTAAATCGCCAATCGATGGTACAATAAAAGGTGAGTAGTACCATTCTGAAAATATATTGGACTAAGGAGTGGACTAAGGAGTGGGCGCAGTAGCGCAGTGGTTAGTGTGCTGGACTACTGTGCGAGGGATCCCAGGTTCGATCCCCGGAAAAACACAAATTAAATCTTAAGGTTTTTTTCTACTGCGCCACCTTTCGCGAACGTCTGACAAACATCCGAGAGTATGACTGTCCTGAAAAAGCTTCTCAATTCAGCCGTTCGGACTCGGCATTAAATTGTAGGTCCCTTCCATTCGTCCCAAAAATAGAAACTCACACAAACGAATGGTTGCGAGAAGCTAGGCCTAGGGTGTCTACCGACTGTTGCACCACCAGGAGTGAATTATAACCAAACCTATACCCACGTTAAATAGAAGTCTGATCGTAAATAACGATCGTAGGTAGCAGATCAACATATTTACTTCTACTACCACTTTTCTTAGCGTTTTTTTTTTGTAATAATAAAGGAAGGTATTAAAAGAGAAATTAAATTTCCTATGATCGGAAAATTGAATTAAATTTCTTTTTCTATGCCAAATATCACTACCCAAAGACCCACACCAGAAGCCATAAAAAAAATAAATTGGCTTCTTTTTAACATGGCTGGAGGGAATTCAATACGAAGACTTCATACGAATATGACGAATATACATGAATATGTACAGTGTGTACAGAAAGCAGCCGAAAATATCTCTAAAATTCTCGGTTAACATCTGCAGAAAGCATGTCGTTTAAGAACTAAAGAACTGACCAACATTCAAGAACAAATAGTGACTGGTAATCAATAAATGTAGAAAGTTCAAGTGGAAACACATCGCTTCGAAGGAGTACGGTTAAAAATCAGTCGCCATGGGATCCCTTAAGGGTTTAAACGATAACTGGGCAGAAACTTACGTTCGAGATCTTACTCAAAAGTCACTTCCAGAATTCAACACCCAATGGGATCGATCAGCGACTCGGAGTAACTATACAGAATATAAATCAACAACGGAAGTCATGCCTCAGAAAGAAAAAGTTGGTCTTTTAAGCTAGTTAACCCAGTAACACTGCTGTAAAAGACTTCAGTCGTAGAAGCCTGCTATAACTTTCTTTATTTTTAATGCACTTATTTGAATGGCTGTAATTGGCTTTAGTAGATGAAAATATAAGCTAATCTGCTATAAACGAGATAATGTGTAAAATCAAAGACAGATTAATTAACTCGAAGTTGACAACATAAACTTATGGTCATTAGAGGTTTTCTCATCTCTTCTCTGGGTTTTCGTGGTGCACGAGACTTTAATTAGATCAAATCTATGGGAATCAAGTAGTGCAAATGCGCATGAACTAGCATTTTTGGCAACGAAAAGGTTTCTCTCTACTATTAGAAAACACCTAGACAATACCTTATCATAAAATTTCCTGCATTGGCACCGCTGGATAGAGTATGAGAGCAGCTTCAACAGGAGGACTTAAACCTGTTCTCAGTCTGAACCCTCTCGATCTTTTCATGCAGTAATTTGCCACAAGCAGTGCTCTTCGGAAGTATGATTTGATATTTATACGTTCCACGCCAATAATATACTGGAAATGATGTATGCAAAGAACACACACTACACCATCCTACGAGTCAACGATAGCCACGGATACCCGCAAAATTATGGGCGTTGGCATTTGACTACCATCCGGGACTACCATAGGCTTTCTCATTGACAGACAAGCGGTGATAAAAGCAATTACTTGAATGTAACATATTTGTGCTTGTTTTGCAGAGAGCAATACGTTTCTGGTACGCAGCAAACTGCTAACCTCTTTTGGGTTTCCAGATACGGTCATGTTCTGGGAAATGTTAAGACTGTAGAGCTGGAAAGAAATCGACTTTATCTTAAACTAAAGCTATAGTACAGATCTCATTTTGTAATCTGAAGTAAGCGATCGCGGAACCAAAAAACTATAGTTGCAGTCATAATACGGAAAATTTAGCCTACATTTCGCTTGATAAATAGTCAAAATGGGGATGCCTATCCTAGGTCACGAGTTCTTTAAAAATACTTTTTTGCGATAGAAGCAATCAGCCCACTACGACTCAAGTAATGCATGTTTTTCATTCCATCCGAGTTAATGTCATGCGACGTGCTTTATCCACTCTTTTTTTTTGTGCCATACTCTGGGTCTGCCATCTTTTCGTTTCCCTTTTATGTCGCATTCTGTAGGAGCTGCTTCACCATACGCGTGCTACTCCCTCCCCTAGTGTAGCTTTTTTCATTTCATTCAAATAACTACCTGTCGTTTCATTGGAGTTCGAATTTACTCTCAATTAGTATGAATCATTCACTAATTCACTAATTTTCGTTGGCCCGCTTATCCATTAAGTGGGTCGCGGGTGTAGGTTGGTCAAGTGGAGCTCCATAGATCTCGATTCTCCGCCATCGACTCTAAATCATTAAGGGCTATCCCCATACGGGTAGAGGAGAGATTATGAACTTGATATAACCATCTATCTCATCCTAGAGGACGCCTGCCTGATGGTAAGGATTCCATAGCACGTCATATATGGGATCCTGGTTGCGAACATGCGTTTAACATGACCAAACCACCGAGCATGGACCGCTCCATTCGGAGAAGTAGCTTGAGTTCCTCACGTATTCTGGTATTTCTAATGCGATCTCTACGGATCACACCAGCAATACAATGGCGGAATCTCATTTCGCGAGCTTATTCTCTTGGTCATTACCCAAACCTAATGACCATAGGTAAGATTTGGGGTTAAAATTGAAATAAAGACAGAAAACTTAGCTTTGACACCTCCTAATAACAGAATGACCAAGCTGTCGCAAAATTTACCCAGCTTGACCAATCCTACAGGAAAACTTAGCATTGCTCCTTCCATCACTGGTGAATAACATAAATTTCTCCACCTATTTCAATGGAGCTCCACTAACATTCATAGTGCATTGAACAGGCGTTCTGGAGATGTGTTGGTCGTCTCCGATTTCAGATTTGTTCACGTTTACTTTCATCTCAGCTTCAACAAAAACGAATACAAACCGATTGACTGCGCATTGAAGTTCAGTCTAAGAAGACCCAAAAATGACCAAGTCAGAAAATACACCTAAGTGGATTCCAAGTTACTGCTCCATTTTACTAAAATCTGCACTGACAAGTATCTATATCTACCTTTACTTTTAGAAATGGCGCGGTGGAAAAACAAGTAGAGTAGGTTAGTACAACCCATTTAGACTGCTCATGTTGAGGGCACACCTAAATCAGGAATAGTTTAACTCTTTCAGTGTATAGGACAACTTGTTTCAATGCAATGGAAACGCCTATAAAAAGATAGACAAATTTTAGCCTTGTGCGCCCAATAGTTTCTCTTAGGTAACTAGAGAATGTTCAGCTTAATGAAATATTTATTACTTAGCAACTTCATAAACCAGAAACTTAAGCACCAAAGAGCTAAATTATTTATGTATAGAAATAGAGCTCTCATTCAAATGGGCATCACAGTTCTTTGACAACGTTTGCCGAGACCTCTATACCTTCATCTCATCAAATTGAATAGGAAAATTGACAATACCTCTTCAAAGCCCACCACAAACTAAAGTTTTCATTCAAAATCCACTTGAAAATAAATACCTTCACTTACAATTAAGTAGATCCTATTGTCACAAATACCACTAAGGAATATTTAAGTACCTACAACATCAAACAAATAATAGCAGAAAGATTCACTTGACTCCCTCCTCCCAGTTTTCACATGGATAATTTGTCAAGATTTGATATTCACAGAGCTTATTTTAAAAGTGGCTGGTACTACATACCGAAAGTCTTGCAGTTATGGTTTTGAATAAGAATGATTTTCCTTGGCTTTGCATTCCTTGGCAAACAACTTCATTAATTTATTTTCAAATCCGTAAAGTGGTAAATCCTACCTCCCACAAAAAAAAAATTAAATAATTTGACAAACATTTGTTTCTAGAGAATGACAGTTGACCTGGATTTTGGGGACCGACACAGTCACTCAACTGAACCAGGGCACCCGAAATCCACTTAACAAAATTTGGTGTCAGAAAAGCGTTTCCTCATACATTTGCTGTCTCCAGCACTGACGAATTATCTAAGTCTTCAAATAGAGTTTTCAAGAATTTAATAATTCGAAAATATAATTGTGGGTAATAATTGCATGCATTTGGTGAAATAAAATTTCCAAAATTCCAACTATGTGTGTTGAAAAACTTTTCGGAACTGAATTCCCTGCTATTACAAACCTGCATGGGTTCAGCCCCCTCTCAATGGACAGCACACAGACAACACAATTTTAGATGTGCAAAGCCAACTTAATTAAAGAATTATGAAATTGAGCACATTGGCAGGTTACAATTTGCATTCAAAATTCCATCGCACCGATGGAAGATTTCGAATTCCATAGCCACAGTCCACAACTATGGAAATTATTCTTCTTGATATCATAAAAGATGACCAAAACAGAATGCCATCCAAAATTCACACACATACACAGGCTCGTAGTATGCTATGCAAACAGCCAGCAGGAGGTCCAAAACTTTGTACGTAATTGAGGACATGTGCGTTTATTTTATATGCACAAGGACATAAGAACAAATGACATGTACATATTTGTACTATTGCTCTGTGACAACAGCAAACATATACGCGTACATCATATAAGTACCAGCGGTATAGCATAAGGATCTGTTTGAGCTGCCACACTCTGCAGGAGGGCCAGCAGGTATGTTCAACATTTGTTGACATATCCATGTAGGCGGCGGCGCGCGGCGGGGTGGTGGGAATATTTTTAACTTTAACACGTTCCTCTCATGTGTATGTGTGTGTGCAGCAGAGGATACGTAAAGAATTCAAAAATTCGATTACGTATACGCCACAGTGACCATCTGGCACATACGCAAAATGCCAACAACAAAAAAAAATGTGAAGGAAGCAGGGAAAATATGTCGGGCACAACAATAGCGACTCCCGTTATATGTGCCTGAAAGTACTTAAATTTTCGTTGAGAAAATAAAAGTGCCAACATCCTGCCATTCGGTATTAAATAACTGTTGTAGAATGGCGCGAAATGTGTACCCATACACGCTGGTTAAGTAGGGGTACACGATGCGTGGCAGGTTGACTTTTGATGACTTGCAGTAAGGAGGGGGCTCGCAAAAGTCGACATAAATGAATGTAGTAACATGAATTATGATGGCGAATGTGCTGTATAATGCATTTTAAGGATCTGTTGATGTGTAGAAAGGAAAACAAATTTAACGAGGCAATTGGATTCGGCCAAGTGAAATTGTTAATTGGTTGCTTCTGAGATTCTAAAAAGGCGTTGCTATTAATTTAGGCTTTATGCAACGGTTAAATTTAAAATGCCTATTACTCTGTATAGTAGACTCCTAAAACCATGATTCAATCAAAAACCTATATCTCTGAAGCTAAAGGCATGCGGTGCACTCTAAAGAACGTTGTGAGTACCCTAAACAGAGGTTTGTTGGTGTCATAGCAATTTAATACAGGATGCTGTGTATGGACTGAATGGACATTAAAGCGCATACCAGATGCTCGGAAATAGAAGAATACATTTTAGAACAGCTTTCGGAGAGCAATCAGGGTACATAACCCGTGGTAGCTCAACGAAACTAAGAAGGCGCCTACTTACATACAAGGTGATATCGGGCTACCTTCGGCCAATAGGGTAACGAAAGGTTGAAGTCTCTAAAGAATTATGCTGTAGCTAGTGCTCTGGAATAGAGCTTTTAATGGACTTGGTTCTTCAGGGATCACTTTGGGTGCAAAGTCGTAGCCTATACAGACGAGGTCTTCGGGAAAGACACTTTTAGATATTCAAGATTTTTTTCCTCTGCAATATAGTTACCTGCCCAATACTTGCGGTTTTATGACAATATTTTTATTCGTCAAAAAGATCAATGTTTTTCTTCCCCACAAGAGCTTTCCGCGACGGCAAAGTCGGAACTGAGGCTAAACAAAAACCTTTTATGAGAGAAAATACATATTACCGAAAGTGTCAGGAAATATGTAGTGGTTTCGTGGTCGAGTAGCGGGCAGTCGGCATTCAAATGGGGTTTTCGGCACAACATGGTGCACTAAATATACACTGCGGTGATTAGAACTACACTTTGGTGTGTGTAATATTGGCCGGTTTGGAGCTAAAACTGAAATTTTAGGGCCATGTAAAGATTCAGTTTTTGGGTTGTCCTTCATGTCGATTCAATGAGAAAATCTCTAAATTTTGCTTCGATCACTTGCTTTCTCTGGATGTGGACAATGAATAATGAAGCTACGCTAGAACTACATTTCAAGATGGACTTAATTTTTTTTTAATACGGGATGCGATAAGGGAAGGTAAACAGGGAAGGTAAGCACCAAGCGAATAGCCGCTGTAACATTTGTTTGCATATATTTCTCCCAAATTTGCTGCCAACTGAAATCCACTTTAAAGTGAGCTGTAATTATATATGTACAACCAGACAAAAATCAATTAGAACGCCGGGATGTGTCCCACGACAGAATACAGTTCAAGGTTCTTCCCTATCCGAAGCACTGCGCTTCTTCTAAGGTGAATCACAGCTTTTCGTTAAAATGCAGCCTGGCTTTTGATTAAGAAAATCACAGGGAGGTATTATCATAAACCATCAACTGAGATTCTAATTGTGCAAGCGTCCTACACCCACGACCCTTACAAAGAATAACCTGCAGATTTAAAAATAAATAAGTAGGTATACATGGTTGCCAAACTAGTTGGACTAGATCCATTTAGCGTTAATTGTTAAAAGTCTGCACTGTCCCATAGTAAAGAGAACCCTCACGATGACGCAGAAGGCTGAACAACCACTATAAATGGACACAAGAATATTGTCACATGCCTAAGTTCACCTGACCAATTGTGTAAAAATCGAAGAAATTCCTACGATCTACAAAAATCTAAAGACCCAAAAGTCTTTATACTGCAATTTACACAGGGATGTGCAAAGACAAGGATTCACCAATCACTATTACTACAGAAGCCGAAAAGTAGAGAAGGAAGAGCAAACCATAAACCTCTTTGGACCACTTTCCTGTTCTTGTCAATCTCATTAAGGCTTATTTATTTTTCCAAAGGTCACAACATCATCAGGAATGTTAACGTTCTTAGCTTCGAGCAAATTCAACAAAGCACCACTCCCTACACTTCCGGTTTTTCATAATGAGCCTATCTTTAGCCTAACTCGAAAATCTCTTCAACTTAACTGACCCCAGGCACCAGAAATCAAACAAAAGAGTGGAAAGTGTCATAGCTTTTAGTGACAAGCCGAAAATACGGAAAAACGCAATCACAATCGAATGGTAGGTCAATAGTGGACTATTTGGCAGCTTTTTTAATAGTAGGTAAGAATTTAGCCTTAGTTTACCAACCCAGTTTTAACGAAAGGTCAAGTGCTACATATATAATAGTTATACCATACCTAGGTTAGGTATAGGTATACGCCCTGTGGGGAGAAAACAAATCAACCCTTTTCGAATGTGTGGTATACGTATGCTAGTCTTGTTTTGATTTTGTTTGTTCTGTCGCACGATCGCAAAAGTATAAACATCCATTTGTAGCAAGGTATACCCATGTGTATGTATATATTTTCACTTCAAAAAACACATTTTGGCTAAACACTGTTCCTAAGGACGTGGCTATAAAAGACATAGCCTATAGCAGTCTCACAGTCTTAAGGAACATTTTAAAAAAGTATCATCGAAATCTGTTCAGTAGTTTTCGAGCTTTCAACAGCCAAAGAAAATTCCTACAGTTTCATTATATGTATAGATAATACGAAATATGTTCAGTATCCCACTTATAAGCAACAAAGGTTGTGAGTTTAGGATGCCCATTTCTATCATTCATAACTCAGAATCTTTCGTTACCGGGCTTGTAGATTGATGCCCGCCTTGATCTACTTGATCCTTGGTTAAGTACATCTTCAAGTTCAACTTGACTGAATAACCGACTCATCAATTTGTAAAATATCCACCAGTCACGAAAAAATAAATCAAAACTCCTTCAGACCCTCTCGCCTAATATGTATCCTTTCACTTAAGAAATTTTACGATTTTTTTCAAGTCTCGCATAGATCAACTTCTATCACCCCAGTCAAATAAATTCGCAAATAACCATCAAGCCCAATAGTTTTGCATGACTTGTTTTCACTTAAATATTTTCCTATCTCTAGTCCTATAGTCCGCAGGGAGTTTCACCGAAAAGGATACCATCACATCGTTACGCTTGCTAACTATTGATTTGATAGTATAATTTCTCGCTCAATTGAGTTAAGGCTTAAAATATGGGCACCGGATTTTTATTTTTATTTTTATTTTAGGCTTAGTGGCACTTGACCTTAACACGATTCAATTCTTTCGAGTCGAGGAAAGACACACGCCCCTCATAAAGCTATGGGCGACCATTCAATTGAAACTGTAAATGTAATCAATTTACTATGCACCCTCGAGCTTTGAAAGAATCGTAAAAATAAACCCAATGATTCGGAAAAGGATTTCTTCGTCTTCTCCCCCAAAATTTCGTTGGATTTTTTTTTTGCTCCCTTCCCTCATAATATTTATACGATATTCCAATACGCACCATTAGGCCGGAGATCTGTAGCACCCATTTGGAGTTGTTCAACATTATATAGGCGAACTGAACTTGGCAACAAAGAAATTCCATTAAAAAGAGTTAAATGCCCTCCAGTGTCAGTCAGTTGAATGGAATATCGTTATCGTACAAAATAGGGCTGTACATTTGGGTACAATCAGTATCTCTATGGTTACCTGTTAGATAAAGTTTGATGCTACTTCAATATGGAGCATAATGTACACATATAGAATCTGGAGGGTGAACGGAAAGTCGTAATGGAATTGATTCGATTGTATATGAAAAAATCTGAGTTTCATCAACGACCTTGTAGAGGTTGCAAATTTCCGGATTCACTTAACCAGAAAAAAAAAATAAGCTCTTGCCATTCAATATTCAGATGCGTGAGCCTTGTATAGGCACAAATATATCTTTATCCGGTTTCCGGAATTCTTGAGGGCAGCGGTTTAGATGAGTTCGGTAGGTAGCCCAGGATACTCAGAACTGAGGTAATTAACTTTGGTTTTGTTTTTCGATGGTATTCATTTTGGTTTTGCAAAGGGGAGGTCGTCCATAAGCCTCTTTTGGCAACTCGATTTGTGATTGCGATTACACAGACAAGTATAGAAGGTTGGAGTATGGTTAAGGACTTAAAATGTGATCCGCTTATCGCACAAAGGGCTATATATTTAAGCCGACAAGTGGTTATGTTCATTGTTTTTTTTTTCTTTGCTCTTAACTGATTTGAAACGGGAAGTGAATAGGAGATGAAAACGCAAAAATGTTGTTCGCATAATCCGAAGAGATGAAAAAAAAAATATTCCAGGAACTCAATGTATAGGTTGAGAGAGTATAATTATGTTATTTTTTATTGTTCAGTAAAAGCCATGATAAATTGAAAGAAGAGTATGGTATGAACTAAAAAATGGTCCAAATTTCAACCCAAAGCTCGTTGTTAGTTCTACATTGATAAATGTATGTTCGAGTTTTACATGTTGATGGTGTAGTTTCAAATGTAATACAGGACACAAAATATATCCCCAACTGCTGCAAGTTCTATAACAACTGGCATTAAAAACTTAAGCGTTATTCAGAATTTAAGCGGATTTAATTTTTTTTAATATAAACCCTTTTGCTGCCGGATCGGTACTGTACTTTATTGGGAATAAAAAAAGGAACAAAGAAACATCGCTTACCGCGGTAATGATGCGATTATTTAGATAAATTGGTACGGACATTAAAAATATTACAAGTGGACCATGGTGTAGTGGTGAGAGTGTTTACTTGTGACAAGAACTTGTGGCGACCTGTAGGTCATCACCATACATGCACGTGTCCGTATTTTTGAAACCTAATTTCTAAGCTAAGTTTTAACAATTTTACAAAGCTGCATGACACAATCATTTGAGACCCAATGTCCTTCTATATGCGACCATTTTAGGTCTGCGGTCTGCCCTAAGTTTAGTCGTGAAAAGGTAACAAATAGACAAACAGACAGAGTTTATTTCGAATTTATAACATTGGAGTGGATACACTAACTAACAGTGGAACAGGATTTAAGACTGAGTGTTTCAATGTTTGGAATCCTGTTTAAAGAAAAATATCTAAAAAAACGAGGTTTAAATGCATCCTAACCCTGCACGATGGTAATTCCCTTTAAAATATTTCAGATATGGACACCTAGTACGCCTCAAGATCACCTACCAGGACCGCGATCGTTATAGCCATCATGATAGGTAGGTAGCTTAGTACATATCTTTTGTAGCCGATTTTAATATTTAACACGTAGTTGGTCGGTCCAATTGTTACACATATCTATATCATTAGGTTAGGTTAGGTTAGGTTGACGGGTTGGTAGAGTAGGGTGAACATCACTGTACCACACTTAGGTCCTCATGGACCCATTATAATGCCCTTTCATGGGGGGTTAACCATTGGTGTTAGGTTGGTTATCTTCGTGTTCCTTCTCCTTGTATTTACCCGACGCCATGCACCCATCCTGATGTCCTCAAGAACCTGTAAAGATCAGAATGTGAGATATCAGAAAGTGCTTGTAAGTCATGGAAGTAGTGACTTCCAAGTGTTCTGTTCCTCAAGTGGCAGAGACTCGGGCAGTGACAGAGGAAGTGAGGTATGTCCTCATGAACCTCTTCGACTCCGCAGCCTCTATAGGTACATATATCGTCATCTTTGAGATTTAGTTTCATTACGTGATTTCTTAGGAAGTTATGTCCCGTTAGAGCCCCTACCAGTTTAGACAGTGATGACCTGTCAAACTGTAGAAGTTTGATGGTTCGGCCACTGTCATACTCTAGCCAAAGCTTCCGTGATACTTCACAGGTCGTTAGTTCTTTCTACCTGTTGGTTTTTATACGAATCTTGTTCTCGACTCGTTCTCTCAGGTTGCAGAGTGGGGGCTTGATGGACTGTACTGCTCTATCATTGTCCATTGTAGACCCTTCTCTAGCTTCTAGTTCGTCAGCCTTCTCGTTGCCGGCTTTGTCACTGTGTCCAGAGACCCAGCAGAGATTCGTGGTGTGCTGCGAGTAGACATCCTTGAGCTTTTCGCGGCAGCGGTGAATTAGCTCAGATTTTATTTCAATAGCAGAGACTGCTTTTATAGCCGCCTGGCTGTCGAATGGTAATATCGTATCGCGGTATTGCCAACAATGACACCTGTCGGGCCGCTTCCGCGATTGTCAGAACTTCCACTTGAAAGACACTGCTGCTATCAGGAAGCCTGATTAAGCATTGTATATTTAGTTCCTCTGAGAATATACCGGCTGGTGTTCCACAATCCACAGGTCATCTTTGACCCATCCGTGTAGATGGATATCGATTTCCTCTTAGTGGGTTCATTTGTGGTCCATTCATCCCTACTCGGAAACGAGCAAGAGAATGGTCTATCAAAGTTTAAAAGGGGAGACATGTAGTCGGAAGTGACAGCGTTCCCGACATATTTTTCTAGGATCTGCGCGTGACCAAAATCACCTGGGTTCCAAGTTTTAGTTTGGCTAATCCGTAAGGCACTTTTGGTAGCAGATTCCTCCATGTATAGGTCTAGAGGAGTTAGATTAAGAATTGCCTCCAGTCCAGCTGTAGGTGTGGTTCTTATCGCACTGGTTGTCCCTGTACATGCTAGTCTTTGTATTTTTGTCATTGATCTGAGATTGGTCGCCTTGTCTGCGGCTTGCCACCAGACCACGCTGTCATATGTAAGTATGGGCCGCACGATTGCCGTGTACGTACATCCACAGGATTATTTTGGGGTTTGGTGCCCATCTCTAAAGATGCGGCTGCATGCGTAGAAAGCGTTGGCTGCTTTCTTCACTCTTTCATTGACATTCAGCTTCCAATTAAGATCATTAGGTTATCAAGTGCATACCTACATTTTGAACCCAACTTTCTACCTCTATAAGCCCCTCATTACTTTGAGAAGTTTTTCATTGTTCTTGAAGTAGACTATCCTTTTGATTTTTGTCTGTAATTATTGAATTCCGAATCTGGAGCTTTGCTAACACGGTTCTACGCCCGTATGTGATGTGATGAACATGCTCTGATGGTTCTTGGGCGATCTTCTCAGTCTGATATTGACTTTCAGAAATTCTTTGTGTTCTATAGTCTGTATCCTCAGTTTTCTAGACCTTTCTTTCTATTTCACCCTTATAGCTTTCGAAACTACTTCTTGCTTATTTTTTGGTAGTTATATTTTTGTTCTGATCTTAAATCTGACTGACAGTAAAAAGTGGGTTGTTTTTTGAATCTGATTTTAGCTATTTTTTAAGGACTTCTCTCTTAGAAGCGAGAAATGTCTGTAGATGCCTTTCAAGCAGATGGTCCTTCGTCAGTATCAGTCTGGATTCTTCATACTACAAGGTTTTTCAATAAAAGCGCTACAAAAGTTTTTTTAAATAAAACAAAAACGGTTTTGGATATCAATGAAATTCTTTATTCCTGTGAAAGTACGTTCGATGCCATTATGTATGGAACACGATTTCTTTTGCATGGCCACCACGGGCACGCTTGCAGAAGTCCAGACGCTGAACCCAATTTTCGACTGTTTTCAAGCATAAATCGGCCGATACTGCTGCAATTTCACGTTCGATATTCGTACGAAGCTCAGCAATCGTCGCTGGCTTATTGGTATAGACGAGAGACTTGACGTAGCCCCACAGGAAATAGTCTAACGGCGTCAAACGACTGTGCCTGTGGATTCAAATTTTTCCACTAGACGCTCAATTGTTGATCTGCTAGGACGATTATGACAAACATAAATTGGACGTAGCACTCTTAACGTTGAGGCCACTGACTCCGAATTTCGGTAGTAAATTTTAATAATTTCGACTCGTTGTTGGCTCGTATATCTTTCCATCATGAAATGGCAAACCTTACTGAAGAGAAATGTCAAAAGAGCGGCAAGAAATTCGGCGTCGTTTGCTGTCCCTGTCGCTTTACTTTTGTAGCGTCCCTGCTGAAAAACCCTGTATCTTTGGTCTGTATTTTTCCGAATGTTGTCAATGTTCGCATTCGACAATCTTAAATATTTTTAAGATAGTTATAAATCGACCTTACTTTTTGAAGCGATCTTTGTAATGAACCGTCTGTAGTTTAAAAAACTGATCTCGATATTCGACAGTTGTTATTCTATGCCACTCTTCGTATGTCTTCCGCATTTTTCCAGACAGATTTTCACATCTGACAAATATAATGAGTAAACCGCTCACCGATATTCATTTTATAGCCCCAAATATTACGCATTCAATGAAAGCTGGTGTTTATATCAATTTGAAAGCTGATTTTTGTATATCACCAGTGATCGTCAGTACATCAGTATTTCCAGCATATCCCAAAATCATTTTTATGATCTTTCATAAAGCTTTGATTCCAAAATCGATCTTCGTTGCTTTTAAGAGACAATTTTTATGGCCAAAATCTTATAACAAGTTGTTTGATGTTTCTCAGATTAAGGTCAAGCATTCTTTTAAAACGACTATTACCTTCGACAGAAATCCTAGGTCTAGTTTGTATTTTCCTCTTTAGATATTATCAAGAGAAGAAATAAATTTGTAGAACAAAAATGGCCTTCATCCTTCCGCATCGATACAAAGCATATAAGCAAGCAAACAAAATATTTTCAAGTGTATTCCTCGATAATCTGTTTTCAAAATGACGGCTTGGCCAACCCTAAGTGCCTACAGCAATACAATCTCCATAAAAATGGTGAATCAATAAATTTACATACATAATTTTCTAAACAAACATATAAATTCATGTATGTAGTTGAATTGGATTTTAAGCCAATGAATTGCAAAAAACAAATCATCTCAGTCCTTAAGCTATCGTTTCATTCAATAAAACACTTCACACATAAGGATCCGCATGAAAACGAAAAGCCTGACAACATCCGTTGCAAAACCTATACCAAAAATTGAATTCCCTGCAATTTATCAACATTTAGATCCGACCGGAGTTTGCTGTGTATAGTATCGCCAAAATATCGATACGGAAACGGAACAAACAAATACCACACCTATCTAGTGTGTACACGTATGTCCTGCGGCCAGTACATGAATGGGGATTTTTTCCTTTTTGTTGATATTTTCTCTTTTCTTTTTTTCACTTATGGGTTGGGAATTTTTTTCATTACATCGAAACTGTATTGTGTACAATAAAAGGCATGGCAAGTGTACACTATACCACATATCCACACGATAGTATGAAAAATATTCCAATGTATTAACATTGACGAGAATACCCAAGGTCGATTTAACTTTATTGAGAAATTCACAGAATTCCATACTTTCATCATCATCCATATATATATGGAAGAAATATTCACAAATCAACAAGGATAAACCGAATATCCATAGAGGATGGACGGGGGAGCGAAGGATAACGAAAGAAAATTCCGATAATATCAAAAGTAATCTCATTTTCTGCTGTCAGGAAGTGTACGATTACATTTACGAGGATATTGAAGAGAAAAACAAAAGGAGAAACAAAAGCAAAAAAATTACTACCGAATACCGAATAATGAAGTAAAGAATAAATGACGGGCAGAAAGAAAAGGGTTCCATTTATTTTCCCCTTTTAATTTTTTGCTTTTGTCATTCTGAATGACATTTAACTTTTCGTATTTTATTGACAGCGGTTAAAAAAAAAACCC
Source organism: Cheilosia soror (assembly GCA_949372485.1). Classification (NCBI taxonomy): domain Eukaryota; kingdom Metazoa; phylum Arthropoda; class Insecta; order Diptera; family Syrphidae; genus Cheilosia; species Cheilosia soror. Next base: position 125,710,488 of record OX443561.1, read on the forward strand.
TTTCCTAATTCATGCAAATCATCCCTTGTGTATCATCTAACAGGTGTATTGGGTACAGTATGTCACGCAAATAATAAGATAAAAACTTGGAGATTTTTTTTTTAATTTTTAAAATGAGCTAAAGACATTACCCGCATATAACTATCTAATTGACTTAAGTTACTTCTTATGCTATTCATTTAGATATAGGACTTATGGCAAAATAGTTGTAAATGTCATGTTTATTAATCAGTCTTAATAGGGCTTAAGTCCGCGGTGGCGGATCCCCCGTATCTCGTATCACTCGTATCACCCTCGTTTCGACTTTTCTTAACAGTTTCCTCAAAACTATTTGTCTTACCCTTACCTTTAAAAGCAAACTTCGTACCTTTTAATTCAGTTCACTTAACTGAATCACCGTAGTCGAGGCTCAAGCTCAACATGAATCCGTGTAAGATTTCTTCGACTCTTTTCAGACCTTTCCTTAATAGAATATTCAAATCTCTCTTTAAATAACATTCTTCTTTCTCTTTCTTTTATCTGGCTTTCGGAACGTGAACTTTGTATACCATTTGCAGAGCTTATCTATACATATAATAAAACTGAAGGAATTTCTTTGGCCGTTAAAAACTCGAAAACTACTGAACAGATTTCGATGAAACTTTTTTAAAATGTTCCTTAGGACTGTGAGAATGCTATAGCCTATGTCGTTTATAGCCACGTCCATGCCGCCCCCCGTTGGGAAAATCACGACCAATGTTAACGCAGGCTTGACTATTATTGGGTATATGTCTAAGTCTTTTATAAAATGTGACTTATACTCGCACATTGTAGATAATTCATTCATTTGCAAACTTCCGGTTATTCATTAGGTGGGCTGCATGTATTAGATTCTAGGATTCCAGGATTTTTGAGTGGAACTTTAAATCCTCATACGTCATACGCATACGAATACAGGAAACATTTGGGACTTGATCTACCAATCTCATCCGGGGCTTTGGTATAGACGACATCTGCTGGCACCTTCACGGTTTCCATAGCACGACTTGGAATTCGAGTTAAATTTATCCATATAACTTTACCAAACCACAAGTCCGCTACGTCTGGAGAAGTAGCTGATCGACGACATTGAGTACCTCAGGTGTTCTGGCCTTCTTTGTATGATCTGTGCGAATAACACCAGCAATACAAGCAAGGAGGTGGTATCCGCGAACTTATTGACCAACCCGACGATATTAATAAATTATCGCGAACGTTGATCTTAGAAAGGCAGCGACAGAGGCAACGGTTACACTGATATTTATAAGCGAGTAGGATAAACGCATCAAATTGGGCAGTAAAGCTGACCACAGAGACGAAATGACTCAAACAAGTGTAAAGCAACTCTGGAGGTAAATAAAATTAAAGAGTGGGTTAGTGAGTGGTCCCCAGCCAAATTCTGCTGATATTTAATGACCGGTGGGTGAGTGATGATCCATTTTCCGCAACTAGTATAGGTAGTCAGGAATTAGAAAATAAATAAATAGTGGATAGTGGATGCAACATATCCCTTGATCACATTCTTAGCTTCTCTCAACCATTTGTTTAAAAAATAAATAAATAGTTGGCATAACAGGTCTGTACTGTATAGGAACCCTTAGCCTACTTTCTCACAGTAGTTTATTCGTGTGAGGCTTTTTTATTTTTTGGACGACCATTTATTTCTGAAAAGAAAATTTTATGGCGAATCCCATCAACTGAATTGAAAAGCTTTCCCATAATAAATGCATCGGAATATTTTCCGGCCGTTCATAAAGTCTAGTACACTAACCACTGCGCAACTGCGCCTAGTCAAGATTACAAACTCTCAAAATTTATTGTTAGAAAATAGCCAAATCGAATATCTACGTTTACTGTCATATATCTCAAAAAAATCTGGAAGTGTAATTGACAGGAGAAAGAACCCTATCTTCTCCACTTAGCTGCAACTTCTGTTCAAGAAAAAAATATTTCGATTGTTATAAAACATTTGACCAAAAGTGAACCTTTAACACAACATAAATCATAAGTAGTTAAGTAAATCTTAAATTATGTACTACAAGTAGGTAAGATGGCTGGCTACAAACCACAGAGACATTACGACCAAATAGGGTGGTCATTTGTGATATCATAATGTACATATCAACAAAGGCTGGTAACCCTACTCAATACCTCAATCGGTCGGAGCTCTCAATGAAGTAAAAGAGGCAATTTGAGTTTTTAATTTGAGTTTTAAGGCGCTTAGCAGGACAGTTACAGAGATGTGTAAAATGGTCTCACCCTCCTCTTCCTTAGAGCTTTTTCATAAGTCATTTTTAGGAAGGTTTGGCATATTGGTCTACGAGGCAGTGTCCGATGAGGTATTGAATAATGGTACTGTACTGATATTGAGATAAAAATTAAACCGTGTGGCGTAGTTCATCTTAATTTTTTTTTTTAATTTTCGTTAGAAATTTTTTTAAGTTCTTACAATTGTATCACAGTGAATCTATGCTGGTCTAAGTTGGTTGGCGTTTCCCAGATGGCAGCCACTTTCAACCAACCAACAATTGTAACAAATTTTTTTAACACAGAGTAACAGGTCTCAAATGTTGATCCTACCACTAATTATTGTGCACCAATTCAAATGACGCTTTTAAGACTTTCGACCAGCATATCTACACAAAACTGATTTAGCTTTTGGTCTTGAATGAAAAAATCCGATAAAATATCGGATAACTTTATTCAAATTTCGATCAGTCGATCATAATGCCTAACAAAAGCACACGTATAGACTTCACGTACAACTTAATGCAGAATAGATTTTTAAAATCCCTCTAGGACATACTTCCGTCCCGTCACTACCACCACCCAGCTTAACCCGCAGATGTGACATTGAGGTGCGACAAAAGCAAACAGAGGAAAGATTAATATTTTTTCCAACAACTTTTTTTTTTTGCATAAGTTTCATGCTCGGTCAAGCAATGAAAACGCTCTTAACCATCATCGCTATTATCTTACCTGGAGGGTATGTTTTGTTAAAGAAAATACCACGTACCCTCCCTGTCAAAGGTAAATCCCTACCAAGTTACAGATATCTATGAATATACAAAACGTCTTGAAGAGGCAAACTCATTTAATCCGGCTCGGCCCCACCATCACACCCTCTTCTGTAAAGATTGACAGGACTGAGAATGAGTACAAGAACAACAAACCAAAATGAAAACAAACCTCAAACCAAAATCAAATGGTTTTCTTTGTATAGCCACATTGCCTGAGGATTGGTGCGGTGCGGGAATAAGGGTATTAGAATCGAAATGGAAATTCTGTTTCATTGGACAAAATAAAAAAAAAAAAAAACAACCCATTCAACCAGTGTTGGATTTCAAATTGCAAGGTGTCCTCTCCCCATGGCAGGTCTCGCCGGTGTGGAAAAGTAGAGAATGCCATTTCTGCTGATGCAGCGGGCCCTCGTATATTGGAATATTGGTAGAAGCAGCAACAGGAGGCAAAACCACCTTCGCCAAAGTGTTTCCCCATTCACAAGTATGTCCCACATTTAAGAGGAAATTCAAAAGGATGCTTTACAAGCGCCATTAGGATTTTTTTTTTACCCACTTCTTCGTTTTTTTTTTTTTTGCTTTAAAATTTTGCCTATCACACGAAAATATATAGTGTCACCGAGATCCTTTTATATATTTTTTTTTGCTACTCAGTAATTCGATTTTCGGTTCACTAGTTGAATTTTTATTCTAGCACTTCACGGAGGGATGTGTGTCCTGGTTTGTTTTGTTGTGTCTTGAATTTCATTTGCATGGAGTAAAGTACGGTACCATACCTGGAAAGAAAAAGAAGAGAGAAAAGTTACGAATTAGATTCCGATTGAAGAGGGTTGATGAGAATTGCTAAGGGGATTCTTTTTTTATTTACATTTTATTCTGTAGATGTAGGATATGGTTTGTAAATGGGAATTAGGTAGGTATATAGGTGGGCAGAGAGGTGACCAAAATGCGAACAGAAATCAGCCACTTTGGAGAGGATTATTGCTAATGAGAATGTCAATTAGAAAATGTTGCTTACACATCGGAAATAAATTGAGTTGCCCTCTTGCTCTGTCGTATATTGAGCTGGGGCTATAATGTTTGCCAAATCGTGTCGATTCATCAATTTTGCGGCACACAAAATTGGGTATTAGTGATGGACATTGGGGCGAAAGTGTTTTATTTGTTTCTATGGATTTGACACATGGAGCGGCTGCTACCGGACTTCGTCGATTTGTGTAAGCAGTGAGATGATCGACGCTTAGCATGGACGATTATTAATTAAGTATGTGGCAGTTATGTTCACGCAAAACTGTTGCAATACACGAAATCTAGACATAAAATATGCTCTTAGAAGATTTAATAAATCTGTGTTTCGTAAATATGTGAGTTCTTTGAAAATATGGATTATGCTATAAATCATCAAATTCATTAACAGAAAACAAAGCATTTGGCAAAAATGTATCTGCAATGTAGGAATTTTCATTTTCAATTGTTAGAAAATATTTTTATTCCCGATCATGTGTTTTTGGATTTGTTTTTGTTTGTGACTCCCCAGAGCGACATGTTACAAATTTAAATCTAGATATTATATAAAAATGAAGATTCCGACTGACAGATGATCAACGCCCAGCCTAAACTCTAGGCTCTAGAAAGCTGAGATTTTTTATTATGTATACAAGCACTAAGGAAGGATTTCTTGAAATTCGACTCCTAAAGGGGTAAAAGGGGGGTCAAAATTTGTGTGGGGAAAAATGTATTTTTCATCCGATTGACTTCAAACTCGGTTTGTGTACTCTCTATGAGAAATAAAGAAAATGTTTTCTTCGATTTTGGATATTCTACCCTCAAAGGGGTAGGAGGGGGGTCAAAGTTTTTTTTTCATCCGATCGACTTCAAACTTATTTTGTGTACACTATTAGAAGGAGAAGAGATAATTAATTTTTCCGATTTTGAAAATTTTGCTTGGGGCCCAAGTTATTGGCGATGACCTCTTTTAAGGAGGCCCTTTTCTTAAGTCACGAACCGTTCGTCGTATTAATTTTAAACTTTGCAATGCGTCCCAAAATCTTTGAATATGCTTATCGCTTCATCTAATAGTAGGCCATTAGGCATGATATACAAATTTCAAATTTGAAACGCTTCCTCTTGACAAATTGCTGTCTTTTCGAAATGAGTCGTAGGCTAATGCCACACGAGCTCCTTTTGACCCGCTCCTATTTGGTTCCGCGCCATGAGTATACAAGGAACCAAAGACACAATGCACACGAACACCCGCTACCTAACCTGACGACCGCGACGGTAAAAAAAACTCCTGTCACAAAATGTCATTTAACTAGGTCCATTCGTTTGGTTAATGTGCTGGACTACAGTGCGAGGTCCAAGTCCGGAAAAACACAAATTACATCGATTTTTTTGCACTGCGCCATCTTTCGCGGCGAACGGCTGACAAATATCCGAAAGTATAACTGTCCTGAAAAAGCTTCTTAATTCAGCCGTACGGACTCGGCATAAAATTGTAGGTTCCTTCCATCCGTCCCAAAATGAAAATTCATACAAACGAATGGTTCTGAAAAGCTGTACCTATACGGACCTGTTGCCCCATCCCTTTATTTTTTGTTTATCTTGAATAACCTAACTAAATTAAAACCATGATGAGCAAGCTGTCGCGTGGTCAAAATGGCGATCGTGTGACAACAACGAAATTTTTACGCGCGACCATTTGGGAGCTCGTGTGGATTTAGCCTTGGGCTAGGCACGCATTTGCGTTTTCCGTCACACTACTGCTAACTTGTATTTATTAGGGAAATTGCATTTGCATGTATAAACTAAATCCCATAAAAGTCATAGTGGAGTTGATTATAGATTTATAAATTTTGGTGTTATGAGCCAACATGAAATGCAAATCCACGAGTCCTACAAGTGAGTGTAGAAATTTTTCTACATAAGTGGTTAAAATATCAATATTGCACCTTTAACTTTTGTAGAAATTCACTTCCACTGCAAGAACTTGTAAAGGTTCGTGTTCTTACAAGCCCCTGGACTGTGGTTGTTTGGTGTACTGCTCAAAACTTGGTTATGGGCAGCGTAACAGCAATTAAGTTCGTGATGAAGTGTTTACTCATCCTATTCGTGGTGGGCAAACTATAGATATTTTTAATAATAATTTTTAACCTCCATTTACATTTATGGTAGGTCACAACAGCAAACTTTGTATTAAAAATTTCGTCGTCATATTTTTAAATGCGCCAAAAATGGGTGCCGTAAAATAAAGTCGAATTAAATAAGGTCGAATCGTGTTTATTTCCATTTCGATTGGAAATAATGTCGAAATGCACCTTTCGTGGTCGACCGTATTTCCATAGCAAAATGATAATAAGGCCGAAATAAGGGAAATTATGTCGAAAATTAAAAAAATAAACCCCTTAAGCAGTGAAATATGTATGGGGAGAGCATGCTGCCCCCCTGCTTGTTTTTCCTGTCATATTTGGAGTAGGTGCGCTAAAATGGTCTTATTGAAGTTATCGACATTATTTCCATTTTTTTACATTTTTTTTTTTGGAAATATCAAGCCGAAAGCACAAATTTTTGTAAAAAAAAATGGAGCTATCGCCTAATGACGAGTTAGGGACCTTAACCGGTACTTTGAAGAACTTGAATGAAAAAGTTGGAGGTAACTTGGATATTGGTTAGTTTAGTAAATGCCAATTTATTGAATATACGCAAAGAATATAGATGAGGATCTATTTGAGAGATCAAAGATCGCCGTATTATAATAACAACTGCCCAGCACTTTCGCTATTTGATACCGCACATCTAGGTATAAATGACATCAGAGCATTTAGGAATCTTTTGATGCGCCGTACAATACAGGAACTGCCTTCCGCATAGTGTAGACACCAACAGCTCTTCAGTATCTTAATCTATTTTTTTGAATCTATGAGGATGCATCAATAAGGATAGATAAAAGCAGCATTAGCTACTTCCACAATATTGAGGAACGATCTATAAGTCTGTACATATATAGATATACCACATATGTAGATGCTACATGGAATGCGACTTGAAGAACGGATTATCTGTAGTACCATGTAGTGCAAAGTTATGGTAGTGATAGTGAAACCATTGATAACAAAATTACTTGTAAGCTGAAAGGTAGTCAGTCAGCTTCACACAATATCCGGTGAATGGCTAAACCATTCATATTTGGGATAAGGACCGGGACTACGGCTTTAACATACATTTTCGATTCTGAACAACTAGATTTCTATTGTAGATCCTTAGGTCGTACGCGGGTTACATCAACAACTTGTTGATCGTTGAATAGTGTCCAGTATATATCTACAGCTTGACACCTGCTCTTCATCTATTTCGAAAAAAAAATGAAAAGCTTCGACCTACCTATCAAAGTTTCTTAAAAAGGTTGTAAATATCACACTCTACATAAAAGAAGTCTGACAGAATAATCCGAAATCCAAATTCTTCGACTAAATTGTTTTTATTGGTAGGTACCTATAGCCTAAACTCAATACCCATTGATTATGGGAACTACGTTAAGCTCTTGTTCTAATAGCCTGGTCATCGAAACGAATGTTCGATCTTGCCTGGTCATATCGAGCCTATGTCCACCCACTATAGTTGTTGTCACAGTACATCACACCTTTGGGTTATTAAAATATGTACTCTATTTCAAAATATATTTTATGCAGTCGTAAAGCTGCTCTTTATAACTTATGTCATTTATATCCTTCATAGGAGTCACCCTTCACAAAGTGGCCCAGATGCTGGTGGTGCATGTGACTTTCATTCTCATCATAAATCACGACACTATTAAATTCCAATTCCCGTGCCACCAAAATAATGCATTAATAAAATATTGTATTACAAATTGCAACACATGTGGTAGCGCATGATAGGTATCTACAAAGGATAATAAATAAATTTCCATTAATTTATTAATAAATTGCAGCGCAATCGAGTTTTTTTTGCAAACAATAAATTCAACTGCTATCTAACATCATCAGAGCGATATGGGCAATGAGTTAGCATATAAAAACCGATACCTAATTAACATGAAGATACACATTTTCGCACATATCCATAGAGACGTGATGTAGGTACATAGGATAATTAATTCCTATCCGCAACCGCACCACCACATGGTCTGATAAATTGATCATAAACACAATTATAGCAAATAATCAACTGAACACCTACTAAAATGTGGGTGTATCTGTCTGAAAGTTATGAGTTACATCGGTAACATCCGATATCGATAAATTTCAAAACTGTTTACACACACATATTCACCGAGCAGAATTATCAAAATAAGCATGTTTTTGTTACTAGCCTCAATTTCCATAAACAGAGATAGCAAATCTGCTTGGCACCCGCATCTGCTTCTATGGAATAATTAATTTTTTACCATCAAGCATCTCATTGTAGATATTCTGGGGCACGTCTTATTTGTGTAATGCTCTTCTTATTTGTTCCTTTAATCCAAACTACTTAACCCTCATCAACTTAAATGTATGCCACGAACTGAAAATTCCTCAAGTAATAGCTTTCAACCTCAAAACCCGGACGGGGATGGGGTGGGGATGTACACGTACAATGAACACACTAAAATATTATAAAGGATGCTTCTTTGAAGAGAGAGAGTGTGTGGTTCCGATTGGCGGAGATGGGCTTCCTGCGAGAGGCAAAATCTTGTAAATATATTTCCCTCATTCCCATTGTTAGAATAACGTAAATGTCACAGAATGAGGACAGCAAATATCAACTGCAAGTCATCGCAGCACAACTATAGCAAGCAACAGCTCATCCAACCCAATTCGTTGGCACCTCTACACCGCAACCACAATACGCCCGGAACCACATGTGGCATTCAGGGTGAAGTATCCGTATATACGAGTAGTACGCACTAGCAGGTGCTTCTACACTATGTTTCCTTAGTTCTAAAGTGAAGGAAGTGCGGGCATAGCAAGCAACTGTGATGTGACAAGGAGCAATAGAAAATTACTTCCATGAAATTCAAGGAGTTCTCGATCATGCACACACAACACACACTCTTGTCGACGTTGATGGAAATCTTTTGTCAAGTCTTTATCTCGATGAATGTTTGTGTGGGAAAGGATAGATACTAGGCAGCGGATAGGAATTGGAATGGGAGGCTTTACTCAACATTATCTATGATTATTTTAACCGTAGTTAAAGTTTTAAATTAAATTCCTTAACCGGTATTTGAGGAGGAGCTTTTTTCTTTCTTTTGTCTCCTGAATATTTTCGTTTACCTACTTCTTTGTTAGTGAAGTATGTAGATGTAGATGTAGATGTAGAGGACTGGGCGGTATGAAATGTAATTTCTTTTTTTGCTCTTGTGCATTATTGGCTTGGGCACATTCACAATTGATTTATATCTACTGACAGTATAGTTGGGACACTTGTTTGGATAACTTGAAAGTGAAAAAATTCATGTAGATTGGGTAATGACTCTTAGAAGCAATATCGGTAAGATGCCTCTAGCTGAATATAAACTCATTACCTCAAGTGGTTCATTTGATTAGTGAAACTTGGATGAATGTACTATTTTAAAAATTCTTGTTAATTAATAGAACCACAACAGGCAGAAAACCCCCATTAAGTAACTTCGACTTCGACTCGACTTATGAATATTTAGAATTGCTTCATTTATTCATCATTGGTCTTATTTTGAAACCTCAAACTCCCACACACTAATTTCTCTCTTCAAAATTGTTATCAAGTCGCCAACACAACACATTTTGTTCAAAAATAATTTATTTAACCAAATGACCAACTTAATCATTTTTTAAATAAATTATTTCGATTAAAGATAAATCGGATGAAAAAAAAACTTTGCAAATTAAAATCAAACCGCCATCCACAGACAACAATCGATTTCCAACAATTCAGCAGAATTTTCATCAACAAAAAAATATAAATGTTAAGCAGACATTTTCTCAACCGTTTATCGAAAGGAAACCAAGGCATAAAAATTCACGAAAAAAAAAAATATATATATATGAAAACGATATAAACAAATAGAATCCACAACTTATATTTATTGCATGTCCCTGCAAATAAATTTTGGTCGTTCAATCAGCAAAAAAAAAAATTGTCGAACCATAACTTCCCAGATGAAAGCTTGTAGGTTATGTATATAGGAAGAGATTTAACTTTTCCGCACTCTTGCTGTTAATATTATTTAACAAAAATGTGAGCTACATATGGATCTATGACTTACAATTTTATAATAATAAAAATAAATGCTCGCTTTAACAAATATTTTTCTTTCTCTGATGTACGAGTATCTCAAGCGTATATAAACTATACTTTACCTTTACCCAGACCCACACTAAAGCTACAAGTACACGACATACGCTACGCATGCCACTCCAACTTCACGATAATTAGTCGACTATGTAGAATATGTCAGGATTGTCAGGTAATATTGTAGCATGTGCGAAAAATATGCCAACTAGACGACATTTTTTATTTATTTTTTTTTAATACTTCTCCCGGGAAAGGCGAACCTAAAACGCTTCAACAGCACTTAAATTGCAGTAGTCTTCTGGAAAGCGAGTTTCAAAGTTTGCTTGTCCTGTAACAGAAGGAGTTTTGGAAACTATTTTTACATTATACAAATTTTTTTTTTTGGAAATGAATTAATTTTTCACCTTTTCATCAAAATTGTTATTATTTTACCAGCTGGACCCGTGATCGCTTTGCCCGCTCGCACAAAATTATATTTGGTTCATTTAAAATTACGCTTTGAGTGTTTCATTGAAATCTGTCCAGTAGTTTTCGCGCTTTTAGGAGAAAAAGAAAATTCCTCCCTCTAATCGCGTAAGGCTAAAACGATCGAACGACGTCGTCTCGACGATACTTCTACTTCATATAACAAACAAACAACGATAATCGTCGAATTGATAGGACGATCATCGCTTTTTATTGCTTCACGTAAACAATTATACTGTCAAATGGCGTCGTCGAAACGATTCGATTGAACGATGGCTATTTTGCAATCGTTTCATAGTTTTTGGTGTATTTTGTTTATGTTTAGGTTTTTTAAAAGTAAAATAAATATTAAAGGAAACATTTTCCAATCAAAAGCATACATAATGTTCACAAAGGACACTGCATTAGCATTAGTGTGATGAAATGTGAAAATATAGGACAAAAATCCATTTTCTTCATACTTGTTAAAAGACAGTTCGAACCCTAGCTGTGTTCTCTTTTGAGGATGCAATCATAGAATTGCATTCACTAAATGCTTGGCTGTAAATGATGACAAAACAAAATATACTGTCAACGAGAAAGGAGTCTCAGCATCGAGATATTAGGTATATAAGACACTAATCATCCCGGTCCTGCTGTATGGTGCAGAAGCATGGACTCTGTCAAAATCGGAAGAATACCTCCTTGGATGTTTTAAGAGAAAGAATCTTCGGACGATATTCGGTCCAGTTTGTATCAAAAAGCTGAAGATACAACGGCTGATATGGCTGTGGCACGTGGAGCGTGTATGGACAGCAACGCATCAGCCCGACGAGTCTTTGAGTCCACCCCTGAGGGTGAGAGTCGACGTAGCAGAGGAAGACCCAACCTTAGGTGGAGCGCTTAATTGGACGGCGACCTCAACGAACTTGGTGAGCGTAACTGGATGCAGCTAGCTAGAGGCTTGTTGGTTGAGGCCGTTGTCCACCCCGGATTGTAAGCGCTCCCAAAAGCAAAGTTAGTAAATGCTTTAAGCAAAATGCATGCACAAATCCTCTTCTTCTTCTTCTTTTTCTTCCTTTACAAACCTTATCGATATAATTTCTCGTGCGCCTATGCTTATTTTCCAACGTATACATGCATTTTCACATAAACGAGAACAAAACAAACAAAATAATATACCAATTTTATTAGTTTTCAGTTGTCACAGTTTGTTTACAGTCCTGCTCAAACTGTTCAAAATGAAAACGATGAACGATTCGATTGATCGACGTGATTGTGATGTTATATGAAGCAAACTTAAAACGAGGTCGTTTTATACAATCGTCTCAACGATGATAGTCTGATAAATTACGCGATTAGAGCCCTGCTAGATCTTACTACTTATTTGTAATACATACTGCATTTCCTTTCCTTTTTGTCCCTCTCCTCTTCCTATACAATCCAAACAACTACCTACCCCAACCCAACACTGTTACCATACCACATATCGAATAAAATTCGGAAATGAAACCTGTTTTGTATTATACGTCTCTTCTGTTATGAAGATTATTAATATAGCCCATGCCATACTCCAGGACGCACCCCATCCCCATCCCCATCCTGCATCGGACATACGATCATAATATACATACCTTCCTACAACTGACCATAGCACTCACTGCAAAAACAAATTAACCCTTTTCAAATGCGAGGTGTACCTATGCTAGTATTGTTTTATTTTTATTTGTCCTGTCTCACGATCGCAAAGTATAAACATCCATTTGTAGCAAGGTATATGTGTATCTATATATTTTCACTTAAAAAAATACATTTTGGCTAAAAGCTGTTCCTAAGGACGTATGGCTATTAAACGACATAGCCTATAGCAGTCTCACAGTCCCAAGGAACATTTAAAAAAAAGTTTTATCGAAATCTGGCCAGTAGTTTTCGAGTTTTTTACGGCCAAAGAAAATTCCTTCAGTTTTATTATATGTATAGATTATTATCATTATTATTAATTTTATCGAATCATTCTTGTTAAATTTTTTAAATCATTGGGAAATGTAACAAATAAATAAGAACCTTATAGGACTTCTTTCTTCTTACAACAAATCGTTCGTGTGACATCTTCTAAATCGCTGAGGCGGTAATATACACAAAGATCAGGTAGTTCCCCAAAACTGATAATATTCGAAAACGCTTTCTCGGCCGATGTCTTGCGTCAAATGAATTGGAAAAATGTTTTCAATAAATTTTATATGTTTCAGCCAGAAGATGTAAGCCATCATGATGAGAATGATACAAAATAAAATATTGATAAATATATGGATGCGTGAAGGGAGGTAGAAAATTCCCTCCAGACTCTAAAAAATAACTCAAATAATATTTTTTATCCTCAAGTAGCTTTTGTGAACTAATCCTTATGAGGGTATATGGTTGGAAAATTAAGTGGATTCTCTCATTGTATTCGAGGAATCGTTGGGGGCAACGGACAGTCGCCGACATAATATTTAATTTTTGATGAATCATGTCAAACACAAAGTGAAATTCTTTGAAATCCAAATGTATGTGTGCTTTTTTTATGACACATTTTTTCTGTTACTGTCATGTGGATAGAAATGATTGTTATTAATACGAGATAAAAGTTATGATTGGTGGGTCGTACATAAAACTTTCAGCTACAAAAAGGTGAAGCTGTGGTAACCTTTCGAATTAAGTGAATTTGTATGTATAATGTTCTTGAAAATAATATTTCTATGAAACAAACATTCCAAATCAAACAGATTTTACCTACAAATTCGCAAGAAAACACAAATTTTCATAAGACTGTCTCTTAATACCACTTAAGGGATGTCCTGATGGGGAAAGGATTTTAGCAAATACGAGTACATTATAGAAATAATTTACCTACGAAACTAAATGCAGTAGTTAGTGTGTATATGCATAGAATAGAAGCCATATTATATTTAAGTTGACTGAAATAATTTGCAAAGAAAGAGAAATGTTGGCAATTAAGTTGGCAACTTATCATTATGAACGGCAGCTGCTTCAAAATCAAGAATACCAAAGAAGTACACAGAAGCCGTGGCAAATTATGTGAACAAAATTTCGAGAAATGTGGGAAACTATAATCGGATTCAGTTTATCTAAGAAAGTTTATAATGAATGAAAATGTTTTTCAGCGCGAAATCATAGCTTTCATAGAGTAGTAGGTTTGAAGATCCTTGCTATTAGCGATGCCATTAGGCATGTGAGTTTAGTTATTTGAATTTCTGATTAACTTTTACATCGGATGACAAACTTACTGATAACAAAGAAATAGGAATTTTTTAGTGGCATAGATTTTTTATGTTTTAGAAAAAGACAGATTCAATTTGAGGTTAACAATTTGAGAACAGGCGGAATTCTTTTTCAAAAATTTCTTTTATGCACAATAGGCGTGTTTTTTTTGCAATCCTATATAGGCTTAGCAAGTTTTCCATACGAATCGTTAGCCCGGATAATCATCGGGGCTTATGCTTTAGCCCAGATAAAAACTGTGCTACCAATCTACGATTGCTATAAATGTTATCGAAAGAGCTATCGAAAGTGCTATCGATTGTGTCATAAATGACGTTAGTTTGACAACCAAAATTATTAGGGGAGACTGGGGCACCTTTAATCCTGAGGCACATTTGAACATTCGTAATAAGACAACATTTAAAAAATATTTAAAATTACATATTAAACAAAATTTAAACTTTTTAGGTAGCTAATACTTGGAAGCGTGAAATTGCATATTTTAATTTTTCTATTTGTAAAGAATCATTCACATGGAAGTGAACGAACGAATTTATAAAATGCGAACAATCAACTTTTTATGGATTTATAAACAGAAAATTGCACATTTTATTGTTCCAAGGGGAGGATAATTAATTATCCCACCAACAAATATTAATAAAACAAATTTATAAACATTTTAGATAACGAAATTTCGAATTATCCAAACTTTTTGTCGCAAACGAAAACACCTTTGCCCCTAATTGTCCAAGCTTATGCGCAATCCACATCATTTAATTCGCATTCCCCAAACTAGCGAATAAAACATGTGAACCGACTGTCAAAACTTGCGAATATTCGTTCGCAGGTAAATAGTTTGTCGCTCTCTTGTGAATGGTCCTTAAGAGTGTAAACATTTTGTGGCGAGTTTTTCTTTTTATGTATTTAAAATACATATATCTTTAAGGCACAACTTCATTTGAAACCACATTTTTTTTGTCGCTTAACCTATTGGGGCAGGTTTGAACAAAACGCTACGGTACACGTTTGAACAAGTGGTCTTTAAGTGGCATTGAAATAAAGGCTAAGCTACCACCACCCATCAACACTCCGGGAACATCGAGAACACCCAAATTCCTGAACAGCTAACTCATTTTTGTTTTTATAGAGTTTTTTTTAGACATTTGTAAAATACTTTGTAATTTGTGAATTTCAGTTGGCTTCTGTTAAGTCGTTTTTGTTTTTTTTTTTATTGAAAAAATTAAGTTAATTTTTTTTATTAACAAATTACAAAGCTTGTAGTAGCTTATTAGCTGCCAAAAGCAATTTCAAATACTGCCGTTCAAAAGTGTCCGAGGCAAGTTGAAAACTGCTCAGCCCACCAGATCAAGGTTCCCCAGTCTCCCCTAAAAAAAAGGAAAACAAACATCAGAAATCAAAATATGGACAAGAAAAATTGCAACTCAAAATTTGGACTTAGGAAGAAACACTGGGACCAGACTGGGACTGCTGAAATGCTATAGTGCACGTAAGCAGTTGTGCACTGCCACTGATTCGCCGCTGGAACTTGAATCATCCTGAATCATTCGTTAAAAGTGCAGGCACACCCAATACGTCTTGCAATTCACTCTTACGGCTGGAACTTGCTGTTGCTGCAGAGCTTGCCAACAATAAATAAACCATCTGAAACTAAATGTATTTCTTCTCATTTGTAAACTATTTTAATATGCCTACAGCTAACTTGTTCTCGTCATTTTTAATTTTAAAAACTAATTGACTCTGCAAATTTTTTTTTGTGAAAAAAAAAAAAACAGCTTAAAAGTCAAATGTCAACTAGCATAGTGATGCCAAGTCACAGTAAAGCGTTTTTGTTTGTGTGTTTATCTAAGCCTATATAGGATTGCAAAAAAAAAAACATGCCTAATATTTAAGTATCGGATTAAAAAACAAAAAAGATTTGTTTAATAAATTAGCAAGAGAAAAATCTACACAGGCAAGGCTCAACAAGCGTCGTTTGAAAAAAACTTCAAAACCTTTAAGTTATGTTCAAAAAGAACAACACCTAGTGTAGCAATAAAATGTTCTTCTATCTAAACCATCTTCACCTCCTCAGGCAGAAATTTAGGCGAAACCGCAGTGGCGTAGGTAGTGCCGGGTGTTAGGAGGGTACCAGTCCCCCATGAGTATACAAGTTACCCGATTACAAGCACAACTGGAGTTCCTTGGATTCTCAAATAAATACATTCAAACATACTTGCACTATGTAAAGGTAGATAAAACCTTACAATAAACTGTCTCTTTTACGGATATTTCTGAAACCGTTGGCATTGAAACGGAAACGAATAAAATACTTGAAAGACAATACAATCATTTGAATCCTGAAGTGCATTCATTCTGGACTACATGTCATCCATCATTGGTAGAGATTTACTAATAATGAAAATATATTATAAGGATTTTCGATGCTCTTCAATCATTCTTCTTTCGAAATTGACAAAGTGACTGATCATTTCATTAGGTACGCGTACGACTGTCGAATCTATTGTACCACCTATATAAAAATGGTGGTAGTTCATCAATTGAGAACGGCTGGACCGATTTGGCTTTAATTTTTTTTCAGTTGTTCGTAATTGCCAGGAGAAGGTTCTTCTGAAAGAAAATTTTGGGAAAACCCTCCGGAAAAGTCGGGAAATTGGAAAAATGGAAAATTTATTTTTGTATGGAATTTTGTGTGCAATTGCTCCGGAATGGCTTTTCGAATGGAAATATAAAAAATTCTTAGTGGAAGACTCGGGAAATTACGGAAAACGCGAAAAATTAATTTGATTTTTTCGACGAAATTTTCAATTTTATCGCATGATTTAATAATTTTGGACGATAGGTGGAAAATTCGTTGTAAAGCTTGGAAAATTTCTGATAATTGTATAAATAATTGTGATAGGAGACGTTTTGCGTGCATTTTGGGCGGAGAAGTAAACGAAATAAAATAAAATAAAAGATGGCGCCAGGTGTCCTTTTCGCATTGTCGTTTTTTATTGAGCAAATGTGTTATTTTTCTTGCGGCAATTGATTCAAGTTTTGCGCATTATTACTCTGATTCCCGGTAGTCAAACGGTACGGTACAAGCATTACGATCAATTGAAATGATAATTATCAATTCGATCATTTTTTCAAAAAAAAAAAGTTTGCGTGTAAAAAGTGAGGGTACCCAATTGGGTTGTGAGTACATATTCAAACTCGTTTGATGTGCCAGGAACTTCATAATTTACAGCTGAAGGTGGGATCGATCATAATCATGCTGCGAAATCTGAATCATCCGAAATTGTGCAACGGTACGCGGTTGTTCGTCAAGAAATTGATGAGCAATGTGATTCTAGCGACGGTCATCAAGGGCAACTTCAAAGGGGAGGAAGTCCTTATCCCACGAATTCCGATTATTCCAACTGATCTTCCATTATAATTCAAGTGGATTCAGTTCCCCGTTCGATTGGCTTTTGCAATGACAATCAATAAATCGCAAGGCCAATCGTTGGAAGTCTGTGGGATTAATCTCGAATGTCCCTGTTTTTCTCACGGCCAGCTGTACGAACGATGCCTATTCGCGTGTTGGCAAACTGTTTTCGCTGTCTGTTTTTGCGCCGGAAAACAAATCGAAAAACATAGTTTATCACATGGCTCTCTACTGATTTCGATTCCATTCAAATAAATCACATTGAAATTTGAACTATCTGTGTTTTATTAACCCTCTGAAGTTTATCTGAAGGCGTTAAATTGGGGCGAGACGAAGTTTGCCGGGTCTGCTAGTTTATAATATTTCTTTTATTTTCGTCGTGTTGAAAACGTGGAAAATATATTTGATCCGTAGAGGCGATATTAAGCCTAAGAGTTTATTGGAAGCCTTAGACTTAGATGAATAAAATGGACAAAAATGCTTCAACGGAACATAATATAGTGAGTTGTTGTTATGACCTTTCTGATTATCTGACATTCAGTACCTACGGAATTGAAAACAAAAAAAATTTGTTTTCTATTATTCTGGGATTGCTTGAATAGTTTGGCTGCTCTGGCAGTTCATCGTTGAAACGGCTAATGCCAAATACTGAGCGGTAAACTAAATTTAAGACATTACGAAATATTGAAATTGTGTGATTGTAGCCAGCCAGCCACCAAGTCGATGAGCGACAATTAATGTCTCTCAGCCTTCAATTTTGTTTTATTATTTTAGCTTTGGGACTTCCCAAACTTTAACATGCACATTTCAATTTTCAAAGTACAAATCCGTCCTGCATTGTGGTAGGATAGATTTCAAAAAAAAAAAATTCGAACTGTGGTGTAAAGTGCGAGAAACGTGTACTTTTTGTTTACGATAAATTAGACAAATGGCGAAATTCGCCATAATAACAAATGTCTTGTTTTTTAAACTTAAGATAATGCTGTTAAAGTTAAAAAAATTTCTTGTAAAACAATGCGCCGATCAGGACCCGACTCCGACATTTCTAACAATTTGCCTCAGAATTTCCTCTCAACAAATGGCTACTTGCTGCTTAGTGGGTGGCCTTATCCCTCCGCCCAATCACAGAAAGCTACTTACGTACGCGACTCAAAACGAGTTCATTTCAGTGAGAAAGAACCACACATCGAAATAAGTTCGCCCGGAACAATGAGGAACAATGAACTATTTATAATAAGCACGTAATAAATAGTGTCTGGAAAAAAATCAGTCACAATTTCAAGGTTTTCTTTAATAAAAATAATACTGGCAGACGGAGTTGGCCAGGAGTCGTATGCGAACCCATACCGAAAACTTACTTACGCCTAAGTATGGATAAAAGTAACTTTTCAGACAGAATTTTATTTTCTCTGATAAAAAGCAGCTCTGCTTCGTATCAGTGCTTTTGAGCCAACCAACAAATAATCCGGAACTGCATTGCGCTTAGAATACTAGCCACTCTAAGGTTCACTTGATCTGAGTGCCAGGACACATATAGCTATCTACTGATGAATTATAAAGTAACCAAGGTATGCATTTAACAAGAAATTTAAAGTCTGTGTGACAGTATCAACCATTCATACTGAGTGCAATTTTCCAGATCGACGCGGTTATGAAAGCGCGTCAAACCGTCTTAGATAGGCAACTTCTTCGAGCAATGGAACCTGTGAGTATCAAATTAAATTTTTTCCATCAAATCGAAAAATATCAGGAACGATTGTTTTTGATAGTGGTTTTGCTCTTGAACAAACACTGCTCCAAATGGACAGAAAAAAGATCTTCTGTAGATACAATTTACATCATCTGTCCATATAAGCGCGACCCAGACATATACGCGCTTTTGTTTTTATCTAAATTTAAGGGCGCCCGCAATGCGACAAAAAAGTGGAAAAGCAAATCAGCCTAACAGTCGTTATGACCAAAACTCTTAACTTCACCATTGGCACGATTAATCAAACAAATTTCAGACAAATGGAACAAACCAATAAATCACACGAAAACAAATTACAATTCTTTAGTTAATTCTCTGAATTACTATTGGCGCAAACATATTTCTGAGCCGAGATGGAAAACATTAATAAATCATTAAACAAACGAATAAAAAAAAAATCAGCAGAAATCCTCCCCAGACATTAGGGAAACCATGCAAAATTTATGATAATGAATATTCATGGGGGAATGCTTTTTTGGCAACGCGCGATAAATCTGGAACCATATCAAATTCCGGTCAAAAAAAGAAGAAAACTTGTCTTTTATGTTTGGGCACAACTTCTCCCTCACATTTTAGTTTTGAGTTCTGGCTGGTTTATTCTTTTTTTTTTCAGAAATAATTGCAAAAATGCGAATTGGCCGTAAAAGAGCACATCTCCGCCCAGTGGCACATTAAGTAATACGATTTCAGGATGTATAACACAACGAGGGAAGGAAATAAGACGGAACTTTTTTTTCTCTTGTTTCCTTTTAATAAAATCATTGCATGGACTTGTGCCAAATTGATAAATGGACATATAAAATGGCATAAAATGGAACGCACAAGCCTATAAAGTATGAATGGCAGCAACAATGGCAATGGAGTAAAGATTGGAGCCAATTAAATATCATCTTTGGAACATTATCAAGATATTGTTGCAGGACGTAAATAGTTCTTTTTTTTTTTTTGTTATTTCCTTCCCTTCGCGCTATTGAATTGTCCTTGTGAGAGGACTAATTTGATTTCATTTAATTTTATGAACTTAAGCTAGATAGAGGGAGTGTGGGAGAAGGACTATTTTAATTTTAATTTGTGTTGAAGTGATGGAAATTAATGGATTGTACTAGAGTACCTACTCTTCTTAATGTTTCCGATTAGAAATTGCAAAAAGCAAAATGTCGTCTAATTGAGTTATTTCCCTGTGACTACCGACGACGCACGGGGCAAACAGAAGGTGGGCCAGAAAATCAATCGTCACGATAAAGGTTGAATTTTTGAACACAGATGGTTATACCAAATACCAACCCATAGACATTATATTTGTGTCTGCACCGGTGTGGGCCGGTTTAAGGGCATCGAAAGTCTGATTAGTATTAGTGTTGCGAGGTCAATATAAAGATAGAACCTAGCTCCGATAAATTCATAGTTTGACCGGAATTATTTTTTTCATTTTAATGTCTACAGGGTAGAATGCCAAAACTATAAAGTTGATCTCAGATGATGATCTTAATAAGATACTGAATGTATGCAGCATCAAAATACATGTTTACATGAAGTATCTTTGGTTACGAGTTGTTTTTGAGGAAATTTCAAGGCAGTTTAAAAGAATTGAGTGCAGGGGTAGAAAAAGACAAGCAACAACTGACGATGATGAGTATACTTTTGCAATCACGAAACAGATTCAAAAATATATGAACAAATTTCAAGATCCGATTTTTATAGGCCGTGCACACAGTGGCGGGAGAAAGCGATGCAAGAAGCGATTGAGTGCGAGAAAACTGTTAAAATATATTTTTAAGGCGGGTGTCCATTTGAGACTAAAAATTCTGTGAGCTACCCTCAAGCAGCTCTCGAGAGCAAACTCGCGAGTGGACATGGACACAGTCTTGAGAGTACTTCACGGATAGCTATAGCTTTTTACTCTCGACATTTGAACCTTTTGAAAGACACTTGTAAGTAGACACATGTTTTGAGAGTACTTTTAGGGAATAAACTCTTAAAGTTTTACCAAAGAACTCTCGATATTAAAGTATCGAAAATATGACTCTCAAATGGACAGCCACCCGAGAATAAAGCTACGATTACACGGCCATTTTTTCGAGTCATTTAAATGGCGTTCTTACGTAAAAATTCCGTTACAAAGCAGTCATTTAAATGTCGCTCTGTGTGATCGCCATTTTTGGCAGCGTCAATGACATGAATTAAGTGTCATTTAAATGGCGAAAAAAAAAATGGCCGTGTGATCGCTATTCAATGACGCCTAGGACAAATGACTAAACTTTTTGGCTGTTGCGTCATTTAAATGACTCGCAGTGTCCGTTATTTGATTATGGGACCCAAATGACGATGATAGGCATTTCGTGTGATCGCCATTTTTTCAATGACGAATCGTGGCTAAAACGATTACACGGCCATTTTTTCGAGTCATTTAAATGGCGTTCTTACGTAAAAATTCCGTTACAAAGCAGTCATTTAAATGTCGCTCTGTGTGATCGCCATTTTTGGCAGCGTCAATGACATGAATTAAGTGTCATTTAAATGGCGAAAAAAAAAATGGCCGTGTGATCGCTATTCAATGACGCCTAGGACAAATGACTAAACTTTTTGGCTGTTGCGTCATTTAAATGACTCGCAGTGTCCGTTATTTGATTATGGGACCCAAATGACGATGATAGGCATTTCGTGTGATCGCCATTTTTTCAATGACGAATCGTGGCTAAAATGTCGCTCGCGACATTTTTTCCTGACGTCACAGCGCCATTTAATGATTTTATTTTAATGGACAGACACCTTAATGCACGCACGCACAGTAAAGCGATTTTTGATGCGATAAATTTGAGTTTCATGCTAGCCTCGCGCAAGCACTTGGCAATTGGCATGCTTCTCGTAGTCTCGAACACAAACTCCTTTTCAAGCGAGTAGGTGCGAAAAGGACGCAAGAAGCTGGATTCGCTGTTGTTGTTTTATTTTATTTTAAGAAAAATCTGAACTAAGAGGATGAAATAAAACAACTGCTCTTTGTTTTCTCGTATTTCGCATCGCACCTCTCACTCCGCATCACTGTTCGCCCCGCTTATCGCATCGCTTTGTTGCGCCACTGTGTGCTCGCCTTTAGGAAAAAGCGGTGATCAAACTCACTTTTGTTCGAATTGGTTAAACATCAAGCGACACACTGAGTGAGAAGGAATACTGCTTAAAAGTGTCCAGATTCGGTGAAATGTTAACAAAACTCTAGCGTCTTCATGTGATATTTCAATGACCAAACATTAAAATAAATTCTTTGATGCATTCAAAGTCACGTGGCGTAGGTCTCTACTTCATCTAATTTGTTGATATAATCCCAGTATAAGAGAAGAATAAGTGACGTGCCATCTCATCCTGGGCCTATTTGATGGCACAGATTTCATGGGACATCTACGTAGATGATCAAAGGACATGCGTTTATTGTGGCAAAAACCATTTCCAAATTCGCACGCTCTGTTGGTAGAAGTAGCTGCTTGACATTGAGCACATCGCATCTTCTGACATTCCTCAAAGCTCAAATGATTGCTCCGAATCATCCGCATTGAACAGTTTATGAGACGACCACCATTTCAGATTTCTTTACAAACTTTCAAGAGCGCACTAAAGTTAAGACTGAGAAGACCCAAGAATGAGTAGATCAATAGGTATAAAATTAAATACAAATATTTTGGGCAAGCTGACTTTTATGAAAAACAAATTGTGAAGTGAAGTCATCTCCCTTATGCGCTCAAAAGGCAAGCAAATAGCCGGGTAAAGTTAACAATGAACTATTAGATTCATCTATAACATACGTTGATATCGAAATCGTCTGCTTTTAGTTGGAATGGATTTGGTTTTATTTGTAAAAAAATTTCCAAAAAGTTTGATTCTCTCACAATTTTTAGCCCAGCTAGGTAGGTAGGTAGCTCCATAACGACGCATTTTTTTTAGTTTCAAAAAATCGCCTTCGAAGCGATTTGTGTTTGACAAACCCAGAACTTAAATATGTTTAACACTTAATGTGTTTTTTACTATTTTGACTAATGAATTAACTAATTTGAGTGTCTGCAGATTTTTTACCAAAGGTTCACCCTATACCATAAAGCAAATACATATAACTTTACATTTCGAATTGAATTTTCTTAACAAAATGTTTTTTTTTTTTTATAAAGATAAGGTAAAAGAAGTATTTTTTACAGACACGCGCTAAAGATGTTATGACCACTTTAATAAATCAGTGCGATGTACAATGTTGTAGATACAAGCGGATTAAAAATAAATGAGGATATGTAAGTACCTACTACCTACCGATGTACATTGGTTTCAAATTTCTGTGAATTTTAAAAAGGAGGATAACAAAGTTTGGTAGAGCACTTCCGCACTCGTGTTATATGACTTATGAATATAATTATTTTAGAGTACGACCAAAAGTATAGGCTTACGGGTGAACTGATTGGCATTCGTAGCATGGTAGGTATTGCGGTTGAATTATTAAACTGGAGGAATGTATAGCCGTCAATTTCGTTTTAGCACTGATTGTAAAAAAAGCGATAGAAACTCCCAATATTTTAATGCTGTTAAAAACAAAAATGTTACACTTTCTTTATTTCATTGAAATGGGGTTGCCAAAGCCACCCGACCATTTTAAAGGTGCCAACCCTATATTTTTGTTAAACGCGTCGCAGTATCTTTCATTTGGCACTAATGGCAACCTTTAACTCTATGAGCTAAGTTGTAGTCGAAAAACAGGTCCCTTAAAAAGGGGTTGCCAACCCGACCATTTTAAACTAGGCAACCCTATATATTTCGCTTAGTCTCGTCGAGCTCTACAATTTAGAGAAGTTTTAATCGTTAAATCGATGGACTAAGTTTTGGTCAAAAAAACGCACCGGAAATGAAACGTTTAAGACGTCATCCATCCAAAATATTTTAGGCAACCCGGGTGCGTTTTTTTTAGTCTCGAGTAGCTCTATCGGCATAAGAATCTTTAACTCGATGAGCTAAGTAATCCGACGTTCGCCTCTCCGCCTATAAGAATAAAATAGGCGCCATCGCCACTGGTAAATCGACTAGAAGGTGATGTTAGAAACTTAACTAAAACTATTCAACATCTATTATTGAAGGATTCGGTATAACGTGATATTTAATGTAGTTTTGTTCTATTTTCAGTCTAAGTCTATCTACTATATCACCGGTGCGGTGCGTGCTCCTATTCTAATCAAAAGAGTTTTTTTTATGTACCGCCCTTAGCGTAGAACGTTTAGCCAGTTACCCACGTGCATTAGTTTGAATAAAACGATTTGCCTGGTAGCCTTTATAAACTCTCTTAAGTCGCCTAAAGTACAATCCTAATTCAAATGAACCAAATTTTGAAGAAAAAATCTTTTTGCGGGTTAAAAATAAAGCAAAAGACGAATTCAATTACCTGCAACTTAAACTCCCACAAGTTCATTTTCTTCTTTTTTGCTACATCAAGAATTTTCCCAACCAAGTCTTGAATTTTCCTCTACCTATACCTACCACTTGTCCCCTCTAAAATCAGATACAGATGGTAGCATCTCCCATTCAATATCCATGAAAATTCCGTCGCTGCCGGCTATTAGTGAACTTCTTCTCTATGTAATATTCTGCCGGAATTTCGCTTAGGAAAATTCTTCAGAAATTATCTTTTCATTCTTATCTATGAGTTTTCATTTGACTAACTTTGCCATGACTAAGTTTGGCGCAATTTTCCGCCATCACATGCCAACACAGGGACGAGTTATTTAAACGTAGTAACGCTTCGCGAAAATGTTTCATGAAACAGCGGCGCGTATGTAGCACGCTACTTATTTAGAGAATGGGTCCTGTTTATTTAATTATTTCTTTGTGTTTGTCCATAAACATTACATCGCTGTGGAGTAAACAGCAGTTTGGGATAAACATAATTTGTATCTATGTATATGCGGATTTGGGTAAATATATGACTGGAAATCCGTTGAATATCATCGTATGCGAAACATTAGAGATGCAATTATGATGATAATAGTTGGCTAGATGTAAACGAGTTGACAGCGAATACGTGTGCGTGTGTTGAGATGTGAAATTCACTCAAGTGTTTGTAATGTAAACATCATCATAATCATTTGGGAAACTTCTCCTTATCGCCATCAATGTCCTCGTCATCGTCATCATCGCCATCACCATAATCGTAAGCATTGAACAAGCAAATAGTTTTAGTTTAGCGATTCATAAGTATATAGACACAGACAGGAAGGATGCTCCCGTGATTAAGGGGAAAAGTTTACATATACTAAACAGACAGTGGAGTTATGCCGACATTTGCAGACAGATAATATGATGATCGCCACAGCAGAAGCGAGGAATTAACGTTCTGCGAAAATCGTAAATGACTGGCAGTAAGACCGACAAAACCTCGGTACTTTTATGCGCCATATATACCTAGGTACACCTCGTGATACGTAGGTTTGAGTATTAACTTCATTTTGTGGGCGGTGTAACAGCACTGGGGCATTCACTTCCTGGAAAATTGTGCATTACGGTCTCATGCATTTATAATCCTACGGCTGATCATAAGCTATGTGCAATCGAATGGCCATACTGGCCGCCACGAAAATTCATGGGTAAATCCTGTAAAACAAAGTTTTGATGAAAGCACGGATTTAGTATAGGTAAGGGGTGGGCTTACAATCGGTTGGAAATTGGACTTTTGGAGAGTGGTCGCATATAATAGAAATATAATAAGGTATCCAACAGAGCTTTAATTTCGAAATTAAAGTGCAAACGTGATTCTTTGGCTTAGACTGGATACGACTCTCGTTGTAGTTCCCCAGGATGTGCATTTTAGCGACGATTATTCATGAAAATATGAAATAAAATTGTAATAATAATAGGTACTACATATTGTCGATAAAGAGGGTTCAATGCGTTTCGACCTTATGCACTGTTACTAACTTGAGAAGGTTTATTCCCTTTTCCAGAGCCCGCCGCATTTTGTCTCTTTTAAAAACCGTTCTTAAAGGTCTTGGCCTTGACAAGAATTTAAAATTTAAGGTACATACATATTTTCCTCACGTGTTCCCTAACAGTGTCCCGTTAATATTTGTAGGTTGTTTTTGATAAGACTGATACAAGCCTTAAACCGTTTTAGGTTAAGGTGCCTGTCCATTTGAGAGTAAAAATGCTGCAAGCAGCTCTCGAGAGCAAACTCGCAAGTGGACATAGTCTTGAGAGTAGTTCGCAGAGAGTTAAATTTTTACTCTCGAGATTCGAGCCTTTTGAAAGTCACTCGCCGCAAGTGGACACATGTTCTGGTCACTATCGGAGATTAGCTCGCAAAATTCCAACATGGTTCGTATTTTGGGAGCAGCTGTCGAGAGTTGACTTGGCAAAACAATGGGTATCGGAGAAAATAAATCAACTCATAGTATTGCCAGTACACACTCACAAGCAATACCAGGGCTTCCCTTAATTTGGTATCCTTTTTAAAAATATTTGGCCCAACAGATTAAATTAATATGGAAATATTATTACTTGTTGTCAATCGGTTAAAATCCCTGAATTCCTGATGAGCATCTTCAATTTGAAGCTCCCTTGCAAGAGCAGACCCTTCACTGAGTTGCCGACGAGGATCTACTCATGGTTTAATCCAGCATTTCTTTTTTGCTTCATTCTTTTCGTTAAGAACAGTCCTAATAATTGTTAACGCAGCGGTAACCTTTTGCTTGTAAGAATACATTTTAACTGGTAACTAGCAGACGAAATATATCAAGTGGACACGGTTATGAGAGTACTCTCAGGGAATCTACTCTCAAAATGTTATCAAAGAACTCGCGAGATTAAAATCTCGGAATTATTACTATCAAATGGACAGCCACTCGAGAGTAACTCTCGAGAGTTTACTAGCGAAAGTACTCTCAATAGTCTCAAATGGACAGGCACCTTTATAGTTCCCTAAAAGTTTCTTAGACTGTCTCAGGCCATTTAGGTTTTTAAAGATTGTGATTCTTTTTTATTTTCTATTTTTCTAAACTCGTCTCGTTAGGTGTGGTTCCCCATCTCGCAGAATGGTTGAAGCCCTGTGAATGGCTTGGCTTTTCTTTCAGCTTTTCTCGTCGTATCTGGGAAATGGAGTTATTACAGAATCGTCAAAACTTTTCTCAGTTTTTTTCGGTTGGATTTGCTTTATAAGCCTAAAAATACAACACTCAACCTTGCAGCTCGAATCGCATCAAGTACTACTCTTACTCTCCATTGGTTGGATAAATTTTTATTCTGTCAGAAATGAAAATGAGATCAATTGAGGATGGTGGTTGCTTTCATTTCAAGCCATACCATCTAGTGAGCTAAGTACATACGACCCTATACTCATACCTTACTTAGTTTCCATCGACATTGTTGAGCAGTCAAATTTTCATACAACAGAAACGCATAGTTGCTCATAAATCATACCCACAAGAAAACAATGCAAAATCCCCAAGAAACAAATCTAATTTTCTTACCACAAGAACATGGTCATAAATTCATAACAACACGACGGCAACCAAGAAGATGCACAAAACTATAAGAGGACAACAACTTTTCAATCCGTTAAAAGGATTCTCCATTTAAACTTTCCCCAAACTCAATCCGCTGAATGAAAAACAAAAATCACAAGACTCTGTAGGGCAACCAAACGAATCAGTTCGTCCATCATCCGCAGACCTCGAGGTGGAATAAAGTCCTTCGTCGACTCTATCTTCTAGTTTTCCCACCCCTATACACGAATTGCAATTTGCATTCAGTGAAATCTTCGATTTTCAGGTATACTTCATCCTGGTAGATCCCCCTCCAACAAGAACTGCCAAGATTACGCGAACAAAGGACGTAGGAATAAGGGGCAAAACTCCAGTATACTACAACTCATGTGTTTACCCCCAATTTCCAAAACCGATCATAACCAAAGTGCATCTCATACGAAAGACAAAACATCTGTGAAGCACTCCCAAGGACATGCTGTAGTGAAAAAAAAACGAAAAATATATAAAAAAAAATCTCTACTACTTGTCCTCCTCTATCTCAGCGTAGTTTTATTTTTTTCCAAAATCTCTGCATAATCCATGAAACTGAAAACGAGAAAAAAAAAGTGGAAGGACGAACCACTGCCTCACGGCAAAGTCAGTTTTATCTCGTGTTATTGCATCGGTTTTACATGTTTTAAGCAGAATTCACATCAAGACCAGAGAGTGCACAGATATGTCAGGATATTCAAGGAAGGGTGGTGGCCAAAAAAAAATCGCATCACAAAAAAAGAGCGAAAAAAACACCGAACACAAGGATATAGTTAAAACTTAGTGGCATCATCATTTTGAATATAAATTCGAATGCACACTTTTTTTTCAAGACATATGCAAACTCGTATGTATACAGTTTTAGATTGAAAAGCAGGAACTTTTTCCATTTCCCAGAACAAGAATAGATGAAAGTCAGATTTTCCATGTGTGACATGATGATGTGGCGGGGCTGCTCCAAGAAGAAATTTCAAATTCAAAACCTTTGTTCTTTTTCGAAGACCACCGAACCGAAGAAAATGATGCAGCAAATGGAAAACAAAGCAAGAAAATTTCGAAAAGGAATTGTTAAGATTTTCCCAACCGAATGGTAATGAACACATGTTCTAATACTGGATGAATGCGAAAGAGAGTGAAAAGCAATGTGGGTTGAAAGTTTTTGGTGTTGTTTAACGCAGGATACACAAAAAGTTTACTCCTCTAGGCAAAAGTTTGATAGTTCTTTTTTGTTTTTCTTTGCCCAATGAACTTTTCTGTTTTGGCCAAATGAATAGATACATAAAGGTTTAAAAAGAGAAGAAGTTGACGAAATCATTTAGTTTGGTGATGTGTCCTGTTTTTATTTGCAGCGATGTTCCTTAGTAATGGAGCAGATTTGATGGACAGACAGATGCAAGATGAACTCAAGCGATTGATTTGAATTTGCTGCTTGATTAGATAAGCTTCTCAGAATTAGATTTCGACATTCTAGCGTTGTGCTTGTGTCAAAAAAATGTGTACACAAAGCTTTATTTGGGTTTGGCGAAAAGGAAAGCATTCTTATTCCGATATTTTTCAATATCAGCTGATTAAAGAGCGTTCCAAGCCAAAGTTCATGTTTGAGAACGAATTTTGACAATGTGTCAAAAAAAAAAATGTGTGAAAATCCTTCATTATCCCGAAGCCGATTAGAGAGCATTTCAAGTCAAAGCCAAAGTTGGGGAACGAATTTAAAGCAGAACGCACACCAAATGTGCGCAATGTGTCAAAAAAATTATGTGTGTACAATGCTTTAATTTGCGAAAAGAAAATCCTTCTTTATCCTGAAGCCGATTAAAGAGCATTTCAAGTCAAAGCTAAAGTTGGGGAACGCACATCAAATGTGCGCAATGTCTTTAACCCAAATCAAAGTCACAATTGCCTAAAGCCTAAAGGATTTCATTTTTTAAGTTAATTTTGTAAGATATACGATGGAGGATAGGTTTGTAGCCTTTTTGCCAGATTGCTTTTAGATATAATTTTTCAAGCACTACTCTTAATCGGAAGTTGGATGAATCGAGCTCATGATAAAGTAAGTCTTACAGTGAAGACCTAGTGTTCACTACTACGATTGATTCATTTATTTTCTATCTGTCTTTAATTTAAATAAATGATAGCTTTTGGTATTTATGAGATGATACTGCATGTGAGACTTGAAATTGACTTAAAAGTCACCAAACGCACATGTGCGCTAGCGACTTAATTCGACCTTATCTGTTGCGCATTTCAATCCATTGGAATTCGTGTGTGCTCTGGACTTATACCGGAATCGGATTTCAATTGCTCTTCTTTGGATGTGCGTAAACTATTCGTCCCCACAAGTGACGTCTGTAAGTCGAAATAGGTAGAACAACGAATAGAACTGGTGCGGAACAGGAATATATGGTACGATTTTGTCAATGATTTTGTAATGATTTGTCAATAAATGAAAATGTGTG
The DNA here is from genome assembly GCA_949372485.1 of Cheilosia soror. Taxonomy (NCBI): domain Eukaryota; kingdom Metazoa; phylum Arthropoda; class Insecta; order Diptera; family Syrphidae; genus Cheilosia; species Cheilosia soror. Next base: position 125,740,670 of record OX443561.1, read on the forward strand.
CATGAAATCTTGAGTGATAGCTTATGAAACTTGTATTCACATATTTTCGCTCTTAAACTTTAGGAATTAATCTTTAAAGTAATACATGCAAAGAAAACTATACATGGTACATACATAAGTTTGCAGTATATTCAATTGATGCCATTATAGTTGGACGTTAGATAGTAAAAGCTAAAGCCCATTATTGAGGTTTATTCGCAATCAAGCTGTGAAGGTACCACAGCCTGCATGATTGCTGGTAGCATAGTGGGTGGGTATAATGTGCGCTATTTCTTATATAGGAGAGAGCATTATTTTTTCTCAAAACCAGAGTAAAGGTCCTAATCCCAAATGGCCAAATCACTAGATAATGTGCTTTGAAATGTTAAAAATTAATGGATGGTTCTATCGCACACGAGGATTGGGTTTTATTTGTGCCCTAATGCTTATTAGTGATAAAAGATTATGTTTCCTTTCTAAAACATGTTGATAGAGTGTCCAATCGAAAACTCTACGTAATGTTTTTTTAAGTATTATCAATGAAGAGAATGAGATTGAGCGCACAAGTGCGCTTAAAACATTTTGATAAATAACGTTCAGTGTTCCCTGGAAAATGTTTTGACTAATTTATTTAATTGTACGGTTGTGCGTTTGAAAATATCACAATACAACTGCCGTTGTCATGTATTTTAGCTTGAATAATACTCTTCTTTCTCCTACCCAAATGCGATTATTTTGTGCTTCTCACACAAAGGTGAGGTTAGTGCGTGTGCGCTTAGAGACCTGAGTGTGCGTTTAGAAAAAAAAATGTTTACCCATCTCGTTTGAGGGGTATTTTTCTCAAAATGTTACTTCATAAACTTTACTTGTACGCTGATGCAAGAATAGAGTTCTTAGCAGTAGTACCTAACCTACCTTGCTCACTCCGACGGTATATCTGTTGAAGTATCTTTTTTTCATTTACGGTGCCTCCTTTTAACACAAAAGGACTCCTTTAAATACCTATACTTAAAACTAGCTCCTTGCTAACATTATATACTGTGAGCTCTCGGCAAGGAAACATTCCATTAAGACTTGCATATTCATAGAATTGATTAAATCTCGCTGCTGTCGGTTTTCAGACGTCAGAAATGTTAAACTTTGATCTAACAGCTTTTCCCATTCAATTGAATTCAAAGATTATAAGATTAATCTCCAACTGCGTTGGCATACCTATTCACATCCCTCACTCGTTCCTTTCATCATTAAAAATGTTTCACTTTAACGTGAAATTGAATTAAATATATTATGACATTTAGTAGAGGCATCACCTTGCCACCAAACCACGACCCACACCGTTTCGACTTAAGTGAATCCTTGCACTCGTTTGCAAATGGAATACAGCGAAGGAAAATTAAACCAAAACCATGCAAACCTGCATACGTGGGATTTTCAAAGCAGTTTTTATAGATATGTGTGTGTGTGTGAAGTTTTGTGCTATTTTATTATTAAAGGATGCCATCGCAAGAAAAAGGATTATCGCTCTTCGGGTATGGAGAAATCGTACAAAGACGGAAATCAACTCTATATGAAAGACGTGAGCTAGAGAGCACCCCGTCGCTCGCGTCGTCGAATGCTGAAAGTTTTTACGCAACGAAAACGTTTTGCACGTAAAGCGGTCAGGAACTATAGATGCCACAAGGAGATTTTCCATTTTCGATTTCTGAGTGCAAAATTCGTTTTCCCAATGCCAGCCATCAGCGGATGGTTGCAAGTGTGACAAGAATAAAGGATGCTCTCTGACACTTAATGGTAATTGGTAAAGTATTTTATTCTGAGAAAATTTTTCCTTTCCGCCAGACGGTAGGTGGGTATAGGTGTACCAGGTGTTGGTTGGGGTTATCACCTTGGGAATTTCATTAGGATGTGGGAATATTTCTCATTCATAATGCGCGTGAGTATGATGTTATCCTTTCGTGTGTTTGTCAATCATCATTATAACTCAGTTTATGAGGTGTACAGTGTACAAGGAGTGTTAATGCCATATGCCGAGGGATATCTAAATAATTAATAACTGCGATAATCGCTTTAAGAATTAATTATAGCCAGGCCTTGATTAAAGCGTTAAATTGCTTCCTATTTTGGGGCCACAGTGGACTGGCCAATATATATGGAAACATCATTAAGTTAGCAAAGTAAACAAACAAAAAAATTCTCTCAAATAATGTAAAAGAAAAACAAAGTAATTGTGTCTACCAACAGCACAAAATCATCGTCCTTGATTTTTTCCATACACAAAAAGTGACGTTATATCAACCAACAAATTAATGAAATTTTCTATTTACCCAACTTAATTTCCAATAAACCCGTGTAAATATTTGTACTGTGATTCAATATGGCTGTGTGTTTTTTTTTGTCAAATTTGTTTGCCAAATACTGGACAGAATACCTATACACCTTCCTCAGTAGAGACGATGACAATGTGTCCTTTAATTCGTTTCATTACTATAGAAGGCGAATGACAACAAAACCAACTTGAAATTAACGATGATGACAAGTGCTTAAGCTGTGTGCTTATATACTTTAGTCCTTTCCGTATAAATTTTTTTTTTCTGTTTTTGGAATTGTTTTTTGCTTCGAAAGTGTTTGTCCTTGAATTTGCTGGAGGTGAAACCCAAGTGTTAGAAAAAAGGATATTACTTGTGTAGCTACAACACATCTCGTGTCACCAAATGGTTTAGAGAATTTCTTTTTTTTTTTTTTAGCCTCATAATGATGTTTTAATGGAAAGGATTCCAGCACGTAGTGAGTTTTTCTGTTTAATTGCATTGGGATCCTTGAAACAATATGTGGAATGGGGTTTCTACTTTATATCGATTTTGAGTACATTCGGAGTGGTGGGGAGGGCAGATTTTACACTTTGTAAAGGAGATGTAGGTTCACACTACTTGAAAGAATGAAGTAAATAGAACTAGAAGAGTACTTTTTAGAAACCAATCGAACTTGGGCGACTTTTTCTATCCCCAAGAATGTCTACAGTATAATAACATAGTCAACTAGTATCTAAATCGGTTGAGGAACTTCAAAGGGCGAGATGTTGATGTTTGAGGTTTTGTTTAACAATTTTTTAAGGACAGTTTGTTTCCTTGGCTAATTGGCTTTGGTTGGTACCTTATTAAATTGCGTGCTCATGCTTTGGTCTTATGGTATTAACGATTTTCAGATATATCATGGCAGACTAATAATCTGGAAACAATTCCTATGCACTCTACTGAAACACACAAAGCAGATTCAAATAGGCCACTCCTGCACCGCCGCCTGCAGTATACCCACTCGATACAGGCAGTTCTATTTCAAATTAGTTCGTTCTACCTATACGAAGGTTCAGGATGATTAGTAGGTCATCGATGAGCTACTCCTTTGCGAGTACCCCTCTCCACATGATATGAAATTAACTATAGTGAACTATAAGTGAAGAGGACTAGTGGCAACGCTATCAGCGTGCCATCGTAAGGGCCGTCACCGAACCGCTAGAAGACCACAACTAAACCCCTGGTTCAATGAAGAGTGACGAGACCCGAGAAGCACATCACAGCAAAAAACGACGCCTACCAAGCAATGCTGCAGACGAGGACCAGAGCGGCGGCGGAGAGAGCTGCTCGCGAACTCTACGGGCAAAGAAGAAGGGAGGAACACCGGCTTATCAGAAGGAAAAAGAAAGAATACGATAAGCGGGCGGTCGACTTAATTGAGGGGTGCTACTGCAGGGGAAATGTTCGAAAGTTTAGCCAGAGGGTAAAACGATCCATCCAAGGATACAGAGGCCGAAAACCTGCAGAGGTAAACATGGGAACAGAGTAGTAGACTCACAGTCAGTGCTGAGGATTTGGAAATAACACTTCTGCAGACTGCTAAATGGCGGAGAAGATCAACAAACTGCTGTCAGGCAGAATGACCCATTCAGTCGGGACGATGATAGCCAACACTTCTGTCCACCCAACCTACACGAAGAGAGGATAGCGATATACAAGCTAAAGTCGCACAAAGCTGCGGAGGCTAATGGCCTACCAGCCGAGCTTTTCAAAGCAGTAGAGATTAGTTGGTAAAGAGCATGCACCAACTCATGTGTAAAATTTGGTCGGAGGACGAAATCATTCCCGACGAATGGAACCAACCTCAGCATCGTGTGCCCCATCCACAAGAAAGGAGATGCTCTACAGAGGTATTAGTCTCCTTAACATCGTCTACAAGATCTTATCTGCCGTATTGTGTGAACGCCTGAAGCCTTTCGTCAACAACCTGATCAGCGTGGCTTCTACCATCGACCAAATTTTCACACTCCGACAGATCTTAGAAAAAACCCAGGAATTTCAGATCGAGACACACCATCTTTTTATCGACTTTAAAGTCGCCTATGATAACGTATGTAGGGAGGAGCTATACAAAGCCATGTTACGTCTCGGCATTCCTACCAAACCTGTTCGTCTGTGCAGGATGACGATGGAGAAACCTTGCTGCTCCGTCAAAAATGGCAAAAACATCACCGAGCTCTTTGATGTCGAAAGGGGTTGAGACAAGGCGATGCGCTTTCGTGTAACTTTTTTAACATCATCATTTAAGCAATTGTATATGGAACTCACAAGGCAACATCAGAGTTATCAGAGGTCTGTCCAACTGCTTGTATGGTATATGCTGACGTTATTGACATTATCGGAAGATCGCAGCGAGCTGTCAGTGGTGTAACGGAGGCTGTGGAGATGGGTCTGGCTGTAAATGAGGACGACACGAGGTATCTCCTGTCAACCACAAAAGGAGTATAAGAATCGACGACTCGTACAAAACGTCACGATAAACAGATACAACTTCGAAGTAGTTAAAGACTTTGTCTACCTTGGCTCCACTATCACCTCGCAAAATGACATCAGCACAGAGATTAAACGAAGAATCACTCTTGCCAATCGCTGTTTCTTCGGGTATCTAAGACGGCATCTAGGAAGTAAAGTCCTCTCTCATAGAACCAAGAAGATATTAAATAAGAACCTACTCATCCCGGTCCTGCTGTATGGTGCAGAAGCATGGACTCTGTCCAAATTGGATAAAAACCTCCTGAGATGTTTTGAGAGAAAGATTCATTGGACGATATTCGGTCCAGTTTGTATCGCTGGAGTGTGGAGGAGAATATTTAGCGGCCTACAGCGACGTTAAAAACCTAAAGACATAGGGTCCGCCATCTAACGTTTTTTTTTTTTTTGCAACTAGTGTTTATTTCGCGAATGGTAACACTTAGCTCATGTCTGATTTGACAGATAATTAGTTTTATCCTTCCGCTGAACGAATATGGTTGTGTATACGCTTGAACAACGCTGGGAAATATTGCGACATTACTTTGAAAATCATGGTAATGTTGCAGAATGTGTGCGAACATTGCGTACGGATTTTGGAAGAAGAGAAGCACCGTCAGCTCCGTATGTTCGTTATCTTGTGAAAAAAGTGAAAGAAACTGGCATCCTCATCGATAAACCAAAGCGTGAAAAGCCAAAAACAGTGCGTACACCCGAGAAAATTGCTGCTGTGGCAGAAAGTGTGCGTGAAGCGCCATCAACATCAATTCACCGTCGTTCTCAACAATTGAACATTTCGGAGACATCATTGAGACGAATTTTGCATAAAGACCTTGGTATGACGCCATACAAAGTCCAATTGGTTCAGGGGTTGAAGCCAACTGACCATACAATGCGTTTTCGCTTCGCTAAGTGGGCCTGCGATCGACTTAGAGAAGATGCCGATTTTGCCAAAAAAATCATCTTTTCAGATGAAGCTCATTTTGATCTTGGCGGGTATGTAATCAAGCAAAATTGTCGCATTTGGGGCACAGAAAATCCGCACGCATACATTGAAAAGCCGATATACCCAAAACGAGTCATCTTTTCAGATGAAGCTCATTTTGATCTTGGCGGGTATGTAATCAAGCAAAATTGTCGCATTTGGGGCACAGAAAATCCGCACGCATACATTGAAAAGCCGATATACCCAAAACGAGTCACTGTTTGGTGCGGATTTTAGTCCAGAGGCATAATTGGGCCATTTTTCTTCAAAAATTAGCACGGAGTGGCCGTTACAGTCAATGGCGATCGTTATCAGGCCATGTTGAACGAATTTTTGTTCACATAAATTGAAGAGGAGAACATTGGCAACATTTATTTTCAACAGGACGGCGCTACGTGCAATACAGCCGAAGCTACACTCGATGTTTTGCGCCCTGTTTTTGAAGATCGCATTATCAGCCGCAGAGCTGATGTCGTTTGGCCACCGCGGAGCTGCGATTTGACACCGTTGGACTATTTTTTGTGGGGTGCCGTAAAAGATAAGTGTTACGCCGACATGCCAGAGACAATTGACGCTTTAAAGGACAATATTCGTGAAGCCATTGGTGAAATACAGCTGCACATAATCGATAATGTGCTTAAAAATTGGACCGATCGTGTAGGCTACTGCATGGCCAGCCGAGGCAGCCATTTGAATGAAATTATTTTCCATTATTAACCGGAAGGATTGTACTTTCAAATATAAATGGAAATTTGAGAAAATATTCAGTAGTTTTTTTTATAGCATTTTCAAAAAAAAAAAGTTATTTGGCGGACCCTTTACAACGGCTGAGATCGCTGGGTCACGTGGGACGGATGGACAACAACACACCAGCCCGACGAGTCTTTGAGTCCATCCTTGAGGGACAACACGGCTGAATTGAGAAGCTTTTTCAGGACATTCACACTCTCGGATGTTTGTCAGACGTTCGCGAGAGGTGGCGCAGTAGAAAAAACCTTAAGATGTAATTTATGTTTTTCCGGGGATCGAACCTGGGATCCCTCGCATAGTAGTCCAGCACGCTAACCACTGCGCTACTACGCCCACAAGAATAAATAAAAGGAAATAAATAATAAGCGCTATATAACTAGTTCAAGTCAGTTAATTAGTTAGTTCCTCAGCTATTATATAGCTTTTTATAATTTTTTAATGCGATTGAAAATAAAGTGGTAGGTGCTATACATTTCAAAAACTATGAACTATGATACACCATGGGTATGACAGTCATGGCCCTCCTCTCCAATGTGCCAGCTTAATTTGTCACAAACATTCTTTTACCACGAAATTATGTGCACCAGAGACCAAATTTTGAAAACTTTTTGACACTCGAAATCTCCTCGCAGCTATGTGTCTACTTGATCTGCATATACGAAGAACACTCTTTCGTTTATTTTGCGGAAATCCGATAAATGGGGATTTCTCGAAGCAACAACAACACTGCTTAAGCCCATCCCGGAGACAGGATATCAAATCCCGTGCACATGCAAATTCCTTTAGGACCTGTACGTAAACTCCTATATGCATGCGGATGTACAAAACCTAATATCCTTTTATCTATTCAAAAAAAAACCTCTTGCAACTGTAACCGCTCGGGTGATGGTGGCACATAGATGCTTCCTTCCCTGGTTCGGTTGAGTTGCCTTTAATAAGTTGGTGGATTAAATTTTATACACACACACACATGTGTATGGGATGAACATTTGTTTAATATTCCGCAAAATTGCATCACAAGTTAAACATAATTTGTCACAGATGTTTATTCCTCAATGCGCAAACATGCAAGACTCTCAAAAAAGGATTCCCTCCCCACCACCTAATCTTCAAGGATCACTCCTTAGTTTCTTGAGTTTTTACTTTTTATTTTCTATTTTGTTTATGTCGTCCTTTTGGACGTACATTTAAATGTTTACATATATGCCTTAGCCAGCTAAGCTGCTGAATAAATTCCTTGTTGACTTCCATCTCCTGTAGTGCTGCCACCTTTTGTGTGTATTATGTGTTTCGCTTCTATACACAGGAGGAGGCAATTTCACTCCTATATTTCATCCCCGTCGAATGCGGCTGGATAATCAGCACACTTGGATTTGAATCTTAGGCCAAGGCGACGGCATTCTTGCCGATGATGTGAGAAAATCCTCGCCTAACTGCAAACGAAGTAAACAAGTGAATAAACACCCCACGCGCACCGCACCCCACACACCCACTTAAATGGCAAATAAGTGGAAGTATGTTGTGTGGCCCCGCAAAAACAGCCAGTCAGCTGCAAATGTGTGTATGTAGTGTATTTGGAATTTCAAATGCTTTTGTTGGATTGGAACGATTGCATATCTGGGTGGGCTGGGGGCTGGCAGTGGAATGGCTTGAATCCTGATTTAGACTGATGGCCGAAGTAAATGTGCGGCAATTTCTCATTTTAGTATATGCCAACGTGCAATGACTGAGTGCCTGTGTGCGTGTATGTGGCTGACTTTATGGGATATGAAATTGCCTTTCTGGGGAAATAAATCGAGACCACAATGAATGTAATCATGAATTTTACGAATGGACTAACGTACATTTAAGTTTTGTATTCATTTTGCGCTTCAGGTTTTTTATTTTTGTCTTCTCCGTTGGAATTATATTTTGGTTTGGAAAACATTTCTGGCTTTTGAAAAGTTTTGACTGTGAAATTTCTATGGAGTCTTCGTTTTTTTTTTTTCGCTCATGAATTCGATATGCATCTGTGAAAACATGAGAATGCAAATTCTTTGCAATAAGTTTTGATGTACACAGACACACCCCAGCTGGACTTGGTCCGGTTTTGGGATTGGGAGTTGCTCTTCAAGTTATAATATTCAAATAGGCTATGGAAAAGTGCACAAAATGGGAGATTTTATTTTACATACTATAAAAACAGAAAGGAAATATATTTTGTTTGAGCTGTGTTTGTGGATAAGGCACATGGCATGTCGGAGTGGTTTGATGCAAATTGCTTTTGTGTAGGGATTTGAAAGGGGCGCTTGTAGGCGTACACATAATAATGCAAAAAGGATGAACATTTATGACAACATGTGTTCAGATGTTGTAAAAGTTTTGAGAAATTTCAAAGGGTATCGTTAGGAAGTTAGTTGAATGAATTTGACTTCAAAATCAGACGTTTAATCAGGATAACATATTGCGGAAAGCAAAATGTCCAACAGAGTGGACGAATTTCATCTATGGCTGGCTCTGTTTTTTGATGGACATTGGAATCGTCGTTATACATATACGAGAAGTCTGCGGAGCTAAATTTTAAGACCGCCTTTAACCATTTCTATGTGAACTGGAGCTTGTCGGATTTTTTTGTTTCGAACTCGTTCATGAATACTCACTCTCAAGAAACTTTTAATGTGGCTGATGATTTTTAACTTCATCCTAACTAAACTTTCTAAACAAATGTCCATTCGTCCCAAGCAATAGAACTCACACAAAAACGAATGGTTGCGAGGAGCTAGGCCTAGCGTGTCTTCTTTCTCCCCGCCTGTTTAATTATTTATTTATTTTACATATTTGGTTTGGTTATAGAGCATTTGGGTTAAGTTGGTTTCTATATTCAATCACCTACCATGTAGTAACAGAGAAATTTAGTTAAGAACCTGGCGGTTAAGCTAAAAATGTATCTCCTGCTTTTGAGACATTGACAAAAATTTGTAGGTAGGAGACCTGCAAACGATCAGTCTTCGAGAATCAGTGATTAGAAACTTAGTAAAACCATTTCGCACTCCAGCCATCGCACTAGTGTAATAATTAGTTATCTACTTTGATAAACTACTAGGTTACAGTTTTCCGGTTCAACCCCTGAAAAATAGAAATTACATCTAAGGTTTTGTAGACTGTCCCATCTCTCGCAAAAGTCTGACAAAGTTCTGAGAAGATAAGTCTCCTAATAAAGATTCTCAATTCAGTCTTTCGAAAAAGGCGGACTCTTGTTACCCAAACCCAAAACCCTGCCGGAGTAAATGTTAAAAAGAAAAAGGCTACAAAAACTAACTGCCTAAACCTTACAGACAAACATCACATTCAGTACGCAGGTAGGTACTGAACAGATACAGGGTTTTTCAATAAGAACGCTACAAAAGTTTTTTTTAAATAAAACAAAAACTGTTTTGGATATCAATGAAATTCTTTATTCCTTTGAAAGTACGTTCGATGCCATTATGTATGGAACTCGATTTCTTTTGCATGGCCACCACGAGCACACTTGCAGAAGTCCAGACGCTGAATCCAATTTTCGACGGTTTTCAAGCATAAATCGGCCGATACTGCTGCAATTTCACGTTCGATATTCGTACGAAGTTCATCATTTGGGCTTTCTTCAACTGAAGCCTCAGCGGCACTTCTTTATCTCACTGGCACGGGAACATTTTGTACTGTGCCTGTGGATTCAAATTTTTCCACTAGACGCTCAATTGTTGATCTGCGAGGACGATTATGACGACCATAAATTGGACGTAGCGCTCTTAACGTTGAGGCCACTGACTCCAAATTTCGGTAGTAAATTTTAATAATTCCGACTCGTTTGTTGGCTCTTTCCATCATGAAATGGCAAACCTTACTGAAGAGAAATGTCAAAAGAGCGGCAAGAAATTCGGCGTCGTTTGCTGTCCCTGTCGCTCTACTTTTGTAGCGTCCCTATTGAAAAACCCAACCAACCAACCAAGTGGTATCCAATAATATTTTATAATATTCAATTACATTATCTATTTAAAAACTTTGAACCGCGTGCTAAGGGCTCAGTCTCAGTCGGTTACGGTGCGTATCTATGGGCTGAAAAAAATGGAGAGACGGACACGTACCTAACGGGCAATTCATAGCCACATTTACATATGGATCAAAAATGGCTACTAGGGTATACCGTCAGGAATCTTTTCCGAAAAGTGAGAGGAATATCAAATGCGGTATGACTCCAGAACCATAGCAGCGGCATCGTCTTCCAAGTAGAGGTCCTGGAAGTGACAGCAGCAGCCCGTGAATCAATGTCAAGGGCAATAATACCAGACAGCTATAGAAGCAGTAACTGCACCAGTCGAAGCTTCTGAAATGGAGTCGCGAAAAATTCAAAGAAACTGGAACAAATACCTACAGATACAAGAACACAAGAATCAAGATATCGTTCTGCTGGGTATGTGAAGGCATTCCAGGCGAAAACAAAATTAGCAAGGCAAATTTCGACAATTGACAATTGTTCTAGAAGCGTATCCCTATGTTCCTTTGCACGCTCAACTTCGAAGAAAGGAGAAAAGCAAGAAGAGAGGCGAATGCTAGATGAACCGCCCAAGAAACTTGTTGTACCACAAGAATGGCTACGACCGTCGTTCAATGAAGCCAGGACGAATGGACTCACACGAAAGGATAGAAAATCCTGCTCTTCTGTCATAACGGGGTGCAATACTTACATGAGAAAACTGTGCCTGCCAGGAGAAGAACTTTGTATATGGGCTGCGATGATTGGGTATATTCCTATGTTACTGTCCAGGTCTCCGACACACCAGGTATAAATTCCTTGGGAAGTTCTTCTTTCAAGGCCTATACGAGATCTCCAGCACATCAACAGCCATGAAAATGAACTTTGTCAAATCTTCAGGACGATTTGTTAAGCAGCACACTTGACTTTTGGTGACGCTTACAATCCAGGGTGAGTAATAGGGTAACCTTCCTCCATTTACACCTGAATCACAACGGAGAAAGGGGTCGCTATGCGGCGTATACCGGTCCGGTGCCTTAGATATGTGAGTATCTGCGAGTTGTCTAAGTAAAGCACTTACAAGATGTCGAAAATTTTCAATAAGCTCATGAAAAAGGTGTCCATCTTTAGCCTTTTTCTGCTGCATCTATAAAGGATAAAGAACGATTGTTGCCAAAAGCGAATCACAGTTTTCAATACTTACACCACCGTTATTAGTGATTTATTGGATCCGCTTTTGCTGATGTGGTACAGACGTATGAAGCATGTAATATAATTTTCTTTCTACCTCGTTTTCATGGGTACTTACTTAATTATCGATAATAGACCATGTTTCACGAAGAACTCATGCCAAAACTATACAATACTCATGCAATAAATTTAAAAGTATTTACAGTCATGCCCCTTGAACCTCCACATTCAATGCCATTTACCAAACTCTTTCAAATTAAAACTCAAAGGTTTCACTCAGCGTACTGAAAATGAATTCCCCCAGTACCTATTTCTTATGCGCCAGTCAATGGAAAAATTGACAACTGAATGCTTTTCGTAAGAGAAATTCCCTCCTCCGAAGCCCTGCGATCCTTTCATCATTCACCGCGCAATAAACTGATTAAATTGATTTAATTCAATTCAGCTACAAGTTCATTGGGTTAATTAATTTGAAACGTAGGTATAATGAAGTTGCCATACCCTTCGACATCGATATACAGCCCTACAAGACCAACACATGGTTCCAGGTAAAGTTAAATTAATTAAAACGAATTAGTTGCCGCAAAACAAAGTTAATTCAGCTCTACACGGCGACAGCCCTTAGCATATAATATCTAGCTACTCTAGTATGGGATAGAACAAAATTCAACACACACACATAGATATCTATTCATATGCCAAATTGATGAGGCAAATTGTAAATATGATTCCAGTAAATTTAATCAAAATGTGAAGACACTGTGGGTGGAAAACAATCAAAAATAAGTTTGTTCCCCTCCCCTCGTTCGTATACACACTGGTACCACAATCATCTATAGAAATTCGAAAAATTGCTTTCCAATTGATTAAGAGGAATTCATTTGATTAAATTTCCCATTTTCCCTCTCCATGTTTGTTTTCTTGTTTTGTGTTTTATTTCAAGAAAATTACTCACATTTCATAAAATACTTCTGTTGGCAATTACCTGTGGTTTCAAGCAGAAAGCCTTTGAAAAACCGTGAAATTAGGGGGATGGAAAATTTCCATTAAAATACAATTTAATGTCGAATCGTTCATGAATTTAAATTTAAACAAAAAAAAAAACAAATTCTCTGTATAAATTTAAAAATAATTCCAAGCAAAATGATGGGTGGTTGGTTGGTCTATAAAAAAATCAACACTTTATGCATAGTTTTGTCAAAGTTTTACTTAAGCAAACAAAAAATAAAAAAATACATACATTCGTGGATAAACATTACCATATGACAATTTGCATAAAAAAAAATGTTTTAAAACAAAACAGCATATGGCAAATTTGATTTTATGTTCGAAAAGTTGACAAAAAAGTTTGTATCTAGTAATGTTTTTTTATTTTTTTATTACCATATGGAGAGAGCTTGTTTTGGAATACACAATGCAGAAAGTAATAGTTTGTATTTATACAGGGTGCTACAAAAATTTTAATTGAATTTCATGAACAGTACCACGGGTTGTGCATCAGCATAATATACAATTTTCTTATATTGATCATTTATTTGGCATTTACTCGAAAATGCGTTTCGCCGCGATATGGTGGGCGCGACTCACCTGTAGATGAAACACCACATTCGTCTTAGACGCACTTTTTACCCGTTGTTTTGGATTCAGAGTCGGAAAGCGGCCGTGGGACATTAGCCCACTACGAGTCTTCCGTCAAAGACAAAATTGGATTTATTTTCCGGTTTCCTCGCGATGAAAAATTATTGGGATCCCTACGTTATCTCTTTTTCCAAAATCTCTCGTGACAAAATCCCCTATGCCAAAATCTCCCACCCACATACATACTTATTAAATCCCTCGTTAAAATCCCCTGTTCGCACAATTTAGAATTTATTCATTTTTAAACGCGTAGTTTTTGGCAGTAAAATTAAGCAAACACATAATATAAAATTTGCATATACCCAACCTCGCACCTTCTCCAAATCCTACAGAGACTACAAGCAGGGGGGTTGGATATGTATCTCACTTCTGTCGCGAGACAGAATTAATAACACCAAATCTAAGAATGGGAGATTTTGTCCCGTGGGGAATTTCTCTCAGGGTCTTTTGGAGTAAGGGATTCCAGCGCAGGGGATTATGGAACAGGGGATTTCGGAAGGGGGAAAAGAGATTTTGGAAATGGATATATCATACATTCATACCCAACCCATTTGGAGTAGGTGCAAGTTTGGGTAGGTATATGCAAAGTTTAGTTTGCTTGTGGGAGATTTTGACATAAGGGATTTCGTCCCGGGAGATTTTGGGAAAAAGAGAAGAAAACAAAAATTAGACATAAAGTCCAATAAGGGATTTTGGAAAAGGGGCGAAAGGGGATCCCTACCTTGATCCCATTACTGCCAGACGGTGTTTCGGGAGAGAAAGGCTGTGAAATCTGAAATAGTGTAAATTGAATTGAGAGAGGATCAAGTTGCATAGTGATTAAAAATTTGCTTGTAGATCGTTGTTTCGTTCGGGTACAGAGCGCTACGCTACGTGGTGAAATGGTAAAAATTACAGAGCATACATCATCTGTTGCTGAGAAAATGTTTTCAGTTGCAAATGCGACGAAAATCAAGTACGTCCTGTTACTAAGTGTTGTGTCACTTGGTATAAGAAGACACTCGAGTAGTGAGGTCCTTTCAGAAAAATCTAGGCAGATTCAACAGAAGAACCTCATCATTCCAGCTATCTGCCGTAGAAGCATTCACATTAGCAAAGATATTTGTCAAAACAACAGACAGAAGGTTTTGACCTTATTATGATCACCATTTCTTCAAGTCTACTTGCTTTTTTGTCAATATGACTACCAAATTTGGTTCAGTGTGGGTAATGACGGATAGGGCGAGTGAATTACAGTCCCTTTCGCAATGACAGACTTTGGAGAAGGAAATTTTACAGCGATTTGTATGAGCTGTAGTAGGTGTAGAAAAGTGTGGATCAGTCGTCCTATAGCTATAGCCCCGTTTTTCGTATAATTTGTAGAGCGAATGGACATTAAAGATTTGGCCCGAAGAGTCTTCGATTGCAGTCGGAGTGATAGCGCAGTTGAAAGACACCTTACTCTTAAGTGGCGTCCACAAGCAGAGGGCGACATCAACTAATTTGGTGTGCCCGAGAGCAACTAGCTAGAGACCAGGCTAGTTGGAGATGGAGTGGTTTGTTGCTTGTTGTTGAAGCCGTGATTTGTTTACATAAATGAAGTTATTCACTAAGTGCAAACCGACTCACTGGTGCAATGCAGAGCAAATTATTAAACGGAGAGTCGATGTTACTGGTTAGGTAGGCTTGCGTGAAGGCTTTTTGGTTGAATATTTCCAAAAAAAAAAATGCACGGAGTGCTACTTAATACTTGGTATACATACGTATTTATACATCCGACAATTTCACATCACCAACCAGGGAATTGGCTGCAGGTTCATTAATGAAGCCTGTATAGCCCGCCACACAATTGAACACTTTCAAATTTCAATACTGTTATATTGTGTGTATGGATATGTATTCAGTTATATCTTAAGGCATTTCAGTGCCGACCTCGAAAAGACTTTGACAAGCGCCAATAAATTAATGAACACTTCAGGCAAAGCACAACGAATGGATAATTCAACATAAACAGACAGCTATATAGCGCCTGACTTTAAATTGTGTTGTTTTAATTAACATTAACATTCGTGTGAATTTTCTTAAATTAATGAGGCCAATCTATTTTAAGTGGCAACTTAATCGCTTGAGGATTGGTCCCTTGTATAGTTTTTTTTTCTCACTACCAGTGCGTGGCAGGCACCCTTCTTTGGGTAAATTAATCAAAGAGAACACTGAGTATAATTTCCATACTTTTAAATTAGTTTTCAGCGAACGTCATTAAATCTCCGCAAATTCCAGAAAAGTGGAAAACTAAAAATATAATTTCCTGCATACAATTAATCATAAGCCGCTTGTGGCACGCTGTCAGTAGGTAGATACAAAGGCAAAGTTCTGACTGACATTCCTGGTTTTAGATATGTACATTGTACACCTTAGGAATTTATCAGACGCGATGTGAATTATATAGAATGGATAATCAAAGGAAGAAACAGGAAGAGCTCCAGCCACCAGTCGCAGTTTTATTAATGCAATACAGTGCAATCCATCTGTGTCGAAGGATTGTACACATCTTAGCATCATCTGTTTCTTTGGGTTTCAGCATCGTTTCTTATTCGCAAACGAAAGTCGGTCCTTTGAACCGTGTAAGTCGAAAAAGAAAGTAACCCACCAGGTATAAGCATGAGCGCAACGGACTGACGATTTTAAGAACTTTTGTGATGAGTTGTGAGGAGAAATTAAAATAAAAACCGCGTAGTTTCGCATGCTAACCCCTTTTTTGTGATATGATGATGTGAAAGGATTTCCATGTCGGTTTTTCCTTAGACAGCGAGTCTTTATTATCCTCAGCTTAATGTGGGTAACAGAAGAAGCTCTTTAACTTTAATGTCAAAAAGTAGTGCACATTTGATAGTGGGGTGCGATGGTAGACATGAGCAGCAAAAGTTTATCAAGACAAAGATGAAGTAAAATTAGTTATTTAACCCCATGGGCATACAGTTTCGAGAAGGCACTTTGAGAAAGTTTTTAATAACTTACCTTCTTGTGCAAGTAGTTGGTACTTAGGTGGACATATTATCATTAAACCTGTCATTTGCATGACAAATTGTATGTACAACTAAATGAAATTGCATTGACAACAGCAAGCTTATACTCTTTTTAAAGAGTGTCCCATAAATCACGCAAAATTTAATTTTGATAGAAAATACATTAGAAAGCTTACCTAATTTTGCATTGATTTATAGAGTATATAGATTGGGGCTATGTTTGGAATAGCACATCGGATAAATGGCCGCAAAGGCTTTGCAGGCAAGTAGGTATGTATGCACTCTTTTATTGAAATTTTCTATGACCGTTTCGCATAAATGTGGTTGAATTTCATGAATACACCTCCCAATTTGCCTTTTCAAGGCGTTGGTGGTCGTGGGCTTGTTTGCATAGACCTTTACTTCAAAAAACCCGGAAGGAAAAAGTCTAATGGCATTAAATCGCAAGATCTGGATGGCAGATCGCAAAAAACGGCCGAGTACAGGATTATAAAATGACGCATGCATTAATTGAATTGTTTCTCTGGCTGTATGGCATGTCGCATCGTCTTGTTAAAACCACATATTGGTCACATCTATATTTCGCAACTAATGCACTAAAAACTGGGTTATCATGTCACCATTAACGAACACCATTAATTGCTACTGCCTGACCAGCCGCATTTTTAGTAGAAGAATGGTCCGATAATGCCTTAAGCCCAAAATCCGCACCAGTCACTCGTTGTGGATGCATTTGTTTTTCAACAATTACTCGTGGGTTTTCTGATCCCCAAATACGACAATTGGAGAAGGTATTTTTTGCAGCACAATCCTTTAACCTGTGAAGTTAGGTACCTAAGAATAAATAAATAAATAGCTGGCGTAACAGGCGTGTAGACACCCTAGGCCTAGCTTCTCACAACCATTCGTTTTATGTGGGACCTACAATTTTATGCCGAGTCCGAATCGCTGAATTGAGAAGCTTTTTCGGCAGTTATACTTTCGGATGTTTGTCAGAAGTTCGCAAGACGTGGCGCAGTAGAAAAAATCTTAAGATGTAATTTGTGTTTTCCGGGGATCGAACCTGGGACCCCTCGCACCTAGGTATGAATTAATTCAAGTGTCTCCTCGTCCATTTTCCAAATTCTAAATTAAAAGAATCCTTGAATAAAATTTCATTATCGGCAAAGAAATCGATTCAGATTATGGAATGTAGATAATGACAGTAATGACAGTCTTTGAACACTGCCAGCAGAAAACAATTCACAAGTAGCATGATGCTGGCGTCACAAAAATTGATACATCAGGCCACCATGTACCTACGTGTAATTTGTGTGCTGATCAACGGCAATTGTCAGTCGTGTCAATATGTCCCAAAATCCATATCATGCTCACTTTGGCATGCTTTGATAGAGCTGAATGTATAAAGGCAAGTGACTGGCGCTTGATAGAACATAAGGCAAGTGTAACTCAGTCGTATAATAATAACTATTAAGGGAGGTATCTTAAAAAAAATCTATCTATCTGTATCAATCTTGTCAATTTGTGACATGCTGTCAAAAAAGGGCGATCAATTACAAGGCAATCACAAAGTTATTGAAAGCATTCATTTGGTTGCGATACTCAAGTCTTGTCGCATTACAACAGGCGATCATATAGTGACGCCATCATGTCGAATCATAACACTTTACGTGACAGTGTGTTACCGTAGCTTAAAGATATGTTAAATGACTGAATAGATGGAGAGACGTAAGCTGGTTCTAGCTAAACCATGGTGAAATCTTTATATATGTAATTCTTCCGCCCGTGTTTGTTACCGTACTCCTCTTAAACGGCTGGACCGATTTTAGTGAAATTTTGTGTGTGTGTTTGAATGATTATGGGGATGGTTTATATACAAAATTGGACCCGGAAGGTTGCGCTGCGATCCGATTCCACAAAATGTCAAATAATAAACACTCAACAATAAAAAAAAATTAAAAAGCAAGAATAAGCTCATGAATAAAATGTCAAATAAAAAATTTACGAGCAGACTAGTAAATAAATAAATTTGTTAAAATATCTTTCATAAAAATAGCAGACAAAAAAGGTTTCTACACCCTGTTTGTAACATTTTTTAACAGTTCAATAATATTTAAAGTTAACAAACCAAACCAAAGTATCTTGAGTGCTGACAAGCGAATTAAATCGAAACAATATTATAAAGTCTGGTGAATCCTACTTACAAAGTGCTTTCCTGGGAGTTCCTTAACAAAGAAATAATATATATCATAAAGGATACGCGGTTTGATAACGATTTCATTCTACCACTTTGGGTACACTTATACGTTATCCTTTCAGTATTCATGACGGTTAGATACAATGATAATCCATTCAACGAAAGGCAAATGTAGTCATGAATGGGTACAGACCCGCAGTAATATAGGATATAGGACGACAGGCAAGAGAGAGAGAGAGAGAAAGAGCTACATACTTCCCTGTAACATCTGCTGCATACTAAAGTACTCTTTCTTCTATATAAATAGGTAGGTATACTGAAGAGGTATCGAAGCAATTTAGTTAGGCAATCAATCATGCGGAATTTTTTTTTTTTTTAACTTAAGCAATCCTTTTTGCCTCACATATATCCTTTTGTTGAAAAGAAAATGAGAACACACAAAAAAGGAGCAAAACTTCAAGTTTCCCTTTTTTCGTCGTGAAAAGAAAGTAAATTATTTTTAATGGAAAGTAGCAGAATGTTTAAGAAAAACTTTATTTGATTGTAACTCAACCAACTCAGCTTCCACTTGTGTCACCCCATATGCCTCAGCTGCATAGTTGAACTCAATTCACCAAAATAGAAAAAAAATGTAGATGTCTCATTCTTCCGCAAATAATTTACATATACTCTCGTACCTAAGTAAGATGTATTTCTTGAAGCTAAATAAAAGACGGCAGCAAAAAAGAATCAAATGAACATTTCCATTTACATTTTTGCACAGGACTCTCGTTCTCTCTATATCCTTGCCGATTTTTTTTTGCAAAATCCTTGCCATTTGAAATGTATCACGCATTTGTGCACATTCGTGAGTAATTCGATGAGGCAGATATGTCAATCTGGTAAAGGTGCCTAACTTAGCTTAAATTTATTTTTGTGGTGAACTTTTGACTTTTTGGTGGTAATAGATTTCTGGTGACTGTGATGCCCTTTTTCAATCAATCAAAGAAGGAAAAGTGTAGATATAGATCGGTTAATAATATATGTCCATCACAGCATTGATGTGATGTTAATCGCTGAGTGTCGATCTTGGAGTTAGCGTGACACGAGATTTCTCTTCAATTTCCGTTAACGAGCGTCGGTAGTAGGCATTAATTCGAATTTTCGTATAGCTTTAAATCACACATGTCATTTGGTATTTTAGCTATTAATCAAGCTATTTAACGTCGACTAAAAAATTTAAATTTTGCTGAGAAGGTTAGAAGGACCATACATAAATCACAGTTTTCTTGACACTTTTTACATTGAGTTCTCGATGCTGAAAAGAAGTAACAATAAGCCAATGTTAGTTATTATCACTATAATAACCCTTGATAAGAATTGTAGTCCTTGCTGTCTTGGGGTTAAAAGTGAACACAGTACAATTTCAAGTATGTCTAATATAACTATAAGCATGCCTTTCGTATTTCAATATATATAGTATCTAGATACCTACCTCTGTGATAAATTTATGAGTTTGATTGTACTAAAATTTGTAATTTTTCTGCTCAATTATATGCCTAGCCTACCAATCTTGTATTCAAATACTAGCTGTAGGTACTCTTCGCACTAATAAGAAACTTGTTATACCTAAAATATTTTGGAAAAATTTTCCAATTCATATTTTCGTTTTATTGAAATTTGAATCTTTATAATATAATTCTTATGTACGGGTATTGTAACCGAACTCCTCCTAAACGGTTGGACCGATTTTAATGAAATTTTGTGTGTGTGTTTGAGTGGGTCTAAGGATGGTTTAGATTCATAATTGGACCCGGTAGGTGGAGCTGCGATCAGATTCCACAAAATTTTAAATAATTAACACTCAACAATAAAAAAAAAAAATAAAAAGCAGGAAGATCATAAATAAAATAAACTCAACAATATAAATTAAAAGCAAGAAGCTCATAATGACCTCGAGCTAATGCATTGAAAAAAAGGTTTGATGAACACTCTACATAATGCAGACAGGACATCCTCTGCCGGGTCCGCTACATAATTCTTCTTTGCATGCGTTGTAATTGAAATCCTCCTAAACGGCTGGACCGGTTTTGATTACATTTTTTGTCTGTGTGTTTAAGTGGGTTCAATGATGGTTTAGATTCACATTTGGTGAAAACTGGACAAAAGGGCATGGCACCTCCCATACGAAAAAAAAACAAAAAAATCGTATATCTAAAAATCTACCGAGCTGGATTGAACTCTAATTTTAAGAAAATATTTGTTATTGCACAAAGGTGTTTCTGTGAAAATTTGATCAAAATTAAAGAAAGGGGCGTGATACCTAAAAAAATAAAAAAAATAAATAAACAAGTAAAAGTGTTATCATCGTCCTGGCCGATGCTTTGATACCCTCCACTGCATTAAAGTCATGCAAAATGTTTGCCATGCGAGTTAGTATGTGTCTAATATTAGTTTTGTATGGTAGGTAGCAGAACTACTTTACCGACATAGACAATTTTCAATACCAACCTGAAGACGGTTAAAAAAAGTCCTCTCACAAAATTTCATTCACCTAAGTTGAATCGTTTGGACGCTATCGTGCTTTCAACAGACAGAGATATATGGGTCAAATATTGGCTTTGTATAGGAGGTAACAGAACTACTTGACCGACATGGACCATTTTTAATACAAACTTGAAGGCCATAAATATAAGACCTCTCTTAAAATTTCAGTTGCCTCAGTCGATTCGTTCGGACGCTATCGTGATTTCAACAGACAGAGAGAGACGTGGGTCTAATAGTGATTTTGTATGGGAGGTACCAGAACTACTTGACCGACATAGCCCATTTTCAATACCAACCTGGCGACGGTAAAAAGAAGTCGTCTCACAAAATTTCATTCACCTAGGTCAATTTCTTTGGACGCTATCGTGCTTTCAACAGACAGACAGACAGACGGACAGACAGACAGACAGACGGACATGGCTAAATCGATTCAGAATGTGATCCTGATTCAGAATATATATACTTTATATGGTCTCCGGTGAATCCTTCTTGGCGTTACAAACGTAATGGCAAAGTGAATATACCTTCCTGTGGAGGGTATAAAAATAGGTGGCGCAACAGGCGGGTAGACAATTAGGCCTAACTTCTCGCAACTTCTCGCAGGCAAAACAACGTTTGCCGGGTCCACTAATATACCTACAATATTTTTTGTATTTGTTTCGGTAATTAGTTATATGTAGATTGTAGGTATATTATATTTCAGTTCCACAGTTTCACCCACATTACTTATAATATTAAAATTTTATCTATAACTTTAGCTCCCTTGATTAGTGTCCAAATTTACCATTTTTACCAAATAGCAAGGTTAAATCTGCAATAATGTCAAGATATAGTGTACCTACCTTATTTTGAGGATTTGGTTTTCAGAGCCATCTATCAGAGAATTTGAAAAAAAAATTCCGATTTACGTACTTTGCAATTCGTACTTCACAAATCATAGAAATTATATATTCAGTAGTAAATGTCATCTGAAGGTATAAGTTTACGGGTTTTGCGAATTCAAATATAGGCGGGCTGAATTGTTCTTGTATTTTTGAACTCTCTACACCCAATCCGCTATTTCGGCCCCAACAATTTGGGCAACCGATTTATATTTGAAAATATGTTTCTTCATTTCCGTGTACGCTGTACAACACTGACTGGATATAAAGGATCTGCATCTAACTATTCTTTTTTCATTATAAGCAACTATGGTTTGTGGTGTACCAAAATCATTCCTGTTGGAATGATAAAGTAAATATTAACTCAATATCAAGCTGACAAGATTTGTTCAGAAGTCTGCTATTGACAACTCTGTGCCATATCGTATTGTGCCAGTTCAAGAGTTCATTACTGTACATTTATGTATAAAATATTCTCCTATCATCAGGTATCGAAAAATAAAAAAATAAATCTTTTCTAGTGCACAGTGGTACCTAAAAACCAGTGGCACCCAAATATATTTTACCAACTTGGTTTGACATGGTATATGATAAAATTTCATAAACAAAACCGGTTTCCCTATGGAGTCGGGCATCTAGTGGCTTGTAACTTCATATAGGTACCTAATCTGAAATAAATTTACCAGCAATTAAAATAAAAATACAATTACTGAACAACTGTTTTAAAACACAATGAAGGGAAAGCTAAATTTCCAAAATATTACTAACACATCAAAGGCTTTTTTAAATGCTATGAATACTGTATGAAAGTGATAGAACTGCGCAAGTAATGGAAGTCAAAATGCGTGTTTCTAGTCAAGATAGCACTTCCAAGAGCAAGAATTGGTAGCTCTTGCCAGTTTAAAAATTGCGGCAATATTTTACACTTTTTTTTTCAGTAGGATTGGCAATTGTAGAAGATGTCGAGGTGTCTATCAATATTGTGGAACATTTTGCCCGACTATCTTCGGCCATTTTTCTAACGAGAACGCACTCAAATTATTTGAAGAAAACGACAATAGTTTCCGCTGAATTTTAGCTTATAGTGCCCAAAACCAGAAGAGACTGACTATTCAGGGAGCATTGAACCTTAAAAAAAAATTTGTTGTTGTTGTTTGGTGTGCAAGACGCCTGCATCCTGGGCGAACAGGAGATGTTATTAATTGTGAAATGTATTCACTATTAGCATTAATGTCAAGGGATGACATAAATGACATAAATTCCAAATTTAATCGACATCGATTTAGAAGAGACATGGTTTCCTTTGAGGTTACAAAAATCAAACATCCTCGTAGTAGTGACAGCTATGAGGAGTGGAAGTTGAAATAAAACATTCTTCGTCTTCACATAGGAATATAGGATGCAAGCAGAAAAATGGATAATAAACTTACTGCTAAGTGTTGCCAACTTGGCGGTGATTGTCTACTTACACCACTGCAGTTGGTAGATGTGATGACATCTTGGAGTGGGTGTCGCAACTAAGCACTTTGTCTGTAGGATAGATATTAATACAAAAATCAGATGGGTTCGAGATTATGAAGATGGCAATTGACTTCCAGTTAGGCTGCCGGTTTACATGGTTTAGCTGCGATAATTCCCGCAGCCGTTTCTTTGTAAAAAAAAAATCCGTCTAAATAGACGACTAAATCGTTTACAATGGCAAGACTACCATTTTCAAATCAACACAAACTTAAGCATCGGATTCAATATCAACCGACGAAAAAAGGATGTGCCAGGTCAAGAGAATTAATCGAACCGAATGGGGCATGCGGCATGCCAGATGCTTCAGATTGATGGCTGTGATTTCTCTTCAAACATCAAACACGAGTTTTGAATACAAAATTTCAGCCTCAATTAGCTCGTCCTGTTGATCTATTCGTCCGTCAAAAAGGAGTCAAAAAAGGTCATTTGATATTGTAATTTCGATCCATAAAAGTACCAGACAAATCCATTTCCATTGCGCCCCAAGGCTAGACACACTGCGCATTCATTGAATGGTGCAATGGACAGTAATAATTTTATTTCAGTACCGCCTCCACCCGCCCAATAAATCCTTTGGGTAATATTTAACTGTTTTCCCTTTTTTCTGTATCTCTCTCTACTACACTCTGCAGTTTCCCATTTGTATTGTAAACCAACAACGGCGAGTGTGGGCCAGTAAAAATATAGGCGGCGGTCTATATTGTTGTACATCCGAAAAGGGACACTTTCGAACTTGTCGTGCAGGAACATCGATATTATTACTTTCAGATAATAACTTTTAGCCAAAGTGTGTGCTACCCACATTGTACGACTTCCATATGGAATGGATGTCCCATATCGATTCCGAGTCTCGGTTAACCTCGACAATATGGCTGCATGTGTATGTAACTTAGTCGCATATCCTATCATCCGGAACATTGTGTTGCAGATGTTTTGTTTGGAATTATATTGTCCGGTAGGTTTGCTGGCTGACATTGGCAGCACCGGCTATCTCAAACGATGAGCATGATGCACTTCTACCTTGTTTTTCACTTTTTGTATTGCAATTGCAACAACCACCACTGTTATTCTAGGTACATAGTTGTAGTATAGTGTTTTAGTTTCCGGATAATAGAATATTGAGTGTATGTCCTTCGGGTAGCATAACAAAACACCTCTGAGTCGAAGCTATATTCATCGAGGCAATAACATTGAATGTGATAATAGAAACATTGCTCGGCAGAAGATAAGGACTTTGCATGGAACGATGATTCGTCGGATATCCTGTCTCTGTTGATAGTCACACATAGTGAGCCAATGGGGTGCAATCAAAATAATTAAACAAACATTATTGTGCAGTTGTGTGTGTGTGTGTTTTTCTATATTTTAGATGATATCCCTTCCTTCGGGAGCCGTGAAGCTTGCCTAACTGCTATGGTCGTATATCCTTTGAGATGGAAGGAGGACAGAAAAACCGGATAAAATTGCAGAATATACCATTAAATGCAGTCGGACAATAGAAGGAGAACCCACTGCCTGCAAGGACTTTTTGACCGTTTGTTTTGCTTTGCTGTGATATATATACCTATATATATTTTTTTTGTATTTGCCCCCACAAATAAAAGCGGAATAACAGGAAACTACGGTGACAATGTGCTTAGAGATAGAGATAGGTACTCGTAGATAGACAATGGAAATATGCTTCAAGCAACAGGACAAGTTGCACGCTCTCACACAAAACTACGAAATTCGAGGTCAAAGAACAAGTCTTTTGTTTCACAAAATTTATTCATTTTTATTTCTTTCTCAAGTGCAGTTATTTTTTTCAACTTTATTTAGTTTCTCCTTCAAGGGTTTGCTTAGAAATGCCGCTTCTATATTTATATGACCGAGAACAATCTCAATTGTCATTCAAGCTCCAATTGTGTGTGAAAATTCAAAAATCGAGCACTCTAACGTTACACAACTATAAAAAGTCATAATAATATTTTACGATCCCCTATAGGAAATTTACTTTGCGAAAATAGGAAAAAAAAAATCCAATCGCAGTTTTAGTGTTGATGTAGTGGTGGTTGTTTTTTGAAAATTCAGCCATAAATAGGATTTATGTCCTTTTTATTTGTGGGAATAACAATTTTATTTGCGCACTCTATGCCATTTGGTGGGATGGTGTTCGAAGTTTATTTTTTTTTTATGTTCCTCAATGTTATGAAAGGTCCTTGACAAGGGGTGGTAGGTACCTACCTAACTTTGGGCGTACATAAGTATAAAAGGCTATTTGTTTTTTTGTTCTTGCGGGATGGGATATAAACAATGAATGATATTGCTCAACCACAGCTGTGGATAATTGCTGAAAATGTTCGCAACACCAGAGTTTTTGTTTTGAAAATCATAGTTCCAGCAAGTCTCCCAAGTGCCATTTATTGGAAAGGTCACTCGATCTATTGTATTGTTGTAAAGTCAGTTCCAAGCCTGAACAGTCATTGATTCATTGCCAATATGCCACCACAACGGGGCAAGGTATAACATACTAAAACCTACAACCCCCAACCAGGGCTGACTTTATGCGACTAAAGTTGCATTTTTCCCCTTTTTTTCTTTTTATCCCCAATGAGACCACTTTTCCAAAGTTGTCCATATTTGCCCCTTTTCTGTATATCGTTGATAGTTCTTCCCATTTTGAAAAAAAAAAACACCCTTTTGTATGAAATACGAAATGTGACATAATAAATGCTTTACGAAACTACTTCACAATTAATTGGGATCTGAATGCGTCCTTTTTCTATCAGCCAGAGATATCAGCTATCAGCTATTTATGTCCTATTGTCATAAGTTTAGGCATTAAAAATTTAGCTATAACCATGTTCAAAGCAACAATAAGATAGAACGAGATGAAAATGTGCGTAAGCCACTTAACTTTAGTGAACTCACTCGTTTTGCGTTTTTTTTTTTTGCCATTTGTTGCCATTAGTGTTGCCCCTATGTGAACGCAAATCCTCTTTTTTTTGCGACTTTTTCAAAATCTTCGAAGTCAGCCCTGCCCCCAACTTCGGAGGAAATGCCAGTTATTTACCTACCAGTCAATTTTTATACATATCTTCCCTTGAGTACACGGATAGGAAATTAAAGGGTAAAACAGGAATTGAGGGACCCAGCGGCAAGAGGAAGTGTAATGCCAGTTGGGGGTCTTAAGCTAAGTACACACGATTGTAAGATCTTACAATATTGTCAGATTTGTCAAAGCTCTGACAATGACTGACAATTAGCTTACAATAGCCAACTACCTGACAATACAAAATTGTGCGTTCAAACGGTTGTAATATTTTGTACCAAAGTCTTACAATTTCATTGTCAGATGCATGTCTTACAATGGTCCTTTTCTGACAACGTTGTATGGTTGAAAAATTTTTTTTTTTACGGTCGACAGATTGGTCGATCTGATGTCAGACATTGTCAGATAAATTCAAAGTCTTGTGGGGTTTTTTTTTTGTAGTACGGACAATGGATCAAAATATTGCACTTGCGGATATTTTAACTTCCTACGTGTTGGAAGACAGCGAGGATGATGAATTGCCTCAAAAACGACGTCGTGTTTGGACAAAGGATGGGATGGCCCGTCGTCAGCAGGAGGGATTCCACTCCATGTTACTCATCGAATTGCGAGCTGAGGAGCCATAGCCTTATCGCATTTTTTTGCGGATGGACTCGAAACAATTTGATGATGATTCTAGGAACAACATTTGTTTAAAATACTTCCACGAAATCGAGACGGTTTAGTTGGCAGCTTGACCAGACTTCTTTTTCCTGTACTTCTCCAAGTTGCTGTTGAATGTGGTGCGTAGACTTCTCCATTTGCCCTTACATTCGTTAAGAGGAAATTGAATCGCGTCGGCGACCTTTTACCACAGGGCTTCTTTGGGCAGTTTATACTCTGGGCAGCCAACATCCAACACAGACTGCGTCGCGTCTCGATTTCCTGGGTCAATTGAATTCACCATTAGCTTTGGAATTTTTTTTATGTTGCAGAGTTGTTTGAATCGATTAAATTATCGAGTAAATTTCGATTTCGCGTCTATACCACCGGTTAAACTGTCTGTCAATGAAAAAATTGTAAGCTATTGTCAGCTTATATAAACAGCAACATCTGACAATTTCCAATGAGTCTTACAATGTCCTAATCGTCTGACAATAATAAAAATTGTGTGTTCAGACTTGTTTCGACGATCGTCAGCAACCGTACAATTTCATTGTTAGATTGACGTCTTACAATGAGCTGACATTGACATTTCTGACATTATTGTTAGACAAAATTGTAAGTTCAGACAGTTGTAAGACATTTGGGACACATTTTTCACTGACAGATCTGACAATATTGTATGATCTGACAATCGTGTGTACTTAACTTTAGTTTACTGTGCCTCTGCTCAAAAGCGCACATAATTATCATAAGGCGCATATTGTGATCTATATATTTACCTATACCAACAAATGCGGATTATTATCAGTGTTCTGCTCGTGAATATTTTAAATCTGCGGTCATAGATGGTTTAGATTTCTGTAAATTTACCTCTCGAATTACTGTCGAAACTATTGCTATCAAAAAGTTAAATATCTACTGTAAACACTGTAGCGCACACTAGTGTGCGTTAGCACTTTTCAGCCGAAATTTCTAAAATTTGACAGTCGAAATCTTTGGCAATCATACAAAAGAAAACGTATCGAGACACAAGACGGCATTGTAGATAAATATTGAGCACACAAGTTCATATGAACCAGACTGATGGTTATTATACTTACCCCCCGAGGCGAGGACTCATGCTAGAGACCAGAAGCTATCGATAAAACGGATTGCCTAAGACCGTGCTGATTTCCGGGACATGAAGGCATTCCAGGCAATGAGAAAGCAGACGATTTAGCAAGACAAGGTTCGACAGCTGTTTCAGAACAAGCTGATCCCTGTGTGAACACCCCGCCTTGCACACTCAAGCTCAAGCTTGAAGCAGGGAGAAAAGCCACAAGTGAGGCGACCGCAAGATGGGCCACCTTAAACACTTGTAATACCACAAGAATGCTATGGCCGTCCTTCGTCCTATCCCTGTCCACCCTTGTAGGTATCATAGGTAGGTAGGAGCACTTGAGGAGCTTTCCAGCACATCAAAAGACAAGATAATGAACTTCGTCAAATCAACGAGATGGTTTGTATGTAGCAGTACAGTAAGTAATTTGAATACAGGGTTACAATGGGTAAGGGACAACCTCTTTCCCCTACGGGCATAACAATGGGTCAGTATTGTACTGAGTGTGGCACGTAGAAATTCCCGCCAACCCACAAACCTAACCTAACCTATATACCTACCCCCACAGATAGGCATATGCACTTGTAATGACATTTGGAACGCCAAGAAGAAGTCACCGGAGACCCCAAAATATATTCTGAATCAGTAGGTATCTAATTCTTAATCGATTTAGCTATATCTGTCTATCCGGCTGTTTATCTGTCAGTCCGTCTGTTGAAAACACGATAGCGTACAAACGAATCGACCCAGGCGAGTATAATTTTGTAAGAGGACTACTTTTATACTTTCAACAGGTTGGTAGGTATTGAAAATTGACTTTTTATATCGGTCGGGAAGTTCTGGTGACTCCCATTCAAAACCAGTATTAGAGCCTTGTTTACGTATAACCAGCCCGACGACAACAGTTTTATTTGTTTTTAAAATCAACAAATTTGATCAGCAACAGCTTAAAAGCATTAACGCACACACAGTGTGCGCTACGGTCTGCACATATTGGTATTGCATTTTTTAGTTATCAGTAGGCATAGTTTCAATGACTTTTGGATAAGTAAACAAAGCATAAGAGTGGGTGCAGAAGTTCAGTAGGATTAGTTGCGGGGGGTTTTACTATAGGTAATCCATATCTTAAAGCAGTTCTCGGAACCCAAACCTGCATAAACAGCACTGAAGTATGCAAACCGAAATATTTTTTAACACTAAACTTCGAAACTTTTAATGGGAGGTAGGTTTTCATTGAACACTAGAACTTATTTCATGGTCATGGTTTGGCTTCAAATCAACATGCACCGCTGGAGTCCGCAGCACATCGCAGTTCTATAAACAATAAAATTTATATATTCCAGCTTTTCTGCGGAGTTAGTGCGGTCTATTGCATTTATTTGCGTAGCTATACGTGAATGAAATCGCGTATGCACCACTATATGCCGTTTCGTTAACACGTCCTCCAGTTTTCAATTTACGCACGATTCCATGCTACCAACGGCATAGAGTTTAAATAAAAACTTGGGCAAAACTAAACAAAAATAGAAATACCAAAGCTTTCCAAATGATTTACTCCCCCTCAACGATGGGCTCCTAACTAACAATTTGCATCCATAGCCATAATCTCACTGGTTTGCGTTCACCTCGTCCAGCCTAATGCAATGTAGGAACTCCCTCATGTGCGCAAACCCATGCAAGGACTCTCGGTACGATTTTCGCGCAAAACTAGTTTATAATTATTCTGCTAAAATGATTTCGCATGTTATGCCACACAGGGATTCTGCGTGTTTGTTCGCTTCTCCCCACCCCTATAACGTGCACGGTATAGTTGTAGATTTTAAGTTGCTGGCCTGGAAGCGTAACACCAGGACGCTAAAAGCATCATCCAACTGTAAACAGGCCTAACATGGCTGGGTGAACGGTTCGTCGACGTTGTTATTCTTGATGCTGTTGCTGTGGCGTGAAATACTCAACTCCACTGGCCGTCATATCGACAGCGACACAGTCACGTCAACAACGTTGGTCACGGATTACCAGTTAATTGTGTGCTACTGTACTGCTTTCATTATAAACTGGGCAAAGCCATAGCAAATACCATTTAGTAATTAATTTAACTCATTTCATTATTCATCGTGGGGTATCGCGCAAAAAGGCCTAAACCTAAACCTAAACCTAAACCTAAACCTGTTGGGGTGGGGCTAAATTTATACTGAAACTCGCCATTGTTGGACTCGGCGGAACTGTTAATAAAATACGTTTGACCAGCTTTCAGCCACCGGCTTAGGTGGAATATGGGCGCGCTCTATAAGAGAAACAGTGAATAATGAAACCATCACCATCATCCATAGCCATATGCACCGCCGCCAACAAAAAACGACGGAAGGACGATATACACAGTACAGCCAAATGCAGTCCATTGTATTAGAACTTTATATCTGAAAATGGTAAGCCATACCAGTGGTGTGGTGGTGTCTGTGGTGCTATAGAGGGGTTGTATATGCGAGCTCGTTTGCATGCGGATTTGGGGTTTTTCGAAAACTCTTTCAGTTGGAAAATTATTAACAACAAACATTAGATTGGTTTGCCGATTGGAAGAGCACAGAATTTATTTTCGGCAAGGTTGATGTTCTGAAACAAAAAAATTTTATTGCCCATTGTAAGGGTTGTTCGGTGGCATAATCATTTTTATCTGCGTCACTCCGTGTATGTTGTTTTTTGTTTATCTTGTTCATTTTACATGAGCTTTTAATAATCATCGTGGGTGGCCCTAAAAAAAGAGTGGGAGATCTGACCACATACGCCATCAAGGTTTTAGGAAATATTATTTATATATGCAAGGTCGCGTTAAGGCTACCCAAAGGTATTGGGCACAATAATTTAACCAAGTAAAACTTGACAACGAAATGGGGATTCTCATCAGGATATGGTTCACATTGATATGGTTCAAAGTTGACTTACTCGCGGGATGATGTGTGTATATAAACATGGAAAGTTGCTTACCTGCAAATAGAGAGAGAATGAATATATCGTTAAATATTTGGAATTGAAAGTTGTATACATATTTATTGGGCTGTCAGTAAAATTATGCAAAGATTTGTAACTAAAGTGAATTTATTTGCGAAGGATAGTATTGAAATGTATTTAAATTTAGTATTGTTTGTCTGTCTGTCAATAAGTTTTGAAATTTATTTGCTGGAAGCGTAGATCATACAACAGAGTAGCTAGTTCTCAGAGAAATTTAAATCAAAACTGAAAGAGATTTCCCGGCGACTCAGACCAATCATATGTACCTACAAGTGATAGTATATATCAAAAGAGAATACCTACCTACTGACCCAAGCAGGACAAAATTACAACACCCAACCCAACGGGCTAATTAAACACTTAAGTGAAGAGCAAAAGCTTTCCTCACCAGTCCATCAACCGAAAGTAAACAGAAACAATGGGCCTTTATGGATGTGGTTGAGGTATGTCGTTTAAACAGCTACAGATTTAAGCAAGCTTTGTTAAGGATAACCGTTGCTATTTGGGCTTGACAAACCAAATGGTTTCATAAATAGACTCAATGGACGAAATGTCTGCCTATTTTGCAGTATCTGCTTTATGTCGCCGAAGCAGCAAGAGGTACAGCACGATGAAGTGGAAAAGGCAGCTGGGTAGGTACTGGGCTCGTTTGAAACAAAAATTCTTTAACGGATATTTAGAGGCACAAATACAACAGCAAACTTTATGAGCGGTCAAAGTTGGTGGAGATGTGCGGTATAGCTACATCGACTCGGCCACATCGAGCGAATAGAAATGGACACACTTCAGCCAAGAACATTTAGATCAATACTTTATTTGAAGACCAAGCCGTTACGGATGGCAGAGTGAATGGTTTGGATAACTAAAACATGGATAATAGGGGATGAAAGACTGCAGATTCTCAGGCAGAACGTTTCGGAGCCGGAGGCCAATTAAGAAATAATTTGGTAATGTTTAGGAAAATAGTTGAGATACTGAAGGTTAATAAATGTATTAAAGCACGCTCCCTAAAGAATATGCTTGTTTCTTTGGAAGAAGCATTCTTTCTGGAAAACATATCACAGCTTAGATAAAAATAACATATAACAACCTGTGGAGTGGATTCACCCAATTGTATTACCCTAAGCAAAGGTCATAAAAAATGTGCTTTGCTCATTTTTACTAAAATCATTGTTGCCATAACAATGGGTGACTTCACTCATTTAGGCTGAAGCTGTGTCTTAACTTGAAGCTAATAGCAAACCACAATTCCTGAAATTGTTAAACTGAGCAACATCGGAAATTTCACGGAGCGATCTAAATATTTAGGAGAAGGAGTACCCGTACCCGAAGTTGATCCATCTAAGGTTGTGAAAAAGTGTCTTAGTGGCAATTCACTTGCGTTATGGTAGACGACATATTGCCCGCTATGGGCAACTGCAGATCGCACTGCTAGTATGGCGATCACAAACTCTTGCCAGGGATGGACAAGATAAACAACTTGCGCTTAACTGAAGACATGGAAGGAACTGAAGAAAATGTTGAAGGTTCAGATGAACAAAGTAGTGACCAACCGTCTCGACTGGCTCTACTGTTTCAGCTATTTCGTCTGACTGTACTTTGTCGACTGCCTTAATTCTCTCCACCACCACTAAACTTGGTGGAGTACCAAGAAATGTAGTCCTTCGATTAGTCAAAGCACTGCCTATGCCTACTATATATCCGATCCAGGCTCTTTTGAATCTCTAGTGTTTCGGGCTTATCAACGACGCAGACCACAATTTTTCTGTCAAAATGACCTTTCATTAACAGGCTTTTTTTTTCTTTGTAAAAAAACAGTATAGGCTGATGTTTGTAAAAGCATAGATTTTTGATGAACTGCCTATTCGGCTTCGCTGGCAGAGAAGTTTTTTTTTTGTCGAAATTTTCCATGGCCGTTTAACAAAAATATTGCAGAATTTCGTTGATATAGCGCTCAATTTGCTCCTTCAAGGCATATTTGGCTTGATGGCCTAAACCTTAAACTTTAAAAAATGCCATACAAAGTCCGGTATAAAGTCCCGAATAAATGTATGCAGCTTCTCTACAACATGCTCCTCCGATTGTCCAAATAACGTTATTACGAAAGAAATATTGGAAAAACTTCCTGAACAATTCGAAAATTCGAGAAAAGCAGAAAGTATTTTTATTTTTGTTTATTTTTGTATAAACTCGTGACTTTACGGTAGATTTGCGTTCACAAAACCATTATAAACAAATTTGATGAACTTTAGACAGGGCAACTATAGAGTCAGCTAGTAAAGATTAATAATTATGTGCCTGTTTCCTGTTTCCCATTTAGATGGGGGCTTAATTTTAGTGCGGACAGGGTACATACCAGAACCAGACCTAAAAGAAAATCGATTTAGGGCCTTGTACTGGGGTGTTATTCCTAACTGCGCAGCGAATAAGTACATACCTATTAGTGATCGCGGATCACATAGTTTCAGTATTTATATGAAAAAGTATACTGAAAGGGTATTTGGAGTCTTCTTTTTTCTGTAGATACATCATACATATTTACAATTTAATATGGAATCATCATAGCTTGATTTAGTCTCATTTAAAAAATCGAGAAGTGACTGAAAGACAGGTTTTAAGTGAACCCCTCTTCACCGGTTGCGGAGCATTTGTCTTAGACATGTATACGACAAAAATGTGTGCAGCATGTTTTGTGCCTATTGTGCTGTTTATACATGATGACACATGAAGCAATTAGGTTTGTAGATTATTTCATCCCTTCAACAAGTAATACTTTATGAAATAATCCAATACAAGTTCTGTTTTTTCTGTTTGTTGCTATAATTTTCATATTTCTTTTTGTCTCGGGTTTTGATTGGTGAAAAATATTGTCACTGTAGCTATATAGCATGTGGCACCGTCTTCTTTAAACTACACGTAATAAACAGCCGTCTTGGATTATCATGTTCTGATAGAGAGCACCTTTAAGAGTTCAATGACCAAAATTCGGCATTTTTGAGGATTATCAAAGTCAAGAAACCTATCTCTCGGTTAAAGAGAGGTGGCTTTTGGTACCACGCGTTTTGGAATTTCGAATAACATGTGCGAAAATTATCCTTTAATGGATATGCGGTCTGTCGCAATGACACCAGAAATCCTACTGCGACAAAACTACCACGTCAACTACTTTCCTCAGGCAACATAATGGCTTTGACCAGACTTTGAGCCAGGGAAAGAATGCCATCGTGTATTCACGGATGGATACAAAACCAGACCCTTGTCCGGTTTTGGAGTCAGAACATTATGTATATGTAGACTACACTATCCCTTAGGTAACTATGCGTGTCTTCCAAGCGGAGATTTTCGCTATCCTTATGGCTATGCGCTATATTGTGACAAACAGGTGGAGGAATAGAAGCATATGCATTTGCAGTGATAGCCAAGCTGCATTAAAAGCGCTGTTTAACCCTCTTACTTCGTCCAAGTTAGTGCTCGAACTCAAGCTTTCTCTGAACTTGGTCGGTAGGCTAAACACGGTTAAACTTGTTTGCGTCCAAGGTCACACTGGTATCCAGGGAAATGAGATCGCTGATGAGCTTGCCAGGCTGTGTTCCGAAGAAGCTCTCTTAGGACCTGAACCTGCGTTGGGTCTGACTACATCCGTGGTTAGGTAATCCATTTATACTTGGGTTTCTCGTGAACACGAGTGTCGGTGGGGTAACTGTGCTGTCACGTTGTCTTTTTTTTTGGCAAGACTTTACTAGACAAACGCCACAAAATTCAAATCCTATGTGTTTTTTGGGACACTTTTTACAACGACAGTAATCGAAGCAACTGGAATTTAATTTTTTTACGTTGCAAAAAGCGGTGTATGCTGATATAGAACAAAGGAATTTTGAAGTATTTAAGGGTTTTTAGCGGTTAAGAGAGTTAAGCCCTCAAATTCTAACAAAAAATTGTGCAAAATATGCTTTACAAATTTTAATTTATCGAAATATCATCTGTCAGCACAAAAGTCACCATGAATATTTTTTAGCATTCTTCCCCATAATAAGCTCAGTGTTGCGGTGCGGGGACTGTTGTTAAGATATAAAACAAATGTAAGGGCCACCCTAACGTACATTAGTGTATTTCGCATCAGGGAGCAGAAACAACACCAACAAAATCTTAGCAACCAAGAGGATCAAAATTTTCAAATTGAGTTAGGTAGAATAATATCACAAAATCTATGACCTCAATGTGGAACTACCCTCTGGCACTTTGCAGCAGTAATTATAAAAACTCACTCTTCGCTGGTAATCTACATCCACCTTAAGCTCGTTGATTAAAAGTCAATTGAGCAAACACAAGTGCCTTCATTCACTCCGTAAAATCTCCACAACTACCAATGCTATGAATAAATAATGAATAAAACCGGAAATGCGGTAGCGTCAAAAGGGATATCCATAGAAAAGTTCCTGATGAATGGCATCTCATTAAATTTGTTTATGCACCGCACAAGCTACCCCTATTGTTCTCACACAAAACCAAATATTTGTCGTATTGATTTGTATACGTTACGCATACGGAGTACCAGCCCCCATAGGAAGGGTGAAATTTATCTATCAACTGAGATTAAGCTTGCCAAAGCTATAAACATTCATTTTGTCAAATAAAAATTTAAGCATGCTGAAGAGGGAATGCGAATGATCTCATTGCCACGCCTCCTCTCACCCTATGCACCGCACTCTCATATCTCATTGGAAAAGAGTTAATTCTCATAGCAGCCGGAAGTGCGGAAGTTTGCCCAACGTCCAGTGCTAAAAATTGGCAAAACCAATGGAGTGGCTCCCTCTTCCTGTTGCGGGGATATGAAAATTTATCGCTACTAGAAAACGCCCGCAATTACGATTTAACATAGACAAATGAGACGCTAAACCACGCAAACAAAACAACAAAAAAAATAGAAAAAAAAAACTCATAAAGACAGTCAGCGGCGGATCAGCAAAGCAATTCAGCGATTTAGGGACAGCAAGAGAGAGTTTTGTGTCTCAACTCAAAGTTGAAGTGAGTGGCCTGGCCTGGCCCACTCGTTCCGGCAGTTTAGATCCAGGAACCATTATTCCTCTTTTAACTTGTTAAGTATGTACTTATTCGTTTTGCGCGACAGTCTTTCTCTATAGCTTTGGCCTCATTCGAGATTCGTTTTTCCTTTTTTCTTTGTTTCGTTTTTCGTTAGTATTTCACTTTTTTTTTGTATTATTTGCAGTGTCACAGTCGCTTGCATCCTTTGAAAATTGTATGTCTAGCAAGCTGCGCACGGGTCCAAAAGGAAGAGCTTTAGAGTTCGAGAATATTATTCGAATGACTCTTAACCTCGTTTTGGCTGTTTTATTCGCCCCTTTTGTGTGTGCGCTTGGCAGAGAAAAGGGCTACGCCGAATCACCCCCTTCCAATCTTTTATGGTTTATCCTCAACCTATATATAGAACCGGGAGGATACATACGCAGAATCTAACACCCTCGGCGTGGGCACTTGAAAACTTGAAAACTACAAAAGTCAACCACAATTTAGTCGGTGCGGTGGAATCGGGAGGATTCGTTTTAAAGCGTTTTCCAAGAGGCGAAGCAGAAGAGGAAAAATCTAACTTTGGCGGTATATAGTTAGATGGCTGACTGTCTGTTGCAATAAAAGGACACACACCATTGAGAATTTTATAAGGACATCAATTTTAAGTATTTTTAACCCTCGGTTGAGTATAGCATTAAGAGGATGGCCAGAGACGAAGCCATTTAATACGACAGAGATTCTGAATCTTTAACTTACATCGGTTGTGTATTTAATTTTCAAAAAAGTGTTTTTCCAAAGGTCGACTACACTGGTAGCGGTCGGTCTTTAAGTGCTGGGTAGCAATGCAATGAAATATTTTCATTTCAGCAAAACGAACTTAATGACTCCAAAAAACAGGGAAATCCCCACAAGGACGAAGTTGCTGGTAAACATTTTTTTTGCTCTGCCAGGAAAACATCTCATTAAAAATGTACTCGTCCTTTACTTGGCTTCATTTGTTATTGTCGACGCAGTCGTCGTCGAGACGTTCATATTTTTTAAGGGTTATTTCTTGGGATGTTGGTTGGGACAGATTGAAAAGTTGTAGATTTTTTTGGAAGTAATATTTCGACAAATGATTTAGGAATGTCTGAGTGACCCCTTTGGGGGTTGCAACAAATAATGCTCAATAAAAAGGACGGCGGCAACGCTGATATTTGGAAGGGTTTTTTTATGGGAATTGCGTGGTTAAATTGTTTGGGTTTGAGAATCGTAAATCAGTTTATTGCCTCGGGGATTATTGGCCTAGCTACATATATTTTCGAAACGAATGTGTACGCTAATGGAACTATTGTCATTATTGATTTGGTATTGTGTTTTCTTATTCCGCTTTTTGCAGAGCTTATTGTGACTATTTCGAATTTAACAGCATCATATGACACTTAACTTAGTTAATGACTAAAGGAAGTATTTGGATTTGATGTGTTATTGATTTACTTTGGCAATTTAGTATCGCTTTTATATTCGGGACACAATTTAGTTGTCGATAAATCGGTTAGTCGGAATAGTCTCTAAAATATGCAGGGGTTTGGTACATTTCCAAGCCTGTTGAATTTATACGCTGTAGTCAAGGGATATGGGTATCGTTTTTCTTGAATATCAGTAGAAGTTCAATGTTTTTTAATTAAAAAAATCTTCAAACGTAGTGAAAAAAATGACTAAAGAAAATTCTTAAGAGAATTAAATTCCGATTTTTTATTAAAAAGCGGGAAAATGGTTGTGGTGTCGGGTGAGGGGTTTTTAGTTAAAAAAAAAAGAGGGTAAAACCCGCCAAAAGCGGGTGGAATGGTCACATTACGCATTCCGTATGATGCTCCACCTAAGGAGAGGTCTTCCTCTACTGCGTTGTCCCTCCGGGTTGGAATCGGAGACTCTTCGGGCCGGAGCATTGGTGTTCATTCGATCTACATGTCCTAGCCATCTTAGTCGACTGATACGTACTTTTCTGACCAAGTCGATGTCGCTGTACAGCTCGTAAAGTTCGCTATTAAATCTCCTCCTCCAAAGCCCGTCAACGCAAATGGGACCGAAAATCACTCGAAGAATGTTGCGTTCGAAGCGCCCAACGATTAATATATAATAATTGAAGCAATTTTCAGATAGATCCTTTAAGCTTGGATTGACAATAATCAGGAAATAGCTTATAGAGAATTTGGTCTCGTATGTGACTTATGCCAGTTGTAGGTATACGACGTGCGCAACGCATCAGTTTTAAATTCAATTCTTTATCTACGAGGCTGCCAACTCTGTTGAACCAACGCAAGATGTATGAGGTTGTCAGCACCTACTTTTTGCGCAACCACGCTGGAAACGCTGTTGAGCTGGTAATGTGAACGAGGGTTTTCAACAATGGAATAAGTTGATCAACTAGTGAAAGAAGCTGTTCTGTAATTGGTTGAGTTGATCAAGGGGTACGTTCGAGACTAGATATCCAACAATTAAATGAGTTTGTAACGAAACGTCCCCGTTCGTCAGACTTTTATGGCCCCCACTGTAAACACTTCATATGGCCACTACTGTGCACAGCCAACTGCAGACACACCGAAACCACCCGCTGCTAAATTGCTCAAATTACCTAGACTGTCCAACCAACCAAGAGACAAGAAATTTTCATTCGTCACTTATAAGTTACACTGCCTTATTAAAGGAAAATACATGAGTACCCGAAGGAAATTCTCATTCGGGGAGACTTGTCTACTTGTTTGTGTACCAGACAAAGCTCCCTCAAAGAAACTAACTTCGGTCAGTCTTGTGAATTTTTGGTGGCTAAGTTTCTTTTGGGAAGCTGGCCTTAAATCAGCAGTGTCGGTATCTATGGCTGTCTTGCTTAGGATCAGAACCTCGCTGTGCTGCAAATCGGAGACACGCTTGTCGCTGGGCCGCAGATGATCGGAACCACGCTTGTCGCTGGGTCGCAGATCGGATCCACGCTTGTCGCTGGGCCGCAAATCAGAGCCACGCTTGTCGCTGGGCCGCATATCGGAGCCACGCTTCTATACTCAACTTAGGAATTTAATCATTCTTAAGCTAATCATAAGACAGTAGTTTATACGTTGGTTATTAAAATAAAGGATATCTCTTAACCAAAATTTGGTGTTTCTTTGGGTAAATCCTGGATCCGGCGAGCGAAACCTCGGCCTCAAAAAAAGCACATCACAAGTTGATCAACTAAGTGTGTGGGTTGGCCTTGGCAGTCGCAATGCGGTCGTTTAATTTTTTTAAATGTTCATTCTGTCAAAGTGAACGAAACTGCTGATTCATTTATTAAATTCACTAAACACTAAACAATTTGACGTAGCTGGTTGAATGAGTTGCCCATGCAACACAATCGCATACCTAATGCCCGAAACACACATACGATTTCAATCGCGCGTCTGTTTAGTCGCAAAAAATTAAGCACACACATTTCAATATAAATGCGCGCACATAAAATCCAAAATTATGTGCGCGCATTCACATTGAAATGTGTGTGTTTCATTTTTTGCGACTCAGAAGTCGCACGATTGAAATCGCATGTGTGTTTCGGGCCTAAGACGATTCTTCTTTCTAATTTTGCCAGCTCTTTAGTGTCTATATTATTGTAGGGATGCTATTTCCTGCAAATCAAAAAATAGTCATCAACAAAGCCCATCTCGTGCTAATGTATCATTGCTGCCACACATACATACGTCATCTATTGTTTCTGTTCATTGAACTATTTACCCAGCCTAGCGTGCAGTGACTATTGTATTGTGTAACAAATTTCAATCTGTCCTGTTGTTGTTTTTTCTCACATTTTTTTTCCTTAAACATGGCACAAGAAAAGCAATGATGCAAATGTAACATTGAGTTCACACAAAAACACATTCAAACTATACCAGTAACAGACCGTCCCTCACAATTCGAAACAAATTCGTTGCTTTTGCGCTGGTATTGGGTGTATCCTTATTTCATATCCTACTCGTAATCCATATCAAAACACTGATGTAAGAGTGTGAGTGTATATAGAAAACGAAGTGCGGCAGAGTATAGCGCTCTTATGGCGGGCGTTTTACCAGATCTGATTTAAGGGCTTTATGCATGTGTGAACCAATAGTTAAGCATAACAGGAAAAAAAAAAGAAAGAAATGTTAGTTTTTAGACTGACAGATATTATAGCTGCATCCTTTCTAATTGAGGATGTGCGCCTGGAATCTTTTGAGCTTTTCAGAAATTTTAAAAGGCATTCCAAATAATGGTGTACTGACCCACAAATGAGACGAGGTGTTTTAAAAATACGATTTTCAGGCATAATAATGGGACATTGTGTTATATTCTTTAGTGTTTCCTTTATGATTCCGCCAGCAACAAATTGTGGAATCAAAGAGCGATGCACCTGTAAACAAAATGCAATGTTCGTGTGAGTGTGTGGCCTATTGAATCAGAAACCACTCGAACGATTTCGCTGACAGTTTTTTCTTATTTATTAAGAGAGTGGTTTCAATGAAATCCGATAGGTGGCTTTGCTTTTTTTACAGTATGTAATTTACCTTTAAGTGCACCTAGTTCTATGACTGCATCGTTCTCGAGAACTATACTAAACGGGTTTACATCCGGTTATTGCTGCTACGATCTCTATTTCTGGAAAATGGATTTCGAAAATTTTTCTGTCACTTGCTATATAGGTTGACTTTTCGAGGTATGAATGACAGAAATTGGGTTAGAATAGAAATATCTGTCATCAATATGTTATGTTAATGTGCACTGCACTCTGCACATCGCTAACTCAAATAAATGGCTCATTGGATTTAGGGGAAATATTTTTTTCTAAAATTAATAAATAAATATTCTACAACAATTTTCCATAAGCGGAGTGCGTAGACCAGAGAAAGCGGTGATCATTCAGGCCTTTTGGGCTGAACGGAAGTTGGTGAGTCTTGATGCGTTGATAGATCCTGTTTGAAAATATGACTTTTTTTTATAGATAAGCTTTTAACTCGCCCAGACGATGAAAAGGCAAGTCGAACTGAAGCAGATCTATTTCATCCCACAGTCTGAAAAGTAGTAGGTAGTTGGTAGGAATGTAGTAGGTTTTGCACTTTTTTTAGTTAAGTTAACAACAATAGCGGCAGAAAAGAAGAAGACTTTCCCTGTAATTTCATAAAGGGTCCACATTCACATAATATTATTGTGTCCAGATATTTCGTCTACTTTAAAATATAGCTGTAACTCTGAGAGTTGGCTGGATTTATTTTGTTTAAGTTGTATGTACTTGGTTTTTGCTTATATTGGTCACTAGCTTTTTGTGTTGTATGGTTTGTCAAATTTTAAAGTCTTCAACTTTACAGTCGCAGAGCACTCCCGGATCAATAGACATAAGATTGTCTGCAAATTTGTGCTTAATCGGTTCAGTGATTTTGAATGTATTTTTTGTATTGGAGGTACCACGACCCTTTTCCACTTACAATTTTTCCAATTTTTTTTTTCGTATAGACTTTATAGAACCAAATCGGTCCATCTGTTCTCAAGTGATGCGATGACCTACGAACATCATTTCATTTTTATTTATATACTTAGATAGATAAGGACTATAAGGATTCTGAAGTTTTCAACAGTTGGCTATAGCTAATGGCGGTTTGCAAC
The DNA here is from genome assembly GCA_949372485.1 of Cheilosia soror. Classification (NCBI taxonomy): domain Eukaryota; kingdom Metazoa; phylum Arthropoda; class Insecta; order Diptera; family Syrphidae; genus Cheilosia; species Cheilosia soror. The sequence continues at coordinate 125,782,603 of OX443561.1, forward strand.
TCGCAGATCATAAAACGGAGGTGCTTATTACGAATAGGAAAGTTCGGGAAACGATATCGTGGGAGGGCATGAAGTAGTTTCTTAAACGTTTATTAATACCTTGGAGTGATTATTGTTGCTCGTCTAAGTCAAATATGTACCATCTACAGCAGGTGTTCCCTGTCTGTCTGTTGAGATCTGTCTGTCTAATCTGTGGGCTTACTGTTCAGTCACTGATACCAAACCACTATGGAAAGTTACACGATTTGAGTGTTGGTCAGTGCAAGAGTTGGGAGCGTGTCTTTCCATTGCGCTCATTTAACGGTAGACTCGGTGGCTCTTCAAAATCGACTATTCAACGTTAAATGCCCAAATTCGAGGCAACCAGTTCGGTAAGCAATCAATCCTTACTACAAAGAAACGCCAGATCGGACGAGAAGAGAACATTGCCGCAAATATGCAAATAAATACTAAATAAAATAAATTTGGCGAATTTTGCGTCGGAATATTGGACCTATACTCGTTCAAGATCTAACTGACCCAGGAGGTCAAAATTAATGATACGGCTAGTCGAATATCGATAATGATCTTTAGCGACAAGGTGCATTTTTGGATGAATGGCTATGTTAACAAGCTAAATTGCAGTAGATTGGACGAAGCCAACCCACACGAGGTGGCAATTCATCCATAAAAAGTTGTGCGGATTTTAGACCGGCACGTTGGTAAGGTATGATTACCATCTACGTCGAGCGCTATAGAACGACGCTTACCGATTTTTTTGTTTGCCCAAACTGAACGATATGGAGGTAGACGACATGTGGTTCCAGTGAGACGTCGCTACTTGTCACATAGCAGATGGACATTGTGCATTTTGTGTGATTTGAGGGTATGGTTATCTCTAGCGGATGTGACGTGATTTAGGCGGGTCTCAGATTGAGACAACAAGCAATAAGCAACTAGCAACTGCCAATAAGCAATCAGCAACATTTTTCGTTCGAGCGATATTTAGTTGCTTTAATTTGAGACCTCTAATTTAATTGAAAGTGAAATAATTGTGAGCAGTTGCTATAGTAACTATAGTTGCTTATTGCTTGTTGCCTCAATCTGAGAGCCGCCTAATATTGCGTGTTTCCTATTGCCAGTTGCTTATTGAATTTGCCTCAATGTGAGAGCCACTTACTCGCTGAAAAAATGAAAACGCTAAGAGCCGAGCGTGTCAAAAGTGGCCGGATAGATGACAATAAAAGAAGCTATGAAAGAAATCCAACTACCGCATAACAAAAATTAAACGAATAGTTAAAGGGAAGATATGGATACGACTCAGTTTTCGACGGGTCATGGCTGTTTGAAACCATCCCAAAATATCCACATTCTGAAACCGTATCTTTCTGAAAATGCGGAACACGTGCCCTTCCATTGTACACGGTTCGAAACCGGAAGGATTGCCTTACGAGATCAATTTTTAGAATGGCCCACTCCCGATTACATGAAGCATTAAAACGAAAATTGGACTTATAAGCAACGTGGCCGTGCGAATACCAGTCATCTAATATGGCTTTAAGTATACCGATCCCTGCGAAGTTTTCCCTTACCTACGCATGGTTCTCGGGTGAACGTCGGTCGGTCTGTTCAGTAAAGAATGTGGTTTTAGATGGTAAAAATCCGGCACTACCAATTAACGTCGAATCACTAGTGCCTCAAGCTATGTTTCCACCTTCTATCACAAAAAAAAAAAATAAACATCAGTTATTTTCATCAGCTTCTTAAAATATTTTTTCTTCACCGCCTTGAGGCGTGGTAATTTCCGCTTATAATTTCATAAAAAATAATTTCCTGTTTCAATTTCAAAAACAAGACATTAACTGCACCCTTACCCAATAAAAGTGGTGTTGGGTGAACAACAACAATATAATGGGATGGGTGGACTGGACACGGTGGTGGACACTCTACCCGACAAAAATAAAGTCGCCCTCTGTTGTTGATGCGTGTATATTATCCATTTCGTCTACCCCCCGTTCTTCAGATAATTAACAGAAATTTATAGGGATGGAATTTCTTCAGCTCGTTGGTTGTATTCTCAAATCCTTTACACCCAGCCTCGACATTTACAAAACAACGAAAAAAAAAATCCGTACCAGCATTCCATCTTATATTGAGCTACTCGCAGATGTGATGTTTGATGTAATAAAACCAACAGTGGTGGCTTTGTCGTCAGTTTGGATCTTTTATTCATTAGCCAATCATATCTGTCTGTATGTCTGACTGTAGGCGATGTTTATTAAGTTTCTTGTTTACCAGTAAAACAGGAGTAATTTCAAAAAAAATCCTCCACCCGCCCAAAACATTTTATTGCCCACATGGAGTAATGGTTACGAGAGTTATAGTAATGTTTATGACGAGCCATTTCATGTTGGGCGTTATAATCTTTTCCATGTTGGGGGGTTTGCTAATTAGAGAAGAATGCCTCGCTGGATTGGAGGTGATGTTGAAGTTGATGTACTAAGTTTTGCTGTATAATTCAACGATACGCTACAGCTGATATCAAAGTGTTTAGATTGACAGGCGTGGCATAAGCATAAAATTGTGTATATGGAAAGCAAGTTTATATGATTATTGCGCTATAGCTTTAGGAAAGATTTTTCATTCACGATAATGTTGAGAGGGAGAGCTGTAAGCCGCTTGGATTTATGCCTTATGATAGGTATGTCGCGTGGAAACTCTAAACAAATAATATTACTTTTATCAGATTTTCGAAGAATTTTTTTTAATAACTAAAAAAGCTGAATGGAATATGTTAATTTGTTTAATTTCAAGCTGAATGGAATATGTTAATTTGTTTAATTTCTAATATTAGATGGCTTAGAATCGAATACTATACCTACCGGCTTTCACGACTGTTGCTAAGCTTAGTAAACTTGAAAAAATATTTAGTTCATAATTTTTCTGAGAAACTCGTACCTACCAATTGCATTTTATCATTGCCCAGTTATCCTGAGCGACATCTAAATGAATGATAGTCCCTAGTCCCTAGTCCCTAGCCCTTGAATCAAAAACTCATTGAAAAGACAACTGACAATAGTCAATTTAGGTTTTAAAAGAGACTCCCCTACGGATTCTTAAATGCTGTCGCGTCGGTTTTTGATGGAATGTTGTTGCCAAACCTACTTTTAAAACTACGCCTTGCTGATGGAACCAACAATGCTTGAAGGCTCGAATCCGTTTAAGAGTTTTCTGATTTTATTCTCTGTTCTTGCGATTTAATTTCACTGATAGTCGTTTTATTTCTTTTTTTTTTGTTCTACTCCTTCTCGATACCTGAGATGTCTACAGTGAGATGAATTTACATTGGAAATTAATTTTCTTTTGATTCCTATATTCTTAACTCTGGCAGTGTCTTGTATATTGCATACAAAATCTTTGCCCGCCCCTAAGCAACGAGAGATTCTTTAAGTGGATTTCTACAGGCAGACATTTTTCTTTATAGGGGACACCACTTTGAAGGAAACCCTTTTACATTATTAAGTAAAATGAAGAAAGGAAGATTCATTGACTTTTGTCATTAAATTCATTGAATAGAGGAGCTAATATTTAATTTGTTTCCTCACGTGGTACAGATTTTTGAGAATCGGATTGATAATCAAGAGATTACCATCGTTACTATGAAACCGTTGGCCGTTGTTGGCAGAGGCATTTTTATTTTTTTTAAATTCTTACAGCCTTATTCATAACACTTAATTAAATCTGAATTAGGGTAAATTGCAGAAAACGTTATTCATAAACTTTAAATTAAAAATATTCGGGTAAATTGCAGAAAACGTTATTCATAAATTTTAAATTACAAATATTCGGCAACAAAAAAAAACTCATAACAACTGCGCAATACAATTTGCTTAAATCATCATGGCGTTCTTATCTCATGCACACAACATTCCAGAGAAAAATTTCAGAATTTTTCAAATATTTCTACCAAATGCATAATTTTATACGAAATGCTTGTATACTTTTGGGCTTATAGCCTTAATTCATTGATTAGCTGGTATACGAGCAAAAATTCTTTATGAATGAACATTTTTTAATCCTTAATTAAAATGACAGTTTCGAGTTTGACATAAGTTAGCTGAAACACTGATAATTAACAGATTAAATGAATCTAATGAATAAGGCTGTAACTATTTATATCACACGTATCCCATTCCGATGGGCGCAGTGGCGCAGTGGTTAGTGTGCTGGACTACTGTGCAAGGGATTCCAAGTTCGATCCTCGAAAAAACACAAATTACATCTTAAGGTTTTTTCTACTGCGCCACCTCTCGCGAACGTCTGACAAATATCCGAGAGTATGACTGTCCTGAAAAAGCTTCTCAATTCAGCCGTTCGGACTCGGCATAAAATTGTAGGTCCCTTACATTCGTCTCAAAAATAGAAACTCACACAAACAAATGGTTGCGAGAAGCTAGGGCTAGGGTGTCTACCGCCCAGAAGATCTGTAAAAACCCTGAATGAAAGTCAGTCACAGATTTGATAGGGTTCCTTTGAACTGCGTCAATTTCAAAAAGGAATCATCCTCCCCGTCATTATTTACAAGATTCTATTGTTCACATTATGTATATGAAAGCCTAAAAACAACCGTCAGCATTATAACGACTGTGATTTGCCTACACGTTCATAGATGGCATTGACACAAACAGTGTGTGTCGTTTTCTCTGTTGAAAAAATGGACGTGAATCAAAATGTCGGCAACAACGACTTCCTGTTTTGCGAGGAAAATTTGCTGAAAACATTTCTTCTTAATGTCACAAGAAGAGTGATTGAATGAGTTAAAGATGTTTGTAAAGTGCACACATTTTTCCATCAAATAAATGTTGAGGACAGTTTTCTTCGTGTTAATTACAGATGGGGCTGATTGCTAAGAGGTAACGATTGATGTACCTCACCTTATGCAATTCGTCTTATTCAGGTGAAGAGCTGACATTCACAAACCCTTAGAAATGAGTATCAAGCGCTAAATATAAAAGAAGACAATTAGAAGGTCAAAGCTAATGTAACAACCTCCCGCCGGTAGGTGTTTAACAAAAAAATTAATTTGTTTAATTAAAAATTATTTTCCGTTTTTGTTTGCACGCACAAATGTACCGTTATCATGTACTACATACCAGGGTTGTATAGGTAGGTGTATAAATGTGTATACCGCCTCGCTTGTACATGTTTAATTAATTTGTCGAGGACAAATCTACTGAATAAAATATCCACTTTGAATATCTATCGCGTAATTGCTTTTCACGGTCCTCTGCGGCACAGTAGTTGCCTAGGTAGGCAACTAAAACGTAACCATATGATGCAATGCAGTGCAGGAACCGGCATTGTTCCAGTGTTTTAAACTCAGCAAATGTTATCCCATCGCACAGTATCTACAATCCACCCTACTACATGCATAAACTCTATATTTCAACCGCAAATGTACCTACCTATCAGCAAGAGAATGAGGTGAAAATGCAGTGCATTAATTCATCCTGCGTTCTCTCCTATTCCCTCTGCGTGTAAGAGCATATTTTTTTTTCTCTGCTTTGTTTTCAAAAATTTTTTAATGGCTAATTTCCACGCGCATACATAAATCAATTACCCGCTTGAGTACTCACTTCCCTAACACGTGAGGATTTTGCCGGATGTCATGGAATTTATGGTTAACGTTCACACCTTTCCACGTCAACGCCATTAGGGTGGATGCTAAATACGTGTGTGTGTCTGATGTGAGTATATATGGCCCCCAAACCCAAATCACATTATCAGTGTCAGGACATTATCGAAATCGCAAAATTTATGCTCCGTTTAACAGAAAGAAAGAGGACGAACAAAAAAAATTGGAATACCACTTTTCTATGCTGATCATGATCACCCATTATTCTCAGCACGTTCGGGTTTAGCGAAATGGGGCGCTGCCACACAGCAAAAGAGAAGGAAAAAAAACGCCAATCTAGCAAGGACTATGAAGTATGACGGGCTGTATAGGTATAGACGAGTAACTCGATGTCGTTTGACTGATGATGGATTTTCGCACGCAAAAGTCGAAATTTCCAGCTGGATTTACCTAAATCGGGACAGATTCTTTATCCTTAGAAACAGAATGTTACACTGCGGTGTGCAAGTGTGCGTTTTCTATCTGTAGACTGCCGTTGCGAGGGGGTTGCTGTTTAATGTTGATTGAAAGGAAATCAATCAATCAGAAAATGAGTTGCACACAAGGACGTGGAAGTACATGGGTTAGATACACACTACTCGTAGTGGGTGGGTAGAGACAATGATGGTACGTTGCATCACGGATCGTTGATTGGACTGTGTTAAAGCCCTATGCAGAATTAAAGGATAATCAATTCTGTGCTCGTTCCCAGATTCATTTGGCGTATATCTCTGTTGTTCGTTCTTATCCTCTTGCTGTGTGAATGCGTTCCGTTTTTTTTTTCCATATAGTTTCAAGGATTTGCACTTGTGTTGCTGCTTTTGTTTCACTCCCGTTTTTGTTCCCACACTCATTACGAGTTTCCATAGTCGTTTTGTATTTAAAATTCCCAGATATCGATTTAAATGATTTTTTTTTTGTATGATGTTCACAGGAAATTGGGGAAAAGTCATTCTGTTCTTCTTCTCTACCTGTTCATTTTCGCGTAATGACAGAGTTCGGATTTAACTTTGATCGAGCTTACTCGTGGGATTATATTGAATGTGGGTAGGATTTCCTAAGAAACGGAATCCTTTTGGGAAATTTCATAAATCCCATTTTGATGGCAACAGACGGCATTATTTTGATTCGTCACATTCCCTGCGGCAGTTGGAAGTGTGAGGAGATTTAGTGGGTGGTGATTGTTTTGAACGTTTTCATCGTTTCGTGTTTAGGGAGGAGTGAATTGCTTTTGTGGTTTTAAACTTCCAAGTGGCAGTTAAAGATGATGATTTGAATTATTTTGATGAATCGTATAATTGCCACAAAGTGGGAGAAATCGCCGATTGACCGCAATTATTGCACGCAAAGAAACACGACAACTTGTGTTAATGTCATCAATTAATTTCTCTAATTGGCATGTGATTGACACGAAAATAGTTATTTGTCAAGGCAGATATGAGTTAAATGCCCACGAACAGCGGTAATGTGTTGCGGTCAAAGCTGGCGCACGTGGCAGAAGTCGCAATTATTTGTCAGAATGTGAACAAATTAGTTTTCTAAGTGATGATCTGGAAAAAATCTGGAAGTGGGAAAAAGCAAACTTGGTTGTATTTAATGCAAACAAGACACAGTGCTCAACATTTTCTAGGAAAAATCATCAGTTCCTCAGATCCAAATGGATGACCTTCCAGTCCATCCCAAGGACTCAATAATGCACATTCTAGGAGTCACAGTCAATTCAGCAATCAAATGGCAGGACCACATATCCTATATCGCAAGATCGGCGCCCGCTAAGTTGACCTACCTATTAAGAGCAAGGAGGTACTTTAGCCCCAAGCAACCTTTCCTTCTCTACAAAGCACAGGTTAGACCAGGCCTGGAATATTGTTCCCATATATGGAGCTCGGCCCCAAAACATTCACTCAACATAATTGACAGCATACAGAGACGAGTAGTTCGACTTATTGTAGCCCCTACACTCACATCGAATCTACAACCGTTGGTGCACAGAAGACATGTCGCAGACCTTTACTTGTTCTATAGGTACTTCCATGGTAAGATGTTCCGAGGAACTCAAAGACATTGTCCCTAGAAATGCGACTTGTGGGCGCCCCACAAGACAGGCTGCTAATGCTCATGATCATATTATACACTTGACAACCGCGATTACATCAATTTTCCGAAGACTCTGCGAAGTCGGGTAATATCTATCGACTAACCCCTTTTGCTGCACATCTTATTTCTTTACACAGTGTTAAAGTATAGCTTTAGGTTTCGAAGGCTAATGGCCCACATGGCAACTTAACTCTTTCTAAGTGGTCAAACTACAACCATTTTATCGAAAAGCTCGTAGGCCGAAGCGTAAACTTGACTCTGCAAATCGTTGTGAAGACCTTATCATTAACGGCAAACACGTTTCAAAGGCCAAACCATCACGTAAAATACCCAAAACCAACTACATAATAGCCTAAAGCCATGCGGCAAAGTACCACTTTTCGGGTAGAACATAACTTTAAAACAAAAACTACAATGCACTAAATTCGACGCATTTCGTATCCAATATAAGGCTACAAAAAAAAATAATAATGCCGCTCCCAACTTTTACCCTCCATTTGGTTGCGGTCATTTAATCGACGCCAACGATGATGCATTTAACGCAAACATTTTACCGGATACTTTGTTTCATATTCCCAGGTTTATATTGTAATTGCAGTCGAAAATGAGATTTTAAACAGCTTCCGAAGAATATAAACAAAAAATGTAAATAACCATCCAAATGAACAGCTCTCTGTCGGAAAATAAGCGAAAAAAATTTTAACTTTTCCATTTGGCCACCTCTTTCTACCCAGTCCGGGGCATACATGGTTTGGTTACACTTTGTCGCAATAAATCGAGCCTGAATTACAAAAAAAAAAGAGAAAATTATAGAGCACAAACATCTCCGGACTCAATATAATGTCCAGGTATACATACTCTGGCGGGATAATGAATGTCAGAGCAATTACAGTGGTAGCCGACTCAACCTATTCCTGAGTTGGGTATACGCACCGCACAAAAACATGAATTCATACAGAATTGTGTTGTTTTTTTACGATTTAACACCTGGCGTTACATTAATATTACAAGGTATATCCGATGCCATTAAAATCTGTGGACAGCTAGTGCATACGAGGTAAAAATAAAATACTTTTATTGATTTATGTACCGGAGCATAAATTAAAAATAAAAAAATAAATGTTTTATTTTTCGTGATGATTTATTTTTTTAATATTTTATGCAATAATTATTAACTTTATTTTTATTAATGGGCATTTTAGTTAAGTAATCGTGGATATTAAGGTCATTCCGATGCAGAATTATGTGAGATTAACTTTTTTTTAAAAAAGGCTATACGAGCTGAAGCTTGCGGATTATTTTTGCTTATGAATTCCAAGGATGATTGGATTGCAATAATACGGCTTCATTGTTTATAATATGTATAAAACATATGTACCTACGTATTAACTACAACACTTTATTACTTTCAAATTTCACCCCCCAGCTGACACTTGAAGGAGAAAAGTAGAAGCGATGAATTTCGAATTATATTGCCACTGAAGTGTTTGGCTTTGCAAAAATATACCGTGTGTGAATACAGATCGGGATTTGGATAGTCATTTTTGAGAAATATTCATAAAACGGCTATATTCTAGTTTTCTGATAAAAACTAAGTACGTGGTAATGTTTAGAATGCTTATGTGGTCTTGGAGTGGTTTTTTTTTATGCTGACATGTTACAGCTTTGGATTCGAAAAGGGACTGTTACTAACCTGTTTAGCTGAAAAATGAGTACGACGTATTCTTCAGGATATCACCATTACGTAGCAGTTACATTTTCATCCAAATCGAAAATAGCGTTTTCGAGATAAATGATCATTTTTTTAAAAGTACTATTATTAGGGATTTGGGTGGATATCAAACGACGCAATCTTTTTAGAGAAAAACTGAGTTTGCTATCGAGTTAAGGATAAAGATCATCAAAAATAAGTTTTTGTTAAAATCTTTTGTACCTTCGAGAAAAAGCCAATTTCAAAAGTGCCGCTGCTGGACTTAGCGAAAAACTGGGTATGCAGTCATGTGAAGCATGCCTACATTAACTCAACTATCAATTTTGGTCAATTTTGAGCAACCTACACCCGCGACCCACTTAATGAATAAGCGGGTTATTGAAAATGAATGAATGAATGAATCAATTTTGGTTCAAATCGTTACAGCAGTTTTCGAAAAAATTAAATTGTGTAATATTTCGTAGAATTTTTATATGGGAAGCAGCGATGCCAGGTGTGGGGATTTTTCCCCATTTTGGGGATATTTTAATCAAATGGGGAAAAACACTCTTGAAATGGGGAAAAACCAAATTATACTTTTCCTTTATTTATTGTAATTTTTAAATTAAACTCTCCTCGTTTAAAAACAAAAATATGGACGAACATGATTTTGAATATGTGGATATGAATTCAGTGTTTGCTCCCGCGCAAACAAATTTGGTACTGTTCGCAGAAGCAAGTAAGTACCACTTGAAGGGACAACCAATTCTGTAGGTACTGATTTATATGTACCTACTTAATATCCTTAATAATGCGCCATCGGATGCAGGTTGACAAATTTAATTAAGGTGGGCATTGGGTTTAATACCTACCTATTAAGAACTGAGTTACATTATCGGCTGCTTTGTTTGAGTTCAATCAGAGCTCAAAAGAAAATTTTTACGTAAGAACCTACAATGCGGTCTTCAATGGCCGCGTTCTTAAAAATGAGAGTGCTTAAATTAGATTATTAATTTCATGATCTCCATAGGCCAAAAGCATGCTATCGTAATCATAACAGGCGCGGTTTCTAAGCATCTATATCAAAGCCCAAATCTTGATCTGATAGAATTATCACAGTACTCACTCTACCTAAATGCCATAACATATTTTTACGGGTTGGTTGACACGAAAGATGGCAGAAAATTCCAGATAAAAATTTAAAAATGATGAAATCCAGTCCGCTTGGAATAACATTTTTGAATTTACGTATCTGAAGTTTTTCATACCAATCTTATTTGGCAATCCGTATTTGCATAAGTTATATGTCATCAATAGTCTCTACAATGCATTTTTTTTTAAGAAATAACTGTAGATAGCTAATTGCAACAGTTTAAACTTCGAACATTGAACATATGAATCGTCATCATTGTTAATTTAGCAGAGCGACTTGACTTGGTTCAAGTTCAAGTGTTAATAATTTTGTGAAAACAGTGTGCACCAATAACAAATTTTTTATGACGTCATTACCATCAGGAGGGCTTTATTTTAAGAAAAATAAATATGTCTTGAAGTGTTTTGTTTATGCGAAAAAATGTTTCAAAACATGTTAATCTAACCACCTAGTTTTTCTGTTATTTATGTAAAGTGGCAAAGTTTTAGTTCACTTAGGTGTGAGATCAGGGCCCGTTTTTTGTGTTGTGTTGTTGTTAATGCTATACTGCTTTGTGAACAAAAAACAAATTTTGCACATATTTGCACTCTTTTATGTAATCAACCGTTGTTGATGTGACCATATTTAAGCCTTTTTTTTCTTATTTTTTTTTTATTTATCTTTATATGAAGTTTTTTTTTTTAATTTTTTTGTATTAAATATGCTGCTAAAAGGAATACATATGTACACTAGAATTAATGAATTGATTTAATAAAATGAAATGTTTTTTTTTTTTCAAACAAGGAATATATGAAATTCGCGTAAAATAATCTATCCGCGGCGTTAATAACGCGTTCTGTTTGATGAAGCCTTAAGGCGGCTCTCAGATTGAGGCAACAACAATCCTTATAATGGGCGATCAAAGAACAGGTTTCCTTTGTCGAATTTTAAATTATTAATTTGGCACAACCAATATTTGGCACAACCCATGCGCTGTCATGTGACTTCTTCAACATCGTTCTTGAAAGAATAGTGCAAAACTCAAACGCTAACACCAGAGGCACTATCTTTCAAAAGTCCGTCCATCTACTCGCCTACGCCAACGACATCGACATAATCGGAAGAACGCAGCGTGATGTCACTGGCGCGTTCGTGAGCATTGAGACGGAGGCGGCAAAAATGGGTTTTGGCGGTCAATGAGGGCAAGACAAAGTATATGCTGTCATCAAGAAAGGACACCACCCAACACCGACGTCTTGGACAGAAAATCACTATAGATATAACTTTGAGGTGGTAAGAGACTTTGTCTACCTAGGCTCCGCTATGAACTCAGACAATGACACCAGCGCTGAGATTAAACGAAGAATAACTCTTGCCAATCGCTGTTTCTTTGGGCTAAGAAAGCAATTGAGTAGCAAAGCCCTCTCTCGAACAACTAAAGTGACCCTTTATAAGACCTTAATCATCCCAGTCCTACTTTATGGTGCAGAGGCATGGACTCTATCAAAAGCGGATAGATAGCAACTCTTGGTTGCTTCGAGAGGAAAATTCTTGGAGTAATTTTCGGTCCTGTTTGCATAGACGGTGAAGGGAGGAGGAGATACAACGATGAACTGTACGGGCTGTACAGCGGCATTGACCTAGCCAGAAGAGTGAAGGTCCAACGACTGCGGTGGCTGGGTCATGTAGAGCGAATGGATGTGAATGCTCCGGCCCGGAAGATCTTCGAATCCACACCGGCGGGACGGCGCAGTAGAGGAAGACCGCGACTCAGGTGGCGCACGCAAGTGGAAAGGGACCTTAACCAACTTAGCGTGCGAAACTGGAGACGTGCTGGCTGGAGACGCTTGTTGGTTGAGGCCCAGGTCCACCCCGGACTGTAGCGCCACTTTAAGTAAGTAAGTAATTTGGGACAACTCTTCAACGCCACAAGGAGAATTAGCAGTCACCTCAGGATGGAAAGTGTCTAGTCTAAAGATGCTATCGTTTTGTATCCCGTTTTCAGCGAGAAGAGCATTGTCCAGACGTTTGCGATACAAGATGAGTCGCGTAGATGCATTTTTGTTGATGATATTCCTTCGACATGGACGCACTCAACCCACGTACACCATCTGCCATGAACAACCTTGCAGTAAATTTTATAAAGGTTTTTGAATAATTTTCGAATCAGAAATTAATGAAGCCAACAATCGGTTGCAAGAGACTACACAGTCCATAAGTTTCTTATTTTATCTATTCGCTAATTGCGCTAAATGTGCATACAGTCCGATATACGATGACTGTTCTTCAAGATATATTTTCAGGGCGAACAATCTGGACAAATTGATACACTGATTGGCCGGATTATTCCCAAACATCGCCACTACTAGTGATTTATAGGATATTTTTGTAAAGGCAATGTGCTCTGAAAAGCAGTTAAATTGACGCCCTAGATTGAGGTGATGTCAATTTATTGTCTCAATGAAATAGGCCGTGAAGTGTCAAAACTATCTCATCAATGGGGGTAGCTTATTGCATTAATGCCAAAGAAACTCTGAAAAAATGTTATTACTTTACGTCGGTCGATGATGTCTCTATAAAGAACGCTACACTATACTACACTTTAAGTTTAAATAACTTCCTCCATCTGAAGGAGTGCTAGGTATACCTACCATACCAGGCGTAGGTACCTACCTATGAAAACGTGTAGGTATGCTTATCTCACGTCAAACTATTGTAATAACATTTTACGAGTTACTATGTTAGTTTGAGAACAAATCCCTAAAACCAATGCGAAGGCATCAGTCAATTTGTGTCCCGAAATTTATGACTTTGGAAAAATATTTACAGGAATTCATCTGGGAGCGCCCCAAACTTTGATCGATCTGTGTATGATGTGGCCAGGCACGATGTATCAATTAAAATTCGGTTTCAGATCATTTATCTTAAATGTCAACAGAAACACCAACGCGAGCCGCCCATCTCATTGCTGTGGTGATGTGGATGTCGCACATCAAAATATTTCATAGCTTTTGGCATTTAAACATGTTCGCACGAATGTGACGCATAAAGAATCATTACAACGCACCTAATACCCTCATTACGGCGGCAATGCTCGTAAAAAGGACATTACTTTCAAAAACGCCGCAGCTTTTGGTCGGACAAGCACGTTCAGCAATTCATTTTTTTTTTCGTCCATACTCCGGTATTTATTTTTATTGTATCCTGTACGGTAGGCTGGCGCGGCGCATGTTACGTACATGTAATTTCATTGAATTCACCCATTTGACACGTTCAATGCCCATTGTCCGGATGTATAGCAGGATATTTGTCATGGCGTGGGCAATAAATTACAATTCATGTCAACTGTGTAGCTAAAAGTTGATGCGGCAGGACACTTTGCGCGTTACATGTCGCGGCACCAGTGGATATAAAATTTGCTCACATTTTCTCAGATTATCCTTTTTCCGCACTTGAAACAGCACACAAGAAGTAAGTCAATACACAGAAAACTTGCAGAAATACTGAAATGGAAATTATTCTACAATAATTATCCTGTAAATGGCCGTGGCACCTTAGACGCTCGAGGAGTTGGTCAACATTTCCACAAGCGCTTGAGCTGAGCATACAATTCGTCAGAGGCACAGGATAATCAACGAGGCAGAAAAGAATTCAGCTGCTCTGCAATGATTCCATCTGTCAGTCAGGATATCAATTGTGTATGACGGCCATGGCATATAGATAACCAGGCTTGCAAACCATATACATAGTAGGAAATGACAATGTACCATCGCATCGTGACCATCACGTACCATAAATACATTTCCACTTGGGAAATGGAAATGTGAATGGGAATGTGTGCCTGATTCATAGTGTGCTACTCTGACGTGCGTCGCGTCGTCGGTCGGCGTTGTCGTCGTTCAATGTTTTCACTCAGCAGCTTCTCTGGAAGTAGAGGAACGTTTTTGCAACCCCAGCCGTAGTGTATACGGTTTTAAAGGATTGCATTTTGGCTTGTGGATTGCGGTGCTGATGTTGGGCCTTGAGCTTAACAGGTATGCATATCTATGGAGCGAGATACATAGTTAAAAAAAAAAAACAATATTCGACATAAAAACGAGAACAGAATGCTAGAGAAGGAGAAGGAGTGCCTCACCATGGTATGACTGGCATTCAAAGTGAATGGCAATTTGTTTTGTTTCCCGACATTGCTGTGGATAATCCTCCTACTCGATGTGTGTCTCTACATGTGCATCAAAACGCAAGCAGACAGTTTTAGTGGTACTTGCCGGTCGTCGTCCTGTGGATTGTTTTGGGTGGTGCAGCCATAGCAATTCGGTCGATGATTCTGACAAAGTGTCGCAGTTGTACAACGAACGACAAATGCAATTCGCTTGGCGACAGTTTTATGGCCGAATGGATTTTGGAGTCTCGCTCTCGTATCTCGAATGTAAAGAAGGGAAATACATTCGAGCACTTTGCATGTAAACAAGATTTTTAAATTGAAACTTTTCGGATACAATTTCAGAGTAAGTGATGCACCCATCACCCCTATTCCTATCCCTATTCTCCTTTAGCTATGCTCTGCTTGCTCACTAAGTGCGCTACTCTGGGTGCGGGGAACAGGATAAATAATTAGAGTGGACGTGGGTGTGTGTGTATACGGAAAGCACTTACCAAAAACAATCATGCTGAATAGGAAGGTTTCTCTATACATGACTGGACCGATTGATAGATTATTCAAAAGGGATGTGAGACAAATGCACAGAGATTAAGGACGACTGACAAAAATTCGAACTGAAAGTGGGATGTGCGTAAGTGTAGTCATCAATTTATTTGGAATCACTTAGACCCTGTCTAAGCAAGTGTCATCCGATATAGTCAATTGAAATGGAATAGACTGACATCATACAAGGTTAAATCTTTTGCCAAATAATGTCTTGATTTGTTCATGGAAAATGATTTGATTAGGTTATGACTTTTTAAATGGAAAGTGGAATGTAACTGCCACAGCTGCCCTTATTCTATTATGGTTACAGGATACAGATAGAAGTAAATATGTTTGTAAAACTAGGTTAGCTTCGAGTGAGTATATAACCGGATTAAAAATGTATAAATTGATTGGTGGTTGATTAAATTATTTAGTAAAAGCTAAGAAAAGGAGAAACATGTTGAACATCAGAGAAGTTTACAGAAACTGTTTGCTGTAAGTCAAAACCTAGTATCTACATAGCGTGCTTGCAGACTGAGCCCAGTAAAAAGGCTACGGTCCTGTTCTAAGTTGTATTATCAAATGCTTAGATTGAATAAAATGTTTATTTGACAGATTTGTTCTGCTAGGTATAATGTCCAATTTGAAGAAGACTAACTTAATCGTCAAGTGCTTTTGTTTCTCTTTTAGGGATCAGACTTTTGTTGGACTTAGGTAGGTTTTTGACAAATTCAATTTATCCTTAGGTGTAAGCTGTGATCCATTTACAAAACTATTACTTACTCAAAGCAGAAATCGAGATCAACATTTCAAATAAAGATCGCTTACCTGAAAATAAAAAAAAATATATAATTTATTTAATATATTGCCGAAATTTGCAGGTATCTACGTTAATTAATTTATGTATCTATTATTTTAAAACTGTAGCAATTTTCTTTGTAACCTCAAAACGTGAAAACTACTGGACAGATTTTAATGAAACTTTTTTGAAATGCTAGATGGTCTTAGGCTTAGGGTTTCTGTAAAAATAACGAAAACTAAAAATTAATTAAGGAGAATCATTGTTACTCCTCGCTTGCTATTCAGAAAACCGCTTTCGCTATTAATAAAAAAACCGGCCAAGTGCGAGTATCACTCCCGCACCGAAGGTTCCGTATACTAGGCCACCATGCCCTCATACTTTGCATTAGGTACGGAACGAACGGTACCTACGGTTGTAGTAAACTATAGAAATTTAAGCGTAAGAGAACACGCCTTAAGAATAATGAGTCTAGGATGTATGAGTATGAGTAGAGTTAGAGTATGGATTGGAATTGGAATCAATTTGGAAATTCACACTTATTTGAAGAGACATCTATTGTTAAAATTGGCGCAACAATTTGAATTTCATCCGTTTTAGTTGCCAAATTGACTAACGCCCAATAGGTGTCTCTAGCATTCGATAGATAAATTAAAGATGGTTGTCGCATTTGCTGCGCTTCCCAATGCCATCTACTGTAAACAGTAACGCAACAATTTGAATTTCAACCGTTTTAGTTTGCAATTTGAAAGTCAAATGTCGGTTAAAAAAATTTTGTTACGATCGGAATTGCCAAGCATTTATTTAGGTTAAAATGTAGTCCGTTTTTGCAGTCCATTCATTAATTGCAGATAAATCCTGCGCAGTAGTGCAGTTGTTAATGTGCTGGATTGCTGTGCGAGGAATCCCAGGTTCGATCCCCGGAAAAACAAAAATTACATCTTAAAGTTTTTTCTACTGCGCCACCTCTCGCGAACGTCTGACAAACATCCGAGAGTATGACTGTCATGAAAAAGCTTCTCAATTCAGCCGTTGGGACTCGGTATAAAATCGTAGGTCCCTTCCATTCGTCTCAAAAAATAGAAACTCACACAAAACGAATGGTTGCGAGAAGCTAGGCCTAGGGTGTCTACCCGCCTGTTGCGCCACCTATTTATTTTTTTTAATCCTCATTTAACAGCATCACATATTCACAAAGGTTGGGATAGGCGGACCTGAGCATCATCAGTGTAAAAATAGATGGAGCAATATTGCATACTGAGGGTAAATCATTTATAAAGATGCTGAACAAAATAGGTCCCAAGATAGATCCCTGAGGCACTCCTTGTTTGAGCGGCCGGGATATCGAGCAGCATAGTTTAGTTACAAAGATTTTATCAAAGTCCGTACGAATGTCATCGAGCATGTTGACCAGTGCAGTCGAGCAGCTATGACTAGCTAGAAAACCTGATTGGAGAGGGTTCAAAAGAGAATTGTTGGAGAGGTGATCAATAACTTGTTCATTAAAAACCTTCCCAAATACCTTTGACAAGCACGGTAGAATGCTTATGGGTCGGAAGTCACTGAAAAAAGACGCATTGGCTTTTTTTGGCAATAGGGATCACTCTTGCATAATTCTTTCCAGGCCTGAGGAAAAGTTGAGGTTGTGATGCAAAAATGTATTATATGAGTGTTAGAGGACTTATGATTGCAGGTAAAATCAGATGTATAAATCGAAGTTTCACACCGTCTTCACCAATTGCATTTGATTTTAACGAAGTAGTGATGGAAAATATTTCACTCTCTGTCATTACTTCAAAGTCGGATGGCTTCACCACATTGATGTCAGAATCAAGGCTGCTATCAAAGACAAAACTATTTAGTGGCGAATCGCTATCTAGGAAATAATTTATTATTCAACTCGTCGGGGTCTAAATCACAATCGTTATTACTTCTAGTGCTTACAACAATCTGACAAAGGTTCCGCCAAAGTACTTTTGAAGGCAACGAAGTATCAAGTTTAGCCGAGAAAAAATTGCGTTTCGATTCACGAACGGAGAGCGTAGCGTGGTTACGCGCTATTTTATAAGCCTCCCAGTAAACCAAGGGCAAGCTTTATATTCCCACCGTTTTTATGGGGACGTATTAGTCATTAGGTATAGGTACTGTCCAGACAAGTTTTTTCTTCTTTTAACACATCAATTGTTAGATATAAGCGAGAAATTGAATTGAAGCGAAAAATGTTGTTATTACCCACTTTTCCTCATTGACTAGAGGTCCCGTGAAATTCACGATATTTTTCTGTTTTACAATAAATTGTAAATAGAGCAGCGCATTTTGATCGTAATTTGAACGTAAATTTAATTTCATAAGTATCCGTCGTCCCGAAGACAAACCGCCACCGGGAGCTGCTAACTGAATCAATTTAACTTTTTTAGTCACTATCAGGGCCATTTAAAGAGGCAGAATCCAAAGATCTTTATGAAAAGAATTTCGAAGGTTTCAACGGATCTTTAACTTGTAATGTCACACCCATACTTTTCTAGGCACTTTCCTTCAGACCTTCAGCTAAAAATCGAAACAGGGCGACCAACAGGGAAAGACATTTCGGAGTATAGATATCAAAAGCCAGCAATGGATTTTAAAAAGATATGGAGCGTCATGTTCAGGATTCCTATGAAGATCCTTAAGTGTATTATTATTAATCCAATCAAATTTATTATAATACGACTTCCCATAAAGACAGCCATTAGTACTCGTTAGGCTCTTCCTTATGACAGGAACATATCCCCCTAAGCTGAATTATACTTCCGAACTTTTAACGAAATTTATTACCAACTTGAAGACATCTAAGCAAATGTATCTTTGTCATACATTTATACATCTATCTCTTACGAGTTCTTAACACTTAGGTACATAGGAAAAAATTCTGGCCAAGATAAATAAGCTTAATTATCCAGATATCTTTATACTGTCATCCCTCTAATGAAACTCAATTTCTTTATCGCACTGTGGTTCAGAGATTAATCCACAGTTTTCGGGATAATCCTCTCGCCATCACTGTGAACATGCGTCCGCCATCGTAAATGTTGAATCCTAATTCCGATGATATCATCCATACACACTTGTCCAAAAGTTCACTCAATGTGGCTAATCCGCCCTTACTACCCATTGTGCCATAAACAGAAAAACTTTTTCGCCCCTTTTTTCGATCTCTTTTGCGATGACCCTTCTCAGAGTTGGTCAATAAAAAAAAATTAGCCTAATTAAATGAATACAACCGAAAATCCACCTGCTTATATAAAATGCTCACTCGAGAACCGAGATGGGCCACCCATTACGGCGAGTAGGCGTGTAGGCGGCAAATTAAAACGTCAAATTCAAAACAGAAAATTCCAATAAATAAACCCAGAAACACAAATAAAAAGATAAAAATCACGAAACGAAATCAAATTAAA
Organism: Cheilosia soror; assembly: GCA_949372485.1. Lineage (NCBI taxonomy): Eukaryota > Metazoa > Arthropoda > Insecta > Diptera > Syrphidae > Cheilosia > Cheilosia soror. The sequence goes on from OX443561.1 coordinate 125,802,101, forward strand.
TGTTCCGCAACATCAACTCGCCATCAACCTATGGTGCGAGTATTTGGTGTCCTGTCCGACAAATTGTAGCAATAAATCAATTTAAATATTATGTCCATGTTGTTTTTGCCTGCCGATAACTGTAACTGCCCCTGAACCACTGTATCTGTAAGTTGAAAACAATAGCACACGCTAGCTGACGCTAAATTTATTCCACTGTTCTGCGATGCTGAATAGAAATTTTTTATTACGTATCTCGTATCTCTCATTTGCTCCTTCTCATCCCTAGCCCTTGTGACCGACGCGACGCGACGCCCTGTCACAATAATAAAAGGGACTCATTTTCATAATTGAAAAAGACAATTAAATGTGCCCATTGACGGAAATCTTTACGAAATAAAAATAAAGAATAAGTCATAAAAACCAGAAGCCAACAGCCAGCGGGTGGCATAGATAGTCGCCCTCGTGCATCCTTAGATCATCAAGTTCATTCAAGGATGCTACACACCAAAGTTGGGGGGCATAATATAAAAGTAGACGTTTTGGTGTTGTTATTTTGTTTCTCGTTTAGTGCTGCTTAAATTTTTGCAGACATTATACAAGCGCCGGCACAGACCAACGATGGAGGTCCTGAAGCCGTCTTTTACAACGATTTTTCGGTGCAGATCTCCCAAGGGTCCTTATTGCAGGCGTTTTCTGCTTCAAGTTGTGTGTGGATATAAAACTCATTTATAAAGCAGGTTATACCTACACTACGAGTGCCATGCCAACCCGAAAAGGGGGATGTGTTACAAGTGTGAAAGGCTACAAAAAACAGACACATCAAACAAGGACTAAGGAGAGTACACCAAGGAGAAAAAAAAAACAACCAACCCGAGTGCAATTAATGCGATCTAAAGTGGGAATTAGAGCATCTGCATTACACAGCGAGCTATTCATTACAGATAGAGGTCCTTTTTTTTTGTGCTCTCTGTGTGTGTTCTTTTATTATCATTCTTCGTTCCTTTTGTCAGAATTACTTGTGTGTAATCAGTTCTGTAGTAGGTGTCAAATGGATGTATCCCTATCCCTACTTCCAGTAACATTTATTGTTGCATTAAGCAAGGATAAAAACTCAGTTGAGAGTACCGAGAGGATTCATTGCGAAATGGGGGGTTAGGGGAAAAAAATGGAGCAGAAAAAGTTATATACAGCCCATATGTGCAGCATATAGCATTGCTGGCGTCTATATTGTATCCTTTTGATGGCATGGAGGCCGACACTCAGGACACACGTTGTTAAATCTGAATGGAATTAACTCATTGTATATGGGATGTCGCTCAGCGAAGCCACTCAGATGGGCACTCTCTCTCAGTCCGGCTACCCGAATGAATACAGCCGACCTCGAGGGTGGCGTATGTAAATAAAATCGTATACACGCGTGTGTACCTGAGAAATGCAGAAAATAAAAAAATCTACATAACCACACTGTGATCGTTTTGTATGCATATGCCCTGTGTTCCGTTCTGGTCCCAAATGTTTTTTGCAATCAAATGGCATACATAAGGGACCCAATTGCCCTAAAGCTCGTGGGTAGCTGTATATCAACGATCCAAGGAGTGCATGCATACTGCGCATACATACAGTGGTGTGAAGAGCTGTGATTTTTTGTACAGTGTTTTTTTTTTTTCGGAAGGCTCGTAGAACCGAATAGAAGTGGAGCTGTCTTATATGCACTAAGGGCTGCAGGCCTATACTCGAGAGTGGTGTGTAAAGAATGAAATTGGAAGACGGATGGTGGCATTTCCTGTGGGAATGAATCGTATGTGTGTTGTGGTTCAATATTTGACAACAGGAATGAACACAAAAAAAAAAGTAATAAAACAGAAACTGGGTAAATGGAGCATCTAGTGCGCTGTTCCAAAGGTGGGAGAGTACTTATTTGTAGGTATCTGCGGTAGATTCCCCAATGTAAGATTGGAGACAGGATTAGATATTTGCATTCATCGGTTTCTCCCATTTTATTGCTGCAAACTTTGATTTGGCTCTAAGCAATATCCATGCCGAACATTTTGAATTTAAATTTCATACCATGTTAGAAAATCGCAACATCATAAGCACGAGTAGTGCGAAAACTACATATTACTTTATTTTCGATGTGACTCAGTGGTTAGTGTGTGTTGAAGTTGAACTACTGAGCAAGGTACCTATTTCAGGTTCAGGAATCAGCACCTGAACCCTTACAATGTTTTCTCTATCTTATATCTCGAAAACGTTGGAAAAACATTCGAGTGTGCAATAGTCTACAGAAAACTGTTTGAAGCCTGGATAAAATTGTGGGTTCTTTTCATTTGTAACAAAAACAAAGCGCACGTGCGATGTAAATTAAGAGATGCTAAGTTTGGGCTCATATATGGACCTCGTTGCTCCCAATATTCAATATTTATTTATTGGCTTTGGTCATGAGACGTCAACCATAGAGGTAAAGTCGAGGCTGCTGACTTTCTGGCAAGACAGGGAACAGAGAGAGCTTCATAAGACCTGAACCTTTCTGAGGCATAGGGGAACACACCCTACGAGAAGAGTTCAGGAGGGTTGAAAAGGAAAAAAGAACCACAGCGCAGATTTTAAAAACCTTCAGGGTCTGAGGCAAGCTAAGAAACTTCTAGGGAACTATAACCTAAAAAGATTCAAAAATGTATTGGACCAAAGCAAAGACAACCTAAGAATACTCTCAGGTCTCCTAACAGGACACTGTAAACTAAAGGAAAATTGTGGTTGGAAACAAAAACTGATCGCAAGGTAAAACCATCATTCCTCGGTAAATTCCGTAAGCTCATCTATACTAGAAGTTCCATACAACGCACTTTACCATCCAGCGCAAATAGCTGGCCACAAATAGAGAAATATCACAGTCACCTTTGTATCTCAATGAGCCATTAATTAGTTAAATAGGTAGTTGAATACGTAAACGCCTGATTAAACATTCCCCAGAGATATGTAATTTTTGGTCGTCAACTCTTGTTTGAGGAATTCTTCAGGTAATACCTCCGGCAACAGGGTACAGCTCTTTCCCTGATAGGTACTTCGTGGATGGATAAATGGATTTATTAATTTTTGTAGACAGTTGGCTACCAATATGATTGATAAATAGAGGATATATTTGTTTTCACGGTGTTCAAAAACTTATTGAGAAGAGTTTGTGAAATCCGTTCCTTTCCTTCTCCATTCCCATTCATTTTCAGCTATCTTGAGCGGCTTCTTAATGGTCTTTTCTTCCCATCGCCATTGATTTTTCTACCATTATTATGCAAATCCATAAAAGATGAATGTTCTTTTCTTTTAGAAATAATAGCACTCTAAAGTTATTGAAGTTACCATCAACAAAAAGGTATAGATGATAAAACAGTAAAGCTTTTATTTTGGAAAGGAAAACCTCATTTATATTTCCTCCTCTTGGATTTTCACTAACAAAGATATGTATTAAAATCTACAAGATAGAAACAGCTTGTATAGCCTTGTACTCCCTCTAATGTAACGTTCCTTTCGACTGCATTTCGTCAGCGCATATCACTATGACAAGAGAAATTTTCATTACGCTATACATCTCCCATATGCAACTCCCTTTAGTTCTGTTGCACTTGGTAGCTTGGTACCCATGAGTGATTATTTTTTTCGAATGTCACCTATTTGTGTTAACAGAAAAAGGGTTTGTGTAACATCCTGCACAACAAAAGTACAAGAAGTACACCCTGATAGCTATTTCGTCCAACAGTAAGACTTTTTTTGTTGGTGTTCCCGGAAATATCCTGGCAAAATTAATTGAAAAAAAAAAAAAAAAAAAAAAAAATAGAAAAACTATGCACGGGATGACGATATGACGGCCACGTCCGAGGGGTTAAAAAGGAAACGACAATGCCATTAGTTACTTCTCGTGCAATAACACCAAAAGCAACAACAATTAATTGTGATGATGATGGCTTGGTTTTTTTTTTTTTTTTTTTGTGAAAAATATATTATGTAGGTACATGAACATTGGTATGTTATTGACAAGAACAAAACTGGTCCAGTCACTGTTCACATTTTTAATCAGAATTTACTCTATCTGCGAACAAAAAAAAAAGGAAGAATAAACCTGTTAGCGCACAAGAACCCGGTAAATTGGGTTTTCATTAAAATTGAAAAAAAAAAAAAACGTTTATCTAATGCATTGTTACATGAAAATGTCCTTTGGGGCGTTTTAAGACAATGAAACCTAATTTTTTTTCTATCGACCGACATTGTCTTGATAGTTTTCACTACAGAATAAGAGCCATCCTTTTACGATTGGAAAACCTATGGACATTGGTACTACTGGTTAGGGACATTCAATTAACACTGCAATGCCTGTTTTATTGAATCTCCTAATACGAGTACATATAGCATCGTATAAGAAGGAATAAATCCAATTCCGGTTAACCAAATATCGTCCTACAAAGTAAAGTCAATTAAAAACTGTCTGACCCAAAGGCAAGACACACAAAACTGATATACGAACAAGTTAAAACCAACACTAATCCCAATTCGACAGAGGATAAGAAGAGAAAGGAAAATTGCAAAGAATATGGCAGGAGAGCCAGAATATAAATGTGTCAAAGTAGAATGGGAAATATTTTGGTACAGAGCATGATGTGGAATTTCATTTTACATTCTAGAAAAGTTCGTATTTCTTAGTTATATAGGATAGCTGACAGCCAGTATTAGGGTGAGGGAGGGTTTTTTTTTAATTGTCTTTCAAATGATTTATCAAATGTTCAACAATTCATTTCAAGGAAGACGATTATCATCGACATGAAAATAATAATAGCCTAGACGCAGCTAGGGCAATTATTGTGTACATACACCTTCCGGGTAGTACACATAATTTGAAGTCCTTCTCTATGCTAATGTCTTGCAATAATAATGATGAATAGTTAGGTAGCTAGTTGTGAAATTTGTTAATAGGCAGACATTTTGAAATATTAATAATGGTCTTTGCAGTATGCCGATGGCTAGGTTTATCTTAATGACCAGTTTAATACAAGTGTATCGTCAATTAAAATGTTAAGGATCTCAATTTACTGGGAAATGGACTTTATCACCAAGTCTTAATTGAACTTTTAAGTTAAATACTAGAACATTATCTACATAAATAGTTTGATAATTGTCCACCCATTTTGGGTAAATTATTCAGCTTTAAATAATAAAAGCAATATACAATGGAATTGGATAATAACTTAATGTAATTCCACGAAGAACGTGACGATTTAAGTCCAAACATTTTAGGAAAAAAAATATAAAAATACTTAACTTAAAAAATTGGTTTGTTCTTCAATATACCGTAGACTTAAATTCTACAATTTATTTAGCGTGTGCGTGATTTCGAAAACAACTCAACTAACTAACTCACTTCCGCACATTCCACACATTTTCTGTGAGCTGAATACAGATAGATACTTAGAAGATACAGAGCCCCGATAAATGTGTCAGAAGATTAGGACAGCATTTATTAAAACGAGTTATAGAGAAAAGTCTAGTTTTGGCATCCCTGCCAAACTCGTCCAGTTGTGAAGGATGACTATGGAGAATTCACGCTGCTCCATCAAGGTAAAAAACTTACCGAGACCTTCAACGTCAAAAAAGGACTAAGACAAGGCGATGCGCTTTCATGTGACTTTTTCAACATCGTTCTTGAAAGAATAGTGCAAAACTTAACCGCTAACACAAGAGGCACTATCGTTTAAAGGTCTGTCGATCTACTTGCCTACATCGACGACATCGACATAATCTGCAGAACGCAGCGGGTTATTAGTTCTGTCATCAGGAAAGGACACCCATCGCCGACGTCTCGCACAGACTATCACTGTAGAGTGATATAACTTTGAGGTGGTTAAGGACTTTGTCTATAGCCTCCACTATGAACTCAGGCAATGACACCAACCAGCGCTGAGATTAAACGAAGAATAACTCTTGCCAATTGCTGTTTCTTTGGGCTAAGAAAGCATAATTGAGTAGCAAAGCCCTTTCCGAACAACTAAAGAGACTCTTTAAAAAAAATAATAAATAGGTATCGCAACGTAACAGGCGGTATACACCCTAGGCCTAGCTTCTCTCAAACGTTCGGTTTTTTCCTAGGTATCAAAAACAAAAAAAATGTTTTGATGCAAAAAGTTTCTCCAAACAATTCTAATAGTGACTGCAAAAAAATGTGTTCAAAAATCTCTTCGCTAATATTTTTTATGATTTTTTGAATGGGATGATCTCAGAAAAATGTTTGCAGATTTTTTCAGTCACTATTAGAATTGTTTGGAGAAACATTTTGCATCAAAACGTTTGTTTTTTTTTTTTTGAAACCGAGGAAAAAAGTAAAAAAAGTAGACTTTCACAAAATTCTAAATTCCTAAATTTTTAAATGGGTACTTAATGGGTTAAGGAAAGTTTTGTATCATTCAAACGAAATTTAAATGAACTTTCAATTGATGCCAAAAATTTAAATGAACTTTCCATTGATGCCAAAATTTACATGAAGTAAGCTCAAATTATGAGCAGAATTAACTTTAGTTTTGTCAAAATACTTATGCTGGCAAGGGCCACTCTATATGCTGCAAGCCTTTACTCAAGCTGCTTCAATCGTTCTACAAGTTCGTTGGGTAAAGTAATTAAAAATTTAGCAAATTTGTACAAAAAACTGTTAATGGGCTCTTTCGAATATTTGGCAAACGTTTCGACAGTATGGGACAGTAGAAAAACCATTATAGTTCGCTGATTGTTTCTTGAGATTAAACCTAGATACTATTTCTCGATCGGTAATTGCAGATGCCAAGTTTTGAGATAATGTTCCCCAATTTGATAAAAAATAAAATCTATTATTTCTACCGGCTTCTGAAATACCTTGATGGATGGAGACATTGGATGCGTTTTTTAGAAAATCTAAATTTAAAGCCGAAAATGTCAGCATATTATGGACCAAAAGTTGTAGGTACATTTAAAACCTAAAAACTAATTGTTCTAGCTTATTCCTGGAAGCACTATCTACAAACAGATGGAGAGATTCACACAATTTTGGAAGGCATTTTATGAGTTTCTCTGTCATTGCAATTGCAGATAAGAATAATTGCTTCTATATAGAAGGACCTTTCCTGCATGGTATGTAGTTTAAAAAACTTTTTTATTCCTAATATTTTATTAAATTATATACCTAAGCATATTCCAAAAATACAGCAACATGACCATGGCAGGAAAGGGCCTTACAATCGCCATAGCTTCAAATTGTACCCATAACGATGCGTTTCAATTACCACCACAGCAGTTCAGGAGATGAAGTGCTAAATGAATTAGGAAATCGGGGTAATATGTAGGTAGATACCGCTTTTCTGCCAAAAAACGAGGAATGCAAAATTTGACAAAAATCTGTCTTGAACTTAAGTCATTAGTGACCTCAGAAAATTAATAGTTGTTGTGATGCATTCCTTCTTTAATAATAAAATAATTTTGTATATATAAAACGGTTAACTCTAATACAAAACCAACTATATTGCACGTGAGGCTGATGTTTCCCACTTAAACTGAACATTGACATTTAAAAAATGTCTGTTCATGTAGTACATTTGGATAGTTCGTCTGCTTACCTAAACAAGATGGCTCGATTAGTTTTATTCAGTCAAGTCTATAAAAGCTATATTTACAGTATCACTTGGTTGTTTTTAGCAAATCAATTTTTCTCCGTGTACTACTGATAGATAAATGAAAACATTTGAGCTCACCATTAGCCAGTGGTACTCGTATACCCAATTGTCAACAGGCGTTTATAGTTCAGTTTTTATCCATTTACCCGCATTACGTAGTTAAGTTGCTCAAGAACTGAGGTTATAGATATATTAATTGCCAACGAAATTTATTGTCGTACATATTTAGCCTATATAGCGCTAACCAATTCTAATCTTCTTTCACCAAATTGAAGCTTATCAATCATAGATGTGTCGAAAAGAAATATAATTTAAAAAAAATATTTGCAAGATAGGTAAAATATTTTTTTTAAACACCATCATTTCATTAACAATACCTCAAAGCCTTCGATCAGTGTCGATGTCGAACTCTGTGTAAAGCAGAAATGAAAAGGAGAATCATACACATAGAATGTTGCTATGCAATAATTGACCTTAATCAAACAACTAATTTGTGGAGCTTTATACAAAAAAAAAAAAACCGTAAACATACGACCAATTAAAAATAATTGAATGTATTGCATAAAATGATACTGTATAAACGTTTTAAATATTTTGTAAATAACAAAGAGTAAAGCTATCCTATTCTGTCAATATCCGTTTACCCAATCAAAGGCAGTCCACTCAATTAATTTGAAATTAATTTGTAATCATTGTTTAATTCAATACAAGGCACCATCCGCCTCATGTTTTTTTTTTTTTTATTATGTAGGTATGTATTTGGAAACATTTTTAAAAAAATACAACTTTTTAAATTGTCATTGAGCTGTTGTACTGCAAACAAGTACGAGTATGTCATCTACTTGATATGATTGCAAATAGATTGAGCGGAAAAATGATTTTCCATTTTAAAAACAACCCAAAAAAAGGTAAAAGTACTACCTATATAATAGCTGAATAACAATAAGAGGAATTTTTTGATGTGTGTTTTTAATTGATTTTCGATTAATATTCAACGAAATTTCATCATTCAAGCAGAGGTACCTAGTCATAAAAAAAATTACAACCATGTGCCTTTGAAAAGGGACAAAAAAGTACCTATCCTGTTGCTCAATAAACCAAAACCACCATGTCGGGAACAAAACGCTGAGTGAAAAAAAAAAAATTCTTTTCCCACATGTGTGATGTCAGTCATTCCAATATGGTCAGATGCAGATGTGCGAGTACGTACTTTTTTTTCACGACCGCACATCCATGTTAAATTTAATAGAAAGTCTTATTTGCATTTTGTGCTTTTTAGGGGTGTCCATAAAATGATATTTTAATTGAAAAGACTGGTTCGGCGCTGGGGTCCTTTCATACCCAGAGTCCGTGTGACAGTTATTTAGCATTAATGTTTTTGAAATGAGCTAACAACCTATTCAATTCATGGGACACAATTTTGTGCATCAAGTATTCGAAAGAAATTTACTTACCCCACACCTGTCTATGACTGTTTATTGGGCTCGCTCGATAGGACTACTGTTATTCCCTTCGTATTTGTAGACAAACTAAAATGAACTTATCATCTTTCTGATTACTTAAAAAATGCTTAAGCTAGTAGGTGCTCTTGGTGAATTTGAACAGATCCGATATTTCTGCTTCGGCCAGTTCCGAAAGGTTTTGAAAGAACCTAGAAACCGGGGGATCGGAGATGTTGTTTCAGAAAGGCGGGATATGGCCATATGGCTACCACTAAAACTCGCAAGACTTTGTAGCTAACCTGCTGATACGACAAAAGATGAAATGCCTATGAGCATGCGAATTAAGTTCTTTTCTGGAGTCCTAAAATTTATATATTCTTTTCTTGTTCAGTTCTGGCCATAGGGCTCAAGCAGAGTTGCAGTCTATTTATGAAGATTTTTGAAGATTATTTTCTTATTTAATTGTAATCCCACACAGTATTCCAATCGGAGGTATTGAAGAGGCGTCTGCCTCACTTCCACTCATCGCTGGCCCCAATCTTACTAGCTTATTAGCCTATTTGTTCTCTTCGATATTTCTACGTCCAATAATCCAACATCGTTCCTAATGCCTCCAAGGGCATCTGAAGAAAACTTACAAGACTATAGGATACTCTGTATAAGACCCTCATCATCACAGTCCTGCTTTATGGCGCAGAATCAAGATCTCCTTGGTCGCTTCGAACTCAAAATTCTTCGAGTAATTTTCGGTCCCGTTTGCGTTGACGGGCTTTATAGGAGGTGATTTAACAGCGAACTCTACGAGCTTAAGACATCGTCCTGGTCATAAAAGTAGGTATCACTCGACTAAGATGTCTAGGATATGTAGAGCGAATGGGCACCAAAGCTCCGGTCCGAAGAGTCTTCGATTCCAACCCGAAGGGACAACGCAGTAGAGGATCTCACCTTGCACAAGTGGAAGGGGACCTCAACCAACTTGGAGTGCGCAACTTTGAGGGGGCTATTTTTCAAAATCTTGTCACAGGCTCAAATTTTTAAATGGCACGCAGGATTTAGCCTGATTGTAGCAGTTAATTCAATATTATCCAAATACAAATTGCTAAGGCAATCAGTTGACTAGAAATAAAGTACAAAATCATACACGATCATTCAAATATTCTTCCACTCTTTGAGGGGGGGGTCATTTTGAAAGAAAGTTAAGCAGAAACCCGTTTTAAAAACTTGTTGAGAAAACGAAAGCAATTCTCTGTTGATTGGAATTATGGCTTTTTCGAACAACGCAACTGCACAATAAAATAAATCATCACGTCATTTATTAGATGCTTCTGAAATATTTCCAGCGATCTGGACGCATTTTCAGAAAATCAACAATTTATCCCTTTCGGTAGTGGTCATTATTTAATGTAATTTTTAGGTACAGAACTTTAAAATAAAATAGAACACACGCAAGTCATGGTATAATGACGAATGACCATGGTGTTGCCTTCATAAATTTTAGGCCATTATTGCGTTCGTTATTATGGACGTCCTCGTTGCCTTTTTGAATAAAGCGTAATTTGAAGGTCTAATTAATTGTAACTAATTTTTCGAGGAGCTGGGGCTGTGTCGTAAGTCTGTTCTCATGGCGATCTTTTTTTTTAAATACTTCTCCCGGGAAAGGCAAACTTATAAGGCTTCAACAGCGCCCCGAGATGCTCGCAGATGTATGCTAGTTCTGTACTTAAATTGCTGCAAATTGTAGTCTTCTGGAAATATATCCCCAGAAAGCGAGTTCCAAAGTTTTCTTGTCCTGTAACAGAAGGAGATTTGGAGGAAACAGTATGTCCTCGCGATTGTCAAGTGCGTACAGTATGAAAATGAGCATTAGCTGCCTGTCTTGTGGGGCGCCCAAAAGTTGAATTTCGAGGGTTAATGACTTTGAGTTCCTCGGAACATCTACCATTGGAGTACCTACCTATAGAACAAGCATAGGTCAGCGACTTGTCTTCTGTGCACCAACGGTTGTAGATTCGATGTGAGTTTTGGGTCTCCAATAAGTCGAACTTCTCGTCTCTGTATGCTGTCAAGTAAGTTAAGTGAATGTGTTGGGGACGAGCTCCATATATGGGAACAATATTCCAGGCCTGGTCTAACCTGTGCTTTGTAGAGAAGAAGAAGTTACTTGGGGCTAAAGTACCTCTTTGCTCTAAATAGGTAGCTTAACTTAGGATGGTCCTGCCATGTGATTCCTTAATTGACTGAAGGTGCATTGCAAACGTAATGGTGGGGATAACCGTACTGACTTTAAGAAGGGAGTAAATAATGCCTAAAACAAAGACAGCAGCAGAGCGTCCGGTTAAATTTGTGCTGCAAAATAGGATTAGTGGGAGCTTGAAGGTTACCGGAATTTTGTGGATATACATTTCGAATAAAAAAGTTAATAACCCCAAAATGCTAAATAAATAAAATAAAACGAAGGTCCGCTGTATTTAAAAATTTGCAAGAAAACGCACAAAATATGACAAAATAAATAAATAAAATATCCCGCAAAGCACTTGTCAATATTTCCGTCATAATGTTTATGGCCACGACAACATTTTAATTCATTTATCCCAACAAACTAAAAATTATTTTATCATGGGTTTAAATAGGTAGTCCATAAAAATTAGTAACATTTCCAATTCCCTTTGAAGCAGCCTAAGAGAATCCTGATGATAGGTTTTAGTTCATCCATGAGCACTTCGAATGACCGATTTTCAATATTATACAGGCGAATAAATATACATTTCTGAAATTATTTTCTCCTCAGAAAATTACTTAACAAACTGTTACTCCACTCAGAGTAGCATTTAAACATTATTTTATTGTTCAAGAACTAAGTGTCCCATTAAATGTAAACTCCCACTGAGTACAAAATGAATTTGCTTAAAACATCCACATTTGTGTGTACGTTTCCACAATAACTGACAGCGTGTCACTAATGCATATCACCCTCCTAGCCTAATCCACTTCAAGCTAGGCAAAAAAAAAAAAAAAAAACTTTTAAAGACAAATTGTCCAGCATTAAAAGGAACACTTCAAGCCAAAACGTTTTGCATCAACCAAATTCTCATCATAAAGTAATCAACATCCAACACCCAATGGATCCCATTAAAAAATAAAGACGGCCTCGGGTAAAGTGGGCCCCTAAAGTGGGTTTTCCAAATAAAGCCGGAGGGGTGTCAGTGAATATGAAAAGAAATAACCTTCTCAAAGCGTTTTCAAACTTATCACGTATGCCTGCCTGCTGGTAAAAAGAGAAACTAAAATATGGCCCACTCTATGTAGCTGTCATTCATGTCACACACCTTGAGGCAATTACTGAAGGACACTTTGACAAAGAGAATATAGGCAAAAGTTCATCTTCTAATCAAAAGAAATGGAGTATATGCAGGACCTATATAGAGACAGCCACCCAACTGACAAATGTGACGGAATATCCTTCGTCAACTGACAACAACTATTCATCTGGGTATTTAATAGTTTTTTTTATTTTTTAAGTTGACTTTTTGGACAAGCAATGAATGCATGGTTTCCATTGAAACGAACTCTTAGATGGTAATTTGGTAGAGGGAGAACATCCTTGGCAAACAACATCAGAAGGTAGAATGTACAAACCAAATTTTTGGCCAAGGTCTTGAGCTGCTTTTTGGTTATTTCTTGTGAATTTACTTCCTGCATTCGTACAGATGCAGGGAAAGGGATTTTCATCATCAGTTTGTGGACCACTATATTCCACCAGCCATCCCAGCACCGCATCCCATTACCGCAGAAACTATCCATCTTTGAATTTAATTGAGAGACAAAAGTTAAGCAAACTACGAGGGCCGGTAAGAACTATCTAAGAAATACATACAGTGCTGGGATGGTGTGTGTAGACATACTTACAAAAAAAAATTGAATTTTGAGTTTCTCCGGATGCTTCTGGAATTTAAGATGAGAACGCTGCTGGCAAGTGGAAAATGGCGAGCACCTCCGTACTCGCAGATTCTCTAGGACATCGGATGCAAGCAACACCAGGGAGGCGCGAGCGTATTTCCCTTGGCAGTATACGAATGGAAGCAGCTAGCAGGTCCTTTAATATTATTTCAGCGTTATAGCAGAATTATTTCATTGTTTTCTGGCAAATGTATGTATATATTTTTGAAGCACACGAAATTCTCAAGAAACCGACTCGTTTGTCGTAGGGCGGGAAAGTGCGCCAGCCCACTTTAAATGTTAAGTTGAGGAACAAAATAATACAAAGTGTTTTTGGCGAAGAAGCGCGTGAGTAGAACTATCGCAGATGGAATATATAATGCGACAGGGGCTACATTAAATTTATGTATTTATATGAAATCCTTTTCCCTTGGTATACAGCCACTCGTTCATATCTAATCATTTTAATTGGCAAATTCGTTAGGCTTTCAACATCGGTTTGTCATTTTATCTGTCTGTTTATTTATTCACTTGGCTGTTTATTCATTTCCGTGCTTATATTAGTACCGCAGCTTAAACTAAGCAAAGAGCCAGGATAGTGAGGTATATAACTGAACAAAGTTGTCGATTGGTAGGTACCTATAGCCGCAGCAACAAATGGAGTGTCTTAGAAAGGGTTTTCCAATATAAGATAGGCAGTAGGTTTTGACAATTTATGGTTTAATTTTTTTTTTAGATCGTTAATCAAATTATACCATGGCTGGAGTGGGGAAGCGAGGAGTAACAACGATTCTCGCTGGTTTGGGATTGACCCTACAATTTCTGTTGGGAAATTTTGTCGAATTTCTCATAGACACAATCACTTTGGTAGGAATGATTTCGAACTACACCACTAATTCATCATCAGACTCCTTTTAACCCTAGATTCATAAGCATGGGTGTCACAGACCTTCTCAGTTGATTAATCAGTGAGAGCATTCGGTGTGAAGGAGATACAAACACGTACCTTTTTTTTTAAATACTTCTCCCGGAAAAGGCAAACCTAAAACGCCTTATAAGCGTCCCGAGGTGATTGCAGATGTGTGTTTGTTCTGCACTTAAATTGCTGCAAATTGTAGTCTTCTGGAAATATATCCCCAGGAAGAGAGTTCCAAAGTTTGCTTGTCCTGTAACAGAAGGAGTTTTGGAAAATTAATGTCCTCGCGGTTGTCAAGTGTACTGTATGGTCATGAGCATTAGAAGCCTGTCTTGTGGGGCGCCCAAAAGTTGCATTTCGAGGGATAATGTCCTTGAGTTCCTCGAAACATCTACCATGGAAGTACCTATAGAACAAGCATAGGTCCAGCGACTTGTCTTCTGTGCAATAGCGGTTACAGATTCGATGTGAGTGTAGGGTCTCCAATAAGTCAAACTGCTCGTCTCTGTATGCTGTCAAGTAGGTTAAGTGAATGTTTTGGGGCCGAGCTCCATATATGGGAGCAATATTCCAGGCCTGGTTTAACCTGTGCTTTGTAGAGAAGGAGAAGTTGCTTGGGGCTAAAGTACCTCTTTGCTCTAAATAGGTAGCTCAACTTAGCGGACGCCGATCTTGCGATATAGGAAATGTGGTCCTGCCATGTAATTCCTGAATTGACTGTGACGCCTAGAAGGTGCATTGAGTCCTTGGGATGGATTGGATGGTCATCCATTTGGATCTGAGGAACTGTTGATGCATTTTTCCTGGAAAATGTACCTTTCAGTACCTTCCTACAAAAAAGAAAGCTTAGTGCCGCGCAGGTTTCATTGGTGCATAGACGTTTAGTTTTGAAATCTCAAAATCAACCCAGAAAAAATTGGATTTTCTACGATTGCACAAAGATGCGTAAGACCAGATTTTTCTGTACCTCATAAAATTCGAGTCGATCGGTTCAGTGAACCAACAGCCAATAGCGGTATGTCAACGATAAGCAAGATTCGCCGAAATCATTCCAGGCTTTCCCTGAGAGTGTGAAGGAGAGCATGAGGTAGTCAATTCAAGAACTTAGCCTTTCGCAGACATTACAAACAAATTTAACTTTCTCAGGAGTTGGAGGAAATCCAACAGAGGCAACGCCTCGTGTTTTCAGCGACGAGGCCCATTTTTTAATGAAACAACCTACATCAAGAAGCTAGCTTGCCGGGTTTGGGACGATGCCAAACATGAGGCCTACCCAGTGGTAATGTATCCGCAGAAAGTCACTGTTTGTTGTGGATTTTAGGCTGGTGGCTTCATCGGTTCGTACTTAGAAAACTCTATCACTAGAAACAAAGAGAGTACCGACCGATGATAATCGATTTCTTTTGGCCCAAATTGGATGGTATATGATGGATGTGAACGACATTCGGTTCCAACAAGACTGCGCTACATTCCATATACCTTATGTTACGATAGATACTCTACACGAGCGATTCGAGGTCATGATTATCTTATGCAAAGGCAACGTAAGCTGGGCCACCGAGAGCTTTCGGTTTGACCCTGCTTGTCTTTTTGTTTTTGGGTGTTTCCTTAAGTTACAAATCCGTACCATATAATAAGCCGCAAGTGACCGGTGCCTTTAACGTCAATATACCTAAGCCACCGGAGTCATCAACAATATGACCTCTCCAGCCAAGCCACGGGCGATTATTTGAACAATGACATTCTCGACACTGCGCGTCCCTTTTGCAAACGCTACGTATAGGTTGACAGTCTTGTAGTTGTAATTGTAAATGAAAAGCAAAAAATGATGACTCCAAAAAAAAAAAAAAAACCATGCATTCAGTCCCCAATAGTTTTCTGGGTATGTCCACACATTAAAAACAACTTTTGACACCTACTTCGTCATAATTTTAAACTCATCAAAT
This sequence comes from Cheilosia soror, assembly GCA_949372485.1. Taxonomy (NCBI): domain Eukaryota; kingdom Metazoa; phylum Arthropoda; class Insecta; order Diptera; family Syrphidae; genus Cheilosia; species Cheilosia soror. The sequence goes on from OX443561.1 coordinate 125,818,002, forward strand.
TAACAAATGGGGTGTTAATTTCAATTGGAATTTATATGTTAAAAGTATGAATAACTTTCTGAACTTTGTTGGAAAAAAATTTAAAAATAAATTATGTATAAATGAAAACGAAAAAAATATTGTCCTATGATCATTATGCGTGTTATGATGTGTGCGTAGCTCTTACGAACGATTACTTACATACTTATCCAACCAAATGGTTGGCAAAAGTTCAGCATACACTTTGGCATAAGGAAAATAATTCTGTATATCCTTTGAATATCCCCAGAGCGAATATCTACCTACCTATTTAACTTTTGAGGGTAGTCTTTCTCAAAATGTGCAGGGTGCAGCTGATGATGACACATTGAATGCTAAGTATTCGTCTGTGCATTGCGCCAGAATGCACAAGCGGATTAAGTAAATCGCATGATAAACGAGCAAAAATTGTGTATAAATAAAAATTTAAATCCTTTATTTGCGGTTGAAATGTGAGGGATACAGTCCTATAAGGGAATTACAACCATCTGTGAAGTTGTAGATAGTCAATGCAATGCATTGATGCGACTGACATTTTTATAAGTGTTACTCTGAAAATGTTGTTAAAATTTGGGTTAAGAGATGTAGTTTGGTAAATGTTCAGTTGGAAAAGGAAAGGCAAAAAAGGCAGGCCAATTAAAATAGGTTACAAAATATTTCAAAGCAAGTAGTTACATTAATGGAATGTGGTGCTGAACATTATATGGAAAAAAAATATGTGGACTTCTTTTAGAAAAATTTCTTTTTCGTCTTTTAGACCGCAATTTCTAAGACAAACTAATTATTTGGGAATTTAACCAAAAAAGTTAGATTGGTCGGAGAGTGTGGGATCCAGCTTGGTAAACCCTTTAATGCAAAATAATTTACTTTCGTTGGGGCTACAAAGTGCTACCAGTGTTTTGTCATAAAAATTCCAACGCCAGGGCCGAAAAAATCCCTTTTTTCCCTTACCTACCTGCTTCAAAAAAATATTCCAGGCAAAGCTCCACGTCATTCAAGAATGCTACAATCACATCCAAAAAAATATCAACAATGGCGATCACATAGTACCTATATACAGTATATTCCGGGACAGTCAGACAGCCCTGAAATATAAAGGCCCTGAACTCAGAATATTTAAAACCTGTCACGGAACCAAAACCTTTCTGCTATACCCCCCCCTGATCGGCTATAAACTTAGCAAAAAAAAGTTAAGACCACAAAAAATGTATCTCATATTGGGAGAATATCCCAGGTCTAAGACAGGGCGGCAGAGCTATCCAGCCATTGAATCAGAATGCCAACAGTAGTCATGCTCATGATATCAGCAACGTTGTATAGGATTCCTCACAGAACATAGTGGGGTTACGATACTTCCTAAGCAAAATAATGTTGAACAAGAGTTGAAAGTTGAAACTTAAAGGAAAGTTTCAAAGAACCAGAATTCCCTTTTCTTTGTTCTTTTTCCATTTTAGCTCATTTCGAGTAGGTACCTACAAAATTTCCCTCAAAAAAGGGAAATTCTCCACAATCTGGCAGAATTGGCTACAATGTGTGCTGCATATGCTCTTCAGCTTCAATTAATATGATGCTTGCTCCATTTCTGGCCTGACCTTGATAATCTCGTATAACAAGTCGATGGAGATCTCCTGGTCACACTATCAATAGTGGTCTCTGCCTTAATTTCCCGATCAATTTAGTCGAAATTCAAACGCTTTATACATGATCGAGCCATATAGCCGATGGATGCGTATTTTTTTTACCATTTCACCAGGGTGGCTTTCAATCAAACAAGAACCGTAGTGTTCAAGTTCCCCTTCCCGCTATAACTTATGTTCTTTGGCGAAGCACTTATCCGAATAGGTACGTTGCGAATATATTAAAGACCTCTTCTCAGAAGCGGTTTTCCCAGAGCAGCAGGAAGTGAGACAAGGAAATACTCTGTCATTTCAAGGGGGTGATAGACGAAATTCTGACTACCATGCCGGCGACACACAACTTTCTCTCAAGTACCACAAACCAGTAAGAACTAGACCGCCGACTTCCCGTGCACCTACCCGATTCTCCCCGGAAAAAATTACCCTGTCTGTGAATATGTGTAAATGTCAAAATTAATGACGGCAATGATTTTCCATGCTATACTATGGGCCTTGGATTTTTCAAGTATGCGTGCGTTAATGGCGCTCCTTTGATTTTGTACAGCACCAATACATGAAAAATCCTGGGCCCGCCGGCAGCTTGTAGGCAAAGTCCGTTATGTGGGAGGAGTCAACGGTCTATTCTTACTGGTTTGTGTCAAGTACTTTAATATCAACAGGCTTAATGAAATGTGTGTTCAGGCACTATAGATCTTTTAGGACGACTTGCTCTATATATTGCTTTGGGCAGTCAGAAATTAAAAAAAACGAAATGTATCAATCACTGAAGAATATATCGATCTAGGAACCAAGTGCAGGAAAACAAAATTAATTCCCACAGGCTACCCCACACAAGATTTTTTTAACAGGATGTCAATAAATTGTGGTGGCCGAGCTGTTGTTGAAACAACTGGGAAGTTTTGTATTCGATGAAGGACTTTGATGTCAAAAGCTGAACTTCGGCTTCCAATTTGGAATTCAAGTCAAATCTTGGATCCTTATTATTCAATGTCAACCGTGTAGCTTGGGAATACTCAGCAAAAATTACGAGAATCGTTAGGCGCAAATTATAGCCAAGCTGGAATTGTGGTGTCATAGATCAAAAGCTATTGGATTTCGAGATACGTCAAAGTAGGTAAATGACGCACTGTTCATACTTTTGGTAAACCAAACATCTCAAAGTTGTTTCTGGACTACATAATGGTAACCTAGACGGCCAAAAACAAGTGGAAGCAGCAACTTAAAGCAAAGTGTGGCTACAGTTTAAATATCTACCTGTAGTTTGCAGAGAATCGCCTTCCTAACGCCCCTCATCGAGTTGAAAAAAAAATACTATAATGATGATGACAAGGCAATGATGTGGTGATTTCATTTAATACTGGCCGACTTTTGAGTGCACAGTCAAGTTTGGCGTTGTTTTGGAAACTCGCTTTCAACCGACAGGTGGGCACACCAATTAAAGGTGGAAAAATGTAGACACGAGCTCAACGACTATCATGAGCTGATGGAGTACTTTATCAGATGCACCGCAGCTATTCAATAGAAATGGACAGTGATTGAAACTGACACTGTACAGCCAGTGAACATATTCTGAAAGCTTGCCAAAAAATGTATTATCATTCCATTCAACAGGCTGCCATTTCAATGCTAATATAAAAACTAAAGTTTACTTTGTCTGATCTTTGGGCTCAACCATACAAAACAGGAAGCCCACAAATCTTAAAAAAGTACACGTTGAATATGTCTACAAGAAGTAAAGTCAGCATTTTGCATTAAACTCTTAAATTTCAAGAGTTAGACCCTAGGTATTGTCCAAACCTCGTTACAATTTGGCAATTATTTCCAACTACAAAATTTTCTATCCCCATTGGGTGGGGGCACCTACGACTGCCACTAATTAAAGGCTAAATTCTAAAAATTGATTGAATTTCGCATACTCGTAAATTATTTACAATTGTACAATGTACCAACCAGTTAACAGCAACCTCACTAGGTCAAACACGGTAAATTAGAAAGCACACAGTTGGATGGAAAATGCAAAAAGTCCTCTCAATAGGGATTCAATGGGCATTCGACATACCTATACACTAAAAGTAATCTAGTGAAAGTTCACTCATTTTTGTTTCACATATTCGAGTGCTTGTATCTAAAACTATTTTTCTTCCATAGAAATTGAATTTTCTCTCTAACCTCTAACCCCTGTGTATATCTCTATACACAAATTGGCAAATTGGCACATTCGTACAACATTTTTAGTCCATTGAAATTTTAAAACTAATTTAACTTTGATGCAAAAGCAAACAAAAAAAAAAAACAACCCCAACCGAAACAATTAGAGTCCGGCAACACCTAAACTGCAGACCCTAACCCATGGCACACCACCCTCCTTCGAGTGGCTTAATTTAAAAGTCAACCTAAAAGGAAATAAATAGATGTATACAGAAAAATAATAAACAAAACAAACAGAAGTTCTGGCTTAATTCCAAAATTTATAGCATATCCGTTACGGGATTGGAATGTTGGGTTGCTGACCACCACTCGTAATGTTGTTTGGATATATTTTTTTTTGTATTCTTCATGTTTCGAGGACGACTTCCGGACTGCTCCCCAAAAAGTCCAACTATGAAAAAGCACTCAATGAAACATGAAAAACCAATTTCACAGAAACTAATTAGAAGAATATATTTTTGTTCCAACAATAAAAAAAAAAAATTATATAGAAGATGCCAGCGCCCAAGAGCCAACACCACCACCATCCGTCGAAGAAGAAGTGCTGCTCCTGTAGATGCGAAAAGAAACGAAATACTCGCTCAACACTCAACACAAAGTAAACATTTAAAGGAGGAGAGTCCGACATAAATAACATTTTGTATCTCCATTCAAATTGGACGTTCTCATTTTCCGTCCTCGTTGTGGACTTCAGACTCCAGAGCTAAATATAAATCATTCAAATGTGATAAGGTCCATGTTAAGGATATTGGGAGAAGAGAGGAGTTGGAAAATGATTCCATCTGACTGGTTGTGAATATAACTCGCGGTGGCAAAAGAAAAACGGCACAAGAAAAATAAAATAATACACATTTGAGTGGGAGCAAACAGTACGCAAGATAAACACAAACAAAACAAGTCTCTGAAGCTGGAAAGTGTGTCCAAAGTTTTTCGGTACTGATTAGAGATTTTCTCGCTATCTCAAGAACCAAGTGATTATAGTATGGTTCGTTAGGGATACCATTTCACCGATGTGCGAAATTATTTTACGAAATATTATTCACACTGTTAACACAGTGGGACGGGAAATATGGGAAATAGCATCCTTTGTAAAAAATAATCCAAAAAAGAGGACCAAAATTCACGTACTATTTATTACAAAATTATTTATTTTTATTGCATTAGGTACTCTATGTTTTAAGGTCATGTGTCAATTGCGCTGAATAATTAATTATTGTCGGCTGCTTTTTTTTTTGACATACCTATATGAAAGTGTTGAAAAGAAAAGTTTACTAAACTCAGATTTTAAAACAGAGAAATGATTCTAAAAGAGTATTTAAAGAACAAAATTTTTGTGTAATAAATTACGTTCGATCGATCTAAAATTACAAATTTTGTGTACATTTGTACTCAGGAAAATTAAGTCTGAAACTTGGCATTCATGGATTTTCAAAATATTGAAACGCGTTTCAACCGACCTATTATTCACTCTCAGAACGGTACTTGAGAAGGCTTGGGAGTATGCTACACCTGTTTACGCATACTTCGTAGATTTGGAGAAAGCATACGACCGAGTCCCTCGAGATTAATTCTGGAGTGTACCTATTACAGAAGTATGGAATTGACGGTTCTCTCTTAAGAGCCCTTCAAACTCTTTGCACAAACTGTAAAAGCTGTGTTTGGGTAATTGGCGTTTAATCAATACCTTTCACCGTGGGCGTTGAACTTCGCCAGGGGTGCGTATCGTCTCCTCTCCTTTTCATTTACTTATATGGACTGGATGTTACAGCGCAGTCTTGGCGAGGAACGTTTCGAATTGGGAGATCTGAGGATAAGTCATTTGCTCTTCGCTGATGACTTGGTCATCCTTGGGTCCTCTCAGACTGAACTTCAGTGCGCACTCGATCGGTTTGTAGCCGTTTGTGTTGAAGCTGAGGTGAAGGTTAACGTGAACAAATCCGAAGTAATGGTCGTCTCTTGAACGCCTGTTTAATGCACTCTGCATGTTAGTGGACTCCCATTGAAATGGGTGGAAAATTTTAAGTATCTCGGGGTCTTATTCAGGAGTGATGGAAGGAGCAATGCCGAGTTATAGGATTGGTCAGGCTGGGTCAATTTTGAGACGCCTTGGTCACTCTGTTATTAGGAGGACTGAACTTGGTGTCAAAGCTAAGTTGTCAGTCTTTAATTCGGTGTTTGTTCCAACTCTTACCTATGGTCATGAGGTATGGGTAATGACCGAAAGAATAAGATCGCGGATACAAGCTACCGAAATGAGATTTCTCCGTTGTATTGCTGGTGTGACCCGTAGAGATCGCATTGGAATACGTGAGGAACTCAATGTTGAGCAGCTACTTCTCCAGACGGAGCGGTCCATGCTTCGGTGGTTTGGTCATGTTAAACGTATGTCCCCAAACAGGATTCCACGACGTGCTATGGAAACCGTACCATTAGGCAGGCGTTGTTTAGGTAGACCTAGGATGAGATGGTTAAATCAAGTCCATAATCTCTCCTCTACTCGTATAGGGATTGCCCTTGATGTTTTGGAGTCGATGGCGGATGATCGAGAGCTATGGAGGGTCCACTTGAGCAACCTACACCCGCGATTCACAAGCGAACCATTTGAAAATGAATTAAATAAAGAAACCGTGCAAACCGCAACCCAAACAAAAAAAATATATTGTAAATTTTCGGAGGATTTTTGACTTTTCTAAAATATTATTTTAGGCTTTCAATCATAAGCAAAAGTCAGTCCACTGCCGTGTGAAGAGAAAGCCATCTTCTTTTTGAATGGTATAAAAGTGCGGCTGGTTTACCTACATTTAATGTCGAGCAATTCGGCAGAATATTTTATATTTTTAAAATGATTACTTACATCGAATTCAGTATGTAAAATCGCATTAAATATTGAGTGCTGTAGTGGGTGGACATACAATAAGAATCATTTTCTCATTTAGAGTTTTCGAACTCTTCTTTTGTCGATTACCAACGTTGACCTAATGGTTTCAGAATTCATAAGCAACAAGTTACGAATCAAAATCACTACCAAAAAACGGGATTAAAATTGACAATTTCAAGCTCTGATAATTTCGAATTTTATTTTCTCTTAATGATAACAAGTACAGGTAATGCAAAACCCGGTCAATATAGAAAAACTATCCCAAACGTTTCCCGTGTAGTCGAAAAAGAGTGTGTGTCCCGGAAAACCCAGGCAGATGGCAAAGCTATAATAAGAGCCAAGCCAAATGAAGGTAGATAAGTGCCGACAAAATTTAAAGGAGCAGATATTGTCTCAATTTTGTTTTGCGTCCGTTAAGGCTGCAGTTAAAGCTATCAGTAAAATGCATCCGTAAAAAAATTGTTTCACTTTTTTGGAGCACTTTAACTTAATTGTTGAACTCAATTTTTGTCTTAAATTGTTGCTTTTGTATTATAAAACTAATTCGTAAAAAAAATTAAGCAATTGACCTTTAAATTTTCTAAAAAAAGAATTTCTTTATTTTTCCGTACGAAAAACTTTTTCTGTTCAACTTCTCAACCAGTTTCACGAAGTATTCCACTGAATTCCTATGATGTGCTATGGTTAAATGTTTCAGTTTTGTTCTGTTTCGTGTTTTTACGGATGCATTTTACTGATAGCTATAACTGCAGCCTAAGAAGATTTTATTCAAAAAATAAATGTTTATATGATAGATCAGGGGTTCCCAATCTTTATTATACTGCGACGCCCTTCTAAAAGCACGGATATTTGAAGCTGATCTTACTGAAGATTCACTAAAGGGGTTTTTAATAAGGACTGGTAGACGTTGAAATATCGTCGTCCCATATATATGGCAATTTTTCTTATTCACATACCCGCATTCATCTAAAAATGCGCCTCGTCAGTAGAGATAATTTTTCGGCTAAAATTGAGGTCCTCTTCCAAAACGCTCCGAAGCCAAGTCAACGAACAAACGGCTTTGTCTATGTTTATTAACTTTGAGCTCCTGGATTAGTTGGATCTTGTACTGGCGTAAGCCCAAGTCCCGATGCATAATTCGCCAATATTGGAATATGCGAAAAGCTGATTTCTTTTGCACGTCGAATTGACTGGCTCGAGTTCTCCTGTACACTCTCATGGACCACGGCAATGCTCCCGACAAATCTGGCCGGCAACGACCCATACCAACTGAAAACCCCTTTTTTAATTTTGAGAGCCAGGCAAATATACGAGTGACAGCAAGTCTGACTGGAAAAGCGTTAAACACAAACGCGCTTAGTCTTCGACTATTGGATTTCGCTTTTACCTTGCTTTTAGTATCCGTAAGGAGAAACGTAATGCTTTTGCTTTGTTCGGAGTCTTACTGCAGTGAAAAAATAAAACTTGCGACGTCCTTAGAATAGCGCCACGACGCCCCAGGGCCCGGGCGTCGCGACGCACAGTTATGGAACTCCTGTGATGATGATTTCTAAAAATTTAAACTCATCCCTATTATAAAGTTTTTTTTTGTATGCCAATGACAAACCCATCCAACTCTTTTCTTTTCTACGCCACTGCCACCGCCACTGTCGGTTATATTGAGCGGATTCTTAAATATTCAATTTTGTGTTTTAAATAAGTGAAGGGGTTGATATTGAATACAGAGTTTCATTTTAAAATGTCTATGATTTCTAAATGGTTTTCGATTTGTCCATGCGTATTAGGAGGTCATTTTAGGCACAACATCTTCAGCGCTAAATGCAAATATGACTGGAATTTAGGACATACTATATTAACGACAGCGAGTACAGTATATACCTGAACAATGAACATTTTGTAGAATTGGGCCGCAGATTCTGAGGAAATTTAGCCGGCTTTCAGATTGAGGCAACAAGCAATAAGGAACTAGCAAATGTCAATAAGCAATAAGCAACATTTTTCGTTCGAGCGATATTTAGTTGCTTTGATGTGAGACCTCTAATTTAATTCAAAGTAAAATAAATAAAATGATAATATTGCCACAATGTTGCGTCAATGTGAGAGCCTGCTTAAATTCCTGGAATCGTATATTTACCCTTTGTTATAGCAATATCTTATCTACTTTTTTGGGTGCCTATACATTTTTTGGCTTCATTAATTTTTCGCTTTGGTCCCAAATGCACCCCTTTTTTAAGACATTATTAAAAATATAGTATACGTTACGTACTCACACTAATGGAAAGACCAGTAAAATAGTAGATATATGGTACGTTTATATTACTGCTTACCTGAAAAAAAAGAGAAAAAAAAAACAATTAGTTTGTTGTTAACTAAAACAAGCATATTTGTAGTTTTATTATAATTTAAGTATTTCACTATTTTATTTCAAATATTTTTAGTGTGCTTTGATATAATCAAATACATTTTCCCCATATAAACTGAATCCCCCTTTTTCACCCGGACTCGCCAATAAGCAAAGCTAAATTTGTTAAATCGGGAAAATGTATTTTCTTGATGCCTTCTTAAATATAGTACACAAACCGTAATTAACTTTTCTGGAAGTTGACTTTTCCTAGATTCTACTGTCACTTCAGCCACGTTTTTTATGAATTTTTGGTTAATGTTTTTAATTATAGACCTTTAATAAGTGCGAGTATCATTCGAGGACCGAAAGTTCCGTACTTGGGCAGAGTTGGTGTCTTGAAAATTAGACACCTACATAGGTACAAAATTAAGGCTCTGCGAAATAAGGCTCCAATGAAATGAGGCCCAAGAAAAATGAAATAAGGCTCAAAAAATTATACAGGAAACAACAAAAACGATTTTTAATAAAATTTGGGGCCTTATTTCCTAATGAAAATTGGGTTCTTATTTCATTATGAAATAAGGCCCCAAACGAAAAACGAAAACGTATGGGGAGCATGCTGCCCCCTGCAAGCCCCCTGCCAGATTTGGGGCCCTATTTAATTTTCTTTTGGGGCCTTATTTCCTGCAGCGCAAAATTAAATATTGATATAATTGTATTTGTCGTTTAACTAGAGGTTATACCTGATGTTGTGTGCAAATTTCAGCCTTCTACGTCAACTAGTTTTTAAGATAAACCTAGGAACAAAATTGGCTTAGACTGACAGACATCGTAGCGAAAACAATAAGGTTTCATTTTATCCCTATGGGAACGGAACCTTAAGTTTCAATATTATGTGAATGAGTGAGTAGAGTAGGATAATGTGTTCTTCAAACATGACAAAAACAATTGTTACTCATTTTAAAACGGTTTTTTTTTTTTTTTTTTTTTCTTAAAAAAACCTGGGAAAACGCACTCAATTTGCATTCACATCACCACTCTTCAAGTTGTCTCATTTGAGCTTACCAGATATTTGCGCATTTCATCCCTCTCATGATTATAATTATTACCCACATGCACAAAGCAAACATCCCCTTCGTTTCTCAGAGAAAAATATACATATTGGATCTGATCAATGGAATGATATCTATTGCAGGCAGTGAAGTCACGAAAAAAATGTTTGTTCAAAAATGTTCCAAAGGACATGTCAATAAATGACATAGCCTAAGGCCATCTCGCAGTCTTAAGAAATATTTCAAAAAAAATTTCACTGAAATCTGTCCAGTAGATTTCACCCTTTGAGGTAACAAAGAAAATTCCTACAGTTTTATACAGATATCCAACTGTGGCTAAACAGATACATGTTAGAAATCAGTTTAAAAATTTAAGAAAAATTATGCAAACGTCGTATGATGTCGGCTGTAATATTGGATTTCACATGCGAGAACTCTCGCAAGGGTACGTAAAAATCCTATCATGTCCATAATATACCTCCATTATTTTCTTAATACCAAATTTACTTCACAGAATCGCTTAAAGACATCTGGTTTTGAGTTATAAACGAACCTATAATATGAAAAAAAAATCTTCTTTGAGTAAAATTTCTTGAAATTGGCAAAAGCCTTCAGACAGAAGACCACCATACTCATCCTATCATTATGGAAACAACTCTAATAGCGTATCATCATCCCAAATTATACCAACCGGATTTATAAAAAGTCAAGAATCCACCATAATACAGCTAAATAGCAGCACTTAACTTGAATTATTCGTTCTCATCGTCATCGTCGTCAATTTTTCAACTTAATTATTCACAAAAGAATTGGACACCTGCTCGTCGCTCTAATAAGGTATAGGAATTTCTTCAATTTAACGCGATCAATTTAAATTACCTAAGTGGCAAATGTCACTCTAGTTTCGTTGTCGTTCTGCGCTTCCCAATTTCCGGTTTATTAGCCTCTTTGGGATTAACCTTTAAAGTGTTTGACACCTCCTTGCTATGTAGGTCCTTTGCTCTACCTAAGCTATATTGCTGAATATTGTCGACCAACTTACCACAGAACATTATCATCCTTACTCCGTGATTGATGAGACCAATTTTTGCCTAAACGTATAAACGTGTATAGGTATATAAGAACATGAAACTGACGATGAAGAAGAACAATGAATATATGCAAATTTCATTTGCCATCTAACTGGTAGTGAAATAGAAAACGAACAAAAAATGAGGCAACGAAGACCATCCAATCCATCACAGTTAATTTGCATAAATTTGTCAAAATTGCATTTCCACATCATCTCACCTTAGTCTTACAAGGAGGTTTGGGTTGACCATTGCCGCGCGCCGGTGAGGAATGAGGAAGCACATCGATCGTTCCGTATCTACGTATAGGTATCTACCCCGTATAGGGAAGCATCGTTCTTTAGTTTTTGGCCTGAAGCTTATTATTATTATATACTCGATTTAGCGTGAAACGTATAGGTATGTGTACACATGGAGACAATGAGATTTACGGATCAACTCAGGGTTGGTCATACAGGGCAAGTTTTTGGCAGATAAATATCTCGAAGGTAAGCATAAAAGATAACATAGAACCTATGCCTTTGGGGTGTTATTAGCACTTATATCAATCTCGTTGTTTGCCTTTAAGGATATATTCCGATGGGATTGGAGTTTTCGTTTTTTTTTTTATGGATTTCGTTAGCATCCTTAATGTGTGAATTTTCTCGTTTTTATGGGCTAGTGGTTGTGTTATACTAGTATGCGCTTCCTTTTTTTGTGAGTGAAATTTTAACGAGAAAGGCATATAAGCGAGGAAAATCCTACGCAAATGGGGAAGTAAAGTGAAAGGAAAATGAGCAAAATCAATTTGTTTTCTTCTTTTTCAATTTAGTCGACTATTGATGTGTTTGCGGAAAGTGTGAGGAATCTTGATGGGAAGTGCTTATTGAGCAGATGGAAAAAAATACTCAAATTGTGTATGGACAAGCATTTTTCGATTTTTTTAAAAAGCAGTTAGAAGAGCAATATTCGCCAGATTTTTCATTTGCATTTTATAGCGGGTACCCATTGACTTGAGCATTTATTAAAAATTGAGGAAATAGCATGTCATCTCAACTACATCTACTTAGGAATCAAGGACTTTACAAGAAGAAATGTTGTTTTTTTATGGACAAAATGAAAAAAATCGAGATAAATATATTTTGGCTCAAACGCAGTGAGTTATAAAGTTACATTGAATTCACTTTAGGCCACCAAAATACACAGTAGAAATAAATTAACCCTATTTTTCCGTGTTGCCGAATAATGTAACAAAGGGTAGCATGTAAATTTCGTTTCCACTAAAAAAGAAAAATTCAGCCCATCTTTTGGGGTAATGCTTACACGAATATGTGTTTAGTTCTTCAAAAATCTCAGTATTAATTTTCATGCATTCATTCAGTTGTAATGTCTGGCCTATCTATCATAAAAGTCGCGGTTATAGGATGCTTTAGTCAGTGGACCCTTCCTAGCTCTCACTCTTCCGCAAGCGACTTCAAACCACCACGGCAGGGAAAGACTTCAGACTTGATCTAACCATTTTATACTAGGCCTGCCTAGAGGACACATGCCTTGTCTGAAGTCACGGATTAGATATCACGTCTCGGAATCCCAGTTAGGGACATGAGTTTAATATGACGAATCATGGCACGTTCCGTTTGAAGTACCTAATAGTTAATCCGCTGCACTAACTATCGCGAATATCTGACAAACATCTAAATCCGAGTGTATAACTGTCCTGAAAAAACTTCTCAATTAATCCGTTTGACAAACAAATTTAAGTCTTGTGTCCCGTTTAAGTTACCTAAGTATGGTAGTTTTGGTAAACCGAACAATTTTAGACTCCTGAGTTTGCACTTGATTTTGGTGTAAAATACATTTTTCTCTAGTTGATTGTATTTAGTAGCACTCGGCAGTCGAACCATTTCTTAAGGTAGAGCATGTAGGCTTAAACTGATCAAATCGTAGACTTTCTTAGCACAATGAAACTTTTTACAGAGCTTTAGGCTTACTGCACAGCATACTGAAGTTGATTTGAAAAACACAGCTCTGCTTTACGAAGTAAAATTTCGATCGAGTAAAAGCACCTTTACACCTTAGGGTTTTTAGGGAGATAGGTGTTTTCCGCTTCAGTTTTTCGCTTTAGTGCTAGTTCAGTATTTAGCTGGTTTTAGCGAATGCTAGGTCAAAGTTATTTTTTGTAATCTCAAAGATTGTCGGCCAAATTGTAATTTTTCTTGCGCTTAGGTTAGATATAAAATGTGCATCCGACTGTCGCAGATCACCGTATCCTGAGTCGAGTAACATATGTACTGTCGACTATACTGCGTGTTCGTAATCACTGATCGAGTGACGCCGTCTTTACCATCCTCTGACTACTTCACTGATCGACTTCTGAGCTCCCGTCAATTCCGAGGTCTGATACTCTGATGTTGTCCGTAACCATTTACCATAGGTTTTTCATAGGTAAATGAATATATAGGCAGTCTTTCGTATTCCTATAGACGTGGACTGCCTTTAAAGTTTCCATAGGGGCATATTCATAAGTCAAAATTAGATACCATGATGAATGCAGTATGCAATTTGTTATGTCAGATATATCTGAGGCAGTAAACTTGCAAAAGAAAAATAATGACCTTTGGAAAACTCATCAAGTTCCACAATATAGATAAGGTGCGGAGGTGCCTTCTTTTAGGTAACCATAAAAATATGTCTGTCGACTCCCGCGATGGGCCCCAAGCCGAAGAGTTGCCACGCTCACAAAGGTCTACAAAACTCAACTCGGATATTGATGCGTTCATCGATTTGGGTGAAATAACCGAGTTAAGTTCAGTTTATCTTTCTTCACTTGAGCCGTGTCGGATTTTTGAGATTTTAACTTTTTCCACCGGTATTTCCACAACAATTGTTCGGACGAATTATTGTCTTCTGCAAGTTGTTTTACCCTAAAACCTGTTTTCGGGACTAAAATCAAATACAGAAGGTAAATTTTTAGTCACACGACGCGAATTTCGAATAATTTGCCTTCCTCAATATTTCCAGAGCCTTAAGACATAGCTACAAATATTCAAGACACCTCACTCTCTTTCCTTTCAACTCAAATCTGTTACTGTGCACTATCCCTTATCCTTTCTCTCCATCACTGAATTTTAAAAAACTTGGACATAAAGGGTGGGCCATCTAGTGGGTTCTTTTTAAATCATATAGGTTATTTTGACACTGACAGCTGTTTCTTGCTCGAAATATGAAAACTTATGTATTTCCAAAGTCAGTTCTGTCTAGCACAAACAGTGCGTTTTGGCCGAAATAAAGCACCCACCGCGCCTGCTGTACGCAAGGATTGTGCAAAAAGTTCGTGAGACTAGTATGCTAGGGGACAACAATCGTGGTCTCCGTCGGTCGTCTACAGACGAGAATGTGGATGTAGATTGTGGAGTCGTGGCATCATTGGACCATTTTTCTTCGAAAATGAGGCTGTGAACAATGTTTTGGTCAACGGTGGGTGTTACAGACCTATATTAACCGACTTTTTTTTTACTGAAATTGAAGACATTGACTTGGATGGCCTCTGTTTCATGCAGGATGGCGTGCCACGCCACATAGCCCATGCCACTATTAATATTTTGCGCACCAAATTCCCAAATCGTGCTATCAGCCGTTTTGGCGATGTCAATTGTCCGCCTCGGAGCTGCGATTTGACCCATTTGGACTTTTTTTTGTAGGGAACCGTGAAGGGCCAATATTATGCCAACAAAGTGCAAAAGATTCAAGCACTTAAGGCCAATAACACCCAAGCAATCTGTGAGCTACAGCCTGAAACCATCAACAAGGTCTTGGAAAATTGGAGTGAGAGAATGCGCTACTGCGAAGCCAGCCGAAGCAGCCAAATGAACGACGATGTGTTCCATGATTAATGGGAATGTTTGTTCTTACTAATAAAGCCATAAAAATAAATAAATAGGTGGCGCAACAGGCGGGTAGACACCCCAGGCCTAGCTTCTCGCAACCATTCGTTTGTGTGAGTTTCTATTTTTGGGAAGGGATCTAAAATTTTATGCCGAGTCCGAACGGCTGAATTGAGAAGCTTTTTCAGGACAGTTATACTCTCGGATGTTTGTCAGACGTTCGCGAGAGGTGGCGCAGTAGAAAACGTAAGATGTAATTTGTGTTTTTCCAAGTGACAATCAGCTAATGTTCTCTAAAGGTCAGACTAACCTAAGGAAACGATGAGAAGCAAGAGCTTGGAGTCTCGTAGGTACTTTTATGACATTATGGCCGCTTTTTTAACGTAATATATTTCATGCTGTCAGTGGTATACCATATCTTGAAAACGATCATAACAATACATCCAGCAAGAGTATCAGTGATATGATTACCCATCCGACCACAGTCATTATTTTTATGGAATATTCTACATTTCTTTGGTTATTATTAGGGCCTCAGCTTAGCAGATCTGAAGGGGTTGTAGACATGGGAAATATCTGACCGAGTATTTCCAAAATTGTTTCTATTTTTCAATATTTTTAGAGCCCAAAAAGATGTCAAAACAGATATTCCGATAGGTGACCCAAAAATGTACTTCATGGACCACCAGAAATGGCATTAATTCGAAATATTGGACCACTTCATGACTGCTATATTAGGGGATGAGTTTCGAGCAATTCATAACAGGGTTTGTTTTTGTTGAAAGCTTAGTGGGTACACAGCTTCTGCGAAATAAAATTGTTGCTGCTTTCCAATTCGCTCTCCAAACCGCTAAAATCATAACAAAATCTTGATAATGACTGAGCGTTGAGTGTTTTTGAAAAAGTGTCACAAAAAACTGATCTTCCTTGAAAATAACTTTCTTCTGTAAACTTGATACATTTTCGTTGCGCTTTTTTTTGAAATGAATACGTCCCTTCTTTAAAAATTCGCAAAGAAATTGACTGTTTTTGACTTTGATTAAAAAATATGATAAATAATCTGCTTTGGTCGAAATGTCCTGTGGCATTACTTTCCTTCAAAATATTTATTTCATAGTACATAGTTATTGCCCATCCGTTTTTCTATCGTTTAAAATTTCTGCGGCTATGTCTCAGATCTCCGATGAGAAATGGCCTCTTAACTATGGTCGGGGTCTTCATACAACTACTTCCACTCCTGCGATCGATGCTTCCATATCTGTGTCTAATGAAATTCAATAAATCTCTCTATACCGACAGTCTTCCTACAGTTCTTTTCCTCCAACAATCTCCTCCTTATAATATGTAAACTAGTTCAACAGAAGCCAAATAGTTTTTTTCTTAAAATTCCCTAACATGGTAATAATTCAGAAAAGTTTATGCAGCAATTTTGTTTTACTCCTCGCCTAAGTGACTGCTAATGATTCCGTTAAATTTGTCCACCCCTCATCCTTTCTATTGCCAGCAAAAAAAAATTATCATATTTCATAATCATAACCGAGCAGTAACTTAAAAAATCACCGAGTCATAAACTTGGAGCCAGAAAAAAAATCTAAACAACACGAAAATACATTCCTCTTAGCAACAGCAAGAGGACTAAAAGGGCGTCTATCATATTCTCTCTACCACACAACCATCGCATCGCCTTCGCCATCATCATCATCATCGCTTCCTTCGTTGTTGTTTATTACATGGTTTTTTTTATGTTTCCATATCACTAAACTTAGGAAACCCAAATTTCTCACAGTCCTTTACCGTGGTGTAGCTACCTTACGTGGTAGTCCTTCAACGAATTTATTATACTAGCCTGGTTTTTATTACTGCGTATGGTGCGAGAGGGATTTTATTTTTTTTCGTCTAGATAATCAGTGTTTATCTCTTTCTCTCTTCGAGGGTGCGAGTATCCAGTTTGGTCTGGTGTGTGATAATATCTGGACTGAACTGAACACATTATTCTAATTATATTGACCCTTAAAACGTAAACAGATGCAGATGTTCGAAATAACTTTCCATTCAGCTGTTAAAGTACCCTTTCAAAGGCAAACCCACTCGAATTGAACTAAATGTCCTTTGAAATGTGTGACAATGTCTAATAATGCGAGAAACCAAATAGCATGGGTCGTCACGTCATATCCTTGGAAACTATTTGAAAGGCGGAAGAAGTTTTTCTACAAAAAAAAAATCTGTAGGTAGGTACCTACTTATAAGACGAACTCTTTTCCTGTCACATTCCTATAGATGTACCTATCGTTAGCTCGGTTTTTTTTTCGACTTTTTCCAGAACTTTTTCACTTTTCGAGAACATGGAAAGATGAAAACATCGTGTCAAGTTTAGTTGCGAGTACCTTTTGAACATTAAATTGTTGTGTCGCAACAAGCTTCTAAAGACAGAAAACAAAATCCTAGTTGGGTGTCCTAAGTTACTCAAATCCTTTCCCTGAGGTATTTTCACTATAGCAAGAATGTGTGCGGTTTTTCAGTGCGATCTAAGAAACACCGGAAAAGGAAAAAGCAAAGTTTTTTAAGGAAAACTTTTTCAATGACATCGCATCAGGAACAAGAGAGGTAAATCATAAAAGTTATTGAGACATCGAAAGTGGGTGGGTTTCGAGTGAATATACGCGTATAGGTCTTTTGTGCTGTGGACAGTTTAGCAGGGGAAACTTTGAAGTGATTGGAATTGTTTGGTACAGTAGTTTTTAATTTAAAAAAAATATTTTATTTTTTTTTGTGTAACCTGTAACCGAAAGGCTAACACATGGGTAGGGTATGACAGCGTGTTCACCTTTTACTGGACTTTTTTAATTAAAATCTTGATACAATTCTTGGAAGGTATAGTCAGGTCAAAATTAACCCGATTTGTAATGGAATCGAGGGTAGCTTTAACTGATTTTGATAGCCTCCCCTAAATATTGCAGGTATTGATCGGTCGATATTTCATTCGATTTTAAAAGAAGCCAAAAAGACGACTAAAGGAAATATTTGAGTCGCTTGCAAGACGTATAAAACTATGTAAGTATTACTTGTCATTTTCTCTGTTGTATTCATTAGTTATCAAATCAATTATAATTATTTTCAATCCATGCCACTATGTGCTTATTCAGTAATCCTCAATTAAGGGATGTGGTTAACCTTTGAAGTACTAAATTTTTGACCGGCCTATTCAGATGTTGGTGGAAATTTGCATATCGCAAGTGGTAGACAAGAATATATCCAAGTATCTTCCACGGGACAAAACTTCAAGCAAAATTTTTAAACAGCCAAAGCACAAAAAGGCTAACCAAAATAGTTAGTTATGCGAGTCAAATTTGAGTGAATTTGTAAATTATCCGACTCGAAGGACCAAAATAAAACTTTACGTTTCTTTACAAGTGATAGTTTTTTGTCGATCACTATATATGCTGGTTAAAAGATGAATGCCTCGAAGCATAAAGTTATTACTTGACATCTAAATGTAAGCTTAAAAGTGACAAAACTAATTTGACAGTATACATACCCAGAATGGGCAAGTTTCATCTAAGATTTACAATTTTCGTTGAAGTACATTAGATCGATCGCAACAAACCTCCTGGTCTTAATCACCGGTAACAGATCGCTTAACTTATTGGCACGAATGTTAAAAAGAAAATAACCAAATTTAAATTGTATTTCGGAATCGGAATTGATTGAATTAAATGGTTTCAAAAGTTCAATATGAGCACCTAAGAAGAAGAGCTATCAACGGTGTCGTCAGCGGTCAAGATGGCAGATACCTTATGTTCTATTCCGATATATTTGAAGCTAAGGTCAGTGGCGATGATGGTAGTTCCTAAGTGAATTACTGACACCGAAATATCCAGCTTGCTGTCCTACCAAAAGCCGAGTAAAAGAGATATGGAAAGTAGTGGCATTTAGCTATTAAGGTTAATGCGCGGATTTGATATAAGCAGTTGAGTTTAGCAATCAAAGTCTTGCTCTTGACTGTGCATATCAAGACTAACACCGAGCTGATTGTACTAACGCCGTATTAGGCGAACAAAGTATGCTACTAAAGACTGTTAAGTTTATATAGGTATGAGCTGTTTAAACAGGTATAACGAGAAATATCTTAAATATAGATAGAACGTTCCACTGAGCGAATCGCAGCAACTTAAACTACATATTTGCCAATTACTTAAGCCTTAACCTGAAAAAAAAAACCGATTACGATAAATCGGCCCCGGTTTGCAGGTGTGAGAGCTCTTATACTACTAATGACTGGTTTGCCGGTAGTAGGGTATGTTGTATGTATGAAATGAACCTAACAGTTCAGTTCTATGTCCTGCACTGCAAGTTCACAACCAACCAAATACATATTTACACACGACACATCTTGAAGAAACCCTAAGAAGTCCAAATACAGAATAAGGCAGTAGCTAATAGGACTGCATTTATATATTTTGGCATCGCTAAAACCAAACACGACAGGTCATAATTGACAGCTATAGTTTTGATTTAGGGACCATACCTCGGCTCCGCTATAAACTATGACAATGAAATCAATAGTTCTGTTTTTATGAAACCTCGTCAGCCAGTAGTTGCCAGTAGTTGGCAGTTGAAGCACATTTCACATGCAAATTAAAACAACAACCTGCTAGCAACTGCTGGCAACAACTCTTGATTTTTTCCCCAGCCGGAGAGCTGCTGGCTAAATTCAACTCACAATGAACAAACAGGTGGCGCTGAAAGCAACAAGTGGCTTAGAATTTTCGTACAATTTCTTAAATCATAATTGCGTTCTTATCTCATGCACACAACATTCCAGAGGAAAATGTCAGAATTTATCAAATATTTCTACCAAATGCATATTTTTATACGAAATGCTGGTATGCCTTTGGGCTTATTGCCTAAATTAATTCGGCTGGCTTTATCTTGCTGGCAATTGTACTGCCAACTGTTCAAATGAACGGCTGGCTGGCGAGGTTTCAAAAAAACATGCCTAATGATTCACACAGAAAATCAAGTAAAGAATTGCGCTTACCAATCTCTGTTGCTTTGGACTAAGAAGCCCGTGGATTAGTAAAGCCTTGTAAATAAACTCTATGAGCACTATGTAACCATAACGGTATGCTAGTCCTAGTCCTGCGAAAAAACTTACAATTTAATGGCGGACTTTGCAAGATATACAATGATATCGATCTGGTCAGATAAGTCCGAAGCGAATCGGTTGTCTCACTTGCCGTCGATTGTAGCTCGAAAAAAAATCGATGCTATTTTTCGCAGAGGAAGACCTCGTCTAAGCCACACAAGTGGAATAGGACTACAACCAACTTTTGTGTCCAATCGTAGGCAATAGATCGATTGATTTAATTGGAGAGGCTGTCAATTATTTTTAGTCACGGAGTCTTCTGGTACAAAATTGAATAGACTTCATCATATTTTCTCAGACTTTTGACTCTAGAGGCTTTGAATGTTACAACATAACCAACTTCGCATAGGGTGGCATCTAAAAATGGGCACAGCAACCAGTTACAAACAGCCCCGTGATTGGTAAGCATTTTAGTTGAGGGACAGTTGTACCATAAAAATACTATTTCAAATGTTGACATCATCTGGCTTATATGTACAACAAATAATATTTGGCTGACAAATTATTTTATTTTGCTGACTCAAATATTTTGTGTCTCAACAAAATATTCTTTACTGCCACAGGCAGTACACGCAAAGCTTTTACGTTATTGACAGCCAAGCACAGACAAATAAAAAAAAATCAGCATTAACCAGAACCAGAATCAATTTCAATTTTATTCAATATCATCCCTAATGCTAAATAAAAACATTAAACTCTCAAATGTCAAACGCGGAAAAGGTAAAAATAAAAACGTCCATAAAAAAAATAAACCCCATCAATCTATGATTTAAATGCCACGATAAACAAAAAATACAGTAAATAGAAATTTCATTAAATTCTTAATTAAATTCTCTATTGCAAATAATCTAAAATATTCCGACAATTTTTTAATGACGCACATAATTCTGGCAATCTGTCGACATCATGTCGACAATGGATATAGCAATAGTGACGACGGCTTGATTTCTCTATCCTCCCGCATCTATGCGAAATCCCAAAATAGATATAGCTACATTGCATAATTTAATTACACAACCAAAACCGCACTGAAATATCATAATCCAATCACTTACATTTTGTCAACAGTTGTATTCCCCGATGGGTGTAGCTGTAGATATGTATATGTACACAATATTCGCTGATGTATGCAATAGATAGATATTATTATGATGAATTAATCCTCAGGTTGTACAAATGTTTGATTATTTGATATCGTGGTGTAATGCTTCAGCAAATTCGTTGTATTATTATTATTTTTTTTGAATATATTTTCCACTATTCACAGTACGAATAACTAAAACACACGTCTTTAGCATTTAAAACAAAAACTAGAAAACCACTTTTAATTTAATTATTAAAATTTTTTACACCTAATCAAGGGGATTTTATTTTTTAATTGTGTTTGATCAAACAATGCATTAAAGTATTATTGATCAAGTGAAAATAATATAGCGTGCTGATGTGGGGCGGAATGACAATAATGACACACTCATCGAATACTATTATTTACACAAATATTTGGGCGTTTTTGTGACATTCCCGTAATTTGCAGGACCGAACAGGAGATAAAATCAATTCTATTTAATTATCACTTCAAATAACAGGTAATCATCTGGCAGCCGTTTCTCTGCCGCTGACACTAAGTGTGTTAATGGGTATATTAAGAACTAAGGAATAGTTGACACCAAGCAGGCCGGTCCCTGATGGCGTAACAAATTAAATGACAATTAAATGTCTACCATCCAGATCATGGGGAGGATTATACGAAACGCTATCCGATATCTCGTGTTGAAGGAGGCAACAAAAAGTTTCGAGACAACAATTAGAACTTATCAATGATAATTAGAATTACCAAACCAAATATACAATCGAAACTCATCGCTAGTACCGAAAATGATTCGATAAAATAAATCATTTGCACTCCTTCGTCGAAGTCCTTATGGTTGCGGTGATATGCTAAAGCAGAAGTTATATTCAGTATTCACGTGTACACACTAAATCCTTGTTAAGGTACTTGCTTTGCTCTCTCTGTGATTCTCTTACAGATTTTCTGGCTATACGCATAAATAACAAGTGTACGCTACGCACACATTGCTACCTGGTGTATAGCATGGCGAACAAGCAGGAATAATATTGTACAGGTTCAGTGTTAGATAGATGTACTCTGTTGTGGGGCCATATCCGGTGGTACGATAAGCATAATAAATATAATGCAAGGACATCTTCACTGGATAGGAACATTGAGCAAGGGTGCGCTACTATATATCTACCGATGCGGGGTGGGTTGCTATATACGTATATGTGTGATCCTGATGTCTCTGCGAATTAGGAAGATGTTCCATGAGTTTTATTTCTGTTTTCCTATACTATTCTTCACACCTATCCGTGTTGGTTGATATAACGGGGAGAGGCGGCCACTTCGAAAAAGGGGTGTATTAGTATGCTAGTACTTTGGTTTTAGTAGGTATTTGTTTTTACTGTTATTTATTGTCCTGACAAGCTCACAGGTCTTACATGGATACAATATTTGGCAGTGAAGAGGGTTTTTTTTTTGTTTTTACTTTTTTGCACGCTGCTGGCTTGTGGTGTCTGGTTGAGAGTATCTTTTTTTTGTTTTATTGTGAAAGTTTTTGGCATAGAAAGAGGTTAACACAAATACCTTAAGTCCTTTTGAAAGCGAAAACGTTATTTAGTCTTGTGTACAGGAATGACATCCTTAGAGGGTTTATTGTATCATAGAGCTTCCGCGCAGAATTGGATTTAAATGACTTCCCTCTCGGTTGTTTTATGGTATCCGGATTGGACAGGTATAGGACGATCGTGTTTACAGATATTTCCTGCGAAAGTATAGAATACTACTTCCGGGTTGGTATAGAGGGTGGCATATAAAAGTTTTATTTCGACGATTATTTTGGACACACTGGGACAGGGAATTCATCACCATGGGAAATCTAAATGCGATAAATGAGTGTATTACTATTGAGGTTATACATTCAGAGTAGGTACACAAATCGCTTTCTTTGTGTTAGCCGTTTGATTTATTAAATGCGAGTCCAATGTGGCGTAAACATAAACTTAGAGATTATAGTGTCTACCTATAGTGGGCGTCCTTTGTTTGAGGTTAGATTATTTAGTTTTTATAGCAAACTTGGCTGAAGTGAGGAAATTTTTCTGAAATCGAAGCGAAACTATGACGTTTGCGTGCATAAAGAAGACATGTCAATAGCAGAACACTGACTGCCAAGTCACTGATTAAAATTATGTATAATGGGAGCAAGTACAATACATCTTTCTAAGAAAATGACGATCACATTAGTCCTAACAACAATCGGGTTGTTGGACCATTTCAAACAGACTTGAGAGAACTCAAATGCGTTTTCGTGTAAACTATACTCGATTTTATTAATACGCTGTATGTAATAAATACCAAAGTTTACGTGAGGCCCACATTTAATACCTAAACCAATGTTCAAGACTTTCTATGGATATAATGTCCGAAAAATCTACCAAATTCCTCAGAAGCAGCACCATAAAAGAGACCATAAAACACAACTTTTCAATGAAGAAGTTAAACAGTTAGCAGCTTTAGCTTGGACAACTAAATATACCTAAGTAGACGAAGGCTTACCAACGTTTTGAACTAACATAACCTGCTAGTATTTTTCTCTAAAGGAAATCCACTCTCAACCCTTAATGAGATCGAAGTGAATAAACAAATTTATGAGAAGTCCTGATCATCCACCGAACCGATCACAATATTATATCCATCGAAGTTTTGAACCACTTCTGCAGGGATAAGGGAAAGCAGAGAGCAGAATCTAATGGAATCACTGATGCGAGCTGAAGCCCATTTCAAAAAGCCGGCTCTAAGGGCCGCTTGCTGATATGACTCATAACGATTTAAATTTTACTTAAACTCTTATGGGGTAAGAGTTTATATGGAACTTAAACCTCTATGAGTCATATCAGCAAACCGCCCTAGGTAGCTAAATTAAAGATGAACACTGAACACTGAATGAGTGTAGACACTTTTGCGGAGAATGAAGATTTTGATACAAAATTCAAAATTCACTGCTTACACACTGTGTGAAAAATTAAGATCGACAATTACTACAATTTTTACCTCAATGGCTGCATCAATGAACAAAATTTGCATTTCTAATGTGGGGGCGAGTAGATCTACAGCAAAGTTCCAAAATTTTTACGTCCGCAACTCAATCACCGCATGCATTTTTAACTAGATGGCGCTAGTACTCATACATATAGAAACACGAGTACTACTATAATTTTGTACCAGTTTTGCTTCCTGCCCGAAAGGCCAAGTTCTTATACTGAGAAAAATCCTGAAGACTCATCAGTCATCCATCACCTATTCATCGACTTCAAAGAAGGTTATACATAATGGTAGTAGGCATTCATCGTCACGAGCTCAATACGACCGACGATGGCCGAATTCGGGATCCCGGCTAAACTTAGCCATATGTGACGAGTGACGATGAGATAAGATAGAGCTGCAATGTGCAATTTAAAAGTAGCTGCTCCAAACTATTTTAAACGTGCACCGGATTTCGGCAATGCTATTCGATATTCTGTGACTCTTTTCATTTCATTCTGGAGCAGTGGTCAACACAGAAGGCACAGTCTTGAAAATACCCGTTCAGCTATTACCGTATGCAAAAGATATTGCTGTTCCCAGCATGTCGTAATAGAGGTTTTAATGGCGATTGAAGAACAGGCGAAATTTATTGCCCTTGAAGTAAAGAGGACAAGTCTAAGTACATGTTATCAAGAAACAAAACAGATTCTGTCCATCACCTAGGATCAAAAGTCACTATTGATAGCAACAATTTCGAGGTAGGTTAGATCCGACGAAGAATTACCATAGGAAATTATTGCTACTTCGGTATGCCAACAAATTTGCGTTCAAAACAACAGACTCGAAGGACGAACAGTATGCTTTACAAAGCGCTTAAATTGTCAGTTCTGCCGTATGGCACCGCCGAGTGCTAGACGAAGGGGAGAGTATGGTTGAGCTGTCAAATCATCAAAAGAAATTTAACAAACAATTGAAGCAGCGACCTTGTTAGATTGAATAAATTCTGCTTGACATATTGGACGGATTTTCTCCAGCTCGAGTGCACTGCTTACAAATTTTTAAAAGCCACATATAATCCAAATATACAGATCAAAATAGATGCAACAGCAACAAGTTGTACCTACTTCAGCTGTTCATATTATTTTTATGCTCCCCTTTTTCAGTATACCCTGCATTTTCTAAAGCCATCACAATCCATAGGCCACTTTTTAAAAAAAGTTTCATAGCCCTCAAAACTATCTACGAAACGATTGTTCCACACAATGGACCTAGTTTTGTCTAAGTGTCCACATCATCGAGGACCACTGTAAAGGTGTAAGTACACGGTATGTAGCACGCCACATATATATGTGGCTCTGACGTCAACAGAGAGTGCACAAAGAGAGCTTGTACACGACATGTACCCATTGGGACCATTCACTGACGTAAAAATGATGTCAGTGCTACATAATATGTGGCGTGCTACATACCGTGTAGTATCACCTTAAATCAACCAGCATACACCATTTGACCCTACAACTTTGTATAGCATCAACTTTAGTAATTTAAAAAAAGACAATAGTACACGCTAGAAAAGATACTTGTCTATCCACGACTTGCAGAAACAAAGAAAAAAAAAGTATCGAACTGAAGTGCCTCATCATAGCCGTCTCAAGTTTGTCCAGTTCAATTAAATATTGATTTCTCGAACACAACCTCTTCACCATCTATTTCGTTGTCTGGGATTATTTTTAATGTCAACTAGGCGCCATTTATTCTCATTGCTTAGTGCTATTACCTATTACAGCTACACCAACATATACACATTCTATGCACATATTCTTGAAGTATATCTTCTCTAGTAAGTATCGCCAAGGGATTTACTGATGAATAAACCTTATAAATGGTAGCATGCGAATAATAAATTGGTGTAATGTGATTAGTTTCATAAAGTATTTAGGTAAGTGCCTGATAGATTGTACTCTGGTGGATGAGTAACAAAGTGGCACAAGGGTTGATTGGTGGTACAAAAATATTATGAAAGTTAAAATCACACGGCAATAAATTGCATACCTCTCTGTTATGGTGTATAGATATTAGATATATTAAGGAAATTGAAATTGCATTTTGAGGAACAGTTAAGTCATATAATAAGAAATTGATACTAGGTTGGGTAGGTCGAAAGATCCATGCATACGGATGGTTTAAAGATTGATTAAAATGTAGCATTGCATATTAATGAGCTAAACATCAAGCACAATAGAATGAAATCAAAGGAAGTGCTGCATACTTGTAGGCTAATTTGTTAGTAATTATTATGTAATTGAGTAGAAACCTTTGTAAATGAAGACGATTATCCTTTCAGTCATTTAAGAACAACATAAATAATTTGAAATCAATTAGAAAAATGAAATTTCAATTACGGGCGACTCGTATAAAATTACATTTACCTTTTTAAAACTTATTAACTTTTCCCTAGAATGCGGACAATTCGATTTTCCTAGTAAACATTATTTATTCGATTGCTAAACTTAATCCTTCCTCAAACTATAGTATGTGTTATTTATTTTAATTATTTTACACATTTTTCTCCACCATTCCTATTGGTCCAGTGATTTGATTCGTAATGCAGAAAAATTAATACACAATCCAACCGGGATTTAAATTTAATTTATAACATCACAGACAACACAAGTCGATGTGTAGGTGGGTGTATGTCCCTCGAGCAAGGTGGCTGCGGTTATTTACCTCTCAAATAAAATAATTCAAAGACAACTTTTTATTTTGCATAGATCCATTCATAGTAAGAACTTCACACTCAAATAAAGTGTAATTAAATTCTAAGCTCCTCTCCGTCGTCACTGTAGTGCTAGTTAGCTGTTTTTATTTTAATTAATATTCTCCATTTCGTTTGTCCTTGAGAGACTAAACTCTTGACTATAATTAGTTCATTTCGTGAATGAGTACTGAACTGAAGCAACAGAAAGGGGAATAAAAAACGAATGTACACAGAGAGTGCCAATTTTTTTTTTTTTTTTTAATAGTTGAACTACAACTTCCCCAATTTATCTTCATAAAACGTTCTTTAACCTAGGTGGCTTATACCACAGGAAGATGGGTAAAAAAAAAAGTACACAGAAATCTGGTGAATGTATCTCATTTGCGAACGAAATTCCTTTAGCAACCCTTCTCTAGGAGCGGTGACATAATTTCGGATTTTTATTTATTTTTTTCTACTATCTGGCCATAACTCATTCATTTTGCCAATTTCCTTCCGTTTATGTATTTTCTGTTTTTTTTTTTCTTGTTAGCCCTTTGAGGAGCTGAATATAATTTAAACCAAAAGTGGGGGATGTAAAAAAAAATAAGCTTAAAAAGCAATTGAATAAAAGAAGATCTGAATTATTTATGGTTTCAACAATTTACTTGCATAAATCATTAGCACTCTTGATACATACATACATACGAGATACATTTTATTATTGGTATGGCATACTTTTAGGATGTTGTGAAAATAAATGCATTTTTTATAATTAGCTATACAGCAAGCTTTCAAGATTATCTCAAAATACACTTGAATTGTTATTTCACGGACTATGGCATGAGGCTTTACGGTTTTTAACGAAGGCAAATACAATTCGCACTCTTACCCTATCGTAGCAACAATATATGAGAAGGTAATGGAGTAAGTAGCTAGGTAGTTCGCAATGAAATAAATTACATTTTAAAGAACTCCTGTGTAAAACTGTTGTGGGATAAGAGCGACTCATAGAGTTTAAAAAAAAAAATGCCCGATAACTTTAAAATTGTATTTTTTTCAGTAATTTTGAAATCGAAATTCAAAAGTAATTAAAGGCTAAATCAAAATGTTCAGAGAAATATGATTTATAGGGTGAGGTTTTTATAACTACTATTCCTGGTAAGGCAACATGAGAGAGCAGTCACTTTGTCAAATGCTATACATTAAAATTAAACTCAATCAAACCTTTATTGTCACAAAATATTTATTTAAAAATAGCTTGAATACTTGTTTTTTAGTCTGCAACATTATAGAGACTAGAGGCGACAATTTTTTTGCTGATCATTTTTGCAAGATGCAATTTTTTTCTTATATGGATTTTATGCAAAAGACCTTAAAGAGGAAAGTCCAGGAAGTCGACGCAGGGACACTATCAAACTACTACCCTCTTACAAGATCAGCGCATCGGCGAAAGTAATATGGCCTTTTATAAATTTGCGAATGTGTACTGTGTGTAGTCTTTGGCTCCGGCCACGCAATGAGCGACGAGCGACTGAGCGACGCGACGCAAAAAATTTAAAACACATGAAATCGTACGGAGGTGGCCAGGGCCAGGGCCACATAAACCCTGAGCGACCGAGCGATTTTTTAAGCGACAGAGCGACATCGCTCTACAATCAAATCTGTTTTAATTTTTCAGTCGATCGCTGAGCGACGAAGTAATAAGATGGACAAAATAAACAGAAAGTTTAATTTTGGTCGAACTTTTTCCAACAGCAAATCAAAAGATGGTATTGAATTGACATAAGACAATATTGCCAAAATCGATCTGGAAATCTGCGAAGATTTTGATATAAATGATGAAATTCACCATAATTTGCCCTTTCACGATTTATGGGGTGTACGTACACCAAATCTACGTATTCTGGATCTTATTATAGATCTATAAATATGAACGCGACGCGACTTCAACTAATAAGCTACGACGAACCGCAATTGACGATGGCATTTTCCCAACCAATCGCTCAGCGACGTCGGTCATTAAATGGCCTCCCCCACCCATCGCTCAGATTCGTCGCTCAGCGACTCATCGCTCAGTTGCTCGTCGCTCATTGCGTGGAAGGGGCCTTTGACGGAATGATTTAGTCAACCTATGTCGACATTCCACCGTCATACGAACCACTTTCCTATGCCTCCTTCTACTTCGTCACCATGCTACTGCCACGCCACTTGCTCTCCACTTCAGTGCGCGCCTTAGCTAAGGAGGCTATATCCAATAGACCCGTTCAGCTGGTAGCGTGGGTAGCGTACCTATATGAAGACGATATCGATAGAGTACTTCACGCGATTGAAGAGCATGCTAAATTGATTGTACCAACATGTGGCTGTGGTGAAAAAAAGTAGCCGGCCCAACCGGTACAGTCTAGAACCAAAGGCGTAGTCATTCGTTAGCGAAAGTTTTTTTTTTTGAGACAAATGGAAGGGACCTACAATTTAAATGCGAGTCCAAACGCCTGTATTAGGAAGCTTTCCCAGAAATATTCTACTCTCGGCTGCTGGTCACTCATTCGCGAGATGTGTCGCAAAGGAGGTGTGATTTGTGTTTTTCGGGAGTTAAAGCTTCGCTCTGTAATCTAGCACTCTGAACTGACCCATTGAGCTTGGCTGTAAAAAGACAGTAAAAATAGTAACAAACATCGCCTATGGCTTACTAAGATTCAGAGTAGAACTGTTCGCGAAAAGATTTAGAAAATCATAAAGTGTGATTTCTCAACAACTGTTTATAAAGTATCTTGATATCGACACTCGCCTAAGTTTACAACACCATTCAGAGTGTTATCTATGAACCCATCAGTTTCAAAGGAATTGTTTCTTGATCTACCATAAAAAAGACACAACTGTGTTATATCATGTAGGTATTCTAAAAATGAATAAACGAGATTTTCGAATCTTAACGGGTGTACTGACAGGATACTACTATTAGTACTATGGCCAAAACACTGGGTATCAACTCATCAGGAGCTGTCAAGACATAGAAGAAAC
This sequence comes from Cheilosia soror, assembly GCA_949372485.1. Classification (NCBI taxonomy): domain Eukaryota; kingdom Metazoa; phylum Arthropoda; class Insecta; order Diptera; family Syrphidae; genus Cheilosia; species Cheilosia soror. The sequence continues at coordinate 125,848,057 of OX443561.1, forward strand.
GGAGACCATCAAGCACCTGCTCTGCGAATGCCCAAACCAAAGAAACTAGTCGAGTCTGATATCTGGGAGACAGATTTTTCGGAGACCTAGAGGACATAGTGCAGGTACCATACTGACGGACACAATCAGGTTTGTTATAAGTACGGGTTGGTTTATCTAGTAGACCAACTCCGCCAAGAACCAACCACATGAAATAAGGTAAAGTGTTTATGCATGTTTTTGTGTTGTCCAATAAAATGTAAATTTTATTATTTTTTTATTTTTTATATAAAAATTACTTCACGCTAGCCAGGACCGTGTCTAGTTTTAATTTTTGGGACGAATGGACCTTCAATTTTTTGCCGAGTCGGAAGGTTATGCCGGTAGTTATACTCTCGTATCTTTGTCAAATGTTCCCGAAAGGTATCGCAGTGAAAAAAGCCTAAGATGTAATGGTTTTTCCGGGGATAGAAACTGAGCGCCATGCACCCACATATATATAGCTTACGGCTAGTAAATGTAGACACTTGGCGACTGTTGTAGGTAAGCTTTCTTGATATTATATTCTTGCATTTAAATTACTAATGGTGACAATTTGTTTGGTCTTACGTATGCCCATCAACAAAGGCTTAAAATATCAAAGACAGAGCCTATGTCGAATTGCAATGGTATGATGATTTCTGTGCCACGAAATGAAAAAACCTACTATTTCTGCATCTGGCTTATAAAAATAATAACAAAGAGTATCAATCACTATCTTTTAATGCGAAGTAAGAACCACCTTCTGTGTTGTTCTTGTTTGTCGATTATCTTCATGTGTCTAAGTTTACTGCTTATCAAATTCTCCATCCATCTGTCAGAACCGTCCATTTCCGTATGAAGTCAACACAATAAAACCAAACCTTTTGGAATTTCAAACCCACTCGTTTAAATATTGAAACATTTTTTTCAGTTTCCGGCCTCTCTTAAAAGCTGATACACCCTATCGGTCAATAACCATTTAACGATTTCCTTGTCGGCTACAATGACAGTTCTGTCCGTCCGTCCTCACCAAACTACGGGACGGTTGAGTCCTGCCAATTATGTCGATGTCATTTGATGATGTATCCTGACAAATGAGATGTCTGGTCTTCCCTGGTGTTCATACATTTTTTTTTTTCCATTTGATTGCTCTTACTTGACGGCGAGGAACAAACACACCCCTATCCCTGCTGTGTGTTGACCAACCAACATTTCATCGGGGAGAAATCCCTGCCCATTATGGTATCGGTCAATACTTGAATGGTATGTATACTTATATGGGTGGTCAATTCACTTCGCCACATTTATTATTCTCATCATGAAGTGATGCAGCAGCAGGATACCAATGGCATCAGCAAACATCAAACGTGTGTGCATCTACCAGGATATAACGTAAAGTTTAACAAAATTTCCAAAGTTGACATACACAATGTTGGCAAAATGGCAACGCTACAACTGCAAAGACTACGGATATTATAGCCAACAGGACGATGACAAGATTGTTCCAAAACACAGTATACCCTTGTCTTCAAATCATTGAGTATAGAGTTCGAGTACGAGTACGAGTATATTACGTGTGAACGTGCGACACCGTGTCATGTAGGTATCTATAGTTTTGGAGTCGATTTTGGCTGCTGGATAGGACGATTTCGAGAATTTGTTGTGGTTTGGAAATTGGTAAATTGAATGTATATAGTGACACAGAGAGAATAGGAAACGACATCCGCTCTTGAAATTGGGAATAGAATTTCAAGGAGATTTGCAGTTGGGTATATGACAAAAGTCAACTAAATTGATGTGTGCACAAGTTTTTGGATTTTTAACTTCATAATTGGAAAATAGGGCTCGTTCGTGGTATATTTTAGTGCAATATTAGCGCCGTTGTGATGTGTGTTTTGAATGGAAATTGGTTAGTTGTGGAAATGTTTATATTTTTTCCTCGAGAAAGTTGTAAAAGTTTACAGGAGTGGCATCTTATTTTGAAGCGCGACTTTAACAGATACCTACTACCGATACTGGCTACTTAAACAAGATGTATTGCCAATAAAAGCAAAGTCTTCAAAATGCAACAAAGAGCTCACTTTTTCCGGAAAAACTGACCTTGAATATTGCTTCCTTTGGCCACGGAGTTTTTGTTAATTTTTCTCTTTGAGTTTTTCGCCTCAATACGGTGGGCTTTCATAAGTGCGACACGACCAGTCGGGGGACCTCAGCAGCGAATTTATTTCAGAAGGAACAGAATTATAGTCTTTTTTTTAGGTAACTCGTTGAAAAGCGCCAGACCACCTGAGCTACTTCGGATATGTACAAGTACAATTGTACATTATGCCAATCAACGTTAGGCCTACAAAACTGAACATAAGTTCTATGGAATCTATCTCTTCTGGCAGGAGTTCTCTAGATTAGCCTCGAATAAGATGGTTAGATCGAGTCCGATATCTAATTTTTTGGAATCCGTTTGAAAATTGCCCTCATAATTTAGTGTCGGTGGTGGAAAATCGAAGTGTTATGTAAAGTATACTTAAGCATCCTACACCCGCGACTCTTAGGCCCCTATTGTGAGTTTCGATAGTTAATCGTTGATCGACAACTATCGATCGATCGAGAACTGTGATTGTCGATTGCGATCGATATTTGTCGATTTGGCAGTCGCTTGGAGTCGATTACAAATGTCTGATCGATGCTTTCTCTTGGAAGTGAACAAATTTTGTGCGTACGAATAGCTAAAATCAATCGACGCAATCGACAATTGTCGTGACGATAGACGAGACATTTGAAAGAAAGTGTCCTAGTGACAATTAGCTCTAATTTGTTGTGTCCTACTGGCACGGCTATTCCACAACTGTATCACACGTTCCTTGAGCGTTAACCCTCACTCTATGGAGTACAACTGAACAAATTTACCTACCAGCATTCCAAAAGGAACCACGCTTTGTCACAGAGACCTATCGTAGCCAGACTTGAGACTATTTAGTATGTGGCCCTCTCGGAATTATGTTAATCTTTAAGCCGCGTTTTGACATACTGATGCCAGCAATCAGGCTTTATCTTACACCTCAGCCTTAAATAAAAATCACATCACATCTTCCTCTTTGATTATGAGAATATATTGGTAATAGAACTGGCTCAATAGTCTTATTATTTGTGCATGGCCATACACGCCTTCCAATGAAAGTCGTGTCGAGAGAGATAGGTAGATTTTGAGTGAGTAGAAAGAAGAAAGGTAGACCGAATAGAAAATGCACCGAAAACCACTTTTAGAAATAAAAACATGGGCATGAAGGTTCTTTTCCACACCACTGCGCTTTCGATAAAAAATTTCATTTGCTATTTGCGTTAATACAGTGAGGACGTAAAAAGCGGGCGCAGTTTCGGCTTTGTTATAGGACTTGTTTTTATTTTCAATTTCAATGTTCCTGTACCTGCCAAATTTTATTTCACTGCAATGACACTTTGTGTTTATGTGTAGCCAAGACGTTTATGAGAATGAAAGTCATGGCCATGACAGTGTGTCCATGCAAAATAACATCGCGTGGTGCCACACCACATTTTTTACTATAAATTTCGCTACAATCTGGGCGGACCTGGACAGATAAGCTAGCATTACAAATTTATATTGTCACTTCGGTAAAAATAAATAAATAGGTGGCGCAACAGGCGGGTGACACACAAAGCCTAGCTTCTCGCAACCATTCGTTTTGTGTGAGTTTCTATTTTTGGGACGAATGGAAGGGACCTACAATTTTATGCCGAGTCCGAACGGCTCAATTGAGAAGCTTTTTCATGACAGTCATACTCTCGGATGTTTGTCAGACGTTCGCGAGAGGTGGGCAGTAGAAAAAAACTTTAAGAAGATGTAATTTGTGTTTTTCCGGGGATCGGACCTGGGATCCCTCGCACAGAAGTCCAGCACACTAACCACTGGGCTACTGCGCCCTTCGGTAGCTATAGCTATTTTCTGTCAGATTTCATACACTTAGAATGAATTTACTATTTTAAAGATAGTGGGGCACAAAATGGGCCCCTTTTTCTGGAAATCCTAAAGACTGTGCATTTTGCATAAAAATTGCACCCAGTGGGCCAAGCACATACCACTGCGTGCATTAGCAGAAGTTCTGGAGCATTTTCTACGATTTTCTTAAAATATCATTATAGCGGCACAAGTCTAAAAAAATAGGTATCACAACTTTAAGGCGTCATTTTTCATCTGCTATTATCATGGGTATATGCCTTTCCGGATCTTTGGTGCTGATGAGGTAGTTGCAGATTTCATAGGCTTCACATCACAGAGAATCGCTTAGCAGTTTTTTCCATAAAGAAAGATACTAGATACTAAAACCAGAGTAAAAGGCAGATAGATTTCATGTAGTACAATAAACCAGTAGGTCTGTCGTGACGTGAGTACTGCTGTAGGCAAGCAGACACCTGCGACAAAAGAAATGGCAGGAGCCGTTACAAAGTTACGATACAAAGACCGGAAAATTTAAATTTAATTTAAAATTTAAAATAAAAATTTAAAATTAAACTTAATATGCCTACCTAAGTATTGAATTAGCCCACATTTTGTTGAACATATTTTTTATTTTGTAGAAAAGTGTGATTCAATTCAATTCTGAACTGATGTTGCCCAAATATAATTTTGGGCAAAATATTTTCATCTTTTTGCACAGTCGCGAGTCGATAACGATAAATCCATACTGACGATAGTGGTAACAAAGTGTTCAAATTGTTCATACGAAGTTTAAGATGTTCACCTGTGCAGTGGACTGAAAACTTCTAATTTAACCTCAAGTTCACAGAGGCCTTGAGGAGGTCGTCATTATAAATTAAGAAGCATGTCATTTAAAATAGTTGACGACATGAAATTCTATAAATTAGGACTAGGAGTTCTATAAGTTGGATTAGGACACCTATTACCGGTCTATATGGAGATGTTCCTCCTGGTGATGTGACACATGGCTACAATTCCACCAAATAAAACCAGCTCAATAATCAAACTAAACAGTTCCATGTGCCTTATGCGCACTCACATGTGAGTGAGATTGTGAGAAACCTAATGGGATACCATGTTAAACATAATTTGCGGTAGAGTGACCCCCAAAGGGGGGACATAATGTCATTCTCTTAACACAGTCCTTTTGAATGTTGTTGGAAAATGAACCCTAATGTCCCATAGGCAATGCCGAAGCGTCAAGCCCGCCGAATCGATGTTTGCCTGATTGTTTGACAAGTTATCGCCCCTAAGCCACTGAGCTGATTTTGCTAAAATTGCACATGTGTATTGGTGCGGTTCCCTCTTATGCTGCCTGAAATCATCTCATTTGCCTGCAGAAATATAATCTCCTGTCTCTCATATTGAACGCCTGCAGACGAACAAAGCAACCACGTTTTTCAACAACTAGACTTAAACACAAGGAGGCAATATAATTTAACAGATATACCGCCCACAAAAAATTGCGCCACAAATGTGTCGCATTTTCAAACAAACAAATAATGCCAGCAATCCTTAGAAAGGAAATTGCCTTAAACTGCTTAGAACAGCACATTTAACTGTGACCCGTAATTGGATTCAAATGGTTATTTGGAAGCAGCTTCCAGCATCAAACTTATTTCAAAATACCCCTAGAAGGAAATAATCGTTAATGTCGTCCAACCAAAAATCCCAACATCTCAGTTTAGGTATCCTTGTGTACAGGTATATATCCAAAATCCGCCCATTTACGGTTATTTATGATATAATTTAATTTTTCACCATTTTCCACCTGGAAAATCTAATTACCGAATTTTTTTTTTTTTTGGCACACACACTTTTATGCAGAAAATAGAAGCGTGTATCCTTTCTTCCTTTTCTGAGAGGCAATTTAGATAAAAAAAAAACGCGTTATCCACAGCAAGAATAAGAATTAAGTGATGTATACATTAAATTTTTTTTATCAACACAAAAACCGACAGAGCGTACGAGGACACACGTGCAATCAACTAAACACAAATTAAGGACAATGCAATTTATTTTACTATTATTTTTTCACGGCTTTTCTAAAACACTTTTAAAAATATTTTATTTTTCTTTTGCACACACAATAGAGATAATAATTTTAATCCTTAAGCAAAGAACCGTTTATTGAAACGTTATTCGCGATTCGCGAGTTCGAATGGTGGGGGATTTGTGGAGAAGGAATATAGATAAGGATTTGATTCGATGTAAGCGCCTTAAGCATCAGACGGTTACTGGAGATGCTGAAGCATTGAATTTCCCAAAACACATTGAAGGAGATAAATTGCGTTGCCCCAAGTCCCAAAAATAGCATCCACCATGAAATGGTAGGAGCATAGGATACACATAGATACTTTCCCGTGAGAGGATGTGTTTCTTGTTTTTGCAGCAGCAGCATCAATTCGATTGTTGGCTTGTGGTGTTCGATTTTTGGCGCCATTGGGAAAAATTACCCTTGATCCACAATTCATTTTGGGGGGTTGATGTAGGGCCGGCTATGTATCTTTGTGAAATTTCCCTCAAAGTTGAATTTGTTTATAGAAATGGACGAATGAATGTGGAACCATTGGTAGAGGAGATTATAGTGGGGAACGCCGATTGGGGAAAATGTCCTTCCACGACATATCAATGGTGAGTGGAAAATGTACATGCGTAGAGATAAATTCCTACGTTCTGAGGGAAATTTTTAGCGCAAAATGAATACATTCCAGGGTTGGCTATACCCCTTTCTAAAGGGAATATTTTGGAAGTGCTGGAAGTATTTTCAACTCTTTCAAGGAAATGAAAACATACTGTGTCTGCTGGTGAGAGCCGCAAAGTGCGTTGGTGTAGGCCTTGGAGGTAAATTCGACATTAGATAGGTCAGAACAGAAGACTCCAATAAAAAGATATATAGATGAGTTTAAGTTGTGATCGAAATTGATAGTATAAAACAGTAAGTTGCAGTGGCGAAGAAAAGGGGGTGTTTTAATGCTTTACAAGTTAAAAATATATTGAGAACGAGTTGGAAATACCTAGAGTAGATTATATTCATTTTAAATGGCAGATCTTATTGTAGAGACCCAATATTCCATAGCCGATTGCTCTATATTTTTCTATCAATTGACTTCTATTTTCCGTATTTTTATTTTATAAGTGCGACTTTATTTTCATTGTTTTACATTTTATATAGTCAAGTGTTGGCATCGCACTGTGCCGATACTGCACTTATAAGGCTATCTTTGAAGCGTAATAATATGTAATAAGCTGTGGAGTTGGTGGAAACCTAGAAAATAAATATATCCATGCAATGTTTCCCATGGATGCGGGCAGTAAAGGGTTATAGGCAGGCAAACTTTGAGCAGTAGAAGTGTAATTTCTGGAATGCAGCCTTGACTGCAATTCATCTGAAAAGGTCGAATTGAAAAAAAAAAAAACAAATTTAAATTGGCGTGATGAACAGTTGTAGTGTGCAAGTAAGCGGTGTGAGTTCTGATTTGAAGGGTGGCTACGTACGTAGTTTTAGTGGGCACTAATCATCCGAAATGGAATTAATTGGTTCTTGCGCTAAGACGTATATCAAATAAAAAGATAGAGAAATATTTTTGACTTATAGCCGGTTTTACAGTGCGAGTTTAAACTCAGGTTTAGTTAAACTCGCAAGCCAGTTTAAACCAAGTACGTAAACCGTGAGTGTATTACAGTGAAATTTGAACGAAAGTTTAGTTAAACTTCGGTTAAACTTTTCTCGTCTGTTTTGTACGCCACTGTATTTGAAATTTCTATCAGTTTTGTTTATTCTGATGTCAGTTTGGCAATTTAAAAAAGTGAAATAAAAAAATTAAAGTAAATAAAATAAATAAAAGTCATTACATACTTCGGTATTGAGTTCCTCTTTGGTTTGAGGAAATTTCTTATGTTGGTGCCGTAGCATACAAATCGCTACTGATGCTATCAACATGTCTCCGCTAGCAAAAAAACGAAGAAGATGCACTACAACAAATCATAGAAGAGAACGGGCATGAATAGAAGACAACCTACGGTCAAGTTCAGCGAAGATATAAGACATAAGTCACTATGTAGAATTTAATTGAACTGTATACCTACAAAGCAAATTAACCCAAACGCCAGAACAAATAAATTGCAGTTAAGTGGGGCGAAAGGCTTTTAATTCACTTCAATTCTATGCAATTATATCCATTATTCCTGCAATAATATACATAAATAATGATATCACTAGCTTCATCTGAAAATTATATTTATTGCGTAGGTCCCATTTCCTTTGTATTCTTTTCTGTGTTCTATTTGATTAGAAACCATTTGAGCAGCTAGTTTGGTCAGCAGAAATCGTTAAAAGAAATTTGTATCATTCCATTCTACGAAATGATTTGGCCTCAGACATATTTAAACTCAGTTTAAACCCCCATTCATGGCCGGTTAAGTTAAACTCGGTTTAAACTTTCGATTAAGTTTAAACTAGCACTGTAATACACCTTTTTGTGTGAAACGTCGGTTTAAACCTGATATCTGGTTAAACTGAGTTTAAATTTGCACTGTAAAACCGGCTATTAAGGTTTTGCAACATAGGGTAGGCGCCCAAAAACGACTACCTCCAAAATACATATTTTGCACGAAACTGATTCAATGAAGATTTTGTACAATGAAACATAAATTTGTGAGAGCTACTTTGAATTGAGTAGGCACTTCAAAGCCGGTCTAAAAGTTCAAAGTTTTCTGAGCGATGCGGTGATAACATACGAGCACTATTTAAGGGGTATACCAAAATACGGTAAGCCAGTCTTAGGGCATGGTTGGTTGACTTAAGATGATGGTAGAAAAGGTGCAGTTAGACCGAAATAGGTCCACTATGTAGCCACTGCGAAGGAGACGTGCTGGGTTACACTGTCAGTTTTTGGAGCAATTAATAACTTTGCCATTCTGGCACCTTTCGTGGTAAAATTTCTTAGGACTGAGAAGGCAATTGAGTAGTAGAATACTATCCCAAACAACTAAGGAGATTGCTTATAAGACCTTGATCATGATCATCCCGGTCCTGTTGTTTGGCGTTGAAGCTTTGACTCTATCTAAAGCCTATAAAGGTATCGCCGATATACGATCTGGGCTGAGAGATCGATTTCAACAAAAAAATTGCGCATTTGTAGTCTAACTAACATGGCTGGAACATGTAGATCGAATGAACACTAGCGCTCTGATGGCCCGAAGAGTATTCGATTCCAACCTACTAGAGGGACAAAGCAATGTAGACGAAAACCTCGCCTTTGAAGGCGCGCACAATTGAAAGGGGACCTCAACAAAATTGGAGTGCGCAAATGGATGCAGTTGGCCAAAGATCGAACTAACTGAAGAGGCTTTATTAGTTGATGCCTCGGTTGACCCCAAAATGTAGAGCTGCCTTAATAAGTAAGTATTGAAAGATGACTTGGAGCAAATATATTTTTGAAAAATTACATCTCAAAACCGTCATATTATTGAAGTCAAAGTTCATAATTTGTGCTATTTGCAGCAATAGACTAGTAAATTGGCAGTCGTGTTCGTGTAATTTGATGCATCTAGACTCTTTTCTTTATAGATGAGATTTTTTCCAAAAATGTATGAAGAACTATTAATCGCGCAGTACAGTTTAGATGAAGTGACTCCAATCGGGGAAGTGTTTGAAGAACAAAATCTTATTGCTAGAAACCGTGGCCGATGGTGCGGAGTTCTTAGAGTCCAGAGAAAATCCTACGAAATGAATAGGGAGGTAGTATCTACCCTTTTCTTCACCTTGAAAAATTGTGTCGAATTGATAGGAGGTGCAGAAGACTGGTGTTTAAGTTTGAGACAGAGGCCGACGTTAAAACTATTCCTGAGGTTGAGGTTGAGGTTGAGCAATTCCAAACTCCGCTGAAAGTTGGACAGAAGTAACATTTCTTATGGCAATGAAACGAAAAAGCAACAGAGCGGAAGTGAAACTTGTTATGATACTGGTTTGACAGTAATTGCAAACTTCAATGAAGTACCTACCATCGTAACTGGTTGTTAAGGTTGGGAACAAAAAATAAAAAATAAATAAATAGGTGGCGCAACAGGCGGTAGACACCCTAGGACTAGCTTCTCGCAACCATTCGTTTTGTTTGAGTTTATATTTTTGGGACGAATCTAAAGGACCTACAATTTTATGCCAAGTCCGAACGGCTGAATTGAGAAGCTTTTTCAGGACAGTCATACTCTCGGATATATGTCAGATGTTCGCGAGAGGTGGCGCAGAAGAAAAAACCTTAAGATGTAATTTGTGTTTTTCCGGGTATCGAACATGGAATCTCTCACAGCACACTAACCATACTGCCCTACTGTGCCCACGTTAAGGTTGGGAAATATCTGCTTTATTCAGACAAACGGTGAACGATTTTTTTTTAGCTGTATAAATCCGACAGCTGCCAAACCAGTTCTTGTATTGCTGTCGAAATTAACACATATATGCAGAAAACCTTTGACCAGTTATCATAACACTTTATACCTCGGTAAGAGTTTCGAATTTGATGAAATAAATAGAAACAAATTGTGATTTTTGTCCTTAATCATTTATACCAGTCATGGAACTTGAAATGGATTGTGACAGACTGTATCTCTGCCATGGTATTTTATTCTTAATAGAAGAGCATTGTATTGAGCTTAAAACATTTTAAACTGGCCAAAAAATGTAAATTAACTTCAGTTTTACCCATAGTTGTCGATAGGTTCAGCAGGTACAGTATTCTGTTTCAAAGCTTTCAACGAACTTTGTTCGAAATCAAGTCGGCAAATTTTGCGGTCGTCTATGACAGAATCTCTGTTTCTGTTTCAGTAAGGCATCGAAGGGTGGAATTGAAAAAATCCCTTGAAAACTATAGACACGTCATATTATCGATCCAAAAAAAGTCTTGAGATAGGTATACTCGAGAGGTACCTATATATCAGGAGTTTTTTAATTTTCTATAGTCCTTACTTTGCATGACAATAGACGCAATTTAGCGGACAACAGCATCCGTTCCCAAATTGAATACAAATCACAATTCTGTAATTTTCATTTAGGTTATCATTCAAAACTTCTCAATTGCAATTATTATTGTTATTAGCTTCATTCTTCAACTGTAGAAACTCCCATTTGAGCAACATCCATCCCAACTCAATAGCATCCTCAGTCACTATCTCCTAATGGTGTGGTTCCTTAATCACAGCCATTTTCGGTTTCAAAGGAAATTTATAGCGTCGATCTGGAATGATAGGAAATATATACTTTAAAGCCGCACATAAGCAATAGATGAAATATCCTTCCAAGCCGCATGTCAGTTGCAAGTTCATCTTGCGGAAACCAAATGGCGATTCAAAGGATTCTCCATATACCCATGCGAAGAGGAACTTCTTAATCCATTATCCGACGATAACTTTCAGCAAACGAGGATGTAACAGTTTCTCGCACCACCCGCACCCCCCTACCTCGTACTAACCCTTTTGAATTTTGTGGATAAGAAAATTGTTACTGCGAAAGGGACATCCATAGTGTTGTGAGTTTTATGGTGTTTTCCACAAGCAGCACCCAGAACTTTGATATCGAAAACATTAAATAAATCTTGTCCAAATGTATGTACGTGTACATTGTACATAATCCTCATTAATTTTCCCTCATTTATATCCTTTATAGTTGTTGTTATATAATATTTCCCATTTTTTATTAGATAAACTAGAGACGAAGGATATATAGTTTCTCAATAAAACGATTGACCATTATAGCAAATCCGCAATGACCAACCCCAAAGCGAGTTGAGTGCATACATGGCTTGTTAGTGTGTGCAAGGATTTCAAAAGCCCTCTCCTTTGGTTTTCTGTCTGGCTGGTGGAGGGGAATACGGGTGGCTTGGGTTTTTTGTTTTTTTTATTTATTTGCTGTTTCAATGTTGAGTCTGAGTATTGTGTATGCGCTTATGGGGAGTATCAGAATGTTGACAATGAATTATAAGGATTGCTTCTTCTGGTACTTAATCGGTTCTTAAATTGTCGAGGCAGTTTGGCAATATAATGAATTTGTGTGGTTGTTTTGGAAATTAATTGCCAGTTTAATTGTGGTGGGGAATTTTATTTATTGGTTTAAGTTTTAGGTGATTTTGCTTAATTTGATATAATTGTTTTCGAAATGTATCTTGTTGTTGAGGCAAATTGTTGATGGGACGTGCGGAAGAGTTATTGTCCATCTAAATGACACTAATTGGCTAATTCTTTAGAGAAGAATTAAAATCGAAACCTTGTAATGGGCGTTGGTAGATGATTAGACGTAATGGGTATCTGTTTCATGCGTTAATAACATTTTCGGAGGTATATCTGCAATTTTGGTAGGTATCTAAGAGTGAGTGTCTGTGAATTTGGGTAGTATAGACGCTAAGTGGACACATTCTATTGAGAAGCTTATAAGTTTGGATCTGACACTTATTCGATTTTTTATTTTTTTTAAATACTTCTCCCGGGAAAGGCAAACCTATAACGCTTCATCAGCGCCCCGAGATACTTGCAGATGTATGTTAGTTCTGCACTTAAATTGCTGCAAATTGTAGTCTTCTGGAAATATATCCACAGGAAGCGAGTTCCAAAGTTTGCTTCTCCTGTAACAGAAGCAGTTTTGGAAAGATGATGTCCTCGCGGTTGTCAAGTGTACTGTATGGTCATGAGCATTAGCAGCCTGTCTTGTGGGGCGCCCAAAAGTTGCATTTCGAGGGATAATGTCCTTGAGTTCCTCGGAACATCTACCATGGAAGTACCTATAGAACAAGCATAGGTCAGCGACTTGTCTTCTGTGCACCAACGGTTGCAGATTCGATGTGAGTGTAGGGTCTCCAATAAGTCGAACTGCTCGTCTCTGTATGCTGTCAAGTAGGTTAAGTCAATGTTTTGGGCCGAGCTCCATATATGGGCGCAATATTCCAGACCTGGTCTAACCTGCGCTTTGTAGAGAAGGAGAAGTTGCTTGGGGCTAAAGTACCTCTTTGCTCTAAATAGGTAGCTCAACTTAGCGGACGCCGATCTTGCGATATAGGATATGTGGTCCTGCAATGTGATTCCTGAATTGACTGTGACTCCTAGAAGGTGCATTGAGTCCTTGGGAAGGATTGGATGGTCATCCATTTGGATGTGAGAAACTGTTGATGCATTTTTCCTGGAAAATGTTGTGAGCTGTGTTTTGTTTGCATTAAATACAACCAAGTTGTCTTTTCCCCACTTCAAGATTTTGTCCAGATCACTTTTTAGAGAACTAAATTGTTCACATCTATGACTGTGTGATGTAGCCGTAGGTATTGAAAAATGTTAACAAACTTCAATCGTACTCGTAGAAAGCCGATAAGCGGCCGAGACTGCTTGAGTGCTTGGCAATAATCGTCATGTAGCATGCATGCTGCGACGATTACCAGTAGCGGACGAGTCGTGTGCGGTTTTGCATAAATACAAGTGTGCGGCAGCAAATCGTCAGCCTCTCGCACAACGTACCGCATACGTTACGATGACGATACGAGCCGTGTGCGGAAGGCCTTAGCCTTACAGAAAAAGCACATCACCCGCTGCTACAAAAGACGTCTTAAGAAGCCGTATTTCAGCGGATATTCCGCCAAGGACTCATGATCCATAAGCTTTAATAATATGCATCTGAAGTAGTAAAGTGGTGGAATTACCTTTTAGGAGATGAAAAAGAAATGTCATGTCATTGTCAGTCGGAATCGGACCGCAATCATTGGCTTCAGTGCCAAAATTTCACGTAACTTGTATAAAAATCATTTTATTTTATGAGAACTTTATGCACCGCTGAAATTTGGGATAAGGCGAAATGAACTTGTAATCTAACACCTTCAGAATTTTTCATCTTATGTTTTAGATGGTTCTATGATAACTATCCATAAACCCTTGACTTGATTCAGGAAAGCTTAACAATCCGATGGTCTCAAGGGTATCTATATCATGCACACACGGGGCGTATAAATAGTACGTATACGCCCCCGTTGCATATTAGATAGAATTTTGAAAATTATATTTGTAAGCGTCGCAGTCTTTCTTTTTTTCTTTTATTTACATTAGCTTTCTAGGGCTAAATAGACATATCCATTTAGTGCTGCTTATTTTTTTCTGAAAACAACAAACAATTTGAATGCACGATTATAATCGTTCTGTCTTGTTATCTTGTTCCATTGGAATTTAAATCCCTTCTCACCACCTTCCTGCATAAATTTGATAACCCATTTACACCCGATGCAAAATCAGAGCTCATCATCTATTCTTCTTAACACTCGTATACATCTTTCAGATTAAGCCAATTTATTGCCATTAGAAATGTATCTTTGCCATTTAAAGGTTACCGCCGAGACTCTTATCGCCGATGAAGACCATCATTATTCTAGCTCTAGTGAAGAGTTGTAGTTTATTTTTCTTGTTGGCATAATAGCCATCCAATGGCAGCAATGACAAAAAAAAACGCTAACCAGCAAAAACAGCGAGGTACCAAAACGAAAAAAAAAAAACTTTAAATTAAAATGCAAATTAAGAGAAATGAAATTCAACCGTAAATTCTTATCGGTCATGAACGAAACAAAGGAACCATCCGAACAAACAAATATAAATATCCTTTTTGTGCTGAGTTTCATGTTTGCTTATAATAGGTTTCTCGTTCTTCCCGCTCCTATTTTTTTTTTTTTTTTTGTGGAGCAAAGTATGTACACGAAAATTATTGCCAAAGTTAATGGTTGTGCTTTGTATCTCACTAGAGATACTCGAGAGTCCCAAACCCCGCATGTAGTTTGTTTTAACGGTGGGTATTGTGCTTGTGGAATGAGAGGAAAAAGGTGAAGAAAAATGGCACGATAATGGTGTTAATATTCAATTACCCATCGGGTGAGGGTCAATAGGCGATTTCAAAGGATGCTTAAAAAAAACATCGAGAAATATCGAAACTTTCGTGTTCATAATTTTTCCAGCGGAAATACGAACTTTTTTCCATAAAACCAAATAGGCCTGCCTCTTCTACAGGTTTTTACGCTTTTATTAAAATGTTTATTATTTTAGTTTTAGAATATTTAGCAATTGCTTTTACGTAAGGTATGACTCACTTTAGACATAAAAACAAAAATATCTGTGCTGTAAAGGAAAATCAAAAGTTCTGCTATTGGTGCGAGCACCCGTGGGATAAATAATTTCAGTAGGTACTACCGGCCCAATTCAGAAAGAGCAAAAGGTAGCTTCTATATTTAGGATGGCTATAAATATAACTAGGTATAAATGCCTTTGGGTATATCTTGCAACTTTTGTTTTAATTGAAGCGAGACAAGCAGTGTGTTGAAGTAATTTAAGACAAACTTTTTTTGTAAATGAAGATGAGACTACTGGGTAGCACGAAGAAGAAGTCTTTACTCCAAGATATAGGTAATTTAGCGAAGAAAACTTTGTTCAATATGAAGGGTTTTTTTGAGACTGAAATGAATCGTCGGTATTGTAGCAATCAGCAACTATAATAAATTATTAAGTGGATGCAGTAAAAATTGAGAGCGAAATTATTCTGCAACATTTCATTAACTGCACGACTGAAAGTATGCAAAGGAAAAAGTGCATTGGAAAGGAAATGTTGTAATCGAGCGCCCAGAAGTATACAATGGGAATTTATATGAGTGTAATTTTTATAAAACAAACTATCTGGAACCCCCTCTAGCTTCGCCAGGCTTTTCTAATATTTTTTTTTTTTTTTTTTTTTTTCAATTTTTTTAACCTATCAATTGATCACCGTAATTACTGACATTAAAAATAAATCAACTAAATTAGGTGAAAATTACGGGCGACAAATTTTTATTTTTTTTTTCACGGGAGCACTCTAGATCACTCTAGGGCCAATACCTAAGATTGTCTGTAAGTTTGAGATCAATCGACCAACTTTCGAAATATACGATTTTTAAATATTTTTTTTGTATGGGCGGTGCCACGCCCCTTTGTCCAATTTTGAATAATTTGTTTAGCCTATCGCCCGATCATGGTAATTAGAAAAAAAATCAACTAAATTGGTTGAAAATTATAGGCGACAAAGGGAAACTTTTTTTTTTACTTTGTTTTATATGTATAGAGATCGAACACGATAACAGTTTGACTTATTGGCAATTGGTGATCAACGCTCAGCCGAAACAGAAAGTGCTAGAAAGATGATACATATTTTGAAACGATTTTCTTTTATGGCTAAAGTGATAACTTAAAAGCGAATTGGAGAAATTCGAACTCCAAAAGGGGGAAAATGGGTGTCAAAGTTTGTATGGGAAAATTCTGATTTTTCATCGAATCGATTTCAAACTCGGTGTGTGCACTCTATACAACAAATGAAAAAAATCCATTTCACTGATTTTCGAAATTTTGCTTGGGGCCCAAGTTATTAGTGATAGAAAAGGGTAAACTCAGACTATGTACATTTATTGGAAAAATGTTGTTCATCCTATTGAGTGCCTCTTAATAACAGTTGACGGTTTTAAATCACTATAACGGCCATATTCTATACGAAAATTGCAGACTAGTTGACAATCCTTCATTATTTTCAAAAAATTGCTCAACAATGAAAATGCGTTGTTCTTTCGTATAGCGCTTCATTTTTACTAACGCCAAACATGACAGCTGTCACATTGTTATTGAATTAAAATTTTGCGTGAATTTTGGGACACCTCTTAGTCGGCTCTCACATTAAGGCAACATTCAATAAGCAACTAGCAATGGGAAACTGGAAACACGCAATATTATCGCTCATAGTTATTTTACTTAGAATTAAATTAGAGGTCTCACATTAAAGCAACTCAATATCGCTCGAACGAATGTTGTTGGTTGCTACAATAATTATCGCTAGCGATACACAGCGCATGTTGAAAAGCAACATAATATTGCTTCCTAGTAGCAATATTTGTCATTATTGACACATTTGCGCATACTACGTTTCGGGGCTCATTCGATACAGTTTTGAAATTGGGTGGGATATGCTCTGAGTTCCTTAGCGCAAATATTTCCACTATGATTTATTAAATTAATAAATGCAGGGTGCACCCAATATTTCCTTTTCTTTTGTCTTTTTTTTTTCTTAAATGGAACCACATTAGAAAAATCGAATCATCGGAGTCATCGGATGACATGTTAGTTAGAAATTTCAAAACATTACTATTGCTTCGATGTGAGAATAGGCTAAAATAAAGTTGCGTATTGCTTATTGACAGTTGCTAGTTGCTTATTGCTTGTTTCCTCAATCTGAGAACCGCCTTATATTATCTTTCATTCCTGCTTCTTTAAATTGAACGTCCTTCCTTTCAATCCGTACACTTATTATTATTACCATTACAATTTGCCATTTCTATAAACATTTTTCAAAATTTGTGTTATTTTTAATCGATATTATCAATTATTATTAGTTTAAAAAAAATCGGAATATAGATAAAAAAATAGTCTTTTTTTGAAATTTTATCCAACACGGATTTTTTTTACTGTTTCTCTGATTAGCTCTCTTCAAATGGAAACTAGTAAATTGAGTGTACAAATCAATTATTAAATATTAAAAAAAATCCCCACTAATCTTGTGTCAAACCGCATAATAAAAGACGGTCAACAAAATTATGCAAAATGACTCAAACTGCAAAAATCCGCCGAAAAATTTCAAATTTTCCGAACCACTCGTGTTAATTTTTTGCACCATTGAAAGGGACCTACCCAAAATTTAATTTTTAAACAGCACTGGTATAGCAAATCAAAAATTTTAGCTTTTCCCGAAAATGCGGTGATGTTTTCGCCCATGTCTTCTTAGTCAATACAAAATTGTAAGACCCGATGGGTCTTCTTAGTCAATACAAAATTATGACAATATTTTCCAAACTGCCAAGTTTAGTAATTTCACTGCTAGATGGGGCACTCTCATTACATGTTATAACATTACGTACAATGTTGAATAAAATACCAACAATGACAGAATAGATTTTAATGAAAGAATTAACAATCGCAATGCCTTCTTTAAGTCCACATTATATTTAGTCGCTAGATGGCATTGCAGAGGATGCATGTCCTTATAAAACAAAAGTAGGTAGGTACTTCGGAATCCCAAAAGTGATACAAAATCGAGCAATAGCTATAGGTATTGTATATAGCAACTTCGGACATGTTTATTGTCATTTGATGGAAGGGCAGATAAAACGATTTGAAAGTTAACCTCTTGTTTAACGGATGTGCAATGTACATACATAATACATCATATGACCGTATAACAAAATTTTTGTTTGTATTCGGATACGAGTATGAATATGTTTTTCACTAAATCCAACTTTTCCCAAGCAATACCCAACCCAGTCTAGTCCATCGATGATGGCGGTAACAAGAGTAGGTACATTATGACTATCTTAAAAAGTATGTTTAAAATCTCAATGAAACTTAATACTCCGGAAGAAGGATGTTCAATTTTAACAATGCACTCATCTAACGGGATCATAACCCACGTACGATGGAAGAAAGTGTATGAGAAACCACATAGTACATAGAACCCCTATTAGTAACCGGATATTTCCGCTTCTTCTGATGAGAATGAGTCAAATCCATCTTTATCCTTCGACGTATCATACGTCGCGTCAGTCGCTCTAATAAAAGCACATAGATTTGTTTGAAAACTTAAAGAATTACTTTGATGGTCGTCTTCCTACGGTTCTACGGATCTCCAAACGACTACGATTTCAGAAAATTGCTCTTGCACTCGATTTAGTTCGATAAAAGTATATATTTTCATTGGTCCATTGAGTGCAGCGAACTCATATGCACATCCTTTCAATAAAGTCTCAGAAAAGGAGCGGGTGGGTTAAAAAAAATACAAAAAATGAGGGATGATCATCATTTTGCGTCATAGTCTGTTTGACACGAGCTTCTCGCTCTCGTAGAAAACGGAACAAAGGCAAACGAAAGAGATGATTGCTTCGGATAATTTGCCAGACATTGAACAGTGTGTATCCTTTTTCAGAAAGTATAGTTGCTGTTGCAGTCGAACAACAAATGCTTTTGGCAGCACTCTATTCACTATAATGCTGCTTAGATACCATCTACGTATGGATGGATATGAGTTCGAATGGATGTCCGCTGATGTTTGCAAAGTCATTCTGAGTGATGATGATGATGATGATGATGATGATGGGTTCTGTGTATGTAGTTTTTTTTTTCAGACACTGCACTAGTATACGAGTACGTTTACTTAAATGTACACATTCTGTCAAAAGCATTAATAATAATTTATCAGTGCTCCTTCAAGGATATCACAATGCAAATACACTCGCTACAATGGAGGAGTCTGGTGCAGTGTACTCGGCGGGACTGTCATGTTGTGTGTGTATTATGTGTACGCCATCTTGATGTGTTGGAACAATGATAATAATTATGCATTTTAAATGAACAGACGAGTGTTCGCATCACCACCTTGTCATCATTATTGTGAGATTTTCATCATTTGTATCCAGTTGCTGACATCGTCATCATAGATGTGTTCAATTTTTAATTCACTTGAATGCTTCTGTTACGATGCTTGATTTGTTCGTTCCTTGTATTCGAGGGAAAGGAGTGTTTTAATGCAAGTGAAGTTGTATAAAAGAAATTTTAAAAAATATGATTTCACCGAAATAAGTTTATAATGCTAGGTGGAACTTAATAATCAATAATAAATTGTGACTCGGTAAATTGATTTCCACGCCACCTACCAAGATTTTTACGTACCCGAATCACAGGACAAGTTTTGTGACAGCTGATTTCATCACAGAAGTTTCTACTGAAATTATAAAGTGGAAGTGCGCGCAAAATATTCTAATTTAAATTTATTGTATAGACATTAACAAATTTGATATCAGAATGCCGCTACAAAATGTCTTAGTATTTAAAAGAAGTAAAATATTTGTGAAAAACTAAGAGATATGAATAAACTCATACCTTAAACAATTGTAAACAAAGCAATCGAAGTTACCAATTACATCAATTTTTTTATTGTGATATCAAGATATTTTGTCTGTCCTTGTGAAAGAGGAGTTACATTTTTTTAAGTGGCGGCTACAAATAAGATAATTCTTTGAAAAGAGCTCCTTTCGATCATTATTCGGTGCATAGATATGCATATTTGGATTCCTGTACAGTGTGTAGATAATGTAATATGTAACTCCACAGAGTTCCCCAGTTTTTAATTTAGTTTCTTCTGCCAGCATTCTTGCACTTGACCACAAAATCTATTTAATGTATGAAAATATTAACTTCAACATATTTAATTTCAATAATCGCGTACTTTTCACAAATTGTTTTTACGAGGGACAGGTACAATTACAATTCTTAGACCGCAACATATTTAAAAGAATCAAAATTTATTTATTGACTTGTTTTCATAGCTGCTTTTTAGTATCTATTTATTTACTTTTAAATATTTCTTCTCTTAAATTCACCAATAAACTTGGTAAATATCAGTTTCTACTTTTTAAATTTGATTTTTTTATTTTTCGAAACAGAAATTTTCATACGATTTGACAGATAATGGCGCAACTTGTCCTGTGATTAGGGTTCCGCCGAAATCCGCTAGATGCGGTATGACCGAGTGTCAATTGAAAAGTTGTATTCTGAGAGTGAAATAAGATTTTCCCGCCAGGTGTCGCTACTAGCAGATACGTCACCGAACCAGTTTAAAGCAGAAAACGGTTAGATTAACCGACATATAAATGAAAGATGGCGCAATAGTTAGCAACATTTTATTCTCAAAACGCAAACGAATATGTCACTCCTATCCGCAATGCCGAGGGAAAAATGTTTCCGGGAATTAAATCTACCCATCGTGAATTTCCATCGTATTTTTTTTTCCCCGGGAATCAGAAAAGTACTTTCGAAAATATGTTCGAATGTTTTGACAAGAGAGAGAGAGTAGAGTTTTAAAAAAATTAAAATAATATTTTTGATATTTACAAGTGCGCATTTTTTATTAGCGATGAAAGAGCATGAGGAAGTGGAGAATCTTCGGACCTTAAACAGACCAGCACCAGATGAATAATAGGTGAAAAGCTAGTGGAGACCTTTGATATACAATATAGAAAGCCGTCAATTTATTGGCCCCATTTAGACGGTCATTTCAGCTTTAGTTTCAGTTGAGCTGTCAGTTAAACTGATGTTCTACAGTGCATTTAGACATCAGTCTAGTATTCAGTTGAGGTTTCAATTTGCTCATGATTAGCCGAAGGTTAGAGATTATTTCTACTAAAACTGACAACTGAAATTAAAACTTTTGGGAATTGCATCAGTTTCAGTTAGACGCTTCAATTTTTGCATTTAAACATCAGTTTAACTGAAAGCTTAACTGATAGCTCAACTGAAACTGAAACTGAAATGATCGTCTTAATGGGGCTAAATGTGGATTTGTGATTAAGACTTAAGGTGCTAATACATGGCATGTAGCAAGGGTGACCAGATCCATGCCCACCAAAAAGAGGACACCTTCAAAAATTTCAAATGAAAAATTTTTATATCGTGCTTTTTTTTAGAATATCTATAGTCGTAATATTCTGAACAGGGCATATTTCTAAACATTTTTTTATCAAAAAATTGCTTTTACAATTTGGACTATAAGTATATTCCGTTCTTCAGTCCAATGGCTCGTTAGCAAAGAAAATATTCGCAAAACATTAGTTTTATGTGCAGGAATTGATAAAACAAACTGTGCAATGTATGTAGGTATGAAAAGTTCACTGTGTAATTCAATATTGTAATTTTTTTTAAGTATTCTACCAATTCTTCGTGCATAGGTGCATTTCAAAAGTTTTTATTGTTTTGTTCTTGTCCTACAAATATTTTTAGGCTACAAAATTGGTCAAACAATTTATTTTCGCTTAATTTGTTGGGAACTTTGTTTAAATCCATGTAAATCAATCAAACTCATCCAGAGATTCGCCCACCTCTGAACATATTTTAAAAACCCTGAGTAAACGCCTAATACTAAATTTTTTGCACGTTTAAGGCATCATTTTCATTTCCACCTACAACATTTTAGGTCGTGATCACACCAAAAAGATGCAGAAAATTAGTGTTGAAAAACAGTTTTGTTATAGTTTTGTGGTGTCGAAAGATTCCGTAAACTGGGAAATATCAAAAAGAGGACAAATTGCACATTTTTTCAAAAATATACCGGACATTAATTTTTTAGACAAAAAGAGGACATGTCCTCTTAACTGCAAGCCACATATGTATGTAGCTCCGACGTCAACAGAGAGTGCCCAAAGAGAGCTTGTACACGGCATGAAGCCATTGGACCATATACTTCATTTGCTATATCCGGATCCGGATATTTTTCCATGTGATTTAGAATAATCTGTAGGTGTTTTGTATTTGTTGTTTCACCTTCATTAAAACTGACAACATGCGTTATTTTTTCTAAATATTTTGCAGAAAAACACTTACATTACTGCTATTTAGCTAAAGTTCCCTGACGAAATGCCAGCGGAATATTTCGGGGAAAACTGCGGTAATATTTCCATCGGAAATTTATTCTCGATAGCTATTTTTCTGAAGGAATTTCTGATTATTTTGGTCAGCTCACGAAAATAAATGGTAATATAGCCTTTGGTCTGGCAAAATTCAGCTTAAAAGCAAAACATCAAAACGCTATTGCTACTTACTCACTAAAAAAAAAAAATAATAAACCTATAGGTACCTTTCCACACCCTATCACCTGCTATTTCTGGAAAAGTATACCTTTTCAGATCTCAAACGATTGAAATCTACAGAAAAGAGATTTTAACTCATCCTCGATTCAATGAAATGCTCAACATCCACGGTATGCTACCCGCCAGCCAAATCCTTCTATACAAGGATGTGCGCGCATAAATTACGAAAACCCAGCCATACTGAAAAGCCTTTAAAAAGACGAAGTGAATTAGGAAATATCTTAGGCAATTGGAGCATGAACGCCATATGGCATCTATTATGCAAGTGCTTTCCTTCGAAAATCTCTCTTTTCTTACTAATTTCGTTCCTTTTTGATTTTAATGAGAATGAGAACGCTATTCCCATGACGATGTTTGGCCGCGTGTATCCGCTTATCATTTGGAAGAGTTTTAAAGTGTTTACCACAATTAAAGAGAATTCATTGCTTAAATTAGTGTTTTTTTTTGGGTGGGTATAGGGGGAATGAAAATTATTTTTATATTATTTTTGTAAATTTTCCTTTTTCGTTAGTGTCCAATGTCCATGTCCAATGAAAGGATTTTTATCCCAACTGATGGTTATAGTACTGTCCAAGTTTGAACAAATAATAGCAAAAATGTCTAGACCGTAATCGGGAGTATTTTTTCTGAGCGCTTTTGTTGAAAAGAAACGCCACGAGGAAAGGATTAAAATTCAAAGGGAATCATTTTTTTTTCCATACATTTTAAATTGCCGCCTTTTTGGATTATAGGTAGAATATTATTCTTATGGACGTTGGAATGGAGAGAGAAATTGAAAATATTAAAATCGCTCCATTGAATATCTAACATTAAGATTTTTTTTTTTATTTTTATGGTTCGGTGTTGTTCATTTATGTTCTGAATAAGGGGTGACGTTAAATTAATTTTATGTGGTTTTAGATGAGTTTTAAATTAGCTTATCTATATCAATGTGATCATCTTAAGGCTATGAACCAATGATGGCAAAAGGGAATCTATATTAACATTTGTATGAAGGGGTTGATTTAATTGGAATTTGATTTTCTTTATAGAAAAAAATCTAATGAAAGTTGGTTTAAATTCAGAAGTACATAATAAGAAAAATATATGTTTTATTTTATTTAAATAAAAGACGAGTTACATTATGATTTTAAACCGTGTCATAGTCAAATTTTAGCCCCGTGTCAGCGGGACTTCATACCATCCATTACATTTTACTAATCGACATCGTCGGCAAAAAAAAATTAAATTAGCTACCAACTCAGATTTACAACTAAGAGACTAAATACAAAACACTGGTTATGTTGGTTCATCATGTAATAACAGGATTGACTTCCAATGGACTCAATGCAACGCGATGTCCTGCAGAATGGACTACAGTTAATTTTCACCGTATACTAAAAAGACAGCCAATGTAAGAGGGGTGGAGTGCTCCCGCATCACATTGACTGTCCTCCTCATTCAGTATAGCACCCGCCCTTCGAATGGTCTCCTTGTCCTTTTGAAATCAGAAACTATCTGATTTTGCTATGACTAAGGCCAATTTGTGCCTAGCTGCGCGTAGCTGCTTAGATTTTATGACACTGGGGGTGAACTTTTCTTCCCCATCTAGTTGATTTGGCTTTAGTTCCAAATTCTGAAGCAGACGCGTCGATGGATTTGGAATCCAAATCCGATGGGAGTAGTGATTCGGTGTCGTCGCTGTTTATTGTCCTATAGTTCGTCATGTCAGTCGGTTCGTTGTCCTTTTCGTCGTCTATTTGTCCTGGTTTTTTAAGGGTTTTGTTTTTGTTTTGTTTGTTTTGAAGGTCTATATATAATTCCCACGAGTAAGCCGGTGAAGAAAGGTCCGCCCCAACATAGCCGCTTCTGCTGGGGTAAGGCGCTAGATACGACAGGCCCTGACAAGGCACCCGAAGGTGTCCTGTCACATAACCTACATAATTTAACCAAATTTTCAGCGGGCCAAAAACACAAGATGCAGAGACCGTGCCAAACAGACCTTCTTTGACATGCCGAATTATTGCAGCCAATTGACAAGCCGCTAAATGATTGGCGGCAAGTTCGGTATCGAAGTAAAGATATTGTAATAAAATAATTATGTCTACAGTCAGGCAGCAATAAAGCTCCCAGAAGACTAGGCTATAGGTTAGCTGTTTTTGTTAATAACATTTATATTAAAATGTAAATAAGACTTTCTTCGGCTATCAGCAGCTGTCTATAGAGACGTTAATTGTACGCAACTGCGCAGCCAAATTGAACTTCTTATGCAATTTTTAATTTTTTTTTTATACTTCATTTCTTAGGGTTGAATGTGAGAACTTCAAAATGGACACTTGCCAACCGCTTTTTTATTGGCCTAAGAAGGCAACTGATTAGTAAGGCCTTATCAAAAAACACTATATAAGACAATCCCTATTCCATTCATGTTCTATGGCGCAAATGCATAGGCGTTAAGGAAGGCGGATGAAGATCTTCGATGGTCGTTTCAAACACAAAATTATTCGAGTGATTTTTGATCCCGTTGGCATTGGAGGAGGAAAAGCACTCTTCGAGCTGTACATTGACATCGACTTGGTCAGAAAATTACGTATCACTCGAATATGTCTGGGACATGTATAGCGAATGGACAGCAACGCCCCGGCTCGAAGAGTCTTCGATTCCAACCCGGATGGACAACGCAATAGAGGAAGACCTACCCTTAAGTGGCGCGCACGCATGGAAAGGTACCTTAACCAACTTTTAGTATGCAAATGGAGGCGGTTAGATTGGGCTAACTGAAAATGCGTGTTGGTCGAGGCCCAGCTCCACCCCGGATTGTAGCGCCACCTAAGTAAGTAAGTATAAGTGGACTTAATTGACAAGCCAAGAACCAAGAACCAACCAATCTATTTGCGACTTGAGATAGAATTATTCTTTTAGAAAATGCTGTAAGAGCCACAATAGCTCTTCATCTAATCCGCCGAAAATGGGCTAGTAAGTCTGAAGACGTATCTGCTCGACATTGAGTATCTTACGTATTCTGGTGTTTCTGGTTGATGCAACTAAAATAAATTTAGTGCGAATCACTGACTCTTGAGATTTAAAATCAAGACACATGGCATTGCGCCTACCCATGCGTTTATTTTGCTACAAAATTAGGTAATAACACTATGGTATGGTGTGCTAATGCCCATAAGAAATGTGCGGAAATTGTGGGCGCTTCACTGCAAGCAATAGATAACTACAGATAAAAGAGATATGCAATTTATATCAGTTGCTGTCAATGCGAAAAAAAACGAAAGTGAAATACAGACAAAAATAACTCCTGTCGATTTTTTCCCCGTATGCATCAGCAGCTGAATTTAAAAATTCAATGCTGCCAAGTATAAGTATTAAATTTAGTTCAATGCGTTGCTGTCCAGTAAATTTAGAAAGAAAGACATTTTGCATTGCTGCGGTGAGTGCAGAATTTACATGTGTTTTGCCACATATAAATAGATATGTGTATTCTAATCACCCAATGAATTTTCCACATGTGTTTTGGGCATACAAAAAATTGGTATGGAAAATAGAGATTTTCGATTTTCCAAACGAGCTCAGACTGCTCTGATGACGAATTAAATAAATTTTATTGAATATAAAATGTACTGAATTTATTTAATGATGACCAGTAAGCTTATATATTAAACTAAAAATCTTTAAAAGAAATTATTTAACTATGTTCAAATCGCCCATGAATTTTATGACACTAATTTTGAAGTATTATTCCGGACATCTGAACACATGATTAAAAGTCTATGTCATTTCATGAAAAAGTGGCAAACCAAAGCGAAAAAAATCCACGTGCCAAATTGGTTGGCAATAAAAAACGTGTTGACAATAATTTTAAAAACAAACCTCTAAATGAAAATCCTTATGTATGGACCAATTTAGATCTAAGTATCCACGTGGCAAGTACACGTTTCCATTACGACACTTCAATTTATTTCCATTTCCCACAAAGTGGATCAGCATATTATTTCAATTTATTTTGAGATGGCTTAAAAAATTGTAAATGATGACCTACATACCTCTCAAATTGTTCATATAATTTATATACTCATAGCTAAGATGAGATGAAATTTGCTTCAACATACCTGCAATGAGAAAAAAAGGACAAAAATATAAAAATTTGTTTTAGACTAAAATAATATTAAATTCTTTTAAATTGAATTATTTTCGCCCGCTACAACATTGGCTAGAGACCTACAAAAAAAACATGTTTACTCAATCCCGTTAGTTCATCTTTAAGATGGAAATCTCTCATCATCGTCGCTAACTGAGCGAGAGAAGAAAGCGCAAAAAATTATATTTTGTCAATCCTCATAAAGAAGAAAAAAAACAGGCAAGAAAAAAAAGTTGATTTCCCAGCGGTAACAGTTTGGAAACGTGTACCCATTCACTCGCAACGATAAGAGATCACAACATTTTCCATTTTCCGACGAAATTAATTTTTCCCCCCTTCTATCGCAATAAGGACGACAAAGCGCGGTGACGACGAAGACAAAACGAAGAAAGAAAAAAAAAACACACAATGACTCTCTAAATGTATAGAAACAAAATACAAACGCAAAAAAAGGAATAGATACTCCGTGACTAAAAGAGGATATCTACTACTTTTTTTTTGTTCGCGCGAATTAAAACACTTGTTTCTTACTTTTAAAATTAAACAATATTTATTTGGAACTATGTCCTTTATTATTGAAATACTTTTTACTAATTCTAAAAGGAGCTTAAGGCTACTATGTAGTTACAATAAGACTATCGATAAATTCATCATACAGTCGTATTTATATATTTTTCTTATCTATCTACAAGGAGACCCAAGCGTACAATCGTCTTGCTTGATAATGAAGAAGAGATAATATTCCAACATTGTATACAAACGATATTATCTCTTGTACATATGTTATCATTGTAGCGTTGTGTGCAAGACTGTACTAGAGGCTAAAGATATCATTGAATACAAATAATGTTATCTTTTTTCTCAATATGTTTTGCTATGGATACTTAACTCCCCCCCTTGTTAAACGAAATCGTCCCGATTTTTCGACGCTATTTTTAACATTTCTCTTTCATAAGTTTTGTTATATGCGTCAATCTTTTTTTGTTTTTGACGATCTGTTATACATTGTATAGTTTTTATCATTACGTACGTAAATGCTAGAATAACAATCAGTGTTACAATTGTGTATATAGTTGATAATATCGGTTTTTCTTCAAAAGGAATAATTAGTTTTTTTAAAGTATCTATGTTATCGAATTTGTACATTGTATCTTCTTTAATTATTTGGTCGATGTAAGACTCTGAATTATGATTTCTTAATATAACTTCTTTAATTTGCTTATGCATGTTTTTGTATATTTTATCGTCTAGATTTATAGTATTTTCATAAGTAACTAAGTTTATACCATTAATTGTTTGATTATTTAACTTATGCTTACCGCTTAATAACATAACACCGGATTCAATTTCTAAGTCGTAATCGTATTCTTGTTTAATGTTGCATTTTGAAGTTATATTCTTTAAAAGTGGAATAAGACAATTTTCTTCTTCAAAGTTAATTTCACAAATGTTTTTACTTAGATGATTTTGACAATTTCTTGTTCTTAAATAAGTTTGGTTACATAAGGCAATTGTTTTATCTGTAATGATTTTTCCATGTTTTGAATTTAAAGGTGTTACTTTATACAATTTACATGATTTAATTAGAACTGGATATTTATATATTGTGATGAAGAATTCATCAGTTCTAGCTAAAAATATTTTAGAGTACTCAAGTATATTTATTATGGGTACTTGAATTATTTCATGTTGAATAATATTTTTAATGTCATCTAAGTCTAGGCTTTCTGATAAATATTCATTATTTTTTGCTGCATTAATTGTTCTGGTCAATAATAATAATTGTTCGTACACTTGTTCTATTACTAAATGTTCTTTAAGGCTCTGACCTTCGAATTGTTGCAAAATTTGTTCAAATCTAGAATTTATAGTTTTTTGTTTATTATTGTTTTCTATGAGATTATTTATACTCGTTTCTATGTTAACTAAGTCATAATGGTCAGGATTACCAAACACATATTTGAAAGCTGTTCCTAAAAAGTTAATTGATCTAGTATGCCTAGTATGTTCTTGTAATTGGTCTGCTAAATTCTTAATTTTACTTAACCAAATTTTTTCTTCCTGTGTAGGTTGATATTTACTAGTTACGATATTTACGTAAGGTTGAAATATCGAAGTCAGGTTGGTGGCATGTAACAAATAAGTTTGTTCTTTGAATAAATACACGTCATCTGTTTGTGTAAGTATAAACTTCTTGTTTAGTATCTCAGTTATTTGAACGTTTCCTTGCCCTTCTTGACTCTGTACAATTCCATACATTCCGTTTCATCTGCTTCTGCATATGTACTGCTGGCATCGTCTCTGCGTTGTTGTCGGGAGTTATTTACTCTCTGCTGCTTGAAGTTCTGCTGATAAGATCGTTGCGGTCTGTTGTGTGTGTTGAAACTCCCGCTGTGTTCACGTTTCGCTGGTGGATTATATACATCGGGTTTGCATTGATTCCAATTTTGTCGCTGTGCATGTACAATTTGTCTCGAGTTTATCTCCATCGGCTGTGGTCCTTGATTGTGTTGCTGCATATTATCGTATTGCTTCTGGGGTTGATAATTCGTTGTTTGGCTCGAATAATTTGGTCTTCTTTCGTTTCTGCGTTCATGTGGCATATTTTTGTGGTGCTTATCTTGAGTGAGATGTAAATGCCTGTGCACATTATCATGTTCTATTCTGCGAGCAATTGCGAATGCGTGTTCTAGATCATTTATTGTAGCTGAATATAATGATCCTCTTGTAAAGTTGTCACTCATACCATCAATGAATATACGAACTGCGTCGTCGTTAGCATTTTTAATTAGTCTGTCGATTATATTCGGCGGATCACCTGACATAGTGATTTTTGATATTATTAAATTGAGATTTTTATTTATCTCGTCGTGGTATTCAGACAGTGTGCTTCTTTTTTGCGTGATGGCTTTCATCATGTCTTGTAGCACGTATAGAGGTTCTTGATTAGAGTACGTATAATCTAATCTGTTACGTATCGCCTCAAAATTAAAAATTGTGTTATAATTAGTTAACACATTCGCGGCTGCATCCTGTATTTTACTTTTTACTATAGTCAATGCTGCTGCGTACTTACTGTGTGTTTTGAAGTTTTTAATGCTGTCCATTAATCTGGATGCTTCTTCGCGCCACGACCGATAATTTGATTGATCGCCGTTGAAAATAGGTAGGCTTTTAAATGCGTCTAACTGTATTTCACTACCATCTGTATATGTGGTTCTTATTTCCTCTAGCACAGGTATGTTTGGTACTATGCCTAATCCAGATTTTACTTCATTTAGTTTTGTTTCTAAATTAGTGTTTATTTGATTTTGGTTAGTTATTATTGCTGCTAACCTTGCATTCTCTGTGCGTGTGTGCTCTAGGGTTTGTGTTACTGTGTTGCACCTGGTTTCTAAAGCTTCTAATCTTGCCATTAATACTGCGAGTTGTTCCATTTTGAACTCGTGTCTGTTGTCGTCGAATTTGTGTGTTTTTTTCCTCCACATATACACTTTCACTGAATTGCTTAGCTGCTTCGTATGAAGAAGCTATATTTGTACCTGCTATGCTAGGTAATTCTTGTAACCGGTAACGCGAGTGTTCTGTTTATACTAGATTTCACTACTTGTTCCCGAGGTCCGCTCGATTGAAGTTAAAAAGTATATTTAACCTCCTGGCAGGATCGCCAATTAAAACACTTGTTTCTTACTTTTAAAATTAAACAATATTTATTTGGAACTATGTCCTTTATTATTGAAATACTTTTTACTAATTCTAAAAGGAGCTTAAGGCTACTATGTAGTTACAATAAGACTATCGATAAATTCATCATACAGTCGTATTTATATATTTTTCTTATCTATCTACAAGGAGACCCAAGCGTACAATCGTCTTGCTTGATAATGAAGAAGAGATAATATTCCAACATTGTATACAAACGATATTATCTCTTGTACATATGTTATCATTGTAGCGTTGTGTGCAAGACTGTACTAGAGGCTAAAGATATCATTGAATACAAATAATGTTATCTTTTTTCTCAATATGTTTTGCTATGGATACTTAACTCGCGCTATAGCACAAAAAGCTAAAATCATTACACACAGTTATATTAGTCTCCTCAGATGTACTTTCTTGGTTCAGAGCTGGATACCTCCACTACCACCTAGTCTTTCAATTCACTATGCGACGCGACGTCTCTAGCTAAGAGTTCAAATTTAAGGATATTATACGAGCAATTTTAAATTGATAACATTTTCGTTTTTCTTCTTTTTTTTTTATTTGCGAAAATGATTTTTCTTGTGGTTTTTGCGCATAGACGTATATACGGAGATGAGAAGAGACATGATAACGACATCGACGTCTCAACAGGACACGACGACGAGTTCAAAGTATGAGATTTGTCGCCATAATGTTCAGTGTCACTTGCAGGAGGTGATTGGCACAGCAGGATGTGGAATCGTTTCCTCATCGGTCAGTTGTCACTGTCGTCATTTTTGTAGCTACTGCTTGTGTGCAGCAGACACAAATAAGTTTGGAGGGTTCCACGCAATTGGTTAATTAAAATTGTCGAAAAAAAAAGAAGGATATGCAGGATGAATTCTCTTGACATCCAAACAGTAAAGCAAGGAATCCAATTATTTTTTAAAGTTTCTTCCTTGGTCAGTTTTCAATTAACTTCATGGAACATGTGGGTGGTTGGATAACTTTCATCGCACCATTGACATTATCCTTTGATCTCCGGAGAGATGTTTTAATTTTTGTCATCTCTTTTCCATTTCAAAATTTCTTGTAATTTATTGATCGCTACCACGTTTTGTCGTGGATTCATAGATACCATATACCTACATTATTTGCTAAGACAGTAGTCACGTAGTTGATGATTCTACGGGTATTTCTTTGTTGCACGTCCAACAATGAAGATTTAATTCAACTGGTTCGTGTAGAGAGAGTTGGTGTTCCTGTTTATTGTACTAACCCTTCGTCCAAATATTTTATAAAATTAATATAAACGTACAATTCGAAGCAAGAGCTCTGCACTTTTGAAAAGTTAATGAAATTGAATTGTGAAAGACTTAGTTAGATCGCTTTATCTGGAGGAACTATCACTTCCATATCTGGGAAGAATATTGTTCAGACCATCCGGAGTCGAAAACTATACCAAGGGTAATTCATTGCTATCTTAGATGTCAAATTTCAAGAGCAGTTTAAAGCATTCTTGAAGAACTGGAGTATAAAACGTAAAACGGCCTTATGAAATTCTAACCATAGTAGGTAATAAAAAATGACCAAGTGCGAAAATCACTCGCGCACCGAAGGTTCCGTACTTGGCTAGAGTTGGTGTCTTCTAAACGTTAGTGTATCGGTTGCTCTTTGATTTTGATAGATGTAGCTACAAAATTAAACGGTTTTTTTTATGAAGGAAATATTTTTTCACCGAACTATTAATTACTCCAAAACCAGATAAAACATCGCTATCATTGGTAGTGGTCATTTAACTAGTGGTAATACCTGATGTTATGTGCAAATTTCAGCCTTTTACGTCAATTGGTTTTTGAGATATCTACCCTTTGCATAAAACTGGGTTCGGTTCGGTTCCCGTTTTGTCTGTTTTTGGGAACGGAACCTTAACAACCTTGACTTTCACCGATACCTAACCTACTACGTGAACAATGCAAAATAAGACCTTTTACTCTTGCTGGAAGATCGCATTCAACAAGAAGATTTAAAAAAAATTAATACCTAGCGACAGCAGTGGAAAAATCCACGTTACCCAACCATCGCAGTTACCCTAGGTCCATTTCCTCACAACCATACGTTTTTATTTTTTGGGACGAATTGAATAGACATATCATACCACAACGGCTGAATTTAAGAAGCTTTTCCAGTAGAGCTGTACTCTTAGATATTTGTGAGTCGTTCGCGAGAAGTGGCGGAGTGGACAACATTTTAAGATGTAATTTGTGGTGTTCGGTGGACCGAATCTTAGACATTT
This sequence comes from Cheilosia soror, assembly GCA_949372485.1. Lineage (NCBI taxonomy): Eukaryota > Metazoa > Arthropoda > Insecta > Diptera > Syrphidae > Cheilosia > Cheilosia soror. The sequence continues at coordinate 125,880,867 of OX443561.1, forward strand.
CGCTTAATTTCCAGCGCATTAACCATTGAGCCAGTGCGACCATCAGTTTGCCCATACAAAACCCGCATAAGCTATTCGCAGACATACAAGGAGAAAGATGGCGACTTGGAACCATAAAATATTGCGCAGCATTGGCACTAGATGTAACAATTGCCAGTTAACTTGGCAGATGGGTAAATATAGAATCAGAATGCAATAATCGGTAGCGAAATTGGCTAGCAACATTTGGTATAGAACTAGGTTAAACAAAAATTGTAGGCAGTCCTTTTAACCAAAAAAAAAGCTGGGAATAACAAGCTAATTTGCAAGAGCCATTTAGAATATTTTTGACGACCATGAACGATATCGGAAATACCTATACTGAATTGGACATGATGCCTCAGCACTTTGCCCTAAATTCCCAGATAAAGAAGAACCTATAGAGCACGCAATAATCTACTGTAGGCGGTTTTCACAATGGGGGCAAAATTTAACCAGTTCGTCGTTTGACCATTATGCTGCAGTCAGATTAAAATTGAGCCGAAATCTGCTTATTTATGTGGAATCTGGAACGTATAAATTCGGCTAAAAAAAAATTGAGAAAATTCGTAAAGCTAGAGAGGCATCAGATAAAAAACAGATAAATAATTCGGGATTATATTCAATGAGTCTGTCCATTGCCATGAAATAAACACTAAATACTGTTTCATTAAGTTGTATGTTACGTTTGAAAAAAATATGCAGATCGGGTGAGTGTTTTGAACGTGATACTATAAGGCGTTAAAGCGACATACAAACAGAAAAACAAATTTATTATAATGTAAGGTAGGTAGATACCGCTGATATCTTGGCAACTCTGTTGAACGATATTTCGATTAAAATTTGTTTAATAACTTCAATAACATTCAGCAGGGTTTTGAATTAAAAAAAAATGTTACAACAAAAAGTTAAGAACCAGACTTTGTTATTGTCCTGCCTAGGTGACAGATTTTTGGCGCCGATGTGGTGAGTGCAAGCTCCTCATCGCTGAAGTGCATTCGCGGCTTTCTCTGAAAGTCGAAGAAATTTCAGTAAAATAGGTAATATTGGATTTGCTTCCCGGGGCCTGTACCACGAAACAACAAGTATTGTGGAATGGGAGTATTTTAACATATTGCTCCGATAAATTGCTACTATTTAACAATACTCGTTGTATCGTGGTACCGGCCCCTGGTAGTACAATGGACCAGTTGCGTGAAGAACCAGTCGCGTCACATGAAGCTCAAGCTTCAAGCTCTAGGTATACCAATAAATAGGTGCTCGATTTGCTTGTTGAAAGTATTATCCTTCTGGAAGGTGACTTTACTTACCGGAAGTGTCACTGTCACTGTCACTTATGTGTTTATGTTTCGTGGTCGTAAGTGAGGACATAATCTTTGTCTCCCTGCCAAATAGTTAAAATGACAAGTCCGTTGGAGATAGCGAGAACAAAAATATACAATATCGTCGGTATGCTAAAGAGTCGACTGGCGCAAATCTTTCCAAGAAGCTGGATCTTGGACCCATCGTGGTCTGGTAATTTTTTAATACTTTACTGCTGAATTTGATACCATTTGAACCTTTAAACCATTTGAACCATTTTTTGGTCCTGAAACTTTGTCATACTTCATTCGACACAAATACATTACTCATCGCTTGAATGACCATTTACCAGAAATTGCAAGCTCTTCGCAAAAATGTACACAAGTTGCAGCCAAAGAGAAAAACAACACATCTCCAATCCATCACGTTAGCTAACGTCTTACTTCCGATAACAGATACTAAACTTCTCATGCATGCATACGAATAGTTCTGTTTCTTTTTCACTCCATCGAAAGCATACATGCTATGCACCATTTGCATTTTTTTCGGGGGCGATTGTAAGAGAAATGATAATGCACACCCGACAGCAGTCAGTTGTTGTATCCTTGAAGCAGCCCGAATCCATTTCATTGAATCAAATTGTCCGTCTGAATCGCATGTACGCTGCAATCGTCTGAGTTTTTTTTTGGAATGATAAATTGTGCACATGAGTCCTGCGGCGGGTGTTTCAAATCTTTCAGTTGTAAGTCCCCTACTGTCAGATAAGGATGTACCGAGAAGTTTCTACAAATTCGCATTTTCTTTTTCACACAATAACTCATCAACATCATCAGACAAAGTGCGAGCATAGGAAGAAAACGTTTTCATTCTAGACTTTTACATCTGCCACTGGAAAAAAATTTCAACACTAAACTGTGACAAAAAATCTCGCTGATCCTTGATAAATTTCAAAGAATTTCCTTATCAGCTTCTGTTGACTTTTGACAAAAGTTTTAGAGGGTTATGATATCTTGATTTTTTTTTGCCGTCCTCTGTTTACTCCTTTCGGATTCTCAATCAAAATGGAAGGAATTCTAATTGAAAAAAAAAAAATTGTGACTGTGATCAAAAAGTTTTGTCATCATCAGGATTCAGGATAACCAAAGAACAAGAGAACCATACCCAAAACCGTAGCCGATGAAATTCACGCTGATAGGAGGGACGTCGCATCGTCGCCCTTTTTATGCGTTCGTTCATTCGCTTCTCCTCTTTACCCAATCAAATGGAATTCGGATTGCAGAAAGTTATTGTCGAATTGTGACAAATGTACGAGTGTGTTCCGCTGCTGGCATTCATAAGGCAGACAGACGGTTCTAGTAGGGAATTATCGTAAAGCAGTATTTGGCGAGAGGGCGAATATTCGTCTTCTCTTCGAATTGCCTCGCATTTGCATTGAGAATGTAATAATTCATCGCGATAGGTAATCACATTAATGTGGGGATTTGAGAAGGATTTTCCTCACACTCCTATGAGCACGATATCCTCTTCTGTTTGCTAGCAAAGCGAATGCATAAAACTTTTCGCCTGAGGAGGCAAAACTTTTCCGGTACGACTACGATGATGATTTTTACGAAGAACTATATGACAAACGCAAATGAACGACAGTGACGGCGACGGGATATAATATTCGAAAAGAGAGGGAGAAATATGCGAATAGATTTAAATAAATTCGAATGCTAATTATTTGTTGGCTTGACGAACCCTAGGAGGACATGGGTTGTAAAATGCAAAATGTATCTAATTGGCGCTATTCAATTGTGATTGTTCTCTGAATTACTTACACCAGTAGCAGAAGGGTGTAGCTATAGTTGGGAGAAACTATAACTTAGTTTGCGTGTAAGTGCAGTAAATATCCTTGTGCCTGTGCCAAGTCGTATAGCGTTTAAGAAATGTGGGGGTTTAATGAAATTTCACACCCACCACAGATATCCTTGCAATGGAGAGAAATTCTCGAATGGAAATGCTCTTAAGGAGGGTATACTATAGTCATAGTGTGCGGCTGTGCGCTGCCCCACCAGCCACCATATGCTGCTGTTTTAAGCGCGTGTTAGGGGCAAATTTAAAAGTACACCAGCGCTGGAGTGGTTAAGTGCGGAAACAAATTAAAGTTTTTTATTTTATTACATGGCAGTGACTTATACATGAAACACAAAAAAAACGGGAAATAGGGAAGATAAGGAGGATTATATCGGGCGGTAGAGGATGCGCAAATTGAGCATATTTAGTGGTAAGTAGCTATACTTAAAGTTTTGTATAACATGGACGTTTCTTAATTGCAGCAAATGTGCAATGTCTACGAGAATTTTTGTCCATGGGCGACTAGTTTGAAAGACAAGGTTACTCTCTGTATGAGAAATTTCATGATAGCAACTGGGCAATCGAACTGCAATTATTATACTGAGAATGTTTGGAAAAGCGATTTATTTTGATTTCATGGCTGCAACTGGCTGACCCGAGGCAACCCAATTTCAATTAGGTAACTGAAATAGCATGGTGTACTATATACTATGTACTTTTAAACAAAGCTACAGGATTACCTTGCCCATAAAATGCAAAATAAAAAATAAAAATTTGTTTTGTATGCGAATTTTATATCAGTAATTTAGCAACCGGGCGACTAAATTACGGTTCGAAAGAAACATTTTTTAAGACAGGAGACCAAATTACGAATGACACGGATAGAATATTTAGAAGAATCTAAGTCACTCTGTATCATCGCCCATGGGTGGTTCGAGACAGTAAAGGGGCGACCAGGCAACCGAGAATACATAGAATATAAAAAAAAAGACTATGTAACAATTATTTTATTCAAAACAACGTCACACTGTATAATTGTCGCAGTTGGCAACCGAAATGAAATCGGCCATAACATAAAGCTGTAAAAAAATCGCAGTCTTTTGAGTATTGCAGTAAATTGATTAAAAATACAAATTTTGGAATCTTTAGACTTCACTTAAGTTATTTGACTTCAAAATCGAAATCCCAGTATTTTTTAAGTCTTTTGACTGCTTAAATTCTTTTGACTGCTTGAAATATTTTTATTGATTTGAAGTATTTTTTTTTTAAAGTTAAGTATTCGATTGAATTTTTGAGATCCACATTTCAGATATAAGTTTAAAAATGTGTATGTACTCGAAACAACTATAAAACCAAGATTTACTTCAAATCAATAAAAATACTTCAAGCATTCAATAGACTTCAAACCATTGAATGCATTCAAATGACTAAAAGAATACAAAGAAGACTTCAAAAAGACTTCAAAGAATTCAAGCAATCAAAAAGTATTGCATTCTTTTGATTGCAAGTCTTTTGACTTCTTCAGGTGATTGCATTACTTAAGACTTCAAAAAATACTGGCTCTTCGATTTTGAAGTCAAATAGCTTAAGTGAAGTATTTTGCTTAATAAGCAATCAAATGACTGCGACTTCAGCGAATGCAATACTAAAGTATTGCAATCTTTTACAACTATGCCATAACATTTTCATTTGACCTCTGAGTTTTAGGATTTTTATGACCATATCAGAGAGAAAGCGATGGGGCGACCGAATTAAAGTCACCTACTCTGAGTTATGGAAATTTCATAGAAGCAACTGAGCAACCACATTAAAATCACCCAGAATATTTTATATTTTAGAACCGAGTTTCCCAAAGTGTGCTTCCATGAAAATCCAAGTACTCCGCGGAAAGATGGGAAAAAATATGAAAATTCTATCAGACTAGCTAGTTTTGTGGTTGTGTTCGCAGCAATGGAATTTGGGTATTGATTACACAGTACGGAAAAATGGGTAAAAATAAATCGTGTACTTCAAAGCTATCAAAATGGAAACGTATCAATGGCGTCGATAGCGAAAAGATTTGGTTGTTTTACGAAGTTCGTTTTACAAGAAATACATGCAAAAGAAAGGATATTGGACGCAAAACTACTCTAAAGAATGATACGCGGGACAATTTAAGCCAATCCTTTTTGATGTCGATAAAAATTAGGGAGATTTTTGCACCTAAACTCCATTAAGAACTCACGACTTGTGCCCTAGAAAAAAATCTTCGTGATTGCTTATTCCACAAAAAAAAACACATATTATGTCAACAAAAACCTAAGAAGAGCCGCAATTTCGGAATTCGGCATAAATTTGTAGGTCCCTTCCATTCGTCCCAAAAATAAAAACTCACAAAACAAATATGGTTGTGAGAAGCTATGTAGTCCTAGGGTGTCAATACCTGTTGCGCCAATTTATTTATAAGATGTCGGATTTTAGTGGTAAGTCTTCAGAAAAGATTGATTGCCTTTTGAAAAAAATGAATGGCTATTTGACTAAATATTGGAAATTTTTATACGTTTTAAAAACTAAAATTTTTAAGTTTTTGTTATTCTGTAGTCAAATCGAAAATGAGTTAAAAATGTTTTTGAATTATCGAATAGATATTTTATAAAATGCTAAGGGTCACATCACATGCCATGTATGTACTTATTTCTTCAATATAATAAAATAAAACAAAAATCGAAAAATTCCTACCAAAGTGACTGTGTCTACGAGTTGTTGTTAATGTAATTCTCTCAAACAATAATTCAGAGATTGAAAATTCGACATAATTTCCCAACAGAAATTGTCAGGGTCAGTTCTAAACAAACGAGAATCGTTGTTACTCCTCGCTTCCCCACTCTGAAAAATAGTTATTGTGTTTCCCAGAACAACGAAAAATGGGATACGGACAACGAAGATTGGAAACCGCTGTTTCAGAATGATGCTGCTGTGCATAAAGTGAACTATTTAAAGCTGCAACTCGGCTACAGAACGATCGTGATGATGTTACCTAAGATATTTTGTTTGTTGTCACGCAGTATATAAGGACTGTTCGAGTAAAATTCCAGAAAGAGAATCTAGGCCTGACAATTCTTAATGCTGAGATTATGCTTAAAATTTGTTTAAACTACTGTTTCTACACTTTATAGGTCGCGCTTATGTCGTTTTCGGTTGGTCGTCCAAAACTGTCCGGAAGAACTCTCCGCGATTCAGAATTCAAATCCAGGAGCAAATTTCTCTTCTTTTCAGAAGAAGAACTGTCAATTGAGTGCCAATCGAACGCTTTGCTTCCGGACGGTTCTGGACGGACGACCAATAAAAAACGACATTAGGCAAATTTTCTGACACTTTTGATGTTAGTATTCAAAAGAAAAGTGCACAGAACGCAAATCTTAAAACAGAGATTATTATCGAATGTTACGGTATTCATTTATTGAAATTCGCTGTTTTATTTCCTCTTGAATATTATAGGAAAACTCAAGCAAAAGAAAATGTCAAAAATAAGCCTATAGGTTAATAATTATTATCTTGCTCACGGAGCAGGATAAATTGTTGATAGCTGAAGATTCGTTTTTTACTGCGATAGAAAAATTATCCCCAGATAATAAATACTTATATCAGTAGTTAACACACGGACTTAAAATCAAATAATTTATAATTTATTTATTTATTTATAATGAGTATAGAATCATGTGATACAAAATGAACGGTACTGCGATGTCATATTTCAGTATTGTCAGACCGCGCAAATGTTTCCGGATTTTTTTCTCGTACAGTCCTTATTTAAAAAAACAAAATTACTCTGAATCAACGCAATTTAATAGAATCATCTGAGCCAACAAGCGAACAAATTGCTATTGTCCAAAATATTTGAAAAATCGCAACGCAACTAACGAACGAACGACCGAAATGCACCAAATTGTAATATTAATCAAAATCAAAACTACTCCGTTTCATGGTATATTTATGACAACAGTTTGGCCAAGTGGGTACAGATAATATAAATCGCAAAAACCATACTTTAAAAAAATAGTCATTTCGTGTGATCGCCATTTTTCCAATGACGAATCGTAGCTTAAATATCGCTCTAATGCGACATATTTTCCTGCCGTCACAGCGCCATTTAAATGACTTAAAAAAATGGCTGTGTAATCGTAGCTTTACAAGTAAGAAAACCTTCGTCGTTTAGTATTTTCTTTCATCTTAACCGCCTTTGCAAACAAATCAGTTTTTACGAAAAGGTATACCAATATTGGTAAATAAATAAATAAATAAGGATTTCGCTATATAAAACATTGTTTTAAGGATGGAATTTCTACGGAAGCTGACCGGATTTCGAAAGCAGGCGGCTATGTAAATAATACACGAGAAAATGCACCGAGCTTCAACTACATTTTCAGAATATTTTTTTCAGCAAAATACCATCAAAAAGATTCATAAATAAAATAAAATTTAATGACTACCCTACCCATTAAGATGGCGTTTATAACCGGAAATTGTGCACTAAAAACGCAACGCCCTACACCAAAAGTAACATCCACAACTATGGGTGTGAAATTCACCTGCGGTGCCTGTTGCAGCGGCTTCGTTATTTAGCTGCAATAGAACAACCCCGAAGGTAAACGCGAGCTTACGAATCATTTCCCAACCACACAGAACATTCCTCAACAACTATCCAAATTAGTTTGGTCCTTTTTGCATCTAACTTTTTTGTCTCGCTTATACCTACTGTTTCTGCCGGTGAATTATGATTCATGACTCAAAATACGAAATAGTTTAGCTAACCCCCGAAAGGTTGGTTTTCAAAATTAATTCACTACCTACCGCCCTCAGTCATCGCCTCGAAAAGGATATGCATTTTAGCTTTTTGATAATATTTCCGTTGCTTATTTAAATATTATTTGTATTTCCAAACGCTTGTTGCTTTCATAAAGTTTGAGGGAAAAGTGCTCGCCTTTTCTCCAGTGTATGCCATTTTTTTTGTTAGCCATGGATATCCTTTCATACCAAGAGAATAATGGAAAATGTTAGAATCATAATTTTCGGTTGAATTTCATAGACACCATTGAGACAAAAAAAAATACCCAACCGCGGTTAACTAATGACATTTTTTTGTTTTGAGAAGTCATTTGCAGGATATCCGTTTTTCTTCAACAAAAGCAAAGTAAATAAAGAGGAAGTGAAAATCCCAAAACAAATGACATTCGGGACGAAAATTGAATGGATCCATAGTTAGTTCCTTTAGAGAACTTTTTCAAACCCCATTTTTTTTATTTGTCGTAGAAAATTCCGTTCACAGATATGTATATGTATGTCACTGAACTTTGTGTGTGCATTTGATGGCATACAGAGTAGAAGTTGTCAGTTGTATTAAGCGCAGCAATTTTGCCCAGGATTAAAAGGAATTTATCAATCGAACAAGAAGGCATGACTATTGTTTACCCATATTGTGTTCGGTGGAAGTAAGTTGTGTGCTATATTATTATTATTTTTTTTTTTTTCGATTTAATTTTGTTTGAGTTTGTTTGGGGAAAAGTATTTGGCAAAGGATGTGGACAAATTGCAGGCAATTGGATGATATGCTCATTCAGCTATTAAGTCGTTTGTCGTCTGGTTGATAGACAAACAGGATAAATTTGTGAAAAATACAAATCGATGGGAAGTGGAATCATGTGCATTGTTTATTTGTTTTGTGTGGCGACAAATTGGGGTGTATAAAATCAGTTATGGAATGATGATGATGTGATTTTTACTGGTTGATAAAAAAGGATGTATTGGCTCTGTTATTAAAAATTCTTTACGCAAAAGCAGAAAAAATACCAATTTTAGTCAAAAGCAATGAATAACATAACCTATAGCGTTCCAACAGTCTTATGAGCACAGTAGACGCTCGGTATAATGAACCTCTGTATAGTGAACTATCCAATATAGTGAACCACCAAAATTTTACACAGTCTACTCTAAATAGTGAACTATGAAAATCTCGATATAGTGAACTCAGCTTTTTTCGCATAATTCGACGAAAAATGTTCTAGTTTTGCAAAGCGCTTGGATGTCAACTATTTTTCAGAACAATTTACTGTTCATTTGTGTTTTTTTTTATATTTTTTGGTTATAAAGGTTAGGTTAGATGGCTGTCCCAAAAACAGGACGCAGGAAGTGGCCAGAATATTTCAGGTGGGAATTCTATTGGTACAAACGAATTTCTTTTAAAGAGAGATATCTCCGTGCATCTTAATGTGCCAAGAGGTCATGATGGCTGAAGCAGTCAACTCAGTTTGGTTAAATATGTTTGCATTTAGCATCTCCTGGTGGCGGTTTGTCTTCGAGTATGGGCGGAGGGTAACCATAGCAGTCTACCCCCTGTCTATTGCCTCTGACAGTCAACCACTGATGAGAGAGAGACTGATGCATGGCAGAAATGCGTGGTTGAATTCGTTCCTCTTCTTGACCAAAAGTCAGTGGATGATTGCCTACTGGAAGAAAAGGATGAAGGGTAACCGAGCACTCTGCCCGTTTATTTCCTTTGACAACCCGTCCACGAGACAAAGACTCTTGCTGACCAGAAAAGCTTGATTGGAGCAAACAATCATACTGCTTGCTACCGAAAAAAAAGGTTAGAGTTTCTCCTTCAGGTAGAGCAAAGACGAAGGGTGACCGAAACAGTTTAACCCCCGTTTATTGGCTCCTGCCAAATGCTTAGAGTGTTGAAATGAAGTTTACTGATGTAGTTAGCTCCTACAGTTATCGGTTAGTCTTTAACAACGGCGAACAAGACACAGATGAAGGTGACAAATTATTTATTTTTTTTTTAATTTAATTATTGAAAAAAACTTATATTTATCTCTGTGTTTCTCAAAAAAATATCTTCATCTCTGTGTTTTTTTAAGATTAATAAATTTTTTTTTGTTACTTTAGTGTTTTGAAATAAAAACTTAGGTAGGGATATGTTTATTTATATCAAATTAAGATTACTTCAACATTTAAAAACTCCTCCTCAAAATAGTGAACAATTTCGATGGGTATAGTGAACAGGCCTGGTTTTTATTAGTTTACTATATAGAGCGTCTACTGTAGGTATTTTCAAAAAAATTTTCATTGAAATTATGTCGAGTAGTTTTCATCATATTAGTTAAGTAATAAAACAGTTTTTTGAAATTTATTTGGACACGTTTTTATAAAAGTACCTGTACCTGTACCTGTATCAATTTGCTAGTTTGTGGCATTTTTCCTATAATTTTGCTCAAGGTCTATACAAACCCCTATAATAGGGTGGTAGTCAATTTACATTGGAGGTGTTTTATTTTAGCTTTGGCACAAACTAGCGTACAGAACAAAGGTCCCGATACAACAGTTTTAGATCCAAAACGGTACTAAAACTCGAAAATTGATTCCATATTCGAAAAAGCCCAGAAAATAAAAGATAGTTAGCCAGAGAAATATTCCGAAGTGATTTTGCCACACAAATATAGCACTTCTGTGTCTTAATTGTTTACTTATGTGGGGCTACAATCCGAGGTGGACCGCAGGGACACAACCAAAATGCCTCTCACTCAGCTCGATATTATTTGGGTAACTGAATTCAGTTGCGCACTGAAAATTTGTGGGAGGACTTCCTCAACTGCGTTGTAAATCTGTGTTGAAGTCGAAGACTCTGCGGTCTGGACCACTAGTGTCTACTCGCTCTACATATCCCAGCCGTGTTAGTCGACGGATTGTGACAACTTTTCTGACCAATGTCGATGTCAATGTACAGCTCGTAGTTCGCTGTTAAATCTCCTTCCCCTCGTCAACGCAAATGGGACCGAAAATTACTCGAAGAATTTTGCGTTCAAAACGACCATCATCTGATTTGACTAAGTTTACTTAGTACTTTTGGCAAGGGTAATTCATGACTCGATTTCTGATGTGATGTAAATTTTAGAGGTCTTATCGGAGCCAAAGTAGATTTATGACATTAGGTCCGATTCGTAGATGCTATTGGTTTTATCCTCGTTCACTAGATACTAATTTGATTTTTCGATACTACTGGCAAAAAATGGGACACTGGTCCTGGCGTTGGCTTCGGCGAGTTTCGCACAATTTGCTCAAAAACAATGTCGAAGAAGTTACATGACAACGCATCAGCTTGTTTAGATACATTTCTGACACCAAAGGTATGGGTGAGATTGTTTTCGACCTTTACGGAGCATAGAGTGCTCTCTATCGTCATTCGGCACAACGTGAAGAATATGGCAGGAATGTCAAAACTAGATGCCATAGGAACTTCTTGGGTTTTCCCCAGGTTCCATTCATCAGGAATACGCATACTTTCTTTCGACTAAGTCTTGGAGATGGATTGGTGTATAGTCCAGCAACTTTGTTAGATTTGAGCTAAGATATTGCTATTATTTTTTCAATTTGGTCGAGGGAGGACGAAAATCTTGGCTTTCAACGTCAATGGTTCTGTCTGACAGGAGAATAAGTGTGGATGGTCTTCCCCGTGTAACAAGCAGCAGAAGTGGATTAGTTTTGGAACTTAGGCGGCTCTCAGATTGAGGCAACAAGCAATAAGCAACTATAGTTACTATAGCTACTGCCAATAAGGAATCAGCAACATTTTTCGTTCGAGCGATATTTAGTTGCTTTGATGTGAGACCTCTAATTTAATTCAAAGTAAAATAATTGTGAGCGATAATTTTGCGTGTTTCCTATTGCCAGTTGCTTATTGATTGTTGCCTCAATGTGAGAGCCGACTTAGAGACCCTTATTCTTCAAAGAAATCTTTATGAAAGCATACTTTCAGGAGGTGCTCGAGTCGCTGTTGAAAATTGTCACAAATTTCTGACAACTATGAAGTTGTCTTCTGGTGTTAAATTGATATTGCTTAAAAATCGTTTTTCTTAAAACATCCCCACATCTGAAAGTGGGGATACCCACTTGTAACTTACTTGACAATGTAAGTAGGTAGTCGCCGACAAATTAGTATATATCTGCCTTCGTAAAGCCAAACAAATTAACAAGGAAATGTAATATCCCGCCTTCTCAATGGGATAACACAAAAAAGCGCAGCAAGGCGCAGTAGCTAGGAGGAGAGATAAATACTGACTACATATAGGAAAAATCCCGGATGGATACAATTTCTTTGACATGCCTTCAACTTTCCTCCGGGGAAATTTTCAACTGTTCCTTTTATTGCCTGAATTACCCATCTACAGTTGAAACTCGTTGGAATATATCCTGTGGCGACACACCCACTCACAAAATACAATTCTGATGAAACTGGTTAATTTGTTCGATATAACTGCCGGTGAAAGGACTCAATAACAAACAATATCATCATCATCATCATCAACAAATTGAATCGCTGGATAAGTTCAAAGAGACCATTCTCACCCAGGGCAATGCTCCTGCCATGCGGAAAGCTACCAAACATTGCTTTGAAGATTTTCACACCTCAAACACGAAACGTCGTTCCAGACAATATCCCTGCAGCACATTAAATGACTTCATCTCAGTGAACAAGCTATCATCTCTTGTGTACCTGACTTAGCAAGTAAATTGTAAAATCAATTCATCGCAATCGCATAATGATACACCAACAACGCTCGCACAGCTCGTCCTCTTTGCCGTTGCCAAACGTAATAGTAATTGATACGCAAATCATACTGAATGCCAAGTATCAAGCGTCAATAGCGCTAACAGCAACATTGTAATATTAAACGTACCAAAGTACATTCACTCTTGACGGAGTTCACAGTAGGTATATCTAGTCCCTTTCCTCTGTACGGCAGACAACAGCTGTGCGTGTGGAATTTAATGTTGCATGTACCCTTGTGGAAATCCTTTACGTGATTATGTTCACAAATGTACATTTGCGCGTTGAAGTTTCCTGCCAGCCTCTCTACCCCTCCTATGGATAAACTCAAAGAAAAACAAGAGTATGGGTGGTTGAATATCCTTTTTTTTTTTACGTAACGTGGTGCTTCATGTACAATTTTTTTTTTTAACTCTCAAAAGGAACCATCATGCTCTTCACTTCGACGGTTTAAGCGTTAAAAGAGGATTCGTTTCGTAGTGTAGTCAGGTATCTTAACAGCAGAGGCTCCGCTCGGGTATTGGAGAGGATCAACAAGGACATGGTGTTGAAAAGAAACGATGCCAGTTATAGAAATAAACCCGGCTTTGTGCAGGGCGAAACAAAAATAAGGGTCCTCTCTTAAGGATCAGAATTCATAAAGCATATTTAAATCGCACGATTGTTCCTGGCTATTTGTTCTGGCGTTCTGGGTTTCCTTACGGTGTGTTAGTAAAATTCAGGATTTACTGCGCTACTCTGCTGAGTGGCACATCTGGCTGGTGTTTTGAGCGTGTCAAAATATTTTGTGTTCCCATTTAAGATGTTTCCTTTTGGCAGTTGTAGACAAATTTCAGGGTTATAGCTTATCGTCATCCTTTTTTCAATCTTTTTTTTTCCTCCTATCTGTTGTATGGTGGGGATACCGATGCGGAATCCCATTTGATGTTTGTATAGCTAATTTTTTCGTTCTGTTTTTTATCCTTCCCCCTGATGGTCTTGTGTGTTCATCAAAGGCAATTTCGAAAGGATACGTTGCGTGTTTTCTATTTAAATATCAAAATATACCCACACCCCATCTCCCCCAATTCATTTTTGATGTTATTTTGCGGCTATGGGGATACACTCTTGCTTTTGTTGTTGTTGTTGTTTGCTTTTTTCGCGCGATGAATGTATGCCACAATATCAAGGATGAAATGAGGCATATCTACTCGTATATACTTGTATATGGGTTATTTTTTGTGTACTTTGTGAGAGATTATTATATGCATACCAATGGGATAATAAATTGCCTCCTGATTGCCAAATTGCTTGGGTAGGATAACGAATCGAGTAGTGTAGGGATTTTAAATAAGACGATGGGGTTCGGAACGGTTTTTAGGTCTATGATGGCCATGCAGTTAGCCTTCGTGTGAATTTTGCCAGAAAACACGTGAAAGCCGAATGCATGGTGTTGCTATTTTACCATCAAGAGGATGAGCACACAAGCTTGAAGAATAATTTATGTCCTTTGGAAATTTTGCAATAAACACTTTAAGGATTTTGAGTTATTTGTTTATTTGCTTGCCGATCCCGTCCAGAATGGCGATGATATAGTTTATGAGTGTGATTTACTGAAAGGTGAGTTATGTCCGCATGTCGTGGGAGGTGATTTAGTTTCGGTCTACTTTGCACACCATAAACAATATCATACCTAAACAAAGATTAATGTCTATGGGCCGTGAGGAATCTTCAAAGTATACAAAAACTTTACACATTCAAGAGGTTTTAGTTGGTGTCTAGTCTATAGATATTTAGGTAAACCCAACCTTTTTGCATCCTCCACTGGTTTTAATGGAAATTATGTGGCTTCAACCGGATTTTGGCACTCAAAATCAGTGTGTTTGAATTTTGGTAAATATTTATAATTGTGGGGATATAAGAGGACTACACCAGTCTCTATACGCAATCTTAAAGAAATCGAATCAGCCATCTTGGGACCACAAATATAATCAAACGGGTAAATGAGCATATGGGAAACCAATGTCAAAATTGAATTCTAATAAAATTCAAAAAATAAAGAACTAAAAAAATTGCAGGAACCTGTCAGGGATGTTATGAAGTCCGGACATGCTTTGAAAAATAAACTGCAATTATTTGACATAAAAAAAAAGTTTAGGATATCTCAAAAACTGTTGAACGTCAGACCACTGAAGCTTTTATTATATCTGCAAGAAAGATTGACAAAACTTTAAGCTTCACTTAAAATTTATCTGAATGAAAGCTCTGAGCGGAACCAGTGATAGATTGTCAACAATAAAACTCATACGTAAGAATGGTTGTGAGAAGGTAGGCCGCTGTGGTTTTATGTCTAATATTTTTTTATTCTTAAAGCTACTCGAAAGAGCGGTTGCAGGGACTGGGCTATAGAGCTTTGTATTCGTCAGGTTTTTAAATGAAATAAAATTATATGATCCACAATACGAAAATGTTGAATTTTTCATCTCACAGATCATTCTACAACCAAATAGGTAAGTAATGCAATCGCTAAACAGCTAGCTAATGGTCACACGAGTTAAAAGTAAAGCTCAACCCCAGTTCCATAGTGGAATTTTAAACTAAAGTTCAATTTAACCTGAACTTGAGTTTAAATTTATAGTTCAACTCTGTCTATATATTGTCTGATTTCACAATATATTCTAAAATTCAGTTCAATTGAACTCAGTTTGAATAAATTTAATGAATAGAATTTAGCAGTATTGTACTTGTACAGTACTTAGCTTTTATACGACTTTTCCAAAATCGTTTATTGTCTTTTCTTTCAAAGAACACCTAAAACAACGTCAAATATTTCGCAAAAATGTCTATTATTCCAAGGATGCCAAGCAGCAGACTCAACTAACATTTCAGCTTCTTTTAGATGAAAATGAGTACTGTAAACCTTTGGCTTTCTGAAAGCCTCTTTCATAAGATGTCGATAAAGTTTGCAGACGAAACATACTCTCTATAATGATGCCTGAATCTCAGTAACTGTTTCCCTTAGATCGATCGGAAACCCTAGCAGGAATAGAGCACAGTACATTCACAGTAAAAAATTGGCTTTACTATCCGAATTGTTAAACCATCTATTTACAATTTAAATAGCAAATTTACTATTTTAATTGCAATTTTTTTTAAGTTTTACTATTTTAGTTTCTTTGAAAATTTGGGTTTTTATGTTTTTTTTTCCGTGCTGGGGAACCGCGAGGGTATTTCCTGCATTGTGACATTACAATCGAAGCTTTCCAGACAAAAGAAGTCGGAATACAGTTTAAAATATTGAAATTCTTCACAAAATGGATACAGCCAAGTTGGCGTTGAGGGACATATCCATCGGCCAGGCGATACACACAGATTTATCGCCGAGTCATAAAACTTCAGAAAACAACAGATAGTAAAACAAAATTCTATTAAATTGTAATTACTATAGTTACAATTAAAATCTGTAAATTTTACGCAGAAAATTGTAAATATTACAATTTTTACAATAAGTCAAACTCTCAAAATAAAAAAAATAAAAATAAATTCGAGTTATAGAAACTTCGAGTTATGGAAAGGCCAAAAGTTGAAAAATTTGAAAACGCAGATTTCTAAATAAAACTTCGAGTAATAGAGAAGTTCGAGTTATGGAAGTTTGACTTTAATCTACTGTTGGTTAACAACAAATTTTGGTTTCAGCGGAGTTTCAGCTTCCATTTAGCTTTAGTAAAGAACTTCTAGACGAATTTGTTGGAACCTTTATCTAATGGTTCAGTTAGGCATTCATTTCGTTGTTAGCAAAGTTTTATAGGTTAGGTTAGGGGTTTTAGTGGGGTCTCACATGGCACCATATGGGTCCATAATGATCTCTGTAGAGAACTAATTGCAGACGACTACAATTGAAAAACACCCAATTGCCCTACTGATACCAAGTAGGCCTTTTCATGCCTTTTAAATGTTGGAATAAGTATCTTCCCAGAACTTCCCTTGGACTGCGACATATTGCCCCGCAATCGCACTTTGGCTTCATCGACTTACAGTTCATTGCAGAATCTGCCAGTCTAAGCCCCTTGGCATGCTTTCTATAAGGAGACATAGCTCTGACAATATCCCTACCAGTGTTGTGAGTTGTTCCCTGCCTAGATCCCTAGATCTTTTACGATTGATTTGTGGCCAAAGTGCCTTGGATACTGTGCCGGTAAGGCCTGGCCACGTTGAGTCGGATTTCTTTTATATTTTTTTCCTAATAGTGCAACGTTGGGCGTAGCTAGTTACCCGAAATTTTCTCTAATCAGCAACTTTCCCTTTGAGTATTGTTTTCTGCAGTGACATGCGTGGTATCACATGGAAACCGAAGTTTCTTAATATACCTACGTCTATCCTTACAAGTTCAAGTACCTTGACCACCATAACATTCACAATACGTCATGTCTCTAAAAGACTGACTCCTCAGTGGATACCAACTTTGACTTTTACCCAGCATTGGCTTTGTAATGTATAGACATCCCCAATATCTGACATATACCTATTGAAAGGCAACCATATTAACTGCAAAGAAATTGCTCATTTATTTTCAATTAGAAGAACAACAGCCTATATCCTAGACATTTCATTTGATATCCTTTCAAAAAAATTTCTATGCGTTCCAGTTGATCCCAAAAGGGACTTACAAACAACGTACATACTTTTACATCCATGGCCATTTTCCAACATTTGCATACACTTTGATCCTGGCCTGACAAAAGTGCCATAATACAGAGCCGAACTTGTGATACTTTCTGCCCCCAAGACGATCTATCTGCAATAATTATCTAACAAGATTACTTTTGGCAGGTATGCCAACCATTGAATGGCTACAGGATGGCGAAGCCATTTTTGTGGCATAAAGTTTTTACCGGAAGGCAAAGGATTTTACTAAGAGAAATCCGTCTCTCGTAACGAGAAATCCTACTCGCATATACGTCACGTACCTGTGATTGAGGATTAACAGTGTCTACCCGTTCATGTGTAACATTAGATTGGTCTAGTAATGTGGAGAATGCTGATGCATTTCCTGGTAGGTATCCTTGTATCCTGGTTACAATGAACATATTAAAATCATGAGAAAACCTGCAATTTGACTTGTCGCGCTCATCCCCCCAAACTCTTCGCTGCTCATGGTGACAGAGTAGAGTACCCATATAACTTGTTGTTCAGTGTATCTGGGAGCAGGTATATATTATCAACTCGTACAATTCAAGGATTGTCGCAACAAAGTAAAATGTTTTTTGCCCTTGGGAAGGGATATTGGATTCATAGCATGACATCGTTGAAAAGGGATTTCAACCGACCAGGGATATACTCTGTAGTCAGGGAAGTGTTATTTATAAATTCCTTGCTGTATATGCAAACAGACTCAAAAACACCTTTTGCATGGTTTACGTGTTTACGTACTGTACACAGATGTTGATGCTCTCTGCTGTGGAAATGAAAATCTTACACTTCAACGAAAGTATTTAAGGCGGATTGAATTTTATCTTGTAGATATCCCTTTCTGTTACGTTTGTAATGGCAAGAACAACAGGACGTTGAAATCTTCTACGGAAATTCATTAAAATGGAATCTTTTTCTTTCGTTTCAGGGTAAATTTCGAGTGGAAGGTCCTTTTGCAGCAGGTGCTGCAATTTGAAAAGCCCGTCACAGTTTTCAGGGAAGGAAATAATAATATTATCGAAGGGTAGGTAGTCCCGTTTGTAATCTTATTGTTGAAAATGTTCTCAAGCGAGAGAAGATAGGCCGTATTTTCGTCTCAATATTTTTCCACGAAAACAAATAATGGATGTTGACAAATAGTATCAGGTGACATGATGTAGACAAATGGCATATGCTTTGACTCCTTCTTGCAAATATTCAAAATTTATTCATATTCTCATGTGATTCTTTGGTCCTTGTCCGTATCAATCGTTTCCATTACTACCACATCCTTGCGCTTCTTTTCAGAATTTCTCTTCCAATACCTTAGGACCTCTCAGAATCCTTGCAGAGATAATTGTCCTTATATGCAAAACTTACAGAAGTGGTAAAAAGGGAGAGCATTTGCCAATCATAGATATGTTGAATAAATTTTTACTTCATGTGAGCTAGGTAGGAGAAGTTGGGGCAACAATGAGTCGTGCTTTCGTCTAAGCTGTTTAAATCCAATCTTGCTAACTTTATTAGGTCCCCGAAATAAGCCTCTAGAGCAAGCACGTATGTAGCTACTTTTTTCTGGCAAAATTGCGGACAAATTCTGGATCCGTGTCGCGGAAAATTTGTGTCGAAAGCGTGCTTCAGGGATGTGATTGTTCAGTCTTTGTGTACATGACACTGAGACAGAATATGACAGAAGTCTTGAAAATTGAATTGAAATGGTTTACATGCAGCCAGAAGACAAGGGTCGAGCTTCAAGCATAACCATATTCACATGGTATGTTAACTGCACCATACCTTCTAAAAGACAATTTCCCAATATTTTTAATGAGGATCACTCTCTCTTCCGGAACTGAATACCACACTGAGTTGTCTATGAATTGTTTTAGTTGCCAAGACGATAAGAGATAAATGTCAGATTTTGGTTTGTTAGAGATAAACATAAGCAACTGTGTCTCTGTGGTAATCGATTTTGAAGGTATCGACGTCCTTGAAAGTAAGTTCAGCTAAAAGTGAGCCCAGCTAGTTTCTCTCTATTTCTCTCTAATAAATAACATTTCTTATTTTTCGCACGAACGAACTTTCAGGACAATTTTTATAACCTGCGATATTTCTCCGATCTTGGCGATAGCTGGATCAGTGGGAAAAATCGTTGAAGTGTATTTCATGGGTTACCGACCTTTTTCCACTTTCTTTCCTCGTATACAGGGAGTAGCAGTAGCGCAGTGGTTAGTGTACTAGACTACTGTGCGAGGGATCCCAGGTTCGATCCCCGAAAAAACACAAATTACATCTTAAGGTTTTTTTTCTACTGCGCCACCTCTCGTAAACGTCTGCCAAACATCCGAGAGTATGACTGTCTTGAAAAAGCTTCTCAATTTAGCCGTTCGGACTCGGCATAAAATTTTTAGGTCCTTTCCATTCGTCCCAAAAAATAGAAACTCACACAAACTAATTGTTTCGAGAAGCTAGTCCTAGGGTATCTACCCGCCTGTTGCGCCACCTATTTATTTATTTATTTTGTTTCCTCGTACACATTCAGTATAAGAAGTTGCCTATGTCCTTCTCCAGATCCCAGACTATCTGTTTGCCAAATTTCATTACGATAGGTTTAGAGATTTAGTCGTGAATAGGTAACAAAAAGGCAACTACAGTTACTTTCGCATGTATGCATGTGTGTGTTACCTAATAAAACCAAAACTACTCGACAGATTTCTATAAAACTTTTTTTGAAATATTTCTTAAGACTTCAAGAAGGTTTTAGAGGCTGTTGTATATTATCTTCATGACCACGCCTACTTTTATGGACCACTTTTGTCCAAAATATTTTTTTTTCTGACTTTACTGCATTAAACTTGAATTTGCTCAAAAAAAAAAGGGGACAAGACCTCATTAAAAATTTTAAGATGCCAACTAGCTCTTCTGCTTCATCAGTAAGCTGAATTACAGATCAAACTGTGATACCTTCAAATTTAGTTTATTTCATTAGATACATAGAATATATCTGTAACAATTATTCTTGAGTTTTAATTGTGCTTTGGGGTGGTGGAGGTGGACGAACATCGATACCACATTCCCTTGAACAAGGAATGTGAGTGTAGATTTCTCAAAACAAGTAAATCGAAAGAGAAGTATGCGATGTGCAGTGCAAGTTGGTTACATTCCAAGTGGCAATAGATAATAATTGAAACTTAGCTGATAGTATCCCGTATCCCTCTACTTGAAATTACTCAGTTAAGTTGATATGAACAAAAAGCGGGATTATTATAATTTACTAGCTGTACCCGCCCGGCTTTGCCCGTGCACCAGGAATTGTATTGCTTAGGTCTTAGACAATAATGTTCTTTCGTAAAATGCGAGATATAAGAATAAATTGATTTGCTGGAATTTTCTTTCTGCCTAAACCTGAAATACAGCAGTACGAACAAAACAAAAAAAAAGAATCATGAAAGTCGGCCCAGCGGTTTTCGAGATATGTACGTTATCGATTTTCAACCCATAGAAGTTGTTTTTTGTATAGGAGGTATACGATTGTGAATGTTTTTTTTTTTGCATGGGAGGTGCATACAGAAATCATGTATAGACCAATACCAAAGACGTGTGATAGTTTGGTCAAAATCGGTAAATGGGTTAAGGCGTGAATCGACGACAAATATTTTAAGGCTCAATTTTTATATTTTTAGATGGGGATTGAAATTTTATTGTGCCTACTGAACGACCCTTCAGGTCTCGATACAGTTTAAGTGACTGCTTCGTAGAGGGTATTTCTCAACCTACCATCCATTTTAAGTTCCAAATTTGCTCCACTTTTGAACCACTCTACTAACCGGTGTATGATAACTACTAGGTAGGTACTCCACAAAAATTGCCTTCCATAAAAGTGATTATCCTTGCATTTTCGCTGCGAAATTTATTTTGCAGCTTCACGGCTGACTTTGATGATTTTCTACACTGAAAGAAAAACATACACTGACGACAGAGAGGACAGCCTTTATGGTTGCTCAAAAGGAGTGAAACCGTGTAAGGATAATGTACAGATTTCCATCTCCCAATATACATAAAGTACGTTATGACTGCCATTGATATATGTATAGACATGAAAACAAAAATTGTTTGCCTTTGAAAACACAGTCCAAATAGGCGTTTTATCAAAATATTCTATGCCCATACCGCACAGAAACCATGTCAAGGCCGTCAATTCTAATACAATTTGAATGTTTACACAACAAAATCTGGCAAACATCATCATCATCATCATAGTCGTCGTTGTCGTCATCGTCGGTTGGTTGAAAAAAAAAAAAATACAAAATTGAAATATGCGTCAAATAATGTCCTTAGAAAATCTTTTTGCCTAGTTTTCTTTTTACGTTGAATTCCATTGTTAAATAAAGATGTTATCACTTGAAGGCCTGATGGAGAATAGCGGTTGGCTGGTTTATTTATTCAATAAGCCTTTAGGCAACTTTCCAATTAATGGGAAATTAAATAGCGAAGGATTATTAAAGATGCTTTTTAGCTGATGAAATGATGTCTGTCTAATGAAAATACATATGTCTGAATATTATGATGATGACAATTTTTCTATCGAAGGAACCCAGTGTCAGGTCTCCATTCCTACTTCCGGGATACAGCAAAACTCGCGGCATACATTTCATCTTGGATAGGATCTAATATTTAGTATTCGCTATGTAATAAAGTGACCATCAGGGTATACTGGTGGCGTATACGTAACATTTTCTTACTGACTAAAATTCCTCATGTACAGAGTATAGAGGAGCATTATAGATGAGTAACGACATCTGTTCTCCTTCTTCGGTTGACAATTTGCTTTTTCTCTGTAAATCATTTCAATCAGAAAATTAAATGCATGTACACAAATGTATTGAGGTAGATGTGTCCATTTCATTACATTCCACGTCAAATCCTGCAGATAGACATGATTTAAGAGCCCAAACTTTACTCTAATCGTTATTCCATTTGTTGACGAAATGATATGCCTATATAGTTCATTTACTGTTACCAAAATATATGTACCGTCTATTATCCTGTTCAGAGTTCAATAGTTGCCGTTCCATAAATATTATTCTCATCAATGTCACAATCAATCTAAGATACCCACGTTCAGCAAACAGATATCCAATGTTTAAGTCTAGGTTGTGTGCGTGTCCTCAATGTTCATGCGAGTGAGTGTTGAAATATGCCAATTCGTAGCAATTTGTGGATATCACATGGCAGATTAGAAGGAAATTTCTATCAAAAATGACGACGACGACGACAACGATGAGGACATTGATGTGTGGTGATAATAATCCTGTAACTGCTATGCTGCATATGTAATAATGCTCTGGCATTGAGTGGGGTAGGGTAGGGAAACCGTCCCTGGGAATATCGTTGCGTCTCAATCTAGTATATGGGGCTACGTGAACAATGATGTTAGATATGGAATGTGTTTATAGACACGAAAGGTCACTGTTTCTCCAATGAAGGGCAAGAGATTGAGTTCAATCTTTATATAGTATACCGCATTTAAAAACGTGGACCTAGGAAGCGCTGGTCACTTATACACATTATTGAAATGGATCGATAACACAAATTAGAACAATAGTAATCAGTGGATCTGGAGAGTGATTTGCTTGCACTGTAGGTCCCTATCAAATGCCAAATGACTTTGATGATTAGTTCCTTGAATATCATTCGAAAAAGTTTCGTTAATTGGATATTAAGTCATAATAGGACAAGAGCTACATGACACCCCATGACAACACTGAACAGGTTATGGGCATCACAGTGGATTGAAGAAGAATAGAGATTCGGTTTCGGAACACCCTCATTGCACAAGCCCCCATTCAAATTAATTGCCAATCAAATGGCCAACCTCATTCCCGATTAAGATTCGCCTCAATAGCTGCTAGCAAACAAAAGCTAACCCAAATCTCCTCTACACCCAGACATGGCGGTGTGTGCTGGTCAGTATACGACGTCTTTCCATTCACCAGTTATTAATATCAAACACTGTGGTCATCGGTATGTATAGGTATATCCCCCAGTACCACCTGAATATTGGTAAAACGCATCCGCACAAATGTGTATGACTCGCATGTCCGACGCTAATGAAAATTCCTAACCACTAGCATCAGGACTCAGGAATCACAAATAAAAGAGAAAACCCTTAAACCACCGGAATTTGTGTAGGTATGTGTGGACTACATACTCCCAGCTTAGCTCCGCTTCGACGACGATAGTGATCTGGAATTTTTCGCTGGAAAATATGCATACCTCCGCAAACTTAATCCGAAAGTGAATTTACGAGTACATAATATGAAAGTCTGCAGCATTGCCTGCCACTGCTGCTACTGAAGGATGCAGATATGGAAATATAGATAAATTCTGCGATAGCCTAAGTTAATCATATGACATAATAATGGTCTAATGTCCTTTCCGTTAGTGGTCATCGTCGCTATTCTGTGTATAGAGCATCATGGAAAATGTCTCTAGCACATTTTCTCTTCGCTCACATTTATGGATTTCATAATGGATATGTGGTGGGAAGAAGGATATTTTCAACGCTCTGTGGTGATAAATTCCGCATGCAGGATGGTGAGAATTGCTTTCAGAGAAAATGTTTTCAACTGCCATGGACAGGATTTTTTATTGTAGGGGTTTTCCTTCGAAGAGAAAAGTATGCGAATCAGGAGGATATAACGTTTGTTCTCGTTATAGATGGACGAAGAAAGGTCCAAGGTTAAAAATGATTTGGTTGGGACTCTCCTTGAAATATTAAAAAGGAATAGAGAACAAGAATTTTCTGAGGTACAAGTGGAACTCATCAATTTAGAAGAATTGGTTGCAGCGAGTATTATATAAGATCGAGCCAAAAGACGTCAAAGCAATTCAATATGGGAAGAATGGTTTAGGGAAAATTCTACTTGAAAGTGTAGCAGGCCAGAAGAAGGAGAACGCCAATACTGAGTACAGAGAAAAGAATGAAAAACTGTCTAAATGCTTTTGCAAATGCATTAGGCCAGTCATACCGACTGTCAGACTACTGCAGCGTTTTCCAGGCCGAGATATATGGGGTTACGAAAGGGCCTTAAATCTTCTCATCTAGAGAACTCCCAGCAATGAAAATCACCTTCCGCGGACAGTCATGCAGCTCTTAAAGCGACCAACTCCTAAACTCCTAAGACTAAAGCTACGATTACACGGCCATTTTTTCGAGTCATTTAAATGGCGATCTGACGTAAAAATTGCGTCACATAGCAGTCATTTAAATGTCGTTCTGTGTGATCGCCATTTTTGGGATAACATTTTCGGCGTCATTTAAATGACTAGAAAAATGCCGGACCAAATGACAAGTATTCAGTGCCATTTAAATGGCCGTGTGATCGCTCTTCAATGACGCTAGGACAAACGACTAAACTTTTTGGCTGTTGGCATCCCAACGGAAAATTCTTAATGACTCGCAGTGTCCGTGTTTTGATACTGGGACACAAATGACGATGATAGTCATTTCGTATCACCGCCATTTTTCCAATGACGAATCGTAGCTTAAATGTCGCTCTACTGCAACTACTGTGGTGGGTTCCTGGACATGGTGGTGTTGGACCGACCGATAAGCGGACAAGATGGACAGATGTGGCTCTGAATTGGTCGCACTATTAACTGACAAAGAAAAGGTTGGTAGAAGAAACTGTGACAGTTATCGTTTTATTTAGCTGAAGATCGTTGAACGGGTTTTAGACGGATAAGGATCATATTGGATAAGCGTCGTGATGCTTTAAAGGTGTTGGTTGATTTTGTAAAAGCATTCGATAGAAAACCAAGAGATCTGATATGTATGGCGTTAAGACATCGCGGAGTTCCAGAACCCTACGGACAGATGGTTATGGATATCGGTGTTTTAGAACCCTATACGTACAGATGATCATTGACATGTATGACGAAAAAGAGGCAATGGTAAGATGCCCCGCCGCAGTTGCTGAAGAGTTCCCAATTAAAGTGGGTGTGCACCTTAAGTCGTTTTTGCTATTTATTGCAGTCCTATAGATTATCTAAAAAATAAAAATAAAAGAAATGGATGGCGCAACAGGCGGAAAACACCCTACGCCTAGCTTCCCCCAACCGTTCGTTTGTGTGAGTTTCTATTTTTGGGACGAATGGAAGGGACCTACAATTTTATGCCGAGTCCGAACAGCTGAATTGAGAAGCTTTTTCAGGGCAGTCGTACTCTCGGATGTTTTTCAGACGTTCACGAAAGCATCATATATAACGATCAAACGTCCCTGCAACGAGCAATTGATGTATGGGTGAATGTCTTGGAGGAAAATGGATATCGAATTAGTCCAATAGACTGAGAGTATCTTGATGCCAAGACCATTTTGTGAGCTACCAATCACCACTATTAAAAGTAGCGTGAAAAAGAAAAGAAGCTCCATTTCTGAAGGGATACCGAAGGAAACAGGCAAGCCAAAAACTTCATGAAAAACAATTCCCACAAAAAGACGAAACATCTACTACAATAAAGTCGAAGTCAGATTCGATTGGTCACAGGTCTCCTTACAGGGCACTGTCGTGTCAAAAAAACACTTGATGGACATGGGTAAAGCAAGAGACAACACTTGCAGACTGTGTAACGAGGACGCAGAAACAGCAGAGCACATATTATATGACTGCAACCGCTTAATCAAAACACGTCAACGTAATCTAGGTAAATTCTATCTCGAAACAGCAGACATAGCTGCCCAAGAAGCTAGCCACCTTTATAACAAATTGTGGCATAATGGATGAGCTCTAAATTGAGGACATCACAATAGGCCCCCATGTGGCTGCAGTTCTCTGGAATCTAATATACCACCCCCCCGTCTTCCCCCCTACAATCTAATCTTGACTATCCATTCTCTGATCCCCTCCGATCAGGTCCAGACATTTATTTGAATAGAAAAGTGATCACGAAAAGTTCAAGTATCTGGGATCTGTGATCAATAGTGAATTGATGACGACATCGAGTTCGACCGGCTCTGTTGCTACTGCCGTGTTCAAAGGAGGGATCCTACGAACCCTGTCAAAAAGCCAATGAATTTTAGGCCAAAAAAACTCTTGGATCACATAAATGCGATAGTGAAAGCAACCTACATAGGTATAGATAAGCAACATAGACAAAGTCGTCTATAACATATCAAATGTCTCGTTTATTTAAAAAAAAACATACCTAACAAATAAGCCACGTTATAAATATTCTTTGGAGACATTGTTCCATCGCAATAATGCCTGGCTTCATTCATAATACTCGTACAGAAAAAAAAAGACTCCTTTTATTAACGCCGGCTATATCAACAGCCCTCCTTCAAACTATGGCATAAATAGCAGTCATACATATTTGCCTATAGTTCGGATCCGCCCTATACACTGTGCAAGGCATCCGACTAGAGAAGCTACCACAACTTTGGACCTTTCATCAAAAAAATTAAATTCTCATACACAAAGGCTCGTCACAAGATGACAGACCACTAAGTACGCAGTAATGTCGCCACTTAAATCAGAAACAACCAAATAAGTCAGTTACAGCTTTTTCATTGTCACAAATTTTATATTCCACTGCAAACCGCTGTCAGTTATCCTTATTGTATGTCAGATTGTCAAGATTTTACACACATTCCTCCTTTGCCAGGATTATGCATTAAAAACGTTTACATTTATGACGCATATAAAAGTGTTCTACAGTCGAATCCTTATATCACGACTAGAGTGCTACTCATGTGTGTTGTGTTCACCGCCAATGAAATCAGTAACATCTCTGTGTTTACAACTTTCTTCATTCGTTTGCCGTTCTGTAGGTACATCGTCATACTTTATGTGCACATTTTCCCTCATAATATTATAAGACTTTCATTTCTTCGCCAAAAAAAAAAAAGGTAAAGGAAATCACTTTCCTTTTGAATTTCCGGATGGAATATAGAACCCAAGTAAGGTCCTGGATGTCTGTCATTTAGGTCAAAATTGGATTAAATGGAATATGTCCTATGTCGGTTGCAAAATATTAATTAGAATGAGTGACAAGCCGAGCGCATATCCTTTTTCGAAAATGTTCAACTTTTTCTCTTCAACTATGTCAGAAACATGTCGAAAAGATGCAAGAGCGAACTACTCTGTTTTGTGTCCTTCTTTAAGGATTTAAGATGTTAACTACCTATCGTACGGAATTTATAACTGTCTTGTGTAGTAAAACATAGACTGGCGTTTAGTGCACACTCTGAAAATTCCTATTCGAAAGGAAAGAAATTGAAAATGATAAGGAAAGGAAGGACGCCAAGAGAAAATATATGTTCATCACCATCCGGGGTGCAATCAAATAGATGCGCTCATCCAGTGTCCAACAGTTAGATGGTAGACAAACATACCGTGTGTGCTCTTGTCCTGTGGTTCCATAAAGGAAAACAGGAAAAGTGACAAAGTTTGCACGTTTATGCACCGGTTACCCAACCAGATATTATGGTAGGGGACATGAAATGTGTTGTCGGCATCGCATAGTGTGTATATCCGGCTAAACCTATATAGTTTTAGGGTATAACTGTCCTTCTATTCGAAAAGTAACTGTAGAATAGCGCACTAGCTATAGTCACATAATAGGTTTACTCTGCTGGACTTTAAAAATACCAAAAAAATATTTAGGAAAGAACGCATCTGTCCACGCACATCGGTGAGTTGTTGTGTTAGTTTGCACATGACGGTGGCCATGATGTAGCGGATAGTGTGATTATTTGTGACACTAGATCATGTAAGAAATGAATATTATTAGAGTTTTTTCACCCATATAACAGTGGACCGGAATTTCAGTCTAAGTGCTTCAGGATTTGATAAAAAAAAAGGGTGAGATTTCACATTATTTCTCTGAATGATGTGGAAAATCTGAGAGCATATGTATCGATCGGCCCTATTTTAGTGGTCTCTAATAAATAGTATTCGATCGAAAATGTGTGGCACAATTAATTTTTTATGTACATACAGTGAGCGTCAAAAGTGATTGAACACTGAACACCAATGCAATTTTCATTTTGTCTTTACAGTTTGGATCTAATTTTGTTTAATATATTTTTTGCTGTCAAGATGTTTAATTATTGTTGTTTCGTAATCGAACTTTTTACTGATTGTTGGTTTTTTAGACCTGTTTCCAGGCCCAAAAAAAAAAACTCAAAGTATCATCGGTGTTTTTTACGCTCACTGTACCTACATCAATAGACATGTTTTTTCGAAACCTCGCCAGCCAGCTGTTCAGTTGGACAGTTGCCAGCAAGATGAAGCCAGCCGAATGAATTTAGGCAATACGCCTAAAAGCATACTAGCATTTCCTATAAAATTATGCATTTGGTAGAAATATTTGATAAATTCTGACATTTTCCTCTGGAATGTGTTGTGTACATGAGATAAGAACCCCATTATGATTTAAGCAAATCGTACGGAGATTCTAAACCACTTGTTACTTTCAGCGCCACCTGTTTGTTCATTGTGAATTGAATTTAGCCAATAGCTTTCCGGCTGGGAAGAAAATCAAGAGTTGTTGCCAGCAGTTGCCAGCAGGTTGTTGTTTTAATTAGCATGTAAAATGTGCTTCAACTGGCAACTACTGGCAACCACTGGATGGGGAGGTTTCATAAAAACACAACTATTGACAGCTCTTATGCGTTAAAAAAATCTACAGAAACTCACTATTATTTTTTTGGGGTACGAAATGGATAGACTTAGGCTTAGAAAACGTTACGAAGTTACTTCCAATGACGGAATTTGGAACAGACGGTCGAAATAATGTACTTACATAGCACTAACGTGTCGGTTCTTTCTAAGGTCATGTAAACGCTATTATTCGCGTGATGTCCATTAAAGATTGAAACGAATAATACAGACAAGAGTCACGCATACCAGAACAGTATTGCTCAAGCGTCAAGCTATTCGTGAAATAGGAAAAAAACCATACCTATTGCAAACTTTGGTTGATAAAATGGTCAAGTCAGCTGAGGCTTTCATTTGAATAAATTTATAAAATAAAAAAATTATAAATTCTAAAATTTTTATTTTAAATATCAACTTTCCGAACATAGGGGACAGACTTGCATGACGTCATGTTTTGTTTGATCATAACAATCGCTTTAAGATGTCTACCGAAATGACAATTCCTATAGTTGATGGTATTCAAATTTGGCATACAAACAACCAAACAGTTGCCCAAGGTTTTGAAGACTTGTTTAATTTGTTTTTTCTAACAGACATACAGCCAAATAGACATTTAAATTCCACTGCGGTGGAATTGGGGTATCGAGATGGATTGTACTATCACTGTCTGGTTACCCAATCCATCAAATCTGTGATCCAATATCCATAAGCTTTTAGATTACATACCATCGCTATCTCGGGTGTTTATTCGTTTATCTCAAAAACACTTTTTCTACATTTGTTTGTTTTTCCTTCCAACTTTACATTCTGCATGGTAAATTCAATAAAAATAAACATTACCTACTCAGTCTTACTTGCAAATTAAAAATTCCCAACACCTACTGTATGCAGCGGTGGTACCTACATCTAGTCTAAAAAAAAAACTTCAAAAAAAAGTATCACGTGCAAAGCGTAAATACCAGCGAAAGATGTCCCTTTTAAGGATGTTTGTTTGATTTCTTAAGTTGCCGACAAAGATAAACTTTCTCGTCGTTCTCGTTAGGGTGGAACAAGAAAAGAAATAACTTTCTCCTTATGAATTTTTTTTTTGCGCTGCAGCTTCTACCTACTTTACATATCTTTCTATATCCCTCAAGGATGCAACTTTAAATATGAAATCCTAAAAATGCCAAGAGTTTGGCAAGAAACTCTCGAGTAGGTATATTTATCGTTAGGTAGGTACCCCTTTTCTGTCGGTAAGATGCAATGCGGAAATTTTCTGATGGAATGCAGTACATATCTTTTTTTCTATACTCTTTTTAGCACGTTAATTTAATTAAGATTTTTGGCAGAGACCAATGACAATTTTCTACAAATTTGCCTATATAAAGCGAACACTGACAAGTGACGGTTTGAGTGTATGTATGTGTTTTTGCCAAAAAAACAACGCGACGAGGATTTTATTTGTGAGACTCTGACGTTTCTATTACCTACCTAGATAAGTATCTGACAATTTGAAACTTTAAATAGTTTTCGAGGGTGTAAAGCCATACACGTTTGTGGGATTAGTTCCGCATTGAGAAAAGCAGAGTGAGGTGCGGGGACGTGTTCGTGTGCAGATTACTTATGAGTTTTGTTTACTCTCACATTTTAATGTTCCGAAAAAAAAAGCTTAATTTAGAATTTTATTCTGACAATCCAATTTATAGTTATTTATAATTTATAGAATTAGAAGTAAAAGTCATCCTTCCTTTCCAATTCGAAGGGTTCCGAAATTGACCTCTGAATCTTTTTTTCGTATTCTGTTTACAAAAAGTGGCTTTTTCATCTGGGAACATTTTAAATACAAATTTGTCTTTTCAAGCGGAATGCATACTATAATCTATTGCTACCTGTGAATTTCGAGAGAGATCTGTGTATCTTACCTCATTAAGAGGTTTTGGTGGTAACTGAAGCAGTCAACTGAGACTGCTGAATAAACCTCTTTGCTGCTTGACACCGAAAGTCTATGTAACGGATTGCCTTCTAGATAAAGACGAAGGGTACATTAGCAGTCTGCCACGTTCATTTCCTTTGACAAGCCCGTCCACAAGAGAGAGAGACTGGTGAGAGCAGAAAAGCTTGATTGAAGCAATAGACCCTACTGCTTGGTACCTAAAAAAGTGTCCCGATTTGTATTCGGGGAAAAAGATCAACGCGTTACCGAAAGAGTCTAACCCCCCGCATATAATTGCTCCTGACATGACGGACAGTTCAAAGATGAAGCTGACTGATGTTATCAGATCCTCCAGCTGGCAATTTGTCTTCAGTTAAGGCGAAGGGGTGACCAAAGCAGTCTAACCTTTGACAGACCACTTTTAAGGAGGGAGACTGGTGCAGGTCAAAGAAGGGTATTAGGAGTAGTCTTCTCTACAGATTAACGGCGAAAGGGTGACCGTTTGTCTTTGGATAAATATGGAGGGTAGCCGAAACAGTCCAGTTTTCGAGTTGTTTATACCAGGTACCAAACTATGGTGAGGGTATATTCACTTTGACATTCCATTTGTTGAAACGCACATAAGGAGGCGTTGTAGGTATGACAAACTATATATATTATTGATCAGCATCAAGGTCCGTCTATCTGTCTATCTGTCGGCACGATTACGGCCGTAATTTCAGAGCTATCGACTTGAAATTTGGTACGTAAGCTTTTATCCACTAAACTTATACCCTATTCACACCAAGCCGAAAACTGGGTTTTCGCAAAAACAGTCGAAAACTTCCTTGAAAACAGAAGTTTTCCCATACATATTGCATGTTTCAAAACGAGTTATTTGAGGTCGTTTTCCATGAAAACGCCACGAAAATGAGTACAATCGTTGGGTTGTTGAAGCAGACACACCTTTTGCAACATTCAGCGAGCTCAGCAAAACTGCTGACAGGATGTGAGAGAGACTGAGTGAGAGTTTTTTTGTTATCTTTGCATTACACCATAAAGAGCAAACCTTCCACAACTAAATGGTATTTTCAGATGTTTTGATTTTGAATGTTGCTTATGTTAATTATTTTATGCATTTAACCATAAGTTACCGATTATCAAGTAGCTTAAATAATTTTGTCAATACGAGCGAAGTTTAGTAACTAAAATAAAAGTCTAGTCGCCACAAACATTTCATAGCTAGTTTCACAGCTAATTGAAACGTCAAACGAAAACGAGTTGGTGTTCGGTGTGAATGCATCTACGAGTTTTCTAAACTTTTTTGACGAAAACTCGGTTTTCGGCTTGGTGTGAATAGGGTATTAGGCTAAGTTCGAAGATGAGCAAAATCGGATGAAAACTACTACTACCTCTTATACAAAAATATCGGATTTATATAGCTTTATGTTAAAAAAAATCTAAATAGCTACAGTAAAGATAGCAAGTTTAAACTTTGCACATATTGTTTAATAATATTTAAAAAAAAATTGAAAAAAACAAGCTTGGTTGAATAAAAACTAGCCATACCTCTAATACAAATATATAATTTTTTAATACTAAAATATTTTTTTATTTTTAAAATAATAAGTATACCGGGTAGGTATTTGAGCTTCGGCATAGTCGAAGATAATTGTCTTACTGGTTTTTACGTAAATCTGAAACGTTTCTATATTCCCATTGCTTAAAGCGAGGGCAATAAGTTGTTCTTACCATCCACTTCAAAGATTTCGTCAAAATACAAATTTCATGCAGCAGCGCAATACAAAATCCCTTCACTTACACATGATAGTTAAGTAGCAAAAAAGGCGCATTAACTAACAAAAATCGTATGACACGAAGCAAAAAAGTCACATCAGCAGAAAATGTAGGCAAATGGGCCTTTTTAACACAGTAACTGCCAGATAAGCCTTTATTACAATAGAGTTGATTTTCAGTCATCTTCAGTTGGAAATGTGCTCTTTAAATTTCACACAAATATAAGGCAGTGTTTAACAATTCCAAATTATGTCGCTAAGTCAATTTTTGAATTTTGGCTTATACTTGAGCCAGAAATTATTATTATTGCACATAAGTTGCGCCTATATCTATGAAACAAAACATATTTATATCGAATTTAATTTCACCGAAATCGGAGGCCGTTTCTCAATTTTACGCTAAATTATCAAATGGCATCATTTGCTGAAGTTTCGTGATGGAAAACGAATTTTCAGGTGTCTTAAAAATTACTCTGCTCCGAAAACAAGATATGTAATAAATTATTTTATACGCTAATTTTTCGAGTTTTTTGGTTTGGATTTGATAAAATATGCAAGAGAAAATAAAACAATGAATTTCAATTGTGATTAAAAACGTAAAATTAGAGAAATTTCTATTTTAATTTGAGTTTAGTGAACTCTTCTTTTCCATACTCACTATTTTTGTCAGAAAATAAGCCGAGGATAATTAGGTATTTAGTGCAATTGACACACGTCCTATGACCACTATGTACGTACCCGAATTGTCAAGTCTAAATAAATTCAAAAGGGTGCATGTACCTGCATAACCCCGTGGGAATCTACTCTAAAAACAATCGCAAGTTTTTGCTGCTTATTTATAGGCACAGAATGGTCAAATAAAATAAAACTTCAACTTTATAAAACTTCACTCCGAAGAATAATTAAATTATGCTGCAGACTTCTAACTGCAAAATTTGTACCTATATTTAAAATATTCGCAATAGTATTAGACAGTTTGCACTTGAAACGATGCAGCATAGAAACATATTTTTCTTTATCGAGCAAATTCGAACGAAATCCACCATATTTGGTAGGTACAAGTTTCAAGTTTTTCATGTAGATATCTAATATGTTCAATTACAAAATTACAGGGTGAGACTGTCAACGTGTTGCAGTACAATTCAATTGCCCCCGATTGATTTGCTGATTACATAAAAACCTAGGGAAATCTTTTAATATAACCATAGGGTGGTTCTGCATTTCAAAACATAGATATAAATTTATAACAGGGTGGTACTGCAATATAGCGATATACGTTAGAAATAGAAATACAGTAGACTCTCGATATAGTGAACCTCTGTATAGTGAACCACCAACATTTTACACAGACTACTCTAAATAGTGAACTATGGAAATCTCGATATAGTGAACTCAGACTTTTTTTTCGCAAAATTTAACGAAAAATGTTTGAGTTTTACAATGCGCCTGCATGTCAACTATTTTCCAGAACAATTTACCGTTCATTTGTGTGTTTTTCTAATATTTTAGTTATGAAACGCTTACAAGAAAAATTTGTGCAATTAAATTTAAAGAATACACAAATGAAGGTGACAAATTATTTGTCAAAAATTTAATTCTTTCATTATTGCAAAAAAAAAAAAATATGTATATTTATATCAAATTAAACATTTAAAAACTCCCGCTCGAAATAGTGAACAATTTCGAAATGGTGAACAGGCCTGATTTTAATTAGTTCACTATATCGAGCGTCTACTGTATAGCAAAATCTTAGTCAAGTTGTTGCCAATTTAGCACCACAATTTTTGTACATACTTTTTATTTAATAATCTTCTAATGAGAAAATCGTTTATGCACCCTATACTTTACATTGAACGTAGTACATTGGTAGGGCTAACTTGCGCCCTAGTTAGCCCGAAAGTTTCTAAATTCCAACACACCTATACCATACGCCCACAATGTATACCTATCATTGTACAAGGTAAGAGTAGTCAGTAGTAAACTCTTAAAGCTGTTTTAATTACAAAAATAAAAATACTAGACTACCTTATCCTATAAGGATATCAATGATTATATTCGACTTAGAGGGCCCCATCTACACCCACAATATCA
Source organism: Cheilosia soror (assembly GCA_949372485.1). Taxonomy (NCBI): domain Eukaryota; kingdom Metazoa; phylum Arthropoda; class Insecta; order Diptera; family Syrphidae; genus Cheilosia; species Cheilosia soror. The sequence goes on from OX443561.1 coordinate 125,915,695, forward strand.
TAAAAATGTGAGGACACTTATAAATTTACTACAGTAGTTGAATGAACACACAAAAGAGTTGGTTCCCCAAAAATTCACAGAGAATCCCAATTTGTAGCGGGTATTAAAATATTGAGTATTATTTCGCACTAACCTGAATTTGGTTGTCCATTGCTGTTCGGCCTGGCCGATGGTGCTCCATCACGTGCTTCCACTTCCAAAGCGTAGGCGCCTTTCTTCTCTCTGTCGAATACGGTTTTTGTGAAAATCTCTCCACTTTGCAGATTTATCTCGAAGAATTCCTTCCCTTCATTACGTGGCGAATCAACAATGTAGTAGTAAACCTGTAATTAAGAATTTAAAAAAAAAAACGCTTAATAAAACTGCTAAGGAAAAAGGATTAGAAATAAATGTGTCCGCTTCAATATATATACCATCGCCATCGTCTTAAATGCATTATCCCATTTTCCATGCCCAGCAGAGTTATATATCTACTCACCCTTAGCGTCGCTGTGATGGAAAATGTGAATTTTCAGTTGCCAGGATAATGCTTGGTGTGGTTTAAGTTTCCCTTACTCTCATTCTTTATTTTCACTTCAACGAAGCGTGAGCAATGGAAATCCTAATTAGCTTGAAGGTTTCCGTTTCTTTTTTTCTTTTTTTTTGTTCTGCTTCTTTACTGTACTCACTCAGTTGTGCAACTACTACTAGACGTCGTGCTGTTGCTTCGGATTTCGCCTCTTATCCTTAGCTTGGGTGGATTTAGTTTGAAAACTAGTTAAGCTTATGCATTTGGGTTTTTTTTTCCTGTTTGTTAGCAATGATGCTATGGTATCCCGGTCGTATACGTCCACAATCGCTGAAACTTGTAGTTATAGTCGTTTGCAGATTATAATTATACGCGTTGGCCTTTTTTCTGCTGATTTCTTCCCACTTTGCCAGGACAATGCTGACGGGTAAATAGAGGTATCTATTCTCTACCTAAATTTGGATGAATTTTTGTTTTTTTTTTTTTTGTTCGCAAAGTTTATTTCCTCTAATTATTTGGTTTGAATGTGGTGCCGGGCTGGATTGTCCTTCGAAAATCCTTTTTTCAATAATGAGATAGTAGTTTTGTCCTATAACCATTATTTTTCTCTCTCGAAAAGATGACTCTCAGGGGGTGATGGGGTAGGGAACAATTAAAATAATTATAAAGGACTCAACAGCACAGACGAATGGGCAAAAGTAAGTGGTGACGTTGGCGAAAAGGTTCAAAGTTGAAGCTATCACAGAGTTTTGGGTTTTCCATATCTAATTAGTCCCGGTGAAATTTATTCGAGCATATAAGGCAATGTGGGGTTGAGTTCACATGACAAACAGTGTAGTGATTGGTTTTGTTGAAAACTGGGTGACAGCATCAGTTTGCACAGTTGCTATGGTATATGGTTAAAAGGGAATTTAGATTTTCTCCATAAGTATGGGAAATAACGTCAGCAGGACGGACCAATGGTGGGAACCACTTTGGAAGTCTTAGTTTGCAAAATTAGATGACAAATTTCATGTTTATGACACGTAGCAACCGATTTAGCCGAAACTACTTCCAGTTTTGGGTGGTGGATAAATTTCAACTAAGACTATGGTAGAGAATTACTTAATAGAATATACCGCAGACCATGTGATCTGATTAACCATAGGCTGTAGTTGACGAAAATCAGTAGCTGGATTACATAGTACCTAACTACCCATAGTTACATAGTATCTATTATAGGTATAGGTACTCACTCACTATGCATCGGTTTCTTAGCGTATTGGATCTTACATACAGAATTATCTTCGAAGCATGGCAAGGTGGGTGAGGGTAAGACGAAGCACTACCTATGTAGGATGTCTCACATCTTGTGTCACGTGCTTAATTCATGCCCCAATTGTAATGAATGCTGATAACATAAGCTTGATTTGTTGAAGGCTGGAACAATTTTTTGTTTTGTTTTAATTTAGTTTGAAACTTTCTTCCTCGTCTGATAACGAAGGCCTTTTGCTCGTTGACTGATTCATGTACTATCAGGAGTTCGAATTACCTAAGTCATATAGACCAATCAGCCTCACGTCCTTTTTCCTCAAAACCATGGAAAAAATCCTGGATAGACATATCAGAGACGGGGCACTTCAAAGAAACCCCCTTCATAAATATCAATATGCCTACCAACCCGGGAAATCGACCACATACGCCTTGCAAAACCTTACCTCTAGAATTGAAAAATCTCTCAGAGACGAAGAGGTAGCGGTCGGTTGTTTCCTCGATATAGAAGGAGCATTTGACAATACAGAATTCTCACAAATATATAGAGGTATCCAAAATATGGGAGTTGACGACACTACATGTAAATTTATAAAATGCATACTGGAGGACAAAACAATACAAACCTCACTAGGCAGCACTAAACTCAGTATGATAGCCACGAAAGGATGCCCACAGGGAGGAGTACTCTCACCCCTACTATGGTCCATCGTAGTGAATGAACTACTGACGATTCTCAGCAATGACGGTTTTTATGTCCAAGGATATGCAGACGACATAGCTATCCTAATCAGAGGCAAATTCGAAGACACAATCTCGAATCGCCTACAGAGGGCTTTAAACCTAGTTGCTGAATGGTGTACAAAAGTTGGCCTCAAAGTCAATCCTAAAAAAAGCACCATAGCTGCATTCACCAAGAGAAGAAAGCGAGAAAGACTGAGAAATGCTACACTCTTCGGCGAAATAATAGAGTTCTCAGCGGAAGTTAAATATCTAGGAATTACACTAGACGAAAAACTCACATGGAACTTTCACCTTACCAAAACTATTGTCAAAGCCAGGTTATCCTTATGGACCAGCAAAAGTCTACTCGGTAAAAACTGGGGACTTAACCCCAAAATGACACTTTGAATGTATACGGCAATAACAAGACCTATCATCACGTATGCAGCCGCCGTGTGGTGGTATAAAGCAACGCAGAAGAAGGCTAAACTCAATAAAATACAGAGACTAGCATGTGTCTGTGCAACTGGAGCAATGAAAACTGCACCAACAGCTGCGCTCGAGGTTATCCTAAACATCCCACCACTTCATCTAGAACTCATGAAAGAAGCAATGGTTAACGCCTATACGCTCATCACAGAAGATGAATCAAATTCCAATATAGTCCACACTGATATCCTACAAGAATTCAGACAAAATGAACTACTTGGAATACATTTGACTAACAAATGTCTACCACGCTATAACTTCCGACACAACTTTAAGGTTACATTCCCATACCGTCTAAACTGGGAACAGAATAAACCAACATTTGCCAACGGTTCACTTGTATGATATACAGATGGATCCAAAACAGATGAAGGAGTTGGAGCTGGAGTATACGGTCCGTGCACTAAAACGTCCCTATTCGCTAGTATGGACATAAACAGTTCCGTATTTCAGGCCGAAATACATGCAATAGAACTCTGCATTAGAGAGAGTCTAGACAGGGCTATAACAAATAAGAACATTTATATTCTTTCTGGATAGCAAGGCAGCAATTGACGCCTTTGAAATAACATCAAAACTGGTATGGGACTGCCTCCAAATCCTGCAAACACTGGCCACCACAAACAAAGTCCACCTGATCTGGGTGCCAGGGCACAGTGGATATGAAGGCAATGAAAAAGCAGACGAATTAGCCAGAAAAGGATCCGCATCCCAATTCATGATGCCAAGACCATTCTGCGGGCTACCAATCAACACTATAAAAAGTAGTGTGAACACTTGGCTGAACGAAAAAAAGCTTCAATTCTGGAGGAACACCGAAGGAAACAGACAAGCCAAAATCTTCATGCCAAACAGTTTCCACAAAAAATCGAAACAACTACTACAATAAAGTAGAAGTCAGATTCGATTGGTCACAGGCTTTCTCACAGGACACTGTAGAGTCAAAAAACACCTGATGACAATGGGCATAACACAAGACAACACTTGTAGACTATGCAACGAGGACGCAGTAACAGCGGAACACATATTATTGGACTGCAACTGTTTAACCAAAACACGTCAACGTTATCTAGGAAAATTCTACCTCGAAGCAGCGGACATAGCTGCCAGCACACCCATAGAGCTAGCCGCCTTTATTACAAACAGCGGCATCATGGGCTATAAATGGAGGACATCACAATAGGCCCACTTGTGGCCGCAGTGATCTGGGATTTACTATACCACCTCCCCTCTACAATCTAAAATCTACAATCTACTATCAGGAGGCCCTCCCTGTTTTTTAGCATAATGTCTGTAATCAGCATTTTCGACCATCTTTCACTAGTTGCACAGTTTGCCACTTTCTTCATTGGCAAGCCTTTTTGCCTCTGATGCGATTTTTATTAGCTCCACCTTCCTTTTTGTAAAAATATATCCTTTACGCGACTAACAGATCCAAAGACCTTATTCTGGTGATGGGCTGGAACGGTGGGAACTTGCTATATATACTGAGGGTGTATCAGTTTCAGTACAGATCAAACAGCTGTATAGGAGATTTACGTGGATGGGCAAAAGCAGTTGTCGTTTCTCTTGGGACTTTTTCTATGACTTTGCTAAGTATTACCCAGGTAATCCCAGGCAGTAAGTAAATACGCAGTCGAGACTTATATTAGCAGGCACCCCACTACATCCTGCTGCAACGTCTGGAGCTCGAAGTGTGACGAAATATTGTGTTTTTAGAAAAACTATACCTACTCGTCTTGAACTGCAGAGCGTATAATTAGACGGTCATTATCACTTGACTGTTTATATTATTGAGCACGTTCTTCTGGAATCGTGTTGCCTTTCAGAGAAGCCACATGCGGTCTGGTGTGCATTTTGTTTGAAGGGACTAACGGTCAACGGATTTCAACTTAACCTTTTTATTTATACATAACTACCTTTGAATATCTGGACTTTATCCTGTAATCGCGAAAATTCCAGTGCTGAGTGAGTATACGGTCAAATTTAATCGACCCAGGGCAGTCTCTGTAATCCGATCATTCCAGCAACGATTTATATGCAATGCATGTATAGGCGGGACCGACAGTTTTGTGCCACAAAATTATGACAACTTCTCTTGGATGTTTACAGATGGTGTTATTCACAATTCTTCGGCAATCAAATACAGTTACAACTACACCTCAACCAAACAACGGTTTTTTTATAGTTGAAGATGGCTTTAAAAAGGCTGTGTCTTTTATGTATGATCCTAATTTCGAAAATGTCAATTCTTTGATTTATTCTCACTTTTTCATTAATGCACAACTTTCTTTCAAAAAAAATATTGCTTCATTGACTTCCCTTCAACTACTACATCCTTTAAACACTAACATCTTCTCCGTTTGTCTCAATCTGTTTCGTGTTCAACTAATCTCAAGTAATCATTTAAATACAAACATTTCAAATACACAATTCATCACGAACATTTAGCAATCACGAGTCAAGACACAAGGAGCCTTACCCAAACCAATCTACCCCAAATGCCCACCCTTCATCCTCATCAGCGCTCATGTTTTGAATTGAATTTTAAAGACATTAGCGTGCGTCTCCCGTTGTTTGTTGTCTGTGTAGTCGGTGTGTGGGTTCTTTCAAAATTACCTGATTATTTGGAAAGGTTCCATCCTTGTCAATGGCATTCACTTGAGTAACCTTTGTGCCAATTGGTTCACCCTCAAGTACGGTCTCCTGTTCTCGTTCCGTAAACAGCGGGATCTCATCATTAACATCCTCCAGCATTATATACACAGTTGCCTCGGAAGCTAGCTGTTGTGCGCCATTGTTCTGCAAAAAAAAAAATCGGAAAAACCAAAATAAGAGATAAGAAATTGAAAGGTTTATTTTTACATAAAAGAAAAAGAAATTTATAATTTGGTGACACACTGATGGAAATTTGTTTTGAGGTTTCTGTGGGGTTACATACATCATGAATGATGCACAGGTACACATGACTTCATTTTATTTGCCAAAAGGAAAGTCAATCCTTATGCACTGTCAGTTAAGTTTTTGAAACAAAATGTACATTTAAGTTATTGTTGCATAATTTTAAGGTGCCATGAAGTTGCACTATCGGGTTTATGGTTCATGAATTCTGTAGGAAATTACTCGGAAAGCATACATTTTGCTGCACTTCTTCGACAGGTGGTCTTATACTCGCATCATAACAAGGAAACTGTAAATTATTACCCGTACAACTATGCAGTACAAATTTCTGATTTTTGGAGTAATTTTCAACATAATTTGTATCCCATGGAATCCAAAATAGACCTAATCGTAATCGGTAGGTATCTATTGCGCAATTATTGTTAATCCTAATTTTAAAATCGCCTTTTTCAAAATTTCAAACTGATTTTCGGACCCCTTTTTTGGATTTAACTTCGATATAACTGCGCTTACTAATTATTTTCTGCTAATCATTTGATTACAGAGTAATCACAATATTTTTTGGCTGCGAACAACACTAAGGTGGGATTCTGTAAAAAAAATAAACTTTTTCAAAAAATGTGCACGACTGGGTCGCACGTAATTTTCTCGTTTATTGCGAATCTCGCAGAATCTCAGAGTCATTTCAGCAAATTTTACGTCTAAAACTGAGAACAATATTCAAGTTTTCTGAGAAAAACTAAGTACGTGATCAGATCATGTTTAGAATGCTTATGTTGTCTTAAATATGTATTTTGATCAAAATCGTTAGAGCGGTTTTTTGTAAAATTATGCTGACAAATGTTACAAATTTGGATTCGAAAAGCACTGTTATTAAACTGTTTAGCTGAAAACTGAGTACGTATTCTTCAGGACATAAACATTATATAGCAGTTACATTTTTCACCAAATCGAAAATGGCGTTTTCGAGATATGAGCAGTTCTTTAAAGTACTTTTATTAGGGATTTGGGTGGATATCAAACGAAAAACTGAGTTTGCTATCAAGTTAAGAATGACAATAGTACCTTAAAAAAAAAGTTTTTTTTTAAATCGTTTTTACCGTTTTCGACAAAAAGCCAATTTTCAAAACTGCCGTTGCTGGACTTTTTAGCGAAAAACTGGGTATGCAGTCATGCTAAGCATGCTTACATTAACTCAACTATCAATTTTGGTTCAAATCGTTAGAGCCGTTTTCGAAAAAATCTAAATTTAGACGTATTTCGTAATATTTCTTAAAATTTATATATGGGAGGTACCGTTAATACTAGGGCTAGCATAAAAAAAAGCAAACCCACAAACTCTAAATACGAAGTTTGAAGCAAATCCGTCCAAGCGTTTAGATTCCCCAGGGGTGGGACAGACAGACATACGGACGGACAGAATTGCGAGACTCACTTTTTTGAGTTCCCCTATCATCGTAATATCAGAATTGATCAAAATCTCGAGTTCGAAATTTTTATTTTGTACGAAAACAATATCTTTCTCTTACTACGTATACGAGAAAGTTCAAAGAAGAACCTAATGAAACTTTGAAAGCTAAATATTTAAAAGCCTGTGATGAAAGAGGAGATGGGTTTAAGCAACTCAATGAGACGCTGCTTAAGGAAATAAGTAACCTTAAGCAAGAGTTGCAATCGTTGAAAAAAGTGATCAACAACCTAAAAGAAGCGAATGTCCAACCTGCCGAGTTCTCAACAGATGGAGAAGAACTAAAAAGAGAGACCAGCGGACATCTTCACAGAGTGAATAAAAATAAAAAACCCAAAAGTCTCACCTACAAAAGAAAGCTGCACAGTCACTGATTTTCAAACAAAGAAATCAAACAACAAAATCCAACCAAGGCCCCATCAATTATTGCACTGCAAGTAAATAAGTATGAAAGCTTGGCCAAAGTATTGGAGGAAAATAAAATTAAAGCTAGTACAGCACTTATTAAGTAGTTATTAACCACAATGACATCAAAATCGATGTGGTTAAAGAAGAGGGATATAGAAACCTCACTAAAATACTTAACCAGAAAAAAGTGCAATGGTATTCTTATGAAAATAAGCAAACCAGACCAATGAAGGTTGCAGTGAAAAATGTACACTACTCTTAATAACTCTTGGAGCGATCTCTTTTACTACTATCTGGTATTTCGCTGCATTCCCAGGCCACTTTAATGACACGAGAGGACCATTTATCTAATTCTTCTATTGTCTTGAGTATTCCTGGTCGGTTTTCATGCTAGATTTTAGCATTTTGAAGCCTCTACGGTAGGACTATGTTCCGCCTAGCCTAAGACCATAGATCTCGTATTCGTCATCCTTAATGTTTATGTTTCCTTAATGCGTTGTTTTGGATTTAGTAACTCAAAAAAGTAGAGAGACTTATGCAAGATGTCCTTCTAATTGAAAAAAAGTCTATGATCTTTAGATCTGATCTGAGTTGTTCAATAATAATCCACTTCCTTTCTCCAATGCAACCGGCCGGATAGTCTGTTGGAACACCTTGGACTTCCTGATCCTGACTTTAAATAAAGTTAGGGATTTCTCACAAGTAATACATCGTCATAGGTAAGTCATTTTCGTGTCACATAAAGCAACTTTTTATAATCGAAAAGTCTGACTGATTTTAACTGGGAAATTAAACTTAAAAAAAATACACCTACAGAGTTGCATTATAATGTGTGCGCGTTAATCCATTAAATTAATTACACATGTCCCAACTTTCACTCTTAAAGTCCATCCAACTATTTTAACTTTTTTTTGCAACATCCTTAAGCTTTAACGCAAACATTTAATTAAATTTGTAATCCAATTTGCCACATGTCTTTGTTGATTCTACAAAAAGGTAGATACTATACCCATATACCCGCTCTGATGATGAAGTCGTCCTTTGAACAGTTTCCCTATATTTACAAAAGTGACCACAGAAACCTACGTACTTGGCATAAAATCCACTTTGCCAGAGTTAGTTGTTAAATGCGTTCCACATTGTGGAAATCTGGGTCAACTCGCATTGCCGTCGGTCGTAGGTATAGCAAATGCAGAATGATTTAGCCAGTGACATGTCCTTCCTTCGTATTTGATGCGCAAACATTGCGTATACGCTCTTAGCCATATCAACTCACTGTAGCAGCAGTTACACACACGACACATGTATAAGGACTCAAATCGAATCGATTTCGATATAATTGCGTGGGCATGCTGATTGATTATTATCCTTTCGAATGACAGCCAATGCTGTGTTGTACAGTTGTCAAAAACGTTCGGTTGTAGTCCATACTGCATGACATCGCAAATGAGATTATCATAGGCGTGTCGGCTAAATCACCGCCTCAAATCAAAGTTGTGTGTCTTAATGATTTGAAATTGAATTGACAAGATTTTCGAATGCAGGACATTCCCTTAGACGTCGACACGACATATTATCGATTAGGCAATAAAAGCAAAAAGTATAAATGGTGGTGGCATGATGTTGGTGGAAAACTTCTTATCTCCTCTTATGTGCTATTAATTTTTTGAGTTATGACTTTCGCAGTCAACAAAACAGTTTACCAGTAGATACACACGTACGTACAAATCAATTCAAAGGGCCATGTCTCGCCAAAGATCCACAAAAACATTATTATTTATCATAACAAGCGTTATAATTTTATTGTCAAGCATATAAGGATATATAATATTATTTGTGTAGCAAATTCATGCGGAATATTATATGCCAACCATGTAGCGGTCATAAAAATCAGCATGTATCCTGTTTTTGTTATAGAACAGATTTCTTGAGCTATTCTTATTTTTATTAGAGCTGGAACCTGATATCATAAGCAATGCCAATGACGTGGGGGAGAAGAGTTGAGTTATGGATTACTGAGATTACATGTCGTCGTAGGTGGATGAATGATAGCACTCGGGGTGAGATTGCTATTCCTATTCTCATGTACATAAAATGCAACACTTGCCATGTTTTCGCAATCAAAATATAACGATATTATGATAAGGAATGTGATGAGCTAATCCTTCTCCAATTCATCACCATTTAGAGGAAAATATTAACTGGCGGTGTGTACACATTCGGGGGGTTTTGTTCGATTTTTATTTACTTGAAGAAATTGTTTCAGAATTGGTTTTATGAGATTAGGCAATCTTCAAACATCTCGGAGCGCTGATGAAGCGTTATAGGTTCGCCTTTCCCGGCAGAAGTATTTAAAAAAAAAAAAAACCAAAATGTAGGAATGAAGGAAACCGTAAGTAGTTCACTCTGGAATTTAATCTGGTTTCAAATTATTGGTCGATTGCAAGACCAGGGGCCGAATTGCCGCATCCGTGAACGACCTATACGTTCACGGAATCAACCGATTTTACACTCGAAACAAAAACAAATTCCGGCACGTATTGCTCGTTTGCGGATGAGAAGATTCGGCCCAGACCAGAAGCATCTACTGATTGACTATTGAGCAACATGCAGGCATCTACAGTAAGTACAGCTGCCACTTCATGTCATAGAAGGCAGAGCATTTACAAACACAATATGTAGTAAGTACCCAGCAAACATTTTTCTTCAGTAAAAGTGAAGAATCACTTTACATTCAGTAAAAATGAAGAACATGCCTTCATTTAACATTCATTTATATGAACCAAATCTGGTTTCAGATTAAAACGAATATTGGCATTCGATTTTCATTCACATAAGTGAACAAAAATGATCTCGCACTACATCCTCAGAATTCAAATTTAAAACGACATTCAAATTTCCTTCACTTAAATGAATAAAAGTGACCATGCACTGCACAAGATCGTAAAGAAAAAGATCGAGTGTTATTTTTGTGCAAGACAAAACTTGTTTTTGGGCAAATGGATAGTGTTAACGGGACCTGGAAATGAAACATTATAGAAATTAGATGCGTCAGTTCGATTTAGTGCTTGCAACGAACGGTGGTCCCCGCTCGCGAAAATAAGAGGATTGAAAAGGATAAAAAAGCTAGTTGCCCTATGAAGTAAGTTAAGAAACAAAAATTATAAGCTCATATTAACTAAATTTTTTTTTTAAGATGCATTTCACGCCACCTACAAACTTCCGGAGGATTTTTTCGAACAAGCAGCGATGAGGCACCTTTAATACGCCAACGAGCGGCTCAAGCCAAAAAAAACATAAAATATTTATAAACAAAGAAGCTATAATGTGTTGCAAGTACGGTAATAAAATATTTAATTTGAGACTATAAATGATTTTTCTTAATGTTTTGAAGCTATGTAATTCCGATATGCGAAACTGAGATCTTACTGGTATTATTATGTTTTGAATGTTTCTCCAATCATTTATGAATCTTTATGATGATTTAAAAATGATTCACTCAATATTCACTTAAGTGAAGATGTATCGTGACATTTTGCATGAAACTTTTCTATAAGTAAACATGCTTACATTCATTTTAGTGAATGTTTCTCCAATCATTTATGAATCATTTAAAAGATTCATAAATGAAGGCCCATTTCTCAGGAAAAAGGATTCAAATTGAATCATAAATGAATTCATATCTGAATGTTTTCTTCATTTAACTGAATCATTTATGATTCATTTCTGAAGAAAAATGTTTGCTGGGTAGTACCTACCTATGTGAAAGAGTGAGTGGCTGCTCTGTCGACACCACACACATTGTAGGATCATCGTCAGACAGTAGGTAAGAATAGAGGAGACGTATAGCGATTATAGTTAAATGTTGGCAAATATAGCCTTGATGCAAATTGAATGCTGAACGAATGAATATTATATGCCCTTTGATTGATTGATCAAACGCCTAGGCCTAAACAATGTGGAAACGTGATTTAGAGTAGCTAGCATAAGAAAACTCGGGAAACCCATGTCACTAAAATGTTACACCCGGTAAAACGTCAGACCGTAGTTGAAGCATATTTAAATTGTGTTTTTTAGAGGTATAGAACTTTAAGTTGGCAACACTATTTTAACTGGTGGCCATTTTGTCAGCTGTCAAGTGATTTATTTTTAGTTTGGTTTGGCATTTCAACATGAGTAGACTGACGCCTAAATAACGCTTCCAGATTGTGCAAACTTATTTTGAAAATCATGGTTCTGTTGGAAATAGGTATCGCGCACTACGTCCATTTTACTTTTGCTCACTTTTAGTTTAATGGATACGTCAATAAACAAAACTGCCATATTTGGAGTGATGTTAATCAAGTATATGTTGAGACACATTTACATCCACAAAAACTGACTGTTTGGTGTGATTTATGGGTTGGTGGAATAATTGGTCCGTACTTCTTTGAAAACGGTGCTGGCCAGAACGTTACAGTCCATGGTGACCGCTATAGAGTCATGATTACTGACTTTTTCGTTCATAAATTGAATAACCACGATGTGCATTAGCTGTGGTTGCAACAAAACGGCGCAACGTGTCACACAGCTCGTGCCACAATTTATTTATTGAAGGAAACGTCTAGTAACCGCATAGTTTCACGTTGCGGACCCGTGAATTGGCCTCCAAGATCGTGCGATTTAACGCCGCTTGACTATTTTCTGTGGGGATATTGTGAAGTCGCTAGTCTACGCCAATAAGCCCGAAACGATTGACCACTTGGAGGACAACATTCGCCGCGTTATTGCCGATATACGGCCATAAATGTTGGAAAAAATCATCGAAAATTGGACCACCAGATGAGACTACGTCCGAGCCAGCCTTGGCGGTCATATGCCAGAAATCATATTTAAATTATAATGCCAAAAGATTATCTTTCGAATAAAGTTAATTTCATGTCAATTTAAGAAAATAATCTTGGTTTTGTTGTATTTCAAAGTTCTATACCTAAAAAAAAACACCTTTTAGCAATAGTTGGGAAACAGTTGGACTACGACAAATTTTAATCGAATGAATGTAGCCGGAAAAATGTCGAACCACGGTAAATCTCAGTAGCAAGCAAAACCACTAACCAAGTCAAAGACAGGAAAAAGTCTTAACACATTAATGCGTAGCAGTCTTAAGACTGTCGGATGACGTCAAAATGGAGTAACTGAAAAACGTCATGTCAGTTACTCCTGCTTGTTAGGTATTGCTACTATAAATTGAGTAGATTTATGTGACGGAGACTATCATCTTGAGGTTGAAATACATACCTGGCCATCAAATTATTGCAGGCAACAAATCGGCGGACCGATTAGCTAAGGCTGGATCAGAGTCTTTGCACCTTAACAATATTGGAGTGAGTCAACTGGGCTATTATGCATTAGGGCTAATTAACGATTGGAAAAATAAACTGCGTCTATAAACTACTGGGAAAATGTCCCTGATTGACGACAATCCAAAAGATTAAAGCAGTTTCTGCTATTGAAATAAAATCAAAATCAATGTTAGTTCATCGCTGCCGCGAAGAGCTTAAGGTTATCTTTGGTTCTGATCGCAGCAGGTTCTCTGCTGGGTCCCTGGGCACAGTGACAAAGCCGGCAATGATAGGCCGACGAACTGGCGAGAAATGGGTCCGCAATGGATAATGATCGAGCACTGCAGTCGATCAAGCCACCAGAGAACGAGTGGAAAACAAAATTCGCATGAAAACCAACAACAGGTGGAAGGGACTAACTACCTGTGAAGTATCACGGAAGCCAAAATACGACAGTGGCAGGACCATCAAACTTCTATAATTCGACAGGTCATCGCTGTCTAAATTGGTAGGGGCTGTAACGGGTCATAACTTAAGTTATTCCTAAGAAACCATACAATGTAACTAAATCTTAAAAATGGCGATATAATACGTAGAGGCTGCGGAGACAAAGAGGTTCATGAGGACACACCTCACTACCTCTGTCACTGCCCGGGCCTCAGTCACTTGAGGAACAGAACACTTGGAAGTCATTACTTCCATGACCTACGAGTACAAGAATTTTCTGATGTCTCACTTTCTGATCTTTACAGGTTTTTGAGGATATCAGGATGGCAGGACGGCGACGAGTAATCGCTAAAAGAACAGACATGAGGCTAACCATCCCAACATCACCGGTTAACCCCCATTTAAAAGGGCATCACAATGGGTCCACAAGGACCTAAGTGTGGCACAGCAGGACATACCCTGCTCTGTCAACCCGCAAAGCGCAAACCTAACCTAACCTAAGTGGGATATTCCTAGAGTTTGTCAAAATGCGCGCCTTTAAAAAAATAAGCAACATTTTTCCGTCTGACAAAACTCCGTTTAAACGAAAAATAAAGAATAATGTTATTAATTTCCAATTTAAGAAAAAATGTCATGTCCGGAAAACCGCGGTAAAATACATATTGTTAAAAAATTGTGGTGGACATCTACAGCATCCCACAAAACGTATTCACTCTTTTAATGGTACACTGAAAATAAAATACCAGGTAATATTGACAAAATTCTATTGTAAAATTTCAACAAAAGTAGTTTTGTTGAACTGAAAAAAAATTGTTGTAATGATAAACAAAATTTATCAATACAACTTAAGTTTTATCAATTTGACCAATATTTTGTCAATCAGATAGAACATTTACTAAAAAACTACTTTGTCAGATTAACAAAACACAAATTTCAGTTTAATAAATCGGTAGTTTATCAATTGAACATATTTTTTGTTGAATTAACAAAGTTTTTGTTATATCCATAAAAACAGAACCAAAAATCACTTTTGTAAATGTCTGTAAAATTGACAAAACTTATGCCAATTGTTTGTTAGCCAAACAACATACAGATTATCAATAATACAAACATTTTGTTGAAATAAAAAAAATGGTTGTAGATATGAAATAAAATTTGTAGAACTGATAAAAGACGTGTTGATTGAATCGATAAAAATACATTTTAAACGTAGTAATCCTTTGCGTTGTAATAGCATTGCAACTATTGATGGCGCATTTATATTTCAGTCGCGAACGAAAGTAGCAAATACATAAACAGAATGTCTGTTTGTGCGCATAATATAATCAGTGAAAAGTGATAAAAGAAAACGTTGCAAGCAAATGGATGAGGACATCATAAGTGAACTCAAATGTTCTTCCATAAAAGAAAGCCGCATGGAAATATTTAAAAGGTAAGTGAAAGAAATGAGTGCGATATAATGTGTAGGTACTAGGTTAGGTATACATATGTATACAGTAGGTATACCTATTGAAGTCAAAACATCTGCACTTACAACCAAGGAAAAAAGTGTCCAGCCAAGTCAGACCAAAAACAATTGTGCACATCCGGGGCTGGCTTGGCTGGACCTGTTTATCCTTGGCTATAGGTGCAGCTTTTTTAATAAGCTCGTAGGCACTTTACAACAAACGCATTTTTTTCTCTTTTTTTTAAATAGATGGCCGATTTGCCACCGTGTTTTATATACTGCATGCAGTTCTTAAAGCGAACCGACCAGCAAGTCGGTCATTAATGAAGGCGGTAAGCGGGTGCATATAAAATACTCCATCGAAGATTCCCGGAATGCCTTCATGATTGTGAAAAACATCTTGGACGAAGTAGAGTAGGCGATTCCTATAAAAGTATTTCTTTTATATAAAACCTAATTTGGATAAAAATCATCCTTAAATTGCGTCAATTGAGGATGATTTGGACAGTAATTGAAAGTGCATTTATGAATATGTATATGAATTAACTGATTTTTTATAAATCATGCTTTCACGTTTTTTTTATTATTTTTTTGATATTTTGTATAGAGTTTTGAAGTAAAATGAATTGAATTTAATTTGTTTAATTACTTTTTTTAATAAATCTAATTATATACTAAATTTATTTTCTTTGTGTATCATTTATTAATAGGTACCTTACCTACTTTATTTTACAGGGGTATTTTAGACATACTTTGGATATAATTTCTTTATTTAGATAAATACTTCATACCTTTAAAATTAAGTTAAGCAGTTGTCCGCAAGTGAGTATTAATCATATCGACAAAATAGTTTATTTTCAACAGAATAAAAGAATTGAAATTTTATTTGTATTCACTCAACAATTCTGTTGTTGAATCAACGAATTAAAATGCTGGAGCCGACGAAATGTTACTATGTAACCAACAATATGTTTATAGATTTAACAAAAAACAACGGTAGTGGTTAAAAAATATTTCTGTACAATCAAAAATATATGCTGTTGATTTAACAAAATACGATAGCTAAATTGACAAACTACTTCGATATTATTAACATTTTTTTTGTTAATTTGACAAAAATTTCTTTGTATATCAAGAGCATTTTGGTTAGATTAACAAAATATTTTTATACGCACAAACAATCAATTTTTGTTACCATAACAATTTTTTTGTCATTACAACAAATGTTTTGAGACAAAATAAAACTTATCAAAATTTTGTTAATCTGATAGAAAGATTTTGTTGGACGTATATTGACAAAAAATTTGTTGAATTAAGCCTCATTTTTATCAAATATACCTAGATTTTATTTTCAGTGTAAGACCTACGAAAAAATGTTGTCCAAATATGACATTTAAACAATTTTTATAATCTGACAATGACAAAATAGTCATGGACATATTCCCCGTTGTATTTAACTGGCAATAATGTCACTTGTCAATATTTTATTAAATGAAAATTTGTTAGGCAAGTGCAAAAAAATATTTAGAATTGTCTTCTGTCAATGTTTAAGAAATAGGTTCCAGGGAGTGACGGCCATAAGCTCGCATTGGTGGTAAAAAATCGGTGCGTAAATATTCGATGGCTTGGTACAACGATACTGACAAGTCGGCAAAGTTTGATATGTAAGTAATAGATTCCTGTTCCTAGTAGTCGATCGAAGTGGATCCAACTGGAGCTAATGGTCCTTTTACAGCTTCTACTAAAACGAGCTATTCAATGTTGGTTCAAAATTAAATTTTTCAAAATTTTGAAATTCAGAAGGTGTTCGTATCTAACTGCCATCATAATAAATTGCAACTACATCACTTGCACTATATAGACTTTCAAAGAATGTACCTACATAAAAAGGAGGATACCCAAAAAAACCTTTAGCTCTATCTGCAAATGTGATCTCCTCTAATCTATTTTCATTATTCAATTATTGTGTTTGCCAGATTTTTTTAATCCTCAAAATAAATATAATCTCACTGCAAATTGAATGTAATTTTATTAAAAAATTCCATTCATGCAGAATAAATAATTAAAATCATTTTCTGATAGCACCATTGACCGGTTTTGCATTACCAAAAAAAAAAAAAATCAATAACAAATTTAATATCAAATAGCGCCATACATTCACGAGATTTTATCAATCTAATTTAATCAGTTCCAATATCCAGACTTCGAGGATATGCTACATCGAAAACACGATGCACATTTGAAATTCCCATGCAGTCTTTTAGTTTTCTTGTATACCTACGCATTTTGCAACTCGACATCTGCAATCCAATCGACATATCTGTTTACAAAAAAAAAAAAAAAAGGAAAACATTTCGAAACGATACATAAACATAAGTTTGGTTCGTCTTGTTCCAATTTCCATCGAAATTGTTTTATGGACAATTTAAGATTTTTCCCGCACTGTGTGAGTTCTTGGAGCCAAAACTGTACCATGAACTTTGCGAAAGGATGTGAAACAATTTTCAAAGGAACATAAAACCGCATGCTATCGTTATATGAGGTGCATAAATTCAGTTCGAAACTATGTGTATGATGGTAAAATGTGGGCGGATAAATTATCCTGCAGGTAGAGAGCAAGCCTCATAATGAAACCATCGCAAAGAAAATATGGTGAAAAGTAGAGGGAAAGCATAACGAACAAGGTGGAACAAAGAAGGTAATCTTTTGGCTCTGTGTTCATGAACTGGAAAGAGAGTCAGGTTCAAAGGTTTTTGAAATTTTTTTTTTTCTGTAGTGCTCCTAAATGTCGGTCGGAGAAGATAACGTATATGCAAAAGGAAAACCAGGATAGTTTTATCTTTGTGTTTGTGTGTATGTCTGTGTAGTGCGTATTTTCCACATGGAAAAGTCGTTCCATATATGTGAGACTTTTCGTTTCAGTTTTATGATTATAATTTGACTAATTGATGCTGGTTCGAGTCAATTTGTGACTGTTGCTGGCAGGATTTAAGAGCCTGTCAAAGGGATTTTCAACATCACTCATGATAAGAGAAGTCGTCTTAATGATCAGTTTGCTGACATTTTTTGTTACGTAAAGGGAAGCAGGTTTTTGTTCAGTATCGAGTGTGGGTAAGGTTAAGATGGTAGGTATAGTATGATCTGATTTTTGTGATAAAGACAAACTGAGGGTAGGCCGCATTCCGCCTTAAAATTTTTCTCATACACACTCATTATATTGAGGGTCCTGTGCTATATACTATAGTATGTCTTTGCTGTAGGCAATATTTGTAGAAGGTTGACTGAAACTCTTTTCGGGTTAAATCAATGAACAAACTTGCAGTCAATCTATTACAAGATTTTCTAGAGTCGCTTGAATGCTGAAGAAGAGAAGAAGAAGAGTTCGACAGCTCTGTCAGAACAAGGGAGAATGATTGGAGCTTAATTAGGCCTAGTTTTTAGAATGAACCAACATTTTTATGCAGTATTGAAACTGCTGATTTAGAAAACTGTCACAGAACTGTTTGTTATACATAGTAACTCTTGAATTTGCCGGATATTCGCGAGATATGGGGCAATGTCAGAAACCTAATGCCCAAATCACAACGGCGCTTTGCCGCTTGCGTGCGTTGACAGATAAAGTAGAACCAATGCTTTCATATGGTGCAAGCCAAAATGCGGCTTCAGGCTTCGGGTCGCGTTTAGATCGTAAATATCGTAAAGTCCAACGCGACGCCCAAGTAGAGCAACTCTCTACTTTCAGGTGCTTTGGGCGGCTTTGACATTTCATTTTCGGTTTGGTTTGTTCGATTTGATAATATTTAAAGTGGTAGAGCATATGCCGTTCATGTTGGAGTAGCGTAGGTTTACTTAGGGTATACACGTACTCGTTTTTAGTAGAATATGAGGTTTTTGCAATACAAATTAATTATTTTACTGTGTGGAAATTACGAATATTATTTTTGTTGTAATGCTACTAGTGATTTCTTCAGATTGTTGAACAAAAAAATATGTGCCCAAATGTTATGTGCACGCTTTTGAAATTAAATTTTCTCCGAAACTACTCTGTGCTTTATACAATTGATAAACGAAATAAACATTTTTGTTTATAATATTTATAGTTTCTTTTTCTAGTCGAGGGAAAATCTAATTTTCTGCTAAGTGCAAATGATTGGTATTAATTTATTACTTGGTGTACCCGCTCTTTTGCTCGTGCCAATGAATTGAAATGCTTAGGTAGATATAGCTACGTATTTTTTATTGTCTATCGGGACAATGAACATGAATATGCGTACCGACTTTTACCCAAATTCACGGGAATTCTCCGTCCTATATCGAAGATTCCCTGTAAATTTGAACTCCATAGGCGGGAAGGTTTTGAAGTCCAGCCATAGGAATATAAAAAAATGTCTGGACAGGACAGCAAGATCTTCGCGGAAATATAGCAAAAAAAAATGTTCGTGTATTTAATTAATACCAGGCAAATGACCCTAATTAGAGCGTCATAAAATCCTTTCAATATGCATTGTCATTACTGGGGATAGGTGACCGGATGCGGTAAAATCCCAGCGAGCGACGAGAAGCAGTACCTGCGACCGCATTCGTCCGAATGTCCAGCATATCACCAGATGTATAAATATAACTGAAATAAAATATAAATATGAATTGAAAAATCGAGTAGATCGTCGGTATCCATATTTGATAATTTATTAATAGATTTTTTTTTTTTTAAATAGTCAAGGCAAGTTTTTAACAAAATTGCACCTCTGTATTTTAGTGACTGAACTTCTTTCCACAGCGTAGATAAAATATGCTGGCCATTTGGTAATCTTGCACACTTAAATCGTTTTTCAAGTATTCCACAAAGTAATCAATCAATTTAAAGGGAAGGGATTTTCGGTGTAATTTATCCACATTTTCTCAACCAAACTAAACATCTACCTGCCTCGCCTGAAAGGACTTGTACCTGTGTATCTATGTACATTTCATGCACCAGACAATTCTGCCACAAAAATATTCCACGACAAGAAAAGTGAAAATACAATGACTGTTATTTATTTATGAATTTTTAACTATTTTGAACAAATTTCCTCTTAAATCGTGCATTAAAAATAACAGGTATAAGCAAAAAGGAGTAGACTTGCATTCTGCTCTGAATTGGGGTATATTAACATAAACCAAACAGAACTTTCAATCTCTCATACTCTAGTCTCTCAACGCGCCAAAGCTCTGAAGCGGCATTTAGTTTTGGAAGACTGCGGCTTGCGTGCGTTGACATAAAGTACGGTAAAGTTTCTAAAACGCCTGTCAACGCACGCAAGCGGCAAAGCGCCATTGTGATTTGGGCATAAAGGGGAAGTTTGGTTGGACGAACGATCTAGGTTGGTAGTCCAGCACAGTAACCACTGCGCCCCCAAGTTATGCACTATTAGCTTGCAAAATTGGCCAAAGTTCAGAATGGTTAACAACACATGCGTTTACGAAATCAATTCCAATTTCACCCACTAAAAATATATTTAAAAAAAAAATAAATAGTTGACACAAAAGGTCCGTTAGGCACCCTAGCTCTAGCTTCTCGTTTGTGTGAGTTTTTGCTTTTGGGACGAATGAAAGAGACTTACAATTTTATGTCGAATTGAGAAGCTTTTTAAGGACAGTTCTACCCACTCTCGAATGTTTGTCAGACGTTCGCAAAAGGTGGCGCAGTGGATCTAATATGTGCTCTTCCGTTGGTCGAACCTGAGCCACTACGCCCACTGTCACTAAAAATATATTTATGCTAATTTAAAGTTTACTTTTTATCAATATAGGCGACCGGCGGTACATTTGAAAAGTATTCAATTCTCAAAGAACGCTAACAAGGCTCTGTTCTGCCAAGGCCTCGTTTCGTTATTCCTGTTCCTCCAACCCACTGTGCACCCTAAGGAAGCATATAGCTTCGCGATATTGTCATTTAGTTTCATTGGTATCTAATTGATTCATTCACCAACATTTACTCTGCCTTATCTGGACATTTGATAGTTTCTAATGTATTTTTCGCCACATTTCCGGAATCGATATAATTACCAACGATTCTTTATGATGTAGTGGTTAATAAAAGCTAATAACTTTAACTTAATGTTTGGAGAAATATTCCAGAACATCACAGACATAGAATATGGAGCGACATTTTGTCTTTTAACCATTGAGCCTTTCTAACGAATATTTAATTACATGCAGTGATTGAAAAAATGTATCTTGACCGCTTATTGCACTTGCCAGGGTACAGAATGCCATTGGCATAGCCCAAATGAATTTGCCTTGCAGGCAGTTTCTCAAGTTTTAAGAATTAAGCTTAAAGACTTAATTAACAAAATTTTAATTGAAAATTTACAAATATCCGTTGCATAATTATAGGCAGAAAATTACATTTCGGAAAATATTTTTGTCTGTAGACATACAAAATTCGCCCTATAACTTTGTGGTAAACCTACTTTTTATTATTTTCAAAGTTAATTCCGACTGAATTTAAGTTTATCCAAAAGGAATTCACAATCGATAGGCACGCCGATTATTACCTGACGTTGTAAATAATATACCATCACATCCAAAGTGCAACCCATTTCTGTAATGTACTACCTATATCTCATGATACCCTTAATCTTTAAATAAAAAACAAATTTAAATGGACACACACACAATATCGGAAAAAATAAAATACTGTCAAAAATCGCTACACCACTTAAACTCCATTTTCTCCATTTAGCGCTTAACAAGGCACTATGCCGACACTGTCTGCACCGCAAAACAAACGAAGAACAGTAATGCTCGACATAAATTGGATTTCTGTACAAAGATCCTTTTAAAACCAATTAAGAGCAATTAAAAAAAAAATCTGTTCAACCGACAACGGAAAACGAATGTCGGAAGCAGATCCCAAGATATAAAGGACTTATAGAAAATTGCATCAACACGGAAGGGGGATGAGAAAAATGTATTCATTTTTTTTCTTGATTTTCTAAAAAAGGACTTTTGAAGAAAATCCATTTACTTTGAGTTGTATCAAGGCTTTTGGAAGTCCGACTTTGTAGTACAGATTGCTTATGTCGCTTTCGTTATAAACAAGGGTTCTCTAGAAATCTGTGGCACCTATCTGCTAATAAAAACTTGAAGGGGGGACTACTTAATACAATATTGGAAAAATCATCGAGTAGGTTAAAGTGGCGACACAGTGGCGAAGTGGTTAGTACACTCGACTTCAGGAGGAGGAGGAGTCTTAGGTTAACCTTCAGGATAACAAAAATTACATATTTCAATTGGGACACCTATCACGAATGTCTGAGAAACATCCAAGAGTATAGCTGTCCTGTATAAAATTGTAGGTCACTTCCATTTGTCTCAAAAACAAGAACTCACACAAAACGAATGTGTTTCGAAAACTATTAATTATTAGCAGTGTTGCCAGTTTGACTGTTTTCCAGTCAAATTTGACTGGATTTTTTCGGTTTTGACTGGAAAAAAAAATCAAATCCAGCCGACTGTTTTTTTGACTGGAATTTTTTTATAAAAAAAAATTGCACCTTCAATGTAAACCTAGCGTATATGAGATTCGCGCAGAGCGCAGTGCAATGAAATGAACACACCCATTTTCCGCAAGCCGCTGAAAGTCAAATTGAATCTAGTATTTCTTGCAGTTTGCGCAGCGTTTCTTGAGAATTTTGAATGATTTCCTTTGCATTTAATTCGGTTTGTTGTATGTTGTATGTTATTTATGTTTTGAGTTATGACTGCTGTTTGTTCCAGATTTTAGAAACAAAAAATAAACACAACTCTATTTTGACCATTAGAAATACCTACCTAATTTTCGAGATAAAAAAAAATTTTTGTATAAATTTTGAAATACTTGAAGAAGTTATACAAAAAGTTGTAAAGAATACTGTAGATCAAAATATAAAGGATGGGCCAAATACAAGTTTCTTTTTAAAATTGCAATACAACGTCGTTCAAGTTGCTGCCTCGGCTGGCTTCGCAGTAGCGTATTCTGTTACTCCAATTGTCCAAGACATTGTTGGTGGTTTCGGGCTGTAGCTCACGGATTGCTTGGATGATGTTGGCCTTGAGTGCGGAGGGCGGATTGTCAAATCTCTCTCGCCGACACGGCTGATAACACGTTTTGGGAAGTTGGTGCGCAAAAGATAGATTGTTGGGTGGGCTGTGTGGCATGGCGTTCAATCCTGCATGAATCAGGTCTAAATCCATGTCTTAAATTCCAGTAAAAAAAAAGTCGGTTAACATGGCTCTGTAACGGCCGCCGTTGACCGAAACGTTGTTCTCAGCTTTGTTTTCGGAGAAAAATGATCCAAACTGTCACTGTCACTCACTTCGTTACGCGCAGGTATGATACTGACTTTCTGTAAAAATTTCGAGCTGGAAGCAGGTGTCAGTGTTGAAATTACCTATGATTTAAAAAGAAACCACGATGACCCACCTATTATTGTTTCCGAAAAAATAGCTGTTTACATTTTCGACTGTTTTTTTGACTGGAATTTTTTGTTTTTAATGTTTGACTGTTTCTTTTGACTGGATTCGGAGAGAAAAAATCCAGTCAAACAGTCAAATTTGACTGGATTTTAACATTTTCGCCTGGCAACACTAATTATTAGGTGTAGATAAGATATATAGGTAGTACAATTGGTTTCACTAAGACATAAAGTCGATATGCTAATATTTATTGTGGTCTTAGATAAATACAGTACTAGGAAATACCAAATAGTATGGAATAGGATGAGGAGGTGCCTACTCCTATTGTTAGCGGCCTTACTTCTGTAATTTATTTTTATCAAATAAAAAAGATCAATCCTAGAACTAGTAGTACACAGCAAAATTAACCTATCTGCACACGAGTATCTACACCCAAAATAATTCTAAGAACAAAGGCAAAAAAGCTTTGCATAAATATCTGCATGTTTTTGCGAAGTAAAATGTTTAAAAATTCCTAAAAATATACAACACAAAATTAGGCCTCCTTAATTTAATGATAGTCTTTATCTGTAGGCCTATATAATTAGAGTAGTAGCCTTCTGTATGCCCACGCTTTAATTAATTGTAAGAACTTACTATTCACAACCAAATCTAAATTAAATATTTACAAAAGTTTAAAATATATGCCCAAATGTATGCAACACATTTTAATTTAGCTCTTCAAGCATTCTCCCCTGAATTGCCAGCCTCATCGAAATAGCTACCTGTGAATTAAATGCCTAAAATCTGCTATATTAGTTCCAATTAAACCAAAGCGGGTTATTAGTTTCGGCTAGGTAATAGTTTCCAGCTTAAACTACTTTATAAAATGGTAAATCTGCTTAGCTATCGATTAAAGTAATTTCACCCTTTGCCTGACAACATCTAATGTCAAAACCACCATCAGCGGCAGCTGGTATCCACAGTTTCGTTTCGTCCGACTACCAATGCCCAAATTAAAGTGTTTGTTCGTGCCACATACTATTCAGGGAAATATCCCTGAATAAATTTCCAGAAAATTCCATGTTTTATAAAATTAGTTAGTTATACGAATTTTGAGTGAAGGACACACACTTGCCATTGCCACTTGGTACCCACCGTTCGTAGCACGGCACACTGAGCTTTGCTACTGTGCTGTCGCTGTGTGTGCCATCAAAGTTTGTATAATGAATTGAAATTGTCTGTCATCTATGGGATACAATATTCTCGACGTGCTGGTTGGCATGGCAGTTGCTTTTGCTTGTCCCATATTGTCATCTGGCGCTTAAGCTAAAGTATGTTTTAACTTTTTTTTTTTTTTTTGTGTGTGATTTTTGGGAAAGGAAAGGCTCTTTCGCGTGTCGAGTGTACACATGTTCACACAATTTTCTCTGATTGTGGGTAAAGCGAAAGGATTTTACATAAAATAAAATATTCCATGTCCCTTTTTGTTCTGGACGATCATCATAAGCATGATGACAAATATATACACATAACAAATGAAAAAGGGACAGCGCATTGTTGAACGAGTCGTCGGTCGACTAAAGTGTGTAGATACAACAACGAGGTGCAGATTTCGAAGGACACGTTTCATGTTGCTCACCGCAAAATTGTTGGACGATTATGAATGTCGGAATTAATTTCTCCGAGGACTTTTTAAAATCGTTTTAGTTCCTGTGGTTTGTGTTTTTGTTGGCGCATGATTGAAGCTGGCAGTGGCTTTTTCGGTTGGCTATATAGTTGAAATTGGCCTTTGACTTATGTTGCGATGGCAATAGTGGTTAGTTTTGATTTTGTTATCTCCCTCATTTGGTTTGGGTAATTTTATGAAGGCTGTTGGTCATATTGGTCATCATTTCGATGAAGACGGTTAGGTTGACCGAAGTGTCGGGAAAGTTCAAAGCAGGAGCGCTGTGATTCGCAAATATGATGGGACATGACACTGACCGTATTTTCATAGATCCTTGTATATCCTACATTTTTATTGAAAACATTCTAAAAGAAAGAACGTGACCAACAAAAAGGTAGCATGAACAACAAGTGCAGGCTGCGTATCTGGTGTTATTACAATCTTAAAGATTAATGGGTTGGACTACTGAGCGAAATGTTACTAGATTGCATTGAGCCTTTGGAAAAGGGAATTAAAATTGAACCTGAACCCTGAAGCAGTATGGAAGCAGCATCAGCTGTGATTTTCCCACTCGTTCATTATCTCGTAATTCTATCAAATTCCAGCTTTGTAAAGCCCTCGCTGAGTTCAGGGATTTTGCCCATTCGGCTGCACGAGTCCTAACTTCCTCAATTTGTATCTTTTATATTATTTGCTAAAGTTAGTGTGAATTATATTCCTTAAACTTCATATTTATATGGCTGCCCAATCTTATGCAATGGAAAATTAAATTTACAAAAAAAAATAAAAAATTATGTGCCCAAATGTATGCAAGACTATTTTAATATCTGTAAGTCGATGTATTATGTGTCATTTTTAACCTAAAAATAATTTTAAGGAAATTAAAATCCCCAACATCCTCAAAATGAGTCCTTTCCTCACCCGCTATCCAAACCCACTTACTTAATTCATCGATCATCGATTGCAAATATAATTTCCATCCCCCGAACCTCTTTCCTAAGATTTACAACTACAGAGCTTTCGACACACTAAGAGTGCACTTGCGAGAAATGTCAATCAGAAGGAGTAGGTACGAGTACACGTACACATCGTCTGAATGCCAGTGGCAGTGGGTAAAACCAATTAGACACTTGCATTCAGGGAGGAGATTGACATTTTAAAGCATTTCATTTGTCTGTTTGCAATTTCCTTAACTATAAGTGCATGGATTCAAGACTGTCTGCCTGAGTAGGTGCCTAGCCCGAAAAGTAGGTTGGCCTTAGCTCCAGCTGTACGTAGGGTTTTTGGATTAATTATTTCTTCACGAGCAAATTGAATGGGGAGCAAGTTTTTGTATTTGTGCATGATATAGAGGCAAGATGCAGTCGACAGAGAAGAGAAATCTTATATTCTGTCTAGTATGCGATTTCAGAGTAATTCCCATAAGAATGTCAGGAATCTACTTCATTTTTGGTTTCTTCTTTCTAAGATTATTTCAGGGAGTTAATGCAACGATAGCATGAGCCCTAAGGAATAGAAATTCATTTGTTTTTTTTTTTTGGCAAGAATAATTCTTATATAATGTTGTGGGAAGGCAATTTCTTATTGGAATACGTGAGAAGGAAAATTTTAAAGGGTAGGTATTGTATAAATGGGTATCGGTCATTTTCATATTGAGTCAAATAATGATGGCATATAGATACATAGTTGAGAAGGAACAACTCACGATGCTGGTAGATGGTGTCAAATTTTAAAAAGGGTATATTTGAAGATTAAATCAAAAAACCGCGTGACACTATTAACACGACTTTAATGTCAGGGCCAATGCAGTAGCATAGCGCAGTGGTTAGTGTGCTGGACTACTGTGCGAGCGATCCCAGGTTCGATCCCCGGAAAAACACAAATTACATCTTAAAGTCTTTTCTACTGCGCCACCTCTCGCGAACGTCTGACAAACATCCGAGAGTATGACTGTCAAGGAAAAGCTTCTCAATTCAGCCGTTCGGACTCGGCATAAAATTGTAGGTCCAGGTCCCTTCCATTCGTCCCAAAAATAGAAACTCACACAAAACGAATGGTTGCGAGAAGCTAGGCCTTGGGTGTCTACCCGCCTGTTGCGCCACCTATTTATTTATTTATTTTTTTGATAGCCTGCAAATGGAACTGAACGACCGACTCTTTTAACAGCATATGATACAGATTGACAAGAGCCCATGCATGACACGGCAGAGATTTGTTGAATATCAAGCATGTCGCGATTGCTGTTGGCACACCATAAGAAAGCGAGCATGTCATTGAATTTGAATGACATAGGCGCTGGCACGCTGATCGGCTGATGTATGGCGTGTGATGACCTGATGAGTCAGTTTTTGCGACTGACGTCAGCAATCGACACGTTTCGTAACATGTGTGAGTGTGATCGTAGCTTAACGATGCGATGCAATGAAGTCCAAGATCTAAAATGACTAGGACAGCCAAAAAATAATTTACGCGCGACAGTAGTTAAGCAAGTGCCACGTACTTATGGGGAGGAGCTAAGACGAGCTTTTGCTAAAAACCTTAGAGCTAAAAATTATATCTTTAACTAAATTATATATTTAAAAGCCAAAAGAAAAGACTGTGGTCTGTCCCTCTGTGCAAAAAAGAAGAGAAAAACATCGACTTTTTAGAAGCTAATCTTAGAGCGACAGCTGTCGATCGATCGACAACTGTGATTGCCGATTGCGATTGATATTTGTCGATTTGTCAGACGCCTGTAGTCAATTACAAATGTCTGGTCGATGCTTTCTCTTGGAAGTGAAAAAATGTTGTGCGTACGAATAGCTAAAATCAATCGACGCAATCGGCAATTGTCGTGACGATCGCTGATCGACAATCCCAATAAGGGCCTAAGACTGTAGATTCACAGTCGCTGCTGCCATTTGTGTCAATTAGGGCTGAAGACTTAGGCGGCTCTCAGATTGAGGCAACAAGCAATAAGCAACTTATCAACTGCCAATAAGCAATCAGCAACATTTTTCGTTCGACCGATATTTAGTTGCTTTGATGTGAGATCTCTAATTTAATTCAAAGTAAAATAATTGTGAGCGATAATATTGCGTGTTTCCTATTGCCAGTTGCTTATTGATTGTTGCCTCAGTGTGAGAGCCGACTTAGTTGAAGCCTATCATGTAACTTCGTAAACAACATTCTTAATCAAGTGTACGAAACTCACAAGTCACAAGCCAATGTCGGTTCCAAAATTTGTCAACAGTCTGTGCTGATGATATTGACATTTTCGAAAAGGAAATGGTGAGCTCTCAGTATGGCGGCAAATTTGGTCTGCACCAACAAAATATAATAGAGACTCGACGATGTCGAACTCAGGCAAAAAATTCTGATAAACAGGTAGGTATGATTTAGAAAGAGGTAGTTTTTCCGGAAGCATTGACGAAGTAAAGCTATCTCTCATAGTAGCAAGGGCATGTCATGTAAGACCCTAAACATCGTATTATAGAAAGTGAATGAAAACCTTTTGGTATTTGAGCTGTGGAGGAGAAGATTCAAATCGGACTTTAGCAGTGAAATCGATTTAACCAACAAATTGTTTCTTGTACGTTTGTGATCTCGCTTGAGTGAATAGTAATCAACGCACCAGCCCGACGACTCTCTGAGTCCACCCCTGAAGGACAACACTGCATCGGAAGACGGAAGACCCCACCAACAGTCTTTGAATCACAGCCACTAGTTTCGAAACTAGCCCCCGTTTAGATAGACGAACTGTTTCAGACAGAAATTTCTTCACGCGTCGGAATTCCAGTTCTTTAATTCGATATCAACTTTGTGCTTGATTTTTATACCGAAATTCCATTCAAGCCGTTTTTTTTAAATCATAATATCTCATTATGATCGCTTGTTTTCTTTAAGGAACTTCGGACAGTACTGCATACAAAGAACTGAGGAACTTACCTACTCCGAAGCTGATTTAATTAAAAACGCAAATACAGTTCAGAAAAAAATTCAGAATATCCAAATAGGTATCTGCATTTTTGCTACAAATTTTCAAAAAATATTGTCGAAAGAGCAATACTTTTGTGTAAGCCCCACTGATCTAGTATAGCATTCAATAAACCAGCCCATACACTCGAGCGTTTGGCAACTTTTCAAAGCCCCCAGTCGGCATAACTTAATAAACTAAAATTCCTCTAACAAAGTTACCATATCGCTGGTTGTGTGCAACTGTCAGTAAATAAAATATCTCGTTCTAACTACTATAAAATATTTGCCAGGCAACTATAAGAGTTCGTATATAGTTTGGGCGTTGGGTCTATTGACTGAGACTGGGCGAGAGAGTAGGAGTGGGAGTATCCGCCCACAATATAGTTTCGAAAATTAATTCCATTAATTAGAATGATTCCCTTTGGCTTTTGCGCTTCGGTAAGCACTTTGGCAGCCCTCACAGTCTGAGCCTCTGCCATGCTCAAAATTCTATGGGTTAGTCATTGGTATATATGGATTTGATGGGATCAAGAGTTCTCGACCGCCACAAACATGGATTTGTATTTACAGTTGAATTTATTATTGCATAAGATTAACTTTTTCGAGAGAGTCCTTTGTATGTTGTCCTTTATGTGTGACTATTCCGGCTCTGGGAGGTGACTGTAACATTTTGCCACCAACTTTATAGCTAACTATCGGCTTGTGCGTTGGTTAGCAGTAATTTTCGCTAACTAATTGCACAAATGCCTCCTGCCGGGTTATTCTAATTGAAATTTCATCCTTCATTAACTGGGGAAACTCGGCGACAGAGTGTGTTCGTGTATGTCCGACCGGGACACACACGCGTGTCGCACCCCCGGTAAATACCGCTGAGCTAATTAAATTTGAATAGGATATCCGTCCGGGAGATTTAGCCGCTATAGAATGATATGGCTATGGCATATATTCAACTAAAGGATATCGGGAAGCAAAACTATTATGCAGATAATTACTTGAGTACAAACGGAAACTTTTGGTTAATTGAGGAACGTTACGTGCATACGAACAATTGCTTTGATGCATAGATGTATTAGTGGCATAATAATAGGGGATCATTGGTGGTTAATTGATTTCAAAGAGGTTTGAACTGTGGTGAAGATTTGTGGTGAAGATTTGTGGAATGCTTTGTGGATGTATCATTAAATGTTTGGCCGACTAACTAGCAGGGTATTATTTCGAATTTGGAAGCGATGCCTACTGCGCCTTTGTGGGTCCTCTGATGTTGAACGAGATGTGTAGAGTGTAGCACTGGTGTGAATGTACTTGGGTCGCAGTCGTTTGGCATATGGATACTATAAGGCAGAGCTATATTTTATTGTAGCAGAACAGATTCTCATGATAGCCTATCTCTTGTATAGATGTATATATCTTGTATTTTTCTTAAACGGAAGCATCACCGAGCTTTATGGAACTAAATGCACTTGGCGAACGTATTAGGTAGTCCAGTAAATAAATTTGAACTAATCTATCAGTAAGTTCAGTAGGCTCGAAAATTTGATGATTTTTGAATTTAAACCGTGCGAAAGAGTCGCCATTGCTAAATAGATGTGCGTGTGAAATGTGATGAAAATCGACTTTTCTCAATTGTACTGAAAACTGAAACCAAATTGTACTGAATAGTACTCAAATTTCTTAAATTTATAAAACCAAAGGAAAACATAAAAAAATTAATATTTTATTAAAAAAACAAAAAAACGAGTAGGTAGGTACCTATCAGTGTTATCATCGGCCAGTTTTTATAACCTCCCCAGCATTCAAGTCTTGCAAAATGTTAAGGAATTATTATAATGATTTTGTGAGTGCAGTGAGGTACCGGAACAAAGAATCCTTTCACAAAATTTCATTCGCCTAGGTCGATTCGTTTGGTTGGACTTTGTTGTGTTTTTAAAAGACAGATAGACCGACGGGCGAATAGACGTACATGGCTAAATCGTTTCAGAATTGCATCCTGATTCAGAATATTTATGGCTTATAGGGTATATAGGGTGTCTTCTTCTTGGTGTTAGAAATGTAAGTACTTATACCTTCCATTGGAGGGTGTTATAAAGGCGCATTTAATTGAATCTAAAGCTTAGTACGAAGTTCGAGCGAATCTAAATTTTAGGTGCTCTCCAATTTTCCTCTCCAAACATTAAACAAAATCCTAGCTAAATTTTGACATATCTTATCTTATCTTATCTGTAAAAATTTAGCTTAAAAAAATGTGCCGAACCATTAATGGGCGCGGTAAATTGTGACATATACAATACATGCAGTACAGTCTGAAATGAAAATTTAATTTTTTAGCAAGCAGCACACCGCTCGGCTAAATGGATTCGCTTAAATTTAGCTCAGCTAATTTTTGGAGACAATTTTGTATGTGAGGAACTTTAGTCCATGTACATACATATAAACAGATTAAGACTAATCTTTGTATAGTCGTGTTCAAAATCACTTGTCCAACTGTCGATTGAGTAAACTGTAGACTTTGTACAGAAAATCTACCATTGTCCACATGATTTGAACACGACCGTACCACATTCAGATAACAATCTGCTATAAAAATTCTTAATTTTCAAGATTATTTTGTAAAGAACTGTTTTATTTAAAGAGCTGTATGTGGTAGCCTTAATTTGTAATAAGATGTTTAGGTTCTAATAGTGCAGACATTACGCCTGCATTCGATTCTTTAGCTTTTTTTTTGGTAATAGCTATTTTGATAAGAAAACATTCTTTAAACGTTTGCGTAAGAATAAGAAGAAATAGAAAAAGCACCCCGGACAATGCGGTATAGGATCTGAAAATATGAACTCGTTGCATTCATATCGCACAAGGCCTATTTCAGCCCAAAACTCAGAAATAGAGTATCTACCTATTTCTATCGTAGTCTGAATATCTGACTGATTAATAATTTCAATACTTTTTTGTTCACCAGGAAAAAACCTTAAGACAAAGTGGACGATTGAATTTACTTGATCGTCCAAATGGCACTTTGTGAAAAATTTTGTAATGACAGCAAAAAAATGTTTCCGAAATCAAATCGTTTTCCCACATCTTCGAGAAATGCAGCAAATTTAAAAAAAATATTTTTAACGAAGTACAGTGAGTAATGAATGCATTCAGAATTTTAAAACAAAGGAGTGCGTTCAGCTTATTTTTGTTTAATCCTTATATAATGTCTGATTTGAAAGATATAAAAATAAGCTTTCAAAAATTAAAAATAGTACTGAAAATTGAGAAGTGGTACTTGCGTACTCGGGAAAGTCAAATTGTACTGAATTCAGTACAATAGTAAGCCTTTTTGCAACTATGGTGTGAATGCTTGCGATGCTTCAGTTTGATTAGAAGTTTTAAGCCTGTCAAAATACTACATAGCTAACTGAAGCGTACACTTAAGTAAGGTCTTAAACTCTCTGCAATTTAATTAAAATGCACTTCAAACCTAATTTTAACCTTCCATTTAATTCTATATCACGCAAAGAGACACTTTGAAAATTGAGTGGCTATTTAAGGAATACTAAAATGATGCCTGAACGAGTATTCGAATTTTTGTATTCCTTCAAAGAGCTCATGACCTACTAAGCCAATACAGAGCTCGATGATTTGGAAACTGCGTTGAACTAAATGAACTTAATGGATAAAATGATTAGTTCAGTGGAACATACATACATAGACATACATACATTTTCAATGGCCCGCTTATCCATTAAGTGGGTCGCTGGTGTAGGTGTAGGTTCCTCAGTAGTTCAGTGGTATCATTTTTAATTCAAATTTGACCGCTTTCTTAACTAATGTACCACAACTTACGTACAACGGACCAAAGCTGAGTCATTATCGAACCTGGGACAGCTCGCTCAGTAGTCCAGCACACTTACCACTGAGCCACTGTACCCACAGAGTCAGTATGTATAACATAAGGAACTGAGGAAATATTGCACTGGTTTTCTTTGCGCGTTTTGTGCTAAAACTGACTAACATATTAAATCTGTCCAGTAGATTCCACGCAAATAAGTTAAAATAAAGAAACCACCACTGTAGTTGCATCTTATGTTTTTAAATTTCAATCTTGACGGGCCGATTGACTTTACATTTTTATTACATCACATATTTCTATGTTAATTTTATTACTAAAATCTTTAAAGGGCTCCTTTAGGAGCAATCTGTGATCTTCTTTCGATTATTTGGTTGCAGTACTCCCATCAATTTTATGTCAGAATGGTGCATCTTTCCATTCCATCATTTCCAAGGCTGGCTTGACAGCGCTATGCCATTCTGTCAACCCAATCAATTGACTTGACTTACAAGTTACAACACATACCTATTTCCCAAAATTGTTCAGGCATAATATCGATCCATTTCGTACAGCAAAGATTCTGCCAATGGTTTTTTTTTAACACATGAGAGAACTAAATAAGGAAAGTATCAGAAAGCTGGTGGGCTTTCTCACAGGGCATTGTGGCCTGAGATATCATCTAAATAAAATGAATCTGTGCCCGGAGACAAAATGCAGGTTCTGCATAGCACATTCTCTGTGATTGCCCGGCACTTCATTGGTTAAAAAAATGTGTCTTTAACAGCAGAGCTTAGGAACTCCGCTACTAAGGATATATTGGCCTTCGTTAGGGAGGTCACCCGTCTCTTAGAATAACTAAATATATCGCTCTTCGATACAATAGATCTTTTTAGGTCGCAGTGTCATCCAAATGGGCAGGAAACTATTTATAAAAAAAAGAAACATACGAGCAGTCAGTGTCAAAATGATATACATACTTATGATTCGAAAAGACACAAACAGATGGCCCACCCTTACCTACTAGGTACAAGCTGAATATCCGACTTAAAACTTTTTTTTTTTGATTATGATATAAAGCCAAACCTCCAATTTTCTCATAATTATTGAAGAAAAAATAAAAAACATGACACTATATCTAAATAAATAAATAACAAAATGAGTAGCTGCAAAATTAATTTGGGATTGGTCGATGTGGTGGCTTTTGTCTAATCTCCTGCATATTAATCTTAGTCACTAATCCATTTTCATTTTCATTTTTCATTTTCATTTCATTTATTGATTCAACTGGTTTGTACATTAAGATATAATCTTTTATAGTACTTAGTGATTGTACTCGGAACAATTTAAAATAATGTCTTAAATCTAATTTACATTAAGTTTCTTAACCTAAGAGGTGAGATATGTATTGAGAATCTGAGTTGAGAAAGGAAGGGGATAAAAGGTTCAAATTTGGTGGGATGAGTTGGAGTTGGAAAAATGTTGTAGTATTGCACTTTTAAAATTGGAGGGATTTGAAATATTTTTAATTTGAGAGGGTAAAGAGTTCCACAATCGAACAGTATGGATGAAAAATAGACGTGAGGAATTAAGGTAATTACATCGAGATGAAATAAGGCCGGTAGTTCTTGAGGATCGAGTGAAATTAAGTATGTTATACAAGTAAGACGGACATTGAGTATTTATAATTTTATGTAAAAATATACAATTCCTGGCGTTGATATATTCTTGCAGAGAGCAACCAATTAAACCCCTTGCAAACTCAGAAATATGGTCGTATCTACGAATGCCATAAATATAACGCACTGCATCGTTAAAGGCAACTTGAAGTTTGCGCTTGGATAATGAGTCCAGACTGCTGTAGACCATCTCAGCGTATGTTATGAGTGGTAGGATTAATACCAATACCAGTTTTCGTCGAGTTTCCTGTGGAGTAAAATAAGCACTAATCCACAATTTGCGCAAACATCCATAGATACGACCCACGATCACGTTAGTATGATTATAACCAGATAAGTTTCGGTTAATTATATAGCCAAGACTAGTGACTGACTCAACAGCTTTAATTTTATTGTTGTTTAGTAGTATTTCGGGTAGAAGACACAAATTAAAATTATTTTTTGATATGGGAATTATCTGGGATTTTAGTGGATTTAGTAATAGACCATTAGCTACTGACCAATTGTGAATATGTCTTAACTCCTCATTTATGAGAAGGGTAAGTTCATTTAGGTTGCTAAGTGGTTTGGCTAAGCGAAGTTGGACATCATCTGCATATAGGTGTACCGAAGCATATTTACACACAGACGGAAGGTCGTTTATGAACATGCAGAAAAGTATCGGTCCTAAAATTGACCCTTGAGGCACTCCCTGTTTAATTTCTTTTAAAGATGAAAAGCGTTCACCTGAAATAACCCTTTGCGATCTGCCAGAAAGAAAACTATTTATCAATTTCGCAGCCCTTTCGCTGAAACCAAAGTTATTCTTCAGCTTCCAACACAGGATTTCGTGATTTACATTGTCGAAGGCCTTCGAGAAATCTAGTAAACAAAGCAACGAAACATAACCCCTGTCATAGTCTTGCCTTATTTCTTCGAGTAAATTGACCATAGCTGTAGAACAGCTGTGGTTAGCTCTGAAACCAGATTGCTGAGCGTAAAGCAGTTTATTAAGGGATAAGTGCTTCGTTATCTGCTTTGCAACCATTTTCTCAAATACCTTTGATAGACAGGGAAGAATGCTAACTGGTCTAAAGTCGGCAGGAGAAGATGGGCTAGTTTTCTTTGCTATTGGCAGTACTCTTGCAATTTTCCAGAACTGAGGAAAAGTTGATGTTGTTATGCACCAGTTAATCACATGAGTCAAGTGGGAAATAATTTGAGGCAAGATAAGTTTGATGAACCGTATTTGAAGGCCATCCTCACCTATGGAATTAGACTTAATAGCTGTTACACATTCAGCGATTTCGAATTCAGTGGCTACTACAAAATCCTCAAGTATAGGTACAGGGCTTACAAAGTCTACCGCTTGATTAAAAGCAAAACAATTATCAGTAGGATTATTACCCAGGAAAAAATTATTTAGTACATTCGGATCAAACACACATTTAGAGTCATTGCTTCCACAAGAGATACCAATTTTTCGTAAGTTACTCCAAAGTTTATTCGCAGGGAGGGAAGTATTTAATTTAGAGGCAAAGTAGTTTTTCTTTGATGCACGCAGGATTGAAGTTGAGTAATTACGTGCCAAATTACCATTGTACGTTGCACGATTGAGCAGCACGTCTAAAGACAACTTGGTTGTATTTAATGCAAACAAGACACAGCTCACAACATTTTCTATGAAAAATGCATCAACATTTCCTCAGATCCAAATGGATGACCATTCAATCCATCACAACGACTCAAAGCACCTTCTAGGAGTCACAG
Source organism: Cheilosia soror (assembly GCA_949372485.1). NCBI lineage: Eukaryota > Metazoa > Arthropoda > Insecta > Diptera > Syrphidae > Cheilosia > Cheilosia soror. The sequence goes on from OX443561.1 coordinate 125,951,938, forward strand.
TCAATTCAGGAATCACATGGCAGGACTACATATCCTATATCGCAAGATCGGCGTCCGCTAAGTTGAGCTACCTCTTTAGAGCAAAGAGGGACTTTAGCCCCAAGCAACATCTCCTTCTCTATAGAAAGCACCAAGCCTGGAATATTGTTACGATATAGGATATATGGAGCTCGGCCCCAAAACATTCACTTAAAATACTTGTCAGCAGTTCAACCGACTTATTGGAGACCCTATACACTAACATCGAGTCTACAACCGTTGGTGCACAGAAGAAATGTCGCAGTCGCTTGTTCTATAGGTACTTCTATGGTAGATGTTCCGATGAACTCAAAGACATTATCGTTCGAAATGCAACTTTTGGGCGCCCCACAAGAAAGGCAGCTACTGCTCATGACCATACAGTACACTTTGACAACCGCGAGGACTTCAATGAAGCGTTATAGGTTCGCCTTACCCGGAAGAAGTATTTAAAAAAACAGAACAAATTATAAAACTTTATAATCAAAATATGAGTTCGTCAGTGCAGCAGCTCTCCAATGTTTCTTGGCAAAATTCGAGGCAACCGTAAACAATAAGATAAGACAGAGTCCATGAACGTGTACAAGAGAAGCCGATGCAGTTAATTCCTCGACGTTCACAAGAAGACGGTCTTTCGCAAGCTTTAGAACTGTGGGACTTGGGACTACAACCGTACCAGAGTCAACTGTTCCAGGAGCTCTGGGCTGACTGGGCTTTAAAGCGTTTGGAAGAGGACCCCAATTTTGGCCGAAAAATCATCTTTAGCAACGATGCCTTTTTTTGGATGAACGACTATGTTAACAAGCAACATTGACAGATTTGGGTTGGCGCCATTTCAACATCGATCCATCCTTATTGGATCCTTTAGTCAATCTTTAGCTTATATTTATATATCTGTGCTCTAAGAAGGGGTCGTAAAAATATTACAACTTGTATAGCGAAGATATAAGGAGTCGCAAGATTGGGAAACCCTATTATAAGCCCTAACATTGAAAGCGAATGAGTTGGAGAGGTCTGTTTTTAATTCATCTTAAACTCTTCCTCGACAATGTTGTTCTCCCAGAAACTAGAATATTGTAAATTTTTAATAAGCAGAATTTTCCCTCTATTTTTTTCATTTGTTAAATTCATATGTAGTTGATAGGTAAAGTGTCACAACAATAAACGCCCTTTTCAAAATTTTAACAAAAAACTGTATTAAAGAACTATGTACTGCCATTCTATAGCATAAGGGCCTCCCACAAAAAGCCCAAATGGATTGTATACAATAATTCATTTGACCGCATCCCTTCGTATTATGCGCACGTTGTAAATAAATCAATATAACAAATCGTAACTCACCTCAACACGTATTGTTAAATTGTACTCCTTTATACTCTCGTAGTCCAACGGATGATTAACCTTAATGTCAGCCCATGTATCTCCATTATCCGGTCTTTGTTGTAAGTAAAACGTATGGAATTTATTTGTCTGTGCCGTAGATCCCGGCATTAGGCGATAGAATACCGTCGGATTCCCTTCAATGCCAGAGCTGAATATACACCAGCCATACGATTAAGAGCAAAGACAAAAGGAAATATATTAGAAACATGTATCGCAATGTAAAATCGAATTAGTTTGCTTAAATTGTTAGTAAATAAATTTACAAATGCGAATAAATGAATTAAAAAAATTTATATCTTTTAAAAATCTTCAACTTTATTTATTCGCATTTTATATACATAAATAATACTACAACTAATAAGTGGAACAAACAAAATTCAAAAACAAAAATTATTTTCTTGAACTTGTTCCATTGCAATGCAGTTAACGTAAAATGTTATATAAAAAAAAATATTTTATTATATAAATCCTTGAAAAAGTTCATATAACAACTAATTTAAAAAAAGGAAACATTTAACATGAAGAAATTCACCACGTAAAAATTATGTGCATATATCTAAAGCAGATAAAAATTACAAAAATAAAAAATATTTATTTATACTGATTTGCTTTAAAAAATATTGCACATTGTGGGTATTTCTTGCACAAAAAAAAACAAATAAATATTAGCTTACACAAATTCACCAAATAAATAGAAAAAAAAAACAAACGACATGCGTCATTCAAAATTCAAAAATATGTCGCAACAGTTTTCTTTTTTTTATATCTATTGTTATTTTGGTTGGTTTGTGCAAAAGTCAAAAACAAAAAAAAATAAAAGTTGATAGGTACCACCATCACTGCGGCAGTAGCCGCAATACAACAAAAATAAAAGTTAAAAAGGACGACACATAAAAAAATATAAAAATAAAATTTACGAAACTTGATACGTTTCCATTACACAAGGATGGGATGGTTTTTCGCGTGATGAAAAATTAAACGAATGATGAGACGATTTATTTCTATATACAATGTTTAAATGATTGTGTGGTAGTGGGGTTGGTGGAATTTTCCTCTTTTATTTTTTTGCAGGACATACTCTAACGTTGTTTTTTTTTTAGGGAGAAGGGGATTTGGGTGAATGCAGCTTTCTTTTTTTTTCGTTAAAAATATTTTCGCCTTAGCGAGTTGTAAACTAATTTATATAACTACTCCGTGAGGTGATGTTGAATGCTGACAGAATTTATTTTTTTGTTCGTTTTACACGGTTTTTGTTTAAATTGTTAACCCTACAAAATTACGCTACAATAATTTTGTTTAAAATTAAAATGTAATCAAAATAAAAAAACAAAATGTAAACCAACGATTTGGCATCAAGTGTCGTGGAAGAAGGTTGGTGAGAGTGTTTTTTTTTTTTTTTTTGTTTCTTCTACTCCACTTACCTTTTTGAATTTGAATTGCTTAAGCAACTACTAATGGCAAAAATAAACTGAATTTTGTAAGTAGGTTAAGTGGGTTTTAACTACTAGATACGAAGTTATTATAATGCTTTTGCTAAAATAAATCGGTTTTGTAGGCTGTGAAGCCGTGTAAAAGTAAACGAAATTTGCACTGAGTAATGGGATTGTCCCTTGAAAAAAAAATATACATATCTATGGATACAGCAGTAGCATACCTGCAAGCTGGTATCAAAAACTTAAAATATAATGCGGAATGAGTTTATAATGATAGGCCTACCTACTTTAGTTTTTCGTATCACCAAGGACACCGTTGGGTGGGCGAAATTAGAGTGGATGGCAGTTGATTTAAGGGAGCTCTTAATGAAATTTTTACAGAACTTGAAAATGTCAGTTCAAGCTGATAACGAATAGCATGAATGAAAAATCAAAAGTTGGGAAGAACAGTCTGTACACAAAATGCGGGACCACAATTTAAGTAGTGCGACTTGAGATTGATATTACCAAGGCCCGCTTGAACCGAATCAACTACTAAATTCACATTTAGGCGGCTCTCAGATTGAGGCAACAAGCAATAAGCAACTAGCAACTGCCAATAAGCAATCAGCAACATTTTTCGTTCGAGCGATATTTAGTTGCTTTGATGTGAAGCCTCTAATTTAATTCAAAGTAAAATGATTGTGAGCGATAATATTGCGTGTTTTCTATTGCCAGTTGCTTATTGAATGTTGCCTAACTGTGAGAGCCGGCTTAAAAAAATTTATTTACATGAACTCTACTCTTGTAACAAATGCCCTATTTTCTCTAGTGGGTCTTATAGGCATTCGAATCTGATTAAGCACATTAGGGCAGATATTGGGAATGTACCTTAGTCCTCCACAGGTGACTATGACTCGAATATACTACGCCAGGTATTTCTTGGTCGACCCACCCGCACCCCTCTAAAATTTCGGTTAATGGGGGTTCATCGCGTGGTAAATCATGATGGAAATTCCTAAGTGCTCGAAATTCCTAAGTGAATTTTGTAGACCCCGATTTATTAAAGCGTGCAACTTTTTTGAAATGATGCACTCATATGGCAGCAAGGATTCGTAGTCTAAGGTAAGATATTTATGACATTCCCGTCAGACACAAATATTACAAGCTTCAATTAAAATAGATCTTCAAAAAACACTGATCGGCAAACGGGAGAAAGTGTAGAAGATACTCTTCTACCCGGAGAAAGCTTTGAAGCAATTTCTAGATTCTAGCAACACTTTCTCCATTGCTAGATCATGTTTTCGCTGCAAATCTACCAACCCAAGGCGTGCAAAAAACTGTAAGCTGCCAGTTAAGAGGCTGGTATTGTCAACATCTTTTTTGTCTCGTGTATAATTTAAAGAATATTAAACTTGGTCATATAAAAATACCAAGCCTAATGGACTGATGCTTTTTTTTTAATCTTTCGTATATCGGCTTCACCGACCGAACCTCCGTTTCAAAGACGAAGCCATCGCGGATGCCAGAGCGCTTGGAATCGACAACTGGAAGCAGCGTGCCCGGGATCGTTGAGGATGGAAGGGTGCAGTGTCTCAGGCAGAGACTCTTTACGAATTTGTAGCAGATAGACCTCATCCTCATAGAGGACGATCGTACAAAAATAAATGGCCAAATTATATTTGCAACAACTCTATCGGGTTCGGGTACTTTCAAGAAAATCGTCACCTACAGAAAATCAGCCTTTGAAGGTTGTGTTTATAGTAGGACCAACGAATAAGTAGAGTATAGTACTTATGTAGTTATAGGAAACAACTCAGTCGCTAGTGCAAACTCTGGATACCTGGAGACCTCAATTTTAATTTAATTTTATGGACGGACATCTTCTTTCCCCTTCTTCCCGTGACACACAAATATCAAAAACTTCAATTAAGATATATTTTCAAAAAAAAAGAAAGTGTGGAAAATGCTCGTTTCGCACGGGGAAAGCGTTGCAGCAATTGAATTGAATCTAGAAAATCTCCTTCTGGATTCTAACAACACTTTCTCCATTGCTAGCTCATGTTTTTGCTGCAAATCCACCAACTCAAGGCGTGCAAAAAACTGTAAGCTAACAGTTAGGAGGCTTTGGACGAAAAGGTGAGATGACCTGTCCGACAATGATGGGAAAAGACTCCACAACGCACGGGCCTACCTTCAGGCGCAGTATACTTATCGGAGGGTACTCCAATCGCCTGAGCGCGAATATGGGATAAACTAAATCAGTGACAAGCCTTCGACAGTCAGGACCAACAGTGGCCGTATCAGCCATCGAGCGTGGAGTCTTCAACTCTCTCAGCGGCAATGCAGAAACCGGCCGAAAATTCAACCTTCTCAACGACGGTCGGGGCTGTCCTGCAGTTGAGTTAGAGTGGCCTAAGGAAGACAGCTGTAAGATGTCAACGAACTCTGCTTCTCTCTGGAGCAGAATGTATCGCTACCTGCAATGCCAGGCGAGGCAATAGCAGCCCTGCAGATAAATGGAATCCTACGTAGCTTCGCGACAGTAGTTAGTACTGGAAGAGTGGATCGGTATAGGTACATACCGTCTACACGAAAAGAATAAAAAAAAATTATATGGCACACACAGAGTTCAACTTTTCTCTTGCATCTCCTGCATCCTTGCATACTAGTATCTTATATTTCATGTATACTTCTTTTAATATCTTTAAAACAAACAACAAGCATTCCAAAGAACTGTACTTACTGGGGGAGGTATACCTGCTTCCTTACTCAAGAATGCATCTTGTATCTCCAAAATAAAATGCAAATGGAAACATTTTCATGATTTTTTGGTGCTCTCCAAAAATGCATCGCGGAATAACTCATATCTCATTAGACTACCAAAGTCCTTGCCGAACATAAAAACCAACTTGATGGATCGTCGCAATCCTTGTGAGGTAAGTTTTCTTATCAATACAAAAAAAAAATACATGCGTTTCCCACGTAAATAAAATTCACACACGCGAACAGAAAGAAAATTGCATTTCAACTAGAGAAAACGTAACAAGTCCTTAAAGTATGTATACCCCCCAACGGTGTCCTTTAGATAGATTCGCACTAGGACAAAAGCATAAAACCAGACAAAAAAGGAAGAAAGAAAAATAAAACAGTTGGTACTTTACTCTCCCATTTAAATGGACGTTACCGTTACCCGTAATGCATTTACCAGAAGACATTTGTAAAATTCAACATATACCTAATGCGCTTACAGATAATGTTACTAAATGAAGTTGGATGATGCAGTAGAACGGGCTATAATTGTTGAATGCATACACAGGGTGATTCATTCCTGATGGTGGTAGAGTGGAAAAGAATGACCGGACAGTAGATGCAGAAAATATAGGCGCTCTACTCTATTTCATTTCTTTAGAAAGACTGAATTTTTTAAAACACCTGTCAAATTAAATAAATAAATAAATAAATAGGTGGCGCAACAGGCGGGTGACACCCAAGGCCTAGCTTCTCGCAACCATTCGTTTTGTGTGAGTTTCTATTTTTGGGACGAATGGAAGGGACCTACAATTTTATGCCGAGTCCGAACGGCTCAATTGAGAAGCTTTTTCATGACAGTCATGATACTCTCGGATGTTTGTCAGACGTTCGCGAGAGGTGGCGCAGTAGAAAAAACTTTAAGATGTAATTTGGGTTTTTCCGGGGATCGAACCTGAGATCCCTCGCACAGTAGTCCAACACACTAACCACTGCGCTACTGCGCCCACAACCTGTCAAATTGCTTGTCAAAAATTCCAATATTTGAACTTGGTCAAGAGCATTCTAATTGAGTGATCCTGTCGCGCATGACCTCGACCTTAGGTTTGAGTCGCTGACCGCAGCACATGCAGCCACAATTAGGCCAAAGAAGACCCATTATGATAGCACAGGATCAAATGATCTCAAACAGGAACAAAGAATAAACCGCTGGAGGCAGCTGATGCTTAAATTAGCGAATTCACCCAGATTGTCGAAGGAATACTCTCCGAGATGAAGTTAGATGAGAGAGCTGGACAGTGGGCACGTGGAGAATTTAGGTAAAGAATAGTCTCTTCCTCCTCCTCGTTAATGCAGCTTCTACTATAAAAATCTTTAGAAGGGAGGCCCAGTCTGAGAGCATATCTCCGAATAATACCTACTGCGTCCCGTAATGACACCTACTAATGTACATACTTTTAGTGGATCTTTTTTGTGATACACGATTGTTGAAGTGGAGCGCTTCAGATCCAGCACGGGCTACGATTAGTAGCGCTTATCGTGTTTTGGTTGATTAGTTTACACGTAGCAAGAGGCAGACATAGAGATTTCTCCTTTCAGGAAGAATCGACACAGTTGTGTCATGCCTATAGCGAGTTCGTCGGCCTTGCAATTCCCTGTCCCGTCACCCATATAAGGTGAATTTTGAATTGTTTCGCCATCTCAATATAAGAGATAAGCGGCAATTGAGGGCAGTTTTGGACTTGAAGATTTAATTGCGATTTGACTGTCGGTAAACATTTTGAAATCCCTTGCGGATATTACATTATACCGAACCTCGACGGGGCCTCCTTGATCGCCATGATTTCCGGGGGTCTAGCACGTAACTTGATACAATCGAGCTCTGGCAGCACCTAATTTGTCTCAATCGATTATTCTCGATTGATTATCCTCGATTGAGACAAATAAGGTGCTGCCAGAGCTCGATTGTATCGACTTGCTAGACCCCCTGGAAGAATAAGATACAGTGATTGGGAAGACGGAATGACCTCGATCTTAGTATCAGTTTCACGACTCCATGTTACTGAATATTTTTATCTTTACGTTTCAGAAGCGCGTCGTCTCTTCCATTCAACAACGACTTGGGAGATAAGCCACTTTGTAGAAATGTGTGCAATCTATTTGTACACACATTTTAGTAATGGCTGGATGTAGGGTAGTTAACACTCTTGACCATTTCAAGCGTCGTCAATGGTCAGAATGGTGGCAAGAAATGGCAACGTGGATGATCAATTTTCGAAGAAAATCATCTTCAGTGGTGAGGCACATATTCACCTCAGTGGATTCGTCAATAATCAAAATTGCCGCATTTGGGCGAATGAAAATCCAAGAGTGATTGTCGAAAAACCAATGCACCCACAAAGAGTGACTGTTTGGTGCGGTTTAACGCCATAGAACCTCAATTATGCCTCAGTGTCATCGAAAATTTGGACCATCGGATGGAGGTGTGCCATTTGACCTATATTTTGTTCCATACATAATTCAACCATACCAATATTATCATAATTAAAAGAAATGACAATAATTTCCTAAATAATTTGTGTTTTATTCAAAATCAACATCGGCCCTTAAAACTTAACCACCACCAATTCAGTACGGAACATGGCGTCAAAATTCTTGAATTTAACCCTACAAATCAGCACCCTGTTTCCAATTGCTTAACATAGGTAAGCAGTTTTTTTTTTGTCTTTAGAAAGATGAACAATAAAAAGTACAAAAAGTAAAATTAATTTAATTTAAATCCACATCAAAACCCACTATTCAGAATCACCCTGTGTATAACAATTCCACCTCGACTGATTAATATCATCGCATCAGGATGAAAAATATAAAGGAACACAAAATAAAGCACACACAAAACAAACAAACAAAATTGTAGGGTGAATCTAGTGACTACTTGTTTATGTTATACACTAACGCTTTTATAGCTTCTGTCACTAGGCGGTATTGTCGCGGCGATGTTTCTTCATTTTACGAAGGACCTTCGTGGTTTATAGATAACAATACCCTAGCCTTAAGTATATTATAAACAAAATATATGACTAAACTTTTTGCAATGTATAATATAGTTGTTGTGCTGGGGGCTTATAAAAAGGTATTTTTTTTTTCTTGTAAGGATCTACTACGAGGTGCGCTCTAAACATGCAATCACAGTGCTTTCCTGGGGTCAGGATAATATTTTTTTTTTGTTTTTGTTGTGTAAGGTAAGTTTATATTCTGCATTTCCTTTGAATGGTTTTCTCGTTTAGCCTAGTGCTGGCGGTGATTGTGTTTGCCATACAAAGAGAAATGCACACACACCCACTCACATAGAACAGACAAAATGCAAAAAAAAAAAAACGAGGAAAACAAATATATAAACGGCTGGCGTGAAAAAAGGTTTCTTCAGTGCACACACAAAACCAAAAGTTATACCACATCTATCAAGAGTGCGAGAAAAGGGGGATTCTTATATTTTTTTCCTCCACTGCTTTTCTTTATTTTTCTGGCCTAAGCATCCTGAATGAATGCAAAAGAAAAATGGGGAAAAAAGAAAGAAAAACGGAAACTACTAGGGGTTTGTTAGTGTGCGGCGCCAAACAATTTGTGCTACAAAATCAATTTTTTTTTTCTTTTTCTCATATCCTTTTTGTGTCTATCGTTAAATATTTCGAGCAAGGATATATGTGAATACAAGGCTTTTATTATTTATTTTGTATAAGAAAATAAAAAGTGCATTTTTAGTGGGTGTTGCGGAGAGGAGTCGGAAGAAGGTGCCTGACAGGGGTCGGAGTGTTTTTCTTTTTCGAGGGAAACATGTCTTATGGGGTGTTTTTTGGGGTAAAGGTTATGCAAATGCTCGAATGATTTGTACGTGTCAGAAGAAGGATGTTTAGTGGTGAAGGAGATAAAATAAACAAGGATCTATGGGAGATTTCTTGATTTGATTTAAGGATGTGGAAGGTTACGAAGAGTGTGTTTATGTAAATGAATGACGGGTGGATAAGACTGATGGTCGGACATGTGATGTATTGAAGTAGATGTGTGTCAGAATTGGGGGGAAGATGATTAGATGCTGGTTGTGTCAATAGAGGTTGGCTTTTCGTAATCTGATCGAATTTCCGCAAATAGGGCATCAAACGTAGAAGATGTGGGTGCTCAAGAGAGTGCCAGAAAACAGCGAGACCATACTGATCGACTGTTAATGTGACAGGGAACATGGGAGAAATCTGGATTTTCTCAATATGTAGATCTGCGAGTACACAAGTGTGACTTACGACTGTACGTGTTCTGTTTAGAACCTTAATCTTAACCATGAATATTATGTTCTTAGATGTGCTAACGGATATGGTTAGGTTATGTGTTTGAATGACTGGGGGAAAGTCATAAATAATATCAAGGGAACTTAAGCAAATGAAAGCGTGAGGAAAATTAGGACTCTGAACGGCTTTATCGGTACCTTGGAAGGTGAGGTGAAGGTATGCAAACGCTTTGATTGCATAATTAACAAATTACATTATGTACTTATTTTTGACAAATACCCAATGAGTCAGGACTGGCACGAATATTATGTAGAATATGTCGTCGAATAGTTAAAGACCTAACCTTGCTGAAAATGCTGCATCTTATTACTGAAATAAGTTTTGAAACAACTGAGCACTGACAACTTATTGGTGGTAAGACTTATTGCTTTCGAATTTTGAGTCTCTATGAATTATTTTCCAGACCTTAGTTCTGATAAAAAGAACCGAAAAAGTCGACACTGCTGGAAATAAAAATACAGTATCAAAAAAGGCACATGGTGGGGTGCATATGTCAGAGATCATTTAATTTGTTCTGCAACATAAGTAACATCTAGATGCAGGCAGGGAAAGTCTTTGTTTAGACTCAAACATATTCACTCTTTACCGAGACGGTAGATATATCTATATCTAATCATAAGCCCGGGAATGCCGTTGGGTAACGAATTTCTCAAATACTGAAAAACCAGAAATCTCCAAGAAATTGTACTTGATTTTTATTTAGGAATTTTGCCAATCGGAAGTCTTAAGTATTTCATTATTTTAACTGAGGAGGTACCTATTGCACAGAAACTATCTACAACTCACTTGCAATAAAACCGTGAATAGCTTAGGTACAAACAAACGTTTGAAGTACAGCTAAATTTTGCGCTATATTCCAGTGAAAATAGGTAGGCCTCCCGTTGGGCGCCAGGTAGTAGATTCTGTCTAATCTGAGCTCAGGAGGTGGTTTTTTTATGTCATCATAAATATCTAACCAGCAAGAGTACAAATTTCCACCGTAGTAGAACCTTATTTACTCAAGACTATTGGGTTCGGGTGTAACTGTACATTTTAGTGTGAACCGCTGAGGCCTCAACTAGAACTTTATACGATAAATTAGTAAACGAATCCTCGTAAATACAACAAGGTTTGTGTGGTGAAGGATTCTCAAATATGTATAATAGGTGGATACTAAGTCCGGTTACTACTTATCAAATTTAGATGTAGGGGCAGTAGATACCTACAATTAATTTGAAAAAAAAATGGAAGCAGTGCTTCCGTCAGAATTTAAAAAAAAAAGCGATATCTTCTTGAATAAAAGACTTTTAATTTTAAGTTTAAAGTTGAGTTCTTTCGCTTCCCAAAAAGTCACGCTTCGTGCCTGCTTATTACATATAAGATATAACCGTTCAGATGATTTCCATTAAAGATATCGACCTCTAAAACCAACTGCTCAACATTATAGTTGAGAGTATAAGAGAAGCATCCAATTCAGTCGTAAAAAATTCAGCCAGAAAAAACCTACTTACATGCGTTTCAATTTATTAAATTAATATCATCGTCTTGCGTGATCAGATTCTCAATTTGGGTATACCCATTCTAAAAAGGTTTTTTTTTAGTCTGTAGGTCCAATCATTTTTCTTCATGGATAAGTGAATGAGCTTAAAAATTACGACCAGGAATATTAGACAAACATTTTTATTTTGCAAACATTAGGCCTGACTCATAACCCCTTTTGAATAATCTGCTAGAAAAAAGCGATAGAGATTTGAATTAAATGCAGAATTTTCAATTTATGTAGTTGGTTCGTGTATCCGCTATAAAAAAGATAAACATTGAAGTCTATACCTACTACGTGAAGCGAAAGGGATTGAAAACCATAAATGATTTAAATCTTAATGCTGGACATGGGGCTATTCAACGTTATATAAACATTACGAAATTATAACAAGTGGCGCCCCCTGGAATATGATTTAGTTGTGTGAATCAAAGTAATATAAGTGAGAGTCGTTAAAAAACCAAAAGTTGCCTCAGAACTTCAATTCAGAATGCCATTTGCTGAAGATTCCTTAATCGCGAACTGAAGGTGTCCCAAGTTTTGTGGATCTACAGTATCTATTCATCATGCTAAGAGCTGAGAATAAAAATGGAAGAAGTTACGATGACTTGAATGTAGTTAATGGGTTTATGTAACATATTGACGCAATCTCTATTTGAGTACATCTAATCGGCACATCTTTCTACGTTTGATGTAAAATTATTTAAGCAGATCATGAACTCATCCTTGAAAACGAAGCCCTTTGATGAAACTGTTCTGGTTAGAATGTGTGTCGGAATGAGTGTATTAGGGAGTAGTGCAATAAAATAAAATGAAAAATACTTTTCAAGACACACAAAAAACATTCAATAAAATTAGTAATCTACACACAAAATAGTAATATACACAGAAACAAATATCTACTGTTTGGTTGTTCAAAAAAATTCTTTAAAAAAAAAATCGAAAAAAATTTTAGCTATCCTTATATCAAAAAAAAAGTGTTTATTTTTTTTTCTTAAAAATACATTCGCTAAGCAACAGACCTGGCTTTGATCGAGACCACTTTTCCGCCCACTGGCATATTTTCCTTGACATTAATCGGCCCATAGACCGTATTATCCCAAACGGGTGGATTATTTGCCCGATCGACAACATCGATTTGCACTTCAACTGTACGCGACAGGGGTGGATATCCCTTGTCTTGGGCCATTGCTTCTAGTTTATATGTTTCACGCTGTGTTGTTTCATATTATTGTATGTATCATTAAACACGCATATTCAAAAAATTGCCACCAGAGCGTAATTATTCATATTTGCGGCGTGTCAAAAAAATTCCACGCACACACATTTTTCATGCACAATGTTGGTATTCGGAGTACAGTTGAATTAGACATTTGTTTTATTTATTTTTATTCATTTGTTGATTATAATTCGATTTGAAATAAAAAAGCAAAAAACAAATCGATATTTTATTGAGTTATTATTTTATCAAAAATAAATGTTGTGTGTTTAAAATAGAGGACCCATAATAGCCAAAGGATACAAACAAAAAAAAAAACCCCAAAGCAAAGCCAACCCGCATATGAAAAATACATTCCTTTCAGTACATAGTATAAGTCATAGCGATATTGCTTTGATTTTAAATTAAAACAAAAATATACGTATTTCTATTTCAGATCAAACACCAAAACCAAATCAAATAAAATGTAGTTTTCTTAAAATAACAAAAATCCAATATTGTAGTTTTTTTTATTATTATTAATTTTGTTGTTTCTTCAAAGTCACACACACCATTTGACACAAAATGTATTTCAATCTAGGATACGCAGAGTGATTTAAAAATATGCAATGAAATCAACAAAATTATGTAAGCAAAAGCAAAAATTAGTTAAATAAAAACTCCTCCTCAGATCATAGATACAGCTGTTACTCTGTTTTGTAGGTCTTACGTACTTAGAAGCTTTGAGATAGATACTATCGTTTATAGACAGAATACTTGTAAAACAAAAACAAATCGTTTACATGTAGTTGTAGATAGATATACAAAATTTTACTGCAGTGCAAATTGTTTATTTTTATATTATATTTTTTATTATTAGTGGAGTATTCTCGATCCTAGCCGTATTTATAAAATTTTCTTTGTTTGGGTTTTTATTGGGACGAACATGCTGCAAAATTTATCTTTCAAAAGTACTTGTTGAAAGATATGATGATTTTTGTAATGTTTCTTAATAGTCATTGTCAATTAATTGTCAAATGCATTTTATTGGATATAAAGTAAAAATTTGGTAGGACTACCTTCTAACGTCGCTTTTGCAAAATATTCCACATTTATAAGTTATAGTGATTACCCGGATTACAAGATATGTAGCGGCTAGATTGACAGATGTTTAAACAAACCACGGCCACGATAGTACAAAAATAAAATATGTATTTAGCTGTCTATTATGACGTGCTTGAAAAAAGCTAGCACAAGCACAGGGTAATATGATTAAAACATTTAAAAGTCCTAAAAAAAATTTGTCTGCGAATTTTAAAAATAGCCAAAAGAGCCATGTCTAGTTTTTGCATCCCTACCAGACTTGTGCGATTGTGTAGAATGACAATCAAGAACGCTCGTTGATCCATAAAGTTCGGAAACAATCTCACCGAGACCTTTGATGTCAAAAAAGGATTTAGAGAAGGTGATGCGCTTTCATGTATGTGACGTTTTCAACATCATACTTGAGAAAATTGTGCGAAACTCGCAAGCTAGGTAACACCAGGGGAACAATTTCCAAAAAGTCTGTTCAACTACTTGAGAGATGTCCTTGGTGCGTGCAAGTATGTAATAGCACAGAAGCGGCTATGCCGTCAACAAAAAGGCACACACAACATCGATGAATCAGACAGAACATCATTTGAGTGACTGCATATAAAGCGGCCCATAGACACTACACTTGTGTCTGCGCCGGTGTCGGTGTACGGAAATGTGCGCTGTGTGTGGGCTGGTACGCACACCGATTTTGGTGTCAGATACGGAGCAAGTAAAATGAAACGTTTTTGATTTTTGGTGTCGGTGTCTCGATCGGTGTGATGTGTATGGCGGAATGCCCCACCGGTGTCAGAACACCGATGCAGACACAAGTGTACTGTCTATGGGCTGCTTATGACCCTCACCATCCCAGTCGATGAGAGCATGGAGGGTAGGTAACAAATGCGAATGAAGATATTCAAAATTCTTCGAGTAGTCCCGTTTGCATTGACCGGCTTTGGAGGAGGAGATTTACCAGCGAACTCTACAAGCTGTACAGCGATATCGACAAGGTCAGAATGGGCCTTCACGGTGCCCGTTAAAATAAAGCGCTTGTAGTAAATACCTATTTTGCAACTTAAGTCAAGTGAATGCATTTCTTACGAACGCTGCCTTAATGGTAAATCCTTTCTACAGAAAAGTTGTATAGAGCTTAAAAAAGCCTTTAAACAAACAAGTCCTCGACGACGTAAAAATATTCTTATCAGATAGATGACTTTAATGGCCTTTCTAATAATCATTTTAAAACTTCACGTTAAATATATTGTAGGTCCAGATGGATAATTTTGAATGAAAAATTTCACCATATTGTACATACATTATTTTCAATGGCCCGCTTATCCATTAAGTGATAAGATACTTAAACTTCTCCACCCGTTTCAATGGGACTCCACTAACATGCAGAGTGCATTGAACAGGTGTTCTGGAGACGACCATCACTTCAGATTTGTTCACGTTTACCTTCTTCTCAGCTTCAACACAAACGGCTACAAACCGATCGAACGCGCGCTGAAGTTCAGTCTGAGAGGATCCAAGGATGATCAAGTCATCAGCGAAGAGAAATGACTTATCCTCAGATCTCCCAATTCGAAACGTTCCTCGCCAAGACTGCGCTGTAACATCCAGTCCATATAAGTAATGAAAAGGAGAGGAGACAAGACGCACCCCTTTTTTCAAATGTTCATAAAAGTCCGAATAAGGTTTTTAAGGAAAGGCAAATTAAAAAGGGTGCGTGGGACCTCCCACACTAAAAACTTTGCAAATGCTATTTTACTCATAAAAGGATTGTTCGAACAAAGTAGTTCCGAAATGTGTGTGTGATTGGAAAAAAGGGGCGTGGGAACTTAAGTGTAAAATTTGGAACATGTTCAAATGTCCATAATATATCCAATCAATATATAATTCCTGGACATTGACAAAGCCGGGCGGGCGTAGAAGGTCTATACAAAGCTGACAACTTCGCTATCCAAATGATATGCAATATGATAGACCCTTGTGAACTTGTGATAGTCGTTAAACGTGTAAGTTAAGTTAAACAGGTTATGAGATTTTTTCAGCGTCCCAAGTCCGACGTTAGAATGGTAGGTACTTATGGTGGCGCTGTTGCTTGTTCAGAGAGGTACTTCAAAAGTCTACACAATTTAAGTCCATAATCCTCTTAGACGACTAACTAGCAATAGCCAAGATACTTGCTGCAATAAGAAAATTAGAAGCAAAATGGTTGCGATCGCTAAAAAATCAACAGCGATGTGACCGCGACTATTACAAAAGTTTTTTGTGCCTTCTGGTTCGAACCCAATAGACGTGTGCTTTCACCAACAAAAAGAAGTCCATGGGTCGATGATGAGTGCCAGCGAAATTAATATGAAATCAAGCAAGAGATTCATTATTTCGCTCAAAGAGCAAAGTCCTCAGCAACACCACCCTGTACCTATAGGTTGATTTCGTTGATAGCTGCGGATGACCAACAGAGTCAGTGAATAAAAAAACCGTCCTGATTTATTCAGATTTTGCTTTTCAGATGGTCTCATGCTGATAATTCTTGAGACGTTCGATTTACTATGTTTAGGGATAGATTTGGGCTTCATAAGCCCCTAAAGTTGTTATTATTTTATTGGAGCCTACAGGTTTAAGAGGTAGTTAAGGTAGGTGACCCAAATAAGGCCCACCTTATGGTTTTTCATTAATAACTTCCAAGCGCGTAAAAAAAATTTACTAAATTGACATTAACATAAACCTTAGTTCAATTATCTATATCAAAACATAATATTTATTTCTTAAAAACGAAATTGAAATATATTTTTTTAACATTTTGAAAAACCTTACCTTGGGCCTTATTACGAACACCTGTTCCGAATAAGGCCCATGCATATTTTTTTCAATTTCTTTGGTTATCCTGCTAAAATAAGAAGTGCTTTGTCCTAAAACAAATAAAACAACGTAGTTTGTTATTTAATTATATATTATTTTATTATTTAGTAATAAAAAAAAACAAATACAGCCTTCTTGATTAAAAAAATATATTTAAAAAAAAATGTTACTTTAATAAATTAATTTAAAATAAGGACGTATTATTAATTCAAAAAATAGTAACAAATTAAATTTTAAGTTTAGGTAGGCTCATCCACTAGGACAATCAAGTCCTTCGTCATCTTAGTTATTCCAACACAAAGTTCGAGATACCAAGCACCATAATATTGAGACTCTCTCTTGTCTTCCATCCGGTCTTCTTTATACACATGCCATTACCATGCTCCGGTCTTATTTCTTTTTTCTCAATTTACCCGCCTTTGACATTTTGTCTAAAAACAATGTAAAAACAAATTTAATTTTTCATATTCCTAATAAGGCCCGGTAATATTTTGGGTGGGCCTTTTTAAGAACATGAAAAACTTTTGTTAATAAAATTTTAAACAAAAATCTAAGAAAAGGATTAAAATGATACTTAAACCATATTAAACCTTTGTTTTATATGTAACATATTTGATGTAAAAACTAGACTTACCCAAATTATTATTTGCACTAAAACTAATAATAAAAAACACTTTTTTATAAATAACGCATGCTTGCACCCATGCTAACTTTTATCGACCGTAAGAAAAACTACGATTGCATCAGAAGGAAATTTCTATCGATTTTGGTGTGGATCTAGGTGTCCACAAGCACATTTAAAATATAATTCCTGTTGCTCTTCGGTTATGCCACTTTTTGCGCACTGGGCCTTAATAGGTTCCGGGCCTTATTTGGTCCACCTACCTTACATTAAAACCAATAAATTTATTGCAGTCCGTATTAGTTTTTCTAAAGGCCAACAGACTCAAAAAATGTCTCAATCCGCGGTAATAATAATCATTTTTAGTGTCCTGGCTAACTTTTACGAAGTCACTATGGCGAACATTTCCATATAAGCACTGTGACCGTCAAAATATTTAAGCTGAAGATTAAAAACGATTATTGGTAAGGCCCAATGTCTTTAGTGGGTCTCGCGTCACTGGTTTCAGAGTTTTCACCGACCATTTTTAAACTAGTCTTCCTGGCTTTGCGTAATCAACTAGAGCACCAGAATGTGTGAGCTCCTCAATGACAATAGAAACGGTTGTTCGCAACTAAGTTACCAAGACGTGTTATCGAACAAACGCAATTAGGCAGGTATATGATTATGATTACTGATTAGATGGTAGTATCATCCTCCACCCGTGTGGCTTTAATTACCCTCGATGACTCTTAAAGTCGGTGGCAAAAGATCGAAAGTTATGTAGGTGGGACGTGGGTCTAATTGTAGATACACCCTAAATCTAGCGACTCTGGATATATATTCAAAATTAAAATTAAAAATAATGATGATTAATAAATATTGTTAAAAAAAATAAGTTTAAAAAAAGTCTTGCAGCATGTTTTTCCTCAGAAAGACAGCCATTCCATTGGCATCCCTTTGAAGGTTATTATTTTTTTTATCTATATGTATAGTACATATAACCAATATTATTCAACAATATCTCTTAAGAACTAAAAATTGAAAAAAAATCAATAGCATGTTAAACAAAATAAAAATCAAAGCCAATTTCAAAATGCAATTCAGCACTCTTACAATGCGAACACAAAAAGGGTTAGTAAATGTGTCCTTATATCTTTATGTACATAAATATTAGCTTTATCCTGTATCTTCTATAAGAAAAAATATGATTTCATTAAACGTCAGCTAAATATTTTCTGGAAATGTACGAATTCCCAATTGACAATCGATTTAAAACCATACAAATCGATGGCTGTCAATTTATGTCAAATAAGGGAAATTATCATGCATGCGTGTAGGTGTCTACAACTGAATGTAGTTGAGTTCCACTGTCTCAAAAATTCCCAGTTAATTTATACACAGAAAATATTCAGCCGCAGGCGTTTTGCAAAAGTATTTTGCCAGCTTATTAGCATGTAAAATTAGTAAAATCAAAAAGGGGAACTCAAAACTCAATCGGGGGGTATGTGCAAATTTATCAACTGACAAATAATAATGCTTAGTTTGTTTTATAACATTTAATAGACAATTACTAGCTCGCTATAAATTGTTTTTTACATTTACCTTTGTTTTAGTTCTGTTAGTTGGATTCACAATAGTTTACCCTAAAGTTGTCACCCTTACTGTAACCGTTTGGATGGAAAGTTTCATGACAAATGGGGATTTTTGGCATACAAATATAAATTAGGTTTTATAGCAGAAAGGATGAGTCGCTGGGAGTATATATAATATAATTATTATCTATAACGAGGGCGAAAAACCTTGTAATCAAAATACAAAAAAAAAATTACTTTCCCATCACTTTTCCACAGTTGGCCAGTTTGGTAGATTTAAATTTAAATTCAAAAATCAATCTCCAGCCACTGTGAACTTTTTCAATAGCAAAATTATGTACCAAACACAATTTGGCATATTGTGAATATTAACGAATTAGTAAGGAAGAGAAAAGAAAATAAAAGTTAGACAGCGCTACCATATCTACATAGCGGTAGAATGAAGAAACTATTCGTTAAGATACTTCGTTGAGTTAGTACAAAAATTCGTCGTTAGCAAAAAATATAACCATCTCGGAGAATGGTTGTGAAAATTGATTGACTCTAGCTATGATACAAACCTTGCCTTAACCGATGTTACAACCGTACCAACAGTGACATTTTCTCTAATGTGAATGGGGCCATAAACACTTTTGTCCCATATTGGTGGCTTGTTATTTCTATCGACGACATCTAATTCAACGTCAACATCCGCGTATGATGGTGGATCACCCTTATCAGAGGCACGGACTCTCAGGCGGTATCTATCGCGCTGTTAGTGTTTATTTGTTTGTTTGTTTTTAGCCAAAATAACCATCACCGGTAGATTAGTACCAACACCATTATGTTTCGTTTTTATGGGATGTAACAATGCCCCCGATGGTAGATTTTTATAGTAATACGTTCCCAGAATGCGTTGCATCCCATTGTGGATGGTATTCGTTGGAAACGGTTTATGTATTAGATTAAACGATTATGGATTGTTTTTTTTTATAGTTTTTTACGACGATTTTATAGATGGCGAGTTGTTAAGTTTAAATGAAAAAAAAAAATAAAGAAAATAAATTAACATATATTAAAAATATATTTTAACAAAAAAAAATACAAACAACATAAAAAGACACCGTATACAGAAATAAAAAAAAATATACAATTTAATAACATTCAGCAATGAGATAAAGGAATAGGAATTTTAGGTTTGCTACAATAACAATGATGATCCTGGAAATATTCTAACGCATAAATTTTTGACTCAAAATAAATACAATTTAAAGATTAGGGATAAGAAGGATGAAACCAGTTTGCTGTATGGCATTTTATTTCTTTTTGTATGGCTACCACAGATGATTGTTTTAAATTGGTCCGGATTGGAAAACGATTTTAATTAAGTTCGTACACTGATGAGGGTGTGGGAATGATTGCTACTTTCAAACACATCAATGGGATAGGGGATGTAGTAGATGCTCCCCGCCGGAAGCCCGTAGCAATAAGTTAGATAATTACATTTGTATTTTTACTCACAGGATAGCATCCCTTCTTTGATGAAACAGTTGGTTTGAATTGAAGATGAAGATTATTATTATTATTATTTTGGTGGTTGAAATTTAAGAGGAATGTCATTTTATATACAAAAAGAAAACGTAGGTATAGTAGAATTTGAATAATAATTGCTGTTTTCTGTTATCTGCTTTTTGATCTTATATTACTTAAAATTTAAATTTAAATAAAAAGGAAATAAAGTGAATAACGGTGCAGTTAAAAGAAACATAAAACAGTTAATGCCTAAGAAAAAGCAGTAAGACTATTGTAAATATTTTCTTAAAATGTAAATGTGGAATAATTTCTGTGCTATTTCTTATCAAGCTCGAAAGGAGTAGGTTAAATTTTACATCGATATCAGATGAAAGTATTTTTGTATTTTTCCCAGCAAAAAAGGAGATTATAAGAGGATGCGTGGGCAAAAATAAATTCTGACTCTGAATTTTGCCAGGATTGCGTTTATAACTGACTGCATCAAACGGATCTGTTGCAAAATAATATCTATACACATTCCTTCAATAACCATTCTGTAATTGCCATTGCCACTATAACGATGGTAACAAATCGTCACGTCACCTGTTAGATACGCAACAGGTGACGTATGACTTATAGATCCACACATCCAATCATCCCAAGGTTGTAAGTTGTACCTTCGCCGTATTGTAGTGAGTTACGATTAAGATATTTTTAGTTCATGCTGGACGCTAAATATGTACATAAGTAGGTATTTAAAGCTACACCATAGAATACTAAATACGTGCCATGTCCTTCTTCGACTTTTCTGAACCATTTTGTAGACTGTTTTAAAAAATTTGTGCCAAGCACTGACATATTGTATACAGACTGAGAGTCGCCAACTTCACGTTGGTTTCAACATTAGCGTTTTTGCGGTTCAGAGCGAAATAAATTGGAAACATCTTTGAAAACAATGTCATTATAATTTGTCATTTACTTAGCAAATTTACTCACACCCAATAGGTGTCTCTAGCAGTCTATAGAAAAATCCAAGATGGTTGTCATTAGACTTATTTTTCACTTGGAACCACGAGCGCTACTTATTTTGGCGTCATTTTCTAGGCAAAGGCTGTTAGAACTGACATTTCACTGGCAGTTCATGTATGCCAATTGTGCCAGTTATTGAGATTAGATTAGGAGCCTATATAACACAAAGCCCCTTACAAGTACCTGTTGAATCTATCGATAAGATCAAAAGATCAGTCTTGAGTTTGTGACTCTGTGTTACGAAAATGTGTAGCACTTGTACAAATTTACAACAGCAAGAAGTATTGTAGGTACTTCTTGCGCACTAATTCCTGGGTTGTCTTCTCACTAAACCTAGTTTGTAATTTCTGCATTGAATGACTGTTATTTTGAAACATTGTTTTCTTTAAAAAGTTTCCTTTAACTTGGTCTATGTATCTCAAGGCTATTTTTAATAATTCCTCAAAAATCGCCAAAAAAAAAAGTGGAACAAAACGCGGTCTATTACTCGCTTTGATTTTTAGATGTTCTGTGCCCACATTCATATTGAAAAGCGTGTGCTCATTCTTTGCGATTACATAAGCGGTAACGTTAGGTATTTGTTTGTTAATAAGGCATATTCCGACAGTATTTGAATTTTTTAATAACAATGGCCGAATTTGGAATAGACTACCGTTGCTACTGTCCAGAAGTTGACTTTCAGATCTGTTTCCCAAAATAGGGATTAAAAATTTTTATAGTTTTTTTTTAGAATAGCCTACTAACGTGTAGCCTTCAATCGATAGGTTATTTTAGCCTCTTTTCGAATTTTCAAGAATATTTAAAAATAATATGTTTTAGCGTTTTAAAGTTACAGTTTCTTGAGAAGATGGATATTTCGAATGTATATTTTTTTGAAAGTAATTATAGGTAGGTACCTACTTATAGGTAACATTTTTTATAGCTATCTACGGATGTTCTCATGACTTCTCCAAAATCCATAAAATAAATGCCAGTAACAGATTTGTAATAAAAATGAATGGACCAGAAATATTTGCAAATCTCTTTAAAAAAAAAAAATCCGAATTTCGTAGTTTTAGCCGTTTATCTATTTGATTAATATTTGGGACTTTGGAATTTTTGAAACAATATTGTAACCACATTTTTGCATTAACGTTTTTGTAATCCTCTATCTATCTATCTATCTATCTATCTATATCTTAATAAAAATGGTGTGAAAAATGTGTAGTAATTCATCAATAGAGAACGGCCAGGTCGATTTGGCTAACATTTACTTTTATAGTTGTTCGAAAATTGCAAATTTATTTTTTGTATGGAATTTTGTGCAATTGTTCCGGAATAATTTTTCAAATATAAAAATAGAAAATTCTTAGTGGGAAACTCGGAAAATTTGAATTTTATTTTGACGAAATTTTGCATTTTATCGCATGATTTGAGGATTTTGGACGATGTAAAGTTGGAAAATCCTGAAATCTTCGTCTTTGTGGCGGTATGTTAAGTAAATGAAATTGACCACGAATATTAGAGTCGCATTGCAGAATGACCCATCCGCTCCTGAATTCTGGGAACAACTGCTGGCGCTTGGTAATGGTCAAATTTCCGTTAATGTTTCAACTCGATTGATATCGTTCCCGGAAAATGTTTGCGAATTCACATCGTCGAAGGAGGAATTTATCACCAAAGTGCTCCCCGGCATTGGACAAAATTATAAAAATCTCGATTAGATTAGGTAGTAAACGGGAAATACTAGCAGCGAAGAATAAGGACGTCGATAGCTTGAATTTCATTAGTCATAGTCAAATCGCTGCAGAACTGCATTCGTACAAATCCGTTGACAGTATGATCGACGATGACCAACTATCGGACGGAATTTTTGAACTCACTTAATGTGCCAGAAACTCCGCCGCATAATTATTTACAGCTGAAGGTGGGATCGATCACAATCATGTTGAGGAATCTGAATCATCTGGAATTGTGCAACGGTACGCGGTTATCCGTCAAGAAACTAATGAACAACGTGATTTAAGATTATCAAGGGTAAACTCAAAGGAGAGGAAGTCCTTATCCCACGAATTCCGATTATTCCAACTGATCTTCCATTCCAATTAAAGCGAATTAAGTTCCCCGTTCGATTGGCTTTTGCTGTGACAATCAATAAATCGCAAGGCCAATCGTTGGAAGTCTGTGGGATTAATCTTGAATTTCACTGTTTTTCGCACGGTCTGCTGTACGTTGCCTGTACTCGTGTTGGCAAACCGTCAAATAAATCACAATGAAATTTGAACTATCTGTGTTTTATTATCACTCTGGAGTTTATCTGAAGGCGTTAAATTGGGGCGAGACGAAGTTCGCCGGGTGCGCTAGTTTTATATAAAATTCAAAACTAATTTTTAATATAATTTGTACATCAAAGACTCGAATAGTAAACCGAATTATATCAACTTTCTCCCCCGAGTTGGTAAAACTCACAAATTTTTCTATGAGTAATTTATGGGAAAATTGTTATAGTTCTACAGAAACTCGGTAAAAAAAAACTATTTGTTTTTCATTCCAAAAAGAAAAACTAACACAAAACAATTATGAAGGTTTTAAGAACCTTAGCCTAGGGTTTTAGACCAGTTTAACCAAATATTTCCAAGCAGCTTTCAATATTACTACATAGTTGTTTTATGGAATACTATGTGTCCTTATTGTTGAAATGTGTTAGGCCACCTCCTCCTCAAAGCAGAGCAGCATTTGAAAATATTCGCTTTTACATTTTTTCGCATTTGAAATTTAAAAATTTAAATTTGTTTTTTTTTTTTAAATCGACTGACATTAGAAAAAAAAACAATTTTAAAATTTGCTCAGCGATTAAATAAAAGATATTGCTCTATTAAGCCCTATGCTATTTTTGAGAAATTATTATTAACCTTCACCTTAAATATTTTATTATAATACAATTAATAATATTATACGTAGATTTAAGAACCAGCCGCAACCACATTGAAACCATCACTCAATTGGCTTGTTATTATGATTTATGAAGAAAAAAGAAAAGTACATGTATCTCTTAGACCAGCAGCATAAAGAGCATTACTTTAATTCACATTCGGTCGATACGGTACTCTACTCATAGGTGGCATGATGTATTTCAATTTGAAATTCCATCTTTAAATTTAAATTTAAACCAGAGGAACAGAGCTACCAATTTGGTGTTGTAAAATTGTACTTCATTTTGAGCATTATTTTCTTGCCAGGGTTCGTTTTTATGACAAGTACTAATGCCCAAAATAATACGTGGAAATGCGTAAACAGTGGAAAAAGTATGGGGGCATAATACCCCCATCAACCCCCCTGCTCGGGGTTTCTGTTAGATTTGGAGTATATTACTGACTAACGCGGTAATATTCTTAAAGGAACCATTATCAGTAAATGTTCAGAAACAAAACTGTTCTATCTTAGCAAATTTTATAATCATCAATAAATCTTACTGCTTTTTGTTAAATAAAAATCTTATTTAAAACTAGAACATAATAATAACACAAACTTAATTAACTGACAAACTTAAACTTATTTTTGTTACATGCATTATAAACAAGTTTTTTTCTTTCAATATTATTTCTCTTCAAATCCTCGTCAAGTAAAAAGTTGATATTTTTCCCGTAAAAAGTCGCTCACTATTTATTATTCTAACATTTTGTGTTACAGGATAAATGGATATAAGGATTTGAAATTATAAATAAACAAAAATAAAGTTACAGAAAAAAAAATAAAGCTAAAAAAATATTAAATATTTTTTACTTTGTATGGACAAAAAAAAATATTTATAAAAAATCGAACGAACTCAAAATATCGCCATTTTTTTAAATACAAAAAACTCTGTCAAAAATTCGTTTTTCATTTCGGCGGTTAATTGTTTTATTTCAGTTCAGTGAAACGACGCTCAAAAATATATCCATGATCGTTTCGAAAAAAAAAATACTCAAATTTTGTTTTTACTTTGAAAGTGCAACGGAATTGTTAAGTTTTTGATTTCATTTGCCCCAAACACTTCGGTGAAAATGTCACTTTTCTTTGAAAGCTTCGTTCTGTTATTTCTGTACAAAATGTTTGTTTTTTTTTTTTTACTTAAGCGTTTTTTTATATAATTGTTTTTTAATAAGCTATGTACACAAAAATATTGCCCTCCCTTCACCTTAAATGAGATTTCTCTCTTTTAGGAAAAATGTTAAAAAACAATTTGTGTCTTACAATTTTTTTTTTGTTTTTTTCATTGTTAAGAAAAACTAAACAAAATATAAATTTTGCTTTAATTTGTTTGTTAAGAAAAGCTGGAGTTAAAATAAATCCAAACCAAAGTTTTAGGACTAAAAAGATAATTTGCTATATGTTTTTTTTATGAACAAAATTTTGAGAATTAAATAAATCAAATGAAAAGAATTATTTTTGCATTACCATGATAATTGCATAGTGCAGGCTGATGATAATTATGAAGTATTGAGATACACACAAAATAATTTGCACTGCTTACAATTTTATTATTAAAAAAAAAAATAGTTGTCAATAATGTAATATAGTTTTGTAGTACCAGCGCAAAAATTAAATTTTTGTATTTCTAGTCTAGACAAAAAGAAAATGTTTCTGTAAAAATTATTATAAGCAGAAACATTTGATTGGACCGATATTTGTATGAGAAAAGCTAAATAATTTTAGAAAATAAATAGGTACATAAAACACTGGAGTGCAAAAGTTATTTATTAGGAATTTAATTCGAAGCAAGTCTTTTATTATATGTATTTTGGTTAGACTTTCCTCTATAAATTTGTTAGATTTAGAAGACTGGCGTAAATTACATCTCGTCACAGTGAATATACATAGATTTACAACAATTATAGTAGTCCGAAGAAAAGAGACCCGACAATGGGGTTCTGAGTCGAATAACTCTTGAAATCTATATATATATATCGTAGCCCTGAATATCTATTTTTTGTATGATTCCCACCCACTCCATCTATCGTGACGTTCACAATACCCTATTTCAAACCGCAACAGTATAAAGCAAGTTTATTGTTGGGCGTCACGCGCCACTTAAAAACTAGTAGAATTCAAAATAAATTCATTCGGGCCGATTCAAAAATTAATATCGAACGCGTTTTCCAAAAGGCGCTGATTTGTGACGATATTTTTTATGTTAACAACTTTCGAGCATGGGCTCCCATTGGGCGCCACTCCAATGCGAATCAGCAACATCCAGAAGAAGAATCTGGGTAGAATATCAACTGCCATTCCGAACAAAAATGTAAAAATCTCAAACAGACGAACTGTAGTCAAATGATCTATGAATACATAATTAATATACAAATAGTTACAAATTATGCCAAACATACCAAGATTGACCTCACAAAAAACACAAAGAAAATATTAGTAAAGTAATAACTTTTGCACTTCAGTATTACAGTATACTTAAAAATAAATAAAATAAAAACATGTTTCAGCAACACCACAAGGATTTGAATCTAATTTCTTAATTGTAAATTGCTGATTGTGAGGTAAAGATAAAATTGTAATCCTATTAAGTACACAAGTGATTTGCAGAATTCATCCTAGATAATTCTAAAATTCCCTACATTTGCTTAAATTATATAAATTGAATAAAATTAAGTAACCAAATACACAAGAATCTTATAAACATTTGCAAATTGTAAACTAAAAAATTTCAATTTATTTTCGAAACTAAAAATTGGTGCTGTAAAATAAATATAAAAAATAAAAAAACAATAATACTGAAAACAATTTTAATTTCAAACGACAAGCATAGATTGAAGTTTTGTTTGTTTTTTTCTAACTAAGTTCAATTGCCTTCTCCTAAGTACGCAAAATATTTTATTTTGTTATTCTATGCAGTGCGGTGTTAAAGATTTTTTTTTTTTTAGTTTCTAAGTTAGGTTGGGTTTTTTGTTTATTTTTTTTTTCTGCGGCAGCCAGTATTTCTGTAAACTTAGACCTAATAACACAGGCACACTCTTTTAATAACAAAACTCATTCGTTCTTACACACATTGTCATAAATTCAAATCTAAAAAGGATTATTTTTGTGATTTTTTGTTGTTAATGAAAAAATATAAATAATACAAATTTAATTTAATAAAAATAAAAATGTAAATAAAAAAATATTCCTATTATTATGTAGATATGTATTTAATAAAATGAAAAGAAATTCTGGATTAACACTTACGTCAAGGGGTTTTTTGAGCACAATCCATCCGGACTCAGCTTGAATATCAAAATATTCAAGATCATTCGGATTATAGGGAGCACTTAGACTGTATACAATTGCACCATTATTATCAGCATCTTCGTCAGAGGCAGATACACGTAGAATATTTGTACCGATACTGGCATCCTGTTTCACGTTCTCGACATATTTCTGTAAATGAAAATGTTTGGCAGTTAATATTTGTTGGGATTTTAAAATGAGGGAACTCAATATGGGTCTCTCGTTGGGCGCCAATTGTGGTTGACTTCAAATAAAAAAACATTTTTACTGCATTTTTCGAATAAAGGAATGCGAAAGGATAGAGGAAGTTGCACTGAAGCGTGGTATTATTACTACGTATCCTTAAAATATATTTTGGAGTACACATTATGGCAAAAATTCCACATTTTAATAGCAGTAGATATGTATAAATACAAAGAGATAGAGTGAGAGAGTGAATGTCAGTACATACTTCAGTAGCAATCTACCCAAAAGTTGTTCGTAGCAATTCCTCAAATTAGGGCTCACGCCGGGTGCCACTTTCTTCGATAAAAAGACATCATTTTGGAAGGTTAAACAAAAAATGAAACATCGGCACTCCGTCGTTTTTCGGATGGAAAATCTTAAAGACGGTTTCGATTTGTGTACAAAATGGGATGTGAGATAAATTTAAATTAAACCAGTAAATTTGCAGGTCGATTTATCACAGAGTAGCAAAAATGACGCTTTATCTACTCTTGTCTGTTCATTCAAAGGAACTTTTTTAAAATTGAAAAGACGTTGATACGAAAAATGTTTGACAAGTGTTTAATTGATGTTGATACTTAGAATACGATTTTTGGGAAAGGGTCATATTAACAGGCTTCATGTCGGGCGCCACTATGATTTGAAACTCGAATGTACACAAGGACATTACTTTTGTATATTTTTTTGACTCACCTGTCGATCGAAAAGTGGCGGATTGTCATTTACATCGGTAATCTCCACTGTAAACGAGCAAACACCTTCCAAGCTCGGTTCACCCTGATCCGTAGCCTTTACTGTCACCGACACGAATTTACCATCATCACCTTCACGATCGAAAACTTTGTTTGTTGATACCTCTCCAGTTTCTTCGTCGACGGTGAACTTGGTACCCTTCTGGTTCGGCTGCTGGACTATGGAGTATTTTACCTAAAAATAAATAAATTGAAATTTAGTCAGCAAAAGCTTAATACCAAACAAAAGAGAAAACCAATAGCATAATAATAATAGATGAATGAGTTTAGTCAAAGGCAAGCTGTTTTCTGTTTTCGGGTTAATCCTATACTAAGTCCTGAATAGAAAAATCCAAAATTGTTCGTATACCTTAAATTAATCTGGGAAAACAGACGAACCGAAGAACTATTATTAAAAGCCTGTAGTGTGTATATGGTGTATCCTTATGTAACTATAGGTAACAAAGGACTTGTTTCATAAATATTTTCTGTAATAGGATAATGATAAAAGACCGGTACTGCATAGGCACACACCCGTAAATATTGCATATGCATAATAGATATCGATATACGGTGGATAGTCAGCAGCCCATCCATTAAATATTCAGTCGGCAAGTGGGGTGGGCGGCGTACAGTCTCTGGATACTGGATAGTAATAAGGGAGGTAACGGATGCGCACCCGATACTATATCAACTGAATATCGAATGCGCTGTTGAGTTTTTTTTTTTTTTTTTTTTTCCTTTGTTTCAATGATTTTACGGATTTTTTCATGCTTCCGGGTGATTGAATTACTTATGCCACTTGTAGCGGCAGTACCGTACATCAATGAAAAAGGTTAAGTGTATGAGGGTGTTATTTTTTCTTCCTCCTGTATATCCATCTGCCTCTCTTTGGTACGTTATTTAAATTTAATTGATCTTGTTTATGCTTGTATGATATTCAGTTTTAAAGAGTTCGTCAACAGATTTCAGGTTATGTTAATGGATATTATACAGCGAGTCGATATTATATTTATCGGACAGAATTGATTACTTTTATAAAGACGTGTCCTTGGTTTCATTATGCATGATGCATTTAAATGAAATACTATGTACAGAAGTGTAAGGTAAGCGGATAAAATGAATGAATGAAGAGAAATCCTGGAGATGGTGAGATTATGATTTAAAAATATTGAGCAATTCGGAGATGAATTGACAGAGTTGTCATATCTAATAAGGAACTTTCGGTAAAATAAGTTTTGACCCAGAAATCGTGACTAATCTTCTTTATGAAAGGCTGAAAATATAAGAACTCTCATATTAATTTTGATGTACAAAACAAACAATCCCATAACTATAGCCAACAGTTGTGATGTGGGTACCTCACATTGAGCGCCATTTTCATTGAGTGAAAACCATTTTGCTATAATGATTTTCAACTGCAAATTTGCCAAGTAAACAAAAAAAAAACCGACAGAATTGGGTGACAAACTTCATGTCGAAATGTTATCTGTGTGGCAATAAAAAAATGTATTCAATAGCATATAAAGATACGAAAGCAATATTATTACTTCAGGGAACGGAACTTATTTCGTAAGTGGCTTTCATCCCAAATCAGAAAATAAAATTGTGTGTTGTGTGTAGTGTGTTGTTTGTTCTCAAAATGCACCCTAAGAAATTAAAAAGAACTTCGAGCAGTTCCATTGACTTCCTTACTATTTCTCACTCGTTTACTTTTTACAACGTTCAAGTTGTGCATCGAATTGGTAAATACCTAACCTGAAACTACAAAAATGAAAGAAAAAGGGGGAAACTGCTATCAGACATAACGTACTGAAATATGAGACCATGTGTCATGAACATAAAACTTTGTATTCATGGCACTTTGAAAGCTTATATCGTCGGAACGGAACTAATAATCGTTAAGTAATAAATATATGTAATGCCAAAATAGATATACTTTGTCGTTCCATTTCATTATTTAATATAGCATAGAATAATGTATATATATCCTTTATGATAATGATGACGTTTGCTTTCATATTTTCCATAAACTATCCTCAAGTCATTTTCAAGCTACCTATGACGAGCATAAGGTTTGACCCACATAAGGAAATTTAACTCACTCATTCGTTGACATTAAAGCCAAAATGCTTCCGTCAAGACGTTCGATAGTTGATTTAAGGTGCGCTCCTCGATGAGGCACACTTAGACAAATATTAATCGTGTGATAGAATTGAATAGAGGGTTTGAGGAGAAATCTAGTCGAAAAATGTCTGCCCGAAGAACTAATCACTACCCAGTTAAGATTACCATGCTCACCATCCGAAATATTTTGTGGATATTAAATAAAAAATAGAAATAACAAATAAATTATGACAATTTATTTGTTTTTTATGTTTTGTTGAAAAATAGTTGGAAATTGTTTTGCATTTTTGAGACAATGTGACAATAAAATCAAATGTGTGACTAATGGCAAATGGTTACCCAATATAGGAGCGGGTGGATTCTGACAGTTCATGGTAGCCATGTTATTTTATCCAATCTTAATTTTGTCGGTATTTTTATTTATTTATTTATTTTTTTTTTTTTCAGTTACCAAAGACAAAAAAAGACAAACAAATATTATGTGGCGCATTAATGTATAGAGATGTGCTGCCACCTTACGGATGACTGAGCGCAGTAAAAAATTAAATAAATAGGTGGCGCAACAGGCATGTAGAGTGTAGACACCCTAGGCCTGGCTTCTCGCAACCATTCGTTTTGTGTGAGTTTTTATTTTTGAGACGAATGGAAGGGACCTACAACTTTATGCCGAGTCCGAACGGCTGAATTGAGAAGCTTTTTCAGAACAGTCATACTCTCGGATGTTTGTCAGACATTCGCGAGAGGTGGCGCAGTAGAAAAAACCTTAAGATCTAATTTGTGTTTTTCCGGGGATCGAACCTGGGATCCCTCGCACAGTAGTCCAGCACACTAACCGCTGCGCTACTGTGCCCACTGAGCTCAGTCTGCATCTAAAAAAAAGCGCAATAAGATCTTGAAATATAAAATATTTTCCTTGGCCCTAGCAACTGTTATTCAGGAATTCTTTTATTTATTCCTTTTTTCCTCGGTGAGGATGCTACCCACAAAGATATTAGTAACTACATAATTAGAAAACACAAACTGCAATAATACATTGGCAACGCAGACCTGGCAAAGAATTTGTCGATTTCCCCAAAAAAAAAATTAAGCGAGCAAATTGTGGATAAAAGATTCGTCAAGTATTGAAAAAAATAAACAGTATTCAAATTTTAGGGGGATGATTTTTGTTCACGCCTTTGTAGACCCACCAAATAGAAAAAAAATTAATTTTCTTTAATTTTTGAAAGATTTTCGACAAACTATTTTATTGTCATCATCAGCAACAAACTGAAAAAGTTTACATTTTAAAATCGATTCATTGAAATGAAAATAAAAAAAACATCTTATACAATTGAAAACATAAAGAATACTAAATTATAAACATTTAAGGTGTCGGTGGACAGAAACGTCGTAGATTTTTATTTATAGTAGTCCTGATAGACAAACGCATAATTTTTATTACTAGCCATCAACCAGATGCAAAGCTGCCGGAATATCTTTTTAGACAATGTTGACGCCATCTGTGAACGTGTAAGAAAACCTCAGCCCAAAAATCTAGTACAGTACGATTTTTCTGTGGTCAAACCCCAACCAACTTCAATGTATTAAGCCGTCTACCTTCCGGCATCTCTGCCGTTTCTCTTTCTCTTTTTGTGGCGATCATTGCGGCGAATAGTTCGACCGTTCTTAAATTTTAAATATAGTTTCTTGCAAAAAGTGGTGACAAAGTCTTATTTTTTATAGTTCGAATTCGAAATTATTTACGCCCATAAAAGGAAATTTCTTTCAAAATGTCAGCTTCCTAGTTCTTGCCGTTTGTGCTGGGCGTTGATCCCCAATCATTAATCAGTCAGGACAAAATGTTCTATAATATAAGATCTGATGCCTATTATTTTCACTTATTTATTATTTATAGACCAAGAGCTAGCAACGTTTTTTCTCAAGTCATTTTAGCAAGGCTGTAACTTTGTGAGCTTAGTTCGGGGTGACTACTGAACACGAAAATATATTTCTGGAAGCGCTGCGTATTCAATATCTCTGAATATTTTACAAAAATACTACACTTGAATCAAGTGCTAAGATTCAAAGCATTCCTCGAAAGATACAAAGTTGCAATGGATAATTTTTAGCTATCTATCTATCTATCTAATCGATATCTTCTATTTGCAATGATATTTATTTTATATTTTCCTACTGCGTGTCTTAACATAATGAAACCCTCGTCACTATCATCATCATTGAAACAATTAACCTATGTACCAATATAATGACAATCACGTATCCATAATGAAAGTTACCATTACGAAGATGTTAAATAGAATGACCAAAAACGTTTTCGACACCACATCCCGTAGTCACGTTTCACAAATAAAACCATCACTAGTCTAAAAGTTTTCTTAGAATCCCATGTCTGTCATTCAGTGCATCATTAATCAACTTAAAATTGTCTTTCTCAAGTCAATATTTCGGGTCACTAAGAACTTAATGTCCTTAGGAGAATTTTCTTTTTGTTTTATCATTTTTATTATATGTACCTATAACAAACCATCCGCCCATTTAACTAACGAAGCTTTGCTCTGTTGCGCTATTTCCAAAGCCGGTGGCTGCACGAACTATGCATATATACCTAAATCTCCTTAAAGTTCTGTAATTAAAATTTAATAGCAAACTTAGAGACTTGCTCTATGCTGCAGAGGCACACTATACTCGTCGGTTTAACGTATGTTTTATGCGTTCCACTAAACGAGCAACGCGCTCCACGTCGTCGTCGTCGTCCTTCCAAGTTTCATGCACCTCTACACTTGCATCCATTAAAACGAGCAAAGGATTTATTGGTCTTTGTTCGGGGCAGGAAATTGCATTTTCTTCTGTCGACACAACACTTCCACAGGACATTTTGTATGTCAGTGGGTGGTTTAACTTCTGACAACATTAAATATTTATTTCTTAGAAATTTACTCGCCTCGCTATTTCAATTCTCAATTGCAGTTCGTGTTGAAATCCGTAAATGTCAAGTTCTAGACAAATATTACATTTTCATAGTATGTACCTTTGTAATGTCACATTGAGTCCTATCAAGGACACACACAAATTGCAAAAACCAGTGTGGCTATCTAAAATACTGAAATAGGTTTTTCCCTTCGTCAGGACATCAGATTCAGATGGAGAATCGATTGAAAAATATACTGAGATACAATGCATTTTACTCAGAGGATTACAGTCGTCATAGTGTCCTGTTTTATATGAAGAGGAGGTAGAGAGTGGTTTCGCTTGAAATGAAAATTTGATTAGAATAAAGAAAATGACACATGGAATCCGGATATTGTGGCAATACGTATATATGAGTTTTCAATTAAAATCATTTTATTTGGAAAATGAGACGATTGTTTGGTTTATTATTTATAGAAATGTTTGATCAGCGGAAATGAATTGCGAATGTCCATTGTCCACTATTATGTATCTGAATTCTGAACTGTGTGAAATGAATTGGCGACTCTTGAACAAATAGTGATGATGATGTGTAAATATCTCGTAGCTCTAGGTTGAAAATAATATTATACGCAATTCGGATGGAAATTTTGTTTTAGTGGACTTGATAGGGGATTATGGAGGATGGCCTTCTGTTTTCATATCGACAGATTGAATGATTCTCTGTTCCTGAACAGCGTTGCTGTTCGTAGGGCTTCCATCAGGCATATCATGTTAGCATAGGTTATGATCATCTATAGGGATAACTTTGTGCGTGATTTCAAATTGTTATATACACTCCGCGCCACTTGAATAGCACAACCCCTAAGCTCGGTTTTCTATCGCGCACTGGTCCCAAACCAAGCATGCTAGAGATCTATTTTTTTTTAATTAAAATTCATTTAATTGTTACGATTTGAACAGAAGTAAGATTTAAAACTAAAGCTTTAAGTATCAAAAAAAATTTGTTAACTAAAAACCGGCAAAATATGGGGTCCTAATTTTGCGCCACTTGAATAGAACACCTAAACGAAAAAATCATTTTAGAGAATTCTGCTTCTTAAATTTAATGTAATTGGAGTATACTAGAATTAAAAAAAATTTTTCAATTGAGTTCTGAGCCACTTTTCTGCTCCAAAATTCACACATCTGGTTTGGAAGGGATGCATATACAAATTGGCCAAATAATTCAGCGAAATCGAGCTCCAAGCTAATTCGATGGCTTGGGATAGTTTAGATATAAATGTAGGAGTGCCCCAAGGATCTATTCCTTCCCCAACTCTATTTCTTCTCCACATCAACGATTTGCTTGGATCGATAAATAATAATATCTACAGCTTTGCTGATGACAGCACTCTTATATTCTCTATCTCGAACAGTGGGCCTGTGAATGCGGCTACATCACACGGTCAAAGATGTGAACTTAACAAATTAGTTCTCTAAATGGTGATCTGAACAAAATCTTGAAGTGGGGAAAAGACAACTTGGTTGTATTTAATGCAAACAAGACGCAGCTCACAACATTTTCCAGGAAAAATGCATCAACAGTTCCTCAGATCCAAATGGATGACCGTCCAATCCATCCCAAGGACTCAATGCATCTTCTAGGAGTCGCAGTCAATTCAGGAATCACATGGCAGGACCACATATCCTATATCGCAAGATCGGCGTCCGCTAAATTGAGCTACCTATTTAGAGCAAAGAGGTACTTTAGCCCAAAGCAACTTCTCCTTCTCTACAAAGCACAGGTTAGACAAGGCCTGGAATATTGCTCCCATATAATGGAGCTCGGCCCCAAAACATTCACTTAACCTACTTGACAGCATACAGAGACGAGCAGTTCGACTTATGGGAGACCCTACACTCACATCCAATCTGCAACCGTTGGTGCACAGAAGACAAGTCGCTGACCTATGCTTGTTCTATAGGTACTTCCATGGTAGATGTTCCGAGGAACTCAAGGACATTATCCCTCGAAATGCAACTTTTGGGCGCCCTCCAAGACAGGCTGCTAATGCTCATGACCATACAGTACACTTGACAACCGCGAGGACATCATCTTTCCAAAACTCCTTCTGTTACAGGACAAGCAAACTTTGGAACTCGCTTCCTGGGGATATATTTCCAGAAGACTACAATTTGCAGCAATTTAAGTGCAGAACTAACATACATCTGCAAACATCTCGGGGCGCTGATGAAGCGTTATAGGTTTGCCTTTCCCGGGAGAAGTATTTAAAAAAAAAGGTGAATCGGTCAAGGCGGCAAACGAGAATCGATCCCAAGTCGACGGACGGACGGGCTACTTAACGATTGGGAACAACAACTTCTTCTAGACGACTGGGAAAATGTCCTTTTTAAGCCTTACTGTGCTTAATCCTATAAGAAAATACTCAATCTAAACAAGGAAAGTATTAGAAAGCTAGTGGGCTTTCATTCATTTTCATTCATTCATCATTCATTCATTTTCAATATCCCCCTTATCCATTAAGTGGGTCGCGGGTGTAGGTTGCTCAAGTTGACCCTCCATAGCACTCGATCCTCCGCCATCGACTCCAAATCATTAAGGGCAATCCCCATACGGGTAGAGGAGAGATTATGAATTTGATCTAACCATCTCATCCTGGGTCTACCTAGGCGACGCCTGCCCGATGTTACGGATTCCATAGCACGTCAAGGGATCCTGGTCGGGGACATAGTGGGCTTTCTCTAGCTTAAAATATCATCTTAAGGCTGGGTGTTCGAGGGTATACGATTTTTCGCCCCGATGGGGCTTGCAGGGCTTAAGAGATAATTGATTGCAGTAAACGGCTTTCGACAGTAAATAAATAGACGCTGTTAGTGACCGTCTTAGAATTTTTATTTTTTGACTTTTATGTACCATAAAGTCCCAAAAACGTCACTTTTTGGGTGTTTTTTTTTTCGCCCCGGTGGGGCAATATCTAAATGGAACTTTTTTATTTTTTTTATGATTTTATTTTATAGCCAATGGGTTAAATTAGTTAGTGACCGTCTTCGAATTTTGATTTTTTGAGTTTAACTATTATAATCTGCAAATTAAGGTGACCAAAAGGAAACAGTGTTTGTAGAGCAACCAGAACTTATTTTTGTCAGCTTTTCAAAACAGAATAACATTCAAACATTTATGTATCCGTTCATTGAATACAAATTAAAGATTTGGTTCATAAAATAGTTAAAATTGCATTTTGAAAAGTTAACAATTTAACAGCAGTTTCATTTTTGTTTCAGAACTCACGCTCACATATGCAATGTAGTTCACAAAATATCCGACACAGCGCTAATCGTTTTCTCTATAATTTTGCTCTCTCGCGAGAGTCTGTAATTTGCAGATTGTTGTTTTGCCGCATTCGTTGCCACTGGGATATGGAGAAAACTAGTTTGGTGGATCCTTTTTTTGGTTTTCTGATAGATACATACTAATTACTTAATAATATTATTGTTGTTGTTTTAAGTCAATCGAGCATTGTGATGTGAGGCATAGAGGCAGATTGGATAAATATCATCGTAGACGTTACCTACAAAACTGTACACGTACGTAACATAATTATGAATATGATAGGGAAATCAAATCGAAATGAAAAATTATATTGGGAGCGGAATATTTTTAAGGGATGATGAATGATGATTGATATGGATTGAGGGTTTGAGAACATTTGAGAATATGTATGGGAGTGGGAGTTGGGAGATGGGAGGTGAATGATGATTTTTTTTATTAGTTAGTAGTTGAGTTCAAATCAAACTACCTAAATGCAATTTTGGGTCATCGTAAATAAAATACCTACTGTATGAGGAAAGGGGTTGGTTGCTTTGCTGTTCCCTATTTTAGGCCGAACTTTTCAAAATAGATTAGTGGTTGTGTGTTTTAATATTTTGAAAATTATTGTGTGTAGTATAAGTATATATACACACCATCCGCTTTTATTGGTGATAGGTATTGAAATGGTCATCTTTTCATAAATCATAATGATTGGTCAATGTTTTGCATGACCAGTCAAGTGAGTC
The DNA here is from genome assembly GCA_949372485.1 of Cheilosia soror. Lineage (NCBI taxonomy): Eukaryota > Metazoa > Arthropoda > Insecta > Diptera > Syrphidae > Cheilosia > Cheilosia soror. The sequence continues at coordinate 125,989,506 of OX443561.1, forward strand.
AGACGTATTGTGTTAAGATCGCAGTTCGTATATGATTGCAAGGGCGCTTGGCGAGTTCGCGCAGTGCGAAGGAAGGTACCCTCCACAGGAAGGTACATTATCACTTTGTCATTACATTTGTAACGCCGAGAAGGATTCACCGGAGACCCTATAAAGTATATATTATTCTGAATCAGGATCACATTCTGAATCGATTTAGCCATGTCCGTCTGTCTGTCATAGGCGAATGAAATTTTGTGAGAAGACTTCTTTTTACTGTCGTCAGGTTGGTATTGAAAATGGGCTATGTCGGTCAAGTAGTTCTGGTACCTCCCATGCAAAACCAATATTAGACACATGCGTGTACATATACAGTACATACAGTGGAGGGTATCAAAGCATCGGCCAGGCCGATGATAACACTTTTACTTGTTTTTTTTCCGCATGATGCTGCCGTATATCTACAAAATTGATCTCATTATAGTCATATCCTCGGTCATATCTCTGTAGGGTGAAGATAATTACAATAAGTAATTTTTCTCTTCTAATGGGTGGAGGGGGATAATTAAAAAAAAATGCCAAAAATGCCAAAAACTATTATTAGTTTTTTTTTAAAACACTATTTGGCAGTAGTACAATATATGTATGTACATATAGGACATACATAATGTACATATATCCATCCATCAATCGGATGGAAAATATGAATTTTCCTATATAAACTTTGATGAAACTTGAGTTTGGCTCAACCATTTACCATTTGGGCTAGGCGTCCCCAATCAGTCAGGACAAACTTTTTATTAAATTAGATAATCCATACCTACATCCATAAATGGTGCGAGCAGGGCTGCAGCCGTTTGTTTTTGGATAGGATTTATATCCTATATAAATATATACCTAATATGTGTACTAAAAAGGAACCCAAACCCACAAAACAAAGCAATAATAACAAACTAGCCATAACAGGTTTTTATAAACAGCCAGCATAAAATGCCAAAAAATAAAAGCTAAGGTCAGGAATGAAAATTTGTATAGGTACATATTATGGATTTTGGATATTATTATTAAAATACATATTTCGATTTGATTTGTGCTTACGATTGCGATTGTACGAAGGCGATATTCATAAGTGTGCGTTAGGAAATTCTATATCACACACACTTTTGGTTTCAGTGTATTAGATAAACAACGTTTGCAGCAACAGGAGCAATAGCAACAGCAAGCACAGCTTGTCTCTTTCCCTTCCCTTTGGTTGTTTTGATTTATTTTGTTGTGCAGACAATTTTGTATTATTTTTATTAATTGAGCTGAGCGAGTCTGCACTCTGCAGTCACGATTGTGATCTTGGTAATGGAGGGTGTGCTCGGCTATTTTAAATTCTGTGCACTAATACATGTAAACACGTTTACTTGAGCACAGAGTTCGTAGCTGAGGGAGACCCACCCTTAACACAATGAATTTGATCCAGAGGCGGAATGCAGGTTCTGTATGTCTTGAGGATGAAAACATTCTTTGTGATTGCCAGGCACTTAATTGGTTAAGAAAACGTATATCCTTCACAAAGAGATACGTTTACCACCAGTGCTAAGGAACTCCGCTACTGAGGATATATTGGTCTTCAATATAGGGAGGTTAACCGTCTTCTCCTCCTCCATGATACAATAGATCTTTATAGGTCGAAGTCTCAGCCAAATTGGGCAGGAAAATTAAAAAAAAAAAATCAATGGAAGCATCGCAGATGTGTCACTTAAGCCCATTATTATGGTCGGCACAAGCACAAGCTCGACTAATTGCAAAATTCCGAGTGAAGTAGTAATAGAGTACAATAAGTCAAGCAATGGCGGTCGGCAAAACATGGAGGCTCAAACTGTATGCGAAATACTGGCTGTACACAGCGGCAGTGTGTTTAAGGCCTATTTTAACATATGGCTGAGTTAGGGAGAACGTTAAATGACATCTCACCGCTTTGTAGCAGCAAGGCGGCCGAAACCTCTATCAAGCTTAGAGAGAAGACTATCTTCACCTTAGCCCTGCGAGAATGTTGCCATTTAATCGAAAGCTGCAGTCTACCTAATCTCTGCCCTTGCCTTTAATAGGTAATTCACTACAACAATTCCTAACAAAGGAGAATGGATCAACAGAGTAAGAACATAGCTATTAAAGATTGTTGAAAAGTGGATATCGATGCAGCCTATGGCGTATTTTGGGATACACTTCTTCAAAATATTAAGTACTAATACGTTTACTCTTTGCTGGTGTCAGGCCCAGGCAATATATGGATATTCTCAGAACTCATACAAAAACGGATCAAAGGCGAATGTATTTCTTGGCCTTTAGGTACTTCTGTATAAGAACTCCGCTGAACAGGATTATACAAATTATTAATAGTGGCCATTTGTGAAGCGAATTTGCTTTTTCTACCAATCTTGAAACTTGCCAATGATGAGGAAAATACATTAAAAATGCATGACCGAAAATAACTTCGCGTACAGGTGCTACTACTGATTACTGCACAAATGCTACTGAAAAAGCTATTTGGATGTTGAAGAACCATAATCTATCCCTAGCTCCTCAGCCCTTAGACACAACAAATGGTATAGACTCTTGATAGTTACTTCTTTTATGATTAAGATGATCTGGAAAGAGTTTAAGAGACTCCTCGGCAACGTTGCCGCAAAGAAAAAAAAAGTGCGGGCCTTTTTGAGGGCCATTTGCAAATAACTGGGGCCACCACCACATTTCGTCAAAGAAAATTACCTATTCAAAAAATTAACAGGGTGTCCCAGTTAAGCGGTATAATCCTTTAAGGGAAGATTCTTGAAGTACTGCTAAACAAAATTGTGTGGCAGGGGGGGGCCTATTCTCACCCTATTTACAGTTATAGCCCCTCAAATTGGGTGACATCGAATTTCGAGGTGTTACCACTTAAAACTCTATAACTTCTAAACTATTATAGGTGCATAAATTGTTTTGTACATTTTGAAGACAAATTTGAAAATGTTTTCTTTCATTTGTTTACTTAAAATGCTTTTTCTCTAAATTTGTACTTAATAAATTTTAATTTTTTATGAAATATTTATCCTTGAATAATTTCCTAAAAACTACACTGGTCGGCATAAGTATTTTTGACAAAACTAAAGTTAATTCGACTCATAATTTGAACTTACTTCATGTAAATTTTAGTACCAATGGAAAGGTCATTTAAATTCCGTTTGAATGATACAAAACTTTCCTTAACCCATTAAGTACCCATTGAAAATTTGGAACTTTTGTAAAAGTCTACTTTTTTGACTTATTTCCTCGGTCAAAAAAAAATGTTTTGAAGCAAAAAATGTCTACAAACAATTCTAATAGCGACAGCAAAAAAATTTGTCAAAAATCTCTTCGCTAATATTTTTTATGATTTTTTGAATGGGATGATCTCAGAAAAATTTTGTATGAAAAGGAGGAAAAAGTTTAGTCACTTAGTAATTTTTAGCAATTTTCAAAAAATCTTAAAAAATATTAGCGATTTAGCCATTTTTTGTCAGATAAAAATTGTCAAACAAAATTAAGTTAGAATAATAAACTGACGTATCTACCTATGAGCAGTGGTTGACAGTTAATTATAGAATATGAAAAAAAGCTTAACATTGGTAAGTGGATCTATGTTTTATGAAATCAAAAAATTAAGATTTACGGGCCATTTTGAGTTGGCCCGGGGCAAAGGGCCAAAATACAAAACAGTGTGCCAAATGGCCCGATCGGGCACATTGTGGCAACGCTGCTCCTCGGATTCATCTGTGTGCTTCAATGAAAAGACAAACAAATTGGAGTTAAACAAGTTATTTCCCAGTTCTCTCAAAATTGCCGTGACTATCGTCACTAGGATAGCCTAGAGATTCCAGTGTATGTAAAGCCATTTTTCGGGATTAGTTTCTTCCAATATACCTCATTCTGCATCAATAAAATTGTCTGCACAAGCAAGCAGCATCCGGTCTGGGACCGGTTAGGCTACTGACCGTATTTTTTCTATACAACCTTTTTGAAAAAGTGTCACTGTTAAATCCGAGGAATAAATTGACTTCTAGTATTAATTTTCCCAACGCACTTCTTTCTATCTTCACCTGCAAAGAAGTGTTGAGACCTTCGCTGTCAGGAAATAGTATTGTGACTCTGTTACTATGGCTTAGATGTCGCCTTTTGTTGGACTTTTAAGGAATGAAACCCGGCGCAGCTTTTAGTACAACAGACCAACTAAACTAGTCTGGTTGTTGTATTTTTTCCTATACCTGACATGGATTGATATAATTCAAAAAAATGTTACCCTTCCTAACCTAATATAAGGTACATCGCTTTAATTGTTGCACATTTGGAATTATGGTATTGCCCATAGGTATAAACCAGCGGAGGTTTTCCAGACTTGTGTTTTGAGTCCAGAATTCACCCCAAACTAAGGTTAGGTATAGGCTTGTCATAACAACCAACGCGTTGAAAAAACTTTTCCACGGTCTCCGTCTGGAATAACTCGTTCACTAACTGACAGCTCCAGATGAATTCAAAATATGAACCTTTAGAACCCAAAGGCTCTTGGAAAAAACTCAAATTATACGCCCTATCTTACTTAAGGTGGGTTTCCACATGTCGGTTGATTGCCAAAGTTTGACAACTCTCGTGTTTATGCCATTGAACGAAACCACCGTCAGTTCATTTCCACTTATGCCAATTATTGGCAAAAAATCGTTTGTCAGTTGATTGACAAACTTATGGACTCGATGCCAATTAATTTTCACTGTCAATTATAGACAAAGTGACATTTTGTTTGACAATTCAGCTATTTCCACTTGTCCAATGGTTTCTTTGTCAGTTATTGACAAACGCTGTTAGTCAATTCATTGACAAGCAATTTTTCGCTATTTCCACTTGCCAATTGTTTAATTGGCATAAAAATACGTCAATTGTCAATTTCAAATCGACACGTGGAAGCCCAGCATTACTTACTTAAGGTGGCGCTACAGTCCCGGGGTGGACCTGGGCCTCAACCAACAAGCGTCTCCAGCCAGCACGATCTTTGACCAGATGTATCCAGTTTTGCACGCTAAGTTGGTTAAGGTCCCCTTCCACTTGCGTGCGTCACCTGAGTCGCGGTCTTCCTCTACTGCCCCGTCCCTCGGGTGAGGATTTTAAGATCTATCTATCGGCGTAAAATTTGAGTGTAACCTTTCTTGTCACATACACTATATCTTATCACAATCTTCACCAAAAAAAGACAAACGGAAACGGAACAAGTACATTCAGTAAGTCCATGAGTAAAAGAAAAAAAAATGTATTTCACTTCATTATCTCTTTGTTTCATTTCATTTCTTCTTCCTCTCAATTTTCCCGTTTCCCTATTCCCGGTTAATTTCCAAAAGATTAATGAACAAAAATACAAATTAACCGACAAAGAGAAAAAAACCGCTCGAAATGAAATAAAAGCCAAAGAAAAGCGAACCGACGACCAGCCAGAGTCGGAGAGGATCTTAAGAAAACTTTCCGCCATCAGGACATCAAAAAAGAAAAGAGAAGAATCTCCCGCAGAACTCAAACACTATATGGAGTGTCATTTTTCGAAATGATTTATGATAATGATGTTTCAACGTGAGCACTAGCAAGTATGAGGGTGTTAATGATAAGCGCTATACCCGCGACCATAACACTACACCAACACTGTCTACAATCTAAAGGCGAGTTTGTATTTTTGTTCGCGTCCTCTGTTTCTGTGTTGGGAAGCAGGAGTTTGTTTAAAATTATGTAACACTAATATGAATGTTGCACCGTCATGTTCAAAGTTTGAAGTTGGGCACTGTGTTGGTGCCATGTAATTATAGGACCTCGTACTAAATGGTATTTTGTAATCAAATTTGTCTACAGAATTTATTTCTGCAGTGGATATATTTTTTTTAATTGTATTGTACTAGTGGTTTGTAGTTTATCTGGTTTTGATTTACTACAATAGCTTGGGAAATTTGTAGAGTTCGTACGTGCTTCCGACGATGTAATCACATAAAAGGAAGTTTGGTATACTGATGGTATCAACTGCAGGTACCATGAACTTTGGAGTGACTTGCTGTATGGACCCTCTAAAGGTAGAGTAATTATCTTTTGGGATGTGAAGGAAAACAAATTCCTCTCTGGCAGTATATCAATGGTAAGTCTAGTAAGGTTAGCACCCGTAATTCACTCAATGCCAGTGGTAAATTAATTTCCCAAGACTTAATGTTAAGGATATGTTTTGCACCCAATTGCAAACAGTGTTGCTAAAGTCGTTAGTCTAGGATCTAGTTCAATTGGGATGATTCCTTTGCACATCAAATTTATAAGCGAATGTTAAGCAATGAATTTGATTCTAGACAAATGGAAAGTAAGTGAATAATTGGAGTCTAGGTCTGTAGAAATGAAGAAAGAGACAAAAAGTAGGTGATTGAGTTTTTAAAGACTCGATATGGAGCATGGAGCAGAATTTTAGAGAAAAAAGGTTCAACGGATGTGCAATTGTTTTCGACAAAAGAGCATGGTACCAAACTCTGTCAAATGCCTTTGAAATATGAAGCGCAACAATCTTCGATTCACCAAAGTGATGGAGAGATTGGGTCCAATTCTCAGTGAGATAAGTCATCAAATCGCCAGTGGACCTGTTGCCACGAAAACCGTACTGTCGGTCATTGAGGAGTTTCCGAGATTCAAGATATTTCGTAAGCAGACGATTTATCAGCGTTTCCATGACCTTAGAAAGATTGGACGTAAGTGCTATGGGTCGGTAATTGGTGGGAGAAGAAGATTCGCCTTTTTTATGGGCGAGCTGGACAAATGCTGTTTTCCACCTACTCGGAAAGAGTCCAGAAGAATAGGACAGATAAAAAAAGCTTACGCAGTGGTTTTGCCAGAGGGGAAGAACACCTCTTCAGAACGATGAGGGAGATACTGTCTGGACCAGCGGATTTATTTGAGATCATTAAGTAGTCTTGCAACTATATGAGTGCGAAAATGGATTATTCCAATGGACGCTCTCGAGTACAGGTGGGGACAAAGCGCAATCTGGGAGCAACGAGCTGGCTGCGAAATGTGCAGCGAGCAAGTTAGCTTTGTCCAAAATGCTGACAGCTGGAGTGTCATTGTAAATGAGCGTTGGGATCGATGACGAGGCGGAATTCTTAATATTTTTTACAAATGACCAAAAGTTTTTACTACTCTTGGGACATTGTAGTATTTTTTGCCTCAACTTTTGGTCATTGACATGCTTTATGAGGGCATAAATGTTTCGCCTCTGCAAACACTGGCATGTATAGGAACAACTAGTGCGTTGAAAACAACACCGACTGGTGGGTTGGAAACGCTTCTCAACCCGCTACTTATGGATCTTTACATGCAAGAATCGGCTGCCAAAAGTGCCTACATGTTGACGTCACCCTACATAGACTTTGATAAACCATTCTCTTGCTGGTTTTCGGGCAGGGAAGAATGGGACAACAAGAGGGCTGACGAACTGGCAACGACTTAGAGCAGGCACTTCAGTCGATCAAACCACCAATCTGCAGTCTCATGAGAGCGAGTGGAATACAAGATCCGAATGAAATTCAATATCAGGTGGAAAACACGAACAACCTGTGACATATCACGCAAGATGTGGCCAGAGTACAACAAAAGCAAGACCAACGAACTTTTGCGATAAGATAGGATATCGTTGCCCAGGTTTGTTGGGGCCCTCACCGGTCACAACCTTCTAAGAAGCCATACAATGAAACTAAATCTCAACAATGACGACATTTGTAGCGGCTGCGGTGATGAAGAAGCCCACAAGGACACCTTTCACTTTTTCTGTCACTGCCCAAGTCTCTGTCACTTGAGGAATAGAACACCTGGAAGTTACTACTTTCAGGAAATCCAAGAACTCTCTAATGTCTCAATATCCAATCTTTACAGGTTACTGAGGCTAGACGAGATGGCTAGACAAAGTCGAGTATCTAACCACGGGAAGGATGAAATATAGCCAATACAACGCGGCTAACCCCATCCAAGGGTATCACAATGGGTCCACGAGGACCTGAGTGAGGTGAAGAAGAGGCTACTCAGCTTTACCAACCCGTAAATCTAACCTAACCTTCGCCTCTACGACCTGCGGGTCACTCTTCGCGACGCTAGGAAAACCCCAGTGGCCAACATTCCACCACTTTCTGGGGAAAGGTTAAATAGTTTTTTTTAAAGTTACATATATGACTCTGACTCGATTAATGCAGGTTTATTTACTTTAATCTTCTTATACATCAAACACTTCGTCTACTTTAGCGTGGTAAGGCTTAAAACAGATGCTGATGGGTGCTGAATAGCGAAGCCATGGTCATAGCTTTACTGCGGAGGTAAAGTCTTAAGGGAAGTAAATTACTTCGCTAAAGTGTGCCAAATAGGTTTCCATATGATCTTTTGCATTGCAGTTAATATGGAAATAAGGGATTAGCTTATCCTGTGATCCTTATGAAAACTAAATTGCTACTTGGGATAGTAATAATGTTGTCTGCCTACTACCTAATTGTAAATTTAACAAAGTGAATGGACCAAAATTCTATAGGTAGGTAGGTATTTTAAAATGCTGGGAGTTTAATTTTCGACCATTTGGAGCCCTATAAGTATACCCTACCGGACATAAGTATATCTATACTCATAGGTCATAGCAAACCAAAGTAATCTAATCAAAACAGCAGATGTCAACTGTCAAATTCTCTGAAGCTGAAAAAAATGCTACCGATTTGAAAAACCAACCTATTTTTAACCAGGGATAATCAGATGCAGTAGTAATAACAGAGAACGTAAATACATGAAGCGAAAGGAAAAGTTTTAAATGGCCCTACAACATTTTTGTAGTCCTTCCCGGTCGTCCGACTGGGCAAAAACTACGACGATTTGCCGCTATAAGCGTATGGGATAACACAAGATGCAGATAACAGGTCTGGTATCTGGCTGGAGATATAACAGAGAACCCCGAAATATCGACCTACCACACAATTGGGTATCAATCGGCGGTCTTTATAGAGAATTTTGATAAAGACTGTCAAATGTTCGCTTACAAAGTTCAAACAGTGCATTCGTTGTTAGTTGTTGACCCAACCGAAATTTTGAGGGCTGCATTTCCGAGTCGTCTAATCTCTCGTTTTGGCCGGCAAAGTCGCTTCATTTAACCGTTCCAGACTTAAATTTGTGGGGTTTTTTGAAGTCACGCACGAGTATATGTCAACAAGCCTTAGACTCTAAGACCTCAAATAGTACAGGATGAAAATTAGCAGTAGCTCCGATAGCTACCGACATCGCCATTACGGGTGCACTTCGATCTACACCCAATGCAGCTATGAACTGAAGACCTTTCTCAACTTCAAGCTGTACCTACTTAAGGTCGCAGACGAATTGAGTATGTATCGACAGTCAGGCTGTCTTTAAAGCACTCGAATAAAATTGCATCAAATCGAAAATAGTCAAAGATTGTAAAATAGAGCTTAAGGCATATTATGGGTATACAGAACCAAGTCAGCCTATGTTGGATCCTAGATCACTGCAATAGAGAAGGAAACGAATTCACAGACGAATCGGCAAAAAGGGGTGAAGAACTGAAGGGAAATAAACAAGTTGACGTCTATCCACGTTTGAGTACCTACATTCAAGGAAATTATCAAAAGGAGCATACAAAGAAACAGCCACACCAAAGACGGGTAAGGCCATCGTGCATCAAAGATTTGTGTCCAAAAATTTACTACAAGCTAACTAATTGCTTTAAGCAGGAAAAACCTAAGAAACAGGAATAGGGATCCTGAAAGACTAGGGCTTTGGGACACAGATATGTTTTGAGCCTTTTAATGATAATTAATGACATAGGCGTCGAGGAAGACATCACATGCATAGGTACTATGCGAATGTAATTCAATAACACAAACGCAAAACAAATTTTTAGGTGCCACTCCCTCAACAATGGGCGCAGTAGCGCAGTGGTTAGTGTGCTGGATTACTGTGCGAGGGATCCCAGTTTCGACCGCCGAAAAAAACTTTGCATCTTAAGGTTATTTCTACTGCGCCACCTCTCGCGAACGTCTGATAAACATCCAAGAGTATGACTGTCCCGAAAAGGCTTAACCTAACATTCTGTTAACTGAATAATATCTGAATCCGGTCCTATCGAATCGCGGGCCATATACGTAAGCGACCTATACAATCCCTGAAACAAATTCATCCCGTATTTCTCGTTCAGGGATCAAGCGATTTGGCCTAAAGTTTAACATTTTTTACCTATACTAACAACTTATCTCTATACTGCTTACCTGTCCATTGACACCCTTATCCTCGTCAGTGGCTTGAACTTTTATCACTGGACTACCATTGGGTGCGCCCTCCTCCACTTTCGGATAATATGTTCCACAGTCCTTAAACACCGGCTTATTGTCGTTCACATCGGTGATGAACACCACAACAACAGCTGTTGACGTGTGTATCGTTTGGTCACCGTTCACACAACACGACCCATCATCCATGGCCGTTACATTCAACTCATACTTGTCACGGTCCAGTGAAATCGCCTTATTATGCAGTCGTATCACTCCAGTAATGTCCTCGATAACAAACTGCCCGGAACTGGTGCCGCCGCCCACAAACCCAAAGCGTACATTGTCACCATCCTTGTCGGATGCCACTACAGTGGTTACCAGCGTATTTGCACCGGCATTCTCATCAACATTCGGTGTGTACACTTGCTGTGAGAATTTCGGCTCTTCATCGTTTTTATTTTTCGTGTAAATACGCACCGTGGCGGTGCCACTCTTCGATGGTTCTCCCTTATCTTTCGCTGTAACAATGAACTCATAGTAGGCATTGTTATTGTCCGCGTCCAATTGCTTATTGTTTACAATGATGCCATTCGAATCGACAGCAAAATGATCATCGGACACAAGATACTCGATTTCGGCGTTAGCACCTGAATCCGAATCCATTGCTTTCACACGCAGGATACTTGTGCCCAGTGGTATGTCCTCGTCCACGTTGTGCGCTTGATAATCGGGCAATTCAAATTTTGGCGCATTGTCATTCACATCTGTGACGCGGATTGTTAACTGTAAAAAATAAAAAAAAACTGATATGAAATCGTAATTCAATGGGAACTACGTGCATTTTACGGTTACCTCAACTGATGTGGAGAATCCTCCCGAATCCTCGGTGGCAGTCACAATCAATGAATACACATGCGGTTGTCGTAAATCCTCAAAATCCAATTCTTTGGCAAGTTTAACGATGCCCGACGATGGGCCAATGTTGAATGTGCCCGCTCCTTGTCCTTGAGCCTTCAGCGTGTATCGAATCTCTCGATCGGCAAAGGATTTTGCTTTCACCGAAATTATACTGCAAAAGAAGAAGAATCGTTTAGAGGATATGTGATAGATACTGACTACATGTATGGATAATATTGAATTTGATTATAGAGAGATGCTATAGGCATAGCATAATGGATATGGTTTTCGGGTCTGCTAGAAGTTTGTTATGGAAAGGAGTTTAACCGTGATTTGTGGTTTCTGTGCCTGTGGGCGATCGTAAAATATTTAATTTGATGTTTGCAGTAACACTAGTAATGAGTGTGCTGGAAATCGATAGAGGGTTTTTTTTGGCTTGTCCATAACAAGTATGCGTACGACAATAAATTCATGATAAAAATTTGGAAGCCTTCAATACGAGCTCGCAAAAATCGTTAAGTATGCATTAGTCTTGAAATAGGTTGCTACTATAACAATGCTAGTACTGAGTCAAGAACCTGTACCTTTCCAGGTAAAATCTATTGTGTTAAAATTTAGTACTCGAATGGGCGAGGTACCAACGAATTGTTGGATTGTATGGAATTTTTGCGGCATTCGGAAAGGAACTATTAACGATTAATGCGATTCCTTCATAAACCCAGCAATAAATGTAAGCATACAGAAGTTATAGTATGATTGGTTGTTTAAAGGTGGTCCAATACAAGTATTCCTTGTTCTTCATAGGTGACGGTAAATACAGGAAAAGGGGGAAATGTGACTAAACCACGCCTCTACAGTTAACATAGTTCTAGACTAACTATTAGTTCAATTTGGTGGTTAAATTTCATTCTCCAAAGCCGGTCAATGCAAACGGGGGCGATAATCACTTGAAGAATTTAGCCTTCAATGTTGTTCACATCCTTTTTTGCTATAGTGCTCATGCGACTGCACCCTAAAGCAAGACTGGGGGGCAGCCTTGCATTTACCCTTAGGCCAACTAGGCCAAGGCCTGAGGCAACACGACAGATGGGGCACCACGAAAACTGCAAAGCAAACGCAACAATTGAAATTGAATTTACATGACGATCCTTTCAATTCTTATTATTCTTCATCACTTAAACCTTCTGTCTGTCAACTATGAGGTCTAGCTAGACCTTTCTGACTCTTGATGGGAGTTTTGTTTAAAACATAGTGCCAATAGCTTCGTGAAAGTTCAGGATAGGGTCAACTATAGATTCTCAATAAAATACGCCTATTGTTAGTTCTGTCAGTGAAAAATGTCTGAACTTACAATTTTGTCTTACAATATTGTCAGAAATGTCATTGTCAGCTCATTGTAAGACATCCATCTGACAATGAAATTATCAGGTTGCTGAAGATAGTCTGAACAGAACAAGTCTGAAAACAAAACTTTTATTTTTGTCAGACAATTAGGACATTGTAAGACTCATTGGAAATTGTCAGATGTCATTGTTTATGGAAAAACAACAAAAAAAAATAAAAAATTTTAACGTAAAAATTTTGAGAAAAAAGCATTTTAAATAAAAAATGTAATAACAAATTTTCAAAATTTTGACTTTAAGGAGCCATAACTTTTTTGTAGCTGCTCAGATGTACCCAAAGTGCTTTAGACTTGCATGCGCTACTAAATTGTCTTTTCAAAATGTACAAAACCATTTTTTTACCTATAATAGTTTAGAAGTTATATCATTTTAAGTGGTAACACCTCCAAATGAGAGGCCACCCATTTTGATGGGCTATAACTGTAAATTGGGTGAGAATAGACCCCTCTGACATACAATTTTTTATTCGGCGGAATTTCAGGAATCACCTCTTAAAGGATTATACTTCTTAACTGGAACACCCTGTATAGAGCCACCATAGAACATTCTGTCTGCCCTATTCGGTAAACGCCTCAAACTGCATTTGTTAAGGAAGTGACTGGCTCTTCTGCAAGTACCGTTTTTTTCCGTAGGTCAACAAATATTGGCACTACGATAGATCGTGGAGGAAACCCATGAAGTCCAGATCGATAGTCACAACTTTTCTTGTTGATAGAGTTACTTGTTAGGTATATAGCCCTAAACTTGGGTTTGCAATTGTTCACTATACTGTCACCCAAAAGGCCGCCCCTGTCCACATACTATTTGCAAACGCTTCAGTTACAGCCCGCTGTCCAAGCCGCGTTTTATTATCACCAATGATCCATATGGATCGCTATCGGGTTCAATTTTCGTGATCCAGATATCGGATCCCAAAACCCAAAGTCGTTAAGTAATTTTACTTCAGAATGTTTCCACTTCTCTTCAGTGTTATCAAATACGGAGTTGCCAGAATGGCTGAATAAAAAATTTGCAACAATTTGCAAAATTTGTGGCAAATGACTGCTAATAAAGTAAAACTAAATTGATAAGAACCAACGATTTACTAGCTATATAAAAAAATCTTTCAATCCTATCAACCAAGCAGGATGGTAGGAAGGATCCATGTAGAGCTATTATAGCTATCGCTAACCATTAAAAATAATTTTGTTCTTAAGTAATTGAGTCCTGACGGAGAAGTCATGAAAAAAAAAAGACCTAATTGAAAATAATTTTAGCCATTTTTTTGCGTCTATGACAGAACAGTTGTTGGCATTCACATTTTATTTTTGTTTAAGCCAACATATACTGCCTATACGCACACACACACATTTAAATTGAAATTAACAATGACAACAACAACAACAGCAACAAAGCAAAAAAAAGAAAGTCAATCACAAAAATGACTTTTCAAAGTAATGGCGGAATCATCATCATCTTCACCCCCTTAAAGTAATTTCTTTGATTAAAGAGACACGTCGGTCGGAGGGAGCTCGACTTTCATCTCTAAAAAGAAGTAAACCACTTCCCGTCCTAAGGATTTGTTTTCGCAATGAAAAAAAACACACACACACAAACAGAATTTAGAAGCGAAAGGAACGATGGTGAATGGTGATTCTGATTATAATGGTACAAAGTACGAACGAAGTAAGATGTTTACAATTGCGTGCAGATCTCAAAGGTAACCCTGCATTCTTCGACACAGCATCAATGTTCATGTATCGCACGTGGGTTTGCGACTGCAATTCAGTGTGAAACTGAAAATTGGATCTGGATGGAGCGGATGAGGACATTTTTTCTCACCTCAGATGCAGTATGTAGTTGGGAATCATGTTGTAAGTGTCTACACTATGCCAATATTTTGATTTGAAGAAAATTCGTTGTGAGGTTCCATTTTTAGTTTTACTTTCCTTTTTTTTGGGGATGAGGTCTGTATTTTTAAAACGAAGCTTTAGATTTAGATCTATAGCATTGCAGGAGCACCTGATGATGTAGACTGGGATCACTGGTGAGCTGAGCAATAGTGATTTGTGCTGCTTCAAAAGATTTTATAAAATGGAACCTGACAATGCCATCTATTGGACTAAAAATTAAGCTAACTGTAGGTAGATATAGATACCTTTTGATGACTTCAAAATTTATCAGTTTGTGCGTCATCATAGGGACCAACTGGCAACTAGCCCAGAAAGCTAACTTATTATTTAGCAGTTTTCACTTTTACAATTTTTTCAAACCCACTGCGAAATAAATTCAGTGGTTTGCAAATGTCAACTATAAATTGTCAAAATTTGCTTGTACATAATAAGGAGGGGTACATCGGTACGTACCGGTGCGATAGTTTTGTTCAAAAGAATGGAGATTATTTTTAGCAGCCCTCTGGTGAGATGAACTTGCGAATTGGCCAACGAACAATCTCGGAAAGTGTTGGGCGAAAAGTTAGACCGTGATTTGACAGACCATTTGCAGTCTTGCAGGCAAAAAGTGAAATATCATTGAGGGAATCAAATCCGCAAAATTGTGCACCTCTTAGGCTGCTCTCAGATTGAGGAAACAAGCAATAAGCATAGCAACTGCCAATAAGCAATCAGCAATAATTTTCGTTCGAGCGATATTTAGTTGCTTTGATGTGAGACCTCTAATTTAATTCAAAGCAAAATAATTGTGAGCGATAATATTGCGTGTTTCCTATTGCCAGTTGCTTATTAAATGTTGCCTCAATGTGAGAGCCGACTTACTGATAAGAAGGACATTGTATATACAAAATGACGCAAAAGTCATCACCCTGTCGAAAAATGATATCTTTACTGCAAATGGCGACAAATAGCAGATCTACTTTGACATTTATGAAGTAAATATAAAATATACGAGTCAACAAGACATGAATCGATGTACATACATACTCTTAAAGAACGCGGAATAATATAATAATATTGTCTAAGTTCGTCGTCGGTGCTGTTGACGCAGCGTAAATTTTGGAGCAGATTTTCCGGTCGTATGATAAAAACTAGGCAAACACTAGGACGCTAAGCCGCTCATCTAGAAGATTATGGAATAACACGAGATGTTGTCAGGTCTGTCCTGCCCCGGAACAGTCGCTCTGCTGAAATCGCAGCTGTGGCTAAAGATGTCACAGATGACCCCGAAATGTCGACCAGACGACGCACGTGCCACGCAATTGGGTATCAATCGGCAATCTTTACATAGAATTTTGGTGAAACACTGTTAGATGTTCGTTTACAAAATTCAGACAGTGGATTGGTTATTTTATTAGGTGTTGATCCACAACAGAAATTATGAGGGCTGCATTTTCGGGTCGCCTAAGACCTTGATGTACGCTTGTACCAAGATGCAAATGACGACAGCGTGCGTATGAAGTGCAGCTACGTGGACAGTAGGTCTAATCTTTCGTTTAACCGTTCTAGACTTCTTTTTGAGGGATTTTTACAAGTTAGGCCTACTGTCCACGTAGCTGCACTTCATACGCACGCTTTCGTCATTTGCATCTTGTTGTACGCTTGCTTGCAGCTTGCTTGCAGCTTCCATATAAACAAACGAACCACTGTCCCCGAACCGGCAATGCAAGCTGCAAATGACGATAAGCGTATTTTGCCGCTCCGTGGACAGAGCCTCATTATCACTTAGCTAGTATCATTTTGATGACTTAATTTTAATTCGTCCAATTATTTTTTTGGACGAATGGAAGGGAAGGGACCTGCAATTTTGATGCCGGCCGAAGCCAAACGGCTAAATTGAAAAGCTTTTCCATTATCTATAATTTGTATTTTTTTGACTTTATTGTTTACGGCCTATGGGCTATGGGGCAACACAAAGTTTTGGGGTATTTGTGGAAACCTGAGTCTGTGTACAAAATATAGCATCGCAAGATTCCAATGCCCATTAAAAGCCCCTTTATCACGCTAAATCTTACCAAAAGTGCGCTCAATGTTGGCTTTCCAAGGCTGATAACTGTCTAACTAGACGGTTGACGAAATTTCACTATTGACAGAAAGAATTTTCAAGTATAGTATACCTCGAAATAAACGGCAGCCTAGTGGAGATCCGGTGGTGAATAACGATATAGGAAACCGGCAGCTTAACTGCATACCTCGATTTGGCGAAATAGGTGAATTTAAAACTTCTGCACCGAAGGATGAAATGTATCTACTCCATATAGAAAAGCTTTTGACGGATTTTTTCGTCCTGTGTATCTCAACCACATCAGCCAAATGGACACTAGAGGATCTTTAAATACGTTGCAAATATACAAAGCAATCGCCTATGTCAGATCCGATTCAGGCTGAAAATCTGCCCGTTTAATAAAGGACATCAAAAAGTTGTATGGTGTGGCCATGCACATTTGTAATTTTATCTAACCCGATCGAAATATTTTCAATTCTCAGCCCCTGCTGTCGAATTAGGCGGCTCTCAGATTGAGGCAACCAGCAATAAGCAACTAGCAACTGCCAATAAGCAATCAGCAACATTTTTCGTTTGAACGATATTTAGTTGCTTTGATGTGAGACCTCTAATTTAATTCAAAGCAAAATAATTGTCAGCGGTAATATTGCCAGTCTCACATCTCAATACGCTTAGGGATCTCATGCAGAACGCCCTCTCTAGACTCTCTAAATGGACCAAAACATGTGGGCTTGGCGTCAATCCTCAAAAAACTGAATTGGTTCTATTTACAAGGAAGTATAAAATTCCCGTCTTTGTTCCCCCTAAACTAAATGGCACCTTGCTGGCGCTATCTAATACGGCTAAGTACCTAGGCCTCACTCTAGACAGCAAACTGAGCTGGAAACCCAATATACTGCAGAGGGTTCAGAAAGCCACCACAGCACTATACTGCTGCAAAAAAGCGATTGGCAGCAAATGGGGACTTCAGCCTCGAATTACATATTGGCTTTATGTATCCGTCATTAGACTTATACTCACGTATGGCGTCGTCGTCTGGTGGACTGCGCTTGAAAAGGCTATCCACTGTAAGCAACTTAGTCGTGTACAAAGAACGGCATGTGTGTGCATCAGTGGAGCGCTTAGAACCACTCCAACAGCTGCGATGGACATACTATTCCATCTGATGCCGCTAGACATCTATTGCAAACAAGTGGCAGCGGATGCAGCCATCCGCATGAAAGCTATCCGTCTGTGGACTAGTCGACAAACTGGTCACTCGTCTATTCTAGATAAAATAGAATACATCCCAAAAGATACTGATTATACCCTCCCCCAGTTCCAATTCAGTAAGAACTTTGTAACCTGCATACCCTCCAGGACTGACTGGGAGAGTGATGTTGTGTCTCACACGAGATCCGTCTGCTTCTATACAGATGGGTCCAAAACGGAGACAGGAGTAGGGGGGGGTGTTTTCTCCCAGGATTTAGATTGTACGATCTCATTCCGTCTTCCTAATCACTGTAGCGTGTTCCAGGCGGAAATCATGGCGATTAAAGAGGCCCTGTCATGGCTACGGTATAATGTAATATCCGCTAGGGATATCGTGATTTTTACCGATAGTCAGGCCGCGATTAAATCCCTGGATTCGGTCATCTTCAAGTCCAAAACCGCCCTCAATTGTCGCTTGTCTCTTAACGAGATGGCGGAACAATTCAACATTCACCTTATATGGGTGCCGGGCCACAGGGACATTCCGGGGAATTGCAGGGCCGACGAACTCGCTAGGCATGGCACAACCTTGTCGATTCTACCGGAAAAGGAGAATCTCTATATGCCTCTCGCTACGTGTAAACTTTTTATTAAACAAAATGCGATAAGCGCCACTAATCGAAGGTGGTCAAATTGCGCCACGTGCTCCATCACGAAACAGATCTGGCCCATGCTGGATTTTAAGCGCTCCAACGATCTTATAAAACAAAAAAGATCCAACATTAGCACATTAGTAGGTGTCATCACCGGACA
Source organism: Cheilosia soror (assembly GCA_949372485.1). NCBI lineage: Eukaryota > Metazoa > Arthropoda > Insecta > Diptera > Syrphidae > Cheilosia > Cheilosia soror. Next base: position 126,008,047 of record OX443561.1, read on the forward strand.
CTGCATTATTGGGAGACATGCTCTTAGGATGGGCCTCCCCTCCAATGATTTCTGTAGAAGCTGTATGGACGAGGAGGAGGAAGAGACAATTCTTCACCTTCTGTGCACGTGTCCAGCTCTTTCAGCTCGTAGAAAAGTATATCTCGGAGAATACTTCTTCGACAACCTTGGTGAACTTGCAAATACAAGCATAAGCTGCCTCCAACGCTTCATTCTCAGCTCCTCTTGGTTCAGCGGGTAGTTGTGAGATCATTGGATCCTGTGGTAACACAATGGGCCTACTCTGGCCTAAGTGAGGCTGCACTCATTGCGGCCTGCCACTCTAACCTAACCTAACCTAATATTGCCAGTTGCTTATTGAATGTTGCCTCAATGTGAGAGCCGACTTACGGCAACTTTGAGCAACTAATACGTCACAGAATTAAGTCGATTTTTAGTGACGTTAGTACTCTTTTAATAATGCGGGAATTCGATGGTTGTCCACGTTCCTATATCTTACTGTTGATCCAACTTCACAAAATTCAATCCCAAACCATTAATAAATTTTAATCACGTCTACTTACTCTGAATCCTTTTTCTGATTTTCCGGTATTTCCGCCTCATAGCTGGGCATGTAAAATTGTGGTGCTCGCTTGCCACCCACAATTGACAACCGCTCCTCTGGGGTGCTCTGGAATCGTCTATCATCAACTTTGCCATTTTGATCTTCGGCCTTAACATACAGCACATACTCCATGTCTAATTGAAAGAGATCAGTGCCACGTGTACGCACAACGCCAGAACGTTCGTCAACCTCAAATCGTCCACCAGTGCGGTCGCGTACAATGAAATAATGAATGTTATGATCAGTGTCTGGATCACGAGCCTGCAATGTGAACACAGGCGTGTTTGGGGGTGCGTTCAACTGTACGACAGCTTGCATCGGCAGGGGACGATTAATAAAGTACGGAGGCTCATCGTTGACATCTTTGACGTGAATGATGACCCGTTGATTGTCGGTGTATTTGAGGCCAGCTGAAATGACAAATAGAAAAATTTTTTATTAGATATATGTGAGTCACTACATAGAACAGGGATTGTCAGAGGGATTAGTGTGGTTCATTTGAGTTTCCCTATGGTGATGTACCATAGGTGGGTAAGCTGTTTCATGTGTAAGAGGATATTGAACGTAAATGTACGGGATGTAAGCGTGTCGACCTATAAAGACGCCGTCTGGTTTGCAACGCACGATTAAATCAAAAAATTCCGCATACTCTAGCTTATAATGTAGTTCGAAGGAAATTTCCACTCAGGTACACAAACATTCTGAAATTAAAATTGATGAAAAAGTTTCGACCGTTTTTGTGATGGAGAAAACTTTTATGTGTGTAGAGTGGTGCTGGTGTGGTATGGCAAACTTGCACCAGATCGAAAAACCATAGTCTAAAACTTAATTCCCCGAGAAGGTTAACTGTGTAAATGTTGAAGGGAATTGAGTAAGAGGTTGGCCAGGATTGAAAGAGGACAACCAACAACATGAGAAAAAAAAAAACTTTTCTAATATCCGCTTACAGTTTACTTTTCCTATTGCGAATGATAGAAAATTATGAAGAATTTCATAGTTCAAGGTGTTTTTTTTTTTGCCACCACATCGCCAGAGTGAACGAAATTGAGGAAAAGTTTTAGGGATTTTCGACACCACTCCTCCTAAAAGAAGTACCTATTCCCACTGGCGAACTATATACACAACATTTCTGAAAAGGAGTTTCAAGGTGTTGTATGTACTTCGTTAGGCGGTTTTTTTTTTATGAGTTAGTTTTTACATCAAGCCCTTTCAAAAGTAGTTTTACTTTTAGACTCATTATGAGTAATTAGAGTTAAAGAGACATGCTCTGGGGAGTAAGAAGAAAAACGTGTTGGTTTAGTAAAATGTTCTGTTGAAATTCAAGTGAAAGTTTAGGCATGCAATTAGCATTTCAATTCAAGTTGGAAAATAAAAGTTCTCTGGGCATCCATTTGTAATTATGATTTAAATGACCTTTCGGACACTGAAAGAAGACTTTAACCCATTTACGTGCATATTTTCTGAGGAGTAAATATTTACCAAGGCGCACGGCCCCATGTGTAACATTGAAACCATATAGTAGACGAGATGAACAGATTAGCATATAATGTATGTATGCTTGCTTTTAAGGATTTAGAGCAAATCTAAGCCGTTTATTAGAGGCTGTTAGGCCGATGGACGAACAAATGTCAAAACTTTAACGCTCCTGGATTTGAACTTCAGTATAATTTAAATGGCTTAAGCTGTTCTTTGTTTTGTCTTGGGGTTTCAATTTATCTCTGAAGGAATAGTTTTCACTAAGTTGATGACGCTTTCCAGTAAAAAGGATACGTGAAGTATATGCCTGCTCCTGTAGGTATCATGAAGAATTATTTGTAGATTGAAGGTGGAAATTTGGTGATTAAGTCTTGAAAAAACTGCTGCTAAATGGTCGACTTGCATTTTTTTGATTTTGTTTTTCAGTGAAGGAGGATAAAACCCAAGTAAAGGGTGTTTTTTTAGAGGTTTGGTTTTTAAACTGGCAAAACTGTTTCTACAGATTGTTAATTTGACAGTTGAATGTCGATTTGTGGTTAGGACATTTTACCATTTTACGATGAATAGGTTAAACCTAGAACGCCTGTTCAATGCACTCTGCATGTTAGTGGAGTCCCATTGAAACAGGTGGAGAAGTTCAAGTATCTCGGGGTCTTATTTACGAGTGATGGAAGGACCAATGCTGAGTTTTCCTGTAGGATTGGTCAGGCTGGATCAATTTTAAGACAGCTTGGGCATTCTGTTATCAGGACGACTGAACTTGGTGTCAAAGCTAAGTTGCCAGTCTTTAATTCGGTGTTTGTTCTAACTCTTACCTATGGTCATGAGGTTTGGGTAATGACCGAAAGAATAAGATCGCGGATACAAGCTGCCGAAATGAGATTTCTCCGTAGTATTGCTGGTGTGACCCGTAGAGATCGCATCAGAAATACCAGAATACGTGAGGAACTCAATGTCGAGCAGCTACTTCTCCGGACGGAGCGGTCCATGCTTCAGTGATTTGGTCATGTTAAACGCATGTCCCCAACCAGTATCCCACGACGTGCTACGGAGTCCTTACCATCAAGTAAGATGAGATGATTAGATCATGTCCATAATCTCCGTATCTCATAATACCCGCATGTGGATTGCCCTTGATGATTTAGAGTCGATGGCGGAGAATCGAGAGCTATGGAGGGTCCACTTGAGCAACCTACACCCGTGACCCACTTAATGGACAAGCGGATCATTGAAAATTAATGAAATGAATGAATCGGTTAAACCCAGCAGTGTAACGAAACGTCCCCGTTCGTCATAAGAGATTTTCATTCGCCACTTATAAGTCACACTGACCAAGTGGACGAAATTACATGAGTACCCGAATGAAATTGCCATTCAGAGAGACTTGTCTACTTGTTGATCATACCAACCTCGTGTACCAGATAAGGCTCCCATACAGAAATTGACTTCGGTCAGTATTCTAAATTTTTGGTGGCTAAGTTTCCTTTGGGAAAATAGCCTTAAATCAGCAGTGTCAGCAGTCAGCACCTTTGACTGTCCTGCTTTATACCGGAGGCACTTTATATCCGTTGTGCCGTATTTTGTAGTATACGGAGCCACGCTTGTCGGTGGACCGCTTCTTGTAAAACGAGTCTACGCTTGCCGCTGGGCCGCATACGGAACCACGCTAGTGCGAAGCCACGCTTTGCCGTTGGGCCGCATACTGTATGTATACGTTAACCTCAACTTAGGAATTTAATCATCGTTAAGAGTTAATCATAAGACATTAGTTGATAAGTTGGTTACTAAAATAAAGAGTACTTCTTCTTAACCAACGTTTGGTGTTTCTTTGGGCAAATCCTGGATCCGGCGAGCAAAACCTCGGCCTCAGAAAAATCATATCACACCAGAACAACGCGTTCAAATTGTGCAAAATTATTTTGAAAATCATGGTTCGGTTCTCCAAACTTATCGTGAGCTACGTCCATTTTGCGGTCGACATAATCGTCCATCTGAGCAAATTATTCGGAACTCGATGAACAGTTTTCGCAACCATGTACTCTCTACTGGATAATACGCATCTTTAAAGACGACAAATAGAAGAAGTTATTGCCGTTCTGGAGCGCAGTGTTGAGCAGAATCCGAATGAGTCGATTCACCATCATGCACAGCAATTGGTGCTATGCCCATCCACTTTGTGTAAGACTTTACGGAAAGAGTCTGCCTTAAAAGCTTATAAGATCCAGCTTTGTTCTCCGATGAGGTTCATTTTTGGTTAAACAAGCAAAGAAAAGCAAAATGGCCGACTTTGTTGTGGAGAAAAGCCAGAGGGTTTTGCCGAGACGCCCTTACTCAAACTCACTTACTTAAAACTCACTGTTTGGTGTATTTATGCGGGCTGATCGAATCATCGGCACATATATATTTCATTAAGGATGATGCCTGCCAAAATGTTACCGCCTATGGAGAGCGCTATAAAAACATGATTGTTGACTGCTTCGTTCCTCAGTTGAATGACATTGACATCAAGAGATTTGGTTTCAACAAAACCATGGTCGCAAAATGCCACACGGCGCGTGACACCATCAATTTTTTGCGAGAGACTTTTGCTGTGCTTAAAATTTCGCATAATGGACCTGTGAACTGGCCTCCACGATTCTGTGATCTCACACCTTTAGATTACTGTCTTTGGTGGTAGGTATGTGAAGTTGGAAGTCAATATTCGTCGTGTTATTGATGATATACCTCCCCAGTTGCTCGATAAATTTGTCGAAAATTCGACTTCATACGATTGCGCTTCATTCCGACTAGTCGTGGCGCGCAAATACCCGAAATTATTTACAATGGTGGGAATAAGTATTTTGACAAAACTAAAGCTAATTTTACTCATAATTTGAAATTAGGTTGAATAGGCTGTGAGTTCATCACATAGGACTAGGCACCATATTGGACCCATCGCCATTTTGAACTTACTTCATGTAAATTTTGACATCAATGGAAATGTCATTTAAATTCCGTTTGAGTGATTTAAAACTTTCCTTCATTAAGTACCCATCGAATATCTAGAATTTTTGTGAAAGTCTACTTTTTTGACTGTTTTCCTCGGTCTCAAACAAAAAATGTTTTTTTGCAAAAAGTTTCGCCAAACAATTCTAATAGTGACTGAAAAAAATGTTTCAAAATGTTTATTTCCTTCAACTTGTCACTACATTCAGAATTCTTAATAAATACAAAAAAATCTTAAAACTGCTTTTAGGCAATACACTGCCGAATATATTAAGGTGTCACTCAGCTTTCTGCTCCAACCAGTAGCTGAGCTACATTAAATACAAATCCGACTTTATTCGACCAAAAATTAAAAATGCAATAAAGTTTGTTTGTGTCTTGCTTAGGGGTTATTGGCAGCACATCGGAGAACAACAAGAATATGTCTGTGAAATGAAACTACCCAAACTTATCTACCTATAAAAGCTTGAGCATCCTAAAGTCCAATAGAAGAGATGAATGATGAGATTATATTTTAGCTGAGAGCAGCAGAATTTCGACCAGGTTAAATGGCAGGCAACAACATATCTCCGTCATTCGTCTTGTTGCAACGAGCATTGCTTCTGGTTCCGTCTCTGATGCTCTTATATTGTCAATCACGTTGACTTCTGCGCATCATAACATCCTGCTCCATTGAAGCACTCACCGATACCGACGAGAATGCATTGGTTCTAAAATCGTCTATACTTTTCACTAGCTTGGTATTCTAAAGGTTAACAACGTAAAAAAACGACAAATCCGTACCTACTCTAGACCTCATCTTTACAAACATGACGTTGATTCTTTTGATTTTGATTTTAAAAATGGTGACCATAGAAAAGTTTTGTAAAGACCTAAACAATTTTGACAGCATGCCGTATCTTTCTCTGCAAATCAATTACTTTTGTAATGCTTTTTATCGGGTCATTAATAAAAAGCTTTCCGAGATTCGCGCTCTAAACAGTAATGCACCTGCATACCTACCAAAGTTGATAACGCGCAATCTAAAAGACATCTGCAAACTCAAAGATACAGCAGCTTATTTTCTAAGTTTGAGAACCGCCCTATTTCTGTACACTTGCTCCCTAAAATATGCCTACCTGAAAGTTTCTTATACCTAAGATCCAGAGCAACACAGCTCTTATGGGCACACTTGGTCACCTAAATGTTGCAGCACTATATTCATACACCATTCACAAACGAAAAACTAGTCCCCTTCTAGAAGGCTTCATGTTTTATTTACAAAAAAAAAAAACGTTATCCTTGTAATCCATATAGGAAAAACAAAAGGACAACGACGAAAAAAAAATGAGCACACAAGCTCGCCAAACTAAAATGTGTAACATCTTTGCTTTGGCATTTCTCTTCAAACTAGCACCCACCGCCACCACCCACTCGTTCGTTCTTTCTCTCTATCTCTCACTTTTCACTCGGCAAACAGATGGCTTGGCTTGTATTTGTTTCCACATTCAAAGGAATATGCTGTGTAAAGTGAATTCGAGATGTGATCCCCTTCAGGACGAGTGAACATAAATTCGAAGAGCAAATAATAATGTCATCCACATCATCATCGTCGTCATCATTATTATAAGCGTCAGCATCATAGTTGTTGTCGTTGTCAAGAAAGCGTTTGGGAGAAAAAAAAACCACAGATTCCAACAAAAAATAGTTTGCTTTACATCCTTAATGTCCTTTGGCTACATCCTCGCACATATACCTATTTGAAAATCGCAACCATTGCATGCATATCTCATGAATCCCAAGAAATGACAAGTCGTTGAACGTTGCACATTTCATGTGCAAATACACCAATAGGAGATGAACAAGAACAAGGAGCAAATAAGAGGGACTATCTCCATCCAATCCTTTTCGAATTATACCTATTCAGCAAACACACACACACACACACCCGCATACATTAAAACATGTACCAAGTGCATTAGAGTAGAACTAGAGGAAAGCAAAAAAAAAAGTAATAATAAGAAACGTCCTTTTTGAATTTAGGATAATGTCTCGACATATATGGGCCTGGGGTAAAAACGCTGTAAATTCCTCTATGCACAGTTGGCCCCCTTTTCAGTTGCACGCTGGATGAAGCCTGATAATGCAATTTCTAAAGTTGAAAAAGGACTTTGAATAGATAAGAGCCAACACTGTCACTATAGGCTACTCGCCTTTTATATTAGACTGATGGAACTTGATGCGAATGAAAATCCTTTGTCTCACGTTTTGAAAGGGGAGGATAATTCATAGACAGATCTATTCTCGGTTAAGTGCATTACACTCGATTGTGAACGAGGCTGAGAAGTTAAACCCAAAACGAACTGCATACACACACATAGCGATGACATCCGTACCAGACGACACCGACGCACGCATGGTGCTGCCGACAATTTGTGAGCTCATTAGTCGATGCGGAACGTGATCTTGTTTGGCTTCCACTTTTGTTTAAACGGTTCGGAAAAGTAAATGTACATTGAACTTCAAAATCAATAAATGGTGGCGGGGCCGTACCTCATTCGCCCCCATCCGTCATCCTGCGCGAGTCAAGTGCGAGTGTGTTCATAATAATTATGAATGCATACCTCCGCTTCGTTGAGTGTTAATTGGTGTCAATGCGTGTTGTCAATCCAATCAAAATTTTGTTGATTTACCAGACGACATGGGGTCGGCCGGCCGGCGTCGGCGTCGCGTCGGGGAAGTGCATTTATGCGGAACAGTAATGCAATTAGACGAACAATAATTTCATTTTTAATCGCAACGATTTCATTGGCTCCTGGATAAGTTGGAGCTTTGTTTTGTGGCAACATATAATGGCCGTACAATTAAGGACCACCATTTTATCTCTCAACAGTTTGGTACATATAGATGCTATGCTAGCTTAGATAATGTCAAGATGGCACGACTTTTAAGGGTGTCGATTCGATTGAAAATATTGGTCCTGTGTGGGTCTGGTCAAATGAAAATAAGATTTACAACATTATTGGCCTATGTATCAAAGGGCACGGTAGTGCCTCAGCCAAGTCCTCTAGTAAAGGCACTTACCCTTTTTACAGGAACAAACTCAAGCTGTTTTCGACCCTCCTCTAACTTCGGAACCAATTGAGCCAGACACTTCAAACTTGTAACATTTACCGAGCTCAATAAAAAAGTCCACCTCACCAAATTTCGCTTCTATAACATTAGTGGTTCTCAACATACAGGACTTTAAAAATCGCAAAAACCGTAACTGACTGACTCACTCACACACTTAGATGATCATCAAAATGATGAAGCACTTCCGAACATCCTAGAATCGTGAAATTTGGTAGCATGCAAGATCCTGCGGTGCATACACTGGGAAAAGTCCAAAACTTTAGATTGTCCATTCAGGAGGCGTGGTATTCACCCACTTTTGGGAATCGATCAAGCGAACGTCGCTCTATAGCTCTTAAAGTTTTCCCTTGAATTTTATTCTCTACAGTCGATGCCACCGAAAAATCATTCCGTCAAAACATCCCAAGAAGTTTCAATTAGGTAGCTTTAGCTCTGCACCATATAGTAGGACTGGGAGGATTGGCGCATGGTATATAATATCTCCGAATCTCTATGAGATTGTTTTGCTCTAAGATTTGTTCTAAAAGCCTGTATAAAAATAGGAATTGGCAAACGTGATTCTGCGCTTCATCCCTGCTCTGAAGTGTCGTCGAGGTATAATTAAGCTTAAAAGATCTAATATCTTAAAAATCACAAATGGCTTTAGAGGGGGCATTGCACTATAGAATAACTCCCCTGCTTATGTTTTATTTACAAGGCGGCGCAAAGTTAATTACAACAGTTTTTGAATTACTTTTTTACTAAATAAAAAAAATGATTTCAAGTCATGGAAATTGTCTGTTAAGTGGACAAAACGTTTTGATACACGTTTTATTGCATTTTCATGACTTTTCGCAAGATTTCCGGTAATATCTGTTCGCATATCTGTCGAATATTCTCCTGAGGGTTTGTCTGTTGGCATAAACCCGCGACTTCAAGTAGCCCCAAAGAAAGAAGTCTGGGATGGTTAAATCAGGCGATTTTGCTGCCCATGCCAAATCGCCAAAAAAACCGCCCAATTACTCCTCCCACAGTGGCTTTGAATGGACGTAATGGCTTTTCGTGCATCACACTCGGATTTTCTGTGCCCCAGAAATGAAGAGCGCCTCGTCGCTCGTGATGATTTTCGACACAAAATCGTCCTCTTCGTTGTTGAGATTGAGGATGGCTTGACAGTAATTCACACGCGACTGACGGTCAGCCAGGCATCAAATGATGCACTTTACTAAAATTCTGAAGATGCTCACGAACTGCATCGTCTCCTGTGATTCCAGTTTGTTCGAGTCGAATAGCTAAGCGCCGGAATTTTTGCCCAGTTGGCGCGACACGATTAGGAAATCCACGCTATTGCGGATTATAGGTATTGCGCTTCATTGCTTGTCTGTTTGTATACTGCAGCTGTCTAGTTCATAAATAATGTCAAATATGATTGACGTACGACGCCATTTGCCAAAATTATAAAATCTTCCGATATTTGAATGCTTGTCAGGAACTCATAATCTTGGACAATCCTCAATACAATCGATTCAATTTGTGGTAGGTAGTATTTGGTGTCACTACCACCGTAAAATAAAAAGACACTCTTTTAATCACTAATTACAAAAGATATATTAAATTGATTATTAATGTGGAGGGAGCTTGTTGCCCAGCACGAGTTAAATCGACGACCGCACAAGAAAGAATAAAAGAAAGATTTTAATTCCAAAACGAAGGTAACCGTGCGCGACGACTTGACTGGCAAAACTCAATTGTCAAAAGTAGACCAATCAGGGTGATGACTTTATGATGGTTGCGCTCAGCGCAAACAAAAAATAATGAGCGCGTACAGCGATCAATTTTCGCTTATTTCTAATTTTTTATTCTTTTAAATCGGACAATGCTCCAATTAGATTTTTCCACTACAAGTTCCATATAAAAGTTCTATCCATTGTCAGAGCTATGACTTCTTGAAGATATATTTTGATACAATGTGAAGGAGATCGGAAGGGAGTTACTGAAATAACTATAACCCAGCACTCTACCACCCGTAACGCAACAGAGTTAGCGTGGTCAAAGTGCATTATAGCAACTAGGTAACTTACTAACCATGCGCTGCGGGTAGAAGATAGTGGAAATGGACCCTCCATTGTCAAGTAGGATCAGAGATATATCGACAAAGCTTCTATATTTTCCAATAACAGATAAAATCCACAGATACTATGCCTTAGCAGACTTACATCAAATTTAGGCGGCAAAGACGCTCAAAATATAAGGGCTTTTTAGGCAAAGTTTATATGACTGTCTTCTTAAATCGGAATTTTCAGAACAAAAATTATAATCAAATTTTTAGAACAAAAGTGCCGAGCTTCAGCCTATTTACAAAGAACAACCGGAAAGTATAAAAGCCTGCAAAATACAAGACCCGAATGGTATCATTTGGGGGTTATGGTGGATCGCTTCCTCAGCGATATATAGGTTTCAAATACAGGTTTGACATTTTTGGAGGTTATGCTGTATTTTTGATAACCATAACCATATTTCCTGGTTTTTTAAAATTCAGATCTACCGGTGTTTCGTTTTCCCGTCAATTTAAAAATGCTGCGATAGAATTTCAAGTCAGGCTAATATTTCGGTCGAACTTTTAAATATCTCCATTATGTATACGATGGGAAGAGTAGAAAACGGTATAAGAAGCACATATTTCCATATAGGAAGAATGTATGTATGTCCGTCCAGCAAAAACATATTCCTTTCCATCGAGGGTGTTTCAAACTATATTCATTCCATCGAGCTTCATTATAAGGAACTCTCAGAAACCTTGTTTCGTTGAATTTTCATAAACGAAAATAAATCCTGTATACAAACACTTAAGCCGTGCTTATTTGCCAAAAGTCTAGCAGCACATCATTAATTGTCTATAGGCATAGCAACTATTGACCCTGAATGGCACACATGTGTGTATCCACATATACCTAGATAGAGAAAAGCAGGACAACCAAACATAATGGACAATTAACTTAAATAAATAAACGGAATACAATTCCCTTCTCCAATTACGCTGATGATTGCGATTCTTTCTACAGCCGTTCAACTAGGTGTGTGTCGAACGTGCAGAATCTCCCCCACAACATAAAAAGAATAAAAACAACAGAGGACGAAGAACGGAAACCAAATACGGATTTTTTTTGCCGAAATCCCAACCCTTCGTAGACAACATTGTTTTGTAGTCTCATTCACTCACCCCCATGATAGCCGCCATATAGAACAACGCATAGCTAATCCGTATCCTTGGTATGATGTGCTCCCCTTTTTGTGTCTCGAATGGAAGGCATTTGATGTATAAGTAAGTCTCATGCTATTATCTTTTAATTTGACTCATTCGTCATCATCGTCTGTGCTTCGTCTTCTTATTCATTTTTTGAGAGTGTGTTTTTCCGCCTCACCAAAGCCGTCGATGATGACGTGGCGCGTCTTCTTTGCCGGTGCCGGGGTGTGCGCCCTATAGCTTGGGATGGAATTCTTTGTTCTCAAAAGGACAAGTCTCCAACCCTTGTGGGTTTTCCGTTTTTTTTTTTTTTTTTGTTTTTTTATGTGCAAATATTGTAAGAAGTAGGTTTTTCTTCTGTGTCGAAGTCGAAGGGTGTCTAAGGGATTAACCTTAGCTATGGCTGTTTTATAAGGAGAGTCGTCATTGTTATATGGCTTATTCATATTTACCCCCTAAATGGGGATAAAGGACCTCAAGAGTATGTTATCTATGTGCTGGCACGTCATCGTCTTGAACGCAGGTGAAAGCGACGCCGCATTCTATTTTTTCGCTATTGTTTGCATGCTAATCCTTGCATATAAACTTATTGCTTTATTTGATGTGTGTGCGATGAGACGGGGATACTCATTTATTATCCTTGCTTTATATATAGGGAGAAGGTAAAGTATACGACTCGCTGTCTGATGGGTGTGGATGGATGGTCTTTCTTTGGCACGTAATTATAACGTTTCGTGTTTCCTCCACCAATATCTGATTGCAATTTTATGGAAGTTCTGAAGGATATCCTTTTGGGATTGTAGCTGAAGAATATCATCCGCAATATCGAAAAGGATGTATATGTATAACCCAGTACCGCACAACAACCATTTCTATACGAGCACCTATCATTGTTCGTTTCTGTATTCTGTATCTACGAGTGTATTGATTTTGTTTCTTCCAGACCACTCCAGGATTTGCACCTCCTTGTGCGGCAGCGGTGGATACAACCTGCCAGGGATCCGCAATTGTTGTTCTGGTTTTTCGTTCTTCGCCCCTTCTGATTGCCTTTTAATGGTTTAAGTGAAAATGTAATTTCATTTCAGAGCAGGATGTAGGGGACGGGGTGTATTGGATTTGGGTCTAATGGCTGGTCAGTCAGGCGGCCGGCCTGGCAGATACGACATTATATATTGGTATGTGTCTTTTATATTGAACTTTGTACTGACTATAGAACTACATACACGAACAAAAAAATGTGAAGGATAGTCAAAGATGAGCGCCCCTTGCATTTGTGCACGGAATGTGGGTGTGAAACTTAATTCGTGGGGAGGTTTTTAAATTGAATTTGCAGCACAAAAGTGTTCGTTTAGAGCACACCTAAAATCCGTGCCATTTGGAAAACCACTCATGACCGCCATTGTGTTGCAAACTCCCTCTAAAAATGAAATTCTAACAATCTTTTCCTGGAAACCATACCACACGATAGCAAGTGCAATGATATCCGCTCATCATCATTCCGGAATGGAATTCCACACTTTCCAGTATCTTCGTCGACATAGAAACGCAGTCAACCTTTTATGGCAAGCATCAACTAAGCTAACTACTAGAAATTTTTTTTTTTGTCGTAGCACGTAGTCGTCGCGTCGCATCGAATTATCTTATCCGGCAGCATCAGATCAGAATCAGAAGTGAAATTAAAAATATTATCACTGCGGTCTGGCTGTATCGCTACTGATGGTGGTATAGTTGTAGCTAGTCGTAACCGAAAGGCATTCACTTTATACTGGCTCATATTTCATTTGGCTATGAGATGCAATTATGTATGTGATATGTATGCCCCTTCTCCCCCGGCCGCAAAGACTCCGGTCTCTATCTGTTCCAAGCATTGGACCGTAAAAAAAGAAGAAAACGGAAAAATTATAAACAAAAGACACTTCTACTGCGGCTGCCGTTGCATAGATACATAGATACAATGATGTACGACGTATACGAGTATAGTGTGCGAATACCGTACTTCCGTGACACTGACAACTGTTTCAAGATATGCTACCACTTGTCGCAGCACACAGTACAGTTTGTGCGGTTAAGTTGCACCATATTGTTCGTGTTTTTGTAATCTAATCCTATTATGATATAGGGTGCAGCAAGGTTTGTTGGTCGTCCACCCACTAGGTTTTTTAAATCCTATCGAAAGTATTTTACTAAAAATGTGTTTGGGATGAACGTCATTATTATTTATTGAATGATTTGTTCTCCTTTGACAAACCGTCAATATGGTAAACTCTGTCAAACACTGTCATACATTTTGTGTCAAAGTGTTTGAAAGAATTTTCCACTCACACAATTTTACAGATTACTAAAAGTGTTTGACAGCTATTGAAGTATCCACTCAGGGTGAACTTTAAATGGTTTTGACATCATTGAACCTTTCATAATCATGTAAACTCCTTCAAACACAATGACATCTAGTTTATGACAGTGCAGTGTTCCAAATTGACAAAAAATCATTGAACTAATATGCACAAAGAAAAATTAAAATGAGAAATCGTCGGTTACATTATCAGTACAGTTTAATTTTGACCTGGAAAATCCGTTTTTATGCCCGGTACCACACTGTGGTGAGGGTATATTCACTTTGACATTCCATTTGTAACGCACATAAGGAGGCGTTGTAGGTATGGCAAACTATATATTATTGATCAGCGTCACTTTCTTAGTCGATCTAGCAATGTCCATCCGTCTGTCCGCACGATTACGGCCGTAATTCAAGAGCTATCGACTTGATAGTACGTAAGCTTTTATCCACCAAACTGAGGCTAAGTTCGAAGATGAGCAAGATCGGATGAAAACTACTGCTACCTCCCATACAAAATATATAGCTATTTTATGTTAAAAATTAAATTTAAATAGCTACAGTAAAGATAGAAAGTTCAAACTTTGCACATATTGTTTTAATAATATTTAACAATTTTTAACAAAAAATGAGCTTGGTCGAATAAAAACTACCCATACCTCCCACACAAATATACCATTTTTTAATACTAAACTATTTTTTTATTTATACAATAATATAGTACCGGGTATTTGAGCTTCGGCATAGTCGAAGATAATTGTATAATAGGCGGGGACATCATTTTTTGAGGTATTAAGCACACAATGTCACGAATAGTGTCATTCGTTATAGATAGTGGCGTCACTATGAAGATCAAATTTGTCCTGAAGTGGTCATTATGTGTCATCGCCAGTCATGCGGCCTATCACGCAATTGACACGACTTGAATGTCACGACCATATGACTGATTTGAATTACTGTCCGATTACCTTGCCAATGCTGTATGTCACGGGTTAGTGATGAAAATTTACTTTTCCAAAATCCGCTTCCAAAATCCCCTGTGCTGAAATCCCTTACTCCAAAAGATTCTAAGAGAAAATCCCCAGGGACAAAATCCCCATTTTTAGATTTTGTGTTATTAATTCTGTCGCCGGGACAGCTAAAAATGGTGTTAAAAAGTGAGATACGTATGGGGGGCATGCTGCTCCCATGCAACCCCCCTGCTTGGGGTCACTGTAGGATTTGGAGTAAGTAAAAGGTTGGGTATATGCATGATTTTGGCATAGGGGATTTCGTCTCGGGAGATTTTGGAAAAAGAGAGATTACGTCCAATAAGGGATTTTGGGAAAGGAGATAACATAGGGATCCCTTTTGGGACACATTTATACGCTCTCATGAGCCTCACGATTGACACTGTGTAATCGGGTTTTGGATGTCAATTGTCGTTCACGCGCTTAACACGTACATGACGACCTGATGCATCAATTTTGGGGACGTCAGCCATTCCCTAATCGATGCTATGGAGCCCCCAAGGATTATTCAGCATGTTCCTAGACGACACGTTACATTTATGGAGAATCGCCTCAAGCGAACTTTTCAGTCAGCCTAGGCAAATACTCGCTGGAATCCGAACAGTATAATTACTGGCCATGGCCTTATGAAAAAACATCTTCACCGTATTGGAGTCTGGAGAGCGACGAAGCACCTCTTCACATTTTTACGGAATGTCCGGAGTCCGGCTCTCTTTCGCCTTCTTCAGCAAATCTTGGTGAATTACCCCCAGACTGTCTCCGGACTAAAAATATTGCGCTTCACCTCTACCAGGGAAGGCACAATAGGCCCCCCTTAGAGAGGACGCAGTGCCAGAGTCCAATAAAAGCTTTCCCGACTTAATTCTAATCTAATCTAATCTAACTGGAACATATAGAGCGGATGAGCACAAATGCGGTTAAAGACTGCGCATCAGAAGAGAACGTCCTGATATCCATGCGATGGGCGATGGCGCCGGCGAGCACAAATGGTGTATGATGTCAAACACGGCGTACGCACCTGGAGACAGATGACTAGGTTTAGGTTTGAGGTTTACCATCAGTTTGGGAACATTTTATTTTTGTATTTCTTGCTGTCGAAATGAAAAACGTTTTGTTATTTATATTTCGTTATAAAATTTTTTCCAGACTCCTGTTTTTTTTAGACATGTTTCCAGGCCCTAAAGAAAACTCAAAAGCGCATTGCGGTGTTCACTCACTTTTGACACTCACTGTAGGTATGTAAGTTTACATACCAATACTGAGGAATTTCGACTTGCAAGACAATAAAATTGAAATACTAAGGTACTGGCTTCATTGTTTGGCCCAATTGTTATAATACATCAGCACAGCACCAACAACATTATTAAATAAACAAATTTATAACATCAACAAAGGAAATCAATGCATTTCAATAATTAAGTGGAATCGACTGTTGCAATTATCTTCCAAAAACAATTTCAAGCTCAACGCATCACCATCTCCTACTCACGAATTCGAATCCGATTAGTCTCACAATAATGCACACGTAAACCCCAAGTCTGAGTAAGTTTCGCGCAACACCCTTCAGGTGGCTTTCACGCTTCCAGCGCCAGTAATTGAATTGATATTCGCCTAATGGCACTGATTGAAGATGTAGTTACACGGTGTATCTGTACATATACGCAAGGACATGCAACTGCATGCCCTCGATATCAAGTCACCCCCTTGCCGTGTGCAAATATCCACAAAATACTATGTTCTATCCATACCACCCTTCACCCATTGCTTAAGGACACTAAATTCTCTCTACAGCTGCATAAATAAATCGCATTAATATTCATCCCGAAACCTGAAACCACTTTCGAGGGGTAAGCAGTACTCGTGCTCCTCCTTGTCCTACTGATATTATGTTGTAGTTCTGAAATCTAGGGCAACCGCATACATCAACCCAACCACTAACTATCCGCACCACCATCATCTACTGCTTGGTACTAGTAAATGCACGATGACTTTCTCTGGATATACCCTCGACCACGTCAAATCCTCATCTCCACTGATACAGAAGATTCCACTCCATTTGGTGTTTGAGTTTGACATTTGCGAAACCGCATTTTTTTTTTAATTTTTAATGCAAGTGTCTGTGGATTCATCTGCCCCCATTCCCCATTCCCTGCTGATGCGATCGGGTTTTAGAGAAAGCTGTAGTCAGATCTCAGCATCGGATGGTGTGCATCAAACCCAGGAACCTTGATGGAGCAATTATCCTTTTGTAATGCTTGTATCGGAGCAGTGGGCGAGGAGTTGATGTGTATTCGTATCTTTGATGTTGTATATCAAAAACTAGCTATGCTATGCATTTTCCACTCGGCTTGGGGTGCAAGGAATCAAATCTCTTGGGCCGAGAAGCTTTGGATAACTTTGAATCGTAGAAGAGTTGGGACGGTGGTATCCTACCGTACTAAGGGTGTTATAACTTTTATCGTAAAGTGAAAATGATAGCTGCTGGGCATGAATGATAAGTGGAAAGTTTAAGTGCAGAAAGGTACAAAAAGTCAGCATCATTCAAAGTGTGGATTACAGAAGTAAGTCAATTTTAAGCTTGCCGCTGCCTTTGCCATTGTGTATTTTTGCCGAAACTGGATACCTACTGTAGGTATCTAAATATAGATTGCCGTAAAGAGATAATAGATCCCGTTTTGTAAAAAAACTTTTATCAATTAGAGACCTTAACGCTTGAATACAGTAGATGTAGAACGGAAAAGTTTCTTCGAAACAGCTGGGGGTTTCAAGTGTTGTACACTTCATATACCTTGAAGAGTTATAGGCAATACCTTCCTTCGGAATTAAGGAAGCGTATTTTTAGAAGCCCAAGTCGGATTTGCTAACATCCTAAGCAACATGCGCGAAATTGACGAAAATCTTTCAATAAATCGAATGTCACCGGATTTATGTAACAACACCACATGAAAGCCATCGGATGGGGCGCCCTGAGACGCTAGTTTTAAGTTGAGCTAAGCACTTGCAGCCAAGCAAAAAAAGGGCTTGTGCCTAGTTACTCTGCAGAAAATCTTATTATTACAATCAACTCTGTCACTGTCATTAATTACTTACTTAGATGGCGCCGCTACAACACGCCTCTCCAGTTAGCACGATCTTTGGCTAACTGCCTTCAGTTGCGCACTCCAAGTTGTTTGAGGTCCCCTTCCATTTGTGCGCGCCACCTAAGGCGAGGTCTTCTTCTACTGAGTTGTCCCTCCGGGTTGGAATCGAAGACTCTTCGGGCTGGAGCGTTCATGTCCATTCGCTCTACATGTTCTAGCCATCTTAGTCGACTGATACGTACTTTTCTGACCAGGTCGATGTCGCTGTACAGCTCGTAGAGTTCGGTGTTAAATCTCCTCCTCCAAAGCCCGTCAACGCAAACGGGACCGAAAATCACTCGAAGAATTTTGCGTTCGAAGCAACCAAGGAGATTTTCATCCACCTTTGACAACGTCCATGATTCTGCGCCATAAAGCAGGACTGGGATGATGAGGGTCTTATATAGAGTCTCTCTTCTTAGGCCAAAGTAACAGCGGTTGGCAAGTGTAATTCTTCGCTTGATTTCAGATGTGATGCCATTTTCAGAATTAATAGCGGAGCCGAAGTAGACAAAGTCCCCAACTACCTTAAAGTTATAGCTGTCTATCGTGACGTTCTGTCCGATTCGTCGATGTTGTGTGTCCCTCCTTGTTGACAGCATATATTTTGTTTTGTCCTCATTCACCACTAAACCACACATGTTCTGCCAATGATGTCGATGTCGTCAGCATATGCAAGTAGTTGCACAGACTTTTGGAAAATTGTGCCCCTGGTGTTGGCTTGCGAGTTTCGCACAATTTTCTCAAGAATGATGTTGAAAAAGTCACATGACAGCGCATCACCTTGTCTAAATCCTTTTTTGACATCAAAGGTCTCGGTGATATTGTTTCCGACCTTTACGGAGTAGCGAGCTTTCTCCATCGTCATTCTGCACAATCTGACAAGTTTGGCAGGGATGCCAAAACTAGGCATGGCTCTGTATAGCTCGTCTCTATAAATGCTGTCATATGCGGCTTTAAAATCGATAAATAGATGGTGAGTATCGATTTGGACTTATTGGGTTTTCTCCAGGATCTGCCGTAGTGTGAATATTTGGTTGGTTGTGGACTTACCGGGCCTAAAACCGCACTGATATTGTCCAATCAGTTCGTTGACAAATGGTTTCAGGCGTTCACACAGTACGGCAGACAGGATCTTGTAAGCGATGTTAAGGAGACTGATGCCTCTATAGTTGGCGCAGTTTAGACGGTCTCTTTTCTTATGGATCGGGCAGGCAATGCTGAGGCTCCATTCATCAGGCATACTTTCCTCTGACCAAATTTTAGAAACGAGTTGGTGTATGCTCTCTACCAAGTCATTTCCAGCTCGGCCGATAAACCGTCCGGTTTCACTGTCCTAAATTATGCTCCGAAAATATAATAAACTCTCGTGATACAGATTTATATGGATCTCTCATTCAATCACTTTATTACGTCGAAATATCATCACACGTGCTAACATCCAATCCCATTCGATTACCGAACAGCTATTAAAAGAAACAATCACCCAGAAAACTTGCTTCCTCTACTGTTGACTAAATTATATGGATATACCCAAGTTATTTGTATATACGAAACAAGCAGCCACCTCAATCTGCCAATTCATCTACGATCTCTTAACCCTCAGGTATATCCCAAATGGGATACAACCAAATCCATATTCTTCTATCCCGTCAAAGGCAATTATTCCATCGGCACGAGATCTGAATACGAAATTATGTATTTTTCTTCGTTTTTTTTAAGGGACCCTCTCCGAGTTCGAATACATTTAACGGAATGGAATTCAAATTTTCTGGATGTCCCCTTTCGATTTCTGTTTCGACTTTTGCTCGGGGCTTGTCCCTCCGTGCAGCCTCATTCAGTATTCAAGAAAATGATAAATTATTTGCCGAAGGTGGAATTAACATTGTTTACACGATTGTCAGGATTGTTTTGTCGGTTTTTATTTATGTTAGCCGTTCGGAAGAAAGAGATGATTTAAGATTTCATTGGAAAGGGAACTCGATGTCCACATCCACATGCATATCTATACAGTACACATCAGCACACAGTGTGTGGTGTGGTGATGGTTTGAGAACACATTTTATCACGCATGCGATGGCGCCATGCCACCGCGCGCCGCAGTGTGCATGTTTTTAAGATACCATGATGAACACACATGCGTCACTTTAGGGCGCAACACCTTTGTTGAAGTTTATGGTCGGCTGTAAAAGGTATAATAACCCAGGTGTTTGCTTGCATGTGTGGGGATCAGTGATACTTTCTGGGAGCAATTGCGAGAATTATGGCAACAATATAAGATTGAATGACTAAAAGATTACATTTTTGATAGTAAGAGCTGTACATTACTGAATGAGAATGAACTACGATTTTTTTTTCCGGATAGTGAAGTCCATGGAAAACTCGCATGATATTTGTTTAGTTTTATGACATTTCACCCAGTGCCAGCATGTGAAATCTTAGGAGGCAGTCAACTGTTTCAGTTTACGACGTAGGATTTATGGTTCGACTAATTAACTTTGAAAAAATCTAGTGTAACGCTAAAATATCTGCTATGGTAGGTACATACAGGGTTTTTCAATAAAAGCGCTACAAAAGTTTTTTTAAATAAAACAAAAACGGTTTTGGATATCAATGAAATTCTTTATTCCTGTGAAAGTACGTTCGATGCCATTATGTATGGAACTGGATTTCTTTTGCAGAACACGGGCACGCTTGCAGGGTCCAGACGCTGAACCCAATTTCCGACGGTTTTCAAGCATAAATCGGCCGATACTGCTGCAATTTCACGTTCGATATTCGTACGAAGTTCATCAATCGTCGCTGGCTTGTTGACATAGACCATAGACTTGACGTAGCCCCACAGGAAATAGTCTAACGGCGTCAAATCGCACGACCGAGGCGGCCAAGCGACTGGACCATTTCGTGAGATAAGACGTTCTCCAAACTTGGTTTCCAATAAATTGATTGTGACATTCGCTGTGTGGCTTGTGGCGCCGTCCTGTTGGAACCACATGTCCTCCAAGTCCATATCATCCAATTGGGGCCAAAAATATTCGGTTATCATTGAACAAAACGATTCCCATTCACAGTAACGTGCCGGTCTTGATCATCACGGACGAAGTACGGCCCGATGACGCCGCCGGCCCATAAACCACACCAAACCGTAATTTTTTCAGGATGCAATGATGACTCATGGAGTACGCGTGGACTGCTGCCTGACCAATACCGCATATTTTGTTTATTGACGTAGCCATTCAGCCAGAAATAAGCCTCATCTGAAGATGATTTTTCGATGAAAATCCGAATCAATTTCAAGTTTTGCTCAGCCCAATTAACGAATATACGACGCTTCTGGTGGTCAAGCGGCTTCAGTTCTTGCATCAATTTAATCTTGTAAGGATGTAGGCCAAGATCTTTTCGCAAAATTCGCCACAACGACGTCACGTTCCCAACGCTTGAGAACCACGTGTGAGAGACACATTTGGGCTTTCTTCAACTGAAGCCTCAGCGGCAGCAATATTCTCGACACTACGGGCACTTCTTTATATCACTGGCACGGAAACATTTTGTACTGTGCCTGTGGATTCAAATTTATCCACTAGACGCTCAATTGTTGATCTGCTAGGATGATTATGATGACCATAAATTGGACGTAGCGCTCTTAAGACTCCGAATTCCGGTAGTAAATTTTAATAATTTCGACTCGTTGTTGGCTCGTATATCTTTCCATCATGAAATGGCAAACCTTACTGAAGAGAAATGTCAAAAGAGCGGCAAGAAATTCGGCGTCGTTTGCTGTCCCTGTCGCTCTACTTTTGTAGCGTCCCTATTGAAAAACCCGTTATTATGATACTAATCTCACGTTTCATATGAAATTTTTTTTCTCATTTATAGCTGAAAACATATTAACGGACTCAGGAGTTGCAAGAAAAACTATCACAACATTTGTGTCGTATGGGTATGATATGTATATCTCTCAAGTAGCATGTAGGGCTTATGACCGCAGATTATATTCCTATAGTTGCTTGCCTTAATTACGAGCAATTCGCATCACATATAATATTCAGAAGCAACAGAAACTATCATGATATTAATTGCTAAATTCAATGCAATTTATTTCATTAACCTAAATCGTTTTACAGTATTTCTTAAGTTAAGTTTAATGAATAAAAAAGAACTGAAGCTGATTTTAGCTGAAACGGCACAGTATGACTCAGTATAGGAATGAGGGTCATGACATCGCACAGAAAGTTGGCAACAATATACTGCAGCAAGTGCTGTAAGATTGTTTATTAATGGATTTTAGATATTAGATTCTTTTAACAATTTTATGTCGCATCAATACTTTTAGCTCCGAAATTACTGTCGCAGTAGATACTTAGGCATACATTCAAAGACTATTTCAACATTTGATAGGCATTTCTTCCATGCAAAAAACTGCTAGATTATTATTACAATTATCTGCTAAATCATTGCATACAAACTATCACAATATATACGATATTGCATGATACATCTTTCAATTGACGTAATGACTTTTAAACAAAAGGTTTCCTTTGTTGTAGTTGTTAATAATTATCATGCTTTTACGTGTCGTAAACCAACACCGCGGTAGGACATTAGGTATTTTTTCAGTTGCATCAGAAACTACCACAATTTGGTTTTATGATATTTCTACTAAGTTCCGTAAGAATGTTCATTATTATTTTTACAAGTATACGTACTCGCAGGTATGTATCTCCGTTGCAAAAACGATTTGACACCTAACGGCCGCAGTAGCTACTAAGTAATGTATTCGCTGCCAACAGAAACTTTAACATGCATACGATATTGTAGTTACATGACATTTCTCTCAAGTTGCACACGACGTTTGCAATTCGCTTACAACTATCAGCTGCTGCAATCATGTCGTTGACGCTTAAGCCCATGAGATCGGCTACCATTCAATTCAAAGCTACTAAATCAGACTAACCCTATACGTTTAGGCTTTACTGATGATGTAGCCGATATTAAATTGTTTAAAATACGTATTCCTATTTTTCTTCAATCTGTCATGCGAGCAATACTACTTGCAGTTTTGTCATTTTCACGCGAAAGATTTTGTGAACCACTTTTTTAAATGTAGTTTAAGGCTTGTATTTTGACGGATCAGTAGCAAAACCAGTGGCGACTGACAAGTAAAATACCAAGGCGGCAAAAATATCAATAAATTCAGAGTATTACAAAAATGTATCTGTCTAAGCTGCGACATAGGATTATGTCGTGATATATTCAACTATCAATGAAACTTTTATGGATTTATATACGGGCATTAAATTACCTCTCGCGTCGGCAGATACAAGGAATTTATACGCTTTGGGTCTTGTGAAGAAATGCAGAACCTACAGAGGAATTTGACAGTCATTTTAAAAGAATTATCATTCGTAACGAAAGCACCTACTGCGACCACAATTTAGAACACTTTTCTGAAATACCTGTCTGCTGTTTATGGCACCTTTCCAATGTTGACAATTTTGCCAATAGTTTTCATTCAATATTCAGTTGACAGCGCACAATAGGGAACCGGATTCCAAAATTACTGAAAGACTTATTTAAAGGTGCTTTGTTAAATTTCTCAGTATTGGATCGGTACCATTTTTGAACATATCCATCTTTTCCAATTGAATTAAGTCAGGCATCCAGAGTGACACATGTCGGCGCCGAAGTTTACAAAGAGGTCCAGAATAAACCTTTTCTTAGTTCATTGCAGCAAAATGGTACATAGTAAATTACAAAAATGCACGCACAATCTAAATATGTATTCATAAATTGTGTTCACCATGTCCACTACTCTTAAGGTGGACGTCATTTTGACGTCAGCGAATGGTTCCAATGGGTACATGCCGTGTACAAGCTCTCTTTGTGCACTCTCTGTTGACGTCAGAGCCACATATATATGAGGCGTGCTACATATCGTGTACTGGCACCTTTAGACGTGAAGATCGTGAAATAAATCCCTTGGATTTTTTTTCTGTGAAACTACGTTTAATGCTCAATGTATCTGTGCCAATAAGCCTTCAACAATTCACGCTCTAGAGATGAACTTATTTTAAGTTATCAATCATTAGATATTAACAACCATCAATGAAACAATTGAGGGCATAAGACCACCAATAGCCGTGGCCAAAAGAATTATTCTCGAGAATATTGAAAATAGGACAGATCAGAGATGGTTGGAAATAGTAGGGCACAGGTTCTCAAAGGCTCTGTGGCCTAAGCTAGATCGGAAAAAAATCTGTAGAATTACTAAAGCTCAGCAAATCAACGCTACGAACAGCAATAGGGATACTCTCTGGGCACTGTCTTCTTAGGTTTAACAGATATGGACACATGAAGGTACTGCGAAGACTTACATGTCGCAGAGGACATGTAAATGTCAAGCTTTTGCTCGATACAGGAGGAAATACCTTGGAAGGAACTTCTTCGACAATTTGGAGGAGGTTGGCCTCGCAAAAAAAAAATGAAACAATTTTCAAGTTTTGTAACTTAACAACCACCAAACATTTAGGGGTTACCCTTGAAATCCCTAGACACAAAATACCGTTTACAAAATCCCGTCCATAAATGACCGAAAAACAAAATTTGGAGAAGCAAAATCCTGAAAATCTGCGAATATGATTGGTGTTTAAAATCAATAGAATTTCAGTCAAATAATGGGTTCCCAAAATTTAGTCATTGGAACATATTATATTTTACAAAACAATATCTTTCAAAAATATTAAAATTAACTTCTAACATATCTTATACAAGCTGGACCCGTGCTCGCCTTGCACGCTCGCACAAAATTATATTTGCTTAATTTAAAATTACACTTTGAGTGTTTCATTGAAATCTGTCCAGTAGTTTTCAAGCTAGCCTATAGCAGTCTCACAGTCTTGAGGAACATTTAAAAAAAGTTTCATCGAAATCTGTTCAGTAGCTTTCGAGTTTTTAACGGCCAAAATAAGGAAACCGACCGGAGGTGGGGGGCATCACCGGTTACGCAGTATCTAAGGCACTTTGGCCGCAATACGACCGTAAAAAATCTAGGGAAATCGTCAAACTAGGCAGGAAACAGCTCAGGACATTGATCGGCATATTATCAGGGCACTATCAAGAAAACATGCCAAAAGACGCGGGCTAGCAGACTCGGACACTTGCAGATTCTGCAATGACCTGCAAGCCGAAGAGGACATAACACATATACTGTGTGAATGTGAGGCAATATGTCGCAGTAGAAGGAAATTTCTGGGCAGGTACTTCATCCAACATTTAGGGGAGATAGACAATACCAACTCTAAGGGGTTGGTTTTTGCGGGCAAATTGGGGCTTTCTCAAGGGCAAGTGTTTAGGTGTTTTTCCATAGTAGGTCACTGCAATTGGTTCCCCCTAGGGATCGCGATGGGCCCTTATGGTGCCTAGTGCCGTATGAGATATCTCATACCACTTTTTAACCTAACCCAACCTAACCTAACGGCCAAAAAAATTCCTACAGTTTTATTATATGCATAGATGTAGGTACATATCTAAATATTTACTGCTTTCTTTATGAAATATTAAAGATAGACGGCCAATAAACGAACTAGTTTGAAACTAACAAGATATCTCTCTCATGATATATCAAAGCTTGAAGCTTTTTCCGAAATAAGAAGTTGTGTCGTCACAACCCGCCAGGTAAATTATTAAATGAGAAATCTTCCACATTTGGCCGATCAAGCGTGCAAATTGAGACCTAATTTCATTCGTCTAAAAACCAACACAAAATAATGATAATGAAAAGTTAGGGCTCGGGTTTTATATAAACCTTTTGCGTCAACTATTTATTAAATTTTTATTTATAGACATTGATAGAAATGCATCTCATAACGATACTAAATCTTATGAAACTAGTATCCACCCAAATGTTCCTCTGTACGAAAGCTTACACTCGTCCCTCGTAAAAAATTAAAATTAATTTTTTTTTGTCGAATATTTATGTTCGGTGAAAGCGTAGCATTTTCTATGAATGCGACATAATTTACTCCCATGCGGCAATCCATATATAATGATATATCGACACCCTAAACTAAACACCCATCAACTCCACAAAATGATCATTTCCTCTTTACACCAAATCATCTAGTTCAGAAGTGAAAAATAAGTAGATACCCTTTGACCACCACGAGACCTAGTTAACTCCCATGAGACATTATTATGATATATTGACAGTGACACCCAACACAGTTATTCGTCGTTTAAAAATAACTATATTTCACGAAACTAGTTCTCTGTTAAAAAAGGGTTAATTAGGCGACGACTTTTTGAAATTTATGAGATTAACCCACCACTGACTGGTGGATTACAACCTATAGCCAAAACTCTAGGCACGGTTGGGTGGTCGTTTGACATTAATTGCAAATGGCTTATCCACATCAAACGGAAATTATATGCCGACTCTGTTTTTAGGTACTTTATGAGGTCATGGTGGGACGGCAAAATGAAAATGTTATTTAAATACTTTCCCTAAAAAAAAAACGAAAAAAAAAAACAAACACCCAAAAATAAAGTCGTGCCTTTTCCTCTTTGTGATCACTTTGTGAGAGTGATTTTCTCTCAACTAATGAGCTTCAACCCACTCACATGGTGATTCTCAACTCAACATCAACATGGCTTATGTCATGTGCTATGTGATGGCAGGCTATAGACCATTTTATGGGCTTAAAGTACTTCCGTACTGGTATAGGAAATCATAATTAGAACTAATTTGGAGTGAAAATAATTCTCGCACAGCACGCAATATTGAAGAGGATTTCGTATTTATTGCAGCCGTTTGACAGAACATCAGCAGAGGCAGATAGGCCAGTGACATAGGGTCTATGTAATGAGATTTGTATTGTATAAGTGAATTAAATTTGCATTTATGCCATATAGTAATGGGCTATATTGCAGCATGCGTTTTGATATGAAAACCAATCACATGTTTGATTTGTAGAATTTTTTTGTGTGCAATTAATCGCAAAGGCTTTGGCAGATATTGAATTGAAAACAATGGACAAATAGGTACTGCGAGCTGATGAACGCGCACCCTAAACCTCAGTGACTCTGAATGAAGACGACTAGAATCTAGTCACTAGATATTGAAATCTAATTCGTTGTTAAATTTACGACAATTGTATTAGATACTAATTTCACTCGATGGTGTACTAAGTTAAGCAGTGTCCTTATAAGTAACTTAAATACTTTTATATTTACAGCAAGTTTGAATCATTTTCCTTCCTCGGTGAGATGAGTTAATTTATACATTTGTAGATATAAGTTATGTTGCTTACCTGAAAATAAAAGAAATTATCAAAATTACTATAATGGTTGTGAATGAGAGAAAAAGAGATAATATGAGGTAAGTTTTAGCCATCTGTGCATTTTCTTATAAAAAACATTGACGCCTTTTGATAAAATTCACATGCATTTCACACACCTCTCTTTCGAATCGCTTAATCAGAGAAAACAACAAACTGCTTGGCTAAATGAATGTGCATTCGACGTGACACCACTTTAAATCAGAACCACGATCAAGAAAAATTGTTGTTAATATTTGTCGATTTCATGAAATAAATTTAATTTTATTGTGCCGAACTTTAGTCAGCGTGGTAGGTACATAGCTTCAAATATTTAAAAAAGCATTGACTTCCTTAAATTTCCCTTTTTTTCTATAGCGTTAATGAATAATTTTGTAATGGCAAGTTAAAGGCATCGAAATAAAAAAAAATATGTTTTGGTCAAAAGTTATCCGAAAAAGTAAACGTAGCAATGAAATACATTTCCTAAAACCTTGTCGCAGTCTTAAGAAACATTTTAAAAAAAGTTTCATTGAAAAGTTTCCAGTAGTTTTTACGCCAATTGGTAACAAAAATAAAACCCCCTACCTAGAGTTAAATTACATGTATAGACAAACAAGCGAAATAATTCAAAACTTGAAACATCTAATACAAAAACAAAATTCAAAAAATCACTTCTATGTTCTATAAGACAAAAAGAGGGCATAAGAACGTTATTTACTTGGTATGGTACTTTTAAAAGTGCCTGCACCATGTGACCATCCTTAGGGTAGATGGGAAAACGTGCTTGTCATCTCACAACTATTCAGTCGCACGGCTAACTTTTAATGTAAAAAAAACACGATAATCGTGAGGAGAAGATCGTACAGCCGCGCCTACCCTTATATTTTACGGGGTGGCTCAAAAACAAACATCCAATGCTGTTTTGCTATATCTTTAAAATGAAACGAGGTAAGTTTTCGCTCTCTTGTCGGATATTTCCTTTTGAGGGCTCCCAGGATCCGTTCCTTGTTCTCGTAGACTCGTAACAAAAACCCCAAGAGAAAGAAGTCTGCGGAACGATAAAATCGAGCGATCTTGCCGGCCTGTACGTGTACACACTACACGTAGCCAAAACGAGATAATAGACGATCCGGAAATTCACCTTTCATAATGTCCATTGTTTTCCAAAGTATAAATTACAATTGTTGCTGTTATCACGACATGTCCTCATTTCCGAATTCATCAATTTGCGGCAATAAAAACTCCTTGATCATGGTCGCGTATCACAGTAACTCTGTTACTCACGGCGCTTTCGAACAAAATGATACCCGATGGCATTTCCGGTAAGGAGTCAATGGCACATGGTCCAGTGATTTTGAGTGGATGTAACGGCTTTTTGTGAATGATATGCATATTCTCCAGAATTTTTTTCTTACGTATGCGTTCAGATGGAAATTTGCCTTCCTTCGCTCATGGTCATGATGTAAAGGGTATGGGTGATATACTTTTGCTGTTTGCTCTTTCAGCCTGACTTTTTTGATAGTTTACCCCTGGGGGCTTATTCCAAAATGCGCGGCGGATCGCTTTTCATGGCGGTTTGGTATTTTTGTATTTCCTATTTAGGTGACGGATTGCTGTCGGATTTATTGAGGATAAAAAATAAACTAAATTCTTGTGACGGGAAAAAGCCGTCAAACTTTTGGGAAAATAAATGGATAATTGGCAGTCTAATTGGAAAAAACTGGAGAGCACAGTTCGCATTTAAGAATAAGCAAAAGCAAAGACGGTCGAAATCGAAGAATCGCTTTCGATAGGATCCGCCGCGCATTTGAGAATAACCCTCCTGATTCGTGACACGTTTGAAAGTTAAAAATTGCCCAGCTAGCATTGCCATTTCACCATGATGGATGAACTTACCAAGCCAAGAATCCTGCTCAGTAAAAAATGTGTTTAGAGCACTTTTTCCATTCTTCGTAGGCTTCGTCCAACTGAGTAGGCTATTCAAGATCAAAATTGCCGTATATGGTCGGCATTTGGACATTTCGGATGGACAACTTGAGGCGTAATCGCGAATTAATATTCAAAAAGTAAAGGCAAAATCAATCAAAATTTTACTCAATTTTGCAGAACTTAAAAAATCATCCTTTATTTCGGTCGAATATCATCAACTGCGTCTATGATTGTGTAGATTGGTGGTCTGCAGACAGCAGGCGATGGACTGACTGCACTTTGTTTTAATTTTTTAAGTCGTTCATCGTATCATCGAAGGAGTCTAGTTTAAAAAATGTTGGGGGAACTTATTTTTGATGAGTAAGAGATCGTTCGTAGAAAGAAGGATAATATTTCTCTCGATTGATCAATTTCGAATAGGCCACAGAGGATGAGCGCGATCCTTCGCTTTATTAAGACGGAAAATAGATCCACGGTAGAGAAACTCAATACCTATGGCAAATCAAATAGTTTAATAAAGTTGTCAGCTGATATAAACGAAATCCAATTTTATATACCTATCAGTAGAATTCTTTTGTTTCCCCAATTCCCAAATCCAAGACATTTTCTTATTACTTCTCTCAATTAAAACTGACCTCCCTCTATATTCAGTCACTAAACTCCTATAAGCTTCACCCACAGTCCATCTTATCCCTGGCGACCACCCCTTCCGTTCGCTTCAATTTCACTTAAGATTTGCATGACTTTTGCTAATTCCACACAAAAATATACGTATACCTAGAGCTCTGCAACGAAAAATTACTTTCAGCTTTCGCATTCATCCGCCTCACACACCGCCTCGACTCACCAATCACCATCCGCCCCACCTCATCCTCATCATATCATTTGCATATAATTGCATAGGTATTTACTATTCCATCTGTAAGAATCTTTTCCTTTTTCTTTCCTCTGCATAATTTATACACGCCACCCCATATCCACTCTCTTTATGCACTGACCACTCTTAGAAAAACTAGCTAAAGCCATTTCCATTTTATTACACAAACATAAATCCCCGTTCGCATTCCCTCCCTCTAGCGCATACAAAAAACGCGAAGAAAAATAAAACGGAGCCAGAAAATCAATTTCACTATTTGAACTTTCCAGTTTTGGTAAAGTTCATGGTTTTAGCCACGACGAAGACCATCATCGGTTGGAAAATAAATTATGCCTTTGCCAAGTTTAAAATTCTAAGCCAGGAGTTGGTTTGCTTGAAAATTACAAACGCAGAGGGTTGCAAAAAAAAAACAAGCAAAATCCTTCCATTCACTCGGGATGGGATCTCACTTTTTATTCTTACCTCACCTGAAAACAAAAAAAAAAAAAGAGTGGAACCACAAATTGCTGAATAAAAAGGGCCAACAAAAAATTCCATCACATTGGTGAACAGTTGTTCGTCCCTAGAGCACAGTAAACATCCGTGTCGGTATTTAGCCACCATACATACCATCAGCAACATGATGCATTCGCTCAGATACCACACAGTCACAGCCCCACCATTCGAGGTCAACTACACCCGTTTGTATTTTTTTTTTTTGTCGCGTTGTTGGTATGGTTTCTGTTTACAATTCCCTATCTAATAGTTAGTTAAATTGCATAAACTACTACTATTACTACTACGTACACAACCCCTAGAGGAATTCATATCTGCTGAGCGTGTATGTGTTGTGACCATAAAATAACAGTCAGCACATGCCGAACAACAAAAAACATTCCATCATACTTTCATACCAACCAAAAACCAACCCACGATAGCCCACCCTTTTGCAGAGGGTATAAAAAGGAATTTTAAATAAAAAAAAAAAAAACGACGGAATGTACAAACGAACAAACTCATTAGCATACGGGACTTCTAGCCTTCTAGGACGCGAACAACTAGTAGTAGTTGCAGGGTGAATTTCATTAAAACGAAAAAGCAAACCACGCTGACATGAATAGGATAATTCAATCCTTTTGCGTTGACCAAACCATCGACGAATATTATGTCGTAACTGTGTGTGTGCATGTGTGTTAACGTGTGAGCAACATACCGCGCTATGCATTGGAATTTGATATTTATTTTGTTTTGAGTTAAAAACAAAAAACAGAAAGCTGCCAAGGGTCATAAAGTTACCCAGGTTTTGGCTTTCGAATGAAACACGGAAGGGTTTGACCAGACCATGTGTGTGTGTGTGTATGTACACTGTTTATGTTGTTCTTCGTCCTGTTTTCCTTTAGTTGATATTCTAATATCAAACAAGAAGCCAGTAATTAGGGGATCCGTTTTTCTGGTAGCTACCGCGGTTGGTTGACTTTCGCTGGGAATAATTTCGCTTCTCATGTGTAGGTATATGTGTGGTGTTTTGGTTTTGTATACTACAAACTACACACCTGCACTTGTACAAAAGAGGAACTGTAAAGTTCTTCTAAGCATATTATGGTTTGTCATATAGAAGAATGAAGGACTTTTTCTATATAGTTATACCTACATAGTTCCTTTATATTAAAACAGTTGAAAAGCAGTAGGTAGGTATAACAACTTTACTTGTAGTTTTTGCCATAATATAATTAATGGCTATAGAAATAAGTTTGTGCATTCCATGAGTACGAGTAGGTATAGGTATAGGTACCCATATTCATCACAACATGTTTGGCATTGTGAAGAGGTCTTCTAATTAAGGGGTACACGTACAACTTTAAATTGTGAAAATATTTTAAATCCTCTATCCACATTGTGAACCTTTTTACTGTCGACCTTAGGTTTTATGAAATTAAAATGACAATATTTTTGTTAAATGAAGTTTTGTTAAATAAAAGGACCTGCATTCACCAACCCATGAGCAGTCTCTGCTTTAGGGATACTGACTGCATTATCAATAAATACATTTGAGTTCAACCTTAAAACTTGAAATAATAACAATTAATGGATTACTCGGGTTGAAAGTCTCTACAAGCCTTGCGACACGATCGACAGTCTCTGCGACCGTCTCAACGTGAATGGCCTTGCTTTACAAAATATTTAACGCCAGACTTCATAGTCTAATTAGTTTTATCTAGATTTGGTTTCATATTTTTGGTACCACAAAGACTTAATTTAAAAAAAGAACATTGAACAAAAGAATTTTATTGTAAGCCAATTAAGAACAGAGCTTCATTTAACTGGATTCACAGGCTGAGGTTAAAAGTGACTGCCACCTATAGGAAACGCCAACACACTTAAACCGGCATAGATCCATTTGGATAACCTATAGCTTAATACATATCGAATACAAGAATCCGTCAGTCTTACTTTAGGTGTTAGTACGCGGCATGTAGCAAGCCACATACGTATGTAGACTGACGTAATTTTTACGTCAGCGAATGGTCCCAATGGTTGCACGTCGTGTAGTACAAGCTCTGTTTGTGCACTCTCTGTTGATGTCAGAGCTACTAGCACATTTAGAAGCTCATAAGACATAAGACTGTTAGTGGAATCCAATTAAAATGAATGGAGAAATTTCAGTATCTCCATGTCTTAATTACGACTGATAGGATGAATGCTGAGTTTTTCTATAGGATTGATCAAGCTGGGTGAATTTTGAGACAGCAAGAGATACATACCCCTTATCTAAATTGAACCTGCAACTAGTCGGTCTTAGTCTGAAAACTGCAAACTGAGGATTGTCCTTTCGGTTACGAAACTTTTCCGCCCTCAGTCTTCCGATTTTTTAATAGCAACAACATTTTCCTGACGACTGATACTAACCCAAGCGACTGATTTTTAAGGGATCCCTCTTTGTCCCCGATATAATCGTATAGTGGTCTGTTTCAAATATATTCCAAGCAAAAAAAAATCCTAGGGTATGCAAACCCCAAGCAACTTCTCCTTCTCTACAAAGCACACGTTAGACCAAGCCTGGAATATTGTTCCCATATATGGAGCTCGACCTCAAAACATTCACTTTACCTATTTGACAGCATACGTACAGAGCTGTTCGACTTATTGGAGACCCTACACTCACATCGAATCTAGAACCGTTGGTGCTGTGCTGAGTCGCTGACCTTTGCTTGTTAGGTACTTCCATGGTAGATGTTTCGAGGAACTCAAATATATTATCCCTCGAAATACGACTTTTGGGCGAACCACAAGACAGGCAGCTAATGCTCATTTTCATATTGTACACTTGACAACCGCGAGGACATAAATTTTCCAAAACTCCTTCTGTTACAGGACAAGCAAACTTTGGAACTCGCTTCCTGTAGATATATTTCCAGAAGACTACAATTTGCAGCAATTTAAATGCAGAACTAACATACATCTGGACTACTGTGCGAGGGAGCCCAGGTTCGATCCCTGGAAAAACACAAATTAAATCTTAAGGTTTTTTATACTGCGCCACCTCTCGCGAACGTCTGACAAACATTCGAGAGTATGACTTTCCTGAAAAAGCTTCTCAATTTAGCCGTTCGGACTCGGCATAAAATTGTAGGTCCCTTCCATTCGTCTCAAAAATAGGAACTCACAGAAAACGAATGGTTGCGAGAAGCTAGGACTAGGGTGGCTACCGCCTGTTGCTCCACCTATTTATTTATTTATTTTAACATAGATCTGCAAGCATCTCGGGGCGCTGCGTTATAGATTCGCCTTTCCCGGGAGAAGTATTTAAAAAAAAATGTTATAACTCGAAAACCACCGAATCAATTGAGTTCAAATTTACAAATATTCTTAGGTATAATTTGAGATGAAAACCATCGAACAACGCAGCATGAACAACGGACATTTCGGATAATGGCGATACACATGTCCAATAATTTCCAATGCTCTATCAACACGCGACGTTTCAATACAAATGGAAGGTTAGTGAGATATTGGCCTTTGAAAAATGATTCCAGGTTCAAAAACCGGCCAATTACCCATTTTCAAAGTAAAACTTCTCGCTGACAAACAAACAAACGAGTATCTAGGTTGTAATAAGCTAGGCCTAGGGTGCCATACGGACCTGTTGGGACATCATTTATTTATTTACTCAAGCCATTCAAATACGACATAAAATGAAAGGCATTGTCCTGGAACTGTTGCGCCCAATACTAATTTCAAACGAACACAATTTTGCGAGTGTTGTTTAAGAGAGGTGCTAAGCGATTTTTTATAATTTTACTAGCGGACCCGGCGAACTTCGTCTCGCCCCAATTTAACGCCTTCAGATAAACACAGATATGTAGTTCAAATTTCAATGTGATGGCATCGAAATCAATTTGTTTTCCGGCGCAAAAACGAACAACGAAGACGGTTAGCCAACACGCGAACGGGCAACGTACAGCTGACCGTGCTGATTGATTTAAAATCGCAAAAGCTAATCTAACGGGGAGCTGAATTCGCTTGAAATGGAAGTGGAAGATCAGTTGGAATAAACGGAATTCGTGGGATAAGGACTTCCTCTCCTTTGAATTTGCCCTTAATGATCGTCGCTTGAATCTTTTGCTCATCAGTTTCTTGACGGACAACCACGTACCGTTGCACAATTTTGGATGATTCAGATTTCGCATACGGTGGAGTTCCTGATGGCACATCAAGCGAGTTCAAAAATACCGTCCGATAGTTGGTCCTCTTCGGTCATGCTGTCAACGAATTTGTACGAATGCAGTTCTGCAGCGATTTGACTTTGACTAATGAAATTCAAGCTATCGACGTCCCTATTCTTCGCTGATAGTATTGCCCGTTCACTACCTAATCCAATCGAGATTTTTAAAATTTTGTGCAATGCCGAGGAACACTATTTGGTGATGAGTTCCTCCTTCGACGATGTGAACTCGCAAAAAATTGGCGGGAACGACATCAATCCAGTCGAAACATCAACGGGTATTATTGCCATTGCCAAGCACCAGCAGTTGTCCCGAGAATTCAGTAGCAGATGTGTCGTTCTGCAATGCGACTCTCATGTTCGTGGTCAATTTCAAAGCCTTGACATGCCGCCACAAAGACGAAGATTTCAGGATTTTCCACCTTTACATCGTCCAAAATCATCAAATTATGCGATAAAATGCAAAACTTCCTCAAAAAAAAATTCAAAATTTTCGCGTTTTTCCGGAAGTTCCAAGTTTCCAAGTTTTCCTAGTTTTCCACTAAGAATTTTTTATTTTTCCATTCCATACAAAAAATAAATTTTCATTCATTTCATTTTCAATGGTCCGCTTGTCCATTAAGTGGGTCGCGGGTGTAGGTTGCTCAAGTGGACCCTCCATAGCTCTCGATCCTCCGCCATCGACTCTAAATCATCAAGGGCAATCCCCATACGGGTAGAGGAGAGATTATGAATTTGATCTAACCATCTCATCCTGGGTCTACCTAGGGGACGCCTGCCCGATGGTACGGATTCCATAGCACGTCGTGGAATCCTGGTCGGGGACATGCGTTTAACATGACCAAACCACCGAAGCATGGATCGCTCCGTCCGGAGAAGTAGCTGCTCGACATTGAGTTCCTCACGTATTCTGGTATTTCTGATGCGATCTCTACGGGTCACACCAGCAATACTACGGAGAAATCTCATTTCGGCAGCTTGTATTCGCGATCTTATTCTTTCGGTCATTACCCAAACCTCATGACCATAGGTAAGAGTTGGAACAAACACCGAATTAAAGACTGACAACTTAGCTTTGACACCAAGTTCAGTCCTCCTGATAACAGAATGACCAAGCTGTCTCAAAATCGATCCAGCCTGACCAATCCTACAGGAAAACTCGGCATTGCTCCTTCCATCACTCGTGAATAAGACCCCGAGATACTTAAACTTCTCCACCTGTTTCAATGGGACTCCACTAACATGCAGAGTGCATTGAACAGGCGTTCTGGAGACGACCATCACTTCAGATTTGTTCACATTTACTTTCATCTCAGCTTCAACACAAACGGCTACAAACCGATCGAGTGCGCGCTGAAGTTCAGTCTGAGAGGACCCAAGGATGACCAAGTCATCAGCGAAGAGCAAATGACTTATCCTCAGATCTCCCAATTCGAAACGTTCTTCGCCAAGACTGCGCTGTAACATCCAGTCCATATAAGTAATGAAAAGGAGAGGAGACAAGACGCACCCCTGGCGAAGTCCAACGCCCACGGTGAAAGGTATTGATTTAACGCCGTTTACCCGAACACAGCTTTTACAGTTTGTGTAAAGAGATTGAATGGCTCTCAAGAGAGAACCATCAATTCCATACTCCTGTAATACACTCCAGAGTTTCCCTCGAGGGACTCGGTCATATGCTTTCTCCAAATCTACGAAGCAAGCGTAAACAGGTGTAGCATACTCCCAAGCCTTCTCAAGTACCATTCTGAGAGTGAATAACTGGTCGGTTGTGCTTCTGCCGGGACGAAAGCCGCACTGCTCATCTCCTAATCGTGCCTCGACCACAGCTCTGCAACGCGTTTCCAGCACCTTGGCAAAGACTTTTCCGGGGAGACTTAAAAGTGATATACCCCTGTAATTGGAGCAATTCCTTTTATCCCCTTTCTTGAAAAGGGGCACAATCACCCCAATCTGCCAATCGCTGGGTGTTTCGCCGCATTCCCAGGCCACTTTAATGACACGAGAGAGCCATTTAACTCCCTCTTCACCTAAGGCCATTAGCATTTCTGGCCGGATTTCATCCACTCCGGCAGATTTGCCAGCTTTTAGCGATTTGATCGCAAAAGTGACTTCCTCTACCGTGGGACTATTTTCCGCCCTGCTTAAAGCGATAGATGTGTCATCCTCGATGCCCTGGATTGGATTGAGCAATTCGGAAAAGTGCTCGCTCCATCTGCGCAAGATGTCCTCCTCATTAGAAAGAAGTGTACCATCTTTGGATTTGACTCCTTCGATAATGTTCCACTTCCTTCCTCTAAGACGGCGGATGGTCTGCCAGAACACCTTGCTTGCAGATCTGTGATCGCGGTCCAATTTTTCGCCGAACTCCTTCCAAGAATGTTCTTTGGCTGCTTTAACAGCCAATTTGCAAGTTCTTCGCGCCTCAATGTACAGGTTTCGAGAAGGAGAGTCCCCCAAGTGAATCCACACCTTGAAAGCCTTCTTCTTCTCTCTGATGGCTTCTTGAACTCCGGGGGTTTTAAACCACGCAGTTCTTTTCTCACCACCAGCCGCCACACCGAGCCGCTTCACTCCGCAAACATGTCCTGCAGAGGCAATAACTGCTGTTGAAAACAACTGCCATTCTTCCTCTACATTCAATGGAACATTTGGAATTTGTTCAAACCTTTCAGATACCTGCCGTGCAAATTCCTCCCGTATCTCGTCGTTCTGTAGCCCCTCCCACCGTATGCGCGTAACCATTCTTGGTTTACGCTTTGGCAGGATAGGTATTTGATCGTTGAGATACAATTTGCACAACACCAGGTGGTGATCAGTTGACAGTTCAGCCCCTCTCAACACACGAACATCACAAACCATCCTTTTAATACACGATGGTACCACAAAGAAATCTATCAGCGATTTCTGCTGAAGACTTCGACGGTACCATGTGTATTTATGGATATCTTTGTGTGGAAAGAAAGTGTTCATAATGGACATTCCATTTGAACAACAAAAGTCCAACAACTTCTCTCCGTTCGCGTTCTGATCGGGGTCACCGTGTTTCCCAATCGCGCTGCCCCATGTCGAGAAATCCGCACCCACGTGAGCATTGAAATCACCCATCAGGATATAAGAATCCATATCTGCAACCTTTTCAAGGGCTGCATCAACTTCATCTAAGAAAGCTGCGTACCCTGACTCCAGATTCGGTGCATACACCTGCACTAGAGCCAGAGTTGATCTTTCAAGCTTAAGCTTTAAGATCGCAACTCTCCCTCCTAACGGAATCCACTCCAATACTCTGCCTGACAGCCTGGGACTTGTGAGTATCCCCACTCCCGCCTGAGCAGACATTGAAGGTGCTACTCCCGACATGAAGAGTTTCCACCCATCTGCAAGGTCCACAGTTCTAGAACCCCTTTGCTTTGTTGAGGAAACACCAACTATATCTAGTCGATATTTAACAGCCTCCCCAACAAGCTCCAGGACTTTTCCCGTGAGCGAAGAGATGTTCCACGTGCCTATCCTAAGTCGATGCCGTTGTCGAGTAACCGTAAGTCCACTTATGCCCCTATTGGTGCATAGCGCATCCACCCTCTGACCCCCATAATGGTTTGCGAGACCATTGACAGGAAGCTCGTAGCCGTTTCGGGTTAAACCCGGCCGACTGCCGAGCGTGACAAGCCGACCACCAGACGCTCGCAAACTGCCACCCTTCAGGCCTGGCTCCAAAGGGCGCCCTATTTTGACAGGCTTGGCAATATCCGAGGCTCGCTTTCTTCGCTTTGTCATCATTGGGTGTGTGCTTCAATTTTTCCAATTTCCCGACTTTTCTGGAGGGTCTTCCCAAAATTTTCTTTCAGAAAGAACCTTCTCCTGGCAATTACGAAAAACTGATAAAAAATTTGAGCCAAATTCGTCCAGCCGTTCTCAATTGATGAACTACTATACATTTTTGCCAACATTTTTATATATATAAGATTTTGTAGGTATGTAGGTAAGACATAAATTAATTCCTAACCTAATCCATGGGATCTTAATGAGAACAACTAAGTTGAGATAAAATGAGAATATGCTTAATGATAATGATTGTCCGCCGAAGAGAGGTAATGGACTAATTTTGAAAATTGAAAATTTGCTTCTTATCCATCCGATGCTAATGGCCACAGCTGCGAACACTCTTAATGACTGCTATCATAGCCATCGTGATTCCCAACTTATCTACTGAACTGCAACTACTTATAACCTTGTAGATCCTCTTCAACTTTTATAAATGTCCCTATCAATGTGTTGCCCTTTTCCAATTAATTACCCCCTCGATATAAAATCGCAAAAACATTTATCGGGCAAAACAAAATTCCATCCCCGACATTGTTATCCTATCACGCTCAGTTAATTTTCTCCGAATACTTTTTTTTTATTTATCCTTAGCCCAATAATATAAAATTCCCCGTCACTGTTGAGTATCATTAATGGGTCAGGTAGTTCATTATTATTTCCACAAAATAAGACAAACAAACCACCCGCTTCGACGTCCCACCTATCTGGATAGACAATTTTCAACTAGAGCATAAAAACACACGGTAAATATCCTACGCACACACAAAAAAAAAAAAAAACAATAAACCAGGCAATGTCCTTACGCGGAAATTCCATCCAGATTTCCACGAAAATTACCAACAGAATAATTTGCATACATATGAAAGTTCAAAAAAATATCATATTCATCATTTTACGCTTCCATTTATTTTCTCGTTTACAAACGCTCCGCGCCGCTTCGAGTCGTGTATACCGTTTTCATGACGAAAAAGGAACAAGTTGTCCGAACACAAACAGCTAGTGGGTGGCGGAGACTCATCTTCCTTATACCAAGGGATGGAGATTGAGAGCTCTCCCCCCGCCCCCAAAAATATGAACGAAAACAAGAAAAATGAAAAAATAAAAACGCCATGATGAAGAAAGATGAAAACGGATGTGGCATCCATATTTATAAACAGAGACAAAAAAAAATGCGCATGGAATTTATGAAGACGATAGTAGCAGCATGACTCAAAAAAAAAACCAAGCACAAAACCATGAAACGGATAGCATGACGTGTTGTTTGTTTCATTCTGAACTGTGTGTGCGTGGGTATGTTTGGGGGGTGGTCGTGGTATTCCCTGCTTTCCTGTCACTTATCCCGAAACGAGAAGAAGAAGTGCTTCAACCGAGGTCCCCATATTTTTCCTTCCTACGAGTGGATAAGGAATAGAAGGAAGTAACTCGTCTCTTGTCGCCATTATAGTTTTTCTCACAAAAAAAAAAAAAATCTGTGGAATAACAGAAACTCTCCTCCATTTTGTTTTGTTTCCTATTCCATAATTCCATTACTATTACTAGTCCTTGTTTACTTTAAGCTCGACAAAACGGTTGCATAAACTTTAGCAAACAGATGGGGTACCTTCCACACTAAAACAAATTTCATGGTTAATTTAGGCAGCCGAGTGGACCGCAGGGGTAACTTTGTGTTCTGAAATTTACTACCACCCACAATAAGTTTCTATATAAAGAGAAAACAAAAAAAGCATTTGATGGCTGAATAAATGGCATCAGCGAATTGTGATGGCAAAAAGAGCCTGCTTGTGGTAAGGCAAGCTATAAAGAGGGTGATTTAAGATGATTTTTCTAACAGCCATGTCATCTTGATTTGAACTTTATTTATGGGCTGACAAGCACATAAAGATTTCACCAGACTTCGATAAGTTGTTATTAAGGATTCAGAAGAACGCAGCTACGAGACAGAGATTTGAATGAGCAGTGTCTTTGCCTCGAAAATGAATTTAGCAGCCAGGTTATCTGTTGCGATTCGGTTTTTGAAAAATAAACGCGACAAATTTGGGTACTTAGGGCTCATATAAAACGTAAGTTAGAATTTTTGTTTTGTATATCCTTATCCTTTGTAAAAATCAACTTAAATGACAAAACCGCCGTGAAAATCAACTTTTGTAAAGGATGCTTGTAACCTTGTAAGACGTTCGCAAGATGGCGGGCAATGGAAAAGAATGCCAGGGGGCTAAACCTGGAACCACTCGCTCAGTGGTTCACCACACTGACCGGTTATGACTAGAGGTCATTTACGTTGAGGCCCGAAGAAATTTTCAACAGACATTACGACCGTCTCAAAGTGAATGCTCTACTAAACTTTAGCATTGAAAGACTATTGTCAAACCGGGCTAACAACGACCGAGAGTTAACTAAAGAGGCTTTTTGGTTGTAGCGCCACCTAAAAAGGTAAGTAAGAGCGACTGCGCACTGATAACCAACAAAATAAAGGCATTAGGTACTAACTAATAGTGTATCCAATAAAATTAAATTTAAATTTAAAGTTTGACTATCCGACAAGCTATTCTCAGAGTGTCTAGCCTTGAGTCCAAACTTAT
The DNA here is from genome assembly GCA_949372485.1 of Cheilosia soror. Taxonomy (NCBI): domain Eukaryota; kingdom Metazoa; phylum Arthropoda; class Insecta; order Diptera; family Syrphidae; genus Cheilosia; species Cheilosia soror. The sequence goes on from OX443561.1 coordinate 126,049,142, forward strand.
GCAGAAATATTTATGCCCAGTTGCACAGTGACCACTTAGGTTTTGATTCACCCTCAAATTCCACTCAAGGGTCGATTTCTGTTTCATACTGCCATATCCACATCCATACAACTATACATATAAAATGCAACGTCCGTCTGTTTATCCTGTTATGGAGGAACTGGAGAACCATTCGATTTTTATAAATTTTTCTCTGATTTATAGATATGTGACCAAATTAGGCCATAGTGAGAATTGTTGAGGAGTAAAGATGTCGCGGGAGTAAGGGGGGTCTCATGAACTGTTAACTGTATGAACTTGAAAGTTTATATGTTGCTAGATAAGCCAAAATAATTATCTTTCGCAATTACGTAAGGACTAAGTTGGTTACGGGGTGTGATGAAGGGGTCGTAAGGACAAACTCTGGAACTATTTGGCCGATTTTAAAAATTCAACATTGTACTGGCTACGTCCTCCAAATCAGTATGGGTTACTTAGGTAGAAGTTGGTGGAAGGTGGAATGATGGTATAGGGGTCAGGGGATATCTTCGGAACTACTCGGCCATTACCGGAGTTGATCTCCGACAGCCATCTTTTTCACATGGATAGCTATATGTTGAATGTTCGTGAATGAGTTGCAGTTGTAATTTGTTTATAATGTACTTGCGCATGTATAGATTACAAAAAGTCATTGCGATAAAATATTTTATAAGCTTGAAAAAGAGGAACAAATATAAACAAACGTAGAGGGTAACTCAAATAAATTTTAATTTTATTTAAATGAAAAGAAACCGGCCAGAGGAGAAGTGGGCATGGCTAGTTTCAATATAAAACTTAAGTTAAGTTAGTTAAGTTCGGCTCGTCCTTGGGCGATCACAATCCATTTTGGAAAATCAAATAAATTATCAAATTATGCATTTTATGACGACATTTTTTTTTAAGTATTTTGAAATGACTGTTAAACGCAAAATAGACGTAAGTGGCACTTATTTGATCGTCTTCACTTAAACTTAAACTATACTTAAGTGCACACTATAAAACTGGGCATTAAGCGCACCATCACCTAAAAGACATACCTGCAGGAAAAGTCTATGCAATAGAAATGGTCGTCATTTTTGGTACCTAAGTCGAAGAAAGTAAGTGATGTTGAGAGGCCAAACGTAATGCTATAATTGCGTTGCGAGCTTAATAAACTCATCGTATATGTTGTGTTTTCCTATATCACACAGAATGGTTCCATTAAGGGTTACACTGCGTTCTGCCTTGCCACATAATCCGCTGATTCATTACCTATGTTGCCTATAGCTTGCAAGGTATCAGGCAGACGTTTACCCTTTCTTGCGTAATTTATTAAGACTGTATCTACGTATTTTCATACAAACTTAAACTTGTTGACAACATTCGCTTTAAGTGACTTAATGTCTGCTTGACTTTACACTTCACAGCTGTATTGCAATTTCAGTACCTAATTGTTCTCAAAAATTTTCACCTGTAGGTACATATACGTATAACTTAATTAATAAGCATGTGGACTATTAGCGGTGGCCATGGTGTAGTGGTTAGAGTCATTGCTTGTGACCCGAGCGGCGTTGGTTCGAGCCCCGGAGGGGGACAGCAATACTTTGCCACCGACCATAAAGAGAAACGAATAATAGCAGAGTTTCTCCACCACTACACCAAAAAAGGGGTTTCTGCTTGGTAGTACAATGAACCGAGATTCGTCTGAGTGCTCCAGGATTTGGAATCCCCTTTAATCTTAAAAATGTGGATCTGGAATCACTAAGCATAGATAACGTATAGATTCAACATATCTGTCACATATTATTCGTAGGTAAATTGGTTCGGATATAGTATAAAGGCATGGGCTTAAGTGCCCCAAACAAGCAGATATTCTAGTCCTAAAGAGGGACACAATGGACCCAACTGATGGTCTACGTGAAGCTGTGGCAACCGCCACTAGAGCACCCAATTACCTACCTACCTAGTCCTAAAGAGACAGCCCATATAGAGTCCGTCGTGTCTGTTGCGATAGGGTATTTAGAGCGGGCAGAATACACGCCGGATGCGGCTAATCAAGTAGACGTACCTACTATCTACTTAATCGTTTCCATTGAATCCCTTGACAATGTCGAAATCGACATTTTTCATAAGTTGAGAATAAGTGGTGGAATTGGTGGAATCTTTGAATCGCTGTGACAGTTCAGTCTCAAAACCTTCTGTCTGTTTTATTTATTCTGCAAAAAATATTTTTTTAGCAACGGGTTTATGCGACAGATGTTATGAAACTCTTCCTTCTGTTGAATATGTCAACGTTGGCGTATCCGTCGACTAGTTTATTTAATGTCCAAGCACAGAAGATGTTCGGTGAAGTGGAAAAAGGTGCCAAAGACCGCAACTGATTTAAGGTAGACTTAGGAGTCTGAAAGTTACACAAAATTTTAAACCTAACCACTTGTATTTTTAACTTGATATTTTCTTAGTATTGTTGACGAATGCAAGGGACCAACCATCTCAAGTAGCATCATTATATTAATAGGCTACATCAGTTTAAAGCCGAACTTCCATAAATTATTTTAGAATGTATTTCTTTCACAACCAATTAAAATAAACAAAACACAGAAATGAAAAAGGCATTGCATATTAATAGGCTACATGTACACGCACAATGGAATGAAACAAAAGAAAGCGTTGCATATTTATATGCTAATTTGGAAAAATATTATTTTATACCTATTAAATAGAAGGGCATTTTATGCCGCATCGTACGGGTCTTAAGGGAGAAGTAGAGAAAAGGGATGGTCGAAGAAAAACGACAAGAGTAAGTAGATGTTTTGGGCGACTCTTATAAAATTGCATTTAGTACTTTTAAAAATTATTCCATATTTAGCTTTTAGCTAGAATTCCTGTGTTTAAATATTTTGTGCTAAAGTATTGAGCGATGAGTCTCAGGTTCAAGCCCCGAGAAAAACGGCTAAATCATAAGATTATTTTCTACTGCGCCACCTTTCGCGAGTATTACCATACTGAGAATGCTTCATTCAGCCGATTGGAGGTGGCATTAAATTTAAGGGACCTAGTATTCAATCCAAAGAAAAATAAAATATCATAAACAATTAATTGCAAGAATCTAGGACTAGGGTATTTAAAAAGCCGATTATAGTTTATTTTTTTTTTTAAATATTTGTATAAAGACGGATACCTTTGTAAGATGTACCTATCTCTATATATATATATATAACAAAGTGAACAAAAAAACTGTTTCCCTCTGTCGCCTATAACCAATTTAGTTGATTTTTTTTTTCTAAAATGTCGGTAATTACGATGATCAGGCGATAGGCTAAACAAATTCAAAATCGGACAAATGGGCGTGGCACCGCACATACAAAAAAAACCTTCAAAATCGTATATCTCGAGAACCAACAAATCGATTGAGCTCACACTTACAGATAATCTTATGTATTGGCCTTAGAGTGCTCCTGTGAGCATTGGGCAAAGTACAATACAAAAAAAAAATTTAAAAAATTGTCGCCCGTAATTTTCAACTAATTTAGTTGATTTCTTTTTAAAGTAAGTAAAAATCAATTAAAAGGCCAAAAAAATTAAAAACAAAAATTATCAAAAAAGCAAAAAAAGGCCTGGCGAAAATGGCTGGGGTACCTACAGCTAGTACGTATACATGTCTCGTTTCTCTAGGAAGCTGTTTCCCTACATGTCCTATTTTTTTTCTTCTTTTTTTAGGATAATTTCATCCGCCATAGTGACATGCAATCCTCCAAAATGCTTCCAAAAGAACTAGTCCATGCACCTTGATGTCTGACAAACATTTGCTCAAAATATACCAACAACTCAGTAACGACTTACAAAATTGTATTTCAGTGTAAAGATTGCTCAACGGTTTCCCGCCATATTTCCTTACTTTGTAAGTAAATGCTATAAACGTTAGGCAAAACTTTAAGTCTCTGCAGTCAGCGAGAAAATCGAAACGTAAAATCTTTGTACTTCTTTGGACGGTGTTTGCAAAACTTTGTATTTACCCGCGGGCTTTTAAGACGAAATAAAATAGCTTTCCCCAGCAAAACTGCAAGGACCACACGAAGGTAAGCGAAAGACAAGAGAAAAATAAAACAAAGTAAAGCCCAAAAAGAAAAACATTCTCCAACAACACAGGATACAAACACTGTTAAGAAAAATTACTACAATAAACTTGAAACTTTAAGGCAAAGGCAAACTGAATGGGGCCCTTCCGCCTCTCACACACGCACACAGACACAAAGCCACTTTTCTTCTGCTTATGAAGGGTACGGGTGGGGAAACTCAACAAAATGCCAAAGACAAGGATGACTGAGTAGTGAGTAGTGACTATGGGCGGGTGGCTGGCTGGAATGATTGTAATTAGGGTGGTTTTGCACTATTCCCTCCCGTACCGTCTTGTAAAGGCATTTTTTCATTTGTTTTCGACCCGTTAACTGTGTGTGCGTGCACGTCAAAACTGCTATATGCAAATGTGTATGCCAATTTTTTTTGATAATTTTCCCTCTTTTTCTTTGTTGCAAGAATATGAATATTTATGAGATTTTCTTACGGGATGGGGGTTCCTTGCCAAAACAAAATCTCAGCCTTTGACTTTGGGATTTGGAATTTTGTGCATTGTGTGCATGCTAAGGGATAGATTGAACGGATAACGACACGTTTCTTTGGGAGGTTATGGTTAACTATTTGGAGAATTCAAAACAAAACAACAGCAACTACAACTAGCCCGCAGTGATGACAAGGAAGAGATTTCCAGTTTGAATATACTTTCGCCCAGTTCCATATGTGAGTGGGTTATCGAGTGCGAAATGGATCCCAAATGTGAGACCCATTTCATGCTGCAATGAGAATTTCATATATGTACAAGGATATCCTGAACAAGGAGTTTTTCTTTTAATTCGAATTTATTTCCATGGCAATTTTCAACTTAAATGCGAATGCACAGTACAGAGGGTGGGTGAGAGTAAGTTAGTGAGTTTCAAAGGATTAAAGTATTTCAGTGGTGGTGAGATGGTGTTTTGTGGTTATGGCGAGATCTCTTTAGTAAGTTGGTTTAATTGGATTCACTGGTGGAGAGAGGCGATATTTTCTGTCGAACAATTAGCATTTGAATGGGCGGCTTTTTGTTTTCCTTAACGTCGTGTCCTTAGCATAAGCAGAGAGGAGGATATCGAATGTCTGGACGATTTTTTATTTCCTGCGTATAGTTATAGGTTGTGTATCTTTGTGGAAAATCGAATTAACTTATTTTTCGCATCACTTAATGCGAACAAGCACACGAGCGAAGGTCCTTTATGCGGTTGACTTTGTTTAGTGTGCTAAAAATAAAACAATGCTATGTTGAGGAGATATTTCGAGATCTGCCCCTCCTTCTCGTAGGGTTTCTCGAATAAGTTTAGAAAATATGGAAATCTAATGGATAGATCCGGATTGTTTGGAATGGTAAAAGTTTATGTGGAGATAAATCGTTTTAGTCTCAGATTATGTGTCAAACGCACTCGTTTATATGGAAATTCCAGTTTGTGAAAGGGGATTACTGAATGAATTATATTATCCAAGGAATGAAAATGAATGTGTGGTGAAAAAAAGGATAAATGAAAGGAACAACTTTGTGGAATATTATGAACTTGTTCGTAGTACGGTTGTGAACAGTCGGTGATTTATGGTGAGGTTTTAGAGAGACCACTCGTACTATAACTTGTCTATCTGTCATATTGACAGTAAATTGAATGCAAAACTGAAAATAAATATTTACTGCAATTAAGTATTTTGTACCGTATTTTGTAACAGGTTTTGAGAGCGATTGTCACAAGTCTTGAAGCTTATTTTGTGGAAATTGTGTTTTATTTCAAATGAATTTTTTTTTTAACGAATAAAAGCCAAGGACCCAGTGTTTGTGTTCAAGTCAAAAAGTGAGTTTTAGGAAACATTTGCTGAAAGTAATTAGCATATAACCCTAAGCTTGACGAAAAATTACATAGTTGGTAAGTTAACGAGGCCCTTGGTGATAACAAAAATACTTTGGCGGATAGCCCGTTGTGAATCGCCCTGGGTTGAGAGTAGGGGTATATTTGGATGCCTTGCAAACTACTCATGCGAGCTATTTGCATTTGACAATAAAGCTAAAGCCGGAGCTTGTGAGACCAATCGGTGAGAAAGCAGTTTCCTATACGCCACCCTGATACCTATTGGAAAGAGCACGACAGGTTCAGAGGATGTGGCTGATGGTTTCGTCTTTATCTTCCACTTTGTGGCTTCTGCAGAAATCGTTGAGGGATATGTCTACACCTAAGGCTTGGTATCGATATTAACGACTTTGGAATAGTGGAGTTTTCTAAGACGCAGGATTGTACCTTTTTTGGATCTTGAGTGGCGAGCTTAACTTTATAGCATTCTACTCAGATGTGTCCATCTAAAGTTTATTTTTGATGCCCGGCTTGTTTAATACGTGGTTTTCACTATTAACGCCAGGGGAGCCTAGTCTGCATAGTTAGTCCGACGAACATTTCCATCGAATTGCAGAGACACCACGACGAAGCACGTAGTATTAGAGGTAGTGGCTTTTGAAGCTTTTCTATCGGTATATGTATACCTTTACTTATACGACACTGACTAAGCAGTGATTTTGGCTTAAAAGTCACTACGAAGTTTGCAAAGGATTGGACGTGTATGTATAGTTGCAGAGCTGCTGCCTGGAGTGCGGTTTAGATTCTTGAATGATATACGACTAGCATCGGCTCAACTTCACAATCTTCTATGCCCAAGGTATGTTTGTAAATGGCAGTTGACGCTTTTATTAAGATCTTGCGATGGCGATGATAGTAGATGTCAACATAATTGGTGCATATGGAGAAAGGGGTTTTTCATTCTGCCGCACCGTCATAATTTAGGCCAGTGCAGGTTTTATCCAAAACAGCTCAGAAAATTAAGATGCTTCTATTGAGGGTACTGCCAGATTTTCGTATAATGCTTGGCGGGTTACGCTCGGATGCTAGACACTAACACTATGCCTACAATCAATATTTCGTATAACAGGCTATCTCATCATCAAAATTTTGGAAGATGAAGCTTGAAAAATTAGTGCTACCGTAAATAATTTATGACACATAGGTATAGCATTGTCAGATGGGATAAAAGTTTGACCGATTAACTAAAGTTGATCTACTATTAATTGCCCTTAGCGCCGTTTGAAGAAGGTCCGTTTGCATTTATTCACCCTGGGAACAACAGACCGAAAAATCTGATTGTGGGATAAGGCCTATAAACCAACTCTTTGCATTCAAAGTTGTAGCTCGTTGTAGAAAGAACATTTTACTCGCACAATGAGGCGAGTCGAGGCTGCCCCCCCCCCTATATTACCAGAGCAGTAACTGAGTTTACAATTTTAAATAGCTGGAGGAACAGAATTACAAATTTTTTAAAAAGCAACTCCAATTAACCCAAGTGCTCCATTACGAAACAAATCTGGCCCATGCTTGATCTCAAGCGATGCGACAACCTTGTATCACTAAAAAGATATAAGTAGGTTTCATTACGTAACACTTAATTGTTGGCAGGCATATAATGTACCTAGGTACTCTCAGGATGGGCCTCCCTGCCGACGATTTCTGTAGAAGCTGCATGGACGATGAGGAGGAAGAGACTGTTCACCATTGAATATTGAGACTATTGCCTCCAAAGTTTTATTCTTAGCGCTTGTTGGTTCTATGACGGATAGGCGCCAGATTTTGGAATTCTCAAGTGGGCTACAAAAGTCTACTGTTTATCAATGACAGGGCATAACGAAGAGGTACATACTTGTACCTATATATTTTTATTCCTTTTATGGCTTAGGTTGGGTTTTCTAGAAGTATCTATTAACTAAATTTTGTTGATACTCGTTTGAAAAACAGGCTGGGGTCTAAATGTCCACATTCTATGTAAGTGTACAGCCGATCATATAGGTTAGGGGTTCCCGAACTGTGCGTCGTAGGGCTATCCTAGGGCAAGGCTGACTTTATGCGACTAAAGTTACATTTTTCCCCTTTTTTTTCTTTCTATCCCCAATGAGACCACTTTTCCAAAATTGTCCATATTTGCCCCTTTTCTGAGTTTCGTTCCCATTTTGAAAAAAAAAAAAACATCTTTTTGTATGAAATACGAAATGTGACATAATAAATACTTTACGTAATCTGAATGCGTCCTTTTTCTATCAGCCAGAGGTATCAGCTATCAGCTATTTATGTCATATTGTCATAAGTTTAGGCATTAACAATTTAGCTATAACCATGTTCAAAGCAACAATAAGATAGAACGAGATGAAAATAATTATGCGTAAAGGTCCTAGTACACGATATGTAGCACGCCACATATATATGTAGCTCTGACGTAATTTTGACGTCAGCGTATGGAACCAATGGCTACATACCGTGTACTAACATTCCTTTTTCCCAACCACATAAGGTAGGTACTCATACGTATGAGGCACGATATGAGGCACTCGTGACACACACGCATTGTGTGGCTTTTCGACATTCCGTGTACTACCCTAGCACATACGATGTGTGCCAATAGGCTACATAAAGTCGAGTAGTTACCTGCGCGGTTCGTATGCATTTTTGAATAGCGAACGCGACGGGATAACTTAAATACACCCAAAGCAATAAAACAATTAGTACCTGCAGTTCTAGTTGTGCAAGACTGCACACAGGGGCAATAAAACTGCGGATAGCATCATCATAAACGAATAACCAACAGCCAAACGAAATGTGCGCGCTGTGCTACATTCCGTGTACTAGCACAATTTTATGTAGCCAGGCAACATACGAAAAACGAAATGTGTGCCATATGTGTAGACTATCTGGCGACGTCAGAGCCACATATATATGTGGCGTGCTACATATCGTGTACTAGCACCTTAAGCCACTTAACTTTAGTGAACTCACTCGTTTTGCGTTTTTTTTTTGTTCCATTTGGGGGCAGATTAGTATTGCCCCTTTTTGTACGCAAATCCCCTTTTTTTGCGACTTTTTTCAAAATCTTCGAAGTCAGCCCTGTCCTAGGGGCGTCGCAAGACCGGTACACACAGGTCGCCTGCACACGACGTTCCGTCAGATTTGAGCTCGATTTGAACAAAAAAGTCGATGTTGGCCATTGTGTTTTGCCATGCACAAGAAGTCGGCAAGTTGTAGACTTCAACTTGGAGAATTTTGCGTCGAGACTTGGGATTATATCCGTTCAAGATCCAACTGACCCATGAGTTTAAAGTTAATGAAAATTATCATAGACCATAGAAAAATCATCCTTAGCGACGAGGCCTATTTTTGGTAATCATTTGGTAATTTTTTGGATCAATTACAACGTGAGAAGCTGCGGTGGACATTTGGACATGGTACTATGTATATACCATAACAATAATGGCATGCATTTCGTTAATACCTCGCACATAGCTTGTTTTATTCCATTTCAACGTCGACCCATCCTTATTGAAAACCCCTTTAGTGAATCTTCAGTAAGCTCAGCTTCTATTCACATATCTGTGCCTTCAGCGCCCCATAGACATTACACTTGTGTCGGTGTACAGAAATGAGTGCTGTCTGCGGGTTGGTTCGCACACCGATTTTGGTGTCAGACACGGAGCGAGTAAAAACAAAATTTTTTGATTTTTAGTGTCGGTGTCTGGATCGGTGTGATGTGTATGGCGGAATGCTACACCGGTGTCAGTTCACCGGTGCAGACACAAGTGTGGTGTATATGGGCCGCTTTATTCCGTTGAGTGCTTTCAGAAGGGCGTCGCAAAAATGTTATAACCTGTAGGGAGTATGTATGGAAAAGATTGGGAACCCCTGATATAGGTAATGGCATTTCCACATTTACCTGATCTGTTCTAAATTTGTCTTCTAGACTAACATATCGACACTTTGAAAATGGATTTCAGATATATATACAATAGATTTCCTCTGTTAAAGAAGATAACCGCAAGAAGGTATCAGAACGTAGGTACAAGTTACTTTTTCGACAATATTAAGAGGTTATCAATTTATCCGTTGAAATATATTGGAGCTATCAGTTTGCTCCTTACACTATCTGCAAACTATATATTCCTTACAGATGTTGATTCTATTTATTAAATAAAACCTCGGTCGATCCCCACCGAGTCAGATTTATGTTTCCTCCTAACTTTGCCTCAGATTACGTTCTCTAAAGGCGAGAGCAAATGCTTCCTGTTGAACAAAATTCCATTTTCAATATTTCCGGTCTGCAATAATGAATAAATTTCACATACAAATTCATTTGCCAATCCTTTGAGTAGCAGCAGCCGGTGAGTGCAATAACTTTATACTATACTCTTCTCTAAGTCTGGTTAAAAAACATATTCCAAGCTCTAACACCTTCCTTATCCTTTCATCAGAAAAACGCACGCAGAGCAAAATTCAAAATCCAATACCTCCTCTCGCCACCAACGGGGAAGGGACCAACAGCACAACACTGACGAAACAGTGGAATACAAAATCTGTCTTTTATTTAATGTGCACTTATCTCTGTATCTTTCTGTTGCTGCCAAATGATGCCCGTCCCCAATCCCAACCCCCATTGTCAGCCACCGTATGGCCAACGGAATAAGCATCCTTCTGTCTATGTAGGTAGGTATATAAGAATTATGAGTCCTTATTCCTTAGAATTGTCATCGTGCGTCGTCGTCATTTATAATAAATCCCTTCACCCGTCTCCTTTTTGTGTATCCTCTGTACATTACTTTCGCAGAAAGAGATTTTTTGATATTCCTTCCTCCGGAACAATGTACTTGAAAGCAAAAAGGACACAAAAAAAAAACTACACAACCACCGCTTCTGGTTCTTGGTGAAAGGTTTATATCCAAAGAGAGGATGTTGTCGACAGCGATGTTGTGAAGATATTTTACGCGTCTAGCGAATATTTATGCGGGAGTTTGGTTTTAGTAAAAAAAAACAACTACGAACGGTGAAAGTCCTTTTTCCGTTCTCTCTCACTCTGAACGATATAGTGCACAAAATTTATCGATTTATATTCATTTTTCCTCAACATAGTTCTCTGTTGTCTGTTGTTTTATTATGATTTATCCTTCGCGCATATGCCATACATATCCTTTCTTTCTTCTACTTGTTGGTGCGGTTGGCTTGGACATAATAGCCCGACTTTCAAGTTGCCAATATCCCGTTTCCGAATTTTATTTATTAATAAGAAATTCATTCTTTATGTGTAGGTAAGGTATATCCTATCGGTCTTTTTTGCGACAGGAAGGGTCTACCTAAGCATCACAGCGTGTATGAGTATGGAGAAAATCTTAAAAGGATTTTCGTGATCCCTGAAGTGGTTTCCTCGGTTGAGCTCCAGCAAACAGCAACACAAATTCACAGGATGTTGTTCTCTTTGGGTTATTTCAAAGATTATCAAGATTGCGAGGGGGACACACAAAGAGGACAATGGATTTTCCAATTGGTCTTCAATTGAATTATTTGATCCTTTTTCTTGTTTGTATGAAAATCCCATTTCTGTTGAAAGTTGAAAGTTTGTTTTTGATTGTGCTCTGTCCTTGTCACATCAGGTTGTGGATGGAATCTCCCCGAAGGGATTTAAGTAATGCGCCTCAAGGTTTACTCAGCTCACACAGATACTTGTGTGTGTGTGTTTATGTATAAGTAAACATACCAGAATTGAAGGAGACGGATAGCAAATAAATATAGTTGAATTTTAGCCCGGAAAAAAGTAACTGTGACGTGTGATATTTTGGCACAAGTTCAACATATGAATGTTATAGACACCTATTTAGTTTTTCGCCTGATGTCCTCGTTAGTTTATACACAGTACCTATCTATGTATTTGGAAAATGGCAGCAATTTCTGTGTATGTGACTGCAGTGTGAATCCAAATCGATTTTTTTTTTGCAGCTCTTTTTATCGGCAGTTGTTGCCGTTTGGGCGTCTGGTTTATTGAACTTAGATTTGGAAAGGATGATGAAACGGGTTTTAATGGCGACGATGCAAAAGCGAGCAAATGTTTGTTTTACAGGGTGATGCTGAGACGATAATTGGATTTCAATGTGACGTGTCGAACATGGGTAGGTTTTCTCCTACCTATATTCATCAATTGGCCATGGATATTGGGAGCAGAGACGAAGCCGGCGACAAACAGTCTGCGAATCATGTTCTCAAATTGTCTGACACATATTTCCTGTCGCATCGAGGACATGACTAGACTATGTTGGTACGTAGTATAAAGTTGAAAATAAAATTTGACAATAAAATGAGACTATGCTGCGAAAAAGTGCTTAAAAAAGCTAGAGGTTTGTGTCTCATACCTATAATGGACATGTTCAAATGTCTATATACGGGCAAATGTATTGGTTTCTGGAAATTTGAACAGTAGATACCTGTCTATATATTATCTAGAGGTGAAGACAACAAATGAAAGTTTCCCAAAAGGCTTTAAATACGCGCATATAGCTGACTATGAAGACGGTAGAAGTGCGAAATTGACGCTGAACAATGAATACATAGTGACATAGAAATGTTTTGAGTTGGCAATAATAGACAAGAACGTACAAGGCAAAATGTATCACCCTACCGGAAGATGCTACAATTTTTGGAAATGGCGGCATATGGCATCGTGAATTTCAGCGCAGATTTCCCGGTCGTCCGACATCAACTGGGCAAACATTACGAAGTTTAGCCGCCCGCCTAAAAGAGTATGAAGCAACACGAAATGGTGTCAGGCCTGGCCGGTCCCTAAGCAGCTAGCCGTTCTGCTGAGAATATCGCTGAAGATGTCACAGAGGACCTCAGACCAACCGACATGCCACACAATTGGTCATCAATCGGCGGTCTTTACAGAGACAACTTTTCATCGAAAATCATCATGAGCTACAAAAGGCCAATTTCCATTTATTTTTGTCTGTTTTTTTAAAGGCATAAGTCTATGTCAACAAGTCTCAGACTCTTAAAGCCTTCAAAATGAATATCCGTCAAGAATGCCACGACCTATAGCCGGAAGTTCTGGCAAGAGTAATGGAAAATGCCATAAATCGGGCCTGTGTACTCATTAACTCTGGCGGCGGACACTTAGCCAATATTATTTTCTCGACTTAATGTAAAAAAAAGTTAAGACATCAAATTTACATTAATCGAAAAGTAGGCCCAACATTTTTCATTCATAAGAAAAACTACAGACAAAGAACATCGGGTGACAACTTTTGTAAAGGGTGTTTTTTTAGAGGTACAGAACTTTGAAATGGAATAAAACAGAGATGATTTTTTGAAACTGACATGAAATTTACTTTATTCGAAATATAGTCTTCTGGCATTATAAATTTAAATATGATTTCTGGCATATGACCGCCACTGCTGGCTCGGACGTAGTCTAATCTGGAGGTCCAATTTTCGATGACTTTTACCAACATTAGTGGCCGTATATCGGCAATAAAGCGGCGAATGTTGTCCTCCAAGTGGTCAATCGTTTCGGGCTTATGGGCGTACACTAGCGACTTCACATATCCTCACAGAAAATAGTCAAGCGGCGTTAAATCGCACGATCTTGGAGGCCAATTCACGGGTCCGCAACGTGAAACTATGCGGTTACCAAACGTTTCCTTCAATAAATTAATTGTGGCACGAGCTGTGTGACATGTTGCGTCGTCTTGTTGAAACCACAGCTCCTGCACATCATGGTTGTTCAATTGTTGAACGAAAAAGTCAGTCATCATGGCTCTATAGCGGTCACCATTAACTGTAACGTTCTGGCCAGCATCGTTTTTAAAGAAGTACGGACCAATTATTCCACCAACTCAGAAAGCACATCAAACAGTCGGTTTTTGTGGATGTAAATGTGTCTCAACATACACTTGAGGATTATCATCACTCCAAGTACGGCAGTTTTGTTTATTAACGTATCCATTCAATGGACGTATTGCGCGATACGTTTTTCGAACAGAACCATGATTTTCAAAATAAATTTGCACACTTTAGAAGCGTTGTTCAGGCGTCAGTCTATTCATGTTGAAATGCCAAACCAAACTAAAAATAAATCACGTGACAGCTGACAAAATGGCCGCCAGTTATAATAGTGTTACCAACTTGAAGTTCTGTAGTTCTACCTCTAAAAAAACACGCTTTACTTCAAGGAATGAGTATACCTACAAGATGATTCTGATGGTGGATTGACACTACCACGCCACGCAATTTTGCATGACTTCAGAGAGAGAGAGATCCGTTTCCTACAGTCAAGGCTAATGATCTGTAAGAGTGAGACCACAAACCTCCATAAAAAAATTTATGGCGGCCTAAATTCAACTGTTAGGCTTGTGGTCTCACTCTTACGCATCAGTAGCCTTAACTGTGGAATATCGGATCTCTCTCTCTAAAGTCATGCAAAATTGCGTGGCACGGTAATGTAAATCCACCATGAAACTCGACCTGTACATTCCCCGCACGCAGTAAGGAGTAGATGACCAAGCAGCTTATACAGGGATTTCAAGAAAATTCGCAACTATTTAGTAGCTGCGAAAATATTATTTTCCTCGTTAAGAGTATAGACAGTACAGCATCATGAGGTCAGACTTCCTTTTGTTGCCTAGTTGACTAGTTGACAAGCAATCTCTCCGACATCGTTTGATCTCGCAATAAATATATTAGCAGCAAAGCAAGACAAACTCAAGTATCCTGACCTACAATTTCTATAAATCTGATAGAGCATGGCTACACAGTTATTCCCATGAACGTTACTCCGGCGATACAGGTAGATTTTAAGTGATTAGAAAAGAGAAGGGCAGTTAATTTACTTTCAGAAATAATTCTTGCATGGTTTGGGCATGGGCATGAATGTTCGTTTCCACACTATTGCACTTTTAAATTTCAAAACAAATCTTTATTTGAAAGATATTGGCGTTGGGAGTGAGGACGAAAAAATAGGTGTTCGCTTCGACTTTACGATAGAAATTACTTATTTTTGAGCTCACTGTTACCTACCCTTTGCCAAAATTTATTTTATTCGAAAGGTGCCTTATTTTTGCGTATATCCACGTTGTTCATGGGAACTGCGCGCTATCATAATTGCACGCACGCTTATAGATCGTATAAATTGGCAGCTAAAACCTTACCTAACTATTAGGTATTGAGGGACTTCGTTTACCTACCTCAAATCCGGTTCCAACTTTGAAAATACCATCACATCGGAAATCATGCGAAAAATCACAAATATTAATTGCGTTTCTTCGGCCTAAGACTTTTAGCCTTCAAGTTTTCGACTCCAAACTGGGGAGAGGCAACGCAGTAGGGGAAACCTTGCCTTAGGTAACTCGCACATATGTAAGGGGGAAACAACTTCCCAATAACATAAGATATGAACAAGTGATTTGCAACCAAGTAATGTAAATGAGACCAGGGTTTGATATGCCGTAGAAAAATGGAGAGGTGGTGCCACCAGCTAGAGGCAGGTCTGACATTATTCAGATTATTTCCACCAAATGTCAAGTCATTATAGGTTATGTTACATGGCAATTGTCCATTGTATACGGAGTTGTTTCACTTGTTTACACGAGAAGAGTCGGTTATTGAGGCTACTCTTGGAACCATTATTAATTCTGAAGGAAATGTCCTTTTTTTACTGATATGTTTCCGTTTTGGTAATATCCCGCAAGCTCCCCGAAAAAGTACTCTCCTAGAGTTTCCTTTCCAATCGACGATAGCACCGGGCACATACATAGTAGGTGGGAAAGGTGTTTCCTCCTCCTCCTCAACCATGCAACTGAGACAAAAATCATTAGCGGTGACTCTAAGCTTTGCGGCATGTCTTCCTAGTCCTATTAGTGGCCTGTTGGTACTCCGACAAGCTTGTTCCGATGTGTGATCTAATGACATTTAACAGGTTTTTTGTCAGGCATAGACTTATACGTGGCCATGTCAGTTTTGAATGGTTACAGCTGTCAAGACTTATTCCCAAATGCGCGGCGGATCGCTTTTCATGGGGGATTGGTATTTTTATATTTCCAAAAGCGATTCGATCCATTCAAAAGCGATAGCTATTGTAAGGATTGCTGTCAATAAATCCGCCAGCAATCCGTCACCTGAATAGCTATCGCTTTTGACAGCTTTTGGAAATACAAAAATATCAATCCGCCATGAAAAGCGATCCGCCGCGCATTTGACAATAAGCCCCAGGTCATCTCTCGTCAGGCTGTTACAGCGATAGTGTGGAGATGTTGTATCTCGTCGTTTCAATTGACACATCGGGCCATTAGTTGAATAGATCATGGGCTATATAATATTTTCGCCTGTCCTAAAGTAAGTTAGTATTGGCCCATGGCATAAAAAATACCTGTCACCTGTCAATAATGGAAACACCAAAGAGCCATGATTTAATTTACACATATGTTGAATAATGAAAAGACCTATCTGTGAATAGTATAGAGCTCATTGTACACTGACACAACCATACTCTTTAAATCATCGATCCGAATTGGAATTCTCTCTCGCTCAACGTTTGCCTTGGTAGTAAAATTAAAACCTACATCCGATTACCTTAAATCGAACACAACATCGCACATAAATAGATATAGGCATTCGCTGAGTATACATACCTTTAATCACCTTAAATGAGTTTAGGTCAATTCCAACCAAGTCACGATTCAAAATAAACATAAAATGGAGGGCAAAATACAAGCCAGTTCATATAAAACCAGAAATCAACATGTAAACCGAAATGAACATCGTCTGAAAGTCGAAAAGTTGTTCATTTCATGGCAACAGCGAATAGGTACAAAAATCCACCACAGGAAGACTCACTCCCTCCTCCTCAAAGCTCACATCATAAAAATGTTCCAAACAAAAAAATAAAAAATCGATTGATTCTCCCCCATAGTTGGACGTTTGGTTAGAAAGGCCAACCCGCCACCACAACTAAAGTCAGTCTCAGGCTACGCCAACCACCCTCGCTCCCTCCCATCAAAGATGTACGATTACACTCATTTATAGTGAATTGCATTGGGCTCTCCCTCGCTGCTGCGAGGATTGTATCCTCTTTTCCACACAGTCGTTGTTTGGTATGTTAAATTCTGTAAATTACTTGTTCGTTGAAACAGTTTCAATTTCCACCAGCAAATGTTGCAGGGGGCACTGGCACTGGTGCGGTTACCAATGCTGGATACCCACTTCAGTGTTAGATGAAATCATCAATCTGCCACTTACCATTTGGTTGCTATGGCTTCGATTGGAGGGCGCAATGTTCATGTTAGTCTAGAATGTACTTTGGAATTAATTCAAGATTAAGTTATGTGCCAGTAGAGGTAGAGAGCGAAGGAGAGAACGGGATGATGATAGTCGATTTGATATTGAAAAACAATCATTCTAATGGGGATGTTTACTTGAAACCATCTTGTGGATAGAAGTCGTATCTAAATGTGGCTAAAAAAAAAAGCAGACGCTTGCGAAAATTTGTATTCCTCAATGGTGATGGGTGCTGCGTGAGGAAATTTAAATAACCAATTCAATCAAATTGAGAATTGGGATGAGTCTTATTGAATTTTAGCAGTTTACGATGAGGGGAATTATTCAAAAGGACCTCTTGAAAGAGAGTTCACAAAGCAATAGAAAGGACTCCTTCAACTTTTGAGAAAAGATAAACCTACGTCTATAGTAGTATACTAATTAGGTGGCTCCTCCTCTGGCAATCTCTGTGACGAGGATGGACCAGAATGCGTGCTTCTTATTGCTATAGAGATATTGGCCTCGGATTATAAAATTAGCATGAGGGGAACAAGAGCGAGACTTTGCATATCGCTAAAGTATCCCACGTCTTGCCTGTTGGG
The DNA here is from genome assembly GCA_949372485.1 of Cheilosia soror. Taxonomy (NCBI): domain Eukaryota; kingdom Metazoa; phylum Arthropoda; class Insecta; order Diptera; family Syrphidae; genus Cheilosia; species Cheilosia soror. The sequence goes on from OX443561.1 coordinate 126,066,966, forward strand.
ACAATCACGATCACTCATAATCCGTTCGCAGTTATGAGGCAGTAGGTGTACCCACAATTTTTACAGCGAAATTAATTATTAAACCTTATAGAGGAGCCAAGCATATTCCCATCCTATTTAACCAATCGAGTGACTGGCGTTGGATTCTAAAAAAAACCTTGGGAGTTCATTTGAAAAAAAAATTTTAGTTTGAAGCCATTGCAAGGAGCAGTCCCGAAAAAGAAGGTGTCGTTCTTGTGAAGATAAGTTATACGGCCATGAATAGCTTGTTTAACTGTGAGTGATATCCTACATAATATGCGTTGCTACCGCAAAGTGGACTGTGGAGTCCTGCGTATATGTGCGGTTTTACACGAGCTAAGTACTTTGGCATTAATATAAGACCCTCATCATCCCAGTCCTGCTTTATGGCGCAGAATCATGGACGTTGTCAAAGGCGGATGAAGATCTCTTTGGTTGCTTCGAACGCAAAATTCTTCAAGTGATTTTCGGTCCCTTTTGCGTTGACGGGCTTTGGAGGAGGAGATTTAACACCGAACTCACGACATCGACCGGTCAGAAAAGTACGTATCAGTCGGCTAAGATGGCTAGGACATGTAGAGCGAATGGACACCAACGCTCCGGGCCGAAGAGTCTTCGATTCCAACCCGGAGGGACAACGCAGTAGAGGAAGACCTCGCCTTAGGTGGCGTGCACAAGTGGAAGGGGACCTCAACCAACTTGGAGTACGCAACTGGAGGCAGTTAGCCAAAGATCGTGCCAACTGGAGAGATGTGTTGGTTGAGGCCCAGGTCCAACCCGGACGGTAGCGCCATCTAAGTAAGTAAGTAAGTAAGTAAGTACTTTGGGGTGTGACCGGTTCTTTGAAACAATGTCGCCCAATAATACCATGTATTCGCAATAGTCGAGACCTATTACGGCGTATAGCCGGTAGCAACATCACTGAGACACCCTTGAATAGACTTTTTTGTCAGTATTACTGTACAGTAGTTACAGTGATTTAAATCATGCAATAGATCATTATCCATCTATACAAACACATTTTTAAACTCATATTGGGCGCAATAGGCTCATATAGCATTCTAGGTCTTTTCACAGTGGACGATGCCAAAATTTTCGTCTATGCAATGAAAATTAAATGAAGATATGAATATCTAAACTCAATTCCAACAAGGCTGATGAACCAGATGGCGAGCTATTAAACGCAGCGGGAGACAACTTGGCGAAGACCATCCACCAACTCATCTCCAAGATTTACTTGTCTGGTTTCCAAAAAAGATGACTTCCTCAACTGCGCCATGCATACAAGATCCTGTCTACTGTATCTACTGCATGAATGATCAACGAACTCATTGGCCCGGTAAGTCCACAACCGACCAAATATTCAAACTACAGCGGATCCTGGGGAAACCTCAAGAAGTCCAGATCGATATACCCACACCGTCTGAATAACTCTTACCAACTTCTGTTTCTTTGGGCTGAGAAGGCTATTGAGTCATGTCCCGAACAACTCACGAGATTCTGTATATATAAGACCCTGATCGTCCAAATCCTGCTGCATGGCGTTGGACCTTGGATTTTATCTAAGAACCGATATGAAGAAGAAGATATCTTTAGTAGGTTCGAGAGCAAGATTCTTCGAAACTATTTCGGCCCCGTTTGCTTTGGAGGTTATGCGGACGAACTACACGAGCTGTACAGCGACATCGACCTATTGTCAAATGATTACAAATCATTCGATTAAATTGGCAACAGGACATAGCAAAAGAAAAAGAACACAGGCGCTTTGGTCCGAACTGTCTTCGACGCCAACTTAACAGGGCAACGCTGTAGAGGATGACCTCTCGCCGTAGGTGGCGCCTATCTAGACCTACTGCCAGATACTGGTTACAATTGCAATCCATCCTGCGTCAATAATGTCAATTAGTGACCATGACATCAGTCAACGAAGTCAAAGCAGCGGAATGCGTCTATGAAATTGGCGTAAATATTTGCTGACCAATTGCAATCCGCATCCTGCGGCAATTATGTCAGTTAGTGAATGTTACCTGCTCGAATTAAGACCGCGACTATTTGATGGCCATATGCCCGACTTCTGTTTGTTCCAGTGTCCATATAGCAGTGTTTGCTTCCAACCTGCATAAGCATGCTATCTTTGCACAGCATGCCAACAAAATATTGGCAAACAAACCTAGCATATCACCTCATTCATAGCGACAGACATTAATGCGGTGTCGCGTTAAGTCCCTGTGCACACATTGACACCAAGTGACACAAGCGACAAAATTCCATCTCCGCCTGTCATATTCGGATATTAATCCGCTTACCTCACTCGACCAACCTCTTAGCGGTAAGCTGCATCAATGTCCGCACAAGAGTGGTAATCAAATCAAAACCACGTGTCAACATCGGACGGAAGCTATTCTCAAAATTGCAAAACAAATGTTAGTCTTACGCTGCCAGAACGGACCTACATAACAGTCCCGCATTCAACCCACAAAAATGTATTCCGAATTTTATGCCATGGATGTCAATCAAATTGACACGAGCATAATCTAATTCCCCATCGGCATTTGGCTTCTTCAAAAAGCTAATGAAACTTCGCATGAGCGCTGGCAAAGGAAAAAGACCCAAGCCACTGGCAATTTAGTTTCTTCACCAAACGACCTTGAGTATCAATTTAATAGGACAGCCATTACTGTGTCATGGCTTGGCATCATCTTCGAAGACCATTTGGTCTTCACTAAGCGCACCAAAGTCAGACCAAACTCTCATAGTCATCCGGCGGCGGTAAGTAGTATATCTCAACTGGGGAAAAAGTATCTAAATACGAGTATTTTCGTATCTTTGAGGTTCCGACAAAGTGACTGGAAACGACTCTCCACATACTGTACGCTCTTAAGTGGACAAACTGTAACCATGCCATATACATCCACTGCGATACGGTCGGTTGTGGTGTATGCCTGGACCAGCAGTCCACATCCAGCTCTGATGGGAAAAGATGAAACGTATTTCAATTTTCGGCCATGTTACACCAGAGAGAGGGACCGGACGGGGCCACACACACTGCAGAGCTATGCCTTTTGGTTACTTTACGTATACACTGCTGGTGTATATGGTTATCATCAAGCCCGGCGAATGTGCTTATGCATATTAAGTTTGCTGATGTTGTTGTTGTTGATGATGCTGACTGACTGACCAGGCGGGCTATATGGTTGGCGTTCGGTTCGTTTCGCCTTTTATTGTTTCACATATGCAAACTAGGAAATGAATTATTAAAATGAGATACAGGATGGAGTGGCTGGTTGCACATCTCTCATCTTCATCATCATTACCATCAGCATCGTCGTCATCGTCGTCGGCGCCAGTGCAGAGGAGGGGCACAGAGTGTAAATGCATTAAAGGAAGAAGGAAGGACGACACACCGGCACATACTGGAACTGGATGCGAAAAAGGCAGAGTTGAGGCATAACATTTTCGGGTTAATTGACGCAAAAAGGATCAGAGTTCGTCCTCATGCATAATGCACCAGAGTGTGAATAAATATCAAGGGATATATCGTGCTGCAGAAGTATAAAGAAAATAAATAAAAAGTATGGTATAGTTCACAGGAGGACGAGAATTGCAATTATGTATATCCTCGAAATTAGCCAGAGAAGGCGCGACTAATATACGTCGGCGGAGACATTCACCGAATTAGGTTACTTTCATGGTTCGTTAATTTTTGTGTGTGTGTGTGTCATGTGACGGACTCACAACTCACGGCACGGATAATGAGGACAAGTCCCCCGTGAGCCATGACTGACTGACGGAGATGGAGTATGTAAATGTGGGCCATAATTTGAATGGCTGATGATAGAGCAGAGGGAGTCACCATCCCACGTCAAAAAAGGCATCCGTGTAAGACACCTGCTATCAAGGAAGACTCCTTTCGTGTTTTTCTTAGGTATATTTTTTTTATAGTACAATTGTGTCCTTTTTAATGGCTTCGTATGGAACATGCGCACTCGATCCATCCTGGTGTGTACTACACACTCTTACTATCGAAGGACTCTTGAGAATAGAGCACATAGTCATTTTCACCATGTTCCACTTTCTTTGCGTTTCAATTTCAACAATGTTTCGACGAGAATATGAACTGAACAGTGAAACGGTTTTGAGCTGCGAAAAACGCGTGTACTCTCGTTTCGTCTGCGTGTAGTTGTGTACACGGAATATAATCAATATGACATTTAAGCACATAACCCGGTGATAAGCTGCACACGACACAGGGTGTGACAATTAGTCGAGTTCTCTAGGATGTGTGCAGGTGAGGAAGAGAGCATCAAAGGTTCTGATTGGGGGAGATTGTCGGATTTCAATTATTTAAATTTTAGTAGATAGTTTAAGCGTCAACGAAATTTAAATTAGAATTCTTTAAACATTTTACAGCTATTTAAGAGACAGACTACAAGAAATTGGTAAACTTGTTGTGTAAGCAAAGAAGAACACATTTGAAATAAGACAGCACGGTAAATATAGTCCAATAGCAGGATACACATGCTCCGAGTTGTCAGTTACAAGCCTATCTTGAAGACAAATTGTTCAGACCCAGTGCTATCAATTAGCTTCAGAGCCTCTACCATGGGTATACAACATATAACAGTAACACATGGCTTCTTTTGCTATGGCGGACTTGTAGTTCTTTATACGACCTTGACATCACTTAAGCGGCCGAACCGAAATGAATGAATTCAACTATCCCTCTCTGTCGACTAATCAGCGAACGGCCAATTTTCCAAAACTTCGGTTTCAGCTTTTTCGATGTAAGCTTTAGGAAAACAAAAGCCTCCTCAGTATACTAGAACATAAGGCCCTTGATCAGAAAACTTACTTGCTTTAGTTGAAATTAAAACCGACATAGACAAACTTAATTTCGGTCGTTTAATCTGAGATTGGCTTCCATTAGTCTTTGCTAAAAGGACTATCGGGACTACCTATGTCTTTGAAGTTATCCAGATGACAATGCCGGCAACAACTGTTAGGTTAAGGTGGCAATGAGGCCGTAGTAGGCCCACTTTTATACCACAAGATCGAATGATCCCCAAACTACCTGTCAAACTAAAAGCAGCTACGAATAACTCCTTGGAGTTTGGAGTAGAGGCGGCTAATGCTCATTTTAACGAGTTCGCCGAGGTTGTCAAAGAATTAGTATTCCCCAAGATGTAATTTTCTTCGAGACTATATTCATAGGAGGTGAACAATAGTCTTCTCCTTATCCTCGCCCATGCATCTTTTGAGTTTGTAAGTAGCGAGAGGCACATAGAGTTATGCCGTGCCTATAAGTGTTGATATAGGCCTTGCAATAGAACGTCCCTATATTCCTGCACCCATAATGTCAATATTTGAATTCTTTTGTCATCTGTCTGAGAGATAAGCGGCAATTTAGGGCAGTTTTGGACTTGCGAATATTACATAATATCGCAGCCACGATAAAGCCTACTTAATCGCCGTGTTTTCCATGTGGAACACGCCACAGTGATTAGGCGGAAGAAGATTTTGTAGTTAAGATCTTAGGAGAAAACAATTCCGCATGTCGTTCTTTCATTGTAGACCTTTTCAAGCGCAGTCTACCAAACGACAACGTCGTAGCTATATCTCTTCTCACTTCTAAAATTCTCTCTGTTGCCCGTAATTTTTAACCAATTTTGTTGATTTTTTTTCTAAATGTCGGTAATTACGATGATCGGGCGATAGGCTAAACAAATTCAAAATCTGACAAAGGGGCGTGGCACCTCCCATACAAAAAAAAAAAAACATTAAAAATCGTTTATCTCGAAAACCACAGAATCGATTGAGCTCAAACTTACAGATAATCTTAGTTAGTTGCCGTGGAGTTCTCCTGTAAAGATTGGTCAAAATTGGACAAAGGGGCGTGGCATCTCCAATACAAAAAAAAAAATAAAAAAATTGTCGTCCGTAAATAAATAAAATCAAATAAAAAAAAATTAAAAAAGCAAAAAAAGGCCTGGCGAAGCTGGCGGGGGTTCAGCTAGTTATAATATATCTACTCGTAAGTCTGATGACGGATCGGGATACATAAAGCTAATATGTGATTCGAGCCTGATGGCCTCCATTTGCTTCTAAGTGCTATTTTGAAATAGTACATATATAGAGCGGTGGCGGCTTTCTTAACTCATGCCGTTTTCGGTTGGTCGTCCAGAACCGTCCGGAAGAGCTCTTCGCGATTCTGAATTCAAATCCAGAAGCAAATATCTCTTCTTTTCAGGAGAAGAACTGTCAGTTGAGAGCCAATCGAACGCTTTCATAAGCGTTCGGATTGCTTCCGGAAGGTCCTGGACGACCAATCGAAAACGACATCAGTTTACTTTTAGGGTGGACAACGTTAAGTTCGGTTTTTAGGGTATCAACCCCCTAGATCACATTTTTTAGTCCATTTAGAGAGCTAGGAGAGGGCATTCTGCAAAGGATCTCTAAGCTTATTATCTAAGGTGATTCCCCGAGTAATAACGCTTTCATTAGCGACTTGACAACTTTAAACTGTTAGTGCGAATGCACCCTTAAAACGATTACCGAACTGTCAGTGTCAAAATATTCAGTCAAATCAATATTTTCATCATAGTGAAGTATGTACCTACACGAAGGAACAACGTTTACAAATAATTAAAATTTACTACCGAAATTCCGAGTCGGTGGTCGCAACTTTAACAGCGTTAACGCCAATTTGCCGTTATGACGAAGCGAAGCAAAATAATTATGCGTTACTGGACAGGTGAGAACCCTTAAATGTGCTTCATGAAACAGCACTCCGCAATAAGTCACTATTTGGTGCAGTTTTCATGCCGGTGGCAGGCCCTACGAACTACGTCCCAACTGGAACTAGCTAAAACGAACTAAGCCCCAGAAAATTTGGGATCCAGTTCATATGAACTAACTCCCATGATTTTTAGGAACTAAATATAAATAAATATGAATGATCCAAGTCCCAATATAAAAATGAATAAAAACCCAATAGTGGGACTTTGTTCTTTATGAACTAAGTCCCAAATGAACTGACTCCCAACCTCCAAATCCAATAGTGCCCGGGCAGGGGGGTTTCATACATATACAACTGTGCCCACGGAAATTGATCTCCCATTAGTGTAATGTGCAACCCACCTGCTTGGGATTTGGATTAAGTGCGAGGTAGGTTTTATGTAAACATTTTTTTTTTGTCAAAACAAGTTAAATTAACTAGCTCCCACTTTTCTCAAATTGGGACTTAATTCATTGGGAATTTATTCATAATGAACTGAGAACTGTCTCCCAAACATATGAACTAAATCCCACTGCATATTTGGTGGGATTTAGTTCATTTGGCTAGTGGGAGTTAGTTCCAGTTGGGACTTAGTTCGTAGGGCCCCGGTGGCGTCATTGGGCAGTGTTTTTCGTTCGCTACAGAGACATGTTGCAACGTTATTTCTTTGAGCAATTGCAAGAATTTGACATCAGTGATATGTGGTTCCAACAAGACGGTGCCACAGCGGGTGCAGCAATCGAGCTATTGAAGTCTCAGTTCGGTGAACGTGTTATCTCGAGAAACGGACCCGTCTATTGACCGCCGAGATCGTGTTAAATTAAATCATTGGTCTATGCCAACAAGCCGGCGGCGTTAGAGGAGCTGAGAGCCAATATCAAACGAGAAATAGCGGGCGTATCGGTCGAAATGTTCGCCCGAGTCTTCGACAATTGGGTTCTACGTATCGACCACTGCACACTTTCTCGTGGTGGACATATGAACGAAATAAAATTCCATTCATAAATGTTTTCATAGTTATTCAAGCCAATCATATTTTTTTGAGATATCACAAGTAGTTTGCATTTTACTTAAAAAAGAAGTTGTCAATGAAAGATCCTTTAGGGCAGGCGGTTCTCAGATTGGGGCAACAAGCAATAAGCAACTGTAGTTACTATAGCAACTGCCAATAAACAATCAGCAACATTTTTCGTTTTTTTTAAAGAATTTCAAAATGCTTCAAAAACATCTGTTTTCAGATCGGTCCGTCCAATCGCCACAAAGCAAAGTAAAAGAGACACAATATGTTCCACACCCAAGTTCACACTTTTCAACACACGTACACGTATGAGATCGTAAAAGAGTTATTGTCACAACTTCATCAAACCGACTATCCTACGAGTTGTTAATTACGAATGATTGCAGTATAGTCACATCCGTATCCGGAAATATAAAAAGAATCCACGGGGAAAAAAAGAATGTCCAAAATAAATATTTCCAAGTCCCATGGACTATCGTCTGTAGCAATTAAAAAAAAAAAGTGGAAGGCCGTCGCTGCGTTCCCCGACTTCTCAAAGTTGAGGGTTTTTTTTTTTTGTCAGCCACAATGTTCAGCCAAATCCCCGATGGACGGGTATGTCTGGTCGTTGTGATTCACTTACTACAATAATACGTATGGAATTGTGAGTTGTACATTATTCAACCAGAGTCCACGACACGGTGGCCATCCATCGTCATAGTGAAATATCTCGTGGAGAATATTATGTATATATAGCGCGTACGCGAACGACTCATTCATTCATTCATTTGGTTTTGGATTGTTAAAAAGACGATGGCGCGCCAGGAAAAAAAATTCACTTAGCCACTAGGGATGACGACCCAATTAAAATTTAATTTACATTTCACTTTATTTTTGTTATTTTTTGTTTTTTTAAATTCATTGTTATTTCGCATAATTGTTTTCGCTGAGCCACATTATGTACCCTATCTACCCACACATACCCCATGTCACTTTATATTTCCCGTCTATTTATTGTTTTTCTTTCATTTTTCGTATATGCAGTGCGGTTTTGTTGTTATAAGGTTTTTGTCATTATTTGCCAGAGTAATTGTGATTAATTATGACAAGGGACCGAGGGGGGGGGGGGGGGGGATGGCGGTTTTAGTGCAAATAAAAACAGAAACCCCGTTTATACAAAGCAATGTCGAAAGTTTGTTGGTCAGATTTTCAGTTAATTAAAGTTTAATTAGCATATAGAAAATCAACTTGTCGGTGTTTATTTTATTCTATGGTTTTAATTGCAAGTAGGTAGTAAAACAGTTTTTTTTATAAATTGGTCCTTCGAACCAGATATAAGAATATTGAATTTTAAAGAGAAATTCAGACAATCAAATTTAAGTGAGTGGTAAGGGCATCAGTTTTGGGGAAGCTTACATAAGGATAAGATATAAACTAAAATAAAGAATGTCGGATCAACTACGGAGTTAATTAGGCAATTTTACGTGACTTTGATCAGTGAACTATGTATACCACTCCAAAAAGGGATGGATAACTTTTTTGGGTCCCCATTTTCTTATACATTTTTATAAATCCAAGCGATAATTTTGTTACTCATTCATTTTCAATGATTGATCCGCTTGTCCATTAAGTGGGTCGCGGGTGTAGGTTTCTCAAGTGGACCCTCCATAGCTCTCGATTCTCCGCCATCGACTCTAAATCATTAATGGCAATCCCCATACGGGTATAGGAGAGATTATGGACTAGATCTAACCATCTCATCCTTGGTCTAACTAGAGGACGCCTACCTGATGGTACGGATACCATAGCACGTCATGGAATCCTGGTCGGTGACATTCGTTTAACATGACCAAACCACCGAAGCATGGACCGCTCCGTCCGGAGAAGTAGCTGCTCCACATTGAGTTCCTCACGTATTCTGGTATTTCTAATGCGATCTCTACGGGTCACACCAGCAATACTACGAAAATCTCATTTCGGCAGCTTGTATCCGCGATCTTATTTTTGGGTCATTACGGTCATTTTGTTACTAATATCACTGATATCGGTTAAAAATACAGCTTCTAAAGAAGTTGTTATTCGACAGATCCAGTCTCTGTGCACTTGATTTTATTATAAGTCAAAAGAGTTCTTTGGATATTTTTTACTTACTTTGACAACTGCGAGAGCATTAATATTAGTGGTTCATTTAATACGCGGCAGTGGATCATTCACGTTTTACAAACTTTCTTTATTAACTCCAGATGAGTCTGAGCTAGCTTGTAGTTCCCTTCGATGTCAATTGTCACATTGATCATCAGCAAAGGCTGATGTTGTACTTTCCTACTAGCTCGTTAAGAGATACGCGATAAGCTTGCATGGTTTTAGACATATTGTTTCACTTGATTTTGGTACATGGCGATCCTGTCTTTAATCGATAATAACGTAGTGGCTTAACGGATATGAGCGATTTCGTCTTGAAAGGCACAACAATTCTTCGGAAAGCAAAATGATTGACCAAAACTTCGGTCTTCTGAGAATAAAACTGAACCAACTCAATCAGGTACTTTTGAACCGACAACAAAGCTTGAAAAAGATATGCGCTAAGGAGGACATTCCATTTTTCCGTAGATTTCTGTCCGGTATTTTATAGTTGCAGTCAATTTCGAAGTCAATTTTCATCGGTAATGTTATGGAGGAGGAGTACAAATGTCTCTAGAATAATGTTCTGGTCTACTAGGTACTAACAAACTGAGCTTAACTAACTTAAAGTGAACTTCAGTGTCGAATTTAAAAAACATTTGTTTCTAAAATGAAATGTCAACAATAATTTTGACTATGTTCTACTTTTATGTTTATAGTTTTTAGCACCACAGACCCTAGATACTGATCTTCTGCACAAACAATTTTTGCTCACATTATGAAATCTATATCTATACATATAATAAAACTGTAGCAATTTTCGTTGTCAGCTAAAAACTCGAAAACTACTGGACAGATTTCAATGAAACTTTTTTTAAAATGTTCCTTAAGACTGTAAGACTGCTATAGGTTATGTCGTTTATAGACACGTCTTTAGGAACAGTTTTTAGCCAAAATGTATTTTTTGAAGTAAAAATATATACATACACATATGTATACCTTGCTACAAGTGGATGTGTATACTTTTGCGATCGTGCGACAGGACAAAAAAAAAACAAAACAACACTAGCATACGTATACCTCTCATTCGGTCCAGCTAGTTTTAAGTATTTGCCTTCGGATTTTGTGCTGAACAAATTTGAATATTTAACGTAAGAAGTTGTTCTTATGAAACGAATTAATCTTGTAAACTCAAACGTTACCGGCACAAATGATCAACGTTTTTCTTAAAAAGCCATCTCGTGGATATATTGTCATTTAAGTCAGTTTCAAGAGTGGGAAAGAGTCCACTGTGGCCCACTAGTTCACTCTTCGATAGGAGTCAGCTTTAATATAAGTTTGCACGAAGTTATCGGAATACCCTGGCTACCTTCAGAAAGAGTTAACTTATCCAATCTTGGAATTGTTTGTCTATTTGTCCCAGCACCCATTAAAGTGAGCTTTGAACTATTTCGGCATTTCTTTAACAAATGAGCGGCAGAATTTGATTGTAGCTTGGTTTTTTGAGAGGATGCGAATATGGTACGCTTCCACTTAGCCGTGCTATTTCTTTGAAGGAACCTAGAATTATTATTCAGAATATTGTCTTACCGAGAATGACTGTAAGGTGGATTTAAGGTTTCGATCTACACAAGCCTCAGTTTGCCTACTAAAAAGGTTTAGGGTAGTCAATGGTGACAATGAATAAATGTGAAGGCTCAAGTCGAAATAATTCGAAGTATGTACTCTGCGAACAAGATTTTGGAGCTCGCAAACATTCAAGCCGCTTTATCCAAGGCAATTAACCGAAAACATAACGTATTAGTTTTAGGCCGAGAACGACGCATCTTATGGAAAAATAATTACAAGAAAACAAATTGGTATGGCCTCAACATGTTGGCTAAAAAACTTATAAAAAACCTCTACCAATAGCTATACCCATGTCACAAAGATCCCATTAAAATTATTTTCAATCCAGACTTTTCGATCTATTAAAAATGTATGACCTTGTTTTGGCTTGTAAACAGCGTGACCGTTGTGCGACTAAAGTTGCAATTTGGCACTTTTTTTACCACCTTGGCACAATAATACCACTTTTCTAAAATTTAATGATTTTGGCACTTTTTCACAATTTGGATTAAAATATTAAATTTTCAAACTTTTAAGAAAATTCATTGCTCTGAAGTGGCTCAATTGATACACATCACACCAAAAACAAACAAAAAACAGCCAAGCTCTGTTATATAAAAAAAAGTGTGTAACTAGTTAGCCACGAAAAGTATTGAGATCTAAATGTCTGCCAAGTTTTTAGTTTAAGAGGTTAATGTAAAAAAAAATGGAATGAATGGAATGAATGAAACTTTTGGACTTTTCCCAGTGTTATGCACCACAGGATCTAGAATTCTGCCAAATTTCACGATTCTAGGATGACTGGAAGTGCTTCATAATTTTGATGATCATCATCTAAGTGAGTGAGTAAGTCAGTCAGTTACTGTTTTTGCGATTTTTGACGTCCTGTATGTTGAAAACCACTAATGCTATAGAGATAAAATTTGGTAAGGTGGATCTTTTTAATGAGCTTGGTAAATATTTCAAGTTTGAAGTTTTTTGGTTAATTGGTTCCGAAGTCAGAGGCAGGTCGAAAACAGCCTGAGTTTGTTCCTGTATAAGAAGGGTAAGTGCCTTTAATAGAGAACTTGGAAGGGGCACTACCGTAATCTTTGATAGTAAGCTTCTCCATTCGTTAATTCCTTCAACGAACAATGCGGCACCTCCAATTTCAGAATCGGGATCAGAGCGGTCGGAGAATGATTCAGAAGATTTTGGATTAGAGCCTGCACCGCTTAATGAATTGATTTGTTATGTTATTGAATTGATTTTACGTTTAATGTTTTCTTTATGGTATGTTTTATTCGACAGAATTGTTATAGTTTTAAAAATAGAATATTACCAGTACAATATCTTGTTTGTTTGTTATGTTTACTTTTGTTTTGAAGTTATTAATTTAAATGGCTCTTTTTTTTCTCCATGCCCCTTTTTCTTGCGACTTTTCTAAATTTATCAACGGTAACGCTGCTTGTAAATGAATGTGTCAGGAACATTTTCCCAAACAGTTAAACAGTTGAAAATCATTGTCTCAGAAATAACCTTCTCAAGTTTAGTACCTACCTACGGGTTGTCCGCCGATGGCGAAAGATTAGGAGCAAATTATAAAGGAATTGCCAATCATAATGATGATTATGGATTTTTGCAACAGAAAAGTGGTAACTGTAGCTTGTGTATAAAGTTCCTATAGCGTTTCCACTTTAAATACGACCCAACTATTCGGACTCATAATATCGCATGTTTTTTCCCCTTTCAACAGTTACTTATTTAATAAAGGTCTCAACCTCAACTTGTTTTGTTTATTTTAAAGTGGATTTGTTATCCTTTAGCAGAAGACGCTTCAGAATATGCATTACTATCGACAGCTATTAGACCTCTCCCCACGTTAGCTTTTAACAACAATAACTGAAAGGTTACTCTTTTTTTAAACGGACTATTTTTACACAGGAAATTAAATTTTAAGTTTTACAGGCACACCATCATACCATTTGCTTTACCGAAGAACCATGGACCATGCTATTAATCCTCATCCGCAATGAATCAGCCCGAAACCGCGTATATGTTCAACACCCTTCAAAAATAAATTGCACTTATTTTTGGCGGGCATTTTCAGCGGCTCTCGCCACGAGTGCGACTAAAGATACAAATACCATCCGCACACAGTACCGTGGAGTGGAACAGATGGTGCCGCTTCGTATAAGCACGGTGCCGCTTATTTATAGAATTAAAAATTCTGTTCTTGTAAATTATGGAAGCAGTACTGCTACCCAGGGTTGCCAGAACTTAGTTTGCTTTAAGCGCCCAAACCTTCAAAAAATGTAGCCCAATATCGTTGCCGGGAAAAAAGCCCAAAAATCGTTGAAAATAATTCGGTTCTTGTATTTTATTATAAAACAGGTACACAATCATGTATTATGTTTATTAAAGTAAACAAAACTTAAACAAAAAAAAATATATATATATATATCACAATGAATAATCATTATGATACAAACACTTAGGGCCAGTTCCAAGACTAGCTAATAAAGTCTCGGATAGATTATCCGGAACTTACCTATCAATCAGCTAAACTTCAACTTTTGGTTTCAAAGGTTTCGGATAGTGATATCTGACAGATATAGTCTCGGATAGAGTATCATAGCCGGTTCAAGCGCCTGTGTATTAATTTTTTTTCTAAATTTCCTACCACGAACGGCGGTCACCTTGCCGTTGCGTCCTTTTCTGGACATTGTTGGTGTGGAGGCTTAAGTTGTTATGATTTAACAGGCTATGCTGTCGGCGGCTTTAGTCGCCAGTAGGGTCACCTATAACAGACAGGTTGTTTTGATGACAGCGAACTAAGAACTGCCCAAAAACTTAATTAGAGTGCTCGATAAGCCGGGAGAGCGTATCTACTTCCCCCTTCTTTTTCTACTCCTACCCACAAGTCACTCTTCTAAGTACTCTTATCCTATACCCCTTTCCCCTGGACTGGACGAAGGTGTTATACGACACGTACAGATAGTCAGCCTGGTTGGGGACCCAGTTTAAAAAATAGCTCAGCCGAAAACCGAGTATCCGCGGTGTATCTAGTTCCTCTGTTAAAAATATATTTTTTTTATTTTTGCTGCTTCAATTTTTTCATTCGATAATTCATCAAAGGTCTTTTTTCTCTTGGCTTTCCGAAAACAACAAATAATATTAGAAAACACGAAACAAACAAAGGCAACAAATTTACATGTGAATCGAAACAAACTTAGTGGCTGATAAATTTTTCCGCAAGTTAGTTCATCAGAGACTTTGACGATGAAACGGAAAAAAATATCAACAGCTTTTATCTGGTGGATAGCGTAATGTGTCGGCTAACTATCCGGAACCTTTGAAACCTTTATTGCTTTCCTCAGTTATAAAATATTCACTGTCATCATCATCAGTACCCTCTGTATAAATGTCTGATGTAAATTTGCTGATCACTTCCAATGTTGGTATAAAATAATTACAACAAACATTTTTAACATTCGAATTGATGTGTATGTGCATCAACGCATCGAGAAATTCCGTTGACAATATTTTGCGCGGTTTGGTCTTAATTGAATTCATAAATGAAAACGCTATCTACTACAGCAATGCTTATTGGAAGTGTTGACATTTGGTCTTCATTGGGCCCGTTTCTTACGTTTGATAACACGTAAGCCCAAAAATGGTCTGGATTTTGTGGTATCTCAACCGGAAACACAACTTTTCTGTCAAATCAAATCAATTTATTCCACTGATCCTGCAAAAGATCAAGGTAGGATGTATTTCTCTTTGTCTGGGGAAGCATTTTGATCGGAAGTTTTCTGAATCCGGGACGAGTATAATTTAAGTTGATACTCGGACCGAAATTCCGAATTCGTCTTAAAATTTAATAATTTTCAGGAGTTAGCTTTTTTAGTTTTGTGAAAGAATAAAACAAACAAAATTAAGACAAAATTTGTAAAACGATATATGTATAGCCCAAAATTGTGTTGGGCGCTCATGGAAGAAATTTCTATCGTTTTTTAATGAAAAAGATAGCCCAAAATACGACAAAGCGCCCAATCTGGCAACCGTGCTGCTACCGAGTACCGGCCAATCGGCCATCATATTGCTATACTCCATCAGTGGATCTGCTGTACATTAACCATTATTTAGAGTCACTTGCTCGATTGGGGCTGTCTTCGTTGCGTTGCCTTGCCGCCACCATCATCTCGAAAATAAACAAAGTTTTGGAGGAACAAAAAAAAATGGCATCCACTGGAATACACGCGAAAAACGACAGACAGACAGAACTGAAACTGATTATGACAACCATGTGAGTTGGTTGGTCTGTGTTCGTGTACCCTTGGATGATGTGGAATCACAATCAACCCGTTCATTCCCATCGCCCTCAGTTTCAACAGCAGCCAGTGCCATATGTGCGGTGGATATATGCTCCGGTTTGAAACGACCCCCATACCCTCAACCCTCGTACGACGGGCGTTCACATTATGAAGATGTCAGTGCTGATGATGATGCTATTGCATGGTGTACTCTGTTGTACTGCCACTGTCATGTTAATGTTGACGTTGGATGCATCATGCATCCGTTTGGCAAGTGAAAAAAAAAAACGAATCTTCATAATGACGTTCACAAAAACTAGTAGTACCACAGGCTTATATCTGTTTTTGGAATTGATGGGTCGCCGCCGCAGAGTAAAGCTGTAAGAAGCAGTTTCTACTTGCCTGCACAAAACACCAGATGCCAAGCGAATATGGAACGTATTCACACATTTGCTGTGCGGTGGGATCTGGAATGTATATCTGCAGTGGGAATACTCTTGGTTTTTTTTTTGCTGGTTCCGTTTTTCTAAGATGCTTGGGAGGGATATAAAAATAAACGGTGCAGGTTTGGAAATTGCTGGTACATTACCATTTGTGGGTTTTTCATTCGTGGTGCGGTTGGAAGTGCATTTCTTTTTACTTGACGCAGCCGGAAGTTAATGTCAATCGAAGTGGGGTGACAGCGATTGTACGAGTTTATGTGCGACTCTAGTAGGTGAAGGCATTGCTGACAGCAGGTACCAACTTCGTTAAGAAAATGGCATCGATAATGGCAGAAGTGCACCGCAGTACCTGCAAGGATTTACTTCTTAATGCGGTTTTGACATTAAGAGTTTGTGGTATCGAAAGGATTTTTTAAAGTCCTATATAAGGTACTCTCTAGAGACTATAACCAAAGCAAATTGGTACGTAATTTCAGCAGTCTGTTGAGCAATCTTACAGTCAAGATAGACCATTAGAGTTGGGACTGGGAGAGATTCATTGTCGTAGGTATATGGAACTTCTAAATTCGGGTGGATAACTGCGGGTATTTTGTGTGAAGGAGGATTGTAATGCGAGACCTAAGTCTCTTCCCGGATTTTAGTGCCACCGAAGTTAAATGGCAAACTACAAGTTGTTATATGCATATTTCTTTGCCAAAAGGCCCTTGAGTGGTTAGTTTATAAGCCGCATTGTATCGCATCGATGGCAGAAGACAGATTTCAATAAAAAAAATCATCCAATCGATCTAGCTGCATGGTTTTGAAAGTTAACAAAGCTCTCGCCATACAAGCAGATGCCAAAATATAGTTCCAGAAGATTCAATTGTACATTCACAGGTAATCTAAATCGAACATAAACGTGAGGCTTTTGAAAGTATGAAAAGGGGATGCAGATACAAATATGTATTCAAAAAAAGATTTTAAGAAGACAATTTTTAACTTTCTCGTATATACGTAGTAAGAGAAAGATATTATTTTCGTACAAAATTTCGAATTCGAGATTTTGATCAATTCTGATATGTATTACGATGATGGGGGAACTAAAAAAAGTGGGTCTCGCAATTCTATCCGTCCGTATGTCTGTCTGTCCCACCCCTGGGGAATCTATACGCTTGGACTTCGTATTTAGAGTTTTTGGGATGTTTTTTTTTATGCTAGCCCTAATATTAACGGTACGTCTCATATAAAAATTTTACGAAATATGCCTAAATTTAGATTTTTTCGAAAACGGCTCTAACGATTTGAACCAAAATCGATCGTTGAGTTAACGTAGGCAGGCTTAACATGACTGCATACCCACTTTTTCGCTAAAAAAGTCCAGCAACAGCAGTTTTGAAAATTGCCTTTTTCTCGAAAACGGTAATACCTAACGATTTAAAAAAAAAAAATATTTTTAAGGTAGATACTATTGCCATTCTTAACTTGATAGTAGACTCAGTTTTTGTCTAAAAAGATTGCGTCCTTTGATATCCATCCAAATCCCTAATAAGGGTACTTTAAAAAACTGCTCATATCTCGAAAACGCCATTTTCGATTATGACAAAAATGTTACTGCCAGGTAATGCTTAAATCAATAGTAATACCATTTGCTCAGTTTTGAGCTAAACAGTTGAAAAACAGTGTTTTTTGAACCATGAATGCGTCCTTCGATTTCCACAAAAACGGTACTTTAAAAACTACACATATCTCGAAAACGCCATTTTCGATTTGGATGAAAATATATCTGCTAGGTAATGTTTATATCCTAAAGAATACTTCGTACTCAGTTTTCAGCTAAACAGTTTAATAACAGTGCTTTTCGAATCAAAATCGAAACATTTGTTTGCATAATTTTACAAAAAACCGCTCTAACGATTTTGATCAAAATACATATTTAAGACAACATAAGCATTCTAAACATGATCACTTATTTAGTTTTTCTCAAAAAACTCGAATATTGCCGTTTTATGAATATTTCTCAAAAATGACTACCCAAATTCCGATCTCTATTCACACACGGTATATTTTTGCAAAGCCCAAAACTTCAGTGGCAATATAATTCGAAATTCATCGAAATTCAAGTGTCAGTTCGGGGTGAAATTTAAAAGTAAATGCTGTAGTTGATACGTATGTATTAAAGGTTAGGTTAGGCGTTAGGTTAGAAACGGATATGACACGAAAGAAAGGTCACTTACGGCACTATAAGAGCCTATCGATATCCCTGTAAAAGTCTATAAGAACCAATGGAAAAATACTTAAAATACTTGTTTAAAAAAACGGCCAACGAAAGTTCTCCGAAAAAAGTGAAAAATAGACTGTGCCATAAGATCAGTGGTCCACTCATTAGGCACATTTAAAAAAGTTTCAGAGTTCAAGAACAGAAAGGCGCAAGCAATAAATTTGAAAAACAAGGCTTGAGTTATTCCATTTTATGTGCGTTGATAGCAAAGTAACTTTAGTCCATAATTGGGTATAAGCAACTCCATCCTCACACAGGTGATTATGTAAGGGGAAACTTTTAGCAATGATGCTGGCGGTGTATGCATATTCTACGCGACAACAAACGAACCAAGGCAGGTCCACTCGTAGCATTGAGGTGCAGAAACACAGGTTTCCTTTCACATGGCTTTATCAATGTTTAAAGAACAGGGTCTTAATTATATCGCAACTATACTTGAGGCTCACCAAAATACACATATAGTTAGGTCAAGGTCCAAGACACAAGTGGGCGCAGGTTCCATATAGGACCCTAGGACTATCTTCTTACAAAGGTTGGGTACGATTGACCTCATTTTTAAATCTCGATTTCAAAATCTTACATAACGAAATCTCGCATTAGCAAAATCTTCAATTATTGCAATTTCGGAAACTATAAAATCTCGCATAATGCAACGTCCCTACTTGGGGTTACTGTTGGATTTGGAGTAGTTGGACGGTTTGATTTTATGAACGCGGTATTTTGGATTCGTGATTTACTTAAAAAATGCGAGATTTCGTTATTAGAGATTTTGGTTTGCTGGCAATTGTACCGCTCCCTCTAACAATCATTATTTTGTGAGTGGACGATTCAAAAGACTAAAAAAAACACCAAACCTTTTAAAGTCAAAAATTGTGGGCCTATGGTAAACCTACCACAGAGTGTTAAGTGGACCTCAATCATTTTTGAGCGAAACTGAACGAAGTTAAAACTATACAACGAGCTGGGTGGAGTGACGAGAATCACCTCCCGTTTGCGGAACGATACATTAGCTATATGCTCCGCACGAAGGCTCTATTATGTTCTGACCCGATTTATGAGCAGAAAATCATATTTAACGACGAAAAGTAACGAAGAACGTTTCGAATTAGAAAATCTGAGGGCTCTTCGCTGATGGCTTGGTCATCCTTGGGTCCTCTCGGACTGAACCTCAATGCGCACTCGATAGGTTTTTAGGCGTTTGTGTTGAAGCTGAGATGAAAGTAGGTAATGATGAACAAATCTGAAGTGATGGTCATCTCCAGAATGCCTGTTCAATGTACTCTGCATGTTAGTGGAGTCCAATTGAAACAGGTGGTTTAAGTACCTCGGGGTCTTATTCACGAGTAATGGAAGGAGCAATGATGAGTTTTCCTTTAGGATTGGTCAGACTGGGTCAATTATTAGGACGACTGAACTTTGTGTCAAAGCTAACACAACTCTACATCATAGTCATCATATTTGGGTAATGACTGAAAGAATAAGGCCCGAAACACACATGCGATTTCAATCGCGCGTCTTTTTAGTCGCAAAAAATGAAGCACACATATTTCAATATGAATGCGGGCACATAAAATCCAAAATTACGTGTGCGCATTCACATTAAAATGTGTGTGTTTCATTTTTTGCGACTAAACAGTCGCGCGATTGAAATCGCATGTGTGTCTCAGGCCTAAGATCGCGGATACAGGCTGCCGAAATGAGATTCATCCGTTGTACTGCTGGTGTGACCCATAGAGATCGGATTATAGGAACACCAGAATACGTGAGGAACTCAATGTCGAGTAGCTACTTCTACGGACGGAGCGGTCCATGCTTCGGTGGTTTGGTCATGTTAAACGCATGTCCCCAACCAGGATCCCACGACGTGCTATGGAATCCGTACCATCAGGCAGGCGTCCTCTAGGTAGACCCAGGATGAGATGGTAAGATCAAGTCCATAATCCCTACTCTACCCGTAGGGGGAGAGGATTGCCCTTGATGATTTGGAATCGATGGCGGAGAATCGAGAGCTATGGAGCTTGAGCCACCTACCTGCGACCCACTTAATTGATAAGCGGGCCATAGAAAATGAATGAATGACCTTAACGCGGGAGTAGGTATATATGCATCGATAGGAAGACCAATATTCGTCGAGTGCCTTTTTATGGTTTTTGAATGAGGCTATGAAACAGAAGAATATCTACCGACTAACTGGTCGAACGACTTGTGTTGAAAAAACTCAGTTGCACTATTTGTTAATATGTAACACCCAAACCCGAAATTTGCAAAATTGTTAACTGATTACCAAAGTAACACATTCTTTATGCAAAACTTTGACAAATATTTTCAACTCAACTTGTATCTTAATAAAGATGGCTAAATAAAATTCGTAAAATTGTATGTAAACAGTAAAAATCCACTCACCATTATGCCCCGTGTTGGTGATGATAACCCAAAAATCGATGGTCTTCTCTGGACCAAGCTCCTCATAGTCCCACTTCTTCTTTACGCGCACTGCGCCATTAGTTTCGACCGTAACCCAGGGATTTTCATCGCGTATCTTGAAAGTCTCCTTGTCGGTCTCCTTCTCCAGCTGGAAGACAGACTTGCCCTCGGTATCACCATCGGCTTCGGTGAATTCAATACGTTTCGTTGGACGGACCGCGCGCGTTACCCGTCTCTTCTCGCGACGATGCGAATGCTGATTCACCGAATCATGACTCAGATGTTGCATTATAAACGAAACCGGTTCCGGTGCAACAAATTCCACTAAAACTTTAGCCGGTCGGGCACTAGCCAAACTGGGATATCGCAAATCATGTGCCTCCACATCGACGAGCAATTCGGATTTTTCCGGCTCGCTGGCAAGCATTAGTTCTCCTGTTTGCGGTACGATAATCACAATATTGCTTGGTTGCACCAATCTATAAGCAATTTTATCCCCATCACCATCCTTGGCCTCAACTTTGCCCAAAATAGTGAATCGCTTCCATGTGGTCGTTGAATTGCCATTTAAATCCATCGACTTTTCGCCAGCCACCGCAAACTTGTACTCCTCGTTGACAAACACCGGCCGATTGTCGTTCTCATCGAGGATGGTAACTACGATTTTCGAAACCGTTTTATCGACCTCATCCAAATCAGATGCCTGCACAGATAAATCATAGTATTGCTTAGTTTCGCGGTCCAGCGGCTTGGCAGTGACTAACCAAACGCCACTCTCGTCGTCGTTGTCAACGTTAATGGTATCCTTGAGGCTGGTTTTTGAGTGTCCTCTATCTTGCAATGCAAACGCATTGTCCTCATTGCCGCCGATAATCGAGTATTTAATCTTTTGCGTATCGCGATTGGACAGCGCCTGCATTAGGGGAATTCCACGTACCCGTGTACCCGCAGGACGATTCTCCCTAACCTCCCCAGTTGCATCAAGCATAGAGCCCGGAAAACGTAACATATCGTTGCGGTGCATCACAAATAGCTGCAAATTGTGAGTTGACGTCGAATTTGGCGTCTCCTCGACAACGACCAAATTAACCGGCCGATTGACTAGCGGTGAGATGTCAGATGTTGTCATGACCACACCATCATCGAGGACTGTAAAATACTTGGAATAGCCCGTCTCAAGGAGGTGATAGTTGCTGGCATTGTTCGATATGGGGACCGTTTTGAATTTTTTAATGCTAAAGCCGGGATATGTATCGTGCGGCAGGACAAGCGACATATCATTATGACCATCGGGATGTTTGGCAATGTCGAAAGCATGGCTAAAGTTGAAACTATACACTAATACACACACAATGGAGAACAAACCGAACTGATGCCGTCTCTTGTGAAATCGTTCACCCACCACCGCTGTGGTGTCCGCGTACCGTGTCGCCATCATTGAGCGACTTTTACAACAAAGTTTTGATTATTTTTTTTTTTTTTAATTTACCGAATTTGACGAATTGTTTAATGTTTTTCGAAAATTACGTAATTTTTTGAATTAATTTTTGAACACGAAAACTCTTGGAGTCAGAACATTTTGTCGACGTTCCAGGGACTGTAGTACATTATTCCATTGTCCATGAATTCTACTGCACTAAGGCATCACCTGTAAAGACAAAAAAAGACATAAAATTGTTAAGGGTTGCGTTGGAAATTGATCTTTGTAAATATGTATTAACCGAAATTGGTTATTGTAATTGGATATGGATTATGCAATTTTGCCACACAGATTCCTCTAAATTGTTGATGAAATTCTGAACTGAAAATAAATAAAATTTGGAGGCTTTAAAAGGTTGATATGTATATAAATAATAATGCAAATATTGGAACGGATACAGATAAACCTCAAACTCCCTCAAGCTCATGGCATGGCGTGTTGATGATTGTTCAATGGTAGACGGCTTCGTGGATACAAAATTGTTTGCAAATACTATATTTCCAACTGAGACGATTTTCCAATGGAAAATTTTTTTAATTGAAAAGGATTTTTTCGATTCTTTATTTTTTTTTTATTCATAGCAAGGCAAGCTAGATAAGAAACCATGTTTTCAATAACAGGTTGGCATGACAAGGTTTTAAAATGAACACAGGGTCGCGCCTGTTGACATTACTTTCTATATATGGCCTATGCAATAGTTCTCGTAATTTTGTCACTGACTTTAATATGCAACCTTCATGATTAAATACCATTATTGTAGAGCTGTAAGTTTATACAAACCTGGACAGACAGTAAACATTGTCTTAGTCTTTGCAGTAATTAAATAAACATTTTTGCATCAACGGATGTACATAATGTAGGTAACTAGGTATAATAGACAAACCTGAAAACGTTAACAAAGTTTTGCCAATTCATAGATGAATATTCTTCTACGATACCAATATTCAAATAGAAGCTATACCTGTATACCGTTCAATAGGAAGTTGTTACAAAATAGTTACACACGTTACGAGTAACACTTGGTTATGCCAGATTTAGGCTCACATGTCTATGTTTGTTATACAAAGCGTTTTATCTTAGCTAGCAACTTGCATAAAGCCAGTGGTCTTAATCGCGTAAGGCCAAAAAGATCGAACGACGTGACGTCGTCTCGACGATGCTTCTAATTCGTGTAACAACCAAAAATGATGATCGTCAAAATGATTGGACGATCATCATTTCTTACTGCTTCACGTTAGTAATTCTACTGTCAAATGACGTCGTCAAAACGATTCGATCGAACGATAGCTCTTTTGCAAAGGTAATAAGAGGCAACTTCAGTTGCTCTTCCTTTCCATCTTTACGGAAGGAAGTCGAATCGCCAGCATCAACACTTAAAGAAAATGCTTCTTCGCAAAATTTCACTCTAGATTTTGCATCGTCTCCACAATTTATCCCGAGAGTGGATTCATCGATAACGGATGTCAGTAATGTATCCTGAAAGAGTTGGATTGTAAAATGGCCGTGGAACCAAACAGAATTCCAGCCATAGTAATCAAGAATTGTGCACGAGAACCTGTACCAATGTAACGTCACTCCTAGAAGGCCATTCCTTCATACTGGAAGACCGCTCATAAAACTACAGTCCAGTGGCTTTGTTTTCTTTGTTATCGAAAGTTATGAACAATAAAAGTCGAAATAATGAAATCAGCGATTAGCAAGGAGTTTGGATTTCCAAGTCATCGTTCTACTAGAGAGCTGTTGAGCTATAGGTAACGAGTTCAGATTTGTCCTTTGCTATAAACTGAATCCGACGGAATCTCGACTATGGTACTCAAAAGCTGTGCACTAGAACTTGCATGGTATATATGTTAGGTGTTCAGAAGGTAGTACTTCCAGAAGCCATTTCATTCTTGCTGGAAGACCGCTCGCATTCAACCTATTTCAAAGAAAGGGAGGAAATGTCTGCCACAAAACGATCGTCCAATAGCGTTACTTTGAAGGCTCTCAAAAGTAATGGAAAAGTCAATTAATGTCGAAATAATCAAATATCTAGAAGCCCCGATTAATAAGCGACAAGCAATACGGATTTCGGAGCCTTCGTTTCACTGGAGACCTGTTAAAGCTACGTAACGCACTTATCGATGCAAGCAATTAAACAACACGACGAATCCAGAGCCGTAGCCTTGGACATATCAAAGGCATTTGACCGAGTCTGGCATAGAGCCCTATTAGGCAAGTTAGCATCAAATGGAATGGATTACCACAAGAACTCTGCGGATGGATGCAAAATTTTCTTCTGGGAAGATCAATACAAGTTGTTGTAGATCGTGTATCATCTATTATAATTGGTTTGATAAATGCAGGAGTGCCCCAAGGATCTATTCTTTCTCCAACTCTATTTCTTCTCCACATCAACGATTTGCTTGGATCCATAAATAACAATATCTACAGCTTTGTTGATGACAGCACTCGTATATCCTCTATCTCGAACAGCGGGCCTGTGGATGCGGCTACATCACACAGTCAGAGATGTGAACAAATTAGTTCTCTAAATGAGAATCTGGACAAAATCTTGAAGTGGGGAAAAGACAACTTGGTTGTACTTAATGCAAACAAGACACAGCTCGCAACATTTTCCAGGAAAAATGCTTCAACAGTTCCTCAGATCCAAATGGATGACCATCCAATCCATCCCAAGGACTCAATGGACCTTCTAGGAGTCACAGTCAATTCAGGAATCACATGGCAGGACCACATATCCTATCTCGCAAGATCGGCGTCCGCTAAGTTGAGCTACCTATTTAGAGCAAAGAGGTACTTTAGTCATACATAAGCAACTTCTCCTTCTCTACAAAGCACAGGTTAGACCAGGCCTGAAATATTGCTCCCATATATGGAGCTCGTCCCCTAAACATTCACTTAACCTACTTGACAGCATTCAGAGACGAGCAGTTCGACTTGTTGGAGACCCTACACTCACATCGAATCTACAACCGTTGATGCACAGAAGACAAGTCGCTAACCTTTGCTTGTTCTATAGGTACTTCCATGGTAGATGTTCCGAGGAACGCAATAAAATTATCCCTCGAAATGCAGCTTTTGGGCGCACCACGAGATAGGCAGCTAAAGCTTATTTTCATACTGTACATTTGACAACCGCGAGGACATAAATTTTCCAACACTCCTTCTGTTACAGGACAAGCAAACTTTGAAACTCGCTTCCTGGGGATATATTTCAAGAAGACTACAATAATTTGCAGCACTTTAAGTGCAGAACTAATATACATCTGCGAGCATCTCGGGGCGCTGATGAAGCGTTATAGGTTCGCCTATCCCGGGAAAAGTATTTAAAAAAAAATTCAAAGATGTGAACAAAATAGTTCAAAATAGACAAAGTATTGAAAACTAGTCGTAGGACTTATCCCTCCAACCGCGGCGTATGCTTGGGAGGTGATTATGGTTAGGGACGCTATCGGCCAAGTTTCCTGCATCATATTAGCATAGTAGTAGTATTAATGATGGACCAGTGGACCGCTCAGCAACGCGCGTATACGCTGTGAAGCCGTTTTATCAAAATGGTACTTGTTACGTACGAGCGTGTCGTGCGTTCGTGCAATCATTTCAACATAAATCGAAATCGACTGGTGTCGTTGCCATTAAAAAATGGGCTATGCACTTTGAGGGGACTTACCCCCAGTTTCACAGTAAGAGTTTAAACTACGCTTTCAGTTTAAACCTCAGTTCAACTATAAATTCGGTTTCAGAGTTTCGTTTAAACCTTGATCGGGGTTCATTCTGTAGTTCAAGTTAAACTACAGTATTCTGCCGTTTAAACCTCAGATCAGGCTATTGTCAAAAACACAAATATTTGATGTTGTATTGTGTGTTCTTTGAAAGAAAATACAAGGAACGATTTTCAAAAATTCGTTTAAAGGCTAAATACCTACTGTACAATACCTACTGCCGAACTCTATTCATAAAATTTCGTTAAACTGAGTTCAATTGAATTGAAGTTCAGATTATAATGTGAAATCGGACGAGTTGAACTTCAAATTTAAACTCACGTTCAGGCTCAGTTAAACTATAGTTTAAACTTCTAGTGTGAAATTGGGGTAAGAATTGCTATCGAACGAAGTGGAAAGTACCTAATGAATAAATAATCAAAGATCACGATTGGATACGCTCAAAACCGACGTCATCTTTTCGGAGTAATTTTTATTTTTTTTTTTTTAATTATTAATGTTTCTTATGTTGTTTAACAAATTTATTTGAAAAATGTCTTTTCTTCTTTTTTACTGACTTTTTAAAATCGCCCGTTATTCTGTCCCACCCTGGTACAATACTGAAGTTGAGACGCGACGGCCATGGTGTAGTGTTTTCAGCCCCAGCGAAGAACAACGAAACTCGTCACTCCACTAAAAAAATGGGGTTTCCTTGGAAAAGTAAAAAAATGGACCGGTGTTTGAGGTTGAGTACCCGAGTAGCCTTAAAAAAAATATAGTCAGAATCTAAGCCATAAAAGCTATAGGGTTGCATTTTTGAGCCATAGGCAAAATATGATCATTTCTAAATGTGTATACAGTGGCTCAATAGTTCATAGGTATGATTTATATTTTCTACTATGCAAGGGATTTCTGATTCAATCCCCCAAAAAAAATCCATCAGACCTGAGAAGCTTCTTAATTCATCCGTACGGACTTGTCATACAAATTGGAGGACCCTTCCTCACACACAAACTCAAACAAGCGAACAATTGTGAGAAACAAGATCCACGGTTCTCTATATCCATGGTCCTCTATATGGACCTGTTGCTCCAACTACTAAAATTCATATAGTTTTTCAAAAGACCGTACTTTCTAGTTAAGCTTTTGCTCTCAAATTTCTAATCCCGCGACGCACGGCAGGCTTGGTGATTATTTTTTTATTATCCCTTGCCTGATCTGCAACTGAAAGGTACATGAAAACAAAAAAATCGGTTCTGCACTACGAACGCAAGTAAAGTAGGTACTCCCCAAAGAAGTGAACCACACCAACACTCATTCAACAGAAAATAAAGTCCGATGCACATTCACGCGTTCCATAACAATAACGACCAATTTGAGCAATCATTGGAGGCGTTGAAAAAAATTGTGTAAATGTTAAACATGTGTGCGGTAATTTGATGCCGCTTCTTTTTCTTTACAGCCACTCACTTTCTCAATTCGAAGTAGTTTTTATTCCCTCTAACCCCTAGGGTTCACTTCACAAACTTCTGTTGTGTGCCTTATGTAATTTTATTTCGAAAAAAAACGGCGCAATTACAATGCACATGCCTCAATGAAAATCGAACCGAAATCTACCTACATGAGCACCACCGAAAGAGCATCCTTCCGGTCCCCTCCACATTGGTATAGGCCCGACATCGCATGCAGCAGCTGTTTCATTTGGTTAAGGATTTTTCACATTCAAAAATCAGATGAGTGCGTTCCGATAAGGGCTGTGGAATAGTTTTTTTTTGAAAAGTAGCGTATTAGGGGCAACCCAAAAATTGTTATACCAAAGAAGGGAAAAAATGTAATTTAATGAATTTCTCTCAAAATAAAAATCATCCCTCTCACAGCGTATACCGAAGATGAGATCTCTCATTCAATGTGAATGTCATCGACCGAAGTGGGAATTTTGTACCTACCCACCTTTCCAACCCCTGGACCTAGCCTACCCTACCCTATGCCGATTCCATTGTTCGTCATGTATTTTGCCAGCCACTTGCATTGATTACGCCGTGGGTCGTGTCTAGCGCTGCTTGCTGCTCCATTGTCTGGTTTGGTTTATGGCAACCGACAGACATTGTACTCGTACTCTCAGATGGCACGTGCAGGCCTAGCTGCCAACCAATGTGTGTGTGTTCGACATGATGATGGGTGAGGGATTTTGGAAATTTGAAAAATTTAATCTCAACGCATTCAAGGGTGGCGTATAAAAGTGATTACTTCCCCTTATTCACGTTTTAATTACATTCGGGAACTGTGAATGTCATATCGTGCGGAGGACGCGAACCAACGACGACGATGAAAAAGGGACACTTAATCACCAACGGATAATAATTATGTGGATGCTGTTATAAGGAAAATATATGCACAGCCAGAGAGAGAGAGAGAGAGAGAGAGTTCATTGTCGGTGAATAAATGGAATTCCTTAAGTGCCCTAGTCAAGTTAGCTACGTATATATACGGTAATAAAGAGTGTGGACGTAAATTTCTGCTTGGATATTCATCACTTGCACCATTGCTGGGGATTTATTAAACTTCTATGAGACGCAAAAACTAAGTCCGAGAAAAGTTTTCAACGAGAAGTAATGATTGCACTCTAAGAGCAATGGATCTCATTAATTTTAGCATTTGAAGCTATATAAAGTTGGTCAGTTTGGAAGTTGATTTGCCTCTGAAGAAAATCTTGATATGGACTTTTAAATGAGTAGAGCTGGACTGGGGAAAATGTCAGGGAATTGTCAGTGCAATTGATTAAGGCGAGTCTTTTCAGGATCTCAAATTCATAGTAATTTTCGAAGTACTTTTCAGGATCTCAAATTCGTAGTCCTTCTCAATGCAATTTGCATGCTAGTGGAGTCACATTAAAACAGGTAGAGAGGTCTACGTATATGAGGGTCACATTAGCAGACATTTTTAGTTTTTCTATTGAATTGGTCAAGCTGGGCCAATTTTGCCATACAGCTTGATCAATATGCAATTTGAGTACAGCTACTAACGTGGCTGCGACTTTATCCATTATCACAAGTTAAGCCACCTATTGAGACCAAAATGGTAGATACTTGAGCTCAAAGCAACTTATCTTTCTCTGCATAAATGTTACTCCCATATATGGAGCTCAGTCCCAAGAGCAAACTCGCGAACTCCCTTCATATGTTCATATAGGGCTGCAACTTACAAATGTTTCTGCAACCATCTCGACGCGCTGGTAATGCGTGCGTCGCTTTTCCTGAAAGAAGTAGGTTAAGAAAACAAATAAGAACGCAGATACAAGCTGCCGAAATGAGATTCGTTCATTATTTTGCTAGAGTGATTCAAAGAGATCTTGAAGAGCACGAGAGGTACACAGAATGTCGAGCTCCGAACGAAGCAGTCCGTTCTATACGATTGTTCAGTCGCATTATCCTCAATAAGCTTTCAAAGACTTGTCATTCAATAAGAACCATTCAGGTAGGTGTCTTCTGGGTAGGCCGGGGACGAAATGGTGGGTTCAGTTTAACAACTTAGAGCCGGTACGTAAATACCTATAACAGGTAGAGAAGATTATACTACATCCCATAGCCGCGACGTGTGTAGTCCAGGAGTTCCCTAACTGTGCGTCGCGACGCACGCCCTGGGGCACAGGTCGCCTGCACACGACGTTCCATCAGCTTGAGCTCGATTTGAAAAAAAAAATGGCGGGTTGGGTTCGTTCGATGTTGGCGATTGTGTTTTTCGGTGCACAAGAAGTATAAGAAATTTGCAGACTTCAAATTGGCGAATTTTGCGTCGAGACTTTGGTCCGTACTTTTTCATGACGTTGGTATGGCCAATACCATCAATGGCGAGTACTGCAGAACGATACTGCTAACATGTGGTTCCAGCAAGAGGTGGCTATGTGTCACTCAGCTGCAGGGTATGGTTATCTGATCTCTATCAGAGGTGACGTGAATTGGCCACCAAGATCGTGCGATTTAACCTCGCTAAATTTTTCTTGTGGAGTTGCCTGAAGTCGCAGCTCACTGCGAATAATCGCAATCGACCGATGTCCTTAAACCCAACATAACCAATGCCATCGCTCAAATTATGTGGCAGATTGGACCACTCGGATCCGTGACAACCTGCGAGAAGCTGCGGCGGACATTTGGGCATGGTGTTATATTCCATACAATAATGGCATACATGGGATTCGTGTTATTCTATTTCAATGTCGACCAATCCTCATTAAGAACCCCTATAGTGAATCTTCAGTAAGCTCAGCTTATATTCGCATATCTGTGCTTTGTTCCGTTGTGTGCTTTTAGAAGGGCGTCGCAAAAATATTATAACCTGTATAGGGAGTCGCAGTATGAAACATTTTGGAAATCCCTGGTGTAGTCGATCAATTTGAAATGCAATGTGTTGGAATTTTTTTAAAGAATATAGGACATCAACCTAAGACATATTTTCGAGTGTATGTTAAGCTTGTGCCGCTGTAGGCAGCTTTCCAAGTCTGCCCCAAAGTGTAGACGTAGAGCGATGCTTGATTAAGCTATTCGGATCATGGGCCGAATCGTCTCATCCGCAAACGAGCAATACGTGCCGGAGGAATTTGTTTTTGTTTCGAGTGTAAAATCGATTGATTCCGTGAACGTACAGCTCGTTCACGGATTTGGCGATTCGGCCTCCGGTAAATAACATGAGAAGTTTGTTCCTCTGTACAGCTTTCAATCGCTAGCTGTTGGTTGCATGGAAGATAATGCTTCCCATTGCCAGTTCCAATAAAGCTTCTCTACACGGCTTCGGACTGGAAGCTTTATCGAAACAAAGGACTTCCCAGTTCCCACATATTTTCAGAAGTCCAATCGAAGATTTTGTCGAAATTAAGTCCCAATTCCTCTCGAAGCCTGTGGAACTTCTTCCCAAGGGCATTCGAAATAAGTAAGTGGCGCAACACGTCCGCAGAACGCAAACTATACGTTTGTGCGAGTTTATATTTTTCGGGATCAATAAAAGGCACCTACAATCTTATTCTGAGTCCGAACGATTGTTTTGAGAAGCTTTAATATGACATTTATAATCTCGGATGCTTGTCAGACGTCCGCAAGAGGTTGCGCTGTGAAAAAAAAAACCTTAAGATGTAATTATAGATTTTTTCCAAGCGATCGAACCTGGGTCGCCTTACACTATAGTCCAGCACACTAACAATTAAGGCACTGCGCCCAATACCAATCGATATGTCCGGACAAAAATCGATCATGTCATCTTAACGACAACGTTAAAGTTTCATCGTTTATAACCAGCCCCAATCCAAGCCCCATTATGCCGACTAAAGAAAGTTTATAACCAAAAATTACATCAAATTGCATGAAGGCGGGTCTCTTTTATTTGCCGTAGGTATAGCTATAAGCTATTTCATGATAAAATACAACGCATCGTAAGCAAATACACGGTTAACTTTCACGGCTTAAAACCAAGAAAACTTATATTTATCTTCCATATGACACAAAGCACATGGACAAACAACACAAGTCCACCGCTTGCGGGCATAACAAGTAATCAAATAGACTTGTGTTTGTAATCTCAGCTCATCCCAAAACAAACTTGCCAAAGATAGCATAAAATATCTAAACACCCACTCATCGTATACGCAGTATACA
This sequence comes from Cheilosia soror, assembly GCA_949372485.1. Lineage (NCBI taxonomy): Eukaryota > Metazoa > Arthropoda > Insecta > Diptera > Syrphidae > Cheilosia > Cheilosia soror. Next base: position 126,098,733 of record OX443561.1, read on the forward strand.
TTTGTCAGCATTAATTAAACGCCATTTCAATAGACGATTCTATGAATACGGAATACTGCCATAAAATATGGATTAATGTCCTTCGGGTGAGATTATACCCAATTAATTGAATTCCGCGACAAAAAAATAAAATCCTACTTACGGAGTATAGGTAGAAATTGTCTGCGAAACAAAATGCTTTTGGTTATTAAGTGAAAAATAATTTTATGCAAATACCAAAAGAATTGTTAAAATCCCAGAAATAATGACCATCAGTGGTCGCAGCATGACTGAAATTCTCTTTGACAAATATTCATATTGATGGTCCACATCTATACAACGACAGGTGGCTCAGTGGACACGTATTTGACAAAAATATATCTGACAGATAGTTACAATACCATACAAGAGTGGAAAATGCACTTAATCAGTCAGTTGGTTGTTAGAATTTGCATACATTAACGGTACACATGTGTATCTAATATGCAATGCAATGTTTTGGGTAATTAAAATCGAAGAATAGTTAATTACAGTGATTTGATGATGTATCCGAACCTTAAACCAAGATCGAAACCAACACTAAAACCAAAGTCACTATCAATGAATGGGTAATCATCAGTAGCGCTGTCGGTATTTGTATACAGAGAGAGACAGAAGGAGATTTAGGCACGAGACTTTGGCTTATAGAGGCACATGTTCTATAGCTCTTGATTTATATGGCTGATTTTTTTACGACCTAGACGAATTATAATGGGTAATAAAAATCAACAAAATTTGTATAATTATTGAGTAGACAATTGCGTGGCTAATGAATGTAAATTTTGCTTTATTTTTAGAGGCAACGTGTTCATTATGGTCTTGAAAAAAGAAAATAAATCTTTGGAGAGATGGCATCCCAAAAATACACATGTGATGTGAGTCTACTGTTTAATTTACAATTTAGATACACAGTCTGAATAACCTGTGGGTTATGTTGATTATAGAAAGAACAGTTTCTTAAATAAGTAAATCAATTCATTCATTTTCATTTTTCAATGATCCGCTTGTCCATTAAGTGGGTCGCGGGTGTAGGTTGCTCAAGTGAGACCTCCATAGCTCTCGATTCTCCGCCATGCACTCGAAATCATCAAGGGCAATCCTCATACGGATATAGGGAGATTATGGACTTGATCTAACCATCTCATCCTTGGTCTAAACCTTTTTGTTTTTTTTTTCTTTATTGCTTTCATTTATCAACACTTCACTGCAAATCGTAAACAAATTACGCAACCAATTCCTGTCGGAGAATATCGGAAGAAAATTCGTATGAAGCTGTCAAAAATATCAGTAAAAACGCACTTGATCGCACTGAAACGCAAAACGCCAGTGTGCGTTGCATATTTGTCGGAAAATAGTTCCGAAAAGGTCTTCCGAAGTAGGTATACCTCGAAGCAAAAATCCTCCGATTCGTATTAAATCGGAGAATTTTCCGTTCCGACAGATACCTCGCTAGGGCCGAATGCCTCCAGTCCGAAATCCGCACCAAACAGTCACGCGTTGTGGACGCATTTGTTTCTCAACAATTACTTGTGGGTTTTCTGAACCCCAAATGCGACAATTTTGACAATTAACGAAGCCATCAAGATGAAAATGAGCTCATCACTGGAGATGATTTTGTCGAAATGAATTTAACAAACCCTCATTATTTTTGAAATATTGTTCAACAATTAAAATGCGTTGCTCTTTCATATAGCGCTCCATAACCCCGAACTGTCAGCAGTCACATTTTTATCTTTTTTTTCCGTTGGCATCACTGTATGTACCTACTATTAAATGGCGTAAAATTCAAATTGTGGGACACCCTTTACAAACCGAACTTTATTAGGTAATTTCTAATTCAATTCTTAAACACAACGATGATGTCCTCTACTCGCGCAGTTTAATGTCGACTTAAACGAGCAAGTGCTTTTACTGTCTCTGTAAAAAGTGCGCATGCGTTTGCAAGTTATATATTGAGGCATGTTTTTGACGTGGACCCAAGGGCCCACGGGGTTAGCCTTCGACAGGCTTAGCACTGTCAATGAAAACATGTGTTCCAGGTGAGCACTGACCACTAGGACGCTCTAGTTGAGCAATAAACTGACTGATTTAGTCAGGGCAAGAGTTCAGTGCTAGATTTTGCTGTCAGTCATAGTAGGTAAGGTACTCATAGTAGTCATTGCGAATTATTGATTTGTGCACCACGTGCAAATGTTAACAAAAATGTGTTTTCCAACATTAATTTCATTAATTAAATAAAATTAAATTTTATTGCAAGTTTTAAATCTGAATATTACTACCTTTTCTCAGGGTTACATTTCTGGATTTGACATGAAACTAAATTTCTGGGGTTACCTCGGATTTTTGCCAGCCAAAAAAAAAATGCCCTGATGACACTTCTCAGATCTTAGTGCGCCCTAGAGATGATCAGTGTAGTGATCACATTGAACAAACTTATTGGGAAGCTACAGATCGCCACAGCCCAAATCTGTCTATAAATTCATGATAATTATGAGCCGCGTACTTTAGCACCTGTGGTTCAGATGAATTGCTTATAATTATTCAATACCGCCGTCAATGCGAGTGTTTTGTGAAGTTAAAATTAGAAACTAATTTCTGCTGCCCAGGAAATGCCAGTATTTATGGAAATGTATGACTATTTGTCCCTGTTTTTCTCACGCTGCGCCGTGGTTTTGTTTGAAAATGTTAATCAGTTCAAAATTCAGGCGAACTGGAAGTTGATAAAATTTTGGGTTACCAATGAAGGGGAAACGTATACCGTTGCAACGGATGCCCAAAATAAATGGGTGCCCACATTGTTAGTTATACAAATTGTTGATTATTGTATAACAATGCGTCTAATCGGCTGAAATAGCTTGTATCATTTTTAAAGAGCACACCTTTGGATTATCATTAAGCATTTGGTAATCCCATTCAACAACAGTGATATTTTGGATAAAAAGGTTCATTGACCACAACGATTAGGTAGGTAGGTAGTATCAATAGACGTGATTTGTAGTAGACCGAATTATCATTGTTTGTTGAATAAATTCGAAATGGTAATGTAAAGTCAACATATTAGAGTTGACCGTCCAGTTGTTTTCGCGCTTTTAGGAGAAAAAGAAAATTCCTTCCTCTCCTATAGATATTGCTACTTATTTGTAATACTGCAATTCCTTTCATTTGTTTCCCTCTTCCTATGGAATCCAAGCAACTACCTACCCCAAATATACACTGTTAAAATACCACATATCGAATGAAATTCTGAAATGAAACCTGTTTTGTATTCACCCCTATTCCCGTTGGCGTTTGTCGTAAACGCCTAATATTTCATTTCGGTTTTAAATCAATGTTTGTAACTTTTTTGATCAAGCGATTTGAAAATACAGTGAACACATAGAAAAAGAAGCAAAATCGTTAACAAAAGTTGGAAAAAAAATCTGAATATCGTTTTTATAACGACACGACAAATGAGCCGTGAACGACAAACGCCAACGGGAATAAGGGTGATTGTCTCTTCTCTTATGAAGATTATTAATATACCCCATCCCCATCTAGTATCGGGCACACAATCATAATATACACACCTACATATACAACTGACCATAGAACTCACTGCGAAAAGAAAATCAACCCTTTTCGAATGAGAGGTATACGTAGGCTAGTGTCGTTTTGTTTTTGTTTGGCCTGTCGCACGATAGCAAAAGTATAAACATCCATTTTTAGCAAGGTACAAGGTGGCGCAAAAATAACCTTCCGATGTTTTTTGGCTGTAATTTAAAAAAAAAAATGAAAAACTTTGATTCTTCTTGTGGATTATTTTTATTTGGTCTTTTAATTTTTTTTACATCAAGTCGAGAATATGATGTCATGTAAATGGCCGCCGCCACAGTTGATTGTCATTTGAGCCCTTTTTATGGCATTTTCCATCACTTTGGCCAAAACTTCCGGCGATAGGTCCTCACATTCTTGACGGATATTGTCTTTAAGAGCTGCAAGAGTCTGAGGCTTGTTGACATAAACCCGCGACTTCAAAAAGCCCCACAAAAAGAAGTCTGGAGCGGTCAAATCAGGCGATCTTGCTGGCCAGTGCAAATCGCCAAAACGGGAGATTAGGCGCCCGGGAAATGCATCCTTCAGCATATCGGTTGTGGCACGTGCAGTGTGTGCCGTTGCACCGTCCTGTTGGAACCACATGTTTTCCAATCCCAATTCATCAAGTTGCGGCAAAAAGAACTAGTTGATATTGCTCTGTAACGCTCACCATTCACAGTAACCGTTCGACGGCGCTTCCATGACATCTTCGGCTACAGCAGCAATATTCTCTGCAGAACGGCTACTCCGGGGTCTGCCACGCCTGGCAGCATCTCGTGTTGTGCCAGTCTCTTCGAGGTGAGCGGCTAAACGTCGCAATGTTTCACCAGTAGGCGTTGGACGGCTAGGAAATCTGCAACGAAATTCACGTTGTGCCAAAGTCACCGACCGATTATTGCTCAAATAAATAGTCACCAATATGCCGCGTTCTGGAGCAGTGTAGCGTAACATTGTTTATTAACGTGTATTTCGCATGTGTTTGCTACACAAATGTCAAAACAGAACTGACATTAGGGGCCAATCGCAAAATTTATAGCATTTTCTGATAGGAGGATTACTTTTGCGCCACCTTGTATATGTGTATGTACCTATATATTTTCACTTCAAAAAATACATTTTGGCTAAAAACTATTCCTAAAGACGTGGCTATAAACGACATAGCTTATAGCAGTCTCACAGTCTTAAGGAACATTTTAAAAAAAGTTTCATCGAAATCTGTCAAAAAGTTTTCGAGTTTTTAACGGCCAAAGAAAATTGCTACAGTTTTATTATGTGTATAGATAGATCATGCTCAATGTGTTGAAATGAACAGCGCAAAACCTCGTTCTGATCGAACATTGCATTTAACGATGTCAAACGACTGCTGTCAATTTTGTTAGCGAACGCGGCACCTATTTGACAGACAAATTTTGAATATCCAAATATTTTTGCAAAACTGATTTCATTGATCCATGTTTAAGTTTGATCACCTCGAAGATGATCCAATAATCATACCGTGAATTTTTTTAGATCATTATTTGTGGTGTTTTGCACAGAATTTTTGGCATCCCTTGTGCTAGTACCTACGGCTGCTTCGAAATTGTATAAACCAGTGGTAGATGGTTTCATTCGATGGTTTCTGTAATACTTTTCAAACTTTTGTTTTGTTTCCTTGATGATTTTTAATGAGTTTTTATTGTTTAATGAGTACATGAAATTCACTTGCCCGTAGACGTATATTTCAAATTATTTTCATAGCAAAACTGTTTGACAGAACTGTCAACATATTTGGTTAGGTATCTACGTTCTTTTGAAAGATGAACAAACAAAGTATATGATTTGAGATTGCAACGCCACCTGTTTTAATTTTCATTAACTTGCTGGCCAATAAAGCTACAATGTGGACTTTTAAATTACAATTTGACATAGTATGGTTTAATTGACACATGATTAAAGTTAGTGATATTAACGAGTTCATTAAGTTCACATCGTTAGTGTTAACTTTTCAAGGATACAAGTCAATCAACTCATCTAATGTAGTTCAGTGCAAGGAAATGTTATTACAAAACTCAGAGCATCTATGCAATGTAAGCACACCCAAAAACCACAATTTCTAAGATCCAAGTAACAAACTTAATAATGCCTCTTAGACATATCCTTTGTGGTGTAGGTACACAATTAATGAAATTTAATTAAACCACAATCACAAAAGCTTGCTCCTACAGTGCATTTATGTTGGATAGATACAAGATGGTTTGGTTATCCTTATGCCATTCAATATGGACTCTGTTGGGTAGATCATTATAATAATATTCAAATGGTATCCATTTGATTTGATATCTTGGTTAACAAAGAAATATCCTTGAAATTTATTTTCATACTTCTTTGAAGACATAAATAATAACTTCATTTATTTGTAATGGGAAAATAAATTACATTAATTATATGAATATCTATTTAAGTGTTATATTGATACCCATTGTAAAGGTGAACTCCACATTCGTCATGAAATGCGTGAATCCTTGTTACTAATAGACGTAATCAAGCAGAACGTATCGGACAATGCCAACAAAGCCGACAAATAGTAGCCTAACTATTAATTAACACAATAAAAGGTGTCAAATTTGACGCCAGCAATCGGTAAATAAGGCGCCGGTAGAGATTAAAATTTGTTTCGTGACTTTGTTTATTTATTTAATTAAAATTTATTTCAATTTGTTGGTCCCTAATATTTACTATAGCTTCAAGTGTAAATTTTTAGTCGTTACGTTTTCACGATTCTTAATTTATTAGAATGGTTGTAAAATTCATTTGATAAGTCCACAAACAGGTGCATAGGCGTTGGGAAGCTGCTTCCATAAACAATATGCGGCACACTCAAAAGTAAATTTTTTTAAGTCGACTATAGTTTTGTCTGGATTCGATTTTCGATGAATGCAAGAACTGGATTGTCAGTTAATGTCACTGTTACGTGTTGTAAGAAAAAGAAGCGGACTTAAAAAGCTTTTCAAATAAAACTCGATTTTTCCCACAACGTTATAAATTTTAAGTTTTAATTTTTCAGGTTAGAGGCGATGGGAGTACAAAAGCGAATTGAAATTCCTTTTAGTTAACAACTCTCCTATATACAAAAACAAAATATGACATTTAATAATAAGGCTACGTTTCCACCGGAGATTAACTCCGAGATTAGGATTAATTTTCGTTAACCTCGTATAAATCTCGAGATTTATCATACAAAAATTAATCTCATAAAAAGGAGATTAAAAATTAATCTCCTAAACTGACTAGGTTTACATGTAGAGTTCGGTCCCTGAACACACTCTCCACAGGTCGAAATTTCTAAAATTAAAAACAAACAGAGCTACATTTGACATTTATGTCATAGGTGAGCAACAGAAAAAAAATCGTTTTTTTGGTACCTAGGTAGACATCTTTGCCAATGCAACCGTTAAAACGTTCATACATATTAGTCTTGAGGACAAAATGATGCGGTAGTAATATTTTTAGATTACTGCTATATTTTGTTTTTACTTTTAATTTCGTTTAATTTTTTATCACAACAACAGCTTATGACAACATCTGGTGAAACGTCAAATTAATCTCTTTTTTTGGTGGAAACACTTCAGGATTAATTTTAAACCTCTTGCACTTAATCTCGGGGTTAGCGTTCGGTTGAAACATAGCATAAAATTTCGATAAGTGACATTTGACATAATTGGTAGGGATGTGCATTTTAGAATTTACGGTGTTTATATATAACGTTAAACAAAATATACTAATAATTGGAATTGAGAATTTACAGAATACGCAGAGTGGAGAAATTCTTGACAGGCTTTTTCTGATACCACTCCATATAATCATCAACTAAAAAAAAACAGAGCACGTGATCAGTCTAAGCCTATAAAATCACAGCCACATCAAGTCAGCCTGCTGATAAAAGCTATGAGTTTTGAATGTCGTATAGAGTATAGACTATGGCTATATGGTAATTAGAAAATCCATCATTCGTTACTGCATACAAATACAAACAAGTTGTTATTGGAATGAAAGACACTTTGGGCTTTGGCAGATATTGGAAATGGAATAACGACGGTGAGACACAAGACAATTCCATGGTAGAGTCGAAATGAGGGCGAATTGAGAACATTTTCCGAAAAGCCCGTTAACGTTTATCAACATTTGGGAACAGTTTCTAATCGAAGCAAATGGAGAATTTGGTGAGTATTTTGCAAGAAAATCTTAGAGTGTATGGTCTGGTGCAAAAAGGTAGATACATAGTTAGCGCAATAGCTCTGTATGGGCATAACTTCTCCCAACCTTACGCTTTAGTGAGTTTTTAGTTTATGGGGCAAATGGAGGGGACCTATACGAAATTGCCGCCAACTTTAAGCCACAGAATTCAGAATGACAGGACAGGTTTTTTGTCAGACGAGGTTTAGTGGTATGGTTTTTCCAGAGACCTTTCGCTCACAATCCCAGCATACTAACCTCAGCGCCCAAATAGAGGTACTGCAGTAGTTTTATATATGACAACTCTGTCTTCTGCATATAATGAACTGCTGATTGTGGAACTAAAATAATTTGATGTCTTATTCCCTCAAATACACTCATTGTTAGATTAGCAAGTTCCTTAGAAGAGTCTGTAAGACGCTTAGATAGAGTTGTTAGAACAGCTTTTACAGATATCTAGGAGCCCAGAAATGTCGATCAATTTATAAGACCCGCATTTACGGAGCTGTAGGAATCTCTTCCGAAACCTGGGAGCCATTTTAATGGAGGTAAATAAATGGCTCAAAAGCATGTCTATGCCTTTAGACTAATTTAGGTAAACAAAAAAAGACCTCATATCAGTTGTAGGGTTGTAGCGAAACGACTAGCTATGGCAAAAGGTTGTCATTAACAAAATTAAAGGTAACCAAACATATCCGAACGATATTCATACCTGATTGGAAACTTGTACGCTAAAAACGTCATAGCCAGGAGGCTAGTTTAGCCTCTAAAATAACTCCCTGTAATATCAGCTGATAATAAGTTTCTTAAAAAAATTGATGTATAAATGTTTGGGGTTGATGTTCATTCATTTCCTCAGGTAACTGAAAGGGCCTTTGAACTTCTAAATAGAAGTGACTTGAGCTTGAGATGGTCTTCAATAACATAGGAGATGCTAAAAAACCGCTGCCCATCAATTGAGAGTTGGACAAGGTGTTCCAAAAAGCACGCAAGATTTGAATTTTGCGCCAATTCGTGCGGTAAGGTGTTGCCAATGGAAAAAATTCAGCGTTACAGCTGACAGTTCAGATTTATTTAAAATAGAAATCATAAATGTATTTTAATTGTTGAGCAGTATTCAAAAAATAATAAAGGTCACGATTTTAGTCTTATTTTCTTCCTGATGTTAATTTTTTAATCCTCAAAATTGTCGAAATTGTGGTTCAGAAAATCCACTAGTTATTGTTGAGAAACAAATCCACAAGCACATTCAATGTGTCAGTGTGTTTGATGCGGAGGCACTGTAGGACCATTCTTCTTTAAAAATGCGGCTTGTCATTCAACTGTTAAATGTGCTGTCTATCGCGTCATGATAATTCAGTTTTTTGTGCGGCTATGTCTATGTGTACGTACGGCACGCGTCTGGATTTAACAAGACGGTGCCACGTGCTATATAGTTAGAGATACAATTTAATAAAAATTTCAAAACTCCTAACTCGAAAGACGAAATGCGTGCTCTACAAAACCCTTATCCTGCCAGCTCTGCTTTATAGCGCTGAGTGCTGGAGGATAAGCAAGAAGGTAGAGCTGATACTGGGCTCCTTCGAAAGAAAAATACTTCGGCGGATTGTTGGTCCTGTGTGCGAGGAGGGCGAATGTAGGAGAAGATGTGAATGTAGTCCAAAAAGCCAAAACACGTTGACTACATTGGCTCGGCCACATCTAGCGAATGGACAATAATGCTCCAGCTAAGAGGATCTTCGAATCCCAGTCCCCAGGTTCGAGAAGACAAGGAAGACCGAAACTCCGTTTCAAAGACCAAGCCATCGCGGATGCCAGAGCGCTTGGTCTGGACAATTGGAAGCAGCGTGCCCGGGATCGCAGGATGGAAGGCTGCAGTGTCTCAGGCAGAGACTCTTTACGGGTAGGGAGCCCGATAAGTAAGTAAGTAAGTACAACTGCGTGAGTCATTTCCCTGTCGTGTAATTTTCCGTTTTGGTGATCAGAACTGGCCACTTAAATCAGGGGTTGTATCACGCATGCTGCCTCTATCATATAAGTGACAATAAAAGGAGACTCCTATTGTGGAAACGATGTCGTTCGATCGTTTTCATTTTACGTGATCTGGCCCCCAGGCAATTAAACGCCGCTGGACTTTTTTTCTTTGGGATTTTTGTAAGTCTAAGGCTAATGCCAGCAAACGCAAGATCATCCCACGCCTTGAAGGAGAAAATCAAGGGTTTTAATGAAATTCAGCCATATATTTATATAAAACAGTTATGGAAAATTTCAACAAAAGAGTGCAGGAAAGCCGTGGAACCCTTATACATAACCCTATACTGTATAATTTATGATTCAATAAAAACTTTACAATTTTTCAGTGAAAAGTTGTTTTTTTTTTTTCAAATTTGCTTTTTGCGAGAATTTTGGGAAACCCTTTAAATGCAGCATTAAAACTGCGTTATAGTGAAATAGCCTAGAGGTATTTTGCGACCTAAAAAACCGTACTCCCTTGAAGGCTAAAGAAGGGATGAAATCAGCGATTAGAAATAAATTCCTTTCAAAAACCAAGTTCTTGGGAATCATTAGCTTCGAATAGGTAAGGTACTTTGAAGGAATGAGTAAAAAAAATGTAGCCAGAGAAGGATGAGAGTACTAAACTTTTTAAAATACATTATGCAGTTTAAGTATTATTGTTAAAGTCTCGGTAAACATCGAGCAAATAGTGCGTCTAGGCAGAGATGTGGTGGTTCGTCTACTGATGAGCCCACCCACCACATCGGGACGAAACGCATTTGGAGTTGAGGCCACTTAAATGTTTAACAATATTTAATGGTTACTCCACAAACTCTTATTCATTTCTTGAATTTATTCTTGACTTGAAACATTTTTGGTATTGTTGTAGTTATTATATAGTTCTACCGAATCGTCTTACTATGTCTCGCTATGTCGCCCATAGCCCACTTGTACTCGGCGTTAGTGTGCTTAGGCTTACTTCATTCATTCGTCGATTGTAATCATTTTTTGTTTGAGAAATGAAATCCATTCCATTCCTTCATTCATTAATTCAGTAATTTAGCATCTCAATGATTTTGTACCTTTCTCTTATATCCCAGAATCCTCTGTCGGTCACGGTACATTCCAAGAACACACATCTTGAGTCAATAAGGTACACCTACAACTATCTCTTTGTGTCCCTGAACTAAGGTCAATAACCCTTCACAATTGGTGTTATTCATTTTTCCATTGTTGTATAGGACTGCGGAACTCAAACGCACCAATATAACGCAGCACCACAAACCCATGGTAGCCTCCAAAGAAACCAACAAAAGCGGATACGATGATGCTTATGACCTGTACTGCACACAGTTGAAGGGAATCTCAAAAAAAGTAAAGATAAACATCGCACCGCGCATCCAAATTTTGAGGACAATTTCGTTGTCTTCTTTACTTTCGGCCACAGTTTAGCCTGATGTGATCTTTGTTTTTCCCAGAAATAGCTACAAACAAAACTGCAAAGGGACAACGACGACCGACCGACACGATGGACGGCGAGTTATTTTCTCCTTATTTTGTCCTAAACTATAGTTGGCATCTTTCGATCTATATAGGTACAATCATCCCTTGTGTAGTGCGGTCGAGTGGAGCGAGCCAGCCAGGGGACGCGACCAAAGAGAAAGTGCAATGAACTCACACGGAATATATTTTTTGGCATAGGTCCCAGAAATGTTCACCCTGATGTGCCATGCCAGACCAAGAAGCGAGATGAAATCAATTTTTGAAATGAGCAGGGCGCAACGTTTGGTAGGGTGCAAAAAGGACACAGACGATAACAGCACACAAGTCAGCCGAACAATGAACACAATGCCAAATCCCCAGTGTGCAGTTGTAGTGGTGTCCACATTTTTATTACTTCAATTCATTTGAGGATTTTCCTGGAGGTTTTTCTTTTTTTGCATGTCCTTTTAGTTTTCCTCATGGATGGTGAATGTTGATGCAGATGCGCCTGAATGCAATGTCTGACCACCATCCATGATTGGTGGTTGGTTGGTTAGTGTCCTTTCTGAAATAGTGGAGATTTTTTTTCTGCATTTTTTTCCTAGAGCATTCTTCAACTGAACTCAGGAATGTAGATGGAGGGATGACTAACGAAGATCTTCGTCTAATGTATGAGTGATTATTTTTCTAAGTACTGTTGGCCAGGGATAATTTTGTTCATTCGAAGTGGATATCCAGTGGAGGAAATTCGAATTCATGTTGTCTTCTAAGTGGCCAGAAGTTTTTACAATTAAATTGAAAGAGAGAACAATTTTTGTTGGTTTTGCCCTGTTTGTAAGTGGTTGGCCGAAAGGATTCTTGTGTAAGAGTGGTGTAGTCTAAGTTCATTTCGTTTCGAAAAAAAGGAATTATATTTAAAGGGTTTTTTTTCCTCCCTATTGTACTCTTAGTCTTGAAAAATGTTTCAAATTTACCATTGGAGATTATCGCGACTATGTAAGGTGACATTTTTCGTTATGGCAGTTGGATCATTGAGACATGTCATTGTTGTGAGTTGAAAGCAGAGGTCGGTGCATCTTAGAGGATAGACAGAATTCAAAATTAGCTAGCGTACAATTGCAAATGCTTCACTTCAGTGCAGTTCAACTTCTTGGGCCAATTTGCGAGGAATGTAGGTACGATTAAACAACAAACAAAAATTGTTTTGAGAAAGCCTATAATTTACGAATGTTTTGGAATCAATTGGTGCAACATTTTTGTTAGACATGACACAGTAGGGAGCCTAGGAGAACCTACGTAGTTCAGTCTTCAACTGAAGCAGGTTGGGAAATATTAAGTAGGTATCTCGGGAACTCATTTACGAATGATGGAAGGAGTGCGTACGGTTTTAGGCCGCGAATGTCAATAATCGACCAAATCTTCACACTTTGTCAGATGTTAGAAATAATTCAGGAATTTCAAGTCGTTATACACCACCTCCTTATCGACTTCAAGGTCGCGTGTGTAGAGATGAATTATACAAAGTCATGTCCAATTTAGGCATCCGTGCCAAACTCGTCCGTCTGTGCAGGATGACGATGGAGAAATCTCTCTGCCCCGTTAAAGTGGCACCGCGGAACCCTTTGATGTCTAAACAGATTTAAGACAAAGTTACGCGCTATCAAGTAATTTCTTTGACATAATTCTTGAAGCATTTGTACGGAACTCGCAAGCCAACATCAGAGGTTCGTTTAATTACTTGCATATGCAAATGATATTAACATTATCGGTAGAGCTCGGTAAGCTGTCAGTGGGGCTTTTGCAAGCATTAAAACGGAGACGGCGAAGATGGATCTGGCTGCTAATGAGGACAAAACGAAGTAAGTATATGCCGTCATCGAGAAAGAATCCCTCAAGATTGGCTACTCGGGCAAAGCGTCACAGTCGACATAACAATAAGGACTTTGTCTACTTAGGCTCTACAATTACCTCGCAAAAGGACATCGGTGTAGAAATCAAGCGAAGAATCACTCTTGCCAATCGCTGTTTCTTCGGGCTAAGATCTAAGATGTAAGGCCCTCTCTTAAGGAACAAAGGAAATATTGTACAAGACCTAAATCATTCCGGCACTGTTGTATGTTGCATAAGTATGGACTTTATCGAAAGCTGATGAAAACCTTTTGGCACGCTTTGAGAGAAAGATTCTTCCAGAGATTTTCGGTCCAGTTTGTATTCTCCCGGGATAGGCGAACCTATAACGCTTCATCAGCGCCCCGAGATGCTTGCAGATGTATGTTAGTTCTGCACTTAAATTGCTACAAATTGTAGTCTTCTGGAAATATATCCCCAGGAAGCGAGTTCCAAAGTTTGCTTGTCCTGTAACAAAGGGAGTTTTGGAAAATTGATGTCCTCGCGGTTGTCAAGTGTAATGTCATCAGCATTAGTTGCATGTTTCGTGGTGCGCCCAAAAGTTGCATTTCTTGCAAAACTTGGTGTGCGTAACTGGAAGCAGCTAGCTAGGGACAGAGCTGGCTTGAGGGGCTTATTGGTTAAGACCGTGGGCCACCCCGAACTGTCAGGGCCATCGAAAGCAAAGTAAAAAAGCGTTATGCTGTATTTGCCTCTAGTTTTGGTAAGGGGTGGTCAATTTTAAGAAAGCAAGGTCATTCTGTTAGCAGGACGATCGATTTTAGTGCCAAACCTAAGTTGTTGGTCTTCAATTTTATGTCTATTCCAAATCTTACCTATGGCATTATGGGTAATGAGCGAAAGAATAAGATCGCTTGTACAAGATGACAAAGTGAGATTCCATTCTTATATTGTTGATGTACGTAAAGGTATCTACACATTGCCGAGTATAGCTACTTCTCCCGACGGAGCGGTCCATGTTTCAGTGATTGGTTACTGCGAGTATTCCAAAAATGAAATGGTTTGATCAAGTCAAATTTAATCTTTTGTTCTTCGCACTTGGTGACCTACAGTCGTTGTCAGGCGATCGAGAATTCGTAAGCCTTTATTTAAGCACACTACCTAGACTGACACTCGTGATCCATTATGAGGATATAATGTATCTTCCGTTACAACTTAAGCTTACGATAGTAGGTATCTCCTTTTATTCCTGCAACTAAATGTGCTTATTTTTTTAGATACGCTGCATCTTTCAGAAGCTCTGGCTTAACAAATGTGACAGACAGATATTAGCAACGTCGTCTCTTCAAAATTGTTAATAACTTCAATCTTCCATCCTCTAATGCGATCCAAACAAACTTTAATTACACACTTCGAGTAATTAATCCAAATGTTTACCAACTCACAGCAGGTCAGCTATGTCGAAGGCAGTTTAGTCGCCCTAAATACACGAAAAGTCCTTTTATTGCTTCATTCTCAATATGCGTACATTCATTGTCCACTGCCAATAACGTCAATTTCAGCAGGGGGTGCATAACCGCCCACTGCGAACATCAAAAGAACAGACTCGTCTGTAATTGCCGCTGTCCGAAATACAACATACACTACGACTACACATGCAAAATAACACTTCCCCTTCGACAGAGAAGAGACGAATGCAATTTCATATCGGTTCCTCTAGCGATTTTTGGGCTCACTGCAAAATTGCATCCGCACATTATTTGAATCGATAACTTGTATCCGCCATTCTTGATTGGCAAGAAACATATACCGAATGTCTGTGTCAGTTTATTGAAGGACTTTTTTTTTTAATTGGATACTCGTTCAGTGATGCTGCAATTCTGAGCAAAAATGTTAAATGCTATACGCGAACAAAAAATTGTATATAAACGGTGTAGTTAGTTGTTTTTTTTTTTCTTATTGCATTCAAGTTCGGTGTGTGGTTTGGGATGCCAAAATAAGTCATTAAATCTACACATGAATAAAAAAAAAGCCAAACAAAAACCGCTGTCGGGTGTTTTCTCTTTGACCAAATATTTGCATTCATACAACAAAGACGAACGTACAAAAAGGAACTCGTGTCGTCGATCGAAAGGTGTGGAAAGGATTTGAATTAGCAGATTACTGGGCGCTGGATCTGGGTGTTGGTATGTTTTTTATCTGTCTGGCTGGCATATATAGATTGCTGCGAGATACATGATGTTGAAAAGATTCCCGTGATGAAGTGCTTGTTAGGTGGTTTTTTGTCGATTCAAATTGGTTGTTTGTTGCCTACAGCTATGTATTTTGTAAATTACGTGTGGCTTTAGGGTATATCGTTTAACGCAGGATCTACATGTTCCAATTGCCATTTTTTGTTTTGGTTTGTTTCATACACATCAGTAGCATTCCAATATTTGTCCATAAAAGAAAAACCCGCACAAAAGAGGACTTTAATTACTTTTATCGATACTGATGTGCTCTGCGCACCGAAATGAATATTTCAGCCACACTTGCGATACTCTATAGCCTAAAAGTCTATAGAATAAAGGCGTTCTTCATTCATTTTTATGGCTAAAATATCTGCCATTGAACAAACTGAAAGAATAATGTCCAAAGGAGGAAAAAATGTGCAATAATAAGCTCGACCCAGTTTTATCTTTGGCCAATACACTCTCTCTCTCTCTCTCTTTCTTTGTCTGTGAGTTTGCTTATTATGAATTCATGCGAAATATTTTATAACCCAAATTTGAAAAATCATTTCGAATTTTATAATTCAATTCATAGGTACCTACCTATTCTGAATTCGTGACCCCAATAAAAAGATATTTACATTCCTATAGGGCCAGAGTGTATGTGTCTTCCATTTACTATAATGGCGCTTCACAAAATTCGCATGAAGCACAAAAAGTTACCTATATTGCTTTCACCTTTCACGTTAATTTGTTTTTTTTTTTTAAATAATTTTAAAAATATCTAAAATATAGCTACCGAAAATATAATTCTCTCATTGAAGGTGGGAGGTAAAATATATGAGTTAACTGTATTTTTTTATTTTTTATTCATGTGGGTTGCACCTGAAAAGGATACAAAACTGAAAATGAAAATAGGACGAGAACTTACTGTCAAGTACCTAACCTATGGCTACGTTGTTAAAAAATTTGAGAGTATTTCTGGAAAATCAGTAGTAATAAAACACAGGAACAGGAACTAGCTATCTCGTATAAGAGAAGGACTTTGTCTGTGCCCCAAAATTATATAGATAGTACTCTATGCACAATTATGATTTATAGAAAAAATACCAGAATATCTATAACATTGAAGTAAAGTATTTTTAATATTTTTATCAAAGTTAAAGTTATAATGATTTTTTAACAAAAAAAAATATACGACGAGAGCATTTAAAAGTTGCTGTAGTTTTAATAAAATGTTGTTCGTTCATGTATCAGGGTTAGGTTAGGTTAGTGGGTAGGCAGGACAGGAGAAACTTGTACGTGCCACACTTAGATCAATGTAGATCCGTTGTGATGCCCTAGGGGTTTATGACCCCTGGAAACCTATGAAAAACCTACGGATTGGTAAACCAACCCGTTTTATTTACAAATTTAAGTAGGTCGTTAATGGACCTGTCTGAAAGTTCTTCTAAATCCTCGAAGAAATAACTGCCAAAGATTTTGTTTCTTATGTGGCAGAGCGCAGGGCAGTGACAAAGGAAGTGTGGGGTGTCCTCATGCACCTCCTCATCGCCGCATCCTCTGCACAGGTCATCTGTACTAATACTAATTCCCATTTTCTTGGTATGGTATTTCAGCATGTTGTGTCCGGTGATAATACCTACAATCGAGGACAATGATTTCTTGTTCAATTGTAAGATTTTTTCAGTTTTCTGTTTGTTGTCGATTGGCCACATTTTCCTGGTTATGCCACAGGAGTGGAGCCTGTTCCATCTTTCGTTTGTTGCCATTAGTATTTTGTTCCCAATCTTCTGTCTGAGATTACAGGGGGGAATCATTACTGTGGTGTCAGCCTGGTTTAGTTCAAAGGAGGACCCTTTTCTTGCCAGCTCATCTGCTTTTTCATTTCGAGGCACACCTCTGTGCCCGGGAACCCAGCATAGTCTTACGTTGTGCTGCGCGAGTTAAGTATCCATAGCAAAACATATTGAGAAAAAAGATAACATTATTTGTATTCAATGATATCTTTAGCCTCTAGTACAGTCTTGCACACAACGCTACAATGATAACATATGTACAAGAGATAATATCGTTTGTATACAATGTTGGAATATTATCTCTTCTTCATTATCAAGCAAGACGATTGTACGCTTGGGTCTCCTTGTAGATAGATAAGAAAAATATATAAATACGACTGTATGATGAATTTATCGATGTCTTATTGTAACTACATAGTAGCCTTAAGCTCCTTTTAGAATTAGTAAAAAGTATTTCAATAATAAAGGACATAGTTCCAAATAAATATTGTTTAATTTTAAAAGTAAGAAACAAGTGTTTTAATTGGCGATCCTGCCAGGAGGTTAAATATACTTTTTAACTTCAATCGAGCGGACCTCGGGAACAAGTAGTGAAATCTAGTATAAACAGAACACTCGCGTTACCGGTTACAAGAATTACCTAGCATAGCAGGTACAAATATAGCTTCTTCATACGAAGCAGCTAAGCAATTCAGTGAAAGTGTATATGTGGAGGAAAAAAACACACAAATTCGACGACAACAGACACGAGTTCAAAATGGAACAACTCGCAGTATTAATGGCAAGATTAGAAGCTTTAGAAACCAGGTGCAACACAGTAACACAAACCCTAGAGCACACACGCACAGAGAATGCAAGGTTAGCAGCAATAATAACTAACCAAAATCAAATAAACACTAATTTAGAAACAAAACTAAATGAAGTAAAATCTGGATTAGGCATAGTACCAAACATACCTGTGCTAGAGGAAATAAGAACCACATATACAGATGGTAGTGAAATACAGTTAGACGCATTTAAAAGCCTACCTATTTTCAACGGCGATCAATCAAATTATCGGTCGTGGCGCGAAGAAGCATCCAGATTAATGGACAGCATTAAAAACTTCAAAACACACAGTAAGTACGCAGCAGCATTGACTATAGTAAAAAGTAAAATACAGGATGCAGCCGCGAATGTGTTAACTAATTATAACACAATTTTTAATTTTGAGGCGATACGTAACAGATTAGATTATACGTACTCTAATCAAGAACCTCTATACGTGCTACAAGACATGATGAAAGCCATCACGCAAAAAAGAAGCACACTGTCTGAATACCACGACGAGATAAATAAAAATCTCAATTTAATAATATCAAAAATCACTATGTCAGGTGATCCGCCGAATATAATCGACAGACTAATTAAAAATGCTAACGACGACGCAGTTCGTATATTCATTGATGGTATGAGTGACAACTTTACAAGAGGATCATTATATTCAGCTACAATAAATGATCTAGAACACGCATTCGCAATTGCTCGCAGAATAGAACATGATAATGTGCACAGGCATTTACATCTCACTCAAGATAAGCACCACAAAAATATGCCACATGAACGCAGAAACGAAAGAAGACCAAATTATTCGAGCCAAACAACGAATTATCAACCCCAGAAGCAATACGATAATATGCAGCAACACAATCAAGGACCACAGCCGATGGAGATAAACTCGAGACAAATTGTACATGCACAGCGACAAAATTGGAATCAATGCAAACCCGATGTATATAATCCACCAGCGAAACGTGAACACAGCGGGAGTTTCAACACACACAACAGACCGCAACGATCTTATCAGCAGAACTTCAAGCAGCAGAGAGTAAATAACTCCCGACAACAACGCAGAGACGATGCCAGCAGTACATATGCAGAAGCAGATGAAACGGAATGTATGGTAAATAATAACATAAGAATAGATCATTTAAACTAGTAGACGGGTTGCCCTGCTTAAATTTAACTAGTACTATTCATAAGAAAATTTACAAAATTCTTATTGATACTGGTGCAACCCATAATTACATTAATAGAAAATGCGATTCTAGCGAAAAAATTAAAATTAAACCTATAAAAATAAAAACAATGCATGGTTATTCTATGGTAGATACAAAGAAAGTAGTTAGGATATTAAAGAAAAATATAACATTTTTTGAATTAGAGGATATTCAGTCTTTTGATATGATATTAGGATATGAAGGACTTAAAGTTCTAAACGCGGAAATAAATTTCAGTAATATGACTCTAACTACCATAAGCAGTGTCGAATCTATTCAGAAAATTAATTACATAATTGGGGAAAATAATATTTATAAAGCAGACATAGATAGACTGATGAAGATTAATAACAGCATAGGACCGTTACCCTTTACAGATACTATAGAAGCAAGCATTAGGACGACCAATGATAATCCGGTTTATGTTAAACAATATCCATATCCCATAGCAGATAACGAATTCGTAAACAAAGAAATACAGAAACTCTTACATGACGATATAATAGAAAAAAGCCATAGTCCTTATAACAGTCCCATATGGACAGTACCTAAAAAAGGTTTGGACGAAAAAGGAAAACCAAAACGGCGCATGGTTGTTGATTTCCAAAAACTTAACGCTCACACTGTAACAGACAGATACCCCATTCCGGATGTCAACATGACAATTCAAAATTTAGGTAAAGCCAAGTACTTTACAACGTTAGATTTGGAGTCAGGTTTCCACCAAATTAAAATCAAAACAGATGATAAAGAAAAAACAGCTTTTGCTATAAATGGCGCAAAATATCAATTTAAACGAATGCCTTTCGGGCTCAAAAATGCACCAAGCATATTTCAGAGATGCGTGGACGACATTTTGAGAGACTTTGTAGGTAAATTCGTACACGTTTACATTGATGACGTATTGATATATTCTTCATCTGAGGAAGAACATATACAGCACATAAGTCAAGTATTCGACGTACTCAATAAAGCCACATTAAAAATATCTGATGAGAAAAGTAAGTTTTTTCAAGAAGAAGTAGAATACTTAGGTCACATAATCAGACATGGTAGAATCACTACGAACCCTGAGAAAATAGCAGCTATAGAAAATTTTCCAGTCCCACAAACGGTAAAGGATTTGAGAGGATTTTTAGGTCTTACAGGTTACTATCGTAAGTTTATAAAGGGATACGCAAGCATAGCCAAGCCCCTGACATTATATTTACGAGGAGATAACGGTAAAGTAAACAAAAAACAAAGTAAAAATATTAAGTTAAATCTGAATGATTCAGCATTAGAAGCGATTAGAATTTTAAAAAATTATTTGAAAGAACAAGTCGAACTTTTTCAACCGGATTATAGTAAACCATTCGAGCTTACTACTGATGCATCCAACATAGCTATTGGAGCCGTACTAAGTCAGAATAAGCAACCTATACACTTCTTGTCAAGAACACTGAGTAAGACAGAAGAGAACTATAGCACAAACGAGAAAGAGCTATTAGCGATCATATGGTCCTTACAAAAACTCAGAAACTACATATATGGTATAGCAGACTTAACCATATATACCGATCACCAGAGCCTTATATATTCTGTATCAGAAAAAAATCCCAACACAAAGCTGAAACGTTGGAAGGGAATCATTGAAGACTTTGGAGCAAAATTAGTTTATAAACCAGGAAACCTAAATCTTGTAGCTGACGCATTATCACGTCAACGCATAAATACTTCTACCATAGAAACAGCACATTCAGCTGAAAGTTCTTCTAATGATATAATAAAAACTGTGAATCAGCCTTTTAATGCATACACTGCACAGTTCGAACTTATTGAAGATATAACAAATAATATCGAAACACAAATCTATTTTGGTAACAAAATAAGACTCATAATAAAGTTTAAGGACAAAGACTCTTTACTAAGGCAGATGAAAGAAGTTATACAACCCCAAAAGATTGTAGCTTTGCATACGAAATTTGAAAACATATACAAATATGGTGAAAACATAAAAAAAGAATTCCCACTAGTAAGATTTATATTCACACCAAGAAAACTTCAAGACGTGACAAATTTGGAGGAACAACTAAAACTTGTAAGGGTAACTCATGAAAGAGCACACCGAGGGTTACGTAACAATATACAAGAAATCTCAGAGAAATATTACTGGCCCGATCTAAATAAACAAGCAAAGAGTTTAAACAAAAAATGCATAGCATGTCTATTTGGAAAATATGAAAGAAAACCTATCAGAGAACCTCTGAATAATTCAGAAATACCAACACATGTGGGAACACACATTCATATGGACATATACTTCAACGACAAGTATACTTTCCTTGTAACAGTAGATAAGTATTCTAAATATACAATCCTTCGGGAAATCGAAACTCGAAACAGACTGTACGACGTTATGGAAGAGGTCTTATCTAATTATTTCCCAAAATGTGAACGACTCATGACAGATAACGAGAAGGGATTCAAAACAGAAATGGTGAACCAAATGTGTTTGAAATACAACATAACTAAAGTAGAAACTCCAGTATACAGATCGACAGCTAACGGTCAGGTAGAACGTGTAAACGGTACAATAACTGAACTGTCTAGAATATTCACAATTCAGAATAAAACAAGACTTATCGAAGAAATATTTAGAACAGTGCGTGAATTAAATAATTCTATACACTCAGTTACCGGTTTGAAACCTAGAGACATTTTCTTTAATCAAAATAAATATAGAAATAGTGAAATTATAATAAATAAACTAAACTCAGCATCCAAAAAAGTGATCGAACGTCTAAATAAAGGAACTCGACACAGAGAGTATAAAAAAGGAGATAAGATAATGGTAAGAATCACAGGTCTTAGAAAGAAATCTAACGCTAGATACATAACAAGAATAGTAGAAGAAGATAAAGGAGACACGGTAATCTCTAAAGAAGGAATAAAAATTCACAAGGATAACATAAAGAATTATCATTTTTCAGATGACGAAAATATTAATATTCCTAACATTACTAGGAATTGTACAGAGTCAAGAAGGGCAAGGAAACGTTCAAATAACTGAGATACTAAACAAGAAGTTTATACTTACACAAACAGATGACGTGTATTTATTCAAAGAACAAACTTATTTGTTACATGCCACCAACCTGACTTCGATATTTCAACCTTACGTAAATATCGTAACTAGTAAATATCAACCTACACAGGAAGAAAAAATTTGGTTAAGTAAAATTAAGAATTTAGCAGACCAATTACAAGAACATACTAGGCATACTAGATCAATTAACTTTTTAGGAACAGCTTTCAAATATGTGTTTGGTAATCCTGACCATTATGACTTAGTTAACATAGAAACGAGTATAAATAATCTCATAGAAAACAATAATAAACAAAAAACTATAAATTCTAGATTTGAACAAATTTTGCAACAATTCGAAGGTCAGAGCCTTAAAGAACATTTAGTAATAGAACAAGTGTACGAACAATTATTATTATTGACCAGAACAATTAATGCAGCAAAAAATAATGAATATTTATCAGAAAGCCTAGACTTAGATGACATTAAAAATATTATTCAACATGAAATAATTCAAGTACCCATAATAAATATACTTGAGTACTCTAAAATATTTTTAGCTAGAACTGATGAATTCTTCATCACAATATATAAATATCCAGTTCTAATTAAATCATGTAAATTGTATAAAGTAACACCTTTAAATTCAAAACATGGAAAAATCATTACAGATAAAACAATTGCCTTATGTAACCAAACTTATTTAAGAACAAGAAATTGTCAAAATCATCTAAGTAAAAACATTTGTGAAATTAACTTTGAAGAAGAAAATTGTCTTATTCCACTTTTAAAGAATATAACTTCAAAATGCAACATTAAACAAGAATACGATTACGACTTAGAAATTGAATCCGGTGTTATGTTATTAAGCGGTAAGCATAAGTTAAATAATCAAACAATTAATGGTATAAACTTAGTTACTTATGAAAATACTATAAATCTAGACGATAAAATATACAAAAACATGCATAAGCAAATTAAAGAAGTTATATTAAGAAATCATAATTCAGAGTCTTACATCGACCAAATAATTAAAGAAGATACAATGTACAAATTCGATAACATAGATACTTTAAAAAAACTAATTATTCCTTTTGAAGAAAAACCGATATTATCAACTATATACACAATTGTAACACTGATTGTTATTCTAGCATTTACGTACGTAATGATAAAAACTATACAATGTATAACAGATCGTCAAAAACAAAAAAAGATTGACGCATATAACAAAACTTATGAAAGAGAAATGTTAAAAATAGCGTCGAAAAATCGGGACGATTTCGTTTAACAAGGGGGGGAGTTAAGTATCCATAGCAAAACATATTGAGAAAAAAGATAACATTATTTGTATTCAATGATATCTTTAGCCTCTAGTACAGTCTTGCACACAACGCTACAATGATAACATATGTACAAGAGATAATATCGTTTGTATACAATGTTGGAATATTATCTCTTCTTCATTATCAAGCAAGACGATTGTACGCTTGGGTCTCCTTGTAGATAGATAAGAAAAATATATAAATACGACTGTATGATGAATTTATCGATGTCTTATTGTAACTACATAGTAGCCTTAAGCTCCTTTTAGAATTAGTAAAAAGTATTTCAATAATAAAGGACATAGTTCCAAATAAATATTGTTTAATTTTAAAAGTAAGAAACAAGTGTTTTAATTCGCGCCAAGAACCCATAGCTCTTCGCGACAGCGACTTACAAGCTTTGATTTTAACTCAACGGCAGAGATCGATTTTATTGCCGCTTGACTGTCAATGAAAAAGGTAATATCCGTATTGCCATCATTGCTGTTTAGCAGCTGTTGTAGCTGCCAGTACTTCAGCTTGGAATACGCTGCTGTAATCAAGAGGCCTGATTGAACTGGATAGCCCGAGACGTTCCGAGTAGAAACCCGCGCCAACACCAATTTCCATCTTTGATCCATCCGTGTATATACATAGGTATGGTTGATCCAATGGATGCTGGTTGATCTTCACACCAATTGTCCCTGCTGGGAAAACACGTGTTAAATGGCCGTGTAAAATCTAGCCGGGAAGTAGTGTAGTCCGTGCATACATTATTACCCGTGTATTTGGTCAGAATTTGTGCATGATCCGTCAGGCTGTGTTTTCAGTTTTTGGTCTGGCTTAACCGGAGGGCACTATTTGTAACTGATTCCTGTACCAAGAGGTCTAGGGGTTTAGGATTGAGTATGGCCTCTAGCCCTGCCGTGGGACTGGTTCTCAATGCCCCCGTGGTGCCGATGCAGGCTATTCTTTGAATCTTTGCCATCGTTCTAAGATTGTTAGCCTTTGACAGCGCTTGCCACCAGAATAAACTACCATATATGTTAGTATCGGTCTTACAACCGCCCTGTCTCAGGGTTTAAGAGTTATATTTTTCAAAAGATCTATCAGTATAAAAAATGCCCTTTATTTGTTTTTCTTATTTTTACCAATATTTTCCAATTTTTGTGTATAGTCGACGAATCGGACAGAATGTCACAATAGACAGCTATAACTTTGAAGTAGGTCGGGGGTTTATCTATCTCGGCTCCGCTATTAACTCTGAAAATGACATCAATCAGGAATCAAGCGAAGAATTACACTTGCCAACCGCTGTTACTTCAGATTAGGAAGGCACTTGATTAGTAACCCTTTGTCGACAAACACCAAGGAGATTCTATATAAGACCCCCATTATCATGGACCTATACTCTTTGGCGCAGAATGGTGGACATTATCAAAGGCGGATGAAGATCTCTTTGGTCGCTTCGAAAGCAAAATTCTTCAGTTTTCGGCCACGTTTGACTTGACGGAGGATGAGATTTAACAGCGAACTCTTCGCGCTATACAGCGACATCGAACTGGTCAGAAAAGCACTTATCAGTCGACTAGGACATGTAGGGCGAATGGACACCAAGAGCCCGAAGAGTCTTTGATTCCAACCCGGAGGGACAACTCAGTAGAGGAAGACCTCGCCTTAGGCGGCGCACACAAGTTGAAGGGGACCTCAGCCAACTTGGAGTGCGCAACTGGATGCGGTTAGCCACAGATCGTGCTAACTGGAAAGGCGAGTTGGTTGAGGCCCAGGTTCACCCCGGACTGTAGGGCCACCTCAGTAAGTAAGTAAGTGAGTGTATACAGTTTAAGTATCGTTTGATGATTCAAATGATTCAAACGTATTCAAAATATATAGAACAGAAAAAGGGTAAAAATGCCTTCATGGACTCTTGGTTAAAAATCGTGGACTGAAAAATCGACCTTCTCCAGTGGCATCAGCTATTTAAAAATGGGTTTCTTATTTATTTTTGTTCAAAAATAACGTTGTGGACAGATTTTTTTTTAATTTCAACAATATGCGAAGGGTTGAAACTATTTGGCTCCAACACTACTTATAGCTTTGCTGATTAAAAATATATATTTGTGGAACCCAAAGACATGAGTAACACTTTTTGTTTTCTCGGAGAAGGACTGCAAGCCTTAACAGTCCCCTTACAGATATAGGTACGTTATCTTTGTACCTTGTACGTTTTACTCCTCTGGAAATAATACTTTCCTAGATAGCGAGTCTGAAAGTTTGCTTGTCTTTTAGACGAAGGCATGATGATGAGGACATTTTTCAATTTTCTGATGACCTATTGTATGAAACATGGAAACTCTAGTAGGGATACAAAGAGGTAGAGGTAAAAAGTGACATGAAATCCAAGCCATTTTGCAAGGTTCCTGTATGTGACTTTTCGTTCATGGTCTTTGTATTGTCTTTGAGTGGAAATGCTGTCCCAGTCTCAAGCTCTGAGTAAAGTATTTGAAAGACGGGGCTCTATCTAATGGGAGATCTTATAGCATAAAACACGCAATTTTTATTGCTGTCAGTCGTCCAAGAACAACTTTTTGAAGCACTTTTAACACCGACCAACGTGGAAAAAAATTACTTAAACAGCTGTATCTCGAGCTTTAATTCTTTGAATCCTCTGTCATTGTGAATGTCAGTCAATTATCAAATTAAGGCAGGCTTCTTTTACTTCTAGTTGAAATATTTGGCAAGTTCCTATTATAGAAAAAATTCCTAAGACCTCTCAAATGTTGAAAATTATAATGCCAAAGTTATCAAGTCCGTCATTTGAGAGATGAAAATTTTATGTAGAAAATTGTTTGTGTAAATGTTTACTAAAAAACCGGTGAAACTCGCTATTGCAGTGGTTAAAAGCAATTCTAAAGACCTATCGGCAAAAACGACGAAATAAGACCATACGAGTGAAATTTTGTGACGAGAAAATATCCAATACAAATTTTAAAAGTATTCGAATAGACTGTCCGCTGTCTCTTTGGATTACCAATCTAGTTTCAGACTTTCGTCTTGACGATCCCTCCTTATGGGTGAGAATTAAATTTTTGAAATAAATTTAATTCAATTTCAAAATCCAACAGAAGCTGAGGCGGTTAGAAATAGGACGATAGCGTTTTTAGATGTCGAATTTGATTGTATAAAACAACTATCTTTCTGGCACCTAAAAGAAACGGATTCTGAAGCCAGTCAAGCTTCATAACCAAGGTCAGTGTGATGGGCTGCTGAGCAAAGCGTCCCAAGTTTAACCCCACAGAAATTACAAATATTACATTTTAAAGTTGTTTTTTAACGGCGCCAGGTCTAGCGAACGATAATCTAATGGTACAATTGTTTTGGAGAAGCTTCTAAATTAAGATGAACTCGTCACAAAATTTTAGGCCTCGTAGGCCCTTTGCAACTCTGTAACTAAAGTAACTTTGTAACTAGAAAATGACAGCAAGCCCTAAAATCATAAATCAGCAAAAGTATCAACGCCTTGCAGGTATAGCTGTTTCGAACAACATTTTAAGTCCTATTCGCACCGATACTTTAGCTTTCAACTCGTCAGTGTTAGCCTTTTTTAATGATCCTTTATTTAGAAATCTTTGGATAGTAATGGATTAGTTATTACTATATATATAAATTTTAAAAAAAATTTCGCCAAAATTATTTTTTAGAGATTTTGGTACAAGTTTAGGGAATTGGTCACAAAATTGAGACAGAAAATGAATCCAATTTCATAAAAGCCGAGTATGTAATGTAGCTGTATTCACAAACTCGATGCCATAATTACGGTTACCTACCTACATATTTACCAATCGTTCGAAATTGTTCAAATTTGTCCCAAAACAAAAAATCAATCAATAATTGTTACTGCTATTAAAATTAAGCCATGGCCATAATTTAAAGTATTTTTGTACAAGTTAGGAGAATTATTTTCAAAATATCGATACAATTTCATTTTGTTCGATAGTAGCTGTTGGCAGAATTTCGATCACTTCCAAATTGTTCAAAATTTTCCCATATGTAACTATGTACTATTAAATTTAATCTAAAATGTAAAGGATACTTGGATACTTGTGCCAAAGTTTGAGTTAGACAATTTTTATAATCAAAACCCATAAAACTTCAATATTCAGCTGTAACTACAAACCTGTTGTCACAATTTCTGGCATTTCCCAAATGTACAAAATTGTTCCATACCGAAATTTCCGTTCCGTAAACTAACAACCTTTCTCCTGCTTTTCATGTCGCTGTATACCAGACATCTTTGATGTTTTAATATGCCCATTTGCAACTAACAACTAACAATTTTGTTATTCTTATCAGTAGTCGATTTTTGTTCATAAATCACCAGTAGTCACAATGGGCCGGACCCAAAGGCACACCAATCTGAATGTTGATGCATTCAGAGAGATAGCTTCCAAATTGCCATGCCTAATCGAATTTGAATAAAAATCAAATCTGGCGTATTTTCCTCAATTTGGCTAAACGGTTATTAGTATCCCATTAAAATAAATTGGGTGATAAATATAATCCACCTTGCGTTGGAGACTATAGCTACACAAAAAAAAAATTATAACAGAAACACGCTTCAAAATATTTACAATTTCATTAGGTGACAACAATAGATACATTTTGTTGCTCCGTATCGAAATACAACCATCCAAAGTAGTTTTCTTAAATGCTAATCGTACGCATATTCACATTTGTTAAAAATGTTAATAGCTTAGGTTAGGTATAGGAAGACGGTAGTCCCTTTGGCGGAATTCAGTCCAGTCTCTGGTAGGTATACAATTTTGTTTTTATTTTTCCAACTGCTACGTGTAAACAAGCATAATAAGGTTAGATCGGATCATGTTCGCATGAAATCCGATACCTACTCTCTCACCCTGCATCGGTGTTTATTGGGTCATCGTTTACCATTGAAATGTCAGTGGAAATACGAGACCATCTCTCAATTACTATCCGACGGACGACTTCTACCCGCGATCAGTCTTTGAGATTGAGATTCTTTGGAAGTGAAGACATTCAGTCAGGCGCGCAGTCAACATTGTTTTGATTTAAGCCGACCTTCGCTGAGAATTTCATATTTGCTTGGAGTGGGTACTTTATGCACGATCGTGTCGATCCAATCGACTTGAGTCTGAGTCAGATCAGGCAGGTGATCATTGTCTCTGACCTTTGGTGGTTGTTTGAGCAATTATGTCATTCCACGCTGTGGTATCTGGTATACGTTCTTGAAAAGGGGTTCCCAACATTTCGACTGACCGACTCCGCATGGTATTGTGTTGTGAACCCCTGTGAAAAATAATTTTATTCTCGTATTCGAAGGGACAACAACCGCCAACCGTGAACTGAGACTGAGTTTCAAGGGTTTGCTGAACTTAACATCGGGGTCAAACAAAAACAAAAAGGAGAAACACCACCACCACTCGTATAGACTACATTGTACTAGATGTAGATACTTATAGCAGCATAGGAACTATTGCATGTTCCACATGTGTGTGGTGCAGTACATTGCATAGATATGCGCTTTGTCTGGTTGCGGGGCACTTCAAACTTCAATTCGTTGGCATGGCGCCAAAGTTCAGAGTGTGGTCCAAAAGGAGGAGACGGGTCCGGCCAACCAACTCGACGCGGACGGTGGGCAATGAGTTGCACTGCATGGATCACTTGCTTTCGAAATGATTACGAGGTGTAATTATAAAATTTTACTCTTCGCTGAATACGCATGAGATGTGCTGTGGCTGTGATTTGTGCAAAATCCGCAGATGCATCTTTTTCAGAATCGCTTATGGTTTTGCAGTTTCAGCGGTAATGAATCGATTGGTTGAATATGCGGCTGAAAGTGTAGTTATGATGGCACATGGACTTGGTAGAGATACAGGAAATATTAATTTAACGATGAATTCGATTTGGTTGCGGCTTAGACAGCCTCCGAGCTGTTGGACATTTAAATAATGAGGATGATGATTTTTTTTCCATTCTCATGTTGCGGCTAAATTTTAGTGGGTTTTTAAAGATGTATTTTTTGCAGACTTGCAACGTTTCTACTAACTTGCTTTACGGGTCTCAGTTTTAAGACATAATTGGTTCAAATATTACTATCTTAGCCGGTTGGCATTTTTTATCAAACATTCATTGGTTTTATGTACCACCAACGCAACGTCCAGAGGGCATCAAAATTGTACAAAAATGCACCCAAGAGTTTTGAAATGGACCACTCATCCTGTGATTCCGTATACAGTTCTAGGGTTCACTTCGCACTGTAGCGTTATCTGAGTAGGGCTAAACAAATTCTCGTTACTTATTCGTCGAACAAGAGTTTGACTTCCGATATCATCCTACGCTTAATACCACATGAAAAATTGGATCACGGTGACTGTGTTGTCTGCATCTCTGAATTCCTTCTTACAATATCTTCTTAGAACCAAAAAAGAAATATAGCCCATGGCGTAAAATGCAAGTCTTCCCCTTTTTTAAGGGCAGCTGCAGCAATATTGGGAAAAAGATAAATTGCACTTTAGTGACGCTCGACATTCAAAGGACACATGAACCGGATATAGAGTCCGCCGCGAATGAAGCAGTCGCCACAATCAAAAATTTGCGAGTTTTCCTACCTAGAACCAGCTGACCTAAAGACTGATGCCGAAGCTAAAATACAGTGAAATATAAAAATGTTCGCCTTAAAATCTTAACTATTAGGTCTAAGGGGACATTAATGCACCAAAGAGTATGTCGACCATTAGGTACGATGAGCTTGAAAGCGCATATCCAGTACGCAATCAAGAATGTGTCACAGATACAAGCAGTTGCTTCCCGGATGTTACCAAATATCGGTGGCTGGGGATAGTCCTCTCAATACTTACATATATACCTACGTTGCACCGATCTGAGCGGGGGAACTTACAATGATGAAAGACAAGGACGAAGATCCCGTCTGCATACAGGGTCTTTCGGACGAAGCAACGACGGCTTTCGGACGAAGGACGAGTTATAGTGAAATGATCCCCATCGACATTCACACCAGCGAGACGAAATGAATCTATCTCAGGTGAAGAGCCAACCGGGTAAGATATCATCATTACCAGAAGGGCAACATCTATATCGCAATGAGGTCTATCAAGGTATAACACGGCCATCGAAAATGTCTCCATAGATATGCCCACGATAGCTCGACTTTCTGTCCCAATTGCCCAGATGAAGAACCAGAAATTAGCACGCCAAACGAGCTAAAAAGAGTCGAAGGACTAGAGCCGAAGTAGTGGAAATTCTTAGCATAAATTGCTAACCAGCCAAAGGAATTTATAACGACAGTACTACATAGGTTGCTTATGGTTCCGTATGTAGGCGCCTGCCACCGGAAACGGGAAGACATATCTCGCAAATCGTGCGTGCTAGCTAGTACGGACTACTGGTACGTAGATTGCACACCCTTTGGACGCATTCATAAAAGAAAGAAAACTAACAGTTTGAAGAGCCTTGTCAGTTTACAGGATCTGAAGGAAAATTATATTAAAACTTGATGGTCCTGAGTAGCTCGGGTTTGAAGAACATCCGAGAGTGTAACTGTGCATAAAATTGTAGGACCTTTTCATTCGTTCTAAGAATATAAAAAAAACGGATACAAAAAACTGGTTGTATAAGCTTCACCTAGGGTAGGTGCTATATGGACCTATTGCGATGCGACAACTTCTAGTTAGAGTAGTTTTTAGTGAATGTGGAATCAGTGTAAAGTAGCGAAATGCTCAATATTAAACAATTCAGAGTTACTTGCTCTGAATCAGCCTGTAAGTATGCAAACGCTTGTGTAAAAGTGCTGTAAACTGGTTATTTTCGTTAAGGTCTCGACTTTTGGTTCAGCGTTCTACCCCCACGTTTACTACTGAAAAGTATCTTTGACATTTTCCAAAATTTAATTTAAAAATTCCAACCAACTTACGAGTAGGTACACCCCGCAATGCAGAATTTAATGTGTATCCACATTTACAACAAAATGCAGACGCATTATGGAAGTGCGATATGTGTTGTAACCATGGAGCCATTTTACTTTCAACTTACCACAGAATATACTCGTATCGTGCAACAAACCCACTTCCTCTCCGAATACACCACCACACAACCTCAACCTCAATCCGCCGCTTATCTAACAAGATCGTATTGACAATGTTTATTGAACTTCCTATAACTTTCAGTTTTATCTCACCATATTGGTGGTAATTGTAGTGGTGACAGAACCACACATCATTATCATTGTGAAAATAAAAACGAATCACTTTACATGCAATAGTGCGGTACCAGATACCATACACCAGTGTGCATAATACTACCGTGCCAAATGCGATGTCATCTCTACGAAAGGCAAACACTCGGTCAAACATGCAATCGAATTAAGCCAATTATGGCTGTGTATCAGCATTTCCATCTTTTCCCATTCAAATTCAAATTTATTACGGTCCCGCAAAACAATCCACATAGCAAAACAAATCCAATCGCAACATCTTGACAAATTAACCTCCAATAATGGACTTCAGTTGGAGATTGAAAAAAAAAATATCCACTTGACTCGGATGGCCATTGAGGTTAACTCGCGACCGAATCAAATCTATGGCTGACCCTTTTTTCTTTGGAAATTGAGCAAATCTATCTATTGTGTATTGCGTTAGATACACTCGTATTGTCCATCGATTCGATTCGGTCAGATTGATTGTGTGTGCCAGTGCTATCCGTTTCGGTAATGAGAATTCTCTGGTAATTCGTCATTCTATGGATTTGTTTTGTACAAAACATGGAATGTTAGTCAACAAGAGAGATTGCCGCAAAATATCGTATGGACAGAAGGTCACAAGACAAAGAATCCAAATGTATATTTATCTTTGAGGCTTAAATTGCTTGTGTATTTGTAAGCGGTTTGAAATTTTTAGTACTTTACCGATCCGATGAAAAGTCACGTAGCTATTGTGGATTCTAGTTGCGGCAAGTCAATTTCACCGAAGAAAATTGAAAATTGATACAGCAGAGGAAGAGCTGGTTATATTTGTATCCATTTCCTGGAAATATTCTTCGAGTGAATTAAATAGGTTATGCAATCGCTAATACCACCCAATCAAACCAGTTGTCAATTGTATCCCTAAACACTCCACAGATTGTGCGCAAATTGTTAAAAATCCCCGAGGTGCTCAATTCTCACAACAGCATCCGCATTTTAAATTAAAGCAGCAAAAAGTCAGTGGAATCCCCACAAATTGCACATTTTATCTCGTCTTTCTGATCAAACAACACCACGCCCACGAACCACTCACAGTTCACCTTCTGTTTACTGCCAAGGATATGTTATTTTAGTTTTTCCTTTTTTCGTGGAATTGAAAATCCCATCACGATTGAGTAATTTCCTACTGCAACAGTGGCACAAGCATCCTATAGCAACACAAGCCAAAAGGTGAAACAGCAAAAAAGTGCAACAACCCGCCCAAAGCGCAGAAAAGGATGCAACCACCCCGCTCAGCTTTGAAGGATACATTCGCCCCCAGTATACACACTGCTTGTACTTACGTTCGTGTATAAGTAATTACCATTTAGGGTTGGCATTTTAGTTGTTTATAAAGGATTTGCAGGAGATGGAAATCCGCTTTGGCAAGCAAGAAAGTCAAAACGCTGCGCGCCACAAACGCCATACTAGTAATTAAACACTTTGTAGATCTTGCGCTCAGCACAATCTCAAGAGGATGATGAGAGTATAAGAAAACCAAATTGCACACACAGTAAAACGCATAATTGAAATCCTCTTAATTGATTGAAATTAAAATTTATTTACTGCAATTATAAGACGGGTGGTTTTGCTTCTAAACTATTTGTAACTGAAGCCACAAAGAGCCACGATAGCGAGAGGACTGATCTGCAAGATCAAATTGTTGCATTTCTGGTGTGTAATTTGAGTAATGATGACTTTGTGCTAGAATGCAGTAGAACAGTGGGGTTGACAAGATGAGTTGGTTGTAATAATTTAAAAAAACCCAAAGACAAATATATTTCTAAATGACCTTTCTACGGTTAAAAAATGTATACCTGGAATTCTGTTTTATTGGGTTTAAAGTCCTATCGTAGGCCGGCCGCCTGCTTGGTGCTGTGTCTGCCAATCAAGTCACAATTTATTTTCTATTTGACTTTGACTTTGACATTGGCATTGGCCACATTTTCTGAAATAGGAGTTTTTTTGTTGTTGACAGCTATTGGAGCTCATCTGAAAAGCCCTGCTTTTAAATTTGGAGCAATGTTCGAACATTTTAGTCAACTTTGGTAAAAGTTCAAAAAACATTTCCTACAATGGGCTGGACACTAACTAAACAAAAAATATTTTTTTATTTCTGCTATAGGAATACCAGTAAAATGTTGCTTGGAATATTTTGGGATAATCCATCTATCTGTGTTAAAATTTGATCACAGAGATTTTACACAAATCAATTTTTTGAACATTTTTTAATACTGTTAGATTTATATTGAACGCCCCTTCATTTAAAACATAAAACTCGATTATATTTAGCAGCAAGTAGTACTTACTTAAAAATCTTACAACTTTATTTTTTATAACTATTTTTGCCTAATTTTTTAATACATTACAAGAAAATGAAAGAATTTTTTTAACATTTCATTTAAAATTAAACATTTTAAACAAATTAAACAAAATTTGGATAACATGTTTTTTGACCTTAACGCATTTTCAGGCAAGTCTAACATTTTATTTGTTTGAAGTTCCTACCCAGTAGGTAAGAATTTTAAAATTTCTCGAACTGTTCGAAATTAGTTTTTGCTTTTCGTATTCAAATTTTCTGAACATTCTGATTTACTTTGAAAATTTGATGAAAGTAACAAGTTTGTCAGAAAATACAAAGTCATACATTAGAAATTGTTATTTGGAATATTGTTTAATTTTAGAATTCAAAAATTTTAATAAAAATTGCGCTGAACATTCTTTGAAAGCAAAAATGTTGGTCAAACTGATTACAATTTGGAGCATACCTCTTGATAGGTCCTATGTACTAAGTCCGAAGTTTGATTTTATGCAGCAGTAGTTGCTGATTAACATTCATAGAGTTTTTCGGGCCAAAGAGCAACAATTTTGTGTAAAATATTTGTATATTTCGGAACTCTTAATTATTTAAATTCAACAAAGCGTCGGCTGAGTTCTATCTTGTCCAATGTCCATTTTTTAAGTTGTAGGGAAATCGATTTTTAAAGTTCAGGTTCAAAGTTTTTATTCATTAACCCTGATTTTTGTCCTAAAGCAATTTTTTTATGAAAGCTCAGAATATTTCATATATAATGAATATTATATTTTTGTACTTAAAGTATCTGCAAATAAAAATAAAAATCAAAATGTACCATAAAGTCGTTTTTGATATTGGACAATGATGTATGGGATGAGTAAAAGTTAGTTCACATAATGTATGAAATTGAACAAAAAAAAAGTTATATTGAACAAGATAGAAATAAAGAAAACGAAACTATGAAAACAATGTAACTAATAGTACTATTGAACATAAAGTCTTCTTAGTTTAGTGCTTATTGAACACACTAGATCTCTATAACTTGAAAACTGAAGGAAATAGAACAAAACGGATTTCACCAAACGAAAGAGTGTCCCCAAATTAGTAAGACTGCATACCTAACTCAATTTCGCCAAAAATGGTTTATTGGACAAGATAGAACTCAGCCGACGAAAGTGCTTTAGGCGTTGGAATTTTTTCCTCTTTGCAAAACTCCGACACAACAAGCGAAATGTCAAACTCAAATATGAGCAAGTGCAATGGAGAAATCATCGCGTTGTGACGTCACATTGTACCGTGTGGCTGCAATATGGCGGTGGCAATACGAAATTTGTCATAATTGATACTGGATTTTATATGTGAAAAACAACTGTTGCCACCACTTAAATAGAAAATCTTTCAATGATCCAGTTTGTTTTATTTTCATGATCTGATCCGGATCAGATCACGCTGATAATAAAGAACGGCTATGTCAAATTTTTAAAATTCAGTAAACAAAACATAATTATTTTTACTTGTTGTGTTACTTTTCGCCAAGTGTTATTACGGATAAAAATTACCAAATTTTGCAAGATTTTGAGACAAGATCAAGTATTTTTTTCATACAATTCAACACTACTTGTATCCAATTTTTGAGCACTCATAACTACAGATAGATTTTCTGATATTCTTCATCCATTTATTCATTTTTAATGGTCCGCTTAATGGTCCATTAAGTGGGTCGCTGGTGTAGGTTGCTCAAGTGTACCCTCCATTGATTATGGACTTGATCTAACCATCTCATCCGTGGTCTACCTAGAGGACGCCTGCCTAATGGTAAGGATTGAATAGATTCTGATACTCTAAACAATTAAAACACTCCACGCATATTTGTGAGGAAATTTTCAATTCTGACCTTCAAGCTGCCAAGTGGGAAACTCTGAGATATGCTGTACAAATTGCAACATTTTAAATGTTTTCTAAAGATTCTGAAATGCGTTTTGAAAAATTCTGTGATATTCAGTA
This sequence comes from Cheilosia soror, assembly GCA_949372485.1. NCBI lineage: Eukaryota > Metazoa > Arthropoda > Insecta > Diptera > Syrphidae > Cheilosia > Cheilosia soror. Next base: position 126,134,855 of record OX443561.1, read on the forward strand.
CAATTTAGCACACCTCAAACATTTTGAGAATGATTTCTTAATAAAGGTCGTCCAACAAGAGGTTTCATTTAAAGCAAATAGTAAAACGAAGCATACTTGTGGTAATATTTTGAATTAAATTAAAATGGGAAATCGGTGCAATATGTGACATGGAATACAATACGTGACAATTGAAGTCTCAACCTTGAAAAATCACATGTCCAGAAAATTTCCTACGTAATAGAGTCATCAGTCATCTAATCAATCTCATCAATCCCATCAATTTCAGATAAAACCAAAAGTTATTCAACAAAGTTCAGTAACGCAATCCAGCATCATTTTCAAAAAAAAAAATGGTCTTTTGACACCATAAGCCCCAAAAATCGCACCAAACTGTCGCCGTTTTTGTTGTGAATTTTTAATTATTTTAGCACGTCGTGAGATTGTATAATTGATCCATATTTAACAACCTTCTAACTTTGCAATGATATATAGTTGAATGTTGACAGTTCAACAATGGCGCGAAATTTCAAATGAAACCTCTTGTTGAAAGATCATATAGAACGTGAAAAATAACGCTTCCCCTAAAAATTGTATCGCAATTTTACCGTGTAGATATGTATACCAAAATGAAAGCAATGGAATAGGTATGTGCTACATAAAACATCCATCATAACCATGATTTTTGTACAGAATCTGGTGACAAAATTTACTGATAAAATTGACATTTATCTACGTCCTATTGACAGCCCTATCTATTTATAACTATGACGTAAACTAAACACACTGTTGGAATATCGAGAATCCTACCGAACATTGTAAAAATATTGAATATTTAGTACCAAGTGTATTAACTTTCTGAGTTTTTTATGGTAGGTATTCGTTGGCCAAGTGGGCAACTTTTAAATAGTCCACTTCCTTTACTTTAAAGTACCTACTTCATATTTTTTTGAACGATTTTTAAGTTCTGAACTTTACGCAGCCAAGAACGAAATTTCGCGGTATACGAAACAATTTAGGACACCTTAATTCTGACTTTCTGGAATTTAAAATTTTGATCAAAAATTTTAACAAAAATTTCCTAAGTAAAATTCTATTGCAATAAAAAAACAATAAAATCATAGAAATGATTTTGATGATGATGATGTTGACTATGATTTTTGCACAGAATTTGGTCAAAATTGGTATGGAAGTAAAAATAAGGATATCATGGGTGGATTTTTGTCAGCCTACCAACTTATTTGAAAACTGTAAAAAACAAATTTGTTGTGCATTAAAAAGACGAACAAATTGTTTGTAAAAATTTACCGAAATTAATAAATCTGGCCAACTTTTCGGTACAGACGATGTTTTAAACAATTTGCTTATGGAATTCGGTTGTTATGAGTGGGTAGGACATTTTGGCTATCCCTTCCAAAAAAAAACTATTAGAAATTTTGGACAACATGACCTGGCTGTTAGTATTTTTTCATAAAATTGAGAATTAATCAAAACCAGTCTGTGTGATAATTGACATAATTGGTAGAACACAACGAGCTGTCACTGGTGCATTTGCAAAACCAAGTTTATGCTGTCAAAAACAAAGGGGGCACCCAACATCCTAGAATCGGACAAAACGTCACGATCGACAGCTAAAACTTTGAGGTAGTGAGGGACTTTGTCTACCTCGGTTCTGCTATAAATTCTGACAACACAACAACATCTCAGAAGAAATTAAACAAAGAATAACTCTTGCCAACCGCTGTTTTTTTGGGCTAAGAAGGCAATTAAGTAGTAGAGCAACTAATGAGATTCTGTATAAGACATTGATCATTCCAGTCCTGCTTTATGCTGACTCTTTCTAAAGCGGATGAAGATATCCCCGGTCGCTTCGAGAGAAAGATTCTTCGTAGAATTTTCAGTCCCGTTTGCTTTGACGGGTTGTGGAGAAGGATATTCAATGATGAACTATACGAGCTGTACAGCGACATCGATTAAAAAACTGCGAGTAAGTCGTAGTCTGTTGGATTGCTGAAGTCAGCAGGAGCATTGTTAAATAGTATTACTAAAAAAATATGGAAGGTCACCCTGGAAGGATTTGGCTATTATTGGAGGTGCAAAACATAAATAGCCTTTTTCCTGCATTTTTCCATCTCCCGGAGTTGTTGTTAAAGGGATTCCCTGATTGCTCTAAGCTGAACAGTGAATAGGCATGGAACTAAGGCTGCAGTTATAGCTATCAGTAAAATGCATCCGTAAAAACACGAAACAGAACAAAACTGAAACATTTAACTATAGCATATCAAAGGAATTCAGTGGAATACTTCGTGAAACTGGTTGATAAGTTGAACAGAAAAAGTTTTTTGTACGGAAAAATAAAGAAATTCTTTTTTTAGAAAATTTAAAGATCAATTGCTTAATTTTTTTTGACGAATTAGTTTTATAATTCAAAAGCAACATTTTAAGACCAAGATTGAGTTCAACGATTAAGTTTAAGTGCTCCAAAAAAGTGAAACAATTTTTTTACGGAAGCATTTTACTGATAACTATAACTGCAGCCTAAGGACATGAATGGCGAATCGACACCAACGCTATGGCACCAAGTGTCTTCGATTCCCACTGAGCGGGACCATTCAGTTGCGGGATGCATATTCCCTTTGGTGGTGCATGAAAATAGTTACAAAATGTAGTTAAACTTGAGCGCGCAACTGAAAGTAGACCGCACTTTCTTGAGATGAGTATTAATGGAATTATCGGCCCTTAAAACATGCGAACAAGGTCGAACTGCTGGTGCTATAGTTGATTCTCGAGTTATAACGAATATCACAAATTTGGTCAGTTATTGAGACCGCACCAATTAAATTTTTCCAAAGTTGCATCTGCCTCATACCTAAAAATTTGTAAATTGGACTTTCAAATATCCTCGCCTCGTACTTTTCATACATTTGGGAGCAATACTTCGGAAAGGTTTCAATAACTTTTACTATCATAATTGTGTGACCATTTTTAATCATGCAGGTGTTGGAAATGGATATGGATTGAATACCCATTAAAAAACACCTACAAAAATCAATTCTCACCCTAATTCCCTGTCGCATTATTTCCAATCACCACTTATCCCTAATCACAACTGCTGCGGTCCTCTAAGCAAAGTTAACAGAAAAAAAAACCAATTTTAAAGTAAAATGTTGAAAACCTCTTGTTGGGAGCAAAAATTCGACTTTTCCTTCAAGAGTACAGTAAAATGCGTCCTCCTCAGTCATTCATTTTATCATGATTCCCATTTATTCCAAGGCAAAACAAACACTTTCAGATTAACTCTGTACCTACTGATGCAATGAGTATCCACGGGTTGGGGTACCTACTCCACACACCAATTTACAAATACGTAGGTGGGTACACGTTGATTATGTACCATTATACGAGTACAATCATAAATAACATTCTGTTTTCCGGAAGAAAGTTGTTAACTAGTTCCCTATGTACTGGGGTATACAAAGTGATGACTGCTAACATAACCGGCGCGTCTACATTTCTACACACTTTCTTTCGACACTTTCTATGTCGTCGGCTATACTATACAACAAAACAACCTGCTCCCAATCTAACCAACACAATCAAAAAATGCGCCAAATGTGTGAAAAGAACAAAAACTGGGTGGGAAGAAAAGGGGCGAGCTTTTACCATAAAACGATGGAAATTGAACTTTCAGTTCCTAGTCGTTGCTGTGTTTCAACAATTTGTCAAAAGGATAAACAAAACGCGGAATAAGACGAATTTTCAACGAACTTCCTTATGATGGCAAAAGGAGTTAGTTGAACATGAGAAAACCATTAGAACCATTGTAGAAACAAGGACCAACAGTCGTTATCCTGCGCGCACACACCCACCCCATTTGTCAGAGTCAGAGTTGGTATCGGTATGGTCTCTCTTCAGTTTCATTTCAGGCCGTTTCATTTCGAAAACTCTACAAGGTACCGTTCTTTACCGGATCGTAATTCCACGTCGTCCACCGGTCTACCCTTCCACCATTTTAGAGCATACCAGTCTGAGTAGCATCAGCCCCCGTGCGCGCACCCCTTCTCAGCCTAGAGTATGCATATATTTGCAATACATGCAAACTTTCGGGTCGTCGTTTAGGGTGGAAATTGCTGCTGCTACTGCTGCTGGGTTTCGTTGTATCGTCGGGTTGGAGTATTCCGCTCTCCTGATAAGAAATCGATCGATTTTTTCCTATGGCTATGTATGAGTCTAAGGTGTGTTGCCCTCGGAATGAGTAGAAATTTTCTTCAAAGTATTTTTTTTTCTATCTGGACTTTTTGCAGGTCTTCCTGCACTGAATTTCTATTAAATATTTTGTCAATTCCAACTATAGAATGAGCTCAGACACCAACAATTGTGTATATTTACTCTTCATCATCCACCCCTACCCTTACAAAAGAAGTATCTATAATGTCTGCCGATAAATCTTACTTTTTCTTAATTTCCCAGATACGAGTAATCCAAATCTGTGGCTGCAATTGCAAATTTAATCCGTTTTCCGGGGCAATTTAACTCACGAAATTTCGACAATTTATCGTTTTCAGGAACTGGAAAAACACTTTTTCTTCGAATTCACACACAAAACTTTTTTTTTTTTTTTTGAAAAACACACAATTTCCTTCTTTTAGCGAAAGAAATTTTCACTCCACCTCTCTGCTGCACACCCCGTCCGCGCGGATGGCAAATATATATATTTTCGTGTGGAAATTTAAGGAAAATTCGATTTTTCCTATCCTATTTGACCCGAACAAACACTAGACCGTTTTGATTTCCATCGTTTTCCGTGCACGAATTCGATTTTTCGCGATTCAAACAATTGGGGTGGACAGATATTTGGAATTTTTCCTAGTTTTTTTGGGGGAAAAACTTTTTTTTTTGTTCACCGAACGGACCGTCGACACTTCGACCTGACTCCAGTAACACAATCGACACAATTGGGAAATTTGTGGAAAAATTATTTCACCAAGAGATCGGAATGTTGTAGGAAAAGCTTCCGTTCCGTTATTATCTGGTCTCTCTGCAGGGTATTCGTATTATCCTGTTTTTCACCACAAAAGAAACAGAAAAAGGAAAAACCGAAAAACTGTGCGTCCTCGAAGCCCCAAACAAATACGACCGAAGGTGTCGCTCTTCGTTTCGTGTCCCGTTGGAGAATTTCTTTTGACTTTTCTCTTTTTCGCGCAGCTTACCGAATGAAAACAACGTGCTACTACTACCAGTCTACCACCGTTGTGTAGAGCGAAAAACACAAAACAAGGATATTGTCTGGATAGCAGTACTAGACACCGGAACCGTACCGTACTGTGTCGCACGAACGCGAGACTCTTAATGCGGACGTAAAATCAATATGCAGTGGCATCGAATTGTTGGTGAAAAGAAAATGAAAACATCCCCCGATTGGCGGACCCGGTTCTATTTTTATTAGGGGGAAACGCCGTCGTCGTTGTGGTGTATCGTGTTCGTGTATGTCAAAATAAGGACCGACTGGAATCTGGGTATACCTAGTCGAGAAGGGATGAAATTTTCTTTTCCGTTTCGAATTAAGGGTGGAAAACTCTATAAACTGAGAAACAGAGAGGGATGCATTTTCCGCTTTTCACCATCAGCCACAGCCACATATGTTTTTAAATTTTTCTCTCTACTCGCAACCAAGTACTAATAGTAGACCAGGGTATGCTTGTGTTTAGCACCCTGCGCTCGAACAGAAACAACTTTTGACAGTTGGCTGTTCGATTCCGGGCACCCCGAATACTTTCCAATTGGAATCGAAACGCTAGGGATGTTTGTTTTGCCAGTTTGTCTGCTTGATGGGAACACCAGTTGTTGACACCTGTTTTGAGGAATGTCATTTCAGCAGTGTTTTTTCGTCTTCATAGTGACATTGCTTCATTGTTTACCATTTACAGTTTGGTTCAGCGCGCTTTGACGGTTGCATAGTATTTAGTCTCGCGATTCGGGAGATTTTAAGCTCACAGCTAAGTGCTTAATGTGCTAGTACACGATATGTAGCACGCGTCATATATATGTAGCACTGACGTCATTTTGACGTCAGCGAATGGTCCCAATGGGTACATGCCGTGTACAAGCTCTCTTTGTGCACTCTCTGTTGACGTTAGAGCCACATATATATGAGGCGTGCTACATATCGTGTACTAGCACCTTAAGTATGGTTTATATCTCTGCCACAAACTTAGTTGCATATAGCTACCTTCCTATAGCAAAGAGCTAGTTTCCACATAGACTTACGCTTCGGCCTCCTGTCACTCACTCGGCGATTCTGATGGTTGCAGTAGTTAAAGACATCTACAGCAGATCCACGCGGGACAGATCTGGTCCCTAAACTGTTGAGACAGATTCTTTCAAATTTGGCAAAAGAGGCGGAATCAGATCTTTGTGAGAGGTTATTTCTTTGAGGGCCCTGTGCAGTGTGCAGCATTCTTTGATACCCAAGAGCTTTGAGCGTAGGAAGCAGTACACCACAACAGTGGTTGCAAAACACCGAAAAGCGAATTAACACTTTAATGACATACTTATAGTTATAGAGGTAATAAAAGGATACGACTTTCTTGTTGTGCCTGAGAGGAAGGGTAAATTTTTTCAAATTTTGTTGGTTGGGGCAAAACCTCCAGTTAATAAATAGGCTTAATACAAGCTATAACAATGACTGAAGGCTACTTAAATAAATTCTGGAACTTGAAGCTTAGGAAGACCGATTTTTAGGGAGGTAGCGGTTGAAGGTTGAAGAACAGTGCGGCTTAAGTTAGCCTTACGAGAGATTGGTTCGTTAGAGCCACAGGAGGTGCGTTGGAAAATAGAAGAGACGGGGCAACGAAGACTTCAAAGGTTAATGTTAAAGCAGAAATAGTTGTAAAGAGACTCGCAATCGACAGAGCCCGCAAACTACATAGAACTAAGACTCCTCCCACAGACAACGGATTTAGCCTAAGAGCTGTGGGCCCAGAATTTTTCATGTATTGGAGCGCCATTAAAGCACGCATACTTGAATAATCCTAGGGACACAGTATATCATGGAATAATAATGCCGCCATTGATTTTGACATTTCACACTTATTCACAGACAGGGGAATTAATTCCGGGGAGAATCGGGAAGGTGCACGGAAGTCGGCGGTCTGCGTCTGCGTCTCTGCGTTCCTCAAATGTATTTAGGTTAATAAGTTTGAGATGGTCGCGATAAGGAGGTAATATTAGGCGATCCCTCCAAGGAAGCCCCCGAAGAGCAAATCGTAGAAAACGACGTTGGGGTTGGATGCTCTCGATTCTTGAAACATGAGCTTGTTGGCTGACGTGCTCGAGGAGGGGCGAAAAAAAGAGTTATAAAGGGTGGTTAAATTTTAAGGGCCGATGTTGAATGTGAACCACACTTAAACGTCAAGTTTTTTTCTGCATTTCATTTGACATTTCTCAATTTCAGACTAACTCAATTTGAACCATGGAAAGATACACAATCGAGCAACGCGTTAAAGTTATTCAGGCTTATTATAAAAATCGGCGTTCAAAGCAAAATGCATATCGTGCACTTCGTGATTTTTCGGTCAATTTAATCGTCCAAATGTGCTTCCGTCATGTTTTAAATTTAGTGGGGGGCTCAATAGATCGAAATCTATCCTCTAAATGTGTCCAAAAAGGCTTCCTATATTTTCAACACTCAGTTTTTGCCTGCTGTGGACTGTTTATTTACATGGTCCTAATTAGATAGTTAATAATAACAATTTAGAAAAGATATCTTGTTAAAAATCTACTTTTTCTGTAGGCTAAAGCAATGGCATATAATTGAAGGATGTACAATTTACCATACGTCGTAGCTTTGCCGAGTCTGAACCTGAAGTCTTGTCATCACTTTCCTTTGACAAAATACCGGGTTTGGCGTATTGCCAAAAAGTACCTACAATAGAAAAACTGATTTTTCTTATGGAGTCTGGCGTTCAAGTGTTTTCGAACGACCCATACGATGCCACCAGGCGTGAACTTCTAGAGATACAACAAAAACAACAACACAACAATGTGAATACTTTTCGGGAACAATACTGAAATAACAAGAATAAAAGGATATCTCGTTCACATTACAAAGGAAAGTCAAACCAACAAAATCCAACCATGTGTGCACAATATGACTTGTTATTGTTATGTCAGCACCATCACCATGAATCAAACAAAAACTGTACCTACCTAGTACTAGGGAATCGTGGCAGGAGCAGACACATAATATCTAAAAATATACGCTATGCAATAAAATGCAAGGCACATGATGACGATAATGCCCTTTAACCATACCATACTGTCTGTATGGGAAACGCATGAGTAACGATTGTCTAACGATTTCTTGATAATTTTCATGTTTGCTTTGGTTTTTGGAAAACAGTGCAAGAAGTGAAAAAACCAACCCCTTATACAAAGGCAGCAAAAGAAGTCGCATCAGGATACCGCCAGAAGGTCATTGTCAAAGCAGTAGTAATGTGTACTTGTTCTAAAATCCCAATTGGAAACAAAGAAATAAACACTAAAATTCGTGTTGACAGTTAAAGTTGATACAGATGCTGGAATCGATTGGGCATGGGCATGATGGGGCATGGCGTGTTATATACATGTACTCATAGGTGCGAAATCCTAATGAAAACATGCGCCGATCGCAGACGGTATAGCGGTATACGACATTATGTCATTTTTTTCCAATTTATTGAAGCAATTCAACAAGTACTTTGCACCCATTTTTTTTAGTCATTTAAATGACGCTGTGACGTCAGGAAAAAATGTCGCATTAGAGCGACATTTAAGCTACGATTCGTCATTGGAAAAATGGCGATCACACGAAATGACTATCATCGTCATTTGTGGCCCAAAATCAAACGACGGACACTGCGAGTCATTAGAATTTTCGATCACAAAATGACTCATCTAAATGGCAAATGTCACCTTTCCTATTATTTAGACTTCCCGTCATTTATCTGTTTTGCGATCAGACGGTAATGTCCTATGAGAAAAATATACCTACTGTCATTTAGTGTTTTTCTCTCGGCGAAGACACATACGTGAAAGAAGTGAAAGGAAAAAAAAAATTATTATACCTAATAAATAAAAAAATGTCAAAAATAACTTTTGGGGTGATGGTGGAAATTGCAGAGACGGCGTACCTATTTAGCGGCGTGTGTGCTGGAAGAAGACGATCTGGATTACTAGCCAACGCGGAGTATTTGGCAAAAGAAGTGGTTGAGCCGTCGCGAGAAGAGTGCGGATTTTGTGCTGGATTACTACTCGAATTGCGCGAAGAAGAACCTGAACTATATCGCAATATCCTTTGTATGTCAGCCAATCAATTCGATTATTTGTTGACCTTAGACCAGAAGACTAAACTGCAACCATGTGATGTAAACATATATAAAATTTGACTGCCTCAGTCACCACCAAATGCCTTTCAAGGAGGTAGGACACCCAATAGGTAGGACACATATACTTGTCTTCTTGACTGTCTCCGGAGTAAAATGATTGCTCTAGGACCCCCAATAGGCCCCTTTGGTGACACCGCAGTGCCAGAGCCCAATGAAGGCTCCCCCGACTTAATATAATCTAATTTAACACGTCCCTTCGCCACGAGACAAAAATCAAAATGAAAGCACAGATATCGTATTAAATGCTTCGTCATTTAAGTAGAAAAATGGCATGGCAAGAATTTCGAGCCTTGCCATTTTTTGCTGCCATTTAAATGGCGCAACAGTCAAAAAGTTTAGTCATTTGTCCTAGGCGTCATTGAAGAGCGATCACACGGCCATTCTCTCCGCCATTTAAATGGCACTAAATACATGTCATTTGGTCCGACATTTTCATTTAAATGACGCTGAAAATGGTATCCCAAAAATGGCGATCACACAGAACGACATTTAAATGACTGCTTTGTGACGCGATTTTTAAGTCAGAGCGCCATTTGAATGACTCGAAAAAATGGCCGTGCAATCGTAGCTTAAGTCAAGATCCATTCAAGCATGAATGGTAACTAAATTAAACATTTTCAGTTCCCCTTGAAGGTATAACAATTTCGGGACTGGATGTTGTTGTACAATTGTTCTCACATGTTACCCAGCTACAGCGCTAACTTGATGGAGGCCGTTTGCAACAAAATTTGGACCTAAGTGCTTTGTCACTGTCCATCTAATGACGTTTTAAATTACAATACGACCGCTTGTCTGCTTTTAAGTTTAAAAATCATCATAACCCGCCACATTTATTTATGTCTAGTGCTGCTTCGATGATAGCTCTTGTATTCGTAGTTCTGACTTTCCTATTTCTTAGCTTATGCGTTTAGATTGCCAGCTGTCTTCGCGCATGTCATAAAATAGCTGAGGATATCTCGTTAGTGTGGCTGTTCAAAGTTATAGAACTCGATGCCATTTATCCCAGTAGTCCGACGGACCGGCGACTTTTTGCAGAACGTGGCCACTACCTTCTTTGAGTTTTCGTCTATTTCCATCCATACAAAGATTTATGGGACTCCACTAAATAAGGAAATTGATTTTTTTTTCTTGTCATTCACCCTAGTAAGCACTACGTGGATACGCAATCGCTGTGGCTTGTATTTGTCTGACGGATAACCTCTATAGTATTTTACTAGTGTGAGCCTTTTTAAATATCGTGTATTTGCTACTACAGCCACGTAACAGCGTTCTCCGGGATGTCTGTCTTGCACCAGATACGGGTCCTTAAGCAGGTCTTAGCGATTTGACCTTTTTATCCATATCACTGCGCCGAGAGGTATAGTGCTCGTTTTACAGCAGTGCCTGAATTCTACGCACCTAAGGGCTATATACAATGTGAAAGCTATGTTTAGCGCTGTCTACTAGCTAAAGCTTAGAATATCTGATTCATAAAGCCCATTTAGTTGGAACTGTAATTGTATACCTCTTTCCATACCTAGTACGCGGATGCTGACCAAGTAATGAAGTCTTAGAGCCCTATATGAACAGCCTAAGATCCAAATGTTGAGGATTCCTTGATTACCAACTTGTAAAGGCGCTATACACCGTTGTAGCCGAGGTCCAAACAACACTACTCTTCAGTTAACCCGATCTTTGGCTAATCGCCTCCAGTTGCGCACTCCAAGTTGGTTGAGGTCGCCTTTCACTTTTAAGGGCCACCTGAGGCAGGGTCTTGCTCTACTGCGTTGTCCCTCCGAGTTGGAATCGAAGACTCTTCGCTCTACATGTCCTATATATGCATATTAGTCGATTGACGATCTTAATTGACGATTCCATTAAACGAAATAAGACCTATGATCCTCCGAATTGTAAATTGTAATGTGGAATGGATAGACCTTAAATAGGCCGCGTACTGTCGAACAACTAAGGAAACAACACAAATTCAGTAAAGATGAGCCACTAATTCAATTATATGATCGCGATATACAAGTTCAATGTACCTTTTAATGCTTAAACTGAGATACTCCTACTTAAGAATTCGATGATACCTCAGGTTGGCGAAACTATATTGAATGCAAAACTTCGGAAGACAAAGTACATGCTCGTAACCTGATAGAAAAGGATAAGCCGACTATTGGCGCGTCCAGAATCTTTAAATGCAGGTGCGAGTTTAGAGGCGATGAAAACGATCGTTGTTATATAAATTTTTGGAGATCTAAAGCGTATGACTTAATTTGCAGGGTCTCAGAAAACCTCTGGGAAACAATATTCAAGTGACATCCATGACAACTTCTATGTAAGTAGCGCACACGTTTTTTTTTTTTTTTTTTAACACAACCCCTAATATTTTAAAGGGAAAGACATTGTAATTTTAAGCAGCATGAAATTTAACCAATAATGCATTTCCAAAGCGCAACTAATCCACATCGAAGTTAATTTATTATACTCTGCCTTTTCGCAGGAGGGAGCGCCTATAGTCATACAACTCACTTGCGCCCCTATAATGAATGTCCATAAAAAGAAAGAACTGAAATTGAAACCACCCGGCTTCACACTAGTTCCCCCAGAGTATAACAAAAAAAAACCCGACTTTGAACATGAAAACAAATTTCACAGTCTATCCGTAGACTAGTCGACTTAAAGTGACTCCCACGACTGATTACCATGGTTATTGCAGTCGTACCATACCATGGCGTCCCTAAGGCTCACATTATGAGATGATGGATATCGCATGCGGGTCCAATCCCTGGTGGATATCATATTCAAGGTTTGCCCCTGTTGTCGATGTTGATGTGATGTGCTTAGGTACCTTCTGTCCTTTCCCTAGTTTTTGCGGAGTTTTATGGCGGCCCGCTGAAGCTGATATATGGATAAACTAAACACCCAGGGAACTCGCCTTTGTTCCAGGCAGATGTCACTTTCTTTGCCAAACCGACATATATCTCAATTAAAGCGGCGAATTTCTTCTTCCGGATAAGCAAAAATGAGCAACGAGGACGAGTATGGCCAACACAGTGTCTTGTAAAATTATTACAGTAGTTTGCCTTAACATACACTCACACAAAGTTGGGTCGTAATTTGACTGTTTTTTTTATTGTGGGTAAGTTCAACTCCTTTTCGTTCTGATGAATGGTGCCAGCATCAGCAGCATCACCACTACTGCCAACTTTTCGTGGAGATGTGTACCAACTTTTTAATGAACTCCTGCGAAAATGGGAATTAATTTCCCTCCAAAACACGCACAAAGCACAATCCACAATGGTACAAGTAGAAGTGGGGAAGTGTTTGTGTTAGTCGGTGCGGCAGAGCGGGACTCTTGCCAAAATTGAATACCTACAACTACAACTCGTTCGGATTGTGTGTGCGAGTATTGTTTTCAAATGAGTTGTGTGCGCGTTTTGTTTCGACGCGGGGTGCAGGCGCGCCTCAATGTAGATTATACTTTTAAAGTTTGTCCTGTTAGGGATGTGCTCGAAATGGGACCTGAAATTAAATTGTTCTTCCGCTGATGCCGTTGTCATAGCCATCGCTGAATGGATTGAACTTTTGCACACAAACAAACATTTGGTGCGGAAAAGACAAAGGCGATAGATATACGACGAGTATACGTAACCTTGTGCAGTAATTGAAACGGCATAGAGAACAAGAACGACGACTCAAGTTCATTATCTCCACGTCCACCGCTCTGTTGAGGCTGCCGAGGATGCGAGTTCTATTTCAGAACAATTCAATGGTGTGCTCTCAAAGTTATATGACACTTTTGGTTTTGGTGCTTTTCAAGTTCTGCCAGAGTGCTGAGCTCCTGCAGATGCATTCGTTTCCATTTCTGTATATGCATCTCACTCGTATACACAGAGTCTTTGTTTGCTATTTGCTAGTTTAGCTATTTTTGCAAGGACCAAATGATTTTTATCAATTTGTGAAGTTTTCTTTGTCTTTTGTAAGAATTTTGCAAGATTTGCGAAAAGTTTTACGACACTTTTCCGTTGGTATGATTGCGAAGGAAGCCCTTCATATTTTTTTTTTAACGACTGACATCCAATTTGATTGTCAGTCAACAAAGACGTCGATAATAAATGTACAAATATATAGAAATATCCAAAAACATCTACTTGTTGTATCCAAAGCTGAAAGGCGATTAATGTAATCCGCAATCGGAAAATCTCCTCTGACGTCGGCTGTCATTCGTTATTTTAAATCGCTGGGATTATTTTCAATAATCGATACAAACATTTCGTTTCATTATGAACGAGTACCGAAATAAATTCCTCATAATCGAATCCAACAACTGATGGTGTTCACATCAACTCTGAATGACTTGTGTATATACTCTGCAAGGATGCAGACGATGGGCTTGAGCATTTATTGATCGCTCAGTTTATATAGATGGATAAATCCTACAGCTATACTGGTTCAATTCGGAAATTTAAGAGGTAATGTATATACCCACTCTTAACTGACTTTGGATTAAGCTTTTAAAGGATGCCAACAAATTGGTAATTTAATTTGACTTTTTGCCATTTCATTATGAAAATCTAACTGCGGTGGTATGCGCTACAGATCCCAATAGATACACACAGTGTATACCCAAACCATATTGGGTATACGTCAGCTGACAATAAACAATTAAGCATCAGGAAGGCAAAATGGAATTTGTATGTTTTGGTAAGGCCGCTGGTGGTGGTGGTGCGGTGAGGGTTGATTTCAATTAAACATTTATAAACGGCGCTGCGATGCTGGTGAATGCGGCCTAAGGGACCGCATTTTGGGATAGGTAATTTCGGAAGTAAACAAAATTAATTTTCCTCCTTGTAATGCCCATTTGGAACGCAATTAAATAACTTGGATACCGCTAGATATGTTACAAATGTAAGTTGAAATTTATTTTGTGTTGGCTCGAAATAAGTCGGTTAAATTAACTTCGATGATTCTTTTTTTTTTTAAGACGAGTAATTTACTTTGTTTTGGAACATATTTTGCAGTGAGAAGGAATTAGAAGATGTTCATTATGAAAGGAGAAGGAAAACTGATGACGCGGCAAAAAAAAACGTGTAAGTAATAAAAATGTACTAATGGTTGGTACTTGGGGAAACTGCTTGTCCTTGGACGGTGCTTAGTTCACTTGTCAAATGTAAAATCAATCACTATACTGTAGGCGAGTCTGACGTACTACTGGCGTTCTAAAAAAATTTTTCAACGTGTAGGTGAATTCATTCAGTCTTTGAAAAGAATTTGAGTTCATTCATTTTCGATGGCCCGCTTATCCATTCCAAGTGGGTCGCTGGTGTAGGTTGCTCATGTGGATACTGCATACCTCTCGTTTCTCCGCCATCGACTCTAAATCATCAAGGGCAATCCCCATACTGGTGGAGGAGATACTATATGGATTTGATTTAACCATCTCATCCTAGGTCTACCTAGAGGACGCCTGCCTGATGGTAGGGATTCCATAGCACGTCTTGGGATCCTAATTGAGGACATGCGTTTAACATGACCAAATCACCGAAGCATAGACCGCTCCGTCCGAAGCTGCTCTGGTGTTTCTAATGCGATGGTAAAACTATAGCAATACAACGAAGGAATCTCATTTCGGCAGCTTGTACCCTGCTGGTCACTACCCAAGCCTCTTGACCATAAGAATTACACCCAATCACAGACTGACAACTTAGTTCAGTCAGAATTTGAGTTGTGTTTCTAAAATGTAGGTATACTCTGACAATTGAGAATCGCTACAATAAATTTCAAGAAGTAATTTGAAGCTGCTAACATAAAAATGCACACATCTGGCGTTCTGCGAATCCGAGAGCGTTGCATATCCAGCACACCCTCTCAGAAGCAACATTTGTTTGTTGTAGAATTATTACCAAATGAGCAATATTTTATTTCAATACTGACAGAAGTATATGGTTTCAAACGATTGGCGATATAGCGCATTTCATAGTCTCTATTATAGGTAATGCTTCTCCTTCTAAAAACTCCTAGATCACCTCACTGTGCGGATAAAAGAAACAAGTTCAGACCTTTCATTCATTAATTGATTTTCAAATATCATATACGTTTATCTTTCCCTATAAAGGTCGCAGGTGTAGGATACTCATAAGCAGACCACTCTGTCTAAATCTAGTCTGTGAGGATAAAAGAATTACCAAGCTACCAGCAAACAGTCTTTGACTGATCACTCAGCCAATTCGAACTGTTTTCGCCAAGGATGCGCTATAACATCTAGTACATAACTATAAATTATAAAAAGGAAAGTAGACCAAGCGTGTAGCGCTGACAAAGCTGACTGTCAAAGGCATTGATTTAAGCTGTTTACATATTTAACGCCGTTTATACAGCTTAAGCGGTTTGTGGTTAAAGATGGAACGACTATCACGAGAGAATCGTTAATTCCGTACGTATACTACTGCATCAGAAATACGGGAAATACCACCGCACAGTAATACTGTGGTGTGTTCTTGGACATGATGGTATAGAAGGGGACGAGGCATCAGATATGGCTCTGAAATGGACGTACTATTTGCTTAAAGACAAGTATATTACCAGTTTTCAATGCAGTTATGGTCGTCATTGACAATGTCACATTAAACTTGGCTAAATAACGATGGAACTACACTTCTGGTTGTACTATATAACTAGCTTGTGGCCCACAATTGACACTAAAAGGTCAAAGAGCCTAACACCTTTTGATAGAAACTAAATCCGAGTGCTCGTCGGGGTAATAAACGGACAATGAATCATTGGAAACATGACCAAAATACTAGGTATCTTTACAAATCTTTACAATTGCAGAGATGAAGAGGAAATAGAATCAGTGAAACATCTCCTGTGTCACTGCCCATCCCTTCATGAACGCCGCTACTCTTGTTCTTTGACGGCTTGGAAGATCTAACATCAATACCTCTATCAGATTTAAAAAATATTTATCAACAGATCCGAATGGTATTGTTAGTTGCATGTCCTATAAAAGAGTAGGTACCTAATCGCAATGCGCCTCAATGGCTTTTGGGTGAAAATTGCATATTTTGCAAAGTGCCCCTCTAACCTAACCTAAGCTAACTTCTAATACCTCGGCAAGTTTTTTTCTACGGAAACTTAAAGACGGTATAATCCTAAATCAATCCTTTTATCCCCTTTCTTGGTTAGGGGTACAATTCTTCAAGTTTATCAATCGCTTAGGTATGTATCGCCACTTAGCCTTGTCACTTTAATGACACGAGAGTGCGTGTCTGTCTCTCTCTCTCGTCACCTATAATTATCCTGAGCATTTCTGGCCAAATTTCATCTATGCTCAAGCAGATTGGAAACAATTTTCTGCCCGGCTGATGGGCGATGGAATTTGTCATCCTTACCGCCCTCTTCTTCGTCTTCCAAAGATGTATACTTTACATTGAAAAGAACTGCAGCATCTTTGGATTGGATTCTTTCTTTGATATTCCAGTATTGACAGTAGAACACTTTGTTTGTAGATCTAAGATCATGGCCCATATTTCGATAAATTCCTTCTATAAGATTATTCTTTGGATTCTTTAATAAACAATTTACAAGTCTGCGTGTGCTTCGGTGAATCCATAGATACCTTTAAGGAATTCTTCTACTCTGTGATGGCTCTGTGAACACTGGCCTTTTAAACCACGCATTTTCTTTTTTCACCAAGTGGGAATATATTCAAAATTTCCAGACACCATTATGCCGTCTAAAATCATCCAGTATATCCAATCGTACTGTAACGTGTAACCCCTCCTACCACATGCGTATAAAGCGCTGCGTATTGTGTAGTGCTTAGAGTCATTACTTGCAACCCAAGCGGCGCAGGTTGGAGACCCGGCGGAGGACTTTAGTACTCTGTCACTGACCATTATAAGAGAAACGAACTCATGGAACAATGAAAAGAATTTCTAATCTTTTTCTATTCCATCATAATTTCTCCACCACTTTACCAAAATAAGGGGTCTCTGTTTATGGTATAGTACAATGTCCCGGTACATGGTCTTAGTGTTCCAGGATTTTGAATATCCGTTTCAGAAACAAAAAAAAAACATGCGTGAGCCCATCCATGGTTTACATTTTGAAACAACATATATGTGATCGTTGAGACAAGCATACCACAACGAAATCTATCAGCGAGTCCCTTTGCCCCATGTCGCGTCGTTACATCAACCCCTTCGTGATCATTAAAGTCACCCATCAAGATATAAAAATCGATATCAGACGGCATACCCATTGATGCAGAAGCTTGTAACTGAGTTTCGAGTTTAAGTCTCCAAAACTGCTACCTTTCACCTTCCGGCTTGGGCCCAAAATGCGCCTAAATTTAATAGGTTTGGCAATACGCGAGCTTTTCTTAAATTCAACGAGTACAATACCTAACAACTGCGTTATAGGGCTTTACCTTCCCCCTTAAATATTTTATCAGAAATCACAATTGAAAAGTCATTGTGAGTTCGTAAAATGTAACGTGGACACTAAAAATGACGATGAAATGACCGCGATTCTGCATCAATGCATATGCATAATATAAAAGTTACACTCAATACGACTTTTATAGCTCATTATAAATGTCAACCCCATTTCGAGTCACATTTATTGTGATCTAACATATTACGCTCAAATCCGCAAAAGTATCAGGTCTCACGGCCAAACCAGTCAACTCTCAATCTAAATCTCAAACCCATATCTAAATAACCTCACTTTATCTACACATTGCATTGCATCGATATGTCGAGTCAGATAGATATGCACTTGCCGATGCCGGCGAAGCACATACTCGTAGTCGCCCCCTTCAAGATTGGAATGCAATGAAAATTTGATCCGTTCAAATGTCGCTGCATTGGCGAATGAGTTGTTCTGGTTTATTGACAAACCCTGACCACCACAGTTGTGGCCAAAGTTAGTGTCCAATTATTCGCTTTTCTTGTGCGCCTCATTGTTTGTCCTTTTATTTTTGCGTTGTCTTCTTCTGATTGACCTCCTCAAAGTCGCGTATCTTTTGCGCGCCAAGCCGTAAAAGCCGACCAAGAAGGAGCAAAACAACTACAAAAATACGAGTTCACAATGCCAATCAACAAAACACTTCCGGTACTGGTGGAGACAGACCCGTAGATAGGGAAGAACAATGAGCCTCTTTGATGAATTACTTCTCATTGAACACGTCGCTCGTCGTCCGTCGTGGACCACATGGTCCGAGGGCTGGGAAAAGAGCTCCAGTCGATATAGGGGGCACAAGCATAAGACAAAAAAGAAATATAAGAAGAAAAAAAAACCAAATTGACTTCTCGGACAACATGATGATTTAAGACGCGGTAACAGTCTTCACAGCGATGACAAATGCCTGGATCGGTTTTTGTATCTTTTGTTGGTTTTATTTTATTTTTTTTTTTAATGTAGAGGGCGCACACTGCACAAATAATGGGGATGCCTTGTTGTCACGGATGAGTGCCCGGGCAGTTTTCCAGTTGAATGACGACATACCACTGTCATGATAGAGATTGTGCAGCGTGTGTGCGACCGGGATTGATCTGAGATTTCATGGATGAACTTTGGTGGGGAACATGCCCAGGAAGACGAAGAATGGACATCATGCAAATGTGACATGGAAGCAGTTAATGGGTTGGAATGCAGTTTTTTTTTGCAACAGAGTGTGTGTGGAGGAGTGGGCACTGCACGCACATCCATTGCATTTAGTGTCCCTGTGGACGGAACATCCATCTAGGATGATGGAGTGAATGCAGCACACACCGGAGTGATTGAATAATTGACTTCCGGATGAGGATATGGAAGTGGTCAGGTTTCAGTTAAAAATGGCCTGTTAGTGTGCGTAAATTGATTAATTCCTGCAGTGCAGTATAAGGGTTTGTGTGTCTTGTCGGTCGGGAGCAATTTGGGTAATTTTTTTAGGATAATGATTTCGAACGACTGTATAGAAAAGAATCGACGATATCTACTTCTGGCATGAGAGGAGGGCGGATGACGGATGAACTAAGAGGTGGTGGGTTCTTATTTAAATATGAGCAATGAAGGATCCTATACGTAACATAATGTAGACGAAATGGCACATGGCTGTTCAGATAGTTTTGATTCTTTGAGGGCTTATGTTGTCAAGGTCTTCAGATGAGTAAGGAAATTGATTTGATGTCTACACTTATTATGACTGCTAACGGGTTTTTTTTTAATTACAGGACACTTAAACCAGATGCTATGTTGTGGTAACTCAAAAACGTCTGCAAAACCAATGCACTATCGCGCAACAACGAAATGCCCTTGAGTGAAGTTCATGGAACTTTAAGCTTTGAGGGAGTGGTAATGAGAACAACGGACACATTTAAGAATCTATACATATAATAAAACTGTATGAATTTTCCTTGGCTGTTAAAAACTCAAAAACTACTGGAAAAATGTTGATGACATTTTTTTTAAATTGTTCCTTAAGACTGTGAGACTGCTATAGGCTATGTCGTTTATAGCCACGTCCGTAGGAATAGTTTTTGGCCAAAATGTATTCTTTGAAGTGAAAATATAAACATACACATATATATAGATACCTTGCTACAAATGGATGTTTATACTTTTGCGATCGTGCGACAGGACAGGACAGTAGGAATTTTATTTGTCTCCTAAAAGCGCGAAACCTACTGGATAGATTTCAATGAAACACTCAAAGTGTAATCTTAAATGGACCAAATATAAGTTTGTTTGTTTGTTAAAGGCGAGCACGGGTCAGCTAGTCGTTAATATAATCAATTGACGAAGATTAAGATGCACATGAAATGCGGAAGGATTTTTGTGGGGAAACTGGGTAGCTATGGAAACAGACTAAAAATGGGACTTAAACGAATAGCATAAGACTCTCTATGCGGTTATTAGATTTCGCAAGCATACCTTAGGGCAGGGGGTCCCTGGGCCGTGGTGGCGCTATCCGAAGGGCGTCGCAAGTTTTATTTGTTCACTGCTGTAAGACTCCGGACAAAGGAAAAGCATTACGTTTCTCTTTACGAATACCAAGAGCAAGGTCGAACCGAAATCCAATAGTTACATTGCAGTCGAAGATTAAGCGCGTTTGTGTTTCCGCGCATTTCCAGTCAGACTGGCTTCGTGGCTGGCACTCGTATATTTTCCTGGCATAAGGGTTTTTCAATTGGTATACTGGTCGTTGCCAGCCAGATTCGTCGGGAGCATTGCCGCGGACCATTAGAGTGTACAGGAGAACCCAAGGCAGTAATTCCCCATCGTGCACAAGAAATTGGCCTTTTGCAGATTCCAACTTCGAGAATTTTGCATCGAAACTTGGGCTTACGCCCGTACAAGATCCAACTAATCGAGGAGCTCAAAGTTAATGAATATAGACAAAGCCGTTTTTTCGCTGACTTGGCTTCGGAGCGTTTGGAAGAGGACCCCAATTTTGGCCGCAAAATCATCTTCAACGACTAGTCGGATTTTTTTATGAATGCGGACATGTTAACAAGCAAAATTACCATAAATATAGGACGACGATATTTCAACGTCGACCCGTCCTTATTGAAAAGCAATTTAGTGAATATCTGTGCTTTTAGAAGGGCGTCGAAAAATAGTCGCAGTATGAAAAAGATTGGGAACCCCTGCCTTAGCGACTATAAACGTCGAGCTATTCCATGGCCTTATACATCAAGCCCTTAATGCGATTTGGTCTGACTAAAGTTTCGCACATCAAGTTGATTCTGATCGTCTTTAAATTGTGCGCGTCACATAGGTTAGGGCGTTAGGCTATTCTATATACTGATGATGTGATATCTCGCAGAGGTAGACACACCGAGCTGATTTGCCGCTGATCTGTTCTATTTTAGCCTTTCTTGTTTAGAGTTTTTATTTAGATCAACATAGCTTTATAGCCAGCTATGATTTAACAAGACAGCTTCCATAACAATGAGTTAGGTTAGGTTAAAAATGGGTATAAGTGAAAGAGGTCTCATACGGCACTATGCACCATAAAGGCCCATCGCGATCCCTAGGGAACAATGAGTTCTCTAGATCTCACTTCTCAGAGACGGTTCTAACAATCTTGTGTACGTGGACTTTAAATCTTTGTCGCTTAAGAAATAGTGTCATCAGCTACAAAAAGTTTTTGTATTTGCCGTCTATAAAAAGGACGTGATGGCAAAATGTCAATTTGAATGTTGGTCGACTCTGCTATAATCGTAGGTAGGTATCTATCTACTAAAAAAAAATAAATAAATAGGTGGCGCAACAGGCGGGTAGGCACCCAAGGCCTAGCTTCTCGCAACCATTCGTTTTGTGTGAGTTTCTATTTTTGGGACGAATGGAAGGGACCTACAATTTTATGCCGAGTCCGAACGGCTGAATTGAGGCCAAAAACAAAATCTCCCTGAAGCGAACAACGACGCGACGGTACCATCCTCATTGTCCGTCTAATGAGTTCTCTAAAAGGAAAAACTAAGTACGAAAAGCCTGCGTAAGATAAAAAACGTCTATTAGAACGGATTATTCGTACACGCATTCCTATGCAGGCAGTGTTTTTGCAAAATGTATACCATTGCACAAAATGTGAACTGGTTTTGTCAAAAGGTCATTAGTATCCTTCAAAGTTGTGACTTATTTGGTCCGCCTAAAGGATATAAATTAAAGAATTTCCTACTAGATCGTTCACGACCGTTCAAGGCATAGTGTCCGTCTAGCAATAAGCAACTAGTAACTGCCAATAAGCAATCAGCAACATTTTTCGTTCGAGCGATATTTAGTTGCTTTTAATTCAAAGTAATTGCGAGCGATAATTTTGCGTGTTTCCTATTGCCAGTTGCTTATTGAATGTTGCCTGATTGTGAGAGCCGACTAAGAGAACATAAAATTAATGAAATCTGAAATGTATACAAGATTAATATTTTTTTATAAACTTTTTGTCGGATATTGAAATGTTTATTGAACTCAGAGGCTAAGGTAAGGCTAAAGATCCAAACTACACCTATAAACACGGACAACATTTTTACCAAGTAATGTCCATTGTGAAAATGTATATGTATACCTACATTAATCGTCAGAAAAAATTTAAAATGTCAACACGTATTGTCTTTGTCGAATACATAACACAGCAAACACGATTGTCAGATCTTACAATATTGTCTGATCTGTCAATATGCTCAGAAAATCAGATGACAATAGCCAACTACCTACCTTACAATGCAAAATTGTTCATTCACATGGTTGTAAGATTTTGTCCCAAAGTAATACAATCTCATTGTCAGACATTGACAATGACTTTTCTGATAACGTTGTCAGGCATTGTCAGACAAATTAAGAGTTAATGTTCTTTGTTTTTTGCAGTACGAATAAATTGCAACTATTTTAACTGCCTATGTGTTGGAAGACAGCGAGGATGAATAATTGCCACAAAAAGGACGTAGTGTTTGGACGAAGGATTGGGTGGCCCGTCTTAAAAAGAAGGATTCTACTTCAAATTGTGAGCTGCGGAGTCGGAATCTTATCACAATTTTTTACCAATGGACTCAACTCAACACAATTTCAGTTTCAGATGGAGGACCTACAAAGGCTGACAATAACTTTACTGACTATATTGTCAGGAAAAATTGTAAGTTCAGGCGGAGTGTAAGACATTAATTAGGACATATTTTTCACTGACAGATCTGACAATATTCTAAGATCTGACAATCGTGTGTACTTACACTCTGAGAAAAATCGCAAGCTAAAATCTAGTATGATCTATTTTGATTTTAGATTTTTTTTATTCTTACGTGCTAAATCTTAATATGACAACCATTGTTCTTAAAATAAGCCGAAACAATCTTAAAGGATTACACAAATAAGGGACAAAACAATCTTATTTCAAGCTTGTTCATGATTGAATCAAGCGCAACAATACTTAAAGTGCATGCATACATTTTGATTTCTATTCGTTCCTAAAATTAACATTCACTTACCGAGTAAATTCTCATAAGATAACATTAAAAATTTAACATTATTGCCTATCTACTGATGTGAATAAATGGTGTGATGATATATTATAAGATGGTAGGTACATGGTAGTTTCTATGGTTTAGATCTTGAATCAACCCAAAATAAATTTGTATACCTACCTAACAAAGAACCAGATTCTTAAAATAATCGCGAAACAGGGTTAAAGTAAGATTTTTAAGCTTACTAAAGCTACGATTACACGGCCATTTTTTCGAGTCATTTAAACGGCGCTCTGACGTAAAAATCGCGTCCCACACAAAGCAGTCATTTAATGCCCCTATTATGGAACACAACTCAACTTAGTTGAGTTGAGTTGTCTTCAATTCAACCCAACTTTCACACCACCCAAACTAACTAACAACTTATAGACAACCACCGCCATATTTTTTGTGGTTCGACAGACAACTTTTCTATCAAGGTTGTGTATAACAATATGGACAATACCGAATTTTGAATGACATAAAACCAAGAGACAACTCAACTGTAGTTGTAGTTGTCTTACATAATAGGGGCATAAATGTCGTTCTGTTTGATCGCCATTTTCGGCGTCATTTAAATGACTAGAAAAATGTCGGACCAAATAACATGTATTTAGTGCCATTTAAATGGCCGTGTGATCGCTCTTCAATGACGCCTTGGACAAACGACTTAACTTTTTGGCTGTTGCGTCATTTAAATGGCATCCCAACGGAAAATTCTAAATGATTCTAATGAATCTAAGATTTTTGAATGTATGTACTTGGAATATGATTTTCCGAGATTACCATACTTTCGTTAACGAACAGGCTTGAAATGACACTGATATTCTTTTTAGTTCGTTATTTTTCTGAGTGTAGCTTAACAAATGATGAGCGGATGGCATCTAGCTAATATTGCAATTTTTTGGATCCCAGTTAGTTACATTTTGTTCAAACGATCAGTATAAACTATATGGCCACCTTTAGCATTTGTGCAATGCAAATGACAGTTTTCGAACTCTACAAATAATGTCCAATGGTCATATTGAATAATTGCATATAGTATATAATTCACTTCAAACCCATTTCCCTTCAGCTAAAATTTGTCAAAACCCAAATGCGATTACATTAATATCCCTTAAGCAAGATTATTCACCCCATGTGTCTGTAATCTGTATCGCCCCCAAACCAGAAGCAATCCTTCCTCTTTCGCCACCCTATTAAAAAATCCATCCCGAAACGATAAACATTATATCCGTGGCTGCATATCGGCGTTTCTTATCTCAATCTTACCAATCACTTAGCTCCCTATCTCGCTCTGTCTCTATATTATATTTAACCATCAGCATTATAGAGTAGCGCCTCCATTATCGATATAAAATCGATAAAACGCACTTAGCTTAAGCATCTTCGTCCATCATTCACAATGTAGCTACATATCTATCCGTGATAGAAGAACAGATAACTTATTATTATGGTATTCTGTTTTTTCTGTTTGTTTTTATTTTTCACCATGTGTGTACCTATTATGCTAAGAAAAGCCATCGAAAGGAAATGACTTTTGCATCGTCAACGAAATTCATCGATTAACCATAATATTGAGGTAAAGGAAGATATAGTGTGTTGTCCCATTATCCATTATGTATTTATACATTCATAGCACATCGCCGAGATGGTATTTCATTGAAAATATGTCTTTCTTTCGTTGCCTCGTTGCCCATTTTAATATCAAGGCAACCGCCAACATTTTTCACACCACCAACCAACTAAATGGGAAGTCGCATCGATGAGGAAGATAAGCCCACGGAATAAATTGCATTTAGGGTTGTTGGATATTTTGTGTATATTTTTTTTCCTGTTTACGGAATTATAATTAAAGGAGAGCTTAGCGGAGAGGAAAATAAACGACAGGGGTGTGATACTGTAATATGGCTTTTCAATTGAAAGGATACCTAATTCTTGTTTTATAATTAACTATACTTTGGCTGGGTAAATTATTGACGGAG
The DNA here is from genome assembly GCA_949372485.1 of Cheilosia soror. NCBI lineage: Eukaryota > Metazoa > Arthropoda > Insecta > Diptera > Syrphidae > Cheilosia > Cheilosia soror. The sequence goes on from OX443561.1 coordinate 126,160,205, forward strand.
TATGTCTGACAAGAACGGATATAGTTGCCAGATGAAGGGAAAAAATACAACCGATTGTGATCTGTTAGTATAGAGTTGGTGAGATGGATTTTTCGAATGCATTTATCAAGATGTACCCAATAGAAGAGGCATCTGGTGAGTATCTATTGCATTATTACAGCTATTAGCACCATCTGTATCTGGGATGCTTTTAATTGTAGTTGACAACTACATGAGTGCAGAACTAACATTCGTATGCAAGTTAGGTACATAATAGGTAGGTTTGCATTCCATAAGGGGGTATTTACAAAAAGAGTTGGATAGCGCAGCATAGAAAAACTAAAACTAGCTGTTTATGAGTCTTCACCATTTTCTTTTTAAAAAATCTGTCAACGCTCCTCCCGCCATTCGAAACTTTGCTTGTAGAAAAAGCACCAAATTTATCAAAGAACAAGACTTGCCAATGATCTCTGAAGCGCTCTACTGACCAACAGACCAAAACCAATCACCAAAACACATACGAGTATGTATCTCATAATAGACGATTCAAAAGCCTAAATTAACGATCTCAACCTGCAGCATCATCATTAATAAAGAACTGTACAAGTCAGCTAAATGAATTAACACAATATGCGAACTCGTGAACCAAAACATTTCAACTAGTTCCCTTGTCAGAGTAGTTTTTGGAACTACACAGTTCATTCGTGAATTAAGCAATTCATGGCTGTAACATAGTGAGTTTTAGCATCAAAATTAAGCGATGACCTAAATGTTCGCCACGAAGTGGAAATGTAAGCCGCTGTCAGGGCAGTAGGTACTGAGATATTCTATCAGACTTGGTAGTTGCTGCCTTAACAATGAAAGACTTAAAAATACGGCAATAAGACTTGAATTGAAATTTCAGACCAACTTTGTACATTTGTATTCGAAGTCAGTAATAGTGAACTGTTGCTCCCCATACTCTGACTAAAACGCATACGTTTCTGTCAAACACCCTTACCACTACACCATGGCAACCTCCTAGACCACTTTATAGAATTAGCAAGATCTAAATACGAATTTGGACGGAATTCTGCCTATTAATTTAGAACTTCAAAAAATCTACAAAATCTTAAAAAAGCTTTAGCTCTCCATTGAACCTTTGAACCTTATGTCGAATGAATATTTCCTTCGGCAAATGCCTCAGAATCTTTTGACCTGAAATAAACGCGAAATTATGTCTTCGGATCAATCTCGAAAAAGGAAACTTGGTACAGAAATTGCAGTGAAGTAATAATGTCAAATATAGACATGACTCCTATATCATTAAGTCAAAGCTTGTTTACAGCAGCTGATGTTATACTCTAGTACCTATAGACAAGGAGCAACGAAAACCTTCGTAGAGCATGAACTACTCTGCGATATAGGGGAACGCAACTTACGTGAAGAGTTCCGAAAACTGAAGAAGGAAAAAAGGGGCTACAACATTTAAATATTTAAATACTTTCAACTCTAAGTCTAATCCAAAGATATTTAAGACAATATCTCTCTATGAATGAATATCTCTGCATATTCGAAACATACACCGTCGTTGACACCATTTTTGACTTTTGTGGGCAGCTAGGTGTTTGTTTATTACTTTCTGTTCCACAAAAATGAGACCCCTTCAACTGCGCCAACTACAGAGGTATCAGTCTCCTTAACATTGCATACAAGATGCTATCTGATATATTGCTTGAACGCCTTAAACCCTTACACCCTATATTAGTGCGATGTTAGACCAGGAAAGTCCACGGTAGATCAAATTTTCATTCTTAGACAGATCCGGGGAAAAAAAAAATCCAAGAAGTCCAAATCAATACTCATATACTCACCATCTTTTCATTGATTTTAAAGCAGCGTATGAGAGCATCTATAGAGACAAGCTAAAGCTATACAGAGCCCTGTCTAGTTTCGGCAACCCTGCATAACTCGTTCGGTTGTGTAGGATGATGATGGAGAAAGCTCGCTGCTGCATCAAGGCCTTTGATGTCAAAAGAGGATATAGGCAAGTTAACTCGCTGTCATGCGACTTCTTCAACACTATACTTGAACGATTTTTCCGAAACCCACAGGCTAACACGTAAGACACAATTTTTCAAAAGTCCGCTCAATTACAAATAAGACCGCGAGCTGTCACTGGTACGTTTGCTAGTGTAGAAACGAAAGCTGATAAAATGGGTGTGCTGTCCAAAATTAGGGACTATAACTTTGAGGTAGTGAGGGACTTTGTCTACCTCGGCTCTGCTATAAATTCTGACAATAACATCTCAGAAGAAACTAAACAAAGAATAACTCTTGCCAACCGCTATTGCTTTGGGCTGAGAAGGAAATTGAGTAGTAGAGCCCTATCCCGAACAACTAAGGAGATTCTGTATAAAACCTTGACCTCCCAGTCCAGATATCGTTCGATCGATTTCATTTTACGGAATCTGGGCCCTGCTTTATAGTGCTGAAGCTAAGACTCTATGTAAAGCGAAGTAAAGATATCTTCGATGCCTTTGAGGGAAATATTCGTTGTAAAATGTTCGGGCCCGTTTGCGCTGACGGACTCTGGAATCGTCTAAGATGGCTAAGATATGTAGAGCGGATGGAAACAAATCCTCCGGATTGTAGAGTCTTCGAGTATAACCCGAAGGGGGAGGAAAACCTGGCTTTAAGTGGCGTGCGCAAGTATAGAAGGCGACCTCAACCGGAGACAGTTATCTAACTGTAGAGCCTTATTAGTTAAGGCCTCGGTTCAATTCGAACTGTATACAGCCGCCTGAGTAAGTAAGCTGCTCGACATTGTTCAGATAGTTCTAGAAAATTTTGCCACGATAATCAGGCAGATAAGATAAGTACATTTTGTTCAGTGGCGTAGCTAAAAAGGGCCAAAGGTGACAGTGTCTTCAAGTCCTAGGGCTTTGGGGGTTCTTGGCCAATTCTAGAACTATAGAACTTCTTTCTTGAAGGAATTAAAAGATTAGATTTACGTATGCAAGTTGCCAAAATGACATTCCGTCGTTGTATTATTAGGGTGACTCGAAGAGATCGCATAAGAACTAGTGGAATACGTAAGATACTTACTGTCGACATGCCCCCAAATCGGATTCAAAGGCGTGGTATGTTGCGATGGCCAAGTGAAGAAGTGATCAAGTCCAAAATCTATAATCTTTATGCATTTGATGATTTCTAGTCCATGGCGGAATATCGAGCATCATTGAGGCTCTACTTAAGCGACCTATATTTGCGACTTTTTCAATAGATAGGCGGACTTTAAAAATTAATTAAGTTCATATGAATTAGGGGGCTCAGTTTATTTTTTTGTACCAGTCCCCTTTGCCATCTATGGCTACGCCTCTTCTCTCTAGCTGTGTCTTCTTCTTCGTAACACTGTCAACATTTTGAATAGGTAACGCTTACATTCCAAAAGTTTCAAGTTGAAAGGCGATAAATCTATACATATAATAAAACTCTGTTTAGGTACCTACATAAGTATATACGATGCATTCCAATTGAAAAAATCGCGAGCAAAAGGAAGAGTTGGTCAGAGGTCAGGCTAATGGAGTGGAGGGAAATCACGAAATCTGAGTATCAACTGGCACTTCAAACAATAAAAGAAATAATTAATTAAATAAACACGTTTTTTATTGTTAAAATTATTCTGCTTTTCTGTCGCGAGTGTTTTTTTTTTTATTTTATTTGATAGGCTTTAACTTTAATCAACACAAATGTTTTGCTTTTGACAGCAACTGCCAGCCAACTATTGCAAGTTAGTGTGACCAGACTTGTGTTGATTATAATATGAAAGGGGGAAACTTTTATTTCAATTTATTATAACATTTTTTTTTATAAATATAAGTATTACTAATAATATGAATGTGGAATTTAATAACAAAATAAAAAATAATATTGTTTATGAGCTAAAAATTTCAATATTAACTCAGTAAAATATTACTAATAATGCATTGTAGTATTTTTGTATACACAACTTATACAAGATATCACTGTACCTCAACAATTTTGATATTCTTAGCACTTATTTTTCAATAATTTGTTGAATTTTTCAATATTTATTACAATTTACCAAAACAATAAAAAACAGAGTCTCAACAAAAAAACAAAGAATGGTCACTCTATATAAAACAAAAATGTAAAACAGCTGAGAACTCATTTGAGTTTATTTTATGACATCTTTCGACAATGAATATTATTCGTTAGAATGTCAAAATACGCAAAATTCATTCGAACGAATAGAGACATTCGTTCGAATTGACTATTCATTCGAATCTCAAAATAAGCGTGAATATTTTAGCGCAAGTATTTAAAAATAAAATTCTGTTCAGATAGCTTTCAAAGTATGACTTAAGACTTCACTCTTATAAGTAGACATAGTGATGATGGCGAAACCATTCCGAAGGTGGTCCCAATATTGTTCTTATTTGTGCAATATTATTCAATATTGTTGCTTAGTTGCTTGCATCTTTCATAAAATGAGTCCACTTAAATTCCGATTCCTTCTTGTCGCACCCACTGCAATACAGCTTCTTCCCATCCCAACTCATTATTCTGTTTTCTCATTAAACTTATCCAAACAAAAGGCTATATGCGATCTCCTTCCACGCAGCCTTTTGTCTTTTTATTTGGCGTTCAAGGAGAATATTCCAAATACTGCGCTGATGCAGCATAGCAGACACCCTCGATTAACCCTTTAATTAATTTTATTCCTTAGATATGGACCGATTCTCAGGCACTCTCACTCACTCACTCACTCACACACACACGAGCGACTTATCGTTCGTGGAAAACGCGCTCAAGTTAATTGCTTTAAATTAAGCGAAGCGATAATGCTAAAAGATAAATAAATATTGAGAAAGTATTTTGTGTTTCCTCCGACCTGCTTAACTTTATGTTAAATTCCAACAGCGCGGAATAAAATGAAACAATAAAATGTGTCGCTTTAACCCATTTAGTGTTGTTTAATTTTTTTTTTGCTGTTGACTTCTTGTGTAGCTCTTAATTGGAGGAATCATTCAAATTGACTGGTCATTTACATTTGACAAATGATATGAAAATGGACGTGTTGTTGGAATCACATTGATTCGGATGATTAAAATTTTTTTTACTTCTGTAAACAAATTGACCTCTCGTGCGACCCGCGCATCACACCTGCGTAGGTATAGCAATTTGACAGACTGGGATAATGAGACTTTTGTTTTAAATTTTCGCGTTGATGTTATTTAAATACCCGTTTCTGGCGCCAGATTAAATTGCCAAATGAGTATTTTATGTATATGATAAGCGGCTGCCTATTAATTTAGGATTATACTTAAGGGATTAAATTATGGAGTGTTTTAAGAATGTCTGCGCGAGGGTTGGCAGATTACTTGATAGCCGTTTCCATAGATCACCACCCTCTAGATGTGGGGGGGAATTTGCATTTGAAAATATTCAACCCATTAAGACAGTTCAATCGAATTTAAATCTTTTACGATAAAGCCATTAAACCGATATAGAATTCTATTAAATAAGTTGACCCGTGGTTTTAGTTTCTTTTCATCGCTGGAGGTAGGCATCTATCTCATCTTGAGTGGACGAATTAAATTCTGTAGGTGGCGACAATTTGAATGGGTTTTTTGGTTTATTATCGAACATAATGTTGGCCCAGATTTTTGTCAAAGGAAAGTGTCTTTTTATGGAATTTTCGTTGAATGGAACTTGATCGACAAAAGGGATTAAAGAACCTTTGTCATTGCCTCAATCGACAGGCTAATTTCCATAGTTATCAGATAAGAATTTCCGCTTCATCTCAATTTCGATGGTTTACGAGGAGAACTTTCCTCACGACAGATAGACATTCATAATGAAAGGTTACGGCTCCGATTAATTTGGATGCTTACTCTGATGATCGCCAGATAACCGATAACGTGATGAATGTCTTTGGCTTGAGGATCTCACGGTTCGTATAATATTAATAGAGACTTGGTATATTTTTCAAATGAGTTATGTATAGGCATGAAATCACCCAGTCCAAGGAATATACAACTTTAGTGCATTAGCGATAGAGCGAGACTTTGTTTGACTACCAGAACTGCTTCTCGGTTTCACTGACAGATAAGTTATGCATAAATTTATGGAATAGCCTTTAAGATGTTCGATGAACCTCTGGCGCCGATATCGGAGCTTTATAATGTATTATAATGATGAGCGTAAGAAATGTTGCTTCAAAGACACAAACCAGTGTTGACCAAAACTAAAGCAACTAAAGGTGCTAGAACGGGTTTAATAATTTAATCAATTAGTAATCAATTAGCAAGAGACCTAAGGAAATGCTATATGGCTTGCGATTGCTTTTCTGGTAACACGATTCTTAAAAGAAACGGAATTATGGTTCATATACAGGGGTAGTTTAGAAAATATCACCTGCTTATAAGAAACTACCACAGAAGTGGATATAGTATGTTATTTACTTACATATCAGAAAAACAATGATCCAAAGAATATAATGTACTTGCAAAATATTCAAAGAGTAGCTTGAAGCGTTAAATAAAACAAAAACGGCTAGCCCAGTCTCCCAATCTAAATTGCAGAAAAAAATGTATGGGAAATTGTAGATCGAACAATAATCCGGGAGAAGTGCTGTTTTCCTCATTGACCTCTATGTCCAAATCAAGTCTGTAGGTCCCACGAGTGTCGAGAAACAACGGGCCACTCAACTTTGCCCGAGCCCGCCCATAGTTTACTAAATTCTAAAGGCAACAAACGTCTACTTTCATACTATCAAATTTGAAAGCAAAAGCTGCTGTAAGTGTCAGGAAATATGGAAAATTATATATATAGACTAGCTGAACCCCCGCCAGCTTCGCCAGGCCTTTTTTTTATTTTTTTTTATTTTATTTATTTACGGGCGACAATGTTTTAATTTTTTTTTTTTTTTGTATTGGTGGTGCCACGTCCTTATCACAAAGAACATATACTGTGCTATCAAATGGAATGACCGCCTACAGCGCCACCTGTTGAGAATTTTTCAATTTTTCTTTTTTCCTAAACCTTCGCGGAGCAATTACGAACAAATCCGCAGAAGGAAGTATCCAATTTGGCCCAGTCGTTTTCGAGTTTTAAGCGTCCGAACAAACCAAGATCCATTTTTATATATATAGATTTAAGATTTGGGTGTTCAGCGCCATCTATCGAAAAAGTAGAAAACGTTTGATCAACGTGCACTTTTCACTTCATAACAGATATATTGTGTAAGTTTCAGCTTATTCGACCGATTACTTTTCGAAGTGTCGGGAAAAAGCGTTTGCAATGTTTTTTTTTTTGTATGGGAGGTGCCACGGCCCTTTGTCCAATTTTTACCAAACATCACGGAAACACACGAGACCTCAGATGGTCTGAAAATGTTAGCTCAATTAGTTCGGCTGTTTTTGTTTTCGAGATATACGTATATGCCCTTCCTTGGCCCAATACGATCCGTTTTCGAGTTATGACTATGACACACGGATGACAGTCTTTTAACTATATATTTAGATTGTAAAGTTTTAAATGTTTGTTCCATCACTTTAACACTATCAAAAACATCAAGGAGCAAAATAAAATACATAAAGACCCGGTAGCTGACGCTGCAATCTGGTTATAGGACTCTAGGGGCGGCTGAGTCCCTGGTTTAGATTCACAATTCTAACTTGTAGGTAGCTTTGCGATCGGGTTCCAGGATTCGCTGTGTTTCGATATTGGCAAACCAAAGTTCGGGGAGGACAATGTCTGCGGGTAATTTATTGAAGAATATGTCTATTGCCTTTGCGGTCTCCAGAGTGGTGATAAAAAAACACAAAAAATAAAATCAGTAACCCATAGAATTCGTCAAGTCGCAACTTAGTCCGTTTGTAGGTTTACTTTATAATTTTGTCATTTGTGTTCGTTGAATCCGTTGACAGATTTCACAATTCAAAAATTCACAGTGGGACTGAGCACTTTCAGTGGTCGAAATATTGCGAAAATGACAGAAACTGTCAGCGAACTTGATATAAACTTAAAAACGTATTGATGACAGTTCAATGAACGTGGGTACACAATCAATCACATCAATCTCATGTCCAACGAGACATGTAGATGTTAGAGTCAGTAGAAAAGAGAAAGGTATAGATTGCAAGTAAAATGCATCGACAATTTTAAAAATATTTCTCGTATGACTAGGTCCGTTTTCATACTGTCATTTACTGAATGAAAATTATGTCATAACTTGGTAAATGATGTTAATTTATAGAATCGTAACAAAAAGTATTCCAAGATCCAAATGCAACTTAATGAACAATTACTGTTTTTTAACTAAGAATAATGCATCATACCCAGGGTTTTTTCTGACTGGTGCTCTTTGTCAAGAAAAATAGAATGTAAAATTGCTCTCTCTGCGAAGTCAATAAATATGTCAACCTAGTGTTAAGTCGAGAAATTCTTGACTAGATTTGTCGACGCCAACTGAGTAAACTGTTCAAGTGATCAAACGAGGCTAATAGAGCATAGTGTTCCCAGGTTGAGGGGAAAATCGTCATTTTTGCCGATATTTTAAGACAAAAGGGGAAAGCGATAAAAACGGGGAAAAAATCCAAAAAGGAGAAAAATCTTAAAATCCTATCAAAAACAGTTTGTAAAAAATCTTCTAGAATACATAAAAAATGTTAAAACCCTGCAAAAAACAACCATGCTCAATAAAATGTGCCCATGCAACACCCACTTAATTTTTGTTTGGTCTGAATTTGACATTTAATAAAGCTTACCATGGCCATGCACTCCTTACCATGAAGCATGATCATGAACGTTGCGTACGGAGAGGTAGGTAGATTTTGAGTGAGTAGAAAGGTAGATCTTTACAATCAAATTCACGATACGTACATGCTTTGTCGTACCGTAAAAATCAGGTCTTACTAAATTAGAATCTTGAACGTATTCTGTTTTTATGAGCTGGGCCGTTTAGTTCAAGCAAAAATGTGGTAAATAGTAGAACATCTAACTGTGTTCTGTGTTTCCTGTTGATTCTGTTACAAAATAGTTTTCATTATAATCCCTGCAGTTGGTAGACAACTTTAATCTTTGCCAGAGACATTTAAAAATTAAATTTGCTCTATAGTTTGCTGTAGGTATCTCAACTGAATCCTAAGCACACAGTTGGCGACATACTACCTACGATAATTATTTGAAAATTATTATCTACTAGCGTCAACGAGTTCGGTGCTTTGAAAACATCAACTTTTGAAAAACCAATTAAATAAATAGTTGACGCAACAGACGTCTAGACAACCTAGGCCTAGCTTCTCATTCATAACCATTCGTGTGAGTTATATTTTTGGGAAAATTGGAAGGGATCTACAATTTTATGCCGCGTCGTCGAAAAAAAACAAGATATAATTTGTGTTTTTCCGGGGGTCGAACCTAGGACCCCTCGCACAGTAGTCCAGCACACTAAGCACTAAGCCACAGCGCCCACAAAACCATAGCAAATATAACAAAAATAAATTTTCTTGGCAGTGAACTAAATATAATTAAATTGCATTAATTAAAAACAAAATTATGTGAGTTTCATCAATCACAATGGCAGGATATTAAAAATCTATGACGATGTTACTTACTGTATAACTGTTAGGAAGATAAAATCAAATCCTATAATGAAACTTAAACACATCTTCAATATTGCGCAACTGGCTTTAATGACATCATAACCAGTAATCCCAGTCCGGTCGGCCTTATTTGGTCCTTCGGATAACCAGAAAAACCATCAACATCGTCATTACAATTACCATCGTTATATTATAATAATCCCCAGCATCGTTGAATCCATTGTATGTCAAGAACAACAAGCGGAATCCTCCTCTTATCCAATACCTTATCCAGCTATTATTTCACTTTATCACAATATTTAGCACGCGTGAATATTTTATTAAATTTTACTTCAGCTGATATATAAAGTTGATATGGTGATTGCGGAATGATTGAACCTGTTTGCATACAGAGTGACAGATCATATCGTCCTCCATTGGCTCTCATTTACGTATAATCACGTACGAATGTGTGGACGGTTAATAAGCCGGCACAACCAGCAAGGCAAACAGCAGACACCAGACAAAAATGAAGCCACTCCGATGGGGCGTTAATATCAGAATTATTTATGGCCAAAAAGAATGCGAATGGATATTACTATTTGACTATCACATTCGCATTCCTCTTCATGAGAGTTGAGAGTTCCTTTTGTTCGACACCATCACGATGTAAGTGATATCGAAACGCCCGTTAAGTGGTATGATAATAAAGCTGAGTGAAAAACTGTGATCCATAAACATTTCAATTGATATCTCGATCAAATCACACCCCAGAGAAGCACTGAGTGTCTTCTGCGGGTGGTTTTTGTTTTCTATATCTATAACACTTGGAATCTGGTTGATAGATTCCTGATAGATTGTTGAAAGGTAATATAAATCATGGATCCACATGAGGGTCTGTGCATTTTATTTTCCATCTGGATGATGATAATAACAAACAAACAAACAAAAAAAAAAAGAAAGAAATAATAATGAAAAGCTTGAATCATTGAATCATTGTTCCTAGACGACAATGCGCCACAAATCAACTCAACGCTGTATCCCTAATATGGCATGGCGGAGGATGGGGATGACCATTGTTGTTAGCGTAGCAGAAGACATTCACTCTGTTTCATCACAATGCAGCCGGGAGAGGACGTGATACAAAAAAGAATCCATCAACAAAGAAGGTCATATATCACTGTTGACTTCGACGACATTTCCACCTGAGTCCTTGTCGTGATCCATGGCTACCTGATTCCTCTTTCTTCGGATGTGCGTCGTCGTCGTCGTCGTTGCAGCAATCTTAATAGCTTCTGTGCACCAGTATACCAGTAGCGACCAACAATCTCAGTGACGGTAATGATGATGATAGTATAGGGTTTATGTTTTTCCTATTTAAAATCCAGTAGTACATTCCCGTTGGGAAGGAATAAAACTGGAATGAATGAACGATGGTATAAAGGAACAGAAGTGAGATGATGAAGATAATACCTGAGTGGATAGTGCGAGTAACCAAGGGTAAACAACGTGCGCTCGGACACTTATGTATGTTGGGGGATACTTCCTCTATATAAGATGAAAAGATTGTTGGGGAATTATTGTTGTTGGAAAGAGACCTCCTTCCTGACATAACAGAAAAGAGCTAAATTTTGATCGATTGATTTATTGTATAAGCTTCTGTTTCTTTTTTTAGGGATTTATTGTCGTCCCATATTTTTTTTATTGTTTTCTTGATGCCAATCATTTTATGAAGTTAGGTTGTTCGATTTTGTTTTCTTATTTTTGTAATAAAATTAAGACGAATTGAAGAGTTTTTGGGAAGTTTTCGGTTGGTTTGGGGAGGGAAAATTTTTGTGAATAAATAAGTTTAGGTTGTCGTTTGCAGTGTCTTTTGGTAATGAAAATTATCTACATTTATAATGCATTATTTTCAATATTTATATGTATCGAAAAGTTCAATATACAAATGGATGTGTTCCATACTTGTATAAGTTTAGAGCTTCCTATATTGATTATATGTCTGCGATGAAACTTACAATTCCTTCTTTATGTTTCGGAACTTCATTGCAAATTGCAATAATTCTTGGACTACGTTATAGACGGAGAGCCAGCGAAATAAATGGTAACGTCATTTCATTAAGAAAATTTTTGGTATCATTGGATAGTGCATATAATTAAACATTAAATCAATTGTCTGCCACTTATCCGTTGGTGGGGAGGCTGTCGGTAGGGGGTCAAAGGGTGAACAAATGTTAGGTCGAAAACGTGATTTCATTAAAGCTGATTTTTGGTTTGATGACGTTTAAGTAACATATCAAAAAGGCAGACAGTTTGGGTGTTACGAAGATGGTGGCAGACTGCGGGGAAGGTTGAGAAAATAAGAGGTAAATTACTTCATTTCATTAAAGTTGGGAAAAATGCTAACATTTTAAAAATGCCATTATAATCCAGTAATCAAAAAGGCAGATACATATTTCAGGCCGAACACACTGGCAGACGCAACGTTACAATAAATTTTTATTATTAAAAAAAAAAAACAAGTGAGAGGTGGGTTGATTGAAAGTGGCTGCCAGCTGGGAAACGCCAACAATTAGACCAGCATAGGTCCAATGTGATACCACGAAAATCGGATCATATAAGATCTGCCTACTAGTTGAACCATTTTGAGCTCTTTATAAAGCGTAATAGGCTTCTGATGGCTGTGTTTGTCAGATCACCTAAGTCGTTGTTTTGGAAGGCTCCCAAGTGAAGCTTTCTTCTACGGAAGGGAGCTGGGTAGAAACAAAGAAGGTGAGGAATGCAGCATGTCCCCCCATACACATTTCAAGTTACAAGGGTAACAATTAGGGCGCAGCACCTACTGTCCAAAAAATGTGTACTCTAAGCGGAGGGACGTGTAAAAGTAATTTTTAATTTTCTCAAAAACTAGAATGCAAGCAATAATCAATCTTGTTCAATCTTGTTAAGAATTGGTGTGGACAGTAAAACTACAAATAAATTAAGTATCTATTTATTCAATATGTATTGAAAAAAATCAGCAAACTTCCTTAAAGTTCAAGTTTGACAGCATTTTTTTTTTTTTTTTCAAAAACTACTAGCATATATAACTTGATTTTAAAATAATGTCAAATAAAGTATTTGTGGCTTTGAAAAATTCTAAAGTTATTGTAACTGTAAGTGCTGCCATTGCTTTTCAGTATTTTTAACTTTCTCGTATACGTAGTACCTAACTAAGAGAAAGATATTGTTTTCGTACAAAATTTCGAACTCGAGATTTTTATCAATTCTGATATTACGATGATAGCGGAACTCAAAAAAGTGGGTCTCGCAATTCTGTCCGTCCGTATGTCTGTCTGTCCCACCCCTGGGGAATCTAAACGCTTGGACGGATTTGCTTCAAACTTCGTATTTAGAGTTTTTGGGCTTCCCGCTAGGGACTTTTTTTTATGCTAGCCCTAATATTAACGGTACCTCCCATATAAACATTTTACGAAATACAATGACGAAAAATGCCTAAATTTAGATTTTTTCGAAAACGGCTCTAACGATTTGAACTAAAATTGATGTTTGAGTTAATGTATGTATGCTCAACATGACTGCATACCCAGTTTTTCGCTAAAAAGTCCAGCCACGACAGTTTTGAAAATTGGCTTTTTCTCGAAAACGGTAAAAAAAAATTTAAAAAGACTCTAAAAAGACTGCCTCCTTTGATATCCACCCAAATCCCTAATAATAGTACTTTCAAAACTGCTCATATCTCGAAAACGCCATTTTCGATTTGGATGAAAATATATCTGCTAGGTAATGTTTATATCCTGAAGAATACGTCGTACTCAGTTTTCAGCTAAACAGTTTAATAACAGTGCTTTTCGAATCCAAATTGGAACATTTTGTCAGCATAATTTTACAAAAACCCGCTGTAACGATTTTGATCAAAATAAATATTTAAGACAACATAAGCATTCTTAACATGATCACGTACTTAGTTCTTCTCAGAAAACTCGAATATTACCGTTTTATGAATATTTCTCAAAAATAACTACCTACCCAAATCCCGACCATTGAGACCACTTTTTATCGCCTACTTGCCTCCTTCAAGTGTCAGTTCGGGGTGAAATTTTAAAGTATGTAAGCAATAAAGTGTTGTAGTTAATATCTACGTATGTCTATGTAGTATGTATTACTTTTTTAATTAACGAGAAAGTTTCGTTCGACCCAGTCGTGCACATTTTTTGAAATGCGCACCATTCAAGTTGTTAGCGTGGAGGAAGTGTTTTATTTCCTATGAAGTATCAGACTTTGGATTAGTGATAATGATAAGCATAGCGTTTACCATCGCGACCTAATTATCGAACCGAAATATTTTGTGATTGCAACCCAGCGCCCCTTTCGAAATCGCTTCAATGTAGCACCGTTGGCCCTGTCTCAAATTGAAAATCATAATGAATTATACTAGGTTAAGATAAACAACGAGTGTAGGTTAGGTTAGGTTGTATATGGTATGAGTTTATCGTTCGGCCCATCTCCATCCCTGGGGTACCTTCCCGGTCAAAAAAATAAATAAATAAATAAATAGTTGGCGCAACAGGCGTGTTGCCTGCCCAGCTTCTCACAACCATTCGTTTTATGTGAGTTTTTATTTTTGGGACGAATGGAAGGGACCTACAATTTTATGCCGAGTCCAAACGGCTAAATTGAGAAGCTTTTTCGGGACTGTTATACTCTCGGATTTTTGTCAGACGTTCGCGAGAGCTGGCGCAGTGGAAAACACCTTAAGATGAAATTTGAGTTTTTCCGGGGATCGAACCTGGGACCCCTTGCACAGTAGTCCAACACACTAACCACTGCGCAACTGCGCTACTGCACCTACCTTCCCGGTCAAAACCTAAACTAATTCGCCCAAGCAATTTCCATACAAAACCAGAAAAAATGGGTTTCAACTTTGTTTGATAGGCCAACCTCCTCCAAATTGTCGAAGAAGTACTTCCAAGGTGCTTTCTTCTATTCCGTAGATGAGAACATGCGAGGATGAGTGTGGTAATACTCGCAAACCTGCACGTCTCCGTATATGTAAAACCTAATCTTCTAACGTGCTTCCTAAGAAAGCATCAGTGCCCACAGAGTATCCATATCGCCAAAACTTTGGTAATGCTGGAGTTTTAATAATTCTATACTGATTTTTTTCCGATCGAACTTATGCCACAAAGCCTTAGAAACTTGTGGCCTTCTATAGGTGACTATCTTATATCTGTCCTATTTTTATTTTTCTGCAATATAATTCTAATGCTCTGAGCATTGTGCGGCAACTCTTCAATAGCTCCGATTTGATGGTATAAGTCTCTAGCGTCTTTAGCGCAACCTGACTATCAATGCAGATAGCATTTTAAGTAGATCTATAGGACCACGGCCAGAACATCTGCCTGAAACACACTGTGCGTGTGCGGAAGTCTTATTAACACGTGTAGGTCTATATCACTAAATTATAGACCTAATACTGTGCCTTCCTTAGTTTTGGATCCATCCGTATGAATCGAAATTTCGTTTTCATTGAAATTTAATTCTTTTGCCAGTAGTACTTCGAACGGTATTTCGAAGTCAACTGTCAGGAATAGTATGGGTTTTTTTTAGATCCTAACTTCTTGACCACATTTCAAAGCTGTCAAACTTCGCCTGCTGCAAATGTCACCTATTTGGAGTTTCAAAGAAAGGTATTTCAATTTGAGTTTCAATTTGAATGCATAGAAGGAGGCCATCCTACCTACGATTTAAATATATAAACTTTGAGAACTGCATTGTTATTGGCTTTTCAAAGAAAATCGATTCTCAAAAGCTACCGCAAACAGAAACTATGGTCCCATTCCCATTCAACTAATCTTCATTCAACCAGCCTCTTAAAAACCTTCTCCTTCTTGTCAACATAAAGCCAATCGATAAAATATCAAACTAATTGGTCCAATGCACCATTTGAACCATTTAAATACCCCATCAACCAATGTCAAGTGGAATTCGTGTCAAAGTTACCCGGATTTGCTTGACATTTAGAGGATCACGATTCATCCAAACTAAGTAGTTAATAAAACAAACTGAAAATCGTGCTCCATCCACTGGGGCACAACAAAAATCTCTTTTTACGAGTAAATCCCTTCTTATCTCATTAATTAATTATTAATTAATTGAAAATCCCATTTAAGCACCGAAATGCGGTTGGGTTGGGTCATTTTCATCGACACGTTCGATATTCGACCAGGCTGCAGCCTCTATCGTTAATGCACTTTATGACTGCTTTCCACCATTTCTCTCAGATATATAGGTCCCGTTCCCGTGACTGGTCTATGAATAGCACTCAATTACACAAATACACGAACGCATGGCTTCTCGATTGAACCCTCTGTGATGCATGTTAATTTTATGCATCCGATAACTGGGTTGGGCTTCGTTTCAGAACAAAGCTAGGCATTTGAATGGACATTGAGAAGAACTGATGGGGTTCCTTTATTTTCACCCCAAAACATATGGGGACACATGAAAGTCGAATGAAAATTTCGGGTAGAACACCGCGCCTTGCCTTTGAGTTCTCCTACTCCATAAATAAATATTAACTCTTTCAGACAAAAGGTATATCGAACTACTACCGCGGCTAATAGTAGATATTAATTATCGAAACAATCCGCTTCTATACAGATGGCGGGTGGTGCCTGCTGGCTCGATGAGTGGATATTAAATGTTAATTAGTTTGATTGGCTTACGCTGTCTGGTGGCGAAATATTTGACAGCGATACATCGGTGTATTATGCAAATATTTGAGAAAATCTATAGGTACAGTTGTCGCGGCTCGCGGGTTGGACAGGTTTGCCCGATGGTCGTACCTAGTTGACAAGGCAGGGTGTAGATACATGTGGGAGTGACAACTATATAGATACTACTGTTAAAGGTGTGGGCAAACAGTGATTATCACCACATTAACGCGGTTAATTTGGTAGCTGACTGCTAATTAGAAATATTTTGTTAATACAACCATTAGACTGATGGGATTATGATTTTTTTTAACTGCAGAGCGTCCATAAAATCGGGAAGATGTAACTACTTAAATTATTGACGGATTGAATAAATAAAATAAATAAAATGGCTTGTGATTTGTCAAACGCAAACACGTCTGAAGCTGTGTGCTTGATGGTAACTTTGTGAAGATGGACGCTTTCAAAACGGTGCACAATGTTGTTTTGCAATCTGTAATGGGAGTACATACTATACTACACTGTAAGTCTTGAACAAACTCGCCATAAAAAAATAGGAGCCTTTTATTCGTCTCTAAAATTAAAATGGGCGGAAAGTGCGTTGGACTACTGTGCAAGGGTCCCAGGTTCGATCCCCGCAAAACACTGCTGCGCTTCATACGCACGCTTTCGTCATTTGCAGCTTGTTGTACGCTTGCTTGCAGCTTCCTTGCAGCTGGCAAAGTTCGAGTTTTTAAATTAACCATAGATACGAATGTCTACGTTTGTTAGATCGTCTAGATAATTTTAATAGAAGCCTCCCAAATGGAGTTTCCGTTTTCTGGAGAGAGCCGGACAAGTGCCCTCCTCCTCCTCCTCTTCTTCGTCCAAACAACTTCTACAAAAATAGTGTGAGAATACGCCAAGCCTTGTTTATTGCCTGCATATAAGGCAGTGTCCCGTAATGATACCTATTGTGGCGCTAATATGCCTTCTGTCAAGAGAGATCAAATTCTTAGAACGTTTAAGATCTAGCTTTGGCCGGATCTCATCCTCTTCGACTATTTACCTTGCCGTGGTGTGGATGCTTAGTATGTACCTATTGATACCGGAGGGCGATTGCAGCAGGTATTCCCATACTGCAAGGTCTCTGGACGAGGGTAGTCCGAAGCTAAAGGATAGTCAACCCAACTCCAGTGGTGGTGTGAGCGTTCTATGCAAACCGTGCCGAGGGATGAACGACTGCGGGTTTCAGCCAGTCATTAACGAGCTCCTTTAGGTGCCTTGGCAGGGCCTGATGTCGTATTTAGTGACTTACCCCAGCAGAACCGGCTATGTTGGGGCGGACCTTTCTTCACCGGCTTACTCGTGGGAACATTTATGGACTTTCAAACAAAATCAAACAAAAACAACAAAACACTTCAAAAATCAGGACACATAGATGAGGAAAAGGACAACGTACCGACTAACACGACGAACTATAGGACAAAAAAATGATGACAACGAATCTGTACTCCCATCCGGATTCGGATTCCAAATCCAACGACGCGTGTGCTTTAAACGCGGAATTTGGAACTAAAGCCAAATCGGCTAGACGGGGCAAAAAGTTCACCCCCAGTGCCAAAAAATCCAAGCAGCTACGCGCAGCTAGGCACAAATTGGCGGCAGTCCTGGCGAAGCCGGACAGTTCATGGGACGAAAACGATAGGGAGACCAGCCAATGGGCGGGTGCGATACTGAATGAGGAGGATAGTCAACCTGATGCGGGAGGAATTCCATCCTCTACCAAAGGTCGCAACCAACCGTCGGACAACAAACAACGACAACGGCCTAGCCTAATCTATGAGTTTACATCTAGCGATCGGGATACCCAGAGTTAGGTAGTGTAGTTCCGACTTACGAATTTTTCAAGTTCATCAGCCTTACCTGGAATATTCCTATGCCCCGGCACTCAGTAGAGGTGAATTTTGAACTACTCCACCATCTCCCTGAGAGACGACCGACAGTCTAGGGCTGGTAGTAGAGTTTGCAGGGATTGATTCCAGGCACTTAATTGTAGCTTGACACTTGACTATCCGAGATCTTTTATCTTTTAGCCAAGATAAGACTTCTTTTATTGCCATTATTTTCGCCTGAAATACGCTACAGTACGCAATTTAGGGTCAACTTTATATTTTAACAGTCTGCTGAAGTTATTTTTCCATACACTCAACACCGAATATGGCTCTACGACAAGGTTCCTTTTCTCTTCTCTACAAGTCTCTGTTCCGGTCTTGTCGCCTTGATAGTTCTTTTTACCTTTGTGGTAAAACTTCCAAACATTGCTCCTAGAGTAGCACTCTCTATTTTTGATTTCCTCAATCACGAGCTTCTCGTGCTCTTTGTTTTTCCTCCTGGCGAAGCCGATGGTCTTCCCTTCCCGTTTACTCACAGAGCTTACGACTCGCGCTCTTCCTTTTCTGCAGCGCGGCTTTCCAGGCGAATTCTTTAGCTTTATGTGTTTGCCACCCACTCTTCATCGAATCAAGGTTTTCGTGGGGGTGGTCGGATTGAACCTAACACATCACTTGCGGATTAGCAATCGAATGTTGGTTTGAAGTTTTAATTTTGACTGGCTACAACTGTCGTCTTAGGTCATGATAGTATTCTTGCCTTAGCAATTCAATGCACGCTTAGACCAAAGGACCCACTTGATACCACATGGTCCATAAGTCGCCTCGCAATCAATCTTTCACCTTCACTGTTAATGTATACCGTCCACTGAAATAGTCTCAAAGCGATGCTCAGGGCTTGGGTGCGTTTTAATGCAATCCAAAAGGCCTTTTCCAAATGCCCATTTCCAAAATAGCTGTGTTTGAATTAACGGGCTTCTTTGAATACTTGCTAAAGTTTTACCGCCAAACGTATCCCTCCGGATGCTCACAAAAAAAAGAAACTGGTGTGAGCATCCGGAGGGATACGTTGGACGGTAAAACTTTAGCCCGTAGGTATTCAAAGAAGCCCGTAAATTCAATCAAACACAGCCGTTTTGGAAATGCCTATTATTTTGCTCCAGACGTATCGTGTTCATCTCCATAGTAGGTAGAGGTTACCGTGGTGCTGGTGTGGGGCGTCCATATAACCTGATTCCTACCGAGTTACCTTTTAAAGTTTCAGATACACAACAATGTTTACTTAAAAACGAGCAACATAAAACCCACGGGATAAACTTAATAATAGGTATATGTACCTATTGATCTGCGCAAGCTATACACCCCGACCCCATCAAGTATTAGGATTTAGGAACTGCCCACACTCTCTGAGCATAACCCAAAGCTAAAATAACCCGGAATATTATGTCGGCTTATAAAATCTCTCGCTGGATAGAACAACCATTTGTATCCTTTCTCTTTTGTACGCACTTGCGATTTTCTAAGTTTGGTCCTCTTTGTTCAACGCTCGCTTTCTTATGCAAAAAACAAACCCGCTTTTCTTCGAGTTATTTGGTGGGTTTTGTGAATATCTTTTAAAAAATAAACAAACTGATGTTGAAGTCGCTAAGTGAGAAATCAAGTGTTTTGAATCTTGGCTATGATCTGCGTACCTAAATAAATTTGAACAAATTTTTCAAAGAATAAGTAGGGTAGGGCGGGGCTAGTTGGGCCATGGGGCAAATTGGGCCACGCGAATTACTCAGAACCAGTAAGCTCTAAAATATCAATTCATACACATATGAAGCTTGCACAATAATTAACACGTGCAAAATCGGTCCCAGCTGCATCATATCAGCAGAAGGAGAAGAACATCAAATTTTCAGTTTTAGCATGAAAAACTAAAAAAATGGCGGTCTTTCTTTTATTATTTCAATTGTGATAAGTTGCAAGATATACATTTGATTAAGATAAGGTTTTGTCATAAGATACGTTAATATATTTTAGGATTTAGTACACGAAATTGGACAGTTTTGAGTATTTTTGTTTTTCTGACACAATATGTTCATCAAAGTAGGTGTGGGGCATGTTGGGCCAGGTGTAAAAACTTGCCCCGCTAAATAAATAAATAAATAAATAAATAAATACATGTGTTACCTGTATTTCCATTATTATTTGTTAGAATGCTTAAAAACTGATAGAGCTGGCGAGTAAGGGATACAGTGGCATACTTGTCGAAAGTGGGCTCATACAAGTGTTGACCTGTTATAAACGTCATGAAGAATTTTTTGTTGAGAATACTATTTATTTGATA
Organism: Cheilosia soror; assembly: GCA_949372485.1. Lineage (NCBI taxonomy): Eukaryota > Metazoa > Arthropoda > Insecta > Diptera > Syrphidae > Cheilosia > Cheilosia soror. The sequence goes on from OX443561.1 coordinate 126,180,696, forward strand.
TGTTTTGAATAAGATACTATTATAAATTCTGGCTTTTTTGTCCTTTATGGAGTTCATTCTTCCACTTGTTAGGCCGTGGTCCAACTTGCCCCACCAACGGGGTTAGTGCACTTAGTGCATTTAGGACAATGTTATTTCCTTGCGGATTAATATTTTAAATTTTTTCCAGAAACATTAAGAAGTACGAACTCCATTCTATCTTTTGATACCACTCTTGAAGATATAGTATGGATAATCTGGTTAAAACAGAACTTCAAACGAAAATTGGCCCAACTAGCACCGCTCTACACTACCTACCTAAATGATTTGGCTGAACCTCCACAAAATCTATTTTGATTTAAACACCCATTTCAAGAACGTTTATGCAGAAATAAAGGACAATATGTATTATATAAGATAAAAAATGTGCACGACTGCGTCGCACGAAACTTTCTCGTTTATTGCGAATCTCGCAGAATCTCAGAGTAATTTCAACAAATTTTACGTTTAAAATTATTTCCACTTACGTACATCTTACGTAGGTTTAGTAACTGAACCCTTGTTAACTAAACACGTAATACATACTACATAGACATTATGTACGTATTAACTATAGGTTCACCCCAACCCCAACTGACATTTGAGGGAGGCAAGGAGGCGATGAATTTCGAATTCTCATTTTTGATTTATTTTTGAGAAATATTCATAAAACGGCAATATTGGAGTTTTCTGTGAAAAACTAAGTACATGATCATTATTTAGAATGCTTATGTTGTCTTAAATATGTAATTTGATCAAAATGGTTAGAGCGGTTTTTTGTAAAATTTTTCTGACAAATGTTACAATTTGGATTCGAAAAGCACTGTTATTAAACTGTTTAGCTGAAAACTGAGTACGACGTATTCTTCAGGATATAAACATTACCTAGCAGTTACATTTTTAACCAAATCGAAAATGGCGTTTTCGAGATATGTGTAGTTTTTAAAGTACCGTTTTTAGCGATTGGGGTGGAAATCGAAGGACGCATTTATGGCGTTTTAGAGATATGAGCAGTTTTTTAAAGTACTATTATTAGGGATTTGGGTGGATATCAAAAGACGCAGTCTTTTTAAAGAAAAACTGAGTTTACTATCAAGTTAAGAATGACAATAGTACCTTAAAAATAAGTCTTTTTTAAATCGTGTTTACCGTTTTCGAGAAAAAGCCAATTTTCAAAACTGCCGTTGCTGGACTTTTTAGCGAAAAACTGGGTATGCAGTCATGTAAAGCATGCTTACATTAACTCAACTATCAATTTTGGTTCAAATCGTTGGAGCCGTTTTCGAAAAAATCTAAATTTAGGCATATTTCGTAATATTTTGTAAAAATTTTATATGGGAGGTACCTACCGTTAATATTAGGGCTAGCATAAAAATAACGTCCCTAGAAGCTCACAAACTCTAAATACGAAGTTTGAAGCAAATCCGTCCAAGCGTTTAGATTCCCCATTGGTGGGACAGACAGACATACGGACGGACAGAATTGTGAGACCCACTTTTTTGAGTTCCCCTATCTTCGTAATATCAGAATTGATCAAAATCTCGAGTTCGAAATTTTGTACGAAAACAATATCTTTCTCTTACTAATTTAAAAATTTCTTCTTGGAGTTTTCGATTTTTATGGCTTTTAAAGATTAACTGAAGGTTTTGTAAACCTACTACATCTTCCCTTCGACGTTTTGATATTTTTCGACGTCGACTTACCATTTAAAATTATTCACACCACTGAGAGGTAGTTGTAGGTATGTTTCTTTCTATAATAGGCCCTAACTTAGCATCATATTTATTCGATCTTTATTCGTAGTGTCAACATACAAATTGCTGTCTTTATGATCACTATTCCACATGAATTGAATGTAAATAGTTTGTGAATTTATAATCAACGCAGCACGCCCTCTTTAGTTATGAAAAAATAAACAAATATCTAATAAAATATGCAAGTAGACATTTAAGCCCCCCCATTGTTCTTACATTGTAGTTACAAATAAAGCCATAAAGAAACAAATTTACTGAGATATCTACACGGTTATTGGCTCAAAAATACATATCCACAAATTTCCGGTGAAAGTAACCACAAACAAAGCTATTTTCAACTCTATTAATATTTTAAGTCCCATAACAACCCGCATCTTTAGAAAAAACAAATCAAAAGAAAAAAGTAAACTTACATTTATCTACTTATCAGTTTTGAGAACTTACAAACAACATTTTCTAAATTTGCATCCCTCCTCAATTTATTCATTTCATTCCCTATACATGTTCCTTTTCTGTTCTAAAAATAAACCACAAGATTCATTGGAAATCCCGCCTAAACATAAAAGGGTGAGCTTTGGGCAACTCAACTGACTGGTACTTGACAGTAGCATGGCAGTGGGGTGGTGCCACTGTGTGTGATGCTTTATGCCATAATATTTGATGTAACATCCGCTGATTGATATTATTTAATGGTTGCCTTAAGCTCTTCAGTTTTGATACTCCATACTCGTCTTCGTCTCTCGCATTTCTCAATGATATTGGAGAAGTATCTAGCGATATGATGTCAATGTCATTCAAATGGGATTACAGTTGGATTGGTTTTCGTATCTATAAAGATGCTTAATATACCAGAACCAGACATTTATTATTTTTTCTTTTTGTTTTCAGTTGAATTTTTGTTTTGTTTTTTTTTTTTTTTTTGGCGGATATAAGGCAGACTGAATGGAGAAAAAATACAATTTGATAGATACAGCTGTAGACATCAATCGTGTGTGGGAATTTTTTCGATGAAGTTGTGAATTCTTTTTTTAAATATTTCTGCGAGAGTGATATTAGATGACATGGTTCTAGGAACGGAAATATTCGCGTGATTTATTGCAAAGGGATTTTATACGGAAAACCCATTTATTTGTTTATTTTGCTTATTTGTTGCTCGCATTTTTAAATGTTTTCAACATTCCTTTGGTTTGCGCTTTTGTTTTTCTTTTTTTAAGATTTTTAAAATATTTCAGCTAATCGTTTGAAAAGCTAATATTAATTGTAGGGGTTGATAATGGAATTAGAAAATGTGTTCTAGGAAGATTGTGTCGACAGCATTATGGCGGCAAATATCCACATCTAAAACAGATGTCACAGATGATTCGTTAATTCGTGGAAAAATTAGTAAGAAAGTGACTGTAAGAACGCTTATTGAATTTGGCTTTGGAGAGTCGTAAGACTCTCTTAATTGGAGAGTCGTAAGACATGGTGACGGCCGTTCACTTGTGGAGAGGTTGAACAATAAAAATTAAAACCATCATTATGAGAAATTGTCAAAAAGTACAATTACTGCCGTCGTAAGAAGAAAGGTCCCATTTTTTTTTGGTTTTCGCGCTTTCAAATTAAATGGTTTTGATAATTTAAAAAAAAAAAAATTTAATAAAAAAAATTATGTAAGTTTTAGTAATTTTGGTGATAACTTTGAGGAATGGACTTTTTTTCTTAGTATAGGCACAAAAAAAAAGAAACTAACACTGAGTTTTTGGAATAAGTTGACAAATTTTTTTAATGTTTTTAAAAAAGAAATTTAAATAAATTGTTTCATTGTGTTAGATTAGGTTAGGTCCATTTCCTAAAAGGACGCACATAGACTATATTAATAGCTCCATTGTGATACCACATGAAAGGGAAGGGAAGGGGAAGTCGATAGAAAAATGTATGGGCCCGGCATTGCAAATGGGAACTCTATTGATACCTGTAAATTTCTTTTCAGAGAGAGAGAGATCTGTGTATCTTACCTCGTTAAGAGGTCTTGGTGGTGTGGCAAAAAGGGGTGAATGAATCAATTCTCTTTGCTGTTTGACACCAAAAATCTTTGTGACGGATTGTCTTCCAGAAAAAACCTGCCCACGTTAATTTGCCTTGACAAACCCGTCCACAAGAGAGAAACTGGTGCGAGCAGAAAAGCTTGACTGAAGCAATCCACCCTACTGCTTGGTACCGAAAAGTGGGTCGCGGATTGTCTTCTCTTCGGGAAAAAAGACGGAGGGTTATCGAAACAGTCTAACCCCCGTCTGTATTTGCTCCTGACATGACGGACTGTTCAAGATCTCAAGATGAAGCTGACTGATGTACCTATTAAGTTCCCCCAGCTGGCAGTTAGTGTTCGGGGAGGGCAAAGAGGTGACCAAAGCAGTCTAACCCCGCGTTAGTAGGCTCTGATAGTCCACTTCTTAGGAGGGTGGCTGGTACAGGTCAAAGAAGGGTATTTGGAGTAGTCTGCTATACAGTTTGACGTCGAAAGAGTGGCAGTTTGTCTTGGGAAAAAGATGGACGGTAACCGACAGTCGGTTTTTTAAGTAAATCTGAAACGTTCCTATTTTCCCTTTAGTTAAAATTAGGGTAAAAAGTTGCTCTTACCATTCACTTCAAAGGTTTCGTCAAGCTACAAATTTCACGCATCAGCGCAATACAAAATGCTTTCAAATTGCGTTCAGCTGAGCAATTGGCGGAGGCCCAGATACAAAGTATATAATGTATAACCATCATTCAGAAAGTGGTCTCACATACACTATGATGACTATACAGAGAAAAGCGTCTATTTGGGTATTGTTGATATGATAATCAACAGATCAAATACATGGAGGTTATCCTAGATCGGGAATTAAACTGGAATCTCAACATTAAAGAAGGAACACAAAAAAGACAATGATAGTCTTCTACGCCTGTAGTAGAATATTCGGACGAGCATGACGTCCTAATCCCAAAATAGTCATGTGGTTTTACACGGCGGTTGTAAGACCTACATATACTATAGTATGGTATACTTTATTATGGTGTCAATCACTGTCCAAGGCCACACACCTTAGAACCATGGCAAAAATTCAATGAATGGCCTGCATTTGCACCATCGGAAAAACCATCATACCTGTCTATACGGATAGATCAGAGATGAAGGTCAGCGTTGGCAAAAGTTTCTACTCCGAAAAGCTCGGACTATCCAGTTCAATCAGACTTACAGCACAGTTTCTTAAGCTGAGGTACTGGCAATGACAACAGTTTAGCAACTGTATTTGCAGGCTGGAATGATGGCAATACCACATGCAGATATTAAGTTTTTCATTGACAGTCAATAACAGCAATAAAATCGATCTTTGCCGTTGAATTAAAATCTAGGCGTGTAAGTTGCGGTCGCGAAGAGCTACGCGTCCTTACTGGGCTCCCGGGCGCCAGAGGTATTTCTGGAAATGGAAAAGCTGTTGAGATGGCAAGAACTAAACCAGGCCGACACGGCGACACTATACACTACTACAGTAATGATTTCCCCCTGTAATAGAAATAGAATCCTTGTACTTCGGTAGTTATTTTTTCGAAAAGATCAAAAATCGTTCTCTGTGATTTTAAGAACGAAATAGGCAGTAAGTTCATCTTTGGTAATACAATGGGAAATTCATATCCCTATCGACAAGTCCTATGCGGGATGCGGCCCCGGCCAGCATCGAAATCCGACGCTACTTGTACTCCAGTATGGTCGGAAACAATTTAACCGAGACCTTTGAGCGAAAATAAAAACATTTATAGAACATGTATGCTCTGTCATGAGACTTCTAAAAATTCCACTTGAAAAAGTTGTGCAAAACTAGCAAGCCAACAAGACGTCATATATATTTTTTTAAATCCTGTAAAATTATTTGCATAAGTTTAGCCGCAGATTGGATACGAATTTGCATCGTACGTAAACGTGTGAATATGGTCGTACGAATTGAGTGCGCATATTATACGATATTTAATTTTTGCGTTAAATAGACAGTGGCCCGTGTACCCCCTTTTGTATCCATAAACATCCACATTTAATGTTTCAACGCACGAATGTGTTTAAAAATCGGACGTCGGAACTACATAATGTACGACGAACTCGCATCCAGTGTGCGCGCTCGCATACTACCTACTTGGATGGAAGGTCGGGAACGGGATTGTTCGTGCGTGTTCGCACGAGTGAAATTCGAACGAAATCTAGCCTAAGCCTTTGACATTGTCATCATTGCCAGAACTCAGCAAATATTAAGACAGAAAAAAATTGGTTGATTCTCGAATTGGGGCAAAACGAAGTATCTATATGGTCTATGCATATGACACACATCGTCGACGGAATGTCATAATAGAAAGCTATAACTTTTATATAGTCAGGGACACAGACCCTGCTCCATTAGAGATTCTAAAAATAGCAGACTTTTAGGTTGATCGCTTTTAAAAAGTGACTTGAGAGAGATTTTAATAAAACAAATTTATCTAACATCCCTGATCGATTTCTCTGTTTTTATTTGTTTAGTTTATTTCAATCCACTGTTGTAATTTTTCAAATCGAAGATAAAAAAAAATTATTAACGTTAATTTACTTTTATTTAAAAATTTTATTTTTAAACTCAATTTAAATAGTAAGTAATAAATTATTTATTTTGATTTTAATTTTCAATCCCCAAGCCAATCTATTTGATAAATATTTCGTCACCATGGGTAGATACTTTGTCTTCTTCATCTGACTCCTATGTATGACTTAATATACGTCACCGCATAAATAAACACGTTACACAATTCTCAGTTCCCACAGTATTATATCTTGTAGCCGACAAGAGAAACCAAAAGCCTCCAAAGGGGAAATGAATTCCAACGACAAGTGAACAAAAACATGACCATACCAGTGTATCTCCGCTGTAGCGCCGATCTGTCAGAATCAAAATGAAAAATTGTCAGATGTTACAAGCTTTTCAACTGCCAGACACATATTCGCCATCGCCATATAAGAGAGATCTGCTGAACTCATTCCTTGAGTTCATTTTTCTAACAGTCAGCATGGAGACAATGGGATCAGCCAGCACCATAAAATGTTTCTTCTTTTTTTGTTCACCCATATAAGAAGAGCGATGAAGACTATTTACATGGCCAATTCATGTACTGTCTTCTTGCGACAAAAAGACTTCCAAACATGAGAAAAACATAATTTTAATGAAAGGGACAAAGCAAAGCACAAGACGCTAAAATAAAAAAAAAAATATTTTTACACAACCTCTAAGCAACTATGTATTTTGTTGCTATTGACGGGACAAAGAAGATACTCTTGCCATCCTGTGTGTATCTATTTGGTCACGATCCGCAAGAAGAGCGTCTTCCCTAATGTGACCGAGGTTTCTGTGATCTACATAAAGCAGGGCAAAACACCATAGAACCAGGTTAATCGCAATTAGACAACAAACTCAACTCATGGTTGTAGTAAGTGTACAGAAAAACTGCATCGTATAGCCCCGATTGTTGCTCCAACATAAACAATAATGATGCCAAACGAACGACCAACGACCAACATGAATTGCATTCCAAAGGATGGCCTGGCCATGGATGGAAAATAGTAATGCAGCTAATTAACGAGAAAATCTCGCAACTCCATCGATTGATGGATGATTTGCTCGGTGGATGCGGACGATTAGTTGAGAAGAAATTTCATAAAGTCATGCGACAAAATATTGCCAGTTTACACAATGTTGACAGTTAGTCGACATCACGATGAAAGTTATGATATATAGAAGTATTCGTTGGACTAGATTCAAGGGGAACTGTTTTTTGTATCGTTCTGTTAAGAAATACACAGATAACTAAACTAGTCAAGTTTAAGAAAGATATCACTCATCGTACTTGAAAATATTGTCAAAATTACTAAGCAAATGTTTGACAGGCGCATACTTTTTGAGGACGTTTTTCTAAAAAAGATGTTGTTTTGCGATTGAAATGTCTCAACAAAATAGAAAATATCTTCTCCAACTTGCTATTTTCATTAAAAAAAATTCCCACAAAATGAAGTCCATGAAATTTAGTGTTGGGCTTGTAACAAGCGTCAATTTGCTTTCAAATCTCTCGAATCTATTCCTTTAACAATTCACAATTTATCTATTTTTAGGGGTTCTTTTGCAGCACTATAAATGCAACAGGGCACAGAAGAAATATTTAAGTTGCTTTTCGAAAATCAGCCTGTAAAAGAAGCTCTGCACATTTTAAAAATTCGCGTTTCAAAACGTACTTCCTTATTTTCGGGCTGAATTCTGGCCATTTTTTCGCGTGCGCAAGGTGGGGCGGGCTGCTATTATTCGTTTGGACGCATGTGGAACATTTTATGCAATGTTACACACTCTTAAGGGTTGTCCACATAAAACAAACATTAAGGAAAGATTCGGAAACCTTTGTCTTGAAAACTTTTTTCATTCATTAATTTTCGATGGTCCACTTATCCACTGAATGGATCCCGGGTGTAGGTTCCTAGTAATGGACCTTCATAGCTCTCGATTCTCCGCCATCGACTCCAAATCTTAAGGAAAATCCCCATATGAGTAGAGGAGAGATTATGAATTTGATCTATATCCATCTCATCCTGGATCTACCTGGAGGACACCTCCCTAATGGTATATGGTAACGATTCCATAGCACGTGCGTCGTGGGATCCTGGTTGGGGATATGCGTTTAACACGACCAAATCACTGAAGGATGGACCGCTCCGTCCGGAGAAGTTGCTGGTTGACATTGAGTTCATATGCGATCTCTACGATTTTTCATTATTTTCTGAAACATTTCAACAACGTTTTCCCAATTTCTTAAGGCATTTGGAGTCTTAGTGCTTAAAAAAATTTCTTCAAACGTGAATCTCATTTTTTAAGCTTATCTTATCGTCATGAAAAGTATTTTACAAAAGAATGTCAAAGAACATTTTTAGCAAACAAAAATAAATTACTAATAATTATTAATTTTATTTTTATATTCTTCAAAGTTGGGATTCTTCAAAAGATATTTTTCAATCATTTTTTTAATTGCACATTTTTTTTCCTGGCACCACATTTGTTTCTCCATTTTGGGAAGGCTATTCATCACCAACTTTAGAGAAAAAGAAACATTTTATTTTCCCACTTCAAGTGAAATATTTGAAAAATGTTTCGGAAACAAAATGTACGGTCCACAAAAAGAAAATATTTTGGAAACGTTTCAAAAACATTTTTATTTTGCTTAAGTGTCTCTGAAACGCTTCTAATATAGTTTCGAAACATTTCTGAAATGTTTTCCCAAAACCAATTGTTTGGTTGGTGTGTGGACAAGCCTTTACGACGCCACGCGACGCTTGTTTAAATTTAAATCAGAAGCTCTGGTCGTATTGAACAGATTTTACTGTTAATAAAACATCAGTAGTTGTCTGGTCAAAGTGTTATTCAGTTGAAGCTGACAATAAATTAAATTCAAAACAATATTGTAAAAAAATCCATCATACGGTTTCTCACATTTTTCGCCAATGAATGTACAATGTACTGTACATATTCATAAAGGGTATTTTTTTTATAATTGGTTTTTAAACTAGCTACACTGTTTCTACAGATTGTCAATTTCACAGTTGAAAGTTGATTTGTGGTTAATATATTTTGCCATTTTACGATGAATAAATTAACGCCAGAACAACCCGTAGAAATTGTGCAAACTTATTTTGAAAATTATGACTCGGTTCACCAAACGTATGCGCTACGTCCAGTTCAATCGACACAATCGTCCATTTTGTTCTCCGATGAGGCCCATTTTTGGTTAAATAGATATGTAACCAAGCAAAATTGCCGAATTTGGAGTGGAGAAAACCCAGAAGTCTTTGTCAAGACGCCCTTCATCCATTAAAACTCACTGTTTGGTGTGCTTTATGGATTATCTCATATTTTTTTAAGGCTGCTGGACAGATTGCTTCCATCAATGAGCGCTATAGAAACTTATTTCTGACTTCTCCGTTTCTTAGTTGAATGGCAGTTACGTGACATACCTTTTGTTTCAACAAGATGGCGCAACATGCCACACGGCGAGCCACACCAATGAATTCATTGCGGAAAACATTTTCTGAGCCCATAATTTGCGTAATGGACCTATGAACTGGTCTCCACGATCCTGTAATCTCACACCTTTAGATTGCTCTCTTTGGGGCTATGCGAAGTCAATAGTCTATGCGCTATGCACATAAACCATCAGAGACGTTGAACGATTTGGCCTCAGTTGCTTGATAAAGTTGTCGACTTTACGATAGCGCTTCATTCGAGCTAGCCGTTGAGCACATATGCGCGAAATCATTTTTAAACAGTAATGACATAAAATTATCTATTAAATAAATGTAATATCATTGGGCCTCCGCACACGAGACTAATTCTGCCGGCATAAAACCGATTTAGTAGGCGAGGGGACTGAAGTGAGGGAACAAAACGGAATAAAATGTTCTGCCGAGTTTGAGCGGTTGAACAAGGCATACAACTAATACATACACAACTTCCGAAATATTTCAATTGTAAAAATAATACTACACAATGAAAAGGGGTTCATATATATAATTTTTCTGCCGGCAGAAATCATCCCGTGTGCGCTCGAATTATGGTATAAAACCGGTTTTCTGCCGGCAGAATTAATCTCGTGTGCGGAGGCCCATTGACATTAACATTAGTTTTATTTTATATTAAACTAGCAATGCCTGCGGCTCTGCCCGGTTTCTTTTCTTTTAAATAAAAAAAAAATAATTATTTTTTTTTGAGTTATTGTACTTCAATAGTTAGTCCCTACCACCCTTTTACTTCTCCACCTTTACCATCCTTACGTAACCTGTATTAATCCGAATGGTGTCACCATGACAACTACGTACTGGAAAAGAATTTTTAAAATCACCCTACTCCCTAGTAGTTCGAGAGATACCATTGGCTTAAAATTCGGAGATGGATTGCCTAATAAATTAAAAGTTGACCTACATAGATTTATGAGTATAATGGCAAGTTGAGCGCATTAAGTTCGAAATAGAAAAATGTGCACCCTCTTGTTTACCCTAATAGGAGAATTTAAAAAAAACGATGAATGATGTAATAATTTTGACTTATTTATTAACATACAAACTTTCACGTTCATACGGCTAACAGTTCTTGAAACCCCCTTACTCCCCGCGACCCCTTTACTTTTGAGCAATTCTCCTAAAACTTGCATATTGATAGTATCTTTAGTTTTACAGAAAGAGATCTAAGAAAACTTTTATGTATTCATCGCAAAATTCTAGATCTGAAATTTTAAACCACTTTTGCAAGTGTCATGGCGTCTAGGTAAAAAAAATCACTTTTCTGACTCATGGTACCTCAAAACCGGAACAAGTGTATCAATTACAATTTTTGTAAAATCACAATGCATAATTACTTTACACTTGAAAAATATGTAGGTATAGTGGTGAAATAAAAAAATGTTGCTCATTTCCCGAAACAACAATAATTTGCCCCGATACCCAGAATACAGTCATCGAGTTAGGTAGTAAGAAGTAAGTATGATTTTAACACAACTGACTTCATGTTTTTATACCCACCTAGGTGTCCGATTTAAGAGTGATGCTCAGGTTATGGCAGCCGTTTCTGCTTGAAAAATATTTCAATCTTGACTGATTCTATATGATTCGCGCAGACCCAGAGTTTCACAGACACCACGGACCACGCCCGTGCCAATATATTAAGAGAGATAGGTGGTAGCTGTAGGTATCCCTTCTTCTTCTGTGACTCACTCACTTATGGCCCCGAGGGAATTAGGTATTATTCTATTTTCAGTAAAAGTCGTTCACAAATGCTTTGAGGGAAGTACAATTCAGTCCGCTCAAATGTAGCGTTTGATTAGATGAAGTCCTTCAAAAATGTCACGACTTGTAAACCAGCCCCATAGAGCCATACCTTTTAGGGCGCCAAGTTGTCGAAGTAATTCAGTGTATGCGACGGTTTACTTCCACAGACATAGCAAAAGCTTATAAAGTATCCACAAACGAATTAAATTATGTAGGTATCTCCAACTCAAAAATCAACTTAAATTAAAAAAAATATCCACAACACCAAAAACAAATGGAGAACAAACCAAACGTCTCCTACAATCATATCGCGTACCACATCCAATTGGCAATTCAAAATTCCATTTCTAGAATTCCCATATAACAAAATCAAAAAAAAACCCAACTTGGTCTTCCAGAGTCGAACGCGCAAAAAAGTAGCTATAATACAGGATTCTGCTATGTGCATAGATCACCTGCCGATCTATCTGATCGATTCTCTTCGACCGACCGACGCGACGAAGAAGTAGGTATTACCTTTGGTCTTTGCCAATGTTTCCCATCGACGAATGTCGAATAATTGCTAATGCCCACCACAGTCCACAATCATCACCGCCGCCGACGCTGCCGCAATCGTATACCAAAGTTAATATTGCTTCTATGGCCAATTGTGGATGTCGTGATTGTGGAAATTCTCACGAGCCCGACTCTCTAAATGGACCTGTTTACATGAGAACGAGAACGAGAACCAGCCCGATGCTATACACGACGATGGCACATAGAGCCGATGATAAAAAACAAAACAAAGATACAACGACTCCGACGTCAAAGGGTCTAACGTGGTAAGGTCGTTAATGTAATCTTCCGTGATTAACACAATTGCCTCAATTTGTAGATACTTTTTTCACCACTCACTGGGTCTGCGAGGATTGACATGCGGGATAGGGATATGGATAAATGAACACCAATCTCATGATGCTACTTTGCATTTAGATGAGATAGTTGGATGGCCTTGTATGTGTACTTACGAATGCGAAAGCGTAATCCGTTGACCGCCTAGATAATCCCTAATTTAAGGCTCAATGATGGTAATCCAAATCCGAATTTCGTCTGCCCCTCCTGTAGAACTTGATTGCACCGGCACTTTGTGCCTAACTTTAGCACTAAAATAGGGAATTATAAATATTTTCACTTTATTCTTATAACGCACTATTTCACGCCGAAAGATACACAGCCACGGGCACCCGAAAGAAGATACACTGGCGAAATACGATAGAAGGGAGGGCGCCAAAAATAGATCAGCACCGCGTTAATTCGATTTAAAAGGAACGTTGCCGTCGTCGGAAATACGCTATTCTCGATCGACGACAGAATCAAAACAAAACACAAAATTTCACTCGCAGATACTCGTAGTTGTTATCCGTCCGGTTCGCGTCTGATATCACAACCGCACGCCGCGTTTGTTTATACACAACTGATGTGGGCATAAATTTGTTGTCGCGTTGCCGGAGTTGTTCGCAGCCGGCAAACGGGCAAAGATCGCTTGCATACACGTTGACGCGAACGACGGTCTCTGTGCATGGAATCTATGATCTCCGGGAGCAACCGAAGAAAAGATTCATTGAGCGATGATACGCGATGAAATACCAAACACCACACGCCACACCATACCACAGCTCACATGGGGGTCATTCTAAGATCGTAAATGTTCATCCGTGGAGACTATGATGAGGCAAATTCATCGGTTGGGGAAGATCGATCGTAGGTACTACCAGATCGGTGTGTATAGTGTAAAAAATATACTGCAACGGTACACGTACAATATCGTGGAGTATGCGTCTATGCGGCATGCGCTATGCGCTTAGGATGCGCAATGAATTACAGAGATCAGATGAACTTGGCATTAGCACGAGAATGGTATATTTTTAGTTAAGCCTGTGGCAATGGCAAGTTGATCGACGTAGCTCAGATTCACTGGAATCCGATTGGAATTCCATAGAAACTGCTTGACATTTTAAAATTTAAATTTCGTATCTGCTTTTTGTATATAAAGGGAGCAGGGTGTAAACTCGGTAGTTTTTTGTTTTAATTCTTTCGCGCAATCGAGGAATGCGAGCGCACTTTCAGCTCTTGCACTTAGCCTAAATAGACTCACAACTGGAACCTGTAGTATATGGTAAAAAGGGGGTATCTAAAGGCGTGAAGGGCTATTGCATTTGAATTTTATGCAAATGTCCACAACATAACACCTACATTTTTATTGTTTATAGTGATAGTGATAGTATTTAGATTTTTTGGGACGAATTCATTGGACCTACAATTTTATGCCGACTCCGAACGGCTGAATTGAGAAGCTTATTCATGACAGTCATACTCTCGGATGTTTGTCAGACGTTCGCGAGAAATCAATACATTCTACTTCTTCAATTCGCCCTGCCTACCTATTGCAACTGTTAAGAGAAACGATAAAGCAAAATCACAACGCCTGGATAATGGATATAGATAAAGCTCACATAGCTAATCAGGTAGGTACAATTTTTACGACGTGTACCAAAGATACAGTACGATGAGACATTATGATAGGTACCTATTTATCCACCTAGCATAATACATTTTTTTCTAAATTGCTCTTTCTTATATTTTTGCAATTAAAATGAAAACTAATGATGTACTAATGCCAAAAACGACTCTGACGATTTCAACAAAAATAAATATTCGAGAAGTTGGACGTGTTTTGGCTCAGTAAAAGTAGAGTTAAATTTAAGTGGCATTTTCTCGTAAGCGGATGATTCGATTTCGATAGAAATTTGTATTTTATGTAATATGACATTAAATTGACAATATTTTCTTGTATGTAATTTAGTATGTAATTTGAATTTCTATAATTTTTTGCGAAAACGGATCTAACGATTTAAAAAAAAAAATTCACTTAGACAAGAGAGAGATTGCATGATCAAAAATACACGATTGAGGTAAAATAATCTGAGTGTTTCTCTGTAATCTGAATCAGCGTTTTTATATGATCTGAATTATATTATTTTTTAAGACATTATGTGGCTTCCAGATGATGTCAGTAAATTCGGCGAAAATTTTGCCATTCTTATTATGTATTTTTGGATTGAAGATACCAACTTTCTGATCGATTTAATTTATTTTAATAGTCATTACTCAGATAGCTCTATACAATTTCGATTGAATTTGTGTAGACTTACGCACACGGCTCGTATCGTCATCATCACGTTACGGATTTGCCGTGTATCTACGATAACGATACGGCTATTGAACCGCCCAAGACGCAGTTTTCAATTGTAAAAATTTATGTACTTTACCAATTCATCTGCTGAGCTATTTCGGTCCAAGCTCTTACAGTAATACATAATATTCCTATTTGAGTATCTACTCTTGAATGTCATTTTTGTTAGTTTTAAACTAACAAAGTTTTAAGCTGAAGGTACAATGAGTCTTTTTAGGGAAAACTGAGTTTGCTATTAAGTTAAGAATGACAATAGTACCTTAAAAATATATTTTTTTTTTAAATCGTTTTTACCGTTTTCGAGAAAAAGCCAATTTTCGAAACTGCCGTTGCTGGACTTTTTAGCGAAAAACTGGGTATGCAGTCAGGTTAAGCATGATTACATTAACTCAACTGTCAATTTCAAATTGTTAGTTCAAATTGTTAGAGCCGTTTTCGAAAAAAATCTAAATTTAGAAAAACGTTCCGAGCGGGAAGCCCAAAAACTCCAAATACGAAGTTTGAAGCAAATCCGTCCAAGCGTTTAGATTCCCCAGGGGTGGGACAGACAAACATACGGACGGACAGAATCGCGAGACCCACTTTTTTGAGTTCCCCTATCATCGTAATAGCAGAATTGATCAAAATCTCGAGTTCGAAATTTTGTACGAAAACAATATCTTTCTCTTAGATACTACGTATACGAGAAAGTTAAAATTGAAACTCATGACATGAGAAATCTCTGGAACAACATATCTACTGAAATTTTAATTGTTGTCCCATTTTTTTGTGAAGCACTTTCCAAAAAAATTTGTTTGACTATTAGGAGCTCTAGAATTGTCGTCATTATTTAGCATGCGTGCTGGACGATCACGCGGAGCGGACGAGTCGTGGTTCTCGTGTTAAATAAAAGTATAAATCCTATACTTTTTATCTTTTAAATTCATTTTTATTAATTCATTATTTAAAATTACTTACTAGACAAAAATTACTAAATCTAATTTAAAACTAACATGTACCTTAATCTAATTTACTGGCTCTAACGAGCACACTAAACTTAACTATATCCTTATGACTATTGCCTTTCGGCCTTAAATCTATCTTTTTGTATAAATTGTACTGTATTTTAATTTCCAAGAAAACTGGCTAAAACTTGGACGCTTTATTATTGGCTTTTTCTTAAAACTACCTAAAACTACTTAAAACTACCTAAGCTACTTAACCTAAATTACCTATAATCAAGGTGATGAGCAATATCTCGATTGGTCACCATCCCGATTGCGTCGATGGGCGCCTGGCAGTCGCCAACACGATGCACACGCGCCGCCGGGAAAGCATCGGTCAAGTCTCGGTTCATGTTGACGAGCCCGACCCCTCCCAAATACCCCCTAAAATACACCTAACTAACTTACAAACTATAGCTTAATACTAAGGAGGATGTTACATAGGTAACGCACCGACCCGGGAGAGCGTGTCTGCCCTCACCTCTTCTCAAGCCACCAAAATTCGGTGAACTGCTTCAAGGTATCAACCGTGTATTAAAACGGAGGAGCTCCTGAGCATTGGCTGCGTACCCGTCGTGGATGACAAATCCTATATACATATCTCGTGCGTCGTGTACCATAGGCCTTAGAGCAGGCAAAATCGGCTGCCGTGCCAAGCCATAATGGCTTAAGGTGCTAGTATATAGCATATAGCAGGCCACATACGTATGTAGCACTGACGTCATTTTTACGTCATCGAATTGTCCCAATGGCTCCATGCCGTGTACTAGCATCTTTAGGCTTTATTTTTATGTGTGGTGGACGTGGAACTCGAATCAGCGATTCTGAATGATGCAAATAATTTTATTTGCTCATATATTTTGAACATCTGAATCCACATCTGATTCTTCTTCCAATTTTCCAATTTAATATGTGGCCTAAAATTTAATAAATATTGGATACATTTTATAATTTGGTTTCAATATGATTTATTCGGTTGAAATCGACAATATTTACCTTAAAGACAAAGACAAACAGTTTGTCAGTGTGCTAAATAAATTAAGAACCCAGTAGGTACGGTTGGGCTTTAAAAGTTAAGAGTTTGCGAACAGTATCAATTATCGATACTCAAAAATAAGTTCAGACGACGAATGTTACGATTTCAAAAATTAAGGTAGTGCGATGAAAGAAAGCGAATCGAAACCGATTAACAGATTTGAGCGAATAAAATTGGAATGGGGCTGCGATTAGTTCAAATCATCGACATCATTATTCTTCGCAATAAAAAATATCGCGAGTTCACTCAGCCAATGGTGGTTCAAATAATTGCAACCGATATTCGCGACAATTTGCTGATGAGTTCTTTCTTCGGTGATGTATTCACAAAAATTTTACGGAAACAAATCAGATTGTCTAAAAATTATAGCTCAATTAGTTCGGTCGGTAATTTATGAGATATAAAATTTTCAACAATACAAACTGGAAGAGTCACGCCCTTTGTCCAATTTTGACTAAACTTCGGAGCGAATTTCTCAGATAGTCTGAAAATTTGAGCTCAGTTGATTCGGTTGTTTTCGTTTTTCCGCTTAAGCCCAGTATCCTGCTCGCGCTAAATTTTATCTCCCATACAAAAATGTCTACAGAGATAAAATTTAGCGAGGCAGTTTAGCAAAGCAGTATCCTGTTCCGTACGCTAAATTCTTACTTTCATATAGATGGGACACATTCAATGTCAGTCCGGTATAACAATATTGAGTGTTATACGTACTACGTACAATTTTGTTATACTCGGCCAAGAAAATGTCTCCACTCCACAGCATTTATCTGTGCTGTGGAGAGAAAAGCGCTCGCTAAAATTAAGCGCAAGCAGGATACTAGGCTTTAGGTCCAATTTTGTTATTGACATAGGTATAGGTACATAAATTCAATATTTGCTCTTAGCTTCAATGGTGCACCGACTACTGCATTTGCTGATGGCATTGGTCTTACTTACGTTTTAAACAGTACCTACTTTGGACCTAGTTTCTTGGGTTAACTGGGATCAAAGATTATTGAGACACTCTTGTTTCCATCAGTTAGGCCTAGTATCCTGCTTGCGCTTAATTTTAGCGAGCGCTTTTCTCTCCACAGCACAGATAAATGCTCGCTAAATTCGTTGTACCGGATATAGAGAGGACACACAGCGCGAGCAGGATACTGGGCTTAAGTCGGAGCCTTAGCCCGCTAACCTTGTATCTTCATTCTTCACTCTTTGCTACCTATTTCTGAGATATGACTTAAACCAGTGGAAACAACGAAATTCAGCTTTCTTTTCAGTTTTTCAGGAAATAATTGTGCTTCACAATGTCGAATGTTTTTGTAAGCCATAAAATTTAAAAGAATATTTCAAATGCACCCTTCAAATTTGTTTGCATTTGCGAAACCAAGTTTTGGAAAACAGTACGTTATGGTATCTTCCACTTCCAAAATCATAATTATGAAATTACTTGTTTGGGTGTGTGTATCGGATAAAAATACAACCTCTGTTGATTCTGCAGAAATATGTATAGAGACTATTATTTTGTCGAAAGTCTGGTAGACATTCTGACTTCCTTTATCCATTTGCATGAGAGCTAGCTATAGCTATAGCTATAGAGGCACAGTGCACTTGTCCCAAATAATTACTTTGCCCGATTTAAAAACTGCCCTCAGTTAACAATTTTATAAGAAGGAGGTAGTCGTAGAACTTCTCGATATAGAAAATTAAATTAAATAAATAAAGTAGTTCTAAAAATAAAATTTTAAATCGAAACAAATTGGAATATAACATAGTTTTCTAATGAGTCGTATTATTCAAAAATTCAATTTCGTCAACGTCCGCTGCGTTTGATACCGACGGTTGAGCTTCCTCATAGACCTAAACATCCCTCACTTTCCCCCAAAAATATAAGCACTGTACGATTTATTACTTCGGCCCTCCGCCTGGTCGTATTCTCCTAAAAATAAAAATAATTATAGTTTATATCACTCAGAAACTTCCATATACATAACATACAAATTGTATCTTTTTATTTAAAGAGTGTAGAATAGATACCTATGTAGACGTAGACGTAGATATAGGCTATTGTTAGCTTTAAACAATGACCAGCTGAATACCTACCATTCGTTAATATTTAAACTATTTTCCCAAAATCTTTTATTGTCAATTTACACCTTGGCATACAAAATATATATTGAAGGTTTTTTTTCGAAAACAATCACTTTAACCAAAACTTTGCTATTTTAAAAATTTGCTCATTAAATTTTAAAATTATTTCTACATTTTTTTCTTGTAAATAAAACATACTGCAGTTGAGCGTATACACTGTTAAATATTATTCAACAGTTGTTGCTTTATTGAAAATATTAAGCCTATCGATTATCTAATTATGGAATACTATTTCACTTTAAACGGCTTTTCAGTAGGCCATTGTCAATACATTTTTGATGATTGCGGTTGCTATATTTCATGAATAGCTTAACTCAGGAGCTCCCTAACTGTGCGTCGTCGCCATGCCCTGGGACAATTCATCCATAAAAAGCTGTTTGGTGCCCATTTTAGACCGGCGGCATCATTGCTCCGTACTTTTTTTTTTTTTGAAAATGACGTTGTTAAGGCTATTACCAGAGTATATCCATTATAATGAGTAGGGACACTCTCGACAATTTCCTTATCAGCAAGTATTACTGTGTCACACAGACATGAGAAATAGACGGATATATAAAGTGGGTAGTGAGAGGGAGAGAAAAGAGGAGGAATATTTTTTCGGAAAATGGCACAGGGTGCTCCGTTAAAAAAAGGGAAATTTTTAACTTGTCATACATTTTTATTAAATACAAAATTATAATTACATGGTTACGCTAAGATATTTATACTTGTTGTTGGTTTTTTTTTGATTATTCTATTAAATTTTTTGATAAAGTCATGCTCTCAAACACGTGCCTACATATAATTTTATAAGAAATTCTTTGTTTTGATTTTTACAGCCAGTAATCAATCACATTTATTTTTTAATATGTAGGTAATACATTTTCATTTCAAGATTATTTTTTTTTATTTTGCTATAAACTTTCTAATGCATCTAAAAATTCTTTAGGCGAACGTGTTAAATGCGCACTTTCATCTTCCTTAAAAATCTGTAAATATGGAGGAAACACTATGTTGTTGACTTAGTTGCAACTCACAATTGCGTTTTTGACGTTTTTTTTAATATAGCATACAAAAAATGGCGTATTTTTTTGGGAAGTGAGTATAACAAAAACAAAAGTGAGTATAATAATTTTGTATGTAAAACCAAAAGTGAGTACCTATAACAAATCCAAAAGTGAGTATAAAACTTTTGTATGTAAAAGTAAAATTGAGCTAGCTATAGATTCTCAAAAAAATACGCCTATAATAAAACGCATTTTCACTACCGAAATCAACAGTTTTATAGTCAGATTCAGTTTTGAAAGCGTTTATTTCAACGCCGTAAAGCTCTAAATTTTCAGTTGGCTATTTTCTCCATGTAGCTACTTTGCTGAAAAAGATCTCTTAAATTCACAAATGAATTGAAATGAAGTCAGCAACTTATTATTTCTTCCTCGGTTGCTTTAAAATGGCAATTAAGTCAATTGAAATACCAATAAGACTATTTATATTCTGTTGCCATCCTTTTAGTTATATCAGGCGTATTTTTTTGAAAATCTATAGCTAGCTCACTTTTACTTTTACATGCAAACCTTGTATACTCACTTTTGGTTTTGTTATACTCACTTCCCAAAAAAATACGAGTATTGGAAGACTTATCGAAAAAGGCAATACTTAAAAAATGCATTTCATAAGAAATTGATTTGCTCTTCATTTTCCAAAAATGGTCTTCTGAATTTGTTGGGGTCTTTAAATTTATATGAATTAAAGAATATAACTTAGGACACAATTTCGACCACAAGCAATGCTATTCATTTTAAAACCAAAAGGCGTATATATGTATTTAACATGTGTTCAAGCAAAACAAAAGCAAAATAAACAGCGCGTAAAAAGATTTTAATGAAAAATTACACCTCCAAAAAAGGAGTCAGAAAAGGGATAGTTTCAGGAGTTATCACTAAAAAACCAATAAAGTTAAACTTAATGCCCTCCATTATCGGCACATAAAAATATTTTACAGTTGCATTTTCTTTTTGTTCCCGACCGCGCAGGCTAAACACTTGAAAATATGTTTTCCCATTTTTTATTTAATCCAAAAACAATTGCACTGTAGTTTGTTCGCACCGAAAACTATCACGGGTCACCCTGTATTGTGTTTATTTCACTTCTTTCGCACAACTGATAAGCACTCGAGTTTACCGCCTTTAAAAATGCATTATGAAAAAACCTACCCCATTGTCACTGCAGAACCAGTGTGACCAGTTATTATAAAAACTAGCAATTATGGAATGAAATCATTTGTATTGCTACTGCGCCCAATATCGAATTGCATTATTTTTAGCGAAGTCAGAACAGAGAAGAAACATTTATTTTCATATTTTAGATTGAAATATTAATGGTAAGAGTTCAGAATTAGTTGTAATTCCTGAAAAACATAATCATAAAAACGAAGCATGAAACCATTTTCCAAAAAGCAAAGCAGGTCACACTGCATAAAGTGAATAGGTACACACATCGAAATCCGAGTTTACCGCCTTTAAAAATGCATTATGAAAAAACCCACAATCGTTCGTCATACACAGCAAACCGTATGTAGTGGTACAGGTAAAATGTGTTGTTTACCCTTTTATTCTCAGGCATTCGTCGTATTCAGGTAAAAAGTATTCTTTCGACCTGCTTCCACTTATTGCACGATTTTTTCTGCGTTTTGCTTTGTGGTAGTATGAAATGCATATGTAGAGAGAGTGTCCCTACTCATTAATGGATATACTCTGGCTATTACCATCAAGGATGCAAACAGATTTATTTCGGCCCAAATTGAACGATATGGAAAAAGATGACATGTGGTTCCAGCAAGACGTGGCTACGTGTCACAGCAGATGCCACGATGACGGTCGTTCTGCATGAATGATTTGACTGTAATGGTTATCTCTAGCAGAGGTGACGTGAATTAGCCACCAAAATCGTGCGATTTAACCGCGCTAGATATTTTTTGTGAGGTTGCCTGAAATCCCAGCTCAATACGAATAAACCGCAATCGACCGATGTCCTTAAGCCGAACATAACCAATGCCATCGCTTAAATTTAGCTGGATGTATGCAGATTGGACCACTCGAATCCGTGACAACATGAGCAGCTGCAGCACACATTTGGACATGGCATTATATTCCATACCAATAATGCCACGCACGGGCCTTTCAAACGAAAGCTTGTTTTATTCGATTTCAACGTCGAACCTTCCTTATTGAAAACCCCTTTAGTAACTAATACTGTTTTTTGAATCTTCTCTATAGATTGTTCGCATAGCATCGATCTTCTTCCCCAAAACCGGGGAAAAAACATATTACTAGGTATAAGAACATTTTTTTAGACCAAGTATCTTCAGATATCGGATCCTAATTTAAAGAGAATTATTAATGAATTACGTTTACGTTATAACAGGGTCTCAAAAACTGTTTGGTAGATGGTAGATGGTCCTTCTAAAAGAAACAGCATTTCAAAAGAGATTCTTTGCTTGATTTTTAATTGTGTCGTTTTCAAATGTAACAAAAGAGCAGTTTTAGACAAAATCCCTTACTGTCTTAAAATTAAGGCAATATTTCATTATGAAAAATAGCCCCATTCCATTTATGCAAAATTACCCCAAATAAATGAAAAATTGCCCCAAAATAATGATTGTCAAACAACAACAAATATTATTATGAAATCTGAACGTATTTTCATTGTTTTGAAGCCTTTTTTCATTTTTTTGGGGTGATTTTTCATTTAATGGAAATTGTTTGAAAACCACTTGGGGCATTTTTCCTTTTCTTATTTTGGTACCTATCAAAACAAAACTCTACTTACTAGATGAAACGCAAATTATTCCGTTGTTACAAGGGCGTAACAATTAACCTGTTTCTGTTTTTCCGTCCGTCCGTTTTGTTTCTTACAAATATTCCTAAATCACTTTGTAAATAATACCGCAGCAAGATTAATTCTAACTAGTCTTTCAAAAACTCTTTATTTATTCATTAAAAACAAATTACTGAAAACGTTGAAGTTGTAAAAAAAGTCCTCTTTAACATTGACGCGAATTTTTAACTTTTATTTTCTCTAATTTTCTAAGGCTTAAAGCCAGCTCAGTTTTTGAAATGACTTTTAATTTTAGCATTAGAAATTAGAGAAAATAAAAGTTAAAAATTCGCGCGAGTATTGAAAGTGCAATTCAAGTTTTTATTAAAAAAAAAAAAAAAAAAAACAAAAAAACAATTACAAACAGTTTTTAACTTTTTATTGCGTTGTAATTCGGGGTTTTCATTGAGTTTGGGTGATATACCTATTATTCTTTTGGGGTGATATTTCTTTGGAACATCATAATATTCAGAATCGATTCTAACATATTTTTCGCGTTTTTCATTGAGTTTGGGGCCATTTTTCATTCTTTTGGGGCAATTTTTCATTATTTTGGGGTGATATTTCTTAAAAATCTAAAATCGATTTCATATTGGGTCATAATTTCACAAAAAAAATGAAATTTTGCCCCAAATTATTAATGAAAAAAGGCCCTAAAATAATGAAAAATCACCCCAATCCGACAACAAAACTTTGTTGTTGCTTACTACATAATTTTTTAGGGCGTTTTTTCTTTTTTTTTTTGGGCCTTTTTTTATTGGAGCCTAATTTTATGGAGCCATTTACTTTACTATTAAACAAGTAAATAAATCGAAACGTCCGGTTCTTATGGTATAAAATATTAGATTTCTTGTTGTCCTCGGTCTGGTATTGATGTTGACAGAATTAAGAACATATGTTCAGCTGACGTTACGAGTATCTACCAGTCAGGATGCAAAACAAAAATCTAACGTGTGACATCTCTCTTCGTCTTTCCAATGTTTGAAGATTTAGCCAGCTTTAAACGACTTACGTAGGGATGAAAACTTCTTTCGGGGTCCCAAGGTTAATCACGCGTAATGAGAATATAATAAACTGCTTTTGAATGTTTTCAATTCTTTATCTATTCGTAGGTCGAACTCCAAATAAGACTACAGTATACTCCAAAATAGGTTGGACGAGAGAACAGTCTCAAAAAATCAGGGATCCCCTCATTAGTCCCAGTACCCATTCCATTACTCACGGTTTCATAAAAGCTGATTCTTCTCAGATCTGAATTTCATCTTAATTCAGGCCTACCAAAGGGAGATATACTTCTATGTCTCAGTACCAATGGGACATAGAATATTATCTCAAGTCTCAAAGGTGTAACCATCAAAAGAGGAAACTGAAAAGCAATCATTTCCCAAAAGCATTCGCAGTAAATTGACGAAATTATTTCTCATAAGATGGAAAGCACCATCTCAAAGCCCACCACTAATGACTTTCAACATCGAATCGCCCCAAAATGAGTTACGGTCGGGAATTAAATACATTAACAGCAATTCTCCCACATAACCTACATAAAAGTGTTGATTCTT
Organism: Cheilosia soror; assembly: GCA_949372485.1. Lineage (NCBI taxonomy): Eukaryota > Metazoa > Arthropoda > Insecta > Diptera > Syrphidae > Cheilosia > Cheilosia soror. Next base: position 126,205,098 of record OX443561.1, read on the forward strand.
CATGACGGATATAAGCAGATAAGAATACAGAAAAAAAAAAGAAATCATTTTCTCAGATAGCTACATTCCCACGCAATCAATTTTGCATTTTCATACCAATCCAGCTAAATCTCTAGGAAATGCAAACTGCAGATAAAAAAAAAGCGAGGTAAGGTGGGAAACACGAACACCACTTTGGGGCTTAACAGATTTCACAAGCCCTAAATGCCAATCCAATGCGAATTCCTGTGTATATCCCTCTGCGATTTACCATGCAAAAGAGGTTCGCTTACCGTGCAATTTGAACAGAATTATCTGTGTATCTATCACTTTATGCCACCAACCAACCCCCTTCCCGTTGTGTTGTGCTGCGAAGAAGACATAAGTACAAGGCCTCCTTCTGACAATTTGTTCCAAACAGATTTTATCCAGAAACCTATTGGGGCACAAATATTGACATAGGCGGCATTCTCTCTTTCTCTTTCGGAACTCAGATCTGTGTATGTAGAGTATCTCATGCATTCATCTCGTACTGCGGGTAGCAAAATTAAGAAATTCGATGGATATCTTTTATGAGGAGGACGGTCGGCGGGCCGACCTTCGTCTCACTACCAGGCTAGGCGTGCTTCCTTAAGGGGCCAACATCTGTTTGCTACCCAAACGGCATATAATAATCATCATAATCATCCTTGTAGATACTCATCATATAGCACAGCATCATCATCGTCATCGTTGTCGTCGTCTTGAAATCATTCGCGTGAAAGAAGCACTTATTTATGGAAATCTTGGGTTCATTATTCAGAGCTGAAAATCGATTTTTCATGCGGAACGGCATTCCAATTCCAAGAACGGACGTGCTAGAGATCCAGAGCTAGGCATACATAGCTTGCACGTGGAGGAGTACCATCAGAAGACAAAAAAAAATATCAAAGGTGAGCATAAGATAAGAGGATCATCGATGATAAGAAGACCATCGAGAACCGGATTCCTCGCGCGTTGCTCTTATCTCAGTCTGGCGTATCCACTTCAAGCCAAGAGGTGGCTAACTGTATAGATAAAACCAGCGCTGTGCATTTTATTGTGCACAAATCGATGAGATGAATAATTTAGCTGCATCTCTACGAGAGGACAGGTATATATTCGCATCGCGCCAAGAACAGTATTTATGATGCGTTTTAGATTTAAACGACATTTATGTTTTAATTTTACGATTATTACCAGCGATTTGCATTTTAACAGAACACTTTCGGCATATCTTTCACCGACTGGTGGATACGGAAGAAGCAATCCACAGAAGACCAAAAATGTGGTCCACCAGTATAGTTTTAGATACGAGTTTAAATTAGTGTCGAACTTACAAAGTATCTTGATTCGTTTTGCTTTATTTCGGTCTTTGTTTTCGTCATTAAGTTGCATTTGCATTTTCTTATGCAGTCGAATTAGGCGATTGACAATCAAAGTGGCACATCAAAGCGGGGTGGTGAAACAACACAGCAGATACACCGTAAATTAACCATCGAAACGAAGTGGTTCACAATATGGTGACATGAGACCGCTTGCTTCTTTCTTTCTTTCATTTTGAAGAACAAAATTCGTTGGTAATAAAAAAGTTTATGAACTGACTTTAAGGAATTATTTAAAATTTATTTTCGATTTTTAGCACTTGGACATTCCTTTATAGGGGTGTTTGTTGTTGGGTTTTGATGGCATTTTAATCGAAGAGTGATGAACGGCATCGAACTGGATGTTTGGGTTAGCACGCCGCATGTTATGTGATAACAATGTCCACGTACCTTTGAAAGTTCGTTGAATTTTAAGTTACCTACTAAACGAGGAATTCTATTTATCCATAAAAAAAACTCGTATATCTACAACTGCTTGAAGGTTGCGAGCGGAGGTCTCAGTTGGAATAAAGATAAAGAAATAAAATTCTTTAAAATGTTAAGTAATAAAATTAAATGAAAGGTAAAATATTTAAGTGGCAGTAAGACACTAAGAACTGATGTCAATTATTTAAATTCATATCGTTTAGGATTATATAGTCGAACTTGCTGACCCGGCAAACGTTGTTTTGCCTAAATTTAATTAATTCAATGCTGCATGATATACAACATTTTTTGTTTTATGCTCCGGTCTCCGGAGCACAAATGAAGAGTGAGGATGGTTTTCCAACTCGGGAACACGCCACTGACCATGTGAAAAGTCCTTGTGACTTATTTATGGTCATCGCAAATTCAAATTTAACTGGGAACGGAATGCGTTTGATCTGGAACGGCAAATCCGCTGAAGTCAAGGGAATTCGCACTAGCCCTTTTGGTTCAGTGCGGCAAAAGTAGGAAAGAGGTTTTAACCTCTGCGCGCCTTTGCTATATTTTTACATAGAAGACAGTGCCATCCATTGTAGAAACATTGCAACTGCGCAAAAAAAACGACTTATTCAAATTATTTCACACGTTCTATAACAGATGGCAGTATGGCACACTCAGCACACAAACCTCGACACAAACCAAATCGCACGAATTGCTCGATGACATTTGAGTGTTTTCGTTTCTCTCCGCCGTTAACCAAAAGAGCTAGTGCTTATTTTTGCTTCAACGAAAAATTGGCTGCTAGCAGTCCATGTATAGTATGTCAATGATGGGCACAATAGAGTCAGTGGTATATAGATGGCTTCGATTGAAATAAGTGTGTCTGTGTAGTCTAGATCAATTCGTCTACACAAAGACAAATGGACAGCGTTACTGATGGATGGGGGTATTCTTGCTAAACTTGTAAAGAGTGTCGCCCGAGGTCTTTTTTTTTTGTGTTATATTAAAGTCTATGTTTCTCCTAACATTTTCCAAAAATGTAGCACCTTTAAAAAATGTAAAAAATGTCTACAAAACGCGGTGTTAAGTATCTTTGGACGCAGCGAACACTATGAACAGCTTTCGAGAAAGCATGCCTGGAAAATGGTTCAGACTAAATGGTGGAATAAAGACGTAAGTCTGAATAGGAAAGAAATAAGTATGTAAACTTCAGCCCGAGACTGCGGTCAAAGATGACACCACATGCAGGCGGAAGACAATTCAAATGAAGTTTAAAAGGGCTTCACATTTTTTGCGAATCTATCGCACATAGAGATTTTGACAGGTTGCTTATACAATGCTCTCAAAACAGACGAGTCTACCTATACAACACGCAATTTTGGGGCAGTGAATAAGGCCTTCTGTCCACAAAGCTGTGCTTCATATTCACGCTTTCGTCGTTTGTAGCTTGTTGTATGATTGCGTGCAGCTTGCATATAACCAAACGTCTATCCACGGAGCGGCAAAGTCGCATTTGCATATCAATCGTCATGTAGCCTGAGCTGCAGTTAGTCATTACTATTGCAAAACGCATAGCGGGTCCAATTGGAAACGATTAAGTTTAATACCCTATGCCTAATATGGGGCACTTAAGTGTTACACGAGACAGGTGGCAAGCTATTCAGCTGTCAACGATTTGACAAGTTCATTTGCTTTTTTTCGCAATCACACAAACACATAACCCATTTTAAAAATCTAAAAAATTAGGTATTAAATATTGCAAAACAAAATTTTTTGTTAGTGCTGCTAAGTTTTTTGTATCATTTGAGGTGAGTATTGTGAATCGACTGTGAAACGCAAAATATGTATGAGTGACACAAATCGTACTCGTACAAATAACTCGTTTTGAAAACTGCAATATGTAGGTATGGGAAAACTTCTGTTTTCGATGAAGTTTTCTACTACCGTAGAAAAGATGCCGTAGCGGCATAGACGTTACTTTTTTTTTAATAGACTTCGGCTAAATGAAATGACCTATTGTAGCTCGAGTGACGTTTGGTGGATAGTGCTTAGATGCAAAATACGCTTGTCGTCATTTGAAGCTTCCACCTCGCCCAATGCATGGCACATCTTGATGGTGTATTCGATTGAAAAGAAAAACTGATGCTCTTTCCAAGTCCTATACATCACTTTTAGTGTTCGATTGGCACAAATAAGGCAATTTTTATTTGAATCGAAAGCACTGTTGCGATTCTTTTCTGATGAGACGCATTTTCACCTCGGCGGCTACGTTAACAAACAAAATTACCGCACTGGAGATCTGTTAAGCTACGTAGCGCACTTATGGACGCAAGCAATTGGATAACACGGTAAATACAAACGCGTAGCCTTGGACATATCAAAAGCATTTGACCGAGTCTGGCATAGAGGCCTATTAGGCAAGTTACGTCTTATGAATTACCACATCAACTCTGCGGATGGATGCAAAATGTTCTTCTGGGAAGATCGATCCAAGTTGTTGTAGATGGTGTATCATCTAATTCATTTGCTATAAATGCAGGAGTGCCCCAAGGATCTATTCTTTCCCCAACTCTATTTCTTCTTCACATCAACGATTTGCTTGGATCGACAAATAATAATATCTACACAGTCAGAGATTTGAACAAATTAGTTCTCTAAATGATGATCTGAACAAAATTTTGAAGTGGTGAAAAGACAACTTGGTTGTATTAAATGCAAACAAGACACAGCTAACAACTTTTTCTAGGAAAAATGCATCAACAGTTCCTCAGATCCAAATGGATGACCATCCAATCCATCCCAAGGACTCAATGCACCTTCTAGGAGTCACAGTCAATTCAGAAATCACATGGCAGGATCACATATCCTAAGTTGAGCTACCTATTTAGAGCAAAGAGGTACTTTAGCATCAAGCAACTTCTCCTTCTCCACAAGGCACAGGTTAGACCAGGTCTGGAATATTGTTCTCATATATGGAGCTCGGCCCCTAAACATTCACTCAACCTACTTGACAGCATACACAGACAAGCAGTTTGACTTATTGGATACCCTACACTCACATCGAATCTGCAACCGTTGGTGCACAGAAGACAAGTCGCTGACCTTTGCTTGTTTTATATGTACTTCCATTGTAGTTGTAGATGTTCCGAGGAACTCAAAGACATAATTCCTCGAAATGCAACTTTTCGGCGTCCCACAAGACAGGCAGCTAATGCACATGACCTTACAGTACACTTGACAACCGCGAGGACATTAATTTTCCAAAGCTCCTTCTTTACAGGACAAGCAAACTTCGGGACTCGCTTTATATATTTCCAGAAGGCTTTAATTTGCAGCAATTTATGTGCAGAACTAACATACATACCTACATCTGCAAGCATCTCGGGGCGCTGATGAAGCGTTATAGGTTCGATTTTTCCGGGAGAAGTATTTAAAAAAAAAAGGAAAAGATGAATCTTGGAATGTATTTCAATTCTTTGAAAATAAAGTATTTTCACAAAACGAAGTTGAGAAATTTATTTTAAGCGGCTCTTACATTGAAGCAAAGCAAATACCAATTCAATTGTCAACTTCATACATAATACGCAAAACTGGATCGTCGAACATATTTTTCAAAAACCGAAAAACACGATTTATATTTTTTTTTTTTCAATGATCATGTTTTAACGACCTCCAATTATATTAATATATAGGTATTGATGACGGGCTATAGGTCATAGTTTTTTTTATTTTCCCATAGGTTGCACTAATTTATTTTTGACGATCTCCATATTATGTTAAAACATTGTTTTTCGTTTCAATATAATATCCTTGGAAAATGTTTCTTTTGGTGGCAGTAGCAGCTTCAAATACACGCCACTGGTCTCTAACAGCACTAATGGTTACATTTGGTGCCAATGTGAACTTGCCTACTAGAAGTTCATATGTCAGAATTGTATACATTTTCCTTTGATTTTCTGATACTGATTGACGAACTTACTTTTGTAGTAAATTTATCAAGTAGCTAAATTGTTTTTGCCGCTCTAAATGATGAAAAATGAGACAAATATAGATTGTGATCATACGGGCCTTAACAACATTAATTACAAGTCACTTATCAGTTGGTTTATATTATTGAATTAACATTCGAACAGCTTGAAACACTATCCTTCCAATTCTTGACTATTATCACCTTCGGGGCACCATCACTCACTCATTTAACGGATGCAAATTCAGAAGCACCGCTCGGAACGATACCCATTGATGAGTTATCAAAATCGAATTCTCTATCTGCTTCCTATAGCCGATGTGTTGATGTGTACCTGCCTACCTACAACCGCTCCCAGAATTTAAAACGGGAAATTTATTTCCTCTTGATTGCCGTTTTTGTAGGCGATAATCAAAAGCCATTTAGTGACAATGAAATCGTTAATCTATCAACAAATTTTCATTCGTCTGTTTACATTAAGACCCAAAGGGGAAAACCGGCAGATCTCATCGTCTTCAGAGACACAATGGACATCAGCAACAGAACGCCCCCCGATAGCAGTTGTATTGTTGTCAAACTTGCGTTGACGCGTTTATTAGTTAACGTTCTGGGAAATCCTTTACCTCTATACAAGGTGTTTTGACACAAGATGAATGTCTTCATGATGAATCAACTCACCGCTTTACCAATTTAATGATGCTGACGAGGATGGATCGTTTATTTGTCAGTATAGGTGTCAGAAATGAATTTCCCATCAGCAGGATAACTAATCGATGGTATTTCTTTCCAATTTGTTTATTAACACATCTCAGATTAATTTAAAAAAAAATATAAATAAATAAATATATATTTCGTCTCAAATTTCCTGACACGTTATCTGAGCAGCACCTACAATTATTTGTGTTCTTAAAATATCTACTGCCAGTTGGTTCGGGCACGGTTGGGGCCTATTACGCGAGTGATGTATTACGGTCGGGTAGGTATTCAAAAGAATGAATATATGTGGTCTCTTAATTAATTTATTGTGTAAAGCAATATAGGATCTGCTGCCGGAACGGAGTGATTTATACTTAAAATGCTAATGATATATTTTATACAAGGCAATAAAATAAAACATCCTATTGTGGTTATTGAAATGAAATTTGAGTTAACACACCATCAGCCGTCTTGACACAATATAATATTACTGGTACATTATTTGAAGCGTTTTTTGTGCATCCAAACTTTCCTTGCAGATCCATTTACGACGAGCTTATATCCGTGAGTTGTTAGACATACTTTACACTGAAATTGGTTCCGTCCACCTAATGGTTGTTCTCTGTATCAGTACTGTATTGCACATGGACATGATCTGGCTGTCATTTTGAAAATGGAGAGCCGATCCCGAGAGACTGCTATTTTTTAATACTACTTACTTCTCTGGCAATGCCGTACAAATGTTACTTCTCTCCTTCAACTGTTTAAAGTAGTAGTTGTAAGTCCACTAGAAATATATCTCCAGGAACCAAGTTCCAAAGAAGCGTCATTATAGTTCCAGTCAAATGTTCTTTTCTTAAATTTAGGGAGAAATCCCTTCTTTGCGAATTCTTTATGACAGCAAGGTATCCAGCAGATTGATATTTTAAAAGGTTAATAGTTAAGAACAGATCGAGAAGAAGTTGACTCACATTGAGTGAATTTGTCATTTAGAGTCAAACAGTGAGGGTTTTCAAGAAAAAAGATTCTTACGGCGCACGTTGAGGCAATAACGCCCTAAAAAAAACTCGTACAATTTGTTATTGCAAAATGTTTCGACATTTTGGGTGTTATATCTTTCCCAGGGTTCATTTTTTTGTTTGACAATAAAGTAAAGCCCAAAATTACCCCCTTCGGGTAGGGGTTAGAAAATACCTGAGGTAGACATGCCTGTCGTAACAGGCGACTAAAATCCACGTCTTTGTCTTTGACGCAAAACCTATCAAAAAGTATGTCGGCAGAATCTATGAATTATATTACTCCAGGTGGTACTCACGAACGTGAAAGTCCATCCATGGTCTTTTCGACTACGGTCGGGGCAAGGATTCTGGAGGCTCCACCCAACATACTAAAAATGAGCTTCGTCTCTTCAGGCGATGATACAGGTCCGGGTCCAGCGCTCGTTTCTGAAGAGTCCTGATGCGGTTCATTATCCGACTCGTTCGGGAAAATGGACTGGAAGGAGGGAGAAATTGGCGGAAGAGTTTTACCAAGTATTCCTAATCTCTGTTAAGCTCAACATAGTCGGGCAGGCCACCGAAATCTGCGCACTCCGATGGGCTTCTGACTAAGAGCCAAAGGAATAGGAGAAGGAGGAAGGCTTTGTTCGCGCGGCGCAAAGAGGCTCAATCAGCTGAAGGCGCAAGCGCTAAACTTTGTCCGCTCCCGGTGGCGAAGTGGAAAAGAATGAGGTCGGCGGATGGTACTTTCTCTCTTAGACTTGACGCTCCCTCCTGTTCTCTCGACTCAAACAGGGCAAAACGAAGAAGTGGACCCTCTTCTACGTATTAAACTGCAATTTATTTTTGGGCTTTATTTTTATCTTGTTGTTTATTTTTGGGCGCTATGCATTTTTTTGGGCGTTATTTCCAAATCGGGCGCTATTTTCTTGGGCGTTATTGCCTAACGCCGATTGTTATGTCATTGCTTCTGCAGTTTTGTTCACGCTACAATATTCGGCGATTGATCCACGGGCCAAATGTAAATTCAATTCGTACGTGGATGCGGAGGTGCTGCTAAACTTCTTATGCAGCAGAGCATCAAGGGTTAAGGAAAGCTTTAGGAAGGTGGAACAAAACTTCCGCGAGGATCCGAGAGTTTCAATTCGGAAACAGCGTCCACTTTGGGCCTCTTCCGAAACTATCGTTTATGAAATTAAAAAAAAAAACTTGAAATATGTATGAACTTGTTAAAATTTAATTGGAAAATGTAAAATAAGCTTAATTTTTTCGAAACAATGTTGCAGAGATTCAGTACCGTGAATTTCATTTTCATAAGCGACGAAGCCCACTTCCACCTAAGTGGGAACATGTAATACACGTTTAAATCACCAACACTGACCAATAGTAGGTACCTATGTAAGTGTTTGAAGCGTCAAGCGTGTGACACGCAACGCGATTTCAACACTGTGTGGGACTAAATGGACAGCATTTTTATGAAGTCATTTAAAAAAATTAAAAATCTTTTGTTTTAAGTTTTTATAAACGGGACACTTCCCGTCAAAAGAGAATTTAAACAAGGCGACGCGTTGTGTCATGCGACTTTTTCATCACCGAATACTTGAAAGAATTGTCCAATGTTCACAAAGTAAGGTGGTTAGGGACTTTATATAGCTCGACTTCGCTTTAAACTCTGATAATTACACCTCCGCAGAAATCAAAAGAAGAGTTACACTTACCAAACGCTGTTTGTTTGACCTGCTAAGAAGGCAACCTGACTAGTAAGGCCTTGTCAAGAAACACTACAGAAACTCTATATAAGAGCCTCATCATCCCAGTGCTGCTCTAAGTCGCAGAAGCATGGACGTTAACAAAGGCGGATGAAGATCTTCTTGGTCGTTTCGAACGCCAAGTTCTTCAAGTATTTTTTGATCCCGTTTGCGTTGACGGACCATGGAGGAGGAGATGCACCAGCGAACTTTACGAGCTGTATAGCAACATCGACCTGGTCAGAGAAGTACGTGAATCAGTCGACTTAAATGGCTACGACATGTGGAATGAATCGACACTAACCCTCCGGCCCGAAGAGACTTCGATTCTCCAACCCAGAGTGACAACGCGTTAGAGGAAGACCTCGCGCGCACAACTCACAAGTGGACCTCAACCAACCTGGATAGAGGCATTTAGTTATAGATCGGGCTAACCAGAGAGGCGTGTTGATTAAGGCCCAGGTTCACCCCGTACTGAAGCCGCATCTAACTAAGTAAAAAGGTAGTTCATTTTGATTAATGGGGGTTAGGTCCACTTGGAACTATGTTGTTTAATTCATTTCAGCAGTTATCCGTTCAAAATCAATCTTTGATGCACGATTCACTAAAATGAACCAAAATAATGGCATCTTGTTAATTTTTTTAAGCGCATTCTTAAACTGCTTAATCATTGAATTACAGGAAGTTCTATTAAATTCAAATTAATTAAAAACAGTTTAAATAAAAATGAATGCCTTATTAGATCATCGTCTACAAAGTCAAAGAATTATTTATCTAAGGATGTTAAAATTTAATCAGATGTGGATAAATATGTACAATGTGCTGGCATAGCAATTTTTATGAAATCTTTAAGCAATTTGTCAAATTATAGAACGGAAAAATTCAAATTCAAACTTAAACTAGTTAATGACAAATATATACTGACTCTATGCCTAACTTGTCACCAAAAAAAAGAAACCTCATTCATCAGAACTTTGGTAATCCGAAAACCAAATGATTTCTGCTTTCATCAAATTTGTAGCTATTATAAGAACATTAACCAGTTAAACCCTGTCGAATATTGTTGTACTAAATTAACATATTTTTGTAATAAATTAAACTAGTAAAAGAATTTATGATTTATTCTTCATCTATAACCCCCCGTGGGCATTTAAATGACTTTAAAATATTCCTCTAGTAAAATGCTATTAGCTTAATCAACGCGCCTAAAGCCAACAATTTATTGGGAGGCTTTTGTAAGTTATAGCTTAATTATCAAGTCAAGAAAGTCTAAAAAAAAAATTTTCGCATTCAAGTTGAAATTTGAAAATACATAATTGGTTCACTGAATTGCTATAAACTAATCGTTGATAACGGCTCATAATAACAATGAGGGATAACCTTAGTTTTTAAAAGATTTGGCTCGCTCTCGCAGAAAGCTAATTTAACTACGTTGCTATGTTTTGCTGACATTTTACTAATATACCTACTCACCTATATACCTGAACCACACTATAATAGGTACTGCGTTCAGTCGCTCGTGCATTTGACATTTTAATTTTTTAGAAAAGAACATAGACCATAGAACCATTGACATACTATACATGGACTGCTAGTGAAATGTCAGTTTCATACAAACCTGCGAGGAAAAATGAAGCAAACATAAGCACTAGCCCTTTTGGTTCAGTGCGGCGAAAGTAGGAAAGAGATTTCAACCTCTGTGCGCCTTTGCTATTTTTTTACATAGAACGTAGTGCCATTCATTGTAGAAACATTGCAACTGCGCAAAAATAACGACTTATTCAAATTATTTCAAACGACCTATAAAACAGATGGCAGTATGGCACACTCAGCACACAAACCTCGACACAAACCAAATCGCACGAATTGCTCGATGACATTTGAGTGTTTTCGTTTCTCTCCGCCGTGAACCAAAAGAGCTAGGGCTTATTTTTGCTTCAACGAAAAATTGGCTGCTAGCAGTCCATGTATAGTATGTCAATGCATAGAACGGAGTATTGTCATTCAGTCATTAAATGGACAAATCTCACGTTCAAATTATTTAAACTCCTCACTCTCAATGAAACACGTCAATTGCAATTGATTTATAACGCGAACTGGCACCGACTATTATTTAGTTTCATTGCCGAATCCATTATCCAAATGTCCTTCAGATTTAATTAAAATATGTCCTATGTCACTAAAAGCATTAAGGTAGCCATCACTGTGTATTATCCATCATAATATTGTCGCCATATCGGTGTGCACAAAGCTCCTTACTCCTGTCTCACTGATGTCCATATTCGCATTCACAACCAATTACAAATACAGATTGAAATGCTAATTCTGATTTGGGTCAAGGTATAATAGCATTATTGTCTAATTTTCATTGTCTTTTCCACCTATTGGTCGGTTAGTATCTCGAAAAGAAAACATTTCTCTTTCCTTCTTCAAGGCCCTTAAATCATGCCCTTTGAACGTTACACACTGCTGGGAGGCTTTGCGGGATGCCGACTTAATTAAACCCTAATGACAGCCTTCTGGTCGGTTTAACTTAACCACACGTTATACCTACGTATGGATGCCTACACATAATGTAGTTTTGGAACACCTTTTCGACGACAACATCGGCACGAGTCCCGTACGACCACGTATCTCTGTCTGTATACATAATTATGTGATGTCGTTGTCGGGTAATTAACTCGACGATGGACGAAGTGGACAATTTAAAAGGCAAATTTGCTACCCAGCCATCAATCAGGTCTCAACAGTCCTGAACGTCAGCGAACTGATGTGGTGCGTGAAACCGTTTACGTTTTAACCGTGTGGTATAATTTATGCGAAAGAAATTAAATCACCTAGCTTCTGGTATGGGATTTCGTTTCATTTTCAGATTGTATCTTGTCTTGTTTCTTGTATATAATACAAAATTAAGATATTTTCGCAAATTACCTGCTGATGAATGCCTTTCGAAAACAGTATAAGGTACAAGAGAGTGAAAAGAAATTGTTTTTTGTGTGTAACTTTTTTTTCTTATTAAGATTGTAATTTACTATTTCAATATAGTCGAGAGAAACGTTGTCCTAGCCATTAGGAGAAGTTTCATTAAGAAAGGAAAAATTACCATGGGACGGGTTTTTTGACTGAACACACATTCTACTCTTAACTATACTGAGAAAACGTGAATGGCAGTGGTGTCCTGTTAGAAAATCTTAGATGGTTCAATTGTATATTCGTCTGATTTGGAAATTTCTGTTTTAGTACCTTGGAAATATACTTCTTAACTTTAACTTTAACTTTTCGTAAACGAAAATCCACTCCGCCACTGCATATTCCAACTTGGGAACACCATTACTGGGCTGATATACAACAACTTCGTTATTAGAAGTCACACTGAATTTCTGTTGGAAAATATACTAGTAGCCAGGTACAAATGGCAGTCGGGGAGAATCTTGTCAATAGAAAAGGTACCAATCTCGTGTACAGGCAAAGACTACCACTGCATTAAATTAATTCTCATCAATTGTCAGTGAATTTTTATTTTTGAAGGTGAACACTCCGCCAGAGGTATTCGTAGTAGCCTAATATCAGCAAGGGACGAACCGCGTCGCTTTGCCCCCATCCCCCTTGACCGACGCTCACGCTTTGCCGTAGAGGGCGTAATCTCAACCCGAACTTCGACGCTCACGCTTGCCATAGAGCTCGCCAGCGTTACCGAATACCGATGGGCAATTTGAAAATGGCTCCAAAAAAGGTCGCCCGAGCCAAATAATGCGTGTAACAATTTTTTTTCAAAAAGTGTAAGAAATGGGAAAAAAATGTAACAAACTAAAAAAAATTTGTTTGTCCACCGTAAATGTGTTTAACAAATAAAAAAAAAAAACAAAAAAAAGAGACAAAAGTATTAACCATCGAAGTAGATTTCAATTTTTATTTCAAAAACTTTATTTAGAATATTGTCAACGGCGAGACAGAAAAATATTAAGGTATATTCACAACGCGTAAATGTCACATAAGGAGAATAGTTTACACAGACCTTATAATTTTCCGCGACGATTTTGGCGCACAGTCGTATGAATTGTTGTTTGATTCACAGTTGATTTACGCAATTACAAATGTAATTCGCTTAGGGGTGTTCACTTAAAGGTTAAAGCACCGCAGAAATTTATACATTTACGAGCTGCATAAATTGATCAGATTAAGTGATACACTTATTGTTGTATTTTATCGTTCCTTCCTATTCCCATTCCCACTCGCAGTTTGACGTTTTGTAAACAAACAGATACCTTGACAGAAATGCTTGAAGTTTCTTCGAAAGAAAAAAGTGCTGTCAGTTGAACTCTTCAATATTTTTTAACGAGAAAAACAAAACAAATTTTAATGGAAAAAAGTGTAACAAAGCGAACATTGTAACAACATTTCTAAATGATTAAAAAGTGTAAAACTTTTGTTACACTTGTATCATTGTGGCAATGCTGCCCACCCAATTTAACGAAAAAAAAACTGCTTTCAGGTTTAAATTATATCTACAGTTTATTAATAAAAAGATAAAAGAGAATTTAGATGATTCTTCGTTTTTTTTTGTTTGGTCTTGAATCAAGGTTGTTTAGAAAATTCGGAAAATCCCAAATGAAAAGCCGGAAAATCAAAAATTTTTTTTTACATAAATATCCACTTGAGCAGGGAATATTAACCACCAATGATCGCAAAGCTAGAAAACCACCATACCGTTTGAACTTATAATCCTTGTTATTGGCCCAAAGGAGTTTCTGCCAAGTTTAGTCAAAATTGGAAAAAGGGGCTTGGCACCTACCAAAAAAAAAATGCATTTCAAAAGTTATAAGATTGTTAACATTGATGTGCATTATTGTCCATACAAATTTTAACAGGGTGGGATTGGAAATCGGGGAATGGCACGACACTTAGCATGAAGAAAAAATTATTATAATGAAATATGTTGCAAATTTTATGCTCTACAATTTTGTAGTAGATGTTAACATCATTGGAGCAATAGAAACTGAGATAATTGCGAAATAACTTACGACGCAGACACGAAATTTTATGAGACTTTTGAGACAACTTTTAGAAAGCCAAAATTAAGGTATATACCAAAATTCAGCTTATTATCTCTCATTCCGAAATTTACCCCTTTTTTATGCGTTTTGCCCGCGTTCCATTGACCGCTAGATGACTACCGCGCATGTCAAACTCCATATAAAAAAACAGACATTTCATCATTTGCGCTAGAGCTCTAGTCGTGTGTATGCTGTCAACAAAAAGCGATACACAACATCGACGAATCGGAACCTCATAATAGACAGATATAGCTTTCAGGGTGTTAGGGGCTTTATGTACATTTATTCGGCTTTAAACTCTGAAAGTAGCATATTATAAGAAATTAAGCGAAGAATTACGCTTGATATCCACTGTTTCTTAGGCCCAAGAAGGTAATCGAATTAAGACATTGTCAAGAAATACTGTGGAGAATCTATATGCGACTTTCATTACAAACCTAAACCATGCACGGAAGCATGGGAAAACGAATACATTTTTGGCCATTTTTAACTTAGAAGTCTTCTAGTGGTTTTCGGTTCCGTTTGCGTTCCGATTGGAATTGGAGAAGGAGATTTAACAACGAACTCTAGGACGCTCCAAAAAATTATACAGGAAACAACACCAACGATTTTTAAATTAAATTTAGGGCCTTATTTCCTAATGAAAATTGGGGTCTTATTTCATTATAAAATAAGAACCCAAAAGAACGAGTGCAAAGACAAAAAATGTGCACGACTGGGTCGCACGAAACTTTCTCGTTTATTGCGAATCTCGCAGAGTCATTTCAACAAATTTTACGTTTAAAATTATTTCCACTTATTACGTACATCTTACGTAGGTTTAGTAACTGAACACTTGTTAACTAAACGCGTAATACATACTACATAGACATTATGTACGTATTAACTACAACACTTTATTACTTACTTTCAAATTTCACCCCAACGGACATTTGAATGAGGCAAGGAGGCGATGAATTTCGAATTCTCATTTTTGATTATTATTTAAAAAAAGTGGTCTCAATAGGGTTGCCGTTTTGAAATCCGCCTTCCAGTCAGATTTGACTGGGAAAAAATCAGTCAAAAACCTAAAATCCAGTCAAAAAATCAGTCAAAGAAATTCAAACAAAAATCCAGCTAAAAATCCAGTCATGAAAATAAAAATCCAAGTAAAAGTGTTATCAATGGTCTGGCCGTTGCTTTTGATCCCCTTCACTGCATACATAAACAAGTCATGCAAAAATTTAGCCATGTGAGGCATGGGCTGGGCATTGGTCTAATGTTGACTAATGAACTACTTGACCGATATAGCCTATATTTTCAATATCAACCTGAACGGTAGAAAGAAGTCCTCTGACAGAATTTCATTCGCTTAGGTCGATTCCTTTCCTTTTGACGCTATATTGTGTTTTCATCAGAAAGACAGACAGGCAGAACTACATTGCTAAATCGATTCAGATTCAGAACTTGATCCTGGTCAAATCCGGTGACTCTTACTTAACGTTACAAACGTAATGATAAAGGAAATATTCCTTCATGTGGAGGGTATACAAAATGTATTAACTTATAAATGAACTTTATATAGCAATCTCTCTGAGCGCTTCAATTGTCTCCTCATCATTTGCATCAACATACATAATGTCGAATATTTTATTGCTGCTTCTGTAAGTAATATTAGTACCAACCAATTATTTTGTTACTTCGGCTGGTATAGGAAAGTTGAACCTCACACAACTGCTAAATTTTCAGTTTCAAATATTTGTTTGTAAGTTGGCAAAGGCAAGTACTTGTGCAAATGCAAACGCATAAATTGGTTCATTATGAGTGGGATATGCTTCCAAGCTCAGAGCAACAAAAATAGTGAAATTTAAGCAATATTTGTTCGTTTTTTCTTTTTTTTTTTCTATTTCCACTTTGAATTTAAAAATTTATATTGATAGAAAAGTGATATTACACGAAACATTTAAAAACAGTCAAACAAAATTCGTATCCAGCTAAAAAACCAGCCGGCTGGATTTTAAAAAATCTTCCAGCTAAATGCATATCAATCCAGTCAGATCTGACTGGAAAGCAGTCAAAATGGCAACGCTCGTCTCAATTGTCGGGATTTGGTTTGGGTAGTCATTTTTGCGAAATATTAATAAAACGGCAATATTAGAGTTTTCTGAGAAAAACTAAGTACGTGATCATGTTTAAAATGCTTATGTTGTCTTAAATATGGATTTTGATCAAAATCGTTAGAGCGGTTTTTTATGCTGACAAATGTTACAATTTGGATTCGAAGAGCACTGTTATTAAACTGTTTAGCTGAAAACTGAGTACGACGTATTCTTCAGGATGTAAACATTACTTAGTAGTTACATTTTTAACCAAATCGAAAATGGCGTTTTCGAGATATAAGTAGTTTTTAAAGTACCGTTTTTGTGGAAATCGAAGGACGCATTTATGGTTCAAAAAACACTGTTTTTGAACTGTTTAGCTTAAAACTGAGCAAATGGTATTACTATGGATTTAAGCATTACCTGAAAGTAACATTCTTATCATAATCGAAAATGGCGTTTTAGAGATATGAGCAGTTTTTTAAAATACTATTGTTAGGGATTTTGGTGGATATCAAAGGACGCAGTCTTTTTAGAGAAAAACTGAGTTTACTATCAAGTTAAAAATAACAATAGTACCTACCTTAAAAATAAGATTATTTTTTAAATTGTTTTTACCGTTTTCGAGAAAAAGCCAATTTTCAAAACTGCCGTTGCTGGACATTTTAGCGAAAAACTGGGTATGCAGTCATGTTAAACACGCTTACATTAACTCAACTATCAATTTTGGTTCAAATCGTTAGAGCCGTTTTCGAAGAAATCTAAATATAGACATATTTCGTAATATTTCGTATAATTTTTATATGGGAGGTACCGTTAATATTAGGGCTAGCATAAAAAAAAATCGTCTCTAGCGGGAAGCCCAAAAACTCTAAATACGAAGTTTGAAGCAAATCCGTCCAAGCGTTTAGATTCCCCAGGGGTGGGACAGACAGACATACGGACGGACAGAATTGCGAGACCCACTTTTTTGAGTTCCCCTATCATCTCGAGTTCGAAATTTTGTACGAAAACAATATCTTTCTCTTACTACGTATACGAGAAAGTTAAAAATAAATAACGCTCCGAAAAAGTATACAGGAAACAACTTGCCCCAAATTTGGGGCATTATTTCATTTCCTCTTTTGGGGCCTTATTTCCTGCAGCCGTGCGAAAGACTGAATAATGACATCTTTGGGCGGGAGGAAAATAATGAGTGAAAACTTTGCCAAAGAAAAAAAAGGAAATACGAGTCAATAGAAAAAATGTCACTCCAAAAATGAGGTTCGAAAGTTTTAACAAAAGTTAAACAGAATATGTCAAGGCTACAAAGCTAGAGACGAAACCTGCAAGGACTATTCCCTATCCCCTGCTCGATATAGTGCAGCGAGTTTAGAAAGACCACATTTTCAGACTGTTAAACGGCAATGTCCACCGCATGGTCACCCTGTCAGGTAGTGAATATTGACGCCGCGATGTTTATGTTAGACAATACATTTGCTAAAAGCTGAAACCGGAGTTGCAATCTTTTGCAGGTCTGTTGTTCTTATTCACGTATAGCGTGTACCAATGACATTGGTATAATTGGAAGAACTCGCCGAGGTTCTAGCGGTGCAGTAGTTGGTACTGTTCAGTCTAGCATCCGCGGCTGGGGCTGAACGTAACAATGGGCTATTAAGGGACTCTGGGTCTTACCAATACTCATTTTTAACGCTCAAATTAAATGACGGTGATAATACAAAAGCAAACACATTCATATAGAAGTTTTCGCCATTAAGAGTTTGCCAAATGTTAGCCTGGTACACTTAAAAATTATTAAAAGTAGGTACCTCGCTTTGTCTACCTAGGGACATTAAGTGAAGAATTACTTTTGACAACCGCTGTTTTTGTGGCAATTGTTGTTCAGTAAAGCCTTCGGCATGATGGGCTCTGTCAATTATAATTATCGATGTAATCATTCTGTCGATTTGTATTGAAGGATTCCGGAAACAAAGGGAGTAAGTAGGACTATTTTTTTTTTAATTGCAATAATGGCAAATACAACAAAGGTCATTTTCGCAATCATTTTCTAAAGTTACAAGAAGGAAACAGGGCAAAAATCAAACACACAAGTATATTTTTTATTCATATATTTTCGATCGCCATTCATTTTCTACATCTAGTAAATCGTTTGCTGCCTCCTGGATAATTCAAAGAACTGCATCTCAATTAACATGTTAATTTCTGCCTGCCTGTTCACCCCACTGTGGCGAAGTAATAACGCCCCAAATGCATTTATTATCTTGAAAAGATCCGACCTGATGAAGGTGTTGATTGGTAAATGATGCTTTCCCACCAAAACCCAGAAAAATACGTTACCCATCATCAATCCAAAAGTCGAGCGGACTCATGAATTTCTCAGTAAGAAATCCCATTTAAAATGTTGACAGCGATATTTTTTCATATAGTGATTGCGCCTTCGACACGTCGTCGTGTACCTAAAATCACGTCATACCAACGCAACCCATTAACAATCATCAACTCCTCGCCACAGGTATCTATAGCGGCATGCCGGATAATTTCCAATCCCCGCACTGAAATGAAGGCTGAGCTGATGCAGCGACCTATCATCATCCTCATAATGATTGTCAGCGGTGGCAGAGTGCATCCATGGTGTGTCCTAAACGAAAGATCTCGCGCACTGCGTCAGCCAATCTAATTATAAGCGGTCGCCTTTCAGTTTAATTTATGATAGCCTCGTTGAGATGAGAGAACCCCCAATCAATTTGGGTCAGCGAAATCGATTCTCAGGGTCTGTTGGGTCCCTTCTTGAGCCGACTTAAACACCAGACCGCACTTCGATGGCGGTTGAGTAAACATTTTACGGACAACCTGGTAGTTACCGCCGACCATGGTTGCCCGCTTGGAAAAAGCGTGCGTAGGGGATTAATCGCGCCAGCCATTTATCCGTCTTTTCCCAGTGTAAGTGATTGAAATTAATTGGCTGGTGATTGCGGTCTACACCGGGTCTGTTATCAACACCGCGTCATGTGGTCAATACCTATACCGTGCGAGACGGCAATTCAGGGAATTGGTGATGGTCGCTGTGGCACAGGCTGGGCGAGATGTGAGAGATGATTATAATTATTAATTTTTCGTGTTAATCTAGTTAGTGGTGATGTATGGGTGCGGGGGGTCCTCATGCAGGTGATTTGTTGGCATGTCGTTAAACTCCTAGACACAAACCATTGTAAATGTTCTATGCTAGCGAAAGCTTTCTACCCATTCCCAAGGTAACACCTACATAATAAATTCATAGTTACCATCGAAAGAAAGCGCAACCATTGTTCCTTTTGTCTGATTCATGGCGTGTGTTAAAAAATAAAACTGTGACCACACACATTATGCTACAGAGGCAGACGTATAAATCAAATGATGCTGTGCGGCGAAAAACCATTCAAAATAGGGAATTCTTTTCCGTCGTGTCCTGTGATGTGCGTTGTGCAAAACATTCCGTTGTCTATGCGGGCATAGTTGTTACACGCCTTCCGTTCGGCTGGAGCTTACAGCTGGTTTTTTGAAAGCGTATATTGTTCCTGCTCCTGGCAGCGGAAGCCGGAACATTATGAAAATGTGTATTCTTTTGTTTTCGGGGTGAGAACGGATTAGCACGACACAATAATTAATTATGTTTCGCTGTGGTCAGCAGAACAGTTTTTGCTGCGAACGGTGCGAAAATGTTCACCATTTGCATAGTTTCGGGGGGGTACAGCTTCGGACTTTGGTGGTTGAAGCAAAAGGTTTTTGCGTGACAACATGGTGTTACTGTGATTAGGGGGAAAGCGGGAGACTTGAACATATGGGAGACTTGAGACACTCTTAATAACTCGCTTAAATTCCATTCAAATCCAATGAATTTAAATGTATGTGATGCAGAAAATGACGCGCTACTTGCATACAAAAGGAATTCTAAATCGTTCGTTCACTTTTTTTGGTGGAGGAGAAAATGTGTTTTTCAGTACGAAAACTTAAAAAAAAAAAATTTATATTTTCTCCATAAAATTTATGTGTAACATTGTTTGTAAATAATATTGATGTTACCTAATAATATTGATATTTGACTTTGTAAATACTAGCATAAAACTATGCTGGCATGTATTTAACAAAAATTATAAATGTTATTTTGTTAAAAAATGTGTACGGGAGACTTGAGACAGTTTCTGAGGGGAGAGTTGATCAGTGGCTTTTGCCTATGTGATGCCATATATTTATAAAAAATTAAATTATTTATTAATTTTTGTTTTGTTTCGGAAGTCCATTTAGTTTTTTTTACCTCTATTTTATGTTTAAAAACTGAATTACTTAGTTTTTTTTTATATATGTACTATGTATAAACGTTTGTAACATTTTATTATAAGTCTTTTATATTTTTATTTTAAAACATTAAACATAACTTTTTGTTTGTAGATAATACCACAAAATTAATAAAAATTAATTCTATTCAGATTGAAAGTTGTTATATTATTTGTTTTATTGTTTTGTTTATAGAATTTGAGCATGTTCAAGTCTCCCCAAAGGGGTGTTCAAGTCTCCCGGTGGTAGGGGAGACTTGAGCCGAAAATCTGTTTTCAAACATTTGGCATTTGTCAAAAATCTCTGGTGTTTATTTTAAGTTGATTGGACTTTTCTTAAAATAGATTTATGTAGCTAGAAAAAAATGCATTTAATATGTGGTAGCGGTCAATAAAAAAAATTGTATGAACGATTTAACAAAAAGTGGCTCAAGTCTCCCGCTTTCCCCCTACTTTTCATGTTAAAATGAAGCAAGAAAAATTATTAAAAATTTAATTAAAACGAAGAAAGGCTGTTTGCAAATCTGCGGCAGAAGTTATGCTTCTGATGGCATTTACATGTTGTTACAAGTTGAAATCCTTGTATTGGACTGGACAGGTGTGGGTAGGGTAGGTAACTTAAATGTTGGTAACTATCTGGGGAAAAGTAGCTAGTTCAGAAGGCAAGGGCTGCACACTAATTATTTCGGTCACATACGGTACAGAGTGTATTTCAACAAATAGAATACATAATAAAGTATGTAAGCTACGAGTAGGTACACGACATACGTCTGGCGTCAATTCGACGTCAGAGTCATAAAAAGGTGCATGTCGTGTACTCGACATATTTTTGACGCTGACATATGCTGGCATGCGTCTGTCACCCATACGTCCGGCTCAGAAAATCGTTCGTACTCGGAAAATCGTTTTGCATGCCAGAATTTTATGGCATCTTAAAGTTAATATGTCACTACGAATTGATATGTCACGGCACGAATTTCAGACACGACATATCCTACTGAAAAACGTGCATGTCGATGAGAACGTATTTTGTTTTGTTTGCTTTGTTTTGAAATTGTTTGGGTGAATTTAATTAATTTTGTTTTTAATTTAAATGCAAGCGTGCGTTTGTAGTGCGATTATAGGATACGGAATATTGTGGACTCAACGGACCATTGGTAACGGCCAATCATCTTTTGAAAGCGGTTCCATATTTTCACACAATATTTACGGCAGACAGGATCTACTAGTCTGTTAGACAGCCTAGTTAGTCAGTTGATGGTTTCTTACCACCGATGCCAATGGTCTTCACCACTTGATGCTGTCTGCATACGAATTTTCAGTACGTTGAACAATGCGCTGTCGGCCATGCTACTGGCAATAAAGAATTTACCCTTAAAAGTGATTAGCTATCTACTTTTCAAATGTTATACCGATCAAAAGTGGGCGCAGTAGCGCAGTGGTTAGTGTGCTGGACTACTGTGCGAGGGATCCCAGGTTCGAACCCCGGAAAAACACAAATTACATCTCAAAGTTGTTTCTACTGCGCCACCTCTCGCGAACGTCTGACAAACATCCGAGAGTATGACTGTCATGAAAAAGCTTCTCAATTCAGCCGTTCGGACTCGGCATAAAATTGTAGGTCCTTTCCATTCGTCCCAAAAATAGAAACTCACACAAAACGAATGGTTGCGAGAAGCTAGGCCTTGGGTGTCACCCGCCTGTTGCGCCACCTATTTATTTATTTATTTTTTTTTTTATACCGATCAAAAAGGGGTTAAAAACTAACTTTAGCGGAATGGGCTGTTATAACGTTGTTGAGTCAGGACAAACTCTAGGTACGAGCTTGATTTACGTTTGGTGATTTTGAAGTGAAGCCTTTTATGGCTCGTTGGGCAGTAATTCCGAACTAAGGACGATGCAAAACGAAAATTATTACACTCGAGCTTGAAGTATAGGCTAGTAATGGCTCGCTTCGTATGATAAGGCTTTAAGAATGTTTTATGAAGATGTCATTGAAATTGGATATAAGTTCCGTGAAAGGACTGATTAAAAATTACATCTTTCTAAAATCTTCTTAAACAATTTCATTTTTGTCTTGTAAAAAGGTTACATACAATTTTTACCGAAAATATAAAAAAAGGCAGCCCTCCTATTCCTATCAAAAATAAATACATATGCCAGTCACCGTCGACATACGAATGTGCAAACAAAACGTGCATGCCGTGTACTCGGGATACTTTTCGCGCACATGCCACAATACATATTACGTTACGTGACATATTCTACATTCACCCTTATTGTCGTTGTCGTCTGTCGCAAACGACTGGCGACATTTGTCGTGTCGAGTCGTTTGGAATTTGATATTGCGTAACTGAAACAACTCGACTCTCTGAACTCTCACATTCTACATACATTCCACAAACTATACACATGCGGTTTGATATTTCAGTCGACGAATTTATATTTGGTCTGGTATGTTCTTTGTGAGTTGGTTAATTATTTAATAAAACAAATCAAAAATTAATAGTCTTGAGATGTTTTTTGAAAGCAGTGACGAAGAAGAAACCCAGAAAAAAGAGCTGATAAAGTTAAGGAGGGAAATTCTAATCCAAATCCATTGGATTTGCCCAACGTTAAGTGAGTGGTAGAAATAATTTAAATTGCAAACTGTTTTAATAACAATAATTATTTTCACATTTAAAATGTGTTCGAAGTCGAATGTGCTCGAAGACGATTCAGAGATAAGGTTATGTTGTCCCATTGCCGATTAACATCACTTTTGCTAGGCCTTCGTGAATGATTTTGCCAAAGGAATAATTTTCTGCATTTCGTTCAATAAATGTAGAAACTGTCTTTTATTTGTAATCTCCATTCTGCAAAATAATTATAACTGTCTTTTGGTTAATTAAAAATTAAGTACAACTTCTTTTCTTAACACATTATCACACAGTCGTCCACAAAATAATCGACGACAGAAATGTATCATTTCCACGACAAACGTCGTCACAAAACGCCTTACGCAATACCGACGATCGTCATCGAAAAATACAATCCACATTTTTTGACATTTCAGACGCCATTTGTCGATCGTTGCCGCGAAAAAAGTCGTTTATTTTCAATCGCCAATACCAAACAGTCGTGTCGTTTTTTTTTAGAGTCGTAAACGACAACGACAATAGGGGTGATTATGTCGAGCAATTATCGTGACGTCAGAGTGGCATCGTATTGCGTGTTTGGCATGTCGCATGTCGTGTACCTACTCATAACTTAAGTAGCGAAGTCCTACACACTTTCCTCCATTCGCCCTCCTCGCACACAGGACCAACAATCCGCCGAAGTATTTTTCTTTCGAAGGAGCCCAGTCTTGCTTATCTCCCTTCTTGCTTATCGTCCAGCACTCGGCGCCATAAAGCAGAACTGGCAGGATAAGGGTTCTGTAGAGCACTCATTTTGCCCTTCGATTTAGGAGTTTTGAACCCAGTAGTTTTGCCAAACCGAAGTAGCAACGGTTTCCTAGTACAATTCTTCGCCGGATCTCCACTAGGGTGTCATTCGTGGGGTTCATGTTTACTCCGAGGTAAGTGAACTCCTTAACTACCTCGAAGTTGTTTAGAAAAAAAGAAAATGATAAAATAAAAACTAATTGTTTTATGGAAAGCAACATTGATGCTATTACCAAATTATATTGGCATTCGTTAGCTCATTGACCAATTACACTAACTACCAAGTCAACATAGTCAGGATCTGTTCTGTTTACAAAAATATTTCAGTCCAATATTAACAAAAATTGGATTCTAGCAATGGATAGCCGGATCAGTCAAAATGATTTTGACAAAGTAATAAATAAATATAACCCTCCCTGAAATCCTGCCTTCATAAATAATTACGTATTTCAAAGAATAAGATAATTACCCTATGGCGCCTCATTTATTTTTTATTTTTTTGCAATACCTGCCTCTCAAGGTACGAGTACGCACAGCTATTATTTGCATGCATACATATCCCGCCCTTTCCATTTAATTATTAACGGAAACATTTACATTCTTAATTATTAAGTACTTAAGGTACCTACCTACCTACCTAGAATCGTCCTTTTTTCAGAGAATATTTACATAATTTGGGAAAAACTCATCATGTCTTACGTTTATATAAGTGCATTAAAAGACCTGTATAAATCTGTAGCATTATAAGGGCTAAGCGGTCTAACCGAATTACTCAGTCTTCTACAAGTTTCCAAAGTGAAAAGAACACATTTAAAAATATAAACCATGTATTTGCCGAAAATTCGACTTCTAAAATACATGATCCATTCGGTTATTTGTGTTATTGTCAAGGCTCGCAGTCTTAGAAAAGAATATCAAAAATCTCGGTAAAATTAACTCACATCTCTAGCCAGAGAACAGTGCAATAAGATCAAGTTAATAATCGACTAGATGTGGAATATTGCAGATGAACTGAATGAATGTCTTGTTGGTATGACAAATTTGAAGCTACTTCGAAAGAGTGTTGATGCGAATTGACTTGAAGCTATAGCAAATCCACTTAGTGATATTTTGAATTAGCTAAAAGATGTACATATTTAGGAATTTAAAAAACTATTGAAGAGAAACAATTCAGTATTTCATTAAAATATTTATTTAATTTTTTTTTTATAAATATTCTTATTAAATGTAATTAAAGTTAAATTTATCAGTAATTTATACAATGCAATCGTAAAAATATTGTAGGTATGTATAATTATAAATCAATACACATTACAAATGGTATTGTTCAAGTTTCTGATGAAAAAAAAAAAAATGGTTACAATATGCAATTTATTTCATTTAATTAATATGTTAAATTTGCTTTTATATTTAAATTTTATTAATAACTACAAAAACAAAATAATAATTATATGCTTTACTGGAAAATATATATTACAATTGATATCTAAACACTAATTGAAGACAATTGAATTATTTTTTTTTATTTTTTGTAAGACAATTTTTCACAACACAAACCATATATGAAAAATAAACACTGTAATATTCACACACAACAGAAAATGCATACAAACGAAAAGAAGACATTCTTTAAATATTGTTAGATTACATACTATTCATCATAAGTATTTTGTATTATTTTGCGTTATTTAACAAGAAAATCGTTTTTAGTAACTCATTACCAGTCATTTTTGTTTTATATAGAATTATTTTTAAAAACAAAAAATTAAAAATGTATGGTAAACGCAAATCAATCCCTGATTCCTGCCAAAGTCGTAAGTTTGTATTTTTTTTTTTTTAGTTTTGGCACAATTACGATAAAAATTATAGAAATGTGCAACAAAAGTTCAATAGATTGTATTAAGAAAATAAAAGAAATAAATTTGCATTAAAACTAAGTAACAACAATGAAAATATTTATAACAGAGAAGAATCAAACTTAATTTGCAGTGTAAACGACATTTTTTTTTATTTTAAGAAAAAATGGACGGATGTGCTGTGCATATGTTTTATGTTCTATTTTTCAATTCTGTAACAATAAAATCGATTGACTGAGGAGAAAGAGTTATGGACCAGTCAAAGAATTAAGAAAAAAATACGTTGGATCACTAAACCAAAATGGATTACGGAAGGAAATTCAACTGATATGTTTAGGAAGAAACATGATAACGATGTCTTTTGCTCTCTATTTGCCTAATTAACACAAACGACAGAGTACATCAATTTGGAAATATATTTACCTATTTGTTTCATTTTTTTTTAAATTAACATTTTGTCTATCTGACATAAGAAAACAATTTAGCAATAGGTGTGTTTGGAAGGGAATTTTGCTCAAATTTCAGAAATGATTCCTTAATAAAAATCTATCGCTCTTGGGTATAGGTAATATGGAAACGGTCTTAAAGACAAGTGGTAATAATTCATAGTACATTCTTTTATATTGCTTATGAAGTACAGAATTCAATAACCAGTCTACAATAGATAATCTACAAAGAAACACACCTTATTCGCACACAGTGGAATGAAAACAATTTGTGTGGGTCTATGAGTTCGTTTGTTGAGGTACCAGATGTGGATTTTGAAACGCGTCTATTACCAAACTTTGAATATAACAAACTAAAATAAGCCCATAAGTTCATCATTAAAAAAGCCACAAACAAATATCTCTACTTGAAAGTATCAACACAAATAATGTTTGCCACGAAAATATCGAAAACAGATTCAAGCTAAATCCCCTCCTTACAACACCTTTACAAAAAATGATAACTAAATCGCAACACAGAAGAGCTAGAAGAGCTCTAAAAAGCTTAAAATCTTTACAAATATTTGGCAAGGATACCAAAATAATTTTTAACATTCATTTTTTTTTTATATAATTTACTTTAATTTAGTGAAAATTTGTTTAACTTTTACCCTGCATTATCAAGTATTGTATCGATGAAGGCCGAAACCCCCTCAACGTTAAAACGAGCTATCAGTCAAATCTTAATGGGTCTGGCGGTAGCCATGGTGTAGTGGTTTACTTTTCACCCGAGTGGTTCGAAACACAGCGTGCGATGTAAAATAAAGATAATGAAGCTGTCTACCAGCCTGAAAAAAATACATCGGGACCCTACCCTAATCTGTGTTTCGTACTCTCTATTTCGAAAGCGGTATGAGATCTCCAAAAAGCTTTTATAAAATCGTTTTTTGCCTTTTCTTTTAAAGAACGCGCAGAACAACGTCAAATACAGGGTGGCGCATTGACGATGCTATAGCCGCGATTATATCTTGAACCCGCGATTATATCTTGAACCCAAACATAGGGATCTGGATGGTATGGTCTTTGTGCGATGCTTCCAGATTAATGTCAAAGGCAATAATATACCGAAAATCGAAAGTGTTACACAGTGTGATTTTAAAAGCGAAATAGAATTGACTTTCGGAACAAAATAGAGAGTAAGGCCCCTGGTCTCCAAGCTGCACGAAACCACGGAGGGAGATGGAAGCAAACTCAGTACTGAACAAGCGGATGTTTTGGAATAAAGGAGAGAAAAAAGTTGCCAGTTTAAATTACTTAAGTGACGACTAAGTTCCACTTTGCCATAGCGTTCTTATTCAGGATCGCAGCAACGATTGATAAGTGCGTTAATTTTCTCTATTATACCTTCAGTGGTTATCAAAACAGGTATAAAAACCTAGGTCTAGAGTTTCACAAACACTCGTGGGACGAAACCGAAAGGCTGAATTGAGAAGCTCTATTGGCACAGTTTGTTTGTCTACCATGTTTGTCAGTCTTTCGCCAGATGTGGCACATGGAAATGCCTTAGAATGTAAATTGTGATCAAGCGGGTTGTAGTTTTAGGCTTTCTTTTTCTTCTTTTAGAAATAAAACTGTAGGTATTACCTACCTCCGTAAAATATTTCACTCGCTTTAATGTGGCTAGGATTAGTTGATAGTAGAAAATAAAACGGCGGACTATTCGTATTACTTACGAGAATAAATTGTTCTTATTGATGCAAATTGAAAATTCGAAAAATTATGTTACTCAATGGTTCCCCCATAGCTTACGAACGTCTGAATAGCACGAAAGAGTAGGTAAAACAACAACTATCCTCAGAAGCTTCTTAAATTAATATTTAGAAGACAGCAGATCCTTCCCTCCCTTGTTCCTTCCATTCATGGCAAAATAATGAAAGCGTCCCTCACACACGACTGGCTGGTAAGAAGCTATGCCTAGACCTTTCGTGTCCAATACTTTGTTACATTTTCTAATAAATTACACAGTTTGATTTTCACTCACTAGATCGAATTAGCAGCCACTTTCCAGTCAAATATTGCTATACCAAAATTTATCTATAGACTATATTAAGTCCATATGGTTGGTCACAACTCACAGTATGTAAGCATGTCCATTGTTCTTGCTGATAAGTCTTAAAATCAGAAGCAACCATACCGCTTGGCCAAAAATGAAAGTGTATACCATGGATCAAAGAATTTTTCGTATTTTATAGGTGTAACAAGTAATACCTACTAAAGTAACGAGGAACTACCGTAAAATATGTGAACAAATGAAATCTGCATCTTAACGAAATCAGGCGCGTTTACGAACTTCTGGAGGTGTCATTTTATCATCACTGCCTGTGACTTTTGTGATTGCAATTACACGGCGAGAAATGTAATGTAATTGTCGAGGTACGATATTTCCTAAACCAGTATGGTATTGAAGACGCTGAGGTTATTATTCGATAAATATTTGTTTTGTTCCAGCACGCAAACAATTTTATGAAATCTTACTAAATCCTATTCCCGTGTACGTGCAAATTCGTCGTGAGAGAGTGATATAATATTACTTCCACAGAATATTACGAATTTTTATCTAAATTTCCGTTTGTTAGATTTTCATAAACTGTCCTACGGAACGTTTACGTGTTGTCTCTTGCTTAGAAAATGTTACGTTCCTTTTGCGAATTTGATAGGTAGGCTAAAAAATGTGCCATTTTTCAATCAATCAAATGGTATAGCGAACAGTCCTTTAGGCATTAGGAAATAGGAAGGAAACTTAAATGTTTCTTTGGACCCACCAAGCCCAATACCATGTTCAAACAAAACTTTCGAAATCATGGGGATTTGGGACCACGAAAGCAAATCGCCTGAAAAATAGCTAGCCTTTGGTCTGATGGAAATCATTATGCAATGACGCTTTATTTGAAACCGCTCGAATGTGTCAGGTGCTGAACTCTTCACCCACTTTCGAATCATGACTAGAAGTAACGATACCACGATAGCATTTTGTACTCATCTGTAGGTACGTTACGTTAGCTTGGCAAAAATAGCGTATTCGGATTTGAATTTTTGATTAACGAGAACTACAACGAAGCAACCTCTGTTCGTTGTTGAGGAGCTGTACACTTGAACAGCTGAATATTTTAGTTGGCACATTTTGTATAGAAAGCGATTTCAATTGGCTTTTTATCCTGTTTCAGTTACGGTTTAAAGGCAATTATTCAACTGTATTGGAAACCAATGAATAGAAAGACAAAGTCGGCTTGATGCATGTCTTGGCCGTTCATTTTAGTATTGGCTATAGATCGATCGAAGAGGCTTAAGAAAGAGGTTCGTTCTCAGTTTCCTGCTTCTCGGATGAAAAGTCGCTTGTGAACATACGAATGGTTCAACAAAATATCGTTTGCTCACGCCACCAATCAAATACATGCCAATATATACTAGGAAGTCAATGTTCATCTACGATTACAACTATGTTTACCACAAAAGTGGTGTCGACACATTGGACAAAATGGTGAGCGGCTTTACCTGCAAAAGCAAAGGAAAAGCAATCATTAGTGGATGCGCGTGGAGTTGCAGCTTTTTGAGCTACGCCATCAGGTTCAGAAACATCAAACGTGAAAATCGGAATTGGCTCTAAGAAAATACATAATAAAACACGTCACCTGCTCCAAACAAATCGCGGAAATAAATATCACTTACTTATCGCCTTCATGTAGACTAAAGGTTCGTCTCAAAGATGATAGCCATCTAAAAAAAGACACCAAAACAATAGCCGTTTGTTCTCTGCGTTACAAGCCTTATATTCGAAATTTTGAGCAGTGCTAACTTGTAAAGTTCAATAGCGCTTCTGACGGTGAATATTCGGACGAGGATGACATTTCATTCAGCCTAGGTCCATCTAAACCGGGTCCACTCACTAACATATGGAAGTAAAAGACTCCAATTTGTCATATACCACCCAAACACAATAATACGTTGGTCGAAGTGCACATATTCATTTCTAAGGTTAAACATCTAACCAAAGGGACAGCTGACATAAGGTTACCGATTCCTTAAATCACACGACTTACAATAGCAACGCAGGGTAAAAGTAGACCAATTTCGTATCTCCTAAGTCGATTTCACAATCCGAATTGTTAGCTAGAAATGTAGGTAGTATAAATGTTTTCAAATTTGTTGAAGAAAAAGCAAGAATACTTAACGATTCCTTTTACTATTGTATGTATATATAAGAATAATATTCAATTATAATTTCTTGGGGCATTTGGCGTCGTTCGTTATTTATTTGTTATTCTATTAGTATATATATATATTTTTTAAAATTAATTAGCGTTAAATTTGAAAAGTTTAGTTTTTCCCTTTTTTTCTGTTTTGTGTTTGTATTATGCTTTTATAATAAATATAAATACATTACGTTTCCTGTTCAATGTGAATTTAATTGATATTGCATTTATGTTCATTTGCAATTGGGCTTTTCTTTCATTTTATTTTAGTTTATACAAATATATATTGTGTATATTTATTAAGAGCATTTATTTGTTAACAATGTAATTAGTTTATATTTATTGGAAAGCCACGTTATGTTTTTTTTTTGTTATAATTAAATATTCCCTTAAGCATTAGTTTTTAGATTTAAAAAGATATCAAACTCAATTTGCCACATTATTTGTTGTTTTCTTTGATGTTCTCTCAAATTTGGAAGCATGAATGTTTTTAAAATGGAAAATTTATTGCATTTTGAAATATACTCGGACCGCAACAAAATAAAATAAAAGCGGCAGTATATAATATAATTTGTTTCGTTTTATCGTTCAAAATGTTTTTGGCTTTGCTTTTCAATTGTTCACCAAGTGATTGGGCGAACAACATATGCAATGAAAAGATTTCCATTTCGGCGATATATAATTTTCTACACCTATTGATACAATGTTGAATTGTTTGTTTTGCTTTGACTTATACAATATTATAATAAGAACGTTTCTTAGAATACGAATTCACAAACAAAAAAATCTTTCGCAGGCGAATCACTTAAACTTTGAAAACAAAAAAAAGAACAAAACAAATATAGAACTAAATAGAATTTTTGATTTAATGAAACAGAATTATTATTATTAGTTAACTAGAGGTAAACTATTATTATGCTATGTATAGTTATAGACTAAATTTTTTACACACTAGGAGTTATTCTCACAGTCATCGGGTTTGTGCTTACTTCGGACATTGCTGAGTAGATCGGCGCAATTGTTTACCATTGTTAGGAAATCACCGTTTTCCAGATTCACCTCGTTGCCGCTGAATGGTGAGGATGTGTTTTGCGACAAGCTTTTATCGTTCCTGTAAGAAAGGTAGACAATGCAAGTTAATAATGTCAAGATAGAGGGGGCTGGAATGTTAAATTTTTGTGAATTGCAGTCATTGTTGTTGATTTAACAGAAATGCGGAAATTGTACTAAAGGTTACTAAAAACGGGCACTTTATCAAAGTAAATTCTGGTAACAGTACATTTTTCATTCTTCTAAAATAATCGATAACAATATTCTCTATTCTCTAGTGAAGCCGATTGGATCTCGGACTATAAATTATGGGATCTTTGTGACATATTTTTTCCTATATGTGCGAGCGATCTTATGAATATCGGTAGATTGGTTGGCAACTACGCTGTAACTACGCTACACCTCTCTAAACCCCGCAATTAAGCGACACCAACCGGAAACATCAAACATCCCACATCACAGCCATGGGAACTATCACAGGATGCAACCTCATGGCAAACGATGACTATGCTTTCACAAAAATGTCTACTGGCCTGTCATCTACCGGAACACCCAAACCAATTGCCTACATCCAACCAGGACAACTCAGGCCCAACTTCGCTCGTGCTCATGTAACATACTAAATGGTTACATGTCTCGCCTAGACCCCAACATTGAGAATAGACACCCTGACTGTACAATATCTTTTTAACTGACCGGCGAGTCCAACCACAGAAATGCTATAGTTCCTTCCAAATAAATTGACACATTTCCTCGGACTTACTACTAGGTTTAGGTTCCACATTTCACTTTCACTCGAAATGAAATCGGAAATGAATATTTGTGTTCTACATCTTACTGTATTCGATTTCGATTTCAGAATTTTCGGAATTGTGATTTCGAAACAATTTCGGAGTTTCCGAATCGCTCGAAATGCAGAACACTGAAAACGAATTCACTCGATTTCTGAAACCTAGCTGTTAGAACCGGAAACGAATTGACGGATAAGGCTGCTAAAACAATAACAACATGGGTCTGCATGCCAAGGTATATTCATGATGCCGATGCGAAAAGAAAATCAAAAGTTTTTGAGTCCGCCATCAAATGATTACACGACGAGAATGGGATTGGTTAGTGAGTTGTCTTGTCGAGTATGCCATGCCTAAGAGTGCTATCCCACGTAAATTCAAGCAAAGTGATTTTGCAGTTGCCAATTTTTTTTAGCCTAGCCTAGCTAGTCTCCACTTGACCTTTTTCGACTTCACAACTGATTTTAGGCATACAATTAGAATAAGAGAATTTGACGCAGATAGTGAAAGTGTGGAAGACGATCTAAAGATGCCGCTCAGCAAGGCATCATCAAACGGACAACTTTGTTTAAAGATCTTGATTTATATGCTTTGCAATAACCGTCAGCGGAATCATCGGATGTTATGTTTTTCTTTTTCCAAATGAAGAAGGAGAACATGTGGTTATCAAAAGCGAGTCGAGACACATTTACGCGGAATATATTTAGAAGACATTTGGCTCCATCAAGAACGCGCAACCCCAACGATCTCACTTTGGTGACAAAGTAACTTTATTGCTAACGATTTCTATGTGTAAAGAAAATGATACAAACACAAGACGCGGTTCATTGTCACCCTAACTTGGACGTGAATGGATATAAATACAGACGCCGGACAGTCGAATATCAATTAAAATTACTATTAACATGTAACTGGGTATAATTCCCATTCCCATTATACCCAGTCTGTATCCGTAGAAATATATCGGCAACTAAGTAGCCCATTTACCTCTATGGGCTGGAATATTAATACATAGAAGTACTCATTTCTGTTTTTACCACGATGGTAGATAGCATGCGAATCAAGGTCAAAAATAAATGGTCTCCTAATCTTCTTCTTCTTAAAGTTCCTCTCCGCTTCGGAGGTTGGAAATCATCATTTTTATAGTTTGTTTGTTTTTTACTCCTTTCATTATTTGTGCAGTCGAAAGATTGAGCCATGTCAGCCTTTGTGTCCCAACCGCTCTTCTTCCCTCTATCTTCCCTTGTATAACAAGTTGATGAAGTTTTCGAGTTTTTTTTTTTTTTTTTTTTACTAGATACACAAGCTCTCTTTTTTTCATTCCCATTCTTCTGAATACTTCTTCCTTTGTTATCCTATCAACCCAGGAAATACGTAATATTCGTCTGTATATCCACATTTCGAAGGCCTCTACTTTTCGTATGGTTGCTCTGTGTAACGTCCATGTTTCAACTCCATATAAGAGTACCGACCAAATGTAGCTTTTGACTAATCTTATTTTAGTTTTTCAATAGATTTCTCTGCTGCAAAACACTTTTTCATTTTGCAAAAAACTCTCCTCGCTTGTTCTATTCTGCACTCTATTTCTTTATTAGGATTTGCCTTATTGTTGATCATCGTTCCCAAGTATCTAATATTATCGACTTTTATTCCGCCGTCGTTTTCTGTGATTGCCTCCTGGAATATTTCTTCTGAGTACATGTTGAAAAGTGTGGGTGATAAAATGCATCCTTGTCTTACACCTCTTCGAATCGCTACTTGATCTGACTCCTCTCCTTCTACTGATATTTTCGCTTTTTGGCTTCAGTATAAATTTTCAATAACTCTTCTGTCATTCATGTCTATGTCTCCTAATAAACCGACACAAAAATATTGTTAAGGGTGGGTCTCCCTCAGCTACGAACTCTGTGCTCAAGTAAACGTGTTTACATGTATTAGTGCACAGAATTAAAAATAGCCGAGCACACCCTCCCTTACCAAGATCACAATTGTGACTGCAGAGTGCAGACTCGCTCAGCTCAATTAATAAAAATAATACAAAATTGTCTGCACAACAAAATAAATCAAAACAACCAAAGGGAAGGGAAAGGGACAAGCTGTGCTTGCTGTTGCTATTGCTCCTGTTGCTGCAAACGTTGTTTATCTAATACACTGAAACCAAAAGTGTGTGTGATATAGAATTTCCTAACGCACACTTATGAATATCGCCTTCGTCATCATAGCGACGTACAATCGCAATCGTAAGCACAAATCGAAATATTTTAATAATAATATCCAAAATCCATAATATGTATACAAATTTTCATTCCTGACCTTAGCTTTTATTTTTTGGCATTTTATGCTGGCTGTTTATAAAAACCTGTTAGGGCTAGTTTGTTATTATTGCTTTGTTTTGTGGGTTTGGGTTCCTTTTTAGTATATCTACATATTATATATTTATATAGAATATAAATCCTATCCAAAAACAAACGGCTGCAGCCCTGCTCGCACCATTTATGGATGTAGGTATAGATTATCTAATTTAATAAAAAGTTTGTCCTGATTGATTGGGGACGCCCAAATGGTAAGAGCCAAACTCAAGTTTCATCAAAGTTTATATAGGAAAATTCATATTTTCCATTCGATTGATGGATGGATATATGTTGTACATATGTATGTCCTATATGTACTACTCCCAAATATAGTGTTTGAAAAAAAAAAATAAAAATAGTTTTTGGCTTTTTTGGCATTTTTTTTTAATTATCCCCCTCCACCCTTTAGAAGAGACAAATTACTTATTGTAATTATCTTCACTCTACAGAGATATGACCGAGGATATGACTATAATGAGATCAATTTTGTAGATATACGGCAGCATCATGCGGAAAAAAAACAAGTAAAAGTGTTATCATCGGCCTGGCCGATGCTTTGATACCCTCCACTGTATGTACTGTATATGTACACGCATGTGTCTAATATTGGTTTTGTATGGGAGGTACCAGAACTACTTGACCGACATAGCCCATTTTCAATACCAACCTGACGACAGTAAAAAGAAGTCTTCTCACAAAATTTCATTCGCCTATGTCGATTCGTTTGGACGCTATTGTGTTTTCAACAGACAGACAGACGGACATGGCTAAATCGATTCAGAATGTGATCCTGATTCAGAATAATATATACTACTTTATAGGGTCTCCGGTGAATCCTTCTCGGCGTTACAAATGTAATGACAAAGTGATAATGTACCTTCCTGTGGAGGGTATAAAAATAACATGAACGAAGCCGGGTGTGACTGCCATGCTAGTACGTAGATAGATATTGAGTATGTATTAATAACTAAATTTAATGTGCACTGCGCGAACTCGCCAAGCGCCCTTGCAATCATATACGAACTGCGATCTTAACACAATACGTCTGACTCACTTGACTGGTCATGCAAAACATTGACCAATCATTATGATTTATGAAAAGATGACCATTTCAATACCTATCACCAATAAAAGCGGATGTTGTGTATATATACTTATACTACACACAATAATTTTCAAAATATTAAAACACACAACCACTAATCTATTTTGAAAAGTTCGGCCGAAAATAGGGAACAGCAAAGCAATCAACCCCTTTCCTCATACAGTAGGTATTTTATTTACGATGACCCAAAATTGCATTTAGGTAGTTTGATTTGAACTCAACTCATAATAAAAAAAATCATCATTCACCTCCCATCTCCCACTCCCATACATATTCTCAAATCTTCTCAAGCCCTCAATCCATATCAATCATCATTCATCATCCCTTAAAAATATTCCGCTCTCAATATAATTTTTCATTTTGATTTGATTTCCCTATCATATTCATAATTATGTTACGTACGTGTACCGTTTTGTAGGTAACGTCTACGATGATATTTATCCAATCTGCCTCTATGCCTCACAATGCTCGATTGACTTCAAACAACAACAATAATATTATTAAGTAATTAGTATGTATCTATCAGAAAACCAAAAAAAGGATCCAAACTTGTTTTCTCCATATCCCAGTGGCAACGAATGCGGCAAAACAACAATCTGCAAATTACAGACTCTCGCGAGAGAGCAAAATTATAGAGAAAACGATTAGCGCTGTGTCGGATATTTTGTGAACTACATTGCATATGTGAGCGTGAGTTCTGAAACAAAAATGAAACTGCTGTTAAATTGTTAACTTTTCAAAATGCAATTTTAACTATTTTATGAACCAAATCTTTAATTTGTATTCAATGAACGGATACATAAATGTTTGAATGTTATTCTGTTTTGAAAAGCTGACAAAAATAAGTTCTGGTTGCTCTACAAACACTGTTTCCTTTTGGTCACCTTAATTTGCAGATTATAATAGTTAAACTCAAAAAATCAAAATTCGAAGACGGTCACTAACTAATTTAACCCATTAACTATAAAATAAAATCATAAAAAAAATAAAAAAGTTCCATTTAGATATTGCCCCACCGGGGCGAAAAAAAAAACACCCAAAAAATGACGTTTTTGGGACTTTATGGTACATAAAAGTCAAAAAATAAAAATTCTAAGACGGTCACTAACAGCGTCTATTTATTTACTGTCGAAAGCCGTTTACTGCAATCAATTATCTCTTAAGCCCTGCAAGCCCCATCGGGGCGAAAAATCATATACCCTCGAACACCCAGCCTTAAACAAATTTACCGAGTCTGACAAATGGGGAAGCGAGGAGTAACAACGATTCTCGCTAGTTGGGATTGACCCTGACAATTTCTGTTGGGAGATTATGTCGAATTTCAGTCTATGAACTATAGTTTGAGAGGCGAAGAAACCCCGAGAGGACGACAATAAACAAAAAACACCCCGTAGCAATAACAACGCACAGAGGTTGGTCTTCTTCTCCGTTCTAATAACCAGTTAGCGGATTTGCACTCATCGCTCAGTTGGCGCAAGTGGTAGTCACTTGGTCAATTGACAAATCGAAATGCTATGTTAATTTCCTGACAGGGGAAAGCTGAAATATCCTCCCAACTCGATTATATACGGAAAATTGACTGTCAGAATTCAAACTATTCAAACAATCACTTAAAAGGAGTCTGATGATGAATTAGTGCGGTGTATTTCGAAATATCTATCATTCCTACCGAATTGACTGTGTCTACGAGTTGTTGTTAAAGTTATTCTCTCCAACAATAATTCATAAATTCAAACAATAGTTGAAAAGGGAATATTAAGCCAACCGAATGTTGTAAATCCGCTCGAATTCGTTTGGAAGGTATATGAGTGAATTCATGTTAAATGGTGGTCTGAAATGAACCTCCTTGTCAAGTAGTTCCTTTCTGTTTAATTTCAACATAGTTTAAGCAGCTGACAGTTTTCTTTTCAAACAACAAAAAAAACTACATCTTCACTTAATACACTCAATTTCCACAACTTACTTATTTGTTATGTTTGTTAACATTTGTTGTGTCATGATCACAGCATTTTCCAATTCCTTTAGCATCAGATTGTTGTTGCCAGTACTCGTGGGTGAGGAGTCTTCGCAATTCTTTAATTTAGCATGCAGCTGCATAGCAGCGGTAGTTGTTGTGTATAATTTATTAATTATATTGTACACTTGTGATTTTGCTGCAAAGAAAAATGTAAATTCATTCGTATTCGTAGTAATAACTTGCGAAAGATCTGCCTTACGATCAGATTGTTCTATATCGCGGGTTGGGAAATCTACGGGTTCGAAATTGCCACGAGCCTTCACCACATTCGGACTATTCATGACGGCCTTCTTGTGATCTAGTGACAGATTTCTGGGACGTGGAGGCACCACTGGTTTGCCACCATGTGTTGATGAACTACCGGGCGTCTCTTCTGAACTTGAATCGTCTTGTTGGCCTGATCCTAAAACACAAATCTCTGATTAGTTATAAGAAAAAACAAATTTAGGTCTGTATTGATACCATTGTTGAACGAAGTCTGAAGACCTTTACGCCGGCTGGAGGTTGCAGTTGTGGTTTTGTTACCATACTGCCTCGACGCAGCTAAGGACAAGAGAAAATTTTATTAATATGAAAATATGCAAATGCTGTTATCTAAGTTACCAATCGGGCCATTGGTTCTGCTTTGATTTTGAGCCGATGGCCTCACTGAGCCGCCTCTAACCGCATCCTCAGGTTCGGAGTCGCTCTACAATAAATTTCCATTACTTCAATGTAAGTGCGTTGGGCTTATGAACAACTTACCGCATTGTTAAGAACATTCATTGAAATACTCTGCGAGACTAACGCAGTACCTGGCGACTTGGTTCCCTGCAGACTATTCCGTTTGCTTGCTGAGCGTGAAGCTGGGCCAGTTCTGTGATTTGATCCGGACTTTTGGATCTGCGTAGGTGTCCCATTGGATTTAACATCTGAGAAAAAAATATGTTTAACAGTGCTATGGCTTAGACTTGGTGTACTCACTCTTTCCCATGTTTCCCATATGAAGGTCACTCAAAGAACATGCACGTCGAATGGATGAGTCTTCTATTTGCACAGGCATTAGGTTCTTATTAGTGGTTCCTGTAAAATTGGACGAAAACAGTTTAGGTGAAGTCATAACAAGTAAATTAGAAGTCCAATGACAGAAAATAAGTGTGTAAAGTACAAAAGTAACGAATAAAACAATTTGAAAGAGGAATCAACTAAATAATTGAGAAACAAATACAACTGATTCAAGAGGAAACGGAATAAGTAATAAAAATAAATTTTATAATTAGCTATGTTCACCGTCACGACTGAGTTGTCATGGATTCAAAAGCCGCAATGGCTGCTGGCAGTGCACTAAAGCGCGACTAATCATACATCAGATTTGTTAGCCCAAACGTCCACTAAAGTTAACATTTAAAGGTGAATGTTTGTGACACTACCTTTAGGAATGTGATCTGTCAATAAGACGAACACTAGCCGAATTACATGGCTCATCAATCTGGCTAATGTAAGAATGAGAGTGTTCCTTAGTGACCGACATAGTCAGCGTAGATATTTTGCACTCTGGTGGAGCTGTAACAATGAAAACAAAAAGAGAACCAATTCACAATGCAGAGAGCAGGTAAATCTAAAAACTGTTTATGGATATGTATACTGGAAAGGAACCATTTTTGCAAAAAAGTTTGTGCGTCAACTCAAATGCGAAATGACGAAAAGAAAACAACCAAAGAACGAATATCCAATATTTTAAACGAAATCATATAATGAACCACAACCAAAAGCAACACACTGTGAAAAAAAAGTCATCAAACCGAACGAGAACCGAGCAAAAATTCAAATAAAACCAACGAAAATGTGCCACTCCACGTGATCAAACCTTTGTCCTTGCCACCGCAGTCATTACGAATCTTCTCACTTTCATGTTCATCCGTATCGGTCATAAAGTCGAACGCTTGCAATTTGGCGCTCTCTAAGACATCTGGAAGACTTATATTCCTCGTCATTCTACTGTATTCGCTACCACCGACACCACAACCCGCCCGTTTCTGTTCAATCTCAATATCTCTCTCTATACCACGGGCCAGTTTGTCAAAGTTCATGGTCAAACTCTTCACGTAGCCCTTCTCTTTGGAATTGCACTCGAATGGTTTCATACGCGTCTCTGTCGCCAGCCGGATCTGCTCCAACTTGGTCTCCTCCATTTCAATCAGTTTGTTGATGATGTCAATCTTCTTGGCGATGTTGCGACACTGATTGCTTGTATTGTTGTCCAGCGAAGGCTGCTGAACATAAGTCTTTTCGTTCTGTGAGTTCTTCTTGCTCTTGTCGTCCTGAAACTCGTCGACTATGGGAGGCGGCTTTGTGTAGAGCTTCAGACTGTCCATGTTGTTATCGCGCTCGTTACCGTGTTCGGAGATGTACATCTCAAAGGATTTCTCCTCGTAGTCGGTTCGATTGCCGCTGGAACGGCTGCTACTGCAAGACGAGGACCTCTTGTCGCATGGGGTGTACTTGATTTGACTGACGGTGTTAAATCGAACGGAGATCTTGGGCCGGCTTCGCGATCGCATGCTTGACGCACGTCGAGATGATGATCCTCCGGTGTTTAATGATTTCTGACTTGATTTGAGACAACTGCTGTGGGAGCTCAAAGCACCGCTGCTGGCACTAGTACGCATGCTTTGTTGCTGCTTTTCACGTTCGAATTTCGCCAAGTTTCGCTCGAATTTGCGCACTACACTCGCCGTGCGCGAAGGGCAGGTTATGTCTTTGGTGTCGACGTCGAAACTGCACGACTTTTTCACCGACTGAGGAGCACCGCTTAGCACTGTCGACATAAGACTCTGGGGCTTCGCTGGAACGGGCGGCTTCTCGCCGACAGGCTTCTTTGTAAACATGTAATCATCGTACTCTTCGTTGCTGAGGGGGTGCTTCTTTTGCCGCTCATAGGCAAACTCCTTACTGAGTGACTTGTTAACGCCCGAATTGTATTGGGCGTTTTTGTATCTCATCGTGGGAATGTCATCATCGTTCTTAGGGGACTTTGGTGGTAGGCAGTCCGACAATCGCGGGTATGTTTCGGAAGAGTGAATGCTTGTTGGCGGCTTCTGGCAGTGAGCTTTGTCGGAAATCTCATTGAGTCCATAAGCAGAGACGTCGAAACTTTCATAGGTGCAATTCATAGACCTCTGCTGCATGTAGAAGTCCAACGAACTATATGTGTTCGGACTCGACCCGTATGATTTTGACACGTTGTCCATGACTCGCCCTTGAAGGAGATTCGCATAGGGTGCTCGCACGCGTTTTTTATCAAATAGCATTTCCAGAGGAGCGCTCTTGCAATCCGATTCATCCGAGAGGATGCTCTCCATGCTATTGTAGTAGCTGCCATCGCCGTACTCATCGGACAGCAGGCTCTCTTGACTCTTTTTGTCAGGATACTGAGTAAGGAAGAAGCTCGCACTTGAATGACGCTGAGTTTCGAGAAACTTCGCCTCATCCAAGTGGTCACCTGGTGGGCCTGCCGATGGATCATCGTTCAAAATATCCGACAGCGAGACATTCCGATGAATAGACTGATCGTAGAAGTCTTTGTAGATAAAGTACTCACTGACAGATCTTTTGGGTGCCGTTGATGATTTTTTCTGATGCTTCTTGCAGACGCTCTTCTTCTTGCGTCCAGCGCAATGATTCTTCTCATAGTCCAAGTCAAGGCTGCAGTTCTCCAACGAATCAGAGCTAAAGTTGCCCTCCTCGTCCTTTGGCGAATCTTTGTCCTTTTTCTTACCACCCGACGCGTGATGATGTGGATTGGGCAAACTATGAGTATTGCCCAAGCTATGCGGCACCGATGCCGAGGTAGATAGTCCCGTAGACTGTGCCTCATTCAGATCGCCGTACTTCTTCGTGATCTCTTCGATCATGCGCTCCGTATCTGTGTGGATCATATCGAGGATTGTCTTGGCATCGTCGCTATAAACCGAATGTCGTTTCGGTTCGGTGAAAATGATGTTCTTGTTGTTGCTTGGAAGGTTCCTCCAGTCGATCTCCTCGTGCACCGGTGAAACGGGACACGATTTGTAGTTCTTCAGGATGCTATAGGTTTTACGTGATTTCGATTGGCTAGTATTGTTGTTGGAAGATGTAGCGGAAGACTTGTCGTCATTGCTTATGTCTAGATTGCTTGGTTTTGAACGCGAACAAGTGGAAGAGGTGGTTTTGTCTGTTTGCTGAACAGTTGATGGCGTTAGAGTGGTGGTAGCGGTATAAACGCCAATATGGCGCGGATATGGAGGATAGTTTTGATGCAATTGACGCATTACATTGCAATTTTGAATGAGAACCGATTTCGAGGCAGCACAATTGAAGAACAAATTGGAGCTGTGCGTTTTGTATCCTAGTTTACCGTAAATTTTACCAAAGAGCAGCATGTTTTTTTTTTTTTTAGAAATATCAAATGATGCAGAATTGAGAGATTTAACTAGTTTTTGTTTTTTAATAATTTTCTACTCACCAGCTTTGATATAACGATTTGGTGTTCTAGGGTTTTCTGCATTTCCCGCGAGGCTAAGATCCGATATACTGTGGCTTCCGCGCAGCGGTCGATAACCCACCTAAAAGAGTTAAAAAAAATGCATTTATGAAGGAAACAATTTTACCGTGATGTGCATGTGGTTAAGAGGTATTAACAAAAGAAAATGCGGTTTTAGGTGACAGTAGAGAGTTGAGTTAAGAATTTCGTTTGTTTGTTAGATAGGCAATTCCAGCTGGAACGGCATTCGTTATTCGTTTAGTACTTGAAAATGTTTTTTAAGTAAATTTTGTGAATTGTTGCTGTAATAAGGTAAAACTGATCATGTCTGCAATACCCTCGGTAAGTAAGATGTTCTGCTGTCGATATCAAGCTCGATTTTAGGAATACATTTTAGAGCTTCTTTTAGTTTTAAGCTGGCAAATTTATGGTTAGGCAGTGCCCTAATCAGCAACTATAATAAAACTACCATCGGTTCCGAAGTCCATCAGCGAAAATTTATAGCGATAGCGATAACAACAAGTAAACTGTAAGGCTGATGAACTTGCCAAGCTCGAAACTACACTACCTATCGTACCAAGCAAATTTACCTTAGATATCCCGATCGCTACGTGTAAACTCATAATAAAGCTGGATGCCATCGAGAGAATAAACCTTAGGTGGACATGTGGCATGACATGTCAAGCGACAAAACAGATATGGCCAAAGCTGGATCTTGAAAGTTCTAAGAATTTGATATCTCTTGACAGAACGCCACAATAGGTGTCATTACTGGACACTGCCTTATAGGCAGACATGCAACAAGGCTTGGCGTACTCTCAAACGATTTTTCTAGAAGCTGTTTGAACGAGGAGGTGGAGGAGACCATTCATCACTTCCTCTGCACCTGACCGGCCTTCTACTACAAAGCTCTATACGATCTAACAAACCTAGACATCCGTAGTCTCTTGCGCTTTTTCTGTTTGGTTAATAATGAAAATTGACGTATATGATCTGCTGAGCAACCAGAAGCATTGCAAGAACTGCCAATGCATCCACAAAAATTTACCATTTGGTGTAGCTTCATTGGACCGTATTTCTTCGAAGATGAACAACAACGTTAAGGTCAATGGTGCTCTCTAACGTTCGCTGATTTCGGAATTTTTTTTTTGCCAAAATGGAAGAGCTGGATTTGGATGACATATGGTTTCAACAGGACGGCCGGCGCGACATGCCACACAGCATGCGAATACATGGACATATTGCGAGGCGAATTTGGCTTTCTTCCCGGCAGAAGCACAACCGACCAGTTATTCACTCTCAGAATGGTACTTGAGAAGGTTTCGTAGATTTGGAAAAAGAATACGACCAAGTCCCTGGTGGTAAACTCTGGACTGGAGTGTATTACATTACAGGAGTATGGAATTGACGGTTCTCTCTTGAGAGCCATTCAATCTCTTTACACAAACTGTAAAAGCTGTGTTTCACCTTTCACCGTGGGCGTTGGATTTCGCCAGGGGTGCGTCTTGTCTCCTCTCCTTTCCATTACTTATATAGAGCAGACTTGGAGAAGAATGTTTCGAATTGGGAGATCTGAGTGCTGGTCATCCTTGGGTCCTCTCAGATTGAACTTCACCGCGCACTCGATCGGTTTGTAGCCTTTTGTATTGAAGCTGAGATGAAAGTAAACGTGAACAAATCTGAAGTAATGGTAGTCTCCAGAACGCCTGTTCAATGCACTCTGCAATTCTGCATGTTAGTGGAGTCCCATTGAAACAGGTAGAGAAGTTTAAGTATCTCGGGGTCTTATTCACGCGTGATGGAAGGAGTAATGCTGAGTTCTCCTTTAGCCTTTAATTCAAAAGCACCAATATTTTCAAATTTGGTTTTTAAATTGAGTTCAACGATTAAGTTTAAGTGGCCCAAAAAGCAAAACAATATTTTTTCGGTTGCATTTACTGATAGCTCTAACCCACCGACGACGCCCAAAGATGGCATTAGCTATACTTTCGAAATGCTAGATCTTTTCCGTCGCATGAGCTCCTCCTTT
Source organism: Cheilosia soror (assembly GCA_949372485.1). Lineage (NCBI taxonomy): Eukaryota > Metazoa > Arthropoda > Insecta > Diptera > Syrphidae > Cheilosia > Cheilosia soror. The sequence continues at coordinate 126,249,533 of OX443561.1, forward strand.
TTTTTATCCAAATCCAGAGGTGTGCTGTATCCGCGTGCGTGAATTTTTTTTTTTTAACAAAGGACAGAAAAGCCTAGTCTTTGTTTGTTTGTCTGCTGCACAGTTCCATTGATCCGCCATGAGACAATTAGGTATATTTAGTCATTTTATCGAAGTTTTTTTTTTTGTAGGCAGGTAGTCTAATTGCATGTTTGTGGCATATTCTTTGCCGTCGATGCTTAGAGCATGAAGAAGGCTGAGCAGATCATCGTTTGTAGAGCAGCGGGTGGACATGTTCTCAGTGCACCCGTAATGCCGAAGCATAACAAGCGCAGAGTCTTCTCTATAGGACCTTTAGATTGGAGCTTTTGCCCAAAAACTATCATAACGATGCCGTATAGAATTATGGGTGTGATTACCGCGGTATTGGGCTAGTGCTTAAAGGATAGTATTGGGTCGAAGGTCCCATCTAGAACTGACAGCCCTTTTACAGGAGTATAGAGCAACTAGGGATTTCTTAGCGCGTTCGGCAATATTTTCTCGCCATAAAAGCATGCTGTTTGGGTTTATTTATAAATATTTGACGCTTTTAACGAATTTAAGTGGGGTTCCATTAGTTTTCGTAGAGCGAATTGCAAGATGTCAGAAAGTGTTTGAGGGTACTTTCCCGAAGTGAGTAAGGCGACGTCGTCCGTGTAGGCATTAGCTTTGCACCCAGATTGCAAAGTCATACATCCCCTTACAGACCCTTTTTTCTTTCGCAACTTTTTAAACAGACCAACGACCTGTAATTGGAGGTTTTTTCGATTCGCTTTCAGACCCTTGTCCGAGAGCCTACACTTTTTCTTTCTTTTACGTTGTAAATGGGCGGACCATTACGCACTACAAGAAATTGTATTTAGCCAAATATAAAGCAAGAAAATTACATGAAAACACAAAGTACTCCTTCCAATCGAATCCTCAGGGTACACGGCGGGTTCGAAGAAACAAAGTGGAGATCACTTGCAAAGTAGTGCATTCTTCGATAGCATTTATTTTTCTAACATAAGGCATTCATAACAATTATTATCAGTGCAGAGATACCCGCAAAAATAAATCATCCCAACTAAGATCAGCTTCCTCTCTATTTACCATGGTGATAGATTCTGTGATGCATCGAATAAAAAGTGGAGAATACGTTGAATACTTGGAGTGAAAAGGGCATTTATGCAATGACAACAATGGACACAATTTAGATATTTATATACACATAATATTAATTTGTTCAAACGCTCGATAATCCAATTTAATGTAACAGGTATTCGACTATAATAAGGATGGTGTGAATAATAATGACAGCAAAATATATACAATAAATGTATGTGTATGTATGTTGGTATGAGCTTCAAACAACAATCGAATTATTCAATCTGATTGCATCGGCCAATTGCCATATCAAAGGTATTATCGATTCTCCGATTCATTGCGTGCATGCAAAGTTAGAAAATCTAATTACTAATTACTGTACAAACAGCAAACATATGATTAAAAAAAACAACTCTAAATGACTATTTCAATGTTAATGGATTTACAGGTGAATGACGGGCAAATATTTTCAAAACATTAGCAAAGCTGTTAGCATTCTTTTCGGCAATATTCGTCTCTCCGATTAATACTTTTATTTTTTGGTTAGGATCATCTCTCACCTCTGGGATTGCACTATTCTTTTTAATTCCATTTTTGTAATTTCTTTGTCCCTAAAACAGTAATGATAAATAAAAAACAAAAGAAACAAAAAAGATAAATGAAAAAAAGACAACACAAGACAAATACAAACAAAAATTAAATAAATTTTGTTGAAAAAAAGGTGCAAAATGACTCTAAAGATGAAAACGAATAAGGTGCACAGCTCTGGGGCGGGAGAAAGTGAAACTAATTGTCACACTTTTTGCACAATCGAAGCACCATATAGCGTCAGGTTTAATAAAAACCAAAACTTACATTTTCCAACTTTTGTTTGGCCTCGCTTATCACCTTGAGCAGTTCCTCCTTCTTGGTACTGGTGTACGACTTGGTTATTGAAGGTGATTTGTTGTTTTCCGTGTTATGTTTGGCACTTATACTGCGACGAGCTGTACAAAATAAAGAGAACAACATTAATATTGAGGAATTTGTGAAAGTTTTGACAGTCTTACTTCTATCGCCACGTTCTGGGAACGCTGCTGGACCGTCGAGAGCTTGTTGCAGGAAACTGGATGAAGCTTGTGGAATGCTTTCCACACTACCACCCAATGTGGATGCTAGTGATCGATCGGCATTTTCTCCACTTGGAGTAGAGCCCTCATCCTCTGTATCGGAGGTGCCTGTTCCAGTGCCTGTACTCGCTGTATGTGATCCGCCGCTAAGGTTGAGTCCGACCTTCTCGAAATTTTTCCGTCGCATAGATTTGCGCAGTTCTTCCTCGTTCATGGCATTGACTTTGAATTCACTGCGGAGAAAAGAGATGCTAATGAGATGGCAAATAAGAGTGAAGGTATCTGTTGTCGACGACATTTCGACTTGAATATAGAGATACATATGGAAAATGCTGGGAGGTTTGCTTGAAACTACTTACGTTGGTGTTCCCGGTGAAATATTGGGATAGAACATTCCATGATCCGAACTCGTCCGCTCGCCATCCGAAATATCCTCCACGTCTCCATCGTGATCATTGTTCGACTCGAATCGCAATGAAGGCGGTACCCCCGAAGAGGAAGTTTTCTTCTTCTCAGGCACTGCTCTTGTCCCACTGATAGCACCACCGACAAACTTCAGTTCCCTCCTCGTCTCCATGCCGCTATCAATCGAGCTGTCCTCACTCAAATACGTCTGATTGTACATGATGTCCTTCGAACTGGCACTATTATAGTCCGACGTCTGAGTGTTGCCTACAAGAGCGCTACTATAAGGCGGAGCACCCAGCGGACTCTCCGAATTACTCCGTAAGTCAAGGGCATCCGTTTCAATTTGACCGCGCTGAGCCCATCGGCCACGCGGCTTAGGAACCCCGATAACCTGACTAGGACTCGAACTTAAACTGGGTGCATTCCCATCATCGTATGCCGTCTTTCGTTTCGCCCATTGAGGTAGTTGGCCCACATCGGAGAATTTATAGCCCGGAGTTAGGGGAACTTCGTCCATAAAGAGGCGACCTGGTGATAGGCCGAATTTCTCCTCCTCTGGCAGGGGAGATTCTATGATAATCTCGGAGATTGGACGCGGTAGAGGTGGATGACCGGAACGCAGTCGCTGCTGGGAGAGACGCGCCTGCATTGTGACAATCATATCGTGGGGAATCTGCCAGACAAATACACAACCATCACCGCTGGCCGATATCAGATGTTTGCAGTCGTTGGTGAAGGTGAGGCCAGTCACCAGCTCACTGTGTCCATACATTCGTGCCATGCACTCGTTAGAATAGTAATCGTAAACGGAAAGCGTTTTGTCTGTACATGAGGTAGCCACATAGATTCCGCTTGGGTCGAGACTCAGTTTGATTAGACTGCCATCGTCCGAATGGGAGCCCTTGAAGGTTTTTGTGTGTTTCTGATTCTGCGTGCCGTAGACTCTAATGTTGCGGTCCTGACACGCGGTTAGAATATGCTTGTTATTGCTGTCCACTTCCATGTCGTAGAGGGTTGTCTTACCCGAGCAATTGGTGCCGCGCAGGAATTGGTTACTCTGAAAAGTGCGGAACATGATCGACTTGTCCGCTCCGCACGATATCATCTGGAAGGCCAAACCGCTGCCGACGAACTTGATTGAGGTGATCGAACTCGAGTGATCGTCCAGTGTTTGCAAAATCACATATCCCTGATTGACGTCGAAAACATGAATCAATCGATCACGACTTGCACTGGCCAACAGTTTTCGATCGATCTTGTCATTGGTGTACTCCAGACACAGCACCTCGGAGTCATGAGCCTCGATTGTTGTGAGGAGCTTCAAATTGGCGAGATTGTAGATCCGAATATTCCCACTGCGATCCCCGCTCGCCAGGTGACTCAACTCTGGACTGATTTTGATGCAACGCACCCCGTTTCGACCGTCATAGCTGGACTTCTCCGGACTCGGCACAATCGAGTTGTCATTGTCTTTGATGAAGTTCAGTTCATCATCGATGTAGACCACCTTCAGCAGATCCTTGCTGTAAATGTTCTTGCGGTAGATTTCGTTGTTGGCACACCCATCCAGGCCCCACACTCTGATCGTATCATCCGAGGAGCACGTCAAAAAGCAATCCTCTGGCAGAGTTTGTGACATCTCTCGCTCAAGGTTGTATGGCACAGTTTCCACTCCCCAGATACACGTCGAGTGGTACAAAAACGAATGACTCTTGCCCACGCGCTTAATGTCCCTCATGTCCCAGATGTACAGACTGTGGTCGTTGTACACACAACTGACTTTCGCTCTAGTCTCGTCGTACACCATGGCAATGGTGTCCGGGTATTTGGCATTGTGTGGCACGGTCATTATGTGATTGATATGTACTCCGGCGGCCACATCCACCCCCAGATAGTGCGTCCTTGGCAAGGTTGTCATATACTCCAGTGTGGCCGCATTGAAGATCCTTATAATCGACTCGGCACAACCGACCAGAATAAACTGGGCTGTCACACAGATACAGTTGGCACTGGTCGTCCGACATGCGACCCATTTGTCCAACAGGCGGCGGGAATTGAACTCCACTAGATGTCCTTGGCGCGTTATCGCATACGTGCTGCTGTTGTTGCTATCAACATAATCAGCCTTTCCGCATGCGACCGCGCAAAAGTCATTGTTGCGTAGCTCTCCTAAAATGGCACTCCGGCCCATTAACGGCACGGGATCTTTGTACTGCTGAAAGGAATTAGCTTCAATTAGCAACGAATCTGAATACCAAATGGTGAATACTAACCTTTCGTCCTCCTTCCAGATACCAATACTTGACGTGTCGGTTGCCCACGGTAACAAAGTAACTGCCGTCCTCGCTAAAGCTCACCGCGGACACTTTGGCGCTGACTTTGTTTGATGCCATCTTGAGATTGGACTTCCAATCGAAGACATTGACTATCATGTCGTGTTGGGAACCAACCGACACCAGGTACTTGCCAGTCGGCGAAAACGCCTGCAATACAAAGATTATAGCAATCTGCTATTGGCTTCAGGGGATAGATGTATGACTTACCACACAGCTGACCGCATTCTTGTGACCAATAAATTCCGCCACCACATTGCCACCAATTGTGTCCTCCAGATTGCCATTCGGTGAGTCCAGTTCCCACACCTTGATGGCAGGATTTAGGCCACATTCACCTGTTGCCACGTAACGACCACATCGTGAGTACGCAACAGCGGTGATCGCCTTTCGCGATGTGTTCACAAGGTAAGCCTGAGTTTGCTTTTTGGCATTGAATAATATAACTGTGCACCTGGGGAAGAGAAGAAGTAAGAAATGTAAAATTAAATTGCAAAAATAGGAAGGAAAGGATGTTTGCGGTAGTAGAGCGCCACCAACCACCAACGTCGTATCCTCCGTGGCTTGTGAAATTAATGAATGAGATTGTTTTCTCTCGAGAGGAAGGACGAAAGTTTATTGTTCGTAGTAACTTTTTGCGCGCGTCCTACCCGTTGCAAACGGTTTCTCATTGTATTCTCAGTCATGGTTAAGATTTTTTTAATTGAATGCTGCTGCTACTGAGCGTGTAAATAAAAAAAGTTGTTCTGGGTAGTGGGTGTAAGGTATTATAATTTAATTTCTGGTCGCAATATAAAGAAGGAGCCTTTGAAAGGTAACTTTGGAGAATTTCTAAATTGCGATTTTAAGGAGTAGACTCGACTAATATAATCTGCGATGCAAAATGTAATATGCGGGGATTTTGTGTTTTTTTTTTATTGCGAAATCAATGCGAAGGACAAAGTTATAAAGATGCTCGTTAGGGTGTATAAGAGGACTGCATTTTTAATAAGTACGTCCTACGCCCATTATAAAGTGCAATGAATAGCTAAGGCTTAATTTAGTGTGATGAAGGAAGGCGTTAAGGTAAACTAAGACAAAATAAAAGCCTACAGCACAACAAGCTTCGCCGCAGAATGGTTTGTTGATTTCTGCAATGCCAATCATTTCATTATATGTTTGAGCACAAAATTTGACGGAAAATATGCTCGTTGGCAGCTGCGAGACAAGCAATATCCAAAGAAAATTGGCATTTCGTCATTTAGTCGCTGTTAGAGTTGTCGAATGGACGTATAAGGTGATATAGGGAAATTTGTTGGACATTTCTGCTATCCAACTGGAGTTCTCAGACACAATTACTGGTCCATTGTAGACGCTACACTAACCTTGTACACCTTCGTACTGCTGCTCTTGAAGATCCTTGCGCTACAATACGTTGGAACACTTATGTATATCGCATGCAGATAAGAGAACTACTGCGTAACCTCCTACGTGATTAGGTCAGATGCGTCCATGCAACGGATCGAAGGAAATAGGCAATAGGTGAGAGTTCTCCTAGTGAGTAGAAAAAGGAATGATCCTCAAGCTTCAATAAGCAGTGCGTTATATGAGTCTTACCTAATGTAGCTTAATGGGTAGTAACAAAAATCCGAGCACATGCGTTAAACTATTCAATCTAAGAAGAATTGAAACTACTCTACACCAGTCTACTGTTTTGTAGAAATTGTAGGAATTGACGGTTAACTCCTAAGAGCCATTATATTTATTTAAAACTAAACTGCTGAAGCTGTGTTTGGGAAACGTCGGGCGTCAATTTATAACACATTTCAACATAGGCTTTGGAATTTGTCAGGGGTGGCGAAAAACGTTTGTCATTGGGAGTACACAATTTGAATATTTCTTTGGGCGCTCCCAGACTGAACATTAGCGCGCGTACACAAGATGTATATAGCAGCATGTCTTAAAGCTGAAGGTAGCTGGAAGGTAAACGTATATAAATAAAGGTGATGGTCGTTTTCATAACGCCTGTGGAAATGTGCCATGCATCTGCATGCACGTAAGTGCAGTGCCATTTGAAACTGGTGGATAAGTTTCAGTATCGCGGCATTCTATTCACGAGCTATGCTGCATTTTCCTGTAACATTGATCAGGCTTAGTCTATTTTTCGACAGCCAGACAAATCTGTTATCAGTTGGACCAGTCTTGGTGATGTCAAAGCTAAGCTTTTGGTGTTTAATTCTGTTTAATTCGCGCATACAAGCTGTCGAAATGAGATTTCTTCGATGGATAACTGAGATCGTATAAGGATAACGAGAGTACGTGAGGTACTCAATGTTAAGCAGCTACTTCTCTGAACGGAGCGGTAGTTTTGATCACATGAAGTGTACGTCCCCAACCATATACATCTAGGAAGGCCCGGGATGGAATGGTTAGAAAATGTCTGACATTTTTGTCGTGACTGCTTGGTATCGGGGTATCGTTACGATTATTGTATAGCAAAATACCTAGTGCGGGTTTCCGGATACTGACAAGAAAAGTAAAAGTACGTAACAAAGTGTACTATTGTCTCCTCCTGTAGCTCAACTCTGAAAGCTCTTGAAAATATAGTTGTAGCTTGTAGGAGATACCCAAACTCTCGACTTGTCACGTAAGGTAATGGAACCTCTTTTGAGCAGTCCGGTGGACCTTCTATGGTCTTGTTTTGGCCTTATTTTTTTTAGAGATATTGCATTGATCCAGGTGGTGAGCCCATAAAAGATTCGCCATACCTAGTGAATCTGAGTGGGTAACGTAACGTATAGTGTAAACGATACTGGCGTTGCTATTTTGGGTACGTTTATACTATTTCTATCGCGTGCACATCCTCTATCAACCTCGTTACAGCAACAGTTCCCTGGGACAACGCAATGACTTGGAGCACAGCAAAGGGTGACGTTAAATTGGTTGAAAATCGCAGTCTGTCTTCGATTTTATTGTACTGCTTATGAGGGTCTTAACTATTTGGCAATACCGTATTTACCGCCAAAAAGTCATCGGCTTATCGAATGGCGGTGACTTCAATGCTGCAATGATCCTGCAATGAGAAGTCGTAGAAGGTTGTTCAGGTCTTTCGACAATACACCCGCACAGTCTTCATCTTGGTTTTCGACCATTGTACATGATATGGGGATGCTTTTAACAGCAAATTTTCCGCTTTCAAAGGTACAGCGTTATATAAATGTCAGAATATTCGGGCCATTAAAAAATTTGGGGAACAGGAAAATGTATCAAATACAGAGACATAAAGGGTGTTTTTTTAGAGGTATAGAACTTTAAGTTGGCAATACTATTTTAACTGGAGGCCATTTTGTCAGCTGTAAAGCGATTTTTTTTAGTTTGGTTTGGCATTTCAACATGAATAGACTGACGCCTGGAAAAACGCTTCCAAATTGTGCAAATTTATTTTGAAAATCATGGTTCTGTTCAAAATACGTATCGCGCACTACGTCCATTTTACTTTTGCTCACTTTTGGTTGAATGGATACGTCAATAAACAAAACTGCTGTATTTGGAATGATGATAATCCTCAAGTATATGTTGAGATATCCACAAAAAACTGACTGTTTGGTGTGCTTTATGGGTTGGTGGAATAATTGGTCTGTACTACTTTAAAAAAGATGCTGGCCAGAACGTTACAGTCAATGGTGATCGCCGCCATGATTACTGACTTTTTCGTTCATCAATTGAACAACCATGATGTGCAGGAGCTGTGGTTTCAACAAGACGGCGCAACATGTCACACAGGTCGTGCTACAATTGATTTATTGAAGGAAATGTTTGGTAACCGCATAGTTTCACGTTGCGGACCCGTGAATTGGCCTCCAAGATCGTGCGATTTAACAACGCCGCTTGACTATTTTCTGTGGGGATATGTGAAGTCGCTTGTCTACGCCGCCATTGACCACTTGGAGGACAACATTCGCAGGGTTATTGCGGATTTTGTCGCCGTATATCCGCAATAACGCAGCGAATGTTGTAGGAAAAAGTAATCGAAAATTGGACCTCTAGATTAGACTACGTCCGAGTCAGCCGTGGTGGTCATATGCCAGAAATCATATATTTAAATTATAATGCCAGAAGATTATCTTTCGAATAAAGCAAATTTCATGTCAATTTAAAAAAATTATCTTTGTTTTATTCCATTTCAAAGTTCTATACCTCTTAAAAAAAACACCCCTTACATACATTCTAATCGGCCATCACCTAGGGAAATTTTGGGCGCTCTTGGTTCGAGAATATTGATGTTTAGTGATAAGCTTCAGCACAATTTATCATTCGGTTCATATTTCACCCTGCACCATTAAAATTCATACATACAAGTATAATTAGCTTCATTAGCCTTCTCTACAAAAAATATCCCAACCCTTGCAACAAATCTTTGAAATCTATTCAGCCGATTTGCCGATTCGGAGAGCCTTACAATACTTGTACAACTTGTCAATCTATGTCAATACTGTTGCATAACAGAACAGTTCCAAATCCGTTTCAAAAGTTTTTTTACTTATTAATATGACCATTAGATCATATAGCGTAATCTGTACAGCATATTAGTGCAATAAAGATTCATGGATGAGAAGACTACACCATCAATAACTAATTCAATCGGCTTTTCCTGTCGAATATCAATTTCACTTGCATTCATACGATTCCAAGTGAACCGAAAACTCACGCGAGCGAAAACGTACATACTACAGTGCTTTGGGCTGGTTGGTGGCTCTTATGCACTTGGCAAATTGCACACATCATGTCAATGGGTTATGACATCGCATCCATGCATAAAGAATCACATTTTACCTTCATAGTGGTGGTGGTGGTGATGATGGCAGGCAGGGCAGTATATACATCCGAATAATGTGCAATGCGGTGGTGTTCTCGGATTTTCACTTCAATAAGCCGTTTCGGTCCCATTGCGGGGGAGATTATTGAATTGGGGACAATTTTTCGGTTGGAAAACTTTCTCTCCGAAAATAGTTTTTCACCACCTACAACAGAGTACGCTGCCATCAGCAGCCATCAGGTAAACCTTAAACGTCGTCCTTTGCAGAAATTGTCAAATTTTATCCTCAGATTAAATGCTTCCCTGTAGCGAAACAATTTTCTCTTCTCTTACAAGCGCAGGGAAAATGCTCAATTTGGCCCAAAAAGTTACAAGAGTTGATGGTGGGTATAACGAGAAGGTGACGACGTGCCTCTCATGGGTGAAGTGGGTAATTTCCTGTCAATGGTTGAAAGGAAATTAAGATGTATTTCCGGAAATGTTCTCCCCCGATGCAATGTATACATTTTTCACATCCACCAGCCACATCCTTTTAAGGTATGTATTTTAAATTGCACTTGTGGTTGTATTGTTCGCTGTGTGGTCTACCACATAATTAAATAGAGCAAAATAACAAAAAAAAAAAGCTTAGTTAGCGAAACAGCAGTTAAATGGAATGTTCTTGTAAACGCCTGAATAAATCTCCAACTGAAGCACTTTTCGCACTTGGTACTGTATACAAGTTGTATCTTCCTCGTAAATTTACCGCAGAACTTAATCGAAATAAACGGACTGCCAGGAAACTTTCAAAACTAATTTTTTGTTCATTCTTATTTTTGTTGCTGTACAGCTGTGAAGGAGGAGGAGGCAAGAATCCGAAAGGCCTGGAATCATGCCATTCAATTGGCAGCAATGCCTTTTTTCCTTTATAATGAAATACGATGGAAACCACACTAAAGTTCATTTCAAAAAAGGAGGCCGCTTCAGCCCAACTAAACCACTTGGATGTCATTGCAGAGAAACGGATCGAAGTGCAGCAGCAGCAGTGGTGGTGGTGGTCGGAGTTGGGCCATCAAACAAATTAAAAACAAAATAATATTTCGACCACATTGTTCGGCAGGGATATTAATAACAGTACTCAATGAAGAATTTGCTAACTTAAAGTACCAAGCAGCTACAGGTAAAAAGTTCCAGACCGCTGTTCGTTCGTATGCGCATTTGCATTTTTAATGGGCTGATGGTGCATCAGGGGCTATAATTTATTAATTTATTCTCCGTACATAAATGTCCAAGAGTTTTCCCAAACTTGAAGGGGAAATTTGTTTATAAGTGGATATTAAATAAAGAGAATAAATTGCGAAATTCTTGAAGGACGGGGTTTGGGAAAAATCACTTCCAATGACTTTGTTGTGCATCAGGTGGAAAGATCTGCGTTTACAAAGAGAGCTTTGAATTTATGTAAATCAGAACTGGTTAGGTGAGGGCATTTCTGCAGCACTAGAAAATATTTTTCACATGAAACCAATTTTAGCAGAAGTACAACGTGTCATTTTATGTCATTTTAAATGTCCCACCTATTTGGGTGTGGGTTGTTCAAGTGGGTCATTCATATCTCTCCACCAACGACTCTAAACCATTCGGATAGAGGAGAAATGCTGCACTTAGTTCAACCCATATCCTTTGGAATGGATTCCATACATGCCACATTTTGGAATCTGAGTTGGGAAAATCTAAAAGGTGTCCCATAAATTCACGCAAAATTTGAATTTTGCGCCATTTATAATAGTACAGTGATGCCAAATTTGGCCGTTAGTGATTTAAAACCATCAACTGTGCAGAGAATAATTGAAAAAATCATCGAGACAGGATCAATTACTGATCTTAAACACTCTGGGTGTAGTGTCACAAGTCGTTCAACAGAAAACATCGAAGCACTTCGGGAGAGTATTGCTATTGCTGACAGTCCAGGAATATCAATTCGGCACCGAAGTCAAGAATTGGGCATTTCGAGCTCTCTGGAGCGAATTTTCACGAAAGACTTGCAACTTATCATGCTTAAAAAGTTCAATTGACTAAAGAACTGAAGACTACTGACGCGCGAAGAGAGTTCCTTGAATGGATTTTGGAACAACAACTAATGGATGCTGATTTTACGAACAAAATCATCTTCAGTGATCAAGCTCATTTTCATCTTGATGGCTTCGGTAATCGTCAAAATTGTCGCATTTGGGGTTCAAAAAACCCACGAGTAATTGTTGAGAAACAAATGCATCCACAACGCGTGACTGTTTGGTGCGGATTTAGGGCTGGAGGCATTTGTCAGGCAGTAACAATTAATGGTGTTCGTTATTGTCACGTGATAACCCAGTTTTTAGTGCCTAAATTACAAGATGTGGATGTGACCGACATGTGGTTTCAACAAGACGGTGCCACAAGAGAAACAATTCAAATCAAGGGTGTGACCAGCCGTTGGCACACAAAGAAGGAGCTTGGCATCCAAGTCGTGTGTCCTTCCCTTTAGTACGTGCCGGTCAAAAGGGTTACCATCACCTTACCGAGATCAACAAGAAGATCTACCGCATCGGTGCTGAAATCCACACCAAGGATGGCAAGGCCTTCAAGAACAACGCGTCAACTGAATACGATTTGACCAACAAGAGCATCACCCCAATGGGTGGCTTCCCACATTACGGAGAAGTTAACAATGACTTTGTTATACTTAAGGGTTGCTGCATTGGATCCAAGAAACGCGTCATTAATTTGCGTAAGTCGCTGTTAGTGCACACCAGCCGTGTTGCTTTGAAACAAATCAAGCTGAAGTTCATCGATACATTCTCCAAAATGGGTCGTGGTCGTTTGCAGTCTGCCGCCGACAAGTTGGCTTTCATGGGACCACTCAAGAAGGATCGCATCAAGGAAGAGCAAGCTGCCACCACCACAGCTCCAGTTGTATAAATGCAGTTTTCTTTCTGTGTTTTCAATGAATTTATTTAAAATGTATAAATGACTGCATGAGTCATTTCCTAATCGTGTAATCGGCCGTTTTTGCAATCAAAATTGACCATCCAGATCTTGCGATTTAACGCCATTGGACTTTTTTCTTTGGGGTTTTTTGAAGTCAAAGGTCTATGCAAACAAGCCCACGGCCACCAACTCCTTGAAAGAGGAAATTGGGAGGTGTATTAATGAAATTCAGCCACATTTATGCGAAACGGTCATAGAAAATTTGAAAACCGTGACGGTAGTTTATCCGATGTGCTATGCCACACATTCCTAAATCTGTATACAGTATACTCGATGATTCAATAAAAAAAAAATTTATGGGACACCTTTTAGATTTTTCATTCATTCATTCATTCATTTTAAATGGTCCGCTTAAAAAAAAAGTGGGTCGCGGGTGTAGGATGAAGCTTTCTAAATAAAAATCTGTATTTTCGATCAAAATTACATTCTGCGAGGTTTATATCGGACACCCTTTATTTATAACGCGCCCCTGTTCGGAGAACTGTCTAACACTAAAATCCTTATTGCTATAGTAACATAAAAACATACCCAGCTGGATAGGCTAGCAATCCGCTGACTGGTGATACATCTAACGCTGCATTGCTGCATACTGTCAGTCCAAGAATTTTTTTCAGTTTTATCTGCAAAGAAAAAATACAAAATTCAAATTAGTAAACCATTTCCTGTCATTATTATTAACCTACTAAAAAACAAGCTAATTTGAAGTCCCCAGACGAAATTGCAATTACATACATGGAATGGCGGCTAGAAAAATACTCTATTACGCAATTAAAACCGCCACCTCCTCGATTCCAAGTAAACCAAGTCTATACATACTTGACAAACAGATATTCTTGGTTCATTCAAAAACACCTACATGCCACAGATTGTGGGCCAAAACTGAGTACCAACAGCAGCACAACAGGTGTTGCAAAGCAAATGCGTCAGACCCCCTAAAGTGTCGTTAAGTGAGTTGCGATGCGCCCACGATCTGACCCCAGCCTTAAAGTATATACAGCTTTACCACAAGCAATTACACATGAATGAATGACGGAGGGGGCTTAAGCCTCCACATTTGACGCGCTCGACTGTCAATAAGCGGCATCGATTACACAAGAATTTACTTTGTGATTCGAGCGGGAAAATTGAATCATAATGGAATGCAGTTAATTTGCCTTTCATTATACCAAAAACTTGCGAATGTATCTGCGGTGGTATTTCATCTCTTAGTTGTCTGCTGAAATGAGCACTAACCTTGTGGTCCATAACCATAACCATAACCATAATGACCTCAGTGCAGACGAAACGCTTAGGGGTATCGAATTGACGAATGCGACAAGACAGCCCAGACATATTGGGATTTGTTGGTTTTAGCCGATTTATGCTGATTTTTGTAAGAGAGTGAGACTGAGAACAAACCACCAGTGTGTGGGTTGTAAAGTTGTTTGAAATTCACGCATTTGAATTCTGAAATACGTACGTGCGAATTCGGTTAATGGTTGTTTTTTACGGTGGATCATCTCATCACCATGGGATGCGATGAATAAATACATTTAAATTATCATTTGGCGTAGTTTCAACAGCCGACGTGTTTCGACTTAAGACATTGACATTGAAGGTCGTATGTTAAGAAGAGTGATGTGCCATTTGACAGATGAGCATAAAAGTTTCGAGTTAATTAGAAAGGGTTCTGCTCCGCACAAAAATGTTGGGATAATCAAATGCAAATTAAGTTTACAGAACTTTTCATGAATCGTGGGAAAAAATTTAAAAAATTCCTTTGTTTTGATCAAAAGACTTTTGATCATAATTCAGCGTCGATTACTGGTAGACATTGAAATGGATAATTGGCCTATAAATTCCGATAAGGAACACAGAAAGAAGAAATAAGACGGGTTGAATTAGAATATATTTCTGTAGAATATTATTAACTTTTTTTTTATCCAAATTTTATCCAAAAAAAAATATAAATCGACGAATGTGACAAAGGCGATTCACATTTCGTTCGCTTCGACCACTACCCCGGAGAATAATTTCCTTCGCCGGAGAGTTCATCTAAAATACCTAGAGGAATACTGCGCTGCGACTCGCCAAAAAAAAAGAACGTGTGGAAGAACAAAATGCGAATATTCAGAGGAAGCTTATGCGAATGCTTTGAGGAAGATAGTGCAACTCTCTCAGGGAACGATATGTAGGTTAGTCAGGTGGCAATTATCCATTTCATACGGAGTAATGGTAAGGTCCATTGTGATACCATAAGCAGATTCGAATATTTCTGCTACTCTTGGAACCATTTCGAATTTTAGAGAAATTTCCGTATTTGGCTGATATCCGTTTCGGCAATATCAGCAAGTTCCCTAAAAAAGTACTCTCCTAGAGTTTTCTTTCTAATCGAGGATAGCGCCTTCTCCTCCTCATCCATGCAACTGCGACTAAAGTCATTTGCGGTGACTCCAAGCCTTGCGGCATGTCTTTCTAGTACACTGTAGCCTATTCCGACAAGAGTTCCGATGAGAACACACTGACGTTTAACAGAATCTTTGTCCTGCGACCGTGGCCAGGTCTGTTTTGGATGGTTACAAGTGTCGAGATCCCGCCATCTCTCGTTAAACTGTTGCTGTTATGGGGATGCTGTATCTTACTGTTTCAATTGGCACATGGGGCTCTTCTTTACCAGTAGAGAGTTCCGTTTTCGTGCAGTTCTTTCCTAGTTTGTCTGCTTTATGTCTCTATGACCAGGGACCCCGCACAACGTTAAAGTGCACCTACACGAGCAGCAGTTCCGCTGCTTCGCGAATAAACATTACTTCTGCCTGAAAGACACTACAGTCATTTGTTAGTCTAAAAGACTGATTTAGGTAGAATGGAACAAAGAAGATCCCGGTTCCTACTCCGTCATCCGTCTTAGACCCATCTGTGTATATTTCTAGCGTGTTTTCGTCTATTACCATATTCTCTCTTAACATTATTAACGATATGTATGTAAATTTACAGGAAAATATTATGCGAACTCGCGAGAGCTCTGTAAGGATTTCTTAATGCTCCTGGGTCACTCAAATGAATCTCTGGTAGGTGTAGTAATGCGCCATAAATGTTTCTTCCTTTAGATGGCGCTTACAATCCGGGGTAAAGCTCCAGTCTAGCTTTGTAGCTGCCTTCAGCTACGTACAACTATAGATGGTTGAGGTTGCTCTTCAATTGTGCACATCAAAAGTAGGATCTTCGTCATATATCTTTTGATTTTCATATTTTTTTTATTACTCATCCTTCCGCACAACATATTTTTTCAAATTGCGAGTGAAAATTGTTTTTACAATAAGTGGGTCGTTTGTGTTAAAAAAGTTACTACAAAAGCTTAGATAAAATTTGTTTTGGTATCACTGGCGAAAACAAACGCCAGAAGTTCCCTTATTACTGTTCATTCAGTGGCAGCTAATCTGTTATAAAGAAATTCCAGTTCATCCTCTGTCGGGAGGTAAACCCTGTAATTGCCCATTTAAGTGATTAGTACTAGGCCAACAATTGCTGAATACAACAGAGAGGATGATAACCACAATACATTTTGTACGGGAAATAACAAAGTTTCTCGGCTAATTCGGGCTTTCACTGACAATTTTTATGCATAGCATTCAACCTTAGAAGTCTATAGGTAAGCTCTATAAAAGGCCATCTGAACAATGTGTTCCCTTTCGACGGGTAAATATTTTAACCCTGTGACTTGTTGATGACAAAGCAAAATTCTTCGTCACGATGTTTAGCGGTTAACGAGGGCCAAATCCGAGTATACACTGCGGACTTCCAACATTGGCGATTTGGATAGAAAGTCAAAAGACAGACAACCAATGCGCATCACCTTTTAGTACACTTGACAACCACTTTGACTATAGGAACTAACACCTAACTATAAGCATCTTGGAGCGAACTTGAAAAGTTGTAGGTTCGCCTTTTCCGAGAGAAGTTAAAAAAAAAAAAAAAAAAAAAAAAAAAACAGCTACAATTTGGAGGTAGTCTACCTCGCCTCTGCTATTGCATCTGCAAACGATATCTCATCAGAAATCAAGCAAAGAATATTAAAGGGTGTTTTTTTAGAGGTATAGAACTTTGAAATGGAATAAAACAAAGATAATTTTTTTAAGATTGACATGAAATTTACTTTATTCGAAAGATTATCTTCTGGCATTATAATTTAAATATGATTTTTGGCATATGACCGCTACGGCTGGCTCGGACGTAGTCTAATCTGGAGGTGCAATTTTCGATTATTTTTTCTAACATTTGTGGCCATATATCCGCAATAACGCAGCGAATGTTGTCCTCCAAGTGGTCAATGGTTTCCGGCCTATCGGCGTAGACTAACGACTTTATATATCCCCACAGAAAATAGTCAAGCGGCGTTAAATCGCACGATCTTGGAGGCCAATTCACGGGTCCGCAACTTGAAACTATGCGGTTACCAAACGTTTCCTTCAAATAAATCAATTGTGGCACGAGCTGTGTGACATATTGCGCCGTCTTGTTGAAACCACAGCTCCTGCACATCATGTTTGTTCAATTGATGAACGAAAAAGTCAGTAATCATGGCTCTATAGCGGTCGACATTGACTGTAACGTTCTGGCCAGCATCTTTTTTAAAGAAGTACAGACCAATTATTCCACCAATCCATAAAGCACACCACAAAGTCAGTTTTTTGTGGATGTAAAGGTGTCGTACACTTGAGGATTATCATCACTCCAAATACGGCAGTTTTATTTATTGACGTATCCATTCAACCAAAAATGAGCAAAAGTAAAATGGACGTAATGCGCGATACGTATTTTGAACAGAACCATGATTTTCAAAATAAATTTGCACAATTTGGAAGCGTTGTTCAGGCGTCAGTCTATTCATGTTGAAATGCCAAACCAAATTAAAAATAAACCACTTGCCAGCTGATAAAATGGCCGCCAGTTAAAATAGTGTTGCCAACTTATACCTCTAAAAAAAAAACACCCTTTACTTGTCATTCGCGGACTCAATATCAATAATCCCAGTCCTGCTCTACGGATTTGAAGCATGGATCCCTAGGAAGATATTATTGAAGGGATACAACATTCTTCATAAAATATTTGATTTCGTTACGAGGTTTAGACGAGGCCATTCATCAACGACGAATCATACGATCTGCACAGCAACATTGCCCTAGTCAAAAAATGCAATTTGGAGGTTTGAGATGGCTGGGGCGTGTACAACGAACGAATGGACGTCAACGTTCCGGCGTGTGCAGTCTTCGATAACCCAGCAGAGGAAGAGCTCCGACGAAGTAGTAAAAAACCTCAAACCTCTGGATCGCCCAGAGTGTTAGTTCAATTCACCTAGCAACGCAGCTTGTATCTGAAAGTGGTTTTCTGATTCCCGGAGCAAGGAAGTCCAAATGTTCCCGCATTCAATATTGTGAAGATATTTCCCTCTGGTTTTCTGAATGTTAGAGGTTTGAGACGAACCCATACTAGTAGCACTCAGGTATAGGGAGTCGATGTCAAAACCTCCTACGGGATGCCTATTTCGCCATTCAAACCCACCATCTTATAGAGTCTTTTCTTCGATATGTGAAGACTATTTCGTTCTTCCAATTGGCCATAAGATTGAGAAAGGTGTCTGGATCGTCCATCCAGGATACTAGGGTTCCTTCGGCAGCTCGACTTGCCGTTGCCCTCGTACTATAAGCATTACCTTCACAGTTTATGACGTTTGCCAAGTGTCTACATTCATAATAGATTTCAGTCATAAAATTGAAGGTAGTGATTTGTAGGAAACCGACTGCTTCACTACTCACCCAGTGAGGGGGTGGGTGTGATTCTAAATCGCTTTTGATTCTAATCGTGGTAGTCCTTTTGTATAGCGTTTTAAATAAATTGATCATTTTTTGTCTTACACTTATATTTCCCGTTCGTTTACGATTTTTTCAAAACTAAATGCCTTTCGTGACAGATCGCTATCAGCTCTTTTAAAACTAAAATCACTATTACGTGATTTTAAAGTTTAGGCTCGACCTACTTTCAAAACGTGAGTTTTCCCGTTCTCATGTAAGCTTACCACTTTACAAGTTAGACCACGTTCAACACTTTAACCAGAATACAAATCTAAATTATACCAATTCAAAGCTTAGAGCTAGACGTTTAAACAAACCGTGCTGTGCTTCGAAGGTCCATGCTAATTAAATCCGACGAAATGGCCCACGTGTGTAATAAAAGTGGCCACTACTTGTTCCAAGTAAACCTAAACAAATTGTTGGCATTCTACGAACTCTCACGACTTTTACTATGTACCAAACTGTGTTCCACATGTAATCGTTAAATCTGAGAAAAAGTCACTAAATGCTCACGAAAATAGTACCCAATACTATTATGTTTGTTTAGGCTAATTCCATTGATGCCTCCATTAAGCACGGACCCAAAACACCGTCTCCCTCTTAAAATATCATCGTAATATTATTTTTAAAAATTACCGTCTATGTCAACATGCAAAACTTTAAGACAACGATACACACGACTGCATAAACATGATTATAAAAAAAATATATTTTTATTAGCACATAGCCATTCAAAGCACACTCCCAAAAGATCGAAAAAAAAAACTGCAGACTCTATTTCTATAGTGCTTCAGCAAATACCTAGTTATGTCAGTTTTGTTTTGCTATTTTTTTTTTAACTGGCATGATGATGATATCATCCAAAGATAAAATATCGTTCATATGCTTATTCTCACGATGACAGCTGACTATTTAATGTGCATCGCACCATAAGTGCGATTTGAGGAATTTTTTATTCGTAAAATTGCTAATATTCGCAATGATTTTTTTTTCTTTTTATGCAAATTCTTATATTGAGTTATTTTATTACTTTATTCCCATTTTGTTGTTTGTGAAGGAAGACAACATGGAACGCACACATATCGTGCATTATTGTGCGACGCAATAAAATGTTGTAATCCATTAAAAGTATTAAAAAAAAAATTGCGACAAAAACACGACAAACGTCATCATATCGTGCCAGTTGAATAAGATTTTTGAATGCAAAGCTAATGATACATGACATTGAAACTTGTTTCCATAATAAAAATGAACAAATTTGAATAAACAAACATAAAACACAATATTCAATCATTTCGCGTGTTTTCAATGGTAGAACAAGATTTTTATTTTCTATACGGAGGGTGCTAATCGGTAAATCAACTTTTTAACTGGGTGTGCGAGGGATGTAAGTAGCTACATAGGTGGGTCTTAGTTTGTTTGGTAAAGTTTACCTGCAAAGTGATGGATCTGTGTTACGTTTTAGACACTTTCTTGACCTTGTTATCTATGTTATTTCATGAACAACATTTTTGAAATTCCATTTCATTGTTTCCATTAAAGGGAGAACTTTTAACATGACAGTTAGGCCTACTGTTCATGTAGCTGCGCTTCATTCGCACGCTTTTGCCATTTGCAGCTTGTTGTAGATACTCTTGCTTGCAGCTTCCTTGCAGCAGACAGAGCTTCGTTTGTTTATATGCAAGCTGCAAGCAAGCAGTGCTGTGGACAGTAGGCCTAATAAAACAAAATTGTATCCTTCCACACTTTGACAAAGAACTCCTCGTCTGACCGTTTTCTACTTTTTTCTCGGACAACTTTTGGGTGTCTTTGGTCTTATCAAGGTATTTGAAAATATTTCCAAAGCGATTTTTAAAAGTTACCGGCAGTTTCAGCGAATTAATTGATTTCCGGAACTAGATAAAAGGTTTAGTCGATTCGACTTACTTTAGGATGTCTTCTTGGACGTTTAGGATGCCTTCGATAATACCGGGTACGGCTCGATCGCTAAGGCGATCAAATGTAAAGGTGTGGAAGACTCGAACCAACCACTGGATCAGAGTGATGTTGAAAAGTCGGATTATAACACCCTCCACGGGGGGAGTACCCTCCATGTGGATTACTCTCCCCTTTTTTGTGGTCAGTAGTCATAAACAGTCTACTAGTCAGTCTACATAGTTTAGGGGCTATAAAGTCATAGACTATGCTGATGACCTGGCGATCATCACTAGTGGCAAGCTCAGCGCTACCATTACTTGTAGTATGCAGAACGCGTTGCTACATGTTTCAGATTGGTGTAATAAGGTAACAGCCCATAGCAAAACCATTCTAGTGCCTTTTACAAAGGAAAAAATTGGGGAATCTTGAACCCACAACAACATAAATGCCACTACCTGGGTTAAGGTTAACTGACATTCACAAATCACAGAACAAGCCACTAGAGCCATGTGGGGCAGTAGGCGTCTGTATGGCAGATCTTGGGGTCTAAGTCCCAGAATGATACACTGGTTGTACATCATGATGGTAAGAACCATTATTTTGTATGCGTCAATTGTCTGGTGGGTGAAAGTACTAAAACGGGCAACGGCAGTATTGTCTGTCTCGGTATTAAAGGTGAGATGCGCAGCGCACCTCCCTAACAACAGCATTAGAAGCTAGTATAGGTCTATCTTTATTAAGCTACGATTACACGGCCATTTTTTTGAGTCATTTAAATGGCGCTGTGACGTCAGGAAAAAATGTCGCATTAGAGCGACATTTAAGCTACGATTCGTCATTGAAAAAAAGGCGATCGCACGAAATGACTATCATCGTCATTTGTGTCCCAAAATCAAATGACGGACACTGCGAGTCATTTAGAATTTTCTGTTGGGATGCCATTGTCCTAGACGTCATTGAAGAGCGATCACATCAAGGCCATTTTTTCCCCAATTTATATGGCACTTAATTCAAGACATTTGGTGCGCCATTTTCCTAGTCATTTAAAATGACGCTGCCAAAAATGGCGATCACACAGAGCGACATTTAAATTACTGCTTTGTGACGGGATTTTTACGTCAGAGCGTCATTTAAATGACTCGAAAAAATGGCCATGTAATCGTATAGCTTTAGGAAGGTAGCAGCTATATGCACTATTAACCTGCAGCCTTGGTGGGCGCAGTAGCGCAGTGGTTAGTGTGCTGGACTACTGTGCGAGGGATACCAGGTTCGATCCCCGGAAAAACCCAAATTACATCTTAAGGTTTTTTCTACTGCGCCACCTATCGCGAACGTCTGACAAACATCCGAGAGTACGACTGTCCTGTAAAAGCTTCTCAATTCAGCCTTTGGGACTCGGCATAGGTCCCTTCCATTCGTCCCAAATATAGAAACTCACACAAAACGAATGGTTGCGAGAAGCTAGGCCCAGGGTGTCTACCTCCTGTTGCGCCGAAAATTTATTTATTTATTTAGAAATAATAAAAAATGAGCCAATGCGGTTCCGCACTGGACCCAAAAAGTAGTGTGTGTTACACCGATGGATCGAAAATGGAATCTGGAGTCGATGTTGGTATCTTTGGATCAATACCTATGGGAATGTGTCCGACGATTTTTCGAACAGAAGTCCATGCCGTTGAGATCTGTGCCGTTTTAAACTCAAAAAGGGAATTGAAGGCGCCAAAATACAAATCCTTTCGAATAGTCAAGTCAAGTCACAGGCTATATCGTCCAATACAATAAGACTCACAAACGGTAAAGTGCAGCTACGCCATATTCAAACACAACAAGGTCAAACTTGGATGGGTACCTGGCCAACAAGGTATCGCGAGAAACGAATTTAAGCAAATCCTCAATCTAAATAAGGAAAATATTAAAAAGCTGGTCAGCTTTCTCACAGGTAATTTATTGTGGCTTGAGATATCATCTGGTTCTGTATTGAGGATGAAAAATCCTCCGAAAACATTATCTGTGATAGCCCGGCACTTCGTGGTTAAGAAAAGGTATCTTTAACAAAGAGATACGTTTACCATCTAAATTAAGAAACTCCGGTAATAAGGATATATTGGCCTTCACTAGGGAAAGGAGGTCAACCGTCTCTAAGATTAACTCTATCCCTCTATGACACAATAGATCTTTGTAGGTCGCAGTATCAGCCAATTGGGCAGGGAAATTTAAAAAAAAATAGGATTTAGAAGTTGCGCAATTTTTTGAAAATCTGAATTTCGAAATATATACTAGGAAATGTATGGAGAAAATGTAAACTGGCCATAGAGACATACCAGTCAACTGTAGCCAGTGAAAGGAACTCTCGACTGTTGAAGGTGAGCCCAAATGTCAATAGACACAGCACGATAAAAAATCTCCTCATTAGTGCTGCAAAACTAACGAAAGATGGCGTGATCTTGATTCGAAACAGACATGACTGAGAATTAGTTGGCAACGAAGAAAGATCCTGCTTAATGTCATCAGAGCAGGTCTAAGTAAACTAGTCCGAGTGTATCGGATAATTGCCACCTAATCTAACCTAACCTAACCAAGTGCCCTTGCTGATACGAGAGGGATTTAAGTTTCGCTAAAGCTCTTATGTGACGGTCTTGCCTTACAAAAAGTTGCACATAACTCTCGATCTACTGACTTCAACGGGTAGAGGAAGATGTCAGACTTGGTCCAATCATCTCATCGTGGGTCTACCGAGCGATTAGTCAATCCCTTCAAGAAGGAGGGAACTCTCCGGTTTGGCACAGCCAATACTATATGTTTTTTTAATCCTATATCCAACAGCTGATTTGGCCTAGACAGAGCACGGTCTTCAAAAGCGTGTATGTTGGCGAAATATGCGGAACTTAGTATTCAAATTATTTTGGTTGAATTGATGTCAGAGATGCATATGTCGGGATTTGCCAGTCACGTACTATTATCTTCAGTAGTTCTGTTTGAAATAGGGCTGGTATAGTCGTATAGTTCCAAGCAAAATGTTTGTTTACAAATAGTTGCTATAACTCTTTAAAGAATATTTCATTGGAATTCGGCTGTAATTTTTTAAAAGAAATTAATAAGAAGGAATTAGTACTTACTGTGTTTCAAATTCTATATATTAATCCCTGACGCTATTTCTTGTGGTACATATTTACCTTACTTAATGTTAACCAAATCTTTTCCTCTTTTTACCAAATTGACAAAGGGGCGTGGCACCGTCCATACAAAAAAACATTCAAAATCGTATTTCTCGAAAACTACCGAATCGATTGTGCTCAAACTTACAGATAATCTGAGGTATTGGTCGTGGAGTGCTCCTGTTAAGATTGGTCAAAATTGGACAAAGGGGCGTGGCAACTCCCATGCAAAAAAAAAAAAAAAAACATTCACAATATTATATGTACCTCCTATACAAAAAACAACATCTATGGGGTGAAACTCGATGACGTATCTCGATAACCACTGGGCCGATTTTCATGATTCTTTTTTTTTGTTTTGATCGTATTGCTGTATTTCAGGTTTAGGCAAATCCAGCAAATCGATTTATTCTCATTTCTCGGATTTCACAAAAGAACATTATAATCCTTGGCCTAAGCCTTCCTGCGCACGGGCAAAGCCGGGCGTGTACAGCTAGTATTTAAAAGAAAATTATAAAATCTTACCAATCAACTCGTTGTACGCCAAGGAAAAATTCACTTGAAAAATCGATCCTTCTATGACAAGGTCATGGCTTTTCAAGTGGCTACACGTCTTCTATGTGACACCCAAAGTTGATCCATCAAAAACCTCCATTCTCTTAATCCGAATCTGTCGCAGACACGGTAATGTATACCGCATTGTCTCGTCCATCCAGATATTAAGACATTTCATGGTCATTAAGTTGCTTTGTCTTCCAACCAAAGAGTACTTTTCACTTAGACAAACAACTAACATCAAACGATAATGACCCCATAATATGTCATCGGTTTTTTCATGTCCCAAAAGGATTGTAAATAAACCTCTCTATGACATACACTTACAGGATGTACATGGTATTCTTCGTAACAAAGAAAAAAAAAAAAAAAAAACAAAAGTGCACCATAAAAATTGGCAAAAATGCTTCAGGCCACATTTTGCCACCCATCATATTGCAGTTCCATTTGGCTATTGTAAAGTACTCCATTGAATGAACTGCAAATGCACACAACTTGGCCGCTATAGACACATGTATTGTATGTATATCCTACTGTCTGTCAGACTATATGTTCCCTGTTGCAAGTGCTTGCCAAAGTACTTGAGTGAGCTTTATGTACTACACCAATACACTCGGTATTGCCAAATTACATTAACATTATGGTAATGAGGTTAATGAACGCATCTCTGTAGATACTCTTTTTCCAGCTACTGCTATTGCCGGTCCTATGTTTGTGTTGCGGTTGTGGTTGCACTTCGCCGCTGTGCGTACACTCAACTTGACATTCAGCTAGTTTTTATTGTGCAACAAGTGGTGACATCACGACAAACATTTTAATTGCGACAAATAAAACAAAAAAAAGATACACGAGTGCATGGGAATGACCAACCATAGTTGCCAGAGGCTAGCGTCACTCGCTTGACGAAACAGTAAATTCAATTTTTTTTTTTTTTTTTATTGTTGATGTCACGCAGTAATGCCTAGTATGACAACGGCTTCCGTTTTTTGTTAGGAAAGGGGAGAGCTGTCACTACCTCACAATCGGGTAGCCATTTATGGGTCATGAAGCTGTTTTAAATGCGATTTTGGCATGTTAAACGGAGACATACATAATTACACCTGCAATTGTTGACTGTTTTCGGTTGATAGGTAATTTAATTACAAGCTCATGTCCGGCATGCTCAGTTTGATGGGCCTGTGTGTTCATTACCTCATGGTGGCTCGTGGCTGTCTGACAAAGTTTTAAATCTTTTGGAATACAGAAAGAGTTCAATGACAGTAGG
Organism: Cheilosia soror; assembly: GCA_949372485.1. Classification (NCBI taxonomy): domain Eukaryota; kingdom Metazoa; phylum Arthropoda; class Insecta; order Diptera; family Syrphidae; genus Cheilosia; species Cheilosia soror. The sequence goes on from OX443561.1 coordinate 126,275,004, forward strand.
AATGTTGTACGAAGCGATTAGATAACGCCGCTCGATAAATTCAAGTTCAAGGCCTAAAGTCCGTTTGTTTAGTATAGTTTTCAAAATAATTAAAATTGAATGTCTTTTAAGTGGATATAAAACTTGGCATTGAACGTGCTACTAGGAGTTGATTCTCATCACGATCTATCGATACAGCATTGATATTGAGATGACGAATGTAGATTGTAGCTTGCGTGCATTGCCATAGACATGGTTTGGGTTTCAATAAACCGACAAATGCAAAGATGTATAAGAACGTTTAGTCATTGCTATTAATGAAACGTTGCGAAACAAACACGGGAACACCTTAGCGACGTATTTAGTCTGAGTGTGTGGGGCATCTTCCCGCAGTGATTACGCCGAGTGCCTTGCTGCATAATCTTTGAAAATGATTCCACTCAGAAAGTTGTGGTTACTTGTGTAGTGGTTGATACTATTGCACTAAGGGTGCAATAGGATTACGTGGCGCCGTGGTCATATGGCGCCGATTGCTGGACGATGAGCATTAAGGGTGAGCTGACACTAGGCTCCTATAAAAAATAACAAATTTTTCATCAAGTTTAGTAAAAGCCTTTAAAAAGGAACGACAGATTTTTATTCCTGTGTAAAATGAGAGCGAATGTGAGAGAAGATGCATCCGGGAACTCCAAAAGCTATACACGGATGTGGATGTAGCCCAAAAAGGCAAAACATATAGACAAATTGGCTCGGCCACATCGATCGAACCGACAGTGATGCTTCAGTCAAGAGGGTTTTTGAATACGAGTTACCAGGTTTGAGACGACAATGAAAATCTAACTTTGCTGACCAAGCTGCTGCTGTTGATGCCAGGGTGCTTGGTTGAACAACAGCTGGCAATGTGCCCGGGATCACAGAGGACAGAAGGCTTCAGTATCCCAGGCAGAGACTCTTTACAGGTCGTTGGCCCGTTGAGTTAAGTAGGTAAATTATTGGTAAATACAGACTGGTCAGAGAAACCTATAGAGTTTGTGACCAAAATGAACTAGATCGTGACCCTAAACTCTATAACTCAATCGAAAACAAGGCTTTGCCGATTTGTTTAAAAAAAATAGAAATAAATAGGTGGCGCAACAGGCGTGTAGACACCCTAGGCCTACCTTCTCGCAACCATTCGTTTTGTGTGAGTTTCTATTTTTGGGACGAACAATGGGACCTACAATTTTATACCGAGTCCAAACGGCTGAATTGAGAAGCTTTTTCATGACAGTCATACTCTCGGATGTTTGTCAGACGTTCGCGAGAGGTGGGGCAGTATAAAAAACCTTAAGATGTAATTTGTGTTTTTCCGGGGATCGAAAATGGGATCCCTCGCACAGTAGTCCAGCACACTAACCACCGCGCTACTGCGCCCACCGATTTGTTTACAGTGTGAAATAATACTGCAGGTATAGGAAAATTCATTGTAAAGCATAAGCTTATAAAAAATGTTCCCTTAATCATAAAGAACGGATAGCCCGGTAAACTCTTAAATTCGAAAAGAATTTGAAACCATCAGGACACCAAGACAATGTCCTCTGACAATGACAAGTCGTCATACCGTAAGCTTTGTCATACCAGACCCTCGTACTCGTATATACAAATGTTCCCGAGCCTCAAGCGAGCTGTTCAAGATTAAAGCAGCTATCACAACCGAACAAGAAAGAGATGATCAAAAAGTTAGCAACCATCGGAAGAGGCTTGGGGAAGAATATTTGAATTTCGCTAAACAGCACTTTTAACAAAATGCAGCTGATTAGCGTAGAGTTTAGAAAGATTTATGGCTTCATCAGAGTCCACGATCAAAGCGTTACAGGTTTGTGGATTCCCAGCGTTACGGGCAACGGTATGAAGTATGTATGTATGTATGTAATAGAGTCATTAGCACAGGACTCGGCCCTCATTGAAGCTAAGCTCTGGGCCTCCGGGTATCGTAGAATAGCGCCAATACAAATGGACAAACTAAACCCGTAAATAAGCTGATTGAATAATTACAGAGACGTAAATATTCAAGGTTCTTACATATAACCATATTTATCAGGAACAGGATGTGGTGGTCCCATTTGTTGCAAATCTTGAAATTACGTCGATAAGGGAGCATATTTTCGAATGATTCCATAATTTGGGAACTTCTTGAATCTTGACGCTGAGTTTCATGTCATTCTTGATTTCTTGAAGAATTATGCTTCCTCATTATTCTTGTAGATTATTTCAACTACCGGAGCGAAGTCTCCAATTGTCAATAGGTAATAACAAACAGAAAAAAAAAACAGAAAAATTAAACTTTCTAAAAAAAATTTCTCAAAAAATCTTCCCATACCGGGAATCGAACCCGGGCCTTCTGGGTGAAAAGCAGATATCCTAGCCACTAGATCATATGGTACCTAAGCGAAATCTATAATCAAGAGAAGAGGTACACTTGCCAACCGCTGTTTCTTTGGCCTAAGAAGGCAACTTGTAGTATCTTGAAATCTATTTATATAAAAATTGAGCCTTAAAATGTTTGTCGCCGATTCACGCTTTAACGCATTTACCGTTCTCAACAAAACTTTCGCACATCTTTGGTATTGGTCTATACATGAATCCTGTGAAGTTTGGTCAAAAATGGACAAAGGGGCGTGGCACCCCCCATACAAAAAAAACATTCAAAACCGTATATCTCGGTAACCACCAAATCGATTGAGCTCAAACTTACGGAAGCTCTTAGTTATTGTCCCTGGAATAGTCCTGTGAAATTTGGGCAAAATTGGGCAAAGGGGCGTGGATATCGTATATCTCGATAACCACTAAATCGATTGAGCTCAAACTTACAGAAGATCTTAGTTATTGTCCCCGAAGTGGTTTTGTGAAGTTTGGTCAAAATTGGACAAAGGGGCGTGGCACCGCCCATACAAAAAAAAACATTCAAAATCGTATATGATACAAAAAAAAAAACATTCAAAATCGTATATCTCGAAAACCACCAAATCGATTGAGCTCAAACTTACAGAAGATCTTAGTTATTGTCCCTGGAATGGTCCTGTGAAGTTTGGTCAAAATTGGGCAAAGGGGCGTGGCACCGCCCATACAAAAAAACTTTCACAATCGTATATCTCGAAAACGATTGGTCAAATTTAGTCAAAGGGGAGCGGCACTTCACATACAAAAATATATTCAAAATCTTATACCTCCTCAAAAAACATCTTCTATGGAGTGAAACTCGATGACGATATATCTCCATAACCGCTGGGCCGATTTTCATTATTCTTTTTTTTTGTTTTGTTCGTATTACTGTGTTTCAGGTTTAGGGCTTTCGGCAGAAAGAAAATTCCACCGTCGATTTATTATCATTTCTCGCATTTTACGAAAAAACATTATTACCTAAGACCTAAGCAATACAATTCCTGTGCACGGGCAAAGCCGGGAGGGTACAGCTTTTCGATAGTCTTGGAATTGGAAGCCAAAGTTTTTAAAATTTGTAACATTGATATAAATAATGAAAGTCAATAATATTGTCTAGGCAATACAATTTCTGAAAAAAAAAAAAAAAAAAAAAAAAAAAAAATGTTGTGTAAGAACCATAGAGCATTACAATAAAAACAGTTTTTTCTATTTAACTATGCACTACAAAGTGTGCACGGGCTACGCTAGTACTGTATAAATTGTCAGAATTTTAGTGTATGCTCACACTGTATAAAATGTCAGATTTAATAAAATAAAACTTACTTTATACGAGACTACAGAACCAGACTGATGTCATTTATTAAGGATACTACATTTGGCGACGAGGACCAGAACCCGTAAAAGATACCAAACAATATGAGTAAGTTAAACGTAATGTCAATGCGGCTTAATAATGAGCGCAAATTAGTTGAATTTCTGATATCAGATTCAACGAATTTGAATAGATAGCTCAAAAGATGGAGCACAAAAAAAAAATAAATAATTACCCGCTGTTTCAATAAATGGATGGAGCATTAGGAAAATATTCCGCTGTTTCAATAGATTTGAACAGGGAAAAGATGTTGTAAGCTCAAAAGATGGAGCATTAGGAAAAATTTTGTCGGCTCAAAAGATGGAGCATTAAGAAGTCTGATTCTATTGATTTGAACAAGAAAATTACTTGTACGCCCAAAACATTGAGGCATTAAAAAATTAGATATCAGTCATTTTTAACGAATCTGCATTAAACGAATTCGCACGTGATGTTTGATCTGGAATCTTTGCCGTTTTTGTTTTTGTCATGCTAAATTTCAGACATGCAACAAACAAGGTTGGCAGACAGACATTGCGGCGGTGATTGGAGAAAATGGTGAGGTGATACAAATGGAAAAACAAAGAGAAACACATTTTCTCCATTGGCTCAAATGATAAGGGTAACAAGATTTGGTGTATAATATTGGCGGTATTGACCTTGAATTAATCGTGGACTCAGGTGTCCTATATAATGTTATTGACAAGTTGTCATGGATGGATTTGAAGGCTAAGAACATAGTGATTACGCACAAGCACAAAATGGTTGATATCGATTTTCGTGTGTATGGCGGATATCCACTTAAATTCATTGAAATGTTCATCAAAGTGGGAGAACAGGAAAAGTTGGAAATGGGTACTGAGAATTTGGAAACCACTCAGCAAAATCAAAGGAGTGATATGTGAAATCAGTAGCACAGCCATATCGACGAGTACCTGTAGCCTAGGAAAAGTTAGTAGACGAAAGAACTGATCAAATATTGCGTGAGGTAATTTAATTTTGAAAAAGAAGAGAGTAGATGTAGTATCTTGAAATACTGTATAAATTGTCAGAATTTTAGTGTATGCTCACACTGTATAAAATGTCAGATTTAATAAAATAAAACTTACTTTATACGAGACTACAGAACCAGACTGATGTCATTTATTAAGGATACTACACAACTGACTAGCAAAGTCTTGGCAAGAAACACTAAGGAGGCTCTATATAAGACCCTCAAAATCCCAGTCCTACTCTATCACGCAGAAGCATGGGCGTTAACAAAGGCGGATGAAGATATTTTTCTTCTTGGTCGTTTCGAGCGCAAAATTCTTCCACTGATTTTCGGTCCCATTTGCATTGACGAGCTTTGGAGGAGTCGATTTAACAGCGAACTCTACGAGCTGTACAGCGACATTGGCCTGATCAGGAAAGTACGTATCAGTCGACTAATATAGCTATGACATGTAGAGCGAATGGACACCAACGCTCCCGAAAAGTCTTCGATTACAACCAGGAGAGACAACGCATTAGAATAAGACCTCGCCTAAGGTGGCGCTCACAAGTGAAAGGATATCTCAGCCAACTGGGAGTGCGTAACTGGAGGCGGTTAGCAAAAGATCGGGCTAACAGGAGACCCTAGTTGGTTGAGGCTCAGGTCCACCCCGGACTGTTGCGCCATCTAAGTAAGTAAGCGGAACCTTTATAGGACCCTCACTCAAACATTAGTTTGTGTGAGTTTTCTTTTTGGGACAAATAGAAGGGATATACAAATTCATGATAACTTCGAACGGTAGAACGGAGAAGTTGTCACACGACGGTTATACCATTTTGCAATTTGTCTTTACGGGGGATGAACCTAGAACCACTCGCTCTGGTAAGTTTATCGCACGGAATTTTTAAGGATTTTTGCCACCAATTTTTGCTCTATCCAACAACAAAGAAGAAAGATTTGTGTAAATTTTCAAATCAAATCAAAGTCATAAGAAAACCTGCGAAGCCAAAGCAGGAATCTGCTTTCGTGCTTTATGCCAGATTAGCATTTATCCGCGGCTTCGCTACCAAGAAGTACCTAGTGAGATAAAAAGATAAAAGGTACTAGAATAACGAAAATCATCTCTGCTCATAGATGGCGATTTCTTCCACTTAGGGTGGCAACAGAAAGGGAAATGCGCATGAACTGAACACCCACTTTTGGAGTTCGAATTTTCGCTTCTAAGTGCTCAACATAAAGGAAATCTGTTTTAAAATATCAGCTTCCTAGCTCTTACCGGATAAAATTTTTCATATAAGATGAAAAAATAAATTTTTCAAGACGAACTATGAACTAGATCAAATGGTATTAAGCGTCAATATAAGAAGTTAAGGCGAGATAGTCTAAAACGGTCTAGTTTTTGATAGCAACAAGTATGGTACCAAACTGAGGAAGTCTCACAGCCGGAAAACTGTACAAAGAGACATAATATCAAACTGCGTATAAATACAAACGCACAATATAGATTTGCGAATACTTGCATAAAAAGAACCATTTTTATGCATAAATAAACAAAAATTCAATTTTTATTACGTATACGCCACAGTGAATGCGAAATTAAATTCCATCCATATCAATGTCGCATACATTTGGCATTATAATATTTTTTTGTTCCTTACCGCCATATTTACCATACTTATAAGATATCCGATTAACATAAATACATAGTTCATTGTTATCGATTTGACCTTAGCCGTCAATACCACATCCAGACAAAACAAGCCAACCACTTACGAGAGAGGAAATGTATGTTTGCGCACGGCTATATTTGCAAAACAATAACAAATGGTTGTAAGTCCAAACTTTATGGCAAAAATTTGTTACACTAACAACTATTTACACCTACAGCAATTCACCTAAAATAACACAAGTGGCCCACACCACACCTCCCGGTTAAAGATACTCTGATCATACCCGATGATATCACTGCATAGCATCGTATGATTTCATGGTTTTCAGTTTTTATCTTAAAAGTTTGACATTGAATTCTGAATGAAAATACACTAAAGCAAAACAAAGTCGATTAAAAAAAATTGCTTTAATAAAAATTCCGCGGTGTCATTTAACTGACTTGAAGTCTTGTAGGAGTAGAAGTTGTTATTGCCATTATTAAAGCTCTTTTTTCTTTCCTATTAATAAATCATTTTACATAGTGATCTCATTAATGAAATGGTTGGATGTATCTATTGATTTTTTTTTTTTGTAAATTAACTTTTTTACAAATTAAATTATATAAAAGTGATTTCTTTTTTTGTTGCATGACACTGGCAATTATAGTGTCAACTCGGATCAGGCATTGTGTACATTAAAAATAAGATTACGTAAACATTGTGAATCTATTCAATGATATAATTAATTTCTGGGTTGAAATTTAATTGAGAAAAAAAAAAAAAAAAACAATTAGCTATAGAATGTGTTACAGGGAGATGGATGGAGTTTTGCAAATACCAAAAGATATAATTCATCAATAATTGGAGTCAACTACAGTAGAAATAAAGTGCATTACTGGGTCACAGAAAACTTTCTCCTTCATTGCAAGTTTGATGTCAAAAGCATTTAAGTGATACCCATGTAATGTATGTACAAGATAATGTAAGTACATACTCCCGGTCATTAAGGAGCAAAATATTTCATAAGTTGCCGATTTATCGTTTCCACGCTTAGAAAGAATGGATGTAATGTGAGATTGGATTTGTCCCATAGGCCATAGTAGATATAAAGCTCTCAAATAGGTGCAGGTGCAATATGCCCTGCAAACCGATTAGCTTTATTTTAGGGCCGACAACTTGGTATGGACTTTAAGTGAGCATTAGGATTGATGAAGAGGTCCGTCCGTCTCGAATAAACTTCTTTTGAAGGTCTAACTTATTGCTTAGGTTGCAAAAAATTGTCAGAACTTTGTGTGCTGGATTAATGAGCGAGGGCTCTCAGGTTCGATTCCCCGAAGAATACAAAATTACATTTTTCTTTTTTTTCATTCATTCATTCATCATTTATTTTCAATGGCCCGCTTATCCATTAAGTAGGTCGCGGGTGTAGGTTACTTAAGTGGACCTTCCATAGCTCTCGATCCTCCGCCATCGACTCCAAATCATCAAGGCAATCCCCACACGGGTAGAGGAGAGATTATGAACTTGATCTAACCATCTCATCCTGGGTCTACCTAGAGGACGCCTGCGCCATGGTACGGAATCTATAGCACGTCGTGGGATCCTGGTCGCGGGACATGCGTTTAACATGACCAAACCACCGAACCATGGACCGCGACCGCTCCGTCCGGAGAAGTATCATTGAGTTCCTCACGTATTCTAGTATTTCTAATGCGATCTCTACGAGTCACACCAGCAATACAACAGAGGAATACCATTTCGGCAGTTTGTATCCGTATAACGGATATCAAAACTGTCCTGAAAATGCTTCTCAATTCAGCTGCTCAAACTCTGCATAAGATTGTGGGTCAAAAATGGAAACAGCAAAGACATGAACCTATTAACATTTTTTCGGGTGTTTTTTGCTCAGAATTTTGAAACCAATCCGAACTGTTGATACTGAAATTGCTCGCAATGAAGAAGCCAATTTTAAAAGGCAAATCTTGTCATAACAGCGCATTAAACTCGTTACAAGTCGAGTTGATGTCTGCAGGTAATAGAATCAAACAGACACACGAATACAATTGCAAGACCCAACCACTATTTTAAGTTCCCCTGTCATTAAAATATTAGAATTATGTTAGAAAAATCTATCTCCGAATACGAGTAGGACATATTTCAGTGTCACCTCTCGTGGCTGTAAAAACTTCTCAGTTCAACCATCCACTCACTTGTAACAGAGAGTTCGCAATGATGTTTATTAATTCTTTTTCCATCATACATACACTACTGGGTACCATGACCTAACCTATTAAGGACTTCAGAAATATTCGCAACAGTGGAGGCAAACCAAAGACTACTGCTAGAATGGAATTCTATATCAAGAAATTAGCTTGTCCATGTCCATGGATGCAAAAAAACTGCATGACTGCGTTACAAATACATACCGCAAGTCAGACAAGACGAAGAACTGGAGTGCCTCGGCTCATCAGATCTCTTGGGCAGTAGAAACTTCAATATTGCAATCCCAACGGAGTTTTGCGCGCAAGCATCCGTCTTCCTTTGGACCGTTCAGGAAAGACTTGTCCACACTAAACAAACATTTAGACAAAAATTTCAGAAACGTTTTGAAAACGTGTTGGAAACAATTTAGTTTTGCTAAAATGTTTCCAATCCAATTCCAAAACATTGAGGGCGTTCAAGAATCTAGTTTAGTAAGTCTAACATAACAGCTCTCTAACTTCATGTTGCTGAGTTTTCACCGAACTGGTCACATGAACAGTTTTCTCAGTTGACGTTTATGTCCACAACACCGATAAATTAAGTCAAGAATTTCTCGACGTACTATACTAAGTTGACATCTATTTTTACCGACATGTATCCCGAGAACTCAGTTTTGACATTTCCATTACATCATTGGAGAGCATCGGAAAGCATGAGCGAGCGCAGTTTACCATTTCGATTGCTCTGACCACAGAGCACCATTCAGAACTCAGAACCCATTGAGAAAAAAAAAAATACAATTGTCAAGAAGTGTCACTTCGGCACTCTTCTTCTTCTTTGACAAGTCAAGTTAGTTTTTGCGTTCAAGTAAATTTGAGTCCAGCCAATTCAAGTCGACTTACGATGACTAGATTCTTGAATGTGGGCATTTTCAAAACGTTTAGCAACGTTTCAGACACATTTTCGCAAAAGGAAAATGTTTCCAAAATGTGTCCAAAACATTTTCAATAAGTTTTGTTTTTTTAAATGTGAACGTTCAAATTTGTTTCCCGTTTGTCTGCGAAATGTTCCTTAAATGTTCCACTTAAAGTTGGAAAAAAATATTTGAAAACAAGTATAACTTGTGAAAACCAACTTGTGAAGAATAAAAATAAAGTTAAATTATAAATAATATAATAAAGATAACTATAATAAATTTTGTTATGCAAAAATTGTCTTTGACAACACTTTTTTAGTAAAGTAACTTTTCATGACGATAACACAATTTGAGAAAATACGATTCTCGTTTGAAGATATTTTTTTTTAGCACTAAACAACCATCAAGCAACTATACCTAAATTATTGAAAAAATTCTGATTAATAAAATAGGTTTTATTATAAATAAATTGGCGCAAAAGGCTTGTAGAGACACCCTAGGCCTAACTTCTCACAAACATTTGTTTGTGTGAGTTTTTATTTTTGGGACGAATGGAATAGGTTTTATTGCTTTAAAGAAAAAAAAAAGAGAAGTGATGAAGCCGCACCCTGTATGATAAACAAAATTCAAATTTATGAAGATTAAATATATTCAGCAATCACCTTAGCGAACTTTTCTTAAACACTTCATTAGCAATAGTTTGACAGAAACAAATTTACACGCCTTTATCAAAATTAATTTCAATTCTAAGACACATAGAACACTCTATTCTAAAACATAGTTCCTCACGGAATTGAAAAATTATTCAAAACAGACAGTTTTTTGTTTTAATTTTACAACTTATATAGCGAAGGGTTTGCTAATCTGGTTAAAACCAATTGCACAAGGAATGAAGGATATATTTTGTTTATATATAGGTAGTAAAAAAATGGGATTAACTGGGATTTTCCCAAAAAGGTAATCAAATTTACCCGTTTTTTTGCCTCACTTGATTACGAAGGGTTTGAAAACTATCAAATTAAAGCAAAAAAAAATGCCTCTTCGTAATCAAGTAAGACGGAGTGTATAACCAATCATATTAATAGTTTTCATGTCACACTTGATAGATGTTGTTCAGATCAGTGTCAAGGTAGTGTGAATAAACTTTGAAAACGAATCAACACCTTGCCAACGAAATAAATTATCACAATTAATTTTCGCTGTCATTTTAAATCAGAAAATTCAGGTGATGACTTATGAAGATCCATTTCAAGCATTATCTCCTTATCACTTGTTTGTTCTAGATAAGAACTGCAACTTGAAAAACAAGGTGCGTGAATGTTTGGTTAAATCGCAAAATTGGTATTCTCAGCGCCCCCTTCTAAATGCGAAGTGAAAACAAAAGTGAAACGAAATCTTACTGCAGATCTCTCATGGTTTTAAAAGACATCTCAAAAATTCGTTGCACGTTTAGTAGATTTTTTTGTTTTTGTCTAATATCGTGATGTGACTTAATGCGGCAAAACATTCGCTAATTTGATGGCATGTTGTCACTTCTCACATAACCAGATTCATATCGTAATCACCTTAAAGATTATAATACACACGACGACGATTTGTTTCAAAGTCGCACCTAATGGCCACGTGAATCTTTAATTTTTATCTTTTTGTTTGTTCTTTAACGCAGTAGGCCCACAACCTGTTTTGTGTAAAGATGAACAAATGTCTTATCTATGCCGGCGCATTGAGAAATTTACCGGTTTTCCAGAATGAAATTAGAACGTGAAGACGCAAAGTCTTGAACTAAAACTTGTATCGGTTTGTGTGTCAATTGTACAATGCCGCGATGCTGAATGAACACAATATATAGTGTATTCGTGAGCACAATAATATATCCGACCTTGTTTGAATCTTGTATGAAAAATAGTTTGTGTAGGTATTGTGTTTAGAACAGGAAATAACTTCACAGCTACTAATGAAACTTTACTACACAACGTACGAGTAATAATAGTAACGTTCACATAATCGTCTTTATTTTTAGAATTTATTTTCTTTTGAAGACGAAGAACTTGTTTTCGATGAACGTTGGGATTTCCCGTATTAATTAACGTTGTCGCAGTTATTTGGCTTAGATAGAATTTTGTGTGGTTTTTGGTTAACTCATCGCTGTTTGTGGAATTGAAACAAATCTATTTGAATAAATACAGCTGACTTCATGTACGTACTATGGAATTGCTTTCTATTATAAAATGGGATTTGATTAACTTGAAGTAAGTCATGAGCTTGGTATCTGTTCACGGAAAAGCTACTTCATAGTCCAATAATCAAGTAAGTCATGGTATAAAGTTGACCTCCAACAAAGATTGTTCAATATACACTGCCAATTCAGACGGTCGCAGTGGGTTCAAGGAGGCCATTCGTCAGAGTAGCTTTTAAAGCGAGTAAGACTTTGTACAAAATGCACATACTTGTGGAATATCTGAAAAACAGATTCTTAATTTGCCCACCACTGAAATATCGCCAAAAATATGAACAGCATCAAGACGTCTAGTGACACCCAGAAACATGAATAGAATATTTCTTTTTTTTTTGGCAACAGAAAAATCAGAAAAAGTTATACATAAATATGTATGACAAACAAAATTCATTTCGACAGAATAATCTCGGTAGCTGTGTTTTTTTCTGCATCTGCGACCAACAAAATATAGAACTAAAATTTACTGTAGAGCAAAAGAATGTTCAATGTTGTGTTCTATTCTTTCAGACAAGAGAGCCTTAGAGATACAAATACAATAATCTAATAAAATTTCTTATACAATGGTGGCCATTAGTATTTTAACAAAACTAAAGTTAATTCTACTCATAATTTGAACTTAATTCATGTAAATTTGGCATCAATGGAAAGGTAATTTAAATTGCGTTTAAATGATACAAAACTTTCCTTAACCCATTAAGTACCTGTCTTCAGTAACGCAACTACGGTACGGACAGCATTACGCCTAGGTTAGGTGGCTTAATGAAGAGGAGAGGGGTGATACGGTCCCCTGCGTTTCAGTGCGTTATGGACGTACGAGTAATTGTTTATTTTAATTTAGTTATAATTAGCAAAGAAGGGGTTTGTAAAAGACTTGCCAACATTTATTGGCGCGTATGCGCCTTCACTCGGCTGCCGAACTAACAAAGAGATAACTCATACGCTGATTAAGAGGTCATATATAGATTGCGGGTAGGAGTAACGCAGCGGAAAAGTTTTCGCCTGTTGAGTGGAAGGTTCTGTGTTCAAATCCGAGTCAGTAGCATGACACGACTCCTTTGAAAACATTTATTAAGAAGGCCAGCGGCAACTTAGCGAAAAAGAACGATGATGAAATCAAAAAAAAAAAAAAAGTTCCTCTAAAAATGCGCACGAATTCAAATCCTTTATTACCTTTATTTCCAGGTTGTCTTTAAATCAAACGCAACCATAGGCATTTACAATAGCCAATAGGGAAAGTAGAATAGTAGTCTTAATATAGGTGATAGCTTAAATTTCGTCTACAACTATGCACCGCGTTATAAGTGTATTTAAATATTAAGAGGCAGCTTAGGTAGTTAAATAAAAAGAATAGTACAAATGCAAGTTTGACAGTTTCTTTAAAATACAAAACTAAAGCTTCTCAGCTTTGGATACGGCAACGGCATAAAATAATAGGACTCTTTCATTCGTCCGAAAAATAAAATTCTCACAAATTAAATGTTTCTCTAGGAAACTAGGCCTAGAGTTAGAGTCTTGCTGTAGCAAACTCACCTCCAATTCAAACCAATTAAACTATTCACCACACATTCACACCTCGCGCCTTATTTTATACCAGTTTCCATATTTTTGAAGTACCGATTTTTAATAAAGCTCAAAAATGTACAACAATAAAAATGTATCGCTAGTTTTAAGCTACATACGTATGTTTTGAAAACCCCCAAAAATAAAAGGCTTCACTTAGTCGTTGAAAACCCACATTGGTGGTCAAAACCGGTCTTATTCTTTCGTTGTCGCTTTCGCTCAGAATCAGAATCTCACTATTACGAATCGTCAAAATACAGATTCACGGTTGGCGATTGGAAAACGCTTCAATCGTACATTCACGTCTTTTGAAAATTTAGTTCTCGACATTTTGTGGAGATTGCTCACGATCAGAATTGTGATAGGGATTAAGTAAATAGATTTACACATTTTACGCAGGAATTTTGTTAGACCATTTTGTTAAATTGTAATAAAGTTAATAAAGTTAACTTGAATTTCTGTTGGAAGTCTAAAAAAAATGTCGTAACGATGATGAATCGTATATATTCAGTCAAATGTTTGTTTTCTTTTCTACGTATAGAAAAGGATTTGTCATGTTTTGAAACATGTACATGAAAAGCTATAAAAATCAGTTTGATTTTGTAGAGCTTTAAGTAGTATCCATGACAGCGTTCCCACTTTCACTACGATCGTAATATTTCACTACGATTTTGCCTTAGTTCAACAAAATCATTACGTAACTACGAAAAATTTGGAAACACTACGATTTTCCGTTCAACTTCGTATCCATATATTTGTTGTATAAAATTCCATCAGTATGTAATAATATTGATTTCTAAAATGTTTTCCATTGGAAAAGTTGTTTTAACGCATTCACAACAAGGCGATTAATTGAACATAACTTTTCAGCGCAATGATGATGGTTACAAGGGGTCGATTTCCGTTCTGTGACTGCGAAGTGATAAATAATTTAGTTTAATTTTCAATTTTTGAGGTTTTTAAGGTAGAGTATACTTTTCATTACAATTAAATACATATTTCGGGTTTCTGAATCCCTTTGTCTGCGCTTATTCTTGTGATAAAAATAAAAATGATCAAATGAAAAAATTTGACATTTGTTTTCATTTTTTATAGACCGAGAATCGAATTTAGCGCGAACTTGTGAAAACGCTTTTCACTTCACAGTATTATAATACAACGAGAATCGACCCCTAGTCGAGTGTATTGCGTCGTATAGTCGTACTTGTCTTAAAACTAAAGCATTATGGAGATTGTAATTATTTTTCATATTTCACTACGATTTAGCTCCAAACACTACGTTTTCTTCACCTCGGCACTACGCTTTCGTAAATTTGAAGTGGGAACGCTGATCCATGATTTCTTTAACATTTATCCACAAGACAGAGTTCAGTGGGAATAGAAAAATGTTTCGAGTAAATCCAAACTTCTCTCAAAACATCTTTTACAAAAGAAATTCAAAATTCAAAATAAGGGCCAGTTTCAAGACTAGCTAATAAAGTCTCGGATAGCCTATCCGGAATTTATGAACTTTTGGTTTCAAAGGTTTCGGACAAAATATTTATTTCAAGTGACTGGAAAAAATATAGTTTCAGAGCATTTTTTCGTTGATGACCGTAGACAGCAGTCAAACATGTATTTGTTTGAATTTTTAGAAGACAAATTTGAAGAATATTACGAAAAATATTACACGGCCCTGTAGGAACAGAGTATTTCGCCCAAGGCCAAATTATTTTGAAACACTCGACGATAAAGATTTTAGAATTCGACTAGTATATAAATATGACATATGACCATTCTGTCTATTGGATTTTCAGTAGTTTTGCGCTTTCATCAATGCAACGATTACTTACAACTCTCCGATATTTTGCACTGGGAAAGTTTTAATTGTATGTGACGACTTCGCTGGAGTAAGCAAGGCCTCCGTTTGCAGGATCATACACAAAGTCTCAGAAGCAATAGCTAAATTAATACCATTAGATGTAGAAAACATAACACAAAGTTTTTATGAAATAGCAAGATTTCCCAGGTTTGTTGGAGTCATTGTTTGTACTCACATTAACATTAAATCAACAGGTATGTACCTTCAAGAATAATAGGTACCAGGAATTATAATTATTTTCACTTGTTGGCAGGAGGAGAAACTGCCGAATTGTACAGAGACCGGAAAGGCAATTTCTCAATGAATGTTCAAACAGTAGTGGACTCAAAATTAAGAATCATGCATGCCATGATCAAACTATTTTTAATAACTCGCGTATTAAGCAAAAAAAAAAAATTGTATTATGTTTTTTCCTTCCGTAAGGGACACTAGAAGGTCCGTTTCTTCTTGAGAGAAATTGGTATTTCTGATTTCTCTCATGCTTGTTTGAATTTTCGCAATATCCAGTTTAGGCGCAACAATGCAATTTACCTACTTCAAAATGGGTTTAATCTGGTTAAGCTTCTAAAAAAAACAAAGCAAAACAAATGACATGTGTTTCGAAACAAACTTAGTGCCTGATAAATTTTTCCAACAGTACGACATTTATGTTCAAGGGTTTCAATTTCAAGGTTTTTTTTTGTATATAAGTGAAGTGAAGTGAAGAACCAAAAGACAGTCAAAGCACCTGATATCTGGAATGTGGAGAAATGTTTTCGGAGAAATGTCAACAAAAAATAGTCGAAATCCAAAAAGATCGCCAAAAAATGTTGTAACAAAAAAAAAAAAAAGAAATTCTTTGCGGCTGTGCCATCCTATTTGTCCTTTTAAGTTTTTTTTGACACAAAAAATAGAGAAAATTAAATTGCTTCGATTTTGAAAATTTTGCTTGAGGCTAGAGTAATTACCGACGGGAAAAATGTGAATTAAGTTTTTATGGCGATAATTGTACTTTATCCTGTTGAGTGCGTCAAACCACACAATACACTTCTGAAACGACAACGAAGCCGCGGATAAATTCTTGTAATAAAGGGTCCGCCATCTAACGTTTTTTTTTTCAACTAGTGCTTATTTCGCGGATGGTAACACTTAGCTCATGTCTAATTTGACAGATAATTAGTTTTATCCTTCCGCTGAACGAATATAGTTGTGTATACGCTTGAACAACGCTGGGAAATATTGCGACATTACTTTGAAAATCATGGTAATATTGCAGAATGTGTGCGAAAATTGCGTACGGATTTTGGAAGAAGAGAAGCACCATCAGCTTCGTATGTTCGTTATCTTGTGAAAAAAGTAAAAGAAACTGGCATCCTCATCGATAAACCAAAGCGTGAAAAGCCAAAAACAGTGCGTACACCCGAGAAAATTGCTTTGGTGCGGATTTTGGTCAAGAGGCATAATTGGGCCATTTTTCTTCGAAAATGAGTAAGGAGTGGCCGTTACAGTCAATGGCGATCGGGCCATGTTGAACGAATTTTTGTTCACATTGGCAACATTTGGTTTCAACAGGACGGCGCTATGTGCCACACAGCCGAAGCTACACTCGATGTTTTGCGCCCTGTTTTTGAAGATCGCATTATCAGCCGCAGGGCTGATGTCGTTTGGCCACCGCGGAGCTGCGATTTGACACCGTTGGACTATTATTTGTGGGGTGCCGTAAAAGATAAGTGTTACGCCGACATGCCAGAGACAGACAATTGACGCTTTAAAGGACAATATTCGTGAAGCCATTGGTGAAATACAGCTGCACACAATCGATAATGTGCTTAAAAATTGGACCGATCGTGTAGGCTACTGCATGGCCAGCCAAGGCAGCCATTTGAATGAAATTATTTTCCATTATTAACCGGAAGTATTGTACTTTCAAATAAAAAAGAAATTCGAGAAAATATTCAGTAGTTTTTTTTTATAACATTTTCAAAAAAAAAGTTATTTGGCGGACCCTTTACATGAAACCATATTGTTAGGTTTTCACCGGCTTAAAGGCTAAGACTTTAAGGGCAAATTAGAATGGAGTCATTTTCGAGCTCCGATGACTCGCGTCAAAACTTTAAACTTGGTTAACAAGCAAGACTGCTACATCGATGAGTGAACCTGAAACTATCAAATGTCCTCCCATTGTTCATTGTGGATGTTTTTAATTTTAATAGAGTAACACGATAGAGCGCAACAAACTCCATTCTAACAGAAGACTAGAAAATTAACTGCTGCGACGGAATGGATTTCTTCGTGTCGCGTCACCCTCTGACAGTCTGGTGACAGCAAGAAAGTTGAGCACATACGATTGAAAGAATTCGAGATATGAAATCGATACTGTTAAGAAACTATTATCATTTTCACAAACAAACAAACGGCCATTGGATTTTTAGTGGTGGAAAATTGGAAAATTGACCTACATTGTATGCCGTAGGGCGTTACTAAACTAAAATTATAATTTACATGTATTGTCAGCTTTCGGCCTTTTTTCTGTACACGCATCGTACATGTTACGGGCGTATTTTGACGCCAGAATCATTAATTTAACTAATAGCTATAGGAGATTTTTTGAAATTTTTTTTTTTTTGAATAGTCATATTGAAGATTCGTTATTTTTCTGACGTACTCTAACCCCAAAATCATAGTAAAAAATCGACGTCTTAGCAACGAGAAAAGCTGTGATAGGGTTTTTTTCAGAAATACTCTAACCCTTCCTTTCTGAGCTGAAAATTTCCACATTTCGAAGTTCATACATTGTCACCGAATAGAATCAATCCTACTGTAGGTAGGTATAGAAATCAATTGGTCTGCGTTAGTCTCGAAAAAACTCGAGAACTGTTGAACCGATTTGGATGATTCTTCTTTTGTTTTGTTCGTCTTGAGTCAGGGGTGGTTTAGCAAAAACGAAAATTCGGACAACCCCAAATCAAAAGCCGGAAAATCAAAATTTTCATTTTATATCCCAATATACACCATCAATAATCGCAAAATTCAAAACCACGGAACCGATTGAGGTCAAATTTTGAAAAATCTTTCTTATTGGCCCAGCGGAGTTTCTGTGAAGTTTGAGCAAAATTGGACCGAGAGTGTTCCGGTAAAAATAGGTCGAAATTGAACAAAGGAACGTGAATACCTTAAACTGTGCGTTCAATATTGCCGACCTCAAGGAACTGCAGTTGGAAGGTTGATTGGAATTCATAATCGCTTATGAAGAGCGTACAAAGGTGGTACGAAGTTCACCGGGTCGTCTAATTCATTATGTTTATGAATGAAGAACTATACAGCCCAAATTGTATTGAGCTGTAAGACACGATTGCCAATAATTAGCTATTTCTTAAAATATTACTAGTCCCTTGTGATTTATTGTTATGGTTGATATGAGAATTTGGAAAAGACGTCGGTACCATTGCTTCGGTGTAGATCGCTGGATTTATAGGTAAGCAGCTCCCAAAAAGTAAGAAAAAAAACGGAAATCTTCAATTCCCCCAGAATTACTAATCAACCATCCAATTTTCTGATACATCTACCCCAAATCCGTGACATTTCGTTGTCTGCCTCCATCGGCGTTGAAAATTTAATTGAAAGTTCATTGTGCATAGTTATAATTAACTTGCGGCAGCCACCACCACTTTATCCACTTAAAATATAAGACACAATATGAAAATGAGGTCATATCTAAATTTGCATATCGTCACCGTCTCGAAAAGAAACACCCAACAAGCTTATTCCACACTCTGTTCCGACTTTAAACGAATTTCAATTAAGTTTCGGGTTCTGCTGAATACCGATGATCAATTCTGATCAGTATCCATTAGAAACCATATAATATTCTTATTGGCATACGACATACGATACCTGATGTGCGGCTACATCCTCGTTGCCATACAAGGCGGTGGGTGATGAATTTCTTGGGGCAAACATTTCTCAATCCAAATTGTGCATTTATCCAGTATAAAGTGAGCGAAATGGAATTCTGTTGTCACTAATTCACATAATATTTTGCTGTCCCGAATTTTGGGGCGGCAACAAATTGAAGGGCACACGCCGGCAGATATTTGAGAAACTTTTTCCCCTCGTTTAAAGATTCTTTTTTGTTTCACTTTCAAATGCAATTACTACACTCAGGGCTGACTGAAACAACTTTCTTCGTTTCGTGTTTTGTTTGGCGTTTACATAGACATATATGATGTATCTTTACGGTGTAACTTGCATCTCGCACGACGGCATGCAGATAATTTAAGATCAACGAACAAAAAGGCGAAGGCGAATATACCATACACAGAACGCGAGACAACAAAATACAGAAAACACTAAAACACGAAGAAAATAACTTGAAAAACTTTTCCTTTTCGAATGCTGTTGTGCACTACTATACCGAATGTATTCCGACAGGTTTTCACGTTGCAACTACCAACCAACAATGGCACCACCGACAACAACACCACCGCCTTGCTGCAAGGTGTTGTTATTTGTTGTTATTTGGATACGAGACGAAGAAAACTTTCATTTGAATCTTATTTTTAATTAAGAGATGTTTGGATTGTGACGACAACTTTCTTGCGATTGCACTGTGCTCAGGTACATTTGCGGCAAAGTTGTTACATTAGCACACGAACGTGGTGACTCCTTTTTGGTCATACATCAAACTGAGACCGCGAATTAACTATCCTCTTTCACTTAGATACTTTTTTTATTCGTGATGCTTAGATATTTAATTATCTTTACAATTTCGTGATATTATTTACAAAGGAATTTATTATAAATCTATCTATTCGTTAAATTCGTTGGGGGATTCAAAATCAGATTCAGATTGAGATTAAGATTGAGATACTTTTTGTATCGAACGGAGTGTTGCTACTATTTCCAAGTCGATATAGCGGCATGTTCAATTTATTTATTTTTTTTTGTTTTATTCGATTCGACAGAGTGGCGCGCGCGCAATTGTCGTGTCGTTCGACAACTGATTTGAAATCTCAGAGCAGAGAACGGACAACGCACGGTCAGACGATTATTATTATAAAGCGAAGCTTACGATTAATTTCATGGCTTCTTTCAAACTAAAAATTCCAGGTTTGCGTTTGAGTTTGCGGCTAAGAGCGAAGGCGCAGGTATTTCTCCTCGAACTCGTCGTGTCTCGTGTGTCTCTCTGTTGTTTGTTTGTTTGTAGTCTTAGTAAACTCGTCGTATCTATTATTATTCAATTTTTCTTTCTTTATTTATTTGTTTCGTATACGACTGCGAGTATTCCCTCAAATCATGTAGAAAGGTGTGTTTTGTGCTGGTGAGTTGATGAGTTGACAGACCGGTGTATTTTTAGTGTCTCTCGAGAGAGAGAAGAGAATCACAACAAGGAGGAGAGGGAGAGATCTAATGAAAAGATACGATCAAGTTTTGGTCAGTAAATTATTTGTTTAAGTTTTCGTTCTGTTTTTTTCTGTTTTTCTGCCTTTAACACTGTTGACAGTGGTCAAAGTGATTTGTCGCCTTGGTTGTCACTTTGTCAGTCGTCAATGGGAAGAGGCAAAGCGCAATTTTAATTTGTTTCTGTTGGCTAATTGTCAACAAGATTGAGTGGAAAGTGGAATGAAATGATTTTTATGATCCGGCCGGGCACTTGAAAATGCTATTTGGATAATGACGTCTCTTTATTAGCGCAATAAATGGAAAAGTTATATCAGCTAAGCAGGTGGTCAATAATTGTCATGTGCTTTAGAGGACATAGGTACATATATCGGAAATTAGAGGGATGGTTGGTCAGATTTTGCATTCGTTTGTTTACAAAAAATAATATAACATTTTTTGACAGTATTTTTGACAGAACTTATAAAATGCAAACCAACGCAAGTTTGCTCCGCGATCATAAATCCATTTAACATTAAACAAAACCCTTCATAGCCATAGTGTTGTTTAAGGGAATCATAGTTCAGGTTGTTTAGATCCTGATCGATCAAAAATGCCATATAATCTCTCAGAATTGGCCTCTGAACTGGCCTTGACTATCGCCTGATCTCATACCTATGGATTATTTTCTGTGGGAATCTATGAAGTCACTGGTCTACGCCGATAAATTGCATACACTGGATAATGTTTAAGTCAACATTCGACGCATTCTTTTCGATATACAACTGCCATACACATACCAGTAATACAAATGCCACAAAATTATATTTTCAGTAAAGCCAATATATCAATAATTTTATTTTACGTGTTTTATTTATTTTTAAGGTTGTAAACCTCTGAAAAAAAAAAAAAAAAACAAATCAGAAAGTCGAACCCAATATTGAGTAAAACAAAAGAGTTCAACAACGAACTGACATCTGTTGGTAGTGATTAACAAAATCTTTGTGCTGAGATAAAGAAAAAATTAATCAAACAGCTGACAGGAGAGAACAATAAAGTCTATTTCCAAAGAGAGACATTCAATTATATTATTCAAACAAATCACTTTAGGGAATCTGATGATGAATAAAGGTGAAGTTCGAAAAAGCTATAATTGCAACCAACGAGTTTTTTTTAACAAAAAAGTTGTTCTCTCAAACAACACCTCAATGATATAATGTAGTCGGCAACATTTTTTTACAGAAATTGGTCAGGGGCTGCCCCATTTAAGGCAAGAAACGTTGTTAATCCAAGTTTTCCCCTATCCAACAGAAAAACCTTTCCTTTTGATAATGTTCAAAATTTGTTGATAAGTTCCGATAAATAAACAACTAATGATCAACTTTTTCAATCTACGATTAAAATAATTTTATACAAATAATGGTTTTGGCAATCAATTCAATTTAAAGTAGTAAGATGCGAGTGCGTGCTTATTTTACGTCAAATGGTAATTAACTGGTTGAAACGACATGCAATTTGCTGCACTTCCATAAAATTGCCAACATATTTTTGCCAATATCAAAGAAAACTAATTCATTTTCTTATACTGATTTTAAAGCGGTCAACCCCCCTGCCCCTTGTTACCCCCCTACCTGTGGTCACTGCAGGATTTGGAATGAGTGCGAAAAGCCCGTAAAAAATACGGACTTTTTTAAAAAATGTTCATTTACGGGCTTTTGTGAATACGGGCTAAAATTTTACGGTCAAACGTATCGTTCAGACCTGCCTTATTAGTCCCGCATAATCGGCCCTATCGAGGTATCCGTCGGAAGGGAAAATTCTCCGATTTCATACGAATCGGAGGATTTTTGCTTCGATGTATACTTCGGAAGACCTTTTCGGAACTTTCTTCCGACAAATATGCAACGCAAACTGGCGTTTTGTGTTTCAGTGCGATCAAGTGCGTTTTTACAGATATTTTTGACAGCTTCATACGAATTTTCTTCCGATATGCTCCGAGAGGAATTGGTTGCGGAATTTGTTTACGATTTGCAGTGAAATGTTGATAAATGAAAGCAATAAAGAAAATAAAACTGTTAACAAAGTAATTGGTTGTATTTGTTGCTTAATTTGAGTATCCGACGAAATATGCGTTGCGGAGAATTCTCTGTTCCGACGGATACCTCGCTAGGGCCGAATAGCTGTTTCAACCCCGCGGATGCAATTAATCCCAGGTTCGGTTCAAATTTCACCCCGAACAACTGACACTTAAAGGAGGTAAGTAGGCGATGAATTTCGAATTTCCATTTTTTAATACTTAAAAAAAAAAAGTGGTTTCAATGGTCGGGATTTGGGTAGTCATTTTTGAGAAATATTCATAAAACGGCTATATTCGAGTTTTCTGAGAAAAACTAAGTACGTGATCGTGTTTAGAATGATTATATTGTCTCAAATATGTATTTTGATCAAAATCGTTGGAGCGGTTTTTTGTAAAATTATGCTGAGTGTTTCGTTCAAACTCGAAACTTGCAACGAAAAAATGGAAAAAAAAAACTGGTTTATAACCTTAATTACTTCCCGTTGGTCACTGTAAAAAGCAAATTCCAGTAAAACTATAAACTAACAATCGGTTTCTTTTACAGGTTAATTAGTGTAGAGTTATTGACAAGTGTCAAATCTATGGTTATGATGACCTTATTACATTTTCTATTTTGTACGTCTCTACTTTACTTTACTTTAATAAAATATGAATTTTATGATGATATCCGGAACACTGAGAAATGTTACAAATTTGGATTCGAAAAACACTGTTACTATACTGTTTAGCTGAAAACTGAGTACAACGTATTCTTCAGGATATAAACATTACTTAGCAGTTAAATTTTCATCCCAATCGAAAATGACGTTTTCGAGATATGAGCAGTTTTTAAAGTACCATTTTTAGCGATTGGGGTGGAAATCGAAGGACGCATTCATGGTTCAAAAAACACTGTTTTGCAACTGTTTAGCTCAAAACTGAGCAAATGGTATTACTATGGATTTAAGCATTACCTGCCAGTTACATTTTTATCATAATCGAAAATGGCGTTTTTGAGATATGAGCAGTTTTTTAAAGTACTATTATTAGAGATTTGGGTGAATATCTAAGGACGGACAGAATTGCGAGAACCACTTTTTTGAGTTCCCCTATCATCGTAATATCAGAATTGATCAAAACCTCGAGTTTGAAATTTTTTACGAAAACAATATCTTTCTCTTACTACGTATACGAGAAAGTTCAAAATTAAAAAATATTAAATTCACTCCACCCTACTGATCATACTATATTTTAGCTTGCGATTTTTCTCTGAGTTTAGCCCCACGGCAAAGACGTCCAAAATTTCGCTGTCAGGTAGAATGAACCCTTCAATTGCGAATACCTACTCAAATAAAATTAAATGAGGACAGCAATATCTAAACTCAAATCGAACAAGGCTGCCGGATTAGGTTGTTGGTTGAGCAGGAGACGACTTCTTGTGGAAGAAAGAAAGATTGCCTGATGAATGGAAACTCTGCAGCGTTTTTCCGCCCAACAAGGAAGGAGATACTCTAAACTACGCCAATTATAGAGGCATCAGACTCCTTATTATCGCATAAAAAGTCATCTCTGCCGTATGTACTGTGTAAACGTTGGAAACTATTTGTCAACGAAAATCTTGGACTTGTTCCTTTAGCCGACTAAATATTACACTACTGAAGACGATAGATAAAACCCAAGAAGTCAAGATCCAGGTTAAGCCCGCATACGTTATCCGTAAAAATCTATGTCTAGTTTTGGCATCTATATATGCCAAACTCGCCAACTTGGTGTTTAAGTTAATATGACAGTTAGCTCTAAAGCCGCTCTGAGTGAAGAGGCGTATTTGTTGAGGCCCAGTTCCTCAAGATGTAACGAAGTAATGATGGATTTTTTTCCAATATTTCTCACGGGAAAGGCGCATATACAACGCTTCAGCAGCTCTCCGAGATGTTTGCAGATAGGTGTTACTTGTAAACATAAACTGTTGTAACTTGTAAGTTGTAGTCCTCTGGAAATATGTCGAGTTTTAAAATAGCTTTAAAAGCTAAAGGAGTATTGAAGAAAGTATGCCCTCAAGTCCTCAAGTACACTGATAGATTAGCATTAGGTGATTGCTTGTCTGTTCGGTTGGGTACGTTTGCCTGCAATCCAAAATTCATTTTTTCAAATGCTCGTTTCCAAAAGCCTGAAAACAAATGCACGTAAAACAAAAGACCTCCCAGCCTGTGGTCCCTGTAGGACTTGGAATGAGTGCGAAAAGCCCGTAAAAAATACGGGCTTTTTGGAAATGTTCATTTACATGCTTCTGTATTACAGGTTTTTGAAATTCGGGATTTTGTAATACGGGCATTTTGCGTTTACGGGCTTCTGTGAATACGGGCTAAAGTTTTACCGTCAAACGTATCGTTCCGTTGTCTTGGACTGTTCCTATGCACTATTCCGCTAAATTTGGTTCATTACGACAAAGCTTGCAAACACAGAAATGTCTTTGAAATGAATATTCGACATTCGAACACTGATCTTATTTCCTTAAAATAAAATAGTTTACCTAATGAAAAGTTGTTTGTTGCATTACAAAACATGACATCAACGAATGATATAGGTAAATAACTGCACACTCGCCTCCATTTAGTTTGAAATAGTATTCCATTGGCCATAGCCTAGGACGTGCAATTTTTTAAAAGTAAATCAGTTCAACCATGAAGTCATTCATACTCACAGTTCACATCACGTTTTCAAATGTTTAACCTTTCACTCAGCAAGAAGACATTTTCTGGACAAAAATCTCTTTTTTTTACATTCTAAATCGCCTAAAGACAGACAAAGTCTGTATGCATTTGCATACCGTTTTCAATGCATAAAAAGAGTTCAGCACAAATCACCATCCTTGTACGCGTAGTCTCATTTCACCTTTTCGAATAAAAGAATAATTTCTGCTGTCATGGGACAAAAATCATACAACTACCATCCCGTTTCAGTTGGAAAACAAAAAGAAACATTTTTCTTTTAACATTTCACAAACAAAAAACAGAACAAAAAGGAACAGCTCTCCGTGTATACCTACTCTTTTGGTCTTCCTTCTATGTTGCCAGCAATTTTTAAACAAAATGTTAGCTTAAAATAATCCGCCATTGTGTGTCTTGATGACAAATGGGTCACATAAGTTTGAAAGTTTTGAAAATGCCAAAAAAAAGACAATTCTCCCCTTTTCACACACAGGAAACATGTGTAAATGTCTAGTATAAATGTCATTCTAATTGTATCTTCATGAAAATGCAATGCATTTGTGTGGCTAAAAGAATTGGTAATAACTTTAATAAATGCAAGCAACTCCTGTTGTGCAAAAAGTTTCACTTTTTTAGCTTCCCAAAACGGTAAATTTCAACATAGATACACCCACAAAAATACCACAAGTTACATTCCACATTACTATGTCCAAGAAAGCATTTTTTTTGTTGTACTTTAATCCATGCACGTTTCTTGCTGCCTTCTCCGTAGTAACTTCCACAAACGGGCATCTCTATAGAGCGAAAAAAAAATAGAAATAAAAGTTACAGATACAAAGACTCACAATAGAAAATAGAGTATAGTATCTATCTCCACTGTACATATAAATACAAGCTCTTCGAGGAGGCAGCCATTCGTTAAGAATAAAATTTAAACATTAATGTGTCTGTGGCGCAGCAAACTACCAGGCAAGTTCAGTTTGGGGGTTAAACTTTTGGCCCGTTCAACTGGATACAAGTTGCATGTTAATTTCAGTCTGTGAACCGACATACCCGTGCAGATGAAAGAAAACGTCATTTCGTTCTCTTGCCTTTTTGGTGTTGCCCCGTCACTTGAAGTGTTTATTATACCAGAAGATACTATATACGAAGGTGCCATTGAGATACTCCAAGTGTTAAGCTTAAAATTTTTTTTTAAATTTCCTATAGCGACTACTTTTCTCTCAGCAACGAAAAAGTGGTGGCGGACGGATGGCAGTATACACAAGTCACTTGTTTACCGCCTTTGTATCTGTCAGATACACTAGTCTTTAAATCGTATGTATATTGTCTGTCTATGGAAGCCGAGGCGAGGTGAGTTTTGGTGTTACAAATGGTTTGATTTTTTATATTCAGCAAGTATAGTTGACTGACGTGACTGCAATAATTGTAATGTTTTCGGATGGATTTGCGCCCAGACTATCTATGGGCAAAAGATCTTAACGGCGCGCCGGCACCGTCGAAGTAGAAAATCTTCAAGACTTAGTTTAAAATTTTGCACGCTAGCAAATTGAATTTTGATGTAAGCCGAAGCAGAGGCCGTGGCATGGCTGATGTTTTGAAGGCGAGGGAATTTCTGAATTTCTTCACATGCTTGACACGTGATATGCAGAGGTTAGAGGTGTGATCGTAATCGGGATGTTCACAGGGTTTTGCGAAATACAACTTTTTTTTAGTTGTAAAGTGATTGATCGATGAATCTCAATCCCTTCAGAGGCTACTGGGACAAATGTATCATTCAACATCCGTTGATGCCATGGCCACTGGAGAGTAACTTTGTTCCGATAGCACTACTCATTGAAAGGATTTTCGGATACATTAACGAAAATATATTGCCATTCGAAGTGATTTAGGGGTTTTCGGTATTTTATTACACAATTCAGAAATATTTATTGAGGTCTTTTTATATCGTCACAAGTTAATACTGTCACTCGAAGTGGTTAAGAGGGTAAGACCAAAGTCAATTGACACGAGTGTTTCTCGAGGGAATTAGTGTAGCCACCCCTTAAATGATAATCGATACTAATTATAGGTTTACCCATGACCACGGCTATCAAAGATTCGTGTGAGCAACACAACGCCCACATTTTAATTCAATAAATACATGGAGAATGCAACTATGTAGATACTTGAAAATGATTCCACTGGAGTGGAATTTAGAAAATAAAATATTTAAGCTCTGCTAAGACAAACAGACCATATACCTAGTACCTACGTAACGTAAGAGGAAGTGAAAATAAATATTTAATGTAGATACTCAGCCAAGATGCTAGTAATTTCAATTTGTTCGTCGAAGTAGCGCTTGCCACTAAGAGGACACGTTTAACCTAAGGACTTGTATTATTATTTTAAATGTTGTGTAGGTATACGACATAATTTAAACAATGCAGGTTTGAGGATAGAGTTCATTAATTTAAGTATTTAACTTTTAAAAGATGTCGCTCGAGTCCGTCTAAGTTTTAGTTTTGACAAGTATTTATGCTGTTATCATACGTGTGATTTGTGATTCGTTCTCAGGACGAACATTCGCGAGAGGTGGGCCGTAAACAAAATAAAAAGCTATAGCTGTAGTTTTCTTCATTAAAGTAGTATTTTTTATTTTGGTTTGAACCAAGAATCCCTCGCTTAGTAGCCACTGAAGCCCTGGTCTCACAGTCATCATATAAACAGTCAGAATCCTGGATAGATACAGCGTGACCGTTTTGAGACTAAAGTTGCAATTTGACACTTTTTTTACCATCTTGGCACAAATGGGATGAATCGAAAACCTCAACTTTTGGACTTTTCCCAGTGTATGCACCACAGGATCTAGCATTTTGCCAAATTTCACGATTCTAGGGTGGCTGGAAGTGCTTCATAATTTTGATGATCGTCATCTAAGTGAGTGCGTGAGTGAGTCAGTCAGTCAGTTACGGTTTTTGCGATTTTTGACGTCTTGTATGTTGAAAACCACTAATGCTATAGAGATGAAATTTGGTGAGGTGGACCTTTTTAATGAGCTTGGTAAACTTTTCAGGTTTGAAGTTTTTTGGGTTAATTGGTTCCGAAGTCAGAAGGAGGTCGAAAACAGCCCGAGTTTGTTCCTGTAAGAAGGGTAAGTGCCTTTACTAGAGAACTTGGATGGGGCACTACCATTCCTTCAACGAGCAATGCGGCGCCTCCAATTTCTGAATCGGGGTCAGAGCGGTCGGAGAATGATTCAGAAGATTTTGGATTAGAACTTGCACCGCTAAATGAATTGATTTGTTATGTTATTGAATTGATTTTACGTTTAATGTTTTTTATGGTATGTTTTATTTGAATAACTGAATTGTTATAGTTTTAAAAATAGAATATTACCAGTACAATATCTTGTTTGTTTGTTATGTTTACTTTTGTTTTGAAGTTATTACTTTACATGGCCCTTTTTTTTTCTCCGTTGCCCTTTTTCTTGCGACTTTTCTAAATTTATCAACGGTAATACTGGATAGATACCTTTATAAGGAATTAATGATGAACGTGTTGTGAGACGAACTACACAAACCGGGTTAGCTTCATAGAACGCATGTGACAAAATCCAATATGGACGAGGTATAAGTCTTTGGCGAAACGGAGACTAATAATCGAATTTTTGGGATGAGCTTTACGGACCGAGTAAACCGGTCTACAGTAAGCAATAAATGCGCCAAAAGAACTACAATAATATGCCGCCTTTAGCCCCCAAAAAAAACATCATCATGTCCAATGTCTCGTCTATCTATTACAAAGGTCGCTGGTGTAGCAAAATCAAGTGGACAAAACAATAATTCTTTATTTTTCGTTACCCTCTCTAAATTATTAGGGACAATCTTCATATGGCTAGAGAAAATAAGTCTTGACTTGATCTAATCAACTCATCCTGGGATACCTAGAGGATGACCAATACAATGTATAATAGAATCCGAGTTTGAGACATCCGTTTAATGTGACGAAACCACCGAATCATATAGACTGATCTGTTGGCAGAAGTATTGACATTGATACCTCAAGTATGCTGTTGTTTCATATGCGATGTCAGCAATGGAACGAAGGAGTCTCATTTCGACATTTTGTATTCGCGATATTATTCTTTCGGTCCGTACCTACCGATCTATCTCATGTCATGATCATATAGTAAGAGTTGGTCCAACCACCGAACTAAAGACCGATAAAACAAGTTCTGTCCTTCTGATAGGTTAGGTTTAAAGAATGACACAATGGCTTGTCAGTACACCCGCTAAGATACGCATTTCTCGTTTGTTCATTTTCCGAAAGCATTTTGTTCTTTTTTCCTCGATTCTTGGTCATAATCTGTGAGAAAATTGGCTAATATCAATTGTGGTCATAATAATTGGGATGTCTATGGACGTAAACATGTCTGCAAAATCAAGTTCCAACCCAATTCTTGATGGATGAATGACACTATGTCCAGAAATCCAACAATGAATGACACAAAAAGAAAGACACAACCTTCAGCTATTTCGTACAGGTCTTTCTGGCAGATTCTGACTGTTTTTGACTTAATAGTAACGCTGTCTAGTACTGTGATATCCGCTCGACTGTCTACGAGGATTGTAATCTTAGCTAAGGCGCACACTGATGTAGTAAGAAAGTGGCGTGATGTGATGATGAAATGGCGTGGTGACTAAGTGGCAGGTGGCATACGAGTGGTGTGGAGATGGAATGGCGGCGAAATGGTATGAAAGTGATTTAACGAGCACTGAAATGGCAAACAACGTATGGTGCCACCGATTCATGAGTTCTTAAAATGTCGCCCTATGTTGAATTCTTGCTCGTCAAGCATGTTTTTAGTTTCCGACTAAAGAAAAATACGGCGTTGTGATGTCGAATTCCACGTCGTCACCAGCCACTACAATATAGCCTCTACATGGGATATGCCTCTAAAAATCCACGTCGTCACCACCCTCTTGTCAGTCAAAAATTTAACTTGTTCGAGATATGTGGCACCAGACTGGCTTCACGCCACCTAAAAAATGCCACGTCGCCTCCACTCACATTTGTTTACATAGGGTTAAGCGATGCCACCTGCCACTGGGAGCACGTCTTGCTTTAGATTCAAGATTCTTCATGGATATGGTCTTTGTTGTTTTGTCTATATCGACTATTTCGGCTTAGAAGACGCTGAATTTTTTGGGGCGTATGTACGAATCGTTTATGCATAGGTATAAGGACTCAATGCATACATATTTCCATTTTTGACCCATCAAAGTCGATTTAGAATTCGTGTACGGTTGCGGCCCTCTTATGAAGTATGCCAATTCTGTATTTGGGATATAAAGGCAGAGTAGTTATTTACGAAGTTCTGATTCGAAATCATGTAGTCCGTTTCTCTGGCTCAAGTATTTGTAAATTGTGGAACCGTGTGCATAGTAGGTCCCCCTGATTGACAAAAAGCTATTTCCAAATTGGTTAACAGCTCTCACAAAAAAACGTTGCACTTTTTTTCACCACTCTCGGTTTCAATGGGACTCGACTAAAATGTAGAATGCATTGGACAGATATTATGGAGACTTGAGACTTATTTATGTTTACCTTCATTCCTAGGCTCTGTGAGGGTTACAAATTACCAAGTCATCAGTGAAGAACAAATGACTTGTATTTAGGTATCCCAATTCGAAAGATTCTTTGCCACGGCTACCTTATAACATCCAGTACATATAAGTAATGAAACGGAGAGGTGACAAAACGCACTCTTGACGAATTTTAAAGTTCACGGTGTAAAGAATTTATTAATTTTTTTTATTTGGGAAAAAGCTATTGTACCGAAAACACAAACAGCCTCCAATCAGTAAATAAGGAGAATGACGTTTGTATCACGTAGAAAGTGAGGAGCCAAGTCATGTCGAACAACTGATAGAGTGGAGGAGGCTTTTAAGGTCTACATAGCTGACAATGTGAAGGGCGGAACATCCGTGTAATGTAAAGGCTTCTTGCTTGTCTTGTTTCCCAAATATTTGACATTCACGAGGCAACTTGGTTATCATTTAACCAGTATTTAATCGTTTCGACTCGGAACAATACCTCGTAGAGAAGCCTAGGTATAGAAAAAAAAACCTTTAAGCCGTTCACATCAAACAGTGTTTAGTAAGACAGAAGCACGGATGTCAAATGAGTACCAAATCCCAATTACCAGGGAACGGATTTTGTTGACCTTGCCTTTTTTGCCTTTTTTTCTAACATTGGCTTTTTCTGCCTTTTTTGGTCAAAGTTGAAGTTCATGTGCACTTTCTGTAGGTACTGTAGGTACAATTCAAACAAAATATCGCCGAAGCATTACTTGCACACGTTGTTTGCGAAGTTCCGACAAACATCCGAGAGTAAAACTGTCCTGAAAAATTGTCTCAATTCAGCCGTTCGAACTCGGCATGAAAATTGTAGGTCCCTTCCATTCCTTACAAATACGAACCTGCTGTTTATTTATCTTTTTTTTGTGTCCTGTGTGCAATTGATTTTAGATATGTACTTTCAATATTTTAAGGGGGATCGATGAGAAATTGCAAACAGCAAAATGACCAGCTGCTGACGTTGTTCTTTTCTTCAAATGAAAGACTCAAGACCATCAAAGAAATAAATAATGTTGTAAATGGCGCTGAAAAGTTCAAATTGCCTCCAAATATTGCAGTCGATGACAAGACGTGTTTTAAATGGTCTCCACTTGTCTCTGCCCATGTCCTCTCTTCATTTTTTGCCAGCAAATTCAAAAATGCTTATATGGTTTGGTTGTACACCGAAAGAAAAAACATTGGTTGAATCAAAAATGTTTCGTTGTTAGCTAACAATGTGCTTAAAATTGTCAAATCAAATACGTATGTGATTAAATCAAACAACGCCGCATGTTTGAAACAACAACTTTGGCGTTGTTGATTAAAACGCTCGTAAGTATCACAGACATATTTAGTTTGAACATGTTTGTAGTTGTTTCAAAAATGGTAACATTGTTAGCCTACAATTTAATTGTTGATTTCATTGTTAAACAACAATAAACAGGATGAAATTACAACTTAGGGACTTTACAATTAATTTGACCATACGTGTTTTTAATTAAACACAAACGTGGTCAATAAATTTAAAATCAACCATATTTCTTATAAATTAAACACATTCGTAGTTGGAGTACAACGATTACAGTACAATTAAACACAAACATGTTCAAGGCAAAATTTCATTGACTATTATTAAAGTATCATGAACGTGTTAAAAGTATCTACGGACATGTTTTTATAAAAAAAAAATTCTCATTATCACAACCTACATTCTTGCCAAGACGTGTTGTAAAGCGGTCACGTGTAACAATCAGAAACGTTGTTAAAGTATCACACTTCAGTTAAATGTATCACGAAAATGTTGAAATAATAATGCAGCCAAGCATAAACATTGCTAAAGAAACACAAACATTGTAGAACTATCACGAATGTAGTTAATTTACATGTTTTCTTGTTAAACCAACCACAAACATCGCAGTCGCGACATGCTTAACGGAATTTGTCCTGTCAGTTTGCCTCGTTGGCGTCGCGTCGGTCATCTTTTTTCTTGAAAAAATCTTCAGTATTCAGTCAGAAGTGCAAGTACTAGGTACATTACGTTACGAGCGAGTGTCAACAGTGTTTTCTTTGTAGTGTATAGTGACGTTTTTTGTTTTGTTTTTAGTGCACTTGTTGGTTGAGGCCGTGGTCTACCCCGGATTGTGAGCGCCATCTAAAGTAAGTTTTTTTTCTCGTAAACTTTTACCACTCATAATTTTGAAATTTTGCTTAGATTCGACCACCGGATTTCAACACCCTGAAGTCAACACAGCCAACGGTGCATACGGTACGAGACAACACTCACAATTTATGTAGGTAAATATAATTATTTATAAAATAATAATTGTACTTCGCTGGGACCCTGTTGTTGAGCCAACATATTAAAATATTAATTATTTATCACCATTTTGTTAACTAGCCTTAAGTCAAACTGTTATATGAAAGTTCAATAAACACTAATGTAAATGTACCTAAAATGTAATTTTGCGTCGATTAATATTAGTTTTCAGTTTTTAATAGTATTTTCAGCTGGGTGCGAGTAGAAATAAAATGGTAAAGTAAGTATGGACGTTTTAAAAGAAGCACAATTACAATGTTTCCATTGCTGATGAACAATGGTCATGCTATGCATTATCAAACACTATCCAGTGCATGGGCATTGTAAAAGAATCACGAAAAATGTACATGTACAATGTTTTCGTTGTTGATTAACAATGATCATGCTTGATCAATCGCTTCCCTGTGATAAAGTAAGCATAGACGTGTTAAAAGAAACACGACCATTGTACAATTTTGAATTTGTTAATCAACAATGATCGTGCTTAATCAATCGCTTACCGTGCTTGCTTTAATACGAATAACCTAAGGCGTGGTAATTTAAACACGAAATTGACAATGGCGTGATAGATTTATGCAAAAATACCCGTTATGTTTTTTTATAAAAAATTGACAATGTCACATTTGTTGAAATGACAATGCCCATTGGTTGACGCAAAATCAAATAAGGTTCATGCTTGATTTTACCAACGTTTTTCTTTCGGTGTATAGTGTCAATATATGTATAGTGTCCCTGCCAATTACTTTCAATTAAGCTGGCGTTGTAGCATGGTACCTGTCAAATGACGGATGAAAAATTGTTTTGAGCCAAAATTGTACATGCAATCGCTTCTCAAATTGCCAATAAATTTCCGAGATACTTGCTTTCGTTTTTCGACTTCTTCTGTTATACGGTGAGTGTACGTGCTTATTTATTTGCTCCCTCAAAATGTAAGCCTCTCCAAAGGCTGTTTCAAATAAATAGTTCATTCAGATCGATTGATTATTTTATTGGAAAAATGTCAGATGTTCAAGTTGTTCTGTTGATCCACTGATTCCTTAGAAGCAATTTTCTTTCAATCTCACATATCTTTCCATTTACCATAGAGCATAGACCAATCTTAAATTCAAATTTCAGCTCGCACACAATTTTAAAGCCACAACGCGGCAGTGGCGACAAAAATATCATAACAACTGCCGAAGCGACATTTTTCACCCCTCAAAAAATTTGTGCCGAACAATAAAACGCAACAAAAGTTTTTTTTTCCAACTATCATTCAATAAATACAACCGAATAATAAAACCACACAAGCTGATAGACCAAAAGGGAATAAATTCAAAATACACAAAAGTCCTTACGCCTCTTAAAAGAGAAGGCAATATCGTGTGCCTCAATCCATCGTGCCAGTAATGTGTTTGCCTTTCACGCATTCAGATACTATTACTGTTCGCATAAAGGCCCTGCTAAAGAGGTTGACCTTCATTTTACACCACGCCACCCCAACACGAAGAGCACACTTTCACCCCCATTTTGTTGTCACCATGATGACTTTTACCATTCCTTGGGGCAAGGCTCCACTGACTGTACTGAAGAGTATTTAAGAACCATACCAACTACGGATTTTATGTACTGAATGAAGTCATCTGGAATTTGTCCTTGACAGGACAAACTATACTGCTATGAGACTTAAATACTATAACGCAAAATTGCTGTCTTATCGTGTGTATTTATTCAGTTTGTGCAAAATTCTTTAGGCTAAGCACATTCACTGTCTGTATCTGATAAATCACCGAGGCTTGCTTTGGAATTTTGGAGATTTTTACTTTTTAACTCTTGCCTGCTAAATAGCCCTGTGAGTAATTTGGTACCATTGTCAAGACGGATCTCTCTCACCTGTGTACGCAAAGATACGAGTATACCTTATTTATGGACTCGGTACGACTGCAAATTTAAAGATTAATTGTTGTCGTTGCCGATAAAACTGGCCGTAGGTGGAGCATTGCCTAGTGGCAAGGAATTTACATAAATCGTCTAAACTGACAGTCAGGCAAGTGACTTACCGTATTTATTTGCTGTCGCAAGAGTTATCGTTGCATATGGTCAACACGATTAAATATTGACATAAATGTGCATCTAACTTTGTTGGGTTGTGTTGTTCTCTTAGCCGTATATAGTAATTTGGTCGTGCAAATACTTGTAGCTCTTGCCAATGGCAATATTTCCATCAATTGCTTATGCAAATTGTAAACTAGTTACACATTTACAAACCAATTAAAGGGAAAGATTGTCAACATCAGGTAATGACTATAATTTCTATTGAATTCCATAATAACGTTCTTCATCGAGGTGCCGGTAAAAAAAAGGGCAACATTCAACGACTCCAAATATGTACATGAATGTTGCTTTAGAAATACTACCGCTTCCGAGATACATATTGGGAATTAGTTGTCATTTTGATTGATGGCGGCAAAGTTCTTATTTAGGATGAAGCATGTTCATTAATTTTGAACTTTTACTTACTCGGTATATTAAATTTTATTCTTCTTTGTTTTGCTTACCTGAAAATAAAAAAAGAAAAAAATTTTAGTAAATATTTATTTAGTTGTAATGGTTATATTATAGTTAGCAAAAATACACTGAAATTTGAATTAGCTACAGAGAATAGCCAACAAATATTTTTTTAGCTACTGAAATTTTCCGATAGATGGATTTTCAAAATGTCCATATTTTGCAGTTGTTTATACTACTGCTATGAATACCTTTATATTCAAAGAGGTCAGGTCAGAGCACAAGACGTGGTTTTATTCTGCATATAAGGATAACATTTTTTATTACTTATTTATTCGGACATTTGTTTGCGCAATTATTGCAGTTGGTTTGGAAACATACTAAAGGAAAGAAAGGGAGGTAGAAGAGAATTTGGACCTGTGGGTATTCTATGATTTTCAACGATTGCCTACAATTCAAAGGATTTAGATTTTATATGATTTTACTAGCATTTGCCCGCGGTTTCACTGCGCAGCTCTAAGGATTTAGAACACAGAAATTCTTTCACAGTCAGTTAGTTTCCTCTTTTATATTTAATATGCAGCTTTACCCGCCCGGCTTTGCCCGTGCCCAGGAATTACAATGTACATCAATATTCCAAGTTGTACAATTTTAGCTCCCATAAGTGTGGAGATATAGCGATTGCAGATTTTTTTTTGTATTGGAGGTGCCACGCCCCTTTGAACAATTTTGACACTCTCGGGCCAATATCAAAGATTGTCTCAAAATTTTAGCTCAGTCGGTGAATAGGCGAAGAACAAAAATCTAGCCAGGAAGAGTGATATCAAACAACTTTATTTTGAAATCGCCTTCTTGAGAAAGGAAAATGTTGAGCCTACAGCAAAGGTTGCAACCTCGAAGATGATGTTCTATATGTCATTCGCTTCGTTTAGCAAGTTACGATACAAACCTTTAAACGAGATCTCTGAACGAGTTAGTGAAATTAAGAAAGAACAACTTGACAAAACAAAACCCATCGACGACCGGCTTCTGATTAGTTGCAAATGATGTATTGGTGACTTTAGAAGATGTTAAGTCCTATTGGTTTTGAAATTAAAGGAATATAGGCCGAGCGTTAGAGAGACAGAACTAAAGCTGTTACACAATTGAGTTAGGTTAAAAGTGGCTGACTGCTAGGTAATGAATGGATCATTAGAGAACGCTTATCTCTTCCTACTCGTTGAAACATTTTGAGCTTATTATGAAGCGTAGGAGGTTTTGGATGTCTGTGTTTGGTATATCACCTATGCAAGTCGGTGTAATGGACGGCTCCTAAGTAAAGCTTCCTTTTTCCGGAGAGAGCTGGGTCAGGAACAAAGGAGGTGAGGAATAGTTTCCTCCTCTTCTTCATTCATACAGCTTATGCAAAAGTCGTATGCGAAAAGTCCTAACTTTACGGCGTACTTTGCTAATAGGTAGTGCCCAGTAATGACACCTATAATTGCGGTGCCGGCAAGACTGCATATTGAGAGAAATCTAATTCTTGAGCGTTTAAAATCGAGCTGAGACAAAATTTGTTTTGTTGAATACCCACAGGTCCAACTTCTCCACTATCTCCCTTTCTTTCCTGTAGTATGCTTCCAAACCAACTGCAATAACCGAATAAATAAGTCATTAAAAATGTTATCCTTTTATGCAGAATAAAACCACGTCTTGTGCTCTGACCTGACATCTTTTATTATAAAGGTATTCATGGCCGTAGTATAAACAACTGTAAACTATGAACGTTTTGAAAATCCATCTATTGGAAAATTTCAGTAGCTAAAACAATATTTGTTGGCTATTCTCTGTAGCTAATCAAAGTTTCAGCTTGCAAGATATGACTTTAGCCGGCTTGATGGGTAGAGTTATTTCTATTCTTATGAGTTCATTGGCCTTACAATTCCTTGGAATGTCTCTATGCCCCGCCACCCAAAATAGGTGAATGTTGGACTGTTCGGTGATATCTTTAAGAGGCAATCGGCAGTCGAGGGCTGCTAAAGAAGTTGTAGAAATTGAATCCAAGGCTTGGCTGTCTGAAAATATGCTGCTTCAACGGATATCAGGGTTTTCTTAAGTAACGATAAGACTTCATTTATCTCCATAATTTCCGCCTGAGACACGCTACAAAAGTTTGGAAGAGCTCAAGTCGAAGTCGAGCTCAATATTAAGACTTTCGGGGAAAACACCCCAATTCCGTCTTTGGTTTTCGAGCCGTTATGTCAGTATAGAAGTAAATTGATTCGTCTTCTGAAAATGTGACCTCATTCCAGATTGCTTTGGAAGAGATGGCGACGAGAAAGTTCTTGTCAAAATTTAGGGATGGGGTGCTGTAGTCTAGTCAGTGTTTTCGGTTGAGGTTATGAAGTTCTTCTGAATGGAAGCGTGGCCAAAGTGTCTCCTTGACCAGTGTGAGGTAGCTTTAAGTCGAATTGCTGCACCCACTGCCTTATTTATTCTTAAACCTTTTTTGCAAGTGGCTGTAGTCGTCTTTTCTCTTTCTTGGATGTTAAGTTTCCGATTAAGCTTCTTATCCAGGATAGACCCAAATATTTAGCTTTGTCAGAGAAAGTAAGGCTGATACCATTGAGAGAGGCAGGGTCGACTATCGCAATTTTATATTTTTTTGTGTGTTTGTGGGGGTTCACAGCCAAACCACATGGACTCGGCCAGCTAGTTTGCTTGTTTTAATCATTTTGTGAAGTGCAAATTTTTTTCCTCTCTAAAGTCTTTCTACTTTCACATCTGAATTAGAAAATTAAGCCCAGACACACTTTAATTGGATGTCTTTGATCATTTGTGTCGGAAGAAGATTTCATTCGCCGGCGAGTTCATCTGAGAATCCCAGGCGATAACATGTATCGTATAAAATGCTGAATGTCTACGCGAATGCAAATGTAATAAATGTAAGCGAATCGAACAGAAAAGAAAAGTGTAAACAGACTAAAGGGAGTTTTTACTGGGTGTTGATTACCCATTTGATTTTTCAAGCAACCAATTTTGGGCTTACGTGCAATAAATCGTGAAATAATATGGTCTTCAGCACGATCTATGTATCGCCAATGAAAATCCTCATTTTGATTTATTTTTTCCATAAATGTGCCTCCAGCACCTACATGTTCGATTCATTCACAAATGATATCTTAATTGAATGAAGCCACTGTAGTATATACGATGTGCGGTTTCAACAGACTTCATTGTGGTTGCTTACTTAACTCAAACTTCCCCGTACACTATTAGCTTGCCCGCTGCTCATGTAACTCTGTGTGATCTTCAATTAACTTATACTTTAGTTTTCAATTCCAATGCCACTCACAAATGCGCATTCACAATTATAATATCTACGAGTAGGCAGTATGCCATTTGTTATCATAAGATACTGTGATTTGTTTCCCGCTTTTGACACATATGAGAGCGGAGGAATTTATACAGTCGGTGGGCGTCTTAGCAGCAGCCTTGGCGGCTGGCTTAAGTGCGAAATTGAAAAAACCTAACAAGTTTTCGAGTGTCAACATTTTGAACTCGCACTAGGAACAAAATAGAGAAATAAAAAATGCGTCGCACGACATCTGTGGGGGTTGAACGGTCTTAACTTAAAAATTAACATAACGCAGCCCAGATGTCATCGCATTTAGCCTTAAAGGTGTGAACTGTTTGTCCGCACCGGATACTATTGAGTGTGTTCCTCAATGGGACCTTTAAGACGCTTTTTGGATTTGAATTTCTGTGTGTTGTTTAGACTTTGAATGCGGGGGCCAGGCAAATTTGTAACTTTATCATTTCGAGATACTAAAGTGCAATGGAAACGATTGTTTGAGATACATATTTTAAATGGAATTTGTGGGCGTTGGAAACCTATGGTCTTGATTGAAACCGATACCCCTGTTACAAAATGGTGAGCCAAATAAAATTACTATAAATTTATCCGTATTACAAATGAGATAACTTTCTTTGGAACGCACACGAGACGTGAGCGTGTG
This sequence comes from Cheilosia soror, assembly GCA_949372485.1. NCBI lineage: Eukaryota > Metazoa > Arthropoda > Insecta > Diptera > Syrphidae > Cheilosia > Cheilosia soror. The sequence goes on from OX443561.1 coordinate 126,314,676, forward strand.
CTGGTTATGGAAAAAAGCATCACCAAGTTGGATTTAGTTGTTTTTCTTTTTCGGGGGCGGTTGAATTTAATTTATTGCGATTTTGTTTTTAATCGCACGACAGTGGAATTTTATTTTTATTTTTATGTACACCTGTGGAGGTGGTCAGAATCGTTGCGAAGTAGGTAATCCGATGGAGTTGTTCAATTAAGAAAGTTGAAGTCTGGTCTTGTAATGATGCTTAATAGGAGCGATGAGTAATAAGTTAATGTATAGTCTAAGTTAATGCTGATTTGATTTTAATTCATTCAGGCGTAATTGGAATATTTAGCAAAATGAAGTAATTTAGTTTTGGTTTTTGTTTTTGCCTGATTTCCTTTGTTTCATTTTCATAAATGGGATTGCGGGCTAAATTGGAAATGCTACGTCCACTGAATGAGTGGTTTCGTCCCACTATATCTTGAGTCTTGACAGCATTTCTTTGTATTTAAAATGTATGGTCTTTTTGAATTGCTATAATGTGCTCATCTAAAAGGCATCTTTATATGGCTACTGGTACTGGCTACTGGTAACCTTTTTTCTGCAACCACCACCGAGTGGCATCATATTCCCGCGTGCTTCCTTGTTTTAATAGGTTGTTTTGGAAATGCAAAATTAATGCGCATCATCTTTATTGAGATCTTTTCTTTCCTAATTGGGAGAGAAGCAGACAGGATTAAAAGCACTTTACGCCCCTACAGAGGAGAGAAATTACGAAACATTTTACCATCTTCTTAAGAAGACGTATGGCAAGTGTCCGAAGTACGACGTCAATATTGTCTGTCAACTTTAACGTCAAAATCGAAAAGGAGGGTATTTCTCGTTATACCAGCCAAAAAACACATCATTCACAACCACATGATTTCGGAGACGTAATTAGGCTAATCGTTTTTTGCGGCGCGGGGGGCGAAACGCCATCGTAGCTATAGTAGGAACACGAGTACCACATTTCAATGCATACACAAGACGACTTTTCGAACTCCAGATGAACAGACCGTCAACCAATAACAAAATTGAACACTTAGTTTTACCCTCGTTAACCGCTTAACATATTTTAGGTTCCAGCGTTGCCATGGCTTTAGCCTATTTTTAATCTTTTTAGGTAAAAGATTGTAGCTATTACCCTCGTCTTAGTTTCCCTCCGTTTCGAAACTTAGTTCGATATTTAATATAGGTAAACACTAATCTTAGTTACAGATGGCGCAGAGGTATATTTGTTAAGATTCGTAGACAACTATCCACCTTTACCGAAACAGTAAAAGATTCAATTCACCTTCTGAGAGTCTTGTGAGATATCGGTGAGGTTTGCTACAATTAACCCGTTTTCAATGTTTATCCCGTAATGGTGTTAGTGTATGTAAGCCATATTTTATTATTTTTTTTTTTTTTCAAATATTTGTAAGATGTATTTCATTTTTCTCATTTATAGATTTGGTACCCATTTAGGTTTTAGTGTAGTGGTAGAGGAGCAAAAATAAAGGGGGGTGGTTAAGGGTATCTCTCGAACTACTAGGCCGGTTTTAACAATTCTTTTACCGTTGTCATGATGACACCGTTCGGATCAGTACAGGTTGCGTAAAGAATAAGTTGGGACGGGAAAGGGATAGATAAAGATAGGTACTGGCTACATCTTTCGGATCCAATAGATATACGTTTTTTTCAGAGCTCGAAAATAACTCTCAACCTTTATTTTCAATTGGTTTCTCACTGAGAGATATCACATTCGGCTTCGACATAAAGGTCTTTCTCTGAGATTTATTTATATACACTTACATTTTCGCTCTTTGCTTGATCGTTATTTTAAAATTTTAGATATATCGCTCCTTAGTTAACTTTTTCCATAAAAATTAAATGGAAATGATCAACCAAAGACCTCATTCTTCGAAAGTAAGTTAAAAAGATCAAAATTGTATTGTGTTAAAATTGTAATTGTGTAATAGTATTGAATTCAGTGTAGTCGTTCCTATTTTTGTATTTAACAAAAATTATATTAGCTATATGTATTATGAATAAAGAAAATGGCTTTATATGGGATATCATCATCTGAATGGGTAATAAAGCTATGAGTACACGACATGCCAAACACGACATACGCATGCCAGTCTGTCGTCAATTTGACGTTGTCATAAAATAGCAAATTCCATAAAAGGATGGCTACGATATCAATGGATTAAAAAACGTCCAAGAAATCTTCAATTGAGTATATTTTTTGCCAGTCACCGTTGACATACGAATATGCCAACTTTTAAACAAAATGTGCATGCCGTGTACTCGGCATACTTTTCGCACATGGCACAATATAATAAAACGTGACATATTCTACAATATGTCGAGTAATAATCGTGACGTCAGAGTGGCATGCGTATGTCGTGTTTGGCATGTCGTGTACTCATAGCTTAATGCAATTTCGCATGCGCTGCTGACTAATGTCAATAGTTAGTGAAAAATGTACAAATGAGATTTATTTTTTTCTGTCAGTGATATCTCTCAGTGGTTGACCGAAACCGTAAAAAAAAGAAAATAAAGGTTTCTCTCTGAGCGTAACCAAAAAAATTACTGTGCTAAGAAACTGGTTATTATGTGAGCATATTTAAAATTCTTTACAACTGAGAGTAATATTAAGACCTTCGAAAAGGTTGAGAAATACTTTCGAGCTCTAGTTTTTTTTTTAAGTTCCCTGGCCTATTGGCATCTATTGTATCGAAAGGGATAAGGTTACTCTAAGAGACTTGTGACCTCCCTAAATTTTTTTGAATGGGATAATCTCAGAAAAATTTTGTATGAAAAGGAGGAAAAAGTGGCTAAAATAGACATTTTTAGCAATTTTCAAAAAAATCATAAAAAATATTAGCGAAGAGATTTCTGAAAAAATTTTTTGCTGTCACTATTAGAATTGTTTAAAGAAACTTTTTGCATCAAAACATTTTTTTTTTTGGACCGAGGAAAAAAAGTCAAAAAAGTAGACCTTGACAAAAATTCTAAATTCTAAAATGTTTAAATGGGTTAAGGAAAGTTTTGTATCATTTAAACGGAATTTAAATGACCTTTCCATTGATGCCAAAATTTACATGAAGTAAGTTTCAAATTAGGAGCAGAATTAACTTTAGTTTTGAGATTATGTTTATTGACCAAGTGTTTGTGTTTGTTTGATATGTGTTGCGGGCTTTTTGGTAGTTGTTTTCAAATGCGAATAATAAAAGAACTAGTTCAAAATACTTATGCCGACCAGTGTATGTCAACATGCCTCAGACTCTTGAAGCCCTCAAAGAGAATATCCGTCTGAAGTTATGGTAATTGTGATGGAAAATGCCATAAATCGGGCCCGAATGATCATCAATTCTATGGACAGACTTCGCCGATATCATTTTCTTGAATTAATTGAAAAAAAAAAATAATAATAATAATAATAAATAAATAAAAAAATTAATTTACGACATCAAATAAACATAATCCAAAAGCAGAACCAATGTTTTTCCTTAAAATATGACAGCCAAAGACAATCGGGTGACAGCTTTTGAGGCACCTTGTAGGGGAATATTTTCAAGCACCACTCGAGCACTATGATTTTCGTTGTTTAATGTTTAAGTTAATTTTATACTTTTAGGTTTTCTTAAGTGTTTAACTATTGACCCAAAATCACCAAATGTATGTATGTATCATCTTCATCAGTATCAAGTACGTCATTTTAAGAGATCAGTATTGAAAAATGCTTCTTCTGTACCTACAAAAATATTTTCGGTTTATAGGCCCAAGGTCTGGTCGATTAATACGGCTTCAAACTTCTCATCACTCAAAGTGTGATTTTTGGTCAAACCTTTAGAGTTGTCGGATAAATAACAGATTTTGTTTAATCTACTTGAAAACTACCCTTGACTCAAACGATTAAAACACCCTAAACACCACAGAAAGCTTATTGTAAATCAGCTATTGCTTCATTTCATACTTTGTAATATTTATAATTTATGATGACATTAGTTTTCTTGATAAACTTGTAGGAGGAGCTTCATGAAAAAACAAACAAAGAAAGTTGAAAGATTTATGGTCAGATAATCTATACCTACTACCCGTACTATTCTTTCAAACCATAAACAAATACAATCGACTGATCCCACTCAAAATTGGCCAACAATAAGCATAAGAATTGTATATTTCATTGACTTGTCACGGTACAAAAGGAGCGCACTTACATTAAGTGAATAATTACGATGCAAAATCTAATAAACAGCGGATTGAAATTGATCATGTAATAAACTGGTAGATGGCGCACGTGAGATAATTGCAACTCAATAAATCAAAGTGAAAAGAAGTCGCTTTTATGGTAAATCCCACCCACAAGATGGATTTCCTTTCCACTTCTTGAGGGGAAAGGAAATCCATCATTGACATTGCGTGATGATTTCTAATGAATACGAGTAACTAAAAAAAAAAAACTAAAATCTAAGGTTGTATTGTTAAATAATTTTATAGTAGATACAATTTATGCAACCATCATAAATAAACACCGACAGGTGTAGCAAAGTACAATATCCACCCAAAGGTTAAACATTTTTTTTTTTCACATTTGGCCCTAATCGCAGAGCAGAACGCACGTACAACTTAACGTACATTATTACCAACACTCGCGGCTGCATTTGCCTTGTACTTTTCAAACAGCTATTAACCTTTTGCGATAAACGTCAGCAACACACATGTGTACAGCGATAACAAATTAGATCATTCATGCTCGCCGCTCATCTGTGTGGGTTTTGTGTCTAATTTAAATATCATTAGAACGTAGAATTAACCTAGTACAAAATTATTATCATCAAGAGAACCACAGCATAACACAACAAAGAAATTACTTTTCAAGTTTAAATTGATTACGTGTTTAATAACGAAAAAAAAAATAAAAGCTCAAGAGGCATCAGTATGACCGCATAGAACTGCGCTTGTCATTAATCAATTGTGTCAACGAACGGTATTAGTCTGTTATCAGGCATTCAAGACAGAAGCTTAACATAACAAAAAGATATGTATAGATACTTTTAAAGAGTAGAATTTGAAGAGCATTCAAGTTAGAGGTCGTCGATACCCAGAAGAGATAGGCAAATCCAATGAATGAAGCGAGCTAATTGTTTTTATTATTGCCAATTTGGTATCCGTCAACACAATCAAATGAAAAATTTAAATTAAAAAAAAAACGAATAAAAGCTTTTACGGTTTCACTCACCCGAGTAGAACCGGGTGGATTGTTCTGGCCAAAGGTGCGACTACCTAATTATGGTAATAAAAAACATTCAAAATACACGCAGTCACGACGGAGACGGACGATACGGTTGTTTGTCTATGTAAATTTAAGCTTGAGTTGTAAAAATATCGTTGTGTACGAGTTCGAGTATGTGTGCTTTTTTTTTAAAGATAGCGACTTTAGATTAGGACATTTTGAACTCTTTAGAACTTTAATAAGATTAACTATACGTAGGTATTGCTATAATAACTTTGTTTGCCAGTATTGCCAAGACACACCAGTCAGGCGAAAATTAGGCTAAATTCGAGGTAAAATATTTTGTCAAAAACTAATTTATATACCTTACCTTAAAGGTCGATTTTTATTTAAGGAAAAATTTGGTCCAAATTGAACAGAGGATGAGGTAGGGAAAATTATAAACTAGAGTCTCCGAAAATTACGGTGGATGAAATGTCCTGAAGTTAAGTTTTTTTGTAAATCAGTTGTATAGATATGAAGTTGGGCATGGATGGGTTGTATACCCGACGCGATGTTAATACAGTTTTCTGTTGTATTGTTAAAACTTATTGACTCTCATACCACTTAAGGTGGCGCTACAGTCCGGGGTGGACCTGGGCCTCAACCAACAAGCGTCTCCAGGTAGCACGATCTTTGGCCAGCTGTCTCCAATTTCGCACGCTAAGTTGGTTAAGGTCCCTTTCCACTCGAAGAATTTTACTCTCAAAGCAACCAAGACTGTCATACCAAGGATTGGTAAAAGTTTAATATTACCTCGCCAAGAATTTCCAACCCATCAGTTTCACCTCCTTCGAAATCACCTTTCGCCTTAATGTGCAAAATGCCTTTCGGGGTCTTAAATACTGCAAAAGTGTGCTTCAAAACTTGGTTTGTAGAATTTATGATATGCTGGACAGGACACGATAAATAGCATGCTTTCGACATCGATACTTTTGACAGCATGGGCTGCGCAAGTTTTGCGTAAGAGAATGGTTTTAACGAAACGCTAGGTCTCTCGATAAGTGATATACACTGTATGCGGAGGTGGAATGCGATAAATGTACACTGACAGACAGCCGTTAAAAGAGGCTGACCGCAAGCCGGGGTTTTGTCTAAACTGTTAAGTCTCATGCTGTAGTTGACTTTCTGCTAATCGTACTCAATGCTACTGATGTCTATGCTCTGTCTTATGCTGATGATGTAGGCAGTTGTGATGTCTGTTGGTGCATGTTATACGACAGTTTGCGTACAAGCGCAAGTAGTTTTGGACATGCACATGATCAATAAATGCTGCGTTAGGAATAACCGTTCAATCAATCCTCTCAAGACGGATGCCTCCTTTAACAATAAAGGGGACGCCAACTGGCATGACACAACCGAGTCAAATGCTACGAGTAACCGACATACAAAACCAGACATACGCATGCTTATCTGATGTCAAATTAAAGTCAAAGTATGTTAGAAAAGGTTGCATGTACTCGGCATATTTGTGAAGCCAGCATGTTTATGCATGCGAATGTCACCCTCATATTCCGCCCAGAATGATATTTTAGAAAATATTTATACACATTTCAAGTTACATGTCGAATGTGGGGTAATCGATCGCTTAAAGGGTATCACTATCCCATACGCCATCGAAGTCAAATATCACGAAATAATTTTCTACTTTGGTTGAAATGTTGAGTCAAAAACTTCAAAATCACTGTAAGTCTTTCGACAAAGAATTTGGTATGCATCGTCTGTTTGGTTCAGCTCGCATGTAAATATGTTATTACCTTTTTTGAGAAATTTCAAAGAGCTATCTGTCTCAGCTGCTTAGAGTCCTTCCCTAGCTTCAGGTGGTTTAGATTCTCTGACGAATCTGCCTTCTCTTGATATAATTATCATGGGCTGCACACGCTTAAGGCTATCTTTCGAATATACAAAGATTTCTCATGTCTTCTAACACGATGAATTCCCCTACGTTCTGGACTGCTTAGAACCGGGGAGCGGGTGTAATCCCATTTCCAAAGATGACTCGAAAAATTGCCAAAGGAAATTCCTAAAAAATTGGTCTTCTCTTAAAAGGTCATATTATTCTTTTTGGGATTGAATTGGAACCTTTTATGTCGCTTTGGTGTAAGTTTGAATGTTGGGAAATAGAAGCGTAACGAAAAGTGAAACGGGATTCAACTTCCTACTCCGCACGCAGCAACTTAACAGGGATGTTTGAATGGCTTTAGAGTTTATTAATATTCGTAATGATTTACTTTTCAATTGGTTAATTGTTTCAGACCAACGTCAGACTGTCGCGTTGTGTTTCAATTTACGTTACGCTTTTTCCTAGGTTTTCAGAATTTTTTTTGCGTTTACATTAAACAACACCTGACGGTTTTTGATCCAAGGCGTTTAAGTGTCGTTTTAGAGTCTTTTGTAAATTTGTAATCGACAAAAATTCGTGTTTTACGGGACGTTTTTGCAACTAAAACAACTTAAACGACATAAAACGCCTTAAAACATGCCACATGTAATACTGATTTCTAAAAACGCCAGCTGTCGTTTATTATAAACGCCACTTAGAATAAGTCTGATTTTCTTCTTCAGTTTGGCAAAACAAATGAGATGAAAAGGTCAGACTGAAGGACGAAATGTATGATCTCCAGAACCCTTATTCTGGCAATTGTTATGCATGCTATACGTGAAATGGGAAGGGTAAGTTGATCGTGGGCTACTTTCAAAGTAAAGTAGATTCGGCAGATTGATAGACAGATTGTATTCGAAGCGAGCGGTAAAAGAAGAAAATATAGCCGCGAACTCTATAACCTGTACAAAGTGTACAAAGATGCGGGATGCCCAAAAACACGAAAAATAAGAAAATCTCTCGAAATTGGCTCGTCTATACATCGAGCGAATGGACAATAATGTTCAAGTCAAGAGGATCTTCGAAAACTAGCAAACAAGGTTCGATACAACAGGGATGAACGAACCGTTTCAAAGACGAAGCCATCGCGGGTGACAGAGAGCTTTTTCTGGATAACTAGAGGCAATTTAGGTACCTGTGGTGGAATCGAAGGCTGCCATGTCCCAGTCAGAGATTCTTTATTGGTCGGTAGCCCGATCTAAGAATACACTTTTCTTCAGACGTGCAATGCAGAAAAGCCAAGGCGCAGTTGAAATGCTCGTCTAAAAAAGTTATTGGCCCCCGACTTGTTCTCTTGATTCTCAAGACAACTTCTATTGTGATATGGACTATGTTCTTAGTATATGAACTCCTTTGGGTTTTTCTAAACTCTTTTTAAGTATGTAGTTCGATATCTGCTCCAGTTTAATTGCCCGGCATTAGTTTTGACAAAAATGCACAATAAGGCAGATGAATGGAAACTTGCAAAACCCACCAAATGAACTCTTTACTCGAATCTCATCGCCATGAAACTCACGCAAATGCCCCCTGAAGCCAAATCATACTCGTGTGTGAAGGTCGTCCATCAGACACGTTTATTCGGCTAAGGTTGGTTACAACTCATAATAAAATGTCTAAATCATAGCCCAGCCGCCAGCATTTCTTAACAATCGTCAACAAAATTAATTAGTGACTATATCTTTCTAACGCGTTCTTTTATTCCACAGACTAATAAAAGAACAAAATAAATTAGATCCCATCATTCACTTAGCAGATTCCGTTCTGCACTTCACTATGCCAACCATAGCCCCCAGTCCATGTTCTCCAAAAGGAAATAATTATATGTACCAAGCGAAACAAAGCGACCAATTAACAAGAGATTACAACAAAAAAAAACCAGCTGGTGTCAATTTTATCACCCTGACAATGGTTTTCCTCGCTTTATGATCATTTCCAGGTAAAAAAAAAAAGAACGAAACAAAAACATCCGTCTGGAACAGGTATTGTAACGACTGACTTTTGTTTCTTTGAATGGATCTGCGAGCTAACTGGAACCTCCTCGTTCTGTATGGAGGGGTAACCATAACCATCACCACCATTGACTTTCCCATGTTCCACGGGGTATGTAGAGCAAGTCATTGACACTGTATCTGACACACGTTGGTTACATAGTGATGTTAGGTTTTTTTTTTTAATTTAATATGCATTATTTAGCATAAGACCACAGACCGCTATCCCATTGATTTATTTCATGCTTTTCCTTTTGAGTGTGTTGGTATTATTTTTTTTTTCTTATGCAAATGTAAATGTTCTTCAAACGTTTTAACTGAATTTTTTTTTCTATTTGCTTATAACGAGGTCGCTTATAGAATTTGTTGTAGCAAAAGTTGAAAATATTGTTTTTACGTAACTTTCATAGAAATCATTTCAATAGAGGTGTAGATACCGAGACGACATACAGCTTATTTGAAAAACGTGTTAAGATTGCAAATGTAAACAAAAATGTTTTTTTTTTTTTTTTTTTGTATTAATAAATGTGACCAGTAAATCAGTTTATATAGGGAAATAATTTATAATGAAAACATGTAAATGTTGTTTTTCGTGATTTCGAAACGACGCGACGAAAACTGGAAAAGCTTTTGAACAAAAATCTATTTAAATATTATGCAATCCGATTGCAGTATAAGTCGCTTCTATGATCTATAGGTTATTGCCAAAGCTTTATAATAAAATTGTAATCCAAACTAATCGCAATCGACTTAATTATTCAAAATGCAATTATTCAGGTTTAATCCGGTGATCAATTTTGAAGCAATAAAATGCAGCGCACAGAATTTGTAACAGGTTGGTAAAGGCGTAACTGATTTTTTTTTAAGTATTTGCTAATGTGTGTCTCATTGAAATGGTGTAAATACGGACTGGGCAATTGAATTTAATTAAATTTACTTCTGTAGATTAACTCATGGAAACACAGGGTGACATATCGTTTCGACTTGTTTTACAAGTGGTTTTTGGAAATTTGTTTGATTTTTTTTATTGAAATAACATCTTTTAAATGGCATCTCCAAAAAGCAAATATTGGGTACAATAGGTACAAGACAAGTCTGGGGTAAAAACGTTCCATAAAAAACGAAACTTAAGCCACTTTCGCATTACAAAAAACGAAAGAAATTATGCGAAAGAGACATTTTACTTCATGTAGCGCCATTCGGTTTTTTTTTCCTCTTTGCCAGATTGCAGAGAGGAAGAAAAAGAAGTGTAGCACATACTTCTAGGGGCAGTTTCACAGTTCGAGAAACTTTTGGTTTTGACCTTATTGTATCTTTTTGTGACTTTTGATGATGTCATGAAGACACACAGCTTTTAGGCAGAGCAAACCATTACTGGTCAAGAAATGTTTCTTTCTTTTAACGCTTAAATTATTAGAAATAGCCGCAAACAGGACGCACTGGTCCTGTCCTGTCAGTTTAGCTCTTTCGGCACTAGATCTCGCGCTTTTTTTAATGTGTTCAGCGCGCTATGAAAAGTTTTAGCTCCTGGCGAAGTTTAGCGCTTTTTATTTTATAGGAAGCTCCACTCGGAAAAATTAGTACGAAACTCTAACATGGCAACGCTCAGCGAAAAAGCTGTCGTTATGTTATTTCCGGACGAAACGAAAATGTCTTTCATCGTTTTTGAAGTTACATGAAGCAAAAAAAAAAACGAAAACTTCAACGAAATAGCGCAAACGAAAATTCCTTTGGTTTTTGAAATCTCTATATATATAAAACAAAGTGAAAAAAACAGTTTCCCTCTGTCGCCCGTAATTTTCAACCGATTTTGTTGATTTTTTTTAAATGTCGGTAATTACGGTGATTTGGTGATAGTGTAATCAAATTTAAAATCGGACAAAGGGGCGTGGCACCGCCCATAAAAAAAAAAACATGCAAAGTCGTATATCTCGAAAACCACCAAATTGATAGAGCTCAAACTTACAGGTAATCTTGCGTATTGGCCGTGGAGTGCTCCTGTGAAGATATGTAAAAGTTAGACGAAGGGGCGTGGCACCTCCAATACAAAAAAATTAAAACACTGTCGCCCGTAAATATATAAAATAAAATAAAAAATACAAAAAAAAAATTAAAAAAGGCCTGGCGAAGCTGGCGGGGGTTCAGCTAGTTACATATATGAAACAAAACGTTCGTGTAAACAAAAGCGATTTGAAGTTTAATTTATTAAATGGACTATATTCAGATGAGGGGCGCAGTAGCGCAGTGGTTAGTGTGCTGGACTACTGTGCGAGGGATCCCAGGTTCGATCACCGGAAAAACACAAATTACATCTTAAAGTTTTTTCTACTGCGCCACATCTCGCGAACGTCTGACAAACATCCGAGAGTATGACTGTCATGAAAAAGCTTCTTAATTCAGCCGTTCGGACTCGGCATAAAATTGTAGGTCCCTTCCATTCGTCCCAAAAATAGAAACTCACACAAAACGAATGGTTGCGAGAAGCTAGGCCTTGGGTGTCACCCGCCTGTTGCGGCGTAGAAAAAACCTTAAAATGTAATTTGTGTTTTTTCGGGGATCGAAACCGGGATCCCTCGCACGTATAGTCCAGCACACTAACCACTGCGCTACTGCGTCCACTTCTAGAATAATAAGGATGAAATAATATTGAAGGTGACGTGAAATAAAGCCAAATTTGATTTGGAAATAAGCTGTATATATGTAAGTCCACAATAAACAGTGAAATGTGTATGGGGGTAATGATGCCCATTCCAACTCCCGCTACTTGGAATCACTGTTGGACTTTTGGAGTAGGTGCGAGGTTGGGCGCGGATGGATTTAACAAAAAAAAAACTTCGAACCTACTCAAAATCGAGCAGTGACCCCAAAAGGGGGGTTGTTGGGAGCGATTATTTATCTCCGCGATTTGGTCAGAGGGAAGTATGCCTGAAGAATGGAACCTTAGCATCGTTTGCCCGATCCACAAGAAAGGAGACCCTTTAAACTGCGCCAACTATAGAGGCATTATAGTCTCCTTAGCATCGCATATTAGATCCTATCTGCCTTACTGTGTAAACGCCTGAAACCATTTGTCAACGAGCTGATTGGTCCCTACCAGTGTGGTTTTAGGCCCGGTAAGTCCCGGTATCGGCGGAACGCAGCGAGCTTTCACTGATGCGTTTGCAAGTATAAGCACGGAAGCGGCAAAAATGGGTTCAGCAGAAATCAAACAAAGAGTTTCACTTTCACTTGCCAACCGTTGTTTCGTTGGCCTGAGAAGGCAAATGACTAGTAAGGCCTTGTCAAGAAACACTAATAAGACTCTGTATAAGACCCTTATCAGCCAAATCCTGCTCTATGGCGCAGAAGCATGGACGCCAGCAAGACGGATGAAGATCTCCTTGGTCGTTTCGAACGCAAAATTCTTCGAGTGATTTTCGGTCCCGTTTGCGTTGACGGGCTTTTGAGGAGAAGATTTAACAGCGAACTCTACGAGCTGTACAGCGACATCGACCTGGTCAGAAGAAGTAGAAGGACTAAGACAGCTAGGACATGTAGAGCGAATGGACACCAACGCTCCGGCCCGAAGAGTCTTCGATTCCAACCCGGAGGGACAACGCAGTAGACGAAGACCTCGCCTTAGTTGGCGCGCACAAGTGAAAAGGGACCGGAACCAACTTAGAGTGCGCAACTGGAGGCGGTTAGACAAAGGTCGTGCTAACTGGAGAGGCGTTTTGGTTGAGGTCCAGATCCACCCCGGACTGTAGCGCAACCTAAGTAACCGACATACTTTTGGAGTCGGAAAGTCTCTTACTGCAGCGACCTTACTCAAGCCGTTCTTGACAATCTTTGCTCTGTGCCTATGCAGGAATACCTATCCACTTTAGAGCATTTTTATCTAGTCCAGTTTCTTTTATGAATCTGAGAATGAGTAGCGACTTCTGCTATCCGCTAGTTCCAGATGTTTAACTCTCTTATGGGTCAGTGCCCCAAAGCTTTCCAGAATATGACCTGCAAATTAAGGGGGTCTCGTAGCAGAATCTGGAGAGACCATTGTCTGATATACGTACCTATTTTCCTTAGGTGTTATCATAGTCTATGTCTCGTTAGGAAGCATATCATGATTCGTATGTGGTGCCTGTCGAAAGTTCCATATCTGAGCTTAGCCTTGGCGACAAATTATAATGTCGTTGCTTTTCTGGGCTTTGCCGACAACAATTACATATATGGTTTTCTAAACTAGTTTTTCACAATTCTTTTTCAAGAAATGACAAAGAATTTTGTTTGAATCAAATTTGGTCGGAAATTTTGTCCTAATCCTAGATATTTCATTCCTTCATTTTGTGTCCTTGAATATGTAAAATTACGAGTATGATTAATATACTTATGTAGGTATCAATGTAAAAATATTCTTCAAATTCAAATTCTGCAGGATACCAAGATACCAATCTAATACCAATCTCTAGACCATAACCTACCTCCATAAGAGCTCTGTATTACACTCCTACACTTTCTCTGATGTTTTTTTTTTTTTTTGTGGACTCTCATTGCCAAATGGGATTCAATCAATTCCTTTAAAAGATAAATCGCATCCAGCAAAACAATAAACGAACGAGAAGGAAAAATTTACTACGGCCAACTACTTTCCTTTGTCGTCAGCTTGAGTAGTGTATTTGTAGTTGTCGTCGTTCATTTTTCTTTTAGCCTCTTTCATTGTGAATGTCGATTGTTGACTGTCGTTTGCGGGATTTTTCTCCTTTTGAAACGAATTTCCGCCCCAAGGCTATATGAGACTTTCTTCATCTAAACCAATCCATTGCACAGTTAAAACCATTTGAGGACGTTGCCTATTTTTTTTCTCCTTTTCGTTGCACTCAACTGACACGATTCCGTTTTTTTTTTATGAAGACCGATCAATTGTGTTGAGCGCCATAAGAGTGCGCGCCGCACGATTGTTTGACAATACCTGTTTGGGTTTGAATAAGCCCATGTCCATGCGGATTCGTTGACGTATCTCCGATTTGTACCACTTACCTGACATTCAGGCTATAAATCATGGTTTGCTTTCATTGCAACTGGCATAGAATCGTCACCCCCCTCCTTATAGTGGGTGTAAGCTATTCAGCTAACTTAATGCCAAACCCATCGTCATGAGTATACGGATCACTGACTACGACTGTAATTGCGGATTCTTCTTGCCGACAAATGCAAAACTTTGGAAAGTATCTATACCTATACGTAGGCTACTTTCATTTTTATTTTTTTCTAAAGAAAAACGAACTACTTACCGAGGTAAATCGAGGTGAAGACGAAGTTAAAATTGCAAATGAATGCGAATGTGGCGCGCGCTTTAATGGGGAGGACTGGAGTGCAAACATAATGAACTCGTGCATTCTTTAGTGAGCCCCCCTATATCACGGTGTGGTTCCCTGCTATAGCCGCCAATGCATTTCAAAATTCAATTTAAAGCCTTATTATGCATTGAGTGCCTTCGGAGCGAAGCGAATATAATATTCTTATGGTTAATTGGAAAACATGAGGCATTTATGCGGGTGCAGATATTTCTTTTGTCTATTTATAGTCGAAATATAGCCGTCGAGAGAGCTGGCTGTCGGCTACACATACTTAAGCTGATGGAATTGGCGGTGACGGTGACGGCGACGGTGGCGTTAGGTGGTAATTTTGTTGATAGAATTGCATTCAGGCACCATTCCGGATTGTGCAATGGCTTTATCGTTTAATATTCTCACGCAAAAACTGGGCTTGGCTTGAATGAAGTCGTGTCGATGGGAGACGGCGAAATGACGCCGCCGCCGTCGTGCGCTGTAGAACACGCATTTGAATGCATATATTTTATCTACATATAGTTGATTGGAACAAATTTAAAATGCATGTCCAATGGGAGACACCGTTAGGCATTTTTTTTTTGTACAAATGACTTACTACTGCAAGATATCCTTTTCGTTATCAATCACAAGGACGGGAACGTTTTA
The DNA here is from genome assembly GCA_949372485.1 of Cheilosia soror. Taxonomy (NCBI): domain Eukaryota; kingdom Metazoa; phylum Arthropoda; class Insecta; order Diptera; family Syrphidae; genus Cheilosia; species Cheilosia soror. The sequence continues at coordinate 126,329,778 of OX443561.1, forward strand.
AGATTACTTGATCGTAACGTTAAAAATGTTGTCTGTGTTGATCTACGTAATTATACCGAAAGATAGTCGTTATTATGGGAACGTATCCTTTTTCTGGTGGCTGCTGTATGAATAGGGTAGGCCAGGGGTTCCCAATCTTTTTCATATAATGCGACTCCCTATAGAGAGGTTGAAATATTTTTGCGACGCCCTTCTAAAAGCACAGATATGCGAATAAAAGCTGATCTTACTGAAGATTCACTAAATTTATTTTTTCAATAAGTATACGGGTCGACGTTGAAATAACGTCGTCCCTTATGACAATTTTGCTTGTTCACATACCCGCATTCATCTAAAAATGCGCCTTGTCGCTACAGATGATTTTTTGTGCCAAAATCTTCCAAACGCTCCGAAGCCAAGTCAGCAAACAAACGCATTAGAGCGACATTTAAGCTACGATTCGTCATTGAAAAAATGGCGATCACACGAAATGACTATCATCGTCATTTGTGTCCCAAAATCAAATGACGAACACTGCGAGTCATTTAGAATTTTACGTTGGGATTTAAATGACACAAAAGCCAAAAAGTTTAGTCATTTGTCCTAGGCGTCATTGAAGAGCGATCACACGGCCATTTTTTCCGCCATTTAAATGGCACTTAATTCATGTCATTTGGTGCGCCATTTTCCTAGTCATTTAAATGACGCTGCCAAAAATGGCGATCACACAGAGCTTTGTGACGGGATTTTTACGTCAGAGCGCCATTTAAATGACTCGAAAAAATGGCCGAGTAATCGTAGCTTTATGCACGGCGAGGAATTAACTGCCTCGGGTTCTTCTATACACTATCATGGACCGCGGCAATGCTTTGTTCTTTGTTCGGAGTCTTACAGCAGTGACACCCCAGGACGTCGCAACGCATAGTTAGGGAATCACTGGGGTAGGCGATGATTGTTGGGATTTTATCATACACGTCAATTTTAGATCCACGTGGTATAGCCAACGGGTACTGGTCTTGTCTATCCCAAATCGACTTTACTAAGCCTAATCAGGGATGGTAGCGGATGAGCCCTTTATGGGCAAAAACAGCAGCTTTTACATCCTTGAAGTGGGTTACTGACATCAGAATAGCCGGCCTGCTTATTTAGAGTCAAGCAATGGCCTATAGCTCTCTAGTTTCAACGTTGTGTGTGCGAAGGGACCAACAACGGCTGAATTGAGAAGCTTTTTTCAGGACAGTTACACTCTCGGATGGTTGTCAGACGTTCGCGAGAGGTGGCGCAGTGTAATTTGTGTTGTGTTTTTCTGGGGATCAAACCTGGGACCCCTCGCACAGTAGTCCAACACAGTAACTAATGACTGAGCCTAACCCACAGCTATATGAGCAGGAGGAAAAAGAAAGAAAACGAGAAGCGAGCAATCGGGGAAATTGAGAGGTGCTACTCCGGCAGCAATGTTCGGAAGTTTTACCAAAATTAAAAAGGAACGTGTCAAGGCAACAAGACAATACTCGTACAGAGACTTGTAGAGATTAGCAAGGAATCCTTGTGGTAGAGGCACAGTCGGTGTTGAGAATATAGAAAAATCATCTTGGCATCTTGGCTTTTATCTTCCAATTGGAAGATAATTCCAATTGGAAGATAAAAGCCAAGATTTCCCTTCACCCGACCAAAATGAAGTGAGGATATCAATATCTAAACTCAAGTCCAGCGAGGCTGCTATTTAAGGCAGTGTGAGACGACTTGTTGAAGAGCATATACTTAGATACTTATTTTCAAGAAGAGGTGAATGGAACCTCAGCATAGAAAGGAGACCCTCTAACATCGCATACAAGATCCTGTCGGCTATACTCTAGAACGGCCGAATCCATTTATAAACGAACTGATTGGATGAGCGGTCTTAGGTAAGTCCAGACGAAATATTCACTATGCATCAGATCTTGGAGAAAATTGAAAAGTCCACCCACCAACAATTAATCGATTTTAAGGCCGCATATGAAGAAAAGTAGAAATAGGGCAGACCTAAGATGGTCTTACATATATATGGTGGCAGGATATCAAAGGCTTTATGGCCTAAGTTAGATCGGAAAAAAATCTGTAGAATTATTAAAAAGACTCGCTTTTACCCGCGGCTTTGCTCACGTAGCCCTCAGGATTTGGTACACAGAGATTCGTTGAAAGTCAGTTAATTTCCTTTTTAATATTTACATCTCGCGCAGGAAACATAGAAAGTACTTAAGGAGTAGTTAGTTTCTCTGAAAAATATGTTTCAACACCGTATTGGAAAAAATAGGTCAAGGACTTATGATCAATTTGTAAGTAAAGTTCTGGCATCTACGGGACAAAACATATTTTTTAGCCAGCAAATCTTTAATTATATTGCATACCGCCCAAATCTTCCTATACTGTGCACTGGAATATCTTTGGAATACGTACGCTGGAATTGGATGAAGCGATAAGCATATTCAACAGCGAAAGGGGTTGGGACGCATTACAGAGTTTCAAATTGATACGACGAACAATTTGTGAGTTAAGAAAAGGGCCCCCTTAAAAGGCGTCATCGCCAATAACTCGGGCCCCAAGCAACATTTCCAAAATTCGGAAAACTTATTTCCTTTATTTCTTATAGACAGTACACAAATCGAGTTTGAAGCCGATCGGATGAAAAATAAAAATGTTTCCATACAAACTTTGACCCCCCTTTTATCCCATTAAGAGTTTAATTTCCAAAATCGGACAAATTAATTTTATTTATTTCTCATAGAGAGTACACAAACTGAGTTTGAAGTCAATCGGATGAAAAATACAAATTTTCCCCTACAAAATTTGACCCCCTTTAGGAGTTGAATTTCGAAATATCCTTCCTTAATCCTTGTAAAGATCATAAAGGGAACCTCTGGGCAAATTTTCCGGTTTCTAGAGCAGAGGGTTTAGGCTGGGCGTTGATGATCAGTGAGTGGTAAACTTCATTTTTATATATATAGATCAGCAGTATTCGAAATTACAAAAAAAAATTCATTTTAATAAATCATATATAAATAAAACACTAAACATACCCTTAACCTACTCGAAAGCGTTATTGAAAATGAAGAAGATTGGGACACTGAAGCTATTGTTTTATCGAAAGGTCTGATATATTATTTAACTGATAAGAAATTTATTGTTCTTCTTTATTTTTTCAATAACTTTTTTCCACAAAGTGACATTTTACTTCAGTTAATAAATTCAAAAACAGTATTTCTCATCTACAAAATTCGATTCTTTATAGATAAAATTGAATGAAAACGAGAATTTGGCCAATTTCTATAGCAATATGCGTTCTAAAATCAACCTTTCAACAAAGGAACAATTTTAAGACCTTTTAGCAACAATTGTCAACCAAGTCATCAACAAAATATGTAAAGGGTCCGCCATCTAACGTTTTTTTTTTAACTAGTGCTTATTTCGCGAATGGTAACACTTAGCTCATGTCTGATTTGACAGATAATTAGTTTTATCCTTCCGCTGAACGAATATGGTTTTGTATACGCTTGAACAACGCTGGGAAATATTGCGACATTACTTTAAAAATCATGGTAATGTTGCAGAATGTGTGCGAAAATTGCGTACGGATTTTGGAAGAAGAGAAGCACCGTCAGCTTCGTTCGTTATCTTGTGAAAAAAGTGAAAGAAACTGGCATCCTCATCGATAAACCAAAGCGTGAAAAGCCAAAAACAGCCGATATACCCAAAACGAGTCACTGTTTGGTGCGGATTTTGGTCCAGAGGCATAATTGGGCCATTTTTCTTCGAAAATGAGCAAGGAGTGGCTTTACAGTCAATGGCGATCGTTATCGGGCCATGTTGAACGAATTTTTGTTCACAAAAATTGAAGTGGAGGATATTGGCAACATTTGGTTTCAACAGGACGGCGCTACGTGCCACACAGCCGAAGCTACACTCGATGTTTTGCGCCCTGTTTTTGAAGATCGCATTATCAGCCGCAGAGCTGATGTCGTTTGGCCACGCGGAGCTGCGATTTGACACCGTTGGACTAATATTTGTAGGGTGCCGTAAAAGATAATTTTTTTTATAAGATTTATAAGATTTATAAGGACATTATTCGTGAAGCCATTGGTGAAATACAGCTGCACACAATCGATAATGTGCTTAAAAATTGGACCGATCGTGTAGGCTACTGCATGGCCAGCCAAGGCAGCCATTTGAATGAAATTATTTTCCATTATTAACCGGAAGGATTGTGCTTTCAAATAAACAAAGAAATTTGAGAAAATATTCAGTAGTTTTTTTTTATAGCATTTTCAAAAAAAAAAGTTATTTGGCGGATCCTTTAGATATTCGGTTTAGTTCCCTGTCATGTTTTGAATTTGTGTAACTTTCGGACACAGCATTGTACGAATATTTTAAAACTAATTTTCCTATTAACTTGGTCAATAATTTACCCGGGATATTTTGAAAATCCAGCATTGAAAACAGAACAGAAGTTGGTTTTCGATGACGAGAATTTTACGTCAAAAACTGATCTTAAGATATATTAAGCTTTTTAGTCAGTAGGTACTGATTTGGATAAAAGTTTCACTGAATTTTTTAAGCTTTGTCAACCATTGTTGAATTAAAAGTGTTGAATTAAAAGTGGACAAGAACGTTTGTCTAAATTAGCCCTTATGTCGATTGAAAAACCATTGTTAAAAGAAATACAAGCCAAAAGGAAATTTTATGACCAATTAATAGATAATTTTGCTTCAAAAGAAAGCAAAATTTAAAGTCCAAGACTTAATAACCTTTTAAATTATTTATATTATTATTTATTTAAATAAATTCTATACATATTTCTTTTATATGTGTAATTAATATTATTATTATGGCTAGATCATAGATATTTTTGCTTAAAAAAAAGTTGAATTTAATGTACAAGACTAAATATACATATTATATTGTTTTTTTTTTTTTTTTTTGATGAATTTTAAAAGTATTTTTTTATATACCATTTTGGTCTTAAATAATTTTAATAAAGCAATATTTTCTTGAATAAAGGACTTTTAATTTTAAGTTTAAAGTTGAGTGCTTCCGCTTCCCAAAAAGTCACGCTTCGTGACTGCTTGAAAGGTATTTCTTCGTGAAGGCTCTCCAGAGGGATGGTGATGGTCTGATGAGCTCACACCCTATAGAACCTAACCTAAAGCCGCATATGACAGCATTTATAGAGCTATAATAATGAGCCATGTCTAGCTTTGCCAGAGGCACAATTTTTCACAATTCTGTAAAATTACTTCCATACGCTGATGACATTGTCACAACTCTTATGTGTATGGCTGTCGGACTAGATATGTCAACATTGATAAACGATTTAGCTATAAAAAATAAAACAATCAGAGAGCATACATAAGCCGATTGGAAAGGAATTATGCTACTTCTATTGTACAAACAGTTCAAAGAACTATACTTGAAAATGCATTTTGCCCCAACTACGAGTATCTATCTGCAACTCTGTACCAATGCACTCAATCCACACGAAGACTAAACCAGAAGTACTCGTGCCAGAAGAACAAACAATGACTGACTGACAACTTTGAAACCCGTTTTAGGCCGCAAATAGGTCAAACTAAATGAGAGATCCTCTACGATAGTGTTCCAATTCATTTGTGCTCTTTCTATTCGAAACGAAAAGAAACAGTAGGTATCATGCTACCAAACATGTGGCGCACAGATACACCATATCCATTACATTGCAAGTATCACCATCAATTGAAATAGTAATTATAATCTCAAATGAGGATGGATGCAAAAATAATTATGTACGACCTACCCCCTCTCTAAGTGCATGTTCAGTTGGTAAAAGTTTTGCGGATTTTCCGCCCCGGTTAGCCGAAATAAAAACTAAACAAAGAGAAACCGATATAGTTACTCTCAACAGATGAACTACTTTTTTGGGGATGCAATGCACACAATGTTGTGCAAACAATTTTGCACGCAACCTTGAACTTTTAAGGGGTATCCGATCCGAATTCACCCTCTCGTTGAAACAAAAAAAAAAAAGGAATAATGAAAAACAAAAGTATCGAGGCGAGGACGAGAGTTCATGCTCAAGTAAAAATGGGAAAAGGAGAAAACTCACTCACCTTTTCACATCTGACATACTTAGCAGCACCGGTGGCAATGACTCCTGCTGCCATCATCGGTGACACAAACAGACAACGCGCTAGAGGTTATTCCAATCAAAATTCAATTACTTCAAACATCTATCTTTAGATACCGAGATAGCTCATGCGTGCGTTATCTTTCTGCCAAGAACTATGCAAAACCATGGTAAATACACTTTTCGGCAAACGCAACGCAATTGGACTTTGAAAATAAATTTATCTTACACACATACTCGTGCAATTACAAGGTTGCCGCTACATATAGCTTATCTAATTTCTGATTACACAGTAGTGATCTCTTTTTTTTCATCAATATTTACACTTTTTTTTTTTTTGACACTTCACTGGTTGTCAGTGTGACAGCTCGAAAGAATCAAACAAATTTCGATTTCATTTTCGAAAAGAAAAAACAATAACGATTCCCACCGACAGGAATGGAAAATATAACCAAATTTGTACGAACTGTGCACGATATGAATACGGAAAGAGCCGGCTTAAATGGCTTAGTACGCCACACCAAGCAAACAACCTACTAACTAAACGCGGAGAAATTACAAACGACGACGCGCGATGAACGACGGAACAGGCACAACGACAACGAATATCATTTTTTTCGTATACGAATTGAATTAAGTTTTTTTTTTCGTCGTTTCGTGTTGTTGTTGTTTCGTTATAGTACTAGTAGAGTGGCTTTAAAGTGAGAGGCGCATTGCGCCCCAACTTGAACAAGCGATCGCGTCGTTATAGCAATCTTCCGCAGCCGAGGTACGGGTAAATTGCTCGCAAAAAGTGTTTTCATTTCCCTTTGGCGTTTGTTTTTGTTTCTGCACTGGGTACTGTTCCGTGGTTTAAATGCCCCGTTTTAGTGCTTTTGGCTCTTCTGCTTTCTCACAGTCTGTCTGTTAAGGAGAGAGAGCATTGCCGACTGCATTACTATCGCCAAGTTGCAACAAAGAAACAACAAACTCGATTGAAATGGAAATTAGTGACGGCGGCGCTTCCTTTACTGAGGGTGGTGGGGAGGCTGACACCGAATGATCGTCATCATTATGATCACCACGAAAAGTCAAACTTGTTTCCCCCCCAAGCATCGATTGTAACGCTACTACTATTGGGTGGTGGTGGTGGACTGGATGATGGTGAAATGGGTCCGCATGGTTGGGTGTTTTAATGAACCTCTTGTCGCGCAATATATGTTTAGAGAGCTTTTGGTTGTTTGCTAGTTCGTGTAATCTAAATGGGGTTTGTTTAGACAGCCACCAACTGCGAGCGAGAGAGAGAGAGATAAATAGGGAAAAACGAATAAAAATACACGAAACGCGATCGCGATTGCGGAAAATATATGCAAATTAGTCGGTGTGGATCGGAATTACTTTTCTTTCTGTAAAAGGAACGCTGATCGCGTGCAATGTATCGTGGTCGCATGCTAATGATGCGGCGGCTGGTAATATAACAAAAAAAATGTATGCAAAAGTAAATAGTTAAGTGGGTCATTTTGGAGTTCGATTTATTATCATCTGATATGGTGTACGTGCTCAGAGAGAAACTAGATACATACATTACATATGTATGTACAACATCCGAGCGGTACATTAGATTGCGGGATACCGCAAAGATGACATCTTTTCAGGGTTCTTTTTTTTTGAATTGATAGCATTCAAATGGGTTGGGAATTAGAAAGGAAACATACAGCGGCGATGTCGAGTGTATGGCAGGATAGTAGCTACCCTATGACTGACTAAAGTATAGTAATTTGCTTATATCTAGGGGAAGCATTTTAAAACGTCACATCCTTTTAATGCAAACACATCGAAAACGCTTAGATAAATGCTCCTCAGTAGACATGTTGAAAAGGAATTAAATTGAAAGTGAACTGCGAAAAAAATCAGTACGAAGGTACGATGCTAAAGAAATTTCACTAAAAGTCAGTGAACCAGAACCACAGCACTAAGGTCACTGCTTAGTTGGCTTTAAACATCGTCATCATCATCATCATTTTCAATGGTCCGCTTGTCCATTAAGTGGGTCGCGGGTGTAGGTTGCTCAAGTGGACCCTCGATAGCTCTCGATTCTCCGCCATCGACTCTAAATCATCAAGGGAATAGGGGAGATTATGGACTTGATCTAACCATCTCATCCTTGGTCTACCTAGAGGACGCCTGCCTACGGATTCCATAGCCCCCTCATGTAGCTGACCTCCCCGTGGTGGGGGCGGGCCTAGACATGGCTAACGAAGCAAACACCCAATGATGACAAAGCGAACAAAGCGAGCCTCGGATATTGCCAAGCCTGTCAAAATAGGGCGCCCTTTGGAGGCCTGAAGGGTGACAGTTTGCGAGCGTCTGGTGGTCAGCATGTCATGCTCGGCAGTCGGCCGGGTTTAACCGGAAGGTTGCTCAAATGCTCATTCCTGCAAGCGGGTTGGGAGTGTAATTTGACCGTCCATACTCCATAGTTTGATATAGGCAAACTTTAGTGATTGACTCTGGTTTGCGGAGCAGCCCATTTTGACCTGAGTTCTGTAACGTATTTCAGTTTCCTATCAATAATCCCGGTGCATTTTCCAGCAATATTTATTGTGGGTGACCCACTGGATAATTGGGTTCCACTGCATTCAATATTTTTGGTTGTGGAGCGATTGGGACTACTTCTAATGCTAAAAGGGGAAGGGTGCAAGTGGACCTATCAGTGGCGTGGCGTCCATAAAACCCGATTCCTACCGAGTTACCTTTTAAAAGTTTTAGTTTCTACTACACATCTACGGGAAAAACTCAATTGAACTTTATTTTCATTTTCAAGCACCCTCTGAGCCAAAGCTCAAGCAACCTGAACGAGAAATGTCGTGTTATAAAATCTCTCCCTGGATAGAACAAATTCGTTTCCTTTCTCTTTTGTTTACTTGCGATTTTCTAAGTTTGGTCCTCTCTGTTCAACGCCCACTTTCTCATGCAAAAATATCCCGCTTTTCTTCGACTTATTTTTGGGTTTTGTCTTTTGTGTATCTCCTATCGCTCCGCTGGGTGTGATGAAGTAGTGATAGATGTAGTAGGTCCATCTGTTCCCTTTTATTTTCTAATGATTTTCTGAGTTTATCTGAGGGGAATATCCTCTGTTTAAAGGCCGCTTTCTTATGCAATAAAATAAAACGCTTTACTCCGACTTATTGGGGAGATTTTGTGAGTATCTTTTAATAAACTGATGTTGTAGTCGCTAAGTGAAAAATCAAGTGTTTTGAGTCTTGGCTATGATCTGCGTACCTAAATGAATTTGTAGACATTTTTCAAAGAGTACCTAAGTACCTACCTAGATGATTTTGCTGAACCTCCACAAAAACGCCGAATGCTCGATTTTGATTTAAACACCCATCACATGGCAGGACCACATATCCTATATCGCAAGATCGGCGTCCGCTAAGTTGAGCTGCCTATTTAGAGCAAAGAGGTACTTTAGCCCCAAGCAACTTCGCCTTCTCTACAAACAAAGCACAGGTTAGACCAGGCGTGGAATATTGCTCCCATATATATGGAGCTCGGCCCCAAAACATTCACTTAACCTACTTGACAGCATACAGAGACGAGCAGTTCGACTTATTGGAGACCCTACACTCACATCGAATCTGCAACCGTTGGTGCACAGAAGACAAGTCGCTGACCTATGTTTGTTCTATAGGTACTTCCATGGTAGATGTTCCGAGGAATTCAAGGACATTATCCCTCGAAATGCAACTTTTGGGCGCCCTACAAGACAGGCTGCTAATGCTCATGAACATACAGTACGCTTGACAACCGCGAGGACATCATCTTTCCAAAACTCCTTCTGTTATAGGACAAGCAAACTTTGGAACTCGCTTCCTGGGGATATATTTCCAGAAGACTACAATTTGCAGCAATTTAAGTGCAGAACTAACATACATCTGCAAGCATCTCGGGGTGCTGATGAAGCGTTATAGGTTTGCCTTTCCCGGGAGAAGTATTTAAAAAAAAAATGTGCACGACGCCCCCTCATGTAGCTGACCTCCCCGTGGTGGGGGGCGGGCAACATGTCTAGGTTCACCTAGACATGGCTAACGAAGCACACACCCAATGATGACAAAGCGAAGAAAGCGAGCCTCGGATATTGCCAAGCCTGTCAAAATAGGGCGCCCTTTGGAGCCAGGCCTGAAGGGTGGCAGTTTGCGAGCGTCTGGTGGTCGGCTTGTCACGCTCGGCAGTCGGCCGGGTTTAACCCGAAACGGCTACGAGCTTCCTGTCAATGGTCTCGCAAACCATTATGGGGGTCAGAGGGTGGATGCGCTATGCACCAATAGGGGCATAAGTGGACTTACGGTTACTCGACAACGGCATCGACTTAGGATAGGCACGTGGAACATCTCTTCGCTCACGGGAAAAGACCTGGAGCTTGTTGGGGAGGCTGTTAAATATCGACTAGATATAGTTGGTGTTTCCTCAACAAAGCAAAGGGGTTCTAGAACTGTGGACCTTGCAGATGGGTGGAAACTCTTCATGTCGGGAGTAGCACCTTCAATGTCTGCTCAGGCGGGAGTGGGGATACTCACAAGTCCCAGGCTGTCAGGCAGAGTATTGGAGTGGATTCCGTTAGGAGGGAGAGTTGCGATCTTAAAGCTTAAGCTTGAAAGATCAACTCTGGCTCTAGTGCAGGTGTATGCACCGAATCTGGAGTCAGGGTACGCAGCTTTCTTAGATGAAGTTGATGCAGCCCTTGAAAAGGTTGCAGATATGGATTCTTATATCCTGATGGGTGATTTCAATGCTCACGTGGGTGCGGATTTCTCGACATGGGGCAGCGCGATTGGGAAACACGGTGACCCCGATCAGAACGCGAACGGAGAGAAGTTGTTGGACTTTTGTTGTTCAAATGGAATGTCCATTATGAACACTTTCTTTCCACACAAAGATATCCATAAATACACATGGTACCGTCGAAGTCTTCAGCAGAAATCGCTGATAGATTTCTTTGTGGTACCATCGTGTATTAAAAGGATGGTTTGTGATGTTCGTGTGTTGAGAGGGGCTGAACTGTCAACTGATCACCACCTGGTGTTGTGCAAATTGTATCTCAACGATCAAATACCTATCCTGCCAAAGCGTAAACCAAGAATGGTTACGCGCATACGGTGGGAGGGGCTACAGAACGATGAGATACGGGAGGAATTTGCACGGCAGGTATCTGAAAGGTTTGAACAAATTCCAAATGTTCCATTGAATGTAGAGGAAGAATGGCAGTTGTTTTCAACAGCAGTTATTGCCTCTGCAGGACATGTTTGCGGAGTGAAGCGGCTCGGTGTGGCGGCTGGTGGTGAGAAAAGAACTGCGTGGTTTAAAACGCCCGGAGTTCAAGAAGCCATCAGAGAGAAGAAGAAGGCTTTCAAGGTGTGGATTCACTTGGGGGACTCTCCTTCTCGAAACCGGTACATTGAGGCGCGAAGAACTTGCAAATTGGCTGTTAAAGCAGCCAAAGATCATTCTTGGAAGGAGTTCGGCGAAAAATTGGACCGCGATCACAGATCTGCAAGCAAGGTGTTCTGGCAGACCATCCGCCGTCTTAGAGGAAGGAAGTGGAACATTATCGAAGGAGTCAAATCCAAAGATGGTACACTTCTTTCTAATGAGGAGGACATCTTGCGCAGATGGAGCGAGCACTTTTCCGAATTGCTCAATCCAATCCAGGGCATCGAGGATGACACATCTATCGCCTTAAGCAGGGCGGAAAATAGTCCCACGGTAGAGGAAGTCACTTTTGCGATCAAATCGCTAAAAGCTGGCAAATCTGCCGGAGTGGATGAAATCCGGCCAGAAATGCTAAAGGCCTTAGGTGAAGAGGGAGTCAAATGGCTCACTCGTGTCATTAAAGTGGCCTGGGAATGCGGCGAAACTCCCAGCGATTGGCAGATTGGGGTAATTTTCCCCTTTTTAAAGAAAGGGGATAAAAGGGATTGCTCCAATTACAGGGGTATATCACTTTTAAGTCTCCCCGGAAAAGTCTTTGCCAAGGTGCTGGAAACGCGTTGCAGAGCTGTGGTCGAGGCACGATTAGGAGATGAGCAGTGCGGCTTTCGTCCCGGCAGAAGCACAACCGACCAGTTATTCACTCTCAGAATGGTACTTGAGAAGGCTTGGGAGTATGCTACACCTGTTTACGCTTGCTTCGTAGATTTGGAGAAAGCATATGACCGAGTCCCTCGAGGGAAACTCTGGAGTGTATTACAGCAGTATGGAATTGATGGTTCTCTCTTGAGAGCCATTCAATCTCTTTACACAAACTGTAAAAGCTGTGTTCGGGTAAACGGCGTTAAATCAATACCTTTCACTGTGGGCGTTGGACTTCGCCAGGGGTGCGTCTTGTCGCCTCTCCTTTTCATTACTTATATGGACTGGATGTTACAGCGCAGTCTTGGCGAAGAACGTTTCGAATTGGGAGATCTGAGGATAAGTCATTTGCTCTTCGCTGATGACTTGGTCATCCTTGGGTCCTCTCAGACTGAACTTCAGCGCGCACTCGATCGGTTTGTAGCCGTTTGTGTTGAAGCTGAGATGAAAGTAAATGTGAACAAATCTGAAGTGATGGTCGTCTCCCGAACGCCTGTTCAATGCACTCTGCATGTTAGTGGAGTCCCATTGAAACAGGTGGAGAAGTTTAAGTATCTCGGGGTCTTATTCACGAGTGATGGAAGGAGCAATGCCGAGTTTTCCTGTAGGATTGGTCAGGCTGGATCGATTTTGAGACAGCTTGGTCATTCTGTTATCAGGAGGACTGAACTTGGTGTCAAAGCTAAGTTGTCAGTCTTTAATTCGGTGTTTGTTCCAACTCTTACCTATGGTCATGAGGTTTGGGTAATGACCGAAAGAATAAGATCGCGAATACAAGCTGCCGAAATGAGATTTCTCCGTAGTATTGCTGGTGTGACCCGTAGAGATCGCATCAGAAATACCAGAATACGTGAGGAACTCAATGTCGAGCAGCTACTTCTCCGGACGGAGCGATCCATGCTTCGGTGGTTTGGTCATGTTAAACGCATGTCCCCGACCAGGATTCCACGACGTGCTATGGAATCCGTACCATCGGGCAGGCGTCCCCTAGGTAGACCCAGGATGAGATGGTTAGATCAAATTCATAATCTCTCCTCTACCCGTATGGGGATTGCCCTTGATGATTTAGAGTCGATGGCGGAGGATCGAGAGCTATGGAGGGTCCACTTGAGCAACCTACACCCGCGACCCACTTAATGGACAAGCGGACCATTGAAAATGAATGAATGAATGAAAATGTGCACGACTGGGTCGCACGTAACTTTCCCGTTTATTGCGAATCTCGCAGACTCTCAGAGTCATTTTAGCAAATTTTACGTTTAAAATCATACCCACTCAAGCTGTAATTAATACCGTAAATACATACTACATAAACATAAACCTACGTATTAACTAGAGCACTTTGACTTTATTACTTTCAAATTTCACCCCGAACTGACACTTGAAGGAGGCAAGTAGGCGATGAATTTCAAATTATATTGCTATGTACTGAAGTTTTGGACTTTACAAAAATATAGTGTGTGAATACAGATCGGGATTTGGGTAGTCGTTTTTGAGAAATATTCATAAAACGGCAATATTAGAGTTTTCTGAGAAAAACTAAGTACGTGATCATGTTAAGAATGCTTATGTTGTCTTAAATATGGAAATTGTTTAGCTGAAAACTGAGTACGACATATTCTTCAGGATATAAACATTACCTAGCAGATATATTTTCATCCAAATCGAAAATGGCGTTTTCGAGATATGAGCAGTTTTTAAAGTACCGGTTTTAGCGATTGGGAAGGACGCATTAATGGTTCAAAAAACACTGTTTTTTAACTGTTTAGCTCAAAACTGAGCCAGTGGTATTACTATGTATTTAAGCATTACCTGAAAGTAACATTTTTATCATAATCGAAAATGGCGTTTTTGAGATATGAGCAGTTTTTAAAGTACTTTTATTAGGGATTTGGGTGGATATCAAAGGACGCAGTCTTTTTAGAGAAAAACTGAGTTTACTATGAAGTTAAGAATGGCAATAGTACCTTAAAAAAAAAATTTCTTTAAAATCGTTTTTACCGTTTTCGAGAAAAAGCCAATTTTCAAAACTGCCGTTGCTGGACTTTTTACCGAAAAACTGGGTATGCAGTCATGTTAAGTATGCTTACATTAACTCAACTATCAATTTTGGTTCAAATCGTTAGAGCCGTTTTCGAAAAAATTAAAATTTAGGCATATTTCGTCATATTTCCTAAAAATTCTATATGGGAGGTACCGTTAATATTAGGGCTAGCTTACAAAAAAAAAACGTCCCCAGCGGGAAGCCACAAACTCTAAATACGAAGTTTGAAGCAAATCCGTCCAAGCGTTTAGATTCCCCAGGGGTGGGACAGACAGACATACGGACGGACAGAATTGCGAGACCCACTTTTTTGAGTTCCCCTATCATCGTAATATCAGAATTGATCAAAATCTCGAGTTCGAAATTTTGTACGAAAACAATATCTTTCTCTTAGATACTACGTATACGAGAAAGTTAAAAAAAAAAAAAATTAAGCAAAAATGTGGTGTTGGAGAATGAATTTCTATATCTTTGTAATAATGTTCTAATTGCCTATATCTCTTTTAATTGTTTACCTTTTTTGTTATTTTTCATTTTTTAAGATACATGAATTGTAATATTACCAAACATTATGTGAATTGCCCTATCTTTACATATCATCAAACATAAATTTGCTTCGCGCTTGCACACCTATACGTACACAATAGTGCCGGTGACCGTTTGCTTTCATTGTTCACACATGATGCAACCGACCAGCGGCACTTGCGTGAGAGAGTAATACCGGTTTGGCCCTTCTGGCTTTGTCACATATTACTTGCATTGGCACTTGCTTTGCATATTTTCCTTCTTCTGTTAGCAACCACCAAGCGCGAAACATCGTTGTTCTCATTGTTAGTTGAGTTGATGCGATTAGCAATTAATAAAATCTTATAACGTTGATTATCGTTTTTCATTCGTTTCTTTGGCTCAATCGCTATCAAAGCTGGTCCTTCTAAGAGCCGGATAAAGGCATCAAATTGTTGTATAATTTGTATATTTTTCGCGAATATATTCGTTTTATTTTGGGTGGTTGCTAGCGAATACATTTTTGTCATTCTGGAGATTCAAATTTCGTCATCTGGAAGGTAACACAAGTATCAAGTATATTAAGTATTTTTGGTGCTCTGCTTGGGATTTCGTTTGCTGTCTTGTTGCTGATTCTCGTTGCTGGTTGGGTTGTGAATTGTTGGTTCGTCGAAAAAGTTGCTGCTGTCTGTTTGGATACTTTTCGCGTGGCGCGGGTTCAGTTAATCGCCTTGTTGGTTTTTGGGCCTGTAGTTTCACTAAAATGGATGTTCTAAAACAAGCACGTGGCCATTTAAAGGGCGTTATCACAAAAGCGCATAATTTTTCGGTAGAAATGGGCAACAATATTGAGATTGAAGTTCTGCAAGCGCGGTTAGAACGTTTGAATGACACGTGGAAAGATTTTTGCCTTAACCAAAATGAACTTTTCAAATATCACGCCGAAGAAGGGTACGGTGATCCCGAGGTAGATTTCGACGTAACCGAGGGAAAATATATCGCGACCAAAGCTGCTCTGGTTAAAGCAATTCGTGCGACGATTAACTCAAAGGAGACTGCTAAAGACAATACACCGGTGCCCTCGTCCTCGAATTCCGTTACCCCCCATAAACCCCCTGAAATCGAATTACCACCAATTAAACTACCGCCGTTTTCGGGTGATTATCGTGAGTGGCCCGGATTTCGTGATATGTTTCTAGGTAGCATAGACTGCAAAATTAATCTTTCTGGCTCGCAAAAATTACGGTATTTGAAATCGTTTCTACGGGATGATGCAGCAAAGTTGTTGAATCATATTAATATTTCTGATTCCAATTATGAGCAGGCGTGGGAGAAGCTCGAACATCGATATGATAAGCCTTTATATATTATCAACGCGTATATTGAAAGCTTTTTGAAACTGCCAACCGTTACTCACGTCGATGGTGCACATTTACGTAAATTGGTAGACAGTGCCGATGAAGTTGTTCGCGGTCTTAAGTCCATTAAGGCAGAAGGTAGAGATCCATGGTTGATCTATATTTTGCTAAATAAAACCGATATTGAGACGCGTAAAGAGTGGGCGTTGGAGAATAGAAATTCTGAAGAATCCACTATCAAAGAACTTATCGCGTTTTTAGAAGAGAGGTGCGATGCTTTAGAAGCAAGTGAAACTAAAAGTCGTGTTGGTCGAAATGCTCCGCGGTCCGTAAATTCTTCAGGTAACGTGAGAAGTTTAGCGGTGACTAGAGTTTCGTGCCCTAAGTGCAAAGACAATCACCTACTTCCCCAATGTCCACAGTTTGTTAGTATGCCAATTAATTCCCGTCGTAGTTTCGTTAGGGATCAGAGGTTATGTTACAATTGCCTTGGAACACAACATTCCTCGTCCCGATGTCGGGTCCGAGCTCGCTGTTCACATTGCAATACCCGCCATCATAGTTTAGTGCATTTGGATGTTCAAACTCGGGCTTCGGACGAAGGCCAGGTGGTTGAATTATCAAATGAAGGAGGATCTTCGTCGTCTGCTTCGGTGGATCCTACACCTATTGTGAGCCATCACATAAAAAATCAAATTCACCCGGGTATTTTACCGACGGTCGTTGTTAAAATATTGGATGCTTTAGGAAAAACACATCTTTGTCGGTTGCTGCTTGATACCGGGTCCCAAGTTTCATTTGTTTCCGAGTCTTTGGTAAAGAGGTTAGGCCTTTATCGTCGCCATGCCCGCTTACCGATTTCTGGTATTTCATCAATCGCAGCAGGTGTTACTCGTGGAGCTGTAACACTTCAGTTGCAGTCTTGTATTAATTCGTTTGAAATGGAACTTGAGGCATACATTTTAAATAATATTACTTCGCAAACACCCCCTCGTTCTTTCGAAATTGATAGTCCTTTACTCCTTGAAAATCTTCAGTGGGCTGACCCCGGATTCAACAAATCAGGACCCATCGATATTTTGCTCGGATCAGACAAAGTATGGAGTATTTTGCGGGATGGTCATCGCTCGGATAAAGACGGACAACTAATTGCCCAAAATACGGTCTTCGGGTGGGTTATTACGGGTAGTATACCCGATAAAAGAGTTGTTTCGCTGCAAGTAGGACTTGACTTGGACGTTTTGTTAAAATCCTTTTGGGAAATTGAGGAAGTTGGTCCTCATCTATCCACCACCATTTCTAACGAGGAGCACGTTGATGCTCACTTCGCCGGCACATTCTCTCGAACACCGGATGGTAAATACATGGTTGAATTACCGTTTCGGTACAGTGATGTTAGATTTGGCAATACTCTCTCGGGTGCTCTTTCTCGGTTATCCGCAATGGAACGTCGTTTTTCTCGTTGTGAAGATCTTCGCTCTGAGTACTGCAACTTTATGAAAGTTTATGAGGAGTTAGGCCACATGCAACGGATTCCAAACGATGAAATTGAACCAACTTCTGGGAAGGTCTTTTACTTGCCTCATCATGCCGTTGTTACCAACAAAATAAGAGTTGTTTTTGATGGGTCCCATAAAGATACGAATGGGCTCAGTTTGAATGAGATGCTACATATCGGACCTCCACTGCAGCGTAATTTGATCAACGTGTGTATACGATTTCGGTTGCACAAATATGTGTTTTGTGCAGACATTGTAAAAATGTTTCGCCAAATTTGGGTCAATGCTAATCAACGCGACTTCCAACGCATCGTGTGGAGAGGGAGTACGGATGAACCCATTTCCCATTTTCGCTTATGTACCGTTACTTACGGTACCTCACCTGCTCCCTATTTAGCTATGAGAGTTCTCAGACAATTGGCGATCGATTACCAGCATCAGTTCCCCATAGCATCGCATTCGATATTGCATGATTTTTATGTAGATGATATCATGTCCGGTTCTGATTCTCTGTCTGAAGTCTTGGAGTTGAAGCAACAATTGGTTGAGCTATTGTCGTGCGGAGGTTTGCAGTTAAGCAAATGGAGTTCGAATTGTTGGACTATATTAAGCGATACCGACTGCAATCGATCTATTTCTCTTGATCTAGACAGCTTAACGCAATGGAAAAAGGTTCTTGGTCTGGTGTGGAATCCCTACAGTGACAGTTTCACGTTTACCATATCTTTGGAGGATCAACAGACACCAACCAAAAGAAAACTTTTATCGGAGGTAGCAAAGATCTTTGATCCTATTGGTTTCCTGGCTCCCTCTACTATCTTGTTTAAGATATTATTTCAGGAGTTATGGACTCATAAAAATAAAATAGGCTGGGACGATTTATTACCAACAGACGTAGCTGAGAAATGGAAATCGTACCGAAAGGATCTACCCTGTTTCGAAAACCTCAGAATTCAGCGTAGATGCACTTTGAATTCGAAGTGTTTTCAACTAATAGGATTTTGTGACGCCTCTGAAAAGGCCTATGGTGCCGTTGTTTATGCCCGAAGTGTGAGTGAAAGTGGGGTCGTAGAAATTCAACTTGTCGCTGCCAAAACTCGTGTCGCACCAGTGAAGCAGCTCTCCGTTCCTAGACTTGAGCTTTGTGGAGCCCTTCTTTTAAGTCGGTTAATAAAACTCATTAACTCTTCACTCGATGTCAAACCCGTTGCAACATTCGCCTTTACTGATTCTCAGATAGTGCTAGCGTGGTTCTCTTCCCCACCCCGTCGGTGGAATACATTTGTTGCAAATCGGACGTCTGAAATTTTAGACACTCTGCCGCGGTCGACTTGGAACTATATCCGCTCTGGAGAAAACCCTGCCGATGTTGCTTCGCGAGGTGTGGATCCTATCAAGTTGTTGGGCTTAGATTTATGGTGGAAAGGGCCTAGTTGGATGTGCTTGGACATCAGCCAATGGCCCCTGGCCGATAACAAAGTAGAGGTGGAAGAGGTACCAGAAGAGAGAAAGATACAGGTAGCTGCAAGTACATTATCATGTCACACTTCTCATTTTATGGAAAATCTGGCCAATAATGTATCTTCGTGGTCGAAATTGCTAAGGATTGTGGCGTTTGTAAAACGTTTTGTTAAGAATTGCAAAATGCGTAGCGAACATCGTATAAAGAGTTGCCTCTCGTGCTCTGAGGTACATATCTGCAAGCAGTTTTGCCTTCAATGGATCCAAAGCGTGTTTCAGGAAGAAATCCATGCTCTTAACGTCGATCAACAGGTTTCCACTCGGTCAAAATTATGTTCATTATCGCCATTTGTTGATGAAGTAGGATTACTGCGAGTAGGGGGAAGGATCGCTAATGCTGTTGATGTTCCTTTTAGCATCAAACATCCTATTATTCTCCCAAAGCACAATCCATTAACAAAACTTATCCTTTTAGACGCTCATGTTAAATTCCTGCATGCTGGCATTTCGCTTTTATTCAGTTTGGTCAGGCAAGAATATTGGATCATTGGATGTCGAAACTTATTAAGGAAAATTGTAAATGACTGTCTGCAGTGTTTCCGCCAGCGTCAGCATACATCTACGCAACTCATGGGAGATTTACCATCTTCGAGACTTTCGCCATCTTTTGCCTTCGTTCATACGGGATGTGACTACGCCGGACCTCTAACACTTCGACTGTCTAAGGGAAGAAAACCAAAGCTGACAAAAGGATATCTTGCTCTCTTTGTCTGCATGGTAACCAAAGCCTTGCACTTGGAAGTAGTCAGTGACCTCACAACGGAGGCTTTTATGGCAGCTCTTCGCAGGTTTATCTCTAGACGTGGAAAATGCAGTGTCATATACACGGATAATGGAACCAATTTCCAAGGGGCTGCGAGGATACTTTCCGAGATGCATAAATTGGTACGATCAAGGGAGCACAACGAGCAGGTTGCCACAGCGTTAGCAGCAGAAAACATTAAGTGGGAGTTTATTCCCCCACATAGTCCCCATTTTGGAGGACTTTGGGAATCGGGGGTAAAGTGCGTTAAACAGCACCTTCGCCGCGTTGTGGGGAATAATATATTAACCTTCGAGGAAATTTCCACTTTGTTAGCCCAAATCGAAGCGTTGCTAAATTCTAGGCCTCTTTGCGCAATTTCCGATTCCGATTTAAACCCTTTAACCCCCTCTCATTTTCTTATAGGGCGACCGTATACAGCACTGCCTGAACCGAACTATATGGACATTCCAGAAAATCGATTGGGGCGATGGGAGCTCGTGCAGAACATGATGCAAGGTTTTTGGCACAGATGGCATATGGATTATCTTACGTCACTTCAACAGCGTCCCAAATGGCGACAAGTATCTCGTGACTTCAAAGTTGGTGATTTGGTCGTGGTAAAGGAACCAAATACACCACCATCCAAATGGTCTCTCGGACGTGTTGAAGGTATTCATCCCGGTCATGACGGTCATGTACGAGTCGTCTCCGTCAAGACCACCAGTGGCTTATTTAAGCGTCCCATCACCAAGTTGGCCATCTTACCGTGTTCCTGAAATTACTTCAGCGGGGGCGGCATGTTGGAGAATGAATTTCTATATCTTTGTAATAATGTTCTAATTGCCTATATCTCTTTTAATTGTTTACCTTTTTTGTTATTTTTCATTTTTTAAGATACATGAATTGTAATATTACCAAACATTATGTGAATTGCCCTATCTTTACATATCATCAAACATAAATTTGCTTCGCGCTTGCACACCTATACGTACACAATAGTGCCGGTGACCGTTTGCTTTCATTGTTCACACATGATGCAACCGACCAGCGGCACTTGCGTGAGAGAGTAATACCGGTTTGGCCCTTCTGGCTTTGTCACATATTACTTGCATTGGCACTTGCTTTGCATATTTTCCTTCTTCTGTTAGCAACCACCAAGCGCGAAACATCGTTGTTCTCATTGTTAGTTGAGTTGATGCGATTAGCAATTAATAAAATCTTATAACGTTGATTATCGTTTTTCATTCGTTTCTTTGGCTCAATCGCTATCATGTGGTCTGGGTCAATACTTCGAAAACCAAACTGTACCCAACTTTGTCCCACCAAAACTAAATGGTATCTTTTTGCTACTGACTAATACGGGCAAGTACTAAAGCTTCATTCTGAACAACAAACTGAGCTGGATATCCCAATATCCTGAACCGAGTTAAGACAGTCAACACGGCTCTGTACTGTTGCGAAAAAGTTCTTGGAATCAAATGGGAACTTCAGCCTCCAAAAACACATATTGACTTTATGTATCCCGTCATCTCTCATATAAAACAGTTTGTCCTAACTGATTGCCGGTTACTGATCAACGCTCGGCCCAAAACGGAAGCTTAAATTTAGAAACAAATTCCCTTTTATGGCCAAAGTGTGAACACTAAGAAGCGATTTTTTTCGAAATTCGAACTCCAAAAGGGAGAAAAGTGGTGGTCAAAGCTTGTAGGGTCATATTCGTACTTTTCAAACTCGATTTGGGACCTACTCTATATAACAAACTAGCTGAACCCACGCAGCTTCGCCAGGCCTTTTGTTGCTTTTTTTCATTTTTTTTAATTTATTTATTTTCGGGCGACAATGTTTTAATTCTTGGCGTTACAAACGTAATGGCAAAGTGAATATACCTCCCTGTGGTGGAGGGTGTAAAAATCAACAAAATCCTTTTTTCAGTTTTTTCCACTTCGTTTTATATATATAGAGAAGAGAAGAGATAGAGAAAACCAAATTATTAGCTACTGCGCCCATACTACTACAGCCTACCCCAGATTCAACAAGAAATTCAAGTCTTCTGGACGAGTGATAGGTAAGACCTCCGTCTGCTTTTATATAGACGGGTCCAAAATGGAAACAGGTGTAACCTAAGGTGCTTTCTCCCAAAAGATCTAAATCTCATTCCGCCTTCCTTATAACTGCAACGTGTTCCAGGACGAAATCATTGCGATTAAGAATATCACCATTTTGGCGATGATTTTAATAAGAAATTACATCAAACAGGGGAACCCAAAAAAAATGGGTCTGCCGATTTCTCAAATCAAAATATCACCAACAAAAATGTTTTTCGATCGTGTGGAAATGCACACAAAAAGGACAATGCAGGAATTCAGGCAAAGTCCCGAAATATCTAAAATTAAATGGAAATTTAGGAATTTGAGGTACTTTTGTGTGAAGCTCAGTCCTTTTTCTTGCTTTTCATTCACCATTCTACCAGCAACTAATTTTTAGATTTTTTCCACAATGCTAAAATGGCCGCAACAATTATTTAACTTGAGTTAAATCAAATAAATATATGTATATGTTCACAATGAGTTAAATCACCGTCGTCGGAAGCATTCTTTTAATCAAACAACTTCGGTAAAAGTAAATCAGGGTAGGTACCCCAGATATACTGAGAAACAGCATAACCATCATCCTATGGATAAACAACGAAGCTGCTGAATGTATAAACAGTTGCAAATTCGACCTTTAGGGCATTGTAAAGTAAAACTGTTAAAAAACACGAAAGAGCGCTGCATCAAGACAAACAGCTTCAAAACATCTGCTTTTATTACACCATAAGATTTATTCCAGGTTCCATCATGTCCTTCATGATGGGGCTATAGCAGCATCATAAAAAAAGACTAAAATACAGAAATGGCGAAAAGACGAATAATCCACAGCTAAGGGCCTCCAGCAGAGCAAAAAGACGAAGAATTTATTAACTCATCTCATCTTATCTGCCAACTCATGAAAGAACATTGATTATAATATATATTTCGTCCCCTAGAGCAAGGACTTTTTCACTCTGTGTGCATGTGTCTGGGTGGGCTGTATTCTACATAAATATTGATTTTCCCCTTCAATTGTCGAACCAATTGTCCGAACAAGTACCAACATTGGCTTTTCGGCTCATAATTAAATAATGCTGAGCACACAATCGAATAAATAATTCCTTTATCTGGTTGCGGCAAATGTGCTTCTCGGACATAGTCCCAACATAAATTTGCGATTTATGTGTGTCCACATCTCTAAGGCTAACAAATCGTTTTTCACAATAACACAAATCATCATCAACTGCTCGTCAGCCAGAAGACAAAAACAAACGAAAAATAATTACACTTTGGGGGCTGTGAAATTGTCTTCACCGAAATTAGGGTTAACGAGGAAAAGTAAAAGTTCGTGCAATATGCGCCTGAGATAAATCTGAATGCACGACGTATTCAAGGAATTTTTCACATTTTTCCCAGCCCACTGACGACATGAACGGAACCTGGGAAGAAAGCAGCAGTCGACATCCTCGTACAATTCACATGCAGATACATATAGTAACGTAAAGTAGGAAGGAAATTGACAAAAAATATATAATGGTCTCTAGCAATAAATCTTAAAGAAAGAAACCGCTGCAGAGCTATGAAAAATTCAAAATTCATTCGTTTTTATCACCACAGATACAGCAGATATACCATTTATCACACAATCGATTGAAATGAAAAGATTAATTCAAACTTACCCGACCATACAGCTGTTCATCGCTCCGTCCCCCACGTCTGCGTGAGGGTGCACGAATTACACGATCTATTGCTGAATCCATAGCCAATCTGTGGTTGTTGTCTATGCTATACGATCACACTCATTTGCGATGAAAAAATACGTTCCACACATATGCTGGACAAAGTGCGGTTGGTTTTACGATATAGCTTTGAAGATACGTTACAGAATGTGGAACTTGTAGATGTGTAGATTGCGTTACGTTCAGATGGTGGCTCGTCAAATGAATTTCATTGTTGGATTTAAGTCGTCTACATTTAGGCGCATTTCATCTAGATCTTATGAATGTAGCCGTTGTAGTTTGAATAGTGTACATTGATGAGCGAGTTATTGGGCGCTTGCTGTTGTAAATTGTTTAAGGCATATCAGCAGTTGGCATCTGAAATGAGATAAAAGGCAAGTTGCTAATTAAATGTGTCACAAATGAAATAAAGATTATGCAGATAGTCTGATTTCATTGTAGGGGAATGCATTTGTATTGGGAATAGAAGCTGGGTCAATTTTGAGACAGCTTTGTCATTCTGTTATTAGGATCATTCGATCTCCAGTCCATCGATATAAGGGCCCAACAAGTAATGGCTTGATAACCCTTTCACCGCCGGACGAAATACCACATATCGGGACCCAACCCTGATAGCTTTACGTTGACCATAACCTAGTCAAGACACCAGTAGTTCTCTCGATTTGATACATCCCTTTTAGGTATGTTTACGCAGTATCGTAGGTTAGCCTTATCTGTCGCTCTTCTAGCAAGATCAGAGAAAATAGGTACGTTATTTAAGCCCAATAAGTAGTCGTGTGCATCAAGATACAAAAATGCCTCAGGTGAAATGTATCCACTTTTCATGGTATTTCTGAAGTATCCAGGGTTAGGCTCGACACAACTTCGTTCTCCGTAACGTTCGGCGGTCGCGCAAAATGATTCCCCGCAAGATACCAGATGACACTGTCAATTCTGAACGCACCTGAAGCATCCAATAGTAAAAGACGTAATGCCGAAAGTAGGAATGCGCGCTTCTGTACATCGAAACTTTTCCATATACGATGGGCTTATGTTCCACCATACTGGACTCGCATAAGTCAGAATTGGGCGAACGAAGTCTTGGTAAAATATGACCCTTACATCGGATCTCAGATTGTTGGAGTAAAAAGGGCAGTTAACGATTTAAGTGACATAAAGCTCTTCGTAACTGTATGTTTATGTGGTCATTATAGTACAAGAATTTGTCCAAATGAACACCTAAATATTTCAAAGCATTCTTTGACTCGATGGAAAGACCAATAGAACTCGTAATTTGTATAGCTTCACATTTTCCATCGTTTATCTTCAGCTTCTATTCTGAGGCGCGTAGCCGAGCCGAGATGTCAAATTTTCGATTACTCTGGTGGACAGATCAAGAAATGGGACCAAGCTTTGAGGCCATAGCTATAGTTTACGGCTTATTGACATAGACCTGCGACTTAAGGAAACCTTACAAGAAAACTTCTATTGATTGGGTTCAAATCGCACGATTTTGGTGGGCAGTTCACACCGCCTCTGCGTGAGGTATATAGGTACAATGGTATGGTAATGGTAATTGTCGTTTAACTAGGGGTTATACGACCTGATGTTATACCAGCCTTATGTCAATTAGTTTTTGAGATATACCTAGGTACAAAATTGGCTTAGTGGGTTCGGATAGACGGACAGACATCGTAGCGAAAACAATAAGGTTCTGTTTTGTCCCTATGGGAACTTACTTACTTACTTAAGGTACCCATCCATTCGCTCTACATGACCCAGACACCGCAGTCGTTGGACCTTCTGACTAGTTCAATGTCGCTGTACAGCCCGTACAGTTCGTCGTTGTATCTCCTCCTCCATTCACCGTCTATCCAGACGGGACCGAAAATTACTCGAAGAATTTTCCTCTCGAAGCAACCAAGAGTAAGCTCATCCGTTTTTGATAGAGTCGATGCCTCTGCACCATAAACTAGGACTGGGATGATTAAGGTCTTAAACTAAAGGGTCACTTTAGTTGTTCGAGAGAGGGCTTTGCTACTCAATTGCTTTCTTAGCCCAAAAAAACAGCGATTGGCAAGAGTTATTCTTCGCTTAATCTCAGCGCTGGTGTCATTGTCTGAGTTCATTGCGGAGCCTAGGTAGACAAAGTCCTTTACCACCTCAAAGTTATATCTGTCTATAGTGACATTCTGTCCAAGACGTCGGTGTTGGGTGTCCTTTCTGGATGACAGCATATACTTTGTCTTGCCCTCATTGACCGCCAAACCCATCTTCGCCGCCTCCGTCTCAATGCTCACGAACGCGCCAGTGACATCACGCTGCGTTCTGCCGATTATGTCGGCGTAGGCGAGTAGGTGGACGGACTTTTGAAAGATA
This sequence comes from Cheilosia soror, assembly GCA_949372485.1. Classification (NCBI taxonomy): domain Eukaryota; kingdom Metazoa; phylum Arthropoda; class Insecta; order Diptera; family Syrphidae; genus Cheilosia; species Cheilosia soror. The sequence continues at coordinate 126,355,841 of OX443561.1, forward strand.
GTGCCTCTGGTGTTAACGTTTGAGTTTTGCACTATTCTTTCAAGAACGATGTTCAAGAAGGATGTCTAAATCCTTTTTCGGCATCGAAGGTCTCGGTGAGTTCTTTACCGATCTTGATGGAGCAGCGTGCATAATCCATTGTCATCCTACACAAACGCACGAGTTTGGCAAGATGAGTTGGTGCATGCTCCTAACGAAGTCATCGCCTGCCGCTTTGAATAGCTCGGCGGTTATGCCATCTGCTCCAGCGGCTTTGTTGGACTTAAGCTTAGATATGGCTATCTTCACTTCGTCCAGGTCGGGTGGACGGAATTGTTGGTCTTCATCGTCCACTGACAGTTATATTGTCTGCTTTAGGGTATAGGGTTTATTTGGGAACGTTAGATGGGTTCTGATTAGGCAGTCATAGTGGGAAAGACCACGTAAAATTAAAACGATCGATCGACATCGTTTTTGCCTATTGCCACAGATATGACAGAGACAGATCGTTTTCATTCTACTTGATCTCGCCTCAGCGCTGAAAAAGTAGTTAAAGCTTTTCCAAAAGTTTTCTAAGTCGAGTTACCACCCTCATTGAGAACTTAGCGTTTATGGTGTTTTCCGTATTTCTGACAAAGAAAAAGCAAAAAAGATCATCACGCTAGATCATCTAGATAGACAGATCTGTCCCATCTTTTGGTAGTCCTTTTTGGATCTCATCTTTACCGATGAGCCATATCAAGCAGATCATCTGTCATTTCGCGTCATAACAACACACACAGCTGCTGTCTATTTGCAGTGCTATGTCCCATTAAACTTAACAACTGATCGAATATTTATTTTCGAAGAATTCTTTCTCGAAAGAAGACACTTCCGCCTTTTGAAACCAACAGACATAACATCAAACAAAGGCACTTAATAATTCTCTTTTGACGTATGTCCAGGCGGCGACTCTTCCTCCTTTTCAACCATAGTCACACAGAATATCAATCATCCTCGTGAGGCGGGAAATTCCAAATAAAGATATACCCACAATCCATAGTCGCTTCCAGTAAAACAAAAAAAAATCAAGAAACCATTGCAACGCATCGATGAGTAACGCGCGGATTTAACTCATTGTTCCTCGTAACGCTTTATCGGGCCTCTCGTGTTTGTCCTCAATTAATATCGATGTCAAGTCGCGGTAGTTGTATTTGACACTTTACAACTTTTTACGCGTTAATTGAATTGTTTGGATGACTACCACTCACTCGCCTATCACGTTCGCAATCTTATACCACTTGTGTTCCAAAGATAAGTACCTACGACGAGTACCTAGATATCGACGCCACATTTCTTCGTGAGTGTAAGTTTTATCAGTTCAACCCGTTTAGTGTCAACAAACTCAGAATGTATACGCTCTACAATGAGAGGAGACCATGTTTTCAATAAAAACACGCACAAGAGACGCCCACGAGTTTCGTTTTTGGTTGTCTCTAATTTTATTCCCCCCCAAAACGTGCTCCACTCAAAATCGAAAACTGCTCCAATAAACTCTTCACAAGTCACGACACTTAATTGCCAAAGAGTTGCTCTACAATGAAAGTAAAATTCTTCCAAAATTGGTTCTAAGCGATCCGACGGAATAGATTTCATCGCGTCGAGAATTTGTTCTTTCTCTAGCGTCACGTCACGATCACTGGTCTATGCAGAATGGCTTTCCAATTGATATGCATGGCCGATAGTATAGTGCCATAGCTTAGATTGCCAACCGACGACGACGACGGCGACGAGGAAACAAGAGACTGTCCCTATCGTATAATAGTTTTCCCAATTTGTCGCCAGCGCATCGGTTTTGTCCGCGTTAGTAGTACGTGACAAGAGTTGGCAAAAACTAAATCGAACAAAACGACCGCTTCCATGGAATACAATTAAAATAGTTCAAGAACTCCAAGTGATGGAAATTATTTTCCATCAGCACCTATAATACTTCTGGGCCATGTTTGAGAATCGCAAATGACCGCTGGGGATGTGGACCAAGATCGCTTCGGACTTCGGAGTATAAACCGTACATGTCGGTGTGGAATGTTTGCGTGCGCGCCTATTTGCAGAGTGGAACTGGAAACGTCGTCGCGTCAGTCGCCACTGTTCAAATGCACCAGTAGAATGGGAGCCAGCCTTGGAAGTTCTTGCCTACAAAGTCGTGTTTTAGGTGCTTTAATTAAAAACTTGTATCAGGTTACCACCTGAGAATTTTGCCAAGTGGATGGATGGATGGATGTTTGTTTGGCGCACATAACTCCTGGAAATTTGATACTGTAGTTGGACGTGTTTGATAAGCGGAAGGAGGGTGATATAGGTTAGGTATGGCTGTTACTTATTTTAGATTTCAGAAACCAAATCGGAAGCTAACAAAATGGTAACCATGATTTAGGTAGGACGCACATGTGGTGTGAGTTTTTATTGAGGTGGTCCTGGTCAGTGTTTGTCGCAATGCTCGAAAACATCTCAAGCAGATGTCAACCAGTATGCTTACGGATGTTTTTAGGTCAACGAACTCCGAAATTGATTTTTTTTTACAGCGGAAATGTCATTGACAATCTTAATATGATACTGGGCACCAGAGCAGAAACCAATTAGGGTTGGCCTCTGACTATGTACAAAAATCAACCGGATCATGCTTCTGTGCTGTGAACCATATGCGGGAGTGGAGGTTGTGGCAACGCAAATTTAGTCAAAGACGCTGTGATTGAGCGGACAATTAGAAGAAGGCTCGTGAGATCGAAAAACTTTATAAGCAACAATAAAATGCAACCTCAACCTCTCTGTTGTATTCAATAATAATTAGTGGACTAGTGCTCATCGCTCAGTTTCCGCAATTGGTAGTCGCTGGTACAATTGGCGGAGAATCGAAGTGCAGGGGGCTTACTCCCAAATGCGCGGCGGATCGCTTTTCATGGCGGATTTGTATTTTTGTATTTCCAAAAGCGATTTGATCCAATCAAAAGCCATAACTGTTTAGGTGACGGATTGCTGGCGGATTTATTGCGGATAAAAAATAAACTAAATTCTTGTGACGGGAAAAAGCTGTCAAACTTTTGGGAAAATAAATGGAAAGTTGGAAGTCTAATTGGGAAAAACTGGAAAGCACAATTCGCATTTGAGAATAAGCAAAAGCGAAGACGGTCGAAATCGAAGTATCGCTTTCAATACGATCCGCCGCGCATTTGGGAATAACTCCCCAGGTTCGATTACATGGGAAAACAATAAAATGTATTCCCAATGAGGAATATAGGGTCTAGTGGTTTCGTTTTAAATCATAGGTTATTTTTGATACTGACAGCTTTTTCCCGCTCGAAATCTTGACAAAAAGTCAGTATCGACGAAATGAGTCACTTTACGCTTACGCTACGACGTTGGGAAATATTGAAAACTTATTTCCAAAGTGAGGATTGTGTCGCCCTAATAGTGCGTTTTTTCAAAAGAAGTTTTGGCTGAAATGAAGCACCCACCGCGACTGTTTGTGCAAAAATTTCATGGGACTGGTAAGCTAGTGGACAACACTCATGGTCCCTGTCGTCGTATCGTACGGTGCCAATGCATCCACAGAGAGTGACAGTTTGGTGCGGATTGCGGAGTGGTGGCATCATTGGACCATTTTTCTTCGAAAATGAGGCTGGGAACAACGTTTTGGTCAACGCTGGGCGTTACAGGTTCATGTTATTGAAGACATGGCTCTTTGGACGCCCTCTGGTTTATGCAGGATGGCGTGCCATGCCACACAGCCCATGTCACAGTCGATCTTTTTTTTTTTGCGCACCAAATTCCCAAATCGTGTAATCAGACGTCTTGGTGATGTCAATTGGCCGCCTCGGAGCTGCGATTTGGCCTCTTTGGACCGATGTTATTCCGACAATCCGGAAACGATTCAAGAACATAAGGCCAATATCATCCAAGCAATCCGTGATCTACAGCCCGAAACGATCAACAAGGTCATGAAAAATTGGAGTGACAGAATGCGCTACTGCCAGCTAAGCTAAGCCAGCCGAGGCAGCCACTTAAACAACGTTGTGTTCCATATAATTAATAGGAATTTTTGCTCTTACTAATAAAGCCATAATACATGAACAAAATTTAATTTTGTTCATTTTATTGCATTTTTAAAAAGAAACTTGTATTTGGCCCACCCGTATATTAGTAGATACAATCGTCCTTCTGAACTTGATAGCAAACTTAGCTTTTCTATAAATTATCATAAAAAGATTTTATTTTTTTATTGTAGGATTTTTTTTAAATGTTTGTTCAGTTTACACGAAAACGGGCACAACGATTTTGACCAAAATGCCCCTAATGCAAAAAGCTTAGTTAGAAACTTAACATCCGAGAAAGAGTCAAAAAGGCTACAGTAGCACTGTTCTCTTGCAAAAAAACTATTGGTAATAAATGGGGTCTACAATTTCGAATAACCCACTGTCTCTATATCACTATATCTCAGTTATAAGAGCGACACTCATCTATGGGATAATTGTCTGGTGGACAGCCTTGGAGAAGGCCCTAAACCGCGACCATCTCAGCAAAGGTCCAGCGCACAGCTTGCATGTGTATAAGCGGTACACTACGCACAACTCCCTCTGCGGCACTCGACATATTGTTTGATCTATTGCCCCTTGATATATTTAGCAAGCAAATGGCAGCCAGAGCAGCCACTCGCCTTAAAGCTATCTCACAGTGGTAAAGGAAATACTTTGGCCACGCTTTTATTCTGAAGAACTTTGAGATCCCGACCGAAAACACTGACTACACACACCACCCCATCTCTAAATTTTGACAAGAACTTTCTCGTCACTATCCCCTTCAGAGCAACTTGGGATAAGGATAATATCCCAGAAGATGAATCAATTCACTACACTGACGGCTCAAACACCAAAGACGGAGTTGGTGGGGGTGTTTTCTCCGAAAGTCTTAATCTTAAGCTCTACTTCCGTCTACCAAATTACTGTAGCGTGTTCCAGGCAGAAATAATGGCGATTAAAGAAGTCTTATCTAGCCAGGGATATCTGCATATTTTCGGACAGCCAAGCAGCCATCAAATCCTTGGATTCGATCTGTACAACTTCTCTAGTAGCCCTCGACTGCCGATCGTCTCTTACGGAGATGGCCGAACAGTTCAACATTCACCTAATTTGGGTGCCGGGGCATAAAGACATTCCAGGGAAAATTGTAAGGCCTGAACTCGCTAGATTAGGAACAACTCAACCCATTCTGTCTGATAAAGGCACCCTAGGGATACCAATCGCTACTCGTAAACAAAAATTGAAGCTGAATGCTATCGAGAGTAAAAATCTTAGGTGGACAAGTGAAACCACTTGTCTAGCGACAAAACAAATTTGGCCTAAGCTGGATTTGAAACGCTCTAAGAAATTGATTTCTCTCAACAGATTGCATATCGGCACCACAAATGGGGTCTACAACCTCAAATAACCCACTGGCTTTATATCTCAGTTATAAGAGCGTTACTTATCTATGGAATAATTGTTTGGCGGACAGCCTTGGAGAAGGCCATAAACCGCGACCATCTAAGCAAGGTCCAGCGCACAGGTTGCGTGTGTATAAGCGTTACACTACGCACAACTCCCTCTGCGGCACTCGACATATTGTTTGATCTATTGCCCCTTGATATATTTAGCAAGCAAATGGCAGCCAGAGCATCCACTCGCCTTAAAGCTATCTCACAGTGGTAAAGGAAATACTTTGGCCACGCTTCTATTCTGAAGAACTTTGAGATCCCGACCGAAAACACTGACTACACACACCACCCCATCTCTAAATTTTGACAAGAACTTTCTCGTCACTATCCCCTTCAGAGCAACTTGGGATGAGGATAATATCCCAGAAGATGAATCAATTCACTACACTGACGGCTCAAACACCAAAGACGGAGTTGGTGGGGGTGTTTTCTCCGAAAGTCTTAATCTTAAGCTCTACTTCCGTCTACCAAATTACTGTAGCGTGTTCCAGGCAGAAATAATGGCGATTAAAGAAGTCTTATCTAGCCAGGGATATCTGCATATTTTCGGACAGCCAAGCAGCCATCAAATCCTTGGATTCGATCTGTACAACTTCTCTAGTAGCCCTCGACTGCCGATCGTCTCTTACGGAGATGGCCGAACAGTTCAACATTCACCTAATTTGGGTGCCGGGGCATAAAGACATTCCAGGGAAAATTGTAAGGCCTGAACTCGCTAGATTAGGAACAACTCAACCCATTCTGTCTGATAAAGGCACCCTAGGGATACCAATAGCTACTCATAAACAAAAATTGAAGCTGAATGCTATCGAGAGTAAAAATCTTAGGTGGACAAGTGAAACCACTTGTCTAGCGACAAAACAAATTTGGCCTAAGCTGGATTTGAAACGCTCTAAGAAATTGATTTCTCTCAACAGATTGCATATCGGCACCACAATAGATGTGATTATTGGACACTGCCTGATAGGTAAACATGCCGCAAGGCTAAGCCTTTTCGCGAACGACTTTTGCAGAAGCTGTATGGATGAGGAAGAGGAGGAAACTAATCCTTACCTTCTTTGTTCCTGCCCAGCTCTCTATCCGTAGAAGGAAGCTTCACTTAGGAGCCTTCCATTACAACGACTTGGGCGACCTGACAAACACAGACATCAGAAGCCTCTTACGCTTTATAAAGAGCTCAAAATGATTCAACTAGTAGGGCGATCTTCTATGATCCTTTTTTTCGTGGTATCACAATGGACCTATGTTGGTCCAAGTGTGTTGGCATTTCCCTACTGGCAGCCACTTTCAACCAGCCAATTGGTAGGTAATGCTGATATCCTGAACCGTTTGTACTCAATTTTCAGGTAAACAGTTGAAGAACATTGCTTTTTGAACCAAACATTCTAACGTTTGTTACAATTTTGTTTGCATATTTTTACAAAAAAAAACAGCTCTAGCGAAATACATATTTATGACAACATAAGCATTCTAAAAAAGATCCCGTAGTTAGATCTTTACATCTTGGGAACACCTGACAAAAATCTGAGGGTCTAACTGTCTTCTCCATTTGGCCGTTCGCAATCGGCATAAAGTTGTAGGTCCCTTTCATTCGTCGCAAATAAAAAACTGACTGAAATGAATGGTTTTGAGAAATGAGGCCTACGGTACTACCTATATGGACCTGTTATTTATTTGTAAACCTCAAATCAAAAATCTTTACTAAACTGGCTGCATATTTTCCATACAAATAAACTTTCAACTGCACAAAGAGTGAAAATAATTTATAAAAAGTCCCCACCTGTTGAAGATTAGAAAATACACCAACACTCTTTCAGCTTTGTACCTACTCCATATCATTGTCACAGGTAATCCCATGAATGATTGCAAATTGAGTTTCATATGACCTACGAGGGTAAAAATAGACTCGTATTCAACTTCAGTTGCAATGTCGTCTTAACAAATAAAATTGTGCAAAAATATAATTGTCACACGATACACCAAGGATTACATGTTGTTCCGGAAAACATTCGACAAGTACTCGTATCTCAAAATGAATTTCCATAAAAGGAACTTCCGTATATCGCGCTAGATTAACTTTTAAAAAATATCACATCTATTAGGTGAATTCGTCAATGTTTTGAATGACCAAAGAAATTCGTTTGACAATAATTATGTTCTCAGCTTTGTTTGTGTTTGAAGTTACGTCGACAGTAGTAGAACCTAAAACAAACACAAAAAGGAAAACAAACTAAAAGACTATCGGGTAAATATTTACACTAATTAAGTTCACTACTCGCTCGTTGCACAAGGTGAGTGCACTACCTATATTTGCTCTTGACTCCAGTGGTGACACAGAACGAAAACACTAGTAGCCAAGAGCATATATAGAATACGGAATACGGAATACCCAATACTCCAGCTATAGACCGGGTTGACACTTTTCGTTAGATGAATGATTCAAATTGTGCATGCTGCGTGTACTCGAGTATAATCTTCTCAGGCTGTATTATGTATTATTTTAAAATGTTCTATTTGCAGTTTTTATTTTTCAATTTGTGCACTGTTCCACGGCGAACTATATACAAAAGTCAAACACTACACTATACATAGATACTAATGGAATATGAGAACGGATACAAATGGGAAAACACATTGTTGTTGATTCCCGACCGTGAAACATCGAACACACGAGTGACAAATGGCAAAATGTATGCATTGGAGTATCGAGTTTCGTCACAACGTCTACAAAAGTTATGTCGCCCCAAACACCACAAGAGTAAGTGAGTATCTATTACGGAAAGCAGAGTATCTACTCTACATAGGTAGTCTATTTTTGAATTAATTTTAAGTGGCAGATAAGCACTTGAACTTGCCAGCGAGAGTTTTGCGTTGATGAGAAAAGACGGATGATGGATGCAAGAACAGCCAAGGGATTTAGAAATAGTTTCACACAAAAAGCAAATACTTGGGGTTCCTTTTTTAGCGCGCGAACTATACGACTACGACCATGGACTTGATTTGGCATCTCTGCTGGAATGCATACCAATGGTAGTTTGTTGCCTTTGTACTTCAATGGTAGCACAGCAATTAGGGAAAGAACAACGAAGGCAGAGCAGAATTACACGAAGAGGGTATCTCAAGCGCGAAGAGAATTAAAAGAAATTTCTGCAGATTATTTGCATTTGGAGCATTTAGCACACGAAATGGCTAAAAGTGTGCAACTAGGATTTGAGTCGTTATATAGCTCAAGGAGACGTTTGCATTTGGACATCCTTTGGTGATGATGAAGAGGATACTTCATTAGTATATTCTTTAAAGCGACCATTAAACAAATGGACGTCTTTAAAGTAATTTTGCTCCGATGAGTTGGAGCATTTGGGAATAAATTCAAGTGCCAGTAGTCTTTAATGGACGCTGGACTACTTGTAGAGCGTAGGGTCTCAGGTTCAGCACCTGAGTTTACACTCATATAGCAGATAAATGGATATCCTTTAATCACCCATTTTGTGGTTGAAAATGAAAGACAGAGACTGCTAGTATCGAAACGATGTTGTTTGATCGTTTTCATTTTACGTGATATGGGTCCTGTTCTTTAACTGTTTAGCGGAAAACTGAGTACAAGGTATTGTTCAGGATATAAGCATTACCTAACGGTTACATTTTTATCCAAATCGAAAATAGCGTTTTCGAGATATGAGCAGTTTCTTAAAATACGATTATTAGCGATTGGGATGGATATCGAAGGACGCAGTCATTTTACAGAAAAACTGACTTTGCTATCGGGTTAAGAAAGACGATTGTACCTTAAAAATGAGTTTTTGGGCAAATCGGTTATACCCTATTCACACCAAGCCGAAAACTGGGTTTTCGCGAAAACAGCCGAAAACTTCCTCGAAAACAGAAGTTTTCCCATACATATTGCAGTTTTCAAAACGAGTTGTTTGAGGTCGTTTTCCATGAAAACGCCACGAAAACGAGTACGGTCGTTGGGTTGTTGAAGCAGACACACCTTTTGCAACATTCAGCGAGCTCAGCAAAACTGCTGACAGGATGTGAGAGACTGAGTGAGAGTGAGAGTTTTTTTTTGTTATCTTTGCTGTTTGCTTGCACCATAAAGAGCAAACTACCTGCCACAACTAAATGGTATTTTCAGATGTTTTGATTTTGAATGTTGCTTATGTTAATTATTTTATGCATTTAACCATAAGTTAACGATTATCAAGTAGCTTAATAGTTTTGTTTGTATATTATGTCAATACGAGCGAAGTTTAGTAACTAAAATAAAAGTCTAGTCGCCACAAATATTTCATAGCTAGTTTCACAGCTAATTGAAACGTCAAACGAAAGCGAGTTGGTGTTCGGTGTGAATGCATCTACGAGTTTTCTAAACTTTTTTGACGAAAACTCGGTTTTCGGCTTGGTGTGAATAGGGTATTATACAGTTAGCGAAAAGCTTAACTTAACTTAAATATCAATTTTAGTTCAAATCGTTAAATCCGTTTTGTAATTCGGCTGCAACCGATTTGTTTCTTTGGAACATTTATAGAGGGTGTCCCAGTTAAGAAGGATAATCCTTTAATGGAAGAACGCGACGTTCAGACGTTCAGCGGGTGCGGCAGAAGTTAAGAATTTAGTCAGGTTCGCAGACTACCTGTGCAATTGGAACTTCCCAGAACCAGGATTCACAGAGCTCTACAGAGTAATAGATTGCAACCTTTCCATTTAGTATCGGTACAGGATTTACTACCAGGAGCTGCGCGCAAACAGGCAGAAGACGGGCACTTCTTCAAGAACATTCTGTGGACTGACGAAGCGCAATTCACAAACAAAGTTACAAATCTACACAATTTGCACCATTATTCAGACCCCAATCCCCATTTAATACGCCCAACATCCTTTCAAAGGTAAACATTTAAGTATGGTGAACAGCTCCTTTAAAATGTGTGCTAATTTCAAAGGAGGCTTAGCGTAAATGTTCGAAAACACTTAAGTAGGCCCGCACATTACTACCTGGAATTTCTTAGAGAATGATTGCTGGAGCTCCGTGAAGATGTTCCTCTCTTGTTCAGAGAAGGGCGATATTTTTTCAGCACCTTGTGACAGTCGCAGCGGGGTAAATCCATTTCTTAACCTTGCTTTTGATGACGGCTGGACTGGTCGATTTGGACCCAACACTTGGACACCCAGATTTCTTGACCTAACACTCATGGATTTATTTCTTCTGGGGTGCTATGAAAGAAAAAACTTTATTTTAGAGAAATATCGAGTCTTTTTCGACCATTTTTATCTGACAAAAAATGGCTTTTATTACAACTTGTGTTGATCGTACGTAAAAAAGTAGCTTAACATAATTTTTAGAAAATTTCTCAAGGATAAAAATTTCATAAAAAAAATTTAAACTTATAAAGTCAACATTTTGAGAAAAGGGCATTTTAAGAAAAAAAAATTAAAAACAAATTTTAAAAATTTTGAGTTTAAGGAGCCATAACTTTTTTGTAGCTGCCCAGATGTAATCGAAGTGCTTTAGACTTTTATGCGCTACTTAATTGTCTTTTCAAAATGCCCAAAACTATAACGGGAAATACGATGAAAATAGACCCCCCCCCTTGCCATACAATTTTTTTTTTTTCGGCATAACTTCAGGAATCTTCCCTTTAAGGATTATCCTTCTTAACTGGGACACCCTGTATATCTACATTCTCCTGATATACAAGAACATTATCTAAGCAATTCCTTGGAGCGTGCAAATCGCCAATGTAACCTAAAAAGTTTCTATGATTTACTTACACATGAAGTTGTGTGCAGAACACATTTTGTTCGATGAGTAAAAGGTTGCTTACCTGAAAAACAATAAGAAAAAAGAAATGTTAAAAATCAATTTAATATAAATAGGCACTTGTATATTATGTAATTACAATTGCAGTAGAAATGCTTATACCCCAAATGTAAAATAACAAACGTCAGTCACCAAACGTTTTTACAAACTCACAATGACCAAATGTTTTATATAAATTTGGCTATTGTGAACTACAATACATTTGCGATGAATGATAAAAATAGGTTTCCGGAAATTACGCCAGATTTTTTTTTGTTTGAAAAAAAATGCCTAAAAATTTTCTATACAAAGTCTGCCTCTTTTCCTATGAAGAAATACCAGTCTTTTCTGGAAATATTTCCGAAATTTTATGCATTTTTTCCATCGTATTTGGTTTTAAAAAGTTAGACAATGTGCGGTAGTAAATAAAAACAGTTTTCAGTGCCCAGGTTAAGTTTTAAGAGCTCACAGAGGCGACTTTTTTTATATAAAATTATCTATTGTGACCTGCAATAAATTTAAGGTAAAGGTTGAAAATGATTGTTGGTCACACCCAATATGTTCTGTGAACAAGAACCCTACTGAATTACAGTGGTCCACAAAAATCCCTTGTTTTTGGTATACTTTACTTTTGCTAGCCCTGTAATTCTGATGTTGGTGGAGGCCTCTCTAGTCAGTTGGGCAAGACTTTCATTAGCACAGGTCATCTTAAATATATATATTAAGGTTCGAAATAACTTAGAATTATTTGTAATACATTTTTTAATGTCCCTGAGATTTATAAAAAGTTACAACATTTTAGCAGGCCTACTTGGAGTAAGCCGCAGTGGCTCAGTGGTTAGTGCGCTGGACTACTGTCCCAGGTTCGATCCCCGGAAAAACACAAATTACATCTTAAGGTTTTTTCACTGCGAAAGTCTGATAAATATCCAAAAGTATAACTGTACTGAAAAAGCTTCTCAATTCAGCCGTTCGGGCTTGGCATAAAAATGGTAGGTCCCCTTCATTCTTCCCAAAAATAAAAAATACAACTCACATAAACTAGTGGTTGTGAAAAGCTAGGACGAGTCTACGCGCCTGTTGCGCCTATTTATTTTTTTTATAAGAGTTGAATCATGATTTTCATGACCTATAGTTACACCTACACTACGACCTTGACTGTACGTTTTTTTACTTTCTCGTAGCTATAAAGTTTTTTTAGACTCCCAGTCAATAGCTTTTCTTTAAATCCAAGATGTACTTAATTTTAATATTTTTAAAGTGAAAAGATAAATGGGAAAATGTATGGCATTAAATGGATCAATAGGTGGCGCTAGTCGATGATTTTTAGTGTCAGTGAAAATTTTGCTAAATTTGCCCGCCGTAAATGTTTAAGAATTTTCAGTTTAAATAGTATCTCCAACAAATTAGTTTACCAATCACCCAACAATGGAAGTGACAATCGATTGGTTACACATTTTGAAGAGAAAAAGTTCCATTGCAAAAACTATGCAATAAACCTGACAGAAGAGTGGGTCGTCCGAGAAATAATATGCCACGAAATGCTGGTCGGTCTACATTAATCTAGGTAACTATGTAAAAGAGTTAATGAGATTAATGTAGACCGACCAGCATTTCGTGGCATTTATTTCTTGGACGACCCACTCTTCTGTGAGGTTTATTGCATAGTTTTTGCAATGGAACTTTTTCTCTTCAAAATGTGTGGTAAATGTCCTTAGACCAATAATGGGACACAATATCTACAAAAAAGCATCTAAAACACTTGACTTAACTTCGACTTTGAAATGTGGTAGCAAAGCGATTTAAAGATTTATATGGAAAACGTGGAGTGAGTTTTTTGATTCTACACCATTGCACTATTAAGAACTGATTAAAGGTTCAAAAGTGCAGGAAAGTTAAAACTACTTGGATGTGAAAGTCAATGTCTTACATATATATAGATGTCAACCCTTTCCAGAGGCTAGTAGGTATTTTCAAGGATGTCTATAACTTGTCAGATTAGTTCTTCGTAATGAAATGATGAACACTCATTAACTTATTCCACTTTTGCAGAGCGTTTCTTCAAACGTATACTCATACCTATAGCCTAGATTTGTTCAAGTGAAATATGTCATAAGTGACAATAATGCTCTGACGTACAAGGTAGGCCGCTACCTTTTACCATATCAACGCGTTTAGCCGAAAGAATCTTTAGCCTAGTTCCTCAGTTAAATATTAATTAATAGTAGAACTCATAATTACCTCATAATTTCAATGTGTAGCTCATTTCCTTTGAGAAGAAGAGTTTCTCTCGTTTTTTTTTTACGACCGCTTGAATGCAATTGAAAGGCGGAACTGAAAGGTTGTAAACTCGAATTACACTTCTCTGAAGAGGCAACAAACTGTTGATACACGGAAGAGAGTGTGTTGTTTTCTATTTAAAATCATAAGCAATTTCTTAAATGATTTCCATATGACAGACTCGGTTCGCACACATTTAAATTGCGGCCTCAACTTGTTACACTCCAGATGGAAACACTTGAAATGGTCCTCCAACACCTCATTTGTTCAACAAGATACTTGCATCTGCGGCATGGTGTGCGGATGGTGGCGCTTGTACACCTATAACCCTGGCGCAGCATTAAAACGTCCATGTCACGCAAGTCGTTGAACTCTTCAATTTGCATAATTTTCACAACAGCTTTTCCTAAATGAGTCAATTTGTGAAGAAGAGGTTCTTCGTCGCCGTCGGTCGTTGCCGCAAAGTGTTACACATTAACCGAACACAACACATCCCGTCCGGTGGCAATGCAATTAATTCCCAACAAGAACTGCTGAAAAGGCATTTCGTAAGAGAGGTCTTGTTGTTGTTGTTGTTGTTGGTGTTGCCGCTCGAGTATCTGGGCAGAGGTAGAGAAGCAGAACTTGATGATCTCAGCTCTCGGCTAAGAAGATATATGTATCTCCATTGAGTGTTTTCTTGGCATCACACAGGTGGAACCGCTGCAAAGCAAAAATATAGACAACAGCAACTAAATCACTGCCGTAAAACATTCCAAAACAATCTGAAATAATTTCACGGTGTAGTGAGTAGTGAGAAGTGAGTAGTGACCGTTGTCCGTTGAATCGGTCGCTAGTGGCAGATTTACTCGACGAAATAGGAGACACAAAGACGTCTGAAGGTATAAATGACGGTCTTCATTATCGTCGACAGCTTTGCCGCGCCGGCCGCCAGCATCGTAACGATGATGAAAATTAGGAATTTTTCATTGATCGACATTTTACCTCGAAGCTAAACGACTGTAGACGACATAATTTCTCAGTTCGCTGACCTCAATGTATATAGACGTCGTGGTGGTGGTAACAAATCTATGCCACGATGACGGCAATAAGTACGATGTCATCAATTAACAAGATAATTTATTGTTAACTGAGGGGTTTCGAAGAAAAACAATGAGATTAGTCTCATCGTCAAGGTAGGGCTTTTGTAAAGTGAATCGTTGATTGATGTAATTGTCTTGGAATGAGTCCTTTACTCCTGATGCTGTAAATTCCAAAATAAGAACAATGACCTTCGCAAATACATGTCAAATGTTTGTACACTGAGCAGACCACGAGTAGCCAAACATTTAGCAGAAGATCTGTCTAGTCTGCTACAAGGCAGATATAACTCTCCAAAAAGTGCGATGGCATAGGCCGGACAAAAAGCGGATGAAAAACTATGGCTGGCATCTATTGCTATATAGAGAGCAGAAAGAGCGCTTATATGCAACCGACTTAGGGAAAAAGTCTTTAGCTATCAGCACGTTATAATAAATATCTTATGAAAATCCGCATCAAGTCTAAATTTGCCAATATCCGACTCATATGCGACTATTCCCCCCACAGAAGAAAAGGGCGATGCTGCCAAAGACAGTTTCTACAAGCTCATCGAACAGACCTCCAAACAAGACTTTAAAATCATATTAGGTGGTAAGTACCAGCCTATACTACACGGCGTTTGTCAACGGACTTAAGCCAATTGAGTTTGCTATAAAATGTAACTAAAGCAAGTACAAGGTTCGCACATCTCTAAGTCGGTTCTCACATTAGGCAACAATCAATAAGCAACTGTCAATAGGAAAAACCCACAATATTATCGGTCACAATTATTTTACTTTGAATTGAATTAGAGGTCTCACTCTCACATCAAAGCAACTCAATATCGCTCGAACGAAAAATGTTGCTTATTGCGGCAATAATAATTATCGCTAGCGATACACAGATCATGTTGAAAAGCAACAAATATTGCTTCCTAGTAGCAACATTTTTGATTATTGACACATTTCCTCATACTGCGTTCTATAAAGTTTTGGAAAATTTGTAGGACGATCCTGTTTTCAACACAAAATTCGTTAAAGTTGTGGAAAATATCCCTGATAGCTAGAAATTGCAGGCAATCTGTTGCTTCGATGTGAGAACAGGTTAAAATTAAATTGCGTATTGCTTATTGATACTTGCTTAGTTGCTTATTGCTTTGTTGCCTCAATCTGAGAGCGGCCTAATAAAATTGCTCACATTTGAGTCGACAGTAAGTACACTTAAGTACACCACCAGGGGATACCCAACCCACACAAATACTGTGAGAAAGTAGATATGACGTCGAAATCCTCAATTGCGAGAAACTGCCAGAATATTGGGCGATTGCGAATCACCATGCCTTTTGATTAGTCTTACCACAGCAACAGCTTGTTCAGAAGACCAGTGGCAACACTGCCAGAAAGCCATCAATAATTCCGCGACTGCCGTGCTGGGTTTTAACAGGAATCCCCTGGGTTGCTAGAACAATGGGAACTACCAAACCCAGGAAGACAAGAGCTGGGAAAGAGGTCTAGAGCTGATCGCAAATTCTATTAGCAATAGAAACAGGAGAAACAAGAACACGAGAAGCGTGCGATTGAAGAAATTGATCTATGATGCAGATACTCCAGAAACAATGTATACCGAAACTTTACAAAATGGTGAAGAGGACGTGACAGGGTAGAAAAGTCAGAAACCTATAGAGATGACGAGGAAAACATTGCAGTCAACAAGCTTTTCGAATGAATATATCTATCATTGGAAGGATATCCCACATGACAGCTATCTCCTTAACATGAAGCACAATAGTCTAAAATGCCTTAAACCAGGCACGTAGGTTTGAGGGATTGAAACTTACCCCGACAATTTATACAAAAAAACTAAAATTGCATTGGTGTAGTTATTGAAATAGCTAATTTCTTCCGCAACCATTCAAATGCAAATAGAACTTTCAAAAATGTCATTAAAAAACACGCACCAGAGACCCGAAAAACTCGACGTCTACGCCTTTGTGAAACAAGATTCATTGAGAGACATGACAGTATTATTTTCTTTCTAGAGCTCTTCAAATGAAGCCTTTAGAGTGTCTATACTGATTCCTTACATAGACTGGTTACGTTCTATTGTCGTTTCAAGCTCTTCTCCCATAACAGGTTTTGCTGCAGTTGAGCTATTAAACGAAATGGAAAAGCTAACATGTTACTCAGATAATGCAATTTCGTTGTCAGCTGTAAAAGCTGAATACATTCTTTGGTGCGAAAAAATATCGTCGTGTGATCCTTTTACCAAAGTTTTGAAATTGCTTGATATATGTGACAAGACTTACTTTAGAGCTTTAAACTTCTTGCTTACGGTTTTGGACACGCTTCCCGTGACCACAGGTAGTTTTGAAAGAACCTAGCAAGTTTAACCTCACTTGCTGTGATATCTGTTCATTGATCTCATGTCAAAAAAAAAACATCAAAACGTCTCCTGCTTTGAAAAATGTTGTGTAAAAAAATAATTTTAGTGTGTTCGTTTAAGTACATACGATTTAAAAACTTATTAAAAATCAATGAATTGGAATGTATATAGTTTTTTGTTTAAAAAATTCCTCGTAAGATTTGGAAGCAAGTCCCCCTCCGGAAACAAAATCCTGGCTACGGCACTGCATTGCGTAAATAACCTGATTTGGCTTCATTTGGTGTGATTTTATGCTAGGGAAGTCCAAAATCCCAAGATTCCGAAGAAATCCAAATCGATATGCACCACATTTTCATTGATCTCAAAGCCGCCTATGACTACATCTATAGAGACGAGCTTTACAGACCCATGTCTAGTTTTGGCATCCCTGTTATAGAGTCTGTTTAAAAATCGAATGAAGAACAGTTCTTGTCATTTGCTATTCCCTTCTGTTGAGGAGGTAAAAGCATAGTTAGGCCCTGTCACGAGCAACTAATAAGACACTTTATAGTGCCTTGCTCTACGGATCTAAAGCATCACTACACTGTTTGTAAATCATGGGAAATTTTCCTTATCGTGGGAATTTTGAGGGTCAAAAACCATCGCATGCGAAAAAGCGAAAAAAATCCAGAAAAACCTATATCCTGTTTTTAGCATTTCTGGTTTAAAAAATAACAACAGATGTTTGCTTCAAAATTCGTTATTCATTATAAAAAAATGTCTCATCCAGTCATCCCTCATGACATTGACCACGTTCCATTGACCGCTAGTCGTCTAGCACTTAATATCCCTGATGGAGGAATGGCTAGAGATCTAGCGGCAGCGGCAAAGTGACATTAGAACCAATTTGAATTCGTATTATGTATGTATGTTGTGCCATCATACCGCCTATTTATTAAGTTTCCCAAAAAATGATATTTCACAAAATGAAATGTGCTAGATCTCTAGCGCAAATGCTGAAATGTCAGCTTTTTTTTATACGGAGTTTGGCATGCCGCTAGTAATCTTGCGGTCAATGGAACGCGGCCATTATGTTTTTAACACAATTGCGGGCATATGTATCTACTGTCAGTCAGATTTTGGGCTATTGATTGGAGAATTTGGGGCTCCATCGTCGGCACTAAATCACTTAAATGACAGACACTAAAAGAACGCTTCCGAACTTCAAATTATTTTCATTGTAGAAGCTCGCAGAGTGAGGCAAATCCAGAAGATACTCATGATATGACCATTAGACTTAAACTAACCACACAAGTAAAATTTTATATGGTACTAGTATTATCTTGATAGGTAATCGGTCCATTAAATGATACCAAATGAAGGTATATGCCCTGCCCATATATTTGAAATATTTTGCAGAACGAAATAGAAAAAGAGAAAAATGACTTAAGACTCTAGTTTGAAAACCTTGGGTTCAAAATATGCTTTATCGAGTTGCAGCTATTTAAAAACTGTTTTTCTTTTATCATTGTTCATATATAGCGGGGTGGGAAAATTGAAGGATTTTCAAGAATATGTGGAGGGAAAAAAATAAATTTTTCGTGGGAAAAATCATCCAAATGACATACTAACACTGCATCACTTTTCCTTTAAAGGTATCTCGCAAAAATCCATATAAATTCTCAGTTAAACAAATTGATAAATAATTAAAGAAAAAAATTATGTAACAAAATCTACCAATGAAGCTTCTTAAACAATTAAATACCAAATGGGAAAATTGAAAACCAAGAACGTACCTCCATTATCCGCATCAGCTGCACCTTACAAACTTTCTCGTGTAACAGCAAGTTCCATTTCATATTTTATTCACATCCACACCTTGTAATTATCTACACCAGCATCTTGATTATTAGTGCGAATTTCGCAAAACTTTTTTTTGTATAAAAGTTGTGTCCTTCTATTCGAATCGATTATTTCCCCATCAGATGTGCAGCAAAAAGTTTAAAGTGAGCGTGTGTATCTTTTGTTGTCAGATAGTTGGTAATTGAATGATTTACAAAGAAAGAATGAATATCCTTTCGTTTGGCAGAAAATTTGCAGTGTTCCTTGTTTTAATAAAATTGAAAAAATGAATTTAGTTTTTTTATTTTTTTTTTTTTTTTTTTTTTTGACAAATATGTTGATGAAATTTTAATTACAGGTACAAGTAGTGGAGATACATTTTGCCAGCACTCATTTGTCATTCACAAAGGATTGGGGACATAAAAAACCAGATTTGAGAATCTCTTTCCATTAGGAACTCAAACGTTATTCAATAAAGTCATATGAGATACACCAAATTGGTTTGAGTATAAAACAACCTTCTATGTGCTTGTAAGGGAAAAGGGAAGAAGAGTGAAGAGGAGGCTACTCAGCTTCACCAACCCGTTAACCTTTAAGGGAAAAGGGAATTGTTTGACATCCTAATTGATTGTAAATCAAATAAACAAACTTCAAATGACATCCAGTACTTGTTTTCTAATTTCTTTCGTTTTCTAAATATTCGTAATGTTATTCCGCTCATTCTGTACATCAACAGATACTCAGTCGGCAACGTTCAACTTTTCTTTTGCTACGAAGCTTTTGTTCATGACTTTGCTTTGTGAATATCCTATCCTAATTCAGTCGGAAGGCTTTTTGTTCTTTGAGTAGCGCTTTTTGTTTTCTGCCATTAAAGAATCATAGCATCCTCAACGAAGCATTGAACGAATCCAAGCAAGAGACGTTATTATTTCAACAAATTAAAAACTGTCGGTGGAGTCTTTGTTGGCGATAGCTTGCAGGTTGCAGGATCTTTAATTAAAAACCCAAATGTATGTAATTGTCTTTTATTTAGAGCGCATATATCCACAGTTTGATCTGTCAGGTGGAGATGCATACTGCTGATGGGTATATAGACAAAATTTTATTGTTACCTACAACCTCGGAAGTATATTTGAAAACTTTTTAAATCTTTCAAGGCTGTTGCAGATGCAGTTCTGTAACTGATTCAATTGCAAGTAAGGTTTGGTTTTTAGATAGGACTTTTGGGCTGTGAAAACACATTTTGAGGAAACAATGTTGGTAGTTCGTATATAATTGTTGTCATCTGGTAGACTTATGTAAGTGATATACATCAACTCGCCTTACAATTATATGTACCTATATACTAGATGTCCCGATGAACTTCGTACCACCTAAAATTGATTTGATTGTAACTCTTCATAAGCAATTATGAATTCCAATCAACCTTTCAACCCTCCAGTTCATTAAGATCTGCAATATTGGCCGCACCGTGTAAAGTTTAAGTTTCGTTTGTTGATGAAAAGACATTCTTTCATAATTCAAATAAATTCAATTTTGAGGTTCATTTACCAAATTTCAAAGCGAAAACTATGGCGAACATAATGCTGTTTCAAACAACATTGTTCTATGAGTCGTGCCATGCCCCGTTTTCCTATTATACCCAAACTTCTCGAGGTTGCACATCAATTTTAAAACTTTAGCTCACATGAGTCTCGAGATATAGCATTTGAAATGTATTATTTTTTTATTAGAAGGTGCCACGCCTCCTTGCTCAAATTTGATAAATCTTCATAGGAACACTCCCGGGGCAATACCTACGAAAGCCTGCATATTTGAGATCAATCGGTTCGGTGGTTCCCGAGATATAGGATTTTAATTTTTTTTTTTGTATGGGAGGTGCCACGTCCCTTTGTCCAATTTTGACCAAGCTTTATAGGAACTGCTTTTGGCAAACAGCAAGCATTTACTTTGAATTTCAGCTCAATCAGTTTGGTGGGTTTAGAAATATAAGAGTTTTTAATCGTTTTTTGCGAGGTGCCACGCCCCTTTGTCCAATTTTGACGAAACTTTACAGAAATTCTTCTGGGCTAAAAAAACAGATTTTCTCAAAATTTAAGCTCAATCGATTCGGTGGTTTCCGAATTTTAGGAATTATTGGTGCGGTGGTGTATATTCCTATACAAATGGAATTTTAGATTTTTTCGATTTTCCGATTTTTTATTTAAGGTTTTCGATATTTTTTTCTTTGCTAAGCCAACCCTATTTCAAGGCGAACAAAACCAAAGAAGAATAATCAATATCGGTCTAGAAGTTCTCGAGTTTTTTTTGACATAGATTGAATTCAAAGAAACAAAAGCACCCATAATAGCGCCATCTACAATCTACCCAAAGTAATAACTCGGTTTCGAATCGCTACATTCTTGACGGATTAACATAAGAAAAAACAAGTTCCGTCTCATCTCATTTGGTATTGGTGTCAAATATATGCGCAAGAAAGGGCGAACTAAAGGAAATAACTCAAAATCCCTCATTATCTTAGTTCAGTAGTTCATAGAACTAACTTAACAGCTCTCAATATTAAAGTTTATTTAGTTCAGTAGTTCATAGAGAAGCGAGCTTTCTTGTGTTGTTTTCTGATAGAACTACCAGCACATTGGATATCAAGTGAATGCTTGATTTGGGAACTATATTATAAATTAACTGTATAGTTTAATTAAGAACTAAGGCTGACCTTACAGAAATGGTTTCTGTTATACAAGGTGACGCAAGTCATTCCCCTATCGAATACTCCTAAAGAACGCGGAATATTATTTCGATTTTTCGCATCAATCGGTGGCCTTACAGGCAATTTTGGTGAAAGACTATAAGATGGTCCCTTACAAAGTCAGACAGTGCATCAAGTGTTAACTCTTAACCGTCAGGCGTGTGTAGCTGACGCTCAATTCATCCTGAGTCTCGACCGATTACGAGGGAGACAACTTTTTATCGAAAACTTTTGCGCCAACTTGTACAAGGTTGGCCAAAAGAAATCACCCTATTGGAAGATGCTCTTATTTTTGCAAATGGCCGCCAATGCCAAATCTGTGTTGACATTTATGGACTAGACAGATGTAGAATACAAGTAAACAAGCCATGGAGCGATACACTTCCCAAGAACGCGGAATAATCGTGTCTATTTTTTTTTTTTTTGCGTATCAATTCGTCTGTAGTGTTGGCGCAGCGCGAATTCCGTCGCCAATTCCCCGGCCGTCAGACACCGACTGCGCAAACACTGCGCCGTTTGGCCACCAACCTTGAAGAGTATGGGACCACACGAGACCTTGCCAAGAGTGGCCCGGAGCGCCCGGAAACATCGAGCAGACGCCGTGCCTCGCAATTAGCCATTAGCCGGCGAATTTTTGTCAAAGACTTGCGCATGTTCCCGTACAAAGTCCAGTCCGTGCCAAACGCATGTAACCTACGCCCAAGCCATCCTCAATCTCGAGGACGAATTGGACTATTTTTCGACCAAAATCAAAATGAGCGATGAGGCTCATTTCCACCTCAGCGGGTACGTGAACAAGCAAAACTATCGCTTCTGGGGCACCGAAAGTCCACGAGTAATGCACGAGGAGCCATTACACCCGCTCAAAGTTACTGCATGGTGCGCTATTCACGCTGGAGGAGTCATCGGGCCATTTTTTTTTTTCGAGAACGCCGCTGGTCAAACGACAACAGTGGACGGTGCGCGCTATAGGGCCATGTTAACCGATTTTTTTCTGACGCAATTGGACGAATTAGGACTGAAGGACATGTGGTTCCAACAGGACGGAGCAACGGCACACACTGCGCGAGCCACAACTGATATCCTGAAGGCGGCGTTCCCGTTTCTCTCGTTTTGGCAATTTCATTGGCCCGCAAGATCGCCCGATTTAACCGTTCCAGACTTTTTTTTGTGGGGTTTTTTGAAGTCCCATGTTTACGGGAACAAACCCGAGACCCTAGAAGCCCTCAAGGACAACATTCGACACTGTCGCCCGAAGTTCTCGCCGAAGTGATGAAAAATGTCATAAAACGAGCCCGTATGGCAATCAATTGTGACGGCGCCCATTTGGCCGATATCATCTTCTCGACTTGACCAATATAAAGGTTTAAATAAACACAATCAAAAAACAGAATCGAAGTTTTTCATTTAGAAAAAAAATGAGAGCCAAACAACATCGGATGACTTCTTTTGGCCCACCTTGTATATAGCTCGAAATTGACCCATAAAACTCAATATGGGAAATGTATCTGTGTATGTAGTGCGTAGTTCTGTAGACCGTACATTAAACTACTAGTAACAAAAAATGTTGAATGTTCCGTCGTGTATGTAAGGAATGTAAAACGCTGTATTTTACGATGGAACTACTTGAAAAATGTATTCGAAAGAGTGAACTAAACGAACTAATTCCAAAGGACACATTGTTTTAGTTCAGTAGTTCATAGAGTTCCGCCTTTAATTAGGTCCAATTCGCATAGCCCTATAGTAACACATTGGAGATCCACAGATTAGTGTTTGAATTGAATGACGAAAGGACTGTGTAGTTCTTCAATTAAGAACTGAGACCGAATTGTTAAAAGCTCAAAGGGAGATATTGCTATAGTCAGACCGTCCTTTTTTCACAGACCGAGACTCCTGTGATTGCTTAGATATGAAAAAAATAGAATGAGTGCGGCAAAACGCAAACATGTCAATAATATCACCAAAGTGCAAAAAGCCTGCTATTCAAAAGCGTGGATAAAGTACCTACCAGAAAATCAAAACACTTGTGCGAGTTGATAAAAACTCCCCAGAAAAGAGGATCTTTTTATCGCACCACCAAAAAAAACATTCCAAGTCAATGCGTCAAAAATTGAATACCATTAGTACATTACATTCGATATGAACTTATTTTTCTATAGATACACATTCGATGCCATCCTCGAGGACGTGCCGCAACCTCATTAACCTTCTATCTCGGCCAAATTCCTCTCGGAACACCGCAGTATCCCTTTATACCAAAGTGAAATTCAATCCATCGTCATGATACTGTGACCAACAGAATCTCATCAATTAATTAAAGCTCATTATGGGGAGGAATTCTTGCAGGAGTACCATGAAATGCCCATCACTCGTTAGACAATAGAAATTCGTAATTAGAAACCGCCTACTAGTTATAACATACATTTGAATTTCATTACACTGCCGTACGATGAATTCCAAAGTCGAAAAATACAGAAAAACCGTTTTGAGGTCTTGAAATAGATATACGCACGTATCTCCTCAGTCAGGCGAGACAACATCACGAATATCAGGGAGCCTGTGAGAAGGTTATTCAATATCACAATGCGGCCAATCGGGAATGTGATGTCTGTCTGATGTGATGTGAAAGATGTCTTATATAGACGGCTACTCGTACGTTGACAATCCAACTCAAGGAATATAGAAAGTTTCAAGTTATCGCAAAGAATTCTCGTCGTAACGACTGTGTATGGAACAAATCGCGGAATTTGTATGCGTTAGTTTTTTTTTCTGTGAAATTTTCACTTTGCCATTGTTGGCGCGACGAGTTTCCCTTGGTCGGGCTCCATACTTCTATAGGTATGCGAATGCGATGCACTTCGTTACGGAGTACTGACTTACACTTAGTAAGACTTGACTAGAGGGAGCGCCACATCCTCAGCAGAATTGATATACTGAAAATGAGGATGATCCACTTTTCGAATAGTGAAGGCAAATTATGGTGATGCAAAAATGAAGAGATAATACTTTACCATTGACTTGTTTAAATATGTAGTAGAAGAAAGGCGAAATCGATTACAGTAGTGTCAGCTTAAGGGGCCGATTAAATTGGTTCGTTTATAAGTGAAGTGAAGTTCAAGTCAATGTTCCATTTTAAGAGTTGGAGAGTTTTGGCAGTTGTACAGTTAGCGGAAAAGTCCCGAAAAATAGAACAAATCTAAATGGAAAGTAAAAATATGTTGGGCAATTTCCTTATTTAAAGCTCTAAAAGGGTTTGTTATAAATCGCGATAGCTCACTTTAAGCGGTCTTGTTATAAGTGAAATCAAAATATGGCGCATTGATTGGGAATGGTTGAAATAGTTTGTTAAAAAAAGTTCACTTTAGCTGTCACTACTGTATATCTGTTCTATCAAACAATAGAACATAAATGCCGCCATCTTTGAGTTGAGATGTATGCAATAATGTCTGCCTGTTTGTTCTTTATTTGAGTATTTTTGTAGGATTTTTGTAGGAAATCTTAAGGGTTATTCGGACCAGGGGGCGTGGCAACTCAAATATAAAAAAAAAACACTGGCAATGCTATATTTTACATCTCATAGTATCTGTATGATGATAGAAGCACTTCGTAAAATGTAGGCGTAATTTCACAGCGAGGCGAGGCACATCCAAGACAAGAAATAACAATTAAAAAGTATTCTATCTTATAGCTACTAGAGTTTTTTAAAACGTTTGACAAAGACGGAAAAGTTCCTCAATGCAGCGGTCCCCATAAAATGGGACCTACAATTTTATGCCGAGTCCTAAAAAATAAACGAATGGTTGTGCGAAGCTTGGCGTATTGTGTCTATACGAACCTGTTGCGTCATCTATATATGAGCCAGGTACAAAAAAGAAATAGAGTTGGGGAAAGTATAAATTATTTGGGAATACATCAAGTATTATAGCAAAAGATTCCGATGATACACCATCTACCTCAGTTTGTATTACTCTGCCTAGTACATGCTTTGAATCAATTTGCAGAGTTGTTGCGACAATCCATAAGGAGAGAATTCGGTTAGTAGGGCTCTATACAAGACCCAATCAAAAGCCATTGAGATAGATGCCCAAACGGCTCTGGATTCGCCGCGTTGTCCGATTGCCTGCGTCTAAAGAGGGTTACAAGTGCTGCCAGTGTTTTGTCATAAGAATTCCCACGCCAGTGCCAAAAAAAGTCCCTATAGTGTATTGCAGGCAAAGCTCAACGACATTGAAGAATGTGCCAATAACATCCACAAAATTAGCATCAAAGGCGTTCACGTCTATATATTCCCTGAGAGTCAAGCAGCTATTAAGGCCTTTAGCTGGCCTATTATTGACTCCAAATCAGTATTACAGTTTCAAGGTGCAGGGAAATAAGTCCCCGGGAACTAAGTCTACTGAGGGACTTCTTTCCCACCTAGTGGGATATAAAACCACTTTCGTGAAGTTGGCTTAGTTCCCATGTAAGTTGGGAAATAAATTACAAAAACTCTGAGTGGTTTTATTTCCCTTTCAATACCCAAAATATAGCACATATTGGAAATCTGACAGTAAACCCAAGCAGGGGTATTAAACTGTTGAATGTGTACTAAGTTCCCATAAGAAAGTGGACTTAGTTCTCACCTTACATGGGAACTAAGTCCACTTCACGAAAGTGGTTTTATTTCCCACTAGGTGGGAACTAATTCCCTCAGTGGACTAATTCCCTCAGTGGACTTAGTTCCCGGGGACTTATTTCCCTGCACCCAGTTTCAACACCCTTCAAAGTCTTAGCCTCGGGAACAGAACTAAATTTATAATGGGTTCCTGGCCATGAGGACTTTGAAGGAAACAAAAAAGCCGTCGAATTGGCCAGAATAGGCTCAGAAACCCTTTTACGGGACCAAAATCTTTCTGTTATACATTTCTGCCAAATCGGGTATAAAGTTAGCCATAATAAGCTGAGAACACACAGAATATCCCAGGTTTATGAAAACAGGCGCTACAAGCTATCCAGCCATTCAATCACAACACAGCAGGCATGAAAATGAATATAGCCAAGTCAACGGAGTGCAGGCTATGTATTGAAAAGGACGAAAGATAACATTATATGCGAATGTGGAATTAGAGTTAAAGATCTTCTCTCTCTTCTTATTAGGAGGACTGAACTTGGTGTCAAAGCTAAGTTGTCAATCTTTAATTCGGTGTTTGTTCCAACTCTTACCTATTGTCATGAGGTTTGGGTAATGACCAAAAGAATAAGTTCGCGGATACAAGCTGCCGAAATGAGATTTCTCCATATAGTATTGCTGGTGTAAGGAACTCAATGTCGAGCAGCTATATCTCCGGACGGAGCGATCCATGCTTTAGTGGTTTGGTCATGTTAAACACATGTCCCCGACCAGGATTCCACGACGTGCTATGGAATCCGTACCATCAGGTATCCCGAAGAGATGAAAAAATCCTTGGCAGCAGTATCATATACAAGAAGAACCTTCTAGCCTAACCTTCTTTCTAACTTATTGTACAATAGATCTTAATCGAGGTCGAGGTGCGTGCTTCCTTAGAAGACAGGGCCTGAAGAGTATCCATATATTCAACCATCTCTGATCTGCCCTGTTTTAATATTCTCGAGAATAATTCTCTTGGCCACGGGTATTGGTGGTCTAATACCCTCAATTGTTTCATTAGGAGGAAGCTCAGCTCCGGTTTTGGCCAGAACATCAGCCCTTTTGTTACCCTCAATATCACAGTGTCCGGGTACCCAACATAATCTGACTTGATTCTGCGCGCATAATGCTCTGAGCATTGTGCGGCAGCTCCTGACTAGGTCAGATTTGATGATGAAGGACTCTAGCGCCTTTAGCGCAGCCTGACTATCAATGTAGATAGCGATATTCTTGTTGGATATTGATCCCTTATCATTCATGTGTAGTGTATAAAATAATAAAATTTATAGCTTAGCTTAAAATTTGTTTTCCTGAAGTTGAACAAGAAAATTAAAGTACAGTATCAAAGAACAAAAATTCCCTTTTCTTTATTCTCGAAAACAAAAAGTATCCCTTTTTCCTTTTTAGCTCATTTCGGATACAAATATTCCCTCAAGAAGGGAAATTTTTCACAATCTGGCAGCATTACTTACATAGCTCAATTGGTTTTCAGTAGAACGACGGCCATTTTGCCTGTCGCTTATTGATTGATCAGTAGCCTTTTAGATATTTGATTATTTCGACATTTATTGCCTTTTCTTTTACCTTCGATAGCATAGAAAAATTGGCTAAATGCAAGCGATCTTTCAGGAAAGAAGGAAAAGTCTTCTGGGTGCAAGTTCTTCAGTATACTATGCCTGTATAGGCGGTGGCCACGGTGTAGTATTTAGTTAGAGCCATTGCTTGTGACCCCGAGCGGCGTTGGTTCGAGCCCCGGCGGGGGACAGCAATACTCTGCCACCGACCATGAATAGAAACGAATAATATCAGAGTTTCTCCACCACTACACCAAAAAGGGTTTCTGCTTGGTAGTACAATGGACCGGGATTGGTCTGAGTGCTTCAAGATTTGGAAAATTCCCTTTTTAGAAAAAAAAAAAAAAAAATACTATGCCTGAAATTCCGTCGACTTCAGCTGCCTTTTTACAATCCAGCTTCTATAGCTCAGCTTGGTGGCGCCCTATTTCGGTGATTTTTGGTGGAATGAGGAATATAAAGTTCCAAACCGAGTAAAATTTGTTACTTCCACACACGTCTTTTTGTCTCCGATAAGCCTATGACAGCGATGAAAAGAAATTACACTGCTCATCCCAATTAAATGGGCTATTAATCGAAATTATATTAAGGCGATTCTGGCTGTACCAATTCTGCACCTCATCAAGTAAATCATATCCCAGAGTACCGTTTCAATTAGAAAATAATTTCTAGCTACTCAACTGCTATGATAAATCATTACATGCGATGTAATTGATTAAATTGAATCGACGCGCATAATGCAGTCGAAACGTATATCTACAACACTCAGATAGACGTAACTCCTACTCAACGGCTCTTGATATTTTTTTTTAAGAGGGTAAACGTGCTACAAGTTGCACAAGTACGTATCGATTTTTGATTTTTTTTTTTAGCTCCTCACCATTTCTATTTCAGAGCAATATGGATTTACCGTAGAGACTGCGGAGTTTACTGTGACCTCATTATTTTCTATTCATTAAATTTGAAGATGCCCTTACAGTATGGGTTCCCTTGAAAATCAATCGATTTGATATATTCATCGAACTGTTACTATCGTAAGAATATGTGTACTTGAGTGTACCAATGATGCATAACATACAAATAGTTGCGTAAGGTACTAGGTATATGCTATAGAGATACATCAGCTTTAAACAACGAAAGGGGTTGTCCGGTGAATAACTTATGTACAACTGCAATTAACTCTATTAAAATATTAATTTTCCAAGAAATATAAAAAATAAAAAATAAATAATTTCACCCCAGTAGGCTTATACGTTTATGAGCAAGAAATCAGAGTTAAATGTCAGGAAATATCCCTTGTGGGCTTGTGGCATCTGTCAACGGGTACAGGATTTTTCTATACCTTCCCCAATGGGAATGGCAGCAGCATTTTAATTATCTTAAAACGAGGTTAACTTTTTACCGTCTTCCTATTGCGTCTTTCTAATGCAAATTTGTTTTTGTCTCATTATAGGCTTAAAGCAAGCCGCAAAAATAGAAAACTGAAAATGTGTGTCGAACAACAACATTGCGCACGCAAGGACACAGTTTTAAAGTTGTTTTTTTTTTTGTTCATTCTTTTAATGAATTTTCGCTTTTCCTTTTGGTTTCCCTTTTTTTTGCCTCTAGTTTCCCTTTCAGCATAGATTCAAAGAGATTACACATTTTCTAAATGGTTGCTGGTTAAATGGGTTGTGAAGATGACAGATTGAATTCGTTGTGCATGAAAGGGAATACGTGTGTGCTAGTACCTATACCTACTAAAAAATGTTAAAAGGGGCTTTAAAAAATGTATTTAAAGATTCTCTTTACAAAGATTCGACTACTACAGTCAATTGAAAACTTCAAAGAGAACAAGTTACCGTCAGTAAAATTGCAAAAACATTCTTACGAATTTCAATGTAGCAAGATAAACATTTTGTTTCTGAGAATCATTAGTTATACGATATTGGGAAAAAGGATCCGCTCTATGATTGGAACAATACATAGTTTTAAGTGGGAATTAGTTGGCATGGTTGGTAGCTTTTATTCGTAAAATAAAAGTTCTAACATAGATACTATATATAGTTACTCTATTATTTGTGGTTCTAACAAAAGTTCAACTGATGTAATAGGTTGCTTGGAATTAGAACCATTTTGAATAAGAGAACTTTTTCATCTTACAGGCGTTCGTTTTAAAATGTTTCAATTATTCTTGTAGTCAATTCTAATCTAGTGAGTAAAAAAACACATTTTTGATTCTCCATTGTTAGTGTGTGAACTACCAATTTCGGCTGTGGCCGCATTGTGTAGTGGTTAGAGGTTAAAGAAAAGGGAATAATATCAATGGCTTTAATACTGCATCGATGAAATGTGGTTCTGGATGCTTGGAAGTTCAATACAAAATACGACTGAGTGGTTTCGATTTGGAATACATTTTTTTTTTTTTTAATTTAATTCTCAATCCTCGCGTGTACTCTACAGGCTGGGCCAAATAGGACCAACCAATGTTAAACACGTATAACTTTTTTATTTTCCAATTACAAAATATTGTTTGTTCTTTTTGCAGGTTATAATAATTGAGTTCTTGAACATTTTTAATGGACAAATAATTAATTTTTCTGTTAAAGATCAATAGTTATGACGCTGCGAAAATATCGCCCATATTTTAATTAAAGATCCCACAGCCTTCGTGATTAGGTCGAATGTTTTGAGGAAAGGGATTCAGTGGTCGACCGTTCTGGAAGAGATGCTCATCGATATATTCGCACTGAAAACAACCTGAAAGCTGTGCGACAGAGTGTTGCAAATGATTCATCTGTCACAACTCGTTATCGTTCAGGCCAACTGGGCGTGTACAGAGAAACGTTACATGCCACTAGTAGGCAAACTTTGGCGAAGGCTTCAAATCCTCAGATTTATCTGCGCCCAATTTTTTTTATGGGGATACTTAAAAGACAAAGTGTATGTTAATAAACCAGAGACTATTAAGGTATTCGCAAACCAACGCGAAAGCGGGATACATGGCAAAGGCAAATTAGCCCACCGTTTCCATAGCGAAATTCGCTCCCACTTCAGCATTTTCGCGTTGGTTTCAGCAGACCTTTAGACATCTAAAGCAGAATATTCGAGACGAAATAAGGAGCTTGTATAACCAGAAATATGGTTTACGTGGAAAACGAGCTAAAAAGAGAAAATATCTGTAACGAGCAAAATGGTAATTTGCCTCATGTTATTATATTTAAATTAAATTAAATATATTCTGACAAAAATTGAAGTGAACAGAGAGGATGACACAACTAACATGTTTTTTTTTTTTCCTACTTTCAATGTTTATTTTCATTTTTTCTGAAAGTCGGCTCAAATCTTCGACCAACAATCAGTTGTAGACTCAAAAATTAAGAAAAGATCAACGCAGAAAATGAAAGGTTAGGAACTGGGCTCAAATACTATTACTGTCTCAGAAGTTTTAAGCCAGAAAACTGTACGAAATGGCTCACTTGTTTCGTGGATTTTAAAATTTAAAACAGCATGAGCATTTTTAAAAAATGTTTTGTATGTGTTCAATCAAGCACAGCTCTTTGCGAGTCCTTATTGAGGCGAGATTTGCATTGTGGCACAAGTACATATTTCAGTTGGTCTTATTTCACTTTTGCCAAGTGCAATAACTCCAACAAAATTTGAGTAATAAGACCAACTTGGTCTTGATGTCTTAGATCATAGAAGAATTTACCGTTTTTGAAATCGACATGGTATGGTAATAGTTTTTAAGTAAGAATTTAGTTCATTTGATTAGTAAGTGGAAGTTTGGCGCAGGGACATAAGTTGATTCCAAATTTTCATTATCTAGCATTTCGCAAAGCGACATAAAACCAAATTATTTTGATACATAAGACCAAATGTTATTTTTCCATAACAAAATATTGTTATACTATTTGAATTAATAATATGTAATTGATCACTGATTGTAAACAAATTTTGCATGAATTTTCTAATAAATCGAAGTTAAAATAAATGTTTACTTTATTTTAAAAAAAAAATAAATTTGCGCGAATCTCTATAAAAAATTGCATGTGCACAAAACTAAATGAACAATTGAAAACGTCAAGTTATTTGTTTTTTTTACTAAATTGGGAAGATTAAAATTTTGGGGACAAAAGTGGAAATTTGCGAGAACATGTTAGATGGGACATAATTCCCAGCGTCGAAAACATTGTGTGTAAATTTAAATGCAATTCAAAGTTCTGTAGGAATTTAAAACTATTATTTTCTCAAATACAAAAAGAGCATTTAACATAACTTGCGCTGATTAAAGTTTAATAGGAATTTTAAAAGCATTTTTTGAATTTGAGAAAATAATAGCTATAAATTCAAGCAGATGGCCTTATTGCACTCACCTAAGCGCAATAAAACCAACTTGGCGTTATTGCACTTTGTCGAAATGAAATTAGCCCAACTGTTGAAAGTTGGCCTTATTACACTTTTGCTTAGCGAAATAAGGCCAGTTTTCAAAAGTTGGCCTTATTTCACTTGTCGTTATTTCACGGCACCATTTCTTTTACCTACTGCATTCAGCAGAGTTCGAAAGGGTAGCAACAAAACTACCCATCGCTGGTAAATTTATGATCGTTTCTTTTTCCAACTTTTTTTCAACTTGCTGATAACAACTCCAATATTGGTTAATTTCAGACATGATTTGTAATCGCGAGTTGAACCGCAAGTTAAAAATTTTTTTATTCTCTACATTAACTCCCAAGTCAGCAGTTGACATTCAAAAGTCGGACTACTTGTAGTTTCAAAAATTTGCCTGAGATATATGCACAATTGACACATGAATTGTCAGTCTCAACTTTCGATTAGCGATCTCTGCGTCATTCTTGTGTAATGTTAAAATTACGGACGCGACGGTGCTACCAATGGAGATAAAGAGAAGGCAAGGGAGAGGATTACAAATGCATTCAATGTTGCACTGCCTAGCAAAGTATAGGTCGTTTTCCACCTTTTATGTTTTTTGTCATTAAAGTCTCTTTATCTCACAGAAACGAGATTTAAAATGTCTGAGTAAAAAATACACGAAAATTAAGTGGACATTGAAGGATCGTGCATTTTATTTTTCAGAAAAAAAAAACGGTGAAGGTTTGCTCCCTCCAACTTTTACTATTTTGGGAAGTTGAGAAAATTAAAATTTAATCCACTTTTTAGTTAAAAATGGAAAATTGAAAACGTCAGCTTTGAGTAAATATAATCTAAATCGTAAACTGAAAATAAAAATCCTCAAGTTCCAATTTGATCGGGCTATATGCTACTACCTTCTAAAGTGACAATAAGTATGCCTACTGTGTTTACAACTTAGCCATTTTGACAGCCAGTCACTGCAAAATAATATGTAACTGCGAAATATTTTGCAATTCAGTAAAGCGACTGAAGCAAATGGCGGCAATTTCGATTGGGTTGATGATCTTCATCTTTCCATTAACCTTACTCACTAATTTTCAAAATTTGACGATTTAAAAATATGTATTATCAACATCATCGGTTGCGAAGCTCAACCCTAGTTCATTAGTGAATTTCCACAGTTTTCATAATGGCTTCAGAGACAACAAAAATTGCCAACTTTCCCCCGGATATCGCCTTGAGCTCTAACTGGATGGTTTTTTGTAATATCTGGCCAACGAAATAATTTACACCCCGAGGTGTAGGACAAGTAAAACATAAATACCCCCAGCTTACAATGTAATTATTTAAACATTTACCAAACTGAGTTGTAATTAATTCCAAGTGTCAAACAGCAAGCTGAAAACATTAACGTAAATTTTGTCAATGTTAATGCAGTGGTAACCCATTACGTCGATGGTCAGGTTACCTGATACAAGAAAAAATAAAATTTCGACTGCGTAACAAGAAAAGCTACCATCAATAACGTTCGTTTGGGCCTTCGAGCGACATTTTAATTCAACTCTTCGCTTCAACAACAATCAAAACTAATGAATCAACTTCAGGAGAAGTTTTCTGCTGATTACCAAGATTATTTCTCGTTTTTTCTGCAGAGAAAGAAATTCGCATGCAAGTGTCAATTACTTTCTTAATTAAAAGTTTTAATCTAATCCGCTGGCCTATAGTCGAATCAGTGATGCGCGTAATACCGTTCCCTTTGTTCCCTGGGCGTGAATTGAATAAGAAAGATCTATTTAATCCAAACTGTCGTTGGTCTTAAATAATTTTTAGGAAATGTATTTCCTTCTTCATAGCTGCAATAACGCGACTGTATAAATAAAGTTAGGAAAGATCCATGCATAAATCCCAAAAGGGAATTGTATACTAAAATCTTTATTTTGCGACAGAGTTGACTGTGGCACTCTTGAAAATTGATTGGATTGGTTGTGTCGTTTCTCAATTCAAACACAGGCACACGTTTTATATTAATTTCAAATTAAAATTCATTTCAAGGACATCCATGTGTGGTACGAGGTATGGAGATGTACGTATTCACATGAGACACGTTTTATGGTCCCCTCTGTTCGGGTTGAGTGACATTTTATGAGCGCAAAGGTATTTTCGAAAATTTTCCAATAACAAAATTTATGTTAGTACTTTGCGGAAAGTGAATTTGTGGTCCTGTTAACTGGTTAAATATTTTATTTGCCATTTGTTTTCGGGGACGAATTCCTGGTGGAAATATTGAAGTTCTTGGGAACAATTGAAGAGTTCGATTTGAGTTCGTTTTCATTGAAGGTTTTACTATACTGTTCTTGAAGGAAATTTCGGTTGGGAAATGTTTAAATGTTTTTGAAATAACAAATATGATGTCAAATATCCGTCAACTCTAGATGGGTTCGAAAAGCTGCGCGACTTCATTTGGGTCTAGTGGCGTCATTGGGTTAGACTTAATTCATGAAGCCTCGGGTAGATCTTTGCATGAATTTGTAGTTTGGTTAAGTGTCTTCTAGCTTAAGTTAAGGAAACAAAAAAGATGCACATAGTTTACCACTTGGTATAAACATGGGTTCATTGCGGTTGAAATATCAACGATTGAAGAATTTTTTTTCTCGCTAATCAATCAGAGAGTATATAACAAGGCTGCCAGCATAAAGAAGAGCCTGAACTTTTGCGAACTAAAATCCTCTTTAAAGACTGGGCGATCAATATACTATATAAAAACTGAATCGGGCATCTTAAAAGATTTCTTTGGAGAACACACTTCACATAACACAATATGCCTATCTGATCGCCACGCCGTAGAAGTAATAATTGCAATGAGTTTCGTCTACATCTTGAGAAGTTAGCTTGACCGCCCGATAGTTGATAGTTTCCACCAAAACGCGGCGAAGATTCGCGGTTGTAGGAGGATTTAGTGAACCCTCGCCATTGCTCCTGTTCTTACACCAATCATCTAGGTTCATAGTCATAGTTACCTAAGTGGGTACCTTAGTGACGATTTATCTCTCGGCTCTCTTAAACCAACAACTTTGATCCGCTGTACCCATTTTGTATACGGTATACTACACCATATGCTTTGATTCCGATTTTCCTGTTTAGAACCACCGTAGAACCACTTAGCTACCAAGGGTCTTAATCTGCGGTTCTTGAGGGCTCAACAGTTGCGTAGTAGGTTACGAATAATTATTTTTGTCTCTTCAACGTCCTCACCCACTCCCCCATGTATAGACATAATCGCTGAGTGGAGTTCTCACGCAGATGTAAGGGCCTACAAATGCATGCATCTTTAAACCGAGTTCATTCGCTGCTCCAGATTCCAGTACCAGATTTAATAGCCTCTTAGCTGTAATGATGTGATATAATGACTGAGTCTCTTCGTCTGCTAAGATATTTGATTTGTAACAGCTATTTAAGTTTGGCAAACCGTGCAGTCATCTTTGATTCTGTAGTATCGCTTAAAATCAAAGTTTCACAGTGAATATGCCTTCGCATATAAGTGTCTCTAAACTATAGGTATGGACAGCTATCTGTTCGGACTGCGGACTCTAACATGCTGTCAGGGATGAACAAGGGCTGCCCACAAGGTTGCATACCCTAAATGGTTCAAACGTCAACGCTCCGTCTTACGCGGATAATGTTGCCATAGTTTCTGTCAGATCATGTTTACAAACAGTCTGTATCTACTAACGTGCCGATAGCTGATGCACTAGGAATAGGCTTTTGGTCAATCCTTTAAAAACTGAGGTTGTTTTCTTTACGAGACGAAGAATCTTAACCGATCTCACTCAGCAAGTGCTAAAAGACGTCACTATCCAGATATCCGATGAAGCGAAATTTCTAGCAGTGATTCTGGATAAAAAAATTTGCCAAACTATGTCAGGTCGAATTCGAATCCAAGGGGCTCTCAGTTTTCTGGCAGTATAAGGGTCCTTTCGGTTAGACGTGGGGCTTATCTCCTAAAAAGGTCCTTTGGATCTATACGACTATAAGGCCTTTTCTAGCTTATGCATCGGTTGTTTGGTGGTTAGGACTTTCGCGAAAGTATGGGATTGCCTTCTGCACAAAATTCTAAAGAACGGTCTGTCTTTGCTGTTCGGGTACTTTCCCCAGTACACCGGGCTCTGCTCCAAATGCTCTGCTTGATTTACCTTTACCTTCTATTATCAAAGCAATCTGCCGTCTCAGGCGCGGTGGTTTTTGCTTTCATCCACATGGAGTTTCGATGACCTTGCGCGACACTTATCCTACGACCCTAGTTCCACAATTTCGGCTGTTGTGCAATTTAGCTTCAACTTTCCTTGCCTTCATAATTGGCTTCAGTCAGAGTCTAAGCCTTGGTTGGGATGTAGTCGAATTTACACCAAAACTAGTCAAGGGTCCGGTGCTAGTTTCTTCGTGAAAATCGACAACATTAGACTTTACTACTCGTTGGGCAAGCATGCCCCCAGTGATGGCGATGGGACCAATATGGTGCCTAGTCCAATATGATGAACTCACACCCTATTCAACCTAACCTAGGCAAGCATGCCTCTGTTTTTTAAGCGGAGGTCTATGGCTGGTTAATATATTTTCAGGAATAGGTGGCGGGGTCGGAGTATATTTGCGTCTGTAGCGACAGTCAAGCTTCGCTCAAGGCCTTGCTCAACCCTGTTACCCGTTCCAAATTAGTTCAGGAATGCAATAACTCTTTGAACTCGGTCGCAAAGCTAAAATCTTTGACTCTTGTCTGGGTCCCAGGTCACACGGGAATTGCGGGAAATGAGATATCCGTTGAAATTGCTAAGCAAGGCTCATAGGATAATTTCTCGGAGCCTCCATTGACGATTGGGTTTCAAATGAACAGAACTGCGACTGGCAAGACTCTCGAGGATGTGTGCAGACTAAACGCATGCTCCCGAAAATCAGTAAGACATCTGCTATATTCCTGCTTTGTCTCACCAGAAAAGACTGTCAACAAATTATTGACGTTCTTACGGGAAACATTTTAGTGTGCTGGGCTAAAATCTGCGACGCTTGTGAAGATGGCGGCGATATTTCTAATCATTTCCTTTGTTATTGTCCGGACTATGCTCGGATCAGGTGGCAGATGTTTGGCACTGATGGGGTGAGTGCTGATACTGAAAGCTCCTCATCGCTGAAGTGCATTCTCGGGGCTTTCTCCGAAATTCGAAGAAATTCCAGTAAAGTGGTTAATCCTGGATTTGCTTCCTGGTAGTACAATGGACCAGTTGCGTCTGATCGCCATTGGAACGTGGTCATCGTCGGTTGTATTTACTGCATAAAGTAAACTAATTTTCCGGCTTGGTCTTTTAGGTTCTAATTCCACCCAATCTTACATCACTACTCAAGCGCTTTCTCGTCTTCATTCTTAAAGTTTTTAATAAAATATCTACAACGAGTACACATATACAAATTTAACTGAACAGTGAACAGATGGATTACATCGTCTAGTGCTAGTCAATATACACATTCGACAAATCAGCTCACAAAATCGCAAACAATTTCTAAGCTCATTTCATTTACTCTACCTACATCACAGTACAGCACACGAAAAATTGAATCACCCACACTCTGCATATCTTTCACTATCTAAAAGAGAAAAAAAAATGTATCTATTTATTTAGTCTTGAAGATTGTTTACTCGAAAACATGTGAAAGTCACAAGCTTGCGTAAACGTGCACTTTTTTTTTTGCCTTTTGCTTGCCGTAACCTTCAGGCGGTCTTACGTCACCGTATACGAACTTATTATCATTAAAAACGTTATCGCATTAGAACTTAGATACACAAACACTCAGATAAAAAGAAGTGTGTACAAGTACCTATACTCTTTTGAGTAAAAGTCAAAATTCATTAAAAATAGATCCATAAATTTCCAGTCATAAGAGGCTTTGGAATATTAACCTTTGGATATTAATCAAAACTGTTTTTGTCCCGCGAAACGATAAAAAAAAAGCGAAATAATTGAATCGATTTAAATTTTACCAAACAAATTAGTCCGGATTTACGAGTAGAGAGACTGAAACTAGTTTGCTGTACTGGGGTGATGACGATGAGTTTTTGGGGGTATAAGGATCAACAAATGATTTCCTGTAATTTTCTCAATTATTTTGGAACAGCGACTCCAAAGAAAAGTATCTAAAGTTGATGGATTTTACTTTCATTCGTCAGATATAAGAAACATCACTACCACTGCGAATGGTTGTTGGTAGCAATTCGATGTGTTTATATAGTTTATCGGTTTTTTTTTTTTTTGCATAGTTTGTGTGAGTGTTTTTTTTTATCTGTGACATTGATAAGTGATTCATCGTATCGAAGTCAACTATTAATAGCTTTAAACAAGTGCGCTGTCGGCCAGCCCTGTGATCAAATTTGTTGTTCAAATAACAACAAGCTCACCTCAGGCGCAGGTGATTCAGGGTGGATAAGTTCGACGCGTGTATCGCGCACCTGTTTACATTGGTCTATATAGCTACATAAAATTGCAGCTGTATTTAGTTGAAAATTGTGATGCTCGGGATGAAGTTAATTATAAAATAATTTCTCGGGTAATTATATCCACGACGGAACTCAACGAAAGGAATGGAGAATGTCCCCTATACCTTACCTATTAAATGCAATTTTTTCTTTTTTTCCTGTCTGCACTTGGAAAGCCGTCAAGTATCCATTGACCTACATAATGTTGAAAGAAGTGCAAGTACACATGTTGTATGGTAAAAAAAGAAAGGAAATGAAACGCAAACTACGTAAGACATCCGTGGCGCATATATACGTGTGCTTATGATATACTCGTTCATGGACTTGTAAGCGTACAGGGCTTTCGTCAGCTCACTGCACTATGTGTGTTATAGGCACCCTTTGATGGCTCTGAAAAAAAAAATAAGATGCTAGCTAGATAACACGAAGAAATTCATAATTTCTTCAAGGAAGGTTACTTCCTTGGGAGCCAATTTCAAAGCACTTTCTTTCATTGGAGTTGGTTGGGGTTTAAAAGCAGAAAATAATTTAGTCTTAATATGAATGCATGAACGACTATGTTTTGACAAGTTTATTGCGGGTATTTTAACGATTTAAGTTGGTAAATAATAGTTTAGCTGAATACTTGGTGAATTAATTTGAGTTTAGCGAGAGTGCAATCATTTCTACCCATCTTATGTTAAGAAGCATTTCCTTCAGATATTCGGCCTTGATTTTAGTAAAATTTTATTTGTAGTAATTAAATATTTAAAGATAGTTTTTTTTTTTCTTTTATAGTAAATTAGTGAAAATTAGCTCCGTTGTGGGAACATTATAACCGGACACTGAAAGGCAGGCAGAATGGGAGTACCCTACAACGATTTCTGTGGGAGCTGCATGAATAAGGAGGGGGAGGAAACCACCGTTCACCTCCTTTGCCTATTACCACCTTGCGTAGGGCTACCTTCCTTAGAGGCTTATTTCTTCGAAGACCTAAATGACCCGTCTCGAACCGATATTTACCGCATCGGCAAGTTCGTTACAAAAAACAACTGTCTTCACTGAAACATTAACACGGAATCACCTATTGAAACAAAATACCAATCCGTTTTTCCCGAAGACTAATTGTCAACCCCTTCCGACGTCAAGTTATCGGCTACAATTTTTTCGTCTACAAATATAGTATTTTTCAGAAAAAAAATTGGAAAAGTATCGGCAAAAATCGAAAAAACGTCTGAAATTTAATAGAAATCGTCTGAAAATAAATAGAAATCATCAGAAAATCAGATATTGGAAACGTCTGAAACAATTTTTAAAACGTCTGAAAAAGTTTGAGTAAAAGGGAATATTTTTTTTTCAGACAAAAATAATGCTGACGATTTATTCAGATTTTCAGACGAAATTTCAAGTTTTTCAGACGAATATTTAAAAAAAAAAAAAAAGCTGACAAAAACTAGCAGATGAATATGAACAAATTAGAAGATGAAAATAATTTCTTTTCAGACGAAAATGTTTCAACCCAAGTTATCTGTACTAGCCACACTCCTTACAAGCAGACTATATCAGAGGCTACCAGCCAGCGGGAGGGTGGACTGTTTCGGTCAGAATTCGTCTTTGCTCTTCATAAAGGACAAACTGTAATCCTTTTCGGTACAAAGCAGCTTCAATCAAGCTCTTTTGCTTAGCACCAGTCCTTGTCTCAAGGACGGGTTGTCAGAGAAAATAAACGGAAGGCAAACTGCTACGGCAACCCTCCGCCCGAAGACAAACCGCCACCAAGAGAGGGTAAATTCAAACATTTTTAACCAATTTAGTTGACTCTTACAGTCATCATTATGACCTCCTAACGAAGTAAGATACAAGGTGATATAAAGGGTGGTTAAATTTTAAGGGGCGGATGTTGAATGTGAACCACACCTAAACGTCACGTTTTTTTTCCGCATTTCATTTGACATTTCTCAATTTCAGACTAATTCAAATTGAACCATGGAAGGATACACAATCGAGCAACGCGTTAAAGTTATTCAGGCGTATTATGAAAATGGGCGTTTAAATCAAAATGCATATCGTGCACTTCGTGATTTTTTCGGTCAATTTAATTGTCCAAATGTGCGTACAATCGGAAAAATCGTGCAAAAATTTGAGCAAACCGGGTCTGTAGGAGATGTGAAAACACCAGTGCATTCTCGTACAGCTCGTACTGCAGAAAATATTGCTGCTGTTCGCGGTAGGGGTGGCTGAAGAGCCGTCCACCTCAACTCGTCGTCGTGCCCAACAATTGGACCTATCACGCTCGTCGTTGATGAACATTGTGCATAAAGACTTGCATTTACGCGCTAACAAGGTGCAATTGACTCAAGAACTAAAGCCTCTTGACCATTTCAAGCGTCGTCAATGGTCAGAATAATGGCAAGAAATGACAACAGTGGATGATCAATTTTCGAAGAAAATCATCTTCAGTGATGAGGCACATTTTCCCCTCAGTGGATTCGTCAATAATCAGAATTGCATAGAACCTCAATTATGCCTCAGCGTCATCGAAAATTTGGACCATCGGATGGAGGTGTGCCGCCGAGGTCGCGGCGGCCATTTGGGTGATATTTTGTTCCATACATAATTGAACCATACCAATATTATCATAATATTAAGAAATGACAATAATTTCCTAAATAATTTGTGTTTTATTCAAAATCAAAATCGGCCCTTAAAACTTAACCACCCTTTATATTATGTAATATCCGGGATATAATTTTTGTGGCCACTTTTCCCCCATTCCAGTTTTTCAGTTTATTTGTCAATTCAGTTCTTAGAATTAATATGGTTAAAATTGTCCCAGCCGCAGCAATGCATGCAATTTTTTTTTCGACACCGTCGTGCATTGTATTTATCTGCCAGTTTTACAACTTTTGTTCTTATGAGTATGTTGTAGGCCGAAATTACAGCTATTCGTCAAGCTACAGCGTGGCTGTCGATTAATTCGGTATCGCAAAGGGATATCGTTATGTACATTGATAGCCAGGCTGCAATCAAATCCCTAATATCCAGCGAAATAAGATCCAAGGCGGTGGATGATTGCCGCATATCTCTAAACGAGATAGCTGGACAGTACAACCTCACCCTCTGCTGGGTTCCAGGTCACTGTGACATCCCAGGTCACTGTGCAGCAGACGAACTAGCAAGGCGAGGCTCCTCAGGCGTGGAGAGCATAAGCCTGCGCAACGTGTATGCACCACTCTCCCACGCTAAACAAATAATTCATGCGGACGCAGTAATGAGTGCAGGCTTCAGATGGAAACATTTGGGATACTGCGACACTGCCAAGCTCACGTGGCCAGCTCTGGACGCAAAGCGATCCAAGGAGCTTCTCCGACTTAAGAGATCCACCATCTCGAAAGTCGTTAACGTGATCTCCGGGCACTGCTTAATAGGTAGACACGCCCAAAGGCTTGGTCTGCCATATAATGACTTCTGCAGAAGCTGTAGGGACGAGGAGGAGGACGAATCCGTCACTCACTTTCTTTGCAGCTGCCCTGCCCTGGCCAATCTAAGAAGGGCCTATTTAGGAAACTATTTTCTCAATGATCTCAGTGATCTAGGTAATATCAGCGCCGCTAACATTCTTGGCTTTATAACCGGCAGCAAATGGTTTACATGAGTAGCCAGTAATAGAAACAGCTCCCCAAATCCCAGTGGTATGCACAATGGGCCGAATAACGGCCTACGTGTTTCTCTCATCGAGAGCCACTTTAAACTAAACTAAACTAAACTATGTTGCAGAGTTTTTTTTTTCGATCCCACCTAAATTTTATTAAATGCTTTTAGCAGGTAATGAACTTCTATTTTTATAAAATTTCAAGGCTAAAACTGACATAAATGTCAAGTAAAACCTAGAGTAATTTTGAGATTTGGATCTTCAGCGACATCTATCGGAATATTTGTGACTTTTGATTTTCGTGCACTTTTCAACAAATATATTGCGTAAGTTTCATCCGGGGGAGGGAAATAAGCCCCCGGGTGGACTTTCCCCCTAGTGGGAAATAAAACTACTTTCGTGAAGTGGATTTAGTTTCCATGTAACGTGGGACCTAAGTCCACTTTCTTATAGGAACTTAGTACACGTTTCATAACGTTACCATTTATTTTTTGGCAAAAAGCGGCGGGTTTTTTGAAGCTAAAAGCGGGTGTGTTTTGGCGGGTTTGGCGGGTTTCCCAAAAGTAAATTCTGACCTCAAAAATGTCGTGCAAAATAGTAGAAAACAGTTTATTCTTTAAAAATAAACGTCATCAGTTTTTTTTAATATATTTCCGTATTCCGTATTTTCGCTTGAAATTCTGGCTTCCAATTCTGGCGTAAGCGTTACATATTTTGTTAATTTTTGGATTTTTCGGCATCTCGGAGTTGGTGTGTCTCTCGTTATCTTCCTAAATTTTACCGTCGTATTGACAACGAATGTCAATGAATAGCATTGGTTGTTTCTTTGACACATGACATTTGCAATTTTCGCGCACTTATGGCAACTGAAGTTGTATACGGCAGCTGAGTTCTGCCATCAGTGTTCTTATACGTTTTTTAAATAAAAATATCTTCAAACGTAGTGAAAAAAAGGACTAAAGAAAATTCTTAAGAGAATTAAATTCCGACTTTGTGGTGGCGGGTGGAGGGGTTTTAGGTAAAAAAAGGGTAAAACCCGCCAAAAGCGGGTGAAATAGTCACATTAACTTTCAACTGTTTAATACGTATGCAACCCCCTGTTTGGGTTTACAGTCAGATTTGCAGTATGTGCGAAATTGGGTATGGTAAGAAACTTTACCACTTTCTATAGTGTGTAGTATAATGATTGGAAGATAATCCAATTGAATAAAAATGATTGCTAAACTTTGAAAATGATCGCACATGATTAAAAATGTTTGCAAAAGAAAATGATGAAACGATTGGAAAAGAAAAAAATGTATTGCAGTTGAACAAATACGATTGGAAAAGAATGAAAATAATTCGAAAGTATGTATGTATTTGAAATGATTGCTAACACGATTTTAAATCATTTGTTTAGTGAAAAGTGTTGACGCTATCATTAAGTATAAAATAATTGGTAATTGCATAAAGTGAACAAATTTAATAATTTTTAATAGATTCAAATGCCAAAATAATTTAATTAATTTAACCCTGCTATTGAGTCGAAAATTACCCTCTAAGGAAAGTGAAAATAGATTCAGATTACATATTGCAAAGGGACATCAAGCCTTGGAATTGGAATATTTAAGTAGGTACTCGTATGTACATGTGTCTTCATTATACTGTCCACATTTTAAAGCTGCAAGAGAAACCCTGCGGAGAGATGTGTAAGAGAAATGCCACCAAAGTATACATAGCTAGCTGTCGATAAATTTTACCCTTGTCAGCAATGTAAATCAAGTTGCCGAATGAAGAACAGGAAAAAGGTCCAAAAACTTTAGAAATGTATAGTTCATTCACGAATTTCCTTTCAACGAAGAAATTCCTGACTGTAGCGTCGCCCCGGTACCATCAGAAAATTTATGAAATGTGGTTTAAGTATTGTAAAAAGTTCGACACTGTGACAGAGTATAGGTAAGCGATTTCGTTTGTTGAAGATTTCCACATACAGGAAAGTACTGCCTTGGTTAGTATTATTATGAACGCGAAATACTTCTAGTGATTTTCAGACCCTCTCTGTGTTGACAGGTTTTGGAGAGTGGCGCATTCATTCCCAAAATTTGTGAGAGGCGATTTTGATTAAGGTCCTGGTTTACAACGGATCGCCTCTCCAGTTAGCCCGATCTTTGGCTAGCCGCTCCCAGTTGCGCACTCCAAGCTGGTTGAGGTCCCCTTCCACTTGTACGCGCCACTTATAGGGGAAGTCTTCCTCTACTGCGTTGGAAGA
The DNA here is from genome assembly GCA_949372485.1 of Cheilosia soror. NCBI lineage: Eukaryota > Metazoa > Arthropoda > Insecta > Diptera > Syrphidae > Cheilosia > Cheilosia soror. Next base: position 126,400,382 of record OX443561.1, read on the forward strand.
CGAAGACTCTTCGGGCCTGAGCGTTGGTGTCCATTTGCTCTACATGTTCTACCCATCTTAGTCGAGTGATACGTACTTTTCTGACCACGTCGATGTCGATGTACAGCTCGTAGAGTTGGCTCTTAAATCTACTCCTCCAAAGACCGTCAACGCAAACGTGACCGAAAATCACTCGAAGAATTTTCGAAACGATCAAGAAGATCTTCATCCGCCTTTTTTCATGTCCATACTTTTGCGCCATAGAGCAGGACTGGGGTGATGAGGGTCTTATAAAGAGTCTCCTTAGTGTTTCTTGACAAGGCATTACTATTCAGTTGAAAGAAACAGCGGTTGGCAAGTGCAAATCTTTATTTCTGCTGTGATGTCATTATCAGAGTTTAAAGCGTAGCCGGGGTAGACAAAGTCTCTAACCACCTCAAAGTTATAGATGTCTATCATGACGTTCTGTCCAATTCCTCGATGTTGCGTGTCCCTTCTTTTTGGCGGCCCGTTTTTGCCGCCACTATACTGATACTTGCAAACGCACCAGTGACAGCTCGCTTCGTTCTGCCAATTCTGTCAATATCGTCAGCGTATGCAAGTAGTTGCACAAACTTTTGGCAAATTCTTCCCCTGGTGTTGGCTTGCAAGTTTCGCACAATTTTTGGAAGTATGATGTTGAAAAAGTCACATGACAGCGCATCACCTTGTCTAAACCCTTTTTCTGCCATCAAAGGTATCGGTAAGATTGTTTCCTACCTTTATGGAGCAGTGAGCGTTCTCCATCGTCATTCTGCACAATCTGACAAGTATGGCAGGGATTCCAAAACTAGACATGGCTCTATATAGCTCGTCTCTATAAATGCTGTCATATGCGGCCTTAAAGTCGATAAATAGATGGTGAGTGTCGATTTGCACTTCTTGGGCTTTCTCCAGGATCTGTCGTCGTGTGAATATTTGGTCGGTTGTGGACTAACCGAACCTAAACCCACACTGATAGGGACCAATCAGTTCGTGGACGAATCTATGGAGGTTACTTTTTGAAACATTTAAAAAAAACCTTCTTATGTCAAAATTTTTTGTCAAAATATGTCAATATGTCCACGAAGCGGTACCAACTAAATACCGGGTGGGCCAACTTCGTATAACTTACCGAATAATGGCCGTGGTGGGTAAAATGTTAACTAGACCTTTGCTGTCTACCGTTGAATAGGAAATTTCTAAATTGGAATGTGTGTTGACTACAGATACAGACCTAAAGTCATTATTCACTTCGACTTCACATAAAGTAGTCCGTGATTTCCTAATGGCAAATAATAATACATACTGCCCCCACTTTGACCCATTAACTGCCATTGCAGGTCTACCAGTCTACCCTATCATTCGCGATTCATCAGTAAGTAGTTTTCATGAAAGGAACATCAGGAAAAAGAAAGCAAACATACTCGTAATTGAAATGTATTCACCTGAAACCAAAGCGGAAAAGTGCTGTCAGTATGCTAATAAGCTGTAATATAAAGTTCGACACGCTTCACAAATCAATTGTCTGCCGCATATACCTACAAAGCCTCCACCATTACACCGTGTTAAGTGGAACATTATAGTCGACAATATTACAGACTATACAATCAAACATCGCTATAGGTGTACCCTCCATTATGCCGAATTTAATTATCCTTTAATAGAACACGGAGTTTAGGGGGCAACTATATGATGTACCCTTAAACTTTGTGGCATATGAAAGCCGTAGACTAGGCCACTCCTGTTCATCGTTAAACTTCACATTAATCAACGTTCTGATAAACATCATACCTCTAGCACGAAAGTGAGATTGATTCGAAAACAGAAGAAACGAACAGTGAAAAAAAATCAATTTTCCAAAACATGCACAACCCTGAACTGAACCAAAAAACAAAACATGAACTGAGATAAATGAATTAAGTTAATTAAACTGTCTGTCCGTGTTTATGTTTGCATATTATATGCATTACATTGTTATTTTGCATATACGACAAAGATAGTGGACGCAGCCATCAGACTTGCTTACCACCGGCTTACTCCCATTTCTGGTGTAATTGGGGTGTGTCCACTTGTTTGCGGTCTTGTCTGGGTTTACTACTTTCCACAATTTTTTCCTTTTTTCTGTGTTGTTATTGTATTTTAACATGAAATGCCATATGGGGCTGATGGGTAAAATAAATGCGAAACATACCTACTAAAAATAAAAAAAGCTTTGAATTTTTGATGATATTATTATGGGGGAGGAAATTGTTTAAGCAATTTGTGGACTTTGACAGTGTGTACTGCAAGAAAGGAGAATGAAAGGTTTTATTTTTGGGATCGAAATGAGCTCCGAAACGGATCGACCTATTTTATGAATTTTTTTCTGTGTTTATTTGGTAGGTATGAGAATAGGTCTTAAAGCATATTGCGTTAAAAATGCATAAAGGGGCGTGGCACCGACCATACAAAAAAATTCCAAATTCAAAATCGTATATCTCCAAAGCCGTCCAAATTTAACAATCTTTGGTATTGGGACAGGAGTGTTCCCGTGAAGATTGGTCAAAATTAGACAAAGGGGCGTGGCACCTCCCATATAAAAATATGCGACAGACAGAGAATTTTTTTTTTAATTTGGACAGGACAACTGTATGTATGTATTATATAAAGTGTGATTTTTTTGCTGTTTGGTTTTTTAGGCTGATTTTTTTTTACAGTTCACGCGTGATTCGTGACACGGGTCAAAGTAAAAAATTCGCAGTTAGCATTGCCATTTCACCATGGATAGATAGAATGGAAGAGCTGGGTTTGGTCTACATGTGGTTTCAACAGGAAGGTGCGACATGCCGCACAGCAGGCGAATTCATCATGGACATACAGCGAGGAAAATTTGGTGAGCAATTAATCTCACATTTTGGACTTGTGAATTGGCCGGCGATTTGACGCCGCTGGACTATTTTTTGTGCGGATATGTGAAGTGGTTCGTCCATACGACTAATTAAGCAACTATTGCCGCCTTGGAAGACCACATAACTCGTGTTATTGGTGAGAAATCCGTCGATATGTTGGAAAAAGTATGCCAAAACTGGACATTCCGGATGGACCGGAAATGGGAAGAATTGATTTATTGACCCTAATAAAAATTTCACTCAATTTTGCAAATTTTCTTTGTTTTTTTTTTTTATTTTAAATTTTAAAAACCAAACGCTTCAAAAATCGCCCTTTATATGAAAATATAGACGTATTTACATTAATATTATAAATGCAAAGTGTCTGTCTGTCAGTTCGTTAGCTTTTCCCAGCAAAACCTCTGAACCAAGAACGTGGGCGACTTTCTACACTAAATATTTACGACGAAAAATAGTGGAGGGAGTTTGTTGTCAATGAAGTCAAAAACAAATGGTAGAAACCAAAAAGATGCTATATCCTGACAGTTATGGAAGCAAATTAAAAGTTGACACATTGATGGGCATTGTCATGATAGATAAGAACATGTTTAAGAGATACAAAACTGGGGCGTTGTTGTAGCGCTTTTTTAAGGGCGACGCAAGACGATAATCAACAGGTCGCAAGGAAGCGACAAAATTTCTCTCATTTTATTCTTTTTTTCTATATTTTTTTTTTTAATTTTGAAAAACTCCAAACAAAGGAAAAGAATCACATTTCTATTTACGAATGCCAAGAGCGAGGTCGAAGCTAAAGCTCGTTTGTGTATTCCGCATTATCAAGCCAGACTTGCTTCGTGGTCTGTACAGGGTGAGCCATCTAGTGGTTTCTTTTTAAAACCATAAATTATTTTGACACTGACAGCTGTTTCCCGATCGAAATCTTGACAGAAAGTCAGTATCGTACCTCCGCGGAACTGAGTCGCTTTAAGCTTGAACAATGTTGGGAAATATTGAAAACTTATTTCCAAAGTGAGTGCTGTGTAGCAGTGCGTTGTTTGAAAAGAATTTTTGGCCGAAATGAAGCCCCCACCGCGACTGCTGTTTGTGCAAAAAGTTCGTGAGACTGGTATGCTAGTGGACAACACTCATCATCGTAGGGTGCGCACAGATATCCACAACAGACATTTACGAACATCAACTCGCCATCATCATTGGACCATTTTTCTTGGAAAATGAGACTGGCAACAACGTTTCGGTCAACGGGGGGCTTTACAGAGCCATGTTAACCAACTTTTTTAACTTTCTCGTACGTAGTATCTAAGAGAAAGATATTGTTTTCGTACAAAATTTCGAACTCGAGATTTTGATCAATTCTGATATTACGATGATAGGGGAACTCAAAAAAGTGGGTCTCGCAATTCTGTCCGTCCGTATGTCTGTCTGTCCCACCCCTGGGGAATCTAAACGCTTGGACGGATTTGCTTCAAACTTCGTATTTAGAGTTTGTAGGCTTCCCGCTCGGAACGTTTTTTTTTTTTTAAGCTAGCACTAATATTAACGGTACCTCCCATATAAAAATTTTACGAAATATGACGAAACATGCCTAAACTTAGATTTTTTCGAAAACGGCTCTAACGATTTGAACCAAAATTGATAGTTGAGTTAATGTAAGCATGCTAAACATGACTGCATACCCAGTTTTTCGCAAAAAAGTCCAGCAACGGCAGTTTTGAAAATTGGATTTTTCTCGAAAACGGTAAAAACGATTTAAGAAAATTTTTTTTTTAAAGGTACTATTGTCATTCTTAACTTAATAGCAAACTCAGTTTTTCCTTAAAAAGACTGCGTCCTTTTATATCCACCCAAATCCCTAATAATAGTACTTAAAAAACGGCTCATATCTCAAAAACGCCATTTTCGATTATGATAAAAATGTTACTTTCAGGTAATGCTTAAATACACAGTAATACCACTGGCTCAGTTTTGACCTAAACAGTTGAAAAACAGTGTTTTTTAACCATGAATGCGTCCTTCGATTTCCACCCAAATCGCAAAAAACGTAACTTTAAAAAACTGTTCATATCTCGAAAACGCCATTTTCGATTTGGATGAAAATATAGCTGCTAGGTAATGTTTATATCCTGGAGAATATGTCGTACTCAGTTTTCTGCTAAACAGTTTAATAACAGTGCTTTTCGAATCCAAATTGTAACATTTGTCAGCATAATTTTACAAAAAACCGCTGTAACGATTTTGATCAAAATACATATTTAAGACAACATAAGCATTCTAAACATGATCACGTACTTAGTTTTTCTCAGAAAACTCGAATATTGCCGTTTTATGAATATTTATCAAAAATGATTACCCAAATCCCGACCATTGAGACAATTTTTTAAATAATAATCAAAAATGAGAATTCGAAATTCATCGCCTCCTTGCCTCCTTCAACTGTCAGTTTGGGGTGAAATTTGAAAGTAAGTAATAAAGTGTTGTAGTTAATATGTCATAATGTCTATGTAGTATGTATTACGTGTTTAGTTAACAAAGGTTCAGTTACTAAACCTACGTAAGTTGTACTTAAGTGGAAATAATTTTAAACGTAAAATTTGTTGAAATGACTCGGAGATTCTGCGAGATTCGCAATAAACTAGAAAGTTTCGTGCGACCCAGTCGTGCACATTTTTTTTTACTGAAATTGAAGACCGTAAAGGGCCGATTCAAGCACTTAAGGCCAATATCATCCAAGCAATCCGTGAGCTACAGCGCGAAACCATCCACAAGATCTTGGAAAATTGGAGACCGAATGCGCTAATGTGAAGCCAGACGAGACAGCCACTTGAACGAACGTTGTGTTCCATTATTAATGGGAGTATTTGCTCTTACTAATAAAGTCATTATACATGGAAAAAATTTAGCAGCCTGTGGCGGGCATGTTGCTTTGGTGACGTCTGTCTAATTTGGTGTTTATTATAAAGTCATTTATGCCAAATCACCATGGCAAGTTACAGATTTAAGCAGCACGGTGAAATGACAAAACTTTTTATTTTTTCAATTCATTAAATTCAACTCTCTAATGTTTGGTGGCCAAATTCGAGACAATCGATTCGATAAACAATCAGTCAACACCCGCAGGTCAAAGGAACGCCAGATCGGCCGAGAACATTGCTGTGGTCTATGAAAGTGTACAGAAGAACCCGAAGCAGTCAATTCCTCACGGACCTTTAGCAGATTTCAACTTTGCGAATATTTTCGTTGGGACTTGGCCCTTTACTTGGCCCGTACAAGATCCAACTAATCCAGGAGTTCAAAGTTAGTGATTATAGACAAAGTCATTTGTTCGCTGACTTGGTTTCAGAGAGTTTGGAGGTGGATCCCAAATTTTGGCCGAAAAATCATCTTTGGCGATGAGACGCATTTTTGGATGAATGGGTATGTTAACAAGCAAAACTGCCATATATGGAACGACGATATTTCAACATCGACCCGTCTTATTGAAAATCCCTTTAGTGAGTCTTCAATAAGATCAGTTTCTATTCACATATCTGTGCTTTTAGAAGGGGGTCGCAAAAGTACATATTTCAACGCTATGTAGTATGAGTTCAGTGAGTTAGAAGAAACTTCTACCCACGAACCGATAATTTTGACATCAAATTCAGTCCTCCTGGCTCCTGATGGCAGAATGACCTAAAAATAAATAAAAATTTGGCGCTTCAGGTCCGTATAGGTACCCTAGACCTAGCTTCTCACCACCATTCGGTTGCGTGAGTTTTTATTTTTAGGACGAATGAAGTGACCTATAGGCTATTAGCTGTCTCAAAATCAACTCAGACTGAGCAACCCTACAGAAAAGCTCCTTCCATCGAATCAACTTCTCGACCTGTTTCCTTACAAGTGCAAATCCTTGGAGATAAATTGTCGATTCGTATACAGAGCAATTCCATTTTAAATGTTCTACTACCGTCTTGTGCAACTGCTATAAAAAAAAAACGCAGCGAATTTTGACGGCCAAACCAGACAAGAGGTTATACGGATGTTGTGTGCAAATTTCAGCCTTCTACGTCAATTAGTTCCTGAGATAGACTTAGGACCAACTTTTTCTTAGTGGATTCGGACAGACATCGTAGCGAAAACAATAAGGTTCCTTCCTCCCTATGGAAACGGAACCTTAAAAATATTTCCGCGACTGAAAGCCAGAAATGTACGTATGTATTTCGAATCACTTCAGATATTCTTTATAGACATTTTAAAAAAAAAATAGACCGCGTTTTTTTTTCTGGACTCAAATTGACCCTTTAAATAGTTGATAAGAAACAAATACTGTAAAAAAAAAGTAAAAATTGTCCTCTCTCTTTCAATCCCCCACTGTAAAGGACATTATTTTGTATTGTACATCTTTTGCTTCCTACAATTTGAAATAGTTTCATGGTGGCGTTCGACTGGAATTTAGGGTAAGTTTTGCCGGTAGACATAGGTACTATAAACAGAGTTACACCTATATCAACCCAAAGTGAGCAAGTGAGTGAGTGAGTCATTTAAAGGCCAAACACCTTTAGAAATATGCGACGGGGCGTATTGCACCGGCAAAATCATCAGCAGGGGAATTGAAATTGTATTCCAAATGCTTGACTGTTTTGTCTAGTGAGAGCGCACATACCTACTAGCTGTAGTTGTTGGCTAACGACTGTGTCGTGTGTCTGTGTGTGGGTGTGTAGCGCTCGATAACAAACTGGTCGAAATGCATTACCAACTGGGACTTTAAAACTATCCTACTCTTTTGGGATACACAACGTATATGACGACAATAATGCAGTCAGATGGGGTTGACGATGATTACTCCTTCCCCTTGCCAGGTGTATATAGAGAACTTTTATGTTCACAAAATGTATCTGCGTTATGACACAGAGGGTGGATGGAAAATTTTCCTTAATTTATGAACTACTGCATGGCGATAGTGTCATGTTGACTTTTTCGAATACTTTCAAATTAAATTAGGAAGCACTACCTCCCTGGGTTGGTCTTGAAAAATTGTAATTTAATGTCTATGCGTGCATGGAGGGTATAGACAATGGTAATGGACACACTAATCTGGATATTTACATGACACTTTGAAAAGTTGACACATTCAATCATGGTGTCAAGTTGTAAGTTTTGCACAAACGCTAATTGGTGGATTTTGACATTACCTCTGTCTTTGGATTAGGCTTAATGGACACAAATTGTTGTTCTAACTGAGCTGAGACCATCGTGTCGCCTACTTACTTTGAGCTATGATGAAACGTAAAATAAAATGCTTCCAGCTCTGAAGAGCTTAGTGAGCTGTAAAATCGTTGAAAACAAATAGAACAGTGGTTGCACAAATCAAGGGCAGTGGCCTTATTACTTAGGATTGGACATGGACATTTTTTAAATGAATGAGAAGTCTTAAATTTCGAAAGGCCAATCTGCTGAGCATTTTTTATCCAACCTCTACGCGAGCTATGGTAGGTTATATTAAGTTAAACAGGATATGAAGACTCTCATAAAACAAAACATTCCCTGGATAGGATGGTAGGTTACCAAAACTTTAGGAATAGAGTGATGAACTGATGGTTGTCATACAAAAGCAAATGGAAATCGTGGTTATGCCAAATTATTGTCACCATACCTACCCATGCATGGCTTGGATAGAGTGAATGAACTTTGAGTATCAATGTTCCAATCCGGAGTTTTCGACATTATGGCGTGCACAATTAGAGAAAAGCAGCTAGTGAGCTGGCTGTTGCGGCAAGTTGGTTGAGGCTCATGTCCACCCTCAATTGTAAACCAGAGAAGACACGGTTTTCGCAAAACTCGATATCAGCTATAGTCTTCATTTGATGCGCCTTTTTATACGCCTCTTGTTGTGCTGCCTCTGCTAGTCGATATTGTTAGTCAAACCAGTCAGTGGCGACAACATTATTTATGGCTTCTGGCAGTGTTACCACTGGTTTTCAACGCAAACTTTTGATGCGGTAGATATTAAGATATGCGATGCTTTTCTTTAAGAAGCTTTATAAATATTTCCCACTCAGCCATCATTTGGATCGTTGAGATCGTGAAAAAGTTATTGACCTAATGCAGCCTGTCGGATACTGGAGAACGCAGGATGAGTGCACAATCAGCTCTTCTTCTTCCACATACGTACAGCTGCTAAAGAAACCGTTATAGAGTATTTCCAGCCTTTGCACATGCGTATACCTATCGGAAAATGTCATAAAAGCCCGCTGAACCCTTAGCCCGCTGAACCCTAAGTTTACCATCTTCAGCTTATCAGCCATGTCTAGACAATTCGTCAGAACATTACAATGACCTGAGACCCAACAAAATATGACTACTTAAAGCTATTGTTCTCTTTTGGGGAAACGCACAGCGAGGTGGATATATGTGAAATATAAAATATTATCTTGTTACGGTATTTCAATCCCAGAGGGATTTGATAGCCACCGTCTGTCGAATGGTGTAAAATTCGGTTTAACAAAAATAAGGTAGATCAAGTCAGAGCTGAATGTCTAAATTTCCGCACCGACTACGTTTTCTGTTTGCACAATTTGTAGAATCTGAAAATAAGGTACAAAGAATTGCTTGCAACTGGGTCTAGAAACGTTGCCTTACAACCCATCAACCTATAGATACACTAAGCACGTGGAAGCCAAAGGTGCTCACAGAGTAAGACAGAACCAAATTTGGAAGCCCGAATCCTTCGGTCACATGCGCATATCTCACATCTTTGACAAAAGCAGACTCATGTCATTGACGTACTACAAGAAACCTTGGTAGGTATGACTTTGACAAGAAATTTAAAGTCTGTATACCAGACAAGCAGGACTGGCTCTGCCGGGTACTGTCATAAAAGGTATACCCATATTCAGAAATGACTCAAATTCGAAGAATGGAACGAGAGCAGAAGAACCAGGTCGTTTATTTACCATTATGGGTTTATCTCTCATTTAGCCCTCAATTAAGAAATGAGATCAACCTTTAAAGTGCGAGATTTCCGACCGTCATTATACCGACTGGAAAATCAGTGCAGCGTTTTCCAGGTAAATTTCTATGCGGTTAAGAATGTGATTCAAACTGTCTTGGCGGGGAAACTACCAGATATAGAAATTGGCTTCTGTGTAGAAAGCCAGGTAGTACTTGAAGCGATTAACTCCAATCTGGTAAACTCGAGGTCCGTAAGTCAGTGCCTCTCGGCATTGATTGCAATAAACCATCACACAGTACCACAGTACCCTGCTGGGTTCATGGACATGTTGGTGTGGAAGGGAACGAGGAGACAACAGCAGCATGCCTCCCCATACGTATTAAACAGCAAATTATTTTTTGGCTTTATTTCCATCTTGTTGTTCATTTTTGGGCGCTATGAATTTTTTTGGGCGTTATTTCCAAATCGATTTGGGCGTTATTGCCTAACGCCGACTTCTACAGAAGCTGCAGAGATGAAGAAGAAATAGAATCTTTGAAACACCTAATGGGTCACTGTCCAACCCTCTAAGAACACCGCTTCTTTTGTATGGGTTCACGGTTCCTTGACGGCTTGGAAAATCTAGCAACGATACTTCTACCAGATTTAAGAAGATTTATCAACAGATCCGAATGGTTTTGTAAGTTTCATGTCCTTTCATGTACTATAAAAGAGTAAAGACAATGGGCCTCAATGGCTTCTGGGTGAAAATTGCATATATAGGGTGGGCCATCTAGTGGTTTCTTTTTGAATCATATAGGTTATTTTGACATTGACAGCTGTTTCCCGCTCGAAATCTTGACAGAAAATCAGTATCATACCTCCGCGGAACGAAATAAGTCGCTTTACGCTTGAACAACGTTGGGAAATATTGAAAACATAAGTGAGTGCTGTGTGAGTTTTTTGAAAAGAAGTTTTGGCCGAAATGAAGAACCCACCGCGCCGCTGTACGAAATTTTGTGCAAAAACTTCATGAGACTGGTATGCTAGTGGACATTACTCATGACTACCGTTGTCGTACAGTGCGCACAGACGAGAATGTGGCTGCTGTAGCCAAGAGTGAAAGACTCAATTCACGAACCATCATTGGACCCTTTTTCTTTGGACTTTTTTTTTTTGTCTCTGTCATCTTTTTCATCAATCTGTTGATCGGTCCATCCCATTGCCATTCCCGCTTGGCGGTTATGCCTTTTTTACTGGAGTCTACGTCGACGACCTCTAATAATTCTTCGGCGGCATATGGTCTGTCCAATGTACCAACGGTATATCAGTTCCATTTTGTACATTCGGATCAAGGACCGAGTTCCTCTAACTCCCTTCGGACAGCCTTGCCATAGTCATACATCACCAAGCATTGGAAATCTCTCTAAATATACCATAGAGTCCGAATATGCAGTTCACACATACATCTGCAAGCATCTCGGGGCGCTGATAAAGCGTTATAGGTTCGTCTTTTCCGGGAGAAGTATTTAAAAAAAAAATAAAAAATATTGCCAAAATGTTACTTCCGTACATAGGTAGTTCTTTCACCCCTTTCTTCACTTTATAGATGTCCCTTCTATTATCTATCTTCACAGCTTCATTGTCTAAACTTTAAAATATGTACTCTTAAAGTTATCTTCCGCAAGTAAATGCACACTTTCGCAAAATCACAAAGTACTTCAAAAACATTCGCCGCATTCAAAAACAACAATCGAAAATTGTCAACCATTCCCCCCACAGTAAGCCAAGGATAAGCATGTAATTTACGAAATCCATCCGCCAGCATGTTCGCTTAACACTGTCATAAAAATAAAAACACAACTCGTGGACTTGTATTATCATTAAAATTCAATTTAACATGCCTCTCCGCAGTCTTGACGCCCACCAAAACGCAACTTATCAAACAAATACCATCTGTCGGGACGGGACAAACTTTATTACAATTGTTGACAATATAATATTCCCCGAGCTTATGTATGACATCTGTCAACTAGCTGCAGTTAGGAATACAAAAACTTTGTTTTCAAAATAAAGTACAACACAAAAAACCAAAATCTCAGTTTCGCGTCAGTACACTCCTTGTGCAGTGAATCGTTGGACGACTGCATGAGCAGATTCCAGGGCGGAGGTGCGCCCCAGAGTTATGTTGTTTTCCATGCACCCATCTGATTAGCATACTAATTTCGTCGATCCATACAAGTAAAACAAAACGAATAAAAAATGCTAAATAAATGCATCTATACTACAATGGTGGAACATGATCGAAATTGGATTTAAAATGATTTACGGTCTCACCCAGAGCATTGACTTTAGAGTTTTCCATTGATTGGGTTAATCAGCGGGAAAGGAAAACCTTTCTTTTGGGGGAAATTGTTAGACTTTGATTAAATATTTATGACCTCTTCCTGTCGCGGATTAAAGCGATTTACTACGTTTTCTCTGTCCCATAACTAAGGACATTTGCATAATTTATTCGCCACTCAAAGATGCAGTTTTTCTTTTACCGGCGAGTGCAAATGCATTTATGGATTGGGCTCTTTCTTTGATATCTATACAAGCAGGTTCATTAGAGGTTCGTTAGATCAGACATCTATACAGGCAGCTTCTATGGCTATCGAGCGTGAGATGCTGATTGTTTGGTTGCTGTGACAGGTCCCAAGACTTTATGAATAATGAAGGTAATGCGATGAAACTATTATAATCTTTACCTGTATAAATTACATATATTTCCAAAAATGTGGTTACCTGAAAGAAAAATTAAAAAAAAAAATTAATTATTAAGTTGACATAAATAGAAAAACGCAGTTAACTGTCATTTGTGAGTATTAATTTTCATTTAAGTTGATCACAATTCAGTATCGATAGCAAAGTACTAATAAAACTGTCTAGTTAATGTCCTTGAGAAGTCACACAATTTAGCCAACAAATACGCACTTTGAACACGCGAAACAAAGTAAGCGTTTAAGTGAATGTACCCATACAATGGAAACGTTTATTCGCACGAAGGTAGTTAACTATAGTTTCCTTGAAAATATTTGTTTTATAAATAGTGACAGCCGCACCGAAATGTTAAAGTGTGTTGTTTGGTGTCAATCAAGGCAACTATTGCTTACACAGTTTCGCTAATTTGTCACAAGCCCTTTCGTTTTGCAGCTAGTTTAGAATTTTGGAGCGAAATACACCCTTCCAACATTTGTGCGCAACAGATTGGACTTTAGATGGTAAGAATGAAAGGGCCTACCGAAACCGAACGGCGAAATTAAGTAGCTTTCTCAGGGCAGTTATACTCTCGAATGTTTGCCAGAATGTCAGAAGTTCGCAAGTGGTGGGGCAGTGCGAAAAACCTTAAGATGACATTTTTCGTGTTTTTCCGGAGTTGAGGTTGCTACCCCTTGCTCAGTAGTCTAGCTCTAGCTCACCAACAAAGGAAATCTGACTGAATCTACCCGCTAATAACGCACGGTTTCAAATTTCCAATTTATGATCTGCATAGGTGGCGCAACAGGCGGTAGACACCCTAGGCCTAGCTTCTCGCAACCATTCGTTTTGTGTGCGAGTTTTTATTTTTGGAACGAATGGAAGGGACCTACAATTTTATGCCGAGTCCCTGAATTGAGAAGCTTTTTCGGGACAGTTATACTCTCGGATGTTTGTCAGACGTTCGCGAGAGGTGGCGCAGTAGAAAAAACCTTAAGATGTAGGTAATTCGTCTTTTTCCGGGGATCGAACCTGGGATCCCTCGCACAGTAGCCCAACACACTAACCACCGCGCTACTGCGCCCGTTCGTATGGTTTACGTGTCTTGAAAATTGTCTCGAGGAGCTAAGCGTTAGACCTCTAGTGGCAGAAAAAGGTTAAAATGAAACTTTTTTCATTAATAGGTGATCGCACAGCCCTAGCTGAATAATGTTTTATTGGATTTACAAAAACAAAAGAAAGGTTTTCGACAATGATTCGTTGAGGTATTGCAAAAAATTCGTTTTCTCCATCCAGGTCGGCAATTGTGGCTTTTTGGCATAAACCAGAGATTGAACGTAACCTCAATGAAAGAAGTCCAAATAAATCCACTTGGGGATCATTTGACGTCGACTCTGTGTAAGCTTATGCGACCCAGAAAATTTGGGTTCAATATATATCCTTGAAGTAAATCGCGAAAACACGTCGACTACATTGGCTCGGCCACATCGGACGAATGGACAATAATGCTCCAGCTCTTCGAATCCCAGGCCACAGGTTCGAAAAGACAGGAAACACACCGAAAATCCATTTGAGACACCAAGCCATCGCGGAAGCCACAACGCTTGGTCTGGACAACTGGAAGCAGCGTGTCCGGGATCATAGAGGATGGAAGGCTGCAGTGTCTCAGGCAGAGACTCTTCACGGGTCGGGAGACCGATAGGTAAGTAAGTAAAGTACCATCTCTAGAGTCCAGTGTTTCATTTGAACGCCATTATGACGCCAATACCCAAACGATCAATTTTCGGCTACAAAAAACTCGGCCCCATACGGCTCTCCGTGGTAAAGTTCTTGGGAACGACGCGAAATTCTGGCGTTTTGGCACTCCGCAGCATACTTTTCGGGCGATCGCACTGAGCGTGAGCCTCATTCCTTGAATTTCTTTAAAAACCGATTGGAGAGGCCGAAGCAAGGAGTAACAACGATTCTCACTAGTTGGGATTGACCCTGACAATTTCTGTTGGTAACTTTTGTCGATTTTCAGTCTATGAATCATTGTTTTAAGAGAATACCGCCGAATTGTAAGCTCGAAAGGACTCTCATTAAAAAGACCGTGTCGTTCCCGCAAACAGACTTACGATGCGTGATTAAAGGGTGTAGCATTTCATAGTAAAATGGTGACTATATGACAAAAGGCAATGTAAGAAAAATAATTTCACAGTCGGCTGTCAAAGTTATATTGTAGCTACTGAATGACCCGCTTTACAAAAGCTTTAGCCTTGAAATTTGGTAAATGGAAGTATATTGGAAGTGTATCAAGAGTGTCGATACAACAACCACATTGTTGTTCCCTATACCTATATCTCGACACTCTTGAACGCTAATGTTGTAAAGTTTGACACATACTTAGATGTTCATTGGCCTGACAGAGCAATCAAATACATTTAGTAAAAAAACAATGCTTTAGCCGAGATGATCTTCAAATCCGAACCCACAGGTTCGAGATGACAATAAACGATCCAAGTGATAGCAGAAGTTTCTAGGTATAGGGAACTGTGGAAAGTTTCACCTCGTTTCGTGAGTGCCGCAGAATGGATCTATATTCTGCAAACAATATATGTAAAATCTTCATCATCGTAATTTTTGAAGGGTGTAGGTCAGGTGGACCTCCTAACCATTTTCTGCCACCGACTGTAAGAAGAAATGTCATAGACTTGATCCAACCACACTACTCTGGGCACACCTTTTTGCTGGCACGGATTTCAGAGCACGTCTTGGAAAGCGAGTATGAAAAATGCTAAAAATTCTGTTACTCAATTAACAGCGCCCATCTGTTAAAACTTCCACTTGGAATAGACCCGTTAAGTTTTTTTTCTAAACATGTGCATTGTTTACTAAAGAATATAAGCCAGCTTGCAGTAAACTAACATGGAGTGGGGTGCCAAAGAAAATAGAATCGCGGTAATAGCGTTGCATAAGAGTGCTGGTCAAATTTGTAACTTGCTGAAACTTCTCGGAATATCGAGAATATTCGTTTATCGGGCTATTGGTCGCTTCAGTGAATTGTCGGAAGTGGAGGACAGGCGTGAACGTATTCGAAGAAATCCCCTTCGAAAGCAGAAGATCATGTCCAGGGAGTTGAACATATCCGCCAGATCGATGTCTAGGCTGGTTCGGGATGATCTTCATATGAAAGCCTATCGTCGATCAACAGGTGATCTTTTAACTCCTCAATTAAAAAAAAAATTAGTGCGGAGAGATGCAAGAGACTTTTGCTGTGGCACGCGAACAATGGGCACGAAAATATTCTTTTTACAGATGAAAAAATTGTTACCGTGGAAGAAGTTTATAACAAGCAAAATAACAAAGTTTATGCTTTGTCATCAAAGGAAGCGAAAAAAGTTATTCCAAGGGTTCAGCGTGGCCATCATCCAGCTTCCGTAATGGTTTGGTAATGGTTTTCCATTTCTGTGAAAAAGGTGTGAAAACAGGTGCAAAAGTCTACCAGGAAGATGTACTAGAGGGTGTTGTAAAGACGCTAACAAATTCTCTATTTAATGGAGAAAGATGGGTCTTTCAACAAGACTCTGCTCCGGCGCATAAAGCCAAAACCACACAGGAGTGGCTCAGGGTCAATATGCCTGCTTTTATAGACGCAGACGATTGGCCATCAGGAAGTCGGGATTTGAATCCATTGGATTACAGTTTGTGGTCAGAATTGGAAAGCAAGGCTTGAAAAATTCCCCACAGAAATTTGGAGAGCCTAAAAAATTCGTTGAACTTGGCAGCCTCAACGATGTCCATGGACACTGTACGTACCGCTATAGCTCAATGGCCAACCCGTTTGAGAGCTTGTGTTAAGGCAAAAGGTGGCCATTTCGAGTAATCTATTTTTTTATTAATCAATATTATTGTCTAATAAATGAAAAATAAATCAAACAAAATGTTAACTGGTTTTTTTTCTATGCCGCTTTATATTTAACAGAATTTATGGCAGGACTAGGTATATGTACACTTAGTACAAACGAGTGAAGCTTCTCCGTTCGTAGAAGAAGCTTCTCGATTGTATTTTTATTACAATTTTAAGCTACATTGATAAATGCGTCAAAACTATTCCCTCATTTGAAAGTCAACCTACAAAGTCAGTTTAAAACGAACTTGTTTTCAGAAATGTTCACATATCATAATCAAATGAATACAACAAGAACCAAAATGAAGAATTCTTTCAAAAACCTTCGGACTGACTAATAAAACTATCAGAAGCTGGTAAGTTGTATCTTTTCAAATCAAGAATAAATGCAGATGCTACATATACAAGTTTTATTTACGATTTTGTTTTCCAACTTCCTCAAAACTAATCTCGATAAAAAAAATTAAAAAAAAGTCTTCTTTGCAAAACCATAATTGGCAACATCTGGTTTCCAATCGTAAACTCAAAGTACAAGCAGCTACCTAACCTATACCATACATATCTGCCAAAAGTATATCTATCCAATGCCAATGCGTATAAAAGACGCAAAAAAAAATCCACAATCAAATTATAATTTACGCTACTTATTTTTGCGCGGCACATGTAACGTGTACCTATTCCCTCCGCTCATCAGTCATCGTGGCCGCGAGTGATAATGACTTTAAGATACAACACAAACGCATAGGTCTACCAACATAAGCATATAATCAATATCCATATATAAATTAATTTGAAGACCTTGGCCAATGCTACAGTTTTTTTTATTTTTTGCTAAAAACCGACCTGTTATTGAGTTGAGCATGAGAAGCAGAAAAAGAAAAACAATCCATCAGTATTGAGTACTTATGTAGCGTCACATGCACGTGCAATCGCGCAATGAGACCATTTTCCAGTTCGTCAAGTAAATTTTTATTTCTCTTGTAAAAATGCGTCTAAGTAGATTTTTCTTTTTTCTACTTTTTTCATAAATGAGAAAAGAAAAAGTGAGTTTTGCTGATTTTCAAGAATTATGACCTAAATACCTTTTTTTTCGCACCACACGTTTAAAGTGGATTTGCAGCGAATCGATATGCATTATGTAGGTTGGCCTGTACTTAGGCTTACCTATGTGCTCTGGGCCTTTGTGGTTTTCTTTGTTGACAGTCAAAGTGTCGAACGTTCACAAGTAGTTAAGAGTAGTCGTTCGTTTATTGGGAATTGGAATGGAAGGTTGGATACAAGTTGAAGTTCAATATCTAGTATAGCTTTGATGAATACTTAGGTTTAGTATTTAGCTGATGGGATTAACTATAATGGTGTTTTAGGGTCTAGCTTTGACGACTAATTTCATTAATTTAATTACGTTTTGAGAATTTTCAATCCGAGTGAGGGTGAGTGCGGGTGGCAGTCGCCATTCCAACCAACTCACCAGTTCGAACTGAGTTAACTTTAAAAGTTACTCTGTGAAATTTTATATTTATAAATATTTGGCAAGAGGCTTGAACATTTTAGGGACCTCCACGTTAAAATTCGTTTTACCCCGGTATGGTGGGAGAACTCTGCAGCAGACAAACGACTAGACATCTGTTGTAGACACCGAGACTTAGAAACTTGCCATCAAAAGCTGACTGCATTTTCGTTCGAAAACTATTATAAGGCTTTGATTCTGATTTCAATCCCTGCTCGAATGCTCTGTGAATGCTTTTACATTTTAAAAACTGGCAAAGTGAATCTGTTTGTAAAGGGTTATATTGGTATTCAAAGAAAAATGTAATTTTTTGAGATAAATGATCGGATGTTTATTTCATAATAAAGAGGAAGGAATGCCGTTAATATGAAAAACAACATCAGCCAAATGGCCACCACGAGCACGCTTACGGGACCATATTCTTTTCATGAAATTTTCCATAACCAAATCGCAAAGTGGCTGCCCTATGTCCTCGATCATTTTCATGCATTTCAAGGGCCCAATCAGCAAAGACATGACCGACGTTGTTGATGATCGGCCGGCTTGAGTTCTTGTGTTAACTGAACTTTATAAGCCTTAAGACCCAAGTCTTTATGCAAAATACGGTGTAATGACGTTTGTGGAATGCCCAATTCCAAAGAACGACGAGGAATGGACAAACTTGGGTTTTCTTCAACACTTTGAGCTACAGCAGCAATATTCTCAGTTGTTCTTGAGCGACGTGCACGGGTTTTATTCTTCACATCACTAACTTGTCCCAACAGCTCGAATTTTTCCACCAATTTCTGTATTGCGGTCCGACAGGACGACTTTCGTTTTGTGAACTGTGACTGCAAGATTTTCACCATTTTTGTAGTGAATTTTAATAATTTCAATGCGTTGTTGAATCGTGTGTATCGTTCCATTTTTAGTAATGGCGTAGTTTCTACTTGTCAAATGTCAAAGAAAAAGAGCTTCAAAAGTGACGGCTACCGAAATAGCGGGCCATTCACAATAACACCTCTCATTGGAAAACCCTTTAGAAGCTCTATGTATGACGAAATTCACATTGATGTTCGCAACGCTTAGGAAAATTTGTAAAAAAAAAATTAATTTACAATTTTCAACGTTCTATGATTATCTAGGGTCGCAGGTGTGGAAATCTAAAATGGAGATTCTAACTCTCGATCTTCCGATCTTTGCGTAAGAGTGGTAATCGGCATACGACTAAAGCAGAGATTTTGACTTTGTTCCAGCCATCGTATCCTATGGGCTTACCCAGAGGACGTTTGCCTAAAGGCACTGATTCCATGACACGTCTTGAAAGAAAACTACCGACATTTGGACGGCTCCGTTCGGAGAAAAAGCTGCTTAACTTTGTGTATTTCCTTTCCACACACATTTTCTGCGAATTACAGATTGGTACAGAATCTTGGGCCATGCTTCTTAATCGAAACCTTTCCAATATAATATGGAGAAAGACTTGGTTTTTATTTTGAGGATTGTGGTTTTATGTCCAACCAGCAGAAAAATAAAATAGTTTAGCACCTTCACCTCTAGCGAATATTTGATAATCACGCGAGGGAACTATGAGTGTTCTTTAGAACCTACTCAGTCCCGTTTATACCCTCCTTCCAACTGTCCTAAAAGTAATGTTCAAACAAACAAATGGTTCCGACTCTGAGACTGACTGAGCGAATTATTTTATTACTCAACTTTTTCGGCCGACAGACGGCTATCCTTCATTTAGACGAGTACTCATGTCATGACATTGTTTAGTCTCATATGTGCATCTTCAGTTCCATTTCCCGGGATCATCTCACCTATCTCTTAGAAAGGATACCGTCGTATAAGCTATATTCCACAATACACAGAATAATATCATGAGTTGCACCAGCTGTGGATTCCGCTCAGCGTGTCGAAGTCGAATAATAGTACGGCAGGTTTATAGGGTACTATTACCTACGACCTAGCTCATAACCAGGTACGCAATAATGGGGCATCTTAAAAATCTCCAGGACCTTCAGCATATCACTCCACTCCATATGGATGAGATTGAGCTCGTTTTCGACAATTCGCAAAAATTCTTCCTCTGCCATGTTGGGTTTTAAGCACTTCCATTACTACTCCCATTGTAGAACGGGCTATCCGAAATACGTGCTGAATCTAGCATATATGTATATCCCCTTGGTTTTGGCTCTCATGCAGTCCGAGCTAAAAAGGGGTGGAGACTGACAATTAAGTCCTATGCAAGAAGGATAAGCACCGTCAGTCGACTATGAGTATGCTTCGCTTATCGGACGGTGTCAAAAATGATGATGCTATTATGTGTTATTGCTGGAATTCTACCAACTGATATCCGAATTAAAAAGGACCTACAATGCCAAAATTCAGGATCCCCCAATCCAAGATATCAGGCGGGAAGAAAGACAGTGAAGCATTAGAACTTGGCAGGAGAGATGCAAAAGGAAGATGGACGCATATCGTCTTATTCTGGAAATGCAGAAATAGATGGACCAGCGGCACGGAGAAGTAGACTTCTACCTTAGCCAGCTTCTGACCGGCCACGGATGCTTCCGAGAGTATCCAAACAGATTTGGGCTCGATGAATCTTCCACCTGCCTTAACAGTGGAGAATGCCAGGGAAGATACGCAGCACGTAGTTTTTGAGTGCCCACGTTTTTGTGTAGAACGTAGAGCTCGTGTACCATCAAGTTTTGTAAAGTTAGAAACCCGCCGCAACAATCACCTCTCGATCAAGTACTGAAAGATTCGAATAGTAGATTTAACAATCTCAATGTCCCTAGTCGCCAGTGGATACTGTTGATATGCACTTTTTTGTTTTGCTCGTGTTTATGGCCATCTTGAGTTCTCTAATCTTGATTACAACCTTTTAGAAGCTGACTAGCCTTTTGCTTGTCGCTTTATCCGTGACCAGGATTCGTATTGCTTTGATATATTTTTGTCTATCAAAACAATGCAAATCAGCGTTCGAAATTTTACAACTTTAGCTATGATATGAGTATTGGAAAATTGCATATGCAGTTTTTTTCTTGGGTGCGAGATGCCACGCCCACTTATCCAATCCCGCCACATTTTGTAAAAGTCTTCCATGAGGCAATATTTTATTTTTAAATTTTCTATTGTAGAACAATTTGCTTTTTACATATTGACAGAAACATTTCTTCAATCCCTTTCCCCGTAAACGTTTAAAGGTAACAAACAGAGAGACAAAGCGTCCTAATAAAGTGTAGAAATAGCAGTTTAAAAAAATGTTAAACATAATCCGTTTCTTTCAACATTAAAAATTGTCAGGCCTAGTTTTTCATTCCGGATTTTTTTCTCGAACAGTCTGTACGTGTGTTGTAACCAAACTCCTCCTAAACGGCTGGACCGATTTTGATGAAATTTTGTGCGTGTGTTTGAGTGGGTCCAAGGATGGTTTAGATTCACATTTAATGAAAATTGGACAAGAGGGCGTGGCACCTCCCATACGAAAAAAAACAAAAAAAATCTAATATGTATCTAGAAGACTATCAAACTGCGATTGAACTCAAATTTTAAGAAAATATTTTTTATTGGCCCAAAGGTGTTTCTGTGACAGTTTGATCAAAATTGAACAAACGGGCGTGGTACCTGCCATTTAAAAAAAAAATACGTTTTAAATGCTATTTCTCGACACCAGCTAAAGTTGTAAAATTATAGACATTGATGTGCATTGTCCAAACAAACAACCGCGCGAAGTGTGGGTGGGATTGGAAAATGGGTCATGGCACCGCACTTACAACAGAGTTATTTCAATCAATATAACTGTACATTGCCTAATTCATTTTGCAAAACCAGGCGGGATTGGACGAAAGGGCGTGACACCTCTGTAGAGACCCAATATTCAATAACCGATTGATCTACAGTTTCCTATCAATTGACTTTTATTTTCCGTATTTTCATTTTATATAGTGCGACTTTATTTTCATTGTTTTACATTTTATATATTCAAGTGTTGGCATCGCACAGTGCCGATACTACAACCTCTCATAACAAGCATTTCAAACCCTATTCTTCGACAGTCATGGAAAAAAATATATCTAGAAGACAATACAATTCGTGGGCACACGTCTGTCTTAGGAAATATCGGTCGAAGCACAAGGAGTACACAATCAGTCCGGGCACATCGGTTAAATAAAACGCCCGCAGAACAACTGACGGACAATGAAAATGTCCGAGCAGGCAAAACAACGTTTGCCGGGTCCGCTAGGTACATATATAAAAAAAATCAATTATTGTGTGTTTCGCGAAAACTCGAGAACGGCTAGACCGATTTGGTTGATTCTTCTTTTGTTTTGTTCGTCTTAATTCAGGGGTGGTTTAGCAAAAAAAAATTCGGAAAACCCCAAATGAAAAGCTAGAAAAATTTTGTATGGGAATATGCTCAACCAATAATCGCAAAACTCGAAAACCACCAACCGATTCAGTTCAAATTTTGAGAAATCCTCTGCAATTGTCCCAAAGGAGTGTCTGTGAAGTTCGGCAAAAAATTTGAGAAAGGGGCGTGGCACCTTAAAAATCTTATATCTTGCAAACCACCAAACCGATTGAGGTCAAATTTTCAGGCAATCTTAGATATTTATCCGGCAATCTTCCTGTGAAGATTTGTGAAAATTGAACAAAGGAACGTGAATTTCTTTGAATTAATCTGATTTAATCAGCAAACGAAACTTAAACTGTACTGGGTTAGGTTAAATAGGGTGTGAGTTCATCGCAGTGGACTAGGCACCATATGGGCTCATCGCCATCCCTGACAAACTTTCACAGTCAAAACCCAAAACAAATTCGCCCAAGCAATTAATTTCCCTACAGAACCTTAAAATTTTTTCAACTTTGTTTGTACTCAGTGCGGCCAATATTACCGATCTTAATTAACTGTAGTTGGACCTGCCCAAAAGTTCATAATCCATTTAACCAATTTATTTCCAATCCCGCTTCAACAACTGAATGATTTTTAAGAGATCTCAATGAAGTTTCGTAAGCAAAACAATGACAGACCTTTATTGCTCCAACACCACTAATTGAGAGCTGATAAGGTCATAAAGCTATTATAGGTGGGCCACTATGCAAATACGCATAAGCCGCAGCTCCACCCACTTCCAAACAATTAAGTAACGAACGATCCGTCAAATGCTCTAATTTTGGAGAAATAAAAATTGGCACAAGCAAACTAATTCAATCTTCTCTATGGTTATTATTGGCATGAATTTTTCTACTCTACTCGGCAGCGGCTGTGAGTTATTGAGGCGGCAAGAAGAAAAACAAAATAAATCTTCGCAACGCCAACAAAAAATATTAAGCTAATCGAAGAATGCAGGAAGGAGTGGCTGTTATGCCGAATAGTATCTATGGCACCAAAATAAGTAGCAAATTAAAAAAATATCGGATTCCAGCTTCGGATTTTTTTTAAAAAATGTGCTCTACCCATGAGAGGGAGGTGCGTGTTCAGTCAAATATTATACAGACCTCAATCTATCTGGTGGAGTCTCAGAGGTTTTTTTTTTGTAGTAATTTGCCGAAAGAATCCAAATTAGATGAGGAGAAGAGTTTTGTAATTTTTGATGAATTAGTTTTAAATTATTTCCGGTTACATTGACAACCGTTCGAAACAATGGCGAACGGATTGCCTTGTGGTTTCTTTTTATTGCTGGGAAAACGCATCTTTTGTTATAAGAGAGAGACAATGGTTTGCTTGGCACTGGAAGATGAAGATACTAATTTGCATTGCAAATTCATATGGATACCCGCTCTTTGTCAAGGCTCTTGAAAATTTAATTGAAGGCAGCTTAAGTCTGCATGGTATATCGCGTGAGGAGTTTTAAGAGACATGTCTGTCGTCGACGTGAAAGAAATACTTTCAAGATGGAAGATTACCGCATGGTGGAAGCTTTGTGCAAATTCTGCATTAGACCACAGGTACATCGTTCTTGAGTTTGTATTGTATGTATAGTTTACTTGGTATCAGTCCATCCCTATAGCTGAGGGCATTGAACGCTATAAGGATACGGATACGGATACTGGATACATTATTAAATACCCTTACTTTGTTTGGAGCTATTTAAATAATACAACATCTTGTCAACTGCATGCGGGGCAAAAGAAGAGGAGACAGTTGAGATATTTCTTAACGCCAGCTTTACCTTTGCATAGTTTTTATGTGAAATGTTGTTTCCCTTTTCTTTTAAATAAATTATTCAACATGCAAATATTTCGTACGACTTTCATAGAACATCTATGAGGATGACTCGGAGTTAAATTTCACTTTGCAATGGTTTTGTCTAAGTTCTAAGTTATAGAATCGTGAGTGCGCTAAGAGTTCGCTGGGAAATTCGTTGATCCACTATCAGGACATGCCAACACTTTGTTTGTTATTTTTTAAATTTTATTTTGGAGTAGTTGCCTGACAAAACTCGGAGAATATAAAACTGCCGGATGAAAGCCTTCCAATTCAAGCCATTCGAATATGGCATCAATGTGTGGGGTCTTCCGTTGGTATCGAAAATAAAATACTCAACATTATTGGTGGTAAGAAGAAGCTGGACCGGACGGTTTATCGGCCGACCTTATAAAGGCAGCGAAGATGACTTAGTAGAGAGCATACACCAACTTCTCGCCAAGATTTCGTCAGGCGAGAGTACCTATCCCTGATGAATGGAACCTCAGCATCGCTTGCCCGATCCACAAAAAAACAGACCCTTTAAATGGTGCCAACTATAGAGGCATCAGTCTTCTGACGATGGAGAATGCTTGCTGCTCCATAAAGGTCAATAACAATCTCACCGATACCTTTGATGTCAACAAAGGATTTAGACAAGGTGATGCGCCGTCATGTGAGTTTTTTAACACCATTCTTGAGAAAATTGTGCGAAATTCAGAATCCATCACCAGGGGCACAATTTTCCAAAAGTCTGTGGAACTAATTGCATACGCTGCGCTGACGACATCGACCTAATTGGCAGAACGCAGCGAGCTGTCACTGGTGCGTTTGCAAGTATTACTACAGAGGCGGCAAAAATGGGTTTAGTGGTGAATGAGGGCAAAACAAAATATATGCTGTCAACAAGAAGGGACACACAACATCTATAGGAATCGGACAGAACGTCACGACAGACAGCTATAACTTTGAGGTAGTTCGGGGATTTGTCGACCTCGGCTCCGCTATGAACTCCGAAAATGAGATCACTTTAGAAATCAAGCGAAGAATTACACTTGCCAACCGCTGTTACTTTGGCCTAAGAAGGCAATTGATTAATGAGGCCTTGTCGAGAAATACCAAGGAGACTCTATGTAAGACCCTTATCATCCCAGTCCTTCTTTATGGCGCAGAATCATGGACGTTGTCAAAAGCGGATGAAGATCTCCTTGGTCGCTTCGAACGCAAAATTTTTCGAGTGATTTTCGGTCCCGTTTGCGTTAACAGGCTTTGGAGGAGTAAATTTAACAACCAACTCTACGAGCTGTACAGGGACATCGACCTGGTCAAAAAAGTATACGTATCAGTCGACTAAGATTGCTAGGACAGGTAGAGCGAATGGACACCAACGCTCCGGCCCAAAGAGTCTTCGATTCCAACCCGGAGGGCAACGCAGTAGAGGAAGACCTCGCCTTAGGTGGCGTGCACAAGTGAAGGAGGACCTCAACCAACTTGGAGTGCGCAACTGGAGGCAGATAGCCAAAGATCGTTCTAACTGGAGAGGCGTGTTGGTTGAGGCCCAAGTCCACCCCGGACGGTCGCGCCATCTAAATAAAGCTACGATTATATGTAGAAAAAAATGTCGCATTAGAGCGACATTCAAGCTACGATTCGTCATTGGCGTCATTGGAAAAATGGCGATCAGACGAAATGACTATCATCGTCATTTGTGTCCCAAAATCAAATGACGGACACTGCGAGTCATTTAGAATTTTCCGTTGGGATGACATTTAAAAGTCGAGCGAAAAAATGACGATCCATGGCAATGACTTGCCTCATCTAAATGACAAATGTCACCTTTCCTATGAGATGAGAAAAATATAGCTACTGCCATTTTTTTCTCTCGGCGAAGACGCATACATGCAACTTTTTTAATTAAATTAAATAGGAAATAGCAGTGAAAATAAAAAAAATTATAATAAATAAAAAATGTCGAAAAGAACTTTTGGGATGATGGTGAAAATTGCGGAGACGGTGTGTGTTGGAAGACGACGATCTTGAGTACGGACCAACGCGACGAAAGCGGAGTATTTGGCAAAGGAGGTGGTTGAGCCGTCGCGAAAGGAGTGGATTTTGTGCTGGATTACTATTCGAATTGCGCTAAGAGGAACCTGAACTATATCGACAGGGACTGGATCTGGCATTTATGGAAAATCGCCTCAAGCGAACTTTTCAGTCAGCCTAGGCAAATACTCGTCCATATTCCCCACATGTCATTTGTCATTTGCGTAGAAAAATGGCATGGCAAGAATTTCGAGCCTTGCCATTTTTTTCGAGACTGCCATTTAAATGACGCAGCAGCCAAAAAGTTAAGTCATTTGTCCTAGGCCTCATTGAAGAGCGATCACACGGCAATTTTTTTCCGCCATTTAAATGGCATTTGGTCCGCCATTTTCCTAGTCATTTAAATGACGCCAAAAATTGTATCCCAAAAATGGCGATCACACAGAACGACCGACGTTTAAATGACTGGCTTTGTGACGCTATTGTTACGTCAGAGCGTCATTTAAATGACTCGAAAAAATGGCCGTGTAATCGTAGCTTAAGTAAGTAAGTAAGTTATGGCTTCGAGACTTCCTCAAGGGAGTAAAATAAACGGCGTTAGCTTTAGGCTTTCGGTTGCGTCATTACAACTATCAATATATCAATACAATGGCAACAGTTTGCATAATGTGAGATACCAAGTGCGACTGCCTGGCCTAGGCCAGTGGCGATATAATATTATGTTTACGTTTTTTTTTAGAAGGTTGCTTTTTTTTTGCTGTAGTTTGATCACATCCATTTAGAAATGAAACAGTTTGTGAGCCATGTCCATTTGAATTTGGCCTTTAATTCAGAGCACAGTTGCAAAAAGGCTTACTATTGTACTGAATTCAGTACAATTAGACTTTCCCGAGTACGCAAGTACCACTTCCCAATTTTCGGTACTATTTGTATCTACTAATTTAAATATTTGAAATTATATTTTTATATCTTTTAAATCAAAGGATTCAACAAAAATAAGCTGAACTGTTCCTTTGTTTAAAAATTCGGACTCATCGACCATCGTACATACTTCGTTAAAAATTGACTATTGAAACTTGTTGCACTCGAAGATTTGGAAAAAAGATTTGATTTCTGAGGCATTTTTTTGAACTCATTACAACGTTTTTCGCAAAACGATCAAGTATATTCAATTGTCCAATTTGTCTTAAGCTTTTTCCTGGTGAAAAAGTATTGAAATTATCAGTAATGAATATAGAGCTATATCTTACTGCGATAGAAATAGGTAAAGGAACATACTTCTATTTCGGAGTTTTGGGCTGAAATGGGCCTTGTGCAAAATGAATGCAACGAGTTCATGTTTTCAAATCCTACACCGCATTGTCCATGGTGCTTTTTGTATTCATTCTTCCGCAAACGTTTAAAGAATGTTTTCTTATCAAAATAGCTATTAAAAAAAAAAATACAACCAAAGCTAATGAATCGAATGCAGAATTTAAAATTAAGGCTGCCTCAGCTATGTATAGGTAGGTATATAAAACAAATTGATGTCGAGCAGCGTATGTACTAAGCTTCAGCTAAAAAATTAAATTTTCATTTCAGATTGTAATGCATGTATCTGTCACAATTTAGCGCGCCCATTAATGGTTCGGCACATTTTTTTTAAGCAAAATTTTGACAGATAATGTTGTTTTATTTTTTTTTTTGTTGTGTTTTTGAGTTGCGGAAAAGTAAATAAGGATAAGGTTTTTCAATGGCCGCGTTCCATTGACCGCTGGATGACTAGCGGCATGCCAAACTCCATATAAAAAAAAACTGACATTTCAGCATTTGCGCTAGAGCTCTAGCACATTTTGTGAAATATCATTTTCTGGGAAATTTTTCAATCTAGCACAAAATGAACTGCTAGATTGAAAAAAATAACGAACTGTTAAAAAAAAGTGAAAGTGCAGAAGTCAAATACATATTTCCAATTTGGTGTAAAATGGGAATTCAAGCTTCTATGTAATTAATATACATTGTATTTATTTTATTTATTTAAATTATAGTGTATTAATAAATATGCGGCATTATGGCCCAAAATACATTTTTGACTCTTATGAAGATGAAATAATACGAATTCAAATTGGTTTTAATGTCACTTTGCCGCTGCCTCTAGATCTCTAGCGCCAGCATTCCTCCATCAGGGATATTATGTGCTAGATGACTA
Organism: Cheilosia soror; assembly: GCA_949372485.1. Classification (NCBI taxonomy): domain Eukaryota; kingdom Metazoa; phylum Arthropoda; class Insecta; order Diptera; family Syrphidae; genus Cheilosia; species Cheilosia soror. The sequence continues at coordinate 126,428,718 of OX443561.1, forward strand.
GCGGTCAATGGAACGCGGCCAATGAACACCTCGATGAGGAATCCTTTCAAAGTGATAAATTTAAGATCAAGGAATATCAGACAAGGAAAAAGGAAAGTGAACGAAAATATAACACTTTTTCGCGTCGATGAATTTTTGAAGGAAGTTATTTTCAACGAACAGCTGTTTTCTGTGACCCTTCTATCCACAGCGCACTCTATGTCAAAATTTAGCTATGCTTTTAGTTAATGTTTGAAGAGAAAAATTGAAGAGCAGCTAAATTTAGTTCCGCTCGACCCGCGTACTAAGCTTTAGATTCAATTAAATGCGCCTTTATTACACCCTTCACTGGAAGGTAGGTATAGGTAAATATACACTTACATTTCGAACGTCAAGAAGAAGTCTTCTTATACCCCATAAGTCATAAATATTCTGAATCAGGGTGCAATTCTTTAGCCATGTCCGTCTATCCGTCCGTCGGTGTCGGTCTGTCTGTTTGTTAAAAACACAAAATAGTCCATAGTCCAACCAAACGAATCGACCTCGGCGAATGAAATTTTGTGAAAGGACTTCTTGCTTTTGGTACCTCCCTGCACACAAAACCATTATTAAGGCCCCGACCCATAGAATCCGTCGCATAGAATTCGTCGCATACGTTGACAGCCGATTACATATGAGAGACAGTTTCTCTCATTATCTTATATTTCCACCAATGAAAATGCTTACTCTCACGCTCTGCCAACTGTCAACGGTTCGACGGACAGAAAAGTAGAAAGTAAACCTACTTTATCCGTCGCATCCGGCACGTTCGTTGCTCATGGGTCATGGGTCACGTTCCATAAGCTACTGTGTATTCTATCAACCTGTCAGTCGAATACATTGCCGCAACGGATGTGACGGATTCTATGGGTCGGGGCCTTTAGACCCACGTACGTATGCATACACACGAACTCACATGCTTAATATTTTGCAAGACTTAAATGCTGATGGGGGTATCAAAGCAGGCCGATGATAACAGACTGATACTGTTTTTTTTTTGTTTAATAAAATATTTATTTTTTATGTTTTCGATTGGTTTTATACATTTAATTAATTTTGAGTACTATTCAGTACAATTTCTTTTCAGTTTTCAGTACAATTGAGAAAAGTCGATTTTCATCACTGATTCAGAGAATTCTGAGAATATTTTTGCCTTGACTGCCCCGAGAACTGTGAAATGGGACGTGATTCCGCAAGTCATCAGCGTACATTTGTTTCCATAAACGTTGCTATGGCTTGGAATGGAACCCAAATCAGGGTAATTTTGAACTGATGAAGCGGGACCACCTCCTTTTAGCATTCTGGCACTAATAGTGAGGTTATATTACTTGGCTCGATAGCCTTGATGATAGCTTCTGCTAATAAAGTTTCACCTCGAACAGACTAGCGGTATCCAGAAGTTTTGAGACTTATAGAAAATACCCCCACCTCCCTACACAAGTTCATGTTCAAACCGTCCTTGTAGATTGTTAAATTTGAGTCCCTAGTCTTATTAATTTAATCTTGTAGGAAATTGTACTCGTTTTGTGAAACGCCAACTAATGATTAGAATGGTGAAGACCAACCTTAATTCATTATTGTTGCTTCGTGGTGTTTTTATTCATTCGACGATTTGTACATTTTGACGATTAAAAATTGCGTCGTTCAAAGCCGTATCGTTTTCGTAGCTGCACGACCAATTCGTGACATGACGGTGACGATATTATTGGAAAGAATTAATTGGCTGATAACAAAGACTTTATACTTACTTAGATGGCGCTACAGTCCGGGGTGGACCTGGGCCTTTATAGTGTATGAAATTTTCTATATTCTTCGCACTACTTTGGATTTTTTTTTTTTTTTGAACAAGCTAACAAAATAAACTGTCGAATAAAATTGTATAAATTGTTTGTATTTACAGAAATAGTTAACGCCCATATAGGAAGTCCCAATTGTTATTCTAGGAAGTTCAGAATTTCAGGGGATCGAACCTCGAACAACCCCCTCAGTAGTAACCGCACTCAATGGCTTGCCTGACTAAAATATTTCAACGGGTTTCTCTCTAAAATACCAGATTTTTTGATCGACTTTATGAACCGAACCGAGCAATATTACCAGTTTAAAATTAATGGAAAGCGTATTCAACTTTGGTCTTTCTATATCGCCGTGGTTTCCTTTTATCAAAGGAAAGCTTTTCAATATTCCTTCGGAGCTTGATCGTATAAAAAAAAATAAATAAATAAATAGGTGGCGCAACAGGCGGGTGACACCCAAGGCCTAGCTTCTTGCAACCATTCGTTTTGTGTGAGTTTCAATTTTTGGGACGAATGGAAGGGACCTACAATTTTATGCCGAGTCCGAACGGCTGAATTGAGAAGCTTTTTCATGACAGTCATACTCTCGGATGTTTGTCAGACGTTCGCGAGAGGTGGCGCAGTAGAAAAAACTTTTAAGATGTAATTTAGGTTTTTCCGGGGATCGAACCTGGGATCCCTCGCACAGTAGTCCAGCACACTAACCACTGCGCTACTGCGCCCACAGCTTGATCGTATAGGTGCATGCAAAAGTAGGTACGAACCCTACCTAGTGCCATATTTATTCCGAATTTGTTATGAAAATGTTCCGAAACTTCATGTGGTTTTAAAGTAAACTTTATCCTTCCTCACAATAGAAAAATAAAATTATCTCCTTTGTAAGGAACTTTTCGTTTATCTTGTTAAAGTTTCAGTAAAAAACTAAATAAAACGCCCAAAGATAAACTGAATATTTTTCAACGCCAGAAGGAGGCAACTTATAGATGTAACTACGAGTAGGTAGGTGCATTTTTTGTCTCTCAAACTTTTTTGTTTTTTTTTTTTATTGACTAAACTTTTTTCAACTTGAACGGCTGGCATGGCAGTGGAAACCTCTTGTTTTCCAAAGTGACCGGCATGCATTTCGATAATCGTTTCAGGTTAATTGAGAATCATTTATGAGATCCAATCGCACAATTAGATGAAACTTTATTTAAGTGCAATCGTTCATTATCTAGCCGATTGCAATTTGCAATTATAGGTTCCTTCTGTCCGAGAGAGAGAGAGTGAGAGAAAGGAACCTGATTAATGGCGAATCCTTAATTCTGATTGCATGCCAAGGTGAAATTATACCCAAGAAGGGAGCTAAATGCAATTGCTTTTATTATCTAACTAAGCCGTTCGTGTTTACTTTAATGAGTGAATGGTTTTTGGCACAAAGAGTGTGCACCTATCTGCGGGAAGGTGGTTATTTTTTAAAAGAGGACAAGACAGGTATAAGTGGATGGATAATTTTATTTTTTTTTTTTTTTCAATTTGTTGGCAAATTTTGATATAAACGAATTTCATTAGGCAAAGTGCTTTGGCGGACAACTAGTTGAATGCAATATCTTTGTAATTGGGGGAGCAAATTTCTTTTTCGGACAAAGAGTGACCTTTAAGTCGCATCTATTGAGGAGGAAACTAGAGTAAGGCAAAGCTAAGTAATGAAATTTAAAAAAAAGAGCTTATAAATGATGGGTGTGGTGTGGGTGCCTTGATCAAATGCATTCTTGTGTTTAGAGCCTAATGAGTCCGAAGATAATTCGCATGCAAGTGGACTTTAGTCGCATTCTCTGGCTGTTTGGGTTGCTCTCTCTACATTCTACAGAAATTCAAGCACAACTTTTGCCCATTTCGGTTTCCGTTCAAAAATAAGTTTTGGCCGCACAGTTACTTTACTATAGCTGTGAACGACGCGACGTTCGCTAAGAGCTCTCCGCCAAATGCCCTACGTTTTTCACGTTGCTGGACTTCTAAAAATCGTTCGACACGGTGGACTGTGGACAATTCAATGCAAATGTATGACAGTAGGAAACCTAATTTCATCATTTAATGGAGTACCTTTCGAGGTTCCACAGGGTTCTATTCTCGGTCCATAGTTTTTTCAATTTATGTGAACGAATTCCCACAACTGATAAAACCTTGCACCTTATCAAGCGAGAACTCTTTCATCTACAGGTAATTAAAAAAAACTGGCCCAGTGCGAGTATCACTCCCGCACCCAAGGTTCCGTACTTGGCCAGAGTTGGTGTCTTGAAAACGTTAGTGCGTCGATTGTTCTTTGATTTGATAGACCTAGGTACAAAATTAAACAGTTTTTTGTAGGAAGGAACATTTTTTTTAGCAAATTATTGTCGTTTGAGGTTTTACCTGATGTTGTGTGCAAATTTCATCCTTTAACGTCAATTAGTTCTTGAGATAGACCTAGGAACAAAAATGGCTTTATTTATTAGTAAAAATTCTGTTCAAAGTTCACAATTTGACAGATCTTGGGGAAAAAATCTAAGAAGTCAAAATCAATGTATGTAGGCGCAATCATTTTATCGATTTGAAGCCCGCAGATGACAGCTTTTGTACAGATCTCCTATAGAGAGCCATGTCTAATATCTATAGTTTTGCTATTCCTGACAATCTCATTCGGCAGTGCAGGATTGATCGTCATCGGAAACGGTCCTTCGATATGAAGGACCTTCTATGCCAAAAGAGGACTTAGACAAGGTGGCGCCCTCTCATTTGACTTTTTCAACCGAAACGATACGTTTCCTTGTAAACAATAAAAAAATTAGAAATGTTTTTGGCGAAAATTCGCTTTGCATATACTGAACCTCGCAATCATTCCAAATCCTACAGTTACCACAGGCAGAGTGGTTACAGAGGGCAGCATTCCTTCCCATACAATTACGGTCATTTGTTTTACGGGCGTGTTTGATTTACAGACTTTTGAAAGACGGGCTTTTGGAAACGGTCATTTGGAAACACGCTGTTGAATTGCAGGCAAACGTACCCAACCCTTTTTCAACATGATACTTGAAAGGGTTGGACAAAATTCAAAAGTCAACACCTTTCAACAATCTTTCAAAAATCTATGCCCCTACTAGTATATGAATGTCAACGATATTGACATTATTGGCAGAACACCGCAGGCATTCGCTGGTGTCTACGCTAGTTAAAGCTCTAAAAATCGCAGTCTTTTGAGTATTGCAGTAAATTGATTAAAAGTAAAAATTTTGGAATCTTTAGACTTCACTTAAGTTATATGACTTCAAAATCGAAATCCCAGTATTTTTTGAAGTCTTAAGTAATGCAATCACCTGAAGCAGTCAAAAGACTTGAAGTCAAAAGAATGCAATACTTAATGGCAATAATAATGGCATTACTTAAGACTTCAAAAAATACGGACACTTCAATTTTGAAGTCAAATAACTTAAGTGAAGTATGTATTTTGCTGAAATATTAATAAGCAATCAAATGACTTCGACTTCAGCGAAATATTAAAATACTAAAGTATTGCAGTCTTTTACAGCTATGATGCTAGTATTGAAACAGAAGCTGTCAAAATTAATCTAGCGATAAATGAAGGCAAAATAAAGTCATTACTCATAATAGACAGCTTTAATTTTGAGATTAGTAAGGAATAGTAGAGCATTATCCCGAACAACTAAGGCGATTCAATGACCCCGATCGTACCAGTTCTGCTATATGGCGCTAAAGGTTGGTAAAATATAATTGACGGAAGTCAACCAACTTGGAGAACGCAATTGGAGTAGCTAATTGGAGAGGTTTGTTAGTGAAGGTCCATGAGGTTCACCCAGAACTGCATCAGAACTGCCCCAAGGAGCTGTCTATCTCTGGCCATCGCCGTTGCCTTCAAATTACCTTAATTTGGAAATTGTCAATCCTATTCATATAAAATATCGCTGGTGTAGTTCAGCCTTTACTTGAAAAACGAAATAAGTTTTTGAGAAGGAGGTAATTTTAGTGAGTAAAAATGGGGCACTACTTTAGGCAAGACGAGAACCCACGTCCAGCCAATGAAGAACCAGTTACAGCACCCAGTATAGAAGAATTTGGCTTAGCTATGCAAAAGCTTAAGAATAAAAAGGTCGCAGGCTCTGTTAGTCGGCTCTCAGATTGAGGCAACATTCAATAAGCAACTGGCAATAGGAAACACGCAACATTATCGCTCACAATTATTTTACTTTGAATTATTGCTTATTGCTTGTTGCCTCAATCTGAGAGCCGCCTTACTTTACCAATGGAGCTCTTCAAATACGCTGGTGATGTTGTGGTAGTGAGCATGCCCTGAATCATCAACAAAGTATGTGTGGAAGAAAACAGGACTGATGACTGGCGTATCAGCTCCATATGCCCCATTTACAAAAAAGGCGATCATATGTCTTGCAAGAACTAGCGAGGCAAATCCCTGCTTAATGTCGCATATAAGATCCTAGCCAACGTAGAATGTGAACGTCTTAAGGCGTTCTTCAACACACAAATCGGCACGTACTAGTGGGCTTCCGGACCGGCAGATCGACTGTAGACTAAATTTTCACACTGAGCCAAGTCCTGAAAAAGACCAACGAATTTTAAGTCGAAACTTACGATAAATAAAAAACTTACTTGTGGGCGCAGTAGCGCAGTGGTTAGTGTGTTGGACTACTATGCGAAGGATCCCAGATTAAGGTTTTTTCTACTGCGCCACCTCTCGCGAACGTCTGACAAACATCCGAGAGTAATGACTGTCCTCAAAAAGCTTCTCAATTCAGCCGTTCGGAATCGGCATAAAATTGTAGGTCCCTTCCATTTGTCCCAAAAATATAAACTCACACAAACGAATGGTTGCGAGAAGCTAGGCCTTGGGTGTCTACCCACCTATTTATTTATTGATTTTTATTCATCGACTTCAAAGCCGCGTATGATAGCACACATCGTCATGAGATCTATATGGCGATGGCCGAATTCGAAATCCCGGCAAAACTGATTCAGCTGTGTCGTGTGACACTGAAATCAGCTCCTCCGTACTATTTCAAACATGCACCCGGTTTCGGCAAGAAGACGCGCTATCATGCGACTTCTTCAATCTCGTACTGGAGCAGATAGTGCAGAGGGTAGGTGTCAACATGGAGGGCACTGTCTTTAACAGGTCCGTTCAGCTGCTGGGGTATGCGGAAGATATTGATATCATCGGTCGCTCCCAGCGTGCCGTGAAAGAAGTGTTCACGGCGATTGAAAAACAGGCGAAATCCGTTTGCCTTGAAGTAAATGAGGACAAGACAAAGTAACACGTAACTATTGCAAGCAACAATTTCGAGGTAGTTGAGGAGTTCACCTATACCTCGGAGTAAACATGAACACTACGAATGGCACCCTAGTGGAAATCCGACGAAGAATTACCCTAGGAAACCGTTGCTACTTCGGTTTGGCAAAACAATTGGGCTTCAAAACTCCTAACTCGAAGTACGAAATGTGTGCTCTGCAAAACCCTTATACTGCCAGTTCTGCTTTATAGAGCCGAGTGCTGGACAATAAGCAAGAATAGGGAGAGGTTATATGGTCGAATGGAGGAGAAGATACAACCGGCGAACTTTTTGAGTTGTATCTTTGGATCTAGTCCAAAGAGCCAAAACACATCGACTACATTGACTCGGCCACATCGAGCGAATGGACAATAATGCTTCAGCAAAGAGGTTCTTCGAATGCTAGCTCCCAGGTTCGAGAAGACAAGGAAGACCGAACCTCCGTTTTAAAGGCCAACCTATCGCGGATGTCACATGCCAGATCGCTTGGTCGTGCCCGGGATCGTTGAGGATGGAAGGCTGCAGTGTCTCAGGCGGGAGCCCAATAAGAAGAAAAAGAAGAACTTTGGGCACGAACCGTCATCAAAGATTTCCACCTACCGAGGAGAAAAAGTCGCATATGGGTTTCAAGCTTCTTTCTATAAACAATTTTATTTCTTTATTTATTCACTTGATTCAAATGCAGGCATTGTGTAAGATAATATTTTATCGCAAACATCTAGTTACATAACAAATCGATCGTCAACTACAACAGCTATATCAGCGAGCAAAAAAAAAATGAACAATTACACTGTCATATCAGCTGCCAGACGGCTGGTCATTGCCATATAAAAACTAAATCAAAAGCAAAATCGGTTAAGGTTAACTAAAACAATTTCATCTCTGCTTCGGTTTTATTTTTTAAAAATTCTATAATACCTGCGGCACACAACTAAAAATAGTTTTTGTTATCTTTTGGTTATTTGAGTGAATAAATTTGCATAATTAGATATTATATTCAACGGATCACGTGGATTCTACAAAACACACCGTCATAGATATGTAAACAATCTAGCGTTGTAACTTTGATGCTAATGAAGGCACGGGCGGGTTGTAGATACTGCTGGGTTGGGTTTTATATCTAGTCATACACTTTTGTTTCTATGCGAACGTAGTGCTAGGGAAAATATGTATGGAAATAGAGCAGTTTCACTGTGAGAACTGCGCGAGGAAATTATGCTTTCTATACCGTAAATCATGCATTTGCTGGGGTAAATTCGGCATGAATATAATTTTCGCCGCTGCTGGCAATTTTAATTGCGTGAAAAGTGTTTTACACTTACAGAGAAAGAATATGCTTTTAGTTTGAATGATGGTTGCAAAATATTCCAGCAACGTAAGTATGGTATTTGGAACGCCATTTTTAATGAGGTTTTGCGTAGATATTGTGGGCCATTATTATGTCGTAGATACATTTGAGTTACAAGAACCAATGAGTTAGATTTCTATTCTTATAGTAACATTGTTTTAATTATTTTAACGGAAGATGTAATTCTCATTAGAGCAGACACACTAATATGTTTATGGGTAAGTTCTACTAAGTGGTTAAAGTAACTTTAATAATATGAAAGTTAATAGATAGTAACTTTCTTTAAGGAAATAAACAATCAGCCACCAACCCACTTTCAAAAGACGTTGTTATTTTGCCATTTTCTAAATGGAAATAGTTGTGAAAAAATTCTGGTTTTCAAAATTGCCCTAAAGTATGTATTTTTCTTTTTGGTGGTAGATTATTTAACCCAACTTACTTAGATAGCGCAAAAGTCCGGGGTGGACCTAGGTCTCAACCAACACGCCTCTCCAGTAAGCCCGATATGTGGCTAACCGCTCCCAGTGGCGCACTCCAAGTTGGTTGAGGTCCGCTTCCACTTGTGCGCGCCACCGAAGGCTAGGTCTTCCTATACTGTGTTGTCCCTCTTGTTGGAGTCGAAGACTCTTCGGGCCAGAGCGTTGGCCTACATTTCCTAGCCATCTTAGTCGACTGATGCATATACTTTTCTGACCAGGTCGGTGTCGTTGTACAGCTCGTAGAGTTCGCTTTTAAATCTCCTCCTCCAAAGCTCGTCAATGCAAACGGGACCGAAAATCACTCGAAGAAATTTGTGTTCAAAGCGACCAAGGAGATCTTAATCCGATTTTGACAACGTCCATGATTCTGCGGCATAAAGCAGGACTGGGATGATGAGGGTCTTATATAGAGTCTCCTTGGAGTTTCTCGACAAGGCCTTACTAACCAATTGCCTTCTTAGGCCAAAGTAACAGCGGTTGGCAAGTGTAATTCTTCGCTTGATTTCTGATGTAATGTCATTTTCAGAATTAATAGCGGAGCCGAGGTAGACAAACTCCCCAACTACCTCACAATTAAAGCTGTCTATCGTGACGTTCTGTCCGATTCGTCGACGTTGTGTGTGCCTTCTTGTTAACAGCATATATTTCGTTTTGCCCTCATTCACCACTAAATCCATTTTTGCCGCCTCTGTAGTGATACAGATACTTCTCCCAATTAGGTCGATGTCGTCAGCGCAGCGTATGCAATTAGTTGCACAGACTTTTGGAAAATTGTGCCCCTGGTGTTGGCTTGCGAGTTTCGCACAATTTTCTCAAGAATGATGTTGAAAAATTCACATGACAGCGCATCACCTTGCCTAAATCCTTTTTTGACATCAAAGGTCTCGGTGAGATTATTTCCGACCTTTACGGAGCAGCGAGCGTTCTCTATCGTCATTCTACACAACCTGACAAGTTTGGCAAGGATGCCAAAACTAGACATGGCTCCGTATAGCTTGTCTCTATAAATACTGTCATATGCGGCTTTAAAATTGATAAATAGATGGTGAGTATCAATTTAGACTTCTTGGGCTTTCTCCAGGATCTGCCGTAGTGTGAATATTTGGTCGGTTGTGGACTTACTGGGCCTAAAACCGCACTGATAGAGTCCAATAAGTTCGTTGACAAATGGTTTCAGGCGTTCACACAGTACGGAAGACAGGATTTTGTAAGCGATGTTAAGGAGACTGATGCCTCTATAGTTGGCGCAGTTTAGAGGGTCTCCTTTCTTATGGATCGGGCAAACAATGCTGAGGCTCCATTCATCAGGCATACTTTCCTCTGACCAAATTTTAGAGACGAGTTGGTGTATGCTCTCTACCAAGTCATCCCCTGCTGCCTTAAAAAGCTCGGCTGATAAACCGTCCGGTCCTGCAGCTTTGTTGGACTTCAGCTTGGATATTGCTATCCTTACCTCATTTTGGTCAGGTGGACGGAAGTCTTGGCTTTCATCGCCCAGGTTGAATGGTTCATTCTGCCTGACAGCGGAATTTGTGTCGTCTTGTTCGTCTCTACAGGTCTCTGTTCGGGTCTTGTTCCCGTGACACGTTCTTTTTACCTTTTGGTAAAACTTCCGAACATTGTTCCTCGAGTAACACCTCTCTATTTCCTCGATCGCGCGCTTCTCATGCTCTTTCTTTTTCCTACGGAGAAGCCGGTGTTCTTCCCTCCTTTTTTGCTCGTAGAGCTCACGAGCTGCTCTCGTCCTTCTCTGCAGCGCCGCTTTGTAGGCCAGTTGCTTTGCTGCATGTGCTTGCCGGCACTCTTCATCAAACCAGGGGTTTCGCGGTAGTGGTCGGGTGAAACCTAGCACATCATTTGCGGCTTTTCTGATGGCTTCTTGGCATCGATGCCACTGGGCTTCAGCACTTGATGCTGGCTGCACAGGACTTCTCGAGAGGTTGAGGGAGACGAGATCGGCCAAAGTTGTGGCGGTTTGTTCCGTTTGTAGCCGTTCAACGTTGAAACCTAAATATCTACTTTTAATAGTTGTTCCGCGATCCTAAACATCCTGGCTAACTTTTACAAAGTCACAATGATGTTCGTCATTTTTATAAAAAAGTATCTACGTCAAAATATTTAAGTTGAAGGTTAAATATGATAACTATTGGTAAGGCCCGTTATCTTTATTGTATTTTTGTCCAAAATAAAATTTTGAGATTCGAATATCTCAACCTCAGTACCTTGCATACCATATTTATTAGCCCTTCGTAGCGCAGTGACTCATTTTTCGCTAAAATTTTGAAAAAAGACGCATTACATAAAAACAACTAAGTAAAAAATTATAAAAAAAATAATATTTAATTTTTTTTATTTATTTATAAACAAAAACCATATGTTGCAGATGTGCAACACTGCGCCTTAGCTTTCTATTTTTTTACATAACTATTTACAGTGGAACTCTTTGAAACAATTGTTTGTTTTATTAGAGCATAAGCCTATTCCACACTTTTCACATTGTGTTTGTGTGAAACCAGTGCAATTGGGCATTTTACTCCGAACTCTCTTCTCTCCCCATACCGGCCAATGGCTCATTTGGTCTTGCCGAACTTCCTTGGGCGGGCGTGTTGAGCAGGGCCTTTCTTTTTCTTTGCCTGCAGACCTTGTTCAACCTCTGATGTTCTTTTGCTCGGCCTTTGTTTTATGCCCACTTTGCAAAGTGCTTCAGCTACTTCCAATCGAAAGTCTGCGGCGTCCAAATTTTCAGACCGGCCAGCTTGTTTGTTGACCCGACGATAGAGTAGCCACGCATTTGCCATTGCCATGTCAAGAAGGTGGTAAAACAAACGCATATACCAAAATTTGCTTCTAAGTAAAATTTCGTGTCTAGCAATAATGCTATCCATCAAGTCCACTCATCCCATGTGACGGTTGTATTCGGCTACCACAAATGGTCGTTCAATCGCCACATGGACTTTGTTGATTTTATCATATCGTTGAACATTGGATGTAGGGTTCTTACCTGCAAAATTTGACGCCAGTGAAACAATTTTGTTGTCTTTCCAAGCAGTTGTTCAAATCTGAATCCCATTGTGATCGCCAACAAACTCAACTAAAGTACCCCTTGCTTGTTTTTTAAAAAATGATTCATCGGGTAGTTTACAATTGGGAACTCTATTTCTCCTCACTGTTCCAAGACTATGAATGCCTCTCCTAGCCAAAAATTCGATAAGCGGCAAGGAGGTATAATAGTTGTCAAAGTAAAGCCTGTAGTTACAATTGTTTGGTATTTGGCTCGCCAAACGCACAACAACATTTGAGGCAGCACCCAATTGTGGCTCGTCTTCGCGTAAAATATTTTCTGGACCACTGTAAATTTCGAAATTGTAGCCAAAACCACTAACTCCGCACAAAACGAACAGTTCGAACCCCCATTTGTGAGGCGTGGCTGGCATGTATTGCCTCAGAATGCTTCGAGCCTTGGTTGAGCACATCTGCTCATCTACAGCCAAGTACTTTTCTAGGGTCACTTTCGAAAAGCGTTCGTTTAGCTTTTCCATGAGTGGTCTTACCTTATAAAGCCTATCACTTCCGGGCTGGGTGTAAGGCAACATCTTGGAGTTGTCATTGAAATGCAAATTTTTTCGCAAACGCTCAAATTTCTTTAGTGGCATAGTGTCTTTGATTATAGATATTCTAATTTTGTCGGACCAGTAAGTCCTTACATTCAAAATGCGTACTATACCTAGATGTGTATAAAACTACTCCAATAAATTGACGTATATCGACACTTTCAGCATTTATCGGTTTGTTTGGGTCTTTTGTATTCTCTATTATGTTGGTTTGATCACGTATAAGATCGACAATTTGTTCAGTGAAAAAATATGAAAAAAAACTGATATGGCGTTTCTAATTCCAGGAGTCCATTTGGAAGATCCTCATTGCCTAAAAAAATAAGCTGCTCTTGATTGAGCTCAAGGTTTTTTTCTTCCATATAACATTCGCTTTTGTTGGCTTCGTCTCTGCATTTCTTGAAATCCCACGAGAAGTTGACGGCTGAGGTGGAGGAGATTGAACAGCAGACTGCAAAAAAGTTTCTGGTGTTGGTGGGTTGTCCGAATCGTTTCCTGATGAGCTATCTTCCTGGGGAACAAATGTAGGATCCTTATCACATTCATCGGAAGAAAAATCAAGGTCGTCTTCACTTTCGCACCATGAACTAATTATCTCCTCAAGCTGTTGGTTACTTAGAATGTTTTTTCGATGCGGTCGCATTCTGCAAGATGTAAACAATTTGAGGTTATGTCTACTATACTGGGCCGAATATATCTGGGTTGTGGCTTGTTCAACGCGCAATGTTGCAGATGTACAACAATACGACTTTTACCAACCACGGTCTTTCTATGTTGCAAAACAAAACACAAAATTTACGTCTAATATAAACTTACTTTGAAAACAAAACAACTTCTTTTGAAAAAAACTGGTTTTATGATAATTTCCCACAAATAATGAAATCAGCTCAAACACAGACTTCGGCTTTATGCAAAAAAACAACTTTGACAAATGATAACGGAAACGGGGACCAAATGACAAATAGAGAGAGTGAGAAATGATCGCACTGCAACATTGCTCTGATTTGAAAAAACATGGGAACATACAATTTCTATACAGTAACAGAGGTATGTTGCAGATCTGCAACACAGCGCAACGAAGGGTAACTATTTTCTTAATCCACTACCCGATATTTAAAACAACGATCTTTGGGACTATTGCTCCTATAACCATATTCAAATCCAGTCAATATGCCTACATCAACGATTGAAAGTGCTTCAGGCATTTTCCACTATATCCTTCCGCTCAATAGTTCGTCGTTTCAATTCCCTCTACATCTATGAACTTATAGTTTACCTTAAGATGAACATATCCGTGCACTTCTCCTCTCATCAGCAAGTACACTTGTCGATGTCACCCTTCAAGCATACTATGCATACGATGCCTCCCTTATAGGTGTAGACTATGTCTAGCTGACGGCAAAATGACAAAGGTGAATGTATCTGACACCCCGTCAACGTCTATATCGCATTTATCTTTCGTCTTAAGGTATCCGCATAAGGTATCATTGTTTTGCTCTAGGTAGTCCTCCTTTGGAAAAGAGAAAGACATTTCTCACGAAAAGTGCTTATCATTGAGATTATTTTTGTTTCTCTTTCTTTTTTATTATCGTTTGCTTGATGACACTTGAGAAATCCGTGTTGAAAAAAAAAAACAATACAAAAAGTTTCCAATAACCAATATATGCGCCGTGCCGCGCCGCACCGTCAGGGGTGTTGTAAACACGAAACTCATACACGCAAAGCATTTAGCCGATTACAATAGGAAATGTCTACTAAACTTACACGCAATCGCCTATACGTTTCGGTAAACGCATTCATAATTTAATTAGAGGGAATCACTTTCGGTGTTGCTAATGGGCCCCCATAAAATAGGTGTAATAAAACCAATAACGCTAAACGGGTGATGTTGTCAGGTTTGTTTTCCAAGAATCTTTATTTCTGTTACTTTTGAGCGTCAAAACTTTGTGCTTTAAGATAAAGAGAATTTTATGCGAAAAGTTTTTTCGGAAGCGTGTTTGGTATCACGTTAACCAATGTTTGTCTAATTTCACTTATTGCCTATTACCGTACATAGAAAAACAACCCTCAAGGTGATTTTTTTATTTTATAGTCGGCTAGTGGCGACTTACGTTTAAAAGAAAATTGAATTTCTTTCGCAAGAGCGCAAGCTTCACCTTCACCTTCACCTTCTCTTAAGGCGTCACACGAAATACGATTTTACATCCAATTTATCGTGGAAAATCAATTAATCCAATCAATGTCATGTCCATGTCCATATGCCTAAGCTGTGTGTGTGCTTTGCTCGTGCTGACGTAAAGTAGACATAACGTTAAAAGTCGAAACATTCAATCTGTCGCTGATGCGTCTTATACTCTTACATAAGAATGTAACGCGAATAGCAAAGCAAAGAAAATTAATTTCGAATTTAATGAACCTGCGCCCAAGCACTGAATCTAAATCTCTAAAAGTTCATTGATCCTCTAAAAGAACACGTCGTCTGTCAATTTGTCTTAGCTGGGAATTTCCGCAACTGAGCACGTAAAATTTGCTGCAGAATAAAAGAAACAAAATAAATCATTGGCTCCTTGGACATTTTTATTTACTTTATCTAGTGGATGGATATGTCGACGAGAAGCAAAGACGAGACGACATCTTCAGTTTCAGTCCAATCACGGTGCCTTATACCACATGCGACACATTTTGTAAGGACACTTTTGTTTTGATTCTATATTGTTTTTGGTGTGCTCTTCATTTTTATTGTTTGTGCTTTTTACTTTGATAGAATGTATCTAGCTAGATGTGTTCAAAGGGAAACAATTTTGTCGCATCGATTTGCATATCTTAGAATTGGGAATAACAATTGGAACTCAAGTTGGCAGCGTACCAATGTTTTAGTTTTTTTGGTACACGACAAAAGAGGTGACAGCGTGCATAGCTAGACGTTTACTTTTTTATCGAAACGGTTTTACTTTCTGGCTACATAAACGAAAATAAAACCGACAAAACATTGGTGGGTTTGGTTTAGTTTTTTTTAAATGTTTAGAAAAAAAAAAAGAAAAACGAGAGCAAATGGGGGAGAAATGCGACTTTTTAACAAACCAAAAACATCCAGCTCCCACAAAAAAGACGATGGGTCTTGGACGACCTCCAGCGAAGATTCGCTCAATCTACTGCTTGAGACTCATAGCTCCCATGTGGTTACTCGAACTTCAATAGTCCATTGGAACAAATAATTATCCCCTCAAATACAATTACACAAAGTAAACTAAACTGGACCATCCACAGCTTCAACCTTCAAACCATATAAATCCGCGGGACCTGACGGCATAATACCTGCTGAACATTCAGAAATCAACGGACATAATCTGGCCGATGTTTTAGACAATCTTGAAAAGTTGTCTTGATCTGGTATATATCCCAAAGATATGGAGAGTTGTCTTCATACATCATACCCAAAGCAGGTAAATGCTTCCACACGAATTCTAAAGACTTCAGGCCTATTAGTCTATCATCATTCCTTTTAAAAACATTAGAACGACTGATTGATATCCAAGGCGCAACAGTATCGATAAGAAACTACTGTCAGCGGCCCAGCATGATAAATCAGTGGAGACGCCATTACACCTGTTAAGCTACGTAACGCACTTATGGACGCAAGCAATTGAACAACACGGCGAATCCAGAGCCGTAGCCTTGGACATATCAAAGGCATTTGACCGAGTTTGGTATAGAACCCTATTAGGCCAGTTGGCGTCTTATGGATTACCACAACAACTCTGCGGATGGGTGCAAAATTTTCTTCTGGGAAGATCGATCCAAGTTGTTGTAGATTGTGTATCATCTAATTCGTTTGCTATAAATGCAGGAGTGCCTCAAGGGTCTATTCTTTCTCCAACTCTATTTCTTCTCCACATCAACGATTTGCCTGGATCGACAAATAATAATATCTACAGCTTTGCAGATGGCAGCACTCTTATATCCTCCATCTCGAACAGTGGTCCTGTGAATGCGGCTACACAGTCACACAGTCAGAGATGTGAACAAATTAGTTCTCTAAATGATGATCTGGACAAAATCTTGATGTGGGGAAAAGGCAACTTGGTTGTATTTAATGCAAACAAGACACAGCTCAGAACTTTTTCGAGGAAAAATGCATCAACAGTTCCTCAGATCCAAATGGATGACCATCCAATCCATCCCAAGGACTCAATGCACCTTCTAGGAGTCACAGTCAATTCAGGAATCACATGGAAGAACCACATATCCTATATCGCATGATCGGCGTCCGCTATGTTGAGCTACCTATTTAGAGCAAACAAAGCACAGGTTAGATCAGGCCTGGAATATTGCTCCCATATATATGGAGCTCGGCCCCAAAACATTCACTTAACCTACTTGACAGCATACAGAGACGAGCAGTTCGACTTATTGGAGACCATACACTCACATCGAATCTGCAACCGTTGGTGCACAAAAGAAAAGTCGCTGACCTTTGCTTGTTCTATAGGTACTTCCATGACAGATGTTCCGAGGAACTCAAGGACATTATCCCTCGAAATGCAACTTTTGGGCGTCCCACAACACAGGCAGCTAATGCTCATGACATGCCCATACAGTACAATTGACAACCACGCCGAGGACATCAACTTTCCAAAACTCCTTCTGTTGCAGGACAAGCAAACTTTGGAACTCGCTTCCTGGGGATATATTTCCAAAAGGCTTCAATTTGCAGCACTTTAAATGCAGAACTAACATACATCTGCAAGCATCTCGGGACACTGATAATGCTTCATCAGATTTGCCTTTCCCTGGAGAATTTAAAAAAAAAAAGTACGTAATATCGAATACTCCCTGTTCCATAAGGATTATACGATGGTCGCCTTCCTTGACATAGAAGATGCTTTTAACAACGTCAATACATCAGCGATAGCAGATGGGCTTTCAGTTCTGAATGTCGACAGCTCACTTTCTCAACTGGTTAGGTGTCCGCAAGAAGATGTGTTAGTAGAGGCACTCCACAAGGTGGTGTTCTATCCTCTCTTCTTTGGAATTTGGTGGTCAACGAATTAGTACTGATAATCCTGGAAGGTGAAGGATGCACTGCGATCGCTTATGCAGATGATGTTGCTACAGCTGTTTCAGAAATGCACTTAAATACTCTAAAAGAGCTTCTACAAAATGCTTTAAATGAGCTAGATAGCTGTGCGAGTCGCTGTGGCCTAGGTGTGAACCCCCAGAAAACTGATCTGGTGCTATTCACCAGGAAATATAAAATTCCGACCGTCGACCCTCCCTCACTCAGTGGTATCAACCTAACTTTCTCTGCCAAAGCTAAATATTTGGGCCTTATCCTGGATAGGAAGCTTGGTTAGAGACTTAACATCCAAGAAAGAGTCAAAAAGGCTACAGTAGCACTTTTCACTTGCAAAAAAGCTATTGGTAATAAATGGGGTCTACAACCTCGAATAACCCATTGGCTCTATATCTCAGTTATAAGACCGATACTCACCTGTGGGATAATTGTCTGCTGGACAGCCTTGGAGAAAGCCATAAATAGCCACTATCTAAGTAGGGTCCAGCGCACAGCTTGCATGTGTATAAGCGGTGCACTACGCACAACTCCCTCTGCGGTACTGGGCATATTGTTTCATGGATTACCCCTTGATATTTTTAGCAAACAAATGACAGCCAGAGCAGACATTCGCATTAAAGCTATATTACAGTGGTCAAGGAAAGACGCCTCTATTCTAAAGAACTTCGAGATCTCACCAGCACCAGCCCATCTCTAAATTTTGACAGAAACTTTTTCGTCACTATCCCCTCCAGAGGAATCTGGAATGAGGAAACTTTTCCAGAAGATGAATCTCAATTCACTTCTAGTACACTGACGGCTCAAAAATTAAAGACGGATTTGGTGGGCGCGTTTTCTCTGAAACTCTTAATCTTAAGCTCTCCTTTCGTCTATCAAATCATTGTAGCGTGTTCCAGGCTAAAAGAAGTTTTATCTTGGCTCAAGAAAAACGTCATATCCGCCAAGGATATCTGCATATTTTCGAACAGCCAAGCAGCCATCAAATCCTTGGATTCGATCTCTACAACTTCTCTAGTAGCCCTCGACTGCCGATCGTATCTTACGGAAATGGCCGAACAGTTCAACATTTACATAATTTGGGTGCCGGGGCATAGGGACATAGGGACATTCCAGGGTATTGTAAGGCCGATAAACTCGCTAGAATAGGGACAACTCAACCCATTCTGCCGGATAAAGGCACTCTAGTCATACCAATCGCTATTTGCCAACAAAAATTGAAGCTGAATGCTATCGAGAGTAGAAATATTAGGTGGACAAGTGGCATTACTTGTCTAGCGATATAACAAAATATGCCTAAGCTGGATTTGAAACGCTCTAAGAAATTGATTTCTCTCAACAGATTGCATATCGGTACCACAATAGGTGTCATTACTGGAAACTGTCTGATAGGAAAGCAGGCCTTTTCGCGATCGACTTTTGCAGAAGCTGTATGGATGAGGAAGAGAAGAGAAACTATTCCTCACCTTCTTTGTTCCTGTCCAGCTCTCTACCCGTAGAAGGAAGCTCCACTTGGGAGCTTTCCATTGCAACGATTTGGGTGATCTGATAAACACAGACATCAGAAGCCTCTTACGCTTTATAAAGAGCTCAAAATGGTTCAACTAGTAGGGAGATCCTATAATATGATCTGTTTTTCGCGGTATCTCAATGGACCTATGTTGGTCCAAGTGTGCTGTCGTTTCCCTACTGGCAGCCACTTTCAACTAACCCTGAAAGTTTGTTAATACCTTAAAAAAACCTTCACCCTGACAGGCATTCTCCATTGCTGTTCTATAGCAAAACTTCAAGTGTGACAGTTGCTGTAAATTTCACGGTTAACTATTATACAAGCCCTTGGGCCCGCGCTTATCTCTGCAGAAGGTTACCCTTATAAACTGCCACGGTTATTCCCCATTTGAGGCCAAAAAATGCATCTATTTATACCGCAATTAGACAATTACCTACTTAAGATAAACAAAATTAAAACACGATAAGATACAAATCATTATTATAAGAAAAATATTCCAAAATAAACATTTTGATGAACTCATGCGACAAACTAATAACGCTGATGACGACCGACCGTGCTTAACATGAACTCTATTTAAACAATAATAATTATGTAGCTACGCTGTTTTGTGAGTATTGAATTGTTATCAGCTTTAATTTAACGTAAGTTTAGTTAATCTCCTTGAAAATAAATGCGGTTCTGGGTATACGTACACGTATGTAACGTAAGTGAAAGTCACGCTAAATGCAAAACATGTTCGGCTGGCCAATTTGCAATGGACGATTGGGAAAAGTGAATTTAGGTTGTAATTCCAGAAGGAGCTGATTAAATGATCGTGTCTGGCATGATCATATAAAGAGAAATAATTACAAAATTTATCTGTACAAGAATTTTCAGGTTTTCCTTTTGAAAGTGTTGCATCTTTTTGTCTTCTTTTTGTTGTTTTGAAATGTTGCCGATCGTCTGAACTACTAAAGTTGCTGCACAGGCTTTCATAAAATTCCGAGTGCATGTTTTATTGAGAGTCGGTCATAAAAGCAAGCGCAACAATTTGGAATAATAAATAAATTGTTGAAAGAAAGTATTGACAGGCTAGACGTTAAACAGGCAGCAACTAGATATTAGCAGGTACTCAAGGACTATAAGATGAATTGACAAATGTTGCTCTTAAAAAAAAAAAAAAAACATATTTTTGAGGGATAATGCGCATTACAATCCCAAAGGTTCTTCTCATCATTCATCTTTGTCCTTTCTTCAACATTTCGTAACCAATAAAATTTAAAATTACGGAGAAACACTTTCCATCAAATGCGGGATCTATTGTGGTGCCATCTAGCAATGATAGTGAGATGTCGGGTATTTTTATCCTCATTGACATACTGCTAGCAGCCAATTTTTCGTTTAAGCAAACATAAGCACTACCTCTATTGGTTCACGGCGGAGAGAAACGAAAATTTGGCAAATGTACACGTTGGCCTGCGATATCTGGTAGTGAAGAAAAGAACCCTATCAGACATACAGGAATCTGTCATCGGTAAGCGGTACGTGTATTTTTGTACAGATAATTTATTTATTTTATAAATGAAAAACCATTTTAATCGATGTAAACGCCTTGTTGGTCTAAATTTCAAGTATGTATTGTTTATGAAAAATAAAATAATCCCGGGTCCATAATATTATGTTTAAATCGTTTAAAAGTGGAATGAAAAACTTGTTTGGTTTCGTGTAAACAATTTTGTTTTTTTGGATAAGACTCTTTTACTGTTTAAAGTTCTTCAAATTATTGTTAATATTCCATTTATTGTGCAGCATTATCCCAAATACCAAGAGTGGACCCAACTAACCGAGATTTATCTCAGCTCGATCAATATTGCAAAATATTTTAGCGGCATAAAGCGGTCCATTCACGAAGGGGAGGAGCTCATCAAGGCTAGTTGGATCTATGCTATAGGTGTTATATCAGATTCAGCAAACAGTGATGTATGGTCTGGTCATAAATGCATGCTCGATGACCTTAAAACCCCACGAAATTAAACTAAGAATTTTATACATGCGGTTATTCCATTTTGTTCATATGAGTTGTATAGAGGAGGTACAGCACAATAAGACGCTCGATGCAACACTTTTTCTTTATTTTCCATTATTGTAGACTAGTTTGGAATTTATTTTTATGTTTTTACTTAACAAATGTATTTATTTTTCACGATATTTAATTATTTAGGTCCTAGCTATAGCTATCATTGAAATGCATCATTGAAAATTTTGTTTTCCGTTTTTAAGACGATTAATCAAACAATATTGGCTTTAGTTGGTATCAAAATAAAGGTAATCAATTGTGGAATTTTTTTACGAAAGAAATTACTTAAATTTGACTAAAACTCTTCTTTAAATTCAATTTTTATATTTCACTGATCGAAATCGATTTCAATGAACAGCTGATTCTCGTTTCTCCAATTTGGAACCCAATCGTTTCACTGATGTGTTCGATTCTCTTCCTATTATCAGCTGTCAGTTTTGCTTTCAATGATCAACTCTAACCTCAAAACCTAGACTCGTTTGTTAAAAAGTCACTGACAGGAATTTTTCAATGATTGCATTTCAATGAACAGCTGATTCTCGTTTCTCCAATTTGGAACCCAATCGTTTCACTGATGTGTTCGATTCTCTTCCTATTATCAGCTGTCAGTTTTGCTTTCAATGATCAACTCTAACCTCAAAACCTAGACTCGTTTGTTAAAAAGTCACTGACAGGAATTTTTCAATGATTGCTATGATAGCTATATATGATTTTCAATGATAGCTATAACTAGGGCCTTAATGTATCTTAGCTTCTTTTCCGTACATTTTTTCGCTCATCTGTCAGATTTCTATGTCTAGTAGGTTTCCCATTGTCGCAGCTAGGGTACACCCTCCATATCTCAATTCGTGCGATTTTGTTTGAGTGCTGAGTATGCCATCTGTTATAGAACGTTCGAAATAATTTGAAAAAGTCGTTATTTTGCGCAGTTGCAATGTTTCTACAATGGAAGGCACTGTCAACTGTGTTCTATGTACAAAATAGCAATGGCGCAGTGCGGCGAGTATATCCATGCATAAGAATGTATGTTTGCTCAGTTTTCTAAGCCCGTTTTGTTTTACGGAGACAGAGAGCTATTGCATGAGTTTACTAATGTCGTTTTCAATTGGGATGGGACCATCAAATTTTTATTTCAGATCTCAGATTTTTCGTGGCGAATGGAAATGGAACACGATAGCAGATTGATCTGCTTTTGTAAATGTATTAGTGCGTTATTAGACAGTACATCAGCTGTGCACATTTTTTTTCGTTTGTCGATGAAAATATACGAATTTAATGTGGGTAATCATATCAACGAAGATTTGAAATCCACAGATGACGAGGAAGAAGAAGAAGATGACGAAGATGATAATAATTGCTCCAAAATTAAGTCCATGTCAATTATTTACGTTTTTGTTCTGATTAATTGCCTTTCACGAGGCTTTTCGTAATTTTGTTTTGAAAACAAATTATGAATGACATAAACCAGCTGTGCAAGGTATATTGGTATTAGTGAGAGTGTGTGTAAATCTCGAAAATTATCGAGATCTGCAAAAAGTGATCCGAATCAAAAAAAAAAGATTGATTTTTTGTCCCAATGGAAAACATTGTCGTCGTCTGTAAAAGACGTCTGTAAAAGACGACTTATGTGGTTTTCCATTGGGACAAAAAATCAATCTTTTTTTTTTGATTCGGATCACTTTTTGCAGATCTCGATAATTTTTACATTTTGATTATCTTTTCTGTTAAAATTCTTTGAATTCGGTGACAGTAAGACGCCAAAGCATTGGGGAGAGGATTCCACATTTTTGTCATTTTTCTTACATCACTAGCCCCGATAGCTGAGTTGGGGAACCTGCAGTTAAGCGTGTTGTCGACTTAGCCTATGAATGACCCATTTACTTAATTATTATTTAGCGATTAAGTGGCCTTTGCTTCAAATGCGTTTTGCCCCGATGTGGTGGGTGGGCTCATCAGTAGACGAACTTTCGAACCATTTCTTGAATTTATTCATGACTGGCAAAATTGTTTGTATAGGACCTATTTAATGTCAAATCTTTTAGAACTTTCATCATTGAGTTTGTTTTTACTTACGTGACACGATTGACACGACTTGAATGTCAATACTAAATGACCGATTTGGAGGACCGACTCTTTTAAAGAGCATGTCACAGTTAAAAACGTCCCATGAGTGACAATGTACGATTTTTTACTGTGCGATTGACACGTTGTTGTTTGTGAGAAAGACCGTTGTTTCGATGTTACAAAAGCACGGAAAAGTTGTTTGTGTTTGGAGGCTGGTCACTGGTCAGTGAATATCTGGAAAGACACATTTATTTTTTATTTAAGACTCAAACACCAACAACAGTACTGCACATCGCCAGCAACACCTATTAAGTACAATCGTGTCAATTGTGTCAGTGCGTAATTTTCTGTCACGCGTCGTCACTCGTCTCTGCCATTCAGCGCTATTGCAGCATGACAAAACATTAACATGTCATGGCTTGCGGGACACAATGGTAAGCGCATGATTAATCGGATGCCAATCATGAATGCCCACTTTGTAGATGACGACTTAATAAGTCAATTAGTTTGATGTCAGCATGTCAAAAATTGACAAATTTTGTGATATGTGTAACAGCATCTCAACTACTTAATTGCCTAATGGGCTAATAGCCCAGAGAAACATTGATAAGGTAGTATAATTAACTGCCTCAAAGTTATGGTTGACGACAGATAAAGCTGGGTCCAAATATTTCCAAACAAGTCAGTGACACCTCACTGAGTATTGTTAATGATATCACCGTCATGTCTCGGAGAAATTGTTTCCGGCCCAAATGCAGCAGCGAGCATTCTCCTTTCGTTTTATGTACAACCTGACAAGTTTGCCACGGATACCAGAACTAGGCATGGCCATATAACTTGCCTCTAAATCCTGTCGAATGCGGCCTTAAAATGAATAAACAGCTGATGAGTATTCATCTGGACTTCTGGGACTTTCCCCAAGATCGGTCGTTGTGTAAATAATTGGTCGGATGTGGACTTACCAGGCCCAAAATTGCACTGACAATGGTTTCAGTCATCATCACACTACTGCAGATAGGATCTTGTATACAATGTTAAGCAGACTGAGGTCTTTATAGTTAGCGCAATTAAGAATGCCTCCTTTCTTGTAAATCAGGCAAATAATGTTTGGTTAGGCGAGAAAGGTTGACTTTCCAAATTGAATGCTCCGTTAAGCCTCCGACAGCGGATTGTCAGTGATCTTCCTCTTTTAGCAGGCTACAGAAGTGTTACCTTTTTTCCCATATACCAGTATGAGTTCCCATTACCGACTATGACTCTATTACAAGGTTTCCTTTAATCCTGAGGTTTAAAATTTGCTCTCTTTTCGAAACGCAGGAAAAAAGGTTTATCACTGAACAATTTGGACTAGAGACTGAAGCCTACAAAAGGTTGTACGTAAATTGTAGACTAGTAGTATCATCAGATCTTATTTAATTTTCAAGATGAGGCTGTAGCGCTTCAGGTTTCATGTGTCCTAACTCTACTTTGGATCGAATAAATTAACATCAATCGGCTGGGTGTGACGGTAAGCATGTCCATGTAGCTGAGTCTAAACTCACAACCAACTGTAGAACTCTTTTTAAAAGTAAGAAAGATCCTCCTAATGCTCTTGCTACCTAATGAATTCACACAAGTCTCGGTTTCAACGGGCAACCCTAAGGGAGGACCGATCCGCTCATTAACAATCTTATCAAATTGATTATGCTTTGACCATCATCGTCGTCACACACCAACAAGAAGTTCGAGTTCTGAAGTAGAATTGTTCTACAATTCACCTGTCATTGCGTGCACATTATTTATCATCAGGTTCCCTTTCTTCGGATCTTCTTTACACCACAGTGGAAAGACCCAACCAAACAACACTCGAGATCGAGATCGAGAATTCGTGAGAATCAAAACTACATAACGCTTGTGTAATTATCATTTCGTCCATGTGGATGCGGTGACTGCTTCGTTTCTGTTTGTGTTCTTTGGTGTCTTGTATTTATTTTGGTTTCTCCACTTACCTTCTTGTAAACGCTTAAGCTGTCCATGGAGAGTTGGTAATAATACACCACTAACCAACGATTACGTTGATGATGACGAACAAGTAGAACGTAGACGTAGTACGAGTACGAAGGAGACTGTAGTTCTGTTATGGAATTCTTGTTGGGATGTTTGTTTTGCCTGTTTGTTCCTGCGTCTTGCAAGCAAACAAATCTCTGTCAAAAGATACAAAACGAAGAGCTATGAAGATTTATGACTTTTTGGACCTTTTTGCTCCAGTTTATGAAAATTTGAAAAAATGGTGACGGTAGTTGTTGTAGACGGCTACCTTGTTTTTCTTTTTTCCACTTTGCTATCTTATCGCTGATAAAAAACACACATCACCTTCATTTTATTTGCAATTTTCTCTTTCACTTTATCTGGCCATTTGTTTAGCACAATATTTTTTTTTTTTAATTTTCGCGCAAATATTCTTTATACGCTAGGAGCGATGAAAAACACACACGGCGGCATGGGGAGCAGCAAATATAGCAAGTGGTTGCGAGTGAGACAAAACGAAAAAACTTTACACAGACGAGACGAGGTGGTTTAGTGATGGATGAAAGAAAAAAACCTTTTTTTACACTTTTCCACTTTTTGGACACTTTTTTCTAGACTTGCACGACTGACACACGACGGTGTGTAAAGGTAAATTGATAGGGGATTCTTTGGAAATTCGATTTACCTTTGTTCTGGCAGAGGTTTTATTTATTCTTTTGGAATTTTTTATTAAGGATTTTTCCACTGTAGCAAACAAATTTACAGCTTACAACACAGACAGAAGGCACGCACAAAGTGTGAGAGAGATAGAGGAAGAAATGCGAAAAATTTATTTAATAAGCCGCGCGACCGTTGAACACTTGCTTCGATCCACATCACAAAATCGACTTGCTGCCAAATCGTTTGGGGTTTTCTTGGTAGCAAGCTGGCCGCCGCTACACAACACGACAGTTGAAAAGAAGGGAGAAAATCCAATAAACAAATGTTGAATGGGATTTTTCAGGGGGCATGGTTGGCTGCAATTGCTTGACGTTCGTTGAGTTTGCTCAGTTTGTTCCTTGTTGGATAAATGAATTCTGTTTGGATGTTGTATTGGATAAATAGTGACATCTATTGGATGATATGAAAGTAGGAAATATATGAAAAATAACAGCAGGGATGTTAAATGGCTGATGAAGTTGACAATCACAACTCATTGAAATAAAACGATTTTCATTTCAAGGCAAACAAGTTGCAACTATTATCGTTTGCTGTTTTTACTATGTACAAGGAAAATTAAGAAAGGCAGTTTTAGCTCAGATTCAAATAAGTTACATTTTGATTTGTTTCCGCACTATCGCACTACCGCTACCTTTCGTATACGGCATACCGAAAAACGTCTGACGAAGGGTGTCCGAAAAAAATACAATTCAAAATAGATAGGTAGGTACTTCAAAATCTTTATTAATGATGCCTAGATTTTCATAAGGTGGTCAATGTTAGGGCTTTGAATTCTTATTCCTCTTTCCTATATATACCAAAAAGCCATGCTTTAATAGCTCAGAATGATAGTCCGCGTAAACTAGAAGTCGCACATTGTAGATATTTATAAGCAACGCTGTGAAATTCAAACTCAAAGTTAAAAATTGGTCGAACACACTATACAGCTTGAGCTATTAAAACTATCAAAAAGTTTAGTTTGGAGAATAAAGTGGAGATAATAATAATTTCAAAATACTGCCATCTATATTTTGTTTCTACTATTTATGTCGAAAGAATAAATTGGTTTACTTTTTATCATTTGTCTAACTTTTCCGTAGCTCTAATTGACAGCCACTCACAATAATAGCTGGTGAGACGTAAAAATAATTTGGTTTTCTTTGGTGGAAACATCTCGAGATTATTTTTAAATCTCTTCGACTTAATCTTAGGCAATGAGGCCTACGTTTCCGGTGAAAACGTATTATTAAGGTCGTGGGCTAAATATTTATCGTCGGCTAGCTTTCTGATACATAGTAATTATGTGAGTTTAAAATGGAGGTTTGCCTTTAACGCTCTTAAAAAATTTAATTTCAGTGTTTTAATTCCCTGACTAGCTGGTAAAGTCTCCGATAGATTCCGGAACATATTATCTGTCAGCTAAACTCCAACTTTTGTTTTCAAAGCTTTCGCTTAGTGGTATCTGACAGGTGACAGATATAAAGCATCGGATAGAGTATCAGCCGGTTCAAGTGGCTGATAAATCCTTTATCCGGAAAATAAAAAAAAAATTATAAGAAATGACTGGAAAAAATATAGTTTTAGAGAATTCTTTCGTTGACGAGCGTAGACAGCAGTCACAGGACTCAGAGGTGTCCTAACATGAATTTGTTTAAGTTTTTAGAGGACGAATTTAAAAATTTTACGTGGGAACAGATTATTTCGCCCAAGGCCAAAATATTTTGAAACACTCGACAATGAAGATTTCAGAATTTGATTTCGGCTTACCAAAACAGCCGAAAACGCTACTGTGCGAAAGGAACAATTTATTCACTTTTCTCCTAAACAATCCTACCACGAAGGGTACGTCACCACCTTACCATTGCGTCCTTTTTTGGACGTTGTGAGTGTGGAGGCTTAAGTTGTAATAATTCAACAGGCTATGCTGTCGGCGGCTTTGTCACCAGTGGGGTCACCCGTGACAGACAGGCTGAACTAAGACCTGACCAAAAACTCTTAATTAGAGTGCTTGATAAGCCTGTAGAGCTTATCAACTTCCCCCCTTTTCTCCTACTCCTATCCACAAATCAGCCTTCTCTATATTTCTTAGCCTATACACCTTTTCCCTGGGCTGGACGAAGGTGTCATACGATACGACCCGTGCCCATAGTGAGCCTGTTTGGGGCCCAGTTTAATCAATAGCTCAGCCGCAAACGGAGTATCCGGATACTTGCTGCAGCTCCTCTATTAGAATTCTTTGTTGGATTCTGCTGCTTCAAAAAACAGCAAATGACATGTCGACTAAATATCCGAAACTTTATCTGCAACCTTTGAAACTGGCCCTAATCGTATTAAATTGTTGTTTGAAATACTTTAAAGGCTTAAAGGTTACATTAAATAAAATGCATTAAATATTTTTTGTTGCCTTTAAAGTTAGAAAGTGTGCCTATCGACTTTATTTTATTTTATTAATATTGCCAGCCGTTGACAGTGAAACCAATTACACTTTTGTCTGTTGCTCTATTATGTCGTTTTCCATTGGGCACATCAGATTTTTATTTCAGATCTCAGATTTTTCGTGGCGAATGGAACATGAATTCAGATTGATCTGATTTTGTAAATGGAGTAGTGCGTCATTTGACAGTTCATTGGTTGTGAAAATTGTTTTCGTTTTTCGGTGGAATCTTAGGAACTTCATATGGATAATCGTATTGACGAAGAATCGAAATCCCACAGATGGAAGAAGAATAATGACCAAGATGATAGCAATTGCTCCAAAATTAAGTCCATGTCCATTATTTACGTTTTTGTTCTGATTCTGAATAGCTAATTTCTTTTCAAGAGGGTTTTAGTAATTTCGTTTTGAATTCAAACTCAAGTTCAAATATGTTGTGAGAGTACGTGTAAGTCTTGAAAAATATCGATATCTGCAAAAAGTGATCCGAATCAAAAAAAATATTGCGTTTTTGTCCAAAGGAAATCCACATTAGCCCTCTTTGAACTGTGACAGCTGTAAACGCAAAAAAAAAACTTGCTGTCAGAGGCAAATCCTTGCTTTAGTTGTTGTTTTAGTTATATTTCCCCTGTTTAAACTGTCAACCCTGTATAGATTTTGTTGCCAACGGCGGATTCTGCAGCTCTGATTTCTCAATTCTCTCTATCCCTCCAGCTCCAGCCTTTATTTTTCTGACGATATCACTGTGATCTCAGACGCAGACCCTAAACGAGCAGTAAGGAAGTGACTAGAAAAAAAAAAACAGTGGGAATAAACCTCATAATGGGTTCACAACCATTCAACCGCCATCTCTTATATTGATTTGGTGACATAATTTTTGACACGTTATTTTCGGATTGCTTTAAGATAATTTTTTTTTTTTTGAATACAACTAACTCTTTGATATTGTTTTTTATGACGTCTTTTATTGCGCGATATCGTATTCGATTTCTTAAGCAATTTCGTGTGCCTGATATGAAACATTTGTTGCTTTTTATTGCATATATTTATATTTTAGCTTTGTTTTTCTTGGCAACACTTGTTTTTAGACGCGTGCTTGCGCGACATTCAATGCGATTTCTAACGTAATTCTTAACGCTACATACATAACTACCATAAATGTTGTCACACTGTGTGAAGCTACTATTACACATCACACCGATCGAGACACCGACACCAAAATTCAAAAACTTTTTATTTTATTCGCTCCATGTCTGACAGCAAAATCGGTGTGCGTACCAGCCCACACACAGCACAAGCACACATTTCCGTACACCGACACCGGTGCAGACACAAGTGTAGTGTCTATGGGCCGCTTTACACTTTTGTTTCAGTTTTTGACATGCTAACGTCCGATTTTTTCTACATACAAAAGGTCTGTTCCTTTACTTTTAAATTTTACGAATTCTTACGAATTTTTAGGTACTCAATGAAGTTCCTTAACTTGAAAAATTTGTAAAAGAGAGCGGCTTCGAGAGACCTAGATATTACCCCTGGCCCTAACACTGAGAATCTTACTAGTTTTTACTCAAAAAATTTATTTGAGTAAGAATTGAAACAACACTGTCAGTGGCCTGAAAATTGGCAGATGATTTGAAATTTGAAGCATTGTGTCTTGATATGATATGAGAAACAAAATGGTATCAAAAGGCGGGAAAATAATGTAGCATTATTTCTCTTCTCGACTGCTTGCAGTTTCGTTAGTTAAAACTCTTCCAAATACTTGGATTTATACTCACATACAATAATTTATTGAAAAACTAAATTCATCTGTCATTTTTCATGATTACTACAAAAGCGTTCTACGTTTCCTAACGTTTTCGTAAGTTTTTCTTTTTGAGAGAGAGAGAATTCATCCCCACCACTGCCATTTTGACAGTTTTTTCCATTTTTACTAGAGAAGTAATGGAACGGACCTATAAACTTTAGGACAAAATATGACATCGTATTGACGTCAGCATGTCACAAATTGACACTATTTTTGACATGTATGTAATAGTAGCTTAAGGTTTATTTGAATATTTTTGTAGACGGTTTTTGTCACAATTTGTTGATGCTTTTTTGACACCTAATGTAAC
Organism: Cheilosia soror; assembly: GCA_949372485.1. NCBI lineage: Eukaryota > Metazoa > Arthropoda > Insecta > Diptera > Syrphidae > Cheilosia > Cheilosia soror. Next base: position 126,459,246 of record OX443561.1, read on the forward strand.
ACTATTTTTAAAAATTAAAATGCGATTTTTCAGCAGTAATAAGAAAACATGTAGGTAGTTAAAGTTCTTCTTAGAACACCATTATTTATTTACAATATCTTACATTATAAATAATTTTCGCACATAAATAACCGTTAAATAGTACACATCTAACTTATTAAACTCTACAACAGTTTATTAAGATTTGTTTCATTTTATTTTTAGGAAATTCAAGATTATTCTACCTAATTTACCACAGTTTACAAAGCAGACCTACCAAAATATTGGCCAGGCATATTTACAACCATCTGAATGTCACCTAGTTACAGTTTTCTTCACTCCATATTTACGTCCATCAACTCCTCGGTAATTTCTCCTTTTGTTTTTCGAATTGGAGGGGCTTGGCGATGCCGAGGGCTTATTATGCTCATCATATTTATCGGCTTGGCAGCTGGCGCGACGGTAATATCCTCCACCACAATTGGCTTACTCTCTGTTGCGGCCATTCTGTACAGCTGTTGTAGTTGCTTCAAGGAGGACTCGGGAATCATTGGACTTGTTTTCATGTAATTATTCTTTGTAGTCTCATTTTCTGGATTTTGTTCTTTCTGACGGTTTTTAATTGGTTTTCTTTTCTTGGCATGCATATCGTTGGACCAGTTCTGTAACCAACTTGCAGCTGTAGTGGATTCTTCTGCTTTTCGCGTTTTATAAAAATCTTTCTGGTTGACTTGTCGTTTGCTGCTAGAACTATCGTCCATACCAATGGGACGGGTTTCCTTTTGGGGGCCCAATTCGACAACAACTTGAAAGTCGGCATGTTCTCCTAAGCGGAAGCCGAATCCAAGTCGAGAGTCCGTTCCTGCCAATTAGACAAAAATAACTTATGGACTTCTTTGTTTAGCTGATGGAACTTACCTTTCCTTATTGGAGGGATGTTTGAGTAGACTAGCGAGAGTATCGATGGCAGCTCTTGGGGGACGATCAACGCTTGAGTTACTAAAAAAAAAAAAAAATATGATAAGGTGAGTAAGTGGTAGGTACACGTATAGTTTGTATTTTGTTAAAAGCTGTGTCTGAATAAAAAATTGTTTGGATAACACACAATCCAGTGAGTTAGTCCTTCCTACACTTTGAGACCAATTGAAATATTTGGCCAAAACAAAAATCCCTCATATCACTCAACTCCAATCCGTTCTTTTTAAAGTTCATAAATTCGTTGAATATACCTATGCGTAGGTATTTTTAAACATCAGCTTTAATTGTTTTGTTCTTAATTATTTTAAAGATCTGACTAATTTCATTATAATGAATTTTGTCTACCAAAGTCATTATTAAATGATTCCTAACCACAAAATGGCATAGCACCGACCTAATTGCAACCAATAACATTGGTGTCAATTACAGTAAACCTCACGTAGGTATGATGTATACAAGTTATGTGTGTACAATTATTTCAACCACAAGGTCAATGAGTTTAATAGTTTTGTGGTTACAATTATTATAGCTAGTGCTAGGCATATACCTCAAGCTAAAGTGTACGTTTATGCCTCCGGCTGGCTATACCTACTTAATCTTCATGTTCAAATAGTGATATGCATATACAATTATACATAGCTATATCTGTGCTTAAATCATAATGTGGATTTATAAGTTTGAGCATGTTATAAAGAGTTTTTTTTTATCTTCTTTTGAACAACATTAACAAATTTATATGTGTGGTCTTAAACCAGTGACAAATATGGATAAAAATCCACTTAAGTTCTTTCGAACGCTTAAATAATCAATCCTATTATGTTCATCATTATACAGCCAATACAATCGCACATAGCAAATTGACATAAGTCGGATTAAGAGCAAAACAGAATGGAGTTATTTTTGACTGTGTCAGGCCGCGCTGTCAAAGTTAAATCCTGCAAACAACTCGAGTCAAAATTTAAACGTTGGTTAACTTTCGCGTCAATGTACACACGTGAAACATAACCCTATTTGTCTCCACTGTTAGTTTTAGGGTATTTATATTTTGACAGAACGACGGACTTGGCACAGCAGTTACAGTAGCAGTAGGTACTCCGATGCATCCCTTTTATGATTCTCCCTTAAGAACAACTATCAAAAGGAAAAAGTTTGCCCCGTTTTTTTTTCGAAAATAAACAATTAATAAGCAACACGAAGTGTCATGGAAAATGAATTCCCTCAAATGTCAACCAGAAAATCGCTTAGTAGACCAGCACAATATTACTATACGGATCCTATACGATATTAAAGTTGTGCTCGTCCTCGTGGACTTCAATAAACTTCAAGAATCGGAAAGGGTTAATTAGTAAGCAGAATCCACGAAATACACAACGGCAACGGACTTATAGATTTTACAGCAGCTCTATAGAATGATAGGTGGCTCTTTGCAGACGGTCAGACCACAAACCAGTAAGAATAGACCGCCGACTTCCCGTACACCTACCCGATTCCCCCCGGAAAGAATTTCCCTGTCTGTGAATACGTGTAAATGTCAAAATTAATGGCGGCAATGTTTTTCTATGCAATACCATGCGACCAGGATTTTTCAAGTATGCGTGCGTTAATGGCGCCCCTTTGATTTTGTACAGCACCAATACATGAAAAATCCTGGTCTCGCCGGCAGCTTGTAGGCAAAGTTATGTGGGAGGAGTCGACGGTCTATTCTTACTGGTTTGTGGGTCAGACTGCCAGACAAATCGATCATGTGCTAATCAAAGATAGGTGCACAACCAGCATCCTTTTGTTGCGAGCAAGCCACATACGTATGTAGCACTGACGTAATTTTGACCATTTTGACGTCAGCGTCCCAATCAGTGTTGCCACTTTGCTGCAATTGCAGTAGATCTACTGCATTTTTTCAAAATTTAAATCTACTGCCATCAAATTAAATCTACTGCATTTTTTGTAAAAGCTTAAATGAGGAAGCCAAATCCAAAATAGTAGATAAAATACAAACAGAAATACAAGCGAATTTGGGAAACTGAGTTTTCCTGGCTCAAATTGTCGAAGGAAACTGTTTCAGCTAAATACGTCTTTGAACAAACAGCAGGTCAAATTTAGACGTCGATTCTGAACAAATATTTTTTAGCTTGATGGGGTTTTTCGTGCTGCAATTTTATATCGATGCTTGTCAACAGATAAAAAATCGTTTTAATTTTAATGATGAAAGACTGAAACCTCTGAGGTACGTAGATACAAAGTTAGTACCTACTGGAAGGCAGAATACCCTCGATATTTTATTTTAACTTGTTTCCTTTTTATGATGATGACATAGAAAAACTTAATAGCCAATAATATTCCATGTTCATTAATTAATGCATTTTTTTGTTTTGTTTAAATACTCGTCTTTATTATACCCTCCACAGGAAGATATATTCACTTTGTCATTACATTTGTAACTCCAAGAAGGAGTCACCGGAGACCCTTATACGTATTCTGAATCGATTTAGCCATGTCTGTCTGTCTGTTGAAAACACGATAGCGATTAGCTGCTAGCTTCAAGATATGCGCCTATAGGTTCCTCAAACCAGCAAGGAAACTTCCAGTTCCACCACCCACGAACAGATTTGCTCAGCTATAAGAATAATGTGCACGACTGGACCGCACGAAACTTTCTCGTTTATATTGCGAGTTTAGTCGAGACGTATATACAGGGTGGGTTTTTTTTAAAATCATATGTTATTTTGACACTGACAACAACTGTCTCCCGCTCGAAATCTTGGCAGAAAGTCAGTATCATACCTCCGCGGAACGAAATGAGTCGTAAAGGGAAATATTGAGAACTTATTTCCAAATTGAGTGCTGTGTAGGCCACAGTGATGCCATTCTGACCGGATTCCGGTCATATCTGACCGAAATCGATTTACTTTGACCGGAGAAAATTTTGAAATCCGGTCTAACCGTTTTTTGACCGGAACGAAAAATGTTTTTAACCGGAAAACGCTTTTTTGACCGGAAAAATAAAATTGCTCTATTAACTATAAATAAAGATATATTTTTATATAATTTGAATAAAACTTTGTCTTACATTACGAACACACTCCCATGTTCAAACAGAAACCAATTTACTGCGAATAATGGGATATTTACAACATGACGGATGGAATTTTGCTCCGGGAGCATTATCTTATAGGGTAATTTTTGGACGTTTTCTTTTGCTAGAATGTTGAAATTAAACAATGAATTAATTAAAGTGTGAAATTCGATAATTCTCAGATTGGAGTTTGGTGAACTACTCTTTTCAAGTTTCAGAAAATTATCCCAGAATACTTATTTAGCCCAATTGACACACGGCCTTAGTGTATGCATATGGCCATACACGTCTTCCCATGACTTTCATTTCCATTAATGACTTGCTACAAACAAAAACGAGGCGTCATTACAATGAAATAAAATTTGACAGGTAAAAGAATATTGAAATCGGAAACACAAACAAATTTTATTGTAAAGCCGAAGCCGACGCCCGTTTTTGACGCCCTCACTCTATCAATGCAAATACCAAATGCAGATTTATGTCGAAAGCACAATGGTACGAAAAAGAACCTTTATGCCCTGCCCAGGCCATGTCAGAATTATTTCTGAAAATGTATTTTCTGCACATTTTCTGTGCTATCTACTGTTCTCCTTTCTACTCACTCAAAATCTACCTGCCTCACTAGACATTGGAAGACCGGGTTTCCGGTCAAAAACTCTGATTTTGACTTATGACCGGATTTTTTAACCGGATTTAGAAAATAAAAATCCGGTCATACGGTCAGATTTGACCGGATTTACTTTTTTTTAGTGGCAACACTGGTAGGCCACAGTAAGGCAACAGTAAGTTTTTTGAAAAGAAGTTTTGGCCGAAATAAAGCACCCACCACGCCTGCTGCACGCAAGTTTGTGCAAAAATTCGTGAGACTGCGCGGTATGCTATAGTGGACAACACTCACGGTCCCCGTCGTCGTATGGTGCGGACTGACTAGAATGCGGTTGACGAGAGTGTGAGACTCAATTCACGAACATCAACTCGCCATCGACCTTCAACATTTCACGCACTAGCCTGAGGAGAATTCTGCACAAAGATTTCGGATTATTCGCTTACAAGGTCCGATTTGCTCAGCAATTGAAGGGGCACGACCATCCGCTTCGTTGCTTCGCAGTTTGGGCTTTAGAGCAGCTTGAATTGCACAACGATTTTGGGCGAAAAATCATATTTTCTGACGAGGCGCATTTTTATCTCGGCGGCTACATAAACAAACAAAATTGCCGCATCTGGTGCTCGGAAAACCCGGACGTTAATTGTCGAGAAGCCAATGCATCCACGGAGAGTGACGTTTGGTGGGGATTGTGGAGTGGCATCATTGGACCATTTTTTTCGAAAATGAGGCTGGGAACAACGTTTCGGTCAAAGACATTCTTTTTACTAAAATTGAAGACATGGATTTGGACGACCTCTGGTTTATGCTAAATGGCATACCATGCTACACAGCCCATGCCACAATCGATCTTTTGCGCACCAAATTCCCAAATCGTATGTTATCAGCCGTTTTGGCGATGTCAATTGGCCGCCTCGGAGCTGCGATTTGACACCTTTGGACTTTTTTTTTTTTTTGTGAGGAACAGATGTTATGCCAACAATCCGAAAACGATTTAAGCACTTAAGGCCAATATCATCCAAGTAATCCGTGAGCTACAGCCCGAAACCATCAACAAGGTCTTGGACATTTGAGTGACAGAATGCGCTATTGCGCAGCCAGCCGAGGCAGCGACTTGAATGACGTTGTGTTCCATAATTAATGGGAATGTTTGCTCTTACTAATAAAGCCATAAATAAATAAATAAATGGCGCAACAGGCGTGTAGACACCCTAGGCCTTGCTTCTCGCAACCATTCGTTAGTGTGAGTTTCTATTTTTGGGAAGAATTAAAGGGACCTACAATTTTATGCCGAGTCCAAACGGCTGAATTGAGAAGCTTTCTTAGAACAGTCATACTCTCGTCGTTTGTTAAACGTTTGTTAAACGTTCGCGAGAGGTGGCGCAGTATACCACTTTTGATACTGCTAACTACGAGGCAGTTAAGGAGTAGGTACAGAATTAGATCCACAAATGACTCTGTCGACGAATAATCCTTAGGAGACTTTTGCTACTTCATTTTGGCAAAAGAAATGCGTTCTAAACTCATGAATCGAAGGACGAAATGTAAGCTTTACGTCTACAGATGTTGATTTGTTGTATCGATTTTGAATGGCGCCGAACGTTGAAACGGTGAAATGAGCTGGTGAGTGGGAGAACAAGATAAAACAAGGAAGATCGGCCCTCCGTTTCAAGCAAACGCGGATACTATAGTGCGTTTGTTCTACGTAATTGCCAGCAAGTTTAACTTGCAAGTTTATTAAAAGTTCGTCAGAATTTCAATACGATCATAAATTACATTAGTTATAAATTTTTGTCAAAATTTTTAGCTATTTGTTATTTTTATGTGCTGTTCTTTTTGACTTACCCAAATCGTTTGAGCTGTTTATTAAAAAACCGAACTCTTTACAGTCCCGTTATACAAAGTTTAAAACTGTCGACTTATTTTGATGCTTAATCTCGATTTCGAAAATGTTTACGTAACCAATATACCTATCTCCGTAAAGGACCATTCGGCCAAGTGAAAAGGTTTTCGTTTTTTATTAGGCTGCTTACGTAATATATACACGGATGCATCAGCCTTCAAAAGTTCTTTGATCTTTACTTTTATATCAACACATTGACAGGGTAAGCGGCATAGGTACATGATTTTGGAACTTCGTACCCTGATAAGTTGCTCTGATATTATGTTCGCGGTGATCTTCGTTTCAAAGTAAACGTACCCAGAACAAGTGTGTAGTTATGTTATTGTTCTTATTGTCAAAGAGGTTATGAAGTCTTAAGTCTCAGACAGACCATTAAAAAACAGAAAAGAAGAAAACAGAAAAGAATAAAACAGATCTTCGTCCTTGTATAATGAGCTAATTACACCAATTACAAACATGTATACCTAATTAAATCTTCCAACGATCTGCATACTTTCAATACTCTTGTAGGTAAGGTATACTTATCTACAAATTTGCTGACAAAATGATTCACTGATCGCCTATCGTACAGCCAACGGCGCTAATCCGTTGACCTAAATCGGTAAATCTAAAAAAAAAAAACACAACACATAAACATTCCACTTCTTCTCGTATTCGGCGCGGCATTTATGACGCACTGACTCACTCAAAAATCCTCTTCATCTCCGAAGGTCTTTCGTAATACCCAAAGCTGACTCAAAAATTGGCAAAAAATGCCCATCCAAGCTTACCAGAGAAATGTTATGTAACGCACATGCCGCGACCGCGGTGAATTAATGCAGGAATTAAATGAAAATTTTGAAGCTCTAGCCTTCTATCGCTCACGCTCACGCATCCAAGACCAGAAAACCTGATTTATGTACATATATACCCTTTTAGTAAAACTGAAAACTAAAAGATATTCCAAATAGCACGCTGCTTTTGATGTCGGTTGCTGCAACTGATCCGCTATCATGTGTGATAATTTTGTTTTGTTTGTTTTTATAAGCCCATCAGAGAGTGAAACCGTGAATGGTACAGAAATTCAAGGGTTGGGCTGGCTTTTGGTTTGTCCAAAGACACATTTCACACATCGCGTTTGCTCTGCGCTTCGTTTGCCATTTAGCACTCAAATACTGGCCGTAAGCTATGTGCGTGCGTGGTCATCTCGGTGTAATTTAGTTATCTAAGCGACGACAACGCAAAAATATTTTGCATAAATGTGTTCGGTTTGCTTTCTATTTCTGAGGCGAGGGCATTAACATGTCTGGGAGTTAAGTGTGGGACAATGTTTCAGAGTAGTTACAGCCATTTAAGCCAATTTTTGTATTTATTCGTTTCAAACACGAACGAAAGTGACAACTTAAACCTGAATATTTGTAACCAACCATCAACACCTATATTTTTATTGATGCTTCGCCGAGTCGAGATCGAGGGACTTCGGTTTGACTAAAGTTATTTACACAGTTCATTGCAACGCAACTAAAACAAAACAATTCATCTTCACTGACACTGTAAACAGTTGCGTTGAGTAATTATGCCGGCAAATATCCCATTTGAGTTATGGTTTATCTAACATACTATCGGATAATGAATATAGCTGCAAAGGTGATGTTTAAAGCGTCTGAGGGTTAGGCACAAAAATAATCTGTCCAACAAGCCTACGAGCAAATAACCATATTGCGCAATATTTCTATCAATATTTTGCATTTTTTTTTTATCCTTTTTGACATTTAAAATGTTGTGTTGAATTTGAATATTCTAAGCTAACAATTTAAGCTCATACGAAGCTAGGCATATATCTATACCCGAGAGTTTTTATCCCGTACGTGCATCATGCACTCGCCCGCAAAGCCCCCTTTACGTGGTCGCATGGTCGACTTTGAATCGATCGGCTTTTCGTTCCTCTTCCCTACCATTATGGGGATTGCCCTTGATCATTTAAAGTCGAAGGCGGAGAATCAAGAGTAATGGAGGGTCCATTTGAGCAACCTACACCCGCGACCTAAAGTTGTCCAAGCTGAATAACCACGTACGCTACCCCTTACCATTTCCTGTCGCTTTTTTCGTTTCATCGGGGCTCGGAACGAGCCATAAAAGTTTCACTTCAAAAATTGAATAGGTAAATCATAATTAACTGCCACAATTGTTTTTTCTATTTTCAAATCCAAAAAAATCCAATCAGTACTCATTTGACAAATTCTTGACTGGATTTGTCGGTTACGGTTACCCCTTATCCATCCATGTCAGCTGAAAAACGTAATCAATCTATGTCAATAATAACTCAAACTCAGACATATCACGTCAGACAGCTGTCAGACTAAACTAGTGTTTTGAATCATGATTCAATTACTATAGATTACGCATTGCGCATGTTCTCCATTTTGAACGTGACGTAATTTGGGCGTAGAATTTGTGTAGTTCGTTCGGTTTGGGTTGATTTTAATAGTCGATTGCTTTAATTAAAAAAAAAAAATAAATAGGTGGCGCAACAGGCGGGTGACACCCAAGGCCTAGCTTCTCGCAACCATTCGTTTTGTGTAAGTTTCTATTTTTGGGACGAATGGAAGGGACCTACAATTTTATGCCGAGTCCGAACGGCTCAATTGAGAAGCTTTTTCATGACAGGCATACTCTCGGATGTTTGTCAGACGTTCGCGAGAGGTGGCGCAGTAGAAAAAACTTTAAGATGTAATTTGGGTTTTTCCGGGGATCAAACCTGGGATCCCTCGCACAGTAGTCCAACACACTAACCACTGCGCTACTGCGCCGACTGCTTTAATTGCTCCAAATAATATTAAAAAAATAATTAAATATAAACATTAATTGAAATGGTTGTTTGTGCTGCGTGAGTAAGTGTGATACCAGTAAAGAAAAAAACCATTGGACACCAGCTTTCATAGCTTCTCAAAGCAAAAAACTGTACTGTACTAAACCCAAAACTGCACTCATTCTCGAACTCCCATTAAACCCAAAAACTGCAAGAGTTTTGAGTTTGTAATCTGCATACAAAATGAAGAAAATATCATGTTGTTTCGTTTCCATAATAAGGCTGATACACTTCTTGAATCATAACAAAACTTTAACAAAATATTTATCGCATGATTACGAATAAAACAAATTAAGCATTTTCTGCAAATCCATTCATAATTAACACAAAACAAATGAAAACAAAACTTCACTTCCTAATACTATCACCATTACCTGTCAAAATGCATTCTGCGCTCAAATGACGTAGGTGCGCAGAACGAAAGAAACTGAACATCACCATTGCGCTTTCTGTAGTATTTGTGTCATGGTTTTGAATGCATACTCAATTTTCGGAGTAGATTTGTCGGCTGGACCTCAATAAACGTCAACTGGGTAAACTTAATAAGTGAGCAATATAGGACAATCAAAAGAGTGACAAACACTTTCAGAATGCTTTCAGGCTTTAAGCTTTATAGCTTCGAAAGTTGGCGCTTAAAAGGAAGTGAATGGTACGAACTTATTGTTGAAGTTATTGAACTTTTGGGATACTAAAATATAAACGAGGTCAACAAGAGTAAATTTGGCTTGAAAGCGTAAGTAGAGTGAGAGCTGTCCTACCTACACTAGCAGTCTTGTAACGGGTTTTGGTAAATATTTTATATGTGGTGTGTCATGATTCTGTTATTATAGTACCTCGTCCTCATGTACGATATATCATATCATTATCGATACATCACTGCCGGAATATAATAGCAGTGGCTGCATACATGAATCGCAACTGCTAAGGGGCCGGCTTAGACTAACTTTGTAAGTGCATATACGCGTAGTTGGAGTATAGTATGCAGCTGACGATGCAGTGTATTCTTGCAGTCGTGTAGGGTTCGTGTAGGTGTTCAACCTCAATTCACCGCTGAGAGGAAGTGATGAAAATTTTTACTTTTCACTAGACCTATTGGTGAGAATACAGCCTCTGTTTTGGGGGCCGGTCTGCAACTTACTAGCGTATTAGCCTTTTTGTTCCTCTCCGTTGCGACTTTCACTGTTCTACCAGTTTGAATAATATGAACAGAACTAACTCCGGCAATATAAAAACTCTCAGTGTCTTTTATTCGGGTCCCCAAGTTATGCCAAAAGTAGGCGTTTTATTTCCCGAACCCAATATTCCATGATAAACTTCAATTTAAGCTTCGATTCTGCAATGACTTGTTCCCGATAGAGAGAGCATTTGGTTATTGAGCCACAGCGTATGGTCCTTAGGCCTTAGCTTAATCAAGCTCCTTTGTATGATTTAGTAGATTACCATAGTAAAAGGAACATCTAGATACTAGAATAAATAATATGACCCCATGCACGACTATACCTCGTTTCCAAAATTCTATCGAGCTCGAATAAAATGTTGTCAATGACCGCGAGGGTTCAGTGACATAATACCACAAACTGACGTGTATGTGTATACGAGTCGAGTACCTCTAACTACAGTCTTGGTAATAAGATATAACAGTTCTAACTGAATGATTCTGTTGGATATGATCCATTTGGTTAAAAAATCCTTCATACCCAGCTTGATAAGAGAATCCAAAATAGAACTACGGACCATCTTTTAAAAGGCCCATTTCGAAGAGGCCGGAAAAATAAGACTGCGAATAAAAGACCAGAAAATGAAACAATTGATTGGGTATTTGTTTGCGATGGGTGTGGGTAGGTGTCGGCCATCCCTTTAAATTCTAGCAGGTACATAATATTCCCATATAATTCTGTATGCATAAGTTACAAATTTTCTGTACTACAAGCTTCCAAAAACCATACAAAATGTGCGTTCTTAAGAAAGTTTTATGTGAGTCGTGAGTGTAAAGCCACAATCACATTCAGGAAAATATTAAAAAAGTAAACAAAGTTTCAAAATTAAGCCACAACACAGTCAAGAAAATTTTAAAAAAGTACACAAAGTTAACAAAAAACAAAATATTATTTCTCCCTTTATCACATCAACTACTTTCTATAATTCCGTTTCATTTTTGTCAAAATAAATTTTTTTTAAAGCTCAAGGCGCTCTGAGCTTTATCATTTTGAAAGCTACAAAAACCAACACACACTAAAAATAGTTTCCATAATCTCCCCAGCAGATAGCTCTGCAAGTCAACTATTTTGAGGAAACATACCTTTCCTTTGATGTTTTGTCATTTTTTGTTACAAAAAGCTTTATTTCGAACGTCAAAAAAACAAATTTGCACGTACATATTTCAATAAAATTGTTTTTTTCTTTTTGTTTTTCTTTTTATTGTTCGACTTGGGTTGTGAATTAAATACGAATGATCTCAAAAGGCGGGTAAAATGCAAATTATAGTGAAACAAAGTGAATTGGACACCTTATAACAACTGCATAATCGCGTTAACAATATCGTTATTGTTATTCTTGAGCTCTCGAATTATCATGGCTGTTGTGTTGTGTTATCTTGCGTGATGACTAGCTCAATGTCCTTTTCGTCAGCTCCAGTTTCATCTACCTCTTTCTCTCTACCTCTTTCTCGGCGATTGGTGCCACTGAGGTGGTTACGCCCACGGTGTCAACGGTAGCCAATTCTGGAGCCTTCAACTTCTCATCGGTGGCCACTTGAGCTTGTTATAAAAGACCCTCGATCTGGGCCTCATCAAAGATGATGTTTGTGTCATTGTGGGGATTCTTGTAGGTACTCATCGGGGTTGTTTATGACGAACAAAATGTTCTTCGACTTGCGACGAACACGGTTGACGCCTTGGATTTGCTTCAAATCCAATTTCAGCATGATTCTGCGTGCCTTCTTTTCGCCGCGTAACGCATTTTTGAAAAGTTTGGAAATATTTAATATTTGTAAATGCGTCAGTCTTTACCAAAAAGTCATCGCTGCGATAATTTATTAAATGCATTTATTTGACTTTTGGAATTATTTGTTGTGAATATAAAATATGCCGTCTCAAGAGAAGTAACCAAAATATTATGTTTTCTTAAATTAAATATTTGCTATTTAATTTTTTTATTTTTCAATGAAAAAGAATGGAATATTGACATAGAGTAAGCAAAAATTGCCTCAAACCATTCACTAAAAATTTGCTCGAATTCAAAGTTTTCCATTTTTATTTGACCGCGTGAAATGAAAGATACCTACTTTATACGTCGTTTAAACTTTTTGCATTGGCCGCGTTCCTTTGACCGCTAGTCATCTAGCACATAATATCCCTGCTGGAGGAACGCTGGCGCTAGACATCTAGCGGCAGCGGCAAAGTGACATTAAAAAAAATTTGGATTCGTATTATTTCATCTTTATGAGAGTCAAAAATGTATTTTGTGCCATCATGCTGCATATTTATTAATACACTATAATATTTAAATAAACAAATACAATGTATATTAATTACATAGAAGCTTGAATTCCCATTTTACACCAAATTGGAAATATTTGACTTCTGCACTTTCAGTTTTGTTTTGACAGTTCGCTATTTTTTTCAATCTAGCAGTTCATTTTGTGCTAGATTGAAAAATTTCCCAGAAAAGGATATTTCACAAAATGTGCTAGAGCTCTAGCGCAAATGCTGAAATGTCATTTTTTTTATATGAAGTTTGGCATGCCGCTAGTCATCTAGCGGTCAGTGGAACGCGGCCATTGCCTATCATTGAAATGACATCTATCCATCTTTGTCATGCAATGTATAAAATGCGTTCCGAAACGTCAAATTTGTATTGTTACCACATTTACCTAAACTTTTTTGTTGACATTTTTGTGTCGGGATATCCAATTCTATTAGATCATACTGGGCTAAAATCGGAAAATAGTTCATTATGCGTTATCGTTACAAATTAAAATTCTGGTTTAGTTTTTCAAAGTTCGTTTATAAGATTCCACTTTCACTGAAATCGGCTTAAAAATCATCTTCAACTTCAACGGATGAAACATACTTTTGCCATAACTGCGCAGTGTTAATAATCTGAATCTTCAAAAATATTGACTATTACTAATTATTCCACGAAGCTACGGCTATTCTGCATATTAGCAATTTAAACTTTAGAAAATTTCCAAAATTTTCCGGCTTAATTTTAATTAATACGAATCTACGACTCCGTGACTCCGTCAGCATACGCATCGTATGGCATGTCATACAAACTTCTTGAGCTTTACTGAAATGTGCACAACTGGTTCAACATTGGCGGAACAGAATTGTCGATTTGAATTTGCGTTGCGGATCCAAACAAATGGAAAATATTGGTAAACCTACAAAACATTAGGGGTGGGTATTCACTATTCGATGCAACAGGTAAAATTGCATTTTATTTTTCTTTTGTAGATAGATCGTGAACAAAAAATGACATTAAGGAGCTGTCAAAAACACAAACGCAAATTTTACTCTGTTGTATTTTTCTGTTGCAATAGGGTCGGGGTCAGATCAGAGTATATCCATTAATGAGTAGGGACACTCTCTCTACATATGCATTTCGTACTACCACAAAGCAAAATGCAGAAAAAATCTTACAATAAGTGGAAGCAGGTCGAAAGAATACTTTTTACCTGCATACAACGACTGCTTGAGAAAAAAAGGGTACACAACACATTTTGCCTGTACCACTACATGGGGCTTGCTGCGTACGACAAACGATTGTGGGTTTTTTCATAAAGCAATTTTAAAGGCGACCTGAAGTGATGTCAGTATATTAGTATTTTCTCTCAACCATGCAGGTTGATCAGGTAACCAGCTTTGCTTTCGTAGAATTGGTAATAAAAAACAAATTTTGTAGTTTTTCCCATTGGTTATTGATTAAATGGTCTTTGTTATGGACATGAAAAAGAAGTGTTTCATTCTCTATCACGAAATTCAACCCTTTTGCCTTGCTACGACTTCGTTAATTACCATATTTTACGATTTTAAGTTTTATTGCCAGCACTTTTTAGGTAATATAATTCACAGCAGATGGTCATACTAATTACTTAGGTTGGTTGTAGAGGGGATTGTTTACATTTTTTTCGCACGTATTTTTAAAGGCGACCTGGAGTTGGATTGTTATCAGTCGTTCATTACCATCAATTGACGAAGTAAAGGGTGTTCAGTGTCAGTGCGTGTGGCAAACAATTAAAAATAGTGAAAATTAAAAGTTGAAGTGCAAGTTTGCATAGTTTAAGAACTTTAAATAAAATAATGGGAAAACATTATGTTAAATGTTTGGCGTGTGGGCGAGAGCAGAAAGAACATTTTGGAGTTAAATATTTCAAAATACCGGATAATAGTAGGATTAGAAGATGATGGACAAAAGAAAACTGCACTTGCTGCAAACTATGCCATTGTTGTAATGGTTAGGGGTATCACCCATCGTTACAAGCAGTTGCTCGGGTATTATTTTGTTAATTCCGCCTGCCCAGCTAGGACTTTAAAAGAAATTTTATTTACATGCATTAAGCAATTAATTGAAGTGAATATGAAACGTAGGCTTGTAATCTCAGATCAAGGTGGAAATTTCATTGGTCTAAATAGACTCCTTGGTATTCCCTTTGAAAAGCCATTTTTTTATGTAGAAAATACTCATCTTTTAAAATCATTCTGGCGAAATTTCATGAAGTACGATATTGCTGTTGACAACAAAAAAGCAAATTGGAAAGACGTTGTGAACTTTTATTTATGGGAGAAAAATAATTCATTTCGAATGGCTCCCAAATTGACAGATGAGCACATTTTTCCCAACAATTTCCAAAAGATGAGGGTGAGGCTTGCTGCTCAAACGATAAGTGCAACAGTTGCAGCTGGTATTTATACTCTAGCTAGTCACGGTGCTGTATCTTCAACAGCTATTAATACCGCTGAAATTATTGACAAAATAGATAAGTTATTTGATATTTTCTATTCATCTAAATTTCGAGAATCCAAAAAATTCAGAAGGCCATTTTTCGCAAACCCGGAACAAATTACTTTTTTGCATGAAATGAATTTATTTTTTGAAAATATGACTTTTCATGAAAATTCTAGAAATGTAACTAAAAAATTGCGTTTTATAAAAGGATGGCAACAGAATATAAATGCCTTAATTGGCATTTTTACAGAAATAAAAGAAGACGGTATTAAGTTTCTTTTAACAAGAAATCTTAATCAAGATTGCTTGGAAAACACTTTTGCTGTTTTACGTAACCGAAGGGAAAATAACAAGTTGCTGACTCCATTTCAATTCATCTGTTCATTTAAAAGATCTTTTTCGGCAAAGTATATGGAAGATATTACACGTGGAAACTGTGAGCCAACTGCTAACCTGGAACTTCCAGACATTGAAGTGCAGATGGAACCACAAAAACAAAATAAGGACAATTTGGTTTACGCTTTCAAAACTGAACCTGACTATAAAACTGTGGACTTTGGTATTGATAATGCATTCTACTATTTCGCAGGTTATATTTTAAAAAAATACCGCCTAAACCACAAGTGTGAGTTAAAACTGAGTCCGCAACTTAACGTTTCCTCCCTTTTTACAGATTTTAAAGAATATGAAGATGCGAAACTGACACGGCCCAATCAAGAATTTTTAGACTCGTTAGAGAATCTTGAACAAAAATTTATTTCTTGTTTTCCAAATATGTACTACCTAAATAATTTTGAGGGGAATATTTTTAACTTTTGAAAAATGAATTTCATTACAACTGTTGCAAAAATCAAAATAAGGAATTTCTTATCAAATTTTACGTCCGAGTACGGGTTTACTTTATTCTAAAACAGTTCAATAAAAATAACAAAAAATGTACCAACAAACAAAAATATTTAAGTGTAGCACACATGTGAATATATATAAGTTATAAAATGTTCAATAAGAAATATTACAAATTGATTTTGCTTTTTTTTACGTCACACCCTGCACCACATTTTGAAATAGTTCGACTACTCTTCCATCCCTCTTTTACTAGAGCACTTTTAGTGCCGTCTATTTCTCGTGTATGTGTACTGCAAATTGTAAACTGATAAGAAACACGTGGAGAGTGTCCCTACTCATTAATGGATATACTCTGGTCGGGGTAGATAGGTAGGTAGAAGTGGCGGTTCAGACATGAACATGTCGGGGTATACGTATAGCAAAAGGGCAAAACCTTTGCAGAATGTTAGTCAGAATATTTTGTTGTATTGCAAGACAATTTCGCGCTTTCGCAATGATAGCAGACCTACCCTTATCATTGATGAATAGTTCCGATATGCATAGTATAGCTTTGTGGAACCTGCCTCAATTACATACAGGAAGGGCAAGGGACGGGACCCTGATTCACCAAGCACAGTTTGCTGCGATTCACTAATACCTACATATTTTCATTTTAAAAGTCGTTTAGCTGAAGGGTGTTTTTTTTTAGAGGTGTAGAACTTTGAAATAGATTAGATGATTGGTCGGGAGAACCTTTACCGGCCCTGGCAGGTATAGAACTTTGAAATAGAATAAAACAAAGACGATTTTTTAAATTGACATTCAATTTACTTTATTCGAAGGATAATCTTCTGGCATTATAATTTAAATATGATTTTTGGCATATGCTCGCCACGGCTAGTTTGGACGTAGTCTAATCTGGAAGTCCAAAGTCCAAAAGTCGATGACTTTTTCCTACATTTGTGGCCGTATATCCGCAATAACGCAGCGAATGTTCTCCTCCAAGTGGTTAATGGTTTCGGGCTTATCGGCGTAGACTAGCGGCTTCACATATCCCCACAGAAAATAGTCAAGCGGCGTTAAATCGTACGATATTGGAGGCCAATTAACTTTTTTTTTGTCTTAAATTAGAGGTTTTTTTTGTTGGTATTTTCCTCTCAACGCATTTTTCTCAGAAGAGCCGATTTTACGTCCAATAATGTTTTAGTAGAAAGATAATCATTAATATATCACATCTCTGTATTGAACATATGTATTTGCGATAACAAAAGAAATGTACATTTTTTATACCAATAAAATATAAAAAAAAGTACGATCTTGGAGGCCAATTTGTTAACAAACGTTTCCTTCAATAAATCAATTGTGGCACGAGCTGTGTGACATGTTGTGTCGTCTTGTTGAAACCACAGCTCCTACAAATCATGGTTGTTCAATTGATGAACGAAAAAGTCAGTATATAATCATGGCTCTATAGAGGTCACCATTGACTGTATAACGTTCTGCCAGCATCGTTTGTAAAGAAGTACGGACCAATTATTCCACCAACCCATAAAGCACACCAAACAGTCAGTTTTTTGTGGATGTAACGGTGTCTCAACATACACTTGAGGATTATCATCACACTCCAAATACGGCAGTTTGACGTATCCATTCAACCAAAAGTGAGCAAAAGTAAAATGGACGTAGTGCGCGATACGTATTTCGAACAGAACCATGATTTTCAAAATAAATTTGCACAATTTGGCAGCGTTGTTTAGGCGTCAGTATATTCATGTTGAAATGCCAAACCAAACTAAAAAAAAAAACACTTGACAGCTGACAAAATGGCCGCCAGTTAAAATAGTGTTTCCAACTTAAAGTTCTATACCTCTAAAAGAATAACACCCTTTATAAGTTGCCTAAGCAGAAAACAGATGCAGGCAACCTTTTTCAGTTTCGAGCCGACTTTAAATTTACACTGAACTAAATTTATGAATGGAAAATAGAGTAAAAAATAAATAAAAAGGTCTTGCTTATCACAATCATTCGTTTGTGTGAGTTTTTTTTCAGACGAAGGGGAGGGACCTCAATATTTATTCTATGTCGAGTCCGATCTGTCCGAGCTTTGTCCGGACAGAAATAATGCCGGTCTCGGTCGTTTGTCGGATGTTTCGCTAGCAGTAGCGCAGTAGAAAAAAGCCCTACGATTTTTAAAGTGTTTTCTTTTTCGAAAATGAAACCTAAAACCCCTCGCTCAGTATCAGTAGTCCAGCACGCTAACCACTGAGCATTTGCATCTAATTTCATCATACATATCGTGGTCACTAAGCATATTTTTTATATAGTATCACTCAAAATACCAAATAAGTTTGTGGATTAGATACCTAAATGGCTTTTAGACTTTTGATTCAGAATGACCTTAAGAGGTTTGGCTTATCGAGTGACAGCACTTTAAAAAAAATCCATTGCAATGCAACACTACCTACGCCAATGTAACCTTTTCCAATGTGCGAACAACCTATACAATTAATATGCATCAACTGTAGTACTAATATTGCCCAATAGATTAAGCCAAATTTTGCAGCCGCATTATGTCGTAGGTATAGTAAGCCATTACTGAAAGGCAAACAAAATATGAATAATTTCACATGTCCGCAAGTCCGCACCATTTATCGATTTCATAACGTATGTAAGTAGGTAGAGCGACGAGTACATTGTGCTACATAACACCAGGAAATGATCATCTTCCCCCCACCTCTGTCAGATGAATCTTCAAATAGCTTTGGACCGCTCGCACACCAAAAAGTTGATTACAAACAATTTTTTAACCGAGGAAGTCCAACGGAGCAAGGTTACTAATAAATTACAGTGTCACTTATGCATAATTCAAAAATCTCACATAACTGAAGGGTATCTATTGATAATAGTCGCAGCCTTGACCCAAACATATTTGGGCTCACCCACCTTCCATACGAAACCGGCATGTCAACTTTGCACTCATTTTTATTTGTATAAGTATTTTCGCATTTTGAAAGTATGTACCTATACACTTTTCATCCATATGTAGATATAAAATTCGATCTAATTTCTTGAACTAATGGTTCGAGATACTTACTACAACTCAAGGTCATCAAGAAAATCGCAACAACACCGCTGCAGCGAAACATGTTTGCTTTGAACTGCTTTTCGTATATCTTTTAATCCGTGAGGTCTAAAATTTGTAATCCAATATCGCCCTATCACACGATGAGCTTGGAATGATAATGAATATTGAGACGAAGAAAATCTGACAAATCTTATATTCGTTCAATCAATTAGCATACAAAGTATGTATCTGATGGATACTGTATGCTTGTTTTTTTGACCGTTTTTCAAAAAAAAAATAATGTAACAACCACGCGAAGAGTGTGGTGTAAGTGCGTTTATTTTGTTCACAGAAAATCACTCTCACTTTTCGACCAAAGGCGGTTGTGGCTGCGGAGGTGGCGTCAGGTGCTGCTGATGGTCGTCTATCTGCTGTTGCTGTCTAACCTTGTACATTACTTCGGCACACACTTTGGAATTTTCATTCAATAGTAAAACAAACTGACGGATTAGTCGTTCACGAAACTCATTTTATTCAAATTTGGTAGAATTTATTGAGCTGCACTTTTTCTTATAGCAAAGCCAAAACGACGTGTAATCACTTTAGGCCACCTTTATTGGGCTTGTAATTTGTATCGATATATTCTGCGCGCGGAAAGTTATAAACGAAAGCGAAATCGAGCAGACAAAAAATTTAAAAAAAAATTGATTTTGGGGAGCGAATGCGTGTACTACGCGATTATTTCATTGATAGGCGCAGCGTGAAGCGTCACGACAAACAGACGAGCGAGAAGTGTTTTGGCCAACTGACGTTACGATGTCGGACAGTGGTGTTATGGCTGCCACCACCACGCAACATGCAGAAGCAGAGCTTTACTTTTTCAGTTGGTGATGGTCGTTTTTGTTGTTGTTTTGTATGCGGTGGTAGCGGTAGGTAAGGTTCGGTCACTCTCTCTTTTTTAAGTTTGCTCACGCTAATGGGTGGAATATGATGGGGGGAGGTCGACGAGGCTCTGAGATGCGAGTCTTACTAACCAACAAAACAACTGAAATATAGCCAAATATTTGTGTTGCACGTTGCACCTTGTGCATATTTCGAATTGATCGGAGATCGGACTTGTGGGAAAAGTATCAGCAGATTTTATTTTAAAGTTACATTTATCCGAAGACCTAAATTGTATTAAGCTGACACTCATTTTAAGTGGCAACAAAATGACAGCACTTGTGATGTGTTAGACTTCGATGAAGGTTGATGGTATATTTTTTTGAAATACCTATAGAAAAGTGAGGACAGACAAATATTCTGAGGCACCAATCTGATCGCAATCTCCAGACAGCATCATAAAAAAAAGTGTTGGATTCAGTACCTACAATCACACATTGTTTGTTTGCCGAAATCCGCGGCTTCTTGGTTCTGAAATGCAAGGTAGAAAAAACCGCCATCTCGCAAAATGCTCTGCCTTTTAAATGGGGTGTTCACAGTCCGGAGTGTACAAAAACCTTAACCAACAATCCTTTTTAGCCTATTCGGCCCCTGTCTAACTGCATCCATGATAACCTATCTGAGTTTCCTAAAAACAAAAGAGTTGATGCGAAAACTGTGTTTCCGAGTATTATGAGATTTGGATTGTGGGACTTCTCTTAGTAAAAAAACGATTACCTTCTTTATATTTCATGGAACTTATAGTCCGGGTGGGTGAATAGGCCTCCAAGGCATTCCAGGTGCAGACCCAAGAAGAACACAAATTAAAAACAACTTAAAGTTTAGGTTAAGAAATGTTGGGACGCATTGACGCACTGTTGCGCACCATTCTGTCAAACGCTGCTGGGTGCTTAAATTCAGCTGCTCTCCAATTTTTCTCTAAATATTAACTAAAACTCCAGCTAAATTTTGACATGGAGTGCGAAGTGTCACAGAAAAGTTGTTCTTTGAAAATAACTTCCTTCAAAAATTCATCGACGCGAAAAAATGTTTTATTTTCGTTGCGCTTCATTTTTTTCTTGACTTCTATTCTTTGATCTCAAATTTCGCACTTTTAAGGGATTCCCCTTCGGGGTATTTATTAAAAAAAAACGTATAAAAAAAAAACAACACGATCTGTCAAAATTTAGCTGGAGCAAATGTGCCGAACCTTTAATGAGCGCGAACATTTAAAAAAAAAAACCTACATGCAGGAAAGTCTGATGTTAAAATTTGATTTCATAGCTGGAGCTATGTACCGCTCGGCTAAAACAATTAACTCAAATTTACCTTAGCTAAATTTTGCAGAGAATTTTGTGTGCGAGCTTAAAATTTATCTCAAGTAGCCTTCAATGTAATCTTAATGAAAAGTCTGTTGCTTTGACAATAATGGGGTCGGGAATTAACATAAGTAAAAAGGACATTTCCTTACTGCAACCGATAGGAAGTTGAATTCAAATAAAAGTCCAATACATCCTGATCATTGACATACTTTAAACAATACATGGACTACTAGTAGCCAATTTTTCGTTGAAGCAAAAATAAGCACTAGCTCTTTTGGTTCACGGCGGAGAGAAACGAAAACACTCAAATGGCATCGAGCAATTCGTGCGATTTGGTTTGTGTCGAGGTTTGTGTGCTGAGTGTGCCATACTTTGCCGTTTGAAATAATTTGAATAAGTCCTTATTTTTGCGCAGTTGCAACGTTTCTACAATGGATGGCACTGTGTTCTATGTAAAAAAAATAGCAGAGGCGCGCAGAGGTTGAAACCTCTTTCCTACTTTCGCCGCACTGAACCTAAAGGGCTAGTGCTTACGTTTGCTTCATTTTTCCTCGCAGGTTTGTATGAAACTGACATTTCACTAGCAGTCCATGTATAGTATGTCAATGATCCTGATGGTAAGGAAACGACGATCCAAATTCTTCGGAAGTACTGCAAAGTTACCAAGCTGTCAGATATTGAATCTGCTGAGCTTCATCGTAAGCACCGCAAATAGTTCCCATAAGTCGACTAGTAACTTGATGTTTTTTGGTTTGTTCCATTCTTTAACAGGGGACATAAAACGGTTGTTCTAGTTATGTGACACAAACTTTTTTTTGACAGTTCACGCTCACTCTGAACTAAAAAAGAATAAACCACTTATTTTTTTTTTTTTTATTATTATTATCTTTATTTCACTCAAAAATAAACTTAAAGCTATACAAAAGATAAATCAATAGTTCAACAAAAAGATTTTTTTTTTTTTTTTTTATAAAGAATACAGCTTTTAGCTTTAAAGTGAAATAGCTACCTACATTCTGTTGTCAGATTCTGACAAGAGGCGAATGTACGAATCGTATTTAACAAACAAGGATTAATTTATCGATGGGGATACGATAAAATGCAGTGATAAAAACAAATAATAAAAAATGAAAAAAAAATAAAATAAGAAATTAAGTACAAAAATGTTTTAAAAATTTAGAAAAAATATAATCAGTAACAAAAAGAAAAGAAAAAAAATTAAACCATAGGAATCAGCAAGTCACCAATAATATCGTAGTTTAAAGGGTGTTTTTTTTAGAGGTATAAAACTTTAAGTTGCCAATACTATTTCAACTGGCGGCCATTTTGTTAGCTGTTAAGTAAGCTGTTTAGTTTTGCATTCCAACATGAGTAGACTGACGCCTGAACAACGCTGCCAAATTGTGTAAATTTATTTTGAAAATTATGGTTCTGTTCGAAATACGTATCGCGCACTACGTCCATTTTACTTTTGCTCACCTTTGGTTGAATGGATACGTCAAACTGCCGTATTTGGAGTGATGATAATCCTCAAGTGTATGTTGAGACACCGTTACATCCACAAAAAACTGACTGTTTGGTGTGCTTTATGGGTTGATGGAATAATTGGTCCGTACTTTCTTTAAAAACGATGCTGGCCAAAACGTTACAGTCAATATTGACCACTATAGAGCCATGATTATACTGACTTTTTCGTTCATCAATTGAACAACCATGATGTGTAGGAGCTGTGGTTTCAACAAGACGGCGCAACATGTCACACAGCTCATGCCATAATTGATTTATTGAAGGAAACGTTTCGTAACCGCATAGTTTCACGTTGCGGACCCGTGAATTAGCGTCCAAGATCGTGCGATTTAACGGCGCTTGACTATTTTCTGTGGGGATATGTGAAGTCGCTAGTCTACGCCGATAAGCCCGAAATCATTGACCACTTGGAGGACAACATTCGCCGCGTTATTGCCGATATACGGCCACAAATGGTGGAAAAAGTCATCGAAAATTGGACTTCCAGATTAGACTACGTCCGAGCTAGCCGTGGCCAGAAATCATATTTAAATTATAATGCAAAGAAGATTATCATCTTTGTTTTATTCCATTTCAAAGTCCTACCTATACCCGTAAAAAAAAAAACACCCTTCATAAATGTACCTAGAAACATACTCGTCTCGTGTCGAGTGTTGTGTCGAAATCCCTTCTGTATGCAAAAAGTAAAACAGAAAACAACTGAATTCATTTTGAAATTTAAAAATATGCATTACATAATTTTTTTCTGAAATGTTTGAAAATTAAAATTTGCTAGTCTTTCTTTTGTCGGAATTTTCAGCGACACGACACACCACGCCACATAAGTGTGGTTGCGGCTTTAACCCAACCTAACCTAACCTTAATGAATTGAGGAGGTTTCTTATATTTGGGTAAGCTAAGCTGAGATCAATTTTAGAAAAATTATAAAACTTGTAATATGCTTCTAAAAGCATTCCTTACTACAGTTTTAGAACGATTTAAGCAGTCTACAAGTATTTTTACCACCTCGGGTTTCTTGTCGGTGTCTGGTCTGTGGTACCGAGATACTAGTTGTTATATAAGATACCAATTAAGAAACAACTTTCATATCAATGGACTGCAGCTATTGACTTTCGTGGCCTGTGTATCGTGCATTGTTTTCAAGAGATCGAGTTTCAAAACGCTATTCATTTTGCCAACTTGTGTACCATGAATACAGCCCCATTATCACATACATTACATGACAATCACCCAACGTTATACCCCATTGACCAAAAGGTCTAAGACCTCACTTTAGCCCAATGTAGATATATAATACTTGTTCGATTTCTTGGTGCTCTCTGGATCTGGCTCATGTTATGTTGTATGCTATCCAAGTATGCTGTGGCTGTGTGTAATGCAACACTGGTTCGGTGTCAACATCAATTGCACTTTGTAATTGCGGATCAATGAAGCAATGAGACGGTTGTTTGTTACCTGATTAAATGGAGCTCTAAAATCGAATAGTGTCTGGGAGGTAGTTTTAGTTTTTTGTGTGGTCCATGTAGATCATGGAAATAGTAACTTGCTTTAGCAATAGGAGGGTAGAGCAATTATAATGCAATGTTATGTACTCAATTTTAATAATGTTCAAAAACAGTTAGAAGAAGTTTATGAATGGTTTTTTTTTTTTTTTTTTTGCAATCCTGCACAAAAGTAGGTCAACATTCAACACAAAACTTGTAGAAGTAACATATTTCTATTACATATAGAGTTCGTCATTAAATATTACAAACATCGTAAGAAGTCAATACCGTCTAAAAGCAGCCGTTTTTAAATGCGTCTTGGAGAACATTCGCACAAGAGGTTTTACAATTCGTCGCGATCATCTCAAAGCGAACTGATCGTTGAAATATTATGTAATCGATGCTACATCAAAGTGCATAAGTATAATAATCACCATGAGTTTGTTTATAATGAAAAAATTATGCATTTAGATGCCAT
The DNA here is from genome assembly GCA_949372485.1 of Cheilosia soror. NCBI lineage: Eukaryota > Metazoa > Arthropoda > Insecta > Diptera > Syrphidae > Cheilosia > Cheilosia soror. The sequence continues at coordinate 126,484,201 of OX443561.1, forward strand.
TTGGGCCCGATTCTGCAAGAGTAAAGGACCATTCACATGAGAGCGAACGAATTGATGAAATGCGAACAAACCACTTTTAATGAATTTATGAACAGAAAATTGCACATTTTACTATTCCAAGAGTAGGATAATTAATTATCCCATCAAAATGTATTTAAAAAAAATTTATAAACAGTTTAAATAACGAAATTTCGAATTCCAAAGTTTTCGCCGAGAACGAAAACACCCTTAGCACGAATTGTCAAAGTTTATTCGCAATCTACATCATTTAATTCGCGTTCCACAAACTAGCGAATAAAACCTTCGTTCGAACTTAACCTCAAACTATAAATTTGTTTGTTTATATCATAAACATTTTTTCATTTACCTACCACTTAATACCTATTTGTACGAAAAAGCATTAATAAAAACAAATAAAGACGTTTTTTGATTTTTTTAGTTTAAGTAGGTAGGTAGAGGTAAGGGGGGTTATTCCCAAATGAGGGGCGGATCGCATTAAAAGCGATAGGTATTTCGATTTCGACCGTCTTCGCTTTTGCTTATTCTCAAATGCGAACTGAGCTTTCCAGTTTTTTCCATTAGTCTTCCAAATTCCATTTATTTTCCCAAAAGTTTGACAGCTTTTTCCCCGTCACAAGAATTTAGTTTATTTTTTATCCGCAAAAAACCCGTCACCTAAATAGCTATCGCTTTTAAATGGATCGAATCGCTTTTGGAAATACAAAAATACCGATCCGCCATGAAAAGCGATTTGCCGCGCATTTGGTAATAAACCCTTAGGTAATACTGTAAATCTGTGATTTGAAAAAATACTGCTCTACTCATCTCATCTCTACTCATCTTGCTATAATTTTATAGCTCTATTGTCTGTCATCTGTCTCCATCACCAGCAATGCAGCATACGCTTAAACATTCGTTATTTTTTCATTTCTCTTTTTCATCGTTATTCATCCTCAACATCTACTGCTCTACTCTACACCAGTCCATACCAAGACCAACTACACCTACCATTATTTTGGATATGCATATGTATACCTTCATAACGAAACATACGTCATGTGCAATATAATAATTTATATTACACGAAACGACACGAACTCGCTGAATTGATGATATCAAACAACAGGGTGACCAACAAAATGCAGATGAAAAATTATATTGCAAAAGTATTATAAATAGCTTCCTATCTGGAAATTTACATTTCCAGTCGCAAAACAAAAGTTCACCGATTGTCATTTTGGCAGCTGCAGCAATTGTGATGAATTTTAGAAAGAATAAAACGAAATCAGTCAGGTACCTACTCTCTAGTAAGGTACCTAGATAGTTATCGATAAATAGTATACAAAATTTGGCGAAACAGCTTAAGGCGTATTTTTTTGAGATTCTATAGCTAGCTCCTAACCTAACATATACTCACTTCCCAAAAAAATACGCCAAATGATAACGCAAATAAATTATAATTTCATTTAAAAGAAAAGAAACCGACTGGCGGGCGGAGCCGCGGGTATGGCTAATTTGGAATAAATCAATTTAAAAAATTTACTAAATTCATCTGTTTAGGTAACACTAAAAATGTAAATTTTTATAAAATAGTCCTTTCTCCGCTTTATAGTTTTGGGTATTTTGTATTAATTAGTAAAAAAATAAATAGGTATAAATAAAATTGAAAGATTTTCCAAAAAGAGTTGGTAGCACTATTAAGCTGGTGCAGTATGTATATTCAGCAACTTCGCACACACTCTTGTCCAATATAGAATATAGAACTAAAAATAGGTGTAAAATGGAATGGAGAATTGTTAGGTCAGTTTCATTTCATTTTAAATCGGCAAACGGAGAGGAGCGGCCATGTTTATAAGCGATTGGATAAAAAAATTGTCTGGTGATAAAATTAAAGAGCGAGCGAAGGAGCCTTATTTTAAATTTACAATTTAAAATTGGGATTCGATCGCTTATAACTGGACTCCGTAATGTTTAATTCGAAGTACAATATAAGCGTACATTAGTTTAAGTTAGTTTTAATTAAATATTGTCGGTGCGGTATTATATCTGATTCGCGAAATCTACATTTCTGCAATAAAAGGCAAGCCGGCAAGGTAAGTAAAGAAAAACATAATTACAATTCGGACAACTGTTCCTTTTTTCTCATTTAAGTTTGTATATCATTGTAATTAAGATAAATTCCGTTTTCCTCTGTCCTCTGGTTTGTAATTTTCGTTCTGTAATGACGTGTTAAATTTGCAATCAATCGCCTGCTTTAAGCGACCATCGATTTTTAATTACATACATCCATACATGAAAACCAAAATGTGAACAAAATGGATAACAGGATTCTATGTAATATTGTAATTCCGTTACTGTACATGGAAGATGCAATTTAACATAAAACATTTTTTAATTAATCAGTTCATTTGCAAAAGAAAACACAATTACATATTACTTTTTCAGTAACTATAAATTGACAAAAATATTTGTTTTTCTTTTCAGGTCGCAAAGTTGTGGAAAGATGGAGAACGATACGGAATGATGAAAGATTTCGAAAAGTACATCAATCACCCAAAAGAGAAGCGAAGTCGGCTACTACAATCTACAATCATAGAAATCTCCTTCCAGATGAACAAAAATTCCTAAAATCAGTGTTTTTTTATGGGAACATAACTTTCTTCGCTGCCTTGTTACTATTTGACAATATTTCATTATCTTCTATGTAGCTACCGCTTTATGTTCGTATTAAATAAAAATAATTTGTTCAATATTATGAGGAATGGAGTTTTTTTTTTTTAGATTTTTTGATGTAGGTGGTGGTAAGCTAATGTAATGAGATTGCTTGTGATTAATGTTACGCTCACAGAGAATATTGTCCTTGATAAGGCAAGTAAGAACACTAATCGGCACATACCAGTGTAATGTGGCTTCGACTATAGACCAAATTTTCACACTCAAGCAAATCCGGGAAAAGACCAACGAATTTCAAGTCGAAACTTATCACCTATTCATCGACTTCAAAGCCGTGTATGTTAGCATGCATCTTTAGGACTCAGGAGCTCTATATGGCGATGGCCGAATTCGGAATCTAGGTAAAATTGATTGAGCGTGACCCTGGAAAACGCGCTGCAACGTGCAATTTGAAAGCAGCTCTTCCGATCTATTTCCGACTTCAATGTCGTACTAGAGCAAATAGTGAGCATGGCAGGTGTCAACACGGAAGGGAAGGCACTATCTTCAAGATACAACCGCGAACTTTATGAGTGGTACCAAGATGTGGATGTAGTTCAAATAGCCAAAACCCGTTTACTGCATTGACTCGGCCACATCGAGCGAATGGACTATATTGCTTCAGCAAAGAGGTTCCTCGAATAACAGCTCCCAGGTTCGAAAAAACAAGGAAGACCGAACCTCTGTTTAAAGAACCAAGCCATCGCGGATGCCAGAGCGCTTGGTTTGGACAACTGGAAGCAGCGTGCTTGGGATCATAGAGGATGGAGGGCTGCATTGTCTCAGGCAGAGACTTCACGTCGGGAGCCCGATAAGTAAGTAAGCAATAATCTTCGTGCCATTCATTCATTTGTTGCCTTTTTAGTTTCGTTTTTTTGTTCGACTTCGGAAAAGCAACTTTCTTTCTCTCTGTCGTTAGTAGTGTGCACCTTTATTGTTCCAGTTTACTAGTCTTCAATTCAGCTGTTTCGGTGGCTGTTTGTGCAGCTGGATGAGATTCTAATGGGTTTAAGCGTCTAAAGCATTAGCTTCGCCTTTTGCTCTCACCTTTGTTTTTCTACAAAATAGGTACAGCTGCTGTCTCGCTGGACATGCGACATGTTTTTCATTCATGATTATGACAATAATCTAGACGCTTGTATTGTTCTCATACTTTTAGTCGACGTAGGTACCTGACAAGAGTATATACATAATAATGTACAATGTACTGTACATACCTACATAGAAAACTGGTTTCTCCAGAATCTCCTGCTACATTTCTTACCTGGCTCATAAGTAGGTAGGTACCTGTAGACTATAGGTACGCTGTACCTACCTGAACCTGAACGGTTTTCGTACAAAAAGTTGTATCGTCAAAAACTAAAAAAAACTCGTTTGTTTTATTAAATTATTTTTATTTTACGAAAATAAAGCGGTAATGAAATTTAAGTTTCTTATTTTTCGAAAGTGTTCAGCTACATACAGAGTACAGCTCTTCCCAGATAGTAACAAGACAGCAAAGAAACAAATGTTTCACCAATTTTAGGGACTTTTTTAATTCGTAAGCATTCTCCTTTGGGTGATTGACAAACAGAGATGAACTTTTGCAATTCCATTAGTATTTTAATAGGTATCGTTCTTCATCTCTCCACTACTTTGCGACCTGTAAAGAAAAGCAAATATTTTTGTTAGTTAGTATGCTTAGTTAGGTAGGCAAGTACTAAAAATCAGAAAAAGGCGATAGGAAAAGGACGTAATAATTGTGTTTTCTTTATTTTGCAAACAAACGGATTGATTAAAAAAATGTTTTATGTTAAATTGCAGGTTAGAATGTAGGTATATTACCTGATTCGCACATGACGAAAACGGTATTTATCACAATTATAATATGTAGCTATATAAATTTAAATAAGAAAAAATAAACAGTTGTCTGAATTGTTGTAGTTATGTATTTTCTTCACTTACTATGTCCTTACTGCAGATAGCGTGAATCAGAACAAATTGTTTTATATACAGCACCAAGAATATTTTATTTAAAACGACTTAAAACTAATGTACGCTTATATTGCACTTCGACTTAAATATTACGGAGTACAGTTATAAGCGATCGAATCCCAATTTTAAATTGTAAATTTCCGCCAATTTTCGTATCCAATCGCTTATGAACATGGTCGCTCCTTTCTGTTTGCCGATTTAAACTAAACTGCTGAAGTACAGAAATCAAAACCAGGCACGCCACGCCACGCCATATACCTTACCTAATTCTCTATTCCCTTTTATACCTTCCTTTTCCTTCTACCTACTTCTAAAGATCACTAATTGATTCAGTCTTCCTGAATTTTTCAATTATTCTCTTCACAGTTGTGAGTTGATGGCAGGTTTTCTAAAATATTGCTGAACAATCTCTTCATGGCATCACTATCATTATTAAATGGCGCAAAATTCAAATTTTAAGTGAACTATGGGACACCCTTTTCATTCTATACACAATCGGCAAGAATGAGTGCAAAGTGGCTGAATATGCATGCAGGGTGAAATGACATTAGGTAGATTATTTACTACACCAGCTTAATAGTGCTACCAACTCATTTTTGCGATTGAATATAGCGCCATCTTCCGTTATTATTAACCCAGATAATTGAAAAGAAAACTGAGTTTTCGACAATAAGTTTACACAAACTCGTCGATGCATTCACACCAAAAACCAACTAGTTTTTGTTTGACGTTTGAATTAGCTGTGATATTAGCTATAATTATGTTTGTGTCGACTAGACTTTTATTTTAGGAAGTAAACTCTGCTCGTATTTAACGAAATTAATAAAATTACGAGATACTTGATAATCGGTAATTAATGGTTGAATTGAAAGCGATTTTGCTGAACTCGCTAAATTTTGCAAAATGTATGTCTGTTTCAACAACCCATTGAAAGTTGTTTTCGTTGGGTTTTCATTGAAAAGTTTTTGAGTGTTTTCGGGAAAACCTAGTTAACATACTTTCATCAACCGAATTTCTTTACTTAAACCAATAGGTTTGCATACTAATTATGCATATAAATGACCACACGTTAATGACCCAGTTATATTATTTGCCCAACTACCAAAAGATCCGCGTTATCAAGCTAGCATATTTTATTAAACCACATGAACTGTTCAATGCTGAAAGTTGTTATATTTGTCATAATTGCCATTTAAGCCATTTAAGCCATTTATTATTTCATTACCCAGATTCCCATTGCTGGATTGTGACAAATTACTACTAATTAATTTAATTTTTAAGTCAGTGTTAGTGACTTTTTAAGATAAACCGCATTCTCGGCAAATGCCAATGAGAATAGGGGTGAATGATCATGATGCATTTATCCAAATTTAATTGTAGTTACACTGAAAGTAGGTATATTGTCTAATGAAGGGTATATGAGAGTATACACTCAAAACTCGTGCGATTAAGTCGGCGACAGCGATTTTCTTCCATACACAGTTGGAACCGTTTTTGTCGCTTTCACGCCTTCACGGGTGGATACTGGGTAGCTGTCAAGCTCAAATCTTTATTGATTCCGTTCAAATTAAACTGCGTACACGAATAGATAGTAGGTAAAGTTAATTCTTACATTTAGAAAAACGATTTATCACTACTGGCACAAATTGACGTTTGAGTGTGGCTGTACTCGCGAATATCTTTGTCGCTAATTTAGAATCGAAATTGAATGTGTCGCGTCGGTTTGGGAGAGCTGTTAGACCGATGGGAATTGATTTCACATTATTCTAAAGTTCGGATTTATACCAAAGCAAAACTACTATCAATTAAAAAAAATACAGCTTAAAGCTTAGTACGCTCGAGCGTACTCGAGCTACATTTTAGCTCCCATACAAAAATCTCACTAAAAATTTAGCTAAGCTAAATGTAAGCGAGTCCATTTAGCCGAGCGATGCGCTGCTTCAGCTAAAAAACAAATTTTCATTTCAGACTGTACTGCATGTATCTGTCACAATTTAATGGTTCGGCACATTTTTTCAAGCTAAATTTTGACAGATGATGGTTGGTGGTGGTTTTCTGTTGTATTTTTGTGTTGCGGAAAAGAAAACAAAGATAATGTTTTTCAATGAATACCTCGATGAGGAATCCTTTGAAAGTGATAAATTTGACATTAAGGAATAGCAGACAAGGAAAAAAAAGTACAACGAAAACTTTTTCACGTTGATGCATTTTTGAAGGAAGTTATTTTCAACGAACAGCTGTTTTCTGCGACAGCGCACTCTATGTCAAAATTTAGCTAATGTTTGGAGAGAAAAATTGGACAGCAGCTAAAATGTAGTTTCGGTTGAAGTAGCTAAGCTAAGCTAAAGATAAAAATTAAAATAAATTATACGACAGTTCTAGAAATGACCCGTAGTCTATATTATATTCTCACCTTAACATAAAATATATAAATCTCTAGTTTTCATTTTAAATGGTATTCCTTTATTTATTCATTTGCTACTACACAATATATAAATTAAAAGTCAACTAAAACTAGATAAACAGTAAATATAGTGATTTCTCTTTTATGTAGGTAAATAATTTGTTTTCATTTCTAAAATAATAAACAAACAAATATTTCTAGGACTAACAGAACGAAAAACAAATAAAAACAAAATACACTGTATCAAGTGTTGTATAACGTATATAACATAAAAAAAATAATAAATTGCAAACAACAGGAATTATTCAAACAAACTCACAATTATAGAAATATTTTAAATATATATTTATTTAATGTATGCATTTAACTAAGCTAAATATATTATTTGTTTTTTAAAAAGTAAATTAATTATATATGCATTATATGAATTTTATCGCATAACAATTTCATCATATCTCTCATTGTATAATAAACATTTGGTGTAAAAATAAATGTTCATCTATTTGAAAAATATATTTCTTTTTTTTTTGTTTTGTTTTACATATTAAATTTATACAATAAATTTTGTTTATTTTTTTTTTATTTAATTAAATATCATTATTCAAAGGTAGCTTTAGTAGAAGTTACTCATTGTTTTATTTCTAGGACCAATTTTCATGACTTAATTTTCACTTTTTTTTTTTTAATACTACGTATACTTATCCTGATAAAGGGGATAAGGTAAATATTATTTATAAATAGGATACGCATATTTATTATATTTAAAGTGATGATGTGTCCATGATTGATGATATTTTAGTACTTGATCACATGCATTTGTTATTATTTTTATTTTATTTTCGTTCTAATGCCATTGGAACACAACATGCGCTAGCATTAGATAAACTGTCGCTACTATTATGCTGCCTATCATAACTGGGAAGCCAACTCTGTAAAGAAAAAAGGGATTATTTGATATAAATAAAAGCCATATTATAACGGTGGTTTAAATTATATATAAGGCATATTTTTTTGGGAAGTGATTATAACAAAACCAAAAATGAGTTTAACAATTTTACATGTAAAACCAAAAGTGAGTATAACAAAACCAAAAGTGAGTATAAAAGTTTTGCATGTAAAAATAAAAGTGAGCTAGCTATAGATTCTCAAAAAAATACGTCTATATATGGACACCAAAGAAAAACAATGAGATGTAAACATTTTTACTTTGCAAATTTGCATATTTAGTATCTAGCTAAAATAAGGGGTAAAAATATTGGTAGATGGTGTGTTGAGTTAGGATAGGTTTGAGAAGTGTGCCGGTATATTCTCGGAGGAATTAAATATACAGTGCTCAATCAGGCTTCCTGATAGCAGCAGCACTGCAGCAGTGTCTTCCAAGCCGAGGTTCTGGCAATCGCGGAGATGTCATTGGCCGCGTTCCATTGACCGCTAGATGACTAGCGCTCATGCCAAACTCCATATAAAAAAAACTGACATTTCATCATTTGCGCTAGAGCTCTAGCACATATTGTAAAATGTCAGTTTTTTTTTGTATGGAGTTTGACATGCCGCTAGTCATCTAGCGGTCAATGGAACGCGGCCATTGTTGGGAATAGGTATCAAGAAATGATATTACCATTTTCATTGACAGCCATGATTTTATTAAAGCAGTTTCTACTATTGAAATAAAATCCAAGTTAGTTCATCGCTGCCGCAAAGAGCTTAAGATTCTATACTCGCAGCACACCACAGACCTCTGCTGGGTCCTTGTAGGTATACAGAGTGACAATTTTCAAAGCCGGCAACGAGAGGCCCGACGAACTGGCGAGAAATGGGTCCGCAGTGGATCATGAACGAGCACTACAGTCGATCAAGCCACACCACTCTGTAGTCTTAAAGAGCGAGTGGAGAATAAGATTCGCATGAAAACCATCAACAGGTGGAAGGGACTGTGAAGTATCACGGAAGCTTTGCCCAAACTACGACTTTTATATGACAGGTTATCGCTGTCTAAATGGTAGAGGCTCTAGCGGATCATAGGTTGAGGTAAGGTGGCTGTCCCAAAAAGGGGACACACATAATTAATTCGTACATTGTGATGCCACGAGAGGGGGGAAGTGGCCAGAAAGATTCTATGTGGCGGGCATTACAGATGGAATACCATTGCTATTGTGATTGTCTGTTGAAAGAGGCTGGGAGGAACCGTAACAGTCTGCCTCCCGTTTATTTCCTTTTGACGATCAGTCCACATGACAGAGACTGATGCTGAGCAGAAAAGCTTGATTGAAGCACTCCTCCAACCCGCTGCTTGGTACTGAAAGTAGATGTCGCGATTTGTCTTCGGTGAAAGGCGAGGGGTGGTGGGCGCAGTAGCGCAGTGGTTAGTGTGCTGGACTACTGTGCGAGGGATCCCAGATTCGATCCCCGGAAAAACACAAATTACATCTTAAAAAGTTTTTTCTACTGCGCCACCTCAAGCGAACGTCTGACAAACATCCGAGAGTATTGACTGTAATGAAAAAGCTTCTCAATTTAGCCGTTCGGACTCGTCATAAAATTGTAGGTCCCTTCCATTCGTCCCAAAAATAGAAACACAAAACGATAATGGTTTCGAGAAGCTAGACCTTGGGTGTCTACCCGCCTGTTCCGGCACCTATTTACTTTTTTTTTAAGGCGAGGGGGGCGAGGGGTGACCTCGAATTGTCGAAATGGGGTTGATTGGTGTAGTCAGCTCCTCCAGTTGGGCGGTTAGTCTTCGGGGAGAGCAAAGTGGTGACCGAAACCGTCTAACCCCCCGCTGGTAGCCTCTGACATTCCGTTAGTAAGGACGATGGCTGGGTACAGATCAAATAAAAAAGACGGCAGAAGAGATCGACGAGGGGAGACCGAAACAGTCTAACCCCCCGCCTATCCCTTCTGACGGAGTCTGAAAGTTCGACATGTGAAGATAAAATTTACTGAGGTAGTCAGCTCTTCCCGTTGGCGGTTTAATCTTCAGAAACAGACAAAATGGGTGAGTTGCGTGTTGATATTTCAGTGAAGCCGGTTCATGAGAAGTGAGAACACACTTCACTTCCTCTGTCACTGCCCGAGTCTCTGTCAATTGAGGAACAGAACACTTGGAAGTCATTACTTCCATGACCTACAAGAACTTTCAGGTTTTTAAGGATATCAGGATGGCTGGATGGCTTCGAGTAATCACCAGAAGAAGGGACATGACCATGAGGCTGACCATCCCAACATCAACGGTTAATCCCCATTTTAAAAGGGCATCACAATATTTCCACAAGGACAGAAATGTGGCACAGCAGGATGACCCTGCTCTGCCAACCCGTAAATTCAAATCTTGTTGGTTCGCAGTTGGGTGTCGTTAAGACCGGCTCATGATTTTAATTTGTCCCTGATGAAGTAGTGATCACTACAACTACACTCTACAGTCATAATGGATCTTCAAGAATCTACATATTTCGAACGACAGACTTTGGATAAAACTGAGGCAGTACGAAAATATTTTGCATGCACTTGTCAATGACCAATAAAATTTTTACAGAAGAATTAGCACACTTGCTCTAAAGCCTGAAAAGAAATTAGAATTTGTTTTCATCTTACTTGAAATATTCTAAAAATGTGAATCGATATCCATGCTGTTCGGCAACACCGGCACACACAACATTCGCAGAAGCACCGATCAGTGTTCCATTTCCTGCAAAAAAAATGAGCGTTGATTATGCTTTCACAAAACTTAAATAAAATCATCAACCTCCTAGACAGGCTCCGAATGCCAAAGCCCACACCAGCGGCTGCAGTGGTAAGCCCAATTCCTTATTTTGTGCTAATGATATGGCAATCTTGATCATCATTGTCGTCAGTGGGATATTATCAACAAAAGCTGATGCTATCGCAGATACCTTTAAAAGAAGTTCAATCAGTATGAAGTGCGAGTAATTTTTTGAATAATTATTTTACCCATAAAATTAGAAGGACAGCTACACCTAGTCGCGATTCCTCGCCGACTGATAAAATAACATTCACCGTCATTTTACCAATCCAGTCGATCAATCCTAGTTCCGAAAGCGATTCCATCAGAATGAACAGAGCGGCGAAGAAAAGCAGAGTTGACCATTCGACACGAGCCAACACCGATTCCATATCTTCACGATCGGCTAAGATCAGTAGAAGAAAAGCGCCCAATAGTGCTGTCCATCCCAATGAAAGCCTTTGTAGTTCTGGCACCGAATGCAAGAAGAACAAGCTGATGACAAAGAGTAGTGCTACCCCTGATTTGTACAGTAGTGATTTGCTTCGAATTGGATACTGAAAAGATGAACAAAATTGTTAGACAAGAGTTCAATAAATGAACGAATGAATGAAATTGATGAACAAATGCACGACAAATGTTTGTGGCCATTGATCAAATGAATGAAATCAAACGAATGCATAAAATGATGAATAATGAAAGGAAAATCCAACTCACTTTGGCCTGCAGTTGTCCCAGAGTTTGTTCGTAATTCTCAGCTGGCGCTGATCCTGAAGTCACTTTCTTCTTTAGCGTCCGCTTCAACCTGTTCACCTTCTTTGTCAGAGTCTCCCGAACGAGATCTTCGTCCTTGGAATACGATGACAGCGAAGCAGCAGCCCTTTGCCAAACAGCGATCTCATGACGCAATTCCTGAACGTCTGGAGCCTCGCTAAAGCGAAGATCGTTGATATTTCGGAACTTGAATCGCAATTGGATATACGTTTGAACCATCACCATTGCTACTCCAAGGAACATATGTACCGTGAAGACCGTGAAGTTGACACCCTGCGCAAGAATTAAACTATAATTTACAATACCGCTAAAGTGCTATAAAGCTTACATTTTTCGAAATGAAACTATTCGAAGCTATAATCACATTTGGGGGGTCTCCAACTGGTGTCAGAGCTCCACCAATATTCGAGTAGATGATCATGCACATGAGGATCGGCACTGGGTTCAAGCCCATCACTTCGCAAAGACGTATCGTAACCGGCGTCATTAGAAGGACTGTTGTCACATTATCGAGGAATGATGATACAAGTGCCGTAAACAGGCACAGGCAGTTGATCAATGGCCATACTCGTCCATTGGTGATCTGTAAAAGTGAACATATTTAAAAAAAGAAAAATCATCCAGTCAAGAGCAGTACTCTACCTTATATGCAAATACCGCTAAATAGTCGAAAATTCCCGTCTCGGATAATATTGCAACCAATATCATCATTCCGAAGAGCAACAGCAGTGTTTCCACGTCAATCCAGCCCATAATCTCAGCCATGGGCGGACGTTCATCCAATGCGGCCAAAATGCCAATCGCCATTGTGGAGGCAATAATTGCGGCAAATGTCCGATTGACAACCTCCCAAATGATCATTATATACAATCCGCAGAGCACTACCGCAGCATAGATGACGCCCATCTCCTTGTCGATTGGCGTCTCATCATAGCTAAACTGAAGTGGAATGCTTCGATCCGAGTCTGTCTTTATGCGTAGACGAAGGGCAGCGCCTTCACTTTGAATTTTTGACGAACCCATGTCTTCGAACATGAAAACGTTGGTCCTTTTCACTTCCGACACAAGGTCCAGCATTTCATCGTCCACCAGTGGAATCTGCCAGATTTCTGTCAGATTCTGGGTATGCGTTATCTGCAGCTCTTCGTGTTGAAACGAGTTGCTCTCATTGCTGGCAGTCATTTCTTCCTTGCCCAGGTACAACAGTTGCACGTAAACGTACAGGTAGCTAGTAAGATTGTTGGCGGTATGCTCTTGAGCGAAGGCACCTTCCAGCGTTACTCCTAGGCGTAAACTCTTCGGTATATTGCTAATAATGAAGTCTGAAAAGGGATATATGTTTTTCTTTTTATCTTATATCGTATACATTCAGATATAGTAGATATAGTGAATTTATTGATAGTAAAAATGTCGAAAAGTAAATTATTCTCTGAACTTAGATCCTTTAATGCATAAAACGTGACCCAGTTAAATCGTATGCTGCCTCCCTTCATATTGGCACAGTTAATTTTATCCCCTACTGTGTGGTGTTATTTTGGGAATAATAAAACCGCATGAGATAATTCGTTTCCGTCATCATTTTTAGACATTTCATCGCAATGTATTCCCAAATTAATTAGCAGAACTGTTATGGTATACAAACTGTAGGTATGGCGCTTAAGGCATTCAAATAAAATCTCTACACCCACTTCTATTGGCGGCACAAATAAGTAAACCCTCTGTGAATTTATTTTTTTATAGTTTAACATAAATAGTTCTGGCAACACGTTAAGGAAATTTGATATACATATTCAGGCATGTAATAAGATATAACGCAAAAATGGAGAACTCGGTTTTTAATTTAGAAATTTAGGAGCTTTAAATTGTTCAAGAAACTTGTATTTTCCGAAAGTAGACAGACATTGAAACAATTATTTTATTACTATATCGTGATACAATTTTTGGCACAATAGTCTGGTGCACTTTTGCCCAGGTATTTTAAGCCAGACTTTGTTGGATTTGGTTTGAGCTACAGCTAAGCTTTTGATGTGATTCCTGAAATGTTTTTTACTAAAACCAGATAATGGCTTAGGTCCGATAAATGGCATTGTCGCGCCGACTTTAGCCAGTGAGTCAGCTGTTTCGTTTCCAGCAAAGCCGGTGTGAGCTGGAGTCCAGTGAAAGACTAGGTTCCTTTTTGCAAGTTCGTAGATGGCCATATATGTTTACATAACCCGCTTCGATTTTATGAAACCCGCATGAATTTTCATGGCTGACAATGTGACCTCATTCTCTATGGAAACACATTTTAGTGCTAATTGGGTTCAAGGTGAACCGCCACTGCTACCTACCTACCTACCTCTATGGAAAGGCATGCCTTTTTGACAGATGCGCAGAACGAAATGAAAATGAAGGCTCGGAAGATATTACCTTTACAGATAAGGACCTAAAGGGTTTTCAGAGCTGCTTGGCTGTCTGAGAAGATAAATATAGTTTTACCATGTGTATTAGGACTTAAATTCCAGCGCAATGGTTAATGGCAAGGACTCCAGCCTGGAATATGGACGAGTTTTTGCATAGGCTAATTGAATAGTTCGCCTAAGGCGATTCCCCATAAATGCCAGATCCATTCCCTGACTCCATCTTAGAGCCGTCTGTGTACCAGACTAAGTCAGATGGTGATGGATAGGGTTTGTATTTTTCCCAGTCCTCCCTTGCAGAGATGATGATAGAGAAGTTTTTATTGAAGCCATATTCCGGTAGCATGTCATATATGAACATACTGAATATAGGCTTTCCGGCCCCATAGGATCAAGCAAAGACAGATGACCGCCATGATAAGAATAACGGTCAATGTTGTTCGAATGGAATAGACGATGAATACTCAGTCTTGCCTCCATTTGAATGTGTATTTGAAGTGGTAATAGGCCATTCAGTGCAGTGGTCGGGGTGGGGCGTAGACGCCCCGTCATGCAGTTCCCAGCTATACGTTGGACCCGTTCTAGCTTTTTGACTGTAGTGACTTCGTTAGTATTTGTCCACCAGACGACTGCCACAAGCGGGTATAACCGGGATCTAAGATCCTAATTGTTACCACAGACTCAACGGCACATCTAAAGGGATCTGATGGCCCTGTTTGCGATACGTTCGATTTGTGGGTTCCATGATAGTTTACTGTCAAGTATGATTCCCAGGTATTTGGCTTCCCGTGAGAATTTTATTTAATTTCACATACTTGGATTTATACTCGCATGTTATTTATGGAAAAAAAAATTGTTCTGACTTTTTTCATAGATTTGTTAGTTACGAGAAAAGTCGGTTAGTTCGTAATAACATCCGTTTCTGTTTTGTATATGATTCTTTTTTTTCATTTCTGCTTCACACAGAGTTCGACTGAGCGAAGACGAAATATTCTTTGCGTGCGAACAGTGTTTTTGTAAGTTATGTAATTTAAAAATATTATCTTACATATTTTTAAAATATTTTTTTATACCCTCCACAGGAAGGTATATTCACTTTGCCATTACGTTTGTAACGTCTGTCTGTCTGTCCGTCTGTCTGTCTGTTGAAAGCACGATAGCGTCCAAAGGAATTGACCTAGGTGAATGAAATTTTGTGAGAGGACTTCTTTTTATCGTCGTCAGGTTGGTATTGCAAATGGGCTATGTCGGTCAAGTAGTTCTGGTACCTCCCATACAAAACCACTATTAGACCCACGTCTCTCTGTCTGTTGAAAGCACGATAGCGTCCGAACGAATCGACTTAGGCAACTGAAATTTTATGAGAGGTCTTATATTTATGGTCTTCAAGTTTGTGTTAAAAATGGTCAATGTCGGTCAAGTAGTTCTGTTACCTTCTATACAAAGCCAATATTTGACCCATATCTCTGTCTGTTGAAAGCACGAAAGCGTCCAAACGAATCGACTTAGGTGAATGAAATTTTGTGAGAGGACTTTTTTTAACCGTCGTCAGGTTGATATTGAAAATTGTCTATGTCGGTAAAGTAGTTCTGCTACCTACCATACAAAACTAATATTAGACACATACTTACTCGCATGGCAAACATTTTGCATGACTTTTATGCAGTGGAGGGTATCAAAGCATCGGCCAGGCCGATGATAATACTTTTACTTGTTTTTAATTATTATTATTCTTTTCGACACATCTGTGAACGATAAGCTTTAATTTGGTAAAAAAATAGATTCAATTGGTTAACATTAAGTATGGTAAATACAGCTGTGTTCATGAAAATAGTAGTGCACCTCTTAAAATAGGCAACAGTAAATACATTTTAACCGAAAGTAACGGAATTTTGTTATTCTCTTCTTTGCATTCTATTCTAAACAAAAAGTTTGCATCCTTATATTTTTCAACAGAAGAAGTACCTACCGTTTCATTTGGATCAAGTTTTGTGTAGAACTGCACTACTATTTTCATGAACGCAACTGTATGTACCACAAGAAATAGCGTCGGTGATTGTAGCTTACTAAACCCGGCATAGTATGCATTTTTTTCTATTTAATTTGAAATAATTTCTTTGGTTTCGTTCGATTGTAGGCACGTATACGTGTAGCCTATGAATATGCAATGTTTTATTTGTTCTTTTTTATTTTATTGTGTATGAGGTCAGGGGGCCAACTATGTAATTCGATTCTACTTTCGATTCTATTCGAAAGTTGGTTCCGATTCTACTTTCAAACAGAACTACGTATGAAATTAGAATCGAATGTAAGTAATGCCAACTTTTTTTCAAACAAATTCCGACTTTCGAACGAGTCTCGCTTTGTGTTTGACAGACATTTGAATAAAACGAAATAATCATTTGTTGTGATTCGTGAATAGGTGCTAAATCAACATGGACAGTGTCGCAATTTGATTTTTTACCGAAGAAAATGAGGATTGCAATGATCAAATTGAGCCAAGGCGAATTCGGGATAAATCCTTTAGATAAGTCGGGATGCATTGGCATGCATTGAACAAGAATCTCAAATTGAGATGTCTTTGTGTTTGCACATTTAGATGATTCCCTATGCATACAGTATATTTTAATACTCATAATAATATTTAATAAGTTATGAACAAATTTCTTACTCACATTTTTTTGAGATTTCTGCAATCTACACAGCCTGTTCGCAAACACAATTGCATTAGAGTGATTATTTGCGAATTCGAATGGTTTTGGCATTTACTTTAGGATTAGGTAGTACCAAAAAAATAGAAAATTCGAGGTCCGTTCGATTTTCGAATATGAGCGCTGGCTATAGAGTTACAGAGTACGAATCTTCCGAATTCGAACATTTTGATTGTAGAATCGAATTACATAGTTGGCCCCCAGAATAAATAATTGACTGAGCAGGCTGAGTAAAAAGCTGATTACGCACTTAGGGCCGGTTTGTTCAGAGCTGGTTAAATCTGCGGTTAGGTTACCATCATAGTTTAACCATATATCTGTGGTAATCAAAAGGCGTTTGTTCAGCTACATATGTTTCAATTGGGTCACCAAACCATAGATTTGCGGCAAATCGTTTCCAATTTTCCAGTTTTTTTTTTGTCAATTAAATATTTGAATTAATCCTTGGTTAAAATTGACACAGCCGCAGCAATGCATGCAATTTTTTTCCACATTGTCTTGCATTGTATTCATCCGCCAGTTGTTGAATATGCGTCGACATAGCAGATACCAAACCACACACTATTTTGTGTTTATTATTTTTTAAATTAATTTCTATTTTTGAGAGAAAGTTGTTTTGTTTTTGACTGCTATGCCAAAGTTTGAACAAACAAAATTCTAGAATTTCCTTGGTTAAATGCCGTTAACCGACCAAAATCGGCTGGTTGTCGATTTCTCTGGTTAACTAATCAAATCATGGATTCTCTGGTTAAAATTTCACTGAACAAACAGATTCTATGGTTATCAGCTGAAATAACCGTTGATTAGAGTTAACCAAAGATGAACAAACCGGTCCTTACAGTTACAGTCACATTTGACGAAAAAAAAAACAGGATAAGCAAAATAGTTGAAGTGGCGGACGAGCCTTGTTGTTCTGGCACAGAACGTAAACCCAATTAATAAATACCTAACCATCATAATGACAGCTTTGTGCTCCAGAGTATTTCATAAACAAATCAGAACGCTCTGTTCAGAGCATGCTCAGAATGCTCGAGCTCTATTTTAAGCTTAAGCCCCATTTAGACGACCATTTCAGTTTCAGTTGAGCTATCAGTTAAGCTTTCAGTTAAACTGATGTCTAAATGCAAAAATTGAAGCGTCTAACTGAAACTGAAACTGAGACTGAAGCTGATGGAATTCCCATAAGTTTTCAGATCAGTTGTCAGTTTTAGTATAGATATATCGTTTAACCTTCATCAAATCACCAGTAAATTGAAAGCTTAGACTGATGTCTAAATCCACAGTAGAACATCAGTTTAAATGAAAGCTTAACTTAATAGGAGTACAAGTACATGCAATACTACCCTAACCGGACAGATGGGTCCCCACCGTGGTGGAGCACGGTTTGAACTTTCGTCTGGTTTTGACTCTAAAAGACGGCACTTTAGCCAAGCGTCACTTAATGTGAATGCAGTTTTCTTTAGATTCTCAACAGAAGTTGTTTGCTCATATTTTTTGCAACTAGAAATGGCAACACTATTTAGTATAGCATCGCTTGTTGATACTGTCCGCCTTTTTTATGAATTCTGAATTGTTCCTGACCCTGGGTTTTCGTTTTTAATTTCACAATCCCATCTGACGCTCCCTTTTCACCCACCAATTGTTATCAAATATTATAATCATCTAGGTAGCTACCAAAACTCACCTTTGGGTATTTGTGCAGGTGGAATGGATAATAATCTTTTGTCGACGACTTTTTCATTTGTAGTCATAAGGAAGCCAGTGAACAGACCCCAAACCACCAGCAAAATTGCTATTTTTATCCACTTTGGCCATTTGCTCTTCTAAATAAAAAAAAAAATAGAAAATTTATAAAAGATTCATTCATTCATTTATAAAAATGGACCCTCACCTTATGGTCGTGGCAAGCGTCTATATCGTCGGCATGATGTTCGTTGTTGGTATCGGTTTCCCTTTAGAAAAAAATCAACATATTCCAAATTACACACTCATTGTCTTTGTTTGAATTTTATTACCTGCCCTCCATTCTATGCATCTGACCCAATTCATTTGTTATGTTGATCGCAATCGGTGCGGTCGGATTTGTTGAGTTATTATTATGCATCGCAGCCTCTTCCAGTTCGGTTAAATCTTCTGTTGGCAGAGGATCTTCATCTGGGATGGGTTCACCCGCTGTAAGTAGACAAAAAAAGGAGAATAATTACAAATTTATCCTCGCATCACAAAATTCACTGTTTGGACTTAACATCTTCGCCAACATTTATAGAATATCCTCATCATTGCCACTCAAACAAACAGCCTTCCACGACAGGAATGCACGACAACTATTTTACTTTTGCCTTTAATTTCCATTAGCAGCATATCGATTCAGTTGAATCGTCCTTTAATTTGTAAATGGGACGTTATCCGTTTTAAGGCCTATGTGGGGTCATATTAATTTGCGAGCACTCTAAATAACTGACATCCAGTCAAGCTATTGAAATACACTTTTGTGGATGGTGCTGTTAATGTCCCTCGGGCGGATAGCGTTCCTTCGCTATATTTATACACAACACACACGCAGTCCAGTATTGTATACTACTCACAGGGAGTCAAATGGAGTACTGACTTCTAGTCACCTTGGATATTTGTTTGTCTAATGCAGATTCAAAGCAACCACTCAGAGAATTCCTAATAGGGGAGCAAAAGCGGGAACAAAATAGAAAAAAAAAACTAATCACACCGACATTTTTATTTTTGCCTCGCCGCAGGAAACAGGCTACGAACATTGAACATTTATACGTGACACAGTCTCACCGCTACCGCTCCCAGTCAATCCATGGAAATGGAATCCGATGAAGAGGGCGAGAAACTCAATGAATACGGGCTCAATTTGGCGCTTGCGCCTGTTGAATATCTACAGGCACATAGATTTCGGCGGGAAGAGAATTACAGACTATTTAGGGGTACATTTTGCAGGAATGGATAAGGATATTTTTATCGGCATTGAACGAGGAAGCCAACAAGGTGTTGGAGAGCATATACATTTGATTATATCTAGGTCATTGGAGATGACGTGCCGGCTAATAGACATGTGCGGCTGTTTTATAAGCATCGTGATAGAGGAATTTACTAGATATGTATTCCGTTTGCTTATACAGATGTGAAGTTGTGGTCGAAGAAGGGTGGTGCACGTGTAGGGAAAGTTGAACAGATTTTCCTTTTCCCTTTCGTTTGAAACCCTTTAATGACCGATGATGATGCTTGCCAGTTGCCACACTAGAGCGGTCGTTTTTTGTATTATAATTCACTAGTGCTCAAGGGGATTTTTGGTCCCTTTTAAAATGCTAATGCACAGTACAGCAGTGGGAGGGTTAATTGGAAGTATAAGAGGTATTGGTACAGGCAAAACTTCTGTGAGGCAATGCATTCCCCATGCATTTTGTTTTACTGATAAAACAATCCTATAGTGACGAAGAGAATCGTTGAAGGGGTGGAAGGCAGTTTGTTATTTTGTCAGAGTAGGTACTGGCTTATGAAATTTAGATTTTCCTTAGTCGAAAAGATGTTGGTCAAAAACGGTTCCAAAGGACATGGGAATAAATGAAATAGCCTAAAACCATCTCGCAGTCTTAAGAACCATTAAAAAAAATTTTCATTGAAATCTCTACTGTAGCTTTCGCGCTTTGAGGTAACAAAGAAAATTCATACACAGTTTTACATATGTATAAAATGACCATGATGATGATGAGGATTGGTGGTGAAAGTATAGCGGTAAAACAAGGAAACTCAGGAAACATTTCTGATGCGGTGTTCAAGTGGTTCATAAATTGTTGTCACCTAGAATTTTTATCGTCCACTTTTGGATTCTGTTCAATAGGTGATGTAGTTTCTAATGCACCTGACCTGAAATAATTTCTTGTAAATTGAGACTTAATCAGTGGATGTAAAGCATTTCTTCAATCGATTCAATTACACTAACCACTGCACCCACTACTTTATTGGTTTATTTAGAATACTGTCGAAATCGGAGTTGATGGGCCTTACCAAATAATCATTTTTAATCTTCAGCTTAAATATTTTGACGCTCACAGTGAATAATTTTAAATGGAAACGTTCACCATTGTGACTTCGAAAACTGCCTGAACACTAAAAATTATTATAAAGCTAAGTACACACGATTGTAAGATCTTACAATATTGTCAGATCTGTCAATACTCTGACAATGACTGATAATTAGCTTACAATAGCCAACTGCGTTACAATACAAAATTGTGTATTCAAACGGTTGTAAGATTTTGTCCCAAAGTCTTACAATTTCATTGTCAGATGCATGTGTTACAATGGTCTGACAATGACTTTTCTGACAATGTTGTAAGGTTGAAAATTGTGTGTTTACACGATCGACAGATATTTGAATTTGAAAAATTGCTCGATCTGTTGTAAGACATTGTCAGATAAATTCAAAGTCTTGTGGGTTATTTTTTGTAGTACTGATAGTGGATCAAAATATTGCACTTGCGACTATATTAACTGCCTACGTTTTGGAAGACAGTGAGGATGATGAATTGCCTTAAAAACGTCGACGTCGTGTTTGGACAAGAGAATTGGGTGGCCCGTCGTCAGCAGGATGGATTCTACTCCAAGTTACTCGTCAAATTGCGAGCTGAGGAGCCAGAGCTAGGAACAATATTTGTTTAAAATACTTCCAGAAAATCGAGACGGCTTCGTTGGCAGCTTGACCAGACTTCTTTTTCCTGTACTTCTCCAGGTTGCTGTTGTGAATGTGGTGTGCAGATTTCTCCATTTGCCCTTACATTCGTTAAGAAGAAATTGAATCGCGTCGGCGACCTCTTGTCACAGGGCTTCTTTGGACAGTTTATACTCTGAGCAGCCAACATCCCACAGACTGCGTCGAGTCTCGATTTCCTGGATCAATTGAAGTATGCTATCGTGCGACCATTCACTTTGGACTTTCTTTCTATAAGATTTTTTTTAATTTTTTTTTATGTTGGCGACTTTTCCAATGCACGCACAGTTGTTTGAATCGATTAAATTATTTTCCATCGTGTATACAAGTAAACTGTCTGTCAATGAAAAAATATTAAGCTATTGTCAGCTTCCATAAACAATGACATTTGACAATTTCCAATGAGTCTTACAATGTCCTAATTGTCTGACAATAATAAAAATTGTGTGTTCAGACTTGTTCCGTTTCTGTTCTGAAAATCGTGTGTACTTAGCTTTAGTACAGCGGTATGTATTTAACATAAGCTGCCGTTCCAATTTCACGGACGAAGGAAGTCCTGAATCATTTATAAATATAAGAAAGACTGTCAAAGACAAAACAGAGCCTTGGGAAGATCCAGCTTGAATTGCCATTAGTTTCTAATCCATTGAAGAAAAGACGCGTTAATAGCGTAAGAACGCATTTTCGAGCTGGATGCCAAACTCTATCAAATGCTTTTGAAATATTAAGCGTAACAATCTTCGTTTCACCAGACTTGTGAAGAGATTGGTTCCACTTTCGGAGAGATAAATCATCAAATCACTAGTGGACCTGCTGCAACGAAATCGTATTGCCAGTGATTGAAAGTTTTCAAGATTCAGGATATTTCATAAGCTAACTTTATATGTATCAGCTTTTCAATGACCTTGAAAGGAATAGAACTAAGTGCAATGGTTCGCCAGGTGATGGGTAAACAAGAATCGCATTTTTAGAGACTGGCTAGACAAGTGCAGTTCTTCATCTACTCGGTTTTACATTCAAAAGTATTTTTGTTTTAATTCTTACTTTCTATGAGTTGTATCTTGTCCTGCATTGCGAAAACTTTTTCTATGCAAATCTATGTCCAGCAATTTCAGGAGCAGTTTTGCAATCTCAAATATTAAGGAATTCTAAAATGTATTACTAACAAACTAAGCAATCTTTTGAAGTACACTCGCAAAAAATCAAGGCAAGGCTCAGCTCGGAAATACCATAAACTGGCTCTCAATATGCCGAATCCTATTTTTCCAATAAGATCCTGGATTCAGCCAGCTTTGGCAGTGGTAAAAAGACTCAAAGCTCCAGGTTTAGATAGAATACCTGTTGAATTTCATAAAGATGGATTCTTGGAACTTCTTAAGGCAGTAACGCTTATTTTGAAGTTTTAACAAAACAATTTAAAAGCTTCTCATATAATTTCTCAAACTAACATTTCACCTTTCATCAAACATGACAACTTATGCAATTATTCTGGACTAACGTGACTGTTGGGTCTATATTAAATCCCTAAAGTTAAAGCTGGACTATGTTATAAAAGTCATGAAAATGACAAACGAAAGGCTCCCTTAGATAGCTGCACTCAAAGCTATAGACCAGTCGCCTACACAACACATGTATATAAGAGGACTACTCTTTCTGTCAAGGTCTATCGCCAGACCACCATGCTGGTTGAAAAACAGTGAACTGATTTGCTGATCGGCTTTAAATAATTTCTAATGAAAAGTACCCATAGCAAGAACTGGGATAATAGTTAAAGGTTTAGTCTAAGGCCTTCTTTTCCGTTTCGTCAATTATTGTATAGTCCAGATTTGGCACACCCACTGTTCTTTCTGTAGTGACGAGAATGAATGGATTTCTATGCAAATACAATTTCATATAACAAGCATTGTAATTGAGCAAGCTTTCCTATTTATATTTTCAGAGTTTAACCTTAGGCATTGACATGGGGTTGTTGATTTTTGGTAATTTATTCGAATAGCCTTGTGGGGGTGGTAATTCTTCATATGGAAATGATTGCCTTCATTAAAATTACTTGGAACATATATAATTGTGTCACCTTTAAGAAATCCATTATTGGAAATTCTCTCATTCGCAACCTAACCCATAAAGCTGTCAGTGTCTATTATACAATAATGTGTCAAACGAGGCAAGGTAAAGTAAGGTTTACTGACTAGTTTGCACTTATTGCATTGTATACACCATTAGAATGATTTTTAATTGATCTGCCTATATATATGCGGGTATAAATTTTATTTGCATTAAGTGCCACGAGACTCATTAGAATATCTTCTGATGAACGAATGTGAAGTTGAATCTAATTTATGGACTATTACGATGTGTACATAGACTGGACGGTGCCTATGTCTGATGCTGTAATCAGATACAAGTACGGAGAGAAATAAAAAATATTTTCTATTTGCTGGGTGAATTTAAATGGAATAGTTTATGTGTGGACGATGTTGTGACATCCACTTGGGAAATGTATAATAAAAATGAATAAAAAATCGTATCACACGCAAGTTTAATTCAAAAATAAAGGGGCAGCGTATATCATGAACTTGAAATTACAGCATGAACTTGAGAATGTCATTGGAGCGTTATGTTCAGTCCAACGCGACACTTGAAAGCCAGACGAAAATTAGTTAACAATCAAGAGGCTAGATGATTATGGTATAGGCAATTTGAACAGATATTAAATGGAAAAGCATTACCTGGTTAATTGTCATGTAATTTCTACATAAATGGTTTCAATATAATTGTAGAATTTTATAAAATTTACCTCGTTAATTTTATGGACCAATTTTTTCCCGTAGAAAAAGGTATCCAATAATAGAACGAGCAATGTACGCGGCATGTACCCATTGGGACCATTCGCTGACGTAAAAATTACGTCAGTGCTACATATAAATATGTAACGGGTTTTTCAATAGAGACGCTACGAAAGTAGAGCGACAGGGACAGCAAACGACGCCGAATTTCTTGCCACTCTTTTGACATTTCTCTTCAGTAAGGTTTGCCATTTCATGATGGAAAGATATACGAGCCAACAACGAGCCGAAATTATTAAAATTTACTCAACGTTAAGAGCGCTACGTCCAATTTATGGTCGTCATAATCGTTCTGGCAGATCAACCATTGAGCGTCTAGTGGAAAAATTTGAATCCAAAGGCACAGTACAAAATGTTCCCGTGCCAGTGAGACAAAGAAGGGTCCGTAGTGTCGAGAATATTGCTGCCGCTGAGGCTTTAGTTGAAGAAAGCCCAAATGTGTCTCTCACACGTCGTTCTCAAGCGTTGAGCATCTCTGTGACGTCGTTGTGGCGAATTTTGTGAAAAGATCTTGGCCTACATCCTTACAAGATTAAATTGACGCAAGAACTGAAGCCGCTTGACCACCAGAAGCGTCGTATGTTCATGAATTGGACTGAGCAATAACTTGAAAATGATTCGGATTTTAATCGAAAAATCATCTTCAGCGATGAGGCCCATTTCTGGCTGAATGGCTTCGTCAATAAACAAAATATGCGGTATTGGTCAGGCAGCAATCCACACGTACTCCATGAGTCATCATTGCACCCCGAAAAAATTACGGTTTGGTGTGGTTTATGGGCCGGCGACGTCATTGGACCGTACTTCTTCCGTGATGATCAAGACCGGCACGTTACTGTGAATGGGAATCGCTACCCTTCAATGATAACCGAATATTTTTGGCCCCAATTGGATGATATTGACTTGGAGGACATGTGGTTCCAACAGAACGGCGCCACAAGCCACACAGCGAATGTAACAATCAATTTATTGGAAACCAAGTTTGGAGAACGTGTTATCTCACGAAATGGTCCAGTCGCTTGGCCGCCTCGGTCGTGCCATTTGACGCCGTTAGACTATTTCCTGTGGGGCTACGTCAAGTCTATGGTCTATGCCAACAAGCCAGCGACGATTGATGAACTTCGTACGAATATCGAACGTGAAACATATCGGCCGATTTATGCTTGAAAACCGTCAAAAATTGGGTTCAGCGTCTGGACTTCTGCAAGCGTGCCCGTGGTGGCCATGTAAAAGAAATCGAGTTCCATACATAATGGCATCGAACGTACTTTCACAGGAATAAAGAATTTCATTGATATCCAAAACCGTTTTTGTTTTATTTAAAAAAAAAACTTTTGTAGCGCTCTTATTGAAAAACCCTGTATATGGGGCATGCTACATATCGTGTACTAGCACCTTTACACATGTCGCAGAAATGGTCACTCCACCCCATTCTAACTGATATTCAGCCTACATCCACGACTCTTGTAATAAATAGGTAGGCGGTATAAACTAAATGAATAATGTATTTCCATTTACAATTTGCATTGTACAGGGTGGGCCATCTAGTGGTTTCTTTTTTAAATCATAGGTTATTTTGACATTGACAGCTGTTTCCCGTTCGAAACCTTGACAGAAAGTCAGTATCATACCTCTGCGTCTTGGCATGCTCTACGCAAGTTTGTGCAAAAAGTTCGTAAGACTGTTATGCTAGTGGACAACACTCATGGTCACCGTCATCGTATGGTGCCAATGCATCCACAGAAAGTGACAGTTTGGTGCGGATTGTGGAGTGGTGGCATCATTGGACCATTTATCTTCGAAAATATGGCTGGAAACAACATTTCGATCAACGGTAGACGTTAAAGACCCAGGTTAACCGACTTTTTTGTACTGAAATTGATGACATGGATTTGGACGACCTCTGGTTCATGCAGGATGGCGCGCCGTAAGAGCCTATGCCACAATCGATCTTTTGCGCACCAAATTCCCAAATCGTGTCATCAGCCGTCTTGGCATTTTCAATTTCACCCATTTCGACTTTTTTTTGTGGGGGAATCATGAATGACAGATGCTATGCCAACAATCCGGAAACGATTGGCACTTAATGCCAATATCATCCAAATAATCGGTGAGCTAGAGCCCGAAACCATCAACATGGTCTTGAAAAATTGGAGTGACAGAATGCGCTCCAGCGAAGCCAGCCGCTGCAGCAACTTGAACGACATTGTGTTCCATAATTAATGGGAATGGAAATGTTTGGTCTTAATAATAAACCCATAATACATGAAAAAAATGTAATTTTTTTAATTTTATTGCAATTTTATTTAAAAAGAAACGCGTATTTGGCCCACCCTTTATACGTATTTAATCGATTGAGGCCCAGTTTTAAGACTAGCTAATAGCGATGTCTGACAGATAAAGTCTGTCGCTGATAGTTTATCAGCCGGTTCAAGTGACTGTTAAGGCATTTATCTGGAAAATAACCAAAATATTCATTAAAGATGGCTGGAATAAGTTTCTGAGCATTTTTTCGTTTACGAGCGTAGATTGTATTCTCAAGCGCCTAATATGGATTTGTTTGAATTTTTAGGGCCAGTTTCAAGACTTAGCCGATAAAATCTCTGTCTTTCTCATAGCCTATCAGGAACTTATCTGCCAGTTAAAATTCAACTTTTAGCTTCAAATGTCTTAACTAGTAATAAAAAAAAAAATTAAAAATGTTCACTATTTTGCATCACTATTTTGTTCAATGTAATTTATATTTGTTTAGCTTAATCAATTAATTTAAAATTGTATTAACTTTTGCTTTAAATGGACTTCAAGTCTAATGTAAAAGATATTTTCTAAGTCAATAAAATATTCGTTTTGTGTGAGTTTCTATTTTCGGTACGAATGGTAGGGACCTACAATTTTATGCCGAGTCCGAACGGCTGAATTGAGAAGCTTTTTCATGACAGTAATACTCTCGGATGTTTGTCAGACGTTCGCGAGAGGGGGCGCAGTAGAAAAAACTTTTAAGATGTATATAATTTGTGTTTTTCTGGGGATCGAACCTGGGATCCCTCGCACAGTAGTCCAGCACACTAAACAGATATCTGACAGATAAAGTATATCTCTAATAGCATATCAGCCCGTTCAAGTGGCTGTTAAAATACAGTGTAATTTGCCCAAGACGAAATTATTTCGAACCAACTGATGATGAAGATTTTAGAATTTAATTTTTCTGAATTTTCACTATATTTTTGTTTAACCTTAGACATGTTAAATTACCAACAACCAAACTAGCCCTGAATTTCAAATGAGAACTAAAAAGGTTGCCCGAGCTTCATCTAATTTACAAAGAAATTTGAGAAAGTCACATTAAAATTTCTGTAGGTTAGGTATTATGTATATGCTCCTACAAATACTGCTCAATCTTATGTGTAGTTTCATTAGACCTTTGAAATTTTAAGTCAGTCAGCTGGTGTTTGTTTTTTGTAAAAAATTACTACAAAACGTACATGGAGAACAATAGGATGCAATTATTCGCTCAACTTCCCATTCAGTATGAGAAAAAGCACTTGATAAATATAGGTATGATATGAATGAAGTGTCACCCATTCACAACGTCAAAAAAAAAAAAACGTGGTTGTAAACAAACATGACAGATGTCTCAATTCAAGTAATTAAAAAAGAATCAGTTGTAAAGTATCAAGGTCCCATTCCTAGTGGGGACTGAAGTAGAATTAAAGTCTGTGCTCCATATATCCGAGGCATCCTAATCGATTAATTATTCTAATCCTGTTAACTAAGTTTACATCCCTGTGCAATGTAGTTCTTTATGGTCACTCCTCCTCCAAACGAAATGGGGTTAGGTTATATTTTTTTACACTTTACACACGTGTGTTAATCATCTTACATACTCGAGGTACTCGAGAATAGTGCATAAATGATGTCGATGTTTACAATACTATTTATTTTTGTTTAATATCTAAATTTCCAATAGCGTGCGAACGTGGTCAATTACAAAAAAAAATGCTCCATTATATGTAATATTAAAGGTCGATCAATGGACAAAATTTGAGACAAATCATTATACTGCTAGACAATATCAATCATTGCAAATATATTTAGGAAATTACAAGCATACAAATTAATTCGAATTAATTCATTATTCTAACAAAATGCTACAAAATACCAAAAAACCGTACAGATCCAATTGTCACATTAAATTCTCATTAGGCGTGTAATAATTTCATTTACTTGTGGTTGTGAAATTAAGTCAACTTTTTATTTAATTTGTCAATTAGTTCAACTCACCATGAAGACGTTCGTGTTCCTGACGAAACGACGCAAGACTGGGGTCATGACGGATCTTTTCTGGTAGGGTTCGCCATATCTGTAGAGCACCTTCGGTCACTTCACTGTAAGCAAAAATAAAAATAATTAATAACAATTACTTGTGCTAATAATAGAAGTATGTACATAATTGAAAGACAAATACTTAGTTATTTGTTTTCCCACAGTGCAAAGGTATAGGGTTCAGGTTTATCTTGGCTTGACAATAATTTCAGATTATTTACGTATCAACAGTGGGGGGTGAAAAACGTACCCAAAAGAATAGTGGATTTTTTATGCATTGCTGAATATTAGTTGTATCTTTGATACTTAGTTTCTTTTTATTCTATTTATTCTAATAATATTGTGGAATTTGTTTAAAAGAAATTAAATGTAATGTCAAATATTTAAAGCACACACCAAGCCACCATTCGTAGTGCCTATAGTGCCGTACATTAGACCTTCCTCTCTCATACGTCATACCCCTCTTTAACCTAACCTAACCTAACCTAGGTGGCGTTGGAGGCCAGACCTGGGCCTCAACCTACACTCCTTTTCAGCTAGCGCAGAGTCGGCTTTACTCCTATTGAGGACTCCAAGTTATGCTAGATGTCCCATCCCATTTATGTAGCAACCTAAGGAGGGGTCTTCCTCTCTTCCTCTTCTTCCCTCATCTCTTTTCGGGCCGCAGCGCTATAGTATACAATCATTCTACATCTACATATCCTAAAACGTAACCAATTTAGAGTTCGCAAATCCCATCAATGCAAACAGTACCGAAAATCAATCGAAGAATCTTGCGTTCAAAATGTTCAAGGATTTATTCATCCGTCTTCGCTAAAGCTACGATTACACGGCCAATTTTTGAGTCATTTAAATGGCCCTGTGACGTCAGGAAAAAATGTCACATTAGAGCGACATTTAAGCTACGATTCGTCATTGAAAAAATGGCGATCACACGGAATGACTATCATCGTCATTTGTGTCCCAAAATCAAATGACGGACACTGCGAGTCATTTAGAATTTTCCGTTGGGATGCCATTGTTCTAGGCGTCATTGAAGAGCGATCACACGGCCATTTTTTTCCGCCATGTAAATGGCACTTAATTCATGTCATTTGGTGCGCCATTTTCCTAGTCATTTAAATGACGCTGCCAAAAATGGCGATCACACAGAGCGACATTTAAATGACTGCTTTGTGACGGGATTTTTACGTCAGAGCGCCATTTAAATGACTCGAAAAAATGGCCGTGTAATCGTAGCTTTATGCCAGTGCTTCAGCGCCTTATAGCAGGACTTAAATGACAAAGATTTTATGTAAAATCTTCTTAGTGTTTCTGACAAGGCTTTGCTATACTCAATTGCTTTTTTAGATCATTGCTTGACAAGAGTGTCATTCTTCACTTGATTTCTGGTGTGATGTCATTCTCCGATTTTTATAAATGACAAAGATTTTATGTAGAATCTTCTTAGTGTTTCTGACAAGTCTTTGCTATACTCAATTGCTTTTTTAGATCATTGCTTGACAAGAGTGTCATTCTTCACTTGATTTCTGGTGTGATGTCATTCTCCGATTTTATAGCGGAACCGAGGGTGATAAGGTTTCTAACTACCTCAAAGTTATGGAGCTGTCTAATATGACGTTCAGTCCAATTCACTGATGCTGTTTTTCCCTTCTTGTTGAAAGCATATAAAAGGTGGCGCAAAAGTTGTCATCTGATGTTATGTGGGGGTAAATATTCCCTTAAATTTGTTTCCATTATGTCATTTTCCAGAAAACAGAATCTCCGACGTTAAGTTCTCTCATTCTTGATGGATATTGTGTTTGAGGCATGTTGACATAGAGACACCCACAAAAAAAAAAGACTGGAACGGTTAAATTAGGCGATCTTGCCTAAAATCGCCAAAAGAAGACCAACTCGACCCGAAAATGCAGCCCTCAGAATTTCGGTTGTATCTTGTGCAGTATGCGCAATTGCTCCATCCTGTTGGAACCACAAGTTCTCCAGTTCCAATTCATTCAATTGAGGAAGGAGAAAATCGTTGAACATGGCTTTGTAGGGATCTCCGTCCACAGTAGTCGTTTAGCCCGTTTTTTGAAAAAATAAGGTACTATAGGAAGAAGCCTTTATACGAGCTTGACAGGAATGCCAAAACCAAACATGACATTGTGTAACTCGTATCCATAAATACTGACATATTCGTTCTTAGGATGGGTATCTATCTGGACTTCTTGGGTTTTCTCCTGCATCTGATGCCGTAGTATGATATGCCGATAAACTAGAGAAAACTGTAGACCTTTACGTTGCCCCTCTTCCCTAACAAAACTTGCAATAAAGTAGAGGGTTTCGTGCGATCCAGTCGCGCACTTTATTTTTAAATACCCCTTCCAAAACTATCAATAGCGTTTTTTTTTAATTCACATTTCTCCCTACAATTAATGGATATTCATCTCAATTGTGTTCTAACCACAATGTAATAAGACTCACAGACAGGGCAGGGCGTTAGTGAACATTTAAGTAAATTAAGTGCTACAGCATATCTCAGCACTGAATACGTATCAATTACTGACGTATTACAGATGATGATTGCATTTTCAAATTAACACGTAATTTGGTTTTGTTGCGATCCATTTCGAATCTGCAGTATCAAATATCAAATAAAGATTATATTTAGTAACAGACCTTATTTCTAAAATAGTTATTGGAAAGTGCTTGTTGTATGGTTCTTTGAAAATGTGTATGACAACTCGAACCAACACTACCTATAGCAATCGATTAAAGCTAAGAGTCAGCCATAACTGGATAATGTGGGCCTTTGCTTGTGTCAAAATTGTCTGAAAATCCACTTACATTCGGTTAAAATATTGGAATATCAGATAAAGAATGCTTAAGCCGGATTACTTCCATGGAATCTCCATTTGAAGTATTGTTTAATAAAATAAAGCGGCTTTAGACAACAAAATTAAAAAAAAAGAAACGAGAAAGTTAATTAACAAAAAAATTAAATTGGCTTTAGACAACTGTCATGTCATAGAGATATAATCAGATCTGCCATAACAGTCAAACAGTGTAGTAGCCAGGATTTTTTTTTTCGGGGGGAACTTCGAGGAATTCTTTAAGCAAAAGACTATATTTATATGAGCTTAATCTTGCATTCTCCATAACGCTTCGGGACACTGTTTTAATCCGTTTCATTGTTGAAAAGGTTCTTTCAATACAACCTGTGGTCAATGGGAGCGTGGCCAAAACCATAAGCAAGATGTTTATAGCTCTAAAGTAAGTCTTGTTACATATACAATTATACATATATAAAGCAATTTCAAAACTTCGCACTAAAAAGTGTACTCAGCTTTCACAACTGACAACGAGATTGCATTATCAAAGTAATATCTTAGCTTTGCCATTTCGTTCACTCGCTCAACTGCAGAAAATCCTGGGAGAAGCTTGAAACGATGGTAGAACGTCTTCGTTGACCATGAATCTGTCCGTAAGATTTTGTATTAACGAATCTATGCAAGGATTCAGTATAGACACTCTAAAATAGTCTTCAGATTCTAGATTGGAACGCGTTGTGGGTTTCAACGAAGTTCTTGGAGCTCTCAAATAAGTCCTCGGCAAATTGGGATGCGGATTGAAAAGCCTCTTCAATCCCTCAAGCCCGCCCTAACTGGCTGCGTGCCTGCAGTCAAACCAAATTGAAAAAAAAAACAAAATCGGTCAGAAACATTTTGAAACAAACGCCGTATTTAAGAAAGCCGATCAGTTTGGCACCTCAAAGAGAAGGAGATCACTAGTAGAGTGCAGTTATAGTAGAAATAGAAGAAGAATGAGTAGAAATGTTAGTCATAAAACATTCGATTTATTGAGCTGGAGACTTTCAATTACTCGCATATTGCAGTGCAGTCAATTGTATTTGCTATATTCGCAATAAATTTGTCTGTGCACTATAGAGTGGTGATTTACACCTATTTGATAACCTTAGCCCCAAATATGTAACTATATTTTGACAATTGTCGTATAAATCATATAAGTAAATACGTCCAGAGCTAGCAACCCAGGGTTAAGGCTTCCACAAATATAAGGCGCCAGGCGGACCCTCTGTTGGTTTCTTTTTCAATCAAATATAATAAACGGTTTTTTTTGCAATCCTATATGGGCTTAGCAAATTTTCCATACAAATACGCACTCCTATATAGGATTCGTTAGCCCGGATAATCATCGGGACTGATGCCTTAAGCCCAGATAAAAACTGTGTTACCAATCTACGATTGCTTTAAATGTTATCGAAAGTGCTATCGATTGTGTCATAAATGACACTAATTTGACAACCAGAATTAATAGGAGAGACTGGGTGTACCTTTAAACGTTTACAAACAGTTTAAATAACGAAATTTGAAATTCCAAACTTTAATTCGCGTTCCACAAACTAGCGAATGAAACGAGCTTAACCTCAAAGTAGACATTGCGAGTAGAAAGTGATGGCTGAAATTCACGAACTGTTGCGACCTAGGAAAGAGTTCATGTGAACGGACTGTCAAAACTTGCGAATATTTGTTCGATTGTAGGTAGTTTGTCGCTGTCAATGGTCCTTAGAGTGTTAACATTTTATGGTGAGTTTTTTTATAATTGTTTAAAATATATCTTCAACGCTCAACTTCATTTGACATCGTATAAAGGTATGTTTTTTGACAAATATGAAAAATATAATTATTTAAGCATATTTTTCAGTCTATTCACAATCCACATCATTTAAATCGCGTTCCACAAAGTAGCGAATAAAAAATTCGTTCGAACTTAACCTTATTCTAAGAGGAGGATAACTTGGAATAATAAAATGTGGAATTTTCTGTTTATAAATGCATAAAAAGTGGTTTATTCGCATTTCATCAATTCGTTCGTTCGCTCCCATGTGAATGGTCCTTAAGGAGTTGTGCACTGACACTGATTCGCCGCTAGAACTTGAATCATGCTGAATCATCCGATAGAAGTGCAGGCACATTCATTACGTCTTACAAATCGCTCTTAAATAAGCCTATATAGGATTGCAAAAAAAAAAAAAACACGCCTACTGTTATTTTGGCACTGACTCCTATGTGTTAAAAAATTTACAAAAACCCATCATAATATATCTTCGCGGTACGAAATGGATCGACTTACGCTTGGACAACTTTAGGAAATAGTTACTTCCAAAGTGTGGATTTTTTGTTGCCGAAACAGTTCCTACCTATGAATTTTGAACTGAAATTTTGGCCGAAATAATGCACCAACTGCAGAGGTGGATTTGTGGGATGCCATTAAAAATAAATATTATAGAACCAACCCAGATCCAGATCCAGAGAGATTCAGGCGTTCCAAGAACAATATCGGTCAAGCTATTCGTAAAATAGGCTCCGAAACTGTCGAAAATGTATCGAAAAATTGGGTTGGAAAGTCGTTTGATTGAAATAATATTCCATAACCAATCGAAAGGCTTAATTTTTTCAATAAAGCAACAATCACTGAACAGTTTTTTTAAACCCTTTTAAAAAGAAACCAGCAGATGGCGCACCCATCTGACGATAATCAAAAAGCTTTTCATAATTTTTTTAAATTTCGAAAACAATATCGTCCAGACAATTATCGCCATACCTGATTTGCCCCCTAAGTTTTAAGAAAGCATTGAAACCCAACACCCAAGTTAGAAGCTGTCAAAAATCGTCTAAAGTCGCCGTCCCATCTCTCAAGCTTTGTTTCTGTGCGAAAAAACTGTGGCGCATTTTTTTTTTGTGTAGAACAGATTCACAAATGAAAATCATTGCCACGCGAAACGGAAGTCACGTTTTGATTTCACGATGCATTCTGTTGTCGCATTCATGTACATTGTACACTTGCACCTACATATCAATTGCATTTGCATTTTGAGTACATTGAAGCAAATGATAGTTTAAGATACTTTAGATGACAGTTGGGAACATTATTTAAGGCAAATTATCCTACTAGACAGCGTCTCACTGCCATTCGCATGTACACGGTATAGTCCTTCATTCGATGAGGTAATTAAGTCGAACTTATCCATTAGATCTCTCGCGACGACCTTACGCTTACGATGATGTTAGAATTTGTTTATGCTGCAGTGCTTTTCACAGCCTCAGTGCACAGTCAACTGCCGCATATTCAAATAAATTTATGGGGTCTCGGTCACTTATTCAATTGACATAGAGAGGGGTAATGTGGCTACTAGTGTGACCATCGCTGTGACATGCTCTTTGACAAGAGTGTCTGCATACTGTCAACCAACCCAATGATCTAATAAAATTTTTGAATTTTTTATTTTTATTTTTTTTTCATGTGGAAAGGAAGCGATCACTTTTGGTTTATAATTGCGTGAGATGACGGAAAGGTATACACAAAGCAAACTACCAGTAACAGTACTAACTGTCAGAATATAGGAGAATGGAAAATGAGAACCAATTACATGGCACATTTGTCTCTCGTTTGTGGTTTATACGTATGACTATAAATAGCTGACAATTGAGAATGTGGAACGAAGACTATCCAATTTGGGGTAAAATTTTACAAAATTAGACTGTCTATACTGACGACTGATTTGTAAATGATGTATTGCCCCCATAAAACACTTTGACAAATTAGCGCGAGTGCGATTTATGCGATATGCGGAGATGGAGAGTCAAATTAACTGTCAGAGGTTAATAGATTCGAAATTGGTTTGTGTAACATTGTAATGTCTTACTGACACGTGTCATAAATGATGATTTGACATAGGGATAGATATAATGATGATGATCATGATTTGACTTTCGATGGGTTAATTGGGACCAGGTAAAATAATTTCACCTTTGTGAGTTTCTATTTTTGGAAGGAATGGAACATGGAAGACATTATAATAAATTCCGAAATATCGTAGACGCTGTGGTCACATCAGAATGTGACAAAATCTGAAACAGCAAACACTTATCCGATTTGACAGAAAGTTACCAATGGAATTAAATCTCAAGGATGACGGGGGTAAGGCAAGTCTTTAGGTGTTTCTCCATTATAGTGCCTAGTGCCGTATGAGACCTCTCTCTCTCTCTCTTATACCTTTTTTTAACATAACCTAACCTAACCTATGACGGCGGTAATGAAGAGATTTACGAGGACACATCTCGCTTTCTTTGTCAACACCAGAGTCTTTGTTAATTGACGAGCACAACATCAACAATTAAAAGCTACTAAAAAAACCTATTGACTTTTAAGTAGTATAGGTGCTATGATTGGATGTTTTTGAATTATTAACAAAGCTACGAAGAATAGCCGGCAGAATGAAAGTGGCGCTGCAATTAGTAAGAACGTAAAAATGTATGACTCTCAGTTTCAATTTTGTTTAGTAGTATAGGAGGAGGAGGACTTGAGAAGGCTTGGGAGTTGGGATTATGTTACACCTGTTTACGAATGCTTTATAGATTTGGAGAAAGCATACGACCTAGTATCTCGAGTAAACTCTGGAGTGTATTGCAAGAGTATGGAATTGTCTGTTCTCTCTTGAGAGCCATTCAATCTCTTTACACAAAGTTGTGTTCGGGTGAACGGCGTTAAGTCAGTACCTTTCAAAATTGGAGTTGAACTTCGCCCATGTTGCGTTTTGTCTCCTATCTCATTTTCATTACTATATGTTACTCGATGTTATACAGTGCGCAGTCTTGGAGAAGAGCGTTTCGAATTGGGAGAAGAAAAGTCATTTTTTTGGGGCCTATCAGACTGAAACTTTAACGCCAAATGAAAGTAAACGTAAACAAATCTGAAGTGATGGTCAACTCCAGAATGTCCGTTTAATGGACTGTGCATGTTAGTGTAGTCCCATTGAAACAGGTGGATAAGTTTAAGTATCTGGGGGTCTTATTCACTAGTGATGGAAGGATTTGTCAGGCAGGGTCAATTTTAAGACAGCTTGGTCATTCTCTTATTAGGAGGACTGTACTTGGTGTCAAATTTAAGTAAAAAAAATAAAAGAAATAAATGGCGCAACAGGTCCGTATAGGCATCCTAGACCTCGCTATCATTCGTTTTGAGTGAGTATTTATTTTTTGGACGAACTTAAGGGACCTACAATTTTATGCCGAGTCCAAACGGCTATATCTTTGTCAGACGTAGCCGAGAGGTAGCGCAATGGAAAAAACCTTAAGATGTCATTTGTGTTTTGCGGGGATCGAACCTGGAACCCCTCGCACTGTAGTCCAGCACACTAACCCTACTGAGCCATTTTGCCCACGTAAAATTAAATTTGTCAGTCTTTAATTCGGTGTTTGTTCAAGTCTTTTTTTGAGACATTTAAATAGCGCTGTGACGTCAGGAAAAAATGTCGCAGTAGAGCGACATTTAAGCTACGATTCGTCATTGGAAAAATGGCGATCACACGAAATGACTATCATCGTCATTTGTGTCCCAAAATCAAATGACGAACACTGCGTGTCATTTAGAATTTTCCGTTGGGGTGCCATTTAAATGACGCAACAGCCAAAAAGTTTAGTCATTTGTCCTAGGCGTCATTGAAGAGCGATCACACAACCATTTTTTCCGCCATTTAAATGGCACTAAATACATGTCATTTGGTCCAACATTTTCCTAGTCATTTAAATGACGCCGAAAATGTTATCCCAAAAATGGCGATCGCACAGAACGACATTTAAATGAGCGCCATTTAAATGACTCGAAAAAAATGGACGTGTAATCGTAGCTTTACCTATATGGTCATTAGGTTTGGGTAATGACCGAAAGTATAAGATCGCGGTTACAGGCTGCCGAAATGAGATTCCTCCGTTGTATTGCTGCGGTGTGACCCGTAGAGATCGTATTAGAAACACAAGAATATGTGAGCATCTCAATGTCGAGCAGCTACTTCTCCGGACGGCGCGGTCCATGATTCGGTGGTTTGGTCATGTTAAACACATGTTCCAGGATTCCAAGACATGCTATGGAATCTGTACCATTAGACAGGCATCCTCTAGGTAGACCCAGGAGGAGATTTTTACCTCAAGTCCATAATCTGTTCCTATGCGTATGGGGATTGCCCTCGCTGATTTAAGATCCGAAACGGTGGAACATATCACCATCGCCATGTATTTAAGTCCCGCTCGCGCTTTCGCGTTTCGCGTTGTTTTGAGCAGAACTTTAGAGTCGATGGCGGAGAATCGAGAGTTATCGATGGTCCACTTGAGCAACCTACACCCACTTAATAAATGAGCGGACCATTGAAAATGGATAGAGGGATTGATAGAGGGCATAGGTCCACAGTGTAGATTCCGTCTTATGGACGAAGAGGCTTCTATATCTATGCACTCTCTGATGATATCTGTATATCGGACGTCGCTCCTTTCTTCTTAGAGTGATAGGGATTTAATAGGTCTCAACTCACGAGGCTATAATTTTGCTGTTTTGCACCACTTGTTCCAAAATCTAATTATCAGACTAACTTCAATTATTCACTCGTAAACAATCCAGAGACTTCAAAAACAATCCCATTGCAATCAATCAATTTTTAAGTAACCTCACACGCGTTGGCATTAATGATTCAGTCTTCACACTATAGCTGTAGCTCTATATAGCTCCTCGCAAAACCCCTAACCCAGAGCACGTAGGTATAGTAACTCTCGTCAATCTGAATCTGAGCCCGAAACCAAATATGTATCTATACAAAATGTGACATAACGTTACACTATATGAATACGAGAATTCCATTTCCTTAATTACACCTTAGTCGGTAATTTTCTTGCCACAATGTGAGCGTGAGGAATTTTTTACAAAATATGTACTCTCAAAAACACAATTTGCACATCCTTTGTGGAGAAATATTTGCTAGTCCATTAGCAATGAAATTCTTCCATCCCTCAATAGAAATTCTATTTTCAGCTCAAGTGATTTATTAGACCTACTTAGCGAATGTACGATACGAGCACTCGTATCTTAGAGTTAATTGGACTGTTTGCACCTTTCTTTTCTTTGAATGAATTTACAATTGAGCAGGGTTAGCATTATTTGTTAGAGTTATCTCGATGTGGATGTGAAATCCACTTAATCCTGTTCTAACTGGAAATTTTTCCATTCTTTAGCAAACATTTGCCTTTCTTAACAGTTGAGATTACTTAACAAACAATAAGAACACTCTAAACATTAGCATTGAAATTATTTACTTTTCACTAAATTTCCACGTCTCCGGGCTGGAGTCGTTTTTATCAGCCATGCTCATGATGATGATGACGCCAATGGACTTGGCCCAGAATTAGGGGACAAAAAACAAAACGCGTGCACTTGACAGCGACGATTTACGATGACGATACACTTGACACGTTTAAAATTCAGAATAAAAAAAAATTGTAATTCAGCAGGTTTCTCACAAATACCCGAAAATCATCTTTGATGAAAGAACGTCTACTTTTTTTCGTTTTAAGATTCGTTTGACATTTACCCGGGCATGTCCTCGTTTTGTCCGAATTTCCAGCGAATATCCTCGATAAACAACCCAGAGAACAAGACTGTAAAACGCTGTAGAGCTGAGAACACGACAACTACGAGTACGACCTCCGGGCGGACGGAGAGATTCAAATTAAAGACTGTCTCTAGTCTCTATCTAGAGACTGTCACTGTTAGAGCAGAGAAGCAGAGCTTTATTCGGGGCGAACTGAAAATTATCCAGATTCTCTTGATCGTGCATCAGCGGGGGTCTCCAGCATTTTTTTTTTAACTATTCAAAAGTACGCTGGGGACAGTAGCGCGCGTGATGACCGCAGAGCGAATTTGAATGTAAATAATGTATTAAATATATATGTATGTAATATTTGGTTGCCTCCATTGTCCAGCTCGACCGCAGCGATGTATTGTAGTTTCGCCGCGCTCCGATTACAGTAATACGAGTGCGTTTAGTGCATTCAGCTTTGATTCAACTTTGGCATGGCGACGATTATGATGATGATCATAATTTCTCGGTCACACGTTTGTGTGTTCTGTGTCATAGGGTAGACTCATTGTGATTGTGTATTTAAAAACACTTAGCAATAGTATCATAGTGATGATAATCTGCCTCAGGTGGTATTTAGCAAATATCATTGCTGGCAACTCCTTTGAAAATAGGGCGTGGGATACTGAGGTAAATTTGTACTCAATACTCACTAACGACTGTTACAGTCATATTCTTAAAATTTATTGCAAGTAAAATATTTATAAACAAAAAGCTATTTTATTTAAATTTGCAGTCTTCCGATGTTCCATTAACCGCTAGATGACTATAGTAACACGTCAAAAGGACTATTCACATGAGAGAGAACGAACAAATTGATAAAATGTTAACAAACCACTTTTTTTTTGGATTTCTGAACAGAAAATTGTTCATTTTACTATTCTAAGAGTAGGAAAAATAATTATCAATTACAAATTTATTAATAAAACAAGTTTCAAAACAGTTCAGATAAAGTAATTTCGAGTTTTAAACTTTTTGCCGTAAACGAACTCGATTGTCCAAGTTTATTCGCGATCCAAATCATTAAAACGCTTTCCACAAACTAGCGAATAAAACATTCGTTTGATCTTCACGTTAACCTCAAATTAGAAATTGCTGGTAGAAACTTATGCGGGTGAAATTGGCGAACTTCCGCGACTAAGAAAAGTGTTCATGTGAATGAAATGTCAAAACTGTCGAATATTTGTTAGTTCGTAAATAGTTGGTCGCTCTCATTTAAATAGTCGTAAACTAAAACATTAAAAACTCTAATTGACATTTTACCATTAGCTCTAGATGTCAATATGTCATTCATATTGTGTGCATTTGATGTGCCGCTAGTCAAAATGGAAGAGTAGGTGGTACTAAATGGTTTTACAATAGCAATAGAGATTTCTGAACTTTGCCAGGTGATTGCGCCCATATTGTTGAAGTTACATCTTACAAATTGGTTGTCATTTATTTAGTATGTCTTGCCAAGCTACCAGGGAATGTTTCTACGAACTCATCGACAAAGCATATGATGATGTTAAAATTGTCATCTTTGGTAACACAATCGGCAAGCACAGCCTACACGACACCACGTCTGGAAACGGACTTAGGCTAATTTACTTTGTTGCGGGACGTAATGTTATTACACCTCAAAATTTACAAAGGAACATCGCGGTCACCAGATCAATAAACCGTCAATCAAATTGACCATGTTGCGATGGACGCAAGGCACTCCTCCAGTATTCTAGATGTCCGAACTTTCCGAGCGGCCAACATAAACTCGGACCACTACCTTGTTGTAACTAAGGTGCGGATGCGGATATCCCAGACACCACAACAACGAGTAAACTGTGAGGAGATTCAACGTTGAACGGCTACAAACGCAACAAACCACCAGCGTCTCTCTCAATCTCTCGAGAAGTCCTGTGCAGCCAGCATCAAGTGCTGCAGACCAGTGGCATTGATGCCAAGAAGACATCAGAAAACACGCATCTGATGTGCTAGGTTTCACCCGATCACCACCACGAAATGGTGAAGAGTGCCGGCAAGGCAAGCTCATGCAACAAAGCAACTGGGCCTACAAAGAGACGCTGCAGAGAAAGACGAGAGAGAGGAAAGTATGCCAGATGAATGGAGCCTCAGCATTGTTTGCCCGATCCATAAGAAAGGACGCCCTCTAAACTGCGCCAACTATATAGAGGCATCAGTCTCCTTAACATCGCTTAAAATATCCTGTCTACCGTACTGTGTGAACGTCTACTAACGTAAACTATTCAGTACAATTATATTTAGCAGGTAGGCAGATGAATTTCTATTTGCATACATTTTAAATTTTCCAGCAAAGATTCCCCGCCGGAAAATTTTAAATATTTGATATTTCTCCTTTCTGCTCTACCAAATTTCAACATTATACAGTAATGAAAAGTGGTCCAAATAAATAATAACCAATTTTCAAAAGTGGGCGTATACCACGCCCCCTGAATGGAAAATCTCAAGTTTTGGACTTTTTCCAGTATATGCACCACAGGATCTAGCATTGTGCTAAATTTCACGATTCTAGGATGGCCGGAAGTGCTTCATAATTTTGATGATCCTCATCTATGTGAGTGAGTGAGTGAGTCATTTACGGTTTTTGCGGTTTTTTGAAGTCCTGTATGTTGAGAACCAATAATGCTACAGAGATGAAATTTCGTGAAGTGAGCATGGCAAACATTTCAAGTTTGAAGTTTTTGGCTTAGTTGGTTCCGAAGTTAGAGGGGGGTCGAAAAAAGCCCGAGTTTGTTCCTGTGAAAAGGGTAAGTGCATTTACTAGAGTACATGGCTGGAACACTACCAAGCCCTTTGATAAAATTTCAGGATTACAATAGTTTCCGATCTAGGTACGAAGTAAAATAGCTTTCAAATAGTGCACAAATTTCCCTTCGATTTTTCAGTTCATAGATTTACATTTTATCTTAGAAATTATATACGGTTTTTTTTTGGGGGAAAGTTAAAAATGGGTTAGTAGAAAAGGCTACCATTATTGTTGGTATAAATTTAAGCAGAACGGCGAACATTATTCTCGGGATCGTATATATCGAACAAATCATATTCTGGCCATATAACCAGACATCAATATGTCAAGTCGGAATGGCTGAATTAAGAAGCCTTTTCAGTACAGTTATACTGTCGAATGTTTGACAGACGTTCGCGAGTGGCACAGTGGAAAAAGCCGAAAGGTGTAATTTGCGTTTTTCCGGGAGTCCTCGCATAGTTCAGCACACAGCACACTAACCAGTGAGCCACTACGCCCACTGACTTAAGGTTATCAGTTAGAATTTGAAAGGATACACAAATACATCAAATACACATTCAGCTGAAATCAGGTCATCTCGTAGAGAGGAATGGGATTTTCGTATCAACATAAGCAAAGACACAAATATTTCACAACAATGAAACGCACTGATGCCAATGCGTACGGGGACTTAAAAGAGCATCCAGTGTGGGATAATAAATTACGAACGCTAAAATTGTTTCACTGACGAAAGGGTTCTCGCGATTACCGTCATACATGATGACCCCCGGATAGTTCATTTGACGACCGTGGCTATAATCACTGGAAGCAAAAAAAAAAGCCAATATTTTCATTTACGTATGATAAGAAAGACAACTGAACGCATGGAAATACTCGGGTCTAGCCGATTGACTGTAGAAGAGACTATCTCGTAATCGTACTTGGGCTACTCGCATTCGCACTTTTTGTAAATTGTTTCGATTTTATATACACAATGCTTTTGAGTCGATAACCGATTTGTGAGAGAGCTATCTCATTCATGGACTTAAATCTTATTTAACTAAAGATATTTGCACATTTTACACTTTTAATTAATAACTTTGGAATTTGTTAGCAAATATTAACAAAACTTTATCCAATCAAGCTTTACACTTTAGTTTGGTTTTCTTAACATTGACACTGAATGAGGATACCTACGTAACAGGAGGATATACTATGCTATCATCAAGATCTTTATTAAAATTCTTGAAAAACTTCATCCCGTAGAGAGCACTACTTTACGCCTATTTTGGCGTACCGAATATCGAGAACTGCCCGATGATTACTGTCAGTCAGAAAAAAGTAAATGAATGTGCGAGTGTGTCCTCGGCTACGCAATTCAAATACCAATTTCCGACTAAACAAAGATTAATCTCTTATATACACTTGAAGACCAGATTAAACTGAAATTTGCTGTTTTATTCTGTTTGTAATTTTTGCTCATCGTTTCTTTCACGTTTCGTTCTGAAATTGAAATATATGTACATATTGGGTTGCGATGGATTCAAAAACTCATGCAGAGATAAGGCAAGTTCATAGATTACTACAATAGGTAACCAGCTTTATTGTAGCGGTCAATTTGTATCAACATAAAAGAAAAAAAATTGCCTGTCATCCTCTGTTAAATAGGGGACAGGCGGACAGGATAAGCTGTCGAACTGTTTGTCGAAAAGCGGAGACTTCTGTCTGAAAATTGC
This sequence comes from Cheilosia soror, assembly GCA_949372485.1. NCBI lineage: Eukaryota > Metazoa > Arthropoda > Insecta > Diptera > Syrphidae > Cheilosia > Cheilosia soror. Next base: position 126,527,759 of record OX443561.1, read on the forward strand.
TGCAAAAATACGGAAGGTCAAGGAAGACATGGCAAAGATACCGGCACCGACTCAGCTTTGGGTTTTAGACCTATCTGTGAATATTGACGGTATTGTGCGTTGTATAGGACAACTTGCTTCGTTTAGTATTCTAACCTGCTCGCAATCGCCTTTCTACCGAAGTGTCAAGTCTACCACCCTTTTCGTAAGGGTACATGCTAATTGACAACCACAGTAGCTTAGTGGTTAGTGTGTTGGACTAGGTCTCAAATTCGATCCCCGGAAAAGCACAAATTGCATCTTTTTTCCACAGCCACGCCCCTCGTGAGTACATCCGAGATCCGAGATCATAAATTCCTGGAGAAAGCTTAACAATTAAGCCATTCGGACCTGGCATACAATTGTTAGTAGGTCTCTTCCATTAACTAGAAGCGTAAAACTTTGAATTTAATTGTGAAAATTCAGCCTGATATCTGCGGATCATTGCATTTATTTTAATAGATCTTTGTGGACGTGTGGGATTCAGACACAAAGGTATCGAGTTTTAATGCAGATTTGTTAAGTTGGCTGTACTGCACACGATAATTTGGGATATGGCTAGTTTTGGTTTTCATCTATAGTCGCTATCAATCGCTTAAAATGTACCATCGCTAATATAAGGCCGGAAGTGATCAATAAATATCCAGTCAACGGGGTGAAGCATTTGTGTATAAACGGGAAAATGAATGCGCAAAATCAGATTGATCTTCACTCTCGGATTCCGCCCATATGAACAATCTGTTTTTTTCAGGACTCTGTATTTAAAGTATTTAGGAGGACTTTACTTCAGAAGCTACGCCGAATACCAAATTCCACAGTGCTGTACCACTAGAGTAGCATTCTTATCAAGCCTCTGCTTTATGTTTTGTAAATATCTATAAATAGTAAAGCGGACAACAGCTAGCACTTGATGAAGTAATATCTGTCACATATTTGATCGCAGATTTTTGTAAAATATACCCAATGAATGGAACCTGAGCATCGTTTGCCCGATCCTCAAGAAAGGAGATCCTCTAAACTGCGCCAACTGCAGAGGTGTTATTAGTCTTGTTAACATCGTCTACAAGATCTTATTTGCCGTGTTGTGTGAAAGCCAAAAGCCTTTCGTCAACAACCTGATTGATCCCTATCAGTATGGTTTCAGGCCAGGAAAGTCTACCATCAACCAATTATTCACACTGCGGAAGATCTTGGAGAAAACCCAGGAAGTTCAAATCGATAGCCACCGCACCTTTTCATCGATTTTAAGGGCGGCGACGACATCATTTATATAGAGACGAGCTATACAGAGCAATGTATATTTTTGGCATTCCTGCCAAACTCGTCTGTTTGTGGAGGATGACAATGGAGAATGCACGCTGCTCCATCAAGGTCGGTAAAGAACTCACCGAGACCTTCGATGTCATAATAGGATTTAGACAAGGCGATGCGCTGTCATGTGACTTCTTCAACATTGTTATTGAAAGAATAGTGCAAAACTCAAACGCTAACACCAGAGGCACTATCTTTCAAAAGTCCGTTCATCTACTCGCCTACGCCGACGACATTAGTTTCGTTTTTATGAAACCTCGCCAGCCAGTAGTTGGCAGTAGTTGGCAGTTCACGTTAATTAAAACAACAACTTGCTGGCAACAACTCTTGATTTTCTCCCCAGCCGGAGAGCTGTTGGCTGGCAGCTGGCTAAATTCAATTCACAATGAACAAACAGGTGGCGCTGAAAGCAACAAGTGGCTTAGAATTTCCGTACAATTTGCTCAAATCATAATTCCGTTCTTATCTCTTCAGTTCATTCCAGAGAAAATTGTCAGAATTTATCCAATATCTCTACCAAATGCATAATTTTATACGAAATGCTGATATGCTTTTAGGCGCATTGCCTAAATTCATTCGGCTGGCTTCATCTTGCTGTCAATTGTGCTGGCAACTGTCCAAATGAACGGCTGGCTGGCGAGGTTTCAAAAAAACATGCCTAATGACACCAGCGCTTAGATTAAACGAAGAATAACTCTTGCCAATCGCCGTTTCTTTGGGCTAAGAGCAGCAAAGCCCTCTCTCGAACAACTAAAGTGAAGTGACCCTTAGGCATGGATTCTATCAAAAGTGAATGAGGTGGCGCTTGTTTGCTTCGAGAGGAAAATTCTTCGAAATTTTCGGTCGCGTCTGCATAGACGGTGAATGGAGGAGGTGATACAACGACGAACTGTACTGGCTATACAGCGACATCGACCTAGCCAGAAGAGTGAAGGTCCAACGACTGCGGTGGCTGGGTCATGTAGAGCGAATGGACGTGAATACTCCAGCCCGGAAGATTTTCGAATACACACTTGATGGACGGCGGAGTTGAGGAAGACCGCGACTCAGGTGGCGCACGCAAGTGGAAGGGGACTAACTAACTAACTTACTTAAGCGTGGAAAACTGAAGACAGTTGGCGCACTGGCTGGAGACGCTTGTTCGTTGAGGCCCAGTTCCACCCCGGACTGTAGCGTCACCTTAAGTAAGTAAGTAAGTAAGTAAGTAGATCTTTATAAAATATCTCGGACTAAAATATTTTCTAATTTAAAAAGGACGATGAACCTTACTAACATCGGATTCATCTAGCGAAAACTTAAAATGTTTCCTTGGTTTCTACATACTTTCTTGCTTATTTTATAGGTTATGACACAACTGCTGCCAACATTCCGATCAAAATAGGGTATTCAACGATTTGTTCAACACAAGCTCAAATACTTCTGTACTTTTTCGTTCTTATTTAATTTGCACATATGAATAGAATTGCTGATTGATATCGAAGGTATGTGGGCTAGTATCTTTAGGGGGTGTGACTGGAAATTATTTTTTTATGTCCATCACTTAAAATTGGAACATATGCTTGGAGGAAAAGATTGTGAGAAATCTAAAGGAAGTAAATAAATTGGCACGTTTTTATATTTTCATGGGAAAAATTAAGGAAGCTTTAATAAAAACAAAAAAAATAAGATAGGCATGTAGCTATGCTCTTACCCAGTTAGTCAATTAAACCCCCGCAATATTTGCAAGTGCTAAAATTAGAAGCGTGAACGCGTGAATTGCGTGTGTTCCATAGGCTTGTCGAGCGGATATATACTCACATATGATGTTGTGAAAAGAATATCAAATGAAAGTGCCGGCTTATGTCAGTGTCAAGGCAAGCTTCAGTATAAGTATTAGGTAAGCTTTTCATTTGATGAAAAGTTGTTGGTGACTGGCAAGACTCCGAACGCAAGCACTTGGCTAGGAACATTTTAACAATTTAAAGGTCGACCTGAGATTTAGACCTTTATCTTGATTTTAGACCGTTTGATTTTAAGCAGTCAGTATCTCAATCACAGTTGTTGTGAGTTCTCTGTTCTAGGCCACTTTCTAACTCTAAATATTGCCAATAAAAATGCGGTCCTTGAAACTACTAATTGTTCGAGTAGACTTGTGTATTCGTCTCAAACAAATACCTACACCGACCATAACTTAGAATCAGCTCTTTATTTTTAGAAACAACTTTATGATAACAATATAAATAATGCTACATCAAACAGCTGCTGGGTAAATAATAAAAATCAACCACTTTAATGATGAATGAGAGGCAAAAGCAAACAAATTGCCATGAGTCCGGGTATTTCTGTATAGAGATGTCCAACTTAATGTACACCGTTAAAAATTATCCGATTACTTTAGAATCCATTCGGAGAATAATAGAACTTGGCCGACGGACGGCCGGCGGCATGATGCTCCTGTAGTAATTAATCTTACTGAGTTTTCCTCGAAATTAATTGAGGACTGTGCTCAGTGCATCAATTATTATTGTCATTATATCATCGTCGTCACCGTGTTGATAAGCTTCACCGTCAGTTTAGTGTGGGTCTGTCTAATTATATTTCAATTTGCTATAACATCGTCAGTGGCCGACAGTTTCATATAATGGAATGTGTATATTCCTGTCAATGGCTGGTGGGCTTGGTTTTGTTTACATTCCCTCCTGGGAATACGGATCAATTACCTAATATAATTTATTTCTATAGAATTATTAGTGTTTTTAGAATAAGATACTTTGGCGACAGTCATCAATCACATCTTAATCCAAACATATCATTTATATAATAATGGCGAAGGGCAAAGTGTCTATTTTTTTTTTGTTATGCAGACAAATATATTCATCATAAATGATTAGATTCGCATTATGCGGGTTTGTATCTAGAAATAAATGCGGACATTTACAGACAGAAAGGCTAAAAATTTTATGGTAATGTTACACGAGTAATGCGTCCTCGGAAGGCAGAATGCAATGCACATAGAATAGCCCAATGGCGATGAGGAGGTGCATGAGGTGAGGACACCCTACACTTTCTTTACCACTGAAAAGCGCTCTGTTACATAAGAAATAGAATACTTGGTAGTTACCTTTTCGAGGACTTACAATAACATCTCGACAGGTAAATAAATTACCTATTTAAATTTGTAAATACTTCGGGATGGCTTACTAACCCGTAGGCTTTTCATAGGTTTCCATAGGGCATCACAATGTAATTTGGATCTACTTTGGTTTAAGTGTGGCACGGAGAGGTGTCTCCTGTCTTGGCAAGCCACTAACCTATCCTACCTAACCATCCTATTGACGAGAACTGTCTAAAGTGGTTATTATGCTGATCGATGAAGAAGGTTGATCTCGCTTCAACGCTTGCTAAGGCCATAGAAGTTACTACCTCTAACTACCAGTCGACAAAAATAATGATAGCCGAATTGGATGTGAGCGAGATGCAGCTACCAATGTAATGCAGTCCAAACCCACTCCAAACATGTGGGGATCCTACTTTCCAGAGTTGTTACATCATTTCTGTTGTATACAGCCCCAGTCTGGGCACAGGCACTGAGGAAGAAGGAGACCAAAAGGAGTCTATTGTCAATGTACAGGCTCTGCGCGCTATAGACAATCAACGGCTTCCGAACCATATCGGAAGAGCCGCCTTTGTTATAGCTGGAATGGTTCCCGTTGACATTCTTGCAGATGAAATGTTGAGGATATATAACAAAAGAGTCTTAAACCAATACGATGCCAGTGAAGCTAAGAGAAATAAAATTGAAGAAAAGGCAGTGTCAATAGCTATGTGGCAAGCTCGCTGGAATAGCACAACGGAAGGCAGTTGGGCATGCAAACTTATACCGACAATCCAGGAATGGGTTGAACGTTACCATGAAGACTTTAACTATAACCTTACACAGTTTCTGTCAGGCCACGGTGGCTATCGCAAGTATCTGCACCGTTTTGGGCACGACAGCTCACCATCTTGCCCCGAATGCATAAATGAAGATAAAGACACGGAGCACGCAGTTTTTTATTGCTCACGCTTCATGGGGAAATACTTTGCCCAGCCCGTCACTAATCATCGACCACATGTTGCAGTCTGAAGAGAATTGGGCGGAATTATGTAATTTTATAACCATCCTACAAAATGAGCTACGGAGAATAGAAAGGCTAAGAAAAGCCACAGCAGAAGCCTCAGAGGCTGCAGAAACACCACAAGCAGGTGACACAACAGTGAGCGCAGTAGCGCAGTGGTTAGTCTGCTGGATTGCGGAAGAGATTGAATGGCTCTCAAGAGAGAAGCGTCAACTTCATACTCCTGCAATACACTCCAGAGTTAACCTCGAGGGACTCGGTCATATGCTTTCTCCAAATCTACGAAGCATGCGTAAATAGGTGTAGCATACTCCCGTCCCAAGCCTTCTCGAACACCATTCTGAGAGCGAATAGATAACTGGTCGGTTGTGCTTCTGCCGGGACGAAAACGTGTTAAATTCCGACCTAAAAAAAATATGCCAATTCCTTATTGGAAGCAACAAACAAACGCCAAATGATGAACATCGTACTAAGTACAACGCGGTTTTCAGCATTTTTAGACTGCAAATATATTTATAGACTTATTTCAACCCCTTTAGAGCGTTCCAATAAATAGGTATTCAATTTCCCAAAAAGATATGCACCCTCGCAATAATACAATACTCCTATAATTGTATTCATCAAGATATCACGTTCCTCAAGCAATCATAGTTACCTAGAGTTTGTGATTTTTCGCGCACAACTTGTAATTGCAATACACAATCGTTTTATTAGCTAAGTTTTCAATTAACTTAATGTGCATATGGCCAGTGAGCGTAATATTGCATCTAACTGATTACTTTCAATTGAAACATTACACCATATTGACGGAAGCAATGTGTCATTGTTTCCTTTATGACTTCATTGCAATATGTTTTCACTTAACCGCTACAATATAGTAGTGATCAAATTGCATTGGAAAATAGATTTTGTATTTCAAATTCAATTATCACAAAGGCTGTTCTTTTTTTTTATTGGACATAATAGGGACCAATGAATTGCCTGCCTACGCGAAAGGAATTACAATTACCGATAGTTAGCAAGCAACTGCAATTTACCTTATCTCATAAATAAAATGTGTCTGTTATGCATGAACATTAATTAATGATTATTTAATAATATGATGCTTGTGCGGTAAGAAATTGTCTGGATTCCGTACAGTTTATGACAGACGATATAATGAGTTATTCAAATTGAGCTTTTTATAATGGCAACACTGTGAATTAGCTGTTAATAATGCCTTGTGTTTTAAATGTCAAATGATAGCCTATGGATCGGTTAACGCTTTGAAAGTTCAACTGTTCCAAAGAAATATAAATTTTGTACAAATTGTGTTTTAAAAATTACGGGAGGGTTATGGTCAATTTACTATTCCTACAAATGTACTTAATACTAAAAAAAAATCCCGACCGTAAAGGATAAATTCGTGGAAACTGTAGGTAAGTATGCTGGAGATAGGTTAATCCTTGTGCATGTTGACCGAAAATGTTGCTTACAAAGCAACTAGCAATAATTATTGTCAATAAGCAATACGCAACTTTATTTTAACCTATTCTCATATTGAAACATCAGTATTTCCAAACATTTCTAGTTCAGAGATCGCATTGTTTTTACGTTTCATTGACTTCAACTGGCCATCAAATAAATGCGGTAGCATGTCGGTTAGATTTTTTTGATTCTCTTAAGAATCGCATCTAAAACAAAAAAAAACCTAAATTAAACTCTAGGGCAGTTAAAAACTAAATAATTCCAAAATTTATGAGAAAGTCATCGAAAATTACATCGAATTATTTAACTGCTGCAGAAAGTGCAGTTGCCAAATAATTTGAAATCAAAGAAAATGCATGCAGCAATACAAAACGGCGCGAGACTTGTTGCTCTCATTTCCGAACATCGAAAAACTCTCGCCCGAGACACCGATAGCTCTGTAAATTTGACAGCTTTCAAACTTGAATGTTGTTGCGAGAGCTGGCAGCACTTAAAAAACACCAGCGCCACCACAACTATCACTGCCGGCCATAGCAGAAATCACCGCGAACATCTTTTTTTATCATCGACCATCTTTTTTTTTGATCAGCGGCCATCTCTTGGAGATTGGCGATTTGCAATATTTGGTATTCTTGCACATTTGGTACAAAGTCAAACTTAGAAAATTAAAACTACCTAAAGCTCAGTATCCTGCTCGCGCTAAATTTTATCTCCCATACAAAAATGTCTACAGAGATAAAATTTAGCGAGGCAGTTTAGCAAAGCAGTATCCTGTTCCGCACGCTAAATTCTTACTTTCATATAGATGGGACACACTTAATGTCAGTCCGATATAACAATATTGTGTGTTATACGTACTACGTACAATTTTGTTATACTCGGCCAAGAAAATGTCTCCACTGATTTAGCTCGCGAAAGAATTGCCTGGTACATTAAATCGGCGATAAATTCTGACATTTTCGAAACAAAACAATTTTTTAATTGAATATTTCATGGAATACTTGATAATCGATGTAAGTGAGTAGGAAAAAAGTGAAAAAATAACAAAAATCAAAATACATGTGGCAATAAAATATGGGTGTGTCTCCTCTCTATATCCTGTACAACGAATTTAGCGAGCATTTATCTGTGCTTGGAGAGAAAAGCGCTCGCTAAAATTAAGCGCAAGCTGGATACTAGGCTTAACATTGACATACTATACATGGACTGCTAGCAGCTAATTTTTCGTTGAAGCAAAAATAAGCACTAGCTCTTTTGGTTCACGGCGGAGAAAAACGAAAACACTCAAATGTCATCGAGCAATTCGTGCGATTTGGTTTGTGTGCTGAGTGTGCCATACTGCCATCTGTTATAGATCGTTTAAAATAATTTGAATAAGTCGTTATTTTTGCGCAGTTGCAATGTTTCTACAATGGATGGCACTGTGTTCTATGTAAAAAAATAGCAAAGGCGCGCAGAGACTGGAATCTCTTTCCTACTTTCGCCGCACTGAACCAAAAGGGCTAGTGCTTACGTTTGCTTCATTTTTCGTCGCAGGTTTGTATGAAACTGACATTTCACTAGCAGTCCATGTATAGTATGTCAATGAGGCTTAAGTAAAAAAAATTTAACACAAACTTGATAAGTAAAAAACGAAATGTAAGTGAATTATAAATAGCTGTTAAAATTATACATACTAATCAATAAAAATTCCAGATTTTAGCTCTTGGTAAAGTTTAGCTTTATTTTGTTCAAGAGCTCTGTTCCCTGGCGGACAAAACGCTAGAGGGAACAAATGTCATCTAATTTGTGATTTGTTTCATTTTAGGTTTTATATTTTATAATATGGATGGTTTAACCACCAAACAATGAATTTGTTAAACATTTTTAACAAAAATGGTGGTTTGCATCAACAATCTGCAATTTTTCAAGCAACAATAACGCGGCAAATGTTCACTTTGAAGTTTCCAATATTGTTTTCATTTCTTTCACAAATAAGAGAGTCTTCAACTCTTTCGTAACGCGTAAAATATAAAGATATTTATGCAAAATGTTCGAGAATCAACATTTTTGAAATATATTTGCACAATTTACAAGTAATGTTCTGACTTACATATATTCATGGTTAAATGGCAAAACATAAACATACAGACCACAAATTATCTGTCAGCCATCAAATTAACTGTCACGAGAAAAAGTGCTGCCAATTTAAAAGCCAAACAACAAAAATAAAATACATTTACTTTGACAATGCTGGCGTTGTTGTATCGAATTGCACTACCAAAATAACGGCCACACACACAGGTAAAAACGTATTGCTGTGGAGAAAAATTCCATAAAATGTTTATATGTTTATCCATTTCATAGAATCAAATTGTTCTTTTCCAATTTGTTCAAAATGAACGCAAATAGGAATTGCCCAACCTATGTCTCAACCACAATCAGCAAGCAAACAGGTGTTTTAGGTTTTATGTTCCCACATAAAACCCAACAAATAAAATTGAAATAGGTAAACAAAAGGTAAATTAAATATTAAAATATTTAAATGGAATTCTATTTTGGAAAGGTACTTATTTCTACAGGCCTACACCCACTCATGAATTTTACAAAATTAATAGCTCATACAAAATCAATCCGTTGCAAACTCAGTCTCAGTCGTCAAGCTAGGAGTAGGGAGAAAACAGCTGAACGTGTATGACGTTGTTTAACGTCAATGTGCGCAGGCAATTTATAAAACCCCCTGATGATTACTTGTACCAGTACCGCTATCAAAAATGCAACAAAGTGGACTGCTTTATCTTCGCAATGAAAGTCGTTCACAGATTTTCCCGCTGAATGCGTGTGAATTTTAATTAAAACGTTCAGCAAGTGCAGGTATTACAACTATTGAAAGCGGCAAATAAATTTTACATAGTTCGACCATTTAGTGAAAGTGAGGTAATTATTGAAAGTAAAGAAGGCAAATGTCATTCAATGGAAATTTAAATCAATTTTTGAGGTCGGTGTTTTGATGTCGTATGCACAGGGTAGACTCAGATTGAACTGGGCCCTATTTTATAAAAATTAACAATTTGTAAACTGACAACTGGACAATTGTCAAATCTCTTTTTCAAAAATTATTAGAGAATTTTGTTGAATTGTTAAGTTTTGTTTTCATAAAAAATTGTTCATGACAATAAATTGTCAAGAATTTGCCAAGAATTGTTATGAATTAATTTTCTGACAAATTTCTACTAACAATTTTTTTATTAGGCAAACAAAATTTTGCAATTTACAATTTTGTCAGTAGATATGTAATTGACAATTTCGACTGGCGTTAGAGTTTCGGTCAAGTATTGATAGTGAAGTGACAAGTACCTAGGTTAGGTTAGGTTAGTACAAGTACCTACCTATGACTTAAAATGCGAAGGGACAGCGTTGGTTAAACCATTTTTGTCTAAAAACAAATAGTATCTAATCATCTGAAAAATATAAAAATCGTCTGAAAACATTTATTTTAAAGAATTAAAAACTGCAACGCCGATTCTCAAAATTCTTCTATGTTTTTTTTTTTTGTTTTATGGACTTATTCTTTCCTTCTACTTCATTGTGGTTAGAAGGAACACCTTTTTCAAAAGATTATTATTTGTTTTAAAAATTGTTTCAGGCGTTTCCAATATATGATTTTCTGATGATTTCTATGTTTTTTCGACCGACGGATCCGAAATCCGTATTGCCTTTCGCTTAATAATCAGTAGCCTTCTACATACTTGATTATTTCGACATTTATTGCCTTTTCCATTACTTTTGAGAGCATTGAAAGTAACACTATTGGACGATAGTTTTGTGGCAGACATTTCCTCCCTTTCTTTGGAATAGGTTGAATGCGAGCGGTCTTTCAGTAAGAAAAAAACGTCTTCTGGGAGTACGACATGCTAACAGCTTGCATAGTACTTAGGCGGCTCTCAGATTGAGGCAATAAGCAATAAGCAATCAGCAACATTATTCGTTCGAGCGATATTTATTGTGAGCGATAATATTGCGTGTTTCCTATTGCCAATTGCTTATTGAATGTTGGCTCAATGTGAGAGCCGCCTTACAGGTGCAAGTTCTGATGCACAGTTCTTGAGTACTATAGCCGGTATTTCTTTGGGTCCCGTTGTCTTATTGCAATTTAGTTCTTTAAGGATGCATTGAATTATTCGAGGGAGACATTTCACTTCTGCCATCGATGTTTGCACCCTCCAGATATTTGGTGGCTCTAGTTGTGCAGAATCTAGGGAAGGAGGACGTACGGCGGATGAATTCGCTGGACTGAATCAAATGTGTCGTTAAATAGTCAAGACGACAGATACATTACGTGAGCTAGTCAGACATATTTGGAGCTAAGTTCAGTAAAGGGTGGTGAAAAATGGAGTCTTTCGTTCAATGGGTTTAGCAAAGTGTGTGCCCTCCAAATTGAAGGTTGATCATCCGCGTAACCTTGAATAATTCATATGAAATCATATGCCTATCTTTCTATTTTGTTACTAATAAAGGTGTTAACTACCAAGTCAACATAATATTCGGTTTTTTATAGCTTTCCCATTATCTTATTGTATTTTTTTTATTTTAATTTACGCCAAAGAAAACACTGTTTATCATTGCCAGTGGCAAGATACAAATGCATCATATCTCTAAATTGTAAATTCTGCGATTACGCAACAAAAGATATGAACGTAATTTGGTTATAAATAAAACAAGTAATTGAAGTCAAGTCAAGTCACTTCAAACGTGATACAGCAGGTACATACGCTCTTTATACACAACGTGACAATAACACCATCCAAAAAAATCCTTCCTGCATGCATAGATAGATAATATTTAAGAACTTAATTTTCCCATTTTTTTTTTTAGGAAAAAACAGTCCCCCTCTGTACAGTAGTCAAAAGACAAAGGTACGAGTATCTCTTATAATGTAATGGCAAAAGATACACAAACAAAACACTTTTCGACATAAATTACTCTCGTGTTTCTTTCATGAAAACTTTTTTCTTTTTGTACAAGGACATATCCATCGTACAACAAACCGTTTCGTGGAACAACATTTAATTAGGCCTAACAATATGAATGCTTGAAAGGATATTTCTCTTTTTTTTTCATAAATTCTTTATAGAGTATAAAAACAAATACATGCTTACAAATCAGTGTATAGTGTACTAGTACTTCAGAACTTTAGGCGGAGTTGAGTGAACTTTAATGGGAATTAATACTCTTGAAATATAGGCTTATGATACAAGGCCTATTCATACGTTAATAAATCAATACACAACCCTGGCAGACAGACAGGAGCGGGTTGAGTTATTGTCTGATAATTAGTACCAAAGACCAACCACGTACAAGACATTTGATAAGAGATTACTATTGGCAACGTGACATGAAGGCTAGTCGTTACGGTGCGGTGTGTCTACATGCCAACCAAATGGGATTAATGTAACGAGATCTAATTAATTTCGCAAATAAACACGCACAATAGCTGAATGGGTATAGACAGAGGCTAAATGTATGACAAAAGAGATAACAGTCTAATAATAGAGAGATAAACTCCTTAAGCTACCATCACCTACACAAGTAAAAAACCGCTGATGATGTCAGATTCGGTCCTAAAGTTGTGGAAAGGCAAAGTCTGAAGTCATATTGACGTCAGCACGATTTTTGATACTGCAAGATGTTAAAAGCATTTCCTACTCAAAATAAGAAGTAAAAGGTGGGCAAAATACAATTTTATTTTGAAAAATGCAATAAAATGAACAAAATTAAATTTTGGGCATGTATTATGGCTTTAGAAACATTACCATCAATTATGGGACACAACGTCAAGTGGCTGCCTCGGCTGGGTTCGCAGCGCATTCTGTCACTTCAATTTTCCAATACCTTGTTGATGGTTTCGGGCTGTAACTCACGGATTACTTGGATGATATTGGCCTTAAGTGCTTGAATCGTTTTTGGATTATTGGCATAACATCACATCGGTCCTTCATGGTTCCTCACAAAAAAAGTCCAATGGGGTCAAATAGCAGCTCCGAGGCGGCCAATTGACATCGGCTGATAATACAATTTGGAAATTTGGTGCGCAAACGATCCATGGTGACAAGGCGGGCCATCCTGCATGAACCACAGGTCTTCCAAATCCATGTCTTCAATTTCAGTAAAAAAAATAGTTAACATGGCTCTGTAACGCCCACCATCGACCGAAACATTGGCCCCTTTTGTGAGTGTCGATAGTTAATCGTTGATCGCCAACTGTCGATCGATCGAGAACTGTGATTGTCGATTGCGATTGATATTTGTCGATTTGACTGGCGCTTGTAGTAGATTACAAATGTCTGGTCGATGCTTTCTCTTGGAAGTGAACAAATTTTGTGCGTACGAATAGCTAAAATCAAGCGACAATTGTCGTGACGATCACTGATCGACAATCACAATAAGGGCCATTGTTTCCGGGATCATTTTCGAAGAGAAATGGTCCATTGATGCTACCACTCCACAATCCGCACCAAACTGTCACTCTCAGTGGATGTATTGGCTTCCCGACAATAACGTGCGGGTTTTCCGAGCCCCAGTTGCGGCAATTTTGTTAACGTAGCCGCCGTTATGAAAATGGTTCTCGTTAGAAAATATGATTTTTCGACCAAAATCGTTGCTTCATTTAGGCCAAAACTTCTTTTCAAAAAACGCACTGTTTGGGCTACACAGCACTCACTTTGGAAATAAGTTTTCAATATTTTCCAAGCTTAAAGCGACTCATTTCGTTCCGCTGAGGTACTGATACTGACTTTCTGTCAACATTTCGAGCGGGAAACAGCTTTCAGTGTCAATATAACCTATGATTTAAAAAGAAACCACTAGATGGCCAACCCTGCCTATGTTTCATCATGAATTTTCGAATCTTCCTAGAGTTAGGCACGTATATAAATAGTTAGGCACCTAAATAAATTTTGAACCATCATTTTCAGTATATATGTAAACAACATTCCTAATATTTTAATAAAACTGCCTAAATACCAATTTCCCCTTAAAATAAAACGCAAAACTAATTTGCGCAGAATAAAAAAACTCGTGCGTCCCCTTAAAAAACAAATCTTATCTCGCCAAGCTAGTTATTCAATTAAGACTCATAACTAAGGTAATCTGTGCTCATGCCATCCCCTAAAAACAAAACTCAATTCCCTTAAGCTTTTTCTGTAAGATTAGCCCCAAAATAAAATAATAACCTCAAGCATGAAGACAAGAGATCCACTGATCAGATAATAAATCTAAAAATATCCACACGTACATTGGATGATGAAATTTTATAACAAAAAAAAATAAGTAATAATAACGAAAGTGTATTTTCACTCCCGTCTGATGACACAAATTGACGCGCACGAGTATACTTCTGGAGATGATGCTTCGCACTTGAATTCAAGCCCCTGATTATAAGAAGACATAATTTGAGGAGGCCCCATCATCATGATACTGCGAATATTTAACTTGATGACCATAATTGCTCTGAGAGTTCGTTTTGGAAATACGTTGTAGGTAGGTACGTTGTTGCCGAGTAGGTTAAGGCAGGATATGAGGACTGTCACAATAGTAGGTATACCAACATGGGAGTAAGTTTGAATTAATTTATAAAAGCAATTTTTAGTAGCCTATTTTAGATACATACTTACTAGAGTTCGGGTAGAACATGGCGCTCAACCATCTACTAGCCTCCAGTTGAGCTCTTCAAGTAATTTATTGAGATGCCCTTCTACTTGCAAATGCCAATTAATTTGATGACCAAGTTGTCCACTAACTACCTAATTTACCTACCATTCTTTGAAAATAAAGGAAAAAAGTAGGGACCCAGGTCTCTATAAGATAACCCTTAAATCACAATCAGCTGCGCGTTGTTCTGGCTTTTTAACTCCTGAATTTTTGATCCGAATTAAACAACAGACAAATTTGAGAACGGATATCAGAAAACTCAGAAACCAGCTGGTATAGCCGCAGCTTAATAGACGGACAGCGAATTAGAGAAATTTCGAATCAAGGGCTAAGTACGACGACCTGCAAACCTTTAAATCGTTGCGATTGTGAGCTTTTTTGACGAAGAAGGGAGGATTTCATTTGAGAAATGGAGGCAAAATGGTGAAAGGAAATGTTCGATATTCTGCTTTTATACAAAGATGCGGGCTGGCATCGCACTTACTTATTGGCCTAGATAGCCCGGCGTATTCCAAGTCCTTAACCATAACACGCCTCTCCAGTTAGCTCGTTCTTTGGCTAACCGCCTCAGTTGCGCACTCCAAGTTAGTTGTCCCCTACCCACCACTTGCGCGTGCCAGCTAAGGCAAGGTCTTCCGCTACTACGTTGTCCCTCCGGGGTGCAATCGAAGACTGTTCGGGCCGGAGCTTTGGTGTCCATTTGCTCTACATGTCTTAGCCATTTTAGTCGCGTGATACGTACTTTTCTGACCAAGTCGATGTCGTTGTACAGGTCGTAAGGTTCGCTGTTAAAACTCCACCTCTAAAGTCCGTCAACGCAAACGGGACTGAAAATCACTCGAAGAATTTTGCGTTCGAAACGACCAAGAAGATTTTCATCCGTCTTTGTTAACGTCTATGCTTCTGCGCCATGTAGCAGGACTGGGATGATATGTGGGTCTTATATGGAGGCCTTACGAGTCAGTTGCCTTCTTAGGCACAAGAAACAGTGGTTATCAGTGTAACTCTTCATTTGATTTCTGCTGTGGTGTCATTCTTAGAGTTTATAGCGAAGCCGAGGTAGACAAAGACCCTAACCACCTCAAAGTTGTAGCTGTCTATCGTGACGTTCTGTTCGATTCGTCGATGTTGTGTGTCCGTTCTTGTTGATGACATATATTTTGTTTTTCCCTCATTTACCACTAAACATATTTTTGCCGCTTCTGTGCTAGAACATACTTGCAAATGCACCAGTGACAGCTCGCTGCGTTCTACCATGCTGGGCTGACATCATAGCATAGTTGATTTTATTACTGCTTCCATCAAAGGTTTTAATAAAATTTGTCCAGGAGCCTTGATCAAGACAATGGACCGAACTCACATCCATCACAGACCGAAGGCAAGCATCTGGATTCCACTCGAACAGAGCGTCTCAGCCAAAGTTTTTAAGAACATGGCTCACCAGAACCATATTTGTGCTTAAAAAAAAAATAAATAGGTGGCGCAACAGGCGTGTAGACACCATAGGCCTAGCTTCTCGCAACCATTCGTTTTGTGTGAGTTTCTATTTTTGGGACGAATGGAATTGACCTACAATTTTATGCCGAGTCCGAACAGGTGAATTGAGAAGCTTTTTCATGACAGTCATACTCTCGGATGTTTGTCAGACGTTCGCGAGAGGTGGCGCAGTAGAAAAAACCTTAAGATCTAATTTGTGTTTTTCCGTATGTATGCTTAGAAGATTAAAATGCCAACCATTTTGTATATCCGGGGTCAATATAAAGGTGTTGTCCAAAAATGCAGTGGAATCAGTACCTATATACCGGCCCTGAAATTCCCATCTACATCTACTGCGCTTAAAAACCGATTCTACAACTCACTTGTCGATTGTTTTGTAAACACACGCTTACATTTGCAAAGTGTGACACTCGAGAATAATTGATTTGGCAGTTTTGTAGTTAGTTGTGTACCTTTTTCGTTGCCCCTTATTTTTCGCCTCGTATTTGAAAGTACCTCCTTAACTCAACTACAAATGCGATTGATTGAATGTCAGGTCAGGATAAGGAGACCGAGAGAAAGGGAATATCTGCTAAAGTTAAACAGTGACATGTGACATCTGACATATACTCGGCCGCACACTCTTGACGAACTACATTTTTTATGATTTAATTGAATAATTCGCCGCGTGTACTCGCAGCACTACTTGCGACTTGCGAGTGCATATTATTTTTATTTTTAGCCAGAGATTATCAAATTAAATGGTGAAATGCGCCAAACTTTTATTTAAGAAAATAAACAAAAGACTATGGACAAGTGGACAAAGAAAAAGCTCTGAGGGGTTGAACGTATTATATCTGCGTATTGGAACGGGCAGTATGCCAACGCGGGTGTAACGACACACAAGAGGGTATAATGGATTTGAAGTTTACACAAGTTCGCCTAACCATGATTAATGGATTAGTCGGATATAATGTATAGCTACATACAGTCAATACCATTCAAACACTTAAGTCATCGAAATGTAACATCTGACGTCTAAGGCGTACGCTTTCAAGGCTGTAATAGGCTACTCAGGAAAAAATTAGTTTTGTCCAATTAGAGACACATACGAATATTATTGTCATTAGCGTAGCAATTTAGGTAGACACGAACAAAATCGACTCAATTTTAGTTCCTACTTGGAGGTTTGTAATATCCAGGCTTTTATTTTCTATGTTAATTATGCAAATGCCTAGCGATCCGAAATAGTAACGCCTTTGAACCAAATCATACAATAAATAAATAAACACCGAGTTAGACGCAACGGGTCCGTAAAGGCCTAGCTTCTCATAACCATTCGTGTATTTATTTTTGGGATGAGTGAAAGAGACCTACAATTTTATGTCGAGTCCGAACGGCCGAATTAAGAAGCAGTTATACTTCGCCTGCTTATCTGACGTTTGCAATAGGTGGCGTAGTGGAAAACAAATTTAGGCTTGTTTGTTCCTTTACTTTTGTAGTAAAAATGGAAAAAGACAGTCAAAATGGAAATGATGGGGATAAATTCTCTCTCAAAAAGATCAACTTACGAAAACGTTAGGGGACGCTTTTGTAGCAATCATGAAAAATGACAGATGCATTTAGTTTTTCCATAAATTGGATGCGAATATAAATCCAAGTATATGGAAGAGTTTGTACTGACTAAACTACAAATTGTACATTATTTTCCCGCCACTCAATGCAAATAGTCGTTACACGCGCATACCAAACAGGACAACACGTTTCAATTCAATCAGTCAATTTTCAGGCGACTGACAGTTTTTCCAATTCTTATGCTGGGTTTCTACCTGTCGATTTGAATTTGACAATTGACATATTTTTATGTCAATTAAATAATTGCCCGCGTTCTATTGACCGCTAGATGACTAGCGCGCATGCCAAACTCCATATAAAAAAAACTGATATATCCCAATATGTGCTAGAGTTCTAGCTTGTCAGCTTTTTTTATATGGAGTTTGACATGCGCGCTAGTCATCTAGCGGTCAATGTCAAGTGAAAATAGCGAAAAATTGCTTAGCGTTTGTCAATAACTGACAAAGAAACCACTGAACAAGTGAAAATAACTGAATTGTCAAACAAAATGTCACTTCGCCTTTAATTGACAGAGAAAATTAATTGGCATCATGTTTGTCAATGAATAGACACATTTTGATATACAAGGTAGGCCAATCTTTTCACATGAATGTTTCTTTTTTTGATGAATGATGGTTTAACCCTTTGCAAAATAGATTTGAAGTCTAATCTATTAATTTCATACGCATTTTGCAAATTTTTGGCTTTCTTCGTCTTCTGCCTGCAGCTTCAACTCAGATGCGACAAACAAAACACAAAAAGCGAGAGCGATTCATTTCTTTTCTAAAATTGTTCATTTGATTTTATATTTAAAAAAAAATTATTTGTTTTATGTCCATTATGTACCTGTAAATATATTTGCTTACGCGACAACGTCACAATTTGCAATTGACAGAGAGATGACAATTCGAAATTGACAGCGCAAGTGGAAATAACTTTCAGTGAATTGACAAGCACACTTGTCAACAATTCATTGTCAATGAACAATAATAATTGATATAAGTGAAAATGAACTGGACGGTGCGGTGTTGTTCAATGACATAAACGAGAGCTGTCAAACTTTGTCAATCAACCGACATGTGGAACAGGCGTGTATTCACCCTAGCTCTAGCTTCTCACAACCATTTCTTTGAGTTTTTATTTTTTGGAACGAATAGAAGGGACCTACAAATTTATTTCGAGTCTGAACGGCTAAATTGGGAAGCTTTTTCAGGGCACTAATACTTTTTTTTTGGCAAAGATCCTGACTTCCCAGCACGTCCCTTTAATTCGTCCCAAATATGAATGCTAACGCAAAGGAATGACTGTGATTAGCTATTGCGCTTTCAAGTTATTTTTATTTTTTAGGTTAAAATTTACAAACTCACATTGGCGAATTTTTCAATATAAAAATGCCAATTGTGCCTTTAAAAATATTTAAGGCAAAGATTAATGACCAATTGAATAGATTTGTTAAACACTTTCTTCTATACATTTAGTCATCGCGACTTACTGGGGATTATTTCGTCTTCAGTTATTAAGTCGTCGAATACCAATTCAGAGTTATCTTTGTCATCTCAACCTACCGCTCCATTGTACCAATGCGTTCGATTGCAAAAAGCAAAACGAGGGTATTCAACGTTGACACTCGAATATCCATGTTTGCAGAAAATGGTTGAGGTATATGTCAGCATGTGTGTCAGGTTCACCCTTCCTGATAATTTTTATTTCAGTACCATATTAAAACAGCCCACGTTTCATCTAAAGGGAATAGCTCATTCTTTTACCCCAATTGCTTTGCAACCTCGTGCGTTGTGCCACTGGTTTCATTTTATTGTTTAGCAATATGCATAGCTATACAAAAACAATCTCCCAAAATAGATTTTCGAAATTGGAAAAAAATGCATGACTGAATCCAAGCTTATAAGTACATACACATGACCGTAGGTATGTCGTATGTGTATCCGTACGAGCACATATGGAGGTAGGGATACTCAGAAAATGTATTACATATAGATAACCAAATAAAATCGACTGCATACCAGCTTATTATTATGCCACGAGCTTTAGCATGAAGTACAAGATTTGGTTAAATCTTCGCATGAATCATGAGATTTTTGTCAAATAGAAGATTAAGAAATAATTGTTTCTCGCACCTACGTACATTATATTTCCAAATGCTTGACGAACTTTAAGTTTACATAAATAATATAGATAAAATTATTAACCAATAACTGCAACGGGAAATAAGTCAAAAAGGCGAGAGAGTAGAACAGTATCACAGTAATCAAAAATGTCAAAATAAAACTCTTTTGCTAAATCAAATGACATCATGCGAATTTTCTTCCTATTACTTTTTCTTATTTTTAAAAAACTAAATGTTTATTTTTTTTAATCTTAAATTTTGTTCTTAATCTTTAAATAAAATAACAGTGAGAAACTTCACGTCAAATTTCTAATAAAGGAGACATGTCATGTAAGTACAAAAAATTAAATAAAACTATTCAGAACATAAAGTTATTTTGACAAGACTTTAAGAATTTTAAACTTCTCAGAAAGTTGGAGGGAGCATGTTTGTACCAATTTGGTAAGCAAAATAAGTTATGTTGTGGAAAGTAATATAATGCCCAATTAGCCTTATGCCAATTGGGCTTTATCAAATCATAATGACAAAAGTTGGCCTTATGTCACTTTCCCAAGTTTGGCGCCATTGACCGCATTTTAAAATCTCGTTTTTAAAATCTTGCATAAATAAATCTGACATTAACAAAATTTTGCATTATTAAAATCTCGCAATATCAAAATCTAGAAAACTTAAATCTCGGATTTGAACAAGATGCGAGGACGGGTTTTGCTACCCGAGATTTTCTTCTATTTACGCGACTTCTTTCTTTTAAATCGAGATTTTGTTATATAGGATTTAATTAAAAAGTGTGAGATTTCGCCGTTAAAGATTTTGGTTTGCGGGCAACCGCACCGCTCCCGGCACTAGGATGAGTCCCTTCGTTTTATTTAAGTTTAAGTTTTAAGTCATTAAAGAAAGTCTATAAATATTTTAAAACAGAGGGGTTAATATAGCTGCCCGTACAGATGATGTAGTACTGATGGCAGGAAGAAAGCTCTTATCGGCGATATGTTAGAAAATTCATTAAACACACTTGACACGTGGACAAAGTACTGCGAACTTGTGATTAATCCCACAATAAAACCGAGCGAGTGCTATTCAGAAATAAAATAACTACCACAATTCAAACTACCATATAGCTATTAGGGGAAGAAACTAGTAAGGGCTAGGGCATACCTGACCGAAAAGTTTACTGAAAGCTTAATGTTAATGAAAGAGTTAATAAGTCAGTGATCGCGTTCTGGGTAGGTACACTTGTAATCGAATCTTTGGTAGAAGGTAAGGACCAAACCCTGGGGGAATTCTGTGGATGTACACGAACACTAAAAGTCGTTTGAGGATTAGCTAGAACTCAAACTTCGGCATATACGGACCTGTGGTAGGCGAAGACGTAAACAGCGTCACCATATCTTTGACTTTGATAAGCCATTTACCTGCACTTTTCCAAGTAGAAAGTAATGGGAAACCAAGGAACCAATAACAAAAGACAAATCTACATCCATATCTGCACAGTTGATCAAAGGTGGATATAGGAAATGGCGCCGGTATATTCTCAATCAGACTGCCTGAATATAGCCAGTGTCTTTCAATCGGAGGTCGTGGCAGTGATAGCAATGAAGATATCACCATTTTATACGGCCATTAAAGCAATTTTTGCTATACAGAAAGAAAGTCCAGGCTACTCTGGAGCTGTCAAGAAGAACTTAAGAGTCTTGGCTCACCGCACAATATAAATCACTGCTGGATCCCCGGTCACAAGAACAATCTAAACTTTTAAGAAATGAGTTTGCAACCTTTAATGGATCATGCCTTCACTCTTTAACTTTAGGTAACGCTTCGAACATTAGATAATAATGACAGCTAACAATAGGTGGAAATCGCTTCTGATATATCTAGGAAGCTCTATAGCCATACCAACATACTGGTTTCAGTACCAACAATAAAATAATTGAAAATCGGTGTCAATAGTTGTGTTTTTATGAAACCTCGCCAGCCAGCCGTTAATTTGGACAGTTGCCAGCACAATTGCCAGCAAGATGAAGCCAGTCGAATGAATTTAGGCAATACGCTTAAAAGCATACCAGCATTTCGTATAAAATAATGCATTTGGTAGAGATATTTGATAAATTCGGACAATTTTCTCTGGAATGTTGTGTGTATGAGATAAGAACGCCATAATGTTTTAAGCAAATGTACGAAAATTCTAAGCCACTTGTTGCTTTCAGCGCCACCTGTTTGTTCATTGTGAATTGAATTTAGCCAGCTGCTAGCCAGCAGCTCTCCGGCTGGGGAGAAAATCAAGAGTTGTTGCCAACAGGTTGTTGTTTTAATTAGCATGTAAAATGTGCCTCAACTGCCAACTACTAGCAAATACTGGCTGGCGAGGTTTCTTAAAAACACAACTAATGTAACTCAAAGTCAAATGGAGAGTATGTGGCGGTGAGTAGTCTCATGAGGATACATAGACATACATACAATTCACTACCTATGTCATTGCCCAATCTATGTCATTTGAAGAACAGAATACTTATGAAGATACAACATCTATTGACCTACAAGAACTTTCTAATGTTTCACATTAAATTCCCTTCAGGTTTCTGAGGACGTCTGGAGATTGTTGCAGACCCTATTAGAAAAAAAAATACATAAATTATTATTAATGTTTTAAATGTTACGAATTGAACTCCCAATAGTACCAAGAAATTTTTTTTTGTATTAGATGCCTCGAACTGACAAAATACAAGGTGGCGCAAAAGCCATCACCATACCGAAAGATGCTATAATTTTTGAAAAAGTCAGCAAATGTCTATTCTACTTTAACATTTTATGAAGTGAACAGATACAAAATACACGTCAATAATATACATGAATCGCTATACTCCTAAAGAACCCGCCGAGGACCCCGGAGTATCGACTAGACGTGTGCCACGCAATTGGGCCAAAATGGACATCCATTGGCATACCTACTATATATTCTAGCAGCCATCCTTCCGCTGAACGAATATGGTTGTGTATACGCTTGAACAACGCTGGGAAATATTGCGACATTACTTTGAAAATCATGGTAATGTTGCACAATGTGTGCAAAAATTGCGTACGGATTTTGGAAGAGAAGCACCGTCAGCTCCGTATGTTCGTTATCTTGTGAAAAAAGTGAAAGAAACTGGCATCCTCATCGATAAACCAAAGCGCGAAAAGCCAAAAACAGTGCGTACACCCGAGAAAATTACTGCTGTGGCGGCTCCCTGAAATTACGCCAAAAGAAATTACGCCAAAAAGTGTTTTGGAAAAAAGACCAAAATAATTGCGGCGTAATGGTTTTGGCAAAAACGCCAAAAAATGAAAACGAAAATTCACCAGAATGCCAGGAAATTACGCCATATTTTTGGAAAAATAGCCAAAAAGTAAAATGGAAATTACGCCACAAAAAGTTTTTTTTTTGGCATAATTTCCAAGTTTAGTTTGGAAATAAAACCAAAACACAATTTTTTTTTTGGCTTAGATAATTTCCAAATTTAATATGGAAATTAGCTCCAAAATTCGTTGTAGAATAAATTACCCGCTCCGATAGAGTTGTTTAGAGATAAAACTAATGATGCGGGAGGGGGGGGGGCGGGAGCGCGCGCGGCCCGTCGCGCCGCTCGCGTAGCCGCCAACCGGCCGGCGCGCGGTCGCGGACAGCGCGCTAGCGCGGTCAACGCGCGGTCGCGGGCAACGCGTAGTCGCGGGCAACGCGCGGTCGCGCCCCTTTTTTGGACAATTTATATTTCATTTATATTTCAGAGTTTAGCCAGCTAACACATTTAAAACAAACCAATTATAATAACTTTTTTTTATTTAGAGTCATGAATGTAATTTATATGTACATATCACTGTATTAGACGTACACCTGAAGAGTATCGGCGACAATTTCCCGACAGCACGGACATTTATAATTGTCTTCTCCATCAGCCACTGACTGGGCTTGTAATTTGATGTTGCACTCTGAACATACCTTTATATGTTTGCATGGCAACATTATAATGTTTGGGTGTAGCACTTGACAAACTACACATAAAACAACGGTTTCCAACTCTGCGCTTTTCGTCTGGTTTCCTACTTCGTCATCGTCATTATCATCCGAAAAATCTTCACTTTTGTACTGATCACGCGTGATCACACGTGCTTCAAAAATGCTCTTGAAACTAGGTAAAAGCATGTAATGTTATGTTATTTTGCGAAAAAACAACCATACATAGAGGGAGTCAAAGAATGCAACCTTTTGGCGCTTTTTTCTTTTCTATTAAAAAAAACAACAACTTTTTGGGCGTTTTTTCCTTTTCAATTTTGGAAAAAATACCAAAAAGTTTTTTGGTGTTTTTTCCAAAAATGTTTTTTTGGCGTTTTCTCAATTTTCTTAAATGGAAAAAAGCCCAAAAGAGTTTTGGAAAAAATGCCAAAATTAGCGGCACTTGTGTCAAAATATTTGGGCGATTTTTCCTAGGAAAAAATGCCACAAATTTGTATGGAGGTTTTTGGGCTTTTTTTCCATTTTATTTTTTTGGCGTAATTTCTTTTGGCGTAATTTCAGGGAGCCTGCTGTGGCAGAAAGTGTGCGTGAAGCCACGGGCCATGTTGAACGAATTTTTGTTCACAAAAATTGAAGAGGAGGATATTGGCAACATTTGGTTTCAATAGGACGGCGCTACGTGCCACACAGCCGAAGCTACACTCGATGTTTTGCGCCCTGTTTTTGAAGATCGCATTATCAGCCGCAGAGCTGATGTCGTTTGGCCACCGCGGAGCTGCGATTTGACACCGTTGGACTATTATTTGTGGGGTGCCGTAAAAGATAAGTGTTACGCCAACATGCCAGAGACAATTGACGCTTTAAAGGACAATATTCGTGAAGCCATTGGTGAAATACAATCGATAATGTGCTTAAAAATTTGACCGATCGTGTAGGCTTCTGCATGGCCAGCCGAGGCAGCCATTTGAACGAAATT
This sequence comes from Cheilosia soror, assembly GCA_949372485.1. NCBI lineage: Eukaryota > Metazoa > Arthropoda > Insecta > Diptera > Syrphidae > Cheilosia > Cheilosia soror. Next base: position 126,552,520 of record OX443561.1, read on the forward strand.
ATTAATATTTTCATTATTAACCGGAAGGATTGTACTTTCAAATAAAAAAAGAAATTTGAGAAAATATTCAGTAGTTTTTTTTTATAGTATTTTCAAAAAAAAAAAAAGTTATTTGGCGGACCCTTTATAAGCGTCCTAGTGCGATTTTTGTATGAGAGCCGTGTAAACCCCTTCATATAGCACTAGGAACACTCTCAGAAGACCCACAAACGATTGATGGTCCATGGACATCAGATTTTATAAAGATTCTAGAGATGTATAAAACGACAAGCAGTCATGTTGAATTCGCATTTATTACTGAAGAAAAGGTGGGTTTCCACATGTCGGTTGATTAACAAAGTTTGACAGCCCTCGCGCTTATGCCATTGAACGACACCAACGTCAGTTCATTTCCACTTATGCCAATTATTGGCAAAAAATCGTTTGTCAGTTGATTGACCAACTTATAAAATCGATTTAATTTTCTCTGTCAATTATAGACAAAGTGACATTTTGTTTGACAATTCAGCTATTTCCACTTGACCAATGGTTTCTTTGTCAGTTATTGACAAACGTTCTTAGTCAATTTATGGACAAGCAATTTGCACTATTTCAACTTGCCAATTTTTTAATAAGCATAAAAATACGTCAATTGTCAATTTCAAATCGACAAGAAGTGGAAACCCAGCATTAGTAGCTTCCTATATTGACCAACTGACAGTCGGGTAATCCAATCAGGCATCAATTTTCCGCATCATTTTGACCGAATTTATACTATCATCACATTACCTAAAGCGTAAAACTCTGCAACCACGCGAGTGCGAGAATGTTAATGCCAATTTGCACTTCTAATTAATTATTATCATTATTATCGATATGCTGTGACATGTGCGAATTTTATGGCGCCCATAAAATAATCACACTCCACGCTAAATATGCATAACACCAACAACACCAACGTCGCACTGAATTTCTAATTGAATTAAGACCTCCTATGAGTCTTACTCGTATATTAAAATATAGTAAACGGATAGTTTTCGAATAATTCCATTCCGTTGATGAGTTATTAAAAATCGTTTGAAAGGCGTGCGAATTTTTCATTATTAATTTCAACTATACCCCATTGTTGCGTGTAAGTCAAGCATAATTCTGAAAAATAAAACACGAAACGGAAGCACTTTTCCAGTTTTGTTAACATAATACTCGATTTCCTTTTATTGTTGGGGAAGAGTTGGCGGGAATAGCAAAACATGGAACGATATGCAAATTGGCCGGCATTGATATCGATTAATTGAATACGATTTCAGGTGAATTGGCCAATTGGATCGGGTACATCCGCACATTTGTTAGATCGAACGGAATCGATAGAGTTCTCTGTCTGTCGGTCGCGTCAATTTCTGGGGGTGTCTGTTGGAAATTTATAGCCACAGCAGTAATTAGTTAGCGAGTGGATATTCTCTTTTCTATAATTAAGCTGTTATTACTTCAAGGTCGACATGTGATAGTTTACTTATGCAAAGCCACGTGGAACTGATACGTATGCGGAATCAACAATGAGAAGTAACGACACAATTGCCGACTTTTCTTAAAAATCGAAAGTGTTAGGGCGCGTTATGGCTACATTGGCACGTGTTAAAAAGTCCTTATTCATATTGCTTCTAAGTCTATACGTCATGGCATAAGCTCAAATTTTGTTCGCCATTTTGTGGTTCTGTCAAGTTCACTTATCGAGTTTTAAACTTTTTGTGCATAGTACAATTTAACATATTAGGTAAAAACTAAATTTTGCAACAATGTCAATCATATCATTGGGAGGTATCAGCGAGTTTTCACTGGACCGTTTAAAAAATACATATTGGAACAGAAGAGGAAATATGGGGCAATGTTTTGAATAAGGACAAAAGCAAGAAAGCCCTGTCGACAAACCGGAGAGAAACGTCATAATAATAGACAGCAGCTGTAAATTTGAGGTATTTAGAAACGTTGCCTACCTACCAGGTCCACTATAAGTTCCAAAAATGAAATGAATCGCATCAAAATTGAGGCGGACCACATCTTAAGTTCCGCGTTCCAGTACAACAGGTGGAGCTCAGTCAACTTGGAGGGCGCACCTGGAGCCAGTTAGCCAAAAACGAAAACTTATCGTGGAATTCCCAAAACAACATAAATCAAGTAATTTTATAACAACACTCTACAGAGTGGGCCATCTAGTGGTTTCTTTTTAAATCATCGGTTGTTTTGACACTAACAGCTGTTTCCCGCTCGAAATATTGACAGAAAGTCAGTATCATATCTCCGCGAAATCACATATGCTTGAAATACTGAAAACTTATTTCCAAAGTGAGTGCTGTCTAGTCCAAACAGTGCGTTTTTTGAAAAGAAGTTTTGGCCGAAAAATCATCTTTTCTGACAAGGCGCATTTTCATCTTTTCGGCTATGTTAACAAACAAAATTGCCGCATCTGGGGTCGAAAAGCCCGCACGTTATTGTCGAGAAGCCAAAGCATCCACAGAGAGTGACAGTTTGGTGGGGATTATGGAGTGGTGGCATCATTGGACAATTTGTCTTCGAAAATGAGGGGGAACAACTTTTCGGTCAATGGTGGGCGTTACAGAGCCATGTTAACAGATTTTTTTTACTGACCTATGTCTTCAAATGGGTTTGGAGGACCTTTGGTTCACGTAGGATGGCGCGCCATGCCAATTTGCACCCTCGGAGATGCGATTTGACCCCTTTGGGCTTTTTTATGTGAGGAACCGTGATAGACCCATGTCCTTCTCCTTGTCCTGCTCCGAAAACGATTCAAATACTTAAGGCCAATATCATCCAAGTAATCCGTTAACTACAGCCCGAAACCAACAACAAGGTCTTGGAAAATTGGAGTGACAGAATGTGCTACTGCGAAGCCAGCCGAGGCAGCCACTTGACGTTCCATATTTAATGGGAATGTTTGCTCTTACTAATAAAGCCATAAATAAATAAATAAATAGGTGGCGCAATAGGCGTGTAGATACCCTAGGCCTAGCTTCTCGGAACCATTCGTTTGTGTGAATTTTTATTTTTTGAACGAGTAGAAGGGAGCTACAATTTTATGGTGACGGGAAATAAGTCCCCGGGATCTAAGTTCACTAAGGGAATCAGTTCCCACCTAGTGGGAAATAAAACCACTTTCGTGAAGTGGTCTTAGGTCCTATGTAAGGTGGAAAATAAATTCCGAAACCTCTGAGTGGTTTTATTTCCCTGTTGAATGTGTACTAAGTTCCCACAAGAAAGTGGAATTAGTTCCCACCTTACATTGGAACTAAGTCCACTTCACGAAAGTTTTTTTTCCCCACTAGGAACTTATTTCCCTGCACCCAATTTTATGCCGAGTCCAAGCGGCTGAATTGAGAAGCTTTTTCAGGACAGTTGTCCTGATGTTTGTCAGACGTTCGCCAAAGGTAGCGCAGTGGAAAAAACCTTAAGATGTAATTTGTGTTTTTCCGGGGATCGGACCATGAGATCGGACTGTAATCCAGCACACTAACCAGAACCACTGAGCCACTACCCAAAAAAATTTTATTTTCAAAATTATTTAAGATTATTTACAGGCTCAAATTTGTTATCCAACTGAAGGTTTCTGTTTGTTTCTCAAGGGAAGAATGAATGTTCGGTCCCGTTTGCGTTGACGGCTAATAGATTTCGAAAGAGGCGATTCAATAACGAACTATACGAGCTGTACAGCGATATCGACCTATTCAAAAATTGCGCATTAGTCGTCTAAGGTATGAGGACAAGATGGACACAGATGCTTGGGCCTGATTAGTCTTTTAATCAAACCCGAAAGGTATAACACAGTAGAGAAAACTTCGCCTTTGGTTAGCTAAGGACGGGGCTAACTTCCTTAAGTTAATAGGCTCCGAGTTTTATCTGACAAATGATTGCATTATAATGACATAACTGGTAATTTACTACAGGGGGATCTATTTACATATAACAATTCAATTATAGTTTAGTCAAGTCACTTTCGATATTTGTTAAAGGTCGTTAAAGAGTCTTTTGAAACGAATCTCACACGCGCTGACATTCACACATAATTTCTATTTGTATAGTCACAATGTGTCCTATCATCAGTTGTATTCCTTTACTCTTACGTTTGTATGGAACACTTTCCTGGGAATTAAGTTATACAAACACAAATAGGATCCACTTGACTGAAGGAACCGAAAATGTATTTATATCGTTTTGTTGCTTATTTTTGTACATAAGTAATCTTATATATCTGTACATAGTGTGTAGAGAGTTGAAATATAGCCCAAACGTATTTGGCTTACTGTGTCATTCTAGTGTATTTTATACTATGATGGTCATATTGATTTACCCTTCGCATTAATTTCATTAATAATTAACGATTTCGTCTTTCAATGACTGTTTGCTCTTTCGAACTGAATCAACTTTTTATAAAAATAAACAGAAACAGAAACGCTTGATATTACCTCAAGGACCGAGGTTTGGCTGGCTGTGAGGGTGTATTTCCATCGGTAGGTAAGTTTTCTAATTTAGATTGACTTCTAATGTGTGAAGGATTCGCACAAAGGATGAGTATAATCAATTGTTAACTTACGAGTTTGATATACTAAGACCGATGTATTTTTATTTTATTTGATAATGATGATGATAATTCCAAAAATAAACAACTTGGTTAATATGAAATCAATGGAAATGTAGTTTAATCTCGTTTACTAAATAAATTGTGTTTTTTTTTTTGCTGTTTGGTTTTTCAGCCTAATTTTTTGACAGTTAACGCGTGATTCGTGACACGGAGTCAAAGCAAACAAATGCTCTGTTAGCATTGCCATTTCATCATGGAGAGACTTACGCCCGAACAACTTTTGTAAATTATTGAATTTTATTACCAAATATCGTGTTCAGTAAAAAATGTGTCGCGAATCCATGGACATATTGCGAGGCGAATTTGGTTAATTGGACGCCAAGATCGTGCTTGACCTTGCTCAACTATTTTTTGTGTGGATATGTAAAGTTTCTTGTCTATTTCAAGTCTTAAGAGATAATCTCGTAAAGCTATATATCCAAAGTTAGAGGGCAGTCGACAGCCTGAGTTTGTTCCTGTAAAAAGGGTGTGTGCCTTTACTAGAGAATTTGGCTGGTTCACTTCGATGAATATTCGAATTCCAAAGAAATGTTAAAATAGACAACTTAAAAAATAATGAGAAGCACGATGGACAGATAACTTGTATTCTTCATTTGGTTGCTTTTGAAATATAACAAATTTCCAAAACATGAGTAGTTTACATATGTTTAACCTAACCTACATCTATTATATTAACAAGCGTACTATTCAGAGATGAAGGACGTTTTATCGACATTGAATTGCCGCAGAAAGAATGAGCGTTTGAAAAAATGGTGTCCAAAATGGATTTATAGTCCACAGCGGCGAAAGAAGCGATCAACCAAAAAGATAAAATTCGAATTTAGATAAATCTGAAAGGCCAAAAAAGCGGGTTTTCTAAAAAAAATAGCTTCTAGTTTTCGAAATCCAAAAGAAGTTAAAAGAAGAGCTGTATACCTATATCGCATAGACTTCAATTTAAGCACTTCAACTCAAACGATACGAAACCAAGCAAATAATTTTGAGTGCAAAACGCATAAAGAAAACCTCCATCCCTACATGCTATCTGATTCTGCGTCATAGAGCAGGAATAGGATGTAAAGAATCTTCCTGACAAGGTAAAGAATCTTCCGGACAAGGCTAAATAAACAGCAATTGGTAGGTGCAATTCTTCGCTATATTTCTGAAATGTGATGTCATTTTCAGAGCTCATCATGGAGTCGAGCTAGATTAGATTTAATTAGATATTAAGTGGGCGCAGTAGCGCAGTGGGTAGTGTGCTGGACTACTGTCCGAGGGATCCCAGGTTCGATCCCCGGAAAAACACAAATTACATCTTAAGGTTTTTTCTACTGCGCCACCTCTCGCGAACGTATGGCAATCCCCATACGGGCAGAAGTGATATTATTGACTTGATCTAACCATCTCATCCTGGGTGCGTTTAACATGAACCACCGAAGCATGGATGGAAGTAGGTGGTCGGCATTGAGTTCCTCACGTATTCTGGTGTTTCCAATACGATCTCTATTGACCCACCAGCAATACAACGGAGGAATTTCATATGTAGCTTGCAGCTTGTATGCATAATATTCTTTCGGTCATTAATGAAAAGGAGATTGATAAAATGCACCCCTGGCATATTCCAACGCCCAGGGTGAAAGGTATTCAGTGAGCATGGATAAAGTTAAACGAAATGGTGAAAATTCAGAAATCTTCATCGTCGAGGGTTTCTCAAATTAATTTAAAATACTCTGTTCCTACGGGTCCGTGTCCGTCCGTCCGTGTAATTTGGTTGTAATATTCATCAAATTCGTCGTCTAAGATTTCAAATAAATCCATGAAAGGACACTTCTGACTCTGAAACTATATTTTTTCCAGTCACTTCAAATAAATATTTTGTTTATCTTCCGGATAGATGCTTTAACAGTCACTTCAACCGGCTGATAGACTATCCGAGACTTTATATGTCAGATATCACTATCCGAAACCTTTGAAATCGAAAGGTGAATTTTATCTCACATATAAATTCCGGATAGGCTATCCGAAACGTTATCAGCTAGTCTTGAAACTGGACCTTAATCTTAAAGAAAACATTTATGAAATATTAACTTCTTATATTTTGTAAATTATATCATCAATAAATGTAGAGAAAAGTACGATAAATCGCTGTCAGGAAATTGAACACGAATAAAATCTGACACATGTTTCGAACAATTTGAATATGAAAATACAATCAACATTCTAATGACAAATTAACTTTCGATTGAAAGTATTGACATTTGTCAAAATGCAGATTCTTTAAATTCGACAAACTTTTGAATGAAATCGAATCTCAAAATAAGCGTGAATGTCCAAGAGGTATATACGCAGATTTGGCTGTCACATCAACTGATCCAAACAATCAATTAAAGAAATCTGGTAATGCATTTTATTGGTGTTGTTTCAACCCCTAGTGTTTAAGTTTTTGTTTTATCAAAATATATCAAATAAAAACTCGCCTGAAATATCCCAACGAAAATTGCCAAGGGCTGCTCTCCAATTAAAGGAAAATATGTATGTTGTTTGTTACTCATCATTGCTTTCATAAATTCAGCTGTATTGTTGGATGTTTGTCAGACATTTTGTGTAAATTGTGTTTTCGGTCTGGTGTTCAATACACTAATGACGGAGGATACAGTGACCAAAGTTCGCCTAATTAAGCTTTAAGAATTAATTTATGTCAGCGCAGGGGCTTTATTTGCGAATTCTATACCAATTCGGAGTCATTTAAAACACACTGTATTAGCACAACTCAAATCTAAGTAAAATAATTCGGCTTAAACGTGTCAAGAACATAAATACAAACTTACAACTAGAATCTTCGATTGCTTTGTAAAACTTTACTAATAAGATATGTTCCTGAAAACAACCAGAGCACAAACAAGTCCCTTGCCCAAAAACTATTGCACCTACTTAAATCTAAAACCCACTCACCAGAAAACAACCAGGCGCCCCTAAAGCGGCAGTAAATTTCAATTAAAACATCCGTTGACGACATAAGCACGACAAAAAAAAAAAAAAACAATTTTCTTTTTAAAGGAAATGCCCTAAAATTTCACAGTCAAGTTCATCCCCCGCGGTATCTTGTGTACACTGATATAAGACTTACTGTGGCTGTATGAAAATATCCTTTTGTTTGGATCTCTTCCTTCGCAGGAGAAACCGTTTGCTGACCTTCACACGCATTGTGTTGGTGTGACCGTTGTTGATGCTATTACTTGTGTTATTCGTTTTGTTGCCGACAAACAACCGGGCCCACGTGAAAACCGCCTCTCCGACAGCTGAAGTATCAGCCTTTTGCAACTATTGGTTGTCTGACGTGGCTTTGATGTCGTTGTCGTTGTCCTTCTTTAAGACGGTTACGTTATCCTGATGACGCTCTGCTATGTATCTCTATCTCTATGTCCCAAATGCGGATAGAACCGAAAGTGCAAAACACTCTACACCATTAGACGTAACCGAATCCAAGGTAAGCACACATTGTCGGTTGGCTGGATTGGACGGTCGAATAGTTGCAATCGGTTACGTGTATTTGTTTCCGTTTCGATATTATATGAACCCTGCTGGGCTGTGGGGTGGCTTTTTGTTACTTTTGACGCACTATGCACATTTCATTCACACAGAAGGTAGAGAAATGAAAGAAGACACGGGATACACGTCGCCGAATCAATACCATCGATTCTTGGAATCTTTTTAATTATTTAACATCGGTTTCGGTTATTATACCGGAAAAAGTCGCGGTCGGGCAAGTAAGTGAAAAAATTCGAAGCCAGAGTCAAGGACACGCGCACAAATTTGTATGAATCTATCACAACAATTCGGTTAGCATTCTTGAAACCCTCTGCTGGTGATGACAATATTGTTGATACTTCCTAACTACGGTTCTTAGATACTTGATTGACTTTTGCATATTTTTTTCCCCTTTTTCCTTGTGGGTTAAGGTCCTATTTCAAAGGCACTTTGTTACTGTCGTCCATGGAAATCACACTCGGATAACTCGATCCCATTCAGGGGATCTCCTTAAACACTTCACACAGATGGATACGCTTTTGAAACTAAATCGAATCAATTTCCTGGTGTAAGAAAATTTCAAACAAAATTTTCCAATTGTATCTCATCAAACACAAACAACCGATAGTAGTTCACAGAGGAAGGGAACAGAAATGTATATCGAAGTACGAGCTCGAAAACACACAATACACACAGCAGCAGCTCCTCAAAAAGAACGTCTTGTATTCACGTCCACGAGCAGAGAAGTAATGTATCTCTAAGCAGCCACGATACGACGACCGTTTGCATCGAAGGCTGGAGACTAAATAATGGAACAGAAATATATCTTTTCAAACTTGTGTGTACCGTGCTGTGTGTTGGGCTGTTGAGCTGTTGGCCCACCAGTCAATTCTATTCGCAGTTACGATATGACGACGATACAAGTGTTTTGGAGTGTATCAGTATCTATAACACGAAATTATGCACCTTTGTGGGGGATACATTCGTATGGCAAGAGAAATTATGGCACACAGCCATTGGTTTTGACCATAGATACTGTGCATGGCCTCTGACTAGAGTATGGACGTAGATGCTGGTTGTTGCTTTGACTGTTTTTGGATTTACCGGCCGGCGGCGGCGGCGGGTGACTATGTTAGTGGGACACGAGAAAGCAATATTCTCAATCGATGCACCATCGATTTATGCATAAAGATTGTCTATCTCTGTTGGATATTTTTCCAGGAATTTGCAAGAAAATTTTACTGCCGTAGTTTGGTATAGTATCTAACAGCTGGTGTGGTCATTTCCAATGTCACACGAAACACTTGTTGATTGGTATTCTCCATCTGGGAGCGCTATCGACTGCAGGGGTGTTGCAAGGTGTGTTATCGTGGGGAAAAAATGCAATTAGAGAAATATTTATGGGTTTAGTTTTACAGGGTTATTTCCGGAAGTGAGATAGAAAAACAGTTGTAGGTTAGCACCGGCTTGTTGAAGCGTTCTCCCCAAACCGAAGGTTTTTCTTATAGCGTTTTATAATTCCTTGTATAGTTTTTATTATACCGGCTCTAATTTTATCCAGTAACAATATTCTTGGGTTACATTTTTAACTTCTATGCTACAGTAATTCCGTGAGAACTGATAATTTGTATAAGATACCCAAGCACTTACCAATTTGTGGCCATAGAACCAAATTTTTGGGTTTGGTAAACATTATTTTTAAAACTAAATATCTCGGTGTACAAATTTTAGTGAGGTTTTTGTGCTGATTGATTTGTTACTCCGAACATAAGTTGTATTGTCATCTCTAAACTCATAATCCCTGGATTTTAGTGAGCTAATATGTGTGCGAAGCTGAACATCATAAATTCAGTGAGAGTATTGTTTTTAGAGAAATGCCAATTGTTTAGAAACATTTCAGATTGAATTTTAGTTATTTAAAATTACACAACAAATTCATAACTTCAGCAAACTGCTTAAAGTGTTTAGTTTTTTTGACCATCAGTGGTGTGGCAGTGGCGTGGCAGTATCAATTCTATAACTCACAAAGGCGAACTCTTTGGAAATCCAAAATTCATAGTAACACTGGTTGAACACTGAACAGTCTTATTATACCGTGAAAGTTTGTATTTTTGAAGTAACAGCGTTTGGCAAGTGTAAAATTCTTCGTTTGATTTCTGATGTGATGCCATTTTCAGGGTTAATAGCGGAGTGGAGGTAGACAAAGTCTCTAACCACCCCAAAGTTGTAGCTGTCTATCGTGACTTTCTGTTCGATTCGTTGTGTGTCCCTTGTTGCTGACAGCATGTATAATTTGTTTTGCTCTCATTCACCGCTAAACTCATTTTTGCCGCTTCTGTGTTTATACTTGCAAACGATGATACAGCTTGCTGATGTGTTCTGAAAATGATGTTGATGTCGTCAGCGTATGCAAGTAGTTGCACATATTTTTGGAAAAGTGTGCCCCTAGTGTTGGCTTACGAGTTTCGAACAATTTTCTCAAGTATGATGTTAAAAAAGTCACATAACAGCGCATCACCTACAAGGTCCTTTTTTACATCAAAGGTCTCGATGAGATTGTTTCCGACCTTTACGGAACAGCGAGCGTTCTCCATCGCCTTTCTGCACAATCTTACAAGTATGGCAAAACTAGATATGACTCTGTATAGCTCGTCTCTATAAATCCTGTCATATATGGCCTTAAAATCGATAAATAGATGGTGAGTATCGATTGGGAATTCTTGAGTTTTCTCCAGGATCTGCCGTATTGTGAATATTTGGTCAGTTGTGGACTTACCGGGCCTAAAATCACACTGATAGGGTCGAATCAGTTCGTTGACAAATGGTTTCTGGCATTCACAGAGTACGGCAGACAGGATCTTGTTATTGATGTTAACGAGACTGATGCCTCTATAGTTTTTGGCGCATTTTAGAGAGTTTTCTGTCTTGTGGATCGGGCAAACAATGATGAGGCTCCATACATCAGGCATACTTTCCTCTGACCAAATCTTGGAGAAGAGTTGGTGTCCGTCAATGCCCGAGTAGTTCCGAAGATAGGCCCTATACCCCCGTTTCCCCTTCCCCATCCTCTCCTAAAGGATTTTAAAAAACGACCTAGTACCTCGAGAGATACCCTTTACCTTCCCTTTTATTTTTATTCCTTTACCACTACACTAAAATGTGCATCAAATCTATAAATGAGAAAAAAAAATACATCTACCTAGTTTCAAAAACTAATAAAGCAAGGGTTACACTAACGCCCTTACGGGATATACATTGAAACAGGTTAATTATATTGTTTTTACGTTGTGCTATTATTTTATTGTATTATGATTAGAAATTAACCAGCATGCAAAATTTCAAAGTCACACTTGCCCAAATAAGATCTTTTTTTCAATTTATTATATCTCACCCTCTGGATGGAACACAAGGTAGATAATTGTTAGCTTAAAATACTCGGTGAAGTATTGCCTAAAATTATAATGACAAGTTAAGCGTATAGTAAGGTCGAAATAGAATAGTTTGCACCCCCTTCTTTCAACCCTTAAAGCACAAGTTTTAAAAAACTATGAATGCGGCATTCAATAATTTTGACTTATCTTTCAACATACAAACTTTCAAGTTCATACGGCTAACAGTTCATAAGACCCCCCCCCCCAGTGCCGTAACTAGGCTTTTATGCGCCCTGTGCAAACTTCTATAATTGCGCCCTCGAATAATATACTGATTTTTCGGATATCTAAATTTTTGTTTAGTTTACTTGTTAGAATTAAAAATATATTTGCCAAAATATGTACATACAGCTAAGTATAAGAGGCATAAAACACCAGTAAACTTAAACAAAATAAGACTACTATTTACTTAAAGATTTAGCCGGCTCTCACATTGAGGCAACAATCAATAAGCAACTGGCAGTAGGAAACCAGCAATATTATTGCTCACAATTAATTTACTTTGAATTGAATCAGAGATCTCACACCAAAGCAACTCAATATCGCATTTACGAAAAATTTTGCTGATTGCGGCAATAATAATTATCGCTAGCGATACACAGCGCATCATTTGTTGCCTTAATCTGAGAGCCGCCTTACTCTACGTTTACGGGCTTTCCTCATAGCGTAGTCCTTAATGACATCATTATACGACAGGAGTCGAGCTATGTCAGCTTCAATCGACAACATTGCCAGGCCAGATAACCCTTTCTGACTCATTGTTGAGCGCAAGTATGCCTTTATCAGATTGAGTTTACTGAATAAACTTCCTCAAGAAGCTACAGTCACTGGCATCGTTAAAAATGCTTATAGCTGGTAATACGCTTGGAACAGTTGCACTATCCTCTTTAGAGACTTAGGGCCGGTTTGTTCATATATGGTTAACTCTAATCAACGGTTATTCTAGCTGATAACCATAGAATCTGTTTGTTCAGTCAAATTTTAACCAGAGAATCCATGATTTGGTTAGTTAACCAGAGAAATCGATAACCAGCCGATTTTGGTCGGTTAACGGCATTTAACCAAGGGAATTCTGGAATTTTGTTTGTTCAAGCTTTGACATAGCAGTCAAAAACAAAACAACGTTCTTTCAAAATTACAAATTAATTTAATTCGGCCCTTAGGCTTGATTGACATTCGCATTTTTTTTCAAAGTTTCTATTTCGGCCCAAAATTCTGTGGCATATGTCACATCAATTTCTACTACTTAACAATCTCTGATTTGAGTTTAAGTTCGAACGATTTTTTTATTTGATAGTTTGTGGAACGGGTTTTAATGTCGTGAATTTTGAATAAACTTGTGACAACTCGCACCAAGGGTGTTTTCCTTACACCTTTTTCGATGTAATTTCGGTTTCTCGACTGACGCGAAATGGATTGCATTTTAAATCAAAAAAAAATTTAAATGACATAAATACATATGACACCTGCAACCTTTTTATAGGTAATATATTCTTATTAGTAAACTTATCTTATTTGGGTTTGTAATGTTGCGAGACTTACGAGTTTGAGTTTAAAGATCTTTCAACGCGAATTACCTTAAAGTTTATCTTGATGATTTTTACGCCCTCCTGGACCTACGCCCTGTGCCTGGGCACCGCTGGCACCGCCCTAGTTACGGCACTGCCCCCCCCCCCTCTTTATGCGCCGCGAAACCTTTACTCCTGAGAAATTCTCACCCACCGTGGCCTAAGTTGGCCACACCACACATCTACAAATCAGAAAAAAATCATGAAAATCGGAAGAATGGTTCTCGAGGTATGGAGAAACGAACAGACGGATGTTGCATTTTATAGACCGAGGAAAAATGTCAAAAAAGTAGACTTTTACAAAGTTCTAAATTTTCAATGGGTACTTAATGGGTTAAGGAAAGTTTTATATCATTCAAACGGAATTTAAATAACCTTTCCATTGATGCCAAAATTCGCATGAAGTAAGTTCAAATTTATGAGTAGAATTAACTTTACTTTTGTGTAAATAATTATGCCGACGACTGTACATTGTACAGTGGTGTCCGCTTGTACCGAACATAATGCCGACAAAGTTTGTGCGTGGTAATTGACAGGCTACCAGAAAACCAAAATAAATACAATTCCTTCTTCTATTTTGTCGAAAAAAAAATTCTACCATACAAAATACGTCCAAAATACAAACAATTCAAAATAACTTAAATGCCAATGGGCCTCCGCACACGGGATTAATTCTGCCGCCATAAAACCGATTTAGTAGGCGAGGCCACTGAAGTGAAGCGAAACAAACGGAATAAAATGTTCTGCCGAGTTTGAGCGGTTGAACAAGGCATAAAACTAATACATGCACAACTTTTAAAATATTTCAATTTCAATTGTGAAAATAATACTACACAATGGAAAGGGGTTCATATCTATAATTTTTCTGCCAGCAGAAATCATCCCGTGTGCGCTCGAAGTATGGTATAAAAACGGTTTCCTGCCGGCAGAATTAATCTCGTGTGCGGAGGCCCAATAAGTTGATTTGTTGTTTAATATTTATGGGAAATTGTAAATATATATTTTTTTAAGAAAAAATGTAGGTAATCAACAGTCTTTTATTATTTTCCTTGGTACTGATTGTATTATTGGTACCATCATTATAACGGAAAGTTCGCTCCAACCGCCCGGTTCACTTTAAGAAGTCATTGCTGTATATACGTAGGTATTTTCGGTCATGTCAAGTAATAGTTTAATCTCGAGGGAAGTCTATAATATGTAATAGTTAGTGAGACTGTCTCTTTCATTTTATTCATAACCATTAAATTAAATTTTCATAAAGAATCACTATCGTATATTCGTAAGGACATTATCGTCTGTGGATGCGATGACAGAAGCTCTTAAGGATTTTTCACGCAATGAGAGAGACAATATGTCACTTATGTCCCATAAGGCCTGTAGTGACAATTTTTGTTGGACAGAGTATAACTATTACGTATTATAGGCATCCCTGGAAATTATATGTTTTTTGTTTTTGTTGCAGTTTTTTTTTAGATTTAAATGAAAAAGTCTGAAAATGACATCACATCAGAAATCAAGCGAAGAATTACAATTGCCAACCGCTGTTACTTTGGCCTAAAAAGGCAATTGATTAGTAAGGCTTTGTCGAGAAACACCCAAGGAGACTCTATATAAAACCCTCATCATCCCAGTCCTGCTTTATGGCGCAGAATCATGGACGTTATCAAAGGCGGATGAAGATCTCCTTGGTCGCTTCGAACGCAAAACTCTTCGAGTGACAACGCAGAGGAGGGACAGCGCAGTAGAGGAAGACCTCGCCTTTGGTGGTGCACACAAGTGGAGGGGGATCTTAACCAACTTAGAGGGCGTAACTGGAGGCGGTTAGCCACATATCGTGCTAACTTTGAGGCCCAGGTCCGCCCCGGACTGTAGCGTCATCTAGGTAAGTAAGTAAGTAAATGAAAAATTTGACAAACGATTTCATTTTCTTTAGCTGCACTTCTCAAAAACCACAACAGACAAACTCATTACTACCACCTTTTCATTTTCATGGTCAAGATCATGCGAACGTTTTAGCCAGACACCATTATATATTTACTCCAACCCCTGAGAATAATTTCCAACCAAGTGCCAGGGTCGCCACAATGACAGTTATTAACTGCATTCAAATTACATCAGACATGCGGACAATATTATTATCCTCCCTGCATAAACGGCAAAGATAATATCCATGTGCGCGTCGTTGTCCGCCTCCTCCATCCGAAGTTTTCACATTTCAATTCTTTTGCAGAGCTTAGAATACACCAAACGAAATAAACAGCGAGAGAGAGAAAAAAAAAAACAGAGCAACAGGATAACGTTCACTTCAGTTAAGGACATCAAAGGCAGAGGGTATTCTAGATGAATAGGTAGATTCATTTATAACACTTTGCATGCAATATTTATATTATATGGTATCCCATGTCCAACCTCCTGAGATGACCTTTATTTTAAAAGGGTTTCGTTGACATTCGCGCTGATAGCATGCAATGAATAGCATGCTACAATGGCGGAACGGGGTTATTGACATTTTGTTCCAGTATTTCTAACCTAGAAATAAAAAGTTCTCTTTGAAATTGCACGCGTTTGGGTAGGTATATTGGGGAGGCAGTGTGTACCTGTTAGTAGGAGCTCGTACATTTCCAAGGTGACCTGGAGAAAAGTGAATATTTAAACTGAAGAGGTAGGACCAGGAGTGAGCTTTTTGGGGGAAGAAGGTTATATTCACCCCTATTGCCATTGGCGTTTGTCGTATACGACTTATGTTTCGTGTCGTTGTACAACAATGTTCAGATTTTTTTTTTAACTTTTGTTAACAATTTTATTTCCTTTTCTATCTGTTCACCATCATTTCAATTCATTTGTCTCAAAAAAGTTAAAAACAGCGACTAAAAAACGAAGCGAAATACGAGTCGTTTACGACAAACGCCAATGGCAATAGGGGTGATTGTTAGGCTTATGGATGATTTTTTTTACCACTTGTCTTGTTTTTGAAAATTCTCGTAATCAGTATTTTTCGCTGCCACTTTCACTTGTTGATGGGAAGGATATGTATGACAAAATCTTTGGATATACTATGTAGATTTAATTTCGTTGGGTGATGATAATGGGTGAGGTTAAAAATAGTAAATTTTCTGTTTTTGCTACCCCAAATTTTCGTTAAATGTGTCATTTAAGAGAATGCATATTTGGCCATAATCGCACTGCTAGAAATCTTGCTGATTGAAGGTTTTAGGAACTTATTTTTTGCACTGAACTAGTGGTTTTAAAATGAAATGATTCGAGGGTGAATATCAGTCACCAATTTGTATCAAAATACAAACTAATATATATCTGTATAAGTATATAAACCAATAATTCCACGTACATACCTTTAAATTAGTTTTCCTTTCTATGCAGATCTATTTTGAATATCTTGAGATTTACAAAATGGCCTTCCAATTTTCTTTGTACAATTTGAGACTTTAGGTAGCTTTCTAACTAAAGTCATCTTTAGTCTGCATTCCGCCTTTATACAGCGACAGCTTTCTAATTTATTTGAATGACGATTAGAGAGAAAAATTCTGTTGGCACAAAATAATTCTGTTGGCTTACCAAATATTTTTCACAGCCACAGCGGAATTGGCACAAACCTAAGTTAGAAAATAGGAACATTTAAGTATGAATTACTGAAAATAGTTTCCTTTTATTTAGGTTTTGGAACAAAAATAATTATTGACAGCATTTTCAAATTGTGGTTTCTGAGCAATGACGCACAGTTGTTTTTAAGGAAAAAAATAATAATATTGCAATATTTTCATAAGAAGCTACGACTAGCTTTTCATATCCATTAGTGGGTGCAAGCCTACAGCCGTATACAGAGCCTTAGATTGAAATTTAGGACAGTGCTCTTCTCGGGTATTTGTCAGACTAAGAGCACTGGTGGCAAAACTTATAATTTTTGAATTTTCGGGGATTAACCTTCGATTAGTATAGTCGCACACTCATGAGTCATGACATAAAATAACTTTCTGATGCATCAATATCTACAGGTTTTTTAAAAATATCAAGATGGCTGGACAGGGATCCCTACGTTATGTCCTTTTCCAAAATCCCTCATTGGACATAATCTCTCTTTTTTTTTTCTTTTTTTCCAAAATCTCCCGGGACGAAAACCCCTATGCCAAAATTTCCCACAAGTAAACTAAACTTTGCATATACCCGACCATGCACCTACTCCAAATTCTACAATGACCCCAAGAAGGGGGGTGGCATTCGTATCTCACTTTTTAACACCATTTTTAGGTGTTGCGGCGACAGAATTAATAACACCAAATCTAACAATTTTCTCTTAGGGTCCTTTGGAGTAAGTGATTTCAGCACAGGGGATTTTGGAAAATGAGATTTCATCACCAACCCGGCTGGACAGCGTCAGCTATCCACAAAAAGGAGGAACATGAAGCCAAATAAATGCTACAGCAACTGCTAATCCCCATAAATGGTTATCTATCCATAATGGGTCCACGAGGAGCCTGCTGCCTACCTAGATGTAAATCGTACCTTACCAGTCAGCCAGTTTAAGATATCTATAATATATGACTGCTAAAGCGACCCATTTAATGGATAAACGTGGATATTGTGCACGTTCGGCCGCTAGTAACTCGGGCCATGAATATATGATTGCCTCTTATTAAAGTCAGTATGTTCAAGGGACCTCGCCTATTTGAAAAAAAATAATTAGCTCAGATGAAGTCCATTCACATAATAATTAAAAAAAAAATACGTGTATCAAGAGCTATAATAGTGGGTCCAAATTTAAGGCGCAACCAATCGTTGCCAAGCAATCCGAGACTGTTATGTCGGTCAAGCATGACGACAACTTTCGACTCCTACCAGCATTTGGACTATCACAATCTACACGCGAGGGCGGATTTGCTCAGAAACTCGTATACAGCAATCACTATAGTGTTATAAACAAATCGCTGCAAATATTTTACAGCGCATATTCTATTTCACAAAACAGTAGATGCGTACTTCAACTTCTTGTGGATAAAACCACCATTCCATGTTTTGATTTAGTTCTATTTTGTAATAAAAACCGAGGCGCGGAGTGTGCGAAACATGTTATGGCGTCAAACGTACATGGATACAACTCGTTGCTAGCAATTATGCGGCTTATAATTTATCGTTGAGTGTGAAATTAATGCATCTATTATATCCGTGAATGTATAGGTAAATTATTCGTCGCATTGTCAACCTTGACATTATTCAAAGTTGCACCACTTGCATACAACACTCGTTCATGGGTCGTTGCAACTTTGCCATAGACCTCGGAAGGAATTAAGACCACTCTAAGTAGCTATGGGAGGGTGAAAATGAAAGTTGAAATGATAACGCATTGCAGTTACTAGAAGAAGACGAAAATGCAACTTCGAAGAAATATGTTATTTTTATTACGTATACGCCCGAGTGTCGGAAATAATTATTTTTATTTTGTACTGACTTGGACTACCTCGATATTTTACTTGCAGGAAGTGTGTTGCTGAACTATTTTTATTAAGATCACGCCTATCCTGTACATCTATGTTATAGTCGAAGGAATTAACTTAGGATATTGGCAGAAATCCATTCCACTTGAATAAAAAAAGCTCATACACCCACGAACTATTCGTAATTTTGAAGAAGGGGAATAATTTATTTATATGTCGGAGTGTGCTTGAGGCTTTAGTCACTGTTGTGCACGGAAATGTAGACATACCCAAAGGTAGTTATGTCTAAGCGAAATCGGAGAACAACTAAATCGCCTGAACGCAGATTAGAGACTCGAAGGTTTTGGTCGATCTCGAATAGAATAGGCGTAGGTAGATCTGAGATCAGATTAAGAAAGGAAAAAGAAAGGAAAAGGTCTCTGGGATCGCTGCCTGGTGCACTAAAATGGATGACAATAATATACTTCTGGTGAGGAGATCCGACATATATATTAAACATGCAGTTTACCCTCACCCGCTAATGATGTAGTTCCTGTAGACAGTAGACAGGCAGCAAATTAATGGAAGTACCTACTTATTAACGATGGGAAAGATAAATGATAAAATGGTTATTTTCATTTATATTGCAAATCCAATTTTGTCTCACTTGTTTAAATTGCACACCACAAATTAGTTGAACAATTTAGAATTTCAACAAACAACGATATTGATTTCCGCAGCCTCTTTCTTTCTTCTATTGTTTGCTATTGAGAAATCTCGGCGTAGGGCATTACGGACCCTGGATACGGGTTGACGCCTTGCCGGGCCGAAAGGGCCTGTAGTAAGTCTACGAGACATGTGGAAGGTGCAAACAACAGAGGGTTGGTCGCAAGACCAAGGTTGCTGAAGGTTCGACAGCAACATCCAAACCAAGCACGACGGTGGCTAGTGCGGTCCAAAAGCGGTCATTTACCGAGGTAGTAAGGGACAACCTTCAGGTTGCACTAGTCGACGCCTGGGGTGGCTTAAAGCTCAAGCTTATCCCAGCTAACGACATCCCGAGGAGACCTAGGGCACGCATTTGGTTACCCAATATGAAGATAGAAGGCGGAAGGCTTATCCAGTGCCTCAAACTACACAACCCGGTAGTTCCAATGAATGACTGGGCAGTCATCAAGGCTGAGGAATCCCACAAAAACACCATGTCGTGTCTGCTCCTCATTAACAACGAGTACCTGGCTGCTCTTGAGAAAGCAGGCCATAAACTTAGGTTTGGCATAAAGCATGCCAAGCTTAAGGTCTTCATTCCCTCTGGTCCTGATGACGATGCAGAAATCGCCAAAACCGACAAGCTGATGACAAAAGGACCTGATGATTACCGACAAGACCCCATCAACATCAACGGATAATGCTGATAATCTACTGGTTTTTCTGCGGGGAAAAAACATGCACATCGGCATTAATCAGGAACCATGGGTAAGAGACTCGTCCATAAAGGGGCTTCAAGACAAACAATTCGACCTCTTTTACAAACATCAGGGGCCAGATTACGTAAAATGAAAACGATCAAACTATATCGTTTCGACAATAGCTGTCTCTGTCTATTGCCACAGATATGATAGAGACAGGTTTAGTGAAAACGAAAGCGTTTTTCGTTTCGTATTTTACAGAATCCCACCCCAGGCCACAAGTAAGCCTAGATCTTGCATACTCGCTAAGAAACATCTTAAAGGTTTTTATGTCCCAATCTTAACTCGGACGATTTAACAGTGGTTAAACTAGAGTGTGAGATGCAGACAACTTACATTCGTATACCTATTGTATACATGGCTCACGAACCAGCATCGCCAGTGAAAGTGGAGCAACTCACGGCCACAATAACAGGAAAAGACAAGCTATTGATGGGTTGCGACGCGAGGCACACAGTGTGGGCGAGCTCGGGTGGTTCAAAGCCACTTCTACCTGTCTACTTACGGAAGTAGGAGCCTTACGGGAGTCTCTTTCCTTCATACGATGTCAACTTTTCGAACGCCCGTAAGAAGTACATAATATAACTTCAAAAATCACGAAAATCGGATAAATGGTTTTTGAAAAATGGAGGAACAACAAAACAGATAGTAGTTTCAGAAATACCCACCGTTAGCTCTCTTCTCCCTTACCTTAAGTGGGTAACCCATAGTGATACCATTACAACTTTGAGAAAACTTTTAAAATCGACCGAATGATTATACCCCTACCACCCTTTACCCTCAACAAATCTATGAATTATGAAAACCGGGTAAATCGTTTTCGAGTTACGGATGGACCAACAGACGTTCCATTTTATAGTAGTACTACCTGGACCCGGCATAACTCCGTTTTTCCCGCAACAGTTGGCCACCAGACGGCAAAATCAACTTTGAGATTTTGACACCTTAACGCCACTTATGGTAAATTGCGAAAGATGCGAGTTGTAACGAATATAAAGGGCTTAGAAAATTGCACTCAATTAGAGTCTAATAGTTCAACTTTCTTAGTAGTACCTGTATAACTAAAGCTGAATTATGTACTTTGAGGAACAAACTCAGCAATAACATAGCAGCTAAGATTCCCAATTGGGAGAACGTGTGCCTTTTTTGATTGCGGTTTGTTTTCTTAATCTAAATTCATCCATCTTTCACCTGAGGATATCTTTTAAAATAAATAAAGGCAATAATTCTCATTAACGACTTCTTCATGGATTGTACGCAAAGCACCATTAAAACATGGTAGCCTGCACGCACTTGTAACTAGAAAACAAATGTCCCTTTGTATTGGCGGTATAATAACGTTGTCATCAGATAAGATCATTAACCATAAAAAAAATACAAATTACCCCGTTTAAGCTATTATCACACATAGTTAATGGTAAACCTCTTAATGGGAGTCATCAGTCATTGATAAAAATCACTTGAGCGGAAAGATGTATAATTAACTAGAAAAATTATAATAATTGTAATGTAAAGTGTCCCGTAAGTGAACCTACTCAGTGTGGATTCTTTTGTATTATACATCCCTTCCTTACTGGATCATACAAGCGTAGAACTGGCATCAGGAGGAACTTTGCAATTTACTGAGTTTTAACTAATTAACTGCAAGTAGGGTCAACGTCCGAGTGTGTATGAATCGGGAAGGCGCTGATTGGCATCAACTTGGCGGTGCCCAGCTATTGCAACTTTTTCATACACATCAATTGTGACAACCGGGTACTGGTCTCGCTCAACCGGGCTTGGCTTGCTAAACTTATAAGCGCGAGTGTTGAACACGAAGAAAATAGCAACACTATAATGCTCTGTCGAAATGACTGACTGAACGAGTCTCAGAGCCCCTCAGAAAGAGGACATACAGCGGATGAATACACAAGATTGAATCAACGGTGTTGTCAACAGTCGAGATGACAGATACCTTGCGTGAGCTTCTCTGACATATTTGCACGTGGAATGTTCGAACCCTGAACAGACCGCGTGCAGCCGAACAATTAGCGGAGGCCCTAGACTGTTACAAGGCAGATATCACCGCCATTGAGGAGGTGCGGTGGGATGGGCCAGGTAAAAGAAGGATGAAAACCTGTGACATCTACTACGGTGATTGCTACAGAGAGCAGAAGCAGCGTCTATTTGGATGCAGATTCGTTGTAAGCGGCAGACCTAGGCAAGAAGTCTTGAGCTTTCGACACGTAAGTGAGCGCCTTACAACTATCCGCATCAAGGCTAAATTCGCCAACATCAGCCTGATATGCGCTCACGCCCCCACAGAAGATAAAGACGACGCTACCAAAGAATGTTTCTATGAGCTCCTCGACAAAACATATGAGCAATGTCCTAAATACGACGTTAAAATTGTCTTAGGTGATTTTAACGCCAAAATAGGAAAGGAGGACCTCTTTGGTAGCACAATCGGAAAGCACAGCCTACACGACACCACGTCTGGAAACGGACTTAGGCTAATTGACTTTGCTGCGGGACGTAATGCTACTATAGCAAGCACACGGTTTCCACACCTCAACATTCACAAAGGAACATGGCGGTCACCAGACCATCAAACGGTCAATCAAATTGACCATGTTGCGATCGACGCAAGGCACTCCTCCAGTATTCTAGATGTCCGAACTTTCCGAGCGGCCAACATAGACTCGGATCACTACCTTGTTGTAGCCAAGGTACCTACGTATGCGGATATCCCAGACACTACAACAACGAGGAAATACTGTGAGGAGATTCAACGTTGAACGGCTACAAACGCAACAAACCGCCATAACTTTTGCCGATCGAGTCTCCCTCAACCTCTCGAGAAGTCCTGTGCAGCCAGCATCAAGTGCTGAAGACCAGTTGCATCGATGCCAAGAAGCCATCAGAAAAGCCGCAAATGATGTGCTAGGTTTCACCCGACCACTACCGCGAAACCCCTGGTTTGATGAAGAGTGCCGGCAAGCACATGCAGCAAAGCAACTGGCCTACAAAGCGGCGCATCAGAGAAGGACGAGAGCAGCTCGTGAGCTCTACGAGCAAAAAAGGAGGGAAGAACACCGGCTTCTCCGTAGGAAAAAGAAAGAGCATGAGAAGCGCGCGATCGAGGAAATAGAGAGGTGCTACTCCATGACCAATGTTCGGAAGTTTTACCAAAAGGTAAAAAGAACGTGTCACAGGAACAAGACCCGAACAGAGACCTGTAGAGACGAACAAGGAAACCTTGTAGTAGAGTCACAGACACAGTGCGTGCTGAGGACATGGAAAAACCATTTCTGCAGACTGTTAAACTGTTAAACAAATTCCGCTGTCAGGCAGAATGAACCATTCAACCTGGGCGATGAAAGCCAAGACTTCCGTCCACCTGACCAAAATGAGGTAAGGATAGCAATATCCAAGCTGAAGTCCAACAAAGCTGCAGGACCGGACGGTTTATCGGCCGAGCTTTTTAAGGCAGCAGGGGATGACTTGGTTAGGCAATTGATTAGTAAGGCCTTGTCGAGAAAAACCAAGGAGACTCTATATAAGAGTCTATCATCCCAGTCCTGCTTTACGGCGCAGAATCACGGACGTTGTCAAAAGCAGATGAAGATCTCCTTGGGCGCTTCGAACGCAAAATTCTTCGAGTGATTTTCGGTCCCGTTTGCGTTGACGGGCTTTGGAGGAGGAGATTTAACAGCGAACTCTACGAGCTGTACAGCGACATCGACCTGGTCAGAAAAGTACGTATCAGTCGACTAAGATGGCTAGGACATGTAGAGCGAATGAACACCAACGCTCCGGCCCGAAGAGTCTTCGATTCCAACCCGGAAGGACAACGCAGTAGAGGAAGACCTCGCCTTACACCGTGTCTCCACGAGCAATATTTCATAGCTTGCCATCTGTCATTTCTGATAGAAAGAAATAACGATAGTATGCAATAAAATGTATGGTGGGCATTTCATATCATACTATTTCCATAGCCATCACACGAAAACACATGCGTCACAACAAAAAAGTACACCCCATAGCATACTATCGATAGCAAGCTATGAGCTGAGCAATAGATGGCATACCATTTTTCATAGAATACTATTTGTGGTCTCCACGAGCAATTTTCATAGCATACTATATGGCAAGCTATGAAATATTGCTCGTGGAGACGGGGTGTTAGGTGGCGCGCACAAGTGGAAGGGGACCTCAACCAACTTGGAGTGCGCAACTGGAGGCAGTTAGCCAAAGATCGTGCTAACTGGAGAGGCGTGTTGGTTGAGGCCCAGGTCCACCCCGGACTGTAGCGCCATCTAAGTAAGTAAGTAAGTAAGGGTCAACGTCCGAAGGCCTGAACTAATAAGCATTCGATAAGCGATTTGCAACTATTAAAACGGAGGCGGCGAAAATGGGTCTGGCTGTAAATGAGGACAAAACGAAGTATATGCTGTCAACAAGAAAGGAGTCTCAGCATCGGCGACTCGGTTAAATATTTCGTCTAGGGAAAATGTTAGGTTGGAACCGTCATGACACTATACACGTCAGTGGGCCCATCGTGATCCCTGGGAGAACCATCAAAAGTCATTCAAAGTCTTATAATTCGTAAGGTTCTGTTGACAACCCTGAGAAGAAGAAAAATCTTCTCCTTTGCTCTCTTAAATACATATTTATGTATAATCACAGCGAGAGGGGATTCTCTCACACTTGAGAATGAGTGTTTAATGGGACCATCGCTAAAAATGGCTGCCCTTTTCTCACAGATTGACTATTTGAATATGAATATTAATAAATCGATTTTTTATTTTTTAAACCCTCAGTAAATAATTCGTCATTTCGCTATTTTGAAAAAATTTATATTTACTTGTGTATTAAAGTCTAGGCCCAATGGTCTACAATTTATCGGAATTGTATGTATGTGGACATTTTTTCTATCAAATATTATTTGCAAGCCCTTCCATTGCCTACCTCTTACATCAAGTCTTTTTTTTAAAATTCAACTGCAAACATTATGATTCCAAATGTATGGCATCTTAGCAAGCACTGAAAACGAAAATAGCAATACCGACTACATCACAATGATTATAACTTATACGTGATGTCTACGTCCAATATTTATCATCAATAAAAAAAAAACAAATTAAATAAAAATAGATTAGGTACTTACGGACTTTTATCATAATCTATGGAATTGTTAGCATGATGTAGCCAATGCAATATATCCTGCAACTTATGTGTGTCATTTTCATTCATATTTATCAACTATTCACTACCAATTTTCACAACAAAACAGCAATTCACAAAAATAACAAAACCTCACACAAAAGATTGATCAATAGAATATTTTGGAGCTTTATTCATATTTTGGACCAAAATAGATTTTGACACTTTTAATCACTTTTGATTGTTCTATTTCTGGTTCCTTCTTTAACATCTGCTACCGAGTTTCTCACAAATATTTTCTTTCAATGATAGAAAACGACATTTAAATGGTGTCCAATATTAAAACCAAAGTCCAAGGTCTTTCCACTAGACAGGACGAGGACTAGAAAGTAGTCAAGCATGTAAAGATCGAGACGATAATGATGACTATTAGCTGAAGAAAACAAACATTAATTCTAAATTGCCCGACTGTAATAAAGAGAAGCCAAACACAAACCCCCACACGTCTATGGAAAAGCACAAAATATAAAATTAGATTTCCGCGACTTTTTGGAAAGCCAATGGGGCTATGGCCGGAATATTGTGCTTATATTTTTGTATACAGAATTTGTGTCGTTAGGCAAAATTTGTATAGATTTTTCTGTAGCTAACAAGGTAATAGAAATATTGTTATTGCTACTTGTATTTTTTTCAACTGAAATGTCTTTGCACTTGTTGGCCCACTCATGTGAAGAAAAAATGCAAGGTAATCAACGCTGTCACTTGGTACATGCAATATATATCAAATACATTACCGAATTAAAGATCAATGCCTTTGCTTTGACACAAGGTTTGGTTCTCCTGATAACAGACTGACTCAGCTGTCCCAGAAGTGATTCAGTCTGACAAATCCTAGAGGACAAAAACTCAGAAATTTTCCATTCCATCGTTTGTGAATAAAACAATCGAACAATACAAAATTTCATGGACATTCGACAGATTTTAAAAAAGAATAACACTTCCAAAACCGTGTCCACGTTTACCTTCAACCCAAGTTCAACGCAGACTGTCAACCTAATTATTGAGTGTATAAATGTACTAAAGATCTGTCTGGGAAGATCCAGGGATGAGCAATTCATCAACGACTACCAAGTAAATAACACTTAGGTCCCGCAATTTATAAAAATGAGAGGAGACACAACTCACCCCGGACAATCGTCAACTTTATATAAAATCAAGTCTACAAAACGTATATAGCAGATATAGCATACTCCCGCAAGCCTTCTGTAGATGTCCCTCTGTCCGAAATGTATTGCTCAATATTTAACCAAGACTTGTCCACAGCTCTCCAACGCACTTCCAAAACTTGCCAAAGACATTTCTGCGGGGACTTCTAGCGATTTGATCGCAAAATTGACTTTCTTTACCTTGGGACTATATTTCACCCTGATCAAAGCGAAGGAACTATTATCCACAATATCCTGCTCTGAACTGTATAACTTTTTTTGTTGTTTTCCTTATCGGAGGTTGCTACTATCCGATGGAGCACCCAGACACAACCACTGGTCCATTGTACTGCCAAACACACACCTTACTTTATTGTACTTAGTTTTCCCGTCTTTCGAAGAAAGATGAGAAGGAGCTTCAGTGATGAAGAGCTTAGATGTTTGGCACTCACCACGTCAGCCCCAAAGATACAGGACAGCTACAGAGGAAGTGTTCCGCTGTATTGTACAACATATTGTACATGCATGATCTTTGGATTTGAATTCTTCAATGATAGGTACTTTCTTTCCTTCCCTTCCTCTAAGGGTCTCCTAGGATACTTTGTTGGCAGATCTTTGCCCACGATCTATCTTTTTGCTCAAAAATTGCTTTTTTTGACAGCCTTATTGTTTGTTTGTCATCTTCGTATACCAGTTTCGAGAAGCCGACTCCCTCAAGTAAATCCGCAACTTAAAGAGTCTTTTTTTATTCTCTCTGATGAATTATTTAACTCTGAGCGCCGCACATTGATCCGCTTCCGCTCCACTCCGGAAACCACCATTCTTCCTCTATATTCAATAAACCGGTTGGAATTTTTCCCCTGCCACACAAATTTGTCCCATAACTGATCGTTCTGTAATCCCTCCCATGATATTTGTGTAACTAATCTATGCCGGTGGCCGGTGTAGTGTTTAGAGTCATTGCTTGTGACCCGAGCTGAGTTGGTTCGAGCCCCGACGGGGGACAGCAATACTCTGCCACCGACCATAAGAGAAACGAATAATATCAGAGTTTCTCCACCACTATACCAAAAAAGGGGTTTTTGCTTGGTAGTACAATGGACCGAGATTCGTCTGAGTGCTCTAGGATTTGGAATCCCCTTTTTTTCAAAAAAAAAAAGAAAAAAAATCCATTTCCGTTCGCTCTGATCAGGGCCACCGTTCCTCCCGGTGACAACATTTCATTACACCCATAACTACTCGTACATGAGCTCTGATGTCACCCACCAGAATATAAGAACGCAACGCTCCTCCTTATGAAATCCACTGTTGACGGCATCTATGAAAGTGTAAGAAACCGACAGTCTAAAATCTAGTACGTTTTTTCTTAATCATTCATAAATGGTGTTTTTTATAGGTATAGAACTTTGAAACGGAATAATACAAAGATGGTTTCTTAAATTGACATGAAATTGACTTTATTCGAAAGATAAGATTTTGGCATTATAACTTAAATATGACTTTTGGCATATGACCGCCACGGCTGGCTCGAACGTAGTCTAATCTGGAGGTCCAATTTTCGTTGACTTTTTCCAACATTTGTGGCCGTATATCGGTAATAACGCGGCGAATGTTGTCCTCCAAGTGGTCAATCGTTTCGAGCTTATCGGCGTAGACAAACGACTTCACATATCCCCACAGAAAATCGTCAAGCGGCGTTAAATCGCACGATCTTGGAGGCCAATTCACGGGTCCGCAACGTGAAACTATACGGTTTCCAAACGTTTCCTTCAATATGGCACGAGCTGTGTGACATGTTGCGCCGTCTTGTTGAAACCACAGCTGCTGCACATCATGGTTGTTCAATTGATGAACGAAAAAGTCAGTAATCATGGCTCTGTAGCGGTCACCATTGACTGTAACGTTCTGTCCAGCATCGTTTTTAAAGAAGTACAGACCAATTATTCCACCAACCCATAAAACACACCAAGCAGTCAGTTTTTGTGGATGTAACGATGTCTCAACATACATTTGAGGTTTATCATCACTCCAAATATGGCAGTTTGACGTACCCATTTAGCCAAAAGTGAGCAAAAGTAAAATAGACGTAGTGCGCGATACGTATTTCGAACAGAACCATGATTTTCAAAATAAATTTGCACAATTTGAAAGCGTTGTTCAGGCGTCAGTCTATTCATGTTGAAGTGCCAAACCTTCACTTCACAGCTGACAAAATGGCCGCCAGTTAAAATAGTGTTGCCAACTTAAAGTTCTATACATCTAAAAAAAAACACGCTTTAGATGTCAAACCCCAACCAACTTTAATGTTTTAAGCCTTAGATGTCAAACCCCAACCAACTTTAATGTTTTAAGCCGGCTAGCTTCTGCCATCTCGGTTTTTTTTTTCATTCTCTTTTTTGTGGCGGCCATTGCGGCGGCTAGTTCTACCTCTTCAATTTTTTGTAAAACCCCAAACGTGGTGACGGATACGGTGAATGGAAAAGCAGGATTTACGCCCAAACATCCACTTCAATATCCTTCAATACCAACTTGGGACTTTTAAGTGTCCCCGCAGATATTAAAGGTGCTACTCCTAACATAAAGAGTTTCCAACCATCCGCAAGATTTAATCGACTTTTAACAGCATCCAAATGAATGGAATTGTACGACAATATTTGTCATTGAAATGCCAAAATAGTTAAAAGAAGCTCCATCTATTGCAAACAAATAAAATGTTGAAATTACTTTCAAGAAGGCGTTCCTTTTAAGAAAGGTGAAAGCATACATTTTTTCAAGGACTTGTAAATGTTCTAGGTTTTTTGTAGAAGTAGCAACACTGAATGTATTGAATGTATTCCAATCACAACGGATAGCCAGATAAGATTGTGAAAAGTCAATAAACTTGTTTTGTCATTGTAAATACTAAATCTTAATTTTATTGTCTTATATATATAGGTATTTTTAAATACTTATTCAACTACTAAGTTTAGTTTACAAAATTGTTGACAGTTAATTGAGGGATGGAATAATATTTTCGTACCGGTGCGGTGTCGGTTCAAAAATAGCGATGCGTAGGACATTAATTTGATTATGAATACCTTAAGTTCATATGAAATATTTAAGAAAATTGTTCAGCTATAAGTATTTATCAATAAATCTAACAAAGTTCATGTAAATCTTGTTTATAGCGCGATACTAATAATCATTTTTAGTTACGTTACTTTTACGTCACAATGGCCAATATTTCCATACAAAATTATCTATTGTGACCGTCAAAATAATCAAGTTGAAGGTTAAAAATGATTATTGGTACTACTAATAACTAATATTCTAGTCTCGACTTAAAATTTTTAGAAGCTGCAATATTTTTATAGCAAATAAAACTATTCTCAGCTCCTTAAATTTAATTCGAAGCTAAATATGGTTATTAGCAATTCCCATTAGTATTTCAGGACTGTATAGTTACAATAGAATTATTTTGATTTTTGCATGCTAACATTTTAATAGATATTTTAAGTAACTTTGCAAATATGTATGTAATATTTTGATTGTTAAATAAATTAAGAAATCCTAATGCCATTCATATAAAATGTGTGCCACCATCAAGTACGCCGTGATTATTGTAATCTGTCCAACCATCATAGGGAACGCAAATCTGTAGACGAAACAATAAAATTTCTCACTCAAAACCAACAAAAACTGCATCTAACCTCAGGTATCTGGTGAAGGATATCTTATATCCATGCTGTTCAGCGATTCCCGCTGACAAAACGTTCGCAGACGCTCCGTAGAGTGTTCCATTACCTGAAATACAAAGCATATGAGTACAGAGAACAGACCATGCATTGCATCAACATACCCCCTAGACACGAACCGAACAGCAAAGCCCATACCAGTGGCTGAAGCGGAAGAGCCAAAGTGTCTTTAGCCACCAACGAAACGACCACCTTCACCATCATTGCTGTCACGGGAATACTGTCAAGAATTGCAGACGCCATTGCAGATATCCATAGAATTATAAAAATGGCCACCGCCAAACGATTTTCCCTACTAACGATGAGAATGATGTTTTCTGTTAGAGCTCCGATCCAGGTGAAGAGTCCCAGTCTTTCCACGCATTCCATAATCACAAACATCGAGGCGAAGAACAACAATGTGGTCCATTCGATTCTGGTCACCATCGCATCCATGTCATTGCGATTTGAAACAATCATCAACAGGATAACGCCCAGCAATGCCACCCAGCCGAGGGGTAGAGTTTGTAGGGTCGGCACCGACTGCACAAAGAACATGACGATCACGAAAGCCAGCGTGAAGACCGATTGGATAAGAAGCAGCCTGTGTTTAATTGGATACTGGAAATATTTTTTTTTTTTATTTATATAATGGAATTAGTTAAATTTCCGCTTACGGCCGCCTTAAGTTCTTCCAGAGTGTGTTTGTAAGCGTCGGTAGATCCAACACCGGACTGTTTCTTCTTCAATGTGTGCTTTAGTACCTTCACCTTCTTGAGCAGAGTCTCACGCACTAAGTCGACGTCTTTTGAATATGATGACAACGAGTAGGCAGCCCTCTGCCATACTTTTATTTCACGACGTAGGTCCTTTAGAGCCTTTGACTCATTGAGTCGCAGGGTTTTGATGTCCCAAAAGGTTAGCCTCATATACAGACAGCTTTGGATGACTGTAAAAATTACACCCGGCAAAGTGTGGGCGACAAATTTCAAAAATGTAACTCCACTCCGCGACACGGAGTGGTTGGAGGAAATGATGATGCTAATTGGATCGCCGATTGGGGTGATGGCGCCACCAATGTTTGCGTGAACAATGATGCCCATTATCACTGGAACGGGATCTATTTCCATTACTTCACAGAGCCTGCAATAAATGTAAGTTTTAGCAAAGTCTACTAAGATAACTGGAGGACTTACCTTATAGCTACTGGAGTCATTAGCAAGACAGTGGTCATATTGTCGAGGACAGATGATACGCAGCACGTTATTATGCACAGACTGTATATAAGCGGCCAGATTTTTCCACCAGAGATCTGAAAGAGGCAGAAAAAGAGGTTATGTTATTTTAATGAACTGATCCACCAAATTTTAGCAGAACTAAACTAGAACTTAACACGTTTTTTTTATTTATCAGCTGAAGACTGACGCCTTAGATGGCGATAACCGAGTCCAAGACTTGAATGGCCTTATAAGAAACTTCAAGTCATACAAGTGTCTAATTTGTCTACGAGTTGTGATAAGACTTGTAACTCTGTGTTACAAAAATGTGTTAGGTATACTTGTCGAAATTCGCTTGCACCTTCAAGCACATGTGATATAAAGTTATAGGCCCTCGGCTTAATTTAGTCTCTAAAGCGACGACATGTAGCTTGAAGTGCAACAGAAATACTAAGGGCCGAAAGCGTTACCGGAGTTCCAAAAAGAAATGTCTTTTCTGTCGGCTCTCAAAATATAGAAAGACTTCTTCTAAACTGGTTTACAAATATTGTAGCCACTAAAAGATCATAAAACTACCTCAAAAGTCAAGACAGCTAGGTAGTCGAAAACTCCAGTCTCAGTCAGAATGGCTACAAGTAGCATCATCGAAAAGAGCAACGTTAGCATCTCCATGTCCATCCAAACGACAATTTCCTCCATAGTCGGACGATCACCCAGGACAGCAAGAATTGCTATAGATGCTGTTGAGCATACCATTGCTACAAATGTCCTGTGGAACACCTAAAATAAAAATTATTACTAAATGGGGATCTCCTTGACGTCACAAACGATCTTACCTCCCACACCAGCAGCCCATAGAAGGCCGATATTATCACTGCGGCAAAGGCAATACCCTGCTGAGCATTGATCACCAAAGGATCATAGACAATTTTTATTGGAAACCCAGACAACGACTCATTCATGAACATTTTCAATCTCATTCGAGTATCGTTTCCATGCTCCAACTCGTAAATTATATCAGGGCTTAGGAAGAAAGTTCTATTCTTGGACTGTATCGTCGCATTGTCATACTGATCTTCCCTAACAGTTGGCACTATCCATGGAGCAAGAATATCCTAGAAGAGAGAAGGATTATTAAGTATAGTGTTCCCTCAGAGATATATTGGGAAAACTCACCTCAACAACTTCACTCTCATTGGCATTCACATTTCGTACCATTTGCAGCTGTACAGTAAGAAAGTCCGCCGTAAAATTGTTCATCTCTGTGAATGCGCCCAGTAGAGTAATCTTAAAATTACCCTCTGGATTCTTTGGAAGGAAATACACTGCAAAAGGAAACCATTTAGTCCAGGAAAATAAGTGTTTCCTTCCCAACTTACGTTTGTCTTCGTATTCAGGTACAACAAGTTGTTTCTTAATCAAATGTTTTTCGTGTGTAGACACTAGAACCAGCGTAGACAGGACCCAGAATACCAATAGGAAAATCTTTTTTATGAATTTCTCCTTTTGTCTCTGCTTTTTGCTCTTTTTAGTACCGTTACAGTGATTATGGTCATCAGAATGATGATCGTCACTATCGCAACTAAGAAAAAATATTAAGAGTATTTTGGCATTTCTTGTCAAATCTTTTGCAAACTCCTAGCTTACCTTTTCAGGATGCAGGAATTATTGGCAACATCGGTTTTCGGCTTCAAGGTTTTCATGTTAATGAACTCTGAGCCCTCATTGCTGTGCTGAGGTGTAGATTCAATATCATCGGAGTTTGAGTTTTGATCGCCATTTGAAGAGGTTCCTATATTTTGAAAAAATATCATTTGTGATCATTTTGTGTTTGAAACAAAACATATAAATAACTAATATGATGCAGAAGACTTAAGGTAAAAATGCGACACTTATCTTAGCAAGTCCACTAACTATAGTTCCAATGCCCATTGGCTTAAGCTGGAATACTGAAATGTAATTTTGTTTACTTCAGCCCAATTGTCTATTTCTCCAATTGCAATTATTTCATTTTGACTAGAAATTGTTCAAAATGGCGACATTATAAAAACAACGTGTTTTCAAAAGTATTACCAAACCAATTTTCTATGATATATTCTCGCACTTTGGCTTGACACGAAAATTTGTCCCGGGCATAAAATATTTTTTGATTTGTAGCGGACATTCCGAATTGAACTTGATATAAAATATCTGTTGACTTGATTCGGGCATGAACTATTTTCGGGTTTCGTCTGGACAGAAAAATAAAATGAGAATTTCTCCAGATTTGAAAGATCTCGTTCACAGCCCCGATACAGAAAAATGATTATCGCCCAATTGCTTAACTCTGTCATATACCTACACTTTTTAAAAGTATTTTAAGCTTTCGGAACAAGTCTCCTAAAATAAAAAAATAAATAGTTTGCGCGACAGGCGTCTAGATCCTAGGCCTAGCTTCTCACAACCATTCATTTATGTAAGTTTTATTTTTGGGCCGAATGGAAGGGACCTACAATTTTTATGCCAAATCCGAAGGCTGAATTGAGAAGCATTTTCCAGTCAGTCATACTCTCGGATATTTGTCAGACGTTCGTGAGAGGTGGCGCAGTGGAAAAAACCTTAAGATGTAATTTATGTTTTTAGGGGGATCAACCTGGGGGACCCCTCTCACAGTAGTCCAGCACACTAACCACTGAGCCACCGCGCCAACGTAGCAAGTCTCTTATTTTCCTTAATTAACAGGGCTTCCTGAAAGGTAGATCAACTACTACAAATCTTGTCGAATTTGTATCCTATGCCCTCTAGAGAATGGGAGTGAAGTCGACGTCGTTGCAACTAACTTTAGTAAGGTCTTCGATAAGACATCTCATCAATTAATCCTCTTAAAATTGTCTGCCCTTGGCTTTGAACCTATATTGATAAAATGGATATCTTCCTGAAAGCTGATATTATAGCATTCGCTTCAGGTCCTGTCCTTACTATCGAGTTCTTTCTTAGCAACATCTGGTGTCCCACAAAGCAGCCATTTAGGACCCCTTCTCTTAATTCGAATTATATTTTTGATCTTGAAGAGTGCATTAAGCACTCATCCCTCTCCCTCTCTACGCGGACGATACAAAATTCTTCAGAATCATCCCTTTACCTCCTGTCTTCTTCAACGAGAAGTTGATAGCTATTTGACCTGGTGCTTTAAAAATATGATTAGAGCCATCACTAAATGGCAATCCATTGCCCTATCATACGAAATCGCAACAAGTCCGCTATCCGATTTTATCGTCTCCCCGGTCAACCAATCTCTCTCGTTCAATCTCTTCGTGACCTTATTATATTGTATGACAGGGAGCTACATTTTCGTTCGCATATTGACGAAATAATTTGTAAGGCTAACTCATCACTCGGCTTTGTTAAACGATGGCCTCAACTCTAAAGAATTCTTCAACCCTTACGCGACCAGATCCCTCTATATCACCTTTGTTCGCCACCTTACTGAGTACTCTAGTCAAGCGTGGTCTCCCTTTCATCAAGTTCATGTTCTTCGAATTGAGATCGTCCAAAATGGCCTACTTCGATTTGCTCTTCGATCGAGGTCTGTCTTGGGATGATCGATTTAATTTGCCTCCACACACACCTCATTAGCCTGAATACCTTTGAGGAACGCAAGGCCGCTCCGGACATTCTTTCCATCTATTGCATTCTATTGGGCTATTTAACACAAACCGCTGTAATTTACGCTGGCTTCGGCTCCTTTACCCATCGACCCATTGTACATCAAATGGCTCCAACGAACCAATCTCCCGTATGCTGCGAAAGGTTAAATCAAGCCTTTTAGTTTCGATTTCGACCGCCAACACCTCCATCTCCTTTCTTCACCATTCTCCTTATCTTTAATAGCCAATTCACAATGCCGCTTGCGGCGCGCGTGCGTTGCCAGACAGAGTAGAACCAATGTAGGAACATAAAAAATGTCTAGACAAGACAGCGGAAATAGTATAGCAAACAAAATGTACGTGTACTTAATTAATACCAGGCAATGACCCTAATTAGAAGGTCATAAAATACTTTCAATATGCATTGCTGGTTTTCTGACCATCTCCTACTAGCTTTAAATGCTTCTTGGCAAAATATCCTAGGAGTGGAAAAATTTAAAAATCGAGCAGATCGTCGGGATTCATATTTGAACATTTTTTAAGAGGGTTTTTATTTTTAAATAGCCAAACAAGTTTTTAACATATTGCACCTCTGTATTTAAGTAACTGAACTTCTTTCCACAGCGCAGGTAAATCCTGGCCATTTGGTAATCTTGCTCACTTAAATCGTTTTTCAAGTACCTTTTCCACAAAGTAATCAATTCATAAGTTTAAGGGAAGGGATTTTCGGTGTAATTTACCCATATTTTCTAAAACAAACAAAAAATTTACATGTCTCGCCTGAAAGGACTTTTATGAGAAGGCCAGGTTCATGAATGTATCTATGTACCTACATTTAATGCACCAGACAAATCTGCCACACAAATTTTCACATATAAATATTCCACGACAAGAAAAGTGAATATTGTCATTTATTTATGAATTTTTTTACTATTTTGAACAAATTTCCTCTTAATTCGTGCACTAAAAATAACAATTAGATATAAGCCAAAAGGAATAGACTTGCATTCTGCTCTGAATTCGGGTATATTGACATAAACCAAACAGAACTTTCAATCTCTCATACTCTAGTCTCTTAACGCGCCAACGCTCTAAAGCGGAAAAGTGCTGCTTGCGCGTGTTGACATAAAGTATCGTAAAGTCTCTAAAACGACTGTCAACGCACGCAAGCGGCAAAGCGGCATTGTGAATTGGCTATTAGTCTTAAGGCTTCTCATGTCTTATTTTTAAGTTTTTACTTTAAGTACATATAAATGTAAGTTTTAGCTTATATTAAGACCCACCAAAATTGTCGGGATTGAAGAATACTGGCAAATAATTCTTCATCATCTCATCATGAATAGAAATGTCATTTTCAACACCTGCTGGCAATTGTTATCTTTTAAATAAAACATTATATCGACCGACGTGCCACAATTAAATTTGTAATTTTTCTAGTTTTCACAATTTTCAAGAACGGTAAAATATCTGCCCAGAGCAGCCTTACTTCTACTCAGTTTTCTTACTGAAACCCTAACTAAGGAGCCTTGTTCCTTTTGCTCTCATTGTTTGTGTATAAAAACTAGCAAATTCAATCTTTTCTTAAGTCTTAAGACTGAACTATAATAGTCGAATTGCTCCGTACGACCACTTCCGCAATAGTGCGAATACATGGGATTTGTATTATTCGACCATAATGGCTTTTGGTTCAGTTTCGTTAAGTTTTCTGTCACTTGCGCTCACTTGCGAAAGAGCGATCTTATTCGCACTTTTGTAGGAAAACTTGACAGACAGTCAGCTGTGTTTTGTATTTGCAAGAAAAATAATTTATTCAAATCAAAAAACGGCTTCCGTAGAGGAGTATGATTTTCTTTCCGAGCTTATAAATTTAGTACAGGAAAATAAATTATTATATGACAAGAGAGATCCATTTTATTTTAATCAAATAAAAAAAAAAAAAGAAAACGCGTGGGTAAATAAAGGAACACAATTGAAAAAAATGAAACAACACAAAAATAACCGGCAATACTATTTGACAGCCGCTTCCGTATACTCACGCCTATTATGGGCTACTTAAGCAATTGACAGCACTGAAGAAAACTTGACGTAGATTTACGACATTAGCTTCCGTTTGCTTTCGACTATTATAGTTCAGCCTTTAGATCGCTCTTTCGCAAGTGAGCGCAAGTGACAGAAAACTTAACGAAACTGAGCCAAAAGCCATTATGGTCGAATAATACAAATCCTATGTATTCACACTATTGCGGACGTGGTCGTACGGAGCAATTCGACTATTATCGTTCAGCCTTTAAGGTTTACGATTTTTGTGCAAACCAATGCTCGAACTAGTTTGGTTGTTTTGTTTCTTTAGGGCTTTCGTTTTGGAAAGCAAGTATTTGCTCTTAGAAAGTAACCATTGTTATGCAAAAGTGACGTACTATAGCCAAAAGTAATTATAAAGCTAGTTCAAGCAATTAAAGCGTAATGCACGAGTATATCGGCAAACTAGTGTAATATTGATCATTCTTTTCTAATAAAGAATCGTAGTTACAGCTGATTCATCATCTCAAAGTGTCGCCAATTTCTATAGTCTCTTGGCAAAGTCGTTTACGTTAGATGTCCTTAAATAAGATAAGAATCTTAACTGTCCCATGCTTCATGTGTATTAAAGGGTCTACGGGTTTGATCCGATCAGTGTGTTGATTAAAGCACCCTCGTCTATCGACTGCTTTTTATCACACAAAGTAGTCAATATTCTATTCCATTCATGTACATATATGTATGTCAGCAATTTCCCCAGCAAAATGTTTCTATTTCGATTCTTTTCAAATATATGCAGACAGGAGTACAAAGGCTGTATCCTTCATTCACATGTTCGTATGTGAAGTGAATTCTTTTATCTATCCACGTGTGACACAGTATGTCGTCCATGTCATACTCGAACATTGACTTCTTTTATTTGGAAGCTGACTAAGGAAAGCAAAAGTCAATCACATCCTCATAAATTGAGGTAAGACGCAAATTCAAGACACAGCTAATAACATTTTGAACAGCAAAATGGAACACACAAAAATAAAAACAAATCATGTCCCCATTTAGTTGGACGTCGAAGGAATTAGTTTCTACTACTACTTTCAAATTCTCGTAAAGCAGACTTAATGAAACGAGCCCCAAACTATAACCGCCGCAACGTCTTTTAGTCTATTAAAATCGTCAGAACAATAAACAGCGAACACTGGGTCAATTCGCTGGGTATTTTAATAAACGGGCGTGCGAGGGTGTATGCTCTTAAGACTATCTATACGACGCAACTCAAAGAAAATCTCTTATCCGTAGTAGTAGTAATTGGTTTTAGTACTTTCATGAGGGGTTTCTTGCAGTGATAATAGTTACCCACGCAGCCATAATTGTTTATGATGCGTATTTAGTTGAGCGGTTCCTCAATTTAATTGTAGTCATTATATTAATTTTAAAATTAGTGACCCTCAAGTAAGGCCACTTAAACTAGGTTCATTAGTGGCAATATAAGTAAGTAGAGTTAAGCCACATATTGAAAAACCAATGCGAAGTGGTTAGTGTGCT
This sequence comes from Cheilosia soror, assembly GCA_949372485.1. NCBI lineage: Eukaryota > Metazoa > Arthropoda > Insecta > Diptera > Syrphidae > Cheilosia > Cheilosia soror. The sequence goes on from OX443561.1 coordinate 126,591,018, forward strand.
TGACTCGCCTGACAAACATCCAAAAGCTTTCAATTGATCTGGCCCCTTTCTTCTGTTCAACCCTGTGAATATGAGAATATATTTCGGCATTAGGCCTATTGTGTCATCTGTTCAGGTCAAGTTTTTCGTCAACCCATATTTATTTTTCAAAACAATTTTGTAAATCTGGTTCTTAAAATTGTTTGACTCTGAGTCAGATGCATCCTAAATTCAAATTTTAGTCGTACATGTAAATGATGGACAACTCTTTTTAAAAAGATTATAAATAAATAGATGGCTTAATAGGTCCATTCCGTATAGGCCAGGCAGCTACGCAGTCTAGGCCTAGATGTAATTTGTGTTTATCTGGGGATCGAAGCTGAGACCCCACGGACAGTAGTCCAACATACTAAGCACTGATTCACTTCCCCCACATCTCATTCTATCAGCTGTCAAAAAGGCTTTTATAAAATTGCTTGTCAGGGAGTTTAACCCTACATTAAATTGTTTGATACATTTTCTATGTATATGTAACTACCAATTTGACATTTCACTAGGTACTGAATTTTCAGTTAGGCCGTGTGGCAATTTGGCTAAATAATTATCCTCCGATCATGTTCTGACTCTATCGTCGTGAAAAAAGAATTTTTCAGTTATCAAAAAATTATCCTGCTCCGGGAGCAAGATAATAAATGATTCTATAGGCTGATTTTTTGACGTTTTTTTTTTTTGCTTGAGTTTTACTAGAATAATGTTCATTCATAAGATTGTCTGTAAATTTGAGCTCAATTCGTTCAGCGGTTTTTGAGATATAAGATTTTTGAATTGCACCTTTGTCCAATTTTGACCAATCTTCACAGAAACACTCCTGGGCCAATACCTAGGATTGTCTGTAGGTTTCAAATCAATCGATTCGGCGGTTTTCGAGATATACGATTTTGAATGTTTTTTTATGAGCGGTGCCAAGCCCCTTTGTCTAATTTTGAACAAAGGATTGTCTGGATTGCCTACTGCACTCGCAATCTTAAGGCCTACCTTTTCCAAAAACACCATACCAATTGGGTTAGTAGTTCTTACGTAGTAGTGTAACAAAGAAAAAAATCTACAATTTTATTATATGTATAGATTGTCAGAGTTTTTTTTATGTGTCTCGCTTAATTTGATTATTTTTATTGTAAGAACATGTTAAATTGAATTTTAGATCCAAAAGTCGAATTTTCGCATTGTACAATTTTACCGAGTGTCAGAGTATCATAATTGTTTAATGGTTTCACAATAATATCTTGACATTTTCTAACCAAGCATATAATAGCCAACTTGTCAAATATTTGAGAAAAATAAATTAAATTAGTAGGTATGGACTAGAATGAGAACTTTTCGACACCATTCGCAAATGAAAAGTGTCAACAAGATTTTATATATTTTTCAAATATGCAAATTGCGGTTTGCAGCTGCAGTTCAATTTATCGTTACTTCTCGTCGCTGCAGGGTAAATAGGTCCACGGCTTTGCTTCAATCAAACATTGTATTTAGTCAAATGGGCCCAGCTGTTTCGAAATAGGCTAGTTATCTTATGTCGATTTCTACTGGGCTTTTACCGTTTTGCTCTCTCAGATCTCAGATCTTTTTTTTTTCATTGGGTTGGTGCGCTATTTGACAGTCAGCTATTTTTTTATTGCAATTTGTATTTACAAAAATGTCCGGTTGGTTGTCCAGAACCGTCCAGAAGAACTCTCCGCGATTCTGAATTCAAATCCAGAAGCAAATTTCTCTTCTTTTCAGAAGAAGAACTGTTAGTTGAGTGCCAATCGAACGCTTGCAGAAGCGTTCGGATTGCTTTCGGACGGTTCTGGACGACCAATCGAAAACGACATAGATCTTAAAAAAGTGATTTTTTTCCTCCCAATGGAAAACGAATTTGACAGACAGCTGATTTCTAGAGCAGAAAAAAAGGTCTGGATCTCAGAAAAAAGTGCTTTTTCTTGTCCAATGGAAATCGACATTAGTTTGCTTTGCCTGCTGCGTCTGCGTCACATCTTAAATTGAACAAACAAAGTAATAGCGTCGGATAGCCAACTGCACAAACTAATATTTATCGCGTGCATCGCAACTCAAATAAAAATTAAAAATATTAGCATTTAACGTTTTATTTGTGTTTATAGTTTTGTGTGGCTGATTTAAATGTTTGCTGTTTGCAACTGTTTTTTATATCATGATTGGACAGACGGATTAGATTCCGAACATCAACCGAGATTCCTTATTTTCCCAAACGATTATGGACAGAGGGAATCTAGTTGATGCGTTTGACCAAATGCCAAACGATAGCAATTTAAACGGCAAAAGTTTAAAGTTTATTAGATTAACCGCAAAGGGTTATTGACCGCGCTGCACTTGCAGTTTGATGACGACGACGAAAGTTGTGACTGTTGCACTGCCACCGAGTAGAACGACGATACTTGACAAATATCATTGACGATTTTGTTCATCAAGTAATATTGATGCACCCTACACACGATCAATTAACATTGAATAAAACCAAAACAATTTTATGTGCAGGCCCCTAACACCGCGTCTCCACGAGCAATATTTCATAGCTTGCCATCTGTCATTTCTCATAGAAAGAAATAACGATAGTATGCAATAAAATGTAGGGTGGGCATTTCATATCTTACTATTTCCATACCCATCACACGAAAACACATGCGTCACAACAAAAAAGTACACCCCATAGAATACTATCGATAGCAAGCTATGAGCTGAGCAATAGATAGAATACCATTTTTCATAGAATACTATTTGTGGTCTCCACGAGCAATTTTCATAGCATACTATATGGCAAGCTATGAAATATTGCTCGTGGAGACGCGGTATAATGATGATGATGCCTAACGTCATGACGATTTGATTTCAGGTGCTAACAAGCCTTATCAGAAATATTTATCTCCGCGAAACCGATTTGCATTCAGAGTGAACGCATTCACGCGAACTTAGCGCTTATTTGCAATGTTTCAGCGCTTTGATGTGTTACTCGATGTTTTGTAGGATAATTTTGTTTGTAATTTTTTTATTCATTCAGAGATATATTTTCTCTTTGTAGGTACTTCTTATTTCTTCTTGATTGAAGTACATATTTACTATACGTCTTTCGCGTTGCTGAAAATTCACCTAGAACATACTAGACTAAGCATCAGAAGTAGAGTAACCAATGCACTATGTATAGCAGACACCATGAATATGGCTGCTATCAGCAGCATTAACCGCATAAAAAAAAACGCACGCAGTACTACTCTATTTCCAAACAACAATCAACATCTCCAATTCGCTGTTTGCATAGAGTAGGGTCTAGCTTTCACTCACTACATTATGAAGACTCCTTTCAACTAAATTGAAATATCACTTGCTATCTAAATACATACCTTCATTCTAAAACAAATTAAAAGATGTCATAGTCTGTTTACAGAAGCGCCACTGCGTCGGCCAAAAAACTCAAAAATTCGATTACAATTGAATTGACAGACATTGTTATGACAACAAATCGACTGTTTATAATAAAACATAAGACGAATTATGTTTGTTGCGATTAATTAATATTCACAGCATGCTATTTTTAATTGTGAGCTCTTAGATAACAAATTTATGTGGAAATAAAATTAACGCGTCATTTTAATGTTGTTCTTTTTCGAAAATTCAAGTTCAGCTTTCGCTGGTATTTAATTCTGATAACGAGTAGGTACACACATTTGTGGAAAGGTGTCTCAGTAGATTCAGAAGTTATTTATGTGTGCATTATATTCTAAACATTGTTGATTGGCTTCCCTTCCAAATTTCAATGCTGTGTAGATTAATTATTGAGAAACTATTATTTTTATTGTGACGTACACAATATGCATCTACAGTCTAGGCTGTCAAGAAATAATAATATTTTTTGTATATTCTTACCTGACATTACATTTGGAAATGCTTTAATGCACTTGTAATTTTTTTTAAAACGTATTTAAGACATCCAACATTGAGTCAATTTTTTCAGTGCTGCTGGCTGTGTATCCAGTATAACACGAACAATGTTGGCCTCTAAGGTATCAATAGTTGCTAACTGTCTGAACTAATTGACAAGTACATTTCTTTAAAACCCCACCAAATTTTGATTTTAATACGTCCATGTAAGCAATCTCCGTATGACAGGCAGCGCCATCTTCTTGACAAGATGATATAAGAGCCGTCATTTATTATAACGCAAACTCCTCCACATTTTTGAAGAAATAAAGACGGATGATGCCATTTCGATACATTTTCCGAATGCAATGGGGTCTTAGAATTTCTTGAAGATAGGTCTCAATACATTATGCATTCTGTAATTTTGATCATAATCGCTTGACACATTTTTAAAACTTCTTTTCAAGGTATTAACTTAATTTTAATGTGCACTGCGCGAACTCGCCAAGCGCCCTTGCAATCAGATACGAACTGCGATCTTAACTCAATACGTCTGACTCACTTGACGAGCTGCAATGTGCAGACCTACACTAATACTATGACACCTTTGAGCAGGAGGGATTTCCCTGCTCAATGAAGCTATACCTGGTTTGCATGTTAACAAAAGTAAAGAATATTTAAATCGTGTGGCTGTTCTTCAGTAGTTGCTAGACTCAAATGATTATAAACATCAAAAACCAAGCTCAGTATGACAGCTTGTATGACAGTTAGCCCTTTTGTAAGTTCCATCTAAAGCAAAATAACATCTGCTTATAAATGTAAGTAGATCTCTATTTGCTAAAAATATTCGCATTAATTATGTTTAGATTGTGGAGGGCTAGGTATGTATTAAACACCTACAGGCGTCTCCCTTGACTACTGCGCCACCTTTCGCGAACGTCTGACAAACATCCGAGAGTATGACTATCCTAAAAAGGCTTCTCAATTTAGCCGTTCGGACTCGTCATAAAATTGTAGGTCTCTTCCATTCGTTCCAAAAATAGAAACTCACACAAACGAGTAGTTGCGAGAAGCTAGGCCTAGGGTGTCTACCCGCCTGTTGCACCACCTATTTATTTATTTATTTATAAAATTAATACGAAAGTGACAGTGTTATTGAAGTTGCATTCAAAAGCGTATTACTCGTTGCGTGAGCATATGCATACCTACGAATACCTATGTATAATCTGTATGCGATAATAAATTCCATTCAACTGAAAATAGTGTGGTTCTTCAATTGTTATAGATAATGTAGACAGGGTCAGTAATCAGTATAGATGACCTTGTTAATAAATTATAAACATCGTATTAAAAGTAATGATACCAACATTCAAGTCATTTGACACAGATCACCTATTGTTCAGAATTTCTTCCAATTTTATAATTTCGATAATTTCCTATATTTCGAGTTTGATGTTGTCACACATCGAATGTCATAAAAGTAATGATTTTGAAGTTTGTTTACAATATGGTCACGATTGCTTTACAAATATTACGATTAACTGCGCCTAAAAGAGCTATCAGCTACAGCCACCTTATTTGTGAACTAGGAACGACATAAAGATCTCCATTAGCATAGTCCTGAGGACCACTCCACATGCTACAGTTAAATATCTATAGTAACAACTAACAAGTGTCAGCGGCCATTTGCAAGAAACCAATACGTTTGTGAACCAGTCGGCCAAACTGGTCACTAGTCTATTCTAAATAAAATATGCATCTAAATGCATCCAAAAAGACTTTGATTACAGCCTCCCAGACGAGAGTTAGAAGAAATTTTTTTTAGCAACAGAATTTAGCGACAAAAAAGTTTAGTTTACATTGAATGTTTCTCCTGCTGCCAGCGGCAGAAATGTTAATCTATCCTAAGAGCCATATTGTTTTCTGTTTGAATTTGTTCCTCATAGCGCTACCTTCTGCTTGATTATGCGACGCCCGGACAATTTGGCAGAATAGACGGCAGATATGTTTTTTTGGGTCTGCTCCATTTTTGTGTAGCTGAAGACAACGTAAACAGAAACAGAATTTACTATTACTGCAGAACGGAAGAGCCTTCTGCTCTGTTTCGGTTTCTGTTCCTGTTTCTCTTCATTGTAACTTGGCGCCTTAAAATATAATTCCGTCCTTCTAATCATTGTAACCTAAAGGGATATCACCATATTTACTGATAGTCAAGCAGCGATTAAATCCCGGGATTTAGTCACCTTCAATTCCAAAAACTGTTTGTTTTTGAAGCTGCATAGACAAGGAGAAGGATAATATTCTTCACCACCTACGCACTTGCCCAGCTTTCTCAACTGAAAGAAAACTACATATGTTTAGGAAAACTAGGAAAACTATATATGTACAGGGAAAAAGAACTTTGTAGATGGTGCGAGGTACTTCTGCCAAGACCAAAATTAGATTTCCAGGGCATTAACAGACAAGATAATCAGCTACATCAAATCCTCCGGATGGTTTTTATTCATTAGCAGCAGAGTAAGGAGTTGATTAAAACATATATAGACGAATGGATATAATGGGTAAGGGACAATGCCAGAGTATTGCACGGAGTACTCCTCACTAACACAAAAACCTAACCTAACCTATATTTTGCAATCTAAGAGAATACTTCTTCGAATATCCCAGCGAACTCGGTGCAAAAAGTATCAGCCGCCTCCAATGATTTATTTGAAGCTCCTGTTAGTTAATCGGGTAGTTTTGAAATTATTATCCTGTGGTATGCAATCCCTGCGGCCTGTCACCCAAACCTAACCTATTTATTGTTATCGACAAAATGCTTAAAGTGGATGTTAAAATTGATTTATTAGGCCCATTGTGTTGTAGAAAAACTGGTTCTGGGTTAAAGCTATACCGCTGTTGAAGTCTATTATCGACTTTCCTTCACCCACAGCGCTGATAAATGTTCCGTAAATTTATAATGAAGTTTTAGATGGGATAAGAATAAGCAGATTTGCCTTGTTATTTCTCCATTTTATTGTAATTCGCTTAGATCGTTTTTTATGAACCTTTTCTTTTTGCAAATATTAGAAAGCACTGATCTCATTTTGGTACCGGACAATTCTAATGGAAACTTGTCATAAACCAAATATAACAAAGTTTTTCAATGTATTTTAAACGTCAGTAAAAAATGAGAACAATTGCCGGTTTTAATAATGCCCCAGACAGATATTGTGTTTCTAATTTTCCATTTCCCATAATTATGTGCTGTCATTTAAAGCAAAGCAGTTAAAGACAGATCAATTACTCCCGCAGATTAACGTCAAGTTTTCTGCGAATTTATGTCATTCGATAACAATGAACGAAATTTCAAGGTTAGAAAATGACTTGGGAAATGCGAAACAATTCCAATTTCCAACATATTGAATTATAGTATTACGAGTAGAAGTGGACGCAAACATAATTATAGCTTAAGTGGGCTATTAAAATAATTGAGATTCAAACTTTTTTTTTAAATAGGTGCACAGATAATTGAAATATTTTACTAGTAGTATGCAATACGTCAATGGGTGGAGCGATATATTGTGCTCGGAGCCTTATAAAGTTTGGCATAGAGTCAGGAGAGCATTAGATGAGAAAATCCGGCGTAGTACTTTAACTCAAGTTTAGATCAAAGATTGTCTCAATCGAAGCTAAATCCATTGTCATAAAAATGGCAAGCAAATTGCCTTAAAATCGGAACTCAGGGTGTTCGAAACAGCGAGGCCGAGGGTAACCCTGTTGTCAAAGCGGGGGGAATAAGAAGCATTTCCATCAGCTGCTTTGAGAAAAAAATAACTCACATTGAATTGATGAAAAATCAGTTCCCCCAGTAGGTGTGGCTACGAATATGGCGCAATGAGTAATTTCAAAGTAACTCCTCAGCCAAAGGGGTTGCAAGGAGATATTGTGTTTTCAGGTGACTTCTTTAATCTCGTTTTGAAGGAAATAATCCGAAAGGCAGTTTTCACCACAAAAGGCATCTTCAACTCCAGAAAACAGGTGCTGCTTTGGTTTAGTAAAGCAGAAAGGAAGAGCTGATACTGAGCTTAGAAAAAAAAATGTTTCGATATATTTCTGATCCTGTGTGTGATGAGGATTATAGAACCACGAGCTTCATAAGCTGCACCAAACCAATGTTTGAATAGAGTAGATAAATAAATACAAGTTGGCGCAATAGGCGTGTAGAAACCCTAGGCCAAGCTTCTCGCAACCATTCGTTTGTTTTTCATTTTTGGGACCAATGGAAGAGACCTACAATTTTATGCCGATTCCAAACGGCTGAATTGAGGAGCCTCTTAAGGACAGTTATACTCTCGGATGTTTGTCAGACGTTCGCGAGAGGTGGCGCAGGGAAAAGAAACCTTAAGATGTAATTTGCGTTTTTCCGGGGATCGAACTTTACGACACCTTGCATAGTAGTCCAGCCACTGAGCCATGGCTCCCAATATGTGGATGTAGTTCGATAGCCCAAGATATCTCCGCTATACATTGGCTTGGTCACATAGAAAATAATGCTCCAACCCAAAATTATCTTTAAATATCATCCCCTAAGTTAGAGTTGTCACAGGCAGAGGAATTCAGAAATTAATTCACCAAACTCAGAAACCTTATAGGAAATAGATCAATGAAGCAGTTAACCAACAAAATTCTTCTAAACATTTTTAATTCCTTATGTGTCAATATTTTTGTAACTCGTTCATAAAGTCTATACTTTTATTTTGGCGATAAAAGTGTTCATGAAAACAGTCAATATTTTCCCGCTGAAAAGCTTCTGTAAAATACTAAAAGATTGAGAACAGAACAACGATTTCAACCCCCAATTTAGGCGAAAAATATTGTAACTCCTAGCTAACCCCATGATACTGCTGACTATCATAACACCGCACCAATTCGTCTTGACATCACTAAAAATCATGCATGAAAACAGCAGTCCCGGATGCCGGTTGATTTTCAGTCAAAATTTGAGACATCACTATTTCTATTAAATGCCTCAAAACTAGGACAAACATTTGCAGCCTATAGGGGCAATAATTTCAACACTATTTAGAAATAGTTTCTGAATTGAAATATGCGTTCTAAACTTCCATTTTGAAGGACTGCTAATGCCAATGATATCAAGTCAAAAAGCACCCCCACCCAATGTTTACTTGTCTATCGGTGAGTCTCAAAAATCCACTTGTCGAAAGCTCCATTAATTTCTGCCAGATACATTCCACAAATATATATGGTGCCAACACTTTGGACAAAAATAAATGTATATACACACACAATATAACCGAATAAATATTTATAAATAAGAAATCAACACAAACCCACCATGAAGTCGTTCGTTTTCCATTTGAAAGGATGCCAAACTGGGATCCTGTCGTATCTGTTCTGGCAGGGCGCGCCACACCTGTAGTGATTGCTCGGTAACTTGATTTGGAGCAACCAAATTAAATAAGGACCTTCTTCGATTTGGCTCCCCCGAAGCGGGCCGACGAAATATATTCAATTGGTCGCGCAAACCCATTTCGTTTCGTTTGTTCACTTTTCTATTAATTTTCTATTAATTATCACACAGAAACATCACAAATTGTCCTCGCCCGTTAAGAAATTTATTGCAAATCAAATATACACTCAATTAATCGAACAAAAAAGGAGACCCGGCGCGCAACAATGTCTCCTTTTATAGGTCAAAACAACTATTTAACCAAACACAACAAAAAAACGTTTGAAGGACACAGGAGATAATAAAAACAATGATGATGACGAGACGTGGAAAGATGTTTCTTCTGGCGCAATGCCGTTGGCACATTTGTTGGAATAGAAGTGAATTCGAAACGAAATATCCATCCGAACACTTTGCCGTTCAATGAAGAACGAAAACAATCTCTAAGGCACGCATCTGTGTGGCGCTCCGTTTCGTGTTTAAGGCTGTATTTCGCTCTCTACTCTGTCATTATGATAGTACAACCTGTGACAGAGCAGACGACTGCTACCACCCACACACGCGAAACAAGAGTGAAAACTTATTTTTGGCAAAACCGAGAGCTTTTTTTTATTGATGTTATTGTTGTTGTTGTTTACTTGCTGTTATACGGAATACAAATTAGAAAATTAAAAACACCAGCACACTTGAAAAGCCATGAAAATAGGTAAAAAGTGCACACGTTTGCGAAAAATGTTCGAATGCCTTCAATTAAGGGTGGTTTGGTATAATGTACTTTGAAAGTGCTGGTACTGTCCTACCGGGCGTATACGTAACATTTTTTTATTTTGCTTGTTTTCATCGGAAGTAGATAATTTTCTATGTATTCGCGGTCGCGGTCATTGTATTCTATGCCATAGTGTGCACCATTTCGAAGTTCTAATTATGGACTGACCATTCGAATGGAATGAATGCAAATGCGAACCCGACTTTTAAGTATACGGTTGCAACCCCCAATGCTGGATAATGGTGGGTTTTATTTTTATTTGTGTTTATTTTTACGAGGATTATCTGTGCGGGACTGGTTTAATGTATTTTGTCATCATTTAAATTCTTTTGAAAGAACTTCGTATCTGGTGCCGCTTTTCTTGCAAGTCTTCTAGCTCGTAGTTTTTGGCTACTATGGCTTGGCTACAAATGGCCAGAATTTTCTTAGATAAATCGTTAACATTTTCTACAGTGGAGTGTGCAGTAAGTGGCTTAGTGTTGAATGTTTTCTTCAGGTTGAACCCACAGAAAAACACAAATTATGCAGTAAGATTTTTTCCATTGTCCAACCTCTCGCAAACATCTGACAAATATTCAAGAGCATAAGTGTACTGGGAAAGCTTTTCAATTCAGCCGCTTAAATGCAGCATAAAGTATTAGATCCTTTCCATTTGACTGAAAAATATAACTCTTAACGAATGGTAGTGAAAAGCTGAGTTTTGGATTGTCGCTTTCCAAGAGTCGGCAAATCAACGAGCAATTTTCAAAAATTAGTTCTTAGGTTTGGATTTTCATTAGGTATAGGTCTTAAACTTGTATAAAATGTAAACCTACAAGTCGGCATTTTCAAAGGTTCCACATGAACTCCTTAAAATTTAGCTAGTTTCGATTCGATTTTAAAAAGAACGGGCGGCATCTCTAATTTGAGGTTAAATTCGAAGGAATATGTTATTCGCTAGTTTGTGGAACTCGCTTTATTGATGGATAGGTGGATTTGCGAACATTGACAGCAAGGGTGTCTTCGTTCGTTCGCAAAAAGTTTGGAAAACGAAATTCCGTATTTAAACTGTTTATAAACTTGTTTTCTTGATACAGCTGATGCCTGAAATTCGCGAACTGCCGCGACCTAGAAAAGTGTTCATGTGACCAGACTGTCAAAACTTGCGAATATTTGTTCGTTTGTCGATAGTTGGTCGCTCTCATGCGAATGATGCTTTAGGTATCCCATACAAACAAAAACAATCAAAATTTTATATCCCGAAGACCACCGAATCGACTGAGCTCAAATTTACAGGTGACCTTAGGTATTGGCCCGGGATATTTCCTGATGTGTTGGTCAAAATTGGACAAAGAGGCGTGGGACATACAAAAACCACTTCTATGGGGTGAAATTCGATGACGTTAGATATAACTCGATAGCCGCTTGGCCGCTTTTCATGATTTCTATTTCTATACACTCGGCAAATTCGTGAAAGAAATAAGTCGGCATTTAAATTAATGTCTAAGACACTCTTGGTAGGAGCGTTTATATCCATCTGGACAAAACATATTGATGACAACTACTGAAAATAAAAATAATAGAGTAAATATTTTATTGTGTACTGATTATAAATACGGCCAGTTTGTCTGAAGGAGACTTTGAAGTACTACCAACTTGCTCACCATTCCCCTAAAAACCAAATTGTCACCTACCGTGTGAAGTACTATGATATGGTCCTGCTGCCATCAACATGCTACTCTAATGTCGTTTTCCATTGGGCAAAAAGAAGCATGTGGGAGCGTCCGGAATCAAGAAAATCACTTCTGAAACCGTTCCATTGGCGCATAAAATACTCTGCTGTTGATTGTGAGGAGATATCGCTTTGCATTCATCACTGGACATGGGGTGATAATTTTCCCTTTAACACCGATAGATTCCATTGCTTTTTCCAGGTTTTAATACTGCGGTTTTGAACTTCCTATTTCGCAATCCTTTTCTTTGTAGCAATAAAGATATGATAAGTGCAGCATCTTTTGAAAGTAAATAGTACGTTCGAAATTGAATAGACGACCATTGGGACTAATTTGTCTACTCGAGTGTAGCCATACTTCAATTTCCCGCATGAGTATAACGAATCCCTTTCATGCCTCCGATATTTTAAGTTTTAAATAAAATAAGTTTTTGTACCCGCGCTTTAGATGGTGTTTCAAACTTAAGCGAGGGTCAGTTATAAAATCACTCGTTGGTTATTAACGTTTGCCAATGCTTCACGTGTAATTTTATGTTCTCGTGAGTACTTTATCTAAAACACCTTACAACTTTCTTGGTGAACAAATAAAGTATTGACTATGGCCACGTTCCATTAACCGCTAGACATCTAGCACGGTATGGATCATCCATTTACCCGCAATACAACAAATCTACGAGATCCTGGTGTTCTATCGGGTTCAATTTTCATAATCCAGATAGCCAATCCCAAAATCCAAAGAGTTAAATAATTTTTACTTCTGGTTCTGAATGTTTCCACTTCCGTTTTATGCTATCAAGTAAGGAGTTGCCGCATCATAAAATAGCAGAATAGAAATGTTCAACTACGAATTTAAGGCCCCAACCCATAGAATCCGTTGCGGCAACGTATTCGACTGACAGGTTGATAGAATACACAGCAGCTTATGGAAGGTGACCCATAAGCAACGTACGTGCCAGATGCAACGGATAAAGTAGGTTTACTTTCTACTTTTCTGTCCGTCGTAAAAAATTTGACATTACGTAGCTTTCAAACGGTTTAAAAATGGGTTCAAGCTGTTTTAAATCCGCGTTAAATGTTTCTTTCTTCCAGCAGCATGTTTTTGAATGATAATTGTGGATATAGGTTCAAATTGTCGGCTTCAAAAATGAGGTGTAACAATTCACACGGAGTGAATAATATGGTCGTCAATTATATACTTTTTATTTTTATTTTTTAATGTTTAAGGTTGTGAAGACAATAGCAGCTATACTCTGTATGCCGGCGCGAAACCATTTTCACAACAAACTGTCAACACGCACTGTAATTTACTCGGAAAAATTGTAAAATAATTTTGTAAGTTCAACTTATGCAAGTGTTTCTTACCGTAAGTTCTGTAGTATAAACATTCCTGCAAGTTACTTCTGCAAGACTGAGTCACGTAACTTGTAAGTAGGAACTGCAAGACTGAGTCACGTAACTTGTAAGTAAGAACTGCAAGGCAAGTGTAAGTATTGCCCTTTATTCACGATAGGAGCAGTACCTCCAAACGATTTATATAATAATGTCTGTTTTCCAAAAAAAAAAAAAAAAAACGCAAGCAAATTCGATTACTAAGACTTATGCTGTCTCCTCACATATCCTACCTGTCGGACTGAGTGACAAATATGTATACATTCAGCACAAACCTACCAAGGGACATACGATTCAAGTCCCTTATGTTTGACTTGGTCAAGGTTATTACAATGCCTATCAGATATCCAACATTAAAATTTATAACATTCCAGCAGCTAAATTCAATTAAAATCTCTCACGCAACCGTCTATGGTATAGGGGGTCATAGCATATAACATTTTAGCATGTCAAAATAATTATACTCTACTATATACTATTCTATATTTTATCACCTTTTAATATTGTTTACATAAAGGCCAATGTCTGGGTTGAAAAGAAATCAATTTAAGGGTGTGTAATATAGAAAGCCTGCAGAGCAATTTTTTCAATTCACAGCTTGCAGGTGTGATGATGTCAGTAATATTGACCGATGGATCAATGAACTCAATAACAGGTGACAGCTACAATCCCTATGGAGAAAGAAAGCCCATTTTGATACATATTATACTTATTTTGCGTCAATTTTTCCTTAGCTTCCAGTATTTACCAAATAACCGCCTTTATTGCTAAAAAAAAAAGTAGTTTTGTTTGTCAACAAAGTTTTAAATTATTTAGACGCCAATGACTATAGCAAATTAATTGCAAAATAACTCATTCTTTGCTGGAACCTGGTCTGGAAAATTGCACGTCTAGAAACGAATGTATGCATTTGAAACTGAGGCGTGTCCGTACATCAAGTATAAGCGAAATCGATTCCAAGGACACTATTTCATGGACATGCAATGACTGAGTAATCCTGGATGGCATGTTGCTATTAGCAAATGATAGGGAGAGCTATTGCAACCAATCAACGATGTGTGTGGTTGGTAAGCTTTTCAAATGAAATACCAGCTATTAGCACCCACTAGGGATGAATTTATGATTCTGAAGGATGAAAAGGATGAGTTGATGGGCTGTAATTACAAAATGGTAAAACCGCCGGAATTGCATGTTTTCGTTAGTTCATTTTTGGGAGACTCACGTTGTCGCTGTACTTTGTCGCAGGTAGTCTTAATTGGATTACTTCAGATTATTTTAGAACTTTTTTCGTAATAACTGCCAACAGCATCGCAGGTAGAATTCCATGTGACTAGTATACGCAGAGTAGGTGCGTGAAATAGGAATATGCCGCTCTCTAACAATTATGTCATGTTTTTAGGAATTATCACCAACTCACTTCAACTACCAGAAGTTTGGCACTTTATAGAGGGTGCCAGCGGTTTGGCATCTCTCTACACTATACCCAGATCAGGATTGCTGTTTAAACAATACCCCAAGGATAATGGGGAACCTTCAAGGTCAAAACCTAAACTAAATTCGCTCAAACACTTATTTTGCGTACAGAACGTAAAAATGGTTTCAGTAGATCCTCGCAATACCTGCATCCGTATTTGTTTAACCTAATCTCCTAGCGTATACTTCCTAAAAAGGCAGTGTCCAAAGAGTATGCAGTGTTATCTACGAAAATCAGGGATGGTTAGAATAGGTAAGGTGGCTGTCCTGAAAAGGGGACCCACTTAGACCATAATTAATTGATCCGTTGTGATACCACAAGAGCGGGGGGGGAGGGCGGAAGTGGCCAGAAAGTCTATGTGCCGTGAATTCTATTGCTATTTGCGAATTTGGGTGTTTTACCTCGTTGAGAGGTTTTTGGTGGTGACTGCGGAGGCAGTCACATCTTATATAACTTTACATTCCCTGGCTGCGGCTTAGTCTTCGGGTCAAAGTGGAGGGCATCAAGCAAGTGCATATTTCCTCTGACGCGGCCATCACTAAGGAGGGACACTGGTGCGTGGCAGAGGTGGGTGATTGAACTAGTCTGCTTTGCTGCTTGACCAAAATTCGGTGAATGGATTATCTGGTGCATTAGGGTAACCATAGGGGGTAACAATAGCAGTCTGCCTCCCGTTTAGTTCCTTTTGACAACCAGTCCACATGACAGAGACTGGAGCTAAGCAAAAAAGCTTGATTGAAGAACTCCTACTGCTTGGTACCGAAAAAGACAAGTCGCGATTTTGTCTTCGGTAAAAAGGCGAGGGGTGACCGAAACAGTCTAACCCCCTGCTTCTGACGGGGTCCTCGATTTGTCGAGATGAGGTTAATTGATGTAGTCAGCTTCTCCAGTTGGCAGTTAGTCTTCAGGGGGGGCACCCCTGCTGGTATAGCATCTGACAGTCCGTTAGTAAAAAAAATTAGGGATACTCTTGAAAAAAAACTTTGGTGGACACCTAATTTCGGGTTTCGGACCTGTCTACATAGATTGAAATTAAAAAATATGCTGGTCATAATGAATCACCCTTTATATAAGACTCTCTTAGGTCTGCCCTTCTCCTAGTTTTCTAGAGAATAAGGCCCTTAGACAAGCCTATTGGTGGTCGTATGCCTTCAATAGTTTCAATTTGTGGAAACTCTGCTTCATTTTTGGGCACAACGTCAACCCTTTCATTACAGTGTCCGCGTACCCAACACAATCTTATATGGCATCTCCGGAATACTTCAGACTTGATATAATGTAGAACTCTAGCACCTTTAATGCAGCCTGACTATAACAATATAAATGTAGATAGCGATATTCTTGTTGGATATTGATCTCATTTCAAGTAGATCAGCAGCTTTGAACACTGCCAGTATATCTGCCTGAAACACACTGCATGTGTCCGAAAGTCTTAATGACACGTGTAGGTCTATATCATTAGAGTATATACCTGACCCTATATCCTCAATCCGTACTATCCCATCCGTATAAATCGAGATTTCATTTTCATTTGAAACTTCATTCTTTGGCAGTATTTTCTAACTGGTTATAGTACTTCGTACAGTGTGTAGAAGTCAAGAGCACCCAAACTTTCACCCGCTTTATCAGGAATATTGGAAAGAAATTCCTTGAGTATGGAGCTGTGTCCTATCTGTGCGGGTTTGTAGAACCCTTCGTTTGTTAGCCGAAAGCGCACTATTATCTGCTTGTACTTTTTAACTTTTTGAGTGGTGATATTAACAAACGTAGATGAGTTAGCAGAGGGATTTTCAGAGAACATAGAGCAAAATATTTACCCCATAATTTATAGCTTACTCAGCTTGATCCTCCTCGTAACAGATTAACGTCTTTGTCTCAAAATTTGACACAGCCTCAGATACCTGTACTTCTCCACCTGTTTTATTGGGGCTTAACTAACATGCAAAGTATGTATGTAGCCCTTGAATGACATTGAAATTTTTACCAATTCCTCTAGATAGATATTAATCGCCTTCCAAAAAAGCATGCAAAATCGAAAAGTGAAACCGGACCTTCTTGGACCGAAGTCTATATATTAACGCCTAGTTCGCCACATCAATCCAACCCTATTAGCTATGACCTCCCCCAACCATTACACGATACGGCTGTCCTAACATTAAATGACAGTTTGTAATTATTATGACTGTTTGTAGCTGACTATGGGCAGTTTGGAAATGCTTTTGTTATGGCCCAGCTATCGTTGCTATAGTATCACTCTTCTTCCACTACCCGACTTGAGTTCACAAGAAACTCACACAACAACGACCAAGCACATTCATTCAACTTGACACCATTCTAGACCGCGTATCGTAAAACGTGACACTTGTACTTTTATTAACGAAAATTAATTGATTTCCAAGAAGTGAAACGCGATTTAAGGCTGGTGCGAGGCAGTTCACAATGTAACACGAACAATGGGCTGTGGCACATCACAAATTCTGGACTCCCTGCAAAAGGACTCGCCATCTGTTGCGCGAAGACGCATGGTAATATCGCTAATTTTAGAATTTGACAATGTTTTGAAAATATTGCTCTTCCGGTGTGAATCTTTAGAGAACTAAAAATTCCGTTGAGGAATATGTGCGATTGGATGAAGAAATCAGTGAAATGGAAGGACTCAGTCCGGGACCAAGACTAGCAACAGTTGAGGCGTGGATTGAACATTTACAAGAGAAGCGTGAGGCATTGCTGGTGACTGCTGACGCAGTTCAGTACAATCTTGCAACGGAACAGACAATACAGCCTACAATTGGTGGGAATGCTGATCTGGAGTCCCCGAGCAAGGACCTAGTGAGGGTAGGTGATTACGATTTATTGTGTAACTATAATAACGGGTATCAATATACCTATAGCTGGCTCTAAGCTTGGGCGTCGTTTTGGATAAACAGAAAGCCGCCGCACAGGAGGATTTCTTTGCTGGCCTCAGCAAGTCTACCTTGCAAATCTTGTCAATGCGGTACTACAGTGAGATATTGGACCACACCAGGTCTCGCATGAAAGCACTCGCAGAAGATTTCCGATTATTAAGCGATTTCTATGTGCAGCAGGATGGGATTATCGGTAACTATAGTGTCTGATTTCAAACTGATTTTAAGAAAGAGTAACGCTTTAATCCCAAAGCGCTAATCAGTGGCGGAACCTACATGACCAGCTTTGAGGAAAGTTTGGATTCGCAGCTGGAGACTGCCCGAGATGTACGTGACAAACTGGGAAGTACGCTAGAGCAGTGGCGGATTTGCGGTTTACTATTAAGGGCATGTGCCAAATCAGCGTCACAAGCTTTAACGTTTTGGAGGAATTTACGGACTCTAAGGTATGTGTAATCATTGGTTTAACGGTTTAACGCATCTAAATTGCTCAGCGCTATTAAAGGTAGATTCCTAGGTCATTAATATTATTACGCGGTTAATGAGCAAGCAGTTAAAGTTTAGTAGGACATGGTGAAATGCATGTTTATCACGCAACCTTAAATGTGAAATATATGTGAGTGTTGGGTAATAGGATATTGACCGTAATATTACATTAACAGCTGGGCTAACTTCTCATGCGGCCAGACATATAAATTATACAGCAAGTAGGTACCTCGTTCCGTCAATGAATTTCGTTTAAATTAAACTTTTGATTTTTACGTATTCATCAAATGTGAGATGTTAATTAAATAATTTAAAACCATCGCAACACCGAAACCGTTAAGGCAGTCTTATGATCATGAATAATCGCTGGGGTATAGTCGGACTTTTTTTTTGTCAAATCGTGGTATATATGTTTAGCGGAGAATTTTCCCTACCAAAATCTTTCGATGTAGAATTGTTTACACTATTCCCACTCTATTCGTTTCAGATCACCCAGAGATATAATTCACTTTGCATTGGAATGCCGGAGTAATATCCAAGCATCGCTAATCTCTCTCGAATGTGCCCAGCTATCGCTTCCCAATGTCGAGATCAAATTCGTTAGCAATCGACAGGTTTTGGCTGTGACGCATGTAAACACATATATGATAACAGACATAGCAGACGATATGCGGTAAGTGTTGCTCATCTGTTTCCACATTGCCCTCACAAAAATTATCTTTTCACTTTAAGATACAATCATGCGGCAAAAGTCCTCGAGACTTATGATGATAATATGCAAAAAGCTTCCAGTTGGCTGTACGATACGTTCAGCAAAACGCTGCGCAAAGACTTTGACAAAGCCGAGGAGAACGTCAAGATTCTGGCGAAAAAGTTGCGCAACCACCGGTACGAGTTATTCACCAAAGAAACGACAAAGAAATAGTTTCACTGTTTTATTGTAACCATCCAGCGAAATATAACAACATTTTACAATCAATACCAGTAGGACTTTCTTGGGATTCGGTCTTCCACGATGTTCATCTTTTCCATGATGTCCATCTCGAAGGTACATAGTTTAGGTTCGAATGTGATTTCGGTCACAACCGTTGCTGTAGCGAGAGAAATTATTCAGTTAATAAAACAGTGGAGATTGCTTTTAAAGCTTACCTGGTGTGTCCTTCTCTCTCTCAAGATACGCGCCCTTTGTCTTGTAGTCGTAGGTTTCGAGGTTAGCATCTGGAACTGGGATAAGTCGGCCAGTTCGAACCGATACACGTACCTTTTCACCGTCTTCAGTGAATCGCCATTCGAAATCTGTTCCTTTTAAGTCAGATGGATCAACTAAACGAATGTCCCGATCGACTCGTAGCGGCGCTTCCGATCTAATGTATATGCCGGGGAAATCTTTTTCTGCACCGACAATGCGATAATGCCAATTGATACCCTCCGCAACTACCCAGTTACGCTCGGGGATTACTTGTGTGACAATGCCTTGTTTGCCTTTGTCCTTGCCGGTGAGAACCTCAATGCGATCGCCTCGGAAGTAACTCCATTCCTCTGAAATGAGTAAATCATTAATAAACCATTTATTGTTCAATATTTTAACTCTTACCCAGTGGATCAATGAAAACCTTTTTGCGGATGGTACCGGGCATGTTTTGCTGACGAAATTGTCCTGTCCATGATCTGTTTGTTGTGTAACGATACCTTTTTCTCTCAACCGTCCTGGGCAAGTAGTTCGGTACGCCTCTTGGTGTTTCCCAATATACCTGCCAGAAACCGCGCGGTTATTATACAATTTCTAAGATGTCAGGTGTTTTTGTAGATGAAACTTACCTGCCGCTTGCTTCTTTCTATGTATCGTTCAGGGAAATTAGAAAAATTCTTTAGTTTACTGACGAGATATTGTGTTAACTTCATTTTTATTGTGCTATGAAAAATTTAACCAAAGAAAAATTAAGGGACAAATGACAGTTGTCAGCCTTTGACAGTTGCAATGATAGGTGAGGGTGGGTTCAGAGACGAATAATGAACCCGTTCTAGCACAAAATTTGCTGTTGGAGGAACGCTGGCAATAGAGATCTAGCGGCATCCGCAAAGTGACATTAGAACCAATTTGAATTCGTATTTTTCATGAGAGTCAAAAATGTATTTTGTGCCATCATGCCTCATATTTATTAATACACTAAATTTTAAATAAACAAATACAATGTATGTATATTAATTACATAGATGTTTGAATTCCCATTGTGCACCAAATTGGAAATATTTGACTTCTGCACTTTCACTTTTATTTTGGCAGTTCGTTTTTTTTTTCAATCTAGCAGTTCATTTTGCGCCAGATTGAAAATTTTCCAGAAAAGGATAATTTCACAATACGTAAATGTGCTACAGCAGAAAAGTCCGTTTTTTAAATGGAGTTTTGGTCATTTTGACGGTTTTCACTATCAAAATAGAGTTATGAAGTATGGATAAAGGCCATATATCTCAAGTCCTCCTGATCTAAATGACGCACATAATCATGTTGACAGAATGATATTTTTATCAAAGAGCGTATAACTGCCATAATATATATTACATAATTGAAATTTGGAGATGACATTGCTGTCATTTTTGATTAAAACTTTCGATTGCAAGATCAATTGGCTGAAATTTGATAAAATCCTTTCTTTGCTGTATCTTAAAACTATTGCCAGTCTAGAAAGCAAATGTTTCTCTTTTAACTTTCGATAAAAAGTCGCTACTGGCTGCAGTAAAATATTCTGGGAATATTATACCGTACTCCTCCATTGCATGTACACTACAAACAAAAATTATGTATCTGACACAATTCTGCTTTGCGACGTAAATACAGCTGATACGCACACACAACAAAAAATATCTTTATGCGTATAGTATACACACTTGATATACAAAATCGAAACCCAAACACAAAGTTTATTTTTCTAAATTTGATGAACTTCTCATATTATTGTAAACATTAGCCCACATAATAAACAGATGTGAACAAGAAAATAATGTAAAGAGAAAAGAACAATGTCCTGTGACGAATATCAGTGCGAACCAAGGTCACTTAAATTATTTGACATAAGTTGGGAAGATGTTTTGTTCCCAAATTTGGCTGTGTATCTGTCCCTGAAGGACTCATTCAACCTACGCTGCTGTTCGAGAACAAGTAAACAATTCGTCGACACTTCATTCCGGCATAGAAAGGAAATTAATTTCTCGGGAAACAATACTAGAAACATCCAGCTTGCATTCACCGTGCTGGCAGAAAATTGCTACAAACTAGAAAGGCTCTACCTTGCTAATTGCCTTTGGTTGGTGGATGACTTGATGCTGCGCATTCTGTCTAGAAACAAACGTCTGCGAGTTGTGAACCTCAACCAATGCGTAAATATAACACCACAGGCGTTGCAGCCGATAATAATTGATTGCAAGCAGCTGCAAGTGTTGAACTTGTCCAAATGTCAGTGGTTGACCACGGGCACAGTTGATGCGCTGACCCTACACCAAAGCAACATTGAGGAATTTGATATATCGCATTGTGCAACAATCGGTGAACGGTGCTTGGTGATTTTCTTTCGAAAATTGAACAAACTGAAGATACTCTCATTAGCTTTCACGCAGAGCGTCACCGACCACGTACTGAACCAAATTGCCAACTATTGCAAGTCGCTTGAGCACATCAACTTAGTTGGCTGCAACGCAATATCTGACCTTGGAGTACGGTAAGTAATATCTAGTGATTTAATGTTCCTGTTTTAATGCTTGGATTTTGCAGCGCGATAACTGTAGGATGCCCCGATCTCAAGTCGCTGATGGTTCATCAATGTCCTGGTATAACCGAACGAGTCTTAGCGCCCCTGCGCGGACGAGTGCACATTGATCGGCCCACACAGTGTTATGATCTCCAGAACTTCATGCACAGGCTGCACCTGCGTGTTTAGCACCTAAAACTAGCAACACAAGACTTTCAGCTAACAATAAAAAATAAATCCAACTTTCATTGTACAATGTTTGTTCATCTGGGTTTTTTTCTTTAAAACGTGTTTACCTAATTCTAAGATACACAAAGAAATTTTAAAATCAAGTACATCCATGGGTTAATACAAAAATAATCACTTTCTATATCGGCGCGCTATATTTTCTGTCGTTTTTGATCAGAGTGAGGTAGTTAAACTGTCGACGCTCTCGGTTCGCCACTTTTCATGCAGCTCTTTCAGACGCTTGTACACTCGCATCGAAATGTTGAGACTGGGCATAACTTCGCACAGGCCGGGTTCGTGCATGAAGGACAAACCGCAGAGCCCGAAGTACGTGTGGAACGGATCTGTAAATGAGCTGGGCCACTTGGCAAAGCCGCCCACAACTGGGTCTTGTGTGGACATTATGAATCTGAAAAGGTTACCAAAGGATTAGTGGAAACGGAAGAGCGTAGCACCTACTTCCTATTTGTGTCAAAATCTGTTAAATGAAAGGCGTTGAGTATCTGCAGAGAGGCGCCTATCCAAAAGGAGTAACAAGTGTCCACAGGCTTATTTGGTCTGCCCTGGAATCCGTCCATCTGCGAAAGAGAGAATTTGTGAGCAAATGAACCCAACGAAGCTGCTTTTATGAATTTACCTGACGGAATATAAGCCAACGTTTGAAACCTTCAATGGTGGTTTTGCTGAGCTTGTTCAGTTGGCCGCTGAGCTGTAGAGCGGCAACAGCGCAAAATGTTGTCCCTCCGTGAGATTCCGCTTCAAGGTGTTGGCTCACACCGTGATCATAGCGCTAGAAAACGAAATAAGTGTTTTTTTTAGTGCATCGACTCAAGTTAAAATCAGCCATTTTATTAATGTGAATATTAATCATGAAAATAAATAAACATTTGACGCAACAGGTGAGCTTTGGTGTGAGTGTGAGTCCGAATGGATGAATTGGAAAGCTATGGTCTCTGAACCGTTATGCGAACCTGATACCTAACTTCGTCCACTTGCTACAATAATCATCCCAATGCATCAAAATAGGTGTGCCTCCTATCTTCACTTGCAAAATCACTTCTTATAACAATTATTACTTACGATACTTTGAAGAATATATTCGGCCATTTTTTCCTTATTAACATCTCCCCAGTAATCCAGCATCGAACAAATTGCGGCGGCACAGTAAACAAATCTCATATCATGTTCGTTGCCTTCGACGGAGGCGCTAAAGCTTCCATCAGGTCTTTGAACAGCAGCAACACCTGTAGAGTATTTGCATGAGACCCCAGTCACATTTCTGATAACATATACTCGTAAGTACTATCTGTCTTTACCGTCAACAATGGCCTTTCGGTCCACCCGACTTAAGTCATCACCCAGGGTGGCTAGTGTCGCAATGCCTGTGTATGTCATGGCAAGGTGTCCCCATTGATAGCATTTTGCGTTTGATTGTAAGTTCTTGTCGTCTGATAGGATCATCAACGCTCTTGAGCCCTGAAAATAGAAGATAAAAATCGCTGTTTGTACACTCTTCTGCTATTCTCTCACCACGTAGATGATTATGTCCATCATTGGTTAATCCATTTTAAATCATCTAGCGGTGTGTGCAAACAATACAATCTGCTGCTTACCTGAAATCCACCACACTGTATGCCATGTTTGTCGGGGATTACTTGACATCCATAAATCCAGTCAATTATGCCATCTCTTGTGTGATCTTTGAGCATACTAACAGAATCTAGAATATCAAGGCCACATACTGCAAAGAATGCAATTGATCCTCTTCAAAGGCATAGCAGTTTTTGAATACAACAAATTACTCGCAAAGAAAATCAAGTTTTTATTTACCTCGTTGAGTCGTGTGAGGCCAATCGAGCTGGCAGCAAATTTAGAAAGCGTAAGAAATATTTCGCATGTTTTGTGTGCAAGAGCGGCTCCTGGTTGTCGTTGTCCAAGTTAAGTACATTGTACATGATGATCGTCAGTGACTCAAATAGGATGAAAAGTCAGCTATTGAATATGAATGAATCGGAAATGGAATGGGTCTGGAGGTAGCAAAATCTTCAATGCTTTTCGCTCGCTTATGCGTCGATGACTAAGTTCAAAAACACGAAAATCTCGTCTCCCTAAATAGATATAGAACAGAAACAGAACCTTCCGAAACTTTTCTTATCAAAAAAAAAATGCAAAAACATGCACAAAACAGCGAAATGTCATAATTCCCATGACGTTTTAAGAGGCTGACAGCTTTTGTGGGTGGTTTACAGAAGTGGGCCTGAAAAATGTACCGATTCGACTACAGTATAATGTCGACCAATAATTCTGTTTGCGGTTATAACGGCTCCAAAGCAAAATTTATCTTAAGATTAATTTAAACAAATGACTTTAGCTCAACGTAGCTACACAGGTAAAGAATATCTGAAATATTAATCGCAGTTGTAAGCATTTCTGCAAGAATTTTTGTGTTGAAACCTTTTACTATTTTATTCGGTCACATAATACAGGGCGCGTTGTTTCAGTCGTCCTATTGTCATCTGAAACCATGGGGCCTGGCATTTTTTTCTAGATCGTTATTATGTATTCGCTCGATTTGCCCCTGCTCCGAGAGCAAGATAATAAATAAATTATCCTATAGGATAATTTTTTGACGTTTTCTTTTGCTTGAGTTTTGCTAGAGCTTTCATAAGTGTCAGAAAATTATCCGAGAATAATTATTTAAAAAAACTACATACTTTCAATCATAAACATATTTATGAATTGAATAACGTTGGAGTGTACAATTGTCATAACAATTTGTGTTGGCCTTGCCTCGACTCCAGTAATGCGTTTCGCCCCGATGTGGTGGGTGGGCTCATCAGTATACGACCACCACATCTGATCTATGCGCACTGTTTGCTCGATTTTCACCGAGACTTATATGATTTTTCAATCAGCAAGTGACTGTGAATCATACCTCAAGACGAATCTTTGGTTCAAAGACTATCGCCGAGAGGATTTGTTGTTTGCCCAGGGCCTGGCATTACTGGAGTCGAGGCAAACACAAATTGTGATAATTATTTAACCCAATCGTGGTCGAGGTGCCCATGCACGTTGAAAGTGCTGATCATTGACATAATACTATACATGGACTGCTAGTGAAATGTCAGTTTCATACAAACAAAATGAAGCAAAAATATGCACTAGCCCTTTCGGTTCAGTGCGGCGAAAGTATGAAACCTCTGCGCGCCATTGCTATTTTTTACATAGAACACAGTGCCATGCATTGTGGAAACATTGCAACTGCGCAAAATAACGACTTATTCAAATTATTTCGAACCATCTGGTAATTTTTTGTCTCATTTTAGTGTCTTTTCATGCCGGTGATGGTTTGTGGCGTAGGTAAGGTAGTGTTTATTTTTGTGGTTTTTATTAAACAAATGTGGCTTAAAATATTGCCTTCCAAATTTGTAAAATCAGCGAGCTCTCTGCTTCATATTCGAACTGGAACAACGAACAAGACAAGTCTTGTTGTATCATGTATGGTAGGTAGGTGCTGACATATCGTAACAAATTTGTTTATTACTGTACCGCTGGACTATTTTTTGTGCGCTAACGCAACCGTCACATGAAACACAACTGTCACATTAAATTCAAGAAATGTTTAAACAAGTTTGTAGTTTTCGGTTTTAATTTAATAAATCCAGAGAAATGTCCACATGCAGTGCCGCCGAAATAGCTGAGAAAAAGCGTATAGCATTAGAAAAACTACAAGCAAGGAAATGTCAACTAAACAATAAGACCAACACTGTTACAGCACCCTCATCAAGTGGTCCGTGTAACAAATCAGCAGCACAGATTCCACCAGTTGATCATTCTGCCCCATCTCCGTTGAAAACAATAACAAGTCCAGTGCAAACTTTCTACAAATCGAATTCTGAAAATAAGGCTGCAGATTTTCTACGAGCTGTTAAGCAAAGTGCCACATTTGCTAACCGAAAAGATGCTCGCAACTCAAGTCATCCTTACCAAAGACCTTCGAATCCACCTCAACAATCCTCAACAGGGAATAGTATTTTCAAAGATACACTCAGTCCCGAAAACAACAAAACTAAAGTTGCTCCAGTTTTTATAAAAGCGACTACATGTACATGCAATCTGATTAGTAATTTGCGTTTCGCTGTTCAACCATCCGGATACCATACGCAGTTAATAGAAGTCTTTAAATCCATTCCCTCAAAAAATTATGGTAGAGAACTATGCTATAAGGTACAGACGAAGTAAATACACTTTCTTTTCCAGATAATAATACAAAAATTTGGAGCTTCTCTATAAAAGATTACCAGCTGGTGCAAGAACGTGTAGCCGGACTGAAACCTTATGTGGTAATTGGAGTTATTCCAAAAAACGTACTAAAACTGTGCCTGACACCCGTAAAAACAACAGATCTCTCTTGCTTATCTTCTATTGAACCAAAACTAGTAAACAATCTGCTACCATTCCAAAAAGAGGGAGTGATGTAAATCAATTGGCGTCACTTCGTGAATAGCTGTTTTCTAACGATCTACTTTTATTTTAGGTTCGGAATAGGAAAGCATGGACGTGTGATGATTTGCGATGAGATGGGACTGGGTAAAACCTATCAAGCTCTAGCCATAGCCGACTTTTACAAAGAAGATTGGCCGCTTTTCATTTGCACAACAGCGTCAACAAGGTAAGTCCTAAAATCCAATGCAAATTTAAATCACTGTATTACATTTGATATAGAGATTCCTGGGCTTCGCATGTACTAAAACTTTTGCCGACAGTATTGTGTCATCACATAAGTGTCCTGAGTGCTAAGCAGCAATATACTGGCGATGCCAAAGTCCTTATTACCAGTTACAATTTGATGGAAAAGAGCGCAGAAATGCTGCTCGAGAAAAAGTTTGGCGTCTTGATTCTAGACGAATCTCACACTTTAAAGAATAGTAAAGCCAAATGCACTGTGGTGGCCGATCGACTGTCACAGCAGGCGAGGCGAGTCATTCTATTATCTGGAACACCTGCTCTCTCTAGGCCACTGGAACTGTTTAGCCAGCTGCAGATGATTGATCGAAGGTTTCTGAATTTTATTGACTTTAGTGAGTTCAGATGACGCGCACTAAAGACTAATCTTCTTTTAAATGATAAATTTTCTTTTTAGCGGCGCGATATTGTGCTGGCAAGCAAACCAATTTTGGTTGGGATGCCACTGGTCAGTCGAATCTCCAGGAGCTGAATGTCGTTCTCAAATTGAAGTTCATGGTACGACGTGTTAAGGCAGAGGTTCTTCCTCAACTGGCTGAGAAACTGAGGTATGTTATTTTTTGCAGCAACGCGATGAATGGGTTTGGAACTTTTATGGGACTGGTGATATTTTGCATTTGCACTTATTTCTTAATTTTAGGGAGACAGTTGTCCTTGATCCAGCATTGATTTGGAACGGATCCACCGTAGAAACATCCCTGAATAACTATGCTGAAAATCTATCCCGAAGTAAGGGCAAGGAAAAGGAAGAAATACTACTGCGGTTCTACGCTGAAACAGCAGCTGTGAAGGCACGTGCTGTTTGGTACGTGCATCCGCCTTACTGCCCCTCGAAATCTAATTTGTTAACCAATATTTTCTACCCTCAGTGAATACCTCAAGACACTAATCAAAGAGAAAGTCAAATTTATCGTGTTCGCTCATCACAAAGTCATGATGGAGGCGATCTGTAATTCGCTAGACAAACAGAAGGTTAATTACATCAAAATCGATGGCTCGACCAGAAGTGATGTGCGAAGCGTAAGTCTGTGAAGAATAGTAACTGACCTTTTCATTTTCGAGTGTTCGTTCACTGTTCTCTTTAGGAGTACGTTGAGATATTCCAAAACAAAGCATCGTGTAAAGTTGCAGTACTGTCATTGAAAGCATGCAACTCTGGCATAACCCTTACGGCAGCACAAACAATTGTTTTTGCTGAACTAGATTGGAATCCAAGTGTAAGTTCGCTACCCAGATCTTTGTATAGAAACCGTTGAAGATCTTTTTTTGTAGACATTGGCTCAAGCTGAAAGTAGAGCTCACCGAATTGGTCAAAAAGGCGCAGTTACATGTAGATACCTGATGGCGAATAAAACAGCAGACGACATTATATGGAATATGCTGAAAGCCAAACAAGATGTGTTAAATAAAGCAGGACTTTTCGCCGAAGATCTGGCAGACGCAACACACACAGCAGCTCCTGTTTCTGTAAGCTGAAGCAAGACGAAAATTAAATGTTAGCCTAATTTGTTGATTCTTTTAGTCAAGACCCATCGAAAGTTACATGACTCCAGTCAAGAAGAAGGGTAACGAAGTGGAGTCTAGGACAAAAATCTTAAGCGACAAGACAGCAGATCCAAAAGCGTCGATTCATTCAAATAGTTTAGTTCCTGATGTAACTTCTGGACAGGAGAGTTTTAATGAGCTGTTCGATGAGGACGATGATACTTTTAAGAATTTAGTTTATTAAACAACAGATTTTTGTTAATTGATGTGGTTTTCATAAAGTTGTGGGTAGTAACAATAGAGTAATGAAAGAGGCAAGAATCTAGTCCCATCTAGAGAAGACCGATTGTGGTACCCGTCTAGTTATGCATGAGATTGCATTCGTTGTATGCAAAAGACCTCACGTTCCTAGGGTTTACCAAACGATCTGACAACCCTTGGACAAAGTCGAGTCAAAAAAACACTACAAATCATAATTGGCACTCACTTACATGAATAAGGTCACAAGAAGTGTACTTAAATGGTGTCTGCAGACATCGAACCGAATACAGATATGGAGAACATTATTCTAAAAACAAAAAGTGTCCACCCGATGAGCACATCTTACGCAACGCCAAGCACAGAATAACCCAACAAAAACCCTTGCACGTAGATCCGTCAGAGACTAAAACAAAGCGTACGCAAATCTTTAGACGGGCAAAATTTATAGGCATTGAAGTAGCGTAAGGAGATATAGCAGTCTCATGTACTGACTTCCCCTGTATGGTGGTAAACAAGATCATAACCACTCTCAACATAAAATAATAGCATAAACGCCTGATATGGGTAAAGCTGACGTTGGCTTTGCCTGGACAACCATTTGCTGGATGACTGATAGTACCTATCCAATTATTGTTCCTCTGTAATGCAATCATTTGTGTCAAAACTACGAAAATAAGAAAAGTGCACTTGTTAAATATTACAATAATAAGATTTATTACATTTACAATTACAACGAAAAA
The DNA here is from genome assembly GCA_949372485.1 of Cheilosia soror. Lineage (NCBI taxonomy): Eukaryota > Metazoa > Arthropoda > Insecta > Diptera > Syrphidae > Cheilosia > Cheilosia soror. The sequence goes on from OX443561.1 coordinate 126,620,317, forward strand.
GCATAAACCGATTGCGTAGAATATTACTAACAAAAAATAAAATTAACAAATTTATATTACCTACACTTATGAACAATTCGCGAGCAAAGCCGAGACAAGTTAGTTGTCATCGCCAAACTTTTGTGTAGACGTGACTATCTTATCTTGATCAAAAACAGAATATTCCATTTCCTCGGAAAGGATTACCTGCGACTCATGCAGCAGTGATAAAATGCGCTTTTTACGTATTTCGGCCATTTGAACATCCGTTTGCGTTGACTGGGCCTCATTTTCAACGGGGAAATCTTGATCTTCGATTAATTGCGGTAGAGATGCACTATTATAGGAATCACAATTACTTTCAGAAACTTCGTCAAAAAAAGTCATCGGATTAAAAGAGGAATCTAGAACAGTTTTTGGTTGCGAAGCAATCACTGTTTGCATACTCTCCGATGACATATTATCTAGGGTGGAACAATTAGAAGTCTCATGTGATGCAAGTCGTATGTTTCGTTGCGCACATTGGCTGTACTGACTATATCGTTGCTCAATTTGTCGAGTCACATCGACAAGAGGTGGTAAGACGGTAAAGTAGTCCAAAGCAATTAATTTGCGCTGAAGCCAATAACGTTGTTTGTTCTTGTTGTGATTGTGCTGCCATTTAAGGAATTTCTCGTCAGGATTTGGAACGATTTTCTTAAGGTTTCTGTTCAGCCAATTGACGCGATTTTCTTGATTACACTCTTCAAGCTTTTTTTTGTACTTCTTTTCCAAAGCGTAGACAATATTTCCTCGTCTTAGATTAACTTTACATTGTAGAGCGGAACAAAGTTGTTTTACTTCAGACGGTGATATGGGTATAGCGGCAACTTCATCATACATCTATGTGACGAGAATTAGGTTTTACAAAAGTTATGCAGAAACTGAAATAGTTTATCAAGTCGACATTATCATATTTTAATGTTTTGTTTCCGCTAATGCACTATCAACAATTCTATTAATAGAACCTATGTTGGGTGTAGAACTCCAAACAGACATTCATGGAAACTAGATTTGGCCATCCGTCTTTAACATATTACCAAATTCGTTATAGTGTAGGTTACTCACTTCCATTAATTCAAAGTTAAGCAGCTCGTTCTCCCAACTTCTTTCAATCATAATTTTCTATTATATTTTTGCTGTTAAATTACGATTTGTTTGCAGTATAGAAACAGAAACAGGTACTGTACGAGTAGTTTTATAATTTCAACAATTTGTCAACAAAAAATAGTTGACGCTGTCAGTTGTTAAAAAAAAAGATGCTGCCTCGAGGGGTTTACATGTTGAGTATTTTATTCTGAAAACAATCACTGTTTGTGGTACACCACACGATACACATACCTTCCCATGAAGGTTTTGTTGGATGAGACGAAATAATTTGTGGCCCAGCACTTAACAGAGAAGCCAAACTTGTGGGTTTATTTAAGCTGCACGTAACAATTTAAGCTTAGTACGCTGCTCGAGCTCAATTTTAGCTCCCATACACAATTCTTTGGAGGAGGCAATCATAAAATTTGATTCATTAAATGCATTTTAAAGAATGCCACAATTAATATTAGGCGTATTTTTTTGAGAATCTATAGCTAGCTCACTTTTACTTTTATATGCAAAACTTTTATACTCACTTCTGGTTTTGTTATATAGATTCTCAAAAAAATACGCCTAGTATCAGAAAATTAATTTTTGACACACGCCTTTAAAACAAAAAAAAAAATTATAAAAGAAAAATCTGTAGAATGAAAATGTTTCTAATATCTTATAAAGTTTAGGCAACTGAAAACCCACAAAATCGTTCAAACATTTTTGACATTTCAAGGTCGCTACCGCCGTCCGTCAACGACCAAAGCAAAATCATAATTTTTTGCAAGTTCTTGTTTACACTTCTTTAATTAAATAAAGTCGAAATGGAACAAGAAAAAATGCCAATAACTGGCGAAAGTAAGCACATACTTTTAATTTATTTTTGTGTGTATATTCAGTAATAAAAAATTACTTCGTATTTTTAGCGGAAACCATTCGCGCAGAAGGTCTGGTCGAGCCGAAAAAATGCGTAAAGTCTATGGCAGATATGGCTATCTGGCAAAGGTGTGAAGCGTATTACGATTTAATTGGATTTATAAATGGCATCAGCACAGCTATACAGGGGAAAAAAATCACCGACGACATGCACATTTCGGCAACTATGCAAAAGCTTGTTGGCATATTCGATAAGCTGAACAAACTGCTGGATGAGACACCGCCATTGGACCAGCCACAGCGCTTCGGAAACAAGGCATACCGATTGTGGTTTACAAAAATGGAAGAGGTGAGTTGGTTCTCAACAGTGTCTCGTCGACTTCTCGTCTCTCTTCCCGTCGACGTTGCGTTCGACCATGTCCGACTTATTATAACTCACAACTGACTAGATAGATGATCTTTAACATTTTACATTTTCAGAATGCAAAGGGATATATTGGAGAAGTTCTGGATAGTGAAAACTGCACATCGATAAATGAACTGTACGTGTACTTTACCGAATCGTTTGGGAACGCAACACGTATAGACTATGGAACTGGTCATGAGTTGACCTTTGTCATGTTCCTCTGTTGCCTGTTCAAAACCAAAGTTCTCTCCGAAGAAGATAATGTTGCGTGCGCTCTTAAGCTTTTTAACGCGTATTTGATATTCGTCAGGAAATTACAGAAAACCTATCGAATGGAACCAGCTGGCAGTCAAGGCGTCTGGAGCTTGGATGATTACCAATTCGTGCCATTTATTTGGGGCAGTGCTCAACTGGCATGTGGGTAGCTTAAATGTTTTTTTTTTAAATATTATTTACGACCTACTACTTCCAGTTCATAGCCCTTTCGATCCATCGAAGTTTCTGGACCAAAACATAATCGACGACTACAAGGAAGCTTACATGTTTATCAGCTGCATTGACTACATTTGTCAGGTGTGTAATGCAACACGGATGAAGTGAGCAACATTTTTCTATTTGTCTGTCTATGGTTATAGGTAAAAACTGGGCACTTTGCTGAACACTCAAACCAATTGTGGAGCATTTCAGCTGTGCCGTCTTGGGTAAAGATTAACCAGGGATTGGTGAAGATGTACCAGAAAGAAGTATGAACGTTCGACTTTTATGAACGCTAAAGTAATCGCTTTTTGTTTCAGATCTTGTCGAAATTTCCTATCATACAGCACGTGTACTTTGGAACGTTATTGGTTTTTAAACCCGTCAAGCCGGGCGTACCGTTGCCAAATGCCCGTTTGGGCTTTTTGCCACCAGCTAGGCCCACTAAACGTTCATCAGAGGAATTGAATCCAAAATGAACGGGTCTATCAATGTTGATATTCATGCTTTGTTATATACCTATAGTTTTCTCATTTATATCTTTGACAGAAATACATACGTTTGTAAGCTCATAATACGCTCAAACTATTATCCATCTTATGATCTATATCTAGAAAGTAGCTGGCAAAAGAACAGCTGTGCTCCACCACCAAACACAGCATCTAATTAAACAACTCTTTTTATCATCTATGGTAATAACAAAAATAACAACTGTTCACTTTATTATCATCAAATGTACAAATCTTATGATAAACCCTACTCTCCCCACGATTCACCGTTTAAGCCTCTTTGCAGCAGGTTTCATAGATGCTGACTTTTTCTGAACGCGTTTTGTGCCTCCCCCTTCTGCTGCGGGCACTCCAGTTCTAACCTCTTTATTCATTTTGTAAGCATCGGTCATCTTTCGAATGTTCTCCTTGTGTATAGTTTCATGAATAACAATTCGTTTGGGATAATCCTTGCCAATAATACAGCCGTACTCCTTTTGGGCAATCGATGAGGCAAGCCATGGCTCGTAGATAATTCCGCGAGGAAATTTTTTTAACTCGGGTACATATTTCCTAATGTAATTGCCCTCAGGATCTGTTTTCTTTCCAAACGCCACCGGACTGTATACTCGAAAGTATTGATGAAAAAACGCCGAAGCTGATAGCCACATCCAATTGCCGGCGTTGAGCGCCCAATCTGCGTCCAATAGCAGTTCTTCAAATACTTTTTGTCCTTCCTCCCACGAAATCCATAGATCCCCACGAGTGAGAAAGCACGCGACAGCATGCCTTGCCAAGTGATGAATCCAGCCCTCTTGCCGTAGCTGACGCATTATAGCATCAATAAATGGATATCCAGTTCGACCATGCGTCCATGCTTCTAGATGCTCATCGTTCCTTTGCCAGGGAATTTGATAGCAAATGGAATTTCCGATCATCCGATCAAAATTGGGCTCTCCAGCCCCGGCAGTGTAGTAAAATTCTCTCCACATTAGCTGACCCATTAGTGAGACTGGAGGTTTAGAGTGCTTCGAATTCTTGTCGATAATTTCTTTGAGTTTCTTGTAGAACAGACGAGAACTAAGGCATCCAAACTTAAGATACGGACTTAAGACTGTCGTGCTGGGTTCTAAGGAGTTTGGCGATGTGTTGGGTTTTTCAAACTTACACACCCATTCTTTGTCCTCGAGGCTTTCGTCAAGTCGACGTAGACCTTCGGTTTCACCTCCTGGAAATTTCTTGGTTCCCAAGTCTTCCATGCGGGTGAGCAATTCGTCGAGAAGCGGTGGATCGTAACAGCTAGTCTTCTGTAATTCATTTTCATCTGGTGATGGTTTAATGCCATCGGATAATTTCTGTGGTTCCGACAATGGATCAGGTACGACGAGGTTTTCGGTCAACGAAAGAAATTTCTGATATTGTATTGGAGGCTTGCCAAGATTTCGACGCAATACAATTTCCGGATTGTAAATAGTGTGGGAACACTCTTGAAAAACTTGGACTTCATAATCTTTTGCAAGCTTCACAATAGCAGCATCACGCTTAAGTGCGTATGGCTCGATGTCGGACTCGAATGTTAATGTTTTGACATTCCAAGATTTTAAAATTCTAGGAAACACTTCATTCGGGGTACCACGAATGACATACAATCGTGTGTTAATTCGAAGCAGGTTTTCGTGTAATTGCTGAAGCGATTCCTGTAGAAATCGGAGGCGGTTTGGGCCCACTCTCATCCACTCACGAATTCCCGGATCGAGGATGAAAATTGGACGTAGAGAATGATTTGATCGTTGTTCGGCTATTTCACAGGCTTTAAGTAATGACGGGTTATCATGGATTCGCAGTCCTTTGCGAAACCAGTGGATCACAGTGCAATTTTTATCCATTATTTACAAATTTCAAATTAACGAATGACATAAAAGTGCATCGTGCATTTTACGAATTTGCAGTTTAGCTGATGTTTTTGTGGGCGTGAGGCTGGGGTGGTACTACCGCTGTCAGATATGAAGTTTACAGTTTAGACGAGGTTTACAAGTTGTAAGGAAACAAATATTAATAATTGCATTTCCGGATCCTGTTTGAGATGAATATAATAATGGTATTCATAATTATATTCCAAAAAAGGCATGTCTCATTTAAATGATCAAATTTGGCCATAAGTTTTATATTGCCCGCATATCAAATAATATAGGTACTCTCTTTATTTTCCGTTAGTTTTTTGATTTAAATTTTTGGAATCATGTCAAAATTTCGCTATATTTTTAGGCCTCTTATTTCAAAATTGCATAGCAATTTCTTACAATTTCGGCCGCAAAACCTGGCACATCACAAAAGAGCCGTATACCAATTGATTAATTTTTCATCGTCATCGGTCGCATGCATTTTACTATTATTAACCGCTAATCAAGTGCCTCTCACTACCCATTTTGATGCCGAAAAACAAATCTCCCAAATGATATCGCAAGCAGAAACGTACATAAAGGATGGGAAGATAACTGAAGCAAAGGAAATTCTTAATTATGCTTTTAAAGTGGTTGATAATAATCACGCATATGGCAGCTTAGCTTACTTATGCGATTTGTATTGTTCTATAGTATTGAGTGAAGGTGATATCGTTGAAGCCGAAAATCTGTTGGTGACATTTACTGAGAAACTACTCCAACTGGGCTATTCGGAGTCTCATAACATCATAGTGAAGTTAAAACTAGAACTGGCCAGACTCTATCAATTGTTCGGGTGTCAAGAAATGGCCGAATACGGTCTTCGAGATTGCATTAGAGTGCTAGAGCGGAAAATGGAAAACATGAAAACGCTTGATAAAGAGTCAAATGAAATTTATTTGAAGGCGATATTCTGGTATGGTAAACTTTTGGCCGACCAAAAAGAATTTGTACGCGCTAGAAGGGAATACAAGAAATGTTTGGAGCGAATCTCGAAAGGTTCAGATGTTCTTCCATCACAGAAAATGGTTGTTCTTCGTCATATTGCAAGCGTATCGGCAGTCTTAAAAGTTGGTCCTTTCGTGTACATGTTCTTGAGAAGTACATAGTTATTTTATATATTTTTTAGGACATTGATGCAGCTATTTACTACCTTTCTCAGGCCATTGAGACTTGTTTACTTGATGATCCCAGCAATCAAGATCTCCCAATTTATGCTGTTCAAGTAGGTTTACTTTATCTCCAAAAAGCCGCCTATGAACGGTCATCGTTTTGGTGTCATTCCGGACTTTTACTCGCACAGCACATAGGAAATCAGTTTGCAGAAAAAGAAGGTGAAAAGTGCATGCAAGAGCTACGAAAGTTGAAAATCCTCCAGTAGCTTACCAAAATGTGATCAATTATATTTTAGAATTAACCTTTCATTATCAATTTTTAAAATAGCGAAAGATTGTACATAAAAAACCCCTCGCGAATAGCTTTAGAGCCAAATCCTTTGATAAATAATGAAGCAAATATTTTTTTCTGTTGATAAAATTACATTGAATTTTTTTACATTTTTGGGCGATCACTAATTCCACCCTCAACGAAAATTGACTTTGGAATTACGTCTACATACAAAATATTTACAAGTAGACATTTTTTAAGGTTTTTAACACTTGACAAGTATATCCGTTATATTTTTGATTCGAAATTATCAAAAAAAAAAAAAAAAATATTCGACAAAAGCTCTTTGTCGGCAATTTTAAAACTTTTGCATAAAAATAGTCCCAACTTTGACACAGTATCCACCACAGTTTTCCGTCGCGATCGAGCACAAGCAGATGTGATCTTGTGGCGCTCCGTACCACAGAAGAAGGATAAAAACGGCCAATAATATTTATACTTTCTCAAAACAATAGAATTTCAGTTTTCCAAGAACTCGTAAATTGTCCGCGGATTTGAGAATTTTTTAACTAAAAATAACTCTTTCATATGAAATTTGCCCATTTTGCGCAGTACTATACTGAAAGGAGATTGAATTGTTCGAAATTTTAGAAAATTTGCATTTGTTTCGCGAAAGAAAAACGACTTACAAAAATGATGTAACACTTAAACGTTGCTGCTGCTGCTGCTGCGGTGATCGGTGTGCTTCAAATGTTATTGTTTCGTGTTGAAAACAAAAATCAATTGTAGACTAAACATAAACTGATTCAAAAGTATGGCGAAAAAGTGCGCGATCCGTTCGCTCAGCGACAGTTCATTGGCCGAATTGGCTAATGTAATAGTGTCAACAATTGGATACTCTATGCATGTTGACCTTGATCGTGACATCAGCATAGTAATGGTCGAGATCAACTCATATCTAGAAGCGGCAGGCGCAACTAGTAATATTTATCAGGATTTGTTGAGGGTGATCTTAGGATCTGATTATCTGGAAGCGTCGATGAGGTTCACTTGTCTACAGATGCTGCTAAATGGCGGTGTTCAGTTTTTAGTGACTGAGGTATTTCCATTTTCATACTATGAAAAAATTCTACAAGTTATCGCCGCGCAGGGGACTGGTTTGCGTACGTTGAATTTGAAAGGTATTTGGGTGAAGGAAGAGCACATGCACTATATGTTTAATATTGTGAAGAAATGCCCGAATCTAACAAAGCTGTATATACCATACATTGCCAACGATGATTTGCTCGAAGTTATCGGAAGAACATGTACTAAACTGCAGCTGATTGATATCTCTGGAGAAACCGACATCACTGAGATTGGTGTGGAATTCCTCAGTAAGGGCGTTTCTTGTCAGCATCTGACTGTGGTCGATGTTGGAATGCCGGGTGAGGAAAACATTTGCTACTCGGACATTGCAATGATTTTGGAACATTGCCCAAATGTTGAGACTTTGTCGACATATTCGTATGTTGGACCGGCATTGAAATTTATCCACGATAACATTGACGAAGGATTCAAATGCAAATTAAAATATCTACATGACACTGCGACAGATGAGGAGACGCTTCGTGTGATTGTGAAGACTTGTCCAAAGTTGCAATCAATTTATTTAGACACTCCGGATACAGGCATTCTGCACATACTTAAGGATACGTTTTTACGAAAGATAAAGATCTACAAGTTCTCATGCAAGGAGCTATTAAATTCATTGGAGATAATAGGACGCAACTTAAGTCATCTCACAATGATCAAGGGAGATGGAAACCTAGACATAGGCAAGTTGACGAGGATATGCCCAATGTTAATCGATTTGGATTGTTACATGATGGACATGTTGTCGTATAGTTGTTTACGTCATTTTGATAATTTGGAGGGCCTAGAGATGCTAAGCAGTCCAATGAATAGCAGTGCATTAAAGAGTTTCATTTGCAACTCAACGACGTTGAAAAGACTGGCCGTCGATTCGGTTTCATTTGACGATGAGGACATTACGAGGTGCGTTTCCGATTTGAAATGGAGAAAATATCCTAACCGTATTGAATTGTTACAGCATTTTTGTTGAACATGACTTTTTGGAGCTCGAAGATGTATGGTTTACACTGGCGCCGAATTTAACGGTAACTTCTGTTGAGGTGAGCATAAGGCGGGAAAAAATATTATTTGTTATTTTGCTAAGAAAGGAAATCAAAGTTCGTGTACCTATTTCTATTTTATATAATGCACTCGTTAAATATCGGAAACTTATAGCCCTAGGTTTAAAGATAATTATAGTGCAACCCAAATACGTTTCGGAGAGTTTAAAATTATGCAGCTATAACAATATATAAAAAATAACGATTGGTATAATGTCAGTTTCTGGCGCAACTGGTCTGTATGCCAAGCTTTTCACACCCATTCGTAAAATAAAGGTACCTACTAATTTAATACCGAGTCCGACCTGCTGAAGTATGAAGCTTTCCAGTCCAGTTGTAATCACGGAGGATTCCAACGAGAATAACGGCATGTTAACACCCCTTCTGTGACAACTATCGTCTATCTCCACAACGATAACAAACTTTTGGTTTATCTGTCCGCATTTTAAAATTTTTATTGAAAATCGTGTGCACTTGTAGAGCCTTATCAGGACCGTTTTTTACACGAATATTTACCCGTGCAGCTGCTTCATTGGCAATAGCAATTTCGTATGCTTTTTTAAAATTAAACTCTTTTGTAGCGATTGGTCTAACACCATATACGATACGATCACGCACCATGTTCTCCAGCACTCCAGCTCCTGAAAGTTACAAAATTCACTCAGCATTCGAAGATGGTTGACTAGGTAACTCTGAAATTTATTCATTTTGTGTCTGTTGTCTTCTATGAAAATTGAATCGCTGTAGTTATACGGTTTTGATTTGTGCTGGAATGAAATGTGCATCCAGGTTTTCTATTATTTGTTTGAAGGTGAAATCCTTTGGTGTTTGGGCCTTTGGGGCCTTATTACACGATTTACGCCATTACATTTCCAAAGGCGTGTTCACCGCACAGCAGAAATTTATACATTTACGAGCTGCATAAATTTATCTGATTAAGTGAATACCCTTTATATGTTATAGGCTATATGTGTCCTCAATTACCAATATGTAGGTATTTTGTTCAGTAATTTTTTAAATCATCCTTAATGTTAATTTCGATTCGCCAGATAAAAGCACTTTTTCTTTCCCGAGATCACTTTTTTCGTTCGTTTGGTACAAAAAAAAGCAATCTTTTTCAGAGTCGAGAGCACTTTTGCGAATCTAGATTTTTTCTCAGAGTCGCTCGAGATTTACCAATACACTTACATATGATTTGACACTTGTTTGTTTACGTTTTATGGAAGTCGGTCGAAAAAGTTAGAGCTACTGAAAAACCCTCGGAAAAACCATATTAAAATAAATAATTTAAGCCAAAATTTGATAAATATGAAACAAATAATAGAGGTGTAAATTTCATCTTCATCATGTGGCACATATTCATAGGCGTCGTCGTCGTCCTCTTCGGATAATACTGGCTCGTCTTCGTCATACGAGTAATTTATGCAGTTGCAGTATTTGTTCTTTGCATGGGAGAAAAAGCATCGATTTTGCAATTTTGTGTAGGACGTGGGCCGTGGTGAACATACACTCGGAATATTTATTATGCGATTTCTTTTATAGTTATTTGAAAATGTATGGAAAGCTTGGAAGTTGCAACCACTCTAAGAAAAAAAAATCTTCACAACAAAAAAGGTAAACAACTTTTGGCTGGTGTGCCTGCCAACACCAACAAAAAAAAGCTCAGTATACTTCTTTTTGTTCGATTGGCCAGACGAAATCTAGAGAAATCTAAAAAAATCTCAGATTGCCAATCGAATTCAACATAATGGATAAGCGGGATATTGAAAATGACTGAATGAAAAAATGAATGAATGATGAATTTTTTAAATTGAAATTTTACCAGTTTCCTTCCTGAGTAGCTAGGTAGATGTTTTTTTTTTTATTTTTAGTTAAGTTATTTTTCTTCCAAATTGTCCTCGTCGCCCAAAATGTTATGCTTCTGAGTTGTTGTGTGTAGCTCATCTCTATCTCATCTCTTTTTATTTATTTGTTATCATAATGAACGTTAACTATAATACGACTTTCGACGAGTTCATCTAAATACAAAAAGCGATCTTGTTTTTGGGTGTGAAAGCAAATTTTATTTTTTTAAATTAATCACAATGTATTTTTTATTAGATACATTTTTTTTGTGTATACACAAATAAACATTATTTTCTTCTTACAGATTTTAATGGAAAGATGCCCAGAACTTCAAAGCATTGGCCAATTGAGCGGTTGGTCCTTAACTCCAGATGATCTTGCACTGATCCGTGGATTGCTGAAAAGTGGAAACTCCTGCCTTGTACTTTCTCCTACCAATTTGTTCCCCTAGCTAATTAAAAATAACAAGAAAGTGTTGAATCTAACATAATAAGTATCTCTCGATATTTCTCACTCTAAGTGATGACGTCTCTGATAAAAGCTTAAAAAATAGGTTTAAACAAAAATTAGCAACATTTTGTTCTACATCTATTGTGAGTACGTATGCATAGGAAGCGCACTTACGTTTTCAAAATTGTGTCTTCATTGCACTAATTTTCAAACCTTTCAATTGCATACAATTTACCGACATACAGTCATTTGAAATGCATTTTTTTGTATAATTTCCATAACTCTCGTTATGAAATGACTCCGGCTTAAATACATGTAATATGACTGATATTTGTTTAGACAAGTTTTTTACGAACTCTGCATAATTGGCGAGTGTTCAGGTAATTTTGACGTTTCTTACCTGTCTGCTAAATAAATAGCAAAAAACCAAACTAAAATCGCAAAAATATTGAACAAAAAAAAAACATACCCATAGAGTTATAGCAATAACTCACTTAAGTTCCAGATCGATTTAAATATCTGTTCTGTGTCAAAAGAGTCATAGATACCTATGTGGATGTGCATTTATATAAGAGCCGCGCATTCCTTAACAAATCCTTTTTTAATAATTTAAAAAAACTAACAATTCATTACCATAATTTAATACATATTGCAAGACCAAAAACAATAATTTGCCCGCAATTTTATTCTTATTTGCAGTCCGGTTCATTTGAATAGACGCACCAGATTTTTCTGTTTTAGATTTTGAATTGTTTCGTATTATGCGGATCAATGAGATAAAAGAAATCATTTAGCAGAAAAGTGCAAACGCAAGAATAACTCGATAAGCGATCTATAAGACTGCAGTCTCTTTTTCCTATAATATGCATTCTCCACGGTTCATTTTAATACTTGCAACTGCAATAAAGCCAAAAACAAAATTTTAATCGAAACTTTGGCGCGTCTATCCAAATGAACCGCACTGTTCTAACAAGAGGTGCATTTTTATTCAATTGTTTTTATGTTTGTTCTTTAATTTTTATATTTAAAAACAATGTTTTTAATAATAGTTAAACTAGGTACTTGAAACAAAATGAATGCAGGTACAAATATTGAATGTAATTCGATGAATGATGTTGGGTAGTATAAATACGATATGCTTCGTACAAAAGTTAAGATTTCGTTCGAAAAGGTCTCAAAATATCTACAACGGACTAAAATATGTCCTAATTTTAGCAAAATGCACTTCTTTCAGAAAATCGTTTTTATTATTTTTAATTTTATTTTCACTTTATTATTACAAATTTAATAACATATTTACGTTCTTACTTTTTTTTCAGAGGCTGCAATAATTATGAAGTTGGGAGTTAATTGAATACGTACATAATATTCTGCAGTAGATTAATATAAAATTATTGTTAAACGTACTTGTGATTGTGATCAATAAAATTGTAAAGACATATTTTCAATAACACGGGCTTAATTTCTTTAAAATACTGGTATACTTCTATGAAATGAAAATTTCATTTTCAATTTAATGGTTTAATTACGCTGAAAACGAGTGACATTTTTGAACGTTTCATATCGTATACAAATCAGTGAACAACTGACGGATTTTTCTTTACAATAAAGCAGGAGCTAAAAATTGATCATTAAGTTTTGCCCATCGATTCCTATTAATTTGAGTTTGCAGTTGCAGTGACATTGTACTTTTTTTTGTATGCCATTGAAGTTTTGCAAAACCGGCATTGAATTGTGTCTATTAGTATCAAAAGGGCGCATTGGCATGATAAGTGGAACTGAGAAAAACGCGGAAAACGTATTACGTCTAAACCGATCCACGAATAAAAGCAACAGTAATAATATGTTTTGTATAAGGCTTTCGCAGATCCATTTTTGAAACAAAAATATATATATTAAACTTATCTAGTTATTTGCAGCAACTAAAACTTTGAAAATGTTCCCTTTTGAATGGTACAGCTGGAAAAGTAACGTTTTGAAACTAAACTTTAAGAAAAGTACCCTTTTGAAAAATTATTACAAGACTGTGTTTGTATAGTTTTATACAATTTTATTAAAGACTTCAAAACATAAACTAAATTACATTCATTAAAGTTTCAGTGATTATTAAATAAATGTGCAAAACAAAACAAATAAAAAGTAAAAAAACAGTCCAAAAATTAGGAACTTCAACGTTGCATTTTCAGTAAAAGTAATTTCAGATTTTTTACACTTGAAAATCCGTGTCCTCTTCTTTCAACTCACATAAGTCACAATTTCAAAAGAAAAGCTACTTTTCTGCTCAGTACCGTAAAAATGGAAATGAGCCATTTTGATTCGAAGCAACTAATCTTTAGAAGGATATGTGACCTTTTGGTACGAATAGTTTATTTTATGGGAAATGTTACTGTTTGATTGATAGTCATCATGGAAAATGTTTTCGGTTAGCTAAATCAGTGTGAAATGAATCCGTTTGTTATTTCAGACACAAATAGGGCTACAGACATTTGTATGGAGAATCGAATGACATTTCTAACTTTTTTTTATAAAAAGTGGAGATGAGCCCTTTTGATAGTAATAGACACAATTGTAATAACATTAAACTTTCTTTATTACTGACGTATACAAGGGGATTTGACCTTATCATTGTAATTGTAGTATATTTAGATCCCTAAAATCATTTTTATCAGATCTTATCGGATCAGATTATTACTAAAAAGCAGTCATCTCCTATAAGATCTCTTTTGTCTCAAATATATAAAAACATTGTGGTCTGAAGGTTGTAAAACAAGTCTTTTAGTAGGTACATAAAAAAGGTGCAGGGAAATAAGTTCCCGGAAACTAAGTCCACTGAGGGACTCAGTTCCCACCTAGTGGGAAGTAAAACCACTTTAGTGAAGTGAACTTAGTTCCCACTAGGTAAGACATCAGTCTAGTATTCAGTTGAGCTTTCAATTTACTCGTGACGTTTCGACGTGATTAGTCGAAGGTTAGAAGATATACAGTGGCGCTCACTGTATCTACTAAAACTGACAACTGAACTGAAAACTTATGGGAATTCCATCAGTTTCAGTTAGTTTTGCATTTAGACATCAGTTTAACTAAAAGCTTAACTGAAAGCTTAACAACTGATAGCTCAACTGAAACTGAAACTGAAATGATCGTAATGGGGCTTGATTGACATTTTTTGTGACATATCTTTTCAACACTGACAAACAAGACAGTTATTTAGTGCAATTGACACACTGCAGACATACTGTCTACGCTACCCTATTGATTTAGCTTTTACTTAATTTTGGTCACGTTTCCTTTTCTTACTAGATTTATAAGAAATAATTGAATTTTAACTGATTGTTATCTCCGTTTCAAAATTGAAAATTGTTTTGAACGTATTTATTTGTCAGAAAACTAGCCGAAGATAGGAGCAGCAAACTTGAAATGAGCTACCACGTCGTAGCCTTAGCGTTAGCAGTTCGAATTTTTGAGGGAAGGAGTTTTACAATGTTACAATAGTCAGTTGCTGGAATACCAGGCAAAAACGTCTCAGTAGGAAATATTATTTTCGTTCATTAAAAATATTATTGATCAACGGCTAGCAGTTCAAAATGTACGTGTACCTAATGTTGAATTCGATTGGCAATCTGAGATTTTTTAAGATTTCTGTAGATTTCGTCTGGCCAATCGAACAAAAAGAAGTATACTGCGCTGTTCTTTGTTGGTGTTGGTGGTGTGGCTGCCAAAAGTTGTTTACCTTTTTTGTTGTGAAGATTTTTTTTTCATCATAATGTAAGTGTATTGGTAAATCTCGAGCGTCTCTGAGAAAAAATCTAGATTCGCAAAAGTGCTCTCGACTCTGAAAAAGATTGCTTTTTTTTGTACCAAACGAACGAAAAAAGTGATCTCGGGAAAGAATAAGTGCTTTTTTCTGGCGAATCGAAATTAACATAAAAATGCCATAACTCGCAGTGCTACCAAACCCTAATATTTACCACATCCAACTTCACTCGTATGACTCACTATGCATTGAACAAATTCAACGTACTGTCAGACTGTGCATCGCGTTGCTGGCTGACTGCAGTGAAATAATTTGTCTGCACCCATCAATAGTAAATAAAATACCGTACACCCAGAATTAACTAAATTTTCCCTAGTCAAATAAAATTATTTTACTCACTTTTGCACTTACAATAATTTTCTACTGTTAAGTTTCAAACTGTCCGAAAAGTCTGCGTGAAAACTGTTTTTGTTTTTCAAAGCTCGCTGTGTTGGAATTCGCATACTATTTTTGCGTTCCTTGGCGTTCATCAGCCGTCAATTCTCTACCCAGTCCGGTCCAGTCATCAAATTTGTGTCACCATCGCATACGTAATCCATCGCACATAATCGCCTCCAACTCTAGTGCGCAAAGTTTATCGCCCAGCACTCGGCCACGGCAAAAATTATACCGCAGGAAAAAAGAATTTGTCATATTTTTTTTTAATTTTATTTTTTTAACGCCCGTACCATACGAAACTATTCAATAATACAATTAAACAAAGTGCAGAAATATGATTTTACTAGAAATCAATAATCGGATTGTCGAAGAAACGCTTCTAGTTAAATTTCGGAATGCACTTGCTGGGTGAGTATATGAATAGAAAAAAAAAATTAAAATTAGATACGAGCAAAAGATGAATGAAAAAATTCAATAACCTGCACGCGGTCTGAAAGAGGTTGTGAACCGAAATTCTATTAATTTGTGTTAAATTTGCAACAGTTCACTTTTTAACAATTGCCTGATATGGAATACACTCCTTGAACTGTATATCAATTGGATTTTATATGATAATTCGGCATTTCCTACAACGGTGTCTGTATCTCATGATGGCAATGGTAGCCCCTCTCATCGTCACCCTGAAGCATTATTTGTTCGGTAATAGGTGACATAGTATTGTGGGGGTATTAAGGAGTCAATTGGGTCTTGTTGGCGGTGAAATGATGAGCTCACGCTCACTTGCACTTTACAAAGTATGTATGAATGCAAGCAACTTCCATATTAGGGGACAGATTTAATTTTTTCATAATTTCGACAGTCTTTATATTTGTGGAGCTACTATTTACAGCGATAAGAAATTTAGTTGAAGTGAAAGCCAGTGATAAGGATTGAGTATGGAGTACCTATATCAGTTTTTCGTCTGTTTATGGTGGTGACTAATTTTCTCTAACAAGTTTTCGATAAAGAACCTTATTTGTTGTTATTGTAGCTTTATATAGGTGTGGCTGCTTTTAATTTGCTATAATATATCATTCTTCCAAGAGTGTGGTTGGACTACGCGCTTATCGTGCCAACAATATCTGCTTTATATTCAGTGCATTGCCATAACAAGAAAAGCGCTTTGCCAATCTTGTGGAAATCAGCGAAACGTGAAATTTTTCTTAACTCAAGTTAACAGGCAGTACATTACAATTGTGTTTTGCTTGGGGAAATCGGTCGTTGAGTAGTATGGGGAAGAATTTCTTCCCGAACAGAACAACGTCAAGAAATAAAAAAGCGCATGCGAGTTCGATTAACTAGAAGAATGCTTCTTTTTTGGCGCAAACAGTATTTATATGTTTTGTTGGGAACGTTATACGTTTTTTGTTGATTTGATTCTTGTTGTAACCACCATTGGCCTACACTAGTTCTGTTGACGAAGTTAATGACTTCTAAACCACATGAACAATGCTAGAAAAAATATGTCAAATATCAATATTATCGTCAGCAAATGTTTGTAATCCATTTGGACGGTTGACATTTAAGACAAGCTGGCAGGAAAATGTACCTATTCCTTCTTTCAGGTGGCAACAGACAGAAGAATATTTAGAGGTTCCATTGCATAACCTAAACGAGTGTCTTGCTTTTTTTAAGTTTATGTCCAATAAATCCACTGCCAGTTCAGCCATTAGACAGTTGTTCCTAATTTTCCTCTCAGGCTACGGATGCGTTACAGTGGATGCACACACCAGACCAAACAATCCTGTAGATTCTTACAAAACCGGTTACAGCGCAAGCATTTCGATTCTGAGAAGCTGCACGAGTTCGCCAAAACAAATTGATCGTTGGATTTAACTGAAGCGTTTATAAAAACTACGTACGGGCACCGACAAACAAAGTAAAATCACTTAAGCCGTGTGCATTAAATCTTACTTCTGTAAGATACGTGTTGAAATTCGAACTAAGCATTTGCTTGGCTAAAAGTGTGACAATGGCAACTGTCACGTACATACATAGTTCCTTTTTTGGGGGAAAACATTAAAATGAAAGAGTTGCTAAAATATATAACTACCTTATTAAGAATAAAGTCCGCTACGATCATTGAAAGTATTCTTTCTGTTGTCACTCCCAATTTTGATAACAGAATTGGAAACAATTGTTTGAGTTGACCAAGCATACACTTTATTTGGGCGTCGTTCGCTTGCATACACTTTATTGTAATTTCCTTCAATACGGGATTGAGAATTGGGATTTGTTGCTTCAATTGTTAACGCCTGTGAAAGTCTGGATATCCTAAATGTAACTTAGCAGCTGTTTAATTAGATGCTCGAAAGAGCATCATGCCTAAACTGTTCATCCAACCTAATAGTCTGCATTTCAATGTGTGAAACGAACAATAACAACAAGATGGGAATTTAAATTTACAATCAAAACAGTGAAAACTTACCAGCCTTATATTTTGTTACTAGCTGTGAGCGCAACTTTGTTCGCATCCACCATCTGACAAATACATTCGAACAATTTGTTCGTCAGCATCAACTGTAATCGTAGCCTTACCTTAATTGTGGTGCGTGATCGGTCATTTTCGAATTGGAACAGATCATTCTGACTTGATGAATGTCTCTGATGAAAACATACAAGTAGCTGTTTGTATCGTTTATTTTTAATGAAATATCTGATAATAATTGGAAGTTTAAAATAAATTATAAAATCGCTTTTAACTCACTGCTCATGGGTAAAGCTATTTCTTAAGTCATTTGTCAGAATTCGAAACTAATTGACTGCAGTTTTGGACAGATACATACCTTGGCCCAAAGTCATACATACTCCATTTGTCACCCAATTTGAGACATATGATTTCTCTTGTGGTAAGAGTGAGCTTGAGTCAAATTGGCTACATTGTTGCCTTTTCTTGTTTTGCGATGCAATTGACTTCCAGAAGAGTGTATGACAGTTTCTTACTGCATTGATATTATCGTCGATGGAGCTTTCTCCATCTTTTGTTTGGATGATTAACCCTTCGTACTACATATCAACTGAATGATTCACAACTTACTTTACAATCGTCGCATAATATATCACAATCTGTACCTTTTACAGTGTAAAATAAGTTTGTAATGTGTGTTTAAACTTTTAGCTTAAAAGCCGAGTCAATTGATGTCACAATAGCAGATTTCGATGGTGTTTTATTTCACATATCCAATGTGAACGGTGATAAGACGAAAGTTAGGGTAAGTTCAGTCGGGGAAAAAAACCAACATTGTCCTCAATCAGTTTTACTAACGTACTTTTCATTTAATTTTCAGACAAGCATTGCCTTAAAGTTCTATAAACAATTACAAGAGCACGGAGCTGATGAACTCTTAAAGCGAGAGTATGACAGTTTGCTCACAGACACTGAGGAAGGTGAAGGCTTTTAAAATACCGTCCCTTTGTTGCGAAACTAACATTTGCCTCTTTTTAGGTTACAATGTCTCAGTACTTATTAATTTAGATAATATACCATCAGACTGGGAAGCGATTGCTCATAAGATTGGTCTTTTAAAAAGAAACTGTTTCGCATCGGTTTTTGAGAAATATTTCGATTTTCAAGAACAGGGCGAAGAAGGCCAAAAACAAGCGGTTATCAATTATCGTACGGATGAAACATTGTAAGTGAAAATATGAACAACATTTTGTTCGTGTTAATTATTTTATTTGATTTGCTTTAGATATGTTGAGGCGAAACCAGATCGAGTCACAGTTGTTTTTAGTACTATATTCCGTGATGAGGACGATGTAGTCATAGGAAAAGTGTTCATGCAGGAATTGAGAGAAGGTCGACGAGCATCGCATACAGCGCCCCAAGTATTATTCTCCCATCGAGAACCGCCATTAGAGCTGGCAAATTCGGATGCTAAAGTTGGCGACAATATTGGCTATGTTACGTTTGGTAAGTTGATTCAAATTGTATTAAAAATATGTTTCTAAAGGTCGCTTCAATACTATGTTTAGTTTATGCTTAATTATTAAAATGCAGTCGACGCGTCGAAACATACAAATTTGTATCTCAAATGTTACCTACATATTTTTGTCCGATCGGCATTTTGAATATACATAGTACTATAATTTTCTATCATATGACTTTGTGCCATTAGAACAATTTTGACTCTGGAGCTACAAGTGGGATGATTCTGAATACATACTTCGATTTGTCTGTGAAGTACTCCTAGAAAAAGTGTCTGCAAACGGCGTCCTGGATAAACCATCATTTTATACCAGATGACTTGTGTTTGTGCAC
The DNA here is from genome assembly GCA_949372485.1 of Cheilosia soror. Classification (NCBI taxonomy): domain Eukaryota; kingdom Metazoa; phylum Arthropoda; class Insecta; order Diptera; family Syrphidae; genus Cheilosia; species Cheilosia soror. Next base: position 126,639,946 of record OX443561.1, read on the forward strand.
ATTCAACTCGCACTAGTATCCGAATATGGAATTTAAAGTGGGATGCTTTTGTATTATTCCTTCGACTCGTCTCTCAAATACTCCTAGAAAAAGTGTCTGCAAACGGCATCCTGGATAAACCATCATTTTATACCAGATGACTTGTGTTTGTGCACATTCAGCTCGCCCTAGTATCCGAATATGGAGTTTAAAGTGGGATGCTTCTGAAATATTCCTTCGACTCGTCTCTCAAATACTCCTAGAAAAAGTGTCTGCAAACGGCATCCTGGATAAACCATCATTTTATACCAGATGACTTGTGTTTGTGCACATTCAACTCGCCCTAGTATCCGAATATGGAGTTTAAAGTGGGATGCTTTTGTATTATTCCTTCGACTCGTCTCTCAAATACTCCTAGAAAAAGTGTCTGCAAACGGCATCCTGGATAAACCATCATTTTATACCAGATGACTTGTGTTTGTACACATTCAACTCGCCCTAGTATCCGAATATGGAGTTTAAAGTGGGATGCTTCTGAAATATTCCTTCGACTCGTCTCTCAAATACTCCTAGAAAAAGTGTCTGCAAACGGCATCCTGGATAAACCATCATTTTATACCAGATGACTTGTGTTTGTGCACATTCAACTCGCCCCAGTATCCGAATATGGAGTTTAAAGTGGGATGCTTCTGAAATATTCCTTCGACTCGTCTCTCAAATACTCCTAGAAAAAGCGTCTGCAAACGGCATCCTGAATAAACCATCATTTTATACCAGATGACTTGTGTTTGTACACATTCAACTCGCCCTAGTATCCGAATATGGAGTTTAAAGTGGGATGCTTCTGAAATATTCCTTCGACTCGTCTCTCAAATACTCCTAGAAAAAGTGTCTGCAAACGGCATCCTGGATAAACCATCATTTTATACCAGATGACTTGTGTTTGTACACATTCAACTCGCCCTAGTATCCGAATATGGAGTTTAAAGTGGGATGCTTCTGAAATATTCCTTCGACTCGTCTCTCAAATACTCCTAGAAAAAGTGTCTGCAAACGGCATCCTGGATAAACCATCATTTTATACCAGATGACTTGTGTTTGTGCACATTCAACTCGCCCCAGTATCCGAATATGGAGTTTAAAGTGGGATGCTTCTGAAATATTCCTTCGACTCGTCTCTCAAATACTCCTAGAAAAAGCGTCTGCAAACGGCATCCTGAATAAACCATCATTTTATACCAGATGACTTGTGTTTGTACACATTCAACTCGCCCCAGTATCCGAATATGGAGTTTAAAGTGGGATGCTTCTGAAATATTCCTTCGACTCGTCTCTCAAATACTCCTAGAAAAAGTGTCTGCAAACGGCATCCTGGATAAACCATCATTTTATACCAGATGACTTGTGTTTGTACACATTCAACTCGCCCTAGTATCCGAATATGGAGTTTAAAGTGGGATGCTTCTGAAATATTCCTTCGACTCGTCTCTCAAATACTCCTAGAAAAAGTGTCTGCAAACGGCATCCTGGATAAACCATCATTTTATACCAGATGACTTGTGTTTGTACACATTCAACTCGCCCTAGTATCCGAATATGGAGTTTAAAGTGGGATGCTTCTGAAATATTCCTTCGACTCGTCTCTCAAATACTCCTAGAAAAAGTGTCTGCAAACGGCATCCTGGATAAACCATCATTTTATACCAGATGACTTGTGTTTGTGCACATTCAACTCGCCCCAGTATCCGAATATGGAGTTTAAAGTGGGATGCTTCTGAAATATTCCTTCGACTCGTCTCTCAAATACTCCTAGAAAAAGCGTCTGCAAACGGCATCCTGAATAAACCATCATTTTATACCAGATGACTTGTGTTTGTACACATTCAACTCGCCCTAGTATCCGAATATGGAGTTTAAAGTGGGATGCTTCTGAAATATTCCTTCGACTCGTCTCTCAAATACTCCTAGAAAAAGTGTCTGCAAACGGCATCCTGGATAAACCATCATTTTATACCAGATGACTTGTGTTTGTACACATTCAACTCGCCCTAGTATCCGAATATGGAGTTTAAAGTGGGATGCTTCTGAAATATTCCTTCGACTCGTCTCTCAAATACTCCTAGAAAAAGTGTCTGCAAACGGCATCCTGGATAAACCATCATTTTATACCAGATGACTTGTGTTTGTACACATTCAACTCGCCCTAGTATCCGAATATGGAGTTTAAAGTGGGATGCTTCTGAAATATTCCTTCGACTCGTCTCTCAAATACTCCTAGAAAAAGCGTCTGCAAACGGCATCCTGGATAAACCATCATTTTATACCAGATGACTTGTGTTTGTACACATTCAACTCGCCCTAGTATCCGAATATGGAGTTTAAAGTGGGATGCTTCTGAAATATTCCTTCGACTCGTCTCTCAAATACTCCTAGAAAAAGTGTCTGCAAACGGCATCCTGGATAAACCATCATTTTATACCAGATGACTTGTGTTTGTGCACATTCAACTCGCCCCAGTATCCGAATATGGAGTTTAAAGTGGGATGCTTCTGAAATATTCCTTCGACTCGTCTCTCAAATACTCCTAGAAAAAGCGTCTGCAAACGGCATCCTGGATAAACCATCATTTTATACCAGATGACTTGTGTTTGTACACATTCAACTCGCCCTAGTATCCGAATATGGAGTTTAAAGTGGGATGCTTCTGAAATATTCCTTCGACTCGTCTCTCAAATACTCCTAGAAAAAGTGTCTGCAAACGGCATCCTGGATAAACCATCATTTTATACCAGATGACTTGTGTTTGTGCACATTCAACTCGCCCCAGTATCCGAATATGGAGTTTAAAGTGGGATGCTTCTGAAATATTCCTTCGACTCGTCTCTCAAATACTCCTAGAAAAAGTGTCTGCAAACGGCATCCTGGATAAACCATTATTTTATATCAGATGACTTGTGTTTGTGCACATTCAACTCGCCCCAGTATCCGAATATGGAGTTTAAAGTGGGATGCTTCTGAAATATTCCTTCGACTCGTCTCTCAAATACTCCTAGAAAAAGTGTCTGCAAACGGCATCCTGGATAAACCATTATTTTATATCAGATGACTTGTGTTTGTACACATTCAACTCGCCCCCAGTATCCGAATATGGAGTTTAAAGTGGGATGCTTCTGAATTATTCCTTCAACTCGTCTCTCAAATACTCCTAGAAAAAGCGTCTGCAAACGGCATCCTGGATAAACCATCATTTTATACCAGATGACTTGTGTTTGTGCACATTCAACTCGCCCTAGTATCCGAATATGGAGTTTAAAGTGGGATGCTTCTGAATTTTTCCCTCGACTCGTCTCTCAAATACTCCTAGAAAAAGTGTCTGAAAACGGCATCCTGGATAAACCATCATTTTATACCAGATGACTTGTGTTTGTGCACATTCAACTCGCCCTATTATCCGAATATGGAGTTTAAAGTGGGATGCTTCTGAAATATTCGTTCGACTCGTCTCTCAAATACTCCTAGAAAAAGCGTCTGCAAACGGCATCCTGGATAAACCATAATTTTATACCAGATGACTTGTGTTTGTGCACATTCAACTCGCCCTAGTATCCAAATATGGAGTTTAAAGTGGGATGCTTCTGAATTTTTCCCTCGACTCGTCTCTCAAATACTCCTAGAAAAAGCGTCTGCAAACGGCATCCTGGATAAACTATAATTTTATATCAGATGACTTGTGTTTGTGCACATTCAACTCGCCCCAGTATCCGAATATGGACTTTAAAGTGGGATGCTTCTGAAATATTCCTTCGACTCGTCTCTCAAATACTCCTAGAGAAAGTGTCTGCAAACGGCATCCTGGATAAACTATCATTTTATATCAGATGACTTGTGTTTGTGCACATTCAACTCGCCCTAGTATCCGAATATGGAGTTTAAAGTGGGATGCTTCTGAAATATTCGTTCGACTCGTCTCTCAAATACTCCTAGAAAAAGCGTCTGCAAACGGCATCCTGGATAAACCATAATTTTATACCAGATGACTTGTGTTTGTGCACATTCAACTCGCCCTAGTATCCGAATATGGAGTTTAAAGTGGGATGCTTCTGAAATATTCGTTCGACTCGTCTCTCAAATACTCCTAGAAAAAGCGTCTGCAAACGGCATCCTGGATAAACCATAATTTTATACCAGATGACTTGTGTTTGTGCACATTCAACTCGCCCTAGTATCCGAATATGGAGTTTAAAGTGGGATGCTTCTGAAATATTCCTTCGACTCGTCTCTCAAATACTCCTAGAAAAAGTGTCTGCAAACGGCATCCTGGATAAACCATTATTTTATATCAGATGACTTGTGTTTGTGCACATTCAACTCGCCCCAGTATCCGAATATGGAGTTTAAAGTGGGATGCTTCTGAAATATTCCTTCGACTCGTCTCTCAAATACTCCTAGAAAAAGTGTCTGCAAACGGCATCCTGGATAAACCATTATTTTATATCAGATGACTTGTGTTTGTGCACATTCAACTCGCCCTAGTATCCGAATATGGAGTTTAAAGTGGGATGCTTCTGAATTTTTCCCTCGACTCGTCTCTCAAATACTCCTAGAAAAAGCGTCTGCAAACGGCATCCTGGATAAACTATAATTTTATATCAGATGACTTGTGTTTGTACACATTCAACTCGCCCTAGTATCCGAATATGGAGTTTAAAGTGGGATGCTTCTGAAATATTCCTTCGACTCGTCTCTCAAATACTCCTAGAAAAAGTGTCTGCAAACGGCATCCTGGATAAACCATTATTTTATATCAGATGACTTGTGTTTGTGCACATTCAACTCGCCCCAGTATCCGAATATGGAGTTTAAAGTGGGATGCTTCTGAAATATTCGTTCGACTCGTCTCTCAAATACTCCTAGAAAAAGTGTCTGCAAACGGCATCCTGGATAAACCATTATTTTATATCAGATGACTTGTGTTTGTGCACATTCAACTCGCCCCAGTATCCGAATATGGAGTTTAAAGTGGGATGCTTCTGAAATATTCCTTCGACTCGTCTCTCAAATACTCCTAGAAAAAGTGTCTGCAAACGGCATCCTGGATAAACCATTATTTTATATCAGATGACTTGTGTTTGTGCACATTCAACTCGCCCCAGTATCCGAATATGGAGTTTAAAGTGGGATGCTTCTGAATTATTCCTTCAACTCGTCTCTCAAATACTCCTAGAAAAAGTGTCTGCAAACGGCATCCTGGATAAACCATCATTTTATCCCAGATGACTTGTGTTTGTGCACATTCAACTCGCCCTAGTATCCGAATATGGAGTTTAAAGTGGGATGCTTCTGAAATATTCCTTCGACTCGTCTCTCAAATACTCCTAGAAAAAGTGTCTGCAAACGGCATCCTGGATAAACCATTATTTTATATCAGATGACTTGTGTTTGTGCACATTCAACTCGCCCCAGTATCCGAATATGGAGTTTAAAGTGGGATGCTTCTGAATTATTCCTTCAACTCGTCTCTCAAATACTCCTAGAAAAAGTGTCTGCAAACGGCATCCTGGATAAACCATCATTTTATCCCAGATGACTTGTGTTTGTGCACATTCAACTCGCCCTAGTATCCGAATATGGAGTTTAAAGTGGGATGCTTCTGAAATATTCCTTCGACTCGTCTCTCAAATACTCCTAGAAAAAGTGTCTGCAAACGGCATCCTGGATAAACCATTATTTTATATCAGATGACTTGTGTTTGTGCACATTCAACTCGCCCCAGTATCCGAATATGGAGTTTAAAGTGGGATGCTTCTGAAATATTCCTTCGACTCGTCTCTCAAATACTCCTAGAAAAAGTGTCTGCAAACGGCATCCTGGATAAACCATTATTTTATATCAGATGACTTGTGTTTGTGCACATTCAACTCGCCCCAGTATCCGAATATGGAGTTTAAAGTGGGATGCTTCTGAATTATTCCTTCAACTCGTCTCTCAAATACTCCTAGAAAAAGTGTCTGCAAACGGCATCCTGGATAAACCATCATTTTATCCCAGATGACTTGTGTTTGTGCACATTCAACTCGCCCTAGTATCCGAATATGGAGTTTAAAGTGGGATGCTTCTGAAATATTCCTTCGACTCGTCTCTCAAATACTCCTAGAAAAAGTGTCTGCAAACGGCATCCTGGATAAACCATTATTTTATATCAGATGACTTGTGTTTGTGCACATTCAACTCGCCCCAGTATCCGAATATGGAGTTTAAAGTGGGATGCTTCTGAAATATTCCTTCGACTCGTCTCTCAAATACTCCTAGAAAAAGTGTCTGCAAACGGCATCCTGGATAAACCATCATTTTATACCAGATGACTTGTGTTTGTGCACATTCAACTCGCCCTAGTATCCGAATATGGAGTTTAAAGTGGGATGCTTCTGAATTTTTCCCTCGACTCGTCTCTCAAATACTCCTAGAAAAAGTGTCTGCAAACGGCATCCTGGATAATCCATTATTTTATATCAGATGACTTGTGTTTGTGCACATTCAACTCGCCCCAGTATCCGAATATGGAGTTTAAAGTGGGATGCTTCTGAAATATTCCTTCGACTCGTCTCTCAAATACTCCTAGAAAAAGTGTCTGCAAACGGCATCCTGGATAAACCATTATTTTATATCAGATGACTTGTGTTTGTACACATTCAACTCGCCCTAGTATCCGAATATGGAGTTTAAAGTGGGATGCTTCTGAAATATTCCTTCGACTCGTCTCTCAAATACTCCTAGAAAAAGCGTCTGCAAACGGCATCCTGGATAAACCATCATTTTATGCCAGATGACTTGTGTTTGTGCACATTCAACTCGCCCTAGTATCCGAATATGGAGTTTAAAGTGGGATGCTTCTGAATTTTTCCCTCGACTCGTCTCTCAAATACTAGTAGAAAAAGTGTCTGCAAACGGCATCCTGGATAAACCATCATTTTATACCAGATGACTTGTGTTTGTGTGAATATGGAGTTTAAAGTGGGATGCTTCTGAATTATTCCTTCGACTCGTCTCTCAAATACTCCTAGAAAAAGTGTCTGCAAACGGCATCCTGGATAAACCATCATTTTATACCAGATGACTTGTGTTTGTGTGAATATGGAGTTTAAAGTGGGATGCTTCTGAATTATTCCTTCGACTCGTCTCTCAAATACTCCTAGAAAAAGTGTCTGCAAACGGCATCCTGGATAAACCATCATTTTATACCAGATGACTTGTGTTTGTGCACATTGAGCTTATTTTAATATTGGTGTCTTTTTTTTTTTACTTTTTGCTTGATTTAATTTGAAGCGACCTACTTATGTTAATGATTTTAATTTCTTATTTTGTTTAAATGGTAATTAATTCTCATGACTTCTTTCAGTTTTGTTCCCCCGCCACACAAACAAGGAAACTAGAGATAACACTATTAATTTAATCCATATGTTCCGTGACTACTTGCATTATCACATTAAGGTACAATTCTGCTTATTCTCGTGACTGTGTGTTAACAATGATTTTAATTTCAGTGTTCAAAAGCTTACATCCACTCGAGGATGAGAGCAAAAACCTCAGATTTCCTTAAAGTTCTGAATCGTGCTCGACCAGAGATGAAACCTGCAGAAAAGAAAACTATAACGTACGTTTTACTTTTACCTTTTCTTTATTTGTCCTTTAACTTTCAATCAATTCATTTGCAGGGGGAGGACATTTATTCGAAAAGAATGATTTATGGACATTGTCTAGTTGTTTTTTATTATGTATTAATGTATTAATAATTATTAAATAATTAAAAAGAGAAACGAAAGAATTCTAATAGAAAAAAGCAAGAAAAAAAAACCCAAAAACAAAACAACTAATATATAAGTATTCCAAGAACGTTAAAACTACATGCAAGTAAAAAGTTGATATAAAAAAACATTTATAGACATTTTAAGAAAAACAAAACAAGATTTTGAACAAATTGTTAATGGGAGTGATCCATTTATCGGCCAAATAGCATTCTGGAGCGCAATAAGGACAACCGATACAAGAGAAAAAAACAAAGAACAATGCTGCCCAAAAATGATCCAATTAAAACAACAAACAAAATAAAGTGAAATTATTCAAACCGAACTTAGCGTAGTGTGTTTTCATTGTTTGTACACTGCTTTGCATAAATATTTTTCTTTTTAACATATCATAATATATCTTTGTATAGTTCTTTTCAGTTATACGTTTGTGTACATTTTGTGATATAGTACTTTTTTTAAAACTTGATTTCTACCTATGTTTCCTTTTTTTGTATACACGTTTTCATTTTTCTCCTTTTTATATATTAAAAATAATTACTCTGTACTACATGATTTATAATTTAAACTGGATTCTGTATTGTGTTGGCATATTTGTAATCATCTCGCATTAGATTCTCCTTGCTGTTGTGATGGGAAAGATAGTCCGATTGGATTCTGGCAAGAGCTGTAAGGTATGATGGAAAAATTGTATCAAAAATATTACATTAGATTTTTAATATGTAACAACAAAATAAAGCATATTTATGCGCCATTGCCCCCAAACATTATTCCTGTTACCGACGTACACTACACAGTACCTACACATCCTATCAAAGAATTCGTTGTACTAGGAATTTCGCTATGAAATCTGAAAACACTACTCAATGAAACAGTTCTCACGGGTACTTAAAGTAAGTTTAAAATAAATAGGTGGCGCAACAGGCGGGTAGACTAGATACCCTAGGCCTAGCTTCTCGCTTAGCTTCTCTGAACTGAGCGTGCTCAGAGCGCTTTATGAAACACACTTGAGCACTTAGCTGTCATATGGCTATCTGTCATTAAGTTTATTTACAAATTCGACAGGGTACTTTTGGTGAATCAAAAAAACAAACAAAAATATAAAGCAAAATGGTTAAACTAATTATTGTGAAGGAAGCATTTAATTTATTCTTCGAAGAAAATGAGGAAGAATATTGTGAAGTAAATAGTTTGAGAAAAATTGCAAAAAATAGAAACTACGAAGTGTCTATTCTATATAGAATAGACAGACGTTCATTTTGACAGATTTTGTACTGAACTGACGTTTACCGATGTTCGGGACACGACTACGTAATCAACGTAACGTAATCCTCTTTTCATTAAAAACTCTTTCAGCTAGGTTCCAGAAATCGAGTGAAATCGAAATTGCAAATCGAGTGAATTCGTTTCAGTGTTCTGCATTTCAAGCGATTTGGAAACTCCGAAATTTTTTCGAAATCACAATCTCACTTTGTCTCAATTCTGAAAATTTTGAAATCGAAATCGAATACAGTGAAAGGTAGAGCACAAAAATTAATTTCCGATTTCATTTCGAGTGAAAGTGAAATGTGGAACCTAGCAGTTTATAAATATAAAAGTTGGATCCTAAACGTACGGCATATACTGGAGTTTACTGCTAGGTTCCACATTTCACTTTCACTCGAAATGAAATCTAAAATGATTTTTTGCGTTCTACATTTCACTGTATTCGATTTAGATTTCAAAATTTTCGGAATTCAGATAAAATGAAATTGTGATTTCGAAAAAAATTCCGAGTTTCCGAATCGCTCGAAATGCAGAACACTTAAAACGAATTCACTCGATTTGCAATTTCGATTCCACTCGATTTCTGGAACCCAGCTGTTAGAGTCCTTGCCGCGAGCGTAGCGAGCCACATTTCCCAACTTGACGCAATATAAACTTTGACATTTCGTTACGTACCCGTGTCCCGAACAACGGGCGAATAGCAACAGCCTAGAAACTATGCGGAAGATGTTGTTCCAAGGTTTTCGGATAAAACTTGTTACGGCACCCTGTGTCTGGCAAAAAAATAAGAAAATAAAAAACAAACAGGTCCCCCTAGCTGTCACTCTTGCTGTCATCCATATTTGAATGTTGTGTTGGAAAAACTTAGATTTGAGAAATGGAGGGTGTACCCTAGTGGCGACAATTTGAACCCTACTAGACATACAAATTTGACAGATCAGCGAAAAAATATATGGAAAAGAAGCTAAGCGCCACTAAATAATTAAATATTGTGAATAATAAATACATTTTTCAAGTAAAAACATAAAAGTAAATGCCTAACTAGTTTACGCTAATGGAAACTAAAGAAAAAGTGTTGGATCGAGCGTCGCAATGTGGTGCAACTCATATAGACAAAATGGTTTAACCATTAACAAGATTCTTAGTTTGATTTCGTTGGGTTTTAAAGTCATCGAGGATGCATTTATGACCAGACCAGTTACCTAACTCTTTCCTGGATCTTGTATCACACCTATAACATAGACCCACCCAGCCTTGACAGCTCTTCCCCTTCCCAAATGGAGCGTTTTATGCCTCTAAAATATTCTGCAATATCGCAGATGGTTATCGAGAAATTCGGAGATAAATCTCAGTTAGTTGGGTCCGCTATTGCTATTTGGGATAATGCTGCATAATAGATGGAATATTAACAATAATTTGAAGAACTTTAAGCAGTTAAAACAGAGTCTTATCCAAAAAACAAAATTGTTTACACGAAACCAAAACAAGTTTTTCATTCCACCTTTAAACGATTTAAACATAATTTTATGTTCCCGGAATTATTTTATTTTTCATAAACAATACTTGAATTTTAGACCGACAAGGCGTTTACCTCGATTAAAATAGTTTTTCATTTATAAAATAAATAAATTATCTGTACAAAAATACACGTACCGCTTACCGATGGCAGATTTCTGTATGTCTGATAGGGTTCTTTTCTTCACTACCAGATATCGCAGGCCAACTTGTACATTTGTCAATAGCTAGGGCAATTATCAAAGGTACAAACCACCGATGGTTTCACTCAATAGCGGAAAAGAAGCATCGGATGATGGAATCTAGAGGGATTTTGATAGGGTGATGTTGCGGTGCTCAAAGTCAAAGAACTACGAAACAGTAGTAATTATTTGAAAACCAAACGCTACAGAGGCAACAAGTCTCCGTCGGGCAGTGCTAGTGAACGTTTTTTTTATAAAGTCCTTAACAAGGCAGTTTTTTTTTTTGTTATTTAATATAAAATCATATAAGTGGTGAGTGAATATTTGTAGTTTTTGATAGAAATGTTTATAAGAATATGTGTTTTTGTTTTTACATGGCGAATCTAGGCGGCCACTGACTTATGTACATACAGTCGTGGTCGCCAAAATTTGAAGAAGTGAGAGCCAAACATTGCGCGTAAACCTCCCTTTGGTGGTACAAGATACATTTTGAATGTGGACAAATAACTGAAGAGCCTTTACCAGCGGGTCCCATTAAATTAATGCCGCTGTCCTTCAGCCACATATTTATCTACACAAAACAATCATAAAGATAGATATACGAAGCCACCACTAACAAAGCACGAGGAGAAAACATAAAATTGTTCGAAAGACACCTAAGTTTATGCAATTACTAGCACCACCAATTGCCCATGCGACTAAGTGCAGAAAATTCTGTTTGGCTATATTAATTGTTGATTTACATAGTTTATTAAGTTGTATTTGTTAAAAATTTCCCTTACGGGACACTTCATTTATGTTTGCTAGTTGTTACCTTTTTGTTAATTAAGAGTCTCTAATTGTTATTTATTTTGTGATAGGTTTAGTTTTCATCGGGTTGTGTTGTAGTTATTCGGTCAATTCCGTCGCGTTCCCCCCTAAAAGGAGCTCTTTATAGGCAGGTACCGCAAAATAGTAGCTTAACTTTACGTGACCCGGAAAAAGAAGTAGGTAAGGAACGAAAACTAGGCCTAATATATTCGAGTATTTATTGTTTAATCTAGATGTTAGTACAGTTTTCTGACAGAGGTAACACAGTGGGTAAATTAAGTTAGTATAAGAACAAAAATGAATAAATCATTAGTCACGTCGGAGGATGAAGATTTTTTTATTCAAACACCTAAGGGTTTGATGACGTGTTAAGCATCTTATTGCAGGGGGTGCAAAGGGTGTACTAATGTTCATCCGTCGGTGAAATGGATTGACCTGCCGACAACGTCCGTTTTGGGGAAATCCAAAAATATGGCCACCGGGTTTCCAGGTGGGGAGGGAAATAACCAGCGCTGAATTCCAGCAACAGCGCCCCTCGATGTGGTGAAGTTCCGTCCGCTTTGGTGAAGGTAAGATATATGTACCTTGTCTTGGCATGATCTGTGTTTTTGTGGTAGGTTAGGTCGAGTTGTGGGGACAAGAACCACCCCATTCCGGCGAGCAGAGCCGTGCTACGCAAGCATGCCATGCTCCTCGCACTCGGCACTCTTTCAATTTCTTTTCCAATCCCATCCTAAAGTCCCGTCCACATCCTTGCTTCCTGTCATTTTTCTACTCCTAGCTCCCTCTATTCATCCCAAATAGGCCTATTACAAACTTTTAAACAACATTTTCGCATCAATCCAAATGTATTTGAAACCTTGTCCGTTGAATTACATGATATTGAGGAGCATAAATATGGGCCAGGCAGAAAGTTGACGCTGATAGAGAAGCAGTTAATGATAACCCTGTGGTATCTAGGAAACCCAGAATGTATGAGGTATGTTGTATGTAATAACATCATTATTTCTGTGACTTAAAAATGTTGCGTATTATAGATCAATTGCAGACAGATTTGGTGTGTGTATTGCCAATGTTTGGAGAATTATATCCAACAACTGCGACAACTTAATTCAACTGAATAGATCCAAAAGATATATTCATGGTACGTAATCGTTCCTATAAGCTGTTCGGAACATTTCTCCGACAATACGTAACGCATACCGGCTGTCTACGTTTCAGTGCGATGGGTTGCGTTTTTTGCACCTGGTTTTGACAGCCACACGTCAATTTTTCTCCGATGGTCTCCGACATCTGTTTCATCACGGAAAGATTTTAGTGAAAAAAATGCCTTGATGCACGTTCGGAAAACGGATACTTTGAACGTAAATTTAGTATCCGACTGGATTTGCTTTGCGGAGAAAAGTTCTCTCCGAACGGATACCATGAGAGGGCCGTCTATTTCTATACAATTTTATGCCAAGTCCGAACGGCTAAATTGAGAAGCTTTTTCAGCACAGTCATACTCTCGGATGTTTGTCAGACGTTCGCGAGAGGTGGCGCAGAAGAAGATGTAATTTCTGTTTTTCCGGGGATCACCTGGGGGTTTATTCCAAAATGCGCGGCGGATCGCTTTTCATGGCGGATTCGGATTGGTATTTTTGTATTTCTAAAAGCAATTCGATCCATTCAAAAGCGATAGCTCGTCACCTCAAAGTAACACAGTTCTATTAGCCATTTTTGAAAACAGGGGGCCAACTATGTAATTCGATTCTACAATCAAAATGTTCGAATTCGGAAGATTCGTACTCTGTAACCACAAACCAGTAAGAATAGACCGTCGACTCCTCCCACATAACGGACTTTGCCTACAAGCTGCCGGTGAGACCAGGATTTTTCATGTATTGGTGCTGTACAAAATCAAAGGGGCGCCATTAACGCACGCATACTTAAAAAATCCTGGTCGCATGGTATTGCATAGAAAAACATTGCCGCCATTAATTTTGACATTTACACGTATTCACAGACAGGGAAATTCTTTCCGGGGGGAATCGGGTAGGTGTACGGGAAGTCGGCGGTCTATCCTTACTGGTTTGTGTCTGTAACTCTATAGCCAGCGCTCATATTCGAAAATCGAACGGACCTCGAATTGTCTATTTTTTTTTGGTACTACCTAATCCTAAAGTACCTACTAAGCTTTTATCCACAACGGACTCCATGTCTAAATTTAGCTAGGGATTTAGCTAATGAGCAGCTCAAATTTATACCCCTATTATGGAAGACAACTACAACCGAACAAAGGTTGTCTTTCTCCAATTGGTATTATCGATTACAACTAGTTGTCTGTCAAAGGACAACCATCACCCTATGAGTAGACAACAAATAAAATGGTTGTCTTTTCAGTTGAGTGCCCGTATTATATAATGTTAATTTCGATTCGCCAGAAAAAAGCACTCTTTCTTTCCCGAGATCACTTTTTTCGTTCGTTTGGTACAAAAAAAAGCAATCTTTTTCAGAGTCGAGAGCACTTTTGCGAATCTAGATTTTTTCTCAGAGACGCTCGAGATTTACCAATACACTTTCATTATGATGAAAAAAAAATCTCCACAACAAAAAAGGGAAACAACTTTTGGCAGGCACACCACCAACACCAACAAAGAACAGCGCAGTATACTTCTTTTTGTTCGATTGGCCAGACGAAATCTAGAGAAATCTTAAAAAATCTCAGATTGCCAATCGAATTCAACATAAGACAACTGAGTTGTGTTAGAGTTGTCCAGAATGTCAAAATGAGACAACTGCTTTTAACCAGTTGTGTTGCATTTGTTGAACCAAAAAAATCGGCATTTTTAATGAAAAATGGACAAATAAATGCAAGTTTATCAACTAGAATATAACATAATATAAAAGGATAATAGAATGTGTGTTTTTAAATTTTAAAAATCACCAAACCAGAACAATTTGATCGGCTCATTGGGATTTTCCATAGGAACAACCAGGGGTAGGTTAGGTAGGCAGTTTGGTTCGAACAAAAAATATTGATGAGGAATTGGAGCTCAATAGCATAGAGCCACCTTCAAGGACAGCAAAAGAATTGCAATTCTTCACATTCGTTAGTAATGTGAAATAAGAATGTTTCTAAATACGAACTCCTAATTTGAAGTCATTACCCACTGCACTTCTGGTAACTTTCTCCTGCTAAGTAACGAAGAGCAAGCAAGAATGGGTGGAATTGCCGAAAAACGATGGCTGTTTCAAATAATAATTTATTTCGAGCAAATCTTACACGAATGCTTCCTTTAGTAAGCCTGAAATAACTAAAAACCTGAAACCGAAAGAAAGTTAGTATGCTAACTTTGTATTTGGGAATTTCTAATGGATCGGAGTGATCATGAATACTTTTTCTCTTTCGTAAAACATTACCAAATTCTCATCCTCCTCCTCCAAAAAATAAATCAACACTACTTCCCATTGTTTTTTTTACTTTCTCGTTTGAATTACAAATACTTTCTTCGTTCGATTTCAATTTTCACAAATAATTCCACAGAACTGACTTTTAACAGCTGATTTCGATTTTAATATGCTCCTAAAAGAAGGCAATTTATTTTCTAAAGACAACTGAAAAGAGTTGTCTTGCATAATACGAAAAATCTGTTTGGTTGTCTCAAAGTTGAGTTGTCATGAAGACAACACAACTAAGTTGAGTTGTTATCCATAATAGGCACTTTAGTTTCGCTCGAGCTGCGTACTAAGCTTAACTCTACATCAAGAACAAATAAAACAAACAATTTTCACACTGACGTCATTATGCATTTTTTTATATAAATACGGAGCATACTTAAAATTTGCTAATAATTTATTAAGAGCTTGGCAGCACTTAGATGCCGCATGACTTGCAACTGAAGTACATATATCCTTCTCACTTGCACTTTAAACATCAAAATACTTTTCACGCAACAACAAAAATTTACTTCGAACGTCACTTTTGCCAGGAAGAAGTTTACAAGTCGTAGAATCTCGGCCTAAAATATTTTTGTTAATATTCCATTGCATACATTTTATTCAAAAGAATGTCTGTGCCAGCATCTACGTCTGCTTCTAACGAAAAGAATAAGCCAAAGGGTGACTTAGGTATCCTAGAGGAGGATGACGAATTTGAGGAATTCCCTGCAGAAGGTTAGATTGAATATGCATAGCTTTGTTCAAAAGGCATTGTACTGTATTTTGCATATCATCAACAGATTTCAACTTGGATGAGGAGGACGACGATGGAAATAACGTATGGGAAGATAACTGGGATGATGACAATGTAGAAGATGATTTCAGTCAACAGTTAAAGATTCATCAAATTAGCAAGGCAATGGAAACGTAGGAAACTGTGATTCATATTCTGTTTTCAAAATACACAATTAAACCAATTGAACTTTTTCACAACATAAAATAAATTGTTGTATGTATGTACTTATATTTTGAAATGTACCTAGCAAAGGAATAGACAATTTAGAACACTGCGGTCAGAATGAGATAGTTTTCAACTACGTACTCTCATACAGCATACGAATGCATGCCATACAACATACCTCATCGAAAAATGGCGCCATGGTTTCTTGTTTCATTTTGTGTAATATACATATTCACCCCTATTCCCGTTGGCGTTTGTCGTAAACGCCTAATATTTCATTTCGGTTTTAAGTCAGAGTTTGTAACTTTTTTGAGACAAGCGATTTGAAAATACAGTGAACACATAGAAAAAGAAGCAAAATCGTTAACAAAAGTTTGAAAAAAATCTGAATATCGTTTTTATAACGTCACGACAAAAGAGTCGTATATGACAAACGCCAACGGGAATAGGGGTGATTTTCTTCTTTATTTTTTTGCAATTTTACAAAAGTGAACGCTCGCTACTCTATTAATGCCGGGAGCAATCTCTGCGATTCCTTTAACGTCGTTCTGGAAAAATTTGTCCGTAAATCGCATGCCAACATTGATGTTCACCGTCATTTCAAATACACCGCTATCGTGGAATCCGCCGGGGGAATTGTTCATTTTGGTATCGTTGCATCCGTAAAGTGAACAGTTACCCGAGTGGGTACTGTGAATAATTTTCACTGTATGGTTAAAAACGTTCAAATCGGAATTTTTCCCGAACGGGGAACTGTTCACTGCGGATTCGACGATACCAAAATATATAGTTCCCCCCCGGCGGATTCCACGATAGGGGTGATAGTTTGTCTCAAAACGCCGATGAATGATACGAGTCGCTTACGACAAACGCCAATGGAAATAGGGGTGATTATGCTGTCAGAAAGAAGCGATACAACATCGACTAATCTAATGAAATAACATAATAGAGCAGCTATAACTTTCAGGTCTTGGAGACTTTGGCCCTTAACTTGGCTATAACATCCTGAAAACGATATCACTTCAGAAATCACGCAAATTGCTGCCAATCACTGTTTTTTGGCCTAAAAAGGCATTTGAATAGCCAGGCATTATTAAGAAACTACATCATCCCAGTGCTGATAGTTGGCGAAGAAGCATTTAGAACATTAGGGTAGGGGGATGAAAATATCCTTGGTCGTTACGATGAGAATATTTAAAGAAGATTGAACAACGAACTCGCTGATCTAGAAACAGAAACCATTCAACATTTTTCTTCCAAATGTCTCGCCCTTCAGAAACGAACAAGCAAAAAAGGATCAGGTCGTTGGGCACCGTTATCCAACTCGGATGAAACGTGGAGATTGGAAACAGTATGAGACAGCGTCAGGCGTGAGGCAGCTCGAGCAGGATGAGACATGGGAGAGGATTCAAAAGGCGATAGACTTAGAGATCGGTGTAGGAATAAAAATAAGAGGGGTATCTCATTATGGGGCATTAACTCGGCCGGGGGCTATAGCAACATTTTCACCCTTCAAAACCGCGGGACCAGATGCAATGGAGAGTAGACGTAATTGTACCAAGGCTCAGGATGCCTTGCATGCCTAGCAATAGGCTAAATCCCGATTACATGGAGGGAGACAAAGGTGGTCTTCCTTCCAAACCAGGAAGAAAGGATTACACCGAAATTCCTTCAGACCAGTCAGCCTAACATGCTTTCTGTTAAAAACAATGGAAAGTGTGGTGGTGGACTATATGGAGAGTACGGCGCTTAAGATGTATCCTTTGAATAGTAGACAACAACAACATGCCTCTAGGGCAGGTATATCTAAAGAAACAGCACTACATCAAGTAGTACGCGCTGCGGAGAAAAAGCTAAATACCCGCGGCATTGCGATGACCACTATAATGGACATGGAAGATGCCTTCGATAAGATATGCTTTGAAAGTCTGAAACAAGCTTTGGAAAAACGTTAACAACTGGTGGTACGATGGGTGGACAATAGGTTAAATACAAGGGCGATAAATATCCAGAGCGGAACCTCAAAACTCCGAGGAAGGGTCAGCAGAGATTGCCCACAAGGAGGTGTTCTTTCATCTACACTGTGGACTCTCTTCTCGACAGACTTGAGGCAACTGGCATTCACACAGTGGTATATGTCGACGATATAGCAATAATGGCAAGAGGCAAATTCATAGACGTCACAGCGAATATCATGAGGAGTGCACTCAAAGTGGTTGAGCCGTGGTGTTGGAACAAGGACTCTGCATTAATGCGGAGAAAACAGATTTAATAATTTTCACTAGTAAGAAAAAAAATCTGGCATTTCAGCCCGACCAAGAAGGTTAAATATCTGGGAATAAACTTAGATACTGGACTTACTTGGAATTACCATATTGAGGAGAAGGTCCGGAATGCAAAAAAGGTACTACATCAGTGCAAACGTTTATGTGGACAGAGGTGGGGACTCTCTCCTAAGTCAGTATACTGGATGTATACGATGATTACTAGACCCAGTATCACCTACGCTTCGGTTGTATGGTAGGCCAAAGCCTCCCAAAAGACTGCTAAGAAGCACCTGGATAGGGTCCAGCGTTTAGCATGTATAGGAATTACAGCTGTAATACGCACAACACCAACATGCGCATTGGAAGTGATCTTAGGGATTTTACCGCTAGACTTATTTATTAAAAAAAACAGCGTCCCAAACAGCACTTCGTCTGCATTAAGGTGCTAAATGGCACAATAGGTGTACCATCTACGGACACAGGAGGATCCTGGAGCTTGTCAAAAACGAGATTAGGGACCTCAACATGCATATGGATAGTATAAGAAAAGTGCGTATTTTGGAAAGGAATCACAAAACTCGTATTAAGAATGGATTACTTCCAGAAAAGAGTAATGGTGAAATCGTCATTTTCACAGATGGATCCATGATGGAAGGGGGATCGGGGGCCGGAATCTTTTCAGAAGATCTGGAACTAGCCCATCACATTAGCCTCGGGAAACACACTTCAGTATACCAGGCTAAGATGATTGCTTTTCTAAAAAAGCTAAATAGTTGCGATATTATCTGGATGTGTAAATCATGCCTTAATCCAATGGTTAGTCGTGTAAGGAATACGTAATTTGAAATAGTAATTGTGATCTAGAGTGAGCGTCCTGCACTTCGTTTATATTTCTAGGCTGACAATTTTTTTTCACTGGGCTACTTGCGCAAAAATCTAAAAAACATCACAGAGTACGGTTAGGTCAGGTTCACATACATACCACAGAAGCGTATAAAGAAGGAGAAGACTATTCTTCACCTCTAATGCACATGCCTAGCCCTTTCAATTCGAAGAAAAACACTTCTAGGAGAATACTTCCTCGACAATCTCGGCGAACTCGCTTAAATAAGGACTAGGCGCCTCCAACGATAATATATATTTTATGCTCCTGATGGTTCAGCGGGTAGTTTTGAGATCATCAGATACTGTGGTATCTTTAGCCTAACGGTGGCTGCACTTTTTTTGGTCTACCACCAAACCTACCTTAACCTAACTGCAGTTGTTTTTATTTTGAATTGTATGATAAATGTAAAGATTTTGTTATTTTATTACCTTAGCTAATTTGTCAATTCCATTGAAATCAATAGAGCTAAATTTTGATAAATTCGAGATGAAAGTTGATGAAAGTTTTTGCGTATTGGCTAAAATACGTGGATTAGATTCAGGTGGTAGCCACAACGGGCTTATTCTGGCTTAAAAATAATCTTTTCTGCCCAATCGAATACTACATAAGATTGTCAAATAAATTTAAAAGTGACTACATATTTATGCATTTTTTGCAACAAAGAAAATCATTTGCCATCCCGAATTATTGAGTTGCAGGAATTCTCTGAAATCCTGAATAAATATAAAAGAAAATATACCATGTCTTTGTTTGAATGCAAATTATGAGCTGTCCAAAACTTAGGAAGTTGCTAGCTAACCTATAAAATAAACCTAGCAAAACAGCTACTATTCACAACGATTTGATTAATATCGCGACGCACTTTTAAAATTGCTACAAAGAAAAACAAAATACAACGCTCCCTCTAGTGCCATCATTTCTTGTTTTCGATCGATGTGTAAATATGGCACAGATTGCACTTTTACAGCAGTTATATTTTTTTAGGACTCGCGATAAAATCAGTATCATCACGAAACCCAAAAGCACATTATCTACCAAGAAACACGCTAAATATCCCTCCATTCATTTATTTTATGTACATGGGCTTGGCCCAACTGCCTATTCTGCATATAACTCGAGTAGGGAGTACAGCACGGGGTTAGATTTAAGCACTTTTTTTTATACCTTTCTGTAAGTCCATGTCATCCATTTCCGAGTTTTTAATTTGCGCCAACTTCTCTCGAAATTTTTTCGTTAGCTGTTTCCGCTGATAGTCGGCTTCGATTTCCTGCTTTGTTCTTGGAATTCGAAGCCGTATGCAACAGCAAACTATGATAACTAAAAAGAAAAACTGTTTTGAGCAACAATGTACTGAGTTATAGGATATTCGTTTATTGACGTGCAAATGCTATTTTGATATTTGATACGAAATTGCTATTGTATCAAATGTCAAATCATTGGCATAATATTGCACATGGGAGTTTTTGAAAACAAATTACGTACTAATGCATAATAAAATTGCAAGACAAATCGCCATTATATGCCAAACACGAAATCCACCAATAGTAACTTCTTCAAGCCAGCCAGGATCTACCTTGAAAATATCCTCATCGTCACTGGACATATTTGTAGTCTTTTATATAGGTATAAAAAAAATAACTATTTCTAACCGATGACGATATCACCAAACCGAAATCAACAAGTATAAAATAAAAAAAATTGCAAATATTTTAGCGAATAGATCTAGACGAGGCTAGGACCGAATGAATACTGAAAGTAAAGGAATTTCCCAAAACATTTTCATACAGGACGAAGAACTTGGACATTTGAATGTCTAGCGGCATCTATTAAGTACTGAGGAATGGGTCGATTATAAGGAGTGCCATCCAACCGACACACACGTTACGCGACAGTGGGTGGTGTGTATCTCGACTTCTGTCCGCCTCTTCGCCCATATGTCCTTCCGTCTGAAAAACGGAAAAGGCATGCACACTGGGCTCGTGCTGTTGACGATGATGATGATAATGAACGACGGCACTCCCAGCTGTGATACACGTTCTTCGGTCGTTTTATTTTTTGTTTGTCGTATTTTTTTTTTCTAAAAAAAATGAATCCATCCATAACTATGTGCTAAGAGCTTACTGGAGGAAAACCGCCGCATTTGATATGTAGTAATGGTTGTTGAATAAATGTTGTGCTTAAGTAGGGCTACCGCTACAGAATGTTGATATTGTAACTGCTGCAGGTAGGGTTCGACCTCTGTGTGTACATACACTTTAATAAATGTACAGAATAAGTACTGTGTGCGTTTAAACGTTTTGAGAATTAATTTCAATTTGTATTCATTTTTGGGGGCAACGATAAATGGCCTCGGGAATAGCCCAGGATAATATGGCGTATCATTTCTCGCATGAATTTGGTTTACCCTTGTTTTTGTGCAGAATTGTCCAATTGGGAAATGATCACAGGTAATTTGTCGTAAAGAGCGAGAGTAACATTGATTTCGGATTGGATTTTGCTGCATATTATCGTAGAGGATGGAAGGCTGCAGTGTATAGACTCTTAACGTGTCGGGAGCCCGATTGAATTCGCTTAATGAACAGTCGCTTTTCGGAAGTGACGAGTTTTTAAAAATATTGCGGCACTACATCGGAGTGGATGAGTTCCGTTGAAATAACCACAAACCAGTAAGAATAGACCGTCGACTCCTCCCACATAACGGACTTTGCCTACAAGCTGCCGGCGAGACCAGGATTTTTCATGTATTGGTGCTGTACAAAATCAAAGGGGCGCCATTAACGCACGCATACTTGAAAAATCCTGGTCGCATGGCATTGCATAGAAAAACATTGCCGCCATTAATTTTGACATTTACACGTATTCACAGACAGGGAAATTCTTTCCGGGGGGAATCGGGTAGGTGTACGGGAAGTCGGCGGTCTATTCTTACTGGTTTGTGGAAATAACTTTCAAGCAATGGAAGCAAAACTTTGTCAAAAATTATCAAGATACATAAGCTCCCCGAGACAATAATTTATAAGTTATTAGCTGTACCCGCCCGGCTTTGCCCGTGCACAGGAATTGTATTACTTAGGTCTTAGATAATAATGTTCTTTCGTAAAATGCGTAGCCCGTGCACACTTCGTAGTGCTAAATAGTTAAATTGATAAACAGTTTCTATTGTAATGCTCTGTGATACACAACATTTTTCGTTCCAGATATCGTATTGCTTTGGCAATATTCCTTTCAGGACAATGTATTATTCATATCATTGTTACAAATTTTAAAAACTTTGGCTTCCAATTCCAACACTGTCGAAAAAGCTGTATCTGCCCGGCTTTGCCCGTGCACAGGTAAGGTATTGTATTGTTTAGGTCTTAGGTAGTAATGATAATATTTATAATAATTAATAATATAATAATTTGTTTAACAACTTTCATATTTATTTACATTTTAAACCTTCTCTGGACTTCCACAAATAATTCAAGACCAAAATTAGCCAAATCGGTCCAGCCGTTCTCGAGTTTTAGCGAGACTAACGAACAGCAATTCATTTTTATATAAATAGATTATGCGACTACTTTCAGCCAAATTCTGCTTCTTGCAAAAAGAAATTTAAAATCAAAAAATTAATTACAAATTGGTAAATTTTTCATTCTCTCGTCATTTGGAATTTTACAAACAAACGTAACCATCAGTTTTTTTTTTAAGTGTCTTTTCACTCCAACAATAAACCAATTTCCCTTTTCTTTTGGCTATACATATATTGAGAAAGCTTATCAAAGCCAGCAGTTCAAAATAATAACTGATTTGTTCCATTCTTCTTAAAAAATAAAAACACACAAACGAATTGTTGTGAGGCTAGGCCAGGCGGGTCCTGCATGATTATTTTGCGCCACATATCTACTCGTATTTATTTTTCTGCAGCGTAATGCTTTCGCTGCATATCATACCAACCTGACGATAGTAAAAATAAGTCATCTCACAAAATTTCATTCGCCTAGGTCGATTCGTTCGGACACTAGCGTGTTTTCAACACACAGACGGACATGGCTAAATCCATTCAGAATGTGATTCTGATTAAGAATATATAAACTTTATGGGGCCTCCGGTGACTCCTTATTTCCGTTACAAATATTAATGCACAGCATATATATATGTACCTTCCTGTGGAGTGTATAAAAATAGTACGTATACGACACAGTCTTTCGTTTACATTACGCACTAAGAAAGGGTAGTATTCTCTATTCGAAAAGATTATCAAGAGTAATGTCATGTATTGAGTTTTAAAAAGAGGAAATGTGATCATACTAGGTGTTGCTTTGCTCGCGTAGCCCTCAGGATTTGTTACACAGAGATTCCTTCACAGTCAGTTAGTGACCTCTTTTATATCTATATATTGCGCGAGAAACATACCTCAGAAAGTACCTAAAAATTAGTTAGTATCTCTGATAAATATGTTTAACACCCTATTGGAGAAAACAGGTAAAATGTTGATAAATTTTTAAGTTAAGCGCTGGCATCTCAACACAGATCATACTATAGCAGACTATGAGTCACTATCTACGGGACAAACCATATTTCTTAGATATATTCCACACCGCTCCGGAAAGATTGTGAGGATGTGTACCATTTTCTAGCAGCATATTATGCTGTATGAGTATGCGGTATGCACCATTCTTACAGAAGTCCGCTTGAATATCTTTGGAGTACGTACGTTGGAGTTGGATGAAGCGATAAGCATATTAAACGGCAACAGAGCATGATTACAAAGTTTCAAATTGGTACGATGAACGGTTCGTGAGTTATGAAAAGGGCCCCCTTAAAAGGGGATCCCCAATAACTCGGGCCCAAAGCAAAATTTCGAAATTGATTTCATTTATTTCTTATACAGAGTACATAAGCCGAGCTTGGATGACAAATAAAAATGTTCATATACAAATTTTGACCCCCCTCTTTTACCCCTTTAAGGGTTGAACTTCAAATATCCTTCCTTTGGGCTGACTGATGAGTCAGTGAGTGAGTCGTAATTAGCAATTTTACATGTGCGAAATAATATAACGTGTGATAGGTACTATAATAGGCGACATCAAGCCTTCGCCAATGATTGTAGTACCAATTACAAAAAAAAGTTCCCTTGTAAATAGTAGAAAGCTTTTTGTTGAATTTATACCAAGATTTTCAGTGCGGGGTACCTAAGCGATATTTTCGGAAACCATATGAATATCAGGCTTCTTCTAAGCAGAGGCCATTGGAACGAGACAAAATTCTGTTAGGAAAACTGTTGACCAGCTGAATATCATCATTCATCAGCATACATTTCAACCGAAGAGGACAATAAAGATGAGGGAAAATTATGATTGTATATTGAGAAAAATAGTGCCGTGCGGAATACCCTTTTCTCAGTAGAAGAATGTCCAATACAGATTTATTTACAACAACTGCCTAACATCTGTCTGGTAGAATTCTTACACATTACAAAAAATTCTATTTACAAGTACAGGATATTGTGGTCTACGCCTCGACGGTATTAAATGCCTTGAGAAATATCTAGCAGGCTGCGAAAAGTCAGATTGTCATTGTCTAGTGCCTTCAACAATATTTATAAGAGTGACGCGTGCAACCGGCTAGTTAGTGCAAAGGAAATTATGTATTATTCTTACAGATTCTTGACATTTGACAAACTATTATCATTTCAATGACCTTTCATAGAAACGATAAAATGACAATAGGTTTGCACTCTT
The DNA here is from genome assembly GCA_949372485.1 of Cheilosia soror. Lineage (NCBI taxonomy): Eukaryota > Metazoa > Arthropoda > Insecta > Diptera > Syrphidae > Cheilosia > Cheilosia soror. The sequence goes on from OX443561.1 coordinate 126,664,757, forward strand.
TTCGATTTTTATGGGCAAATATAATTTTGACTTGCTTCCAAATGAAAGGAAAATCTGTCGTCATCATAGATGGTTAAATGAATACTTTAAGCATTTAAGAATATGTACTAGGAAAACTTCAGTGACCAAACTTTGACCGCACTCTAGGGAAATGTTAATTATGTAATTATTGTTTAAGGTTAATGGAGGAACATTTACTTTGTCATCATAACAATATAACTTTAATGCATGTGTGTAACGTAGAGTAACTGATTTCAAGTGAGCTCCAAATGTGAGCTCACTACAAACCAGACTTAAATATAATAGCCCTGCATCGTGCAATTCTTAAAACGCTGACTAGTAGCATTACAAGTTAAATTTCAGAAATAAAACATTCAAACTCATTAAACAATAATAAAGAGTAGTTTGTTTAGGGCATGGCCGCGTCAGAGGCAATTGGCAGGTCGCCCTCCACCTTGACCCGAAGACCTTGACACCATCAAAAAACCTCTCAACGAGATAGGATACCCAAATTCGCAAATTGCAACAGAATTTCCTAGGGTAACGCCCGGAACAAAAAACTGTTCAGGCAACTTCCCCCCCCCCCCCTCTTGTGGTATCACAATGGACCAAAAATTATGGTCTAAGTGTGTCTGCTCCCTTTGGGACAGCCACCTTACCGAACCTAACCTAACGTTGTTCAGGGCATTACGCGAACAACATAATGCAATTACATTTTTTTTTTTTCAGAATGATCTTAAATAGTTCTAAAGTGGCAAATTCTGTTTCTGTTTGCGTAGCTCGCTCAGCTATATACAACCATTGAGTTTATATACATAGAGGAACCACCTCGACGAAATCAAAATAGTTGGTAAACTCCTCGCCAGATAGCGTCTCTATTTGCCCCTGAAAGTATGCTTATTTACCCTTAAGATATGCTTATTTTCAACTTTTCCAACCATGTGGATTCTGGATTGTGGATAATTTGGAATGTGACTTAACACAACCACACTGTGCGGTATTCTCATAAACATGAGCACAAAGGCAAACTACATGTATAAATATAGGTATAGGTTGTTTGAGAGTATGAGCTGAAGAGCTGGCTAGCAATATACGTAGCGTAAAAAAACCAGTTTGGATAAGGATATATGTATCGTTGGAAAAATATTTTTTGAGCACACGATCGAAGATAAATGATTACATAATTCGATTGAGGAAAAAAATTTATACTTCCTATGGAAATTTTAGATATGTAAAGGGTTTGTCGATAATGATGGGTCGATGTTGGAATGGAATAAAACAAGCAGTGTATTAACGAAATTCTTTTTTAATTAGAAGGCACATACCTACATGTATGCCATTATGTATGAAATACCTATAACATCGTTTAAACGTCCGGCGCGGGGCTTATGAGGGGTGACACGGATGCGAGTGGTCCATAATTTTGGCCGAAAAATCATCTTTAGCGACGAGGCGCATCTTCGAGTGAGGCTAAGCTTTTTTTTTCATAAAACAAACAAAATTGACAAATATGGGACAAGGTTCACCAGGTGGCAATGCATCCACAAAAAAGTTACTGTTTGGTGCGGATTTTGGTTTTACGTGAGTTCCCCTTGCCTCTCACTGGGGTGCTTGTTTTACGTGAGTTCCCCTTGCCTCTCACTAGGGTGCTTGTTTTAAGTGAGTTCCCCTTGCCACTCACTGGGGTGCTTGTTTTACGTGAGTTCCCCTTGCCTCTCACTGGGGTGCTTGTTTTACGTGAGTTCCCCTTGCCACTCACTGGGGTGCTTGTTTTACGTGAGTTCCCCTTGCCTCTCACTGGGGTGCTTGTTTTACGTGAGTTCCCCTTGCCTCTCACTGGGGTGCTTGTTTTAAGTGAGTTCCCCTTGCCACTCACTGGGGTGCTTGGTTTACGTGAGTTCCCCTTGCCTCTCACTGGGGTGCTTGTTTTACGTGAGTTCCCCTTGCCTCTCACTGGGGTGCTTGTTTTACGTGAGTTCCCCTTGCCTCTCACTAGGGTGCTTGTTTTACGTGAGTTCCCCTTGCCTCTCACTGGGGTGCTTGTTTTACGTGAGTTCCCCTTGCCTCTCACTGGGGTGTTTGTTTTACGTGAGTTCCCCTTGCCTCTCACTGGGGTGTTTGTTTTACGTGAGTTCCCCTTGCCTCTCACTAGGGTGCTTGTTTTAAGTGAGTTCCCCTTGCCAGTCACTGGGGTGCTTGTTTTACGTGAGTTCCCCTTGCCTCTCACTGGGGTGTTTGTTTTACGTGAGTTCCCCTTGCCTCTCACTGGGGTGCTTGTTTTACGTGAGTTCCCCTTGCCTCTCACTGGGGTGCTTGTTTTACGTGAGTTCCCCTTGCCTCTCACTAGGGTGCTTGTTTTAAGTGAGTTCCCCTTGCCACTCACTGGGGTGCTTGTTCTACGTGAGTCCCCCGTGCCTCTCACTTGAGTGACACCTTCCCTTGGCACTCACAAAAATTTGTTGGATGGCTTAAACAGTTTTTTTCGGACGATTGTGGTGGAACTTCTGTTAATCGTCTTCATGTTAATTTTTTTTAGTTTACCAGTGCCCGAAGCTTTCAATATATTTTTTTTTATGTTAAGATTTTTTAAGGAATTATTAAAATTCTTAACAGTAAACCTTATAAGAACTTTTGTTATACAGCCCATTATAAAATCGGAATGAATTTCACAACTGCAATTTAACTGGATTTTTTTGGAAAGAATTAAATGCATTTGCTTGTACACGCTTGCTTTGCTTTTAAAGTATTTAAAGTACTTTTCAAACACTCCAATTATTGACTTTAAATCAGATTCAAAGATGTCAGACGGTGTTGTCAAGCAAAAGTTCTTGTAGGCTCGAAGATTTATCAATTCAGCTGTTTTTTTTTCATAATTTTGAGTTTCTTTCAAATATTGTTCGCAATCATTACACTGATTTTTATCCATTATCTTTTTTACTAACCACCCTGCTACATACGCGTTGGCACAATTTTGTAGATCTTGGCTATGTAAAGTTTTATCTTCAATGCTTAATTCCAAAATGTCCTGCAGATCGTTTTCATCATCATCCCGCATTTCGTCATCAGCTGCGCTTATATTGAGCAAAATGGCTTCTTCAGTGTCCATGCTTTGGTTAAACTGCGATGAACTTGAATGATCAAGTAAGTTCATAGAATTAGAACATTCATACCCGCTGAGCGAAGAGGATTTTAAGTTTTGAAAACATATCAATTTTAAATTTTTGCAAACCCGGGCAGCTGATGGATTCTTCTCATATGATCCTCTGCTTGTCCTAAGCATTGAAATATTATTCTCAAGAGGGTCTTGATTAAGATGAGATGTGATAAGATATTTTTGTTCTGGGTCCTTCGAAATATGTTCCCATAGGCCAAGAACTCCATTTAAAGTCTGCTGGAGTCCATCAAAACAATGTGGTACTTGCATTTTTCCTTCGGACTTCCATAAAGATATTCTTTCACACGATTCCTTGAGATTTGTTAAAATATCGGATTTAATAAGAGATATAGAATTCTTATCTGGATTCCTGGCATATTTACTGCTGCTATTTAAATTATCAAAAAGCTTATTCATAAATAAAATGAAATTTGCTGTGCTGATTGCCACATTTTTTTCAGCTTCTGTAAAGAAGTTATTGGCAACAGCTGCGAAAATTGCCATTGCTACCTTGCAACTAAATATTTGTGTTGCCAATTTTACAGAAAGCTTCTGAAATGCATTTGGTCGCAAGTGTTCCTTTGTAAGCTTGTACAACAGTTTTACAGTGCCTGAATCAGAATCAAATAATTTTTCGAGGATTTTCCAAGAAACTCGATCTGGAGTCAGAATGTCAGCATTTAAAAGTCTGTTTCTTACGCTCTTTATAAGGTGTGGTACATCATGGAGTAAGAAAATTTGTTTTCCATTAAGATTAAAATATGGCTGTTCAATTGTCCCTCCTAAAATTCTGTACGCACTTCTGTTGTTGCTTCCTTGGTCGGTGCTTACTGCACTAACTTCAAAACCTAAAGATGTTACCTTAGCTATGCAGTCCTTAATAACATTGCTTAAGTGCACTCCATTAACGTTTCCTATAAAAATGCCTATAGTTTGTTTCCAATTGCAATTTAACCCTCTCAACATAACAAGAAGTGCATGTGTAGCGATGACATTTTTCCGACCAAAACTGCCATGATCTATAAAGCCATATATTATATCTTCCGACGAATTATATTCCAATTCAGGCTTTATAGCCATTTCATCTAGCAACAACACACATTTCTTGTCTATTGTTGAGAGGGAATTGCTTTTTATTTTTAACAAATCAAGAATGCCTTGAGATATTCCTGGAGAAAACTTTATATTTGAATGCCACCTTCGAATTGTTGAAATAGAGGGTAACGAAAATCCAATCTCAATTAAATAATTGTACATTACCGGAGATTTATAAAAAAATTTTAAATATAAATCTTTTTCTTCATTTTTCCACTGACAATTTTTTTTATGTACTAATTGAGATAAAATAAGGATTCTCACAGGATCGGTTTTGGTGCTGAACATTTCATTTATTTTGTTTTCTATTTTTTCATCATCACTCTTGACAATTTTCTTTGGAGACCTGAAAAGAAATCGTGGAATACGAGATGACTTGGCGATTTTTGCTACATCTACGCTTTTTTTCGGTGAAGACTGAAGCCCTGTTTCTGAGTCACAAGAATAGTGTTCTAGCTTTGTATTACAGTAAACCCTTAAACTAGGACCAGGTGGTGATCTATTTCCTTCTAAGGATAAGAAATTATCTTCATCTAAGGGTAAAGAGCAATCTATAGACGTCATTGTCGCAGTTGGATGTTTTCGTTTAAGATTGTTTTTTTTCTCTTCATTTAATGTCTGTTCTGCCAAAAAAGATACTTTCATAAGTTCTCCACACATTGAATCCCTATAGTTTTCAGAACAAGAACATATATTAGGCGAAGAAATTGGTACACAATCCGATGTGATATTTTTTTTTGTCCCACGCACAACCAAATTTGAAACAAAAAAATGTTTTTCGCAAAACCTTATATTTTTCTTTCCATATTTTGCTAAATTGTTTAAATTTGCATTTCCTGAATGCTTAACCCAAAGCACTTGCCTGTAATCATTAGGCAAACTGAAAAAAGATAAGCCCCCACTTCCATAAGCATTGTAGCAATTCGTGTATGCACACACAGCCGGCATCTCTGAAATTTGAAATAAAATTACCTACGTGTTCTCAAGCCAAGACCGAAATTGGTAATGAATTGAAATTGCAATGACAACCAAATACGATACGAAGACGAACCACCAAAGTCGACAAGTAAACACATATCCATACATACAATTCCTTTTTTACTTTGAGAACATCCCTCACACGCCACACACAAGGCCACATTGCATTTCATAGAGATATTGGATACACAATCATATGCACATGCTCTTTGCATGCTTTCGCACTTTCGCATTCTTTCGTGGTGTTGTGAATGGGTTCCACCATGTTCCACACAGATTTTCGATCTCGATGTAGTGTACGTGGTGCCATCTACTGAGGTTGTTCTAAGCTCTCGTGGTTCCTCTATGTATATAAACTCAATGATACAACTGAAACAGATCCAAAAGATCATGAAATTATGTCCACTAATAACATTTTTTTCGTCTAGTGCCTAGTCGAATTTGCAACTCAGACTACCTAAAGTAGGCAAGGCAGCGAGCTGACAGATGTAGAAAAATTCAAAAAACAATAAATTGACGTTGAAAACCATCAGTATAAACTTGTTTACGTTCTGTAACCAAAAAGCCATTTTCTATCGCTAAATTCTGTTTCTCCTATTTCGTCAAATTACCGTATAAATATGGAATGCCATGGCCATCTCCCTTTTGTTTCAGTCCATTCCTATTGTACAGTTTCAATAAATGATAACCGTATAAAAGAGTTCGCATACAACACTGCTTTCTTTTTCTTTTTCTTTTTCTTTTAATTAAAAGGTTTCTACTTGCGCAGCCCTTGTGCTTTAAATTTCATTGAGCTACCTTCACTATTGGAAAAAAATGCAAATATTTTATTTTTCTATTAAAATAGTACGTATACGACCGAGTAGTTTGTTGTCATCCTTTTTATGAATACATGACAGACAGACTACTCAATTTATTAAGAATTTTCTCATATAAGGACAAACCTATGCACACACTATATCCTTTTTTGGAAGTCGAGGCATTCTTGCATTCAGATTTTGTAATGCAAATAAATATTGTATTGCCTATCACTCGAGAAAAGAAATATCAGTCTCTTCCAACACGCCCCAAATACCACAGGTTCATGTATAAACTACAAGCATCCAAAGTGCGGCGAATATACCCCAGCCGAAATGTCTAGCCGTTCAATTCACCTCACACAAGGCGAATCGGAAGTAGAAGCAGTGGTGTAAAAGAACAAGTGCAGAAATCGAGCAAAAATTTATCCGCATCATTTTTTCATAAAATTTCCAAATTTCAAAAACACATACCTAACACCACAAACCAACAACCAGATTTCAGGTGAAAGTGTATACAAGTCAGTTAAAAGTTTAAATAATTCGTTTAATGCACTCAACCTCGCAATCGTAAAATAGTGAAAAACGGAAAAGAAAAATGCTGTAATCGCGAAAGGACACATTTTTGTAGGCCAAAGGAGCGCAGTGTGTGTGTTGGCATTCCGTGGTGTATATGACCAAAAGGTGAGCTCCCCAGCCGAAATCACCTCGCCCCGAGAACGATACAGAACTAGATTTCTGCAACGATGATCACTGCCAAGGATATTTGTGTGTAGGTGTCATAAGAAAAGTGTTTGCTGCAAAGTGTATTCGTGCGAATTATAATACATACCTATGAATGGGAAACTTTCCGCCTCCATCTCCCGCTGTTCCACCTCCAACAGCAACAACAGCCGCATTCCACCCCCTAACTCGTTCCATCCTTAAATTTTCTCCACTCATTGCCTGCCTACCCCAAGAAGGATCCGTCGTAGTTTTTTCTTTTTTTTTTTTTTGTTGCTGTCGCATAGAAGAGTTTCCGTGGTGAATAGTTGGTGTACCCCATTTGCTATACTCACAGGCATAGGACCAAGTGTGAAGTGTATGTGCATTTGCGGGGTTGTACGGCAAATTCGCATCGACTCAAGAAAAACAACCCACACACCATACTATGTTGGGGTCCGTGTCGCCGTTTTGACATTTCTCTTTTGAATGAATTTTATTGGAAAAGAAGAAATTCCTCGGAAGGACATCCGCCGCGACTAAATCTAAACGACGGCGAAAAAAATAAAATGAAAAAGTGAACTTTAAAATCAACTAGCAGTATTTTTTCGTGTCGAGTAAAAAAATTTAAAATATCCTTGGTGCCTTAAGGAAATCCCACAGTCACAGTTTTCAACGTTGTGCAGTGGGCTTGTTCAATAAATAACTGAATACATTCCACCCCCCGCACAATATTCTGTCAATCATATTTTACGTGGGAACGATGAAGTGTAATTTGTATAATCGTTTAGCAGTTTTCCATTTTCTCGTTCTGTTCCGAAGTTCAGTAGTGCTGGATAAATAAGAAAATTCCGTTTTCTGCTTGTTTTTTTTTATTGTGTATGAAAATTGAATTTATAAGAAAATATTCATCGTGTGTGTTACATATAATATCTGGAGCGAGCGGTAGATATATTAAAAAAAATTCGTGTCCCAAGTGGGGCGAAAAGAAAAAAAATTATATCAATTGTGAGTGAGTAGTGTGTGGTGTGCCGAAAAAAGGAGGAAATACGTTCTTTTTTTTCTTGTTCTGATAAGTTGTTTCTTTTTTCACCACCATTTCTGGTTCTCGCCTTTTTCCTATTTGGCTTAATAACTGTCAAAATATGTATATTCGCCTGAATTTTCTTTTTCCTTTTTTGTTTTTCTTTCGCTCTCCGTGTGAGTGTGTGTGTTGGTTTCTGTTTTGCCATGGTTTGGTGAATTCATCAGAGAAGAAAGAGCATGGAATGGAGAAATAAACCACGAATAAACGAATAAAAAAAAAGCAATAAAGAGAATGGGCATCTGTCAAAATTTTTGTATGTCAGTCGGTCGAATTTACGGATAATCGGTTTTTTCCTCGTTCCTATTTTTTAGCACGAAATTTTTGCAATTTCTTGCATAAAAAATTGAATTGTTTTGTTTATTTTTGTTTGTTGTGTGATTTTAGCTAAAATATAAACGATTTTCGATGTGAAATCGTTGAAGAAATAAACAGTTAATAGTTTTGTGGAGTGTGTCACGTCATATTTTAATAGAGAATGTGTGTGCGTTTTTTTTTCTCGAGAAAACAGGTGCAGCAGTACCTATTTTAGTGATTTTTACTGTCTTTAATTTTTTTTTTCTTCAAGAATAATAACAATTTTGCAGTTATTTTCTGAACAGCAGTTTTTTTTATTGCAAAAGGGTGTATTATCGTGAGAGACCAAACAGTAGTTTTGTGAAGAAGCGAATTCGCTCGTATACATATCGATAGTTACGTAGGTCATGTAAAGAAAAATGTGTTTTCGAGTTAAGAAAAAAATAAGTTTTTATTTTTTAAAGTACCTATTGTCGATAGTTTAAACTGGGTAAAAATAAGACGGCAAACTAACATTTTGTTGCAGTTGCAGTTATTTGGAGTTTTAAAGTCGAAGTTTTTGACGAAACATAATTTTATAGGTCAGTGCGGTCATAACAAGTACTAGAATAAATTTACACATTCATTTTGAAAAACATACAGTGATGCTCGAACGGAAACTAGTGCTAAAATGAATAAAGAGAGTCTTTTTGTTGTTTTCCTAACATAGGGTCGATGAACTTTAGTTTGCATACGATGGTCATTCTGTACCAATTAATTTATCAGCCAAAAGTGTGTGCGCTGGGTATACCAATAAAAATGCAAGTTATGCTGCTCAGATTTTAAGGACGTTGTGGTCTACATGAGTCGATTTTGGTGCATCATTTCTTTGCAACATACACTCCGCTTTCATGAAAAAATCTATCTAAAATCACTTTTCGAAAAAAATGATAACATTTTTGGCAAGAGCAGTTTTGCTATTTCTAAAAAGTTGTTTTACTTTTGCAATTGCAGGCGCAGCTCTAAACTTTAAATTAGCGTTTTTCATAACAATTAGCCAACTAACCTTATCAGTGGGGTTTCCACGATGTTGAACCATTTAATACACACAATACCGCCATTGTCACACCAGCTTGACGCAGTAAAGTGGGAGGATCCCTATAATCCCGACCATAACCTCACCGAACAATAAGAAAAAAAGAGGAAGACACTTGGGAAAGTGACGTTTATTTCTATAAAAATACAGGAAAATATACAAACTAATACAATACATACTTCATTTGTAACTTGTTGCTCCTCCTAAGGTTTAATGGTGGACAATGCAAATTGGAAATTGCAATTTACGGCAACGTTTTACATTTGACAGAAGCAGATTGTTTTTATATAGGCAAATAGAATCGGGATTGCATTCATTAAGCTACGATTACACGGCCATTTTTTCGAGTCATTTAACTGACGCTCTGACGTAAAAATCGCGTCACATAGCAGTCATTTAATAGGTAGGCGTTCCGTGCGATCGCCATTTTTGGTATACCATTTTCAGCGTCATTTAAATGACTATAGGAAACTGGCGAAGCAAATGGCATGCCTTTTTTCCGTGTGATCGCTCTTCAATGACGCCTAGGACAAATGACTAAACTTGTTGGCTGTTGCGCCATTTAAATGTCAGCCTCCAAAAAATGGCAAGGCTCGAAATTCATGCTATGCCATTTTTCTACGCAAATGGCAAATGACAAAGCATTTAATACGATATCTGTGCTGATATCATTTGGATTTTTGACTCGTGGCGAAACGTGTAGATTAGATTAGATTAGATATTAAGTCGGGAGAGCCTTTATTGGACTCTGGCACTGCGGCCTCTCTAAAGGGCCATATTGTGCCTTCCCTGGTAGGTTCCTAGAGCAATATTTTTACTCCGGAGACAGTCAGGAAGAAAAGTATGTATCTTCTCTGGGGGTATTCCAGCAAGATTTGCTGAGTTAACGAGTTCTTCGCCAAGGACATTATTTCTAAGGCAAAAGAGAGCCGGACATTCCGTGAGAATGTGAAGAGAGGTTTTGTCGCTCACCAGACATAGTCTACATGTGGGGAATATGGACGAGTATTTGCCTAGGCTGACTGAAAAGTTCGCTTGAGGCGATTCTCCATAAATGCCAGATCCAGTCCCTGTATCCATATCTTGGACCCGTCTGTATACCAGACTCTTACCTTGGAGGGATGATGATAGAGAGGTTTTTTGGAAGCCATATTATATTACATATTATATTAGGGAAAGGTGACCTCCGGTGGTAGAAATGGGGGGTCGATGATTTACGAATGGAATAGAGGATGGATACTCAGTCCTACTTCCATTTGAATGTGTACTTGAATAGGTAATAGGCTAATAGGCCTAGGATGACATTTAGTGCAGTGGACGGGGTAGGTTTACTCTTCGGGTCAAGGCGGAGGGCGTCCAGAACTTCCGGAATGATGCACGTTATCGTTGGCTGCGATATGCGGAAAAGGAATCGCAGCGATCGAAAACTCTCACCAGTGGCGAGGTAGCGCAGCGTGATTGCCAGTCGTGCTTCCGCTGACACGCTCTCTCGCATATTGGTGTTCTGTTTTTCGATGTGTGGCTTCACCAACCTCAACAAATAATCGAATTGATTGGCTGACATACGAGTAGTAATCCAGCGCAAAATCCAATCTTCTCGCAACGGCTCAACCACTTCTTTTGCCAAATATTCCGCTTTCGTCGCGTTGGCTCGTAATCAAGATCGTCTTCTTCCAGCACACACGCTGCTAAATACGCCGTCTCCGCAATTTCCACCATCATCCCAAAAGTTCTTTTTGACATTTTTTATTTATGATAATAATTTTTTTTTCCTATTTAATTTAGTTAAAAAAGTCGCACGTATGCGTCGTGGGCCGTGGCCGAGAGAAAAACTCTAAATGACAGTAGCTATATTTTTCTCATAGGTCATTGCCGTCTGATCACAAAACAGATAACTGACGCGAAATCGAAATAATAGGAAAGGTGCCATTTGCCATTTTGATGAGGCAAGTCAGTACCGTGTGATCGCCATTTTTCGCTCGTCATTTAAATGGCATCCCAACGATCGCAATTTTTCAATGACGAATCGTAGCTTCAATGTCGCTCTAATGCGACAGTTTTTCCTGAAGTCACAGCGCCAGTTAAATGACTCGATAAAATGGCCGTGTAATCGTAGCTTTAGTCACATTATTCCCGGTTGAAACTATTGTTTATAATAATCTCTGATAATATTATTATACACAGCAGAGTTCACTAGCTCCGCCCAAATAGCTTCTGGAAATCGAATGTCTGGGTTGAAATATTTGAAAGTTCTTGTCATTTCAATTATTGTTCTGTTCTCACATTCACTACCTATCACCGTTTTGCTCAAACATTGAAGCCTAGTATCCTGCTCGCGCTTAATTTTAGCGAGCGCTTTTCTCTCCACAGCACAGATAAATGCTCGCTAAATTCGTTGTACAGGATATAGATAGGACACACACCTAAATTTTTTTGCCACATGTTTTTGATTTTTGTTATTTTTTCACTTTTTCCTACTCACTTACATCGATTATCAAGTATTCAAAGAAATATTCAATTAAAAAATTGTTTTGTTTGGAAAATGTCAAATTTTATCGCCGATTTAATGTACCAGGCAATTCTTTCGCGAGCTAAATCAGTGGAGACATTTTCTTGGCCGAGTATAACAAAATTGTACGTAGTACGTATAACACACAATATTGTTATATCGGACTGACATTAAGTGTGTCCCATCTATATGAAAGTAAGAATTTAGCGTGCGGAACAGGATACTGCTTTGCTAAACTGCCTCGCTAAATTTTATCTCTGTAGACATTTTTGTATGGGAGATAAAATTTAGCGCGAGCAGGATACTGGGCTTGAGAATTGAAAATAAAGGTTTAGCAAATTTTAATTTTAATGAAACAGATTGAACCATTTACTCAATTGAGTTTCTGGTTTCTATCACATCCTAAAAACTATGGACAATAAGCATTTTTACTCTTCAACTTAAATATTTTGATAAGTAGTCACATCACAATAGATAATTTTATATGGAAATTGTCGCCATTGTGACTTCGTAAATTTAGCCTGTACACTAAAAATGATTATGTATTAGTAGGTACCGCGCTATCTATAACTTCATCAAATCAAATACTATTCTGGTTATTCTGAGAAGATTTCACTTTTCGATTTCAAGTCAGAATCTACATTTACATTTCACCAGAGCCTTCTTCCATCAGATATTAGAATGCGTGAAACCAATAGAAAACGACAAAGATTAGGTTAGCTTAAAAAATAGGTATGGGAGAGAGGTTTCATACGGCACCATCAGGGTCCATTGCGATCTCTAAAGGGAACCAATTCAGTAAATTACAATGGAGAAACACCTAAACACTTGCCTTTGAAAAGTACCTTCCAGAAATTGCCTTCGGCTGCGACATATTCACCCTTATTCCCGTTGGCGTTTGTCGTATACGTCTTTTTTCGAACTTTTGTTAACGCTTTTACTTCATTATCTATGTGTTCACTGTAATTTCACTGTAATTTTCTTAAAAAAGCTAAAAAACAATGACTTAAAACCGAAATGAAATATTTTCATTTGTGGGCTTGAAAGTCGTTGCAGAACCTTTAGGTGTCCGAGTCTGTTAGTCTGTGCCTTTTGGCATGCTTTCTAAGAAGATCAGCATTTAATTTAATAATAAAACGACGGTTTGACACATCAAATTATGTAGTTTAAAGCTTTGAAGGTTATGTCCCGAACAAGATTTTGTAAAATGGCCACTACCGACTTTGTTTACACTGACACATCCGTTTGCTCGAATGTTTGAAAAATTATCTACTGGAAGCCATAACGTTGAAACCAAAGGTTCCCTGTAGTAGACCATATTCACACAGTTGGCTCACGATCATGGCACTATACCGGATGCCTTTGTCTGTTACACATAATTCACTGACGGATTCCCATTTCCTGTGAACTGCACTGTGTCTATAAATTGAGATCTTCAGCGACACTAGATCTTGTAGCGCTGACATTTTCTTCAATTGCATACTACTTAATACTAATAGGCAAATCGGTAACTTTATCAAAATTCTACAAGTTTTAAAATACATAGAATTACATAATTTACTCTGCATTGTATTATTAATTAACTTTGTTTAGTAGGCGGCATACATTTATTAACGAAAACTGATGGCCTACATAATACATCCTTTGCAATTCAAAATGCATCCTATATTCCACCTGCGCATCTAATACAAATATTAAACAACATCACTTCAATTATTAAACATAGATTTCACAGTTTCCATCAAAGCAAATAATTTTTGTTTTTTCAGAATAAAATAATATTTTGTGCGACCAAGCAAACATAAACAAATTAAAGTGAGAATATCGGGCGCGATTAAATCAAATCGATTAAACACACAAGTGCAATAGTTATCTATCAAGACGGCAGATTCAAATAAATCACCACCATCATCATTACCATTAGCCGCTGCAAAGGAATCACCCAGAAAACCAGCGGTCTCTGAGAAATCGAAGAAAAAATCCCTCACGACGGCGTGTGGCATTTATGATCCAGCGGCGATCACGGAAACGACGGCGACGACGAATACGAAAACGGCGGCGAAATCCACTAGCAATAACAAAAGCAATAAACGGCCATCAAAAGGCAGTACAACACCAACAACTAAAGTAGCAACAGGACAAGTTACATCCACTACCACCACGAAGACGAAGAGGATTCCAACCAGCACCACCCTCAGTAGCTGTCACAATAGTAGTTCGACAAGTACAATGGCTTCGTCGAATCATCGTGGCGGTGGAGGCGGCGGTATTCAGATTGGATCGGCTTGGTTTCAGCGTAAAATCAATTTGCGTCCTCAACATCGGGGTGTTCATTTAGTGACCGAAGAGATACTCAGACAGATGCCAGAATTGGGACAATTTTCGGTTGGATTGTGCCATGTGCAAAGTGAGTATAAAAATACCCATTGATTTTATAACGAATTTAATTTTAATAATTTCTTCTATTTCATTCTTATTAAAGAAGAGTACATAGGTACTAACTAATACGTTAACCCTTCTGTACAATCGGACTTGTGTTGAGTACTTAGGTTTTCAATGATCAGAATCAGGATAAACTTTGTGAAAGCTTTTGGACTTTTTTTTAGCAATAAGGTACATACTTACCTATTTTTTGTGCGGTAGAAAAAGTATTTTTCTAACCTAAAGCATTCGAAGTGTTGTTTATACATTTCAATCAATTCTTCACACTTAAACAAACTGAAAAAAATATGTTAACAGATTTCTGAAACATTCGGGGGCTGACATTTACATTACCTAAATCTTGTAAGGTGTAAGAGTTCAAACTATATTTCTATCGTCAGTGGTTAACAGTGCCTGTTTAGAGATTATTCTTGTAATTGCGCTATAGATAAATACGTTCGAATCATTCTCAAGAAAAACTTCAGAAATTGTAATATAGTAGTGATATCAGATGGTCAAGCCGCCATTAACGCACTTAAAGCCTATATCATTAAATCCAAGCTTGTATGGGAATGCCTGTAACAGGCCTAATAAATTAGGTAAGAACAACAGAGTAACCATCTGTTGGATAGTTTGTCACGCTGGCATTATGGGTACCGAGGCTGCGGATTCTCTGCCAAGGCCAGGCGCAGCGGAGCCCTTCATAGGTCCTGAACCGTTCTGCTTCCAAACTATGTACATATATTCCTATTAGTTTTTAAATCGTATGTACTTAAACGAGCATACTTAAATAATTTTTTTACACACATTTTTTCAAAGCAGTAGACCTCTTGATTTTGTATACCCTTTACCACACAGGTGCAGCAAAACCTGGGGCCTAACTCTGTAATTCGATTCGAAAGTAAAAACTGTTCGAAAATTGTTTCCGATTCTAATTTCAAATGTTACTCTGTATAACTTTCGAATCGGAAGGAAATGTTGCAAAGATACCTAGCATCTTTCGAATAAATGTTCCGAGACTAGAGCTGTTTTTTGTCAATAATTACATTTTCAATTCAACAAAAAGTCAAATAATTAGTTTTTGATTAGGTATATAAGCTTATTCGTCCATAATTGAATTTCACTATGGATATGGATTCAGTTGCATTGTGGTTTGATGAAGAAATTTGTGCTGAAGAAAGAATTGAAAGAAAGATAATAAGAGACAATTCTAATATAATGGGTTTATCAAGTAAAAAGTGATGTGATAAAACACAAAGTTTAATGGCGAAATGATTTATATTAAAAATGTTTCCACTTTTGTAAAAAATTATTGTCTTAATTTATGTATGTTTTGAACAGCATAAGTGATTATCTGAGAGAAAGAAAAAGATCGTCTTCAATACCTGTAATCATAAAACTAGGTGGAACGCTTAAATTTATTGCACAAGGTGGATACCAGCACCAAAAAGGTCAAGATCGATTCACTGGGCTAGCGCAGCAGACGGGTTCAACAAATTATTAGACCGAACAACAATGAACATTTATTTTTCAATAGGAAACTGAAACACAGCATAAATGCTGTGTAAGTTTAAAGTCTAGAGCTTTGTCTCTTGAAGATATGTGATCACCGGATGATTATCCGAGTTGTTACTGGAAGATACGGTGGAGCATCTCAAGGTATCTAGACAAATTAAATTCGTATTTCAATTTCCGATTTTCGAATAACACAGTACATATTTTCCAAATTCGAAAGATTTAACTTTAGAATCGAATTACAGAGTTAGGCCCCTGGGAGAAGAGCTTGAAACGATGCGATGGTAGAACGTAACGAATTTATGCAAGGAATCAGTATCGACATCGACAGTCTAAAATAGGCTTCAGTCGAAGAGGTTCTGGGCAAGTTAGAATTCGGATTGAAAAGGCTCTCCAGAAAAATCTTCGGCATTTTCTCTAATGTTCTTAAGAGAATTCAGAACTTCTTTTGTGCGGTCGATTGCAGAAACGAGATCTAAGGATTTGTTCTGTAGGAAAACTGATAAGGGTAGCGTTAAACTGAATAGTGTTTCACACACAATGAGGCTAACCTACTAGGAAATCACTTTTTTGGACCGGTGCCAAAAGTGTTATACTTTCAAAGAAATCGCCCACGTTCTGCTCGTTATTTCTTCAAGACTTATTGAGATGCACTACCAAGGAAATAATACTGTCATGCCTTTCAATAAATCTTGTTTCACAAAGGCCTAGAAGTCGAGTTTTTCGGCTCGTGTTTTTTAATGACATATTTGAAAGTTACATATGCATTTGAATGGATGCGCAAAAAATTAGCTTTTTTACTAACTACACCAAAGCAATTGCGAATTGCAGAAATTGACATGCCAGATCCAGGTTAAAGCTATGGCTTGCACAGCACAGTGTACATACCTAGCGTTTAGATAATGTATACCTACCGAATCTTAATTTGTAAGCCCCATTTCAATTTACTCGTGATTAGCCGAAGGTTATAAAGCCCCATTTAGACGATTAGTTATCAATTCAGTTCTTGGTTCAGTTAAAAAAGGCAGTGCATTTAGACTTCAGTCATTTTACTTGTGAGCAACCGAAAGTTTGAACATATATCTATGTACTTCTAAAACTGACAACTTATGGGAATTCCATCAGTTTTAGTTTTAGTTAAACGCTTCAATTTTTGCATTTCGACATCAGTTTAACTCAAAGCTTAACTGAAAGCTCAACTGAAACTGAAATGACCGTCTAAATAGGGCTTTAGAAAGTTTTAGTTTTTTTTTTGTTTAGATTTTCGGGGCGGCTTCAGCCCCTCAAGCTTCAGCCCCTCAAGCCCCCCCCCCTGGCTACGTGCCTGCAACGGGCCAACACCATAGCCAAGAGAATGCACCCCAAACCATTACGTTTCCTCCTCCATGCTTAACAGTCTTCAGAGTGTATATTGGATTCAATTCTTTGTTCTGAGGACGGCTAACGTAAACTTTACCATCTGATCCAAACAAGCTGAACTTAGATTCATCACTCCGAAGTATATTTTTGCAGAATTCTAATACTTTATTTCTGTGAAGCTTATCAAAAACCAAACACCACTTTAGATTCTTTTTGGACACAAATGGTTTTTTCCTTGAAATGCATCCACGTAGACCATGTTCTAAAAGTCGACGCCTTATGGTTCTAGCTGATAGTCCCTGACTGATTTGAGGCGAAACAATCTCCCTAATTTTTGTAGATGTCGGCTTTGCTAATTCGGCATATCAGTCTTGTCTTCTTTTGTCGACGTTTTACGACCTACTGGCTTCCTTCTAGGGGTTTCAAAGCTGTTAATCTTTTTATAGACTTGAATTGCACCAACGCCTATTTTTTTCGAACAACCAAATCGTTTACCTATGGTATCCATTGACTCGTTTTCATTTTAATAGCACTACACAATGATCTTCGAAGTTCTGGAGTAAGACATCTTTTTACCCATTAAAAAATATTCCTATTAATGAAATGCGTTCAGAGTTGTTGTTTATAATTGAGTGGCCACCACTGCAAAGCTTGTCCTTTTTAAGAGGACATGATTCACTACTGAAATAAAATTTCCTGCCGAATAAGGTATATCATGCAACAACAATAAACAGCCCGCTTCTATACCTACACAAAATGGATACAAAACTTTGTTTTGAAGAGACTATAGGCCAACTCTTTAGAAACTCGCATACAAATATTGGCATCCAACGACAGTTTTTCAAAATGAACCTTTCATCAAAGGCAAACTTTGAATTTCCAGCACTCTATACATCAACGCTCTCGTAGTTTAGCAACAATCCTGTAGTTGAACTTAAGGAAATGCGTATAATTTTGTTTCCAAATACACTGCATTGCAATTAGTTCAAGTATCTATATAGAGCAGGTATGTTAGCAAAACTCGGAATTAGCATAAAGTACAATGGAAATTATCATTGACTTCGAAAACAGCCATCCCGGGTTGGTTTAAGTACACTAGCACGTGTTTTCCAAATATCACTCAACTGTTCGTCGTCGCCTGCAGCAAATCCGTTTCCCTTCACTGCGCCAATAAAATAGCTCTTAGAGTTGCCATCCCCTCTCCCTGGAGCTGCACCTATCTGCAGTTGCAATCAACCACTGTTGGTACAATTGCAAATAAAAGTTAACTTCTCTCACAGTTCTCGGTGGAGCTAGGCCCCATTGTTGGCCCCCGAATTTCCGCCACCAATCGCCTTACTCTCTAGTCTATCTGGTTCTTTGTTATTTACAGCAAATTGTTGTTTCTTTCAGTTTTTATAGAGAAATTAAGGAAATTCTAAAGAACAAGAAAAAGGACATGAAAACAACAAAATACACCAACAACCGCACACAACTTTATTTTTACCGATTTTCGTTTTGGCTAAACTCAGCTGCTGTTGCTACTGCCGCCGCCGCTGTTCTAGGTCCTTCCAATATTTCGTCTTTCTCATTGATATTTCACTGTATATTTTATTTTATTGTATGGGTTGTATATATCCATCCAGTTTCCCTGGTAAAGAAGTATACGAATACGGGTATTGTAGCGTCTTTTTCAACCTGAAGCTC
Organism: Cheilosia soror; assembly: GCA_949372485.1. Classification (NCBI taxonomy): domain Eukaryota; kingdom Metazoa; phylum Arthropoda; class Insecta; order Diptera; family Syrphidae; genus Cheilosia; species Cheilosia soror. The sequence continues at coordinate 126,683,429 of OX443561.1, forward strand.
GTGTGGGAATGCTTTCAGTTTGCCTACCATTGGTATCGCTTCGCCACTATGCCACTATGCCACCCTGCTTCCACTTTTGTGGCAAATTTAAAATGCACGATACAATTGGGGCAAAACTGGCATACAAAAAAAAAAAATGAAAACACAATCACAGGGACATAGTAGCACCAAGTAATTGCGCCGCTCTACTTGGTTATATTCATATCTGACTGTATATTGTTCTTGGGATTTTTTTTTTCCTGCTGTTGATTTCGATCTGTATGGTCGGGTAGGACTGGGAGTGCATTATTGGTTTGCATTGTGCTTCATAGAATTCAAATACCGAGTGTAGTCGATGAGGAAATCGTCATTGGTATATAGGGATCGACTAAATCAACTATCCGTCGTATACTGGCTTATTAATACATTCGAGGGGACAAACCGATTGACAGAAAGCAAATGAAGTTTTTAACTAATTATCTTTCTACATTTTTATTTGTTAAAAAGAATGTATTACTCCACTCATTTCTGTGAACTTAAAAAACTTTGTTTTGATGGTCCATGGAACTTTCTGGAACTTTCGACAAATTGCGCTCTGACAAGTGACAAATAGATGAACTAATGTAAAAGCGCCTATTATCTTAGTTCAAATCGTTTCGTTTGGATGGCATGTTTTCTTCATAGCATTATCTAGTACACCACCTACAATCACATCTCATTTAAGGTTTGAACTCAATAAACATGATGAAGGAACTATTTCGGGTTTTAACTGCATAAAGCGGTCTTTAAAATTAACTAAAATGCCCAAGAATATGTGCTGTAACGTCTCAATACGATTCCCTAGTTAGAGCGGTATTTGGCTAATTGATTCCAGTTGCGCAGTTAAGTTTCCCTTTGTCTTATGCGCACCACCTAAAATGATGTCTTCTTTTACTGCATAGGGTTGAGGCCGTAGATTATTCGATCTGGAACGTTGTCAATTCGCTCATGGCCTAGGCATAGGCATCTTAGACAACTGATTCGTACTGTTAATTCTTTTTTTTAAATCCCGTCGACGCAAGCGGGACCGAATAATCACCCCTATTGTCGTTGTCGTCTGTCGCAAACAACTAGCGACATTTGTCGTGTCAAGTTGTTTGGAATTTGGAATTTGCGTAACTGACACGACTCGACTCTCTTCCTGAACTGTCACATTCCACATATATTCCACAAACTCTGACACCTGATGTGGTTTGTCATTTCATACGACGAATTTATACGTTTGTGGTCTGTTGTTTTATTTGTGACTTGGTGAATTATGTAATAATGGAAATCAAAAATGAAAAGCGTTGAGATGTTTTTTTTTGAAAGCAGTGACAAAGAAGAAAACAAGAAAAAAGGACTGGTTTCAGATTTAAAATGTATTTTTAAACTATCGAAGGTGGTCAGAGATAAGGCTATGTCGTCCCATTGCCGATTATCATCACTTGTTTCCGCAAAATTATCGACGACAAAAAGGCATCACTTCCACGACAAACGTCATCACAAAACGCCTCAGGAAATACCGAGTGTGAACTTTTTTTTTTTTTTTTGCAGCACTTGAATAGGGACAGAAGCAATTGCTTTACTGTGGTGTGGATCAATTTATTGAAGCTGAAGGTAGTTTTTTATTTTAAACTTTTTTAAATCAAATGGGGAGGGGAAAAGTTGTAACTGCAAAAGAGAAAGGTAAAGTATTTGGCTAAAAGGAACTTAGGGCCGGTTTGTTCATCTTTGGTTAACTCTAATCAATGGTTATTCCAGCTGATAATCATAGAATCTGTTTGTTCAGTCAAATTTTAACCAGAGAATCCATGATTTGGTTAGTTAATCACAGAAAACTATAACCAGGCGATTTTGGTCGATTAACGACATTAACCAAGGAAATTCTGGAATTTTGTTTGTTCAAGTTTGACGTAACAGTCAAAAACAAAAATAAAAATTAATTTAATAAATTATAATAGCAAAATAGTGTGTTGCATTCGTATCTGCTATGTGGACGCATTTTCAACAACTGGCAGATGAATACAATGCAAGACAGTGTGGAAAAAATTGCATGCATTGCTGCGGTTGTGACAATTAACTATTGATAACAACTGAATTGACAAATAAACTGGAAAACTGGAACGATTTGTCGCAAATTTGTGGTTTGGTGACCAAACTAAAAAATAAGTGAACAAACGCTTTTTGGTTATCACAGTTATTTAATCATGGGTTAATCTAAATCTATGATAACCAACCACAGATTTAACCAGCTGTGAACAAACCGGCCCTTAGTCTCACCTATAGCGATATTGCCAAAACAATTGGAATTATCAAGTCAAGTGGTTGGCAATTTTCTTAAAAATAAGTGCAACTATGGAAACAACATGAAAGTGATGACCAAAACAGCTACTACATCTACTTAAAAAAGACGGATTGTTAGAGAAGCTTCTCGCAGAGAAGCGAGGCGGAACCTCGCAGATCCGATCAAATGTGAAAATCAATGCTAGGGTTGAGGTTGACACGGTAAGATGAGTACTTCGGGAGCTGGACATCTAAAAAGATTAAAATTAAATCAAAAACCTCGTCTTACCTGTAGCTGAAAGTTTGCGGTCTCAGTCTACTTTTCCTTATTTCCACAGAAAGACGTCACTGGGCTCTTAAAGAAATATTAGATAACGTTAAGCAAACTCAGAAAGCCCGTAAGAAGGTTCGCAAGGTTTTTGCTGGGAATTGCATGACATGGAATAACGATTGGCATCAAATAGTTTTTGGGACGAAAACTGATTTAATTTAGATGGCCCTAATGATTATATACGCAAAGAAAAACACTCTTTGTCTCGCCACCATAGCCGCGAATGGGGTGTAATGGGATAGGTATATATTGTGCGATCTCTTATTAAGACCAATGTTAATAATTGCAGTTTCTGTCATCAATAATGAATGCGAATAATTACAAAGTCGTACTGCTGAAGGCTATTCCTGACTACGATAATGTATTTGGACCCGTGCAATGGACTTTACAGCACTATAACACTGGATCCGTACCCAAAACGTGCCTGTAATGGAGTGGCCTCCTTGATCTCCCCTGATCTCAATATGATTGAGAATGTTTGGGGATGATTGCCACGGAAAGTATACGAGTCCGGTAGATAATTTCAGATGTTTAAATCACTAACAGCAGCCATCAATGGCGAATGGAGCGGCATTTCCTTAAGCTATCTAGAATCTCTGTCTGATTCACTTCCAGATCGTATATGAAGTTTTTTTTTTTTTTTCAAATCTAAACATTAAAAAAATATAAGTCTACACAAATCTTATGTTGTTTTATTAAAAAAAAAAAACATAAGGAAAAAAAGAGGGAATCTTGTACCTATTCAAGTCCATGGGAGTGTATTTCTTCGCCATATAGCAGGACTAAAATAGTAAGGGTCTTATAAAGAGTCGCCTTATAGTGCTTCTTTGACAAGAAGCTAACACTGGCTAACAATGCGACCTAAAAAGATCTATTGTATCAAAGAGGGATATTGAAGGCCAATATCCTTAGTAGCGAGGTTCCTAAGCTCTGCTGGTGAACGTGTCTCTCTGCCAAAGACACGTTTTCTTAACCAATGAAGTGCCGGGCAATCACAGAGAATGTGCTCGGAGGATTCCTCATCCTCACCTCAAGGCAGAACCTGTATTCTGTCTCCGGACACAAATTCATTTTGTTAAGGTGATATCGCAAGCCACAATGGCCCGTGAGAAAGCTTTCTAATGCTTTCCTTATTTAGATTTAGGATTTCCTAGTAGGAATACCTTGATGGCCAGGTACCCATCCAAGTCTTACCTTGTTGAACGACAAAGCTTGTAAAGCCGCTTGACTGTCAGAGAAGATTTGTTTAGTGGCGCCTTTGATACCTTTTTTGGAGTTTAAAACGGCGCAGATCTCAATTTCATGGATTTCTGCTTGAAAAACTGTGGGACACGATGCCATAGGTATCGAGACTTTGGTGTTGGGTCCAAAGACACCAGCACCAACTCCAGACTCCATTTTCGATCCATCGGTATACCAAACCAAACTTTTTGGGTCCAGTGTCGGAACACCATTTGCCCATTTGGTGCGGTCCAGTATTTCTACCTCAAATAATTTCCCAAAACTGTATTCCCTAACCATAATGTCGGGTTTGGAACAAAACATGTCCATGTTTGGGATTGAGTTAAGTATTTTCAGGTGACCCACATATGGTCAGCTGGTTTGAACTTATGTTCCAACTGTAGCTTAATAGCACATAGCTGCCACCTTCCTAATAAATATATGTAGAGGTGAAAGCCTTGACCTTCTTGTCAAGGACAATTTCGAGATATTTGACTTCATTGGAGTAACTCAACTGCCGTTAACGGTTATGGTTTCCAGATTGACTAATTTCTTCTTTGAAAAAGGCACAAGAATGGAATGACAAGACCTTACCAACATGTATGGGCCGCGTTTTCTAAGGACTGAGGTAAATTTTCCTAGGACCAGTGTGGACTCTTTGTGCTGAACTATTGCTCAAGGGAAACACAAAATGCATCTTAAGACATCGACTGCGCTCAAAATGAAAACTTCCTGTTCTGGTATTTTTAGCGGCGTTAGGCAATAACGCCCAAGGAAATAGCACCCAAATCGATTTGGAAATAACGCCCAAAAAAAAACTTGTACAATTTGTTGTTGCAAAATGTTTGGTCATTTTGGGTGTTATTTCTATTCCAGGGTTAGTTTTTTTGACAAGCAGTAAAGCCCAAAATAGTAAGTGGAAGTGTTTAGACAATGGAATAAGCCTGCTTGGGTTTTCTGTTGGATTTTGGAGTATGTGGGAGCTTGTATTGCAAAAAAAACCTTCAATATATCCAATTTCACACATACTCTAAATCTGACAGAAACCCCAAGCAAGGGGGTTGCAGGGGGCCAGCTTGCCCCCCATACGCATTAAACTTCAAATAATTGTTGTGATTTATTTCCATCTTTTTGTTTTTTTGGCGTTATTTCCAAATCGATTTGGGCGCTATTTCCTTGGGCGTTATTGCCTAACGCCATTTTTAGCAGTTTGCCAAATTCAAACATCGAAGTTAGTAGTGAAAGGACACCACCTTGCCCCAACTACTGACTGATCTATCGTCTAATGTTTCATGGGTCCAATTTAGTCACTGAGACTGCTATGAATGTATAATAGCGTAAGCTTCGATATTGTTGAAGCCCCCTCAATGTTAAGGAACTCGAAAGACCACTCTTTACGCTGAAAAGATTTTATACCACTAATTATAAGCACTTTTAATGTATGCGTGCGATGTAGTTATCGCTGATTACATTCACATCCCTATAGCGTATACGTATATCAATAAGTCGTTCCAATGTTTTTATCATGAAAGGCGACAGTCTGTAGTCTTTGGCTAACTTCTAGCTCTGTGATTTTATTTTGCCCGATATTAAATCATATTATACCTTCAGCACAGGAGATGACAGGTCAAATTCAAGACTCGATCGAATTATAGTTTTGTAGATGGTTACCAGATGGGTGCAGTTACTGTGTGAATAGTCTTAGGTTCAATTGCTAGAAAAACACATAATACACCTTAAGCTTTTTCCACTCTGCGTGAACGTGAGGCACACATCCTAGACCCAGAGTATATAATTTTACCGAGATTCGGGATAAATATTTAAGTCCATTTTATTGGTTCCAAAAACCTGTATGGCCTCTTCAAGAAATAGCTAACCGCCGTTCCCCGAAGAATATTTTTGAGCTTTTAAAGCCACTTGAACATTATGGTTAAAGTTCTTCTTCAAACAGGTAATAGTGGTTCGATGCCCGAAAATAAAATACTGGACCTACATTCACAGCATAAACGGTGGGCCGTAGTTTATGCAAATGCAGTAAGACTAGTTTTCGCCATTATTCCCTTTCTGTCTATGACATCAGTTTCCTTTTAGTTCATCATAATCCTTGGCTCTAGGTGAAGAAGAATATCGTAATTCTCCTATAAGTATATTTTTTTGTCTGACTCATTTGCTTGTGTGCATGTAATACAGGCTCCTTCCTATATGTTATGTATAGTTATTTGAATTTGTATTTTGGTGAAAAATGTCAATTCGCCGGTAGTGTGCTACTTCTACGAAATGATATTGGTTGCATGTGTCAGAAGTCTTCATGGTTGTCATTTTGAATGAGTGACTGAGTGACTAACTGACTGACATACAATTGCTAGAACTATTTTTGCGCCATATCCATAGTCGTAGCTATTTACCTACCCCCCACCTATAATGGGTCGGTCGGGCATAATAATTGAATGACTGCATTGGTAGAGTTAAGTTTGAATGCATATAAATTTTAAATTGTTGTCATTTTCAGGTGCTGGTTTGAATTTCTTAATTAAGGTGAAACTTTTGTATTGCGAGGGGTTTTGTCGGAGTTTGAAATGTTATACGTGTGTGTGGGGTCTGATGGACTATGGACGAGTATAGTATATTTGTTTTTAACCTATTTTAAAACCTGAACAGACAATATGATAACTTTTAATTTGATTGCAGTCATTGCATGGAATATTTTTCACAAAAAGCAATGTACGAATTTTCCTTATTAAATAAAAACAGTAATGCCAACAGAAAAAACAAATTCAATTTGTGATAAATTGTTTATTTTAAAACTGTCGTATTTTTAGACAATGATTGTGTATAAACTGAAAAGCATGAAAATTGAACATATCATATTGGTGATCTCTGATGTCACTTTGACTAACGGTAATCATATGTCAGGATGGCCGAGCGGTCTAAGGCGCCAGACTCAAGAGCAATTCTTGCCTATAGAAATAGGTGACTGAGCGTTCTGGTCCTCTCTGAGGGCGTGGGTTCGAATCCCACTTCTGACAAGATTTTTTTTTATTATAACTCGAATTAATAGGTTTTAAATACATAATAAAATTTCTTTATTTAATGTAGTATTCTAATTTTGGAATTTAAAAAAAAATTGAGTCCAGATGTGCGGATTTGTCGGTTACAACAATACGAAAATGGTCGGGGAAGTATCGTGCGTTTGCTGGGCGTTTTGTAAGAGCGTCAATTCCTACGTTATTGCGTTCTTTACACGTTATAATAATCGGCGATTTGTCGATAAGCGAAGTGTAAATCTAATTCGTTCTTAAGCCCTAAATACGCCTGAGCGGCACTGTTGCCGTTCTAGCGATTTTGTCGCATTTTTAGCGGATTTTTAACCTTTAGATGAGTCTGGCAAGGACTTGGCGACAAGTGAAACATTTTGGACTTTTGCAGTTATGTTTTTGATGTTTCAGTCTATGCTTAGGAGTGATTTTGTGTGGTTGCGTCAATTATTTAATGTTTAGTTGCGATTTTTTGTGTAGATATAAATAGGGCATTTTTAGCGGATCTCTAACCTTTGGATGCGTCTGGCAAACACTTGGCGATAAGTGCAACGTCTTGGACTTATATATTTGTTATCAGGGAGTTTTTCTCTAAATTCTAAAATAAAAATTAAGTGGTTGCATAAATTGGGTGCATGCAATAACGCCCAGTGAAATAACACCCATGGGCGTTAATACACTTTCCAAAATGCAATAACGCCCACGACAAGTGTGAATTAAGACCCACGAGCTTACAAAAGTGAAAACGTAAACGTAAACCCCCCTGCCCATGGGCGTTATTGCATACACCCTTTAAATTATTTAAAATTGAAATTTTTAACGCATTTCCACCGCGTCTGGCAGGGCTTTGGCGACACCTAAAACGTCTTGGATACATGTATTTGTACTGAGGGGACCATTCTCTATTATTTGGTAGTAGATTCAAGTGGTTGCACCAATTATTCCTTTTTTGAATCATAACGCATTTTTAATATGCAGTTGCACCCTTTAGCTGCCATTAAGCGCTGCCAGACGGGCATATTTGAAATCTTGGGCATCAGAGCAACGTATTTATGTAACACCCCTTTCGTCGTCGTCGTCTGTCGCAAACGACTGGCGACATTTGTCGTGTCGAGTCGTTTGGAATTTGGTATTGCCTAACTGAAACGACTCGACTCTCTGAACTCTTACATTCCACATACATTCCACAAACTATAACACATGCGGTTTGACATTTCGATTTCTCTGTGGTTTGTGGTGTTGTTTGTGAGTTGGGTAATTATTTAATAAAACAAATCAAAAATGAATAGTCTTGAGATGTTTTTTGAAAGCAGTGACGAAGAAGAAAGCCTGAAAAAAGAGCTGGTAAAGTTTAGGAAGGAAATTCTAACCAAATCCAAGACATTGGATTTGCCCGACGTTAAGTGAGTGGTAGAAATAATTTAAATTGCAAACTGTTTTAATAACAACAATTATTTTCACATTTAAAATGTGTTTTAGACTATCGAAGTCGAAGATGGCCCAACACTAGGCCTTCGTGAATGATTTTGCCAAACGAATATTTATTTTAGAAATTTTCTTTTATTTGTTATCTCCATTCTGTAAAATAACTGTAATTGTCTTTTAGTTAATTAAAAATTAAGTACACATACTTTTTTTTAACACATTATCACACTGTCGTCCGCAAAATAGTCGACGACAGAAATGTATCATTTGCACGACAAACGTCGTCACAAAACGCCTTACGCAATACCGACGATCGTCGTCGAAATATACAATCCACATTTTTTGACATTTCAGACGCCATTTGTCCATCGTCGCCGCGACAAAAGTCGTTTATTTTTAGTCGCCAAAACAGTCGTGTCGTTTTTTTTAGAGTCGTAAACGGCAACGACAATAGGGGTGTTAAATTCATCCGGTTGCCTTTCACGTCCAAAATTTACTGCGGGCTCTTATGTGGTTTTCCATTGGGAAAAGCAATTATTCAGAACAAAAACGTAAATAATGGACCATGGACTTAATTTTGGAGCAATTACTATCATCTTCATCTTGACCGCTAGATGACTAGCGGCATGCCAAACTCCATATAAAAAAAACTGACATTTCACAATATGTGCTAGAGCTCTAGCGCAAATGATGAAATGTCATTTATTTTTTATATGCAGTTTGGCATGCGCGCTAGTCATCTAGCGGTCAATGGAACGCGGCCATTTTATAAACAAGTTTAAAACTAAATAAGCGCGAATACTAGTAAAGGGTCCGCCATCTAACGTTTTTTTTTTCAACTAGTGCTTATTTCGCGAATGGTAACACTTGGCTCATGTCTGATTTGACAGATAATTAGTTTTATCCTTCCGCTGAACGAATATGGTGGTTTATACGCTTGAACAACGCTGGGAAATATTGCGACATTACTTTGAAAATCATGGTAATGTTGCAGAATGTGTGCGAAAATTGCGTACGGATTTTGGAAGAAGAGAAGCACCGTCAGCTCCGTATGTTCGTTATCTTGTGAAAAAAGTGAAAGAAACTGGCATCCTCATCGATAAACCAAAGCGTGAAAAGCCAAAAACAGCCGATATACCCAAAACGAGTCACTGTTTGGTGCGGATTTTGCGGATTTGAGGCATAATTGGGCCATTTTTCTTCGAAAATAAGCAAGGAGTGGCCGTTACAGTCAATGGCGATCGTTATCGGGCCATTTTGAACGAATTTTTGTTCACAAAAATTGAAGAGGAGGATATTGGTAACATTTGGTTTCAACAAGACGGCGCTACGTGCCACACAGCCGAAGCTACACTCGATGTTTTGCGCCCTGTTTTTGAAGATCGCATTATCAGCCGCAGAGCTGATGTCGTTTGGCCACCGCGGAGCTGCGATTTGACACCGTTGGACTATTATTTGTGGGGTGCCGTAAAAGATAAGTGTTACGCCAACATGCCAGAGACAATTGACGCTTTAAAGGACAATATTCGTGAAGCCATTGGTGAAATACAGCTGCACACAATCGATAATGTGCTTAAAAATTGGACCGATCGTGTAGGCTACTGCATGGCCAGCCGAGGCAGCCATTTGAATAAAATTATTTCCCATTATTAACCGGAAGGATTGTACTTTCAAATAAAAAAAGAAATTTGAGAAAATATTCAGTAGTTTTTTTTTATAGCATTTTCAAAAAAAAAAAAAAGTTATTTGGCGGACCCTTTACTATTCCAGCTTTCGAGTTTTATCAAAATCGGTATTAATCACGCGCGATTTTGACAGCTGAAACTAGAAATATTGAAACATTGAAAATAATAAATGGTACTAGAAAAGATAATGTCGAGGACTTCAAATCTAGTTTTAATGTACTCGTTTTGTATTGTCTATAGCTTGTTTCACGCCCAAAGTAATAAGATCAGCAATGAACTTGTAACTCTATGCTACAAAAATCTTGTCAGACTGTCACACTTGTTGAAATGCACTTGTTTGAAAAGTACCTTATTTTCGACTTGTGTTATTGTCCCCACGTGAAGCTTATCTAGACGCCTAATAAAGGAAGTAACAAACCTACTGCCAGTTAGGTAATGATTGCAAGGACATACGAATGGATTTCATATTTCACAGTAAATTTACGTATCATCTAACATTCATTCCACTGAATCGACTCCAGCATTCCAGCAATCACGTAATTAGCAAATATTTATCCCAGCTCCACTACGTCGAATGTCATAAGAGAGGAAATGCAATATAAATAGAAACTCTGCAATCGACTATCACGACTATCACATTACCAATCTAGAAATGAACGCACCCATGAAATCATCTTCGCTGCAGGAGCAGGACTCTCCGCTTCGATAGTTTTTTGACGTCTTGGACTTGAATGGGGGCGACAGAAGCCACTTACATCCATCGATCCGCATTGCAAAGGTATATGCCTCCTCCATTCAGCGTGGTGTGAAATTTCACAACAAAGACCTCTGCCTCCATGCTAATAAACCCTACGAACAATAATTATGTCTACAAATGTAGGTGAGTTTGTTATCGTTGTTGTTGTGGCTTTTTTTTATTGTTTTCTTTGCTCTGATATACCAAAGTATCATAGCAAGTATGACGAAATCATTTTACGTACTGTAGTTGTATAGATACGTGTATCCTGTCATTGCTACTAGTGCTGCTGCTGCTGCTGCTGTACCCTGTTCATTCACATTTTACTATCCTTTTGCTGTGCGCTACTGCTAGTTTTTGGTATACGTCAACGCAGAGAACGAGGACAAAAACCGACCGAGGAGTGGAGTGCTCGTGCTCGTGCTAGTGCTCGTGCTTCTGTACTATAACACTGCGTTGGGCGGTGGAGAGGTGGTCCAACTCATGTGTTTGTTTTGTCCTACTTGTTTAAATGTATAAACGTAACTACACGTTGAAGAGAATGCGTTTCCTTCCCTTTCTTAGTTTTATGCTGCACACCGCAGCACCGTATGCTGTTCTAAAGTGAGTTCCTTCAGAATGTCCTCTGTTCATGTTGTTGCACGGCGACGACCAGGGTTGACGAGGGCGAGGCAAAAGCAACCAGCACACCAAAGCTAGACAAAAAACACGGAATTCAAATACTCGTGCATACATTCACCATCAGATTTGGGTCATGTAAAATAATAAACAAGGTGTCTATTCGCATTATGTAAATTGTTCGTCATAGTAAATGTGGCTCGTATTATGCTTGTTACCAATGTACGAGTACGAGTATATAACATTTGCAATTGAATTAAATAACGGATTCTCAATAACAGATTTCTTATTTAGGGGAATATTCGGCCTTAAAGTACTGACTTGTGATATTTTAAGATGCGCACAGGGTAGCCAAGTGTTTGTGAAGAGCGCAAGTACGCGAACAAAATATTTATGCTTGAAGTATGCTGTGCTGATGCCTGGATATGGTTGAATGGATTAGATATTGGATTTTTGATACTTGTGCTTCCTTTGACCTGGATCTGTTGGATATTGGATCTCTATAGATTCTTTCAATCCTCATTTGGCGTTATGCATATTTACCCGAGAGTATATTTATTTAAACCCAACGAAGAATCAAACCATTGCTGGGGCTGTGTTATCATTATGTGGATGTGCGGCTACTATAACAGCGTTTGCTCGAAATTGCAATTTAAGTGATCTTATATAGCGTAGCGAAACATTTCGTGGTGCACCTGATGGACCTCATCCAACAAGCCCGGTTCTTAGCCAATTTCGCGCAGTTGCGCATCATAGACGGCCCTAGCGAGGTATCCGTCGGAACGGAGAATTCTCCGCAACGCATACTCCGTCGGAGACTCAAATTACATTCGAGGTATCCGTCTTCGTTAAAGAATAATTAAAATGCGACGACGCATTATTTGACATGATGTTGTTTCGTGGATCGTGGTACATAGGGGTTTTGCTATTTAATTCTTGTTTTTTTTTTTTTGCACTGGAAACACAAATACAACCAATTAGTTTGCTAAAATGTTTTTTTCTTTATTATTTTCATTTATCAACACTTAACTGCAAATCGTAAACAAATTCCGCAACAAATTCCTGTCGGAGCATATCGGAAGAAAATTCGTATGAGAAGCTGTCAAAAATATCAGTAAAAACGCACTTGATCGCACTAAAACGCAAAACCCCAGTGTGCGTTGCATATTTGTCGGAACAAAGTTCCGAAAAGCTGTTCCGAAGTATACCTCGAAGCAAAATTCCTCCGATTCGTATGAAATCAGAGAATTTTCCGTTCCGACGGATACCTCGCTAGGGCCGAGAGAGATAGAAAGAGAGAGCAATGATGTTCGTGCCGTGTGTAGCATTCCAATAAAGGGCATTGTGTGTGTTAAATGTTTGTTTTGTTTTATTTTAAACTAGCGGACCTGGAAAACATTGTCCTTCCCGAACGTTGGCTTGCCTGATTAGCGGGTTCAGCAAACGATTTTTTAGTATTCGATGAAATACATTATAATACTTAGTAGCTAAGTGACATTTGACATTGAGTTTGACATTTCAATATTTTCGTTTGAAAAACCTAGAACGTTTATTCATTGTGCGATTTGCTGTTGCCCAAAGCTAAATCAAAAATCAGTGCAATTTCTCATTATATATAGGCACATGGAATATCGAAACATAGCTAACAAAATTTAAAGAAGATTCAGGGGAGTCGGGTAGTGAAATTTTGTGGTGATACATATGTTCTGACATGCCAAAAATTCGTCCAGCCGTATGGGAGCAATAACAACGTTCCCATAAGCTTAACTTTTTCAGTATTTTTAGTGTTGACTTTAAATTTAAGAAGTTCACAAAAGCTATATACCTTTCAATAAAAATGTCGCAAATTAAAGTCGAGACTAGAATTTGTTATTCGTTAAGGCTTAAACAAATCCACATGCACTTTTCTGACCAGATCATTGTCATTGCATACAACATATATATATACCTATCGTTCGTCGTAAGATCGTCTTCTCCATAGATTATCAACGTGGTTTATCGTTCAAGGAAATCTTCATCCACTTTAGTTGGTGTTCATGCTGCGGCACGATTCATCCACTAAAATTATGGGTCTCATAAGTTGTTCGGGACAGGCACAGAACATATAGGTTGGACTTAGACTAGGAGGGTTACATGCTCAAAGTGCAATGTTTACCCGATAGCCAAGGAGGTCTATTGTCAGCTATGTTATAAAATGTGCAGCGGCGTTCCTGGATAGCATATCACAGTATCATAAGAAATAGTCTACACAATTCATTCGTAAATATGGCTTGGCCATCCTTTTAGCTAAAAAAAAAAAAAAAAAATAGGTGGCGCAACAGGCGGGTGACACCCAAGGCCTAGCTTTTCGCAACCATTCGTTTTGTGTGAGTTTCTATTTTTGGGACGAATGGAAGGGACCTACAACTTTATGCCGAGTCCGAACGGCTGAATTGAGAAGCTTTTTCATGACAGTCATACTCTCGGATGTTTGTCAGACGATCGCGAGAGGTGGCGCAGTAGAAAAAACTTTAAGATGTAATTTGTGTTTTTCCGGGGATCGAACCTGGGATCTCTCGCACAGTAGTCCAGCACACTAACCACTGCGCTACTGCGCCTTTTAGCTATGCTTGAATAATCAAAAATAATTTCTTGTTTATAATTTTTTGAAATTGCACCTAGTACAATCTCAGAAACGTTCACCCAGTGAGGATTCGTTTTGCAATAACTGGGCCTTTATTCCCAAATGCGCGGCGAACCGTTTTTTATGGCGGATTGGTATTTTTATGTTTCCAAAAGCGAAAGCTATTTAGGTGACAGATTGCTGGCGGATTGTTGTAAAAAATAAACTAAATTCTTGTGACGGGAAAAAGCTATCAAACTTTTGGGAAAATAAATGGAAAATTGAAAGTCTAATTGGAAAAAACTGGAAATCAAAGATCGCATTTTAGAATAAGCAAAAGCGAAGACGGTCGAAATCGAAGTATCGCTTTCAATACGATTCGCCGCGCATTTGGGATTAACCCCCCCTGATCAATTTGTTTTAATTCAACTCCAAAATTTTTTATTATTTTCTCTCTCGCACGTAGCAACAAGACTCCCTCCCAATTATAATGTCAGGCGCGTAGTTCCTGATCCATCCCACTCGTTGCATTTGTAACTGTGTGAAATTGTACAAAACCTCTTAACAAATTCTGCACCTCGTTTGCTGAATTTTTTAGCACGCTGACAAAACAAAAAAAAAAACAACCGTCAAACATTTTTAAAAAGGTTCCCAGTTTGTGTGGAAATCAATGAAAATGGATCGGACAATTTAAAAAAAAAGAACGAAGTGGAAATATGGCGGGAAAAACTGGAAACAATTCGATATGTATGTTCCGCCGAAGAATCCCCGTGTATAACAATGCAATAGGAATTCTATTTTGTAATGCGGAATACACTTTCTGAAGTTAGTATCTTGTTTCGTCAGACCTGTGTTCCACAATATTTGAGCATATTCAAGAGATATTCATCGCGAATTCAAATGGATCTGGATTATCACTTAAATTCATGTTTAGACTTATAAATACTTTTGGGATAACCACTTTTGATATCGATACACAACAGATCAGTAATATGTTTTGACATTTCTTTGACATTTGAAATGTTAAAAGTTAAAAGTTTAAGGGGAATAGCGAAATTCTACTTCTTCTTTTTTTCGCGTAAAAATGAATTTCAGTGCGGTGCAAATATACTATAAACAATTATTATCATTTTAAATTGGTTGCAGAGTCATAACATTGAAAAATATTTATGCCTAGTTAAAGTAAGGCCTTAAGCTTTGACAATTCGTTTTTGAATTGCAATACGACCATATTTTTCTTTTTTACTCGATGAATTAAGTCATCGTGAGAGACGATTGTTCTTAGATTGTAGATTGTAAGGGGGAGGTAGTATATTAGACCCCAGATTATTGCGGCCACAGGTGGGCCTATTTTGTCCTCCATTTAGAGCTCATCCATGATGCCGCAGTTTGTTATAAAGGCGGCTAGCTCATTGGATGTGCTGGCAGCTATGTCCACTGCTTCGAAGTCGAATTTACATAAATAACGTTGACGTGTTTTTAAAAAAATGACGATTGTTTTTAAAAATTATAGCGAGTTAAATCGGGTAGATGCACAATACTGACATTTCAACAATTGGTCTGCAGGCATACATTCTTCAATCAATCCAAACCGAAATGAGAGACGATTGACTAGTAAGTGCTTAGCTCCTAGCACATTGAATGTGTTCAATTAGTATAGCAAATAAATCTCAGCGGTCAAATAATGTAAACTTAAAAACAAGGATAAACTAGAACAGGTAAGGTAGGTAAACCTCTGGGTGGAGGTCCATTGTGATACCACGAAGAACGGATCATTGGAGAACGTTTGTCTCTCCCTATTCGGGGAAACATTTTGAGCTTCTGATGAAACATGTCTAACGAGAAAACAAATTTTACCTAAGCTGGATTTTAAAACTTATCTATGTAATTAAAAAGTAAACCTATTCAGATATGTTCCCAAAGCAGAAGCAAGTAAAAAAAAAACACAATTTGGTCCGAAAAAGACAAGTTCTTCCTCTTGGTAATTTGTAAAGCAAAGTTTCTGGAATTAACAGAAATGTCAAAATAAAACACGCAAATTTCGGTGGAAACGGCTTTCGTGATTTATAAATCACTTCACCTTAATCACGTTGGTGGGAACATAGTAAAGGGCGAAAAGTTGCAGCTGCTTCAATTATTGGCACTGTTCTTAAAAAAGAGTTAAATAGAAATGCTCTCAACTCAACGCAGGGTACAAAATGCCTTCAAATTAAAGATGCTCATCGGGAGAAATTCGGAGATTTTTTGCCATTTGACAACAAGTGAAATGGAATATATAATTCAATCTGTTGGGCCCACTATTTATAAAAAGGTTACCAAAGGGAACACTATGAGTTGATTTATTTCCTCCGACATCCATTGTTCTGCCATATGTCGACTCTCGATAGCTACTCGCAAAATACGAACCGTGTTGGAATTTTGAGAGCTGATCTCCGATAGTGATAAGATAACAAGAAAAATCCAGCTTAGGCCAAATTCGCTTGACATGTATTTCTACTTGTCTACCTAAGATTTACACTCTCGATAGCATCCAGCTTTAATTTTTGTTTGCAAGTAGCGATTGGTATGCGAAGCGTATGCCCAAGGTGCCTTTAACTGGCTTGATGGGTAGAGTTGTTCCTATTCTGGCGAGTTTATCGGTCTTACAATTCCCTGGAATGTCTCTATGTCCCGTCACCCAAAATAAGTGAATGTTGAGCTGTTCGACCATCTCCGTAAGAAACGATCGGCAGTCAATGGCTATACTAAAGAAGTTAAAGAGATCGAATCTAATCAGTGTTTTCGGTTGAGATTCTGAAATTCTTCAGAATGGAAGTTTGGCCAAAGCCTTTCCTTGTCCACTGTGAGGTAGCTTATGCACTCGCTGTCATTTGCGTGGTAAATATTCAAAGGATATCTAAAAGAATACTAACACTTTATGTTCATAATAAACAATTAAATACAATACACCTAAATGCAACGTGCTCGAGGCTGCACAGTGGCTTAGGCAGATTCTCTTCACAGTTGGGAAACGAGGAGTGATATATTTAGCAGTGAAAAGCGTGTGTAAAGGGTGTTTTTTTTTAGGTTTGGTTTTTTAAACTGGCAGCACTGTTTTTACAGATTGTCAATTTGAGAATTTAAAGTTGATTTGTGGTTAGTACGTTTAGCCATATTACGATGAATAGATTAGCGTCAAACAAATTGTGGAAACGTATTTTAAAAAACATGGTTCTGTTCGCCAAACTTATCGTGCTACGTCCATTTTACGGTCGACATAATCGTCCATCTGAGCAAATTATTCGGAACACTATGAATCGTTTTCGCAGCACGTACACTCTTGCGAATAATATTTAGTATTTAGCATCCCCAAAGATGACGTGCGAAAAGAAGAAGTTATTGGAGCGCAGTGTTGAGGAGCATTTGAATGAGTCGACTCGTCATCGTGCACAGCAATTGGAGCTATGCCCATCCATTTTGTGGAATATTTTACGGAAAGATCTAGGCTTAAAAGCTTACAAGATCTTGTGAACTGGCCTCCACGATCCTGTGTCTTTGCAGGTATGTGAAATCACTAGTCTATGCCGATAAAATAAACCAGAGACTTTGGACGATTTGAAAGTCAACATTCGGCGTGTTATTGCTGATGCTGATATACGGCCCCAGTTGTACCAGATATACTTTACGATTGCGCTTCATTCGAACTAACCGTGCATATGCCTAAAATCATTTTTAAACAGTAATGGCATAAAATTATCTATCATGGACATTAACATTAGCTTTAAGTGTTTTAGTTGAATTTGTATACCTCTAAAAAAAACACCCTTTAGAATAACTGTACGTCATCTTTATAGGTGCCTATTTTTAAAGTTTTGCTGACGAGTGATTTTAAGAATAGAAGCTATTTTTTCATTAAATTTCACTATAATTTCCAATATCAATTGTCAGGGGCTGAGATACATTTTTGAATTCTCGTCCTCGCTTTTCCACATTATCTCCAGATTTAGTTTGCTTACCTTATAATCGCAGATTTTGTCAAAAAGAAAGCAAACACCCATCACAGACGATCACGAAAGCCAAATCGTTAATAGTAATCCGCTTGTATGTCATTCTCTATTACCAACCTAATAACGCAAATTCGTAAAAGGGATAAAACCAGCTAACACACATCAAAGAATTCAGCCTACACACTGAGTTGCATTTCAGTTACAATAGGGAGTGCTCATAGATTTTCTTTTATATATTTTTTTTTCTAGTTTCTCTGTCATCGTCGTCGTCGCCGTCATCTGCCGGCTTTTTCTGCTGTTAGATATACATAAGCACATATGTGACTCTGGAATT
Source organism: Cheilosia soror (assembly GCA_949372485.1). Lineage (NCBI taxonomy): Eukaryota > Metazoa > Arthropoda > Insecta > Diptera > Syrphidae > Cheilosia > Cheilosia soror. The sequence continues at coordinate 126,701,685 of OX443561.1, forward strand.
GAGTCAAGAGTCAGCCTCCTTCCCGCCCTTTACGCTATAAAAATTGAATCGAAATGAACCATCGTCGTCGGGTGGGGGGTTTTTTTTTTGTACTTTCCTGGCAACATCTCAAAATTTCGTTCACTCTCGCATGCATACACTACGAATGCATAAAGTGACTTGTACATTATTTTTATCATCATCATCATTATTATTATATCTATCTATGCTCATGTGTATCCTTTTTGTGCTCTCTTGTCTCTCTCGCCTTCTGTCGATGTTCTTTTCTACTTCCGATGTCGATGGTCCTTGCGGCTGGGCGTCGTCGTCGGTGGTCTTTTGTCGTCATTGTCGCTGCACCACCGTAAACCCACAAACCCCTTCGATTGCCGTCAATATATTTATGAATTTTGTAAATCTTTCATTTGATGAGCAATAAAATTATGTAATCACGTTCATATGCATATATACGCGAAGGAGATGGAAAACCCTACGACACCTCGACGACGACGACAAGGAATAAAAAAAAAAAAAAGAACAAGGAAACGAAAGAGGAACATAACAAGTGCGAGGTGATGATATAGAAGAAAACCCAATAAGTGTGCAATATGTGTCTGTAACGACCCAATACACAATGCCCACTTGAGAATGAGGCCTCATTCGTTCGCACAAAGCCTGCTGCTGCCGAAGGACATTGTGTTAATTACAATATTCACCGGTTCTTTAGCTGTCCCTCCCGCCTCTTTTCAGCTCTTTTTAAGAACTTACTTAAAACGGAGCAAACTTATTATGCATCAAGTCTCTAGATTATAATGCACACATACGCCCAAGAGTCCAGTGCCAGTGGGTTGGGGTTGGGGGGATGAAGGGGGGCACAATAATGAAACAGCCAACAGCCAGTATGGTCGATAATAAATATACAAATACAAAGAAGGGTGAGTGTTCTTTTTTTTAGCTGGCTTTGCTGGCAACTCTTCCTTTTGTTGGATTTGTTAATATTTCGCTGTAGAGTGTGGGCAAGGATGGAGGAGTTTTGTATGACAGTAGCCTGAAACCAGTTTCCAATGAGGTTAATCATTAGTCTATTTACCTTTTTAATTTAAACTGTTGGGGCTTTTTTTCTCTTTAGGTATATTGTGTTTTATATTTTACTTACTGTTTGGAGTTTTTGTTGTGGTCTGACTCGACTGTCGTTGTTGTGCCACTTTGTTTTTTTCTTATTATTTGCTAATAACTGAGAATTTTGTGCATGAAGAAGGATCCTCTATTCGGCTGTGGTCACCCAACCAAATTCGTTGCCCCAATAAATGCCAAGTTCAATTTGTCTATAGATATGCGAATGCCTATCTGGGGATTGCGAATGAACTCAAAGACACGCTCAAAATGTCTCATTTTTGAAAAGTCTGGTTTTATGAGTTTTCGAAATTTTGTTTGTGAAAGTCACAAATCAAAAATTTTTATTTGGATCTTAATTTTTCATCGGTTTGGAATTGGAATTAGACAGTTTATACCCACATTGACTTTTGTCATTATTTTGTTTCTGTTCTGTACCATTTTCATCTATTTATTGCCAGCGAGTGACATTTTTAAGATCCATCTGCCTTGGTCCATTTGCCGATTGGTTAAAAAGATTATCTTTGGTCAGATTGCTCAAAGGGTCGTGCCAATGTCAGTTTCCCCGATTATGTTCTTAAAGTCCGATTTAAGGGCCGTTTGCCAACCAGTTTTGCCCACAAGTATTCTGCGTACCGTGGGTATCGCCTCATCTCCGGCCCATGTAGTTGTACATACGATACTTGCTCCTGTAGCAGAGTCAAAATAAAATGAGACTTCGAGTTCCAACTTCGAGGTAAATGTCAAGTACATAATTTGCATACAGGCTACGATTTGTTCTTAAATATATAAGGTTAGCTAGTATTGCTTGCTTAATAGAAATTCGTGTCGAAACCTCAAAATTTTCGTTCTAATTTAGAGTTGCCGTTTTTCCGGGCATATATGTACTACGTATTTTTTTAGTCTGTTCTGGGAACGCAGCCACTGGTATGCTATTCTATTCAGTGCATTTATTACTACTTTTCTTGAGCCAATTTTTTTAAAAGAAGGTTTTCGTTTGCTGGGAATACCTGGTGAAATATGTTTGGGCAAAATACACTCCGCGCCACTTGCATAGCACATTTTCGATGATATTCAAATCCGGTGAGTAGGCCGGTCAGCTTAATAGCTCCACATCTTGTCTCTATACGTTTTAACAACCCGGGCTGTATATATTGGCGCATTATCATGTTGATAAATCCAAGGCAGAGGTCCAAAAAAGTTTTGAAAATATGGAAAGACCTCTTTCAATATATGTACCATTGAAATACAGCGCATTCATTGTGGTTTAAAAAAATTGTAATTTGCAAGTGCCATAATACAAAACGGCTCCCACACCATAACACTTTTACCTCTGCTATGCAGCCGGTCCAAATGATGAGTTTCTTTGCGGAGGTTATGGAAATAGTAGCTATAGCCATCGGGGCCTTCCAAATTAATTTTTTTTTTCGTCTGAGAAGACCAAATAATGCCTATACGAAGTCTAGATTACATGTGCGCGATAAAAACGGAGGCGTTGCGCTTTTCGAACCGGGTTAAGCAGTGACTTGTTCTTGATTTTAAGTCTTATTATATGCTCAATACCCTATTCACACCAAGCCGAAAACTGGGTTTTCGCGAAAACAGTCGAAAACTTCCTCGAAAACGGACGTTTTCCCATACATATTGCAGTTTTCAAAACGAGTTGTTTGAGGTCGTTTTCCATGAAAATGCCACGAAAACGAGTACAATCGTTGGGTTGTACACGATACATCTTTTGCAACATTCAGCGAGCTCAGCAAAACTGCTGACAGGATGTGAGAGACTGAGTGAGAGCCTCAGTGCTGTCGTTGTCGTTTCTTCTATTTTTTTTTTTTTTTTTTACAAATGTAGAATCTCTTGCTATCTTTGCACCATAAAGAGCAAATTATTCAGTTTTTCTATAATTTTAGAACGGCAGCACTACCTGCCACAGCTAAATGCTAGTTTCAGATGTTCTGATTTTGATTGTTGCTTATGTTAATTATTTTACGCATTTAACCATAATTTAACGATTATCAAGTAGCTTAAATAACTTAGTTTGTATTATGTCAATACGAGCGAGGTTTAGTAACTAAAATAAAAGTCTAGTCGCCACAAACATTTCATAGCTAGTCTCAAAGCTAATTGAAATGGCAAACGAAAGCGAGTTGGTGTGAATGCATCCACGAGTTTTCTAAACCTTTTTGACGAAAACTTGGTTTTCGGCTTGGTGTGAATAGGGTATAACATTCGAAATAATACGACGCATAGTTGTGAAACTTGCTCTGATACCACATTTTTTCCAGATTTTTGGAAAAGAGTCGTGAAAATTTGACACCGCGTTAGTAAGCACACTGTGTATGAGGCCTTTCATATTTATTCTTTAGCACGCTCGGTTTGGGGCCGCCCACTGGTCCAACCGACTTTACGGGTGTGCTATGGCGCGGAGTGTATACTTGAATCATTTTTAACGAAAGCGGATGAAAACCTCCCTCGAAACCTCTTTCCACGCTTTGAGAGAAAGACTCTTCAAGTGGAGGGGGATGGGACTCAACAGCGAACTTTACGGGGTATATAGCGACGTTGACCTGGGGCCTGTAACACAACGCTACAAGTAGTTGTCGGACAAGTGAATTTCGACAACTTGTAAAAAATGCTGTAACACAAAACGACAAGTCCGTGACCACTTGGACAATTGTCGCGATGAAAGATGACAAGTGGGAAATTATATAATTTCCCTCTTTCTGTAACAGAACACGACAAGTGTCAGGAAACACTTGTAGAACTATGGCTCAATGAGGACAGGTGATTTGAATATTGTCAAAAGATGACAAGTGAATTTTTAATGAAATATCCTAATGTCTAACATTTATTTTGTATTGTAATATTCTTAGTTACAAAAGACGAAGTTCCAATTTGTTTAACTTTAGGTATATTTATTAACAAAATTCTTAATTAAACTTCATAACTAATTATTATTCTATTCGAAGTAGCAAAGGCGAACTAGCGGACTATACGAGCGTACGGAAGAGACTGACACTTTACTACTGAGTGCAACTGATCGGTCATTATGTAATTAGTACATAAGTCTTAAATTTACTTCGCAGTGTAACTTACTACAGTTTAACTTACTACAGTATAATTAAAGTATTAATTCTAATGTTACTTATTTAATTAGTACTTAAAATTGCGCGTTTCTTATCATTTTGCCAAAATACGTCCCTTATTATACGTCCAATTCTTATTTTGCGGAACTACGTTTAGGCCTTTTGGCAGGCTGTGTATTTTCTTCCATTTAAACATTTATTTTCTTTTGTTAGGACATAACACAGAAAGCACCAAAAAGGCTATATTTTCCTCTCTTATTTTAGTTAAAACAGATTTTTTTTTTGCCATCTTCTCCTGTTAACCACTTGTCGAAGAGTGCCGACAAGTCAGGGAAATTTAATTCTGTTGACAAGTGCAACGGTTTACGTTCTGTTACAGAATTAATTTGTCCTTAATTAATATTTATATATATGTATAAATATTTAATTATAATTTTAATTATTTATAAAAAAGTATTACTAAATTTAATTATTTAATTAAATTAATATCAGATTAAAAATTTAATTATTTTTATGTTGTCGGACAAGAATAGTCAGACAAGTGAATTTAAACTTGTCGACTTGTCGCGTTGTGTTACAGGCCCCTGGTCAAAAAGCTCCAAATATGTACAACGAATGAGGTGGTTTGTTCACGTGTATCGTATGGACAACAACGCACCAGCGATGAGTCTGTCTTTGAGTCCACCCCTGAGTGACAACAAAGCAGAGAAAGACACCACCTAAAGCGCACAAGTGGATAGCGATCTCAGCCAACTTGGTGTGCGTAACTAGAGGTAGCTAGCTAGAGACCGAGCTGACTGGAGAAGCTTGTTGGTTGAGGCCGTGGCCCACCCCGGACTGCCATCTAAAGTATTGGGTTATCCAATTTCAGCTTCAGAGAGTGAAATAATAACAAGTAAAACGGATATAGACCATTTTTAATACGAACATGAAGACAGTAAAGAAAAAGTCCTCACCAAATATCGTTTGCCTATGTCGATTCGTTTGGACGCTATCGTGTTTTCAACAGACAGACAGACTGATCGATTCAGAATTTTATCGTGATTCTGAATAAAATGTAAAATATACTGTATGGTGTCTCTGGTGAGACCTTCGCGGTAAAACAAATGTAATGACAAAGTGAATCTTCCTGTACAGGGTGGTATACAATTTTTTATTAATTATATTGTTTGGGTTCCCCCTTAAATACATTTGAAACCAGATATGGCAATCTTCTATATTGTAAAATGGCAAACATTAAACTGAACAAATCAGAAATCACAAGTTGGAAAACATTCAAATTTGACAGCTGTCAAAATTACTTTCCGAACCATGAATGAATAGCCTATTACAATTATGCATATGATTTCCTTTTTTCGGTGGCGTTGGTATCACCAAACCACCATTTTGAAAATATGTACCTATATTACATTTTAATACCATTTTGTTATTGTGTCAGAGTTCATTCAATTGACTCCGTTTAATTTGACAAAGTTGTTGTACCTGCCATTTACATTTATTCACAATTATTATGCAAACAAAAAATTATCCCATGAAGTTGCAATTTGTTTGGTTTTCTTTTTTAATTTCTTTCTACCTGCATTTATAAATGCAGCAAATAATAAACAATTACTGGGTAAAGTGCAACAAAACACGCTTATAGTTTTATAGTTTATGAAGGAGAGGAGGGTAAAGGAAGTAGAACGGCTGCGTGATTTGTTTCACATTCATTTTAGGCGAAAGAGCAAATCATGGTCGTAACGATTTGCTTGCAATTACACATGGCTAGGCATGTTGGAATAACACGCTTTAGTCATGCAGATTTCTTTTTTTATAACTTTTTTTTTATAAGTTTGGGCTATATGGGTTATGCTTATGCGACTAAGCAAAGAAGGATAGTTTCCGTCTAACGTATCTCGTAAACTTGTGCGGATGGGGATTTCTGAAACGTGAATTGTAACTCGATTGGGAAATTAAAGTGAAGTATGTAGTTGTTCACAAATAATTACCTTTAGATTTTAGCTTTTTAAACGGCTCTGCGCTGAAAATATTCTCAAGACTGCAGGTAATGCTATTGTTTTGAACCACAGTTACCACAAGCCGGTTAATTGAGGTAAATACTCTTTTCTCTGGCTGTAACAAAAGCGTTTAGCTTTCCCTACTTGCCGGCTCTACACTTCAACTCCGAAAATAATTTTGTTTCCTTTCTTGGCATATTCTTTTCTTTCATCGTTGATTAAATGTAATTATCGTTTTTAGAATAACAATGGACCCGTATTCTTGCATTATGTTATAGATACTTTGAGTAGATGGATGCGGGGGACTTTCAACTACAAGGAGTAGTAGGGCTTTCTTCCTGATTTTACTATATTTATGTGCGCTTTAACAGTTACCAAGATTTACTTTAATTTAGTCATAGTTTCAGTACATATTCGCGTACCTGCATATTGCATAAACAAAATGACACTAAAACGCTATAACGACTGCGAGGCTATGCATTAATGAATTTATTTTAATCTTTTCGTTTCAGTTCTTCACACATCAGCGAGTTTAGCGTTAAACGAGAGTTGGGATCCAGATGTGAGGTATAAATTCTAAACAGCCAGATGTATTATCTTGCTGGGTTTTTGTTTTTTTTTTTTTTGTCCTCAGTTACTAGTCTCCTTTCTTCCTTTGTGCATTGCAGGGACGATATGGAAATGATGTTAAATAAAATAGTTCCGGAAGGCTTACCGTACAGGCACTCGTGTGAAGGACCTGACGATATGGTAAATACGTATAATTATTTACTTTGGAAATTGAATATTTTTTTTAGTTGTAATTGCCTTTAAAAATTATAATTAGACTGGGAGTATATAGATTTTTGTTCTGCAAATGCCATTCCAGGCTTTGCAACTGAGGTTTCGACTAGCGATAGTTTCGATAGTCTTGGGGTTTTTTTTTTGTGTTTGGAGCTTCGCTGAAAATCATCTAATGGTACTATGCAGAGGTAGTACGCAAGGGATGCTTCTGCAATAGTGATGGACCTTAGCTCGATCTAAAAAACCTCCCCGGGACTGACTTTCGTCATCCCGAATAGATGACAATGAGACCTTGTTAGTAGCTAACTCTAAGCCCAGCTTAGCATTTTATGGAAATAAAACACATAGGGCCTTACCAATAATCATTTTTAATTTTCAACTTAAATATTTCTACTGTCACAATGGATAATTTTATACGGAAATTGTTGCCATTGTGATGACTTCGTAAAAGTTATCATGGACACTAGAAATTATTATTAGTACCGCGGATAAAGTTTGTTGGAATTTTTTTACATATGTATTTCAAAAAGTCTCTACAGGCCCTCATTATTTTTAATCAGATAAATAATAAAGGGTGTCCCATAATTAATTTTGCGCCAACGAAAAAAAAAACAGATGACAATATGACAGTCAACAGTTCGGGATTAGTAAAAATGGAAATAAATACGAAAGAACAACGCTTTCATTGTTGAGCAATATTTAAAAGAAATGAAGGTTTGTCAGCTACAGTCCGCAATTTTCGACCTGTCACACACAAGCTGTTCAACAGAAAACATCGAAGCGGTTCGCGAGAGTATTACTGACAGTCCAGGAACATCAATTTTGCACCGTAGTCAAGAATTGGGCATTTCGAGAAGCTCTACACAGCGAATTCCCACGAAAGACTTGAAACTTCATGCTTACAAAGTTCAATTAACTCAAGAACTGAAGACTACTGAGAGTTCGTTGAATGGATTTTGGAACAATAAGTGGATGCTGATTTTTCGAACAAAATCATCTAAAATAAATAAATAAATCGGTGGCGCAACATGCGACAGACACCCTAGGCCTAGTTTCTCGCAACCATTCGTTTGTGTGAGTTTCTATTTTTGAGACGAATGGAAGGGACCTACAATTTTATTATGCCGATTCCGAACGGCTGAATTGAGAAGCCTTTTTCAGGACAGTCATACTCTCGGATGTTTGTCAGACGTTCACGAGAGGTGACGCAGTAGAAAAAAACGTACGTACGTAGGTACGTAGCAATCCGATGTGCTATTCCATACATCCCCAAACTGTATATTCTATGAATCCATAAAAATCTTGAGCTTTCTAAATTAAAATCTTTATTTTCTATCAAAATTACACATTGCGTGAATTATGGGACATCCTTTATCTATATATATAAAAATAAGTTGTATTGTGTTTGTCGCCAATGTTCTCTGTAATGCGTGAACCGATTTTGATTCTGGAAATTTCCCATGAAAGGTGACGTTAATACCATGGTTTGTAAGTATATACGGTCTTTGTAGGTGTATTGGTTCATAAATTATAGGGGCGTGGCACCTCCCATACAAAAAATGCATTCAAAATCTTATATTTCGAAAACCACCGAATCGATTGAGTTCAAATTTACGTACAATCTTAGGAATTGGCCCAGGAGTATTCCTGTGAAGATGTCAAAATTGAACAAAGGGGCGTGGCACCACCCATACAAAAAAAACATTAAAAATCTTATATTTCGAAAACCACCGAATCGATTCAGTTCAAATTTACGTACAAAAACTTAAAACTTAAACTTATAGATAATCTTAATTATTGGCCCTGGAGTGTTCCTCTGAAGATTGGTCAAAATTGGACAAAGGGGCGTGGCACCTCCCATACAAAAAAGATCTTCTGATGTGGGGTGAAAATCGATGACGTTGTAACTCGATAACCGCTGGGGCGATTCTCATGATTCTTTTTTTTGTTTTTTCGTATTGCTGTAATTCAGGTTTAAGCAGAAATAAAATTCCAAAAAATTGATTTATTCTCATTTTTCGCATTTTACGATAGAACATTATTATCTAAGACCCAAGCAATACAACTTATGTGCACGGGCAAAGCCGGGCGGGTACAGCTTGTAATAGAATAGAATGAACAATTTATTTTAAGCGGTTAATCTCTGTCATCTTCTACACAGTATTAGGTCAACAGCAGAAATATATTGATTCTGTCAGATACAGAAAACAAAGTAAAGTGTATTTCATTTAAGTAAAGTAAAGTTTTATTTTATGTATAGCGCACTATATCTACTGGCGCCCAATTGTCGTATGATTACGCGGCCCAAAAACTGGATAAAATATATCCAGTGTTTCGTTCGATAATCGATGTGTGGTAAGGCAAGTCGCTCCGTCGTCGTCATGTCGAAACTACATGTCGGCCGTACCCAAAAGTCATACGATCACTTTTGCGGCTAAAAAAAGCTAGGTTATTATGGCCCCGTACTGCTGCCCATGATCAACTTCTTGACAATAACCCCGAATTGAGATATTTTGGTTATTTCGGGCACTATATGTGCCACATTTTTTATTTATTTTTTTTATATATGTGCCACCGCATCAATATTTTCGGTCGACCGTGTGTTTCGTTGACCTTGACCTACTAGTCATCTGGTAGTCTGGGAGCTCGATCAGCCACTGAACCGCTATGCTCAAGTGTTTTTATTAAAACCAAAGTACCTACCTGCTTAACTCATTCATAAAAGGGAAAGACTTGAAATCAAACAAAAAAACACATCAACGAGAGAAAGAACAATTCAGAGGATAGCTCATATAATTTCTTCCCATTAACTCTAATCATTACTTATTTTCCCAGCTAATTGGTATATACAATCGTTTGTCTCTTTTCAGCCAGCCCATGTGAAAGCATGCTTTCTCGGTAGTTCACTGACAATCCCCATCACCGATGGAAAACTCTCCTTAGGCACATGGCAAGGTGTGTGGCTATGCGAGCATCGTGATCAAGCTGGCTCCCGTAAATTAGTTATAACATTATCCGGTTGCCCTCGGGAATCGGCACGTAGCCCCTTGTCGCCGGTATCACCAATTGCATCTACATCCAGTTAGGGAAGGCCTCGCTCCGCCCGCGACAGCCGGTAATCGCGGGGGAGCGACAATAATGACATCATTTCGTCGAAATTAATTTTTACAAAAAATTTAGCTAATACGAAATTATTAATGACAGCAACGCAACAGCTGCCATCATCATCGACGGTAGCAGTAGCAGTAACTTCGAATGTTTCTACAATAAGTCCTAGTAATATAAATTTACCTACAACTACTACGTTCTGTGATACAGCAGCAATAAAACCACAGCAAACCGTAGTAGTGTCATCGTCGTCGTCGTCATTATTATCCTCAACATCCGCGTTAGCTAAATTTAATAGAATTATCGATAATACAGTGCCCGCATCAAATTATTACTCCAGCAGTAGCAACCGAACACAAAAACAACAACAACAATCCAGTGATGGAGCTCCTTCTAGTAATAATCAAAAATACCAAATCCAACAGCAACCGGCAAATGTAATCAATAATACTAGAAAAGAAATTAATTCCACAACAACAGTAGCAGATAATAACTATTATACGAGTAGCAACAATCGGTATAACAGTTATTATTCTACAACAAACGATAATCAAACGAAACGAAATGATGTGCATTATTTGTTGAAACAATTAAATAGTTTTAGTGATATAGAAGAAATAGAAATTGTTGATTTGCATCGTAGTAGTACTAATCATTATCATTCGCAAGCGCAAGCGCAGCCGCAACATCAGCGCAGAAAACTAACGAAGGCGCCACCAACAACAACAACAACAACAGCGTCGTCCGTAACACCGACACCGACATCGTCATTGTCAAATAAATCATCGCCAACATCTGTGTCGCATAAGATTCGTCACTCCGACTGGGGCGAAATGATGGGCGACGAGGACGCGCATGCGTCATCCCTGCTCCTGCCACAACAGTACGATGATTATATATTTCAATCCTGCCACTATTTGGAAAGTTGTTTTGCAACAACCATAACCACTGCCATCGCTGGGAGCAGTAGTCATGAGTTTCGGCCTTCAACGTCAACCACATCGGCGGCCTCCTCATCGAATTCGTATAGTAGTGCTAATAATAAACTAAGGAGTCCTATAACTACAACAAGTGCAACACGGGTAGTTACCACGCCACCGCCATTATCGCCGCCAACAGTAGCGATCACTGCTACTGCAGCCAAAGCGACGGCAACAACCTACTCTACCACCAGTCGTCTAACTGGTAGCGAAGTCATCCAAACCGAACTTTCCACTTCGTCGCGATCGTCATCAAAAATTGGCGGCGGCGGCAGTAGCAATAGCAGCGATGAACGTCGGGCGCCATTTTTCAAATGTTGTTACACGCCACTCGATCGTTGGCGGGAAAAACGTCACGCCGCCGGCAGCAGTAGTGCAGCAGCTGGCAGTAGTGGCGGTGGTGGTCCTGCTCCAAGTGGCGGTAGTCGTGCGCAACACAATGGTACTGGAAAAGCTTCTGCTACTAGCCACCATCAACAGCAGCAGCATCATCATAAAACTGGTCTTGGCGATCCCGTTTGACATTCGACGATAAAACAATAACACACCTTAGCGAAATATAAATTCAAATTGATAAAATTGTTAATACAGAAAAATAAAATAAATAAAAAACACAACGTCGTGTAAAACTAATAAATAGAATTTATAATTTATTTAAAATTAATTTTTTGTCTTATGAATTTAATTCAAACAAATTGTGAGAAATGAAATTGAGCGAGAGAAAGAAAAAGAACGTTTGGGAACTTGGATACTTTTGTATAATTAGTTTTAAACAAAAAAAAAAAGAAAAATTGTAGAAGAACAATGATTAAAAAAAAACAAACGAAACAAACCTATTTATAAGAAAACGAGATGCAATTTCATTATTTCGAAATTCAAAACAAAACTCATGTTTATATAGAGAGCTTCAAAATTAAAATACAAAAATCGGCTTAGAAAGCTTTTCGACAACGGTTCATCTTGTTTTCGTATAATTTTCTTTCTTTTTATTTAAATGTATACACACTATAATGCAGCACATGCGACACAAAAATAATAAAAATCAAAAAAAGTAAAAAAGAATATTTCTTATATAACATTGTTACCTTTGTAAGTTTCAATATAATAAAATATGTATATATATATTGTTCCGTTTGATGATACGAAAACATTTAAAAGTACTGAAACCATCTTGTGGTGAAGAAACATTGTTTTTATTTTTCGTTTTTGTTAATTTTAAGTTGCGCATTTGTTTATAATTTAGGGTCTTGATTTTTTGCAAAATAAAAAGGGTTACGCACAGTTAAAATTTGCTTTGTTTTATTATTTACATACGGCGAAGTAGTTCCTAGTTCGTATAATATATTCACCCCTATTCCCGTTGTCGTTTGTAGTAAACGACTATTATTTTAAGTAGAGTGTTTAAAGCGATTCGACATGACTGTGAATAAAATGTTTCCATATTTTCATGTTTAAGCTAATCCACTCTGTTGCTTTTAGCTATAATCAAGTGGTTACACTTTTTATTATTGTTGTGGAAAATGGCGCATATTCAACGCGCTGTTACACACTTCGGCTGCCAGACAATAGACTCTACTTAGGCTACACAGTAAAGCAAATATCTTTCCTCTCAGACGGAAAAATTACTTTGGGCTTATGGTCTAAAATATAAGATCGCTGTTCGGAATGTCAGATGTCAGAATTCGCGTCTTCTCAAAAACATACCGAATAACAGAGTGGGGAAGCGAGGAGTAACAACGATTTTCGCTAGTTGGGATTGACCCTGACAATTTCTGTTGGGAATTTTGTCCAATTTCTGTCCATGAATTATTGTTTGAGAGAATAACATTAACAATATTTCGTAGACACAGACACTTTGGTAGGAACGAAAGCTATTTCAAACTACGCCACTAATTCATCATCAGACTCCTTCTAAGTGATTATTTGAATAGTTTGAATTCTGACAGTCAATTCTCCGTATATAATCCACTTGGGAAGACATTTCTGCTTTCCCCTGTCAGGAAACGAACCTTGCATTTCGATTTGTCAATAATTGACCAAGTGAGTAGTGACTACCACTTGCGATGAGTACAAGTTTAGAACGGAGGAGAAGACCAACCTCTGTGGGTTGTTGTTGCTACGAGTTCTTTATATTTATTGTCGTTCTCTCGGATAACATTTGTGATGAGAGAGCGTTAGGATATGATTCTGTATTTTTTTTTTATACAAGCCTCCACAGACTGGTGGTCGAGACGACAGATGAACCAACTTTAAGTCTCGTGTTAGGCGTCATGCCCGTGTCCTCAAAATATGTACCTAGCTTCATATTATTTCAAGGTAAACTAGATACACCAGGCCCATTGATCTATAATCCGCTTGTCAGTAATTTGCAGATATAGGACTTTCTAAACTTTTGAGCAAAAAAAAAAAATTCGACAGGCCGAAATATGTATTTACGCAGTCCACCCGACTTGAGAAACTTTACCCAGCAAGCCTTCAGTTAGCCAGTATTCTGTTCAATTTCTTGCAGATTGTATTACGTGAAGCGGTTTTCTTTTATAGTATAGTCTGACAGGATTTGTACTGATTTTTATTTATTTTGTAAGGCGGAATAAGACTCTGAAAACGGGGGACTGGGATTCGAAGATCCGACATGCAATAGAATCGGAGGATTTTTGTTTCGAGGTATTCTTCTGAGCTTCGTTCCGACAAATATGTAACGCACACTGGCGTTTTTACGTTTAAGTGGGATCAAGCGCGTTTTTACTGATATTTTTGGCAGCTTCATACGAATTTTCTTTCGATATGCTCCGACAGGAATGGGTTGCACAATTTGTTTACGATTTGCAGTGAAGTATTGATAAATGAAAGCAATAAAGAAAATAACATTTTAGGAAAGTAATTTGTTTTATTTGTTGCTTAAATTTGGGTTTCCAGGGCAAAAATAAACAAAAAAAAACAAGCACCGAGTAGGAAAATCCCAAAGTAGCACGAATCAACATCATGTCATGTCAATGCGTCGCGTCGCGTCGTCGCATTTTAATTATTCTTTAACGAAGACGGATAACTCGAATGTAATTTGAGCCTCCGACGGAGTATGTGTTGCTAACAATTCTCCGTTCCTAAGGATACCTCGCTAGGGCCGATTGTGTACATGTCTCTATCTGGACTAATAGGGCGAATGCTAATGGCAGTGACCTCTCACTCGAAGCGAACAAAATGCGGATGACCTCGTTTGCTGGGAGGTTGAGTAAACTTTTCGTGTCCAATACGTGAAATGGGGACCAATGGGTATGTGTCAGCTATGAATTGTGAATCTACTGTAACCTCGGGGAAAACGACACCGCACCGAGGTGCTTGCAAATAGGTGTTAGTTTTGCTCAACTTCTGCGAAAAGAACGCCCCTATTATTCTAGTGTGAAATATGCAAATAATTGTTCAATATGTATGCTCTTCAAAAGACGCTGAATAACTTTTTTTTTTTTGAAATGTTATGCCTAACTGCAAACGCGTACTTGTCTACATAGAAATTTGTAGAAGCTGAAGTCGAACAACAAAAAAAAAATAGCGAAACAGGATCATTTAGGCGTTGAACATTGACTAGGCCTTTTGGCACAAATGGATGGAAGGCTGAATTGAGAACCTTTCTGAGGATAGTTATACTCTCGGGTGTTTGGTAGAAGTTCACGAGTAAAAAAGCTGAAGTTGTAAATTGTATTCTCCTGGGATTGAACATTGAACCCCTTGGCAGTTTAGCACATTGACAAATGGCTATAAAGTCGCACCCCGATTAAGTCAGCGTTTCAGATCTTAAAAGACCTTGAATTATCCAATTACTGTTTTAAGTAAGTTTCTAAGATAAAATCTTACTCGATCTGTAGTTGCGAAAATCACGACTAATAATCGTTTTCTAGGTGAACTTGAAAAATGAAAGGTGAATACAAGAAAATTTGTATTAGTCTGTACCTACTATGAAAAAATGGGAGCACTTAATTTTCAAAAACTGCGTTGGATCAGTATGAGTTCAATATTCGTATACAGGAAAATTCGTACTCCCAAAATCCGATTTGCCTATTTATTCGTCAATATTTTGAAAAGGAATTGTTTGAATTTTTCTTTTTTTTTCCACTATTTAATTTACTATATAAATACATTTTAATACTTGAGAAACCTGTTTTATGTAACAATATGTTTTGTTATTCAGAAACTTCACATTCACACTTTAAACTCCGAAATCGTCAACAGCAGCAATATTTTTACCTCAATAAATTTATATTGATTTAGTTATGTAGCATTGAGCAAAAAAAAAAAAAACCTTCGCTAAACTCAAATGAAAATAGAAGTAAGAACATTTCTACATACATAATAAATATTAGAATGCTATACTTTTTTTATGATATAAAACCAAAATGCATAAAAAACGATGAATTATTATTTTTTTTTTTTTTTTCTAAAATAATATTGATAACGATTTGATATCCCCTAAGTAACAAACAGAAAATAATAACAAAACGATAAAATGAAAACATTTTTTGATATGTGATGATTTGTAACAGTAAAATATATAATTCTAGTTATTTAATTATTACGAGTACATAGAAAATAAATTAAAAAAACAAAAAAACAAAACTCATATATAAACAAAGAAACTTAGTGAAATTCATAACAACAAAAATAATATAAAAAGAACAAAAAAAAAAAACATATATACGCCGACGTATGTATATATGATATACTTAGTTTTAAGATTAGCGTGAAATGATATTAAATTAAAAAAAAAATATAATAACAAGTATAAAAAAATATTGTCAACTTTGCACAAATCCGAAGAGAATGAAGAAACAAATATACAACAAAATGAATGACTTAAATATGTATTTAAACAATTTTCTTTGCCGTATTAATAAAAATATATATTATCTATATATATATACATAATAATGGTAACCTTATTTAAAAACAAAAATAGCATAAATCTACATACATCCATCCCAAACATAAAACACAAATCTTACATTATGTACGTGTATGCATAGAAATATCAATTAAAAACAAAAAATGTGTATGAGAATTTATTTATGTAATTCCACAAAAATTTTATGTATTTCAAGGGAAACTTTAAAAATAACCTATTTGTTTTTGGTTACGGGTGAGTTAAATTTACTAGAAAGAAGTGCAATTATTGTGCTCTTTGAATTTCAAGCTGATGCTGTGTACGTGTATTTTTGTACTACCTTCCTATAGTTGAGTTGTTGTGCTCAAGTTACTGTTGAGACATTGCGCAAATTCGTTTGTTAAATAAGTCAAAGACGTTAAAATTATACTGCGCTGCGCAGAATATGTGCAAAGAATATTTTGTCATCCATCCATATCCATACTACTTATAAAATGCAACGTCCGTCTGTTCGTTTCTCCATAACTCGAGAACCATTCGTCCGATTGTCATGATTATTTTTCTGATTTGTAGATGTGTGGCCAACTTAGTCCGTAGGGTGGGTGAGAATTGCTCAGGAGTAAAGGATTCGCGGGGAATAAGGGGGGTCTCACGAACCGTTAGCCGTATGAACTTGAAAGTTTGTTTGTTGATAGATAAATCAAAATAATTACATGCCTCATTCATCGTTTTTAAAAATTCGACCTATAAGGGTTGAAAAACGTTTGCACCCTACTTTTCTATTTCGACCTTACTACGCTCAACTTGCCATTATACTCATAAATCTATGTATGTCATTTCAAGAAATGCTTTTATTTGTTAGCCAATGCTTCAGCGAGTATTTTGACCTAAAATGCATCTTTCTGGTCCATCCAGAGGGTGAGATATAATAAATTAAAAATAGATCTTATTTGGTCAAGTGCGAAAAAAAATGATTTCTCGATTGCAGTTGTGCTTAGGGGTAGTTTTATTTTGCGTTCCCAAAATAGAATATGATTAATCGCACGACTGGCATTCAGGATTCAGAATGCACATTGTACGTACATACTCATGTATGGCGTAGTTGAATTTGATGTAGGCAATGGATATGCTTTAAACAAACTAAATATGTATATATGTACGTCTACGTACATATAAGAGGTTTGTGGTGCGTAAGTGATAGATACATATCTACATATATGAATTTGAGATCTGCAGCTATGGAAAGTGTAACGATATGATCGCGTAGTATAAATAATTACATCATACCTGTGACGAGTTTTTATTTATGTGAAATCTTATGTCTGTTGACTTAGGACTTTCGGATCAGTACAGGTTACGTAAGGACTAAGTTGGTGACGGAGGAAGGGTGAAGGGGTGGTAGGGACTAACTCCGGAACTATTTGGTCGATTTCAAAAATTCTTTCAAGATTGTACCGGCTACATCCTCCGGATCAGTATAGGTTAGTTAGGGTGTGGATGGGGGAAGGGGAAACGGGGGTATAGGGGCTATCTTCGGAACTACTCGGCCATTGCCAGAGTTGACCTCCGACAGCCACGTCTTTCACATGGACAGCTATATATTGAATATTCACGTGTGAGCTGTAGGCGTAATTTGTTTATAGCTATACTTGCGCCCATTAAATAAATAACATGTAGGATTGTAGGTATATGAAAAGGCATAGCCATCAAATATTTTGTGAGCTTAAAAAGAAGTCAAAATATAAACAAGTAAAAGTGTTACCATCGGCCTGTCTGATACTTTGATACCCTCCACTGTATGTACTGGTACAGGTACACGCATGACACACATGACAGACAGACAGGCAGACAGACGGACATGGCTAAATCGATTTAGAATGTGATCCTGATTCAGAATATATATATTTTGTAGGGTCTCCGGTGAACCCTTCTTGGCGTTACAAACGTAATGACAAAGTGAATATACCTTCCTGTGAAGGGTATAACAAACGTGCATTGATAGCTGAAATAAATTTGAATTTAATTTAATAGAAAAGAAACTAGCGGGCGGAGCCGCGTGCGTTGCTAGTTCAATATAACACAACGATTTGTGATAATAGAATAGAATTTATTTCGTTACAAAAAATTCACAAAGGCTAGGCACCGCACAATTTATAGTGATCTTGTGATCTTACAAGAATGGTCCTCGAATAATGGTGACAAATTTGCGGTAAATATTGTACATTTATTAAGCAACTTTTTTCATTATTAAAAAAGTGTAATTGAATGCTAGTAAAGTGACTATTTTAACTAAATTAGCAGCGATTGTTTATTTAGCTACTTTTTGGAATCTGGGACAGCTATTGTTACTAATGACATGTTGTAGTATGAACGAAATGAATCACACTTTTGCCTCTGGTTAATTTAGTTAACTTCCCCTCCTTCGAACTGTCACAGCTTGTCAACGCTGTAGTTAAAATAGTCTAACCTGGAATGCAGCCCAGGTTAGAGTTATTGAAAAGGGCTATAGAAACTTGTATACGAAAAAGTAAGCAATGGGTGTCAAACTGCTAGTGTCTTTTTCAGTGAACCACTTCTCGCGAACATGTGAAAAACACTCGAGAGTAGAATTATTGTCCTGAGAAAGTTTCTCAATTGTAGATTCCATCCCGTCCATTCGTCGGACAAATAAAAAATCACACAAACGAATGGTTGTGAGGAGCTATTAAGCCTAAGGTAAGGGTATTGTTTTGCGCCAAGTATTATTTTTATCATGTTCAATAAAAACAAATGCAAATTTTTTAAAATTGCAATTACTCAAAAGAAGCAACAAGAAGAAGAGGCTCGTTGAGTATTCGTGAATTGCAGGATAGGAGGATGTTCTCGACTAGATTGGCGATTGGCCAGTGACCTCTCCGCCAACGACAATGTTGTCCCTTACACGAGGACAAGGATTTCCTTCCGTATTATACTCTCGGTTCTGATATCATTGAAAAACGGCCATAGCACTCTTGTGGTATTACAAGTATTTAAGGTGGCCATATAGCGTTCGCCTCTCTTGTGGCTTTTCTACCTGCTTCAAGCTTAAGTGTGTAAGGCGGGATGTTCACAGATGGATCAGCTTGTTTTGAAACAGCTGTCGAACCTTGTCTTGCTAATTCGTCTGCTAACTCACTGTCTGGAATGCCTTCATGTCCCGGAACTGGTGTACTAAGAGCCTTAAGTTTTCGCGACAGAACTTCACAAGTTTCGATTTAATTTTGGTGCAGTTATGGCTTGCTTTTATTGCTCTTTTGGTGTCAATAAAGAAGGTAATCCTTCCATAGTTTGCAGTAGCGCAGTGGTTACTGTGTTGGACTACTATGCGAGGGGTCCCAGGTTCGATCCCTGGAAAAACACAAATAACATCTTAAGGTTTTTTTCTACTGTGCCACCTCTCGCGAACGTCTGACAAACATCCGAGAGTATGACTGTCCTGAAAAAGCTTCTCAATTCAGCCGTTCGGATTCGGCATAAAAATGTAGGTCCCTTCCATTCGTTCCAAAAATAGAAACTCACACAAAACGAATGGTTGCGAGAAGCTATGCCTAGGGTGTCTACCCGCCTGTTGCACCACTTATTTATTTATTTATTTATTCCCTCCAGGTGGTATTGACTCACGGGCAGCTGTTGTTACTGCCATCATCTCTGTTGGGAAGACGCTACTATGGTCGGGGAAGCGTATCGATTTTGATATATTCTGCGATTCGGGAAAGACACCTGACTCTATCCCAGTGTCCATTTTAGATCCGTCTGTGAATACATTGTTTACATGTTAGGTGCAAGTCTGCCTCTCCATTCTTCCCTGCTGGGATAGGCGTTCGAGAAAGGTCTTGTAAACTCTAGATAAGGCGTGATATAGTCCGTGATAGGTATATGTCCAAAATATTTCTATAGGATCATCGAATGACCCATTTCGTTCAATATTCAATTTATTGATTGCCTAATTTCCATGTCACTATTTGCGGCCAACATTTGTATAAGAATATATAGCGGAAGCAGGTTGAGAATAGCCTCAAGTCCTGTGGTTGGATTGTTCTCATCGCACAATGCACAAAGGTGCCAATGCACGCTAGTCTTTGAACCTACATTAACGCCTTTAGGTAAGTGGCCTTATTGGCTGTCGGTCACCATACGAGACTGTCGGTCTTACTATAGCCGTGAACATCCAGAGTTTAATTTTGTGAGATGGTCCGCAGGTTTTCCCAAAGATTCTGCTGAAGAGTAAAAGACTTGTGAATTTTTTACTTCTTTCATTGGTGTTCAATTTTGAGTTTAGTTTTTTGTCTAGTAAGGTCAACTAAATGGATTTAAAATTTCTCAATGTTTCGGCTTAATGTTGACGTTAGTGAATGCGCTATCAGTGAGGCCGTATATGTGTTTTAAGGCATATCGTGAGGACACAAAAAATCCAAAATATATTCTGTGCAGCAGATAATCGACAGATTTTATGGAACTGATCCCTCCGTTGTTGAAGCATTTGCAACGAATTTGAAGGGTTTGGGGTCACTACTCACTATAGCAGTTAAGAGTAGCGACATAAGTCCGCGCGGTATATCTTCGCCGAACTAAGAACGTCATATATCTGCGCGAAGTTATGTCATTTTCAAGCGACATATCTCCGCACGGAGTTATGCCTGCCAGACAGTTTGTGACATACCCTTAGCGGATCGACGAAGTCGCGTAAGCGAAAAAAAAGGTTAAAATCCTGTTAGCGAGCGAAGCAAGCCGCCCACCCCATACTTTAAATACACCAAACTTTCTTACAAACACCTATCGGACAGTTTTTGGTATAGACTTATTCAGAAATTAAACAAATAAAAAAAATAATTACATTTTGCATATGTTTAATATAAATGATTAACAGTTGAAGATATGAAATTTTAAAGCGACATATCTCCGCGCGGAGAGTACGTTGGTACGTTAGATTAGGTTCAATTTTGAATTCCAGAAAGAAAACTATGCATCTACATAGATCGGTGTTTTTAAAGAACATTTGAATGTTGATGCATTGCTTCTTCGAATTTTTAATGCCGGCTTGGCTCGCTCAATTCATCCTGGAGAAAAATGTACAGTAGTACACATAATCCACTGAGATTTAATCCCGGAATACTCACACCGTATGACTATGAAGTATTTATTTCTACTATAGTTTTCTTATTAAACTAAAAAATATAACCTCTCCATGACATCGTTTTCTTCATGTAACCTAAAAATGTATTCAACAGTAAAGTCTTGACGATTTCGACAGCCACTTATTTAAAGTGTAATCCTGTCGAAAGTATTAGTTATTTTTTTGTACTACATTGTTTTTCTTAATTAGTTTAACAATATGTATTGAAAATAATGGCAACATATGCATTTTTTGTTTTTACGACTACACGACAGCTTTAATCCGTAATAAATATTGATTGTATCGTTTTAATACCCGTCTCCTATATAATTTACTTTTAAATGCATTCAATTATGATCAAAACTAAAACTCTAACAAGAAGTGTGTTCGCATTTCCATTGAGTCCAATGTATAACAAAACAAAAACAGTTAGTAAAGAAAATGCCTTTTGTATATAGTCAAACATTAATCATAGATGCTTAACATTTTTTTCACATAATAAAATTCGCAATGAAATTATAAAAAAAAACTGAACCTATAACATCTTATAAATACTCTTAAAAGGAATTGATAAAGGCACATTTTCTTCTTTTAATTAAAACACACATTTTCGACTTATTTCAAAATCCAGTTTTTTTTTCTATACAAAATAGTTTTCCTAGGTTTAATAATTATTTAACATTTGCGATTAAATTTTCCATGTAAAAAAATATACACTTATACCACCAAAAAAAAAAATCGCCAACAACTATAAAACCAAAAATAACACAATACAAATTAATTTAATAAAACAAAAAAGGAAACACACAAACAAACACAAATATTAATTAAACGCTAACATAATATTTTCGTCCACTAAAATAAGCTTAGAACGTATTTTTAATATAACTAAAAAATAATACAAACAATTGCATAACAAACAAAAATCTATCTTTTAGAAAACATAAAACCGACAAAAAAAATTAATTTAAAAGCTTACCGCAGAATAAAAGAAATATATAAAGCAAATATTTTTCATACAAAAACACGAGAAAAATACATAAAAAAAAAGAATGTTATCAACAAATGATAAAAACGTTTGTATATTAACGATTTGCAATAATTTGATTATCATTAAGCACACCATGCATTATTTATATACGACATCAATATGTAAAAAAAAAAATTGTGTTCTTTTAGTGCAATTTAAATTAAAAAGCAAAACAAAAGAATTCTTTTTGGAATATAATTTCCTTTGTATATTTGTAGATACAACAAATTAGTTAATGATATATCCTCAGAGCAAACGATTAGTTTTAATATTTTAATGAAAACAAAACACAAAAAATATATATATACATAATTATAAGCAAAATTAAAAATAATTTTTTTAACAACAATATGAGAAAAATTAAAAAAAAAATCGCACATATGAAAGATTGCACTACACAATACGAACGCCACTGATAATAAAGCTTTAAATAAATTAAAACAAAATAAAACCAAAACATATTAATGAAATCAATTAATACTAAATCATTAAATAAGTCATTCCATTTAAGTAATATTATATGAATTGTAACAAGAAAGCATTATAAATGCGCAATTTTTTAGGTTTAAATTTTGGGTTGTTGTTATACTCTTTTTTTGAAAAGAACACAACATTTTGAATTTTATACGTATATTTGTTTAAGAAACAAATAAAAGGTGCTAAATTATTTCCGCGTGTGTAATAAATAAAGGTTGGTAAGTAAATTTAAAAGACAAAGTTTAATTCAACCTATAATTCAATTGAAATTCGCAATTTGTTTTTTTTAAAATAATATCATTGTTTTGAATGAATAAGTAAAAGAAGTGGCGCTTCAAAAGCATTCTGCATGCTGTTCTTAGACTTAATACCTTTAAGTTGCTAAACAATTAATATACACAATCCTGTCAGTAGTTACTCATAAAGTCATAATCATAATACATACAAATAAATGTGTTTCGATTCGCAAATGTTACGTCATAATGATGCGAATTTTTTTTTTAGTTCAGAAAGACTCTATAATGAAACAGTAGTCGATATGCCGTGTGTCTTCCGATATATTTTAATTTTTTTACGAATTAATACAATGTTCGTGAAACATTAAAATTAAAAAAAAATAAAGATCCACATTCGATTGCTTCGTAAAGTCGTTTGACACGACTTAGGTAAGGTAAGATTTTTATAGTAGGTACATGCCTAGTGGTTGACGATTGACCATTTATGACAGTTTTCGCTAAATGACCTTTATGCGGCTACACATGTCTATGCAGATTTTGACAGATAAAAATGACCAAATTGTACGTAGTGTAATCAGACAATGATCACAAATGCCAGCATATTTAATGAAATTTGCTGATGGGAAGTTCTGAAATTTTTGATTGTTCAATTGATATCGTATTTTAATTTTTATTTTTATTTATTTTTCAAGGCGTATTGGCAAAAAATGCTTAACCGGGCTATTTGTTAGTTTTGTGTAAATTATAAAATGTTCTAAACATACACGACTTCGCTTATATTCAGTATTTCGCCTACGGGACAAAACATATTTCTTAGCTAGCCAACCCTGAATTGTATTCCACACCCCCAGATGTTACGATACTGTGCAATATACGCAACCAGAAAGATCGTGAGGATGTCTATCCGCTTGAATATCTTTGGAGTATGTACGCTGGAGTTAGATGAAGCGCTAAGCATATTCAACGGCGACAAAGTTTCAAATTGATACGACAAACGGTTCGTGATTTAAGAAAAGGGCTCCCTTAAAAGGGGTAATCTCAGCCCCAAAGCAAAATTTCCAAAACCGGAAAGATTAATTATCTTTATTTCTTATAATAGACTACACAAACAACCGAGTTTGAAGTAGACCTGATGTAATATAAAAATGTTCCCATACAAACTTTTACCCCCTTTTTACCCCTTTAAGGGTTGAATTTCCAAATTCAGAGAAATCAGTTTTCTGAATTTCTCACACCGCGTCTCCACGAGCAATATTTCATAGCTTGCCATCTGTCATTTCTCATAGAAAGAAATAATGATAGTATGCAATAAAATGTAGGGTGGGCATTTCATAGCTTACTATTTCCATAGCCATCCCACGAAAACACATGCGCCACAACAAAAAAGTACACCCAATAGAATACTATCGATAGCAAGCTATGAGCTGAGCAATAGATAGAATACCATTTTTCATAGAATACTATTTGTGGTCTCCAGTCTCCACGAGTAATTTTCATAGAATACTATATGGCGTTCTATGAAATATTGCTCGTGGAGAAGAGGTGTCATAGAGAGTACAGAAATCGAATTTGAAGTCAATCAGAATAAAAAAAAAATTGTCCCATAAAAATGTTTACCCCTTTAGGTTAAATTTCGGAATATCCTTCCTTATTTCTTGTACAAATCATAATCGGAACCTCTGTGGAAAATGTCTGCTTTCTAAAGCAAAGTGCTGGGCATTGATGATCAGTGAGTCGTAATTTCCATTTTTATATGAGATTCATAAAAAAATCGAGTTGTGGAAGATTAAACATAAAATAGCTTTCGCGTTCATTGTTATTTGCTGTTGATTTTTTTATCATTATCAGCATTTGGTTATAAATTTCATGCCCTAAGTGATTAGGTACCACGGCAAATATGACCATTTTGGTCATGTATCCTAACGGTGTCGACAACGCTTTTGATCATTTGACCTACAGTGAGCGTCAAAATTGAGTAAACACCGATGATTTTTTGAGTTTTCTTTAGGGTCTGAAAACAGGTCTAAAAAACCATCAATCTGTTAAAAGTTTTATTACGAAATAACGAATTATTTCATGTCGACAGCAAAAAATACTTTTTAAATATTTAAACAAAATTGTATCCAAACTCCAAAGCCAAATGAAAACCACATTGGTGTTCACTCACTTTTGACGCTCACTGTATCTATAGTCTGGTCATTTGCCTATGGTCATTGTAATGCATAATTGGTATGCAGTCTTATCTTAAGGACCATTCACATGGGAGCGAACGAACGAATTGATGAAATGCTAACAAACCACTTTTAATGCATTTATAAACAGAAAATTGCACATTTTATTATTCCAAGATATCCTCCTCTTGGAATAAGTTTAAGTTCGAACGAATTTTTTATTCGCTACTTTGTGGAACGCGATTTAAACGATTTGGATTGCGAATAGACTGACAATCCGCGCCAGTGTGTTTTTGTTCGCGGCAAAAAGTTTGGAATTCGAAATTTCGTTATTTAAACGGTTTATAAACTTGTTTTCTTAACACATTTTGATTGGATAATTAATTATCCTACGCTTAGTATAGTAAAATGTGGAATTTTCAGTTCATAAATGCATCAAAAGAGGTTTGTTCGCATTTCATTAATTCGTTCGTTCGCTCTCATGTAAATGGTCCTTTAGGTTAGTTTAAGATTAATTACACTTACACATCAATTTCAGCCAATCAAAATCACACACACACAACACGTCCGCGTGTGTTTCCGAAATGTTTTCTTTTAATCTCAACGCTGACAAGACAACATAACGTCTGTCAGTCAGGATTTCCGGAACCGAGACCGAGTTCGAAAAATCGAGAGCGTGGTTTGCATTAAGCTACTTTTACTCATTAAAAATTGTGACAATTTTTGACGTGCTGACGTCAGATTTGCTCGATTATTGACATGCTAGTAATAGTAGATTTATAGGGCCCATACACGACACAGACACGTCGCTGCAGACCAATATATTTTGTTGTTGTGTTCATGTCTGCGCAGATCGTCTGTGTCGTGTGTATCCATGTCGACTGTTTGCAGCGACCGTCTGCGTGAATTCAAAATTTTTTGAATTTTTCTTGGTCTGCAACGACATGTCTGCGTCGTGTATGGTGAATTTTACACAGACGAGCGAGAAAATTCACGGCGTAAACATAATTGAAAGCCTCTCGCTTGGAGAAATAGGTTCCCTCATTAAAGTTTTTTGTTTAGTTATTAATGGACTTATTTTTTTATAGCAGCTTCATTCAATTTCCTTCGTCCATTCGGCCAAAATTAAAGAAGTTGGAAGGCAGTATCCGCCATTTTTACGACCCGACGACCACGACGAAACGATAGAAAGTAATGTCTGTGCAGATTGTCTGCAGCGTGTGTGGCGAAGGCATGTTTGCACAGACTTAAGGTCTGCAGCGACGTGTCTGTGTCGTGTATGGGCCCTATTAAAGTAGCTATTCTCAAACCAACGCGAAACGTCAAAGCGGGAGCGAGAAATAAATACAATGGCGATGACAATATAGTCCACCGTTTCTCTTGCGAAATTCGCTCCCGCTTTTGTATTATTTTGTATAAGAGGCCCAATCACACCGGTATGGCATTCCGTCATACACATCACACCGATCGAGACACCGACACTAAAAATCAAAAACTTTTGATTTTACTCGCTCCGTGTCTGACACCAAAATCGGTGTGTGCACCAGCCCACACACAGCACACATTTCCGTACACACCGGTGCAGACATGAAATAAAGTTTTATGCAAAAAGTCCAAAACTCGTTTTGGATTTTATTGCAATTTCAAAAGTGCAATAAAGTCCAAAAAAGTCCAAAATTACGTTTTGGACCTTTTTGCATAAGACTTTATTTCATGGCATCTTGTGTCTGTGGGCCGCTTTAGCGTTTAGACTAGGGTCAATATTGTGAGTGTCGATAGTAAATCGTTGATCGAAAACACTGTCGATTGATCGAGAACTGTGATTGTCGATTGCGATCGATATTTGTCGATTTGACAGTCGCTTGTAGTCGATTACAAATGTCTGATCGATGCTTTCTCTTGGAAGTGAAAAAATATTGTGCATACGAATAGCTAAAATCAATCGACGCAATCGACAATTGTCGTGACGATCGCTGATCGACAATCACAATAAGGGCCTAGGTTTAGAGTAGAGAACCGTTTAGTACCTATATACACATCAATTGGCAATAAAGCAGATGTGGCAGCTTGGAAATTTATGTCGTTTTCCATTAAGCAAAAAGAAGCGTCCGGAATAAAGAAAATCACTTCTTAAACCGTTTCATTTTACTTACTTTACGTACTTATTTTATACAAGACAGCTGGCGCCCCTGTAGAGCCAACGGCCTAGATTCTTGCAACCAATCTTGTTTTTTTGGGACATGTATTTGATGCTAAATTGTTAAACTTTTGACAGACTATAATTTCTTGAAAAAATCATTTTTTTTTTAATAATCTTTTCTACTGAGTCTGATTGAATGACAGTGATTGTCAAATGATGGTTTTTGAAGTTATTTCTTTTTCGATTGCATAATATTTATTTTATAAAATATGATGTAAAAAGTTTCTGAATTCTAAAACTTTAACAATCGTGTGAAATTCGTGGAAAGCTATAAAATATCTGCTTTTCTAGTTTCGTACTTTCAGTTAATATTATGAAAGAAAAAAACAAAATCCTGCCATTAAATGAAACTTTGACAAACAAAAATCAGCACAAATTTTCTACGCTAGCTAGATCCATTTTTCAAGAAAATGCTTTTTTATAAACAAAACTCTTTTCTAATATACAATTTCGAACGACTTATTTGATATCCTTGTATTTATATATTTCCACCCCAAAAATAACAAACAAACTGATCACATTTACCATAATTTACAGCCTTACACACATGTAACCGACAAAGTTACTCTATAATATTTTCAAAAATATGCACATTATTTAAAAAGAAGAAAAAAATGCATATTTAATATTATTTATTCCACTATTATTATCCTACTACAAACCTTATATTTAATCTAAGTTACATTATTATTCATCAAATAAAGTGTAGAAAAAAAAAAACAAAATAAACGAATTCATTCGACAGAGTTTCATACAATTAATTAAAAATAAACTTAACTATGCTTGATAATGCGCTTGGGATAGTGTATATTAATAACGTAGTGACGGATAACAAAGATTTAATTTCAATATGAATATGTACTTATATACATGAAAAAAAAAAAACATATTATAGACAGACGATTAGGAATAAACATACAAATTTAATTAAAATATAAATCTACGAGATACTGAAAATATATCTATAAAAAAAACATATTTTAACAATTGACAATATGTAAATAAACGCAAAAAAAATATGTTAACGTACACACATAAAACAAAACAAAACAAGTTACAGTCTAATGAAAGCAAATTGTTTCAATACAAATTTTGAGAAACGCAAATATTTGTAAAAAATAACAAAAAACAACAAATTGTTTAATACGAAAATTAAGACAAAAAGAAAACACACACACGCATACACACAAACAAATTGACTGCTCTACGGCTAAATTTAAAAAAAATTCTTTTCATATTTTTATTATTTGTTTGTGTAAAAAATTACAGTACATCGGGTACTATTTGAAACCCGCGTCGACCGAAATATTATTAAATAGACATTTTTGAATACGATTAACTAATTACAGCAACACAATCTAGGTAAATCGAAATAAAATGTAATGTTATCGTCATGACACAAATACGAAGCAAATTAAAAAAAAATACTTTTAATGCATTGAATATCATAGAGGTGTGGATCAATAAGAAGAAATTGTTATAAATATAAAAAAAAAAACACAAAAAAAGCAAATCTAAATCCTAAGTTTGTAAATAGTTATTCATTATTATAAATAGTACATTATTATATACAAATGGAAGAGAGAAAAAATGAAATACTATCATCAAAGTTTAGTAATACATTATATACATTAATAAATTCTTAATGTAAAATAATTAATAAATTAATAAAAAAAACTGAAATAAGAGAAAAAAAATAAACACACGTGATTCGAATATCCAAAATATATAATAGAATTATCTTGAAAATAAAATTATTTAAATAATATAAAAAATTGAAAACTGTTATTATTGATTGTATTTCAGCAAAGTAATCCGATTCTGTCAATCGAGTCATACTCCGGACAACAGTAGCTTCACTAATGTTTTGTAAATACGACTAAACTCTTAAGTGTACCTACTGTACAAGTTTTCGAATTGATAGTACTCTTTGATTGCCGCTGGAATTTATCAAGAGCACGTTTTACTTCCTCTTATTTTCATAACTTGTATGGTCGACTATATGCTAGAGCGGAGTTCGTAGCTAAGAACGTTTCGAATTAGAAATCCTAAGAATAAGCTATTTGCTCTCTGTTGATGACTTGGTCAGCCTTGGGCCCACCCAGACTAATACACTTGAAGCTAAGAGAACGCCAAATGTAAAAAATCTGAAGTGATGCGGTCGTCTCCAGACCGACTATTCAATGAACGCTGCATATTTGTTGAGTCCCATTGAAACAGGTTGAGAAGGTTTATAGAGAATGGCCCTTATTGTGATTGTCGATCAGCGATCGTCACGACAATTGTCGATTGCGCGATTGATTTTAACTACACACAAAATTTGTTCACTTCCAAGAGAAAGCATCGATCAGACATTTGTAATCGACTACAAGCGACTGTCAAATCGACAAATATCGATCGCAATCGACAATCACAGTTCTCGATCGATCGACAGTATTGTCGATCAACGATTAACTATTGGCACTCACAATAGGGGCCAATGTTCGAATTTCGAGCGTAGGAAGAAGCAATAGGTACTAACTGAGTTTTCCTGTAGGATTTGTAAGACTGGATCAATTTTAAGATTAATCAGTATCGGGAGGACCTTTCTGAGTGCCAAAGTTAAGTTTTTTGTCTTTAATTCGGTGTATAGTCCATGTCCAACTCTTAACTATATGAGGAGGAGATTTGGCCACTGACGAAAATGACTAGAAAACAGACTATCGAAAGCAGGATTGTTTTTTTTTGTTTTGGTAAAGGGTTGACTCAAAGAGATCGTGGGAGGAATACCCAGAATACGTAAAATATTCGGCCCTAGCGAGGTAACCGTCGGAACGGAAAATTCTCCGATTTCATAAGAATCGGAGGATTTTTGCTTCGAGGTATACTTCGGAAGACCTTTTCGGAACTTTTTTCCGACAAATATGCAACGCACACTGGCGTTTTGCGTTTCAGTGCGATCAAGTGCGTTTTAACTGATATTTTTGACAGCTTCATACGAATTTTTTTCCGATATGCTCCGACAGGAATTGCGGAATTTGTTTACGATTTGCAGTGAAGTGTTGATAAATGAAAGCAATAAAGAAAAAAAACTTTTAACAAAGTAATTGGTTGTATTTGTTGCTTTAATTTGTGTTTCCAGAGCAAAAACAAACGAAAAAACAAGCACTAAATAGGAAAACCCCAATGTACCACGAACAACATCATGTCAAATCAATGCGTCGCCGCATTTTAATTATTCTTTCCGAAGGCGGATACCTCGAATGTAATTTGAGTCTCCGACGGAATATGCGTTGCGGAGAATTCTCCGTTCCGACGGATACCTCGCTAGGGCCGATTTCCTTGATTTGGTCACACTAGATTTCTTCAACGGGGCTTCCAAGACGTGTCACGGAATCAGAGCCACCTGCAATAAATCAGTCACATGGGTAATATTTTGAAAGATTATTATTTTCAGTCGTTTGTTTTGTTGTAATTTAGCCACATTCTTCTGTATTATGAAACGTTGGATACGTTTGTTTGGAATCTAAAAGAAAGTTTCTAAAAGCCCGGAATACAGAAGACCAAAAATTAAAGCCCTGAAAATAGAAACCCGGAATCGTATTATTTGGGTAGATCATTTTCGCACTTAATCACACAGGGACCTAATCTTTTCTTAAAAATATATTTTTTGTATCCAGATATTGTTTACTTACTTGTGCTCGCAGTAGCGCAGAGGTTAGATAGTATGCTGGACTATTGTGCGAGGGATCCCAGGTTCGATCCACGGAAAAACACATCTTCGGGTTCTATGAATTCGGCCTAAAGTTTTCCGGTTAAGCATATGATACCGGTTCTAGAAATCAAACCTGGGGTTACCATAAGTCCATTATCTATTAAGGCTAGCATATTTCGACACTAAAGTTAGTAACAGAGGCGATGACTTTGATCTATATTTCGCCTTAGATTTTTGTATGTAAGAAATGGGTGTACTACGGATGTGTTCGCTAGCTTTGGTTGCAAGCCTTACTTTTTGCGAAAGGTTTTGTTTTTACATCAAAACTACGCATTTTCGCCCATGTGTTTACCTTACTTAGGGCAATTTCCATGAATTCACTGATGATGGACGGATATCCGTTTGATCCGTGCGTTGCGGCTGGCCTCTGACTATTCACCCTTATTCCCGTAGGTGTTTGTCGTATACGACTCATGAGTCATTCCGTTGTAAAAAAGATATTCAGACTTTTTTCCAGCTTTTGTGAATAATTTTAATTCTTTTTTCTATGTGTTCACTGCAATTTCAAATCGTTTCTCTACAAACACTGACTTAAAACCGGAATGAAATATTAGGCGTTTACGACAAACACCAAAGGGAATAGGGGTGATCATGGTAGCATTGTGCACTTTAGAGAGGGGTGTGGGACCTCATTTAAATAAAAAAGAAACATTTTAAACACTACCTATATATCGTAATTGAAGCTACCGACCTTTAGAGCATGCAAAATACGAAGCCCTTTAGAAAATAGAGGCGGCTTTGAATATATAGCGTTGTACCTTTCATACGGCAAGAATAGCCTTTAGACTTTCATTAAATATTGTAACTTCCAATGCTTCCGTTTGCAATAGCGCTGCATAGGTTTTAACAAGTCCAAATTGGCTGTCTCGGGCTATAATTGACGAAAGTATAAAAAAGCGGTCCGCTGAGCAGTATTCCCTTTGCTCTTCAAGACAGCTTGGTTATTTGGTTAGTGAGAGTTAGCTATCGCTCTTCACTTAGGCCTTTAATAGTACTGTTTGGTTTCATATAGGACTCTAGGACTAGCTTCTTACAATCATTCATTGGTGTAACATACACACCCTTATCTCGTGGAATCCGCCGGGGGGAATTATTCACTGAAAAATACATTTCGGTATCGTCAAATCAGCAAAGTGAAAAGTTCCCCATGTGGGTAATGTGAATGAGTAATAATGCATCGTTGAAAACGTTAAAAACGAATTTTTCCCGAACAAAATTACATTTCTTACCCGCACCAAATTCATTGCGGATTTTATAGGTTTTCTTGCTTGCTGCATGTCGTGAGAATTGTTTTAAGAAAATCTACATATAAAAAAGCTGCTTTATTAAGCCGAATATTCTGTAGGAAATCTTTGCAATATTAAACTTTATTGAAATCACAAAATATTTAGTCTAAAAACACATTTCATCCGTAGGTTCAATGAAATCATTCACTGCTTCTCTTAACCTGTTTCGTATTCTTCTCTAAGACCACCGCTCATTTCGATCTCTGTCTTATGCTTCCAAAAATAAAGCTATTCACCCTATTGTCGTCGTCGTCCGTCGCAAACGATTGGCGACATTTGACGCGTCGAGTCGTTTAAAATTTGGTATTGCGTAATTGAAACGACTCGACTCTCTGAACTCTCCAATTCCACATACATTCCACAAACTATAAAACATGCAGTTTGACATTTCAGTCGACGAATTTATATTTGGTCTGGTGTGTTGTTTGTGAGTTGGTAAATTATTTAATATAGCGTAGAAGTCTCGACCAATTTGATTTTAATAATATAAATATTAAAGGACAGCTGTCCTTTTTTCCGGCTTTTTTGGTCAAATGTATGTGGAAATGAAACAAATTAGTTCATTCGTTTTCCCATCTGACGTTTCCACAGAGGTTTCTGTCTTCCTCAGGGATATTCAAAAGTACTACAGTATTACAATAATATAACAGAAGAAAAAACAATGTGAAACATTGCGAGTATTTACGTTAAACACTTCGATATAAGTTTATGCCCCTATTATGGAAGACAACTACAACCAAACCAGGGTTGACTTTCTTCAATTGGTATTACCGATTACAACTAGTTGTCTGTCAAAGGACAACCATCACCCTATGAGTAGACAACAAATAAAATGGTTGTCTTTCCAGTTGAGTGCCCGTATTATATAAGACAACTGAGTTGTGTTGGAGTTGTCTAGAATGTCAAAATGAGACAACTGCTTTTAACTCAAGGACAGCAAAAGAATTGCAATTCATCACATTCGTTGGTAATGTGAAATAAGAATGTTTCTAAATACGAACTCCTAATTTGAAGTCATTACCCACTGCACTTCTGGTAACATTCTTCTGCTATGTAACGAAGAGCAAGCAAGAATGGGTGGAATTGCCGAAAAACGATGGCTGTTTCAAATAATAATTTATTTCGAGCAAATCGTACACGAATGCTTCCTTTAGTAAGCCTGAAATAATTAAAATCCTGAAACCGAAATAAAAACTCCAGGTTTAGTATGCTAACTTTGTATTTGGGAATTCTAATGGATCGGAGTGATCATGAATACTTTTTCTCTTTCGTAAAACATTAACCAAATACTCAGCATCCTCCTCCAACCCACCAAAAAATAAATCAACACTACTTTCCATTGTTTTTTTAACTTTCTCGTTTGAATTACAAATACTTTCTTCGTTCGATTTCAATTTCTACAAATAATTTCACAAAACTGACATTTAACAGCTGATTTCGATTTTAATATGATCCTAAAAGAAGGCAATTTATTTTCTAAAGACAACTGAAAAGAGTTGTTTTGCATAATACGAAAAATCTGTTTGGTTGTCTCAAAGTTGAGTTGTCATGAAGACAACACAACTAAGTTGAGTTGTTATCCATAATAGGCACTTTAGTCTACCTCCGACGAATACAGCTACAGAGATTTGTATTGACAAATGAAAGGCAGCCGATTGACAGTGAAACTACCTTTCTCAAAAACGCGTCGATAAGGCCGATTCCACGATAGCAGTAGAAGGTGAAAGGGAATCAAAAATCAAAAAACGTGAAGTGAAACTCAATTCCGACTGATTCCACGATAGAGGTGAAATTTCATGACAGTAATAAAGATGTCTCTAACCTGTTGAAGAAAAGCATTACAAACTGAAATAAATCCCAATGAAATTGCGACGAAATCGAAAGAGCCCATTGTACATTTTTTTAAAATATAATTCTTTATTTTCTCATCGATTTGTTTCGCTTTTTGTTTTTTGTTTTCTTTATTTTTGTTTTTATTTTGTTTCCCTTTTTAATTAAATATTATCATTTAAATAAACTTTTAATTTATAATTAAAATGTTTAACGAAGTAGTGTGGAAATGAAAACTGTGAAAAAAATGTTGTCTAAATTTTATTTGTTTGTTTTGTTTGTTTAAAATGCAGCACATCAGTATAATTTATTTTCAATTTTTATTCTTTGTTTATA
Source organism: Cheilosia soror (assembly GCA_949372485.1). Classification (NCBI taxonomy): domain Eukaryota; kingdom Metazoa; phylum Arthropoda; class Insecta; order Diptera; family Syrphidae; genus Cheilosia; species Cheilosia soror. Next base: position 126,736,055 of record OX443561.1, read on the forward strand.
ACAATGTATTCACTTCATCATAATTCCCATTCTTGCCCTACTAATTTATCAGTATATCGTAATCGTAATCGTAATAATATTAGCGCGACTCTCTCTCGGTAACAAATAATAAAATATTTTTCTTCATCATTTACAAAAAGAAGGAAATGGGTGTTCTCTTGTTGAAATACGTATAAAAAAAATAACAGAAACGATTAATTTATAATTTACTTTTGTTAATTATAATCACGTGTTAACACTTTAGTTGTATTCTTTAATTGTTATTATTTTCTGTTTGAAAACATAAATGAAAATACAAAGAACAAAAGTAAAAACAGAACCATTGCATTAATAATAATGTTTCACACAATTAAAACGGCATCTGGTTTCTCCATTTTGTTTTTATTTCTATAACAGTAATAATGGATTTTCTTTATTTATATCTCTTTTTGTAATCCGATGTATTTTTTGTTTTTCTTTAACACAGTAACATATTATAGACTTTTTTGTATTTCTTGTTTTTTTTTTTTACATAAGTGTTGTTCGTTCGTCTTAGACAATTTTGCATATTCTTTTTTATTTTATAATATTTTGGTTGTATATTGTTATTTGGATTCCGCGTTAAAGGCTTCATGGGATCAACTGCAAGTCGATCGCTGAAACTGAGCCGATTGTTATTTTGTATAATGTTCATTTTGTTAAGTTATTGACTTTAAAGAGTGAAGTGGATTTTGTTTTCAATTAATTATTAAATTTATTATATTAATTTTCATTTACTTGCTTTTATTGTTTAACTCCTAGTTTTATATATTCCTTAATTTAGCTGTATTTGACTTGTTGAACGAAGAATCCTATATCCACCGGGTGAATAGATAGAACAAACTTCAGACAAAGAGTTTGACAGATATTTTCTGCTGACGCTGTGGTGGTAGTGTGTTGAATCATTCCCATTCTGTGGTACCGGGCGGTTTTGAAGTTAGGTCGTAGAGAACCCTTGAGATACCATCCAATTTGGAGATTTCACGGACAATGTTCTCCAGTACCTACAAATTACAATGCAATGGTTTACTGGATGAAGTTATATGTTCTCTATAATGATGGTGGACGCTTAGTAGTGTCCAAATAAAAAAAATGGGTATACTCTGCCTATAATTTTCATGGAATGTGGATGACGGGAGAAGCTGGTTTATCCAAGGATAAACTCTCTTTAGTAACTCACAAAGATTTGCAGTGGTTTAATGGAAAGCTTTGTCAGAAGCGAGATGACGCTATGAAAACCCTTCTGCAAATATGTATCCCTAGAAAAACCAACGGTGACCATTTCGCTGTAGAAAAGTAATATCGTAACCGATGGAAACCCATAAACAGAACCTGGTCCACGGAACACTCAATTTGGTGTTTTGGTCTTTAGTTCCTCTTAAGCTAACGTTTTTCAGACACAAAATTTCGTTGCACACACTGGGTGCATGTTAGTAGTCGTACGTATACGTGGGTGTAGTTTCGAAACAATCCAAACTTGTTGAGATTTTGAAACAATTTCGTGCGTTGAAAAATGTATTAACTTGGTTTGCAGACACAAAAGAGGGTATGGGACACGGGGTGCGAACAGTTATTATGTAGTACGTCTTCCATAATATGATCAATTTCACTGAATTTATAGCTTTTTAAAGATATTTCGTGTACCTATTCGATTCTACGATAGCGACGACGCAGCCGAAGTCTCCTAGTTAGAAGAATATCTTGAAGATGCAGATTATTCATCAATCATCACGAATCAATTTTACCAGGATACGCCTATTTAACGGAGAAAATCGCATTCAGTGTGCGCACTCAATTCGTACGGCCAGTATTCATACGTTTACGTACGATAAAAATTCGCATTCAATGTGCGCCCGGCCTAAGTTGGTTCTTATACTGAAGTTGAAGCTTAAACAATCTCTGGTGGAAAACCGTCAAAATTTACTAAAATTGAACACAAAATCTATCTGTACATATCGCCGGGTAGACGAAGTAATAAAAATGTGTAGTACGTTAATAATTCTTTCAACGAGAAGTAAAGAGGCAGTAGTCCGATTTAAAAGTTGTGCGTTCTGATGGTGACGCCGTAGGTTACTTATGGTGTGACGAAGGAGGGCTTAAGCTGACAAAGGGACGTGGCACCTTCCATGCCAAAAAAAACCATTCAAAATCTAATATCTCGTGAACCACCGAAGTGATTGAGTTCAAATTTTCAGATGATCTTGCGCGAGAGTGTTCCTATTAAGTTTGATCAGAATTCAAAGGAACGTGGCAACTCTCATACAGGAAAAAATCCAAAACGCCTTTCCCCGAAACTTTGAAAAGTATTCGGTCGATTTGAAGCATATATATGCATTGTCCTGATAGACTAGAATAGGGGTTCCCAAACCGTCGTGGCGCTATCCTAAGGGCATCGCAAGTTTTATTTTTTCACTCCGAACAAAGGAAAAGCATTACGTTTCTTTTCACGAGCAAGGTCGAAGTGAAGTCCAATAGTTACATTGCAGTAGAAGACTAAGCACGTTTCTGTTTCCTGCATTTCCAGTCAGTTTTGCTTCGTGGCTGGCACTCAAAATTAAATAATGGTTTTTTAATTCCTCGCCGTGCACGGCCTTTCGCAGATTCCAACTTGGCGAATTTTGCATCGGGACTTGGGCTTATGCCCGTACAAGATCCAACTAATGCAGGAGCTCAAAGTTAATGAACATAGACAAAGCTGTTTGTTCGCTGACTTGGCTTCGGAGCGTTTGGAAGAGGACCCCAATTTTAGCCGAAATATCATCTTTAACGACGAGGCGCATTTTTAGATTAATGCGGTCATGTTAACAAGCAAAATTACGATAAATAAAGGACGACGATATTTCGACGTCCTTATTGAAAAACAATTTAGTGAATCTTCAGTAAGATCCCCCTGGACTATAACATATCCAAGGAATACTATTCTTAGGCAAGGGCAACGCCCTACGGGTACAACTAGTTATCTTGAAATAATGAAAAACTTTGTTTGCCTATCCTCTGCGGTGAACTCCAGCAATGACATTAGCACTGAGAACAAGTAAAGAATTATTCTTACCAATCGCCGTTTCTACAGGCTTGGAAGGCATTTAAGTAGTAAAGTTCTCTCTGAATACAAAGTTTTTGCTAGTTTTTTTCAGTTACCCTGAAGACATTATTAGAGATATCGCGAATAAATTCCGATGGAATTTTTTTCCTTGTCAGCAATGTAAATCAAATTGCTGAATGGGAAACATTCCGGGGGAAATATTATTTGCGATAGGGGTGTATGTGACTAAAAAAATTTGCATTAAAAACTCACATGCAGTGGCAGTTGAACAGATCCTGGAACGGCTGGCACACCAGTCATAAAGTCATTTGTTATAAAAGGCCGCAATACAATCGATCTACAGCACGATGGTGTTCGGTTAGCTGGATCTCTATCAAAATGGAGCGGAATTAATACAACAGGCATCTGTGAGATTTTTCTATTTAATCCAGCAATTTGGATTATCTGTAAAAAAAAATAGAGAAGCCACATTATTACAATATACAATGCAAGAAAAAAATAAAACACCCAACTTACCTCAGTTGCAATCGCATCAGCCTGCCGCAGCTGTTTCAGCACATAACGATTCAGATTCGTATGCGTTATATCTGTAAATTGATACTGAACTTGTCCGCCGAATACGTAGCAAACTCGATTGATATTGTGTAAGATGCGTGGGATAAGTTTGGCCAAAAACATTATATCGTTCCAATTGGGATCGGTGTCACTAGAAAGGCCTAACACGTAGCTGTAACTTCTTTTGTCGCCTGAAAATTAACCACATTTTAGCATTGTCATAATCATACGTTGGCAAGTGGGTCTAGAGACCTTGAACTCCAACAGATCGGATAGGCAAGACGGTCGCTTGTATTTGGGAATTTGTTGAAATTCGTATAAGTTCTCTTCGTTCATCTTCTGATGTTGAACCGGTTACTCGATTAATTAAAGCGTGATTCTTTTCTAATTTATTTTTGTAGTCTACTATCACTCGTGCTATAACCTGAGGCGAGGAGGAAGAAATTTATTTTTCAATTTAATGCCTTTCGAGGGATTATTAAGTTTTTCGTTGACTTTTTACCTGTGTTTCGGAGAAATCCTTTTCAATATACGGTTCGTCAGCACATAAAATTCTAATGGCTAGTCCGGGACCGGGGAATGGATGTCTTTCGACCAAATTTGCTGGCAGTCCTAAGTTAAAGCCCAAGGCTCTCACCTCATCCTTATGGAAATCACTAAGTGGTTCAACTACTCGACCAGCGTTCCTTAGTTCTCTGCAAAAGAAATAGACTTATTTAGGAATTTGTGGATTTTTTTTAAGCATACAAAAATGCATATGGATCCATGTCATTAGAAAATGACGTCTTTTCAGGACGACATACCGCCAAATATATTTATTAGCAAGAATTTCGCAGTAACTCTATTGTCAGACAGAAACCTTGGTACAAATTGATCGCCCTCAAGTCTAAATCACTCTTTAAATAACCCTTTATCAACATACCTTATCAAATCGGTGTCGTTATGATGTGTTTTAATTGTGTCCGCATTCGTGCTAACCAAATTCGATGCTGATTCAATAAGGTCAGGCCGTAGTGTCCCTTGTGCTAGTAGTACTTCTTCGGGCTTTAATTTCATTTCGCTTACAACATCGTTCGTCACTTTGACAAATACGTCTCCAATGATTTTACGCTTCTCTTCGGGATTAAATGTTTGACAGAGCATTGGCGTCTCGACAATGTATAATTGGCCTGGCCGCTTCACAGAAGTGGTTCCTTTCAGAAATTGAAAGAGTTCCTTTCTAACTATCAGGTCGATGCCGATTTCTCGAAGTGATTTTTCTACCTTCTCACTTTCGTCTTTTCGCATAAATCCTAAAACAGCAGAAAAAAAATACAAGTTCACTAAACATAGTTAGCAAAAGAAAAATGTTCTCCCCTTACCGTTGTCTACATGCACTGCGATAATTTGACTTGGATCCAATGCATGTCTCAGTAAAGCAGCACAAACTGTCGAATCTACACCACCACTTACAAGACACTGAAAATTTTATATAAAAACAAAACCAAAACTATAAATATATCGATCTTTACAACGAAAATAGAAAATTGCGAATGAATTTCTGTCACTTTCGGCTATCGGAAACGCTGTTATTTGTTTTTACTTGCGGTACAGTACTTTATGAAGGGAATACGTACCAAAACTTTATTGTTTCCAACTTTTTCTTTAATATATTTAATACACTCCTCCTTGCGGTTACCGATCGTGAAATTCGGTGTTAGTCCACAAATATCGTAGAGGAAGTTAGAGAGCATTTGTTTGCCGTTAGTTGTTAAATCCACCTGATGGAAGAGAATGACTTTAGGGTTAGCAGGTGGTGGCTGAATTTGTTGTTGCACAATAGGTTACCTCTGGATGGAACTGCACTCCGTATATCCGTAATGCTTCATTGTATATGGCAGTTACAATACGACTTGATGAGTATCCACCAACTTTAAGTTTGTCTCCTAATCGATCGATACTGTCGCCGTGTGTTAAGAGTACGGACTGTGTTCGGGTAAGGCGACTGTAAGAGAGGACTTTAGTTAGTGCGAGCGAGCTTAGTAAAAGATGTGTTGTTTCAATATATAGATGGAAATGACTACAAAACCTATAAATGTCTACAAAAGGCGACAATATCAACCCTGTACCAGTAGTTTTGTGTTAATCTTGCAGAAATTTACTTGTCCTATACGAATTATTTGTAGTTTTCTGTTCGCCGCTCCAGAAGACTTCGTGGAATCATACTTAAAGGTCGTTCGGTGGATTAAATAAACTCTTCCCAGCGCCAGCGTTGTAAACTCTACCTGACAGCAATCATTCGTAATTTTATCACCCCTATCGCGAATAATATTTCCCCCTGAATGTTTCCTATTCAGCGATTTGATTTCCATTGCTGACAAGGGAAAAAATTTCATCGGAATTTATTCGCGATACCCCTATATAATTCTGTAATGCCAAGTGTAGCCCAATATTTAAAGTTTGTCAATATTGGAATGTTCAAAGCATTTAACATTTTATCTAGAAGGATTGTATCGGAAATCACCAATGCTCGCTGGTCAATCTCTTTCTTGTCCTTCAAATCATTTATGCTGTATATTACAAAGAAAAGTCAAAATATTTACTTACTTAAAAAGTGGACAAGATGTTTCGATTTCAATATTCTGTTGACCATCCTCGCGGACGTCCTTTTTGTGCACTGTTCCACCGAATTCTTTATTCAATAACTGCATACCATAACAAATGCCTAAGATGGGGATTTTCGCTCGAAATATTTCCGGATCATATCGTGGTGCGTCGTCACAATAAACCGAATTTGGTCCACCAGATATAATGATGCCCCGATACCCGCTTACTTTTAACTGTACAGCGGTTGTGTCGAGTGGTAGAATATCAGATTCTATTTGCAATTCTCGTACCTTTCTGTCGATAACCTGAAATAAAAATTTACGAAATTAATTCTTCTTTTTGATGACAAATTTTATTTTGATGTGTATACCTTCCCATATTGAGATCCAGCATCTAAAATTGCTACTTTATCGTGATGAAGACCGTTTTCCGTTGATGACAAACATTTATTTGATGCAGAATTCATTTCTTTTTCGTTGCAGCACTAGAATGGAATATTAATTATGAGCTATTTGGAATAGATTTGGCTTATGAATGATTAAATGGCGTTTTTTTTCATATACAAGGTGGCGCAAAAGTAATCCTCCTATCAGAAAATGCTATAAATTTTGCGATTGGCCACTAATGTCAGTTCTGTTTTGACATTTGTGTAGTAAACACATGCGAAATACACGTTAATAAACAATGTTACGCTACACTGCTCCAGAACGCGGAATATTGGTGACTATTTATTTGAACAATAATCGGTCGGTGACTTTGGCACAACGAGAATTTCGTCGCAGATTTCCTAGCCGTCCAACGCCTACTGGTGAAACACTGCGACGTTTAGCCGCTCGCCTCGAAGAGACTGGCACAACACGAGATGCTGCCAGGCGTGGCAGACCCCGGAGTAGCCGTTCTGCGGAGAATATTGCTGATGTAGCCGAAGATGTCATGGAAGCGCCGTCGACATCGACCAGACGACTACAGCGATAGAGAGCAATGATCAACGAGTTCTTTTTGCCGCAACTTGATGAATTGGGATTGGAAAACATGTGGTTCCAACAGGACGGTGCAACGGCACACACTGCACGTGCCACAACCGATATGCTGAAGGATGCATTTCCCGGGCGCCTAATCTCCCGTTTTGGCGATTTGCACTGGCCAGCAAGATCGCCTGATTTGACCGCTCCAGACTTCTTTTTGTGGGGCTTTTTGAAGTCGCGGGTTTATGTCAACAAGCCTCAGACTCTTGCAGCTCTTAAATACAATATCCGTCAAGAATGTGAGGACCTATCGCCGGAAGTTTTGGCCAAAGTGATGGAAAATGCCATAAAAAGGGCTCAAATGACAATCAACTGTGGCGGCGGCCATTTACATGACATCATATTCTCGACTTGATGTAAAAAAAATTAAAAGACCAAATAAAAATAATCCACAAGAAGAATCAAAGTTTTTCATTTTTCTTTTTAAATTACAGCCAAAAAACATCGGAAGGTTATTTTTGCGCCACCTTGTATAAACATCCTATATAAATATAATTTTAGCTACTGCGTGAATTGAAGCTGCAAGGCTACACTTAAAAGCCAATTCACAACGGCGCTTTGCCGCTTGCGTGCGTTGACAGATAAAGTAGAACCAATGCTTTCATATGGTGCAAGCCAAAATGCGGCGTCAGGCTTCGGGTCGCGTTTAGATCGTAAATATCGTAAAGTCCAACGCGACGCCCAAGTAGAGCAACTTTCTACTTTCGGTGGCGTTGGACGGCTTTGACATTTCATTTTCGGTTTGGTTTGTTCGATTTGATAATATTTATTGTGATAGAGCATATGCCGTTCATGTTGGAGTAGCGTGGGTATACACGTACTCGTTTTTAGTAGAATATGAGGTTTTTGCAATACAAATTAATTATTTTACTGTGTGGAAATGACGAATATTATTTTTGTTGTAATGCTACTAGTGATTTCTTCAGATTGTTGAACAAAAAAATATGTGCCCAAATGTTATGTGCACGCTTTTGAAATTTTAGTTTTCTCTGAAACTACTCTGTGCTTTATACAATTGATAAACGAAATAAACATTTTTGTTTAGAATATTTATAGTTTCTTTTTCTGGTCGAGGGAAAATCTAATTTTCTGCGATGTGCAAATGATAGGTATTAATTTATTACTTGGTGTACCCGCTTTTTTGCTCGTGCCAATGAATTGAAATCCTTAGGTAGATATAGCTACATATTTTTTATTGTCTATCGGGACAATGAACATGAATATGCGTACCGACTTTGACCTAAATTCACGGGAATTCTCCGTCCTATATCGAAGATTCCCTGTAAATTTGAACTCCATAGGCGGGTAGGTTTTGAAGTCCAGCCATAGGAATATAAAAAAATGTCTGGACAGGACAGCAAGATCTTCGCGGAAATATAGCAAAAAAAAATGTTCGTGTATTTAATTAATACCAGGCAAATGACCCTATTTAGAGGGTCATAAAATCCTTTCAATATGCATTGCCATTACTGGCGATAGGTGAACGGATGTGGTAAAAACCCAGCGAGCGACGAAAAACAGTACCTGCGGTCGCAATCGTCCGAATGAATGTCCAGCATACCAACAAATGTAAAATATAAATATGAATTGAAAAATCGAGTAGATCGTCGGTATCCATATTTGAGAATTTATTAATAGGTTTTTTTTTTCAATAGCCAAAGCAAGTTTTTAACAAAATTGCACCTCTGTATTTTAGTGACTGAACTTCTTTCCACAGCGTAGATAAAATATGATGGCCATTTGGTAATCTTGCACACTTAAATCGTTTTTCAAGTATTCCACAAAGTAATCAATTCACAATTTAAAGGGAAGGGATTTTCGGTGTAATTTATCCACATTTTCTCAACCAAACTAAACATCTACCTGCCTCGCCTGAAAGGACTTATATGGGAAGGCTTGTACCTGTGTATCTATGTACATTTCATGCACCAGACAATTCTGCCACAAAAATATTCCACGACAAGAAAAGTGAAAATACAATAACTGTTATTTATTTATGAATTTTTTACTATTTTGAACAAATTTCCTCTTAAATCGTGCATTAAAAATAACAGGTATAAGCAAAAAGGAGTAAACTTGCATTCTACTCTGAATTGTGGTATATTAACATAAACCAAACAGAACTTTCAATTTCTCATACTCTAGTCTCTCAACGCGCCAAAGCTCTGAAGCGGCATTTAGTTTTGGAAAACTGCGGCTTGCGCGCGTTGACATAAAGTACGGTAAAGTTTCTAAAACGCCTGTCAACGCACGCAAGCGGCAAAGCGCCGTTGTGAATTGGCCATAAGAAAGATAGATTTTGAGTACATTATTCAAAGGTGTGGAGAAAGGAGTGTCATTGCAATCAACCACGCTAAACTGAATAAAAATTAAGTAGCCCAGACTAAGGGACGTATGGGAAAAATGGGAAACAAGAGGACTTCCTTCAGTGGATGATTCAGAGAATCCTCGGGGAGGTGCCAACGTCAGCCGTTGTATTTAAAACATTTTGGACAGGCCAATGTCACTGATAGCTCGTAAAGGTCGCCATTGAAAATGAAAATCCCCCCACGCCAACGATACAAACTAGTCCTAATTTGTATCACCAAATGTTCATCCACTTTCAAAACAAACTCCATGCTTCTGCCAGTACAGCAGAGCCGGGATGATTAGGGTCTGGCATTAAATCTCCATGATTCTGTGAGGGCTTTTTAAAATGTATTCTTCGCTCTAGGTTTGCGCCGATTTTACAAGATAATTGTAGAGAAAGCCTTTAACTACAATTTGAAGTTATATTTGTCCATCGCAACCATTTGCTCAAGTCGCCGGTGTTGATTGTTTTCTCTATGACTGAATATACTTCGCATTCGAACCTGTGTTCGAGGTAGAGCACTGGGGCGCCCTAGTTGAGCACTGAGCTGACCCTAGGTATTCACTCAGGGCAAGAGTTCAGTGCTGGATTTGGCTGTCAATCATAGCTGTCATTTGGGTGAAAAAAAATTTTTGTGAATTATTAGGTTTGTTCGACGTGGCCAGCCCTAGTGCGCCCTAGTGCGCACTGAGAAGTGTCAGTGAATTTTCGTGGCTGCCAAAAAACCCAAGGAAACCCCAGAAATTCAGTTTCATGTCGAACACGAAATGTTTACCCTGAGAGCTGTCACTAAACATTTTTTTGTAATATACAGATTTAACACCAGCAATAACATTAAATTTGTTTAATTAATGATTGTAATGTTGAAAAACACATTTCTTTTAACATTTACTAGTGCTGCACAAGCCAATAATTCACAAAAATTTGTTTTCACACAAATGACAGCTACGATTGACAGCCAAATCCAGTACTGAACTCTTGCCCTGAGTGAATACCTAGGGTCAGCTCAGTGCTCAACTAGGGCGCCCCAGTGCTCACCTCGAACACAGGTTTTCAGTGTCAGTGCGAACTCAGTGCTATATCGAACGCGATAGGGCTGACCCAGTGCGCACTAGTGCGCCCTAGGGTCCACGTCAAACAAACCTATTGACTTGTGCAGCACTAGTAAATGTTAAAAGAAATTGGTTTTTCTTTCATTACAATCATTAATTAAACAAATTCAATGTTATTGCCGGTGTTAAATCTATATACTATAACATTTTTTTTTAGTGATAGGTCTCGGGGTTACATTTCGTGTTCGACATGAAACTGAATTTCTGGGGTTTTCTTTGGGTTTTTTGGCAGCCTCGAAAATTGACTAACACTCTGGCCACGTCGAACAAACCTTATGTCAATATTTGCTCAATGTAAATATCATCAGCCTATGCAAATAGTTAAACGGACTTTTCAAAAATCGCACCTCTGATGCAAGACAACATCGAGTTTCATACAATTGCTTTGAAAATTATTTTAAAGAAGTAAAATGCAAGCGGGTCACCCTTACACCTTTTCTTCATCCAAGTGTTGTTGCCGAAAAAGAGCTTTTTTTTATTGAACGCAAAACCCCGGTACTTTTCTCTTTCTTCTCACAATCACTTACTAAACAAACCTCTTCTATTATAATATAACTGATTGCTCGTGCAATTGTGCAAACTTACAATAAACTTATATATTAAAAAATAAATAAATAAAAAATTGTCAACACAAGATCTAACTTTATCATTTGATTAATAGAAACCAATTGAGAAAGTCCTGTGTTTAATTTTAATCTAGGAGAGTTTCTTCAAACAATATTTACAACTCAATAATGTTTGCTGTTTATCTCCAAATTTAAACATAAATAGTGAATCAACTAAACTTATGCCACGGCTAGGATTCGAACCTACGCTTGCGAGGAGAATTACTATTACACTATCCAGTGTCCTTGCTATTTGAGCTACGAAGGGATTTAAAAGTCGTTGCTCTTATATTCGGTACCATTTTTAGTGAAGAAACTAAATTGTCTGTTCTAATGTTCCGACTGTGGACCATTAACTTTTAAACATAGTAAAACGAAATACACATAAATAAATAAAGAGCGAAACAGGATAGAGAAAGAGAATTGCCTTTTGAATTTGTGTTTTCATTGAGGACACGATATGGTCAGAGTGTACTGAACCAACCTTTCAGGAGTGAAATTAACGAGTAAAAGTGATATCATCGGCCTGATCGATGCGTTGACACCCTCCACTTCATACAAGTCATGCAAAATGTTAGCCATGTGAATCAGTAAGTACACGCATGGGTCTAATGTTGGTTTTTGCTCATTTTTAATATCAACCTGATGACGGTAAAAAGACAAAATTTCTCACTAAATTTCATTCGCCTAGGTTGATTTGTTTAGACGTTATCATGTTTTCAATAAACAGTCAGACAGAAAGACGCACCGACAGACAGACGGACATGGCTAAATCGATTCAGAAATGGACTCTGATTCAGATTCTTGGTATTACAAATGACAAAGTGAATATACCTTCCTGTGGAGGGTATAATAAACAACAGCAACTTGATAGGCCAGTGCTAAAGTGTGTTTCTTAAACAAATCAAACGATTTAAGCTCGCTTTCAGTCATCCACGCGTTTGACATAAGGCAGAGGAAATTGCATGCTTTAACACAAATTAGTCAATCTTTCGTTTTTTAACGTTACATATGTCGTTTTGGGCGCAGTAGCGCAGTGGTTAGTGTGCTGGACTACTGTGCGAGGGATCCCGGGTTCGATCCCCGGAAAAACACAAATTACATTAAAGTTTTTTCATACATCCGAGAGTATGACTGTCATGAAAAAGCTTCTCAATTCAGCCGTTCGGACTCGGCATAAAATTGTAGGTCCCTTCCATTCGTCCCAAAAAATAGAAACTCACACAAAACGAATGGTTGCGAGAAGCTAGGCCTTGGGTGTCACCCGCCTGTTGCGCCACCTATTTATTTAATTTTTATGTCGTTTTCTATTGGTTTCACTCGGGGATTCACTCATTTCGAAATCCAATGGAACAAGAAAACTGCTTCTGGCCGACTACACTCACGTATTGGTAAACGTCAAAAATTATTGTATGGATGCTGCCAGCAAATGTAGGGTGGGCATTTCATATCTTACTATTTCCATAGCCATCACACGAAAACACATGCGTCACAACAAAAAAGTGCACCCCATAGAATACTATCGATAGCAAGCTATGAGCTGAGCAATAGATGGAATACCATTTTTCATAGAATACTATTTGTAGTCTCCACGAGCAATTTTCATAGAATACTATATGGCAAGCTATGAAATATTGCTCGTGGAGACGCGGTGTAAGGTGATCACCAAAAATTAGGTAAAGTTTGGCATCACTTGACACTGACATTATTTTTTTGTATTGTTTTCGACACAAACCAGTAAGAATAGACCGTCGACTCCTCCCACATAACGGACTTTGCCTACAAGCTGCCGGCGAGACCAGGATTTCTCATGGATTGGTGCTGTACAAAATCAAAGGGGCGCCATTAACGCACGCATACTTGAAAAATCCTGGTCGCATGGTATTGCATAGAAAAACATTGCCGCCATTAATTTTGACATTTACACGTATTCACAGACAGGGAAATTCTTTCCGGGGGGAATCGGGTAGGTGTACGGGAAGTGGTTTTCGATTTGATTAAAAGCATTTGAGAATAGGTAATGCACTTTTAGAAAATGCAAAGTAATAATAATAATAAAAATAACATTTTAACAACGTAAATGTTTAACAGTAACAGTAACGCACAGCCAATAAAGCGCAAACTACGTGGAAAGCACCCATATTTGGCAAAATCTTTTTCTGACATAGGCGCTATCTGCCGTGATGTCCATAGGGTTTTCTAGGAGAAAGTATCCCTAAATGTGGATGAGCCAGAGCCACTCATTTATTGGACAGAGTTTAAGTGTTCTCGGGGTCACCTAACACAGAGTATTTTGGAATATTGGTGCTGAACAGTCATTTGTTTTGTGGTTGTGATTCTTGTCGTGACTGTGACTGTGATTTGTAGATATCTATACGCTCCCTTGCTTCGCGTTCGCATTACTTTTTTTCTTGATTTGTTTCGTGACTGTGACTCGTATCGTGTCCTGACTGTGAGTGGTATTGGTTGGTATGTATCTGTTTGGGAGTTTGTCTCGTGACTCGTGATTTTCAAACTGCGTCTGTGATTCTGATATGATGAGTATATGAAAGAAGTAGTGAAAAATCGCAATCACGTTTTAGGCAATCACTCTTTATTTGAAATTCGGTCACAGGTAGTGACTGCGATTTTGCAATCACTGCTACTAAATCACAGGTAGTGATTTTTTGCTCATCACTGGTCATTATACCAACTTCTTGTAGCTAACTGGACACTTGAATTTTACAGCTCTAGTATGTTAAGCTTATTTTGGAGATTTAATCGCAACAGTCGGACATAAAATGTCCCTATTGTTATTTTTATTTTGCTCCAATTCACTTCTAGATCATAAAAATAATTGCAGAGGTACACACGTCCATTTTCGCTTAAAACATCAAAAGAAAAAAAAACACCTACTCAAATCAACATGCAAGTGACAACTTATATGCTGTCAGAAGAAATTATCACAAAAATGTGATTGTCACCGGTGACAATCACCTTACCAAATTTGTTGATTGTGACTATCATTTATCACAAATCACCTTAGCCGATTCCACTCCAGGCTCTATTTCGGTCGTAGGTTTCATTTGTGATGTAGTAAGCATGCATTACCTTGACTGTGTAAGAAAGAGTACCTCTCCTATTGATAAGGCAACGCGAAAGACAACAATGGCGAAAGAATGTAGGTACCCACTTTGGATTTCATATTTTTGCGACATCATTCTTTTATGAACAACAGATCATTGACAGTTCACATGTCAAATTAATCCAACTCTAACATTTGCGCTAGAACTCTAGCTAGACTAGAGATTTGTCAGACTTTCGCAAGACGTGGCGCAGTAGATAAAACCTTAATTTGTGTTTTTTTTTAACCTGTAACACCTCGCTTAGTACACTAACCACTGGGCCCACTATTTATGCTATAAATTTAATTTCTTGCGTATAAGTTTGACGTGAGTTTTAGGCCATTTCAAAATCGCAATAAAAAGCAATCTTGATGCACAAGATGCACTACCTCAACAAATATGAGAAACCAAAGCCAACCTTTGCTCTGCAACAATCAATGTACAAATTCTGAATATGATGTAATCTAATTCAAAAGCACCTTATACTTGCCCTCCTCGAAGTGTAATTGACCTAATGTACAATAACGAAAATAAAACTCTTATCCCATCAACTCTAGATCCACCACACATACATTCTACTACAGCCAACCTCATCAACAAATGACACAAGCAAATTCCCTAACGGAAGGACACCCTTTTGAATAAATGAATTTCAAGTCAAAACACTCCAATGAATATAATATCCCTCCATCTGCACAGCCTACTGGTGGTGGTGCTGCTGCACTAAAACTATCCATCAAAATATACATTAAATTTTATGTTTGCTCTTATTTTCCTACTGGTTCACTGGTTGATGCAGCTTTCCTGTCGCACTATGCAGTATTTTTCAATCGGTAAAGGAAAAACGATGCCAACAGGCCAACTGTCAAAATAGCAGTCGGCGAGGCGCCTCTCTTTTTTCTGTCCTTCTTCCCTAAGACAATGATTCTGTAGTTTCCCCTACGCCACTCTGCACTAATTCAATAAAACACAAAACGACAAAACTTATTAATTATGTATGTGGGTGCACAGCAGCAGCAAACACATTCGTGCAAAATTAATTACAGTTTATTTAAATAACTTTACCAACCGGCAGTACACGGAAGAAAGCTCGTAGGAACATCCAAGAAATTGACAACAATATCGAGAGAATTGTTCGTATTCTTAGCTTAGACTTTTTATTTACAAAAATGTCAGTTGGAGAACTTTATAATAATTGCACTTTTAGGGATTGACTAGTTTTAGTTGCCGCGTGTGTATGCCAGAGATAGTGGTTGAAATTGAATCGTATACTCTGCAGTGTCGTAAACAAAACAAACGACGCAGAGTGCAAATCACAATCGTAGAGAGTAGGAACTAAAATAAGAGAGCAATATTATAGTTGCTCCGCCAGTGTCAACGGTTTATTAAATGCTAGTAAGTCGATTTTAAATTAAATTCACTTGACAATGCGAGAGATAATCATCTGCCGTGTGTGTGATTTGATTTGTTCTTTTGTTTTGATTGCTCTCGGTTATTGGTCGTCTTTGTTTCTTTTCTTGGCACTCTCCTTCGAATGAAAAGTACGTAATTTATGTTATTCTCCAATTTTTTTTGTCATAAAACTTGTGTTAATTTATTAATCGCAGTTTAGCACTACTGACACATATATCAGCCTGTTTAGTCGGTTAAACGGTCGAGGTATCACAGCAAGGGAAACAAAAGTTTCGAAAATTAAAAATTTTTAAACGAATTTTCCGCAAGAGTATTTCGGAAAATAGATTCACATCACCACGCACACAGGAAAGACGATGAAAAAATAAAACAAATAAAAAAAAAATAAATACTACAACGACGACCAGGCGACGACGACAACCAGCAAGATGACAATGATTTGTTGATTATGGTGGTGATGATGAGAGATCGCCTTTTGGGGGGAGCTGCTGCTGCTGCTGATGATGGGGCTCTCCTCTGCTACTGTGCGAATTTACCTCGCCAAATGAAAAGCGGAAGAATTGAGAAAGAGAGGCTCTCCCTCCCAATGGGGTTGAAAAGAAAATTCGTAATTTTTCCCCCTTTCTCTCGCATATATTGCTTCTGCCGTATTCCTATTCTTATTCTTATTCAAATTAGAAAATTTAATTTCAACTGACTCTTTCCTACCACCAACGATAGTTATTGAGGATGAAAAATCTCTAAGGACGACAACCATTCATTTGTGTACTACAAATAAATTGAAATTTTGTTTGTGTTGACCCACTAGATGGGAGTTTTGTGGTGGCTCGTTTTCTTTTTTAGAGGTAAGGAAAGGTAATTAAACTATGCAGGGAAAAGAAATTTTAAAATCGCAACCGACCGACCGACCTGGAAAATAATATTGTGTCAGAGTGTCTTTGCAGAGAGAAGAACTGCGCAACAACTATTTGACCATATGCACATCTACGTTTTTCTTGAAATAGTATTTGTTATGCACATGTAGTAGGGTTGCCAGGATTTTTATTTTGAATCTGGAAACACCCACAAAGTACTTTAAGTTTGGGCAAGTTTTATGTGGGGTTAAAGAGTTACGGATGAAAGCTGACCTTAAAAAATATGATTCCTTTTGTCGCACTCGCGTGTTTGACAATTTTAATTGTTTTCAATTAAATTCACACACAATCATTGTAATTCGTTAAAGAAAGGTGAAACTTTAAGTGGACAGTTGCTAAATATGCACGCGAGATAAACGCTGTTGAATGAACCTATTTAACACAATATGATCTATGACTAACAATCAGGATTCATTAGTATCGATCAAATGACACAAGGAGTGGTATATGATCGCCGAATTTTCGACCATCAAAAGGGCAAATGTCGTGCCAAAAATACATAGCACCTTCGAAACATAGCACTTTGAAAAAATAATACTAAGTCCATTGTACTAAAAGCCCGGTCCCCTTTTGTTGGTGTAATGATTTAATTCGTCACTTTATGGTCGGTGGCGTATTAATGTCCCTCGCTATGGATCGAACGTACGCCCGCTCGCCAGCGATGACTCTAAAATTGGAATTACTTTTGTTTACCTGCTTCCAACAGGTACATACGATACGTCCATTTAACATATTTCAAGGCTAAATCGACAATTGCGCACCCTATCCTCAAGTTTATCGTAAGCGACAATTTTTCCGAAATTTTTTCGACAGATAACATTACTACCCATCGAGACACATACAAATTTGAGCCTGAAGAGGAGATATTTACGAGACATTTTACATGCGATTGAATGCAGAAATTGGGTTCGATTCCTTAATGCACAGAAAAAAAAAAAAAACAAAAAATAACGACTCCTGTAAAATTCAACATGTCGCTTACGATAAACATGCGGTTAGGGCTCGATTGTTGTATGAAAGGTCCCACTTTAGTTTACCTATGTGCTTTGTTTGGACAGTGTACATCAATTTTGGAAATTTCACATCTTTAGGTCAAAAAATTGTCCAGCAAGAGCATTTTACGGACAAAAAATGTTCTCCATTATGTTTCCAGTACAAAAAGTCGCACCCCTTTTACAAGTCCCAGATTATGTATTTGACAAATTACATTACGATTAGTTTAGACATTACTAGACGTGGCATGGGTATTAGCCAACGAATTCTTTCCAACAATAAGCCCCTTTTACTCGTATGAATCCGTTGAAATCTCACAACTTGCGGTAAAAGAGAGGAAGAGGCGAAGAAAATCCGAGAGAATGGGCCTCCGTTTTTATACCATACTTCGAGCGCACACGGGATGATTTCTGCCGGCAGAAAAATTATATATATGAATATGAACCCCTTTTCATTGTTTAGTATTATTTTCACAATTGAAATATTTTGAAAGTTGTGTATGTCTTAGTTTTATGCCTTGTTCAACCGCTCAAACTCGGTAGAACATTTTATTCCTGTTTGTTTCCCCTCACTTTAATCGGTTTTATGCCGGCAGAATGTGTCTCGTGTGCGGAGGCCCAATGACAATAAACAAAAACACCTCGTAGCAATAACAACGCACAGAGGATGGTCTTCTCCTCCGTTCTAATCATCAGTTGACCGACTTGTACTCATCGCTCAGTTGGCGAAAGTGGTAGTCACTTCGTCAATTGACAAATGCAAAGCTTCATTTCCTGACAGGGGAAAGCAGAACTATCTTTCCAAAGTGGATTATATACGGAGAATTGGCTGTCAGAATAGCTATCATTCCTACTAAAGTGTTTAATGGTATTCTCTCAAAACAATAATTCATAGACTGAAATTCGACAAAATTTCCCAAAAGAAATTGTCAGGGTCAGTACCAACTAGCGAGAATCGTTGTTACTCCTCGCTTCCTCACTCATTACAAAATCTAGTGTCGATGAAGCATTTAAACGGCAATATCAACTAGAAGTCGGCCACAATAAATGACCGCAAAGACTCTTCTGTAGCATTATTTTAAAACTCGATTCCACAAAAATGTTTTGTTCGGGTCAAACCATCAAATATTTTTTTTTTTGCTACCTACGAATTAAATTCGTACGAAACATTTCCACTACGACTGATTAAATTCGTAGCAAAAATGTCGACTACGACTAGGGTTACCAGATGTCAGGATTTGGCCTGACGCGTCAGGCTTTTAAGGTCTCTGTCAGGCTCAGGCCAGGCCTCACGCTTTGTCAGGCTTTTTAATCTTTTGCTGATTTATTTACATCAATTTAAATTTAACGAAATAAAATCATTATAAATGTTAAATTCTTGCTGAACTATCTTCGTTCAGTAAAAAAAAACAACACTATTGAAGAAATGACAAAAGTCGCATAATGCGGCAATTCAATTCCCAATTTATTATATACGCAATTCGATCTGCGGCGTCTTAAAAAGCGATCTCTTTAGCTATACTTAAAAAAATACTTTCTGGTATAGTGCCCTGTTTATATACCTTCTACCTACCTATGCATAATATAGTCTTTTTTTTTAATTTTTTTTAAATGAAGATTATGACTACCTACATATTTATTTGGCTTAAATAAAAAGTTTAGTTAAAAAAATGCAATGTCAGGCGTTTTGCTCCATAATCAGGCTTTTCTCTTCTAAATGTTTGGCTTTTCGATTTTTTGTGGTGGTAACCCTAACTACGACGGATTCTGTGATAGTTCTTTCGGGGTTCGTAGCAAAATTCCGAATACAACGGATTCTGTGATCACCCAGATTATGTATGTACTTACCTTTTTGCAGTAGGATTAGTCGCAAGTGCTTACAAGGTTTAGAAAAAACGTCCTCACATTCACCCAATAAACTGTTCAGTAAATACCTAAACTGGATCGTGTTTTTAGGACTCTAATTTAATATCTAATAATCTAATGTAATCTAAAAAATTATAATTATTTTATTTGCGTGTTTACATGTGGAAAGATGCAAACGCAATGCGTTTTGACTAGAAATCTTTAACAACTCGTATTTATCGTTTTCTTTGAACTGCATTCCCGGTTAAAAAGTATGATAGGCATTGCGTGTAGGGTGTAGGTAAGTTTCTATTACTCGTCATCGGCGTTCTAAATACAGATCCGCTGGTAATTTGTTTGCGTTTGGTAACATAGCAATCTGCAGCGATTTCGGGGAACTATTAATCACAGTATCGACAACTTTTTTGTTAATACATAAAATACATTATATTATTATAGTTTTTGCAAGCCTTCCTATTAGAGTAGGTATTTACATACCTACTAAATATAATTTGTTGTCATCCGTCATCCCTAAAAGTTTCCACCCAACCCACGTTTACATTAGACCCAAGTGAGGTAAAAATTTGTTAGTTATGTTATGACATTGAATCGGTCTAGGACTTGGCACAGTACATACCTACATTACCGATTTTTCATTCAAAAAAATTAAACTTCTTTGCAACACTTTTGAGATATGGTATGGTAACCCTACACAAGCTGTTTAAATTCTAAATTTAATTTGTTCATTAAATTCGGATGGCTGTCAAAAATATTGGTAACAAAAAATAAGCGATAAACAATAACATTCATAGATAACGATAAATATTTTCACATACATTTAAAAGCGATTAAATGATGATACATTTTAGGTCGCATTGCAATTTTATGAATATAATTTCAAAAGTTAATCAGCGTCGATAATACATGCTAGCATTATCCTTGGGGTAGCGTAAACCCTTAGCACGTGTTAAAGATCACTTTATAAGGCTTCTTTAATATTAATTTCGCACAATAATCACACCTTTCGCAGTCACAAAAACTACATAAACCCTTGTTTCACTGTACCAAATGTACGCAATCCTTTGGAATACATGTCATTCCGCCCACACCACTCCCTGAATGTCAAATGAAAATTTTTGATTTTTTTTCTTTTTTGCTACATAATTGGAAATTTAGCTAATCCGAAAAACAAAATTAATGCAAAAAGTGCATGAACCTGTGAATTTCTCACAGATAAGTTGAGAAAATGGAGAAAAGAAAAATCGAATGTCTCGTACACACTTCACCACCGCTGCTGCTGGGTGTCGAGACATCCAAGGATGACGACGACGACGACGACGACGAAGGCGATGATCAGCCAGTAAAATAAGCAAAAATATATCTGCATATGAATTTTTCACATTAATACGTTCGATTTGATTTTATCAGAAGAATTAGCTGATTCTTTTGTCTTGGTAAAAAAATATTGCGTGATGTTTTTTTTGCCCGTTTTTTGTTCGATTTTTTCGTTACCTTTTGGGAGATATGCCTCTGGAAAAATGGTTAATTCCTTTGGATTTGCACGTTTTTCGAAATTGCAATCGTCTGATTGGGATGAATGCTTTGCATTTACGGCGGACAAGTTAGGTTGAATTTATTGAATACAAAATGGAGAATAATAACTCGCGAAATTAATTACAAAAATTATGTTTTCTTTTTTCTCATTCGCGGCGGAAGAAAAATATTACATACCGACACCGCTATATGACATATTCGAAAAAAAATTTATTAGAATGAACGGCACACAAAAATGAATGGGGTGAATGTCGAAAATGGCGGCTAAGCGGTATTCGAAAAAATGGCGAGTGGTGATAGCTGTCATGTTGTTCCGTACACACACGAACAAATTGGATTCCGTATGCTGATTTGGATAGGTGGGTACGGAATTAGATATCCCAATGGGTAGTGCGCACTCGACAAGTATTAGATATCAAATAAAAGATTTTCCAGATATTGAAAAATATTAGGGGTATTCATGCAACGTCGTAAACGTCACAAACCAGTGAGAATAGACCGTCGACTCCTCCCACATAACGGACTTTGCCTACAAGCTGCCGGCGGGCCCAGGATTTTTCATGTATTGATTCTGTACAAAATCAAAGGAGCGCCATTAACGCACGCATACTTGAAAAATCCGAGGCCCATGGTAAAGCATGGAAAATCATTGCCGCCATTAATTTTGACATTTACACGTATTCACAGACAGGGTAATTTTTTCCGGGGGGAATCGGGTAGGTGTACGGGAAGTCGGCGGTCTATTCTTACTGGTTTGTGGTAAACGTACAGCTAGGTTCCAGAAATCGAGTGAAATCGAAATTGCAAATCGAGCGATTCGGAAATCATAATTTCACTTTGTCTCAATTCCGAAAATTTTGAAATCGAAATCGAATACAGTGAAATTTAGAGCACACAAATTCATTTCCGATTTCATTTCGAGTGAAAGTGAAATGTGGAACCTAGCAGGGTAAGTTTACAACGGGGTGAATTGTCAAAATTTGCATGGAAAATCATTTACCACAAAATGGTAAACTTTCTATGCAAATTTGGGTGGAAAATCGAGATGGTAAACTTACGACGTTGCATGAATACCCACCCTTATTATTATTATTTTACGGCCATATTATTCTATGAAATAGATAAATTTATCAAAGGCTACTGGTACAACTGATGGTGAATCAACATCCGTCGTCAGCGTTGAATGCATCAAGTGCATAAACAAGCGGACTTGCATAAATGATTACGATGTCATGCATATTCGTAAATTATGATCAAACCAAATTTATTAAAATTTGAATAAGTGATAAACAAGTCGAGTAAGATTTTAATTAAAAAAAATATCAAGTGAAAATTCTAACGAAGAAGGCGTAAACATTTTAATTCAAAAGATTAGACTATAGGTCCACAAAAGTGTCAAATAGAGACACAGCGCGCGTGCAAGTTGTTTATTTATTTTTGTTTCGTTGTTTAGGCCAATCATACATAAAGTACGATAATATGTTTAGCCCAATAACCTAAATAAATAAATAGGTGGCGCAACAGGCGGGTGACACCCAAGGCCTAGCTTCTCGCAACCATTCATTTTTGTGTGAGTTTCTATTTTTGGGACGAATGGAAGGGACCTACAATTTTATGCCGAGTCCGAACGGCTCAATTGAGAAGCTTTTTCATGACAGGCATACTCTCGGATGTTTGTCAGACGTTCGCGAGAGGTGGCGCAGTAGAAAAAACTTTAAGATGTAATTTGGGTTTTTCCGGGGATCGAACCTGGGATCCCTCGCACAGTAGTCCAACGCACTAACCACTGCGCTACTGCGCCCACCCAATAACCTGCTCGCGATAAATTTGATCTCCCATACAAAAATGTCTACAAAGATAAAACTTACCGATGCAGTTTAGGAAATGAGTATCTTCATTGACATATCAGGGGTATTCATACAACGTCGTAAAACCGTCGTAAACGTAGAAAACTTCGTAAGTTTACGACGTGGTAAATGAACTGTCAAAATTTGTATCGAAAATCATTTACAACAAGATGGTAAACTTACGACGCGAATTTGGGTTGCAAATCAATATGGAAATGTTCTGACAACGTCATTGTGACATTTCACACGCGTAAACAGAAAAAAATACATACTTTGCCTGCATTTTACTTTTGATGCATTTATAAATAGAAATAAATATTTAACTATTCCAATAGTGTAGAATAAAAAATTAGTCCATCAAATTGTATTAACGAATTTCGTAACTTAAAAACTTGTTTTCGTAATACAATTTGATGGATTAATTTTTTATCCCACATTTAGGTACCTTCTATGCAATTTTCTGCTTGTTTCGTTTCTGTAAAGACAGAATTCCATCACGGACTTTTCCAACAATTCAGTCCATGTTCACTACTTTTCAGTTTTCAACCTATTGCGATGTTTCTATGTTTTCATTACATTGGCGGGAAATAGAACGTCAACAAAAATTTCAGATCGAGAATTTAAAAATTTTCGCAGCATATAAAATTCTGAAAAACTTAAACAATTGAACTTAAATTTTCCTGTATAAACTTAAAAATTGTCAGTTAAAGGTAAATTTTAGTTTAAGATACCTCATAGAAATAAGTTCATCCACATATCCATTGAAGCACTTAGAAATTATGTCGAAATCATCGGAGTTCAAGCCAATACCATATTCGTTTCTATTGACTGATATCTTTGATAAACCATTAATCCTGGACCATCATCGAAGAGGTAATATTTTTGCTCATTGTCCACCGTTCCATATTCTATTGGATCACACGATTGCTGTCCTTTGGATATTGTTTTCATCGGAGTTTTCATATCCACTCAATAGCGCTCAAATCAGCTGGGCTCTGAAATTTCTTGAAGGAATGACTAATGAAAATGAGTAATGAGTTTAACTCCGTCAAACAATCCCTTTTTTATACAAATTTGTCCAGTTCTAGACATAATGCGTACGCTATTGATGTTCAAAGAGCCATCGAATGCCTGCAGAATGCGCTTGTCAATTGTATTTCAAAAGAAGCGCTATATGCACCAAAGGTTTGTGAACAAACAGAATCTGAAACTGCAACTCGAATTGAAAATGAAAATAAAGAGAAAGAAAGCGAGGAGTATGGAGAAGAAAACTCACAAGGTTTTACCCATATAGTGAATGTGATAAAATCCATTCTATTAAGGAGCATGTTAAGCCAATCGTGATCACTAGGAATCTGGTGGCCAGTATAAAAGCTCTATAAAACACTGCAAAACTGTCACAATTGCGAGGTAAATTCAAACTTGTTTAAATTGGTAAGTCAAAAACATTGCGCAGCATTATTGAGTAATCTTGATCAAGCAGTATTGAACGGCTGATTGTATCAAAATAAAGGCAGTTCCCTGATTACAACTGCAGAACAACATAGAGCCAAGTTCGTAAATAAACAAATTTTCCCTTAAAATATAACAGTTTACCCAAACCGAAGGCACAGGCACTATTTCGAACAAGAGTTAGGCAATTATCCATATTAGCTATATTTTTGTAATGCTACTTTTCATCTATAAAGAACAGCTCCTTTCGACATTTGCCTTCCTTCAACTAACAATCATTTCGATTTTAGTAAGGGTACAGGTCAGACCAACATAATTTTTTTTGTGGGCAATACCTGGTACCTCGACAGTTTATCGTGAGCGTTAAAATCTATTTTACACACGAAGGTAGTTGGCTGACTGTGTCAGTGTTCACGTCACTTCTTTGAGAAGAGCGGCAAATGTTCCTCACTCCAACCGATGACCTAGATCCGATGTATGATTTTTCTGCCTTTATTCCCAGTTAATTTCCTGACACTTTCCCTCTATCTTTACTCCTTCTATTTTCAGTTTCAATATGAGTCCGTCATGCGAACCTCTTGAGGCAACCGAAGACGATGTTGATATCGACACTTTGGAGAAATTGCTGGCGGCCGCCGAATCGAATGGCGCCGTGGAATCTACGCAGACGTTATCTACCAAAAACCATGAACCAACTGAGAAAGATGTTGATATCGACGCTTTGGAGAAGCTGTTGGCAGCCGCCGAAGAGGATGATGCAAAACAGTCAACCCAACCATCGTCTGCACCTCCTTCCAAAAATGCCGTCCCCAAACTGCGAGAGGACAGTACCTTTGCCGAAGCATTTAGCT
Organism: Cheilosia soror; assembly: GCA_949372485.1. Classification (NCBI taxonomy): domain Eukaryota; kingdom Metazoa; phylum Arthropoda; class Insecta; order Diptera; family Syrphidae; genus Cheilosia; species Cheilosia soror. The sequence goes on from OX443561.1 coordinate 126,761,321, forward strand.
ATGAAATCGATTCCACTGTAATGACCAAAACGCCAGTCGGGTCCTCGGATATTGCTGCCGATGACATGGACTCATCTGACGATGAGGAAATCAAGAATTTCCTTGAACGCAAATATAACGAGTACGGCAGGGACATCAACAAGAAGCTGAAACAACAATCCGAAGCGAAGCATGAAGCTGCAGTGACGCAGGAAGTTACCAAAGCCATCAGCAATCCCCAGCCTTTGAAGAATCCGCACAATCCCATTCAAAGAACACCACACGCGCCAGTGAATACAACTAGTAACTCATTCAAGAAGATTCTTAAGCCGGATAATTCACCAAAACCAAATGTCATCACCAATTATCTACAGCCTTCTTCTGTGTTCACTGATCCAGTTTTTGGATTAAAACTAATTAATCCGCTCGTCTCCAGCACCGGACTGATAGAACGCATGTCTGGCAGAACACCTATTCCATTCTCCTCGCTCGCATTTCACACACAACGTGGAGACCTCGCCAAAGATTGGGTCATAGCGGGCGTGCTTATCAGTAAAAGTCCAGTGAAGACGACAAAAACGGGCGCACCCTACTCCATTTGGAAGCTATCCGATCTGAAGGGTGAGATTAAGTTGATTTCGTTGTTTATGTTCAAGACTGCGCACAAGCAACTGTGGAAGACAGCCAATGGCATGGCTATTGCTGTTCTAAATCCAAGTGTATTTGACAAACGTGCAGATAGTGGCGATATAGCATGTCTGTCCATCGATACAGACCAGAAAGTCATGATTCTGGGTCAATCAAAAGATCTGGGGACGTGTAAAGCTCGCAAGAAAAATGGGGAGCCATGCACGTCAACAATAAACCTCGGCGACTGCGACTTTTGCGTGTTCCACATGAAGCAAGAGTACAGCAAAATGTCACAGAGATCAGAGTTGCAATCGTGTACCGCTGGACGTGGCCTTAACGAGTTGCGAAACAAAATTCTCGGCAAAAGTGAAGTATTCTATGCCGGTCAGTCGTATACCGCAATACCGGCTAAGAAAAGTGCCAAGCTTACCGCTAAGGACTCGCAGAGACTAATGACTCTCTCTGAGTATGCGGTATCTCCAAATGCAGCTAGTGTGAATCACACTTCTTCACCAAGGCAGACACAGGCGGTTCCATACGCTGCTCGAGGGGGTGCTATATCAAAGTTGGCATGCAATGTCGAAGCGAACACTAAACAGCGGCTCAAGGATATGGAGAGATTGAAAATCCTGCAGGAAGAATCTGCAAAATTTGCGGCGACACCTGTCGCTGCACCTTCCAGTCCCGTTTCGACTGCCAAAACTGCATCCACTCTGCAGTCCCCAGCTGCCTCAGTGCCAGAAAAATTCAAAAACCGGGAATTCAGTTTCGCCTCACGTTCCCCACAATTGAACAGGGACAATTTTTGCATCGAAGTAAATGTCGGTGATCGACAAGCAAACTTGGCCAAGCTAAAAGCAATGCAGGTCCTCAAAAAGAAACCACTTGAGAAGGCGAATCCTAACTTCGTCAAACACCGCGGCACTGTTGACGGCAAACGACGTGCAATCGATGAGCTGAATGACAAATTCGGCAGCGAATCCAAGCGACAGAAAATCGAAGAGGAACAGCGAGAAATTGATCGCAAGACAAGAATTCAAAGGATTATGGAAGCCAGCTCGTCACATACAAATTTGGTAGATGCCCGAGAGATGCAAGAACAGGACAAGTACTTCAATAAACTTGAAAAGAAAGAGGCACTTGAGGAGAAGATGTTAAACACCTACAAGGTGCCGTGTAAGGCGGTGATTTGTGTCCAATGCAAATATACTGCATTTTCAGCTGCCGATCGCTGCAAGCAAGAACGCCATCAGCTCAAAGTCATCGATACGGAGAAGAGGTTCTATCAGTGTAAGGATTGTGGCAATCGTACAGCTACGGTGCATAAATTGCCGAAAACGAGCTGTAAAAATTGTAATGGTTCACGCTGGGAGCGGACGGCTATGATTCGAGAGCGCAAAATTAACGATGGCAGGGAGATGCTGTCGATTAGGGGCGATGAGGAGGTGTTTATGGGCTCGTTGGCGAGCAAGGCGAATCTAAACTTGTTGGTTCCAGAGTAAAGGCTACAGAACTGTAATTTAAGTGAGCTTAGAAAATTAATTGTTGCAATTGAATAAAAATGTTGTTTAAGGTGTTATGTATTGGCTTTTTTTTACGGGAATAAGGATCAAGTGACTCTTTTTCAAAAAGATCGTGAACTGTAGATATATTTTATCCCACGTCTTTACAGCTGTCTATTTTGGAGTGTTTTAGTAGTAGAAGTAAATTACCATACGAAAAAAAAACCTAAAACCTTTACACAAATTGGTTTCCGAAATTTAACTTTTTTACCAAAAAGTCTTTGAAATCCAGAAGCCACGTTTTCCGCAGCAGATTTCTGTTTTGTAAACATTCAGGCAAGTGATGGGTGCTTTAATGCTTTGGTTATTCAAAATGAATACAGTTAAAATAATTTTTGTATTTATACACTGTCTTGCAAAAATTATCACCGCTATTGCCGTTGGCGTTTGTCGTATACGACTTATGTTTTGTGTCGTTTTACAACAATGTTCAGATTTTTTTTTACTTTTGTTAACAATTGTATTTCCTTTTCCATGTGTTCACCATCATTTCAATTCATTTGTCTCAAAAAAGTTCAAAACAGCGACTAAAAAACGAAACGAAATACGAGTCGTTTACGACAAATACCAAGGCCAATAGGGGTGAATAAAAAAGAAATACAAGTTTGGGTACATCCACTAAACAGCGAAAGACATTTCACCGTCCATTTTTATTTGAGGCATCCTATCAAACGTTGAATCCGTCGGAATTAAGTTTCACTTCACCTATTCTTTTCACTTTGTACTCCTATCGTGGAATCCGCCGGAAAGCGTTTCCTTATCGACGCGTTTTTAGGAAAGGTAGTTTCACTGTCAAACGGCTGTCTTTCATTTGTCAATACAAATCTGTGTAGCTGCATTCGTCGGAGGCATATGAAAAGTTTAGTGTTTAATATAATAATGGATACGATAGTGTTATGCATATGCATGCCAATAATACCACAGATTGATTTTTGTATCACGTCAACATTTTTTGCTAAGATAATACAGATAAACCTATAGTGGTAAACAAACGATAGAAATACATTAAAAGCCACCCGCAATGATGGTGCAATAAACGCTCCACATTCCAGCGGATTGGTAGTTCATATGTATAGCTCTCTCTAAGAATTTCTTTTAGGAATTAATTTAGTTCTAATAAAGTACTCAACCGGAGCGGTTCGCATATTATAAATTTGAGTTTTATTTCAAACTGTTGACATTATGATTTGGCACCACGCATCCAGCTATTAAACGTTCATCACGACATCTATTACAATAAACGTACAACCTGCAATCATCTGAACAACATGCATTTGTAGAAGACAATTCTTCGTTCTCTTCTTTCTCAGCCGTCGACATGGAAGGTTCTATCTGCGATCATTAATTAACATTATATAATTAACTTAAACTTTATTCTTGAATTATATAACACTCATATAATAAAGTCAATATTATATTTTATTTGTTACCATATTCGCTTGGAGTATTTTATTTAATAGAAAAGGATACTTTGGTCATCGGGGAATCTTAACAGGTTATGGGCCCAGGCACACAAGGCAACCCAGGCACACAAGGCAACCCAGGCACACAAGGCAACCCAGGCACACAAGGCGACCCAGGCACACAAGGCATCCAAGGCACCTCGGCATCCCAAGTACCTACTTAATATGGAGGAAGACAAATATAAATTGCATGTATTCGACGGGACGAATTTCAATAATTGGCGTTTCAGACTTGAAGCCGATCTTGAGGAGAAAGATTTGCTTAAATTTATTTACGAAACCCTGGAAAAATCTTTGGAAGGAAAAACAGCTCAAAATGAAATAAATTTAATCAAAAAACAGGAAAAGAAGTGCAAAGCTATGATTATTCATCGAATAGCAGATGATCAGCTAGAATACATTAAGGATAAAAGCACAGCAAAGGAAATTTTTGATTGTTTGACGGCGATTTTTGAGAGAAAAAGTACTGCATCTCAAATGTGTCTACGAAAGAAACTTTTAACTTTAAAATGTGGTGAAGGAGAGAGTATTGAGCAGCATTTACTCGCCTTCGATAAAGTAGTAAGAGAGTTGAAGTCGGTTGGAGCAAAATTAGAGGATACAGATATTGTTTGTCATCTTTTATTATCTCTACCCAAATCGTTTGAACCGCTTGTCACCGCATTGGAAACAGTCGAACAAGAAAAACTAACAATTGAGTTCATCAAAAGCAGATTACTCGAAGAAACAAACAAAAGAAACATAAGCGAGAACACTCAACATACGAATGTAGCTATGCATGTAAAATCTACGTTCAAATATAAGTGCTACAAGTGTGGTAGAATTGGACACAAGAAAAGCGAGTGTAGGTCAAAGTCGCAAGTAAATGGATATGGAAAAAGCTATATAAGAAAACGTGAATATCCACAGCACAGTGCGAATGTTACAGAAAGCAAATCAAACGATCAAAAATATGCGTTCGTTGCCGATTCAAAAAACGGTTCTTTATGCCCTGCAAACCGTATAGTACAGTTTTACCTCGATTCCGGTGCAACGGATCATATGGTGAACGATGAAGAGTGTTTGACTGAGTTGAAATGTTTGCCCAATCCAATACAAATAGCTGTCGCGAGAAGTGGTGTTAATATAGAAGCAACAAAAATTGGCAAAATACGCGGACAAATTATCGTGAATGGCAAAAAGGTACCATTTGTAATGGAAAATGTGTTGTTCGTAAAAGAATTGTCCAACAATTTATTTTCAATACGAAAATTAGAACAAAAAGGACTTAAAAATTGTGTTTAACAATAAAATGGTAAAAATATTTAATGGAAAACAATTGGTGCTACAAGGAAAAAGTAACGGAAAGCTTTATGAAGTTAATTTCTTTGTAAGCAAACCGGAATATGCTGGTGTGTGCAAAATAAATGAACATTTCGAATTGTGGCACAGGCGACTTGGTCACCTAAATAACAAGGATATCCTAAAATTAACGAAAAATAATATGGTAAGAGGAATGGAACAGATGAATACAAATGCTAATTTAGAATTTTGTGAATCCTGCATTATGGGGAAACAGAATCGAAAACCATTCAAAAGTGTTGTTGGATGCAGATCACAAAGGCCGCTGGAATTAATACATAGCGATGTCATTGGACCGATTACGCCATTATCATACGACAATAAAAGGTACGTAGTAACTTTTATGGATGATTATACACATTTTGCAGTAGCGTATCTTCTTGAATGCAAAAGTGAGGTGTTCCAGAAATTCAAAGAATATTGTGCACTCAGTACTGCACAGTGGCAACAGCCAATTTTACGTCTTCGTGTTGACAATGGTGGTGAGTATTGTTCGAAAGCATTTCAACAATTTTGTATTTCATCTGGGATTCGTTTAGAATACACTATACCATATAGTCCACAACAAAATGGCGTTGCTGAGAGGTTCAACCGAGTCATCATGGACAAATCTCGAACAATGTTGCTGGAATCTAAACTAAACAAGTCGTTTTGGAGTGAAGCAGTTTTATCATCCATATACTTGGCAAACAGGAGTCCCACAGCAGCTTTCAAGAACACTGAACACCAATATTGCACACCCGCTGAAATGTGGTACGGTAAGAAACCTAACCTCTCTAATTTAAAAGTTTTCGGATGTACAGCGTACGCTCATGTTCCATCGCAACTCCGCACCAAATTGGATGGAAAATCTCAAAAGTGTATCATGCTTGGTTATGCACTGAATGGCTATCGTCTGTGGAGCCTCAACGATAACAAAATCATCACGGCCAGAGATGTTGTTTTCCACGAAACATCAAGTAAAACAGAGGACAAATGTGAGTCATCTCGGGAGGCAGAAATCAACAACGATGATGCTGAAAGTGTGAAATTTGAAAAAGATTCAAATATGGAACGCAGTAGCGACGAAGAAGAAAACTTTGAAGGATGGTCTGAGCACGGCGAAGAAGAACACGACGAAGAAGAACACAATGGCGAGGAGGAACACGGACATGATCTCGAGGAAGAACATGGAAGCGAACCTGAGGAACAACGTACTACACAAACTATATCAACTCGATCAGGTCGGGTAGTTAAATGTCCAGCTTTATACAAGGATTACGATCTTTCAGCACTTAGCGCTGAAAATTATGTAAGTAGCTTGCCCAGTACAATACAAGAAGCGAAAAGCAGTGAAAATTGGTCCGAATGGAAGGCTGCAATTCAGGAGGAGATAAATTCGTTGAAGAGGAATAACACATGGACACTTGTCCAACTGCCGCATGGTCGAAATGTGATCGGATCCAGGTGGGTATTCCAAATCAAGAGTGATGAAAATGGAAATCCGGTTAAATATAAAGCGAGACTAGTCGCAAAAGGTTTTGCTCAGAAGGAAAATTTCGATTTTACTAATACATATGCACCAGTAGCAAAAATTGCAACTTTAAGAATTTTGTTGGCAGTCGTGAACCAATACAATTTGTTGCTACATCAGATGGACGTGAAGTCAGCATTTCTCAATGGAGATTTACATGAAGAAGTGTATATGAAGCAACCAGATGGATTCGCTAATGGTAATTTAGTTTGCAAATTAAATAAATCTCTCTATGGTTTGAAACAGGCATCCAGAATGTGGAATGAACGTTTCCATAATTTCATTATCACATTGGGCTTTATGAGGATGGAAGCAGATCACTGTCTATACATCCATGAAGACAAAAAGCAGATGTTGCTATTACTTTTATATGTGGATGACCTGATTATTGCCGCCAAGGAACTCAAGAGTATCCAACAAATCAAGAAGCAATTATCTGAAGAATTTGAAATGAAGGATATGGGTGAACCAAAATTGTTTTTGGGTTTGAAGATTGCCCGAGACAAGCAAACAGGTACGTTGAAATTAAGCCAACCACAATATTTAACCAATTTAGTTAGAAAATTTGGAATGGAAAATAGCAAGACAATAGAAACACCTATGGAAACCAAATTAAGTCTAAAGACAAATACCGGCACAGAAGCGAAGAATCCATATAGAAAATTAATTGGTTGTCTCATGTACGCAATGCTGTCTTGTAGACCAGATTTAAGTGCATCGTTAAACTATTTCAGCCAATTCCAAAGTAACGCAAATGATGAGCACTGGAATCATTTGAAAAGATTACTGAGGTACATCAAAGGAACATTAGAGCTAGAGTTAGTCTACAAACGAGATGTTAATGCACCACCACTTATTGGGTACGCTGATGCTGATTGGGGTAACAACATAATTGATCGAAGGTCAGTATCCGGATATGTATTTAAAGTTTTCGGATGCACTGTCTCTTGGGCAACAAGGAAGCAGAGATCGGTGGCACTTTCGTCAACTGAGGCTGAAGTTGTGGCGCTTAGTAATGCAGCATGTGAGGCACTGTGGATTCAACAATTGCTCACTGAACTTGGAATCCAAAATGTTACACCGTCTACTATCTACGAGGATAATCAAGCATGCATCAATATAGCTGAAGAGCCAAGGGAGCATAAGCGAATGAAGCACATCGATATTAAATTACATTTTATTCGACAAGTAATTCATGAAAACAAAATAATCGTTTCTTATATTCCATCAGGTCTCCAGCAGGCAGACATTTTTACAAAAGGGTTAGCCAAGAAGCAGTTCAAGAAGCTGAGGAATAGCTTGGGAATGTCGTGTTGAGGAGGAGTGTTGACATTATGATTTGGCACCACGCATCCAGCTATTAAACGTTCATCACGACATCTATTACAATAAACGTACAACCTGCAATCATCTGAACAACATGCATTTGTAGAAGACAATTCTTCGTTCTCTTCTTTCTCAGCCGTCGACATGGAAGGTTCTATCTGCGATCATTAATTAACATTATATAATTAACTTAAACTTTATTCTTGAATTATATAACACTCATATAATAAAGTCAATATTATATTTTATTTGTTACCATATTCGCTTGGAGTATTTTATTTAATAGAAAAGGATACTTTGGTCATCGGGGAATCTTAACACAAACAAATAGGATTCATAACAATAGCTCTATTTTTGGAGGCATATGAGGAAGAACGAAGTGAGCGGTGTTCTCAGAGAAGAATATACGACACATGTTAAGAGGAGCAGTGAATGATTTCATGGAACTTCCGTATGATATGTGTTTTTGATAATTTTTGCAAGGGTTGGCAAATAGTACTAATTTTGACAGTGAATTGTTTCTTTTATATAATTTGTTTGCTTTGTTTAGGTTTGGGCAAATTTGAAAAACAGTGAAACAAAAACTAGTGCATAATAAAATGGAGTCTCGAGCAATCGGAGGAGGCAACTTTAAACAGGCGATACTTTCGCCTGAAGATGAAGCTATTGCGAATTTGCTCTCGTTCGAAATAATCTTAACTCCGAAAGTTGTGGCCATAGGGTCTTTAAATACTTTAATACTATTAAAGTATCAAGTTACGTGCTAGACCCCCTGATTGTAATATGAACTATCAGTCGACATCACAGGCAGTTTCCACGCCAATCTCATCACAATAAGATGATTTAAATGAAATGTCAGCCATCTATCTCCTTACAAACTTATAAGTCTTTTGAAAACTGAAATCTTTCGAGAAGTAAAAACTTATTTGCAAAATCAAAGGGCACGGTAGTGCCCCAGCCAAGTTCTCTAGTAAAGGAACTTCCCCTTTTTACAGGAACAAACTCAGGCTGTTTTCGACCCCTCTAACTTCGGAACCGATTAAGGAAAAAACTTCAAACTTAAAACATTTATCAAACTCACTAAGAAGATCCACCTCACCATCCAATTTCATCTCTATAGCATTAGTGGTTCTCAAAATACAGGACTTCAAAAATCGCAAAAACCTCGAAAAAACCGTAACTGACTCACTCACTTACTTAGATGATCATCAAAATTATGAAGCACTTCCGGTCATCCTAGAATCGTGAAATTTGGCAGAATGCTACGCTCTGTGGTGCATACACTGGGAAAAGTCCAAAACTTCATATTATCCACTCAAATAAATAATAACCGATTTTCAAAAGTGGGCGGATACCACGCCTCCTGAAGGAAGAATATAAAAATGTTTGATTTTCTTCTTTCTGTACACTGCAAGTCTTACCGCTGTACTAAATTTCAACTTTCTACGGCAATCGGAAATGGCCCAAATAAATAATTACCGATTTTGCATTTGAATTTGAATTTGGTCTCACTCTTAATGATCATTACGCACCTAATTTTACTGTTCTATATAAAAGAACTTGGCTCTTTTTTACATTTATATTTTTGGTGTGATAATTTATTTTCGGAATCTTTCGAAAAGATTTTACTATATTCTAGTCATCTACAAATCTGCTAAAAATTCGTCGTTTTCGACAAACGATAACGGTAATCGAATTATTGCTGTATTCGAGGTGAAATGTTCTTTGAGATGTTTTCGACAAACGACAACGGTAATCGAGGTGATTATTCTCCTTCCAGTGTTAGCTCAGGTGTAATTGTATTTATAGAATTCTATCCCATCCCGTTGCTCTTATATGCAGCATCTATTTTCGCTACAATTGTTAACAATAAACCCATCTATATAATGTTAATTTTATTTTTATTAGTTTATATTTAGTTGATGTAGATATTTACAATTTATTGCATTAAGAAGAAGAATTACTTTAAAGGAATGTCTTTGATTTTAGGAATAAAATAATTTCCTATATACTCGTATAATGTATATAAATATGGATATAAAAGCCTTAAATTCTATATATTGGAACATTGTTGTATTAATATAATTCATTCACGTATGCATAGACAAATTATTTCTCCACTAATGTACAATTTAAAAGATTAAAATAAACATCAACAAATATTTACAGGCAGGATAACAATAACACAAAAAAAAAGTTCAAATTTAAATAAGTAAACATAGAAACGAATTAAAATAATAAAAACAAACGAGATCAGTACTTTCGACTTAAGCTTATAAAAATAGCGCTACAAATAACAAAAAAAAAAATAGCAGGTATATACTACTCTTCAATTCACTTCGCTTAAAAACACTTGAGTATTACTATTATATCTATCTTTGGCTAAACCTTCTTTCTCCGTAAAAAAAAATTACGTCCCTAATGAAATTCCCTTTCCAAAATCTAAACGTTGCTATCCTGTTCGTTGAGATTCAGTAAACTTGAGAACCGAAATGAGATGTTCTTTGAAATATTCTTCTCCACATCATTATTGTCCAAATTATCCGGAATCAATGTCTTGTTAGTCATATCCATATAGGAGCGCCCACGTTTCACGGGCACCGCATAATGACTTGTATCAATTATGGGCGTACTGCCCCTTATCGACTTTCGAATATTCAACGGAAACCGCAAATCGTTTTCATATCGAAGAATCTGTTCAGTCGTATTGGTTTCGATTAGAGGACGTGGCATATCATAACCCGGTGGTGGAAGAAATTCGGCATTCGTTGACGAATGCTCTTGGCTATTGCAGTGCTCGTTGTTGTCGTAGCTGATTTTCGGTGAATGCCATAGATGTTCAAGACAATCTGGTTCTCCAAGGTCGTTAGTGAGCTTGGACAGATCACTTTGTGAGGTGGTTGTATCTTCGCTGCAATAGAGAGGATTGGACACGGCATTCGATTCTATTTCGATATATTTGGCGTTGTTTCCCAACAGTTTCTCGAACTCGGATGCTATGTACTTGAATGATGGCCGTGCATTGGGATCATCTGTCCAACAGGAGCGCACGATGGAATAACTGAAATTAGAGAAAAATTATCTCATTAATTCATCGGAAAGATGGTACATAATTTTGATATTGGCTTACATTTCCTCTGAACAGTTTTCAGGACGCTCCATGCGATAGCCGGTTTTCAACAAGTGGTAAAGATTTTGTGGTGGAATACCCGGGTATGGCGATGCGCCTAACGTGATAAGCTCCCAAGATACCACGCCAAAAGCCCAGACATCCGATTTTGTGGTGTACACGTGATCGGCTAGGGATTCGGGAGCCATCCACTGAAATTGTATTTATTACCAAATGTGGACTACAACTGCTTAAATTTAGGACATACCTTGACAGGAACTCTGTCGCGGCTTTTCTTTAGATAGGCGTCATCTTCGTAGACGTCGCGGGTTAATCCGAAATCAGAAATTTTGCAGATCTTACCCTCGGCTAGGAGGACATTTCGGGCAGCTAAATCACGATGAACCAACTGCAAAGAAAAAGGCGATAAAGATTAATGCCAATTTTAGTGGGAATACAAAAACTATAAAAAGAATTCTGAAATAAGGCGTTAACGTAGAAGAGGAGCGACAATTCGTAAATATTAAGACCTGTGCTTAATATTTACGAATTTGGAGGATATTATTCTTTATAAACTGTTAGAAAATTCGTTGGCCAGTGCCTCGGCTGCTGTTAGTGGTAGATCAACCATCAATTATTGTCATTCTGGCCCCAAGACTCATGTCGTTTTCGGTTGGTCGTCCAGAACCGTCCGGAAGAACTCTCCGCGATTCTAAATTCAAACCCGAAGCAAATTTCTCTTCTTTTAAGTAGAGAGGAACTGTCAGTTGAGTGCCAATCGAACGCTTTCAGAAGCGTTCGGATTGCTTCCGGACAGTTCTGGACGACCAACCGAAAACGGCATCAGTATGCGTTAATACAGTTTAGCGCAGTTTTGAACCATTTTCTGGTATTACTCGTTTGAGTGGTGATTAGTGAACTGCATGGGTAGAATCCGCCGGCAGATACTTACATACTTACTCACAGCTTGCGCTTTAAGTAAAAAAAAGTCCGCTTTTGCGCACATTTGTTGTTACTTCAAAATTGGCAAAAGCATATTTCACCAACGTTTCGAACCATTTCATTGAAAATATTTTCGCAATAGCCTTCCATTGAAAGGCATTGACCAACTCACCTTTATATCCGTCAAATAAGCCATTCCCTTGCAAATTTGCCATGCAAATGACAAGATATCCTTCACTGTAATCGGTTCAACGCCATCGGTGAAATCCACTCCAGCACACTCAATCTTTCGGCTAAGACGCAAATATCCCCTCAGCGATCCGTACCTTGCGTATTCGATAATAATCATCGGTGAATCGCCCTTAGTGCAAGCTCCAAGTAGCTTTATAACATTCGGATGAGAGACCTCCTGAAGTAACTGAAATTCTGACAGCAGCGCCATATATTCCACCGAATTAGCACCATTCTTAAGCATTTTAACAGCCACCGTTGTGACGCCTGGACATTTGGCAATGTCTGTCGCATAGCCCTTAACAACTTTTCCAAATTCACCCTCACCCAAAGTGGTGTCCAAGATTAGGTTCTCCCGCGCAATCTCCCACTTTGAATCTGAATCAAACTTAAAACTATTCTCCAATGGCATCAGTGGCAGATCACCATTCCGAATGTCACAATCACCTTCCTTGGGACTCAGTGACTTTCCCTTCACCTCCTTTGCATATTTACGCCTCGAGAACAACAAGCAAGCAATAATGAGAACCAAAATAGCTGGACATGTCACAGCCAAGATGATGCAGGACGTTCCACACACAATTCCTGGTGAATTCTCGATAGGTGCTGGTTCCATTGTGGATATCTCAATGTTGTCTAATTTCGCCGTATCCTTGTTGTTTTTTCTTCGCCCTTTTCTGGGTCGATCCATATCGTCTTCATCCAAAGGTGCACACGAACACTTGCCATTATCCCCACAAATACATGTTCCCGAACCGGACAGAATTCCACGCTTATTGTCGTTCGTGGTGTGCGGTCCCACAATTTTCAAAGCTGGTGCACAATCCTGGGGACACGCAAAACCATCCAGATCTTCAAGTGGATCACAGATATTGTCGGGACAATATATCTCATTGGGCACACATGAAGCGTACTGTCGACTAAAGCCTTTATTCATGCCTCGCCAGTGGCATGCTCCTCCGTCTGTGGCAATACCACAAAATTTAATGCATTCCTTCTCCCATTTTATTTGAGCGCAGGATTGGGTGCGAGACTTTGCTTTGTGCTCACACGAAGTGTTGCTCGGACGGCCATCACGAAGGTGCACGTTAATGATGAACGATCTGTTGTGGGTGTCTGTCCAGTTCAAGGTGACGCTGCAATAGTAAAAGAAGAATCGTTTTACATTTGGAAAAATACACTTTTCTAAATGAAATCGAAAAGATAAATATTTCTATTTTGTAAAAAGCACAATATCATCTAATTTAAGCTGGCTGGCCAACATCTGTAATGGGAGCGCTTTTCTGGGAGCTCTAACAAATAAATAATTCGCGCTGCATGTCTTTCATCCATATAATCCTAGCTTCTTACAATAGTGAGTGGGACTTTGGAAAAAAGAAATTTAGCAATTCGATTAAGTGTTTAGTACATGACAAAAAATCTCAACAAACCCATACGCGTTCTTTCAGAAGAATACATCTGTTCCTGTACAGAGCATTATGCGCGCAGAACCAACTCAGATTGTGTTGGACACCCGGACACTGTGATGTTGAGGGTAACGAAAGGGCTGATGTTCTGGTCAAAACCGTAGCAGAGCTTCCACCTAATGAAAGTATTGAGGGCATAAGATCACCAATAGCCGTGGCCAAGAGAATCATTCTCGAGAAAATTAAAAATAGGGCAGATCAGAGATATAGTATGGCTTAAGCAAGATCGGAGAAAATCTGTAGAATTACTAAAGCTCAGCAGATCAAAGCTACGACCTACGAATAGCAATAGGGATACTCTCCGGGCACTGTCTTCTGAGGAAGCACGCTATGATGTTAGGTCTAACAGATACGGACATATGCAGGTACATACTTCGAAGACTTACATGCCGCAGAGGATATAACTCATCTCCTCTGTGAATGTCAAGCTATTGCTCTGTACAAGAGGAAATACCTTGGAAGCTACTACTTTTGGAGGAGGTTGGCCTCGCAAACAAAATTGAAAAAATGTTCAAGTTTTGCAGGGAAATTAATTGTTTGGGCGAAGTGGTTTAGGTTTTTTTGACCGTTAAGGTTCCCCAGCGATGGCGATGGGCCCAATATGGTGCCTAGTCGAATGTGCGATGAACTCTCACCCTACTCAACCTAACCTAACCTTACCTAGTCAAATTTGTACAATATAAACATTTTTTGGGGAAACATTTTTTTTTTTGCGATACACAATTCATTCATTCATTCATTTTCAATGGTCCGCTTGTCCATTAAGTGGGTCGCGGGTGTAGGTTGCTCAAGTGGACCCTCCACAGCTCTCGATCCTCCGCCATCGACTCTAAATCATCAAGGGCAATCCCCATACGGGTATAGGAGAGATTATGGACTTGATCTAACCATCTCATCCTTGGTCTACCTAGAGGACGCCTACCCGATGGTACGGATTCCATAGCACGTCGTGGAATCCTAGTCGGGGACATGCGTTTAACATGACCAAACCACCGAAGCATGGATCGCTCCATCCGGAGAAGTAGCTGCTCGACATTGAGTTCCTCACGTATTCTGGTATTTCTGATGCGATCTCTACGGGTCACACCAGCAATACTACGGAGAAATCTCATTTCTGCAGCTTGTATTCGCGATCTTATTCTTTCGGTCATTACCCAAACCTCATGACCATAGGTAAGAGTTGGAACAAACACCGAATTAAAGACTGACAACTTAGCTTTGACACCAAGTTCAGTCCTCCTGATAACAGAATGACCAAGCTGTCTCAAAATCGATCCAGCCTGACCAATCCTACAGGAAAACTCGGCATTGTTCCTTCCATCACTCGTGAATAAGACCCCGAGATACTTAAACTTCTCCACCTGTTTCAATGGGACTCCACTAACATGAAGAGTGCATTGAACAGGCGTTCTGGAGACGACCATCACTTCAGATTTGTTCACGTTTACCCTCATCTCAGCTTCAACACAAACGGTTACAAACCGATCGACTATCGAGTGCGCGCTGAAGTTCAGTCTGAGAGGATCCAAGGATGACCAAGTCATCAGCGAAGAGCAAATGACTTATCCTCAGATCTCCCAATTCGAAACGTTCCTCGCCAAGACTGCGCTGTAACATCCAGTCCATATAAGTAATGAAAAGGAGAGGAGACAAGACGCACCCCTGACGAAGTCCAACGCCCACGGTGAAAGGTATTGATTTAACGCCGTTTACCCGAACACAGCTTTTACAGTTTGTGTAAAGAGATTGAATGGCTCTCAGGAGAGAACCATCAATTCCATACTCCTGTAATACACTCCAGAGTTTCCCTCGAGGGACTCGGTCATATGCTTTCTCCAAATCTACGAAGCAAGCGTAAACAGGTGTAGCATACTCCCAAGCCTTCTCAAGTACCATACTGAGAGTGAATAATTGGTCGGTTGTGCTTCTGCCGGGACGAAAGCCGCACTGCTCATCTCCTAATCGTGCCTCGACCACAGCTCTGCAACGCGTTTCCAGCACCTTGGCAAAGACTTTTCCGGGGAGACTTAAAAGTGATATACCCCTGTAATTGGAGCAATCCCTTTTATCCCCTTTCTTGAAAAGGGGCACAATCACCCCAATCTGCCAATCGCTGGGAGTTTCGCCGCATTCCCAGGCCACTTTAATGACACGAGCGAGCCATTTGACTTCCTCTTCACCTAAGGCCTTTAGCATTTCTAGCCGGATTTCATCCACTCCTGCAGATTTGCCAGCTTTTAGCGATTTGATCGCAAAAGTGACTTCCTCTACCGTGAGACTATTTTCCGCCCTGCTTAAGGCGATGGATGTGTCATCCTCAATGCCCTGGATTGGATTGAGCAATTCGGAAAAGTGCTCGCTCCATCTGCGCAAGATGTCCTCCTCATTAGAAAGAAGTGTACCATCTTTGGATTTGACTCCTTCGATAATGTTCCACTTCCTTCCTCTAAGACGGCGGATGGTCTGCCAGAACACCTTGCTTGCAGATCGTATACCCAACCCACATTAAAAACTCAAAAAAAATTTTGTTCAAACCGTTCTCGTACTTCTTATTAATGTGGCCATTTTTGGGAGCATTTTTGATAAGCATTTTTTTTTTTACTCTACTGTCAATTTTTTTTTTTAAATACTTCTCCCAAAAAAGGCGAACCTATAACGCTTTATCAGCGCCCCGAGATGATTGCAGATGTAGGTTAGTTGTGCACTTAAATTGCTGCAAATTGTAGTCTTCTGGAAATATATCCCCAGGAAGCGAGTGCCAAAGTTTAATTGTCCTGTAACAGAAGGAGTTTTGGAAAACTGATGTCCTCGCGGTTGTCAAGTGTACTGTATGACATGAGTATTATCAGCCTGTCTTGTGGGGCGCCCAAAAGTTGCATTTCGAGGGATAATGTCCTTGAGTTCCTCGGAACATCTACCATGGAAGTACCTATAGAACAAGCATAGGTCAGCGCCTTGTCTTCTGTGCACCAACGGTTGCAGATTCGATGTGAGTGTAGGGTCTCCAATAAGTCGAACTGCTCCTCTCTGTATGCTGTCAAGTAGGTTAAGTGAATGTTTTTGGATCCGAACTCCATATGGGAGCAATATTCCAGAGGCCTGGTCTAACCTGTGCTTTGTAGAGAAGGAGAAGTTGCTTGGGGCTAAAGTAACTCTTTGCTCTAAATAGGTAGCTCAACTTAGCGGACGCCGATCTTGCGATATAGGATATGTGGTCCTGCCATGTGATTCCTGAATTGACTGTGACTCCTAGAAGGTGCATTGAGTCCTTGGGATGGATTTGATGGTCATCCATTTGGATCTGAGGAATTGTTGATGCATTTTTCCTGGAAAATGTGTTTCTTGTTTGCATTAAATACAACCAAGTTGTCTTTTCCCCACTTCAAGCATGTCCTCAAATATTTTAAGCCATCAACCAACTTTCTACTTCATCAAAAAGACTAAAATCTAACATGATCAAGTTAAATTCATCAAATCGAATAATTTCAGCAAAGTTTGTTCTTGATCGGTTCTGATATAGGGTGGTGGGAAAACATCGAAAACATATTCGCTAGAGCAAATAATTATGGAACATTCAAAATGGAATTTACTAAATCCGATAGCTGGGAGTCTAGCACGTAACTTGATACAAGGATAATCAATCGAGAATAATCGATTGAGACAAATTAGGTGCTGCCAGAGCTCGATTGTATCGACTGAACTCGATTGTATCAAGTTACAGGATTGAACAAAGGGCCTCTCATACAACAAAGTTGTTTAAAATATAGAATTTTGACATTCCTTGGTTCTTAAAAAACACTTATTTCTTTTAGTTAGGGGCAGAAGAATTGCATGCCCGGTACCCGCTTAGTAATATTTAGACAATAACAATTGAGCTATTCGAAGGGCCTAACATTTTTTCATTACAGTTATATTACCTACCTAATATGAGTGAAAATAACTATAAATAATAACAGTTAAAATAACTTAGGTAATTCAGTAAGAAAACACTCACAAGTATACAGTTTCCACAGCTGTTAGAAGCGCTGTTGTATTTTTGACATATACAATTCCAGCTTTCTCGGTGATACCAAATGCTCCACTGCGATCCTCTTCGATTCTAAACCGTAGACCTGTCATATTGATTAGGTCCACCATATTCGCTGGCTGTATAACACGATTCCATTCCGTAGCTGTTCGATAAATATAAACATCCTTCGCATAAGTAATTGGTAGAATACTCAACGCCTTGCTGCCAAAGTCTAGTCCAACCAGCGATTCCTCTGAGTTTACTATTGTCGAAGATTTACGATTGTGACGTGATGAACGTAACGCCTGCGCAGTTGGACGATTTGATTCATGGATTTTATTCACATCCGTGTGAATGCAAACATTTGCTTTAGCCTGTGTAAGATAGATCAAAAGAATTTGACATTGAAATGTATACCGTGATAATGAAAACTTAACTGTTTGTGGATTGCTACTGTCAACAGTGTTATCGCTTGCTTCCAATATTATACAGTAGGGACTGTTGCCGAGAATACCATTGCGGGCAAACACCAATTCTAATTGAAAATTGAAAACAAAACAAAACAGTTATCAATGGAAACATAAATAATTGTTGATAGTTTTTTATTTAATTTTGTTGACTTACGACAGCCAATGATTGAACTTCGCTTCATCATGTGATCGGATTCGTATGCATTGCAGTTGGGAAGAATCAAATTGAATTGGTCGTTGTGAACTTCGTAAACTAGATGGGAGTTCGTTTCCACTGTATCTGAGTCGAGGAAGTAGATTTTCTCACCAATTGGATCGTTCTATGGAATAGAAATAAAAGTAACTTAGAATTTGTAAAGATATATAAATGTGGATGTGATTTGACAATTGTTTTCGTCACCAAATCCAAAAACGATTGACAACTATTTAGTTTTAGTAAATGGTATAACGTATAACCACCCCAATGTACCTATAGGTTAGATAATCAAATGTGGATGTGATTTGACAATTGTTTTCGTCACCAAATCCAAAAACGATTGACAACTATTTAGTTTTAGTAAATGGTATAACGTATAACCACCCCAATGCACCTATAGGTTAGATAATCAAACAGCTCAAAAAACAAAGCTCGGATTGCTATAAAACAAGCATCGCTTGTCACTGAACGGCAAACGTATTAAGCGAGCTCTTGAAAATTCGACATATGAATATAACAGACGATAATCGCCCTTATTCTGAGTGGCGTTTTACTTTCACGACGTTTTGTCGTTATTTGAGGCGGTTCATTTTATAAGACTCGATAATTTCGACGAAATGGGAGTCATTGGGCCTCCGCACACGAGACTAATTCTGCCGGCAGAAAACCGTTTTTATACCATACTTCGAGCGCACACGGGATGATTTCTGCCGGCAGAAAAATTATATACTGAACCCTTTTCATTGTGTAGTATTATTTTCACAATTGAAATATTTTGAAAGTTGTGTATGTATTAGTTTTATGCCTTGTTCAACCGCTCAAACTCGGCAGAACATTTTATTCCGTTTGTTTTCCCTCACTTCAGTCCCCTCTCCTACGAGGGGCGATCAATAATTTTGTTAACGACAAAAATCGTCGTCTTTCTTGTCGTTTTGTGGCGTTCACGTTTTAAATGTCAATGACAGTGAAATGTCTCACATGACGTTCGTCGTACACTAATGGGATCCACAAACCACAAGGCGTTTAACGACAACGATGAAAAAACATTTCAAACGACTCATGCACAAATCTCGTTAATATATTCGAATTAAGGCTTTTCCGCATACGGCTCGTATCGTCATCGTATCGTCATCGTCACATCATGAATTTGCCGTGCAGAGACGATAACGATAGGCGTATTAAATCGCACACGACGCAATTTGCAATCGTCAAAATACAAAGCGTAAAGATGTCGCCTGACATTTTGTTTTTAAATAAAATACGTAGGTATTGAAAAATGTAAACAAACTCCAAGCGTACTCGTACAAATACGATAAGCGGTCGACACTGCTTGACAATAGTCGTCATGTAGCATGCATGCTGCGACGAGAGCCGTGTGCTGGTTTCTTTTTAAATACAATAAATTAAAATAAATTTATTTTCTTATTAGTTATATTACATACTATCTAAACGAAGGTATCCAAAATTTCCGATTTATGATAATAAAAAATTAAAAAAAAAGTATTTCCCATACCGGGAATCGAACCCGGGCCTTCTGGGTGAAAGCCAGATATCCTAGCCACTAGACCATATGGGATATATTGAAACGCCCGTCTATTTTTTGGCTGATGCCGATATTTCCGACGACAGTCTGTTGCAAAAATACGGGTAGGTAAATGATGGGTAGGAGAATAATAGAATATCTCTGGGTAATGTACTAGGTAGGGACCTAAATAAAAATAAAAAAATAACACATAAACAAAATTAAATTATATACCTAATGCCTAAAATAATAATGCCTAAATAAAATTGCTTATATCTACTCTTGCGGATTGATTGCTGGACATTTATAAAATGGTTCTACATTTTATCAGGTAAAATTATG
The DNA here is from genome assembly GCA_949372485.1 of Cheilosia soror. Taxonomy (NCBI): domain Eukaryota; kingdom Metazoa; phylum Arthropoda; class Insecta; order Diptera; family Syrphidae; genus Cheilosia; species Cheilosia soror. The sequence continues at coordinate 126,781,422 of OX443561.1, forward strand.
TAACTCAACTTTGACTAATTTGCAGCGAAAATCAGCTAATTTGGACACATTGTCAAGTCTGATGCTCCACCTAAGGAGTAGCTGCATAAAACAAGAAAAGCGATAGATTTGTCGATTACCTTAATTCACACATTATTGGCTCCAATTCAGTACTGTGCTTTAATATACTCTCCAAACATTTAGCGGCAGAAACAAAACCACAATTCGGCAGGTTGCAGGTTCCCGGTCATGAAGGATTTTACGGGAAAGAAAAAGCTGATAAAGTTGCAAGAAGAGGCTCAGATAACCTTTTATAGGATCTCAACTTTCTGCACAATCCTCAAATCGGCTGGTAATTCGGTTATAAAAAGCTGGAAACACATGCAAGTGCATTTCATATTGGGAGAACATCCGAGGTCTTAGACCAAGATACCAAACAGGTGGCTTCGGTTTGCGATATCATCTTAATCAAATGCATCTAGTTGACTCACCGGAGTGCTGTTTATAGACCCTATTTCGATTGTCGATATCGATGGATAAATAGCGTTTATAATGTCGTTTTCGGTTGGTCGTTCAGAACCGTCAACTGACAGTTCTTTTACTGAAAAGAAGAGAAATTTACTTCTGGATTTGAATTCAGAATCGCGAAGAGTTCTTCCGGACGGTTCTGGACGACCAACCGAAAACGACATAAGAGTCGTCTTCCATAGAAGCCTACTTCAAAATTAATAGTCATGTGCAATAATTAAAATTGAATGAAATGTCAATGGGGAAAGTGCCCATCCATAGAATTTTTCAAGGTGGACGTTTCGTAAATGAAAATTTCGTTGGATTTTAGATAAGTATGACATTTCTATGACACGATTGAAAATTATTACCTACATGCTAGAACCTAATACGTATCAAAGCGCGCAGATAATAAAATGCAGTTAATAGCACCTCCTAGCTCATCAGTTGCCACAAGTTCATTGTTCATATAATATCTCCAACAAACTTGTCAGTAAGTCGTAAATTTCACCCATAAGAATGCAACTATACAATCTTCTAATAGGGCTCAGTTTAACAACCTTTTCATTTGTAAGCATTAACCTTGATACAAACTAATGTCAAAGTGCACCTACTACAATCATCTTCTGACACACGGAGATTTGCTTCAAAACAATCACTTCCACCATCATTTGCCTCATTCTACTAACGCCAACGCTGTCACTGTTTGACTTTGCTGCATACTGCTTTCAATACCGCAAATGATTTATGTACACTTTCAGAGACCACCACCCATCTGCCGGTGGTGACTTCGACAAAGCTTTCGGGATAGTTTGTTGTCTTTTAAAAATAACATATTGCGATACTTTGCCGGTTATTTTCTTTGCCTTTTATTCTATAGATAGACATTACAAATCGTCTGCTGTTTTTTTTTTCTTATACTTATACGTATAGATAGATAGAGGGGCAGGGCTAATGTACGTCGTCGTCGAACGGTTTCATTAATGATTTTGTGACACGCGATTTCTTATGACAGCTATAGCCGGCGGTCATTGTCTTACCGGGTGTATGGATTTCTTATCGATACTGTTATACTACTACTATTTACTACATCGTGTTTCATGAGGTCTTCCTTCATTCACCGGCTAGCGGGTAATATAAAATGCAACATAAATAAAAAACATCGTTGAGTTAATTATTACAAATTGAATTGTCTTTTGTTATCGCGAAATTTGTTCGTTGGATTTGGTTTTATATTGTAACACAGTTTGAACTGCTCACTGTGACGTATACGTAACATTTTCATAGTAGAAGATGAAAATTGACAGCTAGACACTTGGTTGTAGTAACCAAGCATTTAGCCATAGCAAAATGACAAAACATGTTCTATGTCAATACATCTAATACCAAACACTGTCATCAAGACTTCCGGTTTAATGTGTAGACATAATTTCCTTTCAAAAAAAAAAAATGTGGAGTCCTCAAATCGACCGACTGCATTGCAAATTCCATGACATAAGTATTCCTTGTCTTCTAACTTTAATGTCAGGTCCCAAAAGAACTTTGCATGTTTTGTTAAAATTTCAAAAAAACAAACAATACAAATGAACACGTTCACGTTCATTTTAATCGACACGCCAACACACTTTTGCAGCATGTTCAGTTCAGTTGTTATTGCCAGTCGTAACTAAAGTAGGTTTGGTGTTTCTTTATATTTTTTCAAATGCGCATTTTTTTCATATACCTACATAGTTTTCCCTCTGGTGAAACTAGGATCCTTCCATTGAGAGCATTCAATCCTTTGGGAAGCGTACGCAGAAAAGAAAAAACTACTTCAATGTAAACATACAGTGGAAATGTTTTCATTTCGAAAAGATGGAGGGATTCCACAGACTCACTGAGGTGGAGTGAGCAGCAGTTTAACCTGACTTTTATGGTAGTAAATGAGCACTTAATTGTAGGTGACATTGTTCTCATTAATATACTAGTCCCACAATGACTTCATATATCGCTGTCTGTAGAATTCTATCATAAATAACTTTGACTTAGTTTTAGTTGTATTTTTGATCCTTATACTTTCGGAAAACGATTTTGTGGAAGGCAGCCGCACATTTTTAATTAATTTGCACACTTTGCTAATTATGTTGTTTTCCATTGGGCACTCGCATTACGCCCCTAAGAGAAAAAAAACACTCCCAAACATGTTCCATTCCATTGGCTATTCGAATTCGGAGAGTGATGTTTCTCGCTACCGGATTTCACTTTGGAGGACACTCTAAGGCTGGGGTTCGGGTGCCAACGAATGTAAGCGAATATCACTCGCTCGAATTCGCAAAGTTCGCTGAAAGAATTCAAAAGTACGCATTTACTATGTTGTGGTTCCAGTACATAAAATTTAATCGCGCGAACTTAGCGAATCTAAGCGAGTAAAATGTGTGATAGTTTTATACGCTTACATTCGCTAAGTTCGCGCGAGTGAAATTCGCTTTCACCGGAACCGCAGCCTAAATCTATTAATGTAAAGGGTGTCCTATAATAATTCACACAAAATTTGAATTTTGCGCCATTTAATAGTACAGTGATGCCAACGCAAAAAAAGATAACAATGTGACAGCGACAGGTGGCAGTTCGGGGGTTAGTAAAAATGGAGCGCTATACGAATGAACAACGTATTTTGATTGTTGATAAATATTTTAAAAATAATGAAGGTTTGTGAGCTATACAGTCCGCAATTTTCGAACAAAATATGGCCGTCATTGTCATTTAAAACCATCAACTGTGAAGGGAGTAATTGAAAAATTCAGGGAGACTGAATCAATTAGTGATCTAAACACTCTGGGTGTCCTGGCACAAGTCGTTCAACAGAAAACTTCGAAGCAGTTCGCGGGAGTATTGCTGACAGTCCAGGAACATCAATTCGGCACCGTAGTGAAGAATTGGGCATTTCGATAAGCTCTCTACAGCGAATTCTCACGAAAGACTTGAAACTTCATGCTTACAAAACTCAATTGACTCAAGAACTGAAGACTACTGTCCATGCAGCGCGAAGAACTCTCTTAAATGGTTAAATGGATTTTGGAACAACAACAAGTGGATGCTGATTTTTTTAACAAAATCATCTTCAGTGATGAAGCTCATTTTCATCTTGATGGCTTCGTTAATCGTTAAAATTGTAGTATTTAGGGTTCAGAAAACCCACGAGTATTTGTTGAGAAACAAATGCATCCACAACGCGTGACTCTATGGTGCGGATTTTGGGCTGGAGGCGTTATCGGACCATTCTTCTTCGAAAATGCGGCTGGTCAGGCAATAACAATTAATGATGTTCGTTATCGTGACATGAAAACCCAGTTGTTAGTGTCTAAGAGTTTCAACAAGACGGTGTCACATACCATACAGCTAGAGAAACAATTCAATTATACTGCACGAGTCATTTCCTAATCGTGTAATTAGCCGTTTTTGCGATCAGAATTGGCCATCCCGATCTTGCGATTTAGCACCATTTGACTTTTTTCTTTGGCGTTTTTTGAAGTCAAAGGTCTATGCAAACAAGCTCACGACCACCAACGCCTTGAAAGCGGAAATTGGGAGGTGTATTAATGAAATTCAGACACATTTATGCGAAACGGTCATAGAAAATTTCAATAAAAGATTACGTACTTGCCAGCAAAGCCGTGGCGGCCATTGATCCGATGTGCTATTCTATACATAACCCCAATCTGTATACTCTATGAATCAATAAAAAATTTTAACTTTTTAATTAAAAATCTGTATTTTATGGGACACCCTTTATGTAGATATACATACATTATATAAAATCGTACAAATTATTGAGCCATTGGTATAGATATAGATTGAAACATTTAATCGTCGATGATATTTTAAACTCAAAACATTTTGCAAGAAATATTCTGTGCAATGGATTTTATGAGACTTTTTCTTCTGTTGAATACGTTTACATTGGCCGTTCCGTCGACACAATAGATCATATAGATTGGGCTCTTTAGAAGTTTAGCTTTGTAGACTGTTTTTTGAATTTGTTATTAAATGAACCACAAGCAACTTAGAGGCCCCCAACGGCCCAACTCGCGGCAACGGACTCTATGGGACTGTTCCTTCCGTCAAATACATCAATATTGGCGGATCCGTAGACGCAACGGACGCGACGGATTCTATGGGTTGGGCCCTTGAGTTCGAACTGGCAATGAGAATGAGGGCAAAAGTTCATTGTTGGATTTTGCTGTCATTTGTAGCTGTCATTGCAAGTGACAATCCTTTTGACAATAGTCCTCGAACCAAAGATTTGTCTTGAGGTATGATTTACAGTCAGTTGTTGACTGGAAAATCATAAGTCTCGGTAAAAATCGAGCTAAGAGTGCATATAGGTCGTCTACTGATGAGCCCATCCAATACATCGGGGCGAAACGCATTTTTGAAATAAAGGCCACTCAAATTGACAATTTGTGGGTGGGGCTGATCTGACCACAATTGTAATATATACTACATATTTCTAAAAGTTACTAACTATGTTACTTACCATTTTGAAGTGCGGATCATGCAGTTCAAACGACAACTCCTCCTCGTTCTGCAACCTTGGTCCGTTGTCGTTTCTATCCACGACAGTGACATTAATCCGTTTGACATATTCTACGGCCGGTTCATTTGGTGTTTTTTGAACTAAACACTTGACATCTGCAAACACTCCATTGGTCGGTATAATAAGGGCTTCATGATCGACTGCCTTCTTTGTATAAAGTACACCATCCTTCACAGTTAGATACTCAGATTGTACAACCTCATATGTCACATCAACTTCGGAGCACAAATAGTTTAAGCCATTTGGCCGCAATTCACCAATACGCATTGGTCGGAATTTAGCATTCGGTCTGTCTTCGACCACCGTGTAATGTGCATCACTCCAGTAGCATAGATTCTCTAGCTGTGCACAGAACTCGGTCGAATTGGTTGGCACAATTTCCACAGACATACGTGGCATTTTACCCGATTTGAGGCGCGAACTCTTTGCCGACACAATATACTGTGATCCGCGTACCATGTGCTGGTATGCATTTGTCAGGAAAACCTCACCAGTCCGACTGTTTATTTGCAAATACTCATCGGCACTCCTCTCCAGGCCGTAAGTGTAGTTTGTCGCTGGACTATTGTTTGCCAGGGAGACTACTTGAAATTTGCCAAATGGAATTTTAGTGAATATACTGAGAGCCTTCTCGTTGGTGGGTATTTCCAATCGCACCAGTGACAGTGGGAAAAACACATCGTATCCTGGAAATAGAAAATAAAAAAAATTTTACTGTTGAGACTTGAAGTACCTCCGAATGAGCCTTATGATTTTCCTACTTTTTCAGTTGTCAAGGGAATCGCTCCAGATTCGATTCATATCGAATGCAAATGAACTGCTTTGATGCGGGAATACACAATTAACCCAATTACAGACATCATACCTAACCGGATATCTAGGATAGCTACGATGATGTGCCGGGGGAATAACCTCGAAATTAGACAGATTCAGCGGGCGGAAGCATCGATTTGTGTGGGCAACTGGGCAACAACACAAAAATATCAGACCAGTGGGGCGCAGTTCACAAATTGACTTTCGTCCTCCACTGATTTGCCACTAATTGACACGTGATAGACGCGAATTTGTTTGACCACCGCGGGGGTGGCATTCGATTGCAAATTGATCACAGTCATCAGTGTCCATGTCCATATAATGTGTTTGACATGGATATCCCTTTTTGCATATTTAGAAACGTCTGTCGGTAGCGACGAGTCCATCGAAATAGAAACCAAATGATACGCCGTTGGCCTAAAGTAGGCGAATTATCTATGAATGACGTTAATGGTAGCCGTGTGTGGTGTATGGACATCGGATACACCGTATTATTTTGGGCCTTGCAAATGAGATGGTTATTTTGGATGCCATTAATCATTTATATTCAGGGCGAACAAAATAAGTAATTAGGAACACGGCCGGCGGGAAGCGACGAAAACTTCTTCAAATCAACCTTCTTTTGTATTGATATTGTTGTTGCTATGCTACGTGCAGCTTCGGTGGTTTCTTATTTTATTTTATTTTATTTACCGCTTCAAGCTTAGTATGCTGCTCAAACTAAATTTTAGCTCCCATACAAATATATCTGCAAAATTTAGCTGAGCTAAACTTAAGCGAATCCATTTAACCGAGCGGTTCAGGAACATGCAGCAAAACAATAGACATACGAAGCAGCGGCGCTGCAAAGAAGGACCAGGACTGCTCGGCTCGTGAGCTCTACGCGCAGAAAAGAAGAGACGAACACCGGCTTTTCAGGAGAAAAAAAGAAAGAGCACGAGGAGTGCGCGATCGAGGAAATAGAGAGATGCTACAGCAGGAATGAGGTTCGAAAGATTTACCAAAGGGTAAAAAGAACCTGCCAAGGCTACAGAGCCCGAACCGAAGCCAGCAAGGACGAACAAGGGAACATCATAGTAGAAACGCAGTCGATTCTGAGGACGATGACGAACTAAATCCCTCTGTCAGGCAAAATGAACCATTCAACCTGGACGATGAAGACCAACAATTCCGTCCACCCGACCTGGACGAAGTGAAGATAGCCATATCTAAGCTTAAGTCCAGCAAAGCCCCTGGAGCAGATGGCCTAACCGCCGAGTTATTCAAAGCGGCAGGAGATGACTTGGTTACGGACATGCACCAACTCATCTGTAAAATATGGTTGGAGGGAAGTATGCCCGATGAATAGAACCTCAGCATTGTTTGCCCGATCCTCAAGAAAGGAGACCCTCTGAACTGCGCCAACTACAGAGGTATTAGTCTTCTTAGCATCGCATACAAGGTCTTATCTGCCGTATTGTGTGAACGCCTGAAGCTTTTCGTCAATAACCTGATTGGTCCCTATCAGTGTGACTTCAGGCCAGGAAAGTCTACCATCGACCAAATATTCTCACTGCGGCAGATCTTGGAGAAAACCCAGGAAGTCAAAATCGATACCCACCACCTTTTCAACGATTTTAAAGCCGCCTGCGACGGCATTTAAAGAGAGGAGCTAGACACAGCATTGTCTAGTGGAAGATTCTTTGGAATCTCTGCCAAACTCGTCCTTTTGTGGAGGATGACAATGGAGAGTGCACGCTGCTCTATCAAGGTCGGTATAAAGAACTCACCGAGAACTTCGATGTCAAAAAAGGATTTAATCAAGGCGATGCGCTGTCATGTAAATTCTTCAACATCGTTATTGAAAGAATAGTGCAAAACTCAAACGCTAACACCAGAGGTACTATCTACCTACTCGCCTACGCCGACGACATCGCCATAATCGGCAGAACGCAGGCGGCGAAGATGGCTTTGGCGGTCAATGAGGGCAAGACAAAGTATATGCTGTCATCAAGAAAGGGCACCCAACACCGACGTCTTGGACAGAATGTCACTATAGAAAGATATAACTTTGAGGTGGTTAAGGACTTTGTCTACCTAGGCTCCGGTATGAACTCAGACAGAGACACCAGCTCTGGAGATTAAACGAAGTCTAACTCTTGCCAATCGCTGCTTCTTTGGGCTAAGAAAGCAATTAAGTAGCAAAGCCTTCTCTCGAACAACTAAAGAGGCCCTTTATAAGACCTTAATCATCCCAGTCCTACTTTATGGTGCAGAGGCATGGACTCTATCAAAAACGGATGAGGTTACTCTTGGTTGCTTCGAGAGGAAAATTCTTCGAGTAATTTTCAGACCCGTCTGCATAGACGGTGAATGGGGAAGGATATACAACGACGAACTGTGCAAGCTGTACAGCGACGGCCCGGAAGATCTTCGAATCCACACCCGAGGGACGGCGCAGTAGAGGAAGACCGCTTCTCAGGTGGCGCACGCAAGGTCGCAAGTGGAAGGAGACCTTAACCAACTTAGCGTGCGAAACTGGAGACAGCTGGCCAAAGATCGTGCTCGCTGGAGACGCTTGTTGGTTGAGGCCCAAGTCCACCACGGACTGTAGCGCCACCTTAAGTAAGTAAGTAAGCATAAGTAAGTAAGACCGGATTAAAGAGTACATCCATTGAGAAGATTTTCGGTTGATTTTACTTGAGGTATAGATAATGTTTCTCTGTTATATTTCCCCTAGGGCTTTAAAATATAACCATTTTCGAATCTACTTGTAAATACTTAACAGTGCCATCGCATAACAACATTACTGTCTCCACTTTGTCATACCCAGTTGTTTGCAAATCATTTATGTGCTCATGTGCTTAGCGCATTTGTACGCCTAATTAACCTTTCAATTAGCTCATAGACACTCATGAGCGTAAGTCTACTAACGTTCTGTATCGTGAAATAAATTCCAAGGATACCGACAACGCTCTGCACATCCCCCATAGATGTGTGAGCAATCTACGCCCATAGAAGAATGCTCCCCCCCAAAGGATACGACAATACCTCATTAAAGATTTAAATCATTGCATTATGTCGACAGTTGAATAAGCTGCGCGTTCCACGTAACACAATTGCTCTTTATATCCGATGTAGAACTTCGTTTCTTTGTTGAACCAAAATGTGAATATCCGGAGAGATACTCGTATCTCCTGGCAACAGCAGATTATAGATCTTCCAGTGGAAAAAAAAAATATTTAAAAATAAAAATTCATCTACCGATAGTAAGTGTTTTTGTGACAAAAAAATAACAAAGACGTGCGTATCTCTGTCGTCAATACAGTCTCGGTATTATCATCAGAATAGCATCATCAATGTGATTTTCCCTATTCATACTCAGGGAGATAAAGTGAGTCACATTGAATAAATATCGGGTGGATTTGAAAATTCAAGCGAAATATATTTTCATCTGACGATGACGACGATGACGATGTATTCATTAGCAGTACTTGTCATAGGTTTTTGGCACGCTTGGCAGACAGTCAAAATATTGTGGCAAATCCACACGGTATTATACAATGTACTTCTTGTGTAGGTATATCTCATTGGAAATTAATCTAATTTTGGGAAACTGCTGGTAGACTCATTTTGTTATGAAATCCAAATTATTCAAGGGCAGTACCAATATAGACAGCATTATGTTATTGGAGGAGCACTTATCCACAGCCCTTGGTGTCCCTCTTAAATGGCAAACACTCATATAGGTACTTGGGCGAAAAAATGGCACTTATTGGCGACGCTTTTCGAAAATGGTTGTAGAGTGAGTGACGGTATCTTTGTAATCAGAACGAGGAACCTTTCTTCTTGAGAAAAACTCTAGTCAAGCGTTGAAATATTAAAATGAACATCGAACATGTTTTCTTTTCTTTACTAATGGATGTCAAGGACACTGTTTTCATGCATCCTATTTGGAGCTTGCGCCTAATAGAGGGATAGAAAGTGGATATAATTTGTCTATATCAGTTTCCGTAAACTCTTTTATTCTGTGGGGCGAGTCACGTATGACGATAATAGTTTTGAAACTGCTAACGTAGTACGTAATGGGAGACTTTATTTATAAGGGTAGTCGAAACACTTAGCTTAGACCAAAGATCCCTGTGGATACTGTTTGAGCGTATAATCTAATATTTGTAAGTGAGGAGAGAGTGGGGCTTGTACACAAAAAGTAGAGAAATGCGTTTCCTTCTCATCCTTGTCCATACATCTTTTACAAAAATCGTTTGAATATTTATACCCGAACCTTGTTGAGCATTTTAAATTCAGTTTTGAAAGCTATCTTTTGATTGCGTCCAGATTTATCACCAGCAACGAAGGTAGAATAGACAGTGTATAATTAGTTCCTTGTTTGACGAGTTCATCCGCCTTGAATATCTCTAGGCCTGAATATTAAACTGCTCCGCCTTCTTTCTTCTCTTTTATAGAAATTAGCAAGAGTCTAGGGCTACTATTGAGTTTATAAAGACTGATTCCAAGAATTTGATTGCCTATATTGAATATTCGAAAGGGGGCACACATAAGTGCGTATAACGACTTAATTTCTGCCTGGGTTACACTCCAATTACTGTAAGTTGCCAACCTTTATAGGTGGGCTGTAGTCTCGTAGTCTACGCTTTTTCAAAGAGCCTGAATGTATATTCAAGAAATAGCTGCGTGGGCAATTGTTTTGTCACACTTTAAGGTTGCCTTAAGGCGATCAGCTGCAGGTTCAAAGGCTGCCGTTCTTTTAACCGGGAAGCCAAGTTGATAGGGGTTTTGAAGACCCATTTATTCCCTATAGTTTTTTTAGAAGATAAAAGTGCAACAGAAGCTTTTTCAACTCTGTATTCTTTTATGCTAGGCTTCCAGTTTAACTTTCTATCAAAAAATAAGACGCAAGGATTAAGCTTCATTAGAAAACCTTGTGCTTGTGCAACTGATAGATGGAGGGACAGTGTGGAAAATTTCGTACTTCCTGGAAAACGTATTCCTCTTCAGTTCAGTTTTTTGTTTTCTACCATCTCATTAGCTGCGTTAGGATTAACAGTATATCATAGGACTTCCTTAAAGATATTGACGTGCTTTCCTAAGACGGCTTGTCAAAAGTCTTTGAGAAAGTAATAGCAGAACAGCTTCTTCAACATTTATTTCTCAATAGACTTTTTTAGGCGGGACAAGGACAATATGCTTTCAGATCTAACCAAAGTTGCTTCACTGCCGGAGAGGGTTTCTTTGAAGTTTGGTCAAAATTGGACAAAGGGGCGTGGCACCGCCCATACAAAAACAAACTCAACATTTGTGGGAGCTAAAGTTGTAAAACTATAATTTGTAATTCCTGAGCACGGGCAAAGCCGGGCGGTTACAGCTTTATAAATATAAAAGAGGAAACTAACTGACTGTGTACCAAATCTAGAGGGCTGCGCCAGCGAAGCCGCGGGCAAAAGCTAGTGTAGTTATAAAGATGAGATGTTGTCGTCAATAATTTATTTTGGTCAAAATCGTTAGAACAATTTTTGTAAAATTATGCAAACAAAAATTACAATGTTTGGTTCGAAAAGGACAAAGAAAAGAATGATAAACATTTATATAACATTTTAGCTTTTAGCTTCAGTAAGATGGAGAACGAAGTTGAGTTTTAAATCTGAACATAAAACCTTCCTGGTTCCTGCTGGCGATAGCATCGACTCTTTGTTTTTTTTTCAGTTTTGTATTTGTAGATACATTTGGAAAGTATGTACAATAAAAATGTAATAACAAATTGCCGTATAATTATTTTAAAATCAATAAATTATAAAACCCTAGCAGTCTAATATTACAAGCAGGCTATAATAAAATCAATGAACATGATTAACTTTGAAAGGCCAAAGGCAATCATTTTAAGCGCAAAAGGATGTTTATCCATCCACTAAAAGTGTAAAAGTTATATGACGATATGGAATTGTGAAATTCAAAGTGAAATGGCTTATTTATTCGAATGACTTTCTCGTCTACCTACGACCAGACACAAGTTCAAGTTTAAAGCGGTTGTCCTATTGCCAAACGGACATAGCGCATCCATTTATTTGCAAATAAATAATATCCGTTACCCTCCTACGAGTGGTATTTTGTGGAAAATCCGTTTTCATCTCCTGATTGTATGGGGGGATGCTATGACTATGACACGGAAGGATGCGTAGTTGATGAGTCATGTGCTGTGCAGTTTTATAAGAGGGAAAGATTATAAAGTTTTTGCGCAAAGTTTTTGGTGTCTCAGTGTCCGTCTCCGACAGACAGCAACTATATACCGTAGTATAATTACTCATTCGCTGTGGCGTGGAGCATTATGGGCGGATATGTTACAGTTTGGTAAGTTTACAGTGGGTGTCTGTGTCATTCGGTCATTAAGTTAAGTGGATAAATTTGTTGTTTTAAGAAAGTCTTAGTGCATAGAAGTTTACAAATTTGTACTTACAATGGCAATACAAATACCTATTACTTTTGTTTTTTGTAATACATTTTGCCTCAGTGGACCAGTGCTTAGAGTGCTGGAGGTGGACTAGTGAACGGTGGTTCTGAGGTTATATCACCGAAAAAACAAAAAATTACATTTCAAAGCCTATGGACTCGCAATCGTCTTTTTGGCACGTGGTAGATGCTGAAGCTCTGTCGATTTTTTTGACTACTGCTCTACTGCTTTGTTGTTTTTAAGCAGCCTAGTCCTCAGGGGTCTTTGGCCCTAATTATAGCTATCATTGAAAATTTTGTTTTCCGATTTGATTAAGACGATTAATCAAACAATATTGGCTTTAGTTGCTATCAAAATAAAGGTAATCAATTGTGGAATATTTTTACGAAAGAAATTATTTAATTCTGACTAAAACTCTTCTTTAAAATCAATGGCGCAAAATTATAGTCAGACAAAGTATACTTTAAGTTATTTTAGGACGTGACAAAGTCAGTACATACTAGTATTTTGTTAATTATAGTCAACATAAAGCCCACTTTATCGTTGTCACCTGGTAATAAATTTAAAACTACCAAAAGTCTTAGTACGCACTAAATAATCTGTCATTCGTCAATTTGAGGGCAAAATTAAATTTATTTTTTTTTTTTTTTTTTTTTAAAGAATTTTAACGCGAAATTGAACATGTTTTCCGAGGATGAAGAGGATAATGTATTTGAAGACTTTGAGCTATTAAGAAAATATAAAACCCGGTCAAATCCTTTCGAAGAACTTGATGACGAGGTTGACTTGATGTTGCTCCACCAATTGCCGCAGCATTTGCTTCTTACCACCATGCCAATTCTTTTCTCGATCAATCTAACCATCACAAAATAAAATTAATTTGATATTTATTTACGTCGTAAGTTTACCATTTGCGTAAAATGGTAAGTTTACGACACACGTTTCATTAAGCCCCAAATAGCTGCATTAATGATGGTAAACCAATCAGTTGTTTCACATGAGAGGGAACGAATAAATTGATAAAATGCGAACAAACCTTTTTTGATGCAATTATAAACAGAAAATTGTACATTTTGTTAGTCCATCAAATTGTATTAAGAAAACAAGTTTTAAAATGGTTTAAATAACGAAATTTCCAATTAATCTTTTACCGCGAATAATTTATATTTAGATATAAATGCATTAAAAGTATCACAAATGCATGCAGAGTATTTTTTTCTGATTTCGCGCCTATTTCAAGTGTGAAATGTCACAATGACGTCGTCATAAGTCTCGATTTTCCACCCAAATTCGCGTAGTAAGTGTACCATCTTGTGGTAAATGATTTTCCATACAAATTTTGACAGTTCATTTACCACGTCGGTCGTAAACTTACCAAGTTTACTACGTTTACGACGAGTTTACGACGTTGCATGAATACCCCTATTAAATTCAATTTTTTGTCCTTTCGCTATTTGTCAGTTTATGAAAGGTAATTTGTTGAAATACAATCCCCCCAAACTGAGTTTGGTTTCTCAAACTGTGAATTTGTGAGCCTGTTTGACAAAAGTTTGAGTCAGGTCTACACTAAAGTCGGTACTAGTTGTAGGATGATAAAAAAGCGTCTATAATTAAATAAAAAGTTCGGCGATAGTTTTGGATTTAGAGTGCCGCTACTTAGTGTCTATACTAACCTCCCTTAATACAAGACGACTATAATTTTGCGCCAATTTTATTATTTCACTGATTGAAATCGATTTGAATGAACAGCTGATTTTCGTTTCACTAATTTGGAACCCAATCGTTTCACTGATGTGTTCGATTCTCATTCTATTCTCAGCTGTCAGTTTTGCTTTCAGTAATCAACTCTACTAACCTCAAAACCTAGACTTGTTTGTTTAAAAGTCACTGACAGGTACGTTCACTGACAGGAAATTTTCAATGATTGCTATAACCGACATGCCAAAAAAATTAAACCACCATTCCACTGATTTGTTGCAATGATGCATTTCAATGATATTAACTGAGGCCTTAGGTTCAACCCGCGAAAAAAAAAACAAGTTACTCATTACTCCTCACTGCGCCACCTTTCGTGAAACTTTGCAGTTCACACGCGGTATACAATTGTAGGTTGCTTGTCTTGAAAATACAAGTCACACAAAGAATGGTTTACAGAAGCTAGGCCTAGGGTTCTACTTGAGGACATTTATTTATTGTCCTGGTAGAAATTCTACTTTTGCTCTTGAGCCGTCAGAGTTTTAAGGATTGCAATCCAACTAAAGCCAATGTATGATTATATTTAAAATGTATGTTGCAATCATTATAGGATTAATGGCGAATTTGCAGCTATTGACTGATCTTAAGTCGATTTTTTTCAAAGCCCATAAGCTACATATATTATGGTTGACGCTTTATTTAGGATTGTATTGGTCGGTCTACGGTGGCCCCTTGTCAGCGCTTGTCATGTTCCACATTACGAGGTATTTCCCTCATCTTCTCGCAATATTTGTAGGTATATTTTATCTCCAAGCTCGCTTCATACTTCTAGTGTAAACATATTTTTGACAACTGTTAGTACCTAAATGATGTGTATACGAGCATGTCAATGAGGTTATTATGACCGTTTGAAGTTACAGACAACCGTCAAAAGAAAAAAAAAGTCCCTTTATTTATTCAACACCCTGCGATCAATTTTGCCTTAAGCCGCCCGCAAGCAGGTGCAATTAGTATTAATTAGTACATAACTGCAACGATACAGTATACTAAAATTATCTGCATTTAATATATAAATTCAGAATTGTAAGTAACTAAGTACAATTTCAAAAAGTTTTACTTTGTACAAATGATCGTTTAGCCGGAAGTGGCTTAAATTAGTGTATCAGTATACATACACACAAGTAGGTCCTTTGGGTCACATTTTCAGCTGACAGATCTTTAGAGCTTGGCTCGAAAAAGTACACAAATAGACATTGGCCGCATTCAAGAATCTAGTCATCGTAAGTCGACTTGAATTGTCTGGATTAAAATTTATCTGAACGCGAAAACTAACTTGAATTGTCGCCTGTCGGTATGTCACTTATTGACAATTGTATTTTTTTTTCTCCTGGGTTCAGAGTTTCTTATTGGTGTTTCTACCCGTCAGAGCAATCGAAATGTCAAACTGCGCTCTGCCATGCTCTCCAATAACCCAATAAAAATAAATGACTTCTGCAGGCACAAATAATGTTGACACAATTAGACGTCAACTTAGTAGTAAGTCGAGAAATCGAGAAAAAAATAATGTCGCTTTAGATTGCAGACTTCAAGTTTTGATCAGAAAATGTTTGTGCACCTTAAATTAATACCCTTATGGATCATGGGTGGGTAAAATAATAGGATTAGTAGGTAGATATCTATTGTTATCATAAGATGCTTCTCAGCCATAGGATATGACATATAACTATCGGCCCTAGCGAGGTATCCGTCGGAACGGAAAATTCTCCGATTTCATACGAATCGGAGGATTTTTGCTGTTCCGAAGTATACCTCGAAGCAAAAATCCTCCGATTCGTATGAAATCGGAGAATTTTCCGTTCCGACGGATACCTCGCTAGGGCCGTATATCTTTCTGCCTTATCCGGGTTAAAAATAAAACTGTCACTGTTCACAATGAAATCGTCTTGGATGTCAGCTGTCATAAAAAAAAGCAAAAAGTCTATTTTGCAATTAAAAGGCGATTAAGCCGGCTGATTGTACTTCTATATCTAACCTACAGTAAATAACAGTGCAAGGGCTGACAAAATTGTTTGTATGTTTTTTACCTTGTAATGTATTATATAATTACCATTTCGCACATCGGGTTCACTTAAATGTCTACAGCTGCACTCCTTAGAAAATCCCTTTGGTTTCGTGCAAAACTGTAAAGCTTTGAGGAAATGATTTTCCGTAATGCAATGTGTGACTTGCACTCAAGGACGATTTAATCTTAAGACCATTAGCTAAGCTACCTGCATTAAGTTGACCATAACACGAACAAAATCATTCAGTATGAAGTGCATTGAACTGCATAGTTGAGTACAATCCCTTCAGGATACATTTAAATTGTCCTTTCACATATGGACGGCTTAATGAAAGCCTTATCGCTTGTCGTTTCGAGGCATAAGTAATAGATATATCGTTTTGTTCAACCATTAGTTTAAGTCGTTTATTTCTTAAAGGACAACTAACTTTCGCATGGTACTGTAAATTCCGCACACAAAATAAAACTCTACGGAAATAAAATGACCAAGTTACTTGATTCTCTCTCCAGACAATAACAATCGAGAAAGAAAAGTGAAAAAGATAAACTGCAATATAGTTTTCCTTTCTCTGGATCTAGACAAAGAAAAACTTTTCCGTATTTCGCGTAAAAAAGACAAGACACCAAGCCATTGTTCAATATGATTTCTGGTGGAAATGTAAAGTACGAAATACCTACTCATAAATGGGTAACGTCTTTTACTGAGTTTACGAGTAGGTACAGGTCTATATCGTGACAAAAAAAATAAAATAAAAATACTTAAGGAGTCGATTTTCGCATACAATGCGCACCTGTGATGCTTGGTCGCGGTTTGGAATTCCATTCAACCATGTATTATGTACCTAACCTATCTGCGTACAATCAAGGCACAACGTTTCATGGATATGAATTATTGCTGTGAACACTAAAACATTTTCATATTTCCACGGAAATAAATGAATTATTGGTAGTAATAGATAGCTTGGTTGACCTGAGCCAAAAACGCATCGTAAAATGTAAATTTATTGTAAAGTCCACAGTTGCGTACATAGTAACCTTTTTTGTGTGGCGAAATGCAGTGTTTTGTTGGAATAGTCCGTAACTGATTTATCACAAGTTGCTCGCGGTACGGCTCGTCTTTATAATGAACATAGGATCGCGCAGATCCAGACTTCAACCGCATTAACGTGGCAGGTAAGTATTTTACTGAATATGCAAAATTAGAGGTTGTGCGAAAACCGCAAATATGGGCATCTTACTACTTTTTGACGTTTTCAAAATTTACAAGAAAATAAAAGGTGTACAATAGTGAAGTATAAGTACCTTTAGACGTAGGTATATATTTTGCACACATTGGTATTTGCCATTTTGATATCTACTACCATAAAAGTAATAAACAGATAGGTAACCAACCAGTAAGAGTTGTTATTTGATTTCATTGACCATGGCCTATTTATGAAAGCGCGTAAACATTATGCAAGTGAGCACTGACAATAGGATATATTTTGTGGTTAGGTATAGGTATTCGTACAGATTACATTACCCAACATGCTCCGATACGTAAAATGACGATTTGAGAATTACACAACAGTATTCGAAAACTTCTCGAAAACACCCGGGGACGCTGGAAATTCTAGTTTACCAAGTCTGATAGCATAATCGTGAGCCAATTCGGGTCAATGGAATGGCGCCCAACATGAGTCCCGAACCGATGTCTTTGAGATTAAGTACAAACTGTTCTATAGGTAGGTATAGTAGTGTATAGAACAACATAGAAGTTGGCTTTAAATTCGATGCCGTATTTGAGTTTTAACAGCTAAACTAAGAGCTTTCTTATATTTCCAAAGGGCTGCAAATTGCAAAAATATAAGTACATGCAGAAGAAGAAGAACTAACAGCTCAGTGAGTAGCTTAACTTGGACTTTGTTAGTAAATGTAGACAACTCAATCCTTTTCGGGTAATTTTTGCAACATTTCGTCTGGTATCTCTGTCATGACTTCACAAATGTTGGTTTTATTTCAACTGCTGAAGTGTTTAATCCAAAAGCGTCAAATCGCATGATCTCGGCGGCCAATTGACTTAAAAAAATCTCAATATTACGAGGACTGGGCATTTTCCTTCAGTGATAAACATGTCTTACCACATCCGTATAATAGACCAATTCTCTTCGAATTTCTTAATCACGCTTACTCTAAGATTCGATCGAATCGAGTATTCCTTGAATTCAAAACTTTCACTCGATTGGGCTTTTCAAATTTTCAATTCATACTCAAAGAAATTCGTTGAGTAAAAACTAGTAAGATTCTCAGTGGAGGGTGGCTTATATCTTGTTTTCTCGAAGCCTTCACTCTTTTACGAGTTTTTTAAGTTAAGGAACGACATGGAGTAAAAATTCGTAAGATTTAAAAGTAAAGGCCAGGGTACACATTACGTAAAATTTAAGACGATAATCGTCCAAGCGATAGTAGTGCACGAGATCGTCCTTTATTTGCTTCACGAAACTCTGCCACCATCGTGTCGTCTATCGTTTATTTTGCACAAAGTTTGAGAACTTTCGGTACCCTTCAGAAGCTCACAAACTGTAGGAGAAATAGGCACTAGACGTCATCGTAATTGTCATAAATGACATTTGACAAATTACAGTGGCCTACTTCGTGCTTACAAAATATTTAAATTACAGTCACCCACAAAACCTTGCTCATTAATTTTATTTTTAATTGATGATTTATAATGTCGGATGAGTTATTATGTAATTTAAATCGTAAAAAAAATCTGACTTCAATTGCTCGGTTCAAAGTTCATGTAAAAATCTTGAAATTGTCCCCAAAATATACAAGTCAGTGCAAGACGATACCTAATTATTGGCGATTATTGAGCTACAAGAAGCAAATGTTGGATTGTCGAAACGATGTCGCCGAGACGATAGCGATTTTCAATGTTGCGTGATGAAGGCTATCGTCGAAACGATATCGTCATTCGATTATTGACTTACGGAATGAGTGCCCGGCTTTATGGATTTGGTAACAATTTTTCACCTTTTAATGTTTGTGAATGTGTCACTTGTGAAATTAGAAATTTACTGTTTTTTTTTTTGTAATAAAGTAATGAGCTGTAAGTAGTTATTAAATACACATTCTGCATACGATTTTAATTTTAGAATTTCTTAAATATACGAAAACAGGACTGAATATCCAATATCCATCTCCTAGAGACTAGACAATGAAGCCCTTTGTGTGTACATTAGTTTTAAGGGCATATAAAAAGGACACGTACATGTAAAAGTGAGGCAGCACGGCCAATAAATCCGGTCAGTCAGTATGTCTGGTCGGTCAGTATGTCAACAAATGACAGACCGAATCTGTTCCACAAGTCAGCAGGTGCCATTCATGGATAATGGCTATTCAGGTTTCGCTTTAACGATAGAAGGCAGCATTTTGTTTTAGGAGAATTGCAGACTTTGAAACTAATACAACTTGAATTGAACGGCCGGAGAAGTAGTTTCCAATCTATTGAAGAAGACACGCGTCGATCCCATAGGCACTCATTTCCGACAAAAAAGCCTTTAGCCAAACTCGGGCAAAAATCTTCGTTCTACTAGAGTGGTAGAGAGATTGGTTCCACTTTTCGCTGAGATAAGTCATCAAATCACCAGCGGACTTAGCTGCCACAAAAACCATATTGCCGGTGAGAGAATGATTTATGGAATTACTGTATACCTACATATTATATAGTCTGTTAATTTGAAGTATTTAAATAAGAGTTCGGCAAATTTTTCTTCCGCCCCGAGCGGCTGACACCCACTCTATGCCACTGG
Organism: Cheilosia soror; assembly: GCA_949372485.1. Taxonomy (NCBI): domain Eukaryota; kingdom Metazoa; phylum Arthropoda; class Insecta; order Diptera; family Syrphidae; genus Cheilosia; species Cheilosia soror. Next base: position 126,801,293 of record OX443561.1, read on the forward strand.
TGACGGACTCCTCCTCCTCTTCGTCTCTATACACGTTGTGCAGACTTATACTGTCCATGTCCACGCCAGAGGAGCCTCGCCTTGCTAGTTTGTCTGCTGCACAGTTCCGTGGGATGTCACAGTGACCAGCAGAGGGTGAGGTTGTACTGTCCAGTTATCTCGTACCCATGTACCCATTGGGACCAATCGCTGACGTCAAAATGACGAATAGCTGCAATTTCGGCTTGGAAGACACTGCAGTGTTTCGGAAGACAGGAGGAGAGGCCCGGATTCAATTCTTCTAAAAAGACTCCAGCGCCCACTCCCTCTAGTGTCTTAGAACCGTCTGAGAGTATTGACAGTGATTTATGTAGGACATTTTGTGAATCCCATTGGTTTCTGTCCAGTTGTCTATTAAACAGAAATTAGTTAATGACAACGAGGTGGCCATTCCGAAAAATTAAAAATAACGCTATAATATTACCTGCTGTATGTGTGTATCTATTTCTAGAGCACATATATTAGAAAATTCTACGAAACAAATATGCTCGCTTGAAAATGTTATTGGTTAGAATTTGTTTCCAATTACGATAGAAGAAATATTTTATTTTAACTATTTATTTACTACCTCGGTACTAAATTGTGTAAATGTAAATATAACGTTCACACAGAATGCCGCCAAAGTCGCACATGCTCATCCTCGGCTCACTTTCACAGTTTCACTACACCACATCACTAGACTACTCTATATTACCTATACTAACCCCAACCCCATTCCCAGCCATCATAAAACACTAGGGTATTTTATTGAGGTAACTCTCGCACATACACCTTTGTACATTGTACATTATACATACATCCTTGTTTCGCGTTAAATAAATATTAATTAAAAGCAATTAGGTTCTCACAAATCCCGTCATTACCGACACGATAACCAATCTGCAAACATTAGCCGATCCATTTCTCCTGCTCGACGATAAATCATTTCGCTGTTGTTTTAACCCAGTTTATCTATTTATTTTGTATATAAAGATAACACCTCCTATATTCGTCATCATTACGCAAATTTGTTATTATTATCGATTGTCGATAGTCCCCATAATCAGAGCGATAAGTATGATATATTGAGGTTAGTGCAGAGTTCCTAGGATCACACTCAAAGTGCAGTTGGTAACGCAGCACAAGAGCCAACAGCTTACATATACGTTTTGCTTTTAATTAAACATAACAATGTTTTTCGAGGCGGTAATTAAACGGCATTTTATTATCGCATTCCTAATAATCATAAATTCAACATCAAACAAAAATGGAAATGAATATACAAAAGGAACAAAAGAAAAAAAAAATCCTGGAAATTCTTCAACTATAGGTATAGCTAGTAGCTACATGTGGATACAATTTATCGGCGAGAGTAAATGAAGTTTATGACGAACAAAAAAATGTGTAGCATTAATTTAATGATTGTACTCGTGCTCGAGTGAACATGGATCCACAATTAAACAATTTACGTTGTTCCGTGTTTTGGGGGTGTGTGAAAACGTATGCGGTGAAATATGCGCTCCTGTGAGCGTTTTGCTCGTCAAAACACCTTTAAATCATATCGCTAAGTCGGTGTGGACTGTGGAATGACCTTTAAGCACGTAAGACTGACATGTGCTAGAAATCAAATTTCACAACTGGATACTTGTCAGTCTTAATGGATGGCTATAGTGGTTGTGAGAATGACATTTTTAGGAGCACATAATACCATAGTTTGGATTGAGGGGATGTCCTTGATGTAAAACATCCAATAAATTAGACGGATAAATCATATGTTCGGTTTCTTAAGTGTGGGTGTAACCCCCTCGGTCTTGTTTTTTAGTAGATTTCGAACATAACGAAAAGATAGCCAATTTCCAACACCGAACTTGACAAAGTTTAAAATACTTATATAATTTTGACAGCAATTCAAATCGAACTTCAGTTGAAGTTTTTCGCAGAATCATGAACTGCATTATCTTTCAACTATCGTTGGTGACTTCTTTATCCCTCTTCAAGAAATTTGTTTGACGCAACATATGACAACTTCTTCTACACTCATCATAGTAATCCTTATTATCCACATTCAGTGTTGTCACTCTTATATATCGATCCAAGTGTCAGCCAGCAGTATTTGAATATATGGTAATCTAAATCGTTACATCTGCAATAAAGGATAATGTGCAAAGTTCATTGTTCAATAGTGTATTTCATCGAATGGACAAGTACAAGTTCACCCGCCATTACCATTGAAGATATGTAAATTTCGTTATGACCTTCCCCATCCATGGGTATACATATATGCAAAACTGACAGTCACACGCCATTCCCCAGACAAACAGACATTGCATGCTGAGCTGATTCATCCAGCATTATCCTAACTTATTTTTAAGATACTACACTCGCTCTCGTTTATATGATGGGAAATTAATTTCACTCTTTGAGGCTAGACGACCGTTGCCTGATGAGATCTTTTTCGTTTTGTCTTTGTTTATAAAACACAAAAAAAAGTGTTGAAACGGTGCCAAAAGTGAGCGTGCCGTGATCGAATAATAGCGTGTATATCGCTTAAATCGTGTGATTAATGTTCTGTGAGCATATATAGCATGTGGCAATGGCAATAGCAAGATGATGTCGCACCGCGCAAACCTGCTCTACATCCATGTAAACAGTCGACAGTCGTATATACGTTACGTACGAGCAAAAGCTAAACAAACCAAAATATTAGTTCAAAGTCACGATTACCTCATGCGGTCGGTGGTGAGGTGATGGATGGACTCAGGATATTAAAATCGATTGCAAACTTCTTATATGATGTCCTCTAATCGTGTTTATAATAAAATCTCCGTTATGGTATAGATTGCAAACGATTAATTACGAGCGGAAGTAATACCGCGCGCCCGTGATACATACAACGTCGATGTAAGCAAATTTACACCTTGATGACAGACACATGTAGTGGCTGTTGGCTGTGTATACATGTACAGCGTGTCCAACAAGTAGAGTTGCAGTTATAGAAGATTTTAAACATTTTATGTGCTGGGTCACACATGCCTTCCCATGAAAGTCGTGTCGGGCGAAACGGGTAGTTTTTTAGGTTACTTGAGAAAAGAAGGGCAGATTACACTGAAAATCCCTTCTCTTTTCTACTCACTTAAAATTGACTTGTCCGACACGATTTTCATGGGAAGGCATGTGTGGTAAAGCACTATGGATGATGACATTAGACTAGACATGTCAAAAGGAAGATTTTGTTTTGTTTTGGGTAATTTAAATATTTGTATTTTATAAATGCTGATAAATAGCTGTTTTTAATCTCAAATATTAGGTTTTTATGAACAAATCTGTAGAATAGATGAAACTTAGATAAAGTTAATGAATTTCTTACAAGGAGTGAAGTATTGAGTTATATAAATAGTTGCCGACTTCTGTTGGTATATAAGAGAAACTACATAACTCCTTTTAAAGAAGGCACGTGTCCAGAGAAATTTTGTCCACTTTGATTAGCATATTCCATCGATCGAGCGCTATAATCGAACAAGTTCGCTTAAATAAACTCCTCGCATTCTGAGTTTCAAGAGAAGCACTCCATTTCCAAATGATATGTACTAAATTTCTAGCTGTCAAAATCAAGTTATCAGTGTTTAAATAAATTTTATAGTAAATTTATTTGTTTATTCGTGAGCCAAAAAGTCCTTTCCTTCAATCACTACTTACAAAACAGCATCTGTCCACCGCCTATGACAAAACGTCACTATTGATGGCAACAATTTTGAGGTGGTTAAGGAGTTCACCTACCTCGGAGTAATGATGAACTCTATGAATGACAGCCTAGTGGCGATCCGGGGAAGAATTACCCTAGGAAACCGTTGCTACTTCGGTTTGGCAAAACAACTGGGTTCATAACTCCTAACTCGAAGGATAAAATGTGTGCTCTACAAAACCCTTATCCTGTCAGTTCTGCTTTATGGCGCCCAGTGCTGGACGATAAGCAAGAAGGGAGAGCTGATACTGGGCTCCTTCGAAAGAAAAATACTTCGGCGGATTTGTGGTCCTGTGTGCGAGGAGGGCGAATGGAGCAGAAGATACAACCGCGAACACTATGAGCTGTACAAAGATGTGGATGTAGTCCAAAAATCCAGAACACGTCGATTACATTGGCTCCGTCAAATCGAGCCAATGGACAATAAAGCTCTAGTTAAGAGAATCTTCGAATCCCAGCCCCCAGGTTCGAGAAGACAAGGAAGACCGAACCCCCGTTTTAAAGACCAAGCCATCGCTGATGCCAGAGCGCTTGGTCTCGAAAACTGTAAGCAGCCTGCCCGGGATCGTAGAACGTCGAGGTTGGAAGGCTGCATTGCAAAGACTCTTCATGGGTCGGGAGCCCGATAAGTAAGTAAGTATAGGCATAAATAGTTCATTACTTATGTTTTTTTTTTTCACTCATCATTTGTCGTTGTTGATTTGGTGCATGAACATGAACACGATGTTTCCCTACTTTAGTATTTGTAGAGCTTCTGGTCGGGTCGGGACCATAAGAATCTACACTGAATACCGTCACTTTGACTTTTCCCCTTCAACCAAGCCGAAAACTGTAAGCAGCCTGCCCGGGATCGTAGAACGTCGAGGTTGGAAGGCTGCATTGTAAAGACTCTTCATGGGTCGGGAGCCCGATAAGTAAGTAAGTATAGGCATAAATAGTTCATTACTTATGGTTTTTTTTTTCACCCATCATTTGTCGTTGTTGATTTGGTGCATGAACATGAACACGATGTTCCCCTACTTTAGTATTTGTAGAGCTTCTGGTCGGGTCGGGACCATAAGAATCTACACTGAATACCGTCACTTTGACTTTTCCCCTTCAACCAACCAACCTCTTCTACTGTGTGGAAGAACTGGTTATGGGTCCTCTTTTTGCCCCTAATCAAATCAAATCAATTCACAGTGACGTTACCAGACGTCAAAATTGTTGTCGTCAAGTGACGTACATGCGCAGAATAAACGAAAAATTAATTGCCGAATATCATACCTTGTAGTTCTATATACCTTGATCATTTCTTAACTCTCTGAAGTTTTTCAGATACTTGTCAATTATCAGACAGATAGACATTGTCATGACAAAGCTCTCATTTCAGTTTAAAGTAGAACAAAATTTACAAGTCTTCTTCAATTCGCGTAGAAAAATAGAAATGTCTAACCATTAAATTAATAGTTGTGAAAGCTACCTAAGGTCCTATATAGACTGCTTACTCCCACTTGTCCGATTTAAGCCTGAAAGTAAACTTTGAATTGCCATTATAGCCTGACATATAAAAAAAAATAAATAAATAGGTGGCGCAACAGGCGGGTAGACACCCAAGGCCTAGCTTCTCGCAACCATTCGTTTTGTGTGAGTTTCTATTTTTGGGACGAATGGAATGGACCTACAATTTTATGCCGAGTCCGAACGGCTAAATTGAGAAGCTTTTTCATGACAGTCATACTCTCGGATGTTTGTCAGACGTTCGCGAGAGGTGGCGCAGTAGTATGTAGGTACCTACCTACTAATACCCTAGAATCACAATTCCAGCAAAATTGGCTGTCAAGATTGCTCGCACATGAGTACCTTCTTCAAAACAGCAGCCACTCATTAACATGTATTCAATTGAAAATCGTTTAATGACAAGTACCATTGAACCTGATTCATTATAAATCTGTTGGCGAATTTAATTTGAAATTATTTCCTCTAACAACACCGCTAAGGCACGTCTTACTTTATAAACAAATTTACAAACGAGTATATTGATTACTAAATACAATACTAAAGTCATACAAATTTGAGTCAATAATAATAAAATTTCCATTTGAACACATGAACCAATAAATTTGAAGAAGATTTAGGGGTCCAAAATAAAAGGTGATGGGGAGTGGGAGAGTGGACTTAATTTAATTTATATTGTTTGTGTTATTTGTAACTTCAGGGCAATATTACTCGTACATTTAGTGGAATTTAAATAACAAGTCCCCCATAAACTTTAATCAACTGGATTTAGCAACAATTTGTAAAATGTCAATGCTAATTGGATTACCTAACACCGCCTATAATATAGCAGCTGCTTTGCTGGCATATCTCTTAAGCTTTTTAAAATAATATGTCACTTGACTGATTTATAAACAGCAATATAAATTTGCACATGTCCAACAATCTATTACTAGCTGCCATAAGCAATAGGACCATGTAACTAAAAGTAGTGTAGGTAATAGAGCGTGTAACACTTACTTGTGTATTGGATGCAGTTCGAACTGTGGAATGAAGAAACTAATTATTATTAATAGTTATGATAGCACCAAATGACATTAAATTTAACGTCATGAGTTTTAAGAAATGAGTACACAATGTCGTTTAAAAATATCTTACGAAAACCCGCGCAGTGCAGACACTATGCAGGATGCAATAAGTAGTTAATGCTTGCTATATTTATTTAAACAACTGACAGTTGGTCGGCTCTGGCCAACCTAACTATTGCTTGAATCATTGACCACTTACTTTGGAAATTCGATATGCATTTTTTTTTAAATGCTATACTTCAATTAGGTATGCTAAGCAAATTGTATTTAGAGAGCGACTCTCATTGCTATCCTATGAGATAAAAATAAAAAATGATTGAAGTGACAGTAAGCACCCAGCCAGGTGACATAACAAAAGAACAATAATAATTTAAGGCTGAACAGAGTTCGATCTATACTCGCTAGATGTGTCATTTCTTTTTCTAGCGAGCAGACACAATGACCGCTAGTCGTCTAAGCACATAATATCGCTGATGGAGGAATGGCTAGAGATCTAGCGGCAGAGGCAAAGTGACATTAGAACCAATTTGAATTCGTATTATTTTATCTTCATGAGAGTCAAAAATGTATTTATTTGTATGTACACTATAATTTAAATAAACAAATAGAATGTATATTACATAGAAGTTTGTATCCCCATTTTACACAAAATTGGAAATATTTGACTTCTGCACTTTTACTTTTATTTTGGCAGTTCGTTTTTTTCAATGTAGCAGTTCATTTTAAGCTAGATTGGAAAATTTCCCAGAAAAGTGGAAGCTCGGAAAAGTTGATCAAAATGTCCCAGAGCTTGGCAACTTTTCCGAAAAGTCAAATTTTCTGGACACTTCAATATCTGTAGAAAATTAGTAGGTATTTTGTTCCATTGTGCCATTAAATGTGCGAATGGACAATACACGTAAGAAAAAGTCAGTAATATTCTAAATCAACTGTAACTGGCACGCAGCTGCCATGGAAACATACATTTCTTCGGAATGCGTAGCTGAGGGTGTTATGTATTTTGCATCGTTTATTTAAATTTGATATATAAAAAACCCACATGCAAGGAAAAAATAGAGTCACGCTCTAAAAAGTTGACCAAAAGTCAACTGAATAGGATCCCCCATTGATCCTATTCCAAAAGTCAACTTTTTTGACCGAAAGTCAACTTTTTAATGTAACGTATGGTAGCTAAAAATTGGTCAACTTTTCTGCATAGTAAACTTTTCTGAGAGTCAACTTTTCCGAACTTCTACTGTATTTCTTAAAATGTGCTAGAGCTCTAGCGCAAATGCTGAAATGTCAATGTTTATACCCGGTGCCACACTGGGGTGAGGGTATATTCACTTTGACATTCAGGTATGACAAACTATATATATTATTGATCAGCATCGCTTCTTAGTCGATCTAGCGGTGTCTGTCTGTCCGTCCGCATGATTATGGCCGTAATTTAAGAGCTATCGACTTTAAATTTAGTACGTACGATTTTATCCACCAAACTGAGCCTAAGTTCGAAGATGAACAAGATCGGATGAAAACTACCTCCCATACAAAAATATCGGATTTATATAGCATTTTTAAGGTTAAAAAAAATTAAATTTTTAATAGCTACAGTAAAGGTAACAAGTTTAAACTTTGCACATACATATTGTTTTAATAATATTTAAAAAATTTTAACGAAAAATGGGCTTACTCGAATGAAAACTACTTATACCTCTCATACAAATATACAATTTTTTAATACAAAAATATTTTTTACAATAATATAGTACCGGGTTTTTGAGCTTCGGCATAATCGAAGATAATTGTCTTACTGTTTTTTATATGGAGTTTGGCATGCCGCTAGTCATCTAGCGGTCAATGGAACGCGCCCAATGAAAAATAAATAATTTTTGGGTTAGTGATGAAATACCTCTTTTTAAAATACCTTTTTCACAATACATTTTCCCAAAATACCTTTTCCTTAAATACCTTTTGGACAAAAAATACCTTTTCCTAAATTACCTTTTGGACAAAATACTTTTTGCACAATACCTGTTTGGAAATGTGGATTTGTCAACGCATGACTGTAACCCCCCTGCTTGGGATCACTGTAGGATTTGGAGTAGGTGCAAGGTTGGGTATGTGCAAAGTTTATTTTATGTTATTTGCTTAATTTTAACACCAAAACTACACCGTCTAATTCGTCGTTTTGGAAATCTGAAAATACCTTTAAAATACCTTTTCCCGACACGAAAGTATTCTAACAAAAGGGATTTAGAAAAAAAGGTATTTTGTCCAATAGGTGTTTTCTCCAAAAAAAAATATCCCCAAAGGTCAGCCCATCAAAAAATGAAATTAGGTATTTGGTAGGGTTCCCAAAATATTTCGTTTTTACATGTTTACGGATAAAAAAAAACTTCTAGACACCCACTTTCCAGGAAATACAGAGAATGGCGCCTTGACTCAAGAACGGTCTTGTCCCAGAACTCAACTCATTTCAAAGAAAGTGATAAGCGAACGCATATTTTCATGGGCGATAGCTTAGCTTACTAGCAGATGAAATCATCACGGCAGAGATGCAACACGCATAAATGGCCGTGGATAATTTTACTGTTCTATTTATAAGTTTAGACGAACGAAGGACATATAGGTACCAACAACGTGAAAGTAGTTTTTTATATCCAAAACGGGAAAAGTCTCTCACACCATACTAAAGGACTTTAGGCTTATTAGCCAATTATCTTTTCTACTGAAAACAGAGATTCCGATAGACCTGCAAAAATATTAAATTAGAAATGCTGTCAAAATTCCAACAAGGTTAAGTCGGTAGAGACAGCTCTATACTCCATTGTCGCCGCCAATGCAAGCCTTTCTTCGATGTCTAGAAGGGACTTTCAACAATATAGACCCAGGAGCTATATATAACGCATTTGACGGCCCGAAGGTTGACGCAAGATTGACTGGATCAAAATCAAAATATTATTAAACAGGGCTATTAATTCAAAACTTAACTGCTGCAAGCTGAAAAGATCAGTGGAAAGCGGCATTCTTCATGATGGAGTACTTTCACCGCAGCTATGACTACTAGTAATTATAGCCTAAGCAAACAATCGGCCTTATATTGGTATCCGTTCAGAGACTGAATTTACGTTCATACTATTCATTTTCAGAACGTGAATCGACGCATTTTGATCACTAAAATATATTTTTGCGACGAACGCATATGTCGGAGACCATCTTAAAGAAATTGACGTGTGCGGCTTTCAAAAACAGATCCATTAAGGGGCCCATAGACATATGGCATTCCGCCATACACATCACACCGATCGACACACCGACATCAAGAATCAAACACTTTTGATTTTTACTCGCTCCGTGTCTGACACCAAAATCGGTGTGAGCACCAGACCACACACAGCACACATTTCCGTACACCGACACCGGTGTAGCCACAAGTGTAGTGTCTATGGGCCACTTAAAACCAATCCATCACAAGAAAACGTAGACTCCCGGTGTGCGTTACGTTTTGTCGGAGAAATCAGGAGAAATGTTCCGAACAGCTGATCAGAATGATTACCATGAAGCAAAATTCTCGAATTCGTACAAAATCGAAGAAGTTTTATTTCGGAACGGATACCATTATAGAGCCGAATATCGTAATTTTATTTACTGGGAAGCACCTATCCCAACATTACAGAACTTGATTGAATCGGCACTCGCAATGCTGATGCTGGTCACAGCTCGTGCTGAAAGCATCGAGTTCTTCAAATCAATTCATCTAAATTTTAAGGAATCCGTCTCAGCTCTCCGATAACGCCAAATACTTAGGCCGGGTTCTGGATGGAAAGCTAAGCTGTAAACTAACAATCGTCCTTCTGATGGTATAATTTCCCACACGGTCAAAAAATTCAAAGAGACTGGGTCTACTTACGGATGTGGGATGACATGAATGTGCATCAGCACTATTTTAAAATTATGTTTTTCTAACTTTTTTGAATCAAACTTTTGGTAACCCAGAATAGTACTTCTCCATCGTCATCAAGAAGACATCTATCTGTACTTGATAATACTCAATTGGTAATCATCGACAGACAAGTGCTATCGAACTTCGTGATATGTTCGCTGGCAATTTTAATTGTGAATATGTTTCTTTCAATCACCGCCAGTGTGGTACATTTTGCTTTGTAATTAAAACAAGTATGTTAAAAGAGGTCTTAAAGATATTCATTTATGTATACCCCTACAGCTGTCAGATATTGTGAGTTCATGATAATAAAATTCCGTCATACGAACAAACGAAAATCATAAGACATTTCGTATTGATGTTATTTGGTTGAATGATAGTCAGAAATACGAAATATAGTGTTAAACTGCAGCAAGCATTATTAAAGCTATTTCTGTGAAATGTATATTTAAGCTTCTTAAAATAATAAAACAGAATTAATATGACACTTAATAAATACAATGAATAGCAATATAAAATTGCACACTTGTGTCAGTTTATTACTGCGGTGTTAATCTGTGAGACTGGGAATATGAAAGCATTGCTATTATCGAATACATTTACCTTGCTAAAAGGCATAAGCTATGGGTTACTGTCGCCATCAAAATAAGACGACATTTAACGATATTAGTTTTAAGAAGATTAATAACTAATAAGCAATGTCACAATTTGACTGCATAAACAAGTCAAGTGTTTGCAGATGAAGTGAGGGGAATGCGACGAATTACATTATTTTTATTTCTTCATCTCGATCGCCAAAAGTTCCTCGGACTCGGAGTACAAGCTTCTGTGATGAAAAAGGGTATCCCATAATTCACGCAACATTTGAATTTTGCGCCATTTAATAGTACAGTGATGCCAACGCAAAGAAAAAGATAACAATGTGACAGATGACAGTTCGGGGTTAGTAAAAATGGAGCGCTATAGGAAAGAACAACGCATTTTCATTGTTGAGCAATGTTTTAAATATAATGAAGGTTTGTTCGAACAAAATCATCTTCATTAATGAAGCTCATTTTCATCTTGATGGCTTCGTTGATCACCAAAACTGTCGCATTTGGGGTTCAGAAATTTTGAAACAAATGCACCCACAACGCGTGACTATTTGGTGCCGATTTTGGGCTGGAGACATTATCGGGCCATTCTTCTTCGAAAATGCAGCTGGTCAGGCAGTAACAATTAATGATGTTCGTTATCGTGACATAATAACCCAGTTTTTAGTGCATAAATTACAAGATATATATGTGACCAACATGTGGTTTTAACAAGGCGGTGCCACATGCCATGCAGCCAGAGAAACAATTCAATTACTGCATGAGTCATTTCCTAATCGTGTAATCGACCGTTTTTGCGATCAGAATTGGCTATCCCAGATCTTAAGATTTATTGGACTTTTTTCTTTTGGGTTTTTTTAAGTCAAACGTCTATGCAAACAAGCCCACGACCTTATCAACTCCTTGAAAGAGGAAATTGGGGGGTGTATTAATGAAATTCAGACACATTTATGCGAAACGGTCATAGAAAATTTAAATGAAAGAGTACGTACTTGCAAAAAAGTCGTGGCGGCCATTTATTCTATGTGCTATTCCACACGTAACCCCAATCTGTATACTCTATGTATCAATAAACAATTTGAGCTTTCTAATTCAAAATCTGTATTTTCTATAAAAATTACATTTTGCGTGAATTATGGGACACCAATTAGAAACTTCATATTTTGAGTGATGCCAATTATTTGTATTATGAGTATAATTGGCAAGGCATCACCAACACAGTTCTTTTTAACTTTCTCGTATACGTAGTAAGAGAGAGATATTGTTTTCGTACAAAATTTCGAACTCGAGATTTTGATAAATTCTGATATTCCGATTATAGGGGAACTCAAAAAAGTGGGTCTGGCAATTCTGTCTGTCCGTATGTCTGTCTGGTCCACTCCTGGGGAATCTAAACGCTTGGACGGATTTGCTCGAAAACGGTAAAAACGATTTTTAAAAAAAAATATTTTTAAGGTACCTACTATTGTCATTCTTAACTTGATAGCAAACTCAGTTTTTCCCTAAAAAGACTGCGTGCTTTTATATCCACCCAAATCCCTAATAAAAGTACTTTAAAAAACTGCTTATATCTCAAAAAAACCATTTTCGATTATGATAAAAATGTTACTTTCAGGTAATGCTTAAACCGATAGTAATGCCACTTGCTCAGTTTTGAGCTAAACAGTTGAAAAACGCAAGATCTTCAGGTAAGATGATCAGGGGTGTAGACACTTACTCCCAAGACCGTCCGTACGTGGCGAAGAACCACATCCTGCACGAGGTGTCCCTGCTTTAAACTGAATATGGCGGATCTAGAGAGGACAACTCTAATCAAACCCATAGGTCTGAGATATTAACATATCATTAGATCATAATGCACCACGTGAGTGTGTATTAAACCCCGTCATTATCCTCCCCATTTCCTTCTCCTTCCCCTCCTCTTCCACTGGGGGCTGGGTTAGTGGTGTTAACCGTACCGTGCCGACGACCGGCCAGGCTGGGGGCCCCATAAAACTAGCTCGGTCTCTAACGGCGTACTCCGGATACAGGGCGACATCCGGTTTCATTTAGCCTTGTCTGCGCATACGGGGCTCTGTGCGGATGGACAGATTATTTCCCTAGCTACTCGTGGGAACAAAATAGATCCTTTAAAATTAACAACAAACCCAACTGATGGAGATAAGGACATCCTTATCCCTGTCTGTCAGCCAACAGCTGAACCAAATCGGGATGAACGGAAAGTCCGTTCTGAACGACCACCAGTCGACAGCGATGGCGAATCCGTCGGCACTGTGAGCTCTGCGCACACAGAAGACACCTACAGGAGCTGCTCCGACGCCCCTGAAACCGAATCCATTAAAGGATTAGGGATGGAAAGACTGTCCCTACGACGCAAACGATTAAGCACGTCCAACAAGAAGAAGCTAAGGCGCCTTATTGCAGACGGCCTAGCGTACAACGAGGCATTGGAGAAAGTCCTCAACGAACCATCCTCCAGTGAAACAAATGCGACCAACAAGCGTCCACGGTCTAGTACCAACTCACCTGCAGGTCCCAACAAAAGAGCAAAACCAAATGCCCCACTGTTTGCGGACGTAGTAGGAACTATAAAGGTAGGGCTCCTACTGGACAACTTTCCAGAAGGTCGCCTTGAGACTGTACATCAAAAAGCAGTGGAAGAAGCCATCATAAGGGAGGTGAATAAGCTCCCCGAAGATGGCCCTCAGATACGTTTTCTAGGCTGCTCGTACAAGCCAGGGTGGCTAACGGTAAATTGTGCAGACGCAAGCACCAGAGACTGGCTAGCTACCATAATCAACAACATCTCGCCTTGGGAGAGTGCCAAGCTACGTATGGTTGAAGGAGACGACCTTCCCAAACCCTGCGTGGCCACGGCATACTTCCCTGGCACTGACCGCTCCACGGACGTATATACGTTATACGTTGTTAATGTAGGCATGCTTAACATGACTGCATACCCAGTTTTTCGCTAAAAAGTCCAGCAACGACAGTTTTGAAAATTGGCTTTTTCTCGAAAACGGTAAAAACGATTTTTTTAAAAAATTATTTTTAAGGTACCTACTATTGTCATTCTTAACTTGATCCCTAATAATGGTACTTTATAAAACTGCTCATATCTCTAAAACGCCATTTTCGCCATTATAATGAAAATGCCATATATATTACTGTCAGGTAATGCTTAAATCCATAGTAATACCATTTGCTCAGTTTTAAGCTAAACAGTTGAAAAACAGTGATTTTTGAACCATGAATGCGTCCTTCGATTTCCACCCCAATCGCTAAAAGCGGTGCTTTAAAAACTACAGATATCTCGAAAACGCCATTTTCGATTTAGTTAAAAATATACCTGCTATTAATGTTTATATCCTGAAGAATACGTCGTACTCAGTTTTTAGCTAAACAGTTTAATAACAGTGCCTTTCGAATCCAAATTGTAACATTTGTCAGCATAATTTTACAAAAAACCGCTCTAAACGATTTTGATCAAAATACATATTCAAGACAACATAAGCATTCTAAACATGATCACGTACTTAGTTTTTTTCAGAAAACTCGAATATTGCCGTTTTATGAATATTTTAAAAAAAAATAACTATCCAAATCCCGATCTTTATTCACACACGGTATATTTTTGCAAAGCCCAAAACTTAAGTGGCAATATAATTTGAAATTCATCGAAATTCAAGTGTTAGTTCGGGGTGAAATTTAAAAGTAAATGTTGAAGTTAATACGTATGTTTATGTATAGTATGTATTACGTTGTTAATTAACAAGTGCTCAGTTATCTGAGTACATCTTGAGTGCGTATGATTTTAAACGTAAAATTTGCTGAAATGACTCTGACTCTGAGATTCTGCGAGATGCGCAATAACGAGAAAGTTACGTGCGACCCAGTCGTGCACATTTTTTTCATTTACTCCTCTCTGCATGCGGCGATACAACTCAAGTTAGCTAATTAGTGGCAGCTCAACCAAGGAGCTTAATTCTTAATTTTTCAAGATATTGATTACAAAAGTCTCATGGATCGTTTACACATTGTAAATCCTAGGCGGGTAAATTTACAAGCAAAAGCTTAAAAATTGGAAAATCGTGTTTAAAAAATAAATTAAAATTTTCAGTGTGCAATTAATTCGAAGTAGGTATCTCTCTTTTCAAATCAAACGCGAAAATTTGTTTTAGAGTACAAAAAATTCCAATATACCACCGCAGCCCACCGGCTACCAGACCAAAGGATTCTATAATGATTCTATAAAGAGCTAAATAGAAATCGAATACCCAACGGCTCCTCCTAAGTGGATCTTATGGACCAAAAGTTGAATATTTGACCCATTTGAAAAGTGGATGAGTGGCATATTGCTACGAACGATATGCCAGTGACCGCAGCTCCTCTTTGATTAGAATATTTCGCATCAATAACTATACAGAGATGGTTCAATGGTTTGGTGCTCTGCCACTTTTTAGTATAGTCAAATGAAGTGCACAATAAGCTCTTCCTAAATATGGATACTATATTCAACTCGTTTGTAGCCAAACCTAAAAACCTCTCAAATGCATTTAACCCCTGAAGTGTAGAAAAACCCGTCATCACATAAAAAAAAAGCACGAATCATTTATCATTTGCTCAGGATCCACCTATCAACTCGCTAAGGGTAGAACTGGTCATCGCCACTATACCTACCCACTGTCATACATAATTCCAAGGAAAAATAAACATTCTTACTTAATTAAGCTTGATCAAGTTCGTTTACCCCAACCGAAACCGTTTATCTACTGGGTGTGTTCAACAACCCCCCATCCGTGCATTCATTCTCGCCCACCCACTACAAAATTGATGAGCTACTGTTTTTTTCAATATCAGGGCCAACTCCACTCCAATTCCAATCCAGCCACCGAATGCATTGAACTTAATTGAACTTACCGGCACAGGTGTCGATGCTGTCGGTGATGATGATGAGTGCTGCAGCAGCAATTAAAATTTTTAATCCGAAACAAGTGGTCATGGTGTGATATCCTTAAACAAATTGTATGTACGGTGTTTTTTTTTTAACACTTTCTTATTAGTTTCCAAATAATTGTCACACTGACATAGTATTGAATTTCAATCAATTATAACTCCACATGCGAGGGACTCTCGAAAAGGACACTTAATCCACAAATAGGATTTGTTAATATTTCCGTTTAGTGCATGGATGCATTTAAAAAGCCACAACACGCCGCAACTATCACTTTACTAATTGCAGTCGTAGACAAAAAAATAAATAAATATAAACAACGAAAGGAGAAAACATCCCTTTTTTTTTGTGAGGTTGATTTCCTTCTTTACTAACGGAATGAATGTTGCCGGCTTTTTTTTATATTTTTATTCCACACCGTAGGTATTTGTGTTATTTCCGTCAACCCGTCGCGTGTAAATGTCGGACTCCGACTGTTAAATGCAGTGAGTAGTCACTTTGTGGCAAGTCTCACAACACATCCTCTAATCCTTCAGACATAGTTAAACAGACAGCGACTATTGCTACGATATGACGACAACAAGTATGACGAACGAACGAGACACAAGTGACGATGATTTTTCCGGAAAATGTATGCATGGGAAATGGAAAAACACTTTTATGACACTCCCGTATATACGAGATATCTTTTCGTCCGATGATTATTTTCGTACTCGACGGATGAAAGGCAACTATAGTACTGCCTGCGATGAAAAGACAACCGTTGACAATGACTGGCTAAGTAAAGTGTACTGTGCGCTGTGTGTGCGGCGGGCGGCGGCGGAGTCCCCCAAAACCGTGAAGCTGAAGCTGATCCACCAGTGCCTGTGCCACGGCTACCATCCCTCATACTCGGTGTTATCAGGATAATGTGGTGGGAAATTACACACGAAAGTTGCTCCATTTATAAGGGGATGATAGCTTTGCGAAAGTTTTTCTCCGCATTTTTGGGTGTACTAAAAAGCAAATGCGTGGTACAGTGGTGACAAAAAGTACATGTGATATTTGTACAAATCGTCAGCATTTTCCTTAGAGTGTTAAAATTTGTATACACTGCGATTGTGGAGAAACTTTAATATGATTGATGGAGCTGTTGTCTTAACTAACATTTGGAACTAAATGGAGCGTAACACGGAACTAAAAGTCGCTACTATTACACATGTCAAAATGCGTCAGATTTTTTTTCCTAAAGTTGTGTGCAGACAAAATCAAACGTCAGGGTGTCAAAAATTGACAACAATTGAACAAGTGTCTATTGACTTGACACTATACAAGTGGTGATAAGGTAAATAGGACTGATGAGTAACAGAAATGGGACGAAACTTACTTGGTACCTGTGGTATCTCTTAGTCCCCTGTCCTCAAAAGATGACAGAAGATACTTTAATAGGTCAAACTCAGCTCTCAATATATCCCCGGACCGGTTTCTGACTCCTTATTATTCGACCTCTTTTGTTCTAAGGTTTGTTGCTAAGAGCATCACGGTGGAGCATGAACGGTCCAAATTTTGGCGACCCTAGCAGTCAAAATAAGGATATCGTATTGGAATCCGCACGAGGAATGTTCGGTACAATTAGCGGAGAGCCTGGGATTGGTACAGAGCTGACATTTCAACCATTTATGAGCCGAATTAACGAATTGGTGAATAAGTTTCTACTAAGCTAAGTGTAGGATTGAACATAAACTTCGCTTAATTATTTTTCGTTTTCACAGTCCATAGTTAAGCTTGGTTTAGTAAAACCACCAAATGAGTGTCATTGTGAACCATTTATCATGAATATTCAAACCTGGTGACTGTATGCGAATGTGTATGCCAGCTAAAAGTATGAGTGTGCGTGGAAGCGAAGCATGTCGATAGTCGATGTTGTTGCATGCTCAGTGTTAGAGAGTATTTCCACCAATAACGATGAGATAATATGACATTTCTCTTGAACAGCATTGCCAAACATAAATATATGGTTGCTTATTAAGGTTTTCTTCAGAGTATTTTGGGATAAATATTATCTTATTGCACTAACTTGTCAATTATGTATTCTCTAGTTTGATACCTAAGCCACGGAAGTCGGTGCCTTAACTTTAGGCATTATTTAAGTGAAGTTTATCGTTAAACCTTCACTGTGGAACCCAAATTTGTATTAATCCTGAGTTTATCCTTGGATCGACACTTAAGCTCGCAGTGTGAAATCGGGTATACGTTTTGGTTTGGAAATGTACAATAAATCTCGTGGTTATTGTGAAGATTTAGTTAAATCTTGAAAATTTCGTTAGTGGAAAGATGTTGTAAGTTAGGCTACGAAAATACTAACTAATATGTCAATGCTAACCTTAATTTTATCTCGACGTCATATTATACTAACTCTCCAGTTTAACAGTGGAAGTCTAAACTAAAGTTCAACTGAACCTAAACTTCAGTTTAATTTTGAAGTTCAACTCGTCCGGTTTCCCAATTAGTTTACTTTTGGTGGCGCTTACAGCTAGCTTCCTCCAGTTACGCACACCAAGTTGGTTGAGGTCGTTCTCCAATTGTGCGCGCCACTTAAGGTGTTGTCTTCTTCTGCTGCGTTATCCCTCAGGGGTGGATTCGAAGACTCGTCGGGCTGGTACGTTGTTGTCCATACGCTCCACGTGCCCCAGCGATCTCAGTCGTTGTATTTTTAGGTTTTTGACCAGGTCGGCGTTGCTGTATAGCCCGTACAGTTCGTCATTGAATCGTCTTCTCCGCACATCATCGTCACAAACTGGACCGAATATCACTCGAAAAATCTTTCTCTCAAAGCATCCCAGAAGGTTTTCATCCGCTTTTGACAGGGTCCATGCTTCTGCACCATACAGCAGGACCGGGATGATTAAGGTCTTATATAATATCTCCTTGTTTCTATGAGAGAGGGCTTTACTTCTTAGATGACTTCTTAGCCCGAAGAAACAGCGATTGGCAAGAGTGATTCTTCGTTTGATTTCTACGCCGATGTCGTTCTGCGAGGTAATTGTAGAGCCTATAGGTAGACAAAGTCTTTAACTACTTCGAAGTTGTATCTGTCCATCGTGACGTTTTGTCCGAGTCGCCGTGTTGAGAGTCCTTTCTCGTTGACAGCATATAGTTCGTTTTGTCCTCATTAACAGCCAGACCCATCTTCGCCGCCTCCGTTTCGATGCTTGCAAATGCGCCACTGACAGCTCGCCGCGTTCTCCCAATAATGCCAATATCATCAGCATAGGCAAGTAGTTGAACGGAGTTTTAAAAAATTGTACCTCCGGTGTTGGCTTGTGAGTTTCGTATACAATTGCTTCAAGAACAATGTTAAAGAAAGTACATGATAGCGCGTCGCCTTGTCTCAAACCTTTTTTGACATCAAATGGCTCGGTGGTGTTCTTCGACTTCGACGGAGCAGCAAGATTTCTCCATCGTCATCCTGCACAGACGAACGAGTTTGGCGGGGATGCCAAAACTTGACATGGCTTTGTATAATTCGTCCCTATATACGCTATCATAGCAGACTTATTTAAAGTCGATAAAGAGGTGGTACCGGTTTCACAATGTAATCTGAAATTCAATTCAATTGAATCCAGTTTAACTAAATTGAATGAAAAGAATTTGGCAGTATTGTACAGTGCTTAGCTTTTTTACGACTTTTTCAAAATCGTTCCTTGTTTTTTCTTTCAAAGAATACGCAAAACAACGGCAAATATTTGTGTTTTTGACAATAGGCAGCTTTCAAATTGAAATGTCACTGTGTCAAGTGATCTGAGGTTTAAACGGCAGAATACTGTCATTTAACTTAAACTACAGAATGTACTCTGTGCAACGTTTAAACGAAACTCTGAAACCGAATCAATTTTTGAACTGAAGTTTGAACTAAAAGTGTAGTTTAAACTTTCGCTGTGAAACTGGGGGTAAGGTAAGACATAATACAACATAAACTGAAAATTCTGTTTTACAAGCAGATGTACGAACATATAATTAGAAATATTCAAGTTTTTCACTAAAAAAAACCTTCTCCAACCAATAAGTATGTATAGGTATGTATAAACAAAACAAATGAATCAACAATGTTTTTGAATGTGTAGCTAGACGTGCATGACGTGCATGCATCAACAAGATGACATTGCTTAATCGGTTTTCTTTATTCTCAACATTCCCAAGAGGAACAAGTGATAAACCTACTCTCTGACTTATATGAGCTCCTATTTCCTGTCCTGCTACCTGTTTAAAAACCACGCGCTGCGGGTGACAAAACATTCAAACACTATTATCGTGTCAATATTTTTCCTTCTTTATTGTCATTTGGAATGACAAGCCCTTTCGTTTCAAGGGCTCAGCGAAACCTGGTAGCAGTGTATAGCACAGTAAGATTCTGAGTTGAGATTATTTGGGTTTCATTGTGTATTTTTATCTTGGGTACGTGTTTAAGTGGAAATAAATAATTGACTCAAATGGTTTAAACTGTTCGATTTGAGCTACCAATATATGTGTCACTGGGGCTGGGAGCGAATGCTTCAAGAAATATAAATTTTCGAAATTTAAATCGTCGACTGGCCGTTGCTCATTGGTAAAGGGTTTGCTTGTTGAGTGGGCTGTTGCGTCTTCAAATTTGAGACAATACCAGGAATAAAATAAATAAAAAATCTAGCGTAGAAACTTACCCCCAGTTTCACTAATAGTGTAGTTTAAACTTTAGTTCAACAATTAATTCGGTTTCACAGTTTCGTTTAAACCTTGAACAGAGTACATTCTGTAATGACAGTATTCTGCCGTTTAAACCTATCGCTTGACACAGTGACATTTCAATTTGAAAGTTGCCGATTGTCAAAAACACAAATATTTGCCGTTGTTTTGTGTGTTCTTTGAGAGAAAATACAAGGAACGATTTTGAAAAAGTCTTATAAAAGCTAAGTACTGTACAATACTGCCAAATTCTATTCATAAAATTTCGTTAAACTGATTTCAATCGAATTCAAGTTCAGGGGTCAGATCACGTAAAATAAAAACGATCGAACGACATCGTTTTTAAGGTTCCGTTTACATAGTTCAATCAGGCTTCCGGACTACTGCAGTGTTTTCCAAGCTGAGGTACTGGCGGTCGCGGAAGTGGCAAGCATGGTGTCAATAATGGCAGTACCGCGGAATGATATTACCATATTTATTGACAGCCAGGCGGCTATCAAGGCAATCTCTAATAATGAGATAAAATCCAAACTAGTTCGCCGTTGTCGCGAAGAGCCCAAGGCTCTTGGCTCGCAGCATAATACGAATCTCTGCTGGGTTCCTGGACACAAGGACATAACCGGCAATGAGAGGGCTGACGAACTGGCAAGAAAAGGTTCTGCAATGGACCTAGACCAGGCACTTCAGTCGATCAAACCACCAATCTGCAGTCTCAGAGAACGAGTGGAATACAAGATCCGAATGAAAGCCAACATCAGGTGGAAAACACTAACCACCTGTGACATATCACGGAAGATGTGGCCAGAATACAACAAAAGCAGGACCAACGAACTTCTGCGATACGATAGAGTATCGCTGTCTAGGATTGTTGGCGCCCTCACTGGTCACAACCTTTTAAGAAACCACGCGATGAAACTAAATCTCAAGAACGACGACATTTGTAGAGGCTGCGGTGATGAGGAGGCCCACGAGGACACCCCTCACTTTCTCTGTCACTGCCCGAGTCTCTGTCACTTGAGGAATAGAACACTTGGAAGCTACTGCTTCCAGGATATCCAAGAACTCTCTAACGTCTCAATATCCAATCTTTACAGGTTTCTGAGGGCAGCGAGATGGTTGGACAAAGTCGAGTAACCACGGGAAGGATGATATAAAGCCAGTACAACACGGCTAACCCCTTCGAAGGGTATCACAATGGGTCCACAAGGACCTAAGTGGGGTGAAGAGGAGGCTACTCAGCTTCACCAACCCGTTAACCTAACCTAACCTAAGGTTCCGTTTCCATATGGAGGAACCTTATTGCTTTCGCTACGATGTCTGTCCGAATAAACTAAGCCAATTTTGTACCTAGGTCTTTCTCAAGAACTGATTGACGTAGGAGACTGAAATTTGCACACAACATCCGGTATAACCTTTAGTTAAACAAATAGCAATGATAGCGACACATTGATTAGTTTTGGAGTAATAAGTAATTTAGGAAAAAAAAATTTTCATTTTCACAAAAAACTGTTTTTTGATTTACAACAAAAAAATTTTCCTATTTTGTAGATCATATTCATATATGTGCTGAAGACTGTTTTGCCGAAAAGTTAATATTTTACGAGATATTTACACAAATATGTCCAATATGTCATTCATCAGCGTGTTATCTTAAACGTTTCCTTTCCAATTGGAATTGGAACTCCAAGAAATACTCATTTTCATACATAATATTGTTTCTTCTTTCGCTCTCGGGTCCAGGGTTGTCAGATGTGGCGATTTATCGCCAAACAGGCGATTTGAAATTGCATTTGGCGACACGAAAATCGGTTTGGCGACGCACCCCAAAAAAGGCGATATTTTTAGCCTTTGGCGATTTATATTTTTTTAACCAAAATCCTCATATTTTTTCATTTTTTTGTAATTTTCACTCAAACCTTACATCCGTGATGACTGTGACGAAATATTAAAATTAGAATGAAAGAATGAAGACAACTTTAGAAGATATTGATTTAGGGTCGGATTTTGAAAGAATCGCGAAAACAGTGGTATAGCACAGAGCATTTGAATGAAGTTAAGGGGCAAGTAAATTTTATTTTTAGCCAGGCGTTTACTTAAGCCAACTGCGACCCTGATTTAAAAGTCTGTTTGTAAGCTTGATTCCCCCAAAAGCTTATACTTACTGAGGCTCAGTGGGAAAAATTAATTTCTGTCAATTGGTCAAAATTATTTTATCTATCTAGAAAGTGTCCCCGGAGAAGACGTTTTGAAGTTTTGGAACAAGGTGTACAAAATGGCAATAAGACAGCCAGAGTTTCAGCAGTTTAAGTTTTTTTTACGTAAAAATTACGAGTTGCATGAATTCATTTGATTCTTATGGTTTTTGAATTTGGAGAGTGGAAAATTTTGAAATTTGGCGATTTTTTGGCGTTTTATATTTTACGTTTGGCGATTCCGGTTTTTAAAACCTGACAACGCTGCTCGGGTCTCGGCCTTGGCTCACTCGGTGTTCGGTGTGTGTCGGTTGGGGGCGGGGCATCGGCATGGCATCGGCATTTTTGCTGCTCTCTTAAACTTAATCCTTTCCAATTGGAATGGAATTGAATTGGAACTTCAATAGATACTCATTCTCTTGTACACATACACACTTTTGTTTCTTCTCTCGCGCTCGGCCATCTCCACTCCATTCATTTATGCTCTTTTTTTTTATTTCGCTACCGTTTATTTCTTGATTTTAGATCATGTTCGTAGATAGTATGTGCTGAGGCCCTGAGGGCTATTTTGCCGAAATTTTAATATTTTAGAAGATTTACAAAAATTGGTCAATTGCCATAATGCCATAAAATACGCTCTAATTGGAACTTTCATGTTTCACTTCCTTTGCATATCCATTACCCATTTCCATTCATCATCATCATCATTATTGGTTGATGAATGATGGTGCTCTCGGATCGGCCGCGGTCCTCATTTTTTTCTCATTCATGGGTGCTCTTTGTATTTGTATTATTGTTATTGCTATAGTTGGGTTATTTATGTATTTCGAAAAAAATTTTCATTTTATATCTTAAAAAATTATATTGTAGTAATACATTATATTGGAGTAGTAATGAAGGCGATGAGATAGAATAATCGTATTCGCATCTGGAAACAGATAACGACAAAATTCTATGATCTACCAGATATAGGTCAGTAAACAGACAAACATTCATTTAGAATTGATAAAAAAAAAACACTTCGTTGGCAAAGGTATTTTATTTAAAAGGGGAGTCTTAAATGTTTACGCCAAGATCGAATGAGACTATATAGCTAGAGCTACAACCCAGCCTAGACCTCCATCAAGAGATGGAAATGATTGGCAGACAGTTTTTGTTAAGCTACGATTACACGGCCATTTTTTTGAGTCATTTAAATGGCGCTGTGACATCAGGAAAAAATGTCGCAGTAGAGCGATATTTAAGCTACGATTCGTCATTGGAAAAATGGTGATCACACGAAATGACTATCACCGTCATTTGTGTCCCAAAATCAAAACACGGACACTGCGAGTCATTTAGAATTTTCCGTTGGGATTCCAACAGCCAAAAAGTTTAGTCGTTTGTCCAAGGCGTCATTGAAGAGCGATCACACGGCCCTTTTAAATGGCACTGAATACATGTCATTTGGTCCGACATTTTTCTATAGTCATTTAAATGACGCCGAAAATGTTATCCCAAAAATGGCGATCACACAGAACGACATTTAAATGACTGCTTAGTGACACAATTTTTACGTCAGAGCGCCATTTAAATGTATCGAAAATGGCCGTGTAATCGTAGCTTTAACATCACTTTAAAGCTTTCGTTGAGTGTATTTTCAGGCGTTCATAGGCTTAAAGAATGTCTGCGAAATAAGAGTGAATACTCGTAGTAGGCATTCATAAAATACTAATAAAATTTAGGAAATTCCAGTATAAAATCCAGTATGGAAATTTATCCAGTATGTGGACCTTGAATCCAGTATGGTACTGGAAAATCCAGGACAGTTGGTATCATTTACCCAACCGGCTTTTCCCGTTCCCAGGAATTGTATGGCTAAATTATGTTCTCGTCCTTTAGAACTACGCATATAGGCGCCTATTTTCTTCCACCCTACACTGTAGAATTGTCAGTTTTTAGTACCTACCCCTATAAATTTCATCTCTCCGAAGCCACGGCTCTAAAAAGCAAAAAAAAAAAAAAAAAAAAAACACTTATACAAAAAGCTTTTGCCACTCTTCTGCCTTTTGGCTGTGCCTAAGGGTAATTGTGGTAGAATCCGTCATCCACTGAAGTCAAGTGTTTTGGCATTTCACAGAGTGTAATGCAACAGTTTGAACTATGCCTTTTCAATGGCACTCCGGCGGGGGTGACAAGTAGGACGACAGGGCGAAAGTGTTATAATCGTTTGCTTTGTTTTGGCCTTGGCTTGTATAAAGTCGAGTGTCTTCAAGTGGTACATTATGCGGTCTATTACTTATCCGTGTGAATGCAGATAGGCCCAACCGTGTGTTTCGAGTACCCATTGGCGCAATGTGAAACTTTAATTCTTATATGTGGTAACGATGCCACTTAGTAGGTACACTTTAATTTTCAGGCCGCGCATTTCATTTTGTTTGAAATTGTTTCCATCCTGTTGAAGGTGAACTGAAAAGTTGCCTTCGGGCGCGAAGCTAAAATAGGTTGGTTTGTAAGGTATATAATCAGTCAAGAATGTAATGTGTTCATCGGGACAAGTAAATTGGTATCAAGGGCAACCTTTAATATTGTTTACGTGCTGAGAAGAGTCAGCTTGTTAATGAGCTCTGCTGTAACAAGGTGGAGTAGGTTAGTCCCAATTGCAGATTAAAGTAGTTTCTGCAATTCTCAAGTGAATACTGAACGTGGACTTTTGGAAACCGTATAATATAATTAAATGAAATTGCGAAACGAAGGATTATGTCACCAAATGATATGGTTTGAACAAATATTAATTTGAAATAATGACTTGATGTAAAAAAACTGAATGGCGTTTTTGGCCTAAATGAAGTAAAATGTTGACTTTCGGAATTTTGTCTTCCGGTTTACTTCGAAATTTTGTGATTATTCGGCTCTCAGTGAAATCGGGCTAACATGTTCCAATCAAAGGATCTCAGGAATGGTCATACCATTTTCATCTGGTAAAGCACTCCTCCAGTGTTTTAGATGTCCGAAAGTTGCGAGCTGCCAAGTTGGACTTGGATACAGCAAGGCAATGCTGTATATAAGGTACAAATGCGGATATCTCAGACGCTTTACGTTAGACGGGTGCCGATCGCTTATCTCTCAATCTATAGAGCCATATGTCGTTTCATCAAATGTCGAAGACCAATGGCATCGATCCGAAGAGGCTCTCAAAGATGCAGCAACTGATTAGCTAGGTTTTACCAGACCACCCCCGCCACCTTTTTCTTCACCTCACCTTTTTTCTTCTTTGTGGATAAAGAAACATGGCGGTCACCAGATCATCAAACCGTCAATCAAATTGATAATGTTGCGATCGACGTAAGACACTCCTCCAGTTCCAGTATTCTAGATGTCCGAACTTTCTGAGCGGCCAACATAGACTCGGATCACTACCTAGTACCTTGTTATTGCCAAGGTACGTATGCGGATATCCCAGACGCCAGAATAATGAGGAAATACTGTGAGGAGATTCAACGTTGAACGTAAAAAGGTAAAAAGAACGCGTCATGGCAAAAAGACCCCAGCAGAGACCTGTTATGTAGAGTTGAACAAGGAAACCTTGTAGTTGAGTCACAGTTGGTGCTGAGGACTTGGAAAAACCATTTCTGCAGACTGTTAAACAGCGAAGACGACACAAATTCCGGGCGATGAAAGCCAAGAGTTCCGTCCACCTGACCAAAATGAAGTATAGCAAGTATAGCAATATCCAAGTCCAACAAAGCTGCTGAACCGGACGGTTTACCTGCCGATCTTTTTAAGGCAGCGAGAGATGACTTGGTAGAGAGCATACACCAACTCGTCCTCAAGATTTGGTCAGAGGCAAGTATGCCTGATGAAGTCTCAACATTGTTTGCCCGATCCATAAGAAAGGAGACCCTCTAAACTGCGTCAACTATAGAGGCATCAGTCTCGTTAACATCGCCTATAAGATCCTGTCTGCCATACTGTGTGAACGCCTGAAACCATTTGTCAACGAACTGATTGGACAGTATCAGAGCAGTGCGGTTTTAGGTCCGGTAAGTCCACACCGACTAAATTCTAAATATTTACACTACGGCAGATCCCGGAGAAAACCCAAATCGATACTCATTATCTATTTATCGATATTAAGGCCGCAAATGACAGTATTTAAAGAGACGAGCTATACAGAGCCATATCGAGTTATGGCATACCTGCCAAAATTGTCAGATTGTGCAGAATGACGATGGAGAACGTTCTCTGCTCCGTATAGGTCGGAAACAATCTCATCGAGACCTTTGATGTCAAAAATAGGATTAAGACAAGGTGATGCGCTGTCATGTGACTTTTTCAACATCATTCTTGAGAAAATTGTGCGAAACTCGCAAGCCAACACCAGGGGCACAATTTTCCAAAAGTCTGTGCAACTGCTGGCATACGCTGACGACATCGATATCATTGGCAGAACACAGAGAGCTGTCACTGGTGCGTTTGCAAGGTATCAGTACAGAGGCGGAAAAAATGGGTTTAGTGGTGAATGATTGCAAAACAAGTACATGCTGTCAACAAGAAGGGACACACAACATCGACGAATCGGACAGAACGTCACGATAGACAGCTATAACTTTGAGGTGGTTAGGGACTTTATCTACCTCGGCTCCGCTATAAACTCTGAAAATGACATCACAGCAGAAATCAAACGAGTAGTTACACTTGCCAACCGCTGTTTCTCTGGCCTAAGAAGGCAGCTGACTAGTAAGGCCTTGTCCAGACTAACACAAAATTCTTCGAGTGATTTTCGATCCCGTTTACGTTGACGGGCTTTTGAAGAGAAGATTTAACAGCGAACTCTACGATCTGTATAGCGACATCGAGATCTGGTCAGAAAAGTACGCATCAGTCGACTAAGAGGGCGAAGGGACACCAACGTTTCAGCTTGTAGAGTCTTCGATTCCAACGCGGAGGGATAACGCTGTAGAGGAAGACCTCGCGCGCACAAGTAGGAGGTGACCTCAACCAACTTGGAGTGCACAACATGGAGGCGGTTAGCACAAACCACATAGAACTAGACCGCCAACTTCCGTGCACCTATACCCGTTTCTCCCCGGAATTAATTCCCCTGTTTGTGAACACGAGTGAAATGTCAAAATCAATGGCGGCAATGTTATTCCATGCGATATACCATCATAGCCTAGGATTATTCAAGTGCGTGCGTTAATGGCGCTCCTTTGATTTTGTGCAGCACCAATCCATGAAAAATCCTTTTCCTGCAGGCAGCTTGTATAGGCAAAGTTCGTTATGTGGAAGGAGTCGACGGTCTATTCTATGTGGTTTGTGGCGGTTAGCCAAAGATCGGTCCACCCCGAATTGTAGCACCATCTAAGTAAGTAAGTAAGTAGTAACACAATTATTTAACTACCTATTCGTTTAATTACAAACTATTCCTCGTCTGCTAATGCATTCCGATTAACTTCCTCCTCCCAAGATTGTTAAAAAATTCAGACCACTCTTCAATCACAGCACGTAGCGCGAAATTCATCTTTATCCTGCGACTAATTAAAATCAGATTTCACGGCCATAAATGTGATTTTCTAATTCTTTCTGAATTTGCGGATTGTTTGTAAATAAGGATATTTCCAATACGAACACGTCCGTTCCCCCAACCAGCTGCTTGTATGTATTTCCACATCCGATTTCTTAATGACTGAGCTAGGCTGGCTCGCGCTTAATTTATGTAATGTCCATAAACTAGGTCATGTCAACACTAATGGTGGTGAAAATTTCACGACTTAATTAAATGTGTTGTAGATATTCCTAATTATTTGATGTTAACCATCAGTTGGTGGGAACAAAAACGGGGGACTCTTTCCAATTTTAGGGCGAGCAAGAAACCACCCCCAAATAAATCTTCTCCCGGGCATGCAAATTTATTCAATTCATATTGGCAGGAGTGCAGACTAATCTCTTCTGCATCCGCATCCATATACTGTTTGTCGAGCATCAACAAAACAGAAAATAAAATAACAGTGAATGATGGAGTAATACTGTGATGGGATAGCATTGCTATTAACGCCCTTTCTGAATACAAAAGTACAGTTCACACCCTGTTTTCATTTTAGCATACTACGAGTATGACGCAAAGTTGTTGGGGGTGTTGAAGTTGATATAACTGCCATTGATTCGACATTGTGTAAATGGAGAAGTGATAGAGGGGTGGCAGTCGACCCTGATATTGTTTTCTTATTTTTTCGAGTGCATAATTTCATAATTTTTAATGAGATATTTCGCAGAGTGGTTTGGGCTTGATTTTTTTGTTTGTCAACAAGAAGTTAATTTTTAAGTTGTCGCGGTCGCTGGTATAGTGGAGATTTTTTCCAGAAGAATCCACACTTGTGGAAATTTGACCCGCCATTTTGTAGAGGTAATTGCGTTAAGTGATTGATTTAAAGGCGACTCAGACACACTTTTCCCGCACCCTTGATTACCTATGCATATGCGTATAGTTTATCAATTAAATGAACAACTCATTTACCCTTTTGAGGCATTTCCCTATTATTTATTAATCAGTAGAGGAATACATTTTAGTGCGCGCCCAAGAGTCTGCCGTCTTCAAGTCAATGTACCCCTTATTTAAATTCAATTTATTGACGAACACAACTTTCCTAGCAAGTTCATGGGGACTGTTTGCATGATAAATAGAGTATGACCATATCGGGTTGGCACACATAAATTAGTGTCATAAGGTGAAGAACCGGCAGCAGGACGCACAGTAGACTTTGCGTAATTGATTCAAGTTTACGCATATTGTGGAGCCATAGAAGGTCGTTGACTGCGTTTGGGGTGTGGTGCGGCTAACACCCGTGCGGTGCAGAGAGTGTCCATTTAGAATTTTTTTATGCGAAGACGTTGGGTGGATTTAGGAAATGATATATGCATAACGTAGGATAGCTGGACATGGTTTTATTTTTACAGCTTTTCCAGTTATTCTTTTGAATCGAAAACACGATAGGTCAACAGCCACCCCAGAAAAGGATCTCGTCCGATTGTAACAGGTTCCACAAGATACGAAAACCCTGCAGCGCAATCCAAGAACAGCGCGGGAGATGAGTATAGAAACCACGTTCAATCAAAGAACTGGGGTTGGATTCACTCTAGCGTGGAAGAGGTTGACTTAGCTATTAAAAATTTAAGAACTACACGGCCGCCGGGTATAATGGTTTTCCATTGGAGCTCTTTAAAAATAGCTTTTCCCAACGTGTACCGAACGAGCTTCCGAAGCCGGCGACCGTGTAGTTAAGCACTATCATGTGACTTCTTTAATTCCTTAATTCTGGTGCGGAAGGCAGGTGTTACAGAAGGTATACTACCTTGTCAGTCTATACTTTGCCTCTGATTTGGAAGACTTTTTCATTGCGAAAATTGCCTAAATTGCAATATTACTTCATTCATTCATTCATTCACTCGTTCCTTTCTATTGGCCCACATATGCATTAAGTGGGTCGCGGGAGTAGGTTGCTCAAGTGGACCCTTCATAACTCTCATTGCTCCGCTATCGACTCTAAATCATCAACGGCAATCCGCATACGGGTCACACCAGCAATGCAACGGTGAAATCTCATTTCGACAGCATGAATGACCATATAGGTAAGAGTTGGAACAAACACCGAATGAAACAACTTGGTTCAGTCCTGCTAACAACTAAATGACCGAGCTGTCTCAAAAATGACTTCACTCCTGGTGAAGTCCAACACCCACAGTGAAAGGCTTATTCCCAAATGCGCGGCGGATCGCTTTTCATGGCGGATTGGTATTTTTGTATTTCCAAAAGCTGTCAGAAGCGATAGCTATTCAGGTGACGGATTGCTGGCGGATTTATTGCCAGCAACTCTCACAATAACTATAGATTTCGAATGGATCAAATCATGGCGCATTAGAGCGACATTTAATCTACGATTCGTCATTGAAAAAATGGCGATCACACGAAATGACTATCATCGTCATTTGTGTCCCAAAATCAAATGACGGACACTGCGAGTCATTTAGAATTTTCCGTTATTCATTTGTCCTAGGCGTCATTGAAGAGCGATCACACGGCCATTTTTTTCGTCATTTAAATGGCACTGAATTCATGTCATTTGGTGCGCTATTTTCCTAGTCATTTAAATGACGCTGCCAAAAATTGCGATCACACAGAGCGACATTTAAATAACTGCTTTGTAACAGGATTTTTACGTCAGAGCGCCATTTAAATGACTCGAAAAAATGGCCATGTAATCGTTACTTAAGGCATTTTGCAATATCAGATTTTATGTTTACGACCTGTCAATATATTAATTTTCTGTATATCGATTTGTCGGTCAGGGGCTTTAGATTTCAAGGCTTGGGAAGAACTCCGTCTTTCAGACACATTTTATTGTTTAAAAAATGTTTGTTATTTTTTAGATAGCAACTAGTTAGGGGTAGCTCCGCCGAACTAAGAACGACATATCTCCGCGCGAAGCTATGTCGTTTTCAAGCGACGTTTTAAAGCGACACATCTCCGCGGGGAGATATGTCGTTCTTAGTTCGCCGGAGATATGTCGTTTTAAATGCGAATATAAATTTAAATAAATTAAACTTCAGCTTCAGGCGCCTGCCAGACTGTTTCCTACAGACGCCTATCTGACAGTTTTTGGTATAGGCCCCTATTGTGAGTGTCGATAGTTGATCGTTGAGCGACAACTGTCGATCGACCGACAACTCTGATTGCCGATCACAGAATCGTTTGAGATCAAACTTACAGATCTAATCTTAGGTATTAGCCGAATAGTGCTCCTGGTGAAGATAGGTCAAAATCGGACAAAGGGGCGTGGCACCGCTCATCCAAAAAACATTCAAAATCGTATATCTCGAAAACCACAGAATCGATTGAGCTCAAACTTACAGATAATCTTAGGTATTGGCCGTAGAGTGCTCCTGTGAAGATTGGTGAAAATCTTACAAAGGGGCGTGGCACCTCCCATACAAAAAAAAAACATTCAAAATCGTATATGTATTTCGAAAACCACAGAATCAACTGAGCTGAAACTTACAGATAATCTTAGGTATTGGGCCAATAGTGCTCCTGTGAAGATGGGTGAAAATTGGACAAAAGGGGCGTGGCACCTCCAATACAAAAAAAATGAAAACATTGTCGCCCGTAAATAAATAAAATAAAAAAAGGCCTGGCGAAGCTGGCTGAGGTTCAGCTAGTGTTTAATATAAATGATTAACAGTTGGAGATATGACGTTTTTAAAACGACATAATTCCGCTCGAAGAGTGTACCGGGCGGAGATATGTCCGCGGAGAAATGTCGCTATGCCCCTAGTTAATGCAACATCGAGCTTGGATCCTTTTTGTCTTACCAGAATCTGCGGTGGGTTTTCCAGTTTTAATTAAATTTTGAACTTCCGAGCATAGGAAGGGGTTGAAGCTTATACTCCCCATTCCCACTTATTTGCTCAAACATTTTCTTTAAAAAAAAGCCGCCCCACCGATGTATATCGTTTTCATTCGACAGATTTAAAAATCTTCGACACGTGTCTCTGTTTATTTAAACCTTCAAGAAAAAAATTAAAAGGCTCCTCTACTTGTTCATTTTTATTTCACCCCTAACGGTATACATTTGACATTTTTTTGTGACAACTGTTTGCTTAATTAAGGATAAGCTGAATCGTTTCTTTTTTTTTATTACGTATACGTATTCCCGTTCAAATGCACATTAAACGAGCAACCCCAAGCAATCATTTTGGCAATATATTTCCATTATCTTTGAATTCCAGCCACAGTTTATAAATTAAAGAAATTCTGCAGACATTGCGAGAATTAAAAACGACCGCAATGGCTTTGCCATATTTTGTCCAATTCAAAAAAGTGTGTACTTTATGAGTCGAACAAATTCACATCTTAAATGACACGCTTTCCAACTTTTACTCTGTTTACTCGTGCCTTGACAGTCTCAAGGTGTGGGTTATAATAATATTTTTTCATGTTTCGAAAAAATATCAATGCGGACGACTGCGAAAAGATAAACACTGCCAATATATCCACACGGCATAATAAATTTAACATCATACGCATGTAATAAGCCATTTGGGTTTGTTTGGAATGCTTTTTTGTAATAACAAATTAATATCATCTACGAGTATAATGCTGCTGATCCAGAAAACTCAAAGTCAATATATTGCCTGCGGACGGCCGGCGCGGCGGCGGCGTTTGGCTTACTTTTCTTAAAATATCGTGTCCGACTTCCGTAAATTAAATGCAAAAGCCTTTGATTTGTTTGTTTATCAAATTTACTGCATACATTCAATGTGAGCATAGAAGCCCGCATTAGAACAAGAATTAGATCCTTACACGAAGATAGGCAAAGTCGCCCTTTTTCGATTCATATTAAAAAATCAATTCTGGAAAATTAACCCCGTAGTGCAGTTTTCATAATATATCTCCATGGATATGGGAACACCTGCGATGTTTGAAAAGAATGGATAGATGGGTATGGGTGTGTTAACTGGACATTCCCTTACTATCCTTTTATAGAGACGAAGACAAATTGCAAGAATCGGAAAAACATATGCTACCTACAAAATAATACAATAATATTAACGAGAAAGAGCACATCAGTTTTAGATGTAAGTAGGTACTTATTAAGGGTGTTTTTAAGAGCTTTATGATTTTAAACTGAAGTTGAAACATTTTATATTGGCCAAATTGTATCGCATTAAGGATGGAAACTTATTTCGGGCAATTGGCTACTTTATCCTGGATCTCGAATTTTATTTTTTTAACCCATAAACCGCACGAAACAGTGCATTGTTCGGGATCGGGATTCATCGGTAGCTTCTGAGCAGTTACATTCTGAGCGTTAAGGAAACGTATCTATAGTTTGATTCTAACATATCTGAGGATATCAGGATGGCTGGACAGCGTCGAGTAATCACTAGAAGAAGGGACACGAGGCTAACCATCACAATGGGTCCACAAGGACCTAAGTGTGGCACAGCAGGTTATACCTGCTCTGTCAACCCGTTAACACCTTTATAATAGGGGAGCCCACGATGCTAAATGTGGATTTACTCCAGTCGTGGGGACTTAATGGGTTTTAAAGATTAGATGGTGGAAAAGAAAAAAGGTTATGTCATGAACACCTTTTTAGTGGTGGGGGAACTTAGACAGGCGTTCAAAAATCTAAAAAAAAGAAAAAAGAATGTCACATATGGACATAGGAAGGTAGGTAGAAGTGGCGGTTTAGGCCACTAGGCCGTAATTAGCACTAAGATGTGCCGTTTTGTTACCACGACTCGCGTGACCTACTTTGTCCGGTCAGTACCTATATCCAGCCTATGGAGTTGAGAAAGCGGACAAAATCCTGTATCCCTTTTTTTTTAAAATACTTCTCCCGGTAAAGGCTTCAACAGCGCCCCGAGATGCTTGCAGTTGTCTGTTAGTTCTGCACTTAAATTGCTGCAAATTGTAGTTTTCTGCAAATATATCCCCAGGAAGCGAGTTCCGAAGTTTGATTGTCCTGAAACAGAAGGAGTTTTGGAAAGTTGATGTCCTCGCTGTTGTCAAGTGTACTGTATGGTCATGAGCATTAGCAGCCTGTCTTGTGGGGCGCCCAAAAGTTGCATTTCGAGGGATAATAGGCCCTAGCGAGGTATCCGTCGAAACGAAAAAATTCTCCGATTTCATACGAATCGGATGATTTTTTATTCGAGGTATACTTCGGAACAACTTTTCGGAACTTCTTTCCGACAAATATGCAACGCATACTGGCGTTTTGCGTTTCAGTGCGATTAAGTGCGTTTTTACTGATATTTTTGACAGTTTCATACAAATTTTCTTCCGATGCGCTCCGACAGGAATTTGTTGCGGAATTTGTTTACGATTTTTAGTGAAGTGTTGATAAATGAAAGCAATAAAGAAAAAACATTTTAAAAAAATTAATTGGAATGTAATTTGAGTCTCCGACGGAGTAGGTATGCGTTGCGGAGAAAATTCCGTTCCGACGGATACCTCGCTAGGGCCGAATGTCTTTGAGTTCCTCGGAACATCTACCATCGAAGTACCTATAGATGAAGCAGAGGTCAGCGACTTGTCTTCGGTGCACCAACGGTTGTAGATTCGATGTGACATGTGAGTGAAGGGTCTCCAATAAGTCGAACTGCTCGTCTCTGTATGCTGTCAAATAGGTTAAGTGAATGTTTTGGGGCCGAGTTCCATATATGGGAGCAATATTCCAGGCCTGGTCTAACCTGTGCTTTGTAGAGAAGGAGAAGTTGCTTGGGGCTAAAGTATACCTCTTTGCTCTAGGTAGCTTAAGGTATCCACCATATGTTAATCCCCCGCTCTTGCGTAAATCCCAAAATAGCTAGCGGGTAATAGGAGAACGTTGAAAAAAACTATAACCCCCAGTTTCACAGTTGAAGTTTTAAATATCTACACTTTTAGTGTAAACTTCAGTTCAACAATCAATTCGCTTTCACAGCTTTGTTTAAGCCTTGAACAGAATTCATTACGTAAATTAAGATAAACGACAGTACTCTGCCGTTTAAATTTAAACCGCCGATCACTTGACACAGTGACATTTTAATTTTAAAGCTGCCGACATTGTCAAAAACACAAATATTTGACGTTTGCGTGTTCTTTGAAAGAAAGGACAAGGAATGGTTTTGGAAAGTCGTATAGAAACAAAGTACCTACATACTTGTACAATACTGCCAAATTCTATTCATTAAATTTAGTTAAACTGCGTTCAATTGAACTGAAGTTCAGATTACATTATGAAACCGGACACTGTGAAACTGGGGATAATTCTAGACATACACCAAAATAGCCACTTTATCAGAAATGCTTGCATACATGCAGGCTGAATTGAAGAAAATCACTCTGAATTATTTTATTTCTCTACTAACCCTACCTGCCCGGCTTGTCTATCAGGACAACGCACTTCAACTCAAACAGCTCCCATGAGTGATGAGAAAAAATAAAACTTTAAAATTGCCCTTAAAATCGACCCACAAATGGGTATTTTTAAGCAATTATGAATACACCTATCATTTTTGAAAATTAGGGATTCTGTGTTGTAGGTATTATCAATTTGTTTATGAGAAATTTCCTTCGAAAATGGTTTCCGTTTAGATGTCCATCAGAAACTGTAATTGTTAATATTTTTTGCGCAAAATCATTTTTTTCAATTATGCATTTGTTTTACGAAAAGGCCATAATGAAAATCACATCCCAAAAATGGTCCCAAAAACGACGAAAGATGCGTGCATTTCGTTTTTCAAGTCAGAAGTAGAGACACATGGAAGTAGCTAGCAGCGGTTTCTTGAACGGACCTTAACTGCATTCGTAGAGAACTCTTTAGCTTAATCGAAGTCTCTGCTGTCAGTATAGTGACGTTTCTTTATCTGTATATTATACATACCATAGTTGAAAAGATGAAAATATTATTTTTTTTGTGAGGACATTGAAAACCACTGTCCTAAGAAATCGTTTCAACTCAGATGTTCAGAATCGGCATCCCTTTCATTCGTCCCAGAAAAAAGGAGTAAGAGAAAAGAATGGTTACGTAGAAGCTATCTACTTTAATAATAAATAAAATAATTTCTGTTTGTTAAAAAAAATTGTTTACTAAACATAAATCAAAATCTTAAAAGCTAAAATGTTTCTATTTACAAACAACCTACAATACACAGATGAATCACTACACATTCGCTACAGCATCAGTGAGGGCAGTTATGAGCTTCATTGCACATCTGTGCGATCGCTTCCTGCGGAGACGTTTGCAGGATATTTTTTTGTAATCCATTTTTTTTAAATGCTTTATCAGCTTGATAAGTTTTTTCCGGTACTCCTCTAGTTGTTCGATTTCGTTATGGATATGCTCATTTGCGGTATCATTTTCGCTGGATTCACTATCACTCTGTCGTAGTCTTGACCGGTTAATACGAATTATATCTTCAGTCAACGCCAATTTGGATGCACACCAGCTAATCAGTTCGCGTTCTTTTCTTTGCATATACTGCTGATAGAGGTAAATGTGAAAGTTATAGTTGATAGTATTATCAGCGCTTAAATCATCCATTTCATCATTGATATCCGGACAAATCTCATCCAAAGATGGCGATTCATAGACGTTGAGATGTACTGTGTTTCTTTTTATACAATTTCCCATATTTCTTGGAAGGTTTCTCTTGGTCTTCATGTATAAGAGATCCTTATTCTTCAAATGACTAATCAATACTAAAGAAAATCAAGTAACTTTGCACATATTTATACCTAATCGTTTTAGGGACGTTTCTGGGAAACAGTCTGCCTGGGTATGGTTGCACTCTTTAAGTCTTATGTATATCGAAAATTAAGAAAAAATTAGCAGAGGTAAATTATTCCACAGGTTTTCCAACCGAAGGTACCGTAATAAAAATTTATTAGAGGGAGCAGAGAGAGTGACACATGGAAAACGCTATACATCGTTACCAGGAAATATGTTGCGGATTAATATTTTTGTAACCAACTTTTACCTTTAAAGATTTTACCTAGTTCTTTGGAAATTGTCCATCTGGATATTGTTGTTAATTTTTAAAAACCCAATGACAGGCAGAAAAATAAAAATACCTAACCAAAGATATGTTCGCATTTAGAAGGAAAAACTAAATAACAAAATTGCCAAAAGGAGATAATTTGATTAAAAGACAGTTCTGGGTCTCAAATTTCCATTTTTATGCAAATTGTGTACTCAGTGAGTTTTACCTTTGAACTAACACGCGTGTTGAAAGGAGAAAACAGCATAAAAAAGGCAGCGGTATGATCCTGTGAAAACCACGATCAGCAAAAATCTGTGATCAGGCGGACTACTTCGAAACCGGAAAGCAGCGCCAGATTTTTGGCACCTCCTAATCTGACATTCGTAACTATCAGAATAGATGGTCATGGTATCCAATTTTAAGCAACTCCTGGAATTATATTCCATCAATCGCATTCTTAATCCAGACATACGAGCTACGAGCCAATTGTCGGGCTCGTAAGTTATATATAGATTTCGAGAGTAATCGAATCAGACAACCATTGTCGGGTCTCTTTTCGTCGATCCCTAGTGTCCTCGTACCCATGCAAGTCAGTATTACCTAATTTTTAGATGAACACTTATTGAGCTTAATTTTTTTAATGGAGAAGAGAATACCTAATGTACCGTCAAGTGGCAGGCCATCACCACTTGGTGTGTCTCGTGGACTAAACTCTCCCCACCAACGGCCTCAAATCCACCCTGGAACTGCTCTTTGCATTACTTCAGGGTGGTGCCGGTTTAGGTCCATGTATGGACTCCGTCTCGTGTGTCTTCTGTAGCCTAAGACGTTTGCGCTTGTGAACCCTGGGGGGTTCTCTCTCCGTTTGGGTCTTCTTCTCTCTTTTTGGTCCTGAGAATATTTTCTACAAAGGATTTGATTTGGCCCCAGTTCTGGCCACTCATTAACATCTTCCCGATTATATTGTGTGGAGTGATGGTACCGATGCTTCATTCCAGATCCCGCCTTTGATCCTCCCATCTACTGCAGGCGAAGAAAGTGTGGTTTGCGTCGTCTGCCAGAGTGTCCGCGTACTGTCAGGTTGGGCTGCTTGCTTTGCCGATCCTATGGAGGAAGGAGTTGAAATAACCGTGTACGGTAAGGAACTGTGTGATGAAGTAGCTCACTTCACCGTGTTTCCGATCATTCCACTCAGCCACATCTCTGATCAGTCTCGCCGTCCACCGGCCTCTGCTTTCCGAACGCCAACGTTCTTGACATTTCATTTTCGTGAGCTCTTTGGCCTCTTCCGTTGCCGTTTCCACTCCAGCTTCCGTCTTTTTGTCGTAAACGTACTTCTTTTCTGCCGCTAGGAAGTCTATTGGGGTCACCCCTGCGACAACAAGAACGGCTGGTTCCGACACGGTTCGGTAGGCGCTTGCTACGCGTAGGGCTCCGCGTCTCTGCACAGCTGCCATCTGCTTCCTGTACTTTTCCTGCCCAATTGCGTCTGCCCAAATCTCGCAACAGTAGAGGAGAATAGCATGCGTTATCGACATCAGGAGCCTTCGCTTGCTGGCCGTTGGACCGCATACATTCGCCATCAGCATACTCAGTGACGCAGTCACTTTCGACGCTCGTTCCGCTGCGTTCTTTATCTGGTGCCAGAATGTGAGTTTGGTGTTGATGGTCACACCCTTGAATACACATTCCAGTGCTAATGATGTTGTGATTTATGTCTTTTCCATGCATCTAATCACAGCCTGATTGTCCAGTATTATAAGGATATTTCTTCCTTCCAGCTGACTCTCAAGCAAGTATGCAGCCCAACGCCTGCAGCAAAGCAATAATTTCAGTCTGGTATACTGAAGTGTTTTTCCCGAGGCTAATGTGACGGTCTAGTTCCAGATCTTCTGAAAAGATACCGGCCCTCGCTCCGCCATCCATCATGGGTCCATCTGTGAAAATCACTATTTTGTCATTCCTCTGTTCTGAAAGTAATCCATTCTCAATACGAGTTTTGTGATTCCCCCTGGATAAACGGATAAACATAAAGGCATAAAAACAAGCTATATTTTTGAAAACCTGCACAAACTACATAATATGTTTGAAACGCCAAAAAATGGCAGAATTCATTGCACAAATAATGTGTAAAAGTTCTATGTCAAATTATTCGGAAACAAAAACACGTTTCGTTAAGTTTTGAAAAACTACATTCAGACTCCATTTTTAAATAATGTGCCCGTGAAAGGATTTCGCAAATAGAGCAATTAAATATTTTATAAATGCTGCAGTTATAAAATGAAAGAAACTTAAGTGTAAAAACGTATTGTTTTTGCTTTTTGTGTTAATAAGGTGTGTTTGTAAAATTACAACTGCTTGAATTGCGATTTTTGAAACAGAACCGCCATTATTGGATTCTTTGTTGAGTTGACTTTATTGACTTACCCCTCCATATTAATAAACAAATTTGCACAAATTAGTCAGCTAATAAACGCCAAATATCTAGATTAAATAATTTTGACTTAAATTTTGTGAAATCGGTTGAAATGATGTTCAATCTGCTATCCAGTACTTACTTTGCTGGAATAAATAGATAAATAATTTTGAAAATTCGAAAAATTCAGCAAAAGTTCGGCTGAAAGTGTGCAATAAAAATATGAACATTTTGTAAGTTAAAAATATCTTTTGCACCTATATACATCCCTATAGCTCGTATGATTGTGCATTATACTACATAATCCAAGTAAATAAATCATTATGGCTTCGGAAATACCTACCACTCATTTATTTTTGTTAGGCATTATTAAGTAACTGCTTAATAAACAGATGAACAAGTATACTTAATTTTGTACCTGCAATTTATTTATTTTTTAATTACTTGCACCATTTTCTAACGCTTTTGTCATAATCACTTTACCTAGACATCTTGTAAGGTACCTATGTAAATACTTAGAAAATGCGCACAACTCGTGGGTCCTTATAAAACGCAATATAAATTGGTCACACAAAATTTCTCAGGTACTTTTTAATGCGGTCATAATTACCTGGTATTAGGATGCAATTATTCTCCCATAAATGCAGACGCGTCGTACATGCAATAAAATCTAGCGAAACAAAAAGGATAAAAGAAGATATTTACCTGAGAATCTCTTGCGTACCTGTACGCACAAACCCGTATATAAGATGAAAGTTAAAATGTCACTTAATCACTAACATTCAACACCGTGAACAATTCAGATCGCTTCAATTGAGCTCCGAAGATTTCAAATATAATAATTTGCAAAGAGGATTTTAGCGCAAACATAAAATGGATACAATTTCCGCTGATAAAATTGACAGCCGCGATCCGCACAACTACTTCGGGAGATTGGGCGTCGATACTCAAGAACAATTCCGTATACCCTG
Source organism: Cheilosia soror (assembly GCA_949372485.1). Lineage (NCBI taxonomy): Eukaryota > Metazoa > Arthropoda > Insecta > Diptera > Syrphidae > Cheilosia > Cheilosia soror. Next base: position 126,841,880 of record OX443561.1, read on the forward strand.
GCGAAGAGTCAACTTGGGCAATGAAATTCGTGAGCTACACATTATGAACGATGCTCGAGTTATACCACCCTCAACTACAGGCTATTTCAACAAACGACTCCTTTGCAGACTCATCGACGATATCTTGGACGTGCAGAGACCCCTCCGGTATCAGCCTGAGAGAATAAAACGTCGGTTGTTCCTCAACTCCAGGGCAACGCCACACAAATCAACGATTACACGTAAAAATAAATCGCAGCTCTCAACAGCTTACAAGTTCCGCTGCATACGCTCCAAAATCGGCTATCGAAGAATCAAAAAGAATTACCTGGACGAAGCTCGCATTACAGTTGCTGCCCAGGTGAAAAAAGAGAAACAAGAAAAGCGATGCCAATCGTCCTCATCTACCGACTCCACAGATTCGCCAAACAGTAAACGATTTCGCGTCAGCGAGTGGACAGATCCGAATGGGGTACTCCATGTAAGAACTGACGATGGAATGTTTCCGATTTCACCGAACACACTCGCCAAGGTTTGCAAATTTCACGAAAAAATGGTCAGGCAACATCCGTCGAAGGTTCGTTCCGAATATGAGCAACTCAAACGCAATCTCAATACAGAAGCTTGTCGCTTGAGTCGTCGTGTTAACAAGCTTGCTGGCCTGATTTTAGATGAACAGTATCGTGAGCGAATGGACACCAATGGTAAGGTAACCGAGGAGTCTATGCGATCTGTTCATTATTTGAAAGCACTACTTGAAATTATTAATGGAGCGGTATAGAAAAGAAACAACAAGGTTTTGCAAATATGTACTTCCAATTTTATTTTGTAATTAATTTTGTATATATACCTACGTTTTGTACATAAAATGGAAACAAAAAAAATTAAAAAAAAATAATAAAAAAAAGCTTTTAACTCTAAGCCAACGATTTTTGTTTTACTTTAATTTACTCTTCGAATAAATGGTGGACCAACGCTGCATCCGCAGTACTGCAGATGAAACAGATCAATTTTCATGTAGATATCGCCACAATTAAGTCTTACGATGTCACAGTAGAGAATTTTTCTATATAAAATGAATTGAATACAACAGGAGTTCCCTAACTGTGCATTGCGACGCCCTGGGGTGGCAATGCATCCATAAAAAGCTGTTTGGTGCGCATTTTAGACCGGCGGTGGCGTCATTGCTCCGTACTTTTCCATGACGTTGGTAAGGCCAATACCATCAACGGCGAGTACTACAGAACGATGCTGTTAACATGTGGTTCCAGCAAGATGTGGCTATGGGTCACTCAGCTGCAGGGTATGGTTGTCTGATCTCTATCAGAGGTGACGTGAATTGGCCACCAAGATCGTGCGATTTAACCTCGCTAAATTTTTCTTGTGGCGTTGCCTGAAGTCCCAGCTCAATGCGAATAAACCGCAATCGACCGATGTCCTTAAACCAACATAACCAATGCCAAAATTAAGTCGGATCTATGCGGCAGATTGGACCACTCGGATCTGTGACAACGTGAGAAGCTGCCGCGGACATTTGGGCATGGTGTTATATTCCATACAAAAATGGCATACATGGGATTCGTTAATACGTTGCACACAGCTTGTTTTATTCCATTTCAATGTTCACCAATCCTCATTGAAAACCCCTATAGAGAATCTTCAGTACCTAAGCTCAGGCTCAGCTTATATTCACATATCTGTGCTTTGTTCCGTTGTGGGCTTTCAGAAGGGCGTCGCAAAAATATTATAACCTTTATAGGGAGTCGCAGTATGGAAAAGTTTGGGAACCCCTGGAATACAACAAACTTAAGTTGAAGGTTAAAAATAATTTAAGGTCCATAGTGTATTCCAATATTGCTGCGCAGTGGATTCTGCACATGTGTTTTGGACATTATTTTTATAAGCTTTTATTTACCATAATTAAAAATACAAATTTTTGTCTTACCATATTTCTAAATATATAAACACATTTTTTTATTTTAGTCTAAGAGCCTGCAGTAATTTTTTTTCCTACCTTTTAGGAAAAATTGGCGCGGTTGCATTAATTATTCAAAATTGGGAATTTTAACGCACTTCCACTGCGTCTGGCAGGACCTTGGCGACACCTAAAACATCTTGGATCCATGTATTTGTACTGAGGGGACCATCCTCTATTATTTGGTAGTACATTCAAGCGGTTGCACTAATTATTCCTGTTTTGAATCATTCAATGTACATATGGACCCTTTAGCTGACATTAGCGCTGCCAGACGGGCATATTTGAAATCTTGGGCATCAGAGCAACGTATTTATGTAAAATTCATACGGTTGCCTTTCACGTCAAAAATTTACTGCGGGCTCTCGTTCTATTTTAATTGGTAAGTTCTAAAGAATTTTATTTCAGTCTATGTATTCTCTTTTCAAGTTTAGTTGAACATAGCAAAAGCCTCCCCCATAATTGTCCATAAATCTCTGTTTTCTGCGTCCTGGTACCAATAGCCCGTGCTACAAACATGCCCGATTTGCAAACCCGAAAAACGTACTAATCCACACCCTACGTCCATCAACCACTCTGCCCGCGGGACTGCCGACCGTTGCGTTGGGTAGGTATTACTTCGCTGGGCTGGTTAGCAACTCATGCTAAATAGATACTATGTGTCCGCCATTTAGGCTCTTCTAAGTCGCTGAAGTCTTCTTAATTCAAGCATACCTCCAGCCAGTCATCTTCTGACCTCAAAATTATGGCTTATTCAACTTTGGGGATTTGGTAAGTTCGCTCTTCCCTCTGGAAAGCGCCTACAATGGAACATTGCGTGTTCCGTATCTTCTTCTTTGTTTGGGAATACGGGAAAAAAGGCGAGCTATCGTGACCAAATCTGTAAAGGTATTTCCGCCGTGCCCGTTTGTTCTTTTTGTCCAGACCTCGATGGTATCGTCAGTTTGTGGGTCCATCTGCCGTTTGTCATCTTATCCCAGCTGGCTTGATGTAGTGCCATCGATGTCTCCCTCTCTTCTACTTTGACCCTTCTATTAGGGACCTTTTGCCGTTAGCTGTTTGGCTAAGGTAGACCCTTTGCATCTCGCTGGCAAGAATGTCGATGGGGATCATTCCCGAAATCCGCTTATTCTTCTTATTGCGCAGAGCCTGTATGCTGACGAGAGCTTTCTCCTTGCTTACTTTGTTTTTAGAGCCCTCGCACAGATCGGTGCAGTGTATGTGTGGCAGCATCCGGGCAAGAGCTGCTTGCATCTGTGAGGCGATGTGCGCTTTAAACTTTAGCCTGTTGTGGAGCATTATTCCTAGGTACATTAGAGACTCCTTAGACCTAATGGTTTGGTTCCCAACCCGAAAATTAGCAAATTCCACAGACTTTCGGCTGGTTATCAAGACAGCCTACGTCTTGTGGTCAGCTAGCTCTAAGCCGGCAGACTCCAGTCATTTTTTGATGCTGGCAACTGCTTCATCCTTAGCGGACTCTATCTCGTGAATGTGTTTGGCCACAGTTACCACAACAATATCGTCAGCAAAACCGATCACCTTAACTACTTGAGGCAGCGTTAGTCTCAGGACCCCGTCATACATTATATTTCACAGGAGAGGTCCAAGAACAGAGCCTTGTGTTACTCCCGCGGTAACGTTGTAGTACTTAACTCCATTGTTAGTCTGATACCATAACTTTCTATCGGTAAAATCATTTGCAACTATGTTCTGCAGGTACACTACGGCTTCCATTATGACCAGCGATCTCCTAATGCATGACAAGTTCGCCGAGTTAAAGGCATGGTAACACTTAGCTCATGTCTGATTTGACAGATAATTAGTTTTATCCTTCCGCTCAACGAATATGGTTGTGTATACCACAAACCAGTGAGAATAGACCGTCGACTCCTCCCACATAACGGACTTTGCTTACAAGCTGCCGGCGGGCCCAGGATTTTTCATGTATTGTTGCTGTACAAAATCAAAGGAGCGCCATTAATGCACGCATACTTGAAAAATCCTAGGCCCATGGTATAGCATGGAAAATCATTGCCGCCATTAATTTTGACATATACTATACACGTATTCACAGACAGGGTAATTTTTTCCGGGGGGAATCGGGTAGGTGTACGGGAAGTCGGCGGTCTATTCTTACTGGATTGTGGTGTATACGCTTGAACAACGCTGGGAAATATTGCGACATTACTTTGAAGATCATGGTAATGTTGCAGAATGTGTGCGAAAATTGCGTACGGATTTTGGAAGAAGAGAAGCACCGTCAGCTCCGTATGTTCGTTATCTTGTGAAAAAAGTGAAAGAAACTGGCAGGCATCCTCATCGATAAACCAAAGCGTGAAAAGCCAAAAACAGTGCGTACACCCGAGAAAATTGCTGCTGTTGCAGAAAGTGTGCGTGAAGCGCCATCAACATCAATTCACCGTCGTTCTCAACAGTTGAACATTTCGGAGACATCATTGAGACGAATTTTGCAATTGGTTCAGGAGTTGAAGCCAACTGACCATCCAATGCGTTTTCGCTTCGCTAAGTGGGCCTGCGATCGACTTAGAGAAGATGCCGATTTTGCCAAAAAAATCATATTTTTAGATGAAGCTCATTTTGATCTTGGCGGGCATGTAAACAAGCAAAATTGTCGCATTTGGGGCACAGAAAACCCGGGCGCATACATTGAAAAGCCGATATACCCAAAACGAGTCACTGTTTGGTGCGGATTTTGGTCCAGAGTCATAATTGGGCCATTTTTCTTCGAAAATGAGCAAGGAGTGGCCGTTGCAATCAATGGCGATCGTTATCGGGCCATATGTTGAACGAATTTTTGTTCACAAAAATTGAAGAGGAGGATATTGGCAACATTTGGTTTCAATAGGACGGCGCTACATGCCACACAGCCGAAGCTACACTCGATATTTTGCGCCCTGTTTTTGAAGATCGCATTATCAGTCGCAGAGCTGATGTCGTTTGGCCACCGCGGAGCTGATATTTGACACCGTTGGACTATTTGTGGGGTGGGACTATTTGTGGGGTGCCGTAAAAGATAAGTGTTACGCCAACATGCCAGAGACAATTGACGCTTTAAAGGACAATATTCGTGAATCCATTGGTGAAATACAGCTGCACACAATCGATAATGTGCTTAAAAATTGGACCGATCGTGTAGGCTACTGCATGGCCAGCCGAGGCAGCCATTTGAATGAAATTATTTCCCATTATTAACCGGAAGGATTGTACTTTCAAATAAAAAAGAAATTTGAGAAAATATTCAGTAAATATTAAAGTTATTTGGCGGACCCTTTACTTCACGGAGCCTATAGCATGATGTGGTGGTATCGCACCAGGCGACATGGGAATGGTTCCCGTCTCAGAATATATTACACGATGGTGGGACTAGATTCAACCAAGGCTGCAGAATTCAAATGCAAAGAAAGCAATTTTAAACAAAGCATGTGTGTTAGAAGTAGAAACTCGGCCAGAAATAGTCCCTTGTGATTTACATTTTTCGAAAATGCCATTTCATACACCCCGATAGTATTCGATTATGAAATTGCATGTAAGAGAGTTTACAGCTCAATTCGGTAACCCACTTCTTTAAACAGAGCTCATAATGCTCGTACGTGACAACTTAGTGTACGTGTTATGGACCATGTGGAAGCTATAGTTATAGAACGTCAACATTCTCTTTCGACTGGAACAAATTAAACCATCAAGGATATAGAAATAAGGACGACGCCGATAAGTGCAACCGGAATACCAGAAGAAACATTAAATGATTTTCTCTATGCTGAAAAATGTGGGGACAATTTTATAATTTACACCCACCCTACCCTACTAAGGGCAGAGACAGCATCATGTCGTTGATGCTAAAGTGACTTAAAAAATGTCATACTCATAGTTTTATTTAATTTTGCTCTACCATTCCATATGAAATGTGTCCTCGCATAGGGGGCATCGCAGAGTCAGAGATTCTAAACGAACTTTGAGGCTATACGCCATGTGACGGTTAAGCACGACATGAAAGTAATTTCACTTGTATATCATTTGATGAGAGACTATGAATGGATGTAGAAAGGCATTTTGGTATTTACAAAACATTACCAAGTTAAATTGCTATTGGCAGGACGAGGATCCGGGATATTTCCTGTATAGGGACATAATGAAAACGGAGCAGCAACTATTTGCGAATTAATATATTTTTAAAAGTGAATCGTTTTAATTTTGCTTCCATAAATTGATGGATGTACAATGTACATTCTATGTTAATTGAGCCAAGATAAAAGGATCCTATTCAAATAAATAACTGACATTCAAAGCCGAAAAAAATGTGAACCTATTCACATACCTACCTATATGTTTTTTACCGAAGGTTCCTGATGGCAGTATATTTCATATTGACAAGGTGTCTGGTAGATATAGTTCGAAACACTGCTGGTAAACTCTGTTCGCAGTAGACAGATTCTTAACAGCTTCTTCTTTGGTGAACTAGAAGATCTAGAGAACGTGGATCTTAAGGAACTCCTGTGATTCATACTTAAAACGGGGTGGTTCCAGTAGGTAAACAAGCTCCACGCCTTCGGTTACTCTTAGGGGAAGCTGGATAATCTGGATACAAAGAGCTTATGAATACGCGCAATTAATACTAAATCTAGGTGGCACAAATAAAAAGCGGTAAATCTTTTCTCCAACAAGTATGCAATGGATGGTTCGAGTGACTGGACACAATGGATCCAACTGATGGTCTATGTGAAGGTGAAGCTGTGGCAGCCGCCACAAGAGCACCCGTTTCTACCTGCCTATACCTATGAATGAGTATAGAAGGTCTGTATACTGATAGTCTCTAAAATGATATTAATCAAAGGGTAGTATTTTTCTATATAGAGATCATCTTAAAGCGGCAGATATGGCTGTAGAGATGTTTTTTCCTCGTTTCAAATCCACTTATCTAAAATTAAGCGCATCTCAAATGTTTCTCTCCACCAACTTGCTATATGTTCGCTTAATTTTGGCAGTTCAAATCTTAGAGGTAAAACAAGACCGCTTAGTACGGGAGTGGAGAACTTCACACTGCTCAGCTTAAACTGCTCTCCTTAATTTTATCTTTGGAGACAATTATGTAAGGGGCCGAATTTAAGCGCGAACAGCCAATACCAGCTTTTAAGAGTTACGTGCTGATTGAACTTGAAGCATTCTGAGAAACTCACTCCTAAATATTTGACCTATTGCTTACCGAATATGTATAGTATGTTTATTAAGTGCGGAGGTTACGAGGTTAAGAGGAGCAGTGAATGATTTCACGGAACTTCCAGATGAAATGTGTTTTTTAGTATGTTTATTTTTTGATTTTAAGAAAGTTCAATCTGTCCAATAGATTTATTACAAATGTCCGGCTTAATGAAGGAGCTGTTTTGTATGTAATTTTGTTTAAACAAAATGCATCCGTCATTTTTCAAGATTACCTACTAGAAAAGTTACCTAACGTTTTTGGAAATTGTTCTCTTTGATTAGATAATTTATCCCCACCATAGCCATATTGACAACCTTTTTATTTTTACTATAAAAGTAAAGGAACATTCTGTCTGAATGACGTAAGACAGCTGCAAAGTGCAAAGCACAAACCAGTAGAATTCCCCGGAAAACATTACCCTGTCTGTGAATACGTGTAAATGTCAAAATTAATGGCGTGAATGATTTTCCATGCTATACCATGGGTCTAGGATTTTTCAAGTATGCGTGCGTTAATGGCGCTTCTTTGATTTTGTACAGCACCAATAATACATGAAAAATCCTGGGCCCGCCGGCAGCTTGTAGGCAAAATCCGTTATGTGGGAGGAGTCGGCGGTCTATTCTTATGTCGTTTTTTATTGGGCAAAAAGAAGCGTCCTGGAGCGTTCGGAATCAAGAAAATCACTTCTGAAACCGTTCCATTGCCACAAAAAATACTCTTCTGTTGATTCTGAGGAGAGAATTTCGCCTCTCGATTTGAAGTCAGAATCCACTCAAGAAGCACTAAAACAAGTGAATTTTATGTATTTTATACAATCCAGCTGGCAGCAGCCATACAATAATTTTTGACGTTTTACCAATGCGTGAGTGTAGTCGCCCAGAAGCAGTTTTCTTGCTCCATTGGATTTCGGAATGAGTGAATCCCCGAGTGAAACCAATGGAAAACGACATTTCTGGTTTGTGGTGCAAAGATTATTACTGAGAATATTTGTGTAAATCTCGATCTCCAAAAGGTGATTTTAAAAAAATTGATTTTTTGTCCCAATGGAAAACACATTAAAAATTAAAATACTGTACTGCCAGCAGCCAACTTTTTGTTGATATAAACATTTAAGCCATTTAAGCACTGGGGGCTTATTCCTAAATGAGCGGCGGATTGCTTTTCATAGCGGATTGGTATTTTTATATTTCCAAAAGCGATTCGATCCATTCAGCTTTTGGAAATACAAAAATACCAATCCGCCGCGCATTTGGGAATAAGCCACCTGTATGTTTATTTTTAACTTTCTCGTATACGTATCTATCCATATCCATCCATCCATACTACTTATAAAATGCAACGTCCGTCTGTTCGTTTCTCCATAACTCGAGAACCATTCGTCCGATTTTCATTATTCTTTTTCTGATTTATAGATGTGTGCCCAACTTAGTCCGTAGGGTAGGTGAGAATTGCTCAGGAGTAAAGGAGTCGCGGGGAATAAGGGGGGTCTCACGAACCTTTAGCCGTATGAACTTGAAAGTTTGTGTGTTGATAGATAAATCAAAATAATTACATGCCTCATTCACCGTTTTTCAAAATTCGTCCTATAAGGGTTGAAAAACGTTTGCACCCTACTTTTCTATTTCGACCTTACTACGCTCAACTTGCCATTAAACTCATAAATCTACTTATGTCATTTCAAGAAATGCTTTTATTTGTTAGCCAATACTTCACCGAGTATTTTGATCTAAAATTCATCTTTCTGGTCCATCCAGAGGGTGAGATATAATAAATTGAAAATAGATCTTAATTGGTCAAGTGCGAAAAAAATGATTTCTCGATTGCAGTTGTGCTTAGGGGCAGTTTTATATTGCGTTCCCAAAATAGAATATGATTACTCTCTCGACTGGTATTCAGAATGCACATTGTACGTACATACTCATGTATGGCGTAATTGAATTTGATGTAGGCAATGAATATGCATAAAACAAACTAAATATGTATATATGTAAATCTACGTATCTACGTACATATAAGAGGTTTGTGGTGCGTTAGTGATGGATACATACCTATATATCTACATATATGGATTTGCAGCTATGGAAAGTGTAACGATATGATCGCGTAGTATGAATAATTAGATCATACCTGTGACGAGTTTTTATTTATGTGAAATCTTATGTCCATTGACTTAGGACTTTCGGAGCAGTACAGGTTACGTAACGACTAAGTTGACGAAGGGGGAGGGGTAAAGGGGTGGTAGGGACAAACTCTCTGGAACTATTTGGCCGAATTTTTTCAAGATTGTACCGGCTACATCCTCCGGATCAGTATAGGTTAGTTAGAGTGTGGATGGAGGAAGGGGAAACAGGGGTATAGGGGTTATCTTCAGAACTACTCGGCCATTGACCTCCGACAGCCACGTCTTTTACATGGACTATATATTGAATGTTTGCGTGTGAGCTGTAGGCGTAATATGTTTATAGCTACTTGCGCCCTTTAAATAAATAACATGTATGTATAGTTTATGAAAAGACAAAGCGATCAAATATTTTGTAAGCTTAAAAAGAAGACAAAATATAAACAAGTAAAAGTTTTACCATCGGCCTGGCCGATGCTTTGATACCCTCCACTGTATGTACTGGTAAAGGTACACGCATGTGTCTAATATTGGCTTTGTATGGGAGGTAATAGAACTACTTGACCGACATGGACCATTTTTAACAAAAACCTGAAGTCCATAAATATAAGACCTCTCATTAAATTTCAGTTGCCTAAGTCGATTCGTTCGGACGCTATCGTGATTTCAACAGACAGAGAGAGACGTGGATCTAAAAGTGGTTTTGTACAATGGACCAGTAGTTGTGTCTGAGTGCTCCATCGTAACAACCTCCGTAGGGAAGGTACCAAAACTACTTGACCGACGTAGCCCATTTTCCATACTGGCGACGGTAAAAAGAAGTCGTTTCACAAAATTTGTTTCGCCTACGTCAATTCGTTTGGACGCTATCGTGCTTTCAACAGACAGACGGACGGACATGGCTAAATCGATTCAGAATGTGATCCTGATTCAGAATATTATATACGTTATAGGGTCTCCGGTGAATCCTTCTTGGCGTTACAAACGTAAAAACAAAGTGAATATACCTTCCTGTGGAGGGTATAACAAACGTGCATTTATATGATAGCTGAAATAAATTTGAATTTAATTTAATAGAAAAGAAACCAGCGGGCGGAGCCGCGGGCGTTGCTAGTACTACTTATAAAATGCAACGTCCGTCTGTTCGTTTCTCCATAACTCGAGAACCATTCGTCCGATTGTCATGATTCTTTTTCTGATTTATAGATGTGTGGCCAACTTAGTCCGTAGGGTGGGTGAGAATTGCTCAGGAGTAAAGGCGTCGCGGGGAATAAGGGGGGTCTCACGAACCGTTAGCCGTATGAACTTGAAAGTTTGTACGTTGATAGATAAATCAAAATAATTACATGCCTCATTCATCGTTTTTCAAAATTCGACCTATAAGGGTTGAAAAACGTTTGCACCCTACTTTTCTATTTCGGCCTTACTACGCTCAACTTGCCATTATACTCATAAATCTACGTATGTCATTTCAAGAAATGCTTTTATTTGTTAGCCAATACTTTACCGAGTATTTTGAGCTAAAATGCATCTTTCTGGTCCATCCAGCGGGTGAGATATAATAAATTAAAAATAGATCTTATTTGGTCAAGTGCGAAAAAAATGATTTCTCGATTGCAGTTGTGCTTAGGGGTAGTTTTATATTGCGTTCCCAAAATAGAATATGATTACTCGCAAGACTGGCATTCAGAATGCACATTGTACGTACATACTCATGTATGGCGTAGTTGAATTTGATGTAGGCAATGGATATGCATTAAACAAACTAAATATGTATATATGTACGTCTACGTACATATAAGAGGTTTGTGGTGCGTAAGTGATAGATACATATCTACATATATGAATTTGAGATCTGCAGCAATGGAAAGTGTAACGATATGATCGCGTAGTATAAATAATTACATCATACCTGTGACGAGTTTTTATTTATGTGAAATCTTATGTCTGTTGACTTAGGACTTTCGGATCAGTACAGGTTACGTAAGGACTAAGTTGGCGACGGAGGAAGGGTGAAGGGGTGGTAGGGACTAACTCCGGAACTATTTGGTCGATTTTAAAAATTCTTTCAAGATTGTACCGGCTACATCCTCCGGATCAGTATAGGTTAGTTAGGGTGTGGATGGGGGAAGGGGAAACGGGGGTATAGGGGCTATCTTCGGAACTACTCGGCCATTGCCAGAGTTCACCTCCTACAGCCACGTCTTTCACATGGACAGCTATATATTATAGACTTGAACGGATAATTCGTAAGAGGTCTATTTTCTTTTAGGGTGAACTCAGGCATACGTCTTACGTTGTTGCATGCCGATATTGAATTGAACAATCTCTAACACACCACTCATATGCCCAAGCTACCACTTATTATTTTCTGTTACTACTAAAGTGCGTTCGTACTGACGTTCTCATGGATTCTTGGGAGTTAAATATTTGTAGGTTTACATTCGGCCATCCGACATTACACTGTCCACAGTGTGATTCCGGTTGTTACTCTTCGTCCTACTTACTTTCTGTGTCTACAGATGAATAGTGGACCATTTTGTAGTTCACTATATTATTATACTTATGTATTTATTTATTTTTACCTTGCCTACCAAATCCCATTATTAGAAAAAATCAGTTCATCTTCACAATGGAAGGAATCGTTTCATCTTCACGATAGAAGGAATCGTTGCATCTTCACCTCAGAAGGAATCGTTTCATCTTCACCATAGAAGGAATCGTTTCATCTTCACCTCAGAAGGAATCGTTTCATCTTCACCATAGAAGGTATCGTTTCATCTTCGCCATGGAAGGAATCGTTTCATCTTCACTGTAGAAGGAATCATTTCATCTTCAGCTTAGAAGGAACTGTTTCATCTTCATCACGAAAGGAATCATTTATTTTTCCTATAGATGGCGCTTTTAGATTTCAAGCAAAGTAATAATATCCACATATGTAAATATTAGTGCCAAACCTGCTGTTTCTTTTTTTTGTTTTTTTTTACCCAACCTTCAGCTTTCTATACCTACCAACTCCAACGAACGACCTGAAATTCAGTAACTCAGTTTTCTTTTTCTAAAAATAATCAAGTTTGCCTTTTTTCAAATTTATTCTGAACCATAAAAAAAAAAGCAACGAAAATAATAATTATAATTTCATATTACATCTACGGCATTTGAAACTTATGTAGTAGGCTTTGCTTGCAGTACTTTTTCAAAAGCATAATACAAAATAAAAAAATTGAGTTCTGTCATAATCAAAAAAAAAAAATTAATGAAATTAAAATAACGTATAATACAAACAAAATTCAGTTTCTGCCATAATTGAGTATAGTTAATGCGTTTTTGTTAAATTTGTTTAATTCTCGGTGTGGTTCTCGGTATCGAATGTCGCGTTCGTGTTATCGTGTTGTTCTTCTTCTGGCAGTTCTTCCCAATCGGACAAGCGAAAGTCGTGAAGTTTTCCCCACGGTTTAATATGATCGGCAGAATGGACGGATTCGTAACGTCTCGAACTGACGTTAGTTGATGCTGTATCTGCTATCACGTATCGGTCGTTTGGGAGAATCTGTTTAACCTCGTAGGGCCCCTTAAATCGCGGCAGGAGCTTTCGTGACTGTCCCGTAGAAGGATGTTCTGCTTTGATGAGAACTAGGTCCCCAACTGTGTATGTTTGTGGACTTCGATGAACGGCATTAAATTTGTCTGCTTGTGTGGATTGTAACTGCTCCATTCGCTGCAAAGCTTTTTCGCGAATCTCAGAAAGGGGAATATTTTCCTCGTTATCGTCGGAGTCATCTTCCTGAAGAACGATATTGAGATGATTCGCTAAACAGTTTCTGGGCTTGAAATCGAACATTAGTTCCTGAGGACTACGATTAGTGATTCTATGTTTTAAACAATTCAGACCCCATTGCACTGCCGATAAGTGCTCTTGCCAATCCCTTCCGTCTTGTCTTGTCGTCATGCTTGAGATTGCAGTACCTACAGTTCGGAAATACCTCTCGATCTGCCCGTTTGCCCTTGGCGTTCGCACCGCATTAAGAATATGGCGAATTCCATTATCTTCGCAGAAGGTTTTAAACATTCTGGAAGTAAATGCAGTACCTCTATCGCTAATTATTTGTGTAGGAGTTCCGAAAAACTGTGCTACTTCCTCCAATGTCCGCACAACAGCATTAGTGGATGTGTTTCTTACAGCGCGCAATATTATGAACTTAGTGAATGCATCGATAACCCCTAATATATAAATGTTTCCCTTTGTACTCTTGGGCAATGGGCCTAAGTGGTCTATGTGTATTGTATGAAATGGTGTCGGGTGCTTGCTTATAGGATGTATCTTATAGCGTGTCTCGTCTTTGGATTTTTTATTGTAAAAGCATGGAATACAGCTATTTAAGTATTTTAGAACTGTGTGGCGCATTCTGGGAAACCAGTATCTTTTGCGTATCTCTTCTAAAGTCTTATCTAGGCCACAGTGGCCAATGTCATCATGTGAAGATTTTATTATTCGCCAACGAACTCCTTGCGGTACAAAGAAACGGTGGCCATCCGAAGTTTTTCGATAGATACGCCCGGACTTAATTATATAATTGTTTTCGATGTCTTTTCTTTTGTGATTTTTTGTATCAGAGTTGGAAAGGGTATTGCAAATTTCGGTGAGGTGACTATCCTGTAACTGCATGGTTGAGACCCAATCATTTTCTTGCATTCCGATTATATTAACATTTAAACCAACTTCTTCGACTTCCACAGATGCACCTGTGGGATTCCGGCTGAGGGCATCAGCGTGTAACATTTGAGAAGCTGGTCTGTATTCCAGTGCAAAATCGAAGTCTTGTATTTTTAACCACCACCTAGCTATCCTGGGAACTAGGTCTCTTTTGTTTTGTGTGAGTTTAAGTGAATTGCAGTCGGTGTATATGGTAAATTTTTTTCCTAGTAAGTAATATCGAAATCTTTGAAGGCTTTCAACAACGGCCAGTGCTTCCAGTTCGTAACTGTGGTACTTCTTCTCCAATTCTGTTGTCGCTCGACTGAAAAAGGAAACTGCTTTTCTCTCCCGTCCTTCAAGTTGAATAAGGACGCCAGCGAGGCCGGAAGAACAAGCATCGGTGTGAAGCTGATGGTTTCTTAAAGGATTATATATTGTCAGAATCGGTGATGTAGATAATTTCTGTTTTAATTGATCAAACGCTGCTTGCTCAATTGGTGTCCAAATAAAGGCTGCCTCCTTCTTGAGAAGCGCGTTAAGGGGTGCAGCGACAGTGGCATAGTTCGGAACAAATCGTCGGAAATAGCCCGACAACCCTAGGAACTGCTTTACATGCTTTGTTTCGCTGGGAACAGGAAACGATTTAACTGCTTCCGCTTTTGCAGTTCCTGGTTTTATGCCTTCAGCACTGATTTCGTGTCCCAGGAAAGTTATGGTATCGGAAAAAAAACTACATTTCTTTAAATTAAGGGTAAGGTTGGCTTCTCTTAATACTTCGAGCAGATTTTTAAGAATTGCAAGGACAGTTTTTGTGGTTTCAGCAAATATGACAATGTCGTCCATATAGATAGATATGTTACCGCGGGGTAGCTTACGCGTTATCATATTCATTAGACGAAGAAATATTGCTGGTGCGTTGGTTAATCCAAAGGGGCCTCTTTTGTGTTGGTACTGACCTTGAGGAGTTACAAAAGAAGTTAAGTGTCTTGAACTTTCGGCCACTGGAATTTGATGGTAACCACTCAATAAGTCTAATATAATAAAGACGCGAGCATTAGCCATAGAATTAATTAATTCTTCTATGTTAGGTGTAGGAAAGTTCTCTCGGACTGTTATCGAGTTGATTTGTCTATAATCAACGACCATTCTATATGTACCATTTTTCTTTTTAATCAGCAATGCCGGACTCGCGTATTCTGAATTGGATTCTTCAATGATGTCGTGTTCTAGGAGTTCGTTGACTATAGAGTTCAGATGCTCTACTTCATGGTATGCTACTCGATAAGGCTTGTAGCGAATTATTTTATTCTCCCTAAGTGTAATGGCCATTGTCGCTTTATCTGTTTTTCCGAGTTCCTTGAGGTTGAGGGCTACACAGTCTCTGTAGTTGTTTAAGGTAGTAATTAAATTTTCTTTGTCGTCGTCTGTATATGGAAAGTTACCTATTTGAATATCATTTAACTGAATTATTGAGAGATTTGTAGGGTTTTGTTTATTTGAACGCAATTCCGCTGTTTCTAGTCAAAAGTTTAAATTAGATGTTTCGTCATCTATGTTCTTTATTAGGAGACTGCCATATCTTTTTATTAGGCACACATTAGGAGAATCAAGGAAATTGCGGCCAAGGATCATAGGAACATCTTGCGCCGAATTATCGACGACTAGTATTTCTATTGGCATTGTAACTTCACCGGCACAAACGCTTTTTGTCATTTTCCCTATTGCTTGAGCTGAGCCCTGTCCGAATCCATTCAACTTGGTTTTGCACGGCTGCATTTCCCAGTCATTTTTAGTTACTTCTGCCATAGTAAGAGTGGTACAGTCACTTCCTAGATCTAAAAATGATTTAATCGGCTTAGTATCTACCACTACCTCTTTCAAAAGTCCACTGTCATCCCCGGACTGAAGTACGCGACGGATTTTTCTAGCAGGTTCATCCTGCGAATTGTATGTCCTAGTGGCAGCTTGTCGGCGCTCAACCTTACAGTCATAAGCAATGTGTCCTAGCTTGTTACAGTTATAACACTTGGTGTTGGACAAATCATAATTTTGCCTACGGAAGTTGTTGGCTCTGAGGACACTCGAAGAATGAGGTTGCCTTGCGGGGTAGGAAGCAATTGCATTTAAAGCTGGTCGGGAGGAATTAGAATACCTGTGTTGAAATTTATCGCGAATCTCGTGTTGAGTTTCTACCATTTTATGTGCTTTGATTTTGGTCAGAAGTTCTGTGATATTAGTACTACTGCTCGCAGTCAAATAATTGCGGAGCTCTCTATCTCGCAGCCCTGAGATTACGTACTTTATGACAGTCTCGTTACTAAAATTAGCTTTTTGGGCAATACTTGCAATATCGTAGACGTAGTTCTCATAACTTTCGTTTGACTCTTTTCGTCTAAGCATTAATTGGGAAATAATTTCGCACTCGTCAATTGAACCGGGGAAATCCGACACTAACCTAATCTTAAATTCTTCCCAGCCATTTAATTGATTTTGATTAATAGTGAACCACTTACGTGCTCCTTCTTCAAGGCGAAGGGATGCATATAGAAATGTTGAGCGATCGTCCCAATTGTAAAGATGGCGAGCGTTGTTGATGGACTCGACCCATTGCGATGAACTTAAACCAGTTGTCGATGATGGATTAAATGGGGGAACGATGTTTTTAATTTCTTCTGGTGATAATCGAATCGATGTTTGGGATAAATTTCTTGATGGGACTGACTCATCGATGGTGTTGCTTTGTGAACGCCTGTTAATGATGACTTCTCTGCACAAATTATCATTTTGCTCCTTTAGGGCAGCGATTTCACGTCTTAATTGCTCCATTTCTTTCGCAGTTGTTTCTGCGTCTGAACTTTTCTTTGAACTTCGCTTCTCCATTTTTAGTATTCGCGAACTTTTAATATTACTTTATTAAGGATCGACTTTAAACTTTAACGCGAATATCAAACAAATGGCGTCTTCGAGAAGGCTTTCTACGTACTACACACACACTTTTTTTCACAATGCAAGCGAGAGAGAAGAGGACAACAATATGAAGATAGGTACCTTTACTTGAACACTGTATTTTTTTTTTTTCGCCAATATCTGCCTATATGCAAATACTAGTACCTACCACTTATATTGTTTCATTTACCAAATCACTTTTATATAAAATTAAAACACCACCGTGACGCTTGGGCGATACCACTTCTGATTTTATAAATTTGAACGGATAATTCGTAAGAGGTCTATTTTCTTTTAGGGTGAACTCAGGCATACGTCTTACGTTGTTGCATGCCGATATTGAATTGAACAATCTCTAACACACCACTCATATGCCCAAGCTACCACTTATTATTTTCTGTTACTACTAAAGTGCGTTCGTACTGACGTTCTCATGGGTTCTTGGGAGTTAAATATTTCTAGGTTTACAATATTGAATGTTCACGTGTGAGCTGTAGGCGTAATTTGTTTATAGCTATACTTGCGCCCATTAAATAAATAACATGTAGGTATAGTTTATGAAAAGGCATAGCGATCAAATATTTTGTGAGCTTAAAAAGAAGACAAAATATAAACAAGTAAAAGTGTTACCATCGGCCTGGCCGATGCTTTGATACCCTCCACTGTATGTACTGGTACAGGTACACGTATGTGTCTAATATTGGTTTTGTATGGGAGGTACCAGAACTACTTGACCGACATAGACAATTTTTTAATACCAACTTGGCAACGCTAAAAACAAGTCCTCTCATAAAATTTCATTCACCTAAGTCGATTCGTTTGGACGCTATCGTGCTTTCAACAGACAGACAGGCAGACAGACGGACATGGCTAAATCGATTTAGAATGTGATCCTGATTCAAAATATATATATTTTGTAGGGTCTCCGGTGAATCCTTCTTGGCGTTACAAACGTAATGACAAAGTAAATGTACCTTCCTGTGAAGGGTATAACAAACGTGCATTGATAGCTGAAATAAATTTGAATTTAATTAAATAGAAAAGAAACCAGCGGGCGGAGCCGCGGGCGTTGCTAGTAGTATCTAAGAGAAAGATATTGTTTTCGTACAAAATTTCGAACTCGAGATTTTGATCAATTCTGATATTACGATGATAGGGGAACTCAAAAAAGTGGGTCTCGCAATTCTGTCCGTCCGTATGTCTGTCTGTCCCACCCCTGGGGAATCTAAACGCTTGGACGGATTTGCTTCAAACTTCGTATTTAGAGTTTTTGGGCTTCCCACTCGGGACGTTTTTTTTTTATGCTAGCCCTAATATTAACGGTACCTCACATATAAAAATTTTACGAAATATGACGAAATATGCCTAAATTTAGACTTTTTCGAAAACGGCTCTAACGATTTGAACCAAAATTGATAGTTGAGTTAATGTAAGCATGCTTAACATGACTGCATACCCAGTTTTTCGGTAAAAAGTCCAGCAACGGCAGTTTTGAAAATTGGCTTTTGCTCGAAAACGGTAAAAACGATTTTAAAAACAAAATTTTTTTAAGGTACTATTGTCATTCTTAACTTAATAGCAAACTCAGTTTTTCCTTAAAAAGACTGCGTGCTTTTATATCCACCCAAATCCCTAATAATAGTACTTTAAAAAACGGCTCATATCTCAAAAACGCCATTTTCGATTATGATAAAAATGTTACTTTCAGGTAATGCTTAAATACATAGTAATACCACTGGCTCAGTTTTGAGCTAAACAGTTGCAAAACAGTGTTTATAAACATTTTACGAAATATTAAACAATTAAGATTTTTTCGAAAACGGCTCTAACGATTTGAACCGAAATTGATCGTTGAGTTAGTGTAGGCATGCTTAACATGACTGCATACCCAGTTTTTCGCTAAAAAGTCCAGCAACGGCAGTTTGGAAAATTGGCTTTTTCTCGAAAACGGTAAAAAAAAATTTTTTTTTAAAAAATATTTAAAATTTTTTTTAAAAAAAAAATATTTTTAATTTACTATTGTCATTCTTAACTTGAAAGCAAACTCAGCTTTTCCCTAAAAAGACTACGTCCTTTGATATCCACCCAAATCCCTAATAAAAGTACTTTAAAAAACTGCTCATATCTCAAAAACGCCATTTTCGATTTGGATGAAAATATATCTGCTAGGTAATGTTTATATCCTGAAGAATATGTCGTACCCAGTTTTCAGCTAAACAGTTTAATAACAGTGCTTTTCGAATCCAAATTGTAAAATTTGTCAGCATAATTTTACAAAAAACCGCTCTAACGATTTTGATCAAAATACATATTTAAGGCAACATAAGCATTCTTAACATGATCACGTACTTAGTTTTTCTCAGAAAACTCCAATATTGCCGTTTTATGAATATTTCTCAAATATGACTACCCAAATCCCGATCTGTATTCACACACGGTATATTTTTGTAAAGTCCAAAACTTCAGTACATAGCAATATAATTTGAAATTCATCGCCTACTTGCCTCCTTCAGTTCGGGGTGAAATTCGAAAGTACTAATAAAGTGTTCTAGTTAATACGCGCAGTAGCGTAGTTAATGGGCGCAGTAGCGTAGTGGTTAGTGTGCTGGACTACTGTGCGAGGGATCCCAGGTTCGATCCCCGGAAAAACACAAATTACATCTTAAAGTTTTTTTCTACTGCGCCACCTCTCGCGAACGTCTGACAAACATCCGAGAGTATGACTGTCATGAAAAAGCTTCTCAATTCAGCCGTTCGGACTCGGCATAAAATTGTAGGTCCCTTCCATTCGTCACAAAAATAGAAAACTCACACAAAACGAATGGTTGCGAGAAGCTAGGCCTTGGGTGTCACCCGCATGTTGCGCCACCTATTTATTTATTTATTTTTTAGTTAATACGTAGGTTTATGTTTATGTAGTATGTATTTACGGTATTAATTACACCTTGAGTGGGTATGATTTTAAACGTAAAATTTGCTAAAATGACTCTGAGATTCTGCGAGATTCGCAATGAACGAGAAAGTTACGTGCGACCCAGTCGTGCACATTTTTTTTATTGTTACTTACTTACTTACTTAGATGGCGCTACAGTCCGGGGTGGACCTGGGCCTCAACCAACACGCCTCTCCAGTTAGCACGATCTTTGGCTAACTGCCTCCAGTTGCGCACTCCAAGTTGGTTGAGGTCCCCTTCCACTTGTGCGCGCCACCTAAGGCGAGGTCTTCCTCTACTGCGTTGTCCCTCCGGGTTGGAATCGAAGACTCTTCGGGCCGGAGCGTTGGTGTCCATTCGCTCTACATGTCCTAGCCATCTTAGTCGACTGATACGTACTTTTCTGACCAAGTCGATGTCGCTGTACAGCTCGTAGAGTTCGCCGTTAAATCTCCCCCTCCAAAGCCCGTCAACGCAAACGGGACCGAAAATCACTCGAAGAATTTTGCGTTCGAAGCGCCCAAGGAGATCTTCATCCGCTTTTGACAACGTCCATGATTCTGCGCCATAAAGCAGGACTGGGATGATGAGGGTCTTATATAGAGTCTCCTTGGTGTTTCTCGACAAGGCCTTACTAATCAATTGCCTTCTTAGGCCAAAGTAACAGCGGTTGGCAAGTGTAATTCTTCGCTTGATTTCTGATGTGATGTCATTTTCAGAATTAATAGCGGAGCCGAGGTAGACAAAGTCCCGAACTACCTCAAAGTTATAGCTGTCTATCGTGACGTTCTGTCCGATTCGTCGATGTTGTGTGTCCCTTCTTGTTGACAGCATATATTTCGTTTTGCCCTCATTCACCACTAAACCCATTTTTGCCGCCTCTGTACTGATACTTGCAAACGCACCAGTGACAGCTCGCTGTGTTCTGCCAATGATGTCGATGTCGTCAGCGTATGCAAGTAGTTGCACAGACTTTTGGAAAATTGTGCCCCTGGTGTTGGCTTGCGAGTTTCGCACAATTTTCTCAAGAATGATGTTGAAAAAGTCACATGACAGCGCATCACCTTGTCTAAATCCTTTTTTGACATCAAAGGTCTCGGTGAGATTGTTTCCGAACTTTACGGAGCAGCGAGCGTTCTTCATCGCCATTCTGCACAACCTGACAAGTTTGGCAGGGATGCCAAAACTAGACATGGCTCTGTATAGCTCGTCTCTATAAATGCTGTCAAATGCGGCTTTAAAATCGATAAATAGGTGATGAGTATCGATTTGGACTTCTTGGGTTTTCTCCAGGATCTGCCGTAGTGTGAATATTTGGTCGGTTGTGGACTTACCGGGCCTAAAACCGCACTGATAGGGTCCAATCAGTTCGTTGACAAATGGTTTCAGGCGTTCACACAGTGCGGAAGACAGGATTTTGTAAGCGATGTTAAGGAGACTGATGCCTCTATAGTTGGCGCAGTTTAGAGGGTCTCCTTTCTTATGGATCGGGCAAACAATGCTGAGGCTCCATTCTTCAGGCATACTTTCCTCTGACCAAATTTTAGAAACGAGTTGGTGTATGCTTTCTACCAAGTCATCCCCCGCTGCCTTAAAAAGCTCGGCCGATAAACCGTCCGGTCCTGCAGCTTTGTTGGACTTCAGCTTGGATATTGCTATCCTTACCTCATTTTGGTCAGGTGGACGGAAGTCTTGGCTTTCATCGCCCAGGTTGAATGGTTCATTCTGCCTGACAGCGGAATTTGTGTCGTCTTCGCCGTTTAGCAGTCTGCAGAAATGGTTTTTCCATGTCCTCAGCACCGACTGTGACTCTACTACAAGGTGTCCTTGTTCGTCTCTACAGGTCTCTGTTCGGGCCTTGTTCCCGTGACACGTTCTTTTTACCTTTTGGTAAAACTTCCGAACATTGTTCCTGGAGTAACACCTCTCTATTTCCTCGATCGCGCGCTTCTGCCTTGTAACAGTCTAGGGCCTCCGCTAATTGTTCGGCTGCACGCGGTCTGTTCAGGGTTCGAACATTCCACGTGCAGACCCGAACGTCATTGTCCTTTTTTCGTTTTGCAGGGTCGTCAACAGTGAATCCATCCGTATCCGAGGCTCTTGGTTGCTTCGTAACCATTATTTTTTCCGTGGTTGGGTAGTTAGCCCCACGCACAACCCCCAACCTGGAGGACCAGGCCCTAAGATAACCCTAGGACAGCGGGTCGGATACTCCGTTGTCAGTAACCCACTTCGGGGATATGAGTGCTGCCGTTGGCCCATAAAGGGTTCATCCGCCACCATCTCTATTTCAGCACCCTGACTAGTGCTGAAAATCCTTACAGACCTTTGCTCCAAATATGTCAGAGAAGCTCACGCAAGGTATCTGCCATCTCGACTGTTGACAACACCGTTGATTCAATCTTGTGTATTCATCCGCTGTATGTCCTCTTTCTGAGGGGCTCATGTAAGACCTCTGAGACTCGTTCAGTCAGTCATTCCGACAGAGCATTATAGTGTTGCTATTTTCTTCGTGTTCAACACTCGCGCTTATAAGTTTAGCAAGCCAAGCCCGGTTGAGCGAGACCAGTACCCGGTGGTTACCACGCGGAGGTAAAATAAGCACAATTGATGTGTATGAAAAAGTTACAAAAGCTGGGCACCGCCAAGTTGATGCCAATCAGCGCCTACCCGATTCATACACACCCAACCACCTAGTTGTTAGTGTCCACAAAAAAATACACGCAGAAAGTCACCTACAGAAATTCACCTTTCATTTGCTCCTTATTACACAATGTATTGATGATGATGATCGATGTACATTGAAGAGTTAATTTTTTTTAAATTAAAACACAAAATGCGATTTTGCAAACAAAATTGTATAAAAAATATATTCAGTAAAAAATACATTGTACAAAACACTGTGAAGACTGTTGAAGGCTCCGAATTGCCGTATAGATTCACATACACATATTTTATTAACGATTTATCAAGCAGAAAATAATAAACATAATAAAAACCAAGAGGAAGCACTACACCACAAGTTGTATTCAGATCTCATCAATGAGCTTAGAGTGAATTCCCATTAGGCCCTGTAAAATAAAAGAAAAGAATTAGATTTCATTCCAAACTAAATTAACGCATATAGAAGAAAAAAATAATTTTGTTATAATAAATTTCAAACATTAGATAAGAACAAAATAAAACATATACAAACTGAGAGTAATGTTGCCTTTATGGGATTTCTTAATAATATCGCCGAATCCTTTAGTCAATCATCTTATCGTGTACTCCGACAAATAAGCCCTGTATGCGGACATGAAATATTCAGCTTAATAGTCAAATTAAATTAAATAGTTTGTTTTGTAGTTTGACAAATCCCAATGCATTGTACAAAGCTTCGATAAATATCCTTCAAATGTATACTATACATGATATATCAGCTATTAGTATACTGTATACATATTACCAATTTAAATATTTACTTATTGGATGCTTGCTCTTGCATAATTTTTATTTTCAATAAATAAGTACGTAGGTATATCCAAGTCGGATACATATCTATATTTAACGGACAATTACATCGAAAAAAAGCTGTACCCATCACCATGGTCTATTGAAATATGTAATGTTATTAATAAGATCACACACAGATGATATAAATGACAATTAGGGGTATTTGTTAAAACACAAAAGCATGCGCACAATTCACCGGATTAAAGTGATGATAACGTTTAAACGATTTTATATCTAAAAGAAAAATCAGCATAACCTAGATTAGATGCATCCAAAGACCTACCAGCGGGAATGGGACCATCGCATGGTAATAATTATCGGGTAAATTCCAACATAACTAACATATACATTTAACAGTGAATAGTAGGTACGAGTTATACACCGACATCGACATTGGTCACAGATGTGCACTGCATACCAATCGCTTGCACGCGCAAGTCGAAGGCGAACTGATAACATACATACATATCGGCCGACGTCAACCATACCATACGCGTAAATCCTACAATAAAATGCTAAAATACAAACCACCATAAAGTAATAAAATTACAAATAATATTATGGAAAACCGTAAAGATTAGGAAAAATATAACTGCAAAGCTCATTATCTACCAAAGCATTCCCAGGCGACTAAAATAACGCTGTTCAATCCCCAGCTAATTAAATTGTTAAACAACATATTATGCATACCTTAAAGTATTTCACTGTCTTTACACGCAACTCCAATGTTGCATCTTCATCGCACACCATCAACGTATTTTGATGCTGTTGGAATGCACTAACCGTCCACATGTGATTGACACCTTCCTCGATTGCTTTGTACAATGCGAATGCCTTGTGTGCTCCAGTCACCAGTATCATTACCTCTTTTGAGTCGAGAACGGTTCCAACGCCAACGGTTAGTGCCTGTTTTGGAACTTTACTCATATCGTTGCCGAAAAACCTGGCATTGGCTTCTAGTGTATCCTGAGCTAGTGTCTTGACACGAGTTCGCGACACCAACGAGGAACCAGGCTCGTTAAATGCAATATGACCATCTGGGCCAATTCCACCAATAAAAAGTTCTACGCCACCAGCTTTTTTAATTTCAGCTTCGAATTCATTGCATTCGCCGACTAGATCGGCAGAGTTTCCATCGAGAATGTGTGCATTCGCTGGATCAATGTCGATGTGCTTGAAGAAATTATTCCACATGAAGTAGTGATAGCTTTCGTGGTGGTCACGGGGAAGGCCTGTGAATTAAATGGAAATGTTTATAAAGTCGGACTTTTGATAATAACCAGCAGCATTATCCAAGTGGGAATAAGCTTCGGAAGATAGCTTAGAAAAAAAAAACTTCGCTTTAACTTACCCACATATTCGTCCATATTAAATGTCTTTACGTATTTGAAGGAGATTTTTCCAGCTTTATGGAATTCAATTAGTTTTCTGTACATTCCCAATGGTGTACTCCCAGTTGGCAACCCTAGAACAAAGTATCTGCAAATAAAAAAACACTTGAGTTTCTACTTCATTATGCAATAACATTCCACTCACTTTTCTGGTCCTGGTTGGAATTTATTTATCCTTTTCATCACATATTTTGCAGCCCATTCCCCAACCGAATCGGATGTGTCCATTATAATCAATTTCATCGTGTGTCACTAGCACTGCCCACTGCGAAAGAGAATGAAAAGAATTTGTCTGACTACGCTTTTCATCTCGGCAAGATAAGACAGTACCAATTGAACAAATTGATAACCCTTCGTTTGGGGAATTTAGGTCATCGGCAATGGCTATGCGTTTCAGACGAAAAGACTCACTTACATAAAAATACACATAATGTATGCTGCAGTCTAGCTTTATATTCACATAAAATAATTCTTTTTCGTTTCCTTCTTCTTATAAAATATACCATACTGTTGGAAATGATTGGTTTGACCCTTAAAGGTTAATAACTTATCCAGTTCAATTTGCAGTTGACATAAAACAAATAATATCGCATTATGCAATTTTCATTGCACTTACTTACCTTTTATAACGAGAAAAAACCAAATCCAAATTATGTATAATGATTGGGTGGGTGAATTTCGGTATACTGTAGTAATTGTCCTTTGCTTTAGTAACTAGACTGGTTACACGACTCCGTCTTCGATTATTAAACAATTGAATGAAATGTAGCAATGACAGTCGTTAAATTTTTTTGTTTGTCCAAATTATCAGTTCGAGTTGATTTGATTAAACTGGAAACGTCAAAAATGAATAAAAAAAAACAGCCGAACATCGATTGTTTGTTGGTTTTCTTGGTTGATTGGATTTGTTTTTGATTATTTTGCCGCTGGACAGGGCCATTGACCTTCGCCCAGTTTGCTTCTCATTGCAGTAGGTAGGTACGAAAAATTACTTTGGTAGGTACGAAGATTTTTCAAAATAAAAAGACAGCTGGTTGACAGATGCTACAACACAGTGCAAACCTTGAAATGTGGACCGACTCAATTTTGCTCGCCTCTACACTAAAGGCTCTCCCAAATCAGCGCGACACATTTGTAGCGACGCACTACGCCAATAATTTCGAAAGTGAAAATATAATGATTTGAACGAATAATAATGCACTCTTTTCTTTGTGTTTTAAGTCAACGCTATAACTTGTTTTTTATTGACCATTACAAAGGAAATTATTAATAGGTTAGTGTTAACTATGACTGAGTTTACACAGAGTATCTGAAAAAGATTCTAACAAATGGTTTGATTTTAAATTTTCGAGGAGGAAAGGTGACGAAAACCTCATATTTAATAGTTTAATGTTTATGTTGAAGCAGTAACTTAAACCATTTTTAGCTATTTTCTTGATGCAAATAAAAACAAAACGTCTAGTATATTTTTTCAAGGGAGCAAATTAGGTTGTGTTTCAAATATGAAGCACATGTATTCATTCAAAAGTACCTACATTCGATCTTAGCAAAGCAAAGTACCTAAAGTATGTATAAATATTTCAGCAGGCAATTATAAATACCAAACACATTTGCTGGAAAACACTTGCACACAATTTGCATTCATCCATCATCCCACGCCATATTTGATGTCGTTTTCCATTGGGACCATCAGATTTTTATTTCAGATCTCAGATTTTTCGTGGCGAATGGAACACGATAGGCAGATTGATCTGCTTTTGTGAATGTATTTTTTTCGTTTGTCGATGAAAACATACGAATTTAATGTGGGAAATCATATCGACAAAGAATCGAAATCCACAGACCACAGATGACGAGGAAGAAGACGAAGATGATAGTAATTGCTCCAAAATTAAGTCCATTTACGTTTTTGTTCTGAATAATTGCTTTTCACGAGGCTTTTCGTAATTTTGTTTTGAACACAAATTCCGAATGACGTAAAACAGCTGTGCAAGGTATATTGGACTGGTATTAGTGAGAGTGTGTGCAAATCTCGAAAATTATCGAGATCTACAAAAAGTGATCCGAATCAAAAAAAAAGATGGTTTTTTTGTACCAATGGAACACGAAAAGTGATCCGGATCAAAAAAAAGATTGATCTTATGTCCCAATGGAAAACCACATGAGGTTTCCTCAGAAAAACCGTTAAATGTACGTTTACATATACGAACATCGCTGTGTTGATAATTATGCCACAAATTACTGAATACAATAGATAATTTGACACCGTTAATACTTAAATCGTAATGCCTTTAGATAGGGTACGTTAAGTAAAGCAGCTTCTCGCCTTATCGTTTTCCAGCCGCTGATTCACGCTGGTTATAGAAAAATTGATAGAAAAAGGTGGTGATGAATGGGCGCGTCCATATAGTGAACCCGCTTTCAGCTTGAACAAGCTTGTTGTTTAAGTTTTTTATTCTTCACACACAGTGGTGGGCATAAGTATTTAGACAAAACTAAAGTTAATTCTACTCATAAATTTTAACTCACTTCATGTAAATTTTGGCATCAATGGAAAGGTCATCTAAATTCCGTTTGAATAATACAAAACTTTCCTTAACCCATTAAGTATCAATCGAAAATTTTGAACTTTTGTAAAAGTCTACTTTTTTGACTTTTTTCCTCTGTCTCAAAAAAAGTGAGTAGAACAAAACCAAAAATGAGTATAAAAGTTTTGCATGTAAAAGTAAAAGTAAGCTAGCTATAGATTCTCAAAAAATACGCCTATAGCCATTTTTAGCAATTATAAAAAAAATCATAAAAAATATTAGCGAAGAGATTTTTGAAAAAATTGTTATATAATCATGGGTTAAACTAAATCTATGGTAACCGGCGCGATGTTCACTATAGGCGTATTTTTTTGAGAATCTATAGCTAGCTCACTTTTACTTTTGGTTTTGTTATACCTACTCACTTTTGGTTTTGTCATAATCACTTCCCAAAAAAATACGCCATATGTGTATGTATGTTCATTACCTAGCGTTGCCATCCGTCCGGGTTTTCCCGGACATGTACTCTTTTTTGCCTATGTGGGGTATGTCCGGGATAGTTTTCTATATTGTCCGGGTTTTTCATTTTTTATCGTCGAAATTAAAGGATTCGAAATTAAAAGAGTTTTTTGAATGTGCCAATTTTATTCCCGCTTTTTGGTAGTGATTTTGAATCGTAACTTGTTGCTTCTGAATTTTGCAGCATATTATTGTAATACTAAGATAGCAACTTTGGTAATCGACAAAAGAAAGGTTCAAAAATACTGAATGAAAAATTCTAATTCGATCTCGCCTATTGAAGTCGATGTAATCAGTTTATAAATAGGTATTAAATATTTTGCTGAATTGCTCGGCAATGAATATAGAATACCAGTACCAGTCAATTTTATACCATTCAAAAGGGAGATGGCTTTCTCTTCACCCGGCAGTGAACCGACTTTTGCTTGTTTGAAACCATAAAATAATATTTCAAAGATGTCAAAAATCTACCGAAAATATAAAATCTTGTTTGTGTTGTTTATGCGACAGGGTTTCATTTAATGAGGAAAACTGGTTTCAATATTTTGAAAATCCGTGCCAGCCAAAATTTACGTAAGTAAGTTTGTAAGTTTGAAAAATACGAAATATATTTTGTCTGGGGTCGCAAGCAAAATTTCCAAAATCCCAGAAATTTAAATTGATTTTTTTTATCTTTTCCCCGGAAACTAAGGAAATATCTCTAGATATTTCAGGATTTGAGTTCAGTGAACTTTTTTTTTTCAAAACTTTCATATGTGTCGGAAAATCACCCGAGAATAATTATTCTGCGCTATTGACACACGGCCTTAAAACATGTAACAAATAGTACTCGCATTTTTGTCCTAGTTTTGTATTCCTTTTAAGATCCTATTTTGTTCGGGAAAGTCCCGGATTTTCATTCTCGATAAAAACAGTCGGAAAATTACAGCTGATTTGACTGTTGATTCCTACCGAGTACGGGTAGGATATTTTGTCTGCGTATTAAACCACACTGTAACCAGCAGCCCCCGTTGAACTGAGCACTAAGGGCCATCCTGCACAAAACAACATGTAAAATAAAACACTTTGTTGTATACTTTTTTTTTAATTTTTATTTTTTTTTTTACGAAACACAAAAAAGGAAAAATAATATTTTTTTCATATTTTTAATAAAATTAGATGTATACATTTCTTAGATTTTTATTTCTGAAAAGAATGTTAAAATACAATTCGCTGTAACTAGGTTTTTACTTTTAAATTCTTTTTTTTTTTATTGTAGTTTTCTCTTAAAAAAAAAACGATATTTAATAGTCGGTCCTTTTTCAGAGTCAAGGATAAACATGTTTTATTACTTATATCTTTTTTTACGTAAAAAATTACAATTTCTGTCTATATATGCCTACATAGCGGATATTATTGTATTCATTCTACTCAAAGGCTAGTTCAACTGTGGAAAGCAGAACTGTTTCAATTTCAATACTTTAGTAGTGTTGCTTAGGACTGTATTCTGAACTAAACATGTAAGAAATACAAACAAGAACAGATATTTGACGGTAAGAAATTATGTATTTATTTAAATGCAGTGGCAAGGTTACTAATTGATACACGCCGCGCCGGTCGAGATAATTTACCAAGCCTGTGGCGTCTGTTTGTTTTTTTATAATTATTATGATTACAATGATATACAAGAAGGTGGTCTATTAAAAAATAAGGAATGTTGTTCCGATGTGAAACAAAAGCGGTGGGGGGTTCAGAGTATATATACGGTCTAAACGAATCCAACAGATAGTGTGTGCGATTTAAATTTTCTCAATCAAATAACATAGAATAAAGTGCATTTAGGGACAAACACAAAATAAAAAAAAATAATGTACTACATCTTAACTTGTTGGTAAATAATTCTTTTTTTTTTTGTTTAGAAAATATATAGAAGTAAACAAAAATATTATCAATTTTCGTTGAACAAAAAAAAAATTAAATAAAAACAGATTGCAATGTGTTCCATGAACACGTTGTGCGCTCTCGCTCAACATCGCATGTGTATTTATACTTTTATCCACAGAGGGAAAGAGGATGAGGTGTTTTGCAAGTAAGAGGTAACGGTAGACGTCGGGTTAGAGGTATAAACAAATAAGAAGTGAGATTTAAGTATACAAAATGTTGGCGTTTATTACCAAGTAACTTGGGTTCGGCTGTAACACAAATTATATGTACTGTACGTTGATTTCTAAGAACTTGGATGAAAAAACTATTTTGTTGGCCCTCTGTCGTAAAAATGAAGTTTTGTTTGTTCGGATTATAGAAAAATAGAAAAAAAATTAAACCTCGACCTTACATCAGACGGCACTTCTCTTCTCCTTGTGGATCGCCCTGTTGGTGATAGAGCTCCTCGTCGCCGGCGATTAGATGTGTTGATGGGAATCCTCTGGCGGAAGAGCGATGGCGTGAGACATGAGTAGAGATGGTTTTCTTGATGCGTTCGGAAGCAGCGACATCCTCACCATCGGAGGTGATCAAGACTGTCTTCATGTTGTCGCCAACGAACCACTTTTGTGTCTTCATTACAATGTTGGTTGGTGGTTCGTGTGCGACACCAGCGTCGGCTGACCAGACGGTCACGGTGGCGCCTGCATCAATTTTCACCGAGCGGTGGAACTTGAACGAGGTCTCGTCGACGCCGCACGAACGGAGCAATTGCCAGCCTCCGATGGCGATTTCCTTGTTGGACTTGTTAAAGAGCTTGACAAACTTGCCCTCGGGGTCGATTTCAGAGATTTGGATATCCCCCTTGGCAGAGCCGGTGACAAAGTACTCGGATTCATTGCGATCCTCAGACTCTTCGACGACGGTCCGTTTGCGTTTGAAGGCACCGCTGGCAGTCGACTGGCCACGTGTTGGTGTGCGTCTTAAAGGAGTGGCACGTGTTGAGCGCAACGATTGACTGAGAGAGCTCACGCTGGCTGTGTTCGAAGCGGCAGGCGTTATGTTGAGACGCGACTCTTCGCCGCAGAGCAGCTTGTCATATGCGGCGATTTCCAAATCTAGGGAGACCTTGATGTCCATCAAGTCCTGGTACTCCTGCAGCTGCTGAGCCATCTCCTCGCGCATGCGATTGAGCTCTGCTTCGAGGTTATGCAAGTCAGTGTTGTGGCGAGCGCGTTCATGGTCGAGCAATTTTTCCATGTCGCGAAGTCTGGAGTTGAGCGCTGCGTTTGTAGACTCCAATTCGCCAATTCGCGAATTGAGCGAGTCGATACGAGTGCGTGTAGTGCGAAGCTCTTCAATTGCACTAGTTGCTGCGCTCGAGTTCCGATTGGCGGCATTTTGCAATCCCTTGACCTTGTTCTCGTATAGCATTTCGATCTCATCGCGATTAGCGCGCATCTGACCTTCGTATTGATCACGCAGCTCCTGAAGTGATTGCTGCAACTTGGCTTCATACTGCTCAGAGAGGCGACCATCTATTTCGCTGATTTCCACTTGTCGGCGAGTGCGTGTTTCCGACATTTCTTGCGAGTGTATCTGGTCCTTGAATGTGAGCTCCTCACGAAGGCTCTGGATGTTATTCTCCAAATCTACGCGAGCTAAAGTCTCGTCCTCGAGATGCTTGCGCGTCTCCTCTAATTGCTTACGCAAGCGATCAAGCTCCTTTTGCAGATCGTTGACTTCATCTTGCAACTTTTTGCGATCAGTAGCTGCTGCGTTATATTTTGTACTCAAATCGTTGCAACGCGACTCGTACATTCGAGCACTGTTCTCCGCATGCGTACATTCCTTCGATTTCTTCTCGAGCTTTGTCTTTAGTTCGTCGTTCTCGTCCCAAAGCCGTTTGGCGTCAATTTCGAGCTTTGCCTTCTCGCGCGCTGTGTCATCGAGCAACTTCCTCGCATCTGACAATTCATGTTCGTACATGGATTTGATATTGGAGGCTTCACGGGTTATCGTCTCCCTTGTTGTTTGTACCTCAATAGAAAGTCGAGCATTTTCAGTTTCTAAATTACGTACGCGATCAATGTAGCACGCCAAACGATCGTTCAGATTTTGTAATTCAGCTTTCTCCACGAGGCGACTATGTCGCGTAGGGCTGAGGGGACTGGAGGGACGTGCATTGCCGGTCAGCAATGGTGTTGATGTACCACCCGGTTGGGGCGTGGCTGTACCCGCTCTTTTCGCTTTAGTAGACATGGTCCTTGAATCTATTGATTCAAAATTAGAAAAAGTTCTCACATTATAGATCAAACAACACTTGCTTAGACGGCTTTATGCTTACCTTGTAGGCGAGTGACCTCGGATTTAGACTTTTTTTTTTATTTCTTTATGAGGGTCGTCTCAAATAATTTTTTCTGGCGAGGCGGATGGCGCTAGCTATATTGATTCTTCGAATTGTTGTTCTATCTGTTAGTTAAAATAGAAAATTCGTTGAACTTACACACTTGTTTATGTGTTAATATTATTTATTTTTAAACTTACAGCTTATCTTATTGCAATTTATTGAGTTTAGTCACACAATACGTCGCACACAAAAAAATTCGTCGTTAAAATCAAACATCCAGCGAGTTTATCGAGGTTATAACGAAATGTCAAAATAGTAGCGTCCAATGCTTTCGTTAAAAAGCACACTCTACATAAAGTGGAGAGATTATAGGTTTACACAGCGCGTGGGAGTTGTGGTTGGCAGTTACCAAAAATACATATATTTAAATTGACAAGATAAAAACTATTCTAATTGGATACGCGATTCAAATCAACAAGTATTTTCATATGAAAGTCGATTGGGTAGTAAAGAGCACATATTGGCCATATTTGCTGGTTCTTCACTTCGATTCCAAAATGTAAACAAATTCTATTTATCGGATGTAGCAACATTTGACAAAAAGCATATTATTTTCGAAATAGTCAAAAAAATCCGAAAAATGTACAATGACAGAAGTGACACTCTCTATATTTTGATCATTTTTTAGGTCAGCAGTTGTATCACCATATGTAATGGACCTTTTACATGAGAGCGACCAACTACCTACGAACAAACAAATATTAGCAATTTTTGACAGTCCGTTCACATAAACACTTTTCTAAGTCGCGGCGAATTTCAGCCATCAGTTTCTACGCGCAATGTCTAATTTAAGGTTAAGTTCGAACGAATGTTTTGTTCGCTAGTTTGTGGAACTCGAATTGAATTATGTGGATTGCGATTTTAGAAACATTGCAACTGCGCAAAATAAAGATTTATTCAAATTATTTCGAACTTTCTATAAAAGATGGTACACTTAACACTTAAACAAAATCGCACGAATTGCTCGATGACATTTGAGTGTTTTCGCTTCTCTCCACCGTGAACCAACAGAGCTATAGTGCTTAAGTTTGATTCAATGAAAAATTGGTTGCTAGCAGTCCATGTATAGTATCTGCTAGGTTCCACATTTCACTTTCACGCGAAATGAAATCGGAAATGAATTTTTGTGATCTACATTTCACTGTATTCGATTTCGATTTCAAAATTTTCGAAATTCAGAGTTACTGAATCGCTAGAAATGCAGAACACTGAAAACGAATTCACTTGATTTTCAGTTTCGATTTCACTCGATTTCTGGAACCTAGCTGTATCTCAATGGCCTAACTAATAAATTTCGAATAATTTTCTGGCGCACTATAAAAGTGTTAAAAAGAGGAGTTCACCAAAATCCAATCTTCAAACAGAGATTTATCTAAACGTCGCGCTATTAATTAATTGAAATTGAACATTTTATTACGTCTTCAAAATTCTAGCAAAACAAAACGTCAAAATTTGGGCTATTAAAAGTGCCATGGAAAGAATTAATGTAGAGCATAGCATAATTACCTAACCAATTGGATTTGCAATTTTTTCAAATTTCACTGAAAAAATACACTTTTCTTGATGTTTTATTAATGGATACATATTCACAATAAGCAATTGTATTGTGCCTATCAGCAATTTGAAGCCTTATTGTGTTGATTCTTTAACGATCGTTCGAACAACGTAAACGTACCGCATAAATATTCCGTTAAACATATTTTTGTAATCTCACGAAAGTAGTTTCAATGCGGTATGGAAGCGCAGTCAACAGATTCTGTGGTGTAGACTTCCTTCATCTTGACTTTAATGTTTTAACGAATCGTTAAGTTACGTCACCTCTAATTTAAATATTCCATCATACATCTGGGTACGTCATTAGTTATTTTTAGACGCTTTCCCTCGGTTTTTGTGTAAATATTTATGTTGGTTGGGCCCATGTTGGGCCAAATTAGTACGGTGACGGTCCCTGGAATTTTAATTGCTCAGCAAAGTAATGCATGAATGTGTGGGTAATTTCTGGTGGTTAAAATGAGTCGGACTTCAAGTTTTTATGAATATGAGTCGATTTACTTCCCTTTGTTTTTTTTTAGATTACACATGCCGTTACCAACCAAACTGACTTCGCAATGTAAATATATATGTACCTACCAAACATAACATCATGTACATCGGAAACATAGGTAGGTATATACGCCTACAACCAAAATTGAACATAAGGTAGGTATTATGGTGGTACGGGTAGTTGGTATTACGAATACGAGCTAATACGCAGGTTCATTTTTAGAATGGGGATTGGGATTATGAGTATGACATCAATTTAAATATTTTTGGTAATATGTATCACTATGTATAGCTAGGTAGGGAAATTATTAGAACAACCTAAGAGTAAAGTTGTAGCTCTATAACCAAACAATGTAGGTAC
This sequence comes from Cheilosia soror, assembly GCA_949372485.1. Classification (NCBI taxonomy): domain Eukaryota; kingdom Metazoa; phylum Arthropoda; class Insecta; order Diptera; family Syrphidae; genus Cheilosia; species Cheilosia soror. Next base: position 126,876,397 of record OX443561.1, read on the forward strand.
CTACCTAAACGATCGGAAATGTAAATCATAATAATGTGATAATTTACAATAATCCTATTTGAATTCGTAATGCTATTGACAATTTGCCCCTATTGGTATGGAATGTAAAACTTTTACTAAAGTAATAGAAGGCAATTATAAGGCCACCAAACATTTTAATGTTGCATTTTGCATTGCATACATCTAATATTATGCCACCCATCTAATATTATGTAACACAATTGCCGGGCTTTGGGATCGCATTCAAAAGTGGCCTACCCACAAAGTAAGTACATACCTTACCTATACCCGTACCTACTGATATCTATCCTAACCTCTTCCAGTTCTATTAGCTTCTATGCCTACTCTGCAGAGGAAATAAAACTACAAAAAATTCCTGTTACTAGAAATGAAACTGACTCAAAAAATTACCTCTACAAAACAGAGAAACGAAACTATGTGGCAAAAAACAGCATAAAAGCGACAAGGAATAACTTCTTCAATGAAAACTATTTTCTTACGATCTAAATGGCACTTATTTCAAGCAGTGTACAGAGGGGGAAGTTTTAATCATAAGCTTTTCGAAGAAGTAGACCAATTCAAATGATTTTGTTAAAAGGATACTGCGGTTGCTATTTCACATCCAACTGAGTGAAGATTTCAGCTTTAGCTGTAAAGTTACCATCAGAAAAGGTAGGTACAAAGAGCAAAGGAAACTGCAAGGTTTTATAGAAACCTACGGGTTTTTAGTATGTACTTTATTTTACTTTCAAAGCAACATGTCAAAAAACTGTTCCTTATGCAATTTAAAAGAAATAGAAAATATGTATACAACATTTCAAAGAAATCTTGTATGCCTTGGACAACAATGCATCTCTTTTGTTTGGTCACATGGAAAGATTGCAGTCGCTAGAAGTGGATTTTTTTTTTAGGCTTTGATTCCTTTTCAGCACTCAACGGTTACTGATGGTTCTTTTCTTTCTAGCTTATTCCTTCCGAATTGAAATCAGATGCTTCAGTCAGTGGGTGATATGAAGCAAACGCTCGTCTTAAATCCACCTTCCAGTAACCCAATCGACAATTATGAAAAAGTAATGATTCGCTAATAATTGCGACTTGGTACCAAGTCCACGCTTCCAAGCGTGTTAACTGGAGCCTACAAATAGGTTTTGGTATGGTCGTTATCTAATCCAGGTTTCTCCTAGGCAACACTCGCCCAAAGACGCAGCAAATAGACGCAGCATCTCATACCATTCAAAGTCCACAATATCGTTCAATAAGAATATTTGTCTTTATAAAAAAGTTTACACCTAATATAAAAAAAAAAATACTTGATACACTAGAGCGTAACGACATACTCTCCTAATCCTTCTTTTTCGTCCATCTGTAGCGGTTCGTACAAATAAAATTGAAAATGACTGTAGTTACACACACCGCAAACGCGAATATGTATATTGTCACATAGGTACTTTGTACGGGCATATCACATTTTGAGACCCCATGTGTGGCTGACGTGAATTGGGCCAGCAAAAAGCTGGGATTTATTTTATTCCTCCAACTAAAGGATGCTAAACTGTATTCGTCTATTCCCAGTCGATTCCTCAGCTTGCAATAGTGGTGTGTATGACCACTAAACGCTAGACGGGGATTTATTACAATTCCTAGAAACTAAACGTTTACTGGCTGTTGTGAATTGATATCAATAATGTATTACCTAAGTCTTTTGTAGATGCAATGGAGAGTACATCCCAGTTCTCCTTGAATCGTTGAATTTTGGGTGCATCGCGCTCTTGGCACACGGCATCCGATATTCGATATGTGGGAAAATGCTGCATTAGGATAGGTCTTGAGTAGGTCGTTTGAGCTCCCTGGCAATTCTCTAAGTCGGGATGTTTCATGCACATTAGTTTATCTGAGAAGGACAAGTGTGAAGAGTTTAACACTTCTCTTAATAAAAGGAGAGACCAGACTCAACTGCCTATTCGTTTCAACTCGTTTTGAGCGTCGACACACAACTCGCATTGGTCATTTTCCATTGCCATTGAGTTGATAACAACAAAGTGAACATCTCGGATTGTGTACAGATGAACACCGGTGTTATTGAACGCCTTTTGGAATCGATCTAGGAAAAATGGATGCATCCTGCGGAAGATAAGCGATTTAAATTGGCAATGAGTTTTGATAGAGCATTTACTCACCTATAATGAAATCCAACATCGTGATTACCTACAACACTTATTACCTGTGTCTTTTCGGGGGTATAAAATAGTTTGTGATAGCGATTAACATATTGAGCAAAGTATTCGTCATTCACTATATGACCCTCGTCAAAGACATCACCTGAAAGCATTCGATTTTATCAGAAGGAAATTGAATGTTGGTGCCACTTACCAAGTATAAAAACGACATCTGGGCGAAAGAGTGTCATTGTAGTCTGGAAGGCTCGATGCATATGCCACTCCCTGATGAGTTTATCGAACCAGTGACCATTGAGGGGACCCAAGAGGTGAGTATCAGCTATAATTACCGATTTCACGGGGGTTAGAGGCGAGGAGTTGGCGTTATATGAGAGTAACGCGGGCCATTTGCACTGAAAAGTAGAGCATGTATTTATAAACAGCTTCGGAAAGAGGGACGTGAACTACTAACTTGCAAAAGGACAACATAGTATACTAGAAATTCACAATAGAACACAACAGTGATAATAAGAGCGAAAATTAATTTAAAGACATTAGACCATTTCATTTTGATGCCTTTTACACTTCAACTGTTGCTAAAATAAAGTGGTTGCCACAGTAAAGTCAGTAACAATTAGAGCAACTTGGAGTCTGTTTGGGCTTGCATGGAAATATAATAATATCTTTTATTTGTATATAAGAGCAAGCTATTAATTTAATTAAAATAAAAATTGTTTGGACTCAACATCACGTTTGTTTACTCTCGTGAAGCAACATTCTGATGAATTTCATTGCCGGCTGCGTTCAAGAATAAATCAATGCCGATGAATTCATTTGGAATATTAAGGGCCAGTTTCAAAGATGCCGGATAAAATTTCGGATAATAAACCGACACGTCAGGCCCCGACCCATAGAATCCGTCACATCCGTTGCGGCAATGTATTCGACTGACAGGTTGATAGAATACACAGTAGCTTATGGAACGTGACCCATGAGCAACGAACGTGCCGGATGCGACGGATAAAGTAGGTTTACTTTCTACTTTTCTGTCCGTCGAACCGTTGACAGTTGGCAGAGCGTGAGAGTAAGCATTTTCATTGGTGGAAATATAAGATAATGAGAGAAACTGTCTCTCATATGTCATCGGCTGTCAACGTATGCGACGAATTCTATGGGACTGTTCGTTCCGTCGAATACGCCAATCCGTCGATGCAACGGATGCGACGGATTCTATGGGTCGGGGCACGCTTTCATGAGCAGCCATGAAATGCACTTTTGCATTCGCTTCCTTAGCGACGAAACTACTTGTTTTCTTTAAACATTTTATTCACATTCGATTCAAAACACAAGTTTTTTCATCAATTTTGTTAATAGGACGCGTCGAGCTGAGCAGAAAATAAGTAATTCTGCGACTTAATTGAAAGGAACAACAAAAAAAAGACACATGTTATGGACGATAAATGTTTTTCCAAGCACATTCACAGAATTCTGAAACTATAACTTCTATATTTTCCTTTTTATTTAAACATTTAAAGAACCAACACAACTCGTTCCATATAAACCACACGTAAATACCAAGAGTCAAAATGTACACTCCGCAACTATGACGTACATGCGCAGAGCAAATCAAAAATGAAAACTTCAATGCGCTATCTTGTCTTGTTGTATCATGATTAGCTGCTGATATTTTTTTCTCTTTCATCTGGCGTATTTTTTTGGGAAGTGAGTATAACAAAACCAAAAGTGAGTATAACAATTTTGCATGTAAAATCAAAAGTGAGTATCTAGGTACAAGTTTTGCATGTAAAAGTAAAAGTGAGCTAGCTATAGATTCTCAAAAAAATACGATTATCGTCAAAGTCTTTGATAAACTAACTTGCGGAAAAATTTATCAGCCGTTAAGTTTGTTTCGATACACATGTCAGTTGGTTTTTATTTTGTTGTTTCGTGTTTTCTAATATTTGTTGTTGTTTGGGGTAAACGAAAAGAAGGAAGACCTTTGAAAAATTAACGGAAGAAAAAACTAAAGCACCAAATATCCAAGAAAGAATTCTAACAGAGGAGCTGGAGCAGGTATCCGGATACTCCGTTTGTAGCTGCCCCAACCAGGCTGATTATTATCAGCACGGGTCGTACGACACCTTCGGCCAGCCCAGGGGAAAGGGGTAAAGGTAATTTGTGGATAGAAGTAGGAGAAGAGGGGGGAAGTAGATAAGCTCTCCAGTCTTATCGAGCAATCTAACCTAGAGTTTTTGGGTAGTTCTTAGTTCGTTGTTCATCAAAACAACCTGTCTGTCATGGGTGACACTATTATGGCGACTAAAGCCGCCGACAGACACCTCCACACCACCAACGTCCAGAAAAGGACGCAAAGGCAAGGTGACCGGCCCTTCGTGGTAGGAAGAAAAGTGAATAAAATTTTTCTTTTAAAGTCGCCTTGGGCGAAATACTCCGTTTCTACAGGGCAATCTACGCTCGTCAACGAAAAAATACTCTAAAACTGTATTTCAAACAAATATTTTGTTTATCTTCCGGATATAGGAGTTAACAGCCACTTGAACCGGCTGATACTGTATGCAAGACTATATTTATCAGATATCACTATCCGAAACCTTTGAAACCAAAAGTTGAAGTTTAGCTGACAGATAATTCCGGGATAGTCTATCCGAGACTTTATCCGCTAGTCTTGAAACTGTCCCTAAGGCCTGTTCGTATTAGCTAATTGCTAGAATTGTGATTATGGCCTATTATAATGAACATTTTTCTAAAGTGCTTTATATGTTTTTGGCAGAAAACCATCATCATTTGTATTCTAGATCATTTTTCGTTTATCAAAAGGCGTATTTTTTTGAGAATCTATAGCTAGCTCACTTTTACTTTTACATGCAAAACTTTTATACTCACTTTTGGTTTTACATGCAAAATTGTTATACTCACTTTTGGTTTTGTTATACTCACTTCCCAAAAAAATACGCCATATATATACAGAAGTGAGTATACAAGTTTTGCATGTAAAAGTAAAAGTAATAGATTCTCTCTCAAAATACGCCTATCCTCACTTTTGGTTTTACATGCAAAATTGTTATACCTACTCCTTTTTGGATTTGTTATACTCAAAAATAAATAAATAAATAGGTGGCGCAACAGGCGGGTGACACCCAAGGCCTAGCTTCTCGCAACCATTCGTTTTGTGTGAGTTTCTATTTTTGGGACGAATGGAAGGGACCTACAATTTTATGCCGAGTCCGAACGGCTGAATTGAGAAGCTTTTTCATGACAGTCATACTCTCGGATGTTTGTCAGACGTTCGCGAGAGGTGGCGCAGTAGAAAAAACTTTAAGATGTAATTTGTGTTTTTCCGGGGATCGAACCTGGGATCCCTCGCACGGTAGTCCAGCACACTAACCACTGCGCTACTGCGCCCACATTTGTTATACTCACTTCACAAAAAAATACGCCAATAGATTGCCAATAAAACAGCCTTAATGTAAACAAATATATATTTCCTCGCATTCAATCCCAAAGAATATATAGCAGCCATTTTGAAAGCTTTCCCAAATTATTATCCGATTTTAACAAAAAAGAACAAAGCAAAAAGCACTTCATCGAAAATTCACTATCAGCTTCATTCGTTTCTTTTGGTTTCGTTCAGCGCGCTGAGAAAGTTGTTCATCACGCGAATCGCGAATGTCATCCGCATAGCGAACATATTTTACAGATAAAATATAAAAATCTAGAAAAGTTCAATTTTATTGGAGAAGTGCGGGTCAAACTCCTTTTAAAATCACATATTTTTATACTCGATTTGAAATCACTCTTTCTTTGCCGTTTGTTGTGTGTATTTTTTTCCGAACGGCTGCACATTTTCGTCGATAAAAAAAAAGTTATTACACAACCATAATCAATTATCTGTTCATCGTGCACCAAAAATAATTGTTAAACATGAAAATCTGGACATCCGAACACACATTCAAGTAAGTTTGCAATAAGGGAAAAAACAAATTCAGGAAACTTATCAAGCAATTTGCTTAAGAAATTTCTGGATTGTGTCACATTTTCTTTCTAGTCTCTTTTCTTTCCTATTTTCTTTATATATTTAAGCGTAAAAAATTCGACAATTGCATTGAATATCAATGAATGTGGCTATAGGAGGGTATTTTCAATGTCATTCTTTTGTTATGGACAATAGTGATGTAAGTCTGTCTGTAGTGGATTTTCCAGTTATCTATGCTCTATTTTGTACATAGTATGTACTATCGTATACCAGACCTCGGTGTCTTGTTATGTAATTTAAATAAAAAACAAAAGCTTAATCGTGTAGTCTGACCCCATCGATTAGGGTCAGATGGGTAAATAAATGATAGTTATTTAATATGGGCTTGGATTCAATATACAAGTTCATTGTATTCGATTACCACCCCAAACACGATCCATTTTTGCACATAGCAACAGAGATACCGTCTACCACTTTAGCTCGTGATTTTGGAATGGTGATGTGAATGGGCGAATACCAGCACGTGGGCCTTGCCGCGGCAACGTCTTTGCGATGCTTTTAATTTAATTCGTAAATTTACGGACTTTAGACAGTGACGCAGGAATACTGTTTGTGTGGGTTAATACGAGGAACCAACACAAATTTATTACAATCTCACTCATGATTGCGAAATTTACAGTCTTGCTGAGGCTGTTTATACAACAAGGTGGTTGCAATTCCAGAGGAATGAAACAAATCGACGTGATGGATTGTACATTTTAGTTTGGGGGTTTTTTTTCTTCACAAAACCGTTTAGTTCTGTTTTTAACAAGATAAACTGGTTGGTTTACATTGAGTAACCTTTGAACACAATGACTTTGAAGTCATTTTCTATTTTGTTCAGTAGGTACATAAACCTTTGTAACATTGAACTTGCAAATTATAAACAAAGCTGTTGTAATTTGTCGTTGACACTTAAACTGGTTAGTTTTATAGATCGGAATGACATTTCCCTCATAGTTGCTATTAGCCTGCCTAGAGAATAATAGGAGGAGGATTTTTTTTTGTTGCAACAGTGGTACGGAACCGGAGTATGTATAAGCGAAGAGCTGTACGGTTGTTGAGCGGCGTAGGCATATTCACGAAGGTGCTAATGTATCCGATAAGATAGTCAAGCAATATAGACATCAATAATTCGACACTTATCTTGTAAAAGAGTTTATGGAGAATAAAATGAGGCAGCGCTCAAATGCCGAATTGAAATACTGGTGCTGATTTATTTTAATGTAGACCTCGTCCTCCAGGCTGATTGTTTTACGTACGGGCGGTAGACACGTTTTTTTTTACTACATTTGTGCTTTCAAGCCGTGTTACTCTTGCTAATTGGTATAATTTTGGGGTAGCTAGTTATGCAAATTTCCATGACGGGTAAATATTTGCCGGCTTTAACGACGTACAGGACTCACATGGAGTAAAACTTGTACTTAACGGTTGGATATTTCTTACACAATATACAAAAACGTTTTTCAAACAATCCAACCAGTTTCTGCTTTGCATTGGGTTTTGTCAGCTACTCACTGTCATGTTATTTCGGATTTGCACAGTATTCAAATTTACTCTCATACTCTGGCCGTGTACCTCTCACGGTCTACATTACGCCTTAACTAGAGTTTACAAGACCTTTTTCGAGCGCCTATCCCAGCAGGGATGAATGGTAACACGGACTCCTACCTAGCATTCAAACGATTACCCTATTTACAGATATAGAATGGACACTGGAGTAGAGTCAGGTGTCTTCTCCGAAACGCTGGGTATATCAAAATCGATACCCCTCCCCGGCCATAGCTATCGTCTTCCAAACAGAGGTCCTGGCGGTGACAAAAGCAGTCCGTGATTCTGTGGTATGAGCAATACCACCTGGGGGTTATTTCCCAAGCAGCAATAAAAGCCATAACTGCACCAGAAAAAAAATCGAAGGCTTTAAAGTGCTGTCGCGAAGAACTTCAGGCTCTTGGTACACAGCACAAGATATCGCTCTGCTGGGTTCCGGGACACGAAGGCATTACAGGCAATGCGAAAGCAGACGAATTAGCAAGACAAGGTTCGACAGCTGTTTCAGAACAAGCTGATTCCTCTGTTAACATCCCGCCTTGCACATCAAGCTTGAAGCAGGGCGAAAAGCCACAAGAGAGGCGAACCCTAGATGGGCCACCTTAAATACTTGTCTTACCACAAGAGCGCTATGGCCGTCCTTCAATAAAACCAGAACCAGGAGTTTAATACGGAAGGATAGGAAATCCCTGTCCAATTGGCTTAACGGAAAAAGAACTTTGTAAAGGCTGCAGTGATGAGGGAGCTCTTGAGGACACAACCCACTTCCTATATCTCCAACACACCAGTTGTAAATTCCTAGGGAGTCACTTCGTCAACGAGCTTTCCAGCACATCAATACACAAGATAATGAACTTCGTCAAATAATGGGTAAGGGTAAGGGACAACCTCTTTCCCCTACGGGCATCACAATGGTTAGTATTGACTTGAGTGTTGCACGGACTACTCCACCTAACCTACTGTTATAAGATCCAATGTTTCAATCAATCAATCTTGAATAACTTATTCTGAAAAAAAAAAATTGTATTTCCCCGCCTGGTACTTGAACCCCTCATAATCACGCAGCATAGTCATAATCACAGGTTGATGTAACAGTGTTGTAGTCAAGTGATTTGTTTACCTAACCTACTTGTTATAATTTTTTTTGACCGATTAATTATAATCAAAGTCGATTTAAAGATTCACGCGCCAGATCAAGTCTAGGCACCAAGAATGTCACTTTCTTTCGACATGCAAATAGGTATCAGTCCTCAAACAAAGACAAAAAGTGTTTTTGTTGAAGTCGTCACCTACATATAGTTGAAACTTTCCAAAGGGTAAAGAGGTTATTGGAAGCGAATATCATTTAATGGCTATTCGTCAGTTGCGACATTTAGAAATAACAAATTGATTGAATTGAATAAAAACGACATTGGACAGAGGACGTTTCATAGGAGCTCAAATCGTTTCTTGTGTCGTTTTAAATATCTCCACAGTGGTGCAGCCCAGTTTGAACTTTGTCACTAATCAAAGCAATCGTCGTTTTTGTAAACTTGTACGACTATACTTAAATAAAAATCATATGTATTGTATTGAAAGGTTTTAGGAATGTGTAGAAACGAAATTCGAAACTGGCTGCCACGTAAAAGGAAAGAATGGAATACAAACAAACACAAATAGATTGCAATTGTCTGCAACCCATTAACCTAACTTACATATCAGCTTACGTCCTACGTCTACGACACAGACAATTTCTTTGTAAAAGTTGTTATTATGTAGGTGTAATGAAATGAGCTTAATTCGGTCTCCTTCTGCTTATACATTCTGCCGAATGTCTTGTATGCCTTTAGAATACAACAATTTGAAACTGCAATTGTCCCATTCGCTGTAAAACTGAACATTTTTCCAAAGAACTCTGGAAGATCCTATTTTCTTGTGTTTGTGCATTATTGCGAACCTTGACCACAAGCCAAATTTATGTTGTGACTACGTGAACTCCCTCTCATATGAAAATGCGATTTTTTTTTCTTATCACGTTCGTTGGTTTTTTCGCCTCTGTATGAAAGATTATCGCTTATGTATTATGTAGGTATAACCACTTTACCAGCATTCGCGTGTAAAACGGGTGTCGATATATGCAAAACTTGTGGAGAAAAATCGGGATCGTGACTGTACTTTGCGCATATTAACACATACTTTTCCTTGATTAACGGCCCCAAGGCATGTGTCGTTTCTAATGCAGTCTGTAACTTGTACGAATTGATCTCCATTTGTATCATTTTTTATTTTTGTTTTAAATTTGCTGGACAAAGCAACATCACATTCACCCCTATCGTGGAATCCGCCGGGGGAAAGAATATTTTGGTATCGTCGAATCCGCAAGTTGAACAGTTCCCCGTTTGGGAAAAATTCGATTTGAACGTTTTTAAGGATACCTACAGTAAAAAAAAACAGTATCGACTTGGGGAACTGTTCACTTTGCGGATTCGACGATAGCAAAACATTCTTTTCCGTGAATAATTCCCCCGGCGGTTTCCACGATAGGGGCGATTGATATAGACCACTGGCCTCGGAACTGACTATATGGGTTGTAAAACATAAGAGGCAAATTTATTTTTTTAATTAATATCTACTAATATAATGGAATATAAATGTGCCTATGCACATGTGTACAAAATTAAGTGAATTTAAAATGACATTTTGTGTTCTTTTAAAATTTTTTCTGGAATTTTAATGTTTCCCTTGTGTGGACACTCTCTTATGTGGACAAAAATGTACGGTCCCGTGAGTGTCCACATAAGAGAGATTTCACTGTATATGGTTCGACACCAGCATTATTTTAATGATTTTGTAAGCTTACTGAAATTACGATTTTCGAAGACCATAGATGAGTCTATTTCCCAAAGGATTTTTTCACATAATCTGTAAAATGTAACCTCAATTCGTTTTTATTTCTTTTTCAATTTTATATAATTCATTTATCATGTTCCAATTAAAATTGTAGTTTTTTTCCGTCTTAATACATTGTGTTCAAAAAGAATAACCTATCAATTATGGCAGATCCACTTAACCAGGCAGTTTACGTCTGCTGATTGTTGGATGATGAAGCTAATGCCTGAACCGAAGAGCCTCCAAGAGTTTCACTTTTATTTTGAGACAGAGCTATTCGATCTGCAAGTGGTTTTAATAACTGGGGGCGTGTTTCAAATCCATAAACACTGGATAGCGTGCAAACTGCAATGAAGGCGAATACGTAAAACAAAAAGACGAGTCTCATGTTGATACTTTTGAGGTTGAAATAAAGCTCTAAACTGACAAAGTGGGATAGAATCATGCGACTTAAATAGTTCTATGTATGAACTTCAAAAAATCCTTGATTGGTGCTAATGAATTTTACGCTTTGTCTCTTTGTGGTTCTATTGATTATTAGCACGATGGTTCTTGACTTTCTTTTTGTGAATTCACTAAGTCAACTTAATTTCTTTGAAAAGTGTGAATTTTGTTAAGTCAGTATTATACTCTGTACCAACACACTAAAATGTTATTTTTAGGTGTTGCATCCGTGCACTTACGCTCCTTCAATTGATCTATTGTCTGAAGTTGGTTACTACTGGTTTAATCCAATTAAAACAAGATGTTATGCGACAGGAGGTGTGCAATGTGTGCATAGTCAAGCGTTTATCGTGGTTCTGCTAATTTATACGACTACGTCCATGCGAGGATCAAGTCGGAGGGGGCTAATCGGTATTATGTACTTCGTACCGAAAGAATGATTCCATGGGGCTATAAATATTCTGGTTGTGCCGACATTGTTCGTTGGGTAGCTTACCAAACTTATCTAGAGTGCAAGTGATACAGACCTGGATAGTTTCTTTATTAGACAAAGGGTTCTTCAAGAAAGCAGTATATGCCACATGTGTTCACAAGTCAAGCACAAGTTAACACATTTTCTAGTTTTGTATGCTAAAAGCATTCGTCCTTATCAACTTTTGATGGCGCTACATGAGTTTTTAGTCAAATTGATTCCTTGGTATACGCTTTGAGGTATACAAGATAACCCCATTCACTCTAGCAGCCTAGCCTAGCCACTTTAGCTGACTAATTGGCACCTTTCTGACTAAATCTATACCGCTGCATAGTCCGTCTAATTCATCGTTGTACCTCCTCCCCCAAACTCCTTCGGAAGGACCGAAGATCGGGTTGTGTTATAGGTGTCAGGAGTATTCAAAATAATCATACTGTTGTTACGTGCTGGCTTGGCTGGGTCTTTGCTGTGTATGTCTATGTATATAGTGGAATCTTACAAGTTTTACACTTGCAACGGGTGCTGTGTCTTATATATCGAACTAGCTTCCATGGCCACCCTTGCCTCCGTCTTTGCAAATATGGAAATATGTTCGCTCAAATTAAACCGATTAAACAACCTTTTACCAATAATGGTTGTGGTAATTTTAAACCTCAAAGCAGCAGACATCAGTGACGTTTGATTTGCCTACGTCAATTGCCATAGCACACTTAAGTTTTTTCTTGGCATTCGACACACTCTTGAAATATCCACCACATTCACCTTGAGAATTTATTTTCTATTCATACATTTGGTCTAATCGTTATTTGTTGTTTTCTTTTTATCGTTTCACTGTAGCCATCCCTGGGAGACAGTCACACAGGCAGCATGGCGAAAATATCCAAATCCTATGACCCCATCAATTATTGGCACAGATGTCGTGGATAGAAAAGTTGTCGATGGCGTTCTACATACACACAGATTAGTACAGTCAAAATGGTACTTTCCGAAATGGACGCATGCGGTAAGTTAGAACAAAAATGTGAACTACTCGTAGTTTAACTGCATTTCCTTTCGTCGTACATTTCATATCCTATTCGAAGGAGATGTGTGTTGTGTCTGTTGACGGAAGTAGGGGATTTAGTTACCTTGAACTTGATTAACAACTCAAATTGTCTTTCTTTATGCACGAGTGTGGGTGGATAGCATTTGGCATTGTCCCAGACCGTGAATGGATAATATATAAAAGAAACAATTTTATAGGTTTTTTGATTTTTTTTTTGTTTTCTTATATCATTCAAATATTTGGACTATGATCGATCGAAAAATGAGTTCAATATTGTTTTTGCATGTCTAGGTTTATGGCTACTCGTATTATTTATCGCCAAAAATAGTTCGCAAGATTAGATACGAGATCTCATACTTTTTGATAATTTATAAATGACTTTGTTTAAATTGGCAACAAGGTAAATATGACGATTTTTCTTTGTCAACAAAATACGGACAGAAGGTGAAATACAGCAATTGTGATTTTATTTGACAAAGTGTGGAATTTATAGCGCGGAAAAAAACCCGACGTTGATAGACTACGCTTTGGTAATAATTTTTCAGGTAGACTTATTCGGTTTTTGTTCATTCTTACATCATGTTCGTTTATCCATTAAGTAGTTCGCGGGTGTAGGTTGCTCAAGTGGACCCTCCATAACTCAATTCTCCGCCATCGAATCTAAGTAATCAAAGGATATACCCATACGGGTAGGGGAGATATCATGCACTTGATCTAACCATCTCATCCTGGTTCTACTTAGAGAACGCCTACACGTCTTGGGATCCTGGAATCGCGGCTAATATCTACACCAATTTACAGAGGTTAGCGGTACATGAAATGCCTTGCCAAACTGGTCACACGTATATATTCTATATAAAATATAATGCATCCCAAAAGATACTGATTACACCTTTCTCCTGTTTCGATTCAACAAGAATTTTGAAACCTTTCAGGACTGACTGGGAGAGTGATGTAGTGTCTCACAGTGGATCCGTTTGCTTTTATACAGATGTGTGTGTTTTCTCCAAAGAGTTAAATTGCACTATTTCATTCCGCCTTCTCAATCACTGTTGTGTGTTCCAGGCGAAAATCATGGCGATTAAGTAGGCCCTGTCATGGCTACAATATAATGTAACATCCGCAAGGGATATTAAGGATGACAGTCAAGCCGCGATTAAATCCCTGCACTCGGTCATCTTCAAGTCAAAAACTGCCCTCTTCTTCTTAGTCGGAGGTTGCTACTATCCTCTGGAGCACTCAGACACAACTACTGGTCCATTGTACTGCCAAACAGAAACTTTACTTTACTGTACTTAGTTTTTCCGTCTTTCGAAGAAAGATGAGAAGGGGCTTCAGTGATGAAGAGCACTCACCACGTCAGCCCCAAAGTCCGCCACATGATGTTCCGCTGTATCGTCGTCCTCTCCACAAGCAGGACAGATGGTCGTGTGGCTCAAGCCAAATACATTTAAGTGTTTGGCCCGAAAGAACGCCCACAAGCAGTCTGCAGTCGATTCTCCTGAGAGACAGAAGGAAAGACGCGGACCTTTTGCAGATGTCCGGGCGCAGTCGTTTGGTTTGTCTACACCCATCTGCACTATCACGCCAACGACACTCGTGTTCACGAGAAACCCAAGTATCAATGGATGACCTAACCAGAGATGCAGGCAAACCCAACGCAGGTTCAGGTCCTGAAAGAGCTTCTTCTGATCCCAGCCTGGCAAGCTCATCAGCGATCTCATTTCCCTGGATACCAGTGTGACCTGGGTCCCAAACAAGTTTGACCGTGTTTAGCCCATCGACCAAGTTCAAAGCAAGCTTGAGTTCGAACATTAACTTGGACGAGGTAAGAGGATTGAGCAGCGCTTTTAGTGCAGCTTGGCTATCACTGTAAACGCATATGCCTCTATGCTTTTAGAAAATCTTCGCTTGGAAGACAGACGCATGGTTACCTAAGGGGTAGTGTAGCTAATGTTCTCGCTTTCCACGAAGACTCCAGAATCAGACCCCTGTCCGGTTTTCGAGCCATCCGTGAATACACGCTATTCCGTTGCCGCTGTCCGGAACAATTTAAAATTCACCTTATATGGTGCCGGGCCATAGGGGGACATTTGAGGGAATTGCAAGGTCGACGAACTCGCTAGGCACAACTATGTGGATTGGATTCTTCCTGCAAAGGAGAATCTCTGTAATGCCTCTCACTACGTGTAAACTTCTAATCAAACGAAATGCTATAAGGGCTACTAATCGCAGGTGGTCAAACTACATAACGTGCTCCATTACAAAACAGATCTGGCCCATGCTGGATCTTAAGCGCTCCAACAATCTGGTATCACTAAAAACATCCACTATAAGTACATTTTGTAGGTGTCTTTACGGTGCACTGTATTATTGAAAGACATGCTCTCAGGCTGGGCCTTCCTTCAAACGATTTCTATAGAAGCTGCATGGACGAGGAGGAGGAAGAGACTATTCTTCACCTCCTTTGCACGTGCCCAGCACTCTCATCTCGCAAAAAACTACATCTCGGAGAAAATTTCTTCGTCAATCTAGGTGAACTCGCTTATATAAGCATCAGCTGCCTCCGGCGCTTTATTCTTAGCTTCTGTTGGTTCAACGGGTAGATGAGAGATCATTTTTGATCCTGTGGTATCACAGTGGGCCTTCTTTGGCCAAGTGTGACTGCACGTCCTGCGGCCAGCCACCCTAACCTAACCTAATTTATTTGGCTCCATTGTGAAAGTCAAATCGAAAGTGTTTCTGAAATATGTTGGATCGTGAAATCGTCTACCAGCTGTGTTCGAGATCTAAGATTTATTAGGGCAAATAGGCAAAGGCAACCTGGGAATCGCAGAGGGACACACAATAAGTGACCACGCAATCGTAGGCTCTAATAGCTTTTTTGATTTTCTAAATTGACTCCACTTTGCTTTCACATTTCCAGACTAAGACATGTTCTGTTCGACTTAGTACACGCTTTATCTATACAGCGATAACTGCTGTGCTTTTTGTGGTTTTCGCACACATGGAAGCATGTGCAGTGCAATGTAACTTGTATCTTTCTTAAATAAATTATTGTTTGCTTTGTGCACTGATGACTTCTTCGAAATCACTTATAAAATTAAACTGAATCGATTGCAACAGTCGCTATGTATTTTCATAAATATTCCCCATTGCGGGTTGAGTCTGCATGTAAACCTGTTTTCGCAATGATGGGCGCCAGACATGTGCTCAATGGAATCTACACAAATAAGCGATCGATTCAAGTATCTACCTCCAAAGAACAAGTGGTTTTTCACATTTAAAGTCCACACATTAATATGTAATATATTTTTGCCAGTCTTTTTCTAGGTTATTTATAATTTCATATCCATTGGCATTATGTTTGTTTCTAATCTATAAATACAAAGTTCAACAACCCCTGTCTAATTTTTCTTCAAAATCGGCACACATGCAATGTACGTAATCACTTACTACGCGATATTGATTGAAACCGTAATTGCGTCTTCTAGCATTACAAAGAATGCATTCACTCTCTTCACTCATGCTTTTCTAATTTTAAACTGCGCGTTTGATATTTTATTGCAACGGGTTTACAGTTCATTGTCGTTTCTTATTTTTAGAACACACAAAACTATCCACTCATTTGTGTATTCTGTGTCTTTCTAGTTAATCGGAACGGCGAAAGTATGCTTTGCCAGCGAAAAGTCCACAGTCGATCCAGCAAACAAAAAAATGATTCTCAAGACAATGAATCTGACTTTTTGCCGGCACATTTCCATCGATGAAGTGATCTACTATGTTCCACATCCGAAGGACTCTTCAAAGACACTGCTCAAACAAGAGGCTCAGGTCAGCGTACAAGGTGTGCCGCTCAGTCATTACATGGAGGATCTCGTTACATCGACAATAAGTATGAATGCGGGCAAAGGGCGTCAGGGACTTGAATGGGTGATAGAGCGCATTAACTCGGAGGTAAGTGTGAGAGGCTCTTTTAACAATTTACTGGACAATTTATGCTTAATGTGGTTTTGTTTTTAGGTAAAAGGTATCGCCGAGAGTGCTGCTAAGAGTACGGATGAAATCTTTATGACAACCAAGAAATCCCTAGACGATATGGCCGAGACCGCACGCAAGAGTATGGATGAACTAAGTGCGCAAGCATCCAAATTGCACATCTAACGAAATAAAGCCCCCTCCTTTCAAAAACAAAACCACGCCAGTTGCTATTATTCGTCAGTAGCAAGTCGCTTAGATGAAAATTTGTTTCGTTCTTCGTTTTGAGAAGAGCGTGAAACGATGGCGAAAACAAAACCAATCATACACATCATAGAGGAAGGAAGAGTGCATGGTCCGTGAGAGGACGCAACAGGCAAACGAATCACAACGATCCTTCTGATTGTTCTTCACAGAAACTTCATTTAAACCACCATCAGCACAAAGTGTCGCTAGAGCGATCGGAACTGAGACGAGGAGTACACACACAAGACAGAATGAGTACCGATCTCATTTCATTAACCTAGATCTAGTTGTAATTGTAACAGGAACAAAATAGCAATTTGCCATACGCATACCCTTACTCATCCACACGTGTCACCACAAATTTAACAACCGGCTCAATGCCCACTACATTTATGTATAATAATTAATTAGAAAAATAACGAAAGGGAATTAAGTATTTTCTTTGGAAAATTGAGTAGAGAACCGAAAATTGAGTGTTCACAAGTTGTATGGCTTTGTTCCGCAGCTGGAAGAAGACAAAGACTGCGTTTTGGTGAAGAAATATGGTCGTCAACTACAGAGTGAAGCTACTATGTAAAATAAATTATTGTGATGTTTATACATAAAAATAACTTAGGGATTACGATTTTTTTTGTTTTAATATGTTCCTAGATTTCGAGATCTTAACACTTGTTTTCCGTTTGATCATCCCTTCCCCCAAATCTTGCTACACAATGTATGTGGTCCATGATAATCTTTTAGAAATATTTTCTCCTTTTTTTTTAAGTTAGTATAGCTAATAATATTGTATTTATTTTTATTTTACAACGATTGTAGTGTAGTGCTTATGTTTCCGAGAAAAAGAAATAAAACGAAAATCAATCACACAAACACAAATACAAGGATCAGTAAATTGTAAAGGAAATTCGCTCAAAATTTTGTTCACTGGGCTATGTAATATTTTCATAAGAAAAGAACAAGGCGAATATTTAAATTGAAAATAAAAGATTACTACATAGTTCAACAAAAAATAAATGGGTTTTATTAGGCGGAGTAGTCGATTCCTTTGTAACAGATTGTAAGTACAGTGAAAGCTCGGAAAAGTTGATCGAAATGTCCCAGAGCTTGTCAACTTTTCCGAAAAGTCAACTTTTCTGGACACTTATTATCTGTAGAAAATTAGTAGGTATTTTGTTCCATTGTGCCATTAAATGTGCGAATGGATAATACACGTAAGAAAAAGTCAGTAATATTCTAAATCAACTGTAACTGGCACGCAGCTGCCATTGAAACATATTCTTCGGAATGCGTAGCTGAGGGTGTTATGTATTTTACATCGTTTATTTAAATTTGATATATAAAAAAACCGCATGCAAGGAAAAAATAGAGTCACGCTCTAAAAAGTTGACCAAAAGTCAACTTTTTTGACCGAAAGTCAACTTTTTAAGGTAACGTATGGTAGCTAAAAATTGGTCAACTTTTCTGCATAGTAAACTTTTCTGAGAGTCAACTTTTCCGAACTTCTACTGTATATACAGCAGTGTTGGTAACACCCCGTCTCCACGAGCAATATTTCATAGCTTGCCATATAGTATGCTATGAAAATTGCTCGTGGAGACCACAAATAGTATTCTATGAAAAATGGTATGCCATCTATTGCTCAGCTCATAGCTTGCTATCGATAGTATGCTATGGGGTGTACTTTTTTGTTGTGACGCATGTGTTTTCGTGTGATGGCTATGGAAATAGTATGATATGAAATGCCCACCATACATTTTATTGCATACTATCGTTATTTCTTTCTATCAGAAATGACAGATGGCAAGCTATGAAATATTGCTCGTGGAGACACGGTGTAATGGTTTTCCAATAGCCATTTGTCATCATCATCATCAACTATAAGCAATCGGCAACACCGACGTCATACTGTCCATTTTCCCATATCTCCTTTTCCTTACAAAATCCAGTCAGTCTTGTTCAAAAACAATAAAACTTTAAAGATAACTCAGCGCGTTTTTATTTGAACTTATTTGGCATTGTGACACATAAAAGTTGGCGGAAAATGTAAGCCATAGGTCGCTGCAAGGTACAAGGAAACAAATTCGGCGAGAAATTGGCAAAAAAGGGTTGAGAAATGACGAGAAATCAACAAGCTGTAGTCAAAACACCTTCAAGCTATAACTCGCAGCTTGTGACCCTCAATTGACACTAAGAAGTAAAAGATCCTAATCGGTCCTAGCCAGGTATCCGTCGGAACGGAAAATTCCTCGATTTCATACGAATCGAAGGATTTTTGCTTCGACGTATACGTCGGAATAGCTTTTCGGAACTTATTTTAATATAGTAAACCAAATGTGAGTGCTCGCCGGGGTAACAACCAGACACTGCATCATTGGAAATATGACCAAAAGACTGGGTGGGTACCTTTACAAATGACTTCTGTAGAAGTTGCAGGGATGAGAGGAAATAGAATCTGTATCACTACCCCGCAAGCCACCAAGAACGCCGCTACTCTTGCATGGGAGCACGGTTCTTTGACGGCTTGGAACATCTAGCAAAAAAACTTTTACCAGAGGTCCTATCATGTACTATAAAAGGGTAATCACAATGGGTCTCACTGGCTTCTGGGTGAAAATAGCGTATAATGCAAATTGACTACTATACATTTGGCTGCTAGTGAAATGTCAGAAATTGGTTCTAATGTCACTTTGCCGCTGCCGCTAGATTTCTAGCGCCAGCGTTCCTCCATCAGGGATATTATGTGCTAGATGACTAGCGGTCAAAGGAACGCGGCCATTGTAAAATAACGACTTATTCAAATCACATATTTCACTCAACACTCAAACAAAATCACACGAATTGCTCGATGACATTTGAGTGTTTTTGTTTCTCTCCGCCATGAACCAAAAGAGCTAGTGCTTATGTTTGCTTCAACGAAAAATTGGTTGCTAGTAGTCCATGTATAGTATGTCAATGTCTCTCTATCCTAAACCTTCCTAACCTTCAAGCAGGCCAAAAATGGACAAACACAAACGGCCATCGTTTATCCAAGCCGCAGTCGCCAAAAATGGACCACAAACGAAGTAAGTGAATTCTTAAACTAAGCAGGTCAAACCTGAAAACAGCAACAGGAATCCTGTCTAAAGCATGCGTGCCAAAAGACTACGATTTTCAGACAGAAATCTGTAGATTATATACAGCATGGGCCCAGTAAGGTGTCTAGTTCTGGTGTCTTGTGACGGTTCTCCTTAAAAACCTGCGTCTAACCTAACCTTCGCAAGTATTTAAAAACTGGTTAAGGAATAAATTGCAGAAGGAAAAAGTCATGGTTTTGTATAAGTGTATGTGTATGGTATATTTGTAGGCGCAGTGGCTCAGTGGTTAGTGTGTTGGACTACTGTGCGGGAAGTTCGATCCCCGGAAAAACACAAATTACATCTTATGGTTTTTTCCACTGCGCCACCTCTCGCGAACGTCTGACAAACATCCGAGAGTATAAATGTCCTGAAAAAGCTTCCCAATTCAGCCGTTCGGACTCGATATAAAAGAAGCTAGGCCTAGAGTGTCTGTTTACACGCCTGTTACGCCAACTATTTATTTATTAGTACCTATACTTGTACCTGAATTGGGTGGCGAGTATTTTTCTGTTCCTCCGCATAGCAGGTGGAGGGCGGGCAGCACATTGTAGTTCATCTAACCAAACTGAGTATGACAAGACGAATTGATTGATTCTCGTCTTTTTTGGTAGACTTGGCACCAAATTAGGACACCCCTTTATACCACCACCTAATTAACAATAATGTAACCAAGCTTGTGACCAAAATGATTGCCTAACAAAGCCAAATATGAGCTCATCGAAAAATAGATAACATTGTTAACCTATCTCAGATATCAGCCGTTGGTCACAAAATAGAACTAGAAACTATAAACCGAACTGAAATATAAAATAAGTCCCATTCGAAAATTGAAAACTCCAATTTGCTCGTTATTTGTATTTTAATTTATTAAAATGTACAATTTTACGATTTTACATTTTTTGCTTGTTTAATTTTTACAGACACTTTGTTGGCATTTCATTCCTTGTCCAATCTTTCGTGAGAATAAGAATGTTTAAGGCAACGCTCAGCTAATGTCTTTAGGTCATCCTGGCTATGGTATCGCTTATCATCTGTGGCCAGAGGCAACCGCATTGACATTCTTTCCACTCGCATGTTGCTAGTAGACCTAGAACCATCTAATCGATCCTCTTCCTCCAGAACATTAATTTCGCTGTTCGCCTCATCCTCGCCCACTTTAATTATGCTACAAAATAACTTCAAAAAATTCTCTATTGTCGCTCGCGGATCCAGACGCATTTCGAAAACATCGTAATTCAATTGTGCTATGTTCTGATTTAGTAAATATATGCCGTAGAGGATCTGCTTCGAAGGGATAGATGGTTTGCTTTGCAGTTGAAATCGCAGAGGTTTATCCAGAATTATTGCGGTTATTTGAACTAAATGCGCGACAAAAGCCAACGTAACACTTAGTGCCGCTGGTGTCATTAGCTTTACATGATCCGTCTGCAGAGGATTGGTACTGAGGTAATCCTTATCCGGGAATGGGATATTGCTTACAGTGAAACAGCCGCGCATGTTCTTGCTAATTGGGTAGATGTGCTTTAGCTCGGAGCACAAAAGACTTAAGCGCTTGTGAACCTTCTGCTCGAGATCTTTTTTCGTCCTTACGCATGCTAGTATCACTTTGATTCGTTCGCACAGCACTGACTTGTCTTCAGACAGTCGTGAGTGATTTTCTCGTAGTGCAACACAACTGTTGTTTCTCGAATCCTGTTTAATACGCAATTGATCTGTCAGTTCTTGGATTCTTATACTATAGAGCTCACGTTCTCGCTCGAGGAGATTGCACTTAAAGCGCAGCTCTTCGATTTTCTTTCGCAGTTCCTTACATTCTACTTTGGCTTTCGGGTTCGTATCATCGTAATCTGAAAGCAAATAATCGATAGTGCGTCGCTTGAACGCGTTACCTTTATATCTTAGGTTTTGATTGATAATTTGTTCGGTAACCTCCTGCAAGTCTTGCTTTAGTCGCTTGCAGCTCCTCTGTATCTTCTGTATGCGCAGAAGTTTTTCTAAGTTATAGCTTTGGCGTGTGGATTGCCTGAGGCGTTGCACTGCAGCGCAGCGAATCCCACTAAAATCGCTCGATGACGAATCCATACAATTTGACTTAGTGTGTTCGGGGATACTGTCCATGCCATCGGGCAGCTCCCTCAGTTCGGTGCTGTGAATCTTGATGTGATCATAGTCCTGCAAGTTATCATAAAGATAGTCGTTGTTTTCAATCGAGAAGCTCGAAAAGTGCTCGGGGGATGAAAAGCAATTAGCATTCATTTGAAATATTAGTGTGTTGTTGAAGTATTTTGCATCGCTACAGCTACCAGTGAGTATTAGGCCAGAGAACCATACACGCCAAGTGAATAGAGCTTTGTCTTCATCCTGACTGGAGCTACTGCACTCCCAAACACGAACCCATACAGCTCTGCAATTTGACTTTAAGACATCGGGGCATGAAATGTTGTCCCAGAGAATTGCTTCTCTATTACCACAGTGCTGGATTTTGTCACTCCGATAAAACGCTGGACAATCCAAATTGTGGTGCAAGGTGAAGTAGAGTTTACATCGATCATGGCACAGTATGTTGAGTCCGATTATTCTGATTAGATGTCTCAGTCGAAGTTGCTGTGTGGCCAGGGGCATCCATTCATCGTTTCTTGGTGGGGAATCCATTCCCGTATTTTTAGAATTTCTTTGTAAATAAAGTCCAAACACATTTAAAATTAAAATAATACAAATTGCACTGTTCCAACTATGTTTTTATTTTCGTGTTTTCTTTTTTGCTGCGAACTGTCAGATGGATGTCAGTAGAAGTGACATTTATCGTGAATTCGCCGTGACGTGAAGACGGAAAATATCCTATTAATCTTTAATAGTGATGCGACATGATGGACAAGGTACTAGGGGATATAGGCTAAATTCAAAACATTTCCTGTACATTGTACATTATTTAAATTCATCAAAATATGACTATAAATTTTCGTGTTTCCCTATTCATGAATTTGCAACCACATTCTTTTTCAATACATAATGGACCTTACCAAATTTAGACTTTAACGCAAAAATCGAAACTAAAATAATGTCAAGGGTGAAATGTCAGTTTTGTCCATATATTTTGAGTTTTCTTTCGAAGCTATTTAATGATGTGATTGGTTTTATATTAAAATAGACTTGCACTAGAATTTAATAAATGTATTGGCAGTAGCCTGTTATGAAATATTGATTTTTTTTCTTGAAATAAATCGACAAATATTCGTCAAGCAAGCCTAATGTTTTGTTTTATTTCTGAGCTGATTTGTGCTGGAAAAATTGATAATTTTGCGAAAATCGTATAAGATTTGACTTCCATTGTACTAGAATTTGTACTAAAGTCGTTTTTAGAAGGCCTTTCGATTAACTTGGTTATTGGTAGGGCGAAATTAAATAACATACTGGAAACTACTGAAAAGTGCAAAATAATAATAAGGGTATTCACTTAATCTGATAAATTTATGCAGCTCGTAAATGTATAAATTTCTGCGGTGCTTTAACTGAACACCCCTCGGAAATGTTATTGCGTAAACCGCGTAAATCGACTGTAAATCTGGAATCAAACAAACAATTCATACGGGCTGTTTGACATTTGTGACTTGCGTAACTTTCCGCGGTTGGTTTCCGAGCCTAAATCTTCGCGGAAAATTAAGGTCTGCGTAAACTATTCTCCATACAAAATCTGACAGTTCATTTACGAGGGTGTAAATTTCTGCAGTTTACGAGGCTTTTACGCGTTTAAGTGAATACCCCTAGTGGTTTGTAATAAATTAAACATTAAAATGGGAAGAAGAATATAAAATAACCTGTTAATATGTTTGCAAAAACAAGCAAAACAAACAAATGGGTACAATTTGTATATAAGAACTTACTTACTTATCGGGCTCCCGACCTGTGAAGAGTCTCTGCCGGGCACGCTGCTTCCAATTGTCCAGACCAAGCGCTCTGGCATCCGCGATGGCTTGGTCTTTGAAACGGAGGTTCGGTCTTCCTTGTCTTCTCGAACCTGGGGGCTGGGATTCGAAGACCCTCTTGGCTGGAGCATTATTGTCCATTCGCTCGATGTGGCCGAGCCAATGTAGTCGACGTGTTTTGGCTTTTTGGACTACATCCACATCTTGGTACAGCTCATAGAGTTCGCGGTTGTATCTTCTCCTCCATTCGCCCTCCTCGCACACAGGACCAAAAATCCGCCGAAGTATTTTTCTTTCGAAGGAGCCCAGTATCAGCTCTCCCTTCTTGCTTATCGTCCAGCACTCGGCGCCATAAAGCAGAACTGGCAGGATAAGGGTTTTGTAGAGCACACATTTCGTCCTTCGAGTTAGGAGTTTTGAACCCAGTTGTTTTGCCAAACCGAAGTAGCAACGGTTTCCTAGGGTAATTCTTCGCCGGATCTCCACTAGGGTGTCATTCGTGGAGTTTACGTTTACTCCGAGGTAGGTGAACTCCTTAACTACCTCGAAATTGTTGCTATCAATAGTGACGTTTTGTCCTAGGCGGTGGACAGATGCTTGTTTCTTTGTTGATAGCATGTACTTAGTCTTGTCCTCATTTACTTCACGCCAAATGGATTTCGCCTGTTATTCAATCGCCGTGAACGATTTTATCACGGCACGCTGGGAGCGACCGATGATGTCAATATCGTCCGCATAGCCAAGCAGCTGGACGGACCTGTTGAAGATAGTGCCTTCCGTGTTGACACCTGTCCTGCGCACTATCTGCTCCAGTACGAGATTGAAGAAGTCGCATGATAGAGCGTCTCCTTGCCGAAATCCGGTGCATGTTTGAAAAAGTTCGGAAGAGCTGCTTCCAAACTGCACGTTGCAGCGCGTGTTTTCCAGCGTCACGCGACACAGCTGAATCAGTTTTGCCGGGATTCCAAATTCGGCCATCGCCATATAGATCTCCTGACGATGTATGCTATCATACGCGGCTTTGAAGTCGATGAATAGGTGGTGAGTTTCGACTTAAAATTCGTTGGTCTTTCTAAGATTTGCCTCAGTGTGAAAATTTGGTCTATAGTCGATTTGCCGGGCCGGAAGCCACACTGGTACGTGCCGATTAGTGTGTTGCAGAACGGTTTTAGACGTTCACACAGTACGTTGGATAGGATCTTGTATGCGACATTTAGCAAGGATATGCATCGATAGTTCTTGCAAGACATAGGATCGCATTTTTTGTAGATGGGGCATATGGAGCTGATAGTCCAGTCGTCGGGCATGTTTTCTTCCACCCATACTTGGTTGATGATTCGGTGCATGCTCCCTACCAAAACATAACCACCGTATTTAAAGAGCTCCGCTGGTAGTCCATCAGAGCCTGCGGCCTTGTTGTTCTTATTTGTATATATAAGAAGGGTTAGCTAAACAAATGTATTAAATTTTTTTGAAATTGATTACAAATTTCAAGGAGGAATAGCAAGGACTTCATGTAAAGGAAAACAAATAAGAAAAACAAGCAGGAGGTCACCAAACATTATAATCACTTTGTTCCCTTCGGAAAAGTTTCGCTAAATTTAACTGGAATTAGCTACTTAGCTACCACAATTAGTAAAATTAACATTTTGTCTTAAAAATAAAAACTCACTCAAACAAATGATTGTTACATGCTATACCTACGAATCTGTTGCACCAATAATTTATTTATAAACTTTTAGGAACCCAGGCAATGTACTAGGAACTACGCGTTCTCTTTTCAATGGTCAAAATGAATCACTTCTGAAATTGTTCCATTGGGACAAAAAATGGTGTATGTACGTACATGTACGCGTTAGAATATTTACTTCAATGGCGTAAGCCTCTAAACTGTGTAACATTCACCCCTATCGTGGAATCCGCCGGGGGGAATTATTCACGGAAAATAATATTTTGGTATCGTCGAATCCGCAAAGCGAACAGTTCCCCGTTCGGAATAAATTCGATTTGAACGTTTTTAACGATACAGTGAAACTTATTCACAGTACCCACTCGGGGAACTGTTCACTTTGCGGATGCGACGATACCAAAATATTTTGTTCCGTGAATAATTCCCCCCGGCGGATTCCACGATAGGGGTGACTATGTTTTATGAAACATCAGGATCATGGTGCTATAAATAATTACAAAAACTGCGTAGAGTCTCGAAAGTATCAACCATAATATAGTTGCTGTACTTGGGAGGTTTAGATTCCGCTTTACCTTACTTTGCTGAGATAAGGCGTATTTTTTTGAGAATTTATAGCTAGCTCACTTTTACTTTTACATGAAAAACGTTTATACTCACTTTTGGTTTTGTTATACTCACTTTTAGTTTTACATGAAAAATTGTTATACTCACTTTTGGATTTGTTATACTCACTTCCCAAAAAAATACGCCAATAGATGTTGAATAAAACATGCCTACTGCCGTACTGCTGTGTTGTTGCACAGTAGCGAGAAAGCCATCTACAAAATCAGCTGTTTTTTTTGCTGTTCTTGCAACATGGGCGTTCTTTTATTACTGGTGCATTGTTTTATAAAGACGTAAAACAAAAAAACTCAAATCAAAATACCTACCCAACTTCTAGATCATTTGGCCGGTGTAACTGCAATTATTGCCAATCGAAGATAATAGACTTTTATGCGTCAAGAGTATTGTATATGTATATTAATTACATACATACAATTTAGGCACTTGAGGAATGCATTAAGTTCTTATACTTTACCTACTTACTTACTGAGTTGGGCGCGGACCTTGGCCTCCCACCATAGTCCAATTTAGCTCGGTTTTTGCCCAATTGCCTTCTGTTGTGCACTCCAAATTGGTTTAGTCCCTTTTTACTTGTACGCGACACATAAGCCGCGGTCTTATACAGCGTTATATCCCTCTAGAGTCTAGACCAGGGGTTCCCAATTTTTTTGGCCACGGAACCCTGCTGTAGACTGAGTTTAGACGGCTGATATGTAATTTTTTGACTAGGTAAATGTAGCTGTCTAAGGTTTATTCATCATTTTGTAACTGTCGAAGTATTCCCTTACTTTTTCCAATAGTCCGCTGTTTTAGTTATAAATAACTACACCTCGTAGCAACAACAACGCACAGAGGTTGGTCTTCTCCTCCGTTCTAATCCCCAGTTGGCAGACTTGTGCTCGTCGCTCAATTAGCGCAAGTGGTAGTCACTTGGTCAATTGAGAAAAATCGAAGTGCAGGTTCACTTCCTGAGAGGGGAAAACAGAAATGTCTTCCCAAGTGGATTATATACGGAGAATTGACTGTCAGAATCCAAAAACTATTCAAACAATCACTTAAAAAGGAGTCTGATGATGAATTAGTGGTGTAGTTCGAAATAGCTATCATTCCTACCAAAGTGACTGTGTCTACGAGTTGTTTAATGTAATTCTCTCAAACAATAATTCATTCATTTAAAATGGCGGCCAATGCTCGATAGATAGACTTCTAAAAGGATCAGAGGTCTAAAAAGTAAGTTATAGAGCTGCATCCATTCCTCATAAATATAAGAAAAACTGACGATTACCTACCGAAACAAGTTTAGAAAATATTTCCTAATGGTCATTAAAATTTCAAAATCGTTGTCATTGTCATACTTGATCTGACAGCCGTATTCAGACAATCGGTGACGGCCTGACGGGAGTACTGTAAATATTGATTCGGCTCTTCCTCGTTCATCGTTGTGTCCCCTGAATAGCTATTTTATTCATTATACACTGCCTGCAACTGTAAAGTTAAACTAAGCATAGGTACTTACTAGATTGATAGCAAAACACTCTCGATCAAAAATAAGAAAAAAATTCATTTCTGGATGTTGAAAAGTTTTGTTTGTTATTTATTAATTTTTTCATTTCATATTTTTTTAAACATATTTAACGGCTAACCAAGCGGTAAAACAATATACAATTTTCTTTCATAATAAATATACCTAAATTGAAAAAACAAAAAAAAAAAATATATGTGTGAAAATTTTACAAAACAAAGTCATAATATACATATAAAAAAAAAACGTTTTCCTGTACTCTTCAGACTCTTCCTAGACAAAGTATCCTTTGTAATAAAACCGCATTAAGCGCGCATTGCAAAATGATTTTCTTTTTAAATTCCCATTTGCATTGCCTTTGGAAACGAAAAAAAAAAAAAAATATATTAATAATGTGGCTACCATAAATTGATTCCCTTTGTAAACAAGTTTCCATTCTGATTTTGTTATTGAAAAATGGCTAAACAATAAATTTGCTGCTAATAAATATATAGGTAGTAGTATTTTGTAATAATTTTTTGTTTTTGTTTTTTTTTTTTTCATTTTACTAAAGTTATTCATTAAAAAACGGACGAAAAATAATTCTATTTAAAAGATTTCATTTATCATAACATTTTTATTTTGTGTTTTTCAAATTGAATTTAAGAAAAAGTTTTTTTTTTTGTTTTTTTTTCTTTGTTGGTAAAGGTTTTTCTCTGTTTAAATTATTTGTTTCTTTATAACAATAACATTACAATTTGATCATATGTTTTGGTAGTTTTTGTTTTAAATACAAAAAAGAAAGAAAACAGAGTTCGCGTTTGTCAGTTTTCTCATTTTTGGATTTTTTTTTGTTTTGTTGGTTTCATTTTGTTTTGTTTCTTGATATTAAAAAAGATGTCTATTTGTTTTTTGTTTTTCCATATTAAAAAGTAATTTATAATTTAGCTAGTCTCTTATATAATAATATATATATTTTGTTTTATTTATTATTATTAATTTATACTATTAATTTATTAACTTATGTTTAGAAACCGAAAACGAAAAACGTTTATACAAGAAAATATGTTTTTTTGTTTGTTCTATTTCATAAAATGTTGTTTATTGTTATATATATATATATATCTAGCGTGTAATTTTATCAAAGTGTTTTGTTTGTTTTAGCATTTTGTTAATAATAATATTTACCAATGTAATTTATCGTTTCTTTCATTTTGGGTTTTTGTTTGTTCATATTTGCATTCATAAGTTTGAAAAGTTGTAAGAGATATTATTTTGTGTTTATTTTTTTTTTATTATATTTATACCTATTTAAAATAGCCGGTGCTTATATATTCGACGTTAGAATTTTTTTTGTAATTCTTTTTAAATGAGAAAAGGAAAATTGTAAATTGCAAAATTGTTTACAATAACAATATAGAATAGGCACACAGTTTTTCGATTGTGTGTCCTCTATGTCGGATTTGTGTTTTTTACAGATCTTTGTTTTTATACAAAATGTTATTACCTAGTTTCTAAGAACAAAGGTTTTTTTTTCTTTTCAATAATTTATTACAGTTTCACGTATTCTCTATTGTTGAGCGTATTTTATGCATGGAAGTAGCGGCAAACTTTAAACAAAGTGTTGTACTCAGTTTGAATATTGAAATGCGAATGGGTTTTTCCAAAATGTAACGCTTTTCCAAAAAGTCATGCTTGTTAAAAATGGGCTATGTACATGGGATGCGTAATAATTTGTTGTTAACACAGAAATTGAACAATAAAAGCCAAACATTAGCTACTCTTAGTCAAAATTGTTAAAAAAAATCCATAGTATAGAGTTCCATGCTATTAAACATGTAATATGGTATTCGATTGGGATTCTCAGATTTGCTCTCATATTACTCGCGCGTCGCGCCCAATCGAACGTAACGTAAACACTAGTCGCAAAATTTAAACGTAAAGGACCATTCACATAAGAGCGAATGGACGATTGGATGAAATACGAACAAAATTCATTTAAGAACAGAAAATTGCACATTTTACTATTTTAAGATTACGATAATTAATTATCCCATCAAAATGTATTAAGAAAATAAGTTTAAAAACAGTTTAAAGAGCAAAATTTGGAATTCCAAGCTTCTTGTCGTGAAAGAAAATACCCTCGGCGCGAATTGCCAATGTTTATTCACAATCCAAATAATTAAACCGCGTCCCACAAACTAGCGAATAAAACATTCGTTCGAACTTAACCTCAAGTTAAGATTAGAAATTGGTGGTAGAAACTGATGGCTGAAATTCGCGAACTGCCGCGACCATGAAAAATGCTCATGTGAACGGACTGTCATAACTCGTGAATATTCGTTCGTTCGTGGGTACGGGTAGTTGGTCGCTCCCATATGAATCGTCCTTAATTGTAGCCATAATCTCGAGCAACTCGAATGCCCAGTTGCACAGTGACCACTTAAGTATCCATTCTCACTCAAATTCCACTCAAGATTCGATTTATGTTTGATAGCGTCATATTATAAAACTTATGTCGTTTTCCATTGGTTTCACTCGGGGATTCACTCATTCGGAAATCCAATGGAACAAGAAAACTGCTTCTGGGCGACTACACTCACGTACTGGTAAAACGTCAAAAATTATTGTATGGCTGCTGCCAGCTGGCTTGTATAAAATACATAAAATGCACTTGTGTTAGTGCTTCTTGAGTGGATTCTGACTTGAAATCGAGAAGCGAAATTCTCTCCTCAGCATCAACAGAAGAGTATTTTTTGCGCCAATGGAACGGTTTCAGAAGTGATTTTCTTGATTCCGGACGCTCCCGGACGCTTCTTTTTGCCCAATGGAAAACGACATTAAGTGCCCAATATCGGACACTTAAGTGTTACACGAGACAGGTGGCAAGCTATTCTGCTGTCAACGATTTGACAAGTTCATTTGCTTTCTTTTCGCTTTACAAGTTCAATTAAACAAAATAATTTTTTTTGTTAAAGTTAGGGTTTTTTGCCATTAACAACCCATTTGAAAAATCGAATAAATTATTAAATATTGCAAAACAAAAATTTTTCTAAATGCTGCCAAGTTTTTTTGTACCATTTGGGGTAAGTATTGTGAATCGACTGTGAAACGCAAAATATGCACGAGCGACACTTATCTGTTCGTCTCTACTAAAACGTAAGTTACACTGAACTGAGATGGCTTGGTAAGAAGCATGCACCATCTCATCTGTAAAATTTGGTCGGAGGAAAGCATGCCCGACGAATGGAACCTTAGCATCGTGTGCCCCATCCACAAGAAAGGAGATACTCTGAAATGCGCCAACTACAGAGGAATAAGTCTCCTGAATGTCGCGTATAAGATCTTGTCGGCTGTATTGTGTGAACGCCAAAAACCATTCGCCAACAACCTGGTCGGCCCATATCAGTGTGGTTTTAGACCAGGAAAGTCAGTCAACCATCGCCCAAATTTTCACAGTCGGGCAGATCTTGGAAAAAACCCAGGAATTTCAGATCGATACACACCATCTATTTATTTACTTTAAAGTCGCCTATGATAGCGTATATAGGGACGAATTATACAAAGCCATGTCAATTCGCGGCATCCCCGACAAACTTGTCCGTCTGCGCAGGATGACGATGGAAATATCTCGCTGCTCCGTCAAAGTAGGCAAGAACACCACTGAGCCATTTGATGTCGAAAAAGGTTTGAGATTGAGACAAGACCACGCGCTATCATGTACTCTCTTTAACATCGTTCTTGAAGCAATTGTACGAAACTCACAAGCCAACACCAGAGGTACAATTTTTCAAAGTCCGTTCAACTATACTTGACTATGCTGATGATATTGGGCCTCCGCACACGAGATTAATTCTGCCGTCAGAAAACTGTTTTTAAACCATACTTCGAGCGCACACGGGGTGATTTCTGCCGGCAGAAAAGTTAATATGAACCCTTTTTAATTATTGTGTAGTATTATTTTCACAATTGAAATATTTTGAAAGTTGTGTATGTATTAGTTTTATGCCTTGTTCAACCGCTCAAACTCGGCAGAATATTTTATTCCGTTTGTTTCCCCTCACTTCAGTCCCCTCGCCTACAAAATCGCTTTAATGCCGGCAGAATTAGTCTCGTGTACGGAGGCCCATTGACGTTATTGGGAGAACGCGGCGAGCTGTCAGTGGCGCATTTGCCATTTGTCACGATGGACAGATACAACTTCGAAGTAGTTAAAGACTTTGTCTACCTATAGGCTCTACAATTACCTTGCAAAACGACATCGGCGTAGAAATCAAACGAAGAATCCCTCTTGCCAATCGCTGTTTCTTCGGGCTAAGAAGGCATCTAAGAAGTAAAGCCCTCTCTTATAAAACCAAGGAGATATTATATAAGACCTTAATCATCCCGGTCCTGCTGTATGTTGCAGAAGCATGGACCCAGTCAAAAGCGGAAGAAAACCTTCTGGGATGGTTTGAGAGAAAGATTCTTCGAGTGATATTCGGTCCAGTTTGTGACGATGGTGTGTGGAGAATAAGATTCAATGACGAACTGAGGGACAACGCAGCAGAGGAACACCCCACCTTAGGTGGCGCGCACAATTGGAGAACGACCTCAACCAACTTGGTGTGCGTAACTGGAGGCAGCTAGCGAGGGACAGAGCTGGCGGGAGGGGCTTGTTGGCTGAGGCCGTGGTGCACCCCCGGCTTTATCGAAAGAAAGATACTTCGGCGGATTTTTGGTCCTGTGTGCGAGGAGGGCGAATGGAGGAGAAGATACAACCGCGAACTCTATGAGCTGTGCCAAGCTGTCGAGAATGTATTCCATAAAGCCAAAACACGTCAACTATATTGGCTTGGCCACTTCGAGCGAATGGACAATAATGCCAGAATAATAGGGGCTGGGATTCGAAAATCCTCTTAGAATCCCAGAATCCCAGCCCCCTGGTTCGAGAATACACGGAAGACCGAACCTCCCTGTCAAAGCCCAAGCTATCGCGGATGCGCTTGGTCTGGATAACTGAAAGCATTGTTCTCGGGATCGTAGAGGATGGAAGGCTGCAGTGTAACAGGCAGTGACTCTTCACGGGGCGGGAGCTGAATAAGTATTATATTATAAAATCTTACTCAAGAAGTATATTCTTGCTTATTGGACATGAGAAATTTTGTCAATTCGCAAATAGGGAATCCAGAAAATTCTTCCATCATCTTGTAAATATAACTCTTTAGACAGAGTGTTGTTTTGTGTGTGAAACACGAAAGATTTCTGGTAGGTATGGGTCAAATTTCATTAAAGTTATGGGTTCCTCCCATTCATCTCAAAAAAAATATCAGAGATTTTGGAGGAACATGTGCCGATATTCAGCAAACTTTTGCTTTCAAATGGTCACAACAAAACCTGTCAAAAATTTAATTGCCCACAACTTTTCGTCTATCTATGCGACTTAACTATATAGACACAATGATGGTTGACAAATTTTACTTTTTTTAAGCTTCAACTGGTTTTTCAGCTTGGTTAAACAAGTAGTGTAGGGATATCTTTGGGTAGGGCCTTTTCGTGACAAAAAGAACGATAGAATCAATCGAAATTCCCTATCGAGCCATAGGTTGTAAACAAATCAACTATACCTACACGCTTTTCGACGGACACAACCCAAACATGGCTCAGTGATCTGTGTACCTATTATATTTTTAATGATCTCCATGTAACTACAAACGTTGCTTAAATGTATGGAAATGTACAAAACCGCTACTAAATCATATACTGCATTCCAATGATCACCATTTTCTGTCATAGTCTCGCAAAGGCCAAATATATTTTGGCAAAGTTTTCCAGTTAACAAAATGCACATTCGTCAAGCTACTATAAACGAGCTCCTAACTTGATGTACTGCATTTTTTCGTGCATTCTTAAGTCCATGCCTATAATACAACGGTACAAATGGTCCTCAACACTTTCTGCTATATTTATGAAAAAATGTATTTACATAGAAACACGCTTCAACATTACAAAATAATAAAACATAATGCAATATTTTTAGTTCGCCATTACATTGTTGCAATAGCATTAGGTAATTTTGTTTTTGTTTTTTTTTTCTTTCTAGGGGTGCAGTGATCAATTCGATTATTTACCATGATTGTTCATATTGGGATATCCAATGAATGCATGTGAAAATAAATCATAACATAATGAATCCAAAAACATTTTTCGAATAAATTATTGTATACAGCAATTTTTCAATAATTTTTCTTTTTTTTTTAACTAAATCCGACAATAAATAAATAATAAGTGCATCAAATAAAATTATATTAAAAAGGAAAAAAGCTCACGGTTGGAATTGCATAAAGAGTACTCAGGAGTAGGTCAGATCAGATTGTAAATATATTTTTTATAAAAACAAAACTTTACTAATTTTCCATTAGGCATTTAATTTTGTTTGCTTTAATTAAAAAGTGCATAAAACTAAATAATAAATAAATAGCTTTCGGTATAAAAAAAACACAAAATTGTAGTTGCACTTTTTCGATTTCTGTATAAACGATTTACTTAACTGTACTTAGTATAGATAGGTAGTTCTGTTTTACTTTTATTACAAACTATTTCGTTAAAAAAAAGAAGCTTTAAGCCAAAGTAAAATGGAGAAGGAAAATGCTTTCTTGTTACGAGTTTTTGTGCCAAGTTCTGCTTTAAAAAAAGAAGAGATTTCATAATCTATTATATTTATTAATGCATGCGTTTCCTCTTATAGATCAATATATTTTTTTTATATATATTATGCGTAATGTAAAAAAAAAACACATTTCTCTTGGTTCCATTTGTAACTATATTTTTATAAAAAAAAAAATTTAATTTCTTGTTGCATAGATTTAATTAAGGAGATTTTATTAGGTTTGTATTATTTGTGTATTATGCCTTTGCTGGAATATTATCTCGACCTTACTTAATGTATACATTTTTGAATTAATTATTTACACAGATATATATATATATTTCTTTTTAATTTTCAATAAATATATTTTGTATTCATAAAAAATGTTTTATTTATTTTTTGTTTGTTAAATTTTTTTTAAAGCTGACACTTAGATATATAACTGATCAAGATAATATTTCATTTATGCATTTTTCTTTATTAAATATTTTTCTTTTGTTTTTATAGAATTTAAGACACATTAGGCTCCTCTTAGCATATTATACGTATTATTCAATGTATACTATAGATTAAAAAACACAAATAAAACAAATCAAAATAGGACAAAATTAAACGCATGTAAGTGTTTTGTTAAGTTTGGCACTTGTAGAAATAATTTGTTTTTATGTTATATATTATTAAAACAAAAAAAAAATGGTAAATAAATTGTAAAACTATTAATCGTTATTTGCTAGAGAGGATAAAATGCAAACACTTCTCTTTCAATATTAATACATATATGTATGTATTTATCAATATCGCAATTTAATAAGGCTAAAGGATTGATTTTCATTTGTATTTAATATTTTGTTTTTCTGCTTTAAGAAAACTATTAAAAAACCTAGAAAAAAAGAAAACTTGTTGTAGCTTGTCAATTAAAAATCTCCTTAATAAAACCTATCGACATCGACAACATTCGTCTCAGTATGGTGACAATCCTTAGGATCGACATGATTGTTGGTGAAATTTTGAACAATATCATGATCATTATCGACACAATTACTTTCATCATGGTTGTTTTGCTGTTTATTATAATCGATCTGATCCCACCCCTATATCCACGATTCCTACATGGCATTAAGTACTCTCCTACTACTCCCACCGCCTCTGTGTGGACTATATTCGTCACGATCGCGTCGACTTGAGGATGGTGGGGGTAGTGATGCATCTCCTCGATCACCACGGGACGATGACGGGTATCGACGATCATCGCGATCATGCATCAAATCGATATCGTCAATACGTCCTCCTCCTCCTCCTCCGACGCCGCCGCCACTGCGACTATGATGCACTCCGGATGTAGATGATTGTAAATGATGATGAACAGCGCCGCCACCAATATCCCTCGGTCCGGCACCGGCAACACCTCTCGAATAATCACCACCATAATTTCGTTCATCTAGAAGTTCATCAGTATTGAGATCGTAATGCATAAGATCACGTTCGCGGGCATGTAAACGTTCGCGTTCACGTTCTCGGTCTCGATCCAGACGATCGATTCGATCCCGATCTCTTTCGCGATCATAACGATCACGATCTCGATCGTAACGATCACGATCACGTTCACGATCTCGTTCATGGCGAGTTGATGGTTGACGTCGATTATGATGATAGGAAACACCTAGATGCGGGAAAAGAAATGTTGTCATTAAAAAATTCTTTCAAATCGAATAATAAAATTTCAAAAGCAACAAACTTTTAGGGGGAAACAAAACAAAGTAAAACCAAAACTCAAACCGAAAACAAAACAAACTAAAAGAAACTCTGTCGAAACTAAGGATACAAATTAGCAAGTACTTTGTATAAACATTGTTTAGATACATAACGAAAACAGATTGCTAAATAAGGTGAAACAAAACTGTTGTAGTATACATTTGGAATGTAAATTGTTGTAGTTTTATATTGTTTATAATATATATATAATTTTTTTTATTACCAATTCGATATAATTTTTGAGTGCATGCAGTTTATGATTATTTAGTTTAAAGGCATTTGTTTTTAAAGCTATTTAAGTGGATTTAAAAAAAAAACAAATCAAAAATAGTAGGTATACGCTAAAGATACACTCGAAAATGTGAAAGCAGCTTAAAAATCAAACTTGTATAGAAAGAATAACAGCGGCTATAAAAAGTATTCCTAAAAACTATGTATACTTGTATCTATTAAAGGATTTTAATAATTCTGTTTAATTACACTGTTACGCATAACGTAACTATTCAGAACAGTCAGCGACCACGTACCCAAAACCCTTCTGTTTACTGAAAATCTAAAAAGAAATTATCGAAGGCGTTGATGACAGTATAGTTGTCAGTTTTTGCTATGCCTGCATTCAAGAATCTAGTCATCGTAAGCCGACTTTAATTGTCTGGACTCAAATTTACCTGAAAGCAAATAAACTAACTTGAATTGTCGATGTGTCACTTTTTGACACTTTTTGACAATTTTTTGTCTCCAGCAATCCGAATGCTTCTGAAAGCGTTCGATTGGCACTCAACTGACAGCTCTTCTCCTGAAAAGATTAGAAATTTGCTTCTGGATTTGAATTCTGAATCGCGGAGAGTTCTTTCGGACGGTTCTGGACGACCAATCAAAAACGAGTTTCTGATTAGGTGCTCTACACGTCCGATGACCCAATAGAAATATCAAATCTGGGTCTGTAGTAAGTCGAGAAATTCTTGACTTGATTTCACGGTTTCGGACATAAGCGTCGACTAAAAAAAAAACTGTTCACGTGACCATCAGCGTAATGAAAACTCAGCAGCATGGAGTTAGAGAGCTGCCAGACTTATACTAAACTAGATTCTTGAACGCCCTCTATGCTTCTATTTAAAAGATTTTATTTTTAGAAATTTGTTCGAAACCGAAAATTTGGTTATCATGAAAGAACGGATAATGTCCCCTCTTTCGAAATTCATTTGGATTAATTTAATTAACGATAGCTTCTCAATCGTTGCTTCAAAAAATGAACGTTTTAATAATTCTACTTATAGCATGGTTATACGCTTCGCACTGTCATTTTACGAACATTACCTACGTCAATACCGTTGAAACATACGGCCAAACAAAGTAGAAATAACTTCCGGATATGAACAGAAAAAAATTCATTTTACGTTTTACCGACATTATAACTTCACTAACCCAGCAGTATGTCATACACTGACTGGCATTAGTGAAAGTCCGTGTAAATCTGAAAAATATCGAGATTTTAAAAAACAAACACAGATGAAAACAAAATTGATTTTATTTAAAACAAAAGTAGTTAAATTTCGCTTCATTCGCTTACAAGTGAAAACTTCATTTCGCCGGTATTTCTCAAGGTGTTCTAGTACAATTTTATATTTTTCTTTTATGGAAGGGTAAATAACTATAATAAACACATCTCGATAGTATAGCATTCGACCGATCCATAATTCTGTCTTAAATATGCGCTTTCTTTCTGGCGAAGGCTTAAAATATTTATTGTCACGACATTTGTCTCTACCTCGGATCCGCTTTAAGATCTGACAATGGCCGCGTCCCAAGTGACATTAAAACCAATTTCAATTCGTATTATTTCATCTTCATAAGAGTCAAAAATGTATTTTGGGCCATCATGCCGCATATTTATTAATATACACTATAATTTAAATAAACAAATACAATGTATATTGATTGAATAGAAGCTTCAATTCACATTTTACACCAAATTGGAAATATTTAACTTCTGCTTTTTCACTTTTGTTTTGACAGTTCGTTATTTTTTTTTTTCAATCTAGCAGTTCATTTTGTGCTAGATTGAAAAATTTCCCAGAAAAAACTCTAGCACATTTTGTGAAATGTCAGTTTTTTTATATGGAGTTTGGCATGCCGCTAGTCATCTAGCGGTCAATGGAACGCGGGCAACGACACCAACACGACAGCAGAAATCAAACGAAGAGTTCCACTTGCCAACCGCTGTATCTTTGGTGGATGAAATTCTATTTGATCGTTTCGAATGTAAAATTCTTCGAGTGATTTCCGGTCACGTTTGCGTTGACAGGCTTTGGAAGAGGAGATTTAAGAGCGAACTTTACGAGCTGTAGGTACATGTACGGCGACATCGACCTGGTTAGAAAAGTACGAATCGCTGCTCGACTAAGTTGGCTAGGAGATGTAAACCGAATGGACATCAACGCTCCGGCCCGCGGAGTCTTCGATTCCAACCCGAAGCCGGAGGGATATAACGCAGTAGGAAGTCCTCGCCTTAGATGGCGTCCACAACTTGGAGTGCGCAATTCTAGGCGTTTAGCCAAGGACCTGGCGTAAGTAGGTGAACGGAATCTCCGCCGAGCAAACTTTTTACAATCAACTGCAAATATTTTCATTACTGATCTAAAACACCTGAGTGTGATAATTAGTTTAAGTAAATTTTACCAACCAACGATTGTTATTAAAATTATTAATTATTTGTGTGATGATGTAAATGTACCATAAAACTACGATTAAATTTACAATTTTTTTATTTTTACGAAAACGGCTATATTTGGAAGAACCATTGACGTTAAGTTATCAAAAAGATAATTTCTATATATTATGTACAACATTTGAAGTGAGTTTTTTAAAACTAAAGCCTAAAACGCTGTTCAAGCGAAAAAAAAATGTTAGCTGCTCTCCAATTTTTCTCTCCAAACATTAGCTAAAATCCAAGCTAAATTTTGACATAGAATGCGCTGTGGATATAAGTGTCACAGAAAACAGCTGTTCGTTGAAAATAACTTCCTTTAAAAATGCATCGACACGTGAAAAAGTGTTATATTTTCGTTGCACTTTCTT
Organism: Cheilosia soror; assembly: GCA_949372485.1. Classification (NCBI taxonomy): domain Eukaryota; kingdom Metazoa; phylum Arthropoda; class Insecta; order Diptera; family Syrphidae; genus Cheilosia; species Cheilosia soror. Next base: position 126,915,481 of record OX443561.1, read on the forward strand.
TTTTCCTTGTCTGTTATTCCTTAATCTCAAATTTATCATTTTCAAATGATTCTTCATCGAGGTATTCATTGAAAAACCTTATCCTTGTTTTCTTTTCCGCAACACAAAAACACAACAGAAAACCACCACCATGATCTGTCAAAATTTAGCTTGAAAAATGTGCTTGAATGAGCCATTAAATGGGCGCGCTAAATTGTGACAAATACGTTCATTTGATTTTTCAGCTGAAGCAGCAGCTCGGCTAAATGGATTCTCTTAAATTTAGCTCAGCTAAATTTCTGAGAAAATTTTGTATGGGACCTAAAATTTAGCTCAAGCAGCGTAATAAGCTTAAACTAGGCTTTCGTAAACATTTGTATGACAAAAGTGGAGGTATGTACATTATAAGTCCGAAGTTCTGAAAAAATATGATTTCACTTTAAGACTGACTTGTGCTGTGTGTCAAAAGGGCTAAATAACTATCCTCGGATAATTTTCTGACACTATTATGGTGGAAAATGAAATTTTAGCTGTCAAAAATTATTATTAGCAAGACAATAAATTATCCTATAGGGTAATTTTTTGACGTTTCCTTTTGCTTGAGTTTTGCTAGAATGTTGAAGACGAAACAGGGCACTGAATTTCAATTAATTAATATCGTAAAATTCGATAAATCCTCTTTTAAGATTGGAGTTTGAGGAACTTCTCTTTCAACACTTTCATAAGTGTCAGAAAACTATCCGAGGATAATTATTAAGCCCAATTGGCATACGACCTAAATCAGTTGTTATGTCAGATTATTTTGAATGTTCTCATAACTTCATAAATCATGTTCAGTCACATTATTGACGGGCTTCAAATTCATGTTTTTTTTTTTTTCAAAATATACCTACTTTAAAATTATTAGAGTCGATAATACATACATATGTATTTTGTGAAATAACGAAATAGATTATAAAAAATCCGTTAAAGGGCAAAACCACACTCGTCCAAAGAAAACAAACGAAAACCATGTTGCTTGGAACTATACCTAAACTTCAGCAGTAGGTTTTAAAAGCAATCTTTAGGAAATTTTAATAGTTGTGTGCTGTTTACTTTTCATTAAAATGTGTGTTTTTGTTAAATAAAATTTGCTTCAGTCTCAGAGTATCTGATACTTACTAAGAACCTTATTTTTTTTAAGAATAAAGTTTGTACGTTTTTTTTACTTATTTTTATGTGAAGACATGATTACAATTACTAAAGTTGTTTAAAGATGCGAACATCACCAGGAGTAACTATAAAATGAATTTACCATTAAACACAAGTTAATTCAAAAATATCCAAAAACCGTTTGTTAGCATTTTTAATCAGAAAAAAAAACCATGAGTGAAGTAGGACTAGTTAGAAAGAGTAAATGGGTATTAGTTTATAGTACGTAGGAATGATCATGTTAAAAATTTAACACCCGAAGGTAGATTTTACAAGAAATACAAAATCGACACAGATAACCGAAAATGCTTAAAAATCGTGGCAAAGTTTACAAATCTTTAACATCGTCAACTAGTTTTGTGACTACAAATTTAAGACCTTTCGCTCGATTTAATAACCTAATTTTAACGACCCTTAAATTTTTTTAAAGATTTTCTTTCCTACGTACATTTTTTTTTTTTTTTACTGAATCGATTCAAAACAACATGTTCGCATTCGAAATTTGGTTAGTAATGACAAAATGCTTTAGCGTTGGTAATTTTAAGTGTCAGCACCTGAAGACTATTTTCTTTGATGTGAAGCAGGTTTTAAAAGACTTAAAAAAATAAATAATAATGAAGGTTTTAATTAGATAAATATGTATGCCACTTGGAAATATTAATATATCGAATAGGAGCCGGGAATATCTTCTGGAGTAAAGGCTGGAAGAGAATGAAATGTTTGAAATATTTGAGATGTGTATTGAATTTTGCAATGCAGTTTATTTTTGGTTGGAAAGAGATCTGGATGTAGACTTTAAGATATGTTTTGGGTATTTATTGACACTGTGTACCTATATAACCCTTTCATATATACCTAAAGCGATGAGTTATTTTAAACACTACAAATTATTATAAATGAGCAATATTTGGCAATATCATTTGGTTTAACCTTTTTGAATGTTTTCAGAATAATGGAGATTAAGCTTGTTTTAGGGTTAAGCTAGCTTAAGGTGATCAAAAGTCATAGAGGATGATTTTCGCAACTTATAAATATGGAATGGCAGTTGGAAACTTCCATATGTTCTAAAGAAACAGAGGCGCTTTTACGGTTTTGCCACGGATAAGTGAAGACATACAGTGTGCGCCAAAAGTAAGTTAACAAAACTGCGGTTTATATAATATGCCTTTGGAGTTTGGAAACAATTTTTCTTTAAGTTTTTTTTTTTGCTACCGATATGAATTATGCTTTGTAATTATTATTTCGTTATCAAACTTTTGACAGATTTCTGTTTTTTTTAGACCTATTTCAAGACCCTAAAGAAAACTCAAAAGAGCATCGGTGTTCACTTACTTTTGACACTCCCTGTACATGCCGCCGCCTCATTTATGATCTGCTATAAGACAGTATAGCGAAAATGACTTTTCCCTAGCAGTCCATATTATTTAGTATAGACGTATAGAAGTTTTCGCTCTTTCATCGTCTATTTCTAGTTTCAGAACAAATTGAAGTTAGAGTATTTTTTGTATTTCCGCAAATGAATTTATTAGATTGTACTCGTGTAGGTATGTTTCTTCTAGAATAAATTTCAGAAATTACACAGTTACTAGAACTGACGTCTAAGGGATAATTTTCTGTCAATATTGACTCATCGAGCCCATTCATAAATGCAATATTGCGCAACATGTGCTAAGCAGAGAGTTCACAAATGCATGAATTGGCATCACTGCTAAGCAGAGAATTCATAAATTCAACTACATTATTCATTGCGCAAATTTGAGCGCAATCGCGCAGCTGTCAGATTCGTATTGCATTTACATAACCTTGTTGTTATTGCGCTGTTGATTTGCTAATAATTATATCTTTTTTGCTAATAATGGCTAAAGAACAACAGATTTGATATGTGCTTTGCAAGCATATGCTTTGCAGTGAACTTCAAATTCTATTTGCGCAGTTGTTCCTGCTTTGCAAGGCATTTGCTTTGCAAACCTTGCATTTATTAATGGGCTCATCTACACGCAGATCTAAATAACAACAATTGATATAAGCTTTTCACGAACCAACTGAAACTCACTGTAGACTAGACACGGCTGATAACTAAATCCATGAGCCAATGACGATGCCTAGTTGATATATATGTCAACTAGATTTGTCTCGACAATATTGTTTCTGAATGCGTCAACCTGAATTGTCATCTAGGTTCCCGTTCCAAGCTGTTTAGTTAAAAGATCATTCACATGAGAGCGAACGAACGAATTGATGAAATGCTATCAAACCACTTATGCATTTATAAACAAAAAATTGCACATTTTAATATTCAAAGAGTAGGATAAATTATTAATCCATTTAAATGTAATAAGGAAATTAGTTTAAAAAAAGTTTAAATAACTAAAATTCGAATTCCAAACTTTTTGCAACCAACAACACATTTTAAGCGCGAATTGTCATAGTTTATTCGCAATCCACACCATTAAACTGCGTTCCACAAACTAACGAATAAAACATTCACTCGAACTCAACCTCGAATTAGAAGTTGTTGGTAGAAACTAGAAACTCATGGCTGAAATTCGCGAACTGCCGCGACCAGGAAAATGGTCATGTGAACGAACTAACAAATAATATTCGTTCGTTTTCGTTCGTAGGTAGTTGGCCGCTGTCATGTAAATAGTTTTTAAAAATAATATTTGTTCACTTAGTGCCTTTAGGAACTTGGGACCAATTCAAGTGTTTAAAAAACATTCTTGCAATAACAAGGATTTACGGAGGAATATCAGAAACCCACAGAAAAAAAATGTTTTCCCAACAATATAATCACAAAGTTATGTAAGTTCAAAGATTGTTATAGAGTAGAAGATATATCACAACAGACCTCTACAGAAAACAATACACCTTGCCTACTAACTATGTACATAAATTAAACAAGATCAACAGCTACATATTAAAAGGTATAGAATCCAGTGATAGTAATCTACTCTTATTCTTCAAACGTGTATCGAATGGATCTACTTCTAGAACTGCTAGTTACCCACAATCTATAACGTAGTTGACTAACTATTATTACTGAAAAAATAAACCTACGATAATCTATAAACCAAACAAAAGGCTTAGCATAAAAATAAGCTCTAAGTACAAAATAATATGTGATATAGGTATATAAAATAGCAAAAGTGTGTACAAGAGAAGTACGAAGAAGAATACAATATTTATGAAATAAAAAATTAATTAATAAATAAATTACATTATTTAGTATTGAAATTATTTTTGTTTACCTCGATCCCTTTCCCAATCTATATCCCTCTCCCTTTCCCATTCTCTCTCTCTTTCTCTTTCCCATTCTCTGTCCCTTTCTCTTGCTCTTTCTCTTTCCCTGTCCCTGTCTCTGTCTCTGTCTCTGTTTACATCCCTCTCTCTGTCTCTTTCTTTTTCTGTGTCCCTTTCTCTGTCATTAAATTTTTCCTCTGGATTTTTATCTTGATTAGCATCTTTTTCCCTATCGGCTAGTAGATAAATTAAATTAAAAAAAAAAGTTTTGTTGTTTGTTTTTTTGTTTTTGTTTAATTTATTTAATTTATGTTTTTAATTTATTTATTTTTATGTTTTCAAATTGATTTATATTTAAGCCGTGTTTTGTTCACCAATGGTCTTCAGTTGAAATTTCACAAACAAACACACCTAATTCACAAGGAAAACAAAAACAACGTCAAGTATTGCTTTTGTGTTTTGTGTGTAACTTAGGTTTGTTTCTTTGTAAAAGTTTAACCTATAGAATGGTGAAACGAACACGACTTTTGTTTAATGCTGGTGCGAGTTAAAATGCTGTCATATGTGGTTAAATTGTTGGAGACGGTAGGTTAGGTAATGGGAGGATTTTTTTTTTCTTTTTTTTGTGGAGAACGGTTTATTTACTGTTGTGTGTTCTTAATCAAAATTCAAAATAATAAAAAAAAAATAAACATTTCGAAAAAGGATAAAACCAAAAAAATATACTTGAAATGAATAATTTTCTGGTAGACTTATGAAAATTTCCGGCTTTGATAACTAATTTATGAACTTAGAAGGAATGTAAAAAGTGATATTGCAAGGGCTTTACGGGCCAGCCTTACCAGGTGGTGTTGGACCCATTCGTGCTTGCTCCGCCAATGGTGATGCTTCCTGAGATTGCAGAGGTCTTGGTATCGATGGAGCCGTTCTTATATCGGGGTGTGTTGCTTTCCAATACGTCTGTAAGTAAAATTTTAATGTTAATATGTGGTAAGGCTATCTTAAATCCAGACGAATTTAATAATATTTAATTGTGATAAAAAAATTAATAATTGAAGCAACAGGTCCGCACAGGCACCATAGGCGTATCTTCTCACAACCATTCGGTTCTGTGAGTTTTTATTTTTGGGACGAATAGTCGAGACCTACAATTCTATGCCAAGTCCGAGCGGCTGAATTAAGAATCTTTTTTTGTCAGACGTTCGCGAGAGGTAATTTGTTTTCCGGGGATCGAACTTGGGACCCCTCGCACAGTAGTCAAGCACATTAGCCACTGAGCCACTGCACCCACAACGACATGTAAAACCGACGAATAATTCGGGAGCAATTGAGCTGCAAAGATCGTAGGGCCATATGTCCTTTAAGATGCAAACACAATGATGGTGAGTGGGCTTGAATATCTGTTACGTCTATAAATCGAATATAAAGCCCTATATAGTGGCCCAGCAGTAAGTTGTGGGGAGATAAAGCCTTACTAATAATCATTTTGGACGTTTACTTTTAATATTTTATAGGCTACAATATGTAGATTATTTTATTTGGAAAACTTTGCCAAGGGGCTTGGCACCTTTCATAGTTAATTTTAAAGTTTTCATGTTTTCCTGAAGATGGCGCTGATTACCCAAATTTCAAAATTACACTACATCTTGACATTTACAACAGTTTTTGCCTTGAAATTTGTTAAATATAGGTTTATTGCCTGTTAAAAGCATATTTAATAAAATATGGCCCATATTATATGGGCAGGATCGGACAAAGGTGTCTGACATATCCCATACAAAAAAATGCAAACGTTATTTATCGACACTCATGGGAACTAAAGTTGTAATAAACATTGATCAATATTATCCTGATAGACAAGAAGCAATAAGTAGGGACACGGGCAAAGCCGGGCAGCTAGTTAAAAATATAAAACAGAAGCAACTACAAGTTCTGGTAAACAACATTTTTGTAATCATCTGAAAACATGTCCATTACTGATTAAGAACATGTCATATGAGATTAGTGATTAGTTTGAGAAAATTTTACAAATAATTATCTAATTAATAATAAAATTCGTTAATTTTTTTGCTGTTTGGTTTTTCAGCCTAATTTTTTTGACAGTTAACGCGTTATTCGTGACACGTGTCAAAGTAAAAAAATGCTTCATTACCATTGCCATTCCACCAAAGGATAGACTTACGAACAACGTTTGCAAATTATTGAATTTTATTACCAAAAATCGTGCTCAGTAAAAAAAATGTGTCTTTGTCCATTTTTTGGTCGTCGTAATCGTCCTACTGACCAGGCTACGTTAATAATCCAAATTTTCGTATATGGTCTGCTGAGCAAACACTAGAATTTCAAGAACTGCCAATGCATCCACAAAAATGTACCATTTGGTGTGGTTTATGGGCGGATGGCAGCATTGGACCGTATTTCTTCAAAGATGATGATGGCAACAACCTTACGGTCAATGGTACTCGCTATCGTTCCATGATTTTGGACTTTTGTTTGTCCAAAATGGAAGAGCTGGGTTTGGTGGTTTTAACAGGTCACACAGCACGCGAATTCATGGGCAGATTGCGAGGCGAATTTGATAAGCAATTCATCTCGTGCGTTTTAAAGCCGCCGGACTATTTTTTGTGGGGATATGTGAAGTCCCTCGTCTATACGAATAAGCCAGCAAGTTTTGCCGCCTTGGAAGACAAAATAACTCCTGTTATTAATGAGATACCAGTCGAAATGTTAGAAAAAGTAAGCCAAAATTGGACATTTCGGATGGACCACTTGAGGCGTAGTTGCAGTCAACATTTATACAAAATAATATTCAAAAAGTAAATGGCAAGAATTGTTTTATCGACCCTAATAAAATTTCACTCAACTTTGCCAATTTTCGTTGTTTTTATTTCATTTTAAAAACCAAACGCTTAAAAAATCACCCATTACGCTCAACAAATTGAAAAAATTTTGTATTATTCGTTTACTATTTCCGGAAGCCATTTTGTGTTTTATAGGAAAGTAGGCCCTCGCTTCGCCTATATAAAAATATCAGCCAGCTGATCTTTCACATAATTTGTATCACGTAAACAGAATTGCCGACCAAATTATACGTCTGACGCATTTTTGGGTGTTAAATGTTGCCGGCCCTTACCACCAGAAGTCTCTTTAGTATTTAGCTCCCTGTTATCATAACGTAATAGGTTTGCGTTATGTTATAAATGTACCGTAAGAATTAATGCTTCGATGTGAAACTTGATTCATACTGGAAACAAATTGCGAAAAGTATTGTTCGAATCAAATACGTGAATTGACAGATCGCAGGGGAAATGCATTGCAAATGGAACACCTGTCAAACGAAATTTGTACCTTAAATTGGTCCAAATTTTCCTATATCTCTTTGTAATTGTCTTACTTCCCAGGACCATAACGAACAAGATAAAAAATTAAGCAAATCCATCGTTTGAATCGATTACAATTTTTCGTAAAAATCTTATTCGTATCTACTACATATTACAAACATTAAAAAAATGTACCAAATCAGTCTAGCAGGTCTCAAGTGATGAGCTTATGGGAAACAACTTGAAGAGGATAGTATTGTAGTATAACTTTGAGATTGCAGTTTTATATAGTATGACAATAAATTTTGTGATTTCCTTCTTCCCCGCATGGAACGATATTCTCGTAATTTAAACTCAAAAATTTAACATTCTTTATACTTACATCTAAATACTCAGCAATATGTTCGCAGGCATCTTCTAGTTGGTTTTCATCTAATATAACATCGAACATTTCCGGTGGACATTGGGCTAATTTTTCGGCGGCGACCATTTGTACGGATAAATTTTTCGCCTGGGATTTACCACGTGATTTGATTAATCGCTGTAAAACCTAAAAAATAAAAAAACAATCAAAAATGTCAGTTGGTAAAATATTTAAATCTATCAAAACAAAACTCACCTTACTACTACTAATTTTTAAATAAACTATTGTTGGCGCTAGTGAAGTTTTTGCTAATTGTGACGGATGATTGATTGTATCACAATCGAGTACGACTAATTGTAGGGTCCTCGCCAGCTCGAATATCCTTTCGATCTCCTCTTGTACTTTGGATAGGCAATCGGATCGACTACTGGATCGCTCCATAATGGCACGTTTTGACGGATTATTCATTATGGAACGTTTCGCTAATGAAATATCCGCCATAACACGTGTTATTATTATTTTGCCTTCGAAACGATGCTTAAGAAAATCGAACAGAGCCTTCTGCATCATATCGGTGACTTCGTAACCCTTGAGGCTTGGACCCACTAAGACAACAGGACGCATCGATGGCACAACGTCATAGGGAGATGATGTCTCCTGTTTCTTGAAGAACGGCTTACGCTTCTCTTTGGTTGGTGGTGTGGCCAGAGGTGTTTTGCCGTGGCGTGATGGTCCCATGGAATCTGATTCGTCGCCTAATATTAGTATCAAGAAATACGTTTTTTTCTATGATGAAATTGTGAATCTACTCACTACGGCGCCATAGTGAAATTTTTGAGTTGAAATTGATTTTATATTGTTTTTTTTTTTTAACTTTATGTGAGAATTATTGATAAGTTAGACAAAATGATTGAACTATGTTAGCTTTTTTTTTGGAATTAGATTGATAACTAATTTTTTGGTTTAACTAATTCTAACTAGGTTTTTTTTTTTTTTTGAGGAGAAATATATTAATCTGAGATATGATGTTGCATTAAGTTTCGAGGAAAAACAAAAAAAAAAAATGAGAGCCAAGTTTTATTTAACCAATTAGCTATGGTTTTCGGAATGAAAGTGGAGTGCTTTGCAGACATTTGAGATGGAATGACAGAACTGAGATGAACTTAATATTAAAAAAAACCTTAGTATTGGAAAAGGCTTTTATTTTGTTGTTGGTTGAGGAGAAGTGATATTGTTGGTTGCTAACAAATTCTGCTAAAAGCTCAGTGTTACTCAAGAAACTATTTATGCTAACAAATTTCCATAATTGCCAAAAACAAAATGTAAGCGATTTTTGAATAAAAAGAAAAACACCGTGCACTATAGCTAAATTGTTTTTTTTTTAATTAAAACTAAACATAAAGAACAAAAGTGTTAGCATGCCAAGTTTCAGTTAGCCGGACAAGACGCCATTCGTCTAAAACGAAGGCACTGTGGGGGACTGTGTACGAAATGTTTAGTGAATAAGAAATAATAATAAAAAAATCATAATAAAATTCAAAATAATAAAGAACTTAAAAAAAAATAAATAAAAACAATACAACTTCCTTAAAAATATATGTGAGATAGATAAATAAATAAAAAAAAAAAAAAACAAAAAAATAATAGTAGATACGGAAAAGTGTTGTTTGAGTTGTTCAGGAATGTATTTAACTTGAAGGAATTTTAAACCAAGGCGTATACCATTTGACATGTCCAATTTTGACATACTTCCGTTGTCTTCCGAGGCGGCAATAGTTTCTGGCTTATCCGTATAGACGAGAGACTTAACATATCCCCATAAAAAATAATCTAGCAGCGTCAAATCGCACGATCTAGGCGGCCAATTCATAGGTCAAAACTTGAAATGAATTGCTCACCAAATTGCGCCCCGTAATATGCCCATTTTTTACTAAGCACGATTTTTGGTAATAAAATTCAATAATTATTAAACTTTGTTCGGGCGTAAGTCTATCCATGGTGAAATGACAATAGCCGTGTTTTATTATGCCCATGATCTGAACCGGATTAGATCAGCATAATAAAACAAACCAGAATCAATTGTAATTTTTCTCTTGACATGCATTACTGAAAGAACTTGACGTTAATTCCTTCAAAATTTGACGTTTCTAATGTAAATAAAACCGAAATGTGTTAAAAAACACCTCAAGCTGAAAAGTAAAAATACTTCGGTTGGCAATTGTAATATAATTGTTGTTTGAATATATTTTTATTTGAAAATTAAAGTTGCCTTTTTCTGTGGCGTATTTCGCGAAGTTATCCCTTTCACAAGTGCGCGTTCTCTTCGGTTTGTTTACTTACATTTGACAGTGGCTTATGCGATAAAGGGAGTGGTTTGATTGGTTATTCTTATTGGGTTGTCCAAATTTTGTAAGAAACTTTATTTGTATTTTGTTCATAGAACTACCAACACACACGAATAAAATTATTCGCCTAAAAGTATACTATCATACTATATATCTGGATCATGAAAAATGATCCAAATAGAATGTTGGATCACGTGTTGTTGTTGCGAATTAGTGTTAATTTGTGATCTGGTTCAGATTACGGGCATAATATAATACGGCTAATGCTAACTGAGCATATTTTTACTTTGACACGTGTCACGAATCACGCGTGAACTGTCAAAAAAATCAGACTGAAAAACCCCCCTTGCCCTTAGTGGGGTGTTTTTCATCATTAGCGCGCTTTTGGTTACGCTTGCGGCTATGGTAAAAAAGCTAATTTGAAATCAAATAGCATTTCGAAAACAATTCCTAAGTCAAACCATCGCTTTATGTCATTGAGTTTGTTAACGACAATTCAAAGTGACAAGAAAACAGAAGGAGCGGCAGTAAATTCAATTTTAACAGCAAAAATGCGTAGCGCATTGAGCTTATTGCTCAATAAGCGTAAGTGGGAAGGTCTTCTATAATCAAGCGTACATTTTGAGGTTAACATATGGGAAAAGAATACTATACATTATGCAGTTATCGACATAATTATTTTGACAGAGTTGTCTTCTGTGTGAAAAAACTAGCGGTAACTGGGTAGCATTTGCTGACTGTCAATCAGCCAACGAACAATTCGTAAGCATCTAGCTGAATCAAATTTTGGGACATAGCACATTATGTTGTTAGAAAAGTACCGTGGACTATATAGGCATAAGAATAAAGAAACGCAGCTTGAATTCGCTATTAATGCGAGAAACAGATTGGCACAGCAACAGCAACAGCAACTTTGACAGCCACAGCGCACTTTTTAGAGCCTCTGCTTTTTAATGGCTGAAGTTACATTACCACAGCAACATCGACATCGACATCGACGTTAGAGCTAAGACCTAAATTCAATGTTGCTGTGCAAATGCTACCAACACCACGGTGACTTTTTCAGTTCTCTCAACTTACGAATGCTGACATTGGCTGACATACTGAAGGTGCAGCATCATTACCAGATATATACAAAAAAAGTTTCAGCAGTCTACAAATTATTCTTATGTAAATTATTTAGAAAATACTATTATAATTTTTTTTGATTTAGATTGCCTTTCATTTTCGGTTGGCAAAAGAAATAAATTTTTTTTTGTGATGTGCAGGCGTCAAATTATTTACTGTCGGTGGGACGTGATTTTGAATTCTAGTTTTACTATTGCAATGTGGAAACGAGTTATCTAATTCAATCGTCGCGAGTTGTGTTAAAATTAATGTTTGACAAGCTATTAAAAGAAAAGTAGATACAAATTTTGATTTGATGTTTGATTGGGCAGCAAACATCTGAAAAACACTGTCGAAAATGACATCAGATATGTTTTTCGAATTTTATACTTTAGCTACCACCAAGTACCTATACTGACTGGTACATACGTGCTGGTACTAAGTACGTGATTTGCTCTAACATTTTACAGGTCGTCATGTACCTAATATCATTTTTTCGCTTTTATTATTTATTTTCGAAGATATAAAAGGTAATCTGGTAATGCTGCGTTGCAATCAACTCACAACAAATTTGTTTTCCCTCCCTTGACAAAGTTGCTGTCGACGTTTCCAATGTGTTTCATGCGACTTCTTTTGTCCAAAGTTGCTGTTGCTGGTGCTGTGGTAATCTGTTTCTCGCATAAAGAATATGTATATGTGTAAGTATTCGAGTTTGTGGAACAGAGTTTTATGGACCGACGAGGGTTCATTAAAATCCCTGTATCTCACAAAAAGAGATCGAATGCCAAAGGAAATGATTGTTTGATTGTAAACAAATATATGGACTTAAATTATGTTTATGAATGGATGAGGTAACTTAGTTAACTTTTAAAAGAAAGATACATTTTGGTCATGTGCACTTAAAACATAAGATTAAGGCCTACTGTTCACGTAGTTGCGCTTCATACGCATGCTTTCGTCATTTGCAGCTTTTTGTATGCTTGCTTGCTTGCAGCTTGTTAGCAGATTGCATACATAAACAAACGAAGCTCTGTCCACGTAGCGACAAAGTAGCATTTTCGTAGTCAGAAATGCGACTCTGTCACTTCGCAAACAAACGTACAAAAAGTTACGAATGACGAAAGCGTGCGTATGAAGCGCAGCTACGTGGACAGTAGGCCTAAGGCCCAGTTGCACAGTGACCACTTACGTATCGATTCTTCCCCAAATTCCGCTCAAGAGTCGATTTCTGTTTCATAGTGTCATATTCGCTTATAAAACTTAAGTGCCCCAGGCCCAATATACATTTTTCTAAGTGCTGCCAAGTTGTTTGTACCTTTTGGGGTGAGTATTGTGAATCGACTATGAAACGCAAAATATACATGAGTGACACTTATTTGTTCGTCTCTACTCAAACTTTAGTTACACTGAACTCTGCACTGTGCAACCGGACATAAGTAAGCTTAACACAGAAATTACCGCTGTTTCGTCAGTACTGTAAGATCTTGCTGTCCTTTTATATGCTTTTTCGAAAGTGAAACAATGTTTACGGAATATCTTATGACTCATTTGGCTCAGAAACTTTTTTTACAGGAGAAAAGGTCAACACTGAACACTAGTTGGCACGATCAGAGGCAAAAAACTGATAGCTGCTACTAATAAATCATTTTAAGTGTCCAGGCATTCAAGCTCTCAAAGGCGAAATTGTATGAAGAAATTGTGTCTATAGTGACCGTCAAAATATTTAAGTTGAAGGTTAAAAATGATTTATTAGTAAGGCCCACTGACTGAGACAGTTGAGTGCATCAGGAAAAGTTCACCGAGAAATACTTATGGCTTTGGCATATTGCTAGATATTGCATGGGATTTAGCGAAAACATAGTAGCGACCCCTTATAATTTTATTTTGCTACACACTGCAAATCAATTTTTCACAGCTGCTTTTGACAACGTAAAACTGTCAAAGAGATCGATTTGACACTCGTTGAAATATTTCGATGTTTGTAGGAACACCAATTGACTCCGTTTACACTGAGTAGACCCCGGCGACCACCCAAATATTGGAAACAGTCTATAAAACTACTCTCAAAAGCAGCACCCATTTCATTCTTAAACTACCAATTGTCTGTACATTTTGTGTATTGTGTTTCGTTTCAAAATAAAATAAACAAAATAGTAAAACAACGTAAAATATACATATTTCTTAAATCTTCCATACAAAAGGTTTTAAAAACGAGATATGGTATCGAAAGATATTCAACTAAACAAATTGTATGACCAAGGATTCCATTAACAACAATGATACATCAAACCTGGTTGAAGATCGTTGACCTTTTCTTAAAAAAAAAATAATAAATTGATAAAATTTAACTAAAAAGCAACATCAGTCATTAAGTGTTTTGTTTAAACTTCTAAAACTCTGAGAGTATTTGGAAAAATGCTACTTTTGTTTCTTTCAATAAATTGTTCCTATTAATTTTGTTTATATATTTTTTTATAACATTTTGTAAAGAAAAAAAAAAAATAAATAAAACAAAAAACAACAAAAAATATAAATAAAAATATATAATCAAATAAAAATGTAAAAATAAAAATAAAACGATAAAAAACTGAAAACGAGGAAATGAAAAGTGTGTCATACCAGGTGTAGGGGGTGTGCTACCTCGTGATGGCTCCGCACCTGGTACTCCTGAACCACCTAAATTTCCGCTAGATGAACCTTTCGTCGCGTACAGTCTTGAAGATCTAGCCGCCGATGCCTAAATTGAAAATGTTACTGATTGTTTGTAAAAACAAAATAAGCATGCGTAAAGGTAATTTTGCTTTATTTTGCATGTCATAAATGGAGCTGGAAACAATGCTCTTAAGACGTCTTACAAAATGAATTAAAACTCCAATATGAATGCAATTAGGTATGACTAGCATGACTAACCTGCATTCGAATATGTTCTAGCTTAACGGGGCTGGGTATAAATCCCACATCACAGCCTTCTTTGACCAATCTGCCAATCCACCAGTTATTGTCATATTTCTCCTTGATGTGAAGAAATTCCCTAACTTCGAATGACACCGCACTCCCCTGGACAGGCGAATCGTCATCGATTGTGCCATCGTATGAAACGTTTGTTCGCACAGCGAACGCAACAGGTTTACTCTAGAAAGTTAAAAAGAGTTTTTAGGAAATTGTTATACAAACGTAAGAAAGGAACAGACCCTTGCTTTATCCAGCTGGCTTAAGGCCTGTCGTTCCTTTTCTCGCCGAAGCGATTCCTTTTCCTCGTCTAGCGACAGATCGGATGACGGTTGTGAGTAATTTGAATCGGCAGAACCCTGAAAGATAAAAAATATGATTTTATTTTTATAGTAAACACGAGCGTTATGGATTTAGAAAATTTAATAAATGCTTTTATAAAAAAAAGGAAATAATATTTGGCGACTAACTTATCACAACCACGAATAAAAGAGACCAACAATTTTATGCCGCGTCCGAACGGCTGAATTGAGAAGCATTTCGAAAACACTTATATGACCCTCATTTCGCATTTTATACTGACGTAGGAACGAAATCCTGGCAGCCTTATAAGCCACTGATTTTGCGTTTAACCAAAAACCTGAGAACGCGCTCCGCGACAACGCACATGGGCCCCTATTGTGAGTGTCGATAGTTGATCGTTGAGCGACAACAGTGTCGATCGATCGGCAACTGTGATTGTCGATAGCGATTGATATTTGTCAATTTGACAGTTGCTTGTAGTCGATTACAAATGTCTGGTCGATGCTTTCTCTTGGAAGTGAACAAATGTTGTGCGTACGAATAGCTAAAATCAATCGACGCAATCGGCAATTGTCGTGACGATCGCTGATCGACAATCACAATAAGGACCATAATGTCTATGCAGGCACGCTTTTGCGTATTAATGCCGTCACAGCCGTTAATGGAATCGACTACACTTAGCTTGCCGAAGCTCAAATACTCGATGAAGAGTTGCAAACTTTATTACGGAAGAATTCAACATCGTTGCAGCTGAAACAGTTCGCCGTTCCTGGAAAAGAAAATAGCAAGGTATTCTGTGACATATCAACGAATCAAATTCGACCTTTTGTTACCAGTGATCTAGGCTCTAGGACCCTACCAGGGATGGCACAATAGGCTCCTTTAGAGAGGCTGCAGTGCCAGGGCCGGTAAAGACTCTCCCGACCAATCATCTAATCTAATCTAGGATCTAAGGCGTATGGTGTTTGACATCTTACATTCAATGGCCCATCCTAGCATTCGCACCATCACAAGACTAATGGTTTCCCGGTATGCCAGGTATCAAGGAAGACTGCCGTCGATGGACAAAAACGTGTGGGTCATTCCAAAGGTGTAAGGTACATAAGCACAATTCCACCCCCCGAGGCAGTTACATCGCAACCAACCGCAGATTTCAACATATAAACGTCGATATAGTTGGCCCTCTACCACCATCGAGAGGATTCCGGTATCAGAGTATATCCATTATAATGAGTAGGGACACTCTCGACAGTTTCCTTATCAGCAAGTATTACTGTGTCACACAGACATGAGAAATAGACGGATGTATAAAGTGGGTAGTGAGAGAGAGAAAAAAGAGGAGGAGTATTTTTTCGGAAAATGGCACAGGGTGCTCCGTTAAAAAAAGGACAATTTTTAACTTGTCATACATTTTTATTAAATACAAAATTATAATTACATGTGTGTTACGCTAAGATATTAATTCTTGTAGTTGGTTTTTTTTATTATTCTATTAATTTTTTTGATAAAGTCATGCTCTCAAACACCTGCCTACATATCATTTTATAAGTAATTATTTGTTTTGATTTTTACAGCCAGTAATCAATCACATTTATTCCTTTATATGTAGGTAATACATTTTCATTTAAAAAACTTTTTTTTTAAATGAAAACCCGCGACCCACTTAATGCACAAGCGGACCATTGAAAATGAATGAATGAATTTTTTTATTTTGCTATAAACTTTCTACTGCATGTAAAAATTCTTTAGGCGAACGTGTTAAATGCGCACTTCAAATGCGCTAAAAAAATCTGTAAATATGGAGGAAACACTATGTTGCTGACTTAGTTCCAACTCACATTTGCGTTTTTGACGTTTTTTTTAATATAGCATGCAAAATAATAAAACGGATGTTCACTACCGAAATCAACAGTTTTATAGTCAGATTTAGTTTTGAAAGCGTTTATTTCAACGCCGAAAAGCTCTAAATTTACAGTTGGCTCGCAACTATTTCCTCCATGTCATACATTTTTACTTTGCTACATACATACAGCTACTTTGCTGAAAAATATTTTTTAAATTCACAACTGAATTGAAATGGAGTCAGCAACTTATTATTTCTTCCTCGGTTGCGTTAAAATGTCAATTAAGTCAATTGAAATACCAATAAGACTTATCAAAAAAGGCAATACTTAAAAAATGTATTTCATAAGAAATTGATTTGCTCTTCATTTTAAAAAATGGTCTTCTGAATTTGTTGGGGTCTTTAAATTTATATGAATTAAAGATTAATATAACTTAGGACACATTTCGACCACAAGCAATACTATTCATTTTAAAACCAAAAGGCTTAGATATGTATTTTAAATGTGTTCAAGCAAAATAAACAGCGAGTAAAAAAATTGTAATGAAAAATTACACCTCCAAAAAAGTAGTCAGAAAAGGTATAGTTTCAGGAGTTATCACTAAAAAACCAATAAAGTTAAACTTTTAATGCAATCCATTATCGGCACATAAAAATATTTTACACCTTCATTTTCTTTTTGTTCTCGACCGCGCAGGCTAAACACTTCAACATATGTTTTCC
Organism: Cheilosia soror; assembly: GCA_949372485.1. Taxonomy (NCBI): domain Eukaryota; kingdom Metazoa; phylum Arthropoda; class Insecta; order Diptera; family Syrphidae; genus Cheilosia; species Cheilosia soror. The sequence goes on from OX443561.1 coordinate 126,932,845, forward strand.
CATTTCCTATTTAAATTTCTATTTAATCCAAAAACATTTGCACTGTAGTTTGTTCGCACCGAAAACAATCACGGGCCACCCTGTATTGTGTTTTTTTCACTTCTTTCGCACAACTGATAAGCTTTCGAGTTTACCGCCTTTAAAAATGCTTTATGAAAAAACCAACCCCATCGTCACTGCAGAACCAGTGTGACCAGTTATTATAAAAACTAGCAATTATGGAATGAAATCATTTCTATTGCTACTAGGCCCAATATCGGATTGCATTATTTTAAGCGAAGTCAGAACAAAGAAGAAACATTTATTTTCATATTTTAGATTGAAATATTAATGGAAGGAGTTCAGAATTAGTTGTAATTCCTGGAAAAAATAATCATAAAAACGAAGCATAAAACCATTTTCCAAAATGCAAAGCAGGTCACACTGCATAAAGTGAATAGGTACACACATCGAAAGCCGAGTTTACCGCCTTTAAAAATGCATTATGAAAAAACCCACAATCGTTCGTCGTACACAGCAAGCCCCATGTAGTGGTACAGGTAAAATGTGTTGTGTACCCTTTTCTTCTCAAGCATTCGTTGTATTCAGGTAAAAAGTATTCTTTCGATCTGCTTCCACTTATTGTAAGATTTTTTTCTGCATTTTGCTTTGTGGTAGTGTGAAATGCATATGTAGAGAGAGTGTCCCTACTCATTAATGGATATACTCTGTCCGGTATTGGCTCAAAATCATCGATCGGTTTTCAAGGTAGCTGGAAGTTATTCCAGTAGAGGACATAACAGTGGAGACTATTGCTCGAGCACTCAACCAACATTGGATGTGTCGATTTGCAGTACAACAGCGAATAACCACCGATCAAGGGATAACATTTGAGAGCAATGAAATGATGAAATGTCTTGGTATTAAGCACCTACGAACAACTGCGTATCACCCCGAATCCAACGGTCTCATCGAGCGGTTGCATCAAACCCTAGAGGCGTCAACACGGTGTCACACATCAACGAAGTGCGTCGATGTATTGTCGACGGTTTTGCTGGGACTCCGTAATATATACATAAAGAGGACATCAACGCTAGAGTAGCCGAGATGCTACGGGACGAACCTCAATTTAACAGGGGGAGGGGGGTTCTTCGATACATCAGCCAGTAATGGAGATAGCACTCGTCAGGTCTGGGAGAGATCCCATGGCTCCCACCCGATTCATGCAGACGTCATGTCAGCGGAAATATTGAATTTAATTGTGCTAAATAAAGCTAAGATATAGTCGGTAGTGTGGAGGTTGATTTTGTATCCCCTTATTAACCACTTCACCACAGATCTCCTTCTGCTGCCCTCACCAGTCCTCTCGGTGTAAAAGCAAAGGCAGACTTTTGTTTTCCTAAAACGATTCAGATTTGAAAATATAACTGCAAATGTATTTTTATAACAACTATTTTAAGCCACAAACTATATCATAAGCGATATACTTATTCAGAAACGTCAAAATGAGTCCCAGCAATTTTTAATAAATCTTATAATTGAGCTTCACACAGTAATGACATCGTAGCACTAAATAAAAGAGTCAACACCACAAACTACTAATGATAGGTTAGGTATATTCATTAAAGTTGAGGCCAATTTGAGCAATGTGCTTTTGTATATCTATCAGAATGCATATAATGTTTGTAAAAATTTAAAACAGTACACAATCAGAAAAAATGTTTCAGTAAAATCAATTTTTGTGAGCTTACTAAGCTTCATTTGAAGACAAAGACTGGGTTCACATTTTAAATGGGCCAAACAAGATCCACAAAGTGCATCACATATTGCCCCATTTAAATGTTCGCCCATGTGCCTGGCAACTTAAACACTTTGTGTGCCTTTGCATCACCTTTGTTTCGTGAAGGCCAACAAAACCAATCAAATTTCACCTTAGCTCTTAGCTTCCTTTTGCATTTGGCATCAAAACGGTATCAATTCTTGTAGCACAAACAAAAAACCTTTCCATTAAATAATTATTTCCAATTGGCAAACATCCAAATAAAACATTATTCCATTATGGGATTTTGTTCTTTGATGAAATCAAATTATGCTCATTTCAATTTTCCCAAGTATATATATGAGTGGGAATTCTCGAAATCTATAAGTACTTAGTTTACTTTTAGAACAATACAATAAAGAGGTATATTCGATAAAATTAATTTATGGCAACCATTTTGAAAATTTCACAGAGACTCAAACTAGAAAATAAAGTCATTTCGAATAGTTCTCGCTAAATGAGATGTCGATTGATGTGCATTTTGCGGTTTCAATTTGAAAAATGTCCCATAGATCGCTATAGTATTTACGAGCTGCCAACTGTCAGATTGTAAACAAATAATTCTAAAATGAATTTTAGAGCAAATTTATTGTAAACAAACAATTTGTATACAACATTTCGAGAGTCTTTAGTGTAGATATTTCATGGAATCAGACATTTCCTAACTAAAAATGAACAAAAAAAAAAAAAAAAAAACGCACGATTGAACGGCGAAACATTCTTGCGTCATAGAACTAAATCAATTCCTTAGTCTGGACGGTTTACAAAATGTAAACACTCGGATTATTTGGAAAATGGAGTATATCTAACAACAATTTCTTTATGGTCGATGTTTTGTTTACAATTAAATGAAATACATAGTATGTGCGTAAATATTCTTTGTTCAAACAATTTGACAGCTATGTGCGTTTAAAGTTTAGAATTTGGTTAATTGCACAACAATTGCAGAGTTCTAAATTCAGCTCGAGATGGCGTTGTCTGCGTTAATGATTTAATAAGTTTTTACATTTCTTCTTTCATAGAGTACGCGACGATTATATTTGGGTTTGTTAATCGAATCGAGATGTAATCGATAAAAGTGTTTTATTTTTAGAAACCCTTGACTGGGGTGGGATCGGGATGCTATTGCATGCGAATTAATTCAAATGAAAAAAAAAAAAACGTTTGAAGTAAACATAATGCAAATAAATGCGTTCACAGCGATTAAAGGTAACAGAAAGTGCTGATAGTTTTATTGGATTTTATCAGCTAATGAAAGAAACCATATAAAAGAGAGGGGGAAATGGCTATATTACCAAAAAGATTATTCTAATAGCTCAAGTAATGGGGTCATTCTTTGCGTGTCTCAATATTTTCATAATTCTTTCACCGAGATAACGCAACAGAAATCTGAGCTTTGTAAATGTGAATTAGCTTTTGTAAGTCGTCATGTAGAATTTGAATTCATTTGTCAATTAGGTATTCATTGAAATTCAGTGCGATTTACTTTCCCCTATAAACACTACAACTAATTTGCACCAGCAGAAAGAGGAATGTTACGAGTATTTGATAATTAGGTAGCTTTATTTATATAAATATAAAGGGCCCGCCATCTAACGGTTTTTTTTTTCAACTAGTGCTTATTTCGCGAATGGTAACACTTAGCTCATGTCTGATTTGACAGATAATTAGTTTTATCCTTCCGCTGAACGAATATGGTTGTGTATACGCTTGAACAACGCTGGGAAATATTGCGACATTACTTTGAAAATGATGGTAATGTTGCAGAATGTGTGCGAAAATTGCGTACGGATTTTGGAAGAAGAGAAGCACCGTCAGCTCCGTATGTTCGTTATCTTGTGAAAAAAGTGAAAGAAACTGGCAGGCATCCTCATCGATAAACCAAAGCGTGAAAAACCAAAAACAGTGCGTACACCCGAGAAAATTGCTGCTGTGGCAGAAAGTGTGCGTGAAGCGCCATCAACATCAATTCACCGTCGTTCTCAACAGTTGAACATTTCGGAGACATCATTGAGACGAATTTTGCATAAAGACCTTGACGCCATACAAAGTCCAATTGGTTCAGGAGTTGAAGCCAACTGACCATCCAATGCGTTTTCGCTTCGCTAAGTGGGCCTGCGATCGACTTAGAGAAGATGCCGATTTTGCAAAAAAAATCATCTTTTCAGATGAAGCTCATTTTGATCTTGGCAGGCATGTAAACAAGCAAAATTCTCGCATTTGGGGCACAGAAAACCCGCTCGCATCCATTGAAAAGTCGATATACCCAAAACGAGTCACTGTTTGGTGCGGATTTTGGTCCAGAGGCATAATTGGGCCATTTTTCTTCGAAAATGAGCAAGGAGTGGCCGTTACAGTCGATCGTTATCGGGCCATGTTGAACGAATTTTTGTTCACAAAAATTGAAGAGGAGGATATTGGAAACATTTGGTTTCAACAGGAAGACGCTACTTGCCACACAGCCGAAGCTACACTCGATGTTTTGCGCCCTGTTTTTAAAGATCGCATTATCAGCCGCAGAGCTAATGTCGTTTGGCCAACGCGGAGCTGCGATTTGACACCGTTGGACTATTATTTGTGGGGTGCCGTAAAAGAAAGGTGTTACGCCGACATGCCAGAGACAATTGACGCTTTAAAGGACAATATTCGTGAAGCCATTGGAGAAATACAGCTGCACACAATCGATAATGTGCTTAAAAATTGGACCGATCGTGTAGGCTACTGCATGGCCAGCCGAGGCAGCCATTTGAATGAAATTATTTCCATTATTAACTGGAAGGATTGTACTTTCAAATAAAAGAAGAAATTTGAGAAAATATTCAGTAGTTTTTTTTTATAGCATTTTCAAAAAAAAAAAAGTTATTTGGCGGACCCTTTACGTTGCTCGCTCAGCTGGCTGCCATCTATTCTGTCGAATGTAATGTGGAACAAATTCAAATCCAAACAGAAAATAACATGGGTCCGTTCTGTCGCTAAATTCTGCTGCTAAAAAAAAATATTCCTTTCTTGATTCTGTTTCCGTTGCAAATCTGTTTCTGTTCTTTGTCACTGCACCTAAACCACTCATCGAAATCTTCCGTAGGTCATCTTGATCGTCATCCCAAATAAATAAATAAAAATAAATGTACCAAGAGCAACCTTTCCGACAAATAAGATACCAAGCTTTTTCAGTTGTGTGTATGGCGTATACGCAATATTTTTACAATATTCTCAGTATTCGTTCTCTTACTCATTGGTTCCAAGGCTTGATAAATAAATAGCTTTTATGTGATATGGATCAGTTTGTCTTCCCCTCTTTTTACACTTTCATTTGATGTGAAGATTTCAGATCTGTTCCCATAAAATATAAAATTTTCTAAAGCGGGTGTAGATTTTTTTTCACAAAAGATAAAACTACTAAAAAAGGTACAGAAACCGTATTAACGACAAATTTATGAAACGTCAGTTCTTTTTCACTATTTGAAGGATAACGTAAACTTATAGCCTCAAATGTCTTTCAAATGTGAAGCGATATTTGACTGTACATATTCGCCACAACTTATATACAACGCTTAGTCTTACTTACTTAAGGTGGCGCTACAGCCCTAGGTGGACCTCTGTGCCTCAACCAACAAGCGTCTCCAGCCAGAACGATCTTTGGCCAGCTGTCTCGCGTTTCGCACGCTAAGTTGGTTAACGTCCCGTTCCACTATTGCGTGCACTACCTGAGTCTCGGCCTTCCTCTATTGCCCCGTCTCTCGTGTGTGGATTCGAGGATCTTTCGGGGCGGAGTCCATTCGCTCTGATGCATGACGCAGCCACCTTAGTCATTGGAGCTTCACTCTTCACTCGATGTTGCAGCCCGTACAGTTTGTCGTTGTACTCCATTCACCGTCTATGCAGACAGGACCGAAATTTCTTTCTTAGCCCAAAAAAACAGCGATTGGCAAGAGTTATTCTCCATTCAATCTTAGCGCTGGTGTCATTGCCTGAGCTCATATCGCAGCCTAGGTAGACAAAGTCCTTAACCACCTCAAAGTTATATCTGTCTATAGTGAGTGACATTTTGTTCGAGACGTTGGTGTTCGGTCTCCTTTCTTAATGACAGCATATACTTTGTCTTCCCCTCATTGACCGCCAAACCCATCTTCGCCGCCTCTGTCTCAATACTCACGAGCTCGCCAGTAACATCACGATACGTTCTACCGATTTCGTCGCCTTGTGTAAATCCTTTTTTGACATCGAAGGTCTCGGTGAGTTCTTTCTTGATGGAGCATCGTACCTTCTTTATTGTCATCCCGCACACATGGACGAGTTTGGCAATGAAGCCCAAAATAGACATTGCTCTGTATAGCTCATCTTTATAAATGCTGTCATAGGCGGCCTTAAAGTCGAAAAAGTGGTGGGTATCGATTTGAACTTCCTGGGTTTTCTCCAATATCTGCCGCAGTGTAAATATTTGATCGATGGTGGACTTTACTGGCCTAAAGCCACACTGAGCGACCTACGACTTCAACAACCTAAATGAGGTTGTTGAAGTCGTAGGTCGTAAGAGCCGGAAGTCGAGGTCTAGAGATAAGTGGTTTTCGAATTTATTTCTAAGAAATATAAATATCAGATGCTCAAAAATAAACTATATTAAACTCGGCAAATAAATCAATCGGAATAGTTGCAGAAGAATAGGGCTCTTTGGCAGATTCATACATATTGCTTCAGGGCAAAATTTATTGAAAAGCTTGTAGTGTATAGCAACAGTAAGAGAACCCACAACTAAAACACAAAAGTCTAGCTCTCGCCTAATGTATAGTAATAAAGTTGACCCGTCAGACATCAAGCATCATGAGTATCCTCGGCATATTTCATTAATGTTTTCAGTTATCCAAACATTATTCGCAGTTAATTGCTGTTTATATTTTCCCAAGCAAACTTTAGCGAAGTAAGGATAATTTTCATACAAAAGGATATGCTGATATGTACTTCCTACACATGGTGCAGACTATATAAATATGTATCTAAATAAATCGATTGGGTCATTTTGAATGACCGAACCGAACGACACCATTCACTTTGTACGAATAGGATCGTAAAACAGTGTCCTTCAAAACTAATCCCTATTACATCCATAAATAGGAGTATACTCTCTGAAATCATGTGCCCTCATCTATTTATAAGCAAGGCAAGAGATTTTCTTTTTTAATTCTCTAACATTGATAACATACGAGTAGGTACATAATTCACCCCTTGAGCTAGTGAATCATTCGCTTGCCAAATGACGCAGCCCTTTTGCAGTAGTCTAACGGGAGGGTTCCACAAATCAATCATCTGAATGCACTTCTAATGAAGTAATTTAATTTCACAACATTTTCAATAGAAAATTAATATAAAAATGTTTTGAGGGAGCAGTTGGGTTATACAATATTCGATTGAGCGTATCTTTAAGAGGGGATGGCATCGGCATGACGAGGTGTCAAGGTATGCATGGTACCCGAGTGGTTTAATTGAGGGACTGATAAGAGAAATACTATATAGGTTTCGCGAATACTATACAAAAATATAATTTTAGCCAAACTTCGCACAGATATTGTCCTCCTGCTTTTGAAAAGCACTGGACATCGTTAGTAAGAGAAAGGAAAACTGGTTTCTATCTGAGTAGGTTACTCTACTCATAGTGGACATTTTAAGTTGTTAAGGTTTATCACTATTTTAAAATTTGCGAAAGTTAAATTAACCATCTAGACCCATCTAGACAATACACGGGTTGGTGATGAAATCTCCTTTTCCAAAATCCACTTTCCAAAACCGCCTGTTCTGAAATCCCTTACTCCAAAAGACCCTAAGAGAAAATCCCCAGGAACAAAATCACCCATTTTTAGATTTGGTGTTATTAATTCTGTCACCGACACCTAAAATGGTGTTAAAAAGTGAGATACGTATGGGGGGCATGCTGCCCCCTGCAACCCCCCTTACATCACACCTGCAGTCCGTGTATAGAGGTAGTATGTCAATGACTGATCTAGTAGCGACTGCCCAAAAAATTAAAGAAAACTCTCATTGACGCTTTTAAAACGTTACGTAACTATAGGCCCAATGTTGACACGCTGAAAAGTTATAAAAGGGGTTTAAAAAAGGGCTCCGAGCCAAAAAAGGTTATCCACATAAAATACAGATATCGTGGAATTAAAAGTCTCAATATTCAGTCTATTTGTTAACTTATTTTTTTATAAGGGTCAATTAAAAAAAACCCTTTCAGCCGAGGCGCTGCTACAAGGCAAAGTAGAAATGTTAGCAACAAACTTGTGTATGTTTTCAAACAATGCTTCATTCAAACTGTTTTTAGATTCCATAATAGCACGCCAAAATTCTTCTATGCATCTACCTATTTAATTTCAAAAATTGGATGAAAAGCCTTATTTGCTAATTTGGTCTCAAGGAATTTGTATTCCTTAATGACTTTTTCTGAATTAAATAGGGATGTACTAAATTTTAAAAATCAGAAACCAGATCTATATAATTAAACTCAAGTGTTTGCTTCATAACCTTATAGACTGTTTACATCGCACCTAAATTCATCATTTTGGCTAAATTCAGCATTTCGGCTAAATTCATCATTTCGGCTAAATTCATCATTTCAGGCCAAATGTTCAGAATTTCGCTAAATATTTCAGCGAAATGTTGAATTTCATCGCTGCATTTGTAAGTTTGTCAAATCGAACAAACCTAATTCTGATGACTTTTGGGCTGACTGACAAAAAAACGATGTAAAACTAGATTGTAAAAGTTAAAAAAGTAGGAAGGAGGAAAAATATGTTTATATTAATATAACTAAAAAGTGAATTCTTTAGGTACCTACAAACCAAGGTATATGAATAGAAGGTAATATATTGCGCATCCCGCAATGGCGGCCAATTGTGACTGTGCAATAATCGTATAGAAATAATATGCGCGTGCATGAGATATGGCTGATAATTGTGACTATTCGTATGGCATGCCTTTTTGACAGATGCGCAGAACGAAACGAAAATGAGTGCTCGGAATATTACCTTCTATTCATATACGTTGCCTACAAACCACTTCTGATTTCGAAACACAAAAAACATCAGTATGTAGAAAATCAATTCTGATACTAGCTGTCATTTGAAAAGTTGAAGTTTCAGTGGGAACTCAAAATTGGATTTCGAAATTTAGTCTGCTGAAATGTTGAATTTAGATGCGGTGTAAACGTACTATTAGGATAAACAACAATAGAATTTAGCGACAGAAAAATGGCTGAACGACAGAAACCGAATGTAAACAAGTATGGATTGTTTTTCTTGCTGCCAGCGACAGTATTGCCAATTTATCGTGGGAGGGAGGGTTTTTTGTTTGCATTTTTCTGCATCTGTCATTTTGCTAGTAAAAATGTATTTAATGAACATAATTTCATGATAGCGTTTGACAGAATAGACGACAGACATGGGGCCAGATCGCGTAAAATAAAAACGATCGAACGACATCGTTTTCACTAAAGCTGTCTCTATCATATCTGTGACAATAGACAGAGACTGCTAGTATCGAAACGACGTCGTTCGATCGTTTTCATCTTACTCGATCTGGGCCATGGTTTTCTAGACCTGTTTCAGTTTTGTGCATCAGAGGGAGTAACGTTAACAGAACCAGCATTTACTACAGAACGAAAAAGTTTCTCTTTTGTTTAAGTTTAAGTTTCTGGGGGGCAAAGTTTGTATGCGAAGATTTTTATTTTTCATCCGATTGACTTCAAACTCGGTTTGTATTTCTCTATGAGAAATAAAGAAAATATTTTCTTCGATTATGGAAATTATACCCTTAAAGGGGTAAGAGGGGGGTCAAAGTTTATTTTTCGTCCGATCGACTTCAAAATTAGTTTGTGGCTCTTTTCTTAAGTCCCAAAATCTTACACCGTTGAATATGCTTATCGCTTCATCTAACTCCAGCGAATATAATGAAGGGGTAAAAGCTCATCCTATTGTAAAGATGGTGCTTATCATATCGCTGTATTTGCCAGCTATAGTATGATCTGTGTTGAGATGCCAGCGCTTCACTAACAAAAATATTGATCATATTATCTTTGAACTGATTTCTCCAATAGGGCATTAAACACATTTTTCAGAGATACGAACTTCTCCTTAGGTACTTTCGTAGGTACGTTTTCTACGTGATACCTATATAAATATATAAGAGGGAACTAACTGACTGTGAAGGAATATCTGTGTACCAAATCCTGAGGACTGCGCGAGCGAAGTCGCGGGCAAAATCTAGTAAAGGATAAAATCTTAATTGAACCGAAAAAACGGGCCGTAATTTCTCAAGAAAGTGGGGGCCACGGGGCTTAAAGTTCAAAAACGCTGACTATAGCAAGGGTTTCACATCTCAATGTTCATAAGGCGACATAGTTGTCTCCGAATCAACAAATCGTTATAGGTACAAATTTACCACATTACGATCGAAGCAAGTTATGTCTCCACTAGTCGATATCCGAACCTTCGGGTGACCTATATTTTAATTTTTAACTTTTATTTTATGTTCGGCGGGTCTTTTTTGCCGCTAGTATTTTGTTCCCAATGTGTGATATTACAGCGGGACTATTACTGTGGTGTCGCCCTGGTTTAGTTGGAGGGAGGATCCCTTTCTTGCCAGCTTTTTAACTTTACATTTGCAGACACACGCACACCTCTGTGTCTGAGACCACGGTATAGTGTTACGTGCAGCTGCGTGCCAAGAACCCATACCTCTTCGCGACAGCGACTTCGATTTTAACTCAACGACAGAGATCGATTTTATTGCGGCTTGTCTGTCAATGAAAAAAAGTAGTATGTAATGAGGTGTTGTTACCACTTCAACCCGTTTAGCAGCTGCCACAGTCAGTATTTTATCTTGTAGTCTACTGTAGTCTACTGTAGTCAGAAAGTCCAATTAAACTGAATAGCCCAAGTCCCAGACTTTCGGAATGAAACCTTGCAACAAAGCCGACCGGTGTCCATTTATGGTCTTCTTGATATTCGCCCTTACTAGGGAAATAAGTAGAAATAGCCTTACGAAATCGAGACGTGATCTTAGTTGCTGCATTTGTTTTGAAGACACTTTTAATGTTTATAAAAGCTCCAAGTCTGTATTTTTTAACCATTTAGTGTTTTCTCCACCGTGCTCAGGACACTATGAAGTTCGGCTTCTTCACTTTTGCACGTTGGGCCGGAAATATAACATCGCCGGCCCTCGCCCTGGTTTGTTCCGAATATGTATATCAATGAGCTTCTCAAATGCTTTTAGAGCAAATGAGATTAGGCTAATGGCTCTAAAGTCTTTGGCAGTAGTGTGGCTGGGTTAACAAGTTTTAGGTATAAAGACCAATTTTACTTCTCGCCATGATTTTGGAACCTATCCCAGCTTTAAGCTGCTTTGTAATACATGTGAAGTCTTTTGCATTTTTTTTTTGCCATCATAGGGAAGATGCCGTCAATTACTTACTTATTTTAACGGGCTAAAGTTCGAGGTGAGCCCAAATTCCAGGAAATTTATACAGCGAGAAAGAGTTAATTCCCAAATACTCTACATCTGGGTTATTATTGGGGAGACAACCTAAGAAGTGAGAATCGAGTAAGAGCTCGAGCGTCACATTAATTATTTTCAACGGCCATGGGAATTAAAAAGAGCGCATTAGGGCGATGGACCTTCCGCAAAAATTTTTCTGAGCCCAGCTGATTTCGTAGGATAGGCTCTCTTCAAAGCTTAACGACTGGATTTATAGGTTTCCCAAGTCACTGCCTATTTTTGGACGCTTAGCAAATTAAAAAGTTTCCTGTTTTTTTTTTTTCTTGTGTTGCTTAGTTCTTTTGTCCACCATGGGCGAAGTTTTTTTCACTGATCGTATGGGACGTGTCTTTCAAGAGCTTTCCCGACAATTATAGTAAGTCCATGCATCGATTGCCTTGTTTAAACTCTCAAGAGGATAAGGGTTGCATCAGTTTGCATAGTGATCTTGAAGATATCCCAGTTAGTTTTTCTGCTATTTCTATATGGTTTGGGATGTTTTTTTTTTTTGTATCCAGTGTTGGGATTTCAATGACTTGGTCAAAAAATGATTCAAATTAAAAAAAAAACATAATAGTAATAACAATAATATATTTATCGAACCTGTGTAAACAATTTATTGTAGCCACTCTGGTATGACGAATAACCGCCGAGGCCAAAACGAGACTCTCGCTGATGGCCCCCCTGTACGGATGGGGCATCTGATGATGATGCTCTCTGCACCATGGGCCGATCAGCCCTGTAGTCTTCTTCGAATGATGATATTTTGATGAAATTTAAAAAAAAATATCCACAAATTCAAAGACAACGCTCAAAACTCGCTCCTGTGACCGGTCGTAGGTCAAATTTCGTATGACAGAATTGCAAAAAGAATTTTCACCCGAAAAATGATAACAACAAAAAATAAAAGTTTTATCAAATTTGTTTGCTCAAGTGTTGTACGTGTTGTTTTGCATAAGTGAATTTGTATTGTATTCTAATCTAATGTCATGTGTGCTGTAATATTGAACACATTTACATCAGCTATGCCCGTAGTCGGCGATGGAGCAATTTGGGTTAGTCTGCGTTGTTTCACAAAGCATTTGGTTGTTGATGGAATTTATTGGATTTTTGGTCGCTTGGCTTTTTTTTCTCACTTTAAATCACTTTTTTTTTGTTATATTGGATGGAAGGATACGAGTCACAGAAGTATAAAACACGCAACACAATCGTGGTTTTAGCTTTCGGATGTCCTTTTGGAATGTTGGCAGCCAATGGTGGCCGGGGCTGATATTTCCTAATTAACTGATACCCTTTCAAGGGGTTTACCGTTTACTGCTTTATAAGAGCGAATGTTTCCCCATTCAAACTATTGGAATCGGTCACACGCACTCGAATTACAATTGACTGCGGCATGACAAGAGCTCCTCGAAAGCAAAAAACACGTCCCGAAAACGAATAACTAAACGGTCGCCGAAGAGAAAAGAAATTCTAATAAAAGTATCCACAAAAAGAAAGGGAAAATCTTGGAAAATCTACTGGAACGAATGTTAAGGCAAAAATCTTTGTACAGCAAGTTCAAACTTATGGAATATTATTCGCGGCGAATTCGACAGGAGGACGAGACGAGACGAGGTAGAGGTAGAGATATAAAATGCGTACAGAGTCAGAGTGTGTATGTGGAATTTTCTTCACTCAAATTTGTTGTTGTTCGCTTTTTTCCCACTCTCTTTACATTGGATTTTCTTTTTCAATTAACCAAAAATCACGGGGGAGGACGAGAACAAAAAAAAATAAGTTTTCTTTTCACAGGAACCACATAATTCTAGGAACTTTTTGATCAATTTTAAAACTGGATAGGATATCGTCCTTTTTATTCGACAACGATTGTTGAAACTTTTGTCGACTTTTCCGAAACAAAACTGACACACACTGGAAAGCTGATGCGCGAATTTTCACCACTTTTTCTCTCGGGAGAACACCCTGAATTTTCAGAATTTTCACAGCATTTGCTTTGGCATTTCTGCGACACTTTTTTGGGTATTTTCCTTAATTTTCTAGCACTGCATGAAATTGCCAATAAAAAAACATAAGTAAAATTTAGAAAAACTAAAAAACTAATTTCCGATATCAAGCCGAACAAACGGAGAATCCTATCCAACGGTCGCGATCCGGAAAATGTTGTGTTTCGTTCGGTGTCGATTGTATAGTGTTTTTCGCTTCTTTGTCTGTGTTGTGAATTCGTTTTATATTTTCTTTCGGATTTGGAATTTCGGAAATGGGGGAAAATGCTGAAGGAAAATTCATGTGTTTTTGTTCCAGTTGGAAACTGGGTGAAAGCTCGTTTTGTGTTTAGAAGTGTGTGCTGCTCTGTGCTGTCCGAAGGGGGTGGGGGTGGGCAAATTTCGCATTTACTTCATTATGGGAGGAAGTGAGTAATGCTAATGATATTGTTGGTTAAAGTTTTTGTCGGGGTTCAGTTGACAAATGGAACAACAACAACAACAACAAAAACAATAACGACGAGAGGTCACAAGGAAGGATTTAATTTTCTATTCGTGTGTCAAATATTTGTATTGGAAGAAAGGAGGACATTTTTGTGTTGTTTCTATTTGAAATGTTAACATGCGTTTGGGGGATAGCAGAAGATGTCATCTGGGAATTTAAGTCGTCATTGGGATATGTCTGATGGAAATTACGTAGTTCGGATAGCAGGGATGTTAGTCGTTTTATGATAAGTAACTGGAATTTGAATTAGATCATGTTGGGGGGTTGGGGATGGGGATGCCGCCGCCGGCTTCTTTGTCCACAGAGTATTTATTGAATAAGCTAAGCTGATGCTGAGTCACCAGACAGTGTTAGAATGACCACAGAGCTGGGGTCCTTGGCGTGCATATTCGAAAGCTGCACTGAATAGGTCGATAACCCATGACAAGCGAATATGAGTGAGGTGATAAAATTTAAACAACTCTTTAACAACAAAAAAGAAATAGAAATGTTGTTGTAAGTTGTTAGGACTTGGCAGCACTTCAAATGCAATGAAGTATGACAGCATACAGCCTGTAGGTAATAAATCGGTCGAAGTAAACTTTTAAAGGCAAAATCAGAGTACAATGTGAAGCAAAAACTGGAAGGGTTGAATTAAAACAAAACTTCAATTTCAACGCACGTATACCCAACTTTAAACCATAAATCAAGACCGAACCAAGGTCTCATACCACCCGTGCCGACGGTTAACCTGGCTGGAGGCCATAGCGCAGTCGCTAACGGAGTTTCCGGATACCTGGCGACCTCCGGATTAGCCAGCTTTGTCTGTGTAATGCGGATCTCTGCACAGATCGGCATTCTTTTGTTCGCTACTCGTGGGTCCAATTATGAACAACAAACAAATAATTAAACAAAAACAAAACATTTCAGAGTCCGATGCTTTCAAACTACCGGCTGGGAGTACCGCCTCTGAGCTCGCTCCATGCATTAGCGCTACTGCAAAAAAGGCGGCTGAGAACTTGGTGACCAAACCTGATCTTGGCAAGAAAAAATAAGAGGTTGCATGTCCTACTGCTTCGAGCTCAAGGCAAACAAGCCTCTCCATCTCCACTTGGCAATATAGAGAGCGACGTACCGCCTTCAGACTTCTGGAGCGATTAAGGACGTCCCACCAGATCACTCTCTGAAAAGAGAAAAAATTCGATCTCATAGGCAACGAAAGTTGTCAAAGAGACTCCCCCTCCTGACTCCTCAAGAAAGGAATCCACGTCCAAATGACCTAAAGGTCGATTGAGGAGTCCTCCGTTGACCTAAAAAGAGCTTAGGTTAACTGCAGCATTTCATCCATCCCCCCCAAGCACAATAAGCCATATAGCGATTTGCTCAAGGCACACCTTGTCCTTACTGTAATAGACAGAAGTGACATTGATGGTACCATCACTCCTGACAAATGGAGGAAAGTGGAAGTTAAACTGTCAACGAACTTCCTAAGTGTCCTGGAAGAATATACGCGACCTCTATCCTTCTGTCGCGATGGCGGATGACATCAGCGCCACGTGAAGCTGATCGCATGTGCCTGACCTCTTCAAGGGTTTAGGGCCATAGAGACATTCCAGGGAATTGCAAGGCCGACGAACTCGCTAGGCATGGCACAACTTTGTCGAATTTACAGAAAAAAAGGAGAAGGAAAAGGAGAATCTCTATATGCCACTCGCTACGTGTAAACTTTTAATCAAACAAAATGCGATAAGCGCCACTAATCGAAGGTGGTCAAACTGCAATCAGTGCTAAATCACGAAATAGATCTGGCCCATGCTGGATCTCAAGCGCTCCAACAATCTGTAAATCAAAAAAGATCCAATATAAGCATACCAGTAGCTGTCACCACGGGACACTGCATTATTGGGAGACATGCCCTCAGGCTGGGCCTCCCTTCCAATGATTTCTGTAGAAGCTGCTGCACCTCCTATGGACGTGCCCAGCCCTCTCAGCTCGTAGAAAACTATACCTCGGAGAATATTTCTTCGACAACCTAGGCGAACTCGCTAATAATGCAAGCAACTGGTAGTTTTGAGATCATAAGATCCTGTGGTATCACAAGGGGCTACGTCTGGCCTAAGTGAGGCTGCCCTTATTGCGGCCTGCCACACTAACATAACCTAACCTATAGCCAACTTTTGTAGGTTCCCCGCAAGATCAAAAGCAAAAAAAAATAAAATTAAAAAACGCCCTTAATACATCTTCCAGTGGAAGATTTGAAGGATTTTCAGCATGATTCTATTTGAGTGAGAGGATCTTCGAATCCCAGCCCCCAGGTTCGAGAAGACAAGGAAGACCGAAACTCCGTTTCAAAGACCAAGCCATCGCGGATGCCAGAGCGCTTGGTCTGGACAATTGAAAGCAGCGTGCCCGGGATCGTAGAGGATGGAAGGCTGCAGTGTCTCAGGCAGAGACTCTTCACGGGTCGGGAGCCCGATAATTGAATTGAATCTATATGAGTGCTTTCTGGGAAGAGAACGAAATATTATCGCATTTAATCTGCGAAGATGAGCGCCATGAGACCGACTTTGGTAATTTTCATTGCCTTGATAAGTCCACTGGTAGGTTCGGCGATCGTGGGTATAAGGGTATTATAAGGTGAGGTATAATGAGTCTTTACTTTACTTCTTTTTTCTGGAAGTAAACATACATAGAGGATGCTACAGTTCATCGTGAATGTAAGCCTCATCCAATAATGAACTCTCCAGCTAGCGCGATCTTAAGCTAACTTTAGTTGTGAGCACTTCAAGTTATTTGTTGTTGACGTCCTTTTCTAATTGTGCGCGCTACTTTATTCCTCTACCGCGTTACCCCTATTCTCTTGGCAGGAGAGTTGATGCTTTGAAATGGTATTTAACACACGAAACGAAGTCAATTAGACTCACTTCCTGTACACAATAGACTTTAAAACTGCAGCTCGCAAGAGCTTTTTAATGTTTAATACGCACGAGATTGCACTTCAGAGGTGAGGAGCTTTCAGTATCAGTACTCAGACTCACCACATCGGCAGCGAGGATCTGCCACCTGATCCGAGCCAGTCCCAGTACAATAAAAAAAGAAATCATTCCAAGTATCGCAGACAGTCAGTGGTGTCACTTAAGACGATTAGTCGCTTGTCCCTTAAAAATGCCAATAAGTCTAAATAGTATTTTCTGGTATCTGCTGGGCTTAGCAACAAGGTACACTGCAGATTTCTTACAGAGGTTCGGGACATCTTGGCGAGCCGCGGTAAAACCAATTGTGTTCGTTAGAAACCCAATCGTCAATGAGAATGCTTCCTTATTGGAGGCTTTTGTTTGCTTGCTAACCGGTGATGAATTATTCAGAAGTTGACTTAAATCTTAACAATATATGTATGAAGGGGCGGGCCTTTCTGTGGCCGCTTAAGCTTAGTACGCTGCTCGAGTTAAATTTTAGCTCCCATACAAAATTCTCTACAAAATTCAGTTGAGCTAAATTTAAGCCAATCCATTAAGCCGAGCGATACGCTGCTTCAGCTAAAAAATCAAACTTTCATTTCAGACTGTACTGGATGTATCTGCCACAATTTAGCGCGCCCATTAATGGTTCGGCACATTTTTTCAAACTAAATTTTGACAGGTCTGTTGGTTTTTTTCCTGTTGTTATTTTGTGTTGCCGAAAAATAAATAAGGATGAGTTTTTTCAATGTATACCTCGATGAGAAATCATTTGAAAGTGAAAATTTTGAGATCAAAGAATAGCAGACAAGGAAAAAAGAAAGTGCAACGAAAATAAAACGTTTTTCGTGTCAATGATTTTTTGAAGAAAATTATTTTCTACGAACATCTGTTTTCTGTGACACTTACACTTACACAACGCACTCCATGTCAAAATTTAGCTAGGATTTTAGCTAATGTTTGGAGAGAAAAATTGGAGAGCCGCTAAAATTTAGTTTCGCTCGAGCAGCGTACTTAGCTTTAAAGGAAAAAAAATGAACCAGTAACTCGCCTTGGGGGACATAACCCATTAACAGCTCCACTAAAATGCCAAACTTCTTATGCGGTTTGTATGTTACAGAGCATTGTGTTGTGTGTAGGATTTATAATGCACCACACGATGCAGTAAAATTGACTCAATTTTACCTAGCTACACTTAGGCTACGTTTCCACCAGAGAATAACTCTGAGATTGGCTGCATTCAAGAATCTAGTCATCGAAAGTCGACTTGAATTGTCTGGACTCAAATGGAACTGAACGTGAAAACTAACTTCTATTGTCGGTATTCTACTTCTTGGCACGGTTCTAGGTAAAAATTTGATTTGGAAACTTAATGTTTACAAGCAGGTAATAGTGCGCTTCGGCGAACAACTAACGAAGGTTTCTTCAAAACGAGACAGGTAGGACATAGCTTCCTACTAATTGAATCCTTCTCCAACATACCTGATAAAACGGATGAAAGTTTGGGTGAAATTGACTCAGTCAGCTCTCACACTGAGGCAACAATCAATGAGCAACTGGCAATAGGAAACACGCAATATAAAATGTTGCTGATTGCTTATTGGCAGTTGCTAGTTGCTTATTGAATGTTGCCTCAATGTGAGAGCCGACTAAGACTTCCGGATACATGCAGTGTGTTTCCGGCAGATGTTCTGATGGCCGTGCTCAAAACTGTGGATCTACTTGATATGAAATCAATATCCAATAAGAATATCGCTATTTACATTGATAGTCTGGCTGCGCTAAAGGTGCTGGAGTCCTTCATCATCAAATATGAACTAGTCTAAGTCAGGAGCTGCCGCACAATGTTCAGAGCATTATGTGCGCAATACCAAGTTCGATTGTGTTGGGTACCCGGACACTAAAATATTGAGGGTAACGAAAGGGCCGACATTCTGGTCAATAACGGAGCAGAGCTTCTACAACTCGAAACTATTGAGGGCATAAGACCACTAATAGCCAATAGGCCAAGAGAATAATGCTCGGGATATTTTAAATGAGGGCAGATCAAAGATGGTCAGACATAGTGGGTCACAGGGTCTCAAAGGCTCTGTGGCCTAAGCATGGTACTTTTTCGACAATTTAAAGGAGATTGGCCTCACTACAAAATTGAACCAATCTTTAGGTTTTGTAGGGAAATTAATTGCTTTGGCGAATTGGTTTAGGTTTTTGACCGTTAAGATTCCCCCAGGGAAGGCGATGAGCCTAATATGGTGCCTAGTCCACTGTGCTGAACTCACACCCTATTCAACCTAACCTAACCTATACTACTTGACAATTGTATCTTTTTTTTCTTAAAGGGTTCTGACTGGTGCTCTACGTCAGGGCAATTGAAATGTCAAACTACGCTTTTCCATGCTCTTCGATTGCCTCCGATGACCAAATAGAAATTTCAAAACTGATTTCTCCGGAACTCACTAGTAAGTCAAGAAATTCTTGACTTGAATTGTCAGTGTGGCGGACATAAACGTGAACTAAGTTGTCAGGCTTACTAAACTAGATTCTTGAACGTCCTTATTATTAACCATGTATAGATAAATCTCAACATTATGTTTCGGTTTGTAAACACACTCTCCATCAGCTCGAGGTGTCAAACATATAAAATAAACAGAATGGAATTTGACATTTATGTCATTGTCATTTTAGTATTACGTGAGCTAAAACTATTAAGAGATTTCTGTACAGTCCGAGAAGAATGTTGTTAAAATTTTTCTCTGGAGGAAGTGGAATACCTGTTGCGTTGACAATGACCTAAGAACCTTTTAAAGCTGTACCTCAAATTTATTAGGTCCAAGACTTAACAAAGACGTGGATCTCTCAGCTTTGTTGATACTTTTTATAATAATTTGCGCCCCGCTACCACCTACAAAATGTTCAAAAAATGTACATACATGACAATGCTACTTGACATTTGGAACCGTGGCAATGAGGTTATGCTCCACTGGACAAATACGCATATTTACCCTTTACTTCGAAAATCGTGGTAGGTAATCGAAAAAATTACGCTTCCAGTGGTGTTCTTTGCCAACGCATGCGTTTTCCGATTTGCCATTGAGAATGCTGAGAAACTTCCGAAAATAGTAATGAAAAGCTTCCCAGCGCCATGCCAGTTGGAACGTTTTCAATTTCCAGGCGATTCCAGGCCACGGCATTGGTGTCACTTTAGGACTAAATCGAGTCAGAGGGGTGACGTGAGTTTTTATTAAAGCGTGCCGACTAGAAAAACGACTCTTTGCTTGTGTTTGTGGGAATATATGCGGAACAATCGACTGCGAATTGTTTATTTGCACTGCACCACAATCGCACACTGGAGAGGGCAATGAACACTTTCTGTACAGTGGATGTGAGTAGGTATTGGTATCGTTTTTTTTTTCTTTTTATTCGACAAAAAAAAAAATTACCTTCACTGTGCACGTGCAGCAGAGCAAATGCATATTAATACTTACTTACTGTTTATCTTCCTTTCCGATTTAGAATAAGTAGGATAAATATAAATACCCACGAAGCATAGAAGTAGCACAGTTTGACAGGTGCGGAATGGTGACATACAGACCAGACCATGCACCTGTTCCAAGAAAAACTAAAAGAGAAACAACAAATATGGAGTAGCCAACGTTATACTTTTCTAGGAAAACGTTTCTAAATAGTACCTAATTGATGGTGAGTCCTTTACTATGAAAACACTACAAGTACAAGGGGTGATATTGTAATTTTGGGGTTAGAAATTAGCACTTGCCACAAGGGCAAACAAATAAAAATGCTGTTTGGTGGAAAAATGTGCGTGTGTGTATATGTGTGAGGTTGGAAATCTAAAGCTTATAGGATTAAGGTAGTTTAAAATGATTTTACACGCCATTTTGGATGGCAATCATTTTGCGGTCTTTTATTTTGGGCTTACCCTTACACTGTCCTCGTAAGAGAGTTAACTAGGATAAGGATTAAAGGCAGATCTTTGTAGGTACAGTTTGTTAAAAATGTTCAAGAATAAGAAGAGTTTTGTGTAGGCAGTACCTATACGCTCCAAGCGGGTGGTCACTTATTTTATCAGCAAAGTTGGCTGAATTTAAATTGCAACGATATACTTAGTCTTAGTGCCTACCTATTGGTAGGTGGTAAGCCTCTCTGAGAAGGTAAACAAGGTTTATTTGTTTGTGTTATAAAATGCATTAGAAAGAAATTCATTTTTACAGTTTTCTAAATGAATTACAACAATTTAAGACAGTATTCGAATGAGCAAGTCAATCCTTTGAAAAGCCAGCTTTCATTTCCTCAATTCCATCCGCATTCGAAATTGGTGACATCTTCGCTTAAGTCAAACTGTCAAAAGATTGCAGGCTAAATAATAATGTTGTCAATGTTCTCTCTACGTTTATCATTGACTCGATTCGGTACCTAACCTATGTGACTTTTTCACAGTTCATGCGACCCTATATAGGCACATTGCCCGCTTCCTCTTTTTGACGTCAGATGAGAGCGGAAGTGAGATGGTGTATTATGCTGCGTGAGGCCTGATTTTTAAATTTGTTAAATATATTCATATATCTGACCTCATTTTGACGTTTTTGAGTGTGTCACTTCTAAAAGAGCAATTATGTTCCTATTTTTGGAATTTCACAAAAAGCATAAATATGTATGCATTTGGTACTGGCAACAGGTGGGAAGAAATTACCTACGTTCGTGTTCATATTAAATTTTGACAGGCATGTTAGAAAGTACCTACGCGCTAATGCCAATATAAACCAGAATCTTTAATGACAAGTGCTACCCCGGGTATTGTTGATTGATTTTTCCATATTTACGTGGCATTAATGTCGAAGACATTATTCCGCTATAACAAGATGACGCTATGTGTCATGTGGCGACCTTAAACTTTGTTCTGGTTCTAGGAGTAATTTGGTTTTAAATTTACAATAACAAGTTGGTCATCGGCCACTGGTTATCTTGATTTGTGCATTTTAAAGACGACACAAATTCCATTGCCCGGCAGATCGAACCATTTAATCTGTGTGACGAAATCAACGAAATCAAAGACAAAGCTATTTAATGGAAGGCGATAATATTATTCGATTAACTGATTGGCCCATTTGCCAGTGCAGGATTTTCAGCTTAGACAGTTAGCCTACAATCGACCAATGTAGAGGGAGTTGTGCAGTTGTGCACAAACGCAATATTTCGGAAACTTTGATATGAAAAATGATCTAGATTCCAGACAATGCGCTGAAATACACAAGCGAACTTCAGGGGCGCAATCGAATGTCAACGAATCGAAATGTTGACATTGTTACACACCAAAAACATAATTGTAAAAAAAGAGCCAAGTTCTCTTACATGGAACAACAAAAGTAATAAGATCTAAATGTACGCCAAGTTCGTAGTTTACGAAGGTTAAATGTTATGTATAAATGTTAAGCTATAGAGATGAAATTTGGTGAGGTGGACCTTTTTAATGAGTTTGGTAAATGTTTCAAGTTCGAAGTTTTTGGCTTAATTGGTTCCGAAGTTAGAGGGGGGTCGAAAACAGCCTGAGTTTGTTCCTGTAAAGTATTAGTGCCTTTACTAGAGAACTTGGCTGGGGCACTACCATGTCCTTTGATAAGAGTTGGAGGCAGTTAGATAGTGACTGAGCTGGCTACAGGGGCTTTTGCTTTATGATTGAGGCCGTTGTCCGCCCTGTATTGTAAGCGCCATCTAAACAAGGAACATGTTTAAATAGCCGTTGCCTTCTTAATGGGATCTGCAGTTGCAACATCGGATAAGATTGACTGTTGACGATCCATCTAACTGAAACAAGAACTACAACAACTGCACTTCTGAACTTGATTGAGTGTTTTATAGCGTTGCCGTTTTTAAATCCGCCATTCAGTCAGATTTGACTGAAAAAAAAACTGTCAAAAATCTAAAATCCAGTTAAAAAAAAACAGTCGAAGAAATTCAAACAAAAATCCTGCTAAAGCCATGAAAATATTAAAAAATCTTCCAGCTAAATGCATATCAATCCAGTCAGATCTGACTGGAAAGCAGTCAAAATGGCAACGCTGGTGTTTTACGTAAAAAAAAATTTTGAAATTTAGTACATATAAGTATTCAATCGTTTGAAAGATTGGAAAAGGGTCGACCTCTCCCCGAAGAAAGTCGGCCAAGTTTTTGGTCTATTGAAGGCATTCAACCTCACCCAATATGATATTGCGGGTGTAGTTGAAGTTTCGCGAAGTTCTGTAAAGAATATAAAAAAAATGGATCTTGGGGTGTCTTTAGACCCGAAGAGGAAGGGTAATTGCGGTAGGCCTCTACAACCCCCAGAGCAGACCGCAAAATTCGGGATTAGTGTACGGCCAATCGAAAATTACCGGTTTCCCTGTTGGCAAAGACGGTTTCCGATGAAAGAATAAAGAGTTCCAGCGAACAGTGCAGCGTAGATTAGCTGAAATTGATCTTGTTGCAAGAAAAATAGCTCGAAAACCATAACTGACTGCCAGCATGATTAAGAAGCGTCTCGACTGCGACCAATTTCAGCCAATCTGCGCTGCACTGTAGATCTAGAATTTTGTATGTCTTTCTAGTAATTAATAACACTTACTTTATAATTGATATTCATACTTAACTGACCTATATTTTCGTTAGCTGATTTTTTGTCCCCGGATATAAAATGGCCGCCGCTGTACCAATTCTAATGGTGGAGAGATTAAAAGGACGAGGAAACTACGATAAATTAGAGCTTTGCTGTTCAAACGTATTTGGAGCTTGAAGACTTCTGGAATTGCGTTCTTGGAACTGAGGTGGACACAAAGAAAATCATCAAGGCAAAGGCAAAAATTATTCTTCTTATTGACCCAATAAATTATTTGCATAGGTATTAGGAATGCGAAAGCATGTTTGAGATATATTGAAAACTCTTTTTATGGGTAATGGTCTAAGTCATTTTGGATTGTTGCGGAGACTGATCACAACCTCTTTAGAAAAATGCAACTCTGTTAATGATTACA
Source organism: Cheilosia soror (assembly GCA_949372485.1). NCBI lineage: Eukaryota > Metazoa > Arthropoda > Insecta > Diptera > Syrphidae > Cheilosia > Cheilosia soror. The sequence continues at coordinate 126,956,613 of OX443561.1, forward strand.
TAAATAAAAAAATCACAACAGTTCATAAACTACAAGGCATTGAAATGGATATTTCTGAAGAAAGGGAGGAACTCTTTTATTAGCTGTGGTCTTCCTGAAAACTACACGCCTATGATAATGGGCTTAGAAATTTCTCGAATTGCTATCACAGGAGATTCAATTAAAATAAAGCTGCTACAAGATGTAGAGGCTGACATACATTCAAAAGAGTCAAATGAATGTAGACCGTGCATATACCTACTATTCAGAAAGAAGTTTAGCAATTGACACAAATACTAGAGGTTAAGTTTTTAGAGCAAATGTAGGTTGTTTTCTTTAGAAATCAAATAAATTTTTTTGCTGTTTGGTTTTACAGCCTGATTATTTTTGACAGTTCACGCGTGATTCGTGACATGTTGCAAAGCAAGAAATGGTCTGTAAGCATTGCATATTTGCATTGCCATTTGGATAGACTTAAGGCCCCGACCATAGAATCCGTCGCATACGTTGACAGCCGATAATATACGAGAGACAGTTTCTCTCATTATGTTATATTTCCACCAATGAAAATGCTTCCTCTTACGCTCTGCCAACTGTCAAAGGATGCGACGGGCTGAATAGTAGGGTCACCTTTCATAAGCTGCTGTGTAATCTATCAATCTGTCAGTCGAATACGTTGCCGCAACGGATGCGACGGATTCTATGGGTCGGGGCCTTTACGCCCCAACAACGTTTGCAAATTATTAAATTTTATTACCAAAAATCGTGTTCAGTAAAAAATGTGTGTTAGAGCACTTTGTCCATTTTATGGTCGTCGACGTCGTCAATGGTGCTCGCTATCGTTCGGTGTTTTCGGACTTTTTTTTTGTCCAAAATGGAAGAGCTGGCTTTTGGTCGACATGTGGTTTCAACAGCACAACAGCACGCGAATCAAATACTGAAAGGTGAATTTTGTGCGCAATTTATCTCACGTTTTGAACCGCCTTGGAAGACAACATAACGTGAGATACCATCATATCAGTCGATATGATTGTTGGAAAAAGTATGCCAAAATTGGACCACTTGAAGCGTAGTCGCGGTCAACATTTACACGAAATAATATTAAAAAAGTAAATGGCAGGAATTGATTTATCGACGCTAATAAGAATTTCACTCAATTTTGCAAATTTTCTTTGTTTTTTTTCGATGTTAAAAACCAAGTGCTTAAAAAACACCCTTTACAACTTCTTTTTGATTCAAACATATTTGAACATCCGGCAGACTAAATTCTAGGAGTAGGTTACAATCATAAATTAAAGCTAATAAATCGATATCAAACAATTTATATTCTTTTTCAATTTTTACTACAAAGGGGCGCCAGTTGGTTGTAAAGAGTTGCCATTCCCAAAAAATAAAACACCCAAAAGTCATTGCACCTAAATTATTATAAATTAAAAAAAACCATAAAATTACAACTATAATTGCAAAAAAAAAAACAAACATTTATTAAAAATTTGTTTATTTTCATGAGCAAATTTGCTTGTAGCCATCAAAATTCGTATTCCCTGGCTGTGTACGAGTATCATTCAATCGACGCACGGCCGTTCGCTTCAGTGTATTGCAAGTATCTATCTATTTGCAATACAACAACAGAACGAGCTGTTAAAAATATCTCTTTCAACATAATGACACATACCACACAGTCCGCAGAGTGGCACCGACAAAAATACACTCTTGTATACACTATTCAAACGAGGAGTGACACAAAGGCAAGCACTACATCTAGATGTCTTACCCGCCGAATTTTACTCCTAATCATGAATGGGGATATATAGTTGTGTTTGCCACGATGGTGATGGTGGTCTTTTTTCACCCCCAAATGTAGTTTCTTCATATTGGTATTCTGGACGAAAAATCAGCTGTCGTCCTGTCAATTATTCCAACTTTAACCTTCGATCACCACACCGCCCGACTTAGACAACGGGTTCTAAAAATAGTTATAAAATGCACAATAGGAATAATCCTCACGACAAATTGTGCATCACGATCACTGCACCGCAATAAAACTCAACATTTAGGTCACACTGGGCACAAATATTTTCTTTTTCTTAGACACACGTTACACTAATATTTGTTGCACACAAACACATTATATAAAAAATTTTTTTTAAGGAAGCGTAATATCATGTAAGGCCAATTTTCAACTGGTGAAAAGGATTTTATTTTTTACAAATTTTCTTGGTATGCGAAAAATTGCGAAAACGGTTTACAAATTTTCTGGAATGTTAACACTACAAGCGAAAAATTTTCACGTTTTTTTCCCTGCGTCTATGCGAATAAAGAGCGGAACAAAAAATTACAAATTCCGATACGACCTCGGATTTGTGCGGTGGAAATTCCCCCGCAATCTTGCACTCTAGTACGATATGACGCGACGACGTGGAGCTGCCGAAAAAGCAAACCAAAACGCAAAGATAAATAAATAGACTGGCGCTGGTGTACGACTGGGGCACGATCTTCTCAAAGGAGGCAAATACAACATAAATGTTGTTGTATATTTACATTCGCCGAGAGAGTGGAAGAAAGTGGCGACAAAATCTCAGGGAACAAACATTCTTTTTCATAAAAAAAAGAAAAACATCAGGAAAATCGTCAAGTGAATATTTATTTGTGAATTGTGATCGACTAGCTGGGGTATTGCCAGATTGAATGATATCGTGTCACGGATTTTATGGATTTGCTGCAATTTCGTACTAATTTTGTAATTCTCTGTGTTTTTTAAAGGAATAATTCTCAAAATCTAGTTTCGATTTGAAATTTATTGAAAATTTTAAACAAAATAGATATTGTGAACTTTTTACTTAAATTTAAGGTCAAAATTCTTACAAATAATCATTTTTAATCTTCAGCTTTAATATTTTTTGACGGTCACAGTGGATAATTTTATATTGAAAATTTCGCCATTGTGACTTCGTAAAAGTTAGCCTGAGCCCTAAAACTGATTATTAATACCGTGTTTAATGTTTTTTTGTAAGGCCCATCATAGTAACAGTTTTCAATTCAAAAGGCCAATATACGATACGAACCTTAGCCAAAACTTGTCAACTTGTCAAAATTCAATATTTAATTTATTTCTGTTAATTTCCTCTCCGCGTATACGTCATTGAGAAGGTTGTCAAAAAAAAAAGAAAGAAACAAAATATGCCTTGTTCAGGCGTAAACAAAGGATCTTGCCAATAACCATTTTAAACCTTCAACTTAAATATGTTGACGGTCACAATAGATCATTTTATGTGAAATTCCGGCTTTTTTTTTTGGAGTTCGTAAAGGTTAGCCTGGCCACTGAAAATTATTATTAGCATCGCACAAAGTAAATACACAGTTCCCTGGTCTTTTTAGAACCCTAGGTCCTTTTTTACACAACTATTTGAGATTTGAGCGCAGTAGCACAGTGGTTAGTGTGCTGGACTACCGTGCGAAGGTTCCCAGGTTCGATCCCCGGAAAAACACGAATTACATCTTCGGGTTTTTTCTACTGCGCCACGTCTCGCGAACGTCTGACAAACATCCGAGAGTATGACTGTCTTGAAAAAGCTTCTCAATTTAGCCGTTCGGACTTGGCATAAAATTTGTAGGTCCCTTCAAATAGAAACTCACACTAACGACTGATTGCAGGAAGCTAGGCCTTGGGTGTCTACCTGCCTGTTGCGCCTCGTATTTATTTTATTTATTTGAGATGATTGTAAGGAGCCTACAATTTAGCACCGAATCCAGTCTGGCTTGAGACCTTTTTCTTAGGTCAAGTATTATCCGGATACAAGCTTTCGAAATGAGATTTCTTCGTGAGGAACTCAATGTCAAGCAGGTACTTCTCCGAAGGGAGCGGTCCATGCTTCGGTGGTTTGGTCATGTTAAATGCATGTCCCGGACCAGGATTCCACTATGTGCTATGGAATCCGTACCATCAAGTAGGCGTCCTCTAGGTAGACCTAGGATGAGATGGTTAGATTAAGTCCATAATCTCTCCTCTACACGTATGGGGATTGCCCTTGATGATTTGGAGTCGATGGCGGAGGATCGAGAGCTATGGAGGGTCCACTTAAGCAACCTATACCCGCGATCCACTTAATGGACAAGCGGAGCATTTGAAAATGAATGAAAAGTATTATGCTTTCGGATGTTTGTTTAGGACGTTCACAATTGTTGGGGCTTGTTTGTAAACACAAGAATAAAATCACAAATATAAGAACATTATATAAAAATAATAATGATTTCTTTGTCATTACTCGGTTTCCCATTGATGCACCCAAAACTTATTACATTCTCAAAGCTGGATACACTAAAAATATTTTATCACCATTCGGAAGACCATTACGCGTATGTTTAACCCTCAGAACCGGAGAACAATTCGATATACAAATTTTAGCTCTAATGCACCCAAAAACTAACCACCGACTGTCAACTTTATTCACAACTAACTATACTTTGTTCAATTACTCGTCTATCAGTTAGACTCCCAATAGGTTGTGTCCTATGGGAAGTTTTATTCTGACTTCAACTAAAACCAAGGAGAACGGTGAAGTCATTGTTGTCTAGTGTAGAAATGAAACCATGACCAAACAACTTCGTCTAGGCTTTTCTATCACATGATGTCAGTGATATCATCAATGTGACTGAGATACTTTCCATTTATGTATTTTCTGTATTTTATTGATCAAGTTATGCTAATTAGGATAAAGTGGTAAAAAATTATTTGACAAAGTTTAATACTTATGGATTGGGCTTAACTGTTTTGTCATATTGCTATTTATGCTATTTGTGTACCGTGCTTTTGAAAAAAAAACTTTATATCATAAAAATGAGAATAGTTTCTGTCAAAATCGAAAACTTAACACCACTAGTGCTCAATTTTAAATGACAAAATATTTTATTTAAGGCTCAGTGATTAGTTAATGCAAACAAATCAAGCGATTCGCATTTCCTTCCCTTCGAGGAAGACCTTTGTTCCCTACGCCAGTAAGTTCATCTGAGAATCGCAGGTGATAAATGTTTTGTATGTAATAATTTGAAGTCACAACGAATGTTGATGGAAGGCCCAATGCACATGGAGTAACTGAAAAAAAAACTGACCGCCGTCTTCCCGTGCACCTACCCGATTCTCCCCGGAAAAACTTTAACCTGTCTGTAAATACGTGTAAATGTCAAAATTAATGGCGGCAATGATTTTCCATGCTATACTATGGGCCTAGGATTTTTTTAAGTATGCGTGCGTTAATGGCGCTCCTTTGATTTTGTACAGCACCAATATATGAAAAATCCTGGGCCCGCCGGCAGCTTGTAGACAAAGTCCGTTATGTGGGAGGAGTCGACGGTCCATTCTTACTGGTTTGTGTCGGCAACTAGTTTGCTTTGAGTCATTCCCTGGTGTATTCAAATAGGACGACACAGACGACGCTACTGGTTGAAAACTCGGTTGCGATTCTCAAAAAAACAGTTTATAACCAGTCGTTTGTTGGTTTCCATGTCGGGTTGCCTATTGATTTCAGTTTTTAGTTTGTCGAAGATGAGCAAACAACAGACCAACCTGTGCTGGTGTGGTAGGTTGAAAAACATGACGAAACTATGAACGAACTAGAGATTTTGATTGGTGACGATTTTCCTCCGTGTACATTGAGCCGAAGAATCATCGGTGATTCACAAAAAAACCTAAGCGGAAGACTAAATTGCGATCATTTAGTCTAGAGGAAGCGTATGTTAATGCATAGAAGAAGATTATTCAAGCTTCCTGGGAAATGAAACGCTAGTTCACGGTGATGGATTATGCTAGGTGCCAGAAGAAGAATATTAGAAATACACTTTGAAGCTAATTATGTATTTTGTTGTGAGGGGTTAACAGACTCTTCTGTTACAATAACATGGTCCTTGGTCACGCCATACAAATTAGTTTCTGATAAAGTTACACTACGCTATGGCAATATTCCAGAATGATACATTCATTACATTTTTTAGGCGCAGTAGCGCAGTGGTTAGTGTGCTGGACTACTGTGCGAGGGGTCCCAGGTTCGATCCCCGGAAAAACACAAATTACATCTTAAGGCTTTTTCCACTGCGCCATCTCTCGCGAATGTCTAACAAACGTCCGAAAGAGAATAACTGTCCTGAAAAAGCTTCTCAATTCAGCCGTTCGGACTCGGCATAAAATTGTAGGTCCCTTCCATTTGTCCCAAAAATAAAAACTCACACAAACGAATGGTTGTGAGAACTGAGAAGCTAGGCCTAGGGTGTATACTCGCCTGTTGCGCCAGGTATTTATTTATTTATTTTTTATTTAACCTAAACTTAACATTTTTATGGTCAAAATAGATAATTTCGACATTGTGACTTCGTGAAAGTTAGCCTTGACACTAAAAATGATTAGTACCGCGCATTTTGTATTACAATCTTTTCAGTGCAAGCCCATTACAGTTTCTTCGTCCGTTAAATGTCACAACGGTTGGAGCGATCAACCAATTAAAACGTATAAAATAATAGGTTGTGGTGACGTTAGTCACTGAACGATTGACAGTTTTGGTAACTCAATCGCTCGACGCTCCCTTCGTGTCCCTTTAGAGTCAAAGTATTCTTCAGCAGACCCTCAATTTCGATGGGAATGACATTAGTAAAATAAATGTAATTTCTTAAAAATTATTTGGTTAGGATTGCTACATAAAAGTTTCTTTTGACAGCTGTCAGGCGAAGTCAAAAATTCATTCTTTCTGGCAGCTTTCAAAATGGCTAACTTAGTTGTAACTTATAGCAATTCTAATTATGATACATGTACAGGATATATAACAGAGAAAATAAAATTGTGGATTTCAAAAACCCAGCTGACAGCGACAGAAGAATATCCAGGTGAGGGTTTCAGTATACCCTGCCTCTATTTATTTGTATCGCACAATTCCGAAAATGAAAAGTGAGAGATACAAATAAAATAAATGTATGAAAATATAACAATGCTCGCCAGAAGAGTAGAATACCCTCTTCCAGTTTGCTGTGGCCAGACTATTGACCAAGATGTTCGAAGTTCGACCCCCTAAAAGGAATGAACTGCAAAATAGTTTTTAATTGTCATTAAAATGTCTAAATAAGGCATCCGTAAAAGAATGACGGCAAATAGGCCTATGTGCCTCACTTTAAAAATTTTCCAATTCTATCGTTTTAAACTTATGACAAACTTGTACTGACGTTTCAAAATGCGTTACCTCAGTTACCTTCAACTAAAATGTTTTTTTAAGGCCGCCAAAAATCATTTTTAACCTTCAAATTAAATATTTTAACGGTCACAAAAAAAATGTTCACCATTGTGAGTTCAAAAAATTTAACCTAAAAAAGGCTATTAAAACAAAAAAAAATCAATATTGAATATCCATTCTATTTCATCTGATAACACCTTCAGAGAGTTTCTTCGGTTGGAGCGAAGTCAATAATACAAAATGCCTCAACCAAATTGTTGTGCTAAAAATAGAAAAATACTACACGGTGACAGATACCATGAGAATTTGTTTAAATTTGTAAGAACAAACTTAGAAATATATATTTACATTTGTATATTGATGCATTTGCTGTCTTTGGTGAATGTTTCATGTAAAACCAAATGTTTTGTGATTGAGCAAATTAATTGAGGAAAAATAAATTCACATTGAAACATAAAGACGACTCTGTCAATGTGCTCTAATTTTGTACTTTTTTCACTATAAAGGGTGGGATTTGTTTTGATTCTCGACGTACGAGGCATTATTTCCAGACTTTAAACAACTTGAGTGCTAAACAACTAATGTGTGAGGTTTAAACGAAGACAAAAAAGAAATATTCCCATCCAGGATGTTGAGCTGAATGCAGACAAATTTCCCATAAGGTTAAAGTTAGCATATTCATAAAATAAAATAAAATGTCACCTAAGACTATCAGATAGGTTCCAGAAATCGAGTGAAATCGAAATTGCAAATCGAGTGAATTCGTTTTAAGTGTTTTGCATTTCGAGCGATTCGGAAACTCCGAAATTTTTTCGAAATCACAATTTCACTTTGTCTCAATTCCGAAAATTTTGAAATCGTAATCGAATACAATGAAATGTAGTACACAAAAATTCATTTCCGATTTCATTTCGAGTGAAAGTGAAATGTGGAACCTTGCAGTTATGACAGATTTTATAAAAGAGGAGTTCAACCGTCAACTGTGAGCACATTTTAATAATCTGGGTGATCACAGAATCCGTCGTAATTCCGAATACGACGAAGGGGACGCCTGCCCGATGGTACGGATTCCATAGCACGTCGTGGAATCCTGGTCGGGGACATGCGTTTAACATGACCAAACCACCGAAGCATGAATCGCTCCGTCCGGAGAAGTAGCTGCTCGACATTGAGTTCCTCACGTATTCTGGTATTTCTGATGCGATCTCTACGGGTCACACCAGCAATACTACGGAGAAATCTCATTTCGGCAGCTTGTATCCGCGATCTTATTCTTTCGGTCATTACCCAAACCTCATGACCATAGGTGAGAGTTGGAACAAACACCGAATTAAAGACTGACAACTTAGCTTTGACACCAAGTTCAGTCCTCCTGATAACAGAATGACCAAGCTGTCTCAAAATCCATCCAGCCTGACCAATCCTACAGGAAAACTCGGCATTGCTCCTTCCATCACTCGTGAATAAGACCCCGAGATACTTAAACACATGTTTCAATGGGACTCCACTAACATGCAGAGTGCATTGAACAGGCGTTCTGGAGACGACCATCACTTCAGATTTGTTCACATTTACCCTCATCTCAGCTTCAACACAAACGGCTACAAACCGATCGAGTGCGCGCTGAAGTTCAGTCTGAGAGGACCAAGTCATCAGCGAAGAGCAAATGACTTATCCTCAGATCTCCCAATTCGAAACGAATAAGTCAATTAAAAAAAAATTGTTGCTTAGTGTTCATAATGGAAACCTGAGCCATTTGTTCATTGCGCTTTTGCCAATAATATTTTCGTTCCATTTAAACAATTTCAGTATATTAATTTAAAAATGAATCGCCTTAGGTCGTGTACAGAATTGGAAACTTTGAAATAAATTATAATAAAATAATTCCCCTCAAGAAATAATTCGATTGATCGTATGTCTAAAATGCATATAAGAGATAATATTGATTTGGACTGGACTATTAAAATATCTACTGTAAAATAAAAATACGACCTGTCAAAGTATGTAAATTTGCGAAGAAGGTCGAGAAATAAATGGTGACCGAGACTACGCTTCAAGTGGTCCATCTGGAATGTCCAACTTTGGCATACTTTTTCCTAATTCGCAAACGTTGTTTGGGCGTTAGTTTATCTATGATGAAATGGCAATGTTCACTGAGCTTTTTTTACGTGTCACGAATCATGCGTGAACTGTTAAAAAATCAGAGTGAAAAACCAAACAGCAAAAAAATCACCCTTTACATCAGTCAATAGAACGCAGCCATTTCTTTAGATTTCCATAATTGCGACCTTCATATTAATAAAAAAAATTATTGAAGAGTATGGTGGCAACATCAGAATGCATATAAAAATTTTCAGTAACTATGGCTGATGATTTTTACGCGGCCAGCGATTATTAACGGATATTTGCAAGAGTAGTTTATGGAGTTTTTCAGAGAACAATCTATTGTTCCCAACGCTCCGGCCCGAAGAGTCTTCAGGAATAAATTCAAGAAAGGAATAAAATTAGTGGAGAAAGCAATAAATATTATTGAAACATTTAAGTGGCCTCAACTCCAAATGCATTTCGCCCCGATGTGGTGGGTGGGCTCACCAGTAGACGAACCACGGGCAAATAATCCTATACGATTAAATCTTTGACCAAAGACTCATATTAGGTTAGGTCACTTTGTGATTGTGACTAGTCTCGGTGAACATCGAGTAAATAGTGCGTTAAGGCAGATGTGGTGGTTCGTCTAATACTGATGAGCCCACCCACCACATCGGAGCGAAAAGCATTTGGAGTCGAGGCTACTTAAGTGTTTCAGTAAACGATGTTGATTATTATGATAAAATCTAGTCACTTGAATTGTCGGCATTCGATTCACCCTGTAAATGTCAGTTACGTCAGTTCGAAATGAGAACTTATTATTATGTCGAGAAATTCTTGACTAGATTTGTCGCCTATGACTACATAAATGTTTACTAAAAAAAAACTGTTAACGTGATCAATCGAGGCCACTAAAATATCGGACATATCAAGTCAGACAGACAGCAGAACTTCATTTATTAAACTAGAAGTTTGAATGTGCCCAATTTATTCAAACTTGCTTGTTCTTTTTTGTCAACAAATGTGAACAACTATTGTACTTGTCAAATGTGAATTTATTTTATTGTCAAATTGATTAAATTTGTTTAAAACTTGTTGCTGTCCTTTTTGTTATTGTGTATCTCGCCAGCTATCGACTATATTTTGTCCTCAAACACAAATTAAATACAGTAATAGATTGATAATTCGAATATTTAAGCATTGAAAGAACCACCCTGCGATTTGCAGCCGTTAGCGACATGAAAGCACTACTTTCCTCACCAATAGACGTTCAAATGAATCAAATGCGTTCTCAAATCCAATGAAAATGTAGATGTTAAGTAAACAGTTAAACTGTAACAAACGATAAATTTATTACGTCAGTTTTAATAGGGCAAATGCCGATGCAACAATCGTCATAGAACATAAATTAAAAAAACTTAATTTGGTTACTCATACGCACCCGTGAAAATAGCTTTCGCTTATGAAGCATTCACAATAAGTTTGTATAGTTTTTCAAAGGTTTGCGTAGAAGATATCTCAAGTTTGTTTTTCTATGCACCAACAGATGGCGCAAACATAGTGAAGCGGTGATTGTATTACATAAAATATGAGAAAAGCCAAGCAAAGCTTATTTCCGGTAAAACAGGAAGCACAAATTCAAATAAGTCCGTGGACGTTAAAAATATGGAAGATTTTGAAAATAAAGGCAAATTCTTGAGTACATTATTTGACAGACGTCTTATGGTGAAAGAAAGATGACTTGTCAAAAATCAAAAACAAAAAATCGAAATAAAATGATGATGGTGGATGCCTTTTTCCTATGTGTAATCTACATTAAAATAAAATTTAAATTTTAAAATTTAATTCTCCCTTCCACCTCAATTTTATTCTCATCACGAATATAGTTTCTGAATGGATTTAATTTATCATTCAACAAATAAACGAGCGATATCTCACGTGAAATATAACATTTTTAAATCCATCAACAATTTTTCACCTCGCGTAACTTGTCATTTTGACATCTCGTGCAAAGTTTTTGTTTTTTTTGTTTTTTATGTTTCTATGATTGATTATGAACCGCGAAATACCTCGGTAAAGGAAAATCCACAAAAAAGATCTGAATTGTAATTACCTACTTACACTGTAATGAGTGCGTGGCTTAGGGCAAAAGTTTTTTAAAATGGAAATCCACAAATGGAAAAGATGAATTTCAATGATTTTTAAAGAACCTTTCGAAACAAGTGAATAGAGCAAATTGAGCCTCTAGGGATATAATTAGCTTTTGCAATAGAATCAAGCGCGTACCGATGTTGGTACTGAGGCCAAAGAACTCTGTAATTAACAAAAGTAAGAAACAGAAAACAAAATAATTACTAGTGTGTGTAGATATTATGTGCAAATTATAGAGTTTGCGAGGAGCAGCTATTTAGAAGTAATTACACTAAAGTAGATTTAAATGGAACGCTGATCCATTAAGCTGTGTCAGTTACAGTTTTCATGCAAAGAAAGTCATCATTAGAGGAAATTTTTCTTATTAGGTGTGAATTTTCTAGCCTACTGGTTTTAAGAGAAATGATGCAGAGGTTGACAATTGACAAATGATTGGTGCAGTCAGTTAGATAACAGTTGGAATTAAATTACTCGAATTAGGATATGTTGATGATGGCGCTAGGATGAAGGAAGGTAGTAGATTTGATAAATCGACAGATATACCAGCGAGACGAAAATAATTTTAGTTGGCCGACGCCGACGGGTCAAATGTCGCTAAATCTAAATTGACGTTTAACCTGAAATGGATTCATTCCATAGGTAAATGGGAAATTATTACAGCATTTGCATCAGGACTTTTAAAATTTAGCAGCTCCTTGAGGAAGCATTAAAAATCACTAACAATAGATGGAACAGTATTGACATAACAACAGTATAACAGTATTGACCGAAATTAGACGTCAAGAGAACTAGGAAACTCCTTTGTAGTAATAGAAACAAAATTAGCTCCGTAGTGCGAATATTAACGGGACACTGCCTCATAGGGATAGACACGCTCTTAGAATGGGAGTACCCCATAACGACTTCTGCAGGAGCTGCAGGGACGAGGAGGAAGAGGAAACCACCGTTCATCTCCTCTGCTCCTGCCCTGCTCTGGCCACCTTGCGCATGGCTACCTTAGGGGCTTATTTCTTTAAGGAATTGGCTTCACTGAAATGTATCACGCAACTCAACTTTTGTCTGTTTTTGTAGACTAAACCGCCAACGGAAAGAGCTGAATACGTCAGTCAATTTCTACGTTGATTCCTCCTGACGCAGTCTTTCTAATCTAATCTGTACCAGCCACCCTCCTTAATAACGGACTGTCAGAGGCTGGCCAACGGGGGGATAGACTGCTTCGGTCACCCCTTTGCTCTCCCCGAAGACTAACCGCCAACAGAAGAAGCTGACTACATCAATCAACTCCATCTCGACAATTCTAGGACCCCGTTAGAGGCAACAGACGAGGGGTTGGACTGCTACGGTCACCCCTCGCCTTTTTCACCGAAGACAAATCGCGAAATTTACTGTCAGTACCTGTACCATGCAGCAGGTTGGAGTTTCAATCAAGCTTTTCTGCTCAGTACCAGTCTCTGTCATGTGGACTGATTGTCAAAGGAAAATAAACGGGAGACAGACTGCTGCCGAAATGAGATTTCGTCCGTTATATTGCTGGTGTGACCCGTAAAGATCGCATTAGAAACACCATCAGAATACGTGAGGAACTCAATGTCGAGCAGCTACTTCTCCGGACGGAGCGGTCCATGCTTCGGTGGTTTGGTCATTTTAAATGCATGTCCCCAACCATGATCCCACGACATGCTATGGAATCCGTACCATCGGGCAAGCGTCCTCTAGGTAGACCCAGGATGAGATGGTTAGATCAAGTTCATAATCTCTCCTCTACCCGTATGGAGATTACCCTTGATGATTTAGAGTCGATGGCGGAAAATCGAGAGCTATGGAGGGTCCGGGTTGGCGATGAAATCTCATTTTCCAAAATCCCCTGTGCTGAAATCCTTTACACCAAAAGACCCTAAGAAAAGATCCCCAGGAACAAAATCCTCCATTTTTAGATTTGGTGTTATAAATTCTGTCGCCGCAACACCTAAAAATTCTGTAGGATTTGAAGTAGGTGAATGGTTCGGTATATGCAAGGTTTAGGTAGCTTGTTTGAGATTTTAGCATAGGAGATTTCGTCCTGGGAGATTTTTGAAAAAGAGAAGAAAAAAAAAGAGAGATTATGTCCAATAAGGGATTTTGGAAAAGGGGATAACGTAGGGATCCCGGAGGGTCCACTTGAGCAACCTACACCCGCGAACCCAGTTAATTTAGAAGCGGACCATTGAAAATGAATGAATGAATGAATGAGGTTCCTGGTCAGCAGAAAAGCAATACAAGATTGTCCAACACAATTGAAGATTTTTAAGTGAGGATAAAGTGAGAAGGTACAAATACAGGGATGCTAAAGCTATATTGCAGGAGAAAAACTGAATTTCCAATAAAAGTGTAGTAGATTGACTGAAAGTGTACCAGACCTAAAAAAAATACCAAAATATTCAGCTTGGTGTATTTTTGAGTCTAACTTTGTTTTTAAAATCAACAAGACAAAAGTGTAGGTAATGCGAGAAACCGATTGACACAGCAACAGCAACTTTAACTGTCACAGCGCACTTTTTAGAGCCATGATTTTTAATGGCTTAAGTCACTTTACCACAGCAACCACATATTTTTTTTCTTTCCTTGACAAAGTTGCTGTCGGCGTTTCCAGTGTATTTTATGTGACTTCTGCTCTTAAAATTGTTCCTGCTGTCAAAGTTGCCGTTGCTGTGCTAATCGGTTTCTCGCATAACACATTTTAATTTTCCCGATAGGTGTACGAATGAAATCTCCGTTTTTAAGAACCACAAACGGGCAGTTTCAAAACATAATTCCTAAGAAGTTAAATAATAAGTTTTAAACCGAGGAATTTACAAATAATTTCGCGGTAGATTGGTATTTTATTTTGGGATTTGTTTTACAACGTTATTTTCGCTTGCTTCTTTACAAAAGCCAAATTTAAAAGGCTGATTATCTTATATTCTACAACATGTGTCAAAAAAAAGAGAATGAATAACCTGAAGTTGGACGTCTTTCATATTAACTAAACATTAACCATTCCACATTTAGGTGGCGCTATAAAACTGAGAGCTAAAACTGTTGATAGCTCTGCCGCTCAAATGCTAACATAGTACCTAGTACCTAACATGCAATTAAATTTGTTCCAAAAATCAATTGTACAGAACAAAACCCTATACCGCTTCGTAGAACCACTTCAAATAATTTTCAAATAAACAATACACCCTCAAGCTATGTCTACCTGGTTCTTTTGAAATAACAATTTCTTGCCGGAAACTTCATTCATGGGTCTTCGTTGAAAATTCCGTTAGTTTAGCCTTGGGCTACCCCAAAAACCAATGAAGCCAACCACATTGAACACAGCACACATCACAGTAATAAATTTATCTTCAAAAATCTCTTCATGTTATAGTTGCAATTAACTTCAGCCAGAGACAGGCTCCCCTTAGAATACCGTGCTCGTGCACAATGCGTCACAGATGCCACAGCATGCAGATGACCCTCAAAAATTCTATCACGAAATGTATATATAAACACACAACCGTATAGGTCGCCTTCGTGGTCTAAAACTTTATTAATCGCTCATCGACGGGTTCCAATGAACGATCAGTGGCCATGCCGAATAAATAGCCGCACATAATTATAAGTCTAACATATCCTTTGGCCCTTTGGGTCTCTTGTCGGAGCTTCTTTATTGTTGGAGCCAGCAGCGCCAGCAGCACCAGAAGCTGCATGATGATGAGATCTGATGGTGCGAGTAGAGACGAAGAGGAATTACCTACCAGGAAGGTTATTTAAGAGAAGATATCCTCAAGGTTAGATGCATAACAACTGAGGTGAATAGTAAACAGCAACGAAACGGGAGTTAATTGCGGCTTGAGTGGATTAATCTTGATTTTTTTTTTAAATCCAGTTTGAGTAAATTGGGGTAAGTAGTTGGAGTTACTGATATTTCAATTTGAAACTATATATTTACAAAATTAAAAAAGTGACGTTTAAGAAGTAACAAGAAAAAAATACGTTCAAAATTGTAACTTTAAGTCTGACAGAGGGTAGCCGTTGAATGTCTGGTAGATTGATCAAATGAACAATTTTTTTTTTCAGTTGACATTTATGTCAATAAAAATGTTGTCAAAAACTCCTCGGCTGAGGAGTGTCGATTGACATTTCCATTTTATCGATTGGTACGCCTTTGATGTAGTAGAAGTGACGTTAACCACTAATCTAGTTTTGCGTTCAGGGTAAATCTAGTCCAAACTAATGTAATTGCCTTAAGACGACTAGATTTTTCAGAGTGTTTTCGTTTTGATCGGCCACAAGCAATAGACTTGCAATTTGTAATTTTCGAAATTATTCAACCTTCTAAATTATTCAGTTCGCAAGTATTGGTACATTGAAGTTTGTATGCAGAACGGCAGTCGGTGTATTCAGGTATAACAGTTCTAAAATCAGAAATGTTTGTTCGTAAATGATTTATAACTTTTAATGACAAAATCGTTTTCTGTCATCCAAAACCTAAAAATGTATTGGACTTGAAAACTCCGTTTTTCGATTAAACGTCAATGAAGAAGAATGTCGTCCATACGTACCACTCACTACCAGTCGTTTTAAGTTTCTCATTGCAAATAGGTGGCTGGCAGAGTCACCGTAGATGAAAACTTTAATAAGTTAAGTATGTAGCTACATTAAGAATATAAAAAAATATGCATAAACTAGGAATTGTATTGTTTAGGTCTTAGGTAATAATGTTCTTTCGTAAAATGCGAGAAATGATAATAAATCGACTTGGTGGAATTTTCTTTCTGCCTAAACCTGAAATACAGCAAAACGATCAAAACAAAAAAAGAATAATGAAAATCGGCCCACCGGTTATCGAGATAAAACGTCATCGAGTTCCACCCCATAGAAAATTTTTTTTTTGTATAGGAGGTACAAGATTTTGAATATTTTTTTTTTGTATCTAAAGTGCCGTTCCCCTTTGACCAAATTTGACCAATCTTCACAGGAGAACTCCAGGGCCAATAATTACGATCATCTGTAAGTTTGAGCTCAATCGATCAATCCTGATCTAGCCTACAAGTTGCTGAAAGCCGAGTGTCTTAGTGGTAGCGGTCAAGACATGAGGGAGGAGGGTCTCCTCCTAGATGGAATCAACGGTGGCGAATATAAAGGGTGGGCCAAATAAAAGTTTCTTTTCTTTTTCTTGAACAGAATTAAAATTTGTCCGTGTATTATGGCTTTATTAGTAGGAGAAAAGACTCCCATTAATTATGGAACACAACGTCGTTCAAGTGGCTGCCTTGGCTGGTTTCGCAGTAGAGCATTCTGTCACTCAACTTTTCCAAGATCTTGTTGATGGTTTGGGCTGTAGCTCACGGATTGCTTGGATGATATTGGCCTTAAGTATGCTTGAAACGTTTCGGATTGTTGGCATAACATCGGTTTTTCGTGGCTCTGCACAAAAAACGTCCATGGGTGTCAAATCGCCAAGACGGCCAATAACACGATTTTGGAATTTGGTGCGCAGATTTGCTGTTTGTGTTCTTGCAATGATCTTTTAATCTGTATGTGCCCAGATCACGTGCTGCCGAAAAACTAGGACAATAATTCATAGGTCCTACAAGAAATAAATAACTGCCATCCAGAAAATGCGATGGGATGGGCCGGTCAAAAAATGATCCGGCCCGTAGTCTTCGAGGGGGCCAGTTAGCCATTAGTAAAATGCATTGCGTAAAACGCGTAACATAATACAACTGAAACATTTAACCTAAGCAGCATTTCGAATGAATTCGGAGAAACTTGTTGTGGAATTGACTAGAAATTCGAATAGGAAAAGTTTTATGTACGAAAAAATTTATTAATTCGTTTTTAGATTAGATTAGATTAGATTTATTTCATAGAAAACTTACACTTTAAGACAAAAGAGTCTTATAAGATAGTGAAGATTACAATTATTTAAATTACAATTTTGAACAAGCTAAAGAATAAACGTATTTATAAGAAGAAAAAAATAAACTAAAGAGAGAAAAGAGCGGGCAAAAATAAAAAAGAAAAAGAATTTTACAATAAAACTTAATCATACAACTCCATTAAGTTTGATACAAGATATAAAACAAAAAAAAAAATACTAGTCGAAATTGTTAAGGAAAAAAGAACTAAGTTCAGTCCGGAACTGCCGAGTGC
The DNA here is from genome assembly GCA_949372485.1 of Cheilosia soror. Lineage (NCBI taxonomy): Eukaryota > Metazoa > Arthropoda > Insecta > Diptera > Syrphidae > Cheilosia > Cheilosia soror. Next base: position 126,974,201 of record OX443561.1, read on the forward strand.
CGCCTGCCCTTCGAACATGCCGTGGCAAGGAGTTTCATAAGCGGATGGAGTTTACAAAAAACTGACGTTCGGATGTAAGGCAAGAAAACCGTGGATGTATAAGTTGAGAGGATCTATTTGAGCTAGGTTGATTAGTCTAAATCACATTAGAAAGCAAAATTAGAGATCTGTAACGAAGCAGGTGGTCAAAGGACATGTTATAAAGTAATTTCGTATAGCTGGAGATACGATCAAATCGTTTAAGGTTAAAAACGTAACGCACGGTATTGTTAAATGCAATATTAAGCCATCTCCTGCTATTAGCATCGCAATTACAAAAAAGTTCGCAACCATAACTAAGAATTGGAGTAATGAGTGTGGGTATCCCATGTCAATTTCCTATTAAAAACCACTCCCAGATTTCTGGTCGTGTCGACATATTCGATTTTGGAACCACCAAGAATTACGTCGGGAAAGTAAGAAAGATCTAATGGTTTTTTACTAATAACAACGCATTTGGATTTAAGGGGGTTAAGAAAGAGCCCGTTTTTCTCTGACCAGCTGGCTATCCTTCCAAGGTCAATATTGATTGAGCTTGCACAGTCTTCTGTCATACCAAGAGGGCAACTTTGATACAGCTGGACATCGTCATCAGCATACATATGGACTGATGATGATGGTGATATTAGTGAAGGCATCTCATTTACATATTAATAGCGAGAAAAGGAGAGGTCCAAGAATCGAGCCCTGTGGCACCCCTCTACTATTATAAAGGAAGTCGGAAGTATGATGACCCGCAGAGACTGCTTGTTTTCGAGACTGTAAGTATGAAGATATTAGGGTAACTGCCGAATTTGAGAAACCAAATAGCGTTGACAATTTATTGCACAGATTAATGTGATCGACGGTATCAAAGGCCTTCGAAAAGTCGAGAAGCACTAAAAAGGTCACTTTATCAGAATCCAGTGATACCCTAATATCTTCCACAACTCCGATAATCGCTGTCATGCAACTATGGTCTTTCCTAAATCCCGACTGCATTGGGGTGAGTAAGTTGTTCGTACGACTGTGTGAATTTATTTGTTTTTGCAGCACCCTCTCGAAGATTTTAGAGAGATAAGGAAGGATAGAGATCGGTCGGTAATCTTTACTATTAGGACTTTTTTGAATGGGTATAATTTTTGCAGTTTTCCATTGTTCGGGGTAAATACCAGTAGTAATGATAAAATTAAAAACATGCACTAGATAGGGAAGAATGGCTGATAGAATTATTTTGACAAACTTGGGATGTATTTGGTCAAAACCAACGGCATTTGATTTAACCGATAATAGACAATCGACAATTTCTGTGTTATCAACTCAAGCGAACTGAAAAACACCACCAAACGAACTGGGGTACACGAGAGACCGACGCATTTGAGGAAACAACATTAATAGTAGGAAAAGGAAGTGTAACAAAACTCTTATTCAGAAGGTTTACGTCCAGGGTTTCATCAACATATTGATTGTTTTTGTTATTTTCAATTCCAATTTCTCGTAAATTTTTTCATAGCAGTCGACCTTTCATTAAAAAAATTTTACGAACTAACTTTTTATAGCATTGTAACAGATTGAGTTCAACGATCAAGCTTAAGTGCACCAAAAAAGCAAATCATTTTGTTTTTAGGTTGCATTTTACTGGCTGCATTCAAGAATCTAGTCATCGTAAGTCGACTTGATTTGACATGGATTCAAATTTACCTGAACGCGAAAACTAACTTGTCGGTATGTCACTTATTGATAATTGATTTTTTTTTCATTTCCTGAGAACCAAGTTTGTGATTGGTGCTCTACAATCTACACCTACACGTCAGGGCAATCGAAATGTCAAACTGCGCACTCCAATGCGGCAGAAGTGACGGATTCTATGGGTCGGAGCCTTTACAAAACTAAATTCTTGAACGCCTTCACTAATAGCTATTAAGGACCATTCACATGGGAGCGAACGTACGAATTGATGAAATGCGAATAAACCACTTTTTATGCATTTATAAACAGAAAATTTCACAGGTTAAGTTTGAACGAATTTTGTATTCGCTACTTTGTGGAACGCGATTTAAATGATGTGGATTGTGAATAGACTGACCATTCGCGACAGGGTGTTTTCGTTCGCGACAAAAAATTTGGATATCGAAATTTCGTTATTTAAACTGTTAATAAAATTGTTTTCTTAATAAATTTTGATGGAAGAATGAATTATCCTCATCTAGGAGTAGTAAAATGTCAAATTTTCTGTTTATAAATGCATAAAAAGTGGTTTGTTCGCATTTCATCAATTCGTTCGTTCGCTCCCATGTGAATGGTCCTTAACTGGCGCATTACTAAACAATCGCTAATTATCGCTAGTAAGCAGCTACATCGCTAACTAAACACACCCATACAAATTAGAACAGCTTTTATTAATAATAATGTAGTTTGACAATTTCGCCAAAATTGTCAGTTCGCTAATTTTCCTTTCGTTCTTTTTGATCTGTGGCTACGACGTGATAGTTGAACTTGATTCGAGCAGACCTTAAATAAACAACTGTTCACACCTGAAACGTTTCTGACAATGACATGTCTTTTTTATTAAATGTACTAGTTGTTGAGGTTGAAAAGAAACAATAATTTGCAAGCTTTCAATTCCCATTCCATGTCCCAAATATACGGTGACCAAAAATAAAGAACTTATGTATCTCTCTAATTTTCTAGTTCCTTGTCACTGAAATGCATTTACATTTCCTTAGTTTTGTTTCGTTTTAATTTGATGCCAATGCCACACCCCAGAGACACATCCAAAGCCGAGAGACAAATGTCCAACCAAATTCAAATTTCAAATAACCAAAGGCAGCCGAAATTCCATCCAATTTCTTCGCTTGATCATTGCAATAAATTTCGAAAGCGCTCACTGCAATTAGAAAAAACAACACCAAACGAAGAGAAAGGTAGATCTAAATATAATACCTTTACCACACCGGCACACGGGGATAGACAGAGACAGAGACGGAGATGGAAGTGACATGAGCCCAAGAGGACAGAGGACATTAAATTCTAAAACAAATCGTAATTCTTGTGTGGGAAGTGTGATTGTACCTTTGAATAAGGCGGTCGGTGTGGGTGGAGAAGTTTTTAATGGCGTTGGGGTATTTTCAAATCGGAAATGAGCTTGGGCGACAAAATTTAAGAATAGAACTTTAAACGAAGTCGGAGTGGGTATAGCTGCAGTCTAATATCGATGAATGGATGGGGTACATGAAATACAAATTTGTTAGGAATATGTATGTCCTTGTTGCGAAAAGTTATACCTGTCAGCCAGAGGAGAACTGGACCACTACTGTCTGTCTGACTGTCAAAAGTTGCAAAGTGCTGAGTGTTCAGAGTCCAAAGATCAGCCCAAATCTGCAATGCCTACCCATTTCATCTGCAAATAAATTACGATCCCATTTATAGGTTGAAAATCGATTGCCGATCCACTGCGTGCCTGACAACTCTGCGGTAGTTCGCCGCCTGTTTGCAACAATCCAATTATTTTCAAATAGTCAAATTCGTTCTGTGATCCTTCCCAAAAGCGAAAACACGAAACAACCACAAACATTTGGCCCTCAAATTAAATGAGCCCAACATATGAATTAGACCATCAGTGATCAGGGTGGTTTTGCGAATAAAATTCGTCCGACTGCTGCCATATTTTTGCAATTTATTGTGCGACTCTGTCGACTGTCTATTTCGCATAGGAGTAGGTCGCCTGGTAACTCCATTTAATCGCCAGCGTCGTCGTCGTCGTCGTCGTCGTCGTCGTCGTCGTCGTGGAGGGCCAGGCCAGATGGTTGAGCGCTTCTCATCTACATACGTTGAGTGTTGTTGGTATATAACAACTTCCGACAAACACATTATGTAGCATGTAAATTATGTTTGTATGAATAAATTTAGGTTACGAGGTAAATTGGGCTCTGTTCGCAAAAGGCTAAAGTCCTTTCGCTCTCGCTCGCCTTCAAAATAAACAAATTCGGCGAATTTTCACATGACAAATGAGTGCAAGTATCAGATATCTCTGCGCGGGAAAGGGTGGTGGTGTGTGTTCCCTTTCGGTTGCATTGATACGACAATTAAATTTGAATGAAACCTTTCTGCATTGCAAACAAAATTGCCAACCAGACAGATGGTTAATTGGAAATTTTATAGATTTATTGCATATCCTTTGAAAGAAATCAAAACAAATTCGAAAATTTGTTGTTGGCGGCGGCCACCATCTGAAAACACAGCCAATGCAGGTAATAACCAGAGCAATGACCCCATAGATACACACTACACAGATACTTAAATTTGTCACAATATACTCGTACCTACTATGGCGCGCAGCAAGTACTGGAATGGAGGTGGGGGATAGATACCTACATTCGATTTGAATGAATAGATTGTGGGATAAAAATAACTGCGATAAAATTTATGAAGGAAGCACAGTGCTACTAATTTGGAGAATAAAGTGAATGCGAGAGCATTATATGCATGTTGACATTTTTCTGAAAATAGTTTTTCATCAAACGGAATTAGAATGAACTCTGAGATTTTGGAAATTCTTCTTACGGATATCGAGCGGGGTATTATTTATACTTTAATTCAAATACAAGCGAAATAATTCGGTACAATTCGGTTTGGTTCACTCGAAACTATTCACTTTGGAATAGATCTAAATTAAGGAGATTTAGAAACACTTTTTGGAAATACCTAACACTCAACAATCCGTACAAAAAAAAAAAGCCAAATGATGGACATACTTGAAATGACATTTGTGGCATAAATTGAACGTTTACTACAAGGTGGCGCAAAAATAACCTTCCGATGTTTTTTGGCTGTAATTTAAAAAAAAAAACTTCCGGCGATAGGTCCTCACATTCTTGACGGATATTGTCTTTAAGAGCTGCAAGAGTCTGAGGCTTGTTGACATAAACCCGCGACTTCAAAAAGCCACACAAAAAGAAGTCTGGAGCGGTCAAATCACTCATGATTATTTTTGATGAAAAATCATCTTCCTCTTGGTGGTGATTAAGGATGGCTTTAGCGTATGTTAGACGCGATTGGCGGTCAGCAGTTAACAGCAAATGCACCGTCTGGACTTTGTACGGAAACATCTTCAAATCTGGTACCAAAATTCGCTGTAAAGACCGTCGACTGATACCCATTTGCGTGGCACGTCGTCTGGTCGATGTCGACGGCGCTTCCATGACATCTTCGGCTACAGCAGCAATATTCTCTGCCTGGCAGCATCTCGTGTTGTGCCAGTCTCTTCGAGGCGAGCGGCTAAACGTCGCAGTGTTTCACCAGTAGGCGTTGGACGGCTAGGAAATCTGCGACGAAATTCACGTTGTGCCAAAGTCACCGACCGATTATTGCTCAAATAAATAGTCACCAATATTCCGCGTTCTGGAGCAGTGTATCGTAGCATTGTTTATTAACGTGTATTTCGCATGTGTTTACTACACAAATGTCAAAACAGAACTGACATTAGGGGCCAATCGCAAAATTTATAGCATTTTCTGATAGGAGGATTACTTTTGCGCCACCTTGTATAAACGAATAATTTGTATAAATAAAATTGATATACAAAATAAATACATTTTCTGAATTCACGGAATTTTTAAGCCTCAAAAGTGGTCAAAATTCTACTAGTTTTCTTTATCACCACTTTAAGAAATTAGCTAAGAAATACAAATTTAAATTTAGAGACTTTTAGACTTCAGAGGCTTAAGCTAAGTACACGCGATTGTCCGATCTAGCAATATTGTTTGATTTGTCAATGCTCTGACAATGAGCTGACAATACCCAACCTTACAATGCAACATTTTCCCTGCATAGGCTTGTAAGATTTTGTCACAAATGTCAATGTGCAATGGTCTGACAAAGACTTTTCTGACAAACAACGTTGTTAGGTTGAAAATTGTGTGTTCACACGGTTGTTAAATATTTGAATATGAAAAATTGGTCTATCCATTGTCAGACCTCAGATATTATCAGACAAGTTCAAAGTTCTATTCTTTGGTTTTTAAAGTACGGATAATGAAGCAAAATGTTCCACTTGCGACTATTTTAACTGCCTACGCTACTTGTTGGAAGACAGCGAGGATGATGAATTGCCACAAAACGATGTATTGTTTGGACGAAGGATTGAGTGTCCCGTCGTCAGCAGGAAGGATTGATTCTACTCCATACTGCGAGCTGAAGAGTCGGAAGTTTATCAGAATTTTTTACAAATGGGGTTAACACATTTCGATAATCTTTTAGCTTTGGTGACTCCATACAACATCAAGGCACCATGCCTTGATCATTTGTTTAAAATATTTCCAGGAAATCGAGACGGTTTCATTGGCACCTTGACCCGACTTCTTTTCTGTATCTGTCGAGATGGCTTTTGAATGTGGTGCGCACATTGGTCCATTTGCCCTTACGCTCGTGAAGTGTCATGTGAATCGCGTCGGTTCAGTATGCTTTGTTTCTGGGCTCTAGCCAACATCCCCCATTCACTCTGTACGATTTTTTTGTTTTTTACTAATTTGTTTTTGTTTTTATTCTATTTGGAATACCAATTTAATTCCCACAGTTTTTCGTATTAATATCTTCTGAATTGTTGTCCATTGTTTAAAAGCAAGCTTCGATTTCGCGTCTAAAGTCTAAACCACTGGTTATATTGTCTCACAATGAAGAAATTGCCAGCTTCCATAAACGACGCCATCTGACAATTTCTAATTGGTCTGAAAATGTACTAATTGTCTGACAATTATAAAAATTGTGTATTCAGATGATTGTCAGAATTTCATTGTCAGATGAGTGGCTCATAATGGGCTGACAATGACTTTTCTGCCAATTTTGTCGGACAAATTTGAAAGTTCAGACGGTTGTAAGACATTTAGGACATATTTTTCACTAACAGATCTGACAATATTGTAAGATCTGACAATAGTACTTACATAGTCGTATAAAAGTAAAACAGAAAGACAGAGCATACTGCATACTACGGCTTAAGCCGATATAACTTTTATCTGAGTTAAATACTTTATCGAGGCTGATCATTAAATTTTGAACATATTTGTATAGAACATTTAGACATAGGTTAGGTTAGAATTTATATGCACAAACTAGCTTTTGCCCGTGGCTTCTCTCACGCAGTCCTCAGGATTTGGCACACAGAAATTCCTTAACAGTCTTTTTTTATAATTATAACGCGCAGTAAACCTACCTAAGAAAGTACCTAAAGAGCAGTTAGTATCTCTTATAAATATGTCTAACGCCCTATTGGTAAAAAAACTTCAAAAATATAGATACATGATCAATTTGTTTTTGTGAAACACGGGAATCTCAACAAAGATCATACTATAGCAGACTGAGCCACTATGTATGGAACACAACATATTTCTTATTTAGCCAATCCTTAATTATATTCCACGCTGCCCAGATCTTATAACACTGTGCAACTTGCACCCGGAAAGATCGTGAGGATGTGTACCACTATAACCCCATTCTTACAGAATTCCGCTTGAATATCTTTGGAGTACGTACGATGGAGTTAGATGAAGCGATCAGCATATTCAACAGCTATGAAGTTTGGACGCCTTACAATGTTTCAAATCGATACGACGAACGGTTCGTGAGTTAAGAAAAGGCCCCCCTAAAAGGGGTCATCGCCAATAACTCGGAACTCAAGCAAAATTTCCAAAATTGGACAAATTAATTATCTTTATTTCTTATAGAGAGTACCTACACTAACCGAGTTTGAAGTTAATCGGATCAAAAATACAAATGTTCCTATACAAACTGTAACCCCTCTTTTACCCCTTTAAGGGAAGAATTTCCAAAATCGGAGAAAACTATTTTCTTTATTTCTCATAGAGGCCACACAAACCAAGTTTGAAGTCAATCGGATGAAAAATAAAAATTTTCCATACAAACTTTGACCCCCCTTTTACCCCATTTACCCCTTTAGAGATTGAATTTCAAAAAAAATCCTTCCTTAGTGCTTGTGTAAATCATAAAGAAAACCTCTGTGCAAAATTTCAGCTTTCTAGAGCAAATGGTTTAGGCTGGGCGTTGATGATCTGTCAGTCGACTCGGAATCTTCATTTTTTTATATATGTATAGATTATACATTAAATAAAATGTATTCACCGTCTGAGTTCAGAAGGTACAGATGTAACAAATTTTTACGAATTTGTACTCAATGCCGTTCCTTAACTAAAAAAATTCGTAAAAGAGAGCGGCTTCGGGAGAGTAAGATTATTACCTCTCCACTAGTTTTTACTTAACTAATTTCTTGTAGCTGTCACTCTATCAGTCACTTGACAGTATTATTGATAGATAATTTGAAATTTGTTCCAAATTCGATTAATTCCACATCACTTTCATTGCTATGGAACACCTACCATAAGCCACTCGTGAAACGATGTTGCATGATCGTCCATGCACTCTTCCTCGCTTTTGGTCTGGCTTTATGCGAAATCTGAACTCATTAGTAAAGAACGCTTGTCTCCGGTTATCTTTCGACGAGTTTTTGTGATTGTGGGGAAGACAGCAAGCGCTACTCTATCGCGTCAGGTGACGGTGTCTTCGCTGTGTGCTTGGTTTGATTTGTAAAATCTTCTTCTTACAATTTTGGAGGATAGTCTAACATTTTGCACTTCCAGAAGACTGTTGCTGACATCAATTATTATTTAATTACTAGTATTGCATTTAAAATTATTTCGTAGACCTTGCGCCTGTTGTTCTCTTTGGCAGCTAGTATCTTAATGGGATTGAGAGAGATATGGTGCAGGTTACAGAGAGGGTGTTAAATGTTCTCTCCGTGCATCTTTGAATATTCTCTCATGGTCCATCGTTATTTAAAACTCACTATTGTTGGTATGTAAAATATCCGGCTCGAAGGACCAAAAAGTTGCGTCAAAAATTGTATCAATAGTTTTTAAATTCGTTATAATTCGACTAGATTCTTTGATGGTTAGATAAAGAATGGATAATTGAACATTTAGTTGGCAGCTCAGTTTGACAACTTCAACTTGGCACACACTACAACAAATTGTTTCCTCTCCCATATTGGCACCCTGCCAAATTGTCATTATCTACCAAGCATTTAAATAACTTTCTTGCGAGAAATCAGAACATATATTTAATTCAAAAATCCTAAATGCAAAACAAAAAAAGTTAAACGTGCTATCATCCGCAAAAAATGTCAAACTGCACGTCGAAGACTTATTGCACTCACTTCTAAAAATAATTCTTCACACATTTCTCTTGCAATAAGTTAAGATTTCCATTAACAAAAAAAAAAACCCAAAACACACTCACAACGCACATTAATCGGCATATTGCCTGCTATTATGTGAAGTCCTTTTTTGCCCCAAACTTCAACCACAACTGCGCAGCATAAACAAGTTAATGATCATGACCACCAAAAGTGAGTCCACAAAACAAAAAAAAAAAAAGCAAAAAGAATGAGGAAACTCAAAACCTGCCAGCAAAAAACAACAAGACACGAGCTAAACCCAAACCGTTTGGCATGTGCCCTAAAGGAAGCAGCACACAAGCACTTGGCCGACTGTCTGCGCACTTCTTTTAGAGGGGATTTCTCAGACAACAAATTATTCCAAATGGACACGCGGGGAGCGGTTTCTACACATTGGCTTAGAATTTTTATCAAATGGCTTAGGTTTAGGCTTTCTGCCCAAAACGCACCTGCTGCTAATTTCGATTTCTCTGTCTGTCTGGAAGGCTGATGCTACAAACAAACATGGACATCCATTCGTTCACTGCACTTGTGTGTTTTACGGCGTAAGGACAATCGAACCGATTCATAAAAAAATTACAAATCAACAAATTATAACACTGACTACCGCTCACCGTTCACCGTTCACCGCTCAGTGTTAAATGTCAAAGAACCACACCTTGGGACCTACTGCTAGAGTTTCCACATCATTTATTCATGCGCTTATTTGCTTGCTCGTCCTTTGTGCAGTGTGTTCAGTCAGATTGGCTTTAAATGTGTTGTAGTATTTTGCCACCTTTATGTGTGCACACAAAAATAAACCGCGACGCTTGCGGATGGATATTCTATGAATCGATAATGACACTCAGTACAATGTACGTCTTCATGTGTATGTTGAATGTGTGTGCCAACATAATCCTTTTATAAGGAAGGACCTGTTTGCTGTCGAGCGGTGTTTCTCGGTAAATGTTATTACCACCCCACCGCTCCCCTAGCCCGTTTACATATATGACTTTATTCCACAAGGCGCGGCGGCGGCGGACGGAGTAGATTTTGTTGTCTCGAAACGCCTTGGGAGTGTTGCAGCTAATTAATTTATGAAACTTATAACAGAGGATGCTCCTATGACGAATAAATTTTAAAAGGATTTTGGCGTTTTGTTTATGTGCCGTCGTCCTTGATGCTGATATGTAAGTAAATTAGCCAGGCACATTTGTTGTAGCTAATTACATGAGGTTATTAGCGATAAGGAGCTGCTTGTATCCGTGCAACGTTGGGGGCGGTAAAATATAAGTGAGTTGGAGGTAAATTCACCGTTTGAATAGTTGGCAGCACAGAACCATAAATATGATGGCAAAGACGTTGAAAGTGGTTTTAATGCAATTATTTGGAGGGCTTACTTTCAAATTTTCTTTTAGACTTCTTTGGGTTCCTCTACGATGGTAGAGTCATTTCCCATTTAAACCTTGAGGTCGTAATTTTTCGCGAAAACAATATAGTTGCCCTTTTCCTATAATGCCTCAATCCCTAAGCCTAGTATCTCACAGCAATACGGTTGAGTGAGGTTTAATTTTGGGACGAACAAAAATGTAACTGCGAAGATTCTGATAGGTATACATTTTAGCTTCCCTTAGGTCGAAATGTTTGAAAATTCAAAGCTTTGGTTTTTACAAGTTGTCGACAAAGCTTCTAGAATAGACACACTCTCTATCGATGTCTTGAGTTCTTGACTTTTGTAACTGCTTCATTTAAATCGGTGAAAACTACGAGCAGGCATTTTTATAGAGTTATGAACTGTTCGTTTCCGATAAATTTATAGAAAGTAGGTGGAGTTTCAGCTTTTATTAAGCTTCAATGAAGTGGTTCCTTCGAAGTTTCGCCACTTAGCTTGTGCAGTCCTCCATGAAAGTGATTCTAAGTGTTGCCACTAGAAAAATTGATTTTCGGTCAAAACATTTGACTTAGAATTTTCGTACAATTTGCTTAAATCATAATAAGGGTATTCACTTAATCTGAAAAATGTATGCAGCTCGTAAATGTATAAATTTCTGCGGTGCTTTAAATGAACACCCCTCGGAAATGTTATTGCGTAAACCGCGTAAATCGACTGTAAATCTGGAATCAAACAAACAATTCATACGGGTTGTTTGACATTTGTGACTTGCGTAACTTTCCGCGGTTGGTTTCCGAGCTTAGGTAAGGTTAGGTTGAAAAGGGTGTGAGTTCATCACATAGGACTAGGCACCATATTGGACCCATCGCCATCCCTGCGAAACCATAACGATCAAATAACCTAAACCACTTCGCCCAAACAATTAATTTCCCTACAGAACCTGAAAATTGCCTCAATTTTGTTCGCGAGGCCAACCTCCTCCAAATTGTCGAAGAAGTACCTACCAAGGTATTTCCTCCTGTACCGAGCAATAGCTTCACATTCATAGAGGAGATTTCAGAGCTTAAATCGTCGCGGAAAATTATGAGGTCTGCGTAAACTATTCTCCATACAAAGTCTGACAGTTCATTTACGAGGGTGTAAATTTCTGTAGTTTACGCATTTTACGAGGCTTTTACGCGTTTAACTCGTCAATTCCCAAGCGAAGGTTAATTGAAAAAATAAACTTTTTTTTAGCAATTTTTTATATATAAGCATCATTTTGATGTTTTCAGAAGAAAAAAATATTTTACGCCCCTTAGTTTTTCTGAAAATGGGCGGTCACCTACAGGTGACACTGGGCGTTATTTGTAAAATTTAACTTGTCTGAAAAATAAAGTGAAAACGACTAGAAAACACGAAGTTATGGTAATAAATTCAGTTACAAGTTATAATTTTAATTTACTTGTTGTGAAATTTGTACCATTATTTGATGTGCTGCGAGCCTATATTGCATTTGGCAGACTTTTTTCTGGTCTGATCTGATATTACACATACACTGGACAATCAACCTGTATTTTTTTGTGTTTGTTATTGACCACTACAATTCAACCCACTTTCGTAACTGGTGTTAGTCCATGGCAGCCACTTCGCAGCCATGATTTCTGTTAAAGCCATGAAATCCATAGTACCCCTCAGTTTATTTTTTATTACTTTGGAGTTCAAAGTTTGCATTTCTCAAGGCAGTTTTCTCGTATAGTGCCTGTGCCCCCTATATTTTTATCTCGCAAGTCTTTTAGTAATTGGATTACCAGTGAAAAAGTTGTCAAAATAAATGTTGAATGGACGAAGCACTAGAGGTAGCCTTGAGTGAAGCTCCAGTATAACAGCAGTACCTACACCAAATTTTGCCTGGAGTTTTAGAACTGATAGAGTTCGCAGTTTACAAGGTAGCTATAGCGATTAGCTGCTGACCAAAGCTTATAACCAAATGGGTTGTGTGTGGGATATGTTTGAAGCAAAATGTTCCGTGAAATTATGAGTTAGCATTTCAAAGTATCTGCGAACTTTACCAAATTTCGACGGAATCACCTTTCCCACCAGAAGAAAATGGAGAACTGTTGTGATACCACTTGGTAATTGTGAATTCTTTTCTCTTTCTTTTCTTTCGAGCAGGTTCAATGAATTCAGGTGTCTTTTCCACGTGATCCTCCTCATGATTTTAATTAGGTTTGTTGGTCGCCCTGCCATGAATTTCGATTTCCGAATGTAACATACGGCTGGGAAGGTGTATGAGGCTAGCGCTAGCTTCTTTATCATTCCCACTTTCTTCTTCAGTTACCTCACCATCCTCAGGACGAAACAAGGAAACAGAATAATGTGACCTGGGTTCTCTCCTGTTTCTAATTATTGCGCTATTTCGTCCACAGTCAATATAAAACACAATAAAAAAAAGCTGTCATGCAAAAGCAGCAAGTAAAAATACTTGATTTTCTCGATATCAATATGTCTACTTCGAACGAATAAGGCCCAGTGTCACCTGGGGGTGACACTACATGTGTGCAATGCAATTTTAGGCACGTAACTACATGATTTCTTTATAAAAAACATTGATAATATAAGTGTGACATTCGAACAATTATTTCCAATAATAAAAAGTACATTACTTACGACTTCGACAATTTAATCACGAAAAAGTCACAGCAAAACACACCCACATAGAAAAATAAAAAAAACCACTCAAAACAATCGAATTAATTTGACAGATGATTTGACGTCATTGCTGTCAAAAACAGAAATACAGATACTTTTATGTTTAGAGATAACATTACTATTGTTATTACTTTAGTAATATGTCCTTTTATAAATAAATTAAAATCCTGAACCGGGAACTGACGAGTTAAGTGAATACCCCTAATGGCGTTCTTATCTCATGAACACAATAGTCCAGAGAAAATTGTCAGAATTTATCAAATATCTCTACCAAATGCATAATTTTATTCGAAATGCTGGTATGCTTTTAGGCGCATTGCCTAAATTCATTCGGCTGGCTTCATCTTGCTGGCAATTGTGCTGGCAACTGTCCAAATAAACGACTGGCGGGCGAGGTTTCAAAAAAACATGCCTAAAGATGGATCTATGTCTATGATGAAAGTTAGCCACCAAACGTTGAAGAGTCGACTTTGAAGGGTCCCGGCACGTTTTCAAAATAAAGTCTTATCATTTGGACATGCTGCTCAATCGTGTAACGTGCCGTGGTGATTTGGCATCAGTGCGACTGAATAATAAGCACCAGATGACAGACGCCATCGAACATTGAAAAACCCGTATTTAAAAACGTATTTAATTTTGCTGCGTTCTTGTTTATTATCAGTTTCATTTTAAGCTTTGACGCAGTGGCTCAGTGGTTTGTACTGGACTACTGTACGCGGGGACCCAAGTTCGATCGATCCCCGGAAAAATACAACATCTTAGGGTTTTTTCCAATGCGCCACCTCTCGCGAATATCCGACAAACATCCCGATCCGAGTATATAACTCTCCTAAAATAGCTTCTCAATGCATCTACTCGGTTTCGGACTCGGAATAAAATTGAAGGTCTCTTTCATAAGCTCAAAGGAATGGTCGTGAGACGCTAGGCCTAAGGTGTCTGCACGCCTGTCGCGCCAACTATTTATTTATTTTTATTTTTCATTCAATAAAACATTATTGAGAAAATTTGAGCCGCTTAGATTTAAATATTTAATTTATTTAAAAAGCAAGAGTGTGGCAGGATAATGCGGGAAACACAAATACGCTTAATCTTCGAATGCAGTGTGGTTATAATGTGGACTTGGATTTTGCTTCGACCGCCTGCTTTGTTTCGAAAATGAAAGAAATTTTATTTTAAAGCGACTTCAAAGTTGAGGGAACGTCGCGTACCGGTACGTACCGGTTTGCGATGTCCTTTGGATAGATCCCAGTAGTAACTTGTCACTTGAGGTTTCACAATTGAGTATTTAGATTTCAAATAAAGAAAGCTTTGTTCGTTAGGTTATTCTTTTTTTGGCTGTGCATTTTATTCATTTGATGAAAAGATATTTTTGGTAATAAACTGATAGGTAAAAAAAAGCATTCGAAGATTTTCTTCAGTCAAAACACTTCGAATTCGGTCAAATTTGACCAGCGCTTAAGTGGTAAGCAAAGGCGAACAATTAAATAAAGCTTTCTGGTCAAAATTAATTTTTTTCGAACTCAATTCCACAGTAATGCGTTCAAAAATATAAAAAAGCGATAATTGAATACTGATCCTGTAATTTATGGAATAAGGTCCTTATTATAATGTATAAGCCTATGTATGCATTTAAATGTAAAAAAAAAAAAACAAAAATGCTACGGATGATGATTAATTTTGTGTGTTAGGTACCTGTTGGTTCCGCAAATTTTATTGCTGAATAATATATTTTTTTTTGTATATTTATTTCGACTTATTAGTTTTATTTTTTTTATTTTTGGTTTTTAAAGAAAATAAGGCAAGTCCAGTTAAATCTGAAAATGAAAATATTTATATTTATTAGAGTTGTATTGTGTATCATTTCTATTCTACTGTTTCTATCGTGTGAATGAAGATGTTTTTACGAAATGGAATGATTTAGGTGTCTAATTTATTTTAATCATTGTCAAATGGCAGTACCTACATATATCCAAGACTAAATTAAAACGAAGTAGTTCGGATATAAGTGATACTAATATGAAAATATTGTATTCTACATTGTGAGACTTTGTTTTCTTTATTTAAATATCGATACATTACTAACGAATTTTAACAAAGACTTGAAATTAAAAACGAAATGATTTTCTATTCTTTTTGCTATCTAAACACTACGATTATTATTTTTTTTTTATTAAAAGGACTTTGATATCTTGGACTGGCCTATTGTACTACCAAAGACACCGAGATACCAGTGCAGACACTTTGATATATGTAGGTTGTCTTTATGGTCAGTGGCTGTGGATTAGATTAGGTTAGGTTAAATATGGGTATGAGATAGAGCCTCATACGGCAGTAAGACCATCAGAGCCCATCGCGACCCCTAAAGGGAACCATTTGCAGTAAACTACAATGGAAAACACCTAAATATTTGCCCTTGAAAAACACCCCCATTCCCATGCAAAAATCGAGTAGACATTACTGTAGTTGGTACGGTCTATCTCATGAGTGGGCAAACTTCTATCTTTTACAAAACTTCGCGGTCCACTTGAATATTGGTCACAATACTTTATTCAACTTTTTTTTTTCCCCAAAATAAAATTAAAATTAACAAAGAGAAAAAAGTTTACTTAACAAAAAAAAAAAAAAACATGTATTTCATTACTACTGTACCTGCACTAAAAATTTAAGAAATTCAGCAGTTCTTAAAATTTGAAGCATGACATTCCCAATCGTCTTCTAAAATTGTAAATCTCAAACAGGCATCCAAGATCTCTTCAGATATGTTTTGTTTTTATAGCTCATTTTTGAAAACGGTGATCCCCATTCTCATAAATAGGTTGAACAGAGGAATGACGTTAAATGAAAAGCGTTTTGTTAAAGTTCGCATACGCTCATAAACTTCCAGAAGCATACCTCGGAATCCGAACTATTAGCCTTGCAGAGATCATCACTTTAAAGGAGTCGAATTTTCTGATTCTTTTAACTTTCTCGTACTAAGAGAAAGATAGATATTGTTTTCGTACAAAATTTCGAACTTAAGCTCTAGATTTTAATCATTCCATATTACCATAGGGGGACTCAAAAACCTGGGTCACGCTATTCAGTACGTCCGCCGTACGTATGTAATTGAGGTGTTTAGTTATATGTGACAAGTAAGCTAACCACTGTCAAGTATCAAGTTCGTGATGTACTTATTTCATTTGTGGATTTTAGAAAATCTTTTATTTTATTTTATAATTGAAAAGTCTTCTTTGTAGCCTTCTACGACGAACTATTTTATTGCATGTGTCAATAACAAGCGGAAAATTAAAAATTTTACAGCACAGAGATTCCTGGTGATTATAGAGATAACAAAAAACTTGTAAATTGGAAATCATCATCCTTTTTCATACCTGATTCTACGAACAAGCTCCAGTGCATTCTGTTGCAATGAGCCATCTGTATAGACTGCAATTTCGCTTTGCTTAATTATTTACCCCTTTGCCATTTATATTTTTGCGGAGTGTCGAAATCGACCAAATCGACACCTGTACGCCCGGGAGTACTCGTAGCTCCACTAGTATCGTAAAATGTCCAAAACAGAAGTAGCCTAAAGTTTAAAGTTGTGAGCCTTAGTGCGCTGTTCTTCGCAAGTGGCTTAATATGCAAATCTAGCGGCGTGATTAGAAAGGTGACCAGCGCTGACATGGGGTTGCTCCATAGTGCACCTTTTATGGCTACGCTTGACGTTCTCTTCACCGACGCTAGTTTACCGAGTACAGTCTTCTCCTTTGTTGCCTTGAAGCACACTACAGAACAGGTGTGGGTCTTACCACCACCGTGGAGATAACGTCAAGCGTAGCCATAACAGGTGGGATAGCCAGTTCACCATAGGCCCCACCTCATGCCTATACAGTTGGTTTCTACAAATAAAAACAGCGTTTTGGTTTTCTTACCCGTGACAGTGGTTCGTATGCAAAAAGCAATAGCTCAATCTCATGAGATTTAGATGTGAGACAGAGAGAAAGGTATTGAGACTGAGCATTTGCAATGAAAAAAAGCTCGAATTGGTATGCAAAACCTTTGTCTCAGTTCGTTGTCTCAATCTCTGCTTAACAAATGCCAAGTTGACTTTACAGAGTGAATGTAGCAAAGGGGAAACAACAATTAAAAGAGCAATTGATGAGAATGAATATTTTTTTGTGCAGTTTATTGAAGACAACAGCTTCACAAAACGCCAAGTATCGGAAATTAAAAAACAAATTCGATTTACAAACATATAAATGTATTAAAGACAAATGTTATGTAAATAAAACGGGAAATAGAAAGATTCACAGGATATTCTATCCACTCTTCACTTCGCCAACATTTGTTTCCACAACTTCACTAACTATTCTGCATTAACTTCTGGATCTGGATTAACTTATTTTAAAATCTTCCGCTATGCCACTTTGAAAAATGTCGGAACTCCAGCAAATCATAAAAAAAAACGGGTTGGGGTAGGGTTTCCATAACATCTCTTTTTAAGAGAACAGGTCCCCTTTTTTGTCCGCGATCTATTTTACACTTTCTTTTTTCGCTTGGATCCTTTTTTGTCCTCTTTATTTGTTGTGTCCTCTTTTTGTTCTCTTTTTTAATATTTTTCAATTTCAATGTATGTGCATAGAAAAAATGTAAAAAGTGTAGAAATAGTGGTTTTTGATTATAAATTATGTCCTCTTTTTTCGTTTGAGGTAGGTTGGGGTCATTTAGTACCTAGAGTTTAAAAGAAAAATAATTGAAAATTGGGACATCCCATAAAAACGGTTACTCTATTTTACATAAAGAACAAATTTTAAATCATTACTCTCTGCTTTTAATGTGGAAGGCTATTGTTGCAAATGTCTGCGTAGGTAGTTATTTTGATAATGATATCGACATTCAAAAAATTGGAACTTGGTTTGAAAATACTGCTTAAGTTAATAGTCAGAAAACGCAGCCAAAATATTCGCCCGAATTTTGATCTATACAATTTTATATACATAATGTATATGATTTATGGAAAGTGCTTCTATTTTCGAAAGCACAAGTGGAAAGGGTTCGAAATGGCTAAAAATTAGGGAATAAGCGAAAATCAATTATCAGAAACAAACATATCAAGTAAATTATAATTACAGAAGTTAGAATGAATTAAATACCTACTACATTTTGCATTAATTGACAGAATGTTGCATTTTCAGAATTTTCAAAATCAGAATAAAAAAAAAACTATTTTAATCATATGTACAGAAGTTTTGAGAGATTTACAGAATTTTGGTCGTAATACGGAAGTATGGAATACAGAATAATGCCCCGCTCGGAAAAAACCATCATCATGGTTTCATTACTTATTTCCCCTCCACGGAATGCGTCTATGTTTGACAAAAAGTGATCAGTTATTCAAATTATTTGTGCCGGATTAAAACTAAAAACAATTTTCAAGTCCCGATTTTGTGCTGTGGAACCAAGAACGTCCAAATACGCACCCATTTGACCTAATGAGACAACAAATGTCTAGTCTCGACTTTTTATGAGCTTTACCTCTTTGTTGTGAGACACTGCCCTGTTTTTTGCTCAAAACATGAGATCTGTCTCATTCATTTAGCAAATGCTCAGTCTCTGAGATCTGTCTCATTTTCTTTTTGCATAGGTACGAACCCGAGCTAACGCTATTAAAAGTGAGATTTGAGACTGAGCGAAAGCATTTTGCATACCACCCAGTGGGCTCTTTTCTATTCTACGACAGAGCAAGATCCCTGCTCCCCTACATTGAGGGTTCATTTTAAAATATTATATATATCTAACCGTAGAATTTTTCGTGTGTGGCTTACTTGAGAAATGCTAAGATATGTATATCAAGTTAATTTCGAAACTGAGCTTCTGTTGTAGATATACCATCAGTACAGAACTGTTGGTTACTTCACAGTCCCACTCACTTACTTACTTTACCCAGCTTCCTCGTCGATTATTACATCATCAATTCCGACCTGGCTACCTATTAACCTTGTTTCCTGCCTACAGCCAACGCATACGCAAAATCCAATGAAATCGAAAGTATGAGCGCCAATCTTCCACTCTCATCTGGTTGCTCCAATTCCACATACACACGCACATTTCCGAGGAATCACCTCCGTCTGGCAAACGCAACGCAACGCATGCTGTACCGCCCGGCACCAACCAGACGCACTTTCGCTGCACCCCAACATGTTTGGGAATTTGTCTTCGCCTCTCTCCTGAAACGTATATAGGTTGAGCCGTTCTTCAATTATCCAGCGTCAGACGCAAATCTATGCCACAATGTTCTGGGACCAGGAGAGGAAGGAAACCAAACCAAACGCGCTAAAATCAAAGTTCTGCATCGTCCCGCTCCTCGTCTGCATTTCAAATTGTGAGATACACAAGCTGGTTTTTAGATTTTTTTTGTAAACAATTTCGCCGCGCAAAAAGAAAGATACAACTTACATTTAAGTCGAATTTAAGTTGGCAGTAGGCTAATATGCCCAGGCAGGGGGTACTCGTCCAACAGCCAAACCAAATGGAGGACACACATGGAATATTGGAAGGAAGCCACATCACAACGATAGCAGCACCGACAACAACGACGGCGATGATGATGCAAAAAGAATTTCAAAGTCAAGGTTAAATGTTATGCTGGCTTCCATATACAGTGTGTTGTTGTTGCTGGTATTTTTTTTTTGATATAAATTCAAGATCAAACTGATCCACGTACTATGTCTGTACGTAGTGTACGCGACGCGGCAGCGGCAGAGAGCACTGTCTACAATCGAGCGCGCACATACGTTCTTATTATCATTCGGTCCGTTTTACGGGCGCAGACGTGCAGGCCGAAATTGTTGTTTGTCCCGTCTGTGTCTGCAAACCGGCCAGCCAGGCCCACAAGCCACCACTGACAAGACTGAATATCGGCGTTAGATCAGCCAGGGGGTGCAGCGTGCAGAGGGCTTCTTTTATATGTCTGGTCAAGCGAGTTATAGTATGTGCCTTGGAATTAAATTCACTGAGACCGAAATGCATCGTCGTCGTCGGCTATTTTCTCCTCATCCTTCTTCGCCAAAGTGTTGATAGAAATGCGCGCCGACCCTTAATGCCTTTGCTGCCCGCGCGAAGTATGCACATTGTATGACTATGTATGTTTTATAGACGATGAAGTCGAATAAACAGTTTGACAGTTATTAAGTGTTCGCATCAGTCGAAAAAGAAATGTTTATTTGAAGAGAGAGAGCGACTTTTCGGCCGATTAATTTTGGCAACTGTATCTAAAAGTTATCATTGTAACGGTGCTATGGCAATATCCTCTGACAATGTGGCAACTTTGTTGGGATGTTTGCAATTAGTATTTCACACAATGTCACAGAGATTAGCCAATAGATTCGATGTGGAGACAGAGACACATTGCGAGCTTAGTCGGCAATATTTTTCTAACACAATGTCAAAGTTAATAAAGCTAAATGAATACACGGCCATAAATGCGGCGCCTTATGGTCAGCGCTATCTAGACTTTTTATGGGTCACTATAGATTATTTGATCTGCCGAAAGCCGATGCAATGACATTGATGGGAAGGGTATTTATTATGATCCTGTTCCTGTGTCACTTAGTTTGTGTTGCATTGTATATCGTCAAAAGATTTTCATTTTAATTTGAAGTGGGTGTGAGATTGGGAGACACTCAGACACAGATCACGGACAAATGTTGCAATCACTGTTTTTAAAGTGACAATAATGATCGGAATGACACACAAATTGCTGTATTCGTCAATAACAAATAATGAACTTTTTTGTTTTTATTTTGGTTTACATTGTCAAGCGTCACAACTTTCTTTAAGTGAACCAATCAGCAACTTCTTGTGGTTAAAACACAAGCATTTGAGTCGTTCAACTTGCAAACGTTTGGCATTTGGTCAAAGGCTTCAACCAGCCTTTCGTAGTAGCAAATGCGACTTTTCCGCTCCGTGGACAGAGCTTCGTTTGTTTATATGCCAGCTGTAGAGAAACTGCAAGTAAGCTGCAAGCAAGTGTAGAAAAAGCTGCAAATGAAGAAAGCGTGCGTATGAAGCCCAGCTACGTGGACGGTAGGCCTAACACTGTCTGACTGTCTGTAATTTGGGAAGAAAAGTCTGGGAAGAGAGTGTGGTACCTGAAGAAGGAATTGAACATAGGAGACTTTTTATAATAAACTAGCGGACCCGGCGAACTTCGTCTCGCCCCAATTTAATGCCTTCCAGAGTGATATAATAAAACACAGATATGTAGTTCAAATTTCAATGTGATTTATTTGAATGGAATATCGAAATCGATTTGTTTTCCGGCTCACAAAGAAGACGGTTTGCCAACACGCGAACGGGCAACGTACAGCTGACCGTGCGAAAAACAGGGAAGTTCAAAACTAATCCCATATATGTACTTCCAACGATTGGCCTTGGGATTTATTGATTGTCATCAGTCATCACAAAAGCTAATGGAACGGGGAGCTAAATCCGCTTGAAATGGAATGGAAGATCAGTTGCAATAATCGAAATTCGTTGGATAAGGACTTCTCCTCCTTTGAATTTGCCCTTGATGATCGTCCCTTGAATCGCATTGCTCATGAGTTTCTTGACGGACAACCGCGTACCGTTGCACAATTTCGGATGATTTAAATTCCGCAACAAGGCCCCGACCCATAGAATCCGTCACATCCGTTGCGGCAACGTATTCGACTGACAGGTTGATAGAATACACAATAGCTTATGGAACGTGACCCATGAGCAAAGAACGTGCAGGATGCGACGGATAAAGTAGGTTTACTTTCTACTTTTCTGTCCGTCGAACCGTTGACAGTTGGCAGAGCGTGAGAGTAAGCATTTTCATTGGTGGAAATATAAGATAATGAGAGAAACTGTCATATGTCAGCGGCTGTCAACGTATGCGACGAATTCTATGGGACTGTTCGTTCCGTCAAATACGTCAGCCCGTCGACGCAACGAATGCGACGGATTCTATGGGTCGGGGCCTTATGATCGATCCCACCTTCAGCTGTTAATCATGCGGTGGAGTTCCTGGCACATCAAGCGAGTTCAAAAATTCCGTCGGATAGTTGGTCGCTTCATCATCGTCGGTCACGCGCTCAACGGATATGTAAATAGTTTTTACGAATGCAGTTCTCCAGTGATTTGACTTTGAATAATGAAATTCAAGCTATCGACGTCCTTAGTTTTCGCTGATAGTATTGCCCGTTCACTACCTAATCCAATCAAGATTTTTATAATTTTGTGCAATGCCAGGGAACACTTTGGTGATGAGTTCCTCCTACGACGATGTGAATTCGCAAAAATTTGCCGGGAACGATATCAATCCAGTCGAGACATTAACGGGAATTTGTCCATTGCCATGCGCCAGTAGTTGTCTCGAGAATTCAGTAGCAGATGGGTCGTTCTGCAATGCGACCCTCATGTTCGTGGTCAATTTCAACCCCTTGACATGCCGCCACAACGGCGAAGATTTCAGGTTTTCCCACCTTTACATCGTCCAAAATAATCAAATTATGCGATAAAATGCAAAATGTCGCCAAAAAAAAATTCAAAGTTTTTCCGAAATTTCCCGAGTTTTCCTAGTTTTCCACTAAGAATTTTCTATTTTTCCATTCGAAAAGCCATTCCGGAGCGATACAAAATTCCATACCTACAAAAAATAAATTTTCTATTTTTCCAATTTCCCGACTTTTCCAGAGGGCTTTCCCAACATTTTCTTTCAGAAGAACCTTCTCCAGGCAATTACGAACAACTGAAAAAAATTTGAGCCAAATCCGTCCAGCCGATCTCAATTGATGAATTACTATACATTTTGGCACCATTTATACATATATATAGATATTTTCAAGGAAAGTGAGTGGAGAAAGGTTTGAAAAGGGCCAGATATTTTTTTTTAAATGCCTAGGAAGAAATGCCAGACGTGTCTATTAAGACAATGCCACAAACAATATTTCTGGCATTTTTTTCTTTCCTGATAATAGAAAAAACGACCGAAAACTGATATTCTGGTATTTTTTCCAAATTTAAAAACCAAAATATTTTCTGTCATTTTTTCCAAAGAAAATTCTGGCGTAATTTCTTTCGGCGTAATTTCCGGGAGCCCCTAAAATCCCCTCCGCTCAGGGGCATAGCCGTGGGTGGTGACTTTCAATAAAATGCCGATGTATTTTAGGAATTTGCCGACTGTATATACATAAAAAAATCGGTCCAGCGGTTATCGAGTTATAACGTCATCGAATTTCATCCCATTGAAGATGTTTTTTTGTATGGGAGGTGCCATGTGCCTTTGTCCAATTTTAAACAATCTTAACAGGAAGACTCCTTGGCCAATATCTAAGACCACCTGTAAATTTGAGCTCAATCGAGTCTGTGGTCTTCGAGATATACGATTTTGAATTTAAATTTTTAGTTTAAAAACTAATTTAAAGTTGAAGTGAGTTGAGATTGTATTCGTTTTTTTTATAATGTATTTTCAAAGGTGTCCGGGTTTGCAGTTCGAAGTCACTGAGTGAGAAAAAGAAAGGTTTACAAGTGTATCTTAAGGACCATTCACATGAGATCGACCAACTATCTACGAACGAACGAATATTCGCGAGTTTTAACAGTTCGCGAATTTCAGCCATCATCAGTTTCTACCAGCAATTTCTACTTTGAGGTAAAGTTCGAACGAATGTTTTATCGCTAGTTTGTGGAACGCGATTTGGTCATGTGGATTACGAATAAACTTTGAAAATCCGTGTCAAGAGTGTTTTCGTTCTCGGCAAAAAGTTTAGAATTCGAAATTTCGTTAGGTATATGTATTTTAACTGTTTCTAAACTTGTTTTCTTAATACATTTTGATTGAATAATTAATTATCCTACTCATGGAATAATAAAATGTTAAATTTTCTGTTTACAAATGCTTAAAAAAGTGTTTTGTTCGCATTTCATCAATTCGTTCATTCGCTCTCATTTAAAGTCCTTTTAATTAATTATCCCATTAAAATTCAAAGTATATTAATAAAAGAAGTTTATACATAAATAGTTTCAATAACGAAATTTGTTTTTCAAACTTTTTTCCGCCGAACAGAACGAAAATTTATTCGCAATCCACATCATTAAGCCGCGTTCCACAAACTAGTGAATTAGACAACATTCGTTTGAATTTAACCTCAAAATAGAAATGGCGACTGTATTTTTTTAAAATCGAAACTCGGAGAGGGTAAATACAAATAAACAAATATAGATTAGCATCTCCGAAAGTTGGAACCTTTGAAAATGCCGACTTTTATACATTTACAAGTTGGAAAACCTATAACTAATGAAAATCCAAACTCGCTTCTTATTTTTTAACATTTAGTTCCGAGCTAATTTTTGAAAATTGCTTGTTTTTGCCGATTTTTGTTTAGTTCCTCAAGTTAATAAATGTAGCTTCCTTTATTTGCAGACTCATGAAATTTGACCGAGTCTGGCATAGAGCCATAGAGCTCTATTAGGCAAGTTAGCGCCTTATGGATTACCACAACAACTCTGCGGATGGATGCAAAATTTTGGGCGCCCCACAAGACAGGCAGCTAATAATGCCGTTGACCATACAGTACACTTGACAACCGCGAGGACATCAATTTGCCAAAACTCCTTCTGTTACAGGACAAGCAAACTTTGGAACTCGCTTCCTGGGGATATATTTCCAGAAGACTACAATTTGCAGAAATTTAAGTGCAGAACTAACATGCATCTGCAAGCATCTCGGGGCGCCTACAGTGACCACAAGCAGAGGGGTTGGGGGTTGCAAAGGGGAAGCATGCTCATCGCGCTTGCAATACTCTAATAAAATGCATTTAATTTAAAGCGCGAGCTCGCGCGTCCTGGTGCTTGTTCCTACATAGCCGCCTTTATAAGCTGGTGCAAGGGCAATTTATGTTGATAATGTCCCAGAAACTGTCAATCCAAAAATTTTCGTTAAATTGGCGTGCGCACCGACTAACATCATCAGCACGTCTCCTGTATGCAATCCTTATTTTGAAATTGAAATGAAATTTGGAATATTGACAGGTGCAGGACTATATTTCGCGCTCCAAAATTCTTAACCAAGAGTACTTTACGTAGGCTTGCCAGCCTAGAAAATCTTGTGGAGGACTTAACAAATTAAACTTTTTTTAAAGACTTTTTTCATAAAGACCGAATATATAAGGTAATTAAAAAAAGCTACATCTTAACCACCAGAATTTTTTTTGTACTGACATTTCACTTACTTTCAAGAGCACGGGCTAATATTTTGTATTTAAAAATTTGTTTGTAAAAACTTTTTACTGCCAAAGAATACGAGTTTCTTAAATAACCTTATATCTTCGGATTTTATGATCGGATTTTGAAGAAAATATTTTTATTCGTTTAAATTTGACGGTTATATAGCGCCAATTCTTTTTTTGTGTTCAATGCAGATGCAGAAGTCAATACCTGAAGCCCCTGAAGAGATAAGAAATATTAAGCTCTCTTGCTATTCTGCAGGTGCTGCAATTTATATTAAAACTTGACTCTAATGTATCTGTTGCCACATTTTTAAAATAAAATCTTAATATTTGAGAAGTGAAAGGAATTTGATTTTCTGGAGGACATTTTTCTTTTTGTGGCGGACGGAGGACATAAGGAGGACTTTTCTTCTCAAAGGAGGACGGGTGGCAAGCCTACTCACGTAAGTTGTTATGTTTGGTGGCTATCATGTGCTATTGTAATATCAATGTAAAATAGTATTGGCCAATCTTACGTCTTTAGTCAGATATGTTTGTTAACAATTTTAAATTGTATCTACATCCAAAAAAAGTAGACAGCAAGTTTTTCTACTGCCATCACATTGTATAATGCAATTCATTAAAAAACTAAAAATTATAATTGCAAACGTTGCTCTTTTCAAATCAATCATAAGATACTCAAAGTCCATACCAAATGGCCCCTTAATGACAAAGTAAATCACTTGCCAACAAAACAATTACCATTGACTTTTGACCATTATCTATATAGCGATTGCGACAAAGCATCAAATATTCCGCGCATGGTCACATTATTTAACAATATTCAATAACTTTCGACCGTTTGTCTGGCAAATTGAGTAAAATGCGAATTCTGTCTGCGCGCATCGTGCCATACTGCTTGCCGCCCAAACCGCGTGGGCCTGTGAAGCAATCAAAGAACATTCATAGAACATGAACACAAAAAAATTATAATTCAATTAGTGTACATTTATGAGAAAGACAAATTTAGAATTTTCGTCAACATACCGATTTGTCTACGAGAACCTAAGCCGAAGTGACATATCTTTTGCGGCTGGTCTTGCATTCAACGCACATCTTTTTTATTTGAACGCGGCCTGCGCGCCGTTTTCTTGGTCGGTGTTTTGTTTATTGTTTTGATCAATTGAAAGCAATAGTTGACAGTGAGATATTATTTTATTTTTATTTTTGTGAAATCCTGTGCGTAGGTAGGTACACACATCCATGGCAAAGATGGACATGGATTTATGTTTGAGGCGAATTTTATTTTTTTTTGTTGCTCACTAGAAACAGTTGGTTAATGGTTGTAGATGATCTTTTTTTTTATCTCTAACCATTGCATCCATTTTCCATAACTACGCGTGAGGTAACACGTTTAGAGCTTTCAAACACAAAACAGCGCCAGCGATTGGGACTTCATGGAGAGTGATGCCAGATTTCAAGATATATTTCAAGATTCGTGTCCCAAGATACATTTGTGCGGGAACTCTGAACCCCTCACTGCAAGCAGAAGCAAATGTGCAAAATTCAATCTGCATCGGTTGCTGTCAATTCGGGAGAATAGCCCGTCTTTCTATTCCTCATTTTGCATCAGTAGCTGAATTAAAAAAATCTATGCCGCCAAGTCTATTTAATTTAATTCACTGCGTGCGTTGATGTGTAAATAGAGACATGTTGCAGTGGCTCTAATACGAGTATCGCCACATAAAGCGGCTCTCAGATTGAGGCAACAAGCAAAGCAATTAGCAACTATAGAAACTGCCAATAAGCAATCAGCAACATTTTTCGTTGGACCAATATTGAATTACTTTGATGTGAGACCTCTAATTTAATATAAAGTAAAACCAGTAAGACAATTATCTTCGACTATGCCGAAGCTTAAATACCCGGTACTATATTATTGTAAAAATAAAAAAATATTTTAGTATTAAAAAAGTATATATTTGTATGGGAGGTATGGGTAGTTTTCATACGACCAAGCTCAGTTTTTGTCAAAAAGTTTTAAATATTATTAAAACAATATGTGCAAAGTTTAAACTTGCTATCTTTACTGTAGCTATTTAAATTTAATTTTTAACATAAAATAGCTATATATTTTGTATAGGAGGTAGTAGTAGTTTTCATCCGATCTTGCTCATCTTCGAACTTAGCCTCAGTTTGGTGGATAAAAGCTTACGTACCAAATTTCAAGTCGATAGCTCTTAAATTACGGCCGTAATCGTGCGGACGGACAGACAGACGGACATCGGTAGATCGACTAAGAAAGTGATGCTGATCAATAATATATATAGTTTGTCATACCTACAACGCCTCCTTATGGAATGTCAAAGTGAATATACCCTCGCCACAGTGTGGTACCGGGTATAATAATTGTGAGCGATAATTTTGCGTGTTTCCTATTGCCAGTAACTGGCAACTGTTGCTGAATGAACATTGTGCATTCGAATCCTGCTGCACAAGAAGTGCTTTGGACATTATACTTCAAAATAATATGTGCAAGACTTATTACCTCAAATTTATTTAATTTCCGGATTTTGGATATCAAGCTGTTATTTTCTAACAATTTAAAACAACTTATTGTGTTGACGAAATCTCTTTTCAATTAATATTAGTATATTAATGAGAAAAGAACTTGAGCTTCAACGTCAGTTATAGTGACTTTTCCATTAACGATGAACTTGACACTGATGTCATTGAAATTGGATACTGAAACATTTGACAGTTTAATCTGCACAAAAGATTTTACTCCCTTCAGCAAGATGCTTTGATCTTGACATAAGCAATTAAATTTTTAATCTTTTTTCATTTCGTAGGTGACTCCAAGATTTCTCCAAAATTCCATTTTATTGAGTTGACATGGTGTGCGAAAGTATAACCACCAAGTGAAGGGTTTCCAATATAGAAAATTCTCTAACATTTTAATTTCAATTTTACCTTCCTTAAAATGGTTTAAAACATAAATACATTTTTGTTTTAACGAACATTTTTAATATTTTTAATTTTTCTTGCAAACTCTTTATAATTTTTTTTTACAAAAACCGCATACAAATTTAATTATCTATGGAGGGGCACACTACAAATTTCGAAAAAGTTCTTTCTTATACATTTAGCTTTCGTATGACATTTAAAACTTTCAAGGACAAACAAAATGCTAACAAAGTGATTTTTCTTTTCTTTGGAAAGTGAATATAGTTCACGTAAATATAAGGATTTGTTTTTGTTCATTGTTGATTTAAATTCTTAACGTAACACATAACGTAAAATAAAACAAAAAGAAAGTCAAGTAAATGTTAAATAAGTAAATTCGTAAATAAAATGAAGAGACTATTTTTGGTTTAAACTAAAGTACAGAACAACAATGAGTTTGTTTTAAAAAGGGGTAAAATAGGATGAGGGAGAGCGGATAGAGAAAGATAGTGCGGAATTAACCCTAGAAAGGTAATCTTCGTCGATTTGACGAACATCAATTTTATTTTTTCGATTTTCTCTTCGATATTTATTCCGATCGCATCTTCTCTCCGTGTCACACCAGCCATAAGGTCTTCTAGTTTGTGGAGTTTCGAAAAAACTGTTTGGGTAAGTTTTGTTTTTATCGAAAAATGGCGCCAATGTTCATCGAAACGACGAAACTTTTACGTAACTTTTAGTGTTCGATTCGGCCTAATATTAAAAAAAAAAAATTCACCAAAATTAACTAACAAATAAGAGAGGACAACGTAGGAGCAATAAATGTAAAAAATAATAGTTTAAAAAACTAAAAAACGCTTTTATATGTAGGTACTGCACTAAAAGCAAAAAAATAAAAATGTACCAATCTATTTTTAAGGTTTATCCTGGAAGGGGCTTATTGTAAGCCATGTTTGTGTAGTTTACACTCAAATAATACAATACATAACTACAAACATGGCTTACGCTAAGCCCCTTCCAGGATAAACCTTAAAAATAGATTGGTAAATTTTTATTTTTTTGCTTTTAGTGCAGTACCTACATATAAAAGCGTTTTTTAGTTTTTTAAACTATTATTTTATTTTTTGCTTTTTAGTGCAGTATAATATCTACACCTACATGCTTACAAAAGCTTTGTTTTACTATTAGTTTATTGTATTTTCATCTAAACTGAAACATCAGCTCAGCATGCAAAATTTCAAAGTCCTAAGTCAATGGACATAATAGGTATGCATTTCACATAAATGAAAATTCGCGACAGGTATGGTTTGATTGATATTACAACGCGTACCTACCTATACACTTTCCATAGCTGCAGATCTCACATATAAGTATGTACGGTTCTGCATGTGCATACCTACATATTTACGCATCACAAACTCCTCTAATACCATATCCATATTCCATACATCAAATTCAACTACGCCATACATGATATGAGCATACATTCTGAATGCCCGCCACAGTGACAATTCTATTTTTAGAACGCAAATAAAACTACCCTTCCTAAGCACAACTGCAATCGAGATAGCAATTTTTTTCGCATTTGGCCGAATAAGATCTATTTTCAATTTATTATATCTTGCCCTCTAGATGGACTAGAAAGATGAATGTTAGCTCAAAATACTCGGTGAAGAATTGCCTAACAATTAAAAGGATTTTTTGAGTTGACCTACACATATTTATGAGTATAATGGCAGGTTGAGCGTAGTAAGGTAAAAATAGAAAAGTTTGCACCCCCTTTCTTCAGCCCTTATAGGACGAAACGGTACAAAGTATTAATTAGACATGTAATAGTTTTGACTTATCTATTGACATATAAAGTTTCAAGTTAATACGGCTAATGGATCATGTGTTATGAAAACCCCCCCCCCCTTAAAGGGGCAAGGGAAGTCAAAATCCAAAAATTCTTTCTAAATATTGCATTGTCTTCACAACCCAACCAGCACGGAAAATTTCAAAGTTCTAAGTTTAGAGAAAGTGGTTCAAATTTGACTTGCAAGATTTTGACACAACAAATTTTTCACGAAGTTAAGTAAAAGCCTTTAATAAAAAGGGAACATTTTTACATATTGTCCCTTAAAAAAATGGCGCTTGACCAAGTAATCTTACGATACGTACAAGAAAAGCATATGCTGGGCGCATAAAGTTGAGCTTTGTAACAAATCCTCAAAATTAATTATTTTTTTTTGCGATATATTTTATTTTTGTTCTTAAATCAGTTAAATTTTAAGTTCTTATGATTTTATGTCATATTTTATTATTTTTCTATTTTTATAAAAAAAAAGTATGAACTGATTTAAAAAAACAGAGGTTCCAACACATTTTTCAATATAAAGGCAAAAATTAAAAAAAAAAATGTTTTCTTTTTTAATTTTTTGCTTACAAAAATAAATGGTCTGTTAATATTAACTATTAGATAAAATTAACAAGCATTTTGTGCACACTTTTCGTAAAAATTGGAGTCCAATATTACTTCGTCGATTCGACGTATGATTACATTTAAGGTACTAAAAAATATGATTACCTTTTCAGAGTTAAGTGAGAGTTGGCAACCAAAGGGGCTACTTAGGCGAGTAGAGTAGCCAAGGTAGGGACACATCACATCTCGCGACGTGAAGACTGACATGGTTTTTTTTTGTTGCCCGAACCAAGGGTCAAATCCCACACCCACCGACGAGCTAAGATGGGAACTCGCATGCCAGCAACGACCCGAAGGAAAAAATCAGTCCAGCAACAAAGTATTTATCACCCTGAGCAATACTTCGCGTATAGTTATGTGGAAAGCAAAAATAAATTCCCTCGGGTAGTGTATAGACAATGCGCTAATTGGACTTCAAGTTGCCTCTGCATCACCAATCGCGCCTCAAAGTGGTTTCTAACATTTCTGATTGATTTTTTTAAGGATTATAAGGATTGTTGTTGATAGCCCAGCTCCACCTTAAGTCGAAGAGTCCAACTTGTATTGCTTCTTAAAAGTTTGAACATACGATCGCCAGAAACTAAATTATTGACCACTGATCGTCACCCGCGTTCATTTTGATCTCAGTGCCTGCCAGCTAATTTGATTACACTAAATATGGTGGTGATTTGTCTTCACTGTTATCTAGAGTACCGTATCTATCTATCTTATCTAGAGTGCCGTAAGTTCCGCGGGTACCAAGGGCTGATGAAGGTCCCAGCTCATAGATAACACATATAGAAAAAGGTCTCAGCCCCGGGAACCCAGCATATACGTACAAGCACAAAGTCTCAAATTTTGAGTTTCTTTGCGGCTACCCGGCTTAAGACAAGTCATACTCTTTAACTCTTGGACTACGCAGTTCCATAATATTTCGTGACTATAGCTGCGTTTTTCGTCCTTGCTAAGGCATTGTCGAGAGCTTACCTTTTTGATGGCACTGCCAAAGACAAGCTGCAGTAAAAACGACTCTTGCAATATAGAAACACCTTCGAAGCTGCAAGGTCTGTCTGTTCATCACTCGGCTACATTAGAATGTAAATGGATTCAAGGACTCGCAAGAACTGTTCGTCCTTTTCTGACTGTAAACGCCTTGGGATATCTTGAAAATTCATAGGTTTTCATAAACTCATGTATTGTGTATCCAGATGAGACTATAAGTATGCTTACAAGGTGCCATAAAATAAAGTCTTATGCAAAAAGGTCCAATACGTAATTTTGGACTTTATTGCACTTTTGAAAATGAAATAAAGTCCAGAAATCGTTTTGAAATCGAAGTGGAAATAAAATCCACAATGCATAAACAGTAGAATATGTATGTAGAAAAATCGTTTTGGACTTTATTGCAATTTCAGAAGTGCATAAAGTCCAAAATTACGTTTTGGACCTTTTTGCATAAGACTTTATTTCATGGTGCTTGGTACATATGCAGAAATATGGATGATGTTCCTTTATCAACACCAAATCGAGGAATACAGAACAGTACCCCCGTCCAAAATAAATCTAAGCTTATGTGGAGCGCTTATCACATGCTTGCATTTTCGGAACGTGAGACCCCTCGCACAATTTTTCCCCGACGTTGGTCATTATTTCATAGAACTATCTGTAAGTCCAGATCCAGAAATATGTGAAATGCAAGCATGCCGTTGTTGCCCCGTGGTACCGCATGTGCGATTTTCGTGTACCAAATTATAGTTGGAAAGCCTGGATTTTTTATGCTGCCAGGATCGTTCATCATTTTGCGAAATCCAACCTACATGCTCAGCCACTAACCATTTCAGTGTCTCATATGTAGCTGGCTGATAATATAAGGAACTTGTGATGGATGCATTTTACTCTAAAGGTGCTAGTACACGATATGTAGCACGCCTCATATATATGTGGTTCTGACGTGAACAGAGAGTGCACAAGGAGAGCTTATACACGGCATGTACCCATTGGGACCATTCGCTGAAGTCAAAATGTCGTCAGTGCTACATATATATGAGGCGTGCATATCGTGTACTAGCACCTTAAGGAACCTCTTAAACTCCCGAAGTAAAAGGTCTAGGAGATGTATGTGATGGGCGCAAAATTCTCATTTGCTGTCATCCCTTTTACCTATCCTTATCTATGCCAAAACCAATGCAGCTTGTTAAATTCATTCAGTCAATTATTGCACTCTCAGAAAAATGCAGTTTATTAGATAAGTTGCTGCTTACCCCTAATTGACAGTTTTAAAGCCGTGTTTCCGAGAAGGAATAGAAAATGTTTGATCTGTGCGCTTAGTAGTCATACGGCGGCTCACTGCCAACTTTCTTAGTGCATAAAGGAAGACTTTCTTATAAACCTCTAGTTCGAAGGTCCAAGTTAAGTTGCGCGATTTCAAGATTAAAAGATCTTTGCAACACTACAGCAGCGGTTGGTTTTTTTTTTCGGTAATTACGTCCCGAGCTCCCATTACAAATTCTGTAAATGTCATATCTATCGAATGTGGGAACAGTAAGAACACTTTCAAGTGTCAATACCTTTTTGAAGGTCACCCTATACTATAGCATTTTGTGTAGTACCCTGACTCCACTTCGTAAATACGATTCAAATTCCATTAAGAGTAATTGATCCCATTAAAGAATTTTCATCAATTCATCTTAAGCCCCCAACAGAACACAACAACTCCTCATACCTGTCACTCTAAGACTTTGTACCTGATCCAACATTATCGACACATCATGGACAGTATCTAACAAACGAACCCAAGCGAAATCTCTTCCCAGAAATGGTCCACCTATTTCAGCCATAATTGCAAAATTTATTACACTTCATGAACACCAAGTTATGCGGTCACCCACAACAAAGCCTCCCTTTTTGTTGGTCTTTGTTTCACTTTGTTGGCAATTTGTTACCTGTACTACCATATTAACCACCGCAAATCTCTCATGGTCCAGCGCCCGAAATAATGTGAATCACTGTGCGATTCCCAGCATTGTTTCTAGAGAAACAAGAAACACCTCGCGCGGTCTTCCTCTATGACAATCGCAATCCTCCTCGATCAGCTACAAATCATTTACCAGCGATTTGACATTGAATCCCGATGATAGCTCTCGGATTTGAATTTGAGCGGATTCCGGTCGTTTGTTTTTTTTTTTTTTATTTTGCACTTTTTGACTTCAGTTCAGGTAGGTAATTCCTCGAATTAAATCGGTATTTTTTTTTTGTTGACTCTCTGTGCACTTTGTGTAGAGCGGTGAGTGGATTCCGTCTTAGACAGAGTCCATGAACATGATGTCATCTGCTGTGTGAATTTTGCGCGCGTGTAATTCCATTTCTAATGCAAGACACCGCACACATGCGGGGACATTGCGGCGAAGGCAAATCAAGTCAAGAGGAAGTCAGTCTGGCCGGAGGAGTGGAATAATTTTCAGTGCGGCCATATGTGGTGGTACATACATAATTAATGTGAGCAATGTGTTTCGGGAAATTGTCTTTGTGGCCCATATTTATAGGTTTAGTGCGAAAGTTTAGTTATCTGATAATTGGCAACTATGAATTTGGAAATTGGGTATCAAATACAATTTGAGACACAGATCTGTGGAGACTACAGGACAGCGAGTGACATCATCATCAAAGTTTATCAATCTGTGAATTGATTCTGATTTGTTGGGGTAGGTGAAACGAATGCACTGACCTAACGACAGAATTATAAATGGCAGAATGGCAGAGTAGCAAGGATGCGAGTGTTCTGTTATCCTAAAGAGTTAACTAACTACCTGACGACAGAAAAAAAATGGTTACGAAGCAACCAAGAGCCTGGAACTATATGTAAGATGGGAAATGGACTTTCGGATCTGCAACTTGTCTTATGCTGCCAAACAATTAGTGGAGATACTCGAATGCTATAAAGCAGAAAGAATTGCCTTCCAAAATGTACGATGAATAGCACACGGTTTTCTCACTTCAATATTCATAAAAAAAACATGTCTGTCACAAAAATTTATCATGCTGCGATTGGCGTACCTAAGGCATTTCTCCATTTTAGATGTCAAAATCGTTCAGAGCTGATAACCTAGACTCGAATCATTGCCATGCTACAGGCAAGGTACGAATGCAGATGTATCTCAGACATCCCAACAAAAGTGGAAAATATGCAACAAACCGCCAGACTTTTTGCCGATCACGTATCCCTATCTAGAAACCCTATGCCGCCATAGTCAAGTTGCCGATAGGATATTAGAGGCGCGCCGCAACTTATAAGCTGTGAGGTTTCTCCCGAACATCCAATACAAAGCCCTGGGTTTGACGAAGAGTGTCGGCAAGCAAGCACATTCAACAAAGCAGCTGTACCAACTTGGATGTGGAGCTACAAAGAACGACGAGAACGCCTCGTTCGTTAGGTCTACAGTCTACAAGCAAAAGAGAATAGAAAAACACCGACTTCTCAGGAGAAACGATAGAAACACAACGAAAAGAGCACGATTAAGAAAGAGGAAACTTTGCACCAAAGTCACAGCCGGCGCAAGTTAAGAATATGGAAAGACTACATCTGCACACTGTTTCAAGGTGAAGAAGACCAAAATCCTACTGTCCATCCGGACGATAAAAGCCAAAACTCACGGCCACCCAAGCAGATTAACTGAGAAAGCAATAGATACTTAAACTTAAATCAAAGGTGGCTGCTGGACCAGACAACCTGCAGCCGAACTATTTAAGGCTGCGGAAGACGATTTTATATGTAGAGCATACACCATAGACCAACTCATCTTCAAGATTTGGTCGAAAAAAAGTCTGCCTGCTGAATGGAACCT
Organism: Cheilosia soror; assembly: GCA_949372485.1. Taxonomy (NCBI): domain Eukaryota; kingdom Metazoa; phylum Arthropoda; class Insecta; order Diptera; family Syrphidae; genus Cheilosia; species Cheilosia soror. The sequence goes on from OX443561.1 coordinate 127,009,971, forward strand.
TTAGCATTGTTCGTCCGGTCCACAAGAAACGAGACAATCTAAACTAAATAGAGACGACTGTCACAAGTCGTTTAACAGAAAAGCAGTTGCAGTATTGCTGACATTTCAGGAACATCAATTCGGCACCGTAGTCAAGAACTGGGCATTTCGAAAAGCTCTCTACAGCGAAGTCTCACGAAAGACCTGAAACTTCATGCTTATAGAGTTCAATTGACTCAAGAACTAAAGAAGAGAGTTCGTTGAATGGATTTTGGAACAACAACAAGTGGATGCCGATTTTTCAAACAAAATCATCTTCAGTGATGAAGCTCATTTTCATCTTGATGGCTTCGTTAATCGTCAAAATTGTCGCAATTGGGGCTCACAAAAGGCACGAGTAATTGTTGAGATACAAATGCATCCACGGTGCGGATGCGGACTTGGGCTGAAGAGATTATCGGACCATTCTTCTTCGAAAATGCGGCTGGTCAGGCAGTAACAATTAATGGTGTTCGTTATCGTGACATGGTGACCCAGTTTTTGGTGCCTAAATTGCAAGATGTGGATTTGACTTGTGACCAACATGTGGTTTCAACAAGACGGTGCCACATGCCATACAGTCAGAGAAACAATTCAATTACTGCATGAGTCATTTCCTAATCATGTAATCGGCCGTTTTTGCGATCAGAATTGGTCATCCAGATTTTGCAATTTAACGCCATTGGGCTTTTTTCGTTGACGTTTTTTGAAGTCAAAGGTCTATGCAAACAAGCCTACGACCACCAACGCCTTGAAAGAGGAAATTGGGAAGTGTATTAATGAAATTCAGCCACAAACGGTCATAGAAAATGTCAGTAAATGAGTACATACGTACTTGCCAGCAAAGCGGTGCCAGCCATTTATCCGATGTGCTATTCCATACATAACCCCAATCTGTATAGTCTATGAATCAATAAAAAATGTAAGCTTTCTAATTAAAAATCTGTATTTTCTATCAAAATTAAAATTTTCGTGGATTATGGGACACCCTTTAGCTTCTGTAGGATGATAATGGAGAACCCTTGCTGCTCCATTAAAATCGAAAACAATCTTATAGAGAGATGTAAAAAAAAATTTTTGAAAATGTCATCACCTCAGAAATCAAGCCAAGACGTAAGCTTGCCAATCGCTGGTTTTTTGGCCTAAAAAGGCAATTGAATAGTAAGGAATTGTCAAAAAACACAAAGATCATTGTTAGCGCCGTCTCAAGCTACACCATCTATGTGTGAGCTGTGAACTAGCCTTGGGTTTCCACCCTCAAAAATTTGTCAAACGAACAGATCTATCTGTCATTTCTTTTCTTGCGCGCATTTTCTGACTTTTTTCACAACGGCCATTTGCTTCTTCGTGTGCACTCGCGCAGTTTGAATTACATATAAGTAAAATTGTACCTAAACTAAATTGAAAATTAATAAAATTATAAACAAGAAACCTAAGGTAAGAAAAACAAATTACAAGGTAAAATAGATAAAATAAATGAATAAATTTTAGAATTTTTAAACCGCAAAGCAAACCAACTTGTTACTTGTTAGTTCTTTCGGCTATAAGAACTTGGGTTCAACAATCCTCATTATCCCAGTTCTGTTTATGTGGCGCAGAAGCATGGTCACTAGGGAAGGGAAGGTGGATTAAGATATATCCTTGGTCGTTTAGAACCCAACATTCTCCGATTCTCCAATTGATTTTAGGCCCAGGTACCATTTGCATTGACGGGCTTTGGAGGAGAAGATTTAACAGCGAACTCTACGAGATGTACAGCGACATAGACTTGGTCAGAAAAGTAAGTATCACTCGACTAAGATGGCTGGATATGTAAAGCGAATGGACACCAACGCTCCGGCCAAAAGAGTCTTCAATTCCAACCCGGAGGGACAACGCAGTAGAGGAAGAAATCGTCTTAAGGCTCCGTCAAACAGAGCGCCTTTTAACGCTGCGTTTCACCGTCGGGTTCCACCGCCGTAATATACTGCAATACATATCCCCTGTCACACAGATCGCGTTTTTAACGACGCGTTGAACTCACCGCAGCGTTCAAACGCGGCGGTGAAACGCGCCTTTGAGAAAAATTACAGATTATTTCTCTGACGCGGAGCGTTGAGAGTCATTTTTGTAGTGCCAAATGGTGATATGGGTTATGAAATGTATAAAAACTCTTTTAAAGGGTGAGATATGGGAGATAATTTTATTATTATTTTTATGTCGTGCACCAATTTTTTTTTTCTCTCTTTTTTAAAAATTTCGTAGCACGGCAAATAAATTCAATAATTCATCATCCAAGCTGGTTGACATTTTGAGAGATTTTGATTAAAGCTAGGTATCTGTTTGACGTCGTCTACCGCGGCGTTGAGAATGTCGCGTCAAAATAATCTTAACGCTGCGTAGAATAATCTCACCGCGTCATTAATAACGCGTTCTGTTTGACGAAACCTTTAGGTGGCGCGCACAATTTCGACCGTTCGGTCATCGAAGATAGCACACAGAAAACCATCTGAAAGAATCTTCGAATAAAACCAAGGGAGGCTACGCAGTAGAGGAAGACCTCGTTTTAGGCCGCACAAGGAACGGGACCCCAACCAACTTAGAGTGCGCAACTGGGGCAATCAGCCAAAGATCGAGCTAAGTGGAGAGGCGTATTAGTTGAAGCCCATTTATACCCCCGACAGTAGCGCTTGTAAGTAAGTCCATGTCAAATCCTTATGTAACTTTTTCCCGCATGAGTCCTTAAATGCGATTAAGAACATTTTATTTAAAGTATAAAGCGGACATTCGGAAACCCTTCAAAGGTCTCCATAGGCTATAAATATATTTACGTCATTCTAACGTTCGTGAATATAGACAGTCTTGAACAATGTCTCCCGAGCATTGCGGTAGAACATCCTTAAGCGAAGGAAAAATGGTGATTATATTTACCGGAATCCATTACCGATTCCCTTGAAATTACCTTTTCGGACACACCTCTCCGGGCAGTTGCCTTTGTCGATACACCAAGCCGCGTATATCCCAAAACAAAATATATACGTATATAAGTTCGCCTTCTTCCCATAAACCAATTCGCATTGTACTCCGCAGTCCGTACTGTGTGCGCGCGGTGTACATGACACATATCCTACTTAAATATGGTGGTGTCTAGCAAAGACATAGCAATGTTTTAACCCTCGCCAATTCCAGGAATTGCGGTCGCGAAAATTTCTGTCGGCCAACCCAACAACACGCCATGCACAGAGGGCAATGCAAAAAGTATCTAAAACTAAAAAAAAAAAACTGATAAAAAAAAAACTTTAACGACAGTAAAAATAATAAAATAAGAACTCGTCGTTTTTTTGGCGATCGTAAGGAACCATTAAAACCGACACCGTGCACAAGAACCCATCATACACATGGTTGCCAGCCATCCTCGACCATAGAAACACACACACGCACATCCCACCACTTGTGAAGGGAATAAAGGAAATTAACAAAGCGAAGAACAAAATTAGAAAAGTTTTTGGCAACATTTTGCGGCTGGCTGAGGCGAAGGCGGAGGCGGAGGACGATCCGGCACCGTCAGACCGGTCCCAGTGCCAGTGCCAGCAGCCAGCAGCCAGCGTGCACGATTTGGCCTTGAATTGAACGCAGTTGTTTATGGCCATTTATGTTTTGGAATATGGCGTGCTCCATATTTTGCCCAATGCGATGCGACTGCGAATCGGGAAGTGGTGGCGGTGATGGTGGGGGCTACACCATGCCGGCGATGACGGTCTTAGGTACGCGTTAGACTTGCAATGACTTAGAAAAAGGATTGCGCTATTTTTAGAAAATTTCTGTTTGTCCGTGCTTCGCTTTTCGTTTATTTCTATTCCGTGCTCTGCACACTCAAAGACGAAGAGGGTTGTACAATGTACACTGTACGAGTATGAGTATGGGTATTATGCCGGTGTTAATGTCTGGAGGTATAGCAGTATATCCAGCAAGAGCAGGAGGAAGCGGCGGCATATGTGCGGTCTGTGTCGGTGCTGGCTTGCAATCGACAACCGCAAGGCATTAGGGAATCTATTTCTTTTGGATTATTTTCTGTTTTTTTTTTATTTTTTATATCCCTCATGGGTCATGTTAATGTTTAAAGGATGTTCTGCGTTTAATTATAATGATTGTGTGGTGTGGCTCGACTCTCATTTGGGATGGTTGATGGTGATGATGATTCGAATGGGCTTGCGGGATACTGACTTGCAAATAGGTTTGGTTAAGTTGGGGTTTTTTTTTTTGGCAAAAGGTGTCTGCTAGTTTTTGGAATAAATTAGATTTCAATGATTTTGATCTGAGCCGTTTTCCTGCGAAATGGACGGATGTCTTGAATAGAGAAATACCTGCACCTACCTATAGTTGTAGTTATGCGGGACGTGATCCACATTTGGCATTGGAATTAAGGATGACATCTGCCTCGGTTTTAATTACTTATTTAGCGGCGCCGCCGTTTCAAATATTGACTAAAGACAACTTAGACGTGGACATTAAAAAATAAGGACTGACAATAAAGACTGCGTGATTGGAATATTTTTCATCATATGTAGGTAGTTAAATTCTTGCTCAGTTTACAAAACTTGGTCAAACCCAGCAAATTGTGGTGAAATACTTAAACAAATCAGTCATTGCTGAAAGTGGTGAATTTAAAACACTATATCTACGGTTAACGTTAAAAAATAAATAAATAGGTGGCGCAACAGGCGGGTAGACACCCTAGGCCTAGCTTCTCGCAACCAGTCGTTTGTGTGAGTTTCTATTTTTTGCGACGAATGGAAGGGACCTACAAATTGTATGCCGAGTCCGAACGGCTCAATTGAGAAGCTTTTTCAGAACAGTTATACCTACTCTCGAATGTTTGTGACGTTCGCGAGATGTGGCGCAGTGGAAAAAGTCTTATTATGTAATTTGTGTGTTTCCGGGATAGAACCTGGGGCTCATTGCACAGTAGTCCAACACACCAACCACTGAGCCACTGCGCCCACAAAGTTACCAAATAGTGTGGTTAAATTTAACGAACTGGTTATTTTCAACAGCATTTGTTGAATAACCGAGTGATTTCAATAGAATTGTATTATTTTTAAGCGGTTTACTTAAGCAAGTTCATTCGGTAGACTTGAGAGAGCTTGTAAACAGAACCACTTGATGATCGTTTGTAATCGATTGACCAAATCATTTTTCTTTGTATTATCGTACCCTTATACCCTATTCACACCAAGCCGAAAACTGGGTTTTCGCGAAAACAGTCGAAAACTTCCTCGAAAACAGAAGTTTTCCCATACATATTGCAGTTTTCAAAACGAGTTGTTTTAGGTCGTTTTCCATGAAAACCACCATAAAGAGCAAACTACCTGCCACAACTAAATGGTATTTTCAGATGTTTTGATTTTGAATGCTGCTTACGTTAATTATTTTATGCATTTAACCATAAGTAAACGATTATCAAGTAGCTTAAATAATTTTGTTTATATATTATGTCAATACGAGCGAAGTTTAGTAACTAAAATAAAAGTCTAGTCGCCACAAACATTTCATAGCTAGTTTCATAGCTAATTGAAACGTCAAACGAAAACGAGTTGGTGTTCGGTGTGAACTTTTTTGACGAAAACTCGGTTTTCGGCTTGGTGTGAATAGGGTATTACAGTGTAGCTGTATTTTTAGCTTGCGCAAGAAGTCACGACTTTTATTTTTTTTGTCATAGATGCAGTTACTATAGAGATATTCAGAGAGATCGTACCTTAACCTTATACCTATAAAGGTTTGTGCAGTGGATATTTTTTCTCCAAGGGTGCCAACCTTAATGTATTAAAATAGGAACGATTTAGAAGTCGCTTATTATTTCGATATTGCTTTTGCAAAGTTTTATCCGCACGACTTTTTATTTAATTTATTCATAGTGAATCGTTGTGTGATATTTCCTTGGATTTGAACAAGCAGACAAATTTCCACTGGAGCGAGGGAGTGACAGTGTGACGATAACTAATGGCAATTGGTATATTTATTCTGGGTAATCACAGAATCCGTCGTATTCGGAATTTTACTACGAACCCCGAAAGAACTATTATCTACAGAATCCGTTGAACATTTTGGCTACGAATTTAATCCGTCGTAGTGAAAATGTTTGCTACGAATTTAATTTGTAACAAAAATTTCCACTACAACGGATTCTGTGATAGTTCTTTCGAAGTTCGTGGCAAAATTCCGAATACGACGGATTCTGTGATCACCCAGATTATCTTTTCGTGCTTGCATTATGACGAAAAGAAATTTTAACTTTTGTCTAAGGCCCTAGTTATAGCTATCATTGAAATGAATCATTGGAACAAATCAGTGGAATGGTGGTTTCATTTTTTTGACAAGTCGATTATAGCAATAATTGAAAAATTCCTGTCAGTGAAAGAACCTGTCAGTGACTTTTCAACAAACGAGTCTAGGTTTTAAGGTTAGAGTTGATCATTGAAAGCAAAACTGACAGCTGAGAATAGAAAGAGAATCGAACACATCAGTGAAACGATTGGGTTCCAAATTGGAGAAACGAGGATCAGCTGTTCATTGAAATCGATTTCGATCAGTGAAATAATAAAATTGAATTTAAAGAAGAGTTTTAGTCAGAATTCAGTAATTTATTTCGTAAAAAAATTCCACAATTGATTACCTTTATTTTGATACTAACTAAAGCCAATATTGTTTGATTAATCGTCTTAAAATTGGAAAACAAAATTTTCAATGATGCATTTCAATGATAGCTATAACTAGGGCCTAAAAGTAGACTATTTGTTTCCATTTTTATAGTTGCAGTTGCCTATAAGATTGGCTAAAATTGCAATAATGTGGTTCTTATTTTTAACTTTCTCGTATATGTGTATATGGCAACGAAAAGATATTGTTTTCGAATACAATTTCGAACTAGTCCGTCTGTCTGTCTCATAGGCATGCAGCCTTAATGTGTGGACGGTTTTGTTTCAAACTTCGTATTTAGAGATTGTGCGCCCACCGCTAGGAGGCGTTTTTTTTTTATTTATTTTACGAAATATTAAACAATATATGGCGTATTTTTTTTGAGAAGTGAGTATAACAAAACCAAAAGTAAGTATAACAAAACCAAAAGTGAGTATACAAGTTTTGCATGTAAAAGTAAAAGTGAGCTAGTTATAGACTCTCAAAACAATACGTCTATAGATTTTTTAGAAAACGGTTCTTACGATTTGAACCAAAATTGATTGCTGAGTTAATGTAGCCATGCCTAATGTGACTGCGTACCCAGTTTATCGCTGAAAAGTCCAACAACACTACTTTTGAAAACTTGATAGTAAACTCAGCTTTTCTCTAAAATGACTTCGTCCTTCGATCTCCACCACAATCGTTAATAATAATATGTACTTTAAAAACTGTATGTTCGTATCTCGAAAATGCCATTTTCGATTTGGATAAAAATGGAACTGTTAGGTAATGCTTATATCCTAAACCATACCTTGAACTCAGTGCTCAGCTAAACTGTTGAAGAACAGTGCTTTTCGAACCCATAATTTTACAAAAAAACGCTCTATCGATTTTGATCGAAATATATACTGTAGACGCTCGATATAGTGAACCTCTGTATAGTGAACCTCAAAAATTTTACACAGACTCTAAAAAGTGAACTATGGAAATTTCGATATAGTGAACTCAGACTTTTTTTCGTCGTTCGAAAAAGGTGCCAGTTTTGCAATGCGCCTGCCTGTCAACTATTTTTCAGAACGATTTACAATTCATTTGTGTGTTTTTCTGATATTTTTTAGTTATGAAACGCTTACAAGAAAAATCTGTGCAATTAAATTTAAAGAAGACACAAATGAAGGTTATTTTTCAAAAATTTAATTCATTCATTCTTTATTGGAAAAAATTATATTTATATCACATTAAGCTTTGGTAAACATTTAAAAACTCCCGCTCGAAATAGTGAACAATTTCGATATAGTGAACAGGCCTGGTTTTTATTAGTTCACTGAATCGAGCGTCTACTGTATGTACATAATTTAAGACAGCACAATCATTCTAAACAATATCACGTACTTCGCTTTTCCTCGGTTTAAAAAAAAATGTTCATAGGTACAAAATTTTTCTGCGATCATCCCATTTCAGTCAATATTAGAATTGTTTGAAGAAACTTTTTGCATCAACACATTTTTTTTTTTTTTGAAACCGAGCAAAAAAGTAAAAAAAAGTAGATTTTCACAGAAATTCAAAATTTTTAATGAGTGCTTAATGGGTTAAGGAAAGTTTTGTATCATTCAAACGGAATTTAAACGACCTTTTCATTGATGCTAAAATTTACATGAAGTGAGTTCAAATTATAAGTAGAATTAACTTTAGTTTTGTCAAAATACTTATGCCGACCGCAGTGTATGTTATTAAGACGACTTAGCCTGGTGTAAATTCGAGCTTGCAGTTTTAAAAGACTTGGTCTTGCTGCGAAAAATGGTGGAAATCTATTCAATAATACCTACTCTAACTTTTACTAACCAAAGCCGCTTAAGCAATTGTGTATCTTACCGTTTCTATTGTACCTACATTTTCGATTCAAGTGCCCATATACGAAGCCCTGACTGCCATTGAAGACAACAATTCCCGATTTGGATGAAATACTGTCTTAGAGAGAATGGTGCTGAGAAAGATTGCAGGTTGTATAGAGCATTTCCAAGACAGTATATTCCCTTTCCATTGTTTTCAGTTGGTGGAAGACCTAGTCGATAATGTTGAGGCTCATAATGTTAGCGTTGCTTTTCGTCCGTAAAGAAAATGAAAGAATCCTTCCTGATGGGTTGAAGGTTAGGAAAGAAGAGAAAGCTGCCATGAAGTGGGTACCTTTGAAAGTAAGAAGTAGGATTTGGGCGACGTTGAGTTCTCTCTAGGGTGTGGGGATGTGTCCGCAAATACGCAATAGTTTCCCCCTCTAAATGGCAGCATAGTCCAAGTGCCCTACTGGTTTCCTGATGCGACTGCTTTTGCGAACCGTGGATGAGTGGTTAGCACCTTCATCCTCACTACGCGTTTTTGTTAAGGTAGAAGGCGGCTGTATTGCTTGCTTACCAATGTGATTTGGCTCCCTATATTGATGGTGACAATTCGTTCACGGAACCGCCGCCTGCTGCTTGCCTCATCTGCAGATCTCCAGCTTTAATGCTTGCGTTGCGAACGAACCATTGCCTGCAGAACGAGAACTCGAAGAAGGGGGCTATCCCACTACATAAGGATCTCTTGGCACTTATCTTGCGGATCCACGCTGCACTTCAGTATCTGGTCTACATGCCTTCTCCAAAGACTTCCGTGAACATCGATGCAATAATGAAGCAGTCCGACTTTACTCACAATTTTCCCAAAAACCTATTCAATGAACTCAATGTCAAGCAGCTACTTCTCCGGACGGAGCGATCCATGCTTCGGTGGTTCGGTCATGTTAAACGCATGTCCCCGATCAGGATTCCACGACGTGCTATGGAATCCGTACCATCAGGCAGGCCTCCTCTAGGTAGACCAAGGATAAGATGCTTAGATCAAGGTCATAATCTCCCCTATACCCATATGGGGATTGCCCTTGACGATTTAGAGTCGATGGCGGAGAATCGATAGCTATTGAGGGTCCACTTGACCAACTTACACCCGCGACCCACTTAATGGACAAGCGGACCACTGAAAATTGATGAATGAATGAATAACCTGCTTGCGGTTCTTGCTGGTATAATTTCTTACTTCGCCCGGGTAGTGTTGTATTCCACTTGGATAAATGCCACTCAGCTTGTCCTTAATTTTGTCGATACTGTTTGAACGCACCAAATCCAATTTAATACGAATATCCGGCGCTACTCCGGTTATAGAGTTTGGGGTCTTTCCATAACGCATGAGGTAATTAGAAAGTTTATAGGAGATATTACTTGGATCTTCTGTCATTTTGGGGTGTTACGGAGATGTGAATTTATGGTTTATTCCGTTTCCTCTAATAAAGGCTCGTTTTCATTGACTAATGTCAATAATAGGCCATACCGAGCCAAAAAGGTCCCTTAAGATCTCAATGGTATTTGCTGCTCTCATATTGTTTGTTTGAAAAATTTCAGGTCACTTTGAATGCGCATCGACCACTATCAAAAAATGTTTTTTTTTTTTTAAAAACGGCCCCGCAAAATCTAATCTAATCTTATCTATGTATTGTGCACCCATTGGATTATCCCATGGAATGGATGCTGTGCCTTTTTCGACGATTGGTTCTGAACACTTCAAACATTTTCGTGCTAAGCCTTCGATGTCAACGTCAATATGATGCCACCAGACGTAACTTCGTGAATTAAAGATCTTTACCTTCGAAGCCAGGGTTGACTAATTTTTTTCAGTTAGTAAAAGTGATGGGTCACTGCTGGTCTCCTTTGCAATTTGTTTTTGGGTGACGGAAACAATCTCCATCGGTTGCATTTGATAGTATGTCAAGTTTTCCGCATCTTTTGGTTCGTTCAATTTTAGAGGTAAACGGGATAGCGCATCTGCGTTGCCATGATCACCCGTCGCCCGGTACACTATTTCGTATAACGCACTGTTTTATGTCCAGTTTGATATTGCTCTGTACTTCGTATTTGAATCGTCTCCAACCGATGTAAATGAGAGGAGGCGTTCTTTTTGAAAGGTTTATTTAGAGAAATTTCTAATCCAATTAGTGCATCCGTGTATCTATATTGATGTGTCATACCTACAATTCGTATAATGAATACAACATCACACTTCCAAGAAATCAGAAGAAAACGCACCAGCAAAGCCATCACAAAAACAAAATTATCCATACATCCATGCAGATGCAATGTAAATGGCATTGCGCTTGCGCTCCACCCGAAAGGATGAATAAAATCGAAATAATTAATGAACCACGGTACACACACCGGACAGGTATCAGCAGCAGTCTTTGTCTTGCGGCTCCCTCCCGTCATCCACATTTGCAATCCTTCAACATTTCGTTGTTCTTTCCATTAATTCTGCTGACTTGATATGTACCTACACCTTTCACAGGCTTCCTCGCACCCGAATTCTGTTTTGGGGCCAAATCTATGGCACCAGTGATTATTTCGGTCATCTCTCGTCCTGCCAAATCCAAAGTCCGTATAGTCAAAACTCATTTAGATACCTTCCACTATTTCAACTTCAATAAGCGTCGACACGACGCGACGGACGTCCTCGGTCCTCCCCAGCAGAGCTGTGTATAAGGGGGGAAAACAAAAACGAAAAGAATCGTAACATTAGACTTTGGAGCCTGTTCGGAAATGAATCTCACTTTTTGGCAATCCCACCTTCCACAGAGGACCTCACTCACCGGTCGCGTCGGGATGAGGCTGTGAAAACACTTGAATTCTTCTTGCATGATGAGTCTGCAAACTGCAAGCAACGTCTCCCTGCAGCAGGTACAAAGCAAAGCCCGAGTGTTAAAGAATTTGATTTATTTATCTTTTTTGCACGTCAACCTCTCTGCGCACCAGTAAAAAGTAGAAACACTTAAAAAACAACAACACCAGATACCTACACTCGTGTTACGGTGCATGAGTAAGTGCAAAGCATTAAAGCACTTCGCCCCAAAAGCCAGCCCCAACAGCAACATGGTCATACGAGCGCAGAGGGGGCGCTCTAAGGTAAAGACTTCCACTTTATTTTGTGAGTTTTAAGCCTCTTTAGAGATGGTTCTCTTAATGGCCTGCGACCGACGCGAAGCGATGGCCCAAACGGCCAGCGCTACGGAAGGCAGCGGCAGGTACGTACGACAACTATAAGCTGAGTAGTTGAGCTGCACTCAGACACGGCAATATTGTTGCATATTTATTTTTGAGGACAAGTTCAAGGATTTCTTTATTTTTTTTTTGCACGTTAATCGCAGTGTGACCATTACCCAGGTAGATCTCCTCAGCGCGCTGCATCTGTGTATGACTTTTGTTGTGCGAACAATTCAAGCGGCAAACCCAACGTCGCGTCGCCATCTGATGGTGGGATCTGGAGAATCATCGCGGATAATTGTTTCGATGGAATGAAATGAATTGAAGTTATTCCAGCTTGATCTGTATCTGGTGTACTTTATGTGAGGTTTTTCGGGATTTCTTGCGTCCGTCTTGGAGACTTTTGCACTTCCGAGCAAAAATTAATTGCATGCATAAAAAATGCGGGTAATAAAAAAATTTTTATCACCCACGTTGTGGCGGGTAGAGCAGGATTTTTCTGTGGATGGCGCTGAGCGGAATGGTTTCTTGGAAATACATGGTCTTCTTCGGTTGAAGGTTCGTTCGTGTTGGGCCGTGTTTGACGGGTTTTCGGTTTCGGCTTATCTGCACCAAGCCACCAAGTGATTCTGGTATGTTGCTACATGTACAAATGCACTTATGTTTATGTTTGTCGGCGAAATATGTTCGTGATTTGCGTGCTGTTATAAGATTCAGATCCGTCCAAATAAATTTGCAAGTGTCCAAGAGTGTGCCAAATTCTTGGTCAAGTTTTGAATTTCTTCGTTACAATTTTTACCAATCAGATATAAATACTACAAAGCAAGTTATGAAACCCAAGCTATGAAATCCAAGGACTCTAAGATGTGATGAGCGTTGTTGATATATTGTAAAAGTCATCAGGTCATCACCCTATTGGAAGATGCTAGACTAATTGTTGCTGTCAATTCTACTTTGACATTTCTAAAGTCTCTCTAGCCTGGCGAGGTCTCAGGCTAGAGACCAGGGGCTATCGACAAAACTGATTGCCTTAGACCTTTATACGTGATGAAGAGCCACATCCTGCACGAGGTGCCACTGCTTTAAACGAAATATAACGGATCTAGAGGGGAATAACTCGATAAAACCCGTAATCCTGGGTGAACAACCGTGCCCATGGGATGTATGGCACCATGTTATGTGTCTTCTAGCGGTGAACCCTAGATACCTGGGGACCTCTAGTTTCAATTTCAATTCCCCTTACCTGCATACAGGGTGTGAGTACAGGCGGACATCTACTTCCCCCTTACTCGTGGGACCCACAAATTCAATAAAAAATAAACAAACTCAAAAAGCGAAGAGTGCGGACCGACCAGGCACTCCTAGCTTAATAAAAACTGATCGGAAAAACGAAGAAGGAGTGGAAGATGCGCTTCTACCCTTCTCGGATGGAGAAAGCGTCGTAGCAATTGACGCAAATCGGGAAAAACTCCTTCTGGATTCTAGCGACATTTGCTCCGTCGCTGGCTCATCCTTTTCCTGCTGCTCCACCAGCTCAAGGCGCGCAAAGAACTGCAAGCTGACAGTTAAAAGGCTGGGGATGAAAAAGTGGGAGGAGCTGTCCGAAGGTGATAGGAAAAGACTCCACAACGCACGGGCCTACCTTCAGGAGCAGTCCTTATCGGAGGACATTCCAATGGAATGCACCCAGACATCGTCTGCACCCGCAGGTAGCCTGAGCGCAAGTACACTGATGGGACCACCTAAATCCTTGACAAGCCTTCGGCAGTCAGGGCCAACGGTGGCCGCTTCAGCTTACGTAGGGTCTTCAAGCCTCTCAGCGGCAACGCAGAAGCCGACCGAGGATTCATCCTCCTCAACGACGATCGGGGCAGTCCCGCAGTTGAGTGAGAGTGGATCTAAGGAAGACAGTAAGGTGGCAACGAACAAACCGACAGAGACAAGCCGCAGCTACTCTCTGGAGGAGAAGTCATCGCCACCTACTACGTCAGGCTATAGCAGCCCTGCAGACAATGGGAATTCTACCAAATGCAGCCGCTTGGTCCCCACCTCAGTGGATGAGAGGCTTCGGCCAGCAGCCGACTCGAAATCATCCGATTCTGAGCCGGTTGCAAGCTGCTCCAAACCCCCAAATGTACGCGACCGACAGGCGAAAGGCACTGGTGGGGAGCTGGACGCAGGAGGGAAAGCCGTTTGCCATCCACCTCAGCTGCAAACAGACCCAAACCACTCCCAACCGTACAGGAGAAGGGCAATAAGCCTAAACCCAGTGCGATTGGGATGAAGCCTAACGCACGCAAAGATTGCAGGAGACGCACGGCAGGGACCACGCAATTGGGCATTAATCGGCATTTACAGAGAATTTTGGTAAAATACTGTAAAATGTTTCCTTACAAAGTGCAGGCAGTGCATCAGTTGTTAGGTGTTAAATGCAAAGCGCGTGTTAACTACGCTCAAGCCATCCTCAATGTCAACCACGAGGGAAACAACTTTTCACCGAAAATCATCATGAGCGATGAGGAGCATTACCATTATAGCTTCTGGCGCACCGAGTATCCGCGTGAAACCTACGAAAAAGCCATTACACCCGGACCCGCTCAAAGTTACTGCATGGTGCGCGCTGTTTACGCTGGATGGGCCATCGGGCCTTATTTCTTTCGCGGGCCAAATGGCTAGTGTGTTATGCTCAACGACTTTCTCCTTCCTTAATTAGATAAACTGAGACTGTAAAACATGATGATCCAATAGGATGGAGCAACGGCACACGAACCACAACCGAAATTCGAAGGGTGGGATATCCGGGTCGCCTAAACTCTCGTTTTTGCTATTTGGAGTGTTTGAAGTCACGAGTCTATAACAAAAAGCCTCAGACTTTCGAAGCCCTCAAAGATAATATCACTGTCAAGAATGCGAACACAAATCGGCGGAAGTTCTGACAAGAGTGATGGAAAATGACATAAATCGGGTCAGAATAATCATCGACTCAGGCCACTTAGCCGGTATCATTTTCTTGACTTAATGAAAAAAAAAAAATTAAAAGATCGAGTAAACATAATCCAAAAGCAGAACCAACGTTTTTCATTCATAAAAAAAAATGCCGGCTAATGAACATCGGTTGACAATTTTTGCGCCACCTTGTATTGTATCTATATGTGCAGATGTAGTCTGTAAAAGGAGTTCGGGAGAACAAATTTGACATCTGATTTAATTGACATCACTGTTGCCTTTATTTCTTGCCTTGCCTGTCTTTTCGTCCTCATTCTCTGAGCAATCTCACTACAGGTTACTTCTGCGGACGATATTATACTTCAGAGAAGAGGAAGACTGGCAAATTCGTAAAAACTTTTAACATATTCACGAAATTGCACTTTCAAAGCTTATATGTAGATCTGTAGACCTGGACTTTTCATAAAAATATCACATCGGTTTACAAATGCGGAGGTTTAACAATAAATTCTTAACCACAACAACAACAGCGATCGCCACTGACCTATCGGAGACCGTGCAGTCAGATTCTGCCGTTGCAATGATGGCGAGGTCTCAGTCTAGAGACCGGGGGCTATCGACAAAACTGATTGCCTAAGACCGCTATATATGTTATATATGTTTTAGAACAAGCTGATCCCTCTGTGCACATCCCGCCTTGCACCCTCAAGCTTGAAGCAGGGAGGAAAGCCACAAGTGAGGCGAACGCAAGATGGGCCACCTTAAACACTTGTATTACCACAAGAATGCTATGGCCGTCCTTCAATGAATCCAAAACCGAGAAGATAATGCGGAAGGATAGGAAATCCCTGTCCACTCTCGTAGGTATCATAACAGGACACAACACCCTGCGGTACCATATGAAGAAAATGGGCTTAACGGAAGAAGAACTTTGCAGAGGCTGCGGTGATAAGGAAGCTCTTGAGGATACAACCCACTTCCTATGTCACTGCCCAAGTCTCCAACACACCAGGTACAAATTCCTAGGGAGTCACTTTTTCAACGACCTAGACGAGCTTTCCAGCACATCAATAGACAAGGTAATGAACTTCGTCAAATCAACAAAATGGTTTGTATTTGTATATGTAGCAAAGTAAGTAATTTGAATACAGGGTTATAATGGGTAAGGGATAACCTCTTTCCCCCTATGGGAATCACAATGGGTCAGTATTGACCTGAGTGTGGCACGGAGAAAATCCTCGCCAGGCCACAAACCTAACCTAACCTAACCTAATGATGTAAATTTAACTGAAAAAGAAACACTCTTTCGCTATTTATGAACCTGTCCATCATTTGCTAGAACCCTATAGTAGGCTTTATGAAAACCCTTCTTCTACTCGCTTGAGGAAGTCTTGAAGATCCTGAACTAATAAATACAGATTCCACAAATTGCGTTTAAACTCTCCTCTTCAAAAAATTTCAAGAATTCCCTACATTGGGAGCCAGTATTCATAGACTAAACCGCAATGTTCCGATATTATTTGAGAAAACTTCCAGTCTATAAACGATAAGGATCGAGGCAATTAAAATATCTGGAAACCATTTGGCACAACTCTGTAAGCAGCTAAATACCCTCAGTTAAGTTGTCATTGCATTCAAATCAGTCTTGCATTGCTTCAGCTTTTTGCTAACACTCAGTTCTAGTAACAAAATCTAATGATATGGTGTGTTTCTGGATATAGGCACCTTAGGCCCAATACACACGAAGCAACAGGGAAAAAACTAAACCGGTTGGCAACTCAGGTTGGAGACCAGTTACGGACTCAGCGGTGACTTGACTCCACACACGAGGAAACTCATCACCAATCAAAATGTCTAGTTCAGTTCATGCTTTTCAACCTCCCCCACCAGCAACAGGTTGGTCTGTTGTTTGCTCATCTTCGACAAACTAGAAACTGAAATCAGTAGGCAATCCGAAATGCAAATCAACAGACGACTGATTACAAACTGAACTTTTTTTTTCAACCCAGTAGCGTCGTGTTCGTGTGCGTCGTCCCATTGGATTACACATGTTATGACTCAAAGCAAACTAATTGCCAACTCGCATCGCTGATCATTTTTTGTTGGATTGGCCTTAAGCCCCGGTGCACACATGCGTCATTTTAACGCGCGGTGTCGCAGCGTCATCTTGTGGGAAAAAAGACTAGCAGGGGTCTGTACCACGAAACAACAAGCATTTGTGGAATGGGAACATTTTAACATATTGCTCCGATAAATTGCTACTGTTTAACAATACTTGTTGTTTCGTGGTACTGGCCCCAGGTTTCCTCGAGTTTGTTTGTTATTGAGCAGTGCACACATGCGTCATTTTGCCGCTAAGACGCAAAGGCGGTGCCGCTGCGGTAACGCGCGTTAAAAAACACAAGTGTGCACAAAGACTAAAGGTAATGAGAATGTGAATAAACTTGTCAGTAAGAGATTTTGAAACATCAAGTAACAAAGAACAGGAACAGAAACAGAATATTTTTTTTTTAAGCAACAGAATTTAGCGACAGAAAAATGGCTATTTGACGACAAACCAAAGCTATTTGTACTGTTTCTATTGCTGTCGGCGACAGAAATTCCAATATATCGTGGGAGGGCGGTTTTTTTTGTTTGCATTTGTCATCTGGCTGCCTGCTTTAGGTAGTTTGAGTTCCAATTCGACTACTAAACAAAAAAAAATGGTCTTAGTGGACATAATTTAATTTGACATGATAGCGTTTGACAGAATAGACGGCAGCCATGTTTGTCTGGATCTGTTTCAGTTTTGCGTAGCTGAGCGAGGAACGTAAACAGAACCAAGATTTACCACGGAACGAAGAAGTTTTCTGTTTCTGTTCCTTGTCACTTGATGCCTTAGGTAAGTAGTAAACTCTGTCTAAAAGGCCGGGGATAGAAAGAAAAGTTTTTTTTCATATTGGGAGAGCTACCCACACCAAATGACAAACCAAGCCTTTCAATCAACGAGCAGCAAAGTCAAGAAATCCGTGAAGTTATGTTATGATATCAACAATTTAGTAAATTATCTTAGAGGTGAAAAGGGTTTAGTATATCAAATAAATAAAATAAAATCAGCCGACAATGTCTAGAAGATGTACCTAAACCTACAATACCTACTGTGTGAATGCCTTAACTTTTCTGAGATTAGAACATTAATCTTCATTCATTCATTCATTCATTCATTCATTTTCAATGGTCCGCTTGTCCATTAAGTGGGTCGCGGGTGTAGGTTACTCAAGTGGACCCTCCATAGCTCTCGATCCTCCGCCATCGACTCTAAATCATCAAGGGCAATCCCCATACGGGTAGAGGAGAGATTATGAATTTGATCTAACCATCTCATCCTGGGTCTACCTAGGGGACGCCTGCCCGATGGTACGGATTCCATAGCACGTCGTGGAATCCTGGTCGGGGACATGCGTTTAACATGACCAAACCACCGAAGCATGGATCGCTCCGTCCGGAGAAGTAGCTGCTCGACATTGAGTCTCTCACGTATTCTGGTATTTCTGATGCGATCTCTACGGGTCACACCAGCAATACTACGGAGAAATCTCATTTCGGCAGCTTGTATTCGCGATCTTATTCTTTCGGTCATTACCCAAACCTCATGACCATAGGTAAGAGTTGGAACAAACACCGAATTAAAGACTGACAACTTAGCTTTAACACCAAGTTCAGTCCTCCTGATAACAGAATGACCAAGCTGTCTCAAAATCGATCCAGCCTGACCAATCCTACAGGAAAACTCGGCATTGCTCCTTCCATCACTCGTGAATAAGACCCCGAGATACTTAAACTTCTCCACCTGTTTCAATGAGACTCCACTAACATGCAGAGTGCATTGAACAGGCGTTCTGGAGACGACCATCACTTCAGATTTGTTCACATTTACTTTCATCTCAGCTTCAACACAAACGGCTACAAACCGATCGAGTGCGCGCTGAAGTTCAGTCTGAGAGGACCCAAGGATGACCAAGTCATCAGCGAAGAGCAAATGACTTATCCTCAGATCTCCCAATTCGAAACGTTCTTCGCCAAGACTGCGCTGTAACATCCAGTCCATATAAGTAATGAAAAGGAGAGGCGACAAGACGCACCCCTGGCGAAGTCCAACGCCCACGGTGAAAGGTATTGATTTAACGCCGTTTACCCGAACACAGCTTTTACAGTTTGTGTAAAGAGATTGAATGGCTCTCAAGAGAGAACCATCAATTCCATACTGCTGTAATACACTCCAGAGTTTCCCTCGAGGGACTCGGTCATATGCTTTCTCCAAATCTACGAAGCAAGCGTAAACAGGTGTAGCATACTCCCAAGCCTTCTCAAGTACCATTCTGAGAGTGAATAACTGGTCGGTTGTGCTTCTGCCGGGACGAAAGCCGCACTGCTCATCTCCTAATCGTGCCTCGACCACAGCTCTGCAACGCGTTTCCAGCACCTTGGCAAAGACTTTTCCGGGGAGACTTAAAAGTGATATACCCCTGTAATTGGAGCAATCCCTTTTATCCCCTTTCTTGAAAAGGGGCACATTCACCCCAATCTGCCAATCGCTGGGTGTTTCGCCGCATTCCCAGGCCACTTTAATGACACGAGAGAGCCATTTGACTCCCTCTTCACCTAAGGCCTTTAGCATTTCTGGCCGGATTTCATCCACTCCGGCAGATTTGCCAGCTTTTAGCGATTTGATCGCAAAAGTGACTTCCTCTACCGTGGGACTATTTTCCGCCCTGCTTAAGGCGATAGATGTGTCATCCTCGATGCCCTGGATTGGATTGAGCAATTCGGAAAAGTGCTCGCTCCATCTGCGCAAGATGTCCTCCTCATTAGAAAGAAGTGTACCATCTTTGGATTTGACTCCTTCGATAATGTTCCACTTCCTTCCTCTAAGACGGCGGATGGTCTGCCAGAACACCTTGCTTGCAGATCTGTGATCGCGGTCCAATTTTTCGCCGAACTCCTTCCAAGAATGTTCTTTGGCTGCTTTAACAGCCAATTTGCAAGTTCTTCGCGCCTCAATGCACCGGTTTCGAGAAGGAGAGCCCCCCAAGTGAATCCACACCTTGAAAGCCTTCTTCTTCTCTCTGATGGCTTCTTGAACTCCGGGCGTTTTAAACCACGCAGTTCTTTTCTCACCACCAGCCGCCACACCGAGCCGCTTCACTCCGCAAACATGCCCTGCAGAGGCAATAACTGCTGTTGAAAACAACTGCCATTCTTCCCCTACATTCAATGGAACATTTGGAATTTGTTCAAACCTTTCAGATACCTGCCGTGCAAATTCCTCCCGTATCTCGTCGTTCTGTAGCCCCTCCCACCGTATGCGCGTAACCATTCTTGGTTTACGCTTTGGCAGGATAGGTATTTGATCGTTGAGATACAATTTGCACAACACCAGGTGGTGATCAGTTGACAGTTCAGCCCCTCTCAACACACGAACATCACAAACCATCCTTTTAATACACGATGGTACCACAAAGAAATCTATCAGCGATTTCTGCTGAAGACTTCGACGGTACCATGTGTATTTATGGATATCTTTGTGTGGAAAGAAAGTGTTCATAATGGACATTCCATTTGAACAACAAAAGTCCAACAACTTCTCTCCGTTCGCGTTCTGATCGGGGTCACCGTGTTTCCCAATCGCGCTGCCCCATGTCGAGAAATCCGCACCCACGTGAGCATTGAAATCACCCATCAGGATATAAGAATCCATATCTGCAACCTTTTCAAGGGCTGCATCAACTTCATCTAAGAAAGCTGCGTACCCTGACTCCAGATTCGGTGCATACACCTGCACTAGAGCCAGAGTTGATCTTTCAAGCTTAAGCTTTAAGATCGCAACTCTCCCTCCTAACGGAATCCACTCCAATACTCTGCCTGACAGCCTGGGACTTGTGAGTATCCCCACTCCCGCCTGAGCAGACATTGAAGGTGCTACTCCCGACATGAAGAGTTTCCACCCATCTGCAAGGTCCAGAGTTCTAGAACCCCTTTGCTTTGTTGAGGAAACACCAACTATATCGAGTCGATATTTAACAGCCTCCCCAACAAGCTCCAGGTCTTTTCCCGTGAGCGAAGAGATGTTCCACGTGCCTATCCTAAGTCAATGCCGTTGTCGAGTAACCGTATGTCCACTTATGCCCCTATTGGTGCATAGCGCATCCACCCTCTGACCCCCATAATGGTTTGCGAGACCATTGACATGAAGCTCGTAGCCGTTTCGGGTTAAACCCGGCCGACTGCCGAGCGTGACAAGCCGACCACCAGACGCTCGCAAACTGCCACCCTTCAGGCCTGGCTCCAAAGGGCGCCCTATTTTGACAGGCTTGGCAATATCCGAGGCTCGCTTTCTTCGCTTTGTCATCATTGGGTGTGTGCTTCGTTAGCCATGTCTAGGTGAACCTAGACATGTTGCCCGCCCCCCACCACGGGGAGGTCAGCTACATTAATCTTCGACGAACAATATTGGTCCACGAAGAATTCAAAAATTTAGAATTAAAGGAATCAGTACCAGTTTCAGTAGTCTAAAATATCTTCTTTGGTATGTCTATTTGAGGTTGACCTGCTTTTCATCATCTCTGGTCGTCAGAAGCAATAGACAGACCAGGGAAAGATGGAATGCGAGGCTGATTCGAAATGCCTCAAAGCCTATTTTCGCAGTATTGAAATAAATTGAAGAAGTTGATGTATTGAAGTATTGAAGAGTTTTTCCTTAAATACAAATAAACCAAGATACAAATACTACAGATAGCGCAATGGTGATGTTCAGTTTCTTTCGTTCTGCGTACCTACGTCATTTGAGCGCAGAATGTATTTTGACAGGTATAGATAATGGTGAGAGTGTTAGAAAGTGAAGTTTTGTTTTCATTCGCTTTGTGTTAATTATGAATGGATTTGCAGAAAATGCTTAATTTGTTTTATTCGTAATCATGCGATAAATATTTTGTTAAAGTTTTGTTGTGATTCAAGAAGTGTTTCAGCATTATTTTGGAAACGAAACAAGATGATATTTTTTTCATTTTGTATGCAAAATAGTTTTAAGTCATGGCCATTGACGGCATTTCCTCTTTTAGGAAATGCAGACTACAAACTCAAAACTCTTGCAGTCTTTGGGTTTAATGGGAGTTCGAAAATGAGTGCAGTTTTGGGTTTAGTACAGCACAGTTTTTTGTTTTGAGAAGCTTTAAAAACTGGTGTCCAATGTTTTTTTTTTCTGTATTGGCATCACACACACACTCAAACACAGAACATTTAAATTTTAATAAATGTTTATATTTAATTATTTTGTTTAATATTATTTGGAGCAATTAAAGCAATCGACTACTAAAATCGTGACAAGACTAATGTGTTTGTTTCTTTAGGAAAACCTTGACGTTCTTGGACTGGAAGTAGACAAACTAACCCGAAAGCTAGCCCAAATAAAGTCATAGCGTTTTTAGCTCTTCGATATTAAGAAGAATAAAAGCAACAAAATGTAGAACTAATTGAACCTTGTTATTTATTTAACTACTCTCATTTACAAACGATTCTCGTATAACTTGGGACTTGCGGGTGCGCTCAGCTCTAGTGTTGGTTTCTCAACCTCCTCCTCAGCCAGGCGCGCAAGTTTACTTTGGTCTTAAACTTTACCTCCATCTTGGGATTTGAGACACCGGTCTCATCAGTAATTTATTCTCGCAACAATAGTGGGAAATCGATTTCACGTGGAAGGGCCTCTTCCTGGTTCTGCTTTTAGAGTACATATTCATATTCCGCTTAATCGTCTTTGGGAATAAGCCGATAATCAGCCTTGTATGTGGTACTAAAGAAAAGTACTGGTTTGAGTTGGATATCTCCGCGGAATGTGCGCTCTATGATGACGCGAACTTCCTCAAATGTTTATCTCATTAGAAAAAGCAGAGAGATGTTATTTTGAATGGCTTACTTCGTTTGGAACAGCTCCGACGTTAGGAATTCCCATGAACGATGGTTCAGAACAGCGCTCAAACATGCTGCGCACAACGACACGACCGACAAAAATGTTTTTCAAATTGCCGAGAATTTCCCACACGATTTTGCCACGGAAATCAAGACATAATACGGGAAAACTGCACATTTTACTATTCTAAGCGTAGGGTAATTAATTAATTCATCAAATTAAGTATTAAGAAAGCAAATTTTAATAGTGTTTAAATAACGAAATTTTCAATTCCAAACTTTTTGCCGCGAACGAAAACACCCTTTGTTTGGAATTGAAATTGGATATTTCGTTATTTAAACTCGTTTAAAATTTGTTTTATTAATACAATTTGATGGATTACTTACTTATGCTACACTTGGAATAGTAAAATTTGCTGTTTTTTCTTTATGAATACCTCCAAACTATTTAATTCGAATTGTCCACTGATATTTTTTTTTTAATTAAAATTGGTCTGTCATTCTGTCAATGTCAATTTTTCTATCAAATTGATGCGTTGCCAACTCATGTTTTCATTCTTCGATGTTCGTTTTTTTCGGCAATCCTTGATAGTGACGCTGATAGGGACGAAAGAAACGCAGCTATAGTAATTAAGACGGCTCTCAGATTGAGGCAACAAGCAATAAGCAACTATAGTTGCTATAGCAACCACCAATAAGCAATCAGCAACATTTTTCGTTCGAGCGATATTTAGTTGCTTTGATCCTTTGATGTGAGACGTCTAATTTAATTCAAAGTAAAATAATTGTGAGCGATAATTTTGCGTGTTTCCTATTGCCAGTTGCTTATTGAATGTTGCCTCAATGTGAGAGCCGACTAAATCATGCGAATAAACTATCTGCTACATCTCGACGCAGCAGTTGGTGTAACCTTGTCTAAACTGGAGGTTAAAATTCTGACAGCTATAACATTGTCTTAAATAGTGGTTATAGTGCTTCTCAGATCGATAAAAAAAAGTCTCAGAAACATTGCTTAAAAAATGATTCTGAAATGTTTTCCTATGCCCAGTTTGCCATTTGCTTCAGAAACCTTTTTGATATGCATTTTTATCCCCTTTTATTTTTTAACCTACATATTTATTCACGAAAACAAAAACAAAAAGAGCAGTTAGCAAATAATCGGTAGATACCTACTTTACACTGTTACAAATGGCATTGCCAATTTTACAAGGCTATAGTAACACATACCAACCATGATATCGATGAATTCAATGTTTCGAGCGCTATTCTAAAAAATGCCATAGAGCACAATAACCCGGATTAATAATCAGATATGAAACTGTCATAAACATTGCAATCAACTTGACTCGTTCAACTTCTTGACTTGGCTAATTGCTCTTGTACAAGTTCAATACTTATCGGGGAAGGTAAAAGCCATAAAAAACGGTCAATTGAGATTTGCCTGCACCCTCGTTATAGCCACAATCATACTCTATCTCATTGCCAACTAGGAGGTAACCTCAATCAAGGCACCTCCCTCCCCCCCTCCCCCAGAACCCAACGCTTGTTGAGAGGTAAAGCAATCTTTTTTAAAAAAAAAAAAACAATAATTATAATAATGCAAATCCATTACATTTAAATTAATGTTTCCAGTCATTAAATCCGGATTCAAGTCTTCTTCGTTGCCTGCCTAAATGTTTCGTATATATGCCTCTTTGCATCTTCCATGTGTCAATTATTAATTCATTTCATCTCGGCCAGAGTTTACCTGCTAAACCTTATTACAAAAGGCAGAATAATTACAATGCACTACAACAAAAAAAAAATGCGCAATGACGTTAAAATCATTTTTAACCTCACTACACTACACCAGAGACGGACAGGACAGGGAGGACACCAACTCAAAATCTCAAGCACCAAAAACGATCATGAAAAAGAAGAAACACTGAAAATTTAATACAACAAAAAGACACAGACACACGCACACACACGATATCCCTTAGTCATAAATGCCAAGCGAAATAAAATCCAATTTATTAAGCATTATTAAGTGCGACGACCGGGTACGAATGCATTTATATCTGTTACATGCCCCCCGCATCACAAGCTCAAGTATATCCGTTGTACTTGTGTATATATCCCCAGACCAGACGGTATGCAGATATACCTGAGAAATAATGAATGTGCAAGCACAAAACAAGAAAGAGACTCAAAAACTTCTTAACAAGATACAAAGATACATTCTTTGCGCCAGCCACAGCCAACACCAGCACTGGATATTGCAGTTTCGGATTCGGCAAACACACAATGGCCATTGGCCAGCTGTAGCGTTAAATATTCGCCTTTGCGCATGCGCACTTAAAAGTTATTTTTCAATCAATAAAGAAACATAATAAAACCATTAAATGGTTAATGCAATTCCAAAGTGAATGTGTCTGTCATGATTTTCGACGAAAACGCCAACAAAAGGAAGGGAATCACTTACCCCCGAGGAGCACCCGCACCCGCACCCTAACATGGGAAGCCACCATGGAGCAGCCACATCACTCCAACTCCACCCAAGGAAGTACGTACTCGTATGTGATTATGTGTGTTTCTGGGGAGCGAAATATCTTAAAGCGACCACAAGAATACACTTTCGCATCATGGAGATATGTCGGTACAGTGCAATGAATCTGTGGGACTGAGTGCAGTACAGTGAGGCAAACAAAAAATTTATGATTTATATCTAGGTATAAGTTTTTAACCGCACATATAACTGGTAAAAACTTCTTGTTTTATTAAGAAGGATAAACCTTCAATTTCCTTCCGAAAAAAGACATCAGCGTCTGACCGGTCGGTAACACTGGCAGCCCAATTTCCCCAGTATATTTTCGATGGTTTGAAAAAGTGAGGTTATAACGATATGTTTTAGATTTTACTATTTTCATCTTAACCTATCTTAAATGCGAGTTATAGCAAAATAATCAAAAAAACTTTGTGCCTGTCTGTCTATGTAGTGCCCGGAGATGACATTACCGACTTTCGATATACTAGATCTTTTAAGTCGCAGGAGCTCCTTGGATCGTTTTGTATCCATAAGTATCGTAGTACCTATCCTACAAGTTTCCATATGTGGCCTGCTTTGCCTGCTGGTGGATACACTTTGTGCAGACTTATAATACTATCCATGCCAGAGGAGCCTAGCCTGGCCAGAAACCAAGCAGAGGGTGAGGTTGTACTGTCCAGTACCGGGTATCTTCCATGGCTTTAGAACTTGTTTCGCTGGATATTAGGGATTTGATTGCAGATTGGCTATCAGTGCATATGACGATATCCCTTTGTGAAACCGAATTAATCGACAGCCCCGCTTTAGCTTGAGCCGTGATTTCAGCTTGAAAGACACTGCAGTGTCCCGGAAGGCAGAAAGAGCGCCCCAGATTTAGTTCTTCTGAAAAGACCATGGAACTCACTCTCTGACATTGATCCGTCGTGTTGAACATTTCTTGAATCGCATTTGGTTCCTCTCCGGTATTTTGTGTGTCAAGCCTTTTTCAAAGTTGATTTCCGTAGGCAAGTGGATAGTCTATAGAAAGATGTTGGCATGTCCAGTTGGTTGTCCTCTCCAGTCCCTTCCTTACCTTTAAGCATAATGACAAACTTTTGTCGAGTTTGCAATTTTAATGCAAGTGTTTTAAAGTGGAACAGATGAAAGAATATTGAAACAGAATTTTAAAATACTCGAGGCTTGGAGTCTTTAACTTTAAACCGTTTATGGTTAATTGGTAAAATTTGTAATTTTTAGATTCATCACTTCAGGCTTCCCTATCCGTATGGGAATAATCAAATCCGCTTTTTTACATTTTCAGAATTTATACCATAATCTCAAGTAACTTAAGTCTGATGATGAATTGGATTACATTTGTTTTTCCTTGGAGACCTAGTCTGAATTCCTTTACGTAATTGAACTTCCCCGCTTATTGAACAATAAAAAAAGGAAGCAAACAGGGAAGCCACTTGCGGGTATAAGCTACCACGGCATATAAAGGTTGTCCCGCAATTCACACAAAATTTTAAATTTGCGCCATTTAATAGTAGATACAGTGATGCCAATGGCAGTGATGCCAGTTGACAGTTCGGGGTTAGTAAAAATGGAGCCATATAATAAAAGAACAAAGCATTTTCATTGTTCAGCCATATTTTAAAAATAAGTTGTTTTAAAATCTGTCAACTACAGTCGCCGCAATTTTCGAACAAAATTCTGGTCGTCATAGTGATTTAAAACCATCAACTGTAAAGAGAATAATTGAAAAATTCAGGGAGACAGCATCAGTTAGTGATCTTAAACTTTGTGGGTGTTCTGTCACAAGTCATTCAACAGAAAACATCGAATCGAAGTAGTTCGCGAGAGTATTGCTGACAGTCAAAGAACATCAATTCGGCGCCGTAGTAAAGAATTGGGAATTTCGAAAAGCGCTCTACAGCGAATCCTCATGAAACACTTGAAACTTCATGCTTACAAAGTTTAATTGACTCAAGAACTGAAGAAGAGATTTCGTTGAATGGATTTTGGAAAAACAACAAATTAATGCTGATTTTTCGAACAAAATCGCATCTTCAGTGATGAAGCTCATTTTCATCTTGATGGCTTCGTTAATCGTCAAAATTGTCGCACTTGGGTTCTTTCAAAATTACATTGGACGTGAATTATGGGAAACCCCATATTCAGCATTGATATGGATCTGTATACAACTGGAAAATATATTTCTAGCCACTTATACTTTACCAAAATAACAGACAGCATTAACAGACCTATTAACTTAAAAATATATCAGGTATCACGAGGGTTTCAGTAATTCCTAATTTTGAAACGAAGCTATATCTTTAAAAAAAATTTTTTTGCTCTTTCAGCTTAAATTATTTCGATTTTGAAAAATAATGAAATGAACGATCTAAAAGGATTTTTACTGTCAAAACTTACATTTGGGACTAGGCTTGCCACCTTCTGGAAAATCTCGTGGAGGACTTAAAAAAATGTTTAAACCCAAAATGCGTATACATATTGTCCAATCATTACTCAATAAATACTAATAAAATAACAATTTAAGCTTAGTACGCTGCTCGAGCTAAATTTTAGCTCCCATACAAAATTCTCTCCAAAATTTAAGCAAATCTATTTAGCCGAGCGGTACCCTACTTCAGCTAAAAAATCAAATTTTTATTTCAGACTGTACTTCATATATCTCTGTCAAAATTTAGCACGGTGCCCATTAGTGGGTTCGGCATATTTTCTCAACCTTAATTTTGACAGATCATTGTACCAAGCACTCTACTACACTACCTCTTTTCGACATCATTTCGCAGTAGCAGCGCTGTCACATGACAGCGACCAACTACCTACGAACGAATATTCACAAGTTTTGACAGTCCGTTCACAGGAACACTTTTCTAGATCGCGGCAGTTCGCGAATTTCAGCCATCACGTTCTACCCGCAATGTCTAATTTGAGGTTAAGTTCGAACGAATGTTTATTCGCTAGTTTGTGGAACGCGAATTAAAAGATGTGGATTGCGAATAAACTTTTACAATTCGGGCCAAGTGTGGTTTCGTTCGCGACAAAGAGTTTGGAATTTAAAGTTTCATTATTTAAACTGTTTATAAACTTGTTTTTTTTTTTTTTTTATAACACTTTTCGATGGAAAAATTAATTATCCTCCTATTGGAATAATAAAATGTGCAATTTTCTGTTTATAAATGCATAAAGAGTAGTTTGTTCGCATTTCATCAATTCGTTCTTTCGCTCTCATGTGAATGGTCTTTAAGGCTTTAATGGTCAATGCGGATGCAGAGAGCAGAGGTCAATAGTATCTGAAGAGATGAGAAAGATGGAACTTGACTCTAATGTATTTGCTGCCACATTTGTAAATAAAATCGTACTTTTTGAGAAGTGATGGAATTTGATGCTTTTCGTTTTAGTAATTATTGTGAGTGGAGGACATTTTTCTTTTTGTGGAGGACGGAGGACATCACCTTATAAAAGAGGACTGTCCTCCTCAAAGGAGGACGGGTGGCAAGCCTGTTTGGGACCTAATTACATTCAAAGAAAATCTCGCCGACAGTTTTATGTAAGTTCTTTTGCCCGTCTTCGACAGGGAGAAACTACGTCTCACCATAGACGAATTGACAGGGAGAAACTACGTCTCACGATAGACGAATTGAAGAAGTTGCGGTCTTTCTCAAAACGACAAAAGCCCCTTACTGGTACAGGCTTTTGTTATGATAGGTATGATAGGTTAAAATAGGTGTGAGGATACTTAGACGAGGCACCATAATGGGTCCATTGCTGAAAAATCAATTGAAGTTAAAACGAAAGACCCCAAAACTTTCAATCAAAAAGCACTTAATTTCCCTGCAGAATGTGAATAGGCCCCTAAGTATTTTTCAAGGTACATTATATTTTCTGCCGTTTCGCGATGCTAACTTATTAACCTTCCAATCTTTTCTCTAGCTTTCTCATTTGTCCCTATATACCAGAGTGTCCTGTCCTTATATTCCACTTTGCTCTTCTTAGCATTATGCAACAGCTCTTTATCTTGACTTTTTCAGAATTGAAGTTTGTGGATTGCAATGCTTTGAGCATAGCCTGGTTATCGAAATAGACGCTGAATCCAGAAATTGGTTTCATCTCACAAAATATTTGTCGGGCACCCTGTATTACGACTCAAGAAAGGAGAATATTTTATTTTTTAAATACGAAAGACGAGCCTTTGCAACGCTTTTTAGGCGCTCTAAGATGATTTTAGAATTTCAGATAGGTGCTACTAAAAACATAAATAGATGGCGCAACAGGCGGTAGACACCCTAGGCCTAGCTTCTTACAACCATTCGTTTGTGTGAGTTTCTATTTTTGAGACGATTGGAATAGGTGCTACTACTACCCTTAAATTGTTATAAGTATAAGTTCTAATCATCTGGAAATATGTCGGAAGCGAGTTTAAAACTTTGTAGCCAAAGAAATTTTGAAAAAACAATGAGCTCGTTGTATGGGTAGTCCGTCTTACTCTTGGCCATTTTAGTGGCATATAATAATAAATCAGTCAGTTATTTACGACATTAGCGCAATTTTACAGATAGACGTCCTTAAAGGTAAGCACTAAATGCAAAATCAATTGCGCCACATAACGGATTTGTTTCAAAAACTCTCAAATCACCGCCACCACTAGTAAAAGGACATGGTGAAACGTTCAACTAAGCGTTTTTGAATCTATAGGCGACATACATGCTGGAATTAAATGGCCGTTTACTTAGGGCAATCTCTGTTTCGAGGTCTATGTACACAAAGTCACTGCCATTAGTCAAATATAGTCAAGCGATTCAAAGATCAAGTATCAATCATTCTGATACTCACTGTACAAAATGCAATACCTCTCTGCCTGTGGTTATCACAAGGAGGAGCACTCATATCCTACCCTCTTATAAATACCGATGAGATTTCCTCGAGCATACTTGCCGTTGGCTGTGATAAAATGTACAAAGAGTGACGAACTGACATTCGAACAAACTGATGAGGAGGATAGAAGTAGAGTCCTGCAATGCGTGTTACCACAAAACGACTTACACACAGGTAGCCACTGTTACAGAACTTGAGCGCAATTTATGTGTTGGTAGGACCGCCAGTGTTAACTTCTGAAGAGACCCTTCAGTACCATTTCGAAGGTCATCGCACATTGCATTGCAAGAAGGATACGTGCGCAAGTGATGATTCTCCAGTTATCGTTGCTTCATTTATTGTTTGCAATAAACTAAGTACGTTTCTTGTTCGGTGGGTCGTCCATACGGACAGCATGGGAGTCATCCGACCAAGCTTACCACTGAGAATGCGAGGCTGCGGATGCATTAACGCAATTCTTGGAAAAATTAATTAAACTAAAGGTGGATACAGCATTTAAGTAGAGATTTAATGGAGGAGTCGTATTTAATAGAACCGGGATTGCGAGACGAGCTGCGATGCATTTTTGACGGCGCAGATCTTTATTGTGATGTGCAATTTAATGGTGTTGTGGGATAGTTAATATTTTAAGGAGTCTACGAGGTGAAGGTGACGCATTCAAGGTATAGGTGGGTATATGTATGTGTGGGACTAGAAAAAGATAGTTCATATTGTTCGTCTTTTGTATGAAGAGGTTATTTGTCGCATGCTATATGGTGAATAGCCACAGATATGAGTTTGCTTTGACATCCGGCCGGTCGGTGTGGGAATCAAGAATGCTTTCAGGTCCAGCTTCGGCATAGTATAGTTAATGCAATAGATATGCAGACTCTGTTGGATGTGGTGGACAATAAATTTGGCTGTAAATAAATGGAATTTCTCGACATTTAATCACAGGAGATAGGAAGTTCCTTGAGCGAAATAAGTCACAACCAGCAGGCATGCAAATTTCCTAAGCACTAAGATACAAGTTTTAATAATTGTACCAAAAGTCATGACTGTCAGAAAGCTGCAAACGAATCTATAGAATTTTACCAAACATGTCTTTATCTGAAGTATGTGTAGAAGACTATGGGCAATACTTGTATAAGGAAATCGTAATTTATGAAAGGTTTCATCGACCGCATACAGCTAAGGCAATTTAGGCCTCAAATTAATGTTCAAATTGTGCCTAAGACATTCGTTCGGGACTAGTTCGCAAGGGCCACGGAACGCACGCAGTAAAGCAAGTCTAATTAGGGAAGACGAATAGCCACACGAGATCGAAACTAATTGACTAATTGACAAATTCATTTGTTAAAGTCATGGAATAAAATATCTATAAGCTCTAAGAGGAAGCTATCTACATAATATTTATACATAGATAAAATATTCATATACGAAAATTGAGCAGACTCTCTGGATGGCCAAACTTTTTAACGGTAAAAAACTGGTGTACTACAGGGCTTAGTGCCCTGGTCTATTTTTTTTCTAATAGATAACTAATGTTCCTTGCAAATTATACGGTCCTATCTGCACACAATTTCAATTCGCTGAAGGTAGAGAGGAATACCAACCAACTGATTTTAGTTCCAGAATAAATCTGTAGATATCGTGCACTTTTTTGTAAAGCCTTTACGCCCGGGGCGCCGAGATCGTTAAGGCCGGCCCTGACAATAGGTAGAGGTCGATGTGTATGTGTACACATTGTCAGTGTATGTGTCATGCACTTGGCGGCCTTTTATATATCATTAAAATTTAAAACATGTAGGTAAATGTGTTATCATATTGATACCCTCCACTACATACAAGCCATGCAAAATGTTTTTCGTGTGAGTTAGTATAGATATGTACTCGCATGGATCTAATATTAGTTTTTTTCTGGGAGCTACCAGAACTACTTGACCGATATAGCCAATTTTCAATACCAACCTGACAACCGAAAGTAAAAGAAGTAGGTAGTCTCACAAAATTTCATTCGGCTCAGTCGATTCGTTTGGACGCTGTAATGCTTTCAACAAACAGACAGACGGACAAACGGACAAGGCTAAATAGTTTCAGAATGTGATTCCAATTGAAAATGTGATTCTGATTCAGGCTTATGGGTTCTCCCGTGAGTCCTTCTTGGCGTTACAAATGTAAGTCACAAAATATTTAATGAAAAAGAAATAGCAAAAAACAACTAGTTAAAGTCTTATTTTTTTAGCAAATTCGAATCGAAAGTGATTCGATTTCAGCCAACTGACATTCCAATTTTCGATTTCGATAGAGATGTGTATTTTGTTCATTTCTCCCACGTCCCACATTCTCAGTTTCGGTTTTATTGAAATAAATGTCAAATTTCATTCGAGCGAAAATTGGTGGTCGCAAGCTCTATTTAAAAATTTAAGTTCTATTACTTTTGCATATTTAAAGATATATTGCTTACTTTTATCACAAAATGTACACAAAACATATATCATTGAACAGAAGGCAACATCTTTCCCCGAAACAATGCGAGAAGTTCATTCGAGTGAAAGGTTTAAATTGGAGGAATACCTACTCGATTTTATCGAATCTCAGAATAAGCGTGAATGTATCCATAGGTGTTGCCTGATTGTCTTCTATTACTCTGAAGAGATCTAGAAGATTCGAATTAATCGGCTAAGATGGCTGAAGAAGGGACATAATATAGAGCTTTCGGAGAGAACTTTCATAGGTACAAAAATAATTTTGTACATTTTGAAACGACAATTTGGTAGCGCTTACAAGTCGGACAAAAATGGTCAAACAGTGACTCGACATTTCTCTAAAATAATCTTTTTCTTCCATGGTATCCAAAAGAAAAAAACCCATTGGTGTTAGGTCAGCAGATCTGGGTGGCCAGGGGTTGAGACCTCTCTGCGCTACTGCGACATTGTGCCCCATCTTGTTGAAAGGACATCGCTACTCTCTGAGCAAGAAGAACATCTTCAAGGAGCTCCGGCAATCGTTCTGTAAAAAATTCCAGGTAGTAATGAAAATTAACTGTTTGTGGAAGAACGTGAGGGCCTACTAAAGTGTTTCCAAACATTCCCTCAACCTCCTTTGAAATAAGAACACATTTTGAAGAAGTTGTTCACAATAATTAATTAATGAGGCTGAGCAATGGTGCAAATTTTGGAGGTTTGTATTCTTTGTAAATTTTGGTGAATTACTCTTTATCAGTCCACAGAATGTTTTTGACGAAGTGCCCATCTTCTACCTTTTTGCACAGTAGTCACTGGCAAAATTCCACCCTTCTTTGCGCAGCGCCTGGTAGTAAATGCTGTTGCTTTACTGCTGCCAAATAGAAAGGGTGTTATCTCTTACTCTGTAGAATTCTGTGAATCCTGATTCTGGGAAGTTCCAATTGCACAGCTAGTCTACGGACCTGACTGAAAGTTGAACTCCCACAGCACGAAAAATCCCACCCTCAACTTCTGACGCCGCTGCGAATACCCAGCTACGATTTGGGTATCGGCTTTGGTACTCCTATCTTGCCAACGAAGCGTTTCAATTGCAGAACCCGGATTTTCACTTACAGAGCAAAATGTCGATTGTAAATTAGTTAAAAGAAAATTACGGTTTGAAAAGCTGTCATAATTCTTTGTTAAGCTTTTTTTTCCCTATTCGACAGTTAACCGTTAACCATTGCTAATGCTCATAGGTACGTTGGCTTATTATTCTCACTTAATTTTGTTTGACCATTTTTGTCTGACAAAAAATGACTTTTACTACAACTTCTGTTGATGGTACGTAAAAAATGTGCTTAACATAACTTTTTGGAAATTTCTCAAGGATAAAAATTTCATAAAAAAATAAAAATGTATTAAGTAGAAATTTTGAGAAAAAAACATTTTAAGTAAAAAAATTAAACAACAAATTTTCAAATATTAAGTTTAAGGAGCCATAACTTTTTTGTAGCTGCACAGATGTACCCAATGCTTTAAGACTTGTAAGCGCTACTAAATTTTCTTTTCAAAATGTACAAAACAATGTTTGTACCTAGAAGTTATAGCGTTTTAAGTGGTAATACTTTTAAATTAAAGGTCACCTACTTTGAAGGGCAATAACGGGAAATATAGTAAGGCTACGGACAGAGTGAACGCGAAAAGCTAAGCGAAAGCTAAAGCTAAAGATTCTAAGCTATATGCAAAGCGAATGGTGTCCATAATGAACGCGAACATTACCGCTCCGGAAGTCCATCAAAATAAACAAAATCTTTGAATTATGGAAATGGAAATGGTCAGAAGAAGAGGACTTTCCATCAATTAATTAATTTTTAGCCATTCATTGTTGGAGAAGGATAGTCCGTTCAAGAGATTAAAAAATCAGCTAATTAATATGACGAATATTATCATCTTTACAAAGATTTACGAATACATCGGAAGACATCCTGACAAAAATTGCTGAATACGTTTGAATGTCATTAAAAGTATTCGATTAAATACCCAATTCTATTGACAGCTGCGTTTTAGCTTGAATTTCTTGCTAAAAAACTGAGCAGAAGAGTTTATTCGCTTTTAGCGCCAAGTTTCGCTTAGCATGTATTTTAGCATCGAATCTACTATGGCCAGTGCGATTAAAATGTATGGGCGGAGTTTATTAGCGTTGACCTGTCAAACCCTAGCTTCAGCTTTCGCCTCGCTTCTCGCGTTCACTATGTCCGTAGCCTAAGAGTAGTCTCCCCAATGCCATTACATTTTTTGTTCGGCAGTACTTCAGAAATTTTCCCTTAAAGGATTATACCGCTTAACTGGGACACCCTGTGTAATACGTACAACCTTAGTTCGAAACAGTCAAACCAATAAAACGATTTAAAGAAAAACAGAAATATTTTGCTTATATAAAATTAGAAAGAGCCAAATAAAGAATAAAAATTAATAGAAAATAGTATTAAAAAGTATTAAAGAAATAATAATAATAATACAAAGTAATATGGGAAGCGCTTTATAATTATTCATGTGGGCTGGCAATTCCATTAACCCTGTGATGCTATCGATTTGAAGGTGAACTGAACAGCTTCATCAGTAGAGTGACACTTGACATATATGTATGTATACGAGACCACGATGGGATGGGTATAAACAAAAGACAGTTTGTTTTGTTTTTGTTTTTAGTTCAAGTGCCGCGTGTAGTAAATTCGCACTCGCGCAGGTAAATCGTGCGGCCCGATTGTAGTCCAATATATTTAAGACAAAGTTATTTTTTTTTTATTTGCTTTCCGATATTTTAGCAAGTGACGTGAGAAGAAAGTTCCTTCATATACGACAATCGGACTTAAATTATCTTGTGGAGTTGTTATTCTTCGGACGGGTTCGGAAAATGTCGATAACGATTGGTGGTGGTTTTATGTTTATTGTGTGACATCAGATGTGATTTAAAAAAAAAAGTGATTTGAGGTTTTCATCTGGAATGTGGAGGATACCAAAGAATGGCATTAGCCGGCTCTCAGATTGAGGCAACAAGCAATAAGCAACTAGTTACTATAGCAACTGCCAATAAGCAATCAGCAGCATTTTTCGTTCGAGCGATATTTAGTTGCTTTGATGTGAGACCTCTAATTTAATTCAAATGTGAATGTTGCCGACTTACGATCTACACTTCGTTGTCGTAGTCCTCTTGTGCGATTTTGATTTAAATACCGAGCTGTGACTTAATATCTAATAGTTTGCTTCTTCAGCGCTATCAAAAGTAAGTAAAGTCTACGCTTATGCAACAATTAAAAGTGGATCCAGTGTCCATATGATGGATAAGGTGGCCTTTAGTTCAGTGGAATGATCAGGTCCATTAATTTTGGAAGAGTTGTGGTGACTTCATGTTTGACAAATTTAAGCTTTAATATTTTTTTTTCGCATCGAGCATTTTTGGATCTTGTCAGTTTGTTTACGACCTAAAACTATCCATAGATGAAATAGTCGAATACGCAGATAAAACACGGCCATGGATGAGTTGTCTATGAACAGAGTTTCCCGGTGGCCATCGCAACTCATCCACACATAAGCCAGCAGTATCAGCCATATCACAATAGAGGCTAGCCCAACTAGGGACATTTCATCCACACTGAATTGCTGCATCAGGGTAGGCTCTTAAGGGGATATAATTGGACCTGAAACGTGCTCTGTGATGACCGAACTTTGAACTGAAAACTGAACTGAACTGAAGCTCAGTTGTCCTATAGATGAGCCACATGGATAAGAGATATAGTCCAAGACATTGATGGACTGTATGACAGTTATACAGCTATAATACTCTTTACCCAACCTGTTTGCCCAAACTTTGTAGTGTGGTTGGATTAGGTGTCCTGCTTGGTATAGTCAAAAGGCCAAAGGGGTGGCTGCATCGGACAATCGAATATTTTTGAATAATGCCTAATGAGAGGTTACAGCTTACGCTTCAACATAGCCTTAGTTTAGTTTAGAGCATTTTTAACCATTAATAGCACCAAGTAGATAAAGTTTCCAAAAGGCACAACATACATATATGTAGTCAATTGCCGCAGATACCTACTATGTATCCATAGATTTATTCCACACATTCCCTTATTCCCTTATTAAATTATGGAGTCACAAATCCCCGACACATTTTTAACTGCCGATAATAAATCGCGATGAGCGATTCGTTTAATGTTAAACAACCCAGCTGCAGAAGAACGCAATTAGTCCTTCTGCCAAATCGTTTAAGACCTCAAATTTATCCGTGTTTATATTTTAGCAGCTTTTTAAGAGCGCGCCCAACCCATATCCCATCGAATGTGTCTGTGTGTTGCATACATTGCGCATTGCCCGCTTTTATTGCAGTACATTTATTATTTGGCCAAAAAAGTCCATTTCTACGAAATCATTAAGTATTTGTCCGTCTCCTTTAATTATGGGTATGTGTTGGTATATTTTCGGCTGTCAGCGTTTGTTCATGGCGATGGCCCGCATCTCCATCTGAATCACCGACATGCACATGAAACTGTGACGTGATACCGCAATAAAGTACGGCAAATTAAAAACCGTCCGCAAAATGATGAGAATGAGGATGAGGTCCGTCTAACAACAACACCATGTCCGTGATACCAGAGCCCGAGCCAAGGAAGACAACCAAACCAGAGAAGACAAATAAACGATAGCGATTTGTCCAGCGAGTGTGTATCTTCAGAGCTCTATTCACACTGCACACCGTGCACTGCCATGCACTGTGCACTGTGCACATATGTGTGATGTGATCTGAGTCTCGGACTCAGAGTCCAGCTCCAGCGTCTGCAATAAACAATATACCCACGATCTCAGTGATATGGTGGCGAAGTTGCGCACAGTTCGCAAACAAACTTTAGCAGAAATAAATAAACAAATAATATTGAAACAGCACCCGAAGGAATCATGCAATCCGCATGTGGGACTGTATAACAGCCGCACCACTTATATGCACCCGCACCACACTACACTAATGCGAGGTGCAAGGATGCCCTTGAAAAGATGCTTGCAGCAATCATCTGAACACCCTTTCACCGCGCACAATTCGCTGGATCTCTAATTTTATTACAGTAGTGTTGGGAAGATATCCTAATGCCTCGGGTAATGGTGCGTCTACATAGCATCAACTTTATCGTATCCCTATAGAATGTTGGACAGTCCACACTCCACAGTCGTCGTCGAGTTTGGTTTTGGTTGCCGCATTGAGCGAGAGTGATTCCAACAGGAAACCGGTATGTTGGCCGCGAAAAAAAGGAACAACCGCAAGACGGAAAGTCGGTCTTTGTGCCAATAGACTAGAATTGGATGAAAACGAAACGGAATTTAGTACTTTGTTGCCATAGTGCCCTTTGTTAGATTGGTGCGCCTGCAGATTCCGTGAGAATGTTATGAGGAAGAAAATCGGATAAAGGGTTATAGCCACTTTTGAAGTATCTTCTAGTAAACATTTGGGTTATATCGAAACTCTGCTTGATAATTAGGAAGATATGTATTTTTTGCTTTTTTTTTTGACGGTACTTTAATAGGATGAGCAAATTGGAAAGAAATGGAAAGAAAGCGATCAAATATCTGTTCCTATACCACTGAAAAGGCCAAGGAAAATAAAGCGGTTCTAATTACTTTAGATTAAATTAATCTAGAACTAAAAATAACTCCTAAACTTCTTGCTTCTTCGATAGTGATGTGGATAACCCCCGCTAAACTGGGATCCTTTATTCCCAACAGAATAAAGAGTATCAAACCTAAGGACAAGGCTTGGTGCGACTTAAGCTGCAAGGAGGCGATCTTGAGAGAGTTGAGTTGAGAGTTGAGTTTTTGGGCCTATAAAACGAACTTAACCTAATAAAACCGGAAAAACTTTCGATAAGTTCGTAATGACTGTAATTTCATGATACGACGAACAAAGTTTCTTAGGAGCAAAAGCTGGAAAAAAATTCTCAAGTAAACAACGTCCATGTTAACAATTTTGGTCGTTCGTTAAAAACATTTGGAGCCCCACCACGTCTTCAATCCCTACACTCGTTCTCAATGACACCCCAACTGTCATTGATTTAGTAGACAAAGCAAATCTGCTAGCAGCTTAATTCACTGCTAGTTCTAATATTCTAATATTCAATATTCATGCCTCCACCTGTGTTCGAGAGAATCGAAGACTCCATGTGACAAATACGTTTTCGCACTCTCCACGCGTATTAAAAGATAGTTCTGTTCTGATTTGTTAATGAAACACACTTGAGCACATAGCTGTCATATGACTATTTATTAATTTGGTATACCTTCTGTACCAGAGCAATAAGGCTCGTCCGCCATTTCAACTATTTTGTTTATCCGTTTTTTTTTTCTGTCAAATGTGACTGTTAGTGAGTAATCAGCTTTGTACTCAACCTGCTCAGTCAAATTATTCTGAGCTCATAGAGTGTGCTCTGAGCATTCTCTGACCGAAAAAAGAAATAAAAATTCTGAGCTCTATTTGCCTGACCTGATCTAAAAAAAGAAACACAAACATTTCTTTGAACGTTCAGGTCAGGCTCTGCTCTGAACTAAAAAAAGTCTAATATAGACAAATCCGCTAGACCAAATGGTATATCCATTATCCATCCCCCATAATTCCGAAGAGGTGCTCTTTACGCTGGCAAAAACAAACCACTGCGTAACCTTTTCGACCTCTGTCCTACTTTTCTGAACTCTTTCCATGTAGATGGGAAGCTGCATTAGATCAAACCGTTCCAAAAAAAGCAGATTCTTATTCACCTACGAACTACCGACCCCATTGCACTTTCGTCTATTTTTCGCAGGTCATGGAAACTATGATAATTCGTCAGCTTATGGAATATTTTGAATCACGAAAAGTTCTCAATGACCGACAATACGTGCCCATAGTTTCGATGCGTCTCTTCTCCAATGGATTAGGTAGGTAGGAAGGCAGGTGTGGATGTTGAAAAAACTCAAGTAGCACTTTATACCTACCGTTTTGTTACCGCAAAATCGTTTAACCTGGTAGATTGGTCACATCCTTCTGGATATGTTATGGATCGTTAGTCTCCTTCATCTATGGTTGCCCTTCGATAAGAATTCTGAGGAGATTTTTGCTTTTACTGCTCCGAGAGAAATGTGACCTGATTCCGCAAGTTAACGGTGGATAGCTGAATTTTGCCTGGGCCAGCTTGTCGACTTGTTCGTTTCTATGACCTGGAGCCCAAATTAGGATAACCTCGTCATTCACCGAAAGAAAAAACATTGGTTGAATCAAAAATGTTTCGTTGTTAGCTAACAATGGGCTTAAAATTGTCAAATCAAATACGTATGTGATTAAATCAAACAACGCTGCATGTTTGAAACAACTACTTTGGCGTTGTTGATTAAAATGCTCGAAAGTATCACAGATATGTTAAGTTTGAACATTTTTGTAGTTGTTTCAAAAATGGTTACATTGTTAGCCTACAATTTAATTGTTGATTTCATTGTTAAACAACAATAAACATGATGAAATTACAACTTAGGGACTTTATAATTAATTTGACCATAAGTGTTTTTGATTAAACACAAACGTGGTCAATAAATTTAAAATCAACCATATTTCTTATAAATTAAACATATTCGTAGTTGGAGTACAACGATTACAGTGCAATTAAACACAAACATTTTCAAGGTAAAATTTCATTGACTATTATTAAAGTATCATGAACATGTTAAAAGTATCTACGGACATGTTTTTATAAAAATATTTCTCATTATCACAACCTACATTCTTGCCAAGACGTGTTGTAAAGCGGTCACGTGTAACAATCAGAAACGTTGTTAAAGTATAACACTTCAGTTAAATGTATCACGAAAATGTTTAAATAATAATGCAGCCAAGCATACATATTGTTAAAGAAACACAAACATTGTAGAACTATCACGAATGTAGTTAATTCACATGTTTTCTTGTTAAACCAACCACGAACATCGTAGTCGCGACATGCTTAACGGAATTTGTCTTGTCAGTTTGCCTCGTTGGTGTCGGTCATCTTTTTTCTTGAAAAAATCTTCAGTATTCAGTCAGAAGTGCAAGTACTAGGTAGGTACATTACGTTACGAGCGAGTGTCACCAGTGTATTTTTCTTTGTAGTGTATAGTGACGTTTTTTGTTTTGTTTTTTAGTGCGCTTGTTGGTTGAGGCCGTGGTCTACCCCGGATTGTGAGCGCCATCTAAAGTAAGTTTTTTTCTCCTAAACTTTTACCACTCATAATTCTGAAATTTTGCTTAGATTCGACACCCGGATTTCAATACCCTGAAGTCAACACAGCCAACGGTGCATACGGTACGAGACAACACTCACAATTTATGTAGGTAAATATAATTATTTATAAAATTAATAATAATTGTACTTCGTTGGGCCCCTGTTGTTGAGCCAACATATTAAAATATTAATTATTTATCACCATTTTTTTAACTAGCCTTAAGTCAATCTGTTATATGAAAGTTCAATAAATACTAATGTAAAAAAATGTAATGTAGTTTTGCGTAGAATAATATTAGTTTTCAGTTTTTAATAGTATTTTCAGCTGGGTGCGAGTAGAAATAAAATGGTAAAGTAAGTGTGGACGTTTTAAAAGAAGCACAAAAACATTACAATGTTTCATTGAGCATTTTACAATGAGCATTGTAAAAGAATCACGAAAAATGTACATGTACAATGTTTTCGTTGTTGATTAATAATGATCATGCTTGATCAATCGCTTCCCTGTGATAAAGTAAGCATGAACGTGTTAAAAGAAACACGATCATTGTACAATTTTGAATTTGTTAATCAACAATGATCGTGCTTAATCAATCGCTTACCGTGCTTGCTTTAATACGAATAACCTAATTCGTGGTTATTTAAACACGAAATTGACAATGGCGTGATAGATTTATTCAAAAATACCCG
This sequence comes from Cheilosia soror, assembly GCA_949372485.1. Lineage (NCBI taxonomy): Eukaryota > Metazoa > Arthropoda > Insecta > Diptera > Syrphidae > Cheilosia > Cheilosia soror. The sequence continues at coordinate 127,051,393 of OX443561.1, forward strand.
TTATGTTTTTTTATAAAAAATTGACAATGTCTCATTTGTTGAAATGACAATGCCCATTGGTTGACGCAAAATCAAATAAGGTTCATGCTTGATTTTACCAACGTTTTTCTTTCGGTGTTCTAATAATAATTTAGTTAGAGGTTGTATGAAACGAAGCGATAGCTTTAATGGCAGCTAGACTGTCAATGAATATGTCAATTTTTGTGTGTAGTTTTGTAATTTGGCGGCAGGCCTCGCGGTTGGCGGATAGCAAGTATTTCTGCCTGAAACGCACTGGCCGCATCCGGAAACCTAATGGATTTTGAGATGTTCAGATATAGACTCAAAAAATACACCCGCACCTATTTCACAGTTCATTTTTTAAACGTCTGCAAATCCTGGAGCTCTCAGACGAATCTCGGTCCATTGTACTACCAAGCAGAAACCCCTTTTTTGATGTAGTGGTGGAGAAACTCTGATATTATTCGTTTCTCTTATGGTCGGTGGCAGAGTATTGCTGTCCCCCGCTGAGGCTCGAACCAACACCGCTCGGGTCACAAGCAATGACTCTAACCACTACACCATGGCCACTGCTCTACCACGGCCTAAGCTTTAGTGCAACACTCAAATCTGGTCAGGTGCACCAAAAACTTAATTACACCTGCTATAGATAGAATTCAAAAGCTTACTGCATTCCGGGCCTTCAAAAATTCTCTCGCAACATTCGTCAGTCGTCAAACATCGAATGCGCATCAGTTCACCCTTAAGGACTATTGACATGAGAGCGAACGAACGAATATTCGCGAGTTTTGACAGTCCGTTCACTGACCACTAATGGTCGCGACAGTTCGCGAATTTCAGTCATAAGTTTCTTCCAGGTATTTCTGATTTGAGGTTAAGTTCCAACGAATGTTTTACTCACTAGTTTGTCGATTTAATGGTGTGGGTTGCGAAAAAACTTTGACAATTCGCGCCGAGGGTGTTTTCTTTCGCGGCAAAAAGTTTGGGGAAGGACCATATCCGCCTGCCCCCTGTCTACAGCCTCTGACAGTCCATCACCAAGGAGGTATAGACTGGTACGTAGCAGAAATGGGTGACTGAATCTATTCACTAGGTTCCTCGACACCGAAAGTCGGTATGACGGATTGTCTTTTGGAAAAAGACGTAGCGTATTTATAGCAGATTGCCCCTCCCCCCACCTCTATTAATTTCTTTGAAAAAACCTGTCCACACGAGAGAGACTGATGCGCAGCAGAAAAGTTTGCTTAAATCAGTCCATCTTACTGATGCTTAATACCGAAAAGGTCAAACTCAAACAGTCAAACCCACCACAAATGTCGGAGACTGGATGTTCCACATGTCAAGATGAAGCTAACCGATGTAGAGCTTTACTCAAAATTCACTCTATAGACTGCCTCCGATTGGATGGATATTCCAATCGCCCCAAATGCCAAATCACAAATAAAACATTTTGCATAGATACATAGTACCTTTAGTAATTTCCTCAGTACCTATTGGTCCAGTGTGTTAAAATTAAACCAAGTACATATATCTCAATCTAGACACACAAAAAAAGATTTAACGTTACATTATTAGTTTATAAATATTCGCAGTTAACTAAAAATAAAATATGAAAAAAAAAAAATTCACAAAGAATTCGCATTATAATGTGTAGCGTTTTATTTAAACAAATAATTTAACTAAGTGCCAAGAAAATATGTCCCTCCACTAGTGACGTACGAACTCGAGGTTATAACTCACTTCAGAAATCCGATTTTATTACTTAATATTAAATTTAATAAAAAAAAAAATATTTAAATAAATAAACCGCTTTCCTTAGTTCTATTATGATGGCACCTGATGTGTTCCACCAACAATTCCAATGTTTCCTTTAAAAATTTTTATTATTTCACACGATTTCTGGTATTGCTACAGCGCTTAAATATAATTTATTACAAAAGAAAATGAGGCAAAACAAATTCTTGGCGTGTCGCGTCGGTCGCGACGAAACACTTTCATCCGAAACAGTTTTCATTAATTTATAATTTAATGCAAGTGACTTATATCCCAATTAGATTGAGACAAAAAATATATACCATGGGCTGTTTTTTTTTTTGTACCTAACTGCGCATAAATCAAGCACATAGTCGAATAAGAGTTTCCCCACCACCACACTCATGTCTTTTGATGATCCTCCATGTTCCCACACTTCATTTCAGTGGATGCTCGCGCTCTCGTGTACCAATTTCGCATGAACACTGCTGAGTCATCTGCAATCGAAGACGCATCAGGTACATTTATCCAATTTGGACATTTTTGTTACTCTGGCATGAAGATAATGTGCAACGAGAGTTGATGTGGTGGTGGTGACCATCAAACTATGCCGGTAGGAGATTCTTGCGAAAGGAATTTACTCTTATACCAATGAGCAATTGCTTTTGAACGCAATTTCACGGGAAGCGCTCATGAGTCATTGAGCACTTTGGCATTAATCAGAAAGGTGATTTCTGGCAAGTAATGGCTCATACAAGCGAATTTAAATTAATTGACGTACAGTGCCTGTTGACCGAGATTTGTTGTTGTGTTGAGTTTAAGATGGGCGCAGTAGATCAGAGGTTGGGTCTCTGGTTAGATCTCCGGAAAAATACAATTTACATCGTAGGATTCCACTGCGCCATCTCTCGCGAAAGTCTGACAAGAGTTGTTGCACCAACTATCTATTTTTTGTATAGGTTTCATATACGTGGTGGGCATAAGTATTTAGACAAAACTAAAGTTAATTCTGCTCATATTTTTAACTTACTTCATGTAAATGTTGGCATCAATGGAAAGGTCATTTAAATTCCGTTTGAATAATAAAAAACTTTCCTTAACCCATTAGTAAAAAAAAAAAAAAAAAAAAATAAATAGGTGGCGCAACAGGCGGGTGACTCCGAAGGCCTAGCTTCTCGCAACCATTCGTTTTGTGTGAGTTTCTATTTTTGGGACGAATGGAAGGGACCTACAATTTTATGCCGATTCCGAACGGCTGAATTAAGAAGCTTTTTCATGACAGTCATACTCTCGGATGTTTGTCAGACGTTCGCGTGTTTTGTGTTTTTCCGGGGATCGATCCTTGGATCCCTCGCACAGTAGTCCAGCACACTAACCACTGCGCTACTGCGCCCCCATTAGGTACCCATTAAAAATTTAGAATTTTTGTGAATGTCTACTTTTTTGACTTTCTTCCTCGGTCTCAAACAAAAAATGTTTTGATGCAAAAAGTTTCTCCAAACAATTTCAATAGTGACTGTAAAAAAAATTTTCAAAAAATTTCTTCGGTAATATTTTTTAGGATTTTTTTTGAAAATTGGTAAATTTTAGTCACTTTTTCCTCCTTTTCATAAAATTTTTTTCTGAGATCATCCCATTAAAAAAATCATAAAAAAATATTGGTTTACCCGAAATTCGCACCGGTGCCAATATCAGACAATATATCGGAATTCGCACCAGGTGCGAATTTCTTTACGTTATATTGGAATCGGAAATTCGCAGCCCCAACAAAAATCAGGGGGTTATTCCTAAATGCGCGGCGGATCGTATTGAAAGCGATACTTCGATTTCGACCGTCTTCGCTTTTGCTTATTCTCAAATGCGAACTGTGCTTTCCAGTTTTTTCCAATTAGACTTCCAATTTTCCATTTATTTTCCCAAAAGTTTGACAGTTTTTTCCCGTCACAAGAATTTAGTTTAGTTTTTATCCGCAATAAATCCGCCAGCAATCCGTCACCTAAATAGCTATCGCTTTTGATTGGATCAAATAGCTTTTGGAAATACAAAATACAAATCCGTCATGAAAAGTGATCTGCCGCGCATTTGGGAATAAGCCCCCATGTATGATGGTGCGAATTGATGTTCTTAACATATAACTTTCATTGTTTCTGTTGTGATCTGGAACATTAAGTTGAAGTTCTTGATTCAGAGGTTCTCCATTAGTGTTACATTCCCATAACACTCAAACATGGAACATTTTTCGTTGGCGAACCACGGAAAGCTGGAACTTCAAGTGAAGAGTCTAGGTCGAAAATAGGCACCTTCATAAAGGCTTTTCTTGGGGGTGCGAATTTCCAATTTCTTTTAAAGAAATCAATCAATACCAAAATATTGACGAAGAGATATTAAAAAAAAAAATGTTTTCAGTCACTATTATTATTTACAATAATGTTTGGAAGATTTTTCTGTCGGCGTTTTTGGTCATAAGTAGTTGAATGAAACTCAAATTGGTCAAGGTCAATCACTTTAACAACAATATTATTATTTACATAAAGTAAGTTCAAATTATGAGTAGAATTAAATTTAGTTTTGTCTAAATACTTATGCCCACCGTTGGTTATGTCAAGTGATGGCAGGTGGAAGCAGAGATCAGAACAGATATGTATAATTAAGATCAGGGGTCGAATTGTCTCATCTGCAAACGAGCAATACGTGCCGTAATTTGTTTTTGTTTCGAGTGTAAAATCGGTTTATTCCGTGAACGTATAGCTCGTTCACGAATGCGGCGATTCGGCCCCAGGTAACTATTTCAATAGGAGTGAGAAAGAAGAAACGGTTTTCAAGCTTAAAGCTGGAATCGATCTTATTGATGGATCTGCCTATATTGATTTTTTAAATTTATTTTTTTAAAGATATATACCTATCTGTTCTATCTGCGAGATACATCGCACCAAAGTTGCCCTTTCTTTTAGTTTTAGATTTCATGTATTTTCTTGCAATAACTCTTTGGCAAGAAAAGTAGCATTTTTATAACCGTTTGCTAAAATTTTAATTTCTTTAGTGAATAATATCTATCTTCAGCTTCCAAAAGAAAAAATAATAATAATAATAATTATAAGGGTTAGTACAAAATGCACTAAAATTAATATTTTACTGTTCTTTCCCTTGAGCTACAGTTTTAGCTACACTAAGCTACGTCTAGTGGTTACATTTATTAAAAAGCTATAGTATTCAGGTAACTTTTTTTGAAAGAATTGGAGCCCCTTTGAGACCACTTTGAACGTAGTGTATAAATTAGTCTCGCTGGTTTAAAAAACACGGTTTTGACTTTGGTAATGTTACAAAAGTAAGAATATCTTTTCTAATAATAATTGGAAAGAACTCAAAACCTTAAGAGATGAACGACTTATCTAAGTTACAATCTAAAATCATGAACGAAGAAGCACTTAGGCTGGGAATGTCAACACTTCACGCACGGATTAGATTTATGGGGTACATACTACACCTGGGATATAACTTAAGCTTAAAAAAATGATAAATTAATGAAGCTAATCGTGCTATTAAGGAAGAGGAAAAAACCGAATTCAAGTGGAATTTATTTCTAAGGTTGGAATAAAAGTTGACGTGGTAAAACAAGCAACTGTTACAACGAGTGACGGTAATACTTCAAGGAGTTTTTTTGGAAGTCCGAATCTGGCTGCAGATATCACTAAAATAGACATAAAATTGATTACGAGACTCGCTGTCATATTGGAAGTTATTTGTAGCAACCTTTCAATTGATGCTCAAAAGTTTAAGGCTTATTCTGAAGGGACAGCTAAACTGGCAATATCATTATAACATTAGCCGTTTTTTATTATCAACTGTGATCCATATAGATCATCGATTTACATTCACTAACAACAACAACATGTGATCCTACTTTTCATCGAGATCACGAAATATGATCTGAAAATTAATTCAACTATTTATCGTTGTTGTTGTCGTGGCGTTGTTTATTTCATTCACTAAATGTTGGTGTCCCTGTAAATTATAGCCATACTGTAATGTTGCCAGACCAAAATATGGAACAAAATTAACAACACATAAAACCAATTAGCATTTTTTCAAATTCGAATAAGTCACTACTCCGACTTTCGAAATGTTTTGTTTCGCTATATAGCACAGAAATATAAATGGAAATATTATCAGTACAATACGGTTAATTATGATGCGTATTTGAATATAACATTTGAGCATAGTTTGCCACAAAAAAATATTGAGTGCAAAATGTATGCAGATTTGTATTCATATGGTAACACCCCCGACACAACAGCGAAATGTCAAACTCAAATATGAGCAAGTGCAATGGAGAAATCATCGCATTGTGACGTCACATTGTACCGTGTGGCTGCAATATGGCGGTGGCAATACAAAGTTTGTCATAATTGGTATTGGATTTTATATGTGAAAAACAACTGTTGCCACAACTTAAATATAAAATCTTTCAATGATCCAGTTTGTTTTATTTTCATGATCTGATCCGGATCAGATCACACTGATAATAAAAAACGGCTATTATATCATTGGTATCACGTGCCCGCAACGGTTCATACAATTTTATTACACGGAACAGAAGTAATAGAAAGTGCAGCCTTGCGAGTAGGATCACTTTCAGAAGAGGCACAGGAAAGCAGAAATAAAGGCTACAAGTACTATAGCACCCACCACTCTAGGAAATGTTCCCGGATATCAACGAATGAGGATATTTTTCACATGATCATGATATCATCCGATCCATTTATTACCCAATTAAGACCTGAACAAAAAAAAAAACATCTTCCTTTGAGTGAAGAAGCTCTTGAAATAATTAAGTAATTTATAATTTGTATTTATTTATTTTATATTTTTGATATATGCCTATATTATTATGTATGTATTTACCTATTTCGCTTAAAAATATAGCAAAAAAATAAACAAATAAAAAAAAAAACTTTTTTGTTACAAGGCAATAAACCCTATAATTCCGAAAAAATGCAATAACATGTCTTTCGTCCATTTTTTTAACCAAATTTTGTCGAAATATGTGTGCAAAATTTCATTGCTCTACGTTTATTAGTTCAGATTTTTTTCCGCTGCCCCATATATACAAAGGGCACCACTGTGCGGCGCTACAACTTACACAGCCCGAGCCACGATCGCTTTTTTGCGTCTTTTGTTCCGCGATCGCGTAAATTTAAAAAAATTGTGATTATGACTAGCCTCCGCGATCACTCGACTTTTAACCCCTTTAAACTTCTTCCCATGGGGTTATTTGAAGTCAAAAGTTTATGTCGACAATCCACGGACCCTGGAAGGCTTGAAAGACTATATTTGACATGAAATGTCGGCCATACAGTCCGAATCACTACGAAAAGTGATGGAAACTGCCCAAAAACGAGCACATTGGCGGCGACCATTTACGTGATATGCCATAAGTGATTAAAACAAATTTACGCAGTTCAACATTAACTAATTTGTGTTCTTCTTATTATTACTAAAAAAAACATCCCGAAGGTTTAAATGGCCCACCTTGTATAAGGCGCAAGGTCAATAACTGAACAGAACATGGCTGTGGTGGCTTTGAGGTATGACTTTTCCTACAACTAGCTTGACTTGTAAAGGATACAAATGAAAATTATATGATAACATCTATACATATAATAAAACTGTAGGAATATTCTTTGGCCGTTAAAAACTCGAAAACTACTGGACAGATTTCAATGAAACTTTTTTTAAAATGTTCCTTAGGACTCTGAGACTGCTATAGGCTATGTGGTTTATAAACCTCCTTAGGAACAGTTTTTAGCCAAAATGTATTGTTTGAAGTGAAAATATATACATACACAAAACAAGCCTAGCATACGTATAACTACACATTCGAAGAGGGTTGATTTGTTTTCCCAGTGAGTGCTATGGTCAGTTGTATATGTATGTATATTATGATCGTATGCCCGATGTCGGTTGGGAATGGGGTGCGTGGTGCAGGATGGCATGTGGTATATTAATAATCTTCATAAGAGAAGAGATGTACAATACAAAAGAGGTTTCATTTCAGAATTTCATTCTGATTATGTGGTATGGTAACAGTGTAGGTGTAGTTGCTTAGATTCCATAGGAAGAGGGAAACAAATGAAAGGAAATGCAGTATTACAAATAAGTAGCAAGATCTAGGAGAGGGAGGAATTTTCTTTTTCTCCTAAAAGCGCGAAAACTACCGGACAGATTTCAATGGAACACTCAAAGTGTTATTTTAAATGAACCAAATATAATTTTGTGCGAGTGGGCAAGGCGAGCACGGACCCAGCTAGTAATATAATAAATTAGATTAGGTATAGTACAACCAATTGCTTGGTTTTTATTTTTAATTTTTTATTAACACTCGAGCGCAGCCAGGGGTAGTTTGAGATAGGTACCTACGCACAAACTATAATTTCCAAAAATAATGCACAAAGCTTTCCACGATACATCATAGTACTCAGATATCGGGTCTCCCAGCATAATACTTTATAGTTCATGGACCCATCTTAACTTACTGCTAAATGCATATACACAGCATGCTTTTACAAATCATCATATAGATATATTTTAATCCTTCCCTCCTGACATGACATAGGCGCAAGCATATCTGTATCTCTTCTCGAATGACAATATCTTAGAGAAAAATAATTTCCAAAATTAAAATGATTTTCTTTTACCGTATATATCTCGTTGGGAATTTATGTCTCCAAAAAATTTTTAAAAACACACGTGTATGTATGCTATTCCCAAATAGTACCCCAAAGATTATAATAAGAGATGTCTCCATGTATGTGCGCGCGGGTATTATAAAATCGGGAATCACAATCAATTTTATACACGAAGAGTAAGAAACAAGAATTTATTTTTTTTGTTGTCTCTTCTTTGGAATATTTATTACCCGGGGAAATATCTCGTACGTATATGTGTCGCTATACTAGATGTGCCATCACTTAGATATGGCTTACAGCATTAGCTGAAGTTCGAGTAACATACATGCAGGCTAAGACTAACATTATTGTTTCTGGTCTTATTGGCTGGAGATTTCTTTTCGTTTCTATAGAAGACTGACACTGAATGCTGTGTATCTGTACTGTAAATGTGGAATCAAAATCAAAGTTAAATATAGTAGGTAATGGTAATTACTAGATTCGGTGTGTTTTTTTTTTTATAGAACCGGTCATCGATATGTGTGTGGGGAGACGTAGGTAGGTATTTTGTCCAGTTGTTTAAATTTATTCAATTTGAAATAAGAGATACCTGGTTTTTTGTAGTTTTTTCTTTCTGGTAATTGTGGGATACATAAAATTAATCTTTTTCTGTTTCTGTTTATTTTTTTTTTAATTAAAGGGGGGAGAAGATTGTGTCATATTTAAATGGACCCGGAAATTTATACAGCACTGATGGTGACATTTTGGGATCAATTTCGGTTGCTAGTTTTGGTTAGTAAATTGAAAGGATGCTTTTTATAGAATGATGGATTTCCTAATATTGCACAATGTGCTGTTATAATGGACAGTTCTTTGACATCATAATATGATCAGAATAAAAGTTTAGTAAATTGTCAATGAAAGTTATTTTGAAAATCGGGAAAATAAGGTAGGTATCCTTTGTGAACAAATAAAATGATGGTTTCTGAAGTAGGCAAACCCACGAGAGTATTATTTGACATAATTGTAGTCACAAAAGTAAATTGCATGGCGGTTTCTAACACTGGTGGTATCATCAGTCTTTTTTTTACAATCAATGGTCAAAGTTACCGAACAATGATTAGTGATTATTTCTACGGAAGAATAACCAACAATTATTTAGGCGCTATGTGGTTCTGGCAGGATGGCGATTACTGCCATAAAACCATTGACTTACTGGGGATAAGGTCAACTGGTCATGCATTAGGAGGTCGCTGGCCAAAATGGAAGCGTCGGCGTACCTGCGGAACATAATTGCAAATTACTTTACCGATAGACAGTTAAGGTATCAGACTGACAATGGAGTTAAGTACTACAACGTTACCGCGGGAGTACCACAAGGCTCCGTTCTTGGACCTCTCCTGTGGAATATAATGTATGACGGAGTCCTGCGACTAACGCTGCCTCAATGGGTTAAGGTGATCGGTTTTGCTGACGATATCGCCGTAGTAACGGTGGCCAAACACATCCACGAGATAGAGTCCGTTACGCATGAAGCAGTTGCCAGAATCAAAAAATGGCTGGAGTCCGCCGGCTTAGAACTAGCTGACCACAGGACTGAGGCTGTCTTGATAATCAGCCGAAAGTCTGTGGAATTTGCAAATTTCCGGGTTGGGAATCAAACCATCAGGTCTAAGGAGTCTCTTATGTACCTAGGAGTAATGCTCGACAAAAGGCTAAACTTTAAAACGCACATCCAGTACGCCGGCAGGAAGGCCCACAAATGCAAGCAGCTCTTTCCCGAATGCTGCCAAACATCGGTGGACCTGGATATATCAGAAGGATTCTACTATCCAGAGTGGTCAGCTCAATACTTCTATACGCTGCACCGGTCTGGGCGGGGGCTCTAAAAACAAACGAAACAAGGAGAAAGCTCTCGTCAGCATACAGGCTATGCGCAATAAGAACAATAAGGGGATTTCGAACAATCTCGGATGAAGCAGCCTGCGTTATATCGGGAATGATCCCCATCGACATTCTTGCCAGCGAGATGCAAAGGATTTACCTTAGGCAAACAGCCAACCGGCAAGAGGTCCCTAATGGAAGGGTCAAAGTAGAAGAGAGGGAAACATCGATGGCACTATGGCAAGCCAGGTGGGATAACACGGCAAAAGGCAGATGGACCCACAAACTGATCCCCACCATCGAGGTCTGGACAAAAAGAACAAACGGGGACTGCAACTACCACCTTACGCAGTTCTTATCGGGGCACGGCGGCTATCGGAAATACCTTCACAGTTTTGGTCACGATAGCTCGCCATTCTGTCCCGAATTTCAAAAAGAAATTTTAGTTCATCTGTAGGTATGGTTTATCACTGTATTAAGTTGGCTTAAGTTACCACAATAGATTAGCTACGTTAGATCTGCTTCGGTTAAGTGAACACAAGAGAAATGCCATCATCCATCACAAAAATGGCTAACGCACCGAGTTTGTGGATAATCTTTTCCACCACTGCACTGGTTGTGTAACTTAACGAGGTAGTTTTTTTGGTGATGACAATTCTAAATTAAATACGCCATCTAGGGGAAAGAAGCATAGACGGAACATTTTCTGACTGAAGCTGAAAACACAAGTGAACATCCTGAATATTATTATTAATTAATAATATCTACTTCTGCAAGGATAGGTAGGTATAGAAAACTTAAAAAAAATTCTAATTATATATTTTGAAGTTTAGGATCATTCATTTGTTACGATATCGGCCACTATATTGGTCATAAAAAAAGGAAAGATATATGTACAAACTTTTTGCATAACAATCTCAGAGACTGATTAAATTTATATAAATTACCTACAAACGATAAATCATTTTTTTACTTGCCTATAACAATTAAGGCAATTTGATAAATATAATGCATGAATTAAACGGTCATAAAATGACAGCTATTTACAATATAGACAGAGATGGTTAGTTAGAGCCTGTGTTCCACTACACCGCTTAGTAACATTTTTGTATCTAAAATGTGCTACAACATAATAAATCTAGAATTCGTAATATTTTTAAGATTAAATTAGAAAATAATCACTAACACACATAAACACATTTTAATGCTAAAATTTAAACTAATGAAGTTGAAATTAAATAAAAAATAAAAAGAATTATGTAGTTACAAATCTTACTTACTTTCGATGAAATTAGGGTGAGGGTTGGTGAAGATTCCTGAAATGTCAATGAAATGATAAATGTTTTATTAATTTTGTTTTAATGAAATGATTCTATTATAAAAATACAAAATGATAAACAAAAAAATAAATTAATATATTTTTTTTGCAACGTGTTTATATGTGCTTTTTTCTAAAGTTAACTTTAAGTCTGAACCATTTGCTGAAATATTATCATTTACTGTCTTGTTTTAAGTGACAATTCCAACATTTTTCATATTCTTCAAAGCTTGAGGTAAGATTGGACTGTTTGTCAAGGTCAACTATATGCATATAGTGACCATAGATAGGTAAATGACCAGACTGTCTGAAAAATGACTAACAGATCGACATTGTCAAACTTGTATTTTATTATTCTTATTTGAGAAAGGGGTATATTCAAACGTGATATTTTCGTCAATACTCAACAAGGTGCTAGCACGTGTCCTGGGACTTATTGCACAATCTGCATCAGAGACCGGCTGCATTCAAAAACACAGTACTGTAACGTTAGGACTTCTAAAACATAAATAGATCACAGTGAATTCATACCGTTTTAAAAGGCATTGTGAATGAATCAACTGCGCAAATTCAAGCAAGCTAAGAATCCTGAATACCTTCTTCGGATATACACAATTTCTTGGGGTCCTCCTTGAATCTCAAGTTACTTTTACACTTGCCAATGTAGGTATACCTACCTGGCATTTTTTCCACTTAAAAGTCTCTTGGCTTGCCGCATGCCCTAACTGCTATTCCAGGCTCTTGCTCTGCTTTCTTTCTCTAGTTTCCTATTCCGCAGAAAGGTTCAGAGCACATTCAATTAACTGAAGCTCCTTTTCTTTCTAAGAATTCTGCCATTTTATTACCCTCTATCTCCACAGGTACCCAGGTACTCACTAGGGGGTTTTATATTAGACTACGTGACCAATTCGACATACAGTGGACGTCCAGTGTATAACGAATGTTCCATATAATGAATTTCCAATATAACGAATCATTTTTCATCTCTGTAATTCATGTTGACACCTTTTTGGTAGTTTATGTAAGCTGGCTGTCTTGGATAGACACTTAGACCAGAGATGTAGATCTATTGTGATACCACAAATTAAGGGGACTTACTGATAGGAGTTAAGGAGTGTTGTGGCTGAAGCGCCATTGAAAGGAATAAATAGTGGCTGGAACAGTCAATCCAAATGCTCACGGTTTGTCGTCGGAAAAACGAAGGATGACCACAGCATTCTATTCCTGCCTATAGAATCTTACAGCCCGTCGGTGGGTGTAAAATAGAAGACTGGTGCGGAACAGAAATATGTTATCGTAGCAATCTACCCTGCTGCTTTCTCGTACACCGAAATATTGATGGAGTTTACTGTGTAGTCGTTAGGGGTCGCTTAGTCTTGATGTTCAATGAAGCCAGTGATAATACAAGCGTCAGCCTGAAAGAAATCGCTTAGGTCTTAAATGAAGAAATAAGGTAGCTTTGCACAAAGGGGTAAGAGCTGAAAAGGTGCAAAGAAGGTGAGTGGTTTCCTTTCCCCCTTGTTCCTACATTTCCTAGAAAAATCGCTCCTCAGTAGTCCCATTTTAAGGCCATGCTTATGTACCTATCAAACTGCACTGCTCATCTCCTAATCGTACCTTTCCAGCACCTTGGCAAAGACTTTTTCGGGGAGACTTAAAAGATATATACCCCACCTCTGTAATTGGAGCAATCCCTTCTATCCCCTTTCTTGAAAAGGGGCACAATTACCCAAATCTGCCAAACGCTGGGAGTTTCGCCGCATTCCCAGGCCTCTATATCGACACGAGAGAGCCATTTCACTCCCTCTTCACCTAAGGCCTTGAGCATTTCTGGCCGGATTTCATCCACTCCGGTTTGATCGCAAAAGTGACTTTCTCCACCGTGGAACTATTTTCCGCCCTGCTTAAGGTGATGGTTCTGTAATCCTCAATGCCCTGGATTGGATTGAGCAATTCAGAAAAGTGCTCGCTCCATCTGCGCAAGATGTCCTCCTCATTAGAAAGATGTGTACCATATTTGGATTTGACTCCTTCAATAATGTTCCACTTCCTTCCTCTAAGACGGCGGATGGTCTGCCAGAACACCTTGCTTGCAGATCTGTGATCACAGTCTAATTTCTCGCCGAACTCCTTTCAAGATTCAACAGCCCATTTGCAAGTTTTTCGCACATTAATCTACCGGTTTCGAGAAGAAGAGTCCCCCAAGTGAATCCACACCTTGAAAGCATTTTTCTTCTCTCTGATGGCTTCTTGAACTCCGTGCGTTTTAAACCACGTAGTTCTTTTCTCACCACCAGCCGCCACACCGAGCCGCTTCACTCCGCAAACATGTCCTGCAGAGGCAATGACTGCTGTTGAAAACAACTGCCATTCTTCCTCTACATTCAATGGAACATTTGGAATTTGTTCAAACCTTGCAGATACCTGCCGTGCAAATTTCTCCCGTATCTCATCGTTCTGTAGTCCCTCCCACCGTATGCGCGTAACCAATCTTGGTTTACGCTTTGGCAGGATAGGTATTTGATCGTTGAGATACAATTTGCACAACACCAGGTGGTGATCAGTTGACAGTTCAGCCCCTCTCAACACACGAACATCACAAACCATCCTTTAAATACACGACGGTACCACAAAGAAATCTATCAGCGATTTCTGCTGAAGACTTCGACGGTACCATGTGTATTTATGGATATCTTTGTGTAGAAAGAAAGTGTTCATAATGGACATTCCATTTGAACAACAAAAGTCCAAAAACTTCTCTCCATTCGCGTTCTGATCGGGGTCAGCGTGTTTCCCAATCGCGCTGCCCCATGTCGAGAAATCCACACGTGAGTATTGAAATTCCCTATCAGGATATAAGAATCCATATCTCTGCGGTCTTTTCAAGGGCTGCATCAAATTCGTCTAAGAAAGCTGCGTACCCCGACTCCAGATTCGGCGCATACACTTGCACTAGAGCTAGAGTTGAACTTTCGAGGTTAAGCTTTAAGATCGCAACTCTTCCTCCCAATGGTATCCATATCCACTCCAATACTCTGCCTGCCAGCCTGGGACTTGTGAGTATCCCCACTCCCGCCTGAGCAGATATTGAAGGTGCTACTCCCGACATGAAAAGTTTCCACCCATCCGTAGTTCCATAACCCCTTTGCTTTGTTGAGGATACACCAACTATATATCTAGTCGATATTTGACAGCCTCCCCAACGAGCTCCAGGTCTTTTCCCGTAAGCGAAAAGGTGTTCCACGTGCCTATTCTAAGTCGATGCCGCTTTCGAGTAGTCGAAAGTCCACTTATGCCCCTATTGGTGCATAGCGCATCCACCCTCTGACCACCATTATGGTTTGCGAGACCATTGATGGGAAGCTCGTAGCCGTTGCAAGCCTTGACAAGCGTGACAATTCGACCACCAGACGCTCGCAAACTGCCACCCTTCAGAACTGGCTCCAAAGAGCGCCCTATTATGTCAGGCTTGGCAATATCCCAGGCTCTTCCAGTTCGTCTTGTCATCGTTGGGTGTGTGTGCTTCGTCAGCCCCCCACCACGGGGTGGTCAGCTACATGAGGGGACTGAGCTAAATTAAGCGAATTAAATTTAGCTGAGCTAAAATTAAGCAAATCCAACGGAAATATAATATGTACTTTTTTGCGTCGACGCATTTTTGAAGAAAATTATTTTCAAAGAACAGCTGTTTCTCTGACACTTATATCCACAACGCACTCCATGTCAAAATTTAGGTATGAATTTAGCTAATATTTGGAGAGAAAAGTTGGAGAGCAGCTAAAATTTAGTTTCGTTCGAGCTCGCAATATATCAAGTAAATTGCATATGACCATTTGCCATTCGTCATAAGGTCATTTATACTGTCATTCGTGCTACTGCTTAATTGAGCAAATTTCTCCGTTAAAATCAGAGTGGTCATTCATAAATTATGACTAACATCAAAAACAGGGTCACTTTGATATGTAGTCCTTACTCTTATGCTCATTGCTCATTTGTGAAGGATAAACAGTTGCAATTGATTTTGTTTCCCTTCCCAAAGAACCACTCAAGTGGCTACGATATATTTTATACAATTCTGTTTCGGTTTATCGAAATTATACACGATCCTCAACAATCAAATTCTCAATATAGATTCTCCGCTCATAATCGGTTCTTGACCTGATGCTGGGCATGAAATCAAATAAACTGAATCAAATTAGATACGTATACGTAATTCTTACAAAGAATACTTAAGTAAAATTATAATTAGGTATAAAGCGATATATCTGATAATGAGCACCAATCGATAGTTTCTGTCGAGAAATAATAATTTTCATTATTAATTAAAAATGCGTGCTCTTCGTCTCCCCTCGGTGGCTAACAGAAAATCATTAAACGTAAGCCCCGAACCGACCTATAACACCGATTAAAGGCTACGTTGCTTCGTCTTAATGTTTTTGCATAATTTTTGTTATTTTTTTCTTATGGCTACTATTTTTACATATTATGGTAGCAATGGGAGCGAAGGCGACGAGAAAGGGGAAGCAAAACTAAATCTACATAAATACAACTAAACAAATTAGTAATGATGGATGGATTTGTTTAGCAGCAATAAATAGATGCGGCATACAATACTGAAAGTTCATTGGACTGCATAAACACTATTCACAGATTGAGAACTATACTCGAAAGCCAATTCAATGGTACCTGAACCTGGACCTGAACCTGATATTGATTAATAACTTTATGCTCTTAGCCAAAGATCGCAGAGAAGCGCATTTGTATATAAATTATTTTAACACCTATAATATGGCTGTGGAAAGACGGTGTGTATGTGTTTCGGACTTTGCGGTATATGGGATTCACTTTGATATTGTATCGTATAGTGTAGTAGATATGACACCTTAGAGGTTATTCGACTTTTGCCTAAAGCATCGGGTTAAAGTTGAGACTCGTGGTAGATAATTGAACAAATGTTAGTCGATCAATGCGGATAGAGGTCTCTGCACTATTTTCATTTTGTTCTTCTACTAAAGTGGGGTTTTTTTTTTTTTGGAGGTATGATTCTCGAAATGGTAACATTTTTCCAAGGGATAAGCAATTTCGCAGCTAACAGCTGATTTGTGTTCATTTTAGTATGACAACGAGTACACTTATGCCACTTCACCATAAATGTAGACTTAGGCGGCTCTCAGATTGAGGCAACAACGCAGTGTTGTTATATCGTGGGATTTATCCCTTTTTGTGGGATTTTCGATGTCCGAAAAGCCTTCCGTGGGATAAAGGGAAAAAGCACCAAAATCGTGGGATTTTCAGGAAACTGACAAAACAAGTGTTAAAATCAATTTTTTGTGAAATTTCATCAAAACTATTCCAATTTAAAACAATTATCAGTTGGGATTGTATAGAACCAGTTTGAATTTTTATTACTTCATCTTCATGAGTATCAAAAATGTATTTTGTGCCATAATATATTATGTGAGAAGCTAGACCTAGGGTGATACGGACTTGTTATTTTAGTTCTCTAAATGATGATCTGGACAAAATCTTGAAGTGAGAAAAAGACAACTTGATTGTATTTAATGCAAACAAGACACAGCTCACAACATTTTCTAGGAAAAAATGCAACAACAGTTCCTCAGATCCAAATCCATCCCAAGGACTCAATGCACCTTCTGGGAGTCACAGTCAATTCAGGAATCACATGGCAGGACCACATATCCTATATCGCAAGATCGGCGTCCGCTAAGTTGAGCTACCTATTTACACTCCGGCAAATTCTCCTTCTCTACAAAGCACATCAGTTTAGACAAGGCCTGGAATATTGTTCCCATATATGGAGCCTACTTGACAGCATACAGAGACGAGCAGTTTGACTTTATGGAGACCCTACACTCACATCGAATCTACAACCGTTGGTGCAGATAAGACAAGTCGCTGACCTTTGCTTGTTCTATAGGTACTTCCATGGTAGATGTTCCGAGGAACTCAAAGACATTATCCCTCGAAATACAACTTTTGGGCGCCCCACAAGACAGACAGCTAATGCTCAGGATCATGACCATACAGTACACTTGACAATCGCGAGGACATCATTTTTCCTGGGCTTCTTCTGTTACAGGACAAGCAAACTTTGGAACTCACTTTCTGGGGATATGTTTTCAGAACACAGGTCATCTAGTGATCAATGCAACGCGGCCATTGTGATTTTCTTTTAACATAATAAAAATGAATTAAACAATTTTTTGTATCGTGGGATTTTGGTGGGATTTTGAGTTCGGTGAAAAGGGAAAAAGGGAAAAATGACCATGTTTCGTGGGAAAAATGAAGAGAGAGTCCTAACAACACCAACAAGCAATAAGCAACTATAGTTGCTATAGCAACTGCCAATAAGCAATCAGCAACATATTTCGTTCGAACGATATTTATTTGCTTTGATGTTAGACCTCTAATTTAATTCAAAGTAAAATAATTGTGAGCGATAATTTTGTGTGTTTCCTATTGCCAGTTGCTTATTGAATGCTGCCTCAATGTGACAGCCGACTTACGATACTCGTTCCCATCAGATGTTCGATAAACTAGTCGAGTATTAGATTCAGCTATACCTATGCCGAAAATAATACTTAAAAAGTAATGGTCAATATTATAGTCATTCATTTAATTCTGTAGATTTTTACCTTGTCTGTTTGATGTCTTTCATAAGTGTTAGAGCCGCTTTATTGATCGTTTCTCTACTTTACTTTGTAAAAAATGAAAATGCGCTGCCCGAAGCTGGCTAGAATTGATTTATCAACAATGGCATTCATTTCAGTACTATCACCAAACATCAAGTAATTGCATGTGACCATTTGCCATTCGTTATTAGGTCATTTATGCTGTCATTCGAACTGCTTGTTAATTATTGAGCAAATTTCTCTGTTGAAATTATAATAAAAAAAAATAAATAAATAAATAGGTGGCGCAACAGGCGTGTAGAAACCCTAGGCCTAGCTTCTCGCAACCATTCGTTTGTGTGAGTTTCTATTTTTAGGACGAATGGAAGGGACCTACAATTTTAGGCCGAATCCGAACGAAGGACAGTCATCATCTCCGATGTTTGTCAGACGTTCGCGAGAGGTGGCGCGAACCTTGGATCCCTCGCACAGTAGTCCAGTACACTAACCACTGCGCTACTGCGTCCATTGATAGTCGTGCGTTGAAATTATAATAGTCATTCATTTTTATCCAATTTGATATCAAAGACTCGTTGAACATCCGTGGGTCTTCTGAGGTTGTTCCGAAGTACTATATGAAGGGTTTTCGATTGGGAGGCGTTGCTCTTTACATAGAGTAAATGCTTAGTGCAAAAAAACCTTTTGCCGATTAGGTGCGACACTTTAACCGGATTCGAGTTGCCAAACTTATAAGCGCAAGTGTTAAACAATAATAGCAACAATAGTATAATGCTCTATCGGAAATGACTGGCTGAATGAGTCTCAGAAGTCTAACGTGAACCCCTTAGGAGGAGGACATGCGGCGGATGAATTTACTGGATTAAATAAATGGTGTTATCAATTACGGCGTTCAAGAATCTAATTTAGTTAGCCTGATAGCTCTATATCTTCATGTTGCTGAGTTTTTATTGGGCTGGATTGTTCACGTGAACAGTTTTCTCAGTTGACGTCTATGTCCGCAACACCGACAAATCAAGTCAAGTATTTCTCGACTTATTCAATATGTGCGTCTGGCATTGACGAACTGTACATGGACTGCTAGTGAAATGTCAGTTTCATACAAACCTGCGAGGAAAAATGAAGCAAACATAAGCACTAGCACTTTTGGTTCAGTGCGGCGAAAGTATGAAACCTTTGCGCGCCATTGCTAGAACACAGTGCCATCCATTGTAGAAATATTGCAACTGCGCAAAATAACGATTAAGGCCCGAAACACACATGCGATTTCAATCGCGCGTCTTTTTAGTCGCAAAAAATGAAACACACACAATTCATTGTGAGTGCGCGTAGGTACATAATTTTGGATTTTATGTGCGCGCATTCATATTGAAATGTGTGTGCTTTATTTTTTGCGACTGAACAGACGCGCGATTGAAATCGCATGTGTGTTTCGGGCCTAATTCGAATTATTTCGAACGTTGAATAACAGATGGTCCCTCAGCACTCAAACAAAATCGCACAAATTGCTCGATGACATTTAAGTGATTTCGTTTCTCTCCGCCGTGAACCAAAAGGGCTAGTGGCTAGTGCTTATGTTTGCTTCAACGAAAAATTGGCTGCTAGCAGTCCCTGCTCCTGTAACTCAGTTATGACATTTGTATGTCATCGAAAAGCATGGGAGAGCGCAGTTTGACATTTCGATTACCCTGACTTGTAAAACACCAATCAGAAACTCGGATTTCAGGAGAAAATACAATTTTAACTAACTAACTACCGACAGTTAGTTAGTTAGTTAGTTTTGGGTGTTTTGGTAAATTTGTATCCAGACAATTTAAGTCGTCTCACGATGACTAAGTTCTTGAATGCGGGCAATAGTCAAGATGGTCCCGCATTCCCAAAGAGCACGGAAATATCAGGACCCTTTCACCCGGATTTAGCAATGGGACTGGCTCTCCGCTTAGTGGTTGTTACTCCCCTACTATGGGAAAAAAGTTGTTAAGTACGATACATCAACAAATCTCGCATTTGGATGATCTAAATTTTGACTCCAATAGTCGAAAAAACGACAACGAGTTTCTAATCTGCTCATGGAATGTTCGTACTTTACAGACCTCATGCAGTCGAATAAGGGACCCTGATTAAACCCAAAGTCGATATTTCAGCAATCCAGGAAGTGCGATGGGATGGGAAGGGCCTACTAAGTGCCAACTGTAACTAACTCCCACCAAATATACAGTTGGATTTAGTTCATTTGAAGGCATAACCTCTCACCTAACACATCACCAGAATTAAGTGCAGACTGCAGATATAGGACCAGGGGCAAAACTGCCAACTTGCCATCAAAAGAGCGACCAAAAAAACCTCTGGGTTTGATACTTTGACTTTGAAAAAGGTGTACGGCTATTCTGGACCTTCTTCCACATCATTCTTCAACAAATTTTACGAAACTGACAAGCTAACATCAGAGGCATCATTTTTCAAAGTTCATTTAAATGGTAATGAAATTTGCATTATCGGGAGAAGTTTAAACTGGTTTGATTCTTTATTTTCCCTCCACGGAATTCTTCTCTGTTTGGAAAAAAGACTTAATTTCCGATTTTGTGCAGTCTAAATACGCACCCATTTGACCTAATGAGACAATCTCGACTTTTTATGAGCTTTACCTCATTGTTGTGATACACTGACATGTTTTTTGCATATACGAGAAATCAAAACATGAGATCTGTGTCCTTCGTTTACCAAATGCTCAGTCTCTGAGATCTGTCTCATTTTCTTTTTGCATACGAAGCCGAGCTAAAGCTTTAAAAAGTGAGACTTGAGTCTGAGCGAAAACGTTTTTAGTACGACCTAAAGTTACACTATAGTGTGTATCCTAATCCGAACGCGAACCTCTTTTGAGAGAACGATTTTTCGGGTGTCAGTCGGTCTAGTTTGTACTTTTGGAGTGTCAATTAGAAGATTCAGTGCATTTTTTTACTAGCAGGCTTAAATGTTTAAAATACAACAGCTGAGGTGACTATAGGACTAGGCAGACGATTCTTATGAGTCCGTACCTGAGGGACAATACAAGAGTGGAAGAACCCATCTTAGGTAAATAATGAATAGTTTGCGCAATATGTCTGTATTGGACCCTAGAGGCCTACAGTTTAGACTCTAGGGCGTCGTTTTGGGACTACTACTGTAAGAGACATATTTTCCAAAATTCAAAATTATGATGTTCGAATTGCCTTCCTAGTTCGTACAAATTAGTTTACTTTGGGCGCAGTGGCTCTTACGTTAGTGTGCTGAACTACTCAGCGAGGAATGTATGGTTAGATCCTCGAAAAAGGTGGCGCAGTACAATCACCTTAAGATGTTATTTGGTTTTTTTTATCGGGGATCAAATTTGACATCTTATCACTTTATCTCAGGTGGTTCGCACAATTGGAGAGCAATCTCAAACAACTTGCCACACCATCTAAAGTTAAACATTTTGTTTTAGAAATGATGCAACTTGCCCTTGTTACTTTAACCCCCCCCCCCCCCCCCCTCCATTGTTAATTCTTTTTTTTATTAATTTTCATATGAATAAGATGCGAATACTTAAATTGGTACAAAATGCGCATTTGAGCCGAATTTCAAGATTCTCCGAATACATTGAACACACCATAATTGATGTCCCTGCACCCACTGCTCTTTCTGAACGAATAAATATCTATATCAATTTGAAACATGATACTCGTACTCGTACATCCAAATGTTAGTAAAACCCTTTAGAGAGCATCGAATTCTATTTTGTAAACATAAATCCTTCACAGTCTCATCCGTAACCGAATGCCTAACATAAAACCTGATTATCCAACATTTTCTCCCATATCGATGGAAAAGTATCTCTTATACGTGCTCCCTACAATGACATCAAACTGATTGCAATCCACATTTCATTGCAGTTTTTTTTTTTAGCTTGTTTTACTTACAGTTCCAATTGCGAATGGGATTTACATTTAATGCATTTTCTAGTTCGAAGAAAATCCTTTAAAAAAATGCAATTCACTAAAAATGCGGTGCATGAAGATGTTATCTCCGCTCTAATATCACGTACGTGAAGTATATTTTCTTTCGAACAAAGCCGCCTTGCGAAGGTGTTCTAGATGAACACAAAAGCTATTTATCTCAAAAAGAAAATGGGAAAAAAAAGGACGAATCCAATCTGATGAATGTGATAACAATCCGATGCATTGTCATTCTTGTGCGGTCTGCGTGTCATTTCGAAATCGAACATCGACCGTACGACTTTGACACGTTTCGACAACTCGCACATCTGAACATTTTGTCTGAAATCCGATGGGTGCATCCATTGCTGGACATTGTTACGAGTTTTTTTTTCTTCTTTTCTTTTTATCTCTTAAATTGAATTGTTGCACGCGTGCATCTTTTTCAGCTTATAATTATATGGCAAAGTGTAGATAAAAGGATTTTTAGGATTTTGTGTCCGTTGCAATTATTTAATCCGTTTATCTTTTCGAAAGAGATTGCAGTTAGGTGGATTATTTTGTACTTGCGGGAAATGAAATGCGCAGTATTTCTATTTTAGAAATTTAACAAATATGTAATGCGTGAAAATTGTTATAAATTTTTATTTAAAATTGATTTCCATTAAACAAGACAAAAGGAAAATGACAATAATGAGACTTTTCTCTATTTAGTACTGATGAACACATTAAAGTGACAGTTGATCAATTGTTACAACAATTTGAAAGGACTTTCTTCTTTGATGGATAATTTATATATTTATGATTAGGATGGGTGTCCCTAGATTCACACAATATTTAAACTATGCCCCATTTGCGCGGTAAAGTGTTGCCAATGAAAAAACCCTGACAGTTTAGGGTTCTTAATGAAGAAACAGACTTTTATCTGTGCGATTTTTTAAAGTCTAACAACAATCCCAGGACTATCAACGCCTTGAAATTGAAAGACCAAATCGAGTGCTGTATCAATGACATTCTAGCATATTTATGTATGTTAAATAGTCATGAAAAAGTTGCATCGATAGCCAGGACACAAGAGAAAAATATATGTACACCTACACATACTCATAGATCACCCTGTAGTAGGTAAGATACACTCCCTTTCCAATTGCTCATATCTAGAAAGTGAAGTGCTAAAATAATTTAACTGTTGCACGTTATTTTTGTGCAACTTTTCTTCTATCTCTGTGACAAAGTTCAAGTTTTGGAAAAAAACTGTTATATGTTTTGTCCACTTTATTGTAGCATTCGTTGAACTTTAGGCTACATTTGTGAGTCCCTTGAATATAACTTTTTTTTAGTTATCTTGATTCGCCTCGGCTTCTCTGACAGCGCCAAGTACTTACGTCTGGTTCTGGATAGAAAACTGAGCTGAAAACTAGACGCATTAGGAAGGCCGCCACTGCACTTTACTCCTGCAAAGGGATCTTGGGCCTCAGATGGGGCATCAGTCCGAAAATAACACACTGGTTGTATACAGCAGTAGTCAGACCGATACTCATGTACAGAATCATCGTCTGGTCAGAATAAGCTACCTCTCTCTACCTAATAGAATCCAAAGAGTGGCATGTGCCTGTGTAACTAGTGCCCTGCGGGCAACTCCAACCGCAGCACTGGAAACCATGCTTCACATTCTGCCCTTAGATATTATGGTTGAGAGATGGCGTCAAAATCGGTATTGCGTCTGAGAGAATCATTGCAATGGAGATGTAATGATGCAGGGCATGCCAATATTTTAAATGCTAATAATTCCAGCGTTCCATTGACCGCTAGATGACTAGTTGAACTGATGAAATGTCAGTTTTTTTTATATGGAGTTTGGCATGCGCGCTAGTAATCTAGCGGTCAATGGAACGCGGCCAATGTTAAAACAGAAGTTACCACGGTCAAGCATCAGCAATGGG
Organism: Cheilosia soror; assembly: GCA_949372485.1. Taxonomy (NCBI): domain Eukaryota; kingdom Metazoa; phylum Arthropoda; class Insecta; order Diptera; family Syrphidae; genus Cheilosia; species Cheilosia soror. The sequence goes on from OX443561.1 coordinate 127,075,558, forward strand.
AAGAGAATATGGTAATAGACGAAAACACGCTAGAAATATATACAGATGGGTCTAAGACGGATGTCGGAGTAGGAGCCGGGATCTTCTCAGTTCCATTTTCCCTAAATCAGTCTTTTATACTACCAAATATTCGCGAAGCCGCTGAACTGCTGAAGGTGAGATCGATATCGAATTCAGACATAGTCATCTACACTGACAGTCAGGCAGCCATTAAAGCACTCGAATCACCGTAAGATAAAGGGTTTTCCAATGAGAGGTGTTATTGTGTAGCTGTCACTTTTGAAGCTTTTATTCTTTGACATTTGACAAGTAGAAACTACGACATTACTAAAAATGGAACGATACACGCTTCAACAATGAATTGAAATTACTAAAATTCACTACAAAAATGGTAAAAATCTTGCTGCCACAGTTCGCAAAACTAAAGCATTTTTTGGTCGTCTTGAAGCACCTTGTCGGACCGCAATACAGAAATTGGTGGAAAAATTCGAGCTGTTGGGACAAGTTAGTGATGTGAAGAATAAAACCCGTGCACGTGGCTCAAGAACAACTGAGAATATTGTTGCTGTATAGCTCAAAGTGTTGAAGAAAACCCAGGTTTGTCCATTCCTCGTCGTTCTTTGGAATTGGGCATTACACAAACGTTATTACACCGTATTTTGCATAAAGACTTGGGTTTTAAGCCTTATAAAGTTCAGTTAACACAAGAACTCAAGCCGGCCGATCATCGAAAACGTCGCCAACAGCCCAGCGTCGATTCAAGGCCTCAAAGATAAAATTCGTGAGGCTATCGAGGACATAGGGCAACCACTTTGCGATTTGATTATGGAAAATTTCATGAAAAGGATATGGTCCTGTAAGCGTGCTCGTGGTGGCCATTTGGCTGATGTTGTTTTTCATTATTAACGGCATAGCTTCCTGTTTATTATGAAATAAACATCCGATCATTTATCTCAAAAAATGACATTTTTCTTTGAATACCAAAATAACACCTCTTATTGGAAAACCCTTTACAACATCCTCACACTAGCGCTGCAACAGGCTAACGAGAGTTGGTGGGATCTTGACACCTGTAACCATGCAAAACAGACCTGACCACTGTTAAATCGGCGCAAGTCAAAGATCTTGTTAAACGTCACATCGAAACTAACTAACAGGGCACTGTGTTGTGTAGTAGGAAGACATGCCGCAAGGCTTGGAGTCATAAATGGTGATTCGAGTGCTTTAATGTCTGTCTGCCAGTCAGTTTAGATGACTTGCTGTTCAGCGGCTTCGCGAATATTTATTAGTATAAAAGACTGATTTAGGGAAAATGGAACTGAGAAGATCCCGGCTCCTGCTCCAACATCCGTCTAAGATCCATATGTATATATTTCTAGCGTGTTTTCATCTATTACCATATTCTCTTCCCATTGCTGATGCTTGACCGTGGTAACTTCTGTTTTAACATTGGCCGCGTTCCATTGACCGCTAGATTGTCGCAGTTGCTTGGATGAGGAGGAGGAGGAAACACCCTTCCACCCGCTATGTAACTGCCTGGCGCTATTCTCGATTAGAAAGCAAACTCTAGGAGAGTACTTTTTCGGGGAGCTTGCGGATATTTCCGAAACGGATATTTTTAAAAAACGTCAAAGGAGTCGAGGAAAAGCCTCAACCTAAAGGGAAAATGACAAGTCAAAGCTTTAAAGGATCTATTGCCAAAATAGCTAAGAAGATCGAGAGGAGCCGACACGTTACAAGCGAACGAGTTTTGCAGGGATGCCAAAGCTAGACATGGCTCTCTATAGCTCGTCTCTATAGATGCTGTCATACGCGGCTTTGAAATCGGTCAAAAGATCGATTTGGACTTCTTGGGTTTTTTTTCAGGATCTGCCTCTGTGTGAACATTTCATCGACGGTGGACTTTCCTGACCTAAAACCGCACTGATAAGGACTAATCAGGTTATTTAGATACGAAGGGTTTAAGGCGTTCACACAATATGGCCAGATAGTATCTTGTATGCGATGCTTGCATCTTGTATTAGATGCTTATTCATCAGGCAGAGCTAAAGCAGGTGTGGTTTAACTCTAACTACTATTTAGAGGCCGCCGGGATCGAAATGTGGCTACGCGAACTGCTTGGCTTGACTTTCTATAGCTGGAACCTTCAAGTTGTGTATCTCTATTCGCCCTCTACCTATTTCATGATCTGTTTCTGTTTACATCTTGTTATCATAATCCAACCGCAAGATCTTCCTCGCTGGTCATTGGCATTGTTATAGGTGCCCTAATCAAATTCTAGCCAGAGAACACTAACAAGGGGCCATAAAACGACTTGTTATCCGATCCTGAATTGTTTGCTCTCGCGCAGTCTACCGGAAGAAAGTGTGAACTAATTACTTAAGAAAAACAACAAGAAAGGAAACCCAAACGCAATCCATAAAACTGTGGAATGCAAAACGATGCAACAATACAGATAGGACTAAGTATAGCCACCTACCTAAGTCCCAGTTCGTTGGGATCAAATGTACAAATTTGGTAATACTTTGTTAAGGTAATTAAACGGCTTGAGGGAAAGGTCATTAAAAACCAAATAAACGTAAAAGAAAAAAAATTCTATTTTATGATCGCCCCAAGCTCACGTTCGCACTTAGAGGGTACTTAGTTGCTTATCGAAGGTCTTCATCTTAAATGACAAAACAAATAAACTACCCACACATTTAGCCCAGACAAATATGAATAGGGGATATTGTGGTGGTGGTGGAGATCTCTTGCGAATCGTTTCTAGTAAACAACTTCATATAATGTGCTAACAAATAAGTAAACCATTGAACTCAACATTTTATTCGAAACTTTATAAAATCCCAGCTCATTCAATAAATTACCCAAGAAAAATATAATAAATATGACCGAGAGGCTATAAATCTCTCCCTTCCCAAATAAAATCTATGTAGAGAAGATACGCATTCTAAAAGAGGAAACACTAAAAGATACTCCTAAAGAATGGATATAGGAAGACAAAAATTAATCAGTCGGCATTAAACTTTATAGAAAGATTCACCTATGTCTATGAGATAAAACATCCCAAAGCGACACTGCCCGAGAATAGATGTATTTACCTATATATGCGTGCAGAAGATACATTTTTATTTAGGTACTCATTTATTAATATTTCTCCATGCATACGCCGCGCTGATGCCATACAGGCCACACTAACATTGTCGTCGTCGTCGCCAGCGAAGATACTCATAGGTACGTTTAGAAATTGTATTGCATTAGCGTGGCTTTGAAGCAATGACAGCGAGAGTAGGTGAGGTATGCTGGGCTGGCGTTGTATCTGATGCTCATGTAACAAATAAAATGTTTCACCGATCGAGGGAAATTATGTTAATTTTCGTTTTCGATCTTTTTTTTGGGGGAAAGGACAGAATTTTCCTCTAAGTAAGTCAGATTAAAATATTTTTCTTTTAATGCATGAGCAAGAGAGCATTTTTATTGCTTTTCTTTACTCGTGTATCTATTTCGTGAAGATTCGTTGCGCGACTACAGCGAGTGACCTCCCTATAGATACAATGTAATGTAGTGTTTTTTTTTTTTGTAGTCACAGGTAAAAGCAGACAGGTTTCTTTTTCTCCTGCAAGGTATTAGATTCAGATATAGGTGCCTGTGTCTCTAAATATCTATAATGAACTTCAATAATTGCCCATAAATTAGATTCGTCGCAGACAGATCTATAGATGCGTGGATAAATCTGGAAAAGAGAAAGAAATGGATTTTCTTTCTTTTGATTCGTTTTTATTTAATTTTTTTTTAAACTGCTGGTATTTTAATTCAGATGCACGTACCTACTAGAGGTGTGCATGGGAACGAGATCACGCACAATTGATTAGATGGTTTTCGTACTTGACCCTTGAAATGAAACAAAGTTGTAGCAGCCATGTAGCTTAAATCATACAAGCAGCTGAGCTGTGACAACGACTTGATAGGCTGTAGCAACTCATGTAAAATAAGGTTTGACGAAAGCATGCCCGATGATTGTAGGGTTAGAACCATATGCCCGATCCGTCCATTTTTTATCTGGTGTTTTAGGTTTGAAAAATCGACAGTCGACCAAGTCGTTACTTTACTTTTATACAAGACTCAAGAAATTCAGATACAGATACCCCCATAGTTAACGTGACAATTTTTTTTTTGGCAAAAAGCGACGGGTTTTTTGAAGCTAAAAGCGGGCGTGTTTTGGCGGGTTTGGCGGGTCTCCCAAAAGTAGATTCTGACATCAAAAACTTCGTGTAAAATAGTAGAAAACAGTTTATTTCACGTATTGTCACGTAAAATCTAATATAATTCTTTAAAAATAAACGTCATCAGTTTTTTTTAATATACGGAAAAAAACGGCTTCCAATTCTGGCGTAATAAATATTTTTTTAAATTTTTGATTTTTCGGCATCTCGGCGTTGGTGTGTCTCTCGTGATCTTCCTAAATGTTACCGTCGTATTTACAGCGAATGTAAATGAATAACATTGGTTGTTTCTTTGACACATGACATTTGCAACTTTCGCGCACTTATGCCAACTTAAGTCTGCGGCAGCTTAATTCTGCCATCAGTGTTCTTATACGTTTTTTAATTAAAAAAATCTTCAAATGTAGTGAAAAAAGAACTAAAGAAAATTCGTAAGAAAATTAAATTCCGATTTTTTAAAGCGGAAAAATGGTTGTGGTGGCGGGTGGAGGGTTTTAGGTAAAAAAAGAGGGTAAAACCCGCCAAAAGCGGGTGAAATGGTCACATTGGCCTTAGTGATAGTGTAAATAGAGATGAGCATGAGATGTTTTGCTTTCTATCTAGTTTTGGCATCCCTGCCAAACTTGTCACATTGTCCAGAATGACGATAAAGAACGCTCACTGCTCCATAAAGGTCGGAGGTCTCACCGATACCTTTGATGTCAAAAAAGGATTTAGACAAGATGATGCGCTGTTATGTGACTTTTTCAACATCATACTTGAGAAAATTCTATGAAATTCGTAAGCCAATACCAGGGGCACAATTTTCCAAATGTCTGTGGTGCAACTACTTGCAAACGCTGACGACATTGAGAGAACGCAGCGATCTGTCACTGTTGCGTTTGCAAGTGTCAGTACAGAGGCGGCAAAAATGGGTTTGGTATGAGGGCAAAACAAAATATATGCTGTGAACAAGAAGTGGCACACAACATGGAGGAATCAGACAGAACGTCACAATAGACCGCTATAACTTTGAGGTGGATTTGTCTACTTCGGGTTTTCTATAAACTGTGAAAATGACACCACGACAGTCGTTGTCATTGTTAAGAAAGACTAAGGAGACTCTATATAGAAGACTCTCATCAATCATCCCAGTCCTGTTCTATGGCGCAGAAGCATGCGTCTTAACAAAGGCGAATGAAGAACTTCTTGGCCATTTCGAACGCAAAAATCTTCGAGTGATTTTCGGTGCCGGTTGCGTTGACGGGCTTTGGAGAAGGAGATTTAACATCGAACTCTACGAGCTGTACAGCGACATCTACCTACCTGGTCAGAAAAGTACTTATCACTCGACTAAGTTAACTAGGGCATGTAGAGCGAATGGACACCAATGCTCCGTCCCGAAGAGTCTTCGATTCCAACCCGGAGGGACAACGCAGTAGAGGAAGACCTCGCCTTAGGTGGCGCCCCGAACTGTAGCGTCATCTAAATAAAATAAAAAATAAATAGGTGGCGCAACAGGCGGGTAAAAGACACCCTAGGCCTAGCTTCTCGCAACTATTCGTTTGTGTAAGTTTCTATTTTTGAGACGAATGGAAGGGACCTACAATTTTATGCCGAGTCCGAACGGCTGAATTGAGAAGCTTTTTCAAGACAGTCGACTCTCGTATGTTTGTCAGACGTCCGCGAGAGGTGACGCAGTAGAAAAACCCTTTAGATGTAATTTGTGTTTTTCCGGGGATCGAACCTCGGATCCCTCGCACAGTAGTCCAGCACACTAACCACTGCGCTACTGCGCATCTTACATCGAAGTAAGTAATAAAAAACTCGATTGCTTAGATCTGCCAACGTAGGATAACACTCGCCAATCGCTGTTACTATGTTCATACACTCAGAAAAAAAGAGCTAAAATCAAGTATATCAGTGTCATTTCAAGCCTGTTCGTTAACGAAAGTATGGTAATCTCGGAAAATCGTATACCAAGTACAAAAATCTTATTTTGAGCTCGTTTTTTTAAGATCAAAAAAACTACTTTTAAGATTTTTAGTAAGCTTAAAAATCTTACTTCAATCGTTTCGGGATTATTTTAATTTGTTTGTATTGGAGGTGCCACGCCCCTTTACAAAAAGTACCTACCCCATACTCTTATATCATCCATCTCGAACAGTGGGCCTGGTGAATACGGCTACATCACACAATCAGAGATGTGAACAAATTAGTTCTCTAAATGATGATCTGGACAAAATCTTGAAGAGTGGAAAAGACAACTTGAACTTGGTTGTATTTAATGCAAACAAGACACAGCTCACAACATTTTCAAGGAAAAAATGCATCAAATGTTCCTCAGATCCAAATGGATGACCATCCAATCCATCCCAAGGACTCAATGCACATTCTAGGAGTTATACAGTCAATTCAGGGATCAAGTGGCAGGACCACATATCCTATATCGCAGGAGTTCCCTAACTGTGCGTCGCGACGCCCTGGGGCGTCGTGGGGCTATCCTAGGGGCGTCGGAAGACGATACGCACAGGTCGCCTGCACACGACGTTCCATCAGCTTGAGCTCGATTTGAAAAAAAAGGTCGGGTCGGGTTCCTTCGATGTTGGCCAGTGTGTTTTGTCGTGCACAAGAAGTATAAGATCTTGCAAACTTCGACTTGGCGAATTTTGCGTCCAGACTTGGGCCTATACCCGTTCAAGATCCAAATGACCCAGGAGCTCAAAGTTAATGATAATGTAATGTGACCATAGAAAAATCATCTTTAGCGACCGGCCGCATTTTTGGGTTAATGGCCAAATTGCTATATATGAGATGACGCCAACCAACACGAGGTGGCAATGCATCCATAAAAAGCTGTTTGGTGCGCATCTTAGTTTGGCATTTTTTTTCATGACGTTGGTAAGGCCGATACCATCAACGGCGAGTACTACAGAACGATGCTGCTAACATGTGGTTCCAGCAAGAGCTATGTGTCACTCAGCTGCAGGGTATGGTTATCTGATCTCTATCAGAGGTGACGTGAATTTTCCACCAAGATCGTGCGATTTAACCTCGCTAAATTTTGCTTGTGGCGTTGCCTGAAGTCGCAGCTCAATGTGTCACTCAGCTGCAGGGTATGGTTATCTGATCTCTATCAGAGGTGACGTGAATTTTCCACCAAGATCGTGCGATTTAACCTCGCTAAATTTTGCTTGTGGCGTTGCCTGAAGTCGCAGCTCAATGCGAATAAAACGCAATCGACCGATGTCCTTTAACCCAACATAACCAATGACATCGCTCAAATTAGGCCGGATCTATGCGGCAGATTGGACCACTCGGATCCGTGACAACGTGAGAAGCTGCGGCGGACATTTGGGCCTGGTGTTATATTCCATACAATAATGGCATACATGGGATTCGTTAAAACCTTGCACACAGATTGTTTTAATCCATTTCAATGTCGACCAATCCTCATTGAAAACCCCTTTATAGTGAATCTTCAGTAAGCTCAGTTTATATTCACATATCTGTGCTTTGTTCCGTTGTGTGAAGGGCATCGCAAAAATATTATAACCTGTATAGGGAGTCGCAGTATGGAAAAGTTTGGGAACCTCTGCTATATCGCAAGATTTGCGTCCGCTAAGTTGAGCTACCTAGCAAGCAACTTCTCCTTCTCTACAAAGCACAGGTTAGACCAGGCCTGGAATATTGCTCCCTTATATGGAGCTCGGCCCCAAAATATTCACTTAACCTACTTAACAGCATACAGAGGCCACCAGTTCGACTTATTGGAGACCATACACTCACATCGAATCTACAACCGTTAGTGCACAGAAGACAAGTCGCTGACCTTTGCTTGTTCTATATGTATTTCCATAATAGATGTTCCGAGGAGCTCAAAGACATTATCTCTCGAAATGCGACTTTTGGGCGCCCCACAAGACACGCAGCTAATGCTCATGACCATACAGTACACTTGACAACCGCGAGGACATCAATTTTTCAAAACTCCTTTTTTATAGGACAAGCAAACCTTGGAACTCGCTTCCTGGGGATATATTCGCAGAAGACTACAATTTGCAGCAGTTTAAGTGCAGAACTCTGCAAGCATCTCGGGGCGCTGTATTAAAAAAAAACCCTAAGACCTCTAAGGCTTAAGTATTTTTGGGATTTTTTAATTTAAGCTTTGCTTAATTTTTTCCATTCGGTTCGACATCCTAATGTTCATCCTCGCACAACTACATTGACCTAGATTGTTAAGTTCAATTCATTTGTACAACAGTGCCATTCTGAACAATTAATTTTACATAAATCTATACGCACAGTGAAAACTCAATCTTCCACTGAGGGGATTCCAAACAAATTCCATCTCATTGTCTTAATTCTCATTTGCACTCCCTGCTGTTATTCGCAATCCTTAGAGCCGCACCCGCTTTGCAATTTTGCATGAATGCACCTCTGACAGAGCAGTTGTTACCTCACACTCTGAGGCGGGGGCGGGCGCCCAGTCAAACGCTAACGCAGTGAAATAGGACACAGTTGACTCCTTGAAAGATGATGAACGCCTACGAATTCCGCCAATCGCTTCATGAATAGCTGCAGCTACACAAAGCACACTTTCTGCTCAACTATTTCACTTGAAAGATCCTCAAGCATGCGACCCACTTTAGAGCGGAACCTACCATTGTTCTTAACCATTTTACCCGCAACACTGCGGAAACAATTACTCCGCCATTTGCATATGACCGCATTGGAGAGTTATTATTATTATTATGGTGTTGCCTCAACTTTAGACAGCTCGAATCAATTATGACAGCCAACTGACACATCTCGGCGAGTGTAATAAATTTGCATTTCACATTAAAGTTTGGATGGTGGTGATGATGGTGGTGGCGGTGTGGTGGGCCTTATGAAACCATCTCCGCACAGTCGTCGCTTATCTGACGGCTTCAATCTACCTCCCCCATAGCTTCAGCAAGTCTTTTGATGGAAATTAGTTCATTTTATACTTTTCGCCGGCGCGATTTGGACAAGCAACAATGAAACATTGCAGCTCGGTGCGGTGGCCTCATTAGCCCGAGAAAAGTAGATCCGCGCCGAAAGTAAACGAAGATCAACAGGAAAATTAAATTCATTTCCCCTGTCTTCTTATATTCCATCAGATATCAAGTTAAAGATACGAATAAGGTGAGTCAGTCCTTCCTCACCTCAGCGTGCTAAGGGCGAAGTGAAAAAAAGAGCGTACTTGTGCTGATGCCAATTAGCGCCAGCTGTACCGAGGGGCATTGTTGTATCACTGTGACAAGGCTTTCACTGATGTAGGTCGACAGCGCCTTTACTATCTCTGTGACTAGATTATAGATAGGCACTCGCACTCGTAACATGGTTGATGATGGCGAGCGCGTTCGCATGGATTTCTCGTTTTTTTCACCTGCGGTCACGAGTAGCGCTCATTAGTTTGGTTACGTGTATGTGTAACAGGTGAACAATAGAGCAATTTAATTAGTTTACCAGTTGTTTAGTTCTTTTTTTTTTAACTTCATTGCACGGTCAAGATTTCAACCATGAAAACATTGTTTTGAAAGAGAAGTGTATAAGGAAAACGCGACTTTTAAGGGCCGCGAAGCAGACAAAATTAAATTTATTTATGAGGCAGTTAATGATATTTGTTAGCAGTGTAAATGGGGAAAATTCGTTAATTTTTGGTCATTACGTTTGTGCACTGATTGTTGGCGCAATGAAGAGGGGCGGCAAGCCACTCTGTAACTGGGCTTAATGTAAGGTTAGTTTCGTTTGCTAATTTAGCGAACCATAAACCCGCCAAATGTACTCATTAAAAACAGTTTTGTCTGTATATCAGTGGTTGTTGGAGTAGAAACGTTTTGGCGTCATTAAGTTTGCTGATGGATTGAAGCTGTTGAAATGTGACCAATGTGTTATTGGCGGTCTTAGAATATCACGTTTTTAAAAGAACCGAGAGTGCGTCGTTGTAATTGTAAATCGACTTGACTTTTTGTGGTCAACTCTTTTTTTGGATTAAAGTTTATAAACAAAAGGATATTTTACCGAAGATTTTTCCGACGATCTTTGAGACCTGCTCGGTACGCCTATGACAAGCAATTGCAACTTAGAAAAGCGAGAATCGCGTTGATTACATTTTGGAAGTGTCTACGTTGGGAATCTTGGCGGATAATGTATAAATGACTTCGTTGGTAAGCCCTACAAAATTTACTCATAGAAAAGTGTTCACTGACCGCATATGCTTAAAAAAATTCCTGAATGGGTAGACAGGAGTTGATTTAGATTAGATTATAAGTCGGGAGAGCCTTCACCGGAATTTGCACTGCAGCCTCTTTAAAGGGGCCTTCACTGGTAGGGTCATAGAGTCATCCTGTTACTCCAGAGGCAGTCAGGACGACAAGTATCTTCTTTGGGGGTAATTCTGCAAGATTTGCTGATGTAAAGGTTTTTTTTGGAAGTATAGAACTTTAAGTTGGCAATACTACTTTAACTGGCGGCCATTTTGTCAGCTGTCAAGTGATTTATTTTTTGTTTGATTTGGCATTTCAACATGAATGCACTGACGCATGAACAGCGCTTCCAAATTGTGCAAATTTATATTGAAAATCATGGTCCTGTTCGAAATACGTATCGCGCACTACGTCTATTTTACGGTCAACATATTCGTCTCACTTTTGGTTGAATGGATACGTCAATAAACAAAACTGCCGTATTTGGAGTGATGATAATCCTCAAGTATATGTTGAGACACCGTTACATCCACAAAAACTGACTGTTTGGTGTGCTTTATAGGTTGGTGGAATAATTGGCCGTACTTCTTTAAAAGCGATGCTGGCCAGAACGTTGCAGTCAATGGTGACCGCTATAGAGCCATGATTAGGTACTGACTTTTTCGTTCATCAATTGAACAACCATGATGTGCAGGAGCTGATGTGGTTTCAAGAAGACAGCGCAACATGTTACACAGCTCATGCCACAACCACAATTGAATTATTGAAGGAAACGTTTGGTAACCGCATAGTTTCAAGTTGCGGACCCGTGAATTGGCCTCCAAGATCGTGCGATTTAACGCCGCTTGACTATTTTCTGTGGGGATATGTGAAGTCGCTAGTCTACGCCGATAAGCCCGAAACGATTTACCACTTGGAGGACAACATTCGCCGCGTTATTGTCGATATACGGCCACAAATGTTGGGAAAAGTCATCGAAAATTGGACCTCCAGATTAGACTACGTCCGAGCCAGCCGTAGCAGTCATATGTCAGAAGTTATATTTAAATTATTATGCCAGAAGTTTATCTTTCGAATAAAGTAAATTTCATGTCAATTTAAAAAAATCATTTTAGTTTTATTCCATTTCAAAGTTCTATACCTCTAAAAAAAAACATCCTTTATAACGATTTCTTCGCAAAAGATATTCTTTCTAAGGCGAAAGAGAGCCGGACATTCCGTGAGAATGTCAAGAGAGATTTCGTCGCTCTCCATAGTGATATAGTATACATGTGGGGTCCGGTGAGACTCCAATTCGGTGAAGATGTTTTTACGTAAGTCCATGCCCATGACCAGCGAGGAGTAACAACGAATCTCGTTGTTTGGGTTTTGCCCTGACAAATTCTTTTGAGAAATTAGTGCTAAATTTCAGTTCACAATAATTGAATAATTTACGGTTCAAGTAATCTCCACACTATTTAACAGTAGACATTTCTCACTTGTTGGTGCTTCTGTAAATTCAACAAACTATATGTATAATCTTGGTAAATAACAAAAAAATGGACAACTAATGATACGTGTCTGTCGCCTATCTGATCCTCGCCCCTATCTCACTCTGCCTGAGCTGCCTCACCACGCTTTTCGTTTCATCGGTGTTCGGAGTTACTGTCCCTCGAGTCATAAGAAGTTTTACTGGCCCAAGTCTCATTCTACCCGAGCTGTCTCACCAAGAGCTCGACCCCATCCCGATTCCTGTCGCTTTTCGTTTCATCAGAGTTTTGAGCTTGAACTTGACGAGAACGTTCACATCAGAAATGCAAGAGAATGGAACATATCATCAAGTGCTTTTACCAGATTGAAGTCTTCGACACGCAGCTTAAGATTACAAAGAGCTATTTTACGAATAGAGACTTCTATGATGTAGGCAAGGGAATAAACGAGTGCGGTGGAACTGGTGGCATATGGTATGATACTGAGTCACATGGTGGAGAGCCCCGGTTGAACCCCCGAAAAATACAAAGTAGGTACTATGTACATCTATTTCCTACTGCACAACCACTAGCGAATGTCTTACAAACATTGGAGAGTATAATTGTCATGAGAATGTCTGACTTAGGTATTGTGTTTGCTGTTCAAAAGTCACAAAATTTATTTAATATTCATTTTTGTGAGACATTTGTTCTGATCTGTCATGCGCGATAGCTTCTTCTTGAAGGTAATACTTCGATTTCGACCGTCTTCGCTTTTGCTTATTCTCAAATGCGAACTGTGCTTTCCAGTTTTTTCCAATTAGACTTTCAATTTTCCATTTATTTTCCCAAAAGTTTGACAGCTTTTTCCCGTCACAAGAATTTATTTTATTTTTTATCCGCAATAAATCCGCCAGCAATCCGTCACCTAAAAAGCTATCGCTTTTGGAAATACAAAAATACAAATCCGCCATGAAAAGTGATCTGCCGCGCATTAGGAGTTCTGACAGTCTTGTATGATGTAAGTAGGTATTGTTGTTAATTTTTGTAATTTTTCTTTTTTAAATTATTCTTCCCTCCTAAATGACAGGATATTATGACCCCTTCCATTATAAAAAAATGGTTGTATTTCTTATGTCATTTTACGACGTTAAAGTTATAATACCAAGAAGTGTGACTAATGCTGGGTTTCCACTTGTCGATTTGAAATTGACAATTGACTTATTTTTATGCCAATTAACCAATTGGCAAGTGGAAAAAGCGAAAAATTGTTTGTCAATGAATTGACTAACAGCGTTTGTCAATAACTCACAAAGAAACCACTGGACAAGTGGAAATAGCTGAATTGTCAAAAAAAATGTCACTTTGTCTATAATTGACAGTGAAAATTAATTGGCATCGAGTTCATAAGTTGGTCAATCAACTGACAAACGATTTTTTGCCAATAATTGGCATAAGTGGAAATGAACTGACGGTGGTTTCGTTTAATGACATAAACACCAGAGCTGTCAAACTTTGTCAATCAACCGACATGTGGAAATCCACCTTAAGCACTAGGAATTTTGTTCGAAAATTATACACAAAAAAAAAAAGCTTTACGAATGATGTATGCTAAAAAGAATAGTAGAAGGAAAATGAGCAAGCCTAGAGTTAGCTGCTAGAGACGTCAAAGTTCATCACTGGAAAGTCTTCGAATCGCTTTCAATTTTGGACATAAATACGTAGTAGAGACAGTTGGCGTGATCACTTTAAAACGAAGCTCAAGGAAATAATCGAGTTGGGTTGAATGGCATTATGGTCGACGTTCACCAAGGAGTAAAGCTTAAAGCGATTACATAATTTGTTATTATAACTAAGAGAGGCTCTAGAAAAATATAAACACCTCAGTTTTACCACACTACAACAATGAACCCTTCACCGGATCAAACCCCAAATTATCCCAACAACTATTGGTTATCCCAGTCACTCAGCTTAATAAACATTAAATTCATTATATATAATTAATAATGTATAATCTCATTATTACTATATGCATCAAAAGAAGCCCCGATACTGGCGCCATTCACGAACCACGAACCGCTCACGAACACGAACCGAATAGTGGGAGCTGAAGAGCACAAACAAAAGCCATAGAAATATGAAGCGAACAGAAAAATATCAAACACACAAAATTACTACAACAAACGTCAAATAACAAAAGGCTGACACTTACTTATGATTAGTTATCATGTCAACATTTGACATGCCATGTCAACCATTGTCAAACATTTCGGTTTAAACGCTTTGATTGATTAATTATGTGTGCGCCTCCCTCTCTCCTCGAGACTGTGTTTATCTATCAACTCGGCAAGCGAAGGCGCGTCGGCGTCCGACACCGAGATACCTCTGCGGTTTGAATAGATGAGGTCTTAAGATTTCTCCGCGCTTGTGTTTATAAACACATCACACATGGTGTGTGAGACAGACCGCTCACGATCCTCGCATATATCTATAGCTCTGGCTGACGACGATGACGAACAAAACGCCGGCGCTGACTTTTTATCTCTTTGTATTCAAAATCTGTATGCGGTGTACATTATTTTGATTGGCTCTTATTGCTGGATGCGATGAAGATACCTCTTCACCGAGATGGCATAAGGAATCAATCTGGTCTGGCTGACACTTGAAGAGCTTCAAATTGAACAGAGTTTGGGGGCTCTTAACGCGAGTGTAGTGTGGCACCGGCACGTGCGATATTATACTAAAGAGCCACTTAAAAGGGTGTTTGTTGTTGGTTTTTAGAACGTTTTGATAAAGCACTCGACAATATTGGGTGACAATGAGACATATAAATTGATATCGGATGGTGCAGAGATTGTTGATTCCAATAGAATCTTGGATTTAGAAAATGGCTTAAAATAACTCCGCGAGCATAGCTCAGAGTGAGCAATCCAGGGCCCAGATAACGTAAAATGAAAACGATCGAACGACGTCGTTTCGATACTAGCAGTCTCTGTCTATTGTCACAGATATGATTAGAGACAGCTTTAATGGCCCGATAGGCTCAGGAAAGTAACTGGAAGAATGATAAAACATTTAGTGCTGTTAAATCTAAATGTGTAGAAAATCATTAAATGAAAAGAAAGGGGTAAAACAGTGTGTTAAGGTCTAAACATGATCTAGCACTAGCAGTTACATTTTCATCCAAATCGAAAAGGGAGTTTTCGAGATATGAGCAGTTTTTAAAGTACCTACCATTTTTAGCGATTGCGGGGTCGAAATCGGAGGACGCATTCATGGTTCAAAAAACATTGTTTTGCAACTGTTTAACTCAAAATTGAGCAAATGGTATTACTATGGATTTAAGCATTACCTGCTAGTTATATTTTTATCATAATCGAAAATGGCGTATTTGAGATTATATGAGCAGTGTTTTAAAGTATCTACTTTGTATTATTAGGGATTTGGGTGGATATCAAAGGACGCAGTCTTTTTAGAGAAAAGTTTGCTATCAAGTTAAGAATGACAATAGTATGCACCTTAAAAATAAGTTTTTTTCAAATCGTTTTTACAGTTTTCGAGAAAAAGCCAATTTTCAAAACTGCCGTTGCTGGACTTTTTAGCGAAAAACTGGGTATGCAGTTGCATTAGTGTTGCCATCCGTCCGGGTTTTCCCGAACATGTAATCTTTTTCGCCTTTGCGGGGAACGTCCGGGATAGTTTTTCAAGATTGTCCGGGTTTTTAATATTTTTATCGTGAAGCCCAGTATCCTGCTCGCGCTAAATTTTATCTCCCATACAAAAATGTCTACAGAGATAAAATTTAGCGAGGCAGTTTAGCAAAGCAGTATCCTGTTCCGCACGCTAAATTCTTACTTTCATATAGATGGGACACACTTAATGTCAGTCCGATATAACAATATTGTGTGTTATACGTACTACGTACAATTTTGTTATACTCGGCCAAGAAAATGTCTCCACTGATTTAGCTCGCGAAAGAATTGCCTGGTACATTAAATCGGCGATAAATTCTGACATTTTCGAAACAAAACAATTTTTTAATTGAATATTTCATGGAATACTTGATAATCGATGTAAGTGATTAGGAAAAAAGTGAAAAAATAACAAAAATCAAAATACATGTGGCAATAAAATATGGGTGTGTGTCCTCTCTATATCCTGTACAACGAATTTAGCGAGCATTTATCTGTGCTGTGGAGAGAAAAGCGCTCGCTAAAATTAAGCGCAAACAGGATACTAGGCTTGAAGGGAAAAGGAAATTCCAAATGAACGCAGTTTGAAAGTGTCAATTTTATTCCCGCTTTTTGGTTGCATGTTAGTATGAATGAATCCAAATATGTGGAAGAGTTTGTCAGTCAGAACTTTAACCATTCATTCATTCATTTTCAATGGTCCGCTTGTCCATTAAGTGGGTCGCGGGAGTAGGTTGCTCAACTTTAACCATGCAAGGTAAAAAAAGGTACATTATTCTTCCACCTTCTGATACCATTTTTATACCAATTTGTTTCTCATATTGCAGGGGGAATCAAAACACAATTATTATAAATAGTCGTTACACGCGCATGCCAAATAAGACGACAAATTGCAAATCATCTGTCAATTTTCAGGCGACTGACAGTTTTTTTTTTTTTAATTCTTACTCAAAGAAATTTGTTGAGTCAAAATTGATAAGATACTCAGTGGAGGGGTAATATCTTTCTTTTACGAATTTTTAAAGTGACAGTAAAAATTCTTAAAAAATCGTAGGATTTAAAAGTAAAGGAACAACAGAACTATACTACTGTAATATACCAACTTCGAAACACTGACGACCTTTGCTTTTGCTTGAAACCCTAAAATAATTTTCCGAAAACGTCAAAAATCCACCGAAAATATACAATTTTCTTTTTTGGGTTGTTTAATCCGGCAGGGTTTCTTTTAAGGAGAAAAATTTCTCCCAATATTTTGAAAATCCGTGAATGCCAAAATGCAGGTACCTAATTATAACACAATTTTTTTTTTTTGTAAAATTCGAAATATAATTTTGTCGCCAATAACTCGGGTCCAAGGCAAAAATTTTTAAAAAATCCCAGAAATATATTTTCGTAATCTCTTCCCCCTTTCCCTTGCATGAATATTGGAAAATTATGGAGTATCTCACTAAGGATATTTTAAGATTTGAGTATAGTGATAGTGAACTTATTTTTTCAAGACTTTCATATGTGTCAGAAAATCAGCCGACGAAATTAATTATTCAGCGCAATTGATGCACGGCCCTAAAACATGAAGTACCTACATACAGCAAAGAAAACGAGAAAGTTAAAATCTTTTTGTAACATAGTACCTACGACCTACGCGCATTTTGGTCCTAGTTTTGTACTCTTTTTTAGATCCTATTTTGTCCGGGTATGTCCGGGATTTTCATGCTCGATTACTACTTTCTTCAAATGATTTATGGCAACCCTAAGTTGCAGTAATGTTAAGCATGCCTACATTAACTCAACTATCAACTATCAAATCGTTAGAGACGTTTTTGAAAAAAATCTAAATTGTTTAATATTTCGTAAAATTTGTATATGGGAAGTAAGTACCGTTAATATGAGGGCTAGCATGAAAAAAAAAAAACTTGTCCTAGCGGGAAGCCCACAGACTTTAAATACGAAGTTTGAAACAAATCCGTCCAGGCGTTTAGATTCCCCAGGGTTGGGACAGACAGACATACGGACGGACAGAATTGCGAGACCCACTTTTTTGAGTTCCCCTATCATCGTAATATAAGAATTGATAAATATCTAGAGTTCAAAATTTTGTACGAAAACAATACCTACCTATCTTTCTCCTACAACGTATAGGTATGAGAAAATTAAAAATTCACAAAGCCTTCAAAAAGCACGTTGAGGTTGAAGTCGTATTTTGCAGAGGATTCAATAGGCTGCGTTTGTTTAAAAACACCCTCGAGTAATCAAAAAGGCAGTCTTAGACGTCTTATTTATAAATTACAGAGCATCAAATGTATTGGCCTAGCAGCTTGCCAATAAGGTTATGTATGCGGGTGGTGCGGTAACCTACATTTTTCTTAATACAATTTCAAACACCTTTCAAAAAACATACCTGATTTTGTTCTTGCTATGAAAATTTAATAAAGCTCTTGATCTTCAATTACGTCAGAAGTATGGGGCACGTGGAAATTGCGTCAATGACGATTAACCGAAGGAACAGAAACCAAAACTGAATGATTGGATGTGGATCTAAAACGAATGAAGTTAGAAAACATGTTGGAGGAAGTCTGAGATAGCTCAATTTACAGTCGATCACCAAACGCCTGGATTAATCCATTCCATGTGCAGACCGTAGAATTATTAATTTTAAATCCGTTCCTTTAGTTTTTTTTATACATTTTCAGCGTGACAAGGAAAAGAATTAAGCAAGCAAACAAAGTACGGCGAAATGAAAATATTTATGTATTTTCCAATTATGTATTCGAATGTCAAACGATTTAAAATTTTCGATGAGTTGCTGTGATTGTAGAAACTTTTTTGAAATTGTTTAGTAGGAGGTACCTAGTGCTTCGTGTATAGTAGGCAGGCTTGCCTAAAAAATAACGCCAAGTCTTGTTACATGCTTTCCCAATGACAGTGTCCAGTGATTACATTTTTTATTGTAGGGCTGATATAATGCAGTTTGTGGAAATCAAACTCTTACCTCTTTGTAGGTAACTCTATAAAGTTACCAAAAATTTGTCCTTGACAAAATCATTACGTCATATTGACGTCAGCTGCACATTTCAAAAATTAACACGATTTTTTTTTGATTTTTGATTATAATAGTTTATGTACCTACCTAATAGTATAACCTTAGAGTTTTATTATAGGTTTACAATTAGCTAAGGTATATCGTAGCAGCATTACAATTTGTTGTGTGAATATTGAACTATTCCGCCATTTCCCTAGCCCTACATAAAAGATAATAAATAAATAAATAAATAGGTGGCGCAACAGGCGGGTGACACCCAAGGCCTAGCTTCTCGCAACCATTCGTTTTGTGTGAGTTTCTATTTTAGGGACGAATGGAAGGGACCTACAATTTTGTGCCGAGTCCGAACGGCTGAATTGAGAAGCTTTTTCATGACAGTCATACTCTCGGATGTTTGTCAGACGTTCGCGAGAGGTGGCGCAGTAGAAAAAAACTTTAAGATGTAATTTGGGTTTTTCCGGGGATCGAACCTGGGATCCCTCGCACAGTAGTCCAACACACTAACCACTGCGCTACTGCGCCCACCTACATAAAAGATGAGCGACATTATTGGCTTTTTAAGAGCGTATTGTAGGAATTTCTTTTAAAGTATTAAGTTCTTTACCGAAATGGCAATAGCAATAACCACATACGACCCTTTGTTTTGAGGTCTGTCAGCAATTCATTGACACCTAGGTCCAGAGAAGGTGAGATATCTATATTTTTGATTAAGATACATAAAACATGTATCCACTTGAGTCTAAGAACGGATTTTTGTTTCAATTGCGTTCTGACAGGAAAAGAAAGAGCTCCAAAGAAAACTGTTTAGCTGCACAAAGGGCATCAAAAAAATAAATATATTGCGTAATCTGACGAGCCTGATAGTAGGTATACTTATGCCCGGTTTCACAGTACAGACTTACACTCCGCGCTACTTAAATATCACACCCCATAAGGTCGGTTTTCTATCGTCCACTGGTCCCAAACCAAGCATGCTAGATACTTATTTTTTTTTAATTAAAGTTAATTTAATCGTTGTTATTTCATTTTGTTTTAAGCCACCTTTCTGCTCCCAAATTCACACATTCGGTTTGGAAGGGATGCATATATAGATTGGTCAAATAATTTAGCGAAATCGACCTCTAAGGTCTAAGCTAATTCGATGGCTTGGACTAGTTTAGATACAGTCGAATATTGTTGCCCCGATTCATAAACTTAACGTGTCAACCATTGGCAAACATTTTCGATGATATTCAAATAGGTCCACATTTTTGCTTTATATATAAGTTTTAACAATCCGAGATGTATGTATAGGCGCACTATCATGTTGATTAATCCAAGGCAGTGGTCCAAAAATGTTATGAAAGTATGGAAAGGCCTCTTTCAATATACCATTGTAAAGTAACGCATTCATTGCAGTGCTGCCAGATTGTGGGAAATTTTCCTTTTTGAAGGAATTTTTGTACTCGAAATGAGCTAAAAGGGAAAAAGGGAAACTTTCTGTTTACCAGAACAAACAAAAGGGAATTTTTGTTCTTTGAAACTTTATTGTAATTTTATTGTTGAACTTCAGGAAGACAATTTATGTTATACACCTGACTGCTTTCATGAACAAGCGCTTGTATTGACACAAAAAAAAGAAGATCTGGGGCCAAATAACGTAAAATGAAAACAACCGAACGATTATAGTCTCTGTCTATTGCAACAGATATTATAGAGCCATTTTTACTATTTAGTGAAAACGAAAGCGGTTTTCGTTTCGTATTTTACAGAATCCCACCCCTGTTTTTTGCAATAACTAATGAAGACTGACTATCCTATCCCCGCCTTTTATCCTAGCCGATAAAAGCGGCACGTCGGCGTGGCTAAGATCTACATATTGTAGCAAACATTAGAAAGAGGGTTTAGGCTAGGAGGTTCCTACTTTTTTGTAAAGTTTAGGTATGATATTGCTGCGGAGGTTTTTTCAAATCTTTCGGATCCAGTTGGCCCCTGGAGAAGATCTCCCTTCCAAATTCGCATAATGCTGTTTTAGCTTAGGTAGTATTGTAACACATGATGCCCAATATATCATATCTGCCATGGGCATTGTTAAACCTGGGATATTCTCCCATCAATAAGAGATACATTTTTTATGTTTCCAGCTTTTTATGGCTAAGTTTTTAGCCAATTTAGGGGTATATCAGAAAGATTCCGGTCCCGTGAAAGGGGTTTCGGAACCTATTCTGTCCAATTCGTCTACTTTTCGTTTCCTTCGAAGCCTTCATGGACAGGAGCCCACCAAATTTGGTTCTGTTCCCGAGGCTAAGGCCAGTTTCAAGACTAGCTGATAAAGTCTCGAATAGCCTATCAGGAACTTATCTCCCAGATGAACATCAGCTTTTTGTTTAAAAGTTCTCAGATAGTGATATTGATATCTAACAGATAAAGTCTATAGGATAGCCTATCAGGCGGTTCAAGTGCGGCTTTTAAAGCCCTTAAGCAAATATTTATTTGAAGTGGCTGGAAAAAACAAAGTTTCAGTGCATTTTTTCGTTGTCGAGCGTAGATTGTAGGTGTATCAACAACATGGATTTATTTGAATTTTTAGAAAACTAATTTCTAAATCAGTCTCTATATGTGAAAAGTAGTTTGAACAATTTTATCATGAACACTAATAAATGTTCATAATACATAAACGCTATGACAAACAAGTTGTATATAAATAACAGACAAGAATCTTAGAAACTAGTATCATTCGGATTTTATTGCCACACTCTTTTATCTGTCGTATAGCGTTATGTGTCGGATAATATTACCCGAAACTTATTCCGTAACCTTTGAAGATGGCCCTCAGCCTTTGAAGGGTGTTAACTAGTCATAGTGTAATACTAATTTGGATCCAATGATAGGTGCGAGCTAAGGGCCTTTATAGCTGCTTGACTGTCCGGGTCCCGGGAATATATAGATGTGAACGGCTTTGAAGCTAATTTTTTGATGTGCCTGGCTCATTCTTGAGTATAGCATGGAGCTTTGCCAGTAACACACTAAGGTTTTTCCCCATAGTTATTGAGACTGTTTTTTTGTTTTCCTTTCGTAAAATATGTGTGGGGAAATCTGAGTTACTTTTTCGAGCCAGGCTAGGGAAAAAAGGGATTTTTTTGGCACTTGCGTGGGAGTTCTTATGACAAAACACTGGCAGTTCTTTGTTGGTTAGCAGAAATTGTAATTTGCAGGAGCCATGCATATGATACGCAACGGCCCCCCATCACACATTCACACCTTCAACTTCAACTCTTTTATGCAGCCGGTCCAAATGATTAGTCTCTTTGCGGAGGTTATGGAAATAGTAGCTTGTAGCCATAGCCATTCGGTCCTTCCAAATTAATTATTTTCGTCTAAAAAGACCACACAATGCCACTACAAATCCAGGTCACATGTGCGCCTTCCTGATTTTTAGTCTTTTTATATCCTTGGCATTCGAAATAATACGACGTGTAGTTGTGAAACTTGCTTTGATATCACATTTTTTCCTGATTTTTGGAGTCGTGGAAATTTGACGCCTTTTTTTTAGTATAAGTCGCATTTCTGCGTTAGTAAGCACACTGTGTATGAGGCCTTTCATGTTTTTATCCATAGGTAGACTCATTACTTAAAAATATGGATAAAACGTGTCACATCCTCTCGATTTTGGCAGCAAATAGAAGAGGGTCCTTTAAGTTTCGATTTGTTCTTTTTTCTCCTCGTTTAAGACCTTTTCTCCACCCATTTAATTTTTTTTAAATTAAATAGTTCGAAACTAAAAAAAAATCGATCAAAGAAAAATATGAGTCCACGTGCCAAAGATAACGGTCAAACTAAATGCATGTTCTATTCCAGAGGAGCAAAATGAATACCTACCCCACATTTTGCCGGTTTTTAGTAAACATTTTTTTTTTAATACTTAAAGCTTAAGTTTTAAATCTTCCTTCTGGTGAAATCACAACAATTAAATGAACTTTAATTTAAAAAAGAAATTAAGACTCTAGCTCTAGCATGCTTGGTTTCGGACCAGTGGGCGAAAGAAAATCAATCTTAAGGACCATTCACATGGGAGCGAACGAACGAATTGATGAAGTGCGAACAAACCACTTTTTATGCATTTATAAATAGAAAATTGCACATTTTATTATTCAAAGATATCCTCCTCTTGGTAAAAGGTTAAATTCGAACGAATTTTTTATTCGCGACTTTGTGGAACGCGATTTAAATGACGTGGATTGTGAATAGACTGACTATTCGCGCCAGGGTGTTTTCATTCGCGGCAAAAAGTTGGGAATTCGAAATTTTGTTATTTAAACTGGTTTTCTTAATACAATTTGATGGGATAATTAATTATCCTAATCTTGGATTAGTAAAAATGTGGAATTTTTAGTTCATAAATGCTTTAAAAGCTGTTTGTTCACATTTCATCAATTCGTTCGTTCGCTCTCATGTGAATGGTCCTTTAGGGGGTGTGCAATTCAAGTGGCGAGGAGTTTAAGTGCAGCGTAAGTTTGAGTAGAAATAAATAGATAAGAGCCACTCATATATATTTTTTGCTTCATAATACCCACCCCAAATGGTACAAAAAACTTGCCAGCAGTTATTAGCAAACGTTTTGTTTTGCAGTACATTTTAACGAATTTATTTGATTTTCAAAATGGGGTGTGAACGATTACCTAATGATCTTTAGCTTAATGTAGAGAAAAATTGTTATTTTGTTATAATAACAGCGTGCCACCAGTCAAAGATACGAGTAGGCAATATGTACTTCAGTGCCGAATATTTTCAATTTGTTTTAAAATCAAATAGATACATAGCTAGCTATGCCACTATAAAATAGAATTCTAGTAGAATTTGACTTAGAATCGATACTCAAGTGGCCACTGTGAAACCGGGCATTAAAGTTGTTGATTTTTCACAAGACATGCAATGTTACTTGTTTTGGTTTTGTAAATGGCATTTCCACCGTTTGTTATTTATCAATTGAAAAAAGTATTCTACCAATACAAAGAATAAACCCTCTATTCCTAAAATCCGATTCCATCAACAATATGGATACAAACATAATTTTGTAGATTTTAGTGAAAAATAATTACTAAATTGCTTCGCCATCCATAGATAATATAAAACTAGTTCAGAGAATAGCTCTGTACCTCTCCTCATTTATAAAACCTCCTCCTAGGGCCTAGGGAACAACTCCCTTCCCTCTACATTCAATTGTAGCTGGCAAAACGATTGTCAAGAGAAATTAAACAAACACAAGAAAAATATTCAACAGCAGTGCAAAGAACAATCCAGCGGACATTTATTTATTCAGGACGAATTCGCAAACATCATTTGAGTAGATATCTCTGGAAAAAACAATACAGAAAAAATAAATATATATATATCTAGGTATTCACTTCCTTGAGTACTCTTCTTGGCCGTGTCGTCGGTTACCTGAAGTGTATATTTCCCTTGTACCATTTACCAAGACCAAGAGCTCCTCGTCGAGTAATGTATTTTTCATTAAGGTTTATTTATTCCTTATACCTTATCTCTGGCAGGAGTGTATAAAGGTTAATACCAAAGTAAACGTTCACTTATTCATGCAGCCAAGATCTGTATTTTCGTTTTTTATCCGCCCGCCTCAAGTGCATCATCATCAGACTGTACTTGCAGGTTGCATCTTTATTTGTATCTCATACAATCGTTGACCAGGAGTTTTGTGGGTAAATTGATAGGAACAGGTATAAAATCCAAATACTGTATATTGGGAAAAAAAATCGATCTCGATTTGGTGTATATTGACATCTGGTAGCTATATATCTGTAAGGGTGCATTTGAGGGTTAAATTGATAGGAACAGGTATAAAATCCAAATACTGTATATTGGGAAAAAAAATCGATCTCGATTTGGTGTATATTGACATCTGGTAGCTATATATCTGTAAGGGTGCATTTGAGGGTTTTTCTTTCTTTTTTTTTGTTGGTACATATTTCCTTTAGTAGGGTATGTGTTTGCCGACATCGTAGATGCCCTTTTGACCATAAAGAAATCATTTTCATGAATCTGTAGGTACTATTACATTGCATCTATGATGGTTCGATGTTGATTGCCAATAAATCTTGTTTATTACCTTTTTCTGAGGGTGCAATGCAGAAGAGTTGTAGATATTATGTGTATGGGGTACAGCTGTTCTGATTTGGGGCGTTTCAATACTGAGAACAGTTTATACAGAAAGAAAAAAAATGTCATAAAATGCTCCGTGCCTCAAATGGTCAATGTGGAAGCTTTAAATACCATAAGGATGGTTATGGTTATGGCGTATGGGTTATCCATTCTATCGCGCCGATGGAAATGGCTAATAAGTTTCACGGCAACCATCGTTTACCGTTTTTTTCTTCTCACCAAATTTGAAATAACTTTATATTTAATAATATTTAGTCCGCGTCTGTATAATTGATTTCGATAACGCGCTCTAAAAATCTATGGCCAACATTAAATAAATGGTTGACGTAACAGGTCCCTATAGAGGCACCCTAGGATTAGCTTTCCACAACGGCACAACCATTAGTTTGTGTGCAAAACCTATCATTGTATGTCGAGTCCAAAGTCAGAGTCTGAGCCTGGTTTGGGATGTAGACGTAATTTCACGGATGGCTCCAAAACTAGTCAAGGGTCCGGACGTGGGTGCTGGTGTCTTCTTGGAAATCGACAACATCAGACTTCACTAATCGTTAGGCAAGCAAGTCACTGCTTTTCCAGCGGAGATCTATGGTAACCTCATAGCTGCCGAATATATTGTTTGGAATAGGTGGTGGTGTCAGAGTATCTGCGTCTGTTGTGACAGTCAAGCTTCGTTTAAGGCCTTTCTCAATCCTGTTACCCGTTCTAAAGTAGTTCGGGAATGGAAAACTCTTTGACTCTTGTCTGAATATCTCTGAAAGGCTTAAAATATGATTTCTCGCGACCAGAACCTGTGCTGGGTCTAACTGCGTCCTTGGTCACATTGCCAATTGGGTCTCAAACGAACACAATTGTTTATAGCAAGGCTCTACAGGATGTGGGCAGACTAATCGCATGCTCCCTAAAGCCAGTAAGAAGTCTGCGGAATTCCTGCGGTCTCTTAGTAGAAATGACTGCAGAAAACTTATTGGCATTCTTACGGAACACTTCGCTTTTGCTGAGCATCTTAGCGGGCTAGGCTTAAGTGATACCACTGCCTGCGACGCTTGTGAAAAGGTTGACGATCCTTCGGATAATTTCCTTTGTTGTTGTCCTGTCTTTGCTCGGATCAGGTGGCAGATTTTTGGCGCTGCTGTGCTGTGTGCTGATATTAGTTGTGTTTTTATGAAACCTTCCCAGCCAGTGGTTGCCAGTAGTTGTCTGTTTTGGCACATTTCACATATTAATTAAAACAACAACCTGCAACAACAACTCTTGATTTTCTCCCCAGTCGGAAAGCTGCTGGCTAAATTCAATTCACAATGAACAAACAGGTGGCGCCGAAAGCAACAAGTGGCTTAGAATTTCAGTACAATTTGCATAAATCATAATAGCGTTCTTATCTCATGCACACAACATTCCAGAGAAAAATGACAGAATTTATCAAATATTTCTACCAAATGGATAATTTTATACTAAAACTCGGCTGGCTATGGCTTCATCTTGCTGGGAATTGTACAAATGAACAGAGCTGGCTGGCGAGGTTTAAAAAAAAAACATGCCTGCTGTAAGCTGAAAACCATTCTAGGCTTTCTCCGAAAGTCGAAGAAATTCTAGTAAAATGGGTAATACTTATACTTATACTTAGTAGCAGTGTTGTTAGGTCTCGCTCTTCATTTTTCCCACGAAACGTGGTCATTTTTCCCTTTTTTCCCTTTTCATCGAACTCAAATTCCCACCAAAGTCCCACGATGCAATAAAATGAAAAAAAAATTGTTTAATTCATTTTTATTATGTTAAAAGAAAATCACAATGGCAGCGTTGCATTGATGGCTAGATGACTAGCGGCATGTCACACTCCATATAAAAGAACTGACATTTCAGCATTTGCACTAGATCTCTAGCACATATTGTGAACTATCCTTTTCTGCGAGATGTGTCAATCTAGCGCAAAATTAACTTAATAAATAAATAAATGTTGTTTTTTTCTTAAATAAATACTTCTCCTGGGAAAGGCAAACCTATAGGTAGGGTTTCATCAGCGGCCCGAGGGCCGAGATGCTCGCAGATGCATGTTTGTTCTGCACTTAAATTGCTGCAAATTGTAGTCTTCTGGAAATATATCCCCAGGAAGCGAGTTCCAAAGTTTTCTTGTCCTGTAACAGAAGGAGTTTTGGAAAATTGATGTCCACACGGTTGTCAGGTGTACTGTATGGTCATCTCATAAGCATTAGCTGCTTGTGGGGTGCCTAAAAGTCGCATTTCGAGTGATAATGTCTTTGAGTTCCTCGGAACATCTACCATGGAAGTACCTATAGAACAAGCAAAGGTCAGGGGCTTGTCTTCTGTGCACCAACGGTTGTAGATTCGATGTGAGTGTAGGGTCTCCGATAAGTCGAACTGCTTATCTCTGTATGCGGTCAGTTAGGTTAAGTGAATTCTTTGGTGCCGAGCTCCATATACGGGAACAATATTCCAGGCCTGGTCTAACCTGTGCTTTGTAGAGAAGGAGAATTTGCTTGGGATTAAAGTATACCTCTTTGCTCTAAATAGGTAGCTCAACTTTGGATATGTGGTCCTGCTATGTGATTACTGAATTGACTTTGACTCCAAGAAGGTGTATTGAGTCCTTGGGATGGATTGGACGGTCATCTATTTGGATCTGAGGATCTGTTGATGCATTTTTCCTAGAAAAAGTTGTGAGCTGTGTCTTGTTTGCATTAAATACAACCAAGTTGTCTTTTCCCCACTTCAAGATTTTGTCCAGATATCATTTAGGAAACTAAAATAATAATTCCGTATCACCCTAGGTCTAGCTTCTCACATAATAATACATTATGGCACAAAATACATTTTTGATGCTCATGAAGATGAAGTAATAAAAATTCAAACTGGTTCTGTTCCAATAATAATTGATAATTGTTGTGAATTGGAAAAGTTTTGATGAAATTTCACAAAAATTTGATTTTAACACTTGTTTTGTCAGCTTCCTGAAATTCCCACGATTTTGGTGCTTTTTCCCTTTATCCCACGGAAGGCTTTTCGGACATCGAAAATCCCACAAAAAGGGATAAATCCCACGATATAACAACACTGCTTAGTAGCTTAGTACTTTCCTAGCAAAAAAAAAAAAAAACAAAAAAAAAAAAAAAAAAACACAAAAAAAATATCCCGAGTCTTAACAATTGAATTGAAAGGATTATAATGGACAGTTGTACTCCCGGATGTTTTTAAGACTGGCGCACACAGTGAAAAAAAAAAAATCTTAAGATGTCATTATGTATTTTGCCGGAGTTCCAATCTTTAGACCCCTCGCTAAGTAGCCTAGCACACTGACCACTGAGTTACTCTGTACCCGCCCGCCTTTGCCCGTGTCCACCAATTATTGTACTGCTTGAATATTTTCTTGAAATGCATCAATGTTCCAAATTTTATAACAAATGCTCCAAAAACAACCCAAAATCGCCCCCAAAAAATTTGCATAAAACGTGCCAAAAAATTACCCAAAAACACCTCCATCAACGACACCTAAAAACGACTGAAAACGTCCCAAAACTCTTTAGAAACGCATCCATTAAACTCCCCAAGATCGTTCCAAAATGCCTTAAAAAATGTAAGCATTTTTTTAAGACGAATCTCGGTCCATTGTAGGTACTACCGCAGAAACCCCTTTTTTGGTGTAGTGGTGGAGAAACTCTGATATTATTCGTTTGTCTTATGGCCGGTGACAGAGTATTGCTGACATTCAGTCCCGTTGCGTTGATAGGTTCTAAATTAGGTTAGTTATGTTTGGTTGAGCAGGTTGAACCCTACTGTACCACACTTAGGTCCTCGTGTACTAGTTGTGATGTCCTTTTATGGGTGGTTAACCATTGATGTTAGAGGTGGTTAAATTCATGTCCCTTCTTCTTACGATTTTTACCCGACGCCGCCGTCCAGCCATCCTGATATCCTCAAAAACCTGTGAAGATCAGAAAGTGAGACATCTGAAAGTGCGTGTAAGTCATGGAAGTATAATAATAATTACTTTCAAGTGTTCTGTTCCTCAAGCAGTGTTGTTAGGTCTCGCTCTTCATTTTTCCCACGAAACGTGGTCATTTTTCCCTTTTTTCCCTTTTCATCGAACTCAAATTCCCACCAAAGTCCCACGATGCAATAAAATGAAAAAAAAATTGTTTAATTCATTTTTATTATGTTAAAAGAAAATCACAATGGCAGCGTTGCATTGATGGCTAGATGACTAGCGGCATGTCACACTCCATATAAAAGAACTGACATTTCAGCATTTGCACTAGATCTCTAGCACATATTGTGAACTATCCTTTTCTGCGAGATGTGTCAATCTAGCGCAAAATTAACTTAATAAATAAATAAATGTTGTTTTTTTCTTAAATAAATACTTCTCCTGGGAAAGGCAAACCTATAGGTAGGGTTTCATCAGCGGCCCGAGGGCCGAGATGCTCGCAGATGCATGTTTGTTCTGCACTTAAATTGCTGCAAATTGTAGTCTTCTGGAAATATATCCCCAGGAAGCGAGTTCCAAAGTTTTCTTGTCCTGTAACAGAAGGAGTTTTGGAAAATTGATGTCCACACGGTTGTCAGGTGTACTGTATGGTCATCTCATAAGCATTAGCTGCTTGTGGGGTGCCTAAAAGTCGCATTTCGAGTGATAATGTCTTTGAGTTCCTCGGAACATCTACCATGGAAGTACCTATAGAACAAGCAAAGGTCAGGGGCTTGTCTTCTGTGCACCAACGGTTGTAGATTCGATGTGAGTGTAGGGTCTCCGATAAGTCGAACTGCTTATCTCTGTATGCGGTCAGTTAGGTTAAGTGAATTCTTTGGTGCCGAGCTCCATATACGGGAACAATATTCCAGGCCTGGTCTAACCTGTGCTTTGTAGAGAAGGAGAATTTGCTTGGGATTAAAGTATACCTCTTTGCTCTAAATAGGTAGCTCAACTTTGGATATGTGGTCCTGCTATGTGATTACTGAATTGACTTTGACTCCAAGAAGGTGTATTGAGTCCTTGGGATGGATTGGACGGTCATCTATTTGGATCTGAGGATCTGTTGATGCATTTTTCCTAGAAAAAGTTGTGAGCTGTGTCTTGTTTGCATTAAATACAACCAAGTTGTCTTTTCCCCACTTCAAGATTTTGTCCAGATATCATTTAGGAAACTAAAATAATAATTCCGTATCACCCTAGGTCTAGCTTCTCACATAATAATACATTATGGCACAAAATACATTTTTGATGCTCATGAAGATGAAGTAATAAAAATTCAAACTGGTTCTGTTCCAATAATAATTGATAATTGTTGTGAATTGGAAAAGTTTTGATGAAATTTCACAAAAATTTGATTTTAACACTTGTTTTGTCAGCTTCCTGAAATTCCCACGATTTTGGTGCTTTTTCCCTTTATCCCACGGAAGGCTTTTCGGACATCGAAAATCCCACAAAAAGGGATAAATCCCACGATATAACAACACTGTCCTCAAGTGGCAAAGACTCGGGTAGTGAGAGTAAGTGAGGTGTATCCTCACGGACCTCTTCGTCTCCGCAGCCTCTATATATATCGTCATCTTTGAGATTTAGTTTCATTGTATGATTTCTTAGGAAGTTATGACCAATTGGAGCCCCTAGACAGCGATGACCTGTCAAACTGTAGAAGTTTGATTGTCCGGCCACGGTCATACTTTGGCCAAAGCTTCCGTAATACATCACAGGTCATTAGTTCTTTCCACCTGATATTTGGTTTTCACACGAATCTTGTTCTCCACTCGTTATCTCAGATTACAGATTGGAGGCTTAATAGACTGTAGTGCTCTATCATGATCCATTCCAAATCTCTCTCTTGCCAGTTTGTCAGCCCTCTCGTTGCCAACTTTGTCACTGTGTCCAGGGGGTGCTGCAAGCAAAGAACTTTGAGCTCTTCGCGACAGCGGCGAACTAGTTTGGACTTTATTTTAAAAGCAAAGGGCCCTATTGTGAGTGTCGATAGTTGATCGTTAAACGACAACTGTCGATCGATCAACAACTGTGATTGTCGATAGCGATCGATATTTGTCGATTTGACAGTCGCTTGTAGTCGATTACATATGTCTGGTCGATGCTTTCTCTTGGAAGTGAACAAAATTTGTGCGTACGAATAGCTAAATCAATCGACAATTATTGTCGTGACGATCGCTGATCGACAATCACAATAAGAGCCAGAGATTGTTTTTATAGTCGCCTGGCTGTCAACGAAAATGGCAGTATCATTAGATACGTGGTATTGCCAAAAATTACACCTTTCGGGCCGCTTCCGTGATTGCCAAAACTTCTGCTTGGAAGGCGCTGCTACTATCAGGAAGCCTGATTGAGCAAGCATTGTATATTTAATTTCTCCGAGAATATACCGGCACCGTTTCCACAATCCATTTGTGGGTTCATTTGTGGTCCATTCATCTCTACTCGGAAAAGAGCAAGAGAATGGTCTATCAAAGCTCAGATGGGGATACATGTAGTCAGAATTGACAACGTTTTCAGCGTATTCCCCTAGAATCTGTGCGTGGCAAAAATTACAATATAGTTTGGCTAATTCTGATGTGTTCTAGAGCGACTTAGTCAAAATCTGGGAATTGACGCTCAATACCACAGAGACTTCGTTTTTAGCACAGAGGGTCAACGGAGCAGAGCAAGACCCCCTCAAAGTTATGGCGCCTCAAGTTAGAAGGATATCGATCAACTTGTTGTATGCGCAACTAAGGACAATGACCTCAAATATGCGAGTAGGGACAGTTAGGACTTGCGGGATCTAAACTATTTGTTCATTTGGCAATCGGTTCTAAAATGTCACTGTATTGTATTTCGTAATTTAGGACAGATATCTACTCGTACTTCACTTCATAAAACGATCAAAAGGATAAGGTATCAACTTAGTAAAACACATGTCTTACATCGCTTAGCTGTTCGAGATCAACCTCCCGTTTCCCTCTTAACCATGTAACGTTCAAAATCATCGATGTAACCCATAAACTCAACTAAACGTCACCAGTTTTAATCTTGATTTCTAAAGAACTATAAAATCTAGAACAATATGTATTTCTGATTGCGCTGCGATTATGCAAATGTATCTGCCGATTCCCGATGGGTACATCAGATACAAAACCAGAAAAAAGAACTGACCTTGCATCGGTGAAAACAGGAAACTACAAAGCGATTCATAAAAACAATTTACAGCGAAACTTTAAAACCATATATATACCGCCGTGCCGCGTCGCCGGCCGCCCCCATCCCCCATCCATCAAAACTGAAACTAAAGCAATATTCGCCGACTGTGGCGGCGGCGTTATAATTAAATGCATTGTTCCGTTTTTGAAATTAATCTCATGTAGTAAACGGGCGCGCGGCACAAAAGCTCGAAATTAAATCGCAAATTCTAGGAATTTCGTCTGTATAGCACTTAAGTTCCCATGCGATCGGACTCACACACATACATGACAGCGGCCAGGGTGGCTGTTCGTACCTACTATATGGCTCCACTTTTAGAGAGTCGAAAATCCCATTAAATGTGAATCCAAAGCATTAATACAAAGTTGGTTAACTACACAACACATCCCGACAGCAGCAGCCGCACACATGGTTTGCCGTTGTGTTCCGGTCTTCATCTGGACCAGCATCGTGCGGGGAAACGCGCGGTTTTTTCTGTGGTGATGATATGTACTTTATGAGCAGTTCGTTTTGTATCTTGGCAAATTCACATGAGAACACTGAACACTCATCGTTGCGGTGCACAGACAAAACAAAGGAAGTTCACTAAGATTCTATACTGCAGTTCCAATTGCATCCAAGAGATCCACCTATACCTAAATCGAGGATAACAATGATTATAAAGCGGGGACTTGCGGTGGGGGAGAAAGGAAAGGACATTCTTGTGGAAGACGTGACGCCGATGATGTTCGCAGGTTAATGATTTCCGGAAGGAATTCCATGCGGCTGATGATTCGATAAAGGGTCGTGTACATATTTAGAGCGACGACGCGCACTTACAAAACGATTGAGGTTTCTGGGAAATCCGAGGTGGTTCCGCGAAGGACCAAACGAGATCATTGAAACGTCAAACAGCGTCTATTAATTACGATTGGGAATATTAATGTTTGCTGTGGTCTTGCAAATTGCTTTTGAGTGAAAGACGATTTTAAGGATGCAATCAATCACGTTCAGTACTCGCTTATGGGGATGTAGGACTGTAACTTTGCATTGGTTTTAACTCTCCATCCGCCTTTCGAATTGCTAAATTTAAATTTCGGATATTTTTGGAATCTATATCGACGGAAAACAATTTTTTATATAAAGGGTGTTTTTTTTTAGAGGTATAGAACTTTGAAATGGAATAAAACAAAGATGAGTTTTTTTAATTGACATGAAATTTACTTTATTCGAAAGATAATTTTCTGGCATTATAATTTAAATATGATTTCTGGCATATGACCGCCACGACTGGCTCGAACGTAGTCTAATCTGGAGGTCCAATTTTCGATGACTTTTTCCAACATTTGTGGCCGTATATCGACAATAACGCGGCGAATGTTGTCCTCCAAGTGGTCAATCGTTTCGGGCTTATCGGCGTAGACTAGTGACTTCACATTATCCCCACAGAAAATAGTTAAGCGGCGTTAAATCGCACGATCTTGGAGGCCAATTCACGGGTCCGCAACGTGAAACTATGCGATTACCAAATGTTTTCTTAATTCAATTGTGGTTGTGGCATGAGCTGTGTGACATGTTGCGCCGTCTTGTTGAAACCACAGCTCCTGCACATAATGGTTGTTCAATTGATCAACGAAAAAGTCAGTAATCATGGCTCTATAGCGGTCACCATTGACTGTAACGTTCTGGCCAGCATCGTTTTTAAAGAAGTACGGACCAATTATTCCACAAACCCATAAAGCACAGCAAACAGACGGTTTTTGTGGATGTAACGGTGTCTTAACATATACTTGAGGATTATCATCACTCAAAATACGCAGTTTTGTTTATTGACGTATCCATTCAACCAAAAGTGAGACGAATATGTTGATCGTAAAATGGACATAGTGCGCGATACGTATTTCGAACAGAACCATGATTTTCAAAATAAATTTGCAGAATTTGGAAGTGTTGTTTAGACGTCAGTCTATTCATTTTGAAATGCCAATGCCAAACCAAACTAAAAATAAATCACTTGACAGTTGACGAAATGACTGCCAGTTAAAATAGTGTTGCCAGTTTACGAAATGACTGCCAGTTAAAATAGTGTTGCCAACTTAAAGTTCTATGCGACACAAAAAAATACCCTTAACTTTATAAATTATGCAAATTCTTTATCTAAATCCATTGATTCCCTACGCAAAATGTCTTCTTTATCAAAAACCTTCTATAAATTTTGACCCAACAAAATTTTGGTTTATAAATTTCGTACATCTGTCAAATGAACTGACATTTACGTATTCCCGCCTAGCTGAATATTTTGTAAAATTGCTGCGTTCAAACCGTTCCTGTACATTTTAGAAGTAAGTATTGCAATGAAAATCTTCCCCACTCTTCTAAATCTGATGTTCTACAAATTTTATATAGCGCAAAAAGTGCGATGACACTATACTCCTGCCCTTCAATCACAACATTTTCATCAGTTCGCACAGTTTATTAATGAATCTCTGTCACTGTCAGCAATGACAATTGCAAAGCAAAACATTCTCCAATCGATTGAATCAACTTCGACGCCACCATAAACCATGTGTCATGTATCTGTATGTATGTCAACTTACTTCTTCTTATGATACGAAACAAACTCTTTAGCATATACCCCATAGATGGTATAGACTTTTGACGTTTGACCCCCATCAGTCATAATGCCGCTACCGCATCGAAGCAAAGCCGATACGAGCTTTGGACAAAAATATACACATTTATTATTATTTATAGATTTACACAGATACCTACTCTTGATTGTGTTTTTTTTTCCGCTCACCGATAGAAGGTGAATGAACTAAAATATTTATACCCAAGCGGTGTCGTCTTCGAAATTCGAATAGTCGTATTCGAGTAACACTATAACATCATGGGTTGATATGATATAGTTAACCCGCATTAGAGACTCACACAGTCACACACATGTGGAGATAGTCTCTGGAGAAGGTGATTAGCATATTATTGTAATGCGTATTACCTATTATTAAATTGACGATACGAAAAGGTATAGCATCCCCACCGGAGTTGAGGTATCTAAACCTAACCTACTTGTTTTGGAACTAAAGTCCACCTGCGTCCGTTATTTTTGGGCGTTATGTTAGGCCTTTGCGTCTGCATGTAGGCATTTGCATTGACCGGTAGGTATAATAACTTCAAATGGAATAGGTGAAGCATAAAATTAGAAGATGCATAGTTGTGGAGAATATTTTATCAAAAATAAAATCCATTTTATTGGGAGGTATCTTATTTTATAGGGTGAACTCCATCATTTGGTTTTATTAAAGCTAAGTACCAATTCATTAGTGGAATGCATTTACTTCAATGATTTATAAATATGACGGAATCCATGGATTCGAGGTTATTGTCACCCACAGGTATTGATGCATTTTGACAGCTTTTCCCATATCGGGAGGCATACGACATGACGTGGGCCATGGAATGGATTTAGGTTAATCAGTGTCATGCCCACGTTAAGATTCTCTATTTAATGAACTTTTTTGTAGTAGGTAGCCAAGAAAAATGCTACCAATGACAAACTTATTTCTTAGAATAGTTACTAAATTCTCAGGAATCTGTCAAAACTATTGCAGCGGAGACTGTATGTCTATAGCTATGTCAAACTTAATCTTCGGCCAAACTTCTCCTTGTATACAAGAATCGTTGTAAACTGATCCATAATTACAACTGTACACGGAGAGACTTGTATAAATCTGCAAGACAATACAGAATGCACTCATTAGACTCAGCGGAAAGGGCTTTCTAATCAAATGCCTATTAGGCCCGAAACACACATGCGATTTCAATCGCGCGTCTGTTTAGTCGCAAAAAATGAAGCCTACTGTGGGTATCACGAAAACATTGAACACTTTTTGACGAGACGCTATATGCGCTAGCTGATCTTTACCTTACGATACATACCTACACAATAAAAGAGAACGGCCATCTGTTGGCTTCTTTGTGAAACATTATGTTGGCACTGACAGCTTTTAAGGCACCAACTGGCAAAGAACGGAAACGGGAACAGAAACTGAAACAAAACAAAATTCTGGTTCTGTTTACGTTGCTCACTTAGGCCTTCTGCACACGGCTTGTATCGTCATCGTCACATGATGAATTTGCCTTGCAGCTACGATAACGATACGCGTATTAAACCACAAACGACGCAATTTCCAAATCGTCAAAAAACAAAGCGTAAAGATGTCACCTGACTTTTTTTTTAAATACATATGTAGGGGTAGCGGTAGGTATTGAAAAATGTAAACAAACTACAAGCGTACTCGTACAAAGACGATAAGCGACCGACATTGCTGACGATAGTCGTCATGTACTTATGTATCATGCAGACGAGTCGTATGCGGTTCTCCATTTTCAATACAAGTGTGCGACAACAAATCTTATGCCTCTCGTACAAGGTGGCGCAAAAATAACCTTCCGATATTTTTTGGCTGTAATTTAAAAAAAAATGAAAAACTTTGATTCTTCTTGTGGATTATTTTTATTTGGTCTTTTAATTTTTTTTACATCAAGTCGAGAATATGATGTCATGTAAATGGCCGCCGCCACAGTTGATTGTCATTTGAGCCCTTTTTATGGCATTTTCCATCAGTTTGGCCAAAACTTCCGGCGATAGGTCCTCACATTCTTGACGGATATTGTCTTTAAGAGCTGCAAGAGTCTGAGGCTTGTTTGACATAAACCCGCGACTTCAAAAATCCCCACAAAAAGAAGTCTGGAGCGGTCAAATCAGGCGATCTTGCTGGCCAGTGCAAATCACCAAAACGGGAGATTAAGCCCCCGGGAAATGCATCCTTCAGCATATCGGTTGTGGCACGTGCAGTGTGTGCCGTTGCACCGTCCTGTTGGAACCACATGTTTTCCAATCCCAATTCATCAAGTTGCGGCAAAAAGAACTCGTTGATCATTGCTCTGTAGCGCTCACCATTCACAGTAACCGTTTGGCCCACGACGTCTTAACGGCTACAGCAGCAATATTCTCTGCAGAACGGCTACTCCGGGGTCTGCCACGCCTGGCAGCATCTCGTGTCGTGCCAGTCTCTTCGAGGCGAGCGGCTAAACGTCGCAGTGTTTCACCAGTAGGCGTTGGACGGCTAGGAAATCTGCGACTAAATTCACGTTGTGCCAAAGTCACCGACCGATTATTGCTCAAATAAATAGTCACCAATATTCCGCGTTCTGGATCAGTGTAGCGTAACATTGTTTATTAACGTGTATTTCGCATGTGTTTACTACACAAATGTCAAAACAGAACTGATATTAGGGGCCAATCGCAAAATTTAGAGCATTTTCTGATAGGAGGATTACTTTTGCGCCACCTTGTACATTGCACCGCATATGCTACGATGACGATACGAGCAGTGTGCGAAAGGCCTTAGCCACACAAAACTGAAACAGATCCAGAAAAACATGGCTGCCGTCTATTCTGTCAAACCCTATCATGAAATTATGTCCACTAAAATTGTTTTTTTCGTTTAGTAGTAGAATTGCAGGTCAAACCACCTTAAACAGTCAGCTAGATGACAGATGCAGAAAAATTCAAACAAAAAAAACCTCCCTTCCACGATAAGTTGGCATTTCTTTCGCGCTGGCAGAAACAGAATTAATCAATATATTTAGACTTGTTTACCTTCTATCGTCAAACGGCCATTTTTCTGTCCTTAATTTTGTTGCTGAAAAAGAAGGTTTGTTCATTAATTCTGTTTCTGTTGCAAATGTATTTGACTCTGTTTCTAAACCTAAAGTAGGGTTGCCGGAAATCTTTTGAAGAAAGTAGTTATCGAGCATGAAAACCCCGGACTTTCCCGGACAAAATAGGATCTAAAAAAGTGTACAAAACTAGGACAAAAATTCGCATACTATTTGTTACAAAAATATTTGAACTTTCTCGTTTTCATTGCGGTAGGATACATGTTTTAAGGCCGTGTGCCAATCGCGCTGAATAATTATTCTCGGCTGATTTTCTGACACATATGAAAGTTTTGAAAAAAGAGGTTCACTAACTCAAATCTTAAAAGAAATCAATTTAAATTTCTGGGAATTTGGAAATTTTGCTTGGGACCCGAGTTATTGGCGAAAAAATATATTTCGTATATTACAAACCAAAATACTGTGCTTTATATTACGTGAATTTTGGCTGGCATCCACGAATTTTCAAAATATTGGAAAAAGTTTTGTTTTTTTCAGTGAAGGAAACCCTGTCGCATAAACAACATAAAAAATATTTTATATTTTCGGTGGATTTTTGACATCTTTGAAATATTATTTTAGGGTTTCAAACATAAGCAAAAATCGTTTCACTGCCAGATGAAGAGAAAGCCATCTCCTTTTTGAATGTTATAATATTGACTGGTACTGGTTTTCTATATTCATTGAATCATTGCCGAGCAATTCAGCAAAATATTTAATATGTATTTTTAAACTGATTGCATCGACTTCAATAGGTAGTATCGCATTAGAATTTTTCATTCAGTGTTTTGGAATCTTTCTTTTGTCTATTACCAAAGTTGGTA
Organism: Cheilosia soror; assembly: GCA_949372485.1. Taxonomy (NCBI): domain Eukaryota; kingdom Metazoa; phylum Arthropoda; class Insecta; order Diptera; family Syrphidae; genus Cheilosia; species Cheilosia soror. The sequence goes on from OX443561.1 coordinate 127,114,042, forward strand.
TTATAATAATATGCAGAATTCAGAAGCAACAAGTACAAGTTACTATTCAAAATCACTACCAAAAAGCGGGAATAAAATTGGCACTTTCAAGCTCTTTTAATTTCGAAACCTTTTCTCTCGACGATGAAATAATGAAAAACCCGGACAATCTAGAAAAACTATACCGGACGTTCCCCGCATAGGCGAAAATGTAAAAGAGTACATGTCCGGGAAAACCCGGATGGATGGCAACGCTACTCTAAAGTAAGGTGATGCTGTGTTGACAAAATAGTATTATATGTATGAATTTTGAACAGAAATTTTAATCAAAATAATGCACTAGCAAATTACTTTTGGATGTTTATCAGACATTCACGAGAGATTGACGCTTGACGCCAGAATACTACAGTACTGACGAAAGAATGCTTAATTACTTACTTACTTACAGTTAGGGGTAAACCGAGAATTCAACCAACAAGCCTCTCCAGTGGGGTGCTGTCAATTCGCGGTTTTCATTTCGCAAACTATTATCTCGCGACGTTTTAAATATTTTTCAATTATTTCGCAGAAGTCATGTGGCAAATTGCCATTTCGTCTTGCATTCATCTCGCTGTAAGGTTAACTCGCATTTTTTCTTTAGCATTGCTATGTTTTGCTATTCTTTCAACTAGCTTTTGTAGTTTTTGCTTTTGCTTATTTCGTAAAAGGTTATTTCGCGCCATGCTATTTAGCCGCTTGTTTATATCAGGATGCATTTTTTGTCACTTTCAAGAGGAAAGGAAAGGAAAGGAAAAGAAAAATAAGCCCCCTACTTTGCATAATACTCAAACTTGCACCTACTCCAAATCCTACAGTGACCACAGGCAGGGGGGTTGCAGACAGGGGGGTTGCAAACATATTTCATATTTCAGTGTTTATGGGATTTTTGTAAAGAAAAATTATAAAAAGTTAAAAATTAAGAATCTTACAAGGTTTTGCTACTATTTTATTTGGCAAAAGCGAAATAAAAAAACGCGAAAAAAAAACAATGCGAAAGTAAGTTATAGCGGAATAATAAATGCAAAATATCTTATGGTAAAATAATTAAAATGCTAAATGAAATTTTGCCAAATAAAAACTGCGAAATAACAAAATGCGAGTTGTTGATATGCCAAATCATAAAATGTGAAATGATCGCAGCGAAATAACAAAATGCAAGAAAAAAACCGCGAGTTATACCATACCCCTCTCCAGTTAGCCCGGCCCTTAGCTAACTGCCTTCAGTTGCGTACTCCTAGTCGTTTGAGGTCGCCTTCCACTTGCGCGCGCCATACTTAAGGCGAGGTCTTCCTCTACTACGTTGTCCCTCCGGGTTAGACTCGAAGAGTCTACGGGCCAGATCATTTGTTTCTATTCGCTCTAAATGTCATAGCTATCATAAATGACTTGCAGTTTCTTTACCAGGTCGATGTCGCTATACAGCTCGTATAGTTCGCCATAGAATCTCCTTCTCCAAATCAACGCAAACCGGAATGACAATTTTACAATAAATCTTCCTCTCGAAGCGTTTTCTACGATGTTGGGTTTGGGTGTCTCTTCTTGTTGACAGCATATGCTTGGTTTTGCCCTCATTGACCACTAAACCATTAGATCCATTTGACCAGTGACAGCTCGCTGTGTTCTACCTATTATGTCAATATCATCGGTGTATGCAAGTAATTAGACGGACTTTTGAAAGGCCGTACCTTGTGTATTGTCCTATGAGTTTCGGATAATTCTTTGAAGAAGAAATCGCAAGACAGCGCGTCACCTTGTCTAAATCCTCTTTTTACATCAAAGGTTCAATGCATCTTTAGTCAATCGGAAATAATTCTGCGCATGGCAAGCCAAATATGTACACTATCCTACGCAACAGCCAAAGGTACCATATATATAGGTTCCAAAAGGTTTCCCTTCTTATATATTGTCATTATTGTCGAATGACTGTTCAATATTAATTATCCGCAAGGTGTCCAGATTTCGCACTTCATATGATTCCTGTTTTGAGATCTTAAAATCCTTTCCTTTTTATACCCTCCGCAGGAAGGTATATTCACTTTGTCATTACGTTTGTAACGCCAAGAGGGATTCACCGGAGACCCTATAATTCTGAATCAGGATCACAGTCTGAATCGATTTAGCCATGTCCGTCTGTCTGTCTGTCTGTCCGTGTGTCTGCCTGTTGAAAGCACAATAGCGTCGAAATGAATCGTTCTAGGTGAATGCAATTTTGTGAGAGGACTTATTTTTACCGTCGTCAGGTTGGTATTGAAAATGCGAGCTATGTCCGTCAAGTAGTTTTGATACCTCCCATTTAAAACCACTATTAGACCCATATGTCTCTCTGTCTGTTGAAGCACGATAGCACCCAAACGACTTTTATGCAGTGGAGGGTAGCAAAGCATCAGCCAGGCCGATGATAAAACTTTTACTTGTTCAAACTGTCTGTGTCCCTAGACCTCTCTACAAGTGGGTGCAGCTATACAGCTGATTTTGTTGGGTCCGATTCTTAATACTCCCCGACAATACCATCAGTTTCTATATAGCTATCATTACACATGTAAAAATTGTGCTGAAGTCAGATTCTGTCGTAAAGTTGTGCTTCGACAAATTCTTAAGTCATAATGACACGATTTTTGACATTTGTAATAGTAGCTCAATCTCCTGCTATTCATAGAGCCATTATACCACGAGCTGGCTTTATCTGTTGGTCACGCGGTAAGATTATACCAGAAAACCAATTTCTTCGCTAAATCTTCCAAATGAACTATTGAGCTAATCATTTTTGTTAAACTTTGACAGATAGTTGCCTGAGCCTGAGGTTGCGAGCGCAACTTTATAGAATTGAGAGGGAGACGGTTATATACAAAATTGTAAAAAACTTCGGCAAGTATAAATGATTTAAGAATCCAGGATCCTAAATCTTGTTTCTCACAATCCATCTGTGATTTTGTGATTTTTAGTACGAATGGCTATAATCTTTCTCCAAATGCAAACACAATAATATCGCAAAAGTCTCTCAGGACAGTTATACTCTCGCCTGTTAGTTAGGTCAGGCTCGTCAGTGAAAGGTGTAACAAATGAACGATATTTGCTAAATTCAGCCTTACCTGGGATTGGGTGGCGTTCCCCCTTTGGCAATAACCTACCTATACATTACCTCCCTATGACCTCAATAAGCTATACATTTGTCACCATCATCCAGTTTCCTATTGAACTACTATTCTCCCACGAAACTATACGACCAGCTATCGGCTATCCTACCTACACACATCTTCCACCTCTTAGAGTCTCTCTAAGTTAATGGCATTCCTCTTCAGAGATACAATGACAGAAATAAAGAAGATACAAATACCACCTCTTGTTGTATGGTAATTGATAATTTATTCAAAAAAATAAATAAATAAAAATGCAGGTCGTAATCATTTTCAACTGCTTGTCTCTGGGGGATAGCGGTTGGTGAGTGTAATTTACATTATCTGTCCAATTATCTTCGTCGTATCTGTGTGCAACGAAGGTTTTTTTTTACGTTTGTCACTTGTCCGGGCTGACCGCGCGGTATTTGTCATACATGGTCCACTACCAAAGAGGTGAGGTCAATTGTCATTCGACGTTTTTCTGTCGATGGTCTTAAGACAGACACCAGTACATTGGAGTTGGACAAAGCTGTGTATCTTTGTCTCTCTTTCTGTTGTGTCATCTATCAAATCCGGTTTGATTATTGTTTTTTTTTTATCGGGTTTGGAATTTTTTTTCCATCGTGGCCTTCTTTTACATTGGCTCCATCCTATTGTGGCACTTACCTCCAGTCCGGAGTAAGAAAGGTATTAAGTTTAAGTGTCTTCACAATTGTTGATGGTGGATCATTAAACACGCCTCCAGATTTTGGTATGGGTATTTTTTGGTGGAGTGAAGTCTCCATATTTTGTCACATTGAGCGTTATCGATTGAATTGAAGGGCTTACCATTTTGAAATCTTTACTATGTTTTGAATTGTCTATTGTTTTTGTTTTAATGGTAAAAATTCAAAGTATGTACTATAAAATAGTACTAGTGTAGGTAGGAGTCGTATACCAATTAAGTCGAAATTTATAGGTTTGTGCGTGTGATAAAAGAAAGTGCTAAGGAGAGGCTACAGATTTGATTTTTTGAATCGATAAAGTATCGATTTATCAGCGCCTGGGGTTTCATGACATAGAAATAAGATAAAAGGTACTAGGATCCATGATTGATGTCGAAATAATATAAGTTACTACAGAATCTTGTCAAGTGTAGATAGGTAGAGGCTCTAGGACACATTTACCACTATAGTTATTTACCGAATTTTGTCAAGAAACTTCTAAGAAGTAGCTTTCTCAAACCAGTTTTGCTTTATTTTTATGATCTGATCCAGATCGGTTTCCGATCTAAATTGATCGTACAAAAGTATCCTATAAAGGGTGTTTTTTTAGGGGCTTGATTTTTAAACTGGCAACACTGTTTCAACAGATTGTCAATTTGACAGTTGAAAGTTGATTTGTAGTAAGTACATTTTGCCATCTTACGATGAATAGATCAGCGCCAGAACAACTCGAGCAAATTGTGCAAACTTTACACTCCATATAATCATCGATCTGAGCAAGTTATTCGCAACACGATGAATCGCTTTCGCACCACGTACGCTTTAGTAGATAATACGCATCCCGAAAGATGACAAACACTACCAAAAGCCTTTGTCGAGACTCCCTTACATCCATTAAAACTCACTGTTAAGTGTTTAGTGTGCTATAGGGGCTGGTGGAATCATTTCTTTAAGGACGATCGATGCCGACCCGAATGTAACTGTCAATGGAGAGCGCTGTAGAAACATGACTTCTGGCCTCTTTTTCCTTTGTTGAATGGCATTGACGTGACAGAGCTTTGGTTCCAACAAGATGGCGTAACATGTCACACAGTGCTCGACACCATTAATTTAAACATTTGCTGAGCGCATAATTTTCCGGAATAGACTGGTGAACTGGCCTCCACGATCCTGTGATCTCCATCTAACACCTTTAGACTTCTTTCTTTTGGTGTATGTGAAGTCACTAGTTTATACCGATAAACTAGAGACTTTGGACGATTTGGAGTCAACATTCGCCATGTTATTTCTGATCTACCGGCCCAGTAGCACGATAAAGTTGTCAAAAATTGGACTTCACGATTGCGCTTCATTCGAACTAGCCATGGCGTGCATATGCCCGAAATCATTTTTTAACAGTAATGGCCTAAAATTAACTATATTAAAAAAAGCGAATATCATAGACATTAACATTAGTTTTAAGTGTTATATTTCATATTGAATCTGTATACATACGTCTAAAAAAAACGTCCTTTACCTTATTATATACAAGGTGGCGCAAAAGTGATCCTCCTATCAGAAAATGCTATAAATTTTGCGATTGGCCCCTAATGTCAGTTCTGTTTTGACATTTGTATAGTAAACACATGCGAAATACACGTTAATAAACAATGTTACGCTACACTGATCCAGAACGCGGAATATTGGTGACTATTTATTTGAGCAATAATCGGTCGGTGACTTTGGCACAACGTGAATTTAGTCGCAGATTTCCTAGCCGTCCAACGCCTACTGATGAAACACTGCGACGTTTAGCCGCTCGCCTCGAAGAGACTGGCACAACACGAGATGCTGCCAGGCGTGGCAGACCCCGGAGTAGCCGTTCTGCAGAGAATATTGCTGCTACAGCCGAAGATGTCATGGACATTAAGACGTCGCGGGCCAAACGGTTACTGTGAATGGTGAGCGCTACAGAGCAATGATCAACGAGTTCTTTTTGCCGCAACTTAATGAATTGGGATTGGAAAACATGTGGTTCCAACAGGACGGTGCAACGGCACACACTGCACGTGCCACAACCGATATGCTGAAGGATGCATTTCCCGGGCGCCTAATCTCCCGTTTTGGCGATTTGCACTGGCCAGCAAGATCGCCTGATTTCACCGCTCCAGACTTTTTTTTGTGGGGCTTTTTGAAGTCGCGGGTTTATGTCAAACAAGCCTCAGACTCTTGCAGCTCTTAAAGACAATATCCGTCAAGAATGTGAGGACCTATCGCCGGAAGTTTTGGCCAAAGTGATGGAAAATACCATAAAAAGGGCTCAAATGACAATCAACTGTGGCGGCGGCCATTTACATGACATCATATTCTCGACTTGATGTAAAAAAAATTAAAAGACCAAATAATAAACTTGAACTTGATAAACTTGAACTTGATAAAAATAATCCACAAGAAGAATCAAAGTTTTTCATTTTTTTTTAAATTACAGCCAAAAAACATCGGAAGGTTATTTTTGCGCCACCTTGTACTCCGACAGTCTGAAAGTTTCACCCAACAATCTCAAGTAAGTTTTGGTGAAATAACTAATGTCACAGCCAAGTGTGGTTAATACAAATGTAAATTCTGCACCACAGCACTGCAATATGTCTCTATTTCTAAATCCATTGCATAGCAACGCAGTGAATTAAATTTAATAGACTTGAATCGAATTTTTAACTTTCTCGTATACGTAGTAAGAGAAAGATATGTACATATTGTTTTCGTACAAAATTTCGAACTCGAGATTTTGATCAATTCTGATATTACGATGATAGGGGAACTCAAAAAAGTGGGTCTCGCAATTCTGTCCGTCCGTATGTCCGTCTGTCCCACCCCTGGGGAAACGCTTGGACGGATTTGATTCAAACTTCGCATTTCGAGTTTGTGGGACGTTTTTTTTTATGCTAGCACTAATATTAACGGTACCTTCCGTATAAAAATTTTACGAAATATGTCTTAATTTAGACCTTTTCGAAAACGGCTCTAACGATTTGAACCAAAATTGATAGTTGAGTTAATGTTGACTGCATACCCAGTTTTTCGATAAAAAATCCAGCAACAGCAGTTTTGGAAATTGGCTTTTTCTCGAAAACGGTAAAAACGATTAAAACAAAAATCATTTTTGAGGCACTATTGTCATTCTTAACTTGATAGTAAACTCAGTTTTTGTCTAAAAAGACTGCGTCCTTTGATATCCACCCAAATCCCTAATAATAGTACTTTAAAAAACTGTTCATATCTCAAAAACGCCATTTTCGATTATGACAAAAAATGTTACTGTCAGGTAATGCTTCAATCCATAGTAATACCATTTGCTCAGTTTTGAAAAACAGTGTTTTTTGAACCATGAATGCGCCCTTCGATTTCCACCCCAATCGCTAAAAATGGTACTTTAAAAACTGCTCATATCTCGAAAACGCCATTTTCGATTTGGATGAAAATTTAACTGCTAGGTAATGTTTATATCTTAAAGAATACGTCGTACTCAGTTTTCAGCTAAACAGTTTAGTAACAGTGCTTTTCGAATCTAAATTTCTAACATTCGTCAGCATAATTTTACAAAAAACCACTCTAACGATTTTGATCAAAATACATATTTAAGATAACATAAGCATTCTAAACATTATCACGTATACTTAGTTTTTTCAGAAAACTCGAAAATAGCCGCTTTATGAATATGAATAATGACTACCCAAAATCCCTACTACTGGCAACCCCTTTTTTTAAATAATCAAAAATGGGAATTCGAAATTCATCGCCTACTTGCCTCCTCTAAGTGTCAGTTGTTCGGGGTGAATATTTGAAAGTAAGCAATAAAGTATTGTAGTTAATATCTACGTAGGTATGTCTATTGTGGGTATGATTTTAAATATAAAATTTGCTGAAATGACTCTGATAGTACGTTTACACCGCACCTAAATTCATCATTTCGGCTAAATTCAGCATTTCAGGCCAAATGTTCAACATTTCGCCATATATTTTCCAACATTTCGAAATGCTGGATTTCAGCGAAATGTTGAATTTCATTGCTGCATTTGTAAGTTTGTCAAATCGAACAAACCTAATTCTGATGACTTTTGGGCTCACTGGCAAAAAAAAACCGCTGTAAAACTAGATTGTAAAAGCTAAAAAAGTAGGAAGTAGGAAAAATATGTCTGGATAGTGAATTATCAGCTGTATTCATGTTTAGATTAATATAACTAACAAATTAATTCTTTAGTGGGTACGTACGTGCCGCATGCAACGGATAAAGTAGGTTTACTTTCTACTTTTCTGTCCGTCGCATCCGTTGACAATTGGCAGAGCGTGAGAGTAAGCATTTTCATTGGTGGAAATATAAGATAATGAGAGAAACTGTCTCTCATATCTCATCGGGTGTCAACGTATGCGACGGATTCTATTGGACTGTTCGTTCTGTCGAATGCGTCAATCCGTCGACGCAACGGATGCGACGGATTCTATGGGTCGGGGCCTTTAGTTTGCTTCATATAACATCACAGTGTCGTCGTTCAATCGAATCGTTCATCGTTTTCATTTTGAACAGTTTGAGTAGGACTGTAAACAAACTGTGACAACTGAAAACTAATAAAATTCGTATATTATTTTGTTTGTTTTGTTCCTTTTTATGTGGAAAAGTATGTATACGTTTGAAAATAAGCATTGGTGACCAAGAAATTATATTGACAAGGTTTGTAAAAGAAGAAAAAGAAGAAGAAGAGTATCTGTGAATGCTGTGAATGCAATTCTATGATACAGCCTCCAAGAAGAACACAACTAGGATGTGAACTGTCATGCCGTTTAACAAATATGAAGGGAATAGATACATAAAAATGCTAATGCAGTGTTCTATTTGTGAAAATTAAAAAGGCTTCATATTGGAAAATTATTCCTTAAATATTTAGTTTGCTTTTAAAAAACCTAAACAGAAACAAAATACACCAAAAGCGATGAAACGATTGCAAAATAGATATCGTTCAATCGAATCGTTTCGACGACGCCATTTGACAGTTGATTTGTGTACATGAAGCAATAAAAAGCGATAATCGTCCAATCGCTTTGACGATCATCGCTTTTTAGTTGTTACACGAAATAGAAGTATCGTCGAGACGACGTCGTTCGATCGTTTTAGCCTTACGCGATTAGACCCCAGGATTAACACACATTTCTTTATCACAGTAATAAATAAACGATAAATGTCACCTACACAGTGACTTAAGTTAAGCCACCGAAATCTGTGGCCCAAATATATTGATCCAGAGAATACAGTATTTTGAGAAATGTTTATGTTTGGCAATGCTATTTGGCAAAATGTTAAATGAGCTCGAATGAGCTCTTCGGAATTGTTCCCTAACATTGTACATGCAACAACTTTCACATATTCCACGCGCACTCGGAGTTTTACATTGCACACACATTCCCATACAGTCATCAGGTTTGTATATTCATGGTTAAAAATGACACTCAATTGATGGCTTAACTAAACCAAGCTTAAAAATCGACTGTGAAAATGAAAACTACTGAACCCACACTTAACTAATCCGATACTTAAGTTCGCACTGTGAAATCGGGTATAAGTGTTGGCAGACTGTTGTATTACCGTCAACTCTAACTAACTTTGCGTTTCTCTAGCATTTTGCTAGATACAACATCTATCAATATTATAGTTCAAAAGATACAACATAGCTGGGATTTCTTACCACGTTTTAACACAATTTCGTACATGTCAGATATAGGTATTTGAAATACGCATATGATAAGCGTCATTCGCAATCTGGGGTCATTCAAAGCTATGAACTGAGTATCTGAACAAAAATATTATTACAAGATAATTGAATATTTCTGAAATCATAATATCGTTAAATTTTAAATATTATGTATCTGCAATAGGGTGGTCGTTATTTTTAAAATTTCGAATTTTTTTTTTGGAGTACCTTTTTTTTTTGTTCCTTTATACCTAAAAACATTACCCAAATTTTTTTTTACGACCACGTTAACACGTGCCGCACTGAGCTCAAAGTTTACACAGGGTTAGTGCACTCGTAGAACAAGACAATACATCTAAACAGCGCAAGAAGGTAAGTAACATTTTTTTTATTCGACATTAATAGTTGACTAGAAACAAATATTTTACTAGTGGAACTTTATTCAACCTGTTCGTCTGCGGAAGAAGAACAGACAGTTCAAAATGATGTCCTGAACTCCACAGTCCCAGGACCGTCAGGCGCAAAAAGAGCAAGAGTATAGATATTTTAACTCCCAGGCTTTCGGCAGTACTCGACAGATGCAATATTAGTGACAGAGATGCCGTTCATCTCTTGACAGCCTGTGTCGAAGCCACTTCCATAGATCCGTCAAAATTCGTTATTAACCGCACATCAATTCGACTATCTCGCTGATTTTTTCGTAAACAGACAGCTGCTGCCAACAAACAAAAAATTCTCGACTTAGGCCCTAGTTATAGCTATCATTGAAATGCATCATTGAAAATTTTGTTTTCCAATTTTAAGACGATTAATCAAACAATATTGGCTTTAGTTGGTATCAAAATAAAGGTAATCAATTGTGGAATTTTTTTACGAAATAAATTACTGAATTCTGACTAAAACTCTTCTTTAAATTCAATTTTATTATTTCACTGATCGAAATCGATTTCAATGAACAGCTGATCCTCGTTTCTCCAATTTGGAACCCAATCGTTTCACTGATGTGTTCGATTCTCTTTCTATTCTCAGCTGTCAGTTTTGCTTTCAATGATCAACTCTAACCTTAAAACCTAGACTCGTTTGTTGAAAAGTCACTGACAGGTTCTTTCACTGACAGGAATTTTTCAATGATTGCTATAATCGACTTGTCAAAAAAATGAAACCACCATTCCACTGATTTGTTCCAATGATTCATTTCAATGATAGCTATAACTAGGGCCTTAAGTTTAGATTTCACTGTTATACATTGGGACTCTAAACTTCTCCCTGACATTACTGGCCAAAACAAAGTTGACAGACTTCCAATTATTGCAACTGCTCCAAACATAGAACAGCTTCTAGTACTCCAACTTTCAGCTGGAACTGGTATTGAGGTATCGTCTGCCGTGTATGATCTATTGGAAGATTGGTCAATGCTCGATAAAGTTCAAGCCTTTGTTTTTGACTCAACTGCCTCTAATACCGGACGTCTGAACGGAGCTTGTGTTCTTCTTGAAAATAAAATTGGAAGAGACATACTTTACTTAGCTTGCAGACATCACATTTTTGGGATTGTTCTTCAAGGTGTATTAAGCAAACTTTGACCCATCTTCTGGTCCTGATATTCCTTTGTTTAAAAGATTTAAGTCACAGTGGAAAAACATTGATAAACAACAGTTCTCTGTGTGGTCAATTGACAACAAGGCTGTTAACATCCTAGCCGATGTAAGGCTGGGAAGATGTAAGGCTAAGAAGATGATTTTCCTCGAGATGATTACAAGGAGTTTCTTGAGCTTATTGTAATTTTTTGGGGGAACTCCCAGCGGAACGCCAAGGACAAAAGATCTTTGTCGACGATATGCTGCTTTATTGTCAGCTGCTACACCGAGTCTTGGTTTTCTGCACCAGATGCCTTGCAAGCACCGTTAAATGACATACATTTTTCGGAAAAACTTAATTCATATAAAAAGCATGACAAGGCTATAGCTGATATTGCACTTAAAAAACGTTTGAACCATTTATGGTACTTAAATGAAGAATGTGTCGCTTTTTCCTCTTTTTGACAATAGACTGGATGTTGAACAAAAACGTAAAATGGCTTTAAAAGTTTTGGAAGATGACGGACAAGTGGAAGAAGAAGCTAAAAAGAAATTGCATCTAACACCGGCTGAGGTCTCTTGAAAAATACCTTCCATCAGAGCTGTTGTCACCTAAATCAATGAAATTGTTTGAAAGATTTGGCTTATCAACAAGCTTTTTACATTTGGATCCAATTCATTGGGAAGAACAATCAGACTACAGGCGGGGAAAGGAAATAACTGGATCACTTAGAGTAGTCAATGATACAGCTGAACGTGGAGTTAAACTCATGGAGGAGTTCAATGATAAAATAACAAAAGACGAAGACCAAAAGCTATTCCTACTTCAAGTGAGTATCTTTAATATTTGAATTTTAATTTCAATAATTTGACATTATTTCCTAATCAAATATCATTTTTTCAGACAGTGCGAAATTATCGCCAAAAATATCCTGGATGTACCCGAGAAAGTCTCAAAATGCGCTACGATGACTTAGTTTACTTATATTAATTTTTGTTATGTACTTATAAAAAAAATATCTATTACATTATTTAATACACTTATACTGATTTTCCATTACTATTTAAAAAAAATATTGCTTTGTAAATAAACATCAAACATTGATATGGTTTTTATATTATTCGTTCATCAGAGGATGATTTCTCTAGATTTAAATGTTAATATGTTCCGATTTAAATGAAACTTTTTTTGCATGCGTTTTTAACCTAGGAACAAATTAAACGTGTACTAAAAACAAAAATTTTAACTTTTTTTTTTTTCTTCATACAAATAAGGACCACCCTAATCTGCAACAATAAAATTTCTATACAAATCATCGTTTAACCAATCATAACCTTAATTATGAATTATAGAATGTTGCATAAAAAATGCAAAAAAAAAAAAAAAGAAAGACAAACACAAACAATTCGAATGAATTTAAAAGCGGAGATTTTAGTTCGTTTTTGGTTTATTTGCAAACATTAACATTCAATGAAATCAAGTCAAAAACTGAATAATAAGCAAATGGAAAATTTTCAAACTATTTGCGTAGCATACGAGCATAGCATATACATAAAACATAATGCTCGGCCAGAGAATATAGGCATCTTGCTTCCATTTGCTTGATTGTGTCATGGACTGTTTTTAGCGCGGCAAGGGGCAACAAATTAAATTTATAATGATATGCTCTCTCTATGATAATGTTTGTTTTAAATTATTTTAAATGGCACTGACACTGGCTGTAGTATATGCAGCGTGAGAGCGGTTTTATTCAGATTTTTTTGTTTTAAAAATCAATCACAACAATTAAGCAAAAACGGTTAATGGGGTTTGGACGAAGTTTTTAATTGAATTTATAAAATGTGTATCTACGTCATTTGAAGAATGTCAGAAAGCGTCTGATAAACTCGAAAGTTTTATCATAAAATCTTTGATAATAATGGACAGAGATGTATTGGATGCAATGTGATATTCATCATTGTAAATGTCCATTGCAAGGGTGACTCAATTGGATCCTAATCCTATACATAAATCTCGGTCTTCAAACATCGATATTTAATCATCAGGGGCAATGTAACATGTAACAATGTAACATTATCCAGCGTTTAATCAGATTTGACAGTCGGATGTTATTCGAAAGCGTCAAAATGGCGTCAAAAACATTTGCCACGATAAGAAGATGTGAAGCAATACAAAAAGATACGGAAAGTTACGACTCAAAAATTTGCACTCATTCGAATCTTATTCTTCTTTGTTCTCTCAAATTGCAGAGTGAAGTCGGTGGCCAGTTCGGCACACAGTTTAATACCGGGAAAATAAATAGTGACTTGAACGGTAGACGCAGTAGAAAGCAGCATGTTACATACAGGAACCCGGTTGAGATTCGTAATAAACTGTGCCTTCAGCTCTTCGCGATAGCGGCGAACTTGCTCAGCTGCCTCCTTATATAGCTGCCTAACCGTCAATAAATATATGTTAACAGATTGTTGTGTGAAACTGGTATCATTTACATCATTTGATTCACTATCGCGATTGCTAGATTGAGTTTAATTCCTCAAAGAAAATACTAGTAAAAAATAAATAAATAGTTGGCGCAACAGGCGGGTAGACACCCTAGGCCTAGCTTCTCACAACCATTCGTTTGTGTGAGTTTCTATTTTTTGGGACGAATGGAAGGGACCTACAATTTTATGCCGAGTGCGAACGGCCGAATTAAGAAGCTTTTTCAGGACAGTCATACTCTCTCGGATTTTTGTCAGACGTTCGCGAGAGGTGGCGCAGTAGATAAAACCTTAAGATGTAATTTGTCTTTTTCCGGGTATCGAACCTGGGATCCCTCGCACAGTAGTCCAGCACACTAACCACTGCGCTACTGTGCCCAGTAACAGAGTATCGATTTTTCCTGAACGGCAAGAAGCCAGAAAATACTTTAGAATTGAAGCATTTCGTATTTCTTTAAGATCTCTGCATGGCTAAGGGGACCTGCATTCCACCTGTTTTTTTTTTTACTGATATTAAGGGCACTTTGGCAGGTCATTCGTCAATGTCTCATATCTAGAATCAAGCGGCTGCTGATGTTCTCATTGCACCGCTTTTTCTCCATACATGTCAGTCTTTGAATTCTTATTGACATGAAATTGGCAACCTTATCTACGCCTTGCCGAAGGTATAGTAAGTTAGGTCCAGGTTCACTTTTTTATTTCTGGTGTATAGGTTTCAGCTTAAAAGTATTACAATAAACTGCCAGTCGGTTGAACTATTTCTATTTTATACTCAGTCCTTTTGAAAAGACTCCTGCTTTTGTTCTCTTCTCTTTGAGGAAAGACGAATCAGTTGAAGATCTGTTGAATATCCGCCTATGTTAACAAACACCTACCCTTATGCTCACTATCTGCTCCAGAGCCATCTCGGCTTTACTACGTATTCTAAAATAGATACCACATCAGTATGTAAGCGAAGAATTACACTTCCCAACCGCTATTTCTTTGGCCTACGATGGCAATTAAGTTGAGAGGCCTTGTCAAGAAATACTAAAGAAAACCCTATTTGAAACTTTCTTTATACCAGTTCTGCTCTATGGGGTTATGCCTCCTTCTACGATAGAAGGAAACATATTTAAACGTTTTCAAGTGCTTTTTGACCCGCTTACGTTGACGGAACTTAAATAGAAGGGAATTTAATTGAAACAATAATTCATAGACTGAAATTCGAAAAAAAATCCCCAACAGAAATTGTCAGTGTCAATCCCAACTAGCGAGAATCGTTGTTACTCCTCGCTTCCCCGCTCAGAAATTTAATAACATAAGCGCCTCACATGCGTTCCCCCGGTAATTGAAGTCCCTTTCGGAGAGTTCCTACACAATCGCCAACTTGTATTATGTAACTCACTGCATGATCTTTGAACGAAATTCCAAGGCATGTTCGAACGCCACCGCACAGTGGGGCAAAATGGCGAAAAGTTGGTATTAAATCAACCAACAATGCTACGAACTTGAAATTTGGCACAAATCCTACTGATACCAATGTTAATACATAGTCAAAGTTTCTAATGACCACGCCCATTTCTAAGGTTACCACCCATACAAAATTTATTAGTTTTCAAAATTTCGCGAAAACGGTTCGAACGATTTTAATAAAACTTTTCGTGTATAATATCCTTAGTGATTGTATTACAACTGCATTTATAAAGATTTAAAAAAAAAAAATAAATAAAAATTATAGGGCTCCGATTTTTGAATTTTTTTTATAATTGTTTTTTATTATTATCATTAATATTTTTCTTTTAGTTTATTTTATTACTCATTATTATAAATATTATTATTATTATTCGGCCTAAGAAGTGCCAATAATACAATAATTTTGACAAAAAATGTCTATTTTTAGAAAGTGACGCCATCAACCAAATGTTCACTACACACAGGGGAGCAAATTGTAGCAAGAAAACTTTACATATTCTGAAAGTAGACAAAACACTTAACAAAGTGACGTATAAAACTTATTGGCTTTTCACGGCTAACACAACTAAACGCTTAAGGGTTTCAGAGAAATACAAAAACAAATTTTTTTGTACTTTTTTTCATATTCAACGACGAATTAAAATTACAAGAATTTAATTTTTATCAAAAACAAAACGTACAAAGACGCACCTGAGCTTACTAATTCCATTGCAATTGAATTTATTTTGTTACGCTCAAAAAATAATAAACTGTACACAATTTACTTAACCAACTCGAAATGGCAAAGATGGGTGCACTCGACGAAAAACGTGAACTACTCTTTATTTATGACGATCTGCAGAAGATCACGTGATGCAAATAAACTTTATCACTCTCATTTCTAATTCTCTATCTTATTTCGAAGAGCAAAAAAAGGTTATTTAAGACAAAGTTTAACTTCAAAATTTGATTAAATGCCAGCTTTTTTGAGTTCTGCCCGATTGTGCGCCGTGGCGCGGGGGGTTTGCCAGGCTGAAGGTCTTACTAACTTACTATTCACAGATGACCTAATGGACAGCGAGTGATTCCAGCTCTCTGCCTTACCACATTCGCGGTTTGTCTAAACGTATAGTGACCCACGTAACAATTGATTTATGGTTCGGGGCAAGACCCATCCGGGGCTTCATTGCGCTGGGTTGCGATCACAGATCATCCATTTGAGAATAAGACAAAAAGACGCTCCTCTCTGTTTCAACAAACGATGGCAACTGACCTGGAAGGAAATAAAACTGCCTGTCGAATGATACTCCCGGTCCCGACCCCTAAAGCTTGAATAAGCACATTTTCAAAAAGGAAGTTTTTCCGCTCCATGTTCTGAGTGGGTTTTTACCCCACACAACTACATAGTCCCAAATTGTTCCTTGAGAAGAGGTATGACGTATGATTAATGACTGACTGCTTGTATTTTAAAGTCCTGCTATTGACAAAGGGGCGTGGCACCTCCAATACAAAAAAAAAAAAAAATTAAAAAATTGTCGCCCGTAATTTTCAACCAATTTAGTTGATTTTTTTTTAATGTCAGTAATTACGGTGATCAATTGATAGGACAAAAAAATTGAAAAAAAGGTCCGGCGAAGCTGGTGTACCCCCGCCAGCAAAAGTAAATAATATAAATTTGGTAAGTGATTTTTCTGTGTACATAAAATAACATTTAATTTTGGTGCGATTTATTTATTTATTTTTTTATTACGTTAAAGTAATAAAAAATAACATCCTTGATACATTTTGTATTTCAATTATTATCATACTTAACAATTAAATTATTTTTAATTTAATAATTTATATTTTTGACTTAATTTTTTTATACCCTCCACAGAAAGGTATATTCACTTTGCCATTACGTTTGTAACGCCAAGAAGGATTCACCGGAGACCCTATAAAGTACATATATTCTGAATCAGGATCACATTCTGAATCGATTTAGCCATGTCCGTCTGTCTGTCTGTCTGTCTGTTTTACCATCGATCGCTCTCCCCACCTCTGAAAATAAACGAGATCTGTAGAGACATTTAGGCCTCATTTTTTTTTACTGTATACATTTTGGCATGTTTTCACGTAACGAGCCTTCCAGTGTTAGTTACCGATAGGAAGAATACCCCATCCGCCGAGCTAGGACGAGCTAAAGCCAGCATGCCAAGCTGTCGGGACCTGGATAAACATCCATTTGTAGCAAGGTATATGTGTATGTATATATATTTTCACTTCAAAAAAATACTTTTTGGCTAAAAACTTTTCCTAAGGACGTGGCTATAAACGACAGAGCCTATAGCAAACTCACAGTCTTAAGGAACATTTTAAAAAAAGTTTCATTGAAATCTGTCCAGTAGTTTTCGAGTTTTTAGCTGACAACGAAAATTGCGACAGTTTTATTATTATTATCGTCTTTTTTGTATATTTTTTCGCTGATCTGTCAAATTTGTGTATCTAGAAGGGTTCAAATTACCGCCACCGGGATATACCCTCCATTTCTCATTAGTAATATGTACGATGAAAATACTACCATTGAATAACTACAAATAGAAGTGGACACAGCTCATTTTGAAGCGACATACGGACCTTCATTGCGGCGGAAATTTGTATTAAGCTAGTGTATGCATTTACCACCTTTTTCTAGGTTCGTGCATTAAATAAAAATAATTTCCCAAAATATTCCAATGTTTATTTTTCTTGTGAATACCACCCCCTTCTTCTTTTCTTATTCGTCTTATTGACAACATGCAGATGAAAGAGATTGCACCGATTGCATAATAATGGTTGTGGAGCAGAAGTGGAATATGCAAAGGAAAATTAAATCAATGATCGGTACTTTTCGCAAATATGTATAGGAAGTTAGCGGTGGTGTGTATGGTGGGGGAGGGGTAATTTTAGCATGAGGAGACGAGTGTGATGTGCATTGGGATAACAATGTGGAAAGGAGAAATAATATGAAATCACAGATCAGATTCTTTACAGTACATATTTTGTATTTCTTCGATTTATGGGCAGCAGCGGTGGCATGGTGGTGGCTTTTGAACTTAGGTGTCAAGGCAGGTTTTGATGATTTGAAAGTTATGGGGTGGGTAAGCATGTAAAGTTCATGGTAAGTGTACTAGTAGGGAAGCTTGATTGAATTTTAGGAAATAAAATCACGTAGGTACCTAGATCGATCCCATTTTTCAGTTTTCTCATCATGTAGGAAGTATTCTGGTTGATCACAGAATCCGTCGTATTCGGAATTTAATTCGTAGCAAAAATTTCCACCACAACGGAATCTGTGATAGTTCTTTCGGGGTTCGTATAGCAAAATTCCGAATACGACGGATTCTGTGATCAGAAAGATATTGTTTTAAATCCAAATTTAGATCTATTAATTGTGATATTAAGAGGATTGTAGAGATCAAAAAGTGAGTCTCGCAATTCTGTCTGTCTGTCTGCATGGTGGTACTCTAAACGACAGGGCGGATTCGTTTGTACCTCTAGTAGGTAGTTTGCTTCAAACTGTGAATAAGTAGGTATGCGATTTGTGGGCTGACAGTTCGAGTTCATTTGTTTATTTTAATTTTAAAAACAAAATTAACCTTTTGTATTTAAATATGTACAATTATTTCTGCAGCTGTATGCAGATCAGTGCTACGCTGAATGCTATTGCAGCAATCAACCAACTCATCCCGATAAATTTCAAATCTGGATTATAGTATGTAGGAATATTAAGAATATTTGCAGTTTACATTAGATTCTTGCTACGAAATTATGTTATAGTACTTTTACACCTCGTCTGAATTCAACATTTCAGCATACAAAATTTCGAAATCCAATTCAAAATCAAACTTGGTACCTTAAGGAACGCCGTCCTTTTCTTAATTCATACTTCTATTTATAGTTCCGTATAAATCCCGTGAATATGTATGTATCTATCTAATATGTAGTTACAAATTCCGGTATTTTCGGGACCAGAAAACAGGCAGTCCACAAATCGCAGGATTGGATTGGCTAGTAGTGACAATGAAATTGTCAGGTTGCTAACGATCGTCGGAACAAGTCTGAACACACAATTTTTATTATTGTCAGACAATTAGGACATTGTAAGACTCATCAGAAATTGTCAGATATCGTTGTTTATGGAAGCTGACATTAGCTTACAATTTTTTCATTGACAGACAGTTTAACCTATGTTATAGACGCGAAATCGAAGTTTACTTTTATACACAATGGAAAATAATTTAATCGATGCAAACAACTGTGCATTGGAAAAGTCGCCAGCATTAAAAAAGACTAAAAAAAATGTATAGTCTGAAGTTTGTGATATAATTCTTGTTTTCTGTGTGTTTTTTTTAAAACTAGGCAGTCGACGACACTTCCTTTTTATTAGATATTCATATTGGCGAAGGGGATAGGTATACCGTCAACATGAACATGCCGTGATCATCAAATAGTTTTGAGTACATCCGCAAAAAATTGCGATAGAGTTCTGGCTCCTCAGGTCGGAATACGACGAGTAATTTGGAGTAGAATCCCTTCTGCTGACGACGCGACGGGCTATCGAATCCTTTGTATAAACACGACGTCGTTTTTAAGGAAATTCATCTTCCTCGTTGTCTTCCAACATGTAGGCAGTTAAAATAGTTGCGAGTGCAATATTTTAATTCATTATCCTTATTACAAAAAAAACCACAAGACTTTGAATTTATCTGCCAATGTCTGACAACAGATCGACCAATGTTTCATATTCAAATATCTGCCGAGTGCCGACCGTGTGAACACAAAATTTTCAACCTTACAACGTTGTCAGAAAAGTAATTGTAAGACCATTGTAAGACATGCATCTGACAATGAAATTGTAAGACTTTGAGACAAAATCTTACAATCGTTTGAAACGCACAATTTTGTATTGTATGTAAGGTAGTTGGCTGTTGTAAGTCATTGTCAGAGCATTAAAAGATCTGACAATATTGTAAGATCTTACAATCATGTGTACTTAGCTTTACTGTGGCTTTACACACTTTACAGTGACATTTGACAGGATAAACAAAATAGGTATGTATAGTTAAGTGGTGGACGAGTGTTGTTGTTCTGGCACAGTAGGTACACCAAATTAATAAATAATAACAATTAATATCTAAAAAAAATATGACAGATATGTGCTCAAGTGTGTTTCAGTTCAGATGTTCAAAATGTTCGAGGTTTGTTCAGAGCTCAGATAAACCTAAAAACAAAAACGCCATGTATAGGCATAGCTAAGCTACTTTGCCCCGTCGGCTTTGCTCGTGCCTGGGAATTGTATTGCCCAGATACATTTTTGTCTATCAGCCCAATGCATGTTCCATATTTTAAAAAGTGCTTGAGTTTTTTTTACCTTTGGGCCATTAACAAACATTTTTTTTTTAATTTGGGCTTAATCGGGTAGGTGATTTTCGTGATACCAATGTACGTATGAGATTCCTATGGTTTTTATTCAGTCCGATTGTTCAATTTTGACCGATCTTCACAGGACCAATATCGGTCCAATACCTAAGATTGCCTGGAAATTGGAACTCAATCGATTTGGTAGTTTGCGAGATATAAAATTTTTGAATTACATAATTAGAAAAAGAATCAATAAAATCTATGCATATTTAACAAAAATATAGGCAAAATAGTGAGACTCTAACATAGAACATTTATGCACAATCTTAAAATCTTGTGTACCTATATAATGTCAGCAAGAAAGCCAAAATCATTTTTATTCAATTTATCCTTCCCAACTCACCCCTTGCATCACCCTCCCTCTCCTAAAGTCATAAATCCTACACATTGCTTTTGTTATTGATACTTGTTTGTAATATTGCATCTCCTTTACTGTCTTCCAAACCAAACTAGTTCCCTACCCTGTTACGTCATATCAGAAAGAATTTTATACTGATGGATGAGGATGGGGAATGAAGAAAGAGAAAAGGCAAACCAGTTTGTTTTTGTTTTTTTCTTTGGTTTTCTCTATATACATTTCGACAGCAAAGCTAAGCATGAAATATCCTACCTCAGACTGGTTTACAACAAAAAATGACCCATCCAGCATTCCTTAGAGGGATATTTTTGTTGGGATTTTGTTTATCCAATCTTCAATCCCAGATATGCCCAGATCCATTTCACAAACCAGCACAAACGATCGCAGCGACGTATGGACCGCGTAGCGGATGATTGCATCGGTGCCGATTCTATTTGTAGTTATTCAATGATACTACCCTTTTCGCAAACTTGCTTTAGTTCCTATAATGCTCGCTAGTTCGTCGTACCGAGAGAAATGGGGTTACCATATGTCTTGAATAGTACATTAGTTGTCTTCGCTTGAAGTAAATGCTTTCAGAGCCACGTCTTACTACTCGTACATCCATTAAAATGACAAAAAGCCTTGAAACCATATCCCATTTACGTTTGCATATAAATGTCCCAATATACAGTGTAGTAGGTAGTACCAACATCTTCGCAAAAAAAAAAGAGAATCAAGATGACAAGGTCAACTACGATCAACTAAATTATCTCACCGCATTATGTATACGATTAACTACAGTTGACCATACCGAATAATGTTAAGCGAAACAAAAATAATTAAATAAAATAAAATAAAAAATATATTTATATGCACATGTGTCCCCAATTAAAGTATAAATGCCAAAATTCATTAGGAGAATAAAAAAAAACACACAATCCGCATCCGCACACACGTCTTTTTAATATACTATATAGCCAAAACTACCACAGCAAGTATTTATAAGTACAATATATTGGTATTAATCTCCAAGCGATCTTTATGATAATTACGTTAATAAAGACTAGTTTTGTTGTTTTGATTTCGTGCGGCTCCTCAGCCTCTTCCAATGAACCAAACTTGGCATGAGAATTCCAAAATTAATTCCTCTAATTCGGGCTTTACATACTACTCACCACAATCAGGTAACATGGCAAACAAAATTCAAATTTCGAATATAGTTTTAACGTCTTTCATTCTTTGGGGTCTTTAAACAATTTTGGCATAAAAGTTATTCACTAAATTAGATACTTTTGACTGCGAGGTGTTTTTTTTTTTTTTTGTTTAGTTGATTACTTTGTGCCAAATATCACAACCACTACGCACGCACACTGATACGACGCCGATGATGGGTTAGTGTTTGTGACATCAGCGCGTATAATTCAGAGATTTATTGAGAAATTACATTTTTATTGAAATGCTTATTTGGGGCTACAGATACATCCATTCCAATTAGTGACAAAGAGAAGATAAGATGAAGCCGAGATGAACAACCGAAAAAATAGTTGTTGGATTTCTCTATGTTATTGTCTTTTGTTCTTTTTATTTTTATATGTATGTAAGGTACACATTTTGATTTGAGGTTACATTCATTTTGGTGACTAATGTAAATGAACCGCTGCGACAATTTTAAAAGCAAAGTAATGTATTCGTGCGTAGATATACAAATACAATTAAGCGAAAATAGTTTCTTTCTTATTTGGAATAATTAATGAAAACTCATTTACACTATAGAGAGGACATTAAAATAAATCCGGTTGTCTAGTGATTTTCGTTGTATTTAAATTGTTAATTTGTATTTAAAAATTTACTAACTTAAAATATCGTAAAAGTAGGCAATAGCACTGAAAAGTGATTTCAGTTTTATGGGTTCTTTTGGGGAAATGTACTAAATTAATATAAAAATTTGGACCGTTCAGCGATCATCAACTGTGGAAATAATGCAATTTGGGTTATCTTAATCTTATCCATGTCATTGGGTTCATTTATATAGATATACCTGAGCAGCTTTGCCCAGGAAGTATTTTTCTTAAATGTTTTCTTGTTATCTATACCTACTTATAATAAAACTGTAGCAATTTTCGTTGTCAGCTAAAAACTCGAAAACTACTGGACAGATTTCAATGAAAATTTTTTTAAAATGTCCCTTAAGACTGTGAGACTGCTATAGGCTATGTTGTTTATAGCCACGTCCTTAGGAACATTTTTTAGCCAAAAAAATACCTTGCTACAAATGGATGTTTATACTATTGCGATCGTGCGACAGGACAAACAAAAACAAAAAAACACTAGCATACATATACCTCTCATTCGAAAAGGGTTGATTTGTTTTCGCAGCGAGTGCTATGGTCAGTTGTATATGTAGGTATGTATATTATGATCATATGTCCGATGCAGGATGGTGATGGGGTGAGTGCTGCAGTATGGCATGGGGTATATTAATAATCTTCATTTTCATAAGAGAAGAAACGTATAATACAAAACAGGTTTCATTTCATAATTTCATTCTGATATGTGGTATGGTAACAGTGCAGGTTTGGGGTAGGTAGTTGCTTGGATTCCATGTGAAGAGGGAAACACAGGAAAGGAAATGCAGTATTACAAATAAGTAGCAAGATCTAGGAGAGGGAGGAATTTTCTTTTTCTCCTAAAAGCGCGAAAACTACTGGACAGATTTCAATGAAACACTCAAAGTGTTATTTTAAATGAACCAAATATTATTTTGTGCGAGCGGGCAAGGCGAGCACGGGTCAAGCTAATATGAGATAAAATAAAATTATGTACATGAAATGAGGAAAACGTAGGGAAAAAAATAAATAAATTCTTGCAGGTATTTTTTGTCAGCGCTGACACAATTTCGGACCAACTATTCACACTTCCTGGAGAAAACCCATGCAAGAAGTGCAAACCGAAACTCATCATCTATTTGTCGATTTTAAGGCCTCATATGGCAGCATTTATAGAGACGAGCTATACAGAGCCATGTTTAGTTTTGGCATCCCTGCCAAACTTGTCAGATTGTGCAGAATGACGATGGAGGGAGAACGCTCGCTGTTCCGTAAAGGTCGGACACAATCTCAACGAGACATTTGATGCGCTGTCATGTGACAGTTTTCAACATCATGCTTGAGAAAATTTTTCGGAAATCGCAAGCCAGCACCAGAGGCACAATTTTTCAAAAGTCTGTGCCACTGGCATACACTGACAACATTGACATAATTGACAGAACCCAGCGAGCTGCCAATGGTGCGTTTGCAAATATAAGCACAGAAGCGGCAAAAATGGGTTTAGTGGTGAATGAGGGCAAAACAAAATACACTCTGTCAACAAGAAGGAACACACAATTTCGACGAATCGGACAGAACGTCACGATAGACGGCTATAACTTTGAGGTGGTTGAGGACTTTGTCTACTTCAGTTCCTCTATTAACTCTGAAAATTACATCACCTCAAAAATCAAATGGAGAACTACACTTGCCAACCGCTGTTTCGTTGGCCTAAGAAGGCAACTACTTAGTATGTCCTTGTCAAGAAAGAATAAGGAGACTCTATATATAAGACCCGCATCATCCCAGTCCTGCTCTATGACGCAGGACGTTAACAAAGGCGGATGAAGATCTTTTTGGTTGTTTCGAACGCAAAATTCTTCGAGTGATTTTCGCTCTCGTTTTCGTTGATGGTCTTTGGAGGAGGAGATTTAACAGCAAGCTGTAAGGCGACATTGACCAGGTCAGGAACGTACATATCAGTCGACTAAGATGGCTGGATATGCGGAGCGAATGGACAACTACGTTTCGGCCCGAAGTGTCTTTGATTTCAACCCATAGGGACAACGCAGTAGAGGAAGTGCAAAGGGACCTCAACCAACTTGGAGGACGAAACTGGAGGCAGTTAGCAAAAGATCGGCCTAACTGAAGAGGTGCGTTGGATTAGGCCCAGGTCCATCCCAGACAGTAGCTCCATCCAATGTGCAAGCCGTATCGCGATGACCACGATACTTTGCTCTACAACTTTCTACAGAAAGCTTTCATATAAGCTTTCTCTAAGGTAGCGTTCGTCAGAAATAGATTCGCTCGACCTCTTTTCCTCGACTTTCTTCGCAAAACCGGTCTAGGCGAAGATGGTCTCGCTCCTTAGTAATGGTCTGTCAGAGGCAATAGGCAGGGGGCAGATTGTTACGGACAGCCACCGCTTTTACACGATGACTAACTGCATCCATGAGGTGCAAGCAAACTTTGATAAGATTTGACTGCCTCAGTCGCCAATTAAAATCTCTTACAGAGGTAATGGACCAAATTATATGATCTAGGTTAGGTTAGGTGAGGTTAGAGGGGCAGTTTGCAATATATGCAATTTTCACTTCACAAATTTTTTCACAAAAGCCATCGAAGAACCGTGCTCCCATACAAAAGTAGAGGCGTTCTTGGAGATGTTCGATAAATTCTATTTCCTCTTGATCTCTGCAACTTCTGCAGAAGTCATTTGTAAAGATACTTAGGCCCTTATTGTGATTGTATATCATTGATCGGCACGAAAATTGTCGATTGATCTTAGCTATTCGTAAGCACAACATTTTTTCACTTCCAAGAGAAAGCAACGACCAGTCATTTGTAATCGACTACAAGTGACTGTCAAATCGACAAATATCAATCGCAATCGAATATCACTGTTGTCGATGAACGATCAGCTATCGACACTCACAATAGGGACCTAAGTCTTTTGGCCATGTTTTTAATGATGCAGTGTCCGGTTGTTACCCCGACGAGCACTCGGATTTGGTTTCTATCAAAAGATGTTAGAACTGCTGGTAGTTCCCTCACAAAGAGGGAGCTGCTTTATTAACAGCGTAGAAATCTGTCTGGAAAACGCAGTCGGTATACGAATTGCTGATATTTAGTTGTTCTGAAAAGACTACTGATCCTGTTCCATTCTCCGTCTTTGACCCCATTTGTGAAAATGGGTATACATTTTATGACAGTACTCGGGGAGAGCCAGTCCTTCCTGTCCGGTATACAGACTGTAAATTTCTTGTCAAAGTCATACCTCGGTTTCTTCTAGTCAAATGGTATGATCAAAGATGTGACGTATGCGTGAGTGACCGAACGATTCGGACTTTCAAATGTTGTTCTCTCGCAGTCTGAGAGCATATTTGGCTGGCACGTTCTTAGTGTATAGCTCGATGGGTTGTAGATTCAGTAATGTTTCTAGGCCTAGTTGTGGTGATCTAAGTTAAGTATATGTCATCTTTGGGACAGCCAACTTATACCTGACCTAACCTATAGGAGGACTCTGATATCTTCCTTGTTTTTACAAGGACAGATAGACTTGTTGGCTGGGTGTAACCCTAACTACTTTACTTCTTTGACCAATAGACTGATAGCAGTGTCGTCACTGTCGTGCCTGATAATCGGATTGCTCTCAGCCTCTGAAGTTTTCTCTTCCTTATTGAATGGTACTACACTACTATGTACTACAGCTGTTTTCTCTGGGATTATGTTTGTGATTATTTTGTCCTCTTTATAGGATATTGCTGAGGGTTTCTTTAAAACTTTCCCTGGCAATAAAATTTAACTCAATTCAAAAACTGGAGGCCACATAGGTTCGTCGTGAATATCGTTTAATTGTGTCTACTATAATAGTCGATGTGTGAGTCATTGCTGATCTTGTTTGATGACCTCATGGGATATATTTTCAAATGATCATTCAATGTCGAGTTAGGTTAGGTTAGGTTTAATAGGGTGTGAGTTCATCACATTGGAGTAGGCAACATATTGGACCCGTCGCCACCCCTGGGTCAATGTCGAGTTAAGCGCTCATAGCACTGAGAATCTTTTGAATTAAGTGTGCTTTGAATAACTTCCGTCAGCTGATATAAGACCGTCTCTGTAGACCTGCCCGCTCAATATGCATGCTGACGATTGTGTATGTTCGTCTTTGGGTGGGATGGGTCCATAAATATGATCGCAAACCTTGCCTGTTTGTAATACAGCTGGAAGCTCTTAGCTAGTCTAATCAGGTATTGGAGAAGGACATTTGGCTTCTTCTATAATTGGGCTGGTATATGATGCCGTCCAATCCTGGTGCCCTGAAAAGCTGAAAGGAACTTATATGGCCCATTCCAGATGCCAGGCCGTCTCATTTTCACTTTCACTCTATAATCCTAACTCAACTTTGCTTTGCTTTTTTAGTTAAATTTGAGATAATGCTATGACTTATCTATCGAAATAAAATAATTTTAAACTCATGTAACTTAAAAGCCAATTTTCTTCTTACCATATTATTTCACACCGTTACACGTTCCTATAAGCACTACTTAAAACCTAAGTGACAACAGCTGTTCCTAATCTAAATCTAGAGCTTTTTACGGGCTTCAAATGACTCTCGACCAATTATAACCAACGTCACGCATTTGAATTAACATTTTCACATATATAACAAAAAAAAAAAGTATTTCCCAGATTATACTGGGGACGACTTTTGTCTGTCTTTTTGGCGTCTGCGACGCTGCTCCAGTTCGCGTGTACAATCATCAACCACTTAAAGTGCGTGTCATATCACGTTCCTCACTCTTTTTCGTGATTTTTATCGAAAACTTAGCGCCAGACAAGTGGAATTCCGTTTTGTGTTTAAATTGAAATTAAATTCCAACACACAGCCACACACGAGATACATAAATATGAGTGTGTATCTACGTGTATTCATTTGTAAATGATTTAAATTATAATTTTCTTGTCATTGCATTAAGGGCATGGAAAGGCTATTTTAAAAAAGGAATTCACCTCCCATTGAAGACGCGAACGCGTCTTGGCCTTAAAGCGCCATGCCACAAAGACGTGAATGCACACCACGACATACCGACCGTCATACCGATTGCATTGCAGCACAGGTCCAACAATCTGGGAGAAAATAATTTAAAAAAAAAAAAAACAAAAGGCTCTCTCCCTCGTAAGGCGTTTCACCTTTGGCTCGGAATGATTTAATTGCACTCGTTTAAGGTGATATGGGTTGAAAGGTGGGCAACGTTCGTCTTTACGGTTCACTGACATGATACATGATATTGTTGTTTGATTCGTACACGTTTTAAGGTGTTCTGTGCGCGCCGCTTCCATGAAGATGTATATACGGTAGGTACACAATGTTAATGCCAGTTAAAGGCTGATTATCGGTTAATTACTGGGTGAAGGGTTACACGCATGGATACAAACAATCACATTGTTATTCCAATGTAATGTGACAGTGGTTTGACATTAGGTGAGTTCATTTTCCGATGCTGTTTTTGTATTATATTTTTCATTTCATTTTTAGTACATCGCTTACACATTTAGACTTAAAGCCTTTAAAATAGGTAAATAAAATAATTTTACTCATTGTCAAGCTTAATTAATTCATTTGTGTTTTTGACAGCTTTCAAATTGTAAAGACACTGTGTCAGGTGATATGAGGCAGAATACTGTCGTTTACCATAAACTACAGAATGAACGAAACTGTAAAACCGAATTAATTGTTGAACTGAAGTTTAAACTAAAAGTTTAGTGTTTAAACTTTCACTATGAAACTGGGGATAAAACAAATTTTGATAGATCATTTTAGGAAATGACAGTGGCCTAAGATCTTAAGGTGTGAATTGTTCTGGCAGAAAAAGAGTACGTACAAGCAACCTCAGCTAAGGTAGGTAAGGTGTATATGTCAAACCAAATGCCTAAATTCTTAGAATTGAATTACCGAGATACAAAACGGGAAAACAACTCACGTCAAATTCGGTTTGAGAATTAAAAGTGCATTTAGATTTTTTAAGGGTTCAATAAAAGTTTATAATGATTTTGAGGTCACTATTTAAGCTACGATCACACGGCCATTTTTTTTTTTTTTTGAGTCATTTAAATGGCGCTGTGACGTCAGGAAAAAATGTCGCATTAGAGCGACATTTAAGCTACAATTCGTCATTGGAAAAAGGGCGATCACACGAAATGACTATCATTGCCATTTGTGTCCCAAAATCAAATGACGGACACTGCGAGTCATTTAGAATTTTCCGTTGGGATGCCAACAGCCAAAAAGTTTAGTTGTTTTGTCCAAGGCGTCATTGAAGAGCGATCACACGGCCCTTTTAAATGGCACTGAATACATGTCATTTGGTCCGACATCTTCCTAGTCATTTAAATGACGCCGAATATGTTATCCCAAAAATAGCGATCACACAGAACAACATTTAAATGAGCGCCATTTAAATGACTCGGAAAAATGGCAGTGTAATCGTAGCTTTAGTTTGAGAGGCTCATCTAAGATAATTCAAAGCTTCCAGCTAAGACGGATTTATTCATCGTATGCACTGCAGACCAAGTATATTGATCCTAACGGCAATTTTTTTTCTTTCCACTTCCCACTAAGTTCCTGCTTTCTAAACCAATATACGCGAAACGAAAATGTTGCTTTATCTTCCGTCTTTATTTTAAATTTGAATGTTAAGCCAATTTTACACATATCTGCGGTCTTATTAATAGATACCGGTTACTCAGAATTTCAAAAGAAATTATTTACGCGAACCGCCCCGGATAGCATTTGTGAAAACTTTCATAAAGAAAATGATTCTAAAGGAGTAATGTTCGGAAGTTTTACCAAAAAGTAATCGTGTCAATTTGGACAGTCCCTTCTTAGGAGTGGACTGTCAGAGGCTACCAGCGGGGGGTTAGACTAGTTCGATCATTCCTTTGCCTTCGCCAAAACAACCATCAACTAGAGTAGCGGAATAAATCAACCTCACTTCGACACTTCGAATATCAAGTCAGAGACATTAGATGGGGGTTAGACTGTTTCGCTCACCCTTCGTCTTTGCTTACCTCGAAGAGAAATCGCGACCTCCTTTTCGTTTCCATATCAGTGGTGGTTTGTCTCAATCAAGCTAGTATCCATCCTTAAGGACTGTCAGCGGCAATAGGTAGAGGTCAGACTGCTACGGTCACCCCACGTACTTACCCGAAGTTAGTAGGTAGAAATACAGTGCCCACCTGTAATGTCCGGCCAAGAGTTTTTTCTGACAAGTTGAGGATATGGATGTGCAGAAGTGCAGACTGTTAAACGGCGAAGACGACCGAAACTCCGCTGTCAGGCAAAACAAACCATTCAATCTGGCAGACAAAAGTCAAGATTTTTTGTTCAGCCGACGAAAATGAAGTGAGGATAGTAATATCTAAAGCAAGTCCAATAGGACTGCTGGTCCAGTTTCCTGTCTGTTGTAATTTGCGCGGTAGTCCACAACCGACCAAACAATCACATTACGGCAGATAATGGAGAGAACCCAAAAAGTACGGATCGATACCCACCATCTGTCTATCAATTTCAAGGCCGCATATGACAGCATTTATAGGGACAATTAAATAGAGCTGACCACAAGACCAAGTGTGTCTTTATAAGCAGCCGAAAGACTGATATTCAAATTTCAGCTGCCAAACTCGTTAGGTTGTGCAGAATTATACGATAGAGAACACTCGCTCCTCCATTAATGTCGGAACCAATCGCACCGAGACCTTTGACTTCAGAAAAGAATTTAGGGAAGGCAAATGCGCTGTGACTGTGATGTGCCTTCTTCAACATCATACTTGAGAATTTTGTGCGGAACTCTCAAGCCAACGTTTAGAAACAATGTTTCAGAAGTCTGTAGAAATTGCTTGCATATACGCGCTCGAAATTGTCAACACATTGTCAGAACTCAACGAGCTTTCAATTTGCATTTAATATTAGGACAGGAAGTGAAACATTATTGAAGGAGTCAAATCCAAAGATGGTACACTTCTTTCCAATGAGGAGGACATCTTTCTTTTCTGAATTGCTCAATCCAATCCAGGGCATTGAGGATGACAGATCCATCGTCTTGGGCAGGGCGGAAAATAGCCCCACGGTAGAGGAAGTCACTTTTGCGATCAAATTGCTAAAAGCTGGCAAATCTGCCGGAGTGGATGAAATCCGGCCTTAGGTGAAGAGGGAGTCAAATGGCTCGCTCGTGTCATTAAAGTGGCCTGGGAATGCGGCGAAACTTCCAGCGATTGGCAGATTGGGGTGATTGTGCCCCTTTTCAAGAAAGGGGATAAAAGGGATTGCTCCAATTACAGGGGTATATCACTTTTAAGTCTCCCCGAAAAAGTTGTTGCCAAGGTGCTGGAAACACGTTGCAGAGCTGTGGTCGAGGCACGATTAGGAGATGAGCAGAGTGGCTTGCGTCCCGGCTGAAGCACAACCGACCAGTTATTCACTCTCAGAATGGTACTTGAGAAGGCTTGGGAGTATGCTACACCTGTTTACGCTTGCTTCGTAGATTTGGAGAAAGTATACGACCGAGTCCCTCGACGTAAACTCTGGAGTGTATTACAGGAGTATGGAGTTGACGGTTCTCTTTTGAGAGCAATTCAATCTCTCTACACAAACTGTAAAACAGTTCAGGTAAACAGCGTTAAATCAATTCCTTTCACCGTGGGCGTTGGACTTCGCCAGGGGTGCATTTTGTCTTTCCTCCCTTTCATTACTTATATGGACTGGATGTCACAGCGCAGTCTTGGCGAAGAACGTTTCGAATTGGGAGATCTGAGAATAAGTCATCTGCTCTTCGCTGATTACTTGGTCGTACTTGGATCCTCTCAGACTGAACTTCACCGCGCACTCGATCGGTTTGTAGCCATTTGTGTTGAAGCTGAGATGAGGGTAAACGTGAACAAACCTGAAGTGATGGTCGCCTCCAGAACGCCTGTTTAATGCACTCTGCATGTTAGTGGAGTCCCATTGAAACAGGTGGAGAAGTTTAAGTATCTCGGGGTCTTATTCACGAGTGATGGAAGGAGCAAAGCCGAGTTTGACTGTAGGATTGGTTAGGCTGGGTCAATTTTGAGATAGCTTAGTCATTCTGTTATCAGAAGGACTGACTGAACTTGGTGTCAAAGCTAAGTTGTCAGTCTTTAATTCGGTGTTTGTTCCAACTCTTACCTATGGTCATGAGGTTTGGGTAATGACCGAAAGAATAAGATCGCGGATGCAAGCTGGCGAAATGAGATTTCTCCGTAGTATTGCTGGTGTGACCCGTAGAGATCGCATTAGAAATACCAGAATACGCGAGGAACTCAATGTTGTGCAGCTACTCCTCCGGACGGAGCGGTCCATATTTCGGTGGTTGGTTGGTCATTTAAACGCATGTCCCCAACCAGGATCCCACGACGTGCTATGGAATCCGTACCATCGGGCAGGCGTCCTCTAGGTAGACCAAGGATGAGATGGTTAAGGTCAAGTCCATAATCTGTCCTATACCCGTATGGAGATTGCCCTTGATGATTTGGAGTCGATGGCGGAGAATCGAGAGCTATTAAGGGTCCACCTGAGCAACCTACACCTGCGACCCACTTAATGGACAAGCAGATCATTGAAAATGAATGAATAAATGAATATTAGGACAGACATTGTATACATTTTGTGAAAAATTTCAATAATTTAAACTGTACCCCGACTTCTTTTGTCTGGAAAGCTTCGATTCTAATGTCACAATGCAAGAAATACCCTCGCGGTGTCCCAGCACGATAAAAAAAAACATAAAAACACAAATTTTCAAAAAAACTGAAGTAGTAAAAAGAAAAAAATTGCAATTTAAATAGTAAATTTGCTATTTTAATTGTAAATACAATTTAAATAGCAAATAACATTGTTTTTCTGTACCAATCGTTGCTTCTTTGGCTTAAAAAAGGCCTTGTCAAAAAACCTAAGGACAGTATTTTTAAGGACTTTATCATCCCAGTGCGCTGGCGATTGAAGATATCCTTGGTCGTTTAGAACGCAAAACTGTCGGATTTATGTTGGATCCCATTTGCGTTGACGCAGAAGGAGATTTCACAGCTATAGGAGCTATATCGCAACATTGACCTCATAAATGAAATTGAGCATTCATTGTCTATAAGACTTTCGATTCCAAACGACGAGGT
Organism: Cheilosia soror; assembly: GCA_949372485.1. Taxonomy (NCBI): domain Eukaryota; kingdom Metazoa; phylum Arthropoda; class Insecta; order Diptera; family Syrphidae; genus Cheilosia; species Cheilosia soror. Next base: position 127,146,867 of record OX443561.1, read on the forward strand.
ACAATGCAGCAGAATCAATTGGACCGAAGACCACTCTCAGTAACGAATCTTATTGCCTGAGGCTCTGATCCACTCAGGATTGAAGCTTCACCTGTAGTAAATTCAAGTAAATGAAAGGCGCGCAAAATTATGGGATGATTGGCCATCCCATAAAATCCATATCAGTTGCTAGCATCTTCTATTAAGATGAATGAAATCCAGTCTCAAATCAGATTATGACTCGAGTTCATTAAAATTACAACCAGATCAATCAGATACCCCAAACGACATCCGCTCAAATAATCCATCCTCGTGAGAGATCTAATCAAGAGGGCCTGCTTCAACTCTCATATACCATTCCGAGCTGTGCACATACAAATCCATTTGATAAATTAGTAAATTAAGCTCGCCAAGGCCTCTCCGTTTCCGTCTCCGTCTCCAATGACAATTACCATAAATACTTAAGCACTTTGGTTTCCGAAATCACCAACAACTGTATACCGCATTTGAATCTTTAAACGAAACAATACACTAACAAACCTGAAAATGTTTAATTGAAATTCGAATTCGAAATTATTTAAGCGGGCTATCTTAAAGCCCAAACCACACTATACTTTATGCAGTCAACAAAATCTGGTTTCAGATACACACGCTTCCTCCTTCTATATCGCAGTCTGACCCATTGATTCATTTTTGGGGTTTCTAAGTTCAACGCAACTATTCTAACTACACACGACAAGATCGATGAAATGTTCTTTTATTATAATGAGTCCGCGCCAAGTAAATGTCCATAAAATACCCGAAGCTGTGGAGATGCCGTATACAAAAAAAAAATAAAAACAAAAAATACAAAATAATGCCTTATCGTTAAAAGGAATAAATCGAACAGCAACAATTAAAGACTTTTTAATATTTAAAGTGTTTCTTGGTTGGATTTACGAATTTTCGTGTATTTGTGACCCTAAATCATTTGGCTGAATGAATTGTGATTGAAAAAATAAAATAAAACAGATACAAATAAAAATGTATCTCGAATCATGACTTTGACCGAGTCGAGTCGAGCGGGACGGACTATATTTATTGGTAGCTCGTCGGTTTCATAACCAAATGGTTTTTGTAGATACCGGGGCTGGGGGGAGACTGATTCAAGCCCAACTAATGCGGACGTAGTTCGAGAAGAAATATGCAAATTAGGATTCTATTACGTTATACTGCGATGTGTGTGATGGTGCAGTTGTTTGTATTTTTATTTTAGAGAGGTCAACGTTTCCAATGGTTGGAATCGCTTGATCTCTGGTCGTGTGAAAGACCGAAAATGTATTTACTTGAACCATGAAGCATTAAAATCTTGTTTATGATTTTGATCAATTTAACTAATTGCTGCTTAGTCAGCAAAGTCGGTAAGGTAGGTTTTGATTTTGAAGTCATTTTTGTTATTGTCAGTTGGCGTTCATGTTTGCTATTGAGGGGTCCACGTCCATTGCATTCGTCAGTATAGCGAGGGCACTTTCTTACCAACTTGTTTGAGATTTTCTTGAGCTGTTGGACCCTATAGCCATGGTTACATTTCGCCCCGCACCAAAGTCAATAACTGCCCTAAGACCCTTGTCAGACGTGGTGTCGTCTATAGGCTGTGCTAGTAGAATAAAGATTATTAAAAACTCTAGGTAAGGATAACATTGTCAAGTCACTACAAGCGACCCCACTTATTTAAAATGTTGGCCCCCATCCTATCTGTAAGGTTTGAATGAAGTTTTCCGCCCGAAATATAATTCGCCTTGATTAGTTGTACAGCAGTTTTGGCAGCTCTTTTGGAATTTCTTTATCATTGCCTTTTGCAGAAACAAGAAGTAGCTATACCAGGGAGGAATATACTCCCCCGAAGCTAATTTTGTTACAGTTCCTCTACCGATTTGAATTATGATGATGATACCTGACATAAATATACTTAAACTCCGCAGGGATCCAACAGCTACCATCTAAAGTCGAACAAATTGACTCTTGACTGCATGACGGCATCGGTACCATGACGATGACGACCCACTCAAACGAAACCAGAAATCATTTCGAATCGTAGACACTAATCTCCGAGCTGAAATTAAATCAACTTTTCACTTGAATATCTGCATCATCGTGTTGCATTATTCATGCCACCTGCCACCTGCCACCTACCACCTCCTCCCTCTACCAATTAATTAAATGCCACACGGCTTCTAACGGTAATGGTATATAGTCTTCAATATTATATACAACAAGATGAGAGTGCAAATGTTGACATGAACTTTTGTCGTGTATATCTACGATTATTTATGTATGTATATGAAGGTATCGAGTGTGGTATGTGTATTGAATAATTAAAAAGATAAACTTTACAAGGACACTAACATATATTATATGGCATATAAGGAAAGGGAACACTCACCTGTAGTTGCAGGTTCTCTTCGAAACCGTTCGGAAAATCACGACAATTTGTATCCAATTGGGATAAGGATGACTCTAGATGTCTGGCATTCATCCCAGTTTCAGCACCACCCCCACTTGGTGCACTCTAGATTGACGACCACTACGTTCACTAAACCGCTCGCCGAAGGATTCTTCTTTACACACAGACACATTCACATTCAGTTTTTTCTTTTGCGCTTTTTTTTTCTTTCCTTTCTTTTTTACTTTTGCTCTGCTTTTCTTATTTTTAATTGCAATGCGCTTTGCACTTTATAAACAAAAAATGGGAGAGAAAATGAAAAAGAAAAAAAAAAGAGCCTGAATAAGATTTCTTTCTTCCTTGTGGATGGGTGGTGTTCGTGTTTGGGGTGATGGATCGGGTGGCATGTGTTCTAAGCCAAGGATCTCTTAGAGGGTTTATGGTATACATGTTTCGTCCTTCTTTAAATCTTTGAAATTTTCACTTCAGCATTATTTAAGTGCCTGCACCTCTATAGTCAGACTTATGACTATGACTATGACTATGACTATGACTATATATACATATAGATGCAGATACCAAATAGATACATCATGTAATGCAGAATGACAACACGTTACGTTACTAGTATTTGGTGCACGCAAGGATAGAAATATGCATCATGCGGCTTATAGCTTATAGGAGTGTCGTAGTGTAGGCCTATACACAACAGTGCATTGGGCTGTGTGTCCTTTTTCTTGTTAAACATTGTGAACGGTATTATTATTATTTTTTTTTTTTTTTATATAGTATGGTGCAGTTATTAAGACATCACACGAACAACTCTGTGGTCGGTAGGGTGCCGCTAACGATGCAATGGTTGGAGGTGGAGCTGTCTACATCAGCACGTTATACTCACACACATATACCTACACATGTTCTGAGGAGTCCTACACTCTGCACTCTATTTTTTTGTTCGTCCGTCCGTTTATTCTTCGGAGCCTGGTGCCTGGTGTTTTTGTCATTCTCTAGGAATTGGGTTAATAAAGTCATAGAACATAGAACAAACGAACGGCACAAAGTTGTATAGGATATGCGATAAAGAAGTGTTGTAGCTGCGAGGAGCTGCTGTGAAGGAGGTCACTACGCTGAATATGGCACACATGCAAATTTTATAGTACTATATACGCGTTCGTATGAGGAGAGGACACCAGCAAACAGTGGATGATACTCTAATTTTAGAGAGAACTCGGTTCGCAGGAGAGGGATGGTTTCCGATGTATAGTAGGTACATATGTTTTGAAATAATTTTCCAAGTGTGATAAGGAAATTGCTTTCCATTTATATTTGGATTACAAATGACCAAGCTAAATGTAGGTAAAAGGAAATCGGAAATGGATATTCGAGCGTTTATGGTATGAACTTTGACATCTCTGTTGCGGCACAAAAATTGTCATATGATATTTTCGGTCATTCGGTAATGACCAAAAGAATAAGATCGCAAATACAAGCTGCCGAAATGAGATTTCTCCGTTGTATTGCTAGTGGGACCCGTAGAGATCGCATTAAAAACACCAGAATTCGTGAGCAACTCAATGTCGAGCAGCTACTTCTCCGGACGGAGCGGTCCATGCTTCGGTGGTTTGGTCATATTAAACGTATGTCCCCGACAAGGATCCCACGACGTGCTATGGGATCCGTACCATCGGGCAGGCGTCCCTTACGTAGACCCAGGATGAGATGGTCAGATCAAATTCATAATCACTCCTCCCTCTACCCGTATGGGGATTGCCCTTAATGATTTAGAGTCGATGGCGGAGGATCCAGAGCTGTGGAGGGTCCGCTTGAGCAGCCTGCACCCGCGACCCGCTTGATGGATAGGCGGGATATTGAAAATGAATGAATGAATGAATGATCTTTTCGGATTAGGTGCCACATACACGCTACAATTGACTGCTTAAATTATAGTCAATTGGTTCCTCGTTTAGCTACAGTTTTGGAAGCTCTTGTCTGCAACACAATTGCTCCAAGAAATCTTCCTGTATACCTAAATGACATGTGGCGCATGGCATTTACCATATTGTTTTAGAAAAAAATTGTTACTGACATTAAACAATTGACATGAAGAACCACACCCCCGGCGAACAATGATGGTCCAATGTCCGGTATCACCTTCGAAAAGGTAGACAAAGTTTACGTGGTGATCAAGTGCGTTTGATTGGTATTCCAAGGTCGTCCTACATATGACCAATTGTCCTGGGAAAGGGAGGGCTTCAAGCTTAATGACATCCTTGCTGGGGATATCCTCAGGAAATTCAGCCTATATTTAGCTATCTCCAACGATGATAGACAGCGAAAAAACTAGCTTCAAAAATGGACTATCCTCATGGACTTTAAGATTGAAACAAAATTCAGAAAATAACACGGGTATACCTATACCTGCTATCGGTTAGCGAAATGAAAATGGAGCAATGAAAACTGCACCAACAGCTGCGCTCGAGGTTATCCTAAACATCCCACCCCTTCATCTAGAAAGAAAGAAGCAATGGTTAACGCCTATACGCTCATCACAGAAGATGAATCAAATTCCAATATAGTCCACACTGATATCCTACAAGAATTCAGATAAATGTCTACCACGCTATAACTTCCGACACAACTTGAAGGTTACATTCCCACTGACTGTCTAAACTGGGAACAGAACAAAACCAACATTTGCCAACGGTTCACTTGTATGGTATACAGATGGATCCAAAACAGATGAAGGAGTTGGAGCTGCACGTCCCTATTCGATAGTATGGACATAAACAGTTCCGTATTTCAGGCCGAAATACATGCAATAGAACTCTGCATTAGAGAGAGTCTAAACAGGGCTATAACAAATAAGAACATTTATATTCTTTCTGATAGCAAGCCAGCTATACTTGCAATTGACGCCTTTGAAATAACATCAAAACTGATATGGGACTGCCTCCAAATCCTGCAAATACTGGCCACCACAAACAAAGTCCACCTGATCTGGGTGCCAGGGCACAGTGGATATGAAGGCAATGAAAAAGCAGACGAATTAGCCAGAAAAGGATCCGCATCCCAATTTATGATGGGCTACCAATCAACACTATAAAAATTAGTGTGAAAACTTGGCTGAACGAAAAGAAGCTCCATTTCTGGAGGAACACCGAAGGAAACAGACAAGCCAAAAACTTCATGCCAAACAGTTCTTACAAAAAAACGAAACAACTACTACAGTTAAGTAGAAGTCAGATTCGATTGGTCATAGGCTTTCTCACAGGGCACTGGTCGAGTCAAAAAACACATGATGACAATGGGCATAGGCATAGCACAAGACAACACTTGTAGACTATGCAACGAGGACGCAGAAACAGCGGAACACATATTATTGGACTGCAACTGTTTAACCAAAACACGTCAACGTTATGTAGGTAAATTCTACCTCGAAGCAGCGGACATAGCTCCCAGCACACCCAAAGAGCTAGCCACCTTTATTACAAACTGCGGAATCATGGATGAGCTATAAATGGAGGACATCACAATAGGCCCACTTGTGGCCGCAGTGATCTGGGACTTACTATACCACCTCCCCCCTACAATCTACAATCTACAATCTAGCGAAAAGTTCTCTGAAGCACTCTAGGACTCGAGAAGACGGACGGATATCTAAGAGGCGACCTCGTATACAATATGATATCAGTGCCAGCTAGTGCCTAAATCAACAACCTTACTGTTTTTTTAGGAAGCCGCCTGCCGGTTTCATTTTAAAGCTTGATTCTCTATTTTCTTATCATTCGAAGGCCGCTTCCTTATTTGTCGGTGCGGTAACCCTCCGTTGCTATTCGTATTTCCCTCCTGGGGTGCTGTCTCTATCATATCTGTGACAATAAATAAAGAGTGCACAGAACATATTGTCGAAACGATGTCGTTTGATCATTGTGTCGTTTTGATTTTACGTGATCTGGCCCCTGATTTTCTCGGTTTGAACGGTTGTGAAAGGGTAGGGATGACATACCAAATCACAGTGCGATCAATCAGTAGTGGATTTGGCGGATTTACCGCATGATGTGTGTACAAAATTACTTGTGGAACGTTCTACTTCAAGATTCTACTTTCAAAAGAGTTCGGAGGAACTCAAAGACATTATCCCTGGAAATGCAACTTTTGGGCACCCCACAAGACAGGATGCTAATGCTCATAAGTCTTATAACCATACAGTACACTTGACAACCGCGAGGACATGAATTTTCCAAAACTCCTTCTGTTCCAGGACAAGCAAACTTTGGAACTCGCTTTCTGGCGATATATTTCCAGAAAGACTACAATTTGCAGCAATTTAAGTTCAGAACTAACATATGTACATCTGCAAGCATCTCGGGGCGCTGATGAAACGTTATAGGTTCGCCTTTCCCCGGGAGAAGGTTCCGAACTGATAAATCGGGGAGCGGCCCAATGGTTTTCCAACTAATATATTCAGTAGCAATAGTAACACCCTATTGATCCGTGGTCTGGCTTTTTTCCAGCTACTAAACACTTTAATGTGGTCGGATGTTTTTTTATCTGCTACAATCTGACGTGGTCCTACGTTTATTTGGACCTTTAAAATGGTCCGACGACTACTATTGAACTAGCAATGACCGCGGCTCCGCCCGCCGGTTTCTTTTCTTTTAAATAAAATTTAAATTTATTTGAGTTGTCATTGTGCGTTTGTTTAAATTTTTCCCCCTCCGTTTCCCCTTCCCCTATCCTCTCGCTCTCCCTAAGTAAACTATACTGGATCCGGAGGATGTACCCAGTACAATGTTAAAACAATTTTTAAAATCGGACAAATGGTTCCAAAGTTAGTCCCTACCACCCCCTTTACCTCCCCCGTCTCCAACTTACTCCTTACGTAACCTGTAGCGATCGGAAAGTCCTAAGTCAATGGACATACGATTTCACATAAATAAGAACTCGTCACAGGTATGATCTATTTATACTACGCGATAATATCGTAACACTTTCCATAGCTGCAGATCTCAAATATACGGATGTATCTGCGATTGTGTACATATAGATATCTATACTTAGGCATCAGAAACTTCTTATATACATATGTACTACGTAGACGTACATATATGTATACATGTAGTTTGTTTTATGAATATCCATTCCCCATATCAAAATCAACTACGTCATTATGAGGGCGAAATAGAAAAGTGTGTTTTAAATCTTTTTCAACCCCTGTAGTACGAATTTTAAAAAACAATGAATGAGGCATGTAATAATTTTGACTTATCTACCAATATACAAACTTTCACGTTCATACGGCTAACGGTTCTTGAGACCCCCCTTACTCCCCGCAAACACTTTACTCCTGAGAAATTCTCACCCACCCTACGTACTAAGTTGGCCACAAATCTATAATTCACAAAAAAAATCATGAAAATCGGACAAATGGTTCCCGAGTTATGGAGAAACGAACAGACGGACGTTGCATTTTACAAGTAGTATGGATATGGACAAGTTAAATTTTCAAGTGCCAAGAGGGTGGGGACGACCGACGTCGAAAAACCTTTAGAAGAACATAATTTGTCTTTTATACACTGAGCCACTGCGCAATACTTTGAAAATATACCAATAAAAGAGAAGATGACGGCGGCATCGGTAAAGCTGTATATTGGAAATACAGGTACTGCACCGACAAATTAAAGAGCGGCCCAAATGTGATAGATCAGTAACCCCTCTCCTTTGTCCCGTGGTCCAGTTTTATTTTGGCTACTACGCTTCAATATGGTCAGACGCTTTACCTGCTTCTATTCTTCTATGTGGGTAGCCCTACCCGTTTTTCTGGGCTAATACATTCCGACATTGTTCGAACGTTTTTACTCCTATGCTTTGACGGGGTTTGACATTTTTCCGGCATCTACGCTTCTGTGTAGCCCGACATTTCTCCAGCAGCTAAATTTTGACGTAATTCGATTTGTTTTCGACTACTAAGTTCTTGAAGTACCTATGGTCACACATGATGAGACATTTTTATTCTAAAGAGGACTTTCGGCCGTCTTATCTTAAACAGTGGCCGAATATACTACACGTTCATGGAATCAACCGATTTTACACTCGAAACAAAAACAAATTCCGGCACGTATTGCTCGTTTGCGGCTGAGACGATTCGGCCCCTGATCTCCAACAGGGACTTCCATATACTGTCCTGAGGAAGCTTAAAAGTCTCTCTTCATTCGACATGCTTTCTGCGTACAATAATTTCGGATCGGAATGTCTATTTCTAGGCCGCAAGTCAAACTGCTTAAAACGCTACCGGCGCTTTTGAAAACCTCAAGCTAAATTGTACCGCCTACTTCAGTTCCAGGACTATCTTTAGTTTGTGTGCAACATCACCGGAATTCCTCCCCAATTTGACATCAAAAACACTTTCCCCGAACCCACAAAGTATACTGCTTCAGCAGAACTCTTGGATTAACCTTCATATACACACGGACACGGACCCTGACGCACATCTATGACCTCTGTGGAAATGCGATTACGTAATTTTCTTTTCTACACATAATTGAATTTGCAAACTAGATCGGCCGACATTTTCAGTTCACTGACTCATCTCGTCTCTATACTAATTCCGCGTCCGCATTTAAAAATAACCATAAGCCCATTAGTGAGCCGAAAAAATTTCAAGGCAACTAGGCGAAGCCAACTTGTCACCTTGTACTAGGTAGTACTCACATTTTTTTCATTTACACTTCAGCTCATCTGAAGGACACTTTCCTTTCGAAATACTCTCGGGTTCGGGGCGGGGGGTCCCTTGTTTCTGTTCTCCTTTTGTTTTCTGTGTTTCCATAGAAATGTCATCATTCGAAATGATGTCTACTACTCCATCCAAAGCTTTTAGAAACTTTAAAAAATACAAAAAAAAAGGACTAACTCGGTCGCCCCATCATATCTAAGGGGAGTGTTTATTTTTCCCAATGCTATCTGTTTGATAGATAGAGTGTGTGAGCTCGAAGCTGGTATCTTTAATATATGGACTTTATGTATCTGTACATATAACTTAATCATGGATATGAAAAGTGAAAAAATAAATTGTTAGTTTTCTATGGTTTTCAAATGAAAAAGGGATACAGCAGGCATCCGCACCTATTCCCACTGACGTTCACTGTGGATGGGGATATAATTGATCATTCCCTTGACAATAGTTGTTAATTTAATTTCCCCTTAATTACCGAGAACAAAACGACAAATGGGCGTGTACATTCATTTTCTTTTGTTAATTACTTGATAGAGTAGGGTATAGTTTTTTTCAAAAAACCTTCTATTCCCACTGAGCTCAGGATGGGGTTAACAACGAAGGTTTCGAGAAATGAGTTAAAAGTTTCGATAGCGTCACTTGTCGGCCACGTAAGAGAAAGTAACGGATTTTCAGAGCCTGAACTAACAAGCCTTCCCGCACTTAGCGAGGTTCTTAAATCTGAATCGACTGCATCCATTTGCTCACTCAAAATTGGTTAAGGTCCTTTTCGAACTATTTGCGCTGTTATAAGAGTATAGGCGAGGTCTTTTCCTATAGTGCGTTACCCATCTATGTTCGAATAAAAGACAGCGGGCTGAAGTGTTAACGTTACTTTCTTATACATGTTTTAGCCCTCTGTAACGAACGTCCAATGAGGAGTTTATTTTGACTAGTCAGGTGTCACCGCACCGTACGGGTCATATTATAGTTCATCGTTAAAAAGTCTTCTTTTAAAAGCCACCAACGCAAAACGGACTGAAAAAAGGGGCAAGGATATTCATATGGAAGTGTCCACGCTGCAGGTAAGTCAGAAATGTTGTGTGGCTAAGTAACATACAAATCAATTCTTATTCGTTAGCAAAGGTTTGGGAATAAAATGGCTGCTGTAACTACCAAAGCCTTAAAACCCAGGGAGTCTTGTTTTATTGCTATACAGACAATAAGGAAAAGAGAAGTCAGTACCGCGGAGATTTGTTAATTTTAAGGTATGCATGCCCAAGCTTTAAATCATCGACTCGTCACCACTGGAACGTTTGCGTGTACGAATGCTTTCTACAGCCCTTTCAGAGTTCACTTATCTTTTTTTTTTTGCTTAAAACTTCTCTCGGGAAAAATTAACGTACATTTTATACTTCACGATAGGTGGAAAACTACGTCTACACAATTCACGAAAAGTGTCAATTCTTATCATGCTGTTGTCACAAAAATATACTCATCAGTTCGTCATGTAAGTGTCATTTATGAGTGTGTCAATGCCGACTGATATCAGATCACAAAATGTCAATCGTGCGATTATGGAAATAGTTTAAAATTTATATTCAAACACATTTGTAAACTATATGTAATGTTCTTCAATAAAGATCCCTGAGGAAGACAGAAACCTCTGTCGAAACGTCGGATGGGAAAACAAATGAACTAATTTGTTTCATTTCCATACATATTTGACCAAAAAAGCCGAAAAAAGGACAGCTGTCCCTTAATATTATTATTAAAATCAAATTGGTCGAGACTTCTACGCTAGATTATGCACGAGTCTCAAAATCCATGTTTTGATTAATGGCAGAAGCGAGTGACCGACGTATTACAGGCATGACATCAGTGACAGGCTTCCACTTTATAGGTACTGCTAGTGACGTACAGAACATTTGTACGGAAGTCGGTTGCAAATACCCTTAGCTATATTGCTCGATGTTTTTGTTTACATCTGGACTTTAAAGTCTTTCAAGATTTTCACCGCCCCTCGAAAAAAAAAAAAAATTGTTATTTAACTACACTAATTTTCGGAACATATTTTTGATCTGTTGTGAAATCGAAAGAGCGGTCATCAACAACAACAAGGGAAAAAACTTGTCAATCACGACATGCTGCTGATTGCTTATTGGCAGTTGCTAGTTGCTTATTGCTTGTTGCCTCAATCTGAGAGCCGCCTTATCGGACAATGTCACACTCGGACATAGTCAATCTGTGTCAAAAAAGTCTGTAATTTAGTCCAAACAACATTGACAAGGCGATCAAACAGTCATCTAAGTCATTGGCATTCAAATAGTGTCAATTATGTCACGCGGCAATATCACAAAATAACTGCTTTAAGGCCAGTTCAGACGTCATAGTGACATCAGCTTGTTATAAATTAGAATGACAAGATTCCTGACATGTGTAATCGTAGCTTTAGTTCTGCGCTTGAATAGTGTTATTATGTTGTGGTCCTGTCTGGAAATTATGTCCCCCGGAAACTGAGTGACAAAATTTACTTGGCCTGTAGCTGCAGCTGTAGCCAAAGGTGTGTCTATCCTCGGACCCGGTTAACACATCTAAAAACAATTTTCAAACAAATTGGGTCACTCAACCTTAACAAGCAGTACAAAAGATACTTTGCACCAATCGACTAGACATAGGATTCATTGAAATTACAATTAAAATTTTATTAACTAAATTAAGCTCATTTGAATCGGAATACAATTTTTATAAATTTTTAAAACACAACAATATTCAAATTTGGGAATGTATATAGCAACTGAATAAAATGGAAGACTATTGATGATGGTTTATTGAAGGTCTCGTATTTAAAAAATAAGTTTGTTAAAGTTTGGTAATGTTTTTGTAATATTTTATCGCTCTAATGTCCTCACAAAGATTAAGGCTGAAAACACACCGGATAAAGCAAAACGTGTTTTTTTGTTTCGTGAAACAAGAGAACATGGTTTCTTATGAGACAAAACACACCAAATCAAACGAAACAAAACACACGTTTTTGTTTTGAAGCGTTTCGGTTGTGGTTGTCGAAAATACATGCCATTGCATACGAGCAACACACACCGAATACAACAAAACTGTTTCGAATCAGCGTCGTTGTTGATAATTGCATACTTTCTTATGGCGCAACACACACCAAATGAAACGAAACATAAAAACCAAAGCAAATCAGAAAAACATGTTTCGTTGCCGATAGCTGACCTGTTGTTTTTGCGAAACAAAATTTAAAATCCGTTGTTTTTATTTTCTTCTTTCGTTGCACTTTTCACCTTTATTTGCTTCTATGTTTACTCCGTACGCAAATTTTAACAAATATGGACGTAGATGGAGAAAAATTGATTTTTTTAATTGAGGCAAGAAGCCCTATCTATAATTATAAGGATAAGGAACATGCCAATAAACTTACTATTGATAAGCTGTGGAAAGAAATAGCAACTGAAAAAGCACTAAAAGCATCGGAAATTCCGTTTTGTTTTATTTCAACGCACACCAAACGAAACAAGAAAACAAAACGTTTTGTTTTGTTACATTCTGTTTCGCTCGGTGTGTGTTCAAATAAAAAACGTTTTCTTGATTTAAGAATCAAAAACGTTTTGCTTTATCCGGTGTGTTTTCAGCCTAAGAAGTCTTCATCAGTTTATTCGAGGCAATCCAATTCCGGTCAGTTTAACCGAGAACGGCTTAACGAAAACCAACAATATAAGTAGATGTAATTTGAAAAATTTAAAAAGTGCACTAAATTTAAAAAAAACCCACAGACTGCCTGAGTGCCTGTGCCTGTTATCAAAATTCGATCGATGAAGCCAAGACTATGCTCTTCAACAATAACTCCGGCAGTGCGGAATAGGTACATACTTGCGACAATTGGAGGAGACCATGGCATATATCAAATATCTCAAAACGTCTTTAACCTTAAACCACCAAACGTGAGAAAATCATGCCTCTTTACAAAGAAAGAGGGAAACTAACGAGTCACACTTTACAATTCGTATAAAACCCTTGACAATCCTTCAAAACCAAGTTAATGGAAAGACATTCGAAAAATGTTTGCTGTTTCCGAAGGTAATTTTATGATACACAATTTTTTGTAGCATTATTCAGTGTTGTTTCCATTATTTTCTTGGTTCTACTTTTTAATATTTGTATAATTTAGCTAAATTTTTTAAAACATTCGAAAAACTATGCATTAAAATCTGTGACTACATTAGGCAGGAACAGGAAGCTAAGCCCCGAATTAAAACCTCGGCAAACGAAAGACTGGACTTATAGACTCCTTTCCCACTATCCTGTTTTTGACCGCCTATTATTTAATCATATACATACACAACTCAATTATCCGTCACCGAAAGCCCTCCTACCTACAATTTTTTAAGCATTTTCAAAAGCCCCTAAAGATCAGTCGATTTTCGGGGGTTCCGGTCTCGATTTTCGGTCTATTTCGAAACCGAATAAAATTTAGCTTTTGAAGTACCTAGTCAGGTGTGTAACTTTTCGTCAAAGTTTGAACACTGTACATTTTAGTCGGCTCTCACATTGAGGCAACAATCAATAAGCAACTGGCAATAGGAAACACGCAATAGTATCGCTCACAATTATTTTACATTGAATTAAATTAGAGGTCTCACATCAAAGCAACTAAATATCGCTCGAACGAAAAATGTTGCTGATTGCTTATTGGCAGTTGCTATAGCAACTATAGTTGCTTATTGCTTGTTTTCTCAATCTGAGAGCCGCCTTAAACACAATATTGATGTCTAAAAAAAATTAGAACTGATTTTGACATGACCTTTTTAAATTACCATAGATTTTCGAAAATAATTAGTTTAGGGTGACTACTGGTTTGAGAACTTATTTATTACCATGTTGCTAGCATTGACCAATGTAATTAGAATTCGAATTAAAATTTAACGCATGCCGAGCTCCGTTTAACATGCAGTTGATCAATTTATTCATCTTCGCTTAGTTGATCAATTACTGGTTCAATAACTGAATTGCCTCGGCCACTTAAGTTGCCGCATAATTTTTGGTAAACATTATTTTGCTCGAGTTGGGCAACTGATTTAACAGCTGAATATCCTAGTTCATCAGTTGGTCAATTTCCATGATTTTGGTAAAACAAACATGAGACACCCCCCCACGCTTTTCAAGAGTCTGCAAATCACGGAAGCTACATTTATAAACTTGAGCAACTTAAAAAAAAATCGGCAAAAACGAGCAATTTTCAAAAATTGGTTCGGAACAAAATGTTAAAAGTTAAGAAGTGAGTTTGGATTTTCATATAGGTATAGGTTTTCAAACTTGTAAATCTATACAAGTCGGCAAAGGTTCCACCTTTCGGAAATGTCAATTTATAGTTGTTTCTTTTTGTGCTTCTCTGAGTTTCGATTTTAAAAAGGACGGTCGGCATCGATGAATTTGTCGACTAAACACCTTCAAATTTAGCAAGTTTTATTCCGATTTTCGAAAGGATGACGGTCGGCATCGGCGAATTTTCCGACTGAACTCCTTAAAATATACCTAGTCTCGATTCGATTTTAAAAGAACTGAACACGGAACACCTTAAAATTTAGCGAGTTCATCTTCTATGTGGTGAAAGTCATTGACGTTACTTATAACCAGTGATGCCATTCTGACCGGATTCCGGTTATATCTGACCGTAATCGATTTACTTTGACCGGAGAAAATTTTGAAATCCGGTCTAACCGTTTTTTGACCGGAACGAAAAATGTTTTTAACCGGAAAACGCTTTTTTGACCGGAAAAATAAAACTGCTCTATTAACTATAAATAAAGATATATTTATATAATTTGAATAAAATTTAGCCTTACATTACGAACACACTCTCATGTTCAAACAAAAACCAATTGGAATTCTGCTCCGGGAGCATTATCTTATAGGGTAATTTTTAGACATTTTTTTTTGCTAGAATGTTGAAATTAAACAATGAATTTTAATTAATTAAAGTGTGAAATTCGATAAATCTCAGATTGGAGTTTGGTGAAGTACTCTTTTCAAGTGTCAGAAAATTATCCCAGAATACTATTTTAGCCCAATTGACACGCGGCCTTAGTGTATGCATATGGCCATACACGAACTCGTCTTCCCATGACTTTCATTTCCATTAATGGCTACAAACAAAAACGAGGCGTCATTGCAATGAAATAAAATTTGACAGGTAAAAGAATATTGAAATCGGAAACACAAACAAATTTTATATAGCCCTCACTCTATGAATGCAAATATCAAATGCAGATTTATATCGAAAGCACAATGGTACGAAAAAGAACATTTATGCTCTGCTCAGGCCATGCCAGAATTATCTCTGAAAATGGATTTTCTGCGCATTTTCTATGCTATCTACTTTTCTCCTTTCTACTCACTCAAAATCCAACTGCCTCGCTGGACATTGGAAAACGTTGTATGGTCATGCACTAAAAGTGTATTTAAGGACTTAAAATACGTCATATAAAATGAAAAATTAGTTTCAGTAAATTTTAAACAAACGAAATAAAAAACAAGTTTACAAACTCAAAATTCGCATATTATAAAAACGTCTTCTCAAAATGGATAATGTTTATAATGTAAAAAAATGGCTAATGATTGTTAACTTTTGTTTTTTATTTTTAGTAATACGCCATAATCTATTTTTGACCGGGTTTCAGGTCAAAAACTCTGATTCTGACCTTTGACCGGATTTTTTAACCGGATTTAGAAAATAAAAATCCGGTCATACGGTCAGATTTGACCGGATTTACTTTTTTTTAGTGGCAACACTGCTTATAACTCGATAACCGCTGGGCCGATTTTAATGATTTCTATACAGTCGGCAAGTTCGTCAAATAAGTCGGCATTTTAATGAAAGTCACCCCCCCACAGCTCGAACCCTCGCTATACGCCCCTGAGTGTGCTGGAGTACTGTGCGAGGGGTCCCAGGTTCGATCCCCGGAAAAACACAAATTACATTACATAAGTTTTTTTCCACTGCGCCGCATCTCGCGAACGTCTGACAAACATCCGAGAGTTCGCCCTGAAAAAGCTTCTCTCAATTCAGCCGTTCGGACTCGGGATACAAATTGTAAGTCCCTTCCATTCGTCCCAAAAATTAAAACTCACACAAAGGAATGGTTGGAGATTCAATCAGGAGATTCAATTTTGAGAAAAACTTTACAACGAAGCTCAGCAATAAGAAACATTGGAGCAATGAATCCACGATCTATGGACTGAGCAACCACACCGTGAAGTGGTATACAGATGGATCGAGAACGGAGAAAGGGACTGGTGCAGGAGTGTTTGGGAACTAAGCTCTACGAATCCATGGGCAAATGTACCAGCATCTTTCAAGCCGAAATATGTGCTATAGATAGGTGCGTTCAGATAATTCTCAAGAAAAACTACACAAACTGTGATATAGCAGTGATGTCAGATAGTCAAGCTGATATTAAGGCACTTGGAGCCTATATAATAAAATCCAAACTTGTGTGGGAATGCCTGCACAGGCTTAATGAATTAGGCAAGAACAACAGAGTAACCATCTGCTGGATCTTGCAGGCATCATGAGGAACGAGGCTGCGGACTCTCTGGCAAGACAGGGAGCAGCGGAGCCATTCATAGGACCGGAACCGTTCTGCGGCATATAGGGGAACATACCCTACGAGAAGAGTTCAGGAGGATCGAAAAAGAAAAAAGAACCGCATCTTTTAAAAACTTTCAAGGCCTAAGGCAAGCTAAGAAATTTCTAGCTTGCCTTAGGCCTTGAATCTTTTTAGGTTATAGTTCACCTATGAGGTATATACAGATCAAAAGAAGTCCATTGTGCTTGTGTTGCCACCGGGAAAGATAGGTTGGTCACACTGTCCGTTCCTGCAACCAATTCTTACCGGCATTCTTAAGATACAAAAAATGGCCTAGTGTAAGTGTAGCCTTGCGGATACTGGAGAATGTAGGACAAGTGCCAGTCCAAGTTCATAAGTACCGCGCAGAAATTGGTAAAGATGTGCCTACCTATTGCAGTATCGGGTTTTGACATTCGTTAGTAGGGCAATTCTAGTAGCTCTCTTGTGTTTTTAGAACTTGGAACCTTTTTTTGTCCAAATTTGGTCACATTAACTTAGATGTGTCGCATTGATCTAGTCGAGTCCATCTAAGGTTTGCCATCCTAAATGCATCAAAGTGAATAAGGAGTTTATTCAAATTTTCAAAAATTCCCTGACACATACAGCAATGACTTGGAACCCGGCAAATGTTGACGCTAAACTGTTTAGCGATCTAAATAAAGCATAATAAGGCTGCTGCAACGCAGTTAAAAATATTTTCTACCTTATCGAAGGCTGCAAAGTCATCTACTGCAAATCGTGAACTCCCCAAAATCGGTTTTAAAAAACCGCGAATGGACCTATTTAAATTTAAATCCAAAGGAATTATTCCCAATTTGCGGCATCCAATTTGTGTCATGGAATCCGGTTCAAGGGTTCTTTGGGTAAGCCTAAGATAATGTGGTTTAATCAGTTTTGATATATATCCTCTATCCAAATGAGGATTGGATTTATAGAGAGAGACGGTGGCGGAAGATCAAGAGCTATAGAGGATAGGTCTACTTAAGCAACCCTATAAATGGTAGACGGGACAAATTATGTAGCTAAAATTATAAACTGTAGGGCAAGCGAGCTCAAAATATCGTCAAATGTTGAAAGGTTTTGAGAGTCTTATGAAGTTGAAGAAAAATTTGGAAATTCATAAAAATACAGCCAACTTTGCACTTTACTCCAAATTCAAAAGTGACTTTAAGCATCAGGGGATTTGCAAACATATTCCATGGTTTGTTATACAAATGGTGTTCCAAAAACTGAAGTTGCATTCGTGTGCAAAATGTAACGCACAGAACACGAATAGCTGCGGGGATTTTGACCTTTTCTGGCATTTTTCCATTCTGATTTTTTGGGTTATGTTTCATAAAATTTCGGGTCTCTCTGTATACTTTTTTATACCTCCTTTCATTATGCAAAATTATTGGGAAATTTTAAATTTTTCGGTTTTGTTCAATTTCATTTTGGGATGATCGTCGTTGAGAAAGATGAATCTTCGGTCGGCTTCCGCATTACCACTGAGAGGGTTGAAGAATCTACGCTACGACCACCGTTGGTCCTGACGGGCGAAGGCTTGTCGCGGATTTGGGTGGTCCCATCAGTGTGTTCACACTCTGGTTCAGACGATGTCGGGGTGCATTCTACTGGAGTACCCTCCGATAAAGATTGCTCCTGAAGGTAGGCCCGTGCGTTGTGGAGCGTTTTCCTATCCTTTAACTGTTAGCTTACAGTTTCTTGCGCGCCTTGATCTAGTGGAGTTCCAGGAAAAGGAAGAGCTAGCAATGGAGCAAGTTTCGCTACAATCAGGAATGAGTTTTTCCAGATGTGTGTCAATTGCTCCAATCCAATTCTTTCTTTGTCTGAGAAGGGTAGAAACGCATGTTCAACTTTTTCTTTCATTTGCCGATCAGTTTGTGTTGAGCTAGTAGGGCCTGGACTCTTCGCTATATAGATTCGTCTTCCCCAATAGAAGTACTTACAAACAAAAATCTACTCTGTCTCCACAAAACTGACGAAATTTTGTCCATCCAAAAGTCTATAAGCCGCCTCTGTTCAACCATGTTATGAAGTCTCAAAAAGAAGATTCACATGCCAATATCATGTCGAGTTTAATTTGCAGACCAAGTGGGGTAATACGTAGATGATAGCGAAGCAGGTTTTCAATATCTCTACTCAGCACTCTTTATAGATGCATTTGTGAACACTAATATGATTGAAGGGATGGCTCTCGAAAGGTCGACCGATACTCAGTGCAGAATGCTGAATTACCAAAAATAGGCAATTGATACCAGTAAACCTAAAGTTCTTAGATATTTAAAGAACTCGTATGGACAAAAGATCTATGATGGGTACTTTCAAAGTTGTATGGCCACATCATGAGAAGGCGAGACGCTCAGAAAGTTCTGCAAACTTATAAGACAGAGAATGATCCATCACTGCAACTGAAATGACAATCGACCAATTACTTGAATGCCAACCTGTAATAGGCGATAAGCAGATAAAAGTCAAGTCGCAGAAAAAGAGCTCAACCTCTAGATTCCAAGTCTGTAGGAAATCTGATGGCAACCTTGAACAAGACCCAACAAATGTTTCATATAACAACCACAAACACAACAAAACCTCTCTAAACGTTAAAAAACATCCTTTTGATCTTATTATAGAAAATGCTCACTTTCTTTAACTTTATTGACATCTGAATAATAATAGCCAAACTTCTCTCCATTCACTCTATTGGTTTGTATAGCTTTTTAAATGTAAAAAAAAAATCACAAAATTTCACCCCCTACAACCGCATTCACCTTTCTGTCATTTTATTTCGTTTTTATGTCAATCTCATCGCCTTCAGAGAAAGCCTTTCGAAAACCTTGTAACCATTGTCTATTACTTCTCGAATCCCCCCCATGTTTACATTGAATTTCTCGCCCACATATATGTCCCCTAGTCCATCCCTTGGATACCAGGCTAATGACATTTTGTCATCACCACCACCGCACCGCGCACATCATGATGACGACGATGATGAAACCATACAACATACGAGAAAAAAAAATATACAATTCCTCCCTTGCTTCAATACCACCACTAAAGACTAAACGTGTCATTGAACAAATTCAATTCAGAAAAAGAAAGGAACAACACTACAAAAAAAAAAAAAAAAAAAATTCCAATAAAAAGAAAGGAAAATGGTGAAAAATGCACAAACACATAATTTACCACACAGTCATCGCGTAAGCAGAAAGCGTGTTGAACAACAGCGCCACAAACAAACTTATTGTGTTTGAGAGGATTTTCTGTTCCACCCTCCCAGAGTAGGATAATTGCCATTGTGTACTGCCAACCAGCGAATGTGTGCAAACGACAAGGACCCCTTCTCATTTGCTTACTCTAATTTTTTTTCGCCATCGTGTTTCAAATCACAATCCGTGCTCGAAGTTTACAATTGCACACCTCGAACTTATTTTTGTTCTTGGGGGTATTTTATTTTTGTTGCTAACTCTGTTACGAAACAGAAAGTTAAAAATATATATGGTCGACCGAAAGCTGCAAATTGCATTTCGGTCCAAGCCGCCGCATTTGGTGAGAAAAGCTCCCCTTCCGAGAAGTAGGCCATCGCGTAGAGTATGTGTGTTTGTGTTCACTGACGTTGGCAGAACCCAACCATCGATAGTTTTCGAAAATATGCGTTTCTGACCTCTGAATTTTCGAAAAAAACTGATCTCTTTTGAAAACCACGAATAGAGGTAACCAAAACAAAAGTTTTTCCCAAAAACCAGCAATGCAGTAAAACGCCTGTTGATCCATCCGCCCTTATGGGTGGTAGGTACACAAAAAAACCGAGAACTCAATTCCTTAGGTACGTCTGCACCGAGCACTGTTCTCCATAAGCATATACACACATATCAACCATCAGATGATACTCTTCCTCAACGCCCTTAATCAACCCACAAAAGGACCAAAAAAAGAACCTCCCAAGATGAAAATATAACGATGTTATGAACTCCCACGGTCCACCACCACCACCAATACTACTACCACTGCGCCTTTCTGAGGCGTGGAAGTAAAAGGCAAAAAAAAATTCACGAGTGTGGGGCTTATAAGTTGTTATCTGCTACTGCAAACGTCAAACACGGGCGCACGACTGCAATTAAGATGCAGGCTTAACACACGCTACACACACACACACACACACGTATACCCATGGGTATATAGATTATTGATCTAGGTTATGTTTATAAGAACTTTTTAATTTTTTTTGGTTTTTCTTTTTTCTTTTCAACGAATTTCTATGGAGATTTGAGAGAATGGTACCCGCTGATTTATGTAATTTTCGTTTTTCGCATTCGACACTTTTCACGCAACCATTTTTCAAATCCACCACAGAAATGTGTAATATCCTGCATATGTCAAGCAGGTACAGCAGGAATTCCCGGGTCACATGAAGTACACAACACGAAATCAATTTAAGAAGATTCTCTCATTTTTTTCCCTATTTCATTTTTTATATTTTCAACTTCGTTCCAACCCGTTTTCGACCCGAAAATGCACTCGAAAACGTAGAAAATTGGGCATTTTTGAAAACCTTTCTTAACACCCTTCATACACACAATACGGACGAACTAATTACAAGGGAATTATAATCACCTATTTAGTAATTTACCAACAGCTTGATAAAATTTATTATTTAGATTTTTTTTATTCTTGTATATAGAATTTACACTTTCTTTTAGAATGGACAGAACAACCGAACACAAACGACAACGACAACGATACCCAACAGCGAAAAGCGAACAACTCTCTGTGGTAGTAGAGCTGGCGTTAAAGGGCCAACAAAAAAATATACGGCATGCCTTACCCAAATGGAAACCCAGTTGAATTGAAACTATGATACAATATTACTCATGACTCTTGGTCTTGGTCTTGCTCTCGCCATAATGGGCTTTCTCTCTTTCCTGTTTCTGTAACTTTTGCACTAAGGGTGCGCTGTGGGGTTGGCTTCTGTTTCTTTGGAATGTTACTGGTAATTTGGTGCATTCGTGTTTTGTTTTTGGGTGGTTGTTTGATGCTCCCCGGTAGAAAATGGATGAGCTTTTTTTGTTTTGGATGTCAGGACGGAGGACAGAGGTGAAATTTGAGTGCTTTCGTTTTTGTAAGGGGCTTAGAGGGGTGTTAGGGGAAGTCCTTCGATATGTCGGTGCAAAAGGGGGAATGTTTTGCTTTTGATAGAAATTGTAAAGCTCTTGTGGGTGGGTGACTTGGCTAAAAGCTTGAAGAAAGTTTGCAGAATTAAAGTGTAGTGCTGTAGTGATGCGTAGCGGTATTTGAATGACACGAAGAGGCAAAAGAAAAGTAAAAAATGTTCATGAGTAATAGGCGAAAATACGATTATTGGCGCATCAGGTCCATATAGAAAGGACCCTAGTCTTAGCTTCCCACAATCGTTCGTCAGGGTGAGATTTTATTTTTGTGATGAATAAAACTCACTTCCGTCCGACTAGAAATTTCCATCTCTTTAGACAAATCCAACCCCGTGATATATACCTCTGATTTATGGTGTTACTTTTATTTACAATTTTAGGGGTCGCTCAAATTAATTCAGCTCCACATTCCTCAACTTACCTAATTCCATAGTGGAAAATGCGAATCGGTTTCCAAGAGTGCAAGTGACAGTCGACCAATTCACCAGAACGCCCTTTAGTTCGAAACTTAAACATTTCGCAATTGTAGCTGTTTTGTCATTGTGCTCAATTGTTATTTCACAAATTCATTAACTGATTGGTGCCTCACTACAGTATCCTGCTAGTACATGAGTACATATCACTATCCGCTTGCTATCTGGTCCACTGGAAGAAAGCGCGATTTGAAATATATTAATGGGAGTTGTCATAATGTCAAATGGTGCTCGTAGAATAATCCATATCCCGTAGGAGGTTGTGTGAGGCAGACGTTTACTTTACTTAAACTCATTCAGTCATGTTGGCACTCAGTTCTGGTTCCTAACTATTTTCTTACGATTCCAGAATCCTTGGCATTAGTCCCTGTAGGGATCAATGAGAATCACTACAACAGCTATTAGGAAGGATGACTCTGATCGAACTATGTATCTGTCCGGATACTTATCTTTCTTGTGACTCTGGAAATACATTTTAATACTTTTTGTTACCTCTTTTCCATTCATGAAAAATCAAATCTTTCTTAAAGGCAGCAGTTTATATTTGTCTGAGCATCAAAGAGGTTCGATTGGTGTGATACGTTTTCTATCGCGCCTGGCTGCAGTGCCGAGCGTCAAGATCTGATGAACAATGTCCGCTTTCCAGCTTTCGCTTCAATATTTGCAGTTTTATTAACCTTTCCGGGAGCTTTCCTTTTGTATCTATCTACATCAACGATAAGAGTCAGTGCAATAAATATTATCAGACTGATTCCCTAATTGACCCTAAGTCCGATCAGTAATATTGTTTACCACTGTGGCAGCCGTTTACTGTATTACCACGCACTGAGAACCCTGACTAAAAGATGGCGTTAGACAACTACGCCCAAATTGATCTGAAAATAGCTTAAATGCCCAAATGCCCAAAAATAAACTACCATGATGAAAATAAAGTCCAAAAATCATTTGTAGTTTAATGCGTATGAGTTGGCATGCTGTCCCCCTACAACCCCACCGCTTGGGGTAACTTTAGTCATTATCCATGTCACATCGCCCAAATTTGTGTAAATTTTACACCAACAAATTGCCTAACAATGTTTTGGGCTTTATCGCCCTCATAGATGTGGCAGTTTGCGATTCTCCAGATGTTTCTGAAAATATTTGTGAAGTTAACTTCGACAATTTCTGGAAAATATAATGTTAAACTGACTTCTAACGAATACGAGTACTCCCCCAAAACCGATTTCTTACTTTTGATGAACTTTGGCTACGATCTTATACATGCGGCACTCTGACCTACAATATCTCTTGTGTCCAAGAAAAATCGAAGCTATACTAAGGAGCATTGCCCTTTCCACCATTAGACCACCATTGTCGGGACTCTTTTCGTCTCTCTACCACTATAAATCTTACCCAGAGAGATTCTTTGGCCTTCTGCAGAGTTCTTCCCTGGGTTCGATTCCTAGTGTTAACGCTAGCATCTGTTTATGTGAGATCTGTGTCATCCAATGGGTCTCGACCCAATGTTGTCCCAAAATCCACATTCACCGTATATGTGCCGCTGTCTCAGATTCCTGCAGGCATAGTTTACAAGTATCATGCTCTCTAAGGTTCATCTTCCTTCAATTAAATCATGGCCTGTAGTTAACGCCACCACTAATTTCAATGTTCCTCGACTCATGCTTAGAACCCTTCTTTGAGTGGAGTAGGTCAGCCATTTTTTGCTATTCTAGTTCGTCTGCATTGTTCCACGGTTGACCACCTTCTCAGGGGTTCTGCCATGATCCATTTGTGAATCAGCTGTTCTACCATTCTTCTACCAATTGGTGAGTATGGTTCTGGTCGCAACTACATTTCAGTTGAACCCTGTTTTGAAAGGAAGTCCGCCTTTTCGTTGACGTCGATAGTCCAACGCATGCATCAAAGCAATCATCTCAGCCTGGTATACTGAAGCGTATTTCCCGACGCTAATATGACGAGCTATTGTCGAAACGATGTCGTTCGATCGTTTTCATTTTACTTGATCTGGACCCAGGTGTTTCCTAACAATTTTTTTGGGAGGCTTTCGCTCACCATAAAATCGAGGCGTAGATGATAATTTGTCTATCAATCATCCATTTACACGTTTGCACTGATGTAGTACCCTTTTTGACTTCCGAACCTTCTCCTCAATATGGTAGTTCCAAGTAAGTCCAGTATCTAGATAGACTCCCAGATACTTAACCTTCTTGGTCGTTGTTAGTTCCGATCCGAGAAGTGTTAAGAGCTGAAATTCCAGAGTGAAGATTATTAGATCTGTTTTCTCCGCATTAATGGAGATGGAGAGCCCTTGTTCCAGACACATCCGCTCAACCACTTTGAATGCACTCCTCATGATATCCGCCGTGACGTCTTTGAATTTGCCTCTTATTGCTACGTCATCTACGTGCTTGAATCGTTTCCGGATTGTTGGCATAACATCGGCCCTTCCCGGTTCCCCACAAAAAAAAGTCCAAAGGGGTTAAATCGCAGCTCCGCGGCGGCCAATTGACATCGCCAAGACGGCTGATAACACGGTTTGGGAATTTTGTGCGCAAAAGATCGATTGTGGTATGGGCTGTGTGGCATGACGCGCCATCCTGCATGAACCAGAGGTTATCAAATTTCGGTAAAAAAAATCGGTTAACATGGCAGAACTCTTCTCAGGCTAGTGCGTGAAATGTTAAGCTGTTGAGATCAATGACGAGTTGATGTTCGTGAATAGAGTCTCACACTCTCGGCTACAGCAGCCACATTCTCGTCTGCGCACGACGAGGACCATGAGTGTTGTCCACTTGCATACCAGTACCACGAACTTTTTGCACAAACTTGCGTACAGTAGACTTCATTTCGGCCAAAACTTTTCAAAAAAACGCACTGTTTGGGTTACACTACACATCACTCACTGTGGAAATAAGTTTTCAATATTTCCCATCGTTGTTTAAACTAAAACTGGCCCACCCCTTTTAAGCCACTGCTACAACATCGTGTGGTTATGGTAATGGTCAGATGACATCGAAGGCGCACGTTGGCAAAAATGTCTCCTTTTACTTAATCGCTTCCCAACATCAAAAAACCACTGTTAAGATGGGCCCCAAAAATATTTCCCAATTTGTAAAAACTTTTTAAAATACAAATCAAATTTAAAATTTACTTTATGAAAGCACAATTCTGCTATAAGTGACCCTCAAACCACTGACAATAGGTTTCGTTTTCGGAATACCAAGTCATAGCTCTAAAATTAAGGTATTTGCTAATATTTTGCACAAATTGCGCTGGCATAGTCGACCCAGCCACAGATGCGACATCAAAAATATTTCACCTTTGGGTGTATCAAATTTTTCCATTCGGCAATAATCGACCACTGTACGCTATACAGATTTATTCCGTCAATCAAAAGCTCCCTCCACCAATGGACAGGACACAAACCCTTCGAAATGACAAAACTTTTCGACGAAACCCCGTGTCAAACCATCCCCTTCGGTTAGCTTTCCACCACGCGATTTCCATTCCTCTCCATCTATGCTGCAGTCGTACACTCTTGTTAACGGTGAATATGCGCTTTCTGCATTCGAAAATATATATACACAATAAAACACCAACAAAACAGTTCCATTCCATTGCATACACAGAAAAGTATCCTGTCCTGACGTCGTCGCCAGGAATTTGCTCACGCCAGCTGGACGTCACATCTGAGATTGCCAGTTTCTAAAAATAATTACAAACTCTGTATCTGTGTATACCATCTGAGAGTATATATCGCGTGTAAACGTCAGCCAAATGCAGGGATGTTTCCCACCACAAATCCATGTGTGTGTATTTATTACACCCCCCAAAAATGTACACTCGCGCGCGTCCTACCTCAACTGTTATGCCAACGGCAAGAAGTGCAAAAATGAAAATCTCACTGGGTTACCGGGGCGTATACGTACTATTGCAGAATTTTTCCCTTTTACCTTTCGTAAACACGAAACAGAAGAGCAGTCCAAAACGATAAACGTGACTTCAAAGCGAATGCTCTGAGCTGATGAAGATGGGCAGGTATAGAGAATTTCTATAACACTGATAGAGGTAGAGCTTTATCCTCGACCAGGGGGTTGACTGATAGGTTTTTTCTTCCGCACATCATTTGTGGTTAGTTAGCGGGGTGCTTTAGCAAAAAAAAAAAGAGCAAAAACAAAAACTCTTTCATTTTGTGACACATTTCATTTGTCATTCTTTTAATTTCTTGACGTCTCTATTTATTCTTCATTTTGTTGTTGTTTCTGGCTGTTTTTCCTTTGGCTTTGTGTTTGTGTCAATGTGATGATTGAACGAATATAAGATGAAACTTGGACACAAAAACTCCTTTTGGCATGACAAACTGTCTGCAATCTGGGTTACACTCAGCAGATTGGTTACAAGCCATTTCTGTCCAGATGATGCATAATGCAGCTGGTACTAAGCTCAGCGGGATGAGGGGGGCGAACGAAGTGACACTCTGTTGGCCGCAGTTTAGTGTAAGCTATATACAGCACAATAATCGATGCAAGGATTATCGGGGGCATTCTATTGTTTTGAGATTTTCGGTGAATGCATTTTTGCGGATATGCAATGCGGTAGTGTTTCAGAAATCTCAAATCTCAACAGCTACAGCTGGTACTTGTAGTTTTTTGAGGTTGTTGGTGGATTTTGTTTTTATTGTTCGATGCGCAGTTTAATGCAGTACTCTCATTATCGATGGTATAGAGTAGTGCGGTTGAATAGATTGATTCCACAGATAAGCAATTGACCTAGTATTAGATACTTTGCATTCGTCTATTGTGTGCAATTTTAATTGGAAAGTGTGCGCTGCTTCAATTGGCCTCCGTCGTCATAAATATTTTGTGGCTTAGTCGCATGTCATATAAGTGAATGTTCACTTTTGCTTACAATTTTGCAGAGGCTAGTTCAACTCGGATTTAAATGTCTAGAGAAAGGAGTCCTTTGTGTTCCAGTTTGATGGGGGCAAAATATAAAAAAAACTGTTGCCGATTAGCATCGATTTCGTGGGGTAATTGTCGAGCTTTATCGCTCAGGACTTTTGCGATTGCATTGGCTATGGTTATGGAGTAATGGTATGAGAACTGCCATGCCTATTATATGCGAGAGAAATCGCTGTGGGGTGTATGAACTATGCAAATGTCTTCGATTGGAAGTTGCGAAGAGATATTATTAAACCTGTGACCATTCATCGACTGAATGGGAACGATTAGTAGTGTATGAAGGTCTTCCTAATCATTTTCAATCTCGATCCAGTGCAGATGTCGCGGGTAGAGGAGAGATGTGAAACTCTGTCAGACATCCGATGTTATTGGATACACCACGGGCAAGTGCTTACCCACAAAATTTTAAATGCTTCACAATAAGTACGTCATGTAGTCTGATGATCCTTGCACAATACAATCTCTGTGAGTCACTTTTTATTTTGTTTTAAAATCCTTCCCCCGGAAGGGCATACCTATAACGCTTCAACAGCGCCCCAGGCCTTCATAGACACCTCAGGCCTAGCTTCTTACAACACAGTGGAAAAAAACCCGTGATGTAATTTCTGTAATTTATCGAACTTGCCACCCCTCGCACAGTAGTCCAGCACACTAACCACTGAGCCACTGCGCTCTAGTTTGAAAATATACCAACGAAAGAGAAGACGGCGTGTGGCTAATACACTCCGACGTTGTTCGAACGTTTTTCCGACCATTTACCTATGCTTTGATGGGGTTTGAATTTTTCCGTCTTCTTCCCTTCTGTTTGGCCCGACGTTTCTCCAGCTGCTACGCTTCGATGTAATTCGATATTTTTTCAACTACTAAGCCTTGAATTTATCACCATTCAGGCCCTACTTATGATGGCATTTTCCATCATCACTCTTGAGTTCTTGAAGTTCTGTCAAGTCTGGGCTTTGTTGATATAGACTCGTGACTTAAAAAAAAACCCCACAAAAATATGATTTGAACAGTTAAATCAGAGTCGTAGCTCATAATGATTTTCGATGAAAAGATGTTTCCCTAGTTACATGCGCTTAGTGGCTAATAGCTGATGCACTTTATAAGCGAACATTTTTTTCATCAAAATTCTCTGTAAAGATCGCCGATTGATGCCCAGTTGTGTTGCACGTTGTCTGATCGATACTCCGGGGTTATCTCCGACATCTTCAGCCACAGCTGCGATATTCTCAGAAGAACCGCTGCTCCGGGGCTGGCCAAATTTACCAGCATCTCCCGCTGTCCCACACTCTTATAGGCAAGTGGCTAAACGTCGTCGGTCGTAGTGTTTGCCCAGTTGCTGTCCGTCGACCGGAAAATCTGCGCAGAAACTCAAGCTGCACCAACATCACTGACGTATTATTCCACAAAAGAGCCGAAAGAATTTTTCTATCCATCCATACTACTTTATAAAATGCAACGTCCGTCTGTTCGTCCCTCCATAACTCGAAAACCATTAGTCAGATTTTCATAATTTATTTTTCCTGATTTATAGAAGAGTGGCCAAGTTAGGCTGTAGAAGAGGTAAGAATTGTAGAGGATTAAAGGGGTCGCGGGGAGTAAGGGGGGTCTCACGAACCATTAGCCATATGAACTTGAAAATTTGTATGTTGATAGATAAGTCAAAATTATTACGTGCCTCATTCAACGTTTTTTCAAAATTCGTCCTGTAATTCGTTCTTTAAGTTGAAAAAAATGTGGTGAAAACATTTTAATTTCGACTTTACTACGCTCAACTTGGGGAGGTAAAGGTTATCCCTCGAACTACTAGGATGATTTTAAAAATTCGTTTACAATTGTTATGGTGACACCGTTCGGATCAGTGCAAGTTACCTAAGGACTAAGTTAGTGATGGGGAAGGGGTAACTTTCGCCGATTTAAAAAATTCTCTCAACATCGTACTGGCTACATTCTTCAGATCAGTATGGGCTACTTAGGAAGAGGATTGGGGCTATCTTCGGAACTACTCGGCAGGGCCGGACCAACCATATGTGCAAGATGTGCAAATGCACAGGGCGCCAAGTTCTGGGGGCGCATTGCTAGGAGTAAGGATTACTATCCACGAAGCTGCGCTTCATACGCACGCTTTCGTCATTTGCAACTTGGTGTATACGCTTGCTTGTAGCTTAATTGCAGCTTGCATAATATAAACAAACAAGCTCTGTCCACGGAGCGGCAACGTCGCATGTGCGACTACGAAATGAAGCGCAGCTACGTGGACAGTAGGCCTAAGAAAAATTTATTTTACCTTGCGCGAACTAATACATACTGCCATTTGCATTTTAAACAAAAAGCTTGTTCAGAAAATTCCAAAATAATAACATCCACCACACCTGTGCTGAATTATTTCTTGCACATTAACTCACATTATTTGCAATTTTGCAACTTCAGGGAGAGTCTAACTAAAAATATCGCAAAATAAAAAATCCCACTAAACCTATGCAAGTTAATTTCTTACCTACCTTATCTCAAAATATTCCACCCTGTTCGTGTAAGTATATTTTTTGCACATCCATTTACATTTTACAAAAAAAACTAGTTCAAAAATCTCAAAACAAAAAAAGTTCCACCCCGTATGTGCAGGTTTTATTTCTTGCACAGTCACTCCCAACATTTTCATAGGAAAATATTTCAAACAAAAAAATTCATTCTACGAAATTGTTTGTGTAGAACGTGCAGGTTTTTGATTCTGCACATATGGATGGGATTTCTCATATACGAAAAAGAGCAACAAATTTCTCTTACAAAGAGAGCATGTAGCTTTGTTTTGAATCATAGTTGCAAAAAGGCTTACTATTGTACTGAATTCAGTACAATTTGACTTTCCCGAGTACGCAAGTACCACTTCTCAATTTTCAGTACTATTTGTACTATTTTTTATTTTTGAAAGTTTATTTTTATATCTTTCAAATCAGACATATTATGAGGATTAAACAAAAATAAGCTGAACGCACTCCTTTGTTTTAAAATTCTGAATGTAGGTATTCATTACTCATCGTACTTCGTTAAAAATTAACATTTGAAATTTGCTGCATTCCTCGAGGATGTGGAAAAACGATTTGATTTCGGAGACATTTTTTTGAACTCATTACAACATTTTTTACAAACTGCCATTTGGACAATGAAGTAAATTCAATCGTCCAATTTGTCTTAAGGTTGTTTTCCTGGTGAACAATAAAATATTGAAATTATCAATCATGAATAGAGCTCTAATCTGACTACGATAGAAATAGGTACATTTTTTTTTTTTTTTTTTTTTTTTTTTGTCGGAGGTTGTTACTATCCGATGGAGCACTCAGACACAACTACTGGTCCATTGTACTGCCAAACAGACACCTTACATTGCTGTACTTAGTTTTCCCGTCTTTCGAAGAAAGATGAGAAGGAGCTTCAGTGATGAAGAGCTTAGATGTTCGGCACTCACCACGTCAGCCCCAAAGATCCGCCACCTGATGCGAGCAAAGGCAGGACAACTACAGAGGAAGTGCTCCGCTGTATCGTCATCCTCTCCACAAGCAGGACAGATGGTGGTGTTGCTCAAGCCCAACACATTTAAATGTTTGGCAAAAGCTTGGTGGCCCGAAAGAACGCCCACAAGAAGTCTGCAGTCGATTCTCCTGAGAGACAGAAGGAAAGACGAGGACCTCTTGCAGATGTCCGGACGCAGTCGTTTGGTCTGTCTACACCCAGCACAGTCACGCCAACGACGCTCGTGTTCACGAGAAACCCAAGTATCAATGGATGACCTAACCACAGATGCAGGCAAACCCAACGCAGGTTCAGGTCCTAAGAAATCTTCTTCTGAACCCAACCTGGCCAGCTCGTCAGCGATCTCGTTTCCCTGGATACCAGTGTGACCTGGAACCCAAACAAGTTTGACCGTGTTTAGCCTACCGACCAAGTTCAGAGAAAGCTTGAGTTCGAGCACTAACTTGGACGAGGTAAGAGGGTTGAGCAGCGCTTTTAATGCAGCTTGGCTATCACTGCAAACGCATATGCTTCTAGCCCTCCACCTGTTTGTCACAATATAGCGCATAGCCATAAGGATAGCGAAAATCTCCGCCTGGAAGACAGTCGCATGGTTACCCAAGGGGTAGTGTAGTCTAATGTTCTCGCTTTCAACGAAGACTCCAGAACCAGACCCCTGTCCGGTTTTAGAGCCATCCGTGAATACACGATGGCATTCCTTCCCTGGCTCCGAGTCTGGCCGAAGCCATTCTGTTGCCTGAGGAAAGTTGACGTGGTAGTTTGTCGCAGTAGGATTTCTGGTGTCATTGCGTCAGACGGCATATCCATAAGACAGGGGTCAAAGGATAATTCTCGCACAAGTTCTTCAAAATTCCAATGCGCGTGGTACCAAAAGCCACCTCTCTTTAACCGAGAGATGGTTTTCAGCGTACACCCCATGATAAAAATATCAAGGGGGGGGAGGTTCATCAAAGCATCTAGAGCAGAGCCCGGAGTGCTGGGGAAGGCCCCTGTGCAGCCAAGGCAAACCGTTCTTTGGAGTTTGGCGAAAGAGGCCATAACACGTTTCCGCGAAAGCCTGTTCCACACACATGCATATGAGAGAAGTGGTCTTACCATTGCCGTATAGATCCATAGGACCCTTTTAGGAGATAAGCCCCATGTCTTCCCAAAAGCGCCTTTGCACTGCCAGAAAGTCGACAGCGCTTTATCGGTTTTTGATTCAACATGCTTGGACCAAAGAAGTTTTCTATCGAGGATTACTCCCAGATATTTGACTTCATCAGAAATCGGAATTGTGACACCTTTTAGCACAAGTTGAGACAGACCAGTGATATTCCTCCTTCTCGTGAAGAGAACAACCGTAGTTTTAAGAGGGTTCACTGAAAGCCCATTCATTGTGCACCAATCATCGATCAAACCCAAGGATCTCTGCGCCAGAGAGCAGATAGTCCCAAGGTCTGAACCGACAGACAGAACGGCGACATCGTCCGCGTATGCTTGTGTATAGGTTCCAGGAAGATTGAGAGTCGTCAGCAGAGAGTCTACTACCATGCACCATAAGAGGGGAGACAAAACACCACCTTGAGGGCAGCCCCTGTTTACCCCTGTCATGACGCATTTGCCACAATCCGCTTCGGCAATCAACGTTCTGTGCATTAGCATTGCTTTAATCCACAACACCAACGTTTCATCTATACCGTGATGTCTGGCTGCATTACACATGCTATCAAAGGTCGCATTATCAAAAGCACCCTCAATATCGACGAAAATACCCAACGCGTACTCCTTCCGATCAAGAGCACTTTCGATCCTACCAACGAGGTTCTGAAGCGCAGTTTCACAGGATTTTCCGCGTTGATAAGCATGTTGCGTCTCAGAAAGAGGATGCAATCGAAGAGCAACATTGCGCATGTGCAGCTCAACCAGTCTCTCCAAGCTTTTCAGCAAGAAGGAAGACAGACTTATGGGTCTGAAACTTTTGGCGAGAGTATAGTCAGTCTTACCGATTTTTGGTATGAACACGACTTTAACCATACGCCAAAGGGAAGGTATGTAGGCCAAGGCCAAGCTAGCGGTGAAAATTCTTTTCAACGTCGGCATCAGCTGACTAAAACCTTGTTTCAGCATAGCCGGGTAAATTCCATCTGGACCAGGTGACTTGAAGCTGTCAAATGATGCAATTGCATATTTGATAGCGTCATCCGTCACCACTCTGGATGCAATATACCAGCTGCGCCGCGTGGAGTTTGTCAGTTCCGTAGTGGCCACCGTTACCGGTACCACTGAAGAATGCGTAGTGATCTGATTTCCCGGGAAGTGAGTCTCCAGCAGAAGACTAAAAGTCTCCGCCTTTGTCTCAGTGTAGGTGCCATCAGATTTTTTGAGCGATTCCAGTTTACTTGGTCCGTCCCTTTTGAGGACTTTAACAAGCCTACTGGTTGCACTTAGTGATTCGACCTCCTCACAAAATTTCCTATAAGAGTCATTTTTCGATTTTCGAATTAGTCTCTTAAATTCTTTTTGTTTCGATCGATAGAGATTCCAGTCTTCCTCCAAGTTGGTTTTTAAAGACCGATTTAGAAGCTTCCTGGTTTCTCTACGAATACACTGTAGTTCGGTGTTCCACCAAGGTACCGGTTTTCTACAGGAGTTTTTTGTAACCGGACACGCTTGTTCAAAACAACGGATAAGGACGCTGTTCAGCTCCTGAGCAGACCTCTCTACCCTTTGAATTGATCTTAATTTAAGTGGAACTTTAACAGAGTTGCCAAGTTCCTCCCTAAACCGTGCCCAGTTCGTTTTTCTCGGATTTCTCCTCTCTTGCGAAGGCGAAACTTCACAGTAGATTTGAAATTCGATGTATCGATGATCTGACAAAGTGCTATCTGGCGATACCCTCCAATTTTTGATAGACTTGGAGTGCCTGTTGGACAGAGTAATATCGATTACTTGCTGTCTCCTGGCTGTAACAAATGTAGGTCGACAACCCACATTGTTGATGGTGATGTCAGACGAGAGGATGAAGTCCAGAAGACGATCTCCACGTATATTACATTTGCTGCTGCCCCAAACAGTGTTTTGGGCATTAGCGTCGCAACATAGGATAAGACCAATCTTTTTAGACTCGCAGTACTCTATGAGCTCAACAACTGCCTTTGGTGGTGGAGGAGTTAGAGAGTCATAGGGAAAGTAAGCCGATGCAACAACAAAGGTTTCTCAATTGCCGTTTGCATGGTAAGTGATATCTGCAGCAACCAAATCTTGGCCACAAAACCGTTCGATTTTAACTGCCGTGAGGGATTTCGATACAACAAGACATGTCCTAGGTCTCTCGGACAGTTTGTCGTAAAGAACGTGGTGAGAACCGCTCAATTCACTCAGGCCACAGATGCGATTTTTCCACACCCATGGTTCCTGGATGGATGTTATGCGGTTTTTTGTCCTACTGACAGCAAGTCTCCTACTTAGAAGAGCGGTAGCAGCCTTGCAGTGCTGTAGATTGATCTGAGTAAACAAAATGGATGTAAACTCTGGTGTACGAACTGCCAAAGAGGAGACAGCGGCATCCTTATAAGACGGCCTCTGATCTCGCACCTCAGCTGTTCTGCGTTCAAAACTATCTCTCTGACCGTCAGAGCCATCCGCGACGACAAAGTTCTGTCCGCTGGTACTGAAACCTGAATTGATTTCAGCACCTGCATCATTCATTACCAGTGCACGGGCAGCTCCAACGATTGGAGAGCCTGGGGAGCTCTCGCCTGTAGGTGAGATCGCGACGTCCAGTTTCCGTCCGCCAGTACTACTTCCATTGCTGGTAGTAGCACCGGCTTCATTTGGACACCGTGCACGAACAGACTCACAGACTTGAGTGGGGTTTATTCTCTTTTCGAGCTTGGGTCGCTTCTTCTTGCTTTTCGGGTTAGCAGAAGAGGAGGCAGTGCCCGATCCAAGGGGTTGGTTAGTTTCAGTTGTTGAGACCTCCACCGACCTGTTCCTTTTCAAAGGCACCGCCGAAGAGCTGAAAGAAGTGCTGGCGCCTTTAGCAGATAGAGCATCTTTGCGCCGCAGGTCCATCAGCTTCTTTCTTTTCCTCTTCCGCTGTCCCTTAGACAGGCGCAGCTCAAGGACCGCCTCATCAGGAGCTCGTTCAACCATGAAGGTATCCCGTGTCTGACCGTCAGTAGCAGTGCAGTGAGCCACAGCTTGTCTCATGCTCAGTCTGCCGAGTGAATCGGACATAGAGCTGCATGAGTCGCATGTGGGTTCGGGTATGAATGTTGGGGCCTCCAGAATCCGTGCCCCGGCCGTAGTCGAGAAGACTACGGATGGATTATGGCTATTGCCATTACCACCTGGAGTAGACAGTTCCGTATGGTTCTCCATTCATATCCAGTTTTGAGTGTTAACCACTGGCTCCTGTGGGTGGGATTTACTGAGGATAGGCTAGCCGTTACCTCAAACCCAAAAAAGGTACATACTTCTATTTCTGAGTTTTGGGCTGAAATAGGCCTTGTGCAAAATGAATGCAACGAGTTCATATTTTCAAATCCTACACCGCATTGTCGATAGTGCTTTTTGGATTTCTTCTTATCCTTCCGCAAACGTTTAAAGAATGTTTTCTTATCAAAATAGCTATTATCAAAAAAAAAACAAAGCTAAAGAATCGAATACAGGCGTAATGTCTGCTGAGCTGAGTTAAATTTAAGCGAATCCATTTAGCAGAGCGGTATGCTGCTTCAGCCAAAAAATGACATTTTTATTTGAAACTGTACTGCATGTTTCAATTTACCGCGCCCATTAATGGTTCGGCACATTTTTTCTAGCTAAATTTTTACATATGAAGTTTTTTTTCTTCTGTTCATTTGTGTTGCGCAAAAGTAAATAAGGATAAGGATTTTTCAATGAATACTTCGATGAGGAATCCTTTCAAAGTGATAAATTTAATATCAAGGAATAGCAAAAAAGAAAGTGCAACCAAAATATAACACATTTTCGCGTCGATGAATTTTTGAAGGAAGTTATTTTCAACGAACAGCTGTTTTCTGTGGCACTTATATTCACAGCGCACTCTATGTCAAAATTTAGAGTTAAGAGTTAGGATTTTAGTTAATAATTGGAGAGCAGCTAAAATTTAGATTCGCTCGAGCTGCGTACTAAGCTTTAGATTCAATTAAATGCGCCTTTATAACACCCTCCACTGGAAGGTATAAGTGTTTACTTACATTTCTAACGCCAAAAAGAAGTCACGCTATACCCCATAACCCATAAATATTCTGAATCAGGATGCAATTCTGAAACGATTTAGCCATGTACGTCTATCCGGCCGTCCGGTCTATCTGTCTTTTAAAAACACAACAGAGTCCAACCAAATGAATCGAACTAGACGATTATAAGAGCCACGTATTAGTATTTTGCAAGACTTAAATGCTGGGGAGGTTATAAAAACTGGTTGATGATAACACTGATAGGTACTCGTTTTTTTTTTTTTTATATAAAATATTTATTGAGTACTATTCAGTACAATTTTGTTTCAGTTTTCAGTACAATTGAGAAAAGTCGATTTTCATCACTGTTTTGAATTATATGAAAATGTAGTATTCTCTTCTCTTCCACTTCAGTTCAGGTCAGGTTCAGAGTTTAGACTCTCGGCAGTGTTGCCATTTTGACTGCTTTGCAGTCAGATCTGACTGGATTAAAATGTGTTTAGCTAAAACATTTTTTAAAATCCAGCCAGCTGGTTTTTTAGCTGGATACGAATTTTGTTTGACTATTTTTAAATGTTTCGTGGAATTTCTTTTTTATCAGTATAAATTTTTAAATTAAATGTGGCAATAGAAAAAAAGGCTCAGAGAGATAACTATATGTAAAGTTAATTTATGAGTTAATACATTTTGTATACCTTCCACAGGAAGGTATTATTCACTTTGTCATTACATTTGTAACATCAGGAAGGAGTCACTGGATTTGATCAGTATTAAATTCCGAATCGATTCAGCCATGTCCGTCTGTCAACGAATCGACATAGGCGAATTAAATTTTGTGAGATGACTTTTTTTACGGTCGTCATGTTGGTATTAAAAATGGTCAATGTCGGTAAAGTAGTTGAAAGTCTACTTCCTGGGTGATGTGGAAAAGACTTATGCATGTGTGCAAAAATGAAAAAGGGCGCTTTTTGTAAATCTTGCACAGGGCGCTAGTTTGGCTGGGGCCGGGCCTGCTACTCGGTCATTGCCGGAGTTACCCTCTGACAGCCATTTTTTTCACATGGACAGCTATAGGTATGTTGCATGTTCGCTGCAGTCATAATTTGTTTAAAAAAATAACATGTAGATATAGTTTACAAAAATGCATTTCATTAAAA
Source organism: Cheilosia soror (assembly GCA_949372485.1). Classification (NCBI taxonomy): domain Eukaryota; kingdom Metazoa; phylum Arthropoda; class Insecta; order Diptera; family Syrphidae; genus Cheilosia; species Cheilosia soror. The sequence goes on from OX443561.1 coordinate 127,184,099, forward strand.
TATTTTGTAAGCTTAAAAATACGCTAAAAATATAAACAAACGGGTGAAGCCCTAAGCAGAACTAGTATTATACAAAATTTAATGGCAAAATTGTGTGTCCGCAAAAATCTTAAGAACTATTGCACCGATTTACAAATTTCTTTTTCTAAACTGAGTAAAATACATAAGGCTGGGTTATAGGCCACTTTACTTTTAAAAATACAGCATTTTTCATTTAAAAAATTATGTATTAAAAATCAATTTGTTAGCCGTCCAGTTATAACCAAGAAGAAAGGAAAAAATCTATTATTTGGCTCACTTCTCCTGCGTTTTGTGTATCATATATTATGTAAACAGCGAGGCAATAAGTCGGCTTTCACATTGAGGCAACATTCAATAAGCAACTAGCAATAGGAAACACGCAAAATTATCGCTCACAATTATTTTACTTTGAATTAAATTAGAGGTCTCACATCAAAGCAACTAAATATCACTCGAACGAAAAATGTTGCTGATTGTTTATTGGCAGTTGCTAGTTGCTTATTGCTTGTTGCCTCAATCTGAGAGCCGCCTAAGTTTTGCTCCTTCTCGACTTTGTCTAAGTTGAGCATTTTTATAAATGCATATGAAGCATAATCTAAGCAAAATATATATATCTAGCTTAGCAGATCAGGTGGGTGTCTCCTGGTGAAAACATTAGAGGAAAGGTACTCTTAATGAAAACAAGAATTTGCGAAAATTGTCTATTTTCGAGAACAGCTACTTAAATTTATGGGAACAAATTATTTTATATTCAGTATATAACACATAATTTCTGCGGCCACGAAAATCAGCCAGCAATATGCACTTGCTATCGAATAAATTATATTTATAACTTTTGAAATACAATTCCATCGATATTGTGTCGGAACTCGAGATTGACATCTTATTGCTTGTATCCGGAAATGCTTTAACAGCATTCCTCGCAAGTATTAAATTTAGAAAGACGTTACAAATAGCTACGAAAATCCTGAGTAACGCATTACCAACGTACTTACGTATAACCATACCTAATTGGCCAGCCGGTTATGCTAATAAAATGTATTTGATGCCATCAGCCTCATTATATTCATGCCGGACTTGGCGTACAAACTGCCCGCACAGTTGCTCGCTTAAACAATTCCAAAATTGGTTTCGCCAACAATAAAAATAATAGCCATCCTAGTAACAATACCTGATTGTATCTGACGCTCATTTTTAATTCATCTGTGCGTGTCGTCGTCGAAAAAAAAAAAAACCGATCACCTTTTTACACTGATCGCACATACTTAGTGGGCATTTATGATGATGCGATATCCAAGAGAGTGTAGGCAGTAAAATGTATCTATTCCACCAACCAAACTATTGTTGAGATTCTTCTACCTATTTTGGGGATTTTTTCTTCTTGCGATTGTGTTCCGCAATGAGCACGCTACACAAATTTCTCTCCGCATAGATGTATAAAAAAATAATAGACAAACAGGTAAAAACGAAATAAAAAAAAATTATTTCAATTCGTTTTTTTTTTGTCTGTTTGTCTTGTATTTTTTTTTTACGTTTCTATTATTTTGTTGTATTTCATTTTGTTAAGGTAGAGGTGTACACGAGTATGTGGCTTTATCCAATCTGCGATAAACATTTTAGTTGGAGCACCTCCCATTTTTTATTCGTTTATTTTTCGTGTGTACTTTGGGGTATTATTTTTTATTTCATTTCCCCCCACCATTTCAAATAAAAATTATTCGAAATGAAATTGGTAATGAAGATACGCAGTCGCCTTAGCGAGATAGATGTGTTAGATAAACAGCTCTCGCATTCCCGGCCCCACGGATAGTTTGTTTAAGGGGTAAATGAGTATTGTTAGTTGTAGTACAACGACTGGCTTTTTGGTAAATGAGTTACGGACTGTAGGCGGGATATGTATTTTTCTGTCTAATAATTTTGTTGGGTTATGTATTTTTCTTTTTTATCATATTTATTTTTTCTGTTGATGAAATTATCATAAATTAACATTTTTTGTATGAAGATTATTTTTAATATTATTTTCTTGGTTTGTTATGTGGTGGTGTTTTCTCTTGAAATTTTATTGCGTTATTATTAATTTTAGTACTTCTGTATGTAGTATTTGAAAATGTGTTTTTTTTTGTTCAGTTATAATTTAATTTCGTCTACTTAGAGCAAATTGTATACCAACATAATTTTATTTGCGCATTAGCACAAAGCTTTTGCAGATTTTTAACTGTGTGTTTGTGTAGACTTGTGGTCGCCTACATACATGCTGGGGCCATTGTTTTTGGCAAGCAATAAGACAAAAACATACCGGAATAAAAATCCAACGAATTTATGCAAATGTTTGTGCGATTTGGAATTTGCGAGCATCAATTTCCGCATTTAGAACAATTTAGTTTTTAAGTAGACAATACTGATTTCTAATTTAATATGATCAAGTTTGATTTAGAAAATATTTATTAGAATAATACTTACTTCGATCTTTGACAAAAAGGTGATAAGATATCGGAGCGAGGGGTCGCAGGTTCGATCTCAGGATAAATACAATTACATAAATTACATTTTAATATTTTTAAAAAGAGCTTGGTGCCAAACTCTGTCAAATGCCTTTGAAATATCAAGCGCAACAATCTTCGATTCACCGAAGTGATGGAGGGATTGGTTCCTTTTCTCGGTGAGATAAGTCATCAAAGCACCAGTGGACCTGTCGCCACGAAAAACGTACTGCCGGTCATTGAGGAGTTTCCGTGATTCAAGATATTTCATAAGCTGACGGTTTATCAGCGTTTCCATGACCTTAGAAAGAATGGACGTAAGTGCTATGGGTCGGTAATTGGTGGGAGAAGAAGATTCGCCTTTTTTAGGCACGGGCTGGACAAATGCTGTTTTCCACCTACTCGGAAAGAGTCGAGAAGAAGGAAGGACAGATGAAAAAGCTTGCGCAGTGGTTTGGCCAGCGTGGAAGAACACCTCTTCAGAACGATGGGGGGAGATACAGTCAGGACAAGCGGATTTATTTATGTTGAGATCATAAAGTACTCTTGCGACTGTACGAGTGCGAAAATGGATTGGTCCCATGGTAAATTCGACGCTCTCGAGTACAGGTGGGGACAAAGCGCAATCTGTGAGCATCGAGCTGGCTGCGAAATGTGCAGCGAGCAGATTAGCTTTGTCTAAAGAGCTAACAGCTGGAGTGTCATTGTAAATGAGCGTTGGAATCGCTAACGAGGCCGAATTCTTGATATCCTTCCACGTGGGCTTCTTCATCACCGCAGTTTCTACAAATGTCGTGAGGGCGCCAACCAACTTAGACAGCGATAATCTGTCATATCGCAAAAGTTTGCTGGTCCTGCTTTTGTTGTATTTTGGCCACTTCTTCGGTGATTTGTCACAGGTGGTTAGTGTTTTCCACCTGATATTGGCTTTCACTCGGATCTTGTATTCCACTCGCTCTCTGAGACTACAGATTGGTGGTTTGATCCACTGAAGTGCCTAGTCTAGGTCCATTGCAGAACTTTTTCTTGCCAGTTCGTCAGCCCTCTCGTTGCCGGCAGCAGAGAATCGTATTATGGTGCGAGCCAATTTCGACAAACATTATACCAAAATATCAGGCATTTCATTAATTAAGTGCAATTTATAAATAGTTCCTAATGTGATCTCCCTAGATCTCTGAAGCCTTAAGAAGGCTATAATGGACTCCAATGTGATTTTTATTCTTACAGCTCTTTATGTGCGTATTAAAAGGCTTTAAGTAGGCTGTGAGAGCTTTCTATTTAGATTCAATACCTTCACTTGCTTCCAAATCTTACGAGGGATTCTTTAAACAAAAAACTATATATGTAATATATTCCAATTTATTGATTTTTATTAGTTTTTAAATTATAATACTAAAATTATATTTTACACACATATTTTTCAAAGAGATCAATATCCCTATCTGGTTCTGGATCCACATTAATATCCGATTGAACAGATATCGTAGCAAGTGAGCTTAATTTTGCATTCTCCATAACTCTTCGGGACACTGTTTTAATCCTTTTCATAGTTGAAAAGGTTATTTCAATACTAGCTGTGGTCACTGGACCTGTGGTCAAAACCGTAAGCAAGTTTATAGCTTTAAAATAATACCTTATTCACACCAAGCCGAAAACAGTCAAAAACTTCATCGAAACTGAAGTTTTCCCATATACAAATTGCAGTTTTCAACACGAGTTGTTTGAGGTCGTTTTCCATGAAAACGCCACGAAACGAGTACAATCGTTGGGTTGTTGAAGCAAAGCAGACACACCTTTTGCAACATTCAGCGAGCTCAGCAAAACAGCTGACATGATGTGAGAGACTGAGTGAGAGCCTCAGTGCTGTCGTTTCTTCTAGTTTTTTTGTTTACAAATGTGGAATCTCTTGTTATCTTTGCACCATAAAGAGCAAATTATTCAGTTTCTCTATAATCTTAGAACGGCAGCACTGCCTGCCACAACTAAACGGTATTTTCAGATGTTTTGATTTTGATTGTTGCTTATGTTAATTATTTTATGCATTTAACCATAAGTTAACGATTATCAAGTAGCATAAATAATTTTGTTTTTATGTATATTATGTCAATACGAGGGAAGCATTAACTAAAATAAAAGTCTAGTCGCCACAATCCTTTCATAGATAGTTTCACAGCTAATTGAAACGTCAAACGAAAACGAGTTGGTGATACCGAACACCAACTGCATCTACGAGTTTTCTAAACTTTTTTGACGAAAACTCAGTTTTCGGCTTGGTGTGAATCTATATATATAAAAGAAAGTGTCCGAAGCCATGTAATCCCATAACTCGAGATTGGCCGAACCGATTTTGATGATTTATACTTTGTTGGAAAGGTATTTTATCAGTACGGGTTTTTAAAAAAAAGAAAAATTTGACAAAGGGGCGTGGCACCTCCCATACAAAAAAAATCTTATATCTCGAAAGCCACTGAATCGATTGAGTTCAAATTTGCACACAATCTTAGGTATCGGCCCAGGAGTATTCCTGTGAAGATTTGTCAAAATTGGACAAAGGGGAGTGGCACAGCCCATAAAAAAAAAAACACTCAAAATCTTATATTTCGAAAACCGCCGAACGAATGAACATTATTATCTAAGATTTAGGCAATACAATTTCTGTGCACGGGCAAAGCCGGTCGGGTACGGCTAGTAGGGTATAAGTCTTTTCACATTATATCATGCAGTTTCAAAACTTCGGTAGAATGGATCACTCGAGGATATTTTACCGAACCAAAGAATGTACTTAGCTTTCACAGCTGACAACAAAATTGCATTATCAAAGTAACATGTTAGCTTTTCCATTTCGTGTACTCGTTCAGCTGCAGCAAAACCTGGGAGAAGAGCTTGAAACGATGGTACAAGGTGGCGCAAAAGTAATCCTCCTATCAGAAAATGCTATAAATTTTGCGATTGGCCCCTAATGTCAGTTCTGTTTTGACATTTGTGTAGTAAACACATGCGAAATACACGTTAATAAACAATGTTACGCTACACTGCTCCAGAACGCGGAATATTGGTGACTATTTATTTGAGCAATAATCGGTCGGTGCGGTGACTTTGGCACAACGTGAATTTCGTTGCAGATTTCCTAGCCGTCCAACGCCTACTGGTGAAACACTGCGACGTTTAGCCGCTCGCCTCGAAGAGACTGGCACAACACGAGATGCTGCCAGGCGTGGCAGACCCCGGAGTAGCCGTTCTGCAGAGAATATTGCTGCTGTAGCCGAAGATGTCATGGACATGAAGACGTCGTGGGCCAAACGGTTACTGTGAATGGTGAGCGCTACAGAGCAATGATCAACGAGTTCTTTTTGCCGCAACTTGATGAATTGGGATTGGAAAACATGTGGTTCCAACAGCACGGTGCAACGGCACACACTGCACGTGCCACAACCGATATGCTGAAGGATGCATTTCCCGGACGCCTAATCTCCCGTTTCGGCGATTTGCACTGGCCAGCAAGATCACCTGATTTGACCGCTCCAGACTTCTTTTTGTGGGGCTTTTTGAAGTCGCGGGTTTATGTCAACAAGCCTCAGACTCTTGCAGCTCTTAAAGACAATATCCGTCAAGAATCAACTGTGGCGGCGGCCATTTACATGACATCATATTCTCGACTTGATGTAAAAAAAATTAAAAGACCAAATAAAAATAATCCACAAGAAGAATCAAAGTTTTACATTTTTTTTGTAAATTACAGCCAAAAAACATCGGAAGGTTATTTTTGCGCCACCTTGTAGAACGTCTTCGTTGACCATGAATATTCCCGTAAGATTTTGTATTAACGAATTAACAGAATGCCCAAGCTGTTTTAAATTTGATCTAGCCTGACCAATCCTACAGGAAAACTCAGCATTGCTCCTTCCATCACTCGTGAATAAGACCCCGAGATACTTGAACTTCTACACCTGTTTCAATGGGACTTCACTAACTTCACTAGAACAACACTGCGCTGTAACATCCAGTCCATATAAGTAATGAACAGGAGAGGAGACAAGACGCACCCCTGGCGTAGTCCAACGCCCACGCTGAAAGTTATTAATTTAACAGAGTTTACCCGAACACAGATTTTACAGTTTATCTAAAGAGATTGAATTGCTCTCAAGAGCATACTTCCAAGCCTTCTCGAGTACCATTCTGAGAGTGAATAATTGGTCGGTTGTGCTTCTGCCGAGACGAAAGCCACACTGCTGATCTCCTAGTCGTGCCTCGACCACAGCTCTGCAACGCATTTCCAGCACCTTGGCAAAGACTTTTCCGGGGAGACTTAAAAGTGATATACCTACCCCTGTAATTGGAGCAATCATTTTTATCCCCTTTCTTAAAAAGGGGCACAATCACCCCAATCTGCCAATCGCTGGGAGCTTCGCCGCATTCCTAGGCCACGATTTGATCGCTAAAGTGACTTCCTCTATCGTGCATTTGAAGAGCTCGACAAATGAAATAATACTGTCATGCCTTTCAATGAATCTTGTTTCGCAAAGGCGTAGAAGTCGAGTTTTTCGGGATCTCTGGTGCGTGTTTTTTAATGACATTTTTAAAAGTTTTTAATGATATTTTTTAAAGAATGGTTGCGGAAGAAATTAGCTATTTCACTAACTACACCAAGGCAATTGCGAATGGCAGGAATTGACATGGCATTAGACAGAGCCAGGTTTAAGCGATGGCTTGCACAGTGTACCCAGCGTTTGGATACTGTATATGTACCTGGATAGTGGATAGTCTCCTTATTCTTATAAATTTGAATTTAAATTAGAGTTTTAGTTTTGAGTTTTTTGTTTACATTTTCAGGGGGGGCTTCTGCCCCTCAAGCCTACGTGCCTGATGCCTAGCAAGTTGGTCGTTGGTAACGACATTTTTGATATTTTTCAGGAAGGTACTTAGGTACGTATCATTAATGTGCTACAACAAAGTTCCTAAATGTCTATAACAAATGTTTGTTTTGTACATTTTCCGTCATTCATTTTATCATAGGTATCCCATCTTATTTATTTATTTACAAATCCAAAAGATGCCTTGCGTATAGCACGTGTTTGTGGTGGCATAATTTATTAGAGATTAATTAATATTTTTTTATTTTCTTCATATTGTATTCTTTCTAATAACATCTGAAAGACAAAAAGAAAAACTGTCAAAAAAGCAATTTTATTTTTATTTAAACTTTTTTCTTCACCTAGAAAATTATTCCATTCTCCATACTGATACATTTCAGCTGCTATACTGCCACTGCTACACCCGAAACAGTCTATCCATTTTATAATTGAGTGAAAGATACACATAACACTAAGTAACATTTCAGTTGGACATTTAATTGTGTTAAATCGAGTATCTAAATGAAAATCAAAAATAACACTCTGGCCCATCTCCTGTCGTGTACGACATTTATATTTTATTTTCACCGAAAATAATACAAAAATCGAAAAAAAAAACTCTAAAATATTGTAAAGCGACAAAGTAGAGATATTTTTCTCTAGCATTGTGCTGTGAGCGCCCCATCCTCCCCTCAAGATAAATTATATGCATATGTATGTTAATTAGAAAAGCATGAGTCTAAACTTTTGCCGCCTATATATACCTACATAGCTATATAGCTTGAGCATTGTGCGCCGCTGCCATCTACTATCTACGAGTACGCGCATCAAATACTTCGGATTTATATCAAACGCTCTCGAATATAAATAGTTTGATTACCTACACTGAAAATAATTAACCGCCTACACGTCAAGATATATTTTATTATTTTTCTATTTCAAAAACAAGAAGACGTTTCTTTCTATACTTCTTGAAACGAACATGGCAGGGGTGTGCCGGCGCAACTTACTATACAAAGTGTCACACATGCGGAGCAGGAGAAAAATTGTCATCCCTATATAGTGCACTGTAACTGTATGCAGTAGCAACGGATATAAAACTTCCCGGCACGCTGTGAGGTATAAAAGATACTTTATAATGTTGTTCCACTGTGTCGGTCGTGGTGATTTTGGTTCTCCCCCCGGTAAATGGAAATTGAAATGGAAATGAAAATGCACTGGACAGCCCGGTGGAAGTTTTTTCCTTTTTTATGAAAAATATACCACTATCCCCCGAACACCTGTTTGGAAAATGTTACGTGTGATGCAACGAGTGCAACTGTGACGTATCGTCGTAAGAGCGGCACTAGAGAGAACCAATAAATCTATTGGATTTGGGCAAAGAATGCACAGAACAACTTCAAGTAATTTAGAATTTTCGCGCTGGTTTCTGTTGTAAAAACAGACAGCGACTCAGGGCCAACACATATCCAATCCATGTGTATGTCTAGTGGGTACATATTGAGCTGACTTATTTTGTTGTCGTTTACATTTGTTATTAGAGCTTTGCGGATAATTTTAGACTCGGTTAGTGTTTATTGTTTAGCTCAAGCAATTAATTTATGTTATTTTTCTTGTTTGTGCTATAAAATTAAGTTTAGAATGATTGATATTTTGAAGATTTTGTGTTTTGGATTTGATCGAATTTCGAGAGTGGACCGGCGGTTTAATTAATTGGAATATACTAAGCAGTTTTCGATTAACCACCACAAAAGGCAATTTTTAAAAATGAAATGTTCTCTATGCGACATGTTCTAAATTTTAAAAATCTATTTACTCGCAGTACATACGAGTACACGATATATGGACAACTCGACATACGCATGCGAGTCTGACGTCAGAATATGTTAGAAAACGCTGCATATCGTGTACTCGTCATATTTTTGACGCTGGCATATGTATGCATGCATAACGTAAGTCGGCTCTCACATTGAGGCAACATTCAATAAGCAACTGGCAATAGGAAACACGCAATAGTATCGCTCACAATTATTTTACTTTGAATTAAATTGGAGGTCTCACATCAAAGCAACTAAATATCGCTCAAACCAAAAATGTTGCTGATTGCTTATTAGCAGTTGCTACAGCAACTATAGTTGCTTATTGCTTGTTGCCTCAATGTGAGAGCCGACTTAGTCAACCATAGTCCATAATATGTCCGACCCAGCGACTGGGATGTGAGTTTCCTGCAAATCGTTTTGCATGTCAGAATGTTATGCTCTCTGCATCCGACTTCTCAATGGGTTGAAGATTGTGCTATCGACCAAGGCCCTAAAAGTTACACCCTTTAAGAAATATGCATTATATACTTTTAAAATGTTACCCATTAAAATGTCTGGCTTCGTATGTTAAGGTTGTTTTAAGGATGTTTTATTGAAATCCTTAAAAAAAATACATCTTTCTAAAATCACCTTAAGGTATTTTTCACTGCGCGAATGTCGGACAAACATCCGAAAGTATATTAGTCCTGAGAAAGCTTCTTAATTCAACCGTTCGAACTCGAATAAGTCTCGTAGGTACCCAACTGCTGTAGTTCTGTAATACGTTCGTGGGGGTTCCAAAACTGTTTTGGTTTAAAAAAGGGAAATCGAGTCAGTGAGTGCTTTGTCTATATTACTAGCTTCTTTATTGTTGTTTATTGTTTTTTTTTTTTCGGGCAACAATGTTTTAATTTTTTTGTATTGGAGGTGTCAAGCCCCTTTATCCAATTTTGACCAATCTTCACAGAAGCACTCTAGGGCCAATACCTAAGATTATCTGTAAGTTTGATCTCAATCGATTCTGTCGTTTTCGAGATATACGATTTTGAATGTTTTTTTTTTGTATGGGCGGTGCCACGCCCCTTTGTCCGATTTTGAATTTGTTTAGCCTATCACCCAATGACTGTAATTACCGACATTTCAAAAAAAAAATGAACAAAATCGGTTGAAAATTACGCCGACAGAGGGAAAGAGTTTTTTCCACTTTGTTTTATATATTATATATAGTTACTTGCCTATAGCTTATTTTGAGGTGGTTAAGGTCTTTGTATACCTAGGCTAGGCTATGAAGTCAGACCAGCCCTGAGATTAAATAAACGAAGAATAACGCTTGCCAATCGCTGTCTCTTTGGGCTAGGTTAGGTTAGGTTAGGTTAGGTTTGTGGGCTGGCCCATTGTGATTCCCATAGGGGGAAAGAGGTTGTCCCTTACCCATTATAACCCTGTATTCAAATTACTTACTGTGCTGCTACATACAAACCATCTTGTTGATTTGACGAAGTTCATTATCTTGTCTATTGATGTGCTGGAAAGCTCGTCCAGGTCGTTGAAGAAGTGACTCCCTAGGAATTTGTACCTGGTGTATTGGAGACTTGGGCATTGACATAGGAAGTGGGTTGTATCCTCAAGAGCTTCTTTATCACCGCAGCCTCTGCAAAGTTCTTCTTCCGTTAAGCCCATTTTCTTCATATGGTACCGCAGGGTGTTGTGTCCTGTTATGATACCTACGAGGGTGGACAGGGATTTCCTATCCTTCCGCATTATCTTCTCGGTTTTGGATTCGTTGAAAGACGGCCATAGCATTCTTGTGGTGTTACAAGTGTTTAAGGTGGCCCATCTTGCGTTCGCCTCTCTTGTGGCTTTCCTCCCTGCTTCAAGCTTTAATGTGCAAGGCGGGATATCCACAGAGGGATCAGCTTGTTCTGAAACAGCTGTCGAACCTTGCCAATTCTTTTCTTTCTCATTGCCTCTTTGGGCTAAGAAAGCAAATAAGTAGCCAGGTTCTCTCTTGAACCCTTTAAAAGACCCTAATAGTCACCGTTCTTTTCTGTGGCGCAGAGGCATGAACTCTATCAAAAGTGGATGAGGTTACCCTTGGTTGTTTCAAGAGGAAAATTCTTCGAGTAATTTGTCGGTCCCGTCTTATATGCCTAGGAGATATAACGACGAACTGTATGGGCTGTACCAGAGACATCGACCTAGTCAGAAGAGTGAAGGTTCTACGACTGAGATGGCTGGGTCATGTAGAGCGAAGCGAATAGACGCGAATGCTCCGGCCCGGAAGATCTTCGAGTCAACACCCAAGGAAAGGCGCAGTAGAGGACGACCGCGACTCAGGTGGCGTACGCAAGTAGAAAATTTATTTAACCGCCTCTCCTTTCCACTTAGCGCGGTCTCTGGCTAACTGCCTTCATCAGTTATGCGCACTCCAAAGATTGAGGTTGAATTTGCCTTCCACTTGTGCACTCTATTTAAGGAATTGTCTGACTGTATTGACTGAATTGAAAATCGAGGCAGCTATTGCGCCCATCTACCCATATTCAATTTGGATATCTTAGCCATTGACGATCTATCTAAGGGTTCTCTGGTATTAATTCCTTTTTATTACCAACAAAAAATCGTCTGATTGTGTTACAGGGCAGAAGGACGTACATAGATATGAAGTACTTATCTGATTCATAAAGCTACCACCTACGGTCGTCTTTGAAAGGCGATTGACAAAGAATTCGAAGTAGTCGCAAGGAAGATGAAATAGCCCTCTATGCCGAGGGTTCAAAGAAGGACACCGGCATAGGGAGTTTCAAGGAATCACCAGTGTTATTTTGCAATCAGGAGAAGATCGTTCAACAGGGACATCCATGTTCTAGTTCACAGCCTGATCTGGCCACAAGCTTTGCACCCGGACAAACTTCTCCTACAAGTAGTCTGCTGAATCCAGAGATGGCAAGCTCTCTATCATTGCAGGCAATACGTTTTATCACAAGTCAAAAGAGTTGGCCTATATTGCTGTCCCTCATTATGCTAGAAAAGCTTCATCTTGACCACCTGCCACCGTTCATTGTCTTAGTTGACCTCAGAATTATCAAATCCGAGTGTTGATATCCGTGTGATGGTTGAGAGGGTTGGTAATCATTGGTATTGTCCTCGATGGGAGGTTGTCTCGGTCAATTCGTAGAAGAATATAGTTGGCATGTCGTTTTCGATGTCTCTTGGGAATAGATCCTCGTTTAGCAGAATCAATACATGAAAGCACCGATGCACTAATCCTTCAGACTAGAGCGTTTAGATAGCTGGGATGTATTCCCGAGTATTATCGGGAAAAGTGTGACCGACCATGAACTTTTCCAGTGGTTTTATGTTAACTTCTTCGTATAGTGTCTTCACTACGATCCTATTCGGAAGAAAATCATAAAAAGTTGGAGTCTTGTGCAGATCCTTTAGAGTTTTCTCTCAAAAATTGCCAGCTTCTTCATTTATGTTTTAGAACATAGCCATAGCCTAAGCTGTTTGTAAATTGTACAGCAGTTTTTTTTTTTTTGTTGGTTTACTTAGTCCATTCTGCTTCTTCGTCAGTGGGTCGAGGCCAATGCAGAATTTCTGAGAAATTCAGTATTCAGGTCTCGATTAAATTTAAGTCGCTCGTTAAAGTTGACTCCAAGTCCAAGATATTTAATTTCCTTTGTGGTTAATTCTTATGATCTGTCAGGTAGTATCCGAGTCACATTTCGACAGGTTTACCTGCCTCTATTTACTTCTTCCTCTGATCTCTGATGGGTCTTCTGATGATGCAGATCAGTTTGGATTTTGTCGTGTTGATTTTTATGCCTCATCCTTGGTAGCATCTAATGAAAAAGCTTCCTGACGAGGGCTTCAACTATTGGCTGGGGACAACGAGCGCAATAGTGAAGCCCAATTTTTGCGACAACTTTATCAAGCACTTGGGGCCGTATATCAGCAATAATACGGGCGAATGTTAACTTCCAAATCATCACAAGTCTCTGGTTAACCTCAAAGAAAGTAATTTAATGGTGTGAGATCACAGGATCTTGGAAGTTCACAGGTCCATTACGCGAAATTATAGGTACCTACGCTCAGCAAATGTTTCCCGCAATAAATTGATGGTGTCGCGCGCCGTGTAGCATGTTGCGCGGTTGCGCCATCTTGTTAAAACCACGTCACTCTTTGACGTCAATGCCATTCAACTGAGGAACGATGAAGCCCAGAATTGGGCATAGCTTCAATTGCTGTGCACGATATCGAATCGACTCATTCAGATTCTCCTCAACACTGGCGCTCCATAACGGCAATCACCCCTATTGTCGTTGGCGTTTGTCGTAAACAACTCGTATTTCGCTTCGTTTTTTAGTCGCTGTTTTTAACTATTTTTGAGATAAATGAATTGAAATGATGGTGAACACATAGAAAAGGAAAAAAAATTGTTAACAGAAGTTAAAAAAAAAAATCTGAACATTGTTGTACAACGACACGAAACATTAGTCGTATACGACAAACGCCAACGGCAATAGGGGTGAATATCTTCTTCTGTTCGCACTGTTTGTCGTCTTTGGGGATGCGTGTGATGAGTGTAGGTACGTGGTGCTAAAACGATTCATCGTGTTCCGAATAACTTACGATTTTGTCGACCGTAAAATGGACGTAGCGCACCGCACGATAAGTTTTGAACCATCGTTTTCAAAATAAAGGCTTTGTCAAACAGAGCGCGTTTTAACGCCGCGTTTCACCGCTGCGTTCTATCACCGCGTTGTAAAATACTGCAATTCATATACCCTGTCACACAGATCGCGTTTTCAACGCGGCGTTGAACTCCCAGCAGCGTTTAAACGCGGCGGTGAAACGCGCTCTTGTGAAAAATTACAGATTATTCTCTGACGCGGAGCGGTGTGAGTCATTTTTGTAGTTTCAAATGGAAACATTAATCGAATTTGTAAGTAATTACTCATGTCTTTACGATATGGGCAATGAAATGTATAAAAACATTGTTTTAAAGGGTAAAAAAATTAAATGACAACTGTATTCTCCGACATATTCTCTCTTTTTATGTAGGTATGTCGTGCACCCAAATTATTTTTCTTTTTCGAAAGTTTCGTAGCACGGCAAATAAAATCAATAATTCGTCATTAGAGCTGCTTGAGAATTTGATGATAGCTATCTGTTGATCTGTTGAGACCGTCGCGTCAAAATAATCTTAACGCCGCGTAAAATAATCTAACCGCGGCGTTGATAACGCGTTCTGTTTGATCAAGCCTTAAGTTTGCACAATTTGCACGCGTTGATCTGGCGTTAGGTAGATAGGTAATTACTCGTCTTAAAATGGCAAAATTTTGCAACTTTCAACTGTCAAATTGACAATCTGTAGAAACAGAGTTGCCAGTTTTAAAATCAAACCTCTAAAAAAAACACTCTTTATTTCCACAAAAAAGTACCTAGATTCCTTGGGCTAGGAAAACTGAGAATTCTGCTAATGAGAGGCATAGGGAAACCTAGCTGTCTATGTATGAGAAAGTTAAAAGCCTTCATATTAAAATGTTTTCTCTGCAATTTTATAACTGTACCTAATTCTCATTAAAAATATAGGGGCTAACTACTGGCGCTGCGCTTACATTTACATGGCTAACTATAACTAGGTACTCGATACATATTTAATGCTGTCGCAGATTAATTACGTAAAAATGATAAATTTAAATAAACTATTTAATATATTTGCGAACATTTCTTACATCCACTTGCTGGCCAAGAAGTTTACACTTGGAATTGTGAATAATTTAAAAAAAACGAAAACCTAAAATTTCGCACATTTTACTATTGCTAAGAATTTGTTAAACAATTTTTTTTTTTTTAAGAACAAATTTCCTGTAAACAAGTTCCAATTGAACCTCCTCGCGTGCCATCCGTCCTTATGGCAAAACAACAACACGCAACAATTCACTCAACATTTTATTTGCGTATTAACCAATCTTAAACGTACGTTTCATTTGCTTCCGCCCAGCGACCAATGAATGGCATTTGCATTTGAAATTCAACTCAAAATCTGAGTACACCGTACTCACACTTTCAAGTTTCACAACGACACATTGAGTGATGTGTAATGTACTCCACCTTATTGTTCTCCTTTTTTTTCAACTAAAATACAATTTTTACGCAAGCAACATGTTCGCATCGAACATGTTTAAGCGTTGAATGCAACACAGAGGAAATAGTTTTAAGATTGTTCATCTCCACAAGATACAAAATACAACATACAGCTACAGTTAGAACTGCAGATGCAGCAAATAAATACAAAGTCGAATTTTATCGATATAGATAAAGATACGAAGACGAAGAGTCGAAGAATATCCAAAAAGGATGAAATACAAAAACAACCATACTCAGTGAGAATGGGTTGTGGAAGATAGGAAAGACGAAGAACACTTTGCGTACTGGCCTGACTCTGTTGTTTGAAAGGTCGGCTCGGCTCACCCTCACCCACCACACCATCAGAAAGATGCAAGAGTATCTCTTTCAGCTGAAGAGTGTATCTGTTTCTTAGAGACTCTCCTCTGCTGAGTGTATCTAAATATCTAATGAATCTATGCAGCATGTTGAGTTGGTTTGTTGTCAAAAAAAAAACTGTTTATGCCGTGCCGATATGCTCGACGCTCCTTTCCGAAAAGACACCATAGAGCAAGAGCAGAACCAACTCGCACACAAGAGCTAACCAACACAACACAATACGCCAAGCCAATGCCAAACCAAAGACGAACACGACAATCGGTCAGACAGTCGAGACAGAGACGTTCTTGTTACGTACGTTTTGTTGTTCATTGTGTATTAATTTTAATGTGCGCAGGTTGTACACTTACTCAGGTTTTTTAACGAAGTAATAATGTCAGTACATTTTTAGCAATCAGGCGGGTAGCAAGTATCCGTCGTCGTTGTCGTGTGTCCGTTGTGCGTTTCTTTATAATTTTACAAAAAAAAAAAAATAAAAATAAATATACACTACCTCTGACAGAGCGAAAAGTGTAGATACCTACTATAACAACAAAAATAAAATACTATATTACAAATAATAATAATTTAATTAAATTAATTATTATTCAATTGCAATCTATTTTCCGATTGCCCAGTGACAATTAATTAAATTTATATATAATGTTTTATGTTTTATATTAAATTGTTGGTGAATTTGAATTTTGTTATTGTAAAACCGGTAAAAAAAATTAAATACCTATATTCCGGCTGTTTATTTATTTTTTTTTGTTTGCCACCCGGTTGTATACGGATGTTACCGCATAACTGATTTATTTATTTAAATTAATATTTGTGAGTGTTTGTTGTTTTTTTTTTTTTTTTAAATCATTTTTTTTTAGTTGCATATTTACGGCTGCAAATTACATAGAATTTCTGCAAACAGTGCAAAAAAAAACAGAGATTGTGCAGTCGATTTTTTTTTTATTTTTGTTTTGTCGGAAACGAAGAGAAATATCTGACGCTGACGCATATATGGCAAAATGTATCTAGAACGAAAAAAGAGAGCAGTGTGCGACAATGTGTAGTCAGTGTAGAATTGCATTTACTCTAGTATAATTTATTACAATCCATTACATTTTTTGTTGCGGTTTTCGTTTACGTTTTAACTTTTTTTTTTTTTTTTTTTACAAACCTGTATGTGGCTTTTATATAGCAATAGCATCTCTGTGCTCTCAGATTAATGAAATCATTTTTTTTTCTGTTGTTCTTCTCTTTTAGTTTGTTGTCATAATATAAATCGCGAATGCAAAACAAAAAGCAAAACGGAAATGGATGCATATGTTTGATTAATTAATTTGAATTGATTTATCCAAGTGAGTGAAATTTTTGTACCCAACCAGATATTTCTGGTGAAATTTATTTGAAAAGATACACGTAACAGTGAAACAGTGATTTGTGACTTGTAACCAAAAAAAAAAAGGATATTCAATTATTTGCAAGAGGAGACCACAAGAATTCTTATTATGCAAATATTGTTGTGTTGATTTGCGGTGACATTCAAGAAGACGAAGGAAAACGGATAAATTTTGCCAGTCAAAAGTTTTTTTAAAGCTGCCAATTTTGCATCAAGGTAAGTGATGAATGAAATTTAATTATTGCAGGGAAAATAACGTCTGTGTCAAGTTTACTGTGGTACGACGAGTGTTAGGACGACGAGTGACTGACAGAAGTGTGTCTTTTCTTACGTCTAATGTCAGATGGCTATTTGAAATGCAGACTCGGTTAAAAAAATATTGCAAATATTTAGATATGTAACTATGAATGTGGGTGCGTATAGTAAAAACCACTAAAAGGCCGGACTTGTTGTATAAAATTTGTAAAAAAAAAAGTAGATTGGGTAGGTAGGTATACAATCAAACTTCCATACCTCGAACTTCCTTAAGCCGAATTTCTCTATTACTTGAAGTTTTATTGAGAACTCTGCGTTTTCAACTTTTTGGCCTCCATAAGGCAAAGTTTTTTTTAATTCGAAATTATTTTCGGGCTTATGGAAGTTCCACTGTAACTTTGGGTATACGTTCAGATCCCTAATTAGAAGTTTTTCTCAATTGTGCAGGGAGTTTGGCCCAGAGACACCCCTGTGGCGCCACTGTAAAGAAAATGGTTGGAAAGCTTTGAATATCTTGGGTTGACATTTCAATTACGGGCTCGTTTGTCCCCCACTCAGGAAGCATTACAAAATTTGTCGAAAAGGACTTGAATGAGAAAAGTAAATTTCTTTGAAAGCCCTACATTTTTTTTTATAATGTGTGAACTACCCCTAGATGTTGGGTACCTACAAATAACGTTTAACTTAACATTTTTGGAACTAGAAGGGCTAACGAAATTTAACCTGAAATAAATCGTGCGATAATTGCTGACACGGTTTTCAGACCAAAATCTCACCTTATGTGGTACAAAAATATGACAGAGAGGTAATAACCCTAAAGACAGCAGACGACAGAAGTAGCTGTTACCTATGATAGCTAGTTCTTTTAAGTTAGAAGATTGAAATTTCCTTTTTTTGTAACAACAATCTAAAAAGTCATACTAAAGGAAGTAGTATCTTGAGATGCCTGCAAATTATTGCAGATAAATGGTTTGAAAATCAGGCTTAAAGCAGGTTTTGTAGTCGTAGGTATTAAAAAAAATGTTAATTCTTAATCACGTACCTACCTATGACCAAACATCCGAGAGTATGACTGTCGTGAAAAAGCTTCTCAATTCAGCCGTTCGGACTCGGCATAAAATTGTAGGTCCCTTCCATTCGTCCCAAAAATAGAAACTTAAACAAACGAATGGTTGCGAGAAGCTAGGCCTAGGGTGTCTACGGTCTACCTCCTTATTTATTTATTTTTTACCTATGACCAGACCATAACCGCGTGTACGATTTTTTTTTTAATTTAAAAAGATTGGAACACAATTTTCAGCAAACGTTTGATACTAGCTTAAGCCTTTCGATGGAATTTAAATGGCTGGCTTGACAGTAGGCCATCCTGTCAACCTAATTTTTAAATACATTTTCGATAGTTTCAGCACCTTTTCACGACCAATCTTGTTTTTGGTCATACCGGGAAAATATAATATTGAGTTTCTGTCAAACGCACACTGATCCAAATTTTGGTGATATCTATTGATAAAAAAGTAGGCAGACTTTCAAGAAATGGTGATCAATATATAGGGTCAACACCTCTTGTTCGTTGTTTTGACAGCATTTAGTTATATTTAAGAAATACTTTCACTTTGACTTTGTTGTGGTGTTAAATCCATAAAAATCCATCATACGTCTACGATTGGATTACGAGTCAATAACTCGAAAAAATGTAGATATTTCTGATTTACCCAGAGGTCTTTATATTGACTGAATTCAAGCCTTTCTCCAGGGGCTAGTCACGTAAAATGAAAACGATCGAACGACATCGTTTCGACAATAGCAGTCTATCTTTATTGCCACAGATATGATAGATACAGAATACGTGAAAATGATATCGTTCAATAGTTTTTATTTTACGCGATTTGACCCCTGGATAGCATATACACTCCCGCTCATCTGAATAGGTTCAACATTATTTAAAAAGTAAAATAACGATATCTCTGTAACCAACTTGCCGATTTTAATGAAATCAATTTTCTTATATAGAATAATCAATTGTTAATGAAATAGGAAAGTTTGCGGTCTCTAACACACGTATTTATATTTTTATGATTATTTTTCCAAAAACGTATCGAAAAGTGACCATATATTTTGGCTCATCTGAATAGGTTCAAAAATTTAAAATTAAGAAAAAATATATATATTAAGTACTAACTCACAGCTTTGGTTATTTTTAACATTTAGCTACATATTTAAGTATAATTTAGTATGTAGTAATATCTCCTTTGTTCAATATAACTTCATAGATACGATTTGGAAAATATTTATAATATTTTTCAATAAATCCAAGTGAAATTGTTGATCCGGTTTTTTTAATGGCGCCAATTAGGCTTGCAGGATTCCCAAATTGTCCCCTGTCCTTATATACTTTTTTGGACAATAGACCCCAAACGTTTTCAATAATATTTATGGCCGGGGAGTATGGCAACCACTCGAGCAATTTCACATTTTGATCCTTTATCCACTGTTTAACAACACTCCAGTAAGTATGAATGGGGCCGTTGTTCATGGAATCCGTTCAAAAATATTCGAAAAATTTGGAAAAGCATTTTCTAGTATAGTTTTGCATACATTCGCGTTAATTTTCGATGTAACAAATTGCAGCTCACAAAGTCACAAGTCCCATAATATGATTTATGCGGAACATCGTAATGCCCCTGATGCACAGGTGTGGTGACTACCTAAAACACATTTATCCTTTCGCAGGTCGTGAATGTAATAGTTGTAGCCATCCGGTCCATCCTATTCCACGTCATATGATCTTCAGCAAACTGAAGTCGTGTAGCTTTGCACACATCATTGAGATGTGTTCTTTTTTTACGTTCAGTCTCTTCAAATGCTTGGCACTCCGAATAATGCGTTTTCCAGATGCCAGACTTTTATTAGCACCGAATTCTTCCCTGATTCTAGCACTACAACGTTGGGAATTTGAAGCAGTTCAGATGATAAGTCTTCTCGCTGCTGGTGTTGTCGCATGTTGAGCCCCTCCTTTCATATTGATATTATAGCTTAATTCATTCCGACTAAAATTACCAACTACATTTTGACTTCGGCAAATCTTCTAAGCGATTTGGCCCGGCTTTAAACCAAATTTGAAGTATCCCTTTATTTATCCTTTTTCATAGTCGTTTAATTGATTTCCGCGACCAATTTTAGAAAAAAACGGCTGTAATTACTTTCAATTTAAAAAAGCAAAATAATTGACGTCGTTACATAATCGTTGTAGATCGCAAACTAGAGTTATTGCCCTTGAACCTATTCTGATGAGCCAAAATAAATGGGATTTTTTTGACATGTTTTTCCAAAAATAAAAATAAAAATATATATACGTATGTTAGAGACCGCAACATGGTTTCATTAACAATTGATTATTCTGTAAAAAAAAATTGATTTCATTAAAATCGGCAAGTTGGTTAGAGAGATATCGTCATTTTACTTTTTAAATAATGTTGAACCTATTCAGATGAGCGGGAGTGTATCTTATAAAATTGTAGTCTTTGCGGCATCACTAATATTTGTTCTTGTATACTGAAGATTATAATAAAAAAAAAGCCAAAAGCAGTTGAAAATTCCTTAGGCCTCAGTTATAGCTATCAGTAAAATGCATCCGTAAAAAGACGAAACAGAACAAAACTGAAACATTTAACCATAGCACATCGTAGGAATTCAGTGGAATACTTCGTGAAACTGGTTGAGAAGTTGAACAGAAAAAGTTTTTCGTACGGAAAAATAAAGAAATTCTGTTTTTAGAAAATTTAAAGATCAATTGCTTAATTTTTTTGACGAATTAGTTTTATAATTCAAAAGCAACTATTTAAGACCTAGATTGAGTTCAACGATTAAGTTTAAGTGCTCCAAAAAAGTGAAACAATTTTTTTACGGATGCATTTTACTGATAACTATAACTGCAGCCTTAGGTATGGAGATTGGAATATATTTTTCAAATACCTTCGAGACAACTAGTGTCATCTTAAAGTGTGACTAGGTGTATTGGATTTGTATAATGTACTCCTGCACACTTTGTAGTGCAAAATATAAAAATCAATTTCAAATTCATTTAAATCAGTGATAAACAGTTTCTATTGTAATACTCTATGGTACACAACATTTTTGATTTCTCCAGGATTCGTATATTGCCTAGATAATATTCCTGTCTTATCAGGATAATGCACATCAATGTTACAAATTTCGCAAACTTTAGCTCCCATGACTGTCGAAGAATAGCGCCTCCTCACCCCTCTATCCATTTTTGACCAATCTTCACAGCAGGAACTCGATCGATTCGGTGGTTTTTGAAATGCTAGATTTTTAATGTTTTTTATTCTTTATGGTACCACTCCCATTTGTCCAATTTTAACCAATCTTCACAGAAATACTCCTGGGCCAATACCTAAAATTATCTGTAAGTTTGAGCTCAATCGATTTGGTCGTTTTCGAGATATACGATTTTTAATGTTTTCAAAATTAAATTTTACTAAATAAAATCAAGCGGGAATCATTGAATATGCATTTTAAAAGATAAGGAGGTACGGAGAACTCACTATAAATAAGCACCTTAATAGGTATTCAAGAAAAACTACAGAAAGGTTAAAAGTCACAAACAGTGATTTAATTAGATACATTTTTGAAAATTTCATTAGAAATATTGCAACTTGGGATGTTTTCTATATTAATACGCACGTCATTATTTTCTTTTATTTCAATGCATTTACGTAGGTATACCTTTTACAAATGCATTCGTACAATTAACTAGATTTTATTCAATTCATAAATATGTTTATGTTTTGAAAGTAGTTTGATTGAATAGATTTGTAAAATGTTTTTGAAAAATATACAATTTTTTTAATTCATGGAATGTAAACATTATTACATGTAATTTTTACAGAGGAATTTGTCGGCTAAAAAGAACAAATCTATTTCCTACAATGAAATTATTGTTTTTTTTATATTTTGCGAAATTTTTTTTTTCCGTGTAAGTACCTATATTGAAAAATACCAATTGAGTAAATAAAAGTATTAAATTACACAATCAAATTCTGTTCAGATTTTAGAAATACGTTACTTTTAATTTTTAACGCAGTATGACTCAGTGGCAATTGTGTCTGAATTTTTGAGCGAGATGCTCCAATTTTAACTTCCTGAAAAAAAATTAAAAAATATAGCCCACTTTTCACGATAATAAATGTCATATTTGACTGCTCTTATTAACTGTCAAAAATAGCAAACTCGAACGATAGTCTGAATCTGCACGCACTTCATAGAACGTATAAAACTCATATGGCTCATGAAAAAGCATTTAACTTGAGAAGACACATACCTACCTTTAGATATGATAATACAATTTATACATATCTCTGGGCTGTCAAAGAATTGTGTGGACATGGACAACAAGCTTCTCAATTCAGCCGTTCAGTTACGGCATGAAATTGTTGCTTCATCACAAAAATAAAATAAAACTCTATTAAACGGATTTTTGAGAGAAGCTATGCCTCTAGGGTTATATATATACCAAAATATTTATAAATATGTAAGTGGTAAGAAACTGTTGGCCACCTAAAAGTCCTGGTTGCCCTGGTCTTAAAAGAACTTTTGGGCGATTTGTATGCAAATTTGCATTCTGTGCTGGCTTTAGGTTTCCCCAAATTGTTGGGAAGGCTGTCTTTTTACTACAAAATACTTACAACTTTTTTAGGTTTAAAATTCTCATACAATCAAATGAAAACTAAAGAAATGCATGGTGCTCAGTGTTTTAATTAATTATGCAAAAACTACAATTCAAATTTCTATTTAAAAAAATCTGGATTCATAAATATGTATTGCAATATCAAAAAATTTAATTTGACAGGTTAGTGCTAGACACAGCCTCATAAAACCACAAGTGGAACAGTTTTAGACGCAGCATTTCTACTCATGATGGACCGCAAAAACCTCTATTTTTCTGGTTCTCTTCGGTGCAGTTGAGAATCACTAAACTAACCAATTTTATAAGGGCGAAATGCAGACGAAATCTGCCACGGAGATTTTGGGATTTTAAAAGTCTGCAGCTGGGCCAACTTCTGGCCACCCACTTTCGCAGAACTACAACTCTTTACCAGCAAAAAACCGACGACCTCTTCTTGTTTGAATTTTATAAATCAAAGACAAATATGGCGGTTGTTATAAATCTCTAGTGATGCCCAACTACCTACTATAAGGTAAACTAAAAGTCAGAACTAAACTATTTTTATTCAGATCCCAGATCCCGCCGGTAAAATCGAAGATCGAATAGAGTATGTTCATTTAGTTATGATTATGACGCACTGAAAAGCGATTGTCGCTTTTGAGATCAAATTATGAGAAAAAACATTCGACATTTTTGAATGTACTTACAATTATGTAGGTAGCTGCAACACTTTCTGAAGGTTTGTCGAAAATATGGTCGATGTTGCAATGAGTGCTTAAATCCAATTCAGACATATATACATGTCTATCACAGAATCCGTCGTACTCCGAATTTTGTTACGAACCCCGAAAGAACTATTACAGAATCCGCCGTAGTATAGACGAATTTCGAAGAAGATTACTAATACGAATACGAATTTCGAAAATTGTAGCAAAAATGTATACTACGACGGATTCTGTGATAGCAAATTTTCATTAATGCGTTTATTTTTCGTGAACTGAGCATGCAATACCCTATACCTATCTATTGCCTATTAGTGTTGCTAAAATACCCACCTTATTGTCGTCGTTCACACACCCCAAAGTTAATTACTCAAAATGTACGTACTCGAATGTTGGTCTTGAACTTTTTTTGCTCGAAACAACAATTCGCAGAACATTAACCAGAAAAAAATCCAAAAAAAAAATCTGAAACACTGCGGTTTCTGAGTTTTTGGCATCAACCAACACACACAAAAAAAAAGGATAATTAGCTCACTTATCCTTAAGAAAAAATAAAACAAAAAAAAATAAATAAATAAATATTAAATTCTGGAAATAATTGCGTGGCTGGCCACAGAGTTATGTAAAAATTGTGACAAATTAAACTTGACGCAAATCTGAGAGTGTGGGGGGACGAGAGCTCGAGCCGAGCCGACTAACAATCATTTCGCGCATCCTATATTTTTCCTCATTTGTTCCGAAAGATAAATTAAAATCTTCAAGGCAATTAGCTGCAGAGAATTTCTCATTTTTTTCCATTTGATTTTTGGTTCGCATTGTAGTTGGGTAAATATCTGCTTTTGGCAATTATAATTCGATTTAAATGAATCCTCAGAGGAATTGTATATCTTTGTTAATTTTTATTGATTTTTACGCCTGCGGTTGTCTCTGACTCTGATAGATCGAATGGGAGTGAACTAACTGTCTTTTTGGATGCACTTGGTTTTTTTTTTTTTGTATATCTAATGTGATTTTTGTGATTAATCAAAGAATCGCCTCTGTTGTGGGTCGACATGGTTTCCCTTCCTATACGATACCCTTTAGGTTAAACTCAAGTCATTAATAGTTATGTGCGGGTTTGTTTGTTTTTCGATATTTTTTTTACTCTTCTAGATGAAATGACTGCCGAAATACACCTGGACTGCATGTGATGCTACCGCTAGATCTTACATAGTGCTACTAATTACGCGTTGGCCACGGTCCATTCGCATGATTTGTTTTCTCTCTATAAAACGAATGGTTTTTTTGGGGCAAAGTTATAATCAAAAGGAACGTTGTTTCGATAATTTAGGGAACACAAAAAATCTCGACACGATAGCAATACGAGTACAAGTCAATTTTGGGAACTTTTTGAATTATACCATAAAAAATTAGTTACTTACGGAGCACGACGAACCTGGTCGTTGACCTTATAGAATGGGATTTTGATCTAGGTACATTTGATGCAGATATAGTGTATAGTGACTTGTTCTACTGATGTGTATTTGTTTGGAAATTTCAACTACAAACTAATTACAATTCGAGTCTGAGAAAAGTCTAAAGTTTGCAATATTATTTTATTTTTTGAAGGTCTATCGAAGAAATAAGAACCGTTTAAGGTATAGCTTAGGAACACTTTTCCCTATTACATAATTGAAATTAGGAAGCTAATCAAATGTTTGATTGCTTTCTGCACATCTTAGAAGTACCTACATGCAACATGCCTGACTTTTATTTTTGTTATACCTTGTTGCTAGTTTGGAGATTTATCGTTGCGACGATAATTGTCTCAAAAGTTACATGAATAGAGCTCTAGAGTTATAGGTTCTAGGTTATAATATTGATATTCATTCCCGTCAAGCCATTATAAGGGTCGTGGGTGTATGACGCTTAAGTGGGCTCACTAAATCATCAGGAAAAATCCACCTTTACGGGTAAGGGAGAGATGTGGGCTTAGATTTCTTGTTCATTTCCCTCTACAACGATGGTGAGCCAGACCTCCGACAGGGTTGGTTCATAATTTTATACTTTACATTAAAATTTTTTTTTTTGTATTAGCGTATAGGTACCTACTTCTTACAAACTTAGGGCAGTGTCCTATTCCCGAATCTCCATATCCATGAACGAGTAATAAATGATGGAATTTGCTTTTGTTTCACAAATAAAATTGATCTAATTTCGTAACATGTAGCTGGTCCAAGAATGCGGCGATTCGGTCCCAGGACTAAATTGAAAAGGGAGTTTTCTTTTTTTTTATATTTATAATCTAATCATAAATGTACTCAGCGAAAACTATCGAAACCTATAGCTAACTTGTTTCAAAACAAGGGGTATTTCAGATGCCAATTCGTTTTTTGACACATCACGCATGTACTTACATCAAAAGCAGCTCGGGTTGGATCTGCACTTCTACGATAGAGCGGAACCTAGGCCAGAGAAGCCACTTTCTGAGGCTTGCCGACTAGAGAAATGAATTCTAGATTTGTTGATACCAACTTTATGTTAGTACTTTCACAGTACCTTAGCCTGAAGTCACATCTCCATCAGGATCCAGGTATACCTACATTGTGAATGCTTTGATTTTTAGAGAGAGGTACGTGGTTCTATATTAAATAAGTATCTATCCCTTCCACGCCAAAAAACAAAAAAATTATACTTTCCACCTATATTTCAGATTTTGATTTAAATGCGATTTAATGTCCCTAAGTCATGCACTTTAGCTACTGCATTATTAATTATTTGTTGTTTGCAACTTAACCTCTTATAATTCTGTAGTTTCTATGACAATTCAAAACAGAAAAGCTATAGAATCTGATTTTGTCGTACCTACTCATACATTATACCTAGTATATGCTACTAGCTATAGGTTAGGTACCCGCCCATCTAGGCACTTGTCCTGGAAATTGTATTCCTTAACCTATATTTAAGGAATATAATTTCTTGTCTATCAGGACAATGTACTACATTAATATTCCAAATTGTACAATTTAAGCTCCCATGAGTGTCGAGAAATAGCATTTGGAGTGATTTTTTTGTATCGGAGATGCCACGCCCAATTTTCCAATACCGCCTACATTTCCCGAAGTGCTTTGTTCAGACAGGGCATATTATCAATGTTCAAAATTTTGCAACTATGTCTTCATGACTGTTGAGAAAAAGCGATCTTCAGTGATTTTCCTTTATGGAAAGTGCCACGCCCCTTTTTTCAATTAAGTAAACATTTTATAAAGTGCTTTCAACAAGCAATAAACGTCTATTTACAGAATTTCTAATCTAAAGCTGCCATAAATGTCAAGATTTTGTGTTAGGTACTTTGAGATTTTAGTATTCAGCGCCATCTATCGTAAAACTGACAACTTTTGGTTTACGTAAAAATGAATTGTGTTGATGGTTACTTTTCGAGTTTTGCAGTGACAAACATCAGCAGCGTGAATTTTTAAATACACATAAGAAGAAGATAGAAAGAATTAAAAAATAGGAAAAATCAGACACTCAAATCGAGGAATTGTACTTGTACAGCTTAAACCACCTGCCTATAGTATTTAATGCATAGTTAGGCTTAGGCTTGTTTTAATAACAATTTTCCTCATTTCCAATAATCACAACTCATTTGCAATAATTTTCAATCATCATCAATCATCTCCAGTCATCACCAAGCGTTAATGCAATCATTTAAAATCATCACCAATCAATTACTTTTTTTTTTCCTGGATACGGATTGACATCTTGTCGGGGCGAAAGGGCTTGTAGTAAGCCTCGAGACATGTGGGAGGCTTTACTTTCCTTTGCATTCTTTTCCCTATTATAACCGATATTTTGCATTCGTTTACATTGTTTTCCAATCGTTTGCATTCTTTCTTATGTCAGTCGCTTTCATTCACATGCTTTGCCCTAGGAAGGTATAGGTCGTATAGGTAATTGGGTGCCCTTGTGGCGGTTGCCACTTCTTCACGTAGACCATCAGTTGGGTCCATTGTGTCCAGTCACGGGAATCTTCCATTTCATACCTGTTGGAGACAAAGAATTTACCGCTTTTATTTGAGTCACCTAGATTTAGTATTAATCACCAGGTATTCGTAAGCTCTTGTATCCAGATTTTCAGTTTGTCCTAAGAGTAACCGAAGGGTGTGGAGTTTATCTACTGGAACCACCCAGCTTTAAGTATGAATCTCAGGAGGTCCTTAAGATCTCCAGATCTTCTAGTTCATTGAAGAAGAAGCTGTTGAAAATCCTCTGTCTACTGTTTTTAAGGGCTGGACATTCGCAGAGCAGATGGCGAACAGATTTTATTTCTTCAATGTCTCTGCAAAGGTCATTATGCAGTATGTCCAGCCTTTCCACGTGTACGCCAGTGTCCAGTAATGACCCCCCTGAGTATGCGAATATCCTTGCGGCTTGTGATAGTTCGTCTAGGTATTTCTTGCAATGACGTATTGCCCTCGACTTCACCACGACTCCATGGCTTGTATGGCCGCTTGGCTGTCCAGAGTATATAGTGATTTGTTTGTGGGCAATGTGTCGTCTCTGTAGGTCCTTTAGCAGCAATCTGCGCTTGAAACACACTACAGTCATCGTTAATTCGGAATGATGCCCGCTTTGCCCTAGCAATCATTTTAAATTGCAAATGATTTGCGAAAAGAATGCAAAAAATGTAAAAGAATTAAAATGAACGATGAATTGAATGATGATTGGAAATGATTGCATTCCTTTGATTTCAATAATTTCATTGGTAAAAAAAGCACTCTCTATTGAGCTTTTTATTGAAAATCAATCTGAAAAGGTACATGGGATGCGTTCCCAAATGACTGCGTGATTCTTTTACAACTTCAGCTAGCAGCTACCAACCTAAATTTTGTTCAGTCAGAATAGGGACTAACTGAAATAGTTCTCATCTATAAAATATACACAGAAGGCGTAAATGTCAACAGAATTCTTCCATAGCCAAAAAGATACCCGCTTCTCAACTGTATTTAAATGCCACTTTCAAACCAGTAGCCCAAATCGGCATCCCCTCTTAAATGTTTCGAAAATGCAAATGACCCAAATACAGCCCCATCCCTCCAGCCCAAAATGGTTTACTTTCTATTTAAATTTAGTCTTAAGGAAGACCATAAATGATATCATCGGGCTAATAAGATGAAGAGGAAAGTCTCAAAATTGCCACTGCACCCCAGCTACCACCTTCAATTATAAATTCATAAAATCAAAATGCCGGATAAAAAGGCAAAACAAAAAATAAGGGGTTAAGGGAATGAATGAAGAAAAAAAAAATAGAAAAACCAAAGAAAATTATCCTTGCTATTGTCTTCTTTCTTTCAATATACATTTGATTCGAAATAAAACAGAAAAAAAAATATATTTAACTGTGAATTGTTTTTTCATTAAATCTTTTTTTCTAACCGTTCGGCATACTCCTCAATATAACCCCTTTCTACTTGTGTGTGCGAGTGTGTCTTGAAACCAATTCCGCGTAAAATAAATTCATGGCAAAATCAAAACCATCCTTTTCCCTAAAAATACCACATCATCACCGCCACCGCGCTCGCTATAACCACTTTACTTATATTGTGGTCACCCTTAAAATAAACCGCCGTGCGCGCCATCACCACCCAACAAAAACCACCCACCATTTGTCATTATCGCGTAAGGACGAACGAAGGAAAACACTAAAAAAAAAAAAAAAACCAAAACACAAACAAACACATAAAGCCAAAGGAGAAACAATATTATGGGGCCTGATGCGATACAGAGAGCGCGGGCGGGTGGTGGAATGTTTCGATAGCGTTTTGGAGGTGATGTGCAATGGGAAAGGACTAAATCACCACACTCCATTGAAAAACCTAAAAAAAAAGGGGTAGCTATACAGATAGATAGAAAAGTAAGGGTTTTCGCTTGTGCTGCTTTCTATAGTTCAGGATAGGCGCTCGCTGTGATATTTCGACCAACATACAACACACCGGCACGACACAATACAAAAACACACACCAATCATCCATTCTATAAATACGACCATAGAATGGGGGTGTTCAATGAGAGCGGTGCTATTCTTCTTCGTCCATCAGTGTAGCTATGGGTAGAGCTATAATTTGCTAGTATATGTACTACACCCAACACTTTGTGCTATTGCGGTACTTTAACCCACTTTTAGCCTCCAAAGGGCGGTAAATTTATGCTGTCAGACCGAAAATTATTGAAGATGCCCGTAATGCGAACATTTTAAATGAAAAATCAATAAAAATAATAAAAGCACACAAAACAAAAAAAAAAACTGATTTGCTTAGCAGGAGTGTGCCAGCAAAAAAAAAAAAAAATCACGCAAAAAAACCGACCAAAAGACTGAAAGAATGAGTAAAACCTCAATTTTAAGACAACGGCGCGCATCGAAGAAAATGAAAAGAAAATAAACAATTCCGGTTGTGGGGCGAGCAATGAAAATGTCAAGGGCCGAGGCGAGGACGGCTCTTCTCTCAAAAAAAAAAAATAATAATTAAAATCAACAAAAGCATAGAAGGATTTCGAACATAAATAGGACACTCGCCCAGCTGAGGCTTTCTTTCGTGCACAAGAGATGGTGTGGCGGTTGGAATTTGGCACGGAGATTCCGAAAGCCTTATTCCTATCCCACCTCGTAAAAGTGATGCCACACGGTCTGAGCGCTTTGGGGACTTGAATTGACAACAACAACTCATGTGCATTTCCATTAACACTCTGAGCTG
This sequence comes from Cheilosia soror, assembly GCA_949372485.1. Taxonomy (NCBI): domain Eukaryota; kingdom Metazoa; phylum Arthropoda; class Insecta; order Diptera; family Syrphidae; genus Cheilosia; species Cheilosia soror. The sequence continues at coordinate 127,214,531 of OX443561.1, forward strand.
GTCTGCATAGGTAAAGTTTTGCTAGAAATTTATAGTTAGGGTATCACCTTCATACTTATCTTTTGTTGTTTTCGACAGAATGACAGATTTCCGGAGGACCAAGATGTGAACATCAGTCCTACCTACTTTGGCTGGCTTTGCCGTCAATTGTCGAAACAATCGCTTTACATCAGTTGTGATCATTTGCCGCGCGTTCTGTAAGATCTGACTTACAGTACAAGACCTAAATGAGCTGCCATTATACAACTTCATGTATCTGCGACTTTTCTTCAATAAACAATCACAAAAAGTCAGTTCAACATGATCTACAACCCCACGAGCTAACACGCATCACTTGAGAGTTGGAATTTTCTTCCCAAGAAATCTCACGGTTTTACTGATCTGTTGATCAACGAAGATCGAAATGCATCAATGGTGATCGAAGTCACTGCCAAACTATTTAACGCTTGATTGTTGTCAGCAGTAGCAATATGTCATCTTCAGTCATCTCTGGCATTATGAACTTTGTGCTCAGGTGTCAACTTAAATATCGATCGTTGCTTAAAAATTTTGTCAAAATTTGTTCATTGATAGCAATGTTATCCAAAAGAAATTCATTTGAGTCAGAATATAGCGTTCATTAGTCCTGTCTTGAAAGGCCATTGTATATGGAATTTCACAATCATTATCGCGATCAGTACTGCCATTTATAGTTGAATTTAGCGCTTGATCAGTATCATCTACCTACTTATAGGAAGCGATATAATGTAAAAGAATTTTCAAAAAACATCAATCAATACACATATTGATCACATTCACTCAGAAGTTATTAAATGTTTTTTTTTTTTTTTAAATACTTCTCTCGGGAAAGGCAAACCTATAAGGCTTCATCAGCGCCCCGAGATGCTTGCAGATGTATGTTAGTTCTGCACTTAAATTGCTGTTGGTTGATCATTGTCAGTAGTAGCAGCATGTCATTTCCGGTCATTCCTGTCATTTTAAAATTCGTGTTTAGACAGCTTTATTAACCATCTGATCGTCACCGTGATTAGGAAAAGATTGATCAAAATTTAAAAATTGTTCAAAAGCGATCGCGATATTTAGAAAAAGCCATCGTATTGCCATACAAGTCTCATAGCTAAAGCTGACGCTTGAAGAATCAGAACGCTTCTCAAGACTGTGGCTCTTCGTTGACACCTCAGATGATCGAGGAAAATTACAAAGCTACCGCGGCCGTTTTTGCTGGCAATTACATGAGCTTTCCCTATCGTAATCAGTATTGATTTGGTCTAGAGCCTGAACCACGAAACGTCAAGTCCATAAATCTAACAAGTACCTACATGTTGCATTTACTAACCAAGTTAGCATTAAACTTGTAACTTTGTTTTAAGGAATGTGTCAGTCTTTTGCAATTTATTTGTACTACAAGTAGATAGATACTTATAGTACCTATGGTATCTATAGATCAACATTTCATAGGTAGCTTCTTTTGTCGACCTAAATCTACTCCGTATTAACAGTTCAAGTACAATGGCATTTTCGCGCTCTTTCGAAGTTGTCATCTTATTACACCCACTACTGTAGACCTTTGACCAATGTTGCATAATGTCACAATAATAATTTATACCATTCTACGAAACTGGTTTAATTATGAGTCCCACATAATGGCCAAAAATAAATAAAATCATCGCCAAAATTAAACGAAATATTAGCGTGACAATGCTAATGAATATTGAAACCAGTTATAACAGCTATACCTACATCAGCTTGAGATTTAAGGGCTTACATTTCGCATTTTGTTTTTAATTTTTTTTAAATTATATTTTACCTATATTAGTGGGACTTGTTTTAAATAACCTGTTACAAGTTATTTACAATTTTCTAGCACGTGGCATAGGTTGTTAACCAGAACAAGCTTAGACCGGTGTTTTATGGGATTACTCAGTAGTTTTTCTCATTTTTATTTGTGACGTTTGTTAATAACTTTTAAGTATTTTGGACATTAGAATCTACAAAAAAAAGCTTCCAAAATGTATGTAAATTTGATTCGGATTACGTAATCGAATTTTTGTTGTCAAAGTGACAGATTTAAGTTGTATTTTTAACATTTGACAGAAACTTTACCCTCACGAGTGACTCTATCAGCAGTAGTACATACTGACAAGCAGAAAACTAGTACTTTGACATAATTTGTACGTCAGACGATGACAGCATTCAAGTAATACTTAAAAATATTCCACGCCATTAGATGCTATATCTACTGGTTCTAAGAAACGGGTTCAGTTGTCGTGCCATTCTGTGAAGGTGGCTCACATTTTTTATCACATTATTTCGTCAACTTCTTGTTGGAACTCGAAATTGCATAAGCGCTTTTGACAAGCTTTTGATACTTTTGACAATATCCTTTAATCTCTTAAGCGCCCCTTATACGATCAATAATATTGTGCCACGATAGATGGGCAAAACTGTCACTTGAAATCAACTGTGACTTAAAGAAGACTTAAGGGGGAATCATAATAGAAATGTCAGTGCGTAATTTCGCTTAAGTCAATATGCGATTGCATTGGAATTCTAAAAGCGTTACCATAAACCTAATTAATAGACGCTTTTCAAACGCTTAAGACAATGTTGTTTGATGTTTGCCAACGCTAGCTTAAGCTCACATAATCAAATTAGGTACAGTTGACATTTGGGATTTTACCAAATATCTGGGGCTTGTAGAAAGTGAATTTTATTGGATTGTGTCTAGAAAACTGTGTTAATACGTAGGTATTGACATTTTTCATTAATTTTGACATACGCAGCATTTGACATATTAGTGTGACATTCGACTAATTTAAGTCGAAGCAGTCGCATTTTGTAGTCCATCTAAATAGTCGGGAACTTCTTATCACGTCATATAATAAATACCTATGTGTCAGTGTCAGTCATCTAAAATTTCAATTGTGCAACAACAACTGTTGCAAAGCGAATTCAATACAAAAATATATACCTACTGATCTTTCAACTATATTAGTGAATAACGCTAAATCGAAGGTAGACTAACTTTCCTAAAATATTACAACCTACTTCCTATCCTAACCTAAACAAACACATGACCTCAAAAATGCCATTAGCTGATGCTTGGGAAGATATTCCACATTCACCTGTGCAAAGTGTACGAATGGAAACTCAATACCTATTCCTATCCTACCCACTCTCCAATCCGAGTTCTCCTTCCATTCAAATGTCATCCGCAGTTCAAAACGAGGAACCGTATTGCAAAGTGCAACTGTCAAGTGGAAACGGAATAACCCACTAAAATGACATTCCCACACTCCACCTACTTTGAAAGTGTGTGTTCCAGTTCTTGTTCCAAATGTCGGCTCGGCTCTCCTAAACAAACATTAACTTTGTGTCTGTGAATTGTCCTATGGAGCCACATTTTTTTTTTGTTTGTTTGTGGATCAAATTAATTTTGTTTTTATTTTTTGTCAAATTCTAACGCAGTCGCAGCAATTCTAATAACATCCCTTAAAATGTGTCTGCAAAAGTGCAGGGATTTTTCTTATTGTTTTCTTCACCCGTTCATTCCACCAGAACTGACGTTTTTTTTACGTGGGTAAAGCTGGATCCACCACATTCGAGTATCGCCAAACAAAGTATGTGGGATTTAGTTGCTATTTAATTGCTATTTAATTGCGGTAATTTTGATTTTTTTGCTCTTCGGGAAGTGGTAAATTCTGTGGTGGACCTAGCTTACCGGTAAAGCTGGATCCACCACATCGCCTTTTCCGAAAAAAAAAGATGAGGCATATACGGCTGATTTAATTGCTCTGGGAAAATGCAAAAATTTTTCCGATCGGACAAGCCGTTCCGCCAGAATTAACCGTTAAAGTTTTAAAACCCCAGTTCGCTACCGAACTCTTTTGTTTTTTTTGGAAAAATTAAAAAAATCGATTACCCCTTTCGAATTTTTCTGCTTTGAATATTGCAAAATAATTGTCTATGCCTAGGCTATCTTACCACCTAATCAAATAATTTGTCGCTCCTCTCTAAAAGTGTCAAACGGCGAAACAAGTTTTTAAAAAGTTACTTTATACTACTTACCAAAAACCTATTACCCCGCGCGAATTTCTCCACTTTAAATATCCCAAAATAATCTTGTATTCATTGGCTACAAAGCCTCTTAATCAAATAATTTGTCGCTCTTCGATAAGTGTGTCAAAAAGTCAAAATACCATTTAGTACCAAAAAGGGCACTTTTGCCATTTTTTATGCAAATTTACAGAAAAACCCATAAAAATCATATACGCAGATCGAATTTGTCCATTCCAAAAATCACAAAAGAACCGTAGATTCATTGGCTATTATTTCCCATCTTCAAATAATTTGTCGCTCTTCGATAAGTTTGTCAAAATTGAAAATTTCGTCATAGTATCATAAATGGTACTATGCACATTTTATATGAAAATTTACCAAAAAAACCCCAAAAAGTCATATACCCAGATCGAATTTGTCCATTCCAAATATGACAAAAGAACCGTCTATTCATTGGCTGTTATACCCCATCTTCAAATAATTTGTCGCTCTTCGATAAGTTTGTCAAAATTGAAAATTTCGTCATAGTATCATAAATGGTACTATGCACATTTTGTATGGAAATTTACCAAAAAAACCCCAAAAAGTCATATACCCAGATCGAATTTGTCCATTCCAAATATGACAAAAGAACCGTCTATTCATTGGCTGTTATCCCCCATCTTCAAATAATTTGTCGCTCTTCGATAAGTTTGTCAAAATTGAAAATTTCGCCATAGTATCATAAATGGTACTATGCACATTTTGTATGGAAATTTACCAAAAAAACCCCAAAAAGTCATATACCCAGATCGAATTTGTCCATTCCAAATATGACAAAAGAACCGTCTATTCATTGGCTATTATCCCCCATCTTCAAATAATTTGTCGCTCTTCGATAAGTTTGTCAAAATTGAAAATTTCGTCATAGTATCATAAATGGTACTATGCACATTTTATATGGAAATTTACCAAAAAAACCCCAAAAAGTCATATACCCAGATCGAATTTGTCCATTCCAAATATGACAAAAGAACCGTCTATTCATTGGCTGTTATCCCCCATCTTCAAATAATTTGTCGCTCTTCGATAAGTTTGTCAAAATTGAAAATTTCGTCATAGTATCATAAATGGTACTATGCACATTTTGTATGGAAATTTACCAAAAAAACCCCAAAAAGTCATATACCCAGATCGAATTTGTCCATTCCAAATATGACAAAAGAACCGTCTATTCATTGGCTATTATCCCCCATCTTCAAATAATTTGTCGCTCTTCGATAAGTTTGTCAAAATTGAAAATTTCGTCATAGTATCATAAATGGTACTATGCACATTTTATATGGAAATTTACCAAAAAAACCCCAAAAAGTCATATACCCAGATCGAATTTGTCCATTCCAAATATGACAAAAGAACCGTCTATTTATTGGCTGTTATCCCCCATCTTCAAATAATTTGTCGCTCTTCGATAAGTTTGTCAAAATTGAAAATTTCGTCATAGTATCATAAATGGTACTATGCACATTTTGTATGGAAATTTACCAAAAAAACCCCAAAAAGTCATATACCCAGATCGAATTTGTCCATTCCAAATATGACAAAAGAACCGTCTATTCATTGGCTGTTATCCCCCATCTTCAAATAATTTGTCGCTCTTCGATAAGTTTGTCAAAATTGAAAATTTCGTCATAGTATCATAAATGGTACTATGCACATTTTGTATGGAAATTTACCAAAAAAACCCCAAAAAGTCATATACCCAGATCGAATTTGTCCATTCCAAATATGACAAAAGAACCGTCTATTCATTGGCTATTATCCCCCATCTTCAAATAATTTGTCGCTCTTCGATAAGTTTGTCAAAATTGAAAATTTCGTCATAGTATCATAAATGGTACTATGCACATTTTGTATGGAAATTTACCAAAAAAACCCCAAAAAGTCATATACCCAGATCGAATTTGTCCATTCCAAATATGACAAAAGAACCGTCTATTCATTGGCTATTATCCCCCATCTTCAAATAATTTGTCGCTCTTCGATAAGTTTGTCAAAATTGAAAATTTCGTCATAGTATCATAAATGGTACTATGCACATTTTATATGGAAATTTACCAAAAAAACCCCAAAAAGTCATATACCCAGATCGAATTTGTCCATTCCAAATATGACAAAAGAACCGTCTATTCATTGGCTATTATCCCCCATCTTCAAATAATTTGTCGCTCTTCGATAAGTTTGTCAAAATTGAAAATTTCGTCATAGTATCATAAATGGTACTATGCACATTTTGTATGGAAATTTACCAAAAAAACCCCAAAAAGTCATATACCCAGATCGAATTTGTCCATTCCAAATATGACAAAAGAACCGTCTATTCATTGGCTATTATCCCCCATCTTCAAATAATTTGTCGCTCTTCGATAAGTTTGTCAAAATTGAAAATTTCGTCATAGTATCATAAATGGTACTATGCACATTTTATATGGAAATTTACCAAAAAAACCCCAAAAAGTCATATACCCAGATCGAATTTGTCCATTCCAAATATGACAAAAGAACCGTCTATTCATTGGCTATTATCCCCCATCTTCAAATAATTTGTCGCTCTTCGATAAGTTTGTCAAAATTGAAAATTTCGTCATAGTATCATAAATGGTACTATGCACATTTTGTATGGAAATTTACCAAAAAAACCCCAAAAAGTCATATACCCAGATCGAATTTGTCCATTCCAAATATGACAAAAGAACCGTCTATTCATTGGCTATTATCCCCCATCTTCAAATAATTTGTCGCTCTTCGATAAGTTTGTCAAAATTGAAAATTTCGTCATAGTATCATAAATGGTACTATGCACATTTTATATGGAAATTTACCAAAAAAACCCCAAAAAGTCATATACCCAGATCGAATTTGTCCATTCCAAATATGACAAAAGAACCGTCTATTCATTGGCTATTATCCCCCATCTTCAAATAATTTGTCGCTCTTCGATAAGTTTGTCAAAATTGAAAATTTCGTCATAGTATCATAAATGGTACTATGCACATTTTGTATGGAAATTTACCAAAAAAACCCCAAAAAGTCATATACCCAGATCGAATTTGTCCATTCCAAATATGACAAAAGAACCGTCTATTCATTGGCTGTTATCCCCCATCTTCAAATAATTTGTCGCTCTTCGATAAGTTTGTCAAAATTGAAAATTTCGCCATAGTATCATAAATGGTACTATGCACATTTTGTATGGAAATTTACCAAAAAAACCCCAAAAAGTCATATACCCAGATCGAATTTGTCCATTCCAAATATGACAAAAGAACCGTCTATTCATTGGCTGTTATCCCCCATCTTCAAATAATTTGTCGCTCTTCGATAAGTTTGTCAAAATTGAAAATTTCGTCATAGTATCATAAATGGTACTATGCACATTTTATATGGAAATTTACCAAAAAAACCCCAAAAAGTCATATACCCAGATCGAATTTGTCCATTCCAAATACGACAAAAGAACCGTCTATTCATTGGCTGTTATCCCCCATCTTCAAATAATTTGTCGCTCTTCGATAAGTTTGTCAAAATTGAAAATTTCGTCATAGTATCATAAATGGTACTATGCACTTTTTATATGGAAATTTACCAAAAAAACCCCAAAAAGTCATATACCCAGATCGAATTTGTCCATTCCAAAAATCACAAAAGAACCGTTTATTCATTGGCTATCAAACCCCATCTTCAAAAAATTTGTCGCTCTTCGATAAGTTTGTCAAAATTGAAAATTTCGTCATAGTATCATAAATGGTACTATGCACATTTTGTATGGAAATTTACCAAAAAAACCCCAAAAAGTCATATACCCAGATCGAATTTGTCCATTCCAAAAATCACAAAAGAACCGTCTATTCATTGGCTATCAAACCCCATCTTCAAAAAATTTGTCGCTCTTCGATATATTTGCCAAAACGTTAAAAGTTATTTCTTAAGCCATAGCTGAGTGTTACCAAATTTGCTCCTGTGACACGCCCTAAAAGTATGCATTACTTTTTGGACCATTTGTTCAACCCTGGACGTGCACCTTACTCTGACATTAATTTACCTCACTCTCGAGAGTAGGCAGTGATCCTGGTACTCTGTATTATAGACCCTGAAGATAGTCATTTGTTTTATTATTGGAATACGCTCTACTGGGTGAGTGAAAATAAATGTGTCAAACTTTTTGTTAGGTATCGTATGTTGTTATATGTTTAGTGTCAGTCTTCAATTGTCAAACAAACAAAATAAAAATCTATAGGACGAATTATTTTCATGGCGAAAAAACAAAAAAAGTATTATGTAGGTACCTACTTATATTAAGCAGGTTTTGACAAACTGGACTTTTGCTCCCGAATGTTGTTTTTTATTGTTTTCTTTGATAGCAGCCGAAGGTATCAATTATTTATTTTAATTTACTTGGGTCGTTATGATTTTTATTTATTTTTTTTTTTTTGTTTTGCAATATTGATCTCAAACCTCTGCTGCCCAAAATAAAATGATCATTGTGCTTGTTTTAATATATTAAAGCCTAGTACGCTATTGCTGCGAAACCAAAACCCTAATATACCAAAAAAAGTAACATAGTAAATTAATCATAAACGAAACATTTATTTGCTGACATTCTTTACGAAATTACAATGAAATTATTAAAAAGAAAACGAGTAAATATACACATAATTATTTGAAAAAAAAGTTTTAAAAGAAATCCCAGTTTCATTGTTCCACCAATGCAAAAAAAATTATCAATTTTTAATTGAATGTATGGAAGAAAGAACAAATGCCAAAAGTCAAGCAAAATTATCCAATGAGTGTAATTGCACTTCAATTATCTCATTTAACACCGCATTTTCTATGAAAAATACAAAATTTCTAACACAAGAAGACATAAGCGCAAATGAAGTGAATTTGCAATTTGCTGACTTTTTATTACTGGGGTCAGATCACGTAAAATAAAAACGCATGCTGTCTCTGTCACATCTGTGGCAATAAACAGAGACTGCTATGGTCGGATCGACGTCATTCGATCGTTTTCATTTAACATGATCTGGCCCCTGGACTTTCGCTCTTCACGAAAACTAATTTCTATATCGAAGTGCTTGGCTATGTCGCTAGTTCCACCAACAACCAACAATTTATCAAATTTAAGAAATATTTATATGCTACACCCTAGCTATATATAATTGAATTTGTATTTGAAACTACATAAATGTATTATGAAAATATAGCGAATGATTTTCTCTCCTGGAACGAAAAAAACTAAGACTTGCCCAACACAGCCACCACAATCGATAATTCACCGAGATTCGATAGCCCACCTCAGCTGTCTCTTCATGTGCAGCCACTTTTTGGCGGCAATTTTTTGTGATGTGTTAAGAAACGGCGGGAATTAAGTTTAGGTACTGTTTACATTTCAGATAAAATCATATTGCGAGTAGACGGTTGGTGGGAATGATTCAAATTCAATTCGGAGCGAATATGTGATTTATATCGTTGATATTATTTTGTTCAACAAATCATCGGCAAAAAAGTCTGTAATGTAAAAAACAATCGGTGGCGATTTATTTTGCGTACATATTATAATAAACATCTGAATTAAGAGCTGCGTTTGAAAATGTATGTTTCATTTTATTTTGCGACGAGAGCGGCGTTTTTAAAAATAAAATACATATGTATCACGTAATCATGAAAATGTATAATAAATTACGTAATTAATGACATGATTTATCATGTTGATTTAGTTACATTACGTAGGTGGGAAAATGGTATAAGGGAAAGGTATATTCGAGGGCTTTGACAGTCCATTCACATAAACACTTTTCTTGATCGCAGTTTGTGGAGTTCAGACATCAATTTGTACCACTAAACAATCTTTAATTTGAGTTTAAGTTAGAGCAAATTTTTCATTTGGTAGTTTGTGGAACTGGGTTTAATGTTGTAAATTTTGAATAAGCTTGTGATAATTCGCGCCAAGGGCATTTTCCTTTGAGGCAAAAAGCTTGGAGCTCGAAATTTCGTCATTTAAGCTCTTTTCAAACTTGTTTTTCCATGTTTTGATGGATTAATATAAATTATTCGAGGTACCTACTCTTGCAATAGCAAAATGAGACATTTTTTGTTTATATAAAATAATGTATGAAAAGTGGTTTGTTCACATATTATCAATTCATGGATTATCAAAAAAGACTCCATATTTCTCTAAAATAAACTTTTTCTTTGATAGCAATTACCTACCCCAGAAGAAAAAAAATCCATGGTTGTTAATTCATATCTAGTTTTTTTTTTACCATTTTTGCATGACAAAAATGGCTTTTACTACAACTTCTGTTGATCGTACGTAAACAACTTCCTTAACATAATTTGTAGGAAATTTGTCAAGGATAAAAATTTAATAAAAAAAATAAAAATTTATTAAGTACAAATTTTGAGAAAAAGGATTTTAAGTAAAAAAATGTGACAACAAATTTTTGAAATTTTGAATTAAAGGAACCATAACTTTTTTGTAGCTGGATAGATGTACCCAAAGTGCTTAAGACTTGTATGCGCTACCAAATTTTCTTTTTAAAATGTACAGAAACAATTTTCGTACCAATAATAGTTAAGAAGTTATAGCGTTTTAAGCGGTACCACCTCCAAATCAGAGGTCACCTATAAAAATCGGTAGCAGATGTATACAGGGTGTCCCAGTTAAACAGTATAATTCTTTAAGAGAAGATTTCTGAAGATCCGCCGAACAAAAAATTTTATGCAGGGGGGGTTTATTTTCACCATATTTCCCGTTATAGCCCTTCAAAGAAGGTGACCTCTGATTTGGAGGTGGTACCGCTTAAAACGCTATAACTTCTTAACTATTATTGGTACGAAAATTGTTTCTGTACATTTTAAAAAGAAAATTTGGTAGCGCATACAAGTCTTAAGCACTTTGGGTACATCTATCCAGCTACAAAAAAGTTATGGTTCCTTTAATTCAAAATTTCAAAAATTTGTTGTCACATTTTTTTACTTAAAATCCTTTTTCTCAAAATTTGTACTTAATAAATTTTTATTTTTTTTATTAAATTTTTATCCTTGACAAATTTCCTACAAATTATGTTAAGGAAGTTGTTTACGTACGATCAACAGAAGTTGTAGTAAAAGCCATTTTTGTCATGCAAAAATGGTAAAAAAAAAACTAGATATGAATTAACAACCATGGATTTTTTTTCTTCTGGGGTAGGTAATTGCTATCAAAGAAAAAGTTTATTTTAGAGAAATATGGAGTCTTTTTTGATAATCCATGAATTGATAATATGTGAACAAACCACTTTTCATACATTATTTTATATAAACAAAAAATGTCTCATTTTGCTATTGCAAGAGTAGGTACCTCGAATAATTTATATTAATCCATCAAAACATGGAAAAACAAGTTTGAAAAGAGCTTAAATGACGAAATTTCGAGCTCCAAGCTTTTTGCCTCAAAGGAAAATGCCCTTGGCGCGAATTATCACAAGCTTATTCAAAATTTACAACATTAAACCCAGTTCCACAAACTACCAAATGAAAAATTTGCTCTAACTTAAACTCAAATTAAAGATTGTTTAGTGGTACAAATTGATGTCTGAACTCCACAAACTGCGATCAAGAAAAGTGTTTATGTGAATGGACTGTCAAAGCCCTCGAATATACCTTTCCCTTATACCATTTTCCCACCTACGTAATGTAACTAAATCAACATGATAAATCATGTCATTAATTACGTAATTTATTATACATTTTCATGATTACGTGATACATATGTATTTTATTTTTAAAAACGCCGCTCTCGTCGCAAAATAAAATGAAACATACATTTTCAAACGCAGCTCTTAATTCAGATGTTTATTATAATATGTACGCAAAATAAATCGCCACCGATTGTTTTTTACATTACAGACTTTTTTGCCGATGATTTGTTGAACAAAATAATATCAACGATATAAATCACATATTCGCTCCGAATTGAATTTGAATCATTCCCACCAACCGTCTACTCGCAATATGATTTTATCTGAAATGTAAACAGTACCTAAACTTAATTCCCGCCGTTTCTTAACACATCACAAAAAATTGCCGCCAAAAAGTGGCTGCACATGAAGAGACAGCTGAGGTGGGCTATCGAATCTCGGTGAATTATCGATTGTGGTGGCTGTGTTGGGCAAGTCTTAGTTTTTTTCGTTCCAGGAGAGAAAATCATTCGCTATATTTTCATAATACATTTATGTAGTTTCAAATACAAATTCAATTATATATAGCTAGGGTGTAGCATATAAATATTTCTTAAATTTGATAAATTGTTGGTTGTTGGTGGAACTAGCGACATAGCCAAGCACTTCGATATAGAAATTAGTTTTCGTGAAGAGCGAAAGTCCAGGGGCCAGATCATGTTAAATGAAAACGATCGAATGACGTCGATCCGACCATAGCAGTCTCTGTTTATTGCCACAGATGTGACAGAGACAGCATGCGTTTTTATTTTACGTGATCTGACCCCAGTAATAAAAAGTCAGCAAATTGCAAATTCACTTCATTTGCGCTTATGTCTTCTTGTGTTAGAAATTTTGTATTTTTCATAGAAAATGCGGTGTTAAATGAGATAATTGAAGTGCAATTACACTCATTGGATAATTTTGCTTGACTTTTGGCATTTGTTCTTTCTTCCATACATTCAATTAAAAATTGATAATTTTTTTTGCATTGGTGGAACAATGAAACTGGGATTTCTTTTAAAACTTTTTTTTCAAATAATTATGTGTATATTTACTCGTTTTCTTTTTAATAATTTCATTGTAATTTCGTAAAGAATGTCAGCAAATAAATGTTTCGTTTATGATTAATTTACTATGTTACTTTTTTTGGTATATTAGGGTTTTGGTTTCGCAGCAATAGCGTACTAGGCTTTAATATATTAAAACAAGCACAATGATCATTTTATTTTGGGCAGCAGAGGTTTGAGATCAATATTGCAAAACAAAAAAAAAAAAATAAATAAAAATCATAACGACCCAAGTAAATTAAAATAAATAATTGATACCTTCGGCTGCTATCAAAGAAAACAATAAAAAACAACATTCGGGAGCAAAAGTCCAGTTTGTCAAAACCTGCTTAATATAAGTAGGTACCTACATAATACTTTTTTTGTTTTTTCGCCATGAAAATAATTCGTCCTATAGATTTTTATTTTGTTTGTTTGACAATTGAAGACTGACACTAAACATATAACAACATACGATACCTAACAAAAAGTTTGACACATTTATTTTCACTCACCCAGTAGAGCGTATTCCAATAATAAAACAAATGACTATCTTCAGGGTCTATAATACAGAGTACCAGGATCACTGCCTACTCTCGAGAGTGAGGTAAATTAATGTCAGAGTAAGGTGCACGTCCAGGGTTGAACAAATGGTCCAAAAAGTAATGCATACTTTTAGGGCGTGTCACAGGAGCAAATTTGGTAACACTCAGCTATGGCTTAAGAAATAACTTTTAACGTTTTGGCAAATATATCGAAGAGCGACAAATTTTTTGAAGATGGGGTTTGATAGCCAATGAATAGACGGTTCTTTTGTGATTTTTGGAATGGACAAATTCGATCTGGGTATATGACTTTTTGGGGTTTTTTTGGTAAATTTCCATACAAAATGTGCATAGTACCATTTATGATACTATGACGAAATTTTCAATTTTGACAAACTTATCGAAGAGCGACAAATTTTTTGAAGATGGGGTTTGATAGCCAATGAATAAACGGTTCTTTTGTGATTTTTGGAATGGACAAATTCGATCTGGGTATATGACTTTTTGGGGTTTTTTTGGTAAATTTCCATATAAAAAGTGCATAGTACCATTTATGATACTATGACGAAATTTTCAATTTTGACAAACTTATCGAAGAGCGACAAATTATTTGAAGATGGGGGATAACAGCCAATGAATAGACGGTTCTTTTGTCGTATTTGGAATGGACAAATTCGATCTGGGTATATGACTTTTTGGGGTTTTTTTGGTAAATTTCCATATAAAATGTGCATAGTACCATTTATGATACTATGACGAAATTTTCAATTTTGACAAACTTATCGAAGAGCGACAAATTATTTGAAGATGGGGGATAACAGCCAATGAATAGACGGTTCTTTTGTCATATTTGGAATGGACAAATTCGATCTGGGTATATGACTTTTTGGGGTTTTTTTGGTAAATTTCCATACAAAATGTGCATAGTACCATTTATGATACTATGACGAAATTTTCAATTTTGACAAACTTATCGAAGAGCGACAAATTATTTGAAGATGGGGGCTAATAGCCAATGAATAGACGGTTCTTTTGTCGTATTTGGAATGGACAAATTCGATCTGGGTATATGACTTTTTGGGGTTTTTTTGGTAAATTTCCATATAAAATGTGCATAGTACCATTTATGATACTATGACGAAATTTTCAATTTTGACAAACTTATCGAAGAGCGACAAATTATTTGAAGATGGGGGATAACAGCCAATGAATAGACGGTTCTTTTGTCATATTTGGAATGGACAAATTCGATCTGGGTATATGACTTTTTGGGGTTTTTTTGGTAAATTTCCATACAAAATGTGCATAGTACCATTTATGATACTATGACGAAATTTTCAATTTTGACAAACTTATCGAAGAGCGACAAATTATTTGAAGATGGGGGCTAATAGCCAATGAATAGACGGTTCTTTTGTCATATTTGGAATGGACAAATTCGATCTGGGTATATGACTTTTTGGGGTTTTTTTGGTAAATTTCCATATAAAATGTGCATAGTACCATTTATGATACTATGACGAAATTTTCAATTTTGACAAACTTATCAAAGAGCGACAAATTATTTGAAGATGGGGGATAATAGCCAATGAATAGACGGTTCTTTTGTCATATTTGGAATGGACAAATTCGATCTGGGTATATGACTTTTTGGGGTTTTTTTGGTAAATTTCCATATAAAATGTGCATAGTACCATTTATGATACTATGACGAAATTTTCAATTTTGACAAACTTATCGAAGAGCGACAAATTATTTGAAGATGGGGGATAACAGCCAATGAATAGACGGTTCTTTTGTCATATTTGGAATGGACAAATTCGATCTGGGTATATGACTTTTTGGGGTTTTTTTGGTAAATTTCCATACAAAATGTGCATAGTACCATTTATGATACTATGACGAAATTTTCAATTTTGACAAACTTATCGAAGAGCGACAAATTATTTGAAGATGGGGGATAACAGCCAATGAATAGACGGTTCTTTTGTCATATTTGGAATGGACAAATTCGATCTGGGTATATGACTTTTTGGGGTTTTTTTGGTAAATTTCCATACAAAATGTGCATAGTACCATTTATGATACTATGACGAAATTTTCAATTTTGACAAACTTATCGAAGAGCGACAAATTATTTGAAGATGGGGGATAACAGCCAATGAATAGACGGTTCTTTTGTCATATTTGGAATGGACAAATTCGATCTGGGTATATGACTTTTTGGGGTTTTTTTGGTAAATTTCCATACAAAATGTGCATAGTACCATTTATGATACTATGACGAAATTTTCAATTTTGACAAACTTATCGAAGAGCGACAAATTATTTGAAGATGGGGGCTAATAGCCAATGAATAGACGGTTCTTTTGTCGTATTTGGAATGGACAAATTCGATCTGGGTATATGACTTTTTGGGGTTTTTTTGGTAAATTTCCATATAAAATGTGCATAGTACCATTTATGATACTATGACGAAATTTTCAATTTTGACAAACTTATCGAAGAGCGACAAATTATTTGAAGATGGGGGCTAATAGCCAATGAATAGACGGTTCTTTTGTCGTATTTGGAATGGACAAATTCGATCTGGGTATATGACTTTTTGGGGTTTTTTTGGTAAATTTCCATATAAAATGTGCATAGTACCATTTATGATACTATGACGAAATTTTCAATTTTGACAAACTTATCGAAGAGCGACAAATTATTTGAAGATGGGGGATAATAGCCAATGAATAGACGGTTCTTTTGTCATATTTGGAATGGACAAATTCGATCTGGGTATATGACTTTTTGGGGTTTTTTTGGTAAATTTCCATACAAAATGTGCATAGTACCATTTATGATACTATGACGAAATTTTCAATTTTGACAAACTTATCGAAGAGCGACAAATTATTTGAAGATGGGGGATAACAGCCAATGAATAGACGGTTCTTTTGTCATATTTGGAATGGACAAATTCGATCTGGGTATATGACTTTTTGGGGTTTTTTTGGTAAATTTCCATACAAAATGTGCATAGTACCATTTATGATACTATGACGAAATTTTCAATTTTGACAAACTTATCGAAGAGCGACAAATTATTTGAAGATGGGGTATAACAGCCAATGAATAGACGGTTCTTTTGTCATATTTGGAATGGACAAATTCGATCTGGGTATATGACTTTTTGGGGTTTTTTTGGTAAATTTCCATACAAAATGTGCATAGTACCATTTATGATACTATGACGAAATTTTCAATTTTGACAAACTTATCGAAGAGCGACAAATTATTTGAAGATGGGGGCTAATAGCCAATGAATAGACGGTTCTTTTGTCATATTTGGAATGGACAAATTCGATCTGGGTATATGACTTTTTGGGGTTTTTTTGGTAAATTTCCATATAAAATGTGCATAGTACCATTTATGATACTATGACGAAATTTTCAATTTTGACAAACTTATCGAAGAGCGACAAATTATTTGAAGATGGGGGATAATAGCCAATGAATAGACGGTTCTTTTGTCATATTTGGAATGGACAAATTCGATCTGGGTATATGACTTTTTGGGGTTTTTTTGGTAAATTTCCATACAAAATGTGCATAGTACCATTTATGATACTATGACGAAATTTTCAATTTTGACAAACTTATCGAAGAGCGACAAATTATTTGAAGATGGGGGATAACAGCCAATAAATAGACGGTTCTTTTGTCATATTTGGAATGGACAAATTCGATCTGGGTATATGACTTTTTGGGGTTTTTTTGGTAAATTTCCATATAAAATGTGCATAGTACCATTTATGATACTATGACGAAATTTTCAATTTTGACAAACTTATCGAAGAGCGACAAATTATTTGAAGATGGGGGATAATAGCCAATGAATAGACGGTTCTTTTGTCATATTTGGAATGGACAAATTCGATCTGGGTATATGACTTTTTGGGGTTTTTTTGGTAAATTTCCATACAAAATGTGCATAGTACCATTTATGATACTATGACGAAATTTTCAATTTTGACAAACTTATCGAAGAGCGACAAATTATTTGAAGATGGGGGATAACAGCCAATGAATAGACGGTTCTTTTGTCATATTTGGAATGGACAAATTCGATCTGGGTATATGACTTTTTGGGGTTTTTTTGGTAAATTTCCATATAAAATGTGCATAGTACCATTTATGATACTATGACGAAATTTTCAATTTTGACAAACTTATCGAAGAGCGACAAATTATTTGAAGATGGGGGATAATAGCCAATGAATAGACGGTTCTTTTGTCATATTTGGAATGGACAAATTCGATCTGGGTATATGACTTTTTGGGGTTTTTTTGGTAAATTTCCATATAAAATGTGCATAGTACCATTTATGATACTATGACGAAATTTTCAATTTTGACAAACTTATCGAAGAGCGACAAATTATTTGAAGATGGGGGATAATAGCCAATGAATAGACGGTTCTTTTGTCATATTTGGAATGGACAAATTCGATCTGGGTATATGACTTTTTGGGGTTTTTTTGGTAAATTTCCATACAAAATGTGCATAGTACCATTTATGATACTATGACGAAATTTTCAATTTTGACAAACTTATCGAAGAGCGACAAATTATTTGAAGATGGGGGATAATAGCCAATGAATAGACGGTTCTTTTGTCATATTTGGAATGGACAAATTCGATCTGGGTATATGACTTTTTGGGGTTTTTTTGGTAAATTTCCATACAAAATGTGCATAGTACCATTTATGATACTATGACGAAATTTTCAATTTTGACAAACTTATCGAAGAGCGACAAATTATTTGAAGATGGGGGATAACAGCCAATGAATAGACGGTTCTTTTGTCATATTTGGAATGGACAAATTCGATCTGGGTATATGACTTTTTGGGGTTTTTTTGGTAAATTTCCATACAAAATGTGCATAGTACCATTTATGATACTATGACGAAATTTTCAATTTTGACAAACTTATCGAAGAGCGACAAATTATTTGAAGATGGGGGATAACAGCCAATAAATAGACGGTTCTTTTGTCATATTTGGAATGGACAAATTCGATCTGGGTATATGACTTTTTGGGGTTTTTTTGGTAAATTTCCATATAAAATGTGCATAGTACCATTTATGATACTATGACGAAATTTTCAATTTTGACAAACTTATCGAAGAGCGACAAATTATTTGAAGATGGGGGATAATAGCCAATGAATAGACGGTTCTTTTGTCATATTTGGAATGGACAAATTCGATCTGGGTATATGACTTTTTGGGGTTTTTTTGGTAAATTTCCATACAAAATGTGCATAGTACCATTTATGATACTATGACGAAATTTTCAATTTTGACAAACTTATCGAAGAGCGACAAATTATTTGAAGATGGGAAATAATAGCCAATGAATCTACGGTTCTTTTGTGATTTTTGGAATGGACAAATTCGATCTGCGTATATGATTTTTATGGGTTTTTCTGTAAATTTGCATAAAAAATGGCAAAAGTGCCCTTTTTGGTACTAAATGGTATTTTGACTTTTTGACACACTTATCGAAGAGCGACAAATTATTTGATTAAGAGGCTTTGTAGCCAATGAATACAAGATTATTTTGGGATATTTAAAGTGGAGAAATTCGCGCGGGGTAATAGGTTTTTGGTAAGTAGTATAAAGTAACTTTTTAAAAACTTGTTTCGCCGTTTGACACTTTTAGAGAGGAGCGACAAATTATTTGATTAGGTGGTAAGATAGCCTAGGCATAGACAATTATTTTGCAATATTCAAAGCAGAAAAATTCGAAAGGGGTAATCGATTTTTTTAATTTTTCCAAAAAAAACAAAAGAGTTCGGTAGCGAACTGGGGTTTTAAAACTTTAACGGTTAATTCTGGCGGAACGGCTTGTCCGATCGGAAAAATTTTTGCATTTTCCCAGAGCAATTAAATCAGCCGTATATGCCTCATCTTTTTTTTTCGGAAAAGGCGATGTGGTGGATCCAGCTTTACCGGTAAGCTAGGTCCACCACAGAATTTACCACTTCCCGAAGAGCAAAAAAATCAAAATTACCGCAATTAAATAGCAATTAAATAGCAACTAAATCCCACATACTTTGTTTGGCGATACTCGAATGTGGTGGATCCAGCTTTACCCACGTGTTTTTTTTTGCAATTCTCGACGTCTGGTGGCGTTGCTGCATCGAAGAAATTGGCAAAGCCCGGCGACGACGACATCATTGCTGTGTTGTTGTTGTTGTGCTTGTGCCCTCTTTTCCTCTCTTTTTTTTTTTTTGTTTTATTTGGTTTCCGTTTTATGTACGACGAACATTTGCAGTATATTTTTCCGTTTTCTGTTTTGGTGGTTGTCTCATTGAAAAACAGCTGAAAAAGCACGTGTCGCGGATTTTTTTTTATAAATTTTTTTTTGCAGACAGGATTACATAAAACGTGTGGATAGTCATGTAAATGAGTATAGGAGAAACGCTCAACGGGGTTGAGTTCATTCAAGCGCAGAACTAAAGGGAGAACTGTCAAACATCCATAATGTAGCCATGGTAGGTTAGGTATGCACGTGGGGGTAGAGTATATAAATGGCGAAGGAAATCAGATGATGATGACAATTATTATATGATGAGGATTGAGTTGAGAGGGTGTGGGCAAAATGAGTAAAACGGAAAATTACGACAGTGAATGCTTCTGGTGAAGTGTGGAAGGGGGGCAAATTGCATAGGATATGAGGGAGTGCTACACAAACACAAGAGTGTGTTTGCTAAATGCAGAAATCAGTGTTGCCGAGTGACTTTGAAATAAATTATAGGAAGAATGTAGGTATACGTATTGCCCTTACCCATAGTTTTACAGTGGAAGTCTAAACAAAAGTCTAAGGCGGCTCTCAGATTGAGGCAACAAGCAATAAGCAACTATAGTTACTATAGCAACTGCCAATAAACAATCAGCAACATTTTTCGTTTGAGCGATATTTAGTTGCTTTGATGTGAGACCTCTAATTTAATTCAAAGTAAAATAATTGTGAGCGATAATTTTGCATGTTTCCAATTGCCAGTTGCTTATTGAATGTTGCCTCAATGTGAGAGCCGACTAACTGAACTTGAACTTGAGATTAAATTTGAAATTCAACTCGCCCGATTTCACAATCTAATGTGAACTTCAATTCAATTGAACTCAGTTAAACTAAATTTTATGAATAGAATTTGGCAGTATTGTATCTACAGTACTTAACTTTTATATGTAAAGTATAAAATGTGATGCTTACCCTCTGAAGGTGTCGCTCATATTCAGAGACATAAACCAATCTTAGCATCAAAACTATCTTGTTTGATGGACAGGGCTTGATTAAAATATGAACAATGAACATAGCTGGTTGGTAACACCGAAAATGGTTCCAAATTTCGCCTGACACTTATTTGCACTGTACTTCGCACACTGACTAAGGCCCTTATTGTGATTGTCGATCAGCGATCGTCACGACAATTGGCGATTGCGTCGATTGATTTCAGCTATTCGTACGTACAACATTTTTTCACTTCCAAGAGAAAGCATCGATCAGACATTTGTAATCGACTACGAGCGACTGTCAAATCGACAAGTATAGATCGCAATCGACAATCTCAGTTCTCTTTCGATCGACAGTTGTCGATCAACGATTAACTATCGACACTCACAATAGGGGCCTAAGTTACCATTGAAATTCTGCTGCTGCAAATCCAAACAGCAAGAGTCCGGCGCGCGGCGGATCAAAATTAAGTGCAAGTGGACACAAGCCAATTTTGTAGTAAATTCCGACCAATGTGACACCTCTCGCAGTTGTTGCTTCTATTTCCTTTTAGATCAGTTTTCAGCCTAATAAAGAAAAAGGTTTTTTTTGGGAATATGTCTAAGAGTTCGCAATAAAATTTTATCGAATATTGAATCTATCCTGGAACTTAATCACGTATGTCACTTCTGGTCGAATCGACTCCTTCTTAAAGTAACTCCGAGAGAACGACAATAAACAAAAACACCTCGTAGCAACAACAACGCACAGAGGTTGGTCTTCTCCTCCGTTCTAATCACCAGTTGGCGGGCTTGTACTCGTCGCTCAATTAGCGCAAGTGGTAGCTAGTCACTTGGTCAATTGAGAAAAATCGAGGTGCAAGTTCACTTCCTGACAGGGGAAAACAGAAGTGTTTTCCCAAGTGGATATATACGGAGAATTGGCTGTCAGAATTCAAAACTATTCAAACAATCACTTAAAGGAGTCTGGGCTGCATTCCAGGTTTGACTATTTTAACTACAGCGTTGACAAGCTGTGACAGTTCGAAGTAGGGGAAGTTAACTAAATTAACTAGAGGCAAAAGTGTGGTTCATTTCACTGATACTACAACATGTCATTAGTAACAATAGCTGTCCCAAATTCCAAAAAGTAACTAAATAAACAATCGCTGTTAATTTAGTTAAAATAGTCAAACCTGGAATGCAGCCCTGATGATGAATTAGTGGTGTAGTTCGAAATAGCTATCATTCCTACCAAAGTGACTCTGTCTACGAGTTGTTTTTAATGTAATTCTCTCAAACAATAATTCAGAGACTGAAATTCGACATAATTTCCCAACAGAAATTGTCAGGGTCTATCCCATACAAGCGAGAATCGTTGTTACTCCTCGCTTCCCCACTCAGCAAGTAACTACGCAGTGCTAAGGCCAATATTTTTTAAATACAAGAACTAGTCCATTTGCCATATGATTTTAAGGTTAGGTATGGGTTCACCACAACAGACTTTGCACCATTGCGTGTCCAGCGCCAAATAAGGATCATTCACTATTGGAATCTTAACAAATTCACCCAATCACTTAATTTTCCTACAGATCATAAACAATTTTCGAATATATGTACCTTAAGAAATTCTTCCTTCTGTAGTAGCAATGGCTTGACAATCACAGGAAATACCTCTCCTCCGCGACACGTAGGTCCTCACAGTATCTGCACCTGTCCGTATATTCATGTAAGCTAATCTCGTAAGACAGTGCACAAAGTATACCTACCTCTATCGCGCTATTCCTTACTTTGATCTGCATAGTTTTGTCAAATGCATAAGTTTAGGTACTTATACCCATTTATTTCGATCTTACTCAATCCAACTCTGTGCCCTTCTTTTATTAACTCTAATCCTGCTAATGCCTCATTGTAGAGTGCTTTTAGTAGCGCACTTTGTCCTTACTAGTCAAGACAGA
Organism: Cheilosia soror; assembly: GCA_949372485.1. Classification (NCBI taxonomy): domain Eukaryota; kingdom Metazoa; phylum Arthropoda; class Insecta; order Diptera; family Syrphidae; genus Cheilosia; species Cheilosia soror. The sequence continues at coordinate 127,237,151 of OX443561.1, forward strand.
CGACATGATTTACGAAGTATCTATTCGGCCGTTGATTTTGTACTGACTGACCTTTACCGATGTTCAGAACGGCTACGTAATCAACGTAACGTAGGTAATCACATTTTCATTTTCATTAAAAACTTAGAGATAAAAGTTGTGCCCTTAACGTACATCGTATAATGTCCAAAAATTATATATCTATCAACTGGAGTTTAAAATCTTTGCCGCGAGCGAAGCGAGCCACATAGGAGGTGTACCTACCCTAACTTGTCGCAGTATAACTTTGACATTTCGTAAGTCGTAACGTAGTCGCGACTCGAACGATGGCCGAATAGCAACATCCTACGATTTAAATGTACATAATCGCATACTGGGATTAATTTAGTTAGTTAGTATGTACCTAACCTACATCCAGACGTAAACTTATCGGAGATACCTTCGATATTCAAAAATATTTATGGGCAAACTCTTTCACCCGCCATATAAAATTTCGTTTGTTTTCCTACAAGCTTATTTATTTATTATTTATTAAACTTTGTATGTATTAACTAATAATAAATTAAAAGTTAATAGGTACAAAAACTTACAGCGCTATGGCTACCAGGGTTTTCCTACAAGCTTTTTTGACGTTTCAGTGAAAGAGAAAGTGCACTGCTGAAAGGGATAGCTTCGCGAAATACCCTATTGCAGATAGGTAGCTCCATACCTAATTATGGATGGATAGATACATCGGCAACACTTTTTCCTACATTATCTATTCTGAAATCCATTTCCAATCCGAAACTAACACGACGCCACGGCCACCTCCACGCTGTAGAATATAACCACTGTGATCAGGTCATACAGCAAAATGCTAAAATGTGCAGATTGCAATCACAAATCGCTGTCGCAGTCGCAGTTCACAGACGCGTGGTAGAATCGTTTGTCAGAAAACCATCAACCGCCGGCATTTCTGCTGTCCCATCATCCACCCCCAAACGTATCGCGTAAGTTCTCTTGCAATCCATAGCAGAGACCAGAGATACGACATACGAGTAACTGTGCTGTGCAGTGTGCCTGTGCTATGCGCTATGTGCCGTGGCGCGATTGCGAGTCGCCTCGCCACCGCCATCGCATATTCCCATTTCACCAAATCACCATTCGCGTGACTTGTCTGTCATTGGCTCGCTGCGAAAAAAAAATGCTGCTTCTCTTAAACTCATTCAAGTGAAAGAAAACAAACACTCAATAAGTTCACTCTTCGTGGTGGTCTGCTGCTCTGCGTTGCGTTGCGATGGCGTCTCTCCAGTTCTCCACAATGTTCGAGGTTGAAGTTTGAAGCTCCCACCGAACAAATTCTCCCCGTTGCGTTGTTGAGCGGAAATTACATTCAAATTGAGTTGTTCAGCGTTTGACGAAAAACTTCGTTGCTTGGGATTTCCCACTCGTCATCAGTGTCACCCTCTTTTTGAACACTCATCCGACTCATCAGTTAATCATCTTTTTCGCATTTAACTTATCCGTTCTAGTAGATAAACAATAATCTTCACAATTTTATTTGGTAGATACTTTTCGCCCGGTCTGTGCTACACATGTGACGGCTGATGGGTACCGTGCGTCTTTGAATGTACCAAAAACAATACGAATTTCGGACAGCGAGTTTATTTATGTTACATCTTCGGCTGAAGACCGCACTTGAATGCATTTTACCGCTGAAAGGACCTTTTTAACACCCAAACGCTAGGCGTTGATCCTTTTCACATTATTCAATTGCATTAGGTACTATTTTTTTGTTGAAACGTGACCCTTCACATATCTACACTTTATAGAGTACAGATGAGTAAAGAATAAGGACGAGGAGAAGAAGGAGGATAAATTGACTGAAAGCATTATCATCATAATTATTTATGTTGTCCCTTTTTCGCTTATCTCCTTGATAAATAATTTATTTATTTCTCAAGTGATCCTCGGCACCGAGGCTCTTATTTACGCGTCGTCTTATAAGAACTAGTCGAAAGGGAGTCGGAGTCGTCCTCGTCCCCTTATCCTTGCAACACTAACTAATTGTTGTTTGTGTAATAATTGTACCTGCACCAAGAGTGTACCTGTGTGTTGGCTGTTGGGTGTTGTGTGCTGTCTGCGCGCCGCCAACATTAAACACCGTAACGTGCTGAAGGTGAAATAAGGAACGTAAATGAAGAAAGGACGATTACAAGGGGTGGAAATAACACAAGTAATCCTTAAAATAAATTACGCCGAGAAATGCCAATGCGTGCTAAATTGTGCATTTCGTTTTTTTTTTCCTTTCTATTTTCTGTGGGTGTGTAAAATAATCTATTTTTGGAAATGGCATTGTGTGAGTGTACTGTGCGGTGTTATTGTTTTCTTTTTGAAGAACATTTTTAGAACAGGATCTTTGGACTGGGAAATCATATGGCGGGTGTATAGTGTTTTTTCCAATGTTATGTAATGGGGAAAACTACGATTGTTTTGTTGTCTAAGCGCCTAACTGTGGGTAGGTAGATGTTCATGTTCATATGTGAATCAGGACATATGTACAATGTACCTAATTTAAGGCATAGACGGGAATCTAGAGACTCGACTAGATTTACTTTTATTCAGGTGGAGTCGGAAAACGTGGTGAGCAATCTGATATCATGCCTACCTATACGTATAGTTTTCAGATTATCTTTGGCATTGTAGTCGAAGGCCTGAATAGATCGTTGGGACTGTCTAAGACCTGGTATGTTCTCCCAATATGAGATGAAATTGTGTCGCACGATCACCGGATATTCTCAAACTTCACTGAACTTTATATGACTTTGACAACCACCCACTATCCGTAACGATCTATCGCAATTCCAATACCAGAAAATCACCAATTTTTGGTGGCCCTAATTAAAATGCGACTGGTGACATTTGGACAATTGTCAAAATTCTGTCCAAACCAATGGTGACAAATTTTGTAGAATACTTAGATATCTTTGTTTTTTTACCGACAGTCAAGTCGCGATAAATCGTTGAACTAAAGGTGGGTTTCCACATGTCGGTTGATTGACAAAGTTTGACAGCCCTCGCGTTTATGTCATTGAACGACACCAACGTCAGTTCATTTCCACTTACACCAATTATTGGCAAAAAATCGTTTGTCAGTTGATTGACCAACTTATGAACTCGATGCCAATTAAATTTTCTCTGTCAATTAAAGACAAAGTGACATTTTGTTTGACAATTCAGGTATCTCCACTTGTCCAGTGGTTTCTTTGTCAGTTATTGACAAACGCTGTTAGTCAATTCATTGACAAGCAATTTTTCGTTATTTCCACTTGCCAATTTTTTAATTGGCATAAAAATACGTCAATTGTCAATTTCAAATTGACAAGTGGAAACCCAGCATAAGTCATCTTTAAGTCCAAAAACCGTCCTCAATTGCCGATTACCTCTTAACGAGATGCCGGAACGCGGAACAATTTAAAATTCACCTTATGGGTGCCGGGCAATGCGGACATTCCAGGGAATTGCAAGGCGAACGAGCTCGCTAGGCATGACACAACTTTGACAACTCGATTTCTGTATAGGAGCTGCGAGGAGGAGGAAGAGACTGTTCTTATCTCCTATGCATCCTCATAGCCCTCTCAGCTTGTAGAAAAATATATCTCGCAGAATACTTTTTCGAGAATCTCGAAGATATCGCTAATACAAGCATAAGCTATCTCCAACGCTTCATTCTCAAATTTCAGCCCCTGCTGGTTCAACGGGTAGTTGTGAGATCATTAGATCCTTTGCGATCCTAAGTGAGGCTGCACTTGTTGCGGCTTGCCACCCTAACCTAACCTAACCAAACCTAACCTAGAATGATCAAAAGAATTGTCAAATTTTAGTATTGTGAAAAAATTGTAGGTATGACGAATGAAATGTCAAAATTCCCTAAGAAATAATAAATCTATACGAGACAGCAAAGACTTCCAAGTGATGGATTTTAGTCAATAAATTAACAACAGTTAAAACGTTCACACAGCTAAAGAAATCATCGTTTTTTTGCAAATTAAAAAAAATGTAGTTGATTTTCTGTATATTTACAATTTATGAATAACTGTGTGGCTCACGATCGTCCAGTAATCATAATTAATTGTCAGAGGGGCGCTTAAGTGAATGGCCGCGTTCAACACACTTTCGCCTAGCTATAGTCAACAGCCATTGATTGGTAAATTTGCCTGCATATCTAGGAAAATTTCGTGTGTTAAGCTACGATTACACGGCCATTTTTTCGAGTCATTTAAATGGCGCTCTGACGTAAAAATAGCGTCACAAAGCAGTCATTTAAATGACTCAAAAAAATGGCCGTGTAATCGTAGCTGTAGGCAAGATTGTCTGCTTAAGTTCTATGATAAACTGTCACCTGAATATTTAGGTGTCTAAACCACACTAAACGCGGCCAATACCTCCTGGAACTATGCGGCGGAAGATCACTGATGGAGAATGAAGAATCAATGGGCCGCTATATTCTTCTTAACGATTTGCCGACTAACCTGATCAGTGATCATATGATCGCAAGTGGTTCTCAATGTTAAAACTTCCATCAGGGTTGACCTTATAGCCTCTGCTGTTGTGGTTACACGTATACAAAGCAGTCGCTCCAAAATAAACTGAATAATTCGCCATTTTCCAAGCGAACTTATGTAAATCAGGATCATAATGAACTACATGCTTAAACAAAAGATCGTAGTTAGAATATTCTATAATCCACCCTAAAGGGTAAATACACTCTTAAGAAAATAGACAATTCAAATTACTATCAACACTAGATGTGTGCTTAAACATTTATCCATCTTTAAAATGATCTACCGATCGTGAAGCTGCAAATTTCGATCAACAATATTTGGATCTCTCTTTTATGAATTTTGTCCCGTCCTTTGAATTCGTTTAATCCGCGGAAGTCCTGTAATATTTTGAGCATTAAGAAACATGTCAGTAAATTTTGGGTTGATCTTCAACCTGATCACTGATCGTAGATTATTATAAAATTTGGTTAGCCTCTCCAAATCTGGAATTGTAAGTGTTGTCAGTTCAAAGACCTCTAATAGTGATACATAATTTAATTATAAAAAAAAAAACAATAAAACCAAAATCTCCCCCAGTGCAAACACTTTTTTAATATAAAAATGTAAATTTCTTGCCAAGAGAAAACCCTATACAACCCAACTACTGCTTTCTCTATTAGTACAAATGAAAGAAAAAATAAATAAAAATTAATAACTACCTACCTAGTCAATCTATCTGTCTTTCTTAATCTATTCGCTTCGAGCACTTAATCCAACCATATTTACAAAGATGGCCAGGGCCACACATAATATACCTATTACACTGCAAATTAAAATGCGGAAATAACTTTCTTTTGTTTATTTGTGATCAGAAAAAAGTAACCTAAGAAATCAATGACTGAGTTGAGTAGGTCGTCAGCACCTTTTTTTTTATACATACATACATACAAATTATTCTATATTATGGAAATGTTACTAATGATCTTAAAAACGCTTAAATTTGGTTACTGCATGTATGCTGAGAGTAACATAAAAGGTAATAGATACCTACTGGCTGATGTGTCATTATGTGATGTGATTGTGTGCTTGAAGTACGATGAGTGTACGAATATATTTTTCACTTTGTGGATTTGTTTATCTGTCTGTATCTAATATCTGTGCCCCATAAACTATTTTTCCGCAAATACCACATTTTATGATGTACAAATTGTACTGAAAAGAGTATAGTCAGTGAATGGGGTAATGATGACACATACTTCCTGCAAGATCACTGATCTTTAAATTTGAAGAATTATTAGTATAGACGTGGAACTTGAGGCGAGTTCTAAACTTTTTTATAGAAAATTCTGATGTCGCAATATCTGTTTGTTTGATATTCCAAATAGGACCCAATGAACTATTGATGGCGGAAGTTCTCCTGCGCGATCACTGATGCTTAATTTTAGTAATCGTAAAATTCAATGGAAGTACCTTCAGCAATTTTTGCACAGTATTGTGTGATGACATTTGATTTTCTGATATTTCAAATATGACCCATGATCATCCCTGAAGATCACTGATATATTTTTGTTAAGATTCACATGATGTATTTTCCTAGAATATTTTAACAGTCAGTACTTTCATTTGTTAACATTTAGAGATCAGTGATCAAGCTGAAAATATTTACCATCAGTTGTCAATCTGCTTGCTCAATGGACTGTCTATGACAATTATTTTCTGGTTGATCATTGATCTTTAGTCGGCTCTCACCTTGAGGCAACATTCAATTCAGCAACTGGCAATAGGAAACACGCAATATTATCGCTCACAATTATTTTACTTTGAATTAAATTAGAGGTCTCACATCAAAGCAACTAAATATCACTCGAACGAAAAATGTTGCTAGTTGCTTATTGCTTGTTGCCTCAATGTGAGAGCCGCCTTACTTATTAAAAAATTTGAGAGTTGGAAACTAAAGTGACTTCTATATTTGTCTACATATTACTTGCTTAATGAATATGTCATTTAGGCCTCATGATCGCACTGAAGATCACTGATCAATATTTTGCAGGATTTACCTATGAACGTATTTACACCTTTAAAAGTTTCTGTCAGTTAAGTTAAGAAGAACTGACTTACCATATCAATGGACTATTTATGGTAAATATTTTCTGCATGATCACCGATCTTAAAATTTTAGTAATTTGATATTTGCCTGCACCATTGCAATTTGACATTATTGTTTGTTAGGTATTTTCAAATCGGCCCCATGATCATTCCTAAAGATCAGTTTGATCAGCATTTTTCAAGATTGACACAGGACGAGCTATGTGGAATTAATTTGATCATCTTAGGCGCCTTAAAAGTGCAGTCAGATAACGCTGGATCAATGCAAATATTTTATGCGTGCGATCTGTGATCCTGATCAGTGATCACTTTTATTTAAATTTAAGAAACTTTGGAATCGGAGTATAAAGTGAATTCTTATTTTGTTGTGATATATGACTTTTTTCGTGAGAAATAGGACCCAAGATTGTCCGTAATCACTGATCAATATTCCCCCTCATAGGATTAAAAACCAGTATCTAAAGTATAATGCATATGTACATCTGAAGATTGGCATTAATTTCGTTCAAGTGCTTCTGCTTTTGCTGCTGATGTTGACTTTTCATGTAGCACAGCTTGAGCTCAAAGACTATAATGCCAGAAGGCGTACTATAAACTAAGTACTGAAAAAGTACCTACAAAAAAATAAAAATAAAAAAAAACCAAATACAGGTAGTGGAACGTAAAAATTCGTTTCGGGCTGTCATGGTCAGTTTTTCGTTCAGCTTCAGGTAGCACACGTATGGAAAATTCACCCCAGATGAGAATATCGTAAAGAAAAAAAAAATGCTCAAATAAAATAGTAATAAATCTTTTTAATTTCTTTTTGTACATTTTTACATTAAAAAAAAAAATAAGAAAAAGACGACGAAAAAAAAATGTTATATGCACTGTATAGTACAGCCGCTCTCATTTAATTGTGTGTACTTTCTTGGGGATTTCTCACGTCCTTTCAATTTAACCCAAATGAATGCAAACACTAGACGAGCAAGCAAACCTGCAACACTTTGGACTTGGAGTATCTATTATCTCTCTCTTTGAATGTTTTATTGCATTTTTGTGTTTGGTTGTGAAAAACCTATACGCGGGTGTGTTACATTTTTTTTTGTTTGAAAATAACCCTCCGTTATATTTTTAAATAGCGCCGCGCCAAACAATTAAAACCAGATACCCGCTTGAATGTAATACATTTTTGAAATAAGTAATAAAACACAGACGCAGAGGATTGTTTCGGTTTTTTTTTTTTGTTTTCCTGTCGAAAAGAAGAAAACCGTGTACAGCACTTGGTAAATAAAATAATTAAGAAGGGAAGAGAAAACAATAATAAATGCAATTATACTGGCAAATAGTCGTAATTAAGCTTCCTAATTTGTGCATACGAATTATTGGCCTGTCAGTCGAGAGGAAGTCGGTAAGAGATACCTAGATCTATGCACAGTTTGAATATGAATTCATAAACTCGAACAATAGTTGACCGATTGGTTTTGTTTCTTGAAAAGATACGTAGGTAGGGCAGGGTAGGGTAGAGACTGTGTCAGTAGATGCTCAATGAGTTGGTGCATGACAATTAATATCAATTACAGTAATGATTAGAGCTAGCTAGAGCATACGAGTTGCGTCTGCGTGATGCATTCATAATTCTTCTGAGCGAAAATATTGATCATTGGTCTGTCAGTCTATGCCCAATTATTTAAATGACAGAGGTGGCTTTACGATTTAAGGTACATTCGCTTGTCAATATTTGCCGAGTGTATTTATTAGTGAATTACTTGAACTTTTTAGATTCAAACAAGGAACCTAGCTATACATATAGGCCTGGTGCGGTAAGTGCATATTTACTTTTTAATTTTGGCGGTAAACATGGGTGAACATTGGGCAATCTGAACTACTGACCAAATCGTCATTTTTTTGAGAGGTATAGTGACATTTTGTCCTCGGCGGTGGACATTATCCTCGTTTATTTAAAAGCCAGTAAATTTCGCCTGTTCATACGTCCCCGTGAAAGCCTTAAGCACACTTGGAATGATGATGTGCCAGTATAGATGTTGAAAATAATGCTGCCCATGTTGACAACTGTTCGAATGAGCTGGTTCCAAACTTCACCAACCTGCCTATCGAAACGCAAAAGACAGAAGTCTGTGCTTTTTATAATTTGAGCGTTTCCTAAAAATATAAGTAGGTACCTATACAAGGTACACACATTTATATGGCGCATACTGCGAGCTGTATTTTTATCTTGCGCCTAAAGGTACACTCGTTTTATAAAAGATTTGTTATTTGTGCAACTGCAATTTGCTGTCAATATTTTGTGATATGGCAGAAGCTCCCCCCCCTGTCAAATATTGCTTCCTGCATCTGAACTGTACAGTGTACATCTTCAATTACAAGGTCTCATTTGAATATTATTTCTGCGTCCAAACACATCATTTATGGTCGTTATGGACTTCAAGCGATGATAGCCAAAAGCAATCCATTTTCCGATCGCTATGGGCCTGGAGTTTTATGAAAGTCCAAATACCCCGCATAACGTATTAAATTTTTAATTTCCTCGACACAGTTTCAGTTGGTCTTTTTATAAAAAGCAAACAAAAGGAAAACAGTTAACAATATTTTTCAAACAACTTTTATTAAATAGATTTTTGTGGCACAAAATATCAGTCAATAGGTTTCGTAAAAGGAAAAGATACAAGGAATGACTTAAGTAAAAACAAATTCTAATAGTTGGTAGGCCTAATTGATCACTTTTTCAACAAATACTTCTTGCTTTGTGTGGCTTCAGTTTCGGAGCAGCTGTTGTTATCGGGTCTAGATGCAGAGATATTGCTTTTAATGGGAAATCTTTTTATTTGGCATCATTTTTATAAAGTTGATCCAAGCGACACCATCTGGCAGTGAGTTGCGTTTAAGTACCATTTAAGCCAGGGGTTTCCAATCTTTTTCATACTGCGACTCCCTAGAGAGGTTTAACTATTTTTGCGAGGCCCTTCTAAAAGCACAGAGATAAGTGCATAGAAGCTGATCTTACTGAAGGGATTCTCAATAAGGACGAGTCGACGACGTTGAAATATCGCCGTCCCATATTTATGGCAATTTAGCGTGTTAACATGCCCACATTCATCTAAAAATGCGCCTCGTCGTTAAAGATGATTTTTCGGCCAAAATTGGGGTTCTCTTCCAAAAGCTTCGAAGCCAAGTCAGTGAACAAACGACTTTGTTCATTAACTTTGAGCTACTGGATTAGTTGGATCGTGTACAGGCGTAAGCCCAAGTCCCGATCCAAAATTCGTCAAGTTGGAATCTGCGAAAGGCCGATTTCTTGTACACGTTGAGGAATTGGCTGCCTCTAATGCTCCCGAAGAATCTGACTGGGAACGACTCGTACCAATTGAAAAGCCCTTATTTAATTTTCAGTGCCAGGCAAATATACGAGTGCCACGAAGCAAGTCTGACTGGAAATGCGGGAAATGGATTTCGCTTCGACCTTGCTCTTGGTATTCGTAAAGAGAAACGTTATGCGTTTCGTTTGTTCAGAGTCTTTACAGCAGTGAAAAAATAAAACTTGCGACACCCTAAGCCCCCATTCACACATATCCGGTAGCCGGCTAACAGGTACCGGCTACCCGGTCGTTGGAAATACATTCCTATGTGCGCGTTCACACCTGGAAACCGAAACCGTTCATAAGAATTTATTCCCAACGACCGGGTGTGAAATGGGCCTTATGATAGCGCCACAACCCACAGGTAGGGATCCCCTGGTTTAAGCTATTGTTCTGTACAGCGGATGTTTTCATAATTTCTTATGGGGATATTCGTAGACATATTTATATTTACTTGTATCATTAAAAACTTGTAATTGTTCGAGCTTATTTCACTCGTTTAACAGCAACTTGTTGTCCTTTCTATCACTGGCTTGAATTTGTGACTTTTTTCGTATCGAAATGAGACACAGCAGCGGATGGCTTTTACAAAAAATGTTTTCAATTGTCTTTACATATTTGGAAAAATGTTGATTCTGTCAGCACCATCTGTACAGCGGATCTTTAATTCTTTCCTAATGGACATATTCATGTACCTCATGTACCAATTTTACAACTTTTTCCTCTGGTTTCACAGTTCGCACTAAAAGGGAGAACCAATAAGTTAACATGGAAGTAATGATTTTTTTTCATCTTAGACAACAACTTATGTCCACACAATCCCATTATGGCCAAGTGTTACTAAAATTTTTGCAAGCTGCTGAGTAGTTGCGACAAAGCTTCGACAATTTGTTTTTATTTTTTTACAGCTTCTGCAAAAGTAATTTGCGAAAATTCTTACCCTTGCGGCATGCTTACCTATCAGGCAGTGTTCAGTAATGACACCTATTCAATTTCTTAGAGCGTTTCAAATCCAGCTTAGGCCAAATTTGTTTTGTCGCTAGACAAGTGGTTAAACTTGTCCACCTAAGATTTGTACTCTCGATAGCATTCAGCTTCAATTTTTGTTTACGAGAGGCGATTGGTATTCCTAGGGTGCCTTTATCTGGCAGAATGGGTTGAGTTGTTCCTATTTTAGCGAGTTCATCGGCCCTACAGTTCCCTGGAATGTCCCTATGCCCCAGGCACCCAAATTAGGTGAATGTTGAACTGTTCGGCCATCTCCCTAAGAGACGATCGGCAGTCGAGGGCTACAAGAGAAGTTATAGAGATCGAATCCAAAGATTTGATGGCTGCTTGGCTGTCCGAAAATATGCAGATATCCTTGGCGGATATGACATTTTTCTTTAGCCAAGATAAGACTTCTTTAATCGCCATTATTTCCGCCTGGAACACGCTACAGTAATTTGGTAGACGGAAGGAGAGCTTAAGATTAAGACTTTCAGAGAAGACACCCCCACCAACTCCGCTTTTTGTTTTTGAACCGTCAGTGTAGAAGTGAACTGATTCATCTTCCGGGAAAGTATCCTCATCCCAGGTTGCTCTGGAGGGGATAGTGACGAGAAAGTTTTTGTCAGAATCTAGAGATGGGCTGGTGTAGTCAGTGTTTTTGATTGATATCTCGAAATTCTTCAGAATAGAGGCGTGGCCTTGACCACTGTGAGATAGTTTTAAGGCGAATGGTTGCACTCGCTGCCATTTGCTTGCTAAATATATCAAGGGGTAATAGATGAAACAATATCTCTAGTGCCGCAGAGGGAGTTGTGCGTGGTGCACCGCTTATGCACATGCAAGCTGTGCGCTGGACATTGCTTAGTTGGTCGCGGTTAATGGCCTTCTACGCTGTGGATTTAAGTGTCACAGAAAACAGCTGTTCGTTGAAAATAAATTCCTTTAAAAATTCATTCACGCGAAAAAGTGTTATATTTTTGACGCACTTTCTTTTTTCCTTGTCTGCCATTCCTTGATCTCAAATTTATCACTTTCAAAGGATTCCTCATCGAGCTAGGGATATTCATTAAAAACCCTTTTCCTTATTTACTTTTTCGCAATACAAAAACACAACCAGAAAGAAAAACCATTAATGGGCGCGCTAAATTGTGACAGATACATGCAGTACAGTGTGAAATGAAAATTTGATTTAGCTCAGCTAAATTTTGGGGAGAATTTTGTATGGGAGCTAAAATTTAGCTCGAGCAGCGTACTAAGCTTTACATACAAATATATTAAGTTTTAAGTAAGCTGTATTGAAACGTAAAACTTCAATGTCATTAATTTGACACATAAAAAATACGGTCATTCTCCAACGTTATTTAACTTTCTGTATTAATGTTGATCCCCCAACATTTTATGAAAATGTTTGAAATTTATTTTCAAATCGCTTTTCAGTACCTACCTACCGCGCTGGATACATTTGTTACCCGATAAACTGCATTCAGCGTCATTCACTTGCACCATGGCGGGTACACAGAGGTAACATTCAACATCAACATGTAATAATTCATTTACAGCAAACAAACCGTCAGAAACCATATTTATGTACAAGTCAAATTTTAGCACTTTTAAAAAACCCCCCCTTCCACTTTGGCCTTCGTGACAATTTTCGCCCGCTTAGTAGTTCATGTATATCCATCCATCTATTAGGTTTTAACATAACTCAATCTAAAATATACGACCTACACTAGAGCCATGATACCAACCCACTTGACAAAAAAAAACTGCATGTCAACCTAATTACTCCAATTAAAGACATCGTCCATGCTATAGAGGAAATCGAGTTGTTGTGGAATTAAAATTAACCACGGCACAGGAAATAAATACTCTCCCATGGCATGTGACCATACCAAAACGATATACAGTTACACACTTTGTCACCCACCGACCGAGATGACCCCAAAGGTAAATCACATCAATATAGGTACACTCCTTGGCCAGGACAGGACACACATACACAGTATCTACACATATAGCCTTCCCGGTAACATATCGCACAAAAGAAATCGCCGTTTTGTTTTCTGTGATTTTGGGCTTTCTTGCGGCTTCCGATATTCCCTCCCTCAGCCATCTAACCTTATCGGAGAACCAACAGCAACGTCACACACCGAAAATAGAAGGGGCGGAGGTAAAGGCAAGAAATTAATTTACGCCATCGTCCCGGTAATAAATACCGACATCGTTAAATGCCAATGTCGAGTTGACCGCGCCGGCCGCGACCAGCGACAGTCTGATGGCTGCTTAAAAGGTGGTGGTATAGTTACATCGTACCTTGCCCTCGTCCTGTTTTTTTTTTTTTTCTCCTTTTAACAGAGGGGGGTTGGAGGGTAAAGTAAAAATGGTAATTGGTAACCATTAATTACAAGCAATGACACACCTTTGAGTGAATAACAACTGTAAATGAGAGGTAATAAAAAATATTCAAGCATTCGTCCTTTTTGTTAGCTACAAAACGGATTTGACTGCTTGATTACTGTGTTTAGAATTCGTAAGAAAAAAAAAATTGGAATTTTTACTTTCCCAATACACACACAACTTTGCTGTATGGATGGGGGTGGTGGGTATTGAAATTAAGTGCGATAGGCGTTACATTAATTGTCGTTTGTCCTTCAGGGCCAACACAATAAGCACCCCAGAGTTCATGTGTGTGTAAAGGACGACTTAGGTTCTGTTCACAATAATTGTTAATTTCATTATGAATTCATAAATAATTTTTCTTTTGATGTAATTGCCAACGCGCGGCTATTACAATTATTACTTGTATCTAAAGTTTCAAAACGGAATGGGTGGTGGTAGGCACTATACACAGTATACACCTGCCCATGGCTACTAACTCATAGGTATAGTTGTAATTGTTATGCCCATTGAACATGCAATACAACACTGGTCTGGTCGGAGAGTAGGTATAATTTCAGCAATTTGGTTATACGTTAACGGGTAATAAGAATTTTGTTCCTGGAATTGTTATTAGTCGATGACTGTTGACGTCGTCGTCAATGATAGGTCGAGGTGGTTGTTTAGCGTTTTTGTTTTTCTCTTTTTTTATGCTTTGTTATTGCGAATAAATTTATATAATTTTCCTTTTTCTTTGCAGATATACACATAAACGTTCTACCATTTGACGATAAATAGACATCGTTTTAAAAAAGTAAGTAGAGGGAATATGGGCTGGGTACCTTAGCTGGTTTATTTTGATTAGAAAATGAACTAAAACTTTAGGGTTCGTTGTTAAAAAATAGTTAGACGCACCAAAGTACAAACAACAGCGCCACCTATCGAAGAACCCGCACTTTATTCAAATTTAGCATTTGAGATGAATGAATGTAAAACATTTTGTCACAGTTTTACAATCAAGCTAATAATATGCTGCGAAATTGGGCTATAAAAAGCTTAAAGACAATATTCTTAAGCAGTAAACACAGAATAGTTTCGTTCGTTTTTTTTTTTTTTTTCAAAGACATTAGATCTTTCAAACAATGAAGGAACATTCGCTTCACACTCTGAAGCTCTTTAGAAAGTGCTAAAAAAATAAAAATATGTCGGTAAATATTTTGGGGCAAAAAGTCTGCAATGTTAGATCTAAGAATCACATTTGTTTGGTTAAGTTTTCTTAAAAGGAGTCCTCGCTTGAATATCCCACACTTTCTTTGACTGGGCAGTGGCCTTCTTTTTTTTGTGTTGGGAATTCGCTGAAAGGAAAAATCATCGAAAGATATTGCAGATTAGTGTTGGGACTTGACAGTAGGCAAAAGGTGGTATATTGAGAAACTAAAAAGTGGTAGAAAGTGGTAGGTTTTTTAAACATACCATAAATGCTGCAAAAATTAAATACCGCTCTTTTCTTCCGCTAAAAGTGACACCCTCCCACGCTTCTTCAGAGTCATCAAATCAACTTGAGCAACTAGAAAAAAAATGGCAAAAACGAGCAATTTTCAAAAATTAGCTTGCAACAAAATTAAGAAGTGAGTTTGGATTCTCATCGAGGTATAGGTTTTCAAACTAATAAGTGGATACAAGTCGGCATTTTCAAAGGTTCCATCTTTCGGACATGCCAATTTATATTTGTTTATCTTTATGTGCGCTTTCCGAGTTTCGATTTTAAAAAAGACTGTCGGGATCGTCAGGCAATCTAAGGTATTGGTCAGGGACAGTTCCTGTGAAAATTGGACAACGGGGCCTGGCGCCTCTCATACAAAAAACATTTTTTATGGGGTCAAACTCAATGACGTTATAACTCGATAAGCGCTGGGCCGATTTTCATGATTTCTATACAGTCGGGAAGTTCCTAAAATAAGTCGGCATTTCAATGAAAGTCACACCCACACGGCTCAAACCTTCGCTACGCCCCTGAGTTCATATACCAACATGTTCCTAAAAATGTTTCAACCACTCGGTTTCTATGCGTGCATGATGGAAAATAAGTCTTATAGTGTGTGGGTATTTGTTACCATTTGCGTTATTGTTCCATTTTCTTTTCAATCTGAAAAAGTCGTAGATTTTGATTTGAGGGTGGTAGAATTTTGGGTTGACCAAAAAGTGGTAGAAATACCACTTAAGTGGTAGAAGTCCCATCACTGTTGCAGATCTATTAGGCGAGGGATGCTTCTGCAATAGGACTTTTACCCGATCTGAAAAAAACTCTCGAGGGGACTAACTTTCGTCATCCTGATTTAGATTGCACCTAGCCGTTCGATTAATCGGCAATTTAATGTTGACTCATTTTAAAAAATTGAGAAGCTAAATCCGCAATTTGTCGGGTTTCTTTACTGTTTTGATTTAAAATATTGCCAACTTTCTTGGTCTTAGCTAGCTGTTATAGAAAAAAAAGGTTTCACTCGCCTTAATCTTCTGATTACATCGGCAGTATTTAAAAGTTCTGTTATTTCTAAGTTAACATGGTTAAAAAGTATACTTCTGGTGCCCTTGGGCAACTTTTTTAACTTCTTCTTTTTAGATCTCTACCATGCCCGCGGCTTCGCCCACCGGTTTCATTGTTTTTTAATAAAATTGAAATTTATATGTTTTCCTCTTTTTAAAGCTTACACAATTATTTATCGCAATGCCTTTTTGTGAACTATACATGAGTAGACCGCAAGTACCTACTCCAATCTATAAAACATGGCTGTCGGAGGTCAACACCGGCAATGGCCGAATAGTTCCAGAGATAGCCCCCAACTTTGTACTTTCCATACCGGCAGATCTCAAATATATGTAGATAATGTGCATACCTACTTATGCATCATAAACTCCTTATAGCTACATAGTTTGTTTTATGCATATCCATTCCCTTTGTCAAATTTAACTACGCCATTCATGAGCTTGTACAAAGTGCATTCTGAAAGCCCGTCGTGCGAGTAATAATTATTCTATTTTTAGAACGCAATTTATAACTACCCCTAAGCACAACTGCATTTGAGAAACCAATTTCATTCGCACTTGACCAAATAAGATCTATATTAAATTTATTATATCTCCCCCTCTGGATGGACCAGAAAGATGAATGTTAGCTCAAAATACTCGGCGAGGTACAGGCTAATAGAGAGCATATCTTGAGTTGACCTACAAGATTTATGAGTATAATGGCAAGTAAATCGTAGTAAGATCCAAATAGAAAAGTGTGCATCCCCTTTTTTCAACCCTTATAGCACGAATTTTAAAAAACCATGAATGAGGCGTGCAATAATTTTGACTTATCTATGAATATACAAACTTTCAAGTTCATATGGCTAACGGCTAGTGAGACCCCTCTTACTCCCCGCGACCCCCTAATTTGGCCAGATCTATAAATCAGAAAAAAAAATCTAGAAAATCGAACGAATGGTTCTCGAGTTATGGAGGGGCGAAAAGACGGACGTTATCCTTACATATAATAAAACTGTAGGCATTTTCTTTGTCAGCTAAAAACTCGAAAACTACTGGACAGATTTCGATGAAACTTTTTTTAAATGTTCCATAAGACTGTGAGACTGCTATAGGCTATATCGTTTATAGCCACGTCCTTAGGAACAGTTTTTAGCCAAAATGTATTTTTTGAAGTGAAAATATATACATACACATATACCTTGCTACGAATGGATGTTTATACTTTTGCGATCGTCAAACAAACACATTCGATAAGGGTTGATTTGTTTTCGCAGTGAGTGCTATGGTCAGTTGTATATTATGTAGGTATGTATATTATGATTGTATGTCCGATGAAGGATGGGGATGGGGTGAGTCGTGCGTGCTGCAGAATGGCATGGGGTATATTAATAATCTTCATAAGAGAAGAGACGTATAATACAAAACAGGTTTCATTTCAGAATTTCATTCGATATGTGGTATGGTAATTGTGTTGGGTTGGGGTAGGTAGTTGTTTGGATTCTATAGGAAGAGGGAAGCAAAGGAAAGGAAAGGAAATGCAGTATATTAAACAAGTAGCAAGATCAATGAGAGGGAGGGCGATGCAGAGGGTGCACATTATATATCCAATGCATTACATCCAATATCGCATATCGCCACGCAACGCAGTAGGAATTTTATTCTGATATGACGTAACAGGGTAGGGTTGGGGCAGTTGTTTGGATTCCATAGTTCTACTTTGGGGTTGTTGTCGCACATCGAAAGCAATTTTTCTTGAACAGATAGGTACTGTGTATGAGTGACTTACTTCTGTCCAGCCAGTTTGTGAAATATACATATACGAGCGGGCAAGGCGAGCACGGGTCCAGCTAGTATTTTATAAAGTAGTAAGGATGTAGATCAGCGTTGCGTATGTACCAAGGTGCATTAACTATAATGTTCATTAGTACTTTATTTTGGAAAACTTGATTTTTTTTTCCAAATTTGTTTGGCATGTGCAATGTGCATACCCACAACTGGGGCCCGTAGTTCCATACTGGTTTTAGAACTTGCTTGTATTGCAATAACTTTTTGTAATTGAATAGAGATGGATATCTCCCAAGCCAATACATTTTACTGTATCGCAGGTTCAACTCATCGCAGGTTCAACTCATCTCTTTTTTTTTCTTTACATGAGCTTTACAACCCAGTTTAACGTCTAGAGTCATGCTTAGACATTTGGCAGTATTTGAATAGATTCCTTGGTAGTTACTTTTTCGAGAATCTATAAGAATTTTCCGACAGGTCTGTCCGTAAATGACCCAAATAAATTTCTAAAAACCTTGGGATGGCTTACCAATCCGTAGGTTTATCATCGGTTTCCATAGTGTGGGAGTTAAATAAGCCCCTCGGATCCACATTGATTTAAAATTGGCACGAACAGGTATCTCCTGTCTTGCCAAACCGCTATAACCTAACCTAACCTAAACTAAGCTAACATTTGGTTTAATTTTTATTTTCGAAGCGAATGGAAGGGACCTTAATTCTTTTCCGAATCCGAGCGGCAATATCTACACTCGAATGTTTGTCAAAAATTTTTGCGAACTGGCGGCGCAGATAAAAAAAAACTTAGCATACAATTTGTTATTTTCCAGGGATCAAACCTGTGACGAAGCCACTGCGTATATTGGTATAAAAATTAAATAAAACAAAGCATAAGTTATTACAAGGTGATATTTTTTAATTATTACTCTATCAACAGCAACAATTAAAAATAATGTTATTTTAAAGGTTTCTACGCATGGCATAACTTATCAATCAAAATTGTAATCGATAGAAAATTGTTTTAAAAAATTAATGTCAGCTTGTAACGGCATGAACTTTTTGTATATAAGCCGTCCATTTGAGGGAATCTATAGTCAGTCTAAAAGGCAAATTCAAAATGAATTCTTCTCAATCATTTGTACTATTCCTCATCTTGGGAATGATCCTTTTCGCAGTAAGTTGTAGATGTCAATAGTTGAGGTTGGTTTGCTTAAATTTTAATGTAATTTTAAATTTTAGCACTTTGCTTCAGCAGCCGAATTTGCTATTGAGGTGCCTGGTATAGATTTTTCAGCAGCAACGGTTGTTTTCGATGTACTAGGATTGGCAACTGTCAAAGCAGAAGTATAAAAAGAGGAGAGAAATTCCAATTTCCTTGCCTATAGACTGAATATTAATTTTTGTTTAAAAAAATAAATTTTGTCAAGATGGAAATTTATTTATTGTGTTTAGTTTATTTTCACTTGCATTTGTGTTCTAATCATTAGTTCATTCTGAGTGGTTCGCCAACGAAGAACGTCGACAAATACATTGTGTGATTGGAGTAGGTAAGGTTATGCGACTATTTAATCGAATAAAAAATGTGAATGAGATCACATTACACACAGCACTAAGTGGATCGCCAGCGATTCTCGGATGAATTTATTGCGCACAAGAAATATTGTCGCTTTAGAGTTTGAAGCGAACGCAATGCGAATCTAAGGCCCGAAAGACATTGCAATGTGTGTGTTTCATTTTTTGCGACTAAGCATCTCGCGATTGAAATCGCATGTGTGTTTCGGCCCTAATAGTGATTCATCGCAGTTCGGCAAGTATGATATAAGTGAAAGAGATAAGTCTCAAGAACCACCCGGAACTAATGACTCTGCTCTCATCTCATCTTAAAAACATTATGCTTCGACAAACGGTTCTCCACGGAGATCCCAGAGGCAGGGGCAAGCAACTGCCCACCAAACTGGCAAAGCGGCCTACAGTGGCATACGGATGGTTCCAAATTGAATGTGGGGTGGGAACTGGTATTCATGGGCCAAACCGAAATACATATCTCAATGCCTATGGGGAAAACCATTATTGTTTTTCAGGCAGAGCTCCAAGCCATCAAAGAATGCGCAAACATTATCTACAATTCAGGTATATTAAAGGCGCTAACATCCATATATTCGCAGACAGTCAATCAGCTACAAAAGCCCTTAGCTCATATATTATTGGCTCCAAATCAGTGCTACACTGCTTCAACACCCTCCAAACACTTTGTACCTGAAAAAAAAACCAGTTTATGGTGGGTTTCTGGCCATGAGGGGATTGTAGGAATTGAAAATGCAGTTGAACTAGTCAGAAAAAGCTCGGAATCTCCTTTTATAGGACCAGAACCGTTTTGTTCAATCCCCAAATCAGCTATAAACTCGGCCATAAAAAGCTGGAGAACGCAATAAATGCATTTCACATCGGGATAACATCCCTTGTCTTAGACAAGCCAAAAAAAGCTATTCAACCTTTTAAAAAAGATGCCAAAAAGATCCTTAACCTACGGAGGTATGATATCAAACATTTAGTAAGCTACCTAAGGTCCCCACGGTTTGCGATATCACCTAAAGAATATACAATTAGTCGACTCACCGGTAGCTATACATTAGGAAGCTCCCTAAATTAAATTCTAACGCTTCAAGCACAAAAGATCTTACAGGTCAATCAAAGTGATTATAGTGATTCATCCTTCTGAACAGTTTTTAATCCAATTATCATTTACAGTCCTTCCGGTAGAATATGCCAGTCTTTCTTTTGACAGATGTGAATACTTACTGCCTACATGTACCTAGAGTTAGGCAAGTTTTTTCACCCGAAGAACTAGATGTAGTAGTGCATTCTGTCATTCCAATTTTCCAAGACCTTGTTGATGGTTTCGGGCTGTAGCTCACGGATGGCATGGATGATATTGGCCTTAAGTGCTTGAATCGTTTCCGGATTGTTGGCATAACATCGGTCCTTTACGGTTCCCCACAAAAAAAAATCCAAAGGGGTTAAATCGCAGCTCCGAGGCGGCCAATTGACATTGCCAAGACGGCTGATGACACGATTTGTGAATTTGGTGCGCAAAAAATTGATTGTGGAAAGGGCTCTGAGACATGGCGCGCCATTCTACATGAACCAGAGGTGGTCCAAATCCATGTCTTCAATTTAAGTAAAAAAAAAAAGTCGGTTAACAAGGCTCTGTAACGTCCACAATCCGAAGTGCGAAGTTTTGTCCACTAGCAAACCAGTCTCATGAACTTTTTGCACAAACTTGCGTACAGCAGGTGACAGCAGTTGGTGCTTCATTTCGGCCAAAACTTCTTTTCAAAAAACGCACTGTTTGGGCTACACAGCACTCACTTTGGAAATAAATTTTCAAAATTTCCCAACGTTTTTCAAGCGTAAAGCGACTCATTTCGTCCTGCGGAGGTATAATACTGACTTTATGTCAAGATTTTGAGCGGGAAACAGCTGTCACTGTCAAAATAACCTTTGATTTAAAAAGAAACCACTAGATGGCCCACCCTTTATACATATGATTCAAGGATAATCGCACAGTAGCATAGCTAATTCTGAGTCGAGGAGTTCTTGAGTTGATTTGTCGACTACCCCTCCATAAAATTTAACTGAAAAATATGTTTATGTGACCACTCTAGCCCTCTAATACAGCAAGTGCACCGTTGATTTTTGTATTCCAGTACAATCTTCATTACGATCTCCGCGAATTGCGAATGATTTTGTGTCAAATTTCACTGTCGCTGCTGACGTTGATGGTCCCGTAGGATTTTAGATAAGCGTAGTCCCTACCTGATTAAACTTTCAAACAAATTACCAGATAATTTGCGTACTCGGTGCATAACTTATTCGTTGAGTACAAAATTATTGTTTGGTGTTTCTGTACTATTATTGTGCACTTATACACCATTAAAGCCCAGAAATTATAAAAAATGCGTTATAGCTGTCAAAGTTGCTGTTGATGTTGCTGTGACAACCATATCTTGTTATAAGAATATTCACTGAAGCAGAAGTTTGCTCTCATTCTTCTGCGACAGTATACACAAATGTGACGTAACTGTTAAGTAACTTTTTGGTAACATTTACGAAGTGCTTAATAATAGTGCGAAGTTATTTATGATTCTTTTTTTTTGTAATAAATAAGACCTGAAAATCACGACTAAACAGTTGAACATTCTTCACAAAAAAATCATCGCCAAATCTAGTACATTTTCCAGTGCAAAAACCCATTTCTTTTAACTGATGTCGTCGTTATTGGCTGTGTTATTTCTTTCGTCTATAAAGCAATTCTAACTACCAAATTATTATTCCCATGTGGATAGTGGTGTATGTTAGAGGGAAATAGTGATACTAAAAGCATTTACTGTGTAATTGCTTTGTTGTTCGTGGGTGTCTTCCTCGCTTTGAAAGTTTGTTCAATAATAATTATCCTTAGAAAAAAAAACATTTGAATGTAATGAAATAGTTTGGTAATAAATTTCAACATGTGAATACATTTGAATAAAATTCCGATGTATTCTCTGTGTAATTATGATTACAGCGCGTATATAGCGTACCCAATCTATGGAATCTTTAAAGCCTTAAAAACCCTAAATCATGTGATTATAGACCGCTGTAAAATTTATTACAACATTTTGTTTCCCCTTTCGTATTGTTTAAAAACACATTAATCGAAGAAGATTTCTCTGAAATAGAATTGGACACATCTACTCGTATGGATAGGTAGAGGGAATAAAAATCGTATTACAACATAAGATACTTTTTTTATGAAATCCGACTACAAAGGCGAATGAAGAAAATACAAATCCATAGGAGGTCTATGGGTGGCATTTTGAATTATTGTTTTACTACTTGTGTACCCAAAGAGATTTGGGACACATTAGGACAGAGGGTCAATGAGAGAATAACACAACGGCAATCCGACATGAGTTCACTTGCGACAACAATGTATCTTTTGGATGCATATACGACATAAGACCCATTCAAAAGCTGCGCGGCAACTACTCTTTGATTATTATTATTGAAGCCAAGCAAAAGAACTAAGCTCGACAAGTAGGTATACCTATTATAGTGCTGTGACTTATGTATGTATCTAATGCCGATCCGCGAAGAAGGGGTTGCTTATGAGGAATATTATTAGGCATTCAACTTATGACCGGCATTCTTCTGTTGGAATGGCATAAACATAAATTCAATGGAAGTACAAAATTATAAAGTGATGCCAAAATTAATACCCCCAAGGCGGACGACACGGTGACGATTTGTTTATTCGTCGTGGCTCTTGTTTTGTCTGCAACATTTTTATGTGTGCCTCGGCACTCCAATGATACAATTTAATTTTTATGAATCATTTTATGTTTCAGTTAAGACCTTAGATGACATTAGTCTACAAAGTTAGAAGGAATTCAGTGGTTGAGATATATTTAGATATAGAATGTGAGGAGATAACAACGATTAGATTGACATTAGCTTGTGCGAAGATTGTTTTTCTCATCTCATTTTGTTTTGGTCATTATCAGTTATCAGCTTGGCCCTATTTTTAGGCTTTTTGTAGTGTCGATAGAGCCGAATGATAAAGGCGAGTGACTGGCGATAGCATACCGCGGCATGATTGGACCGATTATCTATACTTTGTATAGGTACACACGCTCGCTGATGGGCTTTTCTCACATCTGGACATCCTTTGTCAGTCATAATAATGAGAATGGTATTATTTTATGACCCTTTAACTACGATCATTGGTTGCTTATAATGTTGCACAAATATTTTTATTCCTGGTGTTTCCTTGAATCTTTCCTTCTCTGTCGGAAATAGACAGCTCTCGATGAACAAACGTCACAAAAAAACGTCTATTCCGTGCCATCGAATAGGCGATCATTCCCACAACCAACATCAACAATGGGGTAAAAGGGTGTTCACCGCAACATGCATGACACTGTAAAAAAAATTTCAGTGACACACGTGGGATGCTGTCAATCTGTGACATGCTGTCGCAAAAAGTCAGTCATTCAATCAAAACAGTATTGACAAAGCGGTAGCACAATCATTCGAATCAGTCACTTGGTCGTGATAGTCAAAGCGTGCCCTTTACCGACGATCACGCAAAGAATGACTACTTTTAATAGAACTTCGGAGTTCATAGTGTCACGTCAGCATGTCACGGAATGACAATATTCGCTTTACTACTAAATAAATAAATAAACAGGTGGCGCAACAGGCAGGTAGACACCCAAGGCCTAGCTTCTCGCAACCATTCTTTTGTGTGAGTTTCTATTTTTGGACGAATGGAAGGGACCTACAATTTTATGTCGAGTCCGAACGGCTGAATTGAGAAGCTTTTTCATGACAGTTTTACTCTCGGATGTTTGTCAGACGTTCGCGAAAGGTGGCGCAGTAGAAAAAACTTTTTAAGATCTAATTTGTGTTTTTCCGGGGATCGACCCTGGGATTTCTCGCACACTAACCACTGCGCTACTGCGCCCACTGATCAGTACTACTGATCTGTAAAAATAATAAATATATGAAGGTAAACATCAAACGTTCTTTGTAATTTTTGTAGGTAATTATAGCATAGGTACCAATTTAGATCTTGTCAACCGTTGATCGAGTAAATATTAAAAACTAAGTAGCAACCCATCTCGATCAATGTTGCGTTGATATATTTTCTTACCAATATGTGGGGGTATAGGTAGACATGCGATATTAATTTTGTTCACTTTTTTAGTACCTATCTTTTTAGACCGTTGTCCGTTGGTAAGCAACTATTCAGCCAGTTCTTTCTTCGATTTTCCTGATCAAATAACAATTTAAGGAAAAAAGATGATTACTCATTTTTTTTAGATCAAATTCACGTATGGTCTTACCATCTTACCATTAACCACCATTTATCGACAACAATTTTTGTTACTTTATCGATTTCAATATGCGTCTATATCAACCGATCGTAGATCAAGACACCTTATCAGTCGTTCCTACTTTGACCCAAATCCTCCGCATACAGATTTATGATCGTAAAATTATTAAGTTGTTTCCAAAAGTCTGCGGAAATGTTATGTTATATTCATTCTATATTTTATAGATCACATTACACGATCACTGATCGATTATCAGTTCACCATGACTTTACTGAGAAAAAATATTTCGAAAAGGTCACGGTAATCACTAGCAAGTACTCGACACGATCACATCTGTCTGGCCGATAGTTCAGGATTCATTTAAACTCTTTATTGTGCTACAATACAGTTCTTCTATGTCTCAACCTCAACCTACAAGCCTCTCCAATTGCAGACATCATGCTGGTGGAAAAGCCCTTCTAATTTTGTACGCCACTTTATGGAAAGTTGTCCACTAGTCGAGTCTTAGATTGTGTACCGTCAAATGATTTTGTCAGGCGTTTTTGCTTCAGCAGAATTTTTTGACAGACAAGTTGTTGCATTGCTTTGAATCATGGTTCTCTGTGAATGTCAATTTTTCGTAGTATTTCATCTTGCCGATCAGAATTAACGTTTTTTAACGAGATACTTTGCTGATCGCAAAGT
This sequence comes from Cheilosia soror, assembly GCA_949372485.1. Lineage (NCBI taxonomy): Eukaryota > Metazoa > Arthropoda > Insecta > Diptera > Syrphidae > Cheilosia > Cheilosia soror. The sequence continues at coordinate 127,262,354 of OX443561.1, forward strand.
AATTTAATTTTTTCGCTCAATTGTCAGTGATTGCCGGTATAACTGCCGAACTGGATCGATTGAAAGACTTTTATCGAATCGCCGCATCTGTGAACGAATTTTGTCACATATTGCTCGTTCACGGATTGAACGATTCGACACCTGGGGCCCTTCTCTGTATTTCGTTCCGAAAGTAAAAATTTTCCGAAACGGAATATTTGGTACTGTCTATTTGGAAAGCGGAATGAAATCTCCAAATGTCAAAGGTATTGATATAAGGAAAATCGAAAGTATTACAGAGTACGAATTTAAAAGCGGAACGAAAGTCACTTTTGAAGAGTATTGACTTAGGGCTGGGGCCCCTGATTGTTAATACCTGTACGCCAATGGAAATTTTATTAAAGGTCACTGATTAATCAGTAACCTCCTCACGCTATAAAAGAGATTCACCTCAATGTGTTAGACCATTTCGTCAGCCCACCCCCTCAGAGTTTGCAATTTCCGCCCGTAGTACCGCCGATGACTGTACACATAACCACTACAACTATATAAGGATTGTAGATACAATTAATATGAAGCAACCTCCGTGTACTTTTCAATAGTTTCGGCTGGATTGGATACACTCGACAATCTTCCGGAATGATTTCTACGGCCCTCCAAACTTACACACATACATACATACATAGTCTAGTTCTAGTACAAGTAGTTTTGTGTACCTACACTGTAAACATTTCGCCCCCCATTAGAATATGACTTCATTATGAGATTGAGGCTGAGGTATATATCATATCTGAAGAAGATATAGAATAAATTTCGATCGATTCAAACGAGAAGAAGAACAACGACGCGACGGACAACCACCGAAAGCAATAAGCAACATTATTTGCGTTTATTGCTCATTATTGGGAGCGCGTTTGGACTTTTAATGGACCTGCACTTAGATATTCACATCTACAAAACCGACAAACGGACGTACTGTGGATGTACTCGCTGCCATTTGAAATTCGAAAGATAATTTGTGTGCACAGTGGTTCTGTGCTATGGAATGAGGTACACCCATCCAGGGTACATCAGTAGAGGCAGCACCAGATCGTAATGTTTCAATTAAAAGCATTATTATTGTTATTATTGTTTATTTCCTCCAAATTGCTAATTGATTTTGAATATTTAGGTTTGTTGCTCATTATTTTCCTTTTGTCTGTAAGACATTCAAACGGAATGAGCTGTGTAGAGTGTGTGCGAGTATTCATTCCTTTGGCGATATTATAGCATTTGAATTGTTTTTACTTTGTGTTGTAAGTATCTGTGTTTGGTAATTCATAATATAGAAAACCGGAAAATATTAATCAATTTTCAATTGTTTATAGTGCACGAATTAAGCAAAAAAAAAAAAATAGCACGAGAACGACGAAGGGTAGGGTAATCGTAGACAGACTTGGGCTAGTGGGGTAGTAGTCTATAAAAAATATTGATACATTGCGACAATTATTTTTTATTGAACGATAAGTCAAAGCAATGTCTGAAACTGATAGAAAATAAGACTATGGATCTATGTTTTTACGCGTGAATTCGAATCCAGTTTCTGTACCTACATCAGATTGATCAAAAACGTTACCTTCGCCAAATTGCTTTTCAATTCGTTAATTAGCGATAAAGTTCCCTATCTTCGCACGCATCTTCGTACATTCTGACAAAGAAACTCAGCAAGTGCTGCGACTCCGATTTATGTGTAGAACATGAGAAAAAACAAACTGGACGCACGATATCTTATCAATTCTTTTTGTCGTAAAAATCAGCGGTCGTTAATTTTTTTTTTTTATTTTACGATTGACTCTTTACCAATGCGTAGTAAAGAGGTTGAAGTTTATACTATAGGTACAGGGTGATCTTGCAAATAATTGGAAATTATTTAAGAATGAACAAATTACAAATAAATATTATTTTTGTCGTATATTTAAATCCATTTCGTTATCCAACTATTTAAGCCAATGAGGAGACAAATGAAATAGAACTAGATAAATCATATAGTTACATGAGGGTCTTATGTCCAAAACACACGTGCAGAATTCACAGTGCAGCAAGATTAGAATACACATGTTCCTATGTGGTGATACAAATGTAAATTCTGTACCCACCGCAGCACTGCAACATGCCTCTATTTCTAAATCCACTGCATTGCAACGCAGTGAATTGAATTAAATAGACTTGGCAGCATTGAATTTTTAAATTCAGCTACGAGGAAAAGAGACGGAAATTATTCGTACTGCTTGCAGTGAAGCGTTCAGAATTTCTGCACATGTGTTTTGGGCATTAAGGTTTACCGATCTGCAACAACTTCACAGTGATTGCCATTGCTATCGACTTTATCGTATAGAGATCAGGGATGTTAGATTGGTTCTTTCTTTTACCAATCACAGTAGATCGCATAAGGTCATTTTAGGTGATCGTTAATCCTATTACCTTATCAAGCATTCCCACTTTAGCCAAATTCTAATCATACAGTTTTATGATCGGCAAGTTATTTGATTGTTTCGATTAGTTCACGGTAATCGCTTACAAATGTAAGACACAATTATTTGACAAATTTTGTCCAAAAGACGTTTGCTCTTCCTTTGATATCTATTGTTATGAAACATTTCAGAGGTTAAATCTGGAAATCATAGCTCAGGAGGTGAGCACGGTGGGGCTGATTGAAAAGAACTGGTTCTATATTCATGAGTAAATAAGTGAATAATGTGATTCTAGAACTTTTCAAGAAATTCAACATTTTCCAATGATAGGTGTTACTGTGAATGGCCCGCTATTTCGGTAGCTGTCACTTTTGAAGCTTTTATTCTTTGACAAGTAGAAACTCCGCCATTACTAAAAATGGAACGATACACGTTGCAACAACGCATTGAAATTATTAAAATTCACTAAGTACAAAAATGGTGAAAATCTTGCAGTCACAGTTCGCAAAACTAAAGCATTTTTTGGTCGTCGTGAAGCACCTTGTCGGACCGCAATACAGAAATTGGTAGACAAATTCGAGCTGTTGGGACAAGTTAGTGATGTGAAAAATAAAACCCGTGCACGTCGCTCAAGAACAACAGAGAATATTGCTGCTGTAGCCCAAAGTGTTGAAGAAAACCCAGGTTTGTCCATTCCTCGTCGTTCTTTGGAATTGGGCATTCCACAAACGTTATTACACCGTATTTTGCATAAAGACTTGGGATTTAAGCCTTATAAAGTTCAGTTAACACAAGAACTCAAGCCGGCCGATCATCAACAACGTCGCCAACAGATCAGCGTTGATTCAAGACCTCAAAGATAAAATTCGTGAGGCTATCGAGGACATAGGGCAGCCACTTTGCGATTTGGTTATGGAAAATTTCATGAAAAGGATATGCTCCTGTAAGCGTGTAAAGGCCACCACCATTTGGCTGATGTTGTTTTTCATTATTAACGGCATACCTTCCTCTTTATTATGAAATAGACATCCGATCATTTATCTTAAAAAATGGCATTTCGAATATCAAAATAACACCTCTTATTGGAAAACCCTATACTGACAATACGTTTTCGTGGTGAATAAATCAGGCATGTTTGGGCATTGCTGGCATTATCTGCATGAACGAAAACAAAGAGTCTGAGAAGGAGTCTAAGGACTCAACAGTGAGTAAGAACAAAGTGCTTTCATAAATCTGTAGTCACATAATGCAGATTCAGAAATCTTCACTATACTGCAACTCGCTGGAGGTATTCAATCTGTCTGATTGGAGATCCTGTTGCCCAAATGTTAATCGTTGTGCTAGAGTATATTAAGCCATTTATCTTTTTGTTAAAATTCCACTACTAGTGGCTGTTCATCTAGCGTTGATCCTATCACAGCCCGACGTTATGAATGATGACGTTTAAAGGGCCTGAACCTCGACTTTGTCTGATGGCATTTATAAGGTTGACAAAATAGCAGGCAACGATCGTACAGCCATTGCAAAGGTTATACGAATAACTACAAATCATTCTATTTGCCAATGCCGTCATTAAGAATATTCATATTCTCAACGCCAAGGTTTCCAACGCCACTCTTGCCAATTCTGCGCTTCGCACAGAGAGCTTCCAGCAGAGCTCTTAACTTTTGTTCTGCTTATCAATAAACTCGTATTGGTCAGTTAAGAAATTCTTAACCGGTACTTAAAAACGGCCATTTTAAGTTCTCTATTTAAGTTTTAGGGACTCACAATGGTGAAATTTTCCCTATATAGAAGTACGAACTAGAATAAATTCAATTCAAAGGCTAATACCCGAATTCACAGTATTACACTTAAGCGTCGCGTCGGCCGTCGGTCAATTGTGCTAAATAATTATCATAGGCTACATTTTCGGACATATGAAAGTGTTGAAAAGATAAGTTCAACAAATTCGAATTTTTAAACAGAAAAGCTTTCAATCAATTGAAATCCAGTATTTTATTTCCTCTTCAACATTCTAGCAAATCGCAAGCAAAAATAAACGTCAAAAAATTAGCCTGTCGCAACCATTCGTGTGGGTGAGTTTCTATTTTTGGGACGAATAGAAGGGACCTACAATTTTATCCCGACTTCGAACGGCTGAATTAAGAAGCTTTCTCAGGACAGTCATACACTCTCGAATGTTTGTCAGACGTTCGCGAGAGGTGGCGCAGTAGAAAAAACCGTAAGATGTAATTTGTATTTTTCCGGGGATCGAACCTGGGATCCCTCGCACAGCAGTCCAGCACACTAACCACAGCGCTACTACGCTAAGTTGCAAATATTGAACATTTAAGTAGGTATAAATGCAACTTGCATCTTTGACAGGTGGCAAGCTACTCAGCCTGCTGTCAACGATTTGACACGCTCATTTGGATTTTTTCTTCGTCTTACAAGATATATTAAACAATTAAACGATTTTCGCTAAAGTTTGGGAACCTTCCTTAGCGATTCACATTTTTAAAAATCAAATATGTTCTATGTAAAACGAAATTTTTATTTTAAGTGCTGCCAAGTTGTTTGTACCAGTGCAGTGGTGAATATTAAAATGAAACTGTAGGTGGTATATGGATGGGTGACCCTTATCTGTTCGTTTGCACTCAAAATTAGCTTTCAGCTGAGCCTGTATTATAAAATTTAGCATAAAAATTATTATTAGTAAGGCCCAGTCAAAATGTAACGTCAAATGTGATTCGCTGCTGTCACTAGAACTTGTTAAAGTTACACTGTACTATACGTATGCAAATATTCTTGATCAAAAATGAACGCCACTCGTCTTCGAATCACCCTATATCGAATGTACCCACTATAAATCAGTTATTTCTTATAACAACAACAAAAAATAACTACAACGCACTTAAAACCTAAAAGCGAACTATACATCAACTAATAAAAAAAGTCAATTACTCCGAAAGTTTGGTTTTTTCCTGGGTTTTTACATTCTATTTGACACATTTTTTTTTTCTAACAGAAAAATGTAAGATCCGGATTTTCAATTTAAAAACTCAAACGCATAACGGCGAATCATACAACAATACTTACTTATTTCTATTCATTAGCACATTTTATTGTAGTATCCCATACATAGACTAGGTACATGTGTGTATTTTGAGTTTTTTTTTTATTTATTAAACAACCGAAAATGTGCGAATTTATTTGTTTATGTCGGTTTATTTTTGTATTATGCAATGTTCGGTTTATTTTGTTGTTGGTTATGAAATATATTCACCAAAAGTTTCACCACTATTTATTTCACATTGTTTCAATGCAAAATAGAAACTTTAGGTTGGTTTTGTATTTTCATTTACCATACCATAAAGTCATTTATATGTCAAGATTCAAATGTTAAAGGTATAGGCTATCTCATGTTTGAAGTTCGATTTGATTACCTACTTTCAATTCACACGAATTTATTATCTTAGGTGAGTACCTACCTTAGCTAGCTGCTCCTAGCCAATGATTGTAAAGTTAATCCCATAAAAATGTGTCTACATTTGTCATTGGACTAACTATACTTACGAACATGTGTGGTTTTGCCGCGCTTGACATGGTCATAGTGAAGAGACAAATGATTGCGTGTATGATGGAGCTTTCTCCTCGGGGTACAATAATAATCTTTATTTGGTTTCTGTAATTAAATACACACATACCTTCTATACTAGTTATGCAAATTAGATTTTTGAACTCAATTTATTTTTTGAAAAATAAAAAAAAATAGATATTTGTAGTTGCGTTGCGATGTAAAAAAAAAAATATTTAAACGTATTATATTCAAAATGGAAAATGACGTTGACATCCAAATGATTGATGTCAGAAACAATGACATGGAAATCATTTCTTATAAGCTCACATTTATTAACAAAAACTGAAGAAAGGTCGTTAACACTATGGAACTGTCGGCGACTGTGGTTTGTCTGATTGCAAAATTTAATGAATAACGGACGAGAATTAAAAACAAACCACTGCTTTGAGGGAACAAAAAATGTCAATCATAGTTTTGAGGGCAGTTCAGTTCAAAGCGGACCCTGGGATGATTCCAATTTTCTTCCACTACCTACCTACCTTTAAAATATCTATCAATGGTATAAAATTGATCAAATTTATTGATAACTAAACAGCAATTTGAATTGTTAATCGGGATTAAAAAAACAAATGGAAATATGCAATTTGACAAAAAAACTAGCACTTCAAACCCATTTACCATTCACTAACAAATCGTGTTAACTCAACTTGCATGACATCGAAACTGCGTAGGTAAACTGTCAGCAACTTCGAAAATATCCATGTTACTGTCAAATATTTTTCTCTCTGGACAACCATCCCCTAAAAAAATATTGGAATTCATCGGCCCAGAAAACTTTGCGACTTGAAATATTTTTCTTGTTTTGCATTAGTTGTAGATAATGTGAGTCTTTCTCAATCTTTTGAGACAGCATTCAGTATCATTATTACCTTTGCATTTGATCAAGAGAAAATTCAGTTATTCAAGATATTCCACTTAACCTCTGGTAATACTCCATTTGAATCGGGATAAACTTGCCCCCTTCAAGGGGGTCATTCTGAAACACGTTGGAGTATTTTTTTTTACTTTAACGCTGCTCCAAAGCGGGTCATTCACATTAAGAAGGTCGCGCGAACGATTGAAAGTTGAAAGGTCCATTGAAAATCTCTATGTACGGACCCTGCGACACGATCGACAGTCTCTGCGACCACCTCAACTTTAATGACCTGCATAAGTTATTTAGTCTATATTCTTCTTCTTTGTCGAAGGTTGCAATAAGCTTCCCTCAAATGTTTTCCTTCACCAACTTGCTAACTGTTCGTTTAATTTTGACAGAACTTTGCTTCAGCGTACCTATATAAAGTTTAGATAAAAAAGTTTTGAAAAAGACTTCAACTATATTTTGTGTTTTTTTTTTTTCTGCAATGTTCGAGGTTATTAAGTGGTTATGCCTCTTAATGTCTGTCTATTAACCTCTTTTTGTTTGAGGTACCTACAAAGTTTTAAAATTTCTATGTTCCCGGTTTAAAAAAAATACCAAATCGTCAAAACGACATGATTTTTGAGATCTTGGCGGCCATAATAGGCTGCATTAAAAATAATTTAACCCCAATAATTCATAGACAATAGACTCCATCATATTTTTCGCTATTGAAACAGATTCTGCTCAAAAACCCTTAGCTTTATTTATAGCCCTAGATATTTACTTTAAGGGATGAACAGTTTTTATGCTTGGCGTATTTTTTTAGGAAGTGAGTATAACAAAACCAAAAATGAGTATAACAATCTTGCATGTCAAACCAAAAGTAAGTATAACAAAACTTTTGGTTTGGAGTATAAACGTTTTGCATGTACCTTAAAGTAAAAGTGAGCTAGTTATAGATGCTCAAAAAAATACACCTGTTATTAGGTAGACCAATAAATTTTAATCCAAACACTCGTCAAATTGTCTTTTTCCTTCTACTTTCAAGACAGATAATGAGCTATAAGGTAGTCGGTTTGTGTGTTATGATTATGACATTGTTTATGTCATTGCCCCTTGCCCCTTTTTCGGGGGGGTCTTAATTAAAACTAAAATATGACACAAATTGTGCATCAAGTCACAAGATAATAGCTGATTTTGATTGGATTTTGAATTTTGTGTGCTGGACTTCCAGGTTCAACCTCCAAAAAACATACAAATTAGAAAGTTTAGTTTTGACCTGTTCCCATCAAGAAGTTGGAAAAACACCAACGAAACGTCGCGTGGGAAAAAGAATGAAATAGTTTATATTTTGATTCGGAAACCATCGACCAGCAAGCTTAATAATAATCAAAACATAACAATTTTAATGTTCCAACTTTTGCCAAACGAATGACAGTTACAGGTGAAGAAAGTACAATTGTCATAAGAAAGTTTAACAATGCAGATATTTGAATATACGTTTCGTTGAATCGTTTTTTTGTGCATTTCTAACAATCCAAAGATGTAAATCAATATTTTTTCTTGCTGAGAAAAAAAAAAGGATTCCACTCCTAATGCATGGGTCGATATCTATACATATAATAAAACTGTAGGAATTTTCTTTGGCCGTTAAAAACTCGAAAACTACTGGACCGATTTCGATGAAACTTTTTTAAAATGTTCCTTAGGACTGTGAGACTGCTATAGGGAGGAATTTTCTTTTTCTCCTAAAAGCGCGAAAATTACTGGACAGATTTCAATGAAACACTTAAAGTGTAATTTTAAATGAACCAAATCGCTACAATTTTGTGCGAGCGGGCAAGGCGACCACGGATTATTTTTTTATTATTTATTTATTTATTTAAATATATTAACTTATGAAAATTATTTTAGAATAGTATTTATAAGTGTCAAATAAAAGCTGTAAACAAAAATCAATTTTTTATAGAACAACAAAAATCGCCTCTCATCAAACGTGCATTCCCACGAACTTGTTGCTCTTCGATAGAAAATTAATTAAAACAAATTTAAAGAAGAAAAAAATATACATTACATTTATTGCAATTAAACCTACAAATCACCGTTGACCATACGATAGATACACCCTCCTCCGACGTTGACTTCTAATTTAATTAATTCCATATCATGTCATGTTGGCTGCATTTAAATACGCAACGAATGAAAAAAATAACAACGCAACGATAATATTTGAATTAAAATATTTTATGTATAGCTGAACAAAAGAAAAAAAAATCAAATATTTTCTAATTCAATGCGAATTTCATTTGGCCAACAAAATGACAAATTTTCGTTGAAATTAATGATTAACATTCTGCAATTAGGCAAATGTTTGGGGAAGCGCCATTTCTTTTTTAGTCGTTGTCATTGTATGTGAATGGTTGCAAATAATTCATTATCCTGTTGAGTGGGAGTACCTATATATACCTATACACCCCTCAATTAGGGTTAAATTAGATTTAAGCTTAGTTATAAAATAAATAAATACACAGCAATAATAAAACTGTGCACATTTATCTAATTATCCTAACAAAATATAAATTCAAATTGCATTTGTCGATGATTGCGAATAATTGCACAAAATTAGATGCACTTTTGAGATGTACCTATACGTATACCCTACGTATTTGTATGTTTCTCAGTAACACACATTATATCTGTGTGTGTGTGTTCAATTATTATTGCATCGACTGATGCACATGGATACATTCGCAATGACCAAAATGTCAATAAAATGGAAAATTTTAACATATTAATTAAATATAACAAAATATCGCATCTCGTCGCTGCAGGGCTGATGGTTTTCTAATTTCGCCATAAAATTGCGCACATGACTAGAACAGAGATTTTGATTTAGCAATTGGATGGAGTGAGAACTCTCTGTGTATCTATAGGCCTAAAATATTGATAAATTGGATTCCTGTTTCTATAATATCTGAGCAGGGCACCCCGTCCGTGTCCGTTTAATGCGAGTATGGCGAACACAGACGCGACTGCTATAGAGGGTATGGCTCACTTTTATTAGACAAAAGCGCCATAAAAATTAAAAGTAAATATTAAATTGAATAATTCAAAATAATTGCTCGCGAACTAATTGCGTTAATCATTTACGCAAATAATGAGATTCAGCCAACAGTCGTCGTCGTCGTCGTCATTGATGTCGTTCGCGCGAGGTGCTCCGAATCAGAGCCACAGATAGAGAATTTCTCAAAGATAGAGAGATTGATGGTGGTTCTGTTTGGGGGGTGGTTTTAGTTATGTCCACACCACATTAAAGTTAAAGTACGACTACGACTACGACACTTTGAGCGTAGTGATGATGTTTGTCTTCTTCCTTCTGACTTTTCATGGCGCGGGACGAGAATTCCTTTTCCCCCATCTCTGATGGCCATCAGCCATCGATGGCTAACTTTAAAGCGGTCTTAAAGATACCTACCAATCACTTAGCATAGATGCTAGAGAAATTAGGATACAATTTCGAATGTTCTTTTATTTTATTGTCATTTTACTATTTTAGTACGGTTACGAGTACACAATACACATGCGTACAGCGCTATATGAACAAAAAAAAAAATTCATGATAATTGAACTAATTGAGTAATTTCATTTGAAAAAGTCGTGTTCAATTAATTTTCATGATTTTTTTCCCTTCCATACTTCTGCTCTGATGCGATGCTACTTGCTGGGTATTGTTCTGCTTGCGTTTTGAATTCTTTTAGATACTACATACCTATAGTTGGGTATTTCTGTCTTAAGTTGTCTTTAAGATGTGGGTTACTGTGGTTGTTGTTGGGTGGCGATTTCTTCTTATTTTTTTATATTCTCGGTACACATTGGTGAATTGTTTTCTTTCGGATGTTGGCTTTTAAAATTTTAGTTCATAGTACAATTAATTTATTGTTTTTTTTTTCGGCTCGAACGTGCAGTGGAAATTAGCTACAGACTGTCATTACTATATTTATATGAGTGGCAAAGAGTAAATATTGGTTTTGGGTAATACCAGTGGATGCGACTATTTGAGGTGTTAAAAGTGTCTTTTTGAATGTGGTCAACTATACGGAAAGAAAGAAAAAAAAATTCGTATTTCACTTGTCGATAATGTAGTGCGAGCAAATATAATTTCAGTCGAAGAACTCCCAATATTTAGGTCAGTGAATCACTGTGTCAGTGCGAAACATGTTTGTGAAAATCCAGTTTTATATATCAAAGACTTTTATGCAAACAAACATTGAATAACAATAAAGAACAAATATATTTTTGCAAACTGAACCTGATTTGGCGTTTTTTTGCTCCTTGCACACGTGCTTTATCCCAAGTCGCCGATGAATCAAATCATCGTCAACGTCGATTGTTTAATTAGCAGAGAGTAGCTATAGCTACATCTTTCACTACACTTGGATACATCGAATGAACTTATGTATCTATTCTAAACATAATTTTTTTTTTTGAGCTCACAATTTGTTTGTTTTTTTTTATTAGATTTTGGTGGGCCGATTTTGACATTCGTTCAGCATCTTTATGACCAATCTCTTGGTTCCAAGATCACGGTAAGAAGGTGCAAATAAGTACCAGTAATTAAAGCCGCGGCTGATGTCTATTTTTATTACCCCTCAATAGCGATCTAGGTGTTGTAAAGATAAGAGTTTACACCTACGTAGGTATACCCTAAAAAGGAACGATGCCCTTAATCAATATACGAATAGTGTTATAGGTACTTTCACCTCATGCCAGGTTTTTGAGGGACTTTTTTTTCGGGGGGGACAGTCTCATAGCATTGAAGATCGAATGGCATTTTTGAGATCACGTGCCATAAAAATTGGTTTATTACATTCTAACCAAAATGTACCATAGAAATGCATTAGCGGTTTATTTCATATTAGTATACTCTGGACGAAGAATGTCGGAGGTGGACAGAATGCGTATCTTTTATGGGATTTCTGTCATCAAGGTCGGTGCACTTTTGAGTGCATCAGCATTGTAAGCCTCGTCTAATTTATGAGTATAGGATCATAGTATTCCGTAACTTAGGTGGAACGCACGTTTGCAGTGGAAATATCAATTTCAATTTGACGTTAAATGCGCCTACGAATTTATGATGTGTGTTATTAAACTTGTTGTACACAAAGGACTTTACTAATCATAGTTTTCAAATTGAACCTTAAATATTTGTCAGCTCACAATAGATAATTTTATAGAGAAAATGTTTCACAATTGTGAGTTTGTCAATTTAACCTGGACCTGGAGCCTAAAAAATGTTTCTAGTGCCGTACAGTGTTTGATGTTTGCAAAAAGTTTTTGTTGTTCTCCGACTGTATTTTCACGACAGTAATAATTATTGTCACCAACTATACAGCCCAATTAGCGAAGGACGTTATTTATTACTCGTCGCTGTTCTGCATAATAAAAAAATGACAGAACAACAACTCCCTCTCTATCCATAACTCTGGCTCCTCACAATCATTTCTTCACAGCAAACGACCAGTCGCGTCCCCTTGGAGATGGATGCAGTGATAGCAGATTGTAGGAAAATGTCCTTTTCGAAATATTTTTTGTCCTCGAAATTAGGTCAAATGGAAACTTCGTGTCCACTATAAGGCTCGGGTAGATACGCTTCAGATCCAAATGGATTTAATCAATCCCAATGACTCAATGCAAATTCTAGGAGTCACAGTCAATTCAGGAATCACATGTCAGGACCACATATCCTATATCGCAAGATTGGCGTCCGCTAAGTTGAGCTACCTATTTAGAACAAAGAGGTAATTTAGCCCCAAGCAACTTCTCCTTCTCTACAAAGCACAAAGCACAGGCTAGACCAGGCCTGGAATATGGTTCTCATATATGGAGCTCGTCCCCAAAACATTCACTTCACCTACTTGACAGCATACAGAGACGAGCAGTTCGACTTATTGGAGATCCTACACTCACATCGCATCTACACAACCGTTGTTGGTGCACAGAAGACAAGTCGCTGACCTTTGTTTGTTCTATAGGTACTTCCATGGTAGATGTTCCGAGAAACTCAAAGACATTATCCCTCGAAATGCAACTTTTGGGCGCCCCACAAGACAGGCGGCCAATCCTAATGCCCATGACCACACAGTACACTTGAACTTGACAACCGCGAGGACATAAATTTTCCAAAACTCCTTCTGTTATAGGACAAGCAAATTTTGGAACTCGCTTTCTGGGGATATATTTTCAGAAGACTACAATTTGCAGCAATTTAAGTGCAGAACTAACATACATCTGCAAACTCTCGTACGGATACCCGCTCTTCCTCAGTCATATTCGAAAGCCGTATTCTCCTTCCTTCTGCGTGGCGAGTTCAACGATCCATATTAATTTTTCTGTGAGGCATTATGTTATACTGAAACAGAAGAAAGGGATATGATTATTACCTCTTATGTTTCTCACAGCTTAGGTTGAAAATCATGAGAAATAGGACAAAAAGGCCAAACAAATCTATTTAAACTTCTTTCACCAACTATATCTAATGGTTCAATCTCGACAACAATCAAACAGAGGACAGAACGCATTGGCAATTGCAAAACTTTCGATTCAAAGTACTTAAGCTTAAATCTGCAATTCTAAAGGGCAAACACTTTTATTAACATTTTTTCTGTCAAAATAAAAAAAAAAACAATTTTAAGTTCATTTAAATCAGTGACTGTTTTTATTGCAATGCTCAGTGTTTGAAATTATTTTTGTAGATATGGGCGGTGCAACGCCCCTTTGTCCAATTTTGACCAAACCATCTCGAGCCAATATCAAAAATTCTCGAAAATTTGAGCTCAATCAGCAAAATTTTTCGAGTTTTTTTTCAAATGGTCCAACATTTCGTCAAAATAGACAAACAGGCAAAAATCAGGGAATCAGTCCTGGGCAGACAGTTGGAAAAGCACACATTTTTAAATTGATTTACCTGACATTTCCTCACACTGAATCACGAATACATTTGCACTTAAAAATGAAAGACTCCTTATTGATTAAGATATTTACATTTGGTTTCTAAAATAGTGCGTGGGAAAAAAGGGAAATTTTAGCACTCAGCATGGGAATTTTATGTCAAACGGTGGCAGCACTGAGCCATGAATCTATCGTGAATATAGCTTTCAATATTTAAATAGAACCCTGATTGTGAGGTATTTATTTTCATTTTCTTCTTTTTTTTTTTTTTTTTTTTAAATGCGATACAAAAACTGACGATAGGACATTTAGCAAAGATATCTCTTTATTATTAGAAAAACTTTATCTTCTCAGCTTTAACAAAACTGAATTTCAATTCGGCAATACTTTCTTTTTGTAGTTTGCTATTCGAAAGCCTTACTCTCCTTCCTTCTGCGTGGCGAGTGCGACGATCTGGTTTGCTCCTTATGACCAGCTTTTTAACAATCTTGAGACAAGTCCACATTCGATCCATGTAAAATGTGCTCTTATTTTTAGCTGTCACTTTTTTTCTTATTTGACACGGACACATTGTCGGGAACTAGATATTCTATTATTGTAGATATTATACCATCGCTATCTATATTGCTTGGCGACTTCTGTAGGATGAAGGATGAAGGATTAATAATGAAAATAAATGCGATCGATTTAATTTTACAAGTAAAAAAATGCGTTCCAACTTTACAAATTTATTAGGTATTCGCATTTTGTTCTTCGGCGTACGTTTTGGCGACTTTCGCAGCCAATTCTTGTATCTACTAACATTCGCCGCAACGTCAAACATTTCACACGAAGCATATATCGCCTGTGATTCTCAGACGTACTCGCCGGCGAACGAAATCTTCTTCCAGGAAAATCGATGCAAAGAAATGCTAATCGCCTCAGGGAGAATTACGAGTGAGTATATAGTCCTTATTTAACTGCTACCAATTGCGCACTCCAAGTCGATTGAATTCGCTCTCCAATGTTTGTCAGAAGTTGAACTCATTTGAACCTTGAAATAAAAGCTGCATTTATGTGGAAAAAAAAGTCACCCCAAAAACCACTCGCAAATTTCCACGAATTCCGCAACTATAACCATTGCCGATTTCAAGGTCTTCTTCACAACATTGCCTGCCTAGGAGGACAAATCGACCAAAAAAAAAATCACTCTCCCGACACAAATTAACATTGCCCCACTTGCAGTATGTCGCGCATCATTCAATTAATTTTTGCTCCCAAAGAGTAATTATTTTAATAAAAATGTTTCGCTTAATCAAAGCAACATGACATTATTGTCTCGTTAAACATCATCATCATCATCATATTGTAGATGTAGTTGTTGTCATTGTCGTCGTTGTCATCGTCAATAGCAGCAGCCTACACTGTCTACTCTACAGTAATAGCAGGAGCACTCGGAACATGCTCATGCCCACCGAATCAAAGAACAGAGACGCCGCACGCCGGCAAATAATTCATCATTTCATACAGAAAATAAAAATTGTTTCTATCTATGGATATAGACAGAGAGTCGAGATGTATCAACAATAACTTTCGCATGGCCGAATGGTTAAATCAATTAACCATCAAATAAAAACCAAAATTGAACTTCCATATGTGAGTATAGATGAGATGAGAGGGAGTGTTATGTTAGGTACATGTTCATGTTTAAAGAAGTACTGTTTGCCACCTAGGGAGTTGGAGTTTTGGTTCTGGCGGTCTTAGAAGCTCACTCAGCACCTACCCGCAGGTGGGCTCTATACGATGTGGAAAACCCCCAAGAATTCTCTTATTCTTTGACGTATTGTTCGTAAGCAAATTTAGACATTCAGGTTAATGAGTAGGTAAGTAGATATGTTATTTATATCAGTTGGTAAATGCCGGTATACGTCAAAAGTCTTTGTTTTCCATTGTACTAGAACACAGGTACCCAAGGCATGTTTGACAGCTGAGTTCAATATTGATGTCACTGAGATTGGTTTGGGGCAATAAAAATGGTTATGTTCGAAAGGTTGTATACCTTGTATTCTTGTGGGCTTATGGTTTACAAAGTGTTATTGATATGATATTATCCCTATTTCTGCAGTCCATTCTAGGCCTACGAATCGCATTTCAGACGCTTAAGGTGTCATGGAAGTCCTGCCCATAATTATACCTACATAATGCCGAAATAACCAGAATTTCCGTTGAACAACTTAGGGTGTGCCATAATTCAAGCAAAATTTGAATTTTGCGCCACTTAATAGTACAGTGATGCCAACAGAAAAAAGATAACAATGTGACAGCTGACAGTTCGCGGTTAGTAAAAACGGAGCGCTATAAGAAAGAACAACGCATTTTCATTGTTGAGCAATATTTTAAAAATAATAAAGGTTTGTCAGCTACAGTTCGCATTTTTCGAACAAAATCGTCTTCATCAGTGATGAAGTTAATTTTTATCTTGACGGCTTCGTTAATCGTCAAAATTGTCACATTTGGGGTTCAGAAAATCCGCGAGTAATTGTTAAGAAACAAAATGCATCCACAACGCGTGACTGTTTGGGGCGGATTTTGGGAGGCATTATCGGACCATTCTTCTTCGACAATGCGACTGGTCAGGCAGAAACATTTAATGGAGCTCGTTATCGTGACATGATAACCCAGTTTTTAGTACCTAAATTTCAAGGTATGGATGTATGAACAACATGTGGTTTCAACAAGACGGTGCCACAATTCAATTGCTGTCATTTCCTAATCGTGTAGTCGGCCGTTTTAGCGATCAAAATTGTTCATTCATATCTTGCAATTTAACGCCATTGGACTTATTTCTTTGGAATTTTTTTGAAGTCAGGAGTCTACGCAAACAAGCCCACGAGCACCAACGCCTTGAAAGAGGAAATTGGGAGGTGTATTAATGAAATTCAGCCACATTTATGCGAAACGGTCATAGAAAATTTCAATAAAAGAGTACGCACTTGCCAGTTAAGCAGTGGCGGGCATTTTTTCGATGTGCTATTCTATACAAAATCTGTATACTCTATCAATAAACAACAAATTTAAGCTTTCAAAATTACATTTTCGTGAATTATGGGACACCCTTTGGTTTCGTTATTCATTTAAAATATGACATATAAAAGTTGCAATTAGTTTCAGTAAATTTTTTCAATTATACATTACAAATTTCAATGAAATAAACTAATTGCGTTTTTATCATTTCCGGAAGCCATTTTGTTTTGTGGCAAAGCTAAATTTTGTAGATCATCTTACTTACTTATACTTAGGTGGCACTACAGTTCGGGGAGGACCTGGGCTGGGCCTCAACCAGTACGCCTCTCCATTTAGCCCGCGATCTTTGGCAAATCGCCTCCAGCTGTGCACTCCAAGTTGGTTGAGGTCACTTTTCGGCCTCGAGCGTTGGTGTCAATTCGCTCTACATGTCCCAGCCATTTTAGTAGACTGATGCGTACTTTCACGGTCGATTTCGCTGTACAGCTCGTAGAGTTCTCTGCTAAATTTCCTCCTCCGAAGCCCGTCAACGCAAACGTCATCGAAAATCGAACAATTTTGCGTTCGAAGTAACAAAGGAGATCGGCATAAAGCAGGACTTTTTTTTTTAATATTCTTCCGGGAAAGGCGAACCTATAATGCTCCATCAGCTTCATTGCTGCAAATTGTAGCCTTCTGGAAATATATCCCCAGGAAGCGAGTTCCAAAGTTTGCTTGTCTAAGGAGTTTTGGAAAATTGACGTCCTCTCGGTTGTCAAGTGTACCTACTGTAAGGTCATGTGCATTAGCTGCCTGTCTTGTGGGGCGCCCAAAAATTGCATTTCGAGGGATAATGTCTTTGAGTACTTTGGAACACCTACCATGGAAGTACCTATAGAACAAGCAAAAGGTCAGCGACTTGTCTTCTGTGCACCAGCGGTTGTAGATTCGATGGGATGATGAGGGTCTTATATACAGTCTCCTTGGTCTTCGGCAAAGTCTTACTAATCAATTGCATTCTTAGGCCGAAGTAACAACGGTTGGCAAGTGTAATTCTTCTCTTGATTTCTGATGGAAGTTTGCATAAGCATTCCCCATATGTTCGCATGTTGCTCTTCCGCGTGGGATTTGGCAAATCACAGTCATTAACATTCCCATCGATTAGTTACCATGTTTTTCCACACACTACGGCTGTAAACAAGAAAATGTATAGTTAGATGCCACCGACAAAAAAGTTGCCTGCTCTAATATGAAGGATATCGACAGCGATACAGATTTTGTTTCCGTAGTCCTTTGCAAATGTAAACATTACTAGTTACACGGATCTACCTCAGCAATAAAACTTCATCCTCAACTCACAAAAAACTTTGTTTTACTTTTCGTAGTTGGTTTTTTTTTTTCTTAGCAAAAGTCACGTGTCGCTGTAGTAAGGGATTTCTTTTCAATTATTCACTGTACAACCACCCAGTACATTGTCTTGTTCCAAAAGAGAACAAATACCACATCCACTCTTAAGTCTTATTCACATCGCATATACATGGACGACGACAGTTTTATGTAGTGATGTGCAAAATGATTGCAATCAATCAAAGTTCCACATAATTGATCGTTAATGCTTCGGGGGAATCAAAAGTTTTAGTCCACCTATATTGTTACATGACAAGGTGAAACCATATATAGCAATCAAATATAAATTAATACAATCCAAGGGAATAACGCAGTGCTTAAGTTGGAATGTATTTCATCTTGTACTCTCTGTGGAATATAATGCTAAAATATTGTATACGGGTCATATAAGTTTATTGACGTCAATTGGAATTTGTATAATACCTTTATAGTGTGCGGGTATGAATACAATGTACCGACATTGTTATTGTTTTTTGTTTCAAAGTTTACATTTTGTAATTCAAACAGGTTGTTTGTGTACTTTCGTTACGTGCTCGTTAAGGAGGACATTTTTAAGGATTTGTCTCATGTAATGTTTTCTGTACTTCAGAAAATTGCGACTAAATAGGAAGTTGGTTTATGGAAACGTCACACTTTGACTTGTATGTTTTTTTTTTTTTTAAAACAGTGTTGAACATTAAAATACCAAATAAGCGTTTTTACGGCAGAGCTCCGTAGTAGAACTATGGTCTTTCCATCAATGCTTTGACATTTTCTTCAAAAGGTATTTTGCTCTAAGGCACCCTTTTACTATAAATGGGAACTTAAGGTACCCCGATACCTTAAAAGTTTTTAAATGGCTCTACTAACCTTACTCGTATTTGAACTGAAGATTATATTGTAGATCTCTATTCATTGGCAACTCATAATTCGCTTGCAATTTCTATATAAAACATTGGCAACACTTTAGGAATGACAATGAGTTGTCACTTTGACACATAAAAAATAGTCCCACAACTTGTACTTGAATTTGCATTTCGTTCGATTCAAGTTCGTTTTTCACAGAATTGCAGGTATCACGATTATAGAGTGAAATGGTTGATGTTGCGGCGAATATCGATGGAAGAATCGCCCCCAATTCGCTTACGCACACGTGAAAGAGCAAAGTGCGAAAGCCTGGAAAAATTGTACGTACATTTTTATGAATGTGACAACTAACATACGTGTCTCATTCCTTCAGAGTTGCTTAAGCTCTTTCTAAAGATGGACCCGCCATCTTATGGCACCAAGTGACAAAGAACAGAAACAGAATAAGGAACAGAAAAAAAATTGTTTTCAGCAACAGAATTTAAAGACCATTCACAATCACATGAGAGCGACTGACTACCTACGAACGAACGAATATTCGCAAGTTTTGACAGTCCGTTTACATGAACACTTCGCGGCAGTTCGCGAATTTCAGCCGTCAGTTTCTACAATGTCTAGTTTGAGGTTAATTTAGAATGAATGTTTTATTCGCTAGTTTGTGGAACGTGAATTAAATTATGTGGATTGCGAATAAACTTTGGCAATTCGCGCCGATTGTTTTTGTTGGCGACAAAAGTTTCGTTATTTAAACTGTTTATAAACTTGTTTTCTTAATAGATTTTAATGGGACAATTAATTATCCTACTATTTGGAAGAGTAAAATGTAGAATTCTCTGTTCATAAGTGCATCAAACGTGGTTCGCTCGCATGTGAATGGTTATTTAGCGACAGTAAAATGACTGTTTGACGACAGAACGTAAATAAGTAAATAAATGTAGGTTTGTTTGACGTGGACAGGCCTAGTGCGCCCTAGTGCACACTGAGAAGTATCAGTGAATTTTCGTGGCTGCCAAAAAAAAAAACCCAAGGACAACCCAGAAATTCAGTTTCATGTCGAACACAAAATATTACCATGGGGGCTTATTCCCAAACGCGCGACGGATCGCTTTTCATGGCGGATTGGTATTTTTATATTTCCAAAAGCGATTCGATCCCTTCAAAAGCTATAGCTATTGTGAGGATTGCTGGTAATAAATCCGCCATCAATCCGTCACCTGAATAGCTATTGCTTTTGACAGCTTTTGGAAATACAAAAATACCAATCCGCTATGAAAAGCGATCCGCCGCGCATTTGGGAATAAGCCCCCTGAGACCTGTCACTAAAAATATTTTGTTATATACAGATTTAATACCAGCAATAACATTACATTCGTTTAATTAATGATTATAATGTTGAAAAACAAATTTCTTTTAACATTAACTAGTGCTGCACAAGACAATAATTGCCTGCATGCCAAACTCCATATAAAAAAAAACTGACATTTCACAATATGTGCTACACCTCTAGCGCAAATGATGAAATATCAGTTTTTTTACATGGAGTTTGACATGCGCGCTAGTCATCTAGCGGTCGATGGAACGCGGCCATTCAAAAAAATATGACTTCACCCAAATGACAGCTACGATTGATAGCCAAATCTAGCACTGAACTCTTGTCCTGATTGAATGCCTAGCGTCAAGTCAGTGCTCACCTCGACTCGAACACAGGTTTTCATTGTCAGTGCGAACTTAGTGCTAAATGCGACAGGGCTAACCCAGTGCGCTCTAGTGCGCCATAGGGTCCACGTCAAACAAACCAGTGACAGAAATGTCAATTTATAGTTTTTTTTGTTTGCATTTTTCTGCATCTGTCATCGGTTTGACCTGCAAATTCGAATAATAGACGAAAAAAAATGTTTTTAGTGGACATAATTTCATGATAGCGTTTGACAGAATAGACGGCAGCTATGTCTTTTTCAGTTTTGTGTAGCTACCTAAACAAAAGCAGCATTTACTACAGAACGAAAAAGCTTTCTGTTCTGCTTCAATTTTTGTTCCTGTTTCTGTTCTTTGTCACTTGGTGCCTTTTGGTAAGGTAAGCCGTATTTTAAGTCTCAAGACTTGTTTAATGCAAGTCAAGGAAAGCAACCATAGCTGTTTGACTTAGCTGGCGGCTGGTTAGCAAAAATACCGTCCATAATGTTGGTCTTGAAGGGGTTGGTAGGCGGTTGCTTGCAGACTCCATCTGATGGAAGTGGTCTGAACAGACAATGATGCATTCATCAACAGCTAACCCTATAGCTGGTTATACTCTTTTTCATTGAGCTTCAAAGTGTAGTTGAACAAAAAATGGCTTCTCTAGTGCAAACTTTCTAGTCTTCGATCTCGAAATATGGTTTATGCAACTTTTTTCTCCAACATCGATCAGTTTTCTTGGTTATGGCCCAGCAATTTGTACACCATTATATTGCCTCTTTCGACTGCATAAAGAGGCATAGGTGCAATATTTCACAATACAACCAGTAGCACTTTTATCCGCTAATCGACTTTGTTATACTACCCCCAGGAGATCTATATACTAGGTCAATGGGGAAGCAACGCTCAAAAGCTAATTAAAGGCCTCACTTTCGAAAAATATCGAAAAGACTCTGTGGAAACTACAACTTTCGCTATGACCTCCCTCAAAGCCATTATCCCATATGCCACTGGGCACAGCTACTGTAACCCACATAGATTTGGTTCAAACTTGACCCAAAGGAAATCTATTGAGAGGCACCCACTGCACAAGAGCAACCAATAACCATATGCCTCCTCGCATGCAGCCACCTCTAGCTTATTCATCGTCATCATCATCATCATCATCATCATCCACCACCAAACCAATCACTCACTGCGTTTATTGTATTTTAAATGCTCCAATCTTGTATAATTGATGAGTGAATAAATATTTTCATGTCTCGGCGGTGGCGGCAGCGGTACAGTCCATATGCGGAGGGACGAGGTCTTAACAACCAAACTACACAGCCACCACTCGCGTATATATTATAATTATTATGAAAAATGAGTTGAACATCAATTACTGTATATTCTGGACGCTGCGCTGGCTGTATCTTCGTCTCGAGAAGAAATCCGTATAGAGTTTCCGTTGTTTGTAGTTATGCCCATACAACCTGTGATCTATTTCATGATCATCCGTGGATAATGTTCCAACAAAAAGATCGCTTGGCGTAACGTATCTATAAACATCACTTGTCCAATTTAATGATCTAACAATTATTATCTGTTGTAATTTGTTTTTATGTTTTTTTTTTTTTTTTTTACCGAGCCGAGTGAGCGTAATTGATTTTTGTTTTGTGTCCGAGTCTGACCCCTTGGCAGGGTAATTAATGGCTTTCTCACAATACCGATGAAGATGAGATCAGATACCGAAGATACATGAGTCTTTTCTTGTTCGCGTACCTATAGGTCGTATGATATATTTCATTCGTTCTGTGGAATGTTATTGTAATGTGTTTAGGGAGGCGTACTTTTATCGAGAAGCTCTTCAAATTTTATTAGTCTAATGTGAATTGTAATCGTGGGTAATTCATTTTATACCGCCCTGAAGATGTAGCTTATGGGTCTTGAACTTGAGGTGTGAAGTTCAGTTAATCTTTGAGGGTTTTGAATAATAATAATAGATGTGTGTATTAGCACTTTTAACTAATCACAGTGATTTCTTCTTTTAATTGCAGATTCCGTCCAGAAAGGAAGGCTACTGTGTAGCAGCAATAACAAAGCAAACAAGAAATCCAATTCGTAGCATCGGAGATGGCGCAAAAGGAAAAATGGACAACAATACAGTGCCATCATTAAATTCGAAACAAATACCATTTTGGATATAGTGTCTTCCCATTTATCCCCCACGTCTATCCGAAACATTGAAACAACCTCCTCTATCCACAAAATGATGAACTCATAAAGAAACAGAAACTCGCAGCAAGGATACTCAGGCTTTCTATAGTTTCAGTTGTATTTTTGGTTCTTTTTTGTTTCCCTTTTTTTAAGAAAACAATTTTCCAATTTATCCAACAAAAACTAATTCCCGCAGAAAAAAAAACCTTCGGCGCAAACTATCATAAAAGCAAAAGAAATTATATTCCATCCGTGAATCAAAAGTTAAAAAAACAAAAGAAAATAACAATCATCAAAAGATAAAGGAACGCGAAAGCAAAAATAATAAAACAATTCAACCTAAATGACTGAATCAACACAACTGCAAACGACAGAAAACAATAATACGGGGGTGGCAAAAATGGAACCACCACCACCCATCTCAACGTCACCATCACCATCGAGTCACAATAATGACCAACAACACCATCAGCAGCAACAACACCAGCAGCAGCAGCAGCATCATCAACACCATCAACAGCATACTCTTCAGCAGCAACAACAGCAGCACTATGCCCTTAAATGGAACGACTTTCAGACGTCAATGTTGTCATCGTTTCGTCACTTAAGGGATGAGGAGGATTTCGTGGATGTCACATTGGCCTGTGATCAGAGATCGTTTACCGCGCACAAAGTCGTACTGAGTGCGTGTAGTCCGTACTTTAGAAAACTACTGAAAGCGAATCCATGTGAACATCCGATTGTCATATTGCGTGACATCCGTTGTGAGGATGTGGAGAACTTGTTAAGGTGAGTTTTAGATTATTTTTTTTTATTTTTTAGAAACACTGACGTGCGACTTAAAATATTTTTGCGACGCCCTTCTAAAAACACAGATATGTGAAGCTGATCTTACTAAAGATTCACTAAAGGATTTTCCAATAAGGACGGGTTAACATTGAAATATCGTCGTCCCATATTTATGGCAATTTTGCTTGTTCACATACCCGCATTCATCTAAAAATGCGCCTAAAGATGATTTTTTGGTCAAAATTGAGGTCCTCTTTCAAGCGCTCAGAAGTCAAGTCAGCGAACAAACGGCTTTGGGTGTGTTCATTAACTTTAATCTCCTGGAATTGCTTATGCACGCCGAGGAATTGACTGCATCGGGTTCTCCCGTACACTCTTGCATGGACCGCGGCAATGCTCCCGACGAATCTCGCTCGCAACGACCCGTACCAATTGAAAAACCCTTATTTAATTTTGAGTGGCAGGCAAATATAACAGTGCCATCCACGAAAGCAAGTTTGACTGGAAACCCAAACGCGCTTAATCTTCGATAATTGGACTTCGCTTCGGCCTTGCTCTTGGTATTCGTAAAGAGAAACGTAATGCTATTCCCTTTTTTCGAGTCTTACAGCAGTGAAAAAATAAAACTTGCGACGTCCTTAGGATAGCGCATACACAGCTTTTGAGTACACTGACGTCTCTAACGAATGACATTTTGCATTTTGCTAGCCAATAACGATTCCTGTCACAATTATAAAACTACCACGTGTCTACTTTTGACATGTTGACATCAGATTCTGTCCTAAAGTTGTTTGTAGACAAAATTTGTAGCAATATTGACGTCGGTATATCAAAAATTGACACGATTTTTGACATGTGTCATAGTAGCTTTAGAAAAAAACCCAATCTGACAATTTATCTATCCCATAGTTCTACCTTTATTTAGCCGATATTTAAATCGAAGACTATAGACAGCTGCAATTACAAAAATGAGCCTACGTTTAGGTCCAAACTTAAAATACTGGTCGCACTGTACCCCGACTTATATACGAGTATTTTGGAATTATGTAGTTTAAAGACTAAAAATTAAACACCTGAATTAAGTTCGATGTCAGCCGATTTTATCTTTTGCTTTTTGTCGTCTTCTGTATTTTACAGAATGTCACACCGAATATGGCCGTCCTCGCCCGTCGTACAATTATTTCTTTTTCTTAAGTTGGCTACAATTAATACTTAACGTTTTAGTTTGCAGATGGCGTTCTCAAATAATGATATTTTTGTATTTTGGCTACGTTATTTTTAACTAGAATAGGTATTCTCTCTGTTAAATGTATATTATCTATAGTACGATAGTGCATACAAAAAATTCGTTGTTCCTCTCTGTCATTAAAAATATGCCCGAACGAAAAGTACACCAAGTGATAAAGAAAAAAAAACTGAAACAGAACAGAAAACTTTTTCGTTCTGTCGTAAATTCTGGTTCTGTTTACTTTGCTCGCTTAGCTCCACAAAACTGAAACAGATCTAAAAAAAAACATGGCTGCCGTCTATTCTGTCAAACGCTATCTAAAATTATGTCCACTAAAAAAATGTAGTTCGTCTAGTACCTAGTCGAATTTGCAACTCACACTACCTAAATTAGGCAGGCAGATGACAGATGAAAAAAAATTCAAACAAAAAAACCTCCCTCCGCAATAAATTGGCATTTCTGTCACTGGCAGCGACAGCGACAGAAACAATCAATACCTTGCCTATAGCGTTTTTTACGTTCTGTCATCAAGCAGCCATTTTTCTATCGCTAAATTCTGTTGATGAAAAAAGAAAATGTTCTAATCCTGATCTTTTTCTAAATAGTTTAACTCAACTTCTTTTTCAGCTTCATGTATAACGGTGAGGTAAACGTCAGTCATGAGCAGCTTTCTGACTTTTTAAAGACTGCACATCTACTACAAGTACGTGGTCTGGCCGATGTTAACGGGCCCACATCTAAGTTATCCTCTTCAATAACGAGTACGAAACTAACTCTTGGCAGCATTACTAACAGCAACAACAACAACAATAACAGCAGTAGTAGTAGCAACAATAGTAATAGTGCAACACCATCAGCAGTTACAGCCGCGCTAACATCAAATGTCACACCCGCAGTACAAGAGCTGAAGGCCTCGCCGTCGCCTGTAAGACAACAAAAAGTAAAGTAGACAGTGCCAATTGAAAGATTGAATTGTCAACTTTTCTCCACGATCATTAATATTAATATTGAACCATTCCTGTGCTCTTTTCTTCTTTCTTTTTTGACACTTTCTTAGTCGAATCATCACTGGGACTTGTCCGATGACAATCGAACGAGTCACCTAACACCACCGCCACAGAAACGCATCAAGAGCGCCGATCTGTTTCGTGCTCAGCACGGAATAAGTCCGGAACGTCTATTGATCGAAAGGGAATTCCCACTAGGTGGCAATGGTGTCGGTATGGGTAACAGCAACAGTAACAGTGGTCAACATGCTTTGACACGTGAACGGAACCGTGATCGTGATCATAGTCGTGAAACATCGCGAGATCGGGATCGTGATCGTAGCCTAGAGTTGAGGGATTCGTTATTAAGCCAAGCATTGGAAAGTGGTCAGCAAATGGGTGGAAATCAGGTAATGATCATTATTCGCATTAACCTGTTTTTTATTGATTGGATTATGTTTTTCACAGACGCATCCGGATTTGGCATCACTGCATGCGCAAAGTGCCGGTGAAGATTCAAATAGCAGCGATACAGAACCATCTGATCGTGGTGATGGCCAAATGGATGGTACAATGGACAGTATGAATGGTTCGTTGGACAATCAGAGATCTCATTCGTTCCCAAGTGCATTTTTAGGATTACAAGGCTTACCGGGACTACTGCCGGGGCCATCAGGAATTCATGGTGCTAATGATTTTGGTGAGTACTACATTATTTTCCCTCCTTTTTATTTACATATTTATTTACACTGTGATGCATATATTTGTAAAATAATGCATAATACATAATAATAGAAATACATAACTATGTATATATATTTGCCTCTTGTAAATTATTGAAAATTATTGTTTATAAATGTTTTTTTTTTGTTATTGCTATTTTTGCATTCACGATGATTTTATTTTTTATAATTTTGAAAGAAATTTAGTTTTATTTTGTGTTAACTTTGTGTAAAACTAAAAAAAAAGAACAAATATTTATGGCATCCTTTTATGAACAGCTTAAAGCTGCTAGTTCTGTTAGGAAAAGAAACTCTGCGGAAAGTAAGTATAAATAATTTTGAATTTAGTGGTACCTATATTTTTTGGTCGACATATTGTAGGTAATGTAGATCAATCACAGGGTTGGCATTGGTAAACAAAAATGTTGTTCTTACAGGAAGCAGATATATGTTTTTTTTACTCAGCAAAGTGTCAAAAGCAAAAAGTTGGCATATCGTTTTGACATAACTTAACGTCATCACAATTTGTGTTGGCCTCGACTCCAGAAATGCGTTTCGCCCCGATGTGGTGGGTGGGCTCATCAGTAGACGACCACCGCATCCGATAACTTAACGTAGTCTAGAACAATAGAAAAGTCTCGATTTTACTCGTGGGTATTGATAAAGTGTAGGATTATCTAAAAACGGTCCAGATTGCCATGCTCGCTCATGCATACGAATTGTTCACAATCTGGGTGATCACAGAATCCGTCGTATTCGTATACGAACTCCGAAAGAACTATCACAGAATCCGTTGAATTTAATTCGTAGCAAAAATGTCCACTAAGACGGATTCTGTGATAGTTCTTTCGGGGTTCGTAACAAAATTCCGAATACGACGGATTCTGTGATCATATAGAATATCATTTTTGAATAACCTTAAATGACTTTGAAGACTTTTTAGTTGGATAGTCTATCATCAAGAGCTGTTCTTAAAATGACCCATTTAAATATTCGATTAACTTTTGAACAACTCGAAAAGCACACTATTCGAAATTAGAAACTACCATATCGACTTCTCTATCAACTGCAATTTTTCGTTTCCAAAGTATGGAATACAAAATTTATTTGCGAATGGAAGCAAGTAAATTGTGAAACCAAAACATTATTTATACAATCGAAATAGATTATTATATCGAATTCATTGTTTGCTCAAACGAAGTTGCTTAACTTTAGATTTAGTTATCTGCTACCTACATGCTACATCATTACCGTCACAATAAGATGCGCTTTTTAATTAAGTAGAGGTAGTATAATAACGAGTTACTTGATTTACTCCTAAAACAACTAGTGAAAATGAATCGAACTGTATGGAGTTGGATTATTACATTTTCGAAAGATTCACTAGTTCAGAAAAGTCAAGTGGCATCATTTATTCGGACCCGGTAAACTGCCTTCAGCGCGCGGGTGCAAAATCATATGAAAACATCTCAATGTGTGGGTTCCAAAATGTCTGCTTTTGAGACTTGTAGCGAGTGTCAATTGATACATCGATTTTTGTTAATATAATTGTATAGCAATTTTAAACGCCATGTCATGCGAGTGTTTAGATTCAATTTCTGTCATTCTATACATTTTCGTTCTATATTTCAGAAAAACCAGTCGCATTCAAATTCATCAAAAAGTTTGGAGTTTTGACATTTTGTAAGTCAGTGCGAATTTTCATTTGTCGCAATACTAGACTAGCTCACTTTATAATATTTTGTCATTATGTCATTCTGCTCGGTTAGTTAGCAAAATATACTTAACCTAACCTTCTTTGATGGTCATCTGTCAAAATGAATGCTTTCAAAATATGTACATATAATTGAACCAGCATTAGCTGGTACTTGCGGGCGCAGTTGCTCACTGGTTAGTGTGCTGGAAGTGTCGCAGTCTCTGGTTCAACCTCCGGAAAAACACGTATTAAACCTTAAGATTGTTTTTCCACTCTCACGAACGTTCTAAGAAAGGTCTCAATAAAGCCGTTTGGTTTCGTCATAAAATGATGGACCCCTTCCGATTGTAGGAAAAACTTAAATTCACGCAAACAATTGTTTATAAAAAGTTAGTCCTAGACTCCTACGCCAACTACTTATCTATATTAGCCTTGGCACTTCTTAGCTAAAAGACAGACGAAGTAGTTCATTTAAGGACCATTCACATGAGAGCAAAAGCAAATGAACGAATTGATAAAATGGGAACAAACATCTTTTTATGCATTTATAAACAGAAAATTCCACATTTTATTATTCCAAGAGGAGGATAAATAATTATCCCATCAAAATGTATTTAGAAAACAAGTTTATAAACAGCTTGATTAACGAAATTTCGAATTTCAAACTTTTTGTCGCGAACGAAAACACTCTCGTCGCAAATTGTGAAAATGTATTCGAAATCCACATCATTAAGCCGCGTTCCACAAACTAGCGAATAAAACATTTGTTCGAACTTAACCTCAAACTAGACATTGCTGGTAGAAACTGATGGCTGAAATTCGCAAACCGCCGCGACCAAGAAAGTGTTCATGTGAACTGTCTGTCAAAACCTGCGAATATCCGTTCGTTCATAGCCTTAGGTAGTTGGTCACTTCTTATGTGAATGGTCCTTTAATCACATCTGTTTGTTCATTCAAATTCTTACTCGAAGATGTAACCTATTTACATCAAATTGAAAGTCTCCCCTGTTTGATCTGTCTGAAATAAACAGCCCAGCCTACACTTTAGCAATTTAATTGAATCATTTCGTACTGGAGACGCTCCAGCATTAAACACCATCTTATATACTATAAAACGTATAAGTATACCTACCCCATCGATTCGACGGTCTTCAAAAATATATCGAAAAACACATTTACTGACAATAATGAATAATAACAGAATATGATTTCCAACTATAATTTCCCCCCGTTCTGGACTTGAACGAAATAACCATAAAATCTTATAGTCACAAGGATATTGCAAACACTTCGATCCCCATTCAGAGAGTACTCTCAAAGTGTCCATGTCCGTCTCCCTCCTTCGAACACGCTTACAAAAATTTTCTCGTAGATGATTTCTTTTTTTTTTTTCTCAAATACATTTCTTATTCTGGGTTATTTTTTTTTCGTGTCGAACGTACGTGCTCTAAATAGTATCTATCTTCGACAAGAGCATAAAAAGAAAGACGAATAAAAAAAATAAAATAATATCCTTATCCTCAATGGTCATTGCTGAAAGGATATCCCGACTATCGTATACACCGCGTGGCACCGCCTCGCCCCAAACCACTTGTGTATTAGTAATATCAAGGATATATTGCATTAAAATGATAATATCACATCGTTTAAGTGCGATCAACTTTTTGACCATCCTAATAGCGCCAGTTATGTCCTTTCTGTGTGACTTTACCCCCACACGTTATTGCTGTTTTGTTTTCGTTTTGTTCTCCGTTCAGTGTTATCCTTTTTTTTCAATATTGTGTAATAATAGCATTTTATACGTTTTAATATTCCATACACATACGTCATTTTGAAATAAATGCCATGTTATATGTGTTTGCCATTGTGGATATATATGGTGTCTAATAGCGGCAGAAACTATAGCAAAAACGGCTTAACTAAGAAAATAAGCGCATGGAATAAAAATGGCAAAGCATGGCACAAAACGAGAGCAGCAGCGGCGGCAACAACAACAAAAAAGGGATCAAACTGATGCTGATGGCTGATGTGATGGGGGCACAAATCGAATTTAATATCATAAACATTCAATAAGAAAACGTCATAAAAGCTATAAGTCGATGGAATATGAAATCGCACACCAGAAGTGTAATTGGAAATTCTACAAAGGACACACACACGTGAATAGTCAAAAAGAAAAGAAATAAAAGAATCCTTGATGAATGAAAAAGAAAAAAAAAATTGGCATCAAATCGAAATGGTCATCAGAAGTAAGATGGAGAGTGAAAAGTGGGGGGAAAAAAACTTGTGGGTCACTCGTTTTGGAAGCCGTTTTTTTTTTTTTCTCATTTCGAAGGAGGAAAAAAAGGACATTACACCCAACACATGACAACATGAAATGAAATAGTTTTTAAGTTCTCCTCACTTCACTTGACGGCTTCCTTTCCTTCCTTTTTGTTTCTTTTGAGGTAAAATCAAATAGACCTGACCATCATCGTTGCATATAGGAAGCCAAGTCATGAGGAAGTGAATGTCGCCATTAAATGACCTACCTCCATCAAAACGCTGTCTTTGAACCTATTGTCGACAGTGTGCGGCGGCGAAATTATGCCACCTGCTGAAGTTATCAATTTCGTTGATGGGTGTGAATATACTGTAAATATTTAATAAGACAATGTCCAATTTAATAATTTCCATAAAAAGTACTAGAATATTTACATTTTCTTCGCAAAAATTTTTCACAAAACCGAGTCAGAGGTGGGGCAAAATTACGCTCAGATTATCAAAATAGAAAGGAATAGCTGCAAACAAAGACAAGGCAATCCAGGTGCAATTAAAACTTTAAAAATTTTAGTTGTTCGCTCATTGAACCTGAAACACCTCGCACAAATATAGTCAAGCACACTCATCAATAAGCCAATACATACACCACTGCCACAAAGCCTTTCGCTTTCACCCTAGATAGTGAATTATAGTAGACCGATAAGGTGGAACAGAATTCCAACTGTTGTGCCATACTCTTCAAATAAATTTAGTTTCGATAAGATATCACAAAACCTAAAGGAAAATACTATCTTTATTGGTTTAGTAGTAGAATCTTCTTCCAAATTTTTTTTTTAAAAGTTCCTTGCCCAATTGGTTGACAGTGCGGCCTAGAAGAGGTGGTATAGAGTTAATCTAAGAGACGGATGACCTTCCTAGTGAAGGCCACTACATCCTTAGTAGCGGATTTCCTTAGTTCTGCTGGTAAACGTATTTCCTTGTTAAAGACACGTTTTCTTAACCAATAAAGTGCCAGGCAATCACAGAGAAAGTGCTCGGATTGTTCATCCTCAAGACACACATTTATTTTGTTAAGATGATATCTCAAGCCACAATGGCCTGCGTTGGAAAGTTCATCAGCTTTCTGACACTTTCCTTATTTAGGTTGAGGACTTCCTTGTATAGAATTAATTAATCTTTTGGATTGTCATAAACCCGGAACATTTTGCCAGTGGCTTAGACGAAGTTATTGTTCCCAATCGTTAATTAGACCTAAAGCAGGAGACCAATTGACATAGAAAATTCTTCCAACTTAGTGTGCTAAAGCAAGATGTCACAAACCTTTAACAAGCGGAATTTTTCAAATTGGAATATTTTTATACATCTCACGTCTCGCTGTGAATGGTATTGTTTACTGAGTTTTATTCTAAGAATAAATATTGCCTTCGACAACTTTTCGCAAAACGTATTGAAATATGCTTTGAACAAAAATGTTATCTGTCATTCTGTTAATATGGCGCTTTGGGAAAATTGCTTTCGAGAAAAGATATAATCAAAGCTAGTGGACTCCGAGTACTCTTTCGAACTAGAGTTTCCTTCGACAAAATAGCACGTTGTCATAGAAATCGCCCATTAATAGTTCGGCACATTTTTCCAAGCTAAATTTTGACATATCATGTTGGTCTTGATGGTCTCTTGTGTTTTTGTGTTGCGGAAAATTAAATAAAAAGGATAAGGTTTTTCAATGAATACCTACTTCGATGAGGAATCCTTTGAAGGTGATAAATTTGAGATCAAGACAAGGAAAAAGGAAAATGCAACGGAAATATAACACTTTTTCGCGTCGATGAATTTTTGAAGCAAGTTATTTTCAACGAAAAGCTGTTTTCTATGACACTTATATCCACAGCGCACTCATATGTCAAAATTTAGCTAGAATTTTAGCTAAATGTTTAGAGAGAAAAATTGAAGAGCAGCTAAAATTTAGCTTCGCTAGAAACTAAAGCTTTAACAAAAAAAAATACAAATTGGATTGAATGGAGTGTAAAACGCCTGATAACTGACAGTTGTCAGAGATGGTCTGATAATTTTAGCAGCAGCCAAAAAACCGTCAAGGTTTGGCCACCTTTTAACTTTTAATTCCGGCTGTTTGACAGTTGCTATACCTACAGTGAGCGTCAAAAGTAAGTGAACACCATCAATGGTCTTTTACATTTTTTTTCGGGTTTTGATACAGGTCTAAAAAACTAACAATCTTTCAAAAGTTTGATAATAAAATTTTGTAACAAAAAAAATGTTTTCCAAATTGCTTCAAAGAGAAATGAAATTAAAAGCATTGTTGTTTATGTACTTATTTTTGACGTTTACTGTAGCTTTTTTTTGTACATCACAAAAACGAACATAAAGCTGTTTACAAAAGGGCGGGCAGTCTTATCGAATTATAAACAATTTTAAGAAAACGAAAGAATGGGAATAGATAAATATTGCAAAGGAACTAAGTTTGTTGACTAAATGTTAAAAAGCACTCACGTTGGCAGGTCTTTTAAATGCTAGGGGCTAGGGGCTAGGGGCTGTTCGCTTATCAAAAACACCAATTTAGTGTACCTATTCACGATTGGCTCGCAAGTAGGTATGATTGTACCTTAAGAGGTTTTTTGACAATTTACAACCACCAACTTCTGCTTCCAATTGTCCAGACCAAGGGCACTGGCATCCGCGATGGCTTGGTCTTTGAAACGGAGGTTCGGTCTTCGAATATTTAGTAAAATTATTTAGGGGAAAACAGCGATCAATCACAGCAACTTCGAACAACAACAACAGTAGGTAGGCATTTCATCATAACGCTCCTATAAACGATTGTTTTCAAGTCCCAATATGAAGCTAGAAATTCTCATTACTCCTGATTTTCCCATTGTACCTGACTTGGACAGTCCCAGCTTTTAGTAGCCATCAGTAGATATATGAAACAATAAGTTCGCAGTCACATTTAAAAAAAAAAATAGTTGCTTTCTTTTTTCGTTTTGGGCACTTCCTAGAATTTAGCTGACAAACAGTGTTGGTTCTCACACCATGGTCACTTTTGTCATTATGAAATACCAACATTGGAAATATCTAGTCCGCATTCAATGGACAAAAGAATTCGAATACGTTTTCATTTTCTTAAAAAATGAACATGTGTATGAACTAAACAAGAAATCCAATCTCCTATTCAGATTCATTTCGTTATTTCTAATATTAATTCTCCACCCACCAGCAGGACCATATGGAAACTTAACTCAGCATTTAAATTAAATAAAAACATAATCTACATACTACATTCATTCAAGATATAGATATAAGGAAAACGTATTTACTTTTTACCAATTCATCCCAAACAGTTTACCTACTATACACCCACACCAAAAAGTATACCCACTTTGATTAACAAATATAAATTTGAATTTTTGGTCACACATGCGACTGCTAAAAGGCCTCCAGTATACACATTACACATCCTTTTGAGTTTCATCTACACCCATACTGAGGCTGTGTCCTCTGTCCATCTCTTGACCTAGAAAAACATCTTCGGGTGACATACGAAACGAAAAATAAATATTAAAATTCTCAAAAGAAAGCAAATGTAGCTATATATCCCTTCAGTAACAGTTTCATCTTCGTTGTCCTGCCTCTTGTCCGTTGGACGATTTATTTAATAAAAATGCAGAAGGGAAAAAAAAAGAAACAAGATTTTGGGATAGAAAAACTAAAATGTAAACTTTAAACATCACATTGTCAACGAATGCTCTTCATTTTGTATTCACTTCAGGGAAAAGGGTGTTTAGGAATTTTATTTTTTTTTTTCTCAACTTTCTCGTTTTCTATAACATTTAACTGTTTGTTTGTTTGCTATCGGGCAGTTTGTTGTGTGGGTTTCATGTGTAGTTTAAGATTTCAACCCTGCTCCGCCCTAAAGAAGGTATATATACGCTTCTTTTTGCAAACAGGCAGTAGTATTACAACAATTACAAAGCGACTAAATTTTCAAAATTGTATAATTCATTTTACAGTTTATTTTGTTATTTTTTCTATGTTAGTCCTTAGATTGTCGTTAAAGTCATTTGAAAGTTTTTTTTTTGTCAAAAGTCAGCGACAGTGAAAATATGCTTTGTAAATTTTTTGTTTGACTTTATTCAGTTTAGTTTTAGCTTAAAGAATACCTACACCTGTGGCAAAAACCCAATTTCTAACCTTTAATTTACTTTTGAAGCGTTTGTTACTTACTACATAATTACATATATTGTGTATGGTCAACAAAAATCCTTAACGAAGATAGATTTCTCGAAATGATGTATTATTCCTTAACAACGTAAAACAGCTTAACGAAACGTCAAACCAAATTAACACTGTATAACCTAAAAACAGTCCAGATTTGCATTCACAAATTTTAAACGTTTACGCCAAGTTTTTTCCACAAAAGTTTGACAAACCATCGAAATATAAAGCTTCTCAATTCAGCCGTTCGGACTCGGTATAAAATCGGAGATCCCTTTTATTTATCCCAAAAAGTAAAACTCATAAAAACGAATGGTTGTGAGAATTTAAACCTAGGGTTAAGGAATTAAATTGTTGTTTTAGACTATAATAGGATTTTGTAGGTATCTGGAATCGTTTTGACGTCTACTTAGAAATGTCAGGTCTGACAGTGTTCCTGATTTAATGTTCTCTATATTTTCTGCTAAATCTCCGATGAGTGTTATGTGTTAATGTTAACCTATTTTTTTTAGTCTAAACACTAAGCACACATG
Source organism: Cheilosia soror (assembly GCA_949372485.1). Classification (NCBI taxonomy): domain Eukaryota; kingdom Metazoa; phylum Arthropoda; class Insecta; order Diptera; family Syrphidae; genus Cheilosia; species Cheilosia soror. Next base: position 127,297,748 of record OX443561.1, read on the forward strand.
GACTTTGAAATTGTAGGGGTATTGAGCTATGAAGCTGTCAAATTGCTGACTTTTCTTAAATGTCATTTCGAATTTTACTGTTTTTTTTTTTTAAGATTAACTTTACTGTTTGTGGGTAATTAGTTTATTAATCGATCCAAAATATCTTCATTCGATGTGGACACTTACAGGGTGCGCCATCTGGTGGTTTATTTAAAAATCTTAGGTTATTTTGACACTGTCAGCTGTTTGCCGCTCAAAATGTTGACAGAAAGTCAGTATCCTACCTGCGCGGAACCAAATGAGTCGTTTTACACTTCAACAAAGTTGGGAAATATTGAAAACTTATTTCCAAAGTGTAGCCCAAACAGTGCATTTTTTGTAAAGCAGTTTTGGTCGAAATAAAGCACCAAAGCACGCAAGTTTGCGCAAAAAGTTCGTGAGACTCATGGTCCCCGTCGTCGTACGGTGCTCACAGACGAGAATGCGACTGCTGTAACCGAGAGTGTGAGACTCAATTCACGAACATCAACTCGCCTGATGAGAATTCTGCACAAAGATCTCGGATTATTCGCTTACAAGGTCCAATTGACCCAGCAATTGAAGCCTCACAGTCACCACCATCCGCTTCGTTATCGCTTCGCTGTCTGGGCCTTAGAGCAGCTTGAATTGGAGCAGCACAGCCCATGCCACACTCGCTCTTTTGCGCACCAAATTCTCAAATCGTGTTATCACAAGTCTTGGTGATGTCAATTGGTCGCCTCGGAGCTGCGAGTTGACCCCTTTGGACTTATTTTTTGTGGGGAACCGTGGAGGACCGATGTTATGCCAACAATCCGGAAACGATTCAAACACTTAAGGCAAATATCATCCAATCAATCCATGAGCTACAGCCCAAACCATCAACAAGGTCTTGGAATTGTAGTGACAGAATGCGCTATTGCGAAGCCAGCTGAGACAACCACTTGAACGACCGACGCGACGTTGTGTTCCATAATTAATGAGAATGTTTGCTCTTACTAATAAGGCCATACTACATGAAAAAAAAATAATTTTTTTTTTTTTGATTTTATTGCATTTTTAAAAAGAAACTTGTATTTGGCCCACCCTTAAAAGCTGCATAATTTTGTGCTAGCTTCGCTAAAATTTAAATATATTTTTGTTTTCGTAAGAGAACAGAAACTGTCAAAAAATCATTTAATGAATTTAACTCGAACTTTATGCTGACGTTTCTAAGTAAACATTTTGACTTGTATGATGAGAATTTTTATAAATGTGCATATGCACTGATTTGTATAATTTTTCCCTAAAAAAAATTAAAATATCTCTAATATCTAACATAATAGCTGCACATAGGAATTTCACTGAATGGCAAACAGAACTGACATGTGCCATTATAAGGAACATTATACTCAACAAACTTTCAAATGTCACAGGATAGATTTCAGTTTAAATGGGAAAAAGTAAAACGTTTGGATGTCACAGGTAACATGCCACTTGACGTTTTGCTGACAGTACAGTCCACCTTCAAATATTTTATGATTATTCTGTCAATATTTTAAATTTTGTTCAAATGTTTTAATATTTGTAATCAGTCATTCTGATCGTTGAAATTGTAGATTGCATTACATTGATTTTCTAACATATTTGAACGCAGCCAATATCACATACGTTCACATGATTGCATAGCTTTCGATACTGATTTTCTTGAGGGTTTGTGCTCACTCGAATTTTTTGACAGTAAATAAATAAATAAATAGGTGGCGCAACAGGCGGTAGACACCCTAGGCCTAGCTTTTCGCAACCATTCGTTTGTGTGAGTTTCTATTTTTGGGACGAATGGAAGGGACCTACAATTTTATGCCGAGTCCGAACGGCTGAATTGAGAAGCTTTTTTTGACAGTACGTGCAAAAAATCTAAATAAAGAATGTGTCTACTACACAGTTCAAAAATATGAAACAATGAGTGACTCGTTACTTTGCGTATTCGCTATTCCTCCGTAACATTGAGAACGCCAATTCAACTTGAATTGGTCGCTAGATTTTCTAGTGCTGCACTACGTTTTCTTTATGCTGTTGCTATGGTATATGGTGCTAGCTATGTCGTGAAATAGGAGGTTATGTTTATAGGTAAACGTAAATCAAAACACGTTTACTCGTATTTCAAGAAATAATTCGATACCTTTGCTACAACCGGCCTAGTTGACACCAGCAAAAATTCAACTTAAACGATTAATTTCTCGGGAATTTTATTTTAGACAGACCAGGCATGGTACATTGTTATATCCACATCCTTTGTACGATTTTCTTCGAAATCCATTAGCACTGCACTTAGACGCTTTTCTTTTGACCATTATAAACGTTTTCCTTGCGTGTGTGTTGGTACATTCCCACTTCCCGCTTCACGAGCAAATACAATGGAACGTAATAAGGCCGTCTCTCCATTGTAATTAAAAACGGATCAGATTTTCTTCATTATCCATTACATCCTAGCGCTAGCTGTGCCCCATCTCACAATAAAAAGAATACAATTACTACTATCATAGGTTGAACTTGTGCCTCGCTCTATCTCTCTCTGTGTGTCACTCTCTCTCTATCCATCTCATCTCATGCACGGATATGTTACATTAAAATTCCCAATTACACAATGAAAGAAGGCATCCATGCGTACACACTTTCAACTATACAAACATGTGCACATAGCACGGTAATGTATTTATACGGTGTATTAAAGTAAATATCCTTCAGCCAAGAGCTCCAACACTTTTGTACGGCATACCATGCGCCTCATTCTCCATCAGCTGCTTAATGCGTGCTATATTTACATTAAATGTATTTGCAATAGCAAGATATATATATATATAAATTGTACAAATATCCTTGTTCATCGGTCGTCCTTAGTCGCCCCGACCAGTATGAGAATATCCCAACCTTTACGAAATTCTTCTTTCGAAAGGGACCGAAAGGAAGGTGTACATGATTGTGAACTTACTACCAAGAAGTAGGAAATGAAACTCAAATCCAAATGCACACATCCTTACATCCACCCAAACCTCGACACAGTCCATCATCTTCTGTGTACGGGCCGGGGGTACTGAAGGCAGGTACACGTTTGGAAAGTTCATGTGTACATTTGGCCAAGAAAAGTAGTTGCAAACCCTGCCGTTCGAATAAGAAGAAGACGAAGACGAAGACGAAGACCTATAGTAGCGCAACACAGAAATAAGAAAACGAAAAAGGATATGAAAATCGAAATAGGATATTAACTTCTATCGGGTATAGTGAAGCGGCGGTGTTGGGGGGGAGGAATAGATATAACAATACCACTCCACCTCCACCCAGTTCATGGTAGCCCACACACAACACCACCCATAGCAGTGAGTTACGTCCGGTGTTTGGGTCAACAGAGTTCCCCATCCCCCCATACTCCTAATCCAGACTAGCTGCTGGCCAGTAACGTGTGTGTACTGTGCGAGTATGTCCTTACAAAGCAGAAAAGAAAAAAAAACGAAACGTTTTCTCCAAACGTACCTAAAATGCTATTAATCTATATCTACAGATCCATCTATTTGCCGGTTTGCACGCACGTTTTTTCCGCTCGTCCTAGATACACAGATATACACCCCCAACCGCCCACTATAACAGCACGACCAATACTTTGAAACCAGTGCGACTGGTTCTGACTATCCCTCTGAATTAGACGGATGTGATAGATAACAAATAGATTGCGTGGTTCCTTATTCTTATTCCACCTACCTCCCTATACCTATACGTACCACCTACCATTCTCGGTACTGCTCGCCATCACATTTCATTCCATGATATACGCAGCTCAAGTTCGAATAACAACAACATAACATCAGCAGAAGCAGCAAAAAGGGATAAAACTTTTTCCATTGCCAAGCTGTTTCTAATGTGAAGAGAATGTCCTTTCCTTTTTTTACATTTGAATTATTTTTTTTTCCTCCTCTTTATATAAGGCCTTGCGAATTGTACTCTACGTATGTGTGCCTTCAAAGGGCTCTGCAATAGTACGTGAGAGTGGTAGGTAACTTTTCCACATATCTAAGTGCCGGAAAAAAGGACTTTAGATCAGGGTGGGAGGACTACAGGACTAGGACACACTTTCTGTGTTTTTCTTCTATTTGAAATTGGAATTTGAGAATTTGCAAGGGCGAAAGGCAAAAGGATCTCTTGAAAATGGCGTGAATAAATTTTATTTCACATTCGAAGTGAATATTACTTTCACTCACCCAAAACAGGACGTAGAAGAAAAAAAAATCCAAAAAGAGAAAAATACAAACAATTTGTCTGTGTACATCAAATTGTTATTTCGATGGACATTGACAAAAGGCTTAAGGAAGTTTGCAAGAGATAAAAAGAAGAGCGGGAGACCGCCGAACACATTAAAGTGGGTGGCACAACTTTATACGAAAAAAAAAAGTTTGCAATGGAGAATCGACTTTAGGATCGAATATGTGGTGAACTCCCCAAAAACCGTTCTCGATGATCAAACTTTTGTTTGGATTTCTACACAGAATCTTGTCTCATTCAGTTAAGAATTCTTGGGTAATGTTTCCATTTAATATACTCCCGCATCCAAAGAAATCGATTTTGTTTAATAAAATCATTTCAAACGTTTGAAAGAGCAACATAGTTCCAGCCAAAGTATTTGTTTCCAAATTGTTGTCTTTTTCTTTAATTCACTGAAATTGGGTGTGTTCAATTGGTACTGAATTCATTTCGTGGTATTTCAAAAAAAAGCACTAAGCTAAAATATTGTGAAGCAAGAATTTAATTACGAATCTGCACTTTAATAACAGGTGACAGATGCCTTGCCTTCCCTATTGACGAAATCAATTGACTTTTAAAATATTAGAACTGCTTTCGTTAGTCATTCAGTTAGCAATCGCCTCAGCGCTTCAGAAATGTTTCACCGATTAGTTTCTAATAAACTTAGTTTGATGACAGACGAAGCACTTTTTGGTATGTTTTTTAAGAAAATGAGGGCGTTCAAGAATCTAGTTTAGTAAGTGTGACAGTGACAGCTCTCTAACTTCATATTGCTGAGTTTGTAACACCGACAAATCAAGTCAAAAATTTCTCGACTTACTACTAATGTCGTTTTCGGTTGGTCGTTCAGAACCGTCCGGAAGCCATCCGAACCCTTCTGAAACCGTTCAATTGGCACTCAACTGACACTTCTTCTGTACTGAAAAGAAGAGAAATTTGCTTCTGGATTTGAATTCAGAATCGCGGAGAGTTCTTCCGGACCAACCGAAAACGACATTAGTTAAAATCTTTTTATGTCAACTTGTGTCCGGAGAACTTAGTTATGACATTTCTATTAAGTCACCAGAGAGCACTTATTGTCAAAAAGTGACATACCGATAATTCAAGTTAGTTTTCGCTTTCAGGTACGATGACTAGATTCTTGAATGCGTCCAATTTTCACATCGATATTCGGCATTAGTCAATTATAACGAGTAGCATAAATAGATGTATTCACTAATAATGACATCTACAAATTTGACATGAGACAACAAAAGGAAAGTGATCATGATACACAAAAAAACTCTCAAGATTGAGGGTGTTAATACCTATGATAGTTTGACAAACCACAAACGTCACTGTTTTCGACATTCATTGAAATAATATCGGACGCAGGACAGGATATGTCATTATTAAATGGAATTTATTCTCCTTCCGAACAGAAACGTCTTTCTTGAATGTTGCGCTCAAAAACTCCTAGACGTTTAAACGCAAAACGCGCCCAGGGACATGAGTTTCCATCTACAGTGGTCGCCATAATTGCCTAATGCATACTAATCAGATAGAAGATCATATTTTTTGACATTTACAAGAAAATGGTCGGCAATTTACAACGACTTCAAGAATGAAATTGCATGGTTAGAATGCTTGACCAATTGAAATTCCAATCAAAAAACTAACGAACGAAATAGACGCTCATTCTATTTTGTCTTAGATTATGTCAAAACGCACTAGTGAATATTGTGTGCAGGAATGTGAGCAAAATGTCATACTAGGGGTCTTATAATTTTGATTTAATAATGACATCCACCACATTAATTCCGTTCTAACGTCACAGCCAGCGTAGGAAACGTTTGTAGTTTTCGATTGATATTCACAGATATCAAAGCGTTTGTTTGGAAAGTTTCTCCAAAGTTTCGAAATACCAAGAAAAAGATGCTCGTCAAATAAAAACTGCATAAACGAAAATCAAAACTCAACCAGAGTTATTGAGCCTAATGATGTGCCAATTCCAACAGCTGTAAATCTCGAAAGTAATTTAAATTTGACATTAGAACTCGTTGTATTCTTACAACAATTCGTTACTTCTAGCAGCTAGTGAAATTGTGATATTTAGAAAACATGATGGGGGTTAATGATCTCTTACCAATCATAATAGCCATTCCTCAAATTTAATTGTCATTTTCTTACGCCTTAATAATTCGTTACTTTAATTAAGTAGATGGTAGCAAAATTGTGATCATTTGAGAAAAGTCATCGAACAGGTGTAGGAACAGACTCGTTGTTTTGTCCAATTATTCGTTTTTTATCTACCTACTGTCAAAATCACAGTAAGTAACAAAGTTCCCTAGTTTCGATCGAATTATAAATCGACTTCCAAAATATGAAAACTAACAGTGCGAACTAGTATAATTGTTGTGAATTGGTAAGAACGATAGTTCGATGTGACGGACAGATTATGCGGTTGCATTTGTAAGACATTTGGTGTAATAGATTTTATCATAGCATATACGTGTATTTCTTTCGCTCTATATAAAAGCGACTATTGACACAACTGTCAAAATCTAACAATTTAAATTATATTTCTGCAAACTTCTATAATTTGTTTCAATGCGTTTATATTAATCCCAGGTCGCCGTCGTCACAGTCTTCTCTTGATACCTACATATAAGTAGACAGATTTTTTTAAATGTCAGACTGACAGGCTTTAAAGATTCTAATTTTAGGAGAGGACTCTAAGAGTGGTATCATATTTACATTACATCTATGATTAGTTTTGAAATGCTAAACAAAGGTACAGGCATCTACTAGAAAAGACTCCGTTCTTGTCTACATTTGTAAAACTAAGCCCAAATATATGTCACACCGACTAAAAGAATGAGAATAGGGGTGATTTTTGTCAAACCGCTTGAAAGACATCAGACAGGGTGTGAACATTATATTTATTTAAAAACATCCCTTACTTAGATATGCTTAAAAAAAATAATAATTATCATTCCAACCTTTCTGCTGACTACAGTCCTCTTTGTCAGTCGAAAAGCCCACACTGAAACTGAAGCTTATGGTACATTGTGGTAATGTGTACTCATCTCCTTCACAACGCAATTCGTTTACCTAATGATACAATATCCAAACCACCCCCCGCCGCATTCCATTTCCGAGCAACTTTTGACCCATAACCTTCAATACATTTACCCAAACTATACCCGTGCCCGTCCACTCCCAAAGTAACCTCTGCCAAAACTCTCTCAATCAAACTGAATATACCTCTATAACAGATCGAAATTGTGGTGAGAAAACAAAGTGCAAAAGGACGATAAACAACTACATTGATAACAATAAACCGACACATAGAACTCGGCACATCTGCATGTGAATAGAAAACGGCTACTGGTGCCCAACATTGGAATAAAACTCCATTTGGTAATTTATGACTAGCTATACGCACACAGATAGAAATGACCAAAAAATATTGAAATATTATCCTTGGTCATTATACGAAGCACCCAGTAAAATACATCACGGCAAATCGTTTTCGCTTCGAGACTTTTCTGATGTCCTGAGCCTGACCGACCCACCAGCCAGCCAGTTCGTTCGCTAAAAGGAGATACAGATATTTACGCCATAAATTTTAAGGACAACCGTATAGTATCGACAGCAATAGCAGCAAATAGGCCGACACTTTACCAAACAATATAATATCCTTCAATTATTGTTTTGGTGTGGCCGGTCGGTGTGGTGCGGTTGTATCTACTAGTGGATTGTTTGATAGTTGAATAATACGCCGCATTTATCGAGGCAAGGACGATTTGGCATTTGGCATCAAACTTATATTGGGAGCGAACCGCTGAACACACCTTTCCGATTCGGTCGAAGCATCGCATGTCCTTTTATAATAATATGCTTTATATTGGAAATATTTCTGCGCTGCGATCGAAGTGATAGGTAGGGGCGGATGACTTCAGAAACGGATATGTGGGTGGAACGCAGACCCCACCATGCACTGGGCGGAGGGACATTAAAACAGAAACTTTAAATACTAGCATTATGGCGCTACAATCCCAAAGTCCTTTGTGCTGAATTTCAAATGTATCTCCGGAGCGCGCCCGCCCGGCCCATCCATCGCTGCTCATTGTCATTCGGATGACCCCTTTTAATAATACTCAGTTTATGGCCAAAGGATCCAATATATAGCAGTACTCGTCGGCAAATAGAACCAATCCTATACGAGTGGGGAGAATCGAAATAAATTTATACATTACACCTACTTACGTATGTATGGCAATAACTCATCCATTAAAAGGGATAACTATGCGGATAGCATTGAAGAATAAGAGTCCTTCTTATATACGTCTTCTCCGTGCTGTGCCCTGTTATGGGATGAGGTGGCAATGGCGCTGGGATTTCTAAATTTCTACCCCGTATACCCGTCGTGCCCGTGTGCCTTTTTAGGAAAGGTATAAGGTATGCTACAACGCATATACGTCTGTGTTAGATTTATTATGTATGCAAGGATATAGATACGTATCCTCTCGAAATCCCTTTCACTATGTCACTCTGAGCGAATAACCGAACACACAATTCAAATTATTAGTTTTGCTTTTGTTTTATTTTTATTCTCCTTCATATCGGTCGTTGGTCCTTGGTCCTTGGTCCTTCTCCGTTCCGTGTCGCCTTCTTCTTCTGCTTTTGTTTTTGGGCAATCCAATTCGAATGTGGTGAGCGGAGGGAGGGTGTATGATAGTTTTTGGGAAAAACTTTTTGATATTCAATACGAATTGCCTGTACAGTACATTGCCGCCTATATATAGGTATACGCAAACCTATATCGCCATCGTGTGCATACATAAGTTGGTGTTGTAGGGAAAGTTTTTAGAGTTAGTACACAAATGGTACAAATGGAAATTCAAATTATCCCTGAGTAGGGCTCTCCCATACACTGTATACTGTATAGTGGTGGCAATGACGATACATTGAAATAATCCCAAGGATTGAGCTGGAGATGGAGATTCGAAAAATATATATAGGCTATGGATACGGACTGGGGATGGGAGGGGGACTAAGTCCAGAGAGCAGGACATATAGAAGCAGATGAGAAATGCGAATGCGGTAAAAGTTATCCTTTTTCTTTTGTCTCTGTTGCGTGATAGAGAGCGTAACGGTAACCGTTCTGACGTATAAATGTAGTATTGCAGGAGTTTTTTTTTCTGTTTGTCCTTACACATGCATATAAACTAATTTATATGGAGATTTATTAGGGTGTAATGTGAAAACAATATGAATGAGTAGATGGAGGTGAATAAGGATATACTCTTGCAGGATGTTGTGAATCGATTTTGTATGAAAAGCTCGTTTTTACACATGACCACTACCGCAAGTGACAGGAAAAAAGGTGTTTTTGTGGATACGGATTTACGTAAGCCTTGAGGTTTTAGGGAGTAAAGACATGTCTCAAAGTGAGCAACAACAAACAGTGAAAGGAGATTGGCCTTACCTACACATATCTATTTGTCTTAGTGCAGGTGATTGACACAATGCAGATAGAGATTCCTTATGCGGTTGGAATTTATCGAAACTTTTCGATTGATTATTTATTTTTATCAGTGTTTGATGAATAAATTTATTTCAGTTTAATCAGCATGTACACGAACCATTGGCAAGACCTCTTTTAAGGACTATTCACATGAGAGCGACCAACTACTCACGGACCAACGAATATTAGCAAGTTTTGACAGTTCATTTGATCGCCACAAAACTCTCGAATTTCAATCATTAGTTTCTACCAGGAATTTCTCATTTGAGGTTAAGTCCGAACGAATTTTTATTCGTTAGTTTGTAGGACGCGGTAAATGGTCCTGTAGTTTTTCGCGCATTTACGAATCTATACACGTTGTCATTTTTAGTGACCGTTAGACGTCTTGCACATAATATTCCAGCCAGTCGAACGGCTGCTAAAGATATAAAAATAAAAAAATAAAAATAGGTGGCAGGCGGGGCGCTAGGCCTAGCTTCTCGCAACCATTCGATTGTATGAGTTTATAATTTTGGGACGAATGGAAAGACCCTACAATTTTATGCCGAGTCTGAGCGGCTGAATTAAAAAGCTTTTTCAGGACAGTCATACTGTCATAATAGAGCGACCATTCCATCGGAAATGTACTAGATCTTTGTGAAAATGAATTAATACCTGCATTCGGAAGACTTTTTAACTAAAAACCGAATCGTAGGGCAGAGTAATCTTAATACAGATTGTTGTAATTAGTGACAATTAAGGGAGATTTTTACTTACAAAGGATAAGCTCAAATAATCCCTAATCTTACGTCCGTTAAGAATGACAGCTGGCTGACGGGATTTATCTGAATTTTTACCGCCCTAAATTAATTACATAACCAGTTTTTCAGTCAATTGATATTAAAATTGATCAATCCGGCTAGTTTTCCACTTTCTGATCGAAATGTTTTGGGGAATTTCAATTTGAAATGCTTTGACATTCATAGTGAAGTTTTTAGCAAAATATTTTTTATTTCAACTTGATGTAAAAATGTTTTTAGTTTATTTATAAACGAAACAACAATTTCATGGCATTAAGATCAGTAACATTCCTTTACAAATTTAATCAACTTTAAACAGTAAAGTGAAACTGCAGCTGTCAAAAGTTGAAACAATTACAGACCATAATGCTGTGAATGCACACTAGCAGTTGCTTACTTATGTTGTTGTTTGACAGCATTGTAAAATACGAATAGAAAGCAAAACATAACATAAAACTGTTCGCAAGGATGCAGTCTGCAAGATGTCAAATTTGTTGAGTAAATATTAACTAATGAACAAAAAATCTAATCTGTTGACTAAATGTCAAAAATCGGACTATTGGATTATGGATACGGTACGAGTTTGTGCGATACGCGACTTTGAACATCCGTATCCGGCCGTGGCTGTGATTCGTGTTCAAACGAATAGACTTGCGCTTGTGCTCCAGCCAATTTTTGTAAAAAAAAAAAAACTACAATTCCGCTAAAGTTTGTGAAACGCTCCCAATAACTACAAATTAGCCGACATTTTATTGGATTCTTGTCTAGCAGATGTGACGTTTTTATTTATCAAATTGTTTGGTTATGGCGGGCTTTATGTACCTATCTTATATTTTTTTGTTTATTTGTCAGAATTTTAGTCGAGGCTTATAAATATTATGTGAATACGTAACAAGTGTTCGTAAAAAAAATTATATCAGCTGTGCGTATAATAACAATTATCATCAATACTCCTTGGGATAATGGAATTTTAGTTCTGTTTACATATTTGGACGCCCCCTGCAGGTTCGAGTCTTAAAATGAGTCAAATTTTGTCGGTTTTCTGAAAAATAACCAATAAGTAAGCAAAATTTAATTTAATTTGTTAAAGGTTTAATTTTTATAGCTGTCGCTTAAGTGTTGCTTTCAAAGATCAGACTGAGACTGTTATAAAATATACATTTTTACTCTGGATCCACTAAATGTTCGTCAAAATCGGACTTTTTTTGTTTTCTCTCTCAATTTTCTATTCGTGTGTTCGTCATATCAAAATCTTGTGTACAACACTGACACTGTAAACCACTCGGTGATAAAAAAAAATATTAAAAGCCCTTTTGATTTATGATAACGAGTTTGTGACATTTCTGGGCATTTTTCCATGTGCGGCAGTGCCATTTGAATAGAAAAAAGTGTTTCCCTCAAAACAGTGCAAAGAATAGCCTTTTGCAATGGCTAACCCTGTCATGGTATCCATTCCAAAAGGAACCTTCTTCGACTTTGTACGAATAGGGGAATTTTGGAAAGTGAACAAAATGAGTTGATGCAAGTTCGAACAACGGATACTATGAATGGAAATTCAGTTTCAAGGCGGATACCATGATAGGGCAGAATGTTTTAGATTAAGAACGTGGTTCATAAGCTAAGTTGTCATTTCAATTGAAACTGGATTGGGCTTATTTGGCATTATCTCTTGCCCATACCTACTGCGTACCTATGTGGCCTAATTACTCTGTTAAAAATGGGTTCATTTAGATGTTGATTTGTTTATAAAACTTCATAAATTTAATATAGGTGTAGGTACCTAATATATAATAAATATGTATACAATTTTTTTTATTTTAATGAGTTTACAAATCATAGATACATTTCTTAATGACCAATTTATTGTTGGCCACAATATACCTTCAAAAACGTTCTGCAAATCGTTCATACATACAGACAACACTATGAAAACATAAAACCATAAACACCCAATTAGAATAAAGTTTCATAGCAGTATCCCTCGGAGACCAAAAATTTACCCCATCCCATTTTAGACACACTGCCTTACATATTCCAATTTAATTTAGCTATTCATCAAATGTAAAAAGCAACAAACTCTATTCCAACTATATGTTTACATACTCAAATAACTTACAATGGCTCGTCGTAATAACCCACCCCCTGCGCCCCCATCGTCGGTCGTCATCAAATATGCCGCCATCTAACCCCCCCTTCATTCCCTATTACACATATCTCTTTGGGCACGTACGATGCCCAAACACTCGAAACTTATTATAATACAAAGCTCGTTTACTCGTACTGATTCTCAATTGCGCACACAAACACACTCGCATACACAATACGGACTATACCTATGCCGCCCCCTCAGATATACACAGCACATTAGTTTTCAAAATAGTACTCTGTGCAAAAGATATCCTTCTAAATAACCTTCACATAAATCCATTACGTATACGGACCATCCGTATTGATTTATTGCTTTTCACTGTTTTATCCAAAGCCACCTCTTCAGGCGCCCCCTGGTCACCCCCTTATAGGACGACCCCAAACTGACAGCCTCCACTCAACCAACACCAAGCCTGCACACTATGGGATGCCATGCTTCTTCCACTTCATTCGTACATAGTTTTTGGTCTCTTTGTTTTGTTCGTCAGAGCAAGTAGTCGTGTGTGTAGTGTAGAATCTAAGCCTTTTCCTATTTCACCACCATAGTCCAATACAATACACAAAACAACAGGGAACGAACAACAACAGGAAAAAAAATTAAAACTTTCATGCAACATCCCTTGCCCCCAACTCCCGGAACACTTTCAATTCAAAGTTTTGGCAAGTAACCAACTTCAACCACACAGTCCGCACACATTTCCTCAATGCCTACCTTAAATTTCACCCACACATCTACACGGATAGTACAATTCTCGCACACAAATACATCAGTGAAACGGAATAACAAAAAAAAAAAAGAATCGGGTCGTTGGTCACCCCAAGAGGCGCCCGTACTACCGCCCCACCACCCAACATCCATCTTTGCAATGGAACTTTTAAACAGAGGAATAGATCTTCTATTTATTTTTGCACCCTCTCTCTGCAGCAAGTACACCATGCTGCTTGGGCCTCATGGTAATGCCTCATCCTTTGCGCAATACACACACACGAACCCTTATGAGTTGTGCCGGAAAATCCACTTTTTTATATTCCGGTCTAGTGTACCACACATATACACATGATCTATATCCTTTTTGGTGTTTTGATATACGATGAGAGTTTCAGCTGCCTGCCTCCCCTTCCAGTCCTTGAACGCACACTATACCCTTTCCGAGCCCCCCGCATCAAATGGTTAGTGAAAATGTTCTGTACTTTTGATAAAATCGGAATGCCTACGACTAGCCATAGGGCCAATAACTCTCTCTTACATTACTTGATGTAGGTGGTACGTATATCTATAGCCAACTACTATGTGTGCGATGTATAGTGGGTGCGTGAATTAAGGAGAATAAGAAGGACAACCAAGGAAATGTGTGTAATGTGTGTACACGGCAAGTGAAAATTGATGGATGAGTTATGGCCGAGTGTAAAGAGGGGTTAAATCAAAAGAAGAATGTACATACAAACACAAGAGAAGAACAAGACGAAGAAGAAGTATCCTTGCATGGATATCTTGAAAGAAAATCCCTTCGAACTTTTTTTCTTCTGCCTTTCCTCTTCAAGGATAATAATATGTCCATATGTAATTGTGCTCGACGGACATTACACTCTTGTGGACGATAGAGACGGGAAAGTCTGGGCAAAAGTGAAGGGTGCCGCCGGCACATTAAATCAACTTATAGTGTCCTAACCCAACACTTATGGACCATGGATTGTCGGCCGGGCGGGAGGTAGACAATTCTGTGCCAGTATGTGTATTGGGGGTGGTTGTTTGGCATGGATGCTATCTGTCTTTCTATTGAATCATTTGAAATTTATTCTCTCTGTCCCACCAAGAGTGTATATGTAAAGTCGAAGATGATACACACGTTTGCGAGCCAACGACAATGGGAGACAATTTCATGGGGTCACTTGATAATTTGATTACAATTTGAATCCTTTGCGGTCCGACTCTAGGATTGTTTTATCCAAATGAACTATGTTTGCTTACAACTAGAGATTTTAATTCGATCCGTTTTTCGATTCATAAAATGAGAGGGATAAATATATTTTCCTCACCTAGTGAAGCTTAGTAGATACATAAAAGGTTCAAAGGACTAGATTTACGTGTTTCTCTTTTTCATTTAAAGCATAATTAAAGTCAGTAATCAGAAATAATTGGCTGATGAGCAGGCGGACTTAAAAGCAAAGCTGCTCACAGTCATTTTGACAGCGAACTATTAACACTTAACAGTGAGCGTCAAAAATAATTCTCTTTTAAGTTTTCTTAAAAAATCAACAATCTGTAAAAGTTTAATAACAAAATATCAATAACAAAACATATTTCATTTCGATAGAATAAAATCCTGAGATATTTATGAGCTTAAACATTTTTTTTTTTTCAAACTCCAAAGACAAATGAAAACATCAGTGGTGTTCACTCACTTTTGACGCTCACGTCTTTGACATATTATGACAAATAAAGGACAATTTACACAAGAGCGACCAACTAACTATGAACGAACGAATATTCGCAAGTTTTGACAGTCCATTCATAAGAACACTTTTCTAGTTCGCGACAGTTCGCGAATTTCAGCCATCAGTTTCTATGTCTAGTTTGAGGTTAAGTTCGAACGAATGTTTTGTTCGCTAGTTTATGGAACGCGGCTAAGTAATGTGGATTGCGAATAAATTTTGACAATTTGCGACGAGAGTGTTTCGATTTCGAAATTTCGTTATTTAAACTTTTTATAAACTTGTTTTCTTAATACATTTTGATGGGATAATTAATTATCCTCCTCTTGGAATAATAAAATGTGAAATTTTCTGTTTATAAAATATAAATGCATAAAAAGTTGTTTGTTCGCATTTCATCAATTCGTTCGTTAGTTCTCATGTGAATAGTCCTTAACAACACAGAAAAATATGATAACGCTCTGGCAACTGGCATCAGGAAACACGCAATATTATAGCTCACAATTATTTTACTTTTAATTTAATTAGAGATCTCAAATCAAAGCAACTCAATATCGGTCAAACGAAAAATTTTGCTGATTGCGGTGCGGCAATATTTATCGCTGGCATGTTGAAAAGCAAAAAAATATTGCTTCGTAGAAATTTCTGGCAGTACTAGGCGTATTTTTTTGAGAATCTATAGCTAGCTCACTTTTACTTTTACATGCAAAACTTTTATACTCACTTTTGCTTTTGTTATACTCACTTTCCAAAAAAATACGCCTGCTGTTTCTTCAATGTGAGAATAGATTAAATTTAAGTTGCTCATTGACAGTTGCTAGTTGCTTAGTTGGTTATTGTTTGTTGCCTCAATGTGAGAGCCGCCTTAAATGGCAGACTTTATTTATGAATTTTACATTTCTTTTTAAGCGCTACCAATATTTCGACGACAAATCAGTGATCTCCAAAAGAAGAATTAATAAAAAATATGTCGCTGTACAAATGCTACCAACATTACGGTGACGTTTGTGTTGACATTAGTTATTTTCTGTCATTTATATTGCTAAATTTGTTGTTTTCGCGGGAGTTAAAGTGTAAATCTGTTTCTCGCATAACTTGGGTTCTGTTCCTGTTTCATACAAAATGGAAGTTGACAATTTTGTTTCAAGTGTTCCTCCTGTCAAAAAACAGCTTCCTGAAATACTCATTAAGCCAATAAAATAGTCGCTCACTGTTCCTGCATACAAACCGTCTACAGAAACGGCTGAACAACGAAAAACGTAGTTGTTATTGTTTTCCTTCGTGGCTCGCAATTTTCTTTCACAAATACATTTCTTCTCTGTTCGTTTTGAAAATCCTTGACAAAAACCAATAAAATCATCAGCAAACACATCACAAAAGTGTTGCAAAAAAAAAAATACACTCTTCTCATAAACTGTTATGTTCGGCATTCTATTTTTTATCCTGGTGTAGGTACTGCCACCATTTCTCTAAAAGGCAGGCTTATACGTTTCGATTTTGATATTTAAAAAAAAAGGATTCAAAGAAGGACACAAACTTAAAGATAAAAATAAATAAACTTAGGAAGTAAAGAAAAACAGGATATAAACTTTTCTCATTTCATATGTTAGCCGAGATCGAGAAGAATAATGTCCTCCCAACCGTCAACTTGTGTGTGTCCTCCCACCTATCAGAAAAGTATAGAAATAAGCCCGCATACGAGAGTGTCCTTAAGTTTGTTTCAACCTTTTCTTTTTTTGTATGTTCTCGGCATGTGTCCTTTCACTTTAGATGGAATCGAAGAATCTGCCCAGAAATATACATTTATTTCTGCACATATTTTAAAGCCAAGAGTAATGTTTGTAAAGTATTTTCTTCCCACCCAAAATGTATAAAAAAAAATAAGGAAACTGTGGAAAGAGGACAATATCAAGGAAAAGAAATGAAAAATCTAAACTAGAGAATAGAGTAAACACACGCGCGCATCGAACGAAAACTTTCCTCAGGTCAGCTTTTCCGTCCTTCAGTTCTTTTTTATTTGTTGTCTTATTGATACACACATCCTTTTGTATTCGCACTCGGGTGGGGACATTTTATCTATGGTCAGTCAATGTGTGCGGGGATGGTTGGACGGGTTGGGTAGGTAATATTGCATAACGTGAAGTGGAGGAACCATACGCCTAGGATGACATATGTGAAATGGATTAATAATGTTGGGAACATGTGCACCACCGACGCGCCGCCATACAGCACACACGAATACAAAGGACTTTCTGGTTAGCAATTTTGAAGGATAAAAATCAATTTTGACGGAGGGGAGGAAGAGAGAGAGTCAAGCTGTCGATTAAAATGCAAAAGTTAATATCATATGAATTTTTCCTTTCGGGTTTATTATTGAATTAAAAAAGTTTGTGTTTTCCTCCCCTTACTATGTAGGTTATGGAGCGAAGTAGGTAGGTACCTAGTGGTGAATTTTTGCAAAATGCCAACTCTTTTTTTATGGCAAAGTTATTGGTTTTTAAATATTTATTGGTACTCACAATTATTGCCGGTGAAATGCCTTGGCAAATAGTTTTGGAAGTTGGTCAGATGGGATGGAATCGTATGGGGTAATGTATGCTTTGCTAAGGGATAAAAAATATGGAATTATGACTGAATAGGTAATGAGGGCGTTTTTTTGAGTAGATAATCTGATCTTTGGTAGGGGGTATGCTTATACCCCCCTAATCCATATACCCTTATTCGGATCCATTGTACTTTGTATGGGAATTTTTGTCGTGAATTTAAAGAAAAAGCCATAATAAAAATAAATAAAAAAGCCTCACGTTGGGCGCCAGTCATAAAATCTTCAATATATTCGCGGATGACAGGTCTTCTTCACCTTAAAAATAATCCCAATCAATCCAATTTTTCCCTAAGCAGTCAATTGATGTGGTTGTAAGCCGAACCTCCCTTAGATGGTACTAAATGCCACAGTTGTTGGGTTTAACAGCTAGGTTCCTGAAATCAAGTGAAATCGAAATTGCAAATCGTGTGAATTCGTTTTCAGTGTTCTGCATTTCGAGCGATTCGTTAACTCCGACATTTTTTCGAAATCACAATTTTACTTTGTCTCAATTCCGAAAATTTTAAAATCGAAGTCGAATACAGTGAAATGTGAAAAACAAAAATTTATTTCCGATTTCATTTCGATTGAAAGTGAAATGTGGAACCTAGCAGTATGTATTTGTTGATAACTGCGTGTATTGGACAACGGCATGTTCCTAAACGTTTGATTGAAGTCACGTATGTCACGTATGTCATTTATGTACCACTTTGTCACAATTTCCTGTGACTGTGAACAAATAATCTCCATAATCGCTAAGGCCACCTCGCGTTGGGCGCCAACTTTACCTGATCGAACTTGGACCCTGTATTGTACATGATAATGAAAAATATTTAAAATCTTTCGTTATTCGCAGTTGAAAATCAAGTTTTTAAAGCGTTTCAAAACCCATCTCAGAAGGAGTGCCAGACAAACGCCATATTTAAAGACCAACATGTCATATCACTTTGCAAGAAATTCCTCAAATTTCATCTTAGCTTACAAGCCCGGTAAATTTGAAGATGCGTCACATTACTCCCTTCACAAAAATATGTTATAAAACAGAAAACTTAATCGTCAACGAAAAATAATTCCACTATCCACGTCGTTATCCTTCAATCTCTCATCTAAAAATTGGAATTTCACTTCATTCTCGGACACAATATAATCCTAAAGTTGTATTTTTCTTTTGCATTTTTATTTTTATGATCTTAAGATTGCTCCACTCTCCGCACTGCCCACCATCACTTGATGGAGTTGAATAAAAATTTTATAGTTCTTTGATTTAATTTGTTGACATTTTCGCTGATTCTTGTGCTTCTGCTTGGGGTTTGTCTAATTTTTCATATTTAACGACAGCTTTTCGCTTCTCTCGAGATACATCAAATAAATTGATCTGAAACGGAAATTGACTGACCGATTGACCATATTCCTTAGATGTCATTTGTCATGTGTCATCCCCTTTCTATATACTCTGACAGCAAAAGATGTTTATGTTTGGGTCGCATCAAGATATCCGAATCGCAAAATAGTTTTCGTTACGTTATATCTGGTGAAAGTAATATATTAGCGAATGGTTTGTATATATAGATATGTACATTTGAATAAGTACATTTTATTGCTATTGCTGATAAAGTTACATATACACACATTCACTCATACTCTCTTCTGGCAGAGTCATAATGGTTTGTTTTAATTCCTCCTCCTTTGGCTGTGCAGCATTAAACCCTCACGCTTTTGTCTACGATATTGTGTATAGTATATGTGGGAGCTGGGCTAGCCGAAAACTTAACCATCATCATATGCCCCTCCTCCTCTTTTTGAAACCCCTGTTAACGCCAGTACATCCTGCCATTAAATTCATCGAAAATTTAATAGTTTCCTTCGTTTTTGTGTTTTGCGTTTTAACGCTGGGCCTCCCTCTCCACTGTATGGCGCTCTCCCTCTGTCTCTTCTCTGGGCGCAGTGTTTTGGTATTATTTTGGCATGTATAGAAAAAAGATTTACGGCTAAAGTTTTAACGATTTCGAAGGATCTTTATTATGTTTCAGTACATTCACATATATACCGATGAATTTCGGATTTTATATTACTTCACTTGTTTCCTTGTGTTTTTTTTTTTGCTGCTTTTGTGCGGCTCTTTTCTACTGTTTTATTGCAGTTTTGCTTTGGCACACTATTTCATTTCAGTCTGCTCCACTATACATATACATATCACACTCAATCTGTGTGCAAGTTGTATTCGAAAAATCAGTGAAACATAAATTATTGCCGGGAGTACATTTTATTGTTTTACATTATAATTACAATACATTTTATAGCATAGAGTGGAAAGCCGTTTTATGGGTATTTTTTTTTTTTTTGGCTTTTCTATTCCTACTGCCACCTTGGATTGTACAAAACAGCCACACCTCCTGGCCTGGGTGCTTCGCTTTAGTGATCCCAATATATCAAAAGTAATTTGCTTAAAATCGTTATTCAGTGAAGGAATATTGGTATTGTTTAGTTTATAGTCCTACCCACTTTATCTAAGTGAATTATTTTTAGGAAAGAACAGCCAATTTATAACGATAGATAAATGTTATTTTTAAAGTTTTCGGTACACATCAATTTTACAAACAAAAACTATAGCAAATGCCATTTTTCGCGCACAGTTTCATGTCTTAGCGATAGGCTAAAATTTTAGGCCCAATGCACACGGAGCAACTGGAAAAACCGGTTGGCAATTTCGGTTACAGGCCAGTTACGGACTCAACGGTGACTTGACTCCACACACGAGGAAACTCATCACCAATCAAAATCTCTAGTTCGTTCAGTGTCGTCATGTTTTTCAACCTCCTCCACCAGCAACAGGTTGGTCTGTTGTTCGCTCATCTTCGACAAACTAGAAACTGAAATCAATAGGCAACCCGACATGGAAATCAAAAGACGACTGGGTACAAACTGGTTTTTGTGAACGAGTTACAAACGAGTTTTCAACCAGTAGCGTCGTGTGCGTCGTCCCATTTTATTACACAGGGTATGACTCAAAGGAAACTAGTTTTCAATTCGCACCGCTGGCTGATCAGTTTTTTCCAGTTGCTCCGTGTACATTCTCCATTGAGCCTTAAGATTGACAGTTCTTTCACAAATCGCTGTTGCTTCTACATATTACAAGATATTTAAAATAATCTTGTTTAAAGGACATTTTTCGAACCCTTTCAGAAATAATTAACATTTGACGTTCCCGCTTGTATTCTGTTTTGAAGTATTTTTGTTTTCCCTACAAAATTTGTTGATGAGTCCGCTCCGCAGTTGACATTTTCCAAATAAACACGCCTAAAGTACCACAAAAAGTGAAACAAAAAACCAGTCACAATCGCCAATAATAACAATCAAAAGTTGAGCGCCATCCTATAAGTTGGTGAACAATTTGTAGTTGTGTTCGACTTCCAACTTGCGCATATTTGACAAGCAAAATAAAGATGATAAAGTTGTGTTTCGATTAAAAAATAAATAACTGTATTCAGTTAATCTGATATATCTCGTAAATGTACAAATTTCTGCAGTGCTTTAAGTGAACACCTCTCGGAAATGTCATTGCGCATAAATCGCGTAATTTAACTGTCAAGTAATCAAAATTATTTTTTACTTGTATTCTCACCGTAATTTTGGGATCTTCCTTAAAAAAACTCTGGAAACTAACAAACAATTCATACGACTGTCTGGCAAAGTTTGACATTTGTGATTTACGTTACTTTCCGCGGTTGATTTCCGAGCCGAAAATTATTAAGTCTGTATAAACTATTCTGCATATAAAATCTGACAGTTCCATTTACGATGTGGTAAATTTCTGCAGTTTATGAGGCTTTTGCGCGTTAAAGTGAATATCCTTAATAAAAAAATTTAATTGCTTTTTAGGAAGATTTTCTTTCGGGTTAATTAAATAAATTAGTTGATATCTAACTCTAAGCATAATCTGCCAATTGCAATGGGTACGTTCGGCAAACTAACTTACTCACCAAATCTGACGCTATTTCTCTGCAGTTCTGATTCTGACCTAGATTAATCACGTGACCAGCTTTAAATTGGTGTATGCAGATGGTTACCTACAAACCGAGTCAAAAGGATCTTAACTGAGTTCTTAGTTGACATTCAATTGTATCAAATCAGATGATTTGTTGCTTTCAGCACGAACTAATTTTTGCAAATATAACGCCTAAATAGTGATTCCTTTACTTCAATATAATAGCAGACAAAATTTTCCAACTAATTTGAAACAGTTTACCTACTTAAGCTAGTATTAGACGATATGTTGAATCAGCATACGTATGCTGAAAATTGGGTTCCAATCACAGCATATCGTGTGAAAAATAAATTTCTGTCATCAAGTATGCGCGTTATGTTGTGATTGGAACACAATTTTCAGCATACGTATGCTGATTCAACATATCGTCTAATACTAGCTTTAGAAAGGAATGTCAAAAACCAGCATGTAAATCAAATCGAAATAAATAAATAAATGGGTGGCGCAACAGGCGGGTGACACCCAAGGCCTAGCTTCTCGCAACCATTCGTTTTGTGTGAGTTTCTATTTTTGGGACGAATGGAAGGGACCTACAATTTTATGCCAAGTCCGAACGGCTGAATTGAGAAGCTTTTTCATGACAGTCATACTCTCGGATGTTTGCCAGACGTTCGCGAGAGGTGGCGCAGTAGAAAAAACTTTAAGATGTAATTTGTGTTTTTCCGGGGATCAAAATATAACAGACAAAATTTTCCAACTAATTTGAAACAGTTTACCTACTTAGAAAGGAATGTCAAAAACCGGCATGTAAATCGAATCAGTCCTAGATAATCTAGTTCAATCAAATTTAGTTAACCTAAGACAACTACTTACACTTCCGAATATACCAAAACTATGAACTTCGTCTTTAGCAAAAATATCACTTAACAGGTTGATAGGAAATGTCAAACTTTCTTTTACCGAAATGTCTTAAGCAAAATAATGAAGTTAGATTTATTTTTTTCCATTGTACTTACGACTTAAAAAAAAAAAACTGAACTGTCAAACGAAATAAATCATTTTATAAAAAAAGTTGAAAGTATTGGAATTAAGTTTTTGATAAATTGTTCTATTCTACATAATCCGCGGTACTAATAATCATTTGTAGTGTCCAGGCTAACTTTTACAAAGTCATTGGTAAGGCCCAATGTCAATATTTGAGTTTATAATGTCTGCAAGTAAAATTTGATCAAACCAATGGTAGCATTTTCTGCTTCTAAAATAAGTTACTGATTTGTTTACAGAAATCTTAGAAACGTATCGTATCAAATTGAAGGAAATGTCATCAACATCATAAATAGAATTCCTATAATTCAAAGACTTACGTAAGCAGACAATGTTCAGTAACAGTAAATAAAAGATTTGCTTATCGAATTGTTTGCGAATAACCAAGTACAACCAAGAGTTATGGCAAAATGTCAAAAATGTCAATTATCCATAATTTTTCCAAAATGTCAACGATGTTTTACTCGATGGGGAGTCGTTGGCATAATTTTATTTTGAGTGACTTTATTTGCAGGTAGTTACTTAAGAACTAAATCCGAGCACGCGTTTAAGGGCAGAGGTTACGAATTGATACACGCTTATGGCTGTAAGTATGAGATTCAAAAATTTCAACATACAGGATTTAAAGACACAGCTCCAATTAGTGTAGCTATTCCTGTCAAAAACTACTTCAACAATCGCAACACAAAATATTATATATTACCAAACTTGATTAATGTTTATTATGGTCATTAATGTATTCGCATTGGGTGCTATTCGATACTCGATACACCACATCCATCCAGTCGTTTAACCCCGTCCTTCCACGCACGCAATGTCTCTTTGCTAATTAAATTATATTTTCTTAATCAAATCGATTTGCTATTCAATGTTGTTTCATTTTTTTTTCTGGGTGTGCAAAACACTGGACTAATGCCCGAAAATGCGAAGTGAATAAATGAATTGGCACTTACACCACCCCCACAAAAAAAATACACGCAGACATTATCGAACATAATCCATTTCGATTTTGATTATTCGTTGCTCGGGAACAAAAATGAAATATTTATAAAACTAGGTGTGCTTGCTGCTGTTCTCTATTATCCTGCCGCACGTAGATTTTTATGCGTACATTTGATAAAAGCCAAGTCCCTTCGAGGGCTAGTCTCTTTTTTGATGTTATTTCACACGATTACTGTTTCCGTCTCCTTCCATAAGGGATATGGTCGTGTTCCTTCTTTTTTTTTTTATTAATAAACGTATTGAAATTGCATGCAGAATATGGCTTTGACTTGACGTCTATCCGTATATGGGTGTTTATATGATACAATGTGCTAGGATCTGAATAGAAAAACTAATGCCGGTCGAAAACGCAAATCGACATGTTATTCCCAATATTTCCGATGTGGCCCCCATCGCCAATAACCGAAAATAAATACATTATGTAGATTTTAAGGGTGTGTTTAATGCCTCTTATAGTTGCTCGTAATCGTTATACGTTTATATGCCGTACAAGAGTGGCTATGGTATGGTGGATGGGAATAAATGCTTTTATTATGCCAATATTGAAAATTGAATGGTAAAAGTCCAGTTTCTATAGGTCATCGCAGTTTGGTAATACTTTCCAGTAAAAATAATAAAAAATTGTATGAACTCATTGTTAATTCAAACCGGGTATGTTGTACCTATTGGAATGGGGAAGGACCCGATGAAGGGGTTTTTCGTCAATTTAATACAAGTGGCGATTTTATGCTGACCATTCATCATATTCTCTCTTGAGACATATTTGAAAAGTTTGGTTAACTTTGTCTACTGTCAGAAAACTTGCTACACATTATACCCCTTTACTGAAATAGCATCGCTAAATATTGAAAGCCGGAAATCCCTTACATTGACAGATGATTTGAATATTGTTGCCCTATTTGGCATGCGCCTGTAACGACTATTTGCATTTGTGTTATAATTTCCTGCGATATGACAAACAAATTTGTAAAAAAAAAATTGTATCAGAAGATGGGAAAATAATGTCAGTAGCTATTTTCTCTTCTCGAATGCTTGTAGTAGTCAGTACAAACTGTTCCTCGTACTTGACTGCATTCTATAGTTTTTCATAGTTATTAAAAAAGCGTTCCCTAACGTTTTCGTAAGTTTTTCTCTTTGAGAGATAATTTATTCCCATCACAGCCATTTTGACAGTCTTTTCTCCATTTTTACTACAAAAGTAAAGAAGCGGGCCTATTAAATGCGATTTTGCCTTAAAGATAAGATCATGCGAATCACTCATTTTAGGTTAGGTTACAGTGGCAGGCCAGTGGGCGCAGTAGCGCAGTGGTTAGTGTGCTGGACTACTGTGCGAGGGATCCCAGGTTCGATCCCCGGAAAAACACAAATTACATCTTAAAGTTTTTTTCTACTGCGCCACCTCTCGCGAACGTCTGACAAACATCCGAGAGTATGACTGTCATGAAAAAGCTTCTCAATTCAGCCGTTCGGACTCGGCATAAAATTGTAGGTCCCTTCCATTCGTCCCAAAAATAGAAACTCACACAAAACGAATGGTTGCGAGAAGCTAGGCGTTGGAAGCAACTTATGCTTGTATTAGCGACTTCGCCAATATTGTCGAAGAAATATTCTCCGAGATATACTTTTGTACGAGCTGAAAAGGCTGGGCACGTGCATAGGAGGTGAAGAATTGTCTCTTCCTCGTCTATGCAGCTTCTATAGAAATCATTGGAAGGGTGGCCAAGCGCTTATGTTAAGTAAAAGACAAACTAGTTTGTCGGTTTCATTGGTTTCACTCACTGGAACGTTAAAAAATATTCTGCAACTAGCAGACCCGACAGACGTTGTCCTGTCCAAATTTCAAAAAAATTGTTTGTGATCGTTTAGTGAATTTGTGAAAAGCTATTGAAAATGTGTAAACAAAGTAAAAAAAAGAAAAGACATATTTTTCAGAGATAGTTTTATGAATTTTAATTTTTATTTTTATATAGATTTTGGTCATGTTTTATTTAGAGTTGAAATTGAATCTCCAGGTAACTTATTTACATTTCGATTGTATCGTCGATATTCAAGTAACTAACCAAAGCAAAAGAAAGACTTTTTTTCGATTGGTTTGCTGTGACCTCACAATTTCTGTTATTGCAATGCTTTATGATACACGACATTTTTTGTTTTGTTGTCTGGCGCGTAAACAAACAAATCGGATGGTTTTCCGACACGGGAACAGGCGACATACAATTGACCGTGCGAAAAGCATGGACTTTCAAGATTTATGCCGCATACACTCAACGACTGTCCTTGCGATTTATTTATTGTCATTGCAAATGCAAGCCGCACCGGAAACTGCAAGCGTTTAAAGTCGAATGGCATGTCGGTCGGAATCATTGGAATTCGTGGTATCAAAACGTCTTCTCCTTCGTACTTTCCTTTTAGTATCGTTGCTTCGATAACGTTGTTCATCAGTTTTTTCACTGCAAGCCTGGTCCCATTACAAAGACGTGGCTGGTTGATATTTCGTAACATTATGATTACCGAACCGACTTTTAGTTGGAGATTGTGAGGCGGTAATCCGGGTAATTCGAGCGAGTTTAAAAACTCGGTCGGATAGTTGACGACATCATTTTGGGCACAAACTGAGTCCACCGATTTGAACGTCATCAATTCGCCAGCAATTTCACTTTGAATCTTAAAATTCAATTCGTCGACATCAATGTTTTTCGCAGCCAATATAGCACGTTCGCTCAACCAAACATGATTTTTGTAATTTTGTGCAATGTTTGGGAATACCTTTTGTATAAGTTCGGTCTTTGATTCGGTAAACTTGCAAAAATCGACGGGGAATTGAATGTAGCCAGTTGTAATATCAACGGGGATTTTGCCATTGCCAATGTCCAGCAATTGCTTTGAAAATAATTGTCCAGCCAAATCGGTCCAGCCGTTCTCTCGTGATGCCCTTACCAACGAACATCATTTCATTTTTATTTATATAGATTATATAGATATATCACAGATTGTTATCGACAAAGTCTGAGATAAATCTCGGTTAGTTGTGGGCGCAGTAGCGCAGTGGTTAGTGTGCTGGACTACTGTGCGAGGGATCCCAGGTTCGATCCCCGGAAAAACACAAATTACATCTTAAGGTTTTTTCTACTGCGCCACCTCTCGCGAACGTCTGACAAACATCCGAGAGTATGACTGTCCTGAAAGAGCTTCTCAATTCAGCCGTTCGGAATCGGCATAAAATTGTAGGTCCCTTCCATTCGTCTCAAAAATAGAAACTCACACAAACGAATGGTTGCGAGAAGCTAGGCCTTGGGTGTCTACCGCCTGTTGCGCCACCTATAAAAAAAAAAAAAAAAAGTTGGGTCCGCCATTGATATTTGAGATAATGGAATATTAACAATAATTTACTTTAAACAGTCTCATATAAAAAACAAAATTGTTTACACGAAACCAACACAAGTTTTTCATTCCACTTTTAAAGGATTTAAACATATTTTATGGACCCGGGGTTATTTTAATTTTCGATCATGTTGAGAAAAGGTAGAGTTAAAAATGTCCGATACATCAAATGACTCAAAATAGGTGTTTTTAGTGAGCGATCGTAAGTATTAAGTATTTCATTATGTCGGTTGAAACCCCACAACATATTTCCAATTCCGATTAACAAATGCATGCACCCACTGAATCCAGTATTCATTCTGTCAAATGGGCACACTGTCATGGTGACATCAGTGTCATTAAATAAAATGTTCAAAGAGGATATAATAATGCGCACATTAGCGACCATACAATCATCAAAGCAGTATTACCAACTCATACTTTGATACAAACTATTCTAATCACGTCTCATCTGAACACACAAAAATACAAAAAAAAATACAAATGCAAAACTATTTTATAAACAAAAAGTCCATTAACGCTTGAATGCAAACTTACTCAACTTCAAAACCAAATTGAATTGAGAAAACTTAAATTTGTGATGTAATTTCATACTTCAATTGACATGCACTTCTCCAATCGCAGCCGTATTCATCATCATCTTTATTGAAGACCGGACAAAGCGCGTTCCTCCTTCAAAAACTCGTATCCTTTTGAAAATAGAATTTTGCACTCTTCTGCACTCGAGCATCTCGGCATTTTTGGGATGCGAACCCAAAGACGAACAAGCAGAAGAATCCTTTGTATTTAATTTCATTAATTATGCACATATAAGTCTCGTAGATATACGGTACACAACGCAGATTTATCGAGATGCGAACAACATGTAGTATACATAATACACAATGTGCACTCTTATTGAAATAGCTTATTTTAAAAGGCATTTACGGTCCTTGCTCTGCTCTATCTTCCTACGGGTTTTCCGAAAATGCTTGGCAATCCTTTAGATATAGTTCCACTCTAGCACAACCCATCCTCTTAGACTCGGCCCGTTGTTGTTCATAGTTCGCTGCAAAATAATAATCAAGGATAAAATTGCGATGTCTAAAGATAGACGCTTCGTCCCTCATCCTGATTTGTTTGAAATGCATCTGAATTTCATTATTTTTAAATGGATCTGTGTATCTAAAGAGCATCGCTTTGGCTCTCTGTAGATGATAATCTATATCTATGTTCATCCTTGTTTTAGATTATTTATATAAGCTAAATGAAGTGGTTGGGCATAATCGTTTTAGATTTATAGTAAAGATGAGAAATGCCTTTTATACTCGTACAGCATGATGTTAGGATGAGAAAGTCGCCTGTATGCGGATATCAAATCAATAGAACCTTCAAAATCTACGAACTGTGTTTGTTTGCTTAATTAGATTAGATTCGTTGAGGTGTGCTCTGGGTAGCTATTAAATATTGAACAATTGGCAATAGGGCTGGTTGCACTGACTTGCAACGAAGGATTTGAAAGGAATTCGTGAGAAAGATGAATTAATATATCTATTCTATAAACGCTTTTCTACCAGACATTGTAAGAGATCTCTCGCTCGCATTTTTAGCAAACGTTACTTATACTTTGGCCAGCTTTATAGTTCGCGGCGAACCGAGACCTCAACAAAATGCCTGGAAAGAAAGAAAATGTACCTATCTAAAAAATTGCCAATTGATTTGTAATGAAATGATAAACATAATGTACAAATTCGTATTAAAAGTCATGTGACATTTGCATTGGCCTTACATCCCAAATTAGCTCAATATAAGTAAAAAGTGCATTCAGCACGTTGAGAAACTGCGTTCCATTGGTCGCATTCAAAAATTTATAGTCATCGTAAATCGACTTAACTTGTGTGAACTCAATATGTCGAAAACGACATAACTTAAATTGAATTGTCGGTATGTCACTTCTTGACAATTGTAGTTTTTTTTAAGTGGTTCTCACTGATGCTTTACGTCAGGCCAATCGAAATGTCAAACTGCACTCTGCCATTCTATCCGATTACCCAATAGAAATGTCAAAACTGAGTTCTCCGGACACATGTTGACACAAATAGATGTCAACTTAGTAGTAAGTCGAGAAATTCATGACTTGATTTGTCGGTGTGGCGCACATAAACGTCAACTGAGAAAACTGTTCACGAGAGCTGTCAGACTTATGTCGTTTTCGGTTGGTCGTCCAGAACCGTCCGGAAGCACTCCGAACTCTTCTGAAAGCGTTCGATTGGCACTCAACTGACAGTTCTTCTACTGAAAAGAAGAGAAATTTGCTTCTGGATTTTAATTTAGAATCGCGGAGAGTTCTTCCGGACGGTTCTGGACGACCAGCCAAAAACGACATTATTTAACTAGATTCTTGAACGGCCTCATAGAACATGGACTGCTAGATGACTAGCCAAGTGATGCATCAAACTAATGTCAAACTAAAGATGTAAAAAAATGCATCTTTCTGTTTTAGATGTAAATATTTTTATATCAATATCCACGTGAGCTTGATATGCCGCTAATTACAATGTGTGTAAATATCGCTACTTTGTTATCAAATTGACAGATAACTAGTCTGAGCCGATTAAAATCGTAAAGGGAACAAAATCCATGAACAACATGAACGCTTTATTAGGAAAGCTATATGACTATGACTACCTACTGTCACATTTAAAAATTTAGTACGAAAGAAGCGTTCCTTTTCTCCACTTTCGTCTGCAAATTTGTAGACTATCAACAAGGTCTATGTTGCTTGTTAAACATGTATTACCCATAATAAATGCGACAAATTCATTTAATATTTGACTTAGTTTACTGCAGTAACCTTCCTGCAAAAGTCCTTGTTGGTGAATTACTAAAGCCCTTCAAAACCTCTCCACTTCATTTACAATTCCTTTTTCCAACGATATAGCTTCTATGGAGACAAAACATCAAGCAAAAATGTTAACAGTGAGTACTGAGTGAGTATAGGTACGTTTACAAAGCACCACCTAACTTCCCTCCAACATTTGTACAAAAGCAGGAATTTAATTCATCTTCGTGTAATGGTAAATATACTAATGAAAGCAATGAAGGGTTAACCACCCTCAACTCCATAAAAAAAAACTCAGGCAACAACAGCAAATCCGAACTGATTACCGTAAAAACAACGCGGTGCGGCTACAATATGACAAATTTGTAAATTATTACGATATGAATACGAGGTCGAAAAACAAATTACCATTACCATTACCATTATTGTGGCAAGAAAAATAGTTGTTACCAATCACACCCCTGCATGTTTTAGTGGAAAAGCCAAAAGACGACACACAAGTCATGCCAATATAATAAAAAGGGTTGGCTTGTTCGATTCGGGTGCTTACTTTGAATGCCGGTGTATACATAGTCAGCGGCGCTATACCTTAACGCAATCTGCATGCACACATAACAATAGTAAGACATTCCTGAATTACTATTGAATGTTATAATCGCGTGCTAGATGACTGTTAACAGCACCTTTTTCCAACTATGTACACGGTTCTTAGAGACCCTCATGTGAATGGAAATAGAACCATCTTCCTTGACGGTGAGGTGCTGCAGAGAATGATCAAGAGAATGGAACACTGCTATCCTTAAAGTATATAATGACATGTAGATCTGCTATAAATCATATTAAGACAAATATATTCCAAATGCATATGGAATATAAAAGTTTTGTTCGAACGGGACCAACGGTTGTATTGTTATTGTTATTGATATTTTTGAATTCCCGAAATATTTTGGGTGCGCTCTGTGTTGGAAATACAAAAGATTACACATCTCTATTGAATGTGGGAGTGTGCTGCGATAGTAGCAAAAGGGCATAAAAAAGGGAAAACCATAAAATTATGCAGGTATTGGATTGGGTATGATGCTAATGATTATTTTTGACCAATGGGTTGGCTATCCAACCCCTTTTGGACAACACCTATTCCATTATTGTGGATGCAAAGAGTGACAGTAAAATAGTGAAATATCTTCCTTTTAATGGAAAACCATTTGACATTTTTACCACAAATGATATTACATTATTCTGATGAGCATCAGAATTTTGGGGGTGGCTCGAACTTTATCATCATCTGCATTAACTGATTACAAAGCACTGACTCTGATATTTACTGATCAATTCTACTGCAATATACACAACTACTCATAAATATTGAAAACTTTTGGCTTGTACTTGTATGCCAACTGTCATTCTTCTTGTAGGTTCGGTTATTTTTTTTTTTTTTGTTTGCCTCCGATTGTCAGAATAACATATTCAATACAAATACTTGGCGCAACAAATTGATGTAGGACCCCAGGCCTACAGCCATTCGTTTGAGTGAAGCTTGCTAAACACATTTTACCTTTTTTATGTTTGTTATACTGTGCCTGGCATCTGTCATTTCGAACAATTGTGACCCCTGTCAAAAAACGTATGGGAACAGTGGGCGCGCAGATCTGTCGATAAGCTTCAACAAATTCACTCTCCATTTAAGCGAAAAGCTGTTTGCAGCTTCAGGCATGTTCAACAAAATTCTAGTACAATTTATCGCACAGAATCTTAAACTTCACAAGTAGGAGAACTAATAGTACAAAAAAATTGGATCAAAAGTGTACATTTCGTTGGTATGAGTTTTTTTGGTGGCGCCGTGGAAAAACCCTAAAGATGAAATTTGTTTTTTCTTCAGGGGTTGAACCTTTGACAACTCTCTTGGTAGTCCATATAAACTAGATGAGCTTAAACTACGATATTAAGGGCCAGTTTCAAAACTAGCTGATAAAGTCTTGGATAGACTTGGATAGACTATCCGGAACTTATCTATCAGCTAAACTTGAACTCTTGGTTTCAGAGGTTTCGGATAGTGATATCTGACAGATATAGTCTCGAATAGAGTATCAGCCAGTTCCAGTGGCTGTTAAATCATTCGGAAGATACAAAAAAATATTTATTTTAAGTGACTGGAAAAGATTATAGTTTCGTTGATGAACGTAGATAGCCATCACAGAAGTCCTAACATGGATTTGTTCGAATTTTAACGCTGCCTCTTTAGAAATAACAATTTCAGAACTGTTTTCATAAATGAATTATCAACAATTACTACCGTTTTATGCTGTAAATCGAACGTCTGACAAACATGCGATTCGGATTCGGCAAATGATGGTATGTCCCTTCCATTCGTCCCAACAAATAAAGACTCATTCGTTTTATTTTATTTTTATTGCCGTCTTAAGGACTTCAAAAGGATGCCATAATATTTCATAGAATCTACTTGTTTATTAAAATTTTTATTTGTTGATTGTATATTATTTTGCAATGCATTTTTTTTTTGTTAGTATGTTGCACCAAAATAAATCTTTTATTTTTATTTATATAACGACCGTGATCTTTAAATTTAATCCTTTCTAAAATAAATGAACAATATTTATATACAAAATATTATTAAATCAAACAAATTGGCTACAGAATTAGTATATTTTATAACGATAAGAACTGAATGAATTACACAACAAAGAATTGGCACAAAATAAATAAAAAGAAACAAATTGGCAGTGGATACGCAAAATTTTATATAAAAAAAATTAAAATGTTAACCCTAATTATAAAAAGAAAACAATTTTTTCAAATAAAGGGCAAAATAAAACACAAACCAAATATTCAGTTCTGTTGTTGTTGGTTGTTGAGATTTTGCTGATGATCCTCAAATGTCATCTGCAACATGATTATAAAATAGAATAAAAATTATTAAAAAAAAAACAAAACAGATCAGGGTCGGATAAAAGTGCTCGAATGTTGCTGCGAATGATTTTTGTTAAAAAAAAATAATAGTGCGTACATTATATATATCTAAATCTATATTAGTCTATCTCACCTACATATATAATAAATAATCAGCTCATTATCTAAAAAAAAAAAAAAACAGAAACTTCTACAATCTTATCCATTCTCAAAAACACGTTTATATGCATCTCTCTAACACTGCAATCCCTTGCTGTCTATAACGGTTTGCAGATGTTCAAACTAAATACGGATTAATGGCCAGTGTCAAAGAGGAAGCCATCGATACATCTTATCCAATTGAGCATACATCGAAAAAGTCGCAATCTTCTCTGGCAGAGGATAAACATTCCAATAAATTTCTAAAACTGGAATATAATGGTGTCGATAATGACATTGAAGAGACAGCAAATCGTCCAGCATCGCTACCACCAGCACTTAAATCACCCGTTCGATCTCCATCGTTGGACAACTCATCGAATGAGTATTCAAACGATTCCTCATCATCGGCCATGTCATTGACTGTAAAACATAATATTAACAACAACAACAACAATACGCAAAGTACTGATCCATCATTGTTTCACACATTGGTGCAACAGCACCATCAACAGCAACAACATCAGCAAAATCATCAACAACAACAACAACAACAACAGCAGCAACAACAACAACATCAACAATTTCTGCAACGACATCAGCACGAGAACAAGTGCAACATCAGCCAGCAACATCTGGACGAGATACAATCCCAACAACAGCAGCTAACAGCGAATCTGCTTATGGCCAGGACAATAGCTTTTAGTCGATCGCGAGATTTTCCAGAGATCCTTCAGAATACGACAGCAGCGGCAGCGGCGGCTGCTGCATCAACAACGGCATCAGTATCGAATAGTAATTATTTGCTGCCGTGTCCATTGTGTGAAACACCTTTAGAACAAAGGGTCTTTCGCCAGCATTTGGATCGGCATTATCCGCGTGATAGTCCTGTTTGTCCCGTTTTAGAATGTGGGCGTCGATTTGCCCATCCAAATTCGGTACGCAATCATATGCGAATTAAGCATACACTGCAGTGGGCGAAAATGAAAGCCATGCGCTCGTCGGGTGGTCCGTTCTCCGGAATACCGGACTTTAAATGAAATTATGAGAGTGGCTAGTTGATCCGGTAGTAGGAGATTTTCGAGTTAGCTCGAGAGAGAAAAGACAATGTCGTGCCGCCTTAGAAAATAAAGAATACTCTGAATTATTAATTTTTTTGGGAAACTAACACTCCCTTCGCTTTATTAATGTATGTTTACACAACACCACTTTTTTATACTTACACGAGACTTATAGAGATGTTGATATTATATCTGTTGGTCCAGGTAAGCTTAGAATTGATGTGTCATTTGTTAAAAACAAATACTCGCAACATAGTCCAACTGGTACAATTATCATTTTAAAAGTTAGTTAATATAAATTAGGAGAGGGGGCGCTGCGAACGATTAGTCGGTGTGTTCGATTTGCTTTTTGCATTCCGATTGGCATACATAGTGACCGAGAATTCATAGTCAGTTTGGCCTCTTCATTTCACAATTTCTTTGGACCTGGGCAATTGGACAAGTGCACCTACATGTTCGTCTTATTCCTCGGCATTAAGTGGTTTTATATGAACTATGCGGAAAGGTGCACTCTGAGCCAATTAAAAACTATCGCATGCTTTTCCAATAACAATAACTTGTTTAATTTAGTTTAACAAAAAATTTTCAACTTTTCGTACTCGTTTGAGTCGCTGTTAAGTCAAAAAGACATGGCGCCTTGCATTGGGCGCCAATCTTTTAGTATATTGAATTGTACCAGATTGCTATTGAATTTATTTATTTTTTTTTGTTACCCCTGAAAACATTGAATTGTGGGCGATATATAAATATGCTCGTCAAACTACTTGTACTTTACCGTTCTTGACTTATAATACTCGTAAACTGACACTAGGATTCATTCTTCGTATTAAAAAAAAAAATAGTATTTCCAATCACTCATAGCCCCACATCTCCCTTCCAAGTTAATATTTCAACGACATTGTCTTTTATTTATTACAAGTAACATTTTTGTTCCAATTCTAGCAACTAGCTTTTATTTAATAACAACAAAACAAAATAATAAAGTCCTATGAAAAATGAATTATTATGTTCCTATAAAATAAATTTATAAATAAACAAATACAAATATAGAAACTAATAAGCATAACGTGTTGTATATAAACTAAAATAAAGAGAAACAAAAACTATACTGTAATAATGCTCTGAATCATTTAAATCAGAAAGAAAAACTATCCTATTAGCCCGTAAGAAGGTACATGTTCAAATGTATTTAAAATAAAATAAAAAATAATGTTGAAAGTATAAATCAAAATAATACCAAACCAAAAAAATATATATATATCCTAAGAAATTAACAGTATTACAAAAAAAACTGTAGATTAAAGCAAAACACTATATAAAAAAAAATAATGTAATATTTAAAAAGAAACCAAATAGAATGTGCCTGCATACTAATATTTTTAGCCAAAACAAATTAAAATCATATATAGAACTTTGTAAGAGCTCAATTTTTCTAAAATGAATAACGACAACAAAAATGGAGAAAATAATTTTATTTTTTAAACAAAATCAGTGAGAAATAGAAATAAGTTTCAAACATATTTATTTGTGAGGTTATATTAAAAAAAAAAATGATGTTATGTAATACTAATTTTTAAACAATGCGGAGTAAAGATGTACAGCCACCTAAATACATATGTGAAATAATCATTTTTCCTTAAGCTTAGTACGCTGCTCGAGTTAAATTTTAGCTCCCATACAAAATTCTCTCCAAAATTTAGCTGAGCTAAATTTAAGCGAATCCATTTATGACTGCTTTAGCTAACAAATCAAATTTTCATTTCAGGCTGTACTGTCACAATTTAGTGCGCCCATTAATGGTTCGGCACATTTTTTCAAGCTAAATTTTGACAGAAATGTTGGTTTTTTTTTCTGCTGTGTTTTTGTGTTGTGTTAGGGAAAAAGTTTTTCAATGAATACCTCGATGAGAAATCCTTTGAAAGTGATAAATTTGAGATGAATGAATAGCAGACAAGGAAAAAAGAAAGTGAAACGAAAATTTAACAGGAAGTTATTTTTAACAAACAGCTATTTTCTGTGACACTTATATCCACAGCGCACTCTATGTCAAAATTTAGCTAAGATTTTAGCTAATGTTTGGAGAGAAAAATTCGAGAGCAACTAAAATTTAGTTTCACTAAAGCAGCATACTAATCATTAATTTGCAATCGTACTAGATTTTCAAACCATTTTTCTATATTTGTCTGAACGATAAGTTCAAATTTTATCCGCCAGTGCGTGCAGTTAGGTGTGGTTAGTAAACCCGAAGGAAAAAAAATTTAAGTTTTTGTAAATAACGAAGTTCGAAACTATTATTGGTACTTCTTCTTTTAAGACACTGGGCTGAACTGTTTAGAACGTAAATTTCTGCATCTTTTTCTTACTCAGAACAGTTTGCGAAAATTTTCAAATAAACTATTGTTTAGTTTTCAAGGCGGGAACTGACGTCAGGTCGCTTGATCGACTTGATAGGTACCGAAAACATTTACTTTTCCCAAATGTTCGTATGATTTTTTAATGAGCGGACATTGAATTGAGAATTTAGAGTCTTACCAATTTTGTGTTTCGATCTAACATTCTGTTTCCACCACAATGTGTAGAACTAGTGCCGGGAGATTTGCTTAAGGCGACAAGTGACAAACAGCGGAAACTGGAAGAGAAACTGAAAACTTTGTCATTCTATAGTAAATTCTGTTTATAGTTGTGTTGCTCGCTCAGCTACATTAAGCTAGAACATATCCAAAAAAAACATGGCTGTCATGCTGTAAATGAATCTATGTCCATAAAAACATTTTTTTTTTTTCGTCTAGTAGTCGAATTTGCAGATACCTAAA
The DNA here is from genome assembly GCA_949372485.1 of Cheilosia soror. Lineage (NCBI taxonomy): Eukaryota > Metazoa > Arthropoda > Insecta > Diptera > Syrphidae > Cheilosia > Cheilosia soror. The sequence continues at coordinate 127,334,649 of OX443561.1, forward strand.
GCACACGGCCAGATGACAGATGCAGAAAAATACAAATCAAAAAAGTAATGCCTCCTACAAAAAATTGACATTTATAAAGACTTGATTACGTTTTGTCTGTTCCTGTTTCTCTTCTTTGCCACTTGGTACTTTTAAAACTTCAAATAAGATCTGCCAAAACATGTCTCCGTGTAAAATGATTGTTTTTATAATTTCAAACCAGAACTTTCATTCACAATTTTGTAATTTAAAGAGAACTGTCACATTTCAAATCCGAACTTTCATTCACAACTATGTAATTTACAGAGAACTGTCACATTTCAGTTTTATGAATAAATCCAATTCATAACAGCTTTTTCTCCATCACTTAAGGCGGACATACAATAAGAGAATTGTTCTGTATTCTGATTCTCATAATTTATTTTGTATTCAAATGTGCCTATAATGCATCTGCTCTATCAATTGGCAGCACTGAAAAAAAGTGTGCATTCCTAAATTGTAAATACATTTCCTCCGCATATGTTTCAAGCAGCTATTTTTTTTTTAGTTTATTCTCTGATTATTTATTATAATTTTTAAATCAATTTCCATTTGAAATCTAGTTAATTTATTAATTAAGTAAATAGTTAAACAAAAGAAACAACACTTATATCTTTTAAGAATTCTTACGCATACGTAATACAGGTTCCTATTAAACAACTACTGCAAGAACAAATTACCAGTAAACTATTATATACTACTATAAAAGAAGTCTTAGTATTTAAGTAAAAAAGAGGACTAATAATTGAAAAAAAGAAATACATAATTCAGTGATATAATTTTAGTTACTAAACGAAATTAAGCTTAGCAATATTATGTTCAAATTTTATTTCCAGAAGAAAAAAAAATCTACAACTAAAACTAAGTATATAAAGAAATAATTGTGCATTTGTTTTTAATTTATTTTAGTTAAATTTGAAATCGAAAAACAACAAATTGTAAACCTTATGACAAAAATTAAGACAGAAAAAAAGCGTATAGCAAAGAAACTATATAAAAAAAAGATGGCAAATATATTTTCAAAAAAAAAACAATGAAATTTATTGTCTACTGTTTGTTTTTTTACTAAATCGTTTGTATGAAACATATTCATAGTCGAAAAGGTTTTTTTAATTTCAATAATTTTTAAATCACAATTTAAGATTACTTTTGACGTTTGTGGGTGGGTGAATGCAAATACAAATTTAATGAAACTTCATAGTATAGAATTTTGTTCTTAAACCGAACATACTTTTAAAGACGCACTAAGTTTTGACACCTGAAACAATGAGCATTAATAATTCTACCTACTATACTTGAAGTTTTGTGATACGAAAATCATGATTTGTGTCAAATCTTGTAGTTTTACTGTAAAAATGTAGAGAATGTAAAATGCAAGTAACTGTGCAATACATGCATAACTACGGCCATAAAAATGTGTTCCAGAATAAATTGTTAACTCATAGATGAATAACGTCAATGTCAGCTGTGAAAAATATATCAAAGTCTGTCTGTAAATATTTTATAAACGAGGTTTTAATTTTCAGTAAGGTATACTTGTTTTTAAGATGTTTCGCCATTATTTAGTTTCATTTTATAAAACTATTTGTTGACACTCAACATAAACGTCAAAAATGTAACTTCTAAGTTGTTTGTGAAGCTTAAAAGTGTATGCCCTAAATTCATATAAAATCTTTGTCGACTTTGAATGCCTACCAAGTATCATAAACTTCAAAAACAAATCAACCCATTTTTAATTTTTTTTTTATATATTTTTCCTTTACAGTCTCTCGTCGATCACTTGAAATGCGTGTCCGAGCTACCGATCCCCGTCCATGCCCGAAATGTGGTAAAATATATCGTTCCGCCCATACGTTACGTACTCATTTGGAAGACAAACACACCGTGTGTCCAGGTTATCGTTGTGTGCTTTGTGGTACTGTTGCGAAATCACGAAACTCCTTGCATTCGCATATGTCACGACAGCATCGTGGTATTTCAACAAAAGATCTACCAGTACTACCAATGCCAAGTGCTTTTGATCCGGATTTAGCATCAAGATTGTTGGCTAAGGCGGGGGTGAAAATTTCAGCTGCCGAATTAAGAGCCAGAGCTTCTCCTACCAGTGGCGCACAGAGGGGTGGTTCAAAGTTGGACTTACGCAATACTGGCGAAGATGAAGACGATGATCCAGAGGACTTGACAACGGGCAGTGGATATGGCAATAATAATAATGACATGAGCCGATATCATGAGAGTTTGCTGAGTAATTTTGGTCATACGAATACAACAATAACCCGCATTAGGAATGAATCGATGAATCAAAAGAATTCAAATGATTCTAAGGACATGATGATGGGTACACCACTGCCACCGACAAGTACAGCAGCTGGACAATCGTTGTTGGATACATATTTGCAGTTTATTACGGAGAATACTTTTGGTGAGTAAACTTCATATACATTTTATTAAGGTTAAGTGTTGCACAAAAAACGTTGTTCACCAAACTCACATTAGGAACTTTGAACGGAAATCTGACATTCCTACATTTTCGACGTGAATCAGATTCATCCTCTGCGGAATAGTGACTGAATATCCAAAGAAAATTCGCCCCCGAATATCAGAATAGGGCCGATAGTACACCTGAACATAAATCTATGGCTTACTACTTCTGCTATAAGTTCTTCCAACATTTCTTGAACTATAGGCTTAAGCTTAGTACGCTGCTCGAACTAAATTTTAGCTTCCATACAAAATTCTCTCCAAATTTAGCCGAGCGGTACGCTGGCGCTGCTTCAGCTAAAAAATCAAATTCTCATTTCAGACTGTATACTTCAGATACTCCTATCTGTCAAAATTTAGCGCGCCCATTAATGAGTTGGAACATTTTCTCAAGCTAAATTTGACAGATAGTGTTGCTTTTTTTTCTTTTGTACTTTTGTGTTACCGAAAAACAAAAAATAAAGATGCGTTTTTGCAATGCATACATCGACGAGGAATACCTTTCAAGTGAAGCATTTGAGATCAAAGATTAGCAGACAAGGAAAAAAGAAAGCGCAACGAAAATAAGACATTTTTAGTATCGAACATCTGTTTTTTGTGACACTTATATTCATAACGCACTCCATGTCAAAATGTAGCTAGGGTTTTAGCTAATGTTTGGAGAGAAAAATTGGAGAGCCGCTAAAATGTTGTTTCGCCCGAGCAGCGTACTTAGCTTAAGTATTGTCGTATTTTTTCTTCTAAATATGAACAATTTGATTAGTTCATAGGTATTCGTGAATTTTAACATCTCGATTTGCTTAAGTTAGGTATATTTTAAGTTCACAATAATTTTATTATTAAAGGTATTCACTTAAACGCGTAAAAGCCTCACAAACTGCGTAAACTGCAGAAATTTACCACCTCGTAAATGAACTGTCAGATTTTGCATGCAGAATAATTTACGCAGACTTCATAATAAGGGTATTCACTTGATCTGATAAATTTATACAGCTCGTAAATGTATAAATTTCTGCGGTGCTTTAAATGAAAACCCCTCGGAAATGTTATTGCGTAAACCGCGTAAATCGACTGTAAATCTGGAATCAAACAAACAATTCATACGGGCTGTTTGACATTTGTGACTTGCGTAACTTTCCGCGGTTGGTTTCCGAGCCTAAATGGTCGCGGAAAATTATGAGGTCTTCGTAAACTATTCTCCATACAAAATCTGACAGTTCATTTACGACGGTGTAAATTTCCGCAGTTTACGCAGTTTACGCGGCTTTTACGCGTTTATAGTGACTACCCCTAATATTCCGCGACGATTTAGGCTCGGAAATCAACCGCGGAAAGTTACGCAAATCACAAATGTCAAACTTTGACAGGCAGTCGTACGAAGTGTTTTATTTGTTTGTAAGTTTTTTTTATGAAGATCTTAAAATGACGTAAGAATTCAAACACAAAATAATATTGATTAATTGACAGTCGATTTACGCAATGTCATTTCCGAGGGGTGTTCACTTAAAGCACCGCATAAATTTATCAGATTAAATGAATAACCTTATTGTTTTCCTTTGCAATTAAATATTTCAAAGCCAACATCGACAACGAAAACTGCAGTCGATAACAAACTTGATTCGGCAGTTTCTAGGTTTGTGTATTTGATACTCACGTTTTGTCATTTTTCATATTTTATAGAACAGATCTTCAATTTTATCAACTACTTAAATCCAATTTACCTAACAACTTCTCTTTGCAGGTATGGGAATGACTCAGGAACACGCAGCGGCCGCATTACACGCAGCAAAAATGGCACAACTTAATGCAATGGGGCATGGTCTCGACAAACTACCAGCCGGACTACTTCCACCGCATTTTGATCTCTCCAAATTAGCCCAAAACAACGATATATCCCGACTGGGCCAAAACACCATGCACAATAATGGTGGCGGTAACTCCTTAAACAGCCTCGGAGGAGGAAATGATCTGTCAATTGAACCTGCCATGCGCCATCACTCGCCGAGTGGTTCTGTCAATCATTTGAGTATACCAACGTCTAATGGTCCAATAGGCACAGACATCCGTCGAGATTCCTCCGAACCAATGGATCTGGGACTGGATAACAACCAATCGGGCAGTAATAACGAGGGTGGCAACTCGGATGCCGATGATAACTACTCCGAAGATGAGGGTGTTCATAATACGTAGGCAAAAATGCACATGATGCACATTAAATTTATTTAAGATTTTTTTTTTTACTGTTCTTTAGACAATTTTCGATGCGTTAAACTCTTCATTGTTTTTTAATTAAAAAAAATATATATATTTATTTATAGTTAAAAAAAAGATACATACATATACCAACATGAAAACGCGAAGCCTTACCGATGTATACCAGAAACAAAAATTAAAATTTGTTTAAGAAAAATTAAATAATCAGTGTATACGCATCACTAAATACGATTTACTACAGAAAATATTTGAGAAAAAAAAAAGAAAAATTCATATTTTTAAAACTAAATTTTAACAAATTGAAAATGGAGTTCATTTTTTGCGTAAATTTAAGCAGTATTTGATAGGGAAACTCACTATGTATATAGTATTTAGAATTAAATTTACAAAATAACAGAAATGTTACTTAATTCATCTTAGATGGCAAACAAATATTATAAAAATATTTAAGGAAACATTAAAATTATCGCAATTTATTTATAGAAAAAAAAATAAAGTGAACTTTAAGGACTAAAATAGAATACACAAAAATGGGATTCTTATATTTTAAGAAAACCGAGTCCTATTTTAATATTGTAGATATTCTTTTTAATTTTATTTGTGTTATTTTTTTGTAACTATTCTTTTTTTTATTTTCATTTACAGCGTACAATTAAAATGGTAAAAAATGCATAAAATTCTTAATTCAATTGTGCCATTAACTTTATTAAAAAGAATGCAAGAAGAACTACTTAAATATTTATCGTTGTAAACATGTACAGTACATCCTACATTTAGAGTGGAAAGTTTTTTTTAGCAATAGTTCAATCATTAACAACAAATTCTTCCATTAAAAACCAAGTTTTCCATTTTGCAATTTGCAAAAAAAAAAAAGTAAAAACTATTCTTCACAACATAATACTCGAAATAGCATTCAACTCAAACTCAGGTTATCTGACATTCCATAAGCGATTCATAAAATATATGAACACAAAGCAAAAAAATAGTCACAATATTTGTAACACTAACCGAATTCTACCTCAAAGAGCAACTAAACTATAAAATACACTCAACATGTAATTAAAGAGAGCTGCCTCATAAAATATTATTATATGCATTTTTTTTTAAATGTTGTTTTAGAATTCATAGTTTTGAAACACACAACAGTCCAGGTGATAATATAATATTTTTTTTTTATATTTTACAATAATCGTTTTTGTTTTTAAACCAATTACCTCCTATCTTTTTAAAAAGCAATTTATCTATATAAACAAAAATAGGTACATCATTTTTAATAAAACATCTTGCCAATCTAAAAATAAAAATAATTATATATAAAAAAAGAAAACTACTAGAATAGGTTTTTATGTTGTATTATATAAAGCTAGATTTTATAAAAATAAAATAAACATATTTAATAGAATAGCTTACAAAACCACATACATACATTATACATTATTTGTATCTACAATCTAGTGTACAAGTGAAAAAACAAAAAGAAATCACTAAATGACAAATGAATACCTCAGAATCCTCAGATATGCGAAAATATAAGTTTTATTTAAGCGAGCAAAATCATTAATATTATGATTATTTTCTTTATATTTTTTAAACGAATGAAACATTTAGATATGGAAATATAATTTGTGGTTGCTTTTATTATTGAATAAGTCTACCTCAAGATTTAGTTATAGTTTATATATTATTAGACTTTAATTTTCATTTAGTTCTTATGGTTTATATTTAGTTGAGTTCAACTATTTTTGTTTTATTGAGCAAAAATCAAAAAAAAAAAATAAATAATATTTAAATAAGTTTTAAAAAATTTTCTGTTTTATTTTTGTTTTGATTTCTGTTGTTTTTCAGTTTTTTTTATGTAATAGCAGAATTTTCTTCAAATGAATTCTACCATTCATTTTGAATACATCTCTGACAAATGGCTATCATTTATCATATTGATTTGAAAGAGTAGGCCTTTACAAGTAATAGAATTCTACGCATCAATTTTGTCGATGTTTTCAACAAACATATGGATATTACGCGACAACGGATAAAGTATGACAGTTTCGACTTTGAATGAGACAACAAGATGTCTGACACTGCTCACACAAAAGCATAAGTTACTGCCAGTAACTTGCCCAATATAAAGTTTGACGTTTCGTTACGTAGTCGTGTCACGAACAACAGCCGAATAAATAGAAACACCCACTCGGCCCTAGCGACGAATCCATTTCCATAATTCAAGGGCGTTGTTTATTCAGCGCTTAATATGGACACCATTCACTTTGCGTATAGCTTAGAATATTTAGCTTTAACTTTCGCTCCGCTTCTCCCGTTCATTCTGTCCGTTGCCTTAGGTGTTAGGTCTAAAAAACTTAAAAGGATTTTGCTCTACTCTCCTCTACGGGTAAAAATTATGACAAACTAGATGCGTATTTTCTATCCACAAAGTAGCTTGTTTTCTGTAAAAACAATTATTTTATTCGGGTGAATGTTTTAGTATACACATCAATTATAGCTGCTATTGTGAATCGAACTCAAATACCTTTTCTAGATGTACCTATTCAAAATTTAGTATACGAACGAAAATGAGTCTCGAATTTAGACGTTTTTATCACACTATGAAAATAATGTTGTTAATTATTTCATAAAATTAAGCGCAGGCTTAAAATGTCGATACAAAAAAATTTAAGTTGGACCCGCTTCAACTATTAATCATGCGAATATAAAAACATTCACCCGAATTCTGAGATTCGAATCGAAGTCATTTAATTTTAGCCAACTGACATTTCAACTTTCGATTTCGATGGAGATTCATATTTTGTTCATTTCTCCCCACATTCTCAGCTTCGATTGGATTGACATAAGGTGTTTTTCCACATGTCGGTTGATTGACAAAGTTTGACAGTTCTCCTTTATGTCATTGAACGACACGATCGTCAATTCATTTCCACTTATGTCAATTATTGGCAAAAAATCGTTTGTCAGTTTATTTACAATGAAATTTTGACAAGTGTGTTTGTCAATTCATTGAAAAATATTTCCACTTGCCAATTTGTAACTGTCGTCATCTCTTTGCCAATTGTGAATTGTGGCGTCGCGTTAGGAAATACATCTGTAGGTACATAATGTACATAAAACAAATAACATCTTCTTGTTTAAAATATAAAATCAAATGAACAATTTTAAAAAAGAAATAAATCGCCCGCGCTTTTTGTGTTTTGTTTGTCGAATCTGAGTTGAAAGTGCAAGCAGAAGACGAAGAAAGTCACAAAATACGCAACATGCAAAATGTTGTTGTTGAACTGACTTCAAATCTATTTTGCAAAGTGTTAAAACATTATTCATAAAAGAGAAAAAAAATATTCATGGGAAAAGGAGTGTGCCCTGTAAAAATATTGGCCTGCCTTATAGAAATGTGTCTATTCATTGTCAAACATGATGCCAATTAATTTTCTTTGTCGATTAAATACAAAGTGACATTTTGTTTGACAATTCAGCTATTTCCACTTTTCCTGTTGTTTCTTTGTCAGTTATTGACAAACGCTGTCAGTCAATTCATTGACAACAAATTTTTTGCTATTTTCACTTCCCAATTTTTTTAATTGGCATAAAAATACGTCAACTATCAATTTCAAATCGACAAGTGGAAACCCAGCACTACATGAGTGTAATTGCATTCTAGCCAAAATTTGTGATGGAAAGCTCTATTTAAAAATATAAATTCAATTGTTTTTGAATAAATCGAAAGGGTATTCACTTAACCTGATAAATTTATGCAGCTCGTAAATGTATAAATTTCTTCGGTGCTTTAAGTGAACACTCGGAAATGTCATTGCGTAAATCGCGTAAATCGACTGTAAATCTGGAATCAAACAAACAATTCATACAAACAATTTGCGTAACTTTCCGCGGTTGTGGAAAATTATGAGGTCTGCGTAAACTATTCTCCACACTTGTTGCGTAACATTTTTCGGTTAAATTTGAAAGTTTCTTCCTCTAAAAATGCCTCATAAATGCCATCTTTACTCAAATTAAACCCAACAACAATTGGCAATCTGACAGCTAAATATTTATGTAGCTGATTTCGAAAATAAAATGTATCCATTGAAATCATTCGATAATGAACTTCTTTCCTTCAAAATGGATTTTTCTCCTAAACTATTTGAGTAAACTCTAGTCCACTATCCCCGACTTGATGTGTTTAATTTTGTATTGAGCTACACTGGTTACATAAACACTTATTTCAGTTGACGTTTATGGGGAGGTGGCCGATAAATCAAGTGAAGAGTTTCTCAGCTGAATACTAAGTTGACATTTCGACTGACGTAGTAAAAGTGAAGTTCCATTCCAATGTACTTCCGTTTTAATGAACAAAGTTGCACTTGCTAGTTAGCTAGGAGACATCAGATCACTAACAAAAAATTGACATTATACCTGCTGTGTATCCGATTAGTAATCATAACACACCCTTAATTAAAACGAGCCTCGTTTTTACGTTTAGTGTAAATCAAATCTAGTCGACTGTCCAATATTTAGCTTCCACCAAACGTTAGAAGTATCCTTTTATCATGGAATACTAATACATAACTAAAAAGTATGTCGCTACAAAACTCTTCCAAATAAAACAAGAAAAAGAAAACACTTCCAGTGGAAACGAAATTCTTCCAATCATCAAATCATTGAGCAACACAATTTTTTTGTTTGCGTTTTTCTAAAAACATACATTATTTTGACCTTTCATTGTTATTAAACAATATAAATTGTATAAAATATATTATTGTAAATTAGTTTTATACTACTCACCATCAAAGTACAAATATTAAACAATCTTTTCTTATAATCGTGAATTCGAGCTTATACAAAATATTTTTCTTTTTAAACAAATTCCATACACATTTACATTGTACAAAATTAATTGCCTGGCAACCTACCTCCAAAAAAATATTTAAACTAATTGTATATATATCAGAATTTTACCCTAGTTTATAAGAAACTATTATGAATGTTTTAGCAAAATTATTATGTTCTAGGAAAAGATGTGTATGTGTGATTTTTGTTCTCGAAAAGTACCCACTAAGATTTATTTAGGATATACTGCAATATCGTACGATAAAAACACAAGCGTTATACGAAATACTCAAAAAGCTATATTTTGTGCCTTTTATTTTAATCAGTTTGTAAATGTAATAAAATGATAGTAAAAATAAAAAGTTTTTTAGTCCCTAAATTGAAAAGTTTCTTTTGGTTTTCGAAAGCAATTTATCAATTAAAGAACAAAACTATATATATATTTATGTATTTTAAGCGATTAAGTATAATAACTGTGAATTTGAAAAGTGTATACCTATTATCCAAATTATACCTAGTGATTTGTAGTAAATGTTAATGCCTAAATTGGTTAACTATAAAAAAACAAATTAAATGTAATGCAATACTATTTCTAAGGAACCAGTTTTAGAAATAAATTGCAATTAATTGTTGAGTATAAAATATTAGGTTAAACTCGATGTCATAGATTACTTTAAAATTGCAACAACATAAGTACTAACTTGTATAAAATTGAGTTATTGTATGTAGGCATTTATGTAGCGCTTTTACAAAAATAAAATTTAACATTGCAAAAAGAATTGTTTTTTTTTTTAATTAGCTACATACCTGATCAATAAATTTGGGATATGTACTTAAGCCTAGTACGCTGCTGTTGTGAAACGTAAAATCCCATACAAAAATGACAGAACGAAATCATGAACGAAAAATTTCGCACTCCTTTTCGTTTTGCAGTACGCTGCTGCTGCGAAATGATGGCAGAAAGTGGGTAATTGTTATAGTAGATTGCTTGGTACAGCTCTCCACTCTCTTTTCGCATACAATTTATTGTCCGGGACATTAATTGCTTGCGAAAATTTGACATTTCGTCACCTGAGAATTGGTTTGCTCCATACGCCAATTTCGCGTATTTTGAGTTAGGTATCAAATCTAAGGTATTTTAGGGTGCTCTTTTCGAATCTGTTTCCATTTTGGCGCTAACGCTTACCAATCCGGAGATATCCAGCATCGACTTTGCTTTACATCCAACAAGTTTAATGGTTAGTAAATTTTATTTTGCTCCATTTGCCATTTTTTGGCGTATGGAGCAAAATTCCCATACAAAAATCCTTCATATTGAGTTTACTTTTATTTTGCTCTATTACCATTGCATGTGACGTAGTTTTCCTTTAATTACTATTTTGAAAAGGATCAAACTATGCAACGAGTATTTAGAACCATTTTCATGAATACATTATGCATCTTGTATAATATACAAAACGTATTTTACTAGTATGTTTTGTTTTAGAATACAGTAGAACTGTTTACTTTAGTACACTTTTATGTTACTTCCTTTTTTGTTTTTGTTAATAAAATTTATTAAAAAAAAGCCTTTAATTTCACTAGAAATTGAAACTTTTCCATACAAAGTTCTTTTCAATAATTCAGTTAGAGTAAGTGTTGGTTTGCTCTACATTCAATTTATTTTGCTCCATGTGCATGAAAAAAAGTAAAACTTGAAACGAAACTGGATATGGAGCACAAAAATAAAAAATATTCTTTTCGTATATAACTGCTGTATAACTGCTAAACTATTACGCATGAAAGATTGAAAAGTTGTATTCTAGTTGGGAATACCCTAGGGAATAGCTGCTATAAATTTAAAAAAATTCTATCGGGCAATTTTTGAGAAAAAGATGCGCAAACCTTCTTTATCATTTTTCTCGAAACCGACTAAGTGGCGTATGGAGCAAACCAATTCTCAGGTGACGATTTGAAAATTAAACAAAAAAAATCCAATTTCACATCAGAAGAAATAATAAATGCGGATGAGGAATATTTATTATTGTTGTTGTAATGATATCATTTTTAACAGCGTCGATAACTGAAAAAAAAGTGTTGGCAACGCATAAAGCCAATTATAGTAAAATTGATATTCAAACGTTTTGATTATTGAAAAAAATGCGTACCTAATGTAATGACTAATGATATTTTTATTGCAAATTGTTTTTAAAGAAATGAGTTGGGTCCTAAAAGTACAGCTTAATGTCCGAAAATGATACGAGTATCGTGGAGTTTAAAGCATTTGTCGAGCGAAGACTGTCATTATATATACTTTGACATTTCGTTAAATCCCAATTTTATTCTATTCCGGACTATTGTCAAACAGCCTTTTTATTATATCCTCGCAAAGCTGCAAGCTCCTATAATTATCCCGCATTGGGTTAGTCAGAGGGAATAGTGCTGTGGGTGTTGATGATCTAAAGACATAGACCCAACTACGACAATGAATGTCAAGCAAGAAATTATTATTATTATTTGAAAAAAAAAATAAAAATAAAATAAATAAAAATAGTACGTATACGCCACAGTATTTAATAATTATTCATTAATTGTAGCGTCACACGTGTGCGATTTTTAAGTAAAACACTATAACTCTCGATCATCCACAACCCATATGCATGCAGAAAGCCACATACGTGCCACATGTATTAGAACTAGCTAGCTCACCGGCATGTATCCATTGGGATCATATGATGACGTAAAAATGACATCAGTGATACATACGTATGTGGCTTATTTCTGCGTGTATGTACTACCACCTGATAACATTAAACTGATTTAATAAATGATTTTTGTATTGAAAATCACATTTCTGGCACCATTTCTGCAGTGCAAATAGGTATGTGGCAGCATCACAAGCAGTAAAGGAAATGGTTTGGACTCTAGGCGTTTACTTTCTAGAGCTGATATAAATTTGAAAAAGCAAACAAATGTGGATGTGGGATTATGGTCAATATCCCTCGAAATGCAATTTTTGAGCTTCCTGTATATATATTTCCAGACCACTACAGTTTGCAGCAATTTAAGTGCAAAACAAACATACATCTGCCAGCATCTTGAGGCGCTGATGAAGCGTTATAGGTTTGCCTTTCCCGGGAGAAGTATTTAACAAAAAAATAAATTTGGAGCAAAATAAATTACCTAAGGGCTTTAATGATATTTCTTCATTGGAAATCAATTTATTTTTGGAGAGCAAATAAATGTAAATAAAACCAAGTGTCACTAGCTCTAGCAGGCTTTCTTTTAAATGGTCGTACATAATGTGGACCGCTTTTCATTATATGGCTAATTCCCAAAAAAATTATAAAAAAAAATATATTTAATTTGGCTTCCCAAAGTCCTAAATATATACATTTATTTTGCGAGGAAGCTATTACTTATTAACAGAATTATTATCAATTGAATTTCACAAAAGACGCCTAAAGGGAACGGATTTTTGAGGTATTATTCACAGATAAATATAAACTTCTTTTTAATTTCCATTTCCTAATATCATAGCTAATTCTTTGTTTTTAATGTGTAAAATAAAGAATAATAAACAACAGAATCCATCGTTTTATAAAAGTGATTATTCGTCCCGTTAAGTGAAATTATTATTTATTTGTGGAAATCGTGCTTGTGATTTCAAAATTCCAAAAATGTTGCACTGGACGCAGAAATTATTTCATTCACACTATCTTACCGACAAATTACTTATCCAAGAAACTGTCATCAAACAGCTGTACACTCGTGGGACTTGTGACTTGTTTATATTATTTTTTACGTAATATAAAAAACAAAGTCATGAATTTCACCAGTTTTACTCGGTTTTCTCGAACTATAATTAATAATTTAAAGAATTCAGCTTTCAAATCAACATCTTTTAACAAAAAACCAACATCACGATGCCTACCACAAGCTGTCACAAACGGAAGCCGCTATTCCACATCATTTATTCCAGAATATTTTGTTCCTCCTGTCGGCTTAGTTCTTGGATTTAGCTTTTTTAAGGCCAAAGAAGACGACGAGGAGGAGACTCCTGAAGAAAAACTTATAATGACCATAAAACGTTCAATTTTGTCAATACAACGTCAGGAGTACGACAAAGCTGAGCAAATGCTTCATTTAGCACTTCGTATGGCTCAAGATTTACAACATAAAGACGGAGTAACCTATGTGTATGATGTATTGGCCAATTTGGCAATGGAACGTGGTCAGTTTAAAAAAGCAGAGCAACTATTTGCGGATGTAATGAAACGGCTATTTGCAAAAGGAGAAACTGAAGAAAGCATAAAGGTTAATTGAGTTTTCTTCAATTCATAATTATTGTAATGTGACTAACATTTCTGTAACTGTAGATTCTCCATATTAGCTCTAAAATCGCTCATATGGCACATTTGCAGGAGAATCTTGACAAAGCGATGCAAGGTTTCAAATGGACCATGGAGAAACTAGAGGAACTAGTCAAAAAGGTTCCCGATTCCGAAGATGTGCGAGAAATTAAGGCGATAACTTGTGATTGGTCAGTGGGATGGTTAAGAAGTAGCTCTTGAAGCATCGGTTACGGTTTGTTTTTTATAGGTACGGTCAAATGCTTATAGATGATCAAAAATACACTGAAGCCAAGAAGTGTTTTCAGGAGGCATATCAAATATTTTATGAACGCTATGGGGCTACATATTCCGAGCTAATACCAATTCTAAATAATTTGAGTGTTGCTGCCTTGGGGGTAAGGCCGGTCCCCAATGATAACAAATCGATTGATGTTTTTATCTTTTTAGCTAGACGACACAAAATCAGCTAAAGCGTACCTGATGCAGGCATTGGAGCTTCTAAAAAGTCTTCCCGATGCTTCAACCGAAGGTTTATTACAGGCCAATTTGGGCCTGATATACCTGAGAGAAGGATTAACGCAGCAGGCGAAAAGTACTTGTACCTACGCATACAAATTGGGAAAAAAATTCAAAGACGATGATTCGATCGAGCAAGCATGCTATTGTTTGGACGAAATCAAGAAAGTCATGAAATAGTTGATAAATCTACGGTCGATAAGTTCAAGTTGTATTTACGAATTTGTTTTTGTAATTGTCTTGTTCAGTATGTATGTACCAAAAAAAGATGCGTGTAAATAAAACCTGTAGTGGAGTGGACTCAACTTGGACCTAGATTCTCGTTCTTCTCGCACACATTCGTTTTATGATAGGTTTTTTTTGGAACGACCAAATCCGCAGGCCCTGATTTCTCATTGCAATTATATCCGAAGAAGAAGTGACGCAGTGGAAAGTGGACCTTTGGGGACTGGGACCCTAAGACCTAGTCGCTCAGTAGTTCAGTAATCACTTAACCACTCCGCCCACGCGAACTAGATAGACGACAATATAAAGTATGAATGGAATCACACTCACAGTGTCACAACGAATTCTCATTGTCTCAGTGATCCATGCATAGACGAAATGTAACGCTATTGCTATGCCTTGACTATTGCTCTTCGACAGCGCAATGAGCATCATCAATGGTCGTTTTCAAATAGTGGTAGTTGCAACCGACAACGAGCTGCTCTGTGACAATGCTAGCACAAGGGTTAGCACAATCGCCATCGTTGACGGGGGCTCCGTTCGAAGTAGCAGTAGTAGAAACTGATAAGGACGACAAACAACCTGCTGATAGACTTGCGGTATGGAAATTCTGCTTTTGGTCCCGAAAAGTGGTAGTTGGGACTTCCGAGTCTTATTTTATTTCCTTGCTAATTGGGTTCCCCCTGGAAATTTCTGTTCTATTGGCGACAATTTTCGTCTACGCCGTGGTATAGAGCGTATCGGAACGTAATTGCATATTTATCAGACAATTGCGGGGGTGGGGAGCAACAAAAATTGTTGGTGTTAGGTGCTGAGCATAAAGCCTCCTAATCAACAGACTAACCAGTATACCTGAAAGAGCCGAATGTGATTGCAACGTAATACAAAAAGAACAAATTTTCGAATACATACCGTTTCCGGAAACAAAGTTCTTCAAGCTCACAGAACACTGCCATATAAGTATTAGGGACATTTTTGGGACTGGCATAAACCGTGTCCAACTTTGTAGTAATGCCATGTGCCTAAACCCAATCTAACCCCAAAACCCTATAGAGAACTAGTGTGCAGTCGAGTTTAGAGTAAACTTTTATTTTGTATAAAAAATAATTACAATCAAACAAATAGGCTTCTTATATAACTTTTTTATACAACAATTATTGGAATATCAATCTCTCGGTCTTATCACACGTTACCGCACTACAAGTACAAGATACAAGACAAAAGATACCCTTCACTCAGTGTTAATACCACTGATTGACTGTTATCGTGCGTCAATCAGGTACGCGCTATCATCTTAAGTTTTCTACTACCTTGCTAGTTATCTTATCTCACACACAGGTGTTTATAACTTATTCAAAGTTGGCAATGAATACCATGAGACCAACTCCAGCGAGCAGCGCTGAAATTTCTTTAATTGACTGGCCAAGTTTCGTGGACTCCTCGAGCAATTCAGGCAGCACACTTACTGTCGCAATGTAAATGAAACCACCAGCGGTGAACGGAAGAACCCATGAAGCAGCTGCATCGCTGCCAGCTCCAAGCAAGGCCAATGCGGTGCCAGCAAGAGCACCAAGTGCTGTCACCAGCTGCAGCATCATTGCTTTGCGCTTTGAGCAGCCTGACTTGATGAGAATAGCAAAGTCGCCGATCTCATGAGGAACTTCGTGCAGGAGAATCGTGACTGTAGTGATGATACCTATGCTGTTGCCAGCCAGATAGGACGCTCCAATGGCCAGACCATCGGTGAAGTTGTGTGCAAAGTCCGCAGCCAGATTGAGGTAGCCAGCGATCTCAACTTCACCTTCCTCCTCTTCTACTTTTTTGACTGCTTTCTTTGACGCTGCTTCCTTGGGACTTTTTTTAGGCTTCTCTTCGGACTTTGGTTTTTCCGCAGGCTTGGTTTTCTTAGCAGGAGTTTCGTGACCATGGCTGTGGCCATGTCCACCTTTGATTAAGCGTACGAGTTTCTCTACGGCAAGGAAGGCAATGATTCCTCCGAGAACCCAAAGGCCGATTGTCATGTCGTGCGTATGCCCATGTGCATGAGCTTCTTCACCTTCGTGCTCGTGATGGTGATGATCACCATGGTCATGTTCGCCATGGGTATGGGGATGTGATGCATGAGGTATCAGATGAAGAAAAGCATCTCCAAGAAGGCCACCAGAGGCAAACGCCAAAAGGATTTTGAGTCGTGGTCGCATCGCTTCGCTGTTGTCCAATGGAATTATGTACAGAAGCACAAATGGGGCGGCACTGATGAGCAGAGTTGAACCAATCGAATGTAACCAAATGCTTTGCATGTCTAAAGGGAGGTAGGAAACAATCAATTTATTTTTACACTTGTCCGCTTTATTCACTCACCTAATGGAGACTTTTCTGCTTGATGATGGTGGTGGTGGTCATCGTGGTCATGATCATCATGATGGTGGTGATGATCATGATCATGATGATGGTGGTCGTGGTCATGATCATGATCATGATGATGGTCATGTGAGTGTACTTTTGCTGTATTTTTATCAAAATTTTCATTGGCCTCACGAGAATACTTGAAGCTTGCTGCCTTGTGGTCCTCATGCGATTTACAGATTGCCGGCAGTGATAGGAAGACAATGAGGAGCATCATAGCAATCGCTACATTGCGCTTCAATTTACTTTTATTATCTGGGAGAGTCTTTATATCTGTCTGATTTGTTTGGATTCCCATGATGATAGACACTCTCTGTGATGTGCTTCTGGGTTTGCAAGAGTTTTTCGAATAATTTTCGTACACGTCACAGGTTCCTAAACAAAATCCAGCAAAGATTCCGAAATGTCAAACACAGTGGTCCAACGCGACGAACGATAATTGCGGTGATAAATGAGAGAGAAGCATTGTCGACGAGGAGATGAGAGAGAACGAGATGCAGCTGATTTGTTGTTATCAGTCAGAGGAGATTGACAGCAGCATGCGTGTTGACATTTTCACTGTCGGTATGGTAAATTTCTGATGACTATTGAGGACTAGGAAACTAAAAAACGGTCGGTGAGTAGTTTTGTAGAACTGTGGTATATTTTCCATTTACAGACAAAAGTTGAAATTCTTTATTGGGCCCGATATATGCAGCCTTTCTCTTATCTGTTCATTCACAACAAGAGCAATAAAAATATAATAATTAATTAATCGGGTAGAAACGAAATAAAAAGAGCATCGTGGTGCAGACTTTTTTTTGAGATTTGTAAGTAGGTATCATTCATTAATTTTCAATGACCCGCTTATCCATTAAATGTGTCGCGGGTGTAGGTTGCTCAAGTGGGATCCATAGCTCTCGATCCTCCGCCATCGACTCCAAACCACATAACCACAACCACCGAAGCATGGACCGCTCCGTCCGGAGAAGTAGCTGCTCGACATTGAGTTAATTGCGGATTCTGGTATTTCTAATGCCATCTTGGTCACACCAGCAATAAAACAGAGAAATCTCATTTCGGCAGCTTGTATCCGCAATGGTAACCTAATACCAACAAATTTGGGTAATATTTTATACAATGTTTAAACCAACATGATTAAGCCAAAGTATTTTCTAAATCACAGGAAAATTAAAAAAAAAATAATTTATTTTCATGGAGGAATTTTGTTGACAGTGTTTGTTTTGTTCTTTTATTGTTGCCGAAGAAAGTGCAGTTGAAAAGGTATGCTCGATTTTATTTTGCAATGAAAGCAAATGAAAAAATAATTATTAAAATGTATGGTAAAAATTACGTAATTTGTGACTTAATTTAGCAAAATCATTTCCTCATCGTGATCTACACAAATGAAGCAAGAAGTGAAGCAAATGCAGTCATATTTAGGCCGCTTCCTGATTTTTCGGTTCTGTAATTACAGCTTCACCGAGATGATACCGATGTGTTTGATTTTGTTTTGCCTTCATTTTCTCTCTCTTGCATAATAATATTTGAAGTAAAACCTTGCAAAACCAACCAAGGTAAAGAAAGCCTCAAAGATTCCTATACCCCAATTATTATCACAATGTAGCGTTGGTGTTAGCATCTGCCTTTTCAGCACCACCTTATCACAACCAGTTGATGACGTTTTCAATTCAGCACAAATGTCACTCAGCCGTCACACATGACAAAGTCGTATGCAACCGCCGCAACAAAGTTTAAACGAAAACTCAAAAATACAAACGGACGTGATTGCAGTATTTTGTTATTTATTTAACATTTACGTTTGAACTAAGTCTATTTATATACATTTCTTTTATTTGTCATAAAGTGTGGTAACGCGGTAATCAAACATGTCGTCGAAAAGCACGCCAGTCAATGCCAGAATCAACAAATTGATGCAATGTAGTGCGCCGAAAAACAATTCAACTCCAAATTCGCAGCACAAGCGTGTAGCCCGACCACTTTTTCCGTCGAAACAGACTGATAACTTATCTAGTGACCATAATGCTGGCACCAGCACGCCATTCTTGCCTCATTCAGCTCCAAAAACGCCAGCGTCAACCCAAAAATTCAAGCCAAAGACATGCACGACTCTGAATGCATGCTATACACCTTCGTCCCTATATCGATCGACAAAAATGACTCCACAGAGTACACTTGCAACGCCCCGAAGTGCGGCCAAACATCATTCTGCCAATACACCCGACTGCTCCATAAAAACTCTGAATTCGTCGCGTAGATCGGAGAAGTCTCTAATGGAAAATTCTGGCCTGCTATCCAAATCGCTGAAGGACATTGAGATTAGCAATCTTACAGTAGCTGTTCGCGTGAGACCTCTAAATGCGCAAGAGTGCACAAATCCAGGCGTAACCAACATAGTCCAGGTGGTGGGCAATGACGTCACTGTGTACACAGGAACCACTGCAGACAATTCGGCTGGGGTGAGTCATTGCTTTCAATATGATCAGGCATTCTACTCGTGTGACGTAGACAGTAGTGACTATGCCAATCAGGAAACCGTGTTCAAAGGAACTGGCATGGCACTAATAGACAAAGCTTTTGAGGGCTACAATGCATGCCTCTTTGCCTATGGTCAAACTGGTTCTGGAAAGAGCTACAGCATGATGGGGATCGAGGTAGATGACAGCGATGATATTGCCACAAACACGGAGGCTGGTATTATCCCCCGTTTCTGTCACGAACTCTTCCGACGCATTGAAGCGTCCAAGGAGACAATTAACGCCGAGATCGAAGTGAGCTACTTCGAGATCTACAACGAGAAGATTCACGACTTGCTTTGTGTGTCGGGCAATACGGACTCGCAAAGTGGCAGCAGTACACACAAGAATGCTCTGAAGGTGCGCGAGCACCCGATCTGGGGCCCATATGTCGTTGATTTGAGCATCCAACCAGTGGAATCATACTCTGCTCTGCGCAATTGGTTGACCGTAGGCAATAGCCAACGTGCTACCGCAGCAACTGGAATGAATGACAAGAGTTCCAGATCTCACTCGATTTTCAATATTGTTCTTAATTTATCAGAGGTTGATACGAGCGATGGGGACGGCGAGGAAGGAAAGGTCAAGCAGACTCGAAGAAGCAAGATAAGTCTTGTCGATCTGGCTGGCAGTGAACGCATAACTCATACGGGAACGAATGGTGATAGGATAAGGGAAGGAGTTAGTATCAACAAAAGTTTGCTGACCCTAGGCAAAGTGATCTCTAAGCTGGCAGACTCGAAGAGCAAAACCAACTTTGTACCATATCGTGAGAGTGTGCTGACCTGGCTGTTGAGGGTAAGTGTTTTTTTCTTATTACATATTTGGATTACTACTTTGTTATCAGTTTTAGTGTTTCAAAATGCACTTCGATGAGTGCTAGATAGATATGTTGGGTGACACAGATAGATAAAGTGGAATAGTTGTTTGTTCCATCTGGCATAAGGCATATTAAAAATGGACTGATTGATTTAGGGTTAGAAGGTGAATAGTTTTGTCGAAGCGCATGTAAAGATGGAAGGAGTTCTCCGTCGTCTAGGACGAACAGATTGCTTTAAAGTTTAAACTAAATGCATTATATGGACTAAGACTAAGTGGTAGTTATTTCGACATATTTACAGAACACTACAAAGTTGAAGTCTTATTTGTCTTCTAAATGGATATAAGGATAGCAGCCGCCCCATCCACAGACTAGTAGTGTTCATAAACAAACTAGAAAAATACGCCCCGATCGTCTGTTAGCTCTGAAAGTGTGCAAGAGCCCAAAATATAACTCTGACTTAGGAGTAAACATTGTTTACCAATGTCAATGAGCCTGAAATGTATTTTATTGCACTGCTGAATGACGTTGGCATACTTCGTGAATTGTTTGCAGCTGCCTGTGGTCTAGTATGATCGCCAAATTAGTTGGCTACCAAAATGCAAACAGCTCAGTTAGTATCCCATTCACGTCGCCCTTTCTCGTTTAACAATTTCCCAATCTGATACAGACACTGATAGTTAACCAGCTGCTTTCTTTCATATGCACTCGAATCGTTGGATGATTATTATCGTACAGTTCCAGCAAAGAAGGCCATGCCAAGAGATAAATACCCCCACCGACTCCAATCGTAGCTGGACCTTCTAAAGCAGTTAATAAACTTTCGTAAACGTTAATTTGTCGGGGTTTTGTTCTTGTGGACTGTTTTAATAATGGCATCAGGAAATTATATTCAATTCGCCCATGGCAGCAAATATTGGCAATTTGTCTTGACTGGGCATGTCTCCCCACTGAATTTGAAATATGTTATCAGAAAGGTATGTACCTATAAGACACAACCTCAAAGCTCTAGCTTGACAGTGCAATACATTTCTTCGCCTTGCTCATTACTTGAAACATCAGACTAATCACTCATTGACATACATTAACGACACACGTTGCCAAATTTAATCCAAATGCTGATCAAGCTCAATGAACTCCGTCTTTTGCGTGAAATCGAGTGATCGACGAAGTGAAGCTAATTTCTTTTCGCGCCAGCAGCCCAATTCACCCTTACAATACAAATTTAACTGCTGAAAATACTTGTTCTGTCCTGTTATAAACCCAAGATGAAGGAATTCGGTAAATGCAATAAGTAAACATATTCTTAAACTCATTGAACAATTAAATGGTCTGTGCTCCGAAATGCGTTTCGCCCAGATGTGGGTGGCGGGCTAATCATTCGACGAACCACCACATCTGCCTAGACGCACTGTTTACTCAATGTTTACCGAGACTTTATGAAATCACAATCACAAAGTCCTTTTTGTTGATAGTCTTTTTATCAGTCCAGAAAGCGTTTTTTAGGTAGAATTACATTTTCCAATATGCAATTCTCACAACCACATTAATTAAATAAAAAATACGTAATTGTAAATATAAAAAGTATATGTACCTACATTTCGTTCTTAAATAAGATTTGATAATGAAATCGGTTACCTTAAAACACAACACAATTCTTGAACTTTTGACCCCTCTTATATGCAATCTCCCAGGGTTGGTTCTTTCTTTTTTCTTCAATTGATTGACGTCACTTAACATTGACTTAACTCCAATATAATCCAAGTTTATCGGCAAGAGCTTTAAGACATTTATTGGGGCTGCCGATTTCGTTTGCCATAGTGTTTCTTGATTGGAACTAATCAAAACGCTGATGCATACAAATTGAAGGTAAACGAATATTGATCGTGCTACTTAAAATGCATTTGCATTCTCCACTCCACCAATAGAAACAACATTTATTTTCTTTGGCATACTATATTTATTTGAAATAAAATTAATTAAAAAAAATATTATATGTGTATTAGTCAACTCAGTAGATAATGTCGGTCATTAAATGCATTCGATCTTTCAGCCGATGAATCACAGTCTGGTGTTTTTTACATTTACATTGTTGCGGATTGCATTTGCATTTTGTTGTTGTTCGTTTTGTAGTCTTGAGTTCATCTGTAAATAAAACAGTAAGGGATACTTTTTTAGCAATTGAAAGCCATATTTGGAAAAATTGTAGAAAAGAGGTCAATTAAGCTCAAAAAAATATATTAAACTAGCTGAATACCAGAAAGAAAGCCCCAATTGTCTCATCAAAAGAGGCCGAACCCAGGTATTGTTCTTTAGTTTGGTGGACGTAATGGTTGTGTGTCTGCCTGCAACCAATTCTATTTGAATCCTGAGTAGATTTGTTACAGATGTAGAGGGAAACTAGACTTTAAGATTACTTTCTCACTTAGACGGATCTACAGTTCGGCATGAGCCTGAGCCTCTACTAACAATTCCGAACAACTAAGGAGATATTTTTTATACAACCTCGATCATCCCAGCTTTGAGAGAAATATTCTTGCTTTAACCGGATTTGGACAAAGATTTGCAACGATATGTGTCGTTGTACAGCGGCATTAACTTGGTCGAAAAATAACGCCTCAGTCGTCTATGCATATTACGGCATTTAGTAGAGCTGATGGGCACAAGTTCTCCAGCCCGTAGAGTCGTGGCGTCTAACTCGGATGTACAACGCAGTGGAGGAAGCTCTCGCCTTATGTTGCGCACACAAAGGGCAGCTGACAAGAAAGAGAACAGTTTTGTGTTTTTATGTTTTATTGCACTCGCGGTCGCTATAGTGAAACCCTGAAATCAAAAGAGAGCATGTAGGAATAGTAACTCCTCCTCTCCTCGAAGTTAGTATTCTCTTTCTACTATGCCTTTTGTCAGACTGCTTTTCTTGGGCATATAAAACAAAATTGATCTGTTTTGTATTTGGACTTGTGCGCTACTTGATAGCTTCATCAGCTCTTGCAGCACACTTCTTGCAAACAGGTACTTCTCCGGCTCCAAATGTTTTCGTCTGATTTAAGTTAAACACCTGTGCAAGGTTTGTGTATTGTTATTAAATAGAACACGTGGAAATCTTGAAAAATTTCGCAATCTGCAATAAGCAATGGTTGGGTATAAAAGCCACAAATGGAATTTAAATAGTGAATTCATCAAAAGTAAATGAAAAACGTGACATGTACGATGAAAACCATGAAAAAGCTATCATTATTTTCTTTAGCACGAAAAGAATATGTGGGCGCAGTAGCGCAGTGGTTAGTGTGCTGGACTACTGTGCGAGGGATCCCAGGTTCGATCCCCGGAAAAACCCAAATTACATCTTAAAAAGTTTTTTCTACTGCGCCACCTCTCGCGAACGTCTGACAAACATCCGAGAGTATGACTGTCATGAAAAAGCTTCTCAATTCAGCCGTTCGGACTCGGCATAAAATTGTAGGTCCCTTCCATTCGTCCCAAAAATTGAAACTCACACAAAACGAATGGTTGCGAGAAGCTAGGCCTTGGGTGTCACCCGCCTGTTGCGCCACCTATTTATTTATTTATTTTTTATTTATTTACGAAAAGAATATGTCTTTCGTTTTGGAAGTTACATGAAGCTAAACGTGCGTGTAAACGAAAACGATTGAACGTGTTTATCTTACAGGATGGCATCGCCGGTTTTAGTCCTTTATTTTATACTAGCAGACCCGACAGACGTTGTCCTGTCCAAATTTCAAAAAAATTGTTTGTGATCGTTTAGTGAATTTGTGAAAAGCTATTGAAAATGTGTAAACAAAGTAAAATCGTTGCTTCGATAACGTTGTTCATCAGTTTTTTCACTGCAAGCCTGGTCCCATTACAAAGACGTGGCTGGTTGATATTTCGTAACATTATGATTACCGAACCGACTTTTAGTTGGAGATTGTGAGGCGGTAATCCGGGTAATTCGAGCGAGTTTAAAAACTCGGTTGGATAGTTGACGACATCATTTTGGGCACAAACTGAGTCCACCGATTTGAACGTCATCAATTCGCCAGCAATTTCACTTTGAATCTTAAAATTCAATTCGTCGACATCAATGTTTTTCGCAGCCAATATAGCACGTTCGCTCAACCAAACATGATTTTTGTAATTTTGTGCAATGTTTGGGAATACCTTTTGTATAAGTTCGGTCTTTGATTCGGTAAACTTGCAAAAATCGACGGGGAATTGAATGTAGCCAGTTGTAATATCAACGGGGATTTTGCCATTGCCAATGTCCAGCAATTGCTTTGAAAATACGGTCGTTCTGTAACTCGACACGCATGTTCGTACTCAGTTTGAGTTTCTTGACGTGTTTCCACAAAACTGACGACTTCAAACATGCATTAAGTTCGTCCGCTGGCGTTGACCGTGGAATCAGTGGCAATGTTTGGCGAAAATCGCCTGCTAATAGAATCATCGCACCACCAAACCGGTTTTGATTGCTTCGTAGGTCTTGCATCGTTTTGTCTAATGCCTCTAAAGACTTTTTATGCGCCATCGTACATTCGTCCCAAACTATCAATTTGCTTTGCTGCAGAACTTTGGCCATCGCACAGTTCTTCGAAAGGTTGCACGTTGGAATTTCATGGATAGCCAAATCGGTTCGGCCGTTCTTAAGTGATGCACGTATTATTTTACATTTATTATTTACATTATTTACATTATTTACATTATTTCATGATTTTTAAGGGTAAAAATAAATTTTAGATATATTGAAAAAAGTGGGCGTAGAAGGGGGCGTGAACAAATTTTTTGTCCGTAAAAACCTGGCTAGGAGAATTACGAACATTTTAAAAAAAAAATCAGCCGTTCTCTCGTGATGCCCTTACCAACGAACATCATTTCATTTTTATTTATATAGATTTTCACTTTTGATACATGATTGGACCTATTGCATTTTGTGATTCTAATTTTCGGGTTTAATATGACTTCTAAAAGGTGGTTTGATTGCTTCTAACTTAAGCTGGTACCATAACTAGATAATCTTTGTAAAATTTTAAAAATAATTTGAACGATTGCCAGAATATACCTACAACAGTATTTAAATCATTCACATTTCCTACAATTGGCTCTCTTTTAAGTAGATAACAATCTTAGAAATAGTAAAAAAAGATTGTTCCTCAACATTTAAACACTACTGTATTGCTAGAGTATACCTCTGCTTTGAGGACTACCTCAATTGTAGAAAATCACAACAATTTTTCAATACCCGAATTTATTTATAAACAAAAACGCGATATCTACGAGTACTTACCCCTTCTCTGTTCGGTGCCTTTCTTTCCCTTTGAATGTGTTTTTTTATTTATATTTTTCAAGAGTTTTGTTAGCATTTTGCGCCAGGTTTTTTTTATTGTTGTTTTCTGGTTTTCTTTTTTTTTTCAAGAGATGTTTTTGTTTACAAAACTAACGACTGTATCTACTACACCTGACCTTGTTTACTCAAGATCGCAGTTGCTATTAGAACTTCGCAATTTATCGAATTATCGAATGGATTTCCTCACAATATTGCTCATTAGGTGTGACTAATGCTGATTATGAGTGTGTGGATATATCGTCCGGCTATTAAATTTCCCTCTAACTGACTTGGTGTCTTTTAAATGAATGAAACTTGCATTAGATGGGAGTCATAAGGAAACATTAAAGTAATCATACTACAGACCAGCAGCGTGTGGTTGCTGTGGTTGATATTTTGTATAAAAATAAATGTTCATTCAACTCAAAATTTTGATCTAAAAAAAAATCGCTTTTAGTTAGAAATACCATCAGCGTTACCAGATTTAGCAGTTTCCTGCGATTTTAGCAGGATTTGATCATAAATTTCACATGCAGCAGATTTTTTAGCATTTTTGTAAATATCAGCAGTTTTTAGCAGTTTAAAAATACTCATAAAACATTTTGAAAAAAACACTTTTAGTCAACATTTAGCACCATTTCATACATTACACATTGCCTACCTCTATAAAAAAATTGATAAAATAATTTCAAGACATGAATGAAGCTTTTTAAAATGCAGCAATGTGTTGTGGAATAACAGAAATCAGCTCAAATTACATTCGAGGTAGGTATCCTTTTTCGAAAAAGAATAGTTTAAATGCGATTTGGTATAATGAAAATGTGCATCAAATTTGCAAGTACTGCAGGCGTTTCTGTAAGTGGAAGCTGTTACAACTTTATTCCAACAAATAAAATGTTGCCTTTAATAAATTCGAATGTTCTTTATAAAGATGCAGAACAATCGAATTTTTATTAATTTTGTAGGTAATACATTTAAATGCAGAAAATATAATCTTTTACATGATGACTATGAATATCGTTATCGTTATAACAATAACGTTAATAACAAATGTAGTCGAACTTTCGTCCAACTCTCAAAATGACAGAAAATAAATTCGAGTTATAGAAACTTCGAGTAATGAAGGCTAAAAGTTGAAAACGAAAAGTTTAATTTGGAAGTTTGATGTACACAAATATGAATTTTTTGTAAATGTAAAATAATTTACTAGAATTTACATTAAAAAGTAAAAAAATTTTATTATTATTCGTGGAAAAATCGATCGCAGTTTTTTCAGCATTTTTTTACGATTTTGTTTAGCAGTTTTTGCAGTTTTTCGCCCCCGCTTTAGCATTTTTGGAAAAAATAATCTGGTAACGCTGAATACCATACCACTTCCTTTGAAAATTCGTGGGACAAAATGCATGATAAATTCCCACATTATCAACAATATAAAGCTTGCTTAATATAAAATAAAAATATATGTAGGTGCCTTAGAAAAAAATACTACTAACCAGCTTTGGAACGATAGTTTGGAATGTGTCCGTTATGTAATAAAGCATAGACTCGCATAGATACACAATTAACGTACAAAATTAAAGAAACTATTTCTCCCTTTTGCACACTATAGCGCCGAAAATACAGCACATAAGGAAAATTTTTCCTTGTCAGTGTAATCAGAGACTATATACAATTTTTTTAAAGTCGAAATCGCTTGGACTTTGATTTAGTTATGCTTTCGAAAAAAATAACTTATGTGTCTCCCGAAAATTATAAAATACTATAGCTATACCCGGCCGGCTTTGGAATTGCCTCGGAATTATTGCCCCCTCAACTGAGATGAGTTGAGTTGTCTCCAATTCAACTCAACTGTCACACAACCCAAACTATAACTTACTTACAAGTTATAGGCAACCACAGCCATCTTTGTTGTGTTTTGACAGACTTTTCTATCAAGGTTGTGTTTGACCATACGGACAATACCGAGTTTTGAATTACACAACCAAGAGAGAACTTAACTGTAGTTGGGGCTTATATTGCCTAAATATATTTTTGTCTATGAGGAGAATGCATAAATCAATTCCAACTTTTACAAACTTTGGCTCCAATTACTGTCGAAGAATAGAGTTTGAAATTTAGTTTTTTTTTTTGTATATAAAAGGTGTCACGCCTATTTGTCCAATTTTGACCAAATTTTACAGGAACACTTTCGGGCCAAAAAAAAGGTTTTCTTAAAAATTGAGCTGAATTGGTTAGGTGGTTTTCGAGTTTTGCGATAATTGTAGATATTCAATTGTATTCAAATACAAAATGGAAATTTCAAGTTTTTCGATTCTCCAGCTTTTCTGGTGCGGTTTTGCGATTTTTGTTTTGTTAAATCACCCCTGAATCAAGTCGAAGAAAAAAAACGAAGAATCATCCAAATTGGGTTAGCCATTCTTGAGTTCTTGCGAGACACGCACAATGATAAATTTATATACAGTGGATTTAGCTCACCGGTTTAGTGGTAAATGAGGGTAAAACAAAATATATGCTGTCAACAAGAAGGGACACACAACATCGATGAATCGGACAGTACGTCACGATAGACAGCTATAACTTTGAGGTAGTTCGGGACTTTGTCTACCTTGGCTCCGCTATTAATTCTGAAAATGACATCACATCAGAAATCAAGCGAAGAATTACACTTGCCAACCGCTGTTACTTTGGCCTAAGAAGGCAATTGATTAATAAGGCCTTGTCGAGAAACACGAAGGAGACTCTTTATAAGACCCTCATCATCCCAGTCCTGCTTTATGGCGCAGAATCATGGACGTTGTCAAAGGCGGATGAAGATCTCCTTGGTAGCTTCGATCGCAAAATTCTTCGAGTGATTTTCGGTTCCGTTTACGTTGACGGGCTTTGGAGGAGGAGATTTAACAGCGAACTCTACGAACTGTACAGCGACATCGACCTGGTCAGAAAAGTACGTATCAGTCGACTAAGATGGCTAGGATATGTAGAGCGAATGGATACCAACGCTCCGGCCCGAAGAGTCTTCGATTCCAACCCGGAAGGACAACGCAGTAGAGAAAGACCTCGCTTTAGGTGGCGCACACAAGTGGAAGGGGACCTCAACCAACTTGGAGTGCGCAACTGGAGGCAGTTAGCCAAAGATCGTGCTGGAGAGGCGTATTGGTTGAGGCCTAGGTCCACCCGGACTGTAGCGCTATCTAAGTAAGTAAGTAAGGATTTCGCTTATCGGTCTAGACTGTTTTGTTAAGCGGCTGTTCCGATCATCAGGATTATACCAATAAAGCGAAATCCACCGTAGATTTGATAATATGCATTTTTAAGTAGATAGCATTTAAATGACCCTCTAGACGCCTCGATGCTTTTTTCACTGCACCATCTCTCGAGAACATTTAACAAGCATCTGAGAGGAGAGTATACATAACTGTCCCAAAAAAGCTTCTCAATTCAACCGTTTGAATTGGGCATCAATTTGTAGGTCCCTCCATTTGCCCTCAAAATAAAAAAAATGCTGATACGACTCATAACCATTTACTTTTTGTAAGGCATAAACTGTCATATATGTACAACACGTGTATGTGGAGCTTAAGGCTAGCCGCACATTGAACACGATTTCGTACGAATTTCTCTCATGCGAACATGTACGCATACGCACGAACAATTCCAACCTTTCAAGTATTATTTATTTATTTATTTCAATCAAATGAGTACATCTACTGTTCTCGCTAGATTAGATACTTAATTCAAAAATTATACTTAAAAATTACCACCAAAGCCTAACAACAGGAGTAATTTATTCCTAAATGAATCTCTACTAAAATGAAAATCAATAACATCACAATATTTATTCGATTCTCTAAGGCATCTAGAAATTGGTTCATTGTAACCATAGTTAACCCTATGATAGGGTATATGAAATAAAAAGCGATTTCTTAGAACTCTCGCAGGAGCATAAAATCCAACTAATGATAATAGAAAAGGGCAATCGATATGACCATCTATCAAATCGCGAATAAACATAATGGAGAAATATTGCCTCCGTCTGAAAAGAGGTAAGATACCAAATAATTTGCATCTGGTCTCGTAAGATGGCATTTCAATATTCCATCGTAGTCTACGAACAGCTACTCTAGTCAGACGCTAAGTAGTATGGGAAAAAAAAAAAAGGAGTATGGGAGCGCGCACACAGGATGCGAGTTCATCGTACATATACGTAGTACGTACGTATAGTTCCGACGTCCGAATATGATTTCTACCTTGTTGGGATTTTTAAACACGTTCGTGCGTTGAAACATTAAAATCGGATGTTTATAGACACAAAAGGGCGTATGGGGCACGGGGCACTGCCTAGTTTACAGAGAATTGTATTCAGTGTGCGCACTCTCTTCGTACGACCATATTCATACGTTTACGTACGATGTAAATTCGTATCCAACGTGCGGCTAGCCTCTTTATGTGCCGTATCGAAGGCCGAAGGCTACATCGATCTAGATCTTTTCTATACATTTACATAAATGATGATTCGGAAATTAATTTCTATCTCAATATTATCGATCAATATGATTAAGTGGGCGATCTAAAAGCAATATTTTGGTAGCAATATGATCAATCAGTATAAAGTATACATATCCATTTCCATAGATTAGGTTGATCGATTAACCTAGTCCTAAAGTAAAGCAACATTACAAGTTTGATAATCCTATCGGCGTTCACTTTTTGCGTAGGACATTAAATAATATATACAAGTGACGAAATTTGTATGTTTTTAGGACACTTCGGACGTTTTCCTATAGTAGGAAATTAGGAAATAGTATTTTTTCTTGCTTCAGCGTTACCGCTGGCCAAAGTGATAAACGCTCTCAAAAAAGAGTGACCAAGAGTTTAAAAATGGGCCTAATACAAATAAAACTTAAAACTCGATTTATTTTTAACAAGACATTTTGTTTATTCCTTTACTTTTGTAGTAAGAGAAAACTACTCTGAAGCAGAATAAATATTTTAAAAAGGGTTTCCCCCAAGCAGATTTTCTTCAAAATTAAAAAATAACGAGGGAACAGAATACTTCCCTTTAAAAGAAGTAAAACAAACCATACTTAACTTCACAGAGAAATTATAAAAGTGTCTGCATGGTGTGGTGACTATTGTTGCCCA
Organism: Cheilosia soror; assembly: GCA_949372485.1. NCBI lineage: Eukaryota > Metazoa > Arthropoda > Insecta > Diptera > Syrphidae > Cheilosia > Cheilosia soror. Next base: position 127,365,474 of record OX443561.1, read on the forward strand.
TCCGTAACGTTGCTCTCTTGAGACCGAGAGCTTTTGCTTTTTGCTCTTATATGGTCTATATTATATGTTATATATGGCTCGGACATAATCTAATCTGGAGGTCCAATTTTCGATTACTTCTTCCAACATTTGTGGCCGTATATCGGCAATAACGTGGCGAATGTTGTCCTCCAAGTGGTAAATCGTTTCGGGCTTATCGGTGTAGACTAGTGACTTCACATTATCCCCATATAAAATAGTCAAGCGGCGTTAAATCGCACGATCTTGGAGGCCAACTCACGGGTCCGCAACGTGAAGCTATACTGGCCAGAACGTTACAGTCCAGTGATGCGGGGGATCTGTGGTTTCAAAAAACCGCACAACAAGTCACATAGCTCGTGCCACAATTGTTACCAAACGTTTCCTTCAATAAAACAATTTTTTTTTGCAAATGGCTTTTCTTTGACTTAGGAGCCTTCCATTCCAACAACTTAAATGATCTGACTAAAGCCTCTTATACGCTTTATAAGAAGTTCAAACTGGTTCGACTAGTAGGGAGAGACAAACGTTCTCCAATGATTCGTTCGTCGTATATCATTCACAACAAAATGGATAATGCTGGTCTAATTGTGTTGGCGGCAGCCATTTCCAATTAAACAAAATTAAAATAATCACCCTTATTCTAAGTTTACGACGATTTAAGAAACGCCAATTTTAAATTACGAGTGACGTTTTTTTTTTGTCGTTGAACACCAGTTGTCGTTAAACACCTTGTGGATCCCATTAGTGAACGCCGAAAGACATGTGAAAAATTTCACTATCATTCTGTATGGCGTTGAACGCCAGAAAACGACATGAAAAATGACGTTTTTTGTCGTTAACAAATTAGTGAACGCCAAGTAAGGGAAAAAGACTATTCAAATAACTAAATTAAATTAGATTCTTTTAAGGCGTTAAAAGTAACAAACTAGAAACAATTTAATGTAATTGATAGAAGAAAACATTTCATTGGCAAAGGGATTTTTAAAGGGAGAGTCTTAAATCTTGCCGCCAAGATCGAATGGGATTGTAGATCAGCTGATTTGGATCGTATGTGGAATGTAAACTACTTACCGGCGACGTCGTACCCTGTCGTGGAAGTTATGGAATAAGTCTTCTAAAATGAAACACCTCAAATAACGAAAAACGTCGTGATTCGTGAAAGTAAAACGCCACTCGGAATAAGGGTGAATGAAGTAAATATGTAAAAAAAAAAAAAACCAATTGCGCTGCGCACTAAACGCGTTCGACATGGCATTGAACTCGCACTGTCACTGGGCCTAAGGTGGGCGCCTAAGTTGATTACCTGGCTGGCTCTACGTATTTAAACAGGGGCAGAGTTTATTAATAAATTTGGGTGTCAATCGCAGGCGTCATTAGATATTAGAATTAATAAAAAAAATGTTGGCTTGACAGGGCCATATATAGACATCCTAGCCCTAGGTCTTGCTTCTCACAACCAGTCGTTTATGTGAGTTTATTTTTTGGAACGAGCGGAAGGGACCTACAACTTTATGCCGAGTCTGAACGGCTGAATTGAGGGTCTACCCTAAGGCCCCGCCTTAAAAGCTATCATCAGTAAAAATGTGTCAGGAAAAAAAAATCAACCCTGAAGAGTGAAACATTTCAGTGGAATGATTTGTTCCATTTTTAGTTGAACATAAAAAGGTTTAAGCATAGATACTATAGTTCCATAGATATCGCACCAAGAGGAAAAAAAAATGACCATTTTTCAACTCAATGGGACGTACTTCTGCGTCCCAGTTGGATCAAACTAGCGTGAATCATACTCAGACATGATGTTACCACAGATACAACAGACTTTACCTTTGATCGTGAAGTGGGCTCTGAGTTGCATTCGAAAGATAAATACACTTGAATTCGTTTTCGTTTGCCAGTGCAATGCCAACGACTGACTAATGAGGAGGGGGATGCGGCTGTGGCTGGTCTTGTGTGGTGTTGGCTTTGTTTGGTAGTGTGTAGGTATACATATTGTATTTTTTTCGGACGGCTGGGATGTGAATGGGATGCGCTGGGTGCGGCGGCTGTGCGGCTTCTTATTTTTATTTTGAAGATACTTTCCTCCATTCGCCATCGACTTTCGAACGATTTGGATGTTCATTTATATGGTTGAGAAATTTTTCTTTGTAAATTTTATTGCGGAATGTACTTTTTTAGCGATATATTTTTCAGCGTTATTTTTTTTAATAGCAATGGGTGATATGAGATTATTTGGAGTTTTTTGTTCCGTTTGTAGGAAAACGAAAAGAGATTACCCTAATTTGAACATTTTTCAATGTCCTTCTAGGGGAAAAAATTAAATTGTAAATAATTTGTGGAGGCAGGCGTGTGATTTCAAAAATGAAGTCAAATACTTTGTGGATACCATTTTTGTCCCGAATTTGTTGGAAGAAAATACATTAAGAAGGATGCTGAAGGATGATCTTTCCTTAACTTTAAACCCTGATTTAGATTCAAACTTAAATTATTAAGAAGATCTAAAGTTTCCTTCAAATACCTAAACGAAGAAGAACTTCGAGCACTTGTAGCATTTCGTGTGTATGGTGCGATCAGTTATTAAAAAGATGCGCAAAAGAGAAGAAAAAAAAGTGCAATTTAAAAAAGAAATTATTAAGTTACAAACTTAAAATAAAAAACTTAAAAATAAAACATTACAATAAAATGTGCGTATCATAATGCTTTTAAATGGCTCAACATTCCTTTTTCCGCTATGTTGGTGGGGTTGTCGAAATCTACAAAATACAACAACAACGAAAAATAACTTTCTGAGTGGGGAAGCGAGGAGTAACAACGCCTCTCGCTTGTTTGGGATTGATCCTGACAATTTATATTGGGAAATTCTGTCGAATTTCAGTCTATGAATTATTGTTTGATAGAATTACTACCCCTATTATGAAATACATAAAACCAAGAGACAACTCAACTGTAGTTGTAGTTGTCTTACATAATAGGGGCTGGGGCATACATTAATAACAACCCAGAATATTTTTTATAGATTGCAAAGCGCTTAAAAATTTCTGAGAGATGGGCTGGGCTTCAGACTTCCTCACATATTCTCTTTTTATAGATGGGTCCCTGTAAAAGGATTACAACCAGGATATGAAAACAATGCCCATTTGTATCTAAAAACAAAAAAACGAGAGCGTTGTGTATTTTTGACAATAGGAGCATAAAGAAATAGATTTGTTGCCAATAAAATATGTGTAATGGTAAATGGTTTGTTTGATAGTTGAAAAAGTATTTTAAACTATTTTGTGTCTGCAAACGGTGTAAATGGGGCAAACCTAAGCGAAATTATAAAAAAAAAAACAATTTGAAAATCTGTCAAGATCTTGGTCTTAGATTTGCGCTGTAGTCTGCGATCAAGGACCTAATAATATAAAAGTTTATAAAATATTAGGTGTTTCTAAAGAAAAGCCATATACAATTTTCAACGATGAAAAAATGTTTTGTTTTATGATTTTCCTCACTTATTGAAATGACTTCATACCTAATGTAATGTAGTAAACAGAAATCAGATTTACAATCCAGATGGTAAAGTTTCTTTGGATGTTTTCAGAGAAATATAAAATTTGGCAATTGAAAACGTGAATATAAATATATATAAACTAGCGTAGCCCGTGCACACTTCGTAGTGCAAAATAGTTAAATAGATAGATACTGTTTTTATTGTAATGCTCTGTGGTACACAACATTTTTTGTTTTTACAGAAATCGTATTAAGATTATCTGTTAGTTTGAGCTCATTCGATTTGGTGGTTTTCGAGATATGTATGTATAAAATTATTTTTTTTTTTTTTTGTATGGGCGGTGCCACGCACCTATGTCCAATTTTGACCATACATTTTGTTATTAATGTATGCCCCAGCCCCTATTATGTAAGACAACTACAACTACAGTTGAGTTGTCTCTTGGTTTTATGTATTTCATAATAGGGGTAGTAATTCTATCAAACAATAATTCATAGACTGAAATTCGACAGAATTTCCCAATATAAATTGTCAGGATCAATCCCAAATAAGCGAGAGGCGTTGTTACTCCTCGCTTCCCCACTCAGAAAGTTATTTTTCGTTGTTGTTGTATTTTGTAGATTTCGACAACCCCACCAACATAGCGGAAAAAGGAATGTTGAGCCATTTAAAAGCATTATGATACGCACATTTTATTGTAATGTTTTATTTTTAAGTTTTTTATTTTAAGTTTGTAACTTAATAATTTCTTTTTTAAATTGCACTTTTTTTTCTTCTCTTTTGCGCATCTTTTTAATAACTGATCGCACCATACACACGAAATGCTACAAGTGCTCGAAGTTCTTCTTCGTTTAGGTATTTGAAGGAAACTTTAGATCTTCTTAATAATTTAAGTTTGAATCTAAATCAGGGTTTAAAGTTAAGGAAAGATCATCCTTCAGCATCCTTCTTAATGTATTTTCTTCCAACAAATTCGGGACAAAAATGGTATCCACAAAGTATTTGACTTCATTTTTGAAATCACACGCCTGCCTCCACAAATTATTTACAATTTAATTTTTTCCCCTAGAAGGACATTGAAAAATGTTCAAATTAGGGTAATCTCTTTTCGTTTTCCTACAAACGGAACAAAAAACTCCAAATAATCTCATATCACCCATTGCTATTAAAAAAAATAACGCTGAAAAATATATCGCTAAAAAAGTACATTCCGCAATAAAATTTACAAAGAAAAATTTCTCAACCATATAAATGAACATCCAAATCGTTCGAAAGTCGATGGCGAATGGAGGAAAGTATCTTCAAAATAAAAATAAGAAGCCGCACAGCCGCCGCACCCAGCGCATCCCATTCACATCCCAGCCGTCCGAAAAAAATACAATATGTATACCTACACACTACCAAACAAAGCCAACACCACACAAGACCAGCCACAGCCGCATCCCCCTCCTCATTAGTCAGTCGTTGGCATTGCACTGGCAAACGAAAACGAATTCAAGTGTATTTATCTTTCGAATGCAACTCACAGTCACAGGTCAAGTCTGATGTTTGGAAATTGTGTTATAGGTTTGATTATTCTGTTGAATTTGGTTGCAAGGTTTGACTTCAACAAATCGCTTGAAAAAGGGGATGAAAAAAAGTGATCATTTTTATTTGCACTAGATGCGATATCTATGTTACTCTATTATTTGTGGTTTAAGTTAAATTGCTAAATTTGTTTTGTATAAATTAATTTTATAATGCATAAGCTTTGCGTGCATTTTACTCCCAAGATTGGGTAGGGTATGTTTTCTTCTTTATGGTTATGCCTATAACTGGATCCTAAAAATGAAGTCTATAGGCCAACAAAAATTTAACTGGCGACATTTAATTTAAAACCACTATATTTCTTCACCTCTGATTGGAACAAGTTTCCTATTTAAGACTCCTCTGAGAGTTCGTAAATGAAAACAAATCCACATTGTTATTAATGCAACGTTTTATTTAAATTTTTTTGTTAATCCTGTATGCAGAATACATTTCTCAACAGAAGTGTACAACAACACTGTCTGTATGAGGTATAATATAAAATTTTCGAAAGCACATAAAAGTTGTTTCGCCTAATAAAGATTTATATCTCTGTGTGTTTCGTAAACAACAATTTAATATCTGTTTGTATATATATGTATATATTATAATATAATATTCATTTGCAGTTTTTGTTTTTTTTTTTATTCTTAAATATATTTTCTGTTTCCTCAACAATTTTAAAATAAATTTTATCAAATACAATTAATTTGTTTATAAAGTCGGTATAATTTTTTTTTTGTTTTTTTTTATTACTTTTTTCAGAAAAAATAAATACAATCGATTTGTGTGTCTAATATAGACAAAATGAAATAATGACGAAAAAAAAAGAAAATAAGGATAAGCTCAACGAAATATTGATCTTCTCTTGCTTTGTTTTTTGTTGCTTTCGTACCAGCGATTAATAAGCCAAATGTATTAGTCGTGATTAGTCGTATCAGTCTTAAATATAAATATAAATGTTTACTCCAATATTGAAATAGTTTTAAAGAAAAATAATAGTAAATCGGTTGTCAGCAACAGTTTTGTTTGCTTTTTTTTTTTAAAGTTTCGTTTCAAATCAAAATTTGTATTATATGGTAGTGTTGTTTACAGTTTTCATTGAAGCTTTAATGCATGGTTTCGGGATGTAATTAGCTGCCTGATACACCTATGCTTATGGGAAAAAATTGTCTGTCTGTCTGTCTTATTTCTCATTATTCTCTTCGGCATGTGTATGGGTGTGCTCCTCGTTCTCTTCGTGTTCCTCTTCTTCTTCTTCGCAAATACTCTCGTTGTTCTTTCGCATAACACGCGTCCGTAGATATTTAGTTAACGGACGTTTCTTGTGCTCCTTGCAGAAGGGGCACTCCTTCTTCGAGGTCTTCACCGCCTTGGTTTGTTGACATTTTTCTGCAAGTATAAAAATAGGAATTCTATAAGACTTTGTTGTAAGGTGCAAGGTTGGATGATATTTGCGTTGTAAAAAGCTGTTGTTTACGATTTACATATATTAAATGGCTGACTGGTTGGGGTTTTTTTCAAGGTCACAACTGCAATGACTGCATTTATTTACCATGGAAATGTAATTAATTCAACGCTTACTCGACACGAATAAAAACAATTGCGTAAATAGCAATATTTTTTGTTTTCATATGTGACGGTGTGTTTGTGACTCAAGTGTTCTACGCCACAACTCAAGTGTTCTACTTAAGTAAGTAAGTGATTCAATAAACAAGCAGTCAGCAAATTTATGTTGACAAATGCGAGTGAACCGAAGTAAGATCTATGTTAGATCACAGGTGGCCACAGGAGTTTCCTTTCTAATTCAGAATTTGGCTAGGTGTGTGCCTTAATGCTGTCAAGTGATTTGATTAATACGTACGATCATTAATTGGTCTACTCCGATCAAATATTATATTCTGAACCGAAAAGCCGAAACAGACATAACAAAACTGATCCGTATACTCGGGTAAAATTTGTAGGTATAGTCATATCGTATTCGGCATGATTTGCTTAAAATAAAAGAAAGGAGATCGATTTGATCGCATTAATCACCTTGTCAGATTCGGTCCTCGACTATAAGAAAAAACAGTACATACACATTTGATTAACAAATTTATTGATACTGACTGGACTGACACTTTATTTCAGAGCTATTTTCAAAATATAATTCGAAACTTTCCAGACTAAACACAGCTGTCGAGCTAATTCCTGTTTGACTGCAGAATAATACATCGAAATTTAACACAATTTAGTGGGGAATGACCAAACAAAGATATACACAAAAACAAAACCGACAAAAAAGAACTTAGGTATAAATCAGTAATGAATTCACCGTTTAAGTTTCGAAACTTAGATAACTTTTCTTGTCATTTTTATGCCTGAATAAAATAGACAACCTTTAGTTATCTTAAATCAAACAATACCTTCCATTTTCCGAGTTTCAGAACACTAACTAACATCAGTCATTTAGAGTCAAGCAAATGATCTATGAATAATTTTTATTGTTTTCTATTTTGAAAACAACTGGCGTCTGAATAGCTACTGTCAACATAAGAATTGTCACAGCCTTTGATATTCATGCAAAAATGAAAAAATTAGTAACCACCAGTTTCATAGTGGAAGTTTAAACTAAACTTCACTGAACCTGAACTTGAGTTCAAATTTGAAGTTCAACTCATCCGGTTTCACAATGTAATCTGAACTTTAGTTCAATTGAACTCAGTTTAACTAAATTTTATAAATAGATTTTGATAGTATTGTACAGTGTACTTAGCTTTTATACGACTTTTCCAAAACCGTTCTGAAAACAAGGACAAATATTTGTGCTTTTGATAATCGGCAGCTTTGAAATTGAAATGTCAATGTGTCGAGTGATCTGAGGCTTAAATAGCAGAATACTGTCGTTAAACTTAAACTAAAAAATGAACTCTGTTCAAGGTTTAAACAAATAAATGGTTAAACTGAAGTTTTACCTAAAAGTGGAGTTTCAACTTCACTGTGAAACTGGGGGTAAAACTGTCAAACAATTTAAAAAAAAAATAAAAGTGGAGTGGACACCTCAAAATGACACCTGCATTTATTTCGAAATGTCACCAGAAAGCCCTAAAATCTTAATTTTTCCAAGCAAAAAAATCACTCACATTTTTAATATTTTAGGGCTTTCTGGTGACATTTCGAGATAAATTCAGTATACATCAAAAAATATGGTTCGTCTTCTTTCTATCAAGCCATAAAGTAAAAAATTTCATAAAATAATGGCTACGATATCAATGGATTAAAAAACGTCCCAAAAATCTTCAATTCAAACGATATTTTTTTTGTATTCTCCGAAATTTGCATGCCAATCTGAGTCGGACATATGGGTGACAGACGCATGCCAACATATATGTCCGCGTCAATAATATGCCAAGTACACACATGCACCCTTTTGTGACATATTCTGACGTCAATTTGTCGTGTTTGACATGTCGTGTACTCATAGCTTAAGCAAAACAATGAAATAAACGTCAAAACACAATGATGCCAAATACGTTGAAATATAATTTTAATTTTTTTGTGTTTTGATTGCCATGTCTTTTGCTGTGAATATAGATATAATATTTAGAAAAAATGTGGATTTAGAGGCAATAATGTGTTGCGTCGGTCAATATTTGTTTTATTTTGGCATGTTTTAATATTTTTTCTCAAGATTAACCACAAACAAAGGAGTTGAATTTCTAAATTCAAGGTACTAAAGGTACATTTGTTTGCATCTGCTGCTACATGCAAGCACATTTGTTAAAAATTACATATTTCGTTATCCGAGTACATATGAGATCTAATTTTTAAATGCGTTCATTACATTTTAGGTTTACCCTTATCAATCGTAGGTACTTAAAAACCATCACAAGTAGCAAATAATTTATCGCCTATGTTGTGAATTTGTGCACTAGGGCAGGTTTAATTATACAATTTTGCAAAACCACTGCGCCTCGTATAAAACGAACCACAATAAACTTGATAAAATTACTTTTATTTTTTGTGTTAAATTATTCCAGTTCCAGAAGTTTCAATTTATGTTAGATAAACGATAAAAATTTGACGTTTAACCAGCTTGCAAAATAAAAACAAAAGAATGCGTGTGGCATACAAATCGATGGTTATTCTCCCGTTTGCACATCTAACGGGAGAATTATGTTAATCTAAAAAACTGGTTAATATTATGCAATGTAAGCTGACAGTTGGGCGCAAATAAAATTTGATTGCAATAGTACTGACCCAATTGTTAATCTTCCCGTCAGATGTATTCTTTGACAAGGTCACATTACTACTATCATTGTATGTATATATAAATCTAAATTTATCTATCTTTGTTTGATTGTCATAATTATGTGGCCACACCTGCTCTTTATCATTGCCTGAGCCTGCCACTGCCACCAATAAATATATTCATCATGTGTTTAAATGTAAATATTTGTTTACATGTGTGTCTTATTAGACCAACGAGACGAGCATTTATTATCTTATCATTTTCGAAAGAAAAAAACAAACTTACTAAGGCATAGTGGACTTTTAAAATAAAGTTTCAAAAAATTCTTATAATCATTTCGTAATGAACAAGGCATGTATGTACAATGAATAAGTTCATATTTACCTTGATACCATTTCTACTACCAAAATTGTTCGAACCTTAAATATTGATAATTAAATAAACTCGAATAAATTGACTTTTCTAAATATAAGACTTGGTAATAAATTGCGTTTCACAATATGATTAGATTACTTGATGACGTTCTGCTGCGGGTGATAATACAACATTTGATGTTGACCCAAACGAGGTTATTATGATTCCCTTATTATTATTTTTTTTATTAGGTATATTAAAAAACAAACATTAATCCTTAACCAGACGAATATTTGCGATAACCTCAAACTCTAATTAATCAGGAACTTAGGAATTTTGTTTCTTTTAAACATATAGTATGCGATAGATTCGCTTCGCTATTTACTTGGGTTAAGTCCTTACTATGTATTTCACGAAATTGGCAAAATTGCATTCAATTCAAATGTCTCCAAATCGACAAGAGATTCAATGAAATTCACAAAACACAGTCACATATACATGTGGCGTGCTACATACCGTGTACTAGCACCTTTAGTCAGACAGTTTACTTTTTTCTGTCATTTGTAAGCTGCTAGGTTAGGTTAGGTGGTAATTATCCATTGATACGGAGTAATTCACTTAGACCAGATAAGGTCCATTGTGATACCACAAACAGAGTCGGTTATGTCCGCTATTTCCAATTTTGGAGAAATTTCCGTATTTTGCTTATATCCGTTTCGGCAATATCAGCAAGCTCCCCGAAGAAGTACTCTCCTACAGTTTGCTTTCTAATCGAGGATAGTGCCGGGCGGTTACATAGTAGCTGGAACGGAGTTTCTTCCTCCTCCTCATTCATGCAACTGCGACAGAAGCCATTAGCGGTAACTCCAAGCCTTGCGGCATGTCTTCCCAGTACACAGTGGCCTGTTAGTACAAGAGTTCCGATGTGTGTTCTTCTGACGTTTAACAGGACCTTTCTCCTGCGCTGATTTATTCGTGGCCAGGTCTGTTTTGCATGGTTGCAGGTGTTCAGAACCCGCCATATCTCGTTAGCCTGTTGCAGTGCTAGTGTGGAGATATTGTATCTTACCGTTTCAATTGGCACATGGGGCCCTCCTTTACCAGTAGAGAGTTCCATTTTCGTGCCGTTTCTTGCTAGTTCGTCTGCTTTACAGTTACCTGGTATATCTCTATGACCATGGACCCAGCACAGCGTTAACGTGCACGTGATCTCATTTAAAGATTTGCGGCAGTGCCTGACCAATTTGGATCTTAATATTGGTGATTCGAGTGCTTTAATAGCTGCTTGACTGTCGGTGTAGATGACGATGTCTGAATTCGATATCGATCTCACCTTCAGCAGTTCAGCGGTTCTCGAATAGCCATAGCTTCTGCTTGAAAGACACTACAGGTAGTCTAAAAGACTGGTTTAGGGAGAATGGAACTGAGAAAATCCCGGCTCCTACTCCGTCCTCCGTCTTAGACCCATCTGTGTATACTTCGAGCGTATTTTCGTCTATAACCGACCCATTGCTGTCGGTCGGGGATACTGGTTTTGTATTTAATTTTGAAGTCCAGGACCGTGGTTACGTAGTCGGTAAATGACGCAAAGACAAGGTGGTCAACATCGCGCTAGGAGCGCCTAACTATAACTATATATTCTTTTCGAATGTATTTGTTGAATAGTGCATTTTTAAGAAAGTACATACATAATAACAAATGACAAAACTAGTTGGTCAATAGTTTTGGAGATTCTTTAGTTCCAATAAATTAGTTAAATTTGCCAAACTACAAATATGTGCGAACTATCGTAAGTTGCAATTTAGCTAAGTCAATCCGGCGTTTGACATTTTGTTTAGAGCCAGGGATAATGGCATACACAGAAGCTTTTTGCGCATTTTAACATAAAGTCTGGAACATTGGTATATTGCAAAAGATAAGCAGTCCTTTTGCCTTGAAATTCAAACAAATTGAAAGCAAAAAGCACGAGTGACTGAATGGAGTAGGTATTGTGATTCATGCATAATGAACTATTTGTTGTTGACGTTCATAAGTATGTAAAAACCCGACAAGACTTTCCTGTACTTGCATCTATAAATCATCAGTGGCTGACTGAACTCAATGATGTCACTTTTGCCAAGTACAGTCAACTTCTTGTTTTACTACGTGCGACGCGTTTCTTTGACACAATTCGGTATATTAATAAGAACAAATGTAATCGAAGCAAAACTCTTTGTAATTTGAATGAGTTAAATATAAAGTAATAATTTGCAATAATTAAGCGCAAATAGCCACAGCTACTGCAGTGATGCCACATAGTAAGCACATTTCCAACAAAAGCAATGAATTTTGGAATGTTAAAATTTACATAAAAGGATGCGCTCTAGTAAACAGTGATTATATGTTCACTTTGTGTCATTAGAATTTGTCAACAGAAATTGTGGTCACGCCTTTATCTATGTCCATTCAAGCACTGTACCATGAATGGGTCACCATTCAGCAAAATCTACGCAGGGGTCTTTCATAGTTAGCAGCATCTTTATAGCAGATACAACAATGTTGAAGCATTTCTTTCCTAATAGATGAACATTTAGCGCAATGCAAACAAAGTTATACCTGTATACGGTATACCTGTAGCTCAGCCGACATTTGTTTGTTAATACCAGTTATCACTGTAAAGTAAATACATAATACCTAAATTTGATTAACTAGATCTTGTTAATTAAGGTTTCCTCATAATAAATACATTTGTTACACTCATTCATTTACGAATTGTAATAACCATAAATGTTTTGCTAACAATAATTAACACCTTATCTTAATCAATATGCATGCTAAAATAAGTTCAACCAACACGTGACACTCCAATTCGGTTTATTGCGTCTGCATTAGATATAGATACAAATTAAGTCGGAAATATTTTACAATTCATACAGAATAAGTTTTAAAAATAATCAACAAAACAATAAAATTAAAACGTTGATAATACATAATTATAAACAAAACAAAAATGATAGGTTAATCTACCCATTTCAAAGTGTTTAAAGCGCAAGGGTTGTTATCTGTTTTTCCTTTTTATTTTTGCTCAAAAGATTCCCCGATAACGCTATCTACAATCACACTTGGTGTGTTCTTATCAGTTTTTTTTTTCCTGTTTGTCTTTCTTATCTGTTTCTATCGTTTGCTGTTATAAATTTGTCTATCATAATTCCATCCGTCATAGGGTAAATCACCCAGTGTAACGATCAAAGTTTTCAAAATTCAATGCAATTTCGTAAGACCTGAATTGTTGAGTAAATGCTCTTTATTTTGAAAGAAATTTTCTCCTATCAGTAGATATAATTAAAATGACTGATGATAGCCTATAAATATTAGGTTACACGAAATGGGCATAAATATACTAAAAAAATAATAAGGGAATTTCTTTTGTTAAAAAAGTATTCATATAAGAGAAAAATAATATTCCTAACCAAGCCACTTGTCAGGTCTTACTATTTGTTAGTAGATAGCTACTGTTGGCCAAAACTAAAGCGCAAAAAAAAAAAAAAACGCACTCGTTAGTTAGATAGCAGACGTCAGATATATAGCATCCGGGTTGATAACTCTAACACGGCCTTGGTTAATACAGGGTTAAGTCTGCTTTTAAAGGTTGATTTTTTAAGAGTTTGGTTTTTAAAAATGAAAAAAAAATCAACGAAAATTTGCAAAATTGAGTGAAATTTTTATTACCATTGATATATCATTTACTTTTTAAATATTATTTCGTGTAAATGTTGACCGCGACTACGCATCGAGTGGTCCATTCAGAATGTCCAATTTTGGCATAATTTTTCCAACATATCTACTGGTATCTTACCAATAACGCGCGTTTTTTAAGGCGGCGATACTAGTAATTGCTTTTAGTGTCCAGGGACCAGATTCCGTAAAATGAAAACGATCGAACGATCACTAAACCTGTCTCTATCATATATGTGGCAATAGACAGAGACTGCTATTGTCGAAACGATATCGTTCGATCGTTTTCATTTTACGGAATCTGGCCCCAGGCTAACTTTTACGAAGTTACAATGGCAACAATTTCCATATAAAATTATTCATTGTGACCGTAGAAATATTTAAGTTGAAGATTAAAAATGATTATTGGTAAGGCCCGCTGGCTCATCCGTATAGACGAGAGACTTGACATATCCCCACAAAATATAGTCCAGCGGCGTCAAATCGCACGATCTAGGCGGCCAATTCACAGGTCTCAAACGTGAGATGAATTGCATACCAAATTCTCCTCGCAATATGTCCGTGGATTCGCGTGCTGTTTGGCATGTCGGACCGTCCTGTTGAAACCACATGTCGAACAAACCCAGCTCTTCCATTTTGAGCAAAAATAAGTCCGAAAACGTTATTGCCATTATCATCTTTGAAGAAATACGGCCAAATGATGCCATAAACCACACCAAATTGTACAATTTTATCCTACGCAAACGAGGTGGTGGTGAAATTAGTGCGAACTTTTGTCACAATGGTTTGAAAAGCCTGCTCATTAGTAGGACGATTATGACGACCATAAAATGGACGAAGTGGTCTAAAAAGATTTTTTACTGAGCACGTTTTTTTGTTATAAAATTCAATAATTTGCAAACGTTGTTTGGGCGTAATGCTACGTTTCCACCGGACGCTAACCCCAAGATTAAGTGCAAGAGGTTTAAAATTAATCCTGAAGTGTTTCCACCAACAGAAAAGAGATTCATTTGACGTTTCACCAGATGTTGTCATTAGCTGTCAAATCAAAGTGTGACAAATTATGAAAAATTAAACAATTTCTACTTTCGAAATTAAAAGTATAAACAAAACATCAGTGGCAGTAATCTAAAAATATTATTACCGCATAATTTTGTCCTCAAAATTAATATGTATGAACGTTCTAACGGTTGCATTGGCAAGCAGTCGTTTTTAGGTTAGGTTACCGAAAATACAGCTAGGTTCCAGAAATCGAGTGAAATCGAAATTGCAAATCGAGTGAATTCGTTTTCAATGTTCTGCATTTCGAGCGATTCGGAAACTCCGACATTTTTTCGAAATCACAATTTCACTTGGTCTCAATTCCGAGAATTTTGAAATCAAAATCGAATACAATGAAATGTAGAACACAAAAATTCATTTCCGATTTCATTTCGAGTGAAAGTAAAATGTGGAACCTAGCAGATAAAAACGATTTTTATCTTTAGCTCACCAATGACAAATGCTTCTCTGTTTGTTTTTAATTTGGACATCTAGACCTGTGGAGAGTGTGTTCAGAGACCGAAATCTACATGTAGGTAAACCTAGTCAGTTTAGGAGATAAATTTTTGTATGATAAATCTTGAGATTTGTACGAGGTTAACGAAAATTAATCCTAATCTCGGAGTTAATCTCTGGTGGAAACGTAGCATAAGTCTATCCTTGGTGAAATGGCAATGCTAACTGAGCCTTTTTGACTTTGACACGTGTCACAATTCACGCGTGAACTGTCCAAAAAATCATGCTGAAAAACCAAACAGCAAAAAAAAAATCACCCTTTAGTTCGCTCTATTTAAAATTATTTAAACCCAGTTTTTAACTTGTTTTTTTAGTTCCGCTTTTAACGAAAGCTTATAATTGGGAGATTTGTATTAAAAATAGAATTGCTGTGAACTCCTTAAATTGAAAGTCGAAACCAGAAACGATAAATACAAGGTCTTTCAGATTATTTATATGGGATAGTAAAAATAACAATTGCTATTGAATAGTGCTTAATTGTCAACTTAAGTTTTACAAGCTGACGATATTGCCCATATAAAATTAACTATTGTGCGCACAGTTAAATGGGTAGATTAAAATTTATTATTAGCTAGGTCCTTTGTATAGCTGTTATCAGCGTATTACTCGTAGGTACCTCGTCATTAAAGTGATTAAGCTAATATGTAATTATTATTTTCGGTGTAGAAATACTTAAATTAAGTTTTATCTTCTTAATATTATATAATGTATAATGTACCTACCTATATTATTATTTTTTATTTGGGTTCCTACTACCTGTTATTAACTATACAACAAAAATGTAATTGCGGAAGAAGCTAGGCATTTAAGGAAAACATTTTACATCGCACTAACAACAAACACACAGGTTGAACTGATCAACAATGGATTTTGTATTAGTGCGGAAATTCAAAAAGACCTTCACGATAACAAAAACCAAAACATCCATCTCACTGGTGACTGTATGTGTGGAATCACTATGCTTTCGGATAAAGCAAAAGTAACCTGTTTCAATACAGTTACCTACGCAATGTATCTACCATATCTACCCGACAAGACGTATCTATTGTTGATATGATGATAATAATAATTCATAGTTCAAATGCACGTGTTTGAGGTCATGCGAACGAAGAAGCGAGCGACTAACCACGAGATATCAGAATCAGTCAGAGATACAAAAAGCTATTTAAAGTCATTGGGAAAATATAGAGAAACTGTGCCATAAATACTCATTTTTGAATGTGTGTCAAGCTGACGTATACCCACTCAGACGAAAAGTGTATACGTGCAAGGACGCTCGTTTTCGAATTTGTTTGTTTTTTTAGTTATGCTCGCGCAATCTCTCATTCGATTGAATGGTTCTCTCTTTGGATTTGTTGTTGTTGGTATTGCTTCAACATAATTCGCTCTTTTTATGTAGGTACACATAACACATAGCAGTATAACACATAACCTAACTCAACCAAAATGATTACGTAGGTATCTGTCTTTTTAAAAATTATTCGTTATGTTGTTGAGTTTAGTGCAGATACACCAAACATAAAACAAAGTGATAGGTGTTGCCATAACGCTAAGGTTTTAACATTGTTAGACAAGTGAGTTGAAATCAGTTTTTATCGGCTACACACAAGTTTTAATATCTCAGGCAATACACATTTTAATAAAGGCTGCATAAGATGTATCAACTAGTTACACAGGAGTTACGTGAAACTTTTTTATGCTATCTGACGTTTGTTAGATTACATGATTTTTGTTTTATTTATTTATATAAATAATTGTTTCACATTAAGATAGCATCTCATAGTTTGTGAAGGTTTTACCAATTGGCGTATTTTTTGGGAAGTGAGTACCTATAACAAAACCAAAATTGAGTACATAAACGAGTTTTGCATGTAAAAGTAAAAGTGAGCTAGCTATATTCTCAAAAAAATACGCCTATAGTTTTAACAGCTTTAAACTGGCCCTAGCTCCTAACAATTATTAATTTTAGTTGTTTGTACTGTTGAAATTATTAGTTATGTATATATTTTTATACTCTGAATTATTGTTTGAGAGAATTACATTAACAACAACTCGTATACACAGTCACTTTGGTAGGAATGATAGCTATTTCGAACTACACCACTAATTCATCATCAGACTCCTTTAAGTGATGGTTTGAATAGTTTTTGAATTCTGACAGTCAATTCTCCCTATATATCCACTTGGGAAGACATTTCTGTTTTCCCCTGTCAGGAAGTGAACCTGCACCTCGATTTTTTCTCGATTGACCAAGTGACTACCACTTGCGCTAATTGAGCGACGATTACAAGCCCGCCAACTGGTGATTTTTATAGCCAGTGCCTCAGCGCACAAATTTCTAACAATTTCAAGAACATTTCCTACCTCCATTTTCGAAAACGACAAGAGAAAAATTCACTTGTCTTCTTGCCAATGCAACCATTAAAATGTTTATATTATTTTGGAGAATAAAATGATGAGCTAATAAATAATATTTTTAGATTATTGCCACTCATATTTTGTTTTTGCTTTTTTGAAAGAATTGTTTAATTTTTTTTATCATTTGTCACACTTTTCGATTTGACAGCTAATGACAACATCTGGTGAAACGTCAAATTAATCTCTTTTTTTGGCCGAAACACTTTAGGATTTATTTTAAACCTCTTGCACTTAACCTCGGGGTTAGCGTCCAGTGGAAACGTAGCATAATATTGCATCCCCCCTGCTTATGGTTGAAACAATATTTGGATCACTCCAATGCATTACAACTTTCGATATGCATAGGTACTTTTTGCTTGGCCCAAATGGCCTATTTAGCATGTCTTATTTAACAAGTCTTCGTAGGCCTCGAGGTTATGTGGCTCGAAAACAGTTTTGAGAAAACATTTTTATTTTAAATAATCATCTTCCAAACTTGTATAGAAATTTACGTGAAGGCGTTTGAAGAAAAAGAAAATACTAATATGGTATTCACAACGAACTGTTAGTCATAGGTAAGGTGCAAGGAATTGCCTGTTATAACTGTGTATAAATATTTGTATGCCCTACGACCAGCTTGCAGGCAATGCCCCTTTTTTATGCTCCAAGTTGGCGGCTGTTATCATTCGTAGTTTCTGACCGAACCATATGACCGATAGAACATAGTTTAGCAATATGTTGGCCTGTTAGCCCAGTGACCGTTGATTCAAGCCATCATCAGGGAACGCAATCAGTACCTACTTGTGTCGTTGTCCATTTGTCTCACTCGCGAATTTACTCATTCTGAAGAACTATTTCTGATCTGATCGTTTTCCTTGAAAACGACTTCCAATCGTTGGGTTGTTGAAGCAGACACACCTTTTGCAACATTCAGCGAGTTCAGCAAAATTGCTGACAGGATAGCTCTCACTCACTGATGTCGTTTCTACTCGTTTTTTGTTTACAAATTTGGAACCATAAACAGCAAATTATTCAGTTTTTCTAGCAACTGAATGGTATTTTCATTTAACCATAAATTAACGATTGTCAAGTTAGTTTTCGTTTGACGTTTGGGGTTTGGTGTGAATGCATAGACGAGTTTTCGTAAACTTTTTGTCGAAAACTCTGTTTTCAGTGCGGTGTAAATAGGCTATTATGTAGTTGCCTACGTTCGAATTTATAGCCAAGCATAAGTGGGTAGGAGTACAGGTTATAGTTAAAAACAATAATTTAAGCAATTGAGTCAGTAACATCAAACTGCTTTAGTTTTTTTAACTTTCTTATAACAACTCTGGCAACACCTAAAACTAGAAAAACTGAATGCATTCAATTTTAAAATAGCCCGCGGACGCGGATTCCTAAAGCACAACCCCAATGTACATACTATGCGTAGCGTATCTACTCGTACTTTCTGGTTTCCTCTGTGCGGTTGCTCTGCTTCATTGAGCGAAAGGTCGTCTACATTAGCATCACATTATAACCAGTGTGGTGTGTGTGGAATTGTGGATATGGAATGCTAATGGTAATCTTAAAAAAAACCGGTTTATGCATCAACTACATATACAATTACCATTAGTACGTACCTATTAAAATTAAGTCGCAGTCGGTAAACTGGACGTATAAAAAATTAAATAAATAAAAACCTGCGCGTCAAGTTTTAAATTTGGTTATTGTATGGGTGCGCTTAAAATATAAGCTATTTATAGATTTTCCGTTTTTCTTTAGCAGTAAATGCAAGTATTTATATTTCCTCGCCCTGTCAAGTGAATATTTGCTTATAATGTAATCCTACATTCACATATCCTCTACGCCAGAAACGGCATCATTCACCAACTGATAAAATGTTGTCGTTGAATATTTTCTAACTGACCATGACCACACCTCCTTTCACTGGCTAAATGGTGTTCATATGAAACTATTATATTTGTTTAAAGAAACAAGTTACATATGTGACGAGATGCGTCATTCATAATATCCTTTGGGTGTACAAACAAACCCAGTCGGTGAGGGTGGAGGAGGGTTGATGGCTTTGATGTACTGTACCTTGTACTCTACTGTAGGAATCCTTACAAACGGGGCTCATATGGTTCTCCAACGTTCCATATGGGAATTGTTCATAGTCCCTGTAATACGCATTTCGCATATTGCCAAAGGACACACTCGAATCCCCAACATAAACTCCACAAACGTCCATTTTTTTCCTTCAATTGTTTGGCACTTTCACACTTGAACTGCTAAAAACGTATCAGTGGTTTTTTTTTCTTTTCTTCTTAAAAATCACTTGTTATAATAGGTATACGAGTATTTAGGACACCAAGTTGATAAAAACAAATAATAATTTTGCAATGCGTAACGTGACACTGACAACTGCGTTCATTGACACTTTTTCCTTCTGTTTTGTTCCGTTTTGCTTTTCGGTATTGACAAACTCGAACTGAAAAGAAGAATTTAAATGCACTTTCAAAATCCGCTATATAGCCTTTTCTTAATACAACTTGAGAGCTGTTTGTTTTCTTTTTCGAGAGTAAAAATTGTCTTGTTTTATTTTCTTCGCGTTTTCTGCTATTATGTTGTTGTCTTTTAAGAGCGACTAACTGACGCTCCTAGCTCACCATTGAAAGTCTTAAGTGAAACTGAAATGGAAATCTCACAATCATCTGCCACGAAATAAATGCCCGCGTTTAGTTTGTACATCAGCAAACTGTTCGACGACTCGACGTTCGTTCGTGTTCGTCTCTTTGTAGAGAAATACAGTGATGGAAGAAGCGAGGACGGCCGGCGCGGCGGAGTTGCTTTGCTTCTGCTTGCTATGCTTTTGCTTTTGATAATATGGCTTAAGAGTGGGCTGGGTTGGGTGGGTAGGGTAGGACAAGCAGGGTAGCTAGGTAACGTATAGTTTACCTATATAGAGTGTTGATTAAAAAAGCGAGATAGAGAATGCAAAGAATAAACACAAACACAGTAGAGAACGCAAAAGCAAAACGCCACTGCTTGCCATGCCAGATGGTTGAATATGAAAAAATGTTATATCAATTTGACAAAAGCAAAGAGAACATACCGATGCTTTCATGACTATAGGAAGGAGCACGGAGCGTAATATTATCAACCCCACATCCACAACTACTACTATACAATTTATTTACAAGAGAAATAGGTACTTGTTTGGTTTGATATTATAAAAATGTACCTATCAACATACATAATGCACATGTACCTAGTCTACTTGTTTTGATATCAAATTCGTAGATAGGTAGCACACCAAACCAAGCAAAACGACTTAGCTCACACATCACACTCTACCTCAGTGTCCGTTTCGTACCATACTGCACTTCTTTTTTGTCTCTATCTCTTTACCTACTCATTTCCTCTTTATCAGCTTACGCTCTTTTTGGATTAAATTGTTGTTTTTTTATTTTAATGATGACAAACCTTGAGATAATTGGCGAATTTGTGACTCTTGGGCTGGGGGTTGGCGTGGCGGATCGTATTGAAAGCGATACCTCCCTCATACATCAATTTCGACCGTCTGCGCTTTTGATTTTTTCCATTCTGACTTGCCATTTATTTTTCCAAAATTTTGACAGCTTTTTGCCGTCACAGGAATTTCGTTTCACAAATAATCCGCCCGCAATCCGTCACCTGAACAACTATCGGTTTTGAATGGAGCGAATCGTTTTTGGAAATACAAGTCCGCCACAAATCCGCCATGAAAATCGATCCGACGCATTTTTGGGAATAAATGCCCCGACCCGACCCATAGTATCCGTCGCATCCGTTGCGGCAACGTACAGGTAATACACAGCAGCTTACGGAAAATGTTCCATAACCAACTTACGTGCCGGTTGCGACGAAAAAATTAGGTTTACTTTCTGCTTTTCCATCCGTCGCATCCGTTGACACATTTAAAAATTTTAGAATTTAGAATTTTTGTGAATATCTACTTTTTTGACTTTTTTTCCTCGTTTCTCAAACAATGGCCGTATTCACAAATCTAGTCAAGGTAAGTCGACTTGAATTGTCTGGATTCAAATGGCCGTGAATGCGAAAACTAACTTGAATTGTCGGTATGTCACTTCTTGACAATTGTGATTTTTTTTTTGTTTTTATAGACGTCACAATTTTTTTTTCAGATATTGGATTTTGGTAGCAAAAGTTGTATTTTACAAATATTCTCCAATTTATACCCATCAAGCAATAAAAAAAAAACAATAAAAATGAAAAAAGAAAATCAAGAAGAAGATTCGTACAAAAATCCAAAATGTACGCTCTTACAAGAAGAAAATCCTTCAAAAACTCGCGCTTTAAAGGTTCGTATATAAAAGTGATTTCATCAAGAATACTAAACTGTATTTTTTCCAGAAAGTGTGGTATCATTGAAATGTGGGATATGGAACACGCACCTGCCACGAGAAAACCATTGTCAGTGATGAGCATGCATCTATGGAAGGAATTGCATTTCTTAACGTTTCTTTACTGTTCTCTGAAAGTTAATAACAGTCTATGCGTTCAGCATACTGTCCCTCGTAAACATAGACCACTCGCACCCAGTTGGAGCTGGCAAGTACATCAAGGACACCACCCACCTGGTTGACATTTTCAAGTCTGAAGCTTTTTTTAGCAGCTGGAACAACATCTGTATGAAGTAGAGTAAAAACACTACAAGCACCACTTGGCTTTGCAATTATACAAGGCACCCACCATACCTATACAATAATAATAATAATAATGAAGAGGGTTTAGTGCACTGCGACCTTGTGGTCTATTGTGCCCCCTGCTTATACCTTGGAAAGGTTCATGCCCTTTTCCAGAGCCCCATCGCATTACAGTTCCGTTAGGAACTGTGTTTGAGGGTTTTTGCTCTGTCTCTAGACTTGGCAAGAATATCAACTTTAGAGCACTTCATCCAGTCCAGTTTCTTTTATGAATCTGAGAATGAGTAGTGGGTCCATGGTTTGTATATCCTTATCTGTTATCTGGTACTTGCCCAGATGTTTGATCCTCCTGTGGGTCAGTGCCCCACAATACCTATACAATGTGGCAATTCCAAAAAAATCTACCAGGTAATGTTTGCATTTGAGGGGACTTTCTGTTTACTAAAATTTTGTAATTTTTATGCAGTGTTTCATTCAACTAACGTGGATTAACATTGATGAACTGGTGGCCGTTGGTGTGAATCCACTTTATTATCGAAGGAGTGAAATAGGACCAAATTGATGTAAGTTCCGTTTCTCATTGAACTTAACTATTCACTTTATACTTAACCATTTACACATAGATGCAGATACAGGCCCTACCATCTTCAACGATTCGGAAACACGGTTTGCGTACCAGACTAAACTGTCCTGACCCACCCTAGTCAACGAAACACAAGAAGATTAACAATTTAATTACAAGAACTACCTATTACCTTTTTGTTTAAATATGTTTAATAAAGATTTTGCGCAAAGTTCGTGTTCCTGTTAACGAATATATAAAGATTCTAAAGGGTACATTGTACATGTTTCTAGGTGGATAATCTCGTTGCTTCTTCGTTCACTGTAATCAAAATTGTGGACTGAATTTGTGTCTAACCCATATTTTTCCAATCAAAAGATGCTTAAATTTGTTTTTACATATTCTTTTTAATCGTAATACCAATCTAAGAACAACAAAGCGAAGGACATAACTAGCAAAAAGAATAACGACCAAACTCGGACACCAGTATTTCTCTGAATCGCTTGCTTAATTTGCTCAATAGCATCGTTTTCATTTTCTGTTGCTCCTATCACGGCATTCTTTCGAAGTTGTGCTTTTGCATAGATACCTGAAAGAAAAAGGGTGACAAATACCATACATACGGACAATAAAAAAACCAAAACCTTTTCTGTAAAGATGTCCTGCAACTGAGAGACTTTGCAACTCATGATAAAAGTGAATATTTTCTTCCTCAAACATTTGAATGTCCTCCGGACAAAAGTGGCTTGGAATTTAAAACTAATGCGTGAACCACTTCAAGATATATGCTATCTTTTAGGTAATACTAATCCGAATCTAGGGATACCAAATTCAAAGCGATAGCCTTTATAGTTTACCAACAGGACGTGTTAAAGTATCACATTTGCCACATTTTGTACCACAAAGCAAAAAAAAAGTTCACTTTCACACGTCCTCTTGGAAAACTATAAAGGCTTTTTTCCTTGAATTGGGTATCCCTAGATTCGGATTTGTATTACCTAAAAGATAGCATGTATCTTGATGTGGTTCACGCATCGGTTTTAAATTCCAAGTCACTTTTGTATACTAGCGCAACTTTTCTTGTACACTAAAACGGAATACACTTGAGAGCTTTAAAATTCCTCCCGAGCAGCCAATACTTCAAGATATATGTTATCTTTTAGGTAATATTAATCCGAATCTAGGGATAGCAAATTCAAAGCGATAGCCTTTATAGTTTTCCAACAGGACGTGTGAAAGTATAACATTTGCCGCATTTTCTTGGTATGAAACAACAAAAAATTTCACTTTCACACGTCCTGTTTAAAAACTATAAAGGCTACCGCTTTGACTTTGGAATCCCTATATTCCGAATGTTATTACCTAAAAGATAACATATATCTTGAGGTATCCACTGCACAGTATGACCTTAGTTTATATATCTTTAATTAAATATACCCGAAAAAAACAAAACTTTTAATATTCTACGTTAGGGCGAACCGAAATGTCAAACTTCAAATGGCGCAAATGTTGCTACAAATAGACGTCAACTTACTAGTAAGTCGAGAAATTCTTGACTAGATTGGTCGGTGTTGCGAACAAAGACGTCAACTGAAAAAACTGATCACGTGACCAGTTTTGCCCAATGAAAACTTATGTCGATTTTCTTTGGGCTTTTACCGTTTTGCTCTCAATCTCAGATTTTTCCTGCCCCAATCGAACATGAAATGAGATCAATTTTTTTTGCATTTGTGTTGGTGTGTGATTTGACAGTCAGCTGTTTTCAAATTCCAATTTGTGTTTATAAAATTGAATTGTTAATTGTTAGTTTTTTACTTGTACTTGTACAATAACTACTTACTTATTTTGTTTTGAACTAGAACTTCGTCCTTCCCCATGAAAACAACCCCATACGACGATCCATTCGTCTACATTAATATCCATTTTCATATTTTCAAATTTATTCCACAATAGGTAGGGGAGACTGGGGCACATTTGAACCCTTTTTGCTTTGAGGTCTCATAAAATCCTATTTGTTTAAATTATTAAACTCACTTTAAGAAATGCAAATAAACTTTGATTTGGACAAATAACTACGTAAATTTAGTAAGGGCGTATAATTTATTTCTATTTAAAAACGAAGTAGGTCCTTATGTTCAAAGGAACCCCCCTTCCCCATACGGGGGGCACTTTTGAACGGCAGTAATTGTAATTGCTATTAGCAGCTAATAAGTTACTACATGCTTTGTATTTTTTTAATAAAATAAATTAACTTTATTTTTTTAATAAAGAAAACAAAAACGACTTAGCAAAAGCAAACTGAAATTTTGAAATTACTGAAATAGGTATTTTACAGACTGAAGAAACTTTCTAAAACAAAAATGAGTTATTTTATTAACCGAACATACATTTTTAAAAAATTAAGACAAAAATTATCACCGCAGCTGTCCTCGATGTTCCCGGAGCGTTAATTGGTGGTGGTACCTTAGCTTTTAGTTCAATGCCACTTACCCCTTGTTCAAATGTGCCCCGACTATTTTGTTCAAACCTACCCCAATAAGTCAAGCGACAGAAGAATGTGCTCAAATATTTATATTTTTCATATTTTTCAAAAAACGTACCTTTATACGTTTTCAAATGCAGTTGTGCCTTAAAAATATATTTTACACAAAAAGAAAAGCTCACTATAAAATGTGTACACTCTTACAAATAAGAATAATTAAAATATGCAATTTAAGCATAAAACCTCCTCATGCGTCTACTTCCAGGCGACACGACTGCAAAGACATCCGAAAGTCATTGACGACTAAAGAACACGGTATTACCAAGTTTAAATTTTGGTTTATAAGTATGTACTTTGAAATAGTTTTAAAATGTAGTTTTATTAGCAATGTGCAAATGTGTCTCACGTTCAAATGTGCCCCAGTCTCCCCTAACAATAACTAACCTCAAAGTTTGACAGGAGTCACTTGTTTTGGTATTGGTGAAAGTATGTGCGAATCTCTCTCTCGAATCGAGATTCGCAAAAGTGATCTGAATCTTAAAAAAAGTGCTTTTTTTTGCCCAAAGAAAATTGATTTTGACAGACAGCTGATTTCTAGAGAAGAAAAACTGCTCTGAATCTTAAAAAAAGTGCTTTTTTTTGCCCAAAGAAAATCGACATTAGCAACATGAATTTTGAGAGCTGTCACACTTACCAAACTAGATTTGTGAATACGGCCAATTCTATAATAGTGACTGCAAAAAAAATATTTCAAAAATCTCTTTGCTAATATGTTTTACGATTTTTTGAAAATTGCTAAAAATGACTATTTTAGTCACTTTTTCCTCCTTTTCATACCAAATTTTTCTGAGATCATCCCATTCATCATCATCATTCAAAAAATCATAAAAAATATTAGTGAGGAGATTTTTGAAAATTTTTTTGCGGTCATTATTAGAATTGTTCGGAGAAACTTTTCAAAACAATTTTTTTTAAACCGAGGAAAAAAGTCAAAAAAGTAGACTTTTACAAAAATTCTAAATTTTCCAGTTAAGCGGTATAATATTTTAAGGGAAGATTCCTAAAGTTCCGCCAAACAAACAATTGTAAGGCAGGGGGGGGGTCTATTCTCACCATATTTTTCCTTATAGGCCTTCAAAAATGGTGACTCCTCTAATGTCCAAATGTGTCTCTCACACGTCGTTCTCAAGCGTTGGGCATCTCTGTGACGTCGTTGTGGCCAATTTTGCGAAATGATCTTGGCCTACATCCTTACAAGATTAAATTGACGCAAGAACTGAAGCCGCTTGACCACCAGAAGCGTCGTATGTTCGTGGAGAACGTGTTATCTCACGAAATGGTCCAGTCGCTTGGCAGCCTCGGTCGTGCGATTTGACGCCGTTAGACTATTTCCTGTGGGGCTACGCCAAGTCTATGGTCTATGCCAACAAGCCAGCGACGATTGATGAACTTCGTACGAATATCGAACGTGAAATTGCAGCAGTATCGGCCGATTTATGCTTGAAAACCGGCGAAAATTGGGTTCAGCGTCTGGACTTCTGCAAGCGTGCCCGTGGTAGCCACGCAAAAGAAATCGAGTTCTAGACATAATAGCATCGAACGTACTTTCACAGGAATAAAGAATTTCATTGATATCCAAAACCGTTTTTGTTTTATTTAAAAAAAACTTTTGTAGCGGTCTTATTAAAAACCCCTGTACAAAAATTGTTTTGTACATATTGAAAAGACAATTTAATAGCGCATAAAAGTCCTATAAGCACTTCGGGTACATTGTGCGGCTACAAAAAAGTTATGGTTCCATAAACTCAAATTTTTGAAAATTTCTTGTTATTATATGTTAATTAAAATGCTTTTTTTTCAAAATGTTTACTTAATAAATTTTTTTATTTTTTTATGAAATTTTTATCCTTGAGAAATTTCCTAAAAATTATATTAAGCATTTTTTTTACATACTATCAACAGAAGTTGTAGTAAAGCCGTTTTTTGTCAGACAAAAATGGCCTCTTTCTTTCCTCCTCAGTACAATTTACAGACATTTAAAACCAATCTCCTATCTTCGATTTCCTTAATGCCCGCACTGTGTAAAATCACATTACACTTTAAGAGTAGTCATAAACTTTAGCGAGTGTTAGTTATATAAATTTAGATTCTACCATGTTTTTTGCTGTCACTTACTGTTTCTTCTTCTTATCTTACCTAGCTATTTAATATTTATAATAATGTATTTCTTAATTTTTAGTTTTCTAAACAGATAAATGCACGCGAATTTGACAGTTGATGGCGGATTTTATGTACTGATAAACTAATGTCTTATCTAAATGCGGACACACGCGACGTATTTTGTTCTAAAAGTTCCCCATACAATTATTCCTGGGTGTCAAATAAAACTATTAAAATTAAACACGGCATGTAAGAGCATTGTCCCAGAATTAGAATATAGCGTGAGTCAAGGTTCGATTTCTGGAGTAATATTAACAGAAAATTCGCAAAAGTAACCTCACTTACAAAAAAAAAACTCTGGTTACTGTCAACTATTCTTGCGTTTTATATACAACCTTCCTACTTCTTTGTAATTTGCCAATGAAATGAAAACAATTATTACGAGTTCCCAAAGGAGTGTCGGAATGCACGTGAAGAAAAAACTTATTAAATTTTCGGTAATGGCCCAAAAGTTGACACTTAGTTTCTATTGCAAACAATTTTTATAGGTCTGTTTTCGTGTCCCTTACTAATGAACGTACGGATCACATCAGGTTCGATCTCCTGAAAAAAAAATTGTATCTAAAGGTTTTTTCTAGTGCGCCACCTCTCGCAAACATTCGAAAGTATAACTGTCATGAGAAAGCTTCTTTATTTAGATGTTCGGATGTGGCAGTCCCTTCCGTTCGTCCTTAAAAGAATAAAAATGAAAGCAAACAATTGGTTTTGAGAAGCTAGGCTTAGAGTGTGCAAACAACACGTTTCTTTTTTTAGTAGTCGTTTTATAACAATGTTGAAAGTAAGTAGGTAAGTAACAATGGCTAAACTGGGTTAGACTAACCCCAAAGAAATTTCTTGGAATAAAATTGCTTTCATTTTAATAAGTCAAATGTTAAATATGGAACGTTCGCTGACCCCTTCATTTAAATAGTTTCGATATTATTCAGCAAACCTAACGAATGCTTTCAACAGCAAACCCATTTTCACGCTATTGTTTAAATTATCTGTAATGGCTTACATTTATGTGCATTTCTCAAAGACAAACCTAATAGACATCTCAAAGCTTTTTAAAAGGCTAAGCGTCCTAGAAATACGAATAGAATTTCACTCGAAAGGTAACGCTCAATGAATGACAGAAGCCAAATCGTAAAAGCGAAGTGAACAACATTTTTGACATATTTCGCCTAAAATTATTTTTAGAATCGGTATACTTAAGGAAATAAAGATTGCAAATACAAATTTATTTCAAACTTTTCAGAGATGACACAATCCATTAAAGTGACAAAGTGCATGACTATACATACTCATATTCCGAAGATAAGATTAGTGGATAAAACAATATTGCTTAAGTGTTTTTCATTGCATTTTATTATTTTAGTACCTAATAGCTACGATGACAAAAAAGGCTTAAAAGGGGGTGCCCTTATGTAAGGCCTTTTGCCTTACCAAGATGTAACTACATAAGGCGTATTTCTTTGAGAAAGAGAATCTATAGCTAGCTCACTTTTACTTTTACATGCAAAACTTTTTTTTGGTTTTACATGCAAAATTAGTATACTCACTTTTGGTTTTGTTATAATACTCATTTGTCTGGATATCTTTCTGCTCCTAGCGCATGCTAAGCCCTAGAATCAGGGTAACCTTTAACTGATGAAGCTAGTTCAGCATTCTAGCACTACATTTGAGGTTATATTAACTGGCATCAGCTTGGTTGCCAATGAATATGTTTATATTTTGCCGAGGGGTTATATTTGTGTGTATAGATTAATTTGAAGGCAGGCTTCTCGGATAGCAAGTAATTCCACATCAAGCACGCTGGCGGTATCCGGAAGCCTATAGAATTTTAATTGGTGTGTAAAGAGCGGCTCGGTGTGGCGGCTGGTGGTGAGAAAAGAACTGCGTGGTTTAAAACGCCCGGAGTTCAAGAAGCTATCAGAGAGAAGAAGAAGGCTTTCAAGGTGTGGATTCACTTGGGGGACTCTCCTTCTCGAAACCGGTACATTCAGGCGCGAAGAATTGCAAATTGGCTGTTAAAGCAGCCTTGGAAGGAGTTCGGCGAAAAATTGGCCGTGATCACAGATCTGCAAGCAAGGTGTTCTGGCAGACCATCCGCCGTCTTAGAGGAAGGAAGTGGAACATTATCGAAGGAGTCAAATCCAAAGATGGTGCACTTCTTTCTAATGAGGAGGACATTTTGCGCAGATGGAGCGAGCGCTTTTCCGAATTGCTCAATCCAATCCAGTGCATTGAGAATGACACATCCATCGCCTTAAGCAGGGCGGAAAATAGTCCGACGGTGGAGGAAGTCACTTTTGCGATCAAATCGCTAAAAGCTTGCAAATCTGCCGGAGTGGATGAAATCCGGCCGGAAATGCTAAAGACCTTAGGTGAAGAGGGAGTCAAATGGCTCGCTCGTGTCATTAAAGTGGCCTGGGAATGCGGCGAAACTCCCAGCGATTGGGGTGATTGTGCCCCTTTTCAAGAAAGGGGATAAAAGGGATTGCTCCAATTACAGAGGTATATCACTTTTAAGTCTCCCCGGAAAAGTCTTTGCCAAGGTGCTAGAAACGCGTTGCAGAGCTGTGGTCGAGGCACGATTAGAAGATGAGCAGTGCGGCTTTCGTCCCGGCAGAAGCACAACCGACCAGTTATTCACTCTCAGAATGGTACTTGAGAAGGCTTGGGAGTATGCTACACCTGTTTACGCCTGCTTCGTAGATTTGGAGAAAGCATACGACCGAGTCCCTCGAGGGAAACTCTGGAGTGTATTACAGGAGTATGGAATTGATGGTTCTCTCTTGAGAGCCATTCAATCTCTTTACACAAACTGTAAAAGCTGTGTTCGGGTAAACGGCGTTAAATCAATACCTTTCACCGTGGGCGTTGGACTTCGCCAGGGGTGCGTCTTGTCGCCTCTCCTTTTCATTACTTATATGGACTGGATGTTACAGCGCAGTCTTGACGAAGAACGTTTCGAATTGGGAGATCTGAGGATAAGTCATTTGCTCTTCGCTGATGACTTGGTCATCCTTGGGTCCTCTCAGACTGAACTTCAGCGCGCACTCAATCGGTTTGTAGCCGTTTGTGAAAAGCTGTTTGGGAATAATGTAATCCGTTGAGGGTGGTAAAAGTTCTCTTGAAAGAAAAAAGCAGAATATTGCTACGGCCGTATAGAGTCTCGAACACCAGCACCCCGACTCTCCGCGTCTAATCGCTCTGTGATTTGTTTAATTGAAAGGTCTCTAGAGGTAAAATATGCAGTAGGACTGTGAAGACGTTGGATGGTGTTGACTGTGCCACTGGTGTCTGGTGTCTATACATGCCAATGGTATCTATACATGCCGTTCTTTGGACTCTGTTAAATTTTGTTATTGTATAAGTTTTTCTTAGAGCCGTCCATAAGACTATTAACTTACAAGTCATGAATTAGTCGTACCACGGCTGTCATTATGGTCAGTTTTCATTGCAGGCTTCATCTTTTATCAAACGTTCTGTTACAGGCGTAGAAACTTATGCATACTTTCTGTAGCCGTTCTTCAATATTAAGTTTCCAGTTGAGCTCATGGGATCCAGATACCCAGCACTAGGCGATAAGGAAGACTTTTTGTCGTTTATGCGAGGAAGGGTGAAATCTACTATTTGGGTTTTTGGTAGTCAAATTTAACATACTTCGGTTGACATCTAGACAAAACATTCTGGCCCAGGCGCTAATCGGAGAATTTCTCATAATATCAGTCTCCTTTTACCAATATAACAATATCATCCGCATATCGGACCACTTTAAATCATTCTCTGTCTAAACTTAAGGTGCTAGTACAGGATATGTATAGCACGCCTCATATATATGTAGCACTGACGTTATTTTGACGTCAGCGAATGGTCCCAATGGGTATGCCGTGTACAAGCTCTCTTTGTGCACTCTCTGTTGACGTCAGAGCCGTGCTACATATCGTGTACTGCCACCTTTAGAGTATTTTGTTCATGACTATGAACCCTATCAGCAGAGGTGAAATAACTCCGCCTTGGGATGCACCTCAGCTAAAAAATTGGTTATGTTGCTACTATACTAGTTCTGCCTGAATGATTCTGGTATTAAGGATGGAGGTTCTCAAGAATTGCATCAGTATCGGACCGTTGTTGTTGAAAGTCCCTTCTTTGTCTAGAAAGGTGAATAAGGTGTAGTCTTTGTAGTGTATTTCTAGAGCTTCCAGAGCTCCCTAACAGGGGTAAATACAAAACAGCGTTTGTATATCTATTTTTGGACCTGTTGATAAACGCATTTCCTTTGTAATTTCTTTGTAGGGAATTTGATTTGTTTTTGTGACACAACGGCTGATAACAGACTGTAAATGATTCACAATCACGACATTGTTCATCTGTTACAGAATAACTTTAATCTGATTGTGAAAATTTCCTTATTACAGTCGTCTGATTTCGAGTTTACCATAGGTTCAATGGCACAAAATATAAAAACAAAATCAAGAAAAAGCTGAATAAATCATTCCTTAGGCCTTGGCAAAAATCCGTTCTTAAACAAACGCCTTTAAATCAAGGTTAATTATTTTACTACCCCATGAGATTTTGCGCATCTTTTTTTAACATACATATTTTTAAATCTTATCTCTGGGATGAGCTCATGGTTTTTACGACGATATTCGTCCATCTTTCCGTCATCTTAGTCATGCTCATGCGGCTGCATTTATACTAGCTGGCAAAAAATTAAATAAAGCAGACAGTAAGGTCCAGTATACATAAATCTGATTCAATTATTTTTTATTATGTAGTAAACTGCGGAAGGGAATACATCGTCACGTTGTCTATATGCATGCATACAACTATACCAGAGGGCCCGGAATTCGTTAGTCATTCGGATATGGAAATTTTTAAGTTCTGCGTTGTTAGTGTTACTGATAATGCGATGCTTTGTTTGATGGCCATAATGATGAAGCTAATTAACTGATGCCTACATTCATACAAAATGATGCGTGATCTGTGCTCACGAACTTGTGGAATATGCGCGAAAAAAAAATAATGGTCTTATTATTTACTGCTACTAAAAGGATCCTTGCCCCGAAAATACGTCATTCCGTTTAACTATAGGGGACAACGAACCGAAACTGGCGAAACCAGTGTATGAGATATTTAGGACGTCTTTTTGGCATTAGTAATATTGCGCTGCTCGTTAGTTCATTAGACGTTTGACTTTATCAACACAGGAATAAAATGGTGCAAGTGACGTTGCTAATTATTGTTATGACTAAATTGTTTTGCGTATTAATTTTGTGGTCGCATGATTTCCAAATGCGTGTAGGTATATCTTTCGATTAATTGCGTGGTACAAAATTAGCTATCAGCCTCAGCCTTGTAAATATCACATATACTTACTTTAAGGTGGCGCTACAGTCCGGGTTGGACCTAGGCTTTAACCAACAAGCGTCTTCAGCCAGCACGATCTTTGGCCAGCGGTGTTCAGTTTCGCACGTTAAGCTGGTTAAGGTCTTCTTCCACTTGCGTGCGCCACCTGAGTCGCGATCTTCCTCTACTGTGCCGTCCCTCGAGTGTGGATTCGAATATCATTCGGGCCGGAGCATTCACGTCAGGTCTATTCGCTCTATATGACCCAGCCACCTCAGTCGTTGGACCTTCACTCATCTGGCTATGTCGATGTCGCTGTACAGCCCGTACAGTTCTTCGTTGTATCTACTCCTCCATTCACCGTCGTGCAGACGGGACCGAAAATTACTCAAAGCAACCAAGAGTAACCTCATCCTCTTTTGATAAAGTCCATGCCTCTGCACCAATAGAATAATTGGGATGATAAGGGTCTTATAAAGGGTCACTTGTCCGACAGAGGGCTACTCAGTTGCTTTCTTAGCCCAAGAAAACGGCGATTAGCAAGTTATTCTTCGTTTAATCTCAGCGCTGGTGTCAGTGTCATTGCCTGAGTTCATAGCGGAGCCTAGGTAGACAAAGTCCTTAACCACCTCAAAGCTATGTATCTATAGTTACATTCTGTTCGAGATGTCGGTGTTGGGTGTCCTTTCTTGATGACAGCATATTATTTGTCTTGCCCTCATTGACTGCCAAGCCCATCTTTGCCGCCTCCGTCGCAATGCTCACGATCGCGCCATCACTCTGCGTTCTGCCGATTATGTCGATATCGTCGGCATAGGCGAGTAGATGGACGGAATTATAGTATAGTGCCTCTGGTGTTAGCGTTTGGGTTTTTCGCTTTCAAGAACAATGTTGAAGAAGTCACATGACAGCGCATCGCCTTGTCTAAATCCTTTTTTGACATCGAAGGTTTCGGTGAGTTCTTTATCGACCTTGATGGAGCAGCGTGCCAAAACTAGACATTGCTTTGTAATATCTCGTTTCTATAACTGCTGTCGTAGGTAGGTGCATGCTCCGGCAGTCCTCGTCGTTGTGGTGGTCGAGTGAAACCAAGCACATCAGGGCGGCCGGCGTCTCTGATGCATAGAACCTCTTAAAAGATTGAGAGAGACTAGATCGGAGAAGGATCTGGTGATCTCTTGGCTACAACAAAGTAGTGGTCCGAGTCAATGTTGGGCCCTCAGAACGTCCTGGCATCCATAATACTGGAGGAGTGCCTTGCGTCGATCGCAATATGCTTAATCTGATTGACGGTTGATTTATAATGAGATCTCCATGTGCCTTTATGAATATCGAGATGCGGGAATCGCGTACTTCATCAGCCTAAAGCCGTTATCGGAGGTGGTGTCGTGTAGGCTGTACTTCCCGAAAGTACTACCAAAGGTGACCTCTCGGCTGGCCATGCAGTAGCCTACACGATCGGTCCAATTTTTAAGCACAATATCGATTGTGTGCAGCTGTATTTCACCAATGGCTTCACGAATATTGTCCTTTAAAGCGTCAATTGTCTCTGGCATGTCGGCGTAACACTTATCTTTTACGGCACCCCACAAATAATAGTCCAACGGTGTCAAATCGCAGCTCCGAGGTGGGGAACGACATCAGCTCTGCGGCTGATGGTGCGATCTTCAAAAACAGGGCGCAAAACATCGAGTGTAGCTTCGGCTGTGTGGCACGTAGCGCCGTCCTGTTGAAACCAAATGTTGCCAATATCCTCCTCTTCAATTTTTGTGAACAAAAATTCGTTCAACATGGCCCGATAACGATCGCCATTGACTGTAACGGCCACTCCTTGCTCATTTTCGAAGAAAAATGGCCCAATTATGCCTCTGGACCAAAATCCGCACCAAACAGTGACTCGTTTTGGGTATATCGGCTGTTTTTGGCTTTTCACGCTTTGGTGGAGGATGCCAGTTTCTTTCACCTTTTTCACAAGATAACGAACATACGGAGCTGACTGTGCTTCTCTTCTTCCAAAATCCGTACGCAATTTTCGCACACATTCTGCAACATTACCATGATTTTCAAAGTAATGTCGCAATATTTCCCAGCGTTGTTCAAGCGTATACACAACCATATTCGTTCAGCGGAAGGATAAAACTAATTATCTGTCAAATCAGACATGAGCTAAGTGTTACCATTCGCGAAATAAGCACTAGTTGAAAAAAAAAACGTTAGATGGCGGACCCTTTATATGCACATATGTTATCCCGATTCACCGACTGTTAATTCCATCGACATCCGCCGCGAAGTCAACCATTTCAGACCAGCTATGTTGCCTAGGATTCTTATCATTCATATTTACCATCAGTGCATTATGTCAACAGAAACTGTATGTCGCAACTATTTTTTTGTTTGTTGACTCGAGGTTGATTAACAACAGTCCAAATCAAGATTTCAAAAGTAAGAACACAATTACGACCGACCTAAAATGTTGCTGAAACCCCCGAAGCTAATTTCTAAGTTACAGTAGTATAAACGGACTCTGCCTACTCGTATTAATCCATTTCTCTCTTAACTAACTTAATATAAGCCCAATCATTACTATCCAATTTTTTTAATAAACCTCTTTTATTTGATTTCAGGAAAGTCTCGGTGGCAATTCCAAAACTATGATGCTAGCGACAATCTCTCCAGCTAGTATACATCTTGATGAGACTGTTGCCACATTGCGTTACGCTTGTCAAGCTCGAACAATAGTCAATCGCGTTAAAGTCAATGAGGATCCACATGATAAGATTATTCGTGAATTGCGGGCCGAAGTTGAGCGGTTACAAGCTCTACGTCAAGATTACGAACGTCAGAAACGACTTTCGGCAACAAACAATGTCCCACCGCGAAAGATAATCATAGAAACATCTGTGGATGAGAGTGAAGTTGATGCCTTACGACAGCAATTGGCTGAGACAGAAAAACAACTGAGTAGAGCTCAAAAATCGTGGATGGACCGCTTAAAAGAAGCCGAAAATCAACGAAAATCAGAACTTAGACTTCTCAAGCGAAGAGGCTTAGCAATGGAACTATCTGCTGAGCAGAAACAAGCATGTTTGGTGAACCTGGCAGCAGATCCTATTCTTTCAGGTACATTATTTTATATCTTGCCAGCGGGCGTTGTGAAAATTGGACGAACAAGGACATCAGTGTATTGCAGTCAACCGGATATTGTCTTGGATGGACCACTTGTTGGTTACCATCATTGGTAGGAATAACTTGTAGAATACTAATGCAAATTTAAATGATTTACTTAATTTAGTACAATTGAGAATACGAATGGTAAACTCTACATAACCCCGGATAATTCGGAGTTTGAAACATATCTCAATGGAGAATTAGTGCACGAGAGACATCAAATGTTTCATGGTGATCGATTGGTTATTGGTGGATCTCATTACTTTCGAATATCGAATCCATTCTGCAATAAACGTCGAAGTAAGAATGTGGTAAGTACCTGTGGCTGTAAGAAAATCCTTATTTAATTTTGTAAATTGACTTTCCCTTAGGTAGTCGACTTTCAATTGGCCCACCAAGAAATTCTCCAAAAACAAGAGGAGCAACTACGTCGTGAATTGGATGAAGAAAAACGAGCTGCCCTCTCACAAATCGAAATGGAACGTGCGGCTAATGAACGCAACTACAAGGACCGCATGGAAATGCTAGAACTTGAACAATTCAAATTCACATGCAACAAGGAACTGCTGGAGACCGAAAAGAAAGCTCTAGAAGAAAGGCCCGAAGAGAAATTCGAATACACCCCGTCATACAAGTCAACGCTGCTCGATGATATCAATCGAATTATGCAGCATCCCAGCGAAGAGAGTCTACATAAGACACAGCTTATGGTGAGAACGATGTAATACACTAATTCAGACCTAAACTTTAAATACCCCAGACTAGATCTAGTTGTGGCAAATTAAATAATAATTGTGTCAATTACCAACCTAGTAACTAATAGTAATTCAAGCAAATTACAATCATTACCGAATAGACATTCAAATGCGAGTTGACTTCGATGTGGTTTTGGTATGATAATCACGTTGCTTACTTGGTTTTATTTGTGTAGTGTGAATTGGCCACCTGCACTCCTAATTTTATATCTTGCACAATAGACTGAACACTCGATGTTTTCTAATTATTAGTCTATAATAAGAAAGGCCGGCTGGTTCCTAGTCTTTTATGAATGCCAAGTAGTCAATAAGGCTTGCAGAATTAAACTGAAATTGTTTTTTATGAAAGGGGTGATAAATTACGGATTGCTTTATTTAACTGGTAATGTCATTAACTGCCAAAAGTTTCGTGTTCCCTTACACCTTAAATTGGTGTTCATATCTGTCGGGCTATGGTGTATATAATATTTTTTTTTTTTTTTTTTTTTTCTTTGTCGGAGGTTGTTACTATCCGATGGAGCACTCAGACACAACTACTGGTCCATTGTACTGCCAAACAGACACCTTACATTGCTGTACTTAGTTTTCCCGTCTTTCGAAGAAAGATGAGAAGGAGCTTCAGTGATGAAGAGCTTAGATGTTCGGCACTCACCACGTCAGCCCCAAAGATCCGCCACCTGATGCGAGCAAAGGCAGGACAACTACAGAGGAAGTGCTCCGCTGTATCGTCATCCTCTCCACAAGCAGGACAGATGGTGGTGTTGCTCAAGCCCAACACATTTAAGTGTTTGGCAAAAGCTTGGTGGCCCTTGGTCCGCTGGTACTGAAACCTGAATTGATTTCAGCACCTGCATCATTCATTACCAGTGCACGGGCAGCTCCAACGATTGGAGAGCCTGGGGAGCTCTCGCCTGTAGGTGAGATCGCGACGTCCAGTTTCCGTCCGCCAGTACTACTTCCATTGCTGGTAGTAGCACCGGCTTCATTTGGAGACCGTGCACGAACAGACTCACAGACTTGAGTGGGGTTTATTCTCTTTTCGAGCTTGGGTCGCTTCTTCTTGCTTTTCGGGTTAGCAGAAGAGGAGGCAGTGCCCGATCCAAGGGGTTGGTTAGTTTCAGTTGTTGAGACCTCCACCGACCTGTTCCTTTTCAAAGGCACCGCCGAAGAGCTGAAAGAAGTGCTAGCGCCTTTAGCAGATAGAGCATCTTTGCGCCGCAGGTCCATCAGCTTCTTTCTTTTCCTCTTCCGCTGTCCCTTAGACAGGCGCAGCTCAAGGACCGCCTCATCAGGAGCTCGTTCAACCATGAAGGTATCCCGTGTCTGACCGTCAGTAGCAGTGCAGTGAGCCACAGCTTGTCTCATGCTCAGTCTGCCGAGTGAATCGGACATAGAGCTGCATGAGTCGCATGTGGGTTCGGGTATGAATGTTGGGGCCTCCAGAATCCGTGCCCCGGCCGTAGTCGAGAAGACTACGGATGGATTATGGCTATTGCCATTACCACCTGGAGTAGACAGTTCCGTATGGTTCTCCATTCATATCCAGTTTTGAGTGTTAACCACTGGCTCCTGTGGTTAATATAGTTTATGTACAAAATATCTCTGTCCACATGCCCATGCACAGATGATCCCATTTGGTTCGCGTGAAAAGACGTCTCGCAAAACTTGGTGTATCGAATCGGCTCGCTCGTAAACGCGCAATAAGAGACTTACAGCACAGTAAGTAAAATATTTACAAATTGGCCGGCAATATCAAGAATCATTCAATAGTCGATGGTTTAACTTGAAATTGTACTTGCTATGTATTTGGCCTTGTAAACTCAAAAAATTTTTCACACGATGAGCAACTTATATTGTTTTTCAAAATAGAGCAATAGGCAGTTTCTATTGCCTCGTCCACTGTTATATCACGCATCGTGGAATGCTTTAGAGTTTACCCTTCACATTCAATCTTTGTCAACATGCCTTATCAACTGGAAAAATGTACTTGTTAACGGTCAACTTCATTACAATCTTTTTCAAATATTTACACCTTGCGAGGTCCGTCCCACTGTGTAAACAAGTGAACTCTATCTAATTGTAGCAATCACTTTTGTCTACTTTAAACAGTATAATAAACTGACTGGCACAGTGAGCAATGTGCTACGCCCATTTATTTACTTTAATTTCATTTTCTTTCTCACCAGGTGAAAGAAGCCACACAGCGGTGTCGTAACCTTGGTCTTCAACTGGACTTCAAACAATCGCAGATACTCGATGAATTCGGAATTTTCCGTGCTGTTGTACTTATTATCGATCGAGAGAATCGTCAGAAAGCTGAATGGCCTACCGCTCGACTAGATGTTTGGCTAGAAATGATTCGGGACAACGAGGTTGATCGGAATGATGTCTTCAAATGTGTTGACATTGAATGGAAGCCAATGGATGAGAATCTAGATGAAACCCTAAGCGACTCCTTGAATTCAAGTCGCATATCACTCAACTTGAGCCTGGTGAAGGAAGTGATGCTGAAGCAACCGTTTCAAAAGTTCCAAAATATATTCTCTTCGAGTGGCAGCAACAAAAAGGAGAACCTTGGTAAATCGGCTGTCATGAACTGTTCCCTGCGAAACACCAAGAAGATGCTCACGTATGATGAAGAAGATGGTGATGAAAAAGCATCACCATCTGCTGGACTAGATTTCAATACAACCGCTAATCTTTATATTAGAGATCTCTATCGATCAACATTGAAGTTAAAAAAACTATGTGATCGATGCAACTCGGACGAGAACAATTCCCAGATGGCAAATGTCAAACAGATGCGAAAATCAATAGACCAATTAGAGACCGTATTGCATGGATTACGGATGACGTTAAGCGATAATATTTTCATTGAGACTTCGCCAACTAAGACCCCAAAGTCTGTTCGATTTCTGCTCGACTGAGTTGGAGGTTTAGTATATATTTTAATGAATATGTAAGTTTTACATATAAACGTATTTTGTACCCTCTTTTTTGTATTTTCTATGTGAATGTTGGTTAGTGTTATATTTTTTTTCCTAGTTCATTTAAATAATTGGTAAATAAATGTAATTTTATTGAAATGTTAAGCAAAGTGAACTTTACTTCCCTTTATTAAAAATTTAAGTGGCCTCAACTCCAAATGCGTTTCGCTCCGACATGTGGTGGGTGGGCTCATCAGCAGACAAACCAACACATCTGTCTAGACGCACTATTTACTCGATGTTTACGCCACAAACCAGTAAGAATAGACCGCCGACTTCCCGTACACCTACCCGATTCCCCCCGGAAAGAATTTCCCTGTCTGTGAATACGTGTAAATGTCAAAATTAATGGTGGCAATGTTTTTCTATGCAATACCATGCGACCAGGATTTTTCAAGTATGCGTGCGTTAATGGCGCCCCTTTGATTTTGTACAGCACCAATACATGAAAAATCCTGGTCTCGCCGGCAGCTTGTAGGCAAAGTCCGTTATGTGGGAGGAGTCGACGGTCTATTCTTACTGGTTTGTGGTTTACGCGATGCAGGTCCCTTACGTTCTGATAGTAAAAGGTTAGAGGAATGCTATGACGGGGGGATGGCTGTGTTCCAGGTATCGTGTGGGACGAAAAAAATTGTTGTGGTCCGCACGGCTCCTTTGAAGTTGCGAGATACGATTGGAGCTGATATGAGAAGCAAAGGCAGATAGGTCATTCATTGTCTACGGTAGCCGACGAAATATTGAAGCCATCGTCATAACGGTTGTAGATTTCTCGCAGTTCGGCAGGATCAATAGGAAGGCCTTCTTTTTGAATATATATCTGAACATTTGTTTTGGTTTTACCGTCAATGCTGACTGATTGAGGCTTATCAAATGAGTAGGCAAAGTAAAGTCGAACATTTTCAAATAGCCTGTGGTCTCTCGCCGTGACATAAAATATCGACCATCAAGGTCGCTGGGGGGAGGCCATTTGATTTACAAACTTGGAAGTAAGTTTAACTGCTGGGGGGAGCAGAGGATCAACAATTGCGGAGGCCTTAGAGGTTGGGGTAGGTGTCTCTTTATGGGGGGGAAATAGTGGGAGAGCGGAATTGGAGTCAGCAGAGGTAGACGGGGAA
This sequence comes from Cheilosia soror, assembly GCA_949372485.1. Taxonomy (NCBI): domain Eukaryota; kingdom Metazoa; phylum Arthropoda; class Insecta; order Diptera; family Syrphidae; genus Cheilosia; species Cheilosia soror. The sequence continues at coordinate 127,406,118 of OX443561.1, forward strand.
GGATTGAGAACATGGGAGTGTATGAAGTTCGGGTAATTGGAAGTCGATGGAGAGTTAACTGGGGCTAGCGGATAATCAGAAGGGAGACTAGGGTTTGGATTTAACTTGAATGATACGCGATTACGTTGAGGCTTAGGTAACTTTGAGATTACCGTGGGGTGATGGTGGGTACTTTGAGGAGGTGCTAAGGTCATATGAGGAGAAGTGGTTGATTGAGAAGAGTTTGTAACTGAAAAGTGAGGAGAGAATAGAGGGAATGTTCCAACTTTAAAGCTCCAGTTTGGGTCAGGGTTGGAACTAGATTTAGAGCTATGATTTTTGGACTTACGTCTACTAGGTATATTGTTATTACTAAGCTTCACCTCTCCTGTATTGTTCAACTTGCTGATAGTCATCTTTCCCAAGCTGAAGACGTCGGTTGAGGGTCTCAAAAAAAGCCAGGAGTATTTGGAAGGTAAGTTGAGCTTGAATTGGTTATTTTTGGTGTTGGTTGTAGAGATTATCTGGCAGTTAAAGATAGAAATGCCAAATTTCTGCAGGAAAAAGTTGTTCATCCAAGAGACGTCTGCATGCTGAGGAGCGCTATTTATTATAAAGGAATTATACTCGCAGGCAGTTTTGTGTAATTATCGAGCCTTTTAATCCAATCGGCGACTGTCTAAAATGTGCCGTATCGGTTTACGTGCACCGAATCACTTTGTGGCATAATGCGTGATTTAGTTAACGTTGAGGCCGGGGTGGGTGTGGACATTGCTGCTATTGTAGTGGTTGTTGGTGTTGTTGAAGTCATCGTTGATACTGGTTAAGGATTAAATGGGGTTGGATGTTCTGCTGATTCCAGGATTTCGGTAAGTATTGACGTGTTGTAGACTGGGCTTTATTGTGGCTGAATGAGCTCTGGTATGAAATCAATTTTGCTTTATGCCAGTCTAAGGTTTTCATCAATATCGCACATAACTAGTCGAAAACCTGCGACATCATTGCTGACCTCATTGATTTTGTTTATAATGTCAAGCAGTAGTGGATCGACGAGTTGATGGAATGATGCATTTGGTGATGAAGGGCTTTGTAGGTAGCTATCAAGGTAGGTTCGAAAGGAGTTGAAATGGTCATTAATCGTTGATATATGTGGGTTCAGAGTTGCGTTAATGTCAGTTTTCAAATCACTTTTTAAAGTCAAACACTTCGAATTGAACTCAGCCGGTAACTTTTTGGTTATTTCACTGAGACTTGTCTAGACCAGTTGCTTGTACATATAGATATTTCTTCCACACTCTTGAACAACTCGTCATACTTTGCGAATTGTGACAAGGTTTTCTTCCACGGCTCATAATTAGCGAACTTTCGAGAATGTTACTACTGTTATTTCCGTTCGAAATAACTGAGAAAAATGTTAGCGTTTTAGTTAGCATCTTTTAATTAAATTTTCTTGATTTGTGTAAAAGCGCATCACATATAAGTAAAAACTGTAACAAAACATCAATCTATCAATAATGGACGATAAGCATTATAAATGCATTTTAACTTTAAACTTGAGCAAACAAAAAAAAACTATAATCACAGTGTGTACTTATTCATAGTTGTGCATTAACCAATTACGCCTCGCATTCAATTATTATTGACATCATCCTCCTCAGCACACTCCAAACAGTTATTCAAGTCGATGACCCACTGGCAAAACTGTCCATCCTTTAAATTAACAAAATCAGCAAGAAACACATTGACTGTCGGTTTTTCTTTATAATCAAATGGACCTGGCTGTTGGGACTTTATCCAAGGGCAGAGCTTTTTGTCGACCTTCTTTGCGCTGCTTCGTAATGACGATAAGAACCTACAGCAGAAACAGTTTAATTAGATATACCGGCCAGCCATTTCAAAGATAACTAACCTAAACCCAATATATCTGGGAGTTGGTGTAATGATGCACTGTGACACATATCCATTGATCGGCTGTCGTGTCAACAGTGCCGCGTCGAGAAACTCTTCCAACTTCTTGGCACTGCATACGTTTGGCCATGGTGTGGGCCAACTTAAACTTGGCCAAAACTCCTGCGGCAATTTCACACTGCTCCGGCGATAAATGATAATAACTTGCTTGCCCTTGGGGTGGCAGAAATTCAGTGTGCACTTAGAGAGCGGTCCGTCGTTTCGTGTGTACAGCTTAGCGCCAAACATTTGCTTGAGATAGCTATGCAGCCTGCTGTGGTGATGCGGCTGCATCTCGTAAAAGTGCTGGAAATCCAGCACAACAAACTCTTTGGGGCGCGATTCTAAAAAGTTTATAATTTCTATCAGCGGCGCGATTATCTCCATTGCGAAGAGTCCGTGGCAGTAGTAGAACTTTTCTTCGTTCTGGCAAATTCGCAAGTCGAAGTATCTTTAATGGCGGAAGAACAGAGTGAGACATTGATAAGATTTCTTTTGCTTTCACTTACCTAACTCCCAATTTCAGTTGGTCTACAATGTTAACAGACTGAGTTTTGGCCCATCGCCGGACAAAGCATGGGAAAATATAGTTTATACGTCTAGCAGATGGTTCAGCATCCGGTGCAATCTTCGATTTGGAATTGATGCCGTAAGTCATAGAGTTGTGAGATCCTAGAATGAAACAAAATAGCATTATTCGAATGAGCGCAGATTCATTCCTTTATGTGGCCTTACCTGGTATTGCTATGTTTATTATGGATAGGTTTCGGGCGGCATCCGATAGCCCACCCATCCAGTTGTCGTTGGACATTGTTGAATCTCTAACTAGTTTCTGCAAAGAAAATATACACTCAAACTTCTTAATTTAAGATTGATGCAATCGGAAGAGCAACGGTACAAAAAAAAATGTAGAGTTAACTTTATAGTTCAAATAGAGGAGCCAGGACTGCGTTAGGTATTTGTGTCCCAACACAACCAAGAAATTATTTTTCCTCACATTGCGGAGGAGACCACATTCAAGAATGAACTATTTAATGTTTGGGCGCCACTAGGTACATACTATGACTGTCAAAGATTTGCAAAAACAAGTGGCACTAGTTGACTTTGTAGCAACATTAGCACGTATTAATCTTTCACGGATAACGTGATTCGGCAACAGATGGTAATGCAGATGCAGTTCAAGAAGTCGAATCTTTTGCATCGATTTACAACTTATTGAAAGTTAGATAAACAATTCTAATTCTTAAAAAAGTGCAAAGTAATAAAATTATACATATTCACATGGTTACTAATTGCATTTAACCACTTGATTAAACCACAACTGCGCTGTGCATGATTGCAACACTAGTGTTATCAGCTTTCTCGTAGACGTTGGTTTTTTATTTGAACTGGAGCATTTATAAATAAATAATGCAGCGGCATAAGAACATTTATTTGAATCAACCATTATAGATTGTATGGTTTGAAATATGAGTTTCAACTGTTTGTATAACAATATATAACAGTTATTCTAAAATGTTAAGCACACTCAGTCAAATGCTAATAAAATACGACGCATTTGATGTAAAAAAAAGTTGGCAGTTTCTTGAATTTCAATTAACTACAAAATTAATTAAGTACCTTTGACCCAATGATATTCATACATCTTGCTGTGTGTAGATGTGAATTCCACTTGTGATGATCTATTATCCAAAAAATTTGCATTCAACATTGCTGGCAATTAACTTCTTATGACCACGGCCTTAATTTAAATGCCTCAAGGACGTTTTAACATCATAAAAATGAATTCACGCCTATAAATAACTTAACCACCCACCTTTACTTTATTTAACTATCCAAAGTCCAGCACTTATTTTTATCCAGAAACTGATTTTGTGAAACAAATCGTTGCACCTGTTCGTACTGAAATAACTAAGGTTAATAACACTTGAGAGAGAAAAAAATAGTTAAATAATTGTAAACAAAAACAAATGAAAGTTTGGTAGATCCCAAAAAAAAAACAAATGACAGTAGGTAATGCAAATGACGTAAGTAATGCTCTAGTACGCCAAACGTCAATACACAAATTTCGTAGTAGATGATGAGTAGGTGATGTTGGTAGCACTGAATGCACTTGAAATTCAATTTGACAGTTTGCTCTTTTCATTTTCATCCGAAAAACGAACGAAACTTGTTTGCTAATTTTTTAAGGTACCTAACGAAAACAATTCTTTATTTTACTTGTAAATTTGTTTTTGAAAATAAACTGCTAAAATGGACGTCTATGAATTCGATAAATGTCTCCTCGATCGCCTTGAAGAATCCATGGACGTACTTAGCTGGAAGGATGGCGTTATACCGGCATCCAGGGTGCGTCTCGAATGGTCGTACTACATCGAGCTGCAAATCGAACCAACAGGTTAGTTGGCCTTGTAGGGAAAACACCTGTAAACTTAATTCAACATCTTATAGGTTGGCAGGGACTATGGAAAATTCCCAGAGTCATCTGCGAAGAACTAAATCTACGCTATCCGACAATTGTCTTTGGTATGGTTGAACAAGTGCTCTTCAAGGAACTCAAAGCGATATTCCTAATTTTGGCTGTGCAGGATGAAGATGTTCACTTGCCAGAGAAGCAAGAGGTTAGTTTGGAAGATTTGTGGCCAACAAAAATGCAAGAAAACACCGAATTGAATATCGAACGAACGGCAGACTGCATTGATCGCTTGAGGTTTTTCTACAGTCATGTATGGATGCCATGGGACAATGACAATGATGATGATCTGAATTGGGTGGAAAAACACCTGGAATCGAGAATACGATTTTGTTATGATCTCAGGAAGAAAAGTATGAAACGATCGTTGGCTGCTCATATAAAAACTTTGTTGACCGAAGCACGGTATATACAGCAACGCAGGGAGTACTTGGAGATCGGACTGAGTGATGATGAAGAGCTGGATGATACGCTGGATAAGACTCAGATCACTGATTTGATGCGCTTGCATTTACGGCTGACTATGATAAAGAGTGAGGTTGAGATGCTGGAAAATCCCGAAATGCGCAAGATCTACGAAGAGATCAAGTTTGATGATGAGAAATATTTGAAGCACGGCCTTGACGAGAAAATGGACGAACAGAAGGGGATTGCGTACATTGTCACGGCTCCCTTTACATTTGAGAAACAAATGCAGTTTATGCGGTTGGCTGGGGAATTTATTGGCGCCCATACGCTTATACAGATGTGTCCATCATTGCAGGTAAGTCACTCATTGTTTCTTTCAGAGATAATGGTAACGATCGAGTAAGAGGCAGACTTGAGGTAAACTCAAGTTGTACCTAAAACGAAATGGCTATTGAAATGTAGTTTTCAAGAGTTAGATTATAGGCTAAAGTGTGCTTAATCTACCTCCCAGTGCCCACTACATTTATCGCCAGTCTACTGGCTATCCACCCGGTTGTCACATTCATTTTAATTATTCGCAGGACGTCCTTAACATATGCAACGCATCTGACGACATATATCTTCCGCCCGGTAGCCACTCCATCAAATTCCTAGAGTACTTAAACGACGATGGCACCATCTTCGGTCTCTCCAACTGCTCTGCCATTGATCGCCCAGCAGGCAAGTCAAGCGACAGCGATGTTGTCATAATGTCTCCCGACGACGACAGCATCCTTCTGATATTCGATGGCAATTTCAATTTAAAAAATCTCACACTCGATTGCCGCAATATTCGTTCGGGCATTTTGGTTAAAAATGGAAAAGTTGTTCTACAAAACTGCTGCATCATTGGCGATGGCAAATCATCAACCCAACAAGGAATTATGTGTTCAGGAAGTTCGGAACTGCATCTGCAAGACTGTGTACTACAAGACTTCTCGAATGGCATCGTGTCCAACGATACGGCATCGGTAACTATCACCAACTGCCGAATCAACAATTGTCGCATCGGCATCGATGTGGGTGGCAGCTCAAATATACACCTTGACAGATGTGCAATTGCTAAATCAAAAAAATGCGGCATCTACTTCGAAACGAGTTTATTGAATAACAAAGCCGAAGGCAAGACACTCCTCCTCAGCTCTCTAGATGATCTGACGCAGTGAGTACTAACATCAATATCATATTTCTTTTGATCGCTTTAACGTTGTAATTTCAGATACATGTGCGAACAAAGTTCCTTGTCGGGTGAGTGTGAGTTTGTCGACTGCCGTTCAAACATATTCATTTTGAACGAAAAAGAAAATGGATTCCCCAAGACACTGGAGTGTATTCTCTCTGCTGAAGGCAGCGATATTTCCTCAAAGAAACCCGCAATCAGGGAGAAGAATCGCATTGACGACTCGGATATTATCGAAGTGGATGACTCTGTTATTGAGATCAACTACGACACAGATGCAGATTGATTGATTTGAATTACAATTTTTATTTTTTTTATTTTAACAAACATTTTCAATATATTTTAAACAGTTTTTTTTATCAAATTTATTTGGTTTTTGAGCGCACTGTTACGTTGTTACGCCCTCCTAATCTGTAAAGGACCCGTGACCCGTGGCTCAACCTAGACTCATAACAACCATAAACTTCGAGAGGATGTATTCGCAAGTTACTATAAGAGCAATCGCAGATGGTGGGCATCCAAGATACAGCAGCTACATCAAACACAGACGATGACATTAGTAAATTGCCCAAAAATGTTTTCGAGAACCTCAGATACCCGACTCTCTGGCAAGACAGGGAGCAGCGGAGGTCTTCATAGGACCTGAACCGTTCTGCGGCATAGGGGAACACCCTACGAGAAGACTTCAGGATAATTGAAAAGGAAAAAAGAACCACAGTTTTTAAAAACCTTGAGGGCAAGCTAAGAAACTTCTATTGAACTATAACCTAAATTCAAAGCATGTATTGGTCTAAGCAAAGACAACCTAAGCATCCTCACAGGTCTCCTAACTAGACACTGTAGACTAAGGAAACACCTGCGGAAAATAGGCTTATCAGAAGAAGGTCTCTGCAGATTCTGCGATGAGAGCACAAGAGGAATAAACATCTGGGCAAGTACCAGATAAGGATATACAAACCATGGACCCGCTACTCATACTCAGATTCATAAAAGAAACGACTGTATGAAGTGCTCTAAAGTTGATATTCTTGCCAAGGCTAAAGACAGAGCAAAAACCCTCAAACACGGTTCTTAATGGAACTATAATGCGATGGGTCTCTGGAAAAGGGCATGAAAGAGCCACAAGACCACATTTTCTCCACCGTTAACCCTGAAAAAAGTGTATTGCAAAAAAAAAAAGAAATCTTTTAAAATTTTTAAAAACACAACAACATCACTTTAATTTATTCTGTTTAACTACTAAATAATCAAAAATAGACGCCTGCTTCTTCATTGGCGAGAAAAATTCCTTTTTATACCACGAGAGCGGCACATCCGGGCACTTAGTTAAATCCCTTCCTGAAGGCACAGTACTTATCACTTCTTTTGGCTTTAAGAAACCCACAAATCGTCTCATCTCATCATGGCTAGAATGTTCTGAGTATTCGATGCCAACGATGTTAATCTCCCCTCGGTATTGTGGTTTCGCATTTTTCTCCCACCCACTGGGTCTAATTGCAAAGACCATGTCATAGGCATCACTGAACTCTCTCCAGTAGTCGTTTATGCCATTATAGCCGATTTTCATCAGCGATATCACATGCAAATTGGCTTGTCGAGGATTCGCGACCAGCCTCTGTAGGATCCCATAGTCGGCGATCGCTTGCAGCACCTTCTTCTTGTTGTCGTCTGTCCAGACCTTTAAGTCGAAGGCTTTTGCAATTGCCGACCAGAATTTCTCCTTTCCCACCTTATAGGCGCCGCAAACAAATAAAATTCGCTTGCCCTCATGTCGCTCCTTGAACTCGCGTATAAGTTGAATTGCATCAGCTATGCTCTTCTCCTGTTACTGAAAGGAGTACTTGTTGGATATGTATGTGGTGTCCAAGTACAGAATGTCAATGTTTCGCTGAATAAGATGTGGATCGAGCTCCATTTCCAGGGAGGCACGAAAGTCTCCAGTGTGCAAAATGCGTTTGCCGCATGGCAGCTGAAATAGAAGCATAACAGCACCAGGACAATGATTTGCATCTATGGCAGTGACTTTAACACCTTCGATTGTCATAGTTGTGTTTAGGGGAAGGATGTTTACCAATTTCTCATCGACTGGGATAAATTCATGCATGAGACTAGCAGTAATTTTTGAGCAGTAAATTGGCATCGAGAACTTTCTCGTCAGCCCAATGTAATGATCTGAATGGAAGTGAGTTAGAAAATATAGAGTGACGCCTTCAATGCGACCATATTTAAACCCGTCAACGGCGAATGTTGTGCCCTCAACAACCTTATATGACGGACAGATGGACTTCTCCGACTTTACTGTCGCAGGTCGTTTTGGTCTTGTTGGGGATTTTTCGGATTTTACTGCCTGCTCGCTATCAGAGTCTGAGCACAAATCAATGACATCATGTATCACAATTGGGACGGGATCATCCTTAGGCTTTGTTTCGCTGGATGTTTTCTTCTTCCTAGGCTCATCAACGGTTTTTATCAGTCTCCTTCGCAAAGTCATCTTTGTTAGTTCACGTTTGGGCTTCGTCACAACGATAGAAGTAAGATCAGCTGAGTTCGGAGGAAGTTCTTTGAGTTTCTTTGGGGCCGCATTGTTGTGAGCGCCTCTCCTGAAGAACGCCTGGAGCTTTGTTTGCGTCACAACTTCTTTTTTTTGTTTGGATGACACAGATGCCTTGCGTTGTGTTCGCTTTGTGCGGTTTTCATTTGTCACGTTTTTTCCAATTGGAGTAGTAGTCTCTGTAGTAAGATCGACACATTCTAGATTAAATTTGGTTTCAAGTTCATCAGTTGCGAGCTTATCAGGTTCGAGTTTATCAGTTTTGAGTGGCGGAGGCACTTTGCTTGGCGATAGAAGCTCACCGATGCTTTTGATGCGAATTTTACCAATGGGAATCATGGAACCGGCTGAGATAATAATAAATTATCCTGCAAGAAAAACAGCAGAGAATGTGGATGAGTTTTTAAAGAACAAAAGAAGGCCTTAAATCTACGGCAATGTTTAGCGAATTAAGTTATGGTGTTAGGAAATTACATTTAGCGTTCGGATGAGCGCAATATTGCACATACATTATAATGGCACATTAATACGAAATAACCAGAGATGCTAATGGCAGAATTTTATAGAATTATAGGTATGAATCATCTAATACTCGATTGGAAGAATGTATAGGTATGTATACAATGATGGTGTGCTATCACTTATAATCTTAGTTTTCCGGTTGTAATGAACTTTTGATATCTCTTTAAAGGAGTGCTATTTCCGCTCAAATGCAAAGCGGAAACTACTAAACTAAATACAACAACATACTCCATACTGCACCGGCTATAATGCTAAACATTCGTGATCGAACTGGGGATTTTTTTTCTGGAAAATACCCCATGTAATTGATGGCTATCTGATATTGATAGCAATAGCGCAAATAAAACTTTTTTGGTGACTTCCTATAAGGCATTAGAGTCGCCAATTAGAAAGTCTCAGAAAATCCTTACTTATTTTAACAAGAAGCACGAGATATTTACCTGATGCATACATTAGTCAAACTAGTCTTATCATTTATTTATGTTTTTACAGTAGTAAAATTTTAATTTATTTCTTGTTTTGTCTCGATTTTCGCAACAAAAATAAACAAATATGATAAACAACAAAAACCACTTGCTCTCCGTCTCCAGTCCAAATTCGTTTTCGCTGAAAAGTCAAACAAAAACAAAAGCTCTGACTGCATATGCAGACAAGCAGACGCAGGGTGCCTCGTGTCGTGTTCTTTGGAAAGAAAAACTGTTCTTTTTTTGCCCCAGTTCACTTTTCGTGTCGATTGTGACAATAAACCTATAGAAATAATTAGGGTATTACTTAAACGCGTAAGAGCCACCTCGTAAATGAATTGTCAGATTTTGTATGGAGAATAGTTACACAGGCTCGGAAATCAACCGCGGAAAGTTACGCAAATCACAAAACTTCAGCTTCAAACTTTGACTTTGTGAATACCCTAATATATGCTTATGTTTTAAGGGTGACTCTCGCTTTGAAAGCACAATCAGAAGTTAAGGCCCCGACCCATAGAATCGGTCGCATCCGTTGCATGACGGATTGACGTATTCAACGGAACGAACAGTCCTATAGAATCCGTCGCATACGTTGATAGGATACATTGTTTTGACAGTTTCTCTCTTTTATTTCCACCAATGAAAGGCCCCGACCCATAGAATCCGTCGCATCCGTTGCATCGACGGATTGACGTGTTCGAAGGATACGTTGACAGCCGATGACATCTGAAATATGAGAGACAGTTTCTCTCATTATCTAATGTCGTTTTCGGTTGGTCGTCCAAAACCGTCCGGAAGAACTCTCCGCGTTTCTGAATTCAAATCCAAAAGCAAATTTCTTTTCTTTTAGGAGAACAACTGTCAGTTCAGTGCCAATCGAACGCTTTCAGAACCTGTCACTCTAATACGTTGCCGCAGCGGATGCGACGGATTTGTAATAATTTCTTTATTATCAATATTCAATATTCTTCAAATAATTATAGTCGAGTCCAATTATGTTTAATATCTTTTTATTGTCTGGTCTACTTATTCAGCCGCCATTGCTTGACTGACTTTTTATATCTTTTTTTTACTTGTGCTGCCAAGTTGCAATGGAGCTATTATACAATTTAAGTGCTACCAACATATTACACGTATTCTTTTCTTAATTAGCTAAGACAAAATAATTCTTACATACTAATACCTTCGCTGTATGTCAATATGATTTTAATCTCGCTCCCAGTCACCATACCAATCTGGTTGCCTAATAGTTCGGCTACTGCGACGAGGGCCTCCTAATTCATCTTGATCGGTGGTGGTTGGCCTGGCTATATTTCGCGTATTATCTTCTACACTAGCCCTATTGATGCACTCCTGGGGATCATTGACTGATTCGGTATTATTTGAAGTCGCATTATTTGCTGACTTGTCTATTTGCTCATGTAAGCTACTCGGATAATTGGATCCTCCCAGGATAGCATCTGAGGGGCTGGAATCGGATTCAACATAATTATTAACGATTTTATTAGTCGACTTAATTATTTGCCGCCTATTTCGTCTAAATACTTGATTATCGATGTCTTTTACAATATAGGATCTGTCATTTACTTTCTGAATAATTGAACCATAATTCCATTCCTTTGGGTTTTTTTTGAAAATTATATTGTCATACTGTTTTAATACGGACAGGGGTTTGGACATACGGTCATAGTATTCTCGCTGTTTTGCTTTTTTAATTTCAATTTTTTCTTTGACCTTGCGTTCACCTATCATTGTTCTCTTCAATTGACACGCCGCGATTGGCATTTTGGTTTTTAAGACTCGACCTAAGAATAGCTGTGATGGCGACAACGACATACTAGCAATTGGTGTTACATTGTACTCTAAAATGCGGTACCCGAACTCATCAACCTGGTTTTCATCAATACACTTTTTCAAAATACGTTTGGCTATGGACACTGCTTTTTCCGCCAAACCATTACTTTGAGGGTATCTTGGGCTTGAAAATTGTAAAACAATGTTGAATCGAGCAGCAAATTCAAACATCTGACGACAGTTAAATGGGCTATTATCGGAACGAATTTCAGTTGGTACACCGTATCGATTGAAAAGTTCTGTTAGTACTGCTAAAATGCAACTAACAGACTTATTTTCTAGCTTCTCACTGCAGATCCAGCCTGAATATGCGTCAATCACCGCCAGATAACTTTTACCCCCATATTCAAATATATCCATAGCAATTTTGTGCCAAGGATATTCAGGGCTTTCATGTTGCTTTAATGGTTCCTTTTGATTATTGTAGCGGTACTTTTCACATATCAAACATCCAGCCACAATTTTCTCAATGTCACTTGCCATACCAGGCCAATAAAATAACTGTCGAGACCTCATGGTGGTTTTCTCAATACCCATATGTGCCTCATGAACCTCCTTCAAGACATTAGCGCGGAGTTCTTGGGGTATAACCAATTTATCTCGAAAGAACAATAATCTCTCCTCAAATTTGAGTTCGTTCTTTATCTTAAAGAATGGTTTCACATTCGTTTCAAGCTTTTTGAACTCCGGCCAGCCATATTCTATATACTTAATAACTTTCGTTAATGTCTCATCACGCTTAGTTGCGTTCTCGTAAACAGTACAGTTCCCCGGCGACATACATACTTTTCGGCGGATAAAATGTATTACATATCTCAGCTCTTCATTTTGTGGTTGTTCCGAATTCAAATATGCCCTTGAAAGGCAGTCTGCCACCAGAAGATGTTTGCCTGGAACATACATAATTTCCACCCCTGGATATTTTAGAAGCATGAGAAACATTCGTTGTAATCTTGCCGATACATCATCCAGTTCTCGCTTGACCAACGTTTCAAGTGGCTTATGATCTGACTGAATAACTACAGTTCGACCATAAATGAAATGATGAAATTTTTCACATGCAAAAACAATTGCCAGCAATTCTTTTTCAATTTGTGCCCACTTCTGTTCATTTTTTGCAAGGCTACGAGAGGCAAACGCGATTGGTTGATCATCTTGCATGAGCACGCAACCCAATCCATCCTTTGACGCATCTGTTTGAATTGCTAGTGGCTTTTCTGGGTCATAAATTCTCAAAACGGGACTTTTACAGATAATTTCGTTTAGCTCGTCAAATTCTTGCTGGTGGCTATCAGACCAACACCATTCTACTTCCAGCCTCGTGAGATTTCTTAAGTTACACGTTTTCTGCGATAAATTTGGGATATACTTCGCTAGAAACTTATATAATCCCAACACTCTAAGCACATCTGATTTGTTTTTTGGTACAGACATTTTTTTAATGGCCTCCAGGTACTTTTCATCTGGTTCCACTTTCCCACTTGAGACTCTATGACCCATAAACCGAACTTCACGCAACTTGTACTGCAGTTTATTTTCATTGAACTTAACGTTGTTCAAGCGAGACCTCTCCAATACCCTGAGGAGAGCAAGATCATGTTCCTCCTCGTCTTTCCCCGAGATGAATAAGTCATCAAAGTAAATTTCAACGTTTGGTATGTCACCGAAGATCTGCACCATCTTACGCATAAACAACTCTGGTGCACTATTTATTCCAAATGGCACACGGTTCCATCGGAAACGACCGAATGGTGTCATAAAAGTCGTCAGATCTGAGCTGCTTTTATCGATTTCTAGCTGCCAAAATCCATTTTTCAGGTCCATCACCGTAAAAAGTGACTTGTTGGCCAAACGACTGGTAATCGCTTCAGCTGTCGGAATCGAAAAGTGTTCCCTCTTAATGCACTCATTAAGTGGTTTTGGATCCAAGCATAGCCTCAGCGTTCCATCCACTTTCTCCACGATCTGGAGATTATTAACCCAGTCAGTGGGATAATCCACAGGGCTAAGGACTCCGTCGGCTACCATTACATCCAATTGAGCTTTTAATTTGTCGTGTAGACTATAAGGAATACGCTTTTTGTAACCCACTTTGGGGATCGAATTTTCCTTCAGTTGTATACGGCATTTACCTGGTATACACCCCAAGCCGTCAAAAACATCCTTGAAGTTTTCAATCAGCTTATTTCGGCTGGAAGGCAATAAATGCCTTTGCAACAACCCTTTCCTTCCCTTCATTGTCGCATTATTAAGAGGCCCAGCATTGTCGATAGAGATTTCATCTATCCTTTTTACCAAATTAAGTAATACACATGCTTCGCGGCCCAGTATTGGTTGAAGTGCATCATCAACCACCTCAAATTCAATATGAACTTGCTTTTTTAACTTTTCATCAAAACATGGTAACATAATTTTACCGAATGAAAGAATTTTATTATTTGTATAAGCGAACAATTCAGACCGTGATTTTGATATAAATTTGATCAAGTTCATTTGTTTAATTAATTTATGCGGAATACAATTCATGTCTGCCCCCGTGTCCATCTTAAAATTCACATAGATATTGTTCAACTTTAATCTCTTAAACCAGCCACCAACCAGTGAATTTATTCTAGATACACAAACATTATCTATTAATAAATATCTATCCCTACCAATCATATTGACAAAATTACCTTCTTCCCAGTAGTTGCGACTATATCGCAAACCGTCTCGGTCGAGTTGTTGCACTTGGAGCTGTTGATTCGGTACATCTGCTTCTGCGGTTGACTGCGTTATGATATTCACATTCGCCTTGCTTTGCACACTCGATTTGCAAACAGTTGAAAAATGTCCTGGTTTGTTGCACTTGAAGCACACCTTTCCATTCAATAATGCTGGGCAGTATTTTTCATGTTGGCCTTTTGGTTTTGATAGCCCACCACAGCGGCTACATTTATCATCGATTTTTTGTTTTGTATTGCTTATTCTTCCACGTATAAGGTTGACTTTTTGTTGTTCTGGGACTTCAAGTACTTTGCGGTTAGAATCGACAAGCTCAGCAGCTTTGCATTTTCTGATAACATCATCTAGCTTGTCATTGCGATTTTCAAGGAGTTTTATCTGCAATTTCTTGTCTGCAATGCCCAGAATAATACGATCTTTGATTTGGCGATCCCCATATGATGTACTGCAATTCTCACAAAAGAAATCGCAGTATTTTGACTGCACCCGCAGTTCAGTTTCATATTCACCGAATGGTTGCTTGCTCTGTTGCGACATTGAATTAAATTTGAATGCTTCCATTGTTAGGTTGCGTTGCGGCATGCAATATTCTTCGAATTTTTTCATGACTTGTTCCAATGTTGGGCCCTCTTGTTGAACAGCACCTCCACCAGCTCCTTCACCTCCAGACACTCTTTCGTCACCTTCAGCTACTGCAGCCGCCTCCGTTGGGGAGTCAAATACCATTGTATCGTGTATCTCGACACCCTTTGGGCCGATGTGATGCAAAAATAAAGCAATTTTTATGTCATCGGGCTCAGACATTTGCCGCGAGGCTCGCAGGTAAATTAAAAATTCTTTTTTCCACATCGGCCATTGTCTTCCAGCTTCCTCAAAATTAATCCTTGCTGGACCTTGCATCATTGAAAATGCGCTATTTGCCGCCATTTTTCAATTTGCAATTATCACTTTGTGTGTAAATTATGTTTAGGCAAATATTTCAAATTTCCTTTTACGATCGGTACCCCACATCTGACACCATGTAATAATTTCTTTATTATCAATATTCAATATTCTTCAAATAATTATAGTCGAGTCCAATTATGTTTAATATCTTTTTATTGTCTGGTCTACTTATTCAGCCGCCATTGCTTGACTGACTTTTTATATCTTTTTTTTACTTGTGCTGCCAAGTTGCAATGGAGCTATTATACAATTTAAGTGCTACCAACATATTACAGGATTCTATGGTTCGGGGCCTTAAACCTTCTTTATCCGTCGCGTCCGGCACGTTCGTTGCTTATGGGTCACCTTCCATAAGCTACTGATGTGTATTCTATTAACGTTGTCAGCCGCAACGGATGCGAAATAAGAGAAGGCATATTATATTGTGGGTGAATCTATTGCTTCAGAAGCGAGAGCTACACGATTTGAAAGCGCATTTAATGAAATATATTTTATAAGATAATGCATCGAATCGGACTACAGATATGTTTGAAGAATGTCAATCAATAGACAAATTCGAATTCACTTTTGAGAATTTCGATGCGAGAGCGAGATTCGCACATCATACTTTCGTCAATACCAAAACAAGAAACATTTGTAAAATTGCACAAATTGCAATAAAAAAATAGCTGACTGTCAAATAGGTTTAAAATTATGTCTCGAGGATTCTCGATATAAAAATACCAATCGAATACGAAATTATAACTGAATAGGTGCTCTTTTTTGCTTAAACAAAAACGTTATCCTACTCCAACATTTCAATTGACAAACGAACAGAACACACCCAAAAAATGACAGCAGCTGTCATTATTTTATTATAAAATTTGTGGGAACAAGAAAAATATTTAATTTTATTATAAACAAATTAAAAAGTAACTTTTATTTAGGAATTAGATAACTATGGCTGGTGCTCCAGGGCCAGACGAAACCTTCGAAAACACGGAAGTAAGAACAATTTGTCCAAAACAAGTACCTATGTTAACTCAAGGTAATAATAACTTGTTCCCTTAGTTTGACGAAGATGAATTGGGAGAGGAGCAATTTGTGACCACTTCAGCTGGACGCAAACGTTTGTTTAGCAAGGAACTACGATGCATGATGTATGGCTTTGGAGATGATAAAAATCCATACACCGAAAGTGTGGACTTATTAGAAGACTTGGTTATTGAATTCATAACAGAAACAACACACCGCGCAATGGAAATTGGTCGTACAGGTCGTGTTCAAGTTGAAGACATCATATTTTTGGTTCGCAAAGATCCACGAAAGTATGCACGTGTAAAGGATCTTTTAACAATGAACGAAGAGCTGAAGAAAGCACGCAAAGCCTTCGATGAAATCAAATATGTTGGAAATGAAGCTAAAATTAAGTAAAAACCAAGCAAATAGTGTACAATTGGTTTTCCTTTTTAGGACGTCCTAAATTATATTTCTTCATTTATATTACAATAATAAAATAGACTATTATTATAGCTTTTAATTTTTTGTACGGCCGTCTCTTTACGTGTGAATGCTAACAAATATTTTTCAAAGATTTGAAATATGTACATAATAAATAATTGTGCTAGAAACAAACAGAAGTCACGTTTCTAAATAGCAGTTTCAAAGTGTCTCTAGCTAATATTCGCACAACTTTTGTACTGAATTCTGCTAAATCATGAATGACTCAATTTTGATCATTAGCCTGACAAAGCTGCATTTACATGTACCATGCACACATAATCATAGCATAACTGAGCTGTCGTCTGATGTAGGTCATTAAACGATCGCTTAACGTTAGGACAGATGTCACTATACTTCGGTTAAACGAACGACATTCTTTTGCTTTGACTAGGTTTTTTGATGCTTATAAATTAAATAAATAGGTAGTTGTTCCGTATGCGGACCATTTATTTGTGTGCGTTTATTTTATTTTGGGACAAATGGAAGGGATCAACAATTTTATGCCAAGTCTAAATGGCAATTATATTTTCAGATAGTTTAATATGCAATTTTTGTTCTTCCGGGGATCCAGCTAAGATCTTCCCTCAGTTGCCCAGCACGAGAGCACACTAGCCACAGAGCCACTGCGACTGCGTCAGCTGCAGATGCTTGGAGCCACATTCTGTTCCAACAGTTTGAACATCTGTTCAGTAAAATTTTAATTTAGGGTATTTCAAATAGGCTGGAAGTAGGTACCAAAGTAATCCTGCCGGGGGCAATAGTTTTTCATAAACAAAATAAATGTTTAACAAACCTTTCTCCAGTTTGTTCCACTCAATGGTTGTCTGGAATTTGAAAGTGCTCTAAATTGCATAATCTTAAACTAGTATCATTTGTTTTGTTCCTCTGTTATTAGCTACAAAGTACTTTAGCTAGCATCAAACTGTATTTCGAAAATTCGACCATTAAAAAAACCATAACAAAATGTAATGGATAAACGTTTCCTATAACAAAAACTACAGCCGGGAATAGTGTTGCCAGGCGAAAATGTTAAAATCCAGTCAAATTTGACTGTTTGACTGGATTTTTTCTCTCCGAATCCAGTCAAAAGAAACAGTCAAACATTAAAAACAAAAAATTCCAGTCAAAAAAACAGTCGAAAATGTAAACAGCTATTTTTTCGAAAACAAAAATATGTGGGTCATCGTTCAGCTGCTTCCAGCTCGAAATCTTTATAGAAAGTCAGTATCATACCTGCGCGGAACGAAGTGAATCGCTTTACGCTTGAGCAACGTTGGGAAATATTGAAAAAAATATTTCCAAAGTGAGTGCTGCATAGCCCAAACAGTGCGTTTTTTTAGGAGTTTTGGCCGAAATGAAGCACCCACCGCGCCTGCTGTACGCAAGTTTGTGCAACAAGTTCGTGTGACTTGTATGGTAGTGGACAACACGTCCGCGTCATCGTACTATGCGCACAGACGACAATGTCACAGAGATTTACAGTTTGGACCATTTTTCTCCGACAATGAGGCTGGGAACAACGTTTCGGTCAACGGTGGGCGTTACAGAGCCATGTTAACCGACTTTTTTTTTTACTGGAATTGAAGACATGGATTTGGACGTCCTCTGGTTCATGTAGGATTGCATGCCATGCCACACAGCCCACGCCACAATCGATCTTTTGCACCAACTTCCCAAAACGTGTTATCAGCCGTCTTGGCAATGTCAATATGCCTCCTCGGAGCTGCGATTTGACTCCTTTGGACTTTGGACTTCGGAAAATACGGAAACGATTCAAGCACTTAAGGCCAATATCATCCAAGCAATCCGTGAGCTACAGCCCGAAACCACCAACAATGTCTTGGACAATTGGAGTGACAGAATAAGCTACTGCGAAGCCAGCCGAGGCAGCAACTTGAACGACGTTGCATTTTGTAATTAATGGGAATGTTTGCTCTTACTAATAAAACGATAATACATGGGAACAATTTTATTTTGTTCATTTTATTGCATTTTTAAAAAGAAACTTGTATTTGGCCCACCCTATATAATTTGATATATAGTATTCTTTCCAACTTTTTGTATAACTTCTTCAAGTATTTCAAAATTTGTACAACATTTTTTTTTATCTCGCAAATTAGGTACATATTTCTAATGGTCAAAATAGAGTTGTGTTTATTTTTTGTTTCTAAAATCTGGAACAAACACCAGTCATAACTCAAAACATAAACAACATAGGTACAACAAACCGAATAAAATGCAAAGGCAATCATTCAAAATTCTCAAGAAACGCTGCGCAAACTGCAAGAAATACTAGATTCAATTTGACTTTCAGCGGCTTGCGGAAAATGGGTGCGTTCATTTCATTGCACTGCGCGAATCTCATATACACTAGGTTTACATAGGAGGTGCAATTTTTTTTTATTTTTTTTTTTGTAGGAAAAAACTCCAGTCAAAAAAACAGTCGGCTGGATTTGATTTTTTTTTCCAGTCAAAACCGAAAAAATCCAGTCAAATTTGACTGGAAAACAGTCAAACTGGCAACACTGGCCGGGAACACACTATACGTTACAACACGTCGCTTCCAACATGTTGCGAAGATGAGTCGAACGTAACGGTTGCATAATATTTGAACTGTCAATATTGACAGCTCTTGCAAAAGAAAAATAGAAAACATACAGCCCCGCCGGCAAGTAGTTTATTTGCATGATAAAAAAGTAACAAGTACATATTTGTTTTTAGTAAATAGAACTATTGATAAGAGTAGTGTAATATGGATTTCACAAATTTCCTAGTCCGAAAGGTATTTCACACCTTTCAATCTTGTGAACATTTCACTACGTTTTCTATTTAACAGTGCCCATCAACCGCCATGTATATTCCGAATTTTATCACCTTCGAAGAGGAGCAGCGAATTCTATCGCAAATCGAAAAAGCACCAAAGCCCAAATGGACCCAGCTCCTGAATCGACGCCTTATCAATTACGGTGGTATACCACACCCAAATGGAATGATTTCCGAAGAAATTCCCTCATGGTTACAGGCGTATGTTGACAAAATCAATAATTTGGGTGAGGTCCTTCAACAAATACAGGGTCACTTGGATACAGAAAATAATTTAAAAACTTTTTTTTTTTAACGTTTCAGGAATTTTCGAATCGGAAAAAGCCAATCATGTTCTTGTGAATGAATATCTTGCCGGACAGGGAATAATGCCACATACTGATGGCCCGCTATTCTACCCGATTATAACAACAATTTCTTGTGGCTCACATACGATATTGGAATTTACCGAACGTCAGAATTCCACTAGCAGCAGTGAAGTGACCACCAGCTCTGTAGCTAAGGACGTTCGTTATAAATTGCTGCTAGAACCACGAAGTCTATTGATCCTAAAGGATACGCTGTACTCTGATTACCTGCACTCAATACGTGAATGCAGTGAAGATATACTTTGCGATCGCATTTGTAATTTTGAAAATTGTGAAACCGCCTACAAAATGGGCGATAAGATAGCACGGAAAACAAGGATTTCGTTGACAATAAGAAACGTGCCGAAGACTTCGAAGCTGAAATTGAAAATTTAAGTGGCAAGTTGTGTGCTGGAAGGTTTCTAGAGTACCGCAGACAGTGGAGTTGGTACACATTTGAATTTGTTTTGATTAAATGTCGACTTTACCTTGCCTAGTGCAACAAAAAAGCATTCACACTTTAGATTCAATTTATTTTTTTTAGTAGAGCAAAACGTTTCAATATTTTGATTCAAAAAAAGTTTTTCGAAATACCTACATACCTTTCTTTCAAGGCTTTATCGACTGGCTTAGACATAAATCTGACAGTATACGCTACTCATTGATATCGATTGGGTAAATCTAGTCTGTCTAGTGATATTTGTATTGACATAGTCGCTTACTCTGCCTAAAATATTCCGAAATCATTGCTGATTCTGAATAATTCTCGTAGAAAAAGACATTCACTGAGGATACTTGCGCCTTTACCGATGTCTGTCTTAGAACCGTCGGTATAGAAGGCTATATCAACCTCTATTTTACTACTACATACATTATCTGCGGTCGGCAGGGATGCAGTTATCCCGATGCATGCCGCCCGTTTGGTTTTGGTAAGATTTAAAAGATGATCAATAGCTTTTGATCATTAAACTGCGACATAAATGTTGTAGTGCCACGCATACTTTTATGATGCTATCCTTTATGTTGGCCTTTCAATAAAGATTGGAATCTAAGATCATGCCAATCTATTTCGACGTGTTCGATATTTTCAAGTCCATGCCTCTCATCCGTGATTGCAATTCTTCTGTTAAACACCAAAATATCCGTTTTTGACTAGTAGCAGTTCGTAATTGAGTCGTTTGCTAAGGGCTTAAGTGAATTTACATAGGACAAGAACTACGTATGCGCTCACAATGAAACCTTTTTGCTCCAGCATTTTTAGCAGTTTGTCATTCAACCTTGTTGTATTCCCCTGCTGACTTGGTTGGTTTGTTGAAAGTGGCTGCCAGCTAGGAAACGCAAACACACTTAGACCATCATAGGTCCATTGTGATACCATGAAAAAAAATTATATAAGATCTCCCTACTAGTTAAACCATTTTGATTTCGTTATAAAGCGTGTTTGTTAGATCGCCCAAGTAATGGCAGTCTCTTCGGCGTAGCTTCCTTATACGGGAGAGAGATGGGAAGAAGGCGAGGGATAGTTTCCTCCTCTTCCTCATCCATGCAGCTTCTGCAAAAGTCGTTTGCGAAAAGGCCTAGTCTTGCGGCATGTTTACCTATCAGGCAGTGTCCAGTAATCACACCTATCGTAGTGCCGATATGCAATCTGTTGAGAGAGGTCAATTACTTAGAGCGTTTTAAATCCAGCTTAGGCCAAATTTGCTTTGTCACTAGACAAGTGGTGCCACTTGTCCACCTAAGTTTTGTGCTCTCGATAGCATTCAGCTTCAATTTTTGTTTGCAAGTAACGATTGGTATCCCTAGGGTGCCTTTATCCGGCAGAGTGGGTTGAGTTGTTCCTATTCTAGCGAGTTCATCAGCCTTACAATTCCCTGGAATGTCTCTATGCCCCGTAGAGACGATCGGCAGTCGAGGACTTTACGGCTGACTTGATATGGTGCGATATTCCCTCACCAAGATGTCAACCCAATTCTTGCTTTTTCGCTGCCATTAATGTTAGTTATCTTGAAGTTCTTCGACAGTTGACGTCTTCCATTCAATATAAAGATTGTAAACTTGTATAGGTTTAAATCTTGTGTTGCTGCTTTCATTAGAAAATTTCCTCGACTAGTTTGTGCACAACGACGTGATAGAGTCGCAGAAATGCAGAAAGCGCGTTTTATGTTTAGTGATTTGTTTTTAATAGTTACTAGAGTCTTTCAACAAATTGAATCGAAATTCCGCAGACTATATCGCGTACTAATTTCCGCCAAAATGTTGGTATAATTAAACACACTTTGAAAAGCATATAAGATGATGCCCACCTCCACATCTTCGATACTCTAATTAACCTTTCCGACGAACTGCATGTTTCCATTCTGTGATTTAATTCGAAATTATACAAACACCTTTAGAATTTTACCATTTGTTAAGCAATAAAAACCAAGTGTACTTTGTTTAGATGTTTTTTAAACAATTTATTTAGCTTGTACTTAAAATGTATTTATTTTTGTTTACAAAAAAATATATATTCCTCAGACCATTTGCATTTCTATTATCAAAAAGAAAATATATAAAAAATAAAATAAAATATATATAAGAACAATTAATCACTACTCCACACACAAAACACTAAACAAAAAGAAGGCACAAACATTTTTCTTTTCATTTCAAAAGAAGTCATTTCGTTTTTTCTTTTTTTTTTGTTGTTATCACAAAATTTTACATACTTTCTCAATAATAAATGTATATGTATTTCAATTTGAATATTTTACAAAAAAAAACAAAACATCTTTATGTAAAAAAAAACCTTTGACTTTATATAGTTAATAAATAAAAAAAAATGTTATACAAAAGTATTTTCGTTGTGTTTTATTTTACTTTTTGCAGGATGGCACCGGTAACAATAATAATTATATATGTTGGTCAAACAGAGAATGTCCTTTGAAATATTTTCGTTTGCTTGTTTAAGTACGCTAATAACTGGTAATACAAAAAATATATATATTTATGTAGAATATAAAAACAATTTCATCTAAATGGCTTTCCGAAGACACGTTTCATGCTCACGGTCTCCCAGTAGTGTGTGCTGGGACTAATCAACTACTGCTTCTTAAATGCGTACAATTTTGATTTGTTATTGACATGGGAAATATACAATTTTTTTCTTTAAATGCTGAAATGCAAAATACTAATACAAAATGCATTACAATAATGTAGTAACCTAATAGTAATAATATTTATAACTTTCTTTAGACTTGTGTTTAATACTTTACTATAAAATAAAATAAATTGTTTTTTTTGTATAATTTATATTTAGAATAAGATTGGTATTAGAAAAGCTTTGAGCTTAAACAAAAATACGGGAAATCAGTAGATGAAGAAACACGCTCGTCCTGGTGGTAGTATCGTTTTTGTTTTTTTAACTTTGAAGACAGAAAGTTGCAGTTAAAAAAATAAATAAGCTTAAGAATAAATAACAGTGGTTTTTGTTGATTTGTTTTAAACACAGTACGATGACGGAACTTCCAGGATGATTGTTCCAGCGGAATGTCGGAAGTTGGGATTCTCTACTCCGGAGGCGCCTTCAACGACAATTGATCGGGGCTTACCACCCAAGCGACACTGTATTGATGGGCTGACATCGACGCGTAGTTCACGGTTATGGATACTGAAAATAAAGAGACATCTGGTTTAGACTATGAACTTGATGATGGTTGAAACCAGACAAAGTCAAACTCGAGAAAGAGCGAGTTTTGGTTCAGCATCGCCTTTTGTAGTATTAACTTACAACTCTACGATGTAGGATAGACTCAAAATGGAACGAAAACGCGCAAATGCAGCTTCTAGACCTCCAATATGGGTTAGATGAGACTACATTTCCTATCACCTCCGGGCCGGAAGCCACTACATGTGCTATTAGGAACTGGAAAGCTATTGAGGACTTCATCGGCAGCAATTGTAAACATGTTGTCTACTTTTAACAAAAGAAGCAACAGTCCTCTAGAAACTAGGCACCACAACTTAAATGAAAGGTGGCCAGGGTGAACAAACAGCTTCTCCTGACACTGACAGACAATAACATTCATAACAAAGACCGCAGTAAACTTGCATCTATTCTTAGTTGGAGAGATTGAAAATAATTGAGGTAATCTGTAAACTGATGGGCTAACGACATAGTCGAGAAAAGAAGACGACTACTACACTTAGAGACGCAAAGCTACCAGAGGCAGAAAAAAAAACCTCAGCATCACAGAAGCGGAAGCTTGGTCTCAGAAAGATATAAAAAGGACAACATAGGAAATGAAAGAAATGAGATGATCATCGCAAGGACGTGAATTACCATCTCCGGAGGCTGGGTAGTCATAACAGAAGTTGCAGGATCAATTAAGGGCACACCAAAAAGAAAGAACACATCCCGTTAAATGACAGGATATATTTCTCGAACACCAAGCCGAGTTCAATATATTAAACAAAAAAAAATTTGGCATGTTAAGTATAGGGTCTTGAAGTAGATGCTCTTGTGAAAATCTCCATTGTCCATTGCGGGAACCATTCGTGAAACACCTGTTGGAAGACAAAATTAAACCGCTTCCCAGAGTTCTTAAAGTTCTATTATTTTTGAGCTCGTCCCACTAGTAACTTAAGAGATGAAGTCTGTTAATTGTAACGACGCAGATTTAATTATGAATCTCAGAATTTTTTAAGCCCTACGTTTTCCAGATCCTGCAGTTCATCAAAGAAGTTGAGGAAGAGTTGACATTTGCCGCAATTTGAAAACTGACTACCAAGACCGCCATTGTCGCTACAATAGCAAGAAGTTCGTCATAAGGTGAAAACAGAATCCCAACAAATTTGGCAAAAAAAAACACACGATCTACTTACTCCTGATACTTTTTGCAAACGATTCCCACAAGCTCTCCGATTCGGTCCTCCTTTAACGGCGTATGTTCGCCCTGCAGAACGAACACGAGGTCATTGTTCGCCGGCGAATGGAATACAATCAGTTGATCTCGTCCTGTGCTCACACTTATTGATGTCAACTACAAAACAAAATCACATTAATACCACAACTACAGCTCGACTTGTATTCCTCTTACATCCTTAATATAAATCGATCGTTTCATATTTTTGAATTTGTTTTTCGCTCCGTCGAGCTTATAAATTGCTGTTTCTGTTAAAATGAAGGCTCGGTCCGCACTCTTGTTGTAGCGGTTGAACTTCTTGACAAACGACGAGAATAGCACAAATCGGAATCCATCCGAGTTCTTTAAGTTCTTCACGCTTGCATTGTAACCGCTAAAACCGGAGTTCTCGTGCGTATTAGCTAGATAGTCGCCTGACCATTTTCTCGCGTGTCCCCAGTGTTTGCG
This sequence comes from Cheilosia soror, assembly GCA_949372485.1. Taxonomy (NCBI): domain Eukaryota; kingdom Metazoa; phylum Arthropoda; class Insecta; order Diptera; family Syrphidae; genus Cheilosia; species Cheilosia soror. The sequence continues at coordinate 127,431,210 of OX443561.1, forward strand.
GCGTCCCTTCAATGCACTAGCGGCGATGATCTGCAAGCGCATTTGTGGCCATTCGGAGCGTGGGAATTTGCGAAGAATCATGTATGCCCGCCAATTGTCGAACAGACGACGAAGACGTGGTTCCGCGGTGCGTCCAGCTAGTGGTGGTTCTGGCCATTGTATACTCTTGCCGTAGTCGCGCATATTCTTTGCGTGACGGAATCGTCTAGCTAAGTCGTCGATATACGAACGCAGTTTGTAGGTCTTGTAGTAGCGCATAATCACCATGGCTGCTTTCATTTTCTTGTAATTCTGGCGACATATCCAGCCTCGGACTTGCTTTTGCAGCAGGGTTACTATGTGCGGAATCATCTCGTTACGTTGAGACTCCAGCGAGAATAACGTCTTTGGTGATCTAGATAAGACGGGTTAGAATAGGTTCAAAGTAGATGTATCGGCATAGTCTTACCTAATGAAGATTTTCGTTTTGCCATATTTGACGTCTTTGTTGAAACCCTTCTCATCGATGAGAACCTTGACACCCTCCTTGTCGCTGCCAGCGCGGAAGTTCGGCCAAGTGTATTGGGAAATCATCTTGTAGCGCAACAAGAACTTGTCATATCGCTGGCGATGTACGAAGCCAGCTCGTCGGACGCGAACATTTTCCAAAAGACCAAGATAACGCACTTGATGTTCAACGCGCATGTCGTCGAACATAGATGGACTCTTTAGGTCGTTGGGTTTCACGCAGCGCACATAGAAGGGCTCCTTCTTTTGCAAAGTGTTGACCAACTCAATCATAGACTTTTGGAAGAGGGTACCAGCGGTCAAGGGACGCTTTGTTGTCTTCTTGATGTCCTGAGCACCTTCTGGCCACATAGAGCTTAGATTGGGATCCTTTGAATTATGAAGAAGCCGTTTAAAGTCCTGGTACAGGGTGTCCTTATTTTTTTCAATAAATCCAGTGATGTTGTAGATCACATCGCCAGCGTAGTGCGTCACACGGAAGTCTTGACGATGTTTAAGTTCCTTGTCCATTGGCTTCAGCTGACGGCTGGTATAATGGGGATGACTGCTGAGAGTTTTATCCATGGCACCTAACAGTGTCTCGTCAGTGACTTTGCCCACACTAAGGCATGCCTCGTCCATGATAGCAATTATGCCCTTGTGAGGCTGTTCAACCAAGTCGCAGATAATCTAAACAAAAAGAGGTAAACAATGATAAAGAAAATCTCAAAGGACAGCCAACTTACCTTATTGTTAAAATAGTCAATGTTTGTCCACTCAATACCTTCGCGCATATATTCTTCTTGCTCCTGCTTCAGCACAAGTTCTAAAAATAATACGTTAACCTTTCTGGAAGAAAAGAGGAACAACTTCACCAACTTACCAATAAACAGCTGTTGCAGTTTCTCATTGCAGTAGTTGATGCAGAATTGTTCGAAGCTGTTCGAATCGAAGATTTCAAAACCATAGATATCGAGCACACCAATGACGGAGTTGAAACGCGCTTGCGATTTGTTGCCACGAAATACAATAGCCCGATTGATTCGGCTGATGATCCACGTGAAGAGACGGTCGTATATGGCTTTCGCGAGAGCGTCCTTTCCGAATTCAGCTTGTGTGGCATCGTGCTCTTTCTCCATAACATTGCCGCCAGCGGCTATCACGCGTTTGGTAAGAGCATCGGAAAGTTCTTTCTCGGTGACTTGGAGGAGTTTAGCAGTTGATACCAGGTGGGATTTATTAGCGATAATTAGTTCTTCATCTTGGGCTAAAAATATCCAAGAAATTCTGTAAGGGGCAACCATTTTTGTAAATTTTTTATTAACTTACTTTGGAAGGTAACGTTTCCCAGGTGTAGAATGGAACCGACTACACGCCATATAGTGTTTGTCTCTTCGGGTGTGAAGCCCAGTGTTCGGAAGGCATTGCATGTGCCTTTGTAGTCAGACTTTTCGCTAAGCACATCAATACTGCCCTGGTTGGTGTAATGGTATTTCATTGGATCTCTGACGATGTCAAACTGTCGCAGTTCATTGTCATTTGCGCCACGAAGAAGCTGAAAAGATTTGAAAGATGTTTCTATGAGAACAGAATATACCTATGCCTCAAACGCATATCGATTTGTGACAACGATAATACATGTAGTAATAATAAGGCAAAAAATCTTAGTTCACAATAAAATCGGATAACAGAGGTCCCTAGGCACCTTGAATCGTAGGTACATTAGGCGCAGACAAAAAACGAATGGTCCATGAGTGGTTAAAAACCTTCGAGTTCCATACAGCTATTAAATCAAACCACTTTCCTTTGGAACTTGGCCAATAAACAGGGCACTTAAAAGCGCCAACGACAACTTTTAGTTCAGACATTTTTCATAGAAATGAACTCATTAGATATTAAAATGTTTAATTATTTTTTTTATTGCCTAAAATTGAGATTCTGTCATGCAATGCGGATGTTGTCAATTTAAATGACCACAACGGAGATCATGATCATTACTAGTGGTTATGATTCCTTAATTAGCTGCATTTGCATAAAACTGGCCACGCATTTAAAAATAGAATATAACTAACAAATGCAAATTAGTATAGGCATGGTTTATGATTTACATAGTATTTAGTTTTCTCGAATAACTGTGCCGTTTTAGAGGACTGCATTTACAAACTCATTTTGAAGGGGTTGACAGTAAATAAACGGAATTTTATGGAATACATATTTTGTAAAATAAAAATGAAAAAATTAAATGATTTTTGACACCTGATAAGATCTCTGTTTGGAAAAGAAGGGAAGACAGCGTCCTCGATAAACTAATAAGACAGCTCTCTTCAAGCGCCAACTCGTATGTTTTTATTAATGGGGTAGGGATCACTGGACAATGTTATTTCTCCCCTACTTGAGATGAGGAAAAACACAAATTGCATCTTAAGTTTTTTTCTGCCAAACATCGTTCGGACTCGGCATAAAATTGTAAAATTGTCACTTCCATTCGTGGTTTGTTGGAAGTTAGGCCTATAGGGTGTCTATGCGGACTTGTTGCGCTTTGGAGGAGTTCTAAAGTCCTATCGAAACACACTGAAGATAAACAGAAGTAAATAAGTCAGAGAAATCTGCCTAGAAGTTCGATGGTTCTTTGTAAAAAGTCGGAAATAGGCGATAACAGAGTAGAACACTACTTCAACTTCTGAAGACGAGAAGTAAGAAAGTGCGTACAGAGCTCCAAACGTGTCCATCCGAATTAAAAGCAAAAGAACCATCTGCGAAACATCAATCTGGAAGAGAAAGCAAAGAAACGAGAGATGATAAAACGTTTACCATCGTTGCAGAGAGTTACCCCAGAATGGGGTGTAATCGATTTTGATCTCGTAAGAGGGGACCTATATAAATCCTTTTAAATGGACTCTTCTAAGCTCTTTGGAGGCAATCAAGATACTCCTTTCACTTTTAAGTGTAGAGTATTGTTTCACAAATTATGTATCACGTTTAAAAGAAGGTTACAAAGGATCAGGGATATGGCGCTTTAAGCTTAAACTTTGGGGATAATGATTTCGCTATGCTCAAGGTATAAAATTTTGTAGAGCAAGCACTATACATACGTATTGGTGTGTAGTATTGAGAATTTAATGCATTCAAGAGTGGTTTCACTTTAAAGGAGTCTCCTATGCCCACTTCAGAGGAGAGCAAACTAAATAGATTTAACTTCTATTCGTACTTGTCCATCTACCCAACCTAGCATATACCCAGGGCTTAATAGCTAAAGACATTGTATGACATTGTATGAGCAGAAGAAATGTGTAGAGAAGAATGTTTCGATTAATGAATGTAAACTTAACCTAAATTACTTTAGGTTAGGTTGTGTTATAGGGTTGTGAGTTTATCGCAAAACCCTAACCACCACAGCGAACACTCCCCTATCCCTGGAAATAATTTTTTTAGTTGTTTCGAAAAAAAATTGTATATAAAACAGTTTTTTATATTTTAGTAAAATTAAATAACTTTTTTTATATTTTATACTTGCGGACCCGGCAAACGTTGTTTTGTCTGCTCGTACATTTTCATTGTCCGTCAATTGCTCTGCGGCCGTTTTATTTAACCGATGTGTCCGGACTGATTCTGTATTATGAAATGTATTGTCTAGATCAGGGGTTCCCAAACTTTTCCATCCTGCGACTCCCTATACAGGTTATAATAATTTTGCGACGCCCTTCTAAAAGCACACAACGAAAAAAAGCACAGATATGTGAATATAAGCTGAGCTTACTGAAGATTCACTAAAGGGGTTTTCAAGAGGATTGATCGACATTGAAATGGAATAAAACAAGCTGTGTGCAAGGTATTAACGAATCCCATGTATGCCATTATTGTCCGCCGCAGCTTCTCACATTGTCACGGATCCGAGTGGTCCAATCTGCCGCATAGATAATTTGAGCGATGGCATTAGTTATGTTGGGTTTAAGGACATCGGTCGATTGCGGTTTATTCGCATTGAGCTGCGACTTCAGGCAACGCCACAAGAAAAATTTAGCGAGGTTAAATCGCACGATCTTGGTGGCCAAGAGATCAGATAACCATACCCTGCAGCTGAGACACATAACCACCTCTTCCTGGAACCACATGTTAGCAGCATCGCTCTGTTACTCGCCGTTGATGGTATTGGCCTTACACCGAAAGAAAAAACATTGGTTGAATCAAAAATGTTTCGTTGTTAGCTAACAATGGGCTTAAAATTGTCAAATCAAATACGTATGTGATTAAATCAAACAACGCTGCATGTTTGAAACAACTACTTTGGCGTTGTTGATTAAAATGCTCGTAAGTATCACAGATATGTTTAGTTTGAACATTTTTGTAGTTGTTTCAAAAATGGTAGCATTGTTAGCCTATAATTTAATTGTTGACCTCATTGTTAAACAACAATAAACAGGATGAAATTACAACTTAGGGACTTTACAATTAATTTGACCATCAGTGTTTTTGATTAAACACAAACGTGGTCAATGAATTTAAAATCAACCATATTTCTTATAAATTAAACACATTCGTAGTTGGAGTACAACGACTACAGTGCAATTAAACACAAACATTTTAAAGGTAAAATTTAATTGACTATTATTAAAGTATCATGAACATGTTAAAAGTATCTACGGACATGTTTTTATAAAAATATTGCTCATTATCACAACCTACATTCTTGCCAAGACGTGTTGTAAAGCGGTCACGTGTAACAATAAGAAACGTTGTTAAAGTATCACACTTCAGTTAAATGTATCACGAAAATGTTGAAATAATAATGCAGACAAGCATTAACATTGCTAAAGAAACACAAACATTGTAGAACTATCACGAATGTAGTTAATTTACATGTTTTCTTGTTAAACCAACCACAAACATCGCAGTCGCGACATGCTTAACGGAATCAGTCTTGTCAGTTTGCCTCGTTGGCGTCGGTCATCTTTTTTCTTGAAAAAATCTTCAGTATTCAGTCAGAAGTGCAAGTAATAGGTACATTACGTTACGAGCGAGTGTCAACAGTGTATTTTTCTTTGTAGTGTATAGTGACGTTTTTTGTTTTGTTGTTTAGTGCGCTTGTTGGTTGCCCGGATTGTGAGCGCCATCTAAAGTAAGTTTTTTTCTCGTAAACTTTTACCACTCATAATTTTGAAATTTTGCTTAGATTCGACACCCGGATTTCAATACCCTGAAGTCAACACCAGCCAACGGTGCATACGGTACGAGACAACATTCACAATTTATGTAGGTAAATATAATTATTTATAAAATAATAATTGTACTTCGTTGGGCCCCTGTTGTTGAGCCAACATATTAAAATATTAATTATTTATCACCATTTTGTTAACTAGCCTTAAGTCAAACTGTTATATGAAAGTTCAATAAATACTAATGTAAATAAATGTAATGTAATTTTGCGTAGATTAATATTAGTTTTCAGTTTTTAGTAGTATTTTCAGCTGGGTGCGAGTAGAAATAAAATGGTAAAGTAAGTATGGACGTTTTAAAAGAAGCACAAAAACATTACAATGTTTCCATTGCTGATGAACAATGGTCATGCTATGCATTATCAAACACTATCCAGTGCATGAGCATTGTAAAAGAATCACGAAAAATGTACAAGTACAATGTTTTCGTTGTTGATTAACAATGATCATGCTTGATCAATCGCTTCCCTGTGATAAAGTAAGCATGGATGTGTTAAAAGAAACACGACCATTGTACAATTTTGAATTTGTTAATCAACAATGATCGTGCTTAATCAATTGCTTACCGTGCTTGCTTTAATACGAATAACCTAATGCGTGGTTATTTAAACACGAAATTGACAATGGCGTGATAGATTTATGCAAAAATACCCGTTATGTTTTTTATAAAAAATTGACAATGTCACATTTGTTGAAATGACAATGCCCATAGGTTGACGCAAAATCAAATAAGGTTCATGCTTGATTTTACCAACGTTTTTCTTTCGGTGTACCAACGTCATGAAAAAGTACGGAGCAATGACGCCACCGCCGGTCTAAAATGCGCACCAAACAGCTTTTTATGGATGCATTGCCACCTCGTGTTGGTTGGCGTCATCCCATATATGGCAATTTGGCCATTCATCCAAAAATGCGGCCCGTCGCTAAAGATGATTTTTCTATGGTCATCATTACATTACCATTAACTTTGAGCTCCTGGTTCAGTTGGAACTTGAACGGGTATAGGCCCAAGTTTCGACGCAAAATTCGCCATGTTAAAGTCTGCAAAATTCTTATACTTCTTGTGCACGGCAAAACGCAATGGCCAACATCGAACGAACCCGACCCGACATTTTTTTTCAAACCGAGCTCAAGCTGATGGAACGTCGTGTGCAGGCGACCTGTGCGTATCGTCTTGCGACACCCCTAGGATAGCCCCACGACGACCCAGGGCGTCGCGACGCACAGTTAGGAAACTCCTGGTCTAGATATTTTTTCACATGACTGTCGAAGCATGGTGTTTGAAATGTATTTTTTTGTTATGAGAGGTGTCACGACCTTTTGTCCAATCCCGCCAGGTTTTGTAAAAAGCTTCAATCAGGCAATGTTCAGATGTAGTGATTTAAATAACTTTGTTGTAAGGGTGGTGCCATGGCTCGTTTTCCAATCCCACCCACGCTTCACGCGGTTGTTTGTTTGGACAATGCACATCAATGTCTACAATTTTACAACTTTAGCTAACATAGATGTTGAGAAATAGCATTTAAAATGTTTTTTTTTATACGGGAGATACCACGCCCCTTTGTCCACTTTTGATAAAACTTTTATAGAAACACCTTTGGGTTAAAAACAAATTCTTGAAATTTGAGTTCAATCAGTTCGGTAGTTTTCTAGATATAAGATTTTTTTTTTCGTATTTCGTAGGTGCTACGATCGTTTGTCCAATTTTCACCAAATGTGAATCTAAACCATCTTTGCACCCACTCAAACACACGCACAAAATTTCATCAAAATCGGTCCAGTCGTTTAGGAGGAGTTTGATTACAACACACGTACACAGTCGTACAGAAGAATTATATATAGTTTGTATTAAACGAAAATTATTAAGGTTAGGTTAGAGGGGCAGATTGCAATATGTATATGCAATTTTCAGCCAGAAGCCATTGAGGCCCATTTTGAATCCCCATTTATAGTAGTATATGGTAGGTCATGAAACTAACAAAACTATTCGGATCGGTTGATGAATGTTCTTAAATCTGATAAGATGCATAGTTGCTAGATATTCCACAGATTATATTTCCTCGTCATCTCTGCAACTTTTGCAGACGTCATTTGTTAAGATACCTAGTCTGTTGGCCATTTTTTCAATATTTCAGTGTCCGAGTATTACTCCGACGAGCACTCTGATTTGGTTTCTATCAAAAGAAACCTTTTAGTGTCTATTCCGAACCACAAGCTACGAGTTATAGTAGAATCGGAAGTGCTGTTCCGTCGCTCTTTAGCAAAGTGCCCAAGTGTAATATTGTCAATGACGCCCTTAGCCAGTAATTATATCTAGCTCTGAAAAGTCAATCCCCGATTCCCGAGTAAATATTTGGGAAAGAAACACGCAAGTTTGTTTAGAATAAGTTAAGGGGAAAAGTGATAACAATCCCCGATAAATTTTATTTAAAATTAGGAGTAAAGGTAACAAATTCTCCGGGAATTGTTATTAAGATTCGGGCTGATTATGTATTAAAAAGCTATAATCAAAATGGACATGGCTCAGCCCTATCGAGGTATCCGATTGGAACGGAATTTTATCCGCAACGCATACTCTGTCGGAGACTCAAATTACATTAGAGGTATGTATCCGTTTTCGGAAAGAATAATTAAAATGCGACAACGCATTGATTTGACATGTTGTTGTTTCGTGCAACATCGGGGTTTTCCTATTTAGTGCTTGTTTTTTCGTTTGCTTTTGCCCTGGAAACACAAATTTAAGCAATAAATACAAAAAAATTACGTTGCTAATATGTTTTTTTCTTTACTACTTTCCTTTATCAATACTTCACTGCAAATCGTTTCCGCAACCAATTCCTGTCGGAGCATATCGGAAAAAAATTCGAATGAAGCTGTCAAAAATATCAGTAAAAACGCACTTAATCGCACTGAAACGCAAAACGCTAGTAGGTATGCGTTGGATATTTGTCGGAAAGAATTTCCGAAAAGATTTTCCGTTCCGACGGATACCTCGATGGGGCTAAATATTTGTTTAGACAAATCGGTAACTGAAAAAAATGTATTAGTTGACAAATAAGTCAATCCTAAAAAATTTCACAAAATCTATAAAACAAATCCCTTTAGCCCATACGACTGAAAATACACATGAGACACTAAATTGTCCATATCTGTAATTAAATTACTTTTATATTCCATAGCTTTCAGTAAAATTGGAGAGAACAATTAATCTGATGTAATGAGCTACAACAGGAAACGCTTTCGTACAAAGTGACCGCCAGTGCCATACATCTACCACGCCTTATGTCATAAAACAATATATTATGTACTTATATACATGAAGGTGACTTACCACCCACACAAAGTTCAACTTAAGAGAAATGATTAATTAAAACCTTCTTTATTTTTTTCTCAAGTTTAGAATTTGTTATCTCTTTTTCCTAAATTAAAGTGAAATCCCCTCGATTAGATAGGCGAGCATTATATTGTGATTGCAATGCCCAATAAACTAAGCGATTACCCCAATAAAACTTACCTGGTAAAAACTGTGAAAATTTCTTTCGCCGGATTGCTGTTGTATGACACGCGATTTCTCTAGCAAATAATTGGTAATAACCCCGCCCACGGGATCGGCTTTATAATCGAATTCGATGTCCATATACTTGCCGAAACGACTGGAATTGTCGTTGCGATTCGTTTTCGCATTGCCGAACGTTTCCAGAATTGCATTGCTCTGAATGAGGACGTTCTTTACTCTGAAACGATAAAAACAATAAAAAGGGATTACACAAATTGAACTGACCAAGAAACTGTGCGGACTTATATTTGCCACATTGGTACAGGGGTAATTTTAAAAGCAGTTTAATTTAATCTAATCAATGTCGATGGGATACGTGTACTCCTACTCTATAAATTTAAATACTTTATCGTAAAAGTTATTAAAGTTTAATTTAATATTATGAGCGTTTTAATAAAGAGAACGATATGCATAATAATGGTTTGCTTTATAAAGTTGTAGCTGTTGGAGGATGCCGAATTAGGGTTCAAATCAATGCGTGTAAAATCCACAACAGCTCCGATTCCCATTCATTGTTTGAACAGTTTTCCGTTTTGTTTGACATCTGTTTTTGGTATATTGTAAAGAGCTTATGGAAGGGTGGAAGCTAGTGGTGCCTTGTCTTCACAAAAGTTATTTTCTACTTATCGTTTAGCTTCTTAGCAAAGTTATATTGTTGCATGCCCGTGAAGAACTAGTTGTCTGACTGACAGTTCCCTCTTGTCAATTCTTTCTTTTTATATTTTCATTCTGGATTATTAAATAAATTAGCAAGAAAACATGCTCTACAAAAAAGATTAACTTGCCTTTTTTCTGCTCGAAATAAACCTTTTTGGCATTTTTGATTCCATCGATAATTACCCCAAATTTAACAAGAAGGCAACAATATCTTAGATAAATAAATGCAATAAGAACATGGCAACGGCCCGATGAAGCTCTTATAATGTTGGCAACGCTGCATAACAATAAGGAAATAATCGGAAGACTTAAATCCGTTTCGTCAGTGGTAATTTTTTTAGGTTAGGCTCGGCTACTGGTTGAAATATTATGACAACATAATATTTAAACGAGACACAGTGCACAGTGTTCTTGTTTGAATGAAGGTTACTTTAAAAATATTATTTTACCTATTTCGCGAATAATTTTTGAAATTTTATTCTTTTCGACACAAAAAAATTTACCTGTTACAGTTTTTGTTTTTAACAAGAAGTTTATCGTAAAGGTCTTTGGAATGAGCCAAGAAAGAAGGTCAAGGTTGCTGCTTGCACAAATGCTGCGCTACAGGGTCAAATGTGTCCAAGACTGGGAATTGCTGGGACGGAAATGCTTCAATCGTATGCCGAATGGGTCATAGGCTTCAATTAGGCAGAAAGCAAGAAAGTTACTGACAGAAATTGGAAAACGAATTTATGACGAATTTACAAATGAAGCCCAAGCATTCCAACACAGAGCTCACTACGCCTACAGCAAGCTTAACTATTACCTAAACGTACATATTGGAGTTCCAAAGCCCGAGTGTATTCTTATAGTTTTGTGTATTGTGCTATTGACAGGATAACATGCCAAACCAATTTCCGTTGTTTCATGACTTTAATTCCTTTCCTATTCGTAGTCTATAATCGTGGGCGCAGTAGCGCAGTGATTAGAGTGCTGGACTACTGTGCGAGGGATCCCAGGTTCGATCCCCGAAAAAACACAAATTACATCTTAAAGTTTTTTCTACTGCGCCACCTCTCGCGAACGTCTGACAAACATCCGAGAGTATGACTGTCACGAATCTCAATTCAGCCGTTCGGACTCGGCATAAAATTGTAGGTCATTTCGATTCTTCCCAAAATTAGAAACTGACACAAAACGAATGGTTGCGAGAAGCTAGGCCTAGGGTGTCTACCCGCCTGTTGCGCCACCTATTTATTTATTTTTTTTTTAGTCTATAAATCTAATTGTAATATTAAAATTTATTTAGTGAGATCTTTTGCTGATTAATTTATTGAACAAACTCTATCCTATTCTGACTTTTTAGATTTTCATTTTACTAACGTCAGATATGTTTACTGCACACAAATGACAAACAATGGCATGACTTTTCGCATAGATATTAGTGCCTTATCAACAAATTAGTACATTATTCGTTTCCTAAATGAACGACAAGACTAATCAATCGCCCACGCGATTTATTCGCGATATCATAAAATAAATACTCGCGGGAATGTTTTTGCAAATGCGCCTAGAGTACTTAAAAACATAAATTTGTACAAGCAACTGGAAATTCGCTTGTCAAATATTTGAAACAACTACACATGCAGATGCAACACTCACGGCTATGAGTAATTATTTGGAATCAAAAATTTCGCAAAATACGAGCAGTACCTAGCTCTTTAATATAAATATCCAGCATTAGCCATGTTTTGAAATTATCTCTGAAATATTTAAAAAAAAAATTAAAAAAAAAGATAAACTAATTTATTTTTTTGTCGGTCGCAAACCTTATCAGTTGCAAATAGTGAGCTCATTTTTTCAGCAAAACCAGAGACATGTCGAACAAAAATTCAATTATTAGGATATTTGAAATGACTTACGAGATCTGACTCATTGCAACTCGTAACAATGCGTTACGTGATTATATTCACAATTGTTGCAATCACTTGTATACATTATATAGCCATGGCCACCATTGACCGATTTAACATTCCAATAGATAGGTAACTAAATTAACATTTCAATGTGAGTGTTATCAGAAAAAAATCATTGAAAATGAAAAATGAAAAATGAGAAAATATAGTTTCATTCACTTCAATCGAAAGTTAATGGAAATGAAGATACGCAGCGATTGGTAGTTGAGCTTTGAGCCACAAGAAAAAGTTGAAAATGTAATAAACGTTAATGCTCGTTCATAGTTCATCTAGTAAAAAGTGTGATTAGCACTGCGTTTGTCATCAATTAGAAAAGAGAAATGCAAATTGCCTTTGCACACAAAAATGCACGATGACAATATGACTATTCGAAAATTTGACTGCAGATTGGAAAAGTATTTACGACTGACATGACAGTCGAAGAACATTAGGTTTGCTTGAAGTGGTCAGCACTGGTGCAAACTAAATTGCTGGAAATGAATAGACCCTTGGCGCGAATTGTAAAAGTTTTTTCGCAATCCACATCATTTAATTGGCGTTCCACAAACTAGCGAATAAAGCATTCGTTCGAACTTAACCTCAAACTAGACATTGCGGGTAGAAACTGATGGCAATGTCCTTCTAAATACGGAGGTGTTATTATATTTTTCCGCATTTTCAATATACCGTATTCAGTCTGCATAACTGTCAAGTGTCAACCTTTACTCTCGGAATATTGAGCACAGGCAACGACGATCGGATATAATCATCGGGAAAAACTTGCCTCTAGCTAAGAAAATTGCGAAGAAATTCCAGAAAAGTGACAATCTGAATTTCTTTTGATATTTATTTTATCATAGACACAGCTTGTGATTGTAAAGTAAATAAATGACGTCAGCTAAAGGGTGAACGAATTACAATCAAAACAAATAGTAAATGCGAATCGAATAGCGTAAACGGTTTGATTTTTGACAGATTCACACTCAAATAGTGGAATAGGCCTAAACCTAAATATTTACGTAAGCACTACGGAGAAGTCACGCACAAGGCAGGAGACGGGGACCAGCAAATTCTGGTGGCAAGTAAAGCTCTACTACTACATAAGGCAAAAAAAAGGTGTACATTTTCGACATGCTGACGTCAATGTGTTTTGTCTACACACAACTTTAAAACAAGTATTAACGTCATCTTTAAACGTCATGTCAAAAATCTTGTCAATTTTTGACATTTGTAATACAACTTGTGGGCGCAGTAGCGCAATGGTTAGTGTGTTGGACTACTGTGCGAGGGATCCCAGGTTCGATCCCCGGAAAAACCCAAATTACAGTTTTTTTTACTGCGCCACCTCTCGCGAACGTCTGACAAACATCCGAGAGTATGACTGTCATGAAAAAGCTTCTCAATTCAGCCGTTCGGACTCGGCATAAAATTGTAGGTCCCTTCCATTCGTCCCAAAAATAGAAACTCACACAAAACGAATGGTTGCGAGAAGCTAGGCCTTGGGTGTCACCCGCCTGTTGCGCCACCTATTTATTTATTTATTTATTTAATACAACTTGTACAATGAAAACAACACCTTCAGGTGGGCTGAAGGCGTTTTGCAATTTGCTGCCTCCAGACCGATACCTAGAAGAAGGTGAAAAAGTGCTTAAGGATCGGCCAAACAAAAAGGTGGAACCGAGATAATTTTGGCTGTGCTCACAATATCTTAAGGAAATACTTAGGAAACAATGTCACTTTTAACTTCCAATCTGAACTTTTATAGACCCCTTGTTCTTTTTTTAATGGAATACAAATGAAAACACAAAAAGGATATTGATAACGCTCAGGGATGGACAGTGGAAACGGTGCCGGTTTATTCTCGGAGAATTTAAACTTAAACTATACTCGAGGTGTCATTGGTGCGTTTGCAAGTATGTTTTAGCACAGAAGCGGCAAAAATGTGTTTAGTGCTGAATAAGGGGAAAACAAAATAAATGCTGTCAACAAGGACACAGGATTCATGATTCGATCAGAACACCACGATAGACAGCCACAACTTTGAGGTGGTTAGGGACTTTGTCTACCTCGGCTCCGTTAAAAAACTCTGACAATGACACCACAACAGATATGAAACGAAGAGTTAAACTTGCAAACCGCTGTTTCTTTGGCCTAAGAAGACAAACTGACTAGTAAGGGCTTGTCTAGAAACGATAAGAAGACTCTTTTTACGACCCTCATCACATGCTCTATGGCATGTAGGTTACCAAAGGCGAATAAATATATTTTTGCTCGTTTCGAACATAAAATTTTCCGAGTGATTTTCGGTCCGGTTTCCGTTGGCGTGCGGGCTTTCTCGCCTTTGGTGGCGGGCACAAGTGGAAGGGGACCTTAACGAGACTTGGGACAGAATAAACAATTTGTGGTTCTCCTAAATAAACTAACAAACAATAAAAACGAAGATTACCTGCACATCTCACAAAAAACATGTGCCCCTCCCTTTAAGCAACGCTTTAGCACTTACCTTTCAATTTCATTCTGGCCATGAACATTTGTTACCGCTGCAATGTACTTCATAATGATCTTGGATGCTTCCGTCTTTCCAGCTCCCGATTCTCCCGAAATCAGAATACATGTGTCTTGATGTCTTTGTTTGAGAATTCTGTACGCCGAATCCGCAATGGCATAGAGATGTGGTGGATTCTCGAATAATTCCCGTCCTGTAATAATAAAAACACAATTTTCGTAAACAAACGTGTCACTCTCCATCTTTCCTTCCCAACACCATAGGTGTCCAATAAATCAAGACGCTATAATTCTGTACATCACTCACCTTTGTATTTGTTTATCGTATCTGGACCGTAGATGTTCATTTGTCTGTAGGGATTCACCGAGACGCATACTTCACCGATGTATGTATAAATGGATCCAGCTTGAAATCTGTAATGGAACAATTACGGTTTGTTGAGTTTTCTATTCGCTTTTCGATTGACAAGTGGTTTTTGTGTACGATACGAGTATGTGCGATGGGTGTGGGCTAAGTCTATATAATGTTTGAAATGCATGTCATGCGTTGAAGGGTTGAATCTACACACACAGCGAGTGCTTTTGTCTAATGTGTTAGGACGATTTAGGAAAATCTATTAGAGAAAATGTTTAACATCTGGATGCACGTTTTATGGCGCCGATGAATGGCTGTTCCTAATGTACCTACACCATGAGCTGGAGTTCAGATACAAAATATGTGGGACTGAATATTGGTTTAAACATTATTGCTTGTAAAATTTATTAACACGGCTACAATGTTGCAACTGCTTTTTACTAGCGTGAGCGTCCTACCTCAATGAGTAAACCCAGTAGCGAGTAGTCTGGCGGATCAATAAGTTCTGTTTGCCTTCATGTATCATAAAGGATCGTAGTGTTAAATAGGCTCTAAGCATAATTAACAACTCAGGTTTGTCAATATACCCATCGCGCCGAAGAATGTAAGTTCCATCGTTGCTGGTATGTACGTACTATATGTTTGTTCATTTCATTCGCATGTATAGGGAATGATGTTGGTTACATAATGATGTAGGAAATCACTTAGAAAAGGACGGATGATGCGAATATTGAATGTTTACAGCATACATCGTGGTAGTTATGACCAAGTTTGACCAAGAATAAAGGACTATTCACATGAGAGTGACCAACTACATACGAATGAATAAATATTCGCGAGTTTTGACAGTTCGTTTCGTTGTCGCGACAGTTCGCAAATTTCAGCCGTCAGTTTCTATCAGCAATTTATAATTTTAGGTTAAGTTCGAACGAATGTTTTATGCGGATTCTATTGTGTTTTTACCGTTTTGCTCTCAGATCTTATATTTTTTTTTGCCCCAATGGAACATGAAATGAGATTATTTTTTTTTTTCATTTGTGTAGGTGTGTTATTTGACAGTCAGCTATTTTTGTTATTGCAATTTGCGTTTACAAAGTCTCTTGTTTTGGTATTGGTGAAAGTATGTGTGAATCTCGCGCTCGAATCGAGATCTGAATCTTAAAAAAAGTGTTTTTTTTTTTCCTCAATGGAAATCGACATTATTCGCTAGTTTGTGGAACATGGTTCAATGATGTGGATTGGGAATAAACTTTGACAATTCACGCTGATGGTGTTTTCTTTCGCGACAAAAAGTTTGGAATTTGAAATTTCGTTGTTTAAACTGTCTTTAAACTTGGATATAATCGATTCGTTCGTTAGCTCTCATGTGAATGGTCCTTAAGTACACACAACTGTAGGAAAGTTCCACATATAGAAAGGTTCCCGTAGGCTTCTCGTTTCGCATCAGAAGCGGTGAGTCATGCTCGAATTTGCAACACACAATGAAATGTTCATGTATTTGCTTTATAGTACACCCTGTACATGAGAAATCCAGCGAAGAATTACGCCTTCCAATCGCTGTTTCTTTGGCCTAAGAGAGCAATATATCGCAGTCCTAGCGGATGAAGATATTCTTGACCGTTTTGAAGGCAAAATTCTTCGAGTTTCGGTCACGTTTGAGTTGACGGCGATTTGGAGACGAGGACAGCGAACTTTACAGCAATATTGTCCTGGTAAAAGTGCGAATCTGTCGTCTTAAATGGCTAGGACACGTAGAGAGGATTGACACTAGCGCTCCGGAAGTATTCAATTCCAACCATGAGGAAAAACGTCGAAGAGGAAGTCCTCGCCTTACGTGGGGCGCAAAGTGGAAAGATATACGTCAGTCAACTTGGAGTGCGACAACTGAAGGCAGTTAGGCAAATACTGAAAAGTTAAATGGACAGGCGTGTTGGTTGAGGCCCAGGTCCACCCAGAACTCCAGCGTCACTCAAGTATGTAGGTGCAACATGCAATATAAACTTTATAAAAAGTCACCTCAAGGGTTTTCCAATAGGGACAGACAAATCAAATCATACAATGGCCAGTTAAATCATCGGTTTACGTTTTCCAGTCGACTATTCGTTGTTTGCCCGGGCTTTCGTAGACATCAACTTGGCGAGTTGAGCGCCGGGAATCGGGCCCACATCCGTACAAAATCCAACTGACCTAAGAGCTGGAGGAAAACGACCAAACGATCAATGTCGTATGTTCGCTAACTGTGTTCTGGAGCAGTTGGAAGTGGACTCCGATTTCAGCAATTGATCCAATTTTTGGATCAACGGGTAGAGGGTGTCCCATAATTTACCCAAAATGTAATTTTGATAGAAAATACAGATTTTTAATTAGAAAGCTTACATTTTTTATTGATTCATAAAGTATACAGATTTGGGTTATGTATGGAATAGAACATCGGATAAATGGCCGCCACGGCTTTGCTGGCAAGTACGTACAAACTCTTTTATTGAAATTTTCTATAACCGTTTCGCATAAATGTGGCTGAATTTCATTAATACACCTTCCAATTTCCTCATTCAAGGCGTTGGTGCTCGTGGGCTTGTTTCCATTGACTTTTGACTTCAAAATACCCCAAAGAAAAATGTCAAATGGGTTCAAATCGCAAGATCTGGATAGCCAATTGTGATCGCAAAAACGGCCGATTATACGATTAGGAAATGTGTTCCGAACTGAGGCGAGTTGGAATATACGTTGGTTTAATTGCAAGGATGTTGCAATTGGGCAAATGACTGATTGCTCAAGAACTTCTTGGCAATTGACAGGACAAAAAAAACTCGTTAGGCGAACGTTATAAATTATAGTTTATTTCCGTATACATTGACGATCTAATGGCGAGTGATTTAAATTTTCTCTATGAACATTTGACGTAATCTCGGTACTTTATGTATCTGTTCAAAAAACAGCTGTTGTTTACTTTCGGTCGATGACCCTAACAATAAGTTGCAATAAGTTGTATATAAAATACATTCGCTTCATTCCCCTACAATTAATACATTTGCACAATTTTTCTTATTAACGCCCCATATTAAGGGTCTATAGTGAGAGTGCAACATAACTATTTTTTAGTACACAATACATACGGTTTTACTTGTTGCATTACAACGATTTACAAATTAGTTTGAGCGTACCACTCGATTTGCTTAAGGCACTACATGTTGCTAGACAGAGACAGCTCTTTGTCTTGAGATCGGCAGCTCGGCATATTTGACATTTAGTTCTGTGCCTTCGTGTTGTTTGCCTCGTTATTCGTGCCGCGTGTTAAAATGTCGAAATTTCGTTTAGAGTGTTATTTAATTCAGTTTTATTGCTAATGTGCTTTGCAGCCAGTTGCTATGAATATTGTTTAGGCTTGATTTTGAGCCCAAGTACCTCATATTCATGCAATTGGTACAACGCACATTAACTTTTTCAACATAACCTCAATGTTTTGTGTCGAATATGCCGTGCCGATTGTTTTTCCCTAATTCTAGACTTAGTTTAGTGCTAGTGATATTAAAAAAAATACACATATTTTATTGTTGGGACCAACATGCTGCCCGCCTCAGGGTTTGGTGTGTTGCTCAAATGTGGATCAGTCTTGGTAGTGCTAGGACGCTTCCCAGGGCATTGTTGTTGTTGTGTTTGCTGTTCGGTCTGTGTGCTGTCTGTGCTTCCTCGATCCGTTGCCGTTGTGATGTGTACCATGCAAAAAAACAATGAATTAGAAATTGTTTTATCGTAAATTTGGTAGCTAAAATAATGTCTATCATCTTAAGCTGCATTAGAGATTGTATTAATCGATCGAGGGGTAAGTTGACCTTGTTTATTAGGGTTTTAATTTTGTATTATATTTATATGTAGGTGTGTTATTATGTGTTTGTTTATTAGATTTCATGTCGGTCTTGGTTTTATGTTCTTAGATTTTTTTTTGTTTCATAATTCATGTGATTTATATTGTTTTATGTTATTGGGGTTTTTTCTTTCATGGGATTTATATTGTTCATATTGTCTATTGATTCGTTCGAAGAATTTGATACCGGTAAGGGGGATATTTTTGCGATTGGCCGCTTAAGTGTAGAATTCGCCGTTTTTATAGTCACCACGCGCGTTAGACCGTCTGACCCGGGATGTAGTTCCGTGACCCGCGCGAGTAGCCATAATGACGGTGGGAGGTTGTCTTCCTTGACGAGGACAATGTCTCCTACCTTTATGTTTGGTTGTTGCTGTAGCCATTTTGGACGCTGTTGGAGCAAGTGGAGGTATGATGTACTCCACTGTTTCCAGAAATCCTGTGTGATTCTTTGGATGTATCTCCATCTGTCCAGGCTGTTGATGTTTTTCTCTTTCAGGTTTCTTTCAGGAAGCATTCGTAATGGTGCACCTATTAAAAAATGACCAGGTGTTAGTACCGTAAGATCGTCTGGATCCGAAGTTATTGGACATAAGGGTCGTGAGTTGAGACAAGCCTCAATTTGCGCGAGAAGTGTCGCGTACTCTTCGAATGTCAGTTTGGATGTCCCAATGGTTCTTTTGATGTGGTGTTTTATGGACTTAACCCCAGCCTCCCACAGCCCTCCGAAGTGTGGAGATGATGGAGGGTTAAAGTGCCACGCTGTGTTTAGTGACGTCAGTGTGTCCGCTACCTCGGTCGCCCATTCTGCTGATATAAATCTGCTATCCTTTCTTAGTTCATTGTTAGCTCCCTTGAAGTTAGTGCCGCAATCACTGAATATATTAGCACAGCTTCCACGTCTTGCAACGAATCTTCTGAACGCTGCGATGAATGCTGCAGCGCTTAAATCGCTGGCCAATTCGATGTGTATGGCCTTTGTAGCCAAACAAACAAATACTGCAATGTAACCCTTCGTCATCTTGTTACATCTGCCTCTCCATAATTTGATCTCTACTGGTCCAGCGTAATCGACTCCCGTATTAGTGAAAGGTCGTGCGATCCGTACCCTCTCTGCTGGGAGATTGCCCATTAATTGTTCTTGCATTTGTGCGTTGTGACGGTGGCATCGAACACATTCGTGGATAGTATTTTTTACTAATCTCTTGAGGTTTGTTATCCAGTATGTTAATCTGCATTCGGCCATCATCATCTGCTGACCACCATGCAGGGTGCGTTGATGTATGTCCCTAACAACCAATTTTGCAAAATGGTGGGATGGATAGATTATTATTGGATGTCGTTGATGGAATGGGAGTGAGGAGTTAAGTAATCTACCCCCTACCCGTAAAAGGCCCTCTTCATCTAAAAAAGGGTTCAGGTTGCGTATACGGCTCCCCTTTGGAAGCATTTTCTTCTCCTTGAGTGCCTTGACTTCTTGATGAAATATTTCGTTTTGAACGATTTTTATGATTTTATCATGTGACGTTCTTAGTTCATTCGGGGTTATTGGATGTGTTTTCAATAGTAACCGTCCTTCTACATTTTGAAGATTATAAAAATATCTCCGCCAGATAGCCACGTTACGTACGAGCCGTTTCAACGTAGAGTATTGTTGAAAAAATGCATTATTGATGATAACGCAGTATGATGCTACCTGAAGCACATTTGTTGCCGTGTTTACAAAATTTGTGTTGTAGAACGATAGTGTATTTTGCTCTCCTTTGCCTTGAGCCTTGGTTTCCACATTTGTATCTTGCGGGATTGTTGTTGGCCAATCCTTTGCCGAGAAATTTCTAAGAAATGTGGGTCCATGCCACCACAATTGGTTGCCCATAAGTTCTTCTGGCGTTAATCCTCTGGAACCTATATCAGCTGGGTTTTCCTTGCTTGTTACATGACGCCAACATGTTTCATCCGTGAGTCTTTGAATTTCTGTGATTCTGTTCGCTACAAATGTGTTGCGAGTTGCTGGACTTCCTTTGATCCATGCCAAGGTGATCATCGAATCGGACCATGCGAAGATTTCTACCTGCTTGAATTGCATGGCAGTTGATATCCTATGCAACAGTTTTGCTAATAATAAAGCTGCGCAAAGTTCCAACCTTGGCAAGGACACACATTTTACTGGAGCGACTCTTGTTTTCGCTGCTAGCAAGTGAATCTGCTCTCTGCCGTTTGTTATCACTCGTGCGTATACCACAGCAGCGTACGCCTTTTCCGAGGCATCACTAAATCCATGCAGCTGTACTCTGGATGCGGTTTCATAGTTGATCCAACGTGGAATCTCCAGAGTTTCCAGCCCTTGCAAATTATTTCGCAATTCCAACCACGGACCTTCTACTTCAGAAGGTAGTGTTGCATCCCAAGATAGTTCTCGTACCCACAGCTGTTGCAGAATCATTTTTGCCTTAATGATGCATGGCGATATCCACCCAAGCGGATCAAATAGTCGAGCGATATCTGCGATAACTGATCGTTTGGTGTGTTTTTCTACCTTGGGAATATTGATTTTAAATTTAAATGCATCCTTTGCTGGATGCCATTGTATACCCAATGTCTTAATGGCATCGGGTGAATCGAATTTTAACGGGAGATTCACTTCCCGGTCAGTTTTAGGTATCTGCTCCAAAATTTGTGATGAGTTGCTTGCCCATTTACGTAGAGGGAATCCAGCTGCATTTAATACAGCCAGAACATCTGTTTGTAACCTGATGGCTGCTTCTTCGTTATCGGCTCCGTACAGAAAGTCGTCTACATAGAAGCCTTCGACAAGCGCCTTGGTTACGTCGGGGTGATCGTGTTCGCAGTCCATCGCCAACTGATGCAATGTTCGTACTGCTAAATATGGTGCCGAAGCAGTACCAAATGTCACCGTATTCAAGGCGAAGGTCCTTATCGGTTCATCGTTTCTAGTTCTCCACAAAATAAGTTGGTAGTTAGTATCTTCTGGTGCCATCCATATTTGTCTGTACATCATGCTGATGTCCGCAGCAAAGGCGACCTTGAACTTGCGCCACTGTGCGATTAGGTCAATGATGTCCCTTTGTAAGCGTGGGCCAACCATCAGGTAATCGTTTAACGACCTTCCGTTTGATGTTGCACATGAGGCGTCAAAGACCACCCTCAACTTGGTGGTTGTGCTAGCTTCTTTGAACACTGCATGGTGTGGTAGGAAGTAGTGTTGTCCTTGTACCTCATTGAAGTTTGGTTTGACTTCTGTCATATGTCCCAACGTAGCGTATTCTTGGATACATTGAGTGTACGCTTCCTTCAGCTTCTTGTTTGCTGCGAGCCGTTTCTCGATTTGAAAGAATCGTGCCATTGCAGCTCTTTTGGAGTCTCCGAGCGTTGGTGGATGATTCTCCTTAAATGGAAACCGTACCTCATATCGTCCATCGCTCCTGCGTTTGACTGTCCTCTGGAAGTGTAGTTGACACCTCTCTTCTTCTTGAGTCATTTTTCGTTCTTCCATGTTCTCTTCCATCTCCCAAAATTGCTTTAGTTGATCATCAATCGCATTGTGGTGATTTCGCACTACTACCGAGTTCATTTGTCGAGAGTTGTTGGTGGCTCCTGTTAAAATCCATCCTAACTCGGTATTTTGTGCTACTGGGGAGCCATTACGACTCTTAATTAGTCCTTGAAGAATTATAGACGCGTACACGTCGGCGCCTAACAGAATATCTATCTTCCCTGGGTAATTGTAAGTGGGATCTGCTAGCGGAAGTTTTGCTAAGTGCCCCCACGCAGTTGATTGTATCTGTTGTGTTGGCAATAAGGAAGTTAATTTTGGGAAGACATACGCACTAACATTGAGACAAAATGAGGGATTAGTGAACGAAAACATTTTGAATTGAACCTTACAGTGTGAGCTACCCGTTGAAGTTTGCCCTAAACCTGTTACGGTGGCCACTGTGTGTTCCTTTTTTAAGTTTAGAAGCTGTACCACGTCCCCTCTCATGAATGTTGCTTCTGACCCTGGGTCTACCAAAGCTCTCAGAACGTGGTGCTGTCCATTGGTTGAAAATACCTTCACCAAAGCTGTTGCTAACAAAACCTTGGATTTCATCTGGTTAAGGTGTGAGTTAAGATTTGGTGCGGAAGTTGAAGCACCACCTTGCTCATTGTATAGATTAGGAGGGATAAATTCATTAGAGTTTTGAATCACGTGAGCATTGTATGATGACTGATTATGCCCTTGGTATCCCTTTGCCTGGTTATTAGTCTGATAATTACTATTGTTATTATTATACGAATCAATATGCAGCAATGTGTGATGTTTTAGTCCGCATTTTTGACATCTGTTGCTGCTATTGCAATTTGATGCATAATGATCATACCCTAGACAATTTGAACAGACAGAATTTCTCTTCGCCACTTCTGCTCGCGCCTTCACCTCCATTTTGAGAAATTGTTTGCAATAACGAATTCCATGCGAGGCCTTGCAAAGACGACAGAGAAATTTTCTTGTTTCGGATGACGATTTTATGTGATACGCCGTCGGCGTGTTCTTTTTATTAGATGACCCGTGGTGAGCTGTACCCCAATTAGACTCCAAAATGTTTTCTAAGGAGCTGAACCTTCCTTCAATGAATTTGGAAAATGCTTTCCACTCTGGAAGAAGTTTTGAAGTACCTAATTTATCTTCCCAATCCTTTTGGGTTTGAGGAGGAAGTTTGTGGTATATAATGTATATGAGAATAGCGTCCCACGTTTCGACTGCGATTCCCAAGTTGGAGAGTGCGTGAATACATTCCGTACTCGTATCGTGCAATGCTTTTAAAGTTTTGGCAGATTCATTGTTGAGTTTCGGCTGTTCCATTAAAATTCTCAATTGCGCATTCACTAATTTTCGTTTATTCTCAAACCGTTCATTAAGAATTTCCCATGCAGCCGCATAATTCTTGCCGTCAATTGGCAGGTGCTGAATTAAACGCGCCGCTTCCCCGCACACGTGAGTTTTCAGATATTGCAACTTCTGAATGTCAGACAGGTCAACGTTTTGATCGATCATATTTTTACTAACCCCGAACTGTCAGCTGTCACATTGTTATCTTTTTTTCCGTTGGCATCCCTGTACTATTAAATGGCGGAAAATTCAAATTTGGCACGAATTATGGGACACCCTTTATGTGTACATCCAACAAGCTAAAATGTCCAACAAGTGGCATTGCATTCGCATAGAGTAAATGTTTGGTGTAGATTATGCGCATTGATCCGTACTTCTTCGAAAACGACGATGCCATGGCCATCACTGTCAATAGAGAGCGCTACCGTTCGATGATAATTTAGCCCAAATTGTGAAACGATATTTGATTCCAACAGGACGACGCTATACGTGGCACACAGCTGACGCCAAAATGGACGCACTCTGCACGAGCGATTTGGGGGCGCATGCGGTTATAGTGCAATTTGACCCGATTAGACTTTTTCTTGTGGGGTTTCCTTAGGTCGCAGATCTATATCAATAAGCCGCAAACAACAGGCGCCCTCAAAGTCAATATAATCCGTGCCTTGGCTCAAATTTAGCCTGATTTATGAGAGAGAGTCATTGAAAATTGGACCTCATTAGACTTTTTCTTCTGGAGTTTCCTTAGGTCGCAGGTCTATACCAACATGCCGCAAACGACAGGCGCCCTCAAAGTCAACATAATCCGTGCCTTCGCTCAAATTCCGTCTATTGAAAAATTCTTTATAATCTGTTTGTCAGACAGTTAATAAAAAAAAATTCTTATCCGTTTGTGATTTGTGTTTTCCGGCGGCTGAGCCTGAGACCCCTCGCTAACCACGCATTAAAACCTACCATTCCCACATGTGTCCTTTAAGAGCTCATATGTCGGCATAAATGAACGTACAATTTAATTTATTTTAATCGATTAAAGCCTTCAAGTGGTTGCTGAAAATCACTAGAAATCAGTAAATGCTCGCATCCAGCTAAATTTAAGTACTTTGCAATAAAACTTTTCTGCCAGGGAGTCGGTTGGATTGGTCATTTAATAATTGACTTCAAGCCATTCCCATTACTTCGCACTCTTAGCCTATAATCATTAGATTTGCTAAATAATTTATTGAAGTGCGTACCGTCTTAACGATGCAACGTGGCCATCAAAAGTTCATTCGAAAAAAGTGCATTTAATGCCATTCGATCCCTTCGAGTTGGCGAATTTAATATTTCAAGATTTTGTTTTATTGGTAATTAAGTTTATATGATCGAGCCGCGTTTTTATGGACATTCTGTCGGAGAGCCTAGGGATAGAGAAAATTTTTGAAGTACACATTTTTATGGACGAAAATGCACACGGAGTCATTCATTTATTGGATTTTCTGCAATCCTTAAAATCAGACTATGCGCCACTAGGTTAGAGGTTGGCATTTCATATATGGGGTCGAAAAATAAATATGTTTACGTTCAAGTGAACAAAAATACAGACTGCTTCAGCACAAGAATGCGATGGAATGGATTCTGCAACACTGCTGCACCACGAGGTCAAATCCAGTCATTTAGTTTAATTACACGCGTTCGAGAGTAAGGCCTTTTCAATATTCTTCGTACCCAATTATTTGAGATTATGCACTTAATTGTATTCGTCTAAAGAATGCAATTAAGAGAATATATTGCAGCCAAGAAATGTTGGATTCATAGGTCCAATTGTAGAGTTTTTCATCTGGACAGGGACAAATTCACTTAAACAAAAAAATTTTTGTATCTCAAATATCAATAAGCACATGCAGTTGGAAGGTAGTTTCGAAACACGGTTTACTTTTTAGGTCAACTTGTAGGTAGGTATCAGCAAAATTGTGACGTCTTTTATTTTATTGATTTTCAATTAAAATCGCGAATGAAATTCTTTCACGTTTCAGTCGAAGACAAAACAGTAGGTATGAAGTACCATCGTCAAAGTTGTAGTACGCCCAATTTAGTATAAAGTAAGGAAAAGAACGGAACGCTCCATGTAGGCGGACTTATTAATTGCGTTATGTTTATCGATGGTTCTTTTATGAAACAGCCGACCACAAACGCATGACAGCGAGCGCCAAAGTAGAAACCGCATAAATAACACACGGCCTAAGTGGGTGAGACGAAAAATACAAAAAATACAAGTGTAAATATTTACAATTAGCACGTTGCTAGCACACAAATTAGTCATGGGTATTAATTGCGCTTCATTTGAATATGGTATAGTCACATTCTTAGGTCAGTCAATCATCACAGCACAGATGATACAATTTGAATTTCAGCTGTGAGAATTCATTTACTCGTAAACACAGTCTGATTCATCATGGAAGTGATGAATATGTAAATGGGTTTGGCATTGTGACGTAACTATAGGTGTATTGTATACAGTGCGGTAAATTCTCATATATATATCTTAAATGAGAAATCTAAAAAGTTTCGAATTATTTTTTTTACTATGTATAATGAACTATTTGCGTTGCGTCATCAATTGTTAAATTTTACCTTGATAACGGCTGAAGCTGAAGGCCCTATTACGTGTGGTAACGGAGTAGAATATTGAACGATTTTGATACTTTGACACATCCTATAGATCCCCCTGTACTACACGGTTACTATACAATTTTTGTGGGGCGAAACAGATAGAAGTCTTAGGAATCACTCTAACATCCTGTCTTTAAAAAAGGTATCCATATTGGACCACAGATGAGCTTATAGGTACAAGTTAAAAGTTAGGCAACATCTAAAGGATAGGCCATCTCGCAAGGCTATTGATAACATATGCAAAATAATGAAAATTGAAGCTCAGGAAGACGACTCCAGAGGCTTCAACCTCTGTGGTAGTACAAAGAGTTAAACTTCAACAGAAAGCAGGTCAGCAATTTCTATATAACAGGGCTAAAGCAGTTCAAAATTCTTGACCAGGTAATCTAAAAAATTATGTTTATCGATTGTAGATACTATAGTAAAGCTTTCTATACTTCGGGAAATGATGGCAAAAGACGAGGTATTGTCCAGCTTTATTAGAAAATCTAAAGGAGTATGAACAGTAACTTAAGAAGCTTCCGTCAAAGCTCACTATCCAGGAAGAAGCCAATAGTTTCATACAGTTTCAATACCTAATGCGTGTTTTGATTGATAACGTTAGCTTGTTATTAAGGAAAGACGTAGGACCTCTATTATCATATGGAAAAGACTGCGATGGACTATAATTTGTTTTGCACCATTTGAATCAACTGATGGCATTCTGATAGCAATGATGCAAAAGTCTCTGATTATGGTCCGAACGACTACATTACATACCCTCGTCATTTCTTCTTAATACACCTCAGACACTTCTCGGCATTCATATAGGAAAACCAAGCCAAAAACCGAGTTTTCGTCAAAAAAGTTTAGAAAACTCGTGGATGCATTAACACCGAACACCAACTCGTTTTCGTTTGACGTTTCAATTAGCTATGGAATTAGCTATGAAAAATATTTGTTGCGACTAGGCTTTTATTTTAGTTACTAAACTTCGCTCGTATATTGAAATTATTTAAGCTGCTTTATAATCGTTAACTTATAATTAAATGCATAAAATGATTAACATAAGCAACAATCAAATTCAAAGCATCTGAAAATACCATTTATTCGTGGCAGGTAGTGCTGTCGTTCTAAAATTGTAGAAAAACTGAATAATTTGCTCTTTATGGTGCAAAGATAACAAGAGATTCCACATTTGTAAACAAAAAAAAAACTAGAGAAAACGACAGCACTGAGGCTCTCACTCAGTCTCTCACACCCTGTCAGCAGTTTTGCTGAGCTCGCTGAATGTTGCAAAAGGTGTGTCTGCTTCAACAACCCAACGATTGTACTCGTTTTCTTGGCGTTTTCATGGAAAACGACCTCAAACAACTGGTGTTTAAAACTGCAATATGTATGGGAAAACTTCTGTTTTCGATGAGGTTTTTGCCATTTTTAGATTAATACCAGAACAACGCGTGGTGCAAATTGTTTAAAACTAATTTTGAAAACCATTGTTCGGTTCGTCAAAACTGATCGTCCATTTTACGGTCGACATAATCCTCCATCTGAGCAAGTTATTCGGAACAAGATGAATCGTTTTCGCATCCACGTAGACTTTCTTGGATAATACGCATTCCCAAAGACGACAAAAAGTGCTAACAGAAAAAGTTATTGGAGTTTTGGAGCGCGGTGTTGAGGAAAATCGAAATGAGTCCATTCGCCATCGCGTCGTTAACGTCAATTGAGAGTGCTTCTAACTTCTTCGTTTCTCAGTTGAATGGCACTGACTTGACAGAGCTTTGGCTTCAACAAGATGGCGCAACATGTCACACGACACACGGCAACACCTTCAAATTGCGGATACATTTGCTGAATGCAGAATTTCGCGTAATGGACTTGTGAACTAGCTTTAGATTACTTTCTTTAGGGGTATGTGAAGTCACTAGTCTGTGCCGATAAAACAGAGACGTTGGACGATTTGGAAGTCAACATGCGCCATGTTATTGCCGATATACGGCCCCAGTTGTTCGATAAAGTTGTCGAAAATTAGACTTCACGATTGCGCATATGTCCGAAATAATTTAACAGTAATGGCATAAATTTATCTATGAAATAAAGCTATAATATCATAGACAGTAACATGTGGTCTGTGTGTTTTATTTCATATTGAATTTGTATACCTCTAAAAAGAACACCCAGGAAAGGAAAATTCTTAAACTCATTGAGCAAAATAGTGCAATCAGGCCTTAAAAAGACAGGTAAATGGGCTGAAGAGTGTGTGGACTTTATATCAACCCGGAACAAACAGCACTTTTACGAAATACAAGATACCACACTTTAAACTGCTTTAGCTTGCTGGAGTGAAGGGTTCCCTTCGGATAGCAAACTATCGGCCCTATCATGGTATCCGTTCGGAGAGTACTTTTCTCCGCAACGCAAATCCAGTCGGATACTAAATTTGCGTTCAAAGTATCCGTTTTCCGATCATGCATCAACGCATTTTGTTCACTAAAATCTTTCCGCGATGAACAGATGTCGGAGACAATCGGAGAAAAATTGACGTGTGGCTGTCAAAACCAGGTGCAAAAAACGCAACCCATCGCACTGAAACGTAGACTGCCGGTGTGCGTTACGTATTGTCGGAAAAATGTTCCGAACAGCTTATCGGAACGATTACCATGAAGCAAAATTCTCCGATTCGTACAAAATCGGAGAATTTTTCTTTCGGAACGGATACCATGATAGGGCCGTTATATCTTGATGCGGTACTAGATAAAGAACGTTGAGGGCTGAATACAAAACTGAACGTCAAGAAAAGAGGCCGTAAGGTTCACAAGTATACGGTTCTCTTCATTTGAAAGAGGACAATGGGAAAAATGCTGCTGGAAAACAACAAAGATGAAGTGGCTATACATACATCACAGGAGCAATGTGTTACCTATTTAATAAATAAATTTAAACTTTGCAACACCAAAACCTCATTGTGTTCGGGCAGTGATTGTGTCGATAATCAGATGGTTGCAATTTTAACTTATATAAATTTGCATACTCTCGAAAATTTCAAAAACAAATACCATTTATCTAAAAATGTTCAAACAGATGTGCAGCAAACACCGTGCATCAACCAAGAACATAGTTTTCCTTTTACAAGCAAATTTTGCGCCATTTAATAGTACAGTGATGCCAACAGAAAAAAAAGATAACAATGTGACAGCTGACAGTTCGGGCTTAGTAAAAATACGAAAGAACAACGCATTTTCATTGTTGAGCAATATTTTAAAAAATAACGAAGGTTTTTTAGCTACAGTCCACAATTTTCGAACAAAATCATCTTCAATGATGAGAAGCTCATTTTCATCTTGATGGCTTCGTTAATCGTCAAAATTGTCACATTTGGGGTTCAGAAAACCACCGAGTAATTGTTGAGAAAACAACGCGTGACTGGCGCGGATTTTGGGCTGGAGGCATTATCGGACCATTCTTCTTCGAAAATGCGGGTGGTTAGGCATCAGTATAACAATTAATGGTATTCATAATCACGACATGACAAACCAGTTGTTAGTGCCTAAATTACAAGATGTGGATGTGCCCAACATGTGGTTTCAAAAAGACAGCCAGAGAAACAATTCAATTACTGGTGATTTCCTAAACGTGTAATCGGCCGCTTTTGCGATCAGAATTTGCCATCTAGATCTTGCGATATAACGACGCTGGACTTTTTTCTTTGGAGTTTTTTGAAGTCAAAGGTCTATGCAAACAAGCCCACGAGCACCAACGCCTATGTGCAATTCCATACATAACCCCAATCTGTATACAGTATACACTCTATGAATCAATGGAAAATTTAAGCTTTCTAATTAAAAATCTGTATTTTCTATCAAAATTACATTTTGCGTGTTTTTTTTTTATGTCAAATTTGTAGGCGTCACTTCAGTGAATATCTCGATTTTTAATAACTTTCGAAATTACACAAGTCGCCAATGAAATAGAATGCCTCATCAAACCCTAACCAATTTTAACTATAATTTGAAATCCCTGGCATATTGAAAAAGAAAAGGTAAAAAAATTCAAGTGGCAATATAAAAACACCGCTAACTGTTAAAGCCACTACTTACATGCTAAATAACAAAACTTGAAAAGTAGCATTTCGTTTTGTTAGACTCCTTGACCGAGCCACAGCCGACTATAATAAACATAAGCTACACTGCCTGCTGTTTATTTCACAGTTGAATCATGCATCGTGTACATAAATAAAAGTGAACTTGAATCGCACGTTCTGATGTCTGAGTAATCATTCGAGGACTTTTCACTGAAGGCGCTCATCAAGGTACCCAATTTGTTGTGTCATTGTTTTGGGGGTGGAAATGTAAAGAATGGGGCACAGTGGGTGGTTGCTTTTATTGTTTCTGCCGTTTCAAGGCATACAAATCATTGAAGCTAAACTTTGAGTGAACAATAATAAATCCACCACAGACTTTATGAGCCGATTACATCATTCATCGTATGGTCGTCACTACTAATAAATTCAAGCGCTTGCAAAAGGAAACACAATTTCCTTAAGTAAAATTACAGTTGTTGTCCGTCGTTTATTTTCACATATATGGAATATGATACCCTCTCAGAGATCTAGAACTTTTGGTCTTGCGCCAGTACGTTTCACTTATTTAATTTCTGAGCGTCAATTTTTAGTAAACGCAATTAGGCTGTGGAATTCCCTGCCACGATCCATTCGAGTAATAAGTCGTACATCTCAGTTCAAGAGCAGACTTAGGCGGCATCTGGAGGCGCTTTAGGCGGATGATGATGAAGATTTGTTTTTTTTTTTCCAATATTTGTGATCCTTTTTTATTATTGTATTTTTCTTTCTGTTTTAAATTAGTCTTAGGAATATATTACAATGAATTTATGCTTATATATATCCATGAACACAATTACTTATATTAACGAAATTCTATTTTACTGAACTTGGTTTCTTTGTTCTCTCTTGTTTTTTCAAAAGTAACATATTATAATGTATACATTATTGAAGCTTGCACAATTTAAGAAGATACTGTATCTTTCTGTGTTAAGATTATTTGCAAATAAATTAAATTGAAATTGAAATTGAAATATATGGATGAGTATTTAAACAAATGGCTCTTGTTATTGGCACATTAAGGGAAGTAACGCGCCAAACGTGAGAGGAAGCCACACGTCAGCCGCTTATGGCAAAGAAAATTTGCCAACTTGTCTGGCATGAGATAGACAACTGATAACGTTAACACGAAACAATTTAAATTTGTCGTGTTGCTTTTTAAGATTGTCGCTTCTGGTCAGTCAAATGAATATGCGATGATATATGTACATATTGTCAAAATACAAATTGTGTATTTGGCAGATTTAAAAAAGTACGTAATGAATTTATTTTTAAAATTGTTGGCAGCAAGCAGATTACCGCTGTCACTGACGTAATAGAATTTGACACTCTTCTGTTTAATAATTATTATCTGCATAAAACGAAAAAAAAAGAACACTCGCTGTGACTACATCTATTAATAAAATTCTATATAGTATCTCATCGAATAAAATGTTAGTCATAGACTGATTGATGCAAATAATTAAACAGTCGCTCACATTGTTTGTGTCAAATTTCAGCTGTATATATAATGTTAACTAATAAAAGGAACACAGTATACAAGCGATGTCTATTGCATCTACAAGCATTCGTTGTTATTTGAATCTCAAATCGAGTGCAATGTTCTACAAACTGCAGAAAATTAAAAAAAAAAACCCTCACGAAGACACTGATTCGGAATTGTAATAGAAGAAAACGGTGCATATCCAAACTGGGTCAATTAATGTGTGCACATAGGAACTGATGTCATCAAGGCCATCTTTTTGAACGATATAAGTATAATATTTGCTCTACAATAGCATTTAACTTGTCAGACAGAGGCGTGGAACTCCTTAAGCCAGTTAGACTTTGTTTTTTTTAGTTGTCATTTCAAAAGACACCTGTCAGTATTTTTTTTGTTTGAAATATGAATAGAAACGATAAATACATGAAAAACAAATTGCGATAAAGAAAACTCAAAATAAAGTCGGTATTTCTCAAGGAAAAGTACCGTAAAGTCGCGTTTTCAATGTTCAATAGTTAAGGACTATTCACATGAGAGCAAACGAACGAATTGATAAAATGCAGAGAAACCACTTTATATGCATTTAAAAACAGAAAATTGCACATTTTAGTATTCCAAGAGTGGGATTATTAATTATTCCATCAAAATGTATTAAGAAAACAAGTTTATAAACAGTTTAAATATAGGGAAATTTCGAATACCAAACTTTTTGCCGCGAACGAACACACCCTTGCCGCGAATTGTCAAAGTTTATTCGCAATCCACAAACTAGCGAATAAAACATTCGTTCATACTTAACCTCAAATTATAAATTGCTGGTAGAAACTGATGGCTGAAATTCGCGAATAGCCGCGACCATGAAAAGTGTTCATGTGAACGGACTGTCAAAACTTGCAAACGGTTCGCTCTCATGTGAATATTCCTTTAGTAATGGAACTGACAGATTCACTAGAACCGCTTATTCACTTGTCACGACGAACATAATACAATTTTCATATTTTTTAGAATAAATTTGACCTATTCTGCAGTCTAATTTGTATTCATTACTGTCTTTGTGGTATTTAAAATATATCGTATATCTTTCCACAAATTTCCGAATGAATTATTATTTTATTTTCACGCGGATACTTTACTTTCCCTATAAAAGATTACATAGAGCAAGTATTGTGCGAGCGTGTTTTTCTTGTGGCCGTTGTTAAAAAGTGACAATTCGAGTAGCGAAACAATATATAAATCTAGCACGAATCATAGGAGCTTGTCAAGGAATATGTAAGCTGAAGCTAGTTTCAAAGCTGAGCGAAAGTCGGCTAAAGTTCAGTCAAACATTTAAAGTTTCTAAGAGAAATTGCATTATACATAACATAAACATTGTAATATTGTCGAATAGCAAAGCAGCCACATTAATGCGATTGACGCCTAAAGTAAGCCATGCACACGTTGATAAAGGGGCCATTCACATTGCAAAAGCCTCTTCGGGCCGGAGCGTCCTACACTGAACCAAATCGCGTAGGTGATATTGACGAAAATATTTTGTCAATCTTTGAAGAATTTATTATTCGAATCGACAATTTTTCATAAAACTTTTCGTTTTATTGAAAATTTAATATTCAAAATCAGTAAATTTCGTTAACTGCAGTCCGATTTAGTATTTTATTCAAAAGAATGAAATTTCGTCATATTGACAAACTGAAATCGTTGACTGAACTAAATCTCGTAAGTGATATTGAAGAAAATATTTTATTCATTTTAAGAAGAATCAGTTATTCAAATCAACAACATATTTTTAGAATCCTAAGGGTTTTTCATCAATTTGAAGAAGTTTCTTTAAAATCTTATTGTTTGCTGTTGCGCTCGAAGTGATAAGTTTTATTCTAGAAAGTGAATTGCCAAAATGAAGTCGGTATAGAGAATTTATAAACAAAAATAAAGCAATAAAATAAGTGCAAACGCTTGGAAGTGTTTCTTAAACACACTTGTATAAGAAAAACGTAAGTAATATAGAAATATTTTTCAAAATTTCGTCTATGATCCCTCATAGGTATCTAATCGCAGTTAAATAAGTTCAAAAAAAGTTCACTTTTAATTACAATATTTTCTCCTAGTTGGATGAACCGTGGGGTATGTGCGGAGGAGATGCAACAAGAAAAAGAACATTCAGCGAATGATCACCATAAATGAACCGTAAGAACGTCTTTATATTTTCCAATGACATAAAATAAACAAACTTTAATATTTTCAATGTGTTTAATTTTTCGAAGTATAGCCAGGGCCTTGTAGGACCTTTATCGAAACCTGATTTCATCAATTCCAAATATAACGAGAACAATCTTCAAGTAAATCTATATATATAAAAATTGAGCCTTAAAATGTTTGTCGCCGATTCACGCTTTAACGCATTTACCGTTCTTAACCAAACTTTCGCACATCTTTGGTATTGGTCCATACATGAATCCTGTGAAGTTTGGTCAAAAATGGACAAAGGGGCGTGGCACCCCCCATACAAAAAAAAACATTCAAAATCGTATATTTCGAAAACCACCAAATCGATTGAGCTCAAACTTACAGATAATCTTAGTTATTGGCCCTGGAGTTGTCCTGTGAAGTTTGGGCAAAATTGGACAAAGGGGCGACCAATAAGCCTGACTAAACCAAAATTAAAACACTATATACATAATACTTTTTTTCTGTATTAATATTTTTATTAGCATTCTATAGCTCCACCAGCTCTCGAAACAGATTGATTAATTTGTGTTTTTGCTGGAATTGCAAGCCACCGAAAAAAGATCCGTTTCGTTGCTTTTAGTGTGTGAATCGTAAGTGTTTCATGTTTTGTTCATAGAAAGAAACTGTTTTTTTTGTTCTATTTTGTTGTGGTATTGCTTTATTTAATTCATTCCATTTCAATTATTTTAAGGTTACTTATTTGAAATCAACTTATTATGCGGCCAAAAAAAGATAAATTTATTTTCAAGATTGAAGATTTCATTGTTTTATTTTAGTTTGTGTCAAAAATGCCACGTCAGCGAAGAAGTGATATTGGTCATCGGTCGCGTAGGACTCAAAATAGATCAAATGAAAGGCAAAATCAATCACAAGAAGAGCGAGAAAATCAAAATCAAATTCAAAGAGAACGTATGGCCAGATCACGTTCAGGTCATTCATCTGAACAACGCGAACAACGTGCTGCACGAATCAATGTTAATGTTGCTTTGAATGGTGCTGGATTTCGATATAATAATGCCATTGATGATAGTTTGCATAAATTTGTGGTTATTGGCGCAATGAACAAATTATGTCAAAATTGAGCCCTAAAATGTTTGTCGTCGATTCACGCCTTAACGCATTTACCGTTTTTAACCAAACTTTCACACATCTTTGGTATTGGTTCCTATACGGTTTCTGTGAAGTTTGGTTAAAATTGGACAGAGGGGCGTGGCACCGCCCATACAAAAAAAAACATTTAAAATCGTATATCTCGAAATCCACCAAATCGATTGAGCTCAAACTTACAAGTGATCTTAGTTATTGTCCCTGGAGTGGTCCTGTGGAGTTCGGTCAAAATTGGACAAAGGGGCGTGGCACTTCACATACAAAAAAAATATTCAAAATCTTATACCTCCTATACAAAAAACATCTTCTATGGGGTGAATCTCGATGAGTTATATCTCGATAACCGCTGGGCCGATTTTCATTGTTCTTTTTTTGTTTTGTTCGTATTGCTGTATTTTAGGTTTAGGCAGAATGAAAATTCCACCAAGTCGATTTATTATCATTTCTCGCATTTTACGAAAGAACAATATTACCTTAGACCTAAGCAATACAATTCCTGTGCACGGGCAAAGCCGGGCGGGTACAGCTTCTTCGACAGTGCTCGAATTGGAAGCCAAATTTTTTTAAAATTTGTAACATTAATATAATAACTCTAGGCAATACGATTTCTGAAAAAACAAAAAATGTTGTGTACCACAGAGCATTACAATAAAAACACTTTATCTATTTAACTTTTTTGCACTACGAAGTGTGCACGGGCTACGCTAGTTCATTTATAAATATGTATATGTTATATGTACATGTAGTATGTATTTACCTAATGCTAAGAAAATAAAAAAAAATCGTTTTTGACTTTAAAAAGTGTTTCTTTTTTGTTTTGTTCTCAGTTTGAAGTAAAAAAGCGGTAACTGACAAAACGAATCATTAATTTGAATAAATAAGTAAGTTAATTTGAAGAAAAACGATGCGTAATATTGAAGAAATATTTATTCAATATCAATAAAATAAAGTGTTGAAATGAAGAATTGAATTTCAACGATTCGTCGTATTGAAGAAAGTATTTTCAATTTTAAAGAATATTTTTTTAAAGTGAAGAACACGATAGAATGATGAAATTTTATCATTATAACAAGTTTTTGTGGATTTAACACCACAACGAAAAATTTTATGACTTTTTTCAAAATGACAATATTTCTTAAATATAACAAAGTATTTGTCAAAACAACGGATAGGAGGTTGACCTTATATTGATCGCCATTTCTTCAAGTCTACCTACGTTTTTGTCAATATCACTTCCAAATTTGGTTCAGTGTAGCCATCTTAATCGACTGATACGTTTTTTTCTAACCAAGTCGATGTCGCTGTACAGCTCGTAGAGTTCGCTGTTAAATCTCCTTCTCCAAAAAGCCCATCAACGCAAACGGGACCGAAAATCACTTGAAGAATTTTGCGTTCGAAGCGACCAAGAAGATCTTCATCCGAATTTGTTTACGTCCATGCTTCTGCGCCATAGAGTAGGACTGGGATGACGAGGGTCTTATATAGAGTCTCCTTGGTGTTTCTCGACAAGGCCTTACTTATCAATTGACTTCTTAGGCCAGGGTAACAGCGGCTGGCAAGTGTAACTCTTCGGTTGATTTTTGCGTTGGTGTCATTATCCGAGTTTATAGCGGAGCCTATAGGTAAAAAAAGTCCCCAACCACTTCAAAGTTATAGCTGCCTTTCGTGACGTTCTGTTCGATTCGTCGATGTTGTGTATATCCATTCTTGTTATGCTGTCAACAAGAATGGATATACACAACATTGACGAATCGTATTTTGTTTTGCCCTCACTCACCACTAAACCAATTTTTGCCGCTTCTGTGCTACCTGAAAGCGCAACAGTGACAGCCAGCTGCGATTTACCAATTATGTCAATGTCGTCAGCGTATGCAAGTGGTTGCACAGACTTTTGGAAAATTGTGCCCATGGTATTGGCTTCCGAGTTTCGCACAATTTCTCAAGGTTGAAGTTAAAATTGTCACATGACAGGGCATCACCTTGTCTAAATCCTTTTTTGACATTAAAGGTATCAGTGAGACTTTTTCCGAGCTTTATGGAGCAGCGAGCGGGGATGCCAAAACTTGGCTCTGTATAGCTCGTCTCTGTAAATGTTGTCATATATATGCGGCCTTAAAATCAATAAATATATATGGTGAGTATCGATTTGCACATCTTGGGTTTTCGCCAGGATCTGCCGTAGTGTGAATTTTTGGTCGGTTCTACACTTACTGGGCCTAAAACTATACTGATAGGAACCAATCAGCTTGTAGACACTGGTTTCTGTATCAGTGACTTTAGTTGTCCTTTACCGTTTGATCGGGCCATTGCCGTATAAATTTAGATGTCAGTAGTTCACTTCGGGAATGCGAGACCTGACGTTGGGCCATAAATATTTTATCCGCCACCATTACCACCTTGATTAAAATAGTTGCCGCGACAGATCCGTATAGGCCATGGTCCAGTTCTGAAAAATGTTTACTGATCTTAGCTCAAAAATTGTCAGAGTAGCTCTCATGTCACAGGTATCATCTTTCTGTTAACGATATCGTGGATTCAAACTAGTAAACTCATCCGAAGAACGTCCTCCTTCTGAGGGTTATATGTTACGACCTCTGAGACTCATATAGCCAGTCAATTTCGACTGCGCATGTCACTGTTGCTATTTTCTTCGCGTTCATGAGTCCAGCAAGTCGAAAAGGAATTGGCAACCCCAGTTCTCATTGTACTACATATCCAAACAACACCCGTACTTCAACCCTAGAATTAAAGCAAACTTGATTTTTGTTGACATAAGGCTGTCCCCATTATCAAAACCAATTTGCTATTGAATTCAAGGTGAAACGTCTTTCTTAAAAATTTCGCATATATGCTGTAAAATTAGACTGACCCAAAAGAGAAATTATATAATAAAAATGATTATCCAAATTATAAAATCAATCTCATGGTAAAATCTTATCGCGCCAATAGAAAAACACATTTATTGGGAAATTCTTTTCAAAAATGTTTACAAAAATTGTACGAGTATATACTGCTTTTTTAATTTTTTTAATTATAACTATTATATCTTATCAGCTATTCTTGAAAACGATTCCATAAAGTACGCAAATAGAAACATCGATAACGGCTATACATGGACGGGACGTACCTTGACTCACAATCACAAGTCACAACCAATTAGAAACAACTGATTGCGACGAAGTAAAAGAGTTCTGCTTCTCGATACTTTATCTGATCACCGGTACATTGAATGCTAGGTGTAAACTTTAGTAAGCTGAAATACGATTAAAATGTCTTTCACACAAGTGCTGCTACAAATCTATCATCACAATGCACTCCCACTGTTTTTGCCCGCCCATTGCACTATTTATTGCATTTACTTCGCTCTTCGAATGTGTAAACATTGAACGCGCTGTAAATGGACGAACAAATGTCATTCTTTGCAGTTCTGTTTACACTATACCGAGTGGAGTGCTCGTTTGTTTTGATTTCGATACTCTTTGCGGTGCGTGTGGCCGGCTTGGAATGGAAAGCATCTTGATATTTTAATCTCTTTGGAAATTATTTAAACACATTTTATTATCGATAAGCATTTCACTGAATGCATATTAAACTTAATTAGAAGCGCTGAGTGACGGTATGAAGACTGCGTATATGGCTGACGATAAGCAGCCGTTAAGTCATTTATTCTCTATAAATTGATGACTGATGATAAAGTTGACTCAGACGGCCGGCGTTATGATAAGAATGTGTTTTTTTTTTCCAATTTTAAAGTGGGTAGTTCAAAAAAAGTAAATGTCTATCGATCGGTTTTTACTTTGAGTTAGAGTTTAGGTATCTAAAATAACACCGCTATCGCTTGAAACACGCCCAAACAAACAATTGCTTTTGTGGAGTTGTAAATTAATATTGTTCATTGAGGTGGTTATTTTTAATGACAATGTTGGTAAAAGTATTTAAAAAAGACACATCGGCTCTCTGATTTTTGTTGGTTAAGAGAATATTTAAGCGGGTCATTGACCGCGCTTAAATATTGTGCGCAGTTCGGATCTAGTTTCTAAGATACGTTATACGTAGATATAGATTAGATAGGGTGCGCCATCTTTTGGTGTCATTTGAAAAAGTCTATAAAAGAAACACTTTTCAATATTTTTCAGCAACCACTTTTGAAATTTTCCAACGTTGCAGATCGTAAATCTATCTACATATTTGCTACAGCGAAAATGTATTACTGACACAGAGTTTCTGTAAATTTAGTTTAACGTATAAGAGCTGTCAGCGTAAAAATAACATTATGATTTAAAAAACCGACCAAGTGCGAGTCACTCGCGCACCGAAGGTTCCGTACGTACGTAGTACTAGTGAATTACATTTACATAATCTTTTAGTAGGTACTGTACATGCATAGTTAAGAACGCCGTCATCGTCACTCGTCAATTAAATGAAATCCACCGACTCGGCTCCACCCAACTATAGCAATAACAATAATACAAATACAAAGAGCACCCATGAATGAGAAAAACTACGAACAAGATCTACATAAAATTAGTATATGTATTTCTTGTAAATCAAGAAATAAACAGTAGCGAAGTAAAAAAATGTGCACGACTGGGTCGCACGAAACTTTCTCGTTTATTGCGAATCTCGCAGAATCTCAGAGTCATTTCAACAAATTTTACGTTTAAAATTATTTCCGCTTACGTACATTTTACGTAGGTTTAGTAACTGAACCCTTGTTAACTAAACACGTAACCAGCGGTATTAATAAAAAAGCCCTATTCGCTCTTTAATCCATCTGATAGCTAGCAGACGGATAGTGGACTTGTTCGTTTGATAACTTTTATTATTTGTAAATGCATCTTATATCCATATTAGCTATCCACTCTTTATCATTAAACGCACGGCAGCACTGCGCCCAAACTGTACTAAACATGGTTGTAAATCTGTCATATTCCATCAGCTGGCACTATCATGCTCAGAGCATGCTATGTGATTTCGCTTGCGGTTTTTGAACTTCTCTTTCAGCTTTTAAATTTCTCGCGTCCAACCGAACTTTTTGTTGGGATACGTGTACATATTTGAAATTATTTGAATAGAAGTTGGACAAGGTTAGCTCTGTGTGTGAGTAAGTTAACGCCGAATTTGGTGAGTTAAGTTATCCGCTCGTTAAACATGTCAGTGAAAGCTAATATATGTTTATGAATAAGAATTACGAGTTATCAGATGTGATAAAGCTAATTCGCCGCTATTCGGTATTTATTAATAGGGGGGGTAATACATACTACATAAACATTATGTACGTATTAACTACAACACTTTATTACTTACTTTCAAATTTCACCCCAACTGACATTTGAAGGAGGCATGGAGGCGATGAATTTCGAATTCTCATTTTTGATTATTATTTAAAAAAAGTGGTCTCAATGGGCGGGATTTAGGTAGTAATTTTTGAGAAATATACATAAAACGGCAATATTCGAGTTTTCCGAGAAAAACTAAGTACGTGATCATGTTTAGAATGCTTATGTTGTCTTAAATAATGTATTTTGATCAAAATCGTTAGAGCGGTTTTTTGTAAAATTATGCTGACAAATGTTACAACTTTGGATTCGAAAAGCACTGTTATTAAACTGTTTAGCTGAAAACTGAGTGCGACGTATTCTTCAAAATATAAATATTACCCAGCAGTTACATTTTCCTCCAAATCGAAAATGGCGTTTTCGAGATATGTGTAGTTTTTAAAGTACTGGTTTTTAGCTCAAAACTGAGCAAATGGTATTATTATGGATTTAAGCATTATCTGCCAGTTACATTTTTATCATAATCGAAAATGGCCTTTTTGAGATATGAGCAGTTTTTTAAAGTAGGTACTATTATTAGGGATTTGGGTAGACATCAAAGGACGCAGTCTTTTTAGAGAAAAACTGAGTTTGCTATCAAGTTAAGAATGACGATAGTATCTTTAAAATAAGTTTTTGTTAAAATCGTCTGTACCGATTTCGAGAAAAAGCCAATTTTCAAAAATGCCGTTGCTGGACTTTTTAGCGAAAAACTGTATGCAGTCACGTAAAGCATGCCTACATTTACTCAACTATCGATTTTGGTTCAAATCGTAAGAGCCGTTCAGAGTAGCTCTTTTCTTGTGGATGGGGCAGAAGATGTGTGGAGGCTGCATGCATTCAGTATGCAATGCCCAATTCCAATTCGCGTTTCATCTGAGCAAATTGTGCAGATAAGTTCGCGCATCATGCTATTTATCAAGTCAAGTCACTACTTTGAAAAGCTCGGCCGGTAGGTTATCCGTTCCAGCAACCTTATTATGTCCCTTTCTTCACTTACTTTTTGGCAAGGTGACTATCATCGTCCAGCTTGAATAGATTATACTGCCTGACAGCGGATTGTTGGCTGTTTTCGCCTTTTAACAGACTGCACAAATGTTCTTTCCAAATTCTCGGCACCGACTGTGAATCTGTCACCGCATTTCTATGTTTATCATTATCATTGTATTGATAGAATTGGGTAGAATTTTTACCATCTGGAAGAACATTGGAATAGTGACCGTCAACAAAGCTCACAGGTAGTTATCGCAACAGCTCCGTATTTTCTGGTTTTGGTTTTCCAACATTCAGTATTCATTAGCGGCCCAATAGATCTGACAGCACGTTGGCAGTGTTGCTACTAATCGGCTGCACCTAATGCTGGTGATGTGCTGGCTAAAGAATATTATGTACTGTCAACTGAGTCTATAACCACTTTCTTAGCTGAACTTGTGAATTTATTTAACAATTATAAAGGGTCCGCCATCTAACGTTTTTTTTTCAACTAGTGCTTATTTCGCGAATGGTAACACTCAGCTCATGTCTGATTTGACAGATAATTAGTTTTATCCTTCCGCTGAACGAATATGGTTGTGTATACGCTTGAACAACGCTGGGAAATATTGCGACATTACTTTGAAAATCATGGTAATGTTGCAGAATGTGTGCGAAAATTGCGTACGGATTTTGGAAGAAGAGAAGCACCGTCAGCTCCGTATGTTCGTTATCTTGTGAAAAAAGTGAAAGAAACTGGCATCCTTATCGATAAACCAAAGCGTGAAAAGCCAAAAACAGTGCTACACCCGAGAAAATTGCTGCTGTGGCAGAAAGTGTGCGTGAGGCATAATTGGGCCATTTTTCTTCGAAAATGAGCAAGGAGTGGCCGTTACAGTCAATGGCGATCGTTATCGGGCCATGTTGAACGAATTTTTGTTCACAAAAATTGAAGAGGAGGATATTGGCAACATTTGGTTTCAACAGGACGGCGCTACGTGCCACACAGCCGAAGCTACACTCGATGTTTTGCGCCCTGTTTTTGAAGATCGCATTATCAGCCGCAGAGCTGATGTCGTTTGGCCACCGCGGAGCTGCGATTTGACACCGTTGGACTATTATTTGTGGGGTGCCGTAAAAGATAAGTGTTACGCCGACATGCCAGAGACAATTGACGCTTTAAAGGACAATATTCGTGAAGCCATTGGTGAAATACAGCTGCCCACAATCGATAATGTGCTTAAAAATTGGACCGATCGTGTAGACTACTGCATGGCCAGCCGAGGCAGCCATTTGAATGAAATTATTTTCCATTATTAACCAGAAGGATTGTACTTTCAAATAAAAAAAGAAATTTGAGAAAATATTCAGTAGTTTTTTTTTATAGCATTTTCAAAAAAAAAAAGTTATTTGGCGGACCCTTTAGTTGATCAAATGAACCTATTCAAACTTCATATTTGGTTAGTCCTTGCTATGGAGACTACGAAACTCGTACAACCAATTTAGAAATATAGACACCGTCGTTAAATTGTCACCTATTCCATTGAACTACTTGCGGATGTAGTCCATCAAAGCTTCTACTACTTCCGCGTCTTCAACGTCGACAGTAACAAAAATGTCCACCTACAATCGGATTCCGTTTTCATATTTGAATCCTACTTGCATTTGATTTCCAAATGTCAATTTTAAATTGGAGACTGCAGCTCTTCGTTTCATCAGCCTTTTTTTTTTGTCTCTCTCCTTCCCAATGGATTTCCGTATTGCAACATAAAATAACATTACACATGACGTGTGCTGGTAAGCTTCCGTGGCCGTGCGAACAAAGTCGAAATGTCTTCATCCATCGCAACTGGTTTTGCAAGCAAAGTACCTACCTATACTTTGTGGTGTGCTACTACAATAAAAGATGCAAGATTATGTTGTCAAACAAATTCTACGAAGATAATAAAAACCCCAACTTGTTACCAGTTCAATAGGTGAAATTAAGTTCAAAAAACTTCAAAATGAACAGAGCAACAATAATGTTGGCAATTTGCAAGAATAACATTATGGGAAAGTTACATCGCGGAAGCCGCACAACAAACTATACCTAACCACCTACAACATACCTAAATCGAGGCTTTCATGCCAAGACCTACTTCTCCCACCTGCACAAAATCTATAGGCATTCGACTTCAACACACAATAGGCAGCAATAAAGGAATAAAATTAATGAACACAATTCACGCGATATAGACAGAAGATAACAGAATTAAATTTTAA
This sequence comes from Cheilosia soror, assembly GCA_949372485.1. Classification (NCBI taxonomy): domain Eukaryota; kingdom Metazoa; phylum Arthropoda; class Insecta; order Diptera; family Syrphidae; genus Cheilosia; species Cheilosia soror. The sequence goes on from OX443561.1 coordinate 127,474,785, forward strand.
CAATAAAAATAAAACTGTTTCCTGCCTTGTTTAACCAAATTAATGTTGTTAATGCAAATACATAGACCAACAACAATAGACGGCCCAGAAATTTAACAGGTACCAGCCTCTGCCGGTATAACGTCAAAAAAGTTTGACAGATAATAATGCATGCATGTAGTTCATTGCACTATATGGTACGAGTGGAAATGTAAGCCCACCATTATTACAGCTATTGTATTTTTAATTTACTCGGTCAAATGGAAATTAAATACGCGCTTTGAAGAAGCGCCCAACAATTTCTCGCTTTCATTTTCATTGTGCAAAAAATTAAGCCAACAGAATTGAAGAAAATGAAAATGAAAATCAAAAGTAAAACAAAAGACAATAATAAATAATTAGGCAAAGCGTCAGACATGAAAATAAAAAAAAATCAGATAAAATATACCTACTTCGTGTTGAGGATATGTATATAGATATCAATCGAAAGAGGAAAATAAAAATAAATTAGACGAAGAAAAAAAAGAAAATCATGTTTAGGCTCAGGCTCAGGTATAAAAATGATAGTCGTCATCTTGAGCAAGAGCAAGAGGATTACAAAGGAGCGTTTGATTGAAAGAAACGCGTGCGACAAAGGTAGGTGTATTGTGTATAGTAGAGAGGAAAGTGGAGTCCCAGAGAAGAGGGGTATTCGTATTACCATCAACATTAACAAACGCATTCCCGGTCCCGGTACGGACTACGGGCGCGTCGAGACAACAGTGAGAGGAGAGTATAATAAACGCACAAGAAGTTAAATCATGGTTAAAGTGAGTAGTACAGTGAGTCACTGATTGAAATGGAGTTTCTTATACAATTCACAATTCTTATAACAATTCACTAACATTCGAGAGTAAGACTTTCATGGGTAAACTTTTTTGAATGCGACTTAAAAACTGAAGTTTATTCCCATATTTGTGCCAACAATATACAACATGGGCTTTAGAGGTCCTGAACAGTTTCTTACAACGTATTTTGACCGAGATTTTGACAGTACACAATTCGACTTGCAATCATTAGGCGTATTTTTTTGGGAAGTGATTATAACAAAACCAAAAGTGAGTATACAAGTTTTCCATGTAAAAGTAAAAGTAAGCTAGCTATAGATTCTCAAAAAATACGCCTATTATTATAGTGTTATACGACTGATTGTATGATCAACTCATTCTTAGGACATCAACCAAACTCAGTCAATTGCAGTTGCATAGAAAGAACGAACTTTTTCGTAAATAACGGGTGGTCCAAATAAAATAGAGAAGAATTATTCATCTGGCGAAAGGATTCAGAAAGGGGTTAAATAAGGGTTGGCAATAGGTACTAATTTTGATAGTGAATTGTGTATTTTATATAATTTGTTTAGGTTTGGGCAGATTTGAAATGTAAAGTAAAATGTTCTGTATGCAAAAACTAGTGCATAACAAGAAAGGAGTCTCGTTCGAGCACCGGAGGAGGCAACTTTAAACAGGCGATACTTTCGCCTCAAGATGAAGCTATTGCAAATTTGCTCTCGTCCGAACGGTTTGGCCATAGGGGCTTCAAATACTTTAATAGTTCAGGCACAATCGCCTAATTATAATACGAACTATCCGTCGACATCGCAGGCAGTTTACACGATAATCCCATCACATGATTTCCCTGAAACGTCAGCCATTTATTTCCTTACAAAATCGCCAACACCATCCACTTCCTTGTCCCATCAGACTGGACATACTCCTGCAAGAAATGAATGATCTCTTATTTTCGTTCGTGTTAAAATGAATTCCTTTCTTTTTGCCCTTTCAATGCTTTCTCCTCTTCTTCCCCACTATGTACTAAACAAAACTGTAAAACATTTCAATGCTATTCATCTTATACATTTTTTGAAAACTGAAATTTTTCGAAAAATAAAAACTTATTTGCACAATATGTAATTTATATTTACGGAATAAAAAAAACAGTTTTTTTTGCCAATTCAATACAAATGCTACCAATCCTTCGAAAAGATTTTACTACATTTTAGACGTCTACAAATCTGCTACAAATTCGGCGGGTCGTCTGTGTTAGGTAATGAGGATTGAAAAATGACACGACTCAAGAAACGTGCATAACTCCTATTAGAAATAGGGATGACTTGGCATTTTGTTGGATTTAGGAGTCAACTTACTAACAGGTTCTACATTTAAAGCATCTTCGTACATATAGGTGGATTGATGCGTATCTGCGAGCTGAGGATAGGTCATTTATGTATAGAAAAAAGAGAATGGACCCAGAATTGAGCCCTGGGGAACATCTTGCACACGTGACATGAATTCTGAGCTTTTATCACGGTCACGAACAACCACTCGTTGCAGCCTATGAGAGAGAGACTTGGGCCATCGGCACGAGTAAGATAACTCAGGCGGCAAAAAATTAACTGTTATTTAAAGAGGGGTTAAATAAAAGCATTTTTTATTATGGGAGGGGTTCTATCTCGCTTCTTTTAGGCGGGAGGGGTAATTTAAAAAAAAAAAATAACTTAAAATTAAATATTATAAAACAATGACAACACTGGCAATGGCTTTAGGATTTTTGAAAGCCAAGAGTTTTTTCTTTCATATTATTTTGAAATCAAGTTATGGCGTATTTTTTTGGTAAGTGAGTATAACAAAACCAAAAGTGGGTATAACAATTTTGCATGTAAAACCAAAAGTGAGTATAACAAAACCAAAAGTAAGTATAAACGTTTTGCATGAAAGTAAAAGTGAGCTAACTATAGATTCTCAAAAAAATGCGCCTTTACATATTTCTATTAACAGTTTTTGAAAAAAATGCTTTCAAACATAAAATTTAAGGAAAAAACAATTAAAAAAAAAAGTTATATGCTGATTTTTTCAATATTGAGAAAATAGATACTTAATTTGTTTGTAGTTTTTACTGCCTAAATCAATTCTTAATCGAACGCTTAAAACCAGATTGATTTATGTGTTCTAACTTTTGAGAACACTGAAAATTACTTTTATATGTCGCTCCGCTTAGAGTACAAACTGTTACCTTTGCACCTTGAAATGGGTATATGGGGGCATTCTGCCCCCCTGCTTGAGGTCACTGTTGGATTTTTGAATGGATGCAAGGCTGAGTATATTCAAACTTTCTTTAAATTATTATGTCAACAACAACAACATTCTTCAGCAACTGTCTCTGGCCTAAAATTTCATATTATTGACTAAATTTTGCTGATTTGCACTATAGACAATTTAGAACTGATTCTTGGCTATGAAAAGAGTTATAGTACTTTATGTTAGTGTTGCCATAGATTTTAATATTTTATTTTCAGTTTTATTTTTTTTTAATTACCCCACCCTTCTAAACGGAGCAAGATAGACTCCTCCTTCTTATAGCTAAAAGGATTGAAAGGATTAGGCGGGTTTCCCAAAAGTAGATTTTGACCTCAAAAATGTTGTAGAAAACATTTTATTTCACGTATTGTCACGTAAAATGTAATATACCTAATTCTTTAAAAATAAAAGTCATCAGTTTTTTTAATATACCGAAAAACGGCTTCCAATTCTGGCGTAAGCGTTACATATTTTTTCTAATTTTTGGATTTTTTGGCATCTCGTTGTTGGTGTGTCTCTTGTTATCTTGCTAAATTTTACCGTCGTATTTACAGCGAATGTCAATGAATAACATTGGTTGTTTCTTATGTCGTTTTCGGTTGGTCGTCCAGAACCGTCCGGAAGAACTCTCCGCGATTCTGAATTCAAATCCAGAAACAAATTTCTCTTCTTTTCAGTAGAAGAACTGTCAGTTAGGGTTGCTTCGGGACGGTTCTGGACGACCAACCGAAAACGACATTAGACACATGACATTTCCAATTTTCGCGCACTTATGCCAACTGAAGTTGTCTACGGCAGATTAGATCTGCCATCAGTGTTCTTATACGTTTTTAAATTAAAAAAATCTTCAAACGTATAGTGAAAAAAAAAACACTAAAGAAAATTCTTAAAAAAATAAATAAATAGGTGGCGCAACAGGCGGGTGACACCCAAGGCCTAGCTTCTCGCAACCATTCGTTTTGTGTGGGTTTCTATTTTTGGGACGAATGCAAGGGACCTACAATTATATGCCGAGTCCGAACGGCTGAATTAAGAAGCTTTTTCATGACAGTCATACTCTCGGATGTTTGTCAGACGTTCGCGAGAGGTGGCGCAGTAGAAAAAACTTTAAGATGTAATTTGTGTTTTTCCGGGGATCGAACCTGGGATCCCTCGCACAGTAGTCCAGCACACTAACCACTGCGCTACTGCGCCCAAAGAAAATTCTTAAGAGAATAAAATTCAGATTTTTCATCAAAAGCGGGAAAATGGTTGTGGGGGCGGGTGGAGGGTTTTTAGGTAAAAAAGAGGGTAAAACCCATAGTAAAATATGCTTATAGGTATTCGACTCCTTTACAAAAAATCGTTATACATTTTTGGCGCCTAAGTTATCGGCGTTATCCCCGGGCCATTTATTTGCCCTTAAGAAGAAATAGTACACGTTTTGGGGTTTTGAAAATCTGCGGTTCAATCTTACTTTTTGGTTACCCACGGCCACAGCCATAACCAGTTTTCTATAGATGTGGGAAAAATCTCTCGCATTGAGAAATACGTAGCGTGACCATTTTTGATCAGTGACCAACCAGTGGGATGTTTTTATTTAGTGTGCTGGAGTATTGCGCGATAGGCCGCAAGTTCAATCCCTGGTAAAACACATTTTACACCTAAATGTTTTTTCACGGCGCCACTTATCACGAATGGCTGACATGTGTCTGACAAACATCACATTACAGAGTAGGTATCTGTCCTCGGAAAGTTTGTTAATTAAACCGTTCGAACTCGGCATAAAACAGAGTTTGCCCAAAAATTAAAACTCACACAAACGAATAGATGCGTCCCTTAGTGGACTTCCTAGGTATTACTACTTGTTGCGCCAACTACCAATTTATTTTGGTTTTACATTTATTCGAATCACTGTACCTACATAAATTTCACATGAAATGCTGACTCATCAGTTTTGCCATTTGGAGGTTTTTGTTATTTTGTTTGGTAGGTACACTTTCGTCACTGAAAACGCATGCCCCAGAGCCAAGCCAGAGTATAGTGCCATTTGCTGTTTTTTTTTTCAATGCGTTTTTGTGGTGTAGCATCGCAGTGGTTACATTTAAACCACCGGCAATATTACGATTGCTCTCCATTTTACCAACATTCGAAAACTGCAACTGCCAAAGGGAAAATCCAACCAACCACACCCCAATTACATATAAGCAAAACCAAATTGGTAGACGACATACCTATAGATAGGTATGTAAGGTAGGTATATTAAGTATAGAGCTCTTCCAGGTATGTAATCTTCCCCCGATGACATAAAAATCAGTATTTTCATAAAACCAAAAAAAAATAAAAAATAAAAGGAAACATAAAACGATGAGCAGCTGCTGCTCTAGCGCTAGCAGCAAGCTTGTCCCAATAAGGCACAAATCCAGTTGATCGCGCTCTACGAATTTATGCACAGAAAGTGTACACGCTGCTGGCGTGTATTTATAGACGTCTTACTAAAATTGGCAAGTGATGATGTACTTCTAGTTTTATATTTTAGCATTTTTTGTTTTTACCTTTTTCGAAGGTTATCCATGAATTTCTCTAATGTTACCGAGTCCAATAGGACAAAGTCCCGGACACCGACTTCGTTTGGCATTGCCATTGTGTTTTTCAAAAATTGTTATGATTATGAAAGAAGGAGCTTCACTTTTTAAAGACTGGACAAAAAAAAAAAACAAAAACACCGTTCACAGGTAACACGATAAAAATAAAAAGAAGGGAATAGTCACACAAATTCACTGTCGAACGCGCTGCCACGGGAATAATTTTAATTTAAAATAAGAGGAGAAAAAAAGTTTAAAAGCCTATCAGCACAGAAAAATTGATAACAAATTTTATAGCACGGCAATAGTATTTTCGTTGTGACTCGTTTGTAGACACAATTCGGCGGTAAACGATTGAATTTATTGGGAGGTAACGTGCGTACCCACCCTCCAAGCGAAAAATACAAAAATAAACTGAAAACAAAAATCTAAAAAATGACAGAAGATGAAATTGTGGTGAAAAGTAGCCATTGTTTGAGTTTTGACAGTTGTTATGAATGACAGATGGGCATTGATGGTTGGTGTATTGGATTTATATTTGTAGTAGATTAAGAGGTACTAAATGGTAAGGTAATAGTGGCACCCTGGCTGAGTGTTTTCGTTTAAATTTGGCGAACGAATTTAAGGCTGTATATCAATTGCGCAAAAAAATTGCCATGGTTAATTTTTGAACATAACATAAGTTTTTAAAAGTTCACCGAACTCGAATCTCGAATCTTTAAACAGATTCACACTTTTAAATCAATTGAAATTCAGTGTTTTATTTCCTTTTTTAACATTGTAGCAAATCACAAGCAATAGAAAACGTCAAACAAGCAAACCTTACCGGATATTTTATTATCTTGCTTCTGAAGCAGCATTGACAGGTGAAAAATTCGATTTCCACCATGAGGATTATTATTTAGCGCAATTGACACACGGCCTAAACAGCAGGATAATTCTTCCTGGATTTAAAGCCGATTTAGAAGAAATTTGTGTATCAGAGTCTTTACTAGGTTCTTACTTTATCGCACTATGGACATATCGCTCCGCAGCAATTTGGATTTTACTTTCGCAACAATAAGAACTTTGACTTTAATGCGCCAAAAGAAGTTTAGCTTAAAAAAAAAAAAAAAAAAAAACAGATAAGAACAATGAGAACTAACGTACATTTCGAGAATGCTTAAGCAACAACTGAGTTCTCCAGATACGTCATGTTGACTCAAATAGATGTCAACTTAAGGCCCCAACCCATAGAATCCGTCACATCCGTTATGGCAATGTATTTGACTGACAGGTTGATAGAATACACAGTAGCTTATGGAACGTGACCCATGAGCAACGAACGTGCCGGATGCGACGTATAAAGTAGGTTTACTTTCTACTTTTCTGTCCGTCGAACCGTTGAAAGTTGGCAGAGCGTGAGAGTAAGCATTTTCATTGGTGGAAATATAAGATAATGAGAGAAACTGTCTCTCATATGTCGTCGGCTGTCAACGTATGCGACGAATTCTATGGGACTGTTCGTTCCGTCGAATACGCCAATCCGTTGACGCAACGGGTGCGACGGATTCTATGGGTCGGGGCCTCTAGTAATAATTCGACATACACTTGACTTGAATTGTCGGCTACCCCTCCATAAACGTCAACTGAAATAAACTGTTCACATGACCAGTTCAGTCCAATGAAAACTCGGCAACATGAAGATATAGTGCTGTCAGACATACTCAACTAGAATCTTAAATGCGCGCTCACTCTGATTTGGATTCTCTCACCTGATATGTCATTAAATTAAGGGCCATTTTAATTCGCTGCAAAACGAAATGAAACTCAAAGTCATATAGAGAAATATTAGCGAGAAGCTGGAACTAGAGTTCTATTCTTATATACAGTTTTTACGCGAGAAAAAATGTGTTCATATTCCTACATCGCCGCCTGGTTAAGGAGAGTTGTTAAATACAGCCGAAATCAAAAATGGAAGCACATTGCGTTGGTAGTTTTGCATTCGATACATGTACGTTGTCACATTAAAACAAGTTAAAGGGCAAACCAAAATGGGGATTGGGGACGCTTCGCTGTGTCGTGTCACACTGTCAAAATTAAATACTTTCACAACCATGATTTTTCCACACGATGTTCGTCAAAAGTTAAAAAGAAAAACGTGATTTTACTGTAGATTTATTCAATTGACAGCTCGATGGACTTGTAAATCTGCAGTACCTAACGATTCTAAGATAATCTAGTACCCTCAAATCAGAGAGCATTGTCGTACACAGTCGCCTACGATGGTAACTCTAATGCAGTTCCTCCATCGTTCATTTGCGAAGGCCTAGATGGCGGTGCTGTGTTTATCGTTACTTTTTCAAAAATCAAATACTAGACAGTGGTTTAATCGATGGGTCCCGGTCCTACAGAGGATACGGAATCCCATAGTCTCACTTCCACTTCCGCGTTAATAGGTAAATATTTTATCTAGAATGATTATGTATTCTAGTGGCTGGATCTATCCATTTTTCGTGGTCTGTTTGCTATAAAGTGTAGGTAAAACCAAAGGTAGGTATTATTTTTGTTATTATGTGATATAGAGGAGGCCTAACTGCAGTCGTTCTAAGTCACAACGCCTTCATAAGAGCTCCTACTTGTTGCCTGGTTGAAAATTTAGGCGCTTATCCGAAAAACGTCCAAATTGTCAGATCTAACTTATTTGAGAAATTTTTTTGTTTGCAAATATCAGTTTTTGGAATATCAAAATGGCGAAGCAAAAGGTGAGCATACGGTATCTGATTGATATCGCCATCGGAAATCCGGAGCCTGGTATAGTGAATTTTAACGCCTTATATACTGTGCTCCAAGCTATTTCGGAAAAGCTTGATATACAGGATGAGCGCATTGAAATAGACAGCTCTTTTTGCCCAGTCAAAGCCAATATATTTGATAGCAAAAGTAATGTGTCATCAGAAAGATTCCTGGATCATCACGATCTTAGGTGCGAAACCGATGTAGACGGAATTTGCACGACTACGTCCAAGGAACCTACCAAAGATGTCACAGAAACTGACAACAAAGGAACATCCCATCGATCTGCATCGGTAGAGCAGCAACATCAAGCCGATGATCGTAAGGTTGTGTTTGATGCGATTCAGGGCGATAGTCTATCCATTACTTCCAGCGCTAGGAGGCCCACGGAAACAGAACGACAAGCCAAAACTACAGAAACGACTCATTTCAGGCAACATGTCAATGTCATAAACGCACGTTTGGAAAAAATTGAAAACCTTCTCGTATCGAGCGCAGATGTAGACCAGAACGTGGAGTGTCTTCGACAAAATGTCTTTCATCTACAGGATAAGCTAGACGCTCTGGAACAATCTGTAGATGAGTTGAAGGATATCAGGCAGATTCAGGAGCAGGACATTTCGGCATGTCGTAAGAAGTTGGAGCATGATAAATTGGCAACTGTCAAAGATGGTCTTAAGCACGAACTCGCTGAGTTGCGAGAGGCAATCAATAAAACTAATCCAATTCAATTGCGCTCAGCTGTGCCCGCCACTGGCGAAATAATCGAAATCAAAGCCGATTACACCCAACTTCTAAGCCAATTGATCGAGGTGAAGAGCGACCTCTGTAGACTAAAAGAACAATGTGCCAACATGGAGCAGGATTTCGCTCACAGTAGACCATCGTCCTCGGTGGTTACGCAAAACACATTCGAGCAACAGATCTCAAGCCTCAGGGAACACATCGAAAGCGCAGATGCGAATCTAACTTCCCTCCAAACCGAATGCGGATCGCAGAAAACTTCCCTTGATGAGCTCACAAGCAAGTTCGCTGAACTAACAGCGACCAAAATCGACAAGGAAGAAGTCGATGAGCAGCTGTCGGAAAAAGCCGATTACACGATGTTACATCGAAAGGTATCTGTGGAGCATATGAATGCTGACCATCGAAAACTGGAGAAACAAATCTCCGAGATTACCAATTGTCTCTTACTGAACGATGATCGTGTGCAAAAGGAAATCGGTGACATACGCAAATTCCTTGGCGATCAAAGCCTCGAGGATTTGCTCTATGATTTCAAAGTAAAAATCGATAAGGAGATTCAATTGGTGCGCGATGCCGTAAAGAAGTTGGCCGACATGAAGCCCGATGTAGATGCAGCAGTAACTAGAATACGCAACTTGACATGCCTATCGTGCGATCAAGATGTTGTGATGAAGGCTATCGAGTTGAATAATCTGTCAAAGTTTGACGATGCGTACGTCTCGAAGTCTATTAGTCCGTTGATAGCATTTGAGGTGGGTAAATTGAGAGAGGCTGGCAAAGTAGGACCGACAGTAGATATGAATGAGGCTCTCTGCAATATGGGAAGAAATTTCCGAGACTGTGGGGGAATGCATACAATTGTTACCAACAAAGATCGAGTGTCAAAAATCAGGCGCAAATAGATGGGAGATTGTAAAAAATTTCAATTGACAAATACATTTGTGCGAAATTGATGTATTTTCGTATTTTGTGTGTAATTTCTTAGGGCTAGTTATGTAGTTGAGTTGCATGTTGTTAGCTAAGTGCCAGACAATCGAATACCACAAATAAAAAGAGCAATTTGGGGCTCTTACGTTCGATTGGGCGCGAGATTGTGCATTCTACTTTTTGGCGATATTGAGTAGAGGAGGGAACGGGATCCCTACGTTATCTCCTTTTCCAAAATCCCTTATTGGACATAATCTCTAATTTTTTTATCTCTTTTTCCAAAATTTCTCGATACGAAATCCCCTATGCCAAAACACATACAATTACTTATTAAATCCCTAGTTAAAATCCCCTGATCGCACGATTTAGAATCAATATAATTTGTCTTCTTGTAACTTTAATTTAGCTTCACCATCAGAATCAACATGCGCGTTGTGATTCCATTTTCTATTGACACTCGGTCATACCGCGTCTAGCGGATTTCGGCGGAACCCTAATCACAGGACAAGTCGCGCCATTATCTGTCAAATCGTATGAAAATTTCTCTCTCAAAAAAAAAAAATTAAATTTAAAAAGTAGAAACTGATATTTACCAAGTTTATTGGTGAATTTAAGAGAAGAAATATTTAAAAGTAAATCTATAAGTACCAAAAAGCAGCTATTAAAACAAGATGATAATAAGAAGCAGAAGAAACTAATTTAAAAACTGGGAACAAAACTGGGGAACTCTGTGTCTTATATAGAGTCTCCTTGGTGTTTGACTGGGCCTTACTAATCAATGGCCTTCTAAAGGACCATTCACATGGGAGCGAACGAACGAATTGATGAAATGCGAATAAACCACTTTTTATGCATTTATAAACAGAAAATTCCACATTTTATTATTCGAAGATATCCTCCTCTTGGAATAAGGTTAAGTTCGAACGAATTTTTTATTCGCTACTTTGTGGAACGCGACTTAAATGATGTGGATTGTGAATAGACTGACAATTCGCGCCAGGGTATTTTCGTTCGCGGCAAAAAATCTGGATTTCGAAATTTCGTTATTTAAACTGTTAATAAACTTGTTTTCTTAATAAATTTTGATGGAATAATTAACTATCCTCATCTTGGAGTAGTAAAATGTGCAATTTTCTGTTTATAAATGCATAAAAAGTGGTTTGTTCGCATTTCATCAATTCGTTCGTTCGCTCCCATGTGAATGCTCTTTTAGGCCGAAGTAACAGCGGTTGGCAAGTGTAATTCTTCCCTTGATTTCTGATGTAATGTCATAGCTAATAGCGGAGCCGAGATAGACAAAGTCCCGACATTTTTTTACGAGTTTAATACCAAAAAGTTAGCAATTCCTTCTAGAATATTCCAAGCTTCTAAGGTTTTCTTTTTTGGTAAGCCGTTGCTAAATTAGCTCAAACGTGTAAAAGTTTACACGACTCAAAGCTAGTTGGAGTTGCATGCACCACTTTAGTTTGACTTCGAAAGTTCCTACCAAAACTTAAATATTTGCATTTGGCAAAAACTCAAAATATAAAATGAGCAGGGCCCGGATTTTCATGCATTAAAAAAACGGGTTATGTGCTCGCTTCGTTGGGCGAAATAACACCGGCAATGACATTTGCGACACAACGTCCTATTACATCGATTGTTTGGTCAATCGATATCTATTTATTTTTGCTCTTTAACGCAAATTTTATTCGATCAGTCACCTCTACGTACAACTTTTCAACGTATAGTTTCAACTCGTCGGTCACTATTTCTTTAGTGTATTTCTTCAGGAAGGCTCAAAATACATTTTTTAATTTCCACAAAAGAATATCGGCGGAAACCATAGCCTTACACAATTCTTCGGGAAACTAATTTCTTTCCCCAATTAAAATTGAATACGTGAGAAAGGATTTATGTTTATGTCGAATACATTTTATATGTTGTTGAACTTAAAACTTCCTTTTAGAAGAAATCACTGTCTGTCGAAAATTTTTCAGACACCCCTATTCCCGTAGGCGTTTGTCGTATACGACTCATGTTTCGTGTCGTTGTAAAATGATGTTCAGTTTTTTTTAGCTTTAGTTAACAATTTTATTTCCTTTTCACCATCATTTCAATTCATTCGTCTCAAAAAAGTTAGAAACACCTACTAAAAATCGAAGTGAAATACGAGTCGTTTACGACAAACGCCAACGGGAATAGGGGTGAATACCTTACCATTAGTTTTCAAGCAAGTATTTTCTGAAACGTATTGTTTAAGACGACTAATTTTACTCTGCTTCGCCTTTGGCATGCTGAAATAATATTTTATTTAAATATGCCTATGACAAGTTCATTGGGCACATTCAGTGATCAAGTCAAGTTTCAGTATCTAAAAGTTATGCTACAATCTCAAATTTAAATCCATTTTGTATGAAAAACTTGAGAAATATTCAAATATGCATACCAAAACTTAGATATTTGCATTTGGCAAAAACTTAAAAATATGAAATATGCATTATATGCATTTATAACCTAAAATATGCATTTGCATGAGTTTTTATGCATTTGCATAAAAATCCGGGCCCTAATAATGAGATATTATTCTGCTGACAAACACCAGTTTGAAAACATTTTTTAGTTTTTGGTCAATATCAGTGACCTCCTCTTAGCTCTTAGGGCAGTTGACAAATGTATAATTGAATGCAGGATACATAAACCAATTGGTTTCTTTATGAATTAATACAGATTTAATTTTTCGACATTATAAATGTACATCTTATAGCCCGTACATCAACTGCATACCTTGCAAAAATAAGACTGCGCGCATTCTTCTATTGCCATTGTTCCTCGAAGTTTATAAACACAGACCCGCGCCGCGCCTGCCGCCTGCCGGACCCAAATGTCAACAAACAATAAATAAGTTTGCAGATTTCAGCAATGCCGGCAGTTTGTAATTTTGTTTTCAATGAAGTGAAAAACGTTTTCATTTGTTAATAAATATGATTGGAATGAAATCAGATTTTACCATTGACGTATTGTAAACTACAGTTACAGTAAACTAATTTTTCATAGGTACAAAATTGTGGAAAAAAGGGAACCAACATAAACGTAAGCTCATTTGTTCAACGGAAGGTGGAAAGTGTGAAACATTACTTATCGGGTACAGCCACCTCAATCGCTATTATAATAGTGATATTAATAGTTTAATTGCGATAATATGTAGATAATGTAATATGGCATTAGAAATACCAGAATATCCTCCGGACGGAGCGGTTCATGTTTCGGTGGTTTGGTCACGTTAAACGCATGTTCCATACGACGTGCTATGGAATAAGTACCATCAGAAAGGCGTCCTCTATGTAGACCAAGGATGAGATGGTTAAATCAAGTCCATAATCTCTCCTCTACCCGTATGGGGATTGCCCTTGATGATTTGGAGTCGATGGCGGAGGATCGAGAGCTATGGAGGGTCCACTTGAGCAACATAAACCCGCGACCCACTTAATAGAAAAGCGTACTATTTGAAAATGAATGAATGTATAAAACTAAAAAGTTAGAAAATAGAGTTCTTAATTTGTTAATTTGGAATTCCCAATCAAAACGCGACGCGATAACTTAAATGCACCCAAAGCAATAAAACAATAGAGTATGTACTTACATTTCTAGTGCAAGACTGCAAGCTAGCAACAGGAACATTATATGCACACAGAACAATAAAACTGCGGATAGCGTCATAATAAACGAATTACCACCAACAGCCAACCGTGCTGTGCTACATGGCGTGTACTAGCACAATTTGGCCGTATGTAGCCACTGCGCTCGGATATGGATGATCCAACTGTTGACGACCCTAGCAAACGATTTAAGGACAACGAGCCTCGGATCTGCATGTGGAATGTCCGGACCTTAAACAGACCACGTGCAGCCGAGCAATTAGTAGAGACCCTGGGCAAGTACAAAACCGATATTACAGATGGGATGGGATGGGGAAAGCCCAAAAAAGGTAAAGAACTGTGTGATCTATCACGGCAATTGCTATATGATGGAGCAAGGTCAGCTAAGGCAAGACTTAGGCAAGAAGTCGTGGGCTTCCCCAACTGGTCACAATCCGCATGAGGACCAAATTTAAGAACATCGCACATTGATCTGTGCATACGCCCCCACAGAGGAGAAGGATGTAGCAGCCAAAGAAGCGTTGTACGATCTTCTCGAGAAGACGTACGACAAGTGCCCAAAGTACGATGTCAAGATTGTTCTTGGCGACTTTAACGCCAGGATCGGAAAGGAGGGCATCTTCGGCGCTACAGTCGGAAAGCACATACTGGACGGCAATACCTCCGGAAACGGATTCAGGCTTATCGACTTTTCTGCGGGGCGAAACATTGTCATCACCAGCACACGATTCCCACACCTCAATATAGACAAGGGGACATGGCGGTCTCCAGACCAAGCAACGGTAAACCAAATTGACCACGTTGCGGTAGATGCACAGCATGCCTCCAGTGTCTTGGATGTCCGAACGTTCCGAGCGGCCAACATAGACTCGGACCACTACCTGGTAGTAGCCAAAGTACGGATGCGGATATCCACTGCGCAACATCACACGACGGAGGCAGTTAGAAGATTTGACGTCGCAAGACTACGGTCGCAAGAGACCGCCAGAACCTTTGCCGACCGCGTCTCCCTTAACCTTTTAGCAAATGCATCTCCAGAATTGAGTGCAGAGAAGCAGAGGCAACACTGTCAACGCGCCATCAGATCTGCCGCCACCGAAGTGCTGGGTTTCACTAAGCGACCAGAACGAAAGCCTGGTTCGATGAGAAGTGCCGGATAGCACATGCAGCCAAGACGGCAGCCTATAAGTCGATGCTGCAAACTAAAATCATAGCTGCTTCGAAAGCTGCCCGCAAGCTCTACGGGCAAAAAAGAAGGGAGGAACATCGACTTCTCAGAACGAAAAAGAAAGAGCACGAGAAGCAATCGGTCGAATTTATTGAGGGAAGCTATTGCAGGAGCAATGTTCGGATGTTTTACCAGAGGGTAAAAAGATCTGCCCAAGGATACAAGACCCGAACAGAAGCCTGCAGAGATGAGCATGGGAATACGGTGGTAGGATCCACAGTCGGTGCTGAGGATTTGAAAGACCACTTCTGCAGACTATTAAACGGCGACCAAAATTCCGCTGTCAGGCAGAACGATCCATTCATTCCGGACGATGATAGCCAAAATGTCCGTCCACCCGACCAAAATGAGGTAAGGATAGCGATATCCAAGCTTAAGTCCAATAAGGCGGCTGAAGCAGATGGTCTACCGGCCGAGCTGTTTAAAGCGGCGGGAGATGATTTGGCAAGGAGCATCCACCAACTTATCTGCAAAATTTGGTCGGAAGAAAGTATGCCCGATGAATGAAACCTCAGCATCGTGAGCCCCATCCACAAAAAGGGAGACAATCTGAACTGCGCCAATTACAGAGGTATAAGTCTCCTTAATGTTGCGTACAAGATCCTGTAGGCTGTACTGTGTGAACGCCTAAAACCTTTCGCAAATAGCCTGATCGGCCCGTATCAGTGCGGTTTTAGGCTCGCAAAGCCAACCATCGACCGAATCTTCACACTCCGACAGATCTTGGAAAAAACCCAGGAATTTCAGATCGATACACACCATCTATAGTTATCGACTTCAAGGTCGCCTATGATAGCGTATGTAGGGACGCATTATACAAAGGCATGTTACATTTCGGCATCCCTGGAAAACTCGTCCATCTATGCAGGATGACGATGGAGACATCTCGCTGCTCCGTCAAAGTGGGAAAGATCACCACGGAATCCTTTGATGTCGAAAAAGGTTTAAGACAAGGCGACGCGCTATCATGTAACTTCTTTAACATCATTCTTGAAGCAATTGTACGGAACTCGCAAGCCAGCATCAGAGGTAAAATTTTTCAAAAGTCTGTTCAACTACTTGCATATGCAGATGATATTGACATTACTGGAAGAACTCAGCGAGATGTCAATGGCGCGTTTGTAAGCATTGAAACGAAGGCGGCGAAGATGGGTCTGGCTATTAATGAGGACAAAACGAAGTATATGCCGTCATCGAAAAAGGACTCTCAATAACGGCGACAAACCCGGACAAACCGTCACGATTGACAGATATAACTTTGACTTTGTCTACCTAGGCTCTGGAATTACCTCGCAAAACGACGTAGAAATCAAACGAAGAATCACTCTTGCCAATCGCTGTTTCTTCGGGCTAAGAAGAAAGGCATCTAAGATGTAAAGCCCTCTCTCGCAGAACCAAGGAGATATTGTACAAGACCTTAATCATCCCGGTGCATGGACCTTATCGAAAGCTGATGAAAACCTCTTGGCACGCTTTGAGAGAAAGATTCTTCGAGTGATTTTCGGTCCAGTTTGTATCGACGGAGTGTGGAGGAGGAGATTCAACGACGAACTTTACGGGCTATATATAGCGACGTTGACCTAGTCAAAAAGCTCAAAATACAGCGACTGAGTTATGGCTGGGTCACGTGGAGCGTATGGACAACAACGCACCAGCCGGACTAGTCTTTGAGTCCACCCATGAGGGACAACGAAGCAGAGAAAGACCCCACCCCAGGTGGCGCGCACAATTGGAGAGCGACCTCAACCAACTTGGTGTGCGTAACTGGAGGCAGCTGGCTAGGGACCGAGCTGGCTGGCTTGTTGGTTGAGGCCGTGGTCTACCCCGGACTGTGAGCACCATCTAAAGTAAAGTAAGCCACAGCGCTACATACGAAATGTGTACCAGACGTGTACACTATCTGGTGACGTCAGAGCTACATACGTATGTGGCGTGCTACATGCCATGTAAGCACCAATGGCTCTATTCATACCACACTCAAATACGTCTTGCATCTTGACGACATCGACCATCTGCTGCTATGATATGCAAAATACTCGACCAAATTTTTCGTTTCCACAGCGTGCTAAAGAGGGAAATGATTTTTCATCTAAAATGAGTCTAAAATATGACTTCAAATGACTCTATTTTTGCTGTTAAATAATTTATTTAAAACAAATCCCAGATGACGAAGTACCTTTGGATTCCGGAACCGGAAATATCCAACGCTTTGAGTTTCCTTACTGTTTCTACACTAACACAATGCCAGTTCGCCTCTCTCTCACTCTCTATCGAGTGCTTTTTCTCAAAAGCTTTTCAAATTGAATATTAACTTTCCCACCCCCTCAACAGCATAGCAGACAACTTTTCATGCAACAGTATCTCACAAGAGCTATAATTCAAAACAGAAGAAAAACCCCCTCAGACCAAAGCGAAACTTCCTAGCTATTATAGGTAAGGTATCAACAGGAAGTTTTTATCACTGCCGACTGCCGCCGTCGAACACTGATACGGATACCAAGCATAATGGTATCTACTACGTGTCTCCTTATAGATATTGGCTCGATGGGGACTACCAAATTGTTTGCCGCCGCCAAAGAACACAGTATCTCCTGCAAATTCACCGAGCTAAGTGCTGCGTTGTTACTCGCGTAAACACTACGGAAAAGTTACAAATATCTTCAAGATAGGTAGTACCTACTCTATCGATAAAGAAACCTAGACCCACTTGTTGGCATACTCGTACTTATACTATCGTGCTTATACTAAACTAATACCGTACCGGACAATTGTCGTAGTCGTATTTGTTTTGTTTAGTGTAATCACAGAAGGGTGCTAATTAATTTGAGTTGATCCATCCATTCATCCATCTATCGTGTGTCGTGTGGTGTAGTTGATGTCTCTGTCATCGGGAAATAAGGAACTAACGTGCGGTAAACATTTGCGCTAGTGTTGCGTAAATTAAACAGAATTTTGTATTATTCCATGTAATGGACAAAAAATTACACCGAGTGAGTTAATTTTTTTTTTCGAAAATCCATTTCCAATAAATAGTAATATAGTCGGTGCCACTACTACCAATAAACTTTCGTGGTCAATAAATTTTTCTCATTTGATTATTTGCCTTTTATTCCGCTCGTCGCGGTCGTTTTATACTATTCCAAGGAATGATATAAAAAAAATAGTCTTAGCCATCTGCGAGCCGTTTCAAGTGTCGTGTCGTGTTCGTGTACAGCCGTTCGTTCTCTCGGCCCTGTTCCTGATGATACATTAATATGTGTGCTCCATCCGTATGGCGGTCGTTAAAAAAAAAAACGGTCCATATAAACGTTTTCCATTTTTATTCAAATATTTAGTTTATTTATTGGTTCTGTTCGGGTAAATATTGTGATTATTCTTCCTGATCGACAGGTGCAGCTGTTGTATGTCTCAATCGCGGTGCGTTATCATCCATAATCAATGTGTGTAGGTAATTGATGAGAAATTAAGTGCGTATTACCTACAAACAACTTGTAAAACATCAAAACCAAAAATATACTCATATTGAAGGCTAAAACAAAAGGAATTTCTGATAAATTAAGGTTGTTTTATGATAATGTGTACGTGAATTTCAATTTCGATTGTGTCCCTCCCCCTGTTTCTTTTTTTTTTATCGTTAAATTGTTAAGGTTTCTCATACCGATTGGTTTCAAGAAAAGTGCTTTATTGTTGTTGTGTTTTTTTGTTTCCTTTTATTCTTAGCCTGCTATAAAAAAAAAATAAAGTTGATAAGATAAATAATACCTACGACGAAGGCGACAGTTTTTACACAGGGTGAAATTAAATTTCTTAAAAAAAAAAAAACAGTCATACATGTCTGAGTATTATCAGTCATCAAATTTTAATTGTATATAAATATTAACAATCGGGCGGTCTTCTATATGTGTATATAAAGGTGAAGACGGTTTCTATTCTGGCGATGGACTATATCGATACATCTAACGATAGAGGCAGCAATATTTAACCAAAACAACGAAAACAAATGACAGGTGAGTGTTATTTATTGTGTTTGCCTGTATGGGGTTGGGGAATAGGGGCTTGGGGGGAAATTAGGCAGGGCAGCTATTCCATAAGAAATCGGGGGTTTATTTGTGAATTCGCCGTCCGACATCAGTTCAGTTTACTGAGTGCAAACCTATAAGTTATGAGTACCTATATTGAGTTTGAACATTGAACTTTAAACGCAAATGAAATCGTATATAGTAGCTACGCTAAGATATTCCACAATTTTGATTAGAGGGTAGTGCAATTTGACGGTTATCTAAATTGTAAAACACAACACAATAACAATGGCTTACAATAAGTGAGCGAATTTCTGGCATTGACCGCTAGTTGACTAACTAATAACAAGTAAAATGTCAGTCATGTGAGTTGGTACGTACACAACACATGGGTCTGATATTACTACTCGATCGAAATAGCCCATTTTCATAACCAACCTGACGACGATAAAAAAATACCTCCTTTTTTTCTTTTAAATACTTCTCCCGAGATGCTTGCAGATGTATGTTAGTTCTGCACTTAAATTGCTGCAAATTGTAGTCTTCTGGAAATATATCGATATCCCCAGGAAGCGAGTTCCAAAGTTTGCTTGTCCTGTAACAGAAGGAGTTTTGGAAAATTGATGTCCTCGCGGTTGCCAAGTGTACTGTACGGTCATGAGTAGCCTTGGATTTACCCTTAGGCCAACTATGCCCAGGCCTAGAGCATCACGACAGATGGGGCACCACGAAAACTGCAAAACAAACGCAACAATTGAAATTGAATTTACATGACGATCCTTCCAATTCTTACTATTCTTCATCACTTAAACCTTCTTGTCAACTATGAGGTTTAGCCAGACCTTTCCGAATTTTAATGGGAGTTTTCTTTAAAACATACTGCCAATAGCTTCTTGAAAAGATAGGGTCAACGAAAATATTTTCTGTGATTTGATAATTTTTTTTAATGTACTCGCTGGCTGGCCGAGTTTTCTCTAAGAAACAATGGCCACAGCTTCTTGAAATTGCATGATAGTAAACACGAATGTTCTGTGGTTTGGTAATCCATAGGTCATGTCGTTGGTAACACTGCAGATAGAAGAGCGAATGAAGAATCCGTGGGCTATAAAAATCGAGAGTTTTAAAAAGGAAATAAGTTCTCTTATATTTTCTGTTTTGTTACTTTTATTTTTATGCAAAATGTGTGCAGGTCTGGCCAGATCTTATGGTTGACGGGAAGGTATAAAAAGCTATATTTGACAGAAGGGTTAAAACAAAACTTCACCAAATTCTTCTAAATATTTGAATACAGATTAATGTCTTAGGCATTCATAATAATACCTATACATTTTTACATAGGTTGCTGTTCCTTGCTTGGAGTTATCGTTTGGTTTTTTTTATAAATAGACATAAACTATGCGACTATGCGCCTATGTGTGTAACATCTGCCGCAATGTGCTGGTTCTACCGCAATTTCTGAATATATATTTTAATATCTATCACTGTAACCCAAAAATGCTACAGTTCGCATTTCGGTCGCTTCGAATTCCCCGGAAGAAGATTGTGTTCGTCGGCGAGTTCATCTGAAAATCCCAAACGACACCTACCTCACATATATGTGCATATCGTGTGAAATGCTTGGCTTAGGTGCGTATGTCAATCTAGGAATCGTCAGGAAATAAAATAAGAAGAAAATGCGAACATCTATAGAAAGTTTATGTGAATTCGAAAACGGTTTGCAAATTTACGGGGATCCATTGGTGGTAAAGAAGAATATGTGAGATATTCGTCACTAATTTATACACTGCTGAACTCTTTGGCCCTTAGTAATAGAAATTCGTAAAGTCGCTCCTAAAGTCGAATTTTGTTAGGAGTAGCTCGGCTACTTTTAGGCTTTCGTAGTAATAAATCAGTTTTAACAAAACTCGAATTTAACGTAATCATTGTGACTCAAATATACCCATTTACGCTATTGTGAGCTAGAACAGCTGATTTTGGCAGAGCGACAAACTGCAAATTTGAATTTTCATTTCGAATGTGGTAAATTGATTAATAAATTCCACTTTCATTAATTTCTTTAACTATTACTATACATAAATTTAGAAACGTAAAAGGGAGTGTAATTGGACTATTGAGGAAATATGTAAACATCGTGAATTCAAAAACCAATAACACCTCAATGATAACAAAAAGAAAGAGATTCGTGGAAAATAATTGCCGAAGAAATTACTAGTATTGGTGTCAATTTGCCAATTCCGAAATTACATAGTGGATGAGGATGAAAACTTTAGCACGCTCCAATATATCTAGTTATCGAAAGGAAACGCATGCAACTAGTGGCGGAGTCGAGCTCGAGCCTAAGGAACCAAATTGCCTCGTGGGTCTAATGTCGTCGTCAATTAAATGCGTTATCCAACGTACGGATCCAACTAAAAGAGCCTCGGATATTGCCAAGCCTGTCATAATAGGGCGCCCTTTGGAGCCAGGCCTGGAGGGTGACAGTTTGCGAGCGTCTGGTGGTCGGCTTGTCACGCTCGGCAGTCGGCCGTGTTTAACCCGAAACGGCCAAGAGCTTCCTATCAATGGTCTCGCAAACCATTATGGGGGTCAGAGGGTGGATGCGCTATGCACCAATAGGGGCATAAGTGGACTTTCGACAGCTCGACAACGGCATCGACTTAGGATAGGCACGTGGAACATCTCTTCGCTCACGGGAAAAGACCTGGAGCTTGTTGGGGAGGCTGTCAAATATCGACTAGATATAGTTGGTGTTTCCTCAACAAAGCAAAGGGGTTCTGGAACTGTGGACCTTGCGGATGGGTGGAAACTCTTCATGTCGGGAGTAGCACCTTCAATGTCTGCTCAGGCGGGAGTGGGGATACTCACAAGTCCCAGGCTGGCAGGCAGAGTATTGGAGTGGATACCATTAGGAGGGAGAGTTGCGATCTTAAAGCTTAAGCTTGAAAGATCAACTCTGGCTCTAGTGCAGGTGTATGCACCGAATCTGGAGTCAGGGTACGCAGCTTTCTTAGATGAAGTTGATGCAGCCCTTGAAAAGGTTGCAGATATGGATTCTTATATCCTGATGGGTGATTTCAATGCTCACGTGGGTGCGGATTTCTTGACATGGGGCAGCGCGATTGGGAAACACGGTGACCCCGATCAGAACGCGAACGGAGAGAAGTTGTTGGACTTTTGTTGTTCAAATGGAATGTCCATTATGAACACTTTCTGTCCACACAAAGATATCCATAAATACACATGGTACCGTCGAAGTCTGCAGCAGAAATCGCTGATAGATTTCTTTGTGGTACCGTCGTGTATTAAAAGGATGGTTTGTGATGTTCGTGTGTTGAGAGGGGCTAAACTGTCAACTGATCACCACCTGGTGCTGTGCAAATTGTATCTCAATGATCAAATACCTATCCTGCCAAAGCGTAAACCAAGGATGGTTACGCGAATACGGTGGGAGGGGCTGCAGAACGATGAGATACGGGGGGAATTTGCACGGCAGGTATCTGCAAGGTTTGGATGCACTTGGGAGACTCACATTCTCGAAACCGGTACATTGAGGCGCGAAGAACTTGCAAATTGGCTGGTAAAGCAGCCAAAAAACAATCTTGGAAGGAGTTCCTGCAAGCAAGGCGTTCTGGCCGACCATCCGCCGTCTTAGAGGAAGGAAGTGGAACATTATCGAAGGAGTCAAATCCAAAGATGGTACACTTCTTTCTAATGAAATGAGATGGAGCGAGCACTTTTCTGAATTGCTCAATCCAATCCAGGGCATTGAGGATGACAGATCCATCGCCTTGAGCAGGGCGGAAAATAGTCCCACGGTAGAGGAAGTCACTTTTGCGATCAAATCGCTAAAAGCTGGCAAATCTGCCGGAGTGGATGAAATCCGGCCAGAAATGCTAAAGGCTTTAGGTGAAGATTGAGTTAAATGGCTCTCTCACATTGGCAAATTGGGGTGATTGTGCCCCTTGTCAAGAAATGAGATAAAAGGGATTGATTCAATTACAGGGGTAAGTCCTTAGGTGCTGGAAACGCGTTGCAGAGCTGTGGTCGAGGCACGATTAGAAGATGAGCAGTGCGGCTTTCGTCCCGGCAGAAGCACAACCGACCAGTTATTCACTCTCAGAATGGTACTTGAGAAGGCTTGGGACGGGAGTATGCTACACCTGTTTACGCCTGCTTCGTAGATTTGGAGAAAGCATACGACCGAGTCCCTCGAGGGAAACTCTTGAGTGTATTACAGGATTATGGAATTGATGGTTCTCTCTTGAGAGCCATTCAATCTCTTTACACAAACTGTAAAAGCTGTGTTCGGGTGAACGGCGTTAAATCAATACCTTTCACCGTGGGCGTTGGACTTCGCCAGGGGCGCGTCTTGTCCCCTCTCCTTTACATTACTTATATGGACTGGATGTTACAGCGCAGTCTTGGCGAAGAACGTTTCGAATTGGGAGATCTGAGGATAAGTCATTTGCTCTTCGCTGATGACTTGGTCATCCTTGGGTCCTCTTCCTCTCAGACTGAACTTCAGCGCGCACTCGATCGGTTTGTAGCCGTTTGTGTTGAAGCTGAGATGAGGGTAAATGTGAACAAATCTGAAGTGATGGTCGTCTCCAGAACGCCTGCACTCTGCATGTTAGTGGATTCCCATTGAAACAGGTGGAGAAGTTTAAGTATCTCGGGGTCTTATTCACGAGTGATGAAAGGAGCAATGCCGAGTTTTACTGTAGGATTGGTCAGGTTGGATCGATTTTGAGACAGCTTGGTCATTCTGTTATCATGAGGACTGAACTTGGTGTCAAAGCTAAGTTGTCAGTCTTTAATTCGGTGTTTGTTCCAACTCTTACCTATGGTCATGAGGTTTGGGTAATGACCGAAAGAATAAGATCGCGGATACAAGCTTCCGAAATGAGATTTCTCCGTAGTATTGCTGGTGTGACCCGTAGAGATCGCATCAGAAATACCAGAATACGTGAGGAACTCAATGTCGAGCAGCTACTTCTCCGGACGGAGCGATCCATGCTTCGGTGGTTTGGTCATGTTAAACGCATGTCCCCGTCCAGGATTCCACGACGTGCTATGGAATCCCTACCATCGGGCAGGCGTCCTCTAGGTAGACCTTGGATGAGATGGTTAGATCAATTTCATAATCTCTCCTCTACCCGTATGGGGATTACCCTTAATGATTTGGAGTCGATGGCGGAGGATCGAGAGCAATGGAGGGTCCATTTGAGCAACCTGCCCCCGCGATCCACTTAATGGAGGGTATCATGATAACACTTTTACTTGTTACTTTTCCATTTAGTTAAATTTACACATTCAAAAGAAGCGAATAATCTTCTATTAAAGACAACATCATTTTCATTTATCAAATAAGAGTCAAAAAGTTGACACTTGTTTTTTAGTAGTTTATGGAATTCCCATAAATATTTATTCATTTTATATATTTATTTTCAATTTCAACAGAATAAAAATAATCCTTTGTAAATTGTCATTCATAATTAAAATGTTTTCATTTGTGTTTTTCTGTGGCACTTTCATTACGCTGTCGAAATGAAATCTCCGGGAACCGCCGGAAAATTTAATTTTGCTTATCAGGCTTAATGCACCAAATAAATGGGTTTTAACATCAATAGAGTGATGCCTTTCTGTGGGATGGGGATCCTATTATGAGCACTCAAACTCGCCGTCTGGTCCATTGCTCTATCTATATCAAAGAGAAACCCCCTCAATATCTATAGTCAGTGCGTTATCAGACCAACATCGATTTTGTTTCCAACGCATACGTAGCTTTAGGCATAATTACCTATCTTCGGTTACTATTTGTATTTCAAGAGTTAAAATGTTTTAATGAAAATATTTTGTTTTCCCAATTTTGGTCTGAATTTCAGTGTTACATTCTCTGGCTCGTTGATTTATCTTCTTTGGGGAATGGAGTTAATATGCGGTAACATTGCTGGAGTAAACCAACTGCTTTGGTATCGATATTGGTTCATTATAAGATAAAGGGATCTAAGCTATGGAATCTCTATCTACTCGGTATTTATGAAGGATCAATTATGTACCAGCACAGATTCCAGAGGAATGATGTTGGATGTTTCATGTTTGAAAGCGATTACAATTTGCTATTAGCAAGGCTTTACGTTGGAAAAATTGCAATATCCTTCGTTTCCACATAAGTACCTAACCTATACTTACGTATTGTTTTGCACTCCGATTTTAGAACTTATAATCGTAGATATGAGCTTTGGCCCAAAATTTATATACGGATTTCGATAGCGAAATGTTTAAAAAATGTTCATTGCAGAAAAGTCCTACATTGTTCTCATTGGATGTGCCTTCTAGCAACAACAACTGAATGCACATCCAAACTGTTTGTTTGGTATATTCCCTTGTAATCAACAAGAGGATTGTAAGAGGATTGCAGTTTTCAAGTATGCTCTTGCCATGCAATTGATTTTGTATTATTATTCTGAGTTGCGTTGGTTGGTATCTACTCTGTTGGTCCTTTAATTTGCATTTGGGATTATGCTTTATGCCTTTTGAGATTCTGTGCCTTCATTCATTATTCCTTTTTTATAGCATTCCCAAAAAGTAAACGAGTATCTACTGTTTATTGCCGAGTTTGCCAAAGATAGGACAAAAAATGAAAATTCCATCAGACTAGCTAACTTTGAGCTTCTGAAACTTTGTCATTTTGTTCGCAGCAATGGAATTTGTGTATATATTACACAGTAGAAAAATGTGTAACTTCAGAGCTATCAAAATGGAAACAAATCAATGGCGAAAAGATTCGGTTGTTCTACGAAGCACGTTTTCGGGGACATACAAGTTTTTAAGAAGACCGGAATCTGGAAGTTTTGAGAAACTTAAAAGATAGGAGATTGGACGCAAAACTATTCCAAAGAAAGATTTGCCGGACAAGTAGAGCCAATCGATTTTTGATGTCTACAAAAATTAAGGAGATTGTTGCACCTAAACTGCATCAAGAACTCAAGGCGCTCTGCCCTAGAGCAACATCCTCGTATAGATGCATACCTATTCCACAAATATTAATATTATATAAATCCTAGCTGTACATATCAATGTTACACATTTTAAAAACTTTGGCTTCCAATTCCAAGACTGCCGAAGAAGCTGTATCTGCCCGGCTTTGCCCGTGCACAGCTATTGTATAGTAATGTTCTTTCGTAAAATGCGAGAAATGAGAATAAATCGATTTACTGGAATTTTCTTTCTGTCTAAGCCTGAAATACAGCAATACGAACAAAACATAAAAAGAATAATGAAAATCGGCCCAGCGGTTATCGAGATAAAACGTCATCGAGTTTCCACCCCATAGAAGATGTTTTTTGTATAGGAGGTATCAGGTAGGTATACGATTTGCAATGTTTTTTTTTGTATGGTCGGTGCCACGCCCCTTTGTCCGATTTTGATTAAACTTCACAGGACAAATCCAGGGTCAATAACTAAGATTATCTGAAAGTTTGAGCTCAATCGATTTGGTGGTTTTCGAGATATACGATTTTGAATGTTTTTTTTTTGTATGGGCGGCGCCACGCCTTTTTGTCCGATTTTGACCAAACTTCACAGGACAAATCCAGGGTCAATAAGTAAGATTATCTGTAAGTTTGAGCTCAATCGATTTGGTGGTTTTCGAGATATACGACTTTGAATGTTTTTTTTGTATGGGCGGCGCCACGCCTCTCTGTCCGATTTTGACCAAACTTCACAGGACAAATCCAGGGTCAATAACTAAGATTATCTGAAAGTTTGAGCTTAATCGATTTAGTGGTTTTCGAGATATACGACTTTGAATGTTTTTTTTCGTATGGGCGGCGCCACGCCTTTTTGTCCAATTTTGACCAAATTTTTCGCAGAATAACTCCAGGGCCAATAAGTAAGATTATCTGTAAGTTTGAGCTCATTCGAGTTGGTGGTTTTCGAGATATACGACTTTGAATGTTTTTTTTTTTGTATGGGTGGTAGGTACACCACGCCCCTTTGTTTAACAAAGTTAGTCAAATCGGTCCAGCCGTTCTCGAGTTTTATCGAGACTAACGAACAGCAATTCATTTTTATATATATAGAAGATAGAAGAAGAAGAAGATTGTTCATTTTTATAAGTTTTATGCCCAGTTGCACAGTGACCACTTAAGTATCCTTTTTCCCTCAAATTCCATTCAAGATTTCTGTTTCACAGCGTCATATTTGACTATAAAACTTAAGTAACCAATATCGGACACTTAGGTGTTACACAAGACAGGTGGCAAGCTATTCATCTGTCAACGATTTGACAAGTTCATTTGCTTTTTTTTCGCTTTACGAGTTCAATTAAACAAAATAATTCTTGTTTTTTTCTAAAGTTAGGCGTTTTTTGTCATTACCATTAACAACCCAATTGAAAAATCGAATAAATTATTAAATATGTATCGCAAAACAGAAGTTTTTCTAAGTGCTGCCAAGTTTTTTGTACCATTTGAGGTGAGTATTGTGAATCGACAGTGAAACGCAAAATATGCACGAATGACAGTTATCTGTTCGTCTTTACTCAAACTTATGTTACACTGAACTCTGCACTGTGCAACTGGACATTAGAAAGTGGAATTTTAAAGTTTCTGTTATTCTGTGGCAAACTCAAAAATGAGTTAAAAATGTTTTTGAATTATTTTTTTTTTAAATATCTAATAGATTTAATTAGTTAAAAAAATGCTAAAGGTCACATCATATATAGATGTTACTTATTTTTTCAATCTACTACAATAAAAAATAGGAAAAAGGTAATTGCGTTTTCCATAACTACGAAAATTGGTGCTCCGCGAGAAATTTCTCTCCAGAAAAGTGCTCCGCGACCAAAAAAGATTGGGAACCGCTGATTTATTGGATTGGGGAAAAATTAGAATTTTACTTACGACCGTCCTAGAGAATAACTGTCCTGAAAAAGCAACAAAATTCGATTCGATTCGAAATAGCAACAGAATGGAATATTACCCACAATAAAAATTTGTATTCTCAGAAAGTTATGTTGTGGTTGGGCAGTGACATTTCCCGCGTTCCCTTGACCACTAAAAAAAACATAAAATTGTTCTACATGAAAATATTTATGATTTAAGTCTTAAGTAAGGCGCGCACTGCAGTGTGCAGTGGTGTGCGGCAGTGGCGTGGTGACCAAGTTGGATGTCGCATCGCTATCGCTACAGCCTATATAAGCAAATGTAGACTCGTGCATCAAAGGGGAGTGGAGGCATTTTTCAGGTTGCGTGATTCCAGTCTGATGCCACTTGTCTCGAACAAGTAGAGTGGCAAGCGGGTGGTGACAAAGTGGATTTATAGAGGCATTATCCTTTTTATAATGATATCATATTGTAGAGGCTGGTGACGACGTAGACTGCGTCATTCAACATTTTAATTAATAACTTATGAAACAGTGCCACCATAACGTTGTTTGCCACTTCAGTGCGCTTTAAATCCCTTTAATGCCACTAAGTTCCTCTGACAATGTGGCCACTTAGTCACCACGCCACTGCCACCCACTTTCTCACCACTTCAGCGCGTCTCCACTTTTGTTTATTTTTCTAAATTTAAGGCCTCGACCCATAGAATCCGTCGCATCCTTTGCGTCGACGAATTGACGTATTCGATGGAACGAACAGTCCCATAGAATCCGTCGCATAAATTGACAGCCGATGACATATGAGAGAGAGTTTCTCTCATTATCTTATATTTCAACCAATGAAAATGCTTCCTCTCACGCTTTGCCAACACTGTCAACGGATGCGACGGACAGAAAAGTAGAAAGTAAGGCCCCGACCCATAGAATCCGTCGCAACCGTTGCGTCGACGGATTGGCGTATTCGACGGAGCGAACAGTCCCATAGAATTCGTCGCATACATTGACAGCCGATGACATATGAGAGAGAGTTTCTCTCATTATCTTATATTTCAACCAATGAAAATGCTTCCTCTCACGCTTTGCCAACACTGTCAACGGATGCGACGGACAGAATAGTAGAAAGTAAATCTAGTTTATCCGTCGCATCCGGCACGTACGTTGCTCCTGGGTCACCTTTCATAAGCTGCTGTGTATTCTATCAACCTGTCAGTCGAATACGTTGCCGCAACGGATGCGACGGATTCTATGGGTCGGGGCCTACTTTTAATCAAATTTACATTCAGCTAATTTTCTCCACCCATTTTGTAAATCTAACGGGGAATTTAGCGCTAGATTGAAAAATTTCCAATTAGAAATGGATATTTCGTAATAAGTAATAAAAAAAAATAAAAAATAAATTGTCTGATAGAACTTGTAATGAACAGCAAAGTAAACCGCTCTTAAGCTTATCAGGCTTATAGTCTTAAATCTGGTATATCCGGAGGTATTCACCAACTTATTATAAAAACTCTGTCTCAGAATATCTGTCATCATCAATTGCAATTTTGATATGTCAAATGGATGACATTTCCTTCAAGCAGATGTGATTCTTCCCATTATATTCGCCTTGCAATATTTACAAACACAATTTTTTAAATCGGCCCCAAGAAGGCTTGCAAAACACTAAAGCTAAGTAGGTACACCCGATTGTCAGTTCATATACAATATTGTCAGATCTGTCAGTGAAAAATATGTCCCAAATGTCTTATACAACCGTCTGGTTGGATTCCGAATTTTATGTATTGGAGTGCAAAGGATAAATGGTTTAAGCATGTGTGATAAATTCGTTAAAAAAATATTATTTATTTGTACGCCATTTGTCCAATGTCCTATGTCTAGAAATTAATTCCTTGGAAATCTTTTCATTACAACAAAAGTGAACTCATTTGGACATTAATCTACCTTTGCTCCTGCCTTGGGGTATTATACAACATTTATCATTTTAATTGCTCGCAGAGATATCCTTGGGACTATGTCCCATTGTGATGTGCCAATTCAAAATCAATAAATGACTGCAATTTCATTTGCTAATTATACTGGTCATGAAGTAAACATGAATACACAGTCAGCGAGGCATTCACACTTGTTAATCATTGTTTGGAACACGGACGACCATAATATTATTGACAAGCACATTTCATTCATTACGATTCATTGCTCTTTCTGAATGCTTGAGTGAATTTCTCAATATTGTTTTCAGTTTATTCTATTCAAATTAGAATTATTTGGTTTGAAATAGCATTTCAATTGCGCCCCAAGATCCTTGTAAAAATATATTAGTTGTGAACTTGATTTGAAATATATTATAATAAAACCACTTTTGTGAAGTGGACTTAATTTCCATGTAAGGTGGGAACTAAGTCCACTTTCTTATGGGAACTTAGTACATATTCAACAGTTTAATACGTATCAGGGGGACAGCAACCCCCCCTGATTGGGTTTACTATCAGATTTGAATTGTATGCGAACTTGGGTATACTGAAAGGGAAATAAAACCACTCAGAGTTTTTGGAACTTATTTCCTACCTTACATGGGAACTATGTGAGTCCACTTCACGAAAGTGGTTTTATTTCCCACTAAGGAACTTATTTCCCTGCACCGTCATGTCCACTTGTCAAGTACATATTTAAGTGAAGAAAAGTGTTTATGTGAACGGACTGTCAAAACTTGCGAATATTCGTTCGTTCGTAGGTATTGGTCGCTCTCATGTGAATGGTCCTTAATACCTCTGGTCTTCATAAAATTCTGTTTGTAACTAACGTCTCCGAAAAGTCAGCATATAACTGATAAAGAGATGACAATTCCAAATTGGCAAATAATTGACACAAGTGGAAATGAACTGTCAGGGGTACCGTTCAATCTCATAAACGAGAGCTATCAAATTTCTTCAATCAACTGACACTCAATAGAATTACAACTACATAGCTAGAGCTACCTATTTTTTTTTTTAATTTTTAGCTCCTTCTTTTATTGGAATTGGAGCTTGTTTAATAATTAATAATTACTACGTAACGTAGCTATCTCTTTCTTGGAGGGATTATAAAACACTCGCAACCGGGTAACCGCATACATCCATTAAGCTTGCTTCTTCCAAACGGATTCTTAGATAATTTACTTTTGAAATAATAAACGGACTTTGGATGACACTGCGATTATATTGATTATTATTTTAACGTGGACAAACTCAATCTTAAAATTCCCCTACTTATATGATGTAATAATTGCAAAGGGTATTTGCTTATTCTGAATTATGATAATTGATAAAATATCGATAATGTCTGGAGCATGTTAAAGTATTAAACTTTATTTCCTCAGACGTGTTCCCACGAGTTGTATATGCATTGTCTATTTTCTGTTCAATTTAAATTTTCAGTACAGCCAGCGATGCCACTTGTGAAAAAATTTCTGGATTATATTTACCTAAAAAGTGGAGTAGATGGGAAAAAACGGGAGTAGATTTCCAAAAAGCATAAATATACATTGTACATACCTTTTTCAATGTAGACCGCCGAAATTTTTGCATTTTGCAAATATGAAGGGGCATGACTCGGGGCAAAGTTCCCAAACTATTCTATCCTATAACTGAAACCAATATTTCATACATGGTTAGGTTAGGTTAGGTTGAAATGACTGCGGAGCTGCTTATGAAGCATAGAAGATTACGAATGTCTAGGTTTGTTAGATCGTTTAGATCATTGTAATAGAAAGCGTTTCCGTTCTCGGGAGAGAGCCGGACAAGTTCATAGAAAGTGATAATAATCATCATCCTCAAAAAACTTCTACAAAAATCGTTTCAGAATACGTCATTCCTTGTTTCATGCTTGCCCATAAGGCAGTGTCCCGTAATGACACATAATTGTGGCGCTGATATGCCTTCTGTCAAGAGAGATCAATATTTCATACATACCTCCTTTAGCAGTCGTAGTTAGGAAATTTATTGTTTAAATTGATTTAACATTGGGAGCCTAAAATATAAAATCTATTTTATATTGGATCTACCAATGTTTAGAATTTTATCTACGCTTTATCTGATAATTATGTTTTCTATACAGTCATACATAGTTCTACCTTGGGTTAACAGTTTTCCAGAATAAATTCCAATACAATAAAGTGGTTACATACTACTTACTTGTTTGTCATTAATGGCAAAAAAAAAAAAAAATTAGAAAACTGTGAAATATTTTTTATTAAACAAAATAAAGAAGTGGATTATAAATTTAAAATTCGAGTAGATAATGGGAAATTAGAAATAAGTGAAGTAGGGAGTAGATTTCTGAAATTTGTGGAAAAGGGAAGTACATAGATCTACTCCAGTTGGAGTAAAGTGTCATCGCTGGTACAGACCTTATGGGAAGCTCTTTTTTCTACCAATGGTGCCTGTAGATACTCTCACGGCACTCAATTACAAGAACCAGAGGTAAGAGAGACTGAGATACCCATCTTCGACCTATTTACAGTTATTTGCCTACAAGCTGAAATTTTACGCTCTCAATAATTTTAGGTGCGCTAGTATTGTTCCATAGAAATTCGTATTGACAAATGTCATGTAACGTCAAAGCTCCTCTCGCACTAACACATTCGCACCTAATATTATTGTGGGCAAAGTTTCTGGCAGCGTTCATACATTTTATCCGTTAAATTTGAAAATAGTTCGTTACGGCTACATTTTAGGTGAATAGTAATTTATTTTAAAAATAATTGTATATTTATTTGAAATAATCAACAAAAACAAACAATGCTAAAGGGTTATGGAGAAACAAAAGCATTTTGAGCAAATCTTTTATTAGAAATACTTAAAAATAACTAATCGAAAAGATTAAAAAACTAATCATATTAGTCGTAATACGTTTTAAATATGTCGAACAGCTCATGTTAATAGTTTAATCAAAATTCTGAGTTGTAAATAGGATGAAAAGATTAATATTGGATATAATGTGGAACATAATTCAAAATCAGCAAATTAGTGATAGTTTATTTGTTTGTTTTTTACATTTTCAAATGTTTATAAAATTGCAACTGGTGACATAAACAAATTTTTCGAAAAAACATAGATATTTTCAGATTTTGGGACTAATATTTCAATAATTTACTGTTTTTTTATAATTGTGGGAGGAAAATACTAATGAAAATGTACTGATATAATTTACTTATTCACCACACTTCGTGTTGAAATTTGCCACAATAATGCTGTATTTTTGAACTCTTGCCGCAACAACCAAGGCTAACAGCTGGGCTTATAACATGTCAAATGTCAAGTATGTCGTTAAAATTGTAAATTTGCAAGTTATTATTGTCATTGTTTTAGGAACCACACGGCAATGGTCCTTTTTTTGTTGAAATGAATTTGTACATTTCAAGTGATGATAATCTTCATCTGGCCGTGCAACATTCGGAAAAGACAACATGCATGCGGATCTAAAAGTTGCCAATATTCTGTTGGGCTCTGGCAAGGGTGGCGGCGCCCAATTCTATCTGATCGACTTTGGGCTGTTCAGTCACTACACACAGAAAGAATTCAAGCCAGATCCCAAGAAGATGCATAGTGGCACAATCGTGGCTTCGTGTGGCTACAATGCGCGGCGACTTTGAAATTCTCGGCTACAACTTCACTGACTGGGCAGGCGTCATGTTGCCTTGGGAAAAAGAGAAACTCAACGGTTCAATTGAAAGTACAGAAAGCAGAGGAAGAATTTATAGACGATATCAGCGGAAGTTTAAAGAAACTCTACGTCAAAGGAGTGCCAATTAGGTTTTCATAGAGAACATATGATAACATTCCAATTTCATACCTCATTTGTGCTTTCTATTTCAGATCCAATCCAATTAAATTTCCCTGGTTAAACACAAAGTCCCCCAAAAGTAGCTCACCAAAAAAACTGAAATCATCACCCCGAATTTTTATAGTTGATTGTTCATGTTAAGAATCAAGGCAAAAAATAAATTTACATTTGCAATTGTTGCTACATATTAAAAATAATTCAGTGACTTCAAATCCTGGGTCATATATTTGTGTTGCGAACCACTGACAAACATCCGAGAGTATAACTGTCCTGAGAAGCTTTTATATTCAACAGTTCGGATTTGGAATGAAATTGTAGGTCCCTGCCATTAATCCAGAATCTAGGGAATGATGTCCTTTAATTTTGTCGGCGAATACCTACCCGGATTCTGCTTGATACAACCTTGGCTGCAACTGTAACATCAAACATAACCATAAGGCTAGACTGTCAGTGCTAAAAATGCCTTTTTTTCTTAAATCATTTTATTTAAAATAAATCAACTTATTTACTAGACTTTCTTTTACTTCCACCGCCACTACTACTGCTTCGTTGATATACTTTTAGAAGGCCCATTAACAAATCCGTTTCAACACTTCTTTCATGTATCTCGTTGAGAATGATATGCGTTAGTCCATAGAGCAGAGGATCTGATTTCATACGCGCGCCGCAACAATGTGTCCGTTACAATACAATATTGCCGAAGGCTCACTCTGTGAAAGACGAACGAGTTTTGTACCATACACTTTTCTTGGAATGTTATTTTCTAACCCTTGTAATCTTATTTGATATCCCACCGACTTGCCCAGCTTTTCATTTCTCTTGTACGGTGCGGTATTTGTCCAATAATTTGATCGCCTACGAAAGTGTGCGTTCTGATAATGAGATAGTTGGCCCCTAACAAAATAAATTGTAGAATAAATTTGGTTAATTTTTTAAGTTTACAAAAATATTTACATCGACTTGTTTTTGAACAGAGCTGTTTTTGCGTAGGTATATTTCTATAAAATAAACCGATTCCACGGCCTTTAAGTCCTGGCGGATGATGGAGACGGCCTCTGTTTGGATGCATGTCCAATAAAAGTAAGTAGTTTAAGCCTAAGAAAATATAAATGAAGTAGTGACATTACATTGGTAAAGTAAAGACTATACTCACTTCGTCCTGGAATATAAGTAATAGAGCAACCGTTCATCTTCTTTGGCAAGGTATTTGTCAAGATGTTGCACAAATTCGGGCATCTCTTCCATCTCTTGCATCTTACGTTAACAGTTAACTCGACTTGATATAGGTGCTTTGTGCTGATTTAAAATGAATCGTCAAAGAGTCAAAGAAGCTTGAATAGATTTACGAATCACACAGAATTTGGATCCAGTAGTGCTCGATCTACGGCATCATCAGTTCGTTCTTTCGACAGTACGTTTCTGTACCAAGCAATTGAGAACGATATGGGTACGAAAAATATCCAGTTTCATGTCTCAAAGCTACACAATAATGAATTAGCATAGAATATTTGCAATTATTTGGCATGATGTGCCAATGACGAGCCGGGCGATACAAAACCGAGGCAAACTGCACTTGCCTTTGGACATATTCCAAAACGATAAGCGAACACTGTGAGAGATTATCAAGAGCATGTTTTTATTTACTAATTTTAGCTCTTGAAACATGCTAAAACTTCCTTTTTGCACTTTTCCACAGCAAATCACAATTTGTTTCACAATTTGTTTTGCAAATTTTGACATTTATGACAACCGACTTCTGTCAAACTAAATTCACCATATTTTTTTTGTTAATTTTTTTTTGTTCAATTTTACACGAATAGGAATTGACGTACACGGATAGGAAAACAAAATGGCGGATTCCTGGCAAAAATTGAGGGGACCAGCGGCAAGAGGATTGCGAGATGGGTATCTCAGTCTCCCTTACCTCTGACAAGAACTACCACTGAAATAAACACCAAGCCACTGACTTACCAAGGAATTGTTGCTGCACCATCCATAACCAACCTGTTTATGAAGGAATTTTCCTCAAAGGCGCATACACCCCACCATGACCAGTCTCACAAACCAGTAAGAATAGATCGCCGACTTCCCGTACACGGTACCTACCCGATTCCCCCCGAAAAAAATTACCCTGTCTATGAATACGTGTAAATGTCAAAATTAATGGCGGCAATGATTTTCCATGCTATACCATGGGCCTAGGATTTTTCAAAATATGCGTGCGTTAATAGCGCTCCTTTGATTTTGTACAGCACCAATACATGAAAAATCCTGGGCCCGCCGGCAGCTTGTAGGCAAAGTCCGTTATGTGGGAGGAGTCGACGGTCTATTCTCACTGGTTTGTGCTGCTGGTGCTGGCAGAATGAGCATGACGATGAGGGTGATCTTCTCGTGTGCGGTTGCTATTTTATAACAGAAAATAAACATGTGTTGTGTTGGTGTGTGTTTTAAAGCACCTCAGAAGAGTGTTACCATATTCATTTGCAAAAATATCATTACGGTTTTTTTTTATAGATTTTATCAAAGAACTTTCGGGTTTTGTTGCTTTTTAAAGCTTTTGAGAGCGAATAAATGAATTTGATTATGTGGGATGTTGCCACATTCGGTTTTTACTCCTTCAATTTGTTTGTATTTCTGAAGGATCTGTTTAAATGCAGTTAAACCATTTTTCCGATTTTGTCTTTTCAGTCTCCCCTAAAAAACAAAAGAAAAACACCTTGGTTGGTTTCTGACATGCTGAGCAGTTTTTAACTACGCTTGGGCACTTTTGAACTGTAGTATTTTGTAATTGCTTTTGGCAGCTAATAAGCTACTACAAGATTTGTAATTTTTTTTAATAAAATATAGATAGCTATTAACTTTATTTTGTCAATAAAAAAAAAAACAAAAAACGACTTAAGAGAAGCAAACTAAAATTCACAAATTACAAAATATTTTACAAATGACTAAAGAAACTTTATAAAAACAAAAATGAGTTAGCTGTTCAGGAATTTCGGTGTTCTCGATGTTCCAGGTGGTGATAGCTTCTTTAGGCCCTTATTGTGATTGTCGATCAGAGATCGTCGCGCCAATAATCGATTGCGTCGATTGATTTTAGCTATTCGTACGCACAACAATTTTTCACTTCCAAGAGGAAGCATCGACCAGACATTTGTAATCGACTACAAGCGACTGTCAAATCGACAAATATCAATCGCAATCGACCATTACAGTTACTGATCGATCGACAGTTGTCGATCAACGATCAACTATCGACACTCACAATAGGGGCCTTAGCCTTTTTTTCAATGCCACTTAGAGACCGCACTTGTTCAAACGTGCCCCAATCGACTTAAAAATGTGCTTACATACATAGGTGGCGCAACAGGCGGGTAGACACCCTAGGCCTAGATTTTCGCAACCATTGGTTTTGTGTGAGTTTTTATTTTTGGGACGAATGGAAGGCGGACCTACAATTTTCTGCCGAGTCCGAACGGCTGAATTGAGAAGCTTTTACAAGACAGTTATACTCTCGTTTGTCAGACGTTCGCGAGACAATGTGCTTAAATAATTATATTTTTATACCCTCCACAGGAAGGTATATTCACTTTGCCATTACGTTTGTAACGCCAAGAAGGATTCACCGGAGACCCTATAAAGTATATATATTCTGAATCAGGATCACATTCTGTCGATTTAGCCATGTCCGTCTGTCTGTCTGTCTGTCTGTCTGTCCGTCTGTCTGTCTGTCTGTTGAAAGCACGATAGCGTCCAAACGAATTGACCTGGGCGATTGAAATTTGGTGAGAGGACTTCTTTTTACCGTCGTCAGGTTGGTATTGAAAATGGGCTATGTCGGTCAAGTAGTTCTGGTACCTCCCATACAAAACCATTAGTAGACCCATG
Source organism: Cheilosia soror (assembly GCA_949372485.1). Classification (NCBI taxonomy): domain Eukaryota; kingdom Metazoa; phylum Arthropoda; class Insecta; order Diptera; family Syrphidae; genus Cheilosia; species Cheilosia soror. Next base: position 127,512,367 of record OX443561.1, read on the forward strand.
TGTCTCCCCGCCTGTTGAAATCACGATAGCGTCCAAACGAATCGACCTAGGCGACTGAAATTGGGTGACAGGTCTTATTTTTACGGTTGTCAGGTTGGTATTAAAAATGATCCATGTCGGTCAAGTAGTTCTGCTACCTCCCATACAAAGCCAATATTCGACTCATGTATCTCTCTGTCTGTTGAAAACACCTTAGCGTCCAAACGAATCGACTTAGGTGAATGAAATTTTATGAAAGGACTTTTTTTTAACCGTCGTCAGGTTGGTATTGAAAATTGTCTATGTCGGTAAAGTAGTTCTGCTACCTCCCATACAAAACTAAAGTTAGACACATACTAACTCGCGTGGCAAACATTTTGCAGGACTTTTATTCAGTGGAGGGTATCAAAGCATCGGCCAGGCCGATGATAACACTTTTACTTGTTTATATTAAAAAGAAAGCACCTTTATACGGTTTCAAATGAAGTTGTGCCTTAAAGATATATTTAAAAAAAAAAGAAAAACTCACCATAAAATGTTAACACTCTTACAAATAGAAAAATTTGGCAATAAATAGGGTAGCGTCCTTTAAGCTTTGATTTGTCCTTTTTCCGTCTCGGTTAAGGCTTTTTCTCCACCCATTTTATTTTTCTTTTAACTAAATGTAATCAAAGAAAAATATGAGTCCACGTGCCGGTCAAACTAAATGCATGTGACTCAAAATTAGGGCCCCACATTTTCCGGTTTTTAGTTAACAAATTACAATTTAAACAAAATTAAATGAATTTTAATTAAAAAAAAATTATGTCTCTAGCATGCTTGGTTCGGGACCAGTGGGCAATAGAAAACCGACCTTATGGGGTGTGCTATTCAAGTGGCGCGGAGTGTATATTAAAAGCCCAGCGGGCACAACAGCCAAGTAGTTAAATTTATTCATTTGCGAAGTTGCAACTTTGTAAGTTAAATAGCTCCAGTGTGCAGTTTTTTATTCGTGTACTTGTACAATAGTTGCTTAACAGTTGAATCTCTATGACTCTAGTATCAGTTTGTAATAGTGGTTGCTTCCCGGAAGGACATCGGTTTTTAATAAATTAGTTTTCTGCTAATGGGATATATGTATAATAAGCCGACAGGGTTGCGTTGCTTTGTATTTTACTGTTTAATTAGCGCATAGCTTTTTCTTATTGCAACAGAATTATTTTCACCTATTCAATTTTGAAAAGAGATTTTCCCTCATGTACTATTTTGTTGTTGTCATGATGGGACAACCAGCGACAAAGGCAAGGATAATCATATGCTCCAGCTCCACACTGATTATCTAGTCCGTTAAAAATAGTTTTATCAGTTCTGTTGGTTCGTGAATGCATTAACTTTAATTATGTCTCCCTTTGGCGAAGAAAAAGGATCAACATAGGTACCTGAATCATGGTTAAAACGACAAAATGCATATAGGTCAGATGTCGGCTTTGGAAATTATTTTGCTTCTTCTATATTAGAAGTTTGACAGTCGAACGACAAGAAGCTGTGAACTCTGCTTCTCTTCTCAAATGGCTTTACAGTCCGGGATAGATAGATAGATAGATAGATAGATGATTGATCGGGAGAGCCTTAACCGGCCCTGGCACTGCGGCCTCTCTACAGGAGCCTATTGTGCCATCCCTGGTAGGGTCCTAGAGCCATCTTTTTACTCCGGAGACAGTCAGGAAGACAAGGATCTTCTCTGGGGGTAATTCAGCAAGATTTGCCGAGGTAAGTATTTCGTCGCCAAAGACTTTCTTTCTAAGGCGGTAGAGAGCCGGACATTCCATGAGAATGTGAAGAGAGGATTCATCACTCTCTAGGCACAGTCTGCATGTGGGGTCTGGTGAGACTCCGATTCGGTGAAGATGTTTTTTCATAAGACCATGGCCAGTAATAATTCCTGTCAGGATTCTTAGGTTGTTTTTACCCAGATTAGTTAGAAAATAGGATTTTCGTTGGGAGAATTTTGGGAAGAACTGTTTGGTGCAGTTCTGCCCAGGTGTTTTAAGCTAGAGTTCATTAGATTCGATTTGAGATAAGCTCCTAATGTATTCCCTGAAGCATCCCTTACTGACACCGCAGAAGGGTTCAGGTCCGACGAGTGGAGTTGTCGCGCCGACTTTGGCCAGAGAGTCAGCCGTTTCATTTCCAGTAAATCCCCTGTGGGGTGGAATCCAGTGTAGGATGACTAGGTTTTTCTTTGCTAATTCGTAGATGGCCATGTAAGTTTCTAGGACCAGCCTCGATTTTATAACAGATGAGTTCAGAGCTTTAAGAGCAGCTTGACTGTCTGAGAAGATAAATATGGTTTTACCACTTGTGTTAGAACATAAATTTATTCTAGCGCAGTGATTGATGGCAAGGACTTCAGCCTGGAATATGGACGAGAACCTGCATAGGCTGACTGAGAAGTTCGCTTGAGATGATTCTCCAAAAATGCCAGATCCAGTCCCTGAATCCATCTTGGAACCGTCTGTGTACCAGACTAGATCAAGTCGCGATGGATTGGGTTTGTATTTTTCCCATTCTTCCCTTGGCGGGATGATCATAGAGAAGTTTTTATGAAAGCCATATTCCGGTAACATGTCGTCTAGAAACATGCTGAACGCTCTTTCAGGCTCCATAGTGTCAATTAAAGACAGGTGATCTCCATGATAGGAATAGGGGTCGATATTATTCGAATGAAATAGGCGATGAATGCTTAGTCTTGCTTCCATTTGAATGTGTACTTGAATAGGTAATAAGCCTAATATGATATTCAGTGCAGTAGTCGGTGTGGAGCGTTGACAGCCCGTCATGCAGTTTCCGGCTATACGTTGAATCCGTTCTAGCTTTTTTTACTGCAGTGACTTCGTTAGTCTTTGTCCACCAGACCACGGCAGCGTAGGTCATCGCTGGTCTTACCACAAGCGAATATAGCCAGTGCATCATCCGGGGACTTATACCCCAATTGTTACCGCAGACTCGACGGCAGATCCAAAGAGATCTGTTGGCTCTGTTTGCGATGCGTTCTACTTGTGGATTCCATGATAGTTTACTGTCAAGGATGATTCCCAGATATTTGGCTTCCCGTGAAAATTGAATGGTTTCGCCATACATAGTGGGTCGAGTTAGGAGATCTAGTTTCCTCCGTCTGGTAAAAGGTACGATAGTCGTCTTTTTAGGATTTACAGAAAGACCTTCTTTGTTGCACCATCTTTTAACTATGGATAGTGCATGCTGCATTTTTTTTGAGATCGTGCTTTCAAATTTGCCACTGACAACGATTGCTACGTCGTCGGCATATCCTATAGCATCAATCCCTAGATTGGCCAGGGATTGGAGTAGGTCGTCAATGACAAGGGACCATAAGAGTGGCGAGAGGACGCCCCCTTGAGGACACCCTCTGGTCGTTAACGCCGAAAGTTCCACATCGTCGATGCGGGTCTGGATTACTCTTTTATTGAGCATAGCCATTATCCATCTTCCTATAATTGGGGACAGATTCATGTTGTTGAGAGCCCTGTTGGTAGACTCAAAGGATGTGTAATTGAAGGCTCCTTCAATATCCAGGAAAGCGACAAGGCAGATTTCCTTTCGATTGATGGAGTACTCAATTTTAGTTACTAAGTCATTGAGTGCTGACTCGGTAGATTTACCTGGTTGATAGGAATGTTGGGATTTGCTGAGCGGAAAGTTTCTTGTTGTCTCTTATGTGTCTATCAATTAGTTTCTCCATGCTTTTGAGGATAAAAGACATGAGGCTGATGGGGCGATAGAATTTCGGACTTGAATCCGAGTTTCTTCCTGTCTTGGGTAGATATTTGACTGTTACTTTTCGCCAGGCTTCCGGTATGTGACTATAGGTCAGGCTACAAGTAAACATTTTGGCCAGGATGGGTGCTAGCGTGTCAGCCCCCTTCTGTAGTAGTGCCGGAAATATGCCATCATCTCCTGCTGCTTTGTACGGCTTCAGTGAGGATAAGACCCATTTTATGGCATCGGTTTTGCATATTTGTCGCGCAGTTTTCCAGTCTTCTCTCGTCGGCAAGCAGTTCCGCTCGAGTCGAGGAGATAGGTTTGCAGTGAGAGAATCAAAAATTATTGATCCAGGAAAGTGTGTTTTAAGTAAGAGTTCAAGTGTTTTTTTCTTATTTTGTGTCTGACGGCCATTCTCATCGGTTAGTGTTCCTAATGTGACGGTTTTGTCAGAGGCAAGAACTTTGTGTAGCCGGCAGCTGGAAGGTATATCAGATATGTCTTCACAGAACCGCTTGAATGATTCTTTTTTTGCCTTTTTTATTTCTTTGTTGTAGTTGGCAAGAGCAGTAGAGTAGGTTTGCCAATCACCATTGCGTTTCGCTCTGTTGAAAAGTTTCCTTACTCTAGATCTGTGTTTTTCGAGATCTTTACTCCACCATACTGTTTCCCTTTTAATCTTTTTAGACTTAAGTGGGCAGTTGTCCTCGTAGGCAGAGATGATGGAAGATCTAACTAGTTCGGCAGAATATACAATCCGGGATAGACCTGGGCCTCTAACAACACAAATTCTCAGTTAGCCTGATTTTTGGTCTACCGCCTCTAGTTGCGCAGTCCAAGTTGATTGAGGTCCCCTTCCACTTGTGCGCGCCACTTAAGGCGAGATGTTCCTCTACCGCGTTGTTCTTGCCGGTTGGAATTGAAGGCCGAATCTTCAGGCCGGAGCATTGGTGTCCACGTCCATTTGCTCTACATGTCCTGGCCATCTTAGTCGCTGTAGAGTCCGTTGTTTAAACTCCTCCTCCAAAGCCCGCCAACACAAACGGGACCAAAAATCACTCGGAAAATTTTGTGTTTGAAACAACCAAGAAGATCTTTATCCGTCTTTGCTAACGTCCATGTTTCTGCGACATAGTGCAGGACTGGGATGATGAGAGGTCTTAATAAATATATAGACATCTTTAGTGTTTCTTGACCAGGCCTTACTAGTCAGTTATCTTCTTAGGCCAACGGAAAGGCGGTTGGCAAGTGTAACTCTTCATTTCATTTCTGCTATGGTGTAGTCCCTAATAACCTCTATCGTGATGTTCTGCTGATGTTGGGTGTCCCTTCTTGTTAACTGCATTTGTATTATATTTTGCCTTCAATCACCACTAAACCCATTTTTGCCGCTTTTGTTCAATTTGATAAGTTTGGCAGGGATGCCAAAACTAGGTTCTGTATATGCGGCTTAAAATCGATAAATAGATAGTTAGTATCGAGTTGGACTTTTCTGCAGGATTTGTCGTAGTGTTAATATTTAGTCGGTTGTGGACTTAACGGTCCTAAAACCGCACTGGTAGAGATCAATCAGTTCCTTGAATGGTTTCAGACGTATACTCTCCACCATGTCATCTCCGGTTTCCTTAAAAAGCTCGCAGTTAAACCGTCTGGTCTAGCCGCTTTGTTGGACTTCAGCTTGGATATTGCTGTGATAATTTCCACAAGAGCACCCATTTTACCTTCAATATTCCAGCACATGAATCACCGATCTCTGTGAACAAAATGCGGCAAACATTTACAGAATTTTAGCCCAAGAAATAGTTGCAATGATTGTATGGTAACGATAAGATAAGACGACTTTTATAGAGGGAGTTCTATATAATGCTGGCTGAGTTCACAGGGAATTGAAATGTCATCCGAGGCTATAGACGTAATATTTATTTTTCTCACTTTCTTTGTATCCCGGTGATATAATTTTTTGTTCAGCAATGTGAGAAACAAAATATTTCATTTGACTTTGACATTCCTCTTTAAGGTTGTCATTTCTTTTATCGATATACGAGGTTTTCGATTGCAAAAGTACGAGTATGTACATTATATGGGTACACTAGGGCGTATGTGCAACAATATACTCTTGTCGTGCTACACAACTATCCGAAAGGATGAGATTTTATTTGGACAGCACCTGTCCCATTACAGATGTAAAAATAAAGTACGCAATGGTATAGATTTCGACAAGAAATCAAACCTGAACATTCAAATGAAGATACACATTTTATCTCAGGAGATAAAACTGAAAGGAGTAACAAAATTCCATTTAAATGACATCAACGGGAATCGAGGTACATCAGCAAAATAATGTATTGAAGCAAATGTATTAGATACTCGATGAAGGAATGAAATGAAATACATTTCTATTTGTAAATCGATTCCGTGTATAGATCTAAGAAATTCATCGGACGGGTGAGTGGTGCCCTAGTACTGATTTATGTTACTTTAAACACAACTTTAATGTTACACACACAAACGAATAATGGTGGTTGGAAATTTGATAGCTGTCAAGGAGTGTTCGTGAAGTTAAAGGTTTGGATCATTGACATACTATACATGGACTGCTAGTGAAATGTCAGTTTCATACAAACCTGCGAGGAGAAATGAAGCAAACATAAGCACTAGCCCTTTTGGTTCAGTGCGGCGAAAGTAGGAAAGAGATTTCAACCTCTGCGCGCCTTTGCTATTTTTTTTACATAGAACACAGTGCCATCCATTGTAGAAACATTGCAACTGCTCAAAAATAACGACTTATTCAAATTATTTCAAAAGATCTAAAACAGATGGCAGTATGGCACACTCAGCACACAAACCTCGACACAAACCAAATCGCACGAATTGCTCGATGACATTTGAGTGTTCTCGTTTCTCTCCGCCGTGAACCAAAAGAGCTAGTGCTTATTTTTGCTTCAACGAAAAATTGGCTGCTGGCAGTCCATGTAAAATAAAAAATATGTTTGTCCGATCGTGTCGGCTGTTAATTCCAATCTGTTTATTTCCCTGATATCCAAATACAATTCAACTTAATAAAACTTAACTAAATACATTTTTGTTTACTTAGCATTTCCGGCAGAACGGAAACCAAAATTATGTTGCTGATTCAATTATTGATGTAATTGCACTTTTATTATTCAATGCCAAAGTGCAATTACCTTTTATGCAAGAAGTGCAATTTTAATACTTGAACATGTGGCGTAGGTCGTTGCTATTGACTCCATCCGGTTGTTTGTAAATACTGGCGTAGGTCGTTGCTATTAACTTGTATAGTATGTCAATGGTTTGAATCATTGACATAAAATTTGAATTTTGCGCTATTTAATAGAACAGTGATGCCAACGCAAAAAACGATAACTATGCTGCTGGCAGTTCGGGGTAAGTAAAAATGGAGCGCTATACGAAAGAACAACGCATTTTCATTTTGAGCAATATGTTAAAAAATAACGAAGGTTTGTCAGCTACAGTTCGCAATTTTCGAACAAAATCATCTTCAGTGATCGTCAAAATTGTCGCATTTGTCGTTCAGAAAACCCACGAGTAATTGTTGAGAAACAAATGCATCCACCGCGGATTTTGTGCTGGAGGCATTATCGGACCATTCTTGCAAACAAGCCCATGACCACCAACGCCTTGAAGGAGGAAATTGTGAGGTTTATTAATGAAATTCAGCGACATATATGCGAAACGGTCATAGAAAATTTTAATAAAAGAGTACGTAGTACTTTTTGCAGCAAAGCCGTGGCGGCCATTTACCCGATGTGCTATTCTATACATAACCTCTATGATTCAATACAAAGGGTGGAACAATATTTGTAGTAACAACTATGAAGAATAACAGATGCATTTTGTTTTTCCATAAATTGCATATGAAATGAGTCTGAATCCAAGTATGTTAAAGAGTTTGTACTGACTGAAATACAAGCTTTCGAGAAGAGAACCAATCTACATTATTTCCCACTTTCTGATACCATTTTTATACCAACATGTTTTTCATATTGCAGGAAATCAAAAGACAATAATAGTCGTTAAACGCGTTTCAAATCAAATTTCAAATCATGTGTCAATTTTCAGGCGGTTTCAATTCTTACTCAAAGAAATTTTTTGAGTAAAAAGAAAAACTAGTAAGTTTTTCAGTGGAGGTGGGGGTAATATCTTGCTCTCTCTAAGCCGCTCTCTTTTACGAATTTTTCAAGTTAAGGAACGACATTGAGTAAAAATGCGTAAAAATTCGTAAGAATTAGTAAGAATTTATAAAATTTAAGTGATCAGGTCCCTGCCAAGTTCTGTGACTCGTGCATCGAGATATTTTTTGACAGAACGGAATTGAATGATAGAACGTGCATGTTTATTTAATTCATAGCGTTCCGTGGAAATATTGCTCGAGGCGAGAGTTACAGAACATGACTGGAAATTATGAGATAAAGCAAACCGGATCATTGAAAAATTGTATCTTTTAATTGCAGTAAATAATAGCTGTAATAAAACGGATTAAGTTTTTTAGACGTGGTCAGCTTTAGTACAACGAGGTGGGTGCATTTTCGTGGCTGATGGTAAAGAAACCCTAGAGATTTAGTTCCATGTTGAACGAAATTGTAAACCTCTAAAAAAACTAAACCTCCCTACGCTAGTATTGGGGCCAAAATGGAAGGACACATTGTTATGAAAAAGCTGAAGGTAGGTCTCCTCAAATAACATGTCCAATTATGTTGAAAGCAATATTGTCGAGCACTTGTTCCCGCAAAGGACATCGAATCTATATAATATAATTAGAACAAATACAGCGGAAATAGTATTTTCCTTAATCCGTGGAAACTGCAACATTTAGTTTTGGAACATACCGTCCAAAATGCCTACTACACTGGACAATGTAAACCAAAGAGTACCGTGCAGTTATAACGCTGGATATAAAAAAAAACTTTTAATTTGGTCTACACAAAATGAATACACTACTGCTGGGGCTCCACAGACAAGGATCAGTTCTGGGTCCCCTCTTGTAGAATATAATGTACGATGGAGTCTTTCGTATCGCTGTTGTCACCGTAGCAAAACAAATACGGGAAATAGAATCAGCTACCAATGAAGCCATCGTATACGAATTAAAAAGTGGCTATCAACAGGCCTAGAATTAGCCAACCATAAAACCGAGCAGTTCTTGTATCTAAAAGAGTCTTTAGGCAGCAAGGGGCTGATGACGTACGTTAATACAATAAGGAAAAAAGAGATGCCAGCTTCAATAGCTTTGTGGCTAGGTCGAATAATACTACAAAAGGCAAATGGACCTGTTGTTGATTCATATCATCGAAATGTGGACCAACCGAACACATGGGACAAACGGGTGTGGATTATTACTGTCATCGATTATTCGGGTTTGCGAATCGTGCATGTAGTACGGGTTCCTGCGTCTTTAGATGATTACCAGTTACCACATCCATTGACGCAACAAAAAAAATAAAAATCTGGCTATTTGATGGGTGAGAGCACCCACCACAGACTGTTGTTGCTAAAATAAAAATGTTCATATACAGACACGAATTGCAATGATCTCGACAGTGCCCTAAGCCCTAGGAACGAATGGAAAGTGGAATTTGGTTGCCTTGCTTTTAACTTCTTTTTTACAGCGGACACTGAAGAGTTATTATTCGCGAAGGAGAATTTTAGTTTCAAAATGCTGAATATAAATATGCAATAGCAGACGAGTGACAAAGAGAAATATTAACCAAAAATACGTAATCGTACACATCGAGCGAATTGACAATAAGCTAAGAGGATCTTCGAATCCCGGCCCCCACGTTCGAGAAGAGAAGGAACACCGAACCTCCGTTTCATGATCATGAGAGCAAATAAAGTGTTATATAAATTTTCTAAGTATTAAATTCAGTTTTATTTACAAAGTATATAATATGTATATTCAAATCTCTTGCATGACCCGTCAAACATCGAATGCGCATCAGTTGACCCTTAAGCCTACAAAAAAAACTGAAAGAAACTTTCTAATTAGGTAATGAAATTGAAATTTAAGTAGCACTAAACTAATGCAAGTGAAATTTCATTAGCATTAAAATGTTCACTACTAATGGAAGTGAGACTTCAATAGCATTGAAATGTGTACTTCTAATGCAAGTGAAATTTTATTAAAATAGAAATGAATTTGAATAATGCACTATCACATTAGTCCTCTTTTTCCAGGTATAATAGAGACGAGCTATACAGGTAGGTAGGTAATTGGGTGCTCTTGTGGCGGTTGCCACAGCTTCACGTAGACCATCAGTTGGGTCCATTGTGTCCAGTCACGGGAACCTTCCATTTCATACCTGTTGGAGACAAAGAGTATACCGCTTTATTGAGTCACCTAGATTTGGTATTAATCACAGGCATTCACAAGCTCTTGTATCCAGATTCTCAGCCTATCCTAGGAGCAACCGAAGGGATGTGGGGTTGATGACCTACTGGAACCACCCTGATTTGAGTATGAATCTCAGGAGTTTCTTAAGATCAACATTCACCAAATCCTCTAGTTCATCGAAGAAGAAGCTGTTGAGAATACTCTGTCTACTGTTTTTAAAGGCTGGGGTCTAATCGCGTAAGGCTAAAACGATTGAACGACGTCGTCTCGATGATGTTTATGCTTCGTGTAACAACCAAAAAACAATGATCGTCGAAACTATTGAACGATCATCGTTTTTTATTGCTTCACGTAAACAATTTAACTGTCAAATGGCGTCGTCGAAACGATTCGATTGAACGATGGCTATTTTGCAATCGTTTCATCGTTTTTGGTGTATTTTTGCAGTTTTATTTAGATTTATTTTAAGTAATCAAAGCGTAAGCTCCATACGGAATATATTGCAGCTTGCAGATACTGACTCGTCAAGAAGAACACTAAAAATTCCCTCAAAACAAAGACGGAAAATTACTGACTGCGGATTTGGATGGAACCGGATGCTAAATAACTAGATACTTGTCATTTACGACTTCTAATTATTTTTATTTTTATTTATATTTACAAATGAATAAACAAACTTTTTGTTTAAACAAAAACTTTATTCTCTTGTGATATACCTATGTAGACGATTTTTCAATCCGCCGGTTGTCTTCATTGCTTGTCTGTTGAATACCATGTAAATTGAGATTATTTCCTTGAGATCACCTAAAAGGATGCACAAAATTAATCGATTGGTTAGTCTATTGTCAGATTATTCTTACAAACCACTTACCTACCTCCACTCAGCAGCCGTCTTAGTGGGTAGCCTAGTGGCATTGAGCTGCTCAGCCAAGTCATCAACAACTTGTAACTTCCAATATATGGACTCTTCTGCAAAAAAATCTTAATAATTCGTTAACTAATACAATATTTAAATCAAATATTTACTTACATTATGTGATTTAATGCATAATCCATAAAACAATTGCTCCACAAAGAAGAAAAACGAATAAACAATTGTGTATACTCAATTTATTTTTTATTTTTTAGCCGTCATAGTTTGTTTACAGTAGCGCTCAAACTGTTCAAAATGAAAACGATGAACGATTCGATTGAACGATGCGATTGAGATGTTGTATGAAGCGAACTAAAATCGACGTCGTTCAATTCAATCGTCTCGACGATGCTCGTTTGAAAAATTACGCGATTAGAGCCCTGGACATTCGCAAAGCAGATGACGAACAGATTCTATTTCTTCAACGTCTCTGCAGCTTCTGCAAAAGTCATTATGCAGTATGCCCAGCCTTCCCGCGTGCACCGCTATCGCACAGTGTCCAGTAATGATCACCGTGAGTCCGATCATGAATTTGGATCTCTTTTTGCTCACTTCTGGCCATAATTCTTTTGCATGCCTACAGGTGTTGAGATTGTTCCAGGGTAGATTTGTTCTACTCAAGGATTCAATAACGATCTTCATAGCAAGCGTGCTTAGCGGAGTTCTTACAGATTTTAGGGCCATTGATGCGTGCATCTTCGACCCATTTCTTGCAGTCTCATCCGCTTGTTCGTTTCCCGGAATATCCAAATGCCCCGGTACCCAGCATAGGGTCACCGTGTTGGCTTGCGATAGTTCATCCAGGTATTTCTTGCAATGACTTACTGCCCTCGACTTCACTCACAACGACTGATTCCATGGCTTTTATGGCCGCTTGGCTGTCAGAGTATATAGTGATTTGTTTGTCGGCAATGTGTCGTCTCTTTAGGTCTTTTGCCGATAAGGTTATAGCAGCAATTTCCGCTTGAAACACACTACAGTCATCGTTGATTCGGAATGATTCTCGCAGGTTTAGTTTTTCGCTGAAGATGCCCGCGCCTGTACCAACATCCATCTTAGAACCATCGGTATAGAGGGCTATCTCCCCTTCTTCTGTAACTTCATTGTGCTCCCATTCATTCTTGTCAGGAATTCAGGTTGTGAATCTCCTTTCAAAAACGAGTGTGGGGGTAGATAGTCTGTAGCTACCTTCTCCTTTGCCGCGCTCCATTGTGTTTCAATCGAGGCGTGCCCATAGGATTTGGATGACCATATTCCAGACTCTCTTAGTCTGATCGCGGTTTTGACCGCTCTACTGCTGGAGTAAATATCCAGAGGGGTGAGGGTGAGGTTTAGCATTACCTCCATTGCTGCCGTGGGTGTTGTTCGTAGGGAACCCGTTATCCCAATGCATGCCGCTCTCTGGACTTTAGTGAGGCTTGAGAGATGGTATTTTTTCTCCATGGCCTTCCACCACACAATTGTACCATATGTTAGGATAGGTCGCACTATTGCGATATACAACCAGTGTACCACGTGCGGCCTGAAACCCCATGTGTCACCGAATGCTTTTCTACAGTCGTATAGTGCCACGTATGCTTTTCTGATGCGATCCTCTATGTTTTCCTTCCAGCTGAGCTATACAGAGCCGTGTATAGTTTTGGCATCCCTGTCAAACTATAGTCAGATTGTGCAGAATAACGATGTAGAACGCTCGCTGATGCTATTCACAAAAATCACTGCTCTGTACATATATGATGATATATGGATACGATAGCTAATTGTGAGCTACTAAAATAGTAGCGGATTTACTAGGGTATCGTAGCTCAACAGTTTCTGGGTGTATGTCCGCAAAGTACATACGTTCAAGGACATTGTTTCCAACATTCAATGAAAACAGAACATTTGGGTATGAATCCCATTTTATGTTCCAGTGTCTGGTGAAAGCCAATTTAACTGTGTTTTCGTTAAACTGTATGAACCTAGAATTTAGAATCCATGCCCATGTTTAGTGTACCACATAGTAGGTATAGTATACTTAATTGGCAAATTCATAGTTTGATGCACAAAAGAGGAGGTATGTCTATGTACTTATTATAGCAAAGGCAAAACTATATGCATCGGCATACGGGTATTTGACAATTTTTAGAAAATGTAATTTGCATAAATGTTCTCTTTACGAATATTTTCCTTTGAATGGAGCATGATACTTTGGTGAACAAAAATCATTTAACCAAAGTGGTACCTGTAGACGCCGTCGTACCTTAGGCAGAACACATTTGTGGCGTGGTATGTTGTGAAATGTAATAGAGTGGCAATGGGCGATTTATTATTTTGGTCTATTACGGTGGTTCTATTATTTCATTCGATCATGACTAAAAGTGGTTGCTCCTCACTCCGTGAATAATGTCTTCTCTTTGGCAAAATCTTTCGAAGGACTGTTTGGGCCTTTCACGTATTACATTTAGGTATAGACTATACATTATACTAGCAGGCAATCAAAGGCAACATTTTATAGGGTAACATTGCATTACATTGAAAAGAAAACAGTGTTGAACAACTTGAAAAGTGCAAATAACAAATTTAGTGCAATCTATGGGCCAAAAGAGGGACCCCTCATTGTTCATATCCGCCATGCTAAGGGTCCTAGTTATCAATAAAATCCTCAAAAGACTAGAATTAAGGGGCATTAATGTCACGGCGATTGCAGATTACAAGTCGCTCCGGCTACCATTAGCAAATGGACAATGGAAAATGAACTTAACGTCAATCTATCCAAAACGGAACTTGTTCTTTTCACTAGAAAGTGATTAATTGTGCGCCATTTAAGAGTACAGTGATGCCAAAGACAACAGTCCTCTAAAATTAGTTTTGTTTTCTAGTAGGTAGTCGAATTCTAGCCGAATTCACAACAAAAAAAAAAGAAAATTTTAAAATAATATCGTTTTCCATTGGGTGCAAATTTGCAAAAGAAGCGTCAGGAATCAGTAAAATCGCAAAAAAGTCCTCTTCTGTTGATTCTGAGAAGAGAATTTCGCTTCTCGATTTCAAGTCAGAATCCACTCAAGAAGCACCTTAAGAATAGTGCAATTTATGTATATCTTTACATATAAGTCAGCTGTCAGCAGCCATTCATATTTTTTTTTACATTTCACCAATCAGTGAGTTTAGTCGACCGGATGCAGTTTTTTGTTCCATTAGGCGTTTTTCTTTTTTAGTTCAGACTTTCAGTTCAGAGCTAGCCTGAACTGTCAAACAAAATTTCGTGTTTCTTTTTTCGCTCAGAGAATGTTCAGAGCAGGTTAAGAGCGCGCTCTATGAGCTCAGATTCAGAATCAGAATAATTTGACTGAGCAGCAGGCTAAGTAAAAAGCTGATTAGGATTACGCACGTACAGTCACATTTGACAGAAAAAAAACAGGGCTCTAATCGCGTAATTTTTCAAACGAGCATCGTCGAGATCGAGACGATTGAATAAAACGACCTCGTTTTTAGTTTGCTTCATATAACATCACAGTCTCGTCGTTCAATCGAATCGTTCATCGTTTTGATTTTGAACAGTTTGAGTAGGACTGTAAACAAACTGTGACAACTGAAAACTAATAAAATTCGTATATTATTTTGTTCCTTTTTATGTTGAAATGTTTGAAACGTTTGAAAAAAAACATTAGTGCCCAAGAAATTATATTGATAAGGTTTGTAAAAGAAGGAAAAGAAGAAGAAGAGTATCTGTGAATGCAATTCTATGATTGCATCCTCGAAGAAGAACACAACTGGGTGTGAACTGTCGTTTAACAAATATGAAGGGAATAGATATTTTTTTGATATTATCACATTTCACCACAAAAATGCTAATGCAGTGTCCTATTTGTGAAAATTAAAAATGCTCTTTATTGGAAAATTGTTCCTTAAATATTTATTTTGCCTTTAAAAAACCTAAACAGAAACAAAACACACCAAAAGCGATGAAACGATTACAAAATAGCTATCGTTCAATCGAATCGTTTCGACGACGCTATTTGACAGTTGATTTGTTTACATGAAGCAGTAAAAAGCGATGATCGTCCAATCGTTTTGACGATCATCGCTTTTTACTGCGATGTGGCGGCTGGTGGTGAGAAAAGAACTGCGTGGTTTAAAACGCCCGGAGTTCAAGAAGCTATCAGAGAGAAGAAGAAGGCTTTTAAGGTGTGGATTCACTTGGGGGACTCTCCTTCTCGAAACCGGTACATTGAGGCGCGAAGAACTTGCAAATTGGCTGTTAAAGCAGCCAAAGAACAGTCTTGGAAGGAGTTCGGCGAAAAATTGGACCGTGATCACAGATCTGCAAGCAAGGTGTTCTGGCAGACCATCCGCCGTCTTAGAGTAAGGAAGTGGAACATTATCGAAGGAGTCAAATCCAAAGATGGTACACTTCTTTCTAATGAGGAGGACATCTTGCGCAGATGGAGCGAGCACTTTTCCGAATTGCTCAATCCAATCCAGGGCATTGAGGATGACACATCCATCGCCTTAAGCAGGGCGGAAAATAGTCCCACGGTAGAGGAAGTCAAATCATCAAATCAAATCGTTAAAAGCTGGCAAATCTGCCGGAGTGGATGAAATCCGGCCAGAAATGCTAAAGGCCTTAGGTGAAGAGGGAGTCAAATGGCTCTCTCGTGTCATTAAAGTGGCCTGGGAATGCGGCGAAACACCCAGCGATTGGCAGATTGGGGTGATTGTGCCCCTTTTTAAGAAAGGGGATAAAAGGGATTGCTCTAATTACAGGGGTATATCACTTTTAAGTCTCCCCGGAAAAGTCTTTGCCAAGGTGCTGGAAACGCGTTGCAGAGCTGTGGTCGAGGCACGATTAGGAGATGAGCAGTGCGGCTTTCGTCCCGGCAGAAGCACAACCGACCAGTTATTCACTCTCAGAATGGTACTTGAGAAGGCTTGGGAGTATGCTACACCTGTTTACGCTTGCTTCGTAGATTTGGAGAAAGCATATGACCGAGTTCCTCGAGGGAAACTCTGGAGTGTATTACAGGAGTATGGAATTGATGGTTCTCTCTTGAGAGCCATTCAATCTCTTTACACAAACTGTAAAAGCTGTGTTCGGGTAAACGGCGTTAAATCAATACCTTTCACCGTGGGCGTTGGACTTCGTCAGGGGTGCGTCTTGTCTCCTCTCCTTTTCATTACTTATATGGACTGGATGTTACAGCGCAGTCTTGGCGAGGAACGTTTCGAATTGGGAGATCTGAGGATAAGTCATTTGCTCTTCGCTGATGACTTGGTCATCCTTGGATCCTCTCAGACTGAACTTCAGCGCGCACTCGATCGGTTTGTAACCGTTTGTGTTGAAGCTGAGATGAAGGTAAACGTGAACAAATCTGAAGTGATGGTCGTCTCCAGAACGCCTGTTCAATGCACTCTGCATGTTAGTGGAGTCCCATTGAAACAGGTGGAGAAGTTTAAGTATCTCGGGGTCTTATTCACGAGTGATGGAAGAAGCAATGCCGAGTTTTCCTGTAGGATTGGTCAGGCTGGGTCAATTTTGAGACAGCTTGGTCATTCTGTTATTAGGAGGACTGAACTTGGTGTCAAAGCTAAGTTGTCAGTCTTTAATTCGGTGTTTGTTCCAACTCTCACCTATGGTCATGCGGTTTGGGTAATGACCGAAAGAATAAGATCGCGGATACAAGCTGCCGAAATGAGATTTCTCCGTAGTATTGCTGGTGTGACCCGTAGAGATCGCATCAGAAATACCAGAATACGTGAGGAACTCAATGTCGAGCAGCTACTTCTCCGGACGGAGCGATCCATGCTTCGGTGGTTTGGTCATGTTAAACGCATGTCCCCGACCAGGATTCCACGACGTGCTATGGAATCCGTACCATCGGGTAGGCGTCCTCTAGGTAGACCAAGGATGAGATGGTTAGATCAAGTCCATAATCTCTCCTATACCCGTATGGGGATTGCCCTTGATGATTTAGAGTCGATGGCGGAGGATCGAGAGCTATGGAGGGTCCACTTGAGCAACCTACACCCGCGACCCACTTAATGGACAAGCGGACCATTGAAAATGAAAAATGAATGAATGAATGAATGAATGAATCCATTGGGCAAAAAGAAGCGCCGGGATCGTCCGGAATCAAGAAAATCACTTCTGAAACCGTTCCATTGGCGCAAAAAATACTCTTCTGTTGATTCTGAGGAGAGAATTTCGCTTGAAGTCAGAATCCACCCAAGAAGCACTAACACAAGTGCATTTTATGTATTTTATACAAGCCATCTGGCACGAGCCATACAATAATTTTTGACGTTTCACCAATACGTGAGTGTAGTCGCCCAGAAGCAGTTTTCTTGTTCCATTGGATTTCGGAATGAGTGAATCCCCGAGTGAAACCAATGGAAAACGACATTAATAAATAACCATATGACAGCTATGTGCTCATGCTCAAGCGTGTTTCATACACAAATCAGATCGCTCTGAGCAGGCTTTAAGCACGCTCGGTTCAGAGCGCGTTCATAATGCTCAAGCTCTGTTCAGAGCTCAGCTCTGAACTAAAGTCCCATTTAGACGGTCATTTCAGTTTCAGTTTCAGCAGTTGAGCTATCAGTTAAAGCTTTCAGTTAAACTAATGTCAAATGCAAAAACTTAAGCGTTTAAAGGAAAGTGAAACTGAGACTGCAACTGATGAAATTCCTATAAGTTTTCAGTTCAGTTGTCAGTTTTAGTAGATATATCTTCTAACATTTGGCTGCTCACGACTCACGAATAAAATAAAAGCTCAACTGAATACCGGATTGACGTCTAAATGCACTGCCATTTTTAACTGAACTGACAACTAAACTGATATTGATAACTGATCGTCTAAATAGGGCTTAAAAAAGAAAAACGCCCATTGGATTTCAGAATGAGTGAATCGGAATCGTCGAGTGATACCAATAGAAAACGACAAACGACATAAGAAAACTATAGCTGCATTCATGAATCTATAGTCATCGTAATTAATTACTCTAAAACTCGATTCCTATCATCTTCTCCCTGGAAGTTTCAATTCAGTAATACTCTTAAACAGGTGAGGCTGAGGTACTCACTAATTTTGTATACAGAATATTTTTCTCTACTTTCAGTCTCTCCAAAATTTTAATTTAGACCTCTTATTCCACTATTCACCTTTAGGTATTTTTCCACAACAAAACATTCGATAATTTAAAACCCAATAGTGACTATAAATCGCCCAATATCCATCCATACAAGATCGCGTCATCGCTGATGACATTAATCATCGTTATCAGCCAACTGCGTATTTAGTCACTGTGCAAAGCAGTCAGCTTTTTCGGTTAGGCTCATTTCAATGAAATTTTCATAAAGTGGGATTTGAATTAAGTGTAACTCAGCTCTTGAATGGTACAGAAAGTTGAGTGATACGTTGAAATACTCGGCGGAGTATTGGCTAAAAGCAATTTCAACAGTTTTTGTATTTATTGAGATTTTTGAATGCAATCACTAGTTAAAGAATTTCAAGCAAGCACAAATTTACTCTACTTTAATAATTATTGAATCATGTATTGACACAATATTTACGCATGTTTGCAAAATTTCAGATCTTTAATTTTTCCCAACTTAGTGCAAAATGGATAGTTAAGCTGTAAAAAGTATAGATTGCTATTCTTAAAAAAGACAAACCTGATTTGCCATAACCGCCTCAACTTGTAACTTTGTTTAAAATAGAAATAATTTATTTAAATTAGTGCATTTAATTTATTGCATCACTGTTGACTATAACTGATGAAATACTCGGTTAGAGGAAGCTACATAATTAAGATGATGCAAGTTATCTAGCATTTATCAGAGAATTGATTGAAGATGCAGAAATACAGGCGCAACTGTCAATTTTTAGATTTTTGATCTAACTTTATGTAAGTTTTTGTTAATTTAGGCCTCGGTTCACCCCAAACTGTAGAGCATCCCAAGTAATTTAGTATAGTACAATGAACAGTATTAGCATCGTGGATAATCAAGGAAGTGTTCCTGATTTTAAAGACAATCCCCGATATTTATAATTGGAAAAAGGCGAGAGGGCCGATACAACGGAAGTGTCGCCGAAGTTCATTGACGTTTTAAATGCAAATTAAAATAAATGTGGTTAAATAAATAAAGTTGTTAATAATAGAGTTAATAATGCTAACTTTATGCAAGTAGTTGAATAAACTTTTGAAAAATTGTAGGCACCTCTGAAGTCGGCCTTTACGAAACGAACAAGTTACGTGATCACTTTGTTTTAAACTTATTTTTGAACATACCCGTTCTCAAAGCAAACTGCTAGTGGGGCCCTACGAACTAAGTCCCCACTGGAACTAACTCCCACTAGCCAAAATGAACTAAGTCCCAGAAAATTTGGGATTTAGTTCATATGAACTAATTCCCATGATTTTTAGGAACTAAGACTCAACTAAATGTGAACAAAGTCCCAATATAAAAATTAGTAAAAACCCAATAGTGGGACGAGCCTGCTAGTGGTCCTTCAGCTCGTTGCCAAATGATTTCAATTTTTTTTTTTTAAATACTTGTCCCGGGAAAGGCGAACATATAACGCTTCAACAGCGCCCCGAGATGCTTGCAGATGTATGTTAGTTCTGCACTTAAATTGCTGCAAATTGTGGTCTTCTGGAAATATATCCCCAGGAGGCGAGTTCCAAAGTTTGCTTGTCCTGTAACAGAAGCAGTTTTGGAAAGTTGATGTCCTCGCGGTTGTCAATAGTGTACTGTATGGTCATGACTGAGCATTAGCAGCCTGTCTTGTGGGGTGCGCAAGAGTTGCATTTCGAGGGATAATGTCTTTGAGTTCCTCGGAACGTCTACCATATGGAAGTACCTATAGAACAAGCATAGGTCGAACAAGCGACTTGTCTTCTGTGCACCAACGGTTGCAGATTCGATGTGAGTGTAGGGTCTCCAATAAGTCGAACTGCTCGCCTGTCATGCTGTCAAGTAGGTTAAGTTAAGCCGGTCTCCATATATGGGTACAATATTCCAGGCCTGGTCTATTGACTGTGTGTTTAAAACTTGCACTTGCAAAGTGCATAGAGTGCGAATGGAAAAGCCAAATTCCGCCAGTAACAGCTTAGGCTTACCCTATTCAATATTCATGGCAAATTTGCGTCCTCTCCATTTTGTTAGCAGGAACAAGACTAATTAAAATCATAACATTTTTGAAGCAATTTTATTTTTCATTATAAACACAGCACGCTTTCGTGTATTTAGCAAAACCGCAATATCCCTTGACTTTAATGGCAAGCACCAACTACCTGCGACATCGTATTACAATAATAAAGCTTTGTTTGCTTAAGCAATGCAATGTCCTTTCAGTGAAAGCAAATAGTTCCAGGGATCTTCCGGTCTTTCTGTTTATGCGGAAAAATAATAAACAATGCAAGTGCTGTTCTAATAACAAAGCAATAAAGGATGTTATTATTTGCACCATTCAAATAGTGGCAATGTTAAATAATTATCAGCATTTAAATTATAAACAGCTCGACATGAATAGGCGATTCTACTTTACATACATACATACGAATATATATGCGAACCGAATAAAATTAAACTTCTACGACCACAGAATTCGTTTGGACGCTATCGTGATTTCAGGGAGGCAGGGAGACAGACGGACAGACAGACAGACAGACAAACAGACAGACACGGACGGACAATCGATTCAGAATGTGATCCTGATTCAGAATATATATACTTTACAGGGTCTCCGGTGAATCCTTCTTGGCATTACAAACGTAATGACAAAGTGAATATACTGAATATACAGACACTTGAGTTTCGATGAATTTCGAATTACATTGCCACTGACGTTTTGGGCTTTGCAAAAATATACCGTGTGTGAATAAAGATCGGGATTTGGGTAGTCATTTTTGAGAAATATTCATAAAACGGCAATATTTGAGTTTTCTGAGAAAAACTAAGTACGTGATCATGTTTAGAATGCTTATGTTGTCTTGTATTTTGATCAAAATCGTTAGAGCGGTTTTTTGTAAAATTATGCTGACCTGACAAATGTTACAATTTGGATTCGAAAAGCACTGTTATTAAAGTGTTTAGCTAAAAGCTGAGTACGACGTATTCTTCAGGATATAAACATTACCTAGCAGATATATTTTCATCCAAATCGAAAATGGCGTTTTTGAGATATGAGCCGTTTTTAAAGTACATACTATTATTAGGGATTTGGGTGGATATAAAAGGACGCAGTCTTTTTAAGGAAAAACTGAGTTTGCTATTAAGTTAAGAATGACAATAGTACCTTAAAAAACATTTTTTTTTTAATCGTTTTTACCGTTTTCGAGAAAAAGCCAATTTTCAAAACTGCCGTTGCTGGACTTTTAAGCGAAAAACTGGGTATGCAGTCATGTTAAGCATGCTTACATTAACTCAACTATCAATTTTGGTTTAAATCGTTAGAGCAGTTTTCGAAAAAATTTAAATTTAGGCATATTTCGTCATATTTCGTAAAATTTTTATATGGGAGGTATCGTTCATATTAGGTCTAGCATACAAAAAAAAAAAAAACCATAGGAAGCCCACAAACTCTAAATACGAAGTTTGAAGCAAATCCGTCCAAGCGTTTAGATTACCCAGGGGTGGGACAGATAGACATACGGACGGACAGAATTGCGAGACCCACTTTTTGGAGTTGCCCTATCATCGTAATATCAGAATTGATCAAAATCTCGAGTTTGAAATTTTGTACGAAAACAATATCTTTCTCTTACTACATATACGAGAAAGTTAAAAATCAGTAAAGCAGCGCAGTTGAGTTACCTTTTCAGCTTTTTCAAAAGACAAGTTGGTGCAGGGAAATAAGTCCCCGGGAACTAAGTCCACTGAGGGAGTTTTCCACTCGGAGTTTTCGGAATTTATTTCCCACCTTACAACTAAGTCCACTTCACGAAAGTGGTTTTATTTTCCACTAGCTAGGTGGGAACTTAGTTCCGGGGACTTGTTTCCCTGCACCAATCAAGTTTACCTTTTATAGTGTGTGCTTCATGCATTAGGCGGCGGCGGCGGTTATATAGCAACAAGCGCTATCACGCGAGTTATATATATATGTATTCGACACATTCCTTTCCAAACATATTACATATTAGATATCCGGTTATCTAACCAAGATGAAAATGAGCTTGCGGAATGTAGCTGACAAACCTTCATTATTTTTAAAATATTGCTCATCAATGAAAATGCGTTGTTCTTTTGTATAGCGCCCCATTTTTATTAACCCCGAACTGTCAGCTGTCACATTGTTATCTTTTTTGTCATGAATTATGGGACACCCTTTACATTGGTACTTACATACATATAAATGATATTTATAATGCATTTCTGGAAACTTGATTGTAAAAGGGATTATTTTATATAACTATGTAATTATTTTTAAAATATATTTCGTTTCGGGATATGCTTTCGTAAATTCGTTTCTTATCCTAAGTTTATCTAACTACATCAACCGCATTGAATCATGCCATCGTAGAGCTGGACAGTCATCGTCATCATCATTTTCAATGGTCCGCTTGTCCATTAAGTGGGTCGCGGGTGTAGGTTGCTCAAGTGGACCTTCCATAGCTCTCGATTCTCCGCCATTGACTCTAAATCATCAAGGGCAATCCCCGTACGGGTATAAAAGAGATTATCACCCCTATCATGGTATCCGCCGGGGGGAATTGTTCACGCGGAAAAGAATATTTTGGTATCGTCGAATCCGCAAATTGAACAGTTATTATGTCATATAGGTAGGTATATACATAATATTAACACATACTATTGGTAGGGTGTGGCTTTTTTCCAGATTTCGGATTCGACGATACCAAAATATTCTTTTCCGTGAACAATTCCCCCCGGCGGATTCCATGATAGGGGTGTATGGACTTGATCTAACCATCTCATCCTTGGTCTACCCAGAGGACGCCTACCCGATGGTACGGATTCCATAGCAATCAGAGCTGAACAGTTGTGGTTGTTGAATTCTTTTTTTTTTTCTTTCATTTGACGCTTTGACAGTCATTTGAATTCGAAATACACCATCCCATTATAATTAAGTAGATTTTTTTTGTATCTCTTGGTGTTGTGATAGAAAATTCAGATATTCCTTTCTCTTTGTGGTCGGTGGCAGGGTATTGCTGTTGCTGTCTTCATCTTCAGTACGTGCTGGGTAACAAGCAACCACTCCATTCGCTAAACCATTGCCAAAGCAACGGTTAACTTTTGCTAACACTGTGTGTTCTGTCAAATGCTTTACAATTATTCCATTTTACCGTCGGTTCATCGATGTACACGATAATACTGTCGTTAGCTCAGTTATCCCTCTCAGGCTCTGTAAATTCTAAGTACAAGTACGTGGGGGTTTATTTTACGGATTGTAATCTTCGCATGAATGCAATCAACCTAGGTGTAGGTACTACCTTATTGCGGATTCACTTTTATCAGTATTTTGCGGCATACGTCACTGAGGCATAGACTTCTCGTATATCACTCGAGGTTTACTTATTGATTATGATATTTATTTTGAGTTATAGAAGTTAATGGATGTCGAACATGACTGTCGAAGTGGTTATCTCGTGTTTACATTATAATCATCAAACTAAAGCCGTCAGATTTATACAGTTTTATTAAAATAACAATTCATATCGTGACATATCACTATACATATATTACAACTATAAACCTCGGCACATACAGACGTGTGTCAAAAAAAAAGTAAATCTAATTATAGCCCAGCTCTCTAGCGTTTGCCTTTAGCAGTACCATATTACAGCAGTGAAAATGCCAACTACTCTACTTCAGATAATATCTGACACGCATAAAAATAAGCAGAGGAAAATCTTCTCCTGCCCACTTTTGTGTCAATCCTTTTCATTTCGAGTAAAATGTTATCCTTCATTGCATGTAGAAGACGGCTTTACTATCGCCATAAGGAATATAGCTAAGACAGTTGACCGCAAAAGTACGCGCTATTATCTGCTGTTAGTAAATTAAAAAATAAAATAATTTTTTTTTTAAATAAATTCTGTTTAAAAAAATAAAAGATACTCTTGCGCGTAAGTAATCTAAGTAAGTATCTATAACATGGGAAGGTTATAGTAGATACAAATATGATTCTTCCTGCAAACGCGACATTACCGCAAAATTAGTTTTGCATTAATGGCGGTGTATACTTTATACGGGCTTATGGACTTATTCGTCTCTCCTTGCGTTTCAGACTCAGCTGAGAGCATAGAAATAGAATTTAACGGAATTGAATTCAGTGATGGATTAATTTCTTCTCCAGAGAAGGACAATAATTCTACTTCCCACACTGAAAGATTTTGAAATGTAATAAAATCGACTGTGGTAAAGTAAATCCCATTCATCTAATGTGAAAAGAAAAAAGTCTTCTTAGAAATGGTGATTCGCGTTTGCAGTTTTTATTAGATGAACTACTGCGGATGGTGTTTTAAGACTGTGACCGTGATGTAGAATATCTATATTCTATACTATTTATACTGCATTTCAAATTTTCGTGTGAAAAAATTATGAGATTTTAATTTAGTTTTTCCACGAGTTGAATTTTGAACACCTCGCTCTGTAGTTCAGATGCTACGTCCACTAATCATAAAACTCAGAAAATTAATGCGGGTAAGACGGTCATAAAGGATCGGATGAAGATTGTAAGAAAGAACGTACAAACGACAAGCATTCAGTTTCTTATAGTAGATTTAAGTGCTCAAAATTTTAAAGCAAACTGGTAATTTATAAATCGGGCCTCTGCTCCATCCAGTAGCTAAGCAACAACAGGCCCTATGTAAATAAATAAATAAATAAATAGGTGGCGCAACAGGCGGGTGACACCCAAGGCCTAGCTTCTCGCAACCATTCGTTTTGTGTGAGTTTCTATTTTTGGGACGAATGGAAGGGACCTACAATTTTATGCCGAGTCCGAACGGCTGAATTGAGAAGCTTTTTCATGACAGTCATACTACTCGGATGTTTGTCAGACGTTCGCGAGAGGTGGCGCAGTAGAAAAAACTTTAAGATGTAATTTGTGTTTTTCCGGGGATCGAACCTGGGATCAATCGCACAGTAGTCCAGCACACTAACCATTGCGCTACTGCGCCCACACAGGTCCTATGTAGCTGCAAAAAAAAAAAGTTTCTTACCGCGCGGCTGTAGGCTACGACACGTGTGGTTGATTTGAATTCCAAAAGGAAAAGACGGCGAAAAAAACGTGTGGATGAACCTACCATGGCTCTAGCCGAGTGATAGAGTACCCCACTATCATATGATACCAGTTATGATGTCTGAAGTCAGGTATTTGGTAAAATATTATCAAAGGTGATTAATAGGTTTCATAGAAAATACGCGGTTCCCGCATCTCGATATTCATAAAGACACATGGAGATCTCCCGATCAATCAACCGTCAACCAGATTGAGCACACTGCAATCGACTCAAGGCACTCCTTCAGTATTATGGAACATTCCTAGGGGCCAACATTGACTCGAACCACTGCCTTGTTGTAGCCAAGGTTCCGCCTTCGGATATCCCGAACACCGACAAGACAAGTAAATACTGTGAGGAAGTTTGACGTCGAACGGCTAAAATTGCAAGAAATCACCAGATCGTTTTCCGATCGATTCTCTCTTAATCTCTCAAGAGGTCCCATGCAGTCAGCCAGCATCAAGTATTAAAGACCAGTGGCAACATTGCCATAAAGCCATCAGAGACGCCGCCACTGATGTGCTTGGTTTCACTCGACCACCACAACGAAACCCCTGATTCGAGGACGTGTGCCGGCAAGCACATGCAGCGAAACAAGAGGCTTACGAAGCGGAGCTGCAAAGAAGGACCTGAGCTGCTCGTAAGCTCTACGTGCAAAAAAGAAGAAACATACACCGGCTTCTCAGAAAAAAAAAGAAAGAGTACGAGCAGCGCGCGATCGAATAAATAGAGAGATGTAAAAGCAGGAATGAGGTTCGAAAATTTTACCAAAGGGTAAAAAGAACCTGCCAAGGATACAGAGCCCGAACCGAAAAGCCTGCAAAGACGAACAAGGGAATATCGTAGTAGAATCCCAGTCGATGCTGAGGATATGGCAGAACTACTTCTGCAGACTGTTTAACGGCTATGACGAATTAAATCCCGCTGTCAGGCAGAATGAACCATTCAACCTGGACGATGAAGACCAACATTTCCTTCCACCCGACCTGGACGAAGTGAAGATAGCTAAGCTTAAGTCCAACAAAGCGGCTGAAGCAGATGACCTAACCGCCGAGTCAACTCATCTGTAAAGTATGGTCGGAGGAAAGTCTGCCCGATGAATGGAACCTCAGCATTGTTTGCCCGATCCTCAAGAAAGAAGACCCAAAGAAGACCCTGCTCTAGAGGTATTGGTCTTCTGAACATCGCCTATAAGATCTTATCTGTCGCGTGTTGTATGAACGCTTAAAACCTTTCGTCAACAGCCTAACAAATATTCCCACAGCGGCAGATCTTGGAGAAGACCCAAGAAGTCCAAATCGATAAACAACATCTTTTAATCGATTTTAAGGCCGCCTATGACAGCATTTATAGAGACGAGGTATACAAACCAATGTCTAGTTTTGGTATTCCGGCCAACGACATCGACATAATCGCCAGAACGCAGTGGGATGTCACTAGCGCGTTTATGAGCATTGAAGCAAGAGCAAGCAGCGAAGATGGGTTTGGCGGTCAATGAGGGCGAGACTAAAAATATGCTGTCATCAAGAAAGGACATCCAGCACCGACGTCTTGCACAGAATGTCACTATATAGACAGATATAACTTTGAGGTGGTAAAGGACTTTGTGTACCTAGGCTCCGCTATGAACTCAGGCAATGACACCAGCGCTGAGATCAAACGAAAAATAACTCTTGCCAATCGCTGTTTCTTTCGACTAAGAAAGCAACTGAGTAGCAAAGCTCTCTCTCGAACAACTAAAGTGACCCTCAATAGGACCCAAATCACTGCACTTCTTCTCTATGGTGCAGAGGAATGGACTCTATTAAAAGTGGATGAGGTCACTCTTGATTGCTTCGAGAGGAATATTCTTAAAGTAATTTTCGGTCCCGTCTGCATTGACGGTGAATGGAGGATTGGAGAAGGAGATACAACGATGAACTGTATAGCGACATCGACTTAGCCAAAACAGTGAAGGTCCAACTACTGCGGTGGCTGGGTTATGTATATGAGTGAATGGGCGTAAATGCTCCGGCCCGGAAGATCTTCGAATCAACACCCGAAGGACGGTGTAGTAGAGGACGATCGCGACTCAGGTTAGCGTGCGAAACTGGACACAGCTGGCCGAAGATCGTGCTGGCTGGAGACGCTTGTTGGTTGAGGCACAGGTCCACCCCGGATTGTAGCGCCACCTTAAGTAAGTAAGTAAGATTAATAGGAGAAAAAGCTGCCCGACATTAAGTACCGTATACGCAGTCTGGTGATCCTTATACGATATCTGCAAGTCACACCTGCCAGCAATGCAACGAAGCATGTCGGCAGCTTGTAACCGCGATCTTATTCTTTTATTCATTACCCAAATCTCATGATTATGGGTAAGAGTTGAAAGAAATTACAAATTAAAGACTAACCATAAAGCATTCACTTAACCTACTTAACAGCATATCGAGACGAGCTTGACTAAAGTAGTAAATCCGCTAGCGCACAGAAGACTAATTGCTGACCTGTGCTTTGGCAGATATTCACAGAAACTTAACGAAATGATTCCTCAAAATGCGACATTTTAGAGACCTACAAGACAGACCACGAATGCACATCAACTATAAGTACACTTAACAACCGGTGAGGACATCACTCGTTGGTTGTAGATAAGTAAACAGGACATTTTCCAGAGTACTAGAACTTCTTGTGCAGAACTAACATTTATCTCGGAGCGCTGTTGAAGCGTTATAGGTTGACCTTTCGGAGATAAGCATTTAAAGTAAAACTGCTGTGCCTGTGCCATCCTATCGAAGCCAAACGTCCTATTGACCATGTTCACTGGCAAGCATCTGTGAGCAGTATGTTTAAAACATCATAGCTTGCATTGCATCCGTACACAAATCAAATATCCATCGACGATTAAATTAAAAAATGTGCACGACTGGGTCGCACGTAACTTTCTCGTTTATTGCGAATCTCGCAGAATCTCAGAGTCATTTTAGCAAATTTTACGTTTAAAATCATACCCACTCAAGGTGTAATTAATACCGTAAATACATACTACATAAACATAAACCTACGTATTAACTAGAACACTTTATTACTTTCAAATTTCACCCCGAACTGACACTTGAAGGAGGCAAGTAGGCGATGAATTTCAAATTATATTGCTATGTACTGAAGTTTTGGACTTTACAAAAATATACCGTGTGTGAATACAGATCGGGATTTGGGTAGTCATTTTTGAGAAATATTCATAAAACGGCAATTTTCGAGTTTTCTGAGAAAAACTAAGTACGTGATCATGTTTAGAATGCTTATGTTGTCTTAAATAAAATATAAATCCAGGTATGGATGGCATCCCGCCAATATTACTTCAAAAGTGCTCATCCGCGTTTTCTGTACCTTTGTGGTTAATTTTTAATTTATCTCTGCAGTCTGGAATTTTTTTGAATGATTGGAAGAGGTCGTTTTTAACGCCCATATATAAATCTGGATCGAGGCATGATATTACTAACTATCGTCCAATCTGTAAAATTTCTTCTATCCCTAAGCTCTTTGAAAAACTAGTTTGTGACAAACTTACACCTCTCTTAAAAAGATTTATCTCTCCGTCTCAGCATGGCTTCGTTACAGGCAGATCCACTACTACAAATCTCTCAATTTTTTGTAATACTGCCTTGAATTACCTTGAGAAAGGAATGCAATGTGATGTAATTTATACAGATTTTGCAAAGGCATTCGATCGCGTCAATCACAGTACACTAATTTCCAAACTGACTACCTTAGGATTTCACTCCAATATCCTAAAGTGGATTCATTCCTACTTAACCGATCGTATCCAGTATGTTCGCATAAACGAAATGCTCTCGTCACCAATTTATGTTACGTCTGGAGTACCTCAAGGTAGTCATCTGGGCCCTCTGCTCTTCCTTTTGTTTATTAATGACATTCCTGACTTGTTTTTGAGTTCCCAGTGTCTTATGTTTGCTGACGATTTGAAGATATTCCGAGCAATACGTTCAGTTCAAGATTGTCTTCTTCTACAAGAAGACCTTAAACGTCTTTCTGTGTGGTGTAATAACAATGACCTTCATCTCAATGTCTCTAAATGTCAAAGCCTTTCTTTTTATCGCCACCTCTCTCCAATTCCCTTTACGTATGTAATCGATAATACCCCATTGTCCACTATCTGCTCCAAAAAAGATCTTGGAGTTATTTTTGACATTAAACTTAGCTTTTGCAAGCACATTGAGTTTGTGGTTGCCAAAGGTAATCAGATGCTAGGTTTCTTATTGAGGAATTCGAAAGACTTTCAAGATCCGCATACTCTGAAATGTTTATTTTTTGCATTTGTCAGATCACATCTCGAATACTGTAGTATAGTATGGAATCCATTTTACGAAGTACATTCTTTTAGAATTGAGAAGATCCAAAAGCGTCTGACTAGAGTAGCTGTTCGTAGACTACGATGGAATATTGAAATGCCATCTTACGAGACCAGATGCAAATTATTTGGTATCTTACCTCTTTTCAGACGGAGGCAATATTTCTCCATTATGTTTATTCGCGATTTGATAGATGGTCATATCGATTGCCCTTTTCTATTATCATTAGTTGGATTTTATGCTCCTGCGAGAGTTCTAAGAAATCGCTTTTTATTTCATATACCCTATCATAGGGTTAACTATGGTTACAATGAACCAATTTCTAGATGCCTTAGAGAATCGAATAAATATTGTGATGTTATTGATTTTCATTTTAGTAGAGATTCATTTAGGAATAAATTACTCCTGTTGTTAGGCTTTGGTGGTAATTTTTAAGTATAATTTTTGTATTAAGTATCTAATCTAGCGAGAACAGTAGATGTACTCATTTGATTGAAATAAATAAATAAATAAATATGTATCTTGATCAAAATCGTTAGAGCGGTTTTTTTTGTAAAAGTATGCTGACCTGACAAATGTTACAATTTGGATTCGAAAAGCACTGTTATTAAAGTGTTTAGCTAAAAGCTGAGTACGACGTATTCTTCAGGATATAAACATTACCTAGCAGATATATTTTCATCCAAATCGAAAATGGCGTTTTTGAGATATGAGCCGTTTTTTAAAGTAGGTACTATTATTAGGGATTTGGGTTGATATAAAAGGACGCAGTCTTTTTAAGGAAAAACTGAGTTTGCTATTAAGTTAAGAATGACAATAGTACCTTAAAATTTTTTACCGTTTTCGGAAAAAGCCAATTTTCAAAACTGCCGTTGCTGGACTTTTTACCAAAAAACTGGGCATGCAGTCATGTTAAGCATGCTTACATTAACACAACGATCAATTTTGGTTCAAATCGTTAGAGCCGTTTTCGAAAAAATCTAAATTTAGGCATATTTCGTAAAATTTTTATATGGGAGGTGCCGTTAATATTAGGGCTAGCTTAAAAAAAAAAAAACGTCCCGAGCGGGAAGCCTAAAAACTCTAAATACAAGCGTTTAGATTCCCCAGGGGTGGGACAGACAGACATACGGACGGACAGAATTGCGAGACCCACTTTTTTTGAGTTCCCCTATCATCGTAATATCAGAATTGATCAAAATCTCGAGTTCGAAATTTTGTACGAAAACAATATCTTTCTCTTAGATACTACGTATACGAGAAAGTTAAAAAATGAAATTATTTCTTTTGTGCATTTCTTTTCGAATTGTTTTCGAATAGCTTTAGTATCTCCCATCTGCACATTTGTCGTTGTTCTACTTCCATTAAAAAAAGCAATATATTATCCAATTCCAGGAAAGCTATTGACCTTAGATACTCGTATCGTAGATATGCAAATAGCTCCAGAACATGCTGAGTTGATCACACAAAAACTTGTTTGCAATGTTCGTATTCCTTTCCTCATTATTTTTTTTTCTTCTTTCATTCAATTAGTTAATATTTTCCAATTGGATCAAATGTCCAACCCCACTACCTATCGCAGTGTGGGTAAACGCATATACCAGTGAAATTCGAATAATTATCCAATTCCTGGACACTATTCATTAGTAGAGGTTTGTATCCTTGATTCTTTATATGAGAGTTTCGATTCTTTTCGCATAAACTTCGCTCCTATACTTGCATAGAAACTAGGTTTTGAATTTCTCATTAAAATGTTTAGTATGCCTCAACGGAAACTTGTTTACCTAATTAGCAAACAACTTTAAGGGTGGGATTACGGTGACAAACTGGCTAACCTGATACTTAAACGACAGCTACTTACCGTAAGGATGTGAATAGTGTGTCATTGTTTACATTGGTGTGTAGCATGGATGGCTTTTAGCAAAATTGTGACATATTACACAAAGCTTGGAGATGGAGATAATTATTCTTTGAGCTTTGTAATTTATACTTTCAAACTGTTAGAAATTTAAATAATTAAAATAATGAACTGCAGGCCTTTTTGTTCAAAAATGTGAAATTTTTTTCTTCCAAAAATTCAGTTAACTTGTCAACAATTACACCTCTCTGATTGACACCGAACAAAAGTTTACTTTGTGTACCTAGTGCGAATTGATCTGGTGAAATGAACCGTGTTGTTTAATGCATATTCAACTTTAGACAATTTTTGAACCCAATCTGAATATTTAGGCCTATTCGGCAAAATCTTTTATTTTGTTATGAATTTTCTGTTATGAATCATAAAAGATATCCACCATAAAAGATCTTTTATAAAATTCTGTTATGGAACTTCGAAAATTGAAATTCTGTTACGAAGCTGTCAAAACAAAACAAACCACTGAGTTTTTTTTTTTATTCATAGTCACCTGGACAAATTTGTTCAAAAAACATATGAAAATGCAAGCTGAAATGAATAAGTTATGAATTACTACAAACTAAATAATTGTGTAATAAACACTGGAATATCTTTTTAGGAAAAAGACAACAAAAAACCACGACCGAGCTAAAGCAAATATATTGCTCTTACATGGAGCTAAATCCAAATAGAAAGCACTGTTGAAATCAGTAACCAACTGAATGAATCTGGATGTACTGGGCGATAAATGCGATAAACCAAATATAGTGTACTTTGTGATGATTGTTAAGGATGTGATCCGGTCGGTACCTATAGCCAGCCTGTAGTGTAGAATTGAGAAAGCGGATAAATTAGATGCAGTATCCCTTTGCCCCAAACGTCGCCAAGTCGTCAAAGAATAGTTGGTTCAGTGCGCGCAGTCTGGGTCTTGCTAGAGCTGATGCTGGACATTTGCAGAGGAAATGAGAGAGAGTTTCTTTCTCATTTGTATTTCCGCAACTGCGGCAATGAGGGTTGTATTTGTATGGGATACTTAGTTTGGCCGCATCGTCGCCAATTGGCCAATGCCCCGTGGTTATTGCCGTGATTTTAGCGATATCTGGGATGCCTGATATGAACCGTATCCGTAAAAATGTCATTAGAAACTTGAAATAAATATCCAACTTTACATCGTTATTACAAATTATTAGAAGTGCACTTGACCTGAATTTGAAATGACATGTTTGTATTCGTGTCTTGTGTAAATTGTTCCAATTTGTTCATTAGATAGAATTCTAGCATTCACCGTATCCAATCTAAAGAGTTGAATAAAACGCACATCAGGAATATCAAATGGATCACTATTCACTATTTAATCTTAGTTCCAGCAAAAGTGGTTAGTATCTTCGCCTAAACCAAAAATATAAATTGCTAAATTATTTTCAATTATACATAGATACCTACCCACTTGTTTTTACACATTTATTACATTTGTCTTCTTTTGTAAACATTTCGTTGACGAAAAATTGTATAGATATCCATTTCAATCCAAAACTTTCTAATTAATAAAAATCTTTTATGATAAAAGTCACAAAATTCTGTCTTTTATTCTATTATGATTTATAACAGATTTCATAAAAGATTTTTGCACGCAGAATACCAATTTTGGAGGTCGTAAAAGATTTTTTGACAGTTCGAACTTTTGTATGAAAATTCATAACAGAATAACAGGAAAAATGGATAAAAGATTTTGCCGAATAGGCATGATTGTAGTGAATTACTGAGTTTGCCTAACATGCCCCAATATGGTCTACTAAACTAAACAGAATTGCTTTAAAAAAAAAAATTAAATTTGTATTTAATTTGTAAATTAAAATTATTTTATTTTTCTTTATTTACAGACTCACATTGATGTTCGCTTTCGCATTCAAAAGAATGATTTACACAAAAAGATTGATCAATTTCTTCTTTCTAAAATGACCATACAATGCTTTGGCAAATATTTTCCAACTTAATAGTACTAATATTTGGAATTGCCCTTATATTCGGAGAGGTTAGTTGTTAAATAAATCGTAAATAAAATATATACTGTCTGTTTTGTTCAACTGCTTGCATATTTTTTTTTTACAGCAGGCAAAATTCGGTGTAATTGATCGTAAGTACCTATTAAGAAAAATATACCTAAATCCTTGATTAAATTCTGTAATTATTTGTGGTTGTTGCAGAAATTACCACAAGCATCACGACGTATGACAATGAAATTCAATTGCGAATTCAGTGGAATGACACCATCAAAGAAGGTATTAGGCATGAAAATAATTTAAAATTAAATTCGAATAATATTATTTGAACAATAGATTGGAACTATAACGTCATCGTGACAGCGGACAACACTTCGGAATGTAAAAACTCACCGTGCGGCGAATATGGTATACCAAATGTAGGTATTTTCAGTGTTGCCACTAAAAAAAAGTGAATCCGGTCAAATCTGACCGTATGACCGGTCAAAAGTCAAAATCAGAGTTTTTGACCTGAAACCCGGTCAAAAATAGATTATGGTAACATAATATGTATTACTAAAAATATAAAAAAAAAAGTTAACTATCATTAGCCATTTTTTTACATTATAAACATTATCCGTGTTGAGAAAACGTTTTTATAATATGCGAATTTTGAGTTTGTAAACTTGTTTTTTATTTCGTTTGTTTAAAATTTACTGAAACTAATTTTTCATTTTATATGACGTATTTTAAGTCCTGAAATACACTTTTAGTGCATGACCATACAACGTCTTCCAATGTCCAGCGAGGTAGGTAGATTTTGAGTGAGTAGAAAGGAGAAAAGTAGATAGCATAGAAAATGCGCAGAAAATCCATTTTCAGAAATAATTCTGGCATGGCCTGGGCAGGGCATAAAGGTTCTTTTTCGTACCATTGTGCTTTCGATATAAATCCGCATTTGATATTTGCATTCATAGAGTGAGGGCGTCAAAAACGGACGTCGGCTTCGGCTTTATAAAGCTTTACTATAAAATTTGTTTGTGTTTCCGATTTCAATATTCTTTTACCTGTCAAATTTTATTGCATTGCGCAATGACGCCTCGTTTTTGTTTGTAGCCAAGTCATCAATGGAAATGAAAGTCATGGAAAGACGTGTATCCTGTATGGCCATATGCATACACTAAGGCAGTGTGTCAATTGGGCCAAATAAGTATTCTGGGATAATTTTCTGAAACTTGAAAAGAGTAGTTCACCAAACTCCAATCTGAGATTTATCGAATTTCACACTTTAATTAATTAAAATTCATTGTTTAGTTTCAATATTCTAGCAAAAGAAAACGTCCAAAAATTAGCCTATAAGATAATGCTCCCGGAGCAGAATTCCATGCGTCATGTTGTAAATATCCCATTATTCGCAGTAAATTGGTTTCTGTTTGAACATGAGAGTGTGTTCGTAATGTAAGGCTAAGTTTTATTCAAATTATATAAATATATCTTTATTTATAGTTAATAGAGCAATTTTATTTTTCCAGTCAAAAAAGCGTTTTCCGGTTAAAAACATTTTTCGTTCCGGTCAAAAAACGGTTAGACCGGATTTAAAAATTTTCTCCGGTCAAAGTAAATCGATTTCGGTCAGATATGACCGGAATCCGGTCAGAATGGCATCACTGGGTATTTTGTGTTTTAGATTTAAATTATCATCTATTTTGGGTAAAAATGAATATAGATAGGTATATTTTTATTTTATTAAGAACACCCAATTTTTATATATAACCAGTAAGACAATTATCTTCGGATCTGCCGAAGCTCAAATACCCGGTACTATATTATTCTAAACAAGTTATTTGTTTATTAGTATTAAAAAATAATATATTTGTATGGGAGGTATGGGTAGTTTTTATTCGACCAAGCTCATTTTTTGTCAAAAAATTTTAAATATTATTAAAACAATATGTGCAAAGTTGAAACTTGCTATCTTTATTGTAGCTATTTAAATTTAATTTTTAACATTAAAAAGCTGTATAAATCCGATATTTTTGTATGGGAGGTAGTAGTAGTTTTCATCCGATCTTGCTCATCTTCGAACTTAGCCTCAGTTTGGTGGATAAAAGCTTACGTACCAAATTTCAATTCAATAGCTCTTAAATTACGGCCGTAATCGTGCGGACGGACAGACAGACGGACAGACGGACAGACAGACCCACAGACGGACATCGCTAGATCGACTAAGAAAGTGATGCTGATCAATAATATACTATATAGTTTGTCATACCTACAACGCCTCCTTATGTGCGTTACAAATGGAATATTAAAGTGAATATACCCTCGCCACAGTGTGGTACCGGGTATAAAAATGGATCGAAATTTGTGTTCGGCTACTTAAAACTTGAAAACCACCTACTAGATTGAGCTAAAATTTACAAACTATCTTAGATATTGGCCCATGCATGAGTGTTCCTGTGAAGATAGGTTAAAATTAGACAAAAGGGCGTGGACCGACCATACAAAAAAACATTCAAAATCTTATATCTCGAAAACCACTAAACCGATTGAGCTCACTTTTTCAGTTAATCTGTGAAAATTGCACAAAGGAAAGTGGCGCTTCCCATACACAGATAGTTTTATATAAATAAAAGCTTGGGAAAAACGAAAAACGAGAATGGCAATATCCAAGCTAAGGACTGACTGTTGAGATTTCCCTCTCGAAATGACAAGGAAAACTTCTTGGCTGTTAGAACAAAATAAAATGTACCTACATCATTCTTAAGGTTCCGTTCTGTCCGAACCCACTAAGGCCGTAGTTATAGCTATTATTGAAATGCATTATTGAAAATTTTGTTTTCCGATTTTAAGACAATTAATCAAACAATATTGACTTTAGTTGGTATCAAAATAAAGGTAATAAATTGTGGAATTTTTTTTACGAAAGAAATTACATAATTCTGACTTAAACTCTTCCAGCCGTATTAATAATAGATCTCAAACCATTCTCTAACTCACCTGTTACGTAACTGGTAGTTAAAAATTTAACTCACTGACTAAATTTTCTTATTTATAAAGAAATATAACCCACGCATTAACTAATTGACGTGTTTCCTATTATCGTAGGTTTGTGATGGCAACGCTTCTCCAAATGGTATTGAAAACTGACAGGAATGCGTCCTTCTTTTCTGCTGCCATCTTCTTCTTCTAATGCAATTCGAATTTTCTTACTCTTACCAATGCAATTAATTTTTTTATATATCGTTTTGAAAATCTATATTTATTTTTGAAAGTTCTATATATAAATATTCTCATAGGATTTTTTTTTTCGTCTAGCATATTCAAATTATTCAAAAATGGTGAGCCATTTTGCTCCACAATTTTTGCAAACTTATTCAATTATTTATCACCCTTTTACGTTTACCACATTCATATCAATCAAACGCAATTAAACGCGAAACACCATTTGTCATTTTGCGCGGGAAACATGTTTTGCAAAGCTAACAAATCGCTAACACACCTACCACCGTAAGTTAGTTATGTAAAAGTTACGAAAGCTTAGTTATCTTCTAAAAATGTTTATAAATAGGAATTTGGGTTTAACCAACGAGTTAGTCATTAGTTAGGGATAACACGAAGTTCCGCAGCTATTATTAATACGGCTGTTCTTCTTTAAATTCAATTTTATTAATTCACTGATCGAAATCGATTTCAATGAACAGCTGATTCTCGTTTCTTCCAATTTGGAACCCAATCGTTTCGATTCTCTTCCTATTCTCAGCTGTCAGTTTTGCTTTCAATGAACAACTCTAACCTCAAAGCCTAGACTCGTTTGTTGAAATGTCACTGACAGGTTCTTTCACTGACAGGAATTTTTCAATGATTGCTATAACCGAGCTGTCAAAAAAATGAAACCACCATTCCACTAATTTGTTCTAGGGCCTAAGGCTTCAGTTACAGCTAGCAGTAAAATGCATCCGTAAAAACACGAAACAGAACAAAACTGAAACATTTAACAATAGCATATTATAGGAATTCAGTGGAATACTTCGTGAAACTAGTTGAGAAGTTGGACAGAAAAAGTTTTTCGTACGGAAAAATCAAGAAATTCTTTTTTTAGATATAATTTAAATATCAATTGCTTAATTTTTTTTTGACGAATTAGTTTTATAATTCAAAAGCAACATTTTAAGACCAAGATGAGTTCAACGATTATGTTTAAAATAATAAAAAAATAAATAAATAGCTGGCGCAACAGG
The DNA here is from genome assembly GCA_949372485.1 of Cheilosia soror. NCBI lineage: Eukaryota > Metazoa > Arthropoda > Insecta > Diptera > Syrphidae > Cheilosia > Cheilosia soror. The sequence goes on from OX443561.1 coordinate 127,550,080, forward strand.
CGGGTGACACCCAAGGCCTAGCTTCTCGCAACCATTCGTTTTGTGTGAGTTTCTATTTTTGGGACGAATGGAAGGGACCTAAAATTTTATACCGAGTCCGAACGGCTGAATTGAGAAGCTTTTTCATGACAGTCATACCCTCGGATGTTTGTCAGACGTTCGCGAGAGGTGGCGCAGTAGAAAAAACCTTAAGATGTAATTTGTGTTTTTCCGGGGTTCGAACCTGGGATCCCTCGCACAGTTGTCCAGCCCACTAACCACTGCGCTACTGCGCACTTAAGTTTAAGTGCTCCAAAAAAGTGAAACGATTTTTTTACTGATGCATTTTACTGATAGCTATAACTAAAGCCTAAGCCAATTTTGTACCTACATAGGTCTATCTCAAGAACTGATTGACGTAGAAGGCTGAAATCAACAACATCCGGTATAACGTATAACCTCTAATTAAACGACAAATACCAATGGTAACAATACATCAGCTGGTTTTGAAGTAATTCTCAATTTAAGGGAAACAAGATTTTCATTCGCACAAAAAACAGGGGGGTTATTCCCAAATGCGCGGCGGATCGTATTGAAAGCGATACTTTGATTTCGACCGTTTTCGCTTTTGTTATTCTCAAATGCGAACTGTGCTTTCCAATTTTGTACAATTAGGGCCAGTTTCAAGACTAGCTGATAAAGTCTCGGATAGCCTATCCGGAATTTATATGTCAGATAAACGTAATATTTCGGTTTCAAAGGTTTCGGATAGTAATAGCTGACAGATAAAGTCTCGGATAGTTTATCAGCCAGTTCAACTGGCTGTTAAAGCCTCTATCCGGAAGATTTAAACAAAATATTTATTTGATGTGGCTGGAAAAAATATAGTTTCAGAGCATTCTTTCGTTGACGCGTGTAGACAGCAGTCAGAAGTGTTATATGCATTTGCATTTGAATTCTTAAATGTCGAATTAGATGAATATTACAACCATATTACAGTGCCCCGTAGGAACAGAGTATTTAAAATAATTTTTAGAAAGCCTCGACGATGAAGATTTCTGAATTTTCACTATTTTGTTTAACTATATTCATGCCCAGTCAATACCTTTCACCGTGGGCGTTGGACTTAGCCATCAGGGGTGCATTTTGTCTCCTCTCCTTTCCATTACTTATATGGACTGGATGTTACAGCGCAGTCTTGGCGAAGAACGTTTCGAATTGGAACATCCGAGGATAAGTCGCTTGCTCTTCGCTGATGACTTGTCCATCCTTCGGTCCTCTTAGACGGAACTTCAATGCGCACTCTATCCGTTTGTAGTCGCTTATGTGGAAGCTGAGATGAAAGTAAACGTAAACAAATTTCAAGTGGTGGTCGTCTCCAGAACGCCTGTTTAATGTATACTCACGAGTGATAAAAGGACCAAGAGCAATGCTAAGTTTATCTGTAGGATTGGTCAGGCTGGATCGATTTTGAGACAGCTTGGTCATTCTGTTATTAGGAGGACTGAACTTGGTGTCAAGGCTAAGTTGTCAGTCTTTAATTCGGTGTTTGTTCCAACTCTTACCTATGGTCATGAGGTTTGGGTAATGACCGAAAGAATAAGATCGCGGATACAAGCTGCCGAAATGAAATTTCTCCGTTGTATTGCTGGTGTGACCCGTAGAGATCGCATTAGAAATATCAGAATACGTGAGGAACTTAATGTCGAGCAGCTACTTCTCCGGACGGAGCGATCCATGCTTCGGTGGTTTGGTCATGTTAAAAGCATGTCCCCGACCAGGATTCCACGACGTGCTATGGAATCCGTACAATCGGGGAGGCGTCCTCTAGGAAGACCCAGGATGAGATGGTTAGATCAAGTCAATAATATCACCTCTACCCGTATGGGGATTGCCCTTTATGATTTACAGTCGATGGCCTAGAATCGAGACTATGGACGGTGCACTTGGACTTGCGCAACCTACACCCGCGGCCCACTTAAGGGATAAGCGGGGTATCGAAAATGAGTGAATGAATGAATTTATCCATGCTAAATTAAACAAACTAGAACAACACAATTCACTTAAAAATGTGATAAACGATAAAAAACATAATTTCCATTCCTGTCAAACAATTAGTGCCTGATAAATTTTTCTACCGGATAGTTTATCAGAGACTTTGACGATGAAACAGGAAAAAAAATATCAGCTACTTTTATCTGGTGGAAAGCGTTATATGTCGGCTAACTATCCGAAACTTTATCCGGAACATTTGAAACTGGCCCTTAGACTTCCAATTTTCCATTTATTTTCCCAAAAGTTAGACAGTTTTTTTTCGTCACAAGAATTTAGTTTATTTTTAATCCGCAATAAATCCGCCAGCAATCCGTCACCTAAATAGCTATCGCTTTTGGAAATACAATACCAATCCGCCATGAAAAGCGATCCGCCGCGCATTTGGGAATAAGCCCCCAGTTTTTTTCTTGATTTACAAACAAAAAACACGCATGCATATTATATTTTTTAACAATAGATGTCACTTCAAAAAAGTGTGAAGTGTGAAGTCCGTTCCGTACCTAATGTAAATTATGGGGTTATGATTTTCTTGAATTTCACTTTTGATAATAATTACATATTGGGTGTTTTTATTGCGGATAAAAATTAAAATTCTTGTGACGGGAAAAAGCTGTCAAACTTTTGGGAACATTAATGGAAAATTGGAAGTCTAATTTGAAAAAACCGGAAGGCACTTGAGAATAAGCAAAAGCGAAGACGGTCGAAATCGAAGTATCGCTTTCAATACGATCCGCCGCGCATTTGGGAATAACCCCCCCTCCGATTTTGATTCTGGAAATTTCCCATGAAAGGTGACGTAAATACCATGGTTTATACGTGTATACGGTCTTTGTAGGTGTATTGGTTCATGAGTTATAGGGGCGTGGCACCTCCCATACAAAAAATGCATTCAAAATCTTATATGCATATAGTCTTGTAGGAAATGCAGTGTTCTTGCTGAAAGATATAATATACTCGTTTTATTTTCTAGACCATCAAAGAGGTAAACCTGCCAAAGGAACGAGCACCATATCTGGAATATAAAGACTGCATCATATTACCTGGTTGTTCGTATAATATTAAAATTGAATCATCCAACGGAAGAGTATCAAACAATAAGCTTCTCAAAATTCCATGTAATTCCCTAGATGAACTTTTCCTTTGGGTTAAGATTTAGCGTTCTGTTATCCTCTTGCAGATTGCGTCGACGATGTCTGTTCTTGCCGACATACTCGTGATTTTCCCAAAGTTAACATGACATCGGAAATAACCTCCAACAATACAATCACAATGAGTTGGACAATATCGTTACTGGACAAGAATGGTTTCCCACGAAATAATAAAACATTTGCCGACATATACGATCAACTCGAATTGAACAAAATCTACATCAGGTTTGTATTCCCAGAATGTTATAGACACGTGTGTAATTTTTAGTCGTACCAACGGAACTAAAGCTACGATTAGACGGCCATTTTTTTGAGTCATTTAAATGTCGCTCTGTGTTATCGCCATTTTTGGCAGCGTCATTTAAATGACTAGGAAAGTGGCGCACCAAATGACATGAATTAAGTGCCATTTAAATGGCGGAAAAAAATGGCCGTGTGATCGCTCTTCAATGACGCCTAGGACAATGGCATCCCAACGGAAAATTCTAAATGACAATGGGACACAAATGACGATGATAGTCATTTCGTGTGATCGCCATTTTTTCAATGACGACTCGTAGCTTAAATGTCGCTCTAATGCGACATTTTTTCCTGACGTCTCAGCGCCATTTAAATGACTCAAAAAAATGGCCGTGTAATCGTAGCTTAATAGAAAGTTTTATAATTAAAATATAAATTTAAAAATAAATCTCATATTAACCTTTTTTCAGTATTAGTGAACAGACAAATCCCTCACTGACATGGGGCGGCAAGCATCGTCTTATCGAGCAAAAAGAGTATCCAATAAGGGCAAATGCACATTCCCTGGCTTTGGGGCTGATTCAGGGAAGTGCCCGGTTTAAAGTAAAACAGCAATTGTATCCTGAATCGAGGTATCAAATACGAACGCATGTAGTTGATAAGAAGAGGTGTGATGGACCACCGTCCCACTTTATGCTACAAAGTGAGTCGCTATCAATTCGAATAATGACAGGATGTGATTTAATAGTATATAAAATATTTACATTTTCAGTGCCCCAGCATACATCGGAACTGAAGAAGTTGGGAGCCAGTTTGAGTCTAAGTATGGTAAGGTCAGCTGCAGTGTGCTTGTGCTTTACAACGATGACATATCACATTTTGAATATCAATTGTTTTCACAAAACCCCTATGACTTATTATGTACAATACAATATTAGAAAAAAAAAATATCCATAAAACTCGTTTCAAAATAGCACATAATACATTATACACTTTTAATGAAGTCACCTTAATATTTCTTATACTTAATACCATAACTCCATTCAATCGCTCATCACCAGTAATTTTGAGCAGATACATTTTTAATCTGCGAAGACAAGGGAAAGATCGTTCACTGAAAGCCTGTGCCACATCTTCATTTAGAGTCTAAAGTACAACATTGTCATTAGATCCCTTAAATGTCATTTGGTCATTCTTTGCTAAAGTCTTGATCGTTATAAGTTTGCCTTCTGTATCTCGTGACATCTAGAATTTATACCCTGCGTTGCGTTGGCGTTTCGTTGGTGGAATATCTACGGATAATTATTTGAATCCACTTCAATCAGAAGTTTTCATTTTTGTTGGTTTAAAAAAAAATGTTAAATTCAACAATATTTTTAGTTTTGTCTACCTACCGGTGTAAAATACAAAAACTCGAGAGGCTTGTTATATACAACCAAGGCTTAACAGAGATAATTATATAAGGGCTAGCAGCTTCACGGGCACAAACCAGTAAGAATAGACCGTCGACTCCTCCCACATAACGGACTTTGCCTATACAAGCTGCCGGCGGGCCAAGGATTTTTCATGTATTGGTGCCGTACAAAAATGTCATAAATGACGTTTGACATGTTGCAAATAGCTGAAGCTTATAGTTCAGTAATTTTGACATTAGTCCGACTACATTTATAAAAATATTTATTGCCCAGTCGCGCACTTAGTTTGAGTGGAGATGACCAGATAATTGTCACTCATTCATATTTTGCTTTTCACAGTCATTTCAAAATATGTACTCACGTCAAATGGTACAGAAAACTTGGTAGCACTAAAAAAAATTTCTTCTACAGCATAATTTGATAATTAATTTCAATTTTAATATGGATTGTTATCGTCAAACTTAAGTAAAAACGACGTAATACTACACCACTTAACAAGTCGTTATAATTGTTCACAGTCACTTCCGAAATTTAAAACTTAAATGTCCAATCGCAATGTTGGGCACTTAAGTTTTATACATAATTCAAGATGGCAGTATGAAATAGAAATCGATCATTGAGAAGAATTTAAGGGAGAATCGATACTGAAGTGGTCACTGGTGCACTGGATTTGATAAATAGAGCAGAGGGAGGGAACATACCAAATCTAAAAACGCTGAAGAGCCTGAAAAGGTAACAAAATTTAAATTTGTTTGAAAACAAATTATCACGGTTACTTTTCGTTTTAACACCTACTGACCTACAATCGTACAATTTGACAATCAAGTTCGTATAAATCTAGTCCGAAACAAATAGTTTTTGACATTGGGCGTCTTTTTTGTTTACAATCCTAGGCTTAGATAAAAAAAAAAAACGCCTTACTGTGACTTGGCAGTAGGTACCTACTATGCTAGTTGACATTTGACTTTTCAGCTGTTTTATTTCTGTCTTTGACAAAAAAATTTGCAGGCAATAAATTAGTTTGTAAAAAGATAAATGACGAGAACAAGTAAATAAATAAATAAATAATTGACGCAACAGGCGTGTAGACACCCTAGGCCTAGCGAATTGCAGGACGTAATGGATGTGCTTGCACTTTTATCGCATGTGCGATAAACTCCTTACGTGCACTGTAGCATTTCAGCAGTCCCAGTCTGGTCTAAGTGTCACTTCCTTTCTTAAGTGCAAATTTTTAGTTGCAATCTTTTTTGTTGTTGATGTTTTCTTTTTTTAGGGGAGACTGGGCACCTTGGACTACTTTTTGCTTTGAGCTCTCATAAAATCCTATGTGTTTAAATTATTGGCCTGTTAAGTATCCTCACTTTGAGAAATGCAAATACCTAAACTTTGGTTTGGACAAATAACTACGTAAATTTAGTAAAGGCGGAAAATTTATGTTTATTTAAAAACGAAGAAAGTCCTTATGTTCAAAGGTACCTCCCTATTCTGGGCAGTTTTGAACTAGGCTGGGGCACTTTTGAACGGCAGTATTTGTAATTGCTTTTGGCAGCTAATATTTTTAACAAAGTATATTAACTTTATTTTTTCAATAAAAATAACAAAAACGACTTAATGGAAGCAAACTAAGATTCACAAAATATTTTACAAATGACTGAAGAAACTTTATAAAAACAAAAATTAGGTTAGCTGTTCAGGAATTTCGGTGTTCTTGATGTTCTCGGAGCGTTGATTGGTGGTGGTAGCCATGATGGAATAAGTATAAGGTGGTCTCGTCGGCTGCCGAATCGTTCGTTTTTTGGTCCCTTAGCCCAGTGTTGTTAGGCCTCTCCCTTCATTTTTCCCACGAAACGTGGCCATTTTTCCCTTTTTTCCCTTTTCACCGAACTCAAATTCCCACCAAAATCCCACGATACATTAAAATGAAAAAAAAATGTTTAATTCATTTTAATTATGTTAAAAAAAAATCACGTTGCATTGATCGCTAGATGACTAGCGGCATGCCACACTCCTAGATCTCTACCACATATTGTGAAATATCCTTTTCTGCGAAATGTTTCAATCTAGCGCAAAATTAACTGAATAAATGTCGCATTTCGAGGGATAAGGATAATGTCTTTGAGTTCCTTCTTCGGAACAAGCAAAGGTCAGCGACTTGTCTTCTGTGCACCAACGGTTGTAGATTCGATGTGAGTGTAGGGCTTCCAATAAGTCGAACTGCTCGCGTCTCTGTATGCTGTCAAGTAGGTTAAGTGAATGCTTTGTGGCCGAGCTCCATATATAGGAACAATATTCCAGGCCTGGTCTAACCTGTGCTTTGTAGAGAAGGAGAAGTTGCTTGGGGTTAAAGTACCTCTTTGCTCTAAATCGGTAGCTCAACCTAGCGGGCGATATAGGACATGTGCTCTGCTATGTGATTCCTGAATTGTCTGTGACTCCTAGAAGGTGAATTGAGTCCTAGGGATGGATTGGAAGGTAATCCATTTGGATCTGAGGAACTGTTGATGCATTTTTCCTAGGAAAGGTTGTGAGCTGTGTCTTGTTTGCATTAAATATGTACAACCAGAACCAAGTTGTTCCTCACTTCAAAATTTTGTCCAGATCATCATTTAGAGAACTTAAAATAATAAGTCCGTATCACCCTATAGGTGTAGCTTCTCACATAATAAATTATTCCACAAAATACATTTTTGATGCTCATGAAGATGAAGTATAATAATAATTCAAACTGGTTCTATTCCAATCCCAACTGATAATAAATTGCTGTGAATTGGAATAGCTTTGATGAAAATTTACAAAAAATTTATTTTAACACTTGTTTTGTCAGTTTCCTGAAATTCCCACGAGTTTGGTGCTTTTTCCCTTTATCCCACGGAAGGCTTTTCGGACATCGAAAATCCCACAAAAAGGGATAAATCCCACGATATACAACACTGCCTTAGCCTTAACGTTCAGTGAGCGTTTGCTTGTTGAAGCGAAAGGTTGTGTGCGGACGAATTTGTTTGCAAAACGTCAACCCTTGCGCAAAAAAAAAAAATGTTTTTTTATTATAATAGCTTTACTCAAAAGGTAAAGTGGCTTAAGTCGATTTTTTACATTTTTCAGGAGAGCAGTTTTAAACTTTAAAAAATTATTCTAATAAAACTGTTTTGAGTAGAAGGCTGTAATTTTTTTCGTATATCACTCTAGAGATACCCTGTTCGAATCTTATTAATTTTTTTGAAAATCTTTTCAGATTTAGAATTTATTAACAAAAAACTGACTTAAGCCGTTTTGACTTTTATCTAAATCTTATTTAAATCGTCTTAAGTCACTTAAGCCGTTTTTGCGCTTTTGTTTCTAGGTTTACCGTTGACTTATGTGTACATAAACCACTTTTCCTGAAATTAAATGTTAACATAATCGTGGCTTAGTTCTCTCTTCTTTCTTTATTAGCTCAACGAATTCAATATTTATATGTAGTAATATGGTACATGGGTATTTATTTGGTAAGTAGATAATATAGTTATATAATGTAGGTCCCTTCCATTTGTCCGAAAAAAGAAACTCACACAAACGAATGGTTGCGAGAAGCTAGGCCTAGGATGTCTACACGCCCGTTGCGCACCTATTTATTTATTTATTTATTTTAATAATTTTATAAATAGATACCTATAGGATACTGACATAATTATGCTTCTTCCTAAAAAACTTCTCAGCTTCTTCGGGTAAATCAGGATGAAAACCTGGCTTAGATTATGTGCAAAGGTTCCTGTAAAAGTCGTGAAACTGCTCATCGATCAAAGGAAGTAGATTTATCACTTTTTTGCTTCACTTATTTTATTTGGTCCATCGTAGAGCAACTCAAGACAATCTTAAAATTCTTGGTTGCAACTTCGCTTTTGAATATTAATATTTTTAAAGGTTCTTTGTCATCCAACAAATTCTTGTAATAAATAATTTTGAAAATCGGAGCCGTCTTATATTTATCCAATTAGGTAACCTTATTATTTTCGTCATTAACATTAGGAAACATAAATTAGTTTTTTTAAGTTGACCCATTTGCACGGGAGGAATTTGCACGGCAGATACCTTCAAGGTTTGAATAAATTCCATTATTCCATTGAATGTAGAGGAAGAATGGCAGTTGTTTTCAACAGCAGTCATTGCCTCTGCAGGACATGTTTGTGAAGCGAAGCGGCCGGTGTGGCGGCTGGTGGTGAGAAAAGAACCGCGTGGTTTAAAACGCCCGGAGTTCAAGAAGCCATCAGAGAGAAGAAAAAGGCTTTCAAGGTGTGGATTCACTTGGGAGACTTACCTTCTCTAAACTGGTACATTGTGGCGCGAAGAACTTGCAAATTGGCTGTTAAAGCAGCCAAAGAACAAAGAAGGAGTTCGGCGAGAAATTAGACCGTGATCACAGATCTGAAAGCAAGGTGTTCTGGCAGACCATCCAACGTCTTAGAGGAAGGAAGTGGAACATTATGGAAGGAGTCAAATCCAAAGATGGTACACTTCTCTCTAATCAGGAGGACATTTTGCGCAGGTGGGGCGAGCACTTTTCTGAATTGCTCAATCTAATCCAGGGCATTGAGGATTGTTGTGCCACTAACATGCGCGTCCGCGTTCCCAAATATTAAATATCATCATTCTGATATTCCCTCGGATATCCCATGACTATCTGCATGCGATAAGCAAGCCTGCGATACGCAAACATGAATATTCGTGTAAATATACACAACCAGCAGAATCGACATTGTTTGAAAATAGATAACACGATGCGACGGTTGGTTTATGAAAAATCGGAACTGCATTGGCTTCCTTTCGTTTTTGGACAGGTGAATCTGAATTGAACAGCACTAGAACGAACATCTTGGTTTGTTATTCCAACATCTTGGCATTTATTACAACAGGGTGACAGAACCATCGCCTTAAGCACGGCGGAAAATAGTCCCACGGTAGAAGAAGTCACTATTGCGATCAAATCGCTAAAAGCTGGCAAATCTGTCGGAGTGGATGAAATCCGGCCAGAAATTCTCAAGGCCTTAGGTGAAGTGGGATAGTTAAATGGCTCTCTCGTGTCATTAAAGTGGCCTGGGAATGCGTCGAAACTCCCAGCGATTGGCAGATTGGGGTGATTGTGCCCCTTTTCAAGAAAGGGGATAAAAGAGATTGCTCCAATTTTTAGTTTTTTTTTATAATTAACATTATCACTATCCCTCGCACAGTAATCCAGCACACTAACCACTGCGCTACTGCGCCCACATCACCTTTATAAGCTTTGAGTAAATATTGAATTAAAAAAATAACTTTCTCTCTTTTCTTTGACTAGACCGTCTCGGAAACTTTCGCAACTCAAATGATTTTATAAATAATATTGGGGCTTAAATCGACTTAAGCCGTTTTTTATTTTTTTAATTTTTATACGGAGTATAATTTTTACACAGAGTAAAAGGACTTATTCATACTTAACACTATGTTGGTTTAGAAAAGCAGTTTGGTAAAGTGGCTTATGTCCACTAAGCTCATATTCAAAAACAGATATAACCCATATTAATATTTTTTTGATTTGGAATACTGGCTTATGTCGATGTAATTAAAATAAAACGGAATATGTTAGTTTGGAAAAATGGCTTAAGTCAATTTTATTAAAATTTTGTTATGGAAAAACGGCTTAAGTCGAAATAAAATTTAATTTTATAGAAAAATGTATTTTTGAAAAGTGGCCTAATTCAACTTAGTTCTCTTTTTCCTTTTCAAGAAATTGTGTTTCTAAAAATAACAAAAACGGCTTAAGTAGACTTTAGACATAAATGTCAGACACTGCAACAATATTTGAGAGTTAAGGCGTTATTCCAAATGCAATGTTTTCAGTTTCATTGAGTTAAGTCATTGTAACAGAAGAAAAAACTGTTTTGTAAGATAGGTAGAAACAAGGTGATTACACCAAACTGTAGCTAATTTTTTTCTCATTTCAAATATTAAAAAAAAAATGTTTTTGGCTTAAGTCGACCTAAGCCACTTTACCTTTTGAGTAAAGATAGGCAACTTCAAACCAATTCCACTCCACTTAAAGGTTAATCAACATACTCATGAACATACTCTCTCTGCACACTCTATTGTCGTTTCACTTACACTTACTATGCTGAACCCTTTCACACGCACTTATTACTAGTATAGTTAAGGGACTACTTTTTGCCGACGAGACCACCTATTTTTTTCAATGCCACTTACAGACCACTTGTTCCAAAGTGCCCCAATTGGTCAAGCGACAGAAAAATGTGCTTAAATTATTATATTTTTCATATTTGTCAAAAAACGTACCTTTATACGGTTTCAAATGAAGTTGTGCCTTAAAGACTGCTTTCAGGCAACGCCGACGAATGAAAGGATATCAGAAAGTCGTTGACGACTAAAGAAGACGGTATTTAAATAAATTTAAGTTTAAATTTTGGTTAATACATAATGCTCTTTTAAATATCTTATTAGCTTTGTTTAAATGTACCTCAGGTTCAAAGGTGCCCCAGTCTCGCCTATTCATTTTGTATGTCAAATTAATGTCATTTATGATACAATCGATTGTACTTTCGATAACATTTAAAGCAATCGTAGATTGGTAGCACATTTTTTATCTGGGCTTAAAGCAGATAATGATTATCCGGGCTAACGACTTGCTAAGCCCATATATGTACCTAGGATTGCAAAAAAAAAAAAAACAAGTAAAAGTGTTATCATCGGCCTGGCCGATGCTTTGATACCATCCACTGCATAAAAGTCATGCAAAATGTTTGCCATGCGAGTTAGTGTGTGTCTAATATTAGTTTTGTAGTTTGAAAATTGTCTATGTCGGTAAAGTAGTTCTGCTACCTACCGTTACCGACATAGACAATTTTCAATACCAACCTGACGACGGTTAAAAAACAGTCTTCTCACAAAATTTCATTCACCTAAGTCGATTCGTTTGGACGCTATCGTGCTTTCAACAGACAGACAGACAGACGGACATGGCTAAATCGATTCAGAATGTGATCCTGATTCAGAATATATAATCTTCTTCTTTCTTCTTTGTCGGAGGTTGTTACTATCCGATGGAGCACTCAGACACAACTACTGGTCCATTGTACTGCCAAACAGACACCTTACATTGCTGTACTTAGTTTTCCCGTCTTTCGAAGAAAGATGAGAAGGAGCTTCAGTGATGAAGAGCGTAGATGTTCGGCACTCACCACGTCAGCCCCAAAGATCCGCCACCTGATGCGAGCAAAGGCAGGACAACTACAGAGGAAGTGCTCCGCTGTATCGTCATCCTCTCCACAAGCAGGACAGATGGTGGTGTTGCTCAAGCCCAACACATTTATGTGTTTGGCAAAAGCTTGGTGGCCCGAAAGGACACCCACAAGAAGTCTGCAGTCGATTCTCCTGAGAGACAGAAGGAAAGACGAGGACCTCTTGCAGATGTCCGGACGCAGTCGTTTGGTCTGTCTACACCCAGCACAGTCACGCCAACGACGCTCGTGTTCACGAGAAACCCAAGTATCAATGGATGACCTAACCACAGATGCAGGCAAACCCAACGCAGGTTCAGGTCCTAAGAAATCTTCTTCTGAACCCAACCTGGCCAGCTCGTCAGCGATCTCGTTTCCCTGGATACCAGTGTGACCTGGAACCCAAACAAGTTTGACCGTGTTTAGCCTACCGACCAAGTTCAGAGAAAGCTTGAGTTCGAGCACTAACTTGGACGAGGTAAGAGGGTTGAGCAGCGCTTTTAATGCAGCTTGGCTATCACTGCAAACGCATATGCTTCTAGCCCTCCACCTGTTTGTCACAATATAGCGCATAGCCATAAGGATAGCGAAAATCTCCGCCTGGAAGACAGTCGCATGGTTACCCAAGGGGTAGTGTAGTCTAATGTTCTCGCTTTCCACGAAGACTCCAGAACCAGACCCCTGTCCGGTTTTTGAGCCATCCGTGAAAACACGATGGCATTCCTTCCCTGGCTCTGAGTCTGGCAAAAGCCATTCAGTTGCCTGAGGAAAGTTGACATGGTAGTTTTGTCGCAGTAGGATTTCTGGTGTCATTGCGTCAGACGGCATATCCATAAGACAGGGGTCAAAGGATAATTCTCGCACAAGTTCATCAAAACTCCAATGCGCGTGGTACCAAAAGCCACCTCTCTTTAACCGGGAGATGGTTTTCAGCGTACACCCCATGATAAAAATATCAAGGGGGGGGGAGGTTCATCAAAGCATCTAGAGCGGAGCCCGGAGTGCTGGGGAAGGCCCCTGTGCAGCCAAGGCAAACCGTTCTTTGGAGTTTGGCGAAAGAGGCCATAACACGTTTCCGCGAAAGCCTGTTCCACCACACAACCGATGCATATGACAGAAGTGGTCTTACCATTGCCGTATAGGACCCTTTTAGGAGATAAGCCCCATGTCTTCCCAAAAGCGCCTTTGCACTGCCAGAAAGTCGACAGCGCTTTATCGGTTTTTGATTCAACATGCTTGGACCAAAGAAGTTTTCTATCGAGGATTACTCCCAGATATTTGACTTCATCAGAAATCGGAATAGTGACACCTTTTAGCACAAGTTGAGACAGACCAGTGATATTCCTCCTTCTCGTGAAGAGAACAACCGTAGTTTTAAGAGGGTTCACTGAAAGCCCATTCATTGTGCACCAATCATCGATCAAACCCAAGGATCTCTGCGCCAGAGAGCAGACAGTCCCAAGGTCTGAACCGACAGACAGAACGGCGACATCGTCCGCGTAGGCTTGTGTATAGGATCCAGGAAGATTGAGAGTCGTCAGCAGAGAGTCTACTACCATGCACCATAAAAGGGGAGACAAAACACCACCTTGAGGGCAGCCCCTGTTTACCCCTGTCATGACGCATTTGCCACAATCAGCCTCGGCAATCAACGTCCTGTGCATTAGCATTGCTTTAATCCACAACACCAATGTTTCATCTATACCGTGATGTCTGGCTGCATTGCACATGCTATCAAAGGTCGCATTATCAAAAGCACCCTCAATATCGACGAAAATACCCAACGCGTACTCCTTCCGATCAAGAGCACTTTCGATCCTACCAACGAGGTTCTGAAGCGCAGTCTCACAGGATTTTCCGCGCTGATAAGCATGTTGCATCTCAGAAAGAGGATGCAATCGAAGAGCAACATTGCGCATGTGCAGCTCAACCAGTCTCTCCAAGCTTTTCAGCAGGAAGGAAGATAGACTTATATAATACTTTATAGGGTCTCCGGTGAATCGTTCTGGGCGTTACAAACGTAATGGCAAAGTGAATATACCTTCCTGTGGAGGGTACAAAAACTGGCTATTATGACATCAACTAATTATCCGAACGTCCCCAATAAGAAAGAAAGCTGTGTTATACCAGATTGAAATGTTAGTGTTGTCAACTATTCTTTTTATTTATTAACGAAACGAAAAGAAAGTGTTGTAGGGGCTGCCATTGCTTTCTCTTTAGGTATACTTTTTAATTCCATATACCTCGGGGATAGGGGTTGGAGGGTGCTTGATCCCTATCTACCTGTTTTCTCACCTGTATATACAACTTAAACATAATCACAGTCCTGAAACTTGCTGCAGAAATATGTCAAACTTTATCGTAAACTATTAAGTTACAGTTTCCAATCGCTTTGGTTTAAAGAGAAACAAGGAAACGTTATTGATTTTTATTTTGAGCAAATTTCATCAGCGTCTTTGTACCGCAGGATTAAATTTATCGTCATTAGCACATTACCGTCACATAGCACACTGCATAATTGTGTATACTCAAAGAAACTCAAATTCTTAATAAAATATTTTTGTCTTCTTTATAGAGAATCGGCATCATTGTCCTTAGTTGCTTGTTCGTCTCTGGTATAGTAATATTTGCTACGGTCTACTTTAAACGACGACGTAGCAAGAAAAACGCAAAAAACGCTCCACACAATATGTTCGCACACTTTGGCATCAATATTTCCCCAGAGTAAGTTATCCTGTAAATTGTGAAGCAGTGCGGGGAAGTGCATTTTCATTTCATTTTTGATTTTGTTTCATTTATAGAACCATGGAAGATAACATACTCTATGTCGACAAGGATATTGAGGTAAAGAAATTGGATGTCCAAGATTGAAAAATAGAAAAATAATTAATACCTAACTTATTTTATATAAGGACGCCCAGGCCAAGGGACTAGCGGATATTTTTGAAGTTCCCCACACTTCATTGTGCATTGGCCAGGAAATTGGTGTTGGTGCTTTTGGTCGGGTATTCAAGGCGACAGCAAAGAATATTTTACGTATGCGAGGTACAACTATAGTTGCAGTTAAGCAACTTAAGGGTAAGTTGAGTTGTTTGCTTACATATATTTTAAAATTCATTAATATAACAGCTTTATTAGAAGGAAGGGTGACAGTGTTGATAGAAAGTAATTTCAAAGACAAAAAACAAAGTCAGCAAAATGCCGGTTTTTTAACAATTATTTGTTGACCAAACTTAATGAATAAGCGCTAGGCTAGATATATGTACGTACAATATATAGGTATTTAAGTCATTTGCCAATAAGGTTGGTCTCTACCGTCAAATGGAAAATTAAAGCTTTTATGGTCATGAGTTAAAAATGTAAAAGTCAATTGAGCCAATATTAATGCCCAGTTGCACAGTCAGAGTTTAAACTCTCGTTTAGGTTTAATATCCTATTCACACCAAGACGAAAACATCATGAAAACGCCATGAAAACTAGTACAGTCGTTAGATTGTTGAAGCAGACACACCTTTTGCAACATTCAGCGAGCTCAGCAAAACTGCTGACATGATGTGAGAGACTGAGTGAGAGTGAGAGTTTTTTTTTTGTTATCTTTGCTTGCACCATAAAGAGCAAACTACCTGCCACAACTAAATGGTATTTTCATGTGTGCATTTAACCATAAGTTACCATGCAAACGGCAATTGGGAAACCTTTATCGTTGCATCGGCTTACTTTCCCTATGACTCTCTAACTCCTCCACCACCAAAGGCAGTTGTTGAGCTCATAGAGTACTGCGAGTCCAAAAAGATTGGTCTTATCCTATGTTGCGACGCTAATGCCCAAAACACTGTTTGGGGCAGCAGCAAATGTAATATACGTGGAGATCGTCTTCTGGACTTCATCCTCTCGTCTGACATCACCATCAACAATGTGGGTTGTCGACCTACTTTTGTTAGAGCCAGAAGACAGCAAGTAATTGATATTACTCTGTCCAGCAGGCATTCCAAGTCTATCAATAATTGGAGGGTATCGCCAGATAGCACTCTGTCAGATCACCGATACATCGAATTTCAAATCTACTGTGAAGTTTCGCCTTCGCAAGAGAGGTGAAATCCGAGAAAAACGAACTGGGCACGGTTTAGGGAGGAACTTGGCAACTCTGTTAAAGTTCCACTTAAATTAAGATCAATACAAAGGGTAGAGAGGTGTGCTCAGGAGCTGAACAGCGTCCTTATCCGTTGTTTTGAACAAGCGTGTCCGGTTACAAAAAACTCCTGTAGAAAACCGGTACCTTGGTGGAACACCGAACTACAGTGTATTCGTAGAGAAACCAGGAAGCTTCTAAATCGGTCTTTAAAAACCAACTTGGAGGAAGACTGGAATCTCTATCGATCGAAGCAAAAAGAATTTAAGAGACTTATTCGAAAATCGAAAAATGACTCTTATAGGAAATTTTTTGAGGAGGTCGAATCACTAAGTGCAACCAGTAGGCTTGTTAAAGTCCTCAAAAGGGACGGACCAAGTAAACTGGAATCGCTCCAAAAATCTGATGGCACCTACACTGAGACAAAGGCGGAGACTTTTAGTCTTCTGCTGGAGACTCACTTCCCGGGAAATCAGATCACTACGCATTCTTCAGTGGTACCGGCAACGATGGCCACTACGGAACTGACAAACTCCAAGCGGCGTAGCTGGTATATTGCATCCAGAGTGGTGACGGATGAAGCTATCAAATATGCAATTGCATCATTTGACAGCTTCAAGTCACCTGGTCCAGATGGAATTTACCCGGCTATGCTGAAACAAGGTTTTAGTCAGCTAATGCCGACGCTGAAAAGAATTTTCACCGCTAGCTTGGCCTTGGCCTACATACCTTCCCTTTGGCGTATGGTTAAAGTCGTGTTCATACCAAAAATCGGTAAGACTGACTATACTCTCGCCAAAAGTTTCAGACCCATAAGTCTGTCTTCCTTCTTGCTGAAAAGCTTGGAGAGACTGGTTGAGCTGCACATGCGCAATGTTGCTCTTCGATTGCATCCTCTTTCTGAGACGCAACATGCTTATCAACGCGGAAAATCCTGTGAAACTGCGCTTCAGAACCTCGTTGGTAGGATCGAAAGTGCTCTTGATCGGAAGGAGTACGCGTTGGGTATTTTCGTCGATATTGAGGGTGCTTTTGATAATGCGACCTTTGATAGCATGTGTAATGCAGCCAGACATCACGGTATAGATGAAACGTTGGTGTTGTGGATTAAAGCAATGCTAATGCACAGAACGTTGATTGCCGAAGCGGATTGTGGCAAATGCGTCATGACAGGGGTAAACAGGGGCTGCCCTCAAGGTGGTGTTTTGTCTCCCCTCTTATGGTGCATGGTAGTAGACTCTCTGCTGACGACTCTCAATCTTCCTGGAACCTATACACAAGCATACGCGGACGATGTCGCCGTTCTGTCTGTCGGTTCAGACCTTGGGACTGTCTGCTCTTTGGCGCAGAGATCCTTGGGTTTGATCGATGATTGGTGCACAATGAATGGGCTTTCAGTGAACCCTCTTAAAACTACGGTTGTTCTCTTCACGAGAAGGAGGAATATCACTGGTCTGTCTCAACTTGTGCTAAAAGGTGTCACTATTCCGATTTCTGATGAAGTCAAATATCTGGGAGTAATCCTCGATAGAAAACTTCTTTGGTCCAAGCATGTTGAATCAAAAACCGATAAAGCGCTGTCGACTTTCTGGCAGTGCAAAGGCGCTTTTGGGAAGACATGGGGCTTATCTCCTAAAAGGGTCCTATACGGCAATGGTAAGACCACTTCTGTCATATGCATCGGTTGTGTGGTGGAACAGGCTTTCGCGGAAACGTGTTATGGCCTCTTTCGCCAAACTCCAAAGAACGGTTTGCCTTGGCTGCACAGGGGCCTTCCCCAGCACTCCGGGCTCCGCTCTAGATGCTTTGATGAACCTCCCCCCCCCTTGATATTTTTATCATGGGGTGTACGCTGAAAACCATCTCCCGGTTAAAGAGAGGTGGCTTTTGGTACCACGCGCATTGGAGTTTTGATGAACTTGTGCGAGAATTATCCTTTGACCCCTGTCTTATGGATATGCCGTCTGACGCAATGACACCAGAAATCCTACTGCGACAAAACTACCATGTCAACTTTCCTCAGGCAACTGAATGGCTTTTGCCAGACTCAGAGCCAGGGAAGGAATGCCATCGTGTTTTCACGGATGGCTCAAAAACCGGACAGGGGTCTGGTTCTGGAGTCTTCGTGGAAAGCGAGAACATTAGACTACACTACCCCTTGGGTAACCATGCGACTGTCTTCCAGGCGGAGATTTTCGCTATCCTTATGGCTATGCGCTATATTGTGACAAACAGGTGGAGGGCTAGAAGCATATGCGTTTGCAGTGATAGCCAAGCTGCTTTAAAAGCGCTGCTCAACCCTCTTACCTCGTCCAAGTTAGTGCTCGAACTCAAGCTTTCTCTGAACTTGGTCGGTGGGCTAAACACGGTCAAACTTGTTTGGGTTCCAGGTCACACAGGTATACAGGGAAACGAGATCGCTGACGAGCTGGCCAGGTTGGGTTCAGAAGAAGATTTCTTAGGACCTGAACCTGCGTTGGGTTTGCCTGCATCTGTGGTTAGGTCATCCATTGATACTTGGGTTTCTCGTGAACACGAGCGTCGTTGGCGTGACTGTGCTGGGTGTAGACAGACCAAACGACTGCGTCCGGACATCTGCAAGAGGTCCTCGTCTTTCCTTCTGTCTCTCAGGAGAATCGACTGCAGACTTCTTGTGGGCGTCCTTTCGGGCCACCAAGCTTTTGCCAAACACTTAAATGTGTTGGGCTTAAGCAATACCACCATCTGTCCTGCTTGTGGAGAGGATGACGATACAGCGGAGCACTTCCTCTGTAGTTGTCCTGCCTTTGCTCGCATCAGGTGGCGGATCTTTGGGGCTGACGTGGTGAGTGCCGAACATCAAAGCTCTTCATCACTGAAGCTCCTTCTCATCTTTCTTCGAAAGACGGGAAAACTAAGTACAGCAATGTAAGGTGTCTGTTTGGCAGTACAATGGACCAGTAGTTGTGTCTGAGTGCTCCATCGGATAGTAACAACCTCCGACAAAGAAGAACCATAAGTTAACGATTATCAAGTAGCTTAAATAATTTTGTTTGTATATTAATGTCAATACGAGTGAAGTTTAGTAACTAAAATAAAAGTCTAGTCGCTACAAACATTTCATAGCTAGTTTCACAGCTAATTGAAACGCCAAACGAAAACGGGTTGGTGTTCGGTGTGAATGCATCCACGAGTTTTCTAAAAATTTAGGCTTCCATGATTGTATAGAAGAATAGCGTTGGCCATTTTTTTGCACCAATTTTTTTCCAATTTTGACAAATCTTTACTGGATAACTCATGGGTCCATACCAAGGATTGTCTGTAAATTTTAACTCTATCGATTCGAGACATTAGATTTTGAATGCTTTTTGCTTGGGCGGTGCCACTCCCCTTTGTCCAATTTTGACCAATCTTCACAGAAATACTCCCGGGCCAATACCTAAGATTGTTTATAAATTTGAACTCAATCGATTTAGTGGTTTTCGAAATATAAGATTTTTAATGTTTTTTTTGTATGGGCGGTGCCACGCCCTTTTGTCCAATTTTCACAAGTATACCTCTGGGCCAATACCTACCTAAGATTGTGTGTATATTTGAATTTAATCGATTGGGTGGTTTTCGAAATATAATATTTTGAATGCATTTTTTGTATGGGAGGTGCCACGACCCTATAACTCATGAGCCAATACACCTACAAAGACCGTATATACTTACAAACCATGGTATTAACGTCACCTTTCATCAAATTTCCAGAATCAAAATCGGTTCACGCATTACAGAGAGCATTGGCGACAAACACACAGTACCTACAACTTATTTTTATATATATATAGATATAAAAATTGTGTGAAAAATGTATAGTAATTTATTAATTGAGAACGGGTGGACCGATTTGGCTCAAATTTATTTTCAGTTGTTCGTAATTGCCAGGAGAAGATTCTTCTTAAAGAACATTTTGGGAAAACCCTCCGGCAAAAGTCAGGAAATTGGAAAAATCGAAAATTGATTTTTTATATGGAATTTTGTGTGCAATTGTTCCGAAATGGCTTTTCGAATGGAAGAATTGAAAAATCCTTATGAAAACAGGGAAAATTCGGGAAAAACGAGATACATATCCATTTCCTACATCAAATTCAACTACGCATTTCATGAGCATTTACAATTATGCATTCTGAATGCCCGTCGTGCGAGTAATCATTCTATTTTTAGAACGCAAATCAAAACTACCCTTCCTAAGCACAACTGCAATCGATAAAGCGATTTTTCGCACTTGGCCAAATAAGATCTAATTTCAATTTATTATATCTCACCCTCTGGATGGAGCAGAAAAACGAATGTAAATACTCTGTAAAATATTGCCTAACAATTAAAAGCATATCCTGAATTGACATAAATCCATTTATCAGTGTAATGGCAAGTTAAGCGTAGTAAGGTCGAAATAGAAAACTTAGTTTGAAAAGTTTTTCAAACCTTATAGGACGAATTTGGAAAAACGACGAATGAGGAATGTAATAATTTTGACCTATCGATCAACATACAAACTTTTAAGTTCATACGGCTAATGGTTCGTGAGACCCCCCTTATTCCATGCGACCCCTTTACTCCTGAGCAATTCGCACCCACCCTACGGACTAAGTTGGCCACACATCTATAAATCAGAAAAAGAATCATGAAAATCGGACGAATGGTTCTCGAGTTATGGAGAAACGAACAGACGGACGTTGCATTTTATAAGTAGTATGGATATGGATGGATTTGATGATTTTAGACGACAGAAGATGGAAAATTCGTTGTGAAGCTTGGAAAATTTAGGATAATAATTGTGAAATTCATTATAATAAAAGACGTCTTGCGTGCATTTTGGGTGGAGAAGTTAGCGACATAAATAATAGGTGGCGCCGGTGTCCTTTTCGCATTGTCAATTTCTATTGAGCAAATGTGCAAATTGTCATTTGCGATGGCAATCAATAAATTGTAAGGCAGTTGGGGACAGTTTTCAACCGAAAAGCAGGCCATTTGCTAGTTAAAAAGAAAAATGTTCACTTCGATTCGATATTTAAACTACCTTCGGTCCGGTTGCGCTATAGTCCGGTGTGGACCTGGTCCTTAATTAATACGAAACCCAGCATATTAGTCGTGGAGTTTCTAATAACCGCTTGGGATCGCTGTCAATGATGAAATTCGGTACCTATACTAGATTCTGGCTAGGACTTCTGGCAAATCTCCTTACAAGGCACTGATCCAGCGTCCAGGTCTATATTAGCAGGACGAAATGTTTAGACATTAGAAATATTTTTTGTTGTTTCTAAATATTTGCCTCGATAAAGGTGAATCTATAATTCTTCAACATAGATGTTTACAGATACCAGTGGCCAATTTCACCCAACTTACCGATTTATATTTACAAGTACTTTTCCACAAAATCTTTGTCTCTTTTTCTAACAAAGTTGTCAAAAAATACTTGTAAATACAAATTTGTAAGTTGGTGAAATAGGCCAGAGAACAGAGATGCTACTTCTACACTTAAATTGTTGCAAATTGTAGTCCTCTGGAAATATGTCTCGAGGAAGCTATAGTAAATAGTTCAAAAAGTTGCTTGTTAAATAGTCAACGAAGAGGTGCCTTACATCGATGATCGACTGCAATGCCATCAATTTCCTTTATGATATTTAGGTATTATTTCGATATTTCGAAGGATGTGTTCTCTGCCTATTGTCGTTATAATCATATATAGGGCGTAATGCTCATATTATGCCGACCGCCTTTGGCGCATAAAAGTTTCATCTCATTTTTCGCATCCTAACAATTTCTAGAAAATCCTTATTAAACCTCTGGAGGTAGAGTGAATACTCCTCTTGAGAATTCCAATAAAATACATGTTCTTCGATTTAATCATTTCAATTCAATTGAAACTTCAAACTACATTTAAAAAAACTACATAAAAGTTTTTCTTTTCATCGACGAACGACGAACTCCATCCAATTCGTCCCTGTTAAGCCATACTTCCACCAAGAATGATACTTCGTAACTATTGCGGTAAGAATATCAGCTGGGAAAAGTGTGTTAGAATTGCAATCAATTTGGAATTTCTTGCGGTATTAATCTTCTTCAGCAGTGATATTTCATTTTCACTGACTGATGGGTAATCGGTTTCATGTATTTTTACATCTGACAAGGATTGACGTTGATATAGCGATGAGTACAAGTTCATAAATTCCGATATGTTTAGATTTTTAATATCGAAAGTTTCAAAGAATCTCTGAAAGAAGACATATCTACTTGTGATTGTGATACATCATAAAATATTCATCACGGAAAAAACTCTTATATAGCATATTGGGAGATAAATCGAAATCTTAATTGACTTGCATTAGAATTCCCTCACAACTTCGACAAGCATAAGGTAAAACACTTTTACAGAGATGGGTTGTGGTGTAAATATTTGGGAAACTAGGAGTAATTATATTTAGATATTTTATCACCCAACAGAATGGAAGAAAAGGAACCAAGGAACAGGACTAACTTGAAGGGTTACAAATAATCTGTCATATAGGTAATAATAACGATTCGAGTTGAACAACATCACAACAAACACGCGATGGTCGTATTCACAAAACTAGTTTGGTAAGTCTGACAGCTCTCAAAATTCATTTTGCTGAGTTTTCATTGACGTATATTTGTAGCAACATTTGAGTCATTTGACGTTTGACATTTCAGTTCGCCCTGACGTAAAATATTAAACGTTTTGTTTTATTTGGGTATATTTAATTAAAAAGTTATAAAAAAAGGTCCTACTGTGCAGCGAAAGTGAACATTTCTTTTTTGTTTCATACCAAGAAAATGTGGCAAATGTGATACTTTCACACGTCCTGTTGGAAAACTATAAAGACTATCGCTTCCATTTTGTTATCCCTAGATTCGGATAAGTATTAGCTAAAACAGGGGTTCCCAAACTTTTCCATACTGCGACTCCCTATACATGTTATAATAGTTCTGCGACGCCCTTCTAAAAGAGCACAACGGAACAAAGCACAGATATGTGAAATATAAGGTGAGCTTACTGAAGATTCACTGAAGGGGTTTTCAATGAAGAGTGGTCGACATTGAAATGGAATAAAACAAGCTGTGTGCAAGGTATTTACGAATCCAAAATATGCCATTAATATGGAATATAACACCAGGCCCAAATGTCCGCCGCAGCTTCTCACGTTGTCACGTGGCATAGATCCGGCTTAATTTGAGCGATGGCATTGGTTATGTTGTTTTTAAGGACATCGGTCGATTGCGGTTTATTCGCATTGAGCTGCGACTTCAGGCAACGCCAAAAGAAAAATTTAGCGATGTTAAATCGCACGATCTTGGTGACCAATTCACGTCACCTCTAGAGATCAGATAAGATAAGCATACCCTGCAGATGAGCGACACATAGCCACCTCTTGCTGGAACCACATGTTAGCAGCATCGTTCTGTAGTACTCGCCGTTGATGGTATTGGCCTTACCAACGTCATGAAAAAGTACCGAGCAATGACGCCACCGCCAGTCTAAAATGCGCATCAAACTGCTTTTTATGGATGCATTGCCACCTCGTGTTGGTTGGCGTCATCCCATATATGTCAATTTGGCCATTTATCCAAAAATGCGGCCCATCGCCAAAGATGATTTTTCTATAGTCATTTCATTACATTATCATTAACTTTGAGCTCCTGGGTCAGTTGGATCTTGAACCCGACTCGACGCAAAATTCGCCAAGTAGGGCTGCCAGATGAAATTTTATTAAAATCGTGGCACTAAGGCCCGAAAATCGGGACAAATCGGACAAATCGGGACATACAAAAAACATACATTTTTATGCACTCATTAAGGAAAACTAAACGCTTTTTTAACGCTACCTCTCCTATACGTACGTAATAATAATTCAGAAACTTTCCATATTCAGTCTAATAGTTAGGTACGGGTACATAACATAAACATACTGCATACATTTATCGTTTGGAATGAAATCTTCCTTAAAAAACCTGTGCAAACATCTTTACCACTATAGTTGCAATTCATTTTAATAAAAGGTAACCTTGTTAACAACGGATAATGTCTGACAAATACAAAATAACAATAACCATTATCAAAGACATCTTCTTATATAAAACAGTTTCTAATAACTGATTGGCGATTGGTGGTCAACGTCCAGCCCATACAATAAAAGCTAGGAAGCTAATATTTTGAAACAAATTTCCTTTTTTGATTAAATTCAGCACTTAGAACTTAGAAGTGATTTGGGTAATTTCAAACTCAAAAAGGGCAAAAAAGGAGGACAATGTTTGTATGAGTAAGTGGGCCCTACGAACTAAGTCCCAAATGGAACTAACTCCCACTAGCCAAATGAACTAAGTCCCGCCAATTATGCAGTGGGATTTATTTAGTTCATAATGTTTGGGAGGTAGTTCGTAGTTCATTATGAACTAATTCCCAATGGATTAATGAATTAAGTCTCAATTAAAGCAGCATGCCCATTCATATATTTGTGCCTAATGGGAGATCAACTTCCGTAGGCACAGTGGTATATGCAACCCCCCTGCTTGGGATCACTGTTGGATTTGGTGGTTGGGAGTAAGTTCATTTGGGACTTAGTTTATAAAGAACAAAGTCCCACTATTGGGAGGATTTTTTGGAAATTTTGTTTGGGCCCAATGTGGGTTCAGTTTTCTTTTTTTTTTTTTTCTTCTATCCATTTTCTTTTATCCTAGCGAGCACTTAGTAAAGCGCATTGGGAACTTCTGCAACAAAAGCGAAGCATCGAATAAATGCTAGTTAATGTTCATTTAGTTAACATATTTATGTATACCTACTTTAAAACAGTACCTATTCGTTATTAGAATCGAAAACACTAGCCGAGACTGCCACAGTTTTTTGAGTTTAAAAGTACTTATATATCTGTCGACTAGCACTTTACAGCTCATTATTTCATATTTCTAAATGCATTCACAGCAACAATTGCAATTGCCTGTAGTCGTTATGATTTGTAACACATGTTTATATTAATTTATTTGTTAGCTATTTCCGATCGTTTTCAAACGAAGTAGAATAAAAAGAAAGAAAATCGGAACAAAATCGGGACATTTTGTATATCGGGACAGAAATCGGGACACGGTTCAAATGTCGGGATTGTCCCGCCAAAATCGGGACGTCTGGCAGGCCTATCGCCAAGTTGAAGTCTGTAAAATGCTTATACTTCTTGTGAACGGCAAAACACAATGGCGAACCCGACCCGACATTTTTTTTCAAATCGAGCTCAAGCTGATGGAACGTTGTGTGCAAGCGACCTGTGCGTATCGTCTTGCGACGCCCCTAGGATAGCCCCACGATGCCCCAGGGCGTCGCGACGCACAGTTAGGGAACTCCTGAGCTAAAAGATAACATATATCTTGAAGTATTGGCTGTTCGGTAGGAATTTTGAAGCTCTCAAGTGTATTCCGTTTTATTGTACAAGAAAAGTTGCACTATTATACAAAAGTGACTTGGAATTTAAAACTAATGCGTCAACAACTTCAAGATATATGCTATATTTTAGGTAATACTAATCCGAATATAGGGATACCAAATTCAAAGCGATAGCCTTTATAGCCTTTATAGCTCCAATAATTTCTTTTATAAATTCTGACGTCTATATAAACAAAAAAAAAATCACAGCTGTCAAGAAGTGACATACCGACAATTTAAGTTTTCGCATTCACGTAAATTTGAATCCAGACAATTCAAGTCGACTTATCTTGACTAGATTTGTGAATACGGCCAATATTATCGTTCACAATTAGTTTACTTTGAATTAAATTAAGGGTCTCTCACGAGAAATGCTGCTGATTGCGACAATATTTATCGCTGACGATGATAAACAGCGCATGATGCTTCGTATAGTATTAGCAATATTTCTCATTAGTGACATGTCGCTAGACGTTTGCGATTAGCTACTTCGTTTTATGGATTTTAGGAAGATTATGTTGGATGGTCCAGTTTTATTATGTAATTTATTTGTTATTTTTTGTCCCCAGTTTTTTTTTATAAAGTTAGTAGAAATAGTGGAAAAATATCCCTGATACCTAGAAATTTCTGGCAATAATCTTACTTCAATGTGAGAATAAAATAAAATTGCGTTTTGCTTATTGACAATTACTAGTTGCTTTATTTCTAAGTCTAAGGAAACCGTAACCGTAACCGACTGTAACCGTCCTTTGCTTGCTATCACCAGGTGCCTATTGCATAAAACTACAAGTGTTGTACTTGTAGACTTGTAAGTACAAGCTCAAATAAAGTATGGAGTTGTAATATTTTGTTCGATAAACATTTTTCCTCACTTGTAGCGCAGCAGATTCAAATTGCTACGTGTCTACAAGTTTTTAACTACAAGTAAAAAAGTATTTGCCATAAACTACAAGTCTGCAGTGATACCTACTTTTAAGATTTAAGCATTTGTCGTTCTTCTACTTTTTTTTTTTTACTTTATTACATCAAACATCAAAGGACACGGTAGTGATCCAGCCAAGTTCTCTAGTAAAGGCCCACACCCTTTTTACAGGAACCAAGGCTGTTTTCGACTTCTCTCTTATAGGTACTTTGGAACATTTACTAAGTGGTTCATTTCACCAAATTTCAAAGCATTACTGGTTCCCAAGAAAAAGAGCCAAGTTCTCTTAGATTAAAATAAAAAGTATGTAACTAAGTATAGTTAGCCAAAAAAAATAATCAGATCAAAATGTACCTGCACCAAGTTAAAAGTAAGTTTACTTAGATTTGACAGCTTTCATTACACCTTATCACATTTTGACACCTTACCATTTTCCTTTCTTTATATTCCTCACCATAAAGCTTGCTTTTTTGCAGAATATTCAGAATGGATCCAATAGCACTAAAGAAAACAATAAAAGTGTAGCTGTATTCCCGTTCTGAGAAAAGAGTCCCAATACGATTTTTAGTTGCATGGCTCCCTCTATTCATTGTCAGAAAAAATCGACGAACGACGATGCACGCACCACGTTTCATTATTAATTTCCAGACGGCTTTATAGGGAGAACGAGGTGACAGCGTTTCCTTCCTCGTTCTCTTGTCTCATTATCACGCATACAATGTAAAAAGGCAAATATTTTATTCCTACATATAAGATATTGAGAATAATGTATTTAATTGACAATTAAATAAATTATTTCAAATTAAATTAACTGTAACATAAACTCAATAATTACCGAATCATGGGCAAACAAAAGGTCAGCATTTTTTTTGTTATGAAATATCAATACTCTTACACATAATTACATTAATACAATTATGTAAATCCAGTTGCATACCGTGAATAATAAATTGCCAAATCATTTAATGTAATTAAAATGTTAAAATGCTTACATTATTTTGAATTCCATTCCATTATTACAATACGTATTAATTAATGCATTTTCAGCCAACCCCACTTCAGATGAAATTCAAGAGTTTTTAACCGAAATCAATATGCTAAAGGGAGTGGGACTTCACCACAACATTGTTTCATTCTTGGGATGCTGTACCATTCGACCACCATACATGATGATAATGGAATTCGTTGGCCGAGGCGATTTGGTAAGATTTACTTAAATAACCCGATAAACTTTCCTGAACTCAGATGATTGAGGCAAGCTTTTTGTGAGTAAATTTTTGAATTGTATATTTATGCGTGGTAACATTTTTATCGAATTCAAACTTAATGTTGTGGACATTGAAATATGTACCTACCTACAGTAGACACTCGATATACCTATAGTAAATCTCAGATTTCTTCGATTATTATTAGTTGTTTTTTAAACGTTTCCATAACTTTTGTATTTTTATTGTTAGGTAAATCATTATTTTCCATTTTCACAAAAAATATTAATGTTAATTTTGAATCAAATGCAAGTCATTTCAGTGTAGATCGGTTTATTGAACATGCCTGGGCCCAGATCACGTAAAGGAAAAACGATCGAACGACATCGTTTCGACCATTGACATACTATTATATGGACTGCTGGTAGACGTTTTTGCGTTGGTTCCAACATAACCACTAGCCCTCTTGGTTCGGAGCGGAATAATTTGGAAATTTACACTTTTTTGAAGTGGCATCTATTGTTAACAATGATGCAACAATTTGAATTTCAACCGTTTTACTTGCCAAATTCACTAACGCTTAATAGGTGTCTCTAGCATTCTATGGAGAATTCAAAGATGGTTGTCGCATCGGCTCCCGTTTTCCAATGCTATCTACCTTAAACAGTAACGCAACAATTTCAATTTCAACCGTTTTATTTCGTAAATTCTCTGACGCCCAATAGGTGTCTCTAGCATTCTATGGAGAAATCCAAGATGGTTCGTTATTTTGTTTCACTTATTTTTCGCTCCGAACCAAAAGCGCTAGTTTATGTTAGCGTCATTTTCTGGGAAAAATGTGTATGAACTGACATATCACTAGCAGTCCATAATAAGTCAATGGTTTCGACGGGTGCCTATTAATATTAGCGGTTTTCAATTCGCAAACTATTATCTCGCGACGTTTTAAATATTTTTCAATTATTTCGCAGAAGCCATGTGGCAAACTGCCATTTCGTCTTGCGTTCATCTCGCTGTGCGATTAACTCGCATTTTCTCTTTAGCATTTCTATGTTTTGCTCTTCTTTCAATTGGCATATGGTGCTTTAGCTTTTGCTTATTTTGTAAAACGTTATTTCGCGTTATGCTATTTAGCCGCTTGTTTCTATCAGCATGCATTTTTTGTCACTTTCAAGAGGAATTTTTTTTTTTCATATGTGAAATGACCCCATACTTTGCATAATACTCAAACTTGCACCTACTCCAAATCCTACAGTGACCACAAGCAGGGGGGTTGCAGGGGGGCAGCATGACCCCCCATACAAATTTTAATGTTTACGGGGTGTTTGTAAACAAAAATAAAAAGTTAAAAATTAAGAATCTTAAAAGGTTTTATTATTATTTTATTTGGCAATAGCGAAATAAGAAAACGCGAAATAAAACAATGCGAAAGTAAGTAAATCAAAGTAAGTTATAGCGAAATAATAAATGCGAAATATCTTATGCGGTGAAATAACTACAAGGCTAAAAAAATGTTGCCAAATAAAAACTGCGAAATAACAAAATGCGAGTTGTTGATATGCGAAATAATAAAATGCGAAATGATCGCAGCGAAATAACAAAATGCAAGAAAAAAATCGCGAGTTATACCATACCCGGTTTCGACACTAGCAGTCTCTGCCTGTTGTCACAGACACGATAGAGACAGCTTTAGTGAAAACGATATCGTTCAATCGTTTTTATTTTATGTAATCTGCCCCCTGGTTCTTATTAGTTCACTATATCGAGCGTCTACTGTATGTAATATTATTGTTGAATTTGTTATTTTGAATTGAAACTTTATGAAAACGTATATATGTCTTGAGTGTGGGGCATACAAGCCCCATGAAAGTCGTATCAGCAAGTAGATTTTTAGGTAAGTTAAGTCGGTTCACTAACGAAATTTGGAATCTTAAACTTACGAGAACAGGCTTATAACGAGTGGAAGCGATATAGACTTTCAGATTTCCCTCTATCGCACCCGGCGCAAAAAGGTAGTTAGTAAAGTAAGGGCTGGCAAGTATACATTTTACAAGACCAAATTGAATTCTTCGTTAAAAAAAAACCTGGAAAAATCTGCGTACAATAGGGATGGGCAAAAATATGTAGTCCCAGTTTAGACAAAAATTTAAAATTATATTTAAACCTTCTTAACAAAAACTTCGTTAAACTTCCCTTCTATGACCTTAATGTAGTTCCGTCAAGTCCATCCATCTCTTCTAGCGTATTAGTAAGACCTTTGAAGTTTTTTTGTGTTGCAAGTACAGGATGTCGTTGCTAGCTTGTTGTCAGTGAAGTTATTATGCAGTTGCTTTAGATGGAATACATCCAAAACTTGTTAAAATAATTCTTCCTGTGATTCTACCTCCGTTTAAGACTAAAAGGTGTGTTACAGCGGTAGTTTAAACTTAATCGAGAGTTTAAACCGAGTTTAACTTAACCGGCCGTGGAATGGGGTTTAAACTGAGTTTATTTTCCAGAATTTCGTAGTACGATCTTTCTCCCGGCTTATTGTTGTTTCTATGCAACCAATTAGTTCCCAAGTGCAAGCCCTTATCTTTGATTGTACTCCACTGTTTCTAGAAAATACTTGTATACCGTCTAAAAACGAACAAAGCAGCTGGAGCCGATCTGCTACACGGAACTTTTTAAAAATGTTGGAGATGACCTGAGTCAGGAGCATACACCAACTCATTTGCAAAATGTGGTCGGAGGAAGGTATGCTCAAAGAATGGAATCCCGGTACCATCTGCCCGAACCACAAAAAAGGAGATCGCCTGTATGGTAACCGGTGTTTTCACTCTAATGGAGTCAGTACAGCAGCAAGCAGAATGGGACTGACTATAAACGAGGACAAGACGAAGTATATGTTTTCATCAACAAAAGCTCAACCCCACTACCGAGACCGACTTGGTCAGAACGAGACAATTGATTGGTATAACTTCAAGGTAGTCAGTAAATTTGTCTATATCTGGGCACTGCTCTAAATGCGGAAAACAACATCAGCGCTACCATGTATAGCCGAAGGGCATAATAAGTAAGCCCCAGACGCTTTGTAGCGCCATCAAAAGTAAAAGTAAAGTAGAGTAACTATTTCACTTTTTTAAATTGTCAAACTGACACTGTAGAGTGAAAAATAAAACGCAGGCCCTTATTGTGATTGTTGATCAGCGATTGTCACTCAATTGTCGATTGCGTCGATTGATTTTAGCTATTCGTACGCACAAAATTTGTTCACTTCCAAGAGAAAGCATCGATCAGACATTTGTAATCGACTACAAGCGACTGTCAAATCGACAAACAATCGCAATCGACAATCACAGTTCTCAATCGATGGACAGTTGTCGATCAACGATTAATTATCGACACTCACAATAGGAGTCGCAGTTTCCTAAAGCGTTATAAACTGTCCACTTTATTCGATGGTTGGAAGAATAATGACTAAATTTCAACTTTATATTTTTTGGTATATATCTTTGACAATTAAAATTTGACAATAGACTGACTGACATTAACAATTGACATAAGCATAGGTATATAATAGGCAGGTGTCATCGGATAATGTATAACAGTTACAATAAAAATATAGTTAACGGCTTAAGTACTTGGTTTAAACTTGCTTGCGAGTTGAACTAAAGATGAGTTTAAACTTGCACTGTAAAACCGGCTATAACAGTTTGTTTTCATCGATGCCATCTTCCGGTTCCGACTTCATTTTCACCAATCGCGGTGTACCACAAGGTTCTATTGCTGGTCCTCTTCTAATTTCCCTTTATTTTAACGAGATTCAATTCAATTCAATTCAATTCAACTTTATTGAGACATATACAAAATCCGTACATTTGTTTTGTTAACTTATAATAAAATAAATAAATAAATAAATAAATAGGTGGCGCAACAGGCGGGTGACACCCAAGGCCTAGCTTCTCGCAACCATTCGTTTTGTGTGAGTTTCTATTTTTGGGACGAATGGAAGGGACCTACAATTTTGAGCCGTTCAATTGAGAAGCTTTTTCATGACAGGCATACTCTCGGATGTTTGTCAGACGTTCGCGAGAGGTGGCACAGTAGAAAAAACTTTAAGATGTAATTTGGGTTTTTCCGGGGATCGAACCTGCGGGATCCCTCGCACAGTAGTCCAACACACTAACCACTGCGCTACTGCGCCCACTTTGTTAACTTATAGATCCCAAAATTAAATCCCAACAACTCGTTAACTCTCGATTCGCATGTTTAACATCGCGAACGACAGTTTTTCATTAACTCCATCCGCTTATGGAATTCCTTGCCTCGTCATGTGTGAAGGTTAGGCGTCACTAGACAGTTTTGGACTAAACTCAAATCCTTTTATTTGGAGTTTCCCGATTTATTTTGATTGTAGTTTTCGTTTTTTTATAGTTTAAATATTGCCAACTTGAATAGTCTTCTTTTAAATGAGGGTACATTCAAAACTTGATGCTGCATTAACTATGAAACTGTTTAAATGGTTTGCTTTTACTAAAATTTTATTTCACAGCTGGATTACCTACGAACAGTACGAAAACGAGTTTCCGTAAGCCAACTTAATCAAACATCTGTTGCAGATAATTCTCAGCGTCCTGATACGAACAACTTGCAAAAGCCAGTTAAATATATTGAATTAAAAATCGCAACGTAAGTAACAAAACTTCATAAATGAAAGAAAAAAAAAACAAATACATTTTTTTAATTTTTATTTTAAGTAACTCTGAGCTGTCCTTCGAATCAGAGAATGACCATCCAGCTGAAGAACATTTACGGCCATCCGTGACAGAAAGTAAGTGCCAATGATATAATGTTGCTTTTTATGTGTAACTAGAGACAATAAAGTTGGTTTGATGTACATAAATGAGTATCAAAATGAACAGCTGTATCTAGTATCCAGTCATTAATTTTATTGACCTAATCATAAAAATACTGTGAGTAATCAGATTAACTTGCAGTCCCTTACGGAATAATAGCATAGCAGTACAGTAGGAGCATTTGAAATTCGCATTCACACATCTATAATACACCTTCCAATTTTCTCTTTCAATGCGTTGCGGTGGTCGTGGACTTGTTTGCATAGACCTTTCACTTCAAAATCCCCCAAAGAAAAAAGACCAATGGCATTAAATCGCAAGATCTGGATGGCCAATTCTGATCGCAAAAATGCCCAATTACACGATTGAGAAATGACTCATTCAGTAATTGAATTATTTCACTGGCTGTATGACATGTAGCACCGTCTTTTTGAAACCATTAAAAAAAGGATAGTCCGATATTGCCTCCAGCCCAAAATCCGCACCAAACAGTCACGCCTTGGGAATGCATTTGTTTCTCAACGATTACGGGTGTGTTTTCTGAACCCTTAAGCGACAAATTAGACGATTAACGAAGCCATATCAAATGACAATGAGCTTCAAATGAGCTCATCCGCTTCGACTGACACATTTGTTTCAGATGAGGACGTGCATATATGTATCTCCATATATGCATTGCTGTAGGCAAATGCATGAAACATAATGACTGAAAATCTAAGTTTAATGCGATTACGAACCAATAAAGCAAAGTGATTGATTTAATACTGCTTCCTTAGACACACCTCCACCACATAACCTTTTCCACAACACTGCCCAAGTGCCCAATCCTATACAAATTTCTGTGTAATCCATCGTATAGACAGGATGCAGTAAATACCATAATCGTTTTGCTATAAGAGTATTAGTGGAAATTAAATTGAAACCAGAAAGGACCATTCACATGGGAGCTAACGAACGAATTGATGAAGTGCGAACAAACCACTTTTTATGCATTTGTAAACAGAAAATTGAACATTTTGTTATTCAAAGATATTCTCCTCTTGGAATAAGGTTAAATTCGAACGAATTTTTTATTCGCGACTTTGTGGAACGCGATTTAAATAACGTGGATTGTGAATAGACTGACTATTCGCGCCAGGGTGTTTTCGTTCGCGGCAAAAAGTTGGGAATTTGAAATTTTGTTATTTAAACTGTTTATAAACTGGTTTTCTTAATACATTTTGATGGGATAATTAATTATCCTAAATGTGGAATTTTTAGTTCATAAATGCTTTCATCAATTCGTTCGTTCGCTCTTATGTGAATGGTCCTTAAGCAAACTGCTGCCTGCATTATTGCAGGACTAATAGGGTATTTATTCACATGGAAACCAGGTAGGTTTTGCTTCGGATAAGCTGTGCTTTGTGTAGGTCGACTAAAGGCTTCTATTTTGATAAGCACAATTCCGTTCATTTATGTAGATAATAGTACCTACACCTTTAGAAAATTAATTAACAGATATAATTAAAAAATATCAAGTTGCAAAAATAGTTTGTCTATTCCGTACTATTGCGTTGAAAGAGTGTGGGCGAACCTTATTCCAATATTCGTTGACTACAAGCTCTTATACACTCTGCATCTTTAGACTTAGCCGTTTGTTCGGAATGGGGACGTTCAAAGTTCGAGTCTACTAATGTCGTTTTCCATTGGTTTCACTCGGGGATTCACTCATTCCGAAATCCAATGGAACAAGAAAACTGCTTCTGGCCGACTACACTCACGTAAACGTCAAAAATAATTGTATGGATGCTGCCAGCTGGCTTGTGTAAAATACATAAAATGCACTTGCGGAAGTGCTTCTTGAGTGGATTCTGACTTGAAATCGAGAAGCGAATTTCTCTCCTCAGAATCAACAGAAGAGTATTTTTTGCGCCAATGGAACGGTTTCAGAAGTGATTTTCTTGATTCCGGACGCTCCCGGACCCGGATGCTTCTTTTTGCCCAATGGAAAACGACATAGGTCTGAGAACAGGCTGAGCTGATTTGTTTCAGTTTTTATTGCGACCCGTCAACAGTTTTTATTTTTTCTTTTTAGTTTACGTTTAGGGGTAGGTGACAAATCAAGTCAAGATTTTCTCACCTCAATACCAAGTTGACATTTCGATTGTTTGACTGACTTAGTAAAAATGACGTGAACGACCAATTTAGTTTTTACGCTCAGGTTAAATTTAATCCAGACAAACCTAGTTCACTTAATGCTGGATTTACATTACCACGCCACGCAATTTTGCATGACTTCAGAGAGTGAGATCCGATTTTCCACAGTCAAGGCTACTGATGTGTAAGAGTGAGACCACGAGCCTAACAATTGAATTTAGGCTGCCATAACTTTTTATGGAGATTTGTGGTCTCACTCTTACAGATCATTAGCCTCGACTGTCGCTTACTGGTCGCTTAAATCCACCATAAGATGACAAGAGTTTTGAACGTGCCATGGTTTTTTTTTGTATGTACATTAGGGTGGGTCGCTAGTGTATGGGAAAAAATAAAAGTTGTTTGATCATATTCTAATAGTGATATTATGTTGTCTGAGCTCTAAATAAATAATAATTCACTATAAAAAATTAAATTAATTTATATCTTCAGCCCGCGCATGCGATCCAAAGTTTGGGGAATCTCCGAAAAACAAGGTTTGGAAAAACTTTATATTTTATAAAGAATCAATTATAATATTAATAAAAATTAAGAAATATTACATAAAGAAATATTACATAAAACTTATGAACACTCAGCATAGAAGAACAATTTGGTAATAGAAAACATTAAAAAAAAAAAGCCTAAATTATTATAAGTTGATCACAAAATCTTGTTTACTCTCAATTTGGGCCATACGTTTTCTGGATGCAAGTTTCGCTTGTATTAAACCTTCTCTTGATTTTTTAACGCATAAAGACATGGAGCCGAGGTAGACAAAGTCGCGAACTACCTCAAAGTTATAGCTGTCTATCGTGACGTTCTGTCCGATTTGTCGATGTTGTGTGTCCCTTCATGTTGACAGCATGTACTTTGTTTTGCCCTCATTCACCACTAAACCCATTTTTGCCGCCTCTGTACAGATACCAGTGAGAGCTCGCTGTGTTCCGCCAATGATGTCGATGTTGTCAGCGTATGCAAGTGTAGTTGCACTGACTTTAGCAAAATTGTGTCCCTGGTGTTGGCTTGCGAGTTTCGCACAATTTTATCAAGTATGATGTTGAAAAAGTCACATGACATGACAGCGCATCACCTTGTCTAAACCCTTTTTTTACATCAAAGCTCTCGGTGAGATTGTTTCTGACCTCTATGGAGCAGCGAGTGTTCTCCATCGACATTCTGCCGAATGTGACAAGTTTGGCAGGGATGCCAAAACTAGTCGTAGTGTGAATATTTGGTCGGTTGGGTCGGGCCTAAAACCGCACTGTTAGGGTTTGTTGACAAATGGTTTCAGGCGTTCGCACAGTACGGCAGACAGGATCCTGTAAGCGATGTTAAGGAGACTGATACCTCTATAGCTGGAGCAGTTTAAAGGGTCTCCTTTCTTATGGATCGGGCAAACAATGCTGAGGCTCCATTAATCAGACATACTTTCCTCTGACCAAATCTTGGAGACGAGTTGGTGTATCCTCTCTACCAATCCATCTCCCGCTGCCTTGAAAAGCTCGGCAGTTAAGCCGTCCGGTCCAGCAGCTTTGTTGGACTTCAGCTTGGATATTGCTATCCTCACTTCATTTTGGTCAGGTGGACGGCAGTCTTGGGTTTCAGCGCCCAGGTTGAATGTTTGATTCTGCCTGACAGCGGAATTTGTGTCGTCTTCGCCGTTTAACAGTCTGCAGAAATGGTTTTACCATGTTCTCAGCACCGACTGTGACTCCACTACAAGGTTTCCTTGTTCGTCTCTACAAGTCTCTGCTTGGCAGAACATTGTCCTTAATATCTTCTACAATACCGAATATAGGGCACTTATAACTTTATATTCTAATTTCCATACTGATCTACATCTACTTTAGAGAAAATAATGTTACTGGTGTTAAATGCGTGTCGCCCACAACTTAACTAAATTATGTTTTTCGCACTAAAACAATTACTGTACTATAATGTGACGTGAAACGAGCGGGACCAGCGACTACTTTCGATAAAACCACTATAAGTGTTCATATTAAACTTGAGGCTCGATACGCGGGCTGCTACACTGAAAACAAATGAATAATATTTTACAGGTCTCTAATTGACCTAATAAGACAACATAATTTCGCTATTACAAATCGATTTCCGAAAAAAAATTTTTTTGACCCACCCTAATGTACATACACACATATTCATTCGAATCCGTGGTATTTTTCCCCCTTCTTTGCACAAAATATCTCTTTGTTATCTTATTAGTTCCAACAGGAAAAAAATTGTTCAATTAAGTAGGGCAGTGTGTCAAATGCGCTAAATATTTTATTATCTTCGGCTAATTTTGTCACACGAAAACGAATTTTTCAGCTGTCAAAAAATTATCCTATATGGACTATTTTTTTTTTTTTAATATTTTCTTTTATTTGGGAGTTGCTAGACTATTTAGGAGGAGGACATAGCGCGATACTAATTTTTAGTGTCTATGCTAAATTTTATGAACTCACAGTGGCGAAAATTTCCATATAAAATTATCTATTGTGACCGTCACAACATTTAAGTTGAAGGTTAGAAATGATTATTGGTAGGGCCTGTAGAAGTAGAATACTGAATTCGAATTGCTTAGAAACTGGGAATTTTAAAAATCTTTGTTGGAGTTTTTGGTGCACTTTATTTTTCTCAACTCTGACATATATGTCAGAAAATTAGCTGAGGATAATTATTTATCGCAATTGACACACTACTGCGTTAATCTGGGCCCTACTCTCTATTTCGTTCCGAAAGTCAATCATATTCGAAGTTGCATTTCGTTCGGTTTTTGAATACGTACTCTGTAATACTTTCGATATTTTTGTATATCAATTATCAATGCCTTTGACATTTGGAAATTTCATTCCGCTTTCGAAATAGAGAGTTTCAATTTCGAAAAATTATACTTTCGGAAGGAAATACAGAGAAGGCCCCTTTGGGCTTATTCCCAAATGCTCGGCAAATCACGTTTCATGGCGGAAACGTACAAGTGGGTAGGTATGTATAATTGAAAATAATTTAGCAATTTATATTTTTGGTTTAGACGAAGACACCAACCACTTTTGCTGGAACTAAGATTAAATAGTGAATAGTGATCCATTTGATCTTCCTGATGTGCGTTTTATTAAGCTCTTTAGATTGGATACGGTAAATGCTAGAGTTCTAATGAACAAATTGGAATAATTTATCCAAGACACGAATACAAACATTTCATTTCAAATTCAAGTCAAGTGCATTTCTAATATGATGTAACGATTTAAAGTTGAATATTTATTTCAAGTTTCTAATGACATTTTTACGGATACGGTTCATATCGGGCATTAATAGAAAGCAAACAAAGAACCTACTAAACAGAACGCGCCCCGATATCGCTAAAATCACGGCAATAACCACGGGGCATTGGCCAATTGGAGACCATGCGGCCAAACTAAGTATCCCATACAAATACAGCCCTCAATGCCGCAGTTGCGGAAATACAAATGAGAAAGAAACTCTCTCTCACTTCCTCTGCAAATGTCCAGCATCAGTCTGCGCGCACTGAACCAACTATTCTTTGACGACTTTAACGACGTTTGGGGCAAAGGGATACTGCATCTTATTTATCCGCTTTCTCAATTCTACAAGCTAGCTATAGGTACCGACCAGATCACACCCTTAACCATTATCACAAAGAAGGTCATTTTTGGTTTATCGCATTTATCGCCCAGTACATCCAGATTCGTTCAGTTGGTTACTGATTTCAATAGTGTTTTCTAATTGGATTTAGCTCAATGTAAGAGCAATATATTTGCTTTAGCTCGGTCGTGGTTTTTTGTTGTCTTTTTCCTAAAAAGATATTCCAGTGTTTATTACACAATTATTTAGTTTGTAGTAATTCATAACTTATTCATTTCAGCTTGCATTTTCATATGTTTTTTGAACAAATTTGTCCAGGTGCCTACCGACTATGAATAAAAAAAAAACTCAGTGGTTTGTTTTGACAGCTTCGAAACAGATTTTCAATTTTCGAAGTTCCATACAGAATTTCATAAAAGTTCGAAACCCCGAATACGATTTATAAAAGATCTTTTATGGTCGAAATCTTTTATGATTCATAACAGAAAATTTATAACGGAATAAAAGATTTTGCCGAATAGGCCTAAATATTTGTAGATACATCTTAGATTAACTACGAGTGATTTTGCGAAAACTCTTTTTTTATTGCAGTCTGAGTAGGATATTAGGGATACTCTTATATGGGAATATTTCAAAAAAATAATTTCCTTGAACTTTTTTCCAGCTTTGTACACTGCTCTAAGTGAGGGAGAAAACTACGTAGACGATGAAGAGCCATTTATATTTGACTACGTCTTAGATCATACCGAGCTGCATCAATTTGCACTTCAAATTGCAAATGGGATGCAATTTCTAGAAGAGCAACAAATAACACACAGGTATGTATGTAAAAAAAGACATAATAGATACTACTATGCAGTATGCATACATTTTGTCCTAGCCATCTTTAACGACTGACTCGCAGTTTTTTGACCAGGTCGATGTCGCTGTACAGCTCGTAGAGTCCGTCGTTGAATCTCCTTCGCCAAAGCCCGTCAACGCAAACGGAAGCGACAATTTTACGAAGAATCTTCCTTTCGAATCTGCTTTAGATAGGGTCCAACCCTTGGCGCCATAAAGCATCACTGGAATGATCAAGGTCTTATATCCTTAGTTGTTTGGGGTAGGGCTCTACTACTCAATTGACTTCTTAGCCCAAAGAAACAGCGGTTGGCAAGAGTTGTTCTTCGTTTAATTTCTTCTGAGATGTTGTTGTCAGAATTTATAGCCGAGGTATAGACAAAGTCTCTTACTACCTCAAAGTTATAGCTGTCGATCGCGACGTTTAGTCCGTTTCTACAATGTTGGGTGTCCCTTCTTGTTGACAGCATTTACTTGATTTTGCCCTCGTTGACCGCTAGATCAGTTACTGAAAAATATTTTACGCTCCATTTCCATCGTCACAGTAGAAGATTAAATTCATCGTCATCAAGAAGATGTTGGAAGTGCGGTCGAGGTGAGACTTGTCGTCTTCAATCTAAAAGGTCTCAATTCGTATTTTTTTTTTGTTGATAACTCAAGGCTTTCACAGATTTCAATGGAAAACCTGTCGGAAAAAAGTTTTGTAAAGTTGATGGAGAGATACTCACGCTGTTTATTCCTCGACTGAGTTCAGTTGATGGTTGGTAAGCCGTAAGCTAAGCCCGACGCACGTCCACAACAGTAAGTCAATGGGAATAGTTGAGCTAACCCACAAAAACAATTGCTTAAGAACACATTTTGGGTTTCTGTGACACCCTATGCACCTTTTGCGCTTGCAATACTTTGTGAGTAACCTTCTGGGTTTGTTTATCACTATTTAGGGAAGACTTGTACGAAATTTTACATAGGTAGGATTTTTTCCATAATTTACCCAATCTGTTAATTATATTTACTGGATAAAGGCAAATTTTTAATTAATACCAACTTTTATTTACTTTCCAGAGATTTAGCAGCTCGCAACGTTCTTATCGATGATAGAAAAACATTGAAAATATCTGATTTTGGTCTATCAAGGCATGGCATTTATACAAATACAAAAACTCGAAAGGTAGGTCTTAAAAAGTTTAATTGACAAAATATTTAATACATATTTGAAAAAAAAAACTAACTAACCTCATCAGCAGTAGTAAAAGGCAATATTTCTAGACTTACTGATCCGTTTATGGGGTTATTTTCATAAACTTCATAAACTGTTCCCATAAGATAACCACATAGAGGGTGGTTCAACAAGTCCCTGGAAAATGAAATAAGGAACACACTTTTCGGCATAAACAAATTTTATTTTTCAACAAAGTCTCCTTTTAGCTCGATACACTTCTCCGATTTTTTGATGCCCTCTAAATAATACGATTTCTCGAGCCCCTCAAAATAAGCGTTTCTTTCAGCAAACCAAAACCAAAAACCAAAATCTCTTACCTCCGAGCCATTTCTTCATGTTTGAAAACAAATAAAACAATCGCAGGAGGCTAAATTGGGGGAATATGCTGAATGAGGGAGGAGTTCGTAGCCTAACTCATGCAATTTTGTCATTACTCCTGCGGACTTGTGGGCCGATCAGTGCGTTGTCCTGGTGAAAAAGAACGTTTTTCTTTGCCAAATGCGGCCACTTTTGCTTCAAATCGGATTGGAATCAATCCAACAACTCTGCGTAATATGCGCCGGTGATCGTTTTACCATTTTCAAGGGTCAATCGATGTAAATAATGCGCATCCCAAAAAAACTATCGCCATGACCTTGTTTGCTGACAAACCCACCTTTGGCCTTCTTCGGCTTCGATTCACCAGGAGAAGTCCATGGTTTTGACTGTTCCTTGGTTTCTGGTCTGTTGTGGTGAATCCAGGTTTCATCGACGGTTATTAAACGGCGCAAAAAGTCTGTCTGATTTTCTGGAAAATCGCCAAACACACATTTGAAGTTGTCAAACGAATGCATTTGTTGTCGATTGTGAGCAAACGCGACACCCATCTTGCGGACAGCATTTTTGTGTCCAAATATTTATGTAAAATCGAAATCACTGAGCCATGTGCTAAGCCTGTTGCCCCTTTAAGCACATTATCAAATCATGAATTTTGTGGACCATTTCTGGTGTGGTGACATCAATTTTGCGACCAGAACGTACGACGTCACTACTTGTGCTTGAACGAACGCACCGAAATTGAGTAAACCAATGGTGAATGGTTCCAATCGATCGAGCTTTTGTTTGGTTTGAGTGATAGTTTTTTCTTATAAAAAAATGAGTTTAATGAGCACTCGAAATTCACTTTTTTAATTTTAACGAAAATGCTCGTAGGCGTCTATATAAAATGGCTGCCACAACAAAACTATTTGACAGATCTGTCTGACAGTTTGGGTGCGTTCTTATGAAAGATGATTCTTGAAAAAATATAAACTTATGACGACGCAATTTGTGTTAATTTTGATTGACTTATTGACCCGCCTAAATAATTCCGCTTTTGGAAATTGTTAACGCTTAACTGAGTTGGCCAAGGGCAACCATCATCCCTATTTTTAGATTTGCGTCTGTAAGTTGGTTGGTCCAATGTTTGGGAAATGTTTGCACAAATCCTATTAAAAAAAATCGATTGGAGATGTATTGTTGGCCAAAAATTTAAATAAAATAAAAAAAAAATTGCAGAAACTATGGATTTATCTTCATATTTGAACTTGGTGTTAAAGTCTGGGAAGATGTTATTTGAATCTCTAAACCGTTTTAAGAAATTCCTTTCTTGATTTTATTTTCTTGACGCTTTTATCAAAGAACTTAGTTATTTGGTTTGAGTTTTGTCAGAACGACTTTTGGATGACTGACAAAATGACAGCCCTGACGTTTATACTTAAACCATGAATTAGACACGACTTTCTCAGAATTAAAAGTAAAAGTCGAAATAAGAGTAAACTCGAGGATTGATTATTGATACGCAATTTTTTTTAGCTTCGACTTTCGCGTTAAAGTCGAGTCTAAATTTAATTGTTAGTAAGGCAATATTCACGAAATTGAAATTAAATTTCAGCTTCCACTTCGTTGGCTCTCTATTGAAGCGATACGTGACAACATTTATTCCAATAAAAGCGATGTCTGGGCTTTTGCTGTGGTACTATGGGAAATCGGAACATTGGGTAAGTGCGCACCACTTGAAACAATTAGTGTCTCCCAACATAATTTAATCAAATTCTCTACTGTTTGGGCAGGAGCATCTCCCTATCCAACAATAAGTAACAACGAACTTATACCGTATCTGGTGTCCGGACAACGTCTTGAAAAACCACAAATATGCACCGACCAAGTGTACGAATTGATGTTGCACTGTTGGCATGAGGACCCATTGTTAAGGCCGACATTTGCCGACGTCTACCAAAAGCTGCAGCCCAAGACCGTCTATGTTGATATAAGTAGTATTAGTGATGATTATGTTTTCCCGCCGATTCAAGACAAGTCTTAAATTAAGTCCTAATTTTAGTTTGTTTTAAATGTTAAAAGTAGGTTTTAAGTGTAGACATAATTTTTCTATTAATAAATGTTGTTATATCTTGGTGTTAAAATACATAATTGCAAATTTTGTGCCGAGAAGATAAGTTAATGAGGAGAATGTGTGGACAAATGTATACGAGGCATAATATGTACTTTATAAATATGTGTAGTAAAATAAGAATTCAAGTTAAGATGTAACTTTGGTATTATTTTATTTATACTTTAATTGAAAATAAAATAAAAAGGATTGCGCACTGCCAACAAAGGAACGAGAGAAAAGTAAAAATTGTTGGTAATTCGGGCGACACTTTTATGGAATGTCACATTGTTATTGTCATACAGTTGCAGAGGATGAATAATGGTTTATATGTCAAATAATTGGACTGAAGAGGTATGTATTCATCACAGAAACTCAAGCGAACCACTTTGAGTTTCATGGAAGAAGACTTCGTTCACCAATGAATTCTCCTGCGGATACCAAGCGATACAATACTTGAATCGTCGCCGCCGAGTGATTCACTTAAACCCAAAATGAAAACATCTAGCTAGAGGAAACCTCTGGCAATTGGAAAACGATATGCGAATTTAAGGGAGTGTTTGTGTGGTATAGAAGAATATGAAAAAACAACGTCGTCGCAGCGGCCCTACGACTAAACGGACATTTTTGGGAATAGGCTCAACGATATCCTACGAAAAAGCATGGATTTTTGGTATGGCCCAAAGATAAACATGATTTCTAAAGACCCTATGACTAAGGGTGGATTCTTGGTATATGATGGCCTGAAGACAAACGTATTTATGGTTTACCTACCGGAAATTCGCACCGATGCGAATATCCGACAATAAATCGGAAATTCGCACCAGGTGCACCAGGTGCGAATTTCTTTATCTTATATTGGATTCGGAAATTCGGACCCCCAACAAAAGCCAGGTTTGGTGGCCCGAGTTGATCTTCTTAAAATAGAACTTCCCTTTCTATTGTGATCTGGATCATTAAGCTGATGTTCTTGATTCAGATGTTCTCCATTAGTGTTGCATTCTCATAGCACTTAAACATGGAACACTTTTCTTTGGTGAACAACCGAAAGCTGAAACTTCAAGTGAAGAGTTTAGGTCGAAAATAGACACCTTCATAAAGTCCACCCATGGTGCGAATTTCTAGTAAATCGTTTTAATGCAGTGTTTGGTCCAATGTTACAAGATACAGAAAGTTCTCCAACGCTTGGTCATCGTCGTCATCGAACGGGATGGGAAGAAGGGCAATGATGAGTTTACTAAGTCAATACCAAAAGTTGTAAAGGTAGTTAGTTTTTTTTTATCACATTTTGAACCTGAAATACGTCTGCATTTACAGCATGCAAGTTTGCCGATATAATCACAAGAAACTGATGGCAAGCGTTTTATAGATGGACACGAATCATCTTAATGATTATCTTGTCCAACCATTCCTTTCTTTAACCATTCCCCCGAATTTCAGGTTCGTACCGAAAAGTGTCGGAACTACTCCTTGTACTTATAGTCGTGGGT
The DNA here is from genome assembly GCA_949372485.1 of Cheilosia soror. Taxonomy (NCBI): domain Eukaryota; kingdom Metazoa; phylum Arthropoda; class Insecta; order Diptera; family Syrphidae; genus Cheilosia; species Cheilosia soror. The sequence continues at coordinate 127,594,440 of OX443561.1, forward strand.
GTGACTCCTATTTAAAAATAAAAAATAGGTGGTGCAACAGGCGGTAGACACCCTAGGCCTAGCTTCTCGCAACCATTCGTTTTGAGTGAGTTTCTATTTTTGGGACGAATGGAAGGGACCTACAATTTTATGCCGAGTCCGAACGGCTGAATTGAGAAGCTTTTTCATGACTCCTATTTATGCGACAAAAAAGCAAAAATTGGAACTGAAGTGCAAGTGTGTAACGATACGATTGCCTTTCACCACGAAATAAGGTTGTACTTCTGATTCGAAATTAGAGTTTGTTTGGTAAATCCCGAGTAATTCTACCTCAACCTTCAATAATAAGCACATCACAACACGCAACTGAGCAAGCGAAGGAGCTCAACAAACGAAAGTGGAAAGAGATATTGAGCTGAACTTGATTGATGTCCTCTTCCATTAGTGCGCTTCACCTAAAGCGAGGTCTTCTTATACTACGCTCTACGTTATCCCTACCCGACACCGGCTTGTAATTGAAGACTATATCTACACTATACAGTCGTCAGGGCGGAGCATTAGTGTCAATTTCTTACAAGTAATATACATCTCAACTTCACAACTGATTCAAACTTTTTTGACAAGGGCAACACCGAAAACCGCCCAACAATTAATTTTGGGTTTAAAACGAAAGGATATAGCTATCTTCATCCGCGTTCGTCCATACAGGACTAGGATAATGATGAGATTCTTGGCAAGACCTTATTTCTTTTTTGCAGTAGGTCGATGTCAGCCTTACCCTTAACGTAAAGGGTGTACTATAATTCTCGCAAAACGTAATTTTGATAGAAAATACAGATTTTTAAATAGAAAGTATAAAGTGGGGTTATGATTGTATGGAATAGCACATGGCCGCCACGGCTTTGCTGGCAAGTACGTGCCCTTTTATTGACATTAGGCACATTCAAGTATCTAGTTGACTTAAGTCGACTAGATTTGTCTGGACTGAGTGTAACCTGAACGCAAAAACTAACTTAATTGGTCGTGAACGTCAGATCTTGACGGGGGGAGCATCTCCACAAATCGTCACTTTTATTATCATTTTTAGATTTTTTTGGTTTTGTTTGTTTTGGTTAGGTATATCCACTAGCTTTGTGCTCTCTCATGGCAAATTTGAAATGTCAAATTCTCCGCCGATGACGCATATAGAAATGTCAACTTAGTACTCAGTCACGAAATTCGTGACTAGATTCGTCGGCTAACCCTCCATAAACGTCAACAGAGAAAGCTGCTCACGTGACGAATCCCAGCCAATAAGAACTCAGAAACATCAAGTCAGTCAGCTGTCAGACTTACTAAACTAGATACTTGAACGTCCCCATTTTCTATGACCGTTGTATCGAATAACAGAAGCTTTAGAGCGTATAGCAAATTGTACGAGATGACAAGAGCTTCTGTGTTCGATTTTTATACTTTAAAAAGTAGTTCTAAGGTTGAGCTCAGGCAATGACAACATCACTGTCTGGAGAAAAGTAAAGAGAATAAAAAAAAAAAACAATAAAAGTGGTTTTTATATTATTTTACACTATAAAATGTGCATTTTTTTTTTTTTTTTGATTTACCGTGAGCTACGAAACAACTGTTTCGCGTAAATGAGGCTGGTCCGATAATACCTCCAGTCCAAAATCCGCACCAAACAGTCACGCTTTGTGGATGCATTTTTGTTTCCCAACATATACTCGTGGATTGTCGGAAATCCAAATGCGACAATTTTGACGAATAACCGAGCCATAAAGATGCAAATGAATCACTAAAGAAACCTTGACAAACCTTCATTATTTTTAAAATATTGCTCAACAATGAAAATGCGTTATTCTTTCGTATAGCTCTCCATTTTTACTAACCCCGAACTGTCAGCTGTCACATTGTTTTCTTTTTTTCCCGTTGGCATTACTGTACGTACTATTAAATGGCACAAAATTCAAGTTTTGCGAGAATTATGGGATACCCTTTACTTCAATGTCAACTGCAGCATTTTCCATAACACGTGTGAACATTCAAGACAAGGCAATTAAAAATTGGTAATCTAAAGAATTGTAGCTTCTTCAATTCCATTAATTAAATTTGTGGGTCATCTCATCACTTTGACAATGATGTCAATGATAATTTCGGTTAACTAATACTTAAAACGAAATGTTGTTGTGTGTAGATACCTACCGAAAATATTTACGCTATCAACCGTAATTACTCACTTACTTATTTCTTTAGTGCCAATTAAGTAATTTTTGGGGATTCATTTAAAATAAAGTGAAATATCTAATAGTTTTCGCAACTGGCCAGACACCATGGGTAAATTATGTTGTCACGCAATTAATACAGTTCCACTGTTCTTTAGCTAATTTTTGATGATCTTGGATTCGGAATTTTGTCATACACCAGATTTTTGAAATGTTAACTATGTTTAAAAGTTTTTTTTTTTTACGAAAATAGACCTTTAAAAAAACATGAAGTAAATTCGGCTCTATTATACAAAATAATATATTCGCTTAAAAGGTTTTTACATAACTGAACAAAGTACTAATAAAAGTAAAATAATTAAAATAAAATAATCTTAAACAATTGAACTGTTTATTTTTTATTAGAAAATTGAGTAAAACAGTCCATCACAGCAACCTCATAATAGCTTCTATGCTCTTGCCCTTAGTTTCCGGAACATATGTCACCACAAATGTGGCCCCGGCAAAGCAGCACGCGGCAAAGAAAAACATTGCTCCGTGCATTCCGAATTCATGTGTCATCAGCGGTAGATACTGTTAAAACGAGAGTCACTATGTATTTGAAATTGTCAATCGGAATAATTTATATATGCCTACCTTTAGGATGAAGAACGAAAAGAACCATAGAATCAGCATACAAATCATGCAGCCAATATTACGAATTTTTGGTGGCATAATCTCAGATACGACCAGAAATGGAAGTGTCAAAACACCCATGGAGGCTACGCACACGGCAAAGGAGAAGCTCGCTATTGGCATCCAACTGAAGCCAGTCAGATCATAGCCATTGTCATTGAGCAACGTATACAAACCAAGACTGCACAACCCAAATCCTGTTCCAATAGCTGACATCGATATTAGAAACTGTGAGAGCGCATCTTAAATGGGTATTTTTAAGTCTAGTAAAATCTGATACATACCTTGCGACCGGCTCGCTCTACAAGCATCGTGGAAACATATGCACCCAGCAATTGTATGACACCCACAATGATGGCCGACATATTGGGTGACAAACTGGAGCCGGCTTGTTGGAAGATACTCGCAGTATAGTTGATCATGGCAAAAAGTCCGCAGAATTGATTCAGAAACATTAGGACGGTGCCAATCAGAAAGGCTTTGCGAGCGATGCGATTATCTGAAAATGGATGAATTTATTATAGGTTAATCAGTTTTGGGGAATAGTGCATCTCGTTTATTATGAATCTGGCTGAATGTCAGATTTTTCTTTTGAGATCTTACTAAAGATTTATTTAGTTACTCGTTTTCCAAAAATACAGTTCTTTGACTTTTTAGTGTACACAATACCAATATTTTGGTTCAAATCGTTAGAGCCGTTTTCGAAAAAATTAAACTTGTTTGAAGCATACAAAAAAAAAGTGTTTCGAAATGTAAGCCCACAAACTCCAAATACAAAGCTTCAAAAAATGTATCCAGCTGTCTAGGTTGCAGGCCATTGGGGACAGACAGACAGACGGACGAAACTGCGAGACCCACTTTTTGAGTTCGCCTATAATCGTAGGTACTGTCAAAATTGATTAAAACTTTGGGCTCTTCTTACTACGTATACGAGAAAACTAAAAATAGGAGGAATAAAGGCAACACTCATCGTATCATTTACTTTTCAGAAATAGTCGTTAATTGCCAAACCCCAGCCCAGATTTTAAAAAATGCATTTTTTTAACTCCACTGACTGCCTTAAGATGCCAATCTATACAAGTAAAAGTGTTATCATTGACCTGGCCGATGTTTTGATACCCTCCATACTGCATGTCATGCAAAATGGTTCCCATGTGGGTTAGTATGTACAATTGTACACGCGTGGGTTTAATATCGGTTTTGTATCATGGGAGCTATCAAAAGTACTTGACCGACATAGACATAGCCCATTTTCAATACCAAGAATTCAGATTCAGAATATATGTACTTTATGGGGTCTCCGGTGACTCCTGCTTCGCGTTACAAATGTAATGGCAAAGTGAATGCATATACCTTCCTGTGGAAGGTATAAAAATTAAATAACAGATACTCGTTGGTTATCGCATCGCGAACGGCCTAGACCGATTTGGCTCTTTCTTTTTTTGAAATGTTTGTAATAGTCCGAATAAGGTTTAATAAAAATATGGAAAATTTGCCTGGGTAAGCGGAAAAAAGGGCGTGACACCTTCCTTATTGAGCTCTAATTTTCATATCAGTCCGGCTTTAGACTGTCAACGAGAAAGGAGTCTCAGCATCGACGACTTGGACAAAACGTCAGAATGGACAGAAACAACTTCGAAGTAGTTAAAGACTTTGTCTATCTGGGCTTCACCTCGCAAAATCACATCAGCGCATAGATCAAACGAAGAATCACTCTTGCCATTCGCTGTTTCTTCGGGCTAAGAAGGTGTCTAAGAAGTAAAGCCCTCTCTGATAGAACTAAGGAAATATTATATAAGACTCTCTTATCATCCCAGACAGACAGCAGAAGCATGAACTCTGTCGAAATCGGATGAAAACCTCCTGGGATGTTTTGAAAGAATGATTCTCCTGACGATATTTGGTCCAGTTTGTATCGAAGGAGTGTGAAGGAGAAGATTTAACAACGAACTTTATGGGCAATACAGCGACGTTGACCTGGTCAAAAATCTGACTATACAACGGCTGACATGGATCAGGCAAGTGGAGCGAGTCTTTGAGTCCACACCTGAGGGACAACGTAGAAGATGTAGACCCAACCTTAGGTGGCTCCCACAATTGGAGGGCGACCTCAAACAACTTGGTATGGGCAACTGGAGGCAGCTATGCTAAGGATCAAGCTGGCTCAAGGGGCTTGTTGGTTGAGGCCGTGGTCCACCCCGGACTGTAAGCGCTACCAAAAGTAAAGTAAAGTAAATTTTCAGACAATCTGAGTCGTTTCCGTAAAATGTTTGTGAATTAACATCATCGAAGGAAGAACTCGTCAGCAAAGTGTTCCCGAACATTGGTCGCAAAATCACTTCTGAAACCGTTCCATTGGCACAAAATATAATCATAAGTTGATTCTAAAGAAGATATTTTCGCTTCTCGATTTCAAGTCAGCATCCATTCAAGTGCAATTTATGTATTTTATACATATTTTATACGGAATAATAAAGGCACAGTAAGTGTCAAAAGTCACTGGTCTGGAAACAGGTGAAAAAAAAAAACAACTGTCTGTAAAAGTTTGATAACGAGATATCCGTAACAAAACGTATACTTTATAGATATCCTACTTAAAAAACCTAGTTTCAAAACTCCAAAGACAAATGAAAACATCGTTGGTGTTTACTCACTCTTGAAATAAATAGGGTAGGTTTGAAACCTCATTCATGACCGTTTAAGTTAAACTAAGCTTGAACTATCGGTTGGGCTTAAACCAGCACTGAAATACATAATTTTAGCAAGTCAGTTTAAACTTGATGGCATAAACCTGCAGTGTCAGTCAGAGCATATGAAGCATTTACTCATTGACTGGCTTTCAATGGGTCCTACTAAAAAATACGTTTAGTTTATTTTTATCACAATAGACCAAAAGGCCTCCATGGAAAGCTCATCATTATGCTGCCTTTCAAGACATACTTTCAAACATAGCTTAATGTTTGCTTCAGTTATAAATAGTAGGGCGCATTATTTTATTGGAGATACCTACTTAAAATTATATATTTAAATATTTAAATTGAACTTCCTATTCAAATTAAATTTAAATGAGTAAAAAACGGCAATCTAAGCAAAATCTTGTCAATTTTGGTTTTAAAAACGTGTTTCTTAAACCATTTTCCACTTACTAAAATCGCTCCATGTTAGTGGACTGTTTTCAATCTTTTCCACACCAGATTTCTCCTTTCCTATAAAGTCCAGCTTGAGTTTTTCCAATTCGCTTTTAAAAACTGCTGGGGGTTCTTGTGATATCCGCCGAAAGTTGCGAAAGTATCTTAATGCCTTTTCAGCTTCCTTCAATGAAAATGCACTCATTTAAACCGATTTATTCAAAATAGATGGTAAATAAGTTCTCACCTTAATTCTATTATTTTTTAGCAATTGCTGGGGGGTTTCGGGTAGAAAAGCAAAACCAAGTAAGAATAATAATGGCAGCAGTCCTAATACAAATGGTACGATCATATAGGGCAAATAATTGCCCAACACAAAAGCCAACAGAATTCCAATATTACACGACAGCACCAAATAGGAGCCCATTGTACCGCGGACACTGTAAATATTATGCAGAAACTAAAATGAATACAAAAGTACTTAGATGGCTTATCTGCACTTACCGGTCTTCTGTAATTTCAGTTAAATAAATTGGTACCAATGAGAAGGTGCCACCACCAGCGAGTCCGCCGAAAAATCGCGACGCTATGAGGTAGTTGACATTCGTTGCAAACGGTATAAGAAGCCAACTCAACTGGAATACATTTTTGAAGATGGGAAACATTTTTTTTCACATAAATAATTTGTCCTACCAATGCAGGAAACGCCAACAATAAGAGCGGCAGCTTTCTTCCATAATGTTCTGCTAGCCAGGAGAAAATTAAACTTCCAACCAGTCCACCAACACAGAGCATTGCACCCACCCAGGATGCTTGTTCATTTGTCATTGGACCATCTTCAAAAGGAGTCTCGTCTTTGGATTGTAGAACAAGGAAACTTGCTGAAGGCCATCCGCAAAATGCACCATACGACACTGACACTATGTTGACTGTGAGAAGAAAAGAATAAATAAATAAACCACAATCTTGAAAACAGATTAAGGTACTATAAAAATAAACTTTAATGCTTTATTATTTATGGATTTTTTTTTAAAAAGATACTGTGAATATAAATTTAGATTTGTATTGCTTAATGCAGAAACTTCATTGGATACACTCCCATGCACTTGAATAGGGACAAGATTTCTTGTTTCTCTTTTGTGGATTTTCTATAAAACAACATAATATTTGTATAGAAGGGAAAACAAAATTAAGCACCAAAATCTGTCTGTTATTTTTAAACAAATAATTTTTGAATGTAGTCTAAAAAAATCCATTTTTTTTCTTGCCGCACTTGAATAGGGACAGTAAGGCCTGAAACACACAAGCGATTTCAATCGCGCGACTGTTTAGTCGCAAAAAATGAAACACACGCATTTCAATATGAATGCGCACACATAAAATCCGAAATTATGTGCGCGCATTCACATTGAAATGCGTGTGTTTCATTTTTTGCGACTAAACAGTCGCGCGATTGAAATCGCATATGTGTTTCGGGCCTAACTGGAAACAAGTATCAAAAACAAAACGTTGCAAAATTCAGTTCAAATTCATTTATTTTTATGTTGTTAAGCCCCCCATTATTAGGGCTAAATACCGTTTGGAAGTGAGTTAAACAGATATTCTAGGTAGCTCTAGAAAATGTCGCTCCTTACGCCATTGATGGCTGCTGTTAATGATTTAACATCTGAAAATTGTTTACCGGACTCATATACTTTCCGTGACAATCATCCCCAAACAGTTTCAATTATATGTTGAGATCAGGTGAGTAAGGTGGCCACGTTCTGGGTACGGATACACTCTTTTATCACGCGTGCGGTACAAATGGGGGTATTATCCTGCTCGAAAATCGATTGCACGGGTCCAAATACATTATCGTAGTAAGCCTTTTGCAGTACGCCTTTGTAGTAATTCGCCTTCATTCTTGATTACAGAAACTGCAATTAACCATTGGGCATAGTAAGAGATCGCACCCCTTCCATGGCTATGGTGACTAGACATATTTGTGTTTTTCTTTGTGTATGTCATGAAATTAGTAGTTTAACCATCAGGGTTATCTAAATCAGGTTTCGTCCGAAAAAAACTATTTAATGCCACTAGCTATTCCATGTCGTGCAATTCCGAGAAAAAATCGTGCGAGTCTCCGTACAAGTAGTGTGAAGAGGCGGTTTTTTTTTTGTAATGTTAATCTTATCAGATATCCTTACTTACTTACTTAAGGAGGCGCTACAGTCCGGGGTAGACCTGGGCCTCAACCAACAAGCGTCTCCAGCCAGCACGATCTTTGGCCAGCTGTTTCCAGTTTCGCATGCTAAGTTGGTTAAGATCCCTTTCCACTTGCGTGCGCCACCTGAGTCGCGGCCTTCCACTACTTCAGACTCGAAGATCTTACGGGCCGGAGCATTCAGCTCCTAAAAATTGCCTATTACTAAGTACTAAATAAAAGCATAAAGTAAATACCGATATTAAGGAATGAGAAAGAGAAACGCAACATGAAATGATATAGGGATAAAATCGTATCCCTATTCATGTGCATGAAAGTGTATACCAATTTACATACATATAAAATAATAATATTTACATGACGATTAACACGCGCTCTTATTTAAAATAGAAATTCTATATCTTATTCTTATCTATCTCGCAATCCACCAGTGAGTTGGCTTAGACTCGAACAAACGCAAACACAAAAAAAATATAAATAAATAGATGGCGCAACAGGTCCGTGTAGGCACCCTACGCTTATCTTCTCACAATCATTCGTTTGTGTGAATTGTGTGAAACGATTGATCACGCGACTTTATTGGAGCTCGTGTGGCATTAGCCTAAGCTGTAATTTATGTCACCTTTCCTATTATTTCGATTTCCCGTAATTTATCTGTTTTGCGATCAGACGGTAATGTCCTATGAGAAAAATATATTTAGTGTTTTTCTCTCGGCGAAGACGCATACGTGAAAGAAGTGAAAGGACAATACAAAATTATTATAATACATAAATAAAAAATGTGCACGACTGGGTCGCACGTAACTTTCTTGTTTATTGCGAATCTCGCAGAATCTCAGATTCATTTCAGCAAATTTTACGTTTAAAATCATACCTCAGGTTTAGTAACTGAACCCTTGTTAATTGAATACGTAATACACATAGGTACTACATAAACATACGTAGTAACTACAACACTTTATTACTTTCAAATTTCACCCCGAATTGACATTTCCTTCAAGGCAAGTGGGCGATGAATTTCAAATTATATTGCCACTGAAGTTTTGGGCTTTGCAAAAATATACCGTGTGTGAATAAAGATCGGGATTTGGGTAGTCATTTTTGAGAAATATTCATAAAACGGCAATATTCGAGTTTTCTGAGAAAAACTAAGTACGTTATCGTGTTTAGAATGCTTATGTTGTCTTAAATATGTATTTTGATCAAAATCGTTAGAGCGGTTTTTTGTAAAATTATGCTGACAAATGTTACAATTTGTATTCGAAAATCACTGTTATTAAACTGTTTAGCTGAAAACTGAGTACGACATATTCTTCAAGATATAAACATTACCTAGCAGATATATTTTCATCCAAATCGAAAATGGCGTTTTCGAGATATGAGCAGTTTTTTAAAGTACTTTTATTAGGGATTTGGGTGGATATCAAAGGACGCAGTCTTTTTAAGGAAAAACTGAATTTGCTATCAAGTTAAGAATGGCAATAGTACCTTAAAAATATTTTTTTTTAAATCGTTTTTACCGTTTTCGAGAAAAAGCCAATTTTCAAAACTGCCGTTGCTGGACTTTTTAGAAAAAAAACTGGGTATGCAGTCAGGTAAAGCATGCTTACATTAGCTCAACTATGAATTTTGGTTCAAATCGTTAGAGCCGTTTTCGAAAAAATCTAAATTTAGGCATATTTCGTAAAATTTTTATATGGGAGGTACCGTTAATATTAGGGCTAGCATAAAAAAAAAACGTCCCGAGCGGGAAGCCCACAAACTCTATATACGAAGTTTGAAGCAAATCCGTCCAAGCGCTTAGATTCCCCAAGGGTGGGACAGACAGACATACGGACGGACAGAATTACGAGACCCACTTTTTTTAGTTCCCCTATTATCGTTATATCAGAATTGATCAAAACCTCGAGTTCGAAATTTTGTACGAATACAATATCTTTCTCTTACATACTACGTATACGAGAAAGTTAAAAATTGTATTAATCTTTAAAAAAACACAGAGATGAAGATATTTTTTTGAGGAACGCAGAGATAAATATAAGTTTTTTTCAATAATTAAATTTAAAAAACCAAAAAATAATTTGTCACCTTCATTTGTGTCTTGTTCGCCGTTGTCGAAGACGAACCGCCAACTGTAGGAGCTAAATACATCAGTCAACTTCGTTTCAACACTCTAAACATTTGGCAGGAGCCAATAAACGGGGGTTAAACTGTTTCGGTCACCCTTCGTCTTTGCTCTCCCTGAAGGAGAAACTCTAACCTTTTTTTTCGGTAGCAAGCAATATGATTGTTTGCTCCAATCAAGCTTTTCTGGTCAGTTACAGTCTTTGTCTCGTGGACGGGTTGTCAAAGGAAATAAACGGGGCAGAGTTACGGTTACCCTCCATCCTTTTCTTACAGTAGACAATCATCCACTGACTTTTGGTCAAGCAGAGGAACGAATTCAACCACGCATTTCTGCCATGCATCAGTCTCTCTCTCCTCAGTGGTTGACTGTCAGAGGCAATAGGCATGCGGGGTAGACTGCTACGGTTACCCTCCGTCCATACTCGAAGACAAACCGCCACCAAATGCAAACATTTTTAACCAACTGAGTTGACTGCTTCAGCCATCATTATGACCTCCTGGCACATTAAGATGCACGGAGATATCTCTCTTTAAAAGAAAAAAACACAAATGAACAGTAAATTGTTCTGAAAAATAGTTGACATCCAGGCGCTTTGCAAAACTAGAACATTTTTCGTCGAATTATGCGAGCAAAAAGCTGAGTTCACTATATCGAGATTTTCATAGTTCACTATTTAGAGTAGTTTAAGTTTAAGTTTAAGTTTATTTATATAAGTAAGGTATACATTAAGACTTGGTCTTTTATAGTACAGCAATGGTGGAAAGAATTATGTATGTAATGCAAAAAAAAAAAATAAATAAAAAAATAATTCTTCATGTTATACAAAATTAATTCATTAATACAAAAAATTTTATACAGAATAAGAGAAAAATAAAAAAAAAATAAAAACAATGTTTAATGAAAAGTTTAGAATAATAGTATAAATTGAAAATTAAGATAAGGAGAGAAGAGTAGAAATGAAATAGAAATGAAATGAATGAAAAGGGAGAAATTAGCTATTGTTGCAATGCGTAGAAATTTGTTAGTGCAGTTTTAAAGTTCTTCATGTTTGGTATACTTTTGATGCGTGAAGGCAATGAGTTCCATAACTGAATTGCATGGACAAAAAATAACCGAGATGAATTCAAATAGTTATATGGATGGGTTACAATGTTGAAGGTTCTGAGGGAGCGGGCGAACTGGAGCTTGGAGTAGAGGTAAGCCGGGGACTGGGTTCTAATAAGTTTATAGAGAAACATAGTTTCTAATGTTTCGGTGCTGCTGTAAAGTACAACCTAAGACATTCTTCACGTGCAAAGAGATTCGTTCATACCTGCGTATCTGGTAAATGTATCTTACAGCATCATTAAAAGCCACTTGTAACTTGTGGTATGAGAGTGAGTCCAGGTTACTATAAACTACCTCAGAGTAGTCAATTATAGGTAAAATGAGCGTAAGTACTAGTCGACGCCGTGTTTCAAGCGGAGTAAAACTAGCTGAAATCCATAATTTTCGCAGGCAGCCATATATTTTTCCAATAACCACGTTGATGTGATTGTAACAGGATAAACTTCGGTTTATTACAAAGCCGAGGCTTGTAGCAGTTTCGACTAATTTCATTTTCGCATCGGATAGTAAAATATCAGGCATAGAAGAGAGTTCATAACTCCTTTTAGAAATAGGTATAACTTGGCACTTTGTCGGATTTAGGACTAAGCCATTGTCCAACGCCCAATTATTAATTGAAGATAAATCTTCATTTAAGTATGAAACGAGTTCACCTAACTTACTAACGGGTTGCGAGCAATAAAGTTGGACATCATCAGCGTATAGGTGGATTGATGCGTAACTGCAAACTGAGGGTAGGTCATTGATATATAGGCAAAACAGAATGGGACCCAGGATTGAGCCCTGGGGAACACCTTGCACAAGTGACATAAATTCTGAGCATTTATCACCAACAACCACTCGTTGCAGCCTATCAGTAAGAAAGCTACCAATAAGTCGTATGGCCCTTTCACTAAAACCAAAAAAATGGCGAAGCTTCCAACAGAGTATGGCATGATTTACCTTATCAAATGCCTTTGTGAAGTCAAGAAGGCAAAGAAAGGTAATAAATCCTTTGTCAAATTCCTGTCGAATGTCATCTAAGACATGCACCATTGCGGACGAACAGCTATGACCTGCTCTAAACCCTGATTGTAGTGGGCTTAGTAAGCAATTTGCGGACAGATGATGTCGTATTTGCCTCTCTAAAACTCTTTCAAATACCTTAGACAGGCAGGGTAGTATACTGATGGGTCGATAATCATTGGCCGTTGTTGCGTTAGGTTTCTTAGCAATTGGTATAACTTTAGCAAGTTTCCAAGAAAAGGGAAATGTTGATGTCATTATACATGAATTTATGACGTGCGTCACATGGCTTATAATCTGTGGCAGCAACATTTTAACGAATTGAAGTGGTACCCCATCTTCTCCAACAGCGTTCGATCGTAGTGCCGTTGTTATATCAATAATTTCAGTCTCCGTGGCAGTTTGAAAGTCGGCTTGATGGTCAAAAGTTGTAGATGAGACCGCATTGTAATTGAATCTATCAGGAGTAATTTCACTGGACAGAAATGAATAATTTAGATCATTTAGGTCAAGCGTACAACTAATATTAGTTTTATCAATCATTCCTATTTGGCGTAAATTTCTCCATAGAATTTTGGAAGGCAGGGAAGTATTTAGCTTTGAAGAGTAAAAGTTTCGTTTAGAAAGACGAACAGAAATTGTTGCATTATTGCGTGCTGTTTTATACATACTCCAGTTGGCGAGAGAAGTATTACGCTTCCATTTACTATAAAGTCTGTTTCTCGTCTTGATAGCATTAATTACCTCATCAGTGTACCACGGGCAGGCTTTATTGCGAATAAAAACGGTTTTGTTGGGTACATATTCATTATACAGATGCCCAATAAGCATCTGCAAATGATTTAATTTATCATTTGGGTCAGCACTCAGTCTGCAAAGCTCCCAGGGAGCTAAACTTGATGCAGTTTGAAGTGCACCCAGATCTACAGAAGCTATATCCTTATATTCAAAAGATATTGGAGTAACTGCTCGGGAGAATTCAATATTTAAGGTGCAAAAAAGGAGATCGTGTTCGGAAATGCCATCTAAAGATATTTGATCGTACAGCAGAATAGACTGAGGGTCGGACACAATGACAAGATCAACTACACTAGGTCGTTCATTTAGCTTAAAACAGGTTGGCGTAGAGTTATTTACTATTGAAAGTCCACCTGACCATACAAGATCACTAATTTGGCGCGAATATGAATCATTAAGTAGTAAATTACGATTAAAGTCTCCGCAGACCACAATATTATTATATAATGGTGCAAATTCGGCCAGATGCGAGAAAAATGGTTCAGGCGAGAAAGCTCGATGTGGATTATAGCAACATGCAACTAAACACTTTACATTGGCATCATAAATTTCCAGAATCAGATATTCAATTTCAGAGTTTACCGATTTTGCAACCTCCTTAGCATTGAGCCAAGATTTGTAGTAAATGGCAACACCTCCCCCAGTAGTATTAGTAGTTCTATCATTACGAAACACTTTGTAACTATCAATTTTGTACACATGATCCTTGATATTCGGTTTAAACCATGTCTCATCAACACATATAACATCAATGCATGATTCACAAAACAAGTATCTTAAGTAATCGAGTTTAATTTGATTGAGACTACGAGCGTTGATGTGACATACTCTAAATCCATTTTGATGCTTCGATAGAACATTCAACATTGTACGAGTTAAACTTTCATTCGAGGTACGGTGTCTATTCATTGCATTCACTACAGAGATTACCAAGATTAGATTACAATTTAAATTAATTTACGCAAGCAGTTCTATATAAAAGTTATTATTATTTTTTTAAAGTAGCGAATAAAGGAAGTGAAGATGTTTTGTTTAGGAATAGATATAGGAAGAAATAATTAAAAGAGTATTTATTTGTATGAAATTATGTATTATAATGATTTGAAGATAATAGGAAAATTTTGGTGGTTCACTATATTGGATAGTTCACTATACAGAGGTTCACTATACTACTGTATTTCCAATCTGAAATGGAAATAAACACGACCTTCGACCTTATTTCCTTCGACTTTATTTCACAGCAAATCCAACGTGCGCTAGAGAAAGTGCCCATATAACGAAATTTGCCATCCCAGGGCTCTACATTATCTGGTGTAAAAAATGCGTAGTTGTACTAGAAAAATGTGCCAGAAGATAACATATCTGCAATCAGAATTTATGGCATCGAATTTAGAATATCGACCAGAAAAAGGGAGTAGAAAAAGATCCTCCATAGAAAGAAGGCGGCCTTCGAGGTCTCCCAAACTAAATGACGTCGAAAGCTTACGAATTAAAAGAACAATTACATACATGTGACAATCAGAATTAACACCAACAATTTGAAAGCATCCACATTTCGTAGTATATTAAATATTTTTTCTCGGGTATGGTATAACTCGCGGTTTTTTTCTTGCATTTTGTTATTTCGCTGCGATCATTTCGCATTTTATTATTTCGCATATCAACAACTCGCATTTTGTTATTTCGCAGTTTTTATTTGGCAACATTTCATTTAGCATTGTAATTAGTTTACCGTAAGATATTTTGCATTTATTATTTCGCTATAACTTACTTTCGCATTGTTTTATTTCGCGTTTCTTTATTTCGCTTTTGCCAAATAAAATAGTAGCAAAACCTTGTAAGATTCTTAATTTTTAACTCTTTAACATTGTTCTTTACAAAAACCCCATAAACACTGAAATATGTTAGGGGGGGCATGCTGCCCCCCTGCAACCCCCCTGCCTGTGGTCACTGTAGGATTTGGAGTAGGTGCAAGTTTGAGTATTATGCAAAGTAGGGGGCCATTTTACATATAAAAACAAACAAAATCCTCTTGAAAGTGACAAAAATGCATGCTGATATAAACAAGAGGCTAAATAGCATGGCGCGAAATAACCTTTTACGAAATAAGCAAAAGCAAAAAGTACAAAAGCTAGTTGAAAGAATAGCAAAACATAGCAATGCTAAAGAAAAAATGCGAGTTAACCTTACAGCGAGATGAATGCAAAACGAAATGGCAATTTGCCACATGACTTCTGCGAAATAATTGAAAAATATTTAAAACGTCGCGAGATAATAGTTTGCGAAATGAAAACCGCGAATTGACAGGCACCCATTTTTTCTCATTCTTCCATTAATTCGTAGGGAAAATTATTACTTTATTACTATGCACCAATAGGGGCATAAGTGGACTTACGGTTACTCGACAACGGCATCGACTTAGGATAGGCACGTGGAACATCTCTTCGCTCACGGGAAAAGACCTGGAGCTTGTTGGGGAGGCTGTTAAATATCGACTAGATATAGTTGGTGTTTCCTCAACAAAGCAAAGGGGTTCTAGAACTGTGGACCTTGCAGATGGGTGGAAACTCTTCATGTCGGGAGTAGCACCTTCAATGTCTGCTCAGGCGGGAGTGGGGATACTCACAAGTCCCAGGCTGTCAGGCAGAGTATTGGAGTGGATTCCGTTAGGAGGGAGAGTTGCGATCTTAAAGCTTAAGCTTGAAAGATCAACTCTGGCTCTAGTGCAGGTGTATGCACCGAATCTGGAGTCAGGGTACGCAGCTTTCTTAGATGAAGTTGATGCAGCCCTTGAAAAGGTTGCAGATATGGATTCTTATATCCTGATGGGTGATTTCAATGCTCACGTGGGTGCGGATTTCTCGACATGGGGCAGCGCGATTGGGAAACACGGTGACCCCGATCAGAACGCGAACGGAGAGAAGTTGTTGGACTTTTGTTGTTCAAATGGAATGTCCATTATGAACACTTTCTTTCCACACAAAGATATCCATAAATACACATGGTACCGTCGAAGTCTTCAGCAGAAATCGCTGATAGATTTCTTTGTGGTACCATCGTGTATTAAAAGGATGGTTTGTGATGTTCGTGTGTTGAGAGGGACTGAACTGTCAACTGATCACCACCTGGTGTTGTGCAAATTGTATCTCAACGATCAAATACCTATCCTGCCAAAGCGTAAACCAAGAATGGTTACGCGCATACGGTGGGAGGGGCTACAGAACGATGAGATACGGGAGGAATTTGCACGGCAGGTATCTGAAAGGTTTGAACAAATTCCAA
This sequence comes from Cheilosia soror, assembly GCA_949372485.1. NCBI lineage: Eukaryota > Metazoa > Arthropoda > Insecta > Diptera > Syrphidae > Cheilosia > Cheilosia soror. The sequence continues at coordinate 127,610,961 of OX443561.1, forward strand.
ATGTTCCATTGAATGTAGAGGAAGAATGGCAGTTGTTTTCAACAGCAGTTATTGCCTCTGCAGGACATGTTTGCGGAGTGAAGCGGCTCGGTGTGGCGGCTGGTGGTGAGAAAAGAACTGCGTGGTTTAAAACGCCCGGAGTTCAAGAAGCCATCAGAGAGAAGAAGAAGGCTTTCAAAGTGTGGATTCACTTGGGGGACTCTCCTTCTCGAAACCGGTACATTGAGGCGCGAAGAACTTGCAAATTGGCTGTTAAAGCAGCCAAAGAACATTCTTGGAAGGAGTTCGGCGAAAAATTGGACCGCGATCACAGATCTGCAAGCAAGGTGTTCTGGCAGACCATCCGCCGTCTTAGAGGAAGGAAGTGGAACATTATCGAAGGAGTCAAATCCAAAGATGGTACACTTCTTTCTAATGAGGAGGACATCTTGCGCAGATGGAGCGAGCACTTTTCCGAATTGCTCAATCCAATCCAGGGCATTGAGGATGACACATCTATCGCCTTAAGCAGGGCGGAAAATAGTCCCACAGTAGAGGAAGTCACTTTTGCGATCAAATCGCTAAAAGCTGGCAAATCTGCCGGAGTGGATGAAATCCGGCCAGAAATGCTAAAGGCCTTAGGTGAAGAGGGAGTCAAATGGCTCTCTCGTGTCATTAAAGTGGCCTGGGAATGCGGCGAAACACCCAGCGATTGGCAGATTGGGGTGATTGTGCCCCTTTTCAAGAAAGGGGATAAAAGGGATTGCTCCAATTACAGGGGTATATCACTTTTAAGTCTCCCCGGAAAAGTCTTTGCCAAGGTGCTGGAAACGCGTTGCAGAGCTGTGGTCGAGGCACGATTAGGAGATGAGCAGTGCGGTTTTCGTCCCGGCAGAAGCACAACCGACCAGTTATTCACTCTCAGAATGGTACTTGAGAAGGCTTGGGAGTATGCTACACCTGTTTACGCTTGCTTCGTAGATTTGGAGAAAGCATATGACCGAGTCCCTCGAGGGAAACTCTGGAGTGTATTACAGCAGTATGGAATTGATGGTTCTCTCTTGAGAGCCATTCAATCTCTTTACACAAACTGTAAAAGCTGTGTTCGGGTAAACGGCGTTAAATCAATACCTTTCACCGTGGGCGTTGGACTACGCCAGGGGTGCGTCTTGTCGCCTCTCCTTTTCATTACTTATATGGACTGGATGTTACAGCGCAGTCTTGGCGAAGAACGTTTCGAATTGGGAGATCTGAGGATAAGTCATTTGCTCTTCGCTGATGACTTGGTCATCCTTGGGTCCTCTCAGACTGAACTTCAGCGCGCACTCGATCGGTTTGTAGCCGTTTGTGTTGAAGCTGAGATGAAAGTAAATGTGAACAAATCTGAAGTGATGGTCGTCTCCCGAACGCCTGTTCAATGCACTCTGCATGTTAGTGGAGTCCCATTGAAACAGGTGGAGAAGTTTAAGTATCTCGGGGTCTTATTCACGAGTGATGGAAGGAGCAATGCCGAGTTTTCCTGTAGGATTGGTCAGGCTGGATCGATTTTGAGACAGCTTGGTCATTCTGTTATCAGGAGGACTGAACTTGGTGTCAAAGCTAAGTTGTCAGTCTTTAATTCGGTGTTTGTTCCAACTCTTACCTATGGTCATGAGGTTTGGGTAATGACCGAAAGAATAAGATCGCGAATACAAGCTGCCGAAATGAGATTTCTCCGTAGTATTGCTGGTGTGACTCGTAGAGATCGCATCAGAAATACCAGAATACGTGAGGAACTTAATGTCGAGCAGCTACTTCTCCGGACGGAGCGATCCATGCTTCGGTGGTTTGGTCATGTTAAACGCATGTCCCCGACCAGGATTCCACGACGTGCTATGGAATCCGTACCATCGGGCAGGCGTCCCCTAGGTAGACCCAGGATGAGATGGTTAGATCAAATTCATAATCTCTCCTCTACCCGTATGGGGATTGCCCTTGATGATTTAGAGTCGATGGCGGAGGATCGAGAGCTATGGAGGGTCCACTTGAGCAACCTACACCCGCGACCCACTTAATGGACAAGCGGACCATTGAAAATGAATGAATGAAATTATTACTTTAAGTTTTCTCATTACGTTGCACGTACAAATATCTTAAATAATAATCTAACACGTCTAATTAAATAATGAAATCATCTGCATTCTGAAACAACTGTTTATACATTGCTCGGTAACATTTGTTGGAACAGAAAATTGAGGCTAAGCGTTGATCTTCACATAATGAGCTGTTCTTATTTACCTACTTACCTAAGAGTGCTTAGCTGTGGTGCTACCTTTACTTTATGTCAATTTATTTATTTGATTTGTTAGAATGTTTGTTAAAGTTTTTTTTTTTTAATTACTCAAATATGATTTAGATTTTATAAATAGTTAGGTACAATAATGAAGAAAGAATACATTTTTCGACAAAAATCTATTTTATTGTTTAACAAAAACTATTTTTAACTTTTTAAAGCCGTCCTCAAACGTCCGTTTAAGACGTTAAGCTTTTTCAATTGCTGCAAATCTCTTACCATCAATTCATTCTTTATACATGTTTGACAACGACAAAGTCCCTCAATGTGCTTTCATGAATACTTCATTTAATATGTTCAATTCCCTCTTTTTTACCTTATCCAAAAACGATAACTCTTGGTTAGCCTTCTCTAGTTCTATTAAAAGTGAACAAAGGCACGTAGAAACTCATTCGAATCGCGAACTACTCTTAAAAATTCTCATATTTGACATCCCTAATTCTCAAAATAAAAAGAAAGTCTGCTGTCAATTCGTCGCATCCGTCCAGGAGCTATTACATTTCTGAGACTTATATCGATTTAACATACGATACAAAATACATTTTCTCAGATATTCCTCATTTGCTGTTGTGACTATTCAAACAGCGTACTGTATTTGACTTAGATTAACGGGCTTCACAACGCATAAACGCGAGATACAGCTTTACGCCACAAACAATTGAGAGGATATTAGCGACTGACGAAGTACAATCAAGGAAAAGTTCTCGTAGTCATGTATGGGTATAGTTAAAGTACACAGCCTCTAACTTCTACAATGTAACAATCCCACTTTACAAGTATTTTAAAATATAGTGCGTATACGCCACAGTGTACTGACATTTTTTTATTGAGTCTAGAAATTACAGTCCTTACTCGCGTATACTCACCACATATAGCCGCATAGTACTGGTACTTTACTGTATTTACACTCATTTTTATTGTCGTAAAACTAGTTTTAACCTATGAAACGCACTCTTTAAACACTATACGATATCACATTCAAATACGAGTAAATCTGGTTCGAAGGATAATTTTTGTTCTTTTCTTGTTCCATCCGAACTAAAACAGTTGCACATTGCTCTTGAGTGTAACGCTTAAAAGGCGATACATTTAGCGGACAGCTCTAAATTGTTTTAATTTCAGAGCCATATATTAACAGCGCGATTGTGCAAACACTGATAAGAGGTTAAAACAGACTGCTGCTCATTTCATTGACGTGCAATGGAGCGACCAGCTCAGAGATGATACCATTAGTCTATAGGCATTAGATAGGGGGCGAAAATGTGTAGGCGGTAGCGAAGTGCAGTGTTTATTTTAAAAATTTCATTAATTGCTATTATATTGTACTTTAACTAATCCACTTATGTGACAGTGGATAAACGAGTTAGAGATAAGTGATTCTTCTTTTTCTTGCTTAAATAAATTAAGGATAGTTACGATACGAGTATTTGTTCAGTATTTAAATAATAAGACTTTATTATATTTTCAATTGAAAGTTTCCAGAATGCGCTAGAATTTTATTGCTTATTTATTTTAAGTAAAAAAATGATCGACAAATTGATACATTCCAAACAAAAAAATATCGAAAATCAATAAGTACTAAATAAGAGCTTGTTTGTTTGGCATTTAAATTGTGATTTGCACTTTTTGTCATCATTCGCATTCATATCTTGAAATTTAAGAACAAAAAACTTGATTATCTTGTTGCGATAGCGAGCACCATTAACAGTATGTCTGACCAGCCGCATTTTTAAAGACGAATAGTCCGATAATGCATTTAGCCAAAAAAAGAATCCGTACCAAAAAGAGACACGTTGTGGATTGCATTTCAACATGCAACAATCACTCGTGGATTTTCTGAACCCCAAAATCGATAAGATTGTGAATTAACAAAGCTATAAAAAAACGAGCATTCAAAAGATTAAAATCGCGAACTGTAGGTATAGCTGTCAAACTCTAATTATTTTTAAAATAGGTATGTAATTATTGTAAACAATTAAAACGCATTCAAATTATTGTTGTACGGGTTAGTGCTCCATTTTTAAGATAAACAGTCAGCTGTCACGCTTTTTTTCCTATTTGCACGTGGCAGCAGTTTACCGCACAAAAGACAAACAAATTCAAATCTTGCGTGAACACCATTATAAATTCTAGATTATGGGGTAATATAGTCTGTGAAATAATAGGATGTAGAATTGTGTAGATCTTCGAATGACTTGTTTCCAGTGACACTAGTAATGACCAGGGTACGGATTTTGTTGACGTAAAAATAAAAAAAAAGTCAAAAATACCTGGTAAAAAAAGCATAAATACCTTTTATTAAAAAGAGAAAGGTCTTAAGCCTTAAACATTTTAGAATTCGCTAACAACATACGCCTGTGATTGTCCCGCAGGTAAGCTTTGAAAGTGCTGAAGAGAGGACATATGGGCACAGACAATGTGGAGCACAGTTAAAAGACGTCTCGGCATCGACTGCAATATTTCGAGGTAATTTGAAGTTTTCAGCGCCATTTACTATCTACATTAATTATTTATTTGATGGTCTTGAGTCTTTCATTTGCAGAAAAGACGGTGCGCGCTTTTACCACAACTTCAGCAGCTGGTCCTTTTGTTTTATGCAATTTCTCATCGATCTAAAAGTAAAAAGTAAGTAAAAAAGTAAAAAAAGGCAAAAAAAGGCAATTTGAGTAAAAAGGGCAAGGTTAACTAAATCCGTTCCCTGCTAATGACTACCAATGATAGTATGTATCTATAAACATATGTATCTAGCCGAAGCAGATTGAAAATAACCTTCGGACTTGCAGTTACAGTTGTCCGCATTGCGTTGGGTTGCGCAGGTACCGACTAGCCTATTGTAGTCATTGACATAACTACTATACATGGGCAATGGGAATGGACTGCTATAGTGAAATGTCCGTTTCATACAAACCTGGGAGGCAAAATGAAGCAAACATAAGCAGTAGCCCTTTTGGTTCTTTGGGGCAAAAGTATTGAGAAATGGAGGGCGATAATTTGAACCCTACTAGACATACAAATTTGACAGATTAGCGAAAAAATATATACGGAAAAGAAGATAAGCGACATTCCAAAACATTGTAAGATGTCTTAGTTTGATTTCGTGGGGTTTTAAAGTCATCGAGGATGCATTTATGATCAGACCTTACTGTTTGCTGAATCTGGTATCACACCTACATAATAGCATAGATCCACTCAGCTTTAACGAGCTCCTCAACTTCGCTATTCTGCAATATCACAGACGGTTATCGACAAAGTCTGAGATAAATCTCGGTTAGTTGGTATATCCGAATCCGAATTAGAGGTCACCCACTTTGATGGACTATAGCTGTCAATTGGGTGAGAATAGACCTCCCTGCCATACAATTTTTTGTTGGGCGGAACCTCAGAAATCACCCTTTAAAGGATTATACTTCTTAACTAGGACACCCTGGAGATTTGTGTTTATCATTTGTTCCAAATAGCGTAGTATGGATTTTCAGCACCACGCTCCCAAAACGGTCGCGCCCAAATTTGTCTTCGATGAGCTCCATTTCGTTGCCTCACAGGCTGCAATATCCGCTATCTCCACTATAATTAGTTGCATCGCTTCCAAATATTCAGCTTCTTCTTCAAATACAATCAATATGATCCATTTTGCGGCAATTTTCGATGAAATATTAAATGAAACTGAACTCACTCACAGTCGCAAAATAATTGCAAAAAGCAATTGCAGCAATCGCTTGCTTGCATGTTGTGACGACCCGAAATGTGATTGCAGTAAGTTTGCTTGCGTGTAGGGAAAAAGTCGTTCGTAGCAATCACATTGCTTGCATGGTGTGAGTGTGACTTGACTACTCTCTGCAAGCACTTGAAAGGAAATTTCAAAATTGCAATTCTCGGAATGATTGCTGGGAGCACTTTCATTGCTTGTTGTTGTTGTTGAATGACAAATTCTCGTGCGACAAAAATATAAAATGGTTCAAATCAGGGTTACCTTCGAAAATGTTTGTGAAGTGTCCTAAAATGTGTCCGCGAGGTAAAAAAGTGTCCCATACAAATTTATATTCAAACAAAACGACATTAGAAAGAAAATTGTGTCTTATTATCTGATTCTAGTTTGGGGTATATTTTTTGAGATGTTGGCCATTTTTGCCAGCCCTTATTAAAATGAACCAACAAATTAAGTCTTTCAGAGTAAACGTATTCTAAGTTCACAACATTAATTTGTAATTGCCCATATAGTGTAAATTTGCATTTCCATTGTGTAAAATAAGTATGTAGTTTGCACGTTTTATAGTAAAGAGGTCTTTATTGTTTGAGCGATCTTTAACGACTGACTCATAATAACACATATAAAATTCATGCGGCCTCGAAGAGAGTACAAATTAAGCGGCCTCTTAAGAGAGTACAATTTAATAGCTAAATTACTTTTACACATTGACATACGAAAAAATCGTAAACGAGATGTGGAACAACACAGTACAGAAAGCAACTCTGTGAAAAAAATAATAATAATTATTTTTAGTGTCCAAGTTAATTTTTTATAACTCTTAATAGCGAAATTTACTATATAAACATTTTTTGTTTGTAACTAACAAGGCATTTAAGGTGAAGGCTTAAAATGATTTAGTAAGGTCCCTCGAACTCGAACGGGCTAATATGTCAGAAATCAGTACATATATCCATGGATAAAAACTTGCAGACCTTCGGTAGTTGTGCGAACAAAGAACATTTGGGAATTAAAATACAAAGATACAAATCATGTCAAAGATAAGAGATAGGTAATTTTTTGAACAAATACAAAAGTTCCTAAATCCCAAAAAAGTGTCTAAAATCGGCTATTTTTAAAAAGAGGTGTCCTGGTGTCCGAGTGTTCGAAAAGGTGTGTAATTGACACTAAGGTGTCCCAAAGGTAACCCTGGTTCAAATATTTACAAATATTATTATTCACCCTTATTCCCGTTGGCGTTTGTCGTATACGTGATGAGTATAAAAATTTCGATTTTTTTCGAACTTTTTCTTAACGATTTTGCTTCTTTTTCAAGTGTTCACTGTATTTTTAAATCGTTTGTCTCAAAAAGGTTACAAACATTGACATAAAACCGATAAGAAATATTAGGCGTTTACGACAAACGTCAACTGGAATAGGGGTGATTATTTATTGTGAAATTTTGGCGCCCCGTGAAACAAAACAAAAGTACACTCGGTGAGATAATGAACCCCTACAAAGTAACAGGTTTAAGCAAATAAATTACAAAGCCGTTATTAGAAATTTACTTTATTATATTCACTCCAACATTTCTATTGTCCCGCTCCGTAAATTCGATTCCAATTGGTGTACTGTTGCAAATCCTCTTGTGAAACACTAGCGCGAACCCTTCGCAGAGCTGAGTAGAAGTCTGCCAACTGCACTGGACGTACGTTTTGCTCGCTAAAACTTTCTATTTCATCCGCTGGAATCGAACGGATAGGCTCCATAGATGCCTCACGACAAAGGGTTTCCATATCAGCCCCCGAATAGCCAACCGTCTGATTTCCAATTTCACAAATTTCCTCCTTTGTTATATTAGTAAGAACGGTTCTCAGGAGATTAGTTAGAATCTGAATGCGTGCCGCCAGCTCTGGCAATGGTATATATAATCGTCGCACCAATCGACGTCGTGCCGCTTCATCGAGTTCTTGTGGACGATTGGTGGCGCCCACAATCAAAATTCTCTCCTCATCCGTGGTGTTAGCGCCATCAAGCTGTACTAGAAATTCCGTCTGAAAAGCGTGGTATTAATTAGATGTATTACACAGCAGACGAACATTACCTTTAGGCGTCGTGAGCTCTCGTGTTCGGACTGGGAACGTTGCGAAAGCAATGAATCTATCTCATCAATAAACACCACCTGAGGGACACAGAAAATACGGTTATCTGCACATGATTGACTTCTACCCCATCCTTACCGATGGCTGATGGATTGCAGCAACAGCAAACAATGCGCGAACCATTTTCTCACCATCGCCAACCCATTTTGAAGTCAGCGATGAAGCGCTGATGCTAAAGAATGTCGATTTTGATTGTGATGCGATGCACTTTCCGATTAAAGTCTTTCCTGTACCTGGAGGTCCGAAGAGGAGTATACCACGGGGTGGCCGCCGCAATCCGGTGAAAATGTCTGGTCGTAGTAGTGGCCACACAACAGCTTCCTTAATAGTAGCTTTTGCATATTCTAGTCCCGCAATATCGTCCCAGCCTGAAAGTTAATTTGGTTGTCAGTGCTGTCAATTATGGAATATCGTTTTCTGCATCGTACCAACTGTTTTGTACTTGTGCATTATTTCATTAGATATAAGTTCAATCATTTTCGGATCGATATTTCGTAAGCGTTCGTCAGTAGGTTCTGGGGGTGATGCATCTATTGCATCGGGAGGAGTGCACGAGGGGGAAGTATTACTAGATAAAAAGAAAATGTCATTTGCATCCTTGAAGATAGAACATTGTTCGAACTCACTCCTCCTGACGTATGGGTGGAACAAATCCAGAGCGAACATTTCGTCGTGCACCAAGCGACTTTTTCGATGCACCGTAGTTGAATAATGTTCGAGAATTCGTAGAGCTGCCTACATCTGCGTTTTTCTATACAAAAAAAAAGATAAACAAATATTTTCCACTGAGATGAGGGTAGATTCGCCATGATAATCAAAATTGCATTTCTTCCAATTAATATCTAATATCTAATTTATATGCAATAGGATTGGCGTCAACAGACTTACATTATTAGCTTTTGCATAGCTGGCCTTACCTTAATATTTTGTATGATCAACTCCTCTCTAGCTGTTCGAAATCCAGACATTTGCAAAGAACTCTGGAGAGAAGTGTTTTTAGTCAGAAACGGATTCATACTTAGTTGTCGCCCAGATGCTGTTGTTGTTGCTAAATTTTCTTTTGAGGAGTTGGTCACTTGATCACTGCTTGGCTGTGCTACCTTTCTTGTTGGTGATTCAATCAACTGCGCAAATGTACTTCCACCCAAGACATTGCGGAATATCTTTAAGTCGTCCGAGTTTATTTCTTCGTTAGCACAACTTTCATACTTCCCCGAACACTCCGGTTCAAGGGAAGATTTGTTTCCACTTAAGAACTCCTTGGCGAACAGAGTAGCTCTGGAAGAGCCACGAGGAATATCACCAAAGCGTTTTTCTACGGCATTGCTTCGCTCTTTAATAAAAGTTCTGTGGGCGCAATCTTTGCCCAAGTTATATTCTTTAAATTGAGACCGGCGCAAAGATATTCTTTCAGACTCTGACGATGACCTACAATATTGAAGGAGTTTGCTTTCTTCCAGAAAATATGAAAACATAAGTTGGGTGTACATTATACTCACTGGGTGATTTGATCGAGTATTATAAATTGTTTGCGAAATGCTGCTGCTTTTTCATCTGAATTTATGGATGAATTAAATACTGATTTGTTGGCTTCAAGTTCGTTTAATAAAGCTTGTTTGGAATCCATTAGGGTATTTAGTTTTAAACCTTTTTGTTTTTAATAAATTATTATTAAAATATCTACCTACCCCAAACAATTGCGGGTTTGTTTTGTTATTATTTTGAAATATTGAGAACTGTCAAAATGTGATCAGAGTCATCTTAGGGATTACTGCGCCACTGAAAGGGAAAAGGGGCCAAAGGGGAGAAACCCCGTGGCTGGGAAACGTCAAATATAATGGCGAGAAGTTTGATATACATATAAGTGTTGTCACTAGATTGAAAGGAACAAATTGAATAAAAAATTAGATTTAAAAAAATAGGAAGGTAATTGATATGCAGATAGCATATAATATTTGGTATATTTATGTATTTACTATTTCCAATTTAAATATGTATCAATATGTATGTACCTACTTTGGAAAATAATTCTTGGGTAGGTAAATACAATTTTTTTTGTTTTCCAGATACGTTTTCATTTTTCCAAGTTTTTGACTTTTTGGTCGCTCCTGTGAATGAACTTTCCGTCCGGGTATTAAAAACATTTTACACGATTTATACTGGCTTTACATTACCAAGCCACGCAATTTTGCATGATAAAGTAGCAAGTTATTCGCCTGTTTGTGTATCAGACGTTTTAAAAATGTTTCTACCAGTGAGATGTATGAATTGACAAACATCACATACCTACTTAAATTTACGGAAAAACAAAATGCATGTATTTTTTTTAAGAAAGCGTTTCCTAACTTTTTCGTAAGTTTATCTCTGAGAAAGAATTTATCCCCACAGGCCACAAATGCCACTTTGACAGTCTTTTCCCAGGTTTTGTTGAAAATACATCGAGTATTAAGTTTTATTTGTATGAAGTTCCTTTTTAAACTTTTGGCTACTTTTTGGCGACTTTATCATTTTGGGCATCGGGGCTGCAGCGTTATATTTAGGGCTAGCATAAAAAAAACGTCCCTAGCAAGAAGCCCACAAACTATAAATACGAAGTTTGAAGCAAATCCGTCCAGCGTTTCCCCAGGGGTGGGACAGACAGACATACGGACGAACAGAATTGCGAGACCCACTTTTTTGAGTTCCCCTATCATCGTAATATCAGAATTGATCAAAATCTGGAGTTCAAAATTTTGTACGAAAACAATATCTTTCTCTTACTATACGTATACGAGAAAGTTAATAAACATGGAAAAATACAAATTCGGTATTTTATAGGCATATTTTTGGTAAAATGCTTCTATTTTTTTTAATGAATTTTGTTTTGTCAGTTGTCATTTTATGACAAAATCGATATAACTTTTCGATAACTTTAAAGACAATGATAGTTTGGTTGCACAGTCTTTATCGAGGCTAAGGAATAAGCCCCGATAATTATCCGGGCTAACAAAATCTATATAGAATTAAATTCGTATGAAATTATTTTTCTAAGCCTATATAGAATAGCCACATTTCGTTTACATTTCTTTAACTAGAAGTTTCTATAACTCGAATTTATTTTCTGTCATTTTGAGAGTTGCACTTATGGAAGTTCCACTTTCACTGTATCTATATAATTATACTTAGGGGTATGGGTCAATTCCATCAAATCAACATTTGACTTTTTGATATACATTTCTAGGGACTATACCTGTTACCATAGCGTTCTTTTTTTGCATGCGCAGGGAGCAAACGCTAATAATAGGTAATAATTATTAAAAAATACGTTTTTCTCTCAGGCTGATGTTTTTCAGGTTCATAAAAAGAGTCGCCGTTGAATTGCATATTTTTGTTTTTTAATGAAGAAGATTTTAATTTAAATACACACTATAAATAAACCAAAACGTAGAGCCTCGTTTTCCCATTTCAATTGTATATTTCCCCATATTTTGATTGAAATAATCACAAAATGGGAAAAAATCCGCACATCTGGCATCGCTGCAAAAGCATATAAACTCATTCCAACACAAACCCACACGATGTGGGTGTAGTGAAAAGAAAAATGGATCAGGGTTACCTTTGCGACACCTTTACGAGCACACATTTCTGAAATTTAGGCACTTTTGGAAACTTTTTGTAATAAACATAATAATTTCTTCAAAAAATTATTTCTACCCAGCCTGTTATCAATCATTCAAAATAATTATATCTATTTCTATAAATTTCATACTATCCTTTGACATGATTTGTATCTTTGTATTTAAATTCAGCCCCAAATGTTCTTTCTTCAGACACATAGCGAACGTCCACAAGTTTTTCTGCATGGATTATTATGTAGGTACCTACCTACTTTTTTCTCTTTCCAATGTCGTTTCGTTTTAATATAAATTTGTATGGGACAATTTTTTACCTCGCAGACACCTTTTTGAACACTTTAGAAAAATGTGCGAAGGAAACTCTACGCTGGAATCCAACAATCTGATTTGTCAATAGTATTACAATATAAGGTTGCATCAAACAGTTTTGTGTATTGTTTCTTTTTGTGGAACGATAAAAAAATATGCGTTTGACAATGGTTTCCTTTTTGCTAAATTTATTTGGTTGCGGTACAGGAACTCATCTCATCTTGGACTTATTTTGAAAAGTTGCATGTGATTAATATATAGATGGCGCTTTTGCGTTTGTCTTATGTCAGAAGATGACAGCGCACACGCAGCTGTTCTGTCACTGAAGAATTTGAATTCAATAACTTGTTTTCCCTGAAAACAAAGCCGCTGATAATTTGTATGCCAAATAAATAATTCTAAGTGAATTAACACCCAAATTGTATTTAAATTCGCCCATCAAATTCCTCCCAAAGGCTTTCAAATGCTTATTAAAAGTAAAAAACGAAAAACAATTTACGAAATCACCAAAAATATCAGCTGTTGTCTCAAATTAATTCGAAAAATCAGTGTGGCCATAGCGTAAAATTCGAATCCATTTTCACTTCTATTTACAAAACACTTCATACGCGTTAAAATACATTTGTATTGTACTATTAATTTCGAGGTTTGATAGCTGTTCTAATAAATCCATATCAGATTATAAAATAATGAGAACATAGTTTATAGAAGTTTTTGAACTACTTGTGGGCTTACACTTTGCTCCAATAAATGATTGAATTATGTTGTTTAACGATTTGAAAGATTTTTTTCTAAACACACACCAAATATAGGTACCTAAGAAAATACAATATTTTTATTATATCGTGGTTTTTGTATTTTCAGGCTTCAAATAATTTACTTGTTTTATCCCAGCTAATTGGAATCGGTTAATGAATAATTGTCTAAATTATATTCTTCGAGTCGTAGGAAATGTCAGTGTGAATGGTTTTTCGAACACCCACTTTCCAATCTTTTCTTAATTTTCATCAAGATTAAAAAGGAATGAATAAGAATAACTATTTATACATATTTTTTCTCTAAACATTCTTCAGTTTTTTTAATTTTGAAAATATTAGATAAATTAACTAAAACTAGGCTCCCGAAAACATAACTCAGTTCTTAGGTGGGTATTAAATACAAGTCAATTAAATTTGTCAGCAATTAAGTGCTGACTGTGAAATAAATTCCGAGAATCAGCCTTAAAATAAACGTTGTACGAGACTTATAAGTCTTTACTTCAAAATTCGTTTTATTGACAATTTACATTTTCGCGGGAATACACTGTGTCGCTGGTTATGACAATACTCAACATTTTTTTAGAAAGAAATATGTTTATGTAAGTTAAAATTAAGGGAAAATTAGACAGCAGTAGTTTAATTTAGTTAACGTATATATTGGTATGGGAAAATTAATTTTTACTTAAGTATAAAACACATAATTAAGCATGTGAGAAAAAAAACCCAAAGTTAAGAGTAAATGTGTGGTATTACCGCTGAATTCTGTATCGCTTTCATCGTACAATGCATGGTGATCTGCAACAGTGGTAATGTATCACACGTTTATTGTTGAAATAATTCTCTTGATATCAGCGATTCAGTATATCTATGTACCTATCTCGAGATCGCTTCAAAAGTCTAGGATAAACAAAAATCTATTATTTAAAGAGCAGTGAGAATTGTATTTTAAATAATTACCGAAGGATTTTTGCTAATACTTCTCGTTTTCGCATAATCAACTTAATGTCCTCACTAATTTTACTGCCGCGCAAGGCGAAATCGAACACTCTTTAGATATCGGACAGAGGGAACGTGCGAATATTTCGTAATAGCCTGGAGAGGCGAAGGCTAGCATTAGATTCTCGTCACCGTCATTATAATATTTCATGATTTATGAGGCAGTTTTTTCTCTCATTTTTGGCTGAAGCTGGTGGTCTATTCTCTCTGGTTTGTGGTTGAGAACAGTATCTACAAGATTTGCATGCGCTGGGAGCAAACGCTACCTATAACTACCTATTAAAAAATGTTTCTCCCACAGGCTAACATTTTCAGGGTCTTAATAAGAGTCGTCGCTGAAATGGATATTTTTGTTTTTTTAATGTGGAATAAAAAAATCGAAAAGAATAATTTCGTTTTTCCCATTTGATTAAAATAATCACAAAGTGGGAAAACCGCACATCTGGCAACGCTGCAAAACCCCATAATCTCATTCGAACACAATGTGAGTGTGTGAATAGAATTAATCAGTAATCCAACAATCTGATTTGTCAACAGTAGTACGATTTTAGGTTGCATCAAGCTGTTTCAAGTAGGTATTGTTCCTTCTTGTGGAACGACAAAAAAATATGCGTTTGACAATGGTTTCCTTTTTGCTAAATTTATTTGGTTGTGGTACAGGGACTCATCTCATCTTGGACTTATTTTGAAAAGTTGTATGTGACTAATACCTTGATGACGCTTTTGCGTTTGTCTTAAGTCAGAAGATGACAGCGCACACGCAACTGTTCTGTCACTAAAGAATTCGAATTCCGTAACTTGTTTTCCCTGAAAACAAAGCCGCTGATAATTTGTATGCCAAATAAATAATTCTAAATGAATTAACACCCAAATTGTATTTAAATTCGCCCATCAAATTCCTCCCAAAGGCTTTCAAATGCTTATTAAAAGTAAAAAACGAAACACAATTTACGAAATCACCAAAAATATCAGCTGTTGTGTCAAAATAATTCGAAAAATCAGTGTGGCCATAGCGTAAAATTCGAATCCATTTTCACTACTATTTACAAAACACTTCCTACGATTTAAAATATCTTTGTATTAATTTCGAGATTGATAGCTATTCTAAAAAAAATCCATTTCAGATTATAAAATAATAAGAACATAGTTTTTAGAAGTTTTTGTATTAAGTTGCACAGATAAAGATTCAATTATATCTAGTGTTTAACGTTTTTTTTTTGCTGTGTGTCAAATTAGAATGATCTAAACGACAAAAATATAGTTTCGAGAAAACAATGTACCATCATACGTGAATTTAACGAAACGCTTACAACCAAAATAAAAACAACGACTTTAAATAGTGCCAATATTTCAATTTTACTATTTATTTAATTTATTAAGCTGATAATATTAAACTACGTTTCTGCTGTATAATTTGTTTAATGAGTGGATTTTATTGGCAGATATGTGGCGATTATCACAAACCTTGGTGTCAATAAAACACTGAACTCAGTTGCATGAAGAATATCGAAGTCCAATTGTACATAATATGGAGCATTTAAACATTAATACAAAATGTTTTTCCTAATACTGATAGCTTCTGAAATAAAAGATTACCTACTTCAACTGATATTGCTTTTTTCATATACCTAAAACAAAAGTGATATAAATTACTGCAATATACTGAGGTATATATTTTTATACTTTTCAATTCGACCTTAAGGACTAAAATTAGTACAAAGAAAAACGGTCGCTACCATTTTTAAATACATATAAATACGTAGCTAGGTATGCATCTATATATACCTAATAAAATAAAAATTAATGCGTTAATTATAACTAACTTATTTTAACCAAAAATAAGTCGTGTTTGTTTTCCTAATATAAGTTGTTTAGTATTCACTTTTTTTGCTTCCAGGTCCAGTTAACTTTTTTAGTCGTTTATGTAACATCCTCGTCAAAAATTTACAAATGATTCCTGAACGAACATATCCAATATTAATAATTGTCTTTAAAAGAAACTAGCTGTCATTTTCAATAATTTATTTCTAAATGAGTAGATGAATTATCGTGGTGTGCAAATTGAAAAAAAAACGTACTAAGGCTAAATGGGAGAACTTAGAAAACATTTTTTATCTATTTAAAATGTTTGATGTCTTTATTATAAATAAAAGGAAAAATATATTTAAGTTTCCGTTTAGAAGTTATCGAACAATTATTAAATTTGGATGTGAACTGTTTTACTTTTTTTTTAATTCTCTCTGATTTTCCATTCAATCTACCGAATTTTTGCAATTATGTATAAGTGGCAACACTTGTGCTTCAAACTCATCGACATTACATTTGACGTTTCACAGCCACGGGTTTTCCCCTTTTAATAAAAATCTTTATTATAATTATTTCAATCTCCATATATGTATCATACCTATTCACTTTTGCATATGCATGTGTATGTGTTCCTAAATGAACGATTTTGTACCCCATTTACCAATAGCGTCTCCCAAAAAAAAATAGCCACACCCTTTCAAACACTAAATGCCGTGTTGTCAGGGGCAACGATCCAGTCCAACTCGAACAATAAAGGTGAGTGGTTTGAAGGTAAGCGTTTATGTCGTGAATTGAAACATAGGTGGCTTTTAGGTTCCTGTCTAGGGTCGGGTGAAATGCGACCGGGTGAGTTGCGATGACCCCAGGGAAAAGAGAGAAGTTTCAATTATACGACATTGTTGACTTATAGATGGCACTGTGTCTTCGTGACGTCAGTATTAAATAGGCAGTTACATTTTTCAAAATGTCATCTGCACGATTTTCGGTAGTTGTCTTTACGCTCTCAAAAAAAAAAAAAAAACTTACTAACAGAATAGTTTGCTTTATGTTGGGGAATTGTTTTTTCAATGAAAAAAAAAGTAAACAGTTTTAGATCAAAGAATAGCAGACAAGAAAAAACGAAAGCGCAGCGTAAAAAAAAATGTTCGCGTCGATGCATTTTCGAAGGAAATTATTTTAAACGAACAGCTGTTTTTTTTTACATTTAGGGTCGTTTGCTGATACGACTCATACCGATTCAAGTTCTAATTAAATTCTTATGGGGTACTTTTAGCTAAAATTTGTCTGCTATTCTTTCATCTCGAATTTTTCACTATTTAAAGGATTCCTCGTTGAGATAGTCATTCATTGATGGTATTCACTTAAACGCGTAAACGCCTCGTAAACTGCGTAAACAGCAGAAATTTACACCCTTGTACATGAACTGTCAGATTTTGTATGGAGAATAGTTTACGCAGACCTCATAAGTTTCCGCGACGATTTAGGCTCAGAAACCAACCGCGGAAAGTTACGCAAGTCACAAATGTCAAACAGCCCGTATGAATTGTTTGTTTGATTCCAGATTTACAGTCGATTTACGCGGTTTACGCAATAACATTTCTGAGGGGTGTTCATTTAAAGCACCGCAGAAATTTATACATTTACGAGCTGCATAAATTTATCAGATTAAGTGAATACCCTTATTGAAAAAAATCATCTTTATTTACTTTTCCGCAACACAACAACGCAACAGATCTGTCAAAATCTAGCTTGTGTCCACCCATTAATGGGCGCGCTTAATTTTGACAGACATATGCAGTAAAGTCTGAAATGCAAATTAGATTTTTTAGTTGTAGCATTCGCTTAATTCAATTCAGCAAAATGTTGGAGAGAATTTTGTATTAGCTAAAATTTAGCTCGAGCAGTGTATTAAGTATTCAGAGGAAAATCCAACAAAGCGCTAAGTACGGGATATTCTTTCTGCAATAAAATATTGTTTGGAGTAGAGAAAAAATATACCTTGAACTGCTTAGCTTAGCAATTTTTTTTGGAAGCAGCTTTTCCCGCAGTTAAGGACCTTTGTGGACCTTTTTCATAGCTATTCCAGATGGACACAATTCACGCATTGTCAAAGGAAGAATTGCCAGTGAAAACATTAAAATATTGCACTGTCCACCACACTCGCCTGATTTTTGGCGTATTTTTTTGGGAAGTGAGTATAACAAAACCAAAAGTGAGTAGGTATACAAGTTTTGAATGTAAATGTAAAAGTGAGCTAGCTACAGATTCTCAAAAAAATACGCCATTATTAAAATAACAGAAAATTTATTAAAATAAATAAAAAAATAAAAATATCGCGCACAAATTTGGTGTTTCATTGTTTTTCGACTTTTTTGCAGGAGCGTCTAATCAAGTGAACCAAAACAAGTAAAAGTGTTATCATCGGCCTGGCCGATGCTTTAATACCCTCCACTGCATAAAAGTCATGCAAAATGTTTGCCATGCGAGTTAATATGTGTCTAAGCAGAACTACTTTACCGACATAGACAATTTTCAATACCAACCTGACGGCGGTTAAAGAAAGTCATCTCATAAGATTTCAATCACCTAGGTCAATTCGTTTGGACGCTATCGTGCTTTCAACAGGCAGATAGACAGACAGACAGATATGACTAAATCGATTCAGAATGTGATCCTGATTCAGAATATTATATACTTTATAGTGAATCCTTCTTGGCGTTACATAACGTAAATGACAAAGTGAATATTCCTTTCTGTGGAAGGTATAAAAAAACATACGTTTTTACATGGTATAGAAAAAAATTATTAAAACTACCGTTATGAGTCTATAGTGTATGCATGTACATTTCTCTCAAATAAGTTTTTGTTTCTATTTGTTCCACATAATACGAAAAAAAAAAAAAATAAATAAAAAATAAAACGTAACTCTTGTGCGTCTAAACAAGTGGTGGTTGTGTTCAATTGTGCATATCATTCTAATTAAAAAGTTAATAAAATTGAACTTCAATCTATATTATTGATTCTTTAATTGATTTCGTGGGCAATGAATACGCTTGTCGCTCTTAAATCAGTCAAACGTTTAGGCTTAGTCAGTAAAGACGATCGGAAAGTCATCTCTCAGTTGCCTTGTGATCGCCGAAAATTAACTTACGGTCCTCTTTATTGTTATTGTTTAACAGTAATGGTCAGACAGGTAGCTTGTTACCTAATTAATTCTGTTGATACTACAAGACACTGTAGTGTTTCGTATTAAAACCATTCTATTTGTGGCAGATGCGTCAATGGAATCGCTTCAAGGAAACTATAACCTTCTTAACGTATTTCCATTTATTCATGCGGCTGAATAAAATAAAGAATTAAACAATTTTCCTGATCATTATTTGCCTATAATGATTTTCTTTTGTGACTACGTAGAATGGTGTATGTGTTGCAGGACTAGTAAGATTTTAGCATCATAATAGTGTTGTGTGAAAATAAAATGAAAATTTATGTTTTTTGTTGACATGTTCCAAACATTTTGAAAATGTCGATGTCGTTCGATCGTTAAATGTCAGTTTCATTAAAACATGCGAGGAAAAATGAAGCAAACCATAAGAACTAGACCTATTGGTTCAGTGCGACGAAAGTCTGAAAACTCTGCGCGCCATTGCTATTTTCTGCATAGAAAATTGGCTTCATTATTGTACTGTATAACAACTGACATTTCTACGTACTTCTTCGAGTAGCTAAAGCTAAGTATACACACGATGGTCAGATCTTACAATATTGTCAGATTTGTCAGTGAAAAATGTATCCCAAATATAGTACATCCGTCTGAACTTACAATTTTGTCTTACAAAATTGCCCGAAATGTCATTGTCAGCCTATTGTAAGACATTCACAAGGCAATAAAATTGTCATGTTGCTGACAATCATCTGAACAAGTCTGAACACACAATTTTTATTATTATCAGACAATTTGGAGTAAGACTCATTGCAAATTGTCAGATGTCGTTGTTTATGGAAGCTGACGATAGTTTGAAGTTTACTTTTAAACACGATGAAAAATAATTTAATCAACATCTACAAGCAACTGTTCATGTTGTCAGAAAATTCATGGGACACATTCAAGTATCTAGTTGACTTAAGTCGACTAGATTTGTCTGGACTAAGTGTAACCTGAATGCAAAAACTAACTTAATTGGTCGTGAACGTCAGATCTTGACGGGGGAGCATCTAAAGAGTAGATATTCCACTCCACAAATCGTCACGTTTATTATCATTTTTAGATTTTTTTGGTTTTGTTTGTTTTGGTTAGGTATATCCACTAGCTTTGTGCTCTCTCAAGGCAAATTTGAAATGTCAAATTCTCCGCCGATGACAAATAGAAATGTCAGCTTAGTACTCACTACTCAGTCACGAAATTCGTGACTAGATTTGTCGGCTACCCCTCCATAAACGTCAACAGAGAATGCTGCTCACGTGACGAATCCCAGCTAATAAGAACTCAGAAATATCAAGTCAGTCAGCTGTCAGACTTACTAAACTAGATACATACTTGAACGTCCCCATTGTCAGACCTTTGTAAGACATCCATCTGACAATTTTTGTGACAAAATGGCCGCGTTCCATTGACCGCTAGATGACTAGCGGCATGCCAAACTCCATATATAAAAAACTGACATTTCAGCATTTGCGCTAGAGCTCTAGCACATTTTGTGAAATATCCTTTTCTGGGAAATTTTTCAATCTAGCACAAAATGAACTGCTAGATTGAAAAAAATAACGAACTGTCAAAGCAAAAGTGAAATTGCAGAAGTCAAATATTTCCAATTTGGTGTAAAATGGAAATTCAAGCTTCTATGTAATTAATATACATTGTATTTGTTTATTTAAATTATATTGTATTAATGAATATGCGGAATGATGTCACAAAATACACTTTTGACTCCCATGAGGATGAAATAATACGCATTCAAATTGGTTTTAATGTCACTTTGCCGCTACCGCTAGATCTCTAGCGCCAGCGTTCCTCCATCAGGGATATTATGTGCTAGATGACTAGCGGTCAAAGGAACGCGGCCAATCTTACAACCGTTTTAACGCACAATTTTGTCAGAGCATTGCCAGATCTAACAATATTGTAAGGCAATTGTGTGTACTTAACTTAAGTACTTGTTCTGCGTTCCAGCACATTTTTATATTTTTATTTCTATTTTAGTAATAAATTTTAATTATAAAATGCGATTTATTGCGTTGACACGGAATTGAGGAATACATAAATAAACAATTGACAAAATGAGTTCATGCAACAAAGAAAAAATTATGGCCTGCTTTGACATTCACAATTTGTAGAAATGGTAGCAAGAGAAAGCAATGTCCGAAAGCGTATATGAAAACGATTTACCTATTCGAGTCACCAGAACCAGAATTGACCCCCTGAAACTAATATTGGGAACTTTACCGCCACCCAAATAGACAATATTTTCAATTACCCAGTGACATCTATGAGAACTGAGAATCCAATAAAATTGCCAACAAGAAACAATATTTTTTGCTTTATATGTGACTACAATTTAATATTCAGTTTATTTGTTAGATTTCGCAATGTCCCATGATGGCCGAAAAGATGTGTCAAACAATAGCAACGCAGTATATCAATTTGGACTGTAGCATACAAATTTACAGGACAATTGTGTATCAAAGTCATTGTTCATCATCAGGGAAGGGATTTGCAATTTCTATTGACTCATTTGTATGTCTATATAGGTACCTATACTTTGGCAGTTCCATATGATCAGCCCTATGTCTGCAGGTAGAGTCATAAAATTAATCAAAAGAAAATTAGAGGTCTCAGATCAAAGCAACTAAATATCGCTCGAACGAAAAATGTTGCTAATTGTTTATTGGCAGTTGCTATAGTAATTATAGTTGCTTATTGCTTGTCGCCTCAATCTGAGAGCCGCCTAAGTAACATTTCAAGTTTTCTCTATTGTCATAGTTGATAGCTTTCGTCTATAACCCAGCATCATTTATGGATATTCATCCAACAGTCAGATGTTACATTTTCATGTTTACTTACTTCAACTTACATATACGTGAATCTATTATGAATGCCATAAATTCGTTCTAAGCCACCGCTCCGAATCTTAAAAATAAAAATTCAAACATCAAATGCTGGACCTATAGTACATAGAAGTCATTCACTGAAAAGTCTACATTCTGAGTATTCTGTTCTGAGAATTGCCATTCAAAATTCAGCACATAAGTCTACCCAGTACCCATTCATTCGTGTTTATACAATTCGTATCTGCACGTATGTTTATGCATGAGTCTGGGGGACGTTTGTGAGGTACCTACGCTAAGATTTAAAGCTTATCTCGTACCTTTGTAGACTCACGTTGCCACCCTTATCAGTGGTACACGATTGTGATAAAAACGCCATCACCGAGTTGATTCATCTTCCAGTTGAATAACGGATTTCGAAAGTACAACGATCACAAAATGTGTTTTCCGGCTAAAGCGGATGGATCTCTATTCCAGGGGGTGGCTACTAAGATCGGTAACTATGAATTAATTTTGATTCTCTTAGCAAATCATTTTGTTTCCAGACGCTTTTCCCCTTTTCCCCATACCAATCTACTAGGCAACTTGTTGTGCTTGAACTATGGACTACTCTTTGGAATCACATCATCGCAGATATTATTGTATCAGTCGGCAGATACTCCCCTTAGTAGAATCATCGACACAGATGCAGCGTCATGGTTGGGTGCGTACCTTTGTTTGGGTTGTATTCTTGGCTCTCTTATATTTGGTTATGCATCGGATAAAATTGGACCAAAGTCGGCGCTACTGCTGTGCGGATTGCTGCAAATGGTAAGAACATTTTTAAGAATTTTCTTAGATACTTTTACACCATGGTCCATGACCATAAGTGATGAACCTTTTCGTGTGCTTTGTGACTCTAAGTACATGTGTACAATTTCTCGCCTTAGTTAATGATGATTAATGATATGGTGTTTAATGTTTTTTTGGTCATTGAAAAACTACTTGTATCTCTAAACTCCCCGTTCCGTTTTCGATAGAGAAATATATTTGCATCTTTAGCTATAAATTTGAACAACACAATTCAAATCAAACTGTATTTATGTCCATATTTCTGTAAGGATCTGGATATTACGAACTTTACTTCCATCCCTAGGCTTAACACCAAGAATTACATTTTGTTGATTTTCCAGGATTGAATATCCCTCAAAAATTGTGAAAGATGCAAGAGCAGTCGACCTATGTAGAGAGATCGACAAAGACTTTGTAAGCAGTAACGAAATGCATTACGTTGTCAAACTCTCTGTTCTATATCCAATCGAGTAATTGGTGGAGCTCAGTCGATGCAAGTGATATAGTCAGAGTGCGGCCGTTTACGTATTTTTATCGGTATTTTGGGTATAATTTTCAGTAAATGGCATTCTCAACACATAATAGAACACAGTGAACAGATGGATTATTATTTTATGTCCTTTTTAGAACAGTTGATGAAATAATACATTGAATTTAGTTCATTGGTCGCGTTCCACTGACTGCTAGATGTCTACCACAAAATATCCCTGATAGATGAATGTTGTCGGGGCACAGTAGCGCAATGGTTAGTGTGCTGGACTACTGTGCGAGGGATCCCAGGTTCGATCCCCGGAAATACACAAATTACATCTTAAGGTTTTTTCTACTGCGCCATCCCTCGCTAACGTCTGACAAACATCCGAGAGTATGACTGTCATGAAAAAGCTTCTCAATTCAGCCGTTCGGACTCGGCATAAAATTGTAAGTTCCTTTCCATTCGTCCCAAAAATAGAAACTCACACAAAACGAATGGTTGCGAGAAGCTAGGCCTAGGGTGTCTATCCGCCTGTTGCGTCACCTATTTATTTATTTTTTTAGATGAATGTTGCCGCTATAGATCTCTCCTGAAATTCGATTTGCACTTCGCGCTGGGTCTATTCGCTGTTGTCTACTACGGGCTCATCAGTACATGGCCACCATACAGCCTATCTTCGGACGTACTATGAAATACAGAGACTCTTTCATAAGCCGTACAACACGAATGTGAATTGCCTTACCCAGCTCTGTCTTTCCTCCTCAGTACAATTTACAGACATTTAAAACCACTGTGCATCGGAATCTCCTATCTTCTCTATCCCAATTTCCTTAATGCCCGCGCTGTGTAAATCACATTACACTTAAGAGTAGTCATAACCTATTTAACGCGTTGTTAATTATATATAAAAAAATATTACAAAGTAAATTACAATATTTGAATTTATCTGTAACGTGTTATAATAAAATTCGATTGCAATCGATTGTTGTCGTAGTCGGACACTTTATAAACTTTTATAAAAAAAAAAATGGTCCACATACGCCCCAGTGAACAAAAAAAAAGTACATATATATATTCGATTTTAATATTAGGCCTAACCAATAATAATATTTAACGTTCAACTTAAATATATTTTTGGACTCCATGACATTTGGCCCCAATGAAAAAGGTCCATAAAATTTTGGCAATATTTCAAAGGCCATTTGGCTCCATTCCATTTATGCAAAATTGCCCAAAAATAATAATTGGCAAACAACAACAAAAATTATTATTATTAAACTGGGAAGTAGTTTCATTGTTTTGGGGCCTTTTTGATTTTTTGGATTTTTTTTTTGTTATTTCTGGGTTATTTTTTATTTTCTTGATATTTCTTAAAAAGGTAGGGCCTTTTAAAGGTTTTTTTTTTTTTAAAGGTATAGAAATTCAATCTTTATTATCATCAACGCCCAGCCCAAACCCTTTGCTCTATGCCCAGCCCATTCCCTTTATAATGTTTACAAGGAATAACGCCGTGTCCAGCGTAGACACGGGAACGATTTTGCGGGTGGTGCGTTGTTTGAACGCACTGCATTTATTTGCGATAATGCGTTCATGCGGATCGCTTTAATAAACTGCTGTCATTCTGTGTAAAATGGCTTTTATTTCGGCAAAAACGATTTTTTTAATAGAAATTAGCTTAGGTTTTAAAAATAAGAATTTAAAAAAAATCTAAAAGAGAAACGCGACTTAACTAGTATAATATTATATACAGATAAAAACATTAGACTATACAGATTTCAGAAAACTTTGTTCCATTCCTTTTCCGCACTCCTTCTGTCTTTTATGAAAAAAAAAAAACTTCAATCATAATTTCCGCACGATAATGCGGGCAAAATCAAACCAGTTTGATTTTCAAAAAATGTGTGCGATGCGGGGACATCGCAATGCACGGATTTACCGCAAAATCGTCCCTACGTTGGACATCTATATTTCCCAACATAGGTTTGATTTTGTAATCTGCCCGCATTACCCGCACTTCAACGCACGCACCACATTTCTCGTGTCTACGCTGGACAAGGCGTAAGGAACGATATTTCGAAATTCAGTTTGTGTACTTTATATGAGAAATAAAGAAAACTTATTTCTCCGATTTTGGAAATGCAACCCTTAAAGGGCGCAGTAGCGCAGTGGTTAGTGTGCTGGACTACTGTGCGAGGGATCCCGCAGGTTCGATCCCCGGAAAAACACAAATTACATCTTCAAGTTTTTTCTACTGCGCCATCTCTAGCGAACGTCCGAAAAAGCTTCTCAATTCAGCCGTTCGGACTCGCCATAAAATTGTAGGTCCCTTCCATTCGTCCCAAAAATAGAAACTTACACAAAACGAATGGTTGGGAGAAGCTAGGCCGCCTGTTGCGCCACATATTTATTTATTTTTAACCCTTGTATGGGAAAATTTTTATTTTTCATCCGATCGACTTCAAACGCTGTTTGTGTACTCTATTATAAGAAATAAAAATAATTAAGTTTTCCGATTTTGGAAATTTTTTCTTGGGGCCGGAGTTATTGGCGATGATCCCCTTTAAGGAGTGGGCCCTTTTCCAACCTCTGTCGCCGTTTAATATGCTTATCGCTTTATCTCACTTCAGTGTACGTACTCCAAAGATATTCAAGTGAAATTTTATAAGAATGGGATCATACAGCTAGAAAGTGGTACACATCCTCACGATCTTTATATACTGCAACCATATGTTGCACAGGCAGATTTTGGCAGTGTGGAATATAATGAAGGATTTGCTAACTGAGAACTATGGGCTACAAAAGTTTGCGGCAAAAGCTAGTATGAAATAAAACATTTGAAGCTCATGTTAATGTCTATGATATTAGTTTTATTTAATAGATAATTTAAAAATGGTTTCGGGCATATGCGCGGCATGACTGATTCAAATGAAGCGCAATATTTAAGTCGAATTTTCGCCAACTTTATCGAGCAACCTGGGGCCGTATATCAGCAATAACACAGCGACTTCCAAATCGTCCAACGTCTCTGGCATTATCAGCATTGACTATAGTAACTTCACATACCCCTAAACAAAGTAATCTAAAGGTGTGAGATCACATGATCGTATAGGCCAGTTTCAAATGTTTCCCGCAATATATTGATGATGTTGCGCCATCTTGTTGAAACCAAAGTAACGATTTTACATTGGGTTATAATTTCACAAAAACTAAAATTTAATTTTCCCACAAATTATTAATAAAAGAAGGCTCCAACAAAATTAAAAATCACCCCAATCCGACCACAAAACGTTGTTGTTGCTTACTACGTAATTTGTTGGGGTCTTTTTTTCATTTCTTTCGGGGGCCTTTATTTATTGGGGATTTAGATTAAGAAATTACTTTCATTCAAGCAGTTTATATACAAATTAACTTAAAAACTAGAATAAAAACTAAAATAGGTAATGTCGGCTCAACAAATAAAGCCCCGACGGATTTATAATGACACATTCACCTTGGTTTCTTAAAACAATATTATTGGGGCCTAATTTCATGGAGTCATATTGGTGACCATCAATCATCAATAGATCATTTTATATGGAAATGCCCGCCATTCTGAGTTCCTAACTGAGTTTGCCTTGCCCTATAATATCACCGCAGGATTTTTTCTCCGACCTTTTATTTCACAATTTTTTAATTGAATTCCATATTTTCAGGGATGCTGGTTCTGCGTTTTGTTCGGCTATAACATCGATCACATCTACAGTTCCCGCATCACTGGTGGTCTTGCCGCTGGTGGAGCATTCACCGTATTACCAATGTACATAAGGGAAATAGCGGAAGAAAAAAATCGCCCTCAATTAGAGGCAACCATAGATCCAATGAGAAATTTGGGAATTCTCGTAGGCTTTGTTTTAGCTTCATTTGTTCCATATGATTACATACCAGTCATAGGTGTGTCACTCGCATTCTTGTTCACCATGTGTTTTCCATTCATGCCCGAGAGTCCGTACTATTTCGTTCGAAAGGGTGACGTGGCAATGATGGAAAAGTCCCTGCGGTGGTTTCGTGGGATTCGCCAGTTAGACGACCGAGAGAAACCAGAATTCCTTGGGGAGGTTAAAAAATTCGTCGAACTACAAAAAGGACAAACGAATTTCGATCAAAACATTTCTATGGGCTATAAAGCACGTTTGATGGCTATAAGTGTTATTCTGGCGATTACATCGCAATTTTGTGGAATTTTTCTTATTCTCAATTATGGTGAAACAATATTCAGGGAAATGAGAAGTCCTGTACCAGCACATTGGTCAGCAATAATATTGTCTGCGGGACAGCTAATTGGGTCCCTTGCAGGATATTTGATTCAAAACAGAATCAATAGAAAGGTATAAGCAGATTATTGTCAAAATTAAGTGTAGTCTATTTAAAATTGTTTTTCAGATACTTTTGTGTATAACAACATTGCTGTCGGGGCTGTGTTTGGTTACTCTGGCAGTATTCATGACCTACGATGGACTGCTGCCGTTAAATGCAACACAGATGGAATGGCTTCCATTGAGTTTCCTTACGGCTCATGTATGCATAGCAAACATAGGATTCTATCCACTGACTCATGTGGTAATTTCGGAAATTGCTCCGCCAAGGGTATGCAAAAGTTGAATTATAAACCGAAAGACAATATTTTCGAACTTGTTTTCTCTTCTCAGATTCGAGGATCTGTCAGCACTTTGGCAATAAGTTTCATGTGGCTGTTGGCATTCCTTACAGTGAAGGTGAGTTTACTTTTCTATTGTTTATCAAATGATGGTTGAGTGGAGGTTTGCATTTCCCTGTGATGCTGATAAGGTTTTTATTTGCAGTATATCTGAGAATTGTTTTTTTTTTTTGGGAATTTTAATACTAAAAGTGAATTTGTTTTCAACAGCAGTGTTTCTCTTCTCTGTGTTTGGAAGAGGAGCTCTTTGAAGTAATACTCGTACCATTTAAACGGCATTATAGTCCTTTAAGTTGTTACAGTGTTGGGTACTTTTTTTTTAAATTTAACAGTTTTACAATTTAACAATTGTACAGATACTAGCAACGGCCGCGGCTCCGCCCGCTGGTTTTTTTTCTATTAAATTAAATTCAAATTTATTTCAGCTATCATATAAATGCACGTTTGTTATACCCTCCACAGGAAAGTATATTCCGAGGTATATTCACTTTGTTTTTACGTTTGTAACGCCAAGAAGGATTCACCGCAGACCCTATAAAGTATATATAATATTCTGAATCATTATCACATTCTGAATCGATTTAGCCATGTCCGTCCGTCTGTCTGTTGAAAGCACGATAGCGTCCAAACGAATTGACCTAGGCGAAACAAACAAAACGACTTATTTTTACCGTCGCCAGTATGGAAAATGGGCTACGTCGGTCAAGTAGTTCTGGTACCTCCCATATAAAGCCAATATAAGACGCATGCATGTACCTGTACCAGTACATACAGTGGAGGGTATCAAAGCATCGGCCATGCCGATGGTAACACTTTTACTTGTTTATATTTTGTCTTCTTTTTAATCTTACAAAATTTTTGATCGCTATGCCTTTTCATAAACTATACCTACATGTTATTTATTTAATGGGCGCAAGTAGCTATAAACAAACATATTACGCCTACAGCTCATACGCGAACATTGAATATATAGCTGTCCATGTGAAAGACGTGGCTGTCGGAGGTCAACTCTGGCAATGGCCGAGTAGTTCTGAAGATAACCCCTATACCTCTGTTTCCCCTTCCCCCATCCACAATCTAACTTACCTATACTGATCCGGAGGATGTAGCCGGTACAATCTTGAAAAAATTCGGCCAAATAGTTGCAGAGTTAGTCCCTACCACCCCTTTACCCCTCCCCCGTCGTCAACTTAGTCCTTACGTAACCTGTATTGATCCGAAAGTCTTACATATATACATATATACATATTTAGTTTGTTTTATGCATATCCATTGCCTACATCAAATTCAACTACGCCATACATGAGTATGTACGTACAATGTGCATTCTGAATGCCAGTCGTGGGAGTAATCATATTCTATTTTGGGAACGCAATATAAAACTACCCCTAATAGGGCCCATACACGACGCAGACACGTCGCTGCAGACCTTAAGTCTGTGCAAACATGTCTTGGCCACACACGGTGCAGATAATCTGCACAGACATTAGTTTGTATGATTTCGTCGTGGTCGTCGGGTCAGAAAAATGACGGATACTGCTAGCCGATCCGACTTCATTAATGCCGAATGGATGAAGGAAATTTAATGAAACTGCTAGAAAAAATGAATCCAATAATAACTAAACAAAAAACTTGAATGAGGGAACCGATTTCTCCAAGCGAGACGCTTCCAATTATATTTACGCCGTGAATTTTCTCGCTCGTCTGTGCAAAATTCACCATACACGACACAGACATGTCGTTGCAGACCAACAAAAATTCAAAAAATTTTGAATTCATACAGACGGTCGCTGCAAACAGTCGACATGGCTACACACGACACAGACGGCCTGCGCGGACATGTCCACAACAACAAAATATATTGGTCTGCAGCCCTATAATAGGGCCCATACACGACACAGACACGTCGCATTGCACAACTGCAATCGGGAAATCATTTTTTTCGCACTTGACCAATTAAGATCTATTTTCAATTTATTATATCTCACCCTCTGGATGGACCAGAAAGATGAATTTTAGATCAAAATACTCGGTGAAGTATTGGCTAACAAATAAAAGCATTTCTTGAAATGACATACGTAGAATGGTTCTCGAGTTATGGAGAAACGAACAGACGGACGTTGCATTTTATAAGTAGTATGGATATATATCTTTTTAATTTTTTTGACAACGTAGCCTCCACAGGGTGATCAATTCTCCAAGGGGCTTGAGAGTCTGTTCACACTCATAAATTTGCATATCGTTCCTTAGGACGTTTGTATAATAATCTTCCCATATCCATGAGTATCCGCATAAGAATTTTGGCGATTTTTCCACCGATAACCACTGCGAAGTCAAACGTTTGACACGACGATACATATATTTGGCCTGAGATAAAAATTCTCGGACTCTTTTATCGTGGGATTGCAAATATTTTCTCCAATGCAAAATAGAAAAATTATGTTGAAAACACTTTTGGAATTTTTTACCTCATTATAGAAAGGACAAATTTCGATATTGAATTTAATGCGTACGGCAACGAAGGGACAATGTATTTTTATGACAGCTCTGAAAATCGGGGTTAAGGCGAGTTTTTATTTTAGTACGTTTGTAGACAAGGTCACTTAAGCTGTAACGAAACTTCAACAAGGAGAGAAGTTTGGGAATCGTTTTGAAGAGTCTCAACATCGATACAATAGTATCCATTATACTGATGCTAAAACATCTCCGGTCGTACCGTAACGGGATATGCTTACCGCAATGAGCCGATGGAAAAACGACCTAAATTCCTTTAAACCTTCCGCCTCCTATACTACCCTTATGACTCGAGGTTACAGGAGCTATCGAGTCAGTCCAATTAGCTGAAACGGAAGGTGAGGCATGCTAGTGGCTGGGGTTTTCTTTTTTGTCGTTAATGCAATGTACGCTGACGTGGCATAGATTAACTCTGGCGGGAAATGTTCACGGTGTTTTTGGGCACGTGCTGACGTTGAACGCTGGTATTAAAGCACGGTATTCGGTGAGCGATTGCACGTTTTTTAAGGCGACGAACATGAAACTCTGATATTTTTAACATACGGATTTTGAGTTTTTATTTCCGGACTCTCGTGGTTATTAAGATTCACGCTTGCAACACATGCAGTACTAACACTTTCACCGATGAATTTGACCAAGTTGATCAGACTGACGTTACGACGTTAAACGTTTGTGAACAGTTTAGTAAAACTCTTAAGTGAAACTTTACTTTCTCGCGCCAATAGTACAGTCACTAACTTTTGTGACAAAAGAAATTGCAGACCACAGACGACTAAATTACCGCACATCACTGCCAAAGCAAAAAGCCTCGAAAAACGCGTTACGCTTCCTTTTATACGAGCGCCAGCTTTTGATGGGTTGCGGTATCCATGAGATGACGCCACCGTTTTTCGCCTAGCATATCGTCAGACCAGTTCTTGGGTAAATTATGTGAAGCCTACTAAATATATGGTACACACAATGTACGCTATGTGACAGCATCTGAGTGAGATGAAAGCCACTCTGAGGTAGTGGTAGAATTAGTTTTGGTTACCTACTCTCCTGATCATCATCGACACGAACCAAAATAAAGCTACTATAAAAAGGTTTTAATATTCGCTACGACATAAAATTTATTTTCTTCGTAAGTCTCCACTACTAGCATAGCATTTCAAACCTAATTTAAAATTCAGCTGTTAAATACTTGAACGTTCACCACAAAGCTACCTTTCCTTTAGTTTTTCTCTTTTACCAATATTCAAATCATTTTTTTTTTGTTAATTGCAGTTCTACTATACGTTTGCGGACTTAATCGGATTCGCAGGACTCTTGTGGATATTTGCAGGCGTGTGCCTCTTTGAGTTTTTATTTACGTTAGTTTTTATACCAGAGACACGTGGAAAATCATTTCTCGAGATATCAAAACGTTGGCATGATTGGTCAAAGACAGAAGCAAAATGACGGCTAAAATAATAATTATTCGTTAAGTTTTCGGTTTTAGTTTCTTTTTTTTATCGAATGTAAAACAAGTTGCATTTAGGTTAATAAATTGATATTACATATTTTTAGAATGTCCAAAAAGCATTTTTATTTCAAAAAGTGTCAAAAGTGAGTAAACACCAATGCTCTTTAAATTTTATGCAGGGTTTGAAAAAGTTTTTAAAAACTAGCAATACATATGCACAAAGTTTAATAAACAAATAACAATAACAAAACGTATTTCATTTTAACAGAATTAAATACTTTAAAGATTTTTAAGAAAATACCTAGTGTCCGATCTCATTGTGAGTGCATTTATGGTCGCAGTAACAGAGTAGATAGGTTGTTGGACTATACTGAGCGGGTTTTAATTAATAGATGGCGCAACAGGCGGAAGACACCCTAGGCTTAGCTTCTCGCAACCATTTGTTTGTGTGAGTTTGTATTTTTGAAACGAACGGAAGGGACCTACACTTTTATACCGAGTCCGAACGGCTGAATTGAGAAGCTATTTCAGGACAGTCATACTCTCGGATGTTTGTCAGACGTTCGCGAGAGGTGGCGCAGTAGAAAAAAAAACCTTAAGATGTGATTTGTGTTTTTTTTATCGAACCTGGGATCCCTCGCACAGTAGTCCAGCACACTAACCACTGCGCTACTGCGCCCACACTGAGCGTGTTTAACCCACGGAAAAAAATAAATTATATTTACAAGAGTTTTATCATTGCACGATCAAATGGTAGCTAGTTTAAGAGTCCTGCATAAAAATTAACATTTAGCTTGCTAATGCACTGCAAACATCTTCAAATATCGCTCTATAAACCTTGCTTAACCTTCTTCCTCTAAACATCTTCGGTAAAGAATATGATGCTACCAACGTTGTAATCCGGCTAAGTGAACTAAGACACAGTGCTGATGCACGATAAGTTAATTGAATTTAAGTTTGAAATTTTGTATTAGTATTCAAATTACTATTAGTATTATGTTAATTATTTTGAATTGTATATTAAGTAGCTAATGGCTAAGTTTAGTACAACCCAAAGAAAGGGAAAGATATAGATTGTTAGTATAAGAGATAATTACTGTAATGTAAAATGAGAATGCCGCTTAATTTGACCATTCTATAGTTGGCATAGTTGAATAGTGCAGACGCAGTTCTGATTAAATTAAAATAAATCTTTTATAACGTTTTTCGAAAATTGTCCTTATTTCAATTTAAATATTGTTCGGTGAAGTGTAATCATCGAATCGAATTTACTCGACCAGCAAGCGAGACGTCAAGCGGATTAAGAGAGCCCATCGCCGCAGCAAGGAAAATTGCGAAAACTCTCACAATTAACACACAGGATGACCAACCGACTACTCGCATGATTGCATTCCAATGGGATACATGAAATGGACATAATGGACTGTCCTCCACGATAGATCAGTTTAAATTTTTACAGTCAGGCGAGTTGGTAATTGGATATTCTCAAAAGAAGTAAATATTGGCTTTTCCGTATATTTCTATACGGATTTTGATCGCAGGTACTCTTAGCACCCTGCATTTTTCAAAAAAAAAATTTAAAAAGTAATGGATGGCCAGGAGGCATTTTTTTTATATTTGTATCAAAACAAAAATATTTTTTGAAGAAACACAAATGAAACCATTGTTACAAGGGAGTTAACTTTTATTTACTCAAAATTTTCAAAGTTTAAAGTCAGTTCAGTTTTTTAAATAACTTTTAATTTTAGCTTTGGAAAATTTTAGAAAATAAAAGTTTAAAATTCGTGCGTGTGTGGCGAAACCATTGAATTTTCACGGGAAGCCAAATACCTGGGAATCATCCTTGACAGAAAACTATCATAAACCCACAAATAGAACGTATCGTAAACAGAGCCACCAGATCCCTCTGGATCTCTCGTCAAGTCTGCGGTAACAGTTGGGGTCTAAGACTAAGGCTCTAAGGCTCTATTGGCTTGTGGTTAGACCACCGATTACCTCTATGCTGCCGCGGTCTGGTGGACAAAGACTAAAGAAGTCAATGCAGTCAAAAAGCTAGAGCAGGTTCAACCTATAGCCGGAAACTGCATGACGGGCTTTCTACGTTCCACCCCGACCACTGCACTGAATGTCATCCAAGGTCTATTACCTATTCAAGTATTTCAAGTACACATTCAAATGGAACCAAGACTGAGTATTCATCGTCTATTCCATTCGAACAACATCAAGCCCTATTCCTTAAATGGAGGTCACCTGTTTTTGATCGACGTTATGGAGTCTGAATGAACATTTAGCATGTTTCTGGACGACATGCTACATCGTCCCTCCAAAGGAAGACTGGGATAAATATAAACCTATTCTATTCTGACTTCACCTAGTCTGGTATACAGATGGTTCAAAGATGGATTCAGGGAGTGGATCTAGCATTTATGGAGAATTGCCTCAAATTCATTTTTTTATTCATCCTAGGCAAATATTCGTCCATATTCCAGGCGGAAATCCCTGCCATTGACCATTGCGCTAGTATAAACTTAAGTTTTAATACACCTGGTAAAACTTTATTTATCTTCTCATACAGTCAAGCAGTTCTTAAAGCCCAGAGCTCATCTGTCATAAAATCGAAGCTGGTTCTGACAACGAACATGGCCATCTACGGACTTGCAAAGAAAAAACTAATCATCCTACACTGGATTCCAGCCCACAGTGGCTTTACTAGAAACGAAACAGCGGACTCATTGGTTACAATGCCATTTGTCGGACCTGAACCTTTCTGTCTCGTCAGTAAGGGATGTTTCAGGAAGCACATCAGGAGCTTAGCTCAAATCGAATCTAATGAAGTCTGGCTTAAAATACCTGGGCAGAATTGCACCAAACAGTTCTTCCCAAAATTCTCCCCCAGGAATTCCTATTTTCTTACTAACCTAGATAAAAATAACCTAAGAATCCTGACAGGTTTAATTACTGGCCATGGCCTTATGGAAAAACATCTTTACCGAATTGGAGTTTCGGCCCGGTGAAATTCGTATATCTGGAGAGTGATAAAACCTCTTTTCGCATTCTCACGGAATGTCCAGCTCTCTTTCGCCTTAGAAAGAATCGTTACCTCAGCAAATCTTGCTGACATACCCTCAGAGAAGATACTTGTCTTCCTGACTGTTTCCTGAGTAAAAAGATGCCTCTAGGACCTTACCAGGGAAGGCACAACATACTCCTTTAGAGAGGCCGCAGCACCAGAGACTTATTATCTAATCTAATATTATACTTAGTTTACAGTATTCCATTGTCAACGCCAAAATTCGTAATTATCCTGCTGTGTCAGACTACAACTAGTAATTATGACGTAGTTGGAGTTACATATTTAGAGAAATTTCTTTTTTGATTACTCAATTGGTGAATAGTTTTTATTTAGACAACTACAATTGCATGCCATGACATACGATTTTTCAGTATACCTACTATAACACAGGACAATGCCAAATATTCGAATGTCCTAGATACGAATTGGTAGATAAGTGTGTGAACCGACACCTGAAGTCATTACAAGTGGTATCCTTCGTCATACATACTCGTGGTCTCGTATAGCAATTGCTCAGTCTAAGCCAACAATTCACGCCGAATATATCGTAAATGATTTTCCCACGCATTCTTCACGAGTATTTGAAAAATTCTACTCTCCATGGAGCGCGATTTATTGTCGACGAGGATGCATCCTTCATTGAAAAGCTATTTTGGATAGCCTGTGTACTGGCATCATGGTTTGCATCATCTCTGTTAATATCCGCCTCACTGGGTAAATCAATTGCTTTTGCGTTGAAATCTATTTTAATTGTATTTTCTCTTTGAAGATGCATTCGAAAACAATGCAATTAGCTTTGTATCCGATACTTCATACAACAACTGGGAGACAAATTTCCCAGCAATTGCTGTTTGTGAGTTGAAGAATATGGATCGAATACAGGAAATAGCGGAAGAGTAAAGCAATACAGAACACAGATAAAAAATATTGAATAACATTTCGTATATACAGACTTTGGGGCAGCGATCATGATTTCACGCTAGAGGAAGTGCTCAGCGAAATTGCATTCTTTCGAGGTGAATCCTATCATACTGTCCATGAGTGTGGAGAAAACGAATTGGCAGTGAATTGCTTTGCATCAAACTTCTCGTATTATGCCAAACTAGTACGTAGCAGCTGTGAGGAAACTATTTCACTGTGCGCCTGGAATGAGATTCCCTTCGATTGCTGTCAGTATTTTGTGAAAATGGAAACCGAACTTGGGATATGTTATGCACTTAACTCCTTGCAAACTGGGTAAGCGTTTTATATTTCAATCGAAATAATTATACTCTCGAATATAATATTTTCTGCGTGCAGTCCTACGACTAAAAAACTCAATATGTACTCTAATCGAGTGACCGGACCAGGATCGCTATTTCTGCAAATTATGACAGAAGCAAATGTAAGTATAAAAGCGCTGACTTGTATTTATCAATATTAGATACGGTTTTTTGTTTTATTTCGTCCTATAATATTACAAATATCTAACATCTAAGCGCCGGTAATAGTGAGCCGCTTCACCATATTTGTAAATTGAAATTGTGTTACCGCATCTCTGAGTTTCTTTTTTTAAATTTTTCAATATGCATCCAAACAGACATCAATCTTCGACGAATCTCTATATATTCACACTACCATTGCCATAAATGAAGAAGCAATGTTTCTTTGCATAGGGTAAACTGAAGCTCTGGAACCACGGAACCGATTTCAAATATTGTTTCAGTTTCACTAATAGGAAGCTACGAAATAGAGTACTGCAAAAGGCTTTTTGCGATTTGACCGGAAGGAAGACCTAAAACTAAATCTTCTCTATATGTATTAACAAAAATTTAATAACTGAATACCGGCAAAATGTGGGGTCTGTAGCGTAACCCTTCCACTATTCGTACACTTTAGCCTTATACACTTTACATTTTTCTAATTCTTCCCATAAAATTTAAAATAACTGACAAACTGCATTATCATCGCGTATATGGCGCATTCCCACAGGAAGCGCCCATCCACTAATGATAAAACCGAACACGTAAATTATTGGAGAGTTATCTGCCATTGCACAGCGCATGTCTATAAAAAGCCTTGGGCAGGCGCGCTCGATCTTTTTATTTGACAAAAGTTTAGTAGAGTGTATGCGTATCAGATCCCGCGAATTAAATCGAGTGCGATCTTTATCTATCGTGAAGAAAAATCAAAAAGTCTTACGAAAAAACAATTTTATTAAAATTATCCCACGTTTAAAGTGTTTTCATTGCACTTATGCGAGCAACTCTTCCGAAATCGACCAGCAGTCGCGAAGCACTCAGCTCTAAAGCCAACGCTTAACCCCACAACCTCAAAGTTTGCCACGTTTTTGCGGATCTTGGTGGGACTGTAATTCATCACAATTAATACCGCCCTCATAACCTACCATCTAAGCTCAACCTCGAGAAGGAACTAACCACATTGCAGAGAAACGTTCCCTGCACCTGCATCTTCTATTTACTTCTTGGAACCCAAGATTCCAACAGCTAGGAGAGGATCTGCGTTAACTTCAAGTGCAAGTCCCAACAAACAGCACCCTCGTATCCCTGCGCACCGCCAAAAATACGCAGTGGGACACGAAAACTACGTCCATATTACGAACGTGCTCTGCAGGTTAATCTCCTCGGGTTGAATCTCACCACCCGCCACGAACAGCATTGGTATTAACAACGAGTGTCTCTGGGTGGACAAACCGTGCGAGCATCAGTCTGTGTGCGAAAATTGGTGTTACATAATTACTATCCAAACGTCTCAACTTGGCGTAGCAATCTCATTACCGCCAGCTAGTATATGAGTACGAGCTTGCAGAGACCATCCTACGAAGCACAAGGTCTAGAGCTACATTTCTTGCTCTCTCTATCATTCCGAGTGCCGCCGAACCAGCGAACCGTCGATGTATGTGACCAATTGTCAAATACTTAGGCGAATTAGTTTAAGTTAATTTTAGTAAAAGTAGATTTGTATTAGTTTTATTTAAGTATTTAGTATAAGAACAATCCATCCATGTAATGCCAAAAACAAAAGATCATACAAACTTCCACATATCTCTAATCAACTCTTTCCATACAGCATATCATACATACATTAAAAACTAATCAACATAGAACAAAAATCTGCAGACAACCAATTGCGCGCACAAGCGGAGTCAGCGGTTTCAACATCAAGATCATCATACATCCATCATACAAACCTTTCACCTATACCTACCTATAAAAAAAAATTTCAACAAATCTACGCAAGTCACTTTAAAATATTGAATTTGTATTTTCTTTTGGCACAAATCCTTAGTCTAGTTCTTAATTTTTTTATTCTTGTTATTAGTTACCCTATTTGCCTTTTGGAATTGTGGAATAATGGAATTATTAATTACCTATTATTTGAACTATACCTTGCTATTTCTTGCCTTAAGTCGGAGTTGAATCTCCTTTTCATATTACTAAACCTAAATTTGATATGCATATTTACGAGCTATTGATAACAGTTCTATACCTATCACCACAATAGCTCAGCCAAATGAGTCTGAATCTCAGTTTAAATTTTACGTCGCTCTTTTTTTTTTTTTTTAATATTAAGAGAGAATATTGATGTCTCTTTCGTTTAAACTAATATTTATAGAATAAATCTAAGGTGGGCGGTAGAAGGAGTATAAGTCAAAATTTGGTCAAAATGAGATAAGTACGCAGTATAAGTCTATTGCACACACAAATCTCTATAAAGGTAAAGGGCAGTGATCAAAGTAATATAGCTGAATGAGACATAATTGTGGGAGGTTAAAAGAGTATAAGTAGACTTATACTATTATGACCAAATAAAGTGTATTTTTTTTTGTTCTGACTGGCAACTATAATGCATTTTTCTT
The DNA here is from genome assembly GCA_949372485.1 of Cheilosia soror. Lineage (NCBI taxonomy): Eukaryota > Metazoa > Arthropoda > Insecta > Diptera > Syrphidae > Cheilosia > Cheilosia soror. The sequence continues at coordinate 127,649,536 of OX443561.1, forward strand.
TGACTTGTACTAAAGTGACCAAATAATTTGGCTATGCTCATATTTTTCTTTTTCGCTTTTTAAGTCTGCATTATCTTAAGAAAAAAGAATTCCACAGGCGAAATTTTTAAGTGACAGTGTTGAAAGTGGTTTTCTTAAAACCAATAATTTTTCCACAAAAAAACCTTTGGGCAGTTTCTGGTTCGTCTTTTCCATAGCATTTGAAGAAATCAAATGTGGAAAATCACATCTGTCACGTGGTGGCCACGATCAGTGCACTTTTGCTGGCGTTCTTTGAAGTTGCCAGCTATTCTTTCCAAAATTAGTTCGGCTTCCACCCGAATCACTTCTTTCAAGTCTTCCAGCGTTCGGGTCCTAGTTCCGATCTTTAGCTAGTAAACACGTAAAATAATCGCACATCGATAAATAAGGGGACCGAAGTCATTGTGCGTTGTCCCCAGGCTGCAACTGTTGCATAATTTTCAATTTGTATGTGAAAATGCAGCTCCAGATACGAAATACGCCTTATCAAACGATCATTGATACCAAGTTCAGCTGCATGCTGCTGATCAGATCAACCAAGACTGCGCAGAAAGGCTTGGAGAACACGTTTCATACTTTTAGGGGTTCGTGGAGCCTCTGGAGGTCTTCTGTTCGTCAAAACACCTCGTGTTCGTGTACGCAATGCATACAAATCAACGAAGAATACTATTTTGCGGAGGAACAGCTTTAATTCTGTGTTTTTTGAAGCCGCGACGAAATAGACTGCCGTGACCGACTCATTATTTCGGACAAAACCAAAAACACGGTGCTCTATCATACAATGCTCAATGGATTGAACCACAAACCACATAGAATAGACCGTCGACTCCCCTCACATAACGGACTTTGCCTACAAGCTGCCTGCGGCCCCAGGATTTTTCATGTATTGGTGCTGTACAAAATCAAAGGAGCGCCATTAACGCACGCATACTTGAAAAATCCTAGGCTCATGGTATAGCATGGAAAATCATTGCCGCCATTGATTTTGACATTTCACACGTATTCACAGAATTAATTCCGGGGAGAATCGCACTTCCGTGCACCTAGGAAGTCGGCGGTCTAGTTCTAGATTCTAGTGTGCTAAGACATCGCAAACCTAACAGTAACTGCAGCGCAGCTGTCGTCCCAATGCGAAAGGAGTACGAGCCGTTTCAAAAACGTCCAATCTTTCTGCCGGATGCTGTAGAATTTCCAAACAATAATAGGGGTATTCACGATCACGATTCGGCGTATCAGGTTTGGTATCATTGTAAAAGTGTAAAGCCTAGTATCCTGCTCGTGCTTAATTTTAGCGAGCGCTTTTCTCTCCACAGCACAGATAAATGCTCGCTGAATTCGTTGTACAGGATATAGAGAGGACACACACCCATATTTTATTGCCACATGTATTTTGATTTTCGTTATTTTTTCACTTTTTTCCTACTCACTTACATCGATTATCAAGTATTCAAAGAAATATTCAATTAAAAAATTATTTTGTTTCGAAAATGTCAAAATTTATCGCCGATTTAATGTACCAGGCAATTCTTTCGCGAGCTAAATCAGTGGAGACATTTTCTTGGCCGAGTATAACAAAATTGTGCGTAGTACGTATAACACTCAATATTGTTATACCGGACTGACATTGAATGGGTCCCATCTATATGAAAGTAAGAATTTAGCGTGCGGAACAGGATACTGCTTTGCTAAACTGCCTCGCTAAATTTTATCTCTGTAGACATTTTTGTATGGGAGATAAAATTTAGCGCGAGCAGGATACTGGGCTTAAAAGTGTAAAGTTTTCTTATACTACAACAACAAAATATACTTGCTACACTTTTACACATTTACTTACTATACACCTTAAACCTATAAATAAATAGTTGGCGCAACAGGCGAATATACCTATACACGATGTGATAAATACCCCTACGCCTAATGCACTTATTATAGCATTCTTTTTTCCTTATAAATACCCATTTGGATGAATGAAATTCAATTTTTTTTTTGTTTTAATTTTGTCATATTGTTTATTGATTTTACCAGCATAAGTCACTTTTCGAAAAAAATGTTAATGGTCAAATAAGTACAAGTCACCTTATTTCCTTATTTACCGCAAATTATAAAAATGTCCGTTTTCTATTTTTGAGTTCGACATAAAAATAGAAATTCACAATTTGATTTTAAAAAAAATATCGAAGATTGAAAGTTTTATTAAGTTTTTTATCTCTCCTGAAAAATTGCAATTTTCGACTTGTACTCCTTTTATCGCCCACCTTAGAAATATTGTTCAGCTATTTGAATTATACTTAGATCTTTTATTTGGATAGGATGATTTTTGGTAATACCTTATTGTGTGATGGAGAGGTGTGAAAGGTGAATAACCATATTTTAGGTGAGGCGTAACCTAAACAACATGGGGCTATTCACTAATATTGTCGGCGTAGGATAGCCATGGAGCTGCAGAGTTAATCGGCAGTCAGGGTGGGTATAGCCGAAGACACGGTAGCACGTAGGAGCATACTCCTACCAACCTCCGTAAGATCATAGACATCTGATCATTCAATTCTTTTCTCCTAATTCTTTTCTTTTTTTCCCTTCTTTTCATTTTCTTTTGCATTTAAATTTAGTTTACCTATCCCTTCCAGTTGATTAGCGATTGCTATTTCGATTGCAATGCTTTTATTGTTATTTACCTATAGTTCAAAACAATATATTACGGTAATCCATGTGGTTACAACTCTTCTTCAGGACAGGTTTCTTTTAGATGCCTACGTCACTTATTAGTCTACTTCATTGTGATATTTAAACTTATGTTTATGTAGAAATCATCTACCTCGGCACGATTTCATTTTGTAGGAGGATAAGTAGCAGGAAGATCAAATAATTTAGTGAAATCGAGCTCCAAGCTAATTCGATGGCTTGGATTAGTTTACATACCTACACAGTCGAATATTGTTGTGCCGATCCATAAACTTGACGTGTCAACCATCGCCAAACATTTTCGATGATATGCGATGAGTAGGGCGGTCAGCTGCACATGTTGCAATATGATAAATGTGTATAAATATTTCGAACGCTTTAAGAATGAAAGACGTAAGACTTATGAGTTTATAATCTTCTGCATTGTTGCGGCTGTGCTCTCCGACTTAAGGTTTAAAGATAACTCTCTCCGCCATTCCTTTAGAATATAGCTGCACCTGCACCTGACCTTGGCTTCGTTGTTTTGTAGCATAATAAGATGAATTTTGTCATGTCCAGGAGATTAAAATGATGAGAAAGAATAAATGTCCCAATTAATGTTGTCTACACGGTGAGGATTTTCTCCAGAAGCTCCAAATCCATAATGGTTGGTGTTCTACTGAATGTATTCTCCTTGTGAATTGGCATGCAATTAGGAATTGTGTATATTAAAAAGGAAGCGTAACCTTACGGATCTCAACTGATGAGGGAATACGATATACTTATTTTTTAAGCTTTTATGTGTAGCGGGATTTTATTTTCAATGTGGTTCGTTAACAACTTTGGTATGAAATTTTGAAACGGATTACAAACTTTTCTATGCAGCGAATATGAATCACAGTAGGGGAGCTCACGATGCTAAATGTGGATTTACTCGAGTGTTGTGGTAGAAAGAAAAATAAAAAAAAACTAATGAAACGCTTTTATAAGTGTTGTCCACTAAAGACCAAAAATATTAACCAATCTATTTTTAAGGTTTATCCTCGAAGGTAAGTAAGTCATGTTAGTTAGTTTACACTCAAATAATATAATATCTATAATATAACTACAAACATGGCTTACACTAAGCCCTTTAAAAAAAAGGCTTGAGCTCGTCAGATTTTGATAGTCTATCTGCATATGCCCCACAAGTCTCTGATGATGGAAATTGTATGCTAATCTGCTGTTAAAAATGAGAAAACAAATTTATTTGAGCGCGTAACGCGTACGATATTCAAAGGGGATGTTAAGTGAACCCGAATGAAGCTCCCAAACTGATGATTGGAATGTGACGCAACCTTGTAGCGGTTTTTTGAAAATTCAAAAAAAGAAAAAAAGTCGTAATAGACAAATCTCCTTTTCGCGATTCGTGCCTCCGATTAGTTTCAATGCACGATTTTGGATCCTATCCAGTAGATCAGAAGGGGTAAAATATTTCTTGCACCGTTTAAGGAAACCTAGACATTTCGCTGCACATACCGAGAATGGAAAGTCTTTCGGTTTCGATGATGCAAGTGCCATTCGTGGATAATGGTTCGCTTTAGAGTCAGCTTTGTGTTTTTGAAGCGTTAAATTCCACTCTATTGGCTGAACCCCATTTTAAAATGCTGTCAAGGTCGAAATTTAATGAGCTTAACATACGTTGCCGCTCCAGTTCTACGGCCGAAGAGCAGGGACGTGAGTCCTCTAACGAATATGAGAAGCTAAGAGTGCTGTCATCAGCGAAGGAATGAATTGGATTAGAATTTGCAGATAAGTATACAGTAGATTGCTTACAATCGCCATTTTTTTAAATACTCGAGCGCGTCAGATTTTCACACAGACAGTTCAGCGTGGTGCCCTGGTCGTGCTTATCCGTTATCTGACAATAATAATCAATAATCAATACTTAAAAGCATTAATTTATATAACCCACCTTAAAATCGAACTATGAACTTTTTTGATTACGTATTTTGAAAAAAGTGATTTTTTGTATATTACCCAAAATATTTATTAATTTATTAGGTATTTATAAGCTTACAAAATTAAAAAAAAAAGTATTAAAATAAAAGAATAATGTTTTAGTTTTTTTTTATTGCTTCTTTGGCATATGGAAATCGGAAGATTTTTCCCTTTATCGAAACTGACCAGACGATGTCTTTTTTTTTTGCAAATTTGTGAACCTTCCACTGGGTGCGTGAACTTAACACCCCAAAGTTTAAAAACTATATATTTTTTAGATTTCTAGAGTTCCTGATAAAAATTTTGGAAAGTTCAATTCATTTAGTATTTTTTTTTTAATGTGGGGTGCTAAGTTCACAATGCTCCCCATTTGCAAAAATGTTGGATTTTTCTTTTTTTTTGTGTGTAGAATCAACAAAGTTCTGGAGTTCCTGATAGTTAAAAAATTAAACCAATTAGAGCAAAAAAAAATTTTTTTTCCAAAATATACAGCACCCAATTTTCGTAAAAGTAAATTTTATTTACAAAATGTATGCACTACATCAAGAGTTCTGGAGTTCCCTTAACAAGAATCTTTTTTCGGAACAAAAACAAAAAAATTATGGAACCTTGAAAATTGTCAAAAATTGCGAAAAAATGTTTTCAAAGTTCCGAAGAGTTCTGATTAGAGTTCTGGAAAGTGCTCAAGAAACTCAACAAAAAATCATTATAAAATAATCTTCGAAGTCCAAACACAAAAAAGTTAGAGCCAATTGAAATTTTTTTCGGTGTTCCAAAGAGTTCTGGAAAGTATTTTTGAAACTCAACAAAAAATCCTTATAAAATCTTCTAAACCCAAACACAAAAAAAGTTAGGTAGACACCATTAAAAATTTCAAAATGTAGTTCTAGTGAGTTCTCATGAGTTCTGGTTACAGTTCCAGAAAGTGCTCCAAAAACTCTACAATACTCTCATATAACTAAATCGTCTAAATCCAAATCCAAAAAAGTTAGAAGCAAAAGTTGCAAAATTTAACCAAAAAAAATATATTTTTTTTTCGGAGTTCCGAAGCGTCGGGAAAGGGCTCTAGAATCTACAAAATATTCTTTTGAAATCATTTTCTAAACCCAAACAGAAAAAAGCTAGAGCTAATTAAAAAATTGTAAATTATTGTTCCGCCTGAGTTAACATTTAAAGGTTTTAAAACCACAGTTCGCGCTACAACTCATTTGTGTTTTAGGAAAACCTAAAAAAAGAAGACGATTACGCCGATCGAGCAAAGAAAAAATATTTTTTTCATATTTTAGATTAAAAGATTAGTGGCAAGAGCAAGAGCTTAATTTAATGCAATTCGGTATTGGGACTAGTAGCTAGCAATAAAAAATAATTTGGCTCCTTAATTGCTATTGTTTATTATAACTTTTCACATGCTCACAACTCTAGAACGCTTGTCCAGCTATTCAGAACTCTAAAAAAGTATATAGTTTTTAAACTTTGGGGTGCTAAGTTCACGCACCCCCTTCCACTCCGTTACGTCGAACTCAAATGGTCAGATTATTGAAATCCATGTAATTAACCAACCACATGTTAATCTGCTGCGCTCGAGTAAATCTCAAAATCCTTTGTTGCGCTCGCCTACCATCAGGGGGTGCAAATTGTGGTCGATGCTCTGATTATTATAAGTTTAAGAGAATTGGATTTTCCTATAGTAGATTATGTATTAAATTTCCGCAAAAGTTCTTTCAACGGATGTGATATGCTTGTTATGCAAATCATTAAAAAGTTTACTTTCACATTGAAGGCAAAACTTTAATCAATGTTTTTTTTAATTTGGTATTTTTTAAACACAAAAGATGAATTTATTTTAATTAAAAAGAAGAATTAATTTTGTAAATCTATTTGAATGGTGTACCTGGTCTTATAGGTCTACATTCTAGGTGAAGAGGAAGTTCCAAATTTGGTTACTCCAAAGACAGACATCTTAACAGTTGGTCCTTACGTTTCGTATTCGTAAGCAGGTCATTGTTGTTTATAGCCTGAGGAGTTTCTATAAGTACTTTCCTTCCAGACGATACATTTCGAAGCGAGATATTCAAAATGACGAGCAGGCACGCAGTACAAGTGTTCAGCAGAGGAATTGTCGCTTTAGCGATGAAAATATTCTCACTGTGCACAAGTACTACAGCTATAGTGCTTGTATTGTACAATGTCGCAGTGATAAGCAGATGCGATTGTGCAATTGCACAAATCACCTGATGCCAAATACTGCTGAATGGCTGTATTGCAATATGACCGGACTGGAGTGTTTAAATGAGTACTACGATGATCTATCAGTAGTTGTGGCTAAATGGTCACATGGGCGTAAAGGACTCGTATGTGATTGTTTGCCCTCGTGCACTGAGGTGGACATATCGACGGTACATGATAACAAGGAAAAGTGAGTCGTGTATCCAATGAAATCTGTCTAATCCCAAAATTTACGGAATCTTTTCAATAGTATTTATGGCCACCACAATCCAATTTCAAAGGTTCTGATATCACTTATGGAGCTACCCACTGAGCGTTATAAGCGAATAGTTACTCGGGGAAAACTGGACTTGGTTGGTGAGTATTTAAAAAAAAACGTACTATCGCTTGTCTGCTACGTTTGGTTCCGTTTCAGTATCTATGGGTGGAACTACTGGACTTTTCGTTGGCGCTAGTTTACTGAGCTTTGCAGAAATATTTTACTATTTCGTAATAAGATCATGTACTGTTATATTAGAAAACCGAAGGAAGTAATATATGAATTGAAAGTTTGGAAACATAATAATTCATGTATAGTTTTTATAAAAGCATCTTATCTTTGGTTTACACTCTTACAGCCTAGGATAGTCTACCATTTCCGACCATCAGTACACACACAGATAAATATTTAGTGTTATCTATATTTTTTTTAAAAACTAGAGGTCCCGGCAAACTTAGTTTTGCCTGCTCGTATATTGTCATTGTCCGTCAATTATTATGCGGCTGTTTTATTTAATCGACGTGTATGGACTAATTCTGTACTCCGTGTTCTTCGACCGTTATTTCCTCAGACGTGTGCCCAGGAATCCCACCCACACTTCGCGCGGTTGTTTGTTTGGACAATGCACATCAATGTCCACAATTTTACAACTTTAGCTCCAACGGGTGTCGAGAAATTTATGAGCTTCTTGCTTTTTAATTTTTTTTTGTAGTGTGTTTATTATTTAACATTTTATTAATGATTTTTTTTTTGTTAAGTGTTCATTATTTGAAATTTTATTCATGAGCTTTTTGCTTTTTAATTTTTGTATTTATTGTTGAGTGGTTGTTATTTGAACTTTTGTGGAATCGGATCGCAGCGTCACCGGATCCAATTGTGAACCTAAACCATCCTTAGACCCATTCAAACACACACACAAAATTTCATTGAAATTGGTCCAGCCGTTTAGGCGGAGTTCGGTTACAAACACGTACTTAACAATTTATGTATATTGATACTTCTATCATCCTCCTTTTGGAGAAAAAAAAAACCTCCTTCTTGGCAAAATTTGGAAGGGAAACCCTCCTTTTTGGAAATTGAGGTGGGATGGTTATGTATACAAGCACTAAGGAAGGATTTTTCAAAATTCGACCCCTAAGGGGTAAAAGGGGGGATCAAAGTTTGTATGGGAAAATTTGTATTTATCATCCGATTGACTTCAAATTCGGTTGTGCACTGTCTCTAGAAGAAATAAAGAAACAAATGTCTCCGATTTTGGAAATTCACCCCCAAAGGGGTGGTCAAAGTGTGTACCTATGGAAAAATTTGTATTTTTTTATCCAATTGCCTTCAAACTCGGTTTGTGTACTTTCTATGAGAAATAAAGATAACTAATTTCTCCGATTTTGGAAATCAACCCTTAAAGGGGTAAATGAGGGTCAAAGATTGTATGGCAAATGACTTGAAGCTCGGTTTGTGTAGGTACTTTATTATAAAAATAATAATTTTTTTTTCGATTTTGGAAAAATCCCGAGTTATTGGTGATGACTCCTTTTAAAGGAAGGCCTTTTCTTAACTCACGAACCGTTCGTCGTATCGATTTGAAACTTTGTAATGCATCCAAATTTCATCGCTGTTGAATATACTGATCGCTCCATCTAACTCCAGCGTACGTACCCCAAAGATATTCAAGCGGAATTCTGTAAGAATGGGGTTATGGCCAGAGTATATCCATTAATGAGTAGGGACACTCTCTCTACATATGCATTTCCTACTACCACAAAGCAAAATGCAGAAAAAATCGTACAATAAGTGGAAGCAGGTCGAAAGAATACTTTTTACCTGCATACAAAGACTGCTTGAGAAAAAAAGGGTACACAACACATTTTGCCTGTACCACTACATGGGGCTTGCTGCGTACGACAAACGATTGTGGGTTTTTTCATTTTTAAAGGCGACCTGAAGTGATGTCAGTATATTAGTATTTTCTCTCAACCATGCAGGTTGATCAGGTAACCAGCTTTGCTTTCGTAGAATTGGTAATAAAAAACAAATTTTGTAGTTTTTCCCATTGGTTATTAATTAAATGGTCTTTGTTATGGACATGAAAAAGAAATGTTTCATTCTCTATCACGAAATTCAACCCTTTTGCCTTGCTACGACTTCGTTAATTACCATATTTTACGATTTTAAGTTTTATTGCCAGCACTTTTTAGGTAATATAATTCACAGCAGATGGTCATACTAATTCCTTAGGTTGGTTGTAGAGGGGATTGTTTACATTTTTTTCGCACGTATTTTTAAAGGCGACCTGGAGTTGGACTGTTATCAGTCGTTCATTACCATCAATTGACGAAGTACAGGGTGTTCAGTGTCAGTGCGTGTGGCAAACAATTAAAAATAGTGAAAATTAAAAGTTGAAGTGCAAGTTTTGCATAGTTTAAAAACTTTAAATAAAATAATGGGAAAACATTATGTTAAATGTTTGGCGTGTGGGCGAGAGCAGAAAGAAAATTTTGGAGTTAAATATTTCAAAATACCGGATAATAGTGAGAGGTAAGCAATATAAGTTATAGATCGGGGAAGAATATTACACGTGGAAACTGTGAGCCAACTGCTAACCTGGAACTTCCAGACATTGAAGTGCAGATGGAACCACAAAAACAAAATAAGGACAATTTGGTTTACGCTTTCAAAACTGAACCTGACTATAAAACTGTGGACTTTGGTATTGATAATGCATTCTACTATTTCGCAGGTTATATTTTAAAAAAATACCGCCTAAACCACAAGTGTGAGTTAAAATTGAGTCCGCAACTTAACGTTTCCTCCCTTTTTACAGATTTTAAAGAATATGAAGATGCGAAATTGACACGGCCCAATCAAGAATTTTTAGACTCGTTAGAGAATCTTGAACAAAAATTTATTTCTTGTTTTCCAAATATGTACTACCTAAATAATTTTGAGGGGAATATTTTTAACTTTTTGAAAAATTAATTTCATTACAACTGTTGCAAAAATCAAAATAAGGAATTTCTTATCAAATTTTACGTCCGAGTACGGGTTTACTTTATTCTAAAAGAGTTCAATAAAAATAACAAAAAATGTACCAACAAACAAAAATATTTAAGTGTAGCACACATGTGAATATATATTAGATATAAAATGTTCAATAAGAAATATTACAAATTGATTTTGCTTTTTTTTACGTCACACCCTGTACCACATTTTGAAATAGTTCGACTACTCTTCCATCCCTCTTTTACTAGAGCACTTTTAGTGCCGTCTATTTCTCGTGTATGTGTACTGCAAATTGTAAACTGATAAGAAACACGTGGAGAGTGTCCCTACTCATTAATGGATATACTCTGGTTATGGCACACATCCTCACGATCTTTCTGGGCAGCGTGGAATATAATAAAGGATTTGCTAACTAAGAAATATGTTGTGTCCCGGAGACATAGCTCAGTCTGCTATAGTATGATCTCTGTTGAGATAGCTTCACCAACAAATATTGATAATATAATTTTTGAACTGTTTTCTTCAATAGGGCGTTAGACATATTTTTCAGAAATACTAATTGCTTCTTTAGTACTGTCTTAGATAGGTTTCGTGCGCGATATATAAATAAACAAGTAAAAGTGTTATCATCGGCCTGGCCGATGCTTTGATACCCTCCACTGCATAAAAGTCATGCAAAATGTTTGCCATGCGAGTTAGTATGGTAGGTAGCAGAACTACTTTACCGACATAGACAATATTCAATACCAACCTGACGACGGTTACAAAAAGTCCTCTCATAAAATTTCATTCACCTAAGTCGATTCGTTTGGACGCTATCGTGATTTCAACAGACACAGATATATGGTTCAAATATTGGCTTTGTATGGGAGTAAACAGAACTACCTGACCGACATGCACCATTTTTAATACAAACTTGAAGGCCATACATATAAGATCTCTCATAAAATTTCAGTGGTCTAAGTCGATTCGTTCGGACGCTATCGTGATTTTAACAGACAGAGAGAGACGTGGGTCTAATAGTGGTTTTGTATGGGAGGTACCAGAACTACTTGACCGACATAGCCCATTTTCAATACCAACCTGGCGACGGTAAAAAGAAGTCGTCTCACAAAATTTCATACGGCTAGGTCAATTCCTTTGGACGCTATCGTGCTTTCAACAGACAGACAGACAGAGGGACAGACAGACAGACAGACAGACAGACAGACAGACGGACATGGCTAAATCGATTCAGAATGTGATCCTGATTCAGAATATATATACTTTATAGGGTCTCCGGTGAATCCTTCTTGGCGTTACAAACGTAATGGCAAAGTGAATATACCTTCCTGTGGAGGGTATAAAAAGAGGGAACTAACTGACTGTGAAGGAATCTCTGTGTACCAAATCCTGAGGACTGCGCGAGCGAAGCCGCGGGCAAAAGCTAGTCCCTAATATTAACCAAACACTAAGCGAACCACCATCGATATAGAACAGCAAAATAAACTCAATTCACCAACATCGCTCAGCCGAACTGCATGCGCAGGACCTATTCTAATGGCCAGTTCACAACGGCGCTTTGCCGCTTGCGTACGTTGACGGGCGTTTTAGAAACTTTACGATACTTTATGTCAAAGCGCGCAAATCGCAGTTTTTCAATGCTAAATGCCACTTCAGAGCATTGGCGTCTTAAGAGATTAGAGTATATGAGAGATTGAAAGTTCTGTTTGGTTTATGTTAATATACCCGAATTCAGAGCAGAATGCAAGTCTACTCATTTTTGCTTATACATAATTGTTATTTTTAATGCACGAATTAAGAGGAAATTTTTTCAAAATAGTAAAAAATTCATTAATAAATAACAATTATGTTGTTACTTTACGATATTTACGATCTAAAGTCGAACCGAAGCGTGAAGCTTTTCTTTTTTAAAAACTGGGGCACTGCCTAATAGGAAAGCACGCTGCACGCCGTAAAGCTAGGACTTTTTGCAAACGACTTTTGCAGAAGCTGTACGAATGAAGAAGATGAGGAAGCTCTGCACCGTCTTTGTTCCTGACCAGCTTTCTTCCGTAGAAGGAAACTTCACTTGGGAGCTTTCCATTACAAAGACTTAGGTGATCTGATAAATACAGACATAAAAATTCTTAAAATGGTTCAACGAGTAGGGTGATCTCAAATGATTGGTTTTTATTGGTATCAAAATGGATCTATGCTACTCTAAGGCTGTTGGCGTTCCCTAGGTTCCATAGCTGATAGCGACTTTCAACCAAAACTATTTACTCGCATGATTAGAGCTCCTTTTTAACTTTTCTTTTACCAGCATGCGATTCACACATGCGATTCCTACTGCAATACTATAGCTACTCTTAATCCGAGATAGTCAGTCATAAAAGATATTAGATACACAAGTAGTGCAAGGTTGAATTCAATGCCACATCTGAGCGTTTACTCAATTAACAAATGCTAATTTTAGACGTTACTTTTATGTATGTATTTTGTACTGTGTGCATTTGGGAATGATTGAGTATACCTACCATCCGCTTCCGTGTCTACATTTCTTGAGATACACTGATAGTGGGTGTTCCTGTAATAAACGTTGCTCAGTTTGATAATTGTGTTCACGCATCTGCAGATAAGATTTGCAATGAATAGTATTCATGAAGAATAAAAATAGAAAAACTATTTATACTATCTATAGTTTATTTTTGTTTTTACTAATCAAGCTGAGTCGAAGCCCTTAATAAAATTAAGGAGAGGCTTAAAATTGGGGTGTTGGTATTTTTCGACAAAATTCATTTCTCAAATTTTATTTCGCATTTATCGATTCGCATTTAGTTTATCTCGCAATACTTGTTTCGCGAATTCCTATTCCGTCTTTGAATTATTTCGCAATGTTTTTCCCGCGCTTTTCCATTTCGTTTATGATTATACAGCATGTTGGTGTATTGAAAGAATTATGTTAATGCCCGTTATTTAGACAAAGACATCAGAATAAGGAGTATTTTAGAAAAAAAAGACGACTATTCCGATCTTGGCACTTGCCTCTAATATAAAACAATATTAATAACAATATTTGAACATTCTGAATAAAAAGAGGAATTTTAATTTTTTTAATTTTTTTTTTACTATATATGTAGTTCATCTTTTTCGATTATTTGTATCTTGCGCTGTGATTTGTTCGCATTGCATTATTTCGCGAAATGTTTTGTTTTACAATCTATTCGATGATAATAAATTTCGCCGCGAAATACCTAATACTTACTTACTTATCGGGCTCCCGACCCGTGAAGAGTCTCTGCCTGAGACACTGCAGCCTTCCATCCTCTACGATCCCGGACACGCTGCTTCCAATTGTCCAGACCAAGCGCTCTGGCATCCGCGATGGCTTGGTCTTTGAAACGGAGGTTCGGTCTTCCTTGTCTTCTCGAACCTGGGGGCTGGGATTCGAAGATCCTCTTGGCTGGAGCATTATTGTCCATTCGCTCGATGTGGCCGAGCCAATGTAGTCGACGTGTTTTGGCTTTTTGGACTACATCCACATCTTGGTACAGCTCATAGAGTTCGCGGTTGTATCTTCTCCTCCATTCGCCCTCCTCGCACACAGGACCAAAAATCCGCCGAAGCATTTTTCTTTCGAAGGAGCCCAGTATCAGCTCTCCCTTCTTGCTTATCGTCCAGCACTCGGCGCCATAAAGCAGAACTGGCAGGATAAGGGTTTTGTAGAGCACACATTTCGTCCTTCGAGTTAGGAGTTTTGAACCCAGTTGTTTTGCCAAACCGAAGTAACAACGGTTTCCTAGGGTAATTCTTCGTCGGATCTCCACTAGGGTGTCATTCGTGGAGTTTACGTTTACTCCGAGGTAGGTGAACTCCTTAACTACCTCGAAATTATTGCTATCAATAGTGACGTTTTGTCCTAGGCGGTGGACAGATGCTTGTTTGTTTGTTGATAGCATGTACTTAGTCTTGTCCTCATTTACTACAAGTCCAACGGATTTCGCCTGTTCTTCAATCGCCGTGAACGCTTCTATCACGGCACGCTGGGAGCGACCGATGATGTCAATATCGTCCGCATAGCCAAGCAGCTGGACGGACCTGTTGAAGATAGTGCCTTCCGTGTTGACACCTGCCCTGCGCACTATCTGCTCCAGTACGAGATTGAAGAAGTCGCATGATAGGGCGTCTCCTTGCCGAAATCCGGTGCATGTTTGAAATAGTTCGGAAGAGCTGCTTCCAAACTGCACGTTGCAGCGTGCTGAATCAGTTTTGCCGGGATTCCGAATTCGGCCATCGCCATATAGAGCTCCTGACGATGTATGCTATCATACGCGGCTTTGAAGTCGATGAATAGGTGGTGAGTTTCGACTTGAAATTCGTTGGTCTTTTCCAAGATTTGCCTCAGTGTGAAAATTTGGTCTATAGTCGATCTGCCGGGCCGGAAGCCACACTGGTACGTGCGAAATACCTAATACATATGCGAAATAGCAAAATGCGAACAAATCACAACGAAAGATAAACATTTGCGAGATGAAAAATGCGAAATGATGTTTTTGCGATACGATTACAAGGTGAAATGAAAGATTGCCTAACAAAAATTGCGATTTGATGAAATAATTAAAAAGCAGGTGCGAAATGATTATGGCGAAAAGATAAATTGCCAAAAATAATCCGTGAGATGACCCCTACTCTTAAAATTGTACTAAGTATTCAGGTAGACAAATTCAGTCAGTTGATTGATACTCGAAAATATTTTGAGTTTCCCAAAGTGTTAAGTCTTGGTGCTCCGTCATGAAAATTCAAGTGCTTCGCGGAAAGATGGGAAAAATATGAAAATTCCATTAGGCTATCTAATTTTATGCTTCTGAAAATTTGTCATTTTGTTCGCAGCAATTGAATTTGTGTATCGATTACACAGTACAAAAATGCTTAAAAATAAATCGTGTACTCCAGAATTTCAGAGCCATCAAAATGAAAACTAATCAATGGCGTTGATAGCGAAAAGATTTGGTTGTTCTACGAAGATTGTTTTCGGGGAAATACAAGTTTCTAAGAAGAACAGAAGTTTTGAGAATCTCAAAAGAAAGGAGATTGGACGCAAAAGTATCTCCTCCAAGGAAAAATTTGCCGGACAAGTAGAGCCAATCCATTTTTAATGTCCATAAAAATTATGGGGAGATAGATTGTTGCACCTAAACTCCATTAAGAGATCACGACCGAGGCTGTAAGGTGCTGTGTCGTAATATAAAATCCTTGTGGATGCATATATACATGTTACTCCGTCCTCCAATTGAATAAAATTAAAAATAAATTTCGAAAATAGTAATTGTGTTTTCCATAACTACGAAAAATGGGATAAGTATACGGACAGCGAAGTGCTCCGCGAGGAATTTCTCTCCAGAAAAGTGATCCGCGACCGCGACAAAGATTGGAAACCGTTGGTCTTTACCACAGAATTAAACCTTTGGGGGGATGGCAGATAGTGGACGGCTTACAGATTCACCGTAATTAAGTAATAAGCAGTTCCCGACAATGAGCTGCAGAAATGAGGGCGCAACTGAATGCCCACAGAAACCTTCTGCTACAAGACGGAATCATCTTTTTCCATCGAAAAAGTTCGACGGTCATGTTCAAATGTCACTGTGGTTCTAAGGAATAGGCATACCGGTAGAGCCTAGTAGAGTCGTGTAGACTACTGGAAACAAGAATTTAGATTGGTAAACATGCTGCGCTGACGCTATTCATCCGGCATCCTATCTCAAACATAGACCAGAGAACTCCTGATATTCCTTCGACAATACGTTGCCACTCTTGTTTAACACCTACCTGGCTCTAATACAAGATTTCATAAGAACTTGTACAAATCCTTGCATAACTGCTGGTATAAATAACCATGACCATAACTAAGGTCACTACCCAAGTTAGTTTAAATGCAAACGCAACAAAATTGATAGCAAACGCAACGAAACTTGAAAAACCACCAAGGAAAAGAGAAGAATTTTATGATCATATTCTTAAGGAGTTGGACGGTGCAGAGGTCGCCCGTAAATGATGATGCATGGTCTTCCTCAGGGGACTAGGGGAGTCAGAAGTTGCATTTGCTTTTAGCAGCGCATTCTGCACAAAATGAAAAAATAAAAGAAAACAGTCGCAATCCAAAATGATACCGATAATTGCACTGCTTTCCATCTATGGCGCCCAAGCATAGTAGAAAATTCCAACGTTGATAGAAATCCCTGGATATTTTTTCCATTCTTCTTCTGTGAATTTAATGGAATTTAATGGGAATTTAAACCATGCTTCGGTGGTTTGGTCATGTTAAACGTATGTCCCCGACCAGGATCCCACGACGCGCTATGGAATCCGTACCATCGGGCAGGCGTCCCCTAGGTAGACCCAGGATGAGATGGTTAGATCAAATTCATAATCTCTCCTTTACCCGTATGGGGATTGCCCTTGAGGATTTGGAGTCGATGGCGGAGGATCGAGAGCTATGGAGGGTCCACTTAGGTAACCTACACCCGCGACCCACTTAATGGATAAGCGGGCCATTGAAAATGTATGTATGTATGTATGTTAATGGGATTATTTTGTACCTTCTTAATCGTTAGCGTACTGGTATTTTTCACAACGAATAGTATCTTGTGTTTTGATTAATTTACTAACAAGGCTAATCTATATCTATATACATAATAATAAAACTGTAGGAATTTTCTTTGGCCGTTAAAAAATCGAAAACTACTGGACAGATTTCGATGAAACTTTTTTTAAAATGTTCCTTAGGACTGCGAGACTGCTATAGGCTATGCCGTTTATAGCCACGTCCTTAGGAACAGTTTTTATCCAAAATGTATTTTTTTTAAATGAAAATATAAAGGGTCCGCCATCTAACGTTTTTTTTTCAACTAGTGCTTATTTCGCGAATGGTAACACTTAGCTAATGTCTGATTTGACAGATAATTAGTTTTATCCTTCCGTGGAACGAATATGGTTGTGTATACGCTTGAACAACGCTGGGAAATATTGCGACATTACTTTGCAGAATGTGTGCGAAAATTGCGTACGGATTTTGGAAGAAGAGAAGCACCGTCAAAAGAAACTGGCATCCTCATCGATAAACACAAGCGTGAAAAGCCAAAAACAGTGCGTACACCCGAGACAATTGCTGCTGTGGCAGAAAATGTGCGTGAAGCGCCATCAACATCAATTCACCGTCGTTCTCAACAATTGAACATTTCGGAGACATAATTGAGACGAATTTTGCATAAAGACCTTGGTATGACTCCATACAAAGTCCAATTGGTTCAGGAGTTGAAGCCAACTGACCATCCAATGCGTTTTCGCTTCGCTAAGTGGGCCTGCGATCAACTTAGAGAAGATGCCGATTTTGCCAAAAAAATCATCTTTTCAGATGAAGCTCATTTTGATCTTGGCAGGTATGTAAACAAGCAAAATTGTCGCATTTGGGGCACCGAAAACCCGCACGCATACATTGAAAAGCCGATATATCCAAAACGAGTCACTGTTTGGTGCGGATTTTGGTCCAGAGGCATAATTGGGCCATTTTTCTTCGAAAATGAGCAAGGAGTGGCCGTGAAAGTCAATGGCGATCGTTATCGGGCCATGTTGAACGAATTTTTGTTCACAAAAATTGAAGAGGATGATATTGGTAACATTTGGTTTCAACAGGACGGCGCTACGTGCCACACAGCCGAAGCTACACTCGATGTTTTGCGCCCTGTTTTTGAAGATCGCATTATCAGCCGCAGAGCTGATGTCGTTTGGCCACCGCGGAGCTGCGATTTCACACCGTTGGACTATTATTTGTGGGGTGCCGTAAAAGATAATTAATACGCCGACATGCCAGAGACAATTGACGCTTTAAAGGACAATATTCGTGAAGCCATTGGTGAAATACAGCTGCACACAATCAATAATGTGCTTAAAAATTGGACCGATCGTGTAGGCTACTGCATGGCCAGCCGAGGCAGCCATTTGAATGAAATTATTTTCCATTATTAACCGGAAGGATTGTACTTTCAAATAAAAAAAGAAATTTGAGAAAATATTCAGTAGTTTTTTTTATAGCATTTTCAAAAAAAAAAGTTATTTGGCGGACCCTTTATATACAGACATACACATATACCTTGCTACAAATGGATGTTAAAACAAAACAAGACTAGCATACGTATACTACACATTCGAAAAGGGTAGATTTGTTTTCTACGTGCTATGGTCCGTTGTATGAAGGTATGTATATTATGATCGTATGTCCGATGCAGAATGGGGATGGGGTGCGTGCTGCATAGTATGGCATGGGGTATATTAATATTCTTCATCTTCATAAGAGAAGAGACGTATAATACAAAACAAGTTTCATTTCAGAATTTCATTCTGATATGTGGTATGGTAACAGTGTAGTTTTGGGGTAGGTAGTTGCTTGGATTTCATAGGAAGAGGGAAACAGATTTCAATGAAACGCTCAAAGTGTAATTTTAAATGAACCAAATATAATTTTGTGCGAGCGGGCAAGGCGAGCACGGGTCCAGCTAGTAATCAAATAAAAATCGGCCCACGACAATCGTAAAAAAAATGTGAACAACACTGCCCAACTGGAGATATAGCTCTTTGGCTCTTTTATCGAATTCTCAGTACACCCCCTTTTTCCTTTCTTTTTATCAACCAATCACGAACCCAAACTTACTTTTACATTATGCGTTTTATTCAGTTCAAAAAGCAATTGGCATAATTAATAAATGGACTGCTAGTAAACAACTTCCAACATAACCACTAGCTTTCGTGGCTCGAAGCGGAATAAATTGGAAACTCGCACTTTTTTTAAGTGACATCTATTGTAAACAATGACGCAACAATTTGAGTTTCAACCGTTTTACTTGGTAAATTCACTCAATCCCAGTAGGTGTCTCTAGCATTTTATGAAGAAATCCAAGATGGTTGTCATTTTGTTTTACTTATTTTTTTCTCCGAACCACGAGCGTCATTTTCTGGGCGTCATTTTCTGGGCAAAATTTGTATGAACTGACATTTCACTAACAGTCTACCTATATATATAATTATGTCAATGCAAATAGCAAATACACAGGCGACAATAAAAGAACTAGAATGGCATATTCTTCATTTTAATTTTTATATTCATTTTTATTTGCTTTAAATCTATTAAAATACACCACCACGCAAAGAATGAGTGTAAAACTGCAGCGCAAAAAAAATGTAAAAAAATGTATTTACCTACCTATGATCTAGTGCAATATGTTTGCCATATAGCTATTATAGGAAAAAATAAAACCTTTATCGAAAAAAGTAACTGGAACAGAGCAAATCGCTATTGGACAGATGGGCGCCAATTACTGTATCGAAAAAAAAGGGGTGCCAACTAGAGTTGGACAATTTAGTTCATTTGAGTGATCGATCAATTTAGTTCATATCACGCTACTGAACTAGTTCGCTCATTTTAGTTCAATTTAGTTCATGGGGTTGTGGTAAGAGGTCGCCAACGTGGTTCACATTCAAAAGCCACCTCGATAAATACAGAAACAAAGTTGGGTCAAGCTGCCAATGAAACCGTATCGATTTCTTGGGCACTCATTCCGTAAGTCAATAATCGCATGATGATAGATACCGTTTCGACGATAGCCTTGCATGACGTAACATTGAAAATTGATATCGTCTCCACGACATCGTTTCTACGATTCTGCAGACAATTTTAAGCTTTTTACAGGAATTTTAAAGCGAGTAATTGAATTCAGATTTTTTTACGATTTAGAAAATGTATGACAATAACGATGACGTCTAGTCATTTTTTCAACTACTGTTTGTGAGCTCCTGAAAGGTACCGGAAGTTCTCAAACTTTGTTCAAAATAAACGATGGTGGTAGAGTTACGTGAAGCAAATAAAAGACGATCTCGTGCACTACTATCGCTTGGACGACTGTCGTCTTAAATTTTATGGAATCAGTACCCTTGATGCTCGCGTATACTGGCATCTTGATGAGTGGACTGTGGAGTCATCAAAGCTAGAATTCCTTCGAATTGTGTTGAGTCCATTCACAAAAAATTGTGATAAAGTTCCGTCTCCTCAGCTTTGAATTTGGAGTAGAATCCTTCCTGCTGACAACGGGCCACCTGCACTCCTTCGTCCAAACACTACGTCGTTTTTATGTCAATTCATCATCCTCGCAGTCTTCTAACACGTAGAGTGAAAATAGTCGCAAGTGCAATATTTTGTTCCATTATCGCCGTACTGCAAAAACCAAGGACCATACATTTTAATTTGTCTGACAATGTCTGACAACGGCTGGACCAATTTTTCATATTCAAATATCTGACAACCGTGTGAACACACAATTTTCAACCTGACAACGTTATCAGAATGTGAACGGACAGTTGGCTATTTTATTTTAGGATTATTGTCAGTCATTGTCAGAGGATTGACAGATCTGACAATCGTGTGTGCTTAGCTTTAGTTTATTCCATTTGTATGAAAAGCATTGCGCGGTACTAATAATCATTTTTAGTCTCCAAGATAAATTTTACGAAGTCAAGAAAATTTTCATATAAAATTACCTATTGTGACCGTAAAAATATAATCTAATATAGTAATTTGAAGGTTAAAAATGATTATTGGTAAGGCCAATTGAAAATAATAACCGTGAACTAAATGAACTAGTTCGTTCGTGAACTACACAAGCCTAGTGCCAACTACTGTAGTGGTTTCCTTTTAAAGGTTATTTTGACACTGACAGCTGTTTCCTGCTCAAATTCATGACAGAAAGTCATACGAAAGTCATAAATGAAATGAAACGCTTGAACAACGTTGGGAAATATTGAAAACGTATTTTCAAAGTGAGTGCTGTGTATAGCCGAAGCAGTGCGTTTTTTTGAAAAAAAGTTTTGGCCGAAATGAAGCACCCACCGCGCCTGCTGTACGCAAGTTTCTGCAAAGAAATAGTGAGACTGGTATGCTAGCGGACAACACTCATGGTCCCGTCGTCGTATACAGTGCCAATGTATCCACAGAGAGTGACAGTTTAGTGCGGATTGTGGAGTGGTGGCACCATTGGACCATTTTTCTTCGAAAATGAGGCTGGGAATAACGTTTCGGTCAACGGTGGGCGTTGCAGAGACATGTTAATCGACTTTTTTTTTTTACTGAAATTGGAGAAATGGATTTGAAAGACCACATGCCGGATGGCGCGCCATGCCACACAGCACATGCCACAATCGATCCTGCACACCAAATTCCAAAATCGTGTTATCAGTCGTCTTGGCGATGTCAATTGGCCGCCTCGGAGCTCCGATTTCACCCCTTTGGTCTTTTTTTTTTTTGTGGGGAACCGTGAAGGATCGATGGTATGCCAACAATCGGGAAACAATTCAAGCACTTAAAGCCAATTTCATTCAAGCAATTTATGACCTACAGCCCGAAACCATCAACAAAGTCTTGTAATTGGAGTGACAGAATGCGCTACTGCACAATACCAAAGAACTATCCTTCAGTACATCTCTTCTCTATATATATAAAACAAAGTGGAAAAAACTGTTTCCCTCTATCGCCCGTAATTTTCAACCGATTTTGTTGATTTTTTTTTAAGTGTCGGTAATTACGGTGATTGGGTGATTTAAAATCGGACAAAGGGGCGTGGCACCGCCCATACAAAAAAAACATTCAAAATCTTATATCTCGAAAACCACAGAATCGATTGAGCTCAAACTTACAGATAGGTATTGGCCGTGGAGTGCTCTTGTGAAGATTGAATTGGACAAAGGGGCGTGGCACCTTCAATACAAAAAATAAAACATTGTCGCCCGAAAATAAATAAAATAAAATACAAATTTAAAAAACCAACAAAAGGCCTGGCGAAGCTGGCGGGGTTTCAGCTAGTAGTATCTAAGTATTGACCTTCAACGCGAATGATAGCTAACACCAGGTTAATGTGAACAAAGCATTTATTTCTTTATAATTAGATTCCATGTAAATATGTATCTACAATATAAAAATCTCCTTCTTAATTTAAAATGATAATAAAAAGTATCAACAAAGCTCTTTAGCAATAAATCAAATTATTCTTTGTGGCTGTAGCAAAAGACGTCACATTTTTTCTCTGAGCGATAGACTTCCTAAATTCCTAAGCATACCAAAAAAAAGTATTCTTCTACTACATTGGTAACCCAAATTACCTAAAAAAAAAAAACAATCCTCTACCTCCATCTCAAATATCCATATCCACCATCAAACAAATGGATTATCCAAAATAATTTCTAAAGCAACACCCTAGATAGTCATTTGAACATTCTGGGCCCCCCTGGGCCCCTATTTGATAAATGTAAAAAAAAATATCATCCCCCAATCAAAAGAGATTTGGTACAACCTCTTATCAGTATTTGCGCTTATAATATTTAACTTGAAGATTTAAACCGATCTAAAGCTGTCCGTTGAATTAATTTTCACCTTTAAAGTGCTCAGCTATAATATAAGTGGGCTGTTTATGTTCGAACATTCGGAAGAGCATCAGGCAAAGGAACCAGATTTATCCGAATGTGAAAGTGTATCTCGTTGTACAGTGTAAAATAGTATAAGTGCAAGGAGCCCGTAACGTAGGATAAAACTAGCAATATCATAAAAATGGGTGTTATAAACACAGCGAAGTACCAGCACTATGCGGCTATATGTGGTAGGTAAAGCGATTTTCTAAAAAAAACTGCACACTGTGGCGTATACGTATTATTTTCGGAATAGTTTGCGATAAGTTACCATAGTACAAAATAAACTAATGTGAGCTGTTGGAATTGAGTATAGCAAAGTAAGGTGAGCTGAGCTAGTTTGTGAATTTAATTATAATGGCAAGTGTGCGAGGCTGCTTAGCAACATGTCGGTGTGCTTGTGGAAGTTAATTAATTATTCCAAGTGCTCTTGATTTTCACTCAAGAACATTTTAAGTTTCTCATATCTTTATAATAATTATCCGTATTCATTTGAATTGATTAGGTTAAGCTTTTGGTCCTATTTATTGTTGTTTGCAAAGTATTTGTTTCCATAGTTTGAGGGAATGTTTTATAATTGGTACAAAGTGCACACAGATGTAAAGCACATAATAAATTTAGAACTGTTGACACAAAGAAAACTCCAATTAAATTTAGGACCACTCTCATCAATATGTCCTCTTGATATTGCTTTGGGTTGGTTGGACTTAATTGTCGTAGTTGTTTCGTTTTTTTTTTTTTTTTTGTGGGGAACTTTTTGGCATACAGTTTTTGGCTTGCCTGTGTCCTTTGTTATCCCTCCAACAATGACGCAGCTTTTCATCTAACCAGGTGTTCTATAGTGTTTATTGGTAGCCCACAAAATAGTCTTCGCATCATGAATTTCGATGCGGATCCAATTCTTCTGCTTTATCCACTGTGTCCTGGCACCCATATCAGAGGTGGACTTTATTTGTAGTAGCCAGTATAGTTGAAGGTAGTCCCAGACCAGTTTTGATGTTATTTTAAAATCGATAATTGCAAGTAGGGCAGCCCTGCTATAGGAGAGAATGTAAACGGTTTTGTTTGTCATAAATTCTCATGGGTTTCAGCCTGGATATATGGAACTGCATCTATCCATACTAGTGTAAACTGAATGCAACCCATACCCATAACCTCAGCCTCAGCCTCAGTAGCTACATCTACCCGATGATAGATGCCAACAAGTTGGTAGCTGAATACCATGAGAGACAGCAGGAGCACGAGTTAGCATTCATTGGTTGTCATATTGTAATGTGACTCGTGTTCGTAACGCACCTTAGCGATAATAATAAATTATAATTAATCGGAAACTGCGTTTTTATTAATCCAAAATCCTTATTAACACTAGCGTCGCCAAATTTTTACCTATAGTAGACTTTTGCTGATCCATATAAAGAGGGTCTGGCCTTGTCGATTGTCTTGGTGAGGTTGCTGTTCCAGGTGAGTTTTTCATCCATTTTGATTCCAAGATATTTAACTTCCGTTGAGAACTCTATAGTTTCACCGAAGAGTGCCTAATGCCCAGTTGCACAGTGCCCATTCTCCCTCAAATTCCACTCAAGATTCGATTTCTATTTCATAGCGTCATATCTGATTATAAAACTTAAGTGCCCAATATCGGACACTTAAGTGTCACACGAGACAGGTGGCAAGCTATTCAGCTGTCATAAGTGCATAAAAAGTGGTTTGCTCGCATTTCATCAATTCGTTCGTTCGCTCCCATGCGAATGGTCCTAAAGGAGAGCGAACGAACGAATTGCTGAAATGCGAACAAACACTTTAAGCATTTATAAACAGAAAATTGCACATTTTAATATTCCTTGAGTAGCATAATTAATTATTCCGTCAAAATGCGTTAAGAAAACAAGTTTATAAACATTTTAAATACATAACGAAATTTCGAATTCCAACGCGAACGAAAACACTCTTGGGACGAATTGTCAAAGTTTATTCGCAATCCACATGATCAAATCGCATTCGCCAAACTAGCGAATAAAACATTGCTAATAGAAACTGATGGCTGAAATTCGCGAACTGTCAAATATTCGCGAATATTCGTTCGTTCGTAGATCGCTCTCACGTGAATAACCTATTCTTTTTCTCATTCAGTGACTTCGCACTGCAAATTCGCAAGTAATGTGCGTATACATGAATAATTCTGTCCAAGCTGAAATACATCAATTTGATATACCTACTCTGTTCCCCACAACATTTGTCAGTACAGACAAATGCGGAAGCCTGTCACCTATCAAAGCTCTCACTGTGTAACAGTACTACTCAAAGTACAACAAATTTAAGCATTCAATGCCTATAATCTATATGGTTACCATTACTATCTACCGATTTAGAAACAAAATAATGTTTCTAATTGAGTTCGATGAATGTACATGTACATATACCCATAATATTGGCTCGACTGGTTTATTCACGCCTTAGTAACTCTTACTCCTTTGGTATTGATTTAATTACTTCCATCTTGTGAATGTACCTGTATTTTGTATACAAATACATTCATTGGGATTTCAATTATGCAGATAATCCTTCTATGAATATGCAATTCAATTTTCCAATTTCAATAGTAATAAAGATATAACTGGATAAGATAGGTAACTCGAAAATCTATTTATATTTAATCGATGTTCCGGCATCAACATCTATTGTTTGTTAGACTGCCAATTAAAAACATCAAATTGAAGTCCTTGGATTACATTACTATTATAGGCTCTATACAATTCACAAAAGTAGGAAGCATTTTATAGATTACATAAATAGATCCAAATATAGCCTCAATTTTGAATACAAGAGATTTCATTTTTGACCAGAATACCCAGAAAATCAATTAGATACGGAGGGCGCTGAATGGTGCTAATAGAAAAGGCTAAATTTGAGTAATGGCAAGGGTTATGTTGACTTTGGGAGCACCGGTAGTTTGTGGTGTGAGGGCATAGATCTGCGATTTAAGGAAATCCCACAAGAAAAAGCCTAAAGCTACTATCAAACCTTTTAAAAATTGTGTCAATTTTTGGCATTCTGTAGTCAATGGCCGCGTTCAATTAGCTTAGCGCATTTAAATAATCAGGTGACAGTTTATCATAGAACTTTGGCAGAAAAGCTTGCCTAACGCACGAAATTTGCCTAGATTTGCAGGCAAATCGACCAATCAGAGGCTGTTGACTAACTATAGGCAAAATCGTATTGAACACAGCCTATATGATGACGGATTTTGTCTACAAACAACTTTAGAACAGAATCTGACGTATAATCATGCCCAAATCCCTAGCGCAGTATATCTATTGTGACTTTAGATGTGATAAGTACACAGCGCTCCGGCCGTCCTTTTAGAGCCACGCATCGTTCACATGGTTTACCATCAACCGGTAGCGCTTTCATTTGATGGTGATGGCAATGCAATCGTCGTTTTCGAATAAGCATGCACCGATAATGCCAACGACCCACAATCGATACCAAACAGTGATTTTCTGGGAATAAATTGCCATTTGGTGGACTTCGTGGTGGATTGGCATCGCTAAAGTCCGGCAATTTTGGTTGTTGACGTACCTGTTCATCCAAAAATGATCCTTGTCGCTGAAGATGCATTTTTTTTTACTAAAATCGAGGTTCGCTTCTAAATGTTTCAAAACATAGTCAGAGAACACACGGATTTAAAAATAAAAAAATATATAAACAATGATTTGAATGTTATTGAGATTACGGCTATTGGTGGTTTATACTGACAGCAGGCACGTAGCCAGGGGGGGGCTTGAGGGGCTGAAGCCCCCCCCCCGAAAGTCTAGACAAACAACTAAAATTTTCTAAAGCCGAATTTAAGTCGGCTCTCACATTGAGGCAACATTCAATAAGCAACTGGCAATAGGAAACACGCAAAATTATCGCTCACAATTATTTTACTTTGAATTCAATTAGAGGTCTCAGTCTCACATCAAAGCAACTAAATATCGCTCAAACGAAAAATGTTGCTGATTGTTTATTGGCAGTTGCTATAGTAACTATAGTTGCTTATTGCTTGTTGCCTCAATCTGAGAGCCGCCTAAGACTATCATAATCATTTCAGTTTCAGTTTTAGTTGAGTTATCAGTTAAGCTTGTTACAGCCGATTTCTTCACAAAGTACTAGCGCTAGTACCGGTATTAGACCAAAAGTTGATACTCAAATACCTAGGTATCAGGTCATTTCTTCACGAAGTACTAAGCTGAATTTGGTACCGAGTATTAGTTAGTACGGTATTAGCTTGACCCTCAAAATCGGCAGTCTAACGTCGTTAGTACCTGAATTAGATCGATTTCATTGCTTTCGCTCTTGCCTATTTTTGTCAAAAAGTAAATACATCGTAGGTTTAATTCTAATGAAGTTGATTAGAAAATAGATTTCATTTTCGATAGGGATAATTGGTTCAATAATTTCGATGACGACATTGAGAATGAGAATGGTGAAGAAGGGGTGGCAACTCGTTGTTCTGAGCGGCGCATCTACCATATTATGCTATAATGGAATACAGTAAATACTTAGAACGATGTGGATTTTTTCGGCGATTTCAGTTGTCCAGAGTAACGTTTTTTTACGTTCGAACGTGGACGAATTGCAGTACGGTTAACATATTTTATATACTTTCGGTTTTTTTTACGATTTTACCAGTAATCGTTAGATATTGCCTGAGCAGCAATTGCTGATCAAATCACTCTACGATTCATGACAAGTGGATCGATTCGATGTAAAAAATAGTGGTTGCCGACGTCATTTGCGTACCAGCCGCTAGTGTATGTCGCACACTGCCAAAAGTATGATGTATGGCCTTCACACGCCATTTGGACAAATTTATTCAAATGTCAGCAACATTGGAAGAACAGGAGGTGGCCGCTGCTGCATTTTATCGCTTTGCATAGTCTCCACGAACAATCAGTGCAACCTACCGCACTCATGTTAAATTGCAAACACCGAATTGGTTAGTTCAGTTCCATAATGCTCAATAATAGAAAAAAAAAACAAATCATATACGCTATCATATGCTATCCAATGCTGGATACCCCTAAACACACACTATTTTATAACAGGAAAGCAACAAAAATATTACAAAAATACTTGCTCTTATGAATAAAAATCAGTCATCCTGCAAAATGTTTGACGCCCAATGAGCATAAAAAATATGTCACCGTTATGACATTTCATTCAAAATTAGGTACTAGACCAGTTTTTGACGTATTAGTCGTTAGTACGGTTGATAAATTTAGCTCCGGTACTAGCTATGTGAAGAAATACACAAGTACTAGCTTTTCGTTAGTACCGAGTATCAGAGCCAGTACCATGTCTAGCTAAGCTAGATCCGGTACTAGTACTAATATGAAGATATCGGCCGTTAGACTATAATTTCAGTTTTAGTTGACTTATCAGTTAAGCTTGTTAACCTGATGTCTAAATGCAAAAATGAAAGCGTTTAACTAAAACTAAAACTGAGACTAAAACTGATGGAATTCCCATAAGTTTTCAGAAGTTTTAGTAGATAAATCTTCTAACCTTCGGCTAATCATGAGTAAATTGAAAGCGCAACTGAATACTAGACTGATGTCTAAATACACTGCAGAACATCAGTTTAACTGAAAGTTTAACTGATAGCTCAACTAAAACTGAAACTGAAATGATTGTCAAAATAGGGCTTTTAGCCCTAAATTCAAATCTATAAAAATAAGACTATCCCGGTAGGTATACAGTATTCAAACGCTAGGTATGTACATTGTACACTGGTTATGCCAAGTCAACTCCTGCAATTCACACTTACCTTTGTGTAGCTTGGCGTATTTTTTTTGGAAGTGATTATAACAAAACCAAAAGAGAGTAGAAAAGTTTTGCATGGAAAAGTAAAAGTGACCTAGCTTTAGATTCTAAAAAAAATACGCCTGTTAGTGAAATTTCTTCCGCAACTGTTCAAATGCATTATATTATAACTTTCAAAAATTTCATTACAAAGCACGCACCAGAGAGCTAAAAAAACTCGACTTCTACGAAACAAGATTCATTGAAAATACATCTCAATAAGTCTTTGAAGAAATAACGAGCACAACGATGTCTTCGAAAGCATCAACACTTTTGGCAGCGCCAGCGGTCCAAAAAAGTAATTTCCTAGTAAGCCTCATTACATGCGAAAATCTGTTCAGTTTAACGCTGCCCTTATCAATTTTCCTTAGATTTCGTTTCTGCAATCGACCGCACAAAAGAAGTTCTGAATTCTCTTAAGAACATCAGAGAAAATACCGAAGATTTTTTCAGGGAGACTTTTCAATCCGCATCCCAACTTGCAGAGGACTTATTTGAAGTTAAATTAAGAGTTCCAAGAACTTCATTGCGCGTTCCAATCCCGAAACCTTTCTACTGAAGCCTATTTTGAAGTGTCTACAAATACGATATACTGATTCCTTGCATTACATAAACTCGTTAATACAAAATCTTACGGACAGATTCATGGTCAACGATGACGTTCTACCATCGTTTCAAGCTCTTCTCCCAGGTTTTGTTACAGTTGAGCGAGTGAACGAAATGGAAAAGCTAACAGGCTAACACGTTACTTTGATAATGCAATTTCGTTGTGAAAAAAAAATAAGAAGTCTTCTGCTTCAAAAAATTTGTGTAAAATAATTATTTAAGTACCTATGTTCGTTTAAGTACATACGATTTAAAATCTAATACGAATCAATGAATTGGAATATTCTTAGTTTTTTGTTTCATAAGATTTGGATCAAGCCCCCCCCCCCGAACTACGGCCCTGACTGACAGACATTTTTGACGAATTGTTTTTAATATTCCTCAGCTTCAGGACATCAAGAAAGGACTCACTTATAACTCAAATGAAGCCGGGACAAATTAACTTAAAACATTTCGTTTTTTTTTTTCAAATCCCATAAGCCATGTGTATTTAAGTGACCTTTAAATGGCGAATTTTAACACTTTTCTGTCAACATTTTCACTGTTTTTCTCAATTCAAGTTTTCAAACTCGGTATAAAATTGTTGTTCCCTTCAATTCGTAAAAAACTAAAAACTCATACAAATTAATGGGTTAGAGAAGCTAGGCTTAGGGTGCCATATGGATACCTGTTGTGTCAACTATTTATTTATTTTTACAAACATTTGTCTGGTTCAAAATTTTCGTGTACTTTACAAAAACATACATTTTTGTATGTTCAAAGTCAATTGTACCAAGACTTTCATCCACTTTAGCAGGGCTGTTGGAAAATGATTCCTTGAGAAAAGAGCTATGTTCGGAAAAGCCCTATTGATCCAATGAGCAAAATACCTCTGTATCAAATTTTTCAATTCTAAATATCCCGAAGATCTTATTTGCTCTTATTTATTTCTTATTTGCATTACTTTTAGTAAACATTGCTACTGTATCCTACGGAGCACTTTGCGGCTGGCCCTCAGCAAGTTTCATTGTCCTTCAATCAGAAATCGATACTCCCTTAGATCATGGACCAATGACTAACGAGCAGGCATCCTGGGTGGGTGCAATACTCTGTGTTGGCGGCTTGATTGGATGTTTGTTCTTCTCCTGGTTGGCGGAAAAAATCGGGAAAAAATACGCACTATTAACTCTGGCATTTCCTGCTTTGGTACGGTATTGCCAATGAAAAAAAAAACAGCTTTATTTAATCTAAGGAAATATTCCACAGTTAGGTTGGATTCTTATACCATTCGCAACGAGTGTCAATTACCTCATGTTGTCACGATTTTTCGGAGGACTCGCTGGCGGTGGGACATTCTCACTAGTCCCACTATACGTTACTGAGATCACAGAGGACTGGTATGTATAAAAAATTTAAATCAATTCTACAAGTCCGAAAATGTGTTTTTTTTTTTTATAGCGTCCGAGGAACAATGGGTTCTTATTTGGTTCTCTCATGTAACATTGGAATACTTTTGGCTTTTGTGTTGGGCAATTATTTGCCATACAAGATTGTGCCAATGGTGTTGGCCCTGCTTCCCTTAATGTTTTTATTTGGCTTTGTATTCCTACCAGAAACACCGCAACATTTAATAAAGAACAACAAAATGCAGGTAAAATCATTGGTCAAGAATTTCATTGAACAGTATGTTGGGAATTTTATTCTTTTGTTTCAGGAAGCTGAAAAGGCATTACGATACTTTCGTAACTTCAGACGAATATCGTTAGAACCACCGGCGATTTTTAAAAGCGAAATGGAAAAGCTGAAAACAGATCTCATGGGAAAGGAGAAAATCGGATTGGATAAGACTGAAAGCAGCCCATTGTCATGGAGTGACTTTAGTAAGTTTCGAAAAATCGATCGGGCAATTGGGGCTTTCTAAACCTCGAAATATATTTTTTTTTAAGTCCATTTTAGTGAATTTTTGACCGCCTCACTCACAGAATGTCAAATATTAAAAAGTCCCATTTGTGTAGTAAAATAGCTGAGGAATCGTTCAGTAAGTCTGACAGCTCTATATCTTCACGTTGCTGAGTTTTCTTTGGGCTAGACTGGTCATGTGACTAGTTTTCTCAGTAGACGCCTATGTCCACAACACCGACAAACCAAGTCAAGAATCTCTCGACTTACTACTAAGTTGACGTCTATTTGTGTCAACAGAATAACTCAGTTTTGAAGTTTGCACCATTTGCACGCGTTGTTCTGGCGGGAAAAAAAATACAATTGTCATTTTTCGCGTTCAGGTAAATTTGAATCCAGGCAATTCAAGTCGATTTATGATGACTAGATTCTTGGATGCGGCCATTTAAACATACAATGCACATGCATGTCAGTCCGGAGTTAACTAAAAAAAAAGAAATAACAGAATTTTCTTCAAGTGTGGTATTTTACAAAAGGATGAAAGCATAGAAGTGAGTGACACTTACAGTTCAAATGCCAGACTACTAACGAATTGACTTGACACTGACAGCCATCTAAGAGCAAAAAAGAGAAAATGCCTACAGGCTGACATTCGCAGTCGGTAAAAGTATTTGTGTGGGGCCTTTACTTGACACATTGCCTTGTGTTTGATTGACAAACGGTGGCGTGTTGAACGCAAAAACGGCCGATTACACGATTAGAAAATGACTCATGCAGTAATTGAATTGTTTCTCTGGCTGTATGGTATGTGCGTCACCGTCTTGTTGAAACCACATGTTGGCCACATCCACATCTTGTAATTTAATCACTAAAAACTGGGTTATTATGTCACGATAACGAACACCAATAAACACCATTAGTTACTGCCTGACCAGTTGCATTTTCGAAGAAGAATGGTCCGATAATGCCTCCAGCCCAAAATCCGCACCAAACAGTCACGCGTTATGGATGCATTTGTTTCTCAACAATAATTACTGGTGGGTTTTCTAATCCCCGAATGCGACAATTTTGATGATTAACGAAACCATCAGGATGAAATAGAGCTTTATCACTAAAGATGATTATGTTCGAAAATTGCGCACTGTAATGACAAACCTTCATTATTTTTAAAATATTGCTCAACAATGACAAAGGCGTTCGTATAGCGCTCCATTTTTACTAACCTCGAACTGCCAGCTGTCACATTGTTATCTTTTTTTCCGTTGGCATCACTGTACCTACTATTAAATGGGGCAAAATTTAAATTTTGCGTGAATTATGGGACAACCTTTAGTTCCATATTGATTAACCTAAGATTACACGTGTCACGAATAGTGTAATTCTGGTGACATGTTAACTCCATTGACACGACTTCAATGTAACTACCAAAATACGGTCTTTTGAAACTGAACTGATTTTTTTGACAAAATGTCAGAGATTGACATTAATAATGCAATTGTGTCACTCTGTGTAATCGCCTTCCATTCGTCGGCTACTCACCTCTGTCATTCGCAGCGCTGTCATATCATGTTAAAATAAGCATCTCTTGGCTTTTGAGACATAATGACACGCACAAGACCGCACAATTGACACTGTGTGATCGAATGCCAATTACCGTTGACGGCTAACGAATGGCATGTAAAAAATTAGCACGATTTGAGCCATCCGTCAAAGTTATGACTTTATTTAAAAATCTGCTCTGCGTTTTTCTAAATTCGATACCTAAGCGAATACGTTGAATAATTTGAAATATTTGGGTAAAATAGTTTTCCTAAGTAAAAAACAGCAATAAATTGATGGCGCAACAGGTCACCAAGGTCAACCTTAGCCTAGCTTATCACGACCACTAGCTAGTGTGATAATAATTTATGCCTATAATTTTATGCCGAATCCGAAACCAAATTGATGAATTGAGAAGCTTTTTCAGGACAGTTATACTCTCAGTGTTTGTCAGACGTTCGCGAGAGGTATGGTGCAGTGGACGAAAACTTTAAGGTGTAATTTGTGTTTTTCCGGGAATCGAACTTGGGATTCCTCGCACAGTAGCCCAACACACTAACTTCTGTATAACCACAAGTATAAAACGGAAAATCAAATAATTATTAATATTATTATTAATTTGGACTTATCTATATGCCCAGCCGACATTTTTCGGTCCATTTAAACCATCCCGACACATTTTCGATTGATATTCAAATTCGGTGAGTTTAGCGCAGCCAGTTTAAAAGCACTACATTTTGCCTTTATATAATAGTGGGGTATTCACTTAAACGCGTAAAAGCCTCGTAAACTGCGTAAACTGCAGAAATTTACACCCTCGTAAATGAACTGTCAGATTTTGTATGGAGAATAGTTTACGCAGACCTCATAATTTTCCGCGACAATTTAGGCTCGGAAACCAACCGCGGAAAGTTGCGCAAGTCACAAATTACACAATAACATTTCCGAGGGGTGTTCATTTAAAGCACCGCAGAAATTTATACATTTACGAGCTGCATAAATTTATCAGATTAAGTGAATACCCTTAATATGTTTTAACGAACCGGGTTCGTATGTATTGGCGCATTATACCAATAGGGCAAAGTTTATGCTAAGCATACCACATCCACATTCATGTTGTTCAGCTTATAAATTAATCTCTATATTTCATAATATATTCGGGATGCTGAGGATAAACTGTTAAGCATTCCTAACATGGGGATTATTCCACTGTATGTACAACAATTATAGAACCATGAACATTTCTGCGATATTAAAGCGATTTTAAAGACTTTACGATATTCGTATCCCCTATCTTATTTAATATTTTGCAGAAGGTGCAATGTGATTTTCGGTTCACCATAAATGGGAGTTGTACTCATGTTTTGGCCGAATATCCAAATCAGAAGGGATTTCACAGCGTTATACACAAAAATAATCGTTCCAACAATGGTTGCCATGTCAGTTTTGGGGATGCAAATGTCATTCATGGATAATGACTGAAATTTCGGACTTCCCTTTAGAGAGAGTAGATGGAAAAGAAATATTAAATTCCACGCTATTTCCTGAATTCCATTTTATGTATAATGCTGTTCCGGGGATCGAACCTGGGATCCCTCGCACAGTAGTCCAGCACACCACTGTACTACTGCGCCCAGTTGCACATATTAATTTTTTTCAATTTATACATTTGTAGGTATCTACAAACCTCGTTGGTAGGATTGAAAGTGCTCTTGATATTGAGGCTGCTTTTGACAATGCGACCTTTGATAGCATGTCCAATGCAGCCAGACATCATGGTATAGATATGAAACATTGGTGTTGTAGATTAAAGCAATGCCAATGTACAGGACGTTGATTGCCGAAGCGGATTGTGGCAAATGCTGACAGGAGTTAACAGAAGCTGCCCTCAAGGTGTGTTTTGTCTCCCCTTTATGGTGAATGGTAGTCGACTCTCTGCAAACGGTTCTCAATCTTTCTGGCACCTACACACAAGCCTACGCGAACGATGTCGCCGTTCTGTCTGTCGGTTCAGACCTAAGAACTGTCTGCTCTCCGGCCTTGGGCTTGATCGATGATTGGTGCACAAGAAATGGGCTTTCAGTGAATCCTCTTAAAACTACGCTTGTTCTCTTCACAAGAAGGGGGAAGATCACTGGTCTGACTCAACTTGTGCTAAAAGGCAAAGGAATGTCTTCGGCCAGACTCTGAGCCAGGGAAAGAATGCCATCGTGTATTCAGTATTAGGTAACCATGCGCCTATCTTTCAAGCGGAGATTTTCACTATCCTTATGGCTATGCGCTATATTGTGACAAACAGGTGGAGGGCTAGAAGCATATGCATTTGCACTTGCAGTGATAGCCAAGCTGCACTAAAAGCGCTGCTTAAGCCTCTTACCTCGTCCAAGTTAGTGCTCGAACTCAAGCTCTCTCTCTGAACTTCGTCAGAAGGCTAAACACAGTGAAACTTGTTTAGCTAGGTCACACTGATATCCAGGGAAACGAGATCGCTGATGAGCTTGTCAGGCTGGGTTCAGAAGAAGTTCTCTCAGGACCTGAACCTCCGTTGGGTCTGCCTGCATCTGTAGGTATGGTTAGAATATCCATTGATACTTGGGTTTCTCGTACGAACACGAGTGTCGGTGGCGTGACTGTGCTGGGTGTAGACAGACCAAACGACTGTGTCCGGACATCAGGTCCTTGCCGTCAGGAGAATAGACTACTTGTTGACATCCTTTCGGGTCACCAAGCTTTAGCCAAACACTAAAATGTATTGGGCTTGAGCGACACCACCATCTGTCCTGCTTGTGGAGAGGATGACGGTACAGCGGAACACTTCCTCTGTAGTCGTCCTGCCTTTGCTCGCATCAGGTGGCGGATCTTCGGGGCTGACGTGGTGAGTGCCGAACATCTAAGTTCTTCATCAATGAAGCTCCTTCTCCGTTTCAAAAGACGGGAAAACTAAGTAAGTAAGGTGTCTGGTTTGGCAGTACAATCTACCAATAGTTGGGCCTGAGTGCTCCATCAGATAGTAGCAACCTCCGACAAAGAAAGAACAAGGTATCTATATTATAAAATGCCTTCATTATACATATGTATATAAGACTTTGAAAATAATGCAGATTATAAGGCGCGCGTCGTCTAAAAGACAATAAAAATTCTTTTGAAGCATTGCTGTTCATTGCATACAACAATAAGAACTCGGTGAAATAGGTTTTTAAAATTGCTTCTTATATCTTGAAAAGTCTTGTCATGACCAATTTCCTAATTCATTTCTAAAAACCTCACTAAATACTCCTTTTGAATTGGTATAAAGCTGCTTGTACACCGCATGTTGCAAGCCAAATACGTATGTAGGTCTGACGTCAACAGAGAGTGCACAAAGAGGAATTGTACACGGCTTGTGCCCATTGTGACCATTCGCTGACGTAAAAATGGGGTCAGTGCTTCATACGTATGTGTACTAGCATCTTAACTTAACGCATTTTCACTTGATTTTTTTTCTCCATTTCCACCCTTTCACTGAGATCATTCACTCACAAATGAGGATGTGAAAAGAAATCATTCATATAAAAATGTTTGACGTTTGGTTTCACGAGAAACGAATTTGAAGTGAAAAAGTGATTCGTGGTCGGAATTTAATGGGCCTCCGCACACGAGATTAATTCTGAAGTGAGGGGTTCATATATATAATTTGTTCTGCCGGCAGAAAGCATACCGTTTGCACTCGAAGTACGGTACAAAACCGGTTTTCTGCCGGCAGAAATCATCTCGTGTGCGGAGGCCCAATAAGCTTAAGTTTTCGTCCCACTCAGAGATGTCAGCACTGAAATGAATATAGAAAGCTGGAGAATGCTGTCATCAGCAAATTACTGAATTGGAGAACATTATTTATGAACGGAAGAAAGAGAGTCGGAGATAAAACCGAGCCTTTGTGAACCTCAACACTTGTATAGTGAGTTTCGAACTTGAAACTATCCAAAACAACTTGAATTTAACGGCCAGAAAGATTGTTACTAAATAAGATATACATCGGTCCCGAAAGCACGCTATTTCAACAAAAGACCTTCATGTCAAACTCTGACAAATGGCTATCAAGCGCAACAACCTTCGTTTCACCGGAGTATTGAAGAGATTGGTTCAATTTTTGGGCAAATGTAGCCACCACGATTTCACCACAGACGGACTCAACTTAATTCTTAAACTTTTCAAAGCTGCCATGGAGATACAATTTAAAAAAAATTTCATCTTACCCTTAATTAAATTCTGTCTAAGTCTAGGGTTGCGAATTCCAAATTGAAAAAATTGTCCAACAACCGATTTGGACGTTCCTTATTTAATTTTGAATTTTTCTTAACCTATTTTCAGATAATCGGATCACGTTGAAAGCCTTTTTGATTGGCATTGTTCTAATGGCCCTAAATCAATTTTGTGGAATATTCGCGATGCTTAACTATACAGCGAGTATATTTCAACAAGCCGGTTCCAGTTTGTCACCTAACATATCAGCCATCATTGTGGGTGCAATCCAACTGCTGGGCGCATATACATCCACCATGCTCGTAGAGAGAGCTGGTCGTAAAGTAAGCTTCATATAAACGATTGTGCACGTAAGCAAATTGAAAAAATTTATATCCTGCAGCTACTCCTTTTGATATCGGCAATTGGCACGGGAATTGGCCTCTCATGCCTCGGTGTGTACACGTATCTTAGTGATGCGGGATACGATGTGAACCGCTTTAGTTGGGTGCCAGTGGCGAGTTTTTCATTTGCCATTTTTGTCGGCTCACTAGGAGTGTTGACACTTCCGTTCCTAGTCACGTCCGAGGTGATGCCTCCGAAAATCCGCAATATGGGATGTACGATGTGCATGCTTCTTTTATGGATTTTTGCATTCCTCATGATAAAGGTTGGTAGATTCTGTACCTATTAACAGTTTTTTTTTAGCCTCACTGGTGTTTACTTTTTTTCATAGTACTTTTCGCTTTTTATGCACACTTTTGGGATGTACGGAACGATGTTCTTCTTTTCGACATGTTGTTTCACTGGTGCCGTTTTTGTGGCAATATTTGTTCCGGAAACAAAGGGAAAGAGCATAGAAGCAATTATGCAGTTACTGTGATTTTGAGAATAGACATAATTAGTTAGTAAGAACACATTAAAGCGAATTTTGTATTTTTTTTTTACAACGGCAACCGCGCCGGCATTTGGTTAGTGTGGTTAATACGAATTAAATGATGTAGTATGTATGATCTGTGATCAAGTATATGTGTATTGAAATATTCAATATTAAAATAAAATATTTTAACTAAAATTACAGTTTTTCCATGTAGTAAAGTAATTTGTGTGTTTAATTGCGATATCCGTTTTTTGCTTTAGTTAAATGGAGAATTGATGCTTAATCTGTGATTGCAATGTACCTCGAATGGTCTTATATTTATACGTGTGTCGGCAGCTTTGCATTTTCTAAGGCATTTAGTTTCTGGAAATTTTAAATTACTGCTCAAATACTACCCTGTGATAGGCGATTCCAAAAATTATAACATCTGGGATATGGCATCTACTATATCTATTAACATGCAAACTTTCAATTTCATACGGCTAACGGTTCGTGAGACCCCCCTTATTTCCCGCGACGCCTTTACTCCTGAGCAATCCTCACCCACCCTACGGACTAAGTTGTCGAATGGTTCTCGAGTTATGGAGAAACGAACAGACGGACGTTGCATTTTATAAGTAGTATGGATGGATATGGATTATTATCATATTATACCTAGTTGTATGAATAATCATTACTGAATAAAATACTTTGCATACTTGTAGGAAACGCATTGATATTTTAACTTAATATAAATGCGCTGTAGAGTTAGGGGGATAATGATTTTTCATAGCACCCATTTCTATCTTAGCCTGAATGGAATTTCTAATTTATTTAATTGTTCATTCATTTCATTCATTCATTTTCAATGGTCCGCTTGTCCATTAAGTGGGTCGCGGGTGTAGGTTGCTCAAGTGGACCCTCCATTGCTCTCGATCCTCCGCCATCGACTCTAAATCATCAAGGGCAATCCCCATACGGGTAGAGGAGAGATTATGAATTTGATCTAACCATCTCATCCTGGGTCTACCTAGGGGACGCCTGCCCGATGGTACGGATTCCATAGCACGTCGTGGAATCCTGGTCGGGGACATGAGTTTAACATGACCAAACCACCGAAGCATGGATCGCTCCGTCCGGAGAAGTAGCGATCCATGCTTCGGTGGTTTGGTCATGTTGGCCCCCTCATGTAGCTGACCTCCCCGTGGTGGGGGGCGGGCAACATGTCTAGGTTCACCTAGACATGGCTAACGAAGCACACACCCAATGATGACAAAGCGACGAAAGCGAGCCTCGGATATTGCCAAGCCTGTCAAAATAGGGCGCCCTTTGGAGCCAGGCCTGAAGGGTGGCAGTTTGCGAGCGTCTGGTGGTCGGCTTGTCACGCTCGGCAGTCGGCCGGGTTTAACCCGAAACGGCTACGAGCTTCTTGTCAATGGTCTCGCGAACCATTATGGGGGTCAGAGGGTGGATGCGCTATGCACCAATAGGGGCATAAGTGGACTTTCGGTTACTCGACAACGGCATCGACTATTTAATTGTTATCAAGTCAAAAATATACAAAAGGATTGGAGTGAACAAAATGTCTAAAATTGTATATTTAGATTTTGGTCTTCACACAATTTCATCGGTTGATGAAAACTTACACAATCACATTAACAGCTATAGACAATGGCTATATATACATATTTTATTGACAATTTAGCACATACTATCCCCGATGGAGTAACGCGAGCAACACTTCCGTCCTAAGAAAAAAGGGCAATATTCAAAAATTGGTTTAGCGACATATTTGGAATCGTTAAACACTGCCTTTATTTTTGTGTAAAGTTTAAAGGACACATTTCCAACCAAAAAAAGCTGAAAATCAGCAATTCAAATGGGCACATCTTTTATACTTAGCTCTATTGTTAAGTAATAAAGGCTTATCTGCCAGTTACTATGTTAAAAAGGCCCATTTGTCTACATTTTCTGCTTATGTGACTTGCGGTTTATCCTGGAAGGGGCTTAGTGTTTGTGTAGTTTACACTGAAATAATATAATACAGAACTACCTCATAAAAGCGTTTTATTAGTTTTTTAAACTATTAGGGCCAGTTTCAAGACTAGCTGATAAAGTCTCGGATAGCCTATCCGAAATTTATATGTCAGATAAGCTTCAACTTTCGGTTTCAAAGGTTTCGGATAGTGATATCTGACATATAAAGTCTCGGATAGTCTATCAGCCGGTTGAAGTGACTATCCGGAAGATAAACAAAATATTTATTTGAAGTGGCTGGAAAAAATATAGTTTCAGAGTCAGAAGTGTCCCTATCATGGATTTATTGGAAATCTTTGACGACGAATTTGATGAATATTACAAATAAATTACACGGACCCGTAGAGTATTTTAAATTATTTTGAGAAATCCTCGACGATGAAGATTTCTGAATTTTCACTATTTCGTTTAACTTTATCCATGCTCACTGAATACCTTTCACCATTTTGCATTTTGTTTAATCTCTTTTTCATAAATGACCAAAAGAATAAGATCGCGGATACAAGCTGCAAGCTACATATGAAATTCCTCCGGTGTATTGCTGCTGTGACCCATAGAGATCGTATTGGAAACACCAGAATACGTGAGGAACTCAATGTCGAGCAGCTACTTCTCTGTCCGGATCAATGCACGCACGTTCCCAACCAGGACTCCAAGACGTACTATGGAATCCGTACCATCAGGCAGGCATCTTCTAGGTAGACCCAGGATGAGATGGTTAGATAAAGTCAATAATATCACCTCTACACGGATGGGGATTGCCCTTAATGATTATGAATCGATGGCGGAGAATCGAGACTGTGGTGGGTCCACTTGGATTTAAGCAACCTTTTTTTTTTTTTTTTATAATTCACACGCGCTAAAGAGTTTATGACTACTCTTATGGTGTAGTGTGATTTACACAGCGCGGGCGTTAAGGAAAATGGGATAGAGAAGATAGGAGATTCCGATGCACATTGGTTTTAAATGTCTGTAAATTATACTGAGGAGGAAAGACAGAGCCGGGCAAGGCATTCCACATTCGTGTTGTACGGCTTATGAAAGAATCTCTATATTTCAAAGTACGGCCGAAGATAGGCTGGATGGTAAACTGATGGGCATTCCTAGCAAGGCGAGTATTGCGGTTGAATTTCTGAAGGGGCGGAATGCAGCTGGTAATTTCGTTTGAGCACTGTTTGTTAAAAAAGCGATAAACCAGCGAGAGACACGTAACGTTTCTGCGATGTTCAAGCGAATGAATAGAATTCGCGATATTCGAGTCTCCGATAAGTTTTAACGCACGATTTTGGATCCTATCCAGTAAGTGCAATATGGTTTTCGGCGCACCAGACAAGATATGGGAATTGTACTCAAGTTTGGGGCGAATGAACGCCTTATATATTGTAGCCAGATCAGAAGGGGTAAAATATTTCTTGCACCGTTTGAGAAAACCTAGACATTTCGCTGCATTCTTGGCGACTTCGTGTATATGGTCATTCCAACGAAGGTTGTCATGAACACACATACCGAGAATGGAAAGTCTTTCGGTTTCGGTGATGCAAGTGCCATTTATGGATAATGGCTGTAGGTTCGGGTTTCGCTTAAGAGACAGCTGACAGCATTGTGTTTTTGAAGCATTAAATTCCACTCTATTGGCTAAACCCCATTTTAAAATGCTGTCAAGGTCGGAATTTAATGAGCTTAACATACGTTGCCGTTCCAGTTCTACGGCCGAAGAGCAGGGACGTGAGTCCTGGAAAGAATATGAGAAACTAAGAGTGCTGTCATCAGCGAACGAATGGATTGGATTAGAAGTTGCAGACAAGAGATCATTTATAAATATAAGAAAGAGAGTCGGAGACAGAACAGAGCCCTGGGGTCATGTTGCCAGATTTTTTTTTCAAAAAACTGTGAATTCCCAAAGAAAAAACTGTATTTCCAAGCAAAAAACTGTAACCTACGAAAACGAAAAATTTTTTTTTAAATTACGGTTTTTTTTTTAATTTTATCATATATATATTTACCCTTACTGATTCTGTAACGCTCCTTACTTTTCTTATTTTTCTTATTTTAAATAAAAGTAGGCGGTGGGTATTTGAATAAATTTTCAATGTTTGTGTTTTCTCATTATTCAAATACGCACCGCCTATTTTTCATATATTTTAATTTTCTTCAAGGTTCAAACTCTACTATAGTAATGCTCGGCAAGTGTTTTCAAAAGGAAATTGCCAAATAAAACCAACCCTTCTTAGGGGGTCAAAGTTTTGTACGGGAACATTTTTATTTTTCATCCGATCGACTTCAAACTCGGTTTGTGTACTCTATATAAGAAATATGTAGGTATTTTGCTTTGGGCTGGAGTTATTGGCAATGATTTTAATGAGAACTTTTTCATAACTCACGAAGGAGTTTGTCGTATCAATATGAAACTATGTACATTGATAATAAAGAAGTAAAAAGAAGTAAAATATTATTTATACTCATAAATCTAAATTCTAAATCAATTGATAAACAAAAAATAGAAACCGTTTTTAGGCAATATGTACTTTGCTACGAATTTTAAGATCACTGATTTACTAACTGCTCCTCAGGTACTTTAATAGGAAATTTTATTTCGCGATATTTAAATATAAAAGAGAAAACTAACTGATCGTGAAGGAATCTCTGTGGACAAAATCCTGATGGCTATTAAAATATGAGTCTTCTCATTATTGCAAAATTGCCGCGGGTAGCAGAAATGTATGAAGACGACGTTGTTGAAATTCCCACGGAAATTATATTAACAGGAGACTTAATTAAGACAATTTTTGGCGATCTGCTGCAAAAGTCAATGCAGGAACTTTCAGAACGAGTCATTGCCGCGCTGACAAATGTGCAGACATTAGAAATGAATAGGAGCGATTCTGTTATCAGTGAAGACTGAAGATCCAAATGATGCACCAAATTTCCCTGTTGAATTCCTCAATCAGCAAACTTCATCCAGCAAGCCACCTCATGTGCTGTACTTAAGCAAGGTGTCATCATCATGTTGCTGAAAAACTTGAACCCTAAAAAAGGACTACAATGGAACTCGATTGATTGTGGAAGAGCCTGGACGAAATTTGATAAGAGCATGAATTACCACAATGATTCCATTTCCGATGAATTCTAGCATACGCTATAATAATAAAGAAGGCTCAAGACCAGTCATTTGATCACGTTGGCATGCATTTGAAGACCGGAGTATTTTCACACGGCCAACTGTATGTGGCTTTATCACAATCAAGAGTTGCAAGACAAAAGAAGGTGTATATTGAATCTAATCCACAGCAAGGAAGATTATTAATTAACCAGAGACAATTTACACGCAATGTAGTTTTCAAAGAAGTTCTTTAAATAAAATCAATTTGTTTATCAAATATTACTTTGCATACCCAGCGAAGCGGGTACAACCAACTAGTTAAACATAAATGACAAGTAAATTGCCGTATCGAAGCAGCAACTGCAATGTAATTACAGGGATACCGTGAGATTTTTTTAAAGCTGGAAAAAATTAATTTTTATTGTAATTAAAAAAAAAAACCGAAAACATTTTAATTTATTCTTTCAAATCTGAAATTTAAAAAAACTGTAATTTGTTCTTGGAGGTAATTTTAATAACTGTAAGCTTGTCTAAAAAACTGTAATTTACAGTTAAAACTGTGAATATGGCAACATTGCCTGGGGAACACCAGCATTTATATGGTGAGTTTCAGACTTGAAACCATCCAAAACAACTTGAATTGAACGGTCAGAAAGGTAGTTTCTAATCCATTGAATAAGAGACGCATCGATCCCATAAGCACGCATTTTCGACAAAAGAGCTTGATGTCAAACTCTGTCAAATGCCTTTGAAATATCAAGCGCAACAATCTTCGATTCACCGAAGTGATGGAGAGATTGGTTCCACTTCTCGGTGAGATAAGTCATCAAATCACCAGTGGATCTGTTGCCACGAAAACCATACTGCCGGTCATTGAGGAGTTTCCGCGATTCAAGATATTTCATAAGCTGACGATTTATCAGCGTTTCCATGACCTTAGAAAGAATGGACGTAAGTGCTATGGGTCGGTAATTGGTGGGAGAAGAAGATTCGCCTTTTTTAGGGACGGGCTGGACAAATGCTGTTTTCCACCTTCTCGGGAAGAGTCCAGAAGAATAGGAGAGATGAAAAAGCTTACGCAGTGGTTTTGCCAGGGTGGAAGAACACCTCTTCAGAACGATGGGGGAGATACAATCTGGGCCAGCGGATTTATTTATGTTGAGATCATATAGTACTCTTGCGACTGTGCGAGTGCGAAAATGGATTGGTCCCATGGTAAATTCGACGCTCTCGAGCACAGGTGGGGACAAAGCGCAATCTGGGAGCAACGAGCTGGCTGCAAAGTGTGCAGCAAACAGATTAGCTTTGTCTAAAGAGCTGACAGCTGGAGTGTCATTGTAAATGAGAGTGGGGATCGATGGTGAGGCCGAATTCTTAACATTTTTTTACAAATGACCAAAAGTTTTTACTACCTTTGGGACATTGGAGTATTTTTTGCCTCAGCTTTTGGTCATGTAAGAATTTAACACGCTTAATGAGGACGTTGCAGTCATTTCTGGCTCGTTTAAACTTACTTCGGTTTTCCTCAGAAGGGTTGGCTTTATAAGTCCGAAAACTTAACTCCTTTACTCTAATAGCCTCTTTACAGCTCAAGTCATACCACGCGTTTTCTTTTGGTTTGATACTCTTTATCCTGTTGGGGATGAAGGATTTCATTCCTAAGGTGATTACATTTGACACCTACACCCACTTAATTCACTTAATGGATAAGCGGACCATGGATAATTAATAAAGTAATGAATTTGTCCATGCTAAATTACCAAAAAATAGAACAAAACAATTCATTTAAAAATGTGATAAATAATAAAAAAAAAAAAAAAAAAACATAATTTCCATTCCTGTCAAACAATTATTAGTGCCTGATAAATTTTTCTACCGTTTATCAGAGACTTTGACGATGAAACAGAAAAAAAATATCAAAAACTTTTATTTTGTGTTGGCTAACTATCCGAAACTTTATCCGGAACATTTTAAACTGGCCCTTAGTATTTTATTTGTTACTTAACTATCATGTGTAAGTGCTGTGTATAAAGAGGCATATTTGAACAGGACCTCACGATTTGAAGGGATTTTGTATTGCGC
This sequence comes from Cheilosia soror, assembly GCA_949372485.1. Taxonomy (NCBI): domain Eukaryota; kingdom Metazoa; phylum Arthropoda; class Insecta; order Diptera; family Syrphidae; genus Cheilosia; species Cheilosia soror. The sequence continues at coordinate 127,694,332 of OX443561.1, forward strand.
TGCTGCGTGAAATTTGTAGTTTGACGAAATCTTTAAAGTTGATGGTATAAGACGCCCTGGGGCGTCGTGGAGCTATCCTAGGGGCGTCGCAAGGATACGTACAGGTCGCCTACACACGGCGTTCCATCAGCTTGAGTTCGATTTGAAAAAAATTTCAGGTCGGGTTCGTTCGATGTTGGCCATTGTGTTTTGCCGTGCACAAGAAGTAATTTCGAGAATTTTTCAGACTTCAACTTGGCGAATTTTGCGTCGAGACTTGGGCCTATCTGCTAGGTTCCACATTTCACTTTCACTCGAAATTAATTTTTGTGTTCTACATTTCACTGTATTCGATTTCGATTTCAAAATTTTGGGGATTGAGACAAAGTGAAATTGTGATTTCGAAAAAATGGCGGAGTTTCCCAATCGCTCGAAATGCAGAACACTGAAAACGAATTCACTCGATTTGCAATTTCGATTTCTTTGATTTCTGGAACCTAGCTGTATATACCCGTTCAAGATCCAACTGACCCAGAAGCTCAAAGTTAATGATAATGTAATGACCATTGAAAAATCATCTTTAGCGACGGGCCGCATTTTTGGATGAATGGCCAAATTGCCATATATGGGATGACACCAACCAACACGAGGTGGCAATGCGCATTTTAGACTGGCGGTGGCATAATTGCTTCGTACTTTTTTATGACATTGGTAAGGCCAATACCATCAACAGCGAGTACTACAGAACGATGCTGCTAACATGTGGTTCCAGCAAGAGGTGGCTACGTGTCACTCAGCTGCAGGGTATGGTTATCTGATCTCTATCAGAGGTGACTTGAATTGGCCACCAAGATCGTGCGATTTAACCTCGCTAAATTCTTCTCAATGCGAATAAACCGCAATCGACCGATGTCCTTAAACCCAACAAAACCAATGCCATCGCTCAAATTAAGCCGGATCTATGCGGCAGATTGGACCGCTCGGATCCGTGACAATGTGAGAAGCTGCGGCGGACAATAATGGCATACATGGGATTCGTTAATACCTTGCACACAGCTTGTTTTATTTCATTTCAATGTCGACCAATCCTCATTGAAACCCCCTTTAGTGAATCTTCAGTAAGCTCAGCTTATATTCACATATCTGTGCTTTGTTCCGCTGTGTGCTTTTAGAAGGGGGTCGCAAAAACATTATGACCTGTATAGGGAGTCGCAGTATGGAAAAGTTTGGGAACCCCTGGTATAAGAGCAACCTTTTGCCCTCGTTTTAACGAAAGGGATAAATTAGATTTACGTAAAAACCTACTCGACTGGACTGTTTCGGCTACCCCCCCATCTTTTTCCGAAGACAAACTGCCACCCTTTCGACGTCAATCTGTAGAGCAGACTACTCCAAATACCCTTCTTTGACCTATACCAGCCTCCCTCCTTAGGAGTGGGCTGTCAGAGGCTACTAATGGGGAGGTTAGACTGCTTTGGTCACCACTTCGCCTTTACCGAAGACAAACTGCCAGCTGGAGGAACTGAAACTGATAACATCAGTCAACTTCATCTTAAAACTTTGAAGTTTAAACCGTCCGTCATGTCAGGAGCAATTATAGGCGGGGGGTTAGACTGTTTCGGTAACTCACTACAGTTCGATTTTTTATTACTTCATCATGAGAATCAAAAATGTATTTTGTGCCATCACGTACATTATTTCCTGGCGCATATTTATTAGTAGGTACCTATAATTTAAATAAACAAATACATATACTAATTACTTTACCTTTTTTTGTCGTGTCAGACGCCAGTTATTTAAGTAAGTAAGAAGGAAGAATGAATTTTAAAGCGGAATATATTAAAAAGATGTTTATCCTTGCCGAGATTATATCGTCGCTGTTTAAGAAAACCAGCAAAACTAAAAAAACTCGATTTTTGTGTTAAGTATACCAATCGACTAAAAATAAAATTCTTTTTCTTTCTGTAAAATCGGCATAACTATAGTGCTTCAGAATACCGCCAGATGGATAATGTGACAATTTGTAATTTACCACATTTCTGTGTATGTTTATGTGGAAAAGCGGCATAATTTGTGTTGTGCGCAAAAAAGTAGACAATAATTTCTTGAAAAACGGGCTATTTGTTGTTGTGCCAACTTTTATAATATAGTAAGTACTGTTCCACACCTTTTCCTACGTATTAAAACGAATTGTGTCACTTTTCTTAAAAACCCCTTTTTTGAAGTGACGCTTTTATGATTTATGGCATTTTTCCTAAAAATACTTTCTCACAAATCTTTAAAAAAAATCAGCTTTAGCTATGGTAAACTATTAGATAAGTAAACTATTTTTCTGAAATATTAAACTTGCAATACCTTTTTTTAAAGAACAGATTTTTAATCATTTTCATTTCCTAACAGAAATAATAATTTTTTAACGTTATTATTTTTTAACCTCCATGATGAACTAACTTCAAAATGATAAAAAGGTTATCTTAATATGATGCATTTTTTCGGGAAAAGTAGTGACTTAACTTGGAAGTCGCCAGAAAGTACCTTAAATTTGTATATCTAACATTATTTGTTTTTTTTTTTATCCTTATTATTTTTTGATTACATAAAATATGGAACTATGCAAATCAAATACACATTTCCGAAGAAAAACATTTTAAACCTTTAAAAAAAAATAGATTTGTGAAAATTTTCTGACTCAGAAACTTTAAACCGCTCTCCTGAAAAATCGTGTTTTTTTAGTTATGCCGGTTTTCTTAAACAGCGACGATATTAGCTGTTAAACTCATGTAATTATGAAACCAGGCGGACTAAGTAAGAAGTCACTACAGGCACCCACCCCACATACCATTGGATCGACGACGGCATTCTGGATGATAGATTCAACACGTCGAAAGAATATGAATACGAATACCTACTGGCTACTGCAATTCACTAGCTAACTCATAAGGGTTTGTTGATGTCCATTTATCGTGGAGACCGTCAGAAATGAGTTTCACTTAACATATTCGATTCAATTCACTTTTAACTGCTATCGTGGTATCTGCCGAAAACATCTCCTTTTGGGTAGGGTAGTTTCACTGTCAAACAACGTCGGAGGCAAATGGAAAAAGTTTCTTTTTAAAGTGATACCAAAGCTCTATTTTTTTTTAAGCAGAAGAAAAAGAACGAGATGAGCAGTGTTACCAGAATAGAATACGGAAACAGGATAAGCACAGCTTTCGAATGAAATGTGGTTTTAAAAAGATTATTTTTTTTTTTTTTTTGATTTTAATAATGTTCAATACTGCACAGGTTTATTAAAAAATGTCGGCTTAATAAAGCAGCTTAATTATAATGTACATTTCCTTAAAAAAAAATTCTCACGACATGAGCAGCAACCAAGCCAAGCTATGAAATCCGCAGTGATTTTGATGCAGATGAAAAATATATGTAATTTTGTTTCGATTTGAATGTTTTCAACGATACTGTAGAACTCATTCACATTACCCGCAGGGGGAACTTGACGATTTGACGGATTTGACGATACGAAATATTTTTTTCCGTGAATAATTTCCCCGGCCGGCCGGCGAATTCCGCGATAGGGGAACATTCACAACTACTCATCAGCATAGTCCGACAGTTTTTCAGATAACTGCTGTCAACATCCACAACAATAATATTTTTCAAAACTTGACAACAATTTTCTTCTCGTTATTTACAAATATAATGCTGATGTAGGTATTTTTACTTTTCTTTATGAACGTGTTTAGAAAACATGTAAATAGAAAATATTTGTTGAGTAAATAACTTAATGAGCAACTGCCAGTGCAAATAAGATTGTAGTTGGTAAATTTATTATATTTTATTATAGTTAGCAACGTACAAGTAAATTGTGGTTCAGTCGCCCGATTTTATAATGTAACTATCCTATTGCATCATTGTGTATATACAGTATACGGTATACCCTCTACTAAGTACTATTTGCATGGCATTTGTGATGCTGATGATTATCGCATCAATTCTGCAGTTGAATGCAAAGTTGTAGTAGACGATGATTCATTGAATTCGTTTCCGATAAGCACAGGAATGACCGCAAAGATCTTTACTTTTCCCAACTCTATTTCGTGTCTCTTTCAATGACCTGCTTAAGTTCAAGAATGATGATAGTGATAGCTTTGCTTATGGCAGTACTCTTTATCTTCCTTCACAGTGCTGCTTATGAATTTAACTACAGCAGTTCTTTTGACGAACACTTGGACAAACGATTGAAGTGGGAAACAAGAAAACTTGACTGTATTTAATGCTCAGAAAAGAAAAATGAACCACACAAATGGACAACCAACCCCTCTGGATGGGGGTAGTTTTTAGTCACATATCTTTGATAGGAATTCGCTTGGTCATAATGTTTAGAGGAAATGAAACTGAAGTGTATGGTCTATGACTGTGTGCCCTTACACTCTCAAAATGGCCTTTAGGAAAATTGGCTTGATTTTGTTGTCGTTGGTGCCAACAATACAGCCTATGATGATGCAGATATTCCATATGGCAAGCTAATCCGCAGGTTGGTTGTTATCATTGTCGGTGGCCTATCACTACTTAGGAACGACAGCCGATGGTACTGATTGATGACAAATAAGCTGCACATTATAGTGAATAGAATGGTAAATTGGTTTAACACCGGTTGCCTCTATTGGAATACGATTGATGGTAAAATTTGGGGATGCCGTATTTCGGTGAAACGATTGCAAATAATGATAATGAAGCCTACTAATTTCTTATAGCAAATGTTAATCGGTGTGATGCTTGGCAGAATATCTTTTTCTTCTTTATCTTTATTTTGTTATATATTTAGATTTAGATATGATAAGTTTATTCTTCAATTAAAATTATGTTAAATACATTTTAGAAATTCATGAATAATTATCAATTAAATGTCGTCTGCCAGAGTGGCAACATTGCTTTAAAATATTATTGTAATTTTAGTAGAAATGAGTTTATGACTTCTAGATTAGTTAAATCGTATCTGTTTAGGACTTTTGACATAATTTTAATGGACTTTGAGTTAAGTTAAAATAAAATTAAGCAAATTGGCTACGCATTAAAAGCTTTCACTGTTGATTCTCAATCTAGGTTATCATTTCTCTGAAGTATTCATACAGTATAAGCCAATCTGCACCATTTAAGTAGCTAGCAACCCCTTCCCATCGCAATGTATTTTTCCCGAAATAGAGCCGCTTTATCTCCCTCAGGATTGGGCAAACGCCAATGAAACGCATTACGCCTTCCCGTGGGAGTCATAAACCTCTCTAGATCACAACGGATCTACATTAATCTCAGTGTGAAGCGTACAGGTTTCTCCTGTCTTGCCAACCCACAAACCTACCACCCAGCACTTGGCGCCATATAACAGATAAAGGGTTCTGTTCAGCGCACATTCCAACGATCGAGTCAGAAGCTGTAAACCCGTGTGCATATAAGGTCTAGAGTTTGAGTCTGTATATTTCAGATACAACGTTTTTTTTTCTAGTCTGTATAGTTAAGGATATTCATTTTCCGATTGTCGGGAAGTTACCCCGATGTCACATCACAACCCCACAATGAGAACAGTAATAGAGTCAGCAGTTCTATTTTTTTTTTATTTTTTTTGTCAGTAACTATCCGCTTTTTCCGGGCCCCAAGTTAAATTTTCAAAATCAGAGAAACCCATTTTCTTTACTTCTTTTATAGAGTAAGTACACAAACCAAGTTTGAAATCGATCGGATGGACAATAAGAATTTTTTCATAAAAAAATTCCGCCCCTCATTAACTTAGTAAGAGAAAGATATTGTTTTCGTACAAAATTATTTGCCGTTTTTTTGTTTTATTCTAACCCTAAAATTAACGGTACTTCACATATAAAAATTCTATGAAATATTACATAATTTAGATTTTTTCGAAAACAGCTCTAACGATTTGAACCAAAATTGATAGTTGAGTTAAAGTATGTATGTATGCTTAACATGACTGCATACCCAATTTTTCGCTAAAAAGTCCAGCAACGAAATTTTTTAAAATTGGCCTTTTGTCGAAAACGGTAAAAACGATTTTAACAAAAACTTATTTTTAAGATACTATCGTCATTCTTAACTTGATAGCAAATACTGCGTCCGTTGATATCTACCAGTCAGTTTCAGCTAAATAGTTTAAAAACAGTGCTTTTAGACTTTAAAGTTATAACATTTGTAAGCATAATTTGACAAAAAACCGCTCCAACGATTTTGATCAAAATACATATTTAAGACAACATAAGCATAACGTACTTAGTTTTTCTCAGAAAACTCGAATACAGCCGTTTTATGAATATTTCTCAAAAATGACTACCCAAATCCTGACCATTAAGACCGTTTTTTTTAAATAATCAAAAAATGGGAATTCGAAATTCATCGACTACTTGCCTCATTTAGGTGTCAGTTGAAAGTAAGTAATAAAGTGTTGTAATTCATATCTACGTATGTCTATGTAGTATGTTGTATTACTTTTTTAAGCTTAGTACGCTGCTCGAGCTAAATTTTAGCTCCCATACAAAATTCTCTCCAAAATTTAGCTGAGCTAAATTTAAGCGGATCCATTTAGCCAAGCGGTACGCTGCTTCAGCTAAAAAATCAAATTTTCGTTTCAGACTGTATCTGTACTGCATATATCTGCCACTATTTAGCGCGCCCATTAATAGTTCGGCACATTTTTTCAAGCTAAATTTTGACAGCTCACCTTGGTTTTTTTCTGTTCTGTTTTTGTGTTGCGGAAAAGTAAATAAAGATAGTGTTTTTCAATAAATACCTCGATGAGGAGTCCTTTGAAAGTAATAAATTTGAGATCAAGGAATAGCAGATAAGGAAAAAAGAAATTGCAACGGAAATATAATACTTTATCGCGTCGATGAATTTTTGGAGACATTTATTTTCAACGAAACAGCTGTTTTCTGTGACACTTCTATGTCTATCCATAGCGCACTCAATATAAGCGAAAGCTAAAGCTAAGGTTTGACAGGTCAATGCTAATAAACTGCGCCCATACGTTTTAATTGCACTGGCCATAGTAGATTCGACGCTAAGATACATGCTACACGAAACTTGGCGCTAAAAGCGAATAAACTGTTCAGCTCAGTTTTTAAGCAAGAAATTCAAGCTAAAACGAAGCTGTCAACAATTCAACAATTTTTGTTGGGATGTTTTCGGATGCCTTCTTTGTAAATATGATAAAATTCGTCATATTTATTATACTTAATTTTTAATATACTGAACGGAGTGTCCTTGTTCCATCAATGAATAGCTGAAGAATAAATTATTTAATGGAAAGTCCCCTTCTTCTGACCATTTCCATTTCCATAATTCAAGGATTTTCTTTATTTTGATGGACTTCCAAAGCGTTAATGTTAGCGTTCATTATGGACACCATTCGCTTTGCTTATAGCTTAAAATCTTTAGCTTTAGTTTTCGCTCTGCTTCTAGCGTTCACTCTGTCCGTAGTCTAAGAATTTAGCTGGGGTTTTAGCTAATGTTTGGGGAGAAAAATTGGAGAGCCGCTAAAATTTAGTTTCGCTCGTACATATTAAGTGATATGATTTTAAACGTAAAATTTGCTGAAATCACCAGCGTTGCCATTTTGACTGCTTTCCAGTTGTTATATCTTGAACAAACGACATCCGTCCAGTTCTATAGCTTCGTATAAGTAAAGTTTTATTTTATTAAAACTGACATTTTATACAAAGTTAGCATAAACTAAACTTCAAACAATTTATATAGTATTTCGAGATACTACACCAGTGAAATCTGACTGGATTGATATGCATTTAGCTGGAAGATTATTTAAAATCCAGCCGGCTGGTTTTTTAGCTGGATACAAATTTTGTTTGACTGTTTTTAAATGTTTCGTGTAATATCTTTTCTATCAATATAAATTTTTAAATTCAAAGTGGAAATAGAAAAAGAATAAAAAAAAACGAACAAACATTGCTTTGATTTCACTTTTTTTGATGCCCTGAGCTTGGAACCATATCCCACTCATACAATGAACCAATTTATGCGTTTGCATTTGCACAATTACTTGCCTTTGCCAACTTAGAAACAAATATTTGAAACTGAAAATTTATCAGTTGTTGTGTGAGGTTCAACTTTCCTATACCGGCCGAAGTACCTAACGTAATAATTGGTTGGTAAGAGAGATTGCTATATAAAGTTCATTTATAAGTTAATATATTTTTTATACCCTCCACTTGAAGGAATATTCGCTTTGTCATTACGTTTGTAACGTCAAGAAAGAGTCACCGGTTATGACCTGGATCAAGTTCTGAATCGATTCAGCCATGTCCGTCTGTCTGTCTGTCTCTGTTGAAAACACAATAGCGTCAAAAGAAATCGATCTAGGCGAATGAAATTCTGTCAGATGACTTCTTTTTACCGTCGTCAGGTTGATATTGAAAATATAGGCTATATCGGTCAAGTAGTTCTGGTTGTGGTAACTCTCACACCAGACCATTATTAGACCCATGCCCATGCCTGCACCTACTAACTCACATGGCTAACTTTTTGCATGAATTGTATATATATGCAGTGGAGGATATCAAAAGCAACGGCCAGACCATTGATAACCAGTGTTGCCACTAATAGAAATTGAATCCGGTCAAATCTGACCGTATGATTTTTATTTTCTAAATCAGGGGCCAGATCGCGTAAATGAAAACGATCGAACGACGTCGTTTCGATACTAGCAGCCTCTGTCTATTGTCACAGATATGATAGAGACAGCTTTAGTGGAAACGATGTCGTTCGATCGTTTTTATTTTACGCGATCTGGCCCCAGGTTACAAAATCCGGTCAAAAGTCAAAATCAGTGTTTTTGACCGGAAATAGATTATGTTAACATTATGTATAACAAAAAATATAAAACAAAAGTTAACTATTATTAGCCATTTTTTAACATTATAAACATTTATCCATGTTGAGAAAACATGGTTAATATGTGAATCTTGACTTTGTAAACTTGTTTTTTATGTCGTTTGTTTAAAATTTACTGAAACTAATTTTTCATATGACGTGTTTTAAGCCTGAAATACACTTTTAGTGCATGGCCATACAAATACAACGTCTTCCAATGTCCAGTGAGGCAGTTAGATTTTGATTGATTTTGAAAATCCATTTTCAGAAATAATTCTGGCATAGTCTGCGCAGGGCATAAAGGTTCTTTTTCGTACCATTGTGCTTTCGATATAAATCTGCATTTGATATTTGCATTGATAGAGTGAGTGCGTCAAAACCGGACGTCGGCTTCGGCTTTACTATACAATTTGTTTGTGTTTCCGATTTCAATATTCATTTACCTGTCAAATTTTATTTCATTGCAATGACGCCTCGTTTTTGTTTGTAGCCAAGTTGTTAATGGAAATAAAAGTCATGGGAAGACGTGTATGGCTAAATAATTATTTTTGGATAATTTTGTGACACTTGAAAAGAGTAGTTCACCAAACTCTAATCTGAGATTTATCGAATTTCACACTTTTAATTAAAATGCATTGTTTAATTTCCTCCTCAACATTATAGCAAAAGAAAACGTCCAAAAATTAGCCTATAAGATAATATATTATCCTGCTCCCGAAGGAGAATTCCATGTGTTATGTTGTTAATGTTCTAATATTCGCAGTATATTGGTTTCTGTTTGAACTTGGGAGCGTGTTCGTAATGTATGGAAAAGTTTTATTCAAATTAAATATAGAAATCTATCTTTATTTATAGTCAGTAGAGCAATTTTATTTTTTCGTTCCGGTCAGAAAACGGTTAGACCCGATTTCAAAATTTTCTCCGGTCAGATTAAACAGATTTCGGTCAGATATGACCGGAATCCGGTCAGAATGGCATCACTGTTGATAACACTTTTACATGTATTTTTATTTTGTTTATACTTTCATGGCTGGATTTTTAGCTGGATTTTTGTTAGAATTTCTTTGACTGTTTTTTCTGACTGGAAGGCGGATTTCAAAACGGCAACGCTAGAAATCACTCTGAGATTCTGCGAGATTCGCAATAAATGAGAAAGTTTCGTGCGACCCAGTCATGCACATTTTTTTTTTTATTTTGTTAGATCGAGATAAAGGGACTCTTTGGAATCTGTTCCTGGACATAGTTTTACTCACGGATAGTTATCAAACGTTTGCGAGAGGTGCGTCAGTGAAAAAAAAAACATTAAGATGTAATTTGTGCTTTTCCGTGATTCGTATTTCGTAGTCTCTCACATAACGAAATTATAACGTTAATAAGATTTAGTTTAAGGTAGAAACAGCCTTCTGACCCCAATTAGAAGATACACCCTGTATCATCAGTCAACACAAAAATCAAAAAAACACATTAAAATTTAGTGGTTAATTATGCGGCTTAAAATTCATAAGAATCAATACCGCTTTAAACCGTCTTGTCAGACGAAAGAAAAAACAACAATATATACATATTCATATTTAACATGTTTAGATGAAACGAGCAGTTTTAAATTCAACAATGATTCACAAGACGATACCTACACCTATTATATCAGAAAACACTTCATTAACCAGTGCAGCAGGATAGTCTACTCTCGCTGAGGAGGAGCAAAATGTAGTTCTACTTTCGGGACAACATTTATTTCATTTTTTATAATTTGTTTTGCTAAATTTGTAGTCTTACAGGTAATGTGATTATGACGTGTGTACAATTTTGATGTCAATATTTTTTAATCTAAACTGCAAAATGCCCAGCAGTGTAATTTTAATTTCAGTCAGTTTTAAATATTAAAGACACCGGTTGATTAATAAATTAATTTTTCTTAAAAACTTTATGCAGAAATTTTGTGCTAAATGCACATGACATAATGTTACTCGAGTACAGTGGAACTATAGTACACTTTCGGTTTTTGTTATAAAGTGCAATCAAATTGTGAATAAACTAATTTTTAGTTTAAAGTTTTTTTTCTACAATTTTTTTATTATTTTTTGTTTAAAAAATTGTTTGACAAACATTTTCTACATCAACAATTGTAAGTAATTTATGTACATAAATATACATAGGTCCAAATTGTGATTAGTTATAACGCAGAAAAAGTTGTTTGAATTTAAATATGCTACCTTTTTTGTTTAAATTTGTTGCTAGCATCTTGTCTGTCAAAGCTGAAGTTATTTTTCACAGTGCGAAAAATAGGAGATCATTTTTTTAATTCATTAGTATAGCTAGCCATTCACGTTGAGATGGTCGTTAGGTCCGCTGCAAAATTGACAAGATTGAAAGTCTTTGCGACCATCTCAACGTGAATAGCCCCATCTGTAGGACAATCCATAGGACCGAACGCATGACTGTCTTAACGTGAATGGGCTGCTTATACTTTATCGATTGCTCCGTGCAAAAACGAAATAAGTACATTTTTGTCATTTTTAAGAAAGGAGCTTAAAGTTTTTAGATTTTCATTTTCATATTGATTCCTTAGAATGCCTTACTGCTCTTGTAGTTTATATGGATCTTTTAATACTTATCTAGACAAAACTTTAGGAACGAAACTTTGAATTTGTCTTTAATTTTTTTATGAGGCTATGTTATTATTAAATTGTTTTGGATGGTAGGGGGAAAATACTACAATGCTTCTGTGACAGATTTTTAAAGCTTCATCATTAGTTGGGTCCATTGCGGGAATACCTATCGGAGGACAATATTAAAATGGTGTTTTAAAAGCACAAAAAACGGCTTGTCCCACTTGAACCACTTAAATTGTGAATGAATCATCGCAGTTCTTAAGGTTCTTGTATTTCCAGATTCTTTAGTTCATCCCAAGAGTAACGGAGGACACGATGTACGTTCATCTATTGGAACTATGCCCAGAATTGATTATGAAGATACTCCAGTTCATCTAAGCCCTAGCTGTTGAGGATACTCAATCTGAAGGGCTGGGCATTCGGGACGTCCCTATACAGCTTGTGCAATAGTCATTGTGGATTACGACCAGCCGTTCCGCGAGTATGACTATCGCACAGATTAAAAAAAATATATTAACGCATGAGTCATTTAGAGTATGAAGATATTTTAAAATTACTCAACTGACGTACACAATATTTTATTAAAGTTCAAATATACAATGCACGCTGCTGTCTTAACTAGTTTCATATTTTGACCAAAACATTTCAAATGTTAATTGGATACACATGGAGGTGCCATCGGCCAATCGCCAGCTAAACCTGTAGGTAGTTATTTTTGGAAAAAAAAAAAAAAAAACGTAAAAATGTTTCCAGAGGATATGCAAATAGTAGTTGCTTTAGGAACATCTGTCTTACCGCATAAAACCTGATAGAGCTATTTGTCTCATACGCAGACGTCATTATTGACTTGAATGTGCCAACTACTAATATTTGGACACCACTACTGAATTAGTCTAGACCTGTGCGATATATCCACATTTCACTAAGCCACAAACAACCTATTTATAAATAGATAGTTGTTTGATGTCAAATCATAAGATTCTGTGGAAATTTCCCAATTGTTTGTGTTGTTTGTGGTACACCGAAACTATGACTAATGTTTACTGATACTGGTATTCAAAATATGTACGGAAAGAGGACCGGGTATTTAGGGATGCATTTCAAGTTCCAATGTTAGCTAAATAAATTAAGTATAGCATTGACGGTTATGACAGTTAAAAAGTTGAAAATTTAACTGAAGTATTAATTCTCGAAAGTGCGTTTGGTTTAGCTATCTGCGGATACAATCTTGCTGATTTTTGTCTTCGCTTCAAAAATTGTTTCACGACACGATCTAATTTTTTGTATTTGCTTGCTAAGTATGTATTTAAATATATAACAGTTTAAACTTCGAACTTCATTTACAACTGTTAAAAAAAAATCTATACTATCTGCTTCTTCTGATGCTCCTTTCATACCCAATCAATTATGTACATCTAAAAAATGCCAGTTCTACATTCTGTTTCTGTTTTCGAAAATTAACAAATACATTTTGTTGTAAAGTATTAATGTCTGTTGCATCATAATCTGGCTTTAGCGCGTAAATTTCTTCACCTTAGATACGTACCAAAGCTAAGGTTGGCCTTGCTATTTTTCTCAACTTAGTTATTTGCGAATGTTTTATTTGTCAACAAAGTAATTAGTAATATAATTCAATAATAATTTTCACAAATATTTTTAAAGTGAAAATTAATTCCATAATAATCTGCATTTTTATTTTTGAATAAAACTACCATAAACACCATATCGCGATTACGTAAAATATCGATAAGATAGGGTTCAAATTTCCTCAAAATTCCAATGCGCGTGGTAGCAAAAGTCACCTCTCGTTAACCGGAAGATGGTTTTCAGCGTACACCCCATGATAAAAATATCAAGGGGGGAGGTTCATCATAGCATCTAGAGCAGAGCCCGAAGTGCTAGGGAAGGCCCCTGTGCAGCCATGGCAAACCGTTCTTTGGAGTTTGGCGAAAAAGGTCATAACACGTTTCTGCGAAAGCCTGTTCTCCACCACACAATCGATGCATATGAGAGAAGTGGTCTTACCATTGACGTATAGATCCAAAGGACCACTTTAGCCGGTTTCTGTTCTCTTAAATAAAATTAAAATTTATTTGAGTCGTCATACCTATCTACGTTTGTCATGTACGTTTGTTTATATTTTTTCCTCTTTTTTTAAGCTTACAAAATGTTTTATCGCAATGGCTTTTTGTAAACTATACATGTTATTTTTTTTGTGGGCGAAAGTATAAACAAATTACGACTGCAGCTCACATGCGAACATGCAACATATGGCTATGGCTAATGTGAAAAACGTGGATGTCGGAGGTCAACTTCGGCAATGGCCGAGTAGTTCCGAAGATAGCCCCTACACCCCCGTTTCTTCTTTCCCCATCCGCACAATAACTAACCTATACTGAGTATATAAGTAAGTACAATGTTGAAAGAATTTAAAAATGGGCCAAATAGTTTCAGAGTTAGTCCCTACCACCATTTTCCCCGATGTCATTACCTACATAACATGTACTAATCCGAAATTTCTAAGTCAATATAGACATAATATTTCACATAATATCGTTAATAGACGGCGCAACAGGCGGTAGACACCCTAGGCCTAGCTTCTCGCAACCAATCGCTAGTGTGAGTTTCTATATTTAGGTCGAATGGAAGGGACCTACAATTTTATGCCGAGTCCAAACGGCTGAATTGAGAAGCCATACTCTCGGATGTTTGTCAGACGTTCGCGAGAGGTGGCGCAGTAGAAAAAACCTTAAAATGTGATTTGTGTTTTTCCGGGGATCGAACCTGGGGTCCCTCGCACAGTTGTAGTCCAGCACACTAACCACTGCGCTACTGCGCCCACACTTTTCATAGCTGCAGATCTTAAATATATGTATGTACGATTGTTTATATCTACGCTTCACTAACTCCTTATATGTACGTACAGTACATATGTACACAGTTTGTTTTATGAATTTATCAAGTCCCTACATCAAATTCAACTACGCATTCAACTACATTCTTGAGTACGTACAATGTTAATTTTAAATGCCCATCGTGCCGCGTGCGAGTAATAATTTTCATTTTTTGGAACGCAATACAAAACTACTCCTAAGCACAACTGCAATCGAGAAAACAATTTTTTCGCTCTTGGCCAAATAAGATATGTTTTCAATTTATTATATCTCACCCTCTGGATGGACCAGAAAGATGAATGTTTCGCAAGTTAAGCGTAATAAGGGGTCGAAATAGAAAAGTTTGCACCCTCTTTTTTTAACCCGATAAATGAGGCTTGTAATAATTTTGACTTATCTATCAACATACAAACTTTCAAATTCATACGGTTAACGGTGCGTGAGACCCCCCTTAGTACCAGCGACCCCTTTACTCCTCAACAATTCTTACCCACCCTAAGGCTTAATTTGTCCATACATCTATAAATCCGAAAAGAAATCATGAAAATCGAACGTATGGTTCTAGAGCTAAGGAGGAACGAATAGACGGACGTTGCATTTTATATATGGATAAATTCCTTGTGCTTTGTAAGTCTCGAGCACATGAGTGCACTTCATGACAACATTATCGCAGCATTATATTCCATAATGCCTTCGCTTTGATCCACCTTTATGCTGGAGTTGATTTTGCTGCGCAAAGTGACGTTTTTTGTATACTAAAACGATAATTTGAATCGCGTGGTAAATGATCCCTAGTCATTATAGCTTATGAACACATTTTTGCTGTTCTTCATTAATCTTGCGTTTTTATCATTTCTTCCGCAGTGTCAATTATTCCACGAGGCATCAAGCCGTATAAAGCGGTCAAAGGCGTAGCCCCATCAATTTACCTTCAACAAACCAAAAGTTCAAAATGAAATTAGTCACATTTTTCAATCGTCCTGGCAGTGTATTCCATGAGAGCTATCGGCGCCAATTGGCAGCGACATTAACAGGTATGTACCTAATAGATTAAACGTTTTAGAATAATTACTTAAACTAAAAATTAATTTCAGTTAATATAATCGCCCTCAGCCATGGTATCAGTCTGGGGTGGGTGGCACCGATGCTCTTTAAGTTACAATCAAGTGAATCTCCACTAACGTTCGATATAACAGTTAAGGAGGCTTCATGGATTGGTGCGATGGTCAGTATCGGCGGATTTATGGGAAACGCGTTTTTCGGTTGCCTCCTTGACGGGCTTGGACGCAAGAAGTGCATATATCTTTTAGCTGTGCCACATATAGTAAGAAATATTTAAATTTAAATTTCAATTAAATTTGATCAAGGTCATCATCGGAAAACATTTATGTGCATTACATTATTTTAGCAATCAATAACAGGCCGAGAATGGAATCTTGTGCTACCCCTGCAGATGCTCAAATAAAAGAAATCCTTTGATTTCCTTCTGCCAGGCATTGTTGCCGATCGGTTAAATAGGAATAAGTTTGACTGTAAGCGAAGAAAACTTAAATTTTAGCCGAGTGTAACATAATCCTTTAAAAAATTCAGCAATGTTAAAAATGGGGCACAGTTTGCGGTCCATAGCTTTTTAAATGCAACAAAAAGTGCATTAGACTGGGCGAAACTTAAAAGTCTTTGGCATACTTGTATCTGCCTTTTCAAATATACTTTGGAAAAAAATGACAGAAGAGTAAAATGTATATCCACTATGTGACTTAGGTATCGAAAATAAATTTGCTTTTTTCACAAAAGATGGTACACGCATCCAGTCGGTACATATATAAGGTAAAACTCTAGGTTCCTTCAAAATAGAACACACTACTATTTTTGTCTTGTACGAACCTTTACCCCCCATTGGATTGCTTTCATTTTATTTACTAGAGCGCAGTAATTTATTAAGTCGCTTCTGTCATTTTTTTTCTAAGTGTTAATATAACCTCAAAAAAATACCTCAAGTTAGTACAAATTGTTTAAAACTTTTTTTTTGTTTGAGGTTCGCTGGAAGGAAAAATCATCGAAAGACATTGCAGAGCTATTACGCGAGGGATGCAATAGTGAGAGACTTTACCCCATCTAAAAAAACTCTCGAGGGGACTGTCTTTCGTCATTTCAAATTGGATTGCACCTAGTCGTTCGACTAATCGCCAATCTATTTTTTATTCACTTAAAAAAAAATGAAAAGTTAAATTCGCCGATTTTCGGATTTCCATACTTTTTAGATTGAAAAAATTACCTACTTATTCTTGGCCTTAGCAAACTTTTATAGATCAAGAGGTCTTACCCGCCTTAATCTCCTGATTAGATTGTCAGTATTTAAAAATTCTGTTATTTCTAAGTTAACATGGTTAAGAAGTCATTTTTTCGAGTCATTTAACTGACGCTCTGACGTAAAAATCGCGTCACATAGCAGTCATTTAAATGGCGTTCCGTGTGATCGCCATTTTTGGGATACCATTTTCAGCGTCATTTAAATGACTAGGAAACTGGCGGAGCAAATGGCATAAATTTTGTGCCATTTAAATGGCGGAAAAAAATGGCCGTGTGATCGCTCTTCAATGACGCCTAGGACAAATGACTAAACTTTTTGGCTGTTGCGCCATTTAAATGTCAGCCTCCAAAAAATGGCAAGGCTCGAAATTCATGCTATGCCATTTTTCTACGCAAATGGCAAATGACAAAGCATTTAATACGATATCTGTGCTGATATCATTTGGATTTTTGACTCGTGGCGAAACGTGTAGATTAGATTAGATTAGATATTAAGTCGGGAGAGCCTTTATTGGGCTCTGGCACTGCGGCCTCTCTAAAGGGCCATATTGTGTCTTCCCTGGTAGGTTCCTAGAGCAATCTTTTTACTCCGGAGACAGTCAGGAAGAAAAGTATGTATCTTCTCTGGAGGTATTCCAGCAAGATTTGCTGAGTTAACGAGTTCTTCGCCAAGGACATTCTTTCTAAGGCAAAAGAGAGCCGGACATTCCGTGAGAATGTGAAGAGAGGTTTCGTCGCTCACCAGATATAGTCTACATGTGGGGAATATGGACGAGTATTTGCCTAGGCTGACTGAAAAGTTCGCTTGAGGCGATTCTCCATAAATTCTCCAGATCCAGTCCCTGTATCCATCTTGGACCCGTCTGTATACCAGACTCTTACCTTGGAAGGATGATGATAGAGAGGTTTTTTGGAAGCCATATTATATTATTATTAGGGAAAGGTGACCTCCGGTGGTAGAAATGGGGGGTCGATGATTTACGAATGGAATAGAGGATGGATACTCAGTCTTACTTCCATTTGAATGTGTACTTGAATAGGTAATAGGCTAATAGGCCTAGGATGACATTTAGTGGTAGGTTTACTCTTCGGGTCAAGGCGGAGTGTGACCGTAACAGTCTGCCCCCTGTCTATTGCCTCAGACGCGGTGTTCTGTTTTTCGATGTGTGGCTTCACCAACCTCAACCAATAATCGAATTGATTGGCTGACATACGAAGGACATTGCGATATAGTTCAGGTTCTTCTTCGCGCAATTCGAGTAGTAATCCAGAGCAAAATCCAATCTTCTCGCGACGGCTCAACCACTTCTTTTGCCAAATACTCCGCTTTCGTCGCGTTGGCTCGTAATCAAGATCGTCTTCTTCCAGCACACACGCTGCTAAATACGCCGTCTCCGCAATTTCCACCATCATCCCAAAAGTTCTTTTTGACATTTTTTATTTATGATAATTTTTTTTTCCTATTTAATTTAATTAAAAAATTCGCACGTGCGTCGTGGGCCGTGGCCGAGAGAAAAACTCTAAATGACAGTAGCTATATTTTTCTCATAGGTAATTGCCGTCTGATCACAAAACAGATAACTGACGCGAAATCGAAATAATAGGAAAGGTGCCATTTGCCATTTTGATGAGGCAAGTCAGTACCGTGTGATCGCCATTTTTCGCTCTTCATTTAAATGGCATCCCAACGAAAAATTCTAAATGACTCGCAGTGTCCGTCATTTGATTTTGGGACACAACTGTCGATGATAGTCATTTCGTGTGATCGCCATATTTTCAATGACGAATTGTAGCTTCAATGTCGCTTTAATGCGACAGTTTTTCCTGACGTCACAGCGCCAGTTAAATGACTCGAAAAAATGGCCGTGTAATCGTAGCTTTAGACGTAGTTGTTTATAAAATTCCCAAAAACAAAAACGTAATTTGTACGTTGTCTGTGGACTTTTTTTTCGGGAACTCAAAATCAATTCATCGTTTTCACTATCAATGAAATGCTATATCTTCGTCGCGAATACATTTTCCATTGAAATGTGACTACAAAACGATTTGAAAGTGGAGCTACAAGCGATCTTTCTCTTGTATTCCACATTTTTTACAAATTTTGTGATTTAATTTCGCTTTGAGAAACGCAAGTCCACAAAAATTGTGAAAGTTCAAAAAATTGTGACTTTTAAACTGCAAGTAATTTACTGTAATGGTGAAATAAAAAGTAAAAGGCTTTCGCACATTTCTAATACCCAGATTTTGGTGAAACAAAATATGTCGAAAACTCACAAAATTTGGTTGAAAAATGCTTGTAAATACAAATTTGTAAGTTGGTGAAATAGGCCCACTGGTTTTAGAATAGCAATAACTTATTGTAATTGGAATTGGAAAGAGATGAATATCTCCCAATAAGGCAATGCATTTTACTGTATCGCATGTTGAACTCATCTCTTTTTTTTCCTTACATGCGTTTTGCAACGCCGGTCGTTTAGGGTCACGCATAATCTGCCATTTTTTTTTGTCCAATCTGACAGTTGCCACAGCAAGGACAGCTACGTCCCTACGTCATCTGCAAAAGTAGCTATAGTGGTTTCCTCACTTTCAAGCAAATCCCTTGACTAGTAATTAGAAGGTATAAGACTGGACCTAGCACGCTGCCTTGTGGTACACCAGCTTTAATTTCTCTTAATGTTCAGTACTCTGCCTCTTGTTTAATTCTGAAGAATCGATCTGATGTATATGACCCCAGAATTGTCGAATATTGCTTTGGAAGTTGCCTTTGTGTGACTCAGACCTTTGTGCCAGACTTTATCGAAAGCTTGTGCTTTATCAAGAAATATTGTAAAGCACACTTTTTTCTTTTCCAATGCTTTTTCAATTTTATCTGTGATTCTATGGACCTGATCGATTGTAGAGTGCTTATTTCTAAATCCAAATTGCTGTATTGGGATGGGAAAGGACTAGAGATTTTTCTTCAATGCTTTTTTTCAGGCGTTTTGCCAGCATTTTCTCGAATAACTTTGACAACATTAGTAGTACAGATATTATGCGATATGAGGTTACCTCGTTATGTGGTTTGCCTGGTACTGGTATCATTATTACCTCCGCGACTTTCCACATGCATGGAACATATCTCAACTGAAGTGCAGAATTTATAATCTGCGCTAGTTTTTTTTTTCGTGAAAATTGTTTCAAAATTTCTCCTCAATTCGAATCAAACCCTGGGGCCTTTTTTTATATTTTATGCCTTCTTTGATTTCTTTGGCAAGTTCTTTATCTGTTGCCGACCAAATAGGTCTATCTCCTTCGCACCTTACTTCGAATTTTTGATAACATTTATCTTCATAAGGTTTAAATACGTCTTCATGATATACTCTCCGCAAAAGTGTTTGCCTTTTCTTGGTTGCTTTTCGCCCAGTTACCTTCTCTGGTTTTATAGCATTCATTCATAGAATTCTACTTATGTCGAATATCGTGTCAATTTTAAACATACTGACGTAAATATGACGTCCGATTTTGTCTCCACAAAATCCACGAAATCCGACGTCAGCATGTCAAAAATTGACATGATTCTTGGCATTTGTAACAGTAGATTAACTGAGTTTACATTTAATTTTTTTCGTTACAGGGCTTTTGGACGATGGTATTTTTTGCAGGCAATGTCTACCATCTCTATACAGCACGGTTTCTTGCAGGCGTAACCGGCGGTGGTGCCTACCTCCTCATTCCACTTTTCGTATCCGAAATCGCCGACTGTCAGTAAGTTAAAACAGTCCAAACATGTAGGTACTTATTAATTTCTTTGCTAAATAAAAACTCTCCTCCAGGATTCGTGGAACACTTGGTTCGCTGTTTAGTTTCTCAATCAATATTGGCATGCTGTCAGGATTTATAATTTCATCCCATGTACCGTACTTGTTCATTCCCTGTATCGTTGTGGTTTTACCAATTCTCAACCTGTTGCTATGGATACGATTCCCGGAAACGCCACAGCATCTGCTACGCAGTGGACACCCCTATGGCGCGGAAAGCTCATTAAAATTCTACACAAATTACACGGACACCTCCAAGGAACATTTGCGCAAGTTCACTTTGACATTCAGCGAACTAAAAACGTCAGTTGAGTCTATAAATAATGACAAACGCCTCTCCGTTCGGGACTTTTGTAAGTGCAAATTTTTCGCAGTGGAAAACATTTAATTTTGGAATTGTGTAATTGCAGGCAACAGCAGATCGATGAAGGCCATCGGCATTGGAATCACCCTAGTGTTTGTTAACATTGCTTCAGGCACATTTACAATTTTGAACTACTCCTCGATGATTTTTGCAGAAACCAAGACCACAATTGACCCGAATGCGAGTACAATCATAATTGGTGTTGTGCAAATACTTGGGTCCTATTGCGCCACTATCCTGGTGGACAAATATGGCAGGAAGATTTTAATGTTGGCTTCCACTGGCGGTGTGTGCTTCGGACTGACCGTCATCGGAGTGTATTCATATTTAGCGCACAGAATCGACTTGAGCAGTCTGACATGGTTCCCCCTGGTGGTGATGTCGTTTGTTATATTCGTATCGAATATTGGAGTTGTAACCGGCACGTTTGTGCTTTTGGTTGAGGTTTTACCACCAAAGGTAAGAGTTGCTTTGAACTGCTTGGAATTTTGGTTGAACGATTTGTTGTTGATTTTAGATTAGAACAATAGGATCCGCCATTTGCCTGTTATTGTTGAATGTGTTCTCGTTTGTGCTACTAAAAACATTCCCGATATTAATGGTCAGCATTGGATTGTCGAGTGTGTTGTGGATATGTGCATCTGTTGCTGCATTTGGTTTCATCTTCGATCTAATATGTTTGCGAGAAACGAAAGGAAAATCGTTGGACAATGACAGTTCGTTCAATTAAATGGACTGCCATACTTAATAATGTGAAAACAGACTTTAGTGAGATTTTTACAAATAAAATAAATACTATATACATTTTATCTATGCGCATTTAATTTAGGAAGAAGATAAAATTTCTGATAAAATATTTTTTCATTACTCTTTTAATAGCAATAGTATTAAGAATACCCCTGAACTGAACAGCCGTTTAGTTGGTTATCGAACTTGAACATCACTAAAGATTGAAGCGCTGTTCAGCTGCATCCTCAGTCGGACAAATAAAAAATTAGCGCTTTGTGACTATGAGAAACAGTTAATGACTTTAATCCAAAATCCACACAACCCACACTAAACGCAAACAATACATAAAAGTAAATTAAGAAAATCAAAACGAATACCTTGGATGATGCTTTGTGATAAAATAGAAGAATCCTCTGAAGCCTCACGGTTATGCCAAGTTATCTCAAGAAAACTGACGGCTCTTGGACAACTTCCAGTGATGAATCGCTAAACCTGCTACTAAACACACACTTCCCAGGTAGCTCCCGAGTCAGAAGCACTACTGACCTCATAAGATCAACTGCACAAACAACCAATTCATCTAGGCTTGTTATATACGCAGGACAAACACTCCAAAATATGAAGAGAAATTGAGGTACTTTTCATCGATAACCGACTTCTGTCTACAGCTCTAGGAGGGACGCCCGGTGTTCGCTTATGACGTATGCGGATGACGTTGCTACAGCAATCTCGGGAAAACACCTAAATACTCTCAAATTTAAATTGAATGAACTGCGATACTGCTTTTAGACAACCGAAATAGCTCTCGATCCTCTGCCATCGACTCCAAACCATAAAGGGCAATCCCCATACGAGTAGGTAGAGGAGAGATTATGAATTTGATCTAACCATCTCATCCTGGATGCTGGATCTACCTAGAGGACACCTGCTCGATGGTACGGATTCCATAGTACGTCGTGTGATCCTGGTCGGGAACATGCGTTTAACATGACCAAACCACTGAAGCATGGACCGGTCCGTCCGGAGAAGTAGCTGCTCGACATTGAGTTCTTCACGTATTCTGGTATTTCTAATGTGATCTCTACAGGTCACACCAGAAATACAACGGAGAAATCTCATTTCGGCAGCTTTTATCCGCGATCTTATTTTTTCGGTCATTACCCACCCAAACCTCATGACCATAGGTAAGAGTTGGAGCAAACACCGAATTAAAGACTGACACCAAGTTCAGTCCTCCTGATAACAGAATGACCAAGCCGTCTCAAAATCGATCCAGCCTAACCAATCCTACAGGAAAACTCGGCATTGCTCCTTCCATCACTCGTGAATAATACCCCGAGATACTTCAACTTCTCCACCTGTTTCAATGGGACTCCACTAACATGCAGAGTGCATTGAGCAGGCGTTCTGGAGACGACCATCACTTCAGATTTGTTCACGCTTACTTTCATCTCAGCTCCAACACATACGGCTACAAATCGATCGACTGCGCGCTGAAGTTCAGGAACTCGGTCGTATCATAGATACTATAACTCTATTATCTGTGTTCGTATGCTTTCTCCAAATTTACGAAGCATGGCATGCGTAAACAGGTGTAGCATACACCTAAGCCTTCTCAAGTACCATTCTGGAAAAACTGGTTGGTTGTGTTTCTGCCGGGACGAAAGCCGCACTGCTCATCTCCTAATCGTGCTTCGACCACAGCTCTGCAACGCGTTTCCAGCACCTTGACAAAAACTTTTCCGGGAAGACTTAAAAGCGATAGACCCCTGTAATTGGAGCAATCCCTTTTATCCCCTTTCTTGAAAAGGGGCACAATCACCCCAATTTGCCAATCGCTGGGAGTTTCGCTGCATTCCCAGCTCACTTTAATGGCACGAGAGAGCCATTTGACTCCCTCTTCACCTAAGGCCTTGAGCATTTCTGGCCTGATTTCATCCACTCCGGCAGATTTGCCAGCTTTTAGCGATTTGATCGCAAAAGTGACTTCTTCTACCGTGGGACTATTTTCCGCCCTGCTCAAGGCGGTGGATGTGTCATCCTCAATGCCCTGGATTATATTGGGCAATTCAGAAAAGTGCTCGCTCCATCTGCGCAAGATGTCCTCATCAATAGAAAGAAGTGTACCATCTTTAGATTTGACTCCTTCAATAATGTTCCACTTCCTTCCCCTAAGACGGCGGATGGTCTGCCAGAACCCCGAGCTTGCAGATCTGTGATCTCAATGTACCGGTTTTGTGAAGGTAAGTCTCTCAAGTGAATCTTTTTATTTTTTTTCTCTCTGATGGCTCTGGTATACGCAGCTATACTGAATAATTTCGAAATCGTTTCTGAAAACACAGACTACACTACTCTCAAGTTAAAGTTAATCAAGTTAAACAAAAACTTCAAGTCTACCATCTCCCTCACTCAGGTCGTATTGGGAGGTTCTGGGAGGGTGAGGCTTTTCTTGACAACAAGTCGGTTCAATTCTATACCGACAGATCAAAAACTGATGAAGCGTGTTCCAGGTGGACCTTATCCTAGCTTAAGAAAAACCTTTTATCAACTGACAATGTTTAGTGTGCTGGACTCAGAGAGGGTCTTAAGTTCAATCCCCGAAAAGTATAAATTACACCTGAAACTTTTTCTTCAGTGTGCCATCTCTCGCAAACGTCTGACAAACATCTGAGAAAATTTCTGAATTTAGCAGTTTGGATAAGGCTTAACAGTACCCCAATATGGTAGATCTACCACAATTTCTTAATATTTTTTCAATCTACCACAACTACAACTGCACCCAAAAATTATACCACGTTTTGTTATTCCGGTGTTAAATATGTAATTTATAGTTCTCTATGCTTTCATGCCGATAAGAAAATGAAAGCGAGGCGCACTTTTGATGGATATTTTTATCATTCGTGTCGTCATTAACATCTTCAGTCTACAGTTTCATATCCCAGCAAAACAGGCAATTTCCATTTCGTTCGCTCAGAAGATTTTGTTCCTTAGTGAGTTCGATTAGGAATTTCGAGCAATAGATTGACATTTGCGCCCTGGACATTGACGCCCTATGTTCGTGTCTCCAATTAGTTTTCACGCGTGGTTTTGTATCCTTTCCAGTAGGTGCAATGTGGTTTTCGGTGCACCCGACCAGATAATGAGAAGCGTACTCAAGTTTGGGGCGAATGAACGCCTTATATATTGTAGCTAGATCAAAAGGGGTAAAATATTTCTTGCACCGTTTGAGGCAACCTAGACATTTCGCAGCGTTCTTGAAGACTTCGTGTATAAATGTTGCCGTTCCTTTTTTATGGCCGAAGAACAAGTATTCATCCATTTCATTCATTCATGAATGAATGAATGGATGAATGAATGAAAATGAAAGAACAAGTACGTGAGTCCTGGAATGAATATGAGAAGGTAAGTCTGCTGTCATCAGCGAAGGAAAAAATTGAATTAGAAGTTGCAGTTGCAGACAAGAGATCATTTATGAAAATGAGAAAGAGAGTCGGAGACAAAACAGAGCCTTGGGGAACACCAGCATTTATATGGTGAGTTTCAGACGTGAAACCATCCAAAAAAACTTGAGTTGAGCGGCCAGAAACGTAGTTTCTAAACCATTGAATAAAAGTCGCATCGATCCCATAAGCACGCATTTTTGACAAAAGAGCTTGGTGTCACACTCTGTCAAACCGGAGTAGTGGAGAGAAGAAGAAGAACAGCCTTTTTTTATTGACGCGCTGGAGTTGTTTTCCACTTACTCGGAAAGAGTCCAAAAGAATAGGACAGATGATTATATTAATACCAGCTAATGAGAGTTCTAGGAAAACTTATCCGACCAGTGATTGCTGAGATCGCACATTACCTATACATATTTGCTGACTTTTCTGGGACTAATTGTAATGGTGCATATAAACTTCAAATCTACCACCCATTTCTTAAAGCTACCACTCCTTTTTCCTTCCAATCTACCACATTTTTGAAATCCCAAGTGACAACACTGAAGGCATACAAGTTGTAGTTCCCTTGGAATTGGATGGAGAATTGTCAGCAAGAATCTGATGATAAATTAATGGAAGAGCTCGAAAATTGTATTTAATTGTAAATTTTAATTTTAATGTAATGTTTTTGTATACAAGATATACTGTTGTCACAAGGTTTTTTTTTGTATTTAATTTTAGGGTTCCAAGTTCACACACCCAACTATTGTCAGTAAATGGTGTTAGGAAGTTTTAAACCGAATACGAGGTGTTAAACTCTATACATAATTCCAGTCCGATCTTATAAGTTTTATAGCACTAGATATGGAGTCGTGAATAAAACAAATGGCTGACGGAACTATTTGTCCGATTTTCATGGCTTGTTTTCCGATTTATAGATTGGTTACCCATTTAGGGTTTTGACTTTAGAGGAATGGTTAGAGAGATCTAATCGACCAATTTTAAAAATCATTTCAACGTTGTACTGGGTCCAGGGAGGGCTAAAGATGGCTATATCTAAAACTACTCAGCAGAATAAAGAAAGAGATTTCCATAGGGCCTTACGCCAAACCTGCTCCAAATTAAACAACAAAAGAAGGAAAGAGACTTTGGAAATTCCATTCAATATCGTTGTTTGTTGAAATTCTTGCCATTTGCATTTTCCCATTGACAAACAAAATTAATACAAGAGTGAGACAAATACTACTTCCATACATAGACGGAATGGGGAAACGATTGAAGAAATAAATAAAATACACTCCCACGGATAATATCGTTGTTTCTTGAAATTCTAAAAAGTAAGGCAAAATTGGATTTGCAAATAAAATGACTATGTTTGTTGCAAGTTATTGGTATTTATAATCATTTATCTTTTCCATCAATGTTTTATCAAAAAGAGCTGCTAAAAAGTAAAATCAAGTTGTCACTCTGTGAATTCAGTGAACTGGACCACCCTGTAGATGCAAGTCCAATGTATTATCAAATATTAGACTATTGACTACACAGACTGAAACAACACAAACAATAGTCTGTTAAATTTAAACAAATATTAGCCCTTCATTCCACCCGCATACCGCTAGATTGTATAGATTAACAAGTCCACGTATCGATTTCAAATCCGTAAGCAGACGATGACGCGTATTTGTAAATTATGCATACACTTAGACTAGTTAAGTCAGTAGTTATTTACCTCCAGTTCCTGTACCACGAAACTGCAAGTATTCTTCAATGGGACAATTTTTTAATATATTGCTCCGGTGAATTGTTAATCTGTTGTACAATACTCGTTGTGGTACTGGCCCTTGTCGCTACCAAAAGGAAGATGCCAGATGATTTACTAATGGCTTGTGTGCGCATAGTTACGAGAGATAAGTACGGTCTTAGATACACCTTATCCATCTCATTCGTAGTCAGCAGTCCGATGTGATGGGGGTGTCACACTTCTTGTGAAATTAATTCAATTGTGATTTTCTTTTTATAAGTTATTATTTTGTTTTTGTAGTTTTAATTAGTCTACTAACTAAAAAGTTCAAAATGAAATTGCTTGAGCTTTTTAATCAGCCTGGCAGTGTTTTTTATGACAGCTATAAGCGACAATTGGCAGCGACACTAACAGGTATGAAAGAGATAGTCCGTTTTCAATATAGTATCTCTTAAATTCACAATTGATTTCAGTTAATATAATCGCATTTAGCCATGGAATCGGACTGGGATGGGTAGCACCGATGCTACTTAAATTACAGTCAATTGAGACCCCGCTGACGTTCAATATAACCGTTGAGGAGGCTTCTTGGATCGGTGCACTAGTCAGTATTGGAGGAATGACTGGAAATGCACTTTTCGGTAGCATCATAGACCGAATTGGTCGCAAGAAGTGCATATATTTGTTGGCGGTTCCACATATAGTAAGAGGCAACATTTATATAAAGCGTCAAAAGTGAGTGAACGACGATGCTCCTTAGCATCTTTGGGGTCTGGAAACAGGTCTTAAAAACCAATAATCTGTAAAAATGTTCATAACGAAAACAGAATAAGGAAACGTATTTCATTTTTACAGCATACAATTTTTTATAGATATTTAGATGAAAACTCAATTGATGTTCACTCACTTTTGACACTCACTACATACCTACTTGATTTTCACTTAGATACTCTAAAATTGCGGTGTCGAAGAAGTTTCTTCAAATATTTGTGTTTCTATGCCAAAGTACACGTTGTTTAAGATATTCAGAGAATTATCTTATCTGTACAAATAGTTTGACTTTATTTCATGATATAAATACCGACTTGAGTCAATGGTAAATATGACAGTAAATTGTAGCAGGCAACTAAACAAGAGGATTATATTTATATCCAACTATGTTTTCCGAACAAATGTCGAACTCGTGTAAGTCTACAATTTCGTGTAGGTTTACGATTTCGTTCGTTGTTGGCCAAATTGAATCGAAGTATTTACTTTAAATTGTGAATATCTATGGTTCGATGCATTGCTAATGCTAATGTTCATATCTTTAAAAACTGACCAGTTATTCACTCTCAGAATGGTATTTGCGAAGGCTTGTGAGTATCTACCTATGCCACACCTGTTTACGCATGCTTTAAGACTTGGAGAAGGCATACGACCACGTTCCTAGAGGTAAACTCTGGAGTGTGTTGCAGGAGTGATTTCTTTGGACGAACTCTGCAAGCTTTACCTTTCATCGTGTGCGTTGAACTTCGCCAGAAGTGTGATTTGTCTCTTCACCTTTTCATTACTTATACCAATGGACTGGGTGTTACAGAGGAGTATTGGTGAAGAACTTTTCGAATTGAAACAATTCACAAGAACAAGTCACAATTAAAATTTTATTTTATTATTTATTTGACTGACGTTTTACACTAAGTTGCTAGGATACTACACTGAGGATAAGTCATTTGTTGTTCGCTGATGACTTGATCATCCTTGGGTCAGACTGATGAACTTCAGCACACACTCGAACGGTTCGTAGCCTGTTCAGCGTGTTAGTGGAGTCCCATTGAAACAAGTGGAGAAGTTCAAGTATCTCGGGCATCACGAGTGATGAAGGGAGCAATGCTGAGTTTTTCTGTATAGGATTGGTGAGGCTGGGTCAATTTTAAGACAGTTTGATCACTCTGTTATATTAGGGGAACTGAATTCAGTGTGAAACTTGTCAGAGAGAAACACGCAAGAATACGCGAGGAACTAAATGTCGAGGATCTTCTTCGGAGAGGTCCATGCTTTAGTGGCTTAGTCATGTTAAACGCATGCCCCAAGCAGGATCCCATGACGTGCAATGGAATCCGTACCATCAGGCAGGCGGACTCTAGGTACACTCATGATGAGATGTTTAGATGAAGTCAATAATTTCTTCTCTATGGGGATTGCCTTTGATGATTTAGAGTCGATGGCGAAGAATCGGGAGTTATGGAGTGCACACGAAAACGATTTTAACTGTGAACCATAACCTTATACGAGCCTTTTGCCAAAAATTTAATCATATAGGATTTATTTATTTTTTTATGTCTTCTTTCAACTTCGCATAAATTAATTTTAACATACCTACAAGGACATTTCATATAGACTAAGTGCCAAAGAGGCACCCCACAAGGTGGTGTATTATCCCCTAAAAAACTACTGATAAACCTGGAATCAGAGGGATGCACGGTGATCGCTTATGCGGACGACGTGACGTTGCGACAGCAATCTCTAGAAAACACCTAAATACTCTCAAAGAACTCTTACAAAAGGCTCTAAATAAGCTTACCAGATGGGCAGTACGTTGTGGTTTGAGTGTAAATCCCAACAAAACGGAATCGCAATTGATCCCCCTCTCTAAATGATATTAACTTAACTTTCTCTAAAGAAGCAAAATATCTAGGTCTTATTTTAGATAGGAAGTTAAATTGGAAATCCAACATTCAAGAAAGAGTAAAAAAAAAACACAGTTGTACATTTCTCTTGCAAAAAGTCCTTTGGCAACAAATGGGGCTTACAACATCGTTTAACTCATTGGCTCTATATTTCGGTCATAAGACCGATACTTAAGTACGGAGTGATCGTTTAGTGGACTGCATTAGATAAGGCCATAAACCTGAACTATATAAGCAAAGTCCAACGATTAGCCTGCATGTGCATTAGTACGGGGCACTTCGCAGAACACCCTCCGCAGCAATGGACATCTTGTTCCATCTCACACCATACTTGTCATTTTCAGCAGATAAATTGCAACTAATTCAGCCGTTCGTTTGAAAGCAGGACCGAACCAATACGGTTTTTATGTCCGCAACCACAACCGACCAAATATTCACACTTCGGAAGATCCTGCAGAAATGACAGCATTTATAATAGAGACGATTTACATAGAGCCATGTCTAAGTCTAGTTTTGGCATCCCTGCCAAACGTCTTAGGTTATGCAGAATAAAGATGAAGAACACTAGCTGCACCTTTCAAGTCAAAAAGACGAAAATAATCGCACGAAACTACCGGACAGATTTCAATAAAACTTTCTTTAAAATCTTTCTAAAGACAGCGAGATGGATTTTGGTTTTGTTGTTCATTGCAACGCAACGTCCCGTAGGACCGTTTGTGACCAAAATGTATTCTGTTTCCTCGCGTCACTAGTCCAGCAGAAACCATTAAACGAGGTTGTAAGCCCCATTTGTTGCCAAAGGCCTTTTTGCAAGAGAAAAGTGCAACTGTGGCTTTTTTACTCTTTCTTGAATATTGGATTTCCAATTTAACTTCATATCTAAAATAAGACCTAGATATTTTGCTTCTTTAGAAACAAAGGAAAAAAAAATTCGTTACAGCACTTGATAGCGGAATATTGTAGAACAAGCTTTTGTAAAACAGGACAAAAAAATCGAACCGACAGCAGCTATCCGGAGTGCAATGGGGTGCATTTTTGGGGGTTGAAAATGGTTTTTCCCGATTTCTGACTTAACTGTGCATCCTATCGAAAAAAGTTCATTGCAAAAGTTGTAGAAAATAAAAAGATCTACCACTTCAAAACCTCAACCTCAACCTAACCTCAAAATTGTTTGAAAAAATGGAGGAAACCCGGTTTTTACGGTTTTTAATTCTTTTGTTTGACAGAAAAATGTCTATACCTAAAGCTGAAACCTAGACAAAAGATACTTTTTAGTGTTGCAAAAAGGCAGTAATTTTTTTCAGACGGAAATATTTAGAAGTTGTCGTTAAATAAAAAGCGACATTTTTAACTGCGATTCCTCTTAAAACCGCATCTCCTACGGAGTTATGTTTTGGCTCACTTACTCGTTCTTATGTTTACTTTCGGTAAATTGTAAAGAAAAGGTATACTGCAATGGAAAAAATGACTGGAGAATTGAAAAACTCTAAAAAATCGTTTTTTTTTCGTATCAATTTCAATATTTCATTTATTTAATTCACAAAAAAAAAGTATAGTGTGCCAATTTGAAAAAAAGTATAAATCATTAAAGTCCTCTTCATGAATTCTCTAATCCCTCGGTTCTTAAACTGTGTTCCGCGGAACCCTGGGGTTCCGTGGAACTGTTTTCAGGGTTCCGTGACTTTCTTGAATTAAAAATAGGTAGTAAAACACAAAAATAATTTTTGTAAGTATGCAATTAGAAACATTTTTGCTCCAAAAATTGTTGACGATTATATCTTCATTTTATTGAAATTCCGTTTTATCCCTGTGGGAACGGAACCTTAAAAAAGCAAACAAAAATGGTACAGCAACATTCACTTTCCAAAGAAATTTACGAGCAACAATCCATGATTTATGCACGCTTTTGAGTATACATAGTTCGCGCTTAGCTTTTATGAGGTAGGTCTTACATTTTATCTTACAAAGAATGAACTTGACACAAAAATTCATGCGAGTGGGTTTAGTTCAAGCACAGTTTTTGTAAAGTTTCTGCATAATATCTGACAAAGAATGAAAATATAGTCCGAATGAAACCCAGCCTACGCGAGCTACGACACTAACGGCCAAATTATTCACTCCGGATGTAAATCAGGTTTAAGTTGATTTGACACCCGATCATTAATCTGCATTTTTTAAACCCGACAATTTTAACCTATATTCATAATATTCACTCAAAAACTGGATTAAACTGGGATTGATTTGATTTGTTGAGACATCAGCATTTGGTGAATTTCACTTGTTTTTGTGTCCAATGTGAAATGAGTGGACTCGTGTACAAAAATATTAATACATTTGTTTTTTAATATTTTTTTTAACACGGGTTAAAGTACTTAAACTGGTCTACGAAGTGCAGTTAAAATTCAATCGGATTAAATGCTGACAAGGTTTAAAAACAGGTTTATTATCGGGTTTAAATGCTAAATATTATAGACTTGGGCTTAATTTATGGGTTAAACTCACTTAAATCCGGGTGTAAACTTCAATCCGTATTAACGCGTGTTGGGGCACGTAACAAATGTATATGTAAAACTTAGTAGTATAAAGTTATCAATTGTAGCATCCCTATGAAATAAAATTATAGTATCATCTCTAATGTTCCATACCACTTGTAGCATCATAGATTATATTTGAATTTAGCGCCATATCGCCAAGGATCGCCATCTTTTTATAGTAATTTAAAATTTAAAATGTAGCCATCAAAGGCATTGTAGAATGAAAATGAAATACAAAGTGACAGTCGAAAAATTGTACTTGAGACGATCGTTTCATTTTCGCCATCTTCGGTTTTCGCTCGCTTTTTTCGCTCGATAATATATCACTTTTAAGAACTGGGAATATCCCTGAATTTCAACCAAAAGGTGAAAAAGCAAATTTTCCCAGCTCGCGATTGGAAAAATCTCCAATCGAACAACGCGAATGAATAATAACGCCGTAAGCATTCCGGAAAACGAGTCTCTTATATATAGATCTGTTTTCCATTCTACATATAAGAAACCTCTAAAATCCAAAAAAAAATTGTTCTTATATCCGAGTTGTTCTTATATGCGAACACGTTTGCGAACAATGTTTCACGGTGTTTCCACATGCGTTTCTTATAAGCGATGTGTTCTTATATGAGTGTTTCTTATATCCGTCGTGGACTGTACTGCAATTTTAGAAATTGCTGGTATGTAGGAAGAAGACGAACTATATTATCCCAAGATGATGCCGCCGAGAACGATGAAGATGTGGCACGTCATGAATATGCAAATAATAACAAATCTATTATTTGTTCCGTATTTTGGTTTATTAATTTTACATTTTTCCACTAGCTCTAACTTTTTCGGCCAAAGACTTTCCATAATCATAATATGTAGGTTGGTAAATCTCTCGAACTCTGAGAAAAAAATCTAGATTCGCAAAAGTGCTCTCGAATCTGAAAAGATAGCTTTTTTTGTACCAAACGAACGCAAAAAGTGATCTGGGGCCAGAAAAAGTTTTTTTTTTTGTAATCGAAATCGGCATAAGAGTTGGGGTTCCGAAATATATTTGGGCCCTCTTTAGGGTTCCGCAGCTTAATAAGTTTAAGAACCGCTGCTCTAATCCTTCTCTCTTTGCAGAGTGTTGGAAATTGTCTTCGTCCGATGCAACTGAACTGAACGAGAACGATTCTTCAGTGTTTTCGACAGTTTCATTTAGTACTGTTTAAGTTAAAGTACATGTATGAGTGTATCTCTTTCCATTTCTTCCAGGACGGCTCGTTACGCAAAAACATGCCAAAATTTATAAGCTTACAAAATATGAGGCCTAAATGTCTTTACAGATTCAGTTTATTTTCAGTGGTGCGGAGAGCAATCGATGGTAGTACTCTCTCAGGATACACCGCCAGTAGTACACCATGGCTACCAGGTCCTTTAATATTTATGGCAGCCCCAACCAACTTAAATCTTCATTGCCATTCCTTAGGCTTAGGCATTTTTTTTTACAAAAAAGGGGATTCCAAATCCTGGAGCACTCAGACGAATCTCGGTCCATTGTACTACCAAGCAGAAACCCCTTTTTTGGTGTAGTGGTGGAGAAACTCTGATATTATTCGTTTCTCTCTTATGATCGGTGGGGGAGCATTGCTGTCACCCGCCTCGGCTTAGGCCTTACAACAGCCTTGCTTGCCACATCCACCAATTCTTAATACATGTTTTAAAATACCATATTTATAAAATTAAACAAACAAACATGGGAAAGCAGAAATGTCTTCCCAAGTGGATTATATACGGAGATATGACTGTCAGAATTCAAACTTTTCAAACATCACTTAAAAGGAGTCTGATGATAAAGTAGTGGTGTATTTCGAAATAGCTATCATTCCTACCGAAGTTACTGTCTCTACGAGTTGTTGGTAAAGTTATTATATCAAAAACAATAATTCATAGACTGAAATTCGACAAAATTTCCCAACAGAAATTTTCAGGGTCAATCTCAAACAAGCGAGAATCGTTGCAACTCCTCGCTCCCTCGCACTCAGTAAAAAACATTTATTGTCGGATAAAGAATAAACAAAAAAGGTAATGCACAAGTTTAAACAAACAAAAATTAATTATAGGAGGTGAATTATAAAATTATGGTATAAATTAATACTGCGATTTGATACCCGAATGTATGTAACGATAGGTAATAATAATTCAAATAAACAAAAATTATCCTGGATATTATTTTATTTTTAAATGGAATAATAAAAAAAAATTTGATCCGCACCAAAATTAAATGTTTATAGAAAGTTAAAAATCACTTACCAAATATATAATATTATTTATAATCATCCACGGAGATCCATGGGGGTAAAGGGGATGATGTGCAGAACAACCGCGCGCTGCCCATGGTGAATTTTGAATTTTCTTTGACCTGATCACTAAATTTTAAGTAAAATTAATTTTAATTTAATTTAAAATTTAACTTTGGTAATTTAAAAATACTAATTTATACCAAATTCAATTTTAATAATCACTGATGTCTCTGTTTTGGTCTTGACCTCATGTGCTCATATGCAATTTGCCTTGGCCTTGGGTAAAGTTTTGTTGATACAATCGAGAAACAGATGGTCCGATAAACCCTTATTATATTTGAATTGTTTTGAATTGCCAAACTTTTGTAGTTCTGAATTTTAGTTCTTATTTTCTTTTCTTTTTGCTGCCTTTACTAGTATAGCTGTCAATGATTTATATTTCCTCTAGTGGGAAGTTTCGAATAGATATATTTTCACCATTTTCTCAGATAGATTTATTTTTTTCTTATGTTGAGGCCTTTTGAATTTATCTATTTTTATTTGCAAAAAAACTATCTATAGCAAAATTCTCCGCAATAAACTTTTTTTTTACTATTTTATTTCAAAGAAACAATTTTTGTTGCTTAAAACTCTCAGCAGGAATAAACATTTTCGACATTTGACAAATTGTTTTTTTTTTTTTTTCTATAAATTTATTTTGCTAACTATGTAATTTGTATACAGTATAATTTGGAAAAGTTGTGAAATGTATTAGAATGATTTGTATGCCTAAAATTATCATTGAACTTATGCTTGCAGAGCTCTGATCGTAATGATAAACTAAAATACCTGCAGCTGTTTATTGGTTACCTATACGATCAATACGTCCCCATAAAAACCGTGGGAATTCGCAATAAAACTTGCCCTTGGTTTACTTCTAATGTTATCTGCGCTCTTAAAAATAGAAAAAAGTTCTACAGCAAATGGAAACGAAATCGTTCCTCAGCCAACTGGGAGGCTTATAAAATAGCGCGTAACAACGCTCCGCTCTCCGTCCGTGATTCGAAACGCAATTTTTTTATCGGCTAAACTTAATACTTCGTTGCCTTCAAAAGTACTTTGGCGGAACCTTCGTCAGATTGGTGTTAGCAGTAGAAGTAATAACGATTGTGATTTGGACCCCGACGAGCTAAATAATTATTTCCTGGATAGCGATTCGCCACCAAATAGTTTTTTCTTTGATAGCAGCCTTGATTCTGTCATCAATGTAGTGAGGCCATCCGACTTTGAAGGAGTGACCAGAGAGTGAAATATTTTCATAACTATACTTTGTTAAAATCAAATGCAATTGGTGAAGACGATGTGCCACTTTGATTTATTCGCCGTCCTCTGACACATATATAATACATTTTTGCATCACAACCTCAACTTTTCCTCAGGCCTGGAAAGAGTGATCCGTATGGCCAAAAAAAGCCAATGCGTCTTCTTTCAGTGACTTCCGAGTTCCGACCCATAGACATTCTACCGTGCTTGTCAAAGGTCTTTGAGAAGGTTCTTGCTAAACAAGTTATTGATCACCTCTCCGACAATTCTATTTTGTACCCTCTCCAATCAGGTTTTCAAGCTGGTCACAGCTGCTCGACTCACGACTGCACTGCTCAACATGCTTGATGACATTCAAGCCTTTGACAAGGTTAATCATGACATCCTCTGTTGGAAATAAAAAAAATATTTTGGGTTTAGCATCAGGGCTGTTGATTTGCTGCGTGATTTCCTTTCTAATCGAATTCAAAGAGTCATTATTGGTGGAAGCTGCTTGGTATCCAAGCCGCTCAAATACGGAGTGCCTCAGGAATGTATCTTAGGATCTATTTTGTTCAGCATCTTTATAAATGATTTACCCTCAATATGCAAATATTGCTGCATCTATTTTTACGCTGATCCGCCTATCCCAACCTTTGAAAAAAATATCAGAACTTGTGATGCTGCTAAATGAGGATTTATCTGCAATTAATGAATGGACTGCAAAAAACGGACTACTTCTTAACCCAAATAAATGTTTGGCAATTCCCATCACAAACAAATTTTTTGAACTCGATGTGGTTCCAGACATTTGGCTTTCAAATTGCAAAGTAAAAATAGCTGAATATGTCACCTGTCTTGGTTTCGTTATCCCTCACAATCTATTGTGTTATAACCACATTTACATTGTAATTGGGCCTATCTACGTTTGTCTTCGAAAACTATGGCTAACTGCGTGCTTCACACCCCCTGAAACTAGGCAAAAACTTGTTCGCATACTCTGAAGTTGTTTACCCTAACCCTGACTCGCTATCAATGCATAAACTCCAAGTAGCTTTTAATGATGCTATACGCTACATTCATGGTCTTCTAATATTCATGATAGAATCTCCGCTTACGCCAATAACTTCCTTAGATGTACCCTTATCTCTTACATAAATGCTAGGAACTGCATATTTTTGCATAGGGTTCTCTCCACCAAGTCCCTTCCGTACATTTATCAAGAACTAGGTAGAACTTTCTGGATATAAAAGAACCATGAACATTAACATCCCTTCCTACAAATATCTTAACTCTTCCAGACTGTTTTATATTCACGGAATAAGGCTATGGAATTCTTTGCCTTTGCATATTAAATGTATAAATAGATCCGCTAAATTTAAATCGGAAGTTATACATTTTTTCTCAACACAGCAATAAGTTCTTTCTTTCTGTCTTTTTTCTTTTTCTTTTCTCTTCCTCCTTATTTGTAGTTTTTCCTGTAACCCTCTTTGTACTATAAAAGACCAAGTCTTATTTAATAAAAAATTGAATTGTTGCAAAGTTGCATATTGTGCGAAAGGACTTATCAAATTTATAGAGATCATTCAACTATGTTAAACAATTTATTTCTTCTTGAAATTTAAATTAAAAAAATTATGTCTTCACTTATATCCTTTTATTTACAGTGCTTTTGGACAATGGTATTTTTTGCAGGCGAAGTTTATCATCTCTACATAGCACGTTATCTCGGTGGCCTAACCGGGGGTGGCGTTTATGTTGTCATTCCACTTTTTGTCTCGGAAATCGCCGATAGTCAGTAAGTTCAACTCATACAAACATCAAATGCTATGATTTCTCATTGAAACAGCTTTTCAGGATTCGTGGAACACTTGGCTCACTGTTTTGTTTCTCAATCAATATTGGCATCCTTTCGGGTTTTATAATTTCCTCGCATGTTCCGTACTTGGTCATTCCGTGTATGGTTGTGGTTCTACCCATTCTCTATCTATTGCTATTGACACAATTTCCGGAAACACCACAGCAATTGCTGCGTAAAGAATGCACAGATGAAGCAGAGGATTCGTTGAAATTTTACAAAAACTACAAGAACACCAACAAAGAAGATTTCCAGAGATTTTCATCGGAATTTAGTGAGCTAAAGATGTCCATCGGTTCAATAAAGGACAACCAACGTCTCTCTGTGTCGGACTTCTGTAAGTCAATTTCAAAGATGTGAAAATTTCAAAGAATAAAAAAAGAGTTTTCGTTTGCCATTGCAGGTAACAAAAGGTCTCTAAAGGCCATCGCTATCGGCGTTATTGTGGCTTTTGTTAATGTTGCATCGGGAACGTTTTGCATTATAAGCTACTCGTCGATAATCTTTGCGGAGACCAAGTCCACAATTGATCCGAATACGAATACAATCATAATTGGTGCTGTGCAAATACTTGGGTCGTATTGTGCCACTATCCTGGTGGACAAGTATGGCAGGAAGATTTTAATGTTGGCGTCCACGTGCGGCATGTGCCTGGGATTGACCGTGATCGGAGTGTATTCTTACTTGGTGCCACACATCGACTTGAGTAGTGTGACATGGCTGCCGGTTGTGGTAATGTCGTTCGTTATATTTTCAGCAAATATTGGAGTTATTGCGGTGACATTTGTGATTCTGGTTGAGGTTCTTCCACCAAAGGTATAAGAACTAATTGAATGTATTTACACCTGTTTTGAGTGATGTCATTTTAATTTTAGATTCGCTCACTGGGATCAACATTCTGTCTGTCACTTTTGAGCTTAATGTCATTTGTGTTTTTGAAAGTATTTCCTGTTCTAATGGTTGCCATTGAATTGTCGGGCGTAATGTGGATGTGTGCCGCGGTGGCTGGATTTGGATTTGTCTTTGTTCTTTTATGCTTTCGAGAAACTAAGGGGAAGTCACTGGATGATGATAAGGCCTTTGATTGAATGGATTGTAGGAAATAAATGAGATTCGCTGGGATGTTCAAATTAAACTGATTTGGATAAATTAGTTTGGTTTTAATTTCATTTTAGGGCTTATTAGGAAGCGGAATTTTTGTATATGGAACTCGGAAATTGCAAACCTAAACAAAATAACATGAAAGTCCTCATAAAGTGGTTTACAAACTAGAGACACGCTAGAGTTATATTTTATGCTCAATTGCTAAAATTTGAAGTACATATGTATGTAGCTATACGGTTTTATATTCAAGTTTGAAAAGTTGACGTCAGTGTTCCCAGGTTGAGGGGAAAATCGCCATTTTTGCCGATTTTTTAAGACGAAAGTTAAAAAAACGGTGAACAAATTTAAAAAAAATCATAAAATGCTATTAAAAACAGTTTGTAAAAAAGTCTTCTAGAATTTGGTTTCTGAATGCGTTCATTCTTTTGACATTTAATAAAACTATATTGGCCATATTGGTGGGCGCAGTAGCGCAGTGGTTAGTGTGCTGGACTACTGTGCGAGGGATCCCAGGTTCGATCCCCGGAAAAACACAAATTACATCTTAAAAGTTTTTTCTACTGCGCCACCTCTCGCGAGCGTCTGACAAACATCCGAGAGTATGACTGTCATGAAAAAGCTTCTCAATTCAGCCGTTCGGACTCGGCATAAAATTGTAGGTCCCTTCCATTCGTCCCAAAAATTGAAACTCACACAAAACGAATGGTTGCGAGAAGCTAGGCCTTGGGTGTCACCCGCCTGTTGCGCCACCTATTTATTTTTTTTTTTATATTGGCCATACACTCCTTACCATGAACGTCGTGTACAGAGAGACAGGTAGATTTTAAGTGAATAGAAAGGAGAAATTTAGATGGTACAGAAAATGGACCAACAATCCACTTTCAGAAATAATTTTCGCATGGGCGTGATCATGAACTTTATTTTCCGAAACCATAGCGGTTTTGATACAAATCTTCAGTTGGTATTTGCGTTGGTAGAGTGAGGACGTAAAAAGGGGGCGTCCCCTTCAACTTTGCCATCAAATTTTTGTATTTCCGATTTCATTATTCCTGTACCTGCCCAACTTCATTTCATTGCAATGAAGTATTGATTTTATGTGAAGCCAAGTCGTTCATGTGAATGATATCATGCCCGTGTAGTACGTCACACACACACATCCCTTTCCATGAATGTCGTTTCGGGCGAGACAGGTCGAATTTAGGTGAGTAGAAAAGAGAAGGAATTTTCAGCTTCTTTTCTCAACTCACCTAAAAATCGACCCGTCTCGTCCGACAGGACTTTCATGAGCACGGAATGTGTGGTCCAGCAGATGATGTGTCCTTGCACTATGTCTAAATTCAAAATATTACACGAATTTCTAGACAACGGCAGCACAACTTAATGTGTACCTAAGTGAAATTAATTCTCACTTTATTTTGGATTTTGAAATGAAGGAAGAACCAGCTAGCTAGCTATCTTCCTAATTGCTTCCTGAATGCTGTCAATGCTTGACGCTTTAAACAATATTTATATTGATATATGTCAAGTTTGAAGCGTAGATACCTTTAAACAGAAGATCCTGCAAAATACCAATACCTTTAAGCAGCAGATAAAGCGCCAGCTCATTCAAAGTGTTAACAGACTGTGTGTTGTTGTTTTTTTCGGATAGAGAACTATCCCTGTTTACAGTCAAGTATGCCTAAAAGTTGATTAAATACCGGTTTGCTTATTTTTGGTTAACTCTAATCAACGGTTATTCCAGCCGGTACCCGCATAGAATCTATTTGTTCAATCAAATTTTATCCAGAGAATCCATTTTTTGGTTAGTTAACCTAAGAAATTGATAACCAGCCGATTTTGGCCTGTTAACGGCATATAACCAATGATTATTCTGTAATAATATTTGTTCAAACTTTTGACATTTATAGCTGTCAAAAACACAAGAACTTTTTTTCAAAAACTGTATATAAAACAAAAATTCATTTAATAAACGCAAAATAGATTGCTTTGCTTCGTATCCGCTTTGTCGATGCATTTTCAACTGACAGATGAATACAATGCACGTTTAAGTTTAAAAAAAAATACATACATTTAATAAAATCCCGAAAATAAACGTACGCAAAAAATATTTAACCATGCATAAACTAATTCCAACAAATGAATTGACATGTAGGTAGGTAAACTGGAAAAGTTTCAGTTTCTTTGGTTTGGTGATTAAAATGAAAAATAAATGAAATAATGCTTTTTGGTTACCACAGTTATTTTAATCATTAGTTAAACTAAAACTATGATAACCTAACCGCAAATTTATCTCAGCTCTGAACAAACTGCCCCTAAATCTAGTGCAATTCAATTAAAGATGATTAGGAAATACCGAGGCACTGATGATCACCGCTGGGTATCATTTAGTCAAACTTCACTGGAACGTAGCTTTAATAAGAATGATGTCGAAAAATAACATACCGACATATCCATAAGATAAGAGGTGGCACCCTACTATACCCGAACTACTTGACCGACATACGCCATTTTCAATACCAACCTGACGACAGTAATAAGAAGTCCTTTCACAAAATTTCATTCGAATAGGTCGATTCAGACGGACATGGCTAAATCGATTCAGAATTTCATGCAAAATTTGATGTTTGCGTTATTTAGATAATAGTACAGTGATGCCGGCCGGAAAAAAAATAACAATGTGACAGCTGAGCAATATTTTGTCAACTACAATCGGCAATTTTCGAACAAAATATGGCCGTCATAGTGATTTAAAATCATCAACTGTGAAGAAAATACAAAATTCAGGGAGGCTGGACCAATTAATGATCTTATGTCGATTTTCTTTGGGCAAAAAAAAACACTTTTTTTAAGATTCAGATCACTTTTGCGAATCTCGGTTCGAGAGAGAGATTCGCACATACTTTCACCAATACCAAAACAAGTGACTCTTGTCAAACTTTGAGGTTAGTTATTGTTAGGGGAGACTGGGGCACATTTGAACGTGAGACACATTTGCACATTGCTAATAAAACAACATTTTAAAACTATTTCAAAGTACATACTTATATATATATATATATGTCGCCTGGAAGTAGCCGCATGAGGAGGTTTTATGCTTAAATTGCATATTTTAATTGTTCTATTTGTAAGAGTGTACACATTTTATAGTGAGCTTTTCTTTTTGTGTAAAATATATTTTTAAGGCACAACTGCATTTGAAAACGTATAAAGGTACGTTTTTTGACAAATATGAAAAATATAAATATTTGCGCACATTCTTCTGTAGCTTGACTTATTGGGGTAGGTTTGAACAAAATAGTTGGGGCACATTTGAACAAGGGGTAAGTGGCATTGAACTAAAAGCTAAGGTACCACCACCAATTAACGCTCCGGGAACATCGAGGACAGCTGCGGTGATAATTTTTGTCTTAATTTTTTAAAAATTTATGTTCGGTTAATAAAATAAAACTCATTTTTGTTTTAGAAAGTTTCTTCAGTCTGTAAAATACCTATTTCAGTAATTTCAAAATTTCAGTTTGCTTTTGCTAAGTCGTTTTTGTTTTCTTTATTAAAAAAATAAAGTTAATTTATTTTATTAAAAAAATACAAAGCATGTACTAACTTATTAGCTGCTAATAGCAATTACAATTACTGCCGTTCAAAAGTGCCCCCCGTATGGGGAAGGGGGGTTCCTTTGAACATAAGGACCTACTTCGTTTTTAAATAGAAATAAATTATACGCCCTTACTAAATTTACGTAGTTATTTGTCCAAATCAAAGTTTATTTGCATTTCTTAAAGTGAGTTTAATAATTTAAACAAATAGGATTTTATGAGACCTCAAAGCAAAAAGGGTTCAAATGTGCCCCAGGCTCCCCTACCTATTGTGGAATAAATTTGAAAATATGAAAATGGATATTAATGTAGACGAATGGATCGTCGTATGGTGTTGTTTTCATGGGGAAGGACGAAGTTCTAGTTCAAAACAAAACAAGTAAGTAGTTATTGTACAAGTACAAGTAAAAAACTAACAATTAACAATTCAATTTTATAAACACAAATTGGAATTTGAAAACAGCTGACTGTCAAATCACACACCAACACAAATGCAAAAAAAATTGATCTCATTTCATGTTCGATTGGGGCAGGAAAAATCTGAGATTGAGAGCAAAACGGTAAAAGCCCAAAGAAAATCGACATTAAACACTCTGGGTCTGGGTGTCCTGTCACAAGTCGTTTAACAGAAAACATGGAAGCAGTTCGCGAACGTATTGCTGACAGTCCAAGAACATCAATTCGGTACCGTAGTCAATAATTGGGCTCTCTACAGCGAATTCTCACCAAAGACTTGAAACTTCATGCTTGCAGAACTCAATTGACTCAAGAACTGAAGACTACTGAACTGACCAATGCAGCGTGAAGAGAGTTCGTTGAATGGATTTTGGAAGAGCAACAATTGGATGCTGACTTTTCGAATAAAATCATCTTCAGTAATGAAGCTCATTTTCATCCTGATGGCTTCGTTAATCGTCAAAATTGTCGCATTTACGGTTCAGAAAACCCAAGAGTAATTGTTGAGAAACAAATTCATCCACAACCCGTGACTGTTTGGTGCGGACTTTTGGCTGGGAGCATTATCCATTCATACTTCTTTGAAAATGCGGCCGGTTAGGCAGTAACAATTAATGATGTTCGTTATCGTGATATGTTAGTGCCTAAATAACAAGATATGGATGTGACCAACATGTGATTTCAACAAGACGGTACCACATACGACATACCATACAGACAGAGAAATAATTCAATTACTGCATGATTCATTTTCGGCCGTTTTTGCGATCAGAATTGACCATCCAGATCTTCCGATTTAACGTAATTGGACTTTTTCCTTTGGGGTTTTTTGAAGTCAAAGATCTAGGCAAACAAGCCCACGACCACCCACCAAAACGCCTTGAAAGAGGAAATTTGGAGGTAGGTATATTAATGAAATTCAGTCACATTTATGCGAAACGGTCATAGAAAATTTCAATTAAAGAGTACGTGTCCGCCATTTATCCGATGTGCTACTACATACATAACCCCAATCTGTATACAGTAAACTCTATGAAAATTTGCATCAATTATGACACACCCTTATTTCTCTTTTTATTTATGTGACGATGATACTTTTGTTTTTATTCATATTCTTGAAAAAATTACCAAGGTGTCCTGGGAATGTTACCAAAAAAAAAAAAAAATGGAAATTTTCAGCATTTCCAAGCCAATCACATTCAGCTAATGGCATGGTTGCCAAATATTTTGTATTTCAATTCCATTTATAGATAGCTGCATACCTGGCTACCATATTTCGTTGTCACGGAAATCTGGTTACCATATTTTAAACTCATGCCTCTTAAGGTGCTAAGCAGTGAAAACAAAAAAAGTAAACAAATGTTTACGACTAAATATACGAATGTCAATCAATTGGAACCCTCACGACGAAGTCTGAAACATAAGAGCGGATCTGAGTATTCATTAATTGGAAAACAGCCTCTCACTCTAGCATCACCGAAACTACTCTTGTACTTACTTCTATCTATCAAATGATAATAAAGATTAGAATTTAATCAAAATTCGTTTCAACAAACTACACTTTAAACATAACTATAGGTATATACCTACTACCCAACTATGGTTGAATGTTTATTCTGCTCCGCTATCTTGTGCTTACCAAAAATTTCTTCTGTATAAAATTTACCATCAGATTGTGAAATTATAAACCTACATAATACCTACATCCAAAAAGCGGTTCATTTGCAGGCAGTCAATATAGTGCGATAGTGTGATAAGTCAAGATGAAATTGATTGAACTTTTTAATCGTCCTAACAGTGTTTTTTACGAAGCCTATCGGCGACAGCTGGCAGCAGCAATAACAGGTACAGATATGCATTCCATCAAATTAAACTCAAAATTGTAATTTCCATTATTTCAGTTAATATAATAACATTTAGCCATGGAATTGGATTTGGATGGGCAGCACCGATTCTTCTTAAATTAATGTCGAATGATTCTCCTTTGACGTTTGGTATATCTGTTTATGAGGCCTCGTGGTTTGGAGCATTCATCAGTATCGGAGCAATGACTGGAATTGCAAGTTTCGGAATACTGGTTGACATAATAGGTCGCAAGAAGTGCTTATATCTGATGGCTGTGCCGCACATAGTAAGACAAATTGTA
Source organism: Cheilosia soror (assembly GCA_949372485.1). NCBI lineage: Eukaryota > Metazoa > Arthropoda > Insecta > Diptera > Syrphidae > Cheilosia > Cheilosia soror. Next base: position 127,738,974 of record OX443561.1, read on the forward strand.
TAATTTATAAACTCCCCTGAGGTACCTACTTTGAAATTGTGTTGACAGATGGGGGTGTCTTGGGTTGCCATTACGTTAACTGATGTCGTTTTCGGTTGATCGTCAAGAACCGTCTGGAAGTAATCAACTGACAGTTCTTCCCCTGAAAAGAAGAGAAATTTGCTTCTGGGATTTGAATTCAGAATCGCGGAGAGTTCTTCCGGACGGTTCTGGACGACCAAGACCAACCACAAACGACATGAGATTTGTCGATGTTTTGTGTATACCTACATTATACATTATTGTTGTAAATAAGTTTGAAATTCTTTATAATTAACACTTTTTGAATATGCTATGATTTAAAGCACGCGGGGCTTCAGAAGAATGGAGAAAGATTTTCTTTGCAATAGGGATTTTACTTGTAGAAGGGAGTGAACGCTTCGAATACAAATTTCAAGAAAGTTTTAGCGGGAAACAATAAACACATAAACGTCAGTGTTGATAAATTAAGAACATATTGTAAATAGGTATGTTCCTTTACTTTTGTAGTAAAAATCGAAAAGACTGTCAAAATGGCAGTGAATGTGGGAAATATAATATAATAAGAATTTACTTTTGATTTTTGTATACAATCTCAACAAATTTTTCATATTTAACTTTTTGGCCGTGTCGGTCGTCGTTCGGGACACGACTACCTATGTAACGAAATGTCAAAGTTTATATTGCATCAAGTTGGGGTACGTGGCTCGTTCGCTCGTGGCTAGGGCTTTAAGGTTTATACTCCAGTACCTATCATTTTCGAATATTATGCTGCACGTTTAGGACTTCTACCACTTAAGTGGTATTTCTACCACTTTTTGCTCAACCCAAAATTCTACCACCCTTAAATCCAAATCTACCACTTTTTCCAATTTTTTTTTTAGTTGCTCAAGTTAATAAATGTAGCTTCCTTGATTTGCGAGTGGGGAAGCGAGGAGTAACAACGATTCTCGCTTGTTTGGGATGGACCCTGACAATTTCTGTTGGGAAATTTTGTCGAATTTCAGTCTCTGAATTATTATTTGAGAGAATTACATTAACAACAACTCGTAGACACAGTCACTTTGGTAGGAATGATAGCTATTTCGAACTACACTACTAATTCATCATCAGACTCACTTGTTTGAATAGTTTTTTTTTTTTGATTTGCTTTTTTGAAAAGCGTGTGAAGGTGTCGCTGTTAGCAGAAGAAAAGAGCGTTACTTACATTTTTTCAGCGTCTATGGTATGTTTTAAAAATCTAGCACTTTCTACCACTTTTTGGTTTCCTAATATACATACATATACCACCTTTTGCCTATTCTCAAGTCCCAACACTGTTTAGGGCCCAACTTTTATCTTAATAGACAGTTTTTAATGAAAATATGATTTTGTTATACGAACGTCGGTAAACGTCAGTCAGTATCTACAAAATCAACGGTCGAACAGAAACTTCGTTTAACAAAGACTAAATTTCAATTCTGCAATGTTTTCGATTTGTATTTCGCAATTTTCACAAATTAAACTTTGTAAAACCTTATCCGCCGCCATTATGCAATTTCGTTTGTTTTCCTGCAAGTTTTTTAGCTGTAATTTTTGTAATGTAATTTTCTCATTTGACACTGACGTTGTCGCGAGACGCAATCTACTCAGTGATGTCACTGGTCTGTCTGGTCATAAAGGCTGTTGCTATTCGCACGTTGTTCGGGACACGACTACGTAACGAAATGTCAAAGTTTATATTGCGTCAAGTTGGGGTATGTGGCTCGCTACGCTCGCTGCAAGGACTCTAAACTCCAGTATAATCATTTTCGAACATTATGCCGTACGTTTTGGATCCAACTTTTCTATTTAGGTATAAAGAGTTTTTAATTAAAATAGGATTACGTTACGTTGATTATGTCGTCGTGTTCCGAAAATCGGTAAACGTCAGTTCAGTACAAAAACTGTCAAAATGAACGTGCGAATAGCCACTTCGGGTCATAAATGCATCCTCAATGAATTCAAAACCCCACAAAAGCATATACGAAATCTTAAAAAGTCTTGGAAGTTTTGGATATGTATACTTGTTCGTGAAAAGCTGGCGAAGAAAGAAAATGAGACAACTCTTTTTTTCTATTTTCCATTATTGTACACTAGTTAGGAATTTATTTTTATGTTTTTACTTAACAAATGCATTTATTTTTCACAATATTTAATTATTTATTGTCGCTCGTCTTCTTTTTCGTATATTTTTTAGCTTATCTGTCAAATTTGTATGTCTAAAAGGGTTCAAATTATTGCCGCTGGGGTAGGTACACCTTTCATTTCTCAATATAGTCGTAGGATATTTTTTATCTCGTTGACAGCCGTCTTGTCCATCATCGTTGCTTAATGGGTCCAGTCCATAAAATTTGTTGCTTCCGTCCCGTCGAAGGATCCGTCAATACTGATGTATTCGACGGAACGAACAGTCCCATAGAATCCGTCGCCGCACTTGAAATCTTTACAAAAAAATTTGCAATTTATCAAATTCCAAAATATCCACACAATTATTTTGATTGAACGGTCATTTGCAACTGCACATGCACTGCAACTTCAGCATTTGACAGCTTCTCTCATTCTCTCTCAGTATTTCCACCAATAAAAGTGCCTCCTGTCATGCTGTGTCAAAAAGTAGAAAGTAAACTGCAATGCAATGCAACTGTTGCTGCTGTGTAGTCTTAAGGCCTATTCACATGAGAGCGAGCGAACGAATTACTAAAATGCGAACAAACCATTTTTGATGCATTTATGAACAGAAAATTTCACATTTTACTATTCCAAGAGGAGGATAATTAATTGTTCCATCAAAATATACTAAGAAAACAAGTTTAAATATAGTCTTAATAACGAAATTTCGAATTCCAAACTTTTTGCCGCGAACGAATACACCCATTTAAATCGCGTTCCACAAGGTAGCGAATAAAAAATTCGTTCGAACTTAACCTTATTCCAAGAGGAGAATATCTTGGAATAATAAAATGTGGAATTTTCTGTTTATAAATGCATAAGAAGTGGTTTATTCGCATTTCATCAATTCGTTCGATCGCTCCCATGTGAATGGTCCTTTAGTGTTGAGTGTATTTTCTATCAGCCTGTCAGTCGAATACGTTGCAGCAATGGACGCGACGGATTCTATGGGCTGGGGCCTTAACAAGTAGGCACGTTAAGTGTCGCCAGAATTGCCATGACACATCACCAATATTAGCTAGTAATTTATTTAGCGACAAAAATGTGAGTGAAATTAAGAATTAGTAAAAATTCGTAAAATTTAAAAGTAAATGAACTGACATGTTACTAACAGAAAATATTAGCTATTGGTTAGGTTGTATGTAGGGGAAATTTTTCCTCATCTCGGTTATGGTTTCTACATCTAAATCTAAATTTGGAGTTTAGTAAGATTGCAAAAGAATTGGTAGATTTCGTAAAATCTATTTCCTAAAGACACAGACTCTACTCTATGAATATTTAAGACAGTAGCTAAAAATTACGAGAACAAATTTAAGTAAAACGGATTTTCCTCAACCTTATTGTGACAAACTTTCAGATATCCTATCCATATCAATAACTAAAATAATTGATGCATCTTTTCAGTGCTTTTGGGTAATGGTATTTTTTACAGAGAATGTTTATCATCTGTACATAGCACGTATTCTTGGCGGTATGACAGTGGGGGGGATTTATGTCATCGTTCCACTATTTATCTCCGAAATCGCCGATTGCCGGTAACTTGTAAATTATTGTTGAGAAATCTGTTTTGTATCAATAACATTTTTTTTTTAGAATACGTGGGACACTTAACTCGCTGTTTTGGTTTTCAACCAACATCGGCATCTTGCTGGGTTTTATAATAGCAACTCACGTTCCCTACTTGATCATTCCATGTATCATTGTGGTTCTACCAGTTGTCTATCTATTCCTATTTACATTATTTCCCGAAACTCCACATCACCTGCTGCAAAAAGGACGCACTGATGAGGCAGAGAATTCATTGAAATTTTACACAAACTACAAGGACACCGGCATAGAACAATCTCAGAAGTTCGCTTCGGTTTTTAATGAATTAAAAATGTCCCTCGAGTCGTTGAAGAGCAATGAACGTCTCTCCATCCGGGACTTTTGTAAGTAAACGCATTTTTAAATTATCGCAATATAAACTGGTGGAATAGCTTCCGAATTTAAGGCAACAAAACATCTTTAAAGGCCATCGGTATGGGAGTTGCCTTAGTGTTTGTTAATGTCGCTTCAGGCACCCTATGCATTAATGGCTATTCATCGATGATTTTTGCAGAAACCAAGTCCACAATTGATCCGAATACGAACACAATTATAATTGGTGCTGTGCAAATACTTGGATCGTATTGTGCCACTATCCTGGTGGACAAGTATGGAAGGAAAATCTTAATGGTGGTCTCCACTTTTGGCATGTGCTTGGGATTGACTACGATCGGAGTGTACTCTTATTTGGTGCATTATAACGACTTGACGAACGTGTCCTGGCTGCCAGTGGCGATAATATCGTTCGTTATATTTGCCGGAAATATTGGAGTTGTTCCGGTGACATTTGTGATTTTGGTAGAAATTCTACCGCCAAAGGTAGGAAATAACTGAAATTAGTATGTACGGTTGTTGAGTGATGCGTTGTATTGATTTTAGATTCGCTCCTTGGGATCAACATTCTGTTTGTTAGTGATGGGAGTATTCTTTTTTGCGACTTTAAAAACATTCCCGATTTTGATGGTCGCCATTGGATTGTGGGGTGTGATGTGGATATGTGCAGGCGTGGCAGCATTTGGATTTTTTTTCACTCTAATATGCTTTAGAGAAACAAATGGCAAGTCAATGTACAAATAAATGATTATTTAGATTTTGTTTATCTATATTATGTTTCGTGTTTTACTTATGATGTTTGTCTACATCTACATAATACAAAATGTTGACACAGAATATTGGCTATAGGTGAGCGCTTTATTGAAGGAAAGCCGCAATTCACGTTTACTGCCCGAAATAGACGAAGCATGGAACATCAAATATTCAACTTCAGCAATGGATTTTAGGTAAATCCCATTTAGTAGGTTATCGTGTTGTTCAGCTGCTTTGGAGACATGACATGACAGATTGTCAGATCTGCTATTTCACGTCCTTATCCTAGTTTTTCCGCTAATCTTGAAACCATTTTGAATTTCAAAGGAATTTCCGTATTTTGTTGATATCCGTTTCGGCAATATCCGCCCTAATAAGAATCTGTGTTGACAAGATCGACAGATTTGTGTCCCGAATTCCCCAAAACTAAAACTACGGGAGGGACATTTTTTTAAAAGTTATGTAAATTAATTAAAGAATTCAAGTATAAACTCAGGGGCAGTCATTTGGAATGGTCATAGGGAACATGGTTGATTTTTGTATTTCGATATGTGTTGTGTTTCTCTTTTGCATGCCCAGCCCAGGGTTCATATTTTAAAAGAAATTATTAGTTTTTCATAAATCGATCTGTTTGAATCTTTATTGGTTTTTATTGATCACGAGAGCATTTTTTTATATCATTTTCGATTGAGCTCTTCAGATTCTTCTCTCAGATTTTAGATTTTGCCTGTGCTATTGAATTCTATTCACTGGCTAATGTTAAACTTCATTATTCGAAAGGTGCCCTTAAATTTATTTATAAAAAATTGTAAATTAGTAATCGGAAAAGTGCTCTCGATTCCAAAAAAAGATTGATTTTTTTTGTGTCAATCGAACAAAAAAGTGACCTAGAGCAAACAAAAAGTGATCTTTACTAAATAATCAAATGCGTCATTAGTTGTTGACGTACCTACTCGTATAAGGAAGTAACCGACAAGTCTAGTCAAGAATGGCCGCGTTCAGAATGCTTAGACCCTAGATTCGTAGATGACAGTTCCTCATTGAACGACTAACTGATAAAAGAACAAAATGCAATATGGCTGTCAATCTATGAGTGGTATTGAATAATATTTGGTGGCTAAATGCTCATCGATCACTGCAGCTTTACTTACCGGGAAAATAATTCAAAGAATTCGAAAGGAGAATCGACTTTTGGAATTTAACTGTTCAAACAAATTACTTAAGGAATCTTATGATGAATAAGTGGTACAGTTCGAAATAGCTGTAATTCCAATCAAAGTCTTTGTTATTGTTCTTTGGAACAGAACATCACATAGTATAATACATACTTCCTATTTTTACATTATTTGTGTTGAAAATAAAGTAGTCTCTTAAATCTTAACTATTTAACGTTCTTTTTTCATTTACTCTTAACTTCGGTTCTTTTTCTCACACATGCTTAATTATATGTTTTACGCCTATATAAGTAAAAATGAATTCTCACACACCTACATAAAGATAAATAAATTAAGCTATTGCTATCTTATTTTCGCATTATGCATAAACTTATATAAAGCTAATTCTTTCTAAAAATTATTTAAGTACTGTCATAACCCGCGACACAACAGTGTATTCCCGCGAAAAATTTTGAATTGTTAATAAAACGAATTTTGAACTAAAAATAATAAATCTCGGACAGCGTTTTCATTCTTAGACTCGGAATTTATTTTACAATTTGCCTAGATCCTAACGCATTGAACGCATTGTTATTCAAATTCAAAATAATTTGTGGATTAGGTGAATATCCAAAATGATAACTTCATATACATTGCATTCATGACAGGCGAATTCCTGGTAACCTAGTCCAGACAAATGTAGTCAACTTTTGACTGCCGACTACTTTTGAATAGTCTCATTTATCTACTGTGATGAGAGGCTTTCCTTTTACACATTTTGAAACCAAAAATATATTTTAATTTTCAAACTAAAAAAATCAAATTATTTCTCGGAAAATGTGCAGTAGATTGAGCCGTGGGCGCAGTAGATTAATTTTGTTTACGAAAAAAGCAGCAGATCTACTGCAATTGCAGTAAAGTCCGAACCCTGGCCCAGCCCATGCCCATGCACTCAATACAAACACAAATCAATGGTACTGAGAACCTAGGCCTCTGTGAACATAATCATGTGTGAGAGAGATTGAATTAAATTACCACTCAATTGGTTGGAAAATAAAATAATATTTATTGAAAGCAAAAGTGCTTCACACAGTAGTTATTTAATTAATTATGCAAATTAAGTGAATTACAAAAAATTATGAAATTGTATGAAACACATACTGGACAGTCCACTCGTTTTCGGACTGTCACAGATTGATTTAATTAATTGTGCAAATTAAAGAAATTACGAAAATTATGAAATTCTATTAATATAGTCTGCTTCATCTATATCGATTCCTGATTGTCACTGTATGTATGCTCATAATCTACTACTAATTGAATGAGTGGTCCATCGCCCATCTCCGTCAAGCAGCTCAGAGCAGGTAGCATTGCCTACTACCTATACAAGCTATCTGCCAGGCTGCAGAATTGTAGGTACCTAATCTATGAATGTGTTGATTAGTCGAATAAAAAAGACGCTCATGGGTCATGGCATTAAGCATTCACTGCCGCTAGCAATGTTTAATTAGCCTGGAATATCTCTTTGCTCACAGGAAAATAGCTACCTCGTTTAAAGTTTATTAGCATTATGCTCAATTGTTTGTCAATAAATACGCACATTTTTATATACCTACCAGCGATCACCTACGCTGCCGTGGTCTGATGGACAAAAACTAACGAAGTCACTGCAGTAAAAAAGCTAGAACGGATTCAACGTATAGCCGGAAACTGCATGACGGGCTGTCAACGCTCCACACCGACTACCGCACTGAATATCATCTTAGGCTTATTACCTATTCAAGTACACATTCAAATGGAAGCAAGACTAAGCATTCATCGCCTATTCCATTCGAATAATATCGACCCCTATTCCTATCATGGAGATCACCTGTCTTTAATTGACACTATGGAGCCTGAAAGAGCGTTCAGCATGTTTCTAGACGACATGTTACCGGAATATGGCTTTCATAAAAACTTCTCTATGATCATCCCGCCAAGGGAAGAATGGGAAAAATACAAACCCAATCCATCGCGACTTGATCTAGTCTGGTACACAGACAGGACTGGATCTGGCATTTTTGGAGAATCATCTCAAGCGAACTTCTCAGTCAGCCTAGGCAGGTTCTCGTCCATATTCCAGGCTGAAGTCCTTGCCATCAATCACTGCGCTACAATAAATTTATGTTCTAACACAAGTGGTAAAACCATATTTATCTTCTCAGACAGTCAAGCTGCTCTTAAAGCTCTGAATTCATCTGTTATAAAATCGAGGCTGGTCCTAGAAACTTACATGGCCATCTACGAACTAGCAAAGAAAAACTAGTCATCCTTCACTGGATTCCAGCCCAGGCGATTTACTGGAAACGAAACGGCTGACACTCTGGCCAAAGTCGGCACGACAACGCCACTCGTCGGACCTGAACCCTTCTGCTGTGTCAGTAAGGGATGCTTCAGGGAATACTCTAATGAACTCTGCCATGCTGCCCCCCCCCCCCCCCCTACAACCCCCCTGCTTGGCTTTTCTGTTGCATTTTGAAGTAGGTGGCAGTTTGTACTGCAAAAAACCTTCAAAATATCCAATTTCACACTTAGTCCAAATCTGACAGAAATCCCAAGCAGGGGGGTTGCAGGGGGGTAGCAAAATGTTTGGGAAATTTTTCAATCTAGCGCAAAATGAACTGCTAGATTTACAAAAAAGAAGGAACTGTCAAAAAAAAAGTGAAAGTGCCGAAGTCAAATATTTCCAACTTGGTGTAAAATGGGAATTCAAACTTGTATATAATTATATAGACATTGTATTTGTTTATTTAAATTATAGTGTATCAATAAATATGCGACATGATGGCAAAAAATAGATTTTTGAAGATGAAATAATACGAATTCAAATTGGTTTTAATGTCACTTTGCCGCTGCCGCTAGATCTCTAGCGCCAGCCGTCAGCGTTCCTCCATCAGGGATATTATGTGCTAGACGACTAGCGGTCAATCGTCAATGGACCGTGGCCATTGTCATCGTCGTCCACAATAGTGCTCCCAGATTCTGTGAAATTTCCCTATTTTAAGGGAATTTTTGTACTCGAAATGGGCTAAAAGGGAAACTTTCTGTTTTCCAAAACAAATAAAACAGAATTTTTGTTCTCTGAAATTTTACTTTAAATAATTGATTTGATTCATTTGTTCAACTTCAGGAAGACAATTTATTTTAGGTATATACACCTGACTGCTTTCATGAACAAGTCCTTGTGTCAAGTATATCATTAAGCGCCACCTACCCGCTAATAAGTTAGTTTTAAGAAAAAATTGTTAGTATTAAGAGATGAAGACAAGAAATAAATTAGTTCACTTCCCACTTCCAAATTGAATACATGCTTGTATTGACACAAAAAGAAAGAAGACCTGGGGCCAAATAACGTAAAATGAAAACGATCGAACGATATCGTCTCTGTCTATTGGCACAGATATGATAGATATAGAGCCATGTTTACTGTTTAGTGAGAACAAAATCGGTTTTCGTTTCGTATTTTACAGAATCCCACCCCTGTTTTTTGCAATAAGTTATGAAGACCGATTATCCTATCCTCGCCTATTATCCTAGCCTATAAATGCGGCAAGTCGACCTGAATAAGATCTACATATTGTACCATGCATTAGAAAGAGGTTTTAGGCTAGGAAGTTCTTCACTTTTTTTGTAAAGTTTATGATACTGCTGCAGAGGATTTTTTTCAAATCTTTTGCGTCCAGTTGGTCCCTGGAGAAGATCTTCCTTCCAAATTCGCATATAATGTTGTTTCGTTTTCTTCCATATATAGCCTGCTCCCCGATGAGTTGGCTGGATTTATTTAGCTTAAGTAGTATCCTTATGATGCCCTAATAAGGAATCCTATACAAGGTTTCTGATATCATGTCTGCTATGGGCATTGTTAAACCTGGAATATTCTCCCAATATGGGATACATTTTGTATGTTCCCAGCTTTTTATGGTTAAGTTTTTTAGCCAATTTGGGGGTACATCGTACATCTGAAAGATTCCGGTCCCGTGAAAGGGGTGTCGGAACCTATTTTGGCCAATTCGATTGCTTTTCGTTTCCTTCGAAGACTTCATGGGCAGGAACCCACCATTTTCCCGAGGCTAAGGCCAGTTTCAAGACTAGCTAATAAAGTCTAGAATAGATTTTTGTTTCGTTAATTCTTTGTTTTCCTTCCCCAAAATATGTGTGGGGAAAATCTTAGGTAGGTACTTTTTCGAGCTAGGCGAGGGAAAAAAGGGATTTTGTTGGCACTTGCGTGGGAATTCTTATGACAAAACTCTGGCGGAACTGGTTCACAACTCTAAAACAAAAAAAACGACGAGACTGTTTGGTATTGGTGACGAAAACTAAACAAATGTATAGTTAGGCAGTGTATAAGTATTTATTTCTCAGCTTATGCTGCCTCTATACAACTGAGTATAATTTTAATAAATAAGGTTTTTGCGTTTAGAGTTATTATAAAGAGTGTATAAAGTTTATAAAAAAGGCTGTAATATGTATATTTCGACAAGGATTTGTCGTGAAAATGATACATTTTTGTCGATATAATTATAGCTACTTTCATAATAAACATAACAAGTAAAAGAAATTTTTAACATTTGGTGAACTAAATGGAAGAAATATTCCTTTGGCAAATGGCCTAACAAAAAGTGACCATAATCGGCAATCGGAAGACATAGCCTAGCCTTACCCCTGAATTGTCTTGGACCACCTTCGATAGTCTCAAATACATATATGTATTTTAAATATAAAAATAATTGTGATTAAAACAACGTTTGTAAATATAAATTATTTCTACTACTCACTTAACGTGGGGGCAAATCCAATTTATTCAAATATCCTTCCTTATCTTTGCAAGCTCTTTTTTTCTTGCTTTTTCCTTCATCACTGCTTCAAAAAAAAACATCTCAACGCTATTAATTTTTAAATTATTTTATAAATTAATGCACCAAGTCACAAACATAACAAAATCTAAATTCGTTGACTGAAATGCCAGACCATATGTGTGTTATAAGATCGTGGAATGTTATGTCGTTTTCCATTGGGCAAAAAGAAGCATCCGGGAGCGTCCGGGTAATCAAGAAAATCACTTCTGAAACTGTTCCATTGGCGCAAAAAATACTCTCCTGTTGATTCTGAGGAAAGAATTTCTTTCAAGTCAGAATCCACTCAAAGCACTTACACAAGTGCAATTTATGTATTTTATACAGGTCAACTGGCAACAGCCATAATATAAGGTCTGTTCCTTTACTTTTAAATCTTACGAGTTTTTACTAATTCTTACGAATTTTTACTCAATGTCGTTCCCTAACTTGAAAAATTCGTAAAAGAGGCCGGCATCGAGAGAGCAAGATATTACCCCTCCTGCCCTCCATTGCGAATCTTACTAGTTTTTACTCAACAAATTTCTTTGAGTAAGAATTGAAACAACTGTCAGTCGCCTGAAAATTGACAGAGATTTGAAATTTGATTTGAACCGCGTGTAACGACTATTTGTATTTGTCTTTTGATTTCCTGCGATAAGAGAAATAAATTGGTATGAACATGGTATCAGAAGGCGGAAAAATAATGTAGCTCTTTTTTCTTCTCGAATTAATGTAGTTCAGTCAGTAAAAACTCTTCCCCATACTTATATTCATAATCACATGCAATTTATTGAAAAACAAAATGCATCCGTCATTTTTCATAGTTACTAATGGTTTGGTTAGGTACTACAAAAGCGTTCCCTAACCTTTTCGTGTATTTTTCTCTTTGAGAAAAGTAAAGGAACAGACCTATAGTAATTTTTGACGTTTCACCAATACGTGAGTGTAGTCGGCCAGAAGCAGTTTTCTTGTTCCATTGGATTTCGGAATGAGTGAATCCCCGAGTAAAACCAATGGAAAACGACATAAGAGTTCAGAGAGTCGTGTCGTTTCAGTTACACAATACAAAATTCCAAACGCCTCGACACGACAAATATGGCCAGTCGTTTTCAATAGACGACAAAGAGGGTGATTAACTTCAACTGCCAAGAATTATTAAAACTCACAGAGTTTGCGATAAAAAAATGATAGTAACAAAATTCAAATGTACACAGAAATGAACAGAAGAGAAGAGAAAAGCTTTTTGGTTGGAGACTTGATGTATGTACATATTTGTACTTTCGAAAACACTCAAGAACCCATAGTCCTGATGATTAGCACTGAAAAGTCCTGAAATTTTGAAAGGATTCAGTTGCATAAAAAATTTGATGCACCACAGTCCACAGGATTGGAATATTCATTTGCTCTTTGCACAAAAATGTGGACCTAGCTCTTCAATCGGTATCTGAGGACAACGAGATACAACTACCGAAATCTTGCTTCCGGCATATGGCATATCAAATGGATTTGTTTTTGTGCTATATCGTAACCGTAAGTAACCCTTTTTATTCCAAAGTTGTTGATATGAAAATTTATCGCATGAGTAACAGAACATGAACACTGTGATATTTTAATGGGCTTGATTTGCGATATAATTCGTTTGCCTTTATTTGCATTAACAGTAACAAACAAAGTTAACGGACTGTCAGAGGCTACTAGCGGGGGGTTAGACTGTTTCGGTCACCCTCTGTCTGTTTCTGAAGACTAACCGCCAAATGGAGGAGCTGATCACACCAACCAATCTCACCTCGATAGTTAGAGGACCCCGTCAGAGGCAATTGGCAGGGGGCAGACCGTTACGGCTGCCCTACGCCTTGACCCGAAGACCAAGCCGTAACCAGGTAATACAAAATTTCAAAGCTCCGACTGCCTCAGTCACTACCAAAAATCTCTCAACTAGGTAGGAAACCCAAATTCGCAAGTAGCAAAAGAATTCCCAGGGTAACGCCCGTTCTGGCCGCTTCCCCCCCCCCCTTCTGTGGTATCACAATGGACCAAAACTATGGTCTAAGTGTGTCCCCTTTGGGACAGCCACCTTACCTAACCTAACCTAACCTAACCTAACCTAACAAACAGATATCGTTCTAATATCGTGCAAGTACTAGCATGTGTCATTAAGTAAAATAAAGATTAAAAAATTCGAACTTCATACCCATCAGTTCCATTTGGACAGGCTTTTCGATTTTTACTACAAAAGTAAGGGAACAGACCTACTTACTCATTTACTTACTTATCGGGCTCCCGACTCGTGAAGAGTCTCTGCTTGAGACACAGACACAGCAGCCTTCCGACTTCTACGATCCCGGCGGGGGCTTATTCCCAAATGCGCGGCGGATGGCTTTTCAGGGCGGATTGATATTTTTGTATTTCCAAAAGCTGGCAATAAATTCGCCAGCAATCCGTCACCTGAATAGCTATCGCTTTTGAATAGATAGAATCGCTTTTGGAAATATAAAAATACCAATCCGCCATGAAAAGCGATCCGCCGCGCATTTGGGAATAAGCGCTCTGGCATCCGCGATGGCTTGGTTTTCTAGCTGGAATTTCTCGATATTTAGTCGACTAATTAAATTCAGCATTTTGTTTATAATTTTTGTAATTTTATTAAGAAATACTTGTTTTCTTTTATTTATTAACATTTTACATATACATACTTATACATGTTAACATAATTATATTTTTTTTATTAATAATAATAAATTTAAAAACAAAACTAGTATACTACATCACAGAACTTTAAAAAGTATTTTTTTTACATGTGTTTTTTTGTTTTAATAATTTACAATTTCAATCTTGTGTGTGTGTTTTTTTACTACTTTTACATTGCCATTATATTTTTTGTTTAATTTTTTTAAAGTACTATCTTATAAAACATGTGATTTATTTAAATTTAAATATTAAAAAGAAAAAAGAAAACAAAATTAAAAGAAGAAAAATAAAATTCAATACATTTAGGTTTTTGTTTTCCTTTTCAACTATAAACTTAAAGATAAAATAAAATAAAAAATAAAATATTATTTTGGCATAGGCAATAATAATAACAAGACTTTAACTTACACAGAAAATATAAAATTAATCTAAATTTAAAATAAAATATAATTACATTAACAATTTAGACATGATGGCGATAAAATGTATTTATTTTTTTTTAATTATTATTATTGGTGTTGAAAGCCGGCGAATCCCATTTGTTGGAGACCCATCGTTGGCCTTAGAATTTATCACGACTTGGGGCAACGTACATAGCGTAATACTGAGTAGCCCAGAGTACGGAATACAATGAAGAACATTATCAGCACAATTGTGTTCAGCCACAGTGGGCAATTTGAGTTTTGTGCATTTAGGACATCTTCGTATGGAATGAATTCGGTACCGTTGTGTTTGCACACTTCATAACTGCTGGGATTGCCGCATCTAGAGAAGGTAGTTTTTTTTTTTAATTGACTAATGAATCTTAATTTGTGTAGGCAACAATACATACCTTATCGCGGGACCCTCGCTAAACTCGAGCATCTGCATATTTTGATACGCATAGTGTATCATCGAAGTGTAGCGTATCCAGCTGAGTCCTGGCGGTAGTCTTGACGACAGGTAGCCACCAAATAGTTGCGTTGCCAGCGTGTAGAGGGCGCTCAGTGTTATGCTAACATTCATATCCATGCAACAAGCACCTATGAAAAAGCCAACGCTTTGAGCCACTATTGTATTGAGCAGTAGGAATACCAACATCAAGAAGAAAAGCTTGAGACTTTATGTGTAGGTAAATGGTAGGCGGGATAATTAGGTTATTTTGATTATTTTTTGCAAAAAAAAATAGAGTAGAGTGGTTGGAGGAAGAACATAAAAATAAAAAATAAAAAAAAATAAATAAAATAAATACTATGAACCAAGAAAGGAAAACTATTTAAGAGAGAAAATTCTCTTTTTGCATACCTATAACAACCAAGCATCGGATAGCTAATCATTAGATATACCGTCGGCAGGGTGATAATCAAGGGCAGTTCACCGCACATCTTTGCGAGGTAGTAGGCTGACAGCCTATACGCACCGGAGCGTCTCTCTTTGCTTATTACTTCACGTTCAGATGGGACTGCAATTAAAAAATATTATTCGAATTAAAATGATGACATAAATGTAAATAAGGAATGACGTGATTAGCTAGATAGATTTATAAAAATGAAAAAATGAGCATCGCTGTTCCCTCGGTCTGTTCCCGTAAGTTACTAAATGAAGTAAGATTGTCTCAACTTAGCTTAGTCTACGAGTATATGACACTTGAAGTCCATTTCCGTACACGATCTAGATCGAATGCCACCGATTTAAAACGCTCGAAATAAAACCAAGTCTATCCTATGCACGTTGCCTATTAAAATTGACAGAAAAATGGTGAATTCATAAAATAACGAGTATGAAAAGACGGTTCAAATGAGCCCAACAGAAGCCGATGCTAGCTCTCACATCCTCAAAGTTATAGTAATTGGAATCGCTTTCACTATCAGGAAGACTTCTGTTTTGCTTCAAGATATAGAGAAACCTCACTCTTCTAAGCAATACAACCCTTAAACATTGGTGGAATTTCTGCAAAAATTTAAAAGATTTCTAATCATCCAAGTGGTGTGGAGGGCAGATAAATATGCAAAAGTTAGTCGTGAGTTATCGTAACCAGCCACGACCATTCCAAAAAAGTATGGCTTCTTGAAGATTAAGGGGAATGCAAATGCACCCTCAGGTGGCCAGATCAGCCGGATTATCGTCTGACTTGATATGGCGCCAAGTAGCGTATCCATTAACACTATCGATAACTAGACCCGTTTGGTTGGCGATAAATGTCCTCCACGTCTAAGGTGGCTTCTGAATTCAGTCAAGAACTATAAGAGAATCTGTCCAAAGGACTATTGATCAGAAACTATTGGAATTTTGGACGATACATATTTATAAGTTTTGAAAGAAGCTGCTCCAAAGGCGAGGCGCTACTTTGGTCTTGGCACAGGCAATGTGAGTGCTGGTATATCTACACATTGGTATAAACTATGCAGACGTACAAACCGGCGTCATAAAGCCATTTTCAGACGAGTCGTAAAGCCCAGACAAGTGTACAAAAGATACGCAAATTTATAATAGGTGTCAAAAAAAGATCCAGGAAACCAAGAGTTATTGATAGGATGGTAACCACACAACACGGCAATAATTTCTTCTGTTCGCACAGTTTTTCGTCTCTTTAGATGCGTATTATCCACTAGAGTGTACGTGGTGCGAAAACGGTTCATCGTATATTTTGCTCAGATAGACGAATCCGTATAAGTCGTCTGTGGTCTTGGGAGAAAGCGCAGTTTTGACGTCATGGTAACAGCTATCGACTTTGAAAGTGATCTTATAAATCCCTAAGTAGGTATTCTTAGCGCACATTGGTGGAACTATCAACCAAAATAAGTACGTGGTAATCGATGCGAGAGCGAGACTAATATACCTCCACTCTTTTTTTCGATTGTAGTCACTGCAAATTGTCCTTTAGGGATCTCGATGGGCCATGACACATTTGTAATGCCAAGAACGAGTAACCGGAGACCCCATAAAGTATAGCCATGTCAGTCTGTCTGTCTTTCTATCTGTCTGACTTTCTGTCTGTTGAAAACACGATAGCGTCCAAACGAATCGACCTAGCGAATGAAATTTTGTGAGGGGACTTCTTTGCAACGTCGTCAATTTGGCTATATAGGTCGATTAGTTCTATAGTACCTCCCCTCCCATACAAAACCAATATTAGACCCATGTGTTGTGTACATGCCTAACATTTTGTATGACTTGTATGCAGTGGAGGGTATCAAAGCATCGGCCAGGCCGATAATAACACTATTTAACCTAACCTCCTCTACCTTGACTCTTTTTGGATGGTAAAATAAGAAGAAGCTGCTTATTGACAAAGAACTCCTGTACACGGGCATTATTGTATGCACGGACACACTACTCCCCTGCTAGATTTCACAAGACCATTTACCACGTTTTTTCCCCGAATGGACGAATGGTACGAAGATCAACCAACATCCATTGGATCAACCCTCTGATCAACCATACCTATCTACATCTACACGGATGGATCACAAATGGAATATGGCGTTGGCGCGGGTTTCTACTCCGAACGTCTCGGACTATCCAGTTCAATCAGACTTCGTGATTACAACAGCGTATTTCAAGCTGAGGTACTGGCAGTGACAACATGGCAATCCCTCATATAGATTTTACATTTTTCATTGACAGTCAAGCGGCAATAAAAGCGATCTCTGCCTTTGAATTAGAATCAAAGCTTGTAAGTCGCTGTTGCGAAGAGCTACGGCATTTTGGCAGGCAGCGTACAACGTAAGACTATGCTTGGTTCCTGGGCACATAGGTAGGTGCGTAGTGATGAGAAGATGCATGAGCGCACCCCAAACTTTCTTTGTCACTGATGCCCAGCGCTTTGCCACATAAAAAATAGAATCCTTGGTGGCTACTTCTTTGAGGATTTAGAAGAACGGTTGGTTTCCCAATCAGTAGGTTTTTCATAGGTTTCCAGCGTGTGGAGATCACAAACCCCTAGGGCATCACAACGAATCTACATTGATCTAAGTGTGGCACGTACAGGTTTTTCCTGCTTTGACAACCTACTAACCTAAAGTAACCAAAGCCTGCAGACTCTGTGAGTCTGCGTATCGGGTTCTACAAAACTTAAAGAGTGATCCAAAGATAACAAACGTTAGGTAGGACCTAAATGGTACATTATACTGTAGCTCTGCTGCCCATTTTCCAGTTATAAGTTCTCCCCACGCGTAGAACTTTCTTAAAGTAACAAGAGTAACGAAGAGTCTTGTCACTTTAGCCCATCATTTTCTATATTCCTTCCATTTCTTTTATAAATACCTAACGTAGGTGATCGCGTTGATGAGCACTTACCTACCTACTCCCCGATATTTCCGAAATGGATCCCATTTTTTTAACTCATATAAAAAATAAATAAATAAATAGTTGGCGCAACATGAGGCACCCTAGGCCTAGCTTCTGGCTACTCACATGAATTAAGCGCACCAAACAATGCAAACAGCATCCAATACGTTTGCGAGAAGAACATCCATCCCTGCAGATCATGCAGAAACTCTTCAGTTCTCGGTATCTGAAACCAAATAGCACCAGCCATCAGTCCCAAGCCGATAGTTTGCAGCCAGTTAAGTTTCGACAACATTCGCGGCTTGGCTTCTTTGAAATTCCGACTCGACAATACCCGGAACTGGGTATGAAATTTCGTCGGATAATCCAACCAGTTGTGCATCATTTCGTGATACTCGCTCGATACCGAGCTGAAGTTTGACTGTGAATCAGCACCCCACAGATGCTGGCCATCCTCCGGATTCAGTTCGTTGTGATTGTTCTTAATATCTTTGTAGTAATTATTAATGATATCGTTAATGAGAGTATCTTGAGATTTATTTGTGTATTCACTGTTGGCTGTGATGCAATTGCGGTTCAAAAAATTCCCATGAGATTCTCTGGCTGCTGTGAACAGTTTCTCCCTGATGTCCGGATAGGACTTGATTTGTTCCACTGAAAGAGATAAAAAGTGCTTAGCTCGGAGCATTCGGAGAGATATTCAATTAGCATACAAACAAAATCCGCAGGATTGTAGTGTGGCTTAATGGCGACTCCAATGTCCTCAAAGTATGTGTAGATGTTCTTCACTTCACCGAAATATGCCGTGCGTCCATTGTACAGCAGCAGCAATTTATCGAACATGTGGAACATTTGTGATGATGGCTGGTGGACAGTGATGACGACGGTCTTTTGTTCCTGTATGGCATACCGCTTGAGGACTTTCATTAATGAGATGGCCGAATGGCTGTCCAGACCAGATGTAGGTTCCTAAAAGCATATTATATTGTTAGTTATTTGCCGGCACTATCTGCTTCTCTACTTACGTCTAACAGCATCAGCAGCGGGTTGGTAAGCAGCTCACAAGCGATATTCGCACGCTTTTTCTCCCCACCGGATAGGCCACGATTTAGGTAGTCGCCAAATTTGGTTTGTTGGCAATTTGTTAGCTCCAGAGCCTCTAGTATTCTATCGACTAACTTGATTTTCTCCTCGTAGCGCATTTTCTCAGGTAGCCGAAGCAGCGCTGTGTAGACGATAGTTTCACGAAGTGTCAGACCAGCGAAAAACACTTCCTCCTGCAGGACATAGCATATTTTTCGGCGCCATTTCTTTGAGATAGTTTCACGGTTCAGATAGATACTGCCACTGTCGATACGTCGCTGTCCGCTCAGGGTGTCGAGCAGGGTGGTTTTGCCACAGCCTGACGGACCCATTATCGCTAGTACTTCACCAGGACTATAGGGGAAGAGAAAACCATTTTTATAGGCCATTGCAAGACAACCGAGTTGTGTTTACCTTTCTTACCTTACGATTCCACTGACATCGGTTAGAATCTTTTTATCGTTGTGCAGGACATTTATGCTCTGAAATGTTAGCTGGAGAGTGCGGTTCTGTTCGGAGATGAACGGGAAGGTTACCATTGCGTGATCGCCTCTGTAATGAAAAATTAAACGAAGGTCGGTTATTAAGACATAAACAATAGGATTGAAAAGAAATAATATAACCTCACATAATTAAGGTCTGATTTGTTGGTGTCTGCTTGTGGGGGACTAAAAGTAGAGTATTTAGCGCTGCGTAAGGGTAGGTCTAGGTACTTGCTAGGTATATATTTATTTCTATTTTTAGTGTGGGTCTGAGTACTTTACCACTTAAAGGTAGTTCACCTTCAAAGACTAAAATGCAGTGATGAAGTGAAAGGAATCGAGTTTGAGTTGGTGAAAGATTAACCTTATGGATAAGTATTTTTCTTTCAAGTTGTAGTGAATTTCATTGAGTCTTTTAATTGCTACTTATGAATCGTAACTGCGCTATTGACGCTATGTAATATTACTGACACAAATCTTTTGCAAACAGTCAAACACTTCAATGTACTCGTATGTTGAATGGGGGGAAAGCATGAAGTAGCAACGTCTCTCGCTTAAATGTGGGAGTAGCCCCAATTGAAATAGGTACAGTATTGAAAAAAAAATTGTCAGGGGAAGCAATACTTCCGTAAATACAAACCAAACACTATTACTTAGATCCATATACTTATCATTGAAATTTCAGCCCACAGCCCTCAAAACCTCATGGAAACTGGTACCCATCCGATATCCAGTTCTTAGATCTACACTCAGGCGAACTTCCAATTGGAGATGTTTGTCTAAAAGCACAGATGGCGCTGCCCGTGATCGCCCAGTGGTATACCAAAAATATCCAAAAACAACCTGATTGGTCCCTATCAGTGTGGCTTCAGGCCAAGAAAGTCTACCATCGACCAAATATTCACCCTGCGGCAGATCATGGAAAAAACCCACGAAGTCCAAATCGATACCCACCATCTTTTCATCGATTTTAAGGCAGCCTATAACAGCATTTATAGAGACGAGCTATACAGAGCGATGTCTAGTTTTGGCATCCCTGCCAAACTCGTCCGTTTGTGCAGGATGACTGCCACAAGGTGCTCCATCAAGGTCGGTAAAGAACTCACCGAGACCTTCGATGTCAAAAAAGGATTTATAGACAAGGCGATGCGCTGTCATGTGACTTCTTCAACATCGTTCTTGAAAGAATAGTGCAAAACTCAATCGTTAACACCAGAGGCACTATCTTTCAAAAGTCCGTACATCTACTACGGGAGAACGAAACGTGATGTCACTGGCGCGTTCGTGAGCATTGAGACGGAGGCGGAGATGATAGGTCTGGCGGTTAGTGAGGACAAGACAAAGAATATGCTGTCATCAAGAAAGGACACCCAACACCGACATCTCGGCCAGAATGTCACTATAGACAGATATAACTTTGAGGTGGTAAAGGACTTTGCCTACATAGGCTCCGCTATGAACTCAGACAATGACACCAGCGCTGAGATTAAACGAAGAATAACTCTTGCCAATCGCTGTTTCTTTGGGCTAAAAAAGCAACTGAGTAGCAAAGCCCTCTCTCGAACAACTAAAGTGACCCTTCTTAAGACCTTAATCATTCCACTCTATCAAAAGCGGATGAGCTTACTCTTGGTTGCTTCGATAGGAAAATTCTTCGAATAATTTTCGGCCCCGTCTGCATAGACGGTGAATGGAAGAGGAGATACAACAACGAACTGTACGGGCTGTACAGCGACATCGACCTAGCCGGAAGAGTGAAGTTCCAACGACTGCGGTGGCTGCGTCATGTAGAGCGAATGGGCGTGAATGCTCCGGCCCGGAAGATCTTCGAATCCACTCCCGAGGGACGGCGCAGTAGAGGAAGACCGCGACGCAGGTGGCGCACGCAAGTGGAAAGGGACCTTAACCAACTTAGCGTGCGAAACTGGAGACAGCTGGCCAAAGATCGTGCTGGCTGGAGATGCTGGTTGGTTGAGGCCCAGGTCCACCCAGCACTGTAGCACCACCTTAAGTAAGTAAATAAGACCTTTTCAGCCCACCACACCACAGAATGATTCGAAGTCGATGTCGAAAAGTGACTGATGTACGGGTACATGAGGTACATTGGGAACAACCGGACACAGATAATGAATGCGGATACAGTTATACTTCTTGTCGAAAATAAACAACAAAACCCACAATACGGCTCTATATGGGGCACTTTTTAAGGTTCCGTTTCCATAGGGAGAAACCTTATTGCTTTTACTACGATCTCTGCCCACTAAACCAATTTTGTTCCTAGGTCTATCTTAAGAACTAATTGCCATAGAAGGCTTAGTGGCCTTATTATTTAAGACAACTACAACTACAGTTGAGTTGTCTCTTGGTTTTATGTATTGTTATAGACAACCTTGATAGAAAAGTTGTCTGTTAAAACACAACAAGTATGGCGATGTCAATAAGTTGTTAGTTAGTTTGGGTTGTGTCTTGTGTGAAAGTTGGGTTGAATTGAAGACAACTCAACTAAATTGAGTTGTGTTCCATAATAGGGGCATAAATTTGCACACAACTTCCAGTATAACCCCTAGTTAAACGGCAAATACCAATGATAGCGATAAATTGACTAGTTTTGGAGTAGGTACATAATTAGTAATTTGGTGAAAAAAAATTGTCCTTTATACAAAAAACTGTTTAATTTTGTACCTAGGTCTATTATATCAAAGAATAACCGACTTTTCAAGACATCAACTCTGATGACCAAGTACGGAACCTTCGGTACGTCAGTGTACTCGCACTTGGTCGGTTTTTACATTCAAGTTCGGTGGAATTGACGTTTCGTCTTCATTATTTTACTCTAGAAAGTTAAATGATATAATTGTCACATTTTTATTAGAAGTGTGTGACAAATGGCAAATCTATTGGCCGCGTTCCATTGACCGCTAGATGTCTAGCGCTCATGCCAAAATCCATATAAAAAGAAACTGACATTTCATCATTTGCGCTAGAGCTCTAGCACATATTGTGAAATGTCAGTTTTTTTTATATGAAGTTTGGCATGCCGCTAGTCATCTAGCGGTCAATGGAACGCGGGCATTGACTAACTAAATTTGCCATTTGTCAAAGAATTTAGAAATTAAAGCTCAAACTTGCCTTCGCTGTAACAAAAGTATCCTCTGAAGAAGAACTCGATGACAATAACCAGATACCACCAGTGGCTATCTATATTGGTTTATTCGAAAGTGCATGAGAGTGATCACGTAAGTAGGTCCGCTACACTGACTGACAAACAACAAAAACAACTTACAACTTCAGTGGATGTTTTATACCGAATAATGTCATAGAAATATTTTAGGTCACGCATCCGATAGTTTTCACTTCAAAATTTTCTAAAACTTTGGTCTACGTGCTATTTGTCACGACATTAGTCAAACAATCATCATCGTCATCGTCACTTATTTGAGTCCAAAGTGCAGAGTGTATCATTATGTAACATACGTATCACGTAGCCCTTTTAAAAACAAAATTTTCATCGAATGGAAGACTCACAACGGGTGTCGTCGCGGCGTCGTTCGGTGGTCCGTTCCACCGGAGGGCATGTAACTTTTTATCGCCCCCTGTATTTGGCATGCGCCTTTGTGTGTCTGAAAGAACATAAAGTGCATCCGAATGCATACTTTCAAACACGTACCAAATGGGAAAAAACGTGATTGGATCTCTTAGTCGACACATTCAACATACTGACACGTGATGTAAGCAGCTTTTCCTGTTTACTTTTACTTTTACGCTTGTCCGAGTGCCACTTGATTGATGTGGACACCATCACAGAAGTGATATCTTTTTCAGATAAGCTCCTCAAAAATCCCACAAATCAGGTGAAGGTTGTATTTAAATTTGAACAAAACTCCTCCCAAGCAGAGCTATATAAACAGATCTTGACAAATTAATTACAAGTCAACTTGCTAATTTTGTTTTTGGCAGATTTGGCGAACTTTTAAAAGCCATTAAAACGGGCCGTGCATTATAACAGCAGAATGAGATGGAGGACCGAGATTTAATGTCGCCTACCCAAAGACATAACGAACGAAACGACTTTGCTGTCTGCCTTTGCTTTCGTTTAAACAGGAAATTTGGAGCAAAGTTCATGAATTTGATAGTCTGTGTTGCGGAAGGTTGGAAGAAAGCGGCTCTGTTCGAGTTGACAAAGTTGTTGGAGTGTAACAAAGTCGATGCTTCTTTGAATTTTACTTGTGTTTATTTGAGAAGTAAATACAGAGCATTTTACAAACTGATGCGATTCTTGTAGAATGTAGGGGATAGACGGGATGTTGAAAATAATGATAATGTAATGTCAAAAAACATACAGACCGTACAATTATATTGACTCAAGCTCTGTACAGAAATAGAATAAAAAAATAATTAGATGCAAGTGCTCCTCAATTTTTTGAAATAAGTTCCACAGCACGATTCCAGTGAACTTATAGAAGAACCGCTGCGCCGCGTTTGAAATAGTCCGAGTTTCGTTTGTTTACTCGCTGAGGGTCTTGAATTACCTTTATTTTTGGTGTGTTGTTTCTGAAAGAACCACAAGCCGGTTGGTTGGAATTATAGCTATTTCGAACCGTACTGTAGCACTAAATCCTCACCAGGCTTAGTTCCATTAAATCAAACAATTTATGCTCATATCATTGACAACAACTGAGGATGAATATTTCATTCGTCGGCAAGTTTATCCCATCAGGCGATAATACTGTATTCGCATAAACTTCCTCTAAATGTTCGCATTTAGTATTTCCGCGTGGATTTTGGCGCGATGTCATCTATTCCACACGAAACATGCACTCTCGCTTAACTGAATACGTTCAACGTTTTTAAAAAAAGTAAAAAGACAATATCTCTTTAACCAACTTACAAATTTTAACAAAATCAAATTTCTTATAGGGAATAATCAATTGTTAAAGAAACACGAAAATTTCCCCATGCTTGGGGTCTTATATTTAACACCTACACAAAACTTTACTTACTTACTTAAGGTGGCGATACAGTCCGGGGTGGACCTGGGCCTCAACCAACAAGCGTCTTTAAGGTCCCCTTCCACATGCGTTCGCCACCTGAGTCGCGGTCTTCCTCTACTGCGCCGTCCCTCGGGTGTGGATTCAAAGATCTTCCGGGCCGGAGCATTCACGTCTATTCGCTCTACATGACCCAGCCACCGCAGTCGTTGGACCTTCACTCTTCTGGCTAGGTCAATGTCGCTGTACAGCCCGTTCAGTTCGTCGTTGTATCTCCTCCTCCATTAATTTTCCTCTCGACGCAACCAAAAGCTCATCCGCTTTTGATAGAGTCCATGCTTCTGCACCATAATGTAGGACTGGGATGATTAAGGTCTTATAAAGGGTCACTTTAGTTGTTCGAGAGAGGGCTTTGCTACTCAATTGCTTTCTTAGCCCAAAGAAACAGCGATTGGCAAGAGTTATTCTTCGCTTAATCTCAGCGCTGGTGTCATTGTCTGAGTTCATAGCGGAGCCTAGGTAGACAAAGTCCTTTACTACCTCAAAGTTATATCTGTCTATAGTGACATTCTGTCCAAGACGTCGGTGTTGGGTGTCCTTTCTCGATGACAGCATATACTTCGTCTTGCCCTCATTGACCGCCAAACCCATCTTTGCCGCCTCCGTCTCAATGCTCACGAACGCGCCAGTGACATCACGCTGCGTTCTCCCGATTATGTCGATATCGTCGGCGTAGGCGAGTAGATGGACGGACTTTTGAAAGATAGTGCCTCTGGTGTTAGCGTTTGAGTTTTGCACTATTCTTTCAAGAACGATGTTGAAGAAGTCACATGAGAGCGCATCGCCTTGTCTAAATCCCTTTTTGACATCGAAGGTCTCGGTGAGTTCTTTACCGACCTTGATGGAGCAGCGTGCATTCTCCATTGTCATCCTGCACAAACGGACGAGTTTGGCAGGGAAGCCAAAACTAGACATTGCTCTGTATAGCTCGTCGTATATAAATGCTGTCATAGGCGGCCTTAAAATCGATGAAAAGGTGGTGGGTATCGATTTGAAGTTTCTGGGTTTTCTCCAAGATCTGCCGCAGTGTGAATATTTGGTCGATGGTAGACTTTCTTGGCCTGAAGCCACACTGATAGGGACCAATCAGGTTGTTGACGAAAGGCTTCAGGCGTTCACACAACACGGCAGATAAGGTCTTGTAGGCGATGTTAAGAAGACTAATACCTCTGCAGTTAGCGCAGTTCAGAGGGTCTCCTTTCTTGAGGATCGGGCAAACAATGCTGAGGTTCCATTCATCGGGCATACTTTCCTCCGACCATAATTTACAGATGAATTGGTGCATGCGCATGCTCCTAACCAAGTCATCGCCTGCCGCTTTGAATAGCTCGGCGGTTAGGCCATCTGCCCCAGCAGCTTTGTTGGACTTAAGCTTAGATATCGCTATCTTCACTTCGTCCAGGTCGGGTGGACGGAATTGTTGGTCTTCATCGTCCAGGTTAAATGGTTCATTCTGCCTGACAGCGCTCAAACTCGGCAGAACATTTTTATTCCGTTTATTTCCCCTCACTTCAGTCCCCTCGCCTACAAAATTCGGTATTATACCGGCAAAATTAGTCTCATGTGCGGAGGCCCAATAGGTATGAGAAGCTGAATATCTACTACTTATTTATTTAGTTTTTCTAGCAATTGTACCTATTGTATGTAGTATAATGATTTCAATCACTCGTCAAAACGTCATAAGCAAGGCAGTCACCCAAGAAAGAGTCAACTGATAAATCCATAAAATCAACGTTATCCGCGTATACTCTAGATGCATAAACTAACAAAAGATATGGCCTCCCACATCACAAAGCGAATCAACACACCCGAACAACAACTTTCCAAAAAACCACAAGTCAGAGACACTGGCCGAGTTACGATTTGCAAATATTTATACTATTTCAAAGACACAAAAAAAAAATAAGAAAAAACGTCACGGAAATACACTTTAATTTACTAGAAAACAGCGAAAGTGTTTTTTCTCCTTTTCGGCGGCAATGTCCAAGACAAAGACCCGTCTATACTCTCCCAGGTACATGTTAATAAAATCCGTGAAAGTTACTGAAGCACATAAAACATAACAACAAATGACAGTACGTTGTTGTGGTCCGAAAAACAAAATTACAAAAATAAACAGACCTACTGAAGATTTCTTGTATATGTTACCTACAACTTTGCCATAAGGACAACCATCTCAATCCAAAGCTGTATCTAGAACGAATTTATTATAGTAAAACATAAATTATGCAATTAAAGATTCAAGTGTCACTCGCATGCCAAAAACAATTCGATTCAATTAGTTTGTGTCGACTTCAACGCACTCCAAGTTCAACCGCATTCGGTAATAAAGACGTTTAGGTAATTGGAAACAGGCGGTTTGCAGAGAGACCACAAATTGATTTAGAATTTGGTGAGGTCTCTGATACCGACATAGTTTTAGATTTTCGAATAAAACTTGCAATTGGGGCAGTCATGGCGAAGGGTCGTCGTACATACATTATTGGTCCAAATTTTAAATTATAACCATTAATTTGCCTATAAAGCGGATTTTAATTGAAAGCACTTAGAAACCCCAAACAAATTAATCAATCCTTGATGCTTTGACCATTATAGCATTTGAATAACAATAGTTGACCCAATTTCGGTTGCGACTTGTGTGTCAATAGAAGAGAACTCGGATGGCCTCAATTGGAAACTAATTTGGGACATTTAAGTGGAACTTCTTTTATGAGAAAAATATTTGAAGGACAATCGAAGAAAGTCTAATTTTCAATACAGGTATGTATAAAGAATAAAACAAAATATGTAAATACAACAAAGCTAACTCAACTTAGGTCGTTATTAAGTTGCACATAATATTTAGTTAGCAGAAGAACTAAGTTAAGTTAGGTCGTTATACATTTTTTGCCAACTTTTTTTCATTTATGTATTTTAAAATTCATTGGGTCTCACCAATATCATAATCAATTTTTTTTTCTTCAAATTAAGTATTTTGCCGGTCACGGTAGATACAGTAAAACCCCTTTAATTCGGAAAACTCGTTTATTCGGAAAAAAATTCTTTTCCGAATTAAAGAGATTTTTCCGAATAAATGAGAGTTGGTTTTCAGTTTTTTTATGTAAAAATGAAATTAAACTAGAAAAAATTAAATAACGCAATGATTGAACATAGAAAATGGATCTCAAATATGTAGAAGTCGGAACAAATTATCCAAATGTCTATTGGGGGAGTCCCCATTTATTTAGAAGTCGGGAAAAACCATAAAAAAATGATATTGGGGGAATCCCGGTAATCCACATTTATATGTTGCTAAAGAAAACACCAGTAGCATTAACATAGCTACGAAAATTATTTATAATAAATTTTATGTATTATTTCCAATCTTTTGTGTTATTAAAATAATTTTTGGTTTAATGTTCTTGCATTTTTTCATCAATAGGAACGCGTTTGTGTGCATAAAAAAAATCTCTCATTAATTCGGAAAATTCGTTTATTCGGACACACCTTCCCCCCATTCATTCATTCATTCATTTTCAATGGTCCGCTTGTCCATTAAGTGGGTCGCGGGTGTAGGTTGCTCAAGTGGACCCTCCATAGCTCTCGATCCTCCGCCATCGACTCTAAATCATCAAGGGCAATCCCCATACGGGTATAGGAGAGATTATGGACTTGATCTAACCATCTCATCCTTGGTCTACCTAGAGGACGCCTACCCGATGGTACGGATTCCATAGCACGTCGTGGAATCCTGGTCGGGGACATGCGTTTAACATGACCAAACCACCGAAGCATGGATCGCTCCGTCCGGAGAAGTAGCTGCTCGACATTGAGTTCCTCACGTATTCTGGTATTTCTGATGCGATCTCTACGGGTCACACCAGCAATACTACGGAGAAATCTCATTTCGGCAGCTTGTATCCGCGATCTTATTCTTTCGGTCATTACCCAAACCTCATGACCATAGGTGAGAGTTGGAACAAACACCGAATTAAAGACTGACCACTTAGCTTTGACACCAAGTTCAGTCCTCCTAATAACAGAATGACCAAGCTGTCTCAAAATCGATCCAGCCTGACCAATTCTAAAGGAAATTGCTCCTTCCATCACTCGTGAATAAGACCCCGAGATACTTAAACTTCTCCACCTGTTTCAATGGGACTCCACTAACATGCAGAGTGCATTGAACATGCGTTCTGTAGACGACCATCAGTTCAGATTTGTTCACGTTTACTTTCATCTCAGCTTCAACACAAACGGCTACAAACCGATCGAGTGCGCGCTGAAGTTCAGTCTGAGAGGACCCAAGGATGACCAAGTCATCAGCGAAAAGCAAATGACTTATCCTCAGATCTCCCAATTCGAAACGTTCCTCGCCAAGACTGCGCTGTAACATCCAGTCCATATAAGTAATGAAAAGGAGAGGAGACAAGACGCACCCCTGACGAAGTCCAACGCCCACGGTGAAAGGTATTGATTTAACGCCGTTTACCCGAACACAGCTTTTACAGTTTGTGTAAAGAGATTGAATGGCTCTCAAGAGAGAACCATCAATTCCATACTCCTGTAATACACTCCAGAGTTTCCCTCGAGGGACTCGGTCATATGCTTTCTCCAAATCTACGAAGCAAGCGTAAACAGGTGTAGCATACTCCCAAGCCTTCTCAAGTACCATTCTGAGAGTGAATAACTGGTCGGTTGTGCTTCTGCCGGGACGAAAGCCGCACTGCTCATCTTCCCTCCAACCATTCCGAATTAACGAGGTTTTACTGTACTTTTATATGGAACCAGCTGACCCGGCAAACGTTGTTCGGTCTAAAATAGTTATTTTAAATATTTTAAAATTTATATATTTTGATATTTTTGTTCAATTATTTTTTTAATAGGATTGAAGGCGGATAGCTTTCACATTCATTTTAATTCATTCGCTAGCTTATATGAACACTCGTACAGAGAGTCTACAAATTTGTTAACACTAAAGCCTAGTATCCTGCTCGCGCTTAATTTTAGCGAGCGCTTTTTTTTAAAAAAAAATCTTTCCTGCAATTGACATTTTTTTACCAAAAATTATACCTTTCTACGAGATATTTCGAATTCCTTCATTTACATTGATCCTGGCAGACAATTGTGAAAGGGAGGGGGTCTATCTGGCTTCATTTAGGCGGGAGGAGCAATTAAAAAAAAAAATAATACTTATGCCCAGTTGCACAGTCCGAGTTTAAACTCTCGTTTTGGTTTAAACCTTCGTTCAACAAATTTTCGGTTTCACTGTGTTCGTTTAAACCCAAAGTGGAGCTCAACTCTCGGTTTAAGTTAAACGCCTGCATTCTGCCGTTTAAACTTTCGTTTCGCATTTTCAGGTTTATTTTGACAGCTGCTATTTCATACAGAGAGATAGAGAGAGAGAACAGAAATGAGAAATTGTTTGGGTGCTGCACTTCTTGAATTTATATGAGTGAAAAGTAGAGCTATGATTAGTTCCAGCATTACTGCGGTAAACGCACTGTCATCAGAAAATTTCAATAGATTCTCAACCAATATAATGTACTTTTCAATGAAAACGCCTTTTTTCAAGTGAACATCAGGTAGATCTTAGCCCAAACATAATGTAGACAAGCGTAAATTGTATTGACGTTTTTTCAATACAAATTAATTATTTTCGTGTGTGGAAATGACGATTATTATTTTTTTAATGCTAGATACTAGTGATTTCTTTAGATTCTTCGCGAACAAAATATATCTATACATACTCCAATCTTTCACATTTTGTTTTGGTTGAAACAAGACACTACCCACTATTCTTTTTACAATGCAATTTGTTTGTCCGATTTTGAACACACTTCTCGGGACAATGCCTGTTCAGTTCAAAGGTTTCGGAGTTCATACCATTTTTGTATACAGATCTAGATTACCTACATTTTTGTTTAAAAAAAAGTAAAACCAGTACAAGATAGCGCAGATTTTCGTAGAAACACCAGCAAACTACTTTGCGCCTACCTATTACCAGACAATGACCCTAATTAGAGGCTCATAAAATCCTTTCAATATTTTACTGGCGACGGGTGATTGGATGTGGTAAAAACCCAGTGAGTTGCAAGAAGCAGTACCTGTGATCGCATCCGTATGAATGCCACATACATTTCAACAACTAGATATGTATTATAATTGAAAAAAAAAGAAATAATAATTACTGCAATAATTAATTGGTGAAAGTAGATGACAGTTCAAACATGTGTCGAAAATAAATCAATTCACTTCGTTAATACCAAAATACACAATGTTATAATATTGCACACATTTTCTTTTATTTACAAATGGTAAAATAGATAAAGTAGAGAAAAGCAATAACCATTTACTTGGTCAAAAGTGCGCTGGTAGAAAAATACCCCCTTAAGGGAAATTGTTCTGCGCTTCCACAACTGCGTTTAGTTAACTGTCAGATTATTTTGTACTGTGAAACTGAACGAGTTAAACCAGAAGTTTAAACTCTCGGTCAGGTTTAGTTAAACTTCAGTTTAAACTCTGACTGTACAACTGGGCATTAAAATAAAAAAAAAAATAAGTTGTTTGAAAAAAATGGCAACGCTTAAGCCCAGTATCCTGCTCGCGCTAAATTTTATCTTCCATACAAAAATGTCTACAGAGATAAAATTTAGCGAGGCAGTTTAGCAAAGCAGTATCCTGTTCCGCACGCTAAATTCTTACTTTCATATAGATGGGACACGCCCAATGTCAGTCCGGTATAACAATATTGAGTGTTATACGTACTACGCACAATTTTGTTATACTCGGCCAAGAAAATGTCTCCACTGATTTAGCTCGCGAAAGAATTGCCTGGCACATTAAATCGGCGATAAATTTTGACATTTTCGAAACAAAACAATTTTTTAATTGAACATTTCTTTGAATACTTGATAATCGATATAAGTGAGTAGGAAAAAAGTGAAAAAATAACAAAAATCAAAATACATGTGGCAATCAAATTTGGGTGTGTGTCCTATCTATATCCTGTACAACGAATTTAGCGAGCATTTATCTGTGCTGTGGAGAGAAAAGCGCTCGCTAAAATTAAGCGCGAGCAGGATACTAGGCTTAAGTTATTGCTATGAATAGTTTTGGAAAAAAATGCTTTCAAACTTGAAATTTAAGGAAAAAAAATTAAAAAATAAAAGTTGTAGGCTGATTTGTTCAATATTGAGATAATAGATACTTAATTTGCTTGTAGTTTTTACTGCCGAAATCAATTCTTAATCGAACACTGAAAACCGGATTGATGTATGTCCCAGAATTTTTGAGAAAATTACTTTTATATGTCGCTCCGATTAGAGTACAAATTGTTACCCTTGCGTCTTGAAATGTGTATTGGGGGGCATACTACCCCCATGCAACCCCCCCCCGCTTGGGGTGACTGTTCAATTTTGGGATGGGGGCAAGGCTGAGTATATGCAAAATTAAACTATATTAGTTTACCCAATGTCAAGAACTTTCTTCAGCTACAGTCTCCGGCCTGAAATTTCACATTACTTACTTACTTAAGGTGGCGCTACAGTCCGGGGTGGACCTGGGCCTCAACCAACAAGCGTCTCCAGCCAGCGCGATCTTTGGCCAGCTGTCTCCAGTTTCGCACGCTAAGTTGGTTACAAAATTTGGTAGACAAAATTTTGCGGATTTGTATTATACACAATTCAGAACAGATTCCTGGCTTTAAAAAATGCTAAAGTACTTTTTTGTAAGTGTTGCCATTGTTTTTTAATGTTTTATTTTCATTTTAAGTAGTATTTTTTTTTAATTATCCCTGCCGCCTAACCGGAGCGAGATAGGGGGGGGGGCTATAGTTAAAAATGCTTCTATTTAACTCCTGGTACATAAATCCGTCATTAGTTTACCGTTATCAATTTTTGGCGCCGTAGTTATCGTACTCTCCCCGTTATTTGCCCTAATACGTATGTACCTACCTACTTATATTTATTTATTTGTTTCCTAAAATAAATGAAAACAAATTTAATCACATTATGCACA
The DNA here is from genome assembly GCA_949372485.1 of Cheilosia soror. Lineage (NCBI taxonomy): Eukaryota > Metazoa > Arthropoda > Insecta > Diptera > Syrphidae > Cheilosia > Cheilosia soror. The sequence goes on from OX443561.1 coordinate 127,771,451, forward strand.
ATGCACAAACAAGTTCATTCTCCATTCGCCATTTGCATGATTCATCCCAGCCCCTTTAACAAATAAACAATTCTTGTAAACTAGTAATCTACTAATACATTGAAAAAAAAACATGTTTAAAATAACAATTATAGTGCACATGATCTCTTCGCCCAAAAATAGATCGCGTTCCTTTTATTAGCGTTTCTCTGTGTACGGTATTCCATGAAGTTTTCCAGTTGCATCTTCCGCCGATTACGTTGAAATATCTATGCAGTCATGACGAACTTTAATGTGCACCCATCTGCGGGCAAAGCAACTGTCTCTCTCGCTCTCAATCTCTTAAAATTATTAAAGAAGAAAAGGTGATAAAGTCAGAAAACAACAACAAAACGAGGAAGCATAAGAAGAAAGTCCTACTTATCAACCAGTCAGAGTAAATAAAAAGTTCAATGAACCGGCCTAGGGGTCACAAAACGCCTTTTCCCCATTTTTTTATGGTAAGATTAGATAAAAAAAAAAAAGTCCGAAATACACGAAAAAAGACAGTCGGGGGTTGAACAAACGCGTATAAATAACAAAATCACTTGATTATGAAACACATCATAATAATGACAACATCTCGGCGAAAGTGCGCGCACAGTTCGTATACGAGTATGTATGAGGCGAAGTTCCATGTTTGCCATAATCCATAATACACAACGCAAAGTTTAGTCATAAATGTGGGTAAACACGACCGATCGACGCGACGCACGGCGACGATCATCTTCATGATCGTTTGTCTGTCAGCCACCAAATAAGTCAGTGCAAAAGTTGATTTCGAATTTCGAAATTTTCATTTCCGCACTTTTGAGTGCACTTTAGACAAGCGATGGCAAATGTCGCCCTTCCCATTGTCAAGCAGAAGATAATACAAATTGTTGGTCTTCTCTTCTTCTTTTTTTTTTTTTTGTACACAACAAAGTTTTGTGTAATTTCTTTGTTTTGAAACATCTACAAAGATCAGGTAAGACAACGGATGTGAAATTTCGAAAACCAATTGCGAAAAAGGGTCGGGGCTGGAGATCTATTATACTGTTTCCAATTGCACATATAATAAAGATGTCATCGCTTACAACTAGGTGACAAGTGAATAAAGCCAGAGAGCAATGACTTCCAGAGGTTGTAAACCTATTTTAAGGCTTTCTAATCTCTGAATAGAAAGCAATGAAAGAAAATGTTTAAAAATAAAATCAATAAAGATGAAGGGCCAAGTTGGTTTGTGTATATCTAGTAGTTAGCTTGGACCTGGTAGTGATAATGTAATAAAATCTATTTTAGTCGGAAATAAAAGTCATTGGCCTATGTTATTAAAATGAATATGTGAATAAGAGCGACCTTTGAACGTAAATAATATGATGTGACTTCTGAAATTGCAATCAGTGTTATTGAAAATTCTTTTGAGTTTTGGTTGTTGTGTTTGACACTAGGCGTGTTTTATTCAACATTTACCACAGCAAAGTAAAGTAAAGTAGAATCTTGTTTACAAAAGGAGGAACGCTGCGCTAAAGTGAGGTGGACTGTTATTTACGTTTTAACGCACACCAAATAAGTCCCATTTAGTTGAGAAATAAGTTCAATTATGGTGGCGGTGGGTCAAGAAGTCCCTGAAAATTTAAACAGATGGCGTTGCAACTTCAAATCCAACATTTTGTTTGTCAAGAAGCATCTTTCAAAAGGAATGCACCTACATATCAGGGTTATCTCCGAAAATGTTTTTGAAGTGTCCAAAAAGGTGTCCGCGATGTAAAATAGTGTCCCATACAAATTTATATTCAAACAAAACGACATTAGAAAGAAAATTGTGTCTTATTATCCGATTCTAGTTTGGGGTAAATTTTTTGAGATGTTGGCCATTTTTGCCATCCCTTATTTAAATGAACCAACAAACTAAGTCTTTCAGAGTAAACGTATTCTAAGTTCACAACATTAATTTGTAATTGCCCATATAGTGTAAATTTGCATTTCCATTGACATACGAAAAAATCATAAACGAGATGTGGAACAACACAGTACAGAAAGCAACTCTGTGAAAAAATTAATAATAATTATTTTTAGTGTCCAAGTTAATTTTTTCTAACTCTTAATAGCGAAATTTACTATATAAACATTTTTTGTTTGTAACTAACAAGGCATTTAAGGTGAAGGCTTAAAATGATTTAGTAAGGTCCCTCGAACTCGAACGGGCTAATATGTCAGAAATCAGTACATATATCCATGGATAAAAACTTGCAGACCTTCGGTAGTTGTGCGAACAAAGAACATTTGGGAATTAAAATACAAAGATACAAATCATGTCAAAGATAAGAGATAGGTAATTTTTTGAACAAATACAAAAGTTCCTAAATCCCAAAAAAGTGTCCAAAATCGGCTATTTTTAAAAAGAGGTGTCCTGGTGTCCGAGTGTTCGAAAAGATGTCTAATTGACACTAAGGTGTCTCACATTATTAAAACAGATCTGTCAAATAGTTTTGCTGTGACATGACAGCCATTTGGAACAGACGCGTAAGAGAGTTTTTATAAAAGAGAAAAACAACTTGCAAAGTATATATTATTACATGAAAACCCGAGAGAACGACAATAAACAAAAACCACCTCGTAGCAACAACAACGCGCAGAGGTTGGTCGTCTCCTCCCTTCTAATCACCAGCTGGCGTGGCGGGCTTGTAATCATCTCCCAGTCGGCGCAAGTGGTAGTTACTTGATCAATTGACAAAAATCGAAGTGCAGGTTCACTTCCTGAAAGGAGAAAGCAGAAATGTCTTCCCAAGTGTATTATAGGTATACGGAGAATTGACTGTCAGAATTTAAACTATTCAAAGAATCACTTAAAAGGAGTCTGATGATGAATTAGTGGTGTAGTTCGAAATAGCTATCATTCCTACCAAAGTGACTGTGTCTACGAGTTTTTTTTAATGTTATTCTCTCAAACAATAATTCATACTCAATTTCGGTGCAGTCGTACTCGTACCAGCACAAGAGATGTCAAGAGTTCTGGACGGCCAATTGAGATATATCTAATATTGAACGATCGGATCGATCTTATCACATATGAAGCCAAGATTTCAGTTTATGATGGGCCACACATGCCTTCCCATGGAAGTCGTGTCAGGCGAGATAAGTCGATTTTAAGTGAATAGAAAAGAGACGGGAGACGACTTTCATGGGAAGGCATGTGTGGCCCAGCACTTTTGAACCAATATTTGGATAGGTATGAAAAAGCTCTCCTCCAAATGGGTGCTATTTACAATTGATAACAAATGCAATCGTTTGACAATTTCAGACGAGTGTTTGTCAATGTATTGAATATCACAATCCGAAAGAGATTTTGCACCTTGTCTTTAGTAAAATGGCAGTAGAAATGGATCAACATTTAAATCAAAAGTTCCTAATTGATTTGAAATACTCTTTTTTATAAACAACACAGAGATCGTCCACACAACTTGACATTTAAGTTACGATATACCTAATCGGATAGCAGGTCGTTTACCTATACACATCGTCTGACTACTTTCGGGTACGTTGTGTTGCTAGGTTATTTTATCTATCAGATATTATGTAGATAACAGTTGCCTATCGTTTATTGCGAATCAAGCTGAGATAAATGTCTGTATTTCTATTGAATCGGTAAGGAATTTAGTCAAATAATGAGTTGCATCGCAGAAGTCACTTAAAGGCTTACGGTTTGTGCTAATTTGACAGTGCGGATTGTTCTGTCAACTTAAAATAATACATACACCATATTTAAACACATTATTACATTACATTAATTACATTAATATGTGTCTATGGAACTGGTAAATTAAATTCCTAGCATTTATTTCCGATTCGTTCTGGGCATCTGTCAAAAAAGTATGCTTGTCTATAAATAGAACTTAGACTGTTAGAGGGTCGCAATTGTTCGCCATGCGCGCATACTATTCCTATGGAATAGATGCCCAATATAATAATTACATTCTATTATGTGAGTATTTACCATTAAATCATTAAAACCTGCGTCTAAAAAAAAATAAATAGGTGGCGCAACAGGCGGGTGACACCCACGGCCTAGCTTCTCGCAACCATTCGTTTTGTGTGAGTTTTTATTTTTGGGACGAGTGGAAGGGACCTACAATTTTATGCCGAGTCCGAACGGCTGAATTGAGAAGCTTTTTCATGACAGTCATACTCTCGGATGTTTGTCAGACGTTCGCGAGAGGCAGTAGAAAAAACTTTTAGATGTAATTTGTGTTTTTCCGGGGATCGAACCTGGGATCCCTCGCACAGTAGTCCAGCACACTAACCACTGCGCTACTGCGCCCACGTCTGCGTCTGTTTAGTTAAAAAAGGCTTTAAGCGTTAAGCGCTACGGCCTACGGAATCTACTGAATGATTTAGGGCAAAATAAATTCTCGTCCTGTAGAAATGATTAAGACCTTTGCGATCATTATGGGGTTTGCCCATTTAACCAAATCTCAAAATATCGAATTCAAAATGTCAAAAAAAAAAACTCTAAAATACCTGAAAATGATTGGTGTTAAAAATAGCTGCGACTTTCGAGATTTTGTCTTTTGTTATATTCAAAAATTTTGTGTATTTTAAGAGAAAAATATTAAAAAAAATATATTTCTTTAATACAATAAGGTTCGCGAATTGATGAGAATCACGGAGAAGGAATATTTTGTTGATTCTCACACATTTAAGTACTTAAAGCCAGAACCATACTTGTAACGTGTGTGTGTTTGTATTGTGTTGCAAACTAAATAAATTCAATAGTTTTTTAGGTTCCGCTCCCATAGCGACAAAACGAAACCCGCTACGATGTCTGTCCGTCTGTCCGAACCCATTAAGCCAAGTTTGTACCTAGGTTTATCTCAAAAACTAATTGTCAAAGGCTGAAATTTGCAAACAACATTAGGTTCAGGTATAGTATAAGGTAAAACCTCCTCTAGTTAAATGACAAATACCAATGATAGACTGGTTTTGGAGTAATTAATAATTTAGTGAAAAAAAAAAATATTTTTCTTCATACAAAAAACTGTTTAATTTTGTACCTGGTCTATCAAATCAAAGAACAAACAGACACACTAACGTTTTCCAGACACCAATTCTGGGCAAGTACGGAACCTTCGGTGCACGATTGGGAGTGATGCCACTTCCATAATGCAGGCGTGATAACAAGACGATAGCGAGGCGAGAATCGCTTTGGCCTCCTCCTCGCTTTAACATCGTCCGGCAATTCACACTGAAACTAGGTCTGTGCGCCGGCGAGTTTTTCTGACAACGAATAGAGGGACGACTGAAACTACAAACCATATTGCCACTTAGATTTTGTTTTTGAAGAACAGAGCTGCACTTTTATTGCTTTTTTAGCACTATATTGCATCCAGTTTCTAAGAGCAACTAATTCGCACTTCTTAGGCGTCGCTTATAGCTATCAGTAAAATTCAACCGCAAACAAATTGTGTTGCTTTTTTTGGAGCACTTAAACTTAATGACTGAACTCAATCTTGGTCCTAAAATGTTGCTTATAGATAATAAAGTTAGTTCATCAAAAAAAATTAAGCAAATTGTTGTTAAAATTTTCTAGAAAACGAATAAATTCGTTTATTAATTTTTTCGTTCGTATGTACAACTTTTTCTGTTCACATTCTTAGTCAATTCCACAACAGGTTCAATTTATATAAGTAAAATTTTGTAGTTAGTACTTAGGTATACGATTAAAATATACCTAGGTTTACGCAATTGGCAAAATTACGACCCCTCCAACCTAATAATATCCAACCTAATACAATTTGCTGAAGAAAATGACCCAATAACCAAGAAATCAAAAAGAAACACACTCAAAACATATCTATTTTCGAGACAATGTTTGTTTAAGGAAATACGAAATTACCCTTTTCACCGTCATTAATTTAATTATTATGGGAAAATGAGTTCTACCATAATCGCAGCCTTATTTAAAAATTTCTCAGAATAATCAAACCGTATCAAAATAATAACAAAAAAAAAGCCATTAAAGGGCCGCTCTGTTTGCTTGAAAAACACAAGTGGCAACCTTAAGTACCATTTAACATTTCTATGAAAATGGCGTCGCTTCCCACTCAAAGAGTAAATGTCATCGGTGTCTCGTCGGGCGATATTTTTCCAATTTTCCGAAATGATCATTGTGTATTGCTGCAATGATGCATGATTGCCTTTGCTTGGAATTTATTTGACAACTCGATCTCGCTCTCGTATCAGCCATTACACTTACACCTTCACAAATGACGTGCACCATTTAAAAGCCACAACCAATTTAAAAGAAGCAAAATGTATTTATTAGGTTTTTTTTTTAAACTGCATTTTGATATAAATTTACTTTCCAATATTTGTTCTCTTAAATTTATCAATTAAACTTTGTAGGTACAGTTTGTATTTATTAGATTTAATTTTTTTCCAAAGACACATTTTTATATACTACTTAACAACTTAAACTGAAATTAGATTTCCGCCGAAATCCGCTAGACGCAGTATGACGGAGTGTCAATAAAATAAATATGGATACAAATTCACTTTAGTTCTGTCAAACGATTCCAATGCAAACACTCATTAATTGGCTTAAGCTGAATTACTCTCACGGAATTATACAAATAATAATTGATAACAAACAACTAAAACTTTCTTATAACCTAATAAATGCGTATATTGCCAATTTCTAATTTTTCTATATTCATTTTGCTTTCTCATTTTATACTTCCACTTGAACCGTAGCCAAACCAAGCAGATCACGATCAACAGTGGCCAATGACAAATCTAAGCCTGGTATAATAACACCGATGGTGGCTGCGGACGCAACGTCCTTAAAATAAATTTTGTTAGTTTAAACTATCAGTTATGTTAAGACTGTCTTACCATCAAAAGGATAACCATACTAACGATGAGTAGTAAAAAAATTACCGGAGTAAACATTTTGAATTTGCCTGTTGAACTGACTAGAGATTCGCTTGATTGGAGGGCTTTATATATGAAAAATGTTCTAACGATTTCGTTTCAAAGTCCCATTAAATTTTAATCAATCCATCAATCTATTAAATAAAATATAACTATGTAACTAAAAACTAAAATAAAAATATTTTAATTGCTTACCGGTAAGGGAAAGTCCCTTCAAAACTAAGATCAATGATGAGATAAATACCTTTAGGCTTCGTTCACACGACCGCGACGCGACGTCTATTCGAATCGACAGCATTTGTCACGACGACATTTTTTCATTCGATTTTTTCACGTATGAATTCGTTTTCTATCTTGACTCTATAACGCCCGTTTTATAGAGTCAAGGCAGCTACAAAAGTATTGACTAGTAAATGAATTCGAGAAAATACGTTATTCGCGTGAATGACTGAATATAAACACTGCATCGCGTATTCGATAAAATTGTGATGCGAGATTTCTCAAACTCGAATCGCAGAGACATGTTGGCTCTGAAATCTGAATACAGAAAAAATATTTTACGAATACGGAATTTTACCCCATTAGCTCTGTGCCACTGTTCTATTCGGTAAAATCGCGTATATACGGTATATGAAATATAGTCGTCTGAACGTAGACTTAGGCTCTTATTGTGATTGTCGATCAGCGATCGTCACCACAATATTGTCGATTGCGTTGATTGATTTTAGCTATTCGTACGCACAACATTTTTCCACTTCCAAGAGAAAGCATCGATCAGACATTTGTAATCGACTACAAGCGACTGTCAAATCGACAAATATCGATCGTAATCGACAATCACAGTTCTCGATCGATCAAAAGCTATCGATCAACGATTAACTATCGACAATCACAATACGGGTCTTAAATTGCATTTATTTTAAAATAACGCTCAAATTCGATTCTACTCCAAAATAATTGCGTCGGACTAGATAACTTTTAATGCAGTTACATTTAAGTTTTTACTCCCATTCCACACAAATTAAACGCGTTTTGCAAATAAACAAAATCATATAAACTTAACCTCAAAACACAGATATCAACTAGAAACTGACAGCAGAAACTTGTAATTGTCAACAAATGAGATAAGTAGAAAAGTTCATACGAATAAAATGTCAAAATTAATAAATTTTTTGATCGATCGATATTAATTGCTGCAACTACTAACCCTCAGTTTCACAGTGGAAGTTTAAACTAAAGTTCAACTGAACTTGAACTTGGTTTTAAATTTGAAGTCCGGTTTTACAATGTAAAGTGGAATTCAATTGAACTCAGTTTAACTAAATTTAATGAATAGAATTTGGCAGTATTGTACTGTACTTATCTTTTATATTACTTTTCCAAAATCGTTTCTTGTCTTTTCTTCCAAAGAACATACAAAACAACGTCAAATATTTGTAAGTTTGACAATCGGGAGCTTTGAAATTGAAATGTCAAATGTGTTAAGTGATTTGAGGTTTAAACGGCAGAATTAACTCTTTTTTTACTGCCACTGTGAAACTGTGGGTAAGTTTACTTCGGTCGATACAAAAGTCTGAAAGTTTATTTATGAGGTAAAAACGAGGTGCACCGTAGCGCACGAACACGCACGTCATCTACCGAACCGTACGAGTAGATATTAAAACGATTTTTTTGTTAAGAGAACAAACGAAAGAAAGCTCAATATAAAAATGATTGCATTGTGATTTATATTACCTACATATCACATTCTTAGTGAAACTAAACCGTTATGAAATATTCACTGTCAAAAACATGCAATCACACAAACTTTTTAATTTGGAGCTTAGGGTTTTTTAGCTGCCTCTGAGTTATATGCATAATTGGTACAATTTTTTTACGCAGTCGGAAAAATCGGTATCCGTTTTTCAAATAGGTGGCGTTGGCGGCATTTGACAGCTGAGAGTATCATTTATCCAGGTTGTTAGGCTGGTGGACTCATTTTGGATAAAAAAAAAGTTTTGCATTTGAAATTTTGCAAAAATGGTGTCGGTAAGTACGGTGCTATAGTCCGCCACTGTACCATTTTCGCAGGGGGGTCATTTTTAAAAGTGCAATAAAGTCCAAATCGAAGTGGAAATAAAATCCAAACGCAACAAATATATGGGGAGAATTGAAAAAAAGGGTGCAGTTCCGAACTTTACATACAAAAAACATCGCACCCACTCCAAATCCTCCAGTGACCCCAAGCAAGGGGATTGCAGGTTGCATATATTATAACCAGAATGCATAAACAGTAGAATATGTACGGGGGGCATGTTTGCCTCCTGCAACCCCCCTGCTCACGAGTTTTTTTCATGAACATTGTGATCAAACCGTTAAAAAGGCCATAATATACGCGCAAGAAAACAATGTACTGTGCTAGAAATTTCAATTTAAAGGCGGGGAAGAACAATAAAGAAGAAAAATATGCCAGGCGAACAGGCTTAGGATGCTGGTTTGACGTTGGAAGAGGAAACACGAAAATCCATGTTAGAATGTCAGGATACATTTTACACTGAACATATTCATCAGTCTAAGGGCATCTAAGACATTGCGTCAGTTTTCTTAGCTCTTCAAACGAAAATATTGCTGATGTATGGAACGAAAGAAGAACTGAGTGCTGTTGTTCCAATGCAGAACTAAGCGCCACATTGGTTGGTTGAAAGTGGCTGCCAGCTGGGAAACGCCAACACACTTAGACCAGCATTGGTTCATTGTGAAACCACGAAAGGATCATATATAAGAACCTCCTACTAGTTGAACCATTTTGAGCTCTTTATACAGCGTAAGAGGCTTCTGATGTCTGTGTTTGTCATATCGAACAAGTCGTCGTAATGAAAGGGTCGTAAGTGAAGCTTCCTTCTACGGGAGAGAGCTGGGCAGGAACAAAGAAGGTGAGGAATATTCTCATCCTCTTCCTAATCAATACAGCTTATTCTAGCGAGTTCATCGGCCTTACAATTCCTTGGAATGCCCCTATGCTCCGGTACCCAAATTCTCTCTGGAGGGGATAGTGACGAGAAAGTTCTTGTCAAAATATAGAAATAGGGTGGTGTAGTTATGGTGTTTTCGGTTGAGATTTCGAAGTTCTTCAGAATAGAGCCGTGGCCAAAGTCTTTCCTTGACCACGGGTAGGTAGCTAGCTTTAGGGCGAATTGCTGCACTCGCCGCCATTTGCTTGCTGAAAATATCAAGGGGTAATAGATGAAACAAGTGGGTGCAGTAGCGCAATGGTTAGTGTGTTGGACTACTGTGCGAGGGATCCCAGGTTCAATCCCCGGAAAAACCCAAATTACATCTTAAAGTTTTTTCTACTGCGCCACCTCTCGCGAACGTCTGACAAACATCCGAGAGTATGCCTGTCATGAAAAAGCTTCTCAATTGAGCCGTTCGGACTCGGCATAAAATTGTAGGTCCCTTCCATTCGTCCCAAAAATAGAAACTCACACAAAACGAATGGTTGCGAGAAGCTAGGCCTTGGGTGTCACCCGCCTGTTGCGCCACCTATTTATTTATTTATTTATAGATGAAACAATGTGTCCAGTCGCCCGTTTATACACATGCAGGCTATACGCTGGACCTTGCTAAGATAGTCGCTATTTATGCATTTCTCTAAGGCTGTCCACCAGACAATTACCCCATAGGTAAGTATCGGTCTTATAACTGAGATATACATAGAGCCAGTGAGTTATTTGAGGTTGTAGACCCCATTTATTACCAATAGCTTTTTTGCAAGAGAAGAGTCCTGTAGCCTTCTTGACTCTTTCTTGGATGTTAAGTTTCCAGCTAAGCTTCCTATCCAGAATAAGACCAAAATATTTTGCTTTGTCGGAGAAAGTTAGGCTGATGCCGTTGAGTGAAGCGGAGTCAACTATTGGAATTTTATGTTTTTTGGTGAAAAGCACCAGATCAGTTTTGTGGAGGTTCACACCTAAACCGCACCGACTAGCTAGCTAGCTTGTTTAAAGCATTTTGTAGGAGCTCCTTTAGAGTTTTTAAGTGCTTTCCAGAGGCAGCTATAGCAACATCATCTGCATAAGCGATCGCCGTGCATCCTTCACCTTCCAGCATTTATCAGTAGTTCGTTGACCACCAAATTCAAACGATGGGGGGGATAGATCACCACCTTGCGAAGTGCCTCTACTAACAGATCTTCTTGCGCACATCCCAGCTTGGAGTTGATACGACCATTTAGCAGTATATTAATCAGTTCAGTGAGCTGTCAATATTCAGAACTGATAGTGAATCTGATATTGCTAAATGGCGTCACATGGTAGCTGCAAAAATAAATTTAAATGCAGAAATTTGGACAGCATTTGCATTTTTAAGCTTCATTGTTAATTGGGACTTTTCAGACTCGGTACCGATGAGAATTTGTTCAACAATTTGCGTCTCAGAACAAAGCTTTACAAAATTAAAATTAATTAAGATTTATCTAACAACAATGAGCCAAAATATGTTGACTAATTTAGCTATACTTTCAATCGAAAGCTCACAGAAAATACAGATTTTAATGATTTAATCGAAACATTCAGTGCAATAAAAGCTCTAAAGCGCCTTTAAATAAAATCTTTGGTAGTGTTTTTTTCTTAAATTTTTTAAGAAGTGTAAGCTTGCTTTACCGCCCCGGGTGCCAGTGCATCTTAGTCCGCCCCTGACGTTAACTATGACTAAACAGAAAGTTGCCGCTGTAGTAGTACCTAATATAGAAAGTACTGCATAACTTTGAAAGTGGAATATACACAAACCCTATTTTACCCACAAAATGCGTAACGTACAGCATAAGGCTTGAAGATAAAGTATAAAACGGCTTTTTGACATTTCCCTATCAAAGTAGAATAATTGCAAAAATAAGGTGTCAAACTATCTTCCAGTGAGCACTATTGTGGGCAATTCTTAAAAAAGACGAAATAGTTAAGCAACATGACAGATCAGACGTCATCTCTTGGTCTTCCTTTGCGTAGATGATTTATTTCTCTAACAAAGTATTAATTATATACTAGAATAGACCGCTTAAAGAAAACTAGAACAAGGGTGCGTCAATCACTTATCTAACCATTGATCATTGAAGTGCAATTTTCTACAAGGGGCTTCCCCTTACCGGTTAACAATTAATATATTTTTTTATTTTATTTTTTAAATAATAATAACTCGATTGTGGGATATTGATTAAAATTTAATGGGAACTTGCAACGAAATCGATAGAACATTTTTTATATTTAAAGTCGTCCATTCAGTGGGAAGCTTTAGTCAGTTCAACAGGCAAGTTCAAAATGTATACTCCAGTAATTTGTTTATTACTCATTGTTAGTATAATGATCCTTTTGGTGGTAAGACGCTTTTAACATCACTGATAGTTTACACTAAAAAAATATGTTTTAAGGACTTTGGATCGGCAGCCGACGTGCGGGTATTCTTATACCTGGATTAAATTTATCATTTGTCACTATTGATCTTAATCTATCACTTGGACAGTGGCTAAACCCACGATTTATTTAGTATTTAGGTTAACTAAACTGTGGTGAGTGTAATTTTATAAAATAAGATATAATACTTTTATTCTGTATCCGATCCGAATGGATGAATTGAGAAGCTTTCTCAGGACTGTTGTACTCTCTGATATTTTTCAGACGTTCACCAGCGGTGGCACTGCGGAAAAATAACTTAATAGGTGATTTGTGCCTTTTTCTGGGCTTTTTGGTTAATAGTACGGCATACTAACAACTGTCAAACTACGCCTATGAGCCGTTGGTAAACGGCATTAAAGCCAGCTTCCAAATTCAAGCATAAAGAGTTCGTGGCCAAGCCCTTAAACGCGTAGTTTTTAGACATTTATGGTCCAAACAGTAGACTTCCATAGCTATAGCAACTCATTGTTAAATCTAGGAGTCTCGGAATCATTAGGAGTTAGAAGTAGCTACCTTTACACAAGCTCTAACTAGAAAAAAGACTCCTATATATAGCATTATGTCACATTACCTTTCTGGTTTCTCCCTTTGTTAATTTGCCATCGCCCTCAATTCCTTAACAGTAATTTTCCTACACCGACGTTTCATTTTGACATAATAGGCGTTTTTCTTTTTTAGCCGTGTTCTGAACCGAGCGTTCTCAGCCATAACTGTCATATGGTTATTTACTCCTTTTTTTTCTTGTGAGCTCACGATAAAATCGTATCCAGATCAGATGACAAGAATAATAAATAATAACATAGAATTAGCAGCTCTTGCGTCACACTACTGACGTAGTTTCAAAGAAACCCCTTATATAATGTGTAAACATAGTGTTGACCCGAATATTCATTAAAAACCCTGTCCATTCATGGTCAACATAAATTAATTTGCTTACTAAAATCATGCTTGGCACACGCCAAAAACTGCAAGTTCATTCATACGTTAGCTGCGGTTCTTAGCATGTTTTTGTATTTATTACATAAAATAAGTTGTAAACATCAAAAGTAATTTCCTACAAAGCAGAAACATTTGCGTAAATGAATTAAAAATAAAAACAGACAGACAATGAATGCAATTCAGAATTGTGTCATACATGAAATTTTTGACATCACGAAACTCATGCAAAAAAAAATAAGGAATCAAATCATTTTGACAAAAATATATCCACCTAAGAATTATGAATTTTATTTTTATTTGCATTTTTGCTTTGCGTATGTTGTGTTTTGTGGATTCATTTTTGTTTGTGACTAATAAAGACGACTTTTTATTGTTTTGAGTGACATTTTTTAAATTCCTATGATATGAGTTCTGCCTGATTTTATGAAGAAGGAATAAAGCCCTGATGGATAAAGCAAAAACACGTCTTGCCCAAAATCCATGTGCGAAATTTCTGGACGCAATGACGCACGAAGTACAGCGAGCAAGACAGACAAACCGAACTTTTATTTGACGTAATTTCAATGTGTTTCGTCATACCTACTTATACGTCATACAATATTAGGTATACAATAAACATAGTTTTAGTCATTTCGGCAAATTTGGCAGCACTGAGATTGATTAGTTACTGAGCGTTTGGCAGAAGCGCGTTAGATGGGCACAAATAAAAGTTAAGTCTGACAGCTGAGCACAACTGACTGTTACGTTGCTGATATGAGGTAGGTATTCGAAAGAGCACATTCTAATTAGAACACATTTTTAAAAGCTTGCTGTCCAATTAAAATACAATCACAGGAGGTAGGTAGGTATACTTGTCAAATCACCATAAGAGTTTAGTTGTTAAGCATCAAAATTCCTTAAATGAATGTCGTTTTCGGTTGGTCGTCCAGAACACTTCTGAAACCGTTCGATTGGCACTCAACTGACAGTTCTTCTACTGAAAAGAAGAGAAATTTGCTTCTGGATTTGAATTCAGAATCGCGGAGAGTTCTTCCGGACGGTTCTGGACGACCAACCAAAAATGACATGAGTTTAATGTCTTCAGTAATCAAAATAAGTGACTTTCGTTGTCTCTATGCTAGTAACAAAGTGCCCAATGGACCACATGAGAGCGAACGAACGAATTGATGAAATGCGAACAAACCACTTTTTATTCAATTAAAAACAGCAAATTGCATATTTTATTATTCCAAGAAGAGATATTTTGATAACCCATTTTGATAAAACAAGTTTATTATAGCAGTTTAAATAACGAAATTTTGACTTTCAAACTTTTTGCCGTCAACGAAAACACCCTTGGCTCGAATTGTCAAAGTTTATTCGCAATTCACATTATTTAATTCGGGTTCCACAAACTAGCGAATAAAACATTCGTTCGAACTTGACCTCAAATTAGACATTGCGAATAGAAACTGATGGCGGAAGTTAGCGAATTGCCGCGACAAAGAAAAGTGTGAACGGACTGTCAAAACTTGCGAATATTCGTTCTCATGTCAATGGTCCTTAAGTCCATTATGGAAATATTACATAAAACAATTAATTAAATCCTGAAAGGCTATCATTTATATAAGAAAAATCCATCAAAGCTTCAGCAAATATTGTTTAACTCGTATATAGTGGTGTGCTGTCATCAAAGTAATCATATGATCATTGTCGTATGTGCAAACTTAGTCGTCGTCAAAGTCCGCACACATGAACCGGAGTAAACCACCATGTTTCGTATGCCATAAGGCACTGCCCTCATGGTAATCAGTGTATTACCAATAACATCAGCGCCTCCACAAGAGATAAAAGTACAAATTGCTTACGCGACGAGCGCATTTTTAGTCATCATGTCAAGTCAACGCAACGCGAGTCAGTAAATGACAACAACAACGCAGCCAAATTAAAGTGTTTGCTTTGTTTTTGTTTTTTGTTTTTTTTTTGTGCTTACATAAATTATTTCTTTTAAATTGTTAACACATAATGTACCAAGAAAAACAAAAACCAACGCCAATGACTTGTGGAAAAACAAAAATAAACAAAAGAGATACATACAAATACAAGTACACGCATTGCAATGACTGTTACGTTGCGGGGAGAATGTCCACTGTCCCAGCAGTGGGGTCGAATGGGTGTAGTTGCAATTTATAAGACGATTTGTAAATTTGTATGACGTAAAGTAAACAATCTAAACATTCATAAACGGTGTCCTTATTAGAATAGAACACTCACCATTTGTGAGTGAGCACTCGATTAGAATTGTCACATTCGAAAAAGAATTAGAAAGACTGTCAAAAAGAAACACGAACTTTTTTTTGACAGTTCAGGCTCGCTCTGATTAAAAAAGAAAAACGCCGTTTGACGTTTCACCAGATGTTGTCATAAGCTGTTGTTGTCATCAAGTGTGACAAATGATAAAAAATTAAACAATTTTTCTTTCGAAATTAAAAGTAAAAACAAAATATGTCAGTAATCTAAAAATATTATTACCGCATCATTTTGTCCTCAAAACTAATATGTATGAACGTTTTAACGGTTATATTGGCAAGCAGTCGCTACGCTATTAGGGGTAGATACCTACCATGAAAAAAAAACGATTTTTTTTTGCTCACCTATTACATAAATGTCAAATGTAACTCTGTTTGTTTTTAATTTTAGACATCTCGACCTGTGGAGAGTGTGTTCAGAGACCGAACTCCACATGTAAACCTAGTCAGTTTAGGAGATTAATTTTTAATCTCCTTTTTATGAGATTTATACGAGGTTAACAATCAATTAATCCTAATATCGGAGTTAATCTCCGGTGGAAACGTAGCATTACATACTACGGGTGTGTCATCTGTTGGTTTTTTTTTTTTGTATCATATAATATTTTGACTCTGACAGTTCTTGTGCAATAAATAAAACTACAGAAACTCAATATTATATTTTTCGCGGTACAAAATGGGTCGAGATACATTATACTCGAACAACGTATATGGCGAAATGCTGAACATTTGGCCTGAAATGCTGAATTTAGCCGAAATGATGAATTTAGGTGAGGTGTAGACGTACTATTAGCAAACATAAAAAAATTACTTTCAAAGTGGATGTTGTATTGCCGAAACATTGAAAATTTTGAGCAGAAATTTTGGTCAAAATAATAATAATAGGAGATAATTTTCGACTTTCTCTGTACTTGCCCCGGTCTTTTCCAAAAACAAAAACTCCATCTGAGAGCTTTCTACCTGCGTACGTAAATCGTGGGAAATTTACCTTTTCGTGGGAATTTTGAGGGTCAAAAACCATCGCATGGGAAAAGGGGAAACAGATTCGGCTTCAGTGCAATTCCGTGGGAAATTTAGTCAACACGAAGAAGAAAATATATTCACACAAATTTCAACCCCAGATTATAACAAATTATCTATTTTTAGCATTTTTATTCTAAATCAAAAGAACAGAAATTGTGTTTGCTTCAAAATTCGTGAATTTAGGTTGAATATAGGCTCCCAAGCTCTGAATAATTCGTAGTGTATCGGAAATATGACTTTTTATAGCCCCACAGGAAGTAATCGAATGGCGTTAAGAACAAACACTTTCGGTGGACATTTTTTTACGATATAATGTTATAATTCAATCGAGCCCTTAGAAAATCAACAGTTTCATGGGCCAGAAAAACGCTTTCGCACTTCAAAGTTAACCTTTTATTTCTAATGTCGTTTTCCATTGGTCGTCCAGAACCGTTCGGAAGCAATCCAGAGAGTTCTTCCGGACGGAATTTGTGTTTCTTTGCTCGTTCAGAGAATGGTCAGAACGTGCTCTATGAGCTCAGAATAAATCGACTGAGCAGGCTGAGTAAAAAGCTAATTAAGCACTGAAAAAGCTGATTTTGACAGAAAAAAAAAACAGGATAAACAAAATAGTTGAAATCGCGGACGAGCCTTGTTGTTCTGGTCACAGAAGGTAAACCAAATGAATAAACAACCATATGACAGCTATGTGTTCAAGTGTGTTTCAAAAAACAAATCTGAACCGAGCCTGCTCAAAATCAGTGCTGTTGAACGTACTGCAAAAGCAAAAATGATCACAAAGAGCATTAAGAAAATAGTTTCCTAAGTGGGCCTTTCATAAATTGGCCCGGCCAGGACAACTGCAAAGAAAGTGAGTGACGAAGAAGCTCCTTGGATCTTTTTGTATCCAAAGCTGGCCAGGTGAGCCTATAGCTGTATCACAGTTAGATGTTTCCATCTGAACCTTGCCCTGCTTGCTATTTGTTTAAGCCCAGTATCCTGCTCGCGCTAAAATTTTGCGAGCGCAATTCTCTCCACAGCACAGATAAACGCTCGCTAAATTCGTTGTACAGGATATAGATGGGACACACACCCATATTTCATTGCCACATGTGTTTTGATTTTTGTTATTTTTTCACTTTTTTCCTACTCACTTATACCGATTATCAAGTATTCCACGAAAAGCCCAGTATCCTGCTCGCGCTAAATTTTATCTTCCATACAAAAATGTCTACAGAGATAAAATTTAGCGAGGCAGTTTAGCAAAGCAGTATCCTGTTCCGCACGCTAAATTCTTACTTTCATATAGATGGGACACACTCAATGTCAGTCCGGTATAACAATATTGAGTGTTATACGTACTACGTACAATTTTGTTATACTCGGCCAAGAAAATGTCTCCACTGATTTAGCTCGCGAAAGAATTGCCTGGTACATTAAATCGGCGATAAATTTTGACATTTTCGAAACAAAACAATTTTTTAATTGAATATTTCTTTGAATACTTGATAATCGATATAAGTGAGTAGGAAAAAAGTGAAAAAATAACAAAATCAAAATACATGTGTCAATCAAATTTGGGTGTGTGTCCTATCTATATCCTGTACAACGAATTTAGCGAGCATTTATCTGTGCTGTGGAGAGAAAAGCGCTCGCTAAAATTAAGCGCGAGCAGGATACTAGGCTAAATAGTCAATTGAAAATTTGTTTTGTTTCGAAAATGTCAAAATTTATCGCCGATTTAATGTACCAGGCAATTCTTTCGCGCGCTAAATCTGTGGAGACATTTTCTTGGCCGAGTATAACAAAATTGTAATGGTAGTACGTATAACACACAATATTGTTATACTCGACTGACAATTAGTGTGTCCCATCTATATGAAAATAAGAATTTAGCGTGCAGGATACTGCTTTGCTAAACTGCCTCGCTAAATTTTATCTCTGTAGACATTTTTGTATGGGAGATAAAATTTAGCGCGAGCAGGATACTGGGCTTTAAGCCTAGTATCCTGCTTGCGCTTAATTTTAGCGAGCGTTTTTCTCTCCACAGCACAGATAAATGCTCGCTAAATTCGTTGTACAGGATATAGAGAGGACACACACCCATATTTTATTGCCACATGTATTTTGATTTTTGTTATTTTTTCACTTTTTTCCTACTCACTTACATCGATTATCAAGTATTCCATGAAATATTCAATTAAAAAATAGTTTTGTTTCGAAAATGTCAAAATTTATCGCCGATTTAATGTACCAGGCAATTCTTTCGCGAGCTAAATCAGTGGAGACATTTTCTTGGCCGAGTATAACAAAATTGTGCGTAGTACGTATAACACAAAATATTGTTATACTCGACTGACAATTAGTGTGTCCCATCTATATGAAAGTAAGAATTTAGCGTGCGGAACAGGATACTGCTTTGCTAAACTGCCTCGCTAAATTTTATCTCTGTAGACATTTTTGTATGGGAGATAAAATTTAGCGCGAGCAGGATACTGGGCTTTAAGCCTAGTATCCTGCTCGCGCTTAATTTTAGCGAGCGCTTTTCTCTCCACAGCACAGATAAATGCTCGCTAAATTCGTTGTACAGGATATAGATAGGACACACACCTAAATTTTTTTGCCACATGTTTTTGATTTTTGTTATTTTTTCACTTTTTCCTACTCACTTACATCGATTATCAAGTATTCAAAGAAATATTCAATTAAAAAATTGTTTTGTTTGGAAAATGTCAAAATTTATCGCCGATTTAATGTACCAGGCAATTCTTTCGCGAGCTAAATCAGTGGAGACATTTTCTTGGCCGAGTATAACAAAATTGTACGTAGTACGTATAACACACAATATTGTTATATCGGACTGACATTAAGTGTGTCCCATCTATATGAAAGTAAGAATTTAGCGTGCGGAACAGGATACTGCTTTGCTAAACTGCCTCGCTAAATTTTATCTCTGTAGACATTTTTGTATGGGAGATAAAATTTAGCGCGAGCAGGATACTGGGCTTTAGCGTAGAAAAGTGGTGCATAGTTCGTCTGCTGCACAGTTCCCTGGGATGTCACAGAGACCAGGAACCCATCAGCAGAGGGTCAGGTTGTACTGTCCAGCTATCTCGTTAAGAGATACGCGACAATCCTCTGCCGCATTAGATCTTATTTCGCTGGATATTAGAGATTTGATCGCAGCTTGAATATCAATGTATATGACGATATTCCTTTGAGATACCGAATTAATCGAAAGTCACGCTGTAGCTTGATGAATAGCTGTAATTTCGGCTTGGAAGACACAGCAGTATTTCGGAAGACAGAAGTAGAGGCCCAGATACAGTTCTTCTGAAAAGACCCCGGCGCTAACTCCCTCCAGTGTCTTGGAACCGTCTGTGAATATTGACAGTGTTTTGTCGTGTAGGACATTTTGTGAATCCCATTGGTCCCTCTCCGTTAATTCATGGGTGAAGTCTTTTTCAAAGTTGATTTTAGTAGGTAGAAAATCGGATCGTATGTAGAAGGAAGATGGCGTGTCCAGTCGGTTGGCCTCTCCTGGGCTTCTCTTCCCTTAATCTGATTACCACGTTTGTGGCATATTCTTTACTGACGATGTCTAGTGGAAGTAAGTTAAGCATAGTTTGTAGAGCGGCGCGGCTCGGTTGGAAATGTCATCAATGCGCCCATGATGCACAAACATGAAAAGCGCTGAGTCTGCTCTAAGGCAGATTGAAAGATTTAGATTCAAGGGCGGCCACCACACAACGATGCCATATAGAATAATCGGTCTTATAACCGCAGTATAAGGCCAATGCATTATAATTATTTTTATTCATTGCGGGCTCTTTGAGCGGTCGGTACTAATAATCTTTGTTAGTGTCCAAAAATGTACATACTCAAAATCGGTAATATTTCCATATAAAAATATCCATTGTGACCTAATTTAAGGTGAATGTTAAATATGATTATAGGTAAGGCCCTTTTTTTTCTATTTTACTATGGGAGCTATCACCAGTGACAGGCGGCATACTTGTGTAGTATTTACATCTACTCATCACTTACATATAAACTGCAATGATGGGAGTGGGAAAACCCATAACTTGCTGCCTACCCAAAATGTAAAGATATAAGCTTACCTGAAATGAAAAAAAAAACAAATATTTAAGTCACATGTGCCTCTTGTAGATAATGTTTGTAAAAATATATAAAACAATCTTGTAAACTACTTTCTAATACTTTTTTCGAAAAACTCACACCGCAACTCTTTCCATTCAGTATACACTCACTATCTCAGCCACGCACATATAATGGTCATAGCGCAGCTCCTAAAACAACACAAGTTCGTACGAGGGCATTGAACTGCAACACCATATTATACAGCCACCTTCCGTACGCTGAACCAAACCACCACGGCAACGATACAGCACAAAACTTATAGCTCGCGCACTGGCGAAAGTGATGGAAGTAGCAGACCAACGATCAGCAGGCAGCACGCTACGCGCACGATACCACGATCGCTTGACTTGGTTCCTATACCATTAAAGAAACAAAAAAAAAGCACAAAAAGCGCAATTTGTTTAAAATGTAGGTATGTAGGTTCCCCAACTGTATATGGCCATAAAAAAAAAGAACAAAAAAAAAAACAAAAGAGCTTTTTTTAAGCGGTTTTGTCTTGGCCCGCTGTATCGTATGCGCCACCTCCCGCGATCGTTGCTCCCGACCAATCTCCATCATGGATTCACGGGGCTTTGTCGTCGTCGTTTTTTGCTCTTTTTTTCGGAGGCAACATCATTAGATGTAGCAATCGTTTTTGAGGAATTTTACGCTGTCTCTATCGCATCGTGTGTCGGTCGATCGTCGCTGTCATTGTACACAAAGCAGCATAAGCATAAAAGTGGCTCGCTTTGATTGAATTTGAGAACGGGCCCAGTTGTTTTTATCAGCGCGCCTCAGATTGGATTCATTTAAATAATCAAATGAAGAATTTCTGAGTCGGTATTTATAGAAGTTGTATGTGGTGCCTGCCTGAAATAAAAAACAAACACGCACGCGAAGTAGCACGAGATAGAGTGTGAAGAAGTTATACGATTACATCACGGAGACGTCGATGTCCGTCGACAGAAACAAAACAAAACGACGACAAAATAAAAAAAAAAGATACTTGCATGGAGATCAAGCGTTTAAATGGTTATTGAACTTTTCGACAAGGGGATGATGGCCTGTTAATTGTAAACCATTAGAGCAGCAGGAGACGACCGGCGCGCCCGTGAAGCTGAGCTTGTCCAGGCAGACAGATAAGTCGGTGACAGTTTAAGAGTTGGGTGGTGCCATTTGTTCA
Source organism: Cheilosia soror (assembly GCA_949372485.1). NCBI lineage: Eukaryota > Metazoa > Arthropoda > Insecta > Diptera > Syrphidae > Cheilosia > Cheilosia soror. The sequence goes on from OX443561.1 coordinate 127,793,359, forward strand.
AGATTTAGCTGGAAACAGCTTGATATGAAAAAGTGCAAACAGAAATGCATAAAGACTGACAAGAGTGTTTTTTTTGACTCCAAAAGCGTCAGGTAAAATAACTTCTTTTAGATGGGAAAGTACATTTTCGATTGACAGGAGTCTCTTATGTAAGAGCACACAATCCAGGACCTAAGACCGAATCGCTGCATACCTACATGGATAAGCTATACGATCAAGGTCGCCAAGTAATGTATAATGACCCTATCGGAAAGTGCCATCGATTTTCTAAATGAAATCACAATGACATATTTGGTTTTGACATTTGTGTGGCAAACAGAATTAAAATTTGTGTGAATAAGCAATGGAACTCTATACCTACTCCGAAAGAACGCGGAATAAGCGTCAAGATGTGTTTTAATTCGTACGGCTCCCCGAGTGGTCACTCAATGCGGTGTTTACCCGCACGACTCTTAGAAATTGGAACAACAAGCGACCGCGAGCAATAAAATACCTAAATAAAATAAATACGATATGTCACGGAACTGGGCATTTTGGTGAAAGACTTGAAGATGTTGTCTTACAAAGTACAGGCACTTCATCAGCTGATGGATGTTAACCGTAAATCGCGCCTAACCTAAGCTCACCTGAATCTCAACAACGAAATGGACGATTTTGCGTCAAAAATAATCACGACTGACGGGCCATTTCCAACTACGCAGATACGTAGACAAACTAAATTCGCTTCTGGAATACTAAAAATCCGCGAGTAAAAATTCACTGAATGGTGGGCTGTCATTGGATACAATTTTTTTTTAGAACTGCGAGGGCAAAAATGGTCACTGAAAGCGCTACACAGCGTTACCGATGGCCAAAATGATAAAGTGCCAAAAGTTTAAATGGACCTAATACAAATAAAAATTAATACTCGATGTATTTTCAACAAAACCTGTTTTTCTTTGCTTTTGTAATAAGTATTGAAAAGACTGTCAAAATGACAGTTGTGGGGATGAATTCTTTTTCAGAGAGACAAATTTACGAAAAAATTTGGGAACGCTTTATTATTATTATATATAATTTATGAAAAATGACAGATACATTTTGTTTTTCCGTAAAGTGCAGTATGTGATGGGAACTTTTTGTTTGTGAATTCATAAATCGCAGTGGTAAAAAATACTTCAAAATGTCTGATAAAGGCGAGTAATTTGATAATTTTTTTAGCGAAAGTGATTCGGAATTAATCGAACATCTTTTTGATGAAGTCAAACCATGAATACGAATAGTAATTTCACGCATATGTCAAATTTTAAATCATCTGTCAATTGTCAAGTTGCTGAGAACCTTTTCAGTTCTTTCTACCAGAATTTGGTTGAGTAAGTAAAAATTCGTAAAATTTTAAAGTAAAGGAACAGAACTATTATGTATTCATTCAATTACTTATTCATTCACTTGAAACTCCCTTTAAACATTTTTAGTCAGTGACAATTTGCTCTGTGCAAAGTGGAATCATATTGGAAAATATTATACGGATACAGAGAATATTTTGTTTGAATTTACGGAAATAGTCGCGCGAAAGTCGCCAAAGTTGTAAAAAGGGGCTAAAACAGAAAATTTCTGAAAAGTCGCCGCCCGGGGGGCCGAAATGAAACACCCACTGCGCCTGCTGAACGCAAGTTTGTGCAAAAAGTTCGTGAGACTGGTATGCTAGTGGACAACACTAATGGTCTCGTCGTAGTACAGTGCCAATGCATCCACAGAAAGTGACAGTTTGGTACGGTTTGTGGAGTGGTGGGGGTGGCATCATTGGACCATTTTTCTTCGTAAATGAGGCTGGGAACAACGTTTTGGTCAATAGTGGGCGTTACAGAGCCATATTAACCGACTTTTTTTTACTAAAATTGAAGAATTGAAGACATGGATTGGGACGAGCTCTGGTGCATGCAGGATGGCGCGCCATCCCAAATTCCCAAATCGTGTTATCTTGGCGATGTCAATTAGCCGCCTGCGATTTGACTCCTTTGGACTTTTTTTGTGGGGAACGGTGAAGGACCGATGTTATGCCAACAATCCGGAAACGATTCAAGCACTTAAGGCCAATATCATCCAAGCAATCCGTGTGCTACAGCCCAAAACCGTCAACAAGGTCTTGGAGAAGTGGAGTGACAGAATGCGCTACTGCGAACCTAGCCGAGGCAGCCACTTGAACGACGTTGATGTGTTCCATAATTAATGGGAATGTTTTCTCTTACTAATAAAGCCATAATACATGGAAAACATTTAATTTTTCTCATTTTATTGCATTTTTAAAAAGAAACTTGTATTTGGCCTACCCTGTATATGAATTCAACAAAAGGATAACTATAGTTTTTTGAAAGTATTTCTGGCAACCTATATTCGATTAACGTGCATGTAATCGAAAAAAGGTCGATAAAGTTCCGATAATGCAAGTGGAACGAGAGGCAATTTTTTAAATCTCATGTTGATGAAGAAAATCACCAAAGGATCTTATCTTTCCCTACACGGTTAGACGTCTTAAATATATATTTTCGTGTATACTTAGATTCCGGTTACAAAATACTTAATAGCAGATGCTGCAGTAATACAGCTGCATCTATAAGAATGTAGGAGCGCGGTTAAAAAAAACGGATAATTTGAAGGAATATACTGGGCAAAAACTGTTAACAAATTCGCGGCATCTTCCGGGAGATAGATTTTCGACTGGAAACATGGCAGAAGTAAAAAGTCTTGAGTTTTAGACACGTCCATGGTTATAATCGCCATAAATAGACGAATATGCGAAATATAAAGACAAAATGCAACTGTGACAGTGTGTATAATGCGGGATGCGGATGCCTAGTCTGACCGCGTTTTTCCCTATAGGCCAGTGAAGTGACCTGTATGGTGATTGCTGTTATTCTGGCGATATCTTTTCGTGGTTTACCTAGAAGTTAGATTGTTTTTTTCCGAACTGTATGTTGGACACATCCTTTCTGGATCTGGATATGTTACAGTTTGGCACGATAGTCTCTTCCATCTAAAGAGATTTTTGCTTTTTCATGTATACGAGCGAAATGTGAACTGATTCCGCAAGTAAACGATGGAGAGCTGAGCCTTGCCTGGCCAACTGGTCAGCTTGTTCGTTTACATAGACGTTGCTATATGAGCTGGAACTCAATACCCAAATTAGGGTAACCTTGAACCGATCAAGCGATGCATTCTAATACTAATTTAGAAGTCACATAGACTTACGCGATAGACTTAATGGCAGCTTGATTGTCAACGAATTTGTCTATCTTCTCCCTCGGAATTATGTTTGTGTGCAGTTTGATTTGGCGGCAGGCTTCGCGGATGGCAAGTATTTCCGCTTGAAACACACACTGGCCGTATCCGAAAGCCTAAAGGATTTTGAGATCTTCAGGGACTTTGAAAATACATCCGCACCTACAACCCATAGTCTATTTCTAAACCGTCCGTATAGATTGTTAAATTCGAGTCCCTGTTCACCCGTCCTTCTTGCCAATGTAATCTTGAAGGGAATTCTGCAACAAAATGTTTTGTAAAAATCATTTTGGGAGTAAGTAATCCGTTGAGGCTGGTACAATAGTTCTCTTGATAGAGAAAGAAAGACATTTTACTGAGCCCGTCAAATTTCTTTCATTAAAAAGTCGTTTAAACTTCTGCTTGCTCTAGTAGATAAAGTGCGGGAGTATTAAGTTAAATGATAAGAGAAACATTTATTTAACAAACGCACAAAGTACCACAGGATCACAAATCAGCATCCTATAGAAAAACCATGTTAAAATTTCCCTGTGACTAATCTTAGATTTCAAACGAGGTGTTTCATGTTTACGAGTTAAGGCATAAAAGTAGGTGGGTCCAAGTCCAAATTATAATTAAAAACAAAATTATAATAATAATATTCGCTAAATCGTGGTGTGATAACGCACAAGTTGTAGTCACCATGACCCAAATATTTATCATTTTCAGCCAAACATAGACTTAAACGCCATGTAGATAGGTATTATTGTAGAATTTTGAGTCTTTAATTTTGATAGCGCGCTTTGCTAAGAATAACATTAAAAAACAATTTCTAATTTTTCACTGATTCTGTACTGCATTCAAACTTTTTGTATATCCTTTCAAAATAAACATTTAAAACTAACTTTATCAAAGGATATGAGATACATCTTTCCTCAGCTTTGTATAGCATAACCCATAACCCAACGTATGGTCATATGACATTTTAAATTCCCGTTTTACACTCACCATCTCTACCTTAGCTTTCACTTGTAATAGTATCTGCGCTCACTTATGTACCCCATTTGACGTTGTGCAACTAGTTGCAGTTTGCAGACTCCAGTCCAGAGGCAAAATTGTGCATTTAGTTTTCTATGTTACTTTGTAAAATGAGTGTACTACAAGTAAATATGCATACGAGTCTCCAGTGCACACATCAAGCGTCACCCAGGAGAGAAAACGTGCACACATGATGTGAGGATATACATTTTCAAATAAAATGTTTAAAAAAAAAATCACTAATACCCTAAAGCCGAGTTTCCCAAAGTGTGCTCCGCCATTAAAATCTAAGTGCTCCGCGAAAAGATATGAAAATTCCATCTAGATAATTTTGTGCTTCTGAAACTTTGTCATTTTGTTCGCGGCAATTGAATTTGTGTATTGATTACTTACTTACTTAAGGTGGCGCTCCAGTCCAGGGTGGACCTGGGCCTCAACCAACAAGCGTCTCCAGCCAGCACGATCTTTGGCCGCTGTCTCCAGTATTGATTACAATACAAAAATGAGTAAAAATAAATAATAATCATTTAGATACCTATGTACTTCAGAACTTCAGGGGTATCAAAATGGAAACGAATCAATCAATCAATGGCGTTGATAGCGGAAAGATTTGGTTATTCTACGAAGCATGTTTTCAGGGATATACATGTTTCTAAAAAAAGACCGTATGTTTTGAGAACAGCAAAAGAAATTAAATTGGATGCAAAACATCTCCAAAGAGAGATTTACCGGACAAGTGGAATTGGGGGAATTGCACCTAAACTCCATCAAGAACTATAACGGCCAGGGCTGTTAGGCGCTGTGTCCTATAGAACAAAATCCTCGTGGATGCATATTCCACAAGAAAACACATCATATCAACAAAAACCTAAGGAAGAGCCGAAATTTCAAAAGACTCCACTTACAAAAACCATTAGAATTTTAGAAAATAGTTCTTTGAAGTGTCAAATCTAAGTTTGATTTACATAATTTGAATCCGATGGAAAAGTGTATGTAAGGCGGCCCCCAAACAATGAATTGCAGCCAAAGACATGGCTTCAGACTATAAGACATGGAGGAGAGGAAGTAATGGTCTGAGATGAATTCTCTTGGTTCGGTGTTGGTCAATTAGTTGTACAAGGGTCGACCCTTGATCAACACGCTTATAAAAGCATAGCGTTTTTCTCCAGTGTTACCAATATTTCATTCACTGTTAGCAGCCATAGCTGTTACTCCACCCTGCTGAGTGGCGCGTTGCACTGACCTTCTCAGCTTCCAGCAACCAAGTTCTGAATTTATAACCTTGTTTAACAACATTTGGGTGATCCAGTGACTTAGCTTGGCGCGTCAATCTGCAGGTTTTCAAGTGTGTTAATTATAGTTCTCGACTCTATATTGTTGAAAGCTCCTTAAAAATCTAGAATGGCTACCATTGTAAATTTGTAAATTCCCTGACGGCTAGCGATAGGTAATAAGAATAATGATTAAGAATAATGATTGACTGTGAACTAGCAATACATGACGGAATTTTGCATTTATTGCTCGTTCACGTATTTGTCAATTTAACTGATGAATAACGCGGCCTGCCATTCTAATTTCTGATAATTATCGAACAAAATATTAATTTTCTTTTTGTTAAAAACATTTTAAAAACAATCTCAACACGCAGGTAAAGACGATACAACATACGCCAAGTCCAAACACCAAGATATTGCAATGCAATTTGAACATCGAAACACGCGCATAGGTGATTATGATGACAATGACAACCATACGCATGCAAGGATGGCTGAGTTGATCAGTGGGTGCACTCGGTGCTCTCGGCGTCCGAATGTGCTATTGCACAACAGCGCTGCCATTTTGCAACGAACGCCGACGCGACGGTAGTAAATCTCGGTAATATTTTTAGGGCCGGTTTGTTCCCAGCTGGTTAAATCTGTGGTTAGGTTATCATAGATTTAGTTTAACCCATGATTAAATAACTGTGATAACCAAAATGCGTTTGTTCACTTATTTTTCACCCAACCACAGATTAGCGACAAATCGTTCCAGTTTTTCAGTTTATTTGTCAATGCAGTTGTTAGATTTAATCAATAGTTAAAATTGTCACAACCGCAGCAATGCATGCAATTTTTTCCACACTGTCTTGCATTGTATTCATCTGCCAGTTTGTTGAAAATGCGTCGACATAGCTGATACGAAGCCACACACAATTTTGCGATTATTATTTATTAAATTAATTTTTTTTTTAAAGAATGTTGTTTTGTTTTTGACTGCTATGTCAAAGCTTGAAACAAAATTCCACAATTTCTTTGGTTAAATGCCGTTAACCGACCAAAATTTGCTGGTTATCGATTTCTCTGGTTAACTAACGAAATCATCGATTCTCTGGTTAAAATTTGACTGAACAAACAGATTCTATGATTATCAGATGGAATAACCATTGATTAGAGTTAACCAAAGATGAACAAACCGGCCCTTAATCGAATTTAAGCCCAAAACACAATAGTCAGACAAATAAATATAACTTGGAGGAGAACCATAATTATGGGACTGATGCAGCCAATGTGTATATTCTTTATAGGATCATAGGATTATGGAATTGATTACATGATGTTTTTTGTGTTTCGAAATGAAAAGATGGTTTGTACCTATGTAAATAAGTAATTGTTTAGTTATTGCGGAAAACGGATATCGCTCTCTAATCTCATGCAGGAAATTGCATTATGTAACTATGTAAATATCCTTTTACGCTTACAAGCTTCTGTCACGGAATTTCGCTACAATATTAAATTTCTGCGAGTGACAGCACTACTCACATTGAGGGAATGAAATGGAAATCGTACAAATAAGAATCCAAGAAATCCAAATAGGTACTTTGGAAAAAGTGATGTTTTTACTATTCTTGGTCTGTCTGTGGAAATATTTTAAGGGATGAATAACATCATGTTAGATGTGGTACGTTAAGCGGTACTACCTACATATACCCAGGAAACACTCCGCTTCACAAGATTTAAAACTTATCTAAGCGAACTGATTCCTCGGATTTGAGGTTACTTCTGGTTCCCAATTCGATTCCTTACAAAATGTTGTAGCACATTCAGTTTCAGTAATGAATCTTATGATTTAAATTTATGGTGAACCCAACGCCTGCCAATGTAAATGATTATGATGATGATTATTTTTAAAACCGAATTTTACGCGGGAAAGATACGGGGCGGGAACTACTATGCTATATGCATTCACAGCAAACGCGGAGCGGCAGCGAACCTTTTAATAAATGTGATTTTAGTTTCAACTTTCAAAGAAAGCAAAGAAAAAGTTATGAAACATGTTATGATCCTCGGATAAATAAGAATCTGCACAACTCACAACTTTTCTCTTAATAGACACAGAAGAAAAGAAGAGGTAGGCATTTAATCTTTCATAATTTTAAAACATTTTATACAAAAATTAGTTTTTATTGAAATAATTTTTTTTTTGTCCTTTTTCACTATATTTTTGTAATATGGATGTGTCAAATCGTACTACACCGGATATTTGCTGGCCTATTCGTATAAACGAGAGACTTCACATATCCCCACAAAATATAGTCCAGCGGCGTCAAATCGCACGATCTAGGCGGCCAATTCACAGGTCCAAAACGTGAGATGAATTGCAAATTTAGGCAAAAAGTCTTGAGCTTTCAGCACGTTAGTAAACGTTTTATGACTATCCGCATCAAGGCTGAATTCGCCAATATCTGCTTGATATGCGCTCATGCCCCACGAAAGATACAGACGATGCTACCAAAGAATGTTTCTACAAGCTCCTCGACGAAACATATGAGCAATGTCCGAAACTCCTCCAGTATTCTAGATGTTCGAATTTCTCGAGTGGCCAACATAGACTCGGACCAATGCCTTGTTGCCAAGGTGCGAATGCGAATATCTAAGAGATCACAACAAACCGCCCGCCAGAACTTTTGCTGATCGCGTATCCCTCAACCTCTCGATAAGTCCTGTACAGTCAGCATCAAGTGCTGAAAACTAGTGGAATCGATGCCAAAAAGCCATCAGAAATACCGCAACTGATGTGCTCGGTTTCACAAAACCGCCCACACGAAACCCCTGGTTTGATGAAGAGTGCCGGCAAGCACATGAAGCAAAACAACTGGGCCTACAAAGCGGCGCTGCAAAGAAGCTGAGCAAAAACGGAGGGAAGAACACCGGCTTCTCTGAAAAAAAGAAAGATCATGAGAAGCGCGCGTTCGAGGAAATAGAGAGCGTAGCATCTCACAATGGTCGGAAGTTTTACCAAAAGGTAAAAAAGAATGTTTTACGGAAACAAGACCCAAACAGAGGCCTGTAGAGACAAACAAGGAAATCTTGTTGTAGGTACAGTCACAGACAGTGCTGAGGACATGGAAAAACCATTTCTGCAGGCTGTTAAACGGCGAAGACGATACAAATCCCTGTCACGCAGAATGAACCATTTACCCTAGGCCTAGACGATGAAAACGAAGATTTTCATCCACTTGACCACAATGAGGTGATGATAGCAATATCCAAGCTGAAGTCGAACAATGCCGTAAAAAGCTTGGTCGATAAACCGTCATCGACCAAGCTTTTTAAGGCAGCGGGAGATGACTTGGTAGAGAGCATACATCAACTCATCTCCAAGATTTGGTCAGAAAAAGTATGTATGCCCTATGAATGAACCTCAGCATCGTTTGCATGATCCACAGACCACAATGAAGGAGACCCTTTAAACTGCGCCAACTATAGAGGCATCAGTCTCCTCAACATCGCCTACGCCTAAGGTGTAGGATTTAAAATACGAACCTATACTTCCTTTTATAACTCCAGGGTTTTATTGGCAGTTATGCATGTGGCATTGTCCTGATGAAACCAAATGTCCTGTAGTCCATTATACCTTTTTTTTACTGCGGCTAGGCTTCCTTATTTTCTGCTACCGCTTTTGATAATAATTGCAAAACAACAACAATCACAAACGAAAGAATCTCTGTTTAAAAGCCATAACCTCACAAGTTCAATTCACTTGTCGTCGCTCTTGAACTCCGCATGTAGAATACGTGCAACTGCCAGTACGCGCGCGCCTGCCGCCTCTCTGTGCGCTCTGGATATCAATCAAACTTACAAGTTACAATACAATACTGCACAAAACAATGCAACATCGAATAAGAGAAGATACCTACCTAATCTACCCAACACCAGCAGCAGCGACTATACTATTCGCACTTTCCCAGTAGCAACAGGCATCGACGTCGCGCGGCGACGCGACGCCGACGAACGGAGGCATTGTGAGTTTGTGACAGCGCAGAATATTTTTATTTATATACATTTTCACTTTATTTTTTTGCATTTTGTTACTTTGTTTGAATAAAATCAAATCAAATACTATATGTAGTTAGTTAGCAGAAGCAGACCCCGTCGTCTGATGTGTGCGCAATTGGCTAAGGGGTTTGTGGCCGATTCCGCGGTATCAATTCATTTAATTTCCTCGTGCGTTCGAAAAGGCAGCACGAATTCATCAGAAAGAACTTCAAGTTCAATGAACCAATACCCATTTAGTCGGGTTGTTGTTTAGTTTGCTGGTGTTTTTTATATAGTTGTTGCTGGTGCACTCTCCCTTTAGTTAAAATAGAATAAGGAAAACAAAAAACGTACTAAACAACTATTACACACGTACTAGAAATGTAAGTGACAGTGAGTGAACGAATTGACATATAGAAAGGGGGGTGGGCGATGCACGTACAATTGAAATCAACTTTGATTTCTGTGGGGATGACCTTCGCAGGAATAAATATTGTTCTTAAGATGGCTGCAGTTTTTTTTATAAATCTGTAGATTGGTTTGTTCCTACGATCATTGGTGACTGATGACATCAAATGGAGATTGGGTGATCGACCCCAGAGAAGATCGGTGGTGGCAGCAGACAGAAAGCAATGTTCTTAAGCACTCCACTTTTGTTACATTTTTTGTTTCTAACAGCGGATTAGTCAGGACGAACTATGAATATTTTGTTTCATCCCCATAAGAGCATGACACTACGTCATGTGCTATTACCATGACACAATCTGGTCACTACCAAATTTACCAAATTGCGATCGACGCAAGGCATGCATCCAGTAGGTAGTGTGAATATATGACTGTATCTATCGAGCGGCCAACATTGACTCGGCTATTGACGTGGCCGCAATAACACCCATACCCAACGCAGAAGAACAGTGGCAACACTACCATAAACCCATGATGATCTGCTATTGCTGATGGAATTGTGTTTTTTTTTTTGTGCTCATCGCGGCATCAACCATTTTTAACGATATAAGGGTGGGCCATCTATTGGTTTCTTTTTAAATCATAGGTTATTTTGACACCGACAGCTGTGACTCGCTCGAATTCTTGACAGAATGTCAGTATCATACCTCCGAGAAACGAAATGAGTCGCTATACGCTTGAACAAAGTGGGAAAATATTGAAAATTTATTTCCAAAGTGAGTGCTGTGTGTGTAGCCCAAACAGCACGTTTTTTGAAAATAATTTTTGGCCAGAATGAAACACCCAAAAACAAAAAGTTCGTGAAACTGGTATATGCCAGTGGACAATACTCATGGTCTCCGTCGTACGGTGCCAATGCACAGAGAGCGACAGTTTGGTGCGGTTTGTGGAGTGGTAGCATCATTGGACCATTTTTCTTCGAAAATGAGGCTGGGAACAACGTTTTGGTCAACGGTGGGCATTACAGAGCCATGTTAACCGACTTTTTTTTTTACTGAAATTGAAGACATGCATTTGGACGACCTCTGAATCATAGAGAATGACGCGCCATGACACAACAGCCCATGCCACAGTCGATCTTTTGCACACCAAATTTTCAAATCGTGTTATCAGACGTCTTGGCGATTGAGGAATTGACCACCTCTAAACTGCGATTTGATCCCTTTGGACTTTTTTTTGTAGGGAAGCGTCAAGGACCGATGTTACGCCAACAATCCGGAAACGATTTAAGCACTTAAGGTCAATATCATTCAAGCAATCCGTGAGCTACAGTCCGAAACATTCAACAAGGTCTTGGAGAAGTGGAGTGACAGAATGCGCTACTGCGAAGACAGCCCAGGCAGCCACTTGAATGACGTTGTATTCCATAATTAATGGGAATGTTTGCTCTTTCTAATAAAACCATAATATATGGAAAAAAAATTTGTTCATTTTATTGCATTTTTAAAAAGAAACTTGTATTTGGCTCGCATTTCGCTTTTAATTCTCAGATGAACTCGCCGGCGAACATAATGCGAATCGTGTATCCATAGGCGAACAATACGTCGCGGGATTATATGGATTATACATGAACAGCAAAAACAAATTCCGTCACATAGTTCTCGGAAATTCGGTTCCCGGATTGTTGGGATAGGTACTGGGAACTAGGCCTACAAGCCGAAATTTACTATCTTCTTCGGAAGGGGCGCTGGCATTGACAACAGTCACAAAATGTCCAACGGTCTTCCCCACTCACATTCGCATGTATATAATAATTTATTAACAATGACAAATGACAGTTCCTGATGCACTTCAGAAGGATTCCAAACGACAAGAAGAGAACAGCGAATTGAGTGACCAACAAATATGTAGTAGATTTCGACGATTACAAATTTTAAATCTTTCCTCTAGTCCCAATTGTTACTAACAACTTGTTGTTTCCATTATTTCTATGCTTGACAGGAGGTAAACTCAAAGCTAATGAAGTAAGTTTGTTGCAATAAATTAAGACTGTAAAAATGAACACCAAATCAAATACTCCTCCGCCTCTAATTTTGTTACCTCTTAAAGTTATACATCTTAAATTACGAGCCAAACGGTGTGACTGGTTACAATAAACATAACATACCCATTCAGGTGGTAAGACACGCACTAGTTAGCCCTTGTTTTAAAAAATGCCCACGTTCCGTTTGTGTCAGTTGAGTGATTTTTATTGAATGCCAAACTAGCATGATGTCCATTGCGTAATTTAAGTATCTACATCGAGGTAGTGTTAGATTTTTTTTTTATTCTTAATAATCAACATTGATCTTGACAGAAATTCAGGTGGTCAGTCTTGTTTTTAGCGTTGCTGAAGTGTGTTAAAGGGGATAAGTGTAGAGAACGTCATAAAATGAACTACTTCATGGGCAGCTGAAACTGCCTTTTGACTGACATTTATGAGTTCTATTAGACTAACCTACAATATAAATTTTCAAAAATCTAATTACGAATAAGGTCGTAGCTTTAATGATGTACTTAATTTTGAATTTTACGGTACAAAGCTGCCAACTATATGCAACACTAACGATGCAACGTTACAGTAATATTTTGAACAACAAATAAGGCGCCTTTGGACATGGGGGTTTGTCTATCCCAAGAGTATCAATCATGCAGTAAAATTTGTATGTGCAAAAAAATCTATTGAATTTCACGCTTCATTATTCGTTCTCCTTGACTAAACTGTCACACCCAAGTGTGGGGTATATGCAGTTGCTTGGTGTAAAATATTGTGCCCTAAATTTCGGGCGCCACATGTCAATCAATACCTCAGATTTCATTATTTAATAGCAGTACCTACTGACTCATATTTCTATTACATAACATCTGTCTGGAGAATGTAAATGTCAAACTGACAATGACGGTGCGATCTCTTCAAGAGATTGAATAAGAATTGATATAGTAGGTAGTGTATGTTGGTACTCTTGGATTCCACGAATAAAATCTCGGCCGATTTTGTGGTCTTGCCTGTAGTCTCGCCATATGGTGGTCATATGTCTAAATAGCTAGGATCAGGTGTGGGTGATAAGTGCGGAGAACAAAACTAACCCAATACTGTTTATTACTTACCCAATGGTTGGGTTTGGTTATCGGGCTCCCAACCGTGAAGAGTCTCTGGCTGAGACACTGCACCCTTCCATCCTCTACGATCTACGATCCCGATCACGCTGCTTCCAGTTGTCGAGACCAAGCGCTTCGGCTTGGTCTTTGAAATGGAGGTTCGGTCTACCTTGTCTTCTCGAACCTTGGGGCTGGGATTCGAAGATTCTCTTAGCTGAAGCATTATTGTCGTCATTTTTACGTCAGCGAATGGTCCCAATGGGTACATGCCGTGTACAAGCTCTCTTTGTGCACTCTCTGTTGACGTCAGAGCCACATATATATGTGGCGTGCTACATACCGTGTACTAGCACCTTTACAGACCTTTTTAAGTGCCGAAAATTCCAATAACCTTGTCATCTTAGGCGATTTCAATTTGGACTTACTTTATAATGTTCCTGCGTTAGATGCGTATCATGCACTTATAGCAGAACATGGCCTAACCTCGTTAGTAAATAGAATCACTAGACCAACTGCAGGTACTTGCATTGACCATGTTTTGGCACGTTTCCTAAAAATGTCTCCCAATTCTTGTTCTGGCATAAACTTTGATTTACAAATAACCGATCATTGTATGACTGGTTTAGTTTTTAATTCTTTAGAAAGCCAAAATAACCAAAATCGTTATTTTGGCTTTCTTAGAGTTCTGTTGTATAATACAGAAAGGCCTGGATGAAAAACGATCTTGTGCTGGGCTTTTTGTTGATATAACAAAAGCATTTGATACTGTTGATCACGATATTCTTTTAAATAAGCTGTATAACGTGGGTTTTCGGGGTTCAATGCATAGTTGGTTTATGTCCTATCTGAAAGACAGAAAGCAAAAAGTGAAGATCGCAACTAAGCTAAGTAACTCCGTGGTTATGAATCTTGGTGTTCCTCAGGGTTCTGTTCTTGGACCTATCCTGTTTCTCATATATATCAATTCTTTGTTTACGCAGCCATTTGTGGGAAAAGTTAGAGCCTTTGCTGATGATATAGGGATCGCATACAATTCCGTCAATCCCCTAAATCTAGTGGCTGAAATAAATAATGATGTTGAACTACTGAGAAATTGGTTTGCTGAACATAAGCTTGTAGTAAGCGACAAAACAAAACTGATGTTTTTCAATCTCATTAACCAAGAGCATCCAGATACCGAAATCATATTCCACTCTTCTAAATGTGTAAGGTACCCCTTGTGTCATTGTTCGTCTTCTGTTCAATGCTTCAAGCTGTCTTTCGATGCAAGTGTTTCCTGCCATGACAATTGCTTCAAAATTGAAATTGTAAGCCATTTTAGATATTTAGGTGTTATAATTGATCGGAACTTGAGTTGGTCAAATCAAATTTTAAATTTAAAGCAATACTTTCTCTCCACTATTCGTTCTTTCTACCGTCTACAGAAGTTTTGTCCTTTTAATAATCTAAAGACAATTTACTATGGGATTTTTCATTCGAAATTGAAGTACGGTATAAGCTGTTGGGGAAGTGCTTATCTAAATAAAATTCAGCCTCTGATTGTACTACAAAAATGCGTCATAAGGAAGATTTGTAATTCTCCTCGTTTGTCGCACTCAATGGAATTATTCAGAATATTGGATATCTTGCCAGTTAGACACCTTTTCTATTATAAGGTCCTCAAGGTATTTTTTGTGAGAAGTGGTTACTTGCAGAGCCCGATCTCTGGCGCATATAGCTTGCGAAGCCATCAGCAAACTCTTGTTACCATTCCCACGTTTCGTACCACTTGCTATAGAAACTCATATTCAGTTTTATCCTGCAAATTATTTAATAGCCTCCCTGTAGATATGCGTTTCATTGACAATTTACTTGCCTTTATGAAAAAAGTTAAACTATGGCTTTTTGGCTTTGATCACGATGAAATCGAAATTTTGCTCCGCTACATATCATGATGTTAAATTGTAATACTTTTCATTCTTGTAATTTGTTTTCATAGATGTAATAATGAATTTATTTACTTTTGCCTTGCACCTATCACAATATTGTTATTATTATTTCTTATTTTAAATTGTTCACCCCACAGTAAATATCTTTTTATAATGTGACATTTGCCTCTATTTTTGTTAATTAATACAAAATGTCACTAACTATTCTCGCCATTTTAGCTGCAATTTATATTATTATGAAGTTTTTTGTAAATTGTAAAAAGAGGATAATGAATAAATAAATAAATAATAAATAAATAATAAATAAATAATAAATATGTTAGACTTCGGGCTCAACTTTCTATCTAAAAAGCGTAAATAGATTTGTATCAGTCGTTCTAAAGTTTTTAGCAGAAATGATGAAAGACTAATTTAGGTCTGAGATCTTTTAGGCTTACATGAGATCATTTCCCTGCCTTCGATATTTGGCCATGTATACAACTCTTTCAATTGCCAATAAAGTGTGCTATAGCAGAATACAGTCATCGCGCTGTCAAAATAAAGTGTACCGAAAATCAACGGCGATTATAGTAGAAGCACATTAGGTATTTGGCTTGTTGCCGCATTCGCAAGAGTGGAGCAACGTTTAACTTTTGATGGACATTGTATATTAGAAAGAGAACGACTGTATTTAATTTTGACACCACAAAATTTTGACACCACCTTTTGACAAAAGGTCGCTCCATTATGGTTTTTACTTATTTAGGTGGCGCTACCTTTGGCTAACTGCCTAAAGTTGCGCACTCCAAGTTGGTTGAGGTTCTCTTCCACTTGCGCGCGCCACCTAAGGCGTGCTCTTCCTCTACTGCGTTGTCCCTTTAGGTTGGTATTGATGACTTTTCGGGCTCGAGCGTAGGTGACCGCATTCACTCCAAAATAAAAAGGTGGTATGGGTATCGATTTGGACTGCTTAAGTTTTCTTCAGGAACTGCCGTAGTCAGTAGTGCGCAAGATGTCCTCCTCATTAGAAAGAAGTGTACCATCTTCGGATTTGACTCCTTCGATAATGTTCCACTTCCTTCCTCTAAGACGGCGGATGGTCTGCCAGAACACCTTGCTTGCAGATCTGTGATCACGGTCCAATTTTTCGCCGAACTCCTTCCAAGACTGTTCTTTGGCTGCTTTAACAGCCAATTTGCAAGTTCTTCGCGCCTCAATGTACCGGTTTCGAGAAGGAGAGTCCCCCAAGTGAATCCACACCTTGAAAGCCTTCTTTTTCTCTCTGATAGCTTCTTGAACTCCGGGCGTTTTAAACCACGCAGTTCTTTTCTCACCACCAGCCGCCACACCGAGCCGCTTCACCCCGCAAACATGTCCTGCAGAGGCAATAACTGCTGTTGAAAACAACTGCCATTCTTCCTCTACATTCAATGGAACATTTGGAATTTGTTCCAACCTTGCAGATACCTGCCGCGCAAATTCCTCCCGTATCTCATCGTTCTGTAGTCCCTCCCACCGTATGCGCGTAATCATTCTTGGTTTACGCTTTGGCAGGATAATGAATACCTAGCGATGGTCCAAAATCCGGCTTAAAGGACCAACAAACATGTTGTCAACTCAAAAGGTTTAACAAACCTTAAAGATATAGACCTCTTATCGATTGACACTTATTTCCCAGCCCCACTGTAACCCGTACACCAAAACCTCAGAAAAAAATTAAAGATCATCCATTCAATCCAATACAGGCACATCTAATCCCAATTCCAACAAGCTATAGAAAGAGAGAAGGAATCTTCTCTGCCTGGCCAAAGTAAAAACAGCGACGATTTATGTACAAAAGATGAAGAAGAAGAACAACAACAACCAAAACGAATACAGAGTTGTTTTGTTGCATATTTTCTGCCTGCATCTATCCTGCTGCTGCTACTGCTGATGGCTGTTTGTGCGAGATATTGCTTCATGCCTTGGCTTACACTAATAACCTAGCGAACAACGTTTTCGCTTCTCTAGACTTTCGAGAGAGTGATAAGAAAAATGTTTGCTGGCCGAGTTTAATGACCTTTCGCAGTTCGGAATTGTGGGCTTGTTTTTGTTGTATCGTTTTTGTTTATACCGTGAATGTATTTATCCGTAGATATAAATGTATCTGCGAGTGCATTACGAGAGTTGTAGTTTTTTTTTTTTTTTTTTGTTATTCTTGTTGTTGTTACAGCTTCGTATTCTCCTCCTCGTTGCAGTAGTTTTCTGCTATGCTTTCTCGGTGTCGCAGTCGCAGTGCATACTTTTTGAAAGCAGAAAAAGATACATCTCGTAGCGGCAGCATCAGTTAAAGCCACAATGTTGTTGTTTGTTTGTTTTTTTTTTTTTTTTTTTTATAAAAAAAAGTCGGTATGTAATGAAACAGACAGATTGAAGTGAAAAAAAGTATCACATACGTTTCTAGATACATACCTACCTACATACGAGAGCAGAGTAAGGAATACTAAACAAAATAAGAAGAAAAAAAATGTGTATTGGCCCGAACCGGTTAATAAACTCAAATGTAGGTCAAGATTTGTGGTGATAATACAATAACAACTTAAAAAAATAAAACACATAAAACAAAAAGCATTCAGAGAAAAACACAGACAAGCCGAACGAATACGAGAAACGAAGATGTGATAGGAAGATTTATGCTAAGAAGGGTTGTGGCAGCCGGCTAAAAGTGGGGCCGCGCGGTGGGGCATTATAGCCAATTTGTTGACTTCTTTCACATCTAGGTAGGTAGGTTGATAGGATAGGAGCACACATATCTACTGTATAGATACATACGTTGCCAGGCAGATCGGAAGAACAACTTTTTCGATCTCTATAGCATGCCTGATCTTCATCATCACCATCATCATCATTATCATCATCATTATTGTCGTCTTCGTCAGCATGATCGTCTACATACATATATTCGTATTTATTTTTGTTGGCAAGGAAAGGAAATGGGGCCTCAAAAGATGATACGTATATCTTGTATCTTTTATGTGTCTCCTTTTTACTGCAGCTCAGGGTATATGTACCTGTATTATTTTTATTTTGCCGAAAAGGACAATAAACTCATTTGGAGAAAATGCTATATAACGTAAAGTGTGGTAAAACGACGTTAAAGAGCTTCCTGTCGTAAAGATACGAAAATGAAAACGGTCAAGGAGACATGCACTGCACGGCATGCAGCATGCTGCTATACGTTCGTTGTAGGGAATTGGTGTGAAGAACACTTTGGGACGGATGGCAATGGCAACAAATTTTTTAATGCTACTCGCTTGGATGGTTAGTTTTGTGTAGGACTGGATCTTAGCTCGCATTGGAACATTTAGAACTGATAGTAAGAAGATACATAGGAGTACATTATGTGCGAGGAGATAATGAATGCAAATGCACAAAAGTGCATATATTAAGATGGGAGCATGCATGATGGAGTTTTGCTTTTGAGGGGAGAAATTATCAATTATAAGTATGTATTCGTATCCATCTATAGGTATAGAGTCTCCCTGTACATAATTAAAAGCCCTATATACTCAATTTTCTTCTTGGGCCAAAGTAACAGCAGCGATTGGTAAGTGTAAAACTTCGCTAGATTTCTGATGTGATTTCATTGTAATAGCGGAGCCGAGGTAAGGTTATGGATGTTTGTTTTGACAGTCGGGCCGATTCGCCTACAGTAGGTACATATTTCCCTTTTTGTTACCACCATAGGTATATCTTACCTATTATAAACCAATGTTGAGCCATTGACAGCTCGGTGTGTTCTACCACTAAGAGGCCTGTTCTTTTACTTTTATCTTAGGAATTTTTACTAATTTTACGCATTTTTACTCAATGTCGTTCGCCAGCTTGAAAAATTCGTGCATCTTCGAGAGAGCAAGATATTACCACTCCACTGAGACTCTTACCTAGTTTTTAGTCAACAAATTAGGTACTTTGAATAAAGGCCCCGCCCGACCCGAACCCCGACCCATAGAATCCGATCTGTGCAATATAAAATGGAAATCAACGACATTTTGAGACTATTGGTTTTAGTATTATTGCATTTGCACCGCTTCAATCAATTTACCTTCCATTGTAATAGAATAGAAAAGAATGGGATCAGAAAAAACTTCAAAAAACAACTTTCTCATTAAAAAAAACTAATTTAAAATTAAAAATAACCGACATCGACGCGTCAAATTTTCTTGTAGTGAGAGTACTGTCAACGTATGCGATGCGACTGGAACGGAGAGAAAAAGTTATAAGTTGGACTACTCTGTGTACGTTCTGTATTCTATGGGTCGGGCCAGAATTGAAACAACTGTCAGTGGACTGAAAATTAACAGATGATTTGAAATTCGTTGTCCTATTTAACATACGCGTGTAACGACTATTTGCTTTCCTGCGATATGAGAAAGAAATTGGAATAAAAATGATATCAGAAGCAGCCATTTGGCACACTGTTTTGTATTTTTGCCCTTGGCCCCGGGCCAACTTAAAATGGCCCGTAAATCTTAATTTTTTGATTTCATAAAACATAGATCCACTTACCAATGTTAAGCTGTTTTTCATATTCTACAATTAACTGTCAACCACTGATGCTCATAGGTAGACACGTCAGTTTATTATTCTGACTTAATTTTGTTTGACAATTTTTATCTGACAAAAAATGGCTTTTACACAACTTCTGTTGATCGTACGTAAAAAAGTTGTTTAACATACACTGGTCGGCATAAGTATTTTGACAAAACTAAAGTTAATTCTGCTCATATTTTGAAACTTACTTCAGGTAAATTTTGGCATCGATGGAAAGGTCATTTAAATTCCGTTTGAATGATACAAAACTTTCCTTAATCCATTAAGTACCCATTTAAAAATTTTAGAATTTAGAATATTTGTCAAGGTCTACTTTTTTGACTTTTTTTCCTCGGTCCAAAAAGAAATGTTTTGATGCAAAAAGTTTCTTCAAACAATTCTAATAGGGGCAGCAAAAAAAATTTTTCAAAAATCTCTTCGCTAATATTTTTTAAGATTTTTTGAAAATTGCTAAAAATTACTATTTTAGTCACTTTTTCCTCCTTTTCATACAAAATCATCCCATTCAAAAAATCATAAAAAATATTAGCGAAGAGATTTTTGAAAATTTTTTTTGCTGTCGCTATTAGAATTGTTTGAAGAAACTTTTTGCATCAAAACATTTCTTTTTGGACCGAGGAAAAAAAGTCAACTTCTATAGCGTTTTAAGTGGCAACACTTCGAAATTCGAGGTCACCCAATTTGGATATAACTGTAAATAGGGTGAGAATAGACCCCCACCTGCCACACAATTTTGTTTAGCAGTACTTCAAGAATCTTCCCTTAAAGGATTATACCGCTTAACTGGGACACCCTGTTAATTTTTTGAATAGGTAATTTTCTTTTATGAAACGTGGTGGTGGCCCCAGTTATTTGCAAATGGCCCTCAAAAAGGCTCGCACTTTTTTTTTCTTTGCGGCAACGTTGATCAGAAGGCGGCAAAATAATGCAGCTTATTTTGCTCTTCTCGAACAGTTCATAGTTCAGTCTCTTCCACATGCTTGGATGGAAAAAATATGCATCTGTCATTTTCATAGACTACAAAAGCGTTCCCAAACGATTTCGTAAGTTTTTCTTTTTGACAGAAAATTCATCCACACCACCTATTATTTTGACAGTCTTTTCCATTTTTACTACAAAATTAAAGGAACAAACCTAATGTCAATGCCCCGCCGTTTTAAAAGTTACAGTAACTCCATATGAAATGAGTGTTTCTGAGCCTAGGGGGAGATATGAAGCATGAAACTAAGAAGAGCACTGAGGTTTTAAAAAGTCTCAACACTCTCAACACCTCCTTGTATGATATTATGAATAAAGACTAGTACAATTTACCTACCTCACCTGAGCGCTTCAACAGTTGGTGCAGTTGAGGAGGTCTCCTATTTTGTGGATCGGGCAAACTATGTATTTTAAGATTCTTATTCATCGGATTTCCTCTGCTCCGACCAAACTTGGAAATGAATAGCCCTCTTGGCATGTCCGCCAATTGCACAGTGTCCGGTTATAGAGGCCCTTGTTGTAATTGTCGATCAGCGATCGTTACGACAATTGTCGATTGCGTCGATTGATTTTAGCTATTCGTACGCACAAAATTTGTTCACTTCCAAGAGAAAGCATCGATCAGACATTTGTAATCGAATCAAATCGACAAATATCCACCACAATCGACAATCACAGTTCTCGATCGATCGACAGTTATCGATCAACGATTAACTATCGACACTCACAATAGGGGCCAGAGTTCGTGAGTATCAAAAGGGAACTCATTTTATGGCTTTAAAGTCCATTGGACCTTTGGCTTTTCAGCCATATTTGGTATTATGTACTTTGATCAAGCCTTCTCCATCCATGGTTTGCTCTCTTAAAAAGTTAAAAAGTCCGTTGCAGTTGATCCCTTTCCTGCTCTAGATTAGGGTTGATTTCCTTGGCATGTCGTCATAAATGTGAGGTATTAAGCAGAATGCAAAATGGCGTTAAAATGTTGGGTATCTTCATTTTTATAGACGAAGAGTCTCATAGTCAATCGCTGAATTTGGAAGCTTTGATATTCCATGGTGCATCGCAAAGATTTAGCGGATAATGGTAACATCCACCCCTTCACCACTACAGCTCCTATAGAGAAGACATTATAAGGAAGGTTTAACATTCTGGTATTTTGGCCTATGAAGCAGAGCTGTCATGCCGCTAATAACTGATGAGCTGATGAGGCCAACGTTTTATCGAAAAGGTTCAGTGTCTAGTAGGAAATTTAGCGGCACATCCAATGCCGCATTAGGTAAGGGTAGTCCCGAGAGTGCCGCTTATTGAAATTCTGGCAG
Organism: Cheilosia soror; assembly: GCA_949372485.1. Taxonomy (NCBI): domain Eukaryota; kingdom Metazoa; phylum Arthropoda; class Insecta; order Diptera; family Syrphidae; genus Cheilosia; species Cheilosia soror. The sequence continues at coordinate 127,815,268 of OX443561.1, forward strand.
CTCTTTGAATTATTTCTATAATAAGTTGCAACGAATAGTTTTTTTCTAGTTCTCTAATCACTAGACGTCAGACGATATCACAATAAATGAGTAAAAGTTTGCCAATAGAAACTGCATAATGTGAAGTTGTGGCCTACTTTTTATCAATATTTTTTTTACGACTCTAAAAGAGTTAATGCGGCGTTTTTAAATATTGGATTTCACGAGTAAGTTCACATTTTACTTCGTCAGTAAAGGCGAAAAGGGTATCTGTGAGGGAAGGAAGGTCTATCGAAGGAATTCTGTATACCCTTTATAGTGAAGAAGACCAACTTTGTTTTGCTGTATTTGAACCCTAATTCGCAAGTATTTGGACCAGCACAAGAGAATCGGAAAAGGCGTTTTTACCAATTCCGCCCAGCGTACTAATTTGAAAATTTCCATCAGAGATAGAGTCATCTAAAATAAATAAATAGTTGGCGCAACAGGTCCGTATAGAGAAGGCACCCTAGGCCTAGCGTCTCGCAACCATTCGTTTGAGTTTTTATTGTTTGAAACGAATGACCGGGATCTACAACTTTATGACGAGTGCGAAAAGCTGAATTAAGAAGATTTTTCAGGACAGTTATATTCTCGGATATTTGTTAGACGTTCGCGAGAGGTGGCGCAGTGGAAGAAAACCTTAAGATGTAATTTGTATTTTTCCGGGGATCAGACGTGGGACCCCTCGCACAGAAGTCCAGCACAATAACTACTGACCCATTGCACCCACGACAGAGTCATCTCCATACACAATTATACAATCCCTTAACAACCAGCTCTTTCGAGGTTTATTGGTAACTGCGATTGACAGCTACTAGAATCCACAGAAACAGCGAAATCAAAGCAACAGCCAAGTACTATAGTAAAGGCACTTACCCTTTTTACAGGAACAAACTCAGACTGTTTTCGACCCCCCTCTAACTTCGGAACCAAAAATTTAAAACTTGAAACATTTACCAAGCTCATTAAAAAGGTCCACCTCAACAAATTTCATCTCTATAGCATTAGTGATTCTCAACATACAGGATTAAAAAATTGCAAAAACCGTAACTGACTCACTTAGATGATGATCATCAAAATTATGAAGCACTTCCTGCCATCCTAGAATCGTGAAATTTGTCAGAATGCTAGATCCTGTGGTGCATACACTATAAATAGTCCAAAACTTGAGATTTTCAATTCAGTGAAAATTGGTTATTATTTATTTAGCCCACTTCCCATTGCCGTAGAATGTTGAAATTTGGTAGAGCCGCAGGACCTGAGATCTAAAAATTTAGAGTTTGAAAACTTGACCAGTGAACCTACCAATTTTTTTTAACATTTAACCTTCTTAAACTAAGAACTTGGCGTATATTTAGATCTCATTACTTTTCGTGGCTGACTAGTTACACACTTTTATTTTTCTATATAACAGAAATTGGGTGTTTTTTTTACTGCTGTAAACATGTAACAGGGCATAGTTATCTGTTACGCCTTCTATCGAAGTTTAGAAGAAGCAGATGTGCTCATGTGATCTACAGGGGAAAACCGGCAAATCGCAGCCCGATTGGCCAAAATCGACAGTTGAATCCAGTTGAGGTTTTTGCTGCGTTTTAGCAATTACTCTGATGACAACATCGCAAATAGCTCTTCAATTTCCACACTCCGTCAGGTTGTCATTTTATAGAACCAATCTTAACGCAGGAATCTAAGCATTACACGCACGCACCTATTCCGTCATTAAGTCATTCATCGAATCACCCACTCCATTAGTGAATCTCATCGCCCATACCATAACCATTAATCTGTTTCACGTTTCATCTTTCGAAGCACCGTGTATCAGTTCTTCCTGGAGATTACACGCACCTACCTAAGTATGATTGACAGTGTCTGTTCTTTGGTAAAAAAGAAAACATCCTCTCTGACTAATAAGTTGCATAAAATACAAATTGACCTACTTAATGCAATTACACCACTTACACTCAGTATGTCGCCCACAGCTGACGAATTTCCCGGAAAAGGACATGATACATGAATATTAATGCAATAAAAATTCGTGCACGTTTTATTCATTCACCAGGCGCATCATTGCCATTATACAATCAAATTGGTTCCCAAAAAAAAAAAAAATTAATAAAAAAATGTGTCAAAATTATTATGTAGGCACCTATTATTCAATTTGGGTTTTTGGTGACAGAATTCAATGCACTCCATTGTTGCCGCCTGAAATGGTGCATCAAGTGGCTTATCTCATACGAATACTATATACCAGTACAAAACAACATTCGTATTCATGACAAACAAAAAAAAACAAATCCAGCAAACAAAACCAGTCGAAAATAAATACAAAAAAAAAATATTCACAACGCACTCCTCTCGGAAACAGGCTTTTGGAATTTAGGTCTCTCACCAACTCACTTAACGCTGGCAAGGCAACTTGCTGGAGAAGAGCCCACGAGAGAAATAATTGCGGGATTACATTATAACATTATAGCAAAGCGAAAATTCCCAAATGGGTATGGGTTTTTTTTTAAATGGAAAATTGTAGTTTTTATTTTATGAAGATTAGTTTTTGGTTTGGTGAATGTATGACATAACACCTAAGTCGATAATAATTGCTGCTCAAGAAGATATGAGAACCAGTGCTGACAAACCCTCGTGTATGTCTTTATCTAGGTATATGTGTGTATTCTAGGCGAAATGTCAAATTGTTTTGCACCTCATAGTTGAATATTGAGAAATGAAACAAGTTGCTGCCTAAATTTTGACAAATAAGCTATCTCTATCAGCTTAAGTACCAATTGGGCTAAATAGTTATCCTCGGATAATTTTCTGACACTATCGTGGTGGAAAACGAATTTTAGTTGCCAAATATTTATCCTGCAAGATAAGCCTACATTTAGGCTAATTTTTTGACGTTTTCTTTTGCTTGACTGTTAAAGAGGAAATAAATAACTGAATTTAATTAAAAGCTTGAAATTCGATAAATTTCTGTTTTCAGATTGGAGTTTGTTGAACTTATCTTTTGAAAACTTTTGTAAGGTTCAGAAAATTATCCGAGAATTATTATTTAGCCCATTTGACACATGGCCAAAGTGAAAGTCACTCAATCAAAAAAGGTGAATAAAGTGAAGAAGCGACTATGTCCAGTCCCTTGATGAATTAGAGGGAAAATCTCCATCAAGGTACAACTGGTTCCCGTAGAATATTGAGAGCCCTCTTCTGGTCACATTATTAATTTTATTTAGAAAGCGAAGATTCCATTTTTTTTAATACTTCTCCCGGGAAGGCAAACCTATAACGCTTCATCAGCGCCCCGAGATGCTTGCAGATGTCTCTGGAACAGAACGTCACCTTCAATGATTAGGCGAGTTAGAAGCTTTCATGAATTCGAGTCTAATAAAAGCCAGAATTTAAAAAAAAAAATACTTTTGAAACCTTATAGTCGTACAGGTTAAAAGTTTGAGATTTTCGAATAATTCAAAGATGGGTGTTTTGCAAACAAAAGAGCAATAAACGTCTATTTACCGAATTTCGAGGCTAAAAGTTAGAATTGCTATAAATGTCAAGATATTGTGTAATTTTGAGGTTTGGGTATTCAGCTCCATCTTTCGGAAAACTTTTAAACTTTGGAGTTACGTACTTTATAACGTTGCGTTAGTTTCGTAAGCTCAATCAAGCGATTGTTTTCTTGTATGGAAAGTGCCACGCTCAATGAATTCAAGCCATACTCAGGTCTTAACAGGAATTCCCGAGCCAATAACTAGGTTAAGTTAGGCTATAGAGTGTGAGTTCATCACAGTAGACTAGGCTCCGCATTGGACCCATCGCCATCCCTGGAAAACCTTAACGGTCGTTAACCTAAACCAATTCGCCCAAGCAATTAATTTCCCTACAAAACTTAAAAATTGTTTCAATTTTGTTTGTGAGGCCAACCTCCTCCAAATTGTCGAAGAAGTACCTTCCAAAGTATTTCCTCCTGTACCGAGCAATGGCTTGACATTCACAGAGAAGATAAGTAATAGCCTCTGCGACATGTAAGTCTTCGCAATACCTGCTTGTGGCCGTATCTGTTAAACCTAATCTCATAGCGTGCTTCCTTAGAAGACAGTGCCCAGAGAGTATGTACCTATATTGCCAATCGTAGCTTTGATCTGCTGAGCTTTAATAATTCTACAGATTTTCTCGGATCTAGCTTAGACCACAGAGTTGAGACCCTGTGATAGTAGATCCGACCATCTTTGGTCTGTCCTATTTTTAATTTTCTCGAGAATAATTCTCTTGGCCACGGCTATTGGTGGTCTTACGCCCTCGATAATTTCAATTTGTGGAATCTCTGCTTCGTTTTTGGCCAGAACGTCAGCCCTTTCGTTACCCTCAATATAACAGTGTACCCAATACAATCTGACTTGGATTTTCTGAAAATGTTAGCGCAATCGGTTTGATGGATTTCGAGAGGTGGTCTCACACTCCTGTGTCCTTTAATATTCTCCTTTTTTTAAATCTGCCTACTCCCCCATTACCCTTCATCCTTGTCTGTGACCAACTTAAGCGAGTACAACTTTAATTTGCGTTGAAAATCTACTGCAACTAATTGCAATCACTGATTTTTTTTTTTGAAAATCTGCTGCTGGCTGCTGCCTTCAAGTGACAACGCTGCCATGAATCTAAACGCTGCTCAGCAGAGGCTTTTACCGACGCAGGGATGACTTTAAGGCGCAGTGGGTCAGTGGATAGTGTGCCAGCTTACTGAGCTAAGGGATCGTTCCCGACAAAACACAAATTACATCCCAACTTTTATTCCACTGCATCATCCTTCGCAAACATCTGACAAGCATCCGAAAATGTAACTGCCTTGGAAAATCTTCTCAATTCATTCGGTCCAGACCTGGTATAAAATTGTAGGTCCCTTCCATTATCAATTCGTCCTAAAAAATAAAAACTGACACAAACAAAACGTTGTAAGAAGTAAGTCCTATGACCTGTTGCGTCACCTATTTATTTACATATTTTTTTAAGGTTCGTTTTTTTAGTGGATCTTAATTTTTAGTTAGCTCCTCGTTCGTTGTCTAAAAGCCCGCAGAATGCTTAGATCGAGACTTTCTTCAGCTTTATAAAAATTGGAATGTTGTCCTCTTACAACTAATACCAGGCGACTTTGCTTGTATAAAATCCTAGGGTGTCGTCTACCTAGGATGCGTTTGCTGAAAACTAACACTGACACTTAGATCTAAATTTGAGAGCCAGTTCAGTTACTCATCAGCGAAATCAGTTTTGTGGTTAGAATAAAGCAATCAATCGTAGTCACTGTGGAGTTGAAATATAATTCTCTATGTCCTTGCCAAAATCTCGGATCCCTTCATCTTTCGACACTGGATACCCTGAAAATATGCCACTTCTAAGACAGTCAATTGATTTGGAAGTTCAAGTACCTCAACAGTCTCTTAACTTAAACTCGATTGATTTTTGGCAGTAGGTATGTATTTCAATTCCTTTAAAAATTGATCGTAGTTTTAATGGGAAAATAGACGTAAGCTCGTAAGCGTAAACATCGATAACTCGAAGTAGGTAAATCACAGAAACTCGTTAGTGCTTTTGATTTTCTGTTGCAAATTGAAAAGAACAAACAAGCTTATTCTCTAAACAGGATACTCAAAATTGTGTTTCCCCAAGTTTTTCCAGTTTTAGCTTATCTCCCTCAACCGTCGAAAGTACAAAAGTCATTCTCAATCCTGTTAAGAATGCACATCTCTGATTCATATAGGCCACAAGGTTGAAGGCAACAAGGCGTTTCCCCTATATTCACGTACGTGTATACCTTCCCCATCTGTATCACCATCTTCCAATATACACCATACCTACAAACCTACTTTCATTTACGGAGAAGCAGGCAAAATAAAAAGCACTTCCTATCCAAATCCGGTTCTAGATAGATATAGTAGTACCTCCCTTCAAGTTGACCGACTTCCTCACTCAGTCTACCATAATACGTATAAGATAAGTAACGAATTTAAAAAGGTACAAACCTTGTAGTTCCCAGCACGACTTTTCCCATATTGATTTCAACTGCCCCCGCTGAGGGTTTTGCCTTGACAATTCGCGGTGTAGCCTTCTTTTCCAACAGCAATTGCTGTTTTGTTGGATCGTCAACTTCCGTTGTGACCGCCAGCGTTTCGTCCTCCGCGACCGCCACCCTAGTATCTGAAGGTGAAATTGTGATGTCTTCGTTATCAATCTGCAGATGATGATCAGAATCACTTGTACTACTGCCAGCAGTACTTGCCGTTTCGATTAATGTTGCCAAAAGTTGTTCACCAAATATGAATAGATCCTTCGATATAATCATCGCACAGGGAGACGTTGCTCCTGACACTTTTCATGGATAACGCGGGGAGTAAAACAGGGGTAACGAATATAAAAATGCCCAACAGAAAAAAAAATCGTTTTGACCGGATAAATAAGCCGTTAAGATGACACTAAACAAACACAATACCAGCAAACAGAATAAAAATTGGCGGCAAGTTGTCTAAGAGGACACAACAGACGAGGAGGGACAGTCAAAACGCGACAATTTCGACTCCGACGACAACAAACCTAGCGCTAGCTACCTCGAGTACGTCGAGTATAATTTATTTCAGAGGAAAAGATCGCGAAGATCACTGTGTGTTATTTCCGCTCTAATAAATTTCCATAAACATTTTCTTTTCTATTTTTTTTTTTTTTTTATTTTTCTTCTGATTTATTTTCACTCCTTTTCCGCTCCTCTCTAGCGTGTTGTGCTTCTGCAGTTGATCTCACTGTCGAATCGATGGAATCAACAATTTTCTTTTCTTTTTTCTAGCAGATTGATGATGATCTTGCCTGTGTCCCGTCGATATGCGAGAAAGACGACGACGTGCGAATGAAACTTTTTTTTTTTCAATTAATTACGAAACAACAAAAAAAAAACAAAACAATAATAATTTCTCTCTCTTCAAGTAAACGGGTGGGTGGTGCGCGCACGCCTGTAAAATCAGCTGCTGAATGTATGTACTTAGATTGCCACAGAAAATGCAGCAAGATCATTAACCGATAAAGGCAAATAACTCGGATACGGATTGCGTTTGGGAAATGTAAATCCCAAATGCTGGACGTTGTTGTAGTTGTAGATGGCAGAAAACGATCAACGAAAGAAAATAAAGGAAAAAAAAAAAAACAAAAATGCGTTTATCACAACCGCCGCGGTACGAGCGATACAAGTCCGACGTTGAAGAAAACCCGTGAACGTATGAAGTTTAAAAATTTGAATAGCGAGAAATGAAGCAGTGCTTCACTCGGGCTCGCTGTCGCTGCTGCTGCTGCTAATGCCTGATGTTGCACGATCGTCGAACGTCGATCAGTGCTTGTGGCAGAGAAACTGAATATAGAAGACAGCACAAGACAGGCCGTGCGCGAACGACGGAGGAGATCGCCAAATGCCGAATGGGGAGATACGGATAATACGAATACGAATACCTCGGGAACACGAGCACACTGAAATGGAATTGAAAGGGGGTTTCTCTTACAAGAATTTGGGGATTCTCTTACCGTGGGGCCGCTCTTCGGCTCTTGGTGCTTTTTTAAGTCGGTGAGACGGTGAGGGAGAACGTTAAATTTAAATGTACTACTAAAGTGTTGCCATTGAAGTACGACCGGAATAACATTGGATGCCAACAAAATAAAACATCATTTGAGAAAAGACGCCAAAGTTTTTCTTTCATTTGATAGATACTTTTATGGCATGAAATATAGCCACCATTAGAGCGTGTCAGGAACTATATCCTGGGGCCTGTTTCTCAAGTCAAACAACAATTACAATGTACGATTTCTGTTTCTCAGATTTGCTACTGTAAGATCAGCTGTCATAACACTCGTATTTTTTTTCTGACCAAAAACAGTATATTTTATTTATACAAACCAAAAAATTACAAGAAGCAGTAAATCGACTTGGAAAATACTATCTTTCAATGGATTTTCAAAAAAGTGATCAAAGACAGAAAATTACACTCCGCGCCACTTGAATATCACACCCCTTAAGGTCGGTTTTCTATGGCGCGGAGTGTAAGTCCTATAATGGCCCCGTTTATACCAGTACCAATAGAAAAGTACAATAGAAAAGTACCTATACCTCTGAATTTTCTGCACTAAACGTCCAAACACATTTTACCAAGTTTTACGTTGAATACCTATATTTAGCCTACTTACCGAATAATGAAAAGTCAATGAGCCTTTCAAATAATCATTTTTAATCTTCAACCGTAATATTTTGAAGTTCACAATGGATAATTTGATATTGAAATTTTCGCCATTGTGACTTCGTAGAAGTTATCCTGGACACTAAAAATGATTATTAGTAGTAGTATATAGATTGTATAGACATACCGCGGTACTAATAATCATTTTTAGTGTCCAGGCTAACTTTTACGAAGTCACAATTGCGAAAATTTCCATATAAAATTATCCACTGTGGACCGTCAAAATATTTAAGCTGAAGATTAAAAATGATTATTGGTAAGGCCCATAGAGTAATGAGTTCATCAGAGAAGTGTAGGCACCACAGCGAACAAATCGTTGTCCTTAGGTCACATTCACGGTCAGAACCTAAACTAATTCGCCCAACACACAATTTCCTTACAGAACCTAAAAATCGGTTGAATTTTGTTTAAGAAACTAACCTTCTTTAAATTGTCGAAGAAGCACCTTTCGAGATGATGCCTTTAGTTCCGAGTTATTGATTGATATACACAGAGAAGATAGGTATAGTATCCTCTGCGTCATTAAGGTATCCTCTCAACACCTGCATGCACCTCTTGCCGTGATTCTTCAGAAGTCAATGGCCCAGAGATCCCTTTCCCTATCGAAACTCATAATCGTAACATATTGATCTGCTGGAGTTGTAAGAATTATCCAGATTTTTTCCTTTTCTGTCCATTTCTGCCCAGAACGTCGGCCCTTCGATTGTTTAGATTTGGTGACATAAAGCTCTAGCGCCTTTATAGCTGTTGTTGGCTATTAATCCCATTTCAAGCAGTTCCGCTAAAACTTTTGTCTTGAACATACTAAATGTGTTTTGGAACCATCCGTATAATTAATCCTTTACCGCGAAAAACACGAGAAATATGAATCCTTGCAATGTTTTTCGTATATTGCAGAAATAACGATGAGGTCCCAGAGCCAATTCCATGTCAGTGATCAAGAAATACCACCAGCGCACAAATGAGTTCAAATGAAAGGTAATGGCGTCCTCTCAGAGGTCGAGCAGACCTTACCTAGCTAGAACTATGCGTCCGATCATATTGTATATAAAGGTGCTAGTACACGATATGTAGCACGCCTCATATATATGTAGCACTGACGTTATTTTGACGTCAGCGAATGGTCCCAATGGGTGCATGCCGTGTACAAGTTCTCTTTGTTCACTCTCTGTTGAAGCCACATATATATGAGGCGTGCTACATATCGTGTACTAGCACCTTAAGGCCCCTGTTATAACAGTATACCTACGTAAAACACAACCGAAAAAATATGGTACCTATGCATTGCTTTTTTGGGACACTCAAACTTATAGTTGAACTCAATCTTAGCCTTAAAAGGTTACTTATGAATTTTAAAGTTAGTTCATCAAAAAAAAATTTAAAAATAAATTTTTCCGTACGAAAAACTATTTTTAACTTCTCAGTCAATTCCACAAAGTGTCCCACTGAATTCCAATGAAATGCTTGGGTTTAATGTTTCAGTTTTGTTTTGTTTCATGTATTTACTGATACATTTTCCTGATGCCTAAGTCTATAGACCTTACTTACCCATCAACCAAACAACGTGTTCGACTACTTCTTAGTGGCGCTACAGTCTGGGGTGGACCTGGGCATCAACGAACACGCCTCTCCAGGTAGCCTGATCTTTGGATAACTGGTTCCAGTTGCGCACTTCAAGTTGGTTGAGGTCGCCTTCCACGTGTGCACGCAACAAAGCGAGGCCTTCCTCTACTAGGTAGCGTTGGTTCGCTCTACATCTCCTAACCATCTTAATCGACTGATACGTACTTTTCTGACTAAGTCGATGTCGATATATAGCACGTAGAGTTCTCTGTTAAATCTCCTCTTCGAAAGCCCGTCAACGCAAACGGGACCGAAAATCACTCGAAAAATTTTGCCTTCGAAACTACCAAAAAGATCTTGATCTTATATAGAGTCTCCTCTATTGCCTTGGCTAGTAAGGCCTTTTCAAGAAAAACTAAGGCCAAAGAAACAGCAGTTGGACAGTGTAACTCTTCGTTTGATTTATGCTGTGGTCTCATTATCAGAGTTTAGAGCGGAGCCGAGTTATTCAAAGCACCTAACCACCTCAAAGTTATAGCTTTCTATCGTCATATTCTCTCCGATTAGTCGATACTGTGTATCCCTTCTTGTTGTCAACATGTATTTTGTTTTGTTCTCATTCACCACCAAACCCACTATTGCCGCTTTTGTGCTAATACTCGCAAACGCATACCAGTGACAGCTCGCTGCGTTCTGCCAGTGATGTCAATTTCTCAAGTAGTTGCAGAGACTTTTGGAAAATTGTGCCCCAGGTGTTGGCTTCGAGTTTCGCACAATTTTCTCAAATATGATGGTGAAAAAGTCACATCACAGAGCATCACCGTGTTTAAATACTTCTTTGACATTAAGTTCAAATGTCTCAGTGAGATTGTTTCCTACATTTTGGGACATCATCAAGCTCTCTCCATCGTCACTCTGCACAATCTGACAAGTTTGGCAGGGATGCCAAGGTATGACATGGCCATAGCTCGTCTCTTGCTGCCATATCTAGCCATAAACTTGATAAATAAATGGTGAGTATTGATTCGGGGTTCTAATATCTCCCATTCAATTCAAGGTTTTCATTTCATAGATTACTATTTCCATAGACATTGCGAAAAAAACACAAAATGCTAAACTTAAGTTCTAGCCCACAGTCAGCAGAGCTAAGCCTTTTTCTATTATGTAAATTCAACGGGAAATTTCCATAGAATTTATTCTAAATTGCCTTCTATGAAATATGGCGCCCGACAACATCCAAAGATATCGCTTGCTAATTTTGTAACCCCTAAAATTTTGTTTGTTTCCTCGATTCCATTAATTTGTTACGGACAACGAGAAAGACTCTGAAAACATTTAATCTAAAATCTGAATCAGCCTCTGCCCGTGATGTCATCTGAGCAACACTACACTAACATTGTTTATGTATCTTCGAATGAAAGCTGATCCATTTTTGTATGGTGTAGATATAAGATACTGTGCGCCCCTCATTGACAGCTATATCCAATTCGTGGAAAAGTAATGTTATACTTCAGAGTAAGGCTAATTTAATAACGAGTGTTATTGTTGTTGTAAGCATGTGCTCAGTGCAAATGGGTTGCGTATGAAAATACTCGACACTTGCAATGGCGTAGTTGTTGATGGGTCGAAAATCACTGCAACTGATGCGCTGCGATGAAGCATTCCTAATTATTAAGCAATTAAGAAGCGCGGAACTGATGGTGTACGGCTCCTGTTTAATAAAGTGTATCATCTTGCGAAATGTTCATTAATTTCAATTGCGAGACAACGTCGTTAAGTTTTTTATTCTGTCCCCACAATTGTCTATGTAGTCTCGGATCAGGGGATTGTACTTGTACGGTCACATTTTTAGGGGACAATGAGATGCAAAAGCCTTACAATCGGTCTTAAGTGTACCTATGCACCTATTGCAATAGACTCTATATATAGTAATTGAGCAGATAACTATAACTGCACCGTTGTTCATTTTGGGTAGATACTCCTAAAGAAAGCGGAATAATTGTTGCGAATTTCGTCTTCGGTCTTCAGATTTCGAGATGCTGCATACTCTGGTCGGCCCTGGAGCAGCCATTCTGCTGAGAATATCGCAGCTATGTCTAAAGATGTCGCAGAGGACCGCGGGGTATCGACCTAAACAACGTGCCGGCAACAATCGGCCGTCTTTACAGAGAATTTTGTACTGGAGAACATGTCGTTTTAACAGGATGGAACAATGGAGCATACTTCACGAACCACAACCGAAATTTTCTCACTGGCCTGGTGAGACTTATTTTTGTGGGTTTTTTTTTGAAATCACGAATCTATTTATGTTAACAAGCCTCATACTCATGAATCCCTTAAAGAGAATATCCGCTAAGAATGCCAGGGCCTATCGCCGGAAGTTCTGTCAAAAGTGATAGTAATCAATTATAGCAGCGGCCGCTTAGCCGATATCATTTTCTTCATTTAATGGAAACAAAATTTAAGACATCAAAAAATAATCCAAAAGCAGAATTAAAGTTTTTGATCTATAAAAAAAAACAGCCAAAGAAGATCGTTTGACACCTTTTGGGCTCATTAAAGTAGGTATACAAGTATAATGCAAGTTTATGGGCAAGAACTCGCGGGGTATATATTACATTCAGATGTATCTTTTTAATAAAATGTGAATCAAAAAAGCCACAATAGCCTTTTATTCCTGCAGCAGAATCTTCGGTTCTTTTTATTTAGAATCTTCGGTACACGGCTCTAGTTAAACCTAGACAGACCTATGGCAGTCTCGTATCGTGGCCGGCAACCAATAAAGCCACTTACCTAACAGCGTTAACGAAGGTATAAATACTATAGCGTGCATTGGCACCACTAGTGCGATGAGGACAACTCCAACCGCAGGACTTGAGGCTATCCTCAACTTGCTTCCGCTAGACATATATATACAACTATCGGCCGCAATTAGTGCAATGAGAATCAGCCAATCAGTAAACTGGAAATTGAACGAAACGGGTCATTCGATGATCCTACAGAAATATTTTGAGCGTGTACCTGTCACGGACTACATCACGCCTTGCCCAGTTTCCAAGACCATTCTCTAGCGCCTATCCCAGCAGGGAAGAATGGACGGACTCGTACCTAGCACACATACCATAGCCGGTATTTACAGATGGATCAAAAATGAACACGGGGGTAGGGTCAGGTATATTCTCGGAACCGCTATGTATATCAAAATACATACGCCTCCCCGACTGTAGTATCTCGAAATACTTACAAATTGTTTGAAGTTTAGTTTATGCTAACTTTGTATAAAATGTCAGTTTTAATAAAATAAAACTTTACTTATACAAAACTATATAGAACTAGACGGATGTCTTTTGTTCAAGATACAACACCGACGATAGCGGCGTCTTCCAAGCAGAGATCCTGGCAGTAAGAACAGCAGCCCGTGAGTCTGTGGTAAGGGCAATACCACCTAGAGGTGTTACCTCCATTATCGACAGCCAGGCAGCAATAAAAGCCATAACAGCACCAGAAATAAAAACGAAGCTTGTAAAGTGCTGTTCGAAAGCTGTTTCAGAACATGCTCCTGTCTTGCACACTCAAGCTTAAAGCAGAGAGAAAAGCCACATGTAGATGCACAGTAAGTAATTTGAACACAGGGTTATAATGGATAAGGGACACCCTCTTCCCCTACGGCACTACGGGCATCACAATGGCTCAGTATTGACCTGAACGGAGAAATTCCCGCCAACCCACTAACCTAACGTAACCTAAGTAAAAATGGTCTCAAACTTTGTTGATTCTATTTCAAAAATGCTGAAGAGATATTTGACCTAATTTCAGTGGACTTTTGTGGACTATAAATTTTGTATACTTTGTTGAGTCGGTCGCTCTGCTATACCGACCATTCAAATTATTTCTCAGCTCGTATTTATGTAAGATTACGTTAGCTTTGATTGTTTTATAGTCTTCTACCTCCGACTACTTAACTCAGGTTGACTAAGTTTTAGGATAAAAGAGGCTGACGCGGCAAGCAAATCTTACACCCGTCGCATTTAAATATCTATGTATGAGAATATTAGATCCATTGTGATATTCTTTTAGCCATCCCGTGTGCTCTACAAATTAGTACATGTGGTAAAGACTCTTGTCGGAATGTTCTTCTGGAAAGATAAATATGTGCCTTGACAATTTCTACTGAATCTCGTCAGCGAACCCAATTATTTAAACTGCTTGTGGCAACATTCTCAGAACTCCGGCTCCGGCGGCGTATGCATAATGTCCCATAAGAGGTGGGAAAAGAGTACTGATCCTTGTGAAATGGATGCAGATTAACAATTACTTGTTCTTGATTTTAATGATACGTTGATACGCTTGCGATATATCTTTAGAATTATAAGAAATTATTTGCCAACTACCACGAACATTTTCCTTGGTTGTTCTTTTTCTATCCTAATTGTTCGCCCTCCAACCACTACTGCATTCACTATTCAATTTTGCTTTGAAACTTATAGTGTTTCTTGATTTTATGCGTTTTATACTTAGGTTTTTGTGTGAATTGATGTAATCTTAATCTTAAATTAAAATTATCTGCTAGATTCCACATTTCACTTTCACTCAAATAAAATCTGAAATTAATTTTTGTGTTCTACATTTCACTGTATTCGATTTCAATTTTAAAATTTTCGGAATAGAGACAAAGTGAAATTGTGATTTTGAAAAAATTTCGGAACCTAGCTGTATGTAACTTGAAAAACATTCAAATCTGTCCACTTTCAATGTTACCTTTCCGTCTGAGGGCTTATTAATTTGCGGGAACATATTCTGATCTATTGGATTTTATAATTATGTAAATTTTCAGACGAATATTGTCGAAACGATAGACACTAGATGATGACGATTGTCGTCTTACTTTTTTTAGCCCCTGTAATTAAAAAACAAATGATAATGGTTTTTGACAATTCACCTCAGTAACTTTCCTTAACTGCGGGAGGGTAGTTTTTGATCAGTAAACGGTCTGTGCAGTTGTCAAAGCATAGTACCTTTTTGACAGTGCATTGACTTTTGGTTTTCAAAACTTATTAGCTTGTTATATGTTTGAAATGTCTATTCAATGTCCTAACATGTCCTGAAGTTAACGCTATCACCTATTTCAATGTTCTTTGACTCATGCTTAGAACTTTTGCTTGAGCTTCGGTAGTTTTACTGCATTCTTAGCCTGATTACATTGTAGGTACATTGACTGTCTTCTTAAGGTGGGTGTCCATTTGAGAGTAAAAATGCTGCGAGCAGCTCTTCAGCAATCTCTCGATAGCAAACCCCCAAGTGGACACAGTCTTGAGAGTAGTTCGCGGAGAGCTAGCTTTTTACTCGCGACATTTGAACCTTTTGAAAGTAACTCTCAATTGGACACATTTTCTTATCACTATCGAAGATTAGCTCTCAAAATTCCAACACAGTTCGTATTTTGCAAGTAGCTGTCGAGAGGCAGCATGGCAAAACAATGGATATTGGAGGAAATAAATCAACTCATAGTGTTAACAATACACACTCACGTACTGGTATCGCTTCCCTTAATTTGATATCCTTTTTAAAAATTTAAGCTCAACAGATTGAAATAAATATTCTATTTCACTTGTTGTGAAACGGGAAAAATCTCTGAACTCCTGGTGACGGTGAGCATCTTCAACTAGAAGCTCACTTGTTAGAGCAGACCCTTCATCGAATGGACGACGACGTTTTATTTTTTACTCTTTTTTCTTTTTTATGAAGCGTGCCAATAATTAAAGCAGGTGCAATATTTCACTCGTAATAAAGCCAAAGTGATTTATAAATCACGAAACAACATTTATGTTAATTCCTGAAACTTTTCTTTCCAAAGTTCCAAAAAAACGAACTAGTCTTTTTCGGACCAATTTGATGTTTTTTAATTGCTTTTGCTTTGGGAGCATTATCTGACAATATGGCAATATGAATAAGAACACTGCTTAATTTTGTGTAGATACAATTAATAAAAATACAACAAATTCAGCGAAAAAATGAAAAATTAAAAAAATGCAGTTTATTTCCATGGAAATTTATTTTTGACAGTTTGTGTTTTTTTTAGTAAAGAACAGTTCACGGATGTTTCCACGCACTTAATTGTAATTTATACATATTTTATATTTTATACTTATCTGCTCGCAGTTGTATGCGTGATTTTTATCTGAAAAAAAAACTATTAAATTCTGAGGTGGATTTAATCGTTTTCCAGATAGTTTTTAAAACAACATATCAATCTAGCGATAGTTGATAATAGCTGCTGCTTAAACAGCTTTGGATTGCTGTCAACTAACACTGATAGGCTGAATGTATTGTGTTTGTACTGCTTATCTACGCTCTGCCCTTGACCTCTCTGATAATGTTAAGCAAGTATGAGTGATATCTGCACTCCTTCGTACTTCTTTTGAATTTTATTTAATTGAAGACAAGAGAGCCATAGATGTATGTGGGCCTGTTGTGCCCACTTTATATTTTCAGTTTTTTTTATAAAAATGATCCAAATCAGATAACGTTTGGGAAATCTACTCGTGTGATTCTCGAAATAGTTTCAGTTAAAGGTATTTGTGGACACAGTTAGTGTGCTGAACTATTACGCCAGAGGTCCTAGGTTCGATGACCGGAAACACACAAATTACAATTTTTTTTTTCACTGCGCCAACTCCAGAAAAGTATACGTATCACTCGACTAAGATGGCTAGGAAATGTAGAGCGTATGGACACCAACCGGAGCGTAAGAATCTTCGATTCCAAACGGGAGGGACAACGCAGTAGAGGAAGATCTGGCGCGCACAAGTGGAAGGGGACCTCAACCAACTTAGAGTGCGCAACTGAAGGCGATTAGACAAAAATCGGACCAACTATGGAGAAGCGTGTTGGTTGAGGGCCAGTTCCTCTCCGACTGTAGTGCCATCTAAGTAAGTAAGTACCTCTAGCGAACGTCTGACAAACATCCGAAAGTATAACTACCCTAAAAAGCTTCTCAATTCAGTCGTTCGGACTCGGCATAAAATTGTAGGTCATTTCGTCCCAAAAATAAAAACACATTCAAACGAATGGTTGTGAGAAGCTAGACCTAGTGTGCCTAACGGACCTGTTGCCCTAACTATTTATTTAGTTAGGTCTTTCATTTCACGTAACGCATTCATTGTCCAACGCTTAATGCGTAAGAATCGTGCCATCTCAATACAAAAATGGCAGATATTCAGAGTCCTTTCTAGATAATGAAGGTAAAATTGGAAAAAAAAATCTATAACTTAGCTTAACTTGACCAACCACCAGCTCTGTGAAAAACGGAAATGGAACTCTTTAAAAATAGACTTTCGCCGATTGCACCCCTGTTTTTTTTAGAAGTCGAAGAAAAGGGTGGGTCAATGGATATTCACCAAGAGAGTGACGAATAAAATCTAAATGTTAAAATAAAAAGTTGTTTTATACTGGCATCTAAACCTGAAGGTTTAGGGTGCCTTTACGGACCTTTTGCGCCGGCCCCTACAGTCAGAAGGTGGGAGTGGGCCTAGGCCTATCGGAAAGTGTCATCGATATGCCAATTGCGGTGGATGTCAATTTGGTTTCGTTATTTGTGAAGAAAGTATATAATTATAGAATATTTGTGAATAAGCAACGGTATGCTATACTCCTAAACAAAAAAAAACGCGGAATAAACCTCACAATGTGTTTGGTGAACAATTCGTCAATGATTTTGGCGCAACTTGCATTTCGTGCGCGTTTTTCTGGCCGCTCAATACGGCGTTTAGTCGGGCGACTTTTAGAGACTGGAACAATACAGGACAGAGCAATCTCTGGAAAGCCTCCTTTCCTCTTGTTTGACCGAGAATATCGCTGCCGTGGCTGTAAATGTTGTAGAGACTCCGGTCGACATCGACCAGACGACGTGCCACACAATTGGCTAACCCGAATGCACATCTCTGCAGCGCATGCTGGTGAAAGACTTAAGGACCATTCACCATGGGAGCGAACGAACGAATTGATGAAATGCGAACAGCCCATGCATTATGCATTTATAAACACAAAATTGCACATTTTACTACTTCAAGATGAGGATAATTAATTATTCCATCAAAATTTATTAAGAAAACAAGTTTATTAAAAGTTTATATAACGAAATTTCGAAATCCAAATTTTTTCCCGCGAACGAAAACACCCTGGCGCGAATAGTCAGTATATTCACAATCCACGTCATTTAAATCGCGTTCCACAAATTAGCGAATAAAAAATTCGTTCGAACTTAACCTTATTCCAAGAGGAGGATATCTTGGAATAATAAAATGTGCAATTTTCTGTTTATAAATGCATAAAAAGTGGTTTGTTCGCACTTCATCACTTCTTTCGTTCGCTCCCATGTGAGTGGTCCTTTAAGGATGTTTCTTTACACAACGCATGCAGTCAATCAGCTGGTGGGCATTGACCGTGAATCCCGTCTAAACTACGTTCCCGCCTTTCTGAATCTCAACAACGAAGTGAACAATTTTGGGTCAATAATAATCATGAGAGCCCGGCCCATTTCCACATACATGAACAAACAAAATTTGTGGTTCTGAGGCTGTAAAATCTACCACACCTATTAAAAGTCATTGCAATGAATACAGTATACAGTATGTGCTGTTTACGTTGGAGGAGTCATTGGACCTTTTTTTTAGAACGGCGCTGGCCAAACTGTCACTGTCAGCAGAGCCATGCTCAATGAATCAATCAATGATAAATTTTATCTTGAATTAATGAATTGATTGGTACGAATACTGCACGACCCAAAACCGACATACGAATGCAGATGTCTCCCTGTGT
The DNA here is from genome assembly GCA_949372485.1 of Cheilosia soror. Classification (NCBI taxonomy): domain Eukaryota; kingdom Metazoa; phylum Arthropoda; class Insecta; order Diptera; family Syrphidae; genus Cheilosia; species Cheilosia soror. The sequence continues at coordinate 127,833,921 of OX443561.1, forward strand.
CGTCTGAATTTCGTTTTAGCGATTTGCAAGATCACGCGATTTAACCGCCCTAAACTCTATTGATGATATTTAAAATCAGGGTAAACAAGACACAAACTCTGACTTCTCAAGAAGAAGTCGACCTCTTTCTCGTTTTTATTACTTCTCATGTCAAATTTGCGGTCTCGGCGCATATCTTTATAGCGATCAAGCCTCCAGTTCGTACCATAATTTATTCTCTGGCAACGACAACACTTGTCGACCTGTAATTCATCCCAGCCAGCCATACTCCACTAGCCAGAGTCGATCGATAATTCACTCTTTTCACTCTTTTTCTATCTTCATGTCCGCCGATTTCTGTTCACTCTCTTAATTTTAAAATTTATTTTATGCTTCTCTTTCTATGAACATAAACTAACACTGATAACGCATTCGTCGCGCTCTCTTACACTTCCAATGTAAATGACAAAATAAAAACAAGAAAACATTTAATAAGTTCAATAAAAGTCCTTCAACTTCGTATGCGTTAACAAGATAACGCATTCTCGCGCGCTTCACTCTCCCACACACACCCCCACCGCGTCGCCGGCGTCGTCGTGGCAATGTCAATTCAATTTCTGTACCACAGCCAGTGTAAAAGTAGACATAATAGCCCAGCAGCTCCCGATTGCGACCCCGGCCCGGACCTAGCCATTGCATTTTCATGATCTCTGCAATTATGGATGTGTGAGTGTATGTGTTTTTTTTTATGTTTTTATTTGCTTGTTATCACCCCCATCCTTATTCACGTAAAATACTTAATCCTCATCTCAAATTGAGAAATCGTTGTCAAGTTCTCGACAACCCAACCATTACGACAGCTTGACAGTGGCGACGACGCACGGTGAGAGGAGAGGTAGTGGAGGAACGTTGAAAATTTCAAAAGAAACAAAAAACTATATAAAAACCACAAACAAGACCTTGAAATTCAAATCTCCCGGACTCATATAATAATACATACATTCCAATGTGTACATGCGTGCGTGTGTGCGTACATACTGTAAACATATATTTAATTGTTATATTGCACTACTTACGCACATAATATGCACATACATGTGCCAATATATTCAACTGATAACAATATACTGCTGTGAGCGATACGCATACGCACTTCACAACACGCACCCAAAACTTGACTTGAAATCTTATCGCGGAAGCAGAAAAAAAATTTTCTTTTTCAAAAATAACCGTAGCAATATCGCAAATGCTGCCAAACAACAACAACAACAACAGAAGTTGTTTGCTTTTTGTCCATATTTTGGTGCGTAGGAGAAACATTGAACTTGTCTTGTGGTTTTGCGGTGTCACTGCAATTATAATAAAAAAAAAAAAAATTAATAAAACATGTGTACAGTATACAGTGTACACGATGTGTGTGCGTTGTTGACATGCGGCAAGAACCGACAGAACAAGGGAGAGCGGACAAGAGTGCCACGGCAATAGTTTAACTTACTAACACATACGTGTGCGCAGCGACTATCTTGTATTTGCGTTTGAAAATCCATCCATCTTAAGGACTTGGCTGTTAGCTAAGGCACTATAATGTTTTTTGTATACTACTAACACAAAATGATGAAATAATTTATTTTATTGGGGGTGGGGAGAAAGATCAACGACTTGTCTAGCCCCGGGGTAAATGACTTTGCTTTGATAATCTTCAGCTATCTTTGATATAACTATAGCTGAATCATCATAATCAAGTGATAAGGGCTATATAGCGAGTAAGCTACAAGGCGTCTGCGAAAAATTCTACATTTTCTAAATTGGTTTAGAAAGTTTTATCTTCTACCGTAAATAAGGGCGCGGCTTGGAGAAGTAGTCTTTATTAGGCACCTGTTGATGATAAATCGTACTCTGAACAAACGAACTAAGTCTTTGGAACTATACCTAATACATTTCATTAAATACCTAACTGATTTAGGGCCGGTTTGTTCATCTTTGGTTAACTCTAATCAACGGTTATTCCAGCTGATAACCTGTTTGTTCAGTCAAATTTGAACCAGAGAATCCATGATTTGGTTATAGTTAACCAGAGAAATCGATAACCAGCAGATTTTGGTCGGCTAACGGCATTTAACCAAGGAAATTCTGGAATTTTGTTTCAAGCTTTGACATATACATAGCAGTCAAAAACAAAACAAACATTCTTTCAAAAAAAAAAAAAATGTGCACGACTGGGTCGCACGTAACTTTCTCGTTTATTGCGAATCTCGCAGAATCTCAGAGTCATTTCAGCAAATTAAAATCATACCCACTCAAGGTGTAATTAAAACCGTAAATACATATGTGCTACATAAACATAAACCTACGTATTAACTAGAACACTTTATTACTTTCAAATTTCACCCCGAACTGACACTTGAAGGAGGCAAGTAGGCGATGAATTTCAAATTATATTGCTATGTACTGAAGTTTTGGACTTTACAAAAATATACCGTGTGTGAATACAGATCGGGATTTGGGTAGTCATTTTTGAGAAATATTCATAAAACGGCAAAATTAGAGTTTTCTGAGAAAAACTAAGTACGTGATCATGTTAAGAACGCTTATGTTGTCTTAAATATGTATTTTGATCAAAATCGTTAGAGCGGTTTTTTGTAAAATTATGCTGACAAATGTTACAATTTGGATTCGAAAAGCACTGTTATTAAACTGTTTAGCTGAAAACTGAGTACGACATATTCTTCAGGATATAAACACTACCTAGCAGATATATTTTCATCCAAATCGAAAATGGCATTTTCGAGATATGAGCAGTTTTTAAAGTACCGGTTTTAGCAATTGGGAAGGACGCATTCATGGTTCAAAAAACACTGTTTTTCAACTGTTTAGCTCAAAACTGAGCCAGTGGTATTACTATGGATTTAAGCATTACCTGAAAGTAACATTTTTATCATAATCGAAAATGGAGTTTTTGAGATATGAGCAGTTTTTTAAAGTACTTTTATTAGGGATTTGGGTGGATATCAAAGGACGTAGTCTTTTTAGGGAAAAACTGAGTTTGCTATCAATCTAAGAATGACAATAGTACCTTAAAAAAAAGTTTTTTTTTAAATCGCTTTTACCGTTTTCGAGAAAAAGCCAATTTTCAAAACTGCCGTTGCTGGACTTTTTAGCGAAAAACTGGGTATGCAGTCATGTTAGGCATGCCTACACTAACTCAACGATAAATTTTGGTTCAAATCGTTAGAGCCGTTTTCGAAAAAATCTAAATTTAGGCATATTTTTATATGGGAGGTACCGTTAATATTAGGGCTAGCTTAAAAAAAAAAAACGTCCCGAGCGGGAAGCCTACAAACTCTAAATACGAAGTTTGAAGCAAATCCGTCCAAGCGTTTAGATTCCCCAGGGGTGGGACAGACAGACATACGGACGGACAGAATTGCGAGACCCACTTTTTTGAGGTTCCCTATCATCGTAATATCAGAATTGATCAAAATCTCGAGTTCGAAATTTTGTACGAAAACAATATCTTTCTATTAGATACTACGTATACGAGAATGAATGGCAGAAGTATTTTGACAAAACTAAAGTTAATTCTACTCATAATTTGAACTTACTTCATGTAAATTTTGGTATCAATGGGTACTTAATGGGTTAAGGAAAGTTTTGTATCATTCAAACGGAATTTAAATGATGTTTCCATTGATACCAAAATTTACATGAAGTAAGTTCAAGTTATGAGTAGAATTAACTTTAGTTTTGTCAGAATGCTTATGCCGACCAGTGTATTTATTTATTTATTTATTTATTTATATATTTATTTTATATTTTTTTTGATATAAGCTTGCATTATTATGTATGTATTTAACTATTTCGCTTAAAAATATAGCAAAAAAATAAACAAATGAAAAAAATTTTTTTTTGTTACAAGACAGTATAAACCCTATAATTCCGAAAAAAATGCAATAACTTGTCTTTCGTTCATTTTTTTTAAACAAATTTTGTCCAAATATGTGTTTGCCCCATCCAAATAGGTGTGCAAAATTTCATTGCTCTAAGTTTATTAGTTCAGATTTTATAGATTTTTTTCCGCTCTCCCATACAAAGTGCCCCACTGTGCGACGGCAGATTCTGGAAAAAAAAAAACAAAAAACACATTTGACAGCATGTATAGCGACGAGTTATAAGGAGGGCCATATCTATAGTTTTGGCATTTCTGGACAAACTTGTCGTTATCAGGTTGTACCGAATGACAATGGCGAATACTCTCTCACCGAGACTTTTGATATCAAAAATGGATCTATAGCTGCCATGTAACTATTCTTCAACATCACATCATTGGCAGAGCTAAGAGAAAAGAGAGCTTTCACTGGGGATGGGGAGTTTGCTTGCAAATATTAGAAGAGAAGAGGCAAAATGGGTTTATTCGTGAACGAAACTGAAATTAACATCACATCAGAAATCAAGCGAAAAATTACATCTGCCAACTTCTATTTCTTTAACCTACGATAATGCGTTCTATGCATGCAACAGCATCATTGGCAGAAGGTGGAGACCAAACCCCAAGATAATCCTATGGATGTACACGGCAATCTTGCGGCCATAAGTCACATATGGCAGCGTAGTGCGAATTTCCGATTCCAATATAAAATAAAGAAATTCGCACGGTGCTTTAGCCAGAATATAACCGCACCAACAAACTTATATAGTTTGACAGGTCATTGCTGTATAAGCTGATAGGGGTTCTATTGGGTCATACCTAACAAATCATACAATGAAATTACGTTTTAGAAATAATGACGATAGAGGTCCGGGAGGACACACCTCACTCTGTCACCTTAGGCACAGAGAACACTTAGGCGGCTCTCAGATTGAGGCAACAACCAACAAGCAATAAGCAACTATAGTTGCTATAGCAACTGCCAATAAACAATCAGCAACATTTTTCGTTCGAGCGATATTTAGTTGCTTTGATTCCAGAGCAAGAGGAGCAGATCCGACGATACCACTGAGACTAACAGGGCGAAGAAGGTGAAGGCTGGAACTTCATCGACACATCCTAAGCTCGGTGGCTCGACAGACGAGCTCCAAATTGCCGTGATAAACGAGCAGGAACCTTGTGGTCGCCTAACTAGCGAACAGTGGCAGAACATCGAAGAGAAGGTCCAGGACGCTCTGTGGAAGGAGTTGACCACCACAGAGAACAATGAGCTGGAATTCGATGGCGCTGGCTGGGAAGGAGGCCGCAAGATTGTTGCTTGTGGAAACAAGACAACCGTGGAATTCCTGAGGAAAGTAATCGGCGAGATCAGTAAGGAATGGGAGGGCGTGGAGCTAAGGACGGCGACTCTAACCGAACTAGCTAAATACAACCCGCCAAAAGCCTGGGTATGGGTACCAACGCCATACACGTTCCCAGATAAACTATTAGGGCTTCTCCATGTGCAGAATCGCGATATTAAAGCGAACACATGGAGAGTAATAAAGACAGGTCCAAGAAGGCAATACGGACAGCATTTCCTGCTGACCCTAAACCGGGAATCTGTACCACTCTTGGAGAAAACCAACTACATGGTACGATATAGCATGGGAAGAGTGAGGGTTCAACCCACCACCAAGGGAAAGGAGGAGGAGGAACCCAACGAAGATGGAGATACTGCAAGTAAACTTGCATCACAGTAGGGCAGCAACGGCCTGCTTGATTGAGTATATAATCAAGCGGGACGTTACAGCCGTACTAATACAAGAGCCCTGGATCAATACGAAAAACAAGATTCAGGGCTTAAGTACAAGGCAGTATAATTTATACTATAAGGCAAACGAAGGTAAAATTAGGGCATGTGTACTAATCAAAACAAGCATAAAGGCTTTTTTAATGAATAATTACAGTTATGGCGATCTGGCGGCAGTAAGCTGGGAAAGGAAAGGAGAGAAGCCGATATGTCTCACATCGGTCTATCTTCCGCACGACTCCACAGAGGTAATCACGGCAAAGCTTCAAAACCTGGTGAAGCAGCAGAATTGGATCCATGTGATGGGGTGCGATGCCAATGCCCATCATGAACTATGGGGCAGCACGAATACAAATTCGAGAGGTGAGTGTTTATTTGATTTTATATTGTCAACAAACCTTACTATATGCAACAGAGGGAATTCACCAACTTTTGTGGTAAGAAACAGGCAGGAGGTAATTGATATTACACTAAAATCAAATACCGACAGGGTAAAAGTGAACAACTGGAGGGTGTCAGATGATGCATCTCTATCGGACCACCGATGGATATGCTTTCAACTTAACCTGAAACCAGAAACGGGCAAAACCTTCAGAAATCCAAGGAAAACTAATTGGGATAGGTACGCAGAAATAGTGCGGGCACAGTTTTGTGAACAACCAACTTTAGGCAGCAATACCGCAGAAATTGACAGGGCAGTAGAAAATTTAAACTCAATACTAATCAAGGCGCTTGAAAAGGCATGTCCGTTAAGCAAACCACCTAAAAAGTCACAACCCAAGTGGTGGAATAGGGAAATAGAAAAGAAAAGAAGGGAAGTTCGAAAGCTTTATAACAGAGCGAAACTTATCAAGGAAGACAGAACGTGGAACGAATACTACGAATGCAAGAAGCATTTCAAATACTTAATTAGGCAATCAAAGAGAAAATCTTGGCAGCAATTTTGTAACAGCATAGCTGATACGAGTGAGACATCGAGACTACGAAAGATACTCTCAAAAGAGGCCTGCGCCCCTAGCTACATAAGGAAAATCGACGGCTCTTGGGCTGAAAATAGTCAGGAAGTGTTGGAAACATTGGTGGACACCCATTTTTTGGGAAACAATACCCCAGAAAACTCCACCACTTTTAGGCAAGTAGACTCACCACAAGATGATGAAACAATAGACAGAGTGATAAACTGGAGGAAGGTAAGGTGGGCCATTTGGTCATTCAAACCATACAAATCCCCAGGCCCAGACGGCATACTACCCATCATGCTTCAAAAAGCACCGGATATAGTAACACAAAAAATTAGGGAAATCTTTAAGCACTGCCTTAGAACAGGGTATATACCAGGAATATGAAGGGAGGTTAAAGTGGTTTTCATACCCAAAGCAGGGAAGCAAGGTCATATGACGGCGAAAGACTTTAGACCTATAAGTCTGTCGTCATTCATTCTAAAGGCTCTTGAAAGAATTCTGGATGCTTATGTGAGAAGCAAATGTGATAATAATCAAATTAGCAGGTCACAACACGCATATACCAAAGGCAAATCAGTAGAAACAGCTCTACATGAAGTCGTAGGAAATATAGAAAAAAGCTTGCACTACAAAGAATACGCACTAGCTGCATTTTTAGATGTAGAGGGAGCCTTCAACAATGTAAGTGCAATGGCTATTAAAAATTCTTTAGGGAGAGTTAACACTGAGCAAAGCATAACCAACTGGATATGCCAAATGCTCAGCACTAGGAAAATCAATTCTTCTCTCGGACAAAGTTCCATAAGGAGATCGGTAACAAGAGGAACCCCTCAAGGAGGAGTCTTATCCCCCATGCTATGGGTCCTAGTTATCAATGAAATCGTCAAAAGACTAGAATCAATGGGCATTAATGTCACAGCATACGCAGATGACGTAGTAATAATGGTTCAAGGAAAATTCTTAGACACACTAAGTGAAATTATGGAAGTCGCTCTGGCTACCCTTAGCAAATGGGCAAGGGAAAATGGACTTAACGTCAATCCATCCAAAACGGAACTTGTTCTTTTCACTAGGAAGTATAAGATACCACAATTTAGGCTGCCAAAGTTAGATGGTACAGAGTTACCACTCTCAGAACAAGCAAAATATCTTGGCATAATTTTAGATAGGAAATTAAATTGGAACTTAAATACACAGGAAAGAATAAAAAAGGCAAACAATGCACTTTTCATATGTAAAAGAACAGTAGGCAAAGCCTGGGGTTTGAAACCAACACTGATGCACTGGCTATATGTAATGATAGTCAGGCCCGTATTGATATATGGGGCACTTGTATGGTGGAAGGCAACAAGTAAGAAAACTACAGCGGAAAAATTAGCAGCAGTACAGAGAAGGGCCGAAATTGCCGTTACGGGTGCACTTTGTTCAACACCCACGGCGGCCTTGGATACCTTTCTCAGCTTACTGCCGCTTGATCTACAGATTAAGCTAACAGCTGGAAATAGTGCGCTCAGACTCGTAAACTCAGGCTCCTTTTATAAAAGCAACATAGGACACTGCTCAATTATGGGCGAATTTTTCAATGACAATCCAATAACAACGGATGAAGTCTGCCCTTTGCTGGACTTCGATATACCATATAGTATATCATATCCAGAAAGAGAAGAATGGGAAGGAAACGCAGTAATAAAACCAAATGAGCTGGCAATATATACCGATGGATCAAAAACCCCGGAAGGAACAGGCTCTGGCATTTATTCTGCAAATCTAAACCTGCAAATGTCAATAAGACTACCGGATAGTTGCAGTGTCTTTCAGTCGGAGATTCTAGCCGTACTTAAAGCCGCAGAACTACTAGAGATGAAATCGATATCCGATAAGAATATTGTTATTTACATCGACAGTCAGGCTGCTCTCAAAGCACTAGAATCAAACTACACCAAGTCGACAATAGTCAGGGATTGTCGCACAATACTTAAGGCATTATGTGTACAGAACCAAGTCAGCTTATGCTGGGTCCCAGGTCACTGCAACATAGAAGGAAACGAACTCGCCGACGAATTGGCAAGAAAGGGTGGGGAATTGACAAGAAATCAACAAGTTGACGTCAACCCACCATTGAGTACCTACAAGGAAACTATCAAAAGTACTATACAGAAACAAGCAGCCCGAAGATGGGCCAACATTACTGGACACCGTGTGTCCAAGGCCCTGTGGCCAGAAACGGACAACAGACGGACTAGAGAAATTCTTAAACTTAGCAGGGCAAATCTGAAAATATCGATAGGTATCCTGTCTGGCCACTGTCTTCTTAGAAAGCATGCCAAAAGACTAGGATTTTCAGACACAGATCTGTGTAGATTCTGCAATGATATAGGTGTCGAGGAAGACATCACACACATACTGTGTGAATGTCATGGCATAGCACGTACTCGTTTCAAAATCCTGGGAAATTACTTCTTTAATAGCATAGAAGAGATAGGGCTTATCGACCAAGCGAAGATATTTAAATTCTGCAGGGAAATAAAATGCTTTGGGGAAAGTGACTAGGTTTTTCCATCTTTGTAAATGATGGTTCTCCCAGGGATCGCGATGGGCCCATTAAGGTGCCTAGTGTTTTGTAAGGTTCTCCTTACAACCCTGATTCTAATCTAATCTAATCTAATCTAGTTGCTTTGATGTGAGACCTATAATTTAATTCAAAGTAAAATAATTGTGAGCGATAATATTGCGTGTTTCCTATTGGCAGTTGCTTATTGAATGTTGCCTTAATGTGATAGCCGACTTAGAAGTCCATTGCTTACAAGAATTTTCTGATGTCTCACTTTCTGATCTTTACATGACTTTGAGGATATCAGGATAATTCTTCGAGTTATTTTCAGTCAAAAACTATTTTCAAATCATAAACATATTTATGAAATAATAAATTGGTGGAGTGTATGAAATGTCGTCAACAATTTTAAATTGTCTACTCCAAAAATACGTTTTGCCCCAATGTGGTGGGTGGGCTCATCAGTAGATGACCACCGTCAACATATCTCGTTATCGTTAACGGTATTTAGATGAGTCCTAACAGCTGTAAAGCGACATCGAGCGGGTCACAAAAGTGCAAATCAGTCGTCTAACAAAGCTATAACACATGTAGAGCGAGTGGACACTAGTGATTCGCCCAAAGAGTTCTCAACTCCTTCAGAGGGGAAACGCAAAAGGAACACTTTGCCTTAGTTCAAACGCACAAGTGGATGGGAACCGCAAACAACTTGGAGTGCGCAACTGGAGCCATAGTTAGCCAAAGATCAAGCACTAGAGTGGCGTATTGGTTGAGGCCCAGGTCCATTCTAGACTGTAGCCCCACCTAAGTCAGAAAGTAAGTTTAATCATAGTTATTTATCAGACTTTGCATTTAGTCACGAAAGTTTCATACATCTTTTAAAGTCTAACTCAGGGGTTCTCTAACTGTGCTGTGCTATCCTAAGGGCGTCGCTAATTTTAGTTTGCACTCCTGTACGACTCCGAACAAAGAAAAGCATTGCGTTTACGACTCGTCGGGAGCATTGTCGCGGTTCATTAGAGTGTACAGGAGAACCCGAGCCGAGGCAGTTAATTCCTCGCCGTGCACGAAATCGGCTTTTAATCTTCTTTAACGACGAGGCGCATTTTTAGAAGAATGCGGGTATGTTAACAAGCAAAATTACCATAAATATAGGGCGACGATATTTCAACGTCGACCAGTCCTTATTGAAAAACAATTTAGTGAATTTTCAGTAAAATCAGCTCTATTCACATCTGTGCTTTTGGAAGGGCAGGCGTCGCAAAAATATTTCAACCTCTCTCGGGAGTGGAGTATGAAACACAGTGGGAAGGGAACCCCTGGTCGAACTTTCAACTAATGAAGCCTGATACAAAAAGTTCGCCAATATCGGTTTATTTTGAATTTGAACTACACATTTGTTGAGCTTAGTATGTATAAACTCCAATTCCAGGGATGCGTGTTAATAATCTCCTTCCTCCTATCTTCATTGTTAAGCGCTATACGAATATATGTTTGCCTTGCACATTATGCATCGCTGCCAACAAAGCTTCCATCTCGTCATGGCACACCGAGGTTTTCGTTCATAGACCCAAACCTAGTCTAACCTCAGCGAAGATATCTGCACAAATGTACAACTTCATAAATTGCGTAAATTGCTGGTGTTGCTATAGCCACATTTTAATTGATGGTTATTTGCTTCTAGATACTACTATAATCTCTATCCATAACCATAACCATATACACGATTCAAGTTTGGCAAATAGGATTATGTCTTATGGATAAGGTGACTGTTTGCTTAATCTTAAAGCAAATAGCTTCGTCGATCCGCAAACACAAACAAATATTTTACAAATTGATGATTCGAATGATTTTATTTAAACAATTTCAGTTCTCCGTTGAGACAAGTTGCTTGTGCACTGGATGTCAAAATGATTTCTGTTGTTTTTAATGATAGTAAGTGCAATACAGTGCATTTGTGTATACTAGGAAAAGTTCGTAGTGGCTTGCGGCTAAAGCTAACTTAATGTTACTATAGATGACATTTAAGGAGAAGTTTACATTAAAGCTTGACTTAGGTACGTCTTCGGTAACGTAATGACTTCAGTTAAACAGTGACATTGTGTTGGTACGATGTTGATGATACCGCAACACGATTGTTATGCCGTATAATCTATACATATAATAAAACTGTATGCATTTTCTTTGGCTGTTAAAAACTCGAAAACTACTGGACAGATTTCGTTTCCTCGTTAAGCACTTCCTCTTGTTTCCAGGCGGTAGTTCCGTCACGCTGAACTATTTAGTACTATGCCTAAGAGGTCCTTCGACATTTTCCATTCTCAAGTTAATTGGGTTCTTCAATATTACGCAGGGCATTGGATAAAATAAAATAGTGGGCGCAGTAGCGCAGTGGTTAGTGTACTGGACTACTGTGCGAGGGATCCCAGGTTCGATTCCCGGAAAAACACAAATTACATCTTAAGGTTTTTTCTACTGCGCCACCTCTCGCGAACGTCTGACAAACATCCGAGAGTACGACTGTCATGAAAAAGCTTCTCAATTCAGCCGTTCGGACTCGGCAAAAATTGTAGGCCCCTTCCATTCGTCCCAAAAATAGAAACTCACACAAAACGAATGGTTGCGAGAAGCTAGGCCTTGGGTGTCACCCGCCTGTTGCGCCACCTATTTATTTATTTATTTATTGGATAAAATAATCGGCGGCGAATGAATCCTTACTGAACCAACAGCAGCACTCATTATTCCAAAGTAAGTTAGTTGTGAGACTGTAACTCGACCTCTCATCCTAGGGATATAATATATGAAACTGGGTCCTCCATGTTTGGGGTCATTAGTAAATACGTATACCCTACCAAGAAAAAAGCAAATAGTTATGAAAGCCTCGGAAAAGGGTAGATTTACTGTTGACGAACAGAAAAACGAAATAAGTACAATGGCCTTCAGACCACATGGAACAATTGAGAGAGACCACTGACTTCTTAGAAAGCATATATCAACCAAGATTTGATCAGATAAATGCATATCTATAATGAATATATAATCGCAACATCCTTTGCCCGGAGTACAAGAAAGGATACCCATACTCCTACGCAGCTGCGTCAACTGCAGAGGTATTAGATAGACTTCTAAACATGGCATACAAGATCATATCAGATATATTGTAGAAACGCCTATGACCCTCCGTTAAAAACCTGATTGGCCCCTTTTAGTGCGGTTTTAAGTCCACCGTCGTTCGAATCTTTACACTTAAGCAGATCCTGGAAAAAAAGACAAACTCTAAATCGAAACACCCCAAACTTTATCATCAATTTCAAAGCCCCTTATAACAGGATCTACAGAAACCTGCTATACAGAACAGAACCGTGTATCTATGTAGTTTTGGCATTGCTGCAATACAAATCCTTTCTATGTAAGATGACGATAGAGAAAACGCGCTGCTTTATCAAGGTCGGTAACGGCTTCACCTAGGCCGATGACAGCAAATGCGACGAGTTTGATCTAAATCGGTCAAAGGGGCGTGGCAGTGGCACCTCTCATACAAAATAAAATATTTCAAACGCTATTTCTCAACACTCATAAGAGGTAAGTTGTAAGATTTTGAACATTGATATGGACTGGATAGACAAGAACATATTTAAGGAATATAACATACAAGTACTGGGAACAAGCATAAATCAGTACCACCTACTAAGTTGATCTCAACCACCAATTTAATTCAATTCATAGAAAAATAAATCAATGAAGTTAAAACTATTATAATCTTTCTACTAACTAGACAAAGATTTAAAATCACAGCTAACATTTGACATTTCTTACCTTTTCTGTAACACAAACTGTCTTGTGTAGGGGATGATGGAGTCAACCGTACCTACCTACTTATTCTTTTTATATTTAGCCACTTTCTAGTCACAAAAAAAGAGATTGGCACAACAGCACCAAAAAGTAAACACAACATGGCAGTTAGTTTAGTACTAGTAAAAGGCCGTTTAAAACAAAAATGAATTTGAAAAGAATAAACTGATTTAAAGAGTACAAAAAAATTTTCTTTCATTTACCAATTTTATTTGCCATTTAAATACATCATTTATTTAGTTAGTATACATACATACGTCTGCTTACCATTTCTTTAACATTAATGTTTTTGTCCTTGATTGTATTAACACTATAAATATTTTTTTTTTTTAATTAATGACACACCAGGATGGGCTACCGTTTTGAAATTTATTTTAATATTTTCTTATTTCTTCTTAGAATGCGCTCAATTGTAAATTGTTATTATTCCAAACGCATAGTAATAGATTTTGTCAAATCTCAATTTTATTTTATTTCCTATGTATTCTTTTGTTTTCTTATCACAAAGTGTAATACATATTTGTAAAAATATATTTTATACCATTTTTTTTTAAATATACGTAATTGTATGTAGGCTTTTAACAATCTTAGACGTTTTAAAATTCTTTAAAAAAATAGATGTGAATTAGCATTAATGTCAATTGCTTAGAGTTTCCATGGGCATTACTTAAAATAAGTGGAAATAATTTTATGATGGAATAGTGCTTGCTCAAATTAAGAATGCTTGACTAAAATTGTTTAGCTAAATGTTATTTTAATAGAAAATACAGATTTTTTTATTCAGAAAGCTTACATTTTTTATTGATTCATAGAGTATAAAGATTGAGGTTATGTATGGCCTCCACGGCTTTGCTGGCAAGTACGTACTCTTTTATTGAAATTTTCTGTCACCGTTTTACATCACATGCGACTGAATTTCATTAATACACCTCGCAATATTCTCTTTCAAGGCGTTGATGGTCGTGGGATTGTTAGCATAGGACTTTGACTTCAAAAAACCCGAAAGAAAAAAGTACAATGGCGTGAAATCGAAAGATCCGGATGGCCAATTCTGATCGCAAAAACGACCGATTACAGGATTAGGAAATGACTCATGCAGTAATTGAATTGTTTCTCTGGCTGTATGGCATGTGGCACCATCTTGTTGAAACCACATGCTGTTCGTGTTCACATAACGAACACCATTAATTGACTAGCCGCGTTTTCGAACACAAGTGGTTTTCTAAACCCCAAATGTGAAAATGTTGACGATTAACAAAGCCATCAAGATGAAAATGAGCTTCATCACTGAAGATGATTTCGAAAATTGTGGACTGTAGCTCACAAACCTTCATTATTTTTAAAATATTGCTCAAAAATCAAAATGCGTTGTTCTTTCGTAAAGCGTTCCACTTTTACTAACCCCGAACTGTTAGCTGTCACATTGTTATCATCTTTTTTTTTGCGTTGGCATCACTGTCCTACTATTAAATGGCGCAAAATTCAAATTTTGCATACATTTTGGGACACATATGTAAATAATAGCATTTATGTAACTCGTAGCTAACGAAGGTCTAAATTAAACGAATTTCGCACATTTATACCATCGAATAGGGTTAAAAAAAAACCTAATTTTTTAAATTGTCTTCTTATTCCATTTTACAGGTTCAACTGCGGCGCGACAAAAATCAAACTTCTTTAATTTGAAGCGACAAAACTACTTTTCATAGCGTTGGTATGATCTATGCTTTGCTGTGGGCTACTTAGAACGATTCCAAGAAAAACCATCCGAAGAACATTGGCAGACTTTGAAAAGGATCGTTAGATACCTAAAAGGCACCCAATTTTTAACTTATGTTTAAAAGAAATTTGGGCAGTGATCCTATAATATGGTATGCGGATGCGGACTGGGGCAGTGGTTGCAAGCAATGACCGGAAATCAGTTAGTGGATTCGTAATTCAAGTTTTTGGATGCACAGTCTCCTGGTCCAGCAAGAAGCAGCCTACTATAGCGACATCATCCAGCAAGGCTGAGTACATGTCCCTGAGTACAGCTACTTCCGAGATTTTATGGATCAGAGGAGTTATGGAGGATCTTCAACAGATGGTTGATAAACCAAATCATCTATGAAGATAATAGAGGATGCATTGGCATGTCAAACAACCTCGAGTGCTAACGTGCCAAGCACATTGATATTAAACATCACTTTATTAGGGATTACATCGAAAAGGGATTTATAAAGATCGAATCTGTTGCACTGAACAGCAACTGGCGGATTCATTTACGAAATCTCTTGATAGAGTCCGTTTTCATAAATTAGAGCCTACACCAACTCTTTTCTAAAATTTGATCAGAAGAAAGTATGTCTGATGAATGGAGCCTCAGCATTGTTTGCCCGATCCATAAAAAAGGAGACCCTCAAGGCCCCGACCCATAGAATCCGTCACATCCGTTGCGGCAATGTATTCGACTGACAGGTTGATAGAATACACAGTAGCTTATGGAACGTGACCCATGAGCAACGAACGTGCCGGATGCGACGGATAAAGTAGGTTTACTTTCTACTTTTCTGTCCGTCGAACCGTTGACAGTTGGCAGAGCGTGAGAGTAAGCATTTTCATTGGTGGAAATATAAGATAATGAGAGAAACTGTCTCTCATATGTCATCGGCTGTCAACGTATGCGACGAATTCTATAGGACTGTTCGTTCCGTCGAATACGTCAATCCGTCGACGCAACGGATGCGACGGATTCTATGGGTCGGGGCCTTCAAAACTGCGCCTACTATATAGAGGCATCAGTCTTCTTAACATCGCTTACAAAATGATGTCTGCTATACTGTGTGAACGCCTGAAACCATTTGTCAACGAACTGATTGGACCCTATCAGTGCGGTTTTAGGCCCGGTAAGCCCACAACCGACCAAATATTCACACTACGGCAGATCCTGGAGAAAACCCAAGAAGTCCAAATCGATACTCATCACCTATTTATCGATTTTAAAGCCGCATATGACAGCATTTATAGAGACGAGCTATACAGAGCCATATCTAGTTTTGGTATCCCTGACAAACTTGTCAGATTGTGCAGAATGACGATGGAGAACGTTCGCTGCTCCGTAAAGGTCGGACACAAACTCACCGAGACCTTTGATGTCAAAAAAGGATTTAGACAAAGGATTTCAACATCATTCTTGAAATTGTGCGAAACTCGCAAGCCAACACCAGGGGCACAATTTTCCAAAAGTCTGTGCAACTACTTGCATACGCTGACGACATCGACATCATTGGCAGAACACAGCGAGCTGTCACTGGTGCGTTTGCAAGTGTATCAGTACAGAAGCGGCAAAAATGGGTTTAGTGGTGAATGAGGGCAAAACAAAATATATGCTGTCAACAAGAAGGGACACACAACTTCGACGAATCGGACAGAACGTCACGATAGACAGCTATAACTTTAAGGTAGTTCGGGACTTTGTCTACCTCGGCTCCGCTATTAATTCTGAAAACGACATCACATCAGAAATAAAGCGAAGAATTACACTTGCCAACCGCTGTTACTTTGGCCTTAGAAGGCAATTGATTAGTAAGGCCTTGTCGAGAAACACCAAGGAGACTCTATATAAGACCCTCATCATCCCAGTCCATGGACCAAAGGCGGATGAAGATCTCCTTGGTTGCTTCGAACGCAAAATTCTTCGAGTGATTTTCGGTCCCGTTTGCGTTGACGGGCTTTGGAGGAGATTTAACAGCGAACTCTACGAGGTGTACAGCGACATCGACCTGGTCAGAAAAGTACGTATCAGCCGACTGAGATGGCTAGGACGTGTAGAGCGAATGGACACCAACGCTCCGGCCCGAAGAGTCTTCGATTCCAACCCGGAGGGACAACACTCGCCTTAGGTGGCGCGACCTCAACAAACTTGGAGTGCGCAACTGGAGGCAGTTAGCCAAAGATAGTGCTAATTGGAGAGGCTTGTTGGCGGAGGCCCAGGTCCACCCCGGACTGTAGCGCCATCTAAGTAAGTAAGTAAGTAGAGAAAAGATGGATCGTCAAACATTTAATTGAAAATCACTACCAATTTGTTCGATTCATTCAAGTCAAGCCTGCAACTGTCAGAGACCAGTTCCTGGCTTACATAAATAGTACTCGGAACACAAAATAAAAAAAAAATTGTATACATTGTGGTTTGAAATTACATTTAATTGTTTTAATTCACATTTTCGAATGCGCCATTCATTTAAACAGCTAAAAGCAGTTCGTTAAACTTAAAATACTATTAAAAATATACCCATTTCTAATTTTGCAAATGTTGCTTCATAATTTAAAAAAAAAATTAAACTTAATTCGGCATGCCAAATAATTCGTACAAGTTTAGTAAACGTAGTTCCTTGTTTTCAGCCTCCTGAACAACAAAATATATTTAGTTTATTGTAAAATAACTTATATAAAAATAATGCACCTATTTTGCAGTTTTCTTTTTATTGGCATTCGCTTGCAACCAATTTTAATTTTTTATTTAGTTTTACATTTTTTTTATAGTATATTTATCTCTTTTGTTGAAAAAGAAAACAAAAATGGATTCAGAAATGTTTTACAAAAACAAAAAATGTATTTTGCAGCTTACATTCTACTTGTAACAAGTTTGTAGAAAATATATAATATTTTGCATATTTATAAATTAGTTATATAAAAAATTAAGTGACAATGATTCTTTAGAATTTGAACGGAATAAAATTAATTAACTAAATTATTAACAAAAAATAAAAATAAAAACAAAAACTATACTAGATATAAAAAAAATTTAGTAATCTAATAAAGAAACAAATGCACCTTACTTTTTTTAATCATTGAGGATTGAGTGTGTTTTTTTTTTTTTTTTTCCTATCTAGTGGAAACATGTGTGAACTATGCACTAAACGTCTGCAGTTGATTGAAATAAATTTATATACAAGAGTTCGGCCAAGGTTTTCTCAGTCTGAAATGATAACAAGCCAACCTAATTTTGTTAGCATAATTTTAGCAATACAGGAACTTGTTGTAACAAAATAAAACAAAAAGCCAAAGACGTACTTATATGTGAATTTGGTAATAAAGTTTAAGCAGCGACATCTGTGTTTGGTGTGAATAATTTGCCGGTAAATATAAATTAAATAAATTCAAAAGAAACCCTGGTTGTAGGGGGTAGACTTAAAAGGTGGGAGTTGCACTGAATGAGAAGTCGAACAAACAATTTATGCGAGTAGAACAATTTAGAAGACAGTTTCTCAAATCAGCTTTCGGGAAACGGTTTGTCAAAAATGGTCTCGAGAAGCGAACGCCGAGTTCAGTTTTACACGTTCCGAGCCAATAAAATGGCAATGGCTAGTAAAGGGTGTTTTTTTAAACTTTGAAATGGGACAAAACAAAGATGATTTTTTTTAAATTGACATGAAATTTACTTTATTCGAAAAATAATCTTTTCGCATTATAATTCAAATATGATTTCTGGACGCAGTCTAATCTGGAGGTCCAATTTTCGACTACTTTTTCCAACATTTGTGGCCGTGTATCAGCAATAACGCGGCGAATGTTATCCTCTTAGTGCAAAATCGTTTCGGGCTTATCGGCGTAGACTAGCGACTTCACATATTCCCACAAAAAAATAGCCAAGCGGCGTTAAATCGCACGATCTTGGAGGGTCCGCAACGTGAAACTATGCGGTTACCTTCAATAAATCAATTGTGGCACGAGCTGTGTGACATGCTGCGCCATCTTGTTGAAACCACAGTTCCTGCACATCATGGTTGTTCAATTAATGAACGAAAAAGTCAGTAATCATGGCTCCATAGCGGTCACCATTGACTGTAACGTTCTGGCCAGCATCGTTTTTAAAGAAGTGCCTACGGGCCAATTATTCCACCAACACATAAAGCACACCAATCAGTCAGTTTTTGTGGATGTAACGGTGTCTCAACATACACTTGAGGATTATCATCACTCCAAATACGGCAGTTTTGTTTATTGACGTATCCATTCAACCAAAAGTGATACGATTATCGACCGCAAATTGACGTAATGCGCGATACGTTCTTCGAACATGATTTTCAAAATAAATTTGCACAATTTGGAAGCGTTGTTCAGGCGTCAGTCTATTCGTGTTGAAATGCCAAACCAAACTTAAAATAAATCACTTAACAGCTGACAAAATGGACGCCAGTTAAAATAGTGTTGCCAACTTAAAGTTCCAAACTTTTAAAAAAAAAACTTTATTAGGCAATGGAACGTAAAATACGTCGTTTACTTCTTGGCAAACAAAAACAGAATTGTGTTTCCTCTTGATTTAATTTGGGAGGGCTATCTGTTAGGTTATAATTTGTTTAATATTGTTTAAAGTTGTTAGCACTTTCCGATTACCAACAAAAGTGATGTTTTCCTAAAACCATATAACCATATGATGCTGTAGAAACCTAAAGCAATTATCTATACTCAAGCAATTTAAAATTCCAGTGTAATACAGAGGTGTACTAACAGTCCTTGTAAGGAAATATTATAAACTCAAAAGCATTACGAGCCGAAAATAGTGTGCTAAGCAATACCGGGTGATCCTCACCAAAGTAGTGAAAAATGGTCACGACCGACTTAGCAATAGCCCATTCTTTCAACCAAATTATGCGGAATATTTGGGACGGTTCGAGGTAATATTTCGCAAATTGATTGATCGTTTCTTGATTGTGAGCACAACACCGATTTCTAATGCAAACCCACCAAAAAGCCCAGTTGCGTATTGTATCCCATCTCCGCGTTTGTGTTTCTGTGCTTCTTTTAATTTTTGTGATAACAAATATTAACACCTATCGGGAATATTTTCATCGAATATTTCCCATTTAGCAATCTGATTTACATTGCTGACAAGGGTAACATTTTCATCGGAATTTATTAACGATATCCCTGATTTACAAACCGTTCGACGAAATATACAAATATTTCGGATTCCCAAAAGCGAAGGGCAGTCCTAGTAAAGCAGTATGTATTTCAAAAAGACGAAGAAACTAAGGGCTCAACAGCAATTTCGATTCTAAGGAAAACCCGGACAAAGCTGTCGACGCGCGCCGAACGTCATTGGTGGAATCGTTGTCAATTAGAATTCTCTATATTTCCAAGGGTTTTTTTTTCGACTTGTGCTGGTAACTGCTGTGCATCAATTCATATACTGAAGGAAAGCACACGCGCTTCGAAACCGTGGAAGCGAAGAAATTGTTTTGCGATACAAGAGCAACTGAGTGCAATTTGTTAAGTCATTAATATTTGTTGAGTAAAGGCCCCAATCAACGGATGCGACGGACAGAAAAGTAGAAAGTAAACTTACTTTATTCGTCGCATCCGGCACGTACGTTGCTCCTGGGTCACCTTCCATAAGCTGCTGTGTATTCTATCAACCTGTCGTCAGTCGAATACGTTGCCGCAACGGATGCGACGGATTCTATGGGTCGGGGCCTTAAGGTTTGTCTACTTTGATCTTTATGCATATTGTATATATCTACTGATTTTGCGTCAGCTGATAGTTGCAGCAAACAAGTGCCAACCAGTCCAGGTAGCTCAGAGATTGTTTGTCGACTGGAATTTAATTCCGCGTTCAACTTCTTCAACTTAATCTTAGAAAGTCTGCATGGTTGCTCCGATATAAGCTTCATACAATCGTCTTACGACAGTTTAACGCACGCAAATTATTTGTACTTCCTTACTTCTATTTAACCCATCGTAAGCCATATAACTCATCTACGTAAAAATAACTACATGGCGGATCATCTACCAGGACCACCATTCATTGAAAGGCTTCCCTACCTTGCACAAATTGTTGTGGATTAAAATGTTCATAAAATGCGATAGTCCCGATAAGACAACATAGGCCCCTAACTACAACTACAGTTGAGTTGTATCTTGGTTGTAATTAAAAATTAGGTATTGTCATACACAACCTTGATAGGAAAGTTGTCAGTCAAAGCACAGCGAAGATGGCGGTTGTTGTCTATCAGTTTGGTTGTGTGAAAGTTGAGTTGAATTAAAGACAACTCAACTAAGTTAAGTTGTGTTCTACAATAGGGGCAATAATGTTTGTTTGCGCTAAGAAGCCTGTGCCATCAAGGAAAAGAAAAACATTGAAACAAAGAGAAACAATCATTGTTTACGGGTTATTCTTCTGGACACTGTATAGAGAAGATTAATGTACGATTTGAAAATAAATGCTTCGTCTATACATAGACCGACTTAACAAAAAAGTGTATACAGGAAAAAATGAAATATCCATCCTTTCTGTCTTCGGATTTTCGTCTGAGTAAACGTAAAAATGTCGACGTCATCTTAAGCAAAATTTACATGAATGCACCTTCCCTTGTAACTTCTGGCAAGTTGCTTTAAATTTTTCTCAGATGTGGTAGGATGGACGTCCTAAATGTCGCGCCAAATCATCGACTGACGTTGCCCTGTATCCTAATGGTATATTCGTCGAATTGATGGACATCTAGAACAAGCAACTCTGTGCTAAAACTACAAGTGATCTAATCCCCGGGTAAAGAAACAAATAAGATTTAAAACCGGCCAAGTAAAGTAATAAATCGAATAAATATGCTTGATCATCAAGTTGGAATAACCAGCAATATACTATCTGCGTACCTTCCAATTTAACAATTTCTACAGGCGAGTGGTGTTACGCTATGGAGCTCAGAAAGTGCAGCTTTGATCAACACAACATAACAACAAACATGGCATCTGTTCACCTATCAAGGCCACCATTTTGAATAATCATTTGTAGTGCCAAATTGATGATGATTGGGATCTAAATTTTCGTTTAAAAGACTAAGCGGTAACTGATTTTAAGACACACGGCGTCTGAGCTTATAATGCAATTCCAAAATTATGTACAAAGCTCAGCCGTTGTCTGTCTTCAAAACTATTTTATTTCATAAAATACAAGTTAAAGTACGTGCTTAGGCATGCGGTGCATTTGTCAATAAAATAAGGCAAACAACCAAAAATATTTAAGCTCAAATAAAAAACGAAGAAGCGACACAAAAAAAAAAAAACTAAACCAAACATGAAATCAGTCTATAATAGAAAAAGATATAGCATAAATGATAAATTTAAATAATTTGTTTATTAATCCTAGTGAATATTATGTCAACACTAAATATTACACCAAAATATTTCTAGTTTTGCGTTCATACAAAACTACCATTTCAACTTTAGCTGACGCGAAATGTTTTACAAATGGAGAGAGATCAATAGAGAGCGTATTACACCTAAAAAATCGTAAAACTAACTTGTTGACTCATTCAGCTGAAGCTATTGCGCGGGGACTGATTTATATTTTATTGGATTTGTTATTTCGCTTAAATACTATCGCTGCTTTGCATTAGAGTTCATCGTTAATTTGGTCAATTTGTTGGGTTAGTTTCTCATTCCTATAAATCGTCTGACAAACAACGCTCACCTTTTTCAACAGCTCAATGGCAGTTTGTAACACCGTGTGCCATTTCTTTAGTTCGGTCTCGTGAAGTAATTCCTGCTGTTGCAACAACTCAATCCAGTCCTCATGATTGTTTGGCAGATGTCTAAATATAAGGAACGTATACAAAAACTATTGAAAATAATTGCAGTGACGACATACTTAATTTGAGAGAGATTTGGCATTCGACGACTGTTGATGTCGCCCTGAATGCGATCCTCTAGCCTCCATAACTTAAGTAATAATATCACATTGATTAAAATTAGTGAGCAGAGCAGAACGATTACAAACAGTGAAATCCATTTGTATTTGCTGGTGGGTGGGCTCAAGACTTGTACTGGACTAGGAATACTTGGTTGAATAATTTCTGGTATGAGAACAACGGGAATGCTTTCCTCCACGGGCGGTCGAACCACTGTAGCGGTTCCTGGAGAAGAAATTTCTTAATTATGCGAAATAATTTATAGAGCAAAGGGAGTAGTTACCTCTTCTGGGTCGACGTCCCTTTCCTTTCGCCGGTGGTATGCATGTCTCACTTTGTAAGGCACGCAACAGGGCACTGTAGAAATCTTCTAGGCCAGCCCAAGCATTCTTCTCAATGAAGCCTTTGACAACGCCCCAAATGGATTTTTTATACTTTATTTGCGCATGCACGGATAGCATTGTGTTGTCATCGATTGTTCTGAAAAGGATAACAAAATTTCACTAAGAATTTGGTTCAATATTGGTTTCAATATTATATTTCTCACTTGACCAGGCAATAGTGCATCTGAACACCAAAACTATCAGCATAAGGTATACCAGCATTTGTACTGTCAATGTCAATCGAATACAGTTCACCAGGTTTGCTGCACTCTCGCATCACTTGCGACTCAGTTACCTAAAAGAAGGAGAGATTGATAATTTTGTTAAATAATGTTTCCACTGGCAAAATATTTCAGATCAAAAACATTCATACTGAAGTTGTTAAAGATAACTACGAACGACCGCACATCACTAACCCTCAAGACTTAACAAGACCTTATGGAAAGGAAAATTGATTTCTGGAGCTGGAGAAATAGGGTTGTATTTACCAATTCCCAACCCCCTACATTATTAATTTGGGTGTTCCAGAAATCTACGAAGATCTAAAGTCATTTTAATGAGTACTCAATTGACTCGCAGGATAAATATAATTTCTTGACTCCCATCTATTGGGAAGCATGATTTTGGTGACCGTTATGGCGATGCTAAGTCTTCTTCAATCGGGAACAACGAACCAGCCTAGTCATAACAAGAAATATTCTCAGCAAAGTGCAAAGATTGGCGTGGATATGCCTTACCGGAGCAATGCGTACATGAACAACTGCAGACAAGGAGGTACTCTTAGAGCTAACTAAGATACGGCAAAAAAAACAATTTCTGCGAATGGCAAAACAAGGAATCCGAAGGGAGAAATGCATTGGTTCAAAAGAATACTCGGACAACTTCCATTTCTAGCTTTAGAAACTAAGCACTTCGACTTACTAGGTGCGTTTGGATCATTCTCAAGAAAAACTAGAGTAACTGTAATATAGCAGTGATGTCATATAGTTAAGCCTCCATTAAGGCACTTGATATCTATGTCATAAAATCCAAGCTTGTACATATGGGAATGCCTGCACAGGCTTAACGAATTAGTTAAGAACAACAGAGTAACCATCTCCTGGATACCTAGTCACGCAGGCATCATGGTGAACGAGGCTGCGGACTCTCCGGCAAGAAAGGGAGCAGCGAAGCCCTTCATAGGACCTGAAGCGTTCTGCGGTCATAGGGAAACACACCCTACGAGAAGAGTTCAGGAGGACTGAAAAGGAAAAAAGGACCGCAGCTCTTTAAAACCTTCAGGTTTTACCTTGAGGTAAGCTAAGAAACTTCTAGGGAAATGTAACCAAAAAACTTAAAGAATGTATTGGTCTAAGCAAAGAAGACGGAGCAAACGACTGCGTCCGGACATCTGCAAAAGGTCCGCGTCTTTCCTTCTGTCTCTCAGTAGAATCGACTGCAGACTGCTTGTGGGCGTCCTTTCGGGACACCAAGGTTTTGCTAAACACTTAAATGTATTGGGCTTGAGCGACACCACCATCTGTCCTGCTTGTGGAGAGGACGACGATACAGCGGAACACTTCCTCTGTAGTTATTATTATTATTATTATTATTATTTATTTTCATTATTTCTTAATTTAACAATTGTTATACAAATACTTATTCTAAATAAATAAATAAATAAATAGGTGGCGCAACAGGCGGGTGACACCCAAGGCCTAGCTTCTCGCAACCATTCGTTTTGTGTGAGTTTCTATTTTTGGGACGAATGGAAGGGACCTACAATTTTATGCCGAGTCCGAACGGCTGAATTGAGAAGCTTTTTCATGACAGTCATACTCTCGGATGTTTGTCAGACGTTCGCGACAAAGTTTAATTAAACAAGTAAAAGTGTTATCATCGGCCTGGCCGATGCTTTGATACCCTCCACTGCATAAAAGTCATGCAAAATGCTTGCCATGCGTGTTAGTATGTGTCTAATATTAGTTTTGTATGGTAGGTAGCAAAACTACTTTACCGACATAGACAATTTTCAATACCAACCTGACGACGGTTAAAAAAAGTCCTCTCACAAAATTTCATTCACCTAAGTTAAGTCGTTTGTACGCTATCGTGCTTTAACAGACAGAGAGAGACGTGTGTTCAATAGTGGTTTTGTATGGGAGGTAACAGAACTGCTTGACCGACATGGACCATTTTTAATACAAACTTAAAGGTCATAAATATAAGACCTCTCATAAAATTTCAGTTGCCTAAGTCGATTCGTTCGGACGCTATCGTGATTTCAACAGACAGAGAGAGACGTGGGTATAATAGTGGTTTTGTATGGGAGGTACCAGAACTACTTGACCGACATAGCTCATTTTCAATACCAACCTGACGACGGTAAAAAGAAGTCGTCTCACAAAATTTCATTCGCCTAGGTCAATTCCTTTGGACGCTATCGTGCTTTCAACAGACAGACAGACAGACAGACAGACGGACAGACAGACAGACAGACAGACAGACAGACAGACAGACAGACAGACAGACAGACAGACGGACATGGCTAAATCGATTCAGAATGTGATCCTGATTCAGAATATATATACTTTATAGGGTCTCCGGTGAATCCTTCTTGGCGTTACAAACGTAATGGCAAAGTGTTGAAAATGAAAATAGTGATAATGTCACATCTTGAAAAATATAATTTAGAAGTGGGGTGAACAGTATTAAATTCAAATATACTGCACATATACATTATACATAATATAAAGAAAGTAAAAGAAAAAAAAAAAACAAAATACGTAAAGAGAGAGAGAGGGTAAATAAAAGCTGAAGAAAAATAAAATAAATCAAATAACAAAGCGCAACAAAACTTTGATTTCTTCATGGTCGAAGCCAAGAAGCCAAAATTTGACTTTAGATGTAAAATCGAATATTCGAAGGAAGGCTATTAAACAGTTTACGGGATACAACACAGTATAAGTTTTTGAACAAAGCGGTGCGAAAAGTAGGTAAAACGATATAGTTACTTGAATTACTACGCAAAGCACGGGTGTTAGAAATTGGACTCTGCATATAGCCACCTCTTATAAAAAAATTTTTAAAACTTTGAAGTAATACAAATGTTTAAGCGGTAGAATTTTCAATGTTCTGAATAAAATCATAGAACGAGCCAAGCGATGTGCCCCACAAACTATCCTGATAGCGCACTTTTGTAAAACAACCAATGGCTGCAGTTTCGTTTGATAGGCACCTCCCCAGCAACTTATTCCATACTGCAATTTTGATTGAAATAGTCCAAAATAAACTGTTTTTAAAGTACTATGACTACAGTATTTTTTCAGACGATAAAAGCTTCGGACAG
Organism: Cheilosia soror; assembly: GCA_949372485.1. Taxonomy (NCBI): domain Eukaryota; kingdom Metazoa; phylum Arthropoda; class Insecta; order Diptera; family Syrphidae; genus Cheilosia; species Cheilosia soror. The sequence continues at coordinate 127,860,358 of OX443561.1, forward strand.
TAGAACGAAAATAATTCTTCAAATTAGAAATATGTTCAGACCAGCTCATATTTTGGTCAAAAGTAACACCCAAGTATTTAAACTGATTGACTTGTTCAATTTTGAAACAATTTATCCCACATGATATTTGGTCATTCAGCAATGTCCTTGTAGATACACAAACGCAATTAGACATGACAGATCTAGTACAATTTTGCTCATGAAAATGTATTTCATAGTCAGGGGACACTTGCATACTTGAGCTGAAGTTCATCAATTTAGTTTTGTTGCTAACAACGAGCTTGTGCGTAGAAAACCATATCCTCAGAATGTTAACATCCTGATTTATATCGGCCTCTAAGCTTAAATGGTTATCTGACTGATAAGCAATGCCTAGATCATCAGCAAAGGCTGTTACTTTCCCAACGAAAGGTTGACTAAATAGGGAATTAATATACACTAAGAACAGTATTGGACCAAGAACAGAACCCTGCGGTACACCTAAGTTAATTATTTTCGAGCTACTCACAAAGTTACCTATTTTAACTTTTTGAATTCTGTCCTTAAAATAAGACTCAAACCAATCATACATAAATCCACGAAATCCTGCACAATATAACTTGTGAAGGAGTACATTGTGGTTAACCATGTCAAACGCTCTGGTGATATCTACGAAGAGACCAGCGCAACATTTCTTATTATCAATTGATTTATATATAAATGAGCAAAACTCTAAGAGGGCATCTTCTGTAGAAAGCATTTCTCTAAATCCAAACTGAGAAGGGTGAAGAAAATTTATTTTTGCAAAATAGTCTAGTAGTCTACTCTTAACAGCCTTTTCAAAAACTTTTGAAATTGAGGACAATAAAGAGATAGGCCTATAATTATTTTGATCACTTTTGCTTCCCTTTTTATACAGAGGTATAACATTGTCGGCGCAGTAGCGCAGTGGTTAGTGTGTTGGACTACTGTGCGAGGGATCCCAGGTTCGATCCCCGGAAAAACCCAAATTACATCTTAAAGTTTTTTCTACTGCGCCACCTCTCGCGAACGTCTGACAAACATCCGAGAGTATGCCTGTCATGAAAAAGCTTCTCAATTGAGCCGTTCGGACTCGGCATAAAATTGTAGGTCCCTTCCATTCGTCCCAAAAATAGAAACTCACACAAAACGAATGGTTGCGAGAAGCTAGGCCTTGGGTGTCACCCGCCTGTTGCGCCACCTATTTATTTTTTTTTTTTTTTATAACATTGGCATATTTTAGTTTTTCAGGAAAAGTTCCTGAACAAATACTTAAATTAAAAATGTAAGCAAGAATGTCCACTATATTAAGGGCTATATTTTTAAGAGTATAATTTGAAATACCATCATTTCCACAAGAACTAGAGTTGCTTAATGCATTGATAATCTTGTATAGCTCTAAACCTGTTATTTCTATAAAAAAGAAGCTACTATTTCTAGCAGTATCGCCGACTAAATGAGAACTGAAGCAATGGTTACAGTGTGTAGCAGACTCATTAGGAAGAGATTTTTGACCCACTGTAGAAAATAACTTATTAAAAATATTAGCTGTTGCTGTAGGATCATCAATAGTAACACCATTATTACACAATACTATCGAATTGGAAGAATTAGAAAGGTTGCCACCAATAAAACTATTTACCGTTTTCCATTCCTTTCTTGGGTTGCCAAGAGCACTTTGGACTTTAGAGAAATAATATTTATCCCGAGCCAACTTAATATCTTTATTAACTCGTTTGCTAATAAGTTGAAAGCGGGTTTTAAGTGCACTATTAAGTGGATGCTTAAAGCATTTTTTCCATAATTTATTTTTAAGTTTAATCTTCTTCAAAATCGAAAAGCTTATCCATGGTTTTAGCCTCACCTGAGATTTCTTACGGATAATATTATACGTGAAATTGTTTATATAATTTTGAAGAAACGATAAAAACAGATCGTAAGCTTTAGAGGCATTGCCTTCTGCAAATATTTCTTCCCAAGTTTCAGAGCGAGCTCAATATTTAATAATTTGAAATTAACTTTAGTTATCTCAGATGAAGAAATATATTTTACAGGCTTTTTACTTTTTAAACTATTAAACAAAATACCAGTCATACAATGATCAGTAATGCGGAGATCAAAGTTTACGCTGGCACATTGATTCACGGACAGTTTCATGAAACGACCGAATACGTGGTCAAGGCAAGTACTAGACATGGGCCTCGTTATTTCATTTAGAAAACAATAAAGACCGTTGTCAATAAAGTTGTTGGACAATAAAGTTGTCCTGCCTTTGCTCGCATGAGGTGGCGGATCTTTGGGGCTGAAATGGTGAGTGCCGAACATCTAAGCTCTTCATCACTGAAGCTCCTTCTCATAGCACTAAAGGTCGCAGTGCACTAAAGAACTTCATCAATTCGCTAGCGAATAAGGGCGACAACAGAACCGTTTACAGAAACACTAAAAGGCTGACAGGTGGTCGTAGTCGTAGCTCCAGGCAATGATCCGTCTTAGAGAATTTGTTGCTGATTCCGAGTGGTAACGAGTTCGCAAGATGGAAGGATATGAACAGAGTATTCGATTGTGACCTACACTACATTTAGTACAATTTGCTTTAAGCTCTAAAGCTTCTGGCTTTCGATACAGGCGTGTTTCGGTTTTGGATCCTCCTGCGTTTAACACCTCTCAAGTCATTATCAAACATAGCTACATATAATATAGCACAACAGGTTCATATAGGATCCTAAACCAAGATTCTCACAAACTTCCCTTCGATTAGGTAACAACATTCTCACTTACCCTTGAATTTTTAGGTCCAACAGATTGCGCCAACATAACCGTCAGACTGACGGTGCGTGTCTTCACACCCGCTGAATTCGTCACCCATTCGCCAGACACCAAATCGGCTGTCTTGCGCATTTCATGGAATTCTATAAAGAATTTCGATTTCGAAAACAGCAGATTGAATAGCGTGTCTATGTTAATTGGAAGAATCGTGTGCATTAGCTGACGTCCTTCGTGAGGGGACGTACATTCTGCAGTACTCACAAATCTGCAATAAGAAAATATTTAAAATTAAACGAATGCCCGCATCGTCCAAACACTTTCAACGAACTACTAACGGAATTTTATTTTCTTCGGAATCACTTGAATCGGACATGTCCGTTGGCAATGTTTCGGAATTTTTATTTAAACTCTCATCCCGTTGTCGAGTATTTTTGGAAACTTTTCGTTTCCCCCCATCCGCTGTTCCACTTGTGGTTTCTCCGCTTGAGGGCGGTACATTTCTACTACCACCTGTTGGTGCAGCACCTGCCTTAGGACTCTCATCTGGCTTGGCGTTCATAAGTTTTATCTCCTTTGAACTCATTTTCAATTTGTCTTTGACACTTTCTCTGCCACCACTGTTGCTGTCACTGGCCTTGTCCGAGCTGCTCGTGTTGTTATTGTTATTATTTTTGTTGGTAGCTTTTTGATTATTTTTTTGCGCTATCTGGTAGTTGTTGGCAGTCTGCTCGAATAAGCTGTCAGTGTCATTCGGTAGATCCTGTATAGTCAATGGATCAATGTAATCTTCGTCGTCTGTGGTTAAACCGAGCTCATCACCATAGCATTTATGCACCCATTGCCACATCTCCTGCGGGAGCATGGGCTTGTTCATTAACGTATTCTGCCATACTCGAAAGAGCATCAAAAATGCCTTATCACGTGTGGTAAACGATGCAAAGAAGTGCTTTTCTTTTTCTGTGCACACGGATATTGCATTCGGAATGACAAGTGCGGTTTTTTCCTTAGTTATGGAGGTAACATCCTTCCATTTAATGCTTAAATATGTCTCCCATCGAAAGATGTTCGCATGGAAGCAGAGGTAATTCTGGGAGACATAAAGTCGCCCGTGCACAAGTATGTCACGTTGCAGAGCGCACGAATAATCTGATTTTTATAGGCGAATAGTTAATAGTTAATGGAGGAGGTAAAAAAAAAATACAAAAACTTACCCACGATCAATCGCTCATCATTCGGCACTTCTTTGAATAGTTTCTTAAAGTCTTTCGATCTGGACTTGTAGGTTGGATAGAGTACGTTGTACCAGGATTTCTTTTTCGCGCGCTCTGATATTTTTGATGCACTTTTGGGCTTGTCTGTGGCGTCTGTTGGTGGAGTTGTTTTGAGAGCTTCTGCAGAGGCGTAGAGCGATGAACTATCACTCGATTTGCTTGCAGAATCCTAAAAAGAAAAAACAATATACATATGTGAATAAGGAGAATTGTACCAGCCTAGAAACGTTCAGCATGGCAGTGCGAAATATGTAGTTCTAAATTTATTTCACACTTAGATAACGTTGAGGGCGTGGAGAAACTGTGTGCTATGTGCAGCATCACCTTGGACAAACGATATAAGCCAAAAACGAAGAGGTAAAAACAAGATGTGTACACATGACAAGAGTTTTTGCCTTGGTTAGTTAGACAAGACACAAGAGCTAACACATGTTTATGAAGGAAATAGGAGATGTGAATATTAAAACGAAAGAAAATTTCACTGCTAAAAATCTGACGGAAATGTACATACACCAAACAAATGAAGAAACATCGGTGATATGGAAATAGCTGCTGCAGCGGAACCATGCAGAATTTTAGGGTGAAATATTGAGTCGTAAGTTCGTGCAAAGTCGAATGTAAATTAGGAACATCAACTGATTGCTCAAATGCTCACTGATTTCTTGCGCTTTTCTACAGACCAATTAACTATGTTCCCGCAAACAATTTTAATATATTGCCACAATTGATGTTGTTGTAGCAGCAGCTTCATTCGTCATTCGTCAATTCGTCTCTGGTTTCTAGTTCTAGGAATTATGCCACTTCAGTTGGGTGGGTCCATAAATAAATAGGTTGGCCGACCAGTTAAATAGGTGTGGTTTTCCCCAGCACAATCATCTTGCTACAGTCACAGACTTCCTCACTAAATTCATTGTACCCCAGGGAAACGTCGTAAGCCCTTTTATGCCCGAATAATTTCCTTAAGGCTGTAATGAAATCTATATACCGCTGTCTTTCGTAGGGGCAAAGCAGTAGAAAAATACCGCGCTTAAAAATTGACTTTAACTAGGGCTTTGTGTCATTCTTTTGTGGCGCCTTCTTCACGCTTTGTAGGCATAGTCTGCAGGCATTATCCCCTATGGCTATGGCTATGGCTCATAGTGGTGAACAAAATACTCAACAGTTTAGATAGAGAAAGAATCAAGGTAGTCGTATATGCGGACGTCAGGAAAGTTTCTCTCCGTAATTAGCGAAATTATGGAGAATGCTCTGTCGAAGGTTAGCACCTGGGCCAAGTTGCGCGGTCTCGGTGTAAACCCGAGCAAAACTGAAATGATGCTTTTCACCACTAAGACCAAAATACCCAGCTTTACACTTCCTCGCCTAGACGGCCAACCGCTCTCATTATCCTCCAGTGCTAGGTATCTGGGAGTGATCCTGGATCCCAAGCTAAACTGGAAACTGAACATTGAACAGCGGGTAAAGAAAGCGTGTATTGCTTTCTATGCCTGCAGCAGAATGTTTGGCAAAAGATGGGGCCTGCAACCAAAACTGACCCTTTGGATGTATACAGCCGTAGTACGACCAATCCTCACTTATGGGTCAGTAGTCTGGTGGCCGGCTCTTAGAAAAGCCTATAACATAACCAAGCTCAACAAGGTCCAAAGAACGGCATGCATAGGCACCACAGGCGCTCTCCGGTCGACGCCGTCAGACGCCCTCACAGTCCTTCTGCACCTATTACCCTTAGACCTTCATATCACAAACATCACAATACATAGCGCGATCAGACTCAGATAGTCTGGGTGCTGGTATGCGAGACCCTACGGTCATAGCAACATCCTGCTTACTTTAGCAAGAGAGCTAGTACCACCCTCTACGGATTACATTTCCCCAAGAATACTTTTTAAAAAACACTTTGAAGTAGAATTTCCCTCAAGATTAGACTGGCAGGACGGACGGGTGAACAGGGACTCGAATTTAACAATCTACACTGACGGTTCAAAAATGGACTGTGGAGTAGGTGCGGGTGTATTTTCGGAGTCTCTGAGCATCTCAAAATCCTTCAGGCTCCCGGAAACAGCCAGTGTGTTTCAGGCGGAAATACTTGCTATCCGTGAAGCCTGTCGCCTAATCAAAATACACACGGACATAGTTCCGAGGCAAAAGATAGACATATTCATTGACAGCCAGGCTGCGATAAAGGCTATCGCCTCAGTCAACATAAACTCAAAATTAGTACTAGAATGCCGAGAGGAATTGGCCTCGCTTGATCAGTTCCGGATTACACTGATCTGGGTTCCAGGCCACAGCAACGTTTATGGAAACGAACAGGCCGACGAGCTTGCCAGGCGGGGTTCAAACCTCCACTGCGCACTTGCGGAATCGGTTCAAATTCCAATAGGAGCAGTCAAAGCAAAAATTTCCGAAGAATTCCTATCGAAAGCCAATCTCAAATGGAGGAGGCTAACAAATTGCGCCATATCCAGAAGTATGTGGCCAAATTATAGCAAGGAAAAAACAACCCACCTTCTGAATAAAACACGTAAAGATATAGCCAGGATAATCGCGATAACCACAGGCCACTGGCCTATAGGGGACCATGCATTCAGATTAGGCATCCCACATAATACCCACTGTCGTAGTTGTAACGAAGCAACCGAAAAAGAAACCATCATTCATTACCTCTGCTCCTGTCCGGCACTAGCTAGGACTAGACACCGAGCTCTGGGTAAACCCTTCTTCACATCCCTCGAGGAAGTTTCGAAGAATAACATCAAAGAACTTATAACCTTTTTGAACTCCACAGGTTGGATCTAAAATCTCCACTTCGACAAGCTTTAACAACCAGGTCAAATGAGTTGTGGTAACAAAACGGCACTTGGTGCTACTTGGGTTTTCAAATAAACCGCCACACCTACCTACCTACCTACCATCCCCTATAAGTCAATTTTTCTTAAGTAGATACCTAATATTTAAGTAAAATAATTACAATGTCTTGTGGGTATCGCTACCTATCGCTTTTAAGAGCACAAATTTGGCATGCACTTCATCAGTGCGGTTTTAGGCCAGTAAAGTCTACCATCGACGAAATTTTCACACTCCGACAGATATTAGAAAAAACCCCGGAATTTCAGATCGATACACACCGCCTTTTTATCGACTTCAAAGTCGCACTTGCAAGTATTGAAACGGAGGCGGCGAAGATCGGTCTGGCTGTAAATGAGGACAAAATGAAGTATATGCTGTCAACGAGAAATGAGTCTCAGCATCGATGACTCGGACAAAACGTTACGATGGACAGATACAACTTCGAAGTAGTTAAAGACTTTGTCTACCTGTGCTCCAATATCACCTCGCAAAATGACATCAGCGCAGAGATCAAACGAAGAATCACTCTTGCCAATCGCTGTTTTTTCGGGCTAAGAAGGCATCTAAGAAGTAAACCCTAATCATCCGAGTCCTTCTGTATAGCGCAGAAGCATAGGCTCTGTCAAAATCGGATGAAAACCTTCTGGGATGCAATGAGAGAAAGATTATTCGAGTGATATTCGGTCCAGTTTGTATCGATGAAGTTTTGAGGAAAAGATTTAACGACGATCTTTATGTGCTATACAGCGACGCGACGTTGACCTGATCAAAAAGCTGAAGATACAACGGCTGAAATGGCTGGGGCACGTAGAGCGTATGGACAGCAACGCCCCAGCCCACCAAGTATTTGAGTCTACCACTGAGGGACAACGTAGCAGAGAAAGACCCAACCTTATATAGGTGGCGCGCACAGTTGGAGGACGACCTCAACAAACTTGGTGTATGCAACTGGAGGCAGCTAGGTAGGGACCGAGCTGGCTGTTGGTTGAGGCCGTGGTCCATCCCGGACTGTAAGCGTAAGTATATTTTCCACTTCAGACCAACTTTTGCGGTTTTCTGAGCCGCAAATTTGAGCCTTTAAACACGCTTTAACGTCAGAGATGTGTTAATGTTTGTCTACTTCATATACCTAATCTAATCACCCACCTGATTGTCTTTCCTTGCACCTGACTTTCTGCTGTATTAAATGTGATCCGGAAAAGAAATCCGGAATTATAATAATTTACACCACCACCATACCAAATGGTGAGTATCGGCCCAGTACGACGCACGCCCAGTCAAGAGTTTGTGTTGAGTACGAATCTTCCGAAAGGTCACAAGTTCGGTTTAACTTTTCTCACCCCCTTGTTTTATTTTGGACATAATTGCCATTTTACAAGGTCAGACAGCAAGTAAAAGCAAGCTGAGTGGGGAAGCGAGGAGTAACAACGATTCTCGCTTGTTTGGGATTGACCCCGACAATTTCTGTTGGGAAATTATGTCGAATTTCAGTCTATGAATTATTGTTTGAAAGAATTACATACATTAACAACAACTCGTAGACACAGTCACTTTGGTAGGAATGATAGCTATTTCGAACCGTGAATCGTGAATTAGTGGTGTAGTTCGAAATAGCTATCATTCCTACCAAAATACTGTGTCTACGAGTTGTTGTTAATGTAATTCTCTCAAAAGCATACGTAGTTATTCGCGAAACTTTAACAAATTACAACGTGCAATAAAAGATCTTAAAACACTGACAACTTTTACAGTAGAAACTTAAACCGAATGAAACGGGAATTCAAAATACCATTTTCTTTGAAAAAAAAAAACGACATTTTATATGTAATCCAGCTAATCAAGCTATCAGAAGAAATAGTTGACAAAACTTACACTTACTTCAGAGTTTTATAGTCGTTGGGATTAAGTGAAAACGAGTTGTTGAAGCTCAAGCGCATAAGGCTGAAAAATGCGACTTGTAGTCTGCATTTCTTTGCTGATATAATTTTTTCCTCGAACGTAATATTATGCATATCATGTACGTATGCTTGATACCACGTCATTAACGATTATACATTTATGGTGAACTTTTAGGGATAAGATTTTGATTACGGAGATATGGTTCGACATCAGCTTGTTATCAGTGACTGAACGCAAGCAAACGGAAGGGATAATCAAGGTTGATACAAGTCACAAGCGATGAGCGTAAAAGATGATTAATTTTGGCAAATAGATTGTGCATTTGACGGAAGACTTATTTGTTGTCCGAGCAAACACATGAACACCTGGGCGCTGATAAAAAAAAAACATGAAACCATCAACCCATTAATTGTATTTTGATTTTTGTATATAACCTTAATGCAATTATTTTGCAAATCAGAAAGAATAAAATTTAGAAGCGAAGCATTTTCAGCGAGAACATTTTAAACTCAATCCATGTAGATAAAACGCACCGCAGATTTACGCAAAACTGAAGAGCAAATTGATTTTAGATGAAGTTGATTATCTTTGGTTTTTTTATGCAGTTGGTAAAACATGGGAAAGTATGTATCACGGGTATACTACGTAGTTTGTGCATTACAATCAGCGTAGATAACTATGTCCGAATTCAATATCAGTTCGGTGGCTTCAGCGCCAACACCACAGTTGTTTGGTAGTCTAAAAAGATTGGTTTAAGGAGAACGGAATTCACAAAATCCCGGGTCCTACATTCGTCAATAACAGAGCATTCTCTTCCCATTGCTGTTGGCATGCCCTGTACTCCTCCATTTTAATGATTCTCTCCTTCGCAGCGTCGATATTGCAGCATTTTCCCTACTGTAAATATTCAAGAACGGATAATGTGTAGCATGGTCTGACCCGTTTTACACGCACCGGTTTTTTACTTTAGTGTCGAGAATGTGATGGTAAAGGGGATGAGAAGTGCAGGGGGTAGCCGAACATGGATGCTCCGCGAATTCCCATCCGATATTCTAAACCGCACTCGGTCGCGCTGGACATCTGCATTTGCTCTATTTTCGAATTGCGAAAATGCAGCTATCACCGCGAATGATGAATGAGACAAAAACAAAGAAACAAAGACAATTTCATAATCAAGGCACTAAAGTGAAAACACTGGACGTATAAATGCACCAACGTATAAATCGGGTCTATCCAGTACTGCGGCTTTCACATGCTACTCAATGAATTTTATTGAGTAGATAGAGGTAGAGGCAGGTGTCCTCTAGGTAGACCCAGGATGGAGGTTTCCCTTGATGATTTGAAGTCGATGGCGGAGAATCGAGAGCTATGGAGGGTCCACTTGAGCAACCTACACCGCGACCCACTTAATGGATAAGCGGGCTTTCGTAAATGAATGAATGGATAGAGGTGGCTTAATCTATCTAGTTCATTGCACCAGTCAACGACATGTGTATTGGTCTAACTACTGCCGTAAACAACCAGTGGATTTTTTCTGGGCCCCACGTCCTTTTGCAGACCTAGGTACTTGGTCTTGGTACGCACCTAACGCCGCGTAGACGTTGCACTGACCTTCTCAGCTTGCAGAAAACATGTTCTGAATTAATGAGCGTGTCTAACAACATTTTGTTGATTCAGTGGCTATCCCTACGCCAATAGTTATAGCTCCTGGCTCTCTCATATTCTTGACAGCCCTTTCGATGTCTATAAAGGCTATCACTGTAAATTCCTCGGCGGTTACTGATTACTGTGTGGTGTAAGAGGCTTTTTCCGTCTTGGGTATAAAAAAAAAACCACTTTCACCTCTCGCCAGCATTTTACTGTAATTTTAAATCAAGAGGAAAATATTCTTCGCCTATTCACCACTTATCATTTTCTCTGTTTCTATTTAAAAGGCATCAATCATAGTGGAAACCCCTACCTTCTCCAAGTATCACGCTCACTGGTAATTTATTTTGGGCTAATGAGTCGCATACAACGTTATGAAAAAAGCCATAAAAACTCAAAGCAAGATTTTTTCAGAAAGACAACATCTACGAAATGCATCTCTGATAATTCGATAAAGATACCAAAAGGCTGTGCAAAATGCAACAAATTTAATAGACAGCAAAGTTCACACAATAATAATTAAAAAGCTCGATCTAATCGCATTAATAACATTTTTTAGGACAACAAAAAATTCATAACTGATTGAAGTTTGAAAATTCGGTCTTTCCTACACCTATAATCGTATCAATTACATACTTATAAATTTCTACTCACTTGCTATTTAGTTATCGTTGAATCTAATTGATCAGCGTTTTGTTATTGAGTTTTACTGGTTTGTATTCAATTTATTCAATTTAAGCCACTTGTTGTCTTTCCACTCTTTTTCTAAAACTATTTGTACGTAATATCTTATCAGTGATTTGATTAATTATTGAGCTAAATGTGCACAGAATTGATTTCCAATAGTTCTTTGATAAGTGAGATATTCAGTCAGAAACTTTTTACAGAATTCAAGTTTGTTTTATGGGCTACACGAAAGGATTAAGTAAACTGCTAGTCTTAGTCACAGATCCTAGATTGTTAGGACTTTAAGTTCGTATAAATCAACCACCGGTAATAAAGTAAAAAAAAAAGTTCTGGTATTTTTTGTGACACCTCCGCCAACTTCAAGACTTGGAGTTCAACTAGTCAATTACTCACATGCTATCGACTCGACGGAACGATAAATTGCTAGGCGTGCTAACAAATCGTATGACACATGAGGTGGTCGCCAATGTATTTGTTTATCAGCATTCATATATGTATATCTGATTGTTGAATCGTAAAGGCAAACCAAAAATTTAACCAAGTTTATTCCATTTATGAGTGACCAGCTGAGTAGATACTACCATGTGAGTTTTATTATGCTTTCGGCGAATTCAGATATTGTAGTAGATTGTGATTTGTGTTTGAAATGCGAAAGCTCCAACCTGATGAGTAGGGTGTAAGGCCTGAGCTTTACGTGATGTGATTGTTAATTGGCCATTTCGGTTTTTTTTTTCTGTTTTTCAAGTTTCATAGGTACTAAGTAGTTAAGATATTCTTTATTATTATACAAGCAAGAAATAATTGACATTCTTTGATATGAAAGCCTTCTCGAAACCGATACATTGAGGCGCGAAGTACTTGCAAATTGAACAAAGAACAATCTTGGAAGGATTTCGGCGAGAAATTAGACCGTGACCACAGATCTGTAAGCAAGGTGTTCTGGCAGACCATCCGCCGTTTTAGAGGAACGAAGTGGAACATTATCGAAGGAGTCAAATCCAAAAATGGTACACTTCTTTCTAATGAGGAGGACATCTTGCGCAGATGGAACGAGCACTTTTCTAAATTGCTGAATCCAATCCAGGTCATTAAGGATGACAGATCCATCGCCTTAAGCAGGGCGGAAAACAGTCCCACGGTAGAGGAAGTCGCTTTTGCGATCAAATCGCTAAAAGCTGGCAAATCTGCCGGAGTGGATGAAATCCGGCCAGAAATGTTCAAGGCCTTAGGTGAAGAGGGAGTTAAATGGCTCTCTCGTGTCTCCCAGCGATTGGCAGATTGGGGTTATTGTGCCCCTTTTCAAGAAGAGGGATAAAAGGGATTGCTCCAATTACAAGGGTATATCACTTTTAAGTCTCCCCGGATAAGTTTTTGCCAAGGTGCGCATTGCAGAGCTGTAGTCGAGGCACGATAAGGAGATGAGCAGAGCGGCTTTCGTCCCGGCAGAAGCACAACCGACCAGTTATTCACTCTCAGAATGGTGCTCGAAAAGGCTTGCGAGTATGCTACACCTGTTTACGCATGCTTCGTAGATTTGGAGAAAGCATATGACCGAGTCCCTCGAGGTAAACTCTGGAGTGTATAAGGAGCCATTCAGTCTCTTTACACAAACGAGTAAACGGCGTTAAATCAATACCTTTCACCGTGGACGTTGGACTTCGTCAGGGGTGCGTCTTGTCTCCTCTCCTTTTCAGTACTTATATGGACTAGATTTTACAGCGCAGTCTTGGCGAAGAACTTTTCGAATTGGGAGATCTGAGTATAAGTCGTTTGCTCTTCGCTGATGACTTGGTCATCCTTGGGTCCTCTCAGACTGAACTTCAGCGCGCACTCGATCGGTTTGTAGCCGTTTGTGTTGAAGCTGAGATGAAAGTAAACGTGAACAAATCTGAACTGATGGTCGTCTACAGAACGCATGTTCAATGCACTCTGCATGTTAGTGGAGTCCCATTGAAACAGGTGGAGAAGTTTAAGTATCTCGGGGTCTTATTCACGAGTGATGGAAGGAGCAATGCCGAGTTTTCCTTTAGAATTGGTCAGGCTGGATCGATTTTGAGACAGCTTGGTCATTCTGTTATTAGGAGGACTGAACTTGGTGTCAAAGCTAATTTGTCAGTCTTTAATTCGGTGTTTGTTCCAACTCTCACCTATGGTCATGAGGTTTGGATAATGACCGAAAGAATAAGATCGCGGATACAAGCTGCCGAAATAAGATTTCTCCGTTGTATTGCTGGTGTGACTCGTAGAGATCGCATTAGAAATACCAGAATACGTGAGGAACTCAATGTCGAGCAGCTACTTCTCCGGACGGAGTGATCCATGCTTCGGTGGTTTAGTCATGTAAAACGCATGTCCCCGACCAGGATTTCACGACATGCTGCGGAATCCGTACCATCGGGCAGGCGTCCTCTAGGTAGACCAAGAATAAGATGGTTAGATCAAGTGCATAATCTCTCCTCTACCCGTATGGGGATTGCCCCTGATGATTTAGAGTCGATGGCGGAGAATCGGGAGCTATGGAGAGTTCACTTGAGCACATCCACACCCGCGACCCATTTAATGCACAAGCCAATCATTGAAAATGAATAATATGAAAGCTTTAGGTGACCACCAGTTAATGTTTGCTAAGGAGCAAACGGGAAATCAAAAGATAGAGAAGAATTACCCTTGCCAGCCGTTGTTACTTCGGCCTAAGAAGGCAATTTATTATTAAGGCTCTCATCATCCCAGTCCTGCTTTATTTCGCAGAATCCTGGACGTTATCAAAGGCGGATAAAGATCTCCTTGGTCGCTTCGAACGCAATTCTTCGAGTGATTTTCGGTCCCGTTTGCGTTGATGTAGGAAGAGATTTAACAGCGAACTTTTCTACTCTTAAGAAGCACTGTTTTTGTCCTATGATCTGTTAGTTACAAACAGATAGCTGGCATCTGCGTACAGCTGCAACTCCATATCTTCTATTTTATTTGCCACTTTTGCAAAGCCGATAATTGAGGCTTTTCTTGGAATCGAAAGAAGCTGATTTTTAGCTCCAATTACTTCTTACATTTTATTCTCTTGTCTGAATCATACTATTCACTAAGTAACTCTTTATCATTTTACAGAGAAAGTCCGCTATTTCAATCCGACAAAGTTAGACCGCGATTTTTGTATATATACAGTGTTTTTCCACCCAAGGATTTTACCAATGAATCGTGTCTAGTAAACAAATAGGACGATAAGGCGAAGGTTCGTTTGGATATCCATTGTATTTCAGACCGATAGACCGAGAGCAATAGACTACGTTCGTTCTTACAACTCTACTATCTGACGGCACGTTGTCGACTGCATACGGGGACATTTTAGTCTCATCTATACGATTTTGTAAGCTTTACCCCAGACGGCATTATCAATTTCTTCACACAGAGCTTTACCATTATGTACATTCTAGTGATAATGTCAATTGGAGTTTTTATCGAACATTCTGCAGATGGTTTTGGACGATTAGATTATTATTAATTGCAAGCATTTAACCAGCAATTCGTTTAACAATAAAGTTATTGCCAATACTTAATAAAAAAAACAGAAAATAAACTTATAAAAGGTCACTCACCTCAGTGTTTGTGGAATCTGTCTTCGAAAAGTTGCTCTGTGAAGCTTGTGAATAGCTAAGCTTGGCTGTCGTTGTTGTAGTTGTTGTTATTTGTTGCGTTTGAGTTGTTCCACTATCCCGTGGGGTATCGCTTGGACTTGGCGTGGTTTTAACAGCAAAAGAGTTTGTATTTAAAGTGGATTCTTCAAAAGTGTTTTCTTCCAAATTGAGTGTTTCTGATTTTAGAGCGTTTGACGAAATAGCTGCTGTTGATGATTGTATAACATTGTTTAATGTTGACAAGGCGATATTTCCGAGAACTTCCTGTGTATTACCCAATATGCCTTCCACAGTGTCTTGCCTTTAAATTAAACGTTCGAATTGTGTATGAGGTATACCAAAGCCAAAAAAAACAAATACAATTACAAGTATGCATGCCAAAACTGAGATTACAGTAAATACAAGAAATGAAATACAAATTGTATTACATATAGGAAAAAGAAAGATACCTACCTTTCAGAGCTACTACTGTCGCCCCCTTCCGGTCGGATTGGGGTATCAATTTGTGTTTTACTCCTACATAACCAAAAAAGCAAAAGAAAAATTTTAAACAAACGAAAATAATACAAAATTATCAAAACAACAGTAATTATTACAAAAATGCAAACTTATTTAACAACATGCTTAACTTATTGGTGAGCAAGATATAATAAAAATAAATATACAATACGATACTTTTGTTTAATAATTAAATGGAGCAGATGTGGAATATCATTTAGTTAGTAATACATTAGGCAGATCATGATGTTTTTCTTAGATGACATCGCCTAAACCATTTACGAGAAAAATTATCGGACGCGCTTTAGAAATAACCCGTACGAATCATAAACCACTGCTACCTTGGAACAAACAGACGGATCACTCTGCTTAAGCTACAGATTATTGTTTATTTAGTTTTCCATTGGGATAAAAAAGCAGTTCTTTTTATATAATACACCCCTATCGGCAATTTCGAGGGAAAAATGTTTCCCCCGAATATTTTTTGTTCCCGGGAATTAAATCTACTCATCGTGAATTTCCATCGGAATTTTTTTCCCCGGGAATCAGAAAAGTACTTTCGAAAATATGTTCGAATGTTTTGACAAGAGAGAGAGTAGAGTTTTTAAAAAAAATAAAATAATACATATTTCTGATATATCTAGAAGTGCGCATTTTTTATTAGCGATGGAAGAGCATGAGGAAGTGAAGAGGAATAATCTTCGGACCAGCACCAGATATTTACAAGGTGGCGCAAAAGTAATCCTCCTATCAGAAAATGCTATAAATTTTGCGATTGGCCCCTAATGTCAATTCTGTTTTGACATTTGTGTAGTAAACACATGCGAAATACAGTTTAATAAACAATGTTACGCTACACTGCTCCAGAACGCGGAATATTGGTGACTATAATCGGTCGGTGGCTTTGGCACAACATGAATTTCGTCGCAGATTTCCTAGCCGTCCAACGCCTACTAGTGAAACACTGCGACGTTTAGCCGCTCGGCTCGAAGAGACTGGCACAACACGAGATGCTGCCAGGCGTGGCAGACCCCGGAGTAGCCGTTCTGCAGAGAATATTGCTGCTGTAGCCGAAGATGTCATGGAAGCGCGGCCAAACGGTTACTGTGAATGGTGAGCGCTACAGAGCAATGATCAACGAGTTCTTTTTGCCGCAACTTGATGAATTGAGATTCTAAAACATGTGGTTCCAACAGGACGGTGCAACGGCACACACTGCACGTGCCACAACCGATATGCTGAAGGATACATTTCCCGGGCGCCTAATCTCCCGATTTGCACTGGCCAGCAAGATCGCCTGATTTGACCGCTCCAGACTTCTTTTTGTGGGGCTTTTTGAAGTCGCGGGTTTACATCAACAAGCCTCAGACTCTTGCAGCTCTTAAAGACAATATCCGTCAAGAATGTGAGGACCTATCGCCGGAAGTTTTGGCCAAAGTGATGGAAAATGCCATAAAAAGGGCTCAAATGACAATCAACTGTGGCGGCGGCCATTTACATGACATCATATTCTCGACTTGATGTAAAAAAAATAAAAGACCAAATAAAAATAATCCACAAGAAGAATCAAAGTTTTTAATTTTTTTTTAAATTACAGCCAAAAAAGATCGGAAGGTTATTTTTGCGCCACCTTGTATATAGGTGAAGAGCTAGTGGAGACCTTAAAGTCGTCAATTTAAAGCCCCATTTAGATGGTCATTTTAGTTTCAGTTTCAGTTGAGCTATCAATTAAACTTTCAGTTGAACAGTTCAGTTACAGTGCATTTAGACATCAGTTTAGTATTCAGTTGAGCTTTCAATTTACACGTGATTAGCCGAAGGTTAGAACTTTAGCTAAAGTTCCCTGACGAAATGCCAGCGGAATATTTCGGGGAAAATTAAGATAATATTTCCATCGGAAATTTATTCCCGATAGCTATTTTTCCGACGGAATTTTTTTTTTTAATTCGAAATCATTCACGATACCTATTTTTCCGATGGAATTTTTATTTTCCCTTTCGAAAATTATTTACGATAACTATTTTGTGAAAAAGGGAAACATTTCGGGGGAAATATTATTCCCGATAGGGGTGATACATTGGGTACATTGGGCAATCTACCCTTTTGAGCTTTTATGAACTGTAGACCTATGAGCACACAGACAATTGAGTTGTAAAAAAAACAATCATGTCTATCACAGAATCCGTCGTATTCGGAATTTTGTTACGAACCCCGAAATAACTATCAAAGAAACCGTCGTAGTAGAAATGTTTGCTACGAATTTCGATATTCATATTCGTATTAGTATTCTTCTTCGAAATTCGTAGCAAAATTGTCTACTACGACGGTTTCTGTGATAGTTTCGGGGTTCGAAACAAAATTCCCAGTACGACGGATTCTGTGATGGACATGAATAGAATACCTACAAATGTTTCTTTTACTTTTTATTTGTTTCTATGTACTATGTACAAATGTAGTTGCAAAAAATTCGTACAGACTAACATTTAAATAGATTTCACTTGTTTTTCATTAAAAAATATTTTAACTACCAAAACACTTTGAATTTTCTATTGTACGTTACACCTATAATACCAATTAACAACCTTTAAATGCGAAGAAAATAACAGAAGAGCAAAATCGTCGTTATTGCGACATTAGGTCAGCGTACTGGGTCAGCAGAAATTGACTTTCAACATTCACCCCAATTCCACAAAACAAAGTCAAAGTTGTTAATTAATGTAAATTAAATTGCCCCATAGTGAGGTAGTAGAGGTGAAATTTGAATGCTCCAGTGAATAGATAGCCAATATCACAAAAAAATCAACAAAAAGTTATTCAAGCAAATACGAATACATGCCCATAATCGCAATAATATTGCTATGAAGACGGCGGAATAATCCCAAAACTTATTTAACTCGTTAAATTGATCGCTCAAGCAAACATTGTATATCAGTTGTAGTATATCAGCAAAAAAACAACACCCCAATCAGCAAATGCCATTCTAGTCTGCAATTGAAACGAATTAACTCAAATTGATTAGGTACACTACTGTATTGATACAATCAGAATTATGTATCGTTAATAATAAATCTCATTAACAATAATTAATTAGCACCAACAGTTTAGATTGACAGCAATTGTAAGTAAAGTTCTTATTAAATTAGGGAAAAAAAAATTAATTCCAATGTCACCACACCATGAAGAAGATGGAAATCTGGAAAATCGATAATTTACCAAATATATATAGCCCCAGCTGAGACAGTGTCAGCGGAAGCAAAATCCATCAAAAATGGCTCACAGTCCCATTCATAAACTACTGATTTCAAGCAAAATCAAACCAATTTGATAGAGTTATGTCGACATTTTAGTGAAAAGACAACACCTTGAAAATATTTCCACAAGGGGTTAGGTTAGGTACACACATAAGATTTTTCAAAGCCTAGAAATATGTAAATAAGAACTTTTTGAGCTACTGGCAATCAAATATCTGAATAAACGAACAAATTCCAATGCTCTTTATGTAAACAAATAGGAAATGCAAAAATGTTAGTTGAAAAAAAAACATTCAATAATAAATGTATATTTATATTATAAAATTTATACGAGTGAGGGCTTACATTAGCGTTGTTGAAGAACTTGGACTCTTTGTGGACGACGTTGCAATAAAACTCATGACAAATTCTACGGATCATAGATGTGGCTCTGCAACAACAATTGCAATACTCCAATTGTGTGGAACATTTGAATATTATTCCTCGTTCGCACTCTTGGTAAATGTTTGTTTCTTTATTAGTTTATTATTTGCTATTATTCGTTTATACTTTTATTACAAAAAATAACAACAAAAACAAAATTTCAATGAATATACACAGATCTTGATAAGATAATCGCTTTTTTTTTGTCAGCGAAGGAAAGTAAACAGCCTACTGACATTTGCGAAACTATTTTGTGCAAAATGTTGGCATGACACAGTAGAACGTCAGTTGATGATGGGTACATTCAGTGGGAATTATCAATAACCCTAAATGGTTGTGGTCAGCAGTCAGATGTTTAAAATTTGTTAAAAAGTCTATTCGCGTACTTTTCCGAGCGAGACACTAAAAATCCGTCAAATTCGAAAATTTGAGCGAAGTTTCACAAAGAGCGGAAAATGAGATGAAATATCTTATGGAGTCACTAAGGGTATTCACTTAAACGCGTAAAAGCCTCATAAAACGCGTAAACTGCAGAAATTTACCACCTCGTAAATGAACTGTCAGATTTTGTATGGAGAATAGTTTACGCAGACCTCATAATTTTCCGCGACGATTTATGCTGGATTTGCATTACCACGCCACGCAATTTTACATGACTTCAGAGAGTTACTCGGAAAGTTACGCGATTTACGCAATAACATTTCCGAGGGGTGTTCATTTAAAGCACCGCAGAAATGTATACATTTACGAGCTGCATAAATTTATCAAATTAAGTATATACCCTTACTCTATTTAATCGAATAAGTGGATGTCAGCGATCTCTCTCTCTCTCGACATGGATGTCTAACATTAATTTGACAGAAATTTTTTTTTTATTGCCTTTCGTCTGGAAATGTAATTTTTTGTCTCATTTTAGTGTCCTCTCATGCCGGTGATGGTCTGTGGCGTAGGTAGTACTACAACCTCTCTTGCTGTTGCGATACGAAATGAAATGTTATGGCATGATTTGGCCAGCGCAAAAATAAGAAAATTGTATGAGATAGAAATCAGGCATAGAAAAGAGAAGAGAAGAATAATTAACTTTGAAAAATGTTTAATTTCCTGCAATTAAACAAAAATTTGCCCTAATTCAGATTTAATTATGTGTTCCGGATAAGGCTTTTTCTGTAAAGCAAATTATTTCTTAGGAAATGATTCTTTAGTATAATCTAACTAAAGAATCATTTCCCAACGTTTTTGTACAATGGCCACATTGGGCGAAATGGGATTAGCATTTGTTCAGTTGGCAATTAAACAGTTGGAGCAACTTCAAATAGACCGAGATACCTATCCGAGAACCCCAAGACTGTTTTGAACTTTCCGACACAAAATTTATAAAATTATTTCGGTTAAACAGGCGCTTGGCACAGGAATTCATCGATTTCTTGGCTCCTCATATGATTGACCGGTATTCTTCCTTTATTTTCCTTCCATTTTAATTTTTTTGCTTCTTCACAATTAATTATTTCCCACAGAAATTAAAAAAATCGTTATTCGAAGTGTCAATAACTCACAATTCCGTACGCGAGAATCAAATCCGCCTAGAAAAGCAGACGAGTAACATTCGAAGAGAAATTCTCGTATGCGGATTTTAGGAATTGCAAATTTTCAGTCCTTCGCATGAAATTTTTTGCCAGATAAACGTATGCGAGAATTTTTGAGAATTGACCCCCAAATAAATTGCTGAAAAATGAACACCCCGAAGGTATGCATTGATTTTGACGTCAAAATATGAATGTACACTTTAAAAAAAAAGTTTAATATAAAAAATCCCTTCCCTGTATCTTGTCCATCCACACTCACCCAGTGAATTATGTGGACATTTCTCGGAGAATACTTTTTCGACAATCTCGCTAATACAATCATAAGTTGCCTCCAACGAGGCACTTGCCACCCTAATCAAACCTAAGTGAACATTTTTAAAAGTTGCATGACTACGATTAGCAGTTTGGCCTTTGTTTGACCAATTTTTCAGCAAATTGTGCAGATAAAATATGATGTTTAACCTGTCGCAGTCCTAAACTACTAGGTAGGTGGTATACAAGAAAAATATGCGCGAATGTCGTCGCATAGAAAAATTTAAGTGCCGTGAGATTAGGTTTCGACCACTAAACAAACATTCGTGGATATCCTATTTCTCTCCTTTTTTTAAAGTGAAACAAACACAAAGTTTTATTAAAATCAATTAAATGTATTGTAAGGCAAATAGGCAAATAAAACTTTGACAAAAAGTACAACATGCAGCAGTGTAAAGGTTACCAAAAAATAAACGTAGTAAATGCAGGAGCACCTCAGTTTCACTTATCATCTAAGTGCAAGCATTTTATTATTTTTTATTATTACCGTATACTCTGCCTAAACACACTCTGCTTAGCCTTAGTGCCGACAGTTGAAGATTTCTTTGCCTGGTGTGGATCCGGAGCGAAGCAGTTCCACAGCCGAAGTGTTTCATCGGCTCCAGCACTTATAACGGTGCTTCCATCGGGTGACATGGCCATTTGCAAGACTCTCGATGTGTGTCCTGTTAACTCTGCTTGCTTGACCATCGAAGGATACTTCCAAATAGTCAACTGATTGTTTGCAAAGCCATGGGCGGAGATCAGTTCTTTGTAGTTCTTCGACCAAAGCAATGAGCATACTTGCGACTTTGAGTCAACCGAATTGATAAGAGATCCATTGTTGATGTTCCAAAACTTGATACATCTGTCGGCAGTTCCTCCTCCAGTTGCCAACACATTTGGCATCCATGGGCACCAGGCCAAGGCACGTACCGCGGCTTGATGCTGATTAAGCACATGAAGTGGTTCGACACTATCCGAACCGGATGCACCTGCTGATGGCCAGACATTGACCAAATTGTCATTACCACCGCTGGCGAGATATTTAAAGTCCGTTGACCATTTAAGCCCGCAAACCTCCTGGGTATGGCCGTTTAGTGTTGATACTATGTGCTCTCTTTGACGAACATCATGATGGACAATAGAACCATCTCTACTGCCTGAAGAGACGATGAATGAATTCCATGCTAAGGATCCTACTCGTGCCGAATGGCCATCCATTACACGCAGCCTCTTTATCTTGGAGCAATCCCAGAGCTCCACAGCACCCGAGGTGTTGCCAATCGCTAGAATGTGACCTTCTTGAATCCATGCCAGTGAGCAGGCACTATCGCCCTCTTCGAATTCGACAAGCTGTTCAATAGTTCCAGTTCCGGCATTCCACAGGTAGACAGCGTTTCCCAGCGCCACAGTGACAACGTTGTCCTTACTCCAGTCCATTAGGTTGAGATCTAAAATCGTAAAATATAATTTTTGGTATCAGATAAATCGTGCGTCGAACAAGCAGGCATGCTTTTGGAATTGAACGGGAAATGCTTCACTCATTCAATGCTGAGTTCGACTTGAAGAAAGCTAAAGCGATGTTGGTTAGTGAGATTGTTTTTTTTTTAACTCAACAGCATTGCTATAAATTTGCAACTGTCCACCACTGACTCGAGTGATTGATCTAAAAAGGGCCAATACGCTAAAACAAATAAATAATTTGTTACTTACAATAGTCATTGATTATGTCGGGTGCATCTAGAATGCGATCAGAGCTAGTGGGAATGTATCTTGAGCCACTTTTCGTCGATATTGGTGTTTTAATGGAATAAACAACTTTGTTAGGATTCTGATGTGATTCTGGAGCAGCCGGTGCTTTGTTTTGGTAAGAGAGGATGCGAGTAGCCTTAACATCGCCAACTTGCATCGACTCTGAGATCAGTTTCTTGTGGTCGCTTTTCGATGGCGTCATTTTGTTATTCTTCTCATTCTCTTCGTCAGATTTGTCTTGCTCTTGCTTTAACTGAAAACAACAAAAAATTCACAAAATCTCACGAACAAGTTTTAAAAAGAAACTCACCAAGTAGTGTCCAAGATCGAAATTACTTGTACTCCTGTTCGGAATGAAACGATCTCCTCCCGAAGGTGTTTTCGAACCTTTATTTGGTGTCGGTGTCTTCTTGCCTAAATTAAAAGTTCAGTTTATTTGCACCAAAGCCCCAGCAAACTCTTACCTTTTCCGTCGGCACTTTTACCAGGAGTCTTCGAAGTTTGTGGAGCCACTGAAAAACTGGTATTGTACGATATGGACAATACCGATCGTGATGCATTATTGAGGCTTAGATTCGCCGTCGAAGCTTCCAATTTTTTCTGCCATCTTGGCATTGGACCGCGAGTTAATTCCCCGTCCATTGTAAGAACGCTGTTGATTTCATTCAAATAATTGAACTGTGCCATCGAAAACTTGTTTTCTTCAAGTTAAAACAAAAAAATTACAACTAAATAAACTATTCCGTCTTATAAATTGGTAAAAATTAGTAATACTAAAATAATTCACTTCGACAATAAGGGAATTGACCAGTAACTAGCGTCGAAGTGAATTGATTTAATTGGGTTTCAGTTTTAAAATAAAATAAATGGAAATGAGTGAATATAAACCGTTTGCTTTCAAAGAATTTTTTTAAAGCGGAATAGTTTTTCTTTTCAGTATAGCCAACACAATAAATCGAAAAAATAACGCATTTCAAAATGATAGCGTTCAGCGTTTCAAAAGTCCAGTGCGATACATAATTTCAAATGGGTGAAGTCAAGGCGAATTGCAGTGACACGAAGCTAATTTCGGAAACCAAATTCGATTACTGCGAACTCACAGGATAAGGGTATGTATGAGAAATACCTTACAGATTTTCTTACAGAAAGTTAAAGAAATCTAATTTTGACATTATCGTAAAATAAACGTTAACGACAGCTTCTACAAAATAAGTTGGAATTGCATTTCATACCTATTAAACTTACCATTTTGAATGGGCTGATATGTTCTAGTCTAGGAGAACATTCAATTACAACTTCTTCCTCCGACATCGTTGAAGACGAAAGTTGTGTGGGAAGGAGATTTATGTATGTATAGATACGTATTTAGGTGTTTTATATTCACTAGTTAAATTAGCGGGGGACAGCTACACTTAACTTGCAAATATGTGTGGTACTTGTTTTGGTCGGACATCTTGTTTACGTGATATGAATTATAGGAAGGCAATTACCATGCTGATATTTTTATAAACAACTTTTTTGTTTTTTATTTTGTTTTATTTTATTTTATTTTTTTTCGGAAGCAATGAACGAATAATGCTTATTTAAAAAATGTTGCGCAATGCTCTCAGAAAGCAAAAAATGTGGCCAAAAATGGATCTGTCACCTTGAAGATACTGTCCGATAGCGAAAAACTCAACTAGGTTTCTCTCAAACGATATTTGTATAATCTGTAAAGGAGTGAAGGACGAGACTGTCATCCGCCTTTTCTTAGCCTGCACTGCTTTTTTTCAGAAATGGGAACTCAATTTTAAGGGGTTTTTACTTTAACCATCCTGGCTCGCTATATTAGGCCTGTTTTATTGGCAATCCATTTCAGTGAAGTAAAGTGAAGTAGAATTTTTAGCACGCAATTACAACAACTATATAGAGTCTCGAAAGTGTCAAACGGTTTGTAGTTGTTGTAATTGCGTGTTAAAAATTCTACTTCACTTTACTTCACTGAAATGGATTGCCAATAAAACAGCAACCTATTATTACTGATGACGTTATTTGGCTGATTTTCTCTTGTCATTTTGGATGAGAAATTTAGTATAGAATTTGAGCGATTAGGATTATTTGAAGTAATTGGGTACCTGATGGTTAGTTTTTTTTTATAAATGAGTACATTAAAACAGCAGAAAGGCCCATACAGTGAAACGTGTATTTTTATTATGAACTTAAGCCCAGTATCCTGCTCGCGCTAAATTTTATCTCCCATACAAAAATGTCTACAGAGATAAAATTTAGCGAGGCAGTTTAGCAAAGCAGTATCCTGTTCCGCACGCTAAATTCTTACTTTCATATAGATGGGACACACTTAATGTCAGTCCGATATAACAATATTGTGTGTTATACGTACTACGTACAATTTTGTTATACTCGGCCAAGAAAATGTCTCCACTGATTTAGCTCGCGAAAGAATTGCCTGGTACATTAAATCGGCGATAAATTTTGACATTTTCCAAACAAAACAATTTTTTAATTGAATATTTCTTTGAATACTTGATAATCGATGTAAGTGAGTAGGAAAAAAGTGAAAAAATAACAAAAATCAAAATACATGTGGCAAACAAATTTGGGTGTGTGTCCTATCTATATCCTGTACAACGAATTTAGCGAGCATTTATCTGTGCTGTGGAGAGAAAAGCGCTCGCTAAAATTAAGCGCGAGCAGGATACTAGGCTTTAATGGGGAATGCCAAAATATGACTGAAACGTCCGAGTCTTTACTTCAAGAAACAGGAAAAAAATTGAATTCAAAATAAGCATAATAAGGGTATTCATGCAACGTCTTAAGTTTACCATTAGCGTAATCATTAGTCTGGCCTGTGGAAAAACGGATCTCTCTCTCTCTAAAGTCATGCAAAAAAGCGTGGCGTGGTAATGTAAATCCACCATTACGACACACGTTTCATGAAGTCCCCGAATAGCTGCTTTCGTAAATGATGGTAAACCAGTCAGCTGTTTCACATTTGCGCCTTTATTTCAAGTGTGAAATGTCACATTGACCTCGTCGTAAGTTTACCATATCGGCTTACCACACAAATTCGCGTAGTAAGTTTACCATCTCGTATTAAAGGCGTATTTTTTTGGGAAGTGAGTATAACAAAACCAAAAGTGAGTATAACAAAACCAGACGTGAGTATACAAGTTTATCATGTAAAAGTAAAAGTGAGCTAACTATAGATTCTCAAAAAAATACGCCTTAAATCATTTTCCATACAAAATTTGACATTCCATTTACCACGAAGGAATACCCCTAGGAAAAAAATTTTAATGCAAAATAGGTAGACAGACCTACTCTGCACTCGACCTTACAAAATGTAATCACACCAATGCATCGTCCCACATGAATACACTACTCATACTCCAGTACAGTCGTACCATCAATTCACCCTCCTTAGCGCGCACGTATTGGTGATGCCCATTTTGTTTGCGTTTTTTGCACTACGAAAGTTTTCTCGTAAGAAAAATTATAATTTTCCTATCGGAAAATACCATTTTCCACCCATCTAATGTGCTGAGAAGTGAATTAATATTCAGCCCTGCATATAAATAATAAAATAGTGCCAGTGAGAGTGCAAAATATAATGCAAAATAACGAACAAAAATGTGATGACATTTTCATTAACGGGTTCACTCCATATTACGACGAAAAAGACCAAGAAGGCGACGACGACGAAGGAAGGAGGTGTTCTCTGCTCCACCATTACCGCGATGTTTTTTTCACTTTTGTGAAATACTAAAAACTGCCGCCTTAAACGTGTCGAAAATAGCAAAACAAAGTTAAATAAAGTTAATTAGAAGTGAATTTCAATGATAAAATGTGAATGAAAAATGACAAAAATAAAAATATTTTGTGGTGTACCCCCTTGGAAATGAAATTGACCTTTGTGGGCATGCGTCATTCGCCGTCGCCGTGCTCTCCACCATCATCGCCGTCGTCGTCGCATTCAGAAATGGCGGCGTCCCGTTTGTGAGGGGAGAAATATTTTTCCATCTATATTTTTTTTTATTTACAATATTTTTTTGTTTGATAAAGAACGTTTTTATTCTTTGCCCATAAGTGAGGGGAGAAAATACAAAATAATAAGAAATAAACAGTAAAACTAGTGAATAAAATGGAATTCTAAATTTTGAGTTGCGAAAAAGAAAATCGCGTTTAATTTTCGTACAGAATATTGTACATAGTTTTTTTTTTCATTTTATTATTTTATATGAGTACTTTTTGAAACACGTAAGGGGGGAGAGTGAAAATGAATTCGGATCATACAACAGCTCCTGGCGAGTCGTCATCAAATCCGAATGACTCTCAACAAAGTCGGCATTCGCCGCAGCAGGCCCAGCAACAACAACAACAGCAGCAGCAGCATCATCAGCACCAACAACAACAACAACAGCAGCAACAACTCGCTCACCAGCGCCATCCGCAACAATTGAATGAAGTAAGTGGTTATGGTTTTAATAGAACTATCGGCTAAATTGTTAAATTTCATGGTCATTGAGTAGAGTACATTATTTGAATGGAGTTTGTACAACCCTATTTGAAATGTTGTTTTTCTTTTAACCTATACATGACTTAACTCATTCGCATAATTACATATGCACGTGATTTGTTTTCTGCACCTCATCCTTTTAGAACACTATTATTTAACAACACATTCAACTATGCAATTGGCATTGGCTGCAAAGTGTTGCCAGTAGTACTGTATATATTGTACCTCACCATTGTATAACCTCAACTGCATAACATGTACAGCTGTTATGTTGGTGACATAAATATCTAACCTGCAACAGAGTCCCGAGTCAAAGAACAATAACACTTGCATAAGTCTATCAGATAGATTTTTAACTAAAAAATAACAGTGCAACACTAGTATAAGTTTTCATTAGAATGGTGGTTTCAAACTGATGGACATGGACACATCTAAATTCGCATCACAAAGTTGGCCCTTATCTATTTGAATTACATTAATCGCATGTCATAAGACTTCAAAAATTTGATATAAGTTTCCTTACTATTTTATCGTATTTTTATTTTATTTACTTAAGAATTATGTTATGCTAAGGCCCAGCTCCACCCCAAAACTGTAATGTCACCTGAGCGCATTATGCAAAAATTGGGTTTGTTATATGTAAATAACTTTAATAGCCTTTCCAAGGGAGAGTTTTGTAAATTAATTCTGCACTTTTGGGATGCATACATGTATGCTCAAAAATGTTGTTTATTTTTTTTTTAGAATAAAATCTCTTGTCACAGTCATTCACAATGACATGCCCGATTTGACTGATTTAGCTAATCTCATCAATGGATACAAACACACGTTATACATTCAACAACGGTATTTGTTTTATCTTTTAAACGCAACAGTACGACCGAAAGGAAATAAAACCTGGATCTGAAATCTGAACTCTTGCTCCAAATAAACACATTCGTATACAATACACACATAATACGTATTCAGGCAGTACATTAGACATTTTTAAGCTGAAGACTTCTGCGTTGTTTTGTTGTAAACTTTTCGAATTTTTAGAAAACATAAAATGGAATTAAAATCATTTTTAATAATCTACAAAATAAATAAATAGGTGGCGCAACAGGCGGGTGTCACCCAAGGCCTAGCTTCTCGCAACCATTCGTTTTGTGTGCGTTTCTGTTTTTGGGACGAATGGAAGGGACCTACAATTTTATGCCGAGTCCGAACGGCTGAATTGAGAAGCTTTTTCATGACAGTCATACTCTCGGATGTTTGTCAGACGTTCGCGAGAGGTGGCGCAGTAGAAAAAACTTTAAGATGTAATTTGTGTTTTTCCGGGGATCGAACCTGGGATCCCTCGCACATTAGTCCAGCACACTAACCACTGCGCTACTGCGCCCAGATTTAAGATTTAAGAATCTACATCTTCACTTAAAAAGAAAGGAACGAGCAACTTTTCTTGTTTTTGCAAAACTTGAAATGCAAAACTCAATCAAAAACTGCAGACATTTCCTTTTTAAAACAATATTAGAAGGAAATTACAAACGCTGGTAATCATCCGGCAATCTTAAGTCGTTTATTAGTTTTACGAGGCTGTAGAATGTGCACTAGGGTCGGGTCTATGCTAATTCGAATATGCGAAATTCCTCACATTTTCGAACTCAGAAGAACAGTGTTGTGCCCATCGGATACTTTTTTGCCACAATCCCATAAATCCATAAATCCCATACCTATATGTAAATATTTTTCATTTATAATTTGTTTTTGAAGAAAGACAATTGCCGTATTATTCAACACAGCTTTTTGTACAATTACGTCTTTAAACTAATGGTCCATTCGTCTTATATCAAAATAAGAAATGAACATATTTTCCATTGAGATGCAAAAATTAAGCTAAGAAAAATCGCACGGGGATATAAATCCATTATGGCCTTATGACTCACTTTGGTGGGACATAATTCCATATTTTGATTATGGACTTATGTCTCACCGAAGTGGGATAATGTCAGCTATGTATAATGTATATTGAATGATTATTTTTTAAGGTAAATATCAATGGATTAGGACAGGGGTTCCCTAACTGTGCGTGGTGCTACCCAAAAGGACCATTCACATGAGAGCGAACGAACGAATTGATGAAATGCGAAAAAAACCACATTTGATGCATTTATGAACAGAAACTTGCACATTTTACTAGGTATTCTAACTCCAAGAGTAGAATAATAAATTATCCCATCGAAATGTTTAAATACAGTTTAAATAACGAAATTTGGAATCCCAAATTTTTTGTCGCGGAATTGTCAAAGTACATACATATATTCGAAATCAACATAATTTTTTTCCCGTTCCACAAACTAGCGAATAAAACATTCGTTCGAACTTACCCTCGAATTAGAAATTGCTGGTAGAAACTTATGGCAGAAATTCGCGAACTGCCGCGGCCAACTACCGTGTACATGTGAACGGACTTGCGAAGGTAGTTGGTCGCTCTCATGTGAATGGTCCTTAAGAGCGTCGCAAGTTTTTTTTCCACTGCTGTAAGACTCCGAACAAAGGATAAGCTTACGTTTCTCTTTACAAATATCAAGAGCAAGGTCGAAGCGGATTCCAATAGTTACATTGCAGTCGAATGTGTCGCGTTCGTGTTTCCCACATTTCCAGTTAGACTTGCTTCGTGGCTGGCAATGGCACTCATATATTTGCCTGGCACTCAAAATTAATAAAGGGTTTTAATTGACACGGGTCGTCGCCAGACAGATTAGTCGAGAGGATTAGTCAATTCCTCGCCGTGCACGCGTGTTCGCTGGCTTGGCTTCGGAGAGTTTGGAAGAGTCGCATTTTTAGATGAACGCGGGCATGTTGACACACAAAAAATTTCCATAAATATGGGAAGACATCGCGTCGTCGACCCTTCTTTATTGAAAAACCATTTAGTGAATCTTCAGTAAGATCAGCTTCTATTCACATATCTGTGTTTTTAGAAGGGCGTCGCAAAAATGTTTCAACCTCTCTAGGGAGTCACAATATGAACAAGATTGGGAACCCCTGGATTAGGATACACTTTGGTGGTTGCTCACATCTTTTTTAGACTAGTAAGCTTCTCATTTCGTTTGTGTTAGTTTAAATTTTTTGAGACGAATTTCAAAGAGGGCTTGATATTTTTTTCATCTACCGTATACACATGTCACCCACCCACCACCCGTCGTAAGGGCAACGGACATATTGGCAATGTTGCTCGGAATGATGTCTACTTGTAGACGATTGTTATAACCACCCGCAGAGGAAAATAGTTATAGGCGGCTAAATTAGGAGAGTGCGCAAGCCACGCACTCAGCAACTCACAGGTTTATTTAAAAAATCCATTGAACCGTCGTTATGGACTAGGTCTAGTCCATTCTTGTTATAAATGGTCTTTCATAAAGGACTTGACAACTAATTTTTTAAATAAAATGTAAACTACTTGGGATGTGTCTAAAAAAATGTATTTGCTTGAATTAGGTGCTATCAAAACGGATTGAACTCAATTTTCAATGACTCGGCCGCACATTTCGATTGATACGGTCGCTATTTTTCGTTCAATATTGGCTCTGAGCTCCTCTAACGTCGTAGCCCCATAAAAAAGTCTAGAGGCGTTAAACCATACGATCTCGGCGGCCAATAGACGGGTCTGTTTCTCGAGATAATATGTTCACCGAACTGAGACTTAAATACCTAGATTGTTGCACCCGCTGTGTGGCTTGTGGCACCGTCTTGTTGGAACCTCATGTAAATCATGTCAAATTCATGCAATTGCTCAAAGAAATAACGTTCCAAGATGTCTCTGTACCGAATAACATTTACCGTAACGTGACAGTCATTTTCATCGACGAAAAAAAAGCCTGTTGACGCCACCGCACCGGCACGAAAATCTCACCAAACAGTGACTTGGATAAGGTTCTGTTTTATAAAGCTCATGAGGTTCTCACCTGCCTGTCCAGTAGCGCATATTTTTTATAACGAAGCCGTTTAACCAAAAATGCGCTTCATCGCTGAAGATGAATTACGGCTACGGCTACTACTACTACTACCTCCGACTCGAATAATCTACAAAAATTGAAATGCTTAATCAAAACAATGCGGTAAGTGAAATTGAAATTTCGGACATAATATTGCCCGGTTGAAGCATTTTACAAAACAAGGGCGCCTCCCATAGGAGCAAAGCCGGGCGGTACAGAAATTTCGTATGTGGACATAATTACAAAACATTTTACAAAACCGGGCGGGATTCGACAAGGGCCATGTCGCAAAGTCGGGTCGTACAGTTAAAATTTATTACTACAATATGTTTCCGAATAGGCGCCTGGGAGATTTAAGAACAAATCTCAAACAGGAGTTGTCACGGTTTTTCTTCTTATTGTAGATATATTTTCCGCGAAAAGAAGGCCTCTACCGAAAATTCGCCATTGTTAGGCAGTACATCTTTAGTTCTAGTCAGGCAAGTTGCTTCATCCTATTTGGAAATATACCTATCTGCGGATAGACACGAAATTATTACAATACACTCAACATTCCGTAACTCGAACTTCTTTAAGTCGAATTTCTCTATTAATCGAAGTTTTATTGAGAACTCTGCGTTATCAACTTTTTGAACTTTTGGCCTTCATAACTCGAAGTTTCTATAACGCGAATTTATTTTCTTTAATTTTGAGAGTTCGACTTATGGAAGTACAAATATTAAAACGGAACGATTTAAATCCCATCTGTAAATGTGGCTGGTTCAACTGGCAACACTTAAACGTACATCACTAGCACACCATACCTTTATTTCATTGCCGTGTGTGTATTTGTATACATAGTTCATCTCTCTCCCTAAATCGCTCTCCAAATATCTAAACTCCAGCTAAACACACTATGCTACCTTTTCCCTACCACCATTGCCTACACCACCCCTATTATCTGGTCGCCCGGCCCAACACTCAACACTTCACACTCCACAGTACCAGCAGCACCACTCTCTCTCGCTCTCCCCTTCGTTCATCCCTTAAAATATATTTTGTAATGTAATTTAAATCATCATCATCGTAATAATAATCATCATTTAGTTAGAGAAAAATCAATAAATTATGGAATTCCATTTATGCTCGTTGTGTATTCGTTAAGAGGAGTTTTATCCAATTAGTGATTTGGGAGAGTGATTCAAGTGCGGCAACGGCGCGCGGCAGGACGCATATTATCATTCATCTCTTCATTGTACAAATTCCTTGTTTGATATTTGAAGTCAATAAAAAGTAATAAAATTCAAATAAAAACACAAAAAAATGTTACAGCAACATGTCCAGCAACAGCAACATCAACATCACGAAAATCCTGGCATTGTCGGAGTTATTCAGCCTGTTGGCGGGATCGATTCGGATGTATCCAAACAACAGCACCAGTCGCAGCAGCATCAACTACAACAACAACAACAACAGCACCACCATCAGCCATCGCTTGTATCGGGTACCCCACATGTAAGCGAAAAAAAAGTGCTCAAATGAGCAAAATATTGTCGAGCGACCTGCGAAAGTTTTAATCCATACCACCACGTGGCAAAATTTCAATACTTTACATTGGAGAATTTTATATACCTCCCCCATTCCCTATTATAAAGCTCACAATATTTTTTAATTTATTTTTTTTTTATTTTTAATCCGTCAAAGCTAAGACATCCTGGTTGTGTGTACTCTTTCCTTACCGGAGATATTTACACACCAAATGTATCGGGCACTACTCTTGTATGTATTCTACACAGAATCTAATGTTATGTCTACGCATAATATAATTTATTTATTTAAAAAATTTAAATTGGGTTATTTATATTTGTTTTTGT
The DNA here is from genome assembly GCA_949372485.1 of Cheilosia soror. Taxonomy (NCBI): domain Eukaryota; kingdom Metazoa; phylum Arthropoda; class Insecta; order Diptera; family Syrphidae; genus Cheilosia; species Cheilosia soror. The sequence continues at coordinate 127,893,254 of OX443561.1, forward strand.
TTTTAGACTAACTTTTTACAGGTTATGTCGTAGTTTACCAAGTTTATCAAACAGTTTTTAACGTGTCCGCTTGTTTAGTTATATATTTTGGTATTTTAAGTTAATTTGAAGAAGGCACTACTGGTTATCTTTATGTATGCCTATGTATGCATTGCTAAAGAGAAAATTATAGGGAGAGAGAAGATTTTAAATCTTTAACTAAATTTGGCTGAGGGTAATTCTCGGAGTAACTAGGTATGTATAATAATTTGATTGACTTTTACGAAATCTGTAATATCTAAAGCCGTAGAAATCTTAGAGAGAGAGGGTATGAAAACTGCAAGATGTTTTAGGCGGCCGGGGGTATTACCAAGTTCAGATTTTACACGTCTGCTCGCTATTTCACTATTATAATCTAGATCTATATCTATAATCTAGTATCTTCCTCAAATATGAGGATAGTTTTGATAGTTTTTCGAATGTGTTCGTTTTGCAGTGCCCGCGAACTACAGATCGTGCGCTCAACACAATACTTGTACTTGTACATCATCAGACTGAATAAGCCATCCCCTTCTAGGTTATATTGATTGGACGATAGTTTGCGCTTTAAGTAGTCTTTAGCAAGACTCAAATAGTGCCGTCTTTGACAAGCGGTGTATAATTTAATTTTGAGACACTTACACATCTATTCAACAATAAAAGAACTAAAAGCGCACAGATGGGTGTAAAATGTTTCGATTCAATATTGAGAAATGGAGGGTGTACCCTAGTGGCGACAATTTGAACCCTACTAGACATACAAATTTGACAGACCAGCAAAAAAATATATGGAAAAGAAGCTAAGAGCCACTAAATAATTAAATATTGTGAATAATAAATACATTTTTCAAGTAAAAACATAAAAATAAATGCCTAACTAGTTTACGCTAATGGAAACTAAAGAAAAAGTGTTGGATCGAGCGCCGCAACGTGGTGCAACTCATATAGACAAAATGGGTTAACCATTAACAAGATTCTTAGTTTGATTTCGTGGGGTTTTAAAGTCATCGAGGATGCATTTATGACCAGACCAGTTACCTCACTCTTTCCTGGATCTTGTATCACACCTATAGCATAGACCCAACCAATCTTGACGAGCTCTTCTTTTCCCAAATGGTGCGTTTTATGTTGCTAAAATATTCTGCAATATCGCAGATGGTTATCGAGAAAGTCAGAGATAAACCTCAGTTAGTTTTGTCCGCTATTGGTATTTGGGATAATGCTGCACAATAAATGGAAAACTAACAATAATTTGAAGAACTTTAAGCAGTTAAAAAAGAGTCTTATCCAAAAAACAAAATTGTTTACCCGAAACCAAAACAAGTTTTTCATTCCACTTTTAAACGATTTAAACATAATTTTATGGACCCGGGATTGTTTTATTTTTCATAAACAATACTTGAATTTTAGACCGACAAGGCGTTTACCTCGATTAAAATAATTTTTCATTTATAAAATAAATAAATTATCTGTACAAAAATACACGTACCGCTTACCGATGACAGATTTCTGTATGTCTGATAGGGTTCTTTTCTTCACTACCAGATATCGCAGGCCAACTTGTACATTTGTCAATATTGAGGTTAATTTTTCCGCCAAAAGGGGCTCACTTAATTGACATTTTGTAGATTAGCAAAAATGACAATGAGAAAATAGAGCGCTTCCAAAAAAATTGATTTCAAATACATTTCTTTACAAAAGTACTAAACACAAATATAAAATACAAAAATCATAAATTTTTAAATAATTTCAATCTTTAACAAGAAGTTTGTGCATTATGAGAGATTTACCTACTTGTATCACAGGTGTACGTGCGATAAAACTCTCTTTTGCTTTATGATTCGCGCAGAAGGCAGATATTTATTTGGCCCAAAATATTCAAGGTAATTCTGATGTGGTTTTCCATTGGGACAAAAAATCCATCTTTTTTTTTTGATTCAGATTACTTTTTGCAGATCTCGATAATTTTTTATATGTACGTGTACGCATACTGCTGGGTTCCACATTTCACTTTCACTCGAAATTAAATCGGAAATGAATTTTTGTGTTCTACATTTCACTGTATTCGATTTCGATTTCAAAATTTTCGGAATTGAGACAAAAAGTGAAATTGTGATTTCGAGAAAATTCCGGAGTTTCCGAATCGCTCGAAATGCATAACGATAAGGCCCTAGCTATAGCTATCATTGAAATGCATCATTGGAACAAATCAGTGGAATGGTGGTTTCATTTTTTTGACAAGTCGGTTATAGCAATCATTGAAAAATGTCTGTCAGTGAAAGAACCTGTCAGTGACTTTTCAACGAACGAATCTAGGCTTTGAGGTTAGAGTTGATCATTGAAAGCAAAACTGACAGCTGAGAATAGGAAGAGAATCGAACACATCAGTGAAACGATTGGGTTCCAAATTGGAGAAACGAGAATCAGCTGTTCATTGAAATCGATTTCGATCAGTGAAATAACAAAATTGAATTTAAAGAAGAGTTTTAGTCAGAATTAAGTAATTTCTTTCGTAAAAAAATTCCTCAATTGATTACCTTTATTTTGATACCAACTTAAGCCAATATTGTTTGATTATTCGTCTTAAAATCGGAAAACAAAATTTTCAATGATGCATTTCAATGATAGCTATAACTAGGGCCTAAAAACGAATTCGCTCGATTTGCAATTTCGATTTCACTAGATTTCTAGAACCTAGCTGATACTCTCACAATATATTTGAATTTGAATTCAAACGAAATTACTAAAACCCTCTTGCAAAAGCAATTATTCAGAACAAAAACGTAAATAATGGACAAGGACCTAATTTTGAAAATTCGTCATTATGTGGATTTAGATTTTTCGTCGATATTATTATTTATATATGAAGTTCGTATGTTTCCCCCGGCAAACGAAAACAATTTTGCACAGCCGGTGTACTGTCAAATAACGCACTAATTTATTCACAAAAGAATCAATCTGCTTTCATGTTCCATTCGCCACGAAAAATCTGAGGTCTGAAATAAAAATCTGTTGTTCCCAATGGAAAACGACAGGAGATTCGATCAAATTAAAAAAGTTCAGTCCATTAAACTCCTCGCTTTTTGAGTTTAGAGAGAAATCGGTTCATTATCAAATAAATATTGTGCGACAATTGTTTTACCTGTCACAAATAAATACGAAAAATGAGTGCACTCATAATCGAAAAAAAAAACTAGGTTTGGTCACGTCACATTTTTGTCTGTAGGTCAGCTTCTGGATGAAGAAAAAAGCTAAAAATGTTTCAGGAAATATTGATTTATTCGGCTTTCACATTGAGCAATAACCAAGTAAGCAACTCGCACCTACTGTTAATAAGCAATACACAACTTTATTTAAACCTATTCTCACGTTCAAGCAATAGTATTGCCAGAAATTTCTAGCTTCTAGCCTAGATATTTTTCCACAATTTCTACGATTTTTTAACTTTTTCGTATACGTGGTAAGAGAAAGACATTCAGCCCTATCGAGGTATCCGATCTGAATGGAATTTTCTCCGCAACGCGTACTCCGTCGGAGACTCAAATTACATTCGAGGTATCCGTCTTCGGAAAGAATAATTAAAATGCGACAACGCATTGATTTGACATGTTGTTGTTTCGTGCTACATCGGGGTTTTCCTATTTAGTGCTCGAGATGTTGATCAATTCTGATATTACGATGATGGGGGAACTCAAAAAAGTGGGTCTCGAAGTTTTATCCGTCCGTATGTCAAATAGATGGGAAATCTAACCGCTCTTAGATATCCAGCCAAATCCCTAATAATAGTACTTTAAAAAATTGCTCATATCTCAAAAACGCCATTTTCGATTATGATAAAAATGTAACTGGCAGGTAATGCTTAAATCTATAGTAATATTATTTGCCCAGTTTTGAGCTACACAGTTGGAAAATAGTGTTTTTTTTTAACCATAAATGCGTCCTTCGATTTCCACCTCAATCGCTAAAAAAATTACTTTAAAAACTGCTCATATCTCGAAAACGCCATTTTCGATTTGGATGAAAATGTAACTGCTAGGTAATGTTTATATCCTAAAGCAGACGTCGTACACAGTTTTCAGCTAAACAATTTAGTAACAGTAAAATCACAATTTCACTTTGTCTCAATTTATAAAATTTTGAAATCGAAATCAAATATGTACAGTGAAATGTAGAACACAAAAATTCATTTGCGATTTCATTTCGAGTGAAAGTGAAATGTGGAACCTAGCAGTATATTTGAGTGATTCGGAATCTCACAACCATGGAGCTACTGTTTATATTTACACCTACGAAAAGTTGGCTGGTGACAGTCCATATATGAACTAGTAGTATATAAAGATGTTTTTTGAAGGTACTTATAATCAAGAGGTTCAGCAGTCAAACTGACAGTAGTTGGAATGCAATTTTATGAAGGAATTTAATTTTGATCCTATCCTATCCTTGAAAACGAAATACAAATGTTTATATGTTCAGGCTTTTATAATTTAGCCATGCTCATTAAAAAAACAGATGCGAATTGCAAACTTTATGAATTGTTGGCTCTGACTGGTTATCTGACAGCTTCTCATCCTACGGTGCCAAAACGACAACTACTACAAGGGGTAACAACACCTTCATGGACCAGAATCGGTGTATTTAGGTAGGTAGGTAATTGGGTGCTATAGTGGCAGTTGCCACAGCTTCACGTAGACCATCGGTTGGGTCCATTGTGTCCAGTCACTGGAACCTTCCATTTTATACCTGTTAGAGACAAAGAATATACCGCTTTTATTGAGTCACCTAGATTTGGTATTAATCACAGGCATTCACAAGCTCTTGTATCCAGATTTCCAGCCTGTCCTAAGAGTAACCGAACGATGTAGAGTTTGTTGAACTACTGGAACCACCCCGACTTGAGTATGCATCTCAGGAGTTCCTTAAGATCAACATTCTCCAGATTCTCTAGCTCATCAAAGAAGAAGCTGTTGAGAATCTTTTGTCTGCTGTTTTTAAGGGCTGGGCATTCGCAAAGCAGATGACGAACAGATTCTATTTCTTCAACGTCTCTGCAGCTTCTGCAAAAGTCATTATGCAGTATGCCTAGCCTTCCCGCGTGTACGCCTATCGCACAGTGTCCAGTAATGACCCCCGTGAGTATGCGAATATTCTTGCGGCTCAGTCCGATCATGAATTTGGATCTCTTTTTGCTCACTTCTGGCCACAATTCTTTTGCATGTCTGCAGGTGCTGAGATTGTTCCAGCGTAGGTTTGTTCTACTCAAGGATTCAATGTCCACCTTCCTAGCAAGCGTGCTTAGCGGAGTTCTTACATTCTAGGCCATTGATGCATGCATTTTTGACCCGTTTCTTGCAATCTCATCCGCCTGTTCATTGGCTGGAATATCCATATGCCCTGGTACCCAGCATAGGGTCACCGTATTGGCTCGTGATAGCTCGTTCAGGCATTTCTTACAAAGACTTACTGCCCTCGACTTCACCACGACTGACTCCATGGCTTTTATGGCCCCTTGGCTGTCAGAGTATATAGTGATTTGTTTGTCGACAATGTGTCGTCTCTTTAGGTCCTTTGCCGCTAGGGTAATAGCAGCAATTTCCGCTTGAAACACACTACAGTCATCGTTCGGTGTATTTACAACTGTTGAGTATTTGTGAATGCGTTTTAAAATCACGATATCCAAGCTATTAATAAGGAACAAATTTGTGTTGTCAAAAATAGTTTTCAATACATACGAGAACGAGTATGTCGCTGGAATCGAAACAAAATGCACAGCTCTGCGTACATCTATTTTTTTTTTTGTTAAACATTTCTACTCGTAGTACATGCTCGTATACTGTAGAATTTTTGATTTTAAATGACAGTCCCGTGATGTAGGGCCCTGGGACCTGAATGAAAAGTAATATTCTTACATAAGACGTTATATGAATCTTTAAGATCTCCATTTTTACCAATTAACAATGTTTTAAGGATTTTTTTAAATGCCATTGGCATGCGGTGGCAGTATAATACGAGTATGTTTTAATTGCAGCAATACAAATACACTTCTTCTTCAATTCAATTGGCAAATTCTGGTAAAAATCCCTCTGTAGGGAAATAGCTTACACATTTATTCTCTGCTTTTGAAACAACAACATTTTACAAACTCTTTTAAATTTCAAAACAAAATCATCTCTAACCTTTTTTTCACATTTATAAATTTCAGCTTGGAAAATATTGGGTTGTCACGAATCTATTCCAAGGTCCAGGTCAGCCGCCATACAATATTGGTGTAACGCCAACAACCTCAGCAGTTCCTACACTACCGCCTCCAATATCATCTCATTCAAGCGCCTCAGGACCAAAATCAGGAAACTCGAAACAACAGCAAGATCAACAATTAGCTCCAAACTCGCACACGCAATCGCCAGCACACATAGTCTCATCCGTTGGTGCAACATCTCTCCAAATACCCAATCCAATGATCACGAATGCCTCATTGAATCAGCAGCAGCTTCCGAATGGCACCATTATTGCCGGACCACGTCATCCGGATTCCCTACACGTCCATGGTAAATAAAATCGATTTGTTTTTATTTTTTATTTCCTTGTCTTATTTGCTAAATAAGTTGAATTACTAGTATTAAATGAATTAATAGTAAAAAAAAAAGATAATGAATACTGTGGAAAAATAAAGCTCTATCTCTTTAGGAACGATGTCCTCCGACGATAATCGACACGTCTCACACGGTATGCAAGACATAAAGGAGGAGAAACCTTTCATAAATGGCAAGCAAAACAATCACATGGCCCATGTCAATCCAGCATCTTCCGTTTCGTCGAAAATGAATTCTGGCAGTGGTGGCAACAATCAGCAATCAGCCGAACCAGGTGGCGGTGTACAAATGGTTAATAAACTGCAAGCGGGCGGTGAACAACAAGAGCTGGGCACCGGTAAGCCGCCGCACGGTGTGGAAATGTACAAAGTCAATATCGAAGATTTGAGTCAATTTCTATCATATCACGAGGTCTTTGGCAAGATCCATGGCGAAGTAATAAATCAACAACAAATATCATCGCACACGGTAACGCATCCTACTACAAATGTATCAACCTCAAATGCTGGTGGCAATACCTCTGTGAGTGGTACTGTTACCGGCTCACTACCTCCACCCCCGCCACCGTCGACAAATGGCAATTCGATAGTGACAACTAACAGCCTTACCAGTTCAGGAACTGGTGCACAAGCAACAGCGCCGCCGGGTACTGTCGCCACCGCGGCTGGCGATCTATTAATGCCCAAAATGGAGAATCAAGGGATGGGCGTCGATCAGAATACACCACTGTTGGCTCCCGACGGCACCCCCATAATGGGCGGTACGCATATCTGTGACATTTGTGGCAAAATGTTCCAATTTCGCTATCAACTAATTGTACATCGTCGCTACCACAGTGAACGTAAGCCATTCAATTGCCAAGTATGCGGACAGGGATTCACAACGTCGCAAGATCTCACCCGCCACGGCAAGATTCATATTGGTGGACCAATGTTCACGTGTGTAATCTGCTTCAATGTGTTTGCCAACAACGCCAGTCTGGAACGGCATATGAAACGTCACTCGACCGATAAGCCATTCGCGTGCACCATATGCCAGAAGACATTTGCCCGCAAAGAGCATTTGGACAACCATTTTCGCAGTCATACGGGCGAGACGCCATTCCGTTGTCAGTATTGTGCGAAAACGTTTACGCGAAAGGAACACATGGTGAATCATGTACGCAAGCATACCGGAGAGACGCCGCATCGTTGCGATATTTGTAAGAAATCTTTTACGCGGAAAGAGCACTATGTAAACCATTACATGTGGCATACAGGTTGGCAGGCATAAACCATGCTGTAACGATAGTTTAGATAGCGCATCGTGTTCTCCTCTCTTCCAGGTCAGACGCCGCATCAATGTGACATTTGTGGGAAGAAGTATACCCGGAAGGAACATCTAGCCAATCATATGCGCTCCCATACGAACGATACACCATTCCGGTGCGAGATATGTGGCAAGAGTTTCAGCAGAAAGGAACACTTTACCAACCACATTTTATGGCATACAGGTAATTTCAAATTCAGTAAAACCATCAGTTTCTATCATTCTTGTTAGTTGCGAAACAGCCTCAGCCTCAAATTGTTGGCGGTTGTTTGACGACATTTGCCGACATTTGTTTGTCGTTGCGGGTGTGATCCGCACATGCAAGTGGGTTGAACGGCTTAAACCTGCAGTTGTTGTGCAGAGTCTTGTGAAAGGATTTTGAGAACGACTTTGAAAGCTATGATAGGCATAGTTTTCTTTATCAATGTGCGTTACGCAGAGCGTATTCGGACTACACCATCAAGTGTCTCGCATAGTTTTTACAGTGGAGTGGACTGTGGACTCAAAGCAGTTCATCTAGTTCATCTATTTAAACCCCTATCTGCTTCTGAGACGGTTCTTTACAAAAATAAGTAAGGTCCAATGTGACTCTAAGGGGTCATGGTCTCCCTTCTAGTGTGAAGAAGCATTCATCATGTCACCGATCAAGACAAAAAAGATGAAGTAATCGTTTTGACGGACTAACTTAGGTCTATCTGGCCTCTCATTTGTTACCATTCTCTAATGGGAAACCATTGGCCCTTGCTGATGTGGTTTGGCCAAAAAAACAATCTCAAGTGCTTAGCTTTTAAGAATTAATCCAACTTTCTCGCCCCCAAATACTTAGTGTTTGTTTGTTATTTTACAAAGGAGAAACCCCTCATCGCTGTGATTTCTGTGCGAAGACGTTTACCCGGAAGGAGCATCTCTTAAACCATGTTCGCCAACATACGGGTGAGTCACCACATCGCTGCACCTATTGCTTGAAGACCTTCACTCGTAAGGAACACCTAGTGAATCACATTCGTCAACACACAGGCGAAACCCCCTTCAAGTGCACCTACTGTACTAAGGCGTTTACTCGAAAGGATCACATGGTGAATCACATCCGTCAACATACTGGAGAGTCACCGCATAAATGCACCTATTGCACGAAAACCTTCACAAGGAAAGAACATCTGACCAACCATGTGCGCCAACATACGGGTGAGTCGCCTCATCGTTGCACCTACTGCAAAAAAACATTTACACGCAAGGAACACCTAACGAATCACATCCGGTTGCATACAGGCGATTCGCCCCACAAATGCGAATACTGCCAAAAGACGTTTACACGCAAGGAACACTTGAACAATCACATGCGACAACACTCGAGTGACAATCCACATTGCTGTAATGTGTGCAACAAACCGTTCACACGCAAGGAACACTTGATCAATCATATGTCACGCTGTCATACCGGAGATCGGCCGTTTGCTTGTGAAACATGCGGAAAGAGTTTCCCACTAAAAGGTAACTTGCTCTTCCATCAGCGCAGTCACACCAAAGGACAAGAGTGTGAGCGTCCGTTTTCGTGCGAAAAATGCCCGAAGAACTTCATTTGCAAAGGTACTTGAGGCAGTTGTGTCCCGTCCCATTGAAATATATTTTTATTTATTGAGCTTATTAATAGATCCTTTGCATATTGCATCGTCCTCAGGTCATCTGGTGTCGCATATGCGTTCGCATTCAGGTGAAAAACCACATGCCTGCACTATGTGTAGTAAGGCATTTGTGGAAAGAGGGAACCTTAAGCGTCACATGAAGATGAATCATCCCGATGCAGTTATGCCACCGCCGCCGACACCAATTCCGGGTATTTTGACGCAAATCAAACAGGAAATCAACCCAATAATAAGTGAGTAGACTTTTTGATTTTATTTTTGTAGTAGTAAAACATTTATTGAATTCGATAATTTATTTTGAAACATCCGCTTAGTGGATATTGTAGTGACGAAAAATTTAAGACGCTTAAATGTATCAACGCGTCCATTATCTTTTTAAGCAACCGCAACGAAAACGCAGTTGGCCAACTGAGTGTACGGGGTCATTCACAAATTGAATGATTTGGTCAACTAGGTTTACAGGGTCATTTAACAATTGAGTGAATTGATCTACTAGTTGTAGGGGGCCGCAACCTGGTCAACACAAAAATGTTTAATTTTAATACTGAATTTCGTTGCTCAACTGAAGAGTTGAAAAAACTGTCGAACAAAATTGGTTGATAAGTTGCGCACTAAGTGGACGACCGCCATTAATTCTGTCTTTCTTTCTCAATATAATCTAAAACCAATGTGCATCGGAATCGCCTACCTTCTCTTTCCCAATTTGTGTGCTGTTCTGTCCAAGGCGCTGTCATTTAATGTCCCTAAAGCATGATCCTCTTTGCTTTCACTCACCGGCAGGCTTATCCTTGGTGCTTCTGCCTCAACACTCACAAATGGACAAAAGACATTCGACGAGTTGTTTCGATGTTACAATGTCGTTGGCGTATGCGATTAATTGCACAGAAATTTGAAAGAATCAGTCTTGGCTTGTGAGTTTCACTTCAAAATATTTAGCTGTAACTATGACTTTTTGGATGCTTCAGTTCAGGGCTTTTTACTCTTAGCAAGTTCTTTCTACGTACATTATTTTTGTCAAAAATAAAAGGAACCACTTTGAGACTTTCCTTCGAAATACACCCGCATCTTCATCCTTACCTGTCAGTCTCGAATCTTTTTGATGTTTTGCAGACAGAGTCCAATTAGTTACCTTTTGCTTATTGTAAGAACTGCCTCTGATATTTTGCTATCAAAATGTGTCAAAGAGCTCGGCTGCCGACCATGATTCGTCTATCTCAGGTCGGTAGGCGTTATTATAGTGTCCCCTGCTACACTCACATGTCTAAAGCTCAAGACTGTTTTCCTACTCTTGCTTCCGCTTAAAGTGAGTGCTTTGTTTATTATCCAGAGGTACAATGAACTTGTAAGACAAGCTTAAGTTTTATAGGCAAGTAAATCGAATGTTTGGATGTCTGTAATATGTAAGATATGCAGATTTCCTTCTGTCGCTAGTCGCTGCTTCTGCTCTCGGTAGCAGAGGTGATGTGAGGTCAGGTTTGTAAATCAATATCCTAGCCGAGGCTCTGATTTGACCTTCTAGCTTACTAGAGACCACTTGTAAGACTCCATCTACATACAAATCGACACGTCACCATTTGTGGTAGAGTCCTAGAAAATACGTACACAAAAAAGAAAAAGAAAAACAGAAAGTTTGCACCCAAATCATTGCAATGGCAGCACCTAAACTGTGCCTACCACAATCTTCCAGTATAGGGAAATCAGCTAGGACTGCTAAATCATTTCACCGAGAAAGTTTTGAAATATCAATAATTGTTATTTATCAATATATTTTCAGTTCCTCATCAACCTCCAACCATGCACACGATACAGCAAATAACTTCAACTGCAGGCAGCTCAAGTAACGCAACTAATCCAGTAAATCCAGCCCTTCTGGCGCCCGGTCTTGTACCAATGGTAACATCCACAATTACTTCACACATTAATCAAAAGCAGCAATCCCATCAACAGCAGCAGCAGCAACACCAACATCAGCAGCAATTGCAGCAACAGCAGCAGCAACAACAACAGCTTTTACAGCTCTCCATTCAGCAGGCTGCTCAACATCAGCAGGCTGAACATCGACAGCAACAACAACAGCAACAGCAGCAACAACAGCAGCAACAACAACAGCAGCAACAGCATCAACAGCAGCAACAACAGCAGAGTCATCAACAACACCAACAACAACAACAGCAGCAGCAACAGCAAGCTCAGCAACAATCACAACAGCAATCACAGCATCAACAGCCACAACCGCCATCAGTGCCGATAGCTCTCATTGGAGCCGATCCCTCAGCGATAGCACGCGCTGCAATGCAATTACAACATTTGCCAACCAACGTCGAACAACATCCAGTGGTGTACTAGACCGAGTACCAGCAGCCAGCTAAAGGAGAGATTGAGAGACAGAGAGAGCGAAGAATGGATAAGGGGAAAAAGGGAAGTTTTATTATTTTTTACTTTTACTATTACACACAACACACACACATTTAATTTAGTCATTAAGTTAAAAATTTACTATAGCTAGGTCGTTGTTTGTTTTCAAAAAAAAAAACCAAGGCTGGGCCTTGTTGCAGAACAGAAAGCTCAAAAATCTAAACAAACTCGAAACACAAACTTTATATATCTTTGCTTAAAATATTGATTATTGTTTTTAAAACAAAGTTCTATACCTACTTTATTATTATGCTGGTAAAACTAATAAAACATAAACAAACGAAACCGCTTTGTGCAATAATCTCCACGAGAACGTAACCAACAGTGCAGATAGAGAGAAATGCGATTCCCTAGGAATCATAAAGAAGAGCTCCCTTTTACTTTCATATACACTCCCCCATTCACTGGAAAACTATGCTAACGAAATGATTCAAATGTTTAATTAGTTTGTAGAAAAGAAAACACAACAACAAATGGAATAAAATCTCATAAGTTCACTTATCGTTTAAAAAGGAGTCTGTCTCCTCTATATTTAAATTTAAATCTTAGGCACACACACAACTCCCCCAAAACTACACGCAATTCAACAACAAAACATAGAAATATTCGTCGCATAGATTGACTTATGTATTATTTGCATTTCAGTTGTCTTAAATTTTTAATTTTATCTTATATTTTAATTTGTGTTTCTTTTTTTTTGCGTGACACTTGGTTTTCGAAAAAACAAAACACAAGAAACAACAACCAATCCTTCGAAACGCAAATAGCAATGGAGAATATGTTTTTGAAATGTATTTTCAATTGTTTTTTTTTTAATACGAAAAAAGATAACAAATGCAAAAGAAAACTATAAATATATCGACCCATATATATTATAACATTATTGAAGCTTTTTAAAGGCGTTTTAGGAATACATTATACATATTATATATATATATACATACATGTATATATATATTTTAATATACTTTACACTTATGAAACACACATATATATATATAGTATATAAAAAAAAAACTTATTATGTATACTCTAGGCATTAGAAGAATGCATAAGTTGTGCATGCAATGCTACCATTTAAATGTAAACAAGAATATATGAGAAAACAATAATATTATGAATTGTAGATACTATTTTGTTTAGAATGTTTTCTTTTTGTACACACGTAGTTTAAATTTAAGCTGCCTTTGCTTTGGATTTATACATATTTTTCCTTGTCCCTATTATTTTTTCGATGTAAACCACATTTCAAGTCGTGTGTGCTTTTGTGGATTTTTGTTGCATTCTCATGTGAGAGAGAGACATGCAATTAACTTTTTAGTGTTGATAATTACACAGAAAACAAAAAGAAAATGAAATTTCTCTGGTATTATAGTTTTATGAAAAATTTAAATTGGGAAGGTTTGACGTGATCGAAAATTATTGATAGTTAATTGCGATTTGTATAGATGTAGGCTGTTTTTTCTTCGTTTTGTTTCGTTCGTCATGGTAATTTGTGAAGCTGTGCAATATCTTTTCGAAATATTCCGCGAAATTATCCCCTGTGATCGTCAAAATATTTAAGCTGAAGATTACAAAAGGCCCATTATGTTTAACTATCTGAGATTTGGGTACATGAAACCGTATGTACGTCGGAGAGCGAGAGACTGCCAGACAATCACACTTATTCCTGTTGTCGTATTCACCCTTTAGTCTACCTTCGGACGTACTGTAAGTCGAACAAACCAATGTGATGCATTGCCTCCCCTCTCATTACAATCCACAATTGTTTAAAACCAATCTGCACCGGTACCTCTTCTCTATCCTCCCTATTAACCCTTCCACTCGTGCAGTGCATTAGCATTTTAAGGGAACAAAAACGCCTTGAGCACTAGTGAGTTATAAAAAAAAACGTTTAATGTAAATTGGTTAATTTTTTGATTATAAATGGCAGTGCGCCATAAATTTGCTAAATTTGTTTGAAAATGAGTCGTACACGATAAACAACAACAGGAATAGGATTGAATGTATTGTAACACCTCCCATAAACACAAAGGCGGTTATAGGATCCTACTTTCTCGCCAACCCACTTTCCTACCCCAACCTAGCTGATGGGCTGATGGGATCGGCGAGCTGCCTCTGCTGAATTAGGAACATTTTTGAACGACAGTTTTTCTTTTTCAGTTCAGTGCAGAGTTCAGAGTTCTCAAGTGTTTGCCAGGCACATAGAATTTGTGAGTATGGAAATAAATTAGACGAATGATCAATTAAACGAGTTCAGAGTAACATTTGTGATAAAGTGGTATCAACTGGTTTATTTGTTGTGTAGATGTTGCGTTTTCAATGTACTTTACGTTGCTATTTTTTAAATAATGGTTCATTAAAGAGAAATTTTATTACAAATGCCAATCTGAATTGTCAATCGTCCACTTTACTCTCATTTACTTTACTTTGCTAAAATAGCTGCTCAATAAAGGAAACTTATTGGCAGGAGAAAAATTTAGTTAAGTGCGCATGTGTGTTTCATCAACATATCACGCTTGTTTTAGAGTTTGCTCGAGTGCCCGCACTTTGTTCATTGATCTTCTCTAAACCAAAATAGGATAACGTCTAATAAGTAATATGTCACGAAATATATTTTTGGTTATACCGTGACAGATAGATATACAAATGTCGGATAATTTGGTGACAAAAAAAGTGTACCCTCTTGGCAAGCGCTACATTCTTTCTCTCGCAAGCCACTAATAAATCACAATAACTGGGGTATTAAACGATCTGCTGACAAGTCGGAAATTCCTTGCCATCATGAAACCTCTTGTGTACACTACACGGTCTAACGTAGGTCTCTTCTTAGTTTTTCTATTGTTATCTTTCTTGTGTTGTGCAGATCCTGTTTTCTAGACGCGATAGTGGTCTCCCTAGTTCAGACGTCTATATAAATAATGTATTTATGTAATCAAGATGTTACTACGAACACGCCAGACGTTGTACAACTCTCACCCTTTGGTTTATATTTATTTTAGAAGATCTAGATATAATGTACATGCTAAGAAACCTAACCATCACTTCATCAAGTTCATTTTCATTGTTACTGTCTAGCGCTGTCTGATAGAATAATACTGGCTTCAGCTTGATAAATATTTTTCGTTTCAAAAACGTTCTTTGCTTATAAGTACCGATATAACACGATGAATTTAAACAAAAGTAACATCAGAATAAGCAATATCGTAGCACGAACAATCATTAAAACCCTAGGCGGGCGACCTAGTTTAAAACTGAACAGCAGGGTAGTCCTTACCGGTACGTATTAGAATTGCGATTTGTTCGTGGGCTACTTTCCGTAGTCAACGATATCCCCAACCATTAAGCCTTTCCAAAAAGCTAGGTCCTTATTCGATTTCCAGTTGCGCACTCAAAGTTAGTTGATGCCCTTTTATACTTGTTGCGCTCCATCGTCGGCTTGGTCTTCCCTATTGCGTTTGAGTTAGAATCGAAGAGGAGAAAAGCTAACATCGGTTCATTATAACGTTAAGTTTACTCAAGGTCTTTATTTGAAGCATGAAGAACTGAATTTTAGGCGCAGTTCCTCATTTATATACGTTTCCAAAGTGCTACGATCACACTTTGTAGTTTCTTTAATTGCCATTGCCATTTGAGCAGCGAATTTAAGCGGTCTGTCTACCTGTCGGTTTTTTACAAAAATCTGTTTACTCTTTTAATAATTAAACTTCTTGTACTAAAAAATACAAAAGCAGCAACCTGCAAAGAAATCCAAAAGCATTCTATTAGTTGGTAGGAGATTTATGCTTGATTCACAAAGCTGGACATACGCATGCCACCGCTAGATTAGAATAAAACGGCCTTAAGCATGAGTCTCCCCACACCCCATATAAGGGTGCTACTGAAGTGAAACTTGCTTCAAATAATTTCCCATTAATTAGTGGCCAATAGTTCAACAATTTGGCTTATGACGCGCGTCTGCTTCAAAATCAAACGATGATGGGTCAATTATTTTACAGCCGATCTTGCCGTCAGCTAATTTCTTAATTTGCTTCAGCTTCAGACTAGAGTACTCACTCGAATGAGTTACTTCTTTTTCTTGAACAAGTTCAACTCGAACTCCGAACTAAACGATTCACATTTGAAACCACAGTCGCCTCAAAATAAAATTAACACAAACAATATCCATAAGCAATATCTAAAAATAAAGCAAAACAAAAAAAATCACTTAAAACTTCCCAATGGCAAAATTGTGATAGATGTCTGCAAAAAGGTTATTTTTATAAAATTCTTCTATGCTTACTTACTTTGTTTATATATTGCATTTTTCATTACATTTTGATTGTTCATTTATTAATAAAAAAAATGCAAATTTTCAAAATTTACCTACGATGCAGGGAACAATTAAAAATTGAGCGCGTTCTTGAAAATGTAATGCATTGAAGAAAAAAAAAGAAACAATTCAAAATTACATTAAAAAAAAAATTAGTTACGTAAGTTGATCATTATTAATAATTACAAAAAAAAAATTATAAACAATCCTTGTGTGTATTTGAAAATATTGTCTAATACTTAAGTTAAACATTAAAAATATTATACATACATATTCTATAACATATATCATTTTACAATTGCTACTTACACAAATTGTTTTTGTTGTTTTTTATTTTTTGTTTTACCTTTTATTTTTATTAGCTCAAAGTTCATTCAATTGTTTGTTTGTTTTTTGTGTGCGTAAATTTAATTCACAACCCCACACAATATACACACAACAGCAGATTATAACAAACCAATTAACATAAGACACCAATCAACGAAACAAGCAATTCTTTCACTTTGCAACTTCTTTTTGTTTGGATTGGAACGTTCGAATTAAAACGTACTTTTATAATATACATAACGAAACTCTTAGGCCAAAACAAATTATAAAATAAAACAAAACAAAAATCAAGAAGCAAAGCACGAGCAAGTCCACAAAGAAAAAAAATAAAGAAAAAAAAAAAACAGTCTCAACATTGATTCCTAAAATCTGGAAAGAAATGGATTTATTTTTGCATATATACATATTAGAAACACACATATATATATTATATATACAGGATTATGTATAAAATAAAAACACCAAGTGAAACGCGCGTTTGAATGTGTCACATTGTGTTTAAAAAAAAAAATGAAGAAATTGTGAAGAAATTATACATAGTATATCAATATATACACATATACGATACGATAAACAATAAATATTAGATCGGAAGGGATGAACAATTATATAACAAGTTATACATAGCGTTGATGTAATAAACTATTAAACTAATAAGTAGTAGTAGTAGCAATCAAGTGAACTATCATTAAAATGAAACGAAAACAAAAGCAAATGCAGTGGTTTATTATTATTAAATACAAAACAGTTAAGTAAAATAAAACAACATTAAACAGTAAAAAAAAAACAGCGTAAAATGCATTAAAAACAATAAAACAAAATATATTATATATATAAACAAAATTATATATTATATCGTAGACTAACAAATGAGGAAAACTAAATAATTGTGTATGCATTTTTATATGTATCCATACGTGCCCATACACACACCAATACACACGCGTATGTATGAATATATATATCCATGTGTATATACGGGGAATTAACACAAAAATGAAACTAATAAGAAAACAAATCTTTGAGTATTGTAGAAATTGATTAAAAATAAGATTTTAGAAAATTGTAATAATTCGGTGTTTTATTTAAAACCAAACCCGCCTTCAAAGGCGACATACCTTCCCTACCCGTATGGGCATGTGGCATGTCGTATGTCAAAGATCGAAAGGGACACCAGCAATGCTTGTAACGGATAGCGTTGATGACGACAATTTAAAACTGATCGACGGTGGCATATCGTTATCCTAGTCTCAAATTTACCAATTCATTTATAACGATGTACTTCAACATCGCATAATCTTTTCACGCTTTTTGAGGAAAATAACGAAAGTGGTCAGCTTCTCAGTTGCCGAAATCCTCATTTCAAATAAAAGCAGTCAGGCAACAGTCTAGACTAGACGAAGAAAGAGGAAAAGGTTAAAATGTTGGCCTTATAGGATAAGGGTCACAGGCATATCTAGCAATTGCTATATAGGTAGACAGGGACCCAACCACCTGTCGCCCGGTGAGATACCACCCATCATGCTATAGGCTCCGTGAAGTAGTCTTAACTACGTTTCGGAGTTTTGCAGATGGGCCGGTGCAACACGAATGGGATACAAAAGAAATAATGCAACATAGTGAGATAAAGAATTCCGGAGGTAAACTAGTCTCCTATTCGGATCTGCGGTGGGGACTATCTCAGGGGGCTTAACATGCAAATATTCACCCACAGGACTTGCAAGACAACAATGAACACAAAGATAAAAGAGACAAAACACGGACACTAACAGAAGAAAGCTAGCAACAGATTTCTGCAACATCCGAGGTCTAGAATTCAACAAAATCAACGTCAGCTGCGAAAACGAACCATCTAAATTATTTCGCCATTTATCCGATAAGGTAGACTGGATACAAATTCATCATCCAACGGCTGAAGCTATTATACTTGGTGACTTCAATGCCCATAATATGGATTGGCTACGATATTCTAACCGAACGGTAGAGGCAGGGAAACAAGCTGAAGACTTCGCCATTTGCTGCTCACTCAGCTCGTTGATGAGCCCACGCTCTCAAAAGTAATGGAAAAGGCAATAAATGTAGATATAATCAAATATCTAGAAGGCCACCGTTTAATAAGCGACAGGCAATACGGATTTCGGAGCCGTCGTTCATAATACACTTATGGACGCAAGCAATTGAATAACACGGCGAATCCAGAGCCGTAGCCTTGAACATATCAAAGGCATTTGACCGAGTCGGGCATAGAGCCCTATTAGCCAAGTTAGCGTCTTGTGGATTAGCACTACAACTCTGCGGATGGATGCAACATTTTTTTCTGGAAGATTGATCAGAGTTGTTGTAGATAGTGTATCATCTAATTCGTTTGCTATAAATGCAGGAGTGCCCCAAAGATCTATTCTACAGCTTTGCTGATGACAGCATTCTTATATCATCCATCTCGAACAGTGGACTAGTGAATGCGGCTACATCACACAGTCAGAGATGTGAACAAATTACATAGTTCTCTAAACGATGATCTGGACAAAATCTTGAAGTGGAGAAAAGACAACTTGGTTGTATTTAATGCAAACATCCCAAGGACTCAATGCACCTTCTAGGAGTCACAATTAATTCAGGAATCACATGGCAGAACCACATGTCCTATATAGCAAGATCGGCGTCCGCTAAGTTGAGCTACTTATGTAGAGCAAAGAGTTACTTTAGCCCCAAGCAACTTCTCTTTCTCTACAAAGCACAGGTTAGACCTGGCTCGGAATATTGTTCCCATATATGGAGATCGGCCCCAAACCATTCACCTACTTGACAGCAGAGACGAGCAGTTCGACTTATTGGAGACACTACACTCGCATCTTGAGTTCCGAGAAACTCAAGACATTCACCCTTATTCCCGTTGGCGTTTGTCATATACGACTCTTTTGTCGTGACGTTATAAAAACGATATTCAGATTTTTTTTCAAACTTTTGTTAACGATTTTGCTTCTTTTTCTATGTGTTCACTGTATTTTCAAATTGCTTGTCTCAAAAAAGTTACAAACACTGACTTAAAACCGAAATGAAATATTAGGCGTTTACGACAAACGCCAACGGGAATAGGGGTGATTATCCCTCGAAATGCAACTTTTGGGCGCAAGACAGGCAGCTAATGCACATGACCATACAGTACACTTGCCAACCGCCAGGACATCAACTTTCCAAAAGCGACCGAAGCGGTGGGTTAGAGTCCAAGCACAACACATCTAGCACACCCTCTTTTGATGATAAATTGATGATCCATCTTCTATGGAGAGACCATTTTGGAAGTATTTGCACCGGTTAGCAATGATGCCAAGAGAAAAAGGAACATTAAAGCTAATTATTCTTCCGCACCGCAGCAAAAGTGACCTCACAGCAACACTACGAACCGGACTGCTAGAAGTAGTGGATGGTCAAGTTACCTCCCGTATGACGACGACCCGGAACCAGCCACGATGTTTGAGAAGCGCTATCCAAGAAGCTGAAAGGAAGAAAAACTACATCGTGCTAGGGTGCCATACCCAAGGCCATACCAATGTGCATCACGAACTGTGTGGAAGTTTCGACAACAACCAAGCTGGTGAGTGCATTCAATTAGATTATTAATGCTAACCCTGTAATTTGTAATTAAGGAAGTCTTCTTACTTTTATTATTAAAGCCCGGCGGGATGTGATAGATATCACCTTCGTTTCCCAACCACTAGAGTCTGCGATTTCTGGGATATGTCTACGCGCTTCGCAGTCCGCAGTCGGTATTCCGCAACTGTCATAAATAAACAAAACACCATTCTAAATATGGGTCATGGGCTGAATCCGAAAAGAATCCCTCAATCTACTAATGAACATTCACTTCCCTGGAGGCATCCCTATTTCTGACCGAAACAGCGATCACTGTAGCCGACCTCATCAGTGATGAGAAACTAAAGTGAGCAGTTGACAGTTTCGAACAGTTTAAAAAATCCCGAGGATTTTTGGATTTTCCTGCCCTTACAGTAAATATCATGCAAATCTGGGCTGCATTCCAGGTTTGACTATTTTAACTACAGCGTTGACAAGCTGTGACAGTTCGAAGGAGGGGAAGTTAACTAAATTAACCAGAGGCAAAAGTGTGGTTCATTTCGTTCATACTACATGTCATTAGTAACAATAGCTGTCCCAGATTCCAAAAAGTAACTAAATAAACAATCGTTGTTAATTTAGTTAAAATAGTCGAATCTGGAATGCAGCCCTGCTGATTTTTCTCCATTAAAGCTTAAAAACCTACACCTATGTATGCAACATATGGGATGAGTAGAATAAGTCTCCCTAAAATCCGAGGTGTTTCGTTGATGAGTATGAAATGACTTTGCTGTGGATGAGTTGCGACGACGCCGGATTGCAGTTACTGACAGTTCAATTATAAAAACAAATCGGTTTGATTGAGGATACGAAAAAAAAAATCCTCTTCACTTTTATTGTACATCTCAGTAAACACTTATCACACAAAAAACAGTTATAAATGTGCGTAAACAAAGTTCAGTATAGTTTAGGTATATTGTGCGGAATTCCAATGGCCGCATATAGGCAATCATTTAAAAACGAGCTTTAAACGGACCTTGGTACTGCCCAAATCTTGGCCTTAAAGCGACATTGCTTTTGCCATATTCCTTTCCTGATTGTCCCAAAATAATGCCCGGCTTACCACCCTTTCCCTCGATTACGGCATCCTTGCCCGAAACATTAACTTCTGTGACATCAATGATCCTGGGATTCTTACGGTATTTGTACCACCAGTATTCGAATACCAAAGTTATGCACGCCATTCCAATACCCACAAAGATAACAATAAACACACCGCCAATGTTCTGAATCGAAATACCGTCAGATTGATCTTCAGGTTTGTCACATTTCGCCTGAACTTCTTCATTCTTCCACCATTTCTCTTTGAGTTTTTCCAATTGCCGCTTATTCAACAGCGTGAGGATTCTGTAGGGAGTAAAAATAAAATTTTGCATAGACTTCGCAATTTGCACAGGTCTCTTTAAACTTACGCATTATTGAATTGATCCTTTAAATGGGAACCCTGTTGTACAGCAATCGCATACGGTTTGCGTGAGAACTCTTCTCCCACGACTTGAAGATCACAATTGGTCATCACCAGATAACGAATGTCGGTGGCGTCGCCCAGAAATGCAAATCCAGTTGCAGTAGTCGAATTGCGTACTCTAGCAACGGCCTCTTCGAGAGTTGCCGGTAGTACGGCTTCCTGCATGGCTTGCCACATTTTTGTATATTTGTCACTTACCGGGTAGTCCCATACTGCCAATTTCGATCGTTCCAGAGCAGTTAAGGAATCGTTGAGCGACATGTCCTTCCAAATTTCGTAGAACATCTGTTCGATATCGGCCATTCGTTGGAAATATGTCATTGCCGATGTGCCATTCAAGGGAGCGTACAAGATCTTATACTGCTTGGCTAGGTCGTCCAATGATTCAACAGGAGTGTCCAAACGAGATACGGTCAAGAAGGCAGCCAAGTTGGCTGTGTACGATGCAATTATAATGAATCTAAATGCAAGGAATTATTAAAACCGTTTGTATGCAATATATAGACAAAATGTTACCCAAATAACCACCAAGTAGCGGCTACTAAGCGTCCCGACAAGTTCTTCGGTGCCTCACCACCACCTTGCGGCGTCAGCGAAGTCATACAAAACCACAGGCATTCCTTCAAATTGAATTCACGTTTCTCATCATCATCCTTGTACTTCTCTCGATTGTTCTGATAGCTATAAGGGCTCCACCGATCGAAGATCCACATCAGGAAGCTGGTAAAGAAGTATGCGGCTAAAATGCAAAGCCAAACATTGGTCTCTAGCACCGTTAAAAATTTGAATAGCGAACTGGGTGTGCTGGGCCGTTGCATCATAATAGTTATTCCCACAAGATCATAGTAGGGGACGGTAAAATCGATAACAAGCTCTCGTTCGGCCATTACCGACATTGAGCCAAGACCAATGTCGGCTTTTTTTTCAATCAATTTCTTGACAATGCCGTTCCAATCGCCTTTTTCGTCCATGTTGCCAAATTTTTTATCTTCAACCTCCTCAATTGTGTAGTCGAATTTTACGATATCAGCGATTTCATTGATCAGATCGATACAATAGCCCTTGTAGCCTTTCGGAGCGGTAGGATCTTTCATTACGAAGGGGGCTTGCTGTAGGGGAGTCCATATGTTAATACAAATAATCGAAATTGTTCATTATATAAGGAGTCCGACTGTATTTATAAACCACGGACATACTAAAAGGCGTCACAAAAGGGTAAATGTGAATATTATTTTCAAATTGCGTAGCTACTCTCACATACTCGTAATAACGAATAGAAACTTTTTAGTTAAATTTAGTCAAGCTGGCATTTTGTGCCCAAGAAATTTCGTTAAGATATAGCCATTGCCAGCATTCGACCTCTAGGCCTAGATAACCAGCAATATGTCTAATCATTCACCCCTATATTCCTGTTAGCGATTATCGTAAACGCCTAATATTTCATTTCGGTTTTAAATCAGGGTTTGTAACTTTTTTGAGACAAACAATTTGAAATTACAGTGAACACATAAAAAAAGAAGCAAAGTCGTAACAAAAGTTGGAACAAAATCTGAATAACGTTTTTACAACGACACGACACATGGAGTCGTAAACGACAAACGCCAACGGGAATAAGGGTGATTGTAAAACTGACATCTACCAAGCTCTAAACATTTGCGCTTGATGTTAATTTATCTATATGGAATTTGGCGCGTGTTTGACGTTCCGCTATTAAGTTGTCTAAGGGTCAATGGGTATCAAATACAAAAAAATGTTGTTTGGAAATGTCTATGTTTTGGTTATTCAATGGTTTTGGTCTGATTCCCTACTTCTTGGTACATACAAATCGGGTAAATGTCACATTTCTCTCAGTAGGTACGAGATCTTTCACCTCGATACAAAATAACACAAAATTATGGAAATACCTTGAAACACAAACTTGCAAAACGCGAATTTTTATTGGACGGACAAATCCAGTACTAACAGAACAAGTAGGTTAGGTTTGACGCGATCCCTTGGGGGACCATTATTTAATAGATAGAAAAACCTACAAATTTATATATCTTCGCGACGTAGGATGTGCGCAATGTCTTCCTCAAAACCTATGTCATATAACGCAATTATGGACGCAAGCAATTGAACAACACTGCGAATCCAGAGCCGTAGCCTTGGACATATCAAAGGCATTTGACCGAGTCTGGCATAGAACCCTTTTAGGCAAGTTAGCGTCTTATGGATTATCACAACAACTCTACGGATGGATGCCAAATTTTCTTCTGGGGAGATCGATCCAAGTTGTGGTAGATGGTGTATCATCTAATTCGTTTGCTATAAATGCAGGAGTGCCCCAAGGATCTATTCTTTCTCCAACTCTATTTCTTTTCCGCATCAACGATTTTCTTGGATCGACAAATAACAATATCTGCAGCTTTGCTGATGACAGCATTCTTATATCCTACATCTCGAACAGTGGGCATGTGAATGAGTCTACATCACACAGTCAGAGATGTGAACAAATTAGTTTTCTAAATTATGATCTGGACAAAATCTTGGGTAAAAGACAACTTGATTGTATTTAACAAAAACAAGAACCCGCTCATAACATTTTTTAAGAAAAGTGTATCAACAGTTCCTCAGAAAGACTATCCAAACCATCCCTAGGACTCAATGCACCTTATAGGAGTCACAGGTCAGTTCAAGAATCACATGGCATCGGCGTCCGCTAAATTGAGCTACCTATTAAGAGCAAAGAGGTATTTAGCCCCAAGCAACTTCTCCTTTTATACAAAGCACAGGTTAGACCAGGCCTGGAATATTGTTCCCATATATGGAGCTAGGTCCCAAAACATTCACCTACTTGACAGCAGAGACGAGCAGTTCGACTAATTGGAGACACTACACTCGCATCTTGAGTTCCGAGAAACTCAAAACATTATCCCTCGAAATGCAACTTTTGGGCGCACCACAAAACAGGCAGCTAAAGCTCATGATCATGACCATTCAGTACACTGACTTGAGAACCGCGAGGACATTAATTTTCCAAAACTTCTTCTGTTACAGGACAAGCAAACTTTGGAACTCGCTACCTGGGGATATATTTCCAGAAGACTACAATTTGCAGTAATTTCAGTGCAGAACTAACATACATCTGCAAGAATATCGGGGCGCTGACGCTGATGAAGCGTTATAGGTTCGTCTTTCCCGGGAGAATTATTAAAAAAAAAAAAAAGAATTCGCTTCCTTCTATGTAGTGCACAAATTCTATATCTTGTAATTTTGTGGAGGTATATCGTGTCGAAGTCCAATGAAGGGCTGACTTCATAGAAAAATTCTCCCATGATTGAACAATGTCGCATATTGCTTTTGTAAAGAAGCCTGAGTCTGTGAGCTTAAGCAGACTATTATCAGCTGTGAGCTTTACTATACATTAAACGGCAGTTAATTGAGAAAGATGTCCATATCCGCCGTGGGTGTTGATCGAAGTACACGGCGATTTCGGCTGTTGAGCTGCTGGGGGAAAGTACGATAACTTAGGCGCCAAAAATTGATAACGGTTTTTTGCAGAGGGGTTAAATGCAAGCATTTTTTTTACTATGGGAGGCGGGTCTATCTCGTTCGTTTAGGCGGGTGTGGGAACTATAAAAAAATAATACTTTACACGAAAAAAAATATATATATTAAAAAAACAACAACTTACAATAAAGGACTATAGCATTTTAAAAACCAGGCATCTGTTATTCATATTAATTTTAGTTTAAATAAGTTCGAAAAATATACGTATTTATACTCACAATAACCGTAACAACCCTATAAACCGTATCGGCTGTTAAGTCCTTCATAATCTTCTCATCCTTCACATTTAAAGATGAATTTAGTCCAGCGACCCAGCTCCCAATCGATCTTGTATTGACCGAATTACCACCACGAATCGACAGTACACTTATGTCCATTTCAAATTGCATGTAACTAAAACCGTTGAAGGGTAAATTAGGTTGCGTGACTAGGACAAATGTTCCATAGGACGTTGGCTCTGATGCCTAAACAGCGCGACGAAGTAATAATTCAACAAATTATGACAAGATAATTGGTCGGAAAAACCAACAAAAATACCTGAAGGAAATATTGTCTCAAGTCGATTAGGCGTTCGGGGGTATTCCCGCCTTGGAAATCATCACAGGTAAGGTATTCCATGTCCTTTGGCCATGCACCTGATTGCAACATTTCTCTGGAAAGAAAGGTTATTACTCTCGAAATTAGGCTTTCATTAAAATTTTACTGTAATACTTGACAGCCAAAAAGGTTCTCATGGCCAAATCAAAGTAGAACGCCGAAGCTATTTGTGGTTCTTCGTTCAAGTTGAAGGTGGTCCTCAGCAACCCCAAACGATCTCGATTCTTTTGGTATGCCACTGGTTTTAGAAACATAATTGTTGCGTTATCCCTTTGGCTGCGGACCTCACCCTCGCTTTGAGTAATGGCGTGCCAGGCGAAATTTCTCTCAAAGTATTCCGGTTTTACAGATTCTATACATTGGATAATGATAGTCGAACAAAAAGGTTTGTATGAACCACACCATAACTTACCCAGAACCAATTTAATCGACTGCAAGTTTCCGAGTATGAAAAAGTTATTAATGTCCAGATTTCGAAGTTTTTCAATTTGTTGCTCTCTCTCGCCGTCCTTGGCTATCGACGTGATAACATGGCGAGCTTGAATGTTTTGCAACAGCGATTTGTACTTGTGATCCATGACAAATGTATCATCGTAGAGAATTGCCGCATTGGTGATATTCATGTATTTTACAATACTACGGATAACCTCTGGAATAATGTCGGCCGGTGGCATAACCTATAAAAACGGAGCCCAATTACATATTCATTTGTGGTCGCATTTCAAACCTGCAAGAGATATTTCGCTTTCATTTCATCTATGTCCCTCCACTGTCGCAGATCACCCTCCTGGCCGTAGGATGCTGTGACAGTCGGAAGGCCAAGTGCTTGACTGAATGACTTGACAGTCTCCGAGGCTACTCCGCTCTTTGTGGTGTCGAATATGACATGTGGTGATTGTTTCTTTTCGATGCTTTCTGCATATTTTGCACAAACTGAAAAAAGGGAATGAAGGTGTATATAGAAAGCATATGTGCGATGGTGAAATGGGCTTACTAGATTCAAGAAGTATTTTAGCATCAGTTCGGTTAGCCTCTATTTGCTCGATTTGCACAGAGAGCCCATAGTTGGGATTCTTCTTTAGAAATGTTATGGCAACTTCAACAGCTTTTGCCGCAGGTTCATTGTCTACTTCGTTGATGAATACTGAAAATAAAGAATGGATACATACACATTGCAAGACAATCATATCATATATTTATCGTTGTTTTCAAACGTTTCGTTTATCCATTACATACAATGGCCCCGGTTACAGGATACTCAAGCGAACCTTATACGGGGTTTTCAATAAAAGCGCTACAAAAGTTTTTTTAAATAAAACAAAAACTTTTTTGGATATCAATGAAATTCTTTATTCCTGTGAAAGTACGTTCGATGCCATTATGTGTGGAACTCGATTTCTTTTGCATGGCCACCACGGGCACGCTTGCAGAAGTCCAGACGCTGAACCCAATTTTCGACGGTTTTCAAGCATAAATCGGCCGATACTGCTGCAATTTCACGTTCGATATTCGTACGAAGTTCATCAATCGTCGCTGGCTTGTTGGCATAGACCATAGACTTGACGTAGCCCCACAGGAAATAGTCTAACGGCGTCAAATCGCACGACCGAGGCGGCCAAGCGACTGGACCATTTCGTGAGATAACACGTTCTCCAAACTTGGTTTCCAATAAATTGATTGAGACATTCTCTGTGTGGCTTGTGGCGCCGTCCTGTTGGAACCACACGTCCTCCAAGTCCATATCATCCAATTGGGGCCAAAAATATTCGGTTATCATTGAACGGTAGCGATTCCCATTCACAGTAACGTGCCGGTCTTGATCATCACGGAAGAAGTACGGCCCAATGACGCCGCCGGCCCATAAACCACACCAAACCGTAATTTTTTCGGAATGCAATGATGACTCATGGAGTACGTGTGGATTGCTGTCTGACCAATACCGCATATTTTGTTTATTGACGAAGCCATTCAGCCAGAAATGAGCCTCATCGCTGAAGATGATTTTTCGATGAAAATCCGAATCATTTTCAAGTTGTTGCTCAGCCCAATTCACGAACATACGACACTTCTGGTGGTCAAGCGGCTTTAGTTCTTGCGTTAAGACGTCACAGAGATGCCCAACGCTTGAGAACGACGTGTGAGAGACACATTTGGGCTTTCTTTAACTGAAGCCTCAGCGGCAGCAATATTCTTGACACTACGGGAACATTTTGTACTGTGCCTGTGGATTCAAACTTTTCCACTATGAGCGTATAGTGATCTGCTAGGACGATTATGACGATCATAAATTGGACGTAGCGCTCTTAACACTGACTCCAAATTTAGGTAGTATATTTTAATAATTTCGACTGGTTGTTGGCTCGTATATCTTTCCATCATGAAATAAATGGCAAACCTTACTGAAGAGAAATGTCAAAAGAGCGGCAAGAAATTCGGCGTCGTTTGCTGTCCCTGTCGCTCTACTTTTGTAGCGTCCCTGTTGAAAAACCGTTATAAAGCTCGATCTTCCGCACCGAATCAGTTATAATATGTGAGATGTCGGACTTGATCCAACCGTAGCTCATCCTGGGCCAACCTAGAGAATTCCTGCCTGACGAATTTCATAACACGTTTCGTACCTTACTCAAGTTGCGCTTAACGTGACCGAACCACTGAACCATGGACCGCCCTTCTTTGACATCAATGTGACTATACTGACTCCACTAATATGGGGAGTGCATTCAACAGGCGTTCTGGAGACTGCCATCAGTTCAGATTTTATTTACGTTTACGTTTACCTTTATCCTAACTTTAACACAGACTGCTACAAACCTATCGATTGTGAGCCGAAGTTCGCCCTGGGAAAACCCAATTATGACGATATAATGAGACCTTTAACTCGCAGTTCCCTTGCAGCTGGTCCCCTAAATTTTTCGCAGAACCCTAGAAAATTCGACAGTTATCTGTCAGTTATAGGTTACAAACTATACCTAGTCCAAAGAAATATTTTGAATTCACATTTTTAGTTATTTTGATAAGGAAGGACAGAAATGTTTATCTCTGTTTAAATTTTTCGTTATGGTAACGAAGTTTTACTAAAATGTACAAATGCTGAATCCTAAGGGAGTAGACCTGCATTCAATGTGAGGAAAACGCTAGTCTCTTTAAATTTTCTGATTTGGAATTATTCTGACTGAAATTAGAATACCCTGTGATCAATCGAGAAATCAGTTGCAAGTTTATTATGGAAGTCATTATTCCTTATGTATTATCTTTAAGTGGTTTTCGTTATTATCGGATCAGAATTGTTTCAAAATGGTATAACTATTGCGAATATACACGTATTATATTTGGATCAATAAGCTAGAGCTATCGCTGTATAATCAATACGGGAAATTACAGTTTAAAACACTAGATAGAGTAGTCATTGATTCCCATGTGATCCGATGATGTTTTTATTGCAGAAAAACATTTTAGTAAAACTTGCCGGCAACATTTTGTAATACTGAGCAATTTAATGCAATAGTCGTTCATTTGAATAATAATACGGTACACCATACAATTCCGTTTCCAATAGAAATATACCACCCTCAGACTTAGATGGCCTCCGTGCGTTCTAGAATTACGTCGATATGTTATTTACCATTAAATTGCTTTCCGTATTGATACCTCAAAGTCAATACAATTTTACAATTAACATTGTAAATGTATAGCAACTCAATTGGTTTGCCTTAATTAAATTGGAAATACAATGTTATGTTACCTACAATTTTATGCCGAGAAATCAGCATGAAAGGCCATCGAAAAGCATCGAATAGCCAACACCAAAATCAGCTATTTAGCCACCCACCAAACCATTAAACAAATCAGTCACCAATACTGTCCAAGGATGAGGTCAACATCTTCAAGGACAACGAGAGATTAGAGTTGGTGTAGACCTCTCAGCACTTGTTCAACTTATGGATACTTTACAACCATTCGGACGTCGATGGATATCGGCCAATATATTTGCTGTTTTGTGGAAGAAAAATACCCTAGAGTCACTCATACGAAGAACGATAAACCAACAATGTACGGATAATCCAGACAATTCAGTTTGTATTTAGGCCCAAGCATCCCACACCCACTCTTGAAGCTACAAAATAACAAAATTTGGTACTGCTCTTTAACGTAGGAATCACAAACCAGTAAGAATAGACCGTCGACTCCTCCCACATAACTGACTTTGCCTACAAGCTGCCGGCGGGCCCAGGATTTTTCATGTATTGGTGATGTACAAAATCAAAGGAACGCCATTAACGCACGCATACTTGAAAAATCCTAGGCCCATGGTACATGGTATAGTATGGAAAATCATTGCCGCCATTAATTTTGACATTTACACGTATTCACAGACAGGGTAATTTTTTTCCGGGGAGAATCGGGTAGGTGCACGGGAAGTCGGCGGTCTAGTTCTAATTGTTTTGTGGTGGCAAGTGAAGATTACTAGGCAAGACAGAACTTATCTGCTTTCGGACAACCCGTCCTTTCTGTGCTTTCACCAGTCATAGCAGCAACATCAAGTTTATGCTTTCGTACAATACCGAGGTTTTGACAAAAAAAAAACACCAAGTATCTAGGCATCAACTTCACCGGGCGATTCAAGGGATTTAAGCACAAGCCACAATGCTTATGTTACCATTTAAGGCCAATTCACAACGGCGCTTACCCATTAAGTGGGCCGCGGGTGAAGGTTGCTCAAGTGGACCATCCATAGCTCTCGATTCTCCGCCATCGACTCTAAATTATCAAGGGCAATCCCCATCCGCGTAGAGAAGAGATTATAAAATTGATCTAACCATCTCATCCTGTGTCTCAGAGGACGCCTGCCTGATAGTACGGATTCCATATCGCTCCATCCGGAGAAGTAGCTGCTCGACATTGAGTTCCTCACGTATTCGGATGTTTCTAATGCGATCTCTGCGGGTCGCATCAGCAATACAACGGAGGAATCTTATTTCGGCAGGTTGTTATCCGCGATCTACTCGTCCATCTACTCGCCTACGCCGACGACATTGACATAATCGGGAGAACGCAGCGTGATGTCACTGGCGCTTTTGTGGGCATTGAGACGGAGGCGGCGAAGATGGGTTTGGCGGTCAATGAGGGCAAGACAAAGTATATGCTGTCATCAAGAAAAGACACCCAACACCGACGTCTTGGACAGAATGTCACTATAGATAGATATAACTTTGAGGTGGTAAAGGACTTTGTCTACCTAGGCTCCGCTATGAACTCAGACAATGACACCAGCGCTGAGATTAAACGAAGAATAACTCTTGCCAATCGCTGTTTCTTTGGGTTAAGAAAGCAATTGAGTAGCAAAGCCCTCTCTCGAACAAGTAAAGTGACCCTTTATAAGACCTTAATCATCCCAGTCCTACTTTATGGTGCAGAGGCATGGACTCTATCAAAAGCGGATGAGCTTACTCTTGGTTACTTCGAGAGGAAAATTCTTCGAATAATTTTCGGTCCCGTCTGCATAGACGGTGAATGGAGGAGGAGATACAACGACGAACTGTACGGGCTGTACAGCGACATTGACTTAGCCAGAAGAGTGAAGGTCCAACGGCTGCGGTGGCTGGGTCATGTAGAGCGAATGGACGTGAATGCTCCGGCCCGGAAGATCTTCGAATCCACACCGGAGGGACGGCGCAGTAGAGGAAGACCGCGACTCAGGTGGCGCACGCAAGTGGAAAGGGACCTTAACCAACTTAGCGTGCAAAACTGGAGACAGCTGGCCAAAGATCGTGCTGGCTGGAGACGCTTGTTGGTTGAGGCCCAGGTCCACCCCGGACTGTAGCGCCACTTTAAGTAAGTAAGTGTTATCCGCGATCTTATTCTTTCGGTCAGTACCCAAACCGCATGACCATAGGTAAGATTTGGAACAAACACCGAATTAGAGAATAACAACTTAGCTTTGCACAAAGTTCAGTCCTAATAACAGAATGACTAAGCTGTCTCAAAATTGACCCGGTCGTATGCGTTCTCCAAATCTACGAAGCATGAGTAAGCAGGTGTAGCGAACTCCCAAGCCTTCTGAGAGTGAATAGCTGGTCGATTGTGCTTTTGCCCGGACGAAAACCGCACTGTTCATCTCCTAATCGCGACTCGACCACAGCTCTGCAGCGCGTTTGCAGCTCCTTGGTGAAGACTTTTCCGGGGAGACAATCGTCGCTTGTCGAGCTTGTCACGAACAAATAAGCTACACAATTAGTGCAATTTATTGGCCAATCAAATAGTGTAGGTAAATTAAAAACAAAACCTACGTTTTGCAACTGCAGTTAAGCGAACCGCATTTGGCTTCATTAAATGCACTATAAATTTATTTTTAAATATGTAATAATTTAAAATCTGCGGATTCAACAAAGTAATTAAGAAAACAACTAAAATGCAAAGATACCTATTTTCTGAAACATAAATTATATGATTTGAAGTTTAATAATAGAAAAAACAAAAATGTTATAATGCCCTAATTAAAAGAACAACAAATCACGACAGGACACATTAGAAGTGACAACTATCTTTTAGTTGAAATTATAATGTACAATGTTGTTACCTATATCGATCATACCGAAAAATTGTTACGTGTCCACATTTTACTGGACAATCATCCATTGCCCCCATACCCATGGGGCCAAATTACCATCCTTTTTGTAAGTTTAGTTTAATAACAACCTTATGGTCGCCTAGATTAGATTCTAAAATATTTGTTGCCAATGAATGACATACCGTACTGTTTTATTTGTGAAATTTATAATATTAAAAATCAAATTCAGATTTCAAATTTACGTAAATGTGGTTAAATTGGAGGACAAGTTTTAATTGTTAAAATTAAGTTGAAACTTACAGACGTTGATGTTTTGCGTTGTTTGTCCATAGGTCAGTGCTATTATCCAATATACTGCCAATGAAACTAAAAAATACCGACCACTGTACATTTCGTCATTTATTTCTTTAAAAAAAGGCGAAAACCAATAATATATTAATTGATGGTACGGGTAGCTATCAAGTAGTATATTTTTTTTTTCTGTAAACTAGTAATGCAGAATGACCGTTAACTGAACACGACAAGAGCCAAAAACGAACTGAAGTAGAAAAAGCTCAATCTCCGAGTAATGTAAGTACTCGACTTTAGGTTTTTTTGGAATGCATTTTGTGATGTATATGTCAGACAGGACGGTATCCTTGGTGATGGATAAATTTTGAGCGCTGATTGGACACCGGGCTAGGACTAGACGAACTTGTGCATTCACGCTAATCACTTTTGTGTCAACAATGAATATGTAAGGAGTTGTTGTTTTATTTGACGCCCTTTAAGGTTTATGTAGCTTAATCAGTCCGGTAGCCACTGGGTCGCGACCGCAAGGGCCGGGGTGTATACCACCAAGTTGGGGTACAGGGTGAAATATTGATTCTAAAAAAACCTATAACAATGTCAGTTGTTTACAATTTTGGTTTCGAACTTGCTTGTGAGCAATAATTGGTGTGACTCCGTTCGAACTCCATTGCTATTTATAAGCATGTAAATATTAGGACGCTGTTGACAAGGTCGTATATAAATTGTTATTTTAATTGAAACGGAGGGGTTTGTTTACGGCTTCTAATCTGTTGCTTTCTTTGGTTGTTGATAATTTTAAGCGAAATCAGTTTAGATTGAAATACACAATTACAGCGACTTAATGAAACTTTGTAATCAAATAATGCCATCATGAGTTCATTTAGATTTTTCTTTTTAAAGTAAGTAGGTGTAGGCCAAAGATATTCTCTACCGCCAAAAATGAGGACTAACAAACTAAAAAAAGGAGTAAGGACATTTAAAAAAAAAATTGTATGGCAAGTGCTTAAAATATAAATAAAGGGTGTTTTTTTAGAGGTATAGAACTTTAAGTTGGCAACACTATTTTAACTGCCTGTCATTTTGTCAGCTGTTATTTATTTATTTTTAGTTTGGTTTGGCATTTTAACATAAATAGACTGACGCAGTGTTGTCAGATTTTTTCAGTGGAAATTCCCCATTTTGGAGGCAAAAATAAGAGTTTTTCCCCATTTTGCTTTTCGATTTTCCCCACTTTTCCCTCCATTTCAGATTATGTAAAAAACTATGTAATTTAATCCACTAATAATTTTAAATTTAAGACATTTTGATCTTTATTCAAGTACCTACATATTTGGAAGTATTCCAAAGAGTAAAATCTACAGTTATTTCTGTAAAAAATATGCATTTTAAAGACCACTGACTAAATACGGGTTGCCAAATAAACTTGGTATTAAAATCTTTAAATACTTGTAAATTTCATTCCAAGCGGATTGGATTTCATCATTTTTAAATTTTGATCTGAAATATCCTGCCATCTTTCGTGTCAACCAACCCGTAAAAAAATGTAATGACATTTAGGTAGAGCGAGTACTCATGAAACTAATAATCTAATTTGAAAACTAATTATTTTAAAGACCGCGGCCATTGAAGACAGCATCGTAGGTACTAACTAATGTTGAATTCGATTGGCAATCTGAGATTTTTTAAGATTTCTGTAGATTTCGTCTGGCCAATCGAACAAAAAGAAGTATACTGCTTTGTTGGTGTTGGTGGTGTGGCTGCCAAAAGTTGTTTACCTTTTTTGTTGTGAAGATTTTTTTTTCATCATAATGTAATGTCGATTTCCATTGGGGAAAAAAAAGCACTTTTTTTAAGATTCAGAGCAGTTTTTCTTCTCTAGAAATCAGCTGCCTGTCAAAATCAATTTCCATTGGGCAAAAAAAAGCGCTTTTTTAAAGATTCAGATCACTTTTGCGAATCTCGATTCGAGAGAGAGATTCGCACATACTTTCACCAATACCAAAACAAGTGACTCTTGTCAAACTTTGAGGTTAGTTGTTGTTAGGGGAGACTGGGGCACATTTTAACGTGAGACACATTTGCACATTGCTAATAAAACAACATTTTAAAAATATTTCAAAGTACATATAAACCAAAATTTAAACTCGGTAATACCGTGTTCTTTAGTTGTCAATGACTTTCGGATGTCTTTGCAGTCGTGTCGCCTGGAAGTAGCCGCATGAGGAGGTTTTATGCTTAAATTGCATATTTTAATTGTTCTATTTGTAAGAGTGTACACATTTTATAGTGAGCTTTTCTTTTTGTGTAAAATATATTTTTAAAGCACAACTTCATTTGAAAAAGTATAAAGGTACGTTTTTTGACATATATGAAAAATATAAATATTTGAGCGCATTTTTCTGTTGCTTGACTTATTGGGGCAGAGGTTTAAACAGTCGGGCCACATTTGAATAAGCGTTCTGTAAGTGACATTGAACTAAAGGCTAAGCTACTACCACCAATAAACGCTCCGGGAACATCGAGGACAGCTGCGGTGATAATTTTTGTCTTAATTTTTTCAAAATTTCTGTTGGGTTAATAAAATAACTCTCTTTTGTTCTTATAAAGTTTCTTCAGTTAAGTATTTATAAAATAGTTCGGTAATTTCAAAATTTCAGTTTGCTTTTGCTACGTTTTTGCTTTCTTTATTAAAATAATAAAGTTAATTTATTTTATTAAAAAAAATACAAACCTTGTAGTAACTTATTAGCTGCTGAAAACAATTACAAATACTGCTGTTCAAAAGTGCCCCACATGGGGGGTACCTTTGAACATAAGGACCTACTTCGTTTTTAAATAAAAATAAATTATAAAATTATATGCCCCTACTAAATTTATGTAGTTATTTGTCCAAATCAAGGTTTATTTGCATTTCTTAAAGTGAGAATACTTTACAGTCTAATAATTTAAGCAAATGTTATTTTATGAGACCTTAAAACAAACAGTGTTCAGATGTGCCCCAGTCTCCCCTACCTATTGTGGAATAAATTTAAAAATTTAAAATGGATATTAATGTAGACGAATGGATCGTCGTATGGGGTTGTTTTTATGGGGAAGGACGAAGTTCTAATTCAAAACAAAACAAGTAAGTAGTTATTGTACAAGTACAAGTAAAAAACTAGCAATTAGCAATTCAATTTTATAAACACAAATTGGAATGTAAAAACAGCTGACTGTCAAATCACACACCAACACAAATGCAAAAAAAATTGATCTCATTTCATGTTCCATTGGGCAGGAAAAATCTGAGATCTGAGAGCAAAACGGTAAAAGACCAATGGAAATCGACATAAGTGTATTGGTAAATCTCGAGCGTCTCTGAGAAAAAATCTAGATTCGCAAAAGTGCTCTCGACTCTGAAAAAGATTGCTTTTTTTGGTACCAAACGAACGAAAAAAGTGATCTCGGGAAAGAATAAGTGCTTTTTTCTGGCGAATCGAAATTAACATAAATGAATTAAGGTTGCCACCAACCATATCACTGAATGGTATGTTCATTCAGACAACCCAAGTAGAAATTTGTGACTTTGATGCCCACTTATTTTAAATTATAGTCACCGTCTGGTATATTTGACTTTGTTTTGAGTAGATAAAGGCATTACTATGATTAGGGAAACAGTTGGACCTTTTTGTAACCAGTACGTGCCTTAAAGAGCCAAATGTCCTTTAACGTAACATTTCAGTAAATTTTGTGTCTATTAAACTACTGAATAGCGACAGAACTAAAGTCACAAAAACAGCAGAGTTGCTATTTAATGTTACCACTACACAACTACACGCATAGACTATGCACAGTCTGAATTGTGACCATGAAATGTCACCATAGAGTACATTAGTCTATTTTGGTTTTTATTTCCACACAATCTCCAAACATACTGTTTAAATAAATACTTAAAAATTTGACGCATTAGTTTCTACACATATTAGTTGAATGTTATTTCCACCATTACTATATTGTACCAGAGGTTTTGTATCAACACAAAGGAATAACTGAGAAGGATTTGTATGCACATATTATGCGACTACACACAAGTCGCACGTATATTTTTTCTTCACATGACGTAGAGTGTAAAGGGGGCACAGAATAAAAAAAGACGGTATGTCGTTTTAGGTATAGGTATGGAATTATCGTTTTCAATAAAATATCAATTAGATAGGTATTGTTTTAGCAATTTAATTGGCAAATTTTGCGAACATATTTTAAATGCATCTGCAGAATATATAGTAGTAGCATCATGCAGCGCTTTTAAAGTAAGTGGACAAAAATTATGTGTAAAAATATTGTGCACCTAAGTACGTATAAAAATCGCGTTGCACCATCGTAGGATATTCACGCCCCAATAGCGCAAAAAATCTACCGCCTGACACTTATTGTACTATTGCTATACATGGCTACAGTTATCTACAGTAGTCCGAAATTTAGGGAATTATTTTTATAATAGGCTTGTTTTATCGGCAATCTCTATCTATCTCAGCTAAAGTAGAATATTTAACACGCAATTACGACAACTACAGTATCAGTTTTGTTTTTATTTTTGATAATGTCAATAAAGTATTAATAAAGCCGCGCTTTTATAAGTAACCAAACATGTCAGTAAAATACATTTCAGAGGTATTATTATTTCAATGTATTTTTTTTTAAATATTTATCAATTTTCAATATTAATTAACTGTTTTAAGTAAATATTGACTAAGTGCAACTTAATAAAAGCAAAAAAATAACTTCATCAATATATTATTGGGGAACACATGCACCCATTGCCCCTACCAAATGAAACGCACATGCCCTAATATGCCATACTAAACGCCATTTTCGATCCTAAGAATTGGGCATCCATTTTTTAATAAAAAATTATTTCACAATTTAGATTCGCAAATTCTTTATTACTATGGGTGTATTTAACCCTGAAATAATCTCACAATTCGTTCAACTCATTTTAAAAGCTATTGAGATCATTTGCGATGTCAATGGAAAAAATATAATTATTTGGAAATAAAATTGAATATAAAAGTATTCCATATTTATTGAGCGCGTGAGTTTTTACCACTGCAACTTATTCATATTTATGGTAAAACTGTCTTCCGTTTTAATATTTGGGCTACGGA
Organism: Cheilosia soror; assembly: GCA_949372485.1. Lineage (NCBI taxonomy): Eukaryota > Metazoa > Arthropoda > Insecta > Diptera > Syrphidae > Cheilosia > Cheilosia soror. The sequence continues at coordinate 127,931,120 of OX443561.1, forward strand.
TACAAAGAAATTCAAGTTTTTATTTAATTACTATTACCATTTTCCATTATGTTCGTTTGGGTATGCCAATTCATTTCATGTGTATAGAATATAGATAGATACATTTTATTTGTATCTGTTTGTATTTGTGTACGGATTTTATTATATTCTATTTATGTGAATGAACTTACAAACACATAAAGACAGGATTGATAGCTCACTTTGTGTGTTACATGCAACACTTTGTGACCGTAATCTGTGGTTTCTGTACTGTAAATGTTTTCCAAGTTGTGACCGATTAAGCACTGCAAAAATCGGTTACAAATCATAGCCAATTATACTATAATGTGTATTTCACAGAATGGTCATATAAGTAAGTCAAACTAATTCCCCACTTGATCACGGTTCCCTCTTATATGAGACACGGTTTGCACCTTTGATAAATTAAACACACTTTGACCATAATGGGAAACTTACTGAATAGTGGTAACAGCGGTAGAACTTTAACCAACGATTTCTACTTGGGAAGTTAGTTAACATACCATATACGTAATGTATGTCTATCGTTACTCGTATTTGTAGGCCACCGATTTGTGATGTCGAGTTGCGTAGCCCGATTTATCTAGTCTTTCTGTTGTTTCTATTTCTACACCTTACTAAATATAATTTCCAACATAGCGATCTTATTGAACTCAAACAAAGCTGCCGAGAATATAACTCAGTTCTTAGGTATTAAACAAAATACACAACTTAATGAGCAACCGCTGAAGCTCTATCCACCTATTGAAATACATGTTTGTCCTCAGACAATTTTTTTTAAGTTCATAATAAGAGTCGTCGTTGAAATGCATATTTTTGTTTCTAAATGAGAAAGCATTTAATTTTAAAATTACAATAAATAATGGAAAAGTAGAATTTGGTTTTTCCACATTTCAAGTGTGTTTTTCCCCATTTCCCCATTTGATTGAAATATCCCCAAAATGGGGAAAAATCCCCACACCTGGCATCGGTGGACTGACGCCTGAACAACGCTCCCAAGTTGTGTAAATTTGTTTTGATTACCATGGTTCTGTTCGAAATACGTATCGAGCACTACATCCATTTTACGGTCAACATAATCGTCTCACTTTTGGTTGAATGGATACGTCAATAAACAAAACTGCCGTATTTGGAGTGATGATAATCCTCAAGTCTATGTTGAGACACCGTTAGATCCACAAAAACTGACACAATTGATTTATTGAAGGTGACGTGCGATTTAACGCCGCTTGACTATTTTCTGTGGGGATATGTGAAGTCGCTAGTCTGCGCCAATAAGCCCGAAACGATTGACCCATTGGAGTTGGAGGACAACATTCGCCGCGTTATTGCCGATATACGGCCATAAATGTTGGGAAAAGTCATAGAAAATTGGACCTCCAGATTAAAATACGTCCGAGCCAGCCGTGGCGTTGATATGCCAGAAATCATACTTAAATTATAATGCCAGAAGATTATATTTCGAATAAATTTCATGTCAATTTAAAAAAATCATCTTTGTTTTATTTCATCTGAAAGTTCTATACCTCTAAAAAAAACACCCTTTACATATACAGGGTGTCCCAGTTAAGTGGTATAATCCTTTAAGAGAAGATTCCTGAAGTTCCGCCTAAAAAAAAATTTAAGGGGGGGAGGGTCTATTTTCTCCATATTTCCCGTTATAGCCCTTCTAAACTATTATAGAAACAAAAATTGTTTTGTACATTTTAAAAAGACAATCTAGTAGCGCACTTAAGCACTTCGGTTACATCTGTGCAGATACAAAAACATTATGGCTTCTTAAACTCAAAATTATGACAATTTGTTGTTTAATTTTTTCCATAAAGCTCAGACACAGTTGATTAACAACTCAATCAATTCGTCCAATAATAACTAATGCAAGCCTGCGAAGGTGTCGCCAGGTTTGGGGAGCCTTTAAGTTAGTTTCGGTTTTATTAAACCCTCCACAGGAAGGTACATAATAATTCACTTTGTAATCACATTAGGTATACGTTATGCTGGATTTACTACCACGCCACGCAATTTTGCATGACTTCAGAGAGAGAGAGAGATCCGGAAATAAAGACAATTCAAGACTGAACTTGAAAACACTCAATGTATAAGTACGACAAAGCGTGTAAATCGTGTCTAAGCAAACTGCACTAGCTGTTAAACCCAAACGCACTTTTGATTAATCGATTTCAAAAAAGATTGCTTTTGTTTGTGCCACTCGAATAGAAAAATTGATCCAGGTCAAATAGAAAACGCCCATCTACAATAAACTTCATTTCCAACTACCCAATTCGAGTCTCACCTAACGAACAATCCCAATTGGAATTTCCAATCAGCTGATGTGGAATGTCAAATTTGACATTAGAATCTATTTAGTATTTTTTTTGTCTTGAAAATTTTAAGTAAAATTGTTCTGTATTTTTTATCGGAAATATTTGATTCATTTCCGATTTAATTGTGGTGAGCGAACGACTAGTTTTCGGTAGTGGTAACAGTGATAGTTTGCAATGAGCGATAGTTCCGATGAAGACCTTTCCCCAGATTGGATACCATACAGTCGGCGAAAAGAATGGGCCGACGTGACTCCACTTGCCCAAGATGACGGTGATTACCCCGTGGTTGCCATAGCCTACAGTCCAAAATGTAAAGTAAAACCATAAAGAGTTTATTTCTATATTTTTGAATACCTATTCTAATGCATCTTGTTTTGTAGTCCGAGAAGTTTACGACTACTTCCGTGCCATTCTCGCTAACAAAGAGAAATCGCTGCGAGCTCTGGAACTAACTAAAGATGCTCTCCGCTTGAATCCTGCTAATTACACTGTATGGCAATACAGGTAAGTACAATGCGAAAGGAATTTAGTTTTTTAATCATAATGGTAATGGCTAGCACTAGTGAGCTATACAGACGTGCGGTCAAATAGAAGTTGAACCGTTATCATTTGATTTCAGCAGTCGGTATTTGGTTCGTTGAGCGAAACATGTTTTCACCGAACTTAGGTGCCTAGTCCAATGTGATGAACTCACACCCTACTCAACAAAACTCAACCTAACCTAGGTTCATTTTAAATAATTCGAATGCTAGCAGATTGGTAAACCTTTTTCCCGATTTGTAATTTAATTATGTTCGCTTTAAAACGGATGCGTCATTCGCTGTGTGTTTTTATCTCGAACTCAAGACAAAACGTATGGTGAACGCTAAGATAAGCATTTCTGCTCTGTGCGGTTGTATATCGATCTACTAAATAGGCTGATCCTTTTCCAATTGAATTCGTATTCCTTCCATATTACACTACTTCATGTTGCCTTCAAGTTGTGCGCTTCCTAGAGAATAAATCAACTGAATTTATCTTCCGACAACTCATTGCTATACCAAAATAAGGAAAACCGCTTACGAGAGATCTAAAAATACGATATCATCTCGACCGTCCTGTCGAACGCGACGTTTGTGCAAAAGTTAATTCATATATTTGGTGGAATATGACGTTCTATTACCATCCCTTACTGAATTTGGACATTCGGGCCACTAAATGTTTGCTTACTGTTGACTTAATAAACTGGACTGGTTCCATGCTTTTGCTACTGATGAATTTGTTACCCTTTTTTATTGCAGGAGAGAAATTCTTAAAGAACTTAACTGCAACCTGTATGACGAACTGGATTACATTGAGGATGTGATTCGTGACAACCCGAAGAACTACCAGGTGTGGCATCATCGTCGTGTCATTGTGGAGGATCTCAAAGATCCCTCCAAGGAACTAGATCTCACCGAAAGTGTACTTAACATGGATGCCAAGAACTACCACGCTTGGCAGCATCGTCAGTGGGTCATTCGAACGTATGAGTAAGTTGACCACAGCAAAATTAGTCTAATTTTTCCACTTACCAACTTTAATAATCCCACAGTTTGTTTGACGATGAGCTCACCTATGTCGATCGTCTCATTGCCGAAGATATACGCAACAATTCCGCATGGAATCAGCGATTCTTCGTACTGCGCCACTTTGGCTTCGCTCCCGATGTCATTCAGCGTGAATTGCACTACACAATGAACCGCATCCGTGTGGTGAAGAATAACGAAAGCGCTTGGAATTTCCTTCGGGGTTTGCTTAAAAGAAGCGACGGTCCCCTTGATCAGCATCCGGAAGTAGTTGAATTCAGTGAGGAGATCTACGAAAACGGTTCACGGTCACCCTACCTGTTGGCATTCCTTATCGATTTGTACGAGGAAAAGTGTCTACAGCATGAAGATGACCCCGTCCAGAGGGAGACATTCGCCAAGAAAGTCTATACGCTATGCGATGATATGTCCAAGAAGCATGATATCATTCGTCGCAAATATTGGCAGTACATTGCTGAACGGTTACAAGCTAAATTAGACGGAGGGGCGTCTTAAAGCTGGAATTAAATTCCACAACTAACATGTCTCTTTAACATACTTTTCTTTTGTTAGCATTTAGGTATTTTATGTTGATACATTTTAAATACAGTTATTTCTACATATTTTGATTATTGCAACAATTCAGAGAAAAGTAAATATTGTTACTAAATATGTAAACAACGTGGTTATCTCTTTGGGTGGGTTTTTTGCGATTTGTTCAAGCTTATCTTGATGGAGATTATGGCTAAAGCTCTGCAGCTCCAAGCTGAAGCGAGCAACTGTAATGGATTTATGAGGAGAGATAATTAGTACGTGATGTGGGTGGCATACTTGCCTGATGGCTAACGTTTGCTATAGAAAAGTGTGTGGTAAGCCAACAAATTAAATTGATATGCAAGGGTACCTATGAACTATTTAAAATTACAGAAATGTTTGCTGTTTTAGGGCGAATATGATCGTAAAACTCCTACACATCTTACAAAGCTGTCCTTCGGATGCTTAATTTAATCCAATTAAAAAGAAGTTTGTAGACGAGTTGCGTAGGGAGGACTACAAAAAGTTTGTTCTCGTAAGGACATTCATGACCATGGAATGGAGCAGTTATTGCAAATGAAAAGAAATGGACTTCAATATTAAACATTATTACAGAACAGTGAAATCAAAATTGCAAATCGAGTGAATTCGTTTTCAGTGTTCTGCATTTCGAGCGATTCGGAAACTCCAAAGTTTTCTCGAAATCACAATTTCACTTTGTCTTAATTCCGAAAATTCATTTCGAGTGAAAGTGAAATGTGGAACCTAGCAGTTATTTCTAATTTCGGTCGAAATTACACACTGATACAGGTCTTTCGTAAGTTTGGCATGCTATAGTTGATATGAGTTATCCTCGTGTTCGATCTATTGCGTCAGCGTCAAAAGTGAGTGAGCTGAGCACCAATAATACTTTTGGCGTTTGGAATTTTTTTTTTTTTAAATAAATAGAGATACAATTCTTTATTAAATCCCATATAGAAAAAGAAAAAAGCGTTGGCTAAAAAGCCGTCTGTCATGAATTGACATTAGTCTGAAAATTTAGTTAAATAATAGTATGCAAATATTACTTCCTTGCTAGAGAGTTTTGACGTGCATTGACGACGATGACATACAGCTATGTCCCAGAAATCGAGTGAAATCGAAATTGCAAATCGAGTGAATTCGTTTTCAGTGTTCTGCATTTCGAGCGATTCGGAAACTCCGAAATCACAATTTTACTTTGTCTCAATTCCGAAAATTTTGAAATCGAAATCGAATACATTGAAATGTAGAGCACGAAAATTAATTTCCGATTTCATTTCGAGTGAAAGTAAAATCTGGAACCTAGCAGATAGTCTTACATCCGCCTAGAAGTCGTACCTTACACCAGAAGGATTTTGAATCGTTGCAACTTTCCAGGCTATCTGCAATACAACGAAAATCGTTCTGACGTTTAGCATTACACATGCGCTTGTAATCTTTATTAGCCGAAATATAAAGTGACCTAAACAATACCGAATTGGTTTTTCTAAAAAGTTTAAGAAATAGAAATGATTTTTTCCTTAGTTTCATACAGTCCTTATCAAACCAGCTAGCGAGACGATGTCCATAATTGTTAGGAATTGAGTTGCTTCGAACAGCAGACTGTTTAATGACTTGGAGATTAATTTCAGACATAGTATCGCAAGAGATATCAATACGCGGAGTCAAGATATTCACCCCTATCATGGAATCCGCCGGGGGGAATCATTCACGGAAAAGAATATTTTGGTATCGTCGCATCCGCAAAGTGAACAGTTCCCCGTTCGGGAAAAATTCGATTTGAACGTTTTTAACGATACAGTGAAACTTATTCACAGTACCCACTCGGGGAACTGTTCACAGATTGTTATTTTGTTATCAAACTTTTTATAAATTGCTGGTTTTTAAGACACTTTTCAAGACCCTCAAACAAATTTAAAAGAGCATTGGTGTTTATTTACTTTTGATGCTCACTACCTGTCAGCTTTAGGTGTGGCAGCATCATTGGCTTATTTTCATACGACGTTACTTTCACTAGCCTTCGGTCAACGAAGAGCGCTTTAGAGGCATGATAACCTATTTGTTTTTGGTCAGAAATTAAGGAATTTGATGAACTCCGGTTTTTGCAAAACATTTCACAGCCTTTCAGAAGCCGATATTTTATGCAAAAAATGCTGTTTGATGCCGTTGAACTTTTTTTTCCAGTAGAAGGGCCGACCGTGTGCAGTCCTAAGAAATTAAACAATAGCTTCTAGAGTTGTTAGACATTTTTGCGCGGGGGTGGAATAAAAGCGCTACTTCCGGTAACACATTTTTGCATGAATCAATAGAATATATTATACTAATTATACTAATTATTCAATAGAGGATCTTGAATACTACTCAAATGTATTGGGTTGGTATTGGTAGGCCGCAACCGATAACCAAGTCTTATTTTAAGAGATTTTTTTCTTTGGCAAGTGCTTGCCTACCCGTCTTATTCCGTTTTTGGAAAAAAAAATGATATACCTACTCTGACTCTCTTTATTTACCACGATATACATACTGCCAGGCAGTGTTGGGACTTGAGAGTAGGCAAAAGGGCGTATATTGGGAAACCAAAAAGTGGTAGAAAATGGTAGATTTTTAAAACATTCCATAAATGCTGAAAAAATTTAAATAACGCTCTTTTCTTCTGCTAACAGTGACATCCTCCCACGCTTTTCAAGAGTTGGCAAATCAAGGAAGCTACATTTATTAACTTGAGCAACTAAAAAAAAAAAATTGGCAAAAACGATAAATTTTTTAAAAATTAGCTCAAAACAAAATGTAAGAATTGAGTTTGGATTTTCATTAGGTATATGTTTTCAAAATGCATACAAGTCGGCATTTTCAAAGGTTCCATCCAGGTATTTTCGTATTCCTCCCTAACTTCTGTAGGGCGAAAGAGAGACGCACCAAACGACCATAGGGCCCATTTAGTCTTGTTTAAAAAGGTTTGTGATCAAAGAAGTCCCTGTAGGTAGAAAGAAAGAGCTTACAAAAACCTGCAACACTTCCGGAGCGCTTGAGATGCTTTATTTGGTGGAAGTCTCAATAATTGTTATTCTTAAGTAAGCATTTTTCAAACCAGTAGCGCGATTAAGACGCATTAAACGTAGACCGGGTGAAGAGAAATTTCGAAGTCAATTTGTTTAATGCCTTTTGAACACCCTACCTACTTATATCCATGAAGGAAATAGATGCGAACATTTTTCTGACGCGTGGAATTTCTTGTTTAACATAAAAGAAATCAATTCTGAGCTGCAAGAAAAGTTAACGATCAACTTTAAATCTGATATTGACGGAGATTTGTTGTGCAATGAAATTGTAGGTCTCCAACACTATCTCGAAGACACTCAGGCAACACCTACGGATACATTCACGCTTATTCTGAGATTCGATAGAATCGAGTATAGGTATTCCTTGAATTCAAAACTTTCACTCGAAAACTTCTCGCATTGTAAGTTTCGGTGAAAAATGTTGCTTCCTGTTTAATTCTATATGTTTTATGTACATTTTGTGATAAAAGTAAGCAACATATCTTTCGATTTATGCAAAAGGAGTAGAACTTATTAAATAGAGCTTGCGACCACAAACTTTCGCTCGAATAAATTTTAAGATTTATCACTACCAGCATTCCACAACGTGCTATGGAATACGTACCATCACTCATCAGGCAGGCGTCCTTTATGTGTAGACCTAGGATGAGATATAGGATAATATCTCCCCTACCCGTATGGGGATTGCCTTGATGATTTGGAATCGATGGCGGAGGATCAAGAGCTATGGAGGGTCCACTTGAGCAACCTACAAACGCGACCCAATTAATGATCATTATAAATTGGAACCGAAAATGTGGGAGAAATGAAAACAATACACATATATGTATATCGAAATCGAAAATTGGAATGTCAGTTGGCTGAAATCGAGTCACTTTCGATTCGATTCGAATCTGAAATATCTAGAGTGACAACTTTTATAAAAAAGAACAATATTCAAAAGTTATATCCCAACACCTGGATATCGCTCCGTATTCTGGTAACAATACCAGTGACCGTTGCAAGTGGCGAACGCATTTTTTCTAAACCAAAGTTGATAAAACGGACTTACGGTCTACAATGTCCCAAACAATATTAACAATTTGTTGTTGGCCTCACTGTCCATTGAAAATCAAATTGCAGAAAACCTAGCGGCTAGACAGTCTTGTCAGAGAACTTGCTGACAAAAAAAGCTAGAAAAATAAGATGGTAGTAGTTTTTAATTATTATTATTTTTTTTTTCATTAAATATCTCGTAATCGTGATTAACTGGCACACCTTTCTATTAATTCAATAATAAATATGGTACAAAGTTAAAAATAAGTTTTTTATACGCTCCATAGGAAGGTATATTCTCATTGCCATTAAATTTGTAATGCCAAGAAGAAGTCACCGGAGACCTCATAAATCAGAAAATTCTGAATCGATTTAGCCATGTCCGTCTGTCTGTCTGTCTGATGTAAACACGATATTATGTTTTACTTTATGTTTGAGAATTAATTATAATTGCTTGCTCTTATGTTTGACTTGTTTAAAATGTTTATTAATTTGCTTGCTTATTTAACCATATCGTTTTGTTCTGTTCAATTTAATTCAAACAATGTTAATTTACCCTATTTGTTTACAACTGTTCCAACTCTTCTTTTATACCAATTGTAAAATAGCGTTTGTTCTCTTATAAATTAACTATGTAATGTTCATATTTTTTCTGCTACTGAGACGTGTTACAGCTGAGCTTGAAAATGTTTTTGGCTTAGCTCGGTCAATTTGGATCACAGCCGCTCAACTGGTAACACGTAACTCCCAATAAACTCTCATCGTTGACTCGCCTTCTTTTTTTTCTATAATTGGGAATTGATTTCTTTCGTTATCAGCATCGTTTTTTCTTCGTTGGATTCTTATACATTTTTTGGTCCAAATTCGAGCCGGATACCTATTCGTGCAATTCAGCATTCAATTTATTATAAAAAACTATCGTCCATCGTGTGTGTTTGGTGTAGTTACCAATATACAGTTTCCTAATTATTTATTCGTCTTTCCCGCCCTTGGCAAAAATCTTAATCGCTTAGTGGAATATTAATCTTTTTGTGAATTATACCCGTGTAACAATCTGCATCCCGAAATAAATAGTTCTGTTGTCAGAATGTCTGAATCTGTGTCTCTTGCTGCTCTTCGTTCAACACGCGGTCATCTTAAAGGTTCTTTAACCAAGTTAGCTACTTACGTAGAAAATATTAAGGATGCAGCATCTATATCTGATCTTAAGGTCCGTTTTAACAAAGTTGAGGAATTGTGGAGGGAATTCGATACGTCTCAGAAGCTTATATACGAATTCGCGGATAAGGAAGGTTACACAGATCCTGTTCCAGAATTCGAAGAGTTTGAGGAAAAATTGTTAAAAGTTAAGTCCATACTTCTAACTGAAATTACAGATCGCGAGAAATCTGAGAAAAGTAAAGATGTCGTAGGCCAGTTAGCTGTCCAGCAAAAAATCTTAGTTGATACGTTAAAAAGTTCTAACTCGACGTGTAAAAATACTGATTTCCTTCTTCCACAAATTCGCATTGAACCGTTCTCGGGCAACTATCGGGAGTGGCCAACATTTCGGGACATGTTCGAGGGAGCAGTCCATAATAAAACAAGTTTAACGCCTATTCAAAAGTTTCATTTTTTAAAGTCCTGCCTTCGAAATGAAGCGCTTAGTCTGCTCAATCATTTACCGCTATGTGATGCCACATATGAACAGGCATGGGCTAGGCTTGAAAAGCGTTATGACAGGCCCCGTTATGTAATTAATAGTCACGTCAAAGCATTTATGGAACTACCATCGTCACATTCCTCTAACGTCAGTATTCTTCGGAGAATATCAGACGGTGCTGATGAAATAGTGAGAGGACTAACAGCTTTCGATTCGTCAAATAACGATCCGTGGTTGATTTATATATTACTTAGCAAACTGGACCCTGAAACTCGCCAAGCTTGGTCAGCAGATAGCGTTGCTGATGATTATCCTACAATTGATCAGTTTCTAACATTTTTGGACCGTCGATGTGAGGCTTTAGAGAGTTCTAAGGTCAACGTTCGCGAAAATAATCGACATAAACACCCTGTGGTAAAGAGTGTGCACGCTTCACCATCAACTTCATGTGTTAAGTGTCATGCTGGTCATGGTATTTCCCAGTGCCCAGATTTCCTGGCAATGGACGTGCAGTCTCGAAGGGAATTCGTAAAAGCCAATCGACTTTGTTTTAATTGCCTGCGAAGTGGACATTCCTCAGCTCGTTGCCAATCCAAATTTCGGTGTAGGTCCTGTCACACGCGCCACCACAGTTTAGTTCACGATCCTAATGCTAACACACACCACAACCAATCGGCTAATGAACCTAATAGTAATCCCTCAAATTGGGCACAAACCCAGGAGTTTATTCCTCACACTACCACAAACTATTCTGATCTTCCCTCAACGTCAACAGCAGCCTTGGTAAATAATCATTCGGTAAACAGCACACCCCGTATTCCACAAGTTTTGCTACCCACTGCCACAGCCAAGGTCAAAGATGTAAACGGTAAATACCAGCAGGTTCGAATCCTCATTGATTCAGGCTCACAGGTGTCTTTTGTCACTGAGTCATGCATGCAAAAACTCGGACTCAAAAGAAGACATGCTCGTATACCTATAAGCGGTATTGGATCTACCAACGCTGGTACATCCAGAGGCCTAACTACTCTGGTAATAAATTCACGCTGTGATTTATTTAGTATCTCAGTCGATACATATATATTATCTAGCGTCACTACAAATCTGCCAACCAATTCTTTTTCAATCGAAGATTGGGATCACTTACATCGATTGAATTTAGCTGACACCTCTTTTAATCAATCGGATTCGGTAGACATATTGCTAGGAGCAGACAAAGCGTGGGAAATTCTGCAAGGACAGGTCGTTCACAGTAGGCTCGGGTATCCTATTGCGCAAAAAACCATTTTCGGTTGGGTTTTGGCTGGTCGTTTACCCTCCAATGAGGAGACTCATCTTATTTCGCATCACTGTCGGTTGGATATCGATTCGATTTTGCAGGCGTTTTGGACCATCGAGGAAGTAGACCCGAAATCGATTGTATCTAAGGACGATCGGATAATCGAAGATCACTTCCTTCAAACTCATCGCCGTAATGCGGACGGAAGATATATCGTCGATCTTCCCTTCAAATCGATACCGCTCTTCGATAATACCTTACAAGGGGCTATTTCGCGTCTTAAATGGATGGAAAACAAGTTTTCTAAGAATAAGGATCTGTTCGAAAATTACTCTCGTTTTCTCGAGGAATATTTGTCTTTGGGACATATGTCCAAGATTCCCCTTTCGGATGTATCAAAATCAAACGTATTCTATCTTCCTCATCATGCTGTGGTCAAGCCGGAGAGTACAACCACTAAGCTCCGCGTCGTCTTCGATGGGTCACACAAGGACGCTTCCGGTTGTAGCCTTAATGACTCCCTGATGATCGGGCCAGCTATTCAACGCAATCTTTTCTCCGTGTGCCTTAGGTTTCGTCGGCACCAATTCGTTTTTACGGCAGACATCATTAAAATGTTTCGCCAAATCTTGGTGTCGGAAAAGGATGTTGACTTCCAGCGAATAGTTTGGCGTAAATCACCCTCGTCCCCCTTAGAACATTATCGCTTGTCCACTGTAACGTATGGTACATCTTGTGCTCCATTTTTGTCAGTCCGTGTTCTCGAACAACTTGCAAAAGATTACCAAGAAGAGTTCCCTATCGCGTCGGAAATAGTTTTAAATGACTTTTACGTGGATGATGTGGTCTCGGGTGGAGACACGTTAGAGGAAGCCATTTTCAAACGCGATTCGCTAATCGAACTACTCTCAAAAGGTGGTATGCAATTAAGCAAATGGGAAAGTAACAGTGTCGAACTTATTCCTAATAGCGAAAGTGTTTCTCATGAAAATATCTCTCTTGACACTAACGCGGATTCGTGGATCAAAGTGCTCGGTTTATATTGGAATTCAAAGTGCGATGTATTCAGTTTTCGCTTAAACCACACTCCTAATGAACCAATCACAAAGCGTCAAATTCTTCGAGATGTAGCTCGTATATTTGATCCCCTCGGTTTTCTTGCTCCTTCTGTTGTGCAATTAAAAATAATTTTCCAGGAATTGTGGCATCGGAAACTTGACTGGGATGACAAAATTCCTTATCCCCTTGCAGCAAATTGGAGCAAATATCGTGATGAACTTTCAATGCTCACCCAAATCGAAATACCCAGAATCATTGGTATCGGAAACAAGTCATTTCAGTTGCACGGATTTTCCGATGCATCGGCATCCGCATATGCCGCCGTAATTTACGCGCGCTATGAACTTCCTAATGGTGAGGTCAAAACAACCATTATCGCGGCAAAATCTCGAGTCGCTCCGTTAAAACAGCTCAGCATTCCTCGGTTAGAGCTCTGTGCAGCACTTTTGCTAGCTAGACTACTCGTTGCAGTTCAAAAATCGCTTAATATCACATTCAGCAATGTCTTCGCGTGGTGTGACTCAAAGGTAGTCCTTTCGTGGTTATCGTCCCCTCCTCGCCGTTGGAATACCTTCATAGGCAATCGAACAGCTGAAATTCTTAATACTATCCCAAGAAACAGGTGGTTCCATGTACGATCGGAGTGCAACCCAGCCGATTGCGCCTCTCGCGGCATACCACCATCGCAACTCGTCGAACACCCTATCTGGTGGACGGGTCCACATTGGCTTTGGACAAGTTTTGAGAATTGGCCTATTATCATTGACTTAGAAGATGATCCTAGCTGCGTAATTGAGGAAAAGAAGACTACGCCAGAGTCATATCTTACAGTTAACGATGCTGCCGTACACCCATTCGAATTTCTTTCCACTCGCATTTCTTCATGGTATAAATTGCTCCGAACGGTCTCCCTTGTTTATCGTTTTATCACACGGTCTCGGAAACAACCAGAAACATCCCCCTGTCACCAGATCGCCGACGCCAAAATCTGTATCATAAGATGGTTGCAGAATCGTTACTTTGGAGATTATGTGAAACACTATACCAGACATCGTTCCTTTCCTAATAATTGCCAAATTATTAATTTGTCTCCATTTTTAGATAGCAACAACATTTTAAGGGTCGGAGGGAGAATCGAACATGCGAACGCATCGTACAATGTCAAGCACCCGATCATAATACCTAATGGACATGCTATAACGAAACTCATACTTCTCGACGCGCATAATCGGTATCTACACCCGGGCATATCAACACTCTTTGCTCTTATCAGACAAGAATATTGGGTCATCGGCAGTCGTAACTTAATACGCAAAATCACCCATGATTGTGTCACCTGTTTTCGTCAACGAAAGGCTACCACCACTCAACTCATGGGTAACCTGCCACCGCAGCGCATTCAAACGAGTCGACCCTTTGCGCAGTGTGGATGTGACTATGCCGGGCCAATAGTTATTAAAATCAAATCGGGTCGAAAATCTATACTGTCGAAAGGTTACATATCGCTTTTTGTTTGTTTAGTAACAAAAGCAATTCACCTCGAGCTCGTGAGCGATCTAACGACAGACGCTTTTCTTGCCGCGTTCCGTCGATTTGTCGCGCGTCGTGGGAAACCATCGCACCTCTATTCGGATAATGGCACAAACTTCCGCGGAGCTGCTCGTCTGCTATCTGAAATGCATGCACTTGTCCTATCCGAACAACATAATTCGTCGGTTGCAGAATCGTTAGCTAGGGATGGCATCTCCTGGCACTTTATTCCTCCTTCGGCACCACACTTCGGCGGTCTGTGGGAAGCTGGAGTAAAGTCCGTTAAACAACATCTTCGGCGCGTAATCGGTACAGATCATCTGACATTTGAACAATTGTACACAGTATTGACTCAAATCGAAGCCATTTTAAATTCGCGACCTCTCTGTCAAATTTCCGATACTGAACTTGATCCTCTTACACCCGCCCATTTCTTTCTAGGAGAATCCTATGCAGCAATTCCGGAGCCAACGTTATCAACATCCAGTAATCGCTTAGGCAATTGGCAATTGTTGCAGTCAAAGATCCAGGGTTATTGGAAACGATGGAATATGGAGTATTTGACGTCACTTCAGCAACGACCTCGTTGGCAACAGCCACAACCTAACGTCCAAATCAACGACCTAGTTGTTATCAAGGATGCCAATCTACCTCCTGGAAAGTGGCTAATGGGCCGTGTCATCGCCACCCACCCGGGTAAAGACGATCATGTTCGAGTCGTTACATTGAAAACAGTCAGCGGCAACTTAGTTCGACCAGTCCACAAATTGGCTGTACTACCTGTATGCTGAAACTGTGTTCCAGGGGCCGCGGAATGTTTGAGAATTAATTATAATTGCTTGCTCTTATGTTTGACTTGTTTAAAATGTTTATTAATTTGCTTGCTTATTTAACCATATCGTTTTGTTCTGTTCAATTTAATTCAAACAATGTTAATTTACCCTATTTGTTTACAACTGTTCCAACTCTTCTTTTATACCAATTGTAAAATAGCGTTTGTTCTCTTATAAATTAACTATGTAATGTTCATATTTTTTCTGCTACTGAGACGTGTTACAGCTGAGCTTGAAAATGTTTTTGGCTTAGCTCGGTCATTTTGGATCACAGACGCTCAACTGGTAACACGTAACTCCCAATAAACTCTCATCGTTGACTCGACTTCTTTTTTTTCTATAATTGGTAATTGATTTCTTTCGTTATCAGCATCGTTTTTTCTTCGTTGGATTCTTATACACTTTATCTATTAATAATACTCTCGAACTTTAGCTCGATTTTTAGGTACAGGTTTTTCTTATTACCAAAATAAAATGACTCATTGCAACGTATAATCTTTGGTAAGCGATACCTACTTTATTTTTTTCAAATAAAACTCAAACATAAAAATAAAAATTACCAAAAAAGTCCAAACTTTTGCGATAATCTAACAATATCTCTTAGCTTCTGTAGCAATGCGGGTGTAGCTTCTTTAATCGATTCCATATTCAAGTCCTTGTAATCTTCGGGCATACTTTTATCATCAGCCAAAAGTACTCTAGACATGAACATAGAATGAGGAATTTGAATTGGAGCTATGCGATGTATTTCCACCATAAATCTGAAAAAACAAATTGCCCGTGTCAGATAACAACCAATCAAGTACACAGTTATACTTACTTGTGAAAACTATACTCATCGATATCACATTTTGTCTTCGCCAAGCAATCGATAAATTCCTCATAATAATACTTCAAAAGATCATAGTAATGGTTTTCAAGAACGTCAGTATCAACACTCGAAAATAATAGGAATATAATATCATGCGCCAATGACTCGTATTGTGCAATCTGAAAATCAACAATCTTGACTTTTTTCGGAACCCCAGTATCATCTAAAACAAAGGAAAGACAAGTTGGTTAAACTACGAGTAATTAATGCAATTGGAGTTTGATGTTTTCTAGAAGTGCTTCTATAAACTTGGTTATATGACATTCATTAATTTTCAATGGCCAGCGCTATCCATTAGGTGAATCGTGGGTGTAGGTAGCTCTCGATTCTCCGCCATCGATTATGACATTACATATCTAAAGATGTGCCAGTACACAATAGGTCTGTTCCTTTACTTTTAAATCTTACGAATTTTTACACGCATTTTTACGAATTTTTACTGAATCACCCCTATCGCGAATAATATTTCTCCCCGGAATGTTTCCCATTCAGCAATTTGATTTACATTGCTGACAAGGGAAACAATTCCATCGGAATTTATTTACGATATCCCTAAATGTCTTTTCTCATTTCCTCAACTCGAAAAATTCCTAAAAGAGAGCGGCTTCGACAGAACAAGATAAATGAAATGACCCCTTCACTTCACTGAGAATCTTACTAGTTTTTACTCAACAAATAACTTTGATGTCGTTTTCGATTGGTCGTCAAGAACCGTCCGAAAGCAATTCGATCGCTTCTGAAAGCGTTCGATTGGCACTCAACTGACAGTTCTTCTACTTAACAGAAGAGAAATTTGCTTCTGGATTTGAATTCAGAATCGCGGACAGTTCTGGACCACCAACCGAAAATGACATGAGTAGGTAAGAATTGAAACAACTGTCAGTCGCCTGAAAATTGACAGATGGTTTGAAATTTGATTTGAAACGCGCGTAACGACTATTTGCATTTGTCTTTTGATTTCCTGCGATATGAGAAACAGATTGGTATGAAAATTGTATCAGGAGGCGGGCAAATAATGTAGCTTTTGTTCTCTTTTCGAATGCATGTAGATCAGACAGTAAAACCTCTTCCACATACTTGGATTAATTTTTACAATGCATCTGTCATTTTTCATATAGTTACTGCTACAAAAGCGTTCCCTAACGTCTAAAGTCGGCTCTCTCATCATAATCCTTTTTGAACCAACTGAAACTGTCCAATGGAACCAGGTTGACGGTAAAGAAACTCATGATCATGAACAATGTCATCCAAGCCACCATCATCAAAGGCAAGTTTAAAGGCAAGGAATTCCGATGATACCAAAGGGAATCGACCCGAGAGCAACTAATCCAGCAAATAGTTGAACAGAAAGTAGTGCAACAATGCTGCGCGAATAATTTCGATTCGCTTCAAAGATCTATTTAGTAAAAAATAATTAAATAAGCCTTCCCCAGATTATCAGGGGCAGACCAGGTACAGAGTAAGTGGGGACCTAATGGTTTCGACTTCCGTTTTGTCCTAGAACATTTCTGCCTAATTCGCTGCCACAGGTAATGACAATATTCATCATATAGACTTTTTTTCAGCATGACCACAGTTCAATCTCTGTGAATGAAAACTTTAAGAACGTTTATATCGTCACTCCTGATCACATCCGCCTCCTCCTTAGGCTCACAAAAGTAACATATAAACAGAGAGATTGTTGCAAATTGCAGCGGAGGTAGGGCGTAGGGGTGTTGTTATCCCTGGTAGCAGATGGTGGCACGCTTGCGGAAGGCCGGGCCAAAAGCTCGTCGTATTGGGGGGGGTTCTTCCTGCTACTTATCCTCCTACAAAATGAAATCGTGCCAAGGTAGATGATTTCTACCGAACATAAATTTAAATATCACAATTAAGTAGACTAATAAGTGACATATGCATCTATATAAGAAACCTGTCCTGAAGAAGGGTTGTAACCACATGGATTACCGTAATATAGTGTTTTGAACTATAGGTAAATAACAATAAAAGCATTGCAATCGAAATAGCAATCGCTAATCCATTGAAAGAGATAGGTAAACTAAATTTAAATGCAAAAGAAAATGAAAAGAAGGAAAAAAGAAGAAGAAAAGAATTAAGAGAAAAGAAGGGAATGATCAGATGTCTATGATCTTACGGAGGTTGGTAGGAGTATACTCCTACGTACTACCGTGTCTTCGGCTATACCCACCCTGACTGCCGATTAACTCTGCAGCTCCATGGCTATCCTACGCCGACAATATTAGTGAATAGCCCCATGATGTTTAGGTTACGCCTCACCTAAAATATGGTTATTCACCTTTCACACCTCTCCATCACACAATAAGGTATTACCAAATCATCCTATCCAAATAAAAGATCTAAATAAAATTCAAATAGCTGAACTATATTTATTCTATAAATATTAGTTTAAACGGAAGAGACATCAATTCTCTCTTAATATAAGAAAAAAACAAAGAGCGACGTAAAATTTAAACTGAGATTCAGACTCATTTGGCTTAGCTATTATGGTGATAGGTATAGAACTGTTATCAATAGCTCGTAAATGCATATCAAATTTAGGTTTACTAATATGAAAAGGAGATTCAACTCCGACTTAATGCAAGAAATAGCAAGGTATAGTTCAAATAATAGGTAATTAATAATTTCATAAAAGGCAAATAGGGTAACTAAAATTAAGAACTAGACTAAGGATTTGTGCCAAAAGAAAATACAAATTCAATATTTTAAAGTGACTTACGTATGTAGATTTGTTAAAATTTTCGTTTTATAGGTATATCAATGAAAGGTTTGTATGATGTATGTATGATGATTTTGTTGTTGAAACCGCTGACTCCGCTTGTGCGCACAATTGGTTGTCTGCAGATGTTTGTTCTATGTTGATTAGTGTTTAATGTATGTATGATATATGCTGTATGGAAAGAGTTGATTAGAGATATGTGGAAATTTGTATGATCTTTTGTTTTTGGCATTACCTGGGATGGATTGTTCTTATACTAAATACTTAAATAAAACTAATACAAATCTACTTTTACTAAAATTATCTTAAACTAATTCGCCTAAGTATTTGACAATTGGTCACATACATCGACGGAATGTCGATGAGTCCTCGGGGTTCGCTGGTTCGGTGGCACTCGGAATGATAGAAAGAGCAAGGAATGTAGCTCTAGACCTTGTGCTTCGTAGGATGGTCTCTGCAAGCTCGTACTCATATACTAGCTGGCGGTAATGAGATTGCTACACCAAGTTGAGACGTTTGGCTAGTAATTATGTAACATCAATTTTCGCACACCGACTGATGCTCACACGGTTTGTCCGCCCAGAGACACTCGTTGTTAATGCCAATGCTGTTCGTGGCGGGTGGTGAGGTTCAACCCGAGGAGATTAACCTGCAGAGCACGTTCGTAATATGGACGTAGTTTTCGTGTCCCACTGCGTATTTTTGGCGGTGCGCAGGGATACGAGAGTGCTGTTTTTTTGGGACTTGCACTTGAAGTTAACGCAGATCCTCTTCTAGCTGTTGGAATCTTGGGTTCCAAGAAGTAAATGGAAGATGCAGGTGCAGGGCACGTTTCTCTGCAATGTGGTTAGTTTCTTCTCGAGGTTGAGCTTAGATGGTAGGTTATGAGGGCGAGAGAGCGTGGTATTAATTGTGATGAATTACAGTCCCACCAGGAGCCGCAAAAACGTGGCAAACTTTGAGGTTGTGGGGTTAAGCGTTGGCTTTAGAGCGGAGTGCTTCGCGACTGCTGGTCGATTTCGGAAGAGTAGCTCGCACAAGTGCAATGAAAGCACGTGCAGATTCTGAAAACGACACAAATCAGTGCGTTGCCATACGTTAGGGTATAACACTGTAACTTACCCTCACGTGAGGTTATGATGATTATCGTTATTTTATAAATCCTGGTAAATGCACACTTTAAACGTGGGATAATTCCAATAAAATAGTTTTTCGTAAGACTTTTTGATTGTTTTCTTCACGATAGATAAAGATCGCACTCGATTTAATTCGCGGGATCTGATACGCTCACACTCTACTAAACTTTTGTCAAATAAAAGATCGAGCGCGCGTGCCCAAGGCTTTTTATAGACATGCGCTGTGTAATGGCAGATAACTCTCCAATAATTTACGTGTTCGGTTTTATCATTAGTGGATGGGCGCTTCCTGTGGGAATGCGCCATATACGCGATGATAATGCAGTTTGTCAGTTATTTTAAATTTTATGGGAAGAAAAAGAAAAATGTAAAAAGGCTAAAGTGTAAATACGAATAGTGGAAGGGTTACGCTACAAAGTCATGCATTTTGGGAACACATGTGTTCTCAAAAGACATGAAAACCGAAACACTTCCGGGCTATATCATAAGGTAGGGCAGTAGGTAGATAGTCTCTCGACCCATGACCCTGTCTCAATGATTTCTCAAGTCGACGTATCTTAGAAGCGTTGAGGAAAAGCAAAAAAAATGTAGGTATCAATGCTTTAAATCTTTAGCATGATAAATGCCAATCAATTTGCCTTGAGGGTTTTCAATTTCGTACAACGATCTTCCAATTTGACGGACTATTCGACATCGGACAAACTTTTGACAAAGCTTGGCGTTGAAGTGTTTCGCGGCATTGCTTAATACGAAGTTCCTGCGGTACACTTCTTCACCTGGCTTAAAAATTCGCACGGACGATCGTAAGTTATAAAACTTTTCGTTTCGCTGATATGCTTCATGTAACTTTTCCTTGACTTTCTCTCTCACTAGCTGAAGTGCATTCGAAGGTGGTAAATATTCAATTTCGCCATCACTCAGGGTGTTAAGTTTTTTGCCTATTTTGTAACAATCTCCATGATACATCATATGACGACCGAACAAAACGAAAAATGGTGACATCCCTATTGACTGGTGCACTGAAGTAACTAACGCCTGCTGTATTTGAGATAAGTGCACATCCCAATCTCTTTGGTCATCCTTCAGATAGGTTCGTATGGCAGCTAAAATTGACCTATTTACCCGCTCGGAAGCATTCGCTTGGGGTGAATAAAATGCATTTTTAATGTGAGTGGTTCCGTATCTTGATAAAAATTGACCGAATTCTTGCGACACAAATTGCTTGCCATTGTCGCTATGCAAGAACTCTGGTACGCCGAATTTTTGAAACACTTCCTTCTCCAGAAAGTCGATCACAAGCTTAGTCGTAGCTTTGGGCATTGCTTTAAGAAAAACAAATTTAGAGACATAGTCTAAAACTACAAAAATGAAAAGATTGCCTTTTTTTGTTCTGACATATGGTCCCATAAAGTCGATGTAGATCTTCTGAAAAGGAAGATCTAATTGCTGTTGTGCGCCCATAGGTGGTCTAAGTGTAACATTGGGAGATTTGTTTTCCTTGCAGTCACTGCATTTTAGAATAAAATTCCGCACCTGCAATGCCATATTTGGCCAATAAAATGTCTGTTTAATTCGCTCTAGCGTCTTGAGAATTCCTCCGTGTGAACAGTTTGGTGGGTTATGATTTAGTTCAATAACCGAGCTCGTCAAACCTGTTGGTACCCACAATTTCCAAACATATTGATTATTTGAGCTTTGAAAAACTCGTTTGAAAACCAGGTTGTCTTGGACCTTCAGATCAGGTAGCCTTTCTTGATTTTCCGTAATGGACGAAATAAGATCTAAATAGTCCGAAGATTTAAATTCCGGTGAATTTAGATCAGGTAAATTACTTGAAAAATTTATTGAGGAAATATGTTCCACATACGCCCTCGATAACGCATCGGGTACAATGTTTTGGTTCCCTTTTCGGTGTTCGATTTTGAACGTGAACGCTTGAAGTTTAAGAGACCATCGCGCAAGCCTACCGCTTAGGTCTTTAAGACCCATGAGCCACTTCAGGCTGGCGTGGTCTGTAATGACAGTAAAAGCGGTACCCTCAATGTACGGTCGAAATTTATGAATGGACCTTACGGCCGCAAAACATTCTAATTCGGTTACACTATATTTCTGTTGGCAGTTGTTGAGTTTCTCCGAAAAATAAGCAATTGGCTTCTCGTTTTGCTCCTCGTCGTACTGAAAAAGTACACCTCCAATACCTTTCGACGATGCATCACACTGTATGAAAAACTCTTTCGAAAAGTCTGGATTACTCAGGAGTGGTGCAGAAAGTAAAGCAGATTTTAGCGCTTCAAAAGAAGCAATGGCATCTGGTGACAGGGTAAAAGATTTAGCTTTTTTAAGTGTATCCGTCAAGGGTGTTGCCAGTGATGAAAAGTTTCGGATGAATCTCCGATACCACCCACAGAGACCTAAGAACCTTCTAACTTGTTTCTGGGTAGATGGGATCGGAAAATCTTGAATGGCAGATACTTTTTCGGGATTTGGTTTTATATGCCCTTGTCCAATAATGTATCCCAGATACCGCAGCTCTTTAAAGCAAAAGAATGACTTTTCGACATTAATTGTCAAATTGGCTTTCTTTAGGCACTCTGCTACCTGCTGAAGAACCGAAAGATGTTGGTGAAAGTCCGGTGATATAATCAGGAGATCGTCAAGATATACGAAAACGTTTTCCCTAAGTGCGCTGGGGATCACTCTATCCATTAACCGACACATCCTTTGGGGTGCATTACACAACCCAAATGGCATGACGGTGAATTGATAGAGGGGTCGTCCTGGCACAGTGAAAGCTGTTTTCTCTCCTGACTTCTCCTCTAGAGGGATCTGCCAGAACGCGTCTTTGAGATCCACACTACTAATGTAGTGTGTATCTCCAAGTCGGCTGAGCAGACCCTCTATATGCGGAAGCGGGTACGCATCTCGCTTGGTGAGAGAGTTCACTTTGCGATAGTCCAAACATAGTCTGTTCTTACCCGGTTTACGGATAAGGACTATGGGAGAACTCCAAGCACTGTGACTCTCTTCAATTACACCCATAGCGAGCATGCGATCCAGCTCCGCATAGACCAATTGTTGTATGACAGGCGATATAGGGTAATGGCGCTGCTTTACCGGTTCAGCGTCATAAGTATCGATAATATGTTTCTCGACAGTTGTTTTTCCTAACCCAAGTTTGGCAAAGGAGGGGAAGAAGGAAATTACAGACTGTAGCTTTTTTTGTTGCTCCGAAGTGAGTTCATGCATTGGAGGCATAGGTTTAGTGCTTTCGCTGACATCTCGCTTCCCATTCAATTCTGAGGAAACTTCGCTGATGATGTGTGGGGCAATCTGGAATTTGGACCAAAAGTCTACGCCGAGATAGAGTGGTTGTACTAGGTCCGGAACCAAGTAAAGATCTAAAGAGTTCTTTAGATTATTATACTCCATTTCTACCACAACTCGACCCACTATCTTTTGTCCTTTCCCATCAGCGGTATTTACCTCGGAATTGAATAGCAGAATCGGAATATCAAGTTCCCGCACCAAATCCATGCATCCTTTTCCTAAACAGGAAATTGAAGCACCGCTATCCAGCAGTCCTTGAATTTTTCTACCTCGCAACAAAACATCAGCATACGGTCTGTTATCTAACAACTTATCTTCGAGAAAACTTTCGCTTATGAGCTTCCGGTAAGCTCGCCTTTTCCTATGTCTTTGTCTGGTTTTGAGTAATTTCCGGGAAATATCAGGTGTTGTTATTTCATTTAAGTTAAATATTCGATTTCGTATTTTGTTATATTCAATTAATCTTTCTTGGTACGATTTCTTATAAAAAGGTGTTGAATCTAGTTTAACTTGCTCGAAAGCTGAATTCGCCTCAGCAATGGGTATCGCGCAATGCACATTACTGGGCTTACATTTGTCAAGCTGGGTTTTATCTAAGTCGTTGGTTGACGCATCTTGTTTTGTTACTCTGGGTTGGCTTGTGCCGAACGCGACTCCCCAGGATCCGTCACGTTCGTCCTTGTGTTTCCCAGTTGTGGGTGACAGGTTGGACAATCCAAAACGGTGTAATTGTCAGTACCACATCTATAGCAAAATAGGTGTCGTACTGGCAAATTACAATGAATGAAATGATGGCCTAACTGTTTACAGTTGAAGCACACAATTGTGTTATTTACTCGTCGTTCATGTACATTTGAACTTTTCGTACGATTTGACAGAGCTACAGCAGAAATGCCTCTATAAGCGTCAAGATCAGGATGAACTTCTGTTTGCTGCTCATCGAAACAGTCGAGTTCACTTATGTTTCTCAAACGATTTTGAGCAACATAACGAGAATGGAGCATCTTCTCCGTCCGTCTACACTCGTCTCGGAAATGTTCGAATGAATCAATCTTCATAGGATATATGAAGTTCATTAACCGAGTGTTAATGTTATTTCTAAGAATCTTGATGAGTTCTTGTTCTCTTATTGGTTCCCGTAGTTGGCTTTTCAGGTGAATAATGGATTTAAAGAAATCGTCAAACGGTTCATTCGGCAATTGCCTACGATCCATTATTTGTTTGAGGATCTCAAAATCGTTTTCGAATCCTTTAAATTGTTTGAAAAGGGCTGATCTAAGCATTGGCCAATTTCCTCTTGGATTACTCCGAAGATATTGCCAATACCAGTCTTGGGCAGAACCAGATAACAAGTGATGGAAATTACGTATTATCTCTGCCCAAGGGCAATTGTAATTATTTTTTAACACCTCGACTCGAAAAACAAAGTCTTCTATCGGTATACCTTTCGCGGTATCGTCAAAACGAATACCCCAACGATCCAACTCAAAACGTCGGTGACTGGGTCTATCGGATTGATCCTGATTAAAGGCATGTCTTCTATTGGAGTTCGGATTATATGGAGCACTAATATCGTAACGATCATATGGCTCGAAATTAACCTCAGGATGAACATCAGGTGGAATAAAATTTCTGTTAGGGGTATTATCTAATTGCGAACTGGTTGACATGTTACCCTGAACTGCACTATTGTTGTAATTATGAACTCGATTTCTGTGACTAAAATTGGAATTTCTAGGTTCCGGCAGATGATTATCATTACGACTTGGTGGCTGTGGAATATTTTGTGTACCACATTGTGCTAGCGGAGCACTCTGAGTGAGCATATTTTGCATACTCTGTTGTACATTTGTTTTTATTAAATTTGGTAAATCTTTCAGCAGAGATCTCTGCATGTCAGCTAGACTAGCATCGACCACACTCTTGATGTGCGAGTGGAGATGTCCAACTGAAGACTGCTGTGGCTGTGGCAAATTGCTATGCACATTCCCAAAAACCGCAGCTGAACCGTGTGCACCTTCAGTGTTACGATCAGCTGTTTCGTTTGCGAAAAGAGACATAATAGGGATTGCAGAAGAAGAAGTATTGACAGTTGTTGTTACTGAATTAGTGTTATCATTCGCTTGAAAGCTATTTGTGGGTATTGTGGCAACAGACGTCGCTAATCTCTCACACATAGTCTGATTGAGTACTCTACTTCCGTTTGCGCTTATATTGCTGTTAGCTAAATCATAGTTAAGAGAGCGATTGTTTATACTTGATCTATTGTCATATTGAGGTGGAGAGTGTTGTACCGGTCTACTAAAACTAGAATGAGACACAGTTATGGGTGTGTCAACGTTGCTTCCTCGATTGCGAGTTTGCATACTGTGCTGCCTGTTCGCGTCGAAAACTATGTTTCGCCTCACTTTAGGAATAGCTCCGTTGACTTCTTTTGCACTCATATTTAGAATTTGTGATAATTGATAACAGAATGTAAACAATGATAAATGATTAAGAGCAAAAAAAAAATAAAGAGAATTAAACTAAAGACACTAAATATATAGGTATTAATTTGTATATTGAATAATTTGATGTATAGGTAAGTAAGTAGGATTCTAATTAGTTAAATGTATATATAACATGGTGATGTTGAGGTGATCTTGGTGAATGTAAATAAAATGTTTTAGGCGTAATCTTTTTATAGATAGATAAAAAAAATTTAAAGAATTGGACAGGCACTATGCATCAAGATGTTGTCATATTTTGCGAATAATAAAAATTGATGGCATCTTTCTATGGCAACTTATACCGATCTAAATGACCATAATGTATAAGGACTCACAGATGAACTTCCGAATAATTATACACTTAACGCGTTATGTCGACACTTAAATAATATTATGCTTGTGCAACTAGTTTTTGAATCTAAGTTCTTTAAAAATAGGACTCCAAGCACATGAAAATAAAAGGTACTGACGTATATGATTGATGCATACTAAATGTTGAATAGATGTTTGTTAGTTTCTGCAGCTAGTAACAAGTATCCGCAAGATAACTTGCTAACGCAACTTACGAGATGGTAAAGGCTGCTTTAAAAAAAATATAAAGTTGCTTGATGTGGTGCAATGTTTCCATCGCAGGCCACACGTTGTTGGGCGCCAATTTTGCAGCGGAGGTAGGGCGTAGGGGTGTTGTTATCCCTGGTAGCAGATGGTGGCACGCTTGCGGAAGGCCGGGCCAAAAGCTCGTCGTATTGGGGGGGGTTCTTCCTGCTACTTATCCTCCTACAAAATGAAATCGTGCCAAGGTAGATGATTTCTACCGAACATAAATTTAAATATCACAATTAAGTAGACTAATAAGTGACATATGCATCTATATAAGAAACCTGTCCTGAAGAAGGGTTGTAACCACATGGATTACCGTAATATAGTGTTTTGAACTATAGGTAAATAACAATAAAAGCATTGCAATCGAAATAGCAATCGCTAATCCATTGAAAGAGATAGGTAAACTAAATTTAAATGCAAAAGAAAATGAAAAGAAGGAAAAAAGAAGAAGAAAAGAATTAAGAGAAAAGAAGGGAATGATCAGATGTCTATGATCTTACGGAGGTTGGTAGGAGTATACTCCTACGTACTACCGTGTCTTCGGCTATACCCACCCTGACTGCCGATTAACTCTGCAGCTCCATGGCTATCCTACGCCGACAATATTAGTGAATAGCCCCATGATGTTTAGGTTACGCCTCACCTAAAATATGGTTATTCACCTTTCACACCTCTCCATCACACAATAAGGTATTACCAAATCATCCTATCCAAATAAAAGATCTAAATAAAATTCAAATAGCTGAACTATATTTATTCTATAAATATTAGTTTAAACGGAAGAGACATCAATTCTCTCTTAATATAAGAAAAAAACAAAGAGCGACGTAAAATTTAAACTGAGATTCAGACTCATTTGGCTTAGCTATTATGGTGATAGGTATAGAACTGTTATCAATAGCTCGTAAATGCATATCAAATTTAGGTTTACTAATATGAAAAGGAGATTCAACTCCGACTTAATGCAAGAAATAGCAAGGTATAGTTCAAATAATAGGTAATTAATAATTTCATAAAAGGCAAATAGGGTAACTAAAATTAAGAACTAGACTAAGGATTTGTGCCAAAAGAAAATACAAATTCAATATTTTAAAGTGACTTACGTATGTAGATTTGTTAAAATTTTCGTTTTATAGGTATATCAATGAAAGGTTTGTATGATGTATGTATGATGATTTTGTTGTTGAAACCGCTGACTCCGCTTGTGCGCACAATTGGTTGTCTGCAGATGTTTGTTCTATGTTGATTAGTGTTTAATGTATGTATGATATATGCTGTATGGAAAGAGTTGATTAGAGATATGTGGAAATTTGTATGATCTTTTGTTTTTGGCATTACCTGGGATGGATTGTTCTTATACTAAATACTTAAATAAAACTAATACAAATCTACTTTTACTAAAATTATCTTAAACTAATTCGCCTAAGTATTTGACAATTGGTCACATACATCGACGGAATGTCGATGAGTCCTCGGGGTTCGCTGGTTCGGTGGCACTCGGAATGATAGAAAGAGCAAGGAATGTAGCTCTAGACCTTGTGCTTCGTAGGATGGTCTCTGCAAGCTCGTACTCATATACTAGCTGGCGGTAATGAGATTGCTACACCAAGTTGAGACGTTTGGCTAGTAATTATGTAACATCAATTTTCGCACACCGACTGATGCTCACACGGTTTGTCCGCCCAGAGACACTCGTTGTTAATGCCAATGCTGTTCGTGGCGGGTGGTGAGGTTCAACCCGAGGAGATTAACCTGCAGAGCACGTTCGTAATATGGACGTAGTTTTCGTGTCCCACTGCGTATTTTTGGCGGTGCGCAGGGATACGAGAGTGCTGTTTTTTTGGGACTTGCACTTGAAGTTAACGCAGATCCTCTTCTAGCTGTTGGAATCTTGGGTTCCAAGAAGTAAATGGAAGATGCAGGTGCAGGGCACGTTTCTCTGCAATGTGGTTAGTTTCTTCTCGAGGTTGAGCTTAGATGGTAGGTTATGAGGGCGAGAGAGCGTGGTATTAATTGTGATGAATTACAGTCCCACCAGGAGCCGCAAAAACGTGGCAAACTTTGAGGTTGTGGGGTTAAGCGTTGGCTTTAGAGCGGAGTGCTTCGCGACTGCTGGTCGATTTCGGAAGAGTAGCTCGCACAAGTGCAATGAAAGCACGTGCAGATTCTGAAAACGACACAAATCAGTGCGTTGCCATACGTTAGGGTATAACACTGTAACTTACCCTCACGTGAGGTTATGATGATTATCGTTATTTTATAAATCCTGGTAAATGCACACTTTAAACGTGGGATAATTCCAATAAAATAGTTTTTCGTAAGACTTTTTGATTGTTTTCTTCACGATAGATAAAGATCGCACTCGATTTAATTCGCGGGATCTGATACGCTCACACTCTACTAAACTTTTGTCAAATAAAAGATCGAGCGCGCGTGCCCAAGGCTTTTTATAGACATGCGCTGTGTAATGGCAGATAACTCTCCAATAATTTACGTGTTCGGTTTTATCATTAGTGGATGGGCGCTTCCTGTGGGAATGCGCCATATACGCGATGATAATGCAGTTTGTCAGTTATTTTAAATTTTATGGGAAGAAAAAGAAAAATGTAAAAAGGCTAAAGTGTAAATACGAATAGTGGAAGGGTTACGCTACAAAATGTTACGTACCATAATACACCATAACGTTGTTTATCCACAGATCATTGTGAGACAACGTTGTGAAAAGACCGTCTTCACATTCGTCTGGATTGGACATATAATCCTTAAAACCTGCATCCAACGTCTTACACCGATCAATAGCTTTGACATCATCACGTAGTGCCAGTTCATATTCTAAATCTGTTTGCTAAAAAAAAAGAATCAAATTAACATAATCATCACAGCAAAAGTTCAAATACCATACGTCTTGAAATTGTTTCTCCATTTCAGGATCCATATTGTCAGTCAAATTAAAGCGATAGAAATTTGGTCGAATTTTGTTAAATTTATTTGGTTGCAACTTCCGTAGTGCTATTGGCAGAGCATGATATTTAGCTGTGTACTTTAGAACCACCTTTATGTGATCAAGATCGAACATAACTTGTCGCTTGCCAGCTTTGTAGCCACTGACTTGAAGGTTCTCTAGCACCAATACAGCATCACGATCTAGCTTTGTGGCGTTTTCATTCAACGATATGCGGCATCCATAGGACTTGGCGAAAATGTCAATAAGTTCATCTTCAGGTATTCCAGCATCTAATTGCAATTGTCGCACACTTGGTGAGATGTCGGTGTAAATAGAATTTTCGCGTATAGCTGTTATTTCCGGTTTGAATATGGCCCAGAACATTTCATTTGTGACTGGCGGAAGCTTCGCCACTAAGGGTAGCTCTTCTACTTTTCCGTCAACGGTTCGAATGTTGCAGCTTAAAGAGAGCATTACACTGCCATAGTTATCACCCGGCTGGGTTAGATAACGGCCGGAAAACGAAATCAATTTGGCTCCATTCAAGTGTGGTTCTATAACTTTGGCCAAGTCGGTTATTTCTGGTACTGTGCTCATCTCTGTGAAACGATAGAAAACAATTTTTATCATTATGCAAAGCATATTAATTTTTTTAGGTACGTATGTATTAAAGCGAATTGTATAAATACATCTAGCCATAAGCTAGTGTCAAAATTGAACGAAAAATTGTTACAGGTGTTACTGCAACTAATTAATTGAAGTACTTTTTATTACAATAGCTGCTCTTTTTGGCAAAACATCGCTTGCCTGGCTGTAGCTCAGAGGCCAACGTTTGCTTCTTACTTACTTACTTATACTTACTTACTTACTTACTTATAGGCGGCTTTACAGTTCGGGGTGAACCGAGGCCTCAACTAACAAGCCCATCCATTTAGCCCCGTCCTTAGCTAACTGCCTCCAGTTGCGCACTCCTGTTCGGTTGAGGTCGCGCCACTTAAGGCGAGTTCTTCTATACTGCGTTCTCCCTCCAGGCTAGACTCGAAGACTCTACACAGGCCGGAGCATTTGTTCCCATCCGCTCTACATGTCCTAGCCATCTTAAACGACTTACTCGCAGTTTTTTGACCAGGTCAATGTCACTGTACATAGTTCGTCGTTAAATCTCCTTCTCCTAAGACCTTGGGACCGAACATTTAACGAAGAATCTTTCTCTCGAAGCGACCGAGCGGCGAGGATATCTTTATCCGCTTTATATGGAACTTTTTGCCTAAATCTGCTGCGTATGACAAATCCACATCCAAATAAACGCTGTCGCTGCTCTCTAGAGTAATCGCCGTAGTATCATAGTTATTCATCCGTTTTTTGCCTAGCCCATCCCATCGCACTTACTGGGTTATGTCTGCCTTGCGGCAGTCTAGGGCCTCTGCTAGTTGTTTGGCTGCACGTGGTCTGTTCAATGTACGAACAGATCCGAAGTTCATTGTCCTTATTTCGTTTTCGTTTTCGTTTTTTTTTTCGTCATCAACAGTAAATCCGTCCTTTTCCTAGGCTTGTTGTTGTTTCATAATAAGTATTTTCTTCTGCGGTAGGGAAGTTACCACGACGCACAATCCCCAACCTGGAGGACCAGTTCCATATCATACCCCTATGACGAGGGGCTCCCAGTAACACACTTCGGCATGTGAACACTGCCGTTTTCCCATTAGCCGCCACCAGTTTTTTTTCCAATACCCTATTGGAGATCCCTATAGACCTGGGATCCGAATATGTCGAAGCGCAGTTCTTATATGGATCTCACTAGTTAGTTCGACCTGATCGGAACTGTAGACGCCACCATTGATTCTAGCTAGGGAGTTCGTCCGCTGCCTCCTGGAAACAAGAGGAAGTGCGTTAGTGAAGAGTCGTGGTAGTTTCAACGACCTTCCAAAGCGTTTGGGTACCCCATCTCCAGTCGAGATACTAACGCACCCGACTATCACCAACGTGGAGGTGAGAGTAGGAGTTGATAGGTAGTTAGAGGCTTGAGTGAGGACGCTTGTGTTCTTATATAGGTAATCGCATGACTACCTTTTGACGTTTGTTTCTTAATATTGATTAAAACTATGGGCATTGAAATTTGAATTGATTACAATTTAGAAGACCAAGCTAGCCTAAAGATTGAGAAATATTTGTATAAGCCTCCGGACAAATTATTCCCCTGTAGAGGCAATATTACTCAGTGGATAGCTTCCTAGGGCGGCTTTTTAGACATAGTCCACTCATCCCAAAATAGCTTAATGTACTTTGTTCATATAAAAAGCAGTGTCATAGCCACAGCTCTTACTTATACAGAGGGGTTCAACGGAAGATGTAATGTTTCATGAATGTTTTCCACCTTCTGTAAGTGTGGCAGTTTCGCAGATGAGAGGCCAGAATCTTCTGCTATTTTGATTAAATTATTATTGCTCTATTAAGTAAGGATGCCACGCAATATATTCAATACCACCCGCACGGTTTCTCACGTGGTTGGGATTTAATAAACTTCCATACTACTATATTCGGCAATTTTATCTGTCAAATAAAGCGTTTTAAATGTTGTTGTTCTATCGCAGGTGTCTCGTCCCTTTGTCCAATACCACTCATATCTTGCAAAGTTATTTGACCAGACATTGTAATGTTTAAAAGGATTTATTTTATTTGTATCGAGATCTACACTAGAAAAAGATAAATTATACAAAAACCACATTCATCAAGTAGAAGATGAAAAAACAAATCAAATCTGTATCATTTTTATTGAACATACTACATTTAGAGAACATGCCAGAGAAAGTACTTTGTCAAGTCAAACTTTATGCCAGAAACCGATTGACACATTACACTTTTTCGAGCTAGGCCAGTGTCCAGTGATTGACGAAAATTTGGAGGCAAATCCTCTTTTTTCCATCTGTCTAATAAAATCCTTTGTAGTTGAAGTTGTTCCATAGTTGATGTTGGTCACATTAATTAACTTATAACAGATCAAATATCAGATTCCAACAAAGAGTGGGCCAATAAACAATCACTAAACTCGAGTTTTACTAATTTCGAAACTAATTTTAATTTCGACTTTTAATTTTGCCCTACCAATAATAACCAATTTAATCGAAGGGTTTACTAAAGACGACTTTAGTACAAATTCTAGTACAATTGATGTCAAATCTTGTAGGAATTTGGCATAATTGTCAGATTTATTCGAGCCAAATCAGCTTTTCACCTTTTTTTTTGCTGAAAAAACACAATTTCTTGGTAGGTATAAGGAGTCAAAAGGCAAATATAAATACATTATCGGAAATAAATTGAGTAGAGATTTCTGGCCGCATAATAAAATGTACAAAACACATTTTTGGTTTGGATACACATTTTCACATTTTGCTCGAAATGCAAAACACTGAAAACGAATTCCCTCGAATTGCAATTTCGATTTCACTCGATTTCTGGAACCTACCTGTATTTCACAGGCTACTGCTAAATTTATTTTATATAAAACAATCACATCAAATTATATCATAAAATTACTTATTAAAGAATGTCAAATGAAAAATAAAAATATATCGGTTGGAAAACTGTCATTTTACCTTTGAATGACACTACTACGATGAGACTTATACTTAAACCATGAGTTAGACACGACTTTCTCAGGATCGAAAGTTAGAGTCGACATTAGGGTTAACTGACGATAAATTGGTTATTGGTACGCAATTATTTTTTAGTTTCGATTTCGACTTTTGCATTAGAGTCGAGACTAAATTCGATTGTTGGTAAGGCAAAATATATCTCAACAAAACAACTAAATCAATATTCGAATATTGCATTGACTGAAGGTGACAATTAACAGATTATGCATTAATTTATAAATTGTGACATTTTGAAGAGCATACGACTATTTTGAAAAACAATGAAATACTAGAGCCTGGAACGCCATATTGCATTTTGAAATCTTGCAGTAGAAACTCGTCGTAAAGGTTATATTGAAGACAGCAAAAAAATATTTTTTTATTGCTCGGTATTTACCTTAAACAATAGCAAATTGCCCAAATCAAATACTTGAGTAGATGAGAAACAAAACTCGTCATATCCATATAGTCAAAAATTGAGATTTTAATGCAGATTTGTTAAGTTGGCTGTACTGCACAGTTTAAAGGAAATATTTTTCAGCACAACTTGCTAAATCCCCTTTAAATTTAATAACAAAAATCGTCATTGTTTTCAAAACTCTCCATATCCACTATGACTTTTGCACCAAAACTTTTCATATCCATACCAGTAGGTTGAGAAGGTATGATATTCATAGGTAAGTCGTTTTTCGAGATCAAAGCGTAAACATATTTCTATAGGTATTTGGCATAGAAACATCCCACAATACCAGATTCAACTCATAAAAAGTACGGGATATACATCTAGTTAGTTAGTTAGTTAGTTTAAAGTGGCTCTCGATGAGAGAAACACTTAGGCCGCTATTCGGCCCATTGTGCATACCACTGGGATTTGGGGAGCTGTTTCTTTACTGGCTACTCATGTAAACCATTTGCTGCCGGTTATGAAGCTAAGAATGTTAGCGGCGCTGGTGTTACCTAGATCGCTGAGATCATTAAGAAAATAGTTTCCTAAGTGGGCCTTTCTTAGATTGGCCAGGGCAGGGCAACTGCAAAGAAAGTGAGTGACGGACTCGTCCTCCTCTTCGTCTCTACAGCTTCTGCAGAAGTCATTATAAGGCAGACCGAGCCTTTGCGCGTGTCTACCTATTATGCAGTGCCCGGAGATCACGTTAACGACTTTCGAGATGGTGGATCTCTTAAGTCGAAGAAGCTCCTTGGATCGCTTTGCGTCCAAAGCTGGCCACGTGAGCTTGGCAGTGTCGCAGTATCCCAAATGTTTCCATCTGAGGCCTGCACGCATTACTGCGTCCGCATGAATTATTTGTTTAGCGTGGGAAAGTGGTGCATACACGTTGTGCAGGCTTATACTTTCCACGCCAGAGGAGCCTCGCCTTGCTAGTTCGTCTGCTGCACAGTTCCCTGGGATGTCACAGTGACCAGGAACCCAGCAGAGGGTGAGGTTGTACTGTCCAGCTATCTCGTTTAGAGATACGCGGCAATCTTCCACCGCCTTGGATCTTATTTCGCTGGATATTAGGGATTTGATTGCAGCCTGGCTATCAATGTATATAACGATATCCCTTTGTGATACCGAATTAATCGACAGCCACGCTGTAGCTTGACGAATAGCTGTAATTTCGGCCTGAAAAACACTGCAGTGTTTCGGAAGACTGAAGGAGAGGCCTAGGTTCAATTCCTCTGAAAAGACTCCGGCGCCCACTCCCTCTAGTGTCTTAGAACCGTCTGTGAATATTGACAGTGATTTATGTAGGACATTTTGTGAATCCCATTGGTTCCTGTCCGGTATTTCATGAGTGAAACCTCTTTCGAAATTGATTTTCGTGGGCAGATAGTCGGTAGTAGTGGGCAGGGGAATCGTCTGTAGAAGTATGCTGGCGTGTCCAGTTGGTTGCCCTCTCCAGTGTTTCCCCTCCCTTAATCTGATCGCCACATTGGTGGCATATTCTTTACTGACGATGTCTAGTGGAAGTAGGTTAAGCATGGTTTGCAGAGCGGCGGTTGGAGATGTCCTCAGTGCGCCCGTGATGCACATACACGCCAAGCGCTGAGTCCTCTCTAAGACCTTTAGATTGGAACTTTTGTTCAAGGCCGGCCACCACACAACGATGCCATATAGAATTATCGGTCTTATGACCGCAGTATAAAGCCAGTGCATTATATTGGGTTGAAGGCCCCATCGAGAGCCTACAGCCCTTTTGCAGGAGTATAGAGCCACTAGGGATTTCCTAGCGCGTTCGGCAATGTTTTCTCTCCATAAGAGCTTCCTGTCCAGCCTCAGCCCCAGATATTTAGCGCTGCTAATGAACTCGAGTGGAGTTCCTTTGAGATTTGGAGGAGTGACAGCGGGAAGCTTTACCTTTCTTGTGAATAAGACTAACTCCGTTTTCGTCGGGTTGACGCTAAGACCGCAACTGTCGGTCCAGGAGACTAGTTTACGCAATCCGAGTTGCAGGATGTCGGAAAGTGTCTGTGGGTACTTTCCAGAAGCGAGTAAGGCGACGTCATCCGCGTAGGCCACCACTTTGCACCCTGAGCTCTCTAACGAGATCAGAAGTTCGTTAAGAACTATGTTCCATAACAATGGAGAAAGCACTCCACCTTGTGGGGTGCCTCTGTGCACAAGTTTTTCGACAGCGCTGCTGCCAAAGGTGGCCCTCACCATCCTTTTTGTTAGAATGTGGGTGATTACGCGGCAGATTTGTTCGCCAATATTTAGCTTGTTTAAGGCTTGGATGATCGATTGTGTTTTGATATTGTTAAAGGCCCCCTCTATGTCAAGAAAGACAGCCATTGTATATTCCTTGAGTGAGAGGGACCTCTCTATCGAGCCAACAATCGAGTGAAGAGCAGTTTCGGTTGACTTGCCCTTTTGGTAGGCATGTTGAGATCTTGAAAACAGTGATCGGTCAACAGTGTCCTTGATGTGGAGGTCGATGATCCTCTCGAGAGTTTTGAGAAGAAAGGAAGACAGACTAATTGGTCTGAAGTCCTTGGGGTGTATATGGGAGGTCTTTCCTCCTTTTGGAATGAAAACAACCTTGACCGCAGTCCAGGATGATGGGATGCAACCCAGTGTTATGCAACCTACGAGAATGTGGCTGAGAATGTCTTTGACAATTTCAAATGCGTTCTGTAGTTGCGCCGGGAAGATGTCATCAGGTCCGGGTGACTTGAACGGTTCAAAGCTGTTGACGGCCCACCTTAGCTTCTCCTCACAAATGGTTAGAGTGGTTGGAGAGGCCGCGTAAGTGGTACCATTCCTGAAGTCAGGGTTACCGGTGAAAGGCGTACAGCCAGGAAAATGAGTGTCCATGAGCAGATCCAGTGATTGTTCCTCTGATTCTGCCCATTGGCCCCCGGGGTTTTTTAGTACACTTGGTACAGTGGGCGATTTGGATAGGACTTTACGCATTCTGGAGCCTTCGTTTACGCTGTTAACGTTCTCACAGAAGTTACGCCAGGAGCTACGTTGTGCCTTTCGGACTTCTTTTTTAAAGAGCCTAAGACTACCTTTGTAGGACTCCCAGTCCGTGTCTAGCTTCGAGGTTTTGGCTTTGTTGAATGCCTTTCTGCTCTCGCAGCGAAGCTTAATTAGTTGCTTGTTCCACCACGGTGGTTTTTTGCCCTCCCTCGCTTTGGTGAGGGGGCAGGATCCTCTGAATGCCGTATTCAGGGCGGAAGTGAGCACGTTGTTAAGCGAGTCAAGCTCTGTCTGATCGCCAGGTGTCGGGTGTCTACAGTGAGCTAGATTCGCAGATAGAATAGAGTTGTGTTTACCCCAATCTGTTTTTCGCCGGTTGCGATAAACTGATTTCTGGGGGGTGTAGCTACAGTTTAAAGTGAAGGATATGTACCGGTGGTCTGAGAATGAAGGACTATCCGATACTATCCAGTCCGTTATAGCTGGGTAAAGATATTGGGAGACGAGAGTAACATCAATTACTTCCTGCCTGTTTTTGACAATAAAAGTGGGACTATTTCCTCTGTTACATACTACTAGGTTAGTTCCTACTAAATATTCAAATAAAGACTCACCTCGAGGGTTAGTGTCTGTACTGCCCCATAGGTCATGGTGTGCATTAGTGTCACACCCTAGCACGATGTCGGCCTTCTTTTCCTCCGCTTCTTGGACAACCCGTCGTAGTTCAACTGATGGCGGGTCATCTTCCTCATACGGAAGATAGCTGGACGCCAGCCAAACCGGATTGCCGCTTGCTGGAGTAAGCTGCGCTGCTGCAAGGTCGCCTGTACTATGCTGGGGGATGAAAGTTAATTTTAACGATGTTTTGGCAAGAATGCAAGCTCTAATTTTACCTTTACCTTCCGCGTAGTAAGGAGTATAGCCTTGAGCCCTAAGCCCAGTCACGTTGCCTTTTGTCAGCCACGGTTCCTGAATTAGGGCGATATCCAGTCCGTCCTCGATGAGGCGGACCAGCAGGTTAGCGGATGCTAATTTTGAGTGGTGGAGATTAATCTGAATCAGGTTTAGCGGCATTGCTATCTGATCCAGATTTCTCCACAATGGTAGCGTCGAGATCCTCTGGTGGCGAGACGGTGTCTGCCGAGGATGACGCAGTGGAGCCGGCCAAGTTGGCTTCGGCGGTTAGTATGTCATCTTTCTTGAACAGCTTCATCTCAACTTCCTTCAGGCCGTATTTAATGAGGAAGTTCCTATCACGAAGCATAGGAAGAGATTCTGCTGACATAGAGATGACCAAAGAGCGGCCAGTTTTTTTGGGTTCCTCGTTGGGAACCTTGGAGTTTTCAATGATCTTCCAGTCTTTGACCGGAAGACCAGGATTTTGGAAGCCCATGAGGGCAAGTACCTTGGCAGGATCGCGTGGTTCGAGTGGAACCCAGACCCTGGCTCTCGGTCGGTGGGGGATCGAACTCCGGTCCACAACCTCAAGCCTGGCTCCTGGCCAAACTTCACCAAGGCTGCCGATGGCTGCTTTAATGAAGTCGGCCGACCGCTGGTCATCACAGGCAATCAGTTTGACTGACCCCTGATGCCATCCTGCGTCCTTATAGGAGATGGGATGTTGATTGGTGAGCAGGTACTCACATAGGTGGTTCATTACCAGATTTTCGATAACCCCCCATTTTTCGTAGGAGATTTTGCCCTCCTCGTCTGAGAGGTCCACCACCGCGACTATCAGGTTATCCTTGACCGCTTCCAAAAAGGATTTTGAGCTCTTAGTGGAGCGGGCCTTTTTGGAAGCGTTGGACACCTCATCTAGGGACCTGCGCCTTTTTGGTGCAGGCCTAGTCGCCGCTGTGGGCCTACCCCCTGTAACGCTCGGTGAGCTGTTAGCTAGGGGGCGACTCTTTCGAGGCTGGTTGTCTCCTACGAGCGGTCTCTTGCTCATCGGTGGAGCAGAAGTTCTTTTCGGGATTGAGACCTTCGAAGTGGAGGGAAGGACGTCCCGATTCCTCTCAAACTCCAGTACCCAGGGCGTTGCCCATGAGTAGGAGTCCCTATCCGACTCGCTCCATTCTTTTTCGGCCTTTGAATGTAGACGGGCCAGGATGCGAAGAGCTGCCCTGGTCTCTCGACCAAGCGACCTGTTCTTCAGGTCAGCCGGGGTAGGTGTAGGGGGACGGGGGTAGCTGCAGCATGCAGCAGTTGTTTTGTCAGTGAGTTCGTCCGATAACATCGAACACTCACTGGCAGCATCGTCTATACAGAGATCCTGTAGATGCTCTTCCACGCGTTGCATGGGGGTGGCGCCGCTGGCGTCCGTAGTTGTTGTTTTGTTTTTTTTGTTATATACATATATATATATATGTATATATACATCTAAGGAGTACTTCTATTCAAATTAATGAAAAAACCGCCAAAGCAAATTTTGTCTTAAAATACACGTCTCAAACAAAACCAGTAAGAATAAGACACTCTGATAATTTATTCACTTCATAGGTACTGTAACTGTTGTTGATCTTAATCTTCTTTAAGCAACGAAATGCAAAGATTACCATTCAAAGACATTTCAATAACTTTAATTGTTTGCTGCAGAACTGTTTATATCCTACATTTTGCATCTTTGTTGGCTTCAAAACTGGTCATATCCATCCTTTAGTAGCAAAACTGTTCATATCCAACTTTAATTTTTAAATAACTTCTAATCGGAATTATAAATACATTTTTCGTTTCAATTATAGGATTAAGACTTAAAAAGCTTTAAATAGATTAAAAAAAATGTTTTCTAAGTTCTCCCATTTAGTCTTGGTACGTTTTTTTCAATTTGCACAAAACGAAAATTTGGGATATGGATAGTTTTGGTTCTCATCTACTCACTTATATAAAAATAGTATTATTATTTTAAGCTTCAACAAACTTAAGGCGATGATGGCTTAAATTGAGTCAAATAAGGCACATTTGTTTATTTGCATTATTGCACGAGTATATTATATAACCTCTTATAATTTTTATGTTTCATTCCCATTCCGATATGGGTATATCATATATGATATTGCGATAACGTGTTGATTTAGATTTGTATAATACTAAGGGCCGGTCTGTTCAGAGCCGGTTAAATCTGCGGTTAGGTTATCATAGATTTAGTTTAACCCATGGTTATGAATCTTTGATTACGAAAATGTGTTTGTTGACGATTTTTTCACTTTGATCACCAAATCATAGATTTGCGACAAAGCTTTCCACTTTTCCAGTATGTCTGTCAATTTAATTTTCAAACTAAATCTGTGATTAGCTTTGTTTTGGTTGGGTGGGTTTCTTTTGGTATGTATTTTTTTAATATTAGTTTATCTTTCATATCAATAAAAGTTTTTAGCCATATAAATGTCGAAACCGAAGCGAGCAACGAATTTTTCCAAGAGTGAAGAAGATGAGCTGGTGAAAATCGTGTTGGAGAAGAAACACATTTTCGAAAATAAAAAAAACTGACGCCGTTACATCTAGGCAAAAGGATGCAGCTTGGGAAATAGTTGCACAAAAGTTTAGTTCATCGCCTCATAACCAAGTAAAGATTTTGTTCGTTATTTTCATTGTTATTATAGTATAATGTACATGTTTATCCTAGTTTCGAACAGCAAAAGCATTGAAAGACAAATATAATAATTCGAAAGAAAAAAGCAGATGACAGGAGGGAACTATTCTTGACTGGTGGTGGTCCTCAACCAACTCAAGACAAAGAAAATGTTAGTCTAAACGAACTGAATTTATAAATTTAACAAATACAGATGTTTAATAATGGATATAAATAAAAAAAAATACAAAGCAACTCATTCCATTTTGCGTTTACTATTATTATATTAATTTTTCTTTCATACCGATTTTTAAACAAGCTTGAACAAACAAAATTCCAGAATATCCTTGGTTAAATCGCCTTAACCGACCAAAATCGGCTGGTTATCGATTTCTCGGGTTAGCTAACCAAATCATAGATTCTCTGATTAAAATTTGACTGAACAAACAGATTCTATGGTTATCACCTGGAATAATCGTTGATTAGAGTTAACCAAAGATGAACAAACCGGCCCTAAGTATTCTTATCTATACTGCGAAGATAAGCAAACGTGTCGCGCTCCTAATATCTAACTATTTGTTAAAAACAGCTGAGGGGTCATTAAACCATAACGAGTCGTTTGCCTTTGGGCTAGTTTTCTTCTATATGTGATCGTATGAATGGAGGTGCTAGTAGAAAGTCTGTGACAACGAACAAAGCAGCTGGAGCCGATGGGCTACACGGAACTTTTTAAAAACGTTGGAGATGACCTGGTCAGGCGCATACGACCTGGTCAGGCGCATACAAAATCTGCAAAATGTGGTCGGAGGAAAGTATGCTCAAAGAATGGAATCTCGGTACCATCTGCCCGATCCACAAGAAAGTAGATTGCCTACGGTAACTGGAGCGTTCACTATAATGGAGTCAGCAGCAAGCAGAATGGGACTGGCTATAAACGAGGACAAGACGAAGTATATGCTTTCATGAACAAAAGCCCAATCCCACTACCGACTTGTTCAGAACGTGACAATTGATATAACTTCGACATAGTCAGTGAATTTGTCTATACCTGGGTACTGCTGTAAATGCGGAAAACAATATCAGCGCCACCATGTAGAGCTGATGAACATCGATGCTCCAGCGCCGAAGGTCTTCGACGCCATACCAGAGGGAAGGAGACACCAAAGAAGACCTCATCTTCCATTGTGACGAGGTAGAAGGAGATCTCCGACTCCGACTGCCCCAGGAGCACCAAGCTTTGAAAAAAAGTAAAGTAATTCACGCTTATTCTGAGATTCGATCGAATCGAGTATCCCTCGAATTCAAAACTTTCACTCGAATAACCTGCTCGCATTCTAAGTTTCGAGGGAAAGAAGTTCATTATCGAATGATTTTATTGGATACTTTTTATTTTCGAAATCAGTTGTATGCAAATTTAGCTGTCAGATTGTCAGTTTTTGTTGGTTTTAATTTGAGTAAAGATGGCATTTATGTATTTTTGGAGGAAGAAATTATCAAATTTAACCTAAAAATAGTACTAGACAAGTCTAATCCACTTAATGTGCCCGATAAAATATAGGTTTGCATTTGGTATTTCGTTTGGTGGAAGTTTCCGTCTAAGGCAAATTCGTGTTGTGTCCATTTCGAATGCGACCTGCGACAATTGAACTTACATTTTTAAATAGAGCTTTCGACCACTAATTTTCGCTCGAATAAAATTTGACATTTAACTTGATTCACTCGAAACTGAGAACGTGGTGAGAAATGAACAAAAAACGAATATCCATCGAAATCGGAAGTTGGAATGTCAGTTGGCTGAAATCGAATGATGAAAATTTCATATACCTACACACGAGTTCTACATTTACAGTGGCGTACGCAACAGGCGAGAAAAGTTAAACCGTAGTTTAACTAAACGTTAGTTTAAGTTTCACTGGAAAACACTCACGGTTTAAGTACTTGACTTTTCCAAACATTTTATTTTTCATAACTAAACTTATGAAAATCTATTCTATTCTATTTCGGATATTCAGCTAGTCTGTCTATAATTGTAGATTGGTAGCCGATCCCGATGATAATTTAAGACTTGCGATCTCGTTCTTATCTCTTATGTTTCAATTAGCATTGACTAATTGAAACATAAGACATAAGCATTGACATTGCCCCATGACAAACTAGTTGCAAATTTGACAGCTGATGGCTGGTTTCTGCTCATTATTGTTTACCTAGACCTACCCATTGACACATATATTATGAACTGCTATGAGACAACTTGGCGTTGGTTCCGAGTTCCAACATTAGCGAAACTTGCACTTTTTTGAAATGACATCTATTGTACATAATATTTATAAACATTGACGCATCAATTTGAATTTCAACCGTGTTACTTAGCAAGTTTACTCACTCGTAATTTTAAACTCCTGACTCGCCATAGCGATGTAAAAAAAATGCACTTCGATCTATAAGATGGATCTATTGCGCTAAACTCACGCCCAAAAGGTGTCCCTAGAATTCTATGGTAAAATCCAAGATGGTTGTCATTTTGTTTTACTTATTTTTCGATTAGAGCCACGAGTGCTAGTTATGTTGGTGTTATGTTTCTGGATAGAGATTAAAGAAAATTCCACAGAACAAATTGACACTATAATCATTTGCACATATTGTGAAACATCCTTTTTCAATCTAGCTCAAAAAATGAGATTCAAATTCGATAAAACTAACAAATAAAAAGAATCGTAAACGAAACCAAATGTCATATTTATACCGCTGCTGGCGCTAGAGCTCTCTAGCCGTCGTTTCTCCATCTGCCATTTTATTCTGGACGTTTAACAGTGAACGGAACATAGAATAGGGTAAACATGGCGCACGCTATACGCCACAATGGTTCTATCGCGATTCCTGCGGCTAAATGTTTGTCAATACATTCCATTTCATAAATGTACCACTGCATAATTATGCTGTACAATGATACGTGGACATTAAGTTAATTAAATCAATAAACAAGTATGTAGAGAAACCTTGCTGCTGCATCAAGGGCGGTACCGAGTGACGTTAGCGAAATCTTTGATGTGAAAAAGAATTTTGGGCAAGGCGACACTCTACGCGTTTTTCTTTTTTAGTTCAGAGCTTAGCTC
Source organism: Cheilosia soror (assembly GCA_949372485.1). NCBI lineage: Eukaryota > Metazoa > Arthropoda > Insecta > Diptera > Syrphidae > Cheilosia > Cheilosia soror. The sequence continues at coordinate 127,973,845 of OX443561.1, forward strand.
TGTCAAATTATTCTGAGCTCATAGAGCGCGCTCTGAGCATTCTCTGAGCGTAAAAAGAAACACAAAATCTGAGCTAAAAAAGAAACACGAACTTTTTTTTTGACAGTTCAGGCTCGCTCTGAACTAAAAAAGAAAAACGCCTTCTGTTATGCAACTTCTATAATAAAAAAATTGTTCGAAACTCGCAGGTTAACGCAAAATGCTCCCTTCACCTTTAAGACAGTGTGTCAATTGCGGTAAATAACTATTTTCGGCTAGTTTTATCTATCTTTATCTAGGCGCAATTAACACATGCTCTAAAAGTAATAAATTGGTAGAACACAGAGCTTTTGCTTGTATAGAAACTGAAGCGGATAAAATGAGTTTAGCGGTTAACGAGGGCAACACCAAGTATAATCTGTCAACGAGAAGGGATACCGAACATCCATGAATGGGAGAGGATAGAACGCCACAATCGACAGCTATAACTTTGAGGTAATAAGTGATGTTGTGCTAGGTGCCATGAAATAAAGTCTTATGCAAAAAGATCCAAAACGTAAATTTGGCCTTTTTAGAACTTTATTGCACTTTTGAAATTTCAATAAAATAAAAAAAAACGAGTTTTGGACTTTATTTCATTTTTGAAAGTGCAATAAAGTCATTGGACATTATTGCACTCAACTATTTAAAAGAAAAACGAGCAGGGGGGTTGCAGGGGGCAGCATGCCCCCATAAATATTCTACTGTTTATGCATTGTGGATTTTATTTCTACTTCGATTTGAACTTTATTCCAACGATTTTTGGACTTTATTTCATTTTCAGAAGTGCAATAAAGTCAAAAATTACGTTTTGGACCTTTTTGCATAAGATTTTGTTTCATTGCACCATTGTGCTATAATTAAATTGTGATAATAAAATCTCAATAGAAATCGAACGAAGAATAACTATTGCCAATCGCTGTTTGTCGATTTTTGGAACTGAGAAGGTTATTCAGAAGTAGAGTCCTGTCCAGAACAACTGAGGAGATTTTTTATAAAACCTTCATCAACCCAGTCCTGCTTTATGGTGCTGAAGCTTGGAATTTACTTAAAATGGGTGAAGTTATCCTCAGTAGCTCCGAGAGAAAGATTCTTCGTAAAATGTTTGGTCCCGTTTGGGTTGACTAATTTTGTAGAAGATTCAACGACGAACTAAACTATACGAGATGTCAACAAATTACGCATCAGTCGTCTAAGAGGGCCAGGACATGTGTGTAGAGCTGATGAGCACAAATGCTCCGGTCCGTAGAATTTTCACATCTAACCCGGAGGTACAAAGCGGTAGAAAAATACTTCGCCACACAAGGAAGTTCGCAATTGAAGGCGCCCTGACGCATAGAATCCGTTGCATCCGTCGCATCCGATGCGGCAATGTATTCGACTGACAGGTTGATAGTATACACAGCAGCCTATGGAAGGTGACCCATAAGCAACGTACGTGCCGGATGCGATGGATAAAATAGGTTAAATTTCTACTTTTCTATCCGTCACATCCGTTGACAGTTGGCACAGCGTGAAAGGAAGCACTTTCATTGGTAGAAATATTGAAATAATGAGAGAAACTATCTAATTTGGTGGATATTCGCAAATTTAATAAATTGAAATTGCAAATTGTTTTATAGATTTCAATTGCGGACTGCGGCGACGGATTCTATGGGACTGATTCTATGGGTTGGGCCCTAGGATCGCCTGTACCACAACATTTTGCTCCGATAAATTGCTTCTGTTTAACAATACTTGTTGTTTCGTGATACTGACCCCTGGAGAGGCTTGTTTATGGATAAATCCATACACCTCCAAATGTAGAGCCGCTTTAATAAGTTAGAAGTGTGCATTTAATGCACATTATGAAGTGCGTACTTTGCGTCATATTTTATAAATCGTTGTGATTCACGGATGGAGGCGTGCGTCCTTTTGATGCACTTGTAGTCACTTTTAAGGCTAAGCTCGTGATGAGCTAAAATGAAAGTGAAGACAGCCGATAGATAACTCGCAAAGCTTGCTTGCTTGTGTGCGCGTTTCGTAACCAACATCGTTTTCAAATAACAATTAGCACATTCTTACACTTTGTATGCAAGCCAATGATTATTTTTTCACTAAGTCACAACATTTAAGTACATTTTGAATCAATGCTTTTTTTATTACACGATACTACATTGACTTTGATAGTTCTCCTTGGCGCTTATCTATATTCTGTCTAGTTAATTGATAATCCAACCTTTGTTATGCACATTCCATCGATTGCAATCGTCCGTCATTAAACATTTTAATAGTTTCACTTCGAGTGGGTTGTAAATAACTGCAACTATATATTTACACAACAGAAACTTTACATTTGCAATTAACTTAATCTGTTAGATTATACTGATTTATTGAGGCGCGTGCCCTATTATATTTTATTCTTACACAAACTTCATTTGAATTTATTAGTTACGTAAATTTGATCCGACTTATTCACTAATTTTCAATTACATCCTGTTGAAACATCTAAGCACTTTATTAACCTACCGCCAAAGTGGAAGTGTAATTCGCCGTAGATCTCAAATCAAAAACGAACTAAACAGTACGATCTTTCGCGTCTAACTAAAAAATTGCAAAATGTGTCTGCCGCACTTGTACTTGTTCAAATGTATATAATTTTTGACTTGTGCATTAATTTGTCCTGCCTGGGAACGTAACTGTGGGCGAGAAGCGAAAACTACTTACATTTAGATAACGTTAAGTTTAAATTGAAGAGCATAGAAGTGCTTGTCATTATTGAGTGACGCGTTTAAATTGTTTTGCAAAATGATTACAATAGGTAAGGTATACTGATATTGGTTGGCGAGATATGATGTAGTTAGCCCGAAATTCTAAATAGATTTGTTGTATGTTTTGTGTTAGTGTAGGGGCTGATTAGAGTAGCGGGTTACGTAATGTCTAACGTTCCTGGTTGTTATCACTTTATTGCAAAATGATGAAATTATCAATTTGTGCACGTCACAAACACCCCCCCCCCTCCAATGATCATAAACTGTATACAAGCATAAACAATTTATTCTGTATTTTGTCAATATGATATGGATTAATTTGTGAAAGTAATACTAGACTGCACTCATGTTTGTAAATAATTAAGGAAATTGTAAAGTGATACCTAATACTCGAATTTTGTTACAAAATTTATAAATGTGCAAGGCAGTAAATAATTGTGCGCGTGTTCCTCACATTGAGTGGCTATAAAAGGCATCTATTTTCCCATAGTGATGGCTGTCTTAGTTGGTATATATTTCACCATCATAAGGGATGCAAAACTTACCTAATGGGGTTTTCATCACATCTTGGAAAACAATAACGGACGGCAGAATGAGCAATGTTATAACATGAAGAATATGACAGCAAATGTCATGGAGAATCTGTTGCGTCATCTAAAAATGATTCATCTGATGCAAATGCCACATAAGCGACACGTGTGTTTGTTGCGTAAAGGGAATGGGGGAATGACATTTAGGAAAACTCTTTTGAATTTATTCTTGACTTGAAAATTTGTTTGTAAAATCTACGCCAGGAAACGAACAATTTTTGAAGACTTATTAAGTTATGGTTCATAGTCACTTTGTGATTGTGTTTTCACCCCTATCGCGGAATCCGTCGTAATTGAGTTTCACTTTACCTATTCGATTCTCTTTCACCTTCTACTGCTATCGGGGAATCCGCCGGAAAAGTTTCCTTATCGACACGGGAAATAAGGGAATTTGGGAAAGGTAGTTTCACGTCAAACGGCTGTCTTTCATTTGTCAATACAAATCTGTGTAGCTTCATTCGACGGAGGCATATGAAAATTTTGTTTTTTAAAGTGATTTAAATATATAATGAAGTGTTTAATATAATAATGGATACGATAGATCTATTTTTGAAAGCATAAGAGGAAGAACGAAATTAGCGGTGGTCTTAGAGAAGAATGCAAGAGGAGCAGTGAATGATTTCACGGAACTTCCAGATGAAAAGTGTTTTTTGAATGTTTATTTTTTGATTTTAATAAAGTTTAATACTGCACAGATTAATACAAATGGTCGGCTTAATAAAACAGCTTTTTTATATGTATGTAATTTTTTTTTTAAAAATTCTCACGACGTGCAGTAAGCAAGAAAACCTATGAAATCCGCAATGATTTTGATGTGGGCGAGAAATGTAATTTTGTTCGGGAAAAATTCGATTTGAACGTTTTCAACGATACAGTGAAACTCATTCACATTACACACACGGGAAACTGTTCACCTTGCGGATTTGACGATACCAACATTCATTTTTCAGTGAATGATTCCCCCCTGCTGGCGGCGGTGCATTCCACGATAGGGGTGATAGTTTTGGGGCCATGTTAGGTTAGGTTAAATAGGGTGTGAGTACATCACAGTGGACCAGGCACCATATTGGGCCCATCGCCATTCCTGGGAATACATTCTTATGGGCGCGTTCACACCATCAGCAAACCGAAACCGTCCATAAGAATGTATTGCCAATGACGGGTAGCCGGTACTGGTTAGCTGGCCGGCTGCCGGATATGTGTGAAATGGGCAAAACGATCAAAAACCAAAACCAGGTCCCTATTGTGAGTGTCTATAGTTAATCGTTGATCGACAACTGTCGATCGATCGAGAACTGTGATTGTCGATTGCGATTGATATTTGTCGATTTGACAGTCGCTTGTAGTCGATTATAAATGCCTGATCGATGCTTTCTCTTGGAAAAAATTTAGCTAAAATCAATCGACGCAATCGACAATTGTCGTGACGATCGCTGGTCGACAATCACAATAAGGGCCCAATTCGCCCAAGCAATTAATTTCCCAACAAAACCTAGAAATTGTGTCAATTTTGTTGAGGCCAACCTCATCCAAATCATCGAATAAGTACATTCCAAGGTGCTTCCTCCTGTACCAAGCAATGGCTTGACATTCACAGAGAAGATGAGTAATATCCTCTGCGACATGTAAGTCTTCGCAATTCCTGCATGTGTCCGTTTCTGTTAAACATAGTCTCATGGCGTTCTTCCTTAGAAGATGGTGCCCGGAGAGAATCCCCCTACTGTCGTTCGTAGCTTAGATCTGCTGAGCTTTAATACTTCTACAGATTTTTTTCGATCTAGGTTAGGCCACAGAGCCTTTGAGACCCTGTGACCTACTGTATCTGACCATCTTTGATCTGCCCTATTTTTAATTTTCTCAAGAATAATTCTCTTCGCCTCGGCTTTTGGTGGTCTTATGCCTTTAATGGTTTCGAGTTGTGGAAGCTCTGCCAGAACGTCGGCCATTTCGTTTCGTGTCCGGGTCTTGATTCTGCTCGCATAATGCTCTAAGCAGGTTGTTTGTGCAGTTATCTAATGAGGTCAGTGCTGTTAACAACTTAGGAGCTACCTGTCGTCCCAGAGCCGTCAGTTTTGTTGAGACAACTTGGCATTGGATTTGTTAAGAGAATTCTCCTCAGGGGATTCTTCTATCGGATCATGCAATGTTTTCATCTTGCACGCGTGTACGCTAGTTTTGCAAATTGAATAAAATTCCATAACATATCTGTAGGTACGTGATTTTTTAAATTAAAATTCAGCTGACTTCTAAATCTGTTTAACGTGGAGGAGAAGACAAATTTCTTTGTATTTCCGGCAAAGTAGAGCCTAATAACCTAATAATTAACGAAGCGCGGTTATGCAAGCGTGACTTTTATACGATTGTTTTAATTTATTTATTTTTTTTTTCCAACTGACGCATTCATGAGATGAGTTATGTCACCTCTTACGTTGGTAGCTAAGTAGGTACACCTGATTGGAAAATATTTCCGTCCGCTAACCACTCGTAGTAGACACAAGTTCCTAAAAGAATACAAATATTTTACCCTATATTGATGTCCCACCCGCAACCACGTGGATGTCATCAGAGAAGTTTCTTCTAACAAACAACCTGCCAATCGGCATTTCCAACAATTTGTGACATCAGCAAACACACTTATTCATAGATAATGAATGACAACATGTTTAAGTATAATTACAAACAGGTACAAAATAAATAAACTAAACAGAATCACTGTACATCTGATACGTGGAATGCTATAAATGCAAACATCACCTTTTGACCGAATTCTTAGAAAATTTGCTCAGAGTCGTAACAAAAGTTTCCGTGCTGATGGATGCAAAGTGACTAATAAAAATTATTAGATTGTACTTGGCTTAAATTCGCGCTTGACTTTAATATTATTCCCGGCCGTGTATCAAAACTGAGTATAAACGTACTGAATACGCGAACCATAAAAAGAGTACTAATTCCAAATGTTTTTGTTTCACATTTAGTTAAGAAAACCAGTTGTTCAAACTTTAGCAAACCAACACCTGTCAATGTGTATACAAATAGATAATAGCTTTGTTCAGTGACCCTGCGGTAAGTAATTTGAAAAATAAAATCAAAGGTTCTAAGCACCAGCATCTTGAAGATTTTGGCTTGGCGATATTCATGGATGCTATGGTAAGAACTAAACTAAAGATAGAGGGGTGCTTCGTCTCAAAAAAATGGTATCAAAACTTTAACTTTGTTCTAATGAAAGGGGATTTTGTTTTTTATTTATTTAATGACTGATTTGTTTGCATAACTTTACAAGCCAATCACTTTGTACTGCAATTGTATTAAAAAAAATAGAGAATGAATTCTCTAATGGTAGAAAATCACATGAGAAATTAAATTTTTAAAATCTACATTAGTAAGAGATAAAGTTAGCGGGCTTCAAATATTAACGCACTCGCGGAATAAATCTTCTTGAATGTAGACGCACCGCAGAAGTAGGTAGATGTTTTCACGTACTATGCATCCCAACGTGCATAACCTAAGCGTTCAACATACTGCTACTCGTATATAGAAACGCAGAACGCTCAAGAGCTGCGAAAGGCGGTAACGTTAGATTACAATCCATATGACGTCAAAAGCTAAATCACATAAACAGTTCTATAAAATGAGTGTTGCGTACTTTGAGGGTTTAGGGTCTACGGATTTAGCAAAATGGTCGCCATTGATATAGCGTTTTCAATAAAAATGTGTATAATTGTAGGCTTGAGGTTAATTTCGAGTAAAATATTTGTAACATGGGTATTGTAAAGACTGGACGCAAGGGGAGTATAGATCATTTGTGCTGGCGGTATTTTGTACGAAAATTCAGAAACTAAAGTTAATTGCAAGCACATTATGTACAAATACAGCCGACGCGACGGTTAGTATTGCCCAGTCGGTCTTTCTCTTTGGACGGAATTGTTGTATTTAAAAAAAAATCCTTCCTTGGCATTAAAACAACTAAAAATAATTTCAGTCACTGGGTACTAGAACTATCCTGGATATACTTCATCCTTGTACAGCCATACAGATTTATAATACCAACCTGCTGAAAATGTCAACGAATCGATTAATTCCGCTCATCAGTCCCACTAATCGTCCAAGGCAAAAAAATAGTACGTATACGCCCCGTAAAATCCACAATTCATTCTGTTATCTTTCATGTAAAAGGGTCTTGATAAAATTAATGATTTGGGTTTTTCAAATCATGAATAAATCAAGAAAAGCTTGGTTTTTGGAGCGTGCATTAAAATATTAAAAAATTTAGGTTAAAATGTCTGTTCTAGCAAGGTGTCCGTTGGAACGGAAGATTTTTGCTTCGAGGTATTCTTCCGAAAAGATTTTTAGTGCGATCATGTGCGTTTTGACTGATATTTTTGACAGCTTCATACGAATTTTATTCCGATATGACAGAAATCGGTTGCGGAATTTGTTTACTATTTGCAGTTAAGTATTGATAAATGAAAGCAATAAGGGAAAAAAGTTTTAGGAAAGTACTATTTAGTTGTTTGTATTTGCTGCTTAAATTTCTGTCCTCAGGGCAAACGAAAAAACAAGCATCAAATAGGAAAACCCTGATGTAGGACGAAACAACATCACGTGCAGTGCATGTCATATCAATGCGTCGACGCATTTTAATTATTCCTTTTCGAGACGGATGCCAATATAACAAAATTGATATTGCATTTTGGTAAAGGCAACAACTTCGGTGTTTACAGACTGGCATGGCAAAACACACAAAGACGAAGCCAATATTTTTGCTGTTTTCGGAGACCTTTCTTCTAAATTCTGCATAAATAAATAGCCTATGGATTACCACTACAACTTCGCGAATGAATACAAAATGTTTTTCTTAGCAAGTTGCCAGTAGATGTTGTCTCATCGAATTCTCCTTCTTTAAACGCAGGAGTATCCAAAGGGTCTAACTTTTCCAAATTCATTGTCTTCCTTTTCGAATGGTTTGTGCCTGTGGTTGCAATTATCACCCCTATGGTAGAATCCGCCGGGGGGAATCATTCACGGGAAAAAATATTTTGGTATCGTCAAATCCGCAAAGTGAACATTTCACCGTGTGGGTAATGTGAATGCGTTTCACTGTATTGTTGAAAACGTTCAAATCGAATTTTTTCCGAACAAAATGACATTTCTTGCCCGCATCAAATTCATTGCGGATTTCATAGGTTTTCTTGCTTGCTGCATGTCGTGAGCATTTTAATATAAAAAATTTGCATACAAAACAGCTGCTTCATTAAGCCCAACATTTGTAATAAATCTATTGCACAGATTGAACTTTATTAATATCAAAAAATAAACATTCTAAAAACACATTTCGTCTGGAAGTTCCGTGAAACCACTCATTGCTCATTTCAGCCTGTCTCGTATTCTTCTCTGAGAACAGCGCTCATTTCGTTCTTCCTCTTATTTTTTCAAGAATAGAGCTAACGTATACATTATTACATAATAAACACTGTTTTTTATTTAAATCAGTTTTGAAACAAACTTTTTATAACCTCCGACGAATGCAGCTACACGGATTTGTGTTCACAAATGAAAGACAGTCGTTTGACAGTGAAACTACCTTTCCCAAAAACGTGTCGATAAGGAAACTTTTCCGGCGGATTCCACGATAGCAGTAGAAGGTGAAAGGAAATCGAATAGATGAAGTGAAACTCAATTCCACGTTAGGGGTGTATATTTCTAGTTTAAGACCGTGAATTCTAATGTACTCGTAGAGCTCGGCCACAAAATATTCATTTAGCTTTATACTTGCCAGCATACAGAGACGAATATACTGATTGATGGTTAGTTCACAGAAGTTTATAGGTACATACTACCATGAAAGACGCTGCTTGTCAACAACCCCGAACTACGTTTGCAAATTATTGAATTTTATTACTAAAAATCATGCTCAGTAAAAAATGTTTTTAGAGCACTTCGTCCATTTTATGGTCGTCGTAATCACAAACCAGTAAGAATAGACCGCCGACACCTCCCACATAACGGACTTTGCCTACAAGCTGCCGGCGGACACAGGATTTTTTATGTATTGGTGCTGTACAAAATCAAAGGAGCTCCATTAACGCACTCTTACTTGAAAAATCGTAGGCCTATGGAGTAGCATGGAAAATCATTGCCGCCATTAATTTTGACATTTACACGTATTCACAGACAGGGTATTTTTTCCGGGGAGAATCGGGTAGGTGCACGGGAAGTCAGCGGTCTAGTTCTTACTGGATTGTGGTCGTAATCGTCCTACTGAGCAGGCTATGTTAATAATAAAATTTGCCGTATGGTCTGCTGAGCAACCAGAAGCATTGCAAGAACTGCCAATGCATCCACAAAAATGTACCGTTTGGCGTGGTTTATGGGCCGGTAGCATATCATTGGGTCATATTTCTTCAAAGATGGTGACGACAACCAACGTTATAATTTGGTGAGTAATTCATCTCACGTTTTGGACCTGTGAATTGTTATTGGTGATATATCAGTCGATCTGCTAGGTTCCACTTTCATTTCACTTTCACTCGAAATGAATTTTTGTGTTCTACATTTCACTGTATTCGATTTCGATTTCAAAATTTTCGGAACTGAGACAAAGTGAAATTGTGATTTCGTAAAATGTTGGAGTTTCCGAATCGCTCGAAAAGCAGAACATTGAAAACGACTTCACTCGATTTGCATTTTCGATTTCACTCGATATCCGGAATGCCAAAATTTAACATTCCGGGTGAACCAATTAAGGCGTAGTCGATGTCAACAATTGCTACTAAAGTAAATGGTAAGAATTGATTTATCGACCCTAATACAAATTTCACTCAATTTTGCAAGTTTTTGTTGTTTTTTTTCCAATGTAAAAAAAAGTCACCCATTATAAAAGAAAAGAATTCAATATTTTTCGAATACTGTGCTCTAATGATTTGAATAAAATTATATTTAATCGAGAGTAACTTGAAGTGATCTACATAGTACTGATGCTATGCTAGGTTCCTAAAATGGACATACTATTAGTTGACAGACAAGTACATACTACTAAATTTCAACGCAGCTATGAGCGCCACATTAAACATGGCTAAAGAACGATGAAACAAGACTTCCGGTTGTACGATAACTCACAGCCTGATACTAATGCCCCTATTATGGAAGACAACTACAACCAAACCAGGGTTGACTTTCTCCAATTGGTATTACCGATTACAACTAGTTGTCTGTCAAAGGACAACCATCACCCTATGAGTAGACAACAAATAAAATGGTTGTCTTTTCAGTTGAGTGCCCGTATTATATAAGACAACTGAGTTGTGTTGGAGTTGTCCAGAATGTCAAAATGAGACAACTGCTTTTAACCAGTTGTGTTGCATTTGTTGAACCAAAAAAATCGGCATTTTTAATGAAAAATGAACAAATAAATGCAAGTTTAGGAACTAGAATATAACATAATATAAGAGGATGATAGAATGTGTGTTTTTAAATTTTAAAAATCACCAAACCAGAACAATTTGACCGGCTCATTGGGATTCTCCAGGAACAACCTGATCACTGGCCAGGGGTAGGTTAGTTAGGCAGTTTGGTTCGAAAAAAAAATATTGTTGAGGAATAGGAGCTCAATAGCATAGAACCACCTTCAAGGACAGCAAAAGAATTGCAATTCTTCACATTCGTTAGTAATGTGAAATAAGAATGTTTCTAAATACGAACTCTTAATTTGAAGTCATTACCCACTGCACTTCTGGTATCTTTCCTCTGCTATGTAACGAAGAGCAGTGGCAAGCAAGAATAGGTAGAGTTGCCGAAAAACGATGGCTGTTTCAAATAATAATTTATTTCGAGCAAATCGTATACACGAATGGTTCCTTTAGTAAGCCTGAAATACCTAAAACCTGAAACCGAAAGAAAAACTTCAGGTTTAGTATGCTAACTTTGTTTTTGGGAATTCTAATGGATTGGAGTGATCATGAACACTTTTTCTCTTTCGTAAAACATTAACCAAATTCTCATCCTCCTCCTCTAAGCCACCAAAAAATAAATCAACACTACTTTCCATTGTTTTTTTTTAATTCTCTCGTTTGAATGACTTTCTTGGTTCGATTTCAATTTCCACAAATAATTTCACAAAATTGACATTTAACAGCTGATTTCGATTTTAATATGCTCCTAAAAGAAGGCAATTTATTTTCTAAAGACAACTGAAAAGAGTTGTCTTGCATAATACGAAAAATCTGTTTGGTTGTCTCAAAGTTGAGTTGTCATGAAGAAAACACAACTAAGTTGAGTTGTTATCCATAATATGCACTTAAATCCGGATATTCTTTAGCGTAAAAACGACACACTGCACATTGAAAACATGGCCAAAAGATTGGGTATCTTTACAAAAGACTTCTTCAAAAGTTGCAGAAGGGAAACCGGCATTTGTCGACCATCTATTGTGTCACGGCCCAGCCCTCTTGCATGGCAGCACGGTTATTTGACGGCTTGGAAGATCTAGCAAAGATACCCCTACCAGATTTAAGAAGATTGATCAACAGATCCGAATGGTTTTCTAAGTTACATGTCCTGTCATGTACTATTGCAAACTGCTTTTTAACTTAACCTAGCTCGCAGTGATAAAGTTTTGTGCCACCCAGTCGGGCACTTTATCTATAATTCCATGATACAGAGAGCAAATCCCGTCCGTCAATACGAACATCTTGGTCAGAACGTCTTTATATGTTCAAATTATCTGCCACCTCCATAACCACTTCAGTTTTTTAGGTGACCATCGAAACAAATATATACCAATTTCAAAAATATGCAATTTCATACATTAATTTTCTATAGCTAGAAGTGGAATGAATATTGTTAATGGAATGCATTTTACCAGTAAGTAGCCTAATATTCATTTTAAGAAGTTCACAATATCTACCTACATTTTCCATGCAAAGTTCACCATTTTCAATGTCAGCTGCCGTAAATACAAAGTCAAGAAACTCCGCAGTATATAGTAAAACATACACACACAATTTTGTTGTCAGAAGAAAATCTACAATTGTTTTGTTTTGTTTATTTGACAGTTTTTCAAAAATTTGTTTAATTCTAGCTAAATTAATTTCAACTTAATTTAAAAGCCAGTGATTTATTTATTTACTTCTTTTTTCTGTTTCATATATTGTTTTTTTGTTTTGTTTTAATTTGTATTTGGTTTTTTTCTTTTTATATTCTTCTTAAATACATTATTATAAATGTTTTCTTTCTTTGTTTTTTTTTTTTTAATTTGTAATTAATTTTTCATTGTAAGTATATATAATATATAAATATATGTGATAGAAGTACATGGTAATTATCTTTTGTTTTATAATTTTTATGATTACAATAGAGTAAACAAATAGAAAAAAGTATCTAATAGATACAGATATAAAAAAGGAAAAAACAAAAGTTGAAAAGTAAAAATTTAAATTAAAGAATAAGTACGTTCTGTAAGGTTTTCTTCTCAACAATATTTATTTATTATATTTTCATATTTATCTTTTCTCTTTATTTACGAAAATTTTGTAAAGAAAAATCATCATTTATTTAGTTTTCAGTTTTTTTTTTTCTTCTTTTAAATATATAATGTGCTACAAAAATAAAGTTTCGTTTTTTTCTTTGTTTAGTTTTATTTAATTTTTTGGTTTTTATAATTTAATTTCTTTCTTCTCAGTTTATCTGGTATTCTGCTATCCTTTCCCTATGAGTAATCTATTATTAAATATTTTTACAATGGATGGACGGGCGCAGCAGTTCCAAAACCTTCAAGCTGGTTATTGTTTATAGACCTTTAAGCTTGAAGTTGTTGCTAGTTGCTGGCATTTGTTGGCACTGCTACGACTGCCCCTGCTGGTGATTTGAATTGTTCCTAATGCTCTATGCTCGGGCTTGTGACTTAAGATTTTTTTCCTTCTATTTCGTTTGTCAATGTTTTCTTTTAATTATTTGTTTATTCAGCTTTTTCATTGATTGACTTTGGTGTTTGAATTGAATATTGATTTTATTATGTTATGGTATGGAGATTAATTTTTCATCCCTTTTTTTGGTTGATGTACTAATTTTTCTTTTGTATTTTTATTTAAATAAATAAATTAAAATTAAAATTTGGACAGAAATCTGAATATAATTTAAATTCGATTTAAGTGGTGAATGATCCTTCATAAAATTCCATTCCAAATGACTTGTTTAACGTTAAAGACTTTTATTCCGCTCTGTATATAAATAATTTATTATTTACTTAATTTTCTATAATGCCTAAGCTTTGGAAGCGATTAATTTAAAAATAATGAAATAAGATTTTGTGAAGTAAAAGCAAGTGGAAAAAACGTCCATTAAATTTTCTATTCCATTAGGGATATGTAGGAAACTAGACCGGTAGATGTTTTTGTGGAGGGCAAAATTTAACATTAAAAAGCAGATTAAGTCAGAAAAATAAAGCTTTTAATGTAATAACAAGTAAAATAAAATTCATTGAGATTTCTTACATTTTGTAATTATCGAAAATAAATAAATCAAAAAGGCTGCAATTTTCCGAGCTGTCAAAAGGTCTTATTTGTGAAACAGAAATGAAACTAGAAGTGGAACAGAAACTGCCTTCATGTTTTGCTTTTACCTACAACAGCGAACAGCTTTTCTTTTAACATTATGGAGAAATATACAAATTGTATATAAATCCATTTAATCCGCATTTCTGTGCGTTGTTAAAATGCTCAAGATAGAAGCAATACGTTTCCTTTAAAAATGTCTGCAGTCATTTATCTGTAATTTAAATGACAGCCAACCTTTGTAGAAACGCGATTTTTTAAAGAAAAACCCTTTATAGGGAATATAAAGGTTCCAATGAATCAAAAACGAAATGAATACCTATTTCAGATAGGGATTTTGTCATTACTGTCAAAATGTAATTACATTAATATGTAGATACTTTCCAGCCACCTGGTCTATTAAAACACAAGCAGAGGGAGAGGGTATTAATGGCCGCCAACATGAAATATGGCAAATTTTCTCATCCGATTTCCTTCGCTGGTCGAACTCCAAACTAGCAGTTAACTCTGGCAGACTAGTCTTACGATGGCAAAAAATAAGAGCTGCCACTTACTTCACTTAAGAACTTCGATTTTGAATTGTGATTTTAGATATGATTAAGTGTCAACGATTCTTCCATTCTTCTTTGACGTTTCACGGCAGCTGACAATCAAATTATTTGCTTTGCTAAAATAAAAAAAAATCGTCCATAAACATCAAACCAATAGTTGACATTAACGAAATGGCATCGGGTTCCAATATTATCGTATCTGTCAGCGAGCAATAGGTAATTTCGTAAAGCGAACATCTTTCAGAACTGGGATATGTATTTGATTTAAATGCCAAATTTGAAAACAGAAGCATGTATTTCATGTCCAGAACATTGCTTTGCTTGAAACTGGGGGCTAACTATGCACTTCGAATTCGCATTCTATCAGTTCGCTTCACGGCGAACATGACAACTGTGCAAAACGATTGCCGGGAATGTCGACTTTACAAGAAAATCACCGTATTTTTCGCTGTCTTTTTTTTTTTTTTTTCCACCATTCAAATGCGCCGCTGGCTGACAACTTCGCTATCAAAACATCTTTCGCATTTCACATCGGAAAAATGGCGTTCGCATTTGCATAGTTGCGCGAATTGAATAGACCGAAGTGCGATAATTTTCGCCGGTGAACTAAATAGTAGCAAAATGCGAAATCCATAAGAAAATGCGCCTAGTTAACTTCTTCGTTAAATAGTGTAAAATCTCAATTACTTTAGTATTTCATTTAAACGATTCTTTTGACAAACAATTTTCAATTCTGCAATGTTTTCCTCTTGTATTAAACAAAAGTCATGCTCTGTAGCGACATAAAATCGGCTTTGTTTTCCTTGAAGTTTTTCAGCTGTCATTTAGTTCTTTCTTCTCCTCATTTTAGCACTGTCACTTGTCACGAGCTAGTCGAAATGTTACGGAATTTTTGTGAATTTTGCATGCAAAACAACCAAGTAATGGTTGACGAAAGTGATAACTAGATTTTGTGTTTAAACACTACTCTGCTTTTGAGGTGAAGCAGATTTGTATTTTCAAACTTAACATTATTATTTTCCCTTTCGGCAGTTTGGGTTGTATCGATCTATTCATTTCAGCATTTGGCAACCAACCAATCATGTGATTATTTAATATACCGTAAGAATTTCAAAAGCAGAATGTTAATTCTGTCAGCTGAAAAAGCAGAACATCTTCTGCCTCATATGGTAGAAAATTAAGCTTCTTCTGACAGTTACAGGAATATATATAAATCACTTAAATGGTGTCTGATGATGAATTCGATATACCTTCTACTGCTACCAAAGTGATTGTGTCCAAGTTACATATTATTGTTCTCTTAACAATAATTTCTAGTCAATTAGTTACTCTTGTTCTGTTTTCACCTGCTTTTCTTGTTTGATTCAGCCCCAAGATTGATTTACAAATGCTAACAGTGCAGATTTGGAAATGTAGCTGATAAATCTTGGAAATAATAACACGCAATCCTCTTTACACTGATCAACTTAAATTTTGTCGAAATTTGCCATTGTGTTCTAGCCTTTAGCTTCTTGTATATTATGTAACTATTGGGACGTTCAAAATTTTAGTTTACTAAGTCTGACTGAGAGCAGGTAGCCGTCTTCTGAATTTTTATTGACCTATATTGCTCATGTGAATAGTTTTTTTTCCGTTGACGTGAATTAGGAGAACACATTCTTCACATTACAAACTCAAACAGCGACTTTTGCCAAAAAATGAGAAAATGACTTGTCCTAATTTACCAAACCAAAGTTCGAGTTTCGAAGTAATCTAATCGTTCATTGGTTCCTTCAAATTTACAGTTACAGCTCACAAGTAGCGAAACATCACTATAAAGAACGTTTCGAAGAGTAATTAGTTTCTTACAACAAATTCGAAAACCACATTGTTAGCAAGGTCGAGATCGTTTCTGTAAAAAAACGCATTACTTTCATTTCCATGATTTTGTTTTTGTTTTCGAATTGATAAATACGTAATCTCTCTAAAAACTGAACAAATTCACATGTGTAGTTCGAAAATTTATAGGTTTTCTTCGAATTTGGGAATCATAAATAAAATTCGACAACAACTGTCATTTGTTTTATTCACAAGTTTGCCAACCATGTTCTCCTGTATGCATTCATGAATATTAGTTACTGAATAGCTGTTTTTTTTTTTTCATCAAAGCGCAATTGTAAATGAAAATCTAGTTAATGCTTGAAGTAAATGCGAAAAATAAAAAAATAAATATAATTAAAATCACAATCTACTCTCAATTAATTGAATAATAATTTAAAAATTTATTTTACATAAAAAATAACTTAAGAAGCGAATGTCTGAGTGTTTACAATATTTCTGTGTGTGTGTTTTTTTTTAATAGTTTATATAGTAAAATCTTAAAACGTTTAGAAAAAACTGATTTGATTTTTTTTTTGGTTTTTCTTGGCTGTAAGTGAGCCGCTTAAATTTTGATGGAAACATTTTCTTTGTGCTCGTTGATTTTTTTTTTATATTCAAAACTTAAGCAATATTTGTTTGCTTTAACATGTTTTCTGTTTAATAATTTTTCTGTATATGTAAATTTTTTTGGAAGGATTCACAAAAAAAGGTAGAGAAGATTTAATATTTTTTGTTTAGTTTTTCGTTTTTTTTTTTTTTTTTTTGTCTTGTAAAAGCAATTTTTAGCATATTAAAATATATATCTTATTTTTTGTTTTTTTAAATAATCAAAAAAGTGTTTTTTTTTTTAATTTTTGTTATTTTTTTTGCTTTAACTTTTTGTTATTGTAATTTTTTTATTTATCTTCTTCAATTCCTTCGTCAGTAACTTTCTCCTTTGATCCCTTTTCGTTGCTGATATCACACTTTTCAGCCAGCATATCTTCGATACCTTCATCGACGACCTGATTCTCATCAGATTCCAGTGACTTGCCGTTAGTTTCGCGAGGTGTCATTTTGACACGGCACGTTTCGTAGGCTTTCTCAAATCCTAATTTTGTGTAAAGATTTCGGGAAGCATCATTTTCTGGACGAATGACTACGAATGGAGTGTAGCCACGTTCGATGACAAGTTTTGTAAGAGTTCTAGCGAGCCGGATGCCATAACTGAAATGAAGAAACGAAATAAGTTGGATTAGTTGTGGGAGTTACCGAAGAATGTGGGGTAAAAGTTAATGAAATCAAAAAAGTCAGAAAAAAAAGATTAGTGTGAATGTGTTAAGTTATTTGGCTTCCTTAAGTATTAACTAGATTTTAGCGCTTTAAAATAAGCAACTACTTCTTCGGACTGTACACAAATGTCTCTGCAGGATTTTACATTAAGTTAAGTACGCAGCTCTAGCGAAACTAAATTTCAGCTGCTCTCCATTTTGTTTCTCCAAACATTAGCTAAATACCTATAGTTTAATTTTGACATGGAGTGCGTTGTGTCCCAGAAAACAGTTTTGCGTTGAAAATAACTTCCTTCAAAAATTCATCGAAAAATCTATGACCTGTTTGCATAAATGTGGCTAAATTTTATAAACACACCTCCCAACTTCCTCTTTCAAGGCGTTGGTGGTCATGGACTTGTTTGCATAGACCTTTGACTTCAAAAAAGCCCAAAGAAAAAAGTCAAATGGCGTTAAATCGCAAGATCTGGGGGGTTATTCCCAAATGGGCAGTGGATTGTATTGAAAGCGATACTTCGATTTCGACCATCTTCGCTTTTGCTTATCCTCAAATGCGAACTGTGCTTTCCAGTTTTTTACATTTAGACTTCCAATTTTCTATTTATTTTCACAAAAGTTTGACAGCTTTTTTCCCGTCACAAGAATTTAGTTTATTTTTTATCCGCAATAAATCCGCCAGCAATCCGTCACCTAAATAGCGATTTTGAATGAATCGAATCGCTTTTGGAAATACAAAAATACCAATCCGCCATGAAAAGCGATCCGCCGCGCATTTTGGAATAAGCCCCCTGGCTGGCAAATTCTGATCGCAAAAACGGCCGATTCTATTTACAAATTGAAGTAGGTCATTAATGGACCTGTCTTAAAGTTATTCTAAATCCTCGAAGAAGTAACTACCAAGGATTCTATTTCTTATATGGCAGAGCGCTGGCCAGTGACAAAGAAAGTATGGGGTGTCCTCATGCACCTCTTCATCACCGCATCCTCTACACAGGTCATCTGTACTGATTCCCATTTTCTTGGTATGGTATTTCAGCATTTTGTGTCCGGTGATAATACCCACAATCGAGGACAATGATCTCT
The DNA here is from genome assembly GCA_949372485.1 of Cheilosia soror. Classification (NCBI taxonomy): domain Eukaryota; kingdom Metazoa; phylum Arthropoda; class Insecta; order Diptera; family Syrphidae; genus Cheilosia; species Cheilosia soror. The sequence continues at coordinate 127,992,515 of OX443561.1, forward strand.
TGTTCAATTGTAAGATTTTTTTAGTTTTCCATTTGTTGTAGATTGGCCACATTTTCCTGGTTATGCCACAGAAGTCGAGCTTGCTCCATCTTTCATATGTCGCTATTAGTAACGGGTTTTTCAACAGGGACGCTACAAAAGTAGAGCGACAGGGACAGCAAACGACGCCAAATTTCTTGCCGCTCTTTTGACATTTCTCTTCAGTAAGGTTTGCCATTTATTTCATGATGGAAAGATATACGAGCCAACAACGAGTCGAAATTATTAAAATTTACTACCGAAATTCGGAGTCGGTGGCCTCAACGTTAAGAGCGCTACGTCCAATTTATGGTCGTCATAATCGTCCTAGCAGATCAACAATTGAGCGTCTAGTAGAAAAATTTGAATTCACAGGCACAGTACAAAATGTTCCCGTTCCAGTGAGACAAAGAAGTGCCCGTAGTGTCGAGAATATTGCTGCCGCTGAGGCTTCAGTTGAAGAAAGCCCAAATGTGTCTCTCACACGTCGTTCTCAAGCGTTGGGCATCTCTGTGACGTCGTTGTGGCGAATTTTGCGAAAAGATATTGGCCTACATCCTTACAAGATTAAATTGACGCAAGAACTGAAGCCGCTTGACCACCAGAAGCATCGTATGTTCGTGAATTGGGCTGAGCAACAACTTGAAAATGATTCGGATTTTTTTTTCATCGAAAAAATCGAAAAATCATCTTCAGCAATGAGGCTCATTTCTAGCTGAATGGCTTCGTCAATAAACAAAATATGCGGTATTGGTCAGACAGCAATCCACACGTACTCCATGAGTCATCATTGCATTCCGAAAAAATTACGGTTTGGTGTGGTTTATGGGCCGGCGGCGTCATTGGGCCGTACTTCTTCCGTGATGATCAAGACCGGCACGTTACTGTGAATGGGAATCGCTACCGTTCAATGATAACTGAATATTTTTGGCCCCAATTGGATGATATGGACTTGGAGGACATGTGGTTCCAACAGGACGGCGCCACAAGCCACACAGAGAATGTCACAATCAATTTATTGCAAACCAAGTTTGGAGAACGTGTTATCTCACGAAATGGTCCAGTCGCTTGGCCGCCTCGGTCGTGCGATTTGACGCCGTTAGACTATTTCCTGTGGGGCTACGTCAAGTCTTTGGTCTATGCCAACAAGCCAGCGACGATTGATGAACTTCGTACGAATATCGAACGTGAAAGTGCAGCAGTATCGGCCGATTTATGCTTGAAAACCGTCGAAAATTGGGTTCAGCGTCTGGACTTCTGCAAGCGTGCCCATGGTGGCCATGCAAAAGAAATCGAGTTCCATACATAATGGCATCGAACGTACTTTCACAGGAATAAAGAATTTTATTGATATCCACAACCGTTTTTGTTTTATTTAAAAAAAACTTTTGCAGCGCTCTTATTGAAAAACCCTGTATTTTGTTCCCAATCGTTTGTCCAAGATTACAGGGGGAATCATTACTGTGGTGTCGGCCTGATTTAATTCAAGAGGGAACCCTTTTCTTGCCAGCCCATCAGTTTTTTTATTTCCAGACACGCCTCTGTGCCCGGTAAACGGCCGATTACACGATTAGGAAATGTCTCATGCAATAATTGAATTGTTTCTATGGCTGTATGGCATTGTGGCACTTTTTAGGCACTAAAAACTGGCGTTTTTGAAAAATAATGGTCCGATAATGCCTCTAGTCCGGAATCCGCACCATAGAGTCACGGGTTGTGGCTGTGGGTGAATGCATTTGTTTCTCACCAATTACTCGTGGGTTTTCTGAACCCCCAAATGCGACAATTTTGACGATTAACGAAGCCATCATGATGAAAATGAGCTTCAGCACTGAATATGGTTTTATTCGGATATTGCGGACTGTAGCTGACAAACCCACATTATTTTGAAAATATGTATTGCTCAACGATGAAAATGCGTATAGCGCTCCATTTTGACTAACCCCGAACTTGCAGCTGTCACTTTGTTATCTCTTTTTTTTCCGTTGGTATCACTGTACTATTAAATGGCGCAAAATTCAAAATTTGCGTGAATTATGGGACACCCTTTATGAAGTACACTCTGAAATGAAAAATTTTTTAGCTGAAGCAGCGTACGGCTCGGATTGGATTGGATTAAATTAAGATCAGCAACATTTTTGAGAGAATTTTGCACGAGCAGCGTACTAAGCTTAAACGACAGTTCGTAAATTAAATTTTCACGGATCGGAAACGAACGAATGTAAGTTCGATTCACATTGTCAATACCTTTGAGTATTTGGAGTAATGTATACGAATTAGTTGTTTGCGCTTTTAATCTATATGCAGACAGTTTCGGAAGAGAAAATTTCTTATTAGGGCTGGTTTTATATAAATTCTAGGGAATAAATGAAGCTCTAATGCAACTACTGAGCTTTTAAACTCTGTTAACATTGGCCTTAGCACGCTGCCTTATTCTGATATATTTTCGTCCTCCTCCTCATCATGTTAAGACTCAAAACGAATTCAAACACGAATATACACTCAGCGTCCAAAGTGAGTAAACACCAATCCTATTTTAAGTCTAAAAACCAAAATCTGTAAAGAGTTTAATAACAAACTAATACATAATAACAAAACACAGATTAAGAAAGTTTTCTCCAACTGCTGTTTTCAGCAAAGGTGTTTATTTACTTTTGCCGCTCACTGTAAATTTTTGTTTCTATGTAATTTCGGAAGTAAAAATAAACTAAACGCTTTTTTTAACGCTCTCTAGCCTACTTCTAACTCATCACTTTATAATTTCGTTGCCTCAAAGTTGGTTTGACGTAGACGCCATTTTGACGTTTTTAAGTTACGAATGCAGTAATAGGTCTATGAGGATTCTCTTTCCATTTCTGAAAACAGTTTTGTCCTATCTTATCTGGCTACGAAGATATTGAGTATCGACTTTGCCGTAAACGACACAATTTGGAGCCTTGTAAGAATTGGTCTGCTAATTCCCGGCATTTACGTCAAATTTTAGGAGCAAAATCTGTAAATTTTTTCTGTAAGAATTGGTTTGCCGTACGAACATTGCCATTATGTACTATTAACATTGTACCTATGATTTAAAATTAAAGCCACATACTCCAACTTGACGCAATATAAACTTTGACATTTCGTTACGTACCTGTGTCCTGACCAACGTGCGAATAGCAACACCCTTCAAACTTTACTCGAATTGCCAATAAAGCTGTTTTGGCGTTTACGTCAAACCAATTCTAAGGCGGCGATTTATATTCCAAAAAACAGTCGATTGCCCATTACGAAGCACGAATAGCTCTCATTTGCGTCACATTATACCGAAAACGATGTGATTTAAGGAGGATAGGCATATAATTCCATGATGCCTACAAAACTCTGCCTACTAATAAATTGGTCAGAGGGATTATGTGCAGGGCTGACTTTATGCGACTAAAGTTGCATTTTTTCCCTTTTTTTCTTTTTATCCCCAATGAGACCACCACCACAGCCAGAGGTATCATCTATCAGCTATTTATGTCCTATTGTCATAAGTTTAGGCATTAACAATTTAGCTATAACCATGTTCAATGCAACAATAAGATAGAATGAGATGAAAATATGCGTAAGCCACTTCACTTTAGTGAACTCCCTCGTTTTGCGTTTTTTTTTGTGCCATTTGTGGGCAGATTAGTATTGCCCCTTTTGTACGCAAATCCCCTTTTTTTGCAACTTTTTCAAAATTTTCGAAGTCAGCCCTGTAATGTGATTTGATAGCTGCAGCATATTTTGTACTTGTTAGGGAAATCTCTAGTCGAAAAACAAAAGCCGATTGCCTACATTACTTCCAATATACGGTCACATTTCTTCGAAAAAAGGTCTAGAATTGAACTTGCTTTTCCATAAATTTTTGTGATTCTGGTGAATAATTGCTTAGCTTATACAAAGCATTACTATACATCTAAAAGCTTGATTCTGTTGTCGGTAGCTAAATTATACTTTTGACCATCTAGTTTACTGACGTTTAATTTTGAAGAGTGTTGTTCTCTCGAACAAGACATGAGATTGAGTGGGGATTGGGACTATGTACATGTAGGCTGGTGTCAAAAGGGACAAGTTCAGACATACCTAGCCTAGGCCTTAAATGGGTAAAAAATCCAATAATGGTTACGGCTTAAAATTTAAATGTAACCGCACACTGGCTTAAATTGGACGGACTACTCATATGAAATCATATAACGTTTCTCGGTCCGTTTTACTTCATTTTGTATATTTAACTTTATTTTAATTGGCCTTACTAATTAATAATTTTTGGTTTCGACTTTTATGGAGTTCACAATTAACTTTGCAAACAAAATTTCACACCGAAAATCGAGATTTCAAAACAAAGCTGTTTCATTTATGTTTAATGAGCAAAAGTTAAGTAAAATGTGTGTACTCACCCCTTCCGCCGATAATCTGGACGTGTCTGCATTGAAAACATTGCACCATAATATGAATGAACCATCCAAGCAGCCAATTCATCTGTATCCTTTCTAAATATACCCAAACCGGGTAGCACTCGCACTAATATCTCAAACACTTCAACGCATTCAATCTCACTGGCCGGATATAGATCATGAATACCTTTAACATCGTCCACCATAAGTGGACGCATTTCAGCCTCATTAGGAGGTAATCTACAAATGAAAAGGATCATAATTTAAGCACACATACACAACTTGGTTTAAAAAAAATGCAAACTTACTCTTCCAATTGCAATTCGGTATTTAAATTCTTACAAACGTATATATCGCCTTCCAGTCGTTCCATTATGCCAAATGTAGAATAAAAATCATCCAGGCGATTCATAATAGCCTTGTGCGTAAAATTCAGGTACAATGGCTTTTGCCAATCTATCAGCACGTCCTCGGTACGCATCAAATCTACACATTCTATGCGGCTCGATGGACAAAAGATTCCAAAACTTTGATAAATATTGTTGTTGGGCTGTTTGAATAAAATCAAAAATGTTAAAAAAAAACTATCTAGGGGTTGTTACCTATTCCAAATGTACATACCGTAAGCGTGCATCCGGGGAAATGTAATATTATTGGTTTCTCTGGCCAATCTTTGGAAACGTAAAAATGGAAATCCCAAACTCGATCATTCAGGTACGTTTTAATTGTTTGATGAAACTGCAATGAGATAAAATGGGCAAACGTTTAAAAAATTGTATTCCAGTTTGAAGATTACAACTTTCAAAAAGGCAATTGAAACTTTCGATTAAAAACGATTAATAGACCGCACAGAGCGGCTCAACTTATAACACAAATAGAAATGCAATATAGGGGCGCTTATAACTGTTGGAGTGAGTAATTTCAACCATTTCGTGGATAGTTGCGATTTTGACGACCGAGTGTTTATTGGCAATTGAAACGGATATTCGAGAAGCAAGGCAATGGGAATGAATTGAAGGTTATGAGGAGTATCGGCTTGGATGATCCAATAAATGGAAATTATTTATTTGTATCATTTGCATATAAATTTTATACAAACGAAACGGGAGGGGCCTGCTGAAAGTGATTTTGATTATAAATCTTTAGACGATTGACGTCGAAATGACGCAACCCCAAATGCCATAGTAATAAAGCCTGAAATTGGATTGCCGTGAGCTCATTATGGTGCCGAGTGCTCTTGCCCTATTTCAACTAACCATAAAATAAAAATTAAGTAGACAACACCCGCAGACATTTTTGCTGAGGTAAACCAATTTAAACCAATTGTGGGCGCAGCAGCGCGTGGTTAGTGTGCTGGACTACTGTGCGAGAGATCTCAGGTTCGACCACCGGAAAAACACAAATTACATCTTAAGGGTTTTTCTACTGCGCCACCTATCGCGAACGTCTGACAAACATCCGATGACTGTCCTAAAAAAGCTTCTCAATTCATCCGCTCGGACTCGGCATAAAATTGTAGGTCCTTTCCATTCGTCCCAAAATAGAAACTCACACAAACGAATGGTTGCGAGAAGCTAGGCCTAGGGTGTCTACCGCCTGTTGCGCCATATATTTATTTCTTTATTTAAACCAAATTACCAAGCTGGTAGATGAGCCAAGATGTGTACCAGACATTGACGGTCAAGTGCTAATACGTTAGTATTGTTTCTTACCTCCTATCTTAATAAATACTCTCTTCACGTGTTATCGCAGGCTCGTTGAACCACTGAATCATATCAGCTAATTTCTCGCATTCCGCCTACAACCCTGAAGAAATAACTCTTAAGCGAACCGGCAATACGAGAAAGTCAACAACTGAGGAGGACTTAACAGCTTCTAAAAAGTTAGGATGTGGATGCTGCCCTGTCAACTCAACCTTTGGTATTAAATCCTTTATTCCCAATATAATAAGGAGTATCAAGCCATTAAAAAACTGGCGGTATGACTCGATTTGTAAAGAGACAATATAGATTAAGGGGCTTACGTTGTCGGTCTTATAGAATACCAATCCTTCTGAGAAAATCCGAAAAAAATTTAAACGACCCAGAAATGACTGCAATGTCTCCATTAAGTGTCTCAAATGTCCAATAACCAAAAGTTCAGGCAACAAATAACATAATGGTCCAAGGGTAGTACAGACTTTTGTAAAAAAAAATATTAAGAATTCGGCCTCACCATCGATATCAACGTAAGTCAACTCTTTAGACAAAGTTTGCTACCATTTTGAAGATAGGTCAATGCTCCCAGTTCCAGATTGTGGTTTGTCTACACCTGTACTTGTGAGCATTGAATATTCTATTTTCGCCTTCATACAGTGGGAAGGATCCTACCAATTATACAAATGTGTAGCACTTATCTACATCCAGTTTTTTTTCATTCACTCTACTAAACCGCCAGCTTATGATATATCTTGAATAACCACTTAATGACCGGCATGCAGTACGGTTTTTCTGGCAACAGATCCATTGGTGATTTGACGGTTTATCTTACCAAAAAGTGAAACCAATCTCTCCATCAGTCCGGGGAAACGAAGACTATTGCGCTTGATATTTTAAGCTTGTTTGTTGAAAATGCATATGCTTATGCGTCCCTTGTTCAACAGGCTAGAAACTACCATTTTTGGTAGTTTCTTTAAATGGGTTCAAGTCTGAAACTCACTATACCTATAAATGTTGATGTTCTCTAAGGTCCAGTATTTTATCATCCTCACTTTCATAAATGATCTTCTGTCTGTAACTTTTATTCCAATTTACTCCTTAGCTCACATCGCCCTCAGCTTCTTATATTATTATATTGTTTTATTTTCCAAATTTATAAAGTACTAATTGTACAAAGTTTACAAGTTATGTAACAAACAATTTTAGTAGGTATGGCCTTGGCCGTCACCTCGGATGGCAAATAAAAAGTTCTATTTAAAATAAAGAAATACAATTCAATTCTTTTAAATTTAAATTATTGGGTTGGGAAACTAGTTTAAGAAGCAAAAAACAATAATATAAATATACCGTATCACCTCAAAGTTGCACTTCTAAATATCATAGATTTAAGCTAAAATTCTTCGGCTATTATTTTGGATCTGTAGACAGCTGCTTCCCTGCAATATTCGAAGAGCCGATTCCAGCCTTCATCTCCATTAAGGATGCTGAACGTTCTTTCCATGGACATTACAGTGCTCTCGAAGTATATTTGTCGTATTTCCAATAAAATAGGACACACCGACAGGAAATGGTATACATCTTCGCGTACAGCAAGATTACAAAGACCGCATAATATAGGGAGATCCTCTCTGTGTGGCTTGTAATAAAGATGAAGCAGTTCACCTCTGGCTTTAAAAATAGTTGAAATGCTAGTTACGTTTTTATCTTGAAAATAGTTTTTCTCCATCAAGTCATAGTTCAATTTATTGTAGATTTGCCTATATAAGGACGATCTGGCTTTCTCCTTGAATTCTTCTCTAAGTTTGATGTCCAAGTTTCGTAAGAAATCGTATAAAATCATTCTCCAACTATTTACATTGTCCAGCGTTACAATTAGCTCCAAGTTGTACTTTCTTGCTAAATCGGTCCACTTTTTGAAAAAAATAGTTTTTGTCGAAACAGCATGCTCTACTGTAAGCCTTGTCAGTTGGGCGCATGACTGGGTCATTGCTTTTATCACATAGTCGAAGTGAAGCTTTAGCGTGGATATAAATAACGGAGATAATCCTGTCTCTAGAAACAGCATGTAGTTCGGAGCGTTAGAAGGAAGACGGAACAGTCTTTTCAAGAAAAATCTAAGCAACTTTTCAACTTCCTCATGCTGTTCACATCCCCAAATTTGCGCTGCATAAAACATCACAGATCTCGATGTCGCTTCAAACAATTTAAACTTAGCACTTGAGCTGAGAGTTTTTGTGCTCATGCAGGTCCTCCATGTTGAATTTAGAGCAGTCTTGGCTAGTTCTAATTTCTTGGCCAGATGGCTCTTCAGGTTGAGGTTTGAAGCTATTTTCATGCCTAGGTAGTCGTATTCCTTCACAATCTCGATTTCCTGTCCAGCAAAGTACCAGCGTTCGTTGCGGCAGTAGCGACCACCTCCCTTCCTAAATATCATAGCCTTAGACTTACATAAATTAACAGTCAAGTTCCATTTCGCGCAATATTTTTCAAGGGCTAATATCATTTGCCTTAGTCCTTGAGGGGAGTCCGAAATCATGACTATGTCATCAGCATACATAAGAACTCTGATTCGACGCCCACACCAGAAAACGCCTCCACAAAGCTCATCGTGTAGATCATTCAAAAACAAGATGAATAAAAGTGTACTCAAAATACAGCCTTGCTTTACACCCATTTTTGTTGGAAACCAATCAGAAAGGTATTCGCCATTCCATACTGCAGATTCTGTGTCCATATATAATTGCCTTAGAATATTCAATATCCTTGATGATATCCCCATAATGGAGAGTTTGTAAAATAGCGATCTTCTGTCGATGGAGTCAAAGGCAGCTCTGAAATCCACAAAGAACGCATATAATTTCTTGCTCCTTTCCTGGTAAGCATGAGCAATATTTATTAGAACAAATATCTGGTCAATAGTTGAATGATTTTTTTTAAATCCAGCTTGAAAGTCATTCAGTAGGTTAGAGCTTTCAACCCAAGTTATAATTCGTTCGTACAGAATCGCGGAAAATATTTTTAAAGAGCAGTTCAGGAAGGATAAACCTCTATAGTTCTCAGTTACATTGATGTCTCCTTTTTTGTGTATAGGAAAGAGAATTGATTTGCGGAAGCCTTGAGGTATATTGCCAGAGTAAAAAATGTCATTGTGCGCATTAGTTAGCATTAAAAGTGCATCCCCTGTTAAACACTTATAGAATTCAAATGTTATTCTATTAACTCCTGGAGCTTTGTTTAATTTTGATTTCGCAATTGCAGTTTGTACTTCATCCAAGTGTATAGGACTATCCAAATAGTCATTCAATATCAGAGTATAGGCATAGTGTATCGGATTGCTATTGTTTACAGGGTTAAGAAGATTGCAAAAATGTGTCTTAAAGGCATTAGAGTCTAATCTAACTCCAGTAGAAAAAGTCCGTCCATTGTTCGAATAGCTTCTTATATTCATTCCATAGGACTCAGCCGTAGTTCTGGGACTGCAGATCTAGGCTTATCAAATTCCGACCTTCGCAGTAGGAATAGGTATTATAAAATGGGGTTAATCCAATAGAGTAGCTTTTAATACTTCGAAAACGCAATTTTGTCTCTAAAGCGTAACGAAAATTTTCCAAAATTATCCTGCAGTGGCACTTGCATCACCGAAACCAAAATACTATCCACTCTCGAATTGAACGACTATATACACAAAGTCGAGTGAAAATATTTGGTCACAGATCTAATCTAGAGGTGTGACCAAATATTCATTCAGTTCTTCAGTTTCAAAGTAGAACTTTTAAACTTGAGTAACAATTAATTCGATTTTACAGTTGCGCTTAAACCTTTAACAGAGTTCATTCTCTAGTTTAAATTAAACTACAGTATTCTATTCTGCCGTTTAAACCTCAGATCACTTGACACAGTCTCATTTCAATTTGAAAGCTGTCGATTTTTAAAAACACAAACATTTGAGTTGTTTTGCGTGTTCTTTGAAAGAAAAGACATATAAAAGCTAAGTATTGTCCAATGCTGCCAAATTCTATTCACTAAATTTAGTTAAACTGAGTTCAATTGAACTGAAGTTCAGATAAGATTGTGAAACCGGACGAGTTGAACTTCAAATTTAAACTCATACGTAAAGGTTCAGTTGAACTTTAGTTTAAACTTCCACTGTGAAACTGGGGGTAAGTCCGCTGATAAAACTGTTTAACATTTTTGAATACGGCTACTGGGTTGCTATCAAAAATAGCTCACAACTATATTTTATATTGACTTGATTTGTATATTGGTAACACTGTTTCTAGTGACAGTCAATCTGATAGCTTACAGATAATTTGTGCTCAGCTATCTGATCATTTTACCATGAACATCCTTAGAACAACGCTTTAAAAATTTGCAAATTTATTTCGAAATCAGGGGCCGAATTACCGCATCCGTGAACTAGTAATACGTGACGCAATTTGTTATTGTTTCGCATATAAAATGTACATAATTCAGACTCATATTGTTCGCTAGGTAATTTGACCCTAGTAAGCCAAACTCACACTCACTCGCTATATCCAATCTGCGGTCGACATAATCGTCCATCTAAGCCAGAGTTATTCGAAAAACCTTGGTTTTCGCAACATGCACACTCAAGTTGATAATACAGTGCGCACCGAAGAAGTTTTGCTACTGTGAAGAGTAGTTTTAAGGAAGATCCGAATCAGTCGAATTGCCTTTGAACACAGCTATTGGCGCTGTGCCCATCCACTATGGAAGATTTTGCGAAAAGTTCATAGTTTACGAATTCACAAGATATTGAAACAAGAATTGAAACCAAGTGATCATAAGTCCGCTTTTGTGGCGTAATATGCAAGCGCGGTATCGTTCCGGGACCGCGCGTCAAGAAAACGCAAGTGTCTACCAGTGCTTATGTGCGTCGTATATTTTGATTCCAAAATGTTGTGAGAAAAATGTTTGGTTTAACGACAACATCAATAGGCACAACTACCAGAATTGGTGTTAAGAAAATTCCAGGAGCCTTTATTGTGACGTCTTTACATCCACTATCGTTTGGTGTGTGAAATAATTTTTAACCTTCATTTTAAATATTTCGTCGGTCATTATAGATCATCTATCTCTTCTTCTATATAATATACATGTACTAGCTGGACCCGTGCTAGCCTTGCCCGCTCGCACAAAATTATAATTTGGTTCATTTAAAATAAATTACACTTTGTGTGTTTCATAGAAATCTGTCCAGTAGTTTTCGCGCTTTTAGGAGAAAAAGAAAATTCCTCCCTCTCCTAGATCTTGCTACTTCTTTGTAATACTGCATTTCCTTTTCTTTGTTTCCCTCTTACTATGGAATCCAAACAACTACCTTACCCAACCATACACTTTTACCATATATACCACATATCAGAATGAAATTCTGAAATGAAACCTGTTTTGTATTATACGTTTCTTCTCTTATGAAAATTAAGATAATTAATATACCCCATTGTCCCCATGTCATACTGCAGCACTCTCCCCATCCTCATCCTGCATCGGACATACGATCATAATATACATATGTACCTTTATACAACTGACCATAGCACTCACTGCGAAAACAAATCAACCCTCGAATGCGAGATATACCATTATACGTATGCCAGTCTTGTTTTGTTTTTGTTTGTCCTGTAGCACGATCGCAAAAGTATAAACATCCATTTGTAGCAAGGTGTATGGTATGTGTATGTATATATTTTCACTTTAAAAAAATATGTTTTGGCTAAAAACTGTTCCTAAGGACGCGACGTGGCTATAAATGACATAGCCTATAGCAGTCTCACAGTCCTAAGGAACATTTTAAAAAAAGTTTCATCGAAATCTGTCCAGTAGTTTTCGAGTTTTTAACGGCCAAAGAAATTTCCTGCAGTTTTATTATAGTAGTATAGAAGAATAAAAATGGTATAAAAAATATAGTAATTCATCAATGAGAACGGCTCAACTTTTTTTTTTTAGTTGTTCGTAATTGCAAAGAGAAGGTTCTTTTAAAAGAAAATTTTGCGAAAACCGTCCACAAAATTCGGGAAATTGGAAAAATCGAAAATTGAGAACAACTGGGCCGATTTGGCTCAACATTTCTTTCAGTCGTTCGTAATTTACAGGAGAAGGTTTTTACGAAAGAACATTTTGAGAAAACCCTCTGGGAAAGTTGGTAAATTTTAAAAATCGAAAATAAATTTTTTGTATGGAATTTTGTGTGCAGTTGTTCCGGAATGGTTTTTCGAATGGAAAAATAGAAATTTATTTTACGACGAAATTTTGCATTTTATCGCATGATTTGATGATTTTGGACGATGTAAAGTTGGGGAATGTCGGATAATTGTAAAATTCATTGTGATAAAAGACGTTTTGCGTGTATTTTGGCTGGAGAAGTTAACGAAATAAATAATAGATGGCCATGGCGCGAGGTGTCCTTTTCGCATTGTAATTTTGTATTAGATAAAACGGATCTTTATGGAAGTAGGTAGTACGAAACAGTAAGTTTATTATATGTCAAATAAAGTAGAGTCAGTTTACAAGATTGATCAGGTTACAAAACACCAACATTTTCTATTAAGCAAATGTGCTATTTTTCTTGCTGCAATTGATTCGAGTTTTGCGTATTATTACACTGATTCCGGATAGTCTTATATTACGATCAATTGAAATTCAATGCGATAATTTTTTCTGAAAATAAGTTTGCGTGTAAATTTGCGTGCATAATTTACAGCTGAAGATGGGATCGATCATAATCATGTTGCGGAATCTAAATCGTCCGAAATTGTGCAACCGTACGCGGTTGTCCGTCAAGAAACTTATAAGCAATCACCTCTATCATGGAATCCGCCGGGGGGAATCATTCACGGAAAAGAATATTTTGCTATCGTCGCATCCGCAAAGTGAACAGTTCCCCGAGTGGGTACTGTGAATAAGTTTCACTGTATCGTTAAAAACGTTCAAATCGATTTTTTCCCGAACGTGGAACTGTTCACTTTGCGGATGCGACGATACCAAAATATTCTTGTCCGTGAATGATTCCCCCCGGCGGATTCCATGATAGGGGTGAATGTGATTCAAGCGACGATCATCAAAAGATCAAATTCAAAGGACGAAAGGACGTCAAGAAACTGATGATGATGTGATTCAAGCGACGATCATCAAAAGATCAAATTCAAAGGAGAGGAAGTCCGTATCCCACGAATTCCGATTATCCCAACTGATCTTTCATTCCGATTCAAGCGGATTCAGTGTCCCGTTCGGTTGGCTTCGATGACAATCAATAAATCACAAGGCCAGTCGTTGGAAATCTGTGGAATTAATCTCGAAATTGCCTGTTCTTCACGGTCAGCTGTACGTTGCTGTTCGCGTGTTGGCAAATCGTCTTCGTTGTTTATTTTTGCGCCGGCAAACAAATCAAAAACATTGTTTATCACATCGCTCTCTACTGATTTCGATTCCATTCAAATAAATCTTATTGAAATTTGAACTATCTGGAGTTTATCTAAAGGCGTTAAATTTGGGCGAGACGAAGTTCGCCGGTTCTGCTAGTTTCATATAAACATTTTGTGAATTCGACAAATTTAACCTCCAAATTTATCTCCACTCTTATTTTCTGCATTTTAAAGTGCTTGAATGGAGGTAGGTCAGACATCCTCTTCAATTTAGCTGTCAAATCATTCTATTTATCGATCCAGCATATCATAGGTACTGCGGAATGCATTTAGTAAACATTTGCATAACCTATAAATGGCATATGGCTTAGCGTATATTCGCCCGATGTCCTCTTTCTTTGACTAAAGGTCCTGTTGACCTGCCATTATTGAATTTCCAAGGTTTATCATGCATACATGTCTACAGTAAAGATTAACAGAAATACGAATGCAAAAGCATTTATTATATGAATTGGCGCTCTAGATGGCTTCTATACAATCTGTCATTAACTGTAGCGCCAACATTGGATTTGTCTGTGAATGGTGGCCTCGCAGTTTTATCGATTTTAAATTAGCGACAAGGAACCATAAGCAGAAAAGTTGATGATGGGGATTTTCGCTTTCTATTTTGTGTGTGCGGACAAACTTTTCCTATTGCTTTGAAGTATATGTATACGAGTACGAGTCTTCTGTCCCTGACACTGGTGGTGCTACACAAATTCAATTAGCAAATAAATTAGCCGATGGCATAATTGAATTTGTCACTCAGACTGTGTTCTGTTGGTCAGCCAGATAAAATTGTTGGGGGTTTATGGGTGTTGATGCATGTTGCGGCTTTTATTTCGTTGATCCAGGAAGCCACGACTGTTGTTATTCAATTCTCAACGAAATGCAGTGACTCACTTTTGGAGACACTTTACATCGGTGCAGTTGGATTGGAAATGGCTTTGCAGTTACGACAACTAAGAAAGTGATTACTGATTTAGCCATATGCTTAACTGAGCACGTGCTAAAGAGGAAAATCAATATAACAACAAAATATTTTATCCATCACGTCTTTATCGGCTTATTGCCGTCGTGATCCATACTTTAAATGTAAATTAGGCACAACAAGCTCAACAATTCGGGAGGCGTGCAGACACCTCCCATCTAATTTTGTCGCCAAAAAGGGAGCAGAATTCTTGGAAAACTAAAGAGGTCACGTAAACAATTCTGAAAAATGTAGCTATACATACCAAGAAAAAGAAAAACAAAATCTAGGCGTGATTCATGAAGAATGACGTCTTGGTTGCCATGCTCTCTATTTGTCATTCTACCGAATTGGTCAACAGACAATAACACGGAGCAATTCTTGTAAGAATAATATCCTTTTGTAGGTATTTGTTTATCGCAGTTGCCATTGTGACAGGCCTGATGACACACATTTATCTTCTTCATTCGCGACTTTATTACCTCAAAACATGTTTGTCATCAGGTACAAGATATAGGTATCGTATATCTACATACAGTGCCTAACAAAGTTATTAAATATTCAGCACAAACAAAAAATAGCAATTAAATGTCCTTGTGCTAGTCCTACCCAGGCAACATGATAGATTGTTGCCGCCTATATGAATTTGGCTATCATTTTGTTAGACATAAAAAAATATTATTAAGCGAGTGAGGCACGGGCGGTTAATGAAATCCGTGCTAAGCTATGATAATGACAATAAAATGAGCTAGAGGTTATTCATGAGAATGAGAATAAAATGTAATAAAATGGAGGCTCCAAGATGCCGCAGGACTATTGAAATATAGGTACTGTTTTTTTTTTGCAATACATATATACCACCTTGAATTTGCACCGACAAGGACAAGGACAACTGCAATGTGTCATTTCAAAGGACATTTGATCATGAATCTTTTAAAAGTCTGTCAAATTCATTGACTTATTATATGTGGACTGCTAGTGAAATGTCAGTTCATACAAATTTTTCCCAGAAAATGACGCCAACAAACTAGCGCTCTTGGTTCGGAGCGAAAAATAAGTGAAGCAAAATGACGAACGATCTTGGATTTCTCCATAGAATGCTAGAGGCACCTATTGGGCGTGACAGAATTTATGAGGTAAGACATTTAAAATTCAAAATGTTGCGTCACTGTTTAAGGTAGATGGCACTGGAAAACGGGAGCCAATGCGACAACCATCTTTGATTTCTCCATAGAATGCTAGAGGCACCTATTGGGCGTTAGTGAAATTGGCAAGTAAAGCGGTTGAAATTCAAATTGTTGCGTCCGTTAACAATAGATGCCACTTCAAAAAAGTGTAAATTTCCAAATTACTCCGCTCCGAACCAAGAGGGCTAGTGGTTATGTTGGAACCAACGCGAAGACGTCTACTAGCAGTCCATATACATATAATATGTCAATGGTCAAATTAATGCGCCGATGAGATTAACATAATCGGAAGACTATTTTTTGTTTAGTTCGGAGCAGAGCCTGAACTGTCAAAAAAAAGATCGTATTTCTTTTTCAGCACAGCTCTATGATATCAGAATAGATTGACTGAGCAGGCTGAGTAAAAAACAGCCACATTTGACAGAAAAAAAGAGGATTAACAAAATAGTTGAAATGACGGATGAGCCTCGTTGTTCTGGCACAAAATGTAAACCAAATTACAAAGACTTACGAACACATCCAAAAACATCCCGACAAAGATTACTAAATACTTCTGAATATCATTAAAAGTATTCCATTATGTACCCAGCTCTATTGACAGCTTCGTTTTAGCTTGAATTTCTTGCTAAAAAACTGAGCAGAATAGCTTATTCGTTTTTAGCGCTAAGTTTCGCTTAGCAAGTATCTTAGCATCGAATCTACTATGGCCAGTGCAATTAAAATGTATGGGCGCAGTATATTAGCTTTGACCTGTCAAGCCTTAGCTTTAGCTTTCGCTTAGCTTTTCGCATGCACTCTGTTTTGGTACCAGAAACGCGTAAAATACTATCAACATACGAATACGTTTTTTTTTTTGTTAGCGGGGGGTATATTCCATCATAACTTTCTGGCAACACTGGTCAGAGCACGCTCAAAATACTCCAGCTCTATTCAGAGCTCAGCTCTGAACTACAAAAAGAAAAGCGCCCATAGCCAATTGTCAGTTGTACCTTTGTGAGTATTAAGTTATAGGAGCTTCAAAGACGGGTCTAGCTTCGCGGTGAATGAAATGTGTATGCTGTCCAGAAGATATCACATTGAATATCGACCCCGGAACGAAACAGGCTTGCGATGTACTGAGCAGCAATGACGCAGAACTAAGATCAAGCAAAGAATTACTCTTGGCAATAGCTCTATTTCTATGGGCTTAGAAAGCAATTGCATAAGACGATCAAAGATCACATAAGAGACGTCCTTCTAATCTAAAGGGTGTTTTTTTAGAGGTAAATAAATTTATTTAATAGATAATTTTGTGCCATTACTGTTTAAAAATGATTTCAGAGATATGCGCGCCACGGCTAGTTAGAACGAAACGCAATTGTGAAGTCCAATTTTCGACAACTTTATCGAACAAATGGGGCCGTATATCACCAATAACACGGCGAATGTTGCCTTCCAAATCGTCCAACGTCTCTGGTTTATCCTCATAGACTATACTGACTTCACATAGGTACCCCCAAAGAAAGTAATCTAAAGCTAAAGGTGTGCGATCACAGGATCGTGGAGGCCAGTTCACAGGTCCATTAGGCTCAGTAAATGTTTCCCGCAATAAAATTGATATTGTCGCGCGTTGTGTGGAATGTTGTTAAAACCAAAACTCTGTCACGTCAATGCCATTTAATTGTAGAAAGAAGAATTCATTGACGGTAAAATTCTGGCCGGTATCGTCCTTAAAGATAAATGGAGCGATGATTCCACCAGACCATAAAGCACCACTAAACAGTGAGTTTTAATGGATATGAGGACGTCTCGACAAAGGCTTTTGGGTGTTTAGTTTGTTTACATATCCATTTAACCAAAAATGAGCCTCATCGGGGTACAACATTTTGCGTTGAAAATGAGGATCAAGCTGAATCATATTTTCGCCCCATTCACCGAACCTACGACGCGTATAATAGTCACGCGGCTTCAACTCTTGCACAAGCTGGATGTTATAAGCTTTTAAGCCAAGATCTTCTCGTAAAATCTTCCACAAAGTTGATGGGCTGGGCATAGATCCAATTGATCTGCACGATGGTGAATCGACTCATTCGGATTCTCCTCAACACTGCGCTCCACAACGGCGCACTGTTTGCCATTTTTGGGGGCGTATTGTCCACTATAGTGTACGTGGTGCGAAAAAGATTCATCGTGTTTCTTTGCTCAGATGGACGATTATGACGAAGTAAAATGGACGTAGCTTATGATAAGTTTGACGAACCGAACCATAGTTTTTAAAATAAGTTTGCGCACAATTTGCACGCTTTGTTCTGGTGTTAATCTATTCATTATAAAATGGCAAAACGTACTAAATACAAATCAACTTTCAACTGTCAAACTGACAATCTATAGAAACAGTGTTGCCGGTTAAAAAACCAAACCTCTAAAAAAACAACTTTTATATGGCGCAGTGGCATACCGAGGAACTCAGCTGATGTGAACGATTATTCTTCGTGTGATTTTCGGTTCGATTTGTATCGAAAGAGCTTAAAGCATAAGGTACAATGAAGAGTTGTGCAGACTCTACACTCTATAATGACATGAAGTCAAGTCGAAACTTGAACTGCTGTTGGACAGACAGTGCGGTAGGCGACGAACTTGGTGCAGTGAAATAAGTCCCCGAGAACTAAGTCAACCCATGTTAGGTGGGAAGTAAATCCACTTTTTACTGGGAACTTAGTACACATTCAATAGTTTAATACGCAACCCCCCTGCTTGGGTTTACTGTCAGATTTGCATTTTGTGCGAAATTGGGTATATTCAAAGGGAAATAAAACCACTCAGAGTTTTCGGAATTTATTTCCCACCTTTCATGAGAACTAAGTCCAATTCACGAAAGTGGTTTTATTTCCCACTATGTGGGAACTAAGTTCCTCAGTGTACTAAGTTCCGCGGGGACTTATTTCCCTGCACCGACGAACTTACTTAAGGTTGGTAGATTGCAATTTTTGTCCTGACCGACCTCGGGTTTCGACTCTCGAAAAAACTTGCAAGTGTGGCATACATGTCCATATAGGATGCAAAGCCATACATTCGAACCCCGGAAGAAGGAAGAAAGGAAGACCCCGACTAAAGTGGGGCGCACAAGTAGAAAATGACCACAACTCACGTCCAGTGCGCAGATGACAGGGTTAAGGACTGGGATAACTTAAAAGGCTTGTTAATGAGGCGTTGATTCAAAACGAACTATAAGTAGATAGGTTTGAACTAAAGTCTGTTTAATCTGCCATAGTAAAACCTAAGCCGCTTTGGATATTTGACACAATACTTGAGTTTCCTAATTCTACTGAAATTTTCCTTAGTTGTCTTCCTGATCAAAGTAATCTCTTATTTGCAGTAAGCCCCACCCAAGTGTGTCTATACCCATTTCAGAGCTTGTTTCCTCAATAACTATACACATATAAATAAGTACATAGTTACCTACATTACTCCTGCTATCTCAAATTAGTTTATCCATTTTCCATTTCACTTCCCAAATGCGCCCTGCTTGCTCCCTTGCAGAAACTTTAATCCATTTCCACTGCAATCGATTAAAAATGTGGTAAATAGCTTTCATATTAATTTGCCTAAACACACACACGCACACACCACATTCTCCAACTTTATACAAAGTGTTGGGTTACACTAACGCGATTATAACTATTCCTACAGAATACAGGTAAGTATCTAAAACGAGTGAGTGCATTCTCGATTAGGTACTGAGAAGGTTTGAGGTTTTCCATGTCATGCAACTTTCCCCAACCCAACCCAACTCGCGGGAGCTTCTTTACTTCCATATTGCTGAATTAACATTTGTGAAATGTTTATCCTTAAGCGTTCCAGCGGAAACTCTAATTTGAATAGATTTTTTTTTTGTGGTGTAAAGTTAAATAATTTCAGGTGATGTTGTCGCGTGTCAAGGTTGTTTTAAACTGGCGCCATTTGGAGTATTACAACAAAAGCAACAACATATAAAAATCATTTTCTCCTTTTTTTTATTAATAATAATAATCTATTCGTGTTAAGGTCGTCCATTGCGGCTTGCACCACTTGGGGTGGTTGAATTTAATTTTTTTTTCTGCGTTTTATCCATTTTGTTTCTTTAAACGTAACTTTTGTGAATATATGAATAAATTTCCATTCAAATGTGAAACTCGTAGATATGGCGGATGAGGTAAGCTAAACTGTATACAGCAAAAATGCGTATAACTTTAAAGAAACTTAGTACACATTTCCCTGCCACAAAAAATTACTACCTATGGAATTTAATTTGCTTTATACGGTCTCAATAGTCAATAGTTGCTTAAGAAAAATGTCTTTCAGCCGTATTTCTAAACGCATTTTAGAGTACGAACGATACGAGCTTTTGCCGTGTATTGTATAGCTAATAGCTATAGAGTATACAGAAAACAATAGAACAGTAAAAACGGTGCCCCAGGATTCAGCAACAAAAAAGGTGATGTGATAAGTTCTTGTTTTTCTTTTTTCCCTCCGCATAATGTTAAAATTCCCCAAATTTTCGTCGGGCAAATCTGATGGTTTATATAAATAAACGCGTTATCAGAACATGAAAGTGTAAAATCACAAAAAATTATTTTTTATTAACTTTAGTTTATAGACTACACCAACAGCTGCAGTCGCAGGTAGGTACAATTAACTTTCTAGGTATAAGCTGCAGGTAAGCACATCAGGATACATAAATAAGAGCAAAGGAGCTTAAGCTATAAACTATTGCACATTTTTAAAGTTATATGTATCTATAAGCAAGAGCTTTTAAATAGCCCGGAGTATGGAAGAAAAATCTTCCGCGGGACATGACATTTGTATAGTCTAATAAACCAGGGGTTCCCAATCTTTCTCATACTGCGACTCCCTAGAGAGATTGAAATATTTTTGCGACTCCCTTCTAAAAGCACAGATATGTGAATAGAAGCTGATCTTACGGAAGATTCACTAAATTGTTTTCAATAAGGACGGGTAGACGTTCAAATATCGTCGTCCCATATTTACGGTAATTATAATTTATATTCATCTAAAAAAATGCACCTCGTTGTTAAAGATGATTTTTCGGCCAAAATTGTGGCCCTCTTCCAAACGTTCCGAAGCCAAGTCAACAAACGGCTTTATCTATTTTCAATAACTTTGAGCTCCTGGATTAGTTGGATCGTTAACGGACGTAAGCCCAAGTCTCGATGCAAAATTCGCCAAGTTGGAATCTGCGAAAGGCCTATTTCTTGTGCACGGAGAGGAATTGACTACCTCGGATTCTCCTGTACACTCTTATGGATCGCGGCAATGCTTCCAACGACCAGTACCATCAGAAAAACCCGTATATAATTTTGAGTATCAGGCAAATATACGAGTGCCAGCCACGAAGCTAGTCTGACTGGAAATGCGGGAAACACAAACGCGCCTAATCTTCCACTGAAATGTTACTATAGGATTTCGCTTGGACCTTGCTCTTAGTATTCGTAAAGAGAAAGGTAATCACCCTTATTCCCGTTGGCGTTTGTCATATACGACTCTTTTGTCGTGACGTTATAAAAACGATATTCAGCTTTTTTTCAAACTTTTGTTAACGATTTTGCTTCTTTTTCTATGTGTTCACTGTATTTTCAAATCGCTTGTCTCAAAAAAGTTACAAACTCTGACTTAAAACCGAAATGAAATATTAGGCGTTTACGACAAACGCCAACGGAAATAGGGGTGAATGTTTTTCCTTTGTTTGGAGCCTTACTATAAATAAAACTTATATAAAGCTTACGACGCCCTTAATGACAGCTGACAGCTTGCTGAGTTTTCATTGGGGTGAACTGGTCACGTGAAAAGTTTTTTCAGTTGACGTTTATGTCCGCAACACCGACAAATCAAGTCAAGAATTTCTCGACTTAAATGACCATTCACATGAGAGCGAACGAACGAATTGATGAAATGCATACAAACCACTTTTTATGCATTTATAAGCCAAAAATTTCACGTTTTTATATTCCAAAAAATTAAAAATTAATAAATAGGTGGCGCAACAGGCGGGTAGACAGACACCCTATAGACTAAGAGCTAGCAACGTTTTTTCTCAAGTCATTTTAGCAAAGCTGTAACTTTGTGAGCTAGTTCGTGGTGACTACTGAACACGAAAATACATTTCTGGCAGCGCTGCTTTGGTTTATATATTAATGCCATAACCTCAAAAGGGCAAAAAATGTAGGTACCTCATTTTAGCAAACTTAAGATTTTGGTATGAGTTAATTTACGACAGATGTAGACAGAAAATGCAATTGTCATATCAGTTTGAACGGTTTTAAAGTGCAAAAAAGGCAAAATTGAAGTCATAATGCAAAGTCAAATTTTTGATATTACCTATGTTAGAGATATTAGGCGTGTTTTTTTTTGCAGTCCTATATAGGCTTAGCAAGTTTTCCATACGAATAGTTAGCCCGGATAATCATCGGGGCTTATGCTTTAGCCCAGATAAAAACTGTGCTACCAATCTACGATTGCTATAAATGTTATCGAAAGAGCTATCGAAAGTGCTATCGATTGTGTCATAAATGACGTTAGTTTGACAACCAAAATTATTAGGGGAGACTGGGGCACATTTAATCCTGAGGCACATTTGAACATTCGTAATAAGACAACATTTAAAAAATATTTAAAATTACATATTAAACAAAATTTAAACTTTTTAGGTAGGTAATACTTGGAAGCGTGGAATTGCATATTTTAATTTTTCTATTTGTAAAGAATCATTCACATGGAAGTGAACGAACGAATTTATAAAATGCGAACAATCAACTTTTTATGGATTTATAAACAGAAAATTGCACATTTTATTATTCCAAGAGGAGTATTATTAATTATCCCACCAACAAATATTAATAAAACAAATTTATAAACATTTTAGATAACGAAATTTCGAATTCCAAACTTGTTGTCGCGAACGAAAACACCTTTGCCCCGAATTTTCCAAGCTTATTCGCAATCCACATCATTTAATTCGCATTCCCCAAACTAGCGAATAAAACATTCGTTCGAGCTTAACCTTAATTCGCGAACTAGAAAAGTGTTCATGTGAACCGACTGTCAAAACTTGCGAATATTGGTTCGCAGGTAAATAGTTTGTCGCTCTCTTGTGAATGGTCCTTAAGAGTGTAAACATTTTGTGGCGAGTTTTTTTTTTATGTATTTAAAATACATATATCTTTCAGGCACAACTTCATTTGAAACCACTTTTTTTTTTGTCGCTTAACCTATTAGGGCAGGTTTGAACAAAACGCTACGGTACACGTTTGAACAAGTGGTCTTTAAGTGGCATTGAAATAAAGGCTAAGCTACCACCACCCATCAACACTCCGGGAACATCGAGAACACCCAAATTCCTGAACAGCTAACCCATTTTTGTTTTTATAGAGTTTTTTTTAGTGATTTGTAAAATATTTGTGAATTTCAGTTGGCTTCTGTTAAGTCGTTTTTGTTTTTTTTTTATTGAAAAAATTAAGTTAATTTTTTTTATTAACAAATTACAAAGCTTGTAGTAGCTTATTAGCTGCCAAAAGCAATTTCAAATACTGCCGTTCAAAAGTGTCCGAGGCTAGTTGAAAACTGCTCAGCCCACCAGATCAAGGTTCCCCAGTCTCCCCTAAAAAAAAGGGAAAACAAACATCAGAAATCAAAATATGGACAAGAAAAATTGCAACTCAAAATTTGGACTTATGAAGAAACACTAGGACCAGACTGGGACTGCTGAAATGCTATAGTGCACCAGTTGTGCACTGCCACTGATTCGCCGCTGGAACTTGAATCATCCTGAATCATTCGTTAAAAGTGCAGGCACATCCAATACGTCTTGCAATTCACTCTTACACCTGGAACTTGCTTTTGCTGCAGAGCTTGCCAACAATAAATAAACCATCTGAAACTAAATGTATTTCTCCTTATTTGTAAACTATTTTAATATGCCCACAGCTAACTTGTTCTCGTCATTTTTAATTTTAAAAACTAATTGACTCTGCAAATTTTTTTTTTGTGAAAAAAAAAAAACAGCTTAAAAGTCAAATGTCAACTAGCATAGTGATGCCAAGTCACAGTAAAGCGTTTTTGTTTGTGTGTTTATCTAAGCCTATATAGGATTGCAAAAAAAAAACACGCCTATTATCACTCTACTAATTCCTCAAAGCTAAACCAAAACTCCGGTTTCACATGTTTTTTTGTAAGTCATTGATATAAAAATTAAATATTACAACATTTCCGACTAAATTAATTTCTATTATCTTAGGTGGTTGATAGTTTGCATATGCGTGGTGTAAATGTACCATTAAACCGTCTAGCGCCAAAATTGCAAAGTAAAAGCTGTCAAAAGTAGAAAAATAAATAAATTTTCCAACACCAAAAATCACCGCTATATTGAAGAGATTTAGAACTTGAAGTAATTTCAAGATTTACAATAAATGGGACCTCCACATCATTATGTTCCTGATAAATACGGTTAGGTATATGTAAGAAGAAGAACCTTGAATATTTACGTCTCTGTAATAATTCATTGAGCTTATTTACGGGTTTAGTTTGTCCATATGCAATGGCGCTATTCTACGATACCCGGAGGCCCAGAGCTTAGCTTCAATGAGGGTCGAGGCCTGTGCTAATGTCTCTATTACATACAAACATACATACATTTGCAACAGAAACGGTACATTTTGTTGAACTTTGTAAAATGCTCAATAAAAATATCGAGAGTCACTTGTTCCGTATCAGGCTAAAGACATTCGAGGTAAAGTCATATAAACATGTCTGCTTATGATTTAAACACTGTTGCAATGCTACAAACCCTGTAGCTGGATAACGCATAATTCGCATCATATCGGCATCCCCCCGATGATCTGATTTGCCGTCGGCAAAACTCGTTTCGATGCAACAGCTAAAACACGAATAAATCGAGCGAGTAATTCCCCAAAGGCAAATATGGACTGGAATTTCAGCGCTAACAGTCGGGCAGCCCCAATTCAATGACCAGGAAAGGACTAGCTGGATGCCCAATAATTGTAAGCCCAAAGCTTAAAAATTAAAACTCCCAACATTAGTAAACCAAGTTGTTGTTGTTCTTTTTTCTTTTGAATTCTCCGTCGGCATTTTTTATTCTTTTGCTCGATGTGCTAGGTCCGACGGCAGTTAGTAAATTGGATTCAGTTTAAGAAACATTTTGCTGGTGTCCTTGCGACAACAAGCACCATCACAATTAGAAAAATTGCATTAAGCATAAGTAGTTTCATGAACACACTGTTGGGGCACGTAACAAATGTATATGTAAAACTTAGTAGTATAAAGTTATCAATTGTAGCATCCCTATGAAATAAAATTATAGTATCATCTCTAATGTTCCATACCACTTGTAGCATCATAGATTATATTTGAATTTAGCGCCACATCGCCAAGGATCGCCATCTTTTTATAGTAATTTAAAATTTAAAATGTAGCCATCAAAGGCATTGTAGAATGAAAATGAAATACAAAGTGACAGTCGAAAAATTGTACTTGAGACGATCGTTTCATTTTCGCCATCTTCGCTTTTCGCTCGCTTTTTTCGCTCGATAATATATCGCTTTTAAGAACTGGGAATATCCCTGAATTTCAACCAAAAGGTGAAAAGGCAAATTTTCCCAGCTCGCGATTGGAAAAATCTCCAATCGAACACACACCTAACACCTATATTCCACAATGATGTCGACATGAACTTTCAAATTTCTTATTACTCAGAATTGGTATGCTCCCAGTCCCAACTCACTTTTAAATAAATAAATAATTGGCGCAACAGATCCGTATAGGCACCATAGGCCTAGCTCTACCTTCTCACTACCCCGTTTGAGTGAGTATAATTTCAGTCCAAGTCCGCACGGCCGAATTGAGGAGCTCTTGTAGGACAGTTGTCCAACGTTCACGAGAGGTGGCGCAGTGAAAAAGAATAATAATATGCATTTTGTATTTCCGGGCTCCTGAAAATCCTCGCTCTGTAGTCCTGCACTCTAACTCACTCTACCCACTGATTATTTGTAGATATAGCTAAATCTATATAAAATGTTAAACCCCACTGTTTTTAATGACGAACTTGTCGGTAAAGCCCTAGATACATCTTTAAGCAATTCTTATGTAAAACTCTTTGTTTTCGGGATTGTTTTACTGTCAAGTTGTGTTTGTGCATATATTATTAATCCTATACCTAAAGGAAGTGACGTGATATTGAAATTTTATGTAAAATAAATCCCAACGTGTCAGCGTCCACTTGTTAAGCACGTCTATATTTCTACAGCTAAACGATATGTGACAACGTTAATCTAAGCATTTCTATCCATATGTGCTTGGGCATGTCGATTATGTATTGTATATTGTGCTTGACACAATCTACATCAATATTAACTCTCTTACACATCCCTTCACTCAGCAACTTCCAGTAATGATTACAAATTGCCCAATAAATCATTTGACACACAATGTCCCACCGTCACATCCACATGGTGTCAAAAAAAAAAGGCAAAAAAGAAACGCAAATCATGACAGAATGTTATCTACCTTCAGGTTTCACGTATCGCACATTAATCGCAAATGTCATAATTTATAAATAAATAAGAATAACCAAAAACCGAACGTGTCCTTGCCTACGTCAACACATCAGGAGTGCCTTTAGCTATCAATGTCGCATACAAAATCCATTTACATTTTGAAACCGTCAGCAGGAAAAAAAAATTAAATAAATAAAAGTGAATAATCAAGGACAGTACAGCAAAACGTCTATAGAGTATACTTGCGACAACAAAAATATTCACTCGCATGAAAGGATCGCCAAATTAAAGAGGAAATATTGAAATTTAAAGAATGACACCCTAACCCTTGTGGATTATTTTTGCTGTTTGCCTTTTATCTACAAAAAAATTATATCAAACAAATTTGCAACATCAAGTTGAGAGGAATTTCAATTTATATGATGGAAATGATGTCGCGATATATATTTTTTAATGATGACCTTGTCATCCTATTTCAATGACATACCTTTAATGATTCCGGTAGATATCTTTCCAAATGTTCCAATAGTTCTGGAAGCTCAGATTCTTGCACCAAACGGAAGTGTTTACCTTCAGGAATGATTTCCATTTCTGCAAATAAATCAACAAAATGAAGTAGGATGAGCAAATAGTAGTGGTGTCATTAAAATCAAAATGAAAGAACATAAATAAAGAATATTTTTAAGTACGCGTGTATTCCGAAGAACATTTTCAAAGATGACCCACTAATGACTCGTTCATTAACAAAAACCCAATTGTTTTTGGCATGTCAAGTTTTAATGACCCACTTGGATGCATAAAGTCATCCTTAGCATGGTCATTCAAATGACTTTATACTGCCCCGGCATATTATTCAAATACGAGCATAATTGGAGTATACGAATACATTTAGCTGTAACTTTTAGTACTTTCTAAGGATAGCAACAGTAAATTTATTGTATGTACACAAATAAATCCAAATTTGACTACTGGTGTTGTCTTACTTTATGTTTATCTCTCATTTTCATTTTCGCCGAGGCAGCAGCAAGTAAAAAATGATAATAACCTTGAATATAAGGATAGTGGTGATTTCGCCTTCATTTTATGATTTATGCATTAGCCTTCAAAGAGGGACACAACAAAACAGCTCCTCGATGGTTTTTTTTTATAGATCTCCTTCCCCCCAGACCATTGGAAGGTCATTTATTCAATGGAATTGCCTTGGGACCGGGTAATATTGAAAATATAAATTGTTAAGGGTATGCGCGCATTGCAGTGGAACCCCATATTTTATGGGGCCTAACTTTGAAACAAATAAGTTGGCTTGCTGATTTTAATGGTATGATAGTTTGAAGTTAAAAAAATAACAAAATTCAATTCAAATATCCAACCCAACGAAGATTTTATTGGAATCCTATACATAATAGAGAAGGTCAAGTGTGCATTGATGTGATTTCTTGATGCTGAACTGATGACCTGAGAGATATGGGGATCATTATGCGGTATTTAATCAATAATACGGATAAATCTCATCGGGCAACAAAAATAGGTATAAAATTAAATTTATTGCTTGTTATGGCAGAAAATCCTTCAGAAAAGGGACGATATTTATCTGTTAGTCGGAAATTACATTATTGATTCTGTTCAGTCAGTGGTGGTGGTACTAAATACAATAAAATGTTGCACAAATTTTGCAGGATAATGTGTACTTGAAAGTACTAACACTTGCAGATAATCACCACACTTAACATTACATTATTTTTCTCTTCGTTATAACCTCAAAACCATATAAACTTGATAAATAACAAACAGTGCAATATTTTATGACAAGTGCTATTATAGTACTGAATGAAATGGCGCCTTGATATCTCACATGTGCATTGTGCATGTGCACCCACCCAAAATACTTTCCTACTTTGACTCTGAATCTGTCGTCTTTTCGTTCCTCTCTAATGTCCCATTCTGTCCGAGCTGCCTTAACACGGGAGCTACTCTCTCCCGTTTCTGTTGTCGTTTCATATATTATTCATTCATAATATTCATATATTAGTCCCTGCACACAATTTGTTGTGGTACTACCTATTAACCCTACTTAATGTAAACCATATTCTATTTTTCTTTTTACCAAATTGAAGCTTACCACTCATAGATGTGTCGAAAAATAATTTCAAAAAATTATTGCAAAGTAGGTAAAATAATATTTTTAAATTAATATTTATTCGCCTTCGCTCATTTGAAATGCAGTCTCTGTGTAAAGCCCAATGCCCAAAACACACGTGCAGAATTTACTGTGCAGCACGATTAGAATACACACATTATGTGTGATACAAATGTAAATTCTGCACCCACCGCAGCACTGCAACATGTATCTACATAATTCTAAATCCACTGCATAGCCACGCAGTGAATTAAATTAAATGGACTTGGCAGCATCGAATTTTTAAATTCACCTACTGATGCATACGAGGAAAAGAGAGACGGGAATTATTTGTCGTCTGTTTTGCACTTTCGTACTTTACCCCGCATTGACAGCAACCGATGCAAATTGAATTCTGCACATATGTTTCATCTGCAGTACTGCTTGCAGTGAAGCGTTCAGAATTTCTGCTCATAAGGCATAAAATGGTGGCTATAGGCGTGTGAGAATCCTCTCTATGCATCTAGAAGGTGCGTTCTTACTTGGAACAATATTCGTGAAGCCGATATGTTCTGTATATTCATTGGTAAACTCTCTCTCTCAACTTCTTCAAAACGGATTTCCTATTGTTACAGAAGTTGTGTTTTTATGAAACCTTCCCAGAAAGTGGTTGCCAGTAGTTGCCAGTTGAGGCACATTTCACATGTTAATGAAAACAACATCCTGCTGGCAACCGTTGGCAACAACTCTTGATTTTCTCCCCAGTCGGAGAGCTGCTGGCTGGCAGCTGGCTAAATTCAATTCACAAAGAACAAACAGGTGACGCTGAAAGCAACAAGTGGCTTAGAATGTTCGTTCAATTTGCTTAAATCATAATGGCGTTCTTATCTCATGCACACAACATTCCAGAGAAAATTGTCAGATTTTATCAAATATTTCTACCAAATGCATAATTTTCTACGAAATGCTCGTGTGCTTTTAGGCGTATTGCCTAATTTCATTCGGCTGGCTTCATCTTGCTGGCAATTGTGCTGGCAACTGTCCAAATGAACGGCTGGCTGGCGAGGTTTCAAAAACACATGCCTATTGTATGCTTTCTTAGGAAGGTATGACCTGTTAGAGCTCCTACCAGCTTAGACAGCGATGACCTATCAAACCGTATCCACTGTCATACTCTGGCCAAAGCCTTCGTGATACTTTTTAGGTTGGTTTTCATACAAATCTTGTCCTCCACGCGCGCTCTCAAATTACAGAGTGAAGGCCTAATAGACTGTAGTGCTATATCATGATCCATTGCAGATCCCTCTCTTGCCAGTTCGTCAGCCCTCTTGTTGTCGGCTTTGTCACAGTGTCTAAGGACCCAGCAAAGATACGTGGTGTACTGCGAGCAGAAAACCATGAGCTCTTCGTGACAGCGGTGAACTAGCTTGGATTTTATTTCAATATCTGAATTATTGTTTTGAGAGAATTACATTAACAACAACTCGTAGATACAGTCACTTTGGTAGGAATGATAGCTATTTCGAACTACACCCCTAATTCATCATCAGACTCCTTTAGGTGATTGTTTGAATAGTTTTTGAATTCTGACAGTCAATTCTCCGTATATATCCACTTGGGAAGACACTTCTGTTTTCCCCTGTCAGGAAGTGAACTTGCACCTCGATTTTTCTCAATTGACCAAGTGACTACCACTTGCGCTAATTGAGCGACGATTACAAGCCCGCCAACTGGTGATTAGAACGGAGGAGAAGACCAACCTCTGTGCGTTGTTGTTGCTACGAGGTGTTTTTGTTTATTTTATTTCAATAGCAGAGACTGCTTTTATAGCCGCCTGGCTGTCAATGAAAATGGTAATGTCGTTTCGTGGTATTGCCAACAATGACACCAATCGGGCCGCTTCCGCAATTGCTAGAACGTCTGCTTAGAATACACTGCTGCTATCAGGAAATCTGATTGAGCTGTGTATATTTAACTCCTCTGAGAATATACCGACACCGATTCCACAGTCCATCTTTGATCCATCTGTCTAGTCTAGATGCATATTTATATAGATTTACTTTTCGTAGGTTCATTTGTTTCCATTCATCCCTACTCGGAAAAGGGCAAGAGAATGGTCTATAAAAGTTGGGAGACATGTCAGAAATGACAACGTGTCCAACGTATTTCCCTAGAATCTGTGCGTGGCCAAAATTACCTGGGTTTCAAGTCTTACTTCGGCTAATCCTTAAGACACTTTTGGTAGCAGATTCCTCCATGTTGGAAGGAAGGAGTAAGATTAAGAATGTGGTTTTCAGAATAAAGCGTTTGGAGGCATCTGATGCTTATATTAGCGAGAATAAGCTACCCACCGAAATTGTCAAAGAAGTATTCTCCAAGATGAAGTTACCCTCGAGATAAGAGAGCTGGGCATGTGCATAAAAGGTGAAGAATATAGTCTCCCCCTCTTCCTCATCCACGAAGCTTCTGCAATCGTTTGCAGGGATACCCAATCGGAGGGGATGCATCCCAGTGATGCAGTGTCCAGTAATGACTCCTACTAGTGTACTTATAATGAATCTTTTTAATGTTATAAAATTGTGTGAGCATTACTGAGATCCACCATTAGCCAAACCTGCTTGTTGGTGGAGCACGTGGTGCAGTTTGAACATGACCCGACACCCATATAAGTGGAATTTTAAATATTGTTTCGCCATCTCTTTAAGGCCCCAATAAAATGCAACCGACAAAATATGGTTTTGCTTTTTTGGAACTTAATCTTCTCCATAAAATGTTTGAACTTTTGATCTGCTTCGTGTTTTTACTCATGCACTTTACGGATAGCTAAAGCCGACACCTAAGACAAAAGCGGCAACTGAGGACAGTATTGGACTTGAAAATGAGCGAATCCAGGGACTTAATCACGGCTTAACTATTGGTAAAATGTAGAAATGCTGATATACTTCAGGGATATTACAGCCACAATAGGGCCTCCTTAATCGCCATGTTTTCCAACTGGAACACGCTACAGTAATTAGGAAAGCGAAATGAGATTTTACAGTGTAGATCTCGGGAGAAAACATCTCCACAAATACCTGTTTCCATTTTGGAAGCGTTTGTGTAAAAGCAGACGGATCCCCTGCGAGGCATTACACCAGACTCGCAGTCAGTCCTAGTGGAAATGTAGGGTTGTTCTCGAAATTACTATTTAATTGAAACTGGGAAAGGGTGCGTTTTGTGATGCATTCTATTTTATCTGGAATAGGCGAGTGACCAGGCCAGTTTACCGACTGGTCCATAAATGAATAATTGCATTCATGCAAGTAAATGGTTGCATTTGCTACCACTCGTTTGCAATAGATATCTAGCGGCAGCATGTAGAACAAAGTGTCCATAGCCGCAGTTGGGGTGGTCCATGTAGACGCATGTTAGTCTTTGAACACGACTAAAGGGGATCCCTACGTTATCCCCTTTTCCAGAATCCCTTATTGGACATAATCTCTCATTTTTTTTTTCTTCTCATTTTTTAAAATCTCCCGGGACGAATTTATGCCAAAATTTCCCACAAGCAAACTAAACCTTGCACCTACTCCAAATCCTACAGTCACCACAAACAGGGGCGTTGCAGGGGGGCAACATGCCCCCATGCGTATCTCACTTTTGAACATAATTTCTACTTAGGTGTCGCGGCGACAGAATTTATAACACCAAATCTAAAAATGGGGGATTTTCTCTTAGGGCCTCTTAGAGTAAGAGATTCGGCACAAGGGATTTTGGAAAAGGATATTTCATCACCAACCCCGACTGAGCAATTGTATGGCTTGATTGTCACTTTTGTTTGATCTCATTTTGGACACCCACCATTATAGACTGCCATAACCTCATAGCTTTCTACAGTTGCAAGGTATCTACCTATTGGCAAATAAGTTGATATAAATACTATACATGTTATACCAACAAACGTACAGGCAAACAGGGATTTCGTATCAGGAGTTTTCCTGAATCTAATCCATCAACGTTTCTCTTATAAAGGTTCTACAACAAATGCAGTTCAATCTTATTCATTTATCAAATAAGTAATTTTCATTGTCAGGCCTTACCCTTGAAACCAATAATACTTACAGGCTTTATTCTTGCCCTCCCATAAAGTCATTAGCTTAATGTCGATGAAATTAATCATCAAAAAAATTACAAAATTTCAGACAAATTCATAAACACAACTAATTGCGAATTGTTGCCTTCAGTGATATTCCTTTTTATCTGATTCGCTATATACCGAATTGAAAGCAGAGCATAATTATTCCTCTTAGCAATACGAAAGAAGAAAACAAATTTTCGTTATTATGTCATCCTTAAAATAGTACAAGGAATCCATAGAAATATATCTGTTGTTGTTTTGCACTGCAATTTAATTATTCCAGTACAGTATTCACCATTTTTCTATTTAATTGTTCTACGAATAATGTTTCATTATCCCCAGCCAGCCTGCAGATACATGGATGTCGCATAATACGATCAATATAATGAAAAATGCTGCACTCCAATAACGACCATCGTAAGGTAGTTTTAATTAATCCATTCATAGGAATCGAGTCGGCAGCAACAAAAGGAAAACTCAGCTAATAGGGCACTCTATATGGGTATACGACACTTACCAATTAGCCGACATAAACAGAAATCGAGTTGTACACGAGTATTGAATTATGTTCATCTATAAACATCGATGACGGTTGCAAATTAAAATCTTAATAAATCGCTCGACATGTATATTGTAAATCGAATAGGGTCGATTTTTAATTAACAATTAAATGAAGTGCATGTGGATTAGTGTGATTCCAATTGACAATGGTATACAATACCGGGTGGTGATTTTCTAAGTAAAAAATCGTAGTCAGCGATGACATACTGTGGGGATTTTTCTCTATTTTTGGCGATTTTTGAATCAGAAAAACATTTAAAAACAAAATTCTACTTTATACTAGATGCGATTGTTTTTTTTTGTATTGAATAAGTAGATATGTATTTATTTGAGAATATGTATGTATACATTTTGGTCAAAAAAAGGACCTAAAGGACGTTGCAATGAACGACATAGCCTAAAGCCATCTCGCTGTCTTAAGAAACATTTCATAAAAGTTTCATTGAAATCTGTTTCGTAGTTTTTGAGCTTTGAGGTAACAAAGAAAATTCCTACAATTTTTTTTTATATAAAAAAGCGTGTCCCATATTTCACGCAAAATATAACTTTGATAGAAAATACAGATTTTTAATTAAAAAAATAAATAAATAGGTGGCGCAACAGGCGGGTGACACCCAAGGCCTAGCTTCTCGCAACCATTCGTTTTGTGTGAGTTTCTATTTTTGGGACGAATGGAAGGGACCTACAATTTTATGCCGAGTCCGAACGGCTCAATTGAGAAGCTTTTTCATGACAGGCATACTCTCGGATGTTTGTCAGACGTTCGCGAGAGGTGGCGCAGTAATTAAATTTTTTTTGTTTTAATTAAACAAGCTTAAATTTTGTATTGATTCAAGAGTATACAGATTGGGGTTGAGAATGAAATAGCACATTGGATAAATGGCCGCCATGGCTTTGATGGCAAGTACCTACCATTTTATTGAAATTTTCTATGACAGTTTCGCAGTTTGGCTGAATTTCATTAATACACCTCCCAATTTCCTTTTTCATGGCGTTGGTGCTCGTGTGTTTGTTTTCATAGAAATTTGACTTCAAAAAACCCCAAAGGAAAAAGTCCAATTTACCACCATTGGATCGCAAGATCTGGATGGTCAATTCTGATCACAAAAACGCCCGATTACATGGTTAGGAAATGACTTATGCCGTAATTGAATTGTTTCTCTGGCTGTATGGCATGTGGCACCGTCATGTTGAAACCACATGTTGGTCACATCCATATCTTACAATTCAGGCACTAAAAACTGGGTTATCATGTTACGATAACAAACACCATTAATTGTTACTGCCTGACCAGCCGCATTTTTGAAGAAGAATGGTCCGATAATGCTTCCACCCCAAAAACCGCACCAAACAGTCACGCGTTGTGGGTGCATTTGTTTCTCAACAATTACTTGTTAGTTTTCGGAACCCCAAATGCGACAATTTTGAGACGATTAACGAAGCCATAAAGATTTAAATGAGCTTCTTCACTGAAAATGACTTTGCTCGAATAATTAGCATCCACTTGTTGTTCAAAAATCTATTTAACGAACTTTCCTCGCGCTACATGGTCAGTAGTCTTCACTTCTTGAGTCAATTGAACTTTTTAAACATGAAGTTACAAGTCTTTAGTAGAATTGCCTCTAGAGAGCTTCTCGACTGTCCTGGACTGTCAGCAATACTCTCGCGAACCGCTTCGACGTTTTCTGTTAATTGACTTGACGGAGGTTATACTTAAGATCACTAATTTCTCCAGTCTTCCTAAATTTTTCACTTATTATCTTCACAGTTGATGGCTTTAAATCACTACGCCCGACACGACTATATTTTGTTCGAAAATTGCGGACTGTAGCTGACAAACCTTCATTATTTTTAAAATATTACTCAACAACAAAAATGAGTTGTTCTTTCGTATAGCGCTCAATTTTTACTAATCCCGAACTGTCAACTGTCACATTGTTTTTTGCGTTGGCATCACTGTATCTACTATTAAATGGCGCAAAATTAAAATTTTGCGTGAATTAAGCGGGAATAACACTTGTGTGTCGTGTGTGTCGTGTCGCTATCGTTGCTATGTATTTATACGACACACTGCGACACAACACACGAGAAAAATATGCTTCTACAACACATATAAAATACATAGCAACGATAGCGACACGACACGACACGACACGACACACAAGTGTGATTCCGGCTTTATGGGACACTCTTTATTATAAAAAGAACTAAGTCCCAACTGGAACTAACTCCCACTAGCCAAATGAACTAAGTCCCACCAAATATTCAGTGGGATTTAGTTCATATGTTTGGGGGATAGTTCGTAGTTCATTATGAACAAATTCCCAATGAATTAAGTCCCAATTTGAGAAAGTGGGAGTTAGTTCATTTAACTTGTTTCGAGTAAAAATAGTTCTGTTGAAAGTGGGAGTTAGTTCATTTTGTGAAAATAATGTTCTTAACAAATTAGGAATGGTAACGGGTTCAAATGTAAATCAGACATACAAATACGGTTTGTAGATTTTGTACAGTACATACATAGGTTTGCATTATGTACCAGCAGTTATTAATGAGTAGTTGCGTTGTAATTGTCGGGCTGATCGGCTGGCTCAAAGCCAGCTCAATTTTGGAGACAACTTTTATTTTTATCTTTAGAAATTTCAAAATTCGCGCGAATTTTTAACTTTTATTTTCTCAAATTTTCTAAAGCTCAAAGCCAGCTCAGTTTTTGAAAAAACTTTTATTTTTAGCTTTAGAAAATTTGAGAAAATAAAAGTTGTTTCAAAAATTGAGCTGGCTTTAATGTTAACGTCAGGATCACGGCTGACAATTTTTTGCGAATGATATTCAAGAAAAATGAGATTTGTTACGAGATGGAGCCAGACGAGGATATTTTTGAGGAGTTTACGGATGATAATCAAGATAAAGATGAAGTTGAAACTGTATCTATAGAGGTTCACCGTATGATTAGCGACAACTCTTTGTGCATTGTTTGCATTGATATGAAGCCAAACATCGTCCTTCTTCCATGCAAGCATATGATGATTTGCAGCGAATGCCATTTGAAGTTGCAAGCAGACAGCATCGCCAAAGGTTCGAACGATGGATATACATGTCCTTTGTGCCGCACAAAGATCATTGATATAATTCACGTTTACTTACAATAATAATATTGTATTATACATACATATGTATTTAATTTACCCTTATTTTGTATCTTGTAACAAAAGTATATACCTACCTATGCTGGATTAAACATTTTTGGGACTTAGTTCATTTCAAATCGTGAATTTTCGTTTTATTTTAAATAATTTGGGAGTAAGTTCATTTGGGACTTAGTTCATAAAGAACATGAACTAAGTCCCACTATTGGGCTTTAATTCATTCTCATATTGGGACTTTGTTCATTCTTAGTTGGGTCTTAGTTCCTAAAAATCGTGGGAGTTAGTTCATATGAACTAAGTCCCAAATTTTCTGGGACTTAGTTCGTTTTAGCTAGTGGGAGTTAGTTCCAGTTGGGACTGAGTTCGTAGGGCCTAAAAATTATGATAATGAAATGATGATGATATGGATCTTAAATGAAATTTTTTTCTCAGTTAAAAAACATAAATGTGCATTTCGATAACGACTCTTATTATGTAGCAGCAACTACAAAAATTAGCCTGTGGACAAAATTTATTTCTTAATTATAGGACTAAAGAAGTTTTACAAAAAAAGGTCATAGCCTCCGTTGCTCACGAAAACGAGCAACTATGGACAGGAAATAATATGAAAGGACGCAGGACGCACAAAGGACGTTAACTAACTTATTTGGATAATATATTTGGTTCCCACCAACCTTATACCATGTTCCCACCAACCTAATTACGCCAAATAACGTAATTATACGTTATAAATAACGTAAGGCGTTTCCACCCAACTTTTGTGTTTTATTTTGACATATTTGTCAATTTCTGAAACTTTTCTTTTCAAAGTTCCAGTTTTCTACTTGCTTTTGCTTTGGAAACATATCCATATCCATATCCACATAAGTATCTGTTCGGAACTCAAATTGCGTTCTAGATATCCGCTTCGGAATAAAATAAATTAAGTGTTGCGCCACCTATTTTTTTTTACAAACGCGTTCATTTGCCATTTTCATAATTGCAATATATTCCGCAACAATTGGTTGTCGGAGAACTTCGGAAGAAATTTGGCATATAAGCTGTCAAAAGCTAATGGCATAACGCGGTATATCGCAATAATGCGGCGAAGTGCCGGTATTAGTTTATCTAGTCCTTTCTTTAAAATGGAAGTAGGTATTTAAATTAGACTATTTATTAAATGATCTGCAACAGACGAGTTCTTGTAATAGGGACAGGTCCTAAAATCCTATAAAAAAAAAACAAAATGTTGATTCGATAGAATTGCCATACCATTTGTCGTCGACCTAAATGTAATTAAATATTTCTATCGGTTGGTCGACACGTAAGAAGGCAGGCAATTCCTGATGACATTTAAAAAATTAGGAAAATTCGCCTGTAATGACATTTATTTGAAGTATACTATCAAGCTGCCTTCTTCTTTATTGGTAGTGCGTATTTAATTCGTTATTATTTTTAATAAGCCATGACATCGTTGTAATGCATTTTTAAAATTTGGAACACATATGCATGTGTGTCGTACAGAAGTAATTAATACTATAGATTTAACTTTTTGGTATAGGTACTTCAAATTTGTTTGCCCGATCCATAAGAAAGGAGACCCTCTAAACTGCGCCAACTATAGAGGCATCAGTCTCCTTAACATCGCTTACAAGATCCTGTCTGCAATACTGTGTGAACGTCTGAAACCATTTGTCAACGAACTGATTGGACCCTATCAGTGCGGTTTTAGGCCCGGTAAGTCAACAACCGACCAAATATTCACACTACGGCAGATACTGGAGAAAACCCAAGAAGTCCAAATCGATACTCACCATCTATTTATCGATTTTAAAGCCGCATATGACAGCATTTATAGAGACGAGCTATACAGAGCCATGTCTAGTTTTGGCATCCCTGCCAAACTTGTCAGGTTGTGCAGAATGACGATGGAGAACACTCGCTGCTCCGTAAAGGTCGGAAACCATCTCACCGAGACGTTTGATGTCAAAAAAGGATTTAGACAAGGTGATGCGCTGTCATGTGACTTTTTCAACATCATTCTTGAAAAAATTGTGCGAAACTCGCAAGCCAACTCCAGGGGCACAATTTTCCAAAAGTCTGTGCAACTACTTGCATACGCTGATGACATCGACATCATTGGCAGAACGCAGCGAGCTGTCACTGGTGCGTTTGCAAGTATCAGTACAGAGGCGGCAAAAATGGGTTTAGTGGTGAATGAGGGCAAAACAAAATATAGGTATGCTGTCAACAAGAAGGGACACACAACATCGACGAATCGGACAGAATGTCACGATAGACAGCTATAACTTTGAGGTAGTTCGGGACTTTGTCTATCTCGGCTCCGCTATTAATTCTGAAAATGACATCACATCAGAAATCAAGCGAAGAATTGCACTTGCCAACCGCTGTTACTTTGGCCTAAGAAGGCAATTGATTAGTAAGGCCTTGTCGAGAAACACCAAGGAGACTCTTTATAAGACCCTCACCAAACCAGTCCTGCTTTATGGCGCAGAATCAAGGACGGATGAAGATCTCCTTGGTTGCTTCGAACGCAAAATTCTTCGAGTGATTTTCCGTCCCGTTTGCGTTGACCGGGCTCTACGCGCTGTACAGCGACATCGACCTGGTCAGAAAAGTACGTATCAGTCGACTAAGATGGCTAGGACATGTAAAGCGAATGAACACCAACGAAGAGTCTTCGATTCCAACCCGGAGGGACAACGCAGTAGAGGAAGACCTCGCCTTAGGTGGCGCGCACAAGTGGAAGGGGACCTCAACCAACTTGGAGTGCGCAACTGGAGGCAGTTAGCCAAAGATCGTGCTAACTGGAGAGGCGTGTTGGTTGAGGCCCAGGTCCACCCCGGACTGTAGCGCCATCTAAGTAAGTAAGTAACTTCAAATATGTACCTATACTTATAATCGGATAAAATACAAAATATGTACCTTAATTGTTTAAAAATTGTTTATGCCACTGAAAAAAAATCTGGCAGCACTGGTTGTAGTTATTGATGGTTTTCTTTAGCATTTTGCATTTATTTTAAAACTTGACCAATGTAGCACATTTGATGGCTATTTCCGTCTTACCATAAATTATGTTCGTAGAACACCAAAGACCTTAGGTTCTTTCAAAATTGTCCTGATGTCCTCGAAAAAAATACATTTGCCAACGGTAACAACACCGCCGTTAACTGCAATCTTATAAGAAGGCCCCTCATCTCCCTCACAAACCCTTAGTCTCAAGGATAGATCTGGACATGGTCATTACCTGGATCGTACCTGGATCAACTGAAGTGTCACTATAGTGGAATACGGAAGAGGTTAACACCATTGTGATCGAAGTTTCTGGTGGTAATTGTAGCACTGATAATGCGGTTACTTCAGATTAATCTACTTAATTCCATAGCGGCATCGGCCGGCCTTTTGCGGCTATTCGAAGACGCGGAAGGCATTATGTAAAATAAATTAATGGGTGCACACACTCAGGACTAGCTATAAACACACACTCAGGACCAGCTATAAACTTATCTAAGTGAAGAATGAATATACGCCAAGAGTTTGCATTAAAAGCACAATTTCCACATATAAACAACTTGTAGTGATCACGTCATCAATGTTCACACACACAAACATAGAAGTTCCGAAAGGTAATGCTTTTTCTCTGCACTCTCAGTTCGATTGAGCTTAGCAAGTTAGTGAGTTGGTGATGCTGATGATAGCCTGAGACGGTAGCGCGTGGCAACGTATAAAGCCAGAAAAGTCAATTTGAATTTATGTACCTAACATTAGTAGTTAAGTTATATATATATGTAAATATAAGATGAATAAAGTGAATTATATGAATGAACTACAAGACATTTGCGTTCACAAACTCCTGTCTTTCTAAAAATAGTTTATGTTCGAAAACCGATGTTCTTTCAAATTCCGATTTTTGAAATTCGATTTCGACATAGTTTTATGTGTTGTAAATTGTGTTTCATACTTTGGTCTGGCAACATTACTGTATGCCTATAATTTACAGGGACACCAACATTTAGTGAATGAAATAAACAACGCCACGAAACAACAACAAGAAATAGTTGAATTAATCATCATATTTCGTGATCTCGATGAAAAGCAGGATCACATGTTGTTGTTGTAAGTGCTTGTAAATCGATGATCTATAGGTATATGGATCATAGCTGATAATAAAAAAACTGCTTTTATATTCCCCAAAATGTAAAGGTGCAGAGTTTTTTTTTGTTTAATTCAGCACGTTTCCAGGATATTTAGCTAAGTGCTAAGCTTAGGCTATACCAAGTCGTTTTTGTTTATGAAGAAACCCAGCAGCACTGGGTCATAAAAGCCGGTCCTATTTGTATGGGACCTCTAGCTTGATATTACAAGAGTTTTGTTTGTTGTTTTCAAAAAATTTGAAAAATTATTTAAACGATACTTACAATTATGTAAACACAAATAGATAAAGAAGTAGTTACCAGCCTACCAGCGCAGCCCGTTATTATCAAACTTCAACCTTCAAATTAATGAGTAAGCACCACTCCATCAAACCAAAGCCGACTAATTAATACACCATCCATGAGAAAATCCTGACAAAAAAAAAAACATCCAATTCACACATGCAACACTGACTGCACAAAAGGAACATAAATTGCATTCCTTTTAATTAGCCAGCAACGCGTCTTCATTATCCTTTCCGCATGTTCTCTACCTACAACTTTATGATTATTTTTTATTCATTTCGACTGGCAAACCCATTCATTCCATAGACACAAATTAAAATTCATTGCATGACACATAGAATTATTTATTAAAAGTGATTTCATCATCTTCGTCCTTAAGCCTCCATCTCCATCTGTTCGTGTGAAATCCTTTATGTCAATTGGCCACGGGTTAGATAGAAAATTGCACCTGCTTGCTCTACTCTTGTAGTAGTGATGACTCATTTTAAATCTGAGCCAGAAATCAATAATTTTGCGTTTGGCAACTCTACTCTGAGTGGTGCACCTACAAATATACAGTATACTTGTATTGGTATATTGAAATAAAATTTGCTGCCCCTCTCCATCCGCAATGTGCTAGTTTTCCAGCAAACATCCCATTGTACACGAATGAACTTTTTCCTGTATTTGCATAGCGAAGAAGCTAAGGTTGGCATAGAAATCTTGATGAGTTAGACTGTACAATAATGCTCAGTGGGCAAACGGAACGAATATGAAAAAAAAACGTAAAGAGTTTGGTTTTTAAAAAATACAAAGACGAACAGAAAAGGATAATGAAAAACTGCGATTCGTCTTGGACCGAATGTATGGCACCCTAGCATTTGTTAATTTATTAATGTTTAATACAGACGAGGTCCAAAGAGGTGTGGGATTATAACTGTGTGTTTGAATTGGGAATAATTGTGTGACAGTATCAGTAGATTCGAATCAAAGGAATGGCTTAATTTTATTCGACATTTTCAGATACCTTTGGAGGGTTAGTAAGTTCACTCAAGAGGGTTTGTTTTTTATATCGAATTGAGGATAACTTCCTAGAAGACAGATAACCTTCGTATAGGATTATTATGCTTGTAGTCGGCGAAGGATTAAGAGCCTAACCAATTCGGCAAGATAT
Organism: Cheilosia soror; assembly: GCA_949372485.1. Lineage (NCBI taxonomy): Eukaryota > Metazoa > Arthropoda > Insecta > Diptera > Syrphidae > Cheilosia > Cheilosia soror. Next base: position 128,034,281 of record OX443561.1, read on the forward strand.
TTTGTCCATTTATGCACTAAATCCGTGACCCCAAATCCGTTAAACCTCTCACTATCAATTCCTACTTTCGCCTCTTAATTGGTCATCCGAGTAAGTGGCACCCTCCTGACTGGAGATTGGGTACCTAACAGTAACGTGGCGTTACCTAAGCAACCCCTTTTTGAAGATCGTCGGTGGCAGTGGACAAGAGAGGGCGGAGGATAGGGGTTCCTCACCTTAATATAATACATTATAGGGATTTCCAATGCTAGGCCAGTGTAAAGAATAGTTGCTGATGAACCCTTAATAGGCTAACACCACCGCTGAAGTGGGTTACTGGCGCCAGTCTGAGAGGATCCAAGGATGACCAGGTCATCAGCGAAGAGCAAATGACTTATCCTCAGATCTCCCAATTCGAAACGTTCCTCGCCAAGACTGCGCTGTAACATCCAGTCCATATAAGTAATGAAAAGGAGAGGAGACAAGACGCACCCCTGACGAAGTCCCACGCCCACGGTGAAAGGTATTGATTTAACGTCGTTTCTCAAGAGAGAACCATCAATTCCATACTCCTGAGTTTACCTCGAGGGACTCGGTCATATGCTTTCTCCAAATCTACGAAGCATGCGTAAACAGGTGTAGCATACTCCCAAGCCTACTCAAGTACCATTCTGAGAGTGAATAACTGGTCGGTTGTGCTGTTTATTATTGTGGTACAAACATACCTAGAGTCTCATGTAACTACTCAATGCCCTTTGAGTTCGTAAATATCGGCAACTTAGAGTGTTCGATCACTGAAGTCCAAATAGCTCTTTCTTCATAAAAACTAGAAAAAAATCCGGGTATGGATGGCATCCCGCCAATTTTACTTCAAAAGTGCTCATCCGCGTTTTCTGTACCTTTGTGTTTAGTTTTTAATTTATCTTTGCAGTCTGGAATTTTTTTGAATGATTGGAAGAGGTCGTTTTTAACGCCCATATATAAATCTGGATCGAGGCATGATATTACTAACTATCGTCCAATCTGTAAAATTTCTTCTATCCCTAAGTTGTTTGAAAAACTAGTTTGTGACAAACTTACACCTCTCTTAAAAAGATTTATCTCTCCGTCTCAGCATGGCTTCGTTACAGTTACAGGCAGATCCACTGCTACAAATCTCTCAATTTTTTGTAATACTGCCTTGAATTACCTTGAGAATGGCATGCAATGTGATGTAATTTATACAGATTCGATCGCGTCAATCACAGTACACTAATTTCCAAACTGACTACCTTAGGATTTCACTCCAATATCCTAAAGTGGATTCATTCCTACTTAACCGATCGTATCCAGTATGTTCGCATAAACGAAATGCTCTCGTCACCAATTTATGTTACGTCTGGAGTACCTCAAGGTAGTCATCTGGGCCCTCTGCTCTTCCTTTTGTTTATTAATGACATTCCTGACTTGTTTTTAAGTTCCCAGTGTCTTATGTTTGCTGACGATTTGTAGATATTCCGAGCAATACGTTCAGTTTAAGATTGTCTTCTTATACAAGAAGACCTTAAACGTCTTTCTGTGTGGTGTAATAACAATGACCTTCATCTCAATGTCTCTAAATGTCAAAGCCTTTCTTTTTGCCGTCACCTCTCTCCAATTCCCTTTACGTATGTAATCGATAATACCCCATTGTCCACTATCTGCTCCAAAAAAGATCTTGGGGTTATTTTTGACATTAAACTTAGCTTTTGCAAGCACATTGAGTTTGTGGTTGCCAAAGGTAATCAGATGCTAGGTTTCTTATTGAGGAATTCGAAAGACTTTCAAGATCCGCATACTCTGAAATGTTTATTTTTTGCATTTGTCAGATCACATCTCGAATACAGTATGGAATCCATTTTACGAAGTACATTCTTTTAGAATTGAGAAGATCCAAAAGCGTCTGTCTAGAGTAGCTGTTCGTAGACTACGATGGAATATGGAAATGCCATCTTACGAGACCAGATGCAAATTATTTGCTATCTTACCTCGGAGGCAATATTTCTCCATTATGTTTATTCGCGATTTGACAGATGGTCATATGGATTGCCCTTTTCTATTATCATTAGTTGGATTTTATGCTCCTGCGAGAGTTCTAAGAAATCGCTTTTTATTTCATATACCCTATCATAGGGTTAACTATGGTTACAATGAACCAATTTCTAGATGCCTTAGAGAATCGAATAAATATTGTGATGTTATTGATTTTCATATTAGTAGAGATTCATTTAGGAATAAATTACTCCTGTTGTTAGGCTTTGGTGGTAATTTTTAATTATAATTTTTGTATTAAGTATCTAATCTAGCGAGAACAGTAGATGTACTCATTTGATTGAAATAAATAAATAAATAAATGAACAGGTGGAGGGATAGAAGCATATGCGTTTGCAGTGATAGCCAAGCTGCACTAAAAGCGCTGCTCGAACTCAATCTTGCCTCTTACTAAGTACCTATGAATTCAAACATTTATCGTGCCGACAAAATAAAAAAAAAATAGGGACACATAATCTTGAAGTTAACTAACGCCTTATAATGAAGAAGTAGACAAAAGCCTGATAGGGCGGTACGCGTACAAATTAAAGTGTTGGATGAAACACATCAGTGAAGTGACGTCGTCGATGTTGTGACGTCCAGGCTACCCCTCCCCTTGTATATGGATGAATCCATATATACCTTGGCTATTCCGCGGCCTTGCTATTCTGTAACTGAAAAAGCCCCAAAAGCTCTTCTTGATTATGCACCGATCCTCACATGTCAACGATTATTGAAAAATAGTTCAATCACACATAATTAACATTTAAGTTCAATCAAAATAGTCAAAATCCAATGTTTTATTTGATAATCCACAAACTTTTAATTTATTTATGTACCAAATTCATAAGTTACTTGTGTTTTGTTGTTTTTTAGGTATTCAAATTAATAAATATATATATATAATGTAGGTAGGTATTCAAAATTAAAATAAGCCAAAGAAAATGTTTTTATTTTGTTTATAGGTACTCACTTATATGATGCGTCGCTCCGAATTTTGTGCACAAATTTCGTCGAATCTGCATACCCACTCCTTTTAAATTGTTAAATTTTGTATCTTATGTAGGTTAGGTATGTAAGCATTATCCCTGTTTATATATATGTTTAAGTTTTAGCAATAGGTTTTCTGTGGCTTTTCACAAATTTTTAGATTAAGGTATATAGCAATTTATATGTATTTTAGGAATAACACAGTCACATAACAAAGTACTTTTGAAATCAGATAGGTGTTGATAATTTGCTAATTTTCACGATTCACTTTTTTGTTTGGTTTACTGTTCTTTTTTTGTCTTTCTTCTTTTTATGTTTTTGATATGTATGTATGTTTGATGAATTGTCTATCTTTGTTTTTGTATTTTTGGTTAATTTAGCATTTGATAGTAGCTTCGTTTTTTTGGATATGTGTGTTGAAATGTGGGGTTTCTCTGGGGGGGTTTTCTTGCAGGTTATGCCTCGTTAGGCTAAAAAGGTATTAAGCACGTGTTGCTTATAGAAGCTGTAAGGCACGGATGTTTGGCGGCCTATGCTCGTGGTGTGGAAAAATCTCTCAAATGTTACCACTTTAGATGCACGAGAGTCCTATATGGGGCATCCGGGTTAGCTAAATTGAAAGAGGATGTTAAAGCGAGCGAAGTGGATTATCGTATAACCAAATTTACCTTCTTTCAACGCGTGCGTAGAGTAATCCGCAAATAATTTGTGCGAGAGGCTGCATCCACAATTTGCTATTGCGCAATTTAATGTGTTAGCCTTTTGCTAACTCCAATGACTAAACCTCTTAACGCTAATGGGGCAAACAAGCAAATTATTGTTTAAACACTCGGAGTTATCTAAATTAAGGTAGGTACTTCCAGGAGACAGTAAATTTTACACGACCAGTTCGTTTGGGAGTCAGCAAGAAAAGAGAGATTAGAACTCTCGCTTGCAAGTGGGAAGCTTAGGTACTTGATAATTCACCGTAATGGGAATGTCGTAATGGTCGTTGTGATAGATCTCACTGGAAGTTATGGTAAATCAACACTGGTCGCTTCCAGTGTTATTTTCAAAACTAATCGAAAGTTTGCGAAATGAATTATTTTTGTAGGAGATACACTACAAAGCATGGATTTAGAGAGTATCTATTATTCGATCAAGTCATGGAGCGTATCTCTGACAAAAGTATGTCTATAGTTGAGTTGTATGTTTCGACCCATGACCCTGGAATTGGTGCATAAGACTATGCTTGTGTACTCTACTTGTCACTTACGCAAATCCTTTGCATGGTAAACCCCTATTGGTTTTCCATCATGGGTTCTCTATTATATACATAGATTTTCCAACAGGTTTCACAATACGACGGTGCACAAACTTAGCACACAATTTAGCGTTCAAACCATTGGATGCGTCGCTTAACACAAAATTTCTCGTATACGCATGTTCGCCAGGACTGAAGGTATTTTTAGAGCTTCTGAGGTTGTAAGACTTTTCGCACTTCAGATGTGAAATTTTCAAGTTCTCTTTTATCTTGTGTCTAATCAACTCGAGCTTATTATTGTGCGGTAGACAGTGGAGCTCACTATCATCTAATGATCTCAGGTTTCTCAACAGTTTATACATATCTGCGTGAGTGCTCATCTGCTGACCGAACAATGCAAAATACGGTGTTGTACCAGTCGATTGGTGTATGGTGGTACACACAGCCTGTTGGATTTCAGAGAGATGTTTATCCCATTCACGTTAGTCCATTTTTACTTCGGGGATATGGTCCCATAAAATCGATATATATTTTCTGAAATGGTCGATCAATCTGATGAAAGGATCCCATTTCTGGTCCCAAAGTCGTATTAGGTGGCTTGTTCTCTTTACAGGTTTTACAATTACGCACAAAGTCATGCAACTGTTTGGTCATGTTAGGCCAATAAAACAATTCTTTTATTTTGCTCAATGTTTTGAACATTCCGCAGTGTGAACAGTTTGGGGGATTATGCGAATTTTCGATAACGGATTGCGTTAGTTCCGATGGTATCCACAATTTACATTGAAATTCACCATCAATTTGTTTGCCATATTTGGAAACTGAACGCTTATATATCACGTTATCTAGAATTCGAATATCTGGGAACTTTTCTGGATTCAAAGCGAAAGTTGAAATTAAGTCAGTATACTCAGATGATTTAAATCCGGGTGACGTCAGATCAATGGATGCATAAGTTTCTGGACTTGGAGAGAGCTCTTCGTTGAAAGCACGAGACAGAACATCCGGAACAATGTTTGCGAACCTTTCTTATGCCGTATGTCGAAGTCGTATATGCCTGAAGTTTTAGCGACCATCGTGCCAATCTGCCGCTTAGGTCTTTGAGGCTCATCAACCATTTTAAGCTGGCATGATCAGTCACGGTGGTGAAGGCAGGTCGAAACTTTTTTACTGCCTGTACCGCCGCATAGCATATTCTTGCTCCGTAACACTATAATTACGTTGACAGGAGTTTAGCTGCTCGGAAAAGAATGCTATGGGTTTGTCATGTTCCTCGTCGTCGAGCTGATACAAAACTCCTCCAATTCCGAAACTTGATGCATCACATTGGATCATGAAAGGCTTTGTGAAGTCAGGGTTGGATAGTAAAGGTGCAGATATTAACGCAGTTTTTAGAGCATCGAAGAACATCAGGGCTTCAGAAGACATGGAAAATTGTTTATTCTTTTTTAATGTGTCGGTAAGGGGACTCGCAATGGAAGCAAAGTTCCTAATGAACCTCCTATACCACCCACATAAGCCTAAAAATCGTCTGACCTGTTTTTGGGGCAACGGAATCGGAAAGTCCTTTATAGCCGATACCTTGTCAGAATTCGGTTTCAGATGGCCCTGGTCCGACGATATATCCTAAATATTTGAGCTCAGTAAAACAAAAATTGGACTTTTCAATATTAATCGTCAAGTTTGCGTCTCGTAAGCATTCCGCTACTTTGTCTAGGATAGTGAGATGGCTTTCGAAATTCGAGGAAATGATCAACAAATCGTCCAGATAGACGAAAACTTGTTCCCTAAGTGCACTGGGGATCACTTTATGCATCAACTGACACATCCTTTGCACTGCATTACACAGCCCAAAAGGCATGACGGTAAATTGATAAAGTGGTCGCCCTGGCACAGTGAATGCCGTTTTCTCTCTGGACGTCCGCTCTAGGGGGATCTACCAAAACGCATCCTTTAGTCTCCGAGAATTAAAGCACAGTCGGTTCTTACCAGGTTTCCGGATAAGAACGACTGGTGAGCTCCAAGAACTGACACTTTCTTCGATCACTCCCAAAGAGATCATGCGGTCCAACTCTTTGTAGATCATTTCCTGAATCGCCGGTGATACCGGATAGTGCCTCTGCTTTACAGCTTCAAAACTACCCGTATCTATTACGTGCATCTCTAAAGAAGTTTTTCTTAAACCTAGTTTAGCAAAAGAAGGAAATTTGCTAATAACCTCTCCTAGTCTTTTGTTTTGGGATTCGTCTAACGGAATTTTCTGTGGAACATCTTTATTTTGTTTTGTATCTGGTGAAGCTGTGCTGATGGCTTCGTCAAGTTCGCTCAGAATGTGTGGTGCGATCCGAAACTTTTGCCAAAAATCTATACCGAGATAGAGTGATTGAGACAAGGAAGGAACTAAATACAGGTCAACATTTTCAGAGCGGTTGTTATAAACAATGTCTACATTAATTCGGCCAACAATGTGTTGTCTGTTGCCATCAGCTGTTCTTATAAATGAATCGAAATTCAAAATGGGTATATTCAGTTCCTTCACAAGCTCAATGCAACCTCTACCAAGGCAAGATAAGGATGCACCACTATCGAGGAGTCCTGAAATCGCTCGTCCATCAATGTTCACAGTAGCATAAGGTCTAGAATCTTCGTTGCTATTAAGCGTATTATGAAATATGTTTTGTTTGTATAATTTTCGCTTTTTGTAACGTAGACGGATCTTTTTAAACTTGTTAGATTGATTTGTAATTTTTAGCTCATCTATTCGAAAAATTCATTATAGTATCTAACACTTCCTTCATAAGGCTTAGATCGAAATTCATGTCTTTTACGTACTGTTTGATTTAAACTTGGTAGTGAATTAGCAGAATGCGGCACCTCATCACTATGATCAGTGTTTGTGCTTGCATCTGATTTTCTTACTGCTCCGGGTGAGTTTGAGTTGAACTCGAACGAGACATCCCGGAGTTCGTCGCGTTCGATTTCCGGTTTCCCATGTTGGGATTACACTTTTCACAGCTTAACACAGTGACTCCATCAGAACCGCATCGATAGCAAAAAAGCTTGTTTATAGGTGAGGGACAATTTATAAACAGATGCCCCGGGTTCTTGCAGTTAAAGCATACGGATGGTTTCTGATGCACTTGTTTGCTGACAGGATAAGTACAGTTATTTTGAACAGCCGCAGCTTCATAGACGTCAAGGTTGAAGTCAGAAGAACCGTTCACATTGTCCAATTCATGGATTATGTTCTAAAATTTGGATTACGGTTTAGATTTGAGAACCTCGACTGAATCAATCGTTTTGCTTGCCTACACTCATCCTTGAAGTGCTCTAACGAGTATATCTTCATGGGATAGATGTAGTGCATAAGCTTGGGACTGATGTTGGTCCCAAGAACTTTGATCAAATCTTGGTCTCGAATTGGTTGTCTTAATTGGTTTTTTAATTGCTGTATAGCAATGAAAAAGTCTTCAAAGGATTCCTGCGGGAATTGCTTACTTTCCATGAGATGCTTAATTATCTCGAAGTCATTTTCATGCAATTTGAATTGCTTGATTAAAGCTCTACGCAGGTCTGGCCAATTGCCAGTACCAATCTTGTGCTACACCCTGTAAAAGGTGGTGAAAATTGTTCATGACCTCGGACCATGTGCAATTGTAATTTATCTTCAACATCTCAACTCTGAAGACGAAATCTTCAACTGGAATGCCTTTAGAAGAGCCTTCAAATTTGAGTCCCCAGCGATCAAGTTATAAATATCTATCTTCAGATTGCCTAACGTTTCTGGTACATTCTGATTTTCATTCGCAAATTCATTTTGTTGATTAGGATAAGAATGATTATTTGATTGTCTGTTTTCTAACATGGTACTATGATTATTCTCATTATTGTTCCAAGCCGGAATAGAGGGATTATCATCTGCAAATACGGGTACCTGTTGGTTGACGAATGGTTGCATGGCCTTCTCAACATTTTCTTTTATGAGAGCTGGAAGTAAATTTACGACCGACTTATCAAGCTGACGAATGTGAGTGTCTAGTTGTTTCATTTGCAGAGATTTATTTGATACGAACTGTGGAAGACATGGTATTGGATCAGTTGTTGGAATAGTCGAAAATGGAATGCGTGTATTAGCCGTAGCACCACATAAAAAATTGTCAACATCATTGCTCGCTCTAGCAAAATTTGATGCCATTTCTTTTTGCATTGGATCTTCCATTACTAACTGACGTAACAATTGGATTAGCATAGCTTGTTGTTATCGTTGTATAGTACATTCACTAACTGCACTAGTCGTCGTCACTACAAAGAGAGCAGCCTGACTACGCGTACAGTAATTTTCTTGTGTGACATCAAAGAGAATAACTATTGTTTGGAATTGGTGAGTGCAATACCAGTTGAGTTGCATTACCGAAATGTAAGCTCTGTCTTGGTGTTGTTTGTTTGGTGCTATGCGAACGAGTAGTAACACCGCGCGAAGAGTCAAGTACATTGCCTCTCTGGTGTTTTGGAATAGCTCCGTTACCTGATTTAGTCATTTTTAAATATTATATTTATATGTTTTGTTTACGAAAGATGGGAACGTAAAATGAGAGGAATTTTAGTAGTACGGTTCTAATATTGCTAAATAAAGAAAACTTATATAGGTACCTATGTATATTCATGTAAATAATAATCGTTGAGTGTGTGGCTCGGTTACATAAAAAAGAGAATTGACTGATGTGTGGTTCATGTATTAAGAAGAAAAGGAAATAAAATGGTAAGCTAAGTGTTAGTATAGTTGTGCTTTTATGTTTTTGTTTCTTTGCCTGCTTCTCTGGACTATTGTGTATATTAACAGCAACATCTGTAATAACAATAACGACTCAGCGAAAGCGGGACGGACGATATCAAGCAACTGTCCAGGTCAACCTTAACGATTTGTTTATAAACAAAACTTTGTAAATAGACGTTAGTCTTGATTAAACTGCACAGCTATTGTTTATATCGATGTAACTGGATTGCGATTCAGTGCAACGAAGCTCCATAGTGATCTTACACACTTATGTTCGGACTCCTGAACGCTGTTACACTTCGATGGATTTATTCACGAATGGATGTCTTATGAAAAATGTTTAAAATTTAAAATATTTATTGCAAGTTAAGTGGGGTAAAAAAAATAAAAGAGTCAGGATATAAAACAAGCTTCCGCAAGATAGCTGATACTTAGCTGACAGTTGTACAATTTGAAGATTGATTGCCATTTGTTTGGGACCCAATATCAAATCAGCACTATTTGTGTCGATATTGCTACGGTCGGGCCCCACGTTGCGGGCGCCATTGAAACATAGGAAGTAGGTGTACACTGTACATATATACCATTGGGTATAAGAAAGTGTTTTGGGATGGTAAACGAACTTGGAGATTTCGGCAGCTGGTGGCACGCTTGCGGTTGCACAGCATCAGCTCGTCGGTGGGGTGGGATCTTGCTGCCTCTTACTAATGAATTCAAACATTTATCGTGCCGACAAAATAAAAAAAAAATAGGGACACATAATCTTGAAGTTAACTAACGCCTTATAATGAAGAAGTAGACAAAAGACTGATAGGGCGGTACGCGTACAAATTAAAGTGTTGGATGAAACACATCAGTGAAGTGACGTCGTCGATGTTGTGACGTCCAGGCTACCCCTCCCCTTGTATATGGATGAATCCATATATACCTTGGCTATTGCGCGGCCTTGCTATTCTGTAACTGGAAAAGCCCCAAAAGCTCTTCTTGATTATGCACCGATCCTCACATGTCAACGATTATTGAAAAATAGTTCAATCACACATAATTAAGATTTAAGTTCAATCAAAATAGTCAAAATCCAATGTTTTATTTGATAATCCACAAACTTTTAATTTATTTATGTACCAAATTCATAAGTTACTTGTGTTTTGTTGTTTTATAGGTATTCAAATTAATAAATATATATATATAATGTAGGTAGGTATTCAAAATTAAAATAAGCCAAAGAAAATGTTTTTATTTTGTTTATAGGTACTCACTTATATGATGCGTCGCTCCGAATTTTGTGCACAAATTTCGTCGAATCTGCATACCCACTCCTTTTAAATTGTTAAATTTTGTATCTTATGTAGGTTAGGTATGTAAGCATTATCCCTGTTTATATATATGTTTAAGTTTTAGCAATAGGTTTTCTGTGGCTTTTTACAAATTTTTAGATTAAGGTGTATAGCAATTTATATGTATTTTAGGAATAACACAGTCACATAACAAAGTACTTTTGAAATCAGATAGGTGTTGATAATTTGCTAATTTTCACGTTTCACTTTTTTGTTTGGTTTTTTTTTCTTGTTTTTTTGTTCTTTTTTTGTCTTTCTTCTTTTTATGTTTTTGATATGTATGTATGTTTGATGAATTGTATATCTTTGTTTTTGTATTTTTGGTTAATTTAGCATTTGATAGTAGCTTCGTTTTTTTGGATATGTGTGTTGAAATGTGGGGTTTCTCTGGGGGGGTTTTCTTGCAGGTTAAGGTGGGTCGCACTGTGCCTCGTTAGGCTAAAAAGGTATTAAGCACGTGTTGCTTATAGAAGCTGTAAAGCACGGATGTTTGGCGGCCTATGCTCGTGGTGTGGAAAAATCTCTCAAATGTGACCACTTTAGATGCACGAGAGTCCTATATGGGGCATCCGGGTTAGCTAAATTGAAAGAGGATGTTAAAGCGAGCGAAGTGGATTATCGTATAACCAAATTTACCTTCTTTCAACGTCTTTTAACGCGTGCGTAGAGTAATCCGCAAATAATTTGTGCGAGAGGCTGCATCCACAATTTGCTATTGCGCAATTTAATGTGTTAGCCTTTTGCTAACTCCAAAGACTAAACCTCTTAACGCTAATGGGGTAAACAAGCAAATTATTGTTTAAACACTCGGAGTTATCTAAATTAAGGTAGGTACTTCCAGGAGACAGTAAATTTTACACGACCAGTTCGTTTGGGCGTCAGCAAGAAAAGAGAGATTAGAACTCTCGCTTGCAAGTGGGAAGCTTAGGTACTTGATAATTCACCGTAATGGTCGTTGTGACAGACCTCACTGGAAGTTATGGTAAATCAACACTGGTCGCTTCCGGTTTGTGTCAAAGGTAACTGAAGTGGCAGTTATTTTCAAAACTAATCGAAAGTTTGCGAAATGAATTATTTTCGCAAACACTACACTACACGGTGTAGTGGTTAGAGTCATTGTTTGTCGAATAATAAAGAGTCCAAGTTTTTAGCAAAGTTTCTTGGAAATGAAAAAACAGCACTAAATACAAAAATTGATACATTTAAGGCCAAAAAGCAATAGTTATAAGGATAAGGATAAGTTAAGTTTAGAGTGCTCGTTAAGAGCCAGTAAGCTAGAGTATGTAAGTTAAAAAATGAATAAAAATGAATTTAAAAGTCAAGAGTCAAAAGAGTCATTGCCTGTGACCCCGAGCGGCATTAGTTCGAGCCCCGGCGGGGGACAGCAATACTCTGCCACCGACCTTAAAGAGACACGAATAATATCAGAGTTTCTCCACCACTACACCAAAAAGGGTTTCTGCTTGGTAGTACAATGGACCGGGATTGCTCTGAGTGAGTGCTCCAGTATTTGGAAAATTTCCTTAAAAAAAAAAAACAAAATTCATTCTGTCTCTCAGGAGATCGGACTGCAGACTGCTTGTGGGCATCCTTTCGGGCTACCAAGCTTTTGCCAAACACTTAAATGTAGGTATTGGGCTTGAGCGACACCATTATCTGCACAAACCACATGCCTAACTAGACCGCCGACTTCCGTACATCTCTGTAAATATGTGTGAAATGTCAAAATCAATGGCGGCAATGATTTTTCATGTTATACCATGGGCCTAGGATTTTTCAAGTATCCGTGCGTTAATAGGCGCTCCTTTTATCTTGTACAGCATCAATACATGGTGCTTTCTTCTTCGAAAGACGGGAAAACTTATGTCGTTATCGGTTGGTCGTCCAGAACCGTCCGGAAGCAATCCGAACTCAACTGACAGTTCTTCTCCTGAAAAGAAGAGAAATTTGCTTCTGGATTTGAATTCAGAATCGCGGAGATTTCTTCCGGACGTTTCTGGACGACCAACCAAAAACGACATAAGTACAGAAGAGTACAAGGTGTCTGTTCGGCAATACAATGGATCAGTAGTTGTGTTTGTGTCTGTGTGCTTCAGCGGATAGTAGCAACCTCCGACAAAGAAAAACGTTTTCTATTTTTTTTATTTATTTTTTTTTCATGGTAGTTTTTATTTTGTGAAGCTTCTTATTATTTTCTTGCATTTCATTACATGGACTGAAATTTCTACGCATTTTATTTCCGAATATGTAGATGTCCTAACTCCTGATACCATCCAAACATAATTTGAAACTATTACACTTCAGCAAAAAAAAAAAAATATGAACAGCTGATTTGCGATCGAATAAATCTGACAATTTTCTGAAAGTCGTACAAGATTAGACTTCCATACTACTAGAATTAGTATCAAAGTCGTGATTAGTAAACCCTTCGATTAACTAACTTGGTTATTGGTAGGGCAAAATTAAAATTAATTTCAAAATTAGTTAAAATAGAACAATTTAGGGGTTGGTTATTGGTGAGGACCATTGAGATCCCACAGAAATCATCTATCAGCTGTCAAATTGACAGTTACTATAAACAGTGTTGTCAATTAAAAAACCATTCACATTTTACCTACCAATTGGTGTTTTCTTGTACCTAAACCTATAAAAATCTATTTAAAGTAATTTGTTATGATATAGGTCCCTAAACAAGTGTATTTATCATGTGTGCATAATTTGTATAGGGGTCTGAAAAAGTTAGAATGATAAGATATTTTTTTTTATTAAAAAGAAACCTCAACAGAGGGAAATTTTAAAAACTTTTAAACAGGATTCTTACCACGGTCTATACGCATCTTGAGTTGTTTTTGGGTTTCCTTTGTAATGAGCTTGTTAAGTATGTGTTTATGTAATGAATGATTACAAATAAAAAAAATTCTGAAAAAAAAAACAAATTAAATAAAATTAAAGAAAATGATATCGAAAACAAAAAGAAAAATGATTATGAATATGATGATAATTATTTAATAAATAAATAAATATTTATGGCTAGTTTTGACCAAACTCAATAAACCATACAAATATTTACAAAGTGTATTTTTAATTAAAATAAAAACCTTTTTTTTTTCCCCAGAAATAAGTACGGAGAGTTACTTTGTATTAATTCTTTCAATAATGAAATTTGTTAAATTGCTAGAAATTGTTTGACGACAACGGACGGGTCCTAAACGCTTGAGAGTTGCAGTTAACAAGCCGAACAAACTAACGCGAAACAATGAAACCTATCTCTCGACTATCACCACACTTATATGTGATTACGTACGGCATGGCATGACGCTTGGAATGTATATAGCTAATTCCATGATTAATTTTGAACGCTAGACAGCTGTTGGCTTTTGAAGGTATTACATTTCAAAAGTTTTAATTTAGCTAATTGAAAGACCTTAAGTGGTAAATTAGCAATTTATTAATGTACAGAATTTATCAGCTTTATTTTTGCATGTCTCGCAAATGTAATTTTCTCCAAAACATAATAATCTGACGCTGCCACTTAATAATGGTGACTTCTTCGAATAGTTGAACTATGCGTATTTATTTCCTGGCCTATTAATTTCAATTTAAGTCATAGAAAAATATTGTACCAGATGGCATCAATCAATTTAAATATTACCCACGCTTAACTTTGTTGTCAAGTTTGTACCCAAACCAAACTAGTCGAATTCGATACGACCAAGTGAGTAAAGTACGAAAGCAAATCGACCAGTTATGTTCCAAGAAAAGAGTTTAAAAATTGGATATACCTACGATTGTTCGCCCATTTAAGAAGTACGCTCGGTATGAGCTTCCCCAAGCCGAGCCTCATCGGTAAGAATTTTTCTACAACGACGCGCGGACCCTTAGAGCAGCACTGACACGGACTCCAAAGTTCTTCAACTTTGAAAATTGACAGTCTTATTGCTTCCCACAGTTAGAAACAAGTAGAACGTCCACTTACGCTCATAATTCAGTTTTCCGGTGGGCGGTATTTCAAAAATGCTGTCCCCGCAAACAGATCTATGCATTCCCGACCGAAGAAAATACGGTACGAGAGCGGATGGGTTAAGAACTACCAACGATCAACAAGAATCCTGGGGCAATACTGCCTTCTTCGTGAACGAGCATTATGCATCGGAGTTTTCTTTTGTTTTGTATATAAACTATCGTATAAGTTTCAACAAAGTGCAAAGATTGGTGTGCCTATGTATCACCGGAGCAATGCGCACATGCCCAACTGCAGCCATGGAGGTACTCCTAGAGCTAACCCCTCTACACCTCATGGTTGAGGATACGTCAGAAAAAAACTATCCTGATGATGGCAAAAGAAGGAATCGGAAGGGAGAAATGCATTGGCTCGGAAGAATACGATGTACTACTCGCAAAACTTCCACTTCTATAGCTATACCCAGAGATGATAGTATCAAAAAATAAAAATAAATAAATAGTTGGCGCAACAGGCGTGTAGACACCCTAGGCCTAGCTTCTCACAACCATTCGTTTTGTGTGAGTTTTTATCTTTGGGACGAATGGAACGGACCTACAATTTTATGCCGAGTTTGAACGGCTAAATTGGGAAGCTTTTTCGGGACAGTTATACTCTCGGATGTTTGTCAGACGTTCGCGAGAGGTGGCGCAGTAGAAAAAATCTTAAGGTGTAATTTGTGTTTTGCGGGGATCGAACCTGGGACCCCTCGCACAGTAGTCCAGCACACTAACCACTGCGCTACTGCGCCTACAGTATGCGCCTGATAGTATCAGGAGATTCAATTTTGAGAAAAACTTCATAACGAAGCTTAGCAATAAGAAACATTGGAGCAATGAATCCATGATCTATGGACTAAGCATTACGAATCCATGGGCAAATGTACCAGCATTTTTCAAGCTGAAATATGTGCCATAGATAGGTGCGTTCGGATCATTCTCAAGAAAAACTACAGGAACTGTGATATAGCAGTAATGGCAGGATAGTCAAGCCGCCATCAAGGCACTTGGTGCCCATATCATAAAATCCAAGGAATGCCTGCACAGGCGAATTAGGTAAGAACAACAGAGTAACCATCTGCGTGATACGGTCATGCAGGCATCGTGGGGAACGAGGCTGCGGACTCTCTGGGCAAGTACCAGATAACAGATAAGGATATTCAAATCATGAACTCCCTTCATAAAAGAAATTGGACTGGATGAAGTGCTCTAAAGTTGATATTGTTGCCAAGGCTAAAGAAAGAGCAAAAACCCTCAAACACGGTTCTTAACGGAACTGTTATGCGATGGGGCGCTGGAAAAGGGCATGAACCTTTCCAAGGTATAAGCAGGAGGCACAAGAGACCAAAAAGTCGCAGTGCACTAAGCCCTCTTCTTCATTATTATTATTATTAAGTTTCGAAGTCCTAATTTAAGTTTCAACGTAAAAAAAACGGGCAAGACGAGTACACCAAAACGCAAACCAAGTCTAAAAGATAAGTCGACGCAATAATTGATAAACGTTGCAAAAAAAGAGCGTGTTAAAGATCCTAAAAAAAGTATTGCGTCCGCACGTGATAATTATGGAAGTAGGAACGAATGCAAATCGAATCTTTAAAACTCTAACTGGATGCCTCCGACTTTGACTGAACAAAATCCTGCTGCAAATCCTACAAATGTAACCTTTAAGTGCAAAATCAAGAAAGGGCTGGAAGAAAATGTTAACACTTGGTACAAACGAGGTCGAGATAAATGCATAATATAGCCGAAACAACTGAAAGTTTAACTGATAACTCAAATAAAACTGAAACTGAAAAGGGCCTTATTTCATTGGGGCCTTATTTCGCAGAGCTACATACTAAGTTGGCATTCGGAATCTATTACTTAAGCTTACCTAGTACGCTGCTCGAGCGAAACAAAATTTTAGCTGCTCTACAATTTTTCTCAGCAGAATATTCAGATGTTCGTTTAATTTTCTTCAAAAATGCATTAACACGAAAAATGTTTTTTTTGTTGCGCTATATATTTTCCACGTCTGCTATTATTTTGATCTCAAAGGCTTCACTTCCACTTTAATTGTAAGGCCGCTTGACTGTCAGAGAATATTTGTATAGTGGTGCCTTTGATACCCTTTTTGGAGTTTAAAACAGCGCAGATCTCAATGCCATGGATTTCTGCTTGAAAAACTGTGGGCCACGATCCCATAGGTATCGAGACTTTGGTGTTGGGTCCAAAGACACCAGCACCAACTCTAGACTCCATTTTCGAACCGTCGGTATACCAAACCAAACTTTTTGGGTCCAGTGTTGGAACACCATTTGCCCATTTGGTGCGCTCCAGTACTTCTACCTCAAATAATTTCCCAAAACTGTATTCCCTAACCATAATATCGGCGATGGAACAGAACATGTCCATGTTTGGGATTGAGTTAAGTATTTTAAGGTGACCCACATGGTCAGCTGGTTTGAACTTATATTCTAGCTGTAGCTTAATAGCACATCTAGCTGCCACTTTCCTTATAAATATAATGTAGATGTGAAAAGCCTATAATCGCTTCTAATGCTGTTGTAGGGCAGGTGCGCATCGCTCCTGTAATACATAGACAGGCAGTACGCTGTAGCTTTTGTAGCCTATTTGCCGTTGTCCGTTCAAGAACTTTCGGCCACCAGACAATTGCCGCGTACGTGATAACGGGCCTTACCATCATGATGTACGACCAGTATATCATTCTTGGATTAAAACCCCAAGTTCTACCATACATACGCCTACTGGCGGACTAGAGTTTTAATACGACTAGAGTTTTGAATGTCATCTTGGTCAGAAATTTATTAAATGTGTTAGAGGCCTTCTGCCGTTTTTCTGGGTACAGGTCTATCAATGAGGGCGAAAAATGTGTTAACTCTGAAAGTATCACTCGCCAGATTTTCTCATTTCTTCATTGGGTGTTTCATCATGGTTTTTTTTTCTATTTCGGTTATCTTTGGCAAACGCCTTTTGTATACTGCTTCGACACGCTTAATTCCAAAGCCTTTTCTTGCAAAAATTTAAAATTTTCTCGTCCAGCTACGAAACACGTAGAATCCAATCCACGAAACACTTTGACAGAAAAATGTGACAGAGAATTGAAATTAATATGTAGATATTAGAAATTGCAGGACGCAATTTTATCATACTGAAAAATTAATTTATAGCTGTCAACAAATTATCCTGCTCCGTAAGGATGATCACAGAATCCGTCGTATTCGGAATTTTGCTACGAACCCCGAAAGAACTATCACAGAATCCGTCGTGGTGGCCATTTTTGCTACGAATTAAATTCTGTGATAGTTTTTTTGGGGTTCGTAGCAAAATTCCGAATACGACGGATTCTGTGATCACTCAGAATAAATTATCATATAGGCTAATTTTTGACATTTTCTATTGCTTGAGTAGTTGCTAATTGGCCGCGTTCCATTGACTGCTAGTCATCTAGCACCTCGGCTCGGTTCTTAAGCCCTGGGGTTCCGTGGAATAGTTTTCAGGGTTCCGCGACTTTCTTGAAAGTCACAAAACACAAAATAATTTTTGGAAAATGCAATTACAAACATTGTTGCGCAAACATTCATGGCAGGTTTTGTAAAGTTTCTACATAATATCTCACAAAGAATGAAAATATACTCAAAATGAAGTTACGACACTAACGGCCAAATTATTTACTCTGGCTGGAAATCAGGTTTAAGTTGATCATTAATCCGCATTGTTTAAACCCGACAATTTAAACCTATATCCATAATATTCGCTTAAAATCACGCACGGGCTTACCGTTGGACAAAAAACGGATTTAAAACAGTTTAAACAGATTTTTAATCCGATTTTAAGCCCACCTAATGTCAAATTTCACATAGACTTGTTTTTTGTCACTAATTGGAAATTGATTTGATTTGTTGTGACATCAACATTTTGTCAATAATTTCACTAATTTTTGTGTCCAATGTGAAATGAGTGTACTCGTGTACGCTAATATTAATAAATTTATTTTTTAATAGAATAAAAGAGAAATTTTAGATACTATAAAGTTAATTCCAAAATTTGCATGTCGTGCCATAACCGTAGCCAAAACGAATAAAATCCGTCAAAAATGTGGCTAAAAAAACAGTCAATGATATAAAATTGAGTTTTAACCCGCGTTAAAGTACTAAAACTGGTCGACGAAGTGCAGTTTAAATTCAATCGGATCAAACGCTGACAAGGTTTAAAAAACGGGTTTTATCCGGTTCAACGACTGAATATTATGAACTTATTTGGCCTCCGCACACGAGATGATTTCTGAATTCACAATTGAAATATTTTGAAAGTTTTGTATGTACATATTAGTTTTATTCCTTGTTCAACCGCTTAAACTCAGCAGAACATTTTATTCCGTTTTTCCCCTCACCTAAAAAATCGGTTTTATGCCGGCAGAATTAATCTCGTGTGCGGAGGCCCATTGGGCTTCATTTTTGGGTTAAACTCACTTAAACCCGGGTGTAAACTTTAATCCGGATTAAAGTGAGTGAATAATATCGCCGTTAGCGTTCCGGAAAATGCTAGATCTGCAGAGTACTTCTTCATCAAAACATGTATATACAGTGAATACCCTGAACTTGCCAAACAGTCTATATTAAATTCGCTCCCTTTTGTCACAACGTATATCGCTGTGAAGCAGCATTTTCAGCGTATACTTATGCAAAGATTAAATACCTACAGATCGAGATTGGGCGCTGCCCCAGATGTGCGAATATACAGCTTTCAAAAATAGAAGTAACTTTAAAAAATATATATAAATCAAACAATGAAACAGTTTCATTCTTCACAATAACCTTGAAAAAATATCTTTAATAAAAAAATTTATTTTGAAACGAACGAACGCAAAAAGTGGTCTGGGGCAAGAAAAGGTGATTTTTTTGCCTATCGAAATCGGCATAAGAGTTGGGGTTCCGAAATATATCTGGGCCTTCTTTAGGGTTCCACAGCTTAATAAGTTTGAGAACCGCTGATCTAGCACATAATATCCCTGATGGAGGAACGCTGGCGCTAGAGATCTAGTGACATTAAAACCAATTTGAATTCGTATTATTTCATCTTCATGAGGCACAACGTATTTTGTGCCATCATGACGCATATTTATTAATACACAATAATTTGAATAAACAAATACAATGTACATAAAAGCCTGAATTCCCATTTTACGCCAAATTGGAAATATTTGACTTCTGCACTTTCACTTTTGTTCTGACAGTTCGTTATTTTTCGTTGTTTTTAACTTTCTCGTATACGTAGTATCTAAGAGAAAGATATTGTTTTCGTACAAAATTTCGATCTCGAGATATTACGATGATAGGGGACCTCAAAAAAGTGGGTCTCGCAATTCTGTCCGTCCGTATGTCTGTCTGTCCCACCCCTGGGAAATCTAAACGCTTGGATGGATTTGCTTCAAACTTCGTAATTAGAGTTTGTAGGCTTCCCGCTCGGGACGTTTTTTTTTTTTTATTCTAGCCCTAATATTAACGGTACCTCCCATATAAACATTTTACGAAATATGACGAAATATGCCTAAATTTAGATTTTTTCGAAAACGGCTCTAACGATTTGAACCAAAATTGATAGTTGAGTTAATGTAAGCATGCCTCACGTGACTGCATACCCAGTTTTTTTGCAGTCCAGCAACGGCAGCTTTGAAAATTGGCTTTTTCTCGAAAACGGTAAAGACGACTTAAAAAAAAAACTTACTTTTAAGGTACTATTGTCATTCTTAACTTGATAGCAAACTCAGTTTTTCCCTAAAAAGAATGAGTCCTTTGATATCCACCCAAATCCCTAATAATAGTACTTTAAAAAACTGCTCATATCTAAAAAACGCCATTTTCGATTATGATAAAAATTTTACTTTTAGGTAATGCTTAAATCCATAGTAATACCACTGGCTCAGTTTTGAGCTAAACAGTGTTTTTTTGAACCATGAATGCGTCCTTCCCAATCGCTAAAACCGGTACTTTAAAAACTGCTCATATCTCGAAAACGCCATTTTCGATTTGGATGAAAATATATCTGCTAGGTAATGTTTATATCTTGAAGAATATGTCGTACTCAGTTTTCAGCTAAACAGTTTAATAACAGTGCTTTTCGAATCCAAATTGTAACATTTGGCAGCATAATTTTACAAAAAACTGCTCTAATGATTTTGATCAAAATACATAATATTTAAGACAACATAAGCATTCTTAACATGATCACGTACTTAGTTATTCTCAGAAAACTCTAATATTGCCGTTTTATGAATATTTCTCAAAAATTACTACCCAAATCCCGCTCTGTATTCACACACGGTATATTTTTCCAAGTCCAAAACTTCAGCACATAGCAATATAAATTGTGGGTGAATTTTGAAAGTAATAAAGTGTTCTTGTTAATACGTAGGTTTATGTTTATGTAGTATGTATTTTCCGTCGTATTAATTACACTTTGAGTGGGTATGATTTTAAACGTAAAATTTTTCTAAAATGACTCAGACTTTCTGCGAGATTCGCAATAAACGAGAAAGTTACGTGCGACCCATTTTTTTCAATGTACCAGTTCATTTTGTGCTAGATTGAAAAATTTCCCAGAAAAGGATATTTCACAAAATGTGCTAGAGCTCTAGCGCAAATGCTGAAATGTCAGTTTTTTTTATATGGAGTTTGGCATGCCGCTAGTCATCTAACGGTCAATGGAACGCGGCCATTCTATAATTAAAAGAGGAAATAAAACACTGAATTTCAATCATTTAATAGAGTGAAATTAAAGAATTCTGTTTTATGATTGGAGTTTGTTGAACTTCTTTTTTCTCAACACTCAGGTATGCGTGAGAAAACATTTTGCGAAAAGCGAAATAGATCTACTTCAAAAGCAGTCCGACCGAACCCTAGTAAGGATTCCTTTTGCCGTTGTCACATCTAACCAATGAACTGTCAAATGAGCATCGATAAATTTGGAAACTTGTCTACGGTCTTTGATCTATATGAATTTACAACGCAACACGAGTTGTACTTTGTACGCGAATGAATCTGAAACACGTGGCTTTTCATTTCCGCAGCTCAATTTCTGTGCAAAATTTCGTAAGTTAGGAATTCCATATGCGCCCTTAAAAACGTGGAAAAAATCTTCAAAGTGTTATTTCCTGTGTTTGTAAGTCTCTGCCTCTGGGGATGCACACTCATTGATGAGTCAGTCCCAGTCGGCACCAATCAGAATAGTAACGCATGTCTTTATAGAGATGCCTTAACAAATTACTGAATTTGAGCTGCTAAGCGCAAGCAATTCCAAATCTCAGATGAATCATTCAAATCACGTTATTTAATACAAAAAAAATCGATTACCCCTGGCAACACCCTTCTTGCACTACACCACCACCAGCTTGTATGTGCTATGCTTCCCTTGTTCCTTAAACCCAGCCATTTGAACTATGCACATTTTCCTTATTTTTATGTGGGGTAAGGCGTAAGGGTAACATTAACAAAAAGAGAGCGAGAGAAAGAGCACACAACGAAGGAGAAAATTTTATTTACCCCTGTGCCTGTGCATGTGCTCTACTTTCGTTGTATTGCAGGCAGGAGGTAAAGGCAAAGGCAAAGGCATCGCCATCGACCATCAACGAAAGCCCAACTCTTCTCGTGTCGCTCTTAATTTTCACCATAAAACGATAGAAATATTATTTCACAAGGGACCAACTGTACTTAATCACTCGTCCCGTCCGTCCGTCGACGACGTCGCTGTCGTTCCACATTAGATCTAGAAAGGGAATGATAAATCATAAAGTAAACGAGTTGATCTGGCCCAATATGCAACAACAAACAACACAACTGCAGGGGGATGACAGTGGACACGTTAGATATTGTGGTACAGAATAAGCTCCTACCTAACAATTCATCCGTCTGGTGTTGAGCTTGAGGATGGGCATGGGTATGGCCGTATGGGCATGGGAATGGGATACATTAAAGTGCATAAGGGCCCGCATAGTTCTTCTCATGTGATGTATTGGGTCTGGGTGTCGTGTCGTGTTCTTTTCCCCCATATATGTACAAGAAAAAAAATGTAATATGCAAAAAGGATGTATACTTACAAAAAATTTAAATCCACTGACGACCTTGTAGATGTGTGAATATAACACGGAACGATTTATTATTACTTTTTTGTTTTTAAACTTAAAACTTATATTTTCTTATTTAAATTTTTTTTTTTTATAAAAATCACAGATAATATATATTTTTTAACTTTCGAATGTAAGATGCGAATTTAATTATTTTTTAGATGATCACTTGTAAAATATAAACATATTCATAAAGAAAACGTAAGTTGCAACAAATTTTTTCTTCTTTTTTTTTTGTAGTGGGTAGGCCTTTTGGAGGAGACGGGAGGCGTTGAATATTTTGTTCACAAAAAGTATCTTTGAGATGGCTTTTTGGAATTTTTTTTTGTTTCAATTTCTATCTTTTTTGATGGTTGTTTTTTTTTTTTTTCTGGTAACAAAATCAACGTCCGACACACTGTGCACTCGAATTTTCAGATGTCAGGATGGAAGAGTGCTCTTTGGTTGGTTGTTTCAGCCTCCGGGCTGGTTTGGTTGGTGTATGGTGTGGACACAAACTCAAAGTTAGGGCCCCCCAGACCACCTCCACCGGCCGTCCCCAGGTGAAATTTTGTGTTTTTTTTTTTTTGTGATTTATTTGTTTTTAATTATATTTTGAAGAAAATTTTCACAATAATGGGAAGCGATTTGAAATCCTTTACAAACAGCTTGTGCACTAATTTTGAACAAAATTAAACTTTTTTTTTTATGTTTTTTTGCTTGCACCGATTGTATAAGATGGTGTGGTGGTGGTGGAACTTCAGCAGCAGCAGCAGCAGGAAGCAACAAAAGCTATGATGATAGATACAGATACCACAGTTTGATGGTGGGTTTCTGGATATTCGGAAAACTGCAGGGCAAACTATAGATATGGATCACATATACATATGCGTTGTGTATGCTGGACCAATTTTCTTAAGCAAAATTAAATATATATGAGAAAAACTGTCTTGTGTTTGTTTTTTTTTTTGTTTTTTATCGAAAATATTAACTCAAAGAACAAAAGGAGTTGGCGAAAGAGAGAACTAAAAATAATGAATCGAGAGTATCCGGAATTTTTCCTTCGAGGAAATTCGCAAAAGAATTTAATTTTTCGAATTGTTCTTGAACCGTTTTTGCGGGTTGGTTTTATTTATCGGCGATTTTCGGCTTAAATTTAATTTATCAAACCGGGCAAGAACCGCGGTGTCTTTAATTCTAATTGAAATAGAATTTTTTACTTTTTTTTTTTTTGTTCTTTTTTTTAGATGTCTGTCTATGCCTTGTGCTGTGCTGTAAGGCTGGATGAGACCGTTTCGTTGACTTAAATTGAACTGACTGAATGTTTGGCAAGGAGCAGATGATGTACAAAGCAGCAGTCGACCAAACCGTTTTCATGTGCGAAAGAATACCTACATTTTTAGTCATAGAATGTTGTTGTTGTTGTTTTTGTTGTTATTGGTTCTCTTAGTTGTGCTGAGTAGTGTTGTGTTGATTTTTTCTTATGATGGAAATACGGATACGGATACCCCTACTGTAGTGATGATTGTGGTGGTGAGAACATGTGGTGTATGCTGGCTTCAGCTGTTGTCGAGCGCATATCGGCATGAGGCATGACGTGCGGTGCGATTGAATGGAATAGAGATTCGTTAGAAGCACACACGCAAGCAATGGTGTGTTTGGTTTGGTCGTCTGTTGGCTTTATAAGGCGTAAGGGGTGCAAAATGAGGGGAAATGTGTGAGCTGCTTGGTTTGCAATTTGCGAAATTGTGTGCTCTCTTTAGGGTAGAAGTAGCAATTGTTTGGTTGCATAGTCTGGCCTCTGGCATAACCTTGTGACACATATGTATGCCGATTGAAGTTAAGAGATGGATTGCGATTGCGATAGATACATTTTTTTTTTTACCATATCTACGATCGAATGGTAATGATAATGATAATGAATAAAATAAGGAAGGTCGCACACAGCTGCAGGTAGGCATTTAGAACGGTTGAAAGGTTTTTACGGTTGAGGGTTCATTGCTCTAAGAAAGGTAGGTATGTATTAATTAGAATTTTATGAATGAATGCTAAGAATTGTCGTCTGAAGTCTTAAACATTTGAATGTCCTTCGGTGCGATGAGAATCAGCCAATCAATAGACCTGAAATTTAACGGAACAGGGCATCTGACAATCGTACAGAAGTGTATGGAAATGTAGCTATTATTTATCACAGACTATGATCAAGGAATTATGTATAATGAGAAGTCTAAATTATATCTAACAAGCAAACCAGTGCATATAGAAAAGCATACAAATTGGATACCGATGGAGGATGAGGCCTGCTCCAAATCGCAGGACATATCAAGTTCTGTAGCATGTGAATCGGCGGTAGGAGAAATACCTACCTACTACCAAAAGATATCAAATAAAAAGGAAGTTCGTGGGTAGAAGTGAGTGCGCGCTCGATAAGAAAGAATACGCCATAGGCATTTTCATCGACATAGAGGACGCTTTGGACAATGCGACTTTTGACTGCATGTGTAAGGCTGCTGGACTTTGGTTTTGTGGATCAGGGCAAAGCTACCTTGGTGGTAGATGCGGACTGTGCGGACATTTTAGGAAAGGGGTAAACAAAGGCTGCCCGCCTTTGGTGGTGTTCTGTCTCCCCTGTTATGGTGCATGGTATTTGACTCTCTGTTATAGACCCTAAATAGCTCAAACGTATACGCACAAGCATACGCGGATGATGTTGCCGTATATTTTCTGTCGGATCATGTTTATAGATTGTCTGTGCTAACGCGAAGATGGCTCTAGATATCGAGAAATGGTGCATTAGGAATGTGCTTTCGGTCTATCCTTTGAAAACTGAGGTTGTTCTCTTCACCAGATGGAGGTTAAAATCCTCCAACATAATCATAATTCTGGTCTGGCTCAGCCAATGCTAAAAGGCTTCACTATCCAGATCTTCGATGAAGCGAAATATCTGCGAGTGATCCTGGATAATGAGGGCAAAACAAAGTATATTCTGTTATCAAGAAAGGACACCCAACCCCGACGTCTTGGACAGAATGTCACTAAAGACAGATATAACTTTGAGGTGGTAAAGGACTTTGTCTACCTAGGCTTCGCTATGAACTCAGACAATGACACCAGCGCTGAGATTAAGCGAAGTGTAACTCTTGCCAATCGCTGTTTCTTTGGGCTCTAAGAAAGCAATTGAGTGGCAAAGCCCTCGCTTGAACAACTAAAGTGACCCTTTATAAGACCTTAATCATCCCAGTACTACTATATAGTGCAGACGCATGGACTCTATCAAAAGCGGATGAGCTTACTCTTGGTTGCTTCGAGAGGAAAATTCTTCGAGTAATTTTCGGTCCCGGCTGGCTGGAGACGCTTGTTGGTTGAGGCCCAGGTCCACCCCGGACTGTAGCGTCACCTTAAGTAAGTAAGTAAGATCCTGGATAAGAAATTTCTTTGGGCAAAGCATGTCAAGTTTCTAGCAGTGTAATGGTTCTTTCGGTAATAAGTGGGGCTTTACGAATAAAAAGGTCCTTTGGATCTATAGGGCTATGATAAGGCTTCTTCTAGCCTATACGTCGGTTGTTTGGTGGAGGGGGCTTTCGGGAAAATATGTGACTGCCTCCTGCACAAAACCCGGCTTTCCCGCCGGGCTCTGCTCTAGGTGCTCTGCTTGATTTACCTCCCCTCGATACCTTTATTATGGGTTCTACTATAGAAGCAATCTACCGTCTCAGAGGGGGTGGTTTTGGTATAATCCACACTGGACCCTAGTTCCATGGATATGCTGTCCTGTCGTGGAGATCGATAACATTGACACCGGAACTTCGGCTGTTGTGCATATTTAAAGTCAACTTTCCTTACGTTCAGGACTGGCAGCCATAATTTAAGACTGGTTTGAGATGTAGTCGAATTTGCACGGATGGCTGCAAAACTAGTTAAGGGTCCGGTGCTGGTCTCTTCGTGGAGATCGATAACATTAGACTTCACTATTCGTTAGGTAAGAATGCCTCTGATCTTACTATCTATGCTATCCTAATGGCTGCCGAATATATTGTTAGGAATGGGTGGCGGGGTCGAAGTATCTTCGTCTGTGGCGACAGTCATGCTTCGTTTAAAGCCTTGCTCAACCCTGTTACCTGTTTCAAAATAGTTCGGGAATGCAAGAATCCTTTGAAATGGGCTTAACTCTTTGACTCTTGTCTGGGTCCCAGGTCACACTGGGATTGCTTGAAATGAGATTGTTAAGCAAGGCTTAGAGGATAAGCCTGCGCTGGATCTTCCTGCGTTCTCGGACGTTTCTAACGAACAAAATTGTTTATGGAAAGGCTCTCCAGGATGTGGGCAAATTAAACGCATGCTTTCGAAAGCTTGTAAGAAGTCAGCGGCATTCCTGCTGTCTCTCAGCAGAAAAGACTGCAGAAAGCGTATTGGCGTTTATACGGGGAACTTCGACTTAGCTTTTGCTAAGCACCTTAGTGTGCTAGGCCTAGGCTTAAGTGATACCGACTGTCTGCGACGATACTTCGGATCATTTCCTTTGTTATTGCCATGCCTTTACTCGGATCAGGTGGCAGATTTTTGGTGCTGATGTGGTGAGTGCTCATAAGTAAGCTCCTCATCGCTGAGGCGAATTCTCGGCTTTTTGCAAAAGTCGAATCAAAATCAAGTGAAATGGGTAATATTGGATTATGCTTCCTGGCAGTACATGTACAATGGACCAGTTGTGTCTGAGTGCTCCAGTGAAGTGAATAACAAAAAAAGACAGTTTGATTCGTTTGACACTGTACTGATTTCCCAGTCAATGGCTGATACTTAGTGTCCCTGAGAAAATTCTTGCTCCCATTCCATTCTCCATCTTTGATCTGTCTGCAGAGATTGTTTGGTAGTTTATTACAAAACTTACTCGGGGAGAGCCAGTTCTGCTTGTCCGTTACGCAGACATACCTTGGTTTCTTGTGTTCCATATGAGTGGCATAAGTCCGCTCTGATCAAAGATGTGAAGTATTTGCGAGTGACCGAACGATTCAGGCATACAAATTTGAAATCATGTTATTTTTATTTAACAATTAAATTAGTTGATCAACCATCCGTCTGAGGGTATTAAGCGATTAATCAACTAATGCCCAGTTGCACAGTGCCCATACTTAAGTATCCATTCTCCCTCAAATTGAACTCCAGATTCGATTTCTGTTTCATAGCGTCATATATGATTATAAAACGTAAGTGCCCAATATCGGACACTAAGTGTCACACGAGACAGATGGCAAGCTATTCAGCTGTCAACGATTTGACAAGTTCATTTGGGTTTTTTTTTCGCTTTACGAGTTCAATTGAACAAAATTATTTTTCTTGCTAAAGTTAGGGGTTTTTTGTCATTAACAACCCATTTGGAAAATCGAATAAATTATTAAATATTGCAAAACAACAATTTTTCTAAGTGCTGCCAAGTTTTTTGTACCATTTGAGGTGAGTATTGTGAATCGATTGTGAAACGCAAAATATGCATGAGTGACACCTATCTGTTCGTCTCTACTCAAACTTAATTTACACTGAACTCTGCACTGTGCAACTGGGTATAAGTGTATGGGTTCGCAAATCTTTTAATACAAACATTTTACGAACATGCGTTCAAAGTTGTTAAATTTTAATCCTGCTCATGATACTGGCATTAGAACCTAGGTACCTACTCTAAACTTCTTTCTCTAGATTTAAGACAGCCTATTGAAGGAGCTATTTTTAAGACGCATCGAGTAGGCATTGGATACTATTATTAATCTCCACCATAACTTTATTAATTTTCTGAATTTTTTACAATTTAAAAATACTTTTTGTCAATTTAACACGTTCGCGCACATAACGTGTATACACGTCTTCGTCGGCTCTCTCGGTGGTGCATGACGTGTATACACGTCATTTAAAAATCTCCTTTTTTCAGCAAGACGTGTATACACGTCTTAAATCACATTGAGTTTAATGGAAACCTTACTTTATACGCACCAGCAGCAGTAATCATATCCGTTCTACTGCTGATTTTAGCGATATTATGCCGGTTTGGGGTTTGATGGGACATGAACAATCATATTTGAACAATTTAACGACATGACGTGTAGACACGTCATAGCCACCATGCAAAACGCATTAGTTGATTTTTGAGTGTCGTTGTGAGTGGACGCTCAAAAATAAAAATTAGAACGAATGTTCCAGAATTTTCTTCTTTTTAGCAGTGATCCCAAATAAAAAAAAAAAAAGGTAATACGAACTATTTAGTAGGTAGAGCGTTTCTGACATCCATTTTGTAGTAGATAACTATGGATGACAAAAGAACTCGCAAGGTAGAACAGATGCTGAAAGACTGTGATTCAGATATTGGAGAAAGTTCGGATGAAGAGCCGTTCAGTGCAGGAAGTGACCTTGACCCTGACTTCGTTGCTGAGGAATGCGAAAGTAGTAGCAGTAGCAGCGTATTAGGTAAGATACCTCCACCAGAAGATCCGTCAGATGAAGGAATATTGCCCGAGTTAGATATAGAAAGCGACGAAACTTGGTACGGTGATACGAAACCGATAATACAATGAGTTTATTTATGTTCTTATTATAAACATGGTACCTAATCCTTTGAGGAAATAAATGAAGTTCTAGTATACATGTGTTTGTTTGTGTTTCTCAGTTGTTTGCAGAATAAAAGTATTATATTTGTATATCTAATAATAATAATAATTATAATCATAATAATTACAATTATTATTATAATAATTACAATTATTATTATAATAATTACAGTTTTAATAATTATAATTATGATTATAAATATTATATTTACTATTTATTTGGGCACTGGACGAGTAATCACGTGTGACGTCTATAGACGTCATGTGTCTGTGAGTAGTTTTTGTACATCAATACGCGCAGGACGTGTATACACGTCCCAAGCAACAAATGGTAAAAACCATAAATATTTAACAACATTACTTCAAAAGTCATTTCAGTCCAATCGAAATGTTTCTAAGTACAATAGTTTTTGAAATATTCAAAATGCACCACCGCAAGTCATCAAAAATAAATACCGTGCGCGAACGTGTTAAATAGCCACTATGTATATTTTTGACCAACAAAATTCAACTTTACCTTATGAATGCATATAAAAATTAATTCAAATAATTCTATACTGACAAAACACACACCCTCATACACACAACACACAGCATTATAATAGTGCAGAAATTCAAAGCAAGCGGAAAAATAAAAGCCGCACAACAAAACAAAGATAAACGTCCTTCCTTTCCCAACTGCGATTCTGGTCATGCGCACAGTTCCCACGAAATCTGCAGTGAGCTCTGTCTGCTGACTCTGAGGGAACAACGATTTTTTTCGCAAAAGAAACTGTACAGTGTACACATCCATATGTCATGCACCAACACCAGTCAAATCTGCTTCAAATGGCTTCTTCCTCTTGTTCAGCTCTCATGCCGGCATTCGGGCCTATGCCTTGCCTATAATATCGCTCGCTACTGCCATGCGGCCCATTTGCGTTTCTCTTCTTTTGATGGTACTTCTCCTCCTCAACCACACAACACTCCACAACTCCACGTCCCCACTCATCATCAACATACTGCTCCTCTCGTTCATCCAGCTCATCAAAAGATTTTTTCGGCTAGATAGAGTGATTTTATGGATCCATCTTATGAGGGGCAATGAAAATCCATTTCAGCCCGCACTTGCGCCATCGAAAAAAATACCCCGCTGCACAAGGCTATCCCAATTTCGGATTTGCTAATGGGACCACCACACAACTCTCTGGATTAAAATGATTCCTATAGTTACGGTACAGTGCCATAGTTCATTGTCTTTTGCGAGTACAGGGGCATTAAGGTGTCTACCTGGCTGCCTACCACTTATAGGTGCTTCTGCGAAGCCTATTGTTGGTTAAGAAAATATACCTTTTCTAATCCGTAGGATGGATTTTCTTTTTATTGTTCAACACGAACAAAATCACCTTACCTCACCTGTCTCTTTAACTGTACGCATGGTGTTCCTTAGGGAATGTGCCGAACATATTATTTTGCTATATTTCCCACCCGCTGTTGGCGGGTCAGCTCAGCGATTAGTCATTCTCGTTCCAGAATTATTTTCGGATTTTGGAATTTTCATCGTCATGCTGCGCCATTTCGGATGCGCGCACTTTGCTCCACGTTGCCTGTTTTATGTTTGACCTGTTGCCTCAATTTTTCACGAGGTAGGTAGGTATAATAACTTGAAAGGATTTACGACGTGGCAACACTTTTGGTTTGTAATATTTTCACATCATACAGATGGAAGATGTGGATGTACCTAACGCGTCAATTTTACAGGGGTGTTATTAAAAATTCGGAACGTTGTAAGGTTACATTATAATCAGATTTTTTGAATTTAACATTATTCGGTTGGAGGAGACTTCATCTAGGTAACAGTGAACTACAGGCCAACTAAACTTGAATTGTTGAAGAGAGGGCAGGCTCTTTAAACGATGAAATTGGCTAGGTTCAGAGCGAGTGAATCAATATGGAATGTCCGCAGTGATACATAAACTATGCAATGAAATACATTTGAAGGCGATGTACCCGATCCGTATTATTTTGGATTCATATGAATTTTTGTTGAAAGAACAACCATAACTATTTGTAAACAAACACTTTTGTTTGTCATTCAGAAAGTGTCATTCGGTCAGTCAAAACAGAAAATGAACTCGATGTAGGTTAGGTACCTACACGCTACACTTAGAAAAATATAAGGGCAGCAGAGGGGTGAGTCTGGATGCAACTTTCGTATTCTGGCAGCAAATTAATGTACAGTCAGGCAAATTGTTTTTTACCTGCGTGGGTTTCCGGATTAAAATTGATCAGAAAACTGCTTAGAATTGGTTTGTAAATAAAAATCAAGGTTAGGTTAGGTTCGAGTGGCAGGCCCGACCTGCTGTTATCAGTGTAAATGCGAGTTCGCCGATATTGTCGCAATAATTTTCTCCTAGATGTAGATATCTTCAAGTTGAGAAAGCTTGGAAGGTGCATACGAATAAGAAGTGAAGAATGGTTTTATTCTCCATCTAGTCCGTGGAGCTTGTTTAAAAATCATTTCAAGGTAGACCAAGAGTGGCATGCCTCCTTATTGCAGTTTCTTGTAATGACACCTACGATATTGTCTTATTAGACTATTGACTTGAGATCCAGTACTGGTCAGATCTACATCGTGATGCCGAGCACTTCCTGCAGGTATCGCATTCGGGTTGATTAAGAGTTCGGAAGTAGCGAAAGGCATGTAGAGATATCCCTTCTCCGGTGAAATCGACAGGGGTATGCTTTTCGCAGTACAACTGCATGTGGTGTCCCTTTGGTCAGCGGCTATGACCAACCCACTTAATGGACAATTGGAATTTCGAGTAGTTTTGCCATTTCGTTAAGAGATAGGTAACAATTAATTTCAATTAGTCTTGGAATTGAAGGTCATGAAATTCAGTCCATAATTGACTTCGTTTCGACATAGAGCACGCTTTATGACTTAGGAAGGTGGAAGTAGATCTTATAGAATTATTTGTAGAAAAACAACAGAATATCCTGCGAGACCCGGACCTGGCCTACATATGTAGCTCTTCCAGTCACAATTGGATGGTACCTATATTAAGGTTTTGCAACATTTTTGTTAAATTGGATCTGGGGCAGAGATGCAAGATCGGTAGAGATTTTCAACGGACCGTCTCTACGGAAACGGCTTTCTTCAGTTCTTAAACAGCTGTAATAACTTAATAAGAATTCCGTAAATATTAACTGGAGAACATTTTTTTTTACATTTCAATAAATTTGGACTTGACCTGACAATCGAATATTGCAATAAAGGGTGTTCCATAATTCACGCAAAATTAAAATTTTGCGCCATTTAATAGTACAGTGATGGCAAATGCAAAAAAGATAACAAAGTAACAGCTGACAGAAAGAACAACACACTACATAATGCAATGTGAAGCGATGCTCTTACCTCCAGTTATACAGCTGCAGTTGAAAAATTTCGCGAAAATGTAAACAAACTTCATAAGGCCCGAAACACACATGCGATGTCAATCGCGCGACTATTTAGTCGCAAAAATTGAAACACATACATTTCAATATAAATGCGCGCACATAAAATCCAAAATTAAGTGCGCGCATTCACATTAAAATGCGTGTGTTTCATTTCTTGCGACTAAACAGTCGCGCGATTGAAATCGCATGTGTGTTTCAGGCCTTAGCTGTCAAACTTAAATGCACTTGTATCGGTTATTTTGTTAATCTCAAGCAACTCTGAGAAAAAAGTTTAGATTA
Organism: Cheilosia soror; assembly: GCA_949372485.1. Lineage (NCBI taxonomy): Eukaryota > Metazoa > Arthropoda > Insecta > Diptera > Syrphidae > Cheilosia > Cheilosia soror. The sequence continues at coordinate 128,067,063 of OX443561.1, forward strand.
GCAAAAGTACTTTCAATCCCAACAACGATTACCTTTTCTTTTATGCCAACTGAACACCAAAAGTAACCTAGGGCAAGAGGTACTGTTCTGCGAGGGTAATAAGGCAGGTAATAGATAATGCATTTTATAACTCTTAGATATAATTTAATCAAAATTTAGAACTCATCGAAATCGAACTAAAACAATTTCTTAACTTTATTTTTAAACCCTTTGAATTGGTGCAAGATTTTCTTTAGAAATCTAAGTCCTCAAATTTATTTGCGGCTCCAAAAGCTTGCAATTAGTTTTGCAAATGGATAGGAATTCGAGGTAGACATTTTTTCAATATAAATATTTCCTGGAATCAGCGGCAAAAGCAACCTTTTCGTGTCTCTGAGTGTGTTAATGCAATTAGAGCGCGGCAGGCATCCGACAGAAGGTTTCTATTTTTCTTTCAATTCGAGAAATTGTGCTATGTAGCGAAGTAGCAGTGCTTTCTGGACCAATAGTAGAAGTTGCAAAAAGAGGTAAGGGCGGAAGCCGGTAGGCTGAGCTGCAGGGAGCAGCCGCGAACCTTGCTCATTTTTTCAGTAAAAAAAATGCAATATTTTTCCAAAAGATGGCTTCAGTAATCTGTATATCGCTTTGTATACCGTATATACCTACGTCTGATAGTAAGGTTAACAAATTAGCTTTGGAAAGATGAGATTTCTTACAAAAAAAACTTCTCTGATTGTTGCAGATTCAATGTTAATGCACATCACCAAATCAACAAACAATGCCCACCCCATCCATATCCATAGAGCTGCTCATCATCGATGACAGAAGACGAAACAAATACACCAAAAGACAACATTAAATACAGAAAGTACATTCGAAACAATGAACATAAAACATATAACATATTATAAACATATTGTTTTAAAATTACATAAATGTCATGAGTGTACGAATTTAGTGTACAATCACTTCTCATCGAGAATTCGAATATAGGTTTATAATAGATTTTATTACGTTGTAACACTGATAGTTTTCTTTTTCGTTGACCCTTTGAGCGCGAGTTACATGGTAACCCTATAAATCCCTCACTGATATTGATGCCAACACAATTGGAAGCACAAGAAGCTTCGCCGGAGAAAGATTGGCCACGTTCCTTAGACCGCTGGTCGTCCAGCACATAATATCCCTGATGGAGGAACGCGGCATAAAAATTCCGTGGTTCAACATAATATCCTCAGTCATATACTCACTGGGGCAATATTTCCCGGATATGGATAATCGTCAGTACAAACAAATCTTGGATATTAAGACGCGTTTTGTAGTAATGAATGATGCAATTTTTAAACACGACGATGTGTCAACCAAAGCATATTTCTACACCTACGCGAGGATAACACTTGCAAAGTAGATTTTTGGCGAAAAGTGGGTAGCGACTACCGAATATCCTACTATAGCTGAAAGAGCTCTAAGAATGTTAATACCGTTTCCAACCACTTATAGATGTGAGAGTGGTTTCTCGACTAACAGCTAAAATAAAGGACAGAAACCGTCCCAATGTGAAATATGATTTAAGATGCGCTTTAAGAGAAATTAAACATACAAAAACTTGTGAAAGCCAAGCAATACCAACATTCACACTGAATATCATTCATTATTTCTAGGTAAAAAATAGCTTAACGAAGCTGACTGCCTTATTATAGGTAATGTGTAACAAACGATCACCATCAACCTCTCCTTTTTCTACCAAGCGCTATGCACTAGGCTTGTGTAGTTCACGAACGAACTAGTTCAATGAACACTTAGTTCACTAGTTCATTTAGTTCACGGTTATTATTTTCAATTGGCCTTACCAATAATCATTTTTAACCTTCAAATTACTATATTAAAATTATATTTTGACGGTCACAATAGGTAATTTTATATGGAAATTTTCTTGACTTCGTAAAATTTACCTTGGACACTAAAAATGATTATTAGTACCGCGCAATGCTTTTCATACAAACGGAATAAACTAAAGCTAAGCACACACGATTGTCAGATCTGTCAATCCTCTGGCAATGACTGACAATAAGCTTACAATAGCCAACTATGTATCTTACAATACAAAATTGTCCGTTTACATTCTGATAACGTTGTCAGGTTGAAAATTGTGTGTTCACACGGTTGTCAGATATTTGAATATGAAAAATTGGTCTATCCGTTGTCAGACAAATTAAAATGTATGGTCCTTGGGTTTTGCAGTACGGGTAATGGAACAAAATATTGTACTTGCGTTTATTTTAAATCTACGTGTTAGAAGACTGCGAGGATGATGAATTGACATAAAAACGACGTGGTGTTGGGACGAAGGAGTGCGGGTGGCCCGTTGTCAGCAGGAAGGATTCTACTCCACATTCAAAGCTGAGGAGACGGAACTTTATCACAATTTTTTGCGAATGGACTCAACACAATTCTAGCTTTGGTGACTCCACACATCAAGATGCCAGTATACGCGAGCATCCAGGGTACTCATTCCATAAAATTTAAGACGACAGTCGTCCAAGCGATAGTAGTGCACGAGATCGTCTTTTATTTGCTTCACGTAACTCTACCACCATCGTTTATTTTGAACAAAGTTTGAGAACTTTCGGTACCTTTCAGGAGCTCACAAACAGTAGTTGAAAAAATGACTAGACGTCATCGTTATTGTCATAAATGACACTTGAAAAATAACAATGAGTTATTATGTAATTTAAATCGTAAAAAAATCTGAATTCAATTGCTCGCTTTAAAATTCCGGTAAAAAGCTTAAAACTGTCTGCAAAATAAACAAATCAATGCATGACGATATCTAATTTAATTAGCTATCGTGCAAATGCTGTCGTCTGTCGATTATTGAGCTACAAGAAGCAAATGTTGGATCGTAGAAACGATGTCGTGGAGACGATAGCAATTTTCAATGTTTCGTGATGCAAGACTATCGTCGAAACGATATCGTCATGCGATTATCGAATGAGTGCCCCATAAATCGATACGTTTTCATTGGCAGCTTGACCCAACTTTGTTTCTCTATTTGTCGAGGTGGCTTTTGAATGTGAATCGCGTCGGCGACCCCTTACCACAGGGCTTCTCTGGGTACTTTATACTCTGCATCAAAAAACCCCATGAACTAAATTGAACTAAAATGAGCGAACTAGTTCAGTAGCGTGATTTGAACTAAATTGATCGATCACTCAAATGAACTAAATTGCCCAACTCTACTACTACTATGCACCACACAAAAACCCTACTCACGCACACACAATACACATCCCATTTTTTTTTAAGTTTTTTTTAGGGCTGGCTCAGCGGTCGGCAGTTCCGTCGAATTTATAAAATAGCCTAGTACACTAACTGATTTGCTGCTATTGCTTACAATATAGGTTAGGTATCGAGCCCACTACCCCAGATGATAAGTAACTCGCTAAAGGGGCTTAGGATTTTTAAGATATACGAGTTACATAAAAATATTGAAGAAAGAAAAATGGCTCCCACAAACTCCAATTACAGAATTTTTTTTCCGGTTCTTATATGTTTCTGTATAAAATTAAAACTACTGTATACCTTAAACAAATTGTACTATAATAAAAAATACACTAGGGGCCTTACAAATAATAATTTTTAACCTTTTGTCAGTCACAATCGATAATTTTATATGGAAATTTGTGCCATTGTGACTTCGTAAAAGTTAGCCTAAAAATTATTATTTTTAGTATGTACTGCAGGTAGATGATGTATCTGGCGTTAGGCAATAACGCCCAAAGAAATAGCGCCCAAATCGATTTGGAAATAACGCCCAAAAAACAACAAGATGGAAATAAAGCCCAAACATAATTTGCAGTTTAATACGTATGCAACCCCCCTGCTTGGGGTTTCTGTCAGATTTGGAGTATGTGTGAAATTGGATATATTGAAGTTTTGTTTTTGCAGTACAAACTCCCACCTACTCCAAAATCCAACAGAAAACCCAAGCAAGGTGGTTGCAGGGGTTGCAGCATGCCCCCCATACTTATTCCACTGTCTATGCATTTCCACTTACTATATTTTGGGCTTTACTGCTTGTCAAAAAAGCGAACCCTGGAAAGGAAATAATAAAATAAATACAATAAATGTTATTTCCAAATCGATTTGGGCGCTATTTCCTTGGGGGTTATTGCCTAACGCGGATGTATCTACATAGTTAAGATGAGATCAGCTAGTATTCCAACACCATGCACATTATATTATAGTCTTACCTATTTAATTTTTTATTCGATGAAATGAATGAACTTTGATCCTTGATTGTGCACAGTTACTTTTACAACAGACTTTAGTATTTAGATCTGGCGCTACGCATATGACCGTTTCGATGGATAACAATTAAAGAAATACTTACAAAAGTGTAATATAAGTTGTCGAGGAAATAAAATTGTTTGCAACTCTTGAGAAATACAATACCACTCTTATCAGGCGAATAAAAGCATTCAGAATGTTGTTCAAACAACTGAACAATCAGTCCTTAAAATATCAGAAAACACCGCGGTTTACAAATTGCATGCAGTATCTTAAGTACCCATTATATGTAACTAATCGATAGTCAAATAGTAAAAAAATTGTAAAATAATTAAGAAACGCTACAGCCCATTTGAGAACAAACTTTTGATTACCTACTCCATATATGTACGGGTGTAAGGTGAATGTGGGTAGCACATTTTGTTTTAGTGACACTTAAGCGGCCCATAGACAATACACTTGTGTGGCATTCCGCTATACACATCACACCGATCGAGACACCGACACCAAAAATCAAAAACTTTTGATTTTACTCGCTCCGTGTCTGACACCAAAATCGGTGTGCGCACCAACCCACACACAGCACACATTTCCGTACACCGACACCGGTGGAGACACAAGTGTAGTGTCTATGGGCCGCTTTACGAAATCAAATTCCAAAGAGGTTTCAAAAGGCACTCTAGTATAACCTCCATAACTATCTTCCTTCCGCCAACTAGTCTTGACAGGTTTTAACTTCCATGAAACGTCTTGGAAGCAGGGTTTGGCTTTTTGTGGACCGCTCCATTCGAAAAAGTCTGTAGCACTTTCACTGGTATACCTTGCTTATACGATCTTCGTAGCTTTAACTTGTGATTTAAGTCTACCTAAATTTTGTGGAATTAACGCCGAATTAAAAACCGACAAGTGAGCTTACCTTATTTACCTTCTTCTTCTTCCTTAAGGGCTCCCGATACATGAAGAGTCTTTGCCTGAAACACTTAACTAGCTTTCTCAAATTGACCCAGTTTGGCCAATCTTGCAAAAAAAAAAATAAGAACATTGGGGGCATTCATTACGTTTTTGCCTAGCCAGCCAACAGCCTCTGACGGTCGATTTGCCTGCAAATCTAGGCAAATTTCATGTGTTGGGCAAGATTTTCTGCCTAGTTCTATGGTAAACTGTCACCTGTATATTTAAAGGTCCCTAAACACATTGTTCCTATCATCGCTGGTGAGACCCCGGAAAAACACAAAGAACATCCGTTTTCTCCTCTGCGTTACCTCTTCCGAACGTCTGACAAGTGACAAACATCCGAGAGCATAAAAGCTCTAAGAAAGATTCTGAATTCAGCCGCTCGTATACGGCTTGTTGATTGATTGGTCCCTCTCTTGGCTTTCTCTCTATTCTGGCCAGATGAAACTTAAAACGAACAATACACAAAGATAGCTTTCGTCAACATGCAGGCTTGGTTAGCCAGAACTATAAGCGGTTTTCGAACAATTTCTGATGAAAGAGCCCTGTGATTTTGCCGTAGTTTTTCCGATCAATATTATAGCTCAAAACTTACCTAGGCTAATAGCTGAATGTGAGGGCTATAATAATATTAGCTATGTTTCTATTGTTTATAGAAGCTAGGCGGCAAGCGACATCGGCCTGGGATTACCGCACAAACATCTTCGATTGGAATGAGAACAAAATGTGATTTTAATTTCGGGAAGCTGCTTTCGACAGACGTTTATTTGGTGCTGAAAGACTGAGAGTTCTGGATGATCGCATTCTACACCCGCGACGCAACCTACCTTTGTAATAGGCGACATTGGGATTGGGAATGATGATGATGATTCATTCTTGTAGGCTTGTTTTCTTTCAAAACTCTATTCGCACCCACATGTTGACTTCACCTTCGTATTTAAGTGCTACCACCTACTTGCTAACACTTGCTAACACTTCCATATGAGTTTTTCCCTTAATTTTTTTCCAATTTACCCTTGTGCCCTTCAAGGAAGAAAAACAACTCCACCATCAGTTTAACATTTTTATTATTAGCTTTGCCATTGTGTTCATAGGTATTTATGCGTTTTCTATTATCTGCACCAAAACTCGATTAGACACATGAAGATTCCGCATGAATCCACCGAAGGGATTATCGGTGGTCATGGCCAATCGAGGACTGAGTGATATAAACAAGATAAACGCTCCAGCAGTAATAAAACAAAAACAAAACATTCCAATTCACGCAACAACGTTATTTCTTCGCCGAAGAAGCAGCGCTGTCGGATGATTTGGAATCCGGTTCTGATATTTCCCTTTAAATAATCTGTAAGTCGTCTTATATCACGCACTCCTCGAATGGCCATTGTTACCGGTAAGCCCTGCGGTAGATCCATCCGCAATCTTCTTGGGCCTGACCAGAAGAGATGATTGGTCTATTGTTTATGGGCACGAGCGTGTCGTTTTGAAGTGCAAGTGAGCTTTTGAATTGGTATTGAGTTAGTCATCATGACGGTATTGTTGAAACGCTGTCGGTGTATGGCTGCCATCTTTGAGTGAGTCCTGTAAAGAGAAAATACTTTGTTGAATTAAAATAGATTAATATTGATGGGACTTATAAACTAGTAAGACGTTCCTTCCGCAACTCCGGATGATGCTGGAATGAAAGTGGCATTTACCTATACACACTGCAGTACAGAAAGAGAATTTCAAATCTTCTAAAAGTTAAAGGTCAGTACTTTCGGCGATTATTTTGCAATCTTATTGCAGGCCAGCGTTGTTATATGATCTTAATTATCTTATTTTCTAAGATATTGATGTGGTCTCCAGATGAGAAGATATTCACTTAATTTTAATGCATTTTTTAAGATTTGGAGAATTTTAATAAGATTTGTTAAGATATTAGCTTTAAAATAAAAATTTAATTAAAATAAACTTACTTCGAATATATTCTTCATATTTTTGGGATTGAAAATACCAATTTTCTCAGATTCCTAAATACGCGTTCAATTCAATTTTGCATAGTCTTAGCGCTCAAAATTGGTTGCCAAACATTAATGGCATTGATTGTAATTTTAGTTTTCAAATTACACTGATAATCTATTGAAATCGGCGATTCTGAACGTTTTAAATATTTGTATGTTTTAATTTTTTTTTTTAATTCTGTAGAGTCCCAGTTATGTTGTAGTGTGAAGTTGCATATTTGTGGAGTACCTATATCACAATTCGGTTTCAGTATGATTTAAGCAGTTGCAATAAAGCTGCAAACGACTAAGGCTGTCAGACTGTCAGAATTCAAAACTATTCAAAACAATAAAAGGAGTCTGATGATGAATTAGTGGTGTAGTTCGAAATAGCTATCATTCCTACCCAAGTGACTGTGTCTACGAGTTGTTGTTAATGTAATTCTCTCAAACAATAATTCAGAGACTGAAATTCGATATAATTTCGCAACAGAAATTGTCAGGGTCAATCCCAAACAAGCGAGAATCGTTGTTACTCCTCGCTTCCCCACTCAACGACTAAGGCTTTAACATTTTACCCAGTACAGTAGAACTTGCAATGAAAATAGCGAGCTTTGCACATCCTCGAGTTATAAAGCAGTGAGGAAACATTGAAAACAATTCCGAAGTCTCAGATTGGCTTGTAAAAGTAGTTTTTCTCAAATATCGCGACAAACAAAATACACATGTGCGAAAGTACTTTTCTTCAGATTTTTTAAATTCAGCTCAGATTACAGCTCTCCTGATCTCAAAATATTAATTGTTCGACTTATCGGTTTTATTGACTTAATGGCGGATTTACATCAGAACTATTCCCATAAGATTTTTTTAAATATCGAAATCAGGGAAAGACGTTGATAAAAATCGGTCTGTATTCAAAATATGATTACCTATCATCTCAAAAACGCTTTTAAGATTTTTATGAAATTTTGCATATAAATATACGGTTCGAACTGAGTTTTCAAAACTGGTAGATTCAAAAACAGAACCTATATTAAATACCTATATGTACCTTCAAAAACGCTGCACATGTACCCTAGAAAATAGGGTACATATTCAAAATTTCTTTAGGTATATAGGTATAACTGTCATTTAAGATGAATTAAGATATGAAATCGAAAGTTGTAAGATCTAGAAAAAATCTTTATAACAACACTGTTGCAGGCAAACATATACAATACATACTACCTATATTAGCGTAGCTATTAGCTACATCTTCACATTTGGGTATTCTGTTTAAGTTTAAATTATAATCAGGCAGGCGTACCTACCTAACCTATACTTGTACATTTTGTAAAGTACGTTGCAAATCATATCAAATGTGTAGACCTTGAGGTAGCACACATTATTCGGCATACGGGAATATTTTGAGATATTAAGGTACCCGCAATTTAAAACGAAAAAAACAAAAAACAAAAAGGCTCTCGTCAGCATACTGGCTCTGCGTAATAAGAAAAATAAGCGAATTTCGAATAATTTCGGACGAAGAGCCGAAGTGACAGATCCAGAGTATTTAGCATGAGTTGCTATAACCAGCCACACGAATTAATACCTAACTGTAGTCCCGCGGGGAGGAGAGTGGTTAAAGTACCTTGTGGGGGATCGATTATTTGGGTTCGCGGCTATAGCATCTTTATAGAAGATTACCACATCGATTGGTGCAGCCAAGAAAAAAGCAAAAAACTTTGCAGAAAAAATTCCGAACAAATAGTTCTGGTGACAGCTGGGCAAGTTTATAGGAAGCGCACTATTGTCTCCTCCTCTTCTTCATCTCTGTAGGTCCTACAGAAATGGTGGTAAGGGATAAGGCCTTTTTGGCAAGCCTACTGATTCTACAGTGTTCGGTTATGTGAAGTTTGTTAGTGTAGCAATGGTACCTCCGTCGCAATTGGACCTTTTGTGATCTAGGTTTGCCCATATTAGCTTAGAGGTGTTGCATTGATCCAAGCGTGTCCATTTTGCCTTTCAAAGTGTATCAGAGTGGGTAAGATATTTTATACCGAATGCCAATTCTTTAGCTTCGCAATTCCCTAGGATCGCAATGACCTGAAATTGGAACAAAGCTAATGGCAATCTCATTATGGAATGTGCGGCACTCTTTCGATGTTATTGTACCTGACGTTAGGATTTTGATAGCTGGCTGACTATAACGATAGCTTTCTGCAATACCATACTTATCGCCAATCCGTCATTAGCGGGTAGTCGAATACCGGTGACTTCGTCCTAAAAGAATCTGTAATAATAGGGAGAGGTGGATATCCAGGTTGGAGACATGCGTTTAGCATGACCAAACCACCGAAGCATATGTCCCGCTCCGTGCGAAGAAGTAGCTGCTCGACATTGAGTTCTTCACGTATTTTGGAGTTAATAATGCGATACTGGTCACACCAGCATTACAACGGAGGAATCTCATTTCGGCCATAAGTATAAGAGTTGAAGCAAACACTGAATTATAACCCGACAACTTAGCTGACACCAAGTTCAGTCCTCCTAATAACAGAATGACGAAGCTGTCTCAAAATTGACCAAGCCTGACCAATCCTACACAAAACTCAGCATTGCTCCTTCCAGGGTGCATGCAATAACGCCCAGTGAAATAACGCCCATGGGCGTAAATTCATTTTCCAAAATGCAATAACGCCCACGACAAGTGTGAATTAAGACCCACGAGCTTACAAAAGTGAAAACGTTTATGCAACCCCACTGCTTGGGTTTACTGTCAGACTTGCGTTTTGCGTTAAACAAAAAGTGTAATAATAAAGCCCGCGGGCGTTATTGCATTTTGGAAAGTGAATTTACGCCCATGGCCGTTATTGCACTTTTGGATGTGCAATATCGGCTCTGGGCGTTATTTCCACGGACGTTATTGCATGCACCCCTCCTTCCATCACTCGTGAATAAGAGCCCGATGTACTTAAACGTCTCCACCTGTTTCAATGGGACTCCACTAACATGCAAAGTGCATTGAACAGGCGTTCTGGAGACGACCATCACTTGAGATTTGTTGACATTTACTTTCATCTCAGTTCAGTCTCACCCAAGGAAAACCTAACCAAGTCATCAGCGAAGAGCAAATGACTTATCCTCAGATCTCCCAATTCGAAATGTTCTTCGCCAAGACTGCGCTGTAACATCCTGCCCATGTAAAAATGAAAAGGAGAATAGACTAAATGCACCCCTGCCGAAGTCCAACGTTCACGGGAAAGGTTGATATTGACTTAACGCCGTGTGCCCGAACACAGCTCTCACAGTTTGTGTAAAGAAATTGGAAGCACTGTTAATTCCATACTCCTGTAATACACTCCAGAATTTACCTCGAGGGACTCGGTCGTGTGCTTTCTCCAGTGATAATTCGACGATAGAGATCCTAAATCAGTATTAATTATACAACCGTTGGCACATGAAACACGAGTTGCTAACCTGAAGTGCAGAAATAACCCATAACCCACAGGTGTGCAAGGTATTAACGAATCCCATGTAGGTATGCCATTATTGAACGGAATATACATAACACCAGGCCCAAATGTCCGCCGCAGCTTCTCACGTTGTCACGGATCCGAGTGGTCCAATCTGCCGCATAGATCCGGCTTAATTTGAGCAATGGCATTGGTTATGTTGGGTTTAAGGACATCGGTCGATTGCGGTTTATTCGCATTGAGCTGCGACTTCAGGCAACGCCACAAGAAAAATTTAGCGACGCTAAATCGCACGATCTTGGTGGCCAATTCACGCCACCTCTGATACAGATCAGATAACCATACCCTGTAACACATAGCCACCTCTTGCTGGAACCACATGTTAGCAGCATCGTTCTGTAGTACTCGCCGTTGACCGTTGGCCTTACCAACGTCATGAAAAAGTACAGAGCAATGACGCCACCGCATTGCCACCTCGTGCTGGTTGGCGTCATCCCATTATGGAAATTTGGCCATTCATCCAAAAATGCGGCCCTTCGCTAAAGATGCTTTTTCTATGGTCATTACATTATCATTAACTTTGGGTCCTGGGTCAGTTGGATCTTGAACGGGTATAGGCCCAAGTCTCGACGCAAAATTCACCAAGTTGAAGTCTGCAAAATTCGTGTACTTCCTGTGCACGGCAAAACACAATGGCCAACATCGATCGAACCCGACCCGACATTTTTTTTCAAATCGAGCTTAAGCTGATGGAACGTCGTGTGCAGGCGACCTGTGCGTATCGTCTTGCGACGCCCCTAGAATAGCCCCACGACGCCCCAGGGCGTCGCGACGCACAGTTAGGAAACTCTTGCTCTAGACTTTGTTTCTGTTCCTGTTTCTGCCCCGAGTTATAGGTGTCACTTATACCCACATCGGGGTATGGGCGCTACCATCAGTGGCCCACTCCCAATATGGTTTTATCTGACACCAACTACACCTTTGGTCAGTATTAAAGTGCTCATTTAGAGTTAACACTAAATATTTTGACATAAGCCCATTTTTAGACGTTATGCTAGGTAGGTGCTATAGGAAGTACCTTAGTGATGATATACTTCTCCCTCCTTCCTCAACTGATGCCACTAACGACCGACATTCCAAAGTGCTTGGTTATCCAATCTCCAGGCGAGATGGATTTACTAACTAACCACCCAGCATAGTCACCTAACCAACATGGTGGTGAGAGTAAAAGTTGAAAGTTATGTAAGCTAACCTAAAAACGCTCGAGTTCTCATATATATTGGTAAGGTAAGTAAGTAGCTATAAATTGTAGCTAAGTTTGCAATACACCACTGTTTAGAATTTGCAGCAACTTATCAAGGTCGTTTGCTTACTCATTGCATTAGTTTGGCACGAAAACGCAATCCATAAGTAAGTGTGCGGAAACCGTGTAAAAAGGGGTCGTAACTTTTTTTTTTGTTTGTCCTTTGTTATTCCTGTTACCATGTCACTGGTCTATTAATAATTATATTGTCAGTGAATAAAAAAATAAAAGAATATTGCGCGGCAATGTTACTATAGCTGTGTTCCTAGAAGTTCACTATAGTTATGACTGATTATGCGGCAGTAGTTTACGGGATGCGGATATGGTCACGTTGACAGAAGTGAATGATAAGACTGATTTATGAAGTGGACACCGGGCAACTACTGTCACTATAGGGAATTTAGGCATGCAAACGTCTCACTGAGCCACACTAATAATCATAACAATTTAACATGGACACTAAATAACGGATTACAAGCACCACAGGGTGATTCCGTTAAAACTTACCTCGTTTGAAAGTAGTTATCACATTTACTACTTCGAATAGATGAATGAGGACATGTCATTGTTAGAATATCTTACGAGCGTAGTCCACAACTCATTTGAGGTGATTACGTTAAAACTCTTATAAGGATACCATGTCTGAGGGCAGTTAGCATCTCAAGGGCTTTGGACATATGGACATGTCTTCCTTGTTCAACTATTTTATGTGAATATACTCATTATACTTTGGCTCATACAAAGAGGGTCAGGGAATTGTCATCTGTTTTATATGCATGACCTTTGCGAGCTATTTGTATACACATACTCATACACATGGGAGAAATATAAAAGGTTGGCAAATGTTTGTGACAAAAATACAGAATAATTGTGGGCTTACTTTTATGTTTATTTTACTGTTGAAATTGGCCATAATATTTTTTTTTTTTTTTAATATTGTAGGCTAATAGGTTGACAAGGCTTTTAAAAGCAGTTTATATGCAGGAATCTTTTTTGGTATAAGGGATGCAGAACAGACCTGGGTGCGAGTACCTATGTTATGAAACTGTCACCTCTTTTAATGAGACTAATGGTAATCTCTAATGTAAGTCGAAATTTAAACAAATTTTCAAAACAGTTGAACTTGTACAGACATTTCAACTATATATAGTAGAGATTAATTCACTTTTCACTACTTTTTTTTATTTATTCATAGAAAAATTGATCAAGTGACAATTGAACTTAATAATTTTTTAGCTTTTTAACTTAAATATTTTATAGGTCACAGTAGATAATTTTATATGAAAAATTTCGCCATTGTGAATTAGAAAAATTTCACCTGTAGCCTATTTCACCAAATTACAATTATAATTACAAATCTGTATTTGTTGATTACATTTTCTGTTTCACAAACAACAAACTTAATTCCAAAAAATTTGTTAAAAAGCGAAAAAAATTAAGGAAAATTGTATTTGTTATTAAGAAATAATAGAAAAAAAAAAAACATTTCATAGTTTATTTTTCAGAGTTGTAAACAACAATTATGAAAATTTTGTAATTCTTCTAACTGATAACATCAAACAACAAAATTAACAGAACATTTTTATCGGTTTTATTCGCGGTAAGAAAAATGTTTCATTCGGAAAATTTTCTAACCTGTTAGAAATTGATGTAGATATCGGTGTCAGTGAAAAGTTTATTTTCAGACTGATTTGCAATCCGACGTCCAATTTGTCTTATTGATATTTATTTTCACATGTGAGCGACCAACTGCCTACGAACGAACGAATATTCGCGAGTTTTGACAATTCGTTCACATCACATGAACACTTTCATGGTTGCTACAGTTCACGAATTTCAGCCTTTAAGCACCATTCACATGGGAGCGAACGAACGAATTGATGAAATGCGAACAAACCACTTTTTATGCATTTATAAACAGAAAATTGCACAGTTTACTACTCCAAGATGAGGATAATTAATTATTCCATCAACATTTATTAAGAAAACAAGTTTATTAACAGTTTAAATAACGAAATTTCGAAATCCAAATTTTTTGCCGCGAACGAAAACACCCTGGCGCGAATTGTCAGTCTATTCACAATCCACATCATTTAAATCGCGTTCCACAAAGTAGCGAATAAAAAATTCGTTCGAACTTAACCTTATTCCAAGAGGAGGATATCTTGGAATAATAAAATTTGGATTTTTCTGTTTATAAATGCATAAAAAGTGGTTTATTCGCATTTCATCAATTCGTTCGTTCGCTCCCATGTGAATGGGCCTTTAGTTCCTGCCCGCAATATCTAGTTTGAGGTTAAGTTCGAACGAATGTTTTATTCGCCAGTTTGTGGAACGCGAATTAAATGATGTGGATTACGAATAAACTTTGACAATTCGGTCCGATGGTGTTTTCATTCGCGGCAAAATGTTTGGAATTGGAAATTTCGTTATTTAAACTATTTTTAAAATTGTTTTCTTTTGGGATTATTTATTATCCTCCTTTATGTGCAATTTTCTGTTCATAAATGCTTCAAAAGTGGTTTTGTTCGCATTTCATCACTTCGTTCGTTCGCTCTCATGTGAATGGTCCTTTATTTCCTCTGCCTTAGCATGTTTTAAGCGAAACTTTTCATTGAAAACAAATGAAACTGAAATTTCGTAGTTAATTCGTGTGCATAAGTTTGTCTTCGTCTATTTAGCATAAACTTATATCACAATCGCCTTCGACGTAAAGACATTTTTAGGAAGCGATTTTTTGAAAAGCAATTGCTTTGAAAAATTACAAATTGTTACTTAATTGACACACGATATTTGTATTGTAAAAAATTTTCAGTAATTGAACAAATTTGTAAAATTTCTTGATTTGGTGTAACACAAACTTAACAAAAAAAATATGAATTTTAACATATTTGTACTTGTAAGCAACAAAGAAAATTAACTTTTGGTGAAACGGAAATAATGAAATTTCTACAAATTTCCCTTTGTAAAAAACAAAAACAATTTTGTAATACAACATTTTTGTGAAACAGAAAAAATCGATTTTTGCACAAATTTGTTAAAAATATGCCTATAAACAACAATTTGTAAGTTGGTTAAATAGGCCACTGGACACTAAAAATGATTTATTAGTAGATACCGGGCTTCGGGCAATATATTTAGTTTTGAAAATGATCCGCCATAATAATAAAAAATACTTTAAATTTATGGAAGGTTAAAATGGAAAATTTTGTGAGGATAACAAAGCTATTGTGGATTCACAAACAGTTTTTATTAAAAATTTGCAACCCCTTTTATTGTAGGTATAAGATACCAACACGTTTAAGAATAAAACAAAAAAATACTGGATGGGCCCCACATAAGGTTGCTAGAAATCTTTTGAAGAAAGTAGTTATCGAGCATGAAAATCCCGGACTTTTCCGGACAAAATAGGATCTAAAAAAGAGTACAAAACTAAGACAAAAATGGGCGTACTATTTGTTACGAAAATATTTGAACTTTCTCGTTTTCATTGCGGTTGAATACATGTTTTAAGGCCGTGTACCAATCGTGCTGAATAATTATTCTCGGCTGATTTTCTGACACTCATATGAAAGTTTTGGAAAAAGAAGTTCACTTATCACTAAACACATATCTTAAAATATTTAGAGATGTTTCCTTAGTTTCCGGGGAAGGGATAAAAAAATCAATTTAAATTTCTGGGATTTGGAAATTTTGTTTCGGACTCCAGTTAGCTATTGGCGACAAAATATATTTCGTATTCAATACAAACCAAAATATTGTTCTTTAAATTACGTGAATTTTGGCTGGCATCCACGCGGATTTTCAAAATATTGGAAAACAAGATTTTATATTTACATTATGGATTTTTGACATCTTTGAAATACTATTTTAGGGTTTCAAACATAAGCAAAAGTCGTTCCACTGCCGGGTGAAAAGAAAGCCGTCTCCTTTTTGAATGGTATAAAATTGACTGGTATTCTATATTCATTGTCGAGCAATTCAGCAAAATATTTAATATTTTTAAACTGATCACATCGACTTCAATAGGTTAGGTTACCACAAACTTATTTGACCTGGTTGTTGAAAGGTTGTCGAAGAAGGGGGCTTAGATTCAGTCAGTGAAATTCAGAAAGATTATCAGTTCTCTAATGCTACTCTTCGAAACCTCCTCAAAGGGAGTCGAGAAATAGTTTTCCCAGAGATTGCTGTCTGCGAGAGTTTCTTTTTCGGCTGCGTCATTGCAACTGCTACCGTGTGTATGTTGCGGGATGCCTAATCTGGTCCTTTATAGGCCGGTGGCCTGTGGTGATTGCTGTTATTCTGGCGATATATTTTCGTGTTTTACTTAGAAGGTATAGGTTACTTTTTTCCGAACTGTAAGTTGGCGACTGTAAAAATAGTAATCTCCATCTATCTATGGCTTTCCTTCGATAAGAATTCTGAGCTACTGCGCCGACTTTTGCTTCTACTGCTACAAACGAAATGTGAACTGATTTCGCAGGTAAACGGTGGAGAGCTGAAGCTTGCCTGGTCAGCTTATCCTCTTGTTCGTTTCCATAAACGTTCCTATGACTTGTAGTCAGATGTCGTCCTGCGAACAATGCGCCTTACTAAGAACAATTTCTAGCCTAGACTTTAATTTTATGGAAGCGCAGAACTGCGAAATTTGTATAAAATAAAATAAAACTTTTGAGGATTTCTTACATTTTAAGTCGAAACTTAAGCTACGATTACACAGCCATTTTTTCGAGTCATTTAAATGGCGCTCTGACGTAAAAATCGCGTCACAAAGCAGTCATTTAAATGTCGTTCTGTGTGATCGCCATTTTTGGTATAAAATGTTCGGCGTCATTTAAATTACTAGGAAAATGTCGGACCAAATGACATGTATTTAGTGCCATTTAAATGGCGGAAAAAAATGGCCGTGTGATTGCTCTTCAATGACGCCTATAGGACAAATGACTAAACTTTTTGGCTGTTGCGTCATTTAAATGGCATCCCAACGGAAAATTCTAAATGACTTGCAGTGCCCGTCATTTGATTTTGGGACACAAATGGCAATGATTGTTATTTCGTGTGATGGCCATTTTTCCAATGACGAATCGTAGCTTAAAAGTCGCTCTATTGCGACATTTTTTCTTGACGTCGCAATTTAAATGCTCAACAAAATGGCCGTGTAATCGTAGCTTGAGAGTGATTATTATTAGAAAGGTGAAAACAAGTGCCTGTCAGGTTGTTTTGTTTGACGTTTACAGAGAGTTGTTCCTTTAGATAGAATTCGCCTCTCGGTGAATGGCAGAACATTTAGTAGCAATAGCTTAACTTGACAGTCATGTCAGAATCTACAATGAAGAAAACCCAGCTTTTTAGAAGAACTTATGTTGATAGTACGTTTACACCTCACATAAATTCATCATTTCGGCTAAATTCAGCATTTCAGGCCAAATGTTCAACATTTTGCCATATATTTTCCAACATTTCGAAATGTTGGATTTCAGCGAAATGTTGAATTTCACTGCTGCATTTGTAAGTTTGTCAAATCGAACAAACCTAATTCTGATGACTTTTGGGTTCACTAACGAAAAAAAACCGCTGTAAAACTAGATTGTAAAAGCTAAAAAAGTAGGAAGTAGGAAAAATATGTCGGGATAGTGAATTATCAGTTGTATTCATGTTTAGATTAATATTACTAACAAATTAATTCTTTAGGTACAAACCACTTTTGATTTCGAAACACAAAAAACATCTGTAGGTAATCAATTCTGATACTAGCTGTCATTTGAAATGCTGAAGTTGCAGTGGGAACGCAAAATTGGATTTCGAACTTTTGTCTGCTGAAATGTTGAATTTAGGTGCGGTGTAAATGTACTATAACTCTGAAGCTCATAACTCATAAAAAAATTAAAATAAATCGGAAACATTGTTTAAGAACACAAATTTTGTTGTATTTTACTGGCAAAACAATCAATAAAATCACTAAACACACTAAAGGCACCAAGTGACAAAGAACAGAAACTGAAACAGAACAGAAAGTTTTTTCGTTCTGTTGTAAATTCTGGCTCTGTTTACGTTGCTCGCTCAGCTACACAAAACTGAAACAGATCCAGAAAAAGATGGCTGCCGTCTATTCTGTGCAATTAAAAAATACCTCCCTCCCACGATAAATTGCATTTCTGTCGCTGCCAGCAACAGAAACAAACAATACAAATTTGTTTACTTTCTGTACGACTTTCTGTCGTTAAACAGCCATTTTTCTGTCTCTATGTTGCTGAAAAAAAAGTTCTGTCCCTAATTCTGTTTCTGTTGTAAATGTATGGGATTCTGTTTCTGTTCTTTGTCACTTGGCGTCTGTCGTACACAGTTGTCAAACCCTGTAGTATCGATTCCATTGATCGGAAATATGTAGCTGTAATCGAAAAGTTTATCTTTGAGTAGGGGAATGATTTTAGAAAATTACTAATTGATCTAAGGCCGACCAGAGGCGCTAATATGATAACACGGGAATGGGAGTAATCCAACTTAAGCTGATGTGCCATTACATTGAAATTATTTAACCATAACAAGACAAGCGAGTATACATTATCTTGACACATAGTAACAAAGCAACAAAATATTCTAGTGGGAATAACACCCCCAGGAGTTATTTCCATTTGACCACATATTTGCATCCAAATATGTATCACCAAATGTATTCACCGCTTTCTTCCTGAAAACACATTGTATGTCTGTATATCTATGAGGTGCAAATTGAACACCAAACACGAGACATTATTTGGAGCAACATACTCGGGGCGGCACTCAACCAAATGGAATCACGTTTTGCCTATATAAATCGATAAACATGCGAGTCTCCCAAGTGCCCTTTCGGCTTGTCACAGTCGCCCTTAGCGCAGTTCTATTCAAGTTCCAATGCCAATATAATGTACATACCGTAGTGTCTTGTCCTAAAAATAAGCACCCCAGCAGCGGCAGCGACCTTATACACTAACGGTGTATGAAGGGTGAGGAACTGCAACTGTGGGCTCTGCCTAATGGCGAAAACAAAATATGTAGCTACAATATTTACATAAATTTTCTAATAATAAAATAAATCAACATTTCGCATCTACAGAATAGTTCAACTTGACTAAGGATAATGAAGGCAGAGGAAAAAAAAAATTGACGTAAAAACAGAAACGTTTTGCTCACCTGTTCACTGGTACAGAAGATGGTTTAGGCCGGCGTGCGACGATCATTACAATTTCGCGTCCGCCGAGTGGATTTGTTGTTTTGATTTTTCTTGGTCTTCGAAGACGCACATGTTGGAATGCAATTAGGCATTTGCCAAAATCGCGTTTCAAAATTAGATAAATTTTAGTGTTTGGTGGCGGAATATAAATTTATATACCTACGACTCGACTACATGTGGATCGGCTTGTCTTTGTATATAGATGTCAACGGATGAGGATTTTTTTTATTTATTTTTTGTTAATTAATTTGCAAAACTTTGTTTCAGGAACTCTAGTTAATTATTTCCAATATTCCAATTTCTTATTGTTTAGACAGCTTCAGTGATGAAATTCAACTGGATTGCTTTTGTTAGGTATTTTAATGAGCTTCTTGCGTTCGTTTAGAGAGCATAATGCGTACTGTTCGAGCTATATAGAATTCCATGAGGCGTGCTTTTCTATTTCCGTATAATGATCCATAAAATCAACATAATCATAGCCATAGGAGAGTCAGCTGCTCGAATCGACCAATGGAATTTAACAAACCACTGACGCACTGACTGATAAATTTGAAATATGCGTCTGGCTATAGAGATGCTAATGCGCGTTTGTATCTATCCAGCCAGCGACTGTTTCCATCTACTTGTCATTGTTGTCTCGATCGGTGTGCATATTTTAAGCGCCCAGATACAGAAATGGTTCTATTGAAATCAGGTGCACGAAATGAAACAGCCATCGGAAAGGCGGAAAGATACTATTACACATGTCGAAAATTGTGTCAATTTTTGACATGCTGACGGCAATATGACGTGCCTACACACAATTTTATGTCTGATCTGATGTCATATTGACGTCAGTATTTCAAAAAAATGTTGACACGATTTTTAACATGTGTCATATATAAAACAGTTTGTCCTGATTGATTGCCGATTGGTGATCTACGCCCAGCCCAAACCGTGAGAGGTCATTCATTCATTCATTAGATGGCGCTATAGTCCGGGGTAGACCTGGGCCTCAACCAACACGCCTCTCCAGTTAGCACGATCTTTGGCTAACTGCCTCCAGTTGCGCACTCCAAGTCTGTTGAGGTCCCCTTCCACTTGTGCGCGCCACCTAAGGCGAGGTCTTCCTCTACTGCGTTGTCCCTCCGGGTTGGAATGGAAGACTCTTCGGGCCGGAGCGTTGGTGTTCATTCGCTCTACATGTAGCCATCTTAGCCGTCTGCTACGTACTTTTCTGACCAGGTTGATGACGCTGTACAGCTCGTTCGGTGTTAAATCTCCTCCTCCAAAGACCGTCAACGCAAACGGGACCGAAAATCACTCGAAGAATTTTGCGTTCGAAGCAACCAAGGAGATCTTCATCCGTCCATGATTCTGCGCCATAAAGCAGGACTGGTTTGATGAGGGTCTTATAAAGAGTCTCCTTGGTGTTTCTCGACAAGGCCTTACTAATCAATTGCCTTCTTAGGCCAAAGTAACAGCGGTTGGCAAGTGTAATTCTTTGCTTGATTTCTAATGTGATGACATTTTCAGAATTAATAGCGGAGCCGAGGTAGACAAAGTCCCGAACTACCTCAAAGTTATAGCTGTCTATCGTGACGTTCTGTCCGATTCGTCAATGTTGTGTGTCCCTTCTTGTTGACAGCATACCTATATTTTGTTTTGCCCTCATTCACCACTAAACCCATTTTTGCCGTCTCTGTACTGATACTTGCAAACGCACCAGTGACAGCTCGCTGTGTTCTGCCAATGATGTCGATGTCATCAGCGTATGCAAGTAGTTGCACAGACTTTTGGAAAATTGTGCTCCTGATGGTGTTGGCTTGAGAGTTTCGCACAATTTTCTCAAGCATGATGTTGAAAAAGTCACATGACAGCGCATCACCTTGTCTAAATCCTTTTTTAACATCAATGGTCTCGGTGAGATTGTTTTCGACCTTTACGGAGCAGCGAGCGTTCTCCATTGTCATTCACCACAATCTGACAAGTTTGGCAGGGATGCCAAAACTAGATATGGCTCTGTATAGCTCGTCTCTATAAATGCTGTCATATGCGGCTTTAAAATCGATAAATAGATGGTGAGTATCGATTTGGACTTGTTGGGTTTTCTCCAGGATCTGCCGTAGTGTGAATATTTGGTCGGTTGTGGACTTACCGGGCCTAAAACCGCACTGATAGGGTCCAATCAGTTCGTTGACAAATGGTTTCAGGCGTTCACACAGTACGGCAGGCAGGATCTTGTAAGCGATGTTAAGGAGACTGATGCCTCTAAAGTTGGGGCAGTTTAGAGGGTTTCCTTTCTTATCGATCGTTCAAACAACGCTGAGGCTCCATTCATCAGGCATACTTTCCTCTGACCAAATTTTAAAAACGAGTTGGTGTACGTTCTCTACCAAGTGGTCTCCCGCTGCCTTAAAAAGCTCGGCTGGAGAGCTAGAAGCTGATATTTTGAAACAAATTTCCTTGTATGGCCAAAGTTAGCGTTTAAAAGGGATTTGGATCTTCTCGCAGTGAAGATGTTCCACTACTCTTTGAAATCTGACAGCGAGAAAACTAGCTCTTTGTAAACCTAACAAACAACTGGGCGCATTTTGGTGTCCTAGACCTAGATGAATGTGTTATGAACATGAAGCAAACTTTAAATTTGTTTGTCAACATACCGTCTTTCTCTTTTAGTTTTCGAGAAAAGTGCGACACTAAGAAACATGATAAGTAGATACATAAACGTATCTGATCGTATTGTAATTTATGTAATAACATGTGATATCTGTCGATGATTTTGAAAGTCATCTACTTTTCATAGTTGTTCGCATTTTGTTCTTTCGTGTGGGGTTTGGTGAATGGGATGCCACAACACGACGACGTCAACTATTTCGCACGTTGCAAATACCGCCTGGAATACTTAAGCTACGATTACACGGCCATTTTTTCGAGTCATTTAAATGGCGCTCTGACGTAAAAATTCCGTCACAAAGCAGTCCATTAAATGTCGCTCTGTGTGATCGCCATTTTTGACAGCGTCATTTAAATGACTAGGAAAATGGCGCACCAAATGACATGAATTAAATGCCATTTAAATGGCGGAAAAAATGGCCGTGTGATCGCCCTTCAATGACGCCTAGGACAATGGCATCCCAACGGAAATGACTCGCAGTGTCCGTCATTTGATTTTGGGACACAATGACAAACGATGATAGTCATTTCGTGTGATCGCCATTTTCTCAATGACGAATCGTAGCTTAAATGTCGCTCTAATGCGACATTTTTTCCTGACGTCACAGCGCCATTTAAATGACTCAAAAAAATGGCCGTGTAATTGTAGCTTTAGATAAACTCGCCGGCGAATGAAATCTTCTTCCGCGAAACTTGAAGCGAACGAAATGCGAATCGGCTAGAGTTTACTGGGTTATTACGAGTTACATACATAAGAAACCATTGACAGTATTTGTCAATTGTGATCTGAAGGTGACTTTATAACTGGGCAGTTGGCTTCAACATGTCTGATTTGTAAAAATTGCGTTGCATTTGCTTTCTGCTGAAGCCACTCAATCATCATCCACAAATTATCAAGACTTTTCATATTGCTACTTATTACATTCGAGACTTTCTGTGTTATTACCTGTCATTATATTAAGCATACTTAAGCTCGAAAGCGACTTCAAATCAACCGCAAACAGTTGGTAACATTGTATGAGTACATCAACTCTTTGAGTGGTTAAACCACCGTCAGTCCTTATGTTTCAATTGGACTGTTTAATAACAGTATAGGATAGATATATGTAGCTAATTGCGTAATCACAATGAATGCCTATCTATATTACATTTCTAAACATTATCCATATCGTACCTAGCAGATATGTAATACAGGCGTTCAGTATACTAGTACAATGTTATCACGTTTTGAACTTTGTTATTTATAATATTCTACTACCCGTATAACAATGAATGACAGTCGCACAACATTAAAGTAAAAAGACACATGCCTCCGCTGATTTTATCTATTTAATTTACTAAACGACTGTCAGGTATTAAGAAATTTAGTTCCTAATCTAAACTCTGATTAAACCACTGAAAAAAAAAATATGATCGTGAGAAAGTGTAGGCAATTAGACAGACAATTATTTTACACATCAGGAGAACGATTAGATTTGGTCAGTGCGTGTTATCGGTAGTGTTGCCAGGCAAAAATGTTAAAATCCAGTCAAATTTGACTGTTTGACTGGATTTTTTCTCTTCGAATCCAGTCAAAAGAAACAGTCAAACATTAAAAACAAAAAATTCCAGTCAAAAAAACAGTCGAAAATGTAAACAGCTATTTTTTCGAAAACAAAAATAGGTGGTTCATCGTGGTTTCTTTTTAAATCATAGGTTATTTCAACACTGACAGCTGCTTCCAGCTCGAAATCTTTACAAAAAGTCAGTACGCTTGAGCAACGTTGGGAAATATTGAAAAAATATTTCCAAAGTGAGTGCTCTGTAGCCCAAACAGTGCGTTTTTTTAGAAGTTTCGGCCGAAATGAAGCACCCACCGCGCCTGCTGTACGCAAGTTTGTGCAAAAAGTTCGTGTGAATTGTATGGGAGTGGACAAAACTCTTTGTCCCCGTTATCGTACGGTGCGCACAGACGACAATGTCACAGAGATTGACAGTTTGGACCATTTTTCTCTGACAATGAGGCTGGGAACAACGTTTTTTTTTTACTAGAATTGAAAACATGGATTTGGACGTCCTCTGGTTCATGCAGGATTGCACGCCATGCCACACAGCCCACGCCACAGTCGATCTTTTGCACCAACTTCCCAAAACGTGTTATCAGCCGTATTAGCGATGTCAATTGGCCTCCTCGGAGCTGCGATTTGACTCCTTTGGACTTTGGACTTGACAGAATACGCTACTGCGAAGCCAGCCGAGGCAGCAACTTGAACGACATTGTATTCCGTAATTAATGGGAATGTTTGCTCTTACTAATAAAGCCATAATACATGGGAACAATTTTATTTTGTTCATTTTATTGCATTTTTAAAAAGAAACTTGTATTTGGCCCACTCTTTATATTTTGATATATAGTAGTCTTTCCAACTTTTTGTATAACTTCTTTAAGTATTTCCAAATTTGTACAACATTTTTTTTATCTCGCAAATAAGGTATTTCTAATGGTCAAAATAGAGTTGTGTTTATTTTTTGTTTCCAAAATCTGGAGCAAACAGCAGTCATAACTCAAAACATAAACAACATACAACAAACCGAATTAAATGCAAAGGCAATCATTCAAAATTCTCAAGAAACGCTGCGCAAACTGCAAGAAATACTAGATTCAATTTGACTTTCAGTAGCTTGCGGAAAATGGGTGTGTTCATTTCATTGCACTGCGCGAATCTCATATACACTAGGTTTACATTGGAGGTGCAATTTTTTTCATATTTTTTTTTTAGGAAAAAACTCCAGTCAAAAAAACAGTCGGCTGGATTTGATTTTTTTTCCAGTCAAAACCGAAAAAATCCAGTCAAATTTGACTGGAAAACAGTCAAACTGGCAACACTGGTTATCGGTGGGTGTCAACTTCAGTATTATATTGTTTACTGTAGATAACAGTGTTTTTGTTTGGACAATAAAGATTCATAGGTGTAGCTTCTCACTACACCAATCGTTTGGTTGAGATTTTATTTTTGGTATGAATGAAAGTGGAGTGGACAGACAGACAGTCAGTTCTGTCAATGCTCTGACAATGACTGACAATGAGCTTGCAATAGCCAACTACCTAATAATACAAAATTGTGCGATCAAACGGTTGTAACATTTTGTCCCAAAGTATTACAATTTCATTGTCAGATGAATGTCTTACAATGGCCTGACAATGATTTTTCTGCCAACGTTGTAGGGTTGAAAATTGTGTTCACACAGTCGGTAGATATTTGAATACGAAAAATTGGTCGATCTGGAAATAAGTCCCCGGGAACTAAGTCCACTGAGGGACTTTGTTCCCATCTAGTGGGAAATAAAGTCACTTTCGTGAAGTGGGCGCAGTACCGCCTTGGTTAGTGTGCTGGACTACTGTGCGAGGGATCCCAGGTTCGATCCCCGGAAAAACCCAAATTACATCTTAAAGTTTTTTCTACTGCGCCACCTCTCGCGAACGTCTGACAAACATCCGAGAGTATGACTGTCATGAAAAAGCTTCTCAATTCAGCCGTTCGGACTCGGCATAAAATTGTAGGACCCTTCCATTCGTCCCAAAAATAGAAACTCACACAAAACGAATGGTTGCGAGAAGCTAGGCCTGTTGCGCCACCTATATTTATTTTTTTATTTTTATTCGTGAAGTTTTTAGTTCCCATGAAAAGGTGTGAAATAAATTTCGAAAACTCTGATGGGTTTGATTTCCCTTTCAATATACCCAAATTCGAACAAAATGGAATTCTGACAGTAAACCCAAGCAGGGGGTTGCAGGGGGGCAGCATGCCCCCATACTCATTAAACTGTTGAATGTGTACTAAGTTCCCATAAGAAAGTGAACTTAGTTCCTACCTTACATGGGCACTAAGTCCACTTCACGAAAGTGATTTTATTTCCCATTTGGTGGGAACTAAGTCCCTCAGTGGACTTAGTCTCCGGGGACTTATTTCCCTGCACCATCGTTGGCAGCTTGATCAGACAATTTCCAATGAGTCTTACAATGTTCTAATTGTCTGACAATAATAAAAATTGTGTATGACAATGACATTTCTGACAATATTGTAAGACAAAATGGTAAGTTCAGACGGTTGTAAGACATTGGGGACACATTTTTCACAGACAGATCTAACAGTATTGTAAGATCTGACAATCGTGTGGACTTAGCTTAAAGCTTAAGCCTCGATAATTATCCGGGCTAACGTTTATATGAAACTAGATGACCCGGTAAACATCGTACCATCTAAAATTTATTTGTTTTTAACGCTTCATAAGCGATTATGAACCCCAACTAACCTTTGAAGTACAC
The DNA here is from genome assembly GCA_949372485.1 of Cheilosia soror. Taxonomy (NCBI): domain Eukaryota; kingdom Metazoa; phylum Arthropoda; class Insecta; order Diptera; family Syrphidae; genus Cheilosia; species Cheilosia soror. The sequence continues at coordinate 128,093,197 of OX443561.1, forward strand.
TGCATTTAAATCGGGAATATTGGCCGCAGTTTAAGCGGTATACACCTTTGTTCAATTTCTACTAATCATAGGTACAGGAATATTCCCGGGCCAATATTTAAGAATACATGAAAATGTTACAACCGACCAGTTATTCACTCTCAGAATGGTACTTGAGAAGGCTTGGGAGTATGCTACACCTGTTTACGCTTGCTTCGTAGATTTGGAGAAAGCATATGACCGAGTCCCTCGAGGGAAACTCTGGAGTGTATTACAGGAGTATGGAATTGATGGTTCTCTCTTGAGAGCCATTCAATCTCTTTACACAAACTGTAAAAGCTGTGTTCGGGTGAACGGCGTTAAATCAATACCTTTCACCGTGGGCGTTGGACTTCGCCAGGGGTGGGTCTTGTCCCCTCTCCTTTTCATTAGTTATATGGACTAACATCCAGTCGCAGTCTTGGCGAAGAACGTTTCGAATTGGGAGATCTGAGGATAAGTCATTTGCTCTTCGCTGATGACTTGGTCATCCTTGGGTCCTCTCAGACTGAACTTCAGCGCGCACTCGATCGGTTTGTAGCCGTTTGTGTTGAAGCTGAGATGAAAGTAAATGTGATCAAATCTGAAGTGATGGTCGTCTCTAGAACGCATGTTAGTGGAGTCCCATTGAAACAGGTGGAGAAGTTTAAGTATCTCGGGGTCTTATTCACGAGTGATGGAAGGAGCAATGCAAAATCCTGTAGGATTGGTCAGGCTGGATCGATTTTGAGACACTTGGTCATTCTTGGAGGACTGAACTTGGTGTCAAAGCTAAGTTGTCAGTCTTTAATTCGGTGTTTGTTCCAACTCTTACCTATGGTCATGAGGTTTGGGTAATGACCGAAAGAATAAGATCGCGGATACAAGCTGCCGAAATGAGATTTCTCCGTAGTATTGCTGGTGTGACCCGTAGAGATCGCATCAGAAATACTAGAATACGTGAGGAACTCAATGTCGAGCAGCTACTTCTCCGGTCGGAGCGATCCATGCTTCGGTGGTTTGGTCATGTTAAACGCATGTCCCCGACCAGGATTCCACGACGTGCTATGGAATCCGTACCATCGGGTAGGCGTCCTCTAGGTAGACCAAGGATGAGATGGTTAGATCAAGTCCATAATCTCTCCTATACCCGTATGGGGATTGCCCTTGATGATTTGGAGTTGATGGCGGAGGATGGAGAGCTATGGAGGGTCCACTTGAGCAATCTACACCCGCGACCCACGTAATGGACAAGCGGACCATTGAAAATGGATGAATGAATGAAAATGTTAGATCAATCGTTTTGATGGTTTTCGAGATATAAGGATTTTTAGGGTTTTTTTTATGCATCGTAGGTATGTAAACTCTCTTAAACTCTCTCTCTCTCTCTCTCTCTCTTTCTCTCTCTTTCACTATTTATTTAATTGCGTAATACATACATACCTATGTATCTACTTTATAGGGGTGTGTTTTTTGGGCGCAGTAGCGCAGTGGTTAGTGTGCTGGACTACTGTGCGAGGGATCCCAGGTTCGATCCCCGGAAAAACACAAATTACATCTTAAAGTTTTTTCTACTGCGCCACCTCTCGCGAACGTCTGACAAACATCCGAGAGTATGACTGTCATGAGAAAGCTTTTCAAATCAGCCGTTCGGACTCGGCATAAAATTGTAGGTCCCTTCCATTCGTCCCAAAAAATAGAAACTCACACAAAACGAATGGTTGCGAGAAGCTAGAAGCTAGAGAGTTAGGGTGTCTACCGCCTGTTGCGCCACCTATTCATTCATTCATTCATTCATTCATTTAGAATAGCCAAAAAACGCACCTTATATTGAATTTCTCAGACCATTTATGTTAAAATTTAGTAGATTATTCACTTTTCACTGGTCGAAGTAAAGTTTCTATTATGTTTCTGCCTTTCCTTTCAAAGTCAATAGTCTATTTTTTTTTTCCACAGGAGGTGTCAAGGAAGTGTCAAGTTCACAGGAACTGCTTTTGACCAATTGCAAACACTTTCTCAAACTTTGAGCTCAATCAGTTCGGTGCGATCAATTGCGATCGATATTTGTCGATTTGACAGTCGCTTGTAGTCGATTACAAATGTCTGATCGATGCTTTCTCTTGGAAGTGAAAAAAATGTGTGCGTACGAATAGCTAAAATCAATCTACGCAATCGACAACTGTCGTGACGACCGCTGATCGACAATTACAAGGGCCGTCAACTTAGACAGAACTTAAAAGGTATGTATTGCGCCAAAACGCCACCGAAATATGAACACATGACTGAACATCAGAAGAATTGAATCAAATAGCATCGAACTATTTGCATAACATACTACGCACCACAATAAATTACTCCAAGCTAATGACCGTCACGTCGGTCACTGCCGCTCACACTTTAGGTTCAAACGAGTATTTCCCAAAAAATGTTACAACACCATGGCACCTAGATACAAAATATTCTGTCCAAAATATCAGCAAAACCGATTTTAAATTTATTTTTGTATTCCTGAGTCATAGCTATAGAGGTGCAAAATTCATCAGCTAGGTAAGCCGATGTGTATCTCCACTTAATGGAGAAGAGATTTTAAATTATGTACCTTCTTTCTCATTGACAGACCAACATGGGTAGAATTCAAAGTCCAAAGCCAAAGCAATGCCCATGAATATAAAACAATATTCATTCTGGTCAAAAACTAGAGGCCATGGAAGTCATATACATACATACATTTGTATAGTCTGGAACAATGACTCATATCTCAGAAAAGGCGACAGCAGTTTTGGCGCCAATTAAAAAAGCATTTTTAATCGCACGCCAATTTTAATTGATACCCAAAATATAGACCACTCAACACACATACATATGTACAAAGTACATATTTCTGTTTACCATATCATCCATGGCATCATTTGACAACGAGACAGTTAAACTCATTACTGTGTCGGCCGGCGGCGGCGGCATTCACATTTTTGGGGGTTATATATCTATCCAGCTTTAGGGTGTGTTTATGATATTAAAAAATCCTACGAAAACTACGTGAAAGCTTTGTCTCATCGATTTCGCAGGCTTACATCATAGCTCTACATGCTGTGCCTTTGGCAAGTTGAAATAGGTTTATGTTCGCATACGAATGTATGGGTGGCCAGTTTCCATGACAGTACATTTATTTTTCTGTTCTTTCTCAGTTTTTTTTTTCAGTTTTATACTGGTGAACTAAATGTAATGCGATAGTCCAATGAACCTCCATTATGAGTGCTACTTGAATACAGAACAAGCCATCCCCACCTATATAATAATACAGAACAAGTTGAACATTGAAGCAAGAAAAACACTTGACTTGAATTGAGTTAACAAGCTACAAAAACAATTGCGTCACGTGCACAGTATTATTACGTGCAACTGATGCTTACGACGCGAATCTGCATTACGACAGACCAAAGCACCACCGCCCTTGACTGATGAGAATGGATTAAGTAACTGTAACTGTCTATCACAGATTCAAAATTAAACGTATTTATTTGCTTAACTGTACAATGTACTTCAAAATACCTGTTGTTCGACTGCTAGGTTAATAATTCGTCAGTTGCTAACCCAAGGCCATCCAAATCCATTTTGACTGCTGCTTCAACAATGAAGTTTAATTAAACAAATTAATCTCGCACATTAGTTACTATGAAAAAACAGGTAATAACAATATACTGAACAAGAGAGGTTCAACACGACCAGCAGACGCTGCGATACAATCGAAAATGTGAACTTAAATTATCGCAGGCACTCAACGCTATTGTATACTTCTAAGCGAAGCTCTGTGTCTGTCTAATAGCGACCGACCCCAATACCATAATTCCATTCCAGCTGACATGGGGAGCTTGAAAAGCTCATGTCGGCGTTTGAATGTAAACACTTTGAGCTTGGAATTTTATCTGGATACAGGCGCACGATGGCCACTTCTGGATGCGATCTTATATGGACACGTTTTTGCTGTGTCGATACGATTTCCGCTGATGTGCCCGATAGGGGAGTACCAGAATTGATAACATTTTTGTTTGAGTTAATTGATGAGTTGAGCACACAGAACGACGATTCCATTTGTATGCATAGCCACTGGGCTTGGGATACAGATACATGCATGCGTAGAGATCATTAAATGGTTGCTTCGTTGTGGATTTAGGTTGTTAGCGCTCTTTTCGAATTATTCATTTTCATCTTCATCTAGTACATAGATACCACTGCGTATGAGTTGAATACTGTTAAATCACGATCGAGCCATTAGCACTTTGACCATTGTTTTGATAATGCAGAGTTTACGACTTTCGACAGCATTCATTTATGTTGAAAAGTCGTAAATAGTCAAGTGTCATATGTAATGATAGACAAGCAGAAGCTGTGGTTTTAGTTATTGACGTTTAACCTCTTCTATCGAGAAGAAGATTCCAAGTAATCGGCTTAAATGTCTGGGACAGCTTAGGGACAACTATGCCCCAGCACGAAGAAGTACAGATCTACTCTTAGGTATCACTCAAACCAATTTAGCCAGGAAACGAGAAGGAATTTGTTTGAGTCCTAAGTACCTACTGAGGGGCTGAAACCCCCCCACCCCCTGGATACGTGCCTTTATATAGTACATTATCGAATCCAAAAAAAAATATTGTCAATAATGCTGTATTCAAACGCTAGGTATGTACACAGTACACTGTGCAAGCCATATCTTTAACCTGGTTCTGCCAATAAGTCAACTCCTGCAATTCGCAATTGCCTTTGTGTAGTTTGGCGTATTTTTTTGGGAAGTGAGTATAACAAAACCAAAAGTGAGTATAAAAGTTTTGCATGTAAAAGTACAAGTGAGCTAGCTATAGATTCTCAAAAAAATACGCCTGTTAGTGAAATTTCTTCCGCAACTGTTCAAATGCATTATATAACTTTCAAATTTCAAAGCACGCACCAGAGAGCTGAAAAACTCGACTTCTACGCCTTTGTGAAACAAGATTCATTGAAAGGCATGCCAGTATTATTTCATCGGATTTCTCTTCAAATGCATCTCAATAAGTCTTGAAGAAATAACGAGCAGAACAATGTCTTCGAAAGCATCAACACCTTTGGCAGTGGTCCGAAAAACTCATTTCCTAGTAAGCCTCATTGCATGCGAAAAACTATTCAGTTTAACGCTGCCTGTACGACTGGAGCGTTTTCCAATCGCCAACCGTGAATCTTTATTTTGACGATTCGTAATAGTGAGATTCTGGTTGTAAATCTATGTTACTTCGCGGAAATGTTGGTGCAGAAAGTAGTTAGCGAATCAAACAGCGACAATGAGCGAAAGCGACAATTAAAGAAAAAGATCGGTTTTGACCACCAATGTGGGTTTTCAACGACTGAGTCAAGCTTTTTATTTTTGGGGGTTTTTATAACATACGTAATGTAGCTTAAAACTAACGATACATTTTTATTGTTGTACATTTTTGAGCTTTATTGAAAATCGGTACTTCAAAAATATGGAAACTGGTATAAAATAAAGCGCGAGGTTTGAATTTGTGGTGAATAGTTTAATTGGTGCGATGAATATTTGAATTGGAGGTGAGTTTGCTCCAACACTGCCCTTATATATTTTCCTTAGATTTCGTTTTGCTGTATTTGAGCGAGTGAACGAAATGGAAAAGCTAACAGGCTAAAACGTTACTTTGATAATGCAATACATTCTTTGGTGCGAAAAAAAATCGTCGAGTGATTTTTCTACCGAAGTTTTGAAATTGCTTGATGTATGTGACAAGACTTACTTTAGAGGTATAAATTTCTTGCTTACGGTTTTAGCAACGCTTCCAGTGACCACAGCTAGTGTTGAAAAAACCCTTTCAGCTATGAAAAGAATTAAAACAATGTCCCGAAGCGTTATAGAGAATGCAAGGTTAAGGTAACTTGCTTTGATAAGGTGATTGATCTCATGTTAAAAAAAAATCATGAAGGCTTCTGCCTCGAAAAATGTGTGTAAAATAATTATTTAAGTATGTTCGTTTAAGTACATACGATTTAAAAACGAATACGAATCAATGAATTGGAATATTCTTAGTTTTTTGTTTCGTAAGATTTGGATGCAAGCCCCCCAAACCAAAATCCTGGCTACGGCACTGACTATATACTAATGCTCTGGACCGAAAAGTCAATTACTCCTACCCAACGAGAAACAACGCAGTTTGTAAGCTTAGATCTTCGATGAAATCAGCAAATTTTTGAAGCCTTGGATTCCTCAAAAGATGCACAAGGTTCTACAGGCCTACTGATTTGGCAACAATCTGTGAAGCCTATATTCGTCGTCCGGAACTCTCGAGTTCAACTCGCATATATAGGCGATATCACGTATTGTTTGAGTAATTTTTTTAAAGGGGATTTCAAATCCTGGAGCACTCTGACGAATCTCGGTCCATTGTACTACCAAGCAGAAACCCCTACACCATGGCCACCGCTTCTGCTTGAGTTTACTCGATGGTATTCAACGGTCAGCATTGAGATCTGTCTGCAGTCAAATTTCTTCTCTTGCCGGAATGTTGAATGTTCAACCCTTCTCACAAGGGACCTTATATAATGGTCTTAGTGTGTCGGCCTTTTGTCGGCAGCCACTTCAACCTAACCTCACCTAACCTAACCCCTCTCTACGGGTATTTGCACCATAACGACGCGACGCGACGGCCGAATTATATTAATTGTGTCCCGCTTGTCTGTCTGTGAAGCACACCGTGCTGCAACTTCTGCACATCGTCTTACCCTTACCGACACAGTTGGTCGTTTTATGGCGAATCCGAACGGCTGAATTGAGAAATTTTTTAGGACAGTTATACTCTCGGATGTTTATCAGACATACGCGAGAGGTGGCGAAGTGGAAAAAAAAGATGCAATATGTGTTTTTCCGGGGATTAAACCTGGGACCCCTCGCACACTAACCATTGAGCCACTGCGGACATAATCCTAATAAAAAAAAGTAGTGGAAGACTTTAGATAAAATTTAAAGTACTACATCATCAGTAGCCGAAACTACTGTAGGGTACCAGCCACCAAATGGCCCGTGATATGATGATGCATGCGTGTACAGGAAAAAGGCGACAGAAGATGCACACAAAAAACGCTGCAGCGCAAAACAAGGGCAGGGAGAGAAGAGTATCGAGCCAGGAGAAGGAAGGAAAAGAAGATCGTGCGTAGAAACAGCAAGAAGAGGATTTACGCGCAGCTTCCCAGCGATTTCCCAAGAAAATCGAAGAGTCTTGCGATCGTAACAACATCCGGAGGTTCTACAAAAAAAGCCAAGCAACTGCCTGCTGGCTTCTAAACCGGAATGCAGGTTCTCCGAGACACCGAATGAAACCTAGTCACCGAAGCACGGAATAGTAGATGTGTTACCCGGCACATACATCTTCTGGATGTACGACATGCTAAACAGCTTACATAGTACAGGTGCAAGTTCTGGTGCACAGCGCTTGATTACTATACCCGGGATTCCGTCGGGTCCAGTTGCCTCATTGCAATCTAGTTCTTTAAGGATGCGTTGAATTATTCGAGGCTGAAATTTCAATTCTGTCATCGATGTTTGCACCCTCGGGATATTTGGTGGCTCTAGTTGTGCCGAATCTAGGTTGGAATTCTTCGAAAACATGCTAGCGAAAAGATCTGCTCTTTCTTTATGCGTTGTTGCTAGCGTGCCGTCTTCTTTTACTAGAGGTGGAAAGGAAGAGCAACTAAAGTTATTTCTGATTGCCTTTGCCATGGACCAGAATGCGCGTGAGCCGTTAGGACAACCATCAATTACTTTGTTAGTGACTCTTTCGTTGTAAGTTTTCTTCGACGATTCAATAATTAGGTTGCATCTATTTCGAAGAATTATAAATTCAGATCTTGTTTGCTCCGAAGGGTTTGACCGCCATTCACGGAACGCCTTGTTTTTCGCTGCGGTAATTCACTTGCATTCACTTGTGGGCGCAGTAGCGCAGTGGTTAGTGTGTTGGACTACTGTGCGAGGGATTCCAGGTTCGATCCCCGGAAAAACCCAAATTACATCTTAAAGTTTTTTTCTACTGCGCCACCTCTCGCGAACGTCTGACAAACATCCGAGAGTATGACTGTCATGAAAAAGCTTCTCAATTGAGCCGTTCGGACTCGGCATAAAATTGTAGGTCCCTTCCATTCGTCCCAAAAATAGAAACTCACACAAAACGAATGGTTGCGAGAAGCTAGGCCTTGGGTGTCACCCGCCTGTTGCCCCACCTATTTATTTTCTTTTTTAATTCACTTGCATTCTTTGTTAAACATAGGGTTTATTTGAAGCTGGTTTTTTGATGCAATGTGGAATATAAAGTTCCATACCGAGTAAAATCATTTCGGTTACGGCTTTTGCGCACATATTGACATCGGTGCTATCAACAAACAAACAAGCATTTGTCCACCGCCTAGGACTAAACGTCACTATTGATAGCAACAATTTCGAGGTAGTTAAGGCGTTTACCTACCTCGAAGTAAACATGAACTCTGCGATCCGTGGACGTGGATTTGGCAAAACAACTGGGTTAAAAACTGCTAACTCGAAGGACGAAATGTGTGCTCTACAAAACTCCTATCCTGCCAGTTCTGCTTTATGGCGCCAAGTGCTGGACGATAAGCAAGAAGGGAGAGCTGATACTGGGCTCGTTCGAAAGAAAAATACGGATTTTTGGGTCCTGTGTGCGAGGAGGGCGAATGGAGGAGAAAACACAACCGCGCACTCTATATGAGCTGTAACAAAATGTGGGAGTAGTCCAAAAAGCGTAAACACGTCGACTACATTGGCTCGGCCACATCGAGCGAATGGAAAATAATGCTCCAGCTAAGAATCGAATCGAAATCTAGCCCCCAGGTTCAAGAAGACCGATCCTTCGTTTCAAAGAGCAAGCCATCGTGAATGCCAGAGCGCTTTGTCTGGACAACTGGAAGCAGCGTGCACGCGATCGTGGAGGATGGAGGGCTGCAGTGTCTGAGGCAGAGACTCTACACGGGTCGCGAGCCCGATAAGATGAAGAAGCCATCAACTAAGTATGCAAACGTTATTTAAAGTAAAATAACTTTCATCACACAATTGTTTACTGACAACTTTTGCACACTTTTTGTAAAAATTAAGGCAAAAGTAAATTTGTTGATGCTCTAGGGTCTAGGAAATTCACTTTCTTTTGAGACCTCTGTTATGGTCCACGGTGGTCGATTATTTTGAGTGATACTGATCTCTACGAGCAGGCGTATTCTATGATTTATGTATGGAACCAAACAAAATACACACACCATCCCATACTATTAACTTTCCGAAAATCATATACTAACTTCCTCTTTTTTGCTATTACAAATGGCAAGCAAAACTTGGTATGATTGTTCACATTTTGCCATTGCATATAAATTCAACTTCCAGCCAAAATACGATTCACCACCGAATGATATACCACTGTCGGCACGGCACGTGCTTTTTAAAGGTTAACCTCATTATTCGCTATATGGTTTCGTGTTTGCGACCAAGAATGTCCTTGTGGCTTTTCACCTTGTGACGTCAAAACTCAACCGGACGTCCTGCTCGCCTTCATAATTACCAACAATATAACAAACCAACAAATTAATCAACCCAATGCGCAAAGTCGAAAAATGAAAACAACATCCCCTCGGTCACAGGAGTGCACCCCAATCAAACCGATTTCGAAGATGTGAAGGTCAATCAGGAGCAATCACGACCCGCACGTCAAGATACTGTCCTCATTGGTCTACATCTCGATGGACTTAGCTATGATATGGATTGGACAGAGTTGTATCTCAACATGCATCTATACACGTTCTATACGCTATACAAAAACTGCTGCAGAGCTTCTGCCTCCGACCAGCAGCGTACAGGCAAAAGTCAAGGTTACCAGTGGCCAACAAAAATAAATTCGCTATTGTTTAAATCCTGCCACTGCCACTGTCACCGCTGCTTTAACCCCAATCCCACCGGCCAGCTTATTGTGCTGGATGACGGCCATGACATTATTTTCCATACCACTTCCCTTGCTCACTTCAGTGTAGTAGAGTGTACTGGGTGTACACATACTCGCATTAGAAAAGGACTAGAAATCGTTGTCGAAGTGAATGTGTTAAATGCCCGGTGCCTCTGATTTACTTCGTTTGAAGGATAAATGACGGCATAACTGACTGCTTCTACAGCTGTATGGCGGCTTTGGGTATCCGTCGATACTCTGCTGGTGTAGTTGGCAGCGCAGTACAAATTCAATAAAGGTAAGAGCATTGCCGCAGACCAGCATTGGTTGGGTACTGTTCCCGTCATCGTCACACTGGTTGATGATTTCTGATGACGGTATAGGCGCAGTATGTTGGGTTCCCTATGGCGGTTCTTAATGCTGTGTACTTTGCATATTTATTGAGTTTTTCTAGTTTCCCTTTTTTTTTTTTTGGAACACACAAGGACGAATATTGGTTGTGCCATTTTATTTGATTCCATACAGCGTCATTGTGGCGAGTAGCCCAATTACCGAAGGGCCAGTGTGCTGTAGTAGGTCTTGGGTGGCTAGTAGTATTGGGACGTAGTAAATAAGCTTTAAAACAAAGTGGGATAGTTAATCGATAAGCCCCCAGGGGGGCATTATAAATTGAGATGAAGAACATTTGTGTTGTTGGTCGTACTTACTTATTGGGTTGGTAAGACGCCAACAATTTGGAGTAAAATGCGTCATAAATTTGTGAAAAAAAGGAGAAAACTGCACACCCAGCATCACGGATTGTTTCATGCAGTTAGAGTAGGTATACTCAGCATGAGTCATATCTCGGGTTTGGTGGCCTTGTTCATGTGTGCATAAGTAAACCTTCAGGGACTGGCTTTATTCGTGGGTTAGTGGAAAGCATTTGATTCAAATGTAAGCCAAAGGGGATTCGCTTTAAGTTGTTTCGGTGCGACCAGATTTGCCACCTTAATGGTGACCTTCTCTTATGCGATGTAAATTCATGACTGAAACTGTCCTCTTAGACGCAATTCACATAAATTGACGCAAATTGCTTTATGATTAATTCTAATTGGGTTTTGCATGTTTTTGAGCCAGTTATGCGGAAGTGGACATTGTTTTGTGACCCTTTTGAAATTTCGGGTGAAACAAGGAAGACCTTGCGCATGAGTAAAACGGAACCTTAACCGACTGGAGGCAGTTGACTAAGGACGGAATTCACTGAAGGGGCTCTCAATCTCTCCGAAATTTACCCTACTTAAATAGATAAGTTTTCGAAGGTCAGAGTGGCCATATTGTAGTGGTCTTGCCTGTTACCCGAGCGACGCAGATTCGCGGCCCAGCGCCCCAATACTCAGCGACCGACTATAAAGGGAAGCGAAGAATGTCAGACTCTTTCCCACAACAATACCGAAAAAGGGGTTTCCGCTGGTATTCAGGTCTGAGTTCTATAGGATTTGTTATCCCATTTTGAAATGAAAAACTGATTTTCGAAACGTAAACAGCGCATTGCGCGAAATGTGCAGATCCACAGGGGTTTAGGTTTGTTGGGAGCTGAACATGTAAATGAATGGGAACATAATTGAGTGCCAATCAAAATTCAAAGTGCGCATGGCGCTCCCATATATTGCAGAATGCGCCACTCTTGAGCTTTAACTTAGAGATTTTGCATATAGGGACATACGTAATAGGGCACTCAAATAATTGCCCTGTCTCGTATTTATTATGTGAGTGGGAGGATATTATTTTTCTTTTTTTCTTTCACTTTTCTCTTCATGTTCGCACCTACCGTATCAAAATTCTGTAGAATGATCCTCCAGATGATAAATGACAATCTTGGTAAAGCTATGCAATCGTCAGATCTCAGATATGGTTGTGAGTAGGTATAGGTATATAATTATGACGCATCTAGAGAACTTTTCTGCATTTTCTAAAATGGCTGCATTGGTTTTGGTTTATAAAAGTTTTGTTGGTTTGTTGATTTGCGCTCTGCCGAATCTTTTGCATTGAACTACATATAGGTAAGGTGCCTACTTCAATCTATATTATTGCTGTAACAGAAGTTCGTTTTAGTGGTAGGCTACAACTTCAATAACTCCGTGCAAACGCTTCAAAAAAATGTCGCGATAACTTGACAAAAACCGTAAGGAAACTGGCTAAATTTTGTTAAGGCGAAAAGTCAACTCAGTCTTTGAAATTTGAAATAACTTTTAATTTTAGATTAGAAAATTGGCTGTTGCTATTCGCACGTTGTTCTTGTTCGTGACACGACTACGTAACGAAATGTCAAAGTTAATATTGCGTCAAGTTGGGGTATGTGGCTCGCTACGCTCGCGGCAAGGACTCTAAACTCCAGTATAATCATTTTCGGACATTATGCCGTACGTTTAGGATCCAACTTTTATATTTTTTAATGAAAATAGGATTACGTTACGTTGACTACGTAGTCGTGTCCCGAAAATCGGTAAACGTCAGTTCAGTACAAAATCTGTCAAAATGAACGTGCGAATTGCGAATAGCCACTTCGTAAAAAAATTGTGAAAGGTTGAATATTTTTAAAACTAAAATTATGGTTGTTTTTTTCAAAGACATATTTAACTTTATTTCAGCTTTAGACAATTTGTGAAAATAAAAATTTAAATTTTGACATAATGAACATAATCCCACTGCCGGACTTTTTTAGCATTTCCAAAAACGAAAGGGGGAACGCCGAGTCTTATTTCTCGGCATTCACTTTTGAACACATGACTCATGTATGTATGATCTAATATCCATCTAAAAATGGAGGGCGCGATTTTTACGTCACCGTTGAAAACCATCAGCGAGTATGTAAAATATGAAAAATTCGTAAAGTGCCTCTGGCGTGCCGTCATACAATCTGAAAAACAAAAAACAAATGAACAAACTATTTTAGTGTGACTTTTGTTGTTGCAAACTGGATGCCAAGTAGTTTATATATCAGAGCTGTATTTAGTTAGTTTAAGCAAAATGCGGACTGAACTGGAATCCTCTGGCAAACAGTTTCTAAGCGAATATTTTATGTCATACATTTCTGAAAACACGGACGCACACGCATAGGTAGATGAAAATATTGTCAAGAAAGCAGACGCCAACTTTTTCAAGCAGCTACATTATTATAATTATGTGTCGAGAATTCCATCTTTCCATTATTTTGGAATTGGCATTCTTCGTCGTATATTGTCTAACAGTCTTTCTAGATCGATGGATTCCAACTCTTTCCTTTTTTTGACGAATTTATGAGAGTCCATCGAACTAAGCCAGAATTCGTTCAGCTGCATTTCTATTTCTTCAATTTCCAATCAATCCAATTTGGACAAGTTAAGCTTATCAAACTATGTCATATGAGGGTACACAAAAAACTTAAGCGTTTCCAAAAACTCCTTAAATTGTGAAAATCTTAACGAAAATTCTTTGAAATAATTACCGACCAAAAATTCTTCAGTTATTTTTACTTCGCCTGGTTTTTCATGTAAGTAAATTCAAACCTTGCCCCGTTCAATATTTTCAAGTTTGGAAAATACTTGTGGTTTTTCAACATAAAATCTTTACTTAAAATTTGAAGTATACCTATAAAAGCACGAAACGATTTTACGAACATACTTTTGTATCAACAATTGTAGTAGTTTAGCCCACTTTAATCTTCAATTCAATACCCAATCCAATTAGAAGAAAATTTAGCTGCCCTCTATGTTCAGATAGTGAAACTCATGGTGAACATAACCGTATACAAAAACCACATCTGACTGAAAGCTGGAGTAGACTTTACAGCTTACGGTTCGGATATTTGAAATAACTTGTGAATTGTGATTTGATTACTGTTCTACTACGTTTATCAATTGAATTGCCCTAGACTTGTTTTATTGTCTCTTGGGAACTTTTTGAGAAGTTTGTACCTACTTCAATTTGTTGGGCATTTTTGTTGGGATTTGTTTTTTAGGCACTAAATATTATGTAAATGTTTTTAGTGGAGAATTTATACATTTTTTACAATTTGAGATACGCAAAAAATCAAAGTACATTATTGACATGAATAGGCGTATTTTTTTTGGGAAGTGAGTATAACAAAACCAAAAGTGAGTATAAAAGTTTTGCATGTAAAAGTAAAAGTGAGCTAGCTATAGATTCTCAAAAAAATACGCCTAATGAAGAAGATTCGAGTTAATCGGCTTAGATGACTGGGACATATTATACGGAGTGCTCGAAGTATAAAGAAGAAATGCGCATGCATGCGAATGTATGCTTTTAGAGAGTAAATTCGCATGAGAAACTATGCGTATCTACTAAACACTATTTCAGAAACTCGCAACGAAACTTAAAAATAAAATATATGCGAAATTTCTATATATCTACATATTTTCAAAAACTCGCATGTATGCGAATGTACACTAACTTTTAGGTGAAAAATTTTCATATGAACTACACCTGATAGGCGTATTTTTTTTAGAATCTATAGCTAACTCACTTTTACTTTTACATGTAAAACTTGTATACTCACTTTTGGTTTTGTTATACGCACTTTTGGTTTTACATTCAAAATTGTTATACTCAGTTTTGGTTTTGCTATACTCACTTCCCAAAAAAATACTCCAGATGTCAGACTATGCTGATGGCAGCTTAGACTGATGACAGAAAATGTAGCGTAAGGTAAATTCGCACCGTAGCTTATTTATTCCACTATGAGTGTAAAATCTCCGAGTATTTCCCAGCTCACATGCTTAGAAAAACTAGATTTCCCTTTTACTGAAAATAATTGAAAAATTCTTTGGAGTGTGGAGCCAAGACCTTTTATATTATATTATATTTTAAAAATCACCTCTGAAAAGAATCCGCTCGCGCGAATTTCCGGTTCCTTTGTAAAGTTTAGAAAATTCGCATGCATGCGAATCTACAATATTATAAAAAAAAAAAAATCAATATTACGAATTTCATTTGTAGCATTTATTTCCGCATTAGCCCCACTGTGCGGCGCGGCGTCTCCTTCCACTCCACGAGCAATTTTTCATGGAATGCCATATAACTTGCTATGAAAATTGCTCGTAGAGATCACAAATAGCATTCTATAAAAAATGTCAAGCTTATAGCATGATATGGATAGTATTCTATGCGCTGTAATTTTAAGTCTGACTTTTATGTTTTCTTGCTTGATAGTCTGCTATGATAGTAAGCTATGAAATGCCCACTCTACATTTTGTGGCATACTTTCATTATTTATTTCTATGAGAAATATCTATGCATATAATAAAACTGTAGGAATTTTCGTTGGCTGTTAAAAACTCGAAAACTGGACATATTTCGATAAAACTCTTTTTAAAATGTTGCTTAAGACTGTGAGACTGCTATAGGCTATGTCGTTTATAGCCATACGTCCTAAGGAACAATTTTATTTTATTTTTTGAAGTGAAAATATATACTGTTACCGTCTTGTAAATTATCGATGGGCAAAATTAAACAATTATTTCCACCAAATTCAATACAACCAATTTTATTGCTTCGTAATTCTTTTTTCTCTTTCCTAACCTTACAGACTAAAAAATCTTCCTCGTGTCGTTTTTCATTTCTTTCACTTTTGACCTTCTTCTATTTTCTTTTTCTTTTTTCTATCTTCTGCTCTATTCTTCCGAATTCGTGGCTCGTTCCTGGTATCAGATCTCGTAACACTGCCCCCCTCTTTTACGCTTGAGCCACCGCGCCAAGCTGTTTAAAAGGAGCCAGCCGATTAAAATGAACTATTTTCTCTTTTAACTTGCTATTTTCTTTCTTTACTTTGTACACTACCTGCGAAATTCTGCCGACGATAACAAATGGTCCCTCCCAGTCTGCTTGAAGTTTCGGACTAAAGCCTTTTTTTCTTTTTGGATTGTAAAGCCAAACACGATCACCTATGTGATATTCCTCTCCTCGTACTCGCAGATCATAGCGGTCCTTCATACGGCGGCTGCTATTTATGCAATTGTTTACAGCTAGTTGGTGAACTATGCGAAGAGATTTTCGGAGCTGGGCGACGTACTCACTGGAATTAGATCTGTCCACTAACCTAACTGCTACAAACGCTTCAAGGGGAAGTCTTAGTTCTCTGCCATAAACCATCATTGCTGGTGCCTCGCGAGTGGTTTCATGCACAGCTGTTCTATAAGCTAGCATTAGTAGTTGTAAATGCTTATCCCAATCACGCTGATTCTTATCACAAAATTTTGCTAGATAATCGAGAATTGTTCGGTTGAAACGCTCAACCATTCCATCCGACTGGGGGTGAAGGGGTGTTGTTCGCGTTTTTTCTATACCCAATCGTTGCATTACCTCCCGAAACAGATCCGATTCAAAATTTCTCCCTTGGTGCTGTGGAGCTGTAGCGGCATACCATGGCGAGAGAAAACATTTTCGACCAAAGCGTTTGCCACAGTTTCCGCGGTCTGGTCAGGTATAGCGAAACATTCGGGCCACTTCGTAAAATAGTCCATCAACGCAATAATGTACCGGTTTCCGTCATCAGATCTGGGGAGTGGACCCAAAACGTCAATTGCAACTCTTTCGAATGGTGCACTAACGACGTATGATTGCATCGGAGCTCGTTTAGCTGGTATCGGACCTTTCCTAGCTTGGCAAGTTGAACAGTTGTTACACCATATGCGAACGTCTTCGGAACATCCGATCCAATAGAAAGTGCTCTTCAGTTTCGCCAAGGTTTTACCTACTCCGAAATGTCCACCAGCTGGACTATTATGTACGTGCGTTAAAATATCACCGCGCATGTCATATGGTACTAGAATTTGTAGTATGGTTGACCTGCGCTTAAAGAATTTGCGGCATACTACTCCCTGATGAATGCAGAGGGTGTCCCACATAGTCCAGTACGATTTCGCTTCGGGGGATAGATTCCGTATATCTTCCTTAGCAGGCTTTTTTTTCTCGGATAACCATTTTCTTATTTCCCTTAGCACTAAATCCTCACATTGTTTTGTTGATATAGGTATCCTCAATCTCCTTAATAAAATTTACCTGAAGCGCGTGTTCTTCTTCTCGTCGCCGGCAATACTGACAGTTCATGGGCAGACAAGGCCTTCTCGAAAGCGCATCTGCATTTCCGTTCTTACTACCAGGGCGATGTTGAATGGTAAAGTCGAAAGCTGCCAAGAATTCAATCCATCGTGCAACTTGACCCTCAGGCTCCTTAAAACTTAAAAGCCACCGTAACGAGGCATGATCCGTGCGAACTAGGAAGGGGCGACCAAGCAAATACGGTTGAAAATGTTTAATTCCTTTTACCACAGCTAGTAGTTCCTTTCTAGTTACGCAGTAATTTACTTCCTGCTTACTGAAGTTCTTGCTATAGAACTCGATAGCGTTCTCTTCGTCATTTTGGATCTGGGACAATACGGCACCACAAGCAAACTGGCTGGCATCGGTGTCCAAAATAAAGGGCCCGCTGTCCTTTGGAAGCGCCATAATTGGAGACGATATAAGGCGTTCTTTTAATTTTGTAAATGCTGTTTGGCACTCGCAACTCCACTGAAAAGGTTCATATTTCTCTGTCAATTTTGTAAGTGGTTTGGCTATTTCTGAAAATGACTGAATGAATCGCCTGTAATAGGCACACAGCCCCAGAAAAGATTGAACGTGTTTCTTACAGGTTGGCGTTGGCCATTTAGATACGGCAACAACTTTCTCCTTATCAGGACTTATGCCATATTGGGATACAATGTGACCCAAAAACTTTACGCTGCGGTGACAGAGAACACATTTAGCAGGTGAGATCCTCAAACCAGCTCTTGATATTCTTTCGAGTACCATTTGGAGGTTTTCCATCAGCTGACTAAAGGAACTACCATGGACAATAACGTCGTCTAAGTATGCCAGACATGCTTGAAATGGTATCCCTCTCAACACGTTCTCCATTAGCCGTTCTAGCGTGGCGAACCAGCTAGACCCAGAAAGCGCTTCCAGCAGCAAATCGATACGTGGGAAAGGGTACGAATCCTTCTTAGTCTGACTATTAAGCCGGCGGTAATCGACGCAAAATCTGTAGGTTCCGTCCTTTTTTGAAACTAGTACGACGGGTGATGACCAAGGACTTCGGGATGGCCGAATAACACCTTGTTGTTCCATTTGGGATATCAGATTATTAGCTTCTTCTCGTCTAGCCCAAGGTAGCCGACGTGGTGCTTGCTTGATAGGTTTTGTATCGCCAACGTCGATGTGATGTTTAAGAAAGTTGGTTCGCCCTAGCTGATTTGGGGAAAAGGCGAATAAGGGACGATATCTCTCGATTAAACCGTTTAACTCGGCTCGCTGATCCTCTTTCAAGTTGTGATAAGCGGAGGATAGTAGATCATCCTCAGTGAAGTTAGATTCTACCGTTTCTACCCACTCGCAACATTCCAACGGTGTCTCATCGTCAGCTGCATGTGACTGTTGTACTTCAGTAGATAAGGGTTGAAGAACAACTTTACTATTTGGCAGCTTCAGAAGCATAAATTGAAAATCGATGATGCAGCCATGTTCCTTCAAAAAATCAACTCCCATTATGCATTCCTCTGCAATTTCGGCCACAAACATAGTTGTGTTGAAAGAATGTTGTCCCATGCGAACGGTAACTGTAGTAGTCCCTTTGATAGGAGTGAGATCTCCAGTGATTCCGCGGAGGAGAGTTGAGCAGGGGGTTATGGACTGCAGATTTATTTCGGTGAGAAGTTTTGGATGAACAATGGTACCGGCGGCGCCTGTATCCATAATGAGGCGGCATGGATTTTCCCCAATATAACCTTGCACGAAGAGCGATGTTTCTCTGGTAGATGTTAGTTGAATGACTGGAGCATTTGATAAAAGTATAGCTGGCTCATGCTCCCTAGAGTCAGCCTTATTTAGTTTAAATTTTGAGTTGAATGAGGGTGGTTCATTTTGAAACGCTTATTAGGTTTAACGGGTACTCGCGATCCGCCCAACAGTGTCATATTTTTCGCCTGTAAATTGGGAGACCCGTTAGTAATATCAAATTCAACCATTTGACCCACCTGTAGTTCTGGTATTCCCTTATTATTTGTAGTAATGACGTCCCGCCGATGAATAAACAAGCTTTTCTTCAGTTCGGAACAGTAGACGAAACCATATTTTCTCGATGTATTGAACCATTCCATTTTTCTTTGATAACGACGACTTACAGTATTGGAAACTTCTTGTTTGTTGACCGAGCTAGTGTTTGGAGCCTTAATAGAATTTGATGTCAGCTCCGGCTCCCTTAAGCTGACGTATTCTCGTTTCCCGCACTACTGTTCTCGTGCTCTTCGTCGATTTGAAATGTGGCAATATGAATTGCACGTCTAGCAGATCTAGTAGCCAAGCGACTAGATTCAGATCGAATGGCTAGTTCGAGTGCAGAGTTCAGCGATAGTGGTACTTGGTCTCGCACGCGGCATTGGATATCCACATCCGCAATGCCATCGAGAAATTGTTGCAGGCAGAGATTGTCGATCACATCCACCGTCCAATTTGGATATGCTAATCGCGCAAGCCGTTGAATATCTGTGGCGTACTCTACCAGCTTTTCCCCATTACGTTGGACACGACTTCTTAGCTGAGAATGTGCAGCGCTGGTTGTAAGCATATGACCAAAACGACGCTTTAATGCAAGAGTAAGTTGTTCAAAATTTGTTGTTGTGTCGACATCGAGCGCATCAAGGTAGGCAAGAGCAGGCCCACGCAAACTCGCCGCTAGACATAAGCAAGCTTCCTGCTGGGACCAACCATTTGCTGTCATAACAACACGAAGGTGGGTCTGATAAACTTCCCAATTGGTCTTTCCATCGCACTCCATAAGATTAATCTTTGGATTGCGGCTCACATATGGTTGTTCTCCTACGGCTGTCACTTCGGTCCGAGTTGGGGGTCGAAGTGTTGTGATACCAGTGCCCTCGCCTCTAATTTCCCTATTAGCCGTCGTTACTAACGGATTTGGCAGCTGTTGTGGGGTAGAGGTGTTCGCATTGTGCCCACAGTGCGTAGTTGGAGCGTGGTGAGTAGGATTTGCCATTGGTTGCGAACTCGCTTCATTTTAAACTGCTGTGCTTTCAAGTCCACTATCTTCAGATGACATCACGCGGTTGGCGAACATTGTTCCACTTAGTATTGAAGTCTCTAAATGTGAAACTCTCGCCTCTATAACCTGAGTGAAATCGTTTACGCGGTTTCCCAAGCTGAGCATGGCTTGAATCAGTGTGGCAATTTCCTGGTTACTGATTGGTTGCGTTGAATTTGGTGGTGGGACATTAATTTTTCGAAATGATAAATTACCCCACATCTGACCCCAATGTTACCGTCTTGTAAATTATCGATGGGCAAAATTAAACAATTATTTCCACCAAATTCAATACAACCAATTTTATTGCTTCGTAATTCTTTTTTCTCTTTCCTAACCTTACAGACTAAAAAATCTTCCTCGTATCGTTTTTCATTTCTTTCACTTTTGACCTTCTTCTATTTTCTTTTTCTTTTTTCTATCTTCTGCTCTATTCTTCCGAATTCGTGGCTCGTTCCTGGTATCAGATCTCGTAACAATACATACACATATACCTACCTTGCTACAAATTGATGTTTATACTTTTACGATCGTGCGACACGACAAACAAAAATAAAACCACACTACTACCATACGTAAAACTCGCACTCGAAAAGGGTTGATTTGTTTTCGCAGAGAGTGCTATGGTCAGTGACATCCAGCTGCGTTCTATCAAGTATGTCAATGTCATCGGCGGCGTAGGCGAGTAAATGGGCGGACTTTTGAAAGATAGTGCCTCGATTGAGTGTTAGCGTTTGAGTTTTGCACTTATTCTTTCAAGAACGATGTTGAAGAAGTCGCATCACAGCGCATCGCCTTGTCTAAATTATTTTTTGACATTGAAGGTCTCGGTGAGTTCTTTACCCATCTGATAGAGCAGCGTACGTTCTTCGTCGTCATCGTCAAATGGAAGAGTTTGGCAGGGATGCCAAAACTACTTTGTACAGATCGTCCCTATAAATTCTGTCGTAGGCGGCTTTAAAATCGATCAAAAGGTGGTAGGTATTGATTTGAAGTTCGTGAATTCTCTCCAAGATCAGCCGCAGTGTGAATAGTTAATCGATGGTGGACTTTTCTGGCCTACGATCAGGTTGTTGATGAAAGGCTTCAGTCATTCACACAACACGGCAGATTTGTAGTTTGAGCAGTTTACATAGTCTCCTTTCTTGAGTTGCTTCAACCAAGACTGTAAATTTGCTCTTGGCATACTATTTGAAAGGCAACTTTGAAATCTTGTCTTTAGGTCTTCTCTGAAGACAACCCAACCGTACTTTTAACTGACTTAATAGGATATTCAGCAATTTTTGAGCCAATTGTTGTCACAGTAGTTCTTGATTGGATATGGGTGCAAAGAGTCTTAACTCGGTGTATGGAGAAGTTTTATACGGAAAACCGGATTTTCTTCGATTTGCAGGATTTATATATTTTTTTTATTAATTTTTCCTTCAGCGTATCATTCAAAACTATCATCTAGTGATATTATAATGACAAGCTATGAAATATTGCTCGTAGAGATGTGGTGTAATGTAGACTTCCGACGCGATTTTTGCCATCGCATCAAAATATACGTTACCCAAATCTAAATAATGTCCAAAATAATTTTTAATGACATACGTTTTTCTTTTCAGTAAATCCAATACCGTGGTCATTAATATCATTTTTAAGGTGTTTTATTTCAATTGAAAGTTACATCTAAAAAAACATCCCAGATTTTTAAAATATGATTTAATTTTCCCAACGTCTATGAATACTAAAGTAAATAAACAAACCTATCGCATAGCTTTTCTATTTTCGCATTTATAGTCGTTTCAATCGGCTCTTCTCTAGCCAGCCACGTTTCAGCAGCCTTGTCCCCCTTCATCGCATAGTATAGCTTGGAGCAGCACGACCACATTAATTCAGAATCTAAACAAAGAGCGATAGCAGTATAATGCCTTTGGATGAACAACAATGAACTCAACTATGCGCGAACAAAGAAAATCAGGTGCTGCCTGCGCTGAGAATATATACGATGCGATATGAGTAGATACAAAATAATGTATCTAGCTGGCGTACGAATAGAAGCTTTCCAGTCAACAAAAGTTTCTGAAACTTGCTGCCATCACAATCACAATATCACATTATTGCATAGCTGGGCTGGGGCTGGGTAGTTAATTATTATTAATGAATTAAAATTTCCTGTTGTATACCTAATGTTAATAATTGCAATCACCAACGATCACCATGCCAGTGATTCATTGTTTTGTACAGATCATCATCATCATCACGTCACCGTCGTCGACTTTGTACCTATTTCACAATAATTACAAGACGTTCATCGGAAAGTTCATTCCCAGTACACATGCACCTAAAATGTACTCGGCATTAAGATAAATTATTTATTCAAATTGTTTTTGTTGTTTTTTCTCCGTGAAGGTGAAATGAGTACACGAGCACTCGGACGGACTAGTTAAAAGTGAATGAACTGCTTGGAATAATGTACGGAAAATGATTTGCAATTTATATAGTGAGGTAAGTTAAGTAGGCAACTTCTGCGTTAAATGATTTAACTGATTTTGATTCACAGCGACATCACGCAAGTTGAGGTAGGTCGGGGCTTTGTTTTCAAATTTTGTTTCCTTTTTTTGCAATTATTTATACGATTCATTATTTTATAGTTAACGATCACCGATGCCAAAACTAACATAAGGAATTGTTAAAAATCTCTCATCGTTCGATAACAGAACAGAGACGTCAAAAACGTCTGAATATTGTAGATTAATACGATAATTGTCATTTTGACAATTCTAACCCTGAATCACATTTTTGAATTAGGATCGCTGGCGATGATCTCCATCTCTACTGTGGCACGGGAGTAATTATTATTTAACTGTGAAACTCGCTTTGATAAATGCACATTGCACATGTTGACATTTCGAAAAAATGGCGAATTCCAGTGTTCGACAACAAATTCGAAAAATCGATATAGCACTTAAAACATAATGCTTGATTCTTGTAAATTGTAAAATCTAATAAATTTAACAATTAAGGGCGGTTTACTGATACGACTCATAAAGATTTAAGTTCCACATAAACTCTTAGGCGGCTCTCACATTGAGGCAACATTCAATAAGCAACTGGCAATAGGAAACACGCAAAATTATCGCTCACAATTATTTTACTTTGAATTAAATTAGAGGTCTCACATCAAAGCAACTAAATATCGCTCGAACGAAAAATGTTGCTGATTGTTTATTGGCAGTTGCTATAGCAACTATAGTTGCTTATTGCTTGTTGGTTCTGGTTGTTGCCTCAATCTGAGAGCCGCCTTATGTGACAGTTTATGGCATAAAAAAGTACCCCATAAGAATTTAAGTAGAACTTAAATCGTTATGAGTCGTATCAGCAAACGGGTCTAAATGTCATAATTAGAGTCTAATTAGAGTCTGAATGTCATAATTAGAGCTATGTATACCTACTGTCAGTAAGAATATATTATATTCGCCATAGAAATAAAACAAGAAATCCGTCCGATTTACATTTTTTGAATATCTACTACCGGAATAAACGCCAGGCGTATATTTAAATACATTTCATAATGAAAATTTTAGTCACCATGACCTAGAACTGAATTACAGAAAACACATCTGTTGTTACATCATAAACATACATATCATCAACTCAGTTTAGTCCACATTACCGTTAAATGGCGGAAATGTTCACTCTGCCGTACAGTGGGCGAATGTGGACAAGTGTGGGGCAAAAAACAATTGTGATGCCAAACAACAATTTCTACACATTTTTATAGATTTTAGTAAACTACATGATTAAATGTAGCTCTTTCGATTTGAGTCCATTTTATTAATGAAGTACCTACTTATCATGAGAACAGCAATTTTATAAGGCTTCTCGTCATGCTTGCAGAATGTCGATAGGTGTTAAGGGACCATTCACATGGGAGCGAACGAACGAATTGATGAAATGCGAGTAAACCACTTTTTATGCATTTATAAACAGAAAATTGCACATTTTATTATTCCAAGAGGAAAATAATTAATTGTCCCATCAAAATGTATTAAGAAAACAAGTTTATAAACAGTTTAAATAACGAAATTTCAAATTCCAAACTTTTTGCCGCGAACGAAAGCACTCTTGGCGCGAATTGTGAAAGTTTATTCGCAATCCACAGCATTTAATTCGCGTTCCACAAACTAGCGAATAATACATTCGTTCGAAGTTAACCTGAATCTAGACATTGCGGGTTGAAACTGACGGCTGAAATTTGCGAACTGTCAAACTTGCGAATATTCGTTCGTTCATAGATAGTTGGTCGCTCTCATATAATGAATGGTCCTTTAGTACAGTCAAACTTCCATAACTCGAAATTCTTTAAGGCGAATTTCTCTATTACTCGAAGTTTTATTGAGAACTCTGCGCCTTTAACTTTTCAACTTTTGGCCTCCATAACTCGAAGTTTTTATAACTCGAATTTATTTTTTTACATTTTGAGAGTTCGACTTTTAGAAGTTCCACTGTATTTTGTTAATGTGTGAATAGATAAATGAATTTGTAGAAGATCAACCTTCCACTTTAGGTAAGACCTACGACATACAAGTCCGAATAAACTTAAAGAAATCTGATTCAATTTTTTCTTCACGTGGTTTTAGATATATATATCAGCATATTGAGTAGGTAATTCTAAACGCACTCGAACAGTGTGTCTCCAGCAAGCGAACTTCAATAATTTTATCTGATTTTGCAAAAAAACAAGAGTATTACTTTTGTCAGAAATCTATGAACGTTATTAAACTCAAGAAATAGAGTTGACGAAAGTGTAAAATTTTGTGGTCCTCCTGCTTTTATAAAACAAAGAAATCCGATGACATGGATTGTACACTATTTACTTGAACTTGATAGGAAGCTATGCATCTATTTTCAGATTGATGTGGTGGCAGTCCATAATAGGCTAACATGTTTAGTAATAGGTACCTACCTCTATTTCAAGCCGGGTCAAAAACGTTTGATATATCAATGGATACGCCTACGACCTATATCCATTCCTCAACTAAACAGGTCTCCGGTAGAGTAGCTTACCAATATGTACGTGGCCTTCTAGATTTAAATATTTGATTATTTTGACAATTTGTATCTGTTCCATTGGCCGGTAGTTTTGTGGCAAGCTTTACCTTCTCATCTTAAGAATCAGCTGAATGCGAATGGTCTTTCGGCCAGGAAAAGACGTCTGCGAGTAGAACTTATTGGGCCTTACCAATAATCATTTTTAACCTTCAACTTAAATATTTTGACAGTCACAATAGATAATTTTATATGGAAATTTTCGCCATTGTGAGCTCGTAAAAATTAGCCTGGACACTAAAAATGATTATTAGTACCGCGGATTAAGTCTTATGACTGGCATTCCATCGGGCTCCGTTACCATTTTACAATCGAGTTCTTTAAGAAGTTCTTTATTGATCTGTGGCTGTGGGCGATATAATGTGGGCGAACCTGAAATAGAGATTTTTTGATTTTCGGATTAACGTCTGAGCAACATCCTGAGAGAGCTTCTCAATTAAAAACATACTCGAATGGTTTCAAGAAAGATATGCTATTGAGGGAAGGGTGGCAAATCTTGTTAAAGAAGCAAATCCCAGCTAAGGGTACATCCATAGCAATTGATTTAGGACATGACTAAAAAAAAAACCGGCGCGATGTACACTATGATTCATTGCCATGAATCTTCCCGGAAAGTTGGTAAGCGAGAAAGTGAGAAGCTGGCTCAATATGGACGTAAGGTCTGGTTCTGGCGACAGCACTGTACAAATTAAAAAAAAAAAAAATAGAAATTAATAATTTCACCTCAAAGTTTAAAAAATATTCCTGGTCTAATGCGGAAGGGAAATCATCTGGATGTGAACTCTGGAGTCTCAAATATTGGTGTTAGGACTGTTAGGTCACCTTGTCCACCCGCTCCATCCATGTAAATACTTTAACCAATGGGTATTGTTAATTAAACACTATTATAAGATAAAACACTCACACAATTTAGGGTATTGGTATCTACCCTAAATTGCATGTGTGCATCTCCTCCGCCGACCTACGCCATAAATTTTCAACAGTTCCAATTTCAAATTTTAATAATAAAAAATAAACATTGCACAAATTCTAAAGATTAAACATATAAAAAAAATTACTAGGTATTGATTTAATAAAGAAAATAAAAATGGCTAACATTTTTTTGTCTACAAATAAATGGTTTGTAAAAAAAATTGGAAACGTAGGCAAAAATCGAAATCGTCTGAAAATCAGATATAAACGTCTGAAACAATTTTTAAAACGTCTGAAAACAAGACGATTTTTATATTTTTCAGACGATTACTATTTCTTTTCAGACGAAAATGTTGTTACCAAATAGAAATTTAAAACTAATAATTTAAGTCAGTTAAAGTTATAATTTATGTGTTAAAGTTATTCAATGTTGATTAAATGATAAAAAAACAATTTTAAATCATATGCGTATTTGCTTGTTGGTCCTTGGTTTGTTTATGTCTCTTTTCCTTCCTTCCTTCCTTTATAGTATATAGTTTTACTTTGTACGCAGCAGCGCAGTGGTTAGTGTACTGGACTACTTACTGTGCGAGGGATCCCAGGTTCGACCCCAGAAAAACACAAAAATGTTTTTTCTACACAAAGTTGTTTCTACCTCTCAATTCAGCCGTTCGGACTCGGCATAAATTTGTAGGACCCTTCCATTCGTCTCGAAAATAGAAACTCACACAAACGACTGGTTGCGAGAAGCTAGACCTAGGCTGTCTACCCGCCTGTTGCGCCACCTATTTACTTTTTTTTATTTATTTTTACTTTGTAGAAAATTTCTTAAATAAACAAGATATCTTATCTATATACAAAAAAGTTATTTTGATTTGTGTATGCTTTAAAAACTCGAAAAGTGTTGAACCGATTGAGCTTAAATTTTAAGACAATTTTTGATATTAGCTCGAGATGGTTGTGGTGAAGGTTTGGTCAAAATTATTCAAAGGGGTGTTGCAACGCCCGTACAAAAAAAATAAATTTTAAATCTTATATCTCGAAAACCACAGAATCGATGAGTTCGAATTTTCATATAATCTTAGATATTGGCCCAGAAGTGTTATTGTGAAGATTGGTCAAAAGGGCGTGGCACTGCCGAAGCCAACGTTTTTAATATGTATAACATTGATAAATTATGAACCTGGTGCTCCGCCATGAAAATCCAAGTGCTCCGCGGAATGGTGAGACAAAATATGAAAATTCCAGTCAGACTAGCTAATTTTGTGCTTCTGAAACTTTGTCATTTTGTTCCTAGCAATAGAATTGTATTCATTACACACTACAAGAATGCGTAAAAATAAATCGTGTAGGTACTCCAGAACTTCAGAACTATCAAAATGGAAACGAATCAATGGCGTTGACGAGTTTCTAAGAAAGGAGTTTGGACGCAAAACTACTCCAAAGAAAGATTTGCCGTACAAGTAGAGCCAATCCCAATTGAAATCTTGTGGGCCGACATAGAAAGAATGTCTTTGAGTTCCTCGGAACATCTACCAAGGAAGTACCTCTACCTATAGAACAAGCAGAGGTCAGCGACTTGTCTTCTGTGCACCAACGGTTGTAGATTCGATGTGAGTGATGGGTTTCCAATAAGTCAAACTGGTCGTCTCTGTATGCTGTCAAGTAGGTTAATTGAATGTTTTGAAGAGCTTCATATATGGGAGCTTTGTACAGCAGGAGAAGTTGCTTGGGGCTAAAGTACCTCTTTGCTCTAAATATAGGTAGCTCAACTTAGCGGACGCCGATCTTGCGATATAGGGTATGTGAAGTGATCCTGATAGGTCATCCATTTGCATCTGAGGAACTGTTGAAGCATTTTTTCCTAGAAAATGTTGTGAACTGTGTCTTGTTTGCAACTGAAACTGAAATGACCGTAATGGGGCTTAATATAAATCAAATCTATAAAAATAAGGAGACTATCCCGGTAGGTATACAGTATTCAAACGCTAGGTATGTACACTATTTAAGCCATAGCTTTAACCTTGCTCTGCCATGTCAACTCCTGCAATTCGCAATTGCCTTAGTGTAGTTAGTGAAATAGCTAATTTCTTGCGCAACCTTTCAAATGCATATTATGTAACTTTCAAAACTGTCGTGAGCCTCATTGTATACGAAAAATTATTCAGTTTAGCGCTGCCCTTATTAGTTTCCCTACAGAACAAATCCTTAGATTTCGTTTCTGCAATCGACCGCACAAAAGAAGTTCTGAATTCTCTTAAGGACATCAGAGAAAATGCCGAATATTTTTCAGAGAGGCTTTTCAATCCGCATCCTAACTTGCCGAGGACTTATTTGAAGAACTTCATTAAAACAAACAACGCGATCCAATCCAGAAACCTCTCCTTTTAGAGTCGATACTGATTTCTTTATGCATAGATTCATTAATACAAAATCTTAGGGGCATATTCATGGTCAACGAAGACGTTGTATTATCGGTTCAAGCTGTTCTCCCATAGGTCTTGCTGCAGTTGAGCGAGTGAACG
Organism: Cheilosia soror; assembly: GCA_949372485.1. Taxonomy (NCBI): domain Eukaryota; kingdom Metazoa; phylum Arthropoda; class Insecta; order Diptera; family Syrphidae; genus Cheilosia; species Cheilosia soror. Next base: position 128,121,801 of record OX443561.1, read on the forward strand.
AAATGGAAAAGCTAACACGTTACTTTGATAATGCAATTTCGTTGTCAGCTGTAAAAGCTGAGTACATTCTTTGGTGCGAAAAAAAAATCGTCGAGTGACCCTTCTACCGAAGTTTTGAAATTGCTTGATATATGTGACAAGAATTACTTTGTTTAGACTATAAATTTCTTGCTTATGGTTTTAGCAACGCTTCCAGTGACCCTTTCAAAGAACCCTTTCAGCTATGAAAAAGATTAAAACAACGAAGCGTTATGGAGAATTCAAGGTTTCTATTCTAATAGAAATCAATGAATTGAAATATACATAGTTTTTTGTTTCGTAAGACTTGGAAGCTAGCCCCCCCCCCCCCCCCAAGGATCCAAGGTTCGATCGCGAAAGTCTGACAAGCATCAGAGAGTATATAACTGTCTGGAAAAATTTATCAAAATAGCCGTTCGGATTTGGCATTCGTCTCAAAAAAACTGGAACTTATTTTCTTTCATTTTGAGAGTTCGACTTATGGAAGTTCCACTACAGAGCATTACAATAAAAACTGTTTATATCTGTTTAGTTATTTTGCACTACGAAGTGTGCAAGGACCTATAAAATATTTGAATTTGACGATGCAATAACTTTTTCCATATGTTTGAGTTACATTTGGCCACTGTATGTCTACAAATATACAGTATAGCAATACTCATTGTTGTTGTTGTTTTTCTCCGCACTGTTTGGGTGCACAAGCACTCAGACAAAATAGACACAACACAAAGGGAACAAAGTGGTTGGAACAAGCGGTTATTCACCGAATGCCACAGTATCTAGTATCTACTACAGCAAATGATCTGTGAAACCATTTTTTAAATACTTTTCTTTTCAGATTTTGGTTTACAGCGCGCGGTTGGGCAATAGTATGTAAGTAGGTATATAATAGACTAGGTTTTGCTTTTTCCTTGGATTTATCTAATTGATGATAGTATTAATTAAAGTGTTTACTTCTTTGCAATTGTTAGGCTTCAGTTGTTTTATGGATAATTATTATATACATACATCTTTTTATAGATCACAAGCAGTCCATAGACTTGTAAACACAATTTTTAAGCTATGTAAATGAAGATGACCTTTGGATATCGAATTAAGTTGGTTGTGCTAATATAATTTGTTCATAATGTACAGATTCAATTTTACCTAAACAAAATTTAAGGTGAATGTTTTTAAATTTTTAACGCTCAATATCTAATAATCTGTGGTAGGTATTACAATTTTTTTAAAGTACTATACATGTATGTATTTAGGTACCAGAACAATTGAAAACAGCACCGTCCTAAATTTGAAAATCATTTAATCAGCAGAACATTATTTGCACTCACCAAACAAAAATAAATTCCTACATCTCGTACAAATATTGAAATTAATTTCTAACTCGAAAAATCAAACAACTCATGTCACTTTTACTATCGCTAATGACACGACACGTTTTTGATATCAAACAAAGCCTGAACGGAAAAAAAAGGAAAAACATTTGTTCATCGCTTATCGAATCATTTCCATTAATGAAATATGAAACCCGTTAAATATAGAAACAAAACATCCGCATCGCGGAAAGTCTACGCTGAGCTTTGGTCTCTCTTATTTCTTAAAAAAAAAATACTATTACCAATTTATGATAAGAACTTTGCGGTTGGGGTTGAGCTGGGCAGGGCGTGTAGGGGTAAATTTTTTATTTTTTAATTTTTTTTAAATTGTAAACATTTTGTTGGAGTTTTCGTAATCCGTACAATTTTGCATATTTAACAGAAATAAAGAAAAATATTGTAATCTAAGGAGATAGCTACTAAGTTAATTATGAGCTCATCACAGAGCTTATAAAGGGTGGTTAAGTTTTAATGCCCGATGTTGATTTTGAACAAAACACAAATTATTTAGGAAATTATTGTCATTTCTTTTTATTATCATGATATTGGTATGGTTCAATGTATGGAACAAAATATCGGCCAAATGGGCACCGCGACCTCGGCGGCACACCTCCATCCGATGGTCCAAATTGTTCGATGACGCTGGGGCATAATTGAGGTTCCATGCCGTTAATGTGCCGAATTATCTCATTCTTTAGCTCTTGAATTGTTACTGGCTTATCGACGTAAACCTTTTCTTTCAAATAACCCCAAAGAAATAAGTCCAACGGTGTCAAATCGCATGATCGCGGCGGCCAATTAACATCGCCACGACGTGAGATAACGCACGGCCATTGTATTTCTCCCACAAAAGAGCCATTGTTTCGTTAGCTGTGTGGCAAGTGGCACCGTCCTGTTGAAACCACATATCGTCCACATCCATATCTTCCAATTCGGGCCATAAAAAGTTCGTTATCATCTCACGATAGCGGACACCATTCACAGTAACTGCCTGACCGGGCTCATTTTGGTAAAAATACGGCCCGATGATGCCTGTACGATGTGATGAGCTGTACGAGCATGCACTGGCAGGGTTGCCAGAATTTAGTTTGCTTTAAGCGCCCAAACCTTAAAAAAATGTAGCCCAATATCGTTGCCCAGAAAGAAGCCCAAAAATCGTTGAAAATAATTCGGTTCTTGTGTTAGCAATTGGATTGCAAATAAACTTAACTCCGTAAAAATTGCTCGATTGGACCCATTCTTACGTTAGATAACACGTAAGCCCAGAAATGTTCATTGACTGCAAGAGTGCTGCCAAGTTTTAAAAGTGCGGGTTTGTTTGAAAATATTAATTTTTTTAGTTTTGTGAAAGAGTAAAACAAACAAAATTAAGACAAAATTTGTAATACTATATATAGCCCAAAATTGTGTTGGACGCTCATGGAAGAAATTTCTATCGTTTTTTAAGCAAAAAGGTAGCCCAAAATACGATAAAGCGCCCAATCTGGCAACCGTGTGCACTGGTGCTTTCACATCTCCGGTTTGCTCAAATTTTTGCACGATTTTTCCGATTGTACGCACATTTGGACGATTTAAATTGACCGAAAAAATCACGAAGTGCATCGATATGCATTTTGATTTGAACGCCCATTTTCATAATAAGCCTGAATAACTTTAACGCGTTTTTCGATTGTGTATCTTTCCATGGTTCAAATTGAATTAGTCTGAAATTGAGAAATGTCAAATGAAATGCAGAAAAAAACTTGACGTTTAGGTGCGGTTCACATTCAACATCGGCCCTTAAAATTTAACCACCCTTTAGAATGGCAAAGGCAATAAGAAAGGGCTGCACAGTTTACTTAGACCAGATAAGGTCCATTGTGATACCACAAACAGAATCGGTTATTTCCGCTTCTCTTGGAAACAATTAAAATTTTGGAGAAATTTCCGTATTTTGCTGATATCCGTTTCGGCAATTTCAGGAAGGTCCCCGAAGAAGTACTCTCGTAGAGCTACCTACTACTATGTAAAATCATTTTTAACACTGACGTCAAAAATGTCACTATTGTGAGTTCATGAAATTTGGCATGGACTGGACCCTAATATACACTATTCAGGGTAGGGCAACATAATTTCCTTCGTTGAAACTCGCGTCATTCTGGCTGTAGAGAATATTGAGTCAGTGAGGGCTTCTGCTTTTGGAGCTTTTCTTTTCCACGACTTGGTGAATTGGACTTATAGGAGTCATTTGGTTCCAACTGGACGGAGCTATGGCTCAATGCCATTGAAGTAAGTTTTGAGGGAACACTTTCCGGAATGCCACATCTCAAAAAGGGGCAATTTAAAGTGACCAGTCCCCTCCTCCAGTTTTAGTCCATTGTAAATTTTTTTTTTTTTTTTTTTTTTTTTTTAATCCCACGTTTGTGTCAAACACCGAAATGGACAACCTAAAAGACCTGAAGGCCTACTATGCTAGTAAGGCTCATGACAAAACCCAGAAATCTGCTCATTCACTGTATGGCCTATGGTCGGATAATGGGGGCGTCACTATGATATACATGATATTCAAAAAATTGTCTAAACGAAAACGCTAACACCAGAGGTCCGAAGTCCGTCCATCAACTCGCCTACGTCGAGGACATCAAAATAATCGGCAGAACGCAGCGTGATGTCACTGGCGCGTTCGTGAGTATTGACAGGGAGGCGGCGAAGATGGGTTTGGCGGTCAATACGAAGAATATGGTGTTAAGAAGAAAGAACACCCAACACCGACGTCTTGGACAAAATTTCACAGATATAGGTATAGACGGATATATTTTCAGATGGTTAAGGACTTTGTCTACATAGGCTCCGCTATGCACTCAGACAATGACACCAGCGATGAGATTAAACGAAGAATAACTCTTGCCAATCGCTGTTTCTTTGGGCTAAGAAAGCACCTGAGCAGCAAAGACCTCTCTCAAACAACTAAAGTGACCCTTTATAAGACCCTAATCATCCCAGGCCTTCTTTATGGTGCATTATTTTACCCTTGGTTATTTCGAGAGAAAAATTCTTCGAGTAATTTTCGGTCCCGTCTGCATCATAGAAGGTGAATGAAGGAGGGGATACATCAAAGAACTGTACTGCCTGTGGCTGGGTCATGTAGAGCGAATAAACGCGAATGTTTTAGCCTGGAAAATCTTCGAATCCACACCCGAGGGAGGGCGCAGTAGAGAAAGACCGCGACTCAGGTGGCGCACGCAAGTAGAAAGGCGACCTTAACCAACTTAGCGTGCGAAACTGGAGACAGCTGGTAAGAATTGTGCTGGCTAGATGGTTGAGGCCCAGGTCCACTCCGGACTGTAGCGCTACCTTAAGTAAAAGTCGTACGTAAATAAAGTGATAAGAGCTCCTGCTCCTATTCCATATGTCCGCTACAGTCCTCTAGGTTTCCTTTCTCATATTTTATCACAATGGACCTCTACATATGTGTGTCTTGCCTATGCAAAAACGCAAATGGGCGCAACATTCTCGTATTATTTCGTAACTATTACCACACAGATATGAATTTCCCACAAATACCTCAAACGGAGTCTTCTCCTCCGTTCTAAACACCAGTTAGCGGAATTGTATACTTTTCGCTCAGTTGGCGCAAGTGGTAGTCACTTTAAGCAGTCAGTCTGTGGTAGTCAGTTTAAGTTTGTAGACCCACCATTAAAATTCATAGCCGTGAGTCTCGGCACTCACGCAATTTTGCTAATAGCTGGAACTCATATACATGCCTTAAATCAGTGACAAGCTCGAACCAATAGTCTGGGTTCTGCGTCAGTTCTGTTTATTGAGTCCTCTTTTCTGAGGCCTGCATTGAAATCGGGTTTGCCAGGATCCAGGACCATTGTATTTGCTGTTACTCAAAATCTGGGGCTGAGGCTGGACAGAAAGCTATTATGGAGAGAAAGTATTGCCGAACGCGCTAGGAAATCCCTAGTGGCTCTATACTCTTGCAAAAGTTTACTCTTTCTCTTGATGGGGCCTTCAACCCAATATAATGCATTGGCTTTATACTGCGGTCATAAGACCGATAATTCTATATGGCATCGTTGTGTATGTGTGGTGGCCGGCCTTGAACAAAAGTTTCAATCTAAAGGTCTTAGAGAAGATTTAACGCCTGGCATGTATGTGCATCATGGGCGCACTGAGCACATCTCCAACCACCGCTCTGCAAACCATGCTTAACCTACTTCCACTAGACATCGTCAGTAAAGAATATGCCACCAACGTGGCGATCAGATTAAGGGAACGGAAACACTGGAGAGGGCAACCAACTGGACACGCCAGCATCCTTCTACAGACGATCCCCCTGCCCACCAATACCGACTATCTGCCTACGAAAATCAATTTCGAAAGAGGCTTCACCCATGAAATACCGGACAGAAACCAGTGGGATTCACAAAATGTCCTACACAAATCAGTGTCAATATTCACAGACGGTTCTAAGGCACTAGAGGGAGTGGGCGCCGGAATCTTTTCAGAGGAATTGAACCTCTGGGGCCTCTCCTTCAGTCTTCCGAAACACTGCAGTGTTTTTCAGGCCGAAATTACAGCTATTCGTCAAGCTACAGCGTGGCTGTCGATTAATTCGGTATAGCAAAGGGATATCGTCATATACATTGATAGCCAGGCTGCAATCAAATCCCTAATATCCAGCGAAATAAGATCCAAGTCGGTGGAAGATTGCCGCATATCTCTAAACAAGATAGCTGGACAGTACAACCTCACCCTCTGCTGATGGGTTCCAGGTCACTGCGACAGCCCATCAGGGAACTGTGCAGCAGATGAACTAGCAAGGCAAGGCTCCTCTGGCGTGGAAAGTATAAGCCTGCACAACGTGTATGCACCACTTTCCCACGCTAAACAAATAATTCATGCGGACGCAGTAATGAGTGCAGGCTTCAGATGGAAACATTTGGGATACTGCGATACTGCCAAGCTCACCTGGCCAGCTCTGGACACAAAGCGATCCAAGAAGCTTCTTCGACTTAATAGATCCAGCATCTCGAAAGTCGTTAATGTGATCTCCGGGCACTGCGGGCACATACAAAGACTTCTGCAGAAGCTGTAGAGACGAGGAGGAGAACGAGTCCGTCACTCATTTTTTTTGCAGCTGCCCTGCCCTGGCCAATCTAAAAAAGGCCCACTTAGGAAACTATTTTCTCAATGATCTCAGTGATCTAGGTAACATCAGCGCCGCTAACATTCTTGGCTTTATAACCGGCAGCAAATGGTTTACATGAGTAGCCAGTAAAGAAACAGCTCCCCAAATCCCAGTGGTATGCACAATGGGCCGAATAACGGCCTAAGTGTTTCTCTCATCGAGCGCCACTTTAAACTAAACTAAACTAAACTACTCAAAAACTTAAGTTATGAAGCAATCATGATAACTGAGATACATGTACCTAGATAGAATTCGTAAATCTGTTTTGACCAAAGTAAAGGTCATTCTGGTCAACCAATTTGAATCAACGCTATCAAACTAATTCTATACCAATTGTTTCAGGAACCTAATTTCTGTCTGCTCTTGTTTCGAAAGATTATTTCGCAGTTCATTTTCCACTCACCTTACATTTTTGCTTTCGATCTATGTATATCTAAAAAAAAAATAAAAAATATCACGTTTTCTTCAAATTGAAACTAATTACTCATCAATCTCAGATTCAATGCACTTTGTCCCTACATTATTATAGCTGCTTGATTAAAGTAAGCACATCATTTATAACAAAGTGAGTCCGCTGCCGCTTTGATCGGCTCATCGCTTATCGAACAAAGCATTCCGTATACGCAGCCTGTAGATCATAAGCGAAGCTAATAAAACAAGAAAAAGTCGAACAAAAGCAAGTTACCTACTCACACTGATCCATACGCGAGGGGCATAATCGTATATATGCGGATTACATTGGTTGTTATCATTGTCGCGTGCAACTTGACGAGATGTAACCCATAAAAGGGGGCAATTTATTTGAACTGGATGTTCAGATCCGTAGAACGCATGTATAAACTAAATTTAGTTGTAGCAGCCTAGCTTTCGTTTGATCTAGGACGTTTCGGTGCAAAAGTACTCGGTTTGCACTTGACAGTCAATAGAAAAAAAAGAAGATTGTATACATTTACAAGTTTATTAGAGATAGACTGAGAAAATGATAATGTCATTTAGCTGAGGTAAATGATGAACATGTTATTACATTTGCGAATTCAGAGTTACACAGCGCGGTATAATCATTTTTAGTGTTCGGGCTAAAATTTTAAGAACTCGCAGTGGAGAAATTATTCATGTTCACACCTAAATACTACAATTTAACTTTAATGTGATCTACCTCTCAATGAGACGAATTTAACCATAGATGGCGTTTGTCCACGGAAAAAGTCGATCTGTCATTTTGGGCCCTCCTTTTTTTTCGGCTTGTGGTAATCGTGGTCTTTACTATTGTGACCTAGTAAGTATTTAAGGTGACGACGCGAGGGTTAAAAATTATTAGCAAGATCCATTATCATTTTGCTAGATGACGTAAAATAAGGCCAAATTTTAAATATCGAAGGCCCCTATTGTGAGTGTCGATAGTTGATCGACAACTGTCGATCGATCGAGAACTGTGATTGTCGATTGCGATCGATATTTGTCGATTTTACAGTCGCTTGTAGTCGATTACAAATGTCTGATCGATGATTTCCCTTGGAAGTGAACAAATTTTGTGCGTACGAATAGCTAAAGTCAATCGACACAATCGATAATTGTCGTGACGATCGCTGATCGACAATCATAATAAGGGCCTAAATTTCGTCTTCAAAAAGCTGTTTCGCTTTATTTTGTTGTTCAAAACGAAATAGTGCCAAAAAGCTAATGGAAATAAAACCAAAAATTTACCTAGCGAAATGTTTGTCCCTATAAAAGTCTGTGGAATAAGTATGGGGACATGGACAGGACATGTTACACCCCTGCAACCCTCCTGCTTGGGGTAATTTTTGGATTTGGATACACCCAAATTCGCAGCTAATCCAAATGCAACAGCTTGTGGATTTGAAGGGGGGCACTATGCCCCTCATACTTATTTTACTGTTTATGCATTATGGGTTTAGGAAAAATGAAAACTATTTAATGCCAAATTGGTCAATGGTCATACTTGTTTTTCTGAAATGAAATAAAGCCAAATTACAAATTAGATTTTAATTCACTTTTAAAAACAATTTTTTAGAATTTGGCCTTTATTACTTACTTTACTTAAGGTGCCGCTACAGTCCGGGGTGGACCTGGGCATCAAACAATGAGCGTCTCCAGCCAACACGATCCTTGGCCAGCTGTCTTCAGTTTCGCACGCTTAGTTTGTTAAAGTCCCCTTTGCGTGTGCCACCTGAGTCTGGGGGTTCCTCTTCCCATTCACGTCCATTCGCTCTACATGACCTAGTCACCTCAATCGCTGGACCTTCACACTCCAGCCCGTACAGTTCATCGTTGTATCGCCCCTTCCAATCACCGTCTATGCAGACGGAACCGAAAAATACTCGAAAAATTTCCTCCTCGAAGCAACCAAGGGTAACCTCATCCGCTTTTCATAGAGTCCATGCCTCTGCGCCATAGAGAAGAACAGGGACTTATAAAGGATCACTTTATTTGTTCGAGTGAGGGCTTTGCTCCTCAGTTGCTTTCTTAGTCCAAAGGAACTGCGATTGGCAAGAGTTATTCTTCATTTAATCTCAGCGCTGGTGTAGTTGTCTAAGTTCATAGCGGAACCTGTACATAAATCCTTAACTATCTCGAAATTATATCTGTCTATAGTGACATTCTGTCCGAGACATCGGTGTTGAGTGTCCATTACTTCATTCTTGTTGACAGCATATACTTTGTCTTGCCTTTATTAACCGCCAAACCCAACTTCGCCGCCTCAGTCTCAATTGGTCTCAATACTCACGAACGCGCCAGTGACATAACGCTGCGTTCTTCCGATTATGTCGATGTCGAAACGCGAGTTAGCGTTTGAGTTTTGCACTATTCTTTCAAGAACGATGTTTAAGAAGTCATATGACAGCGCATCGCCTTGTCTAAATCCTTTTTGGACTTCGAGGGTCTCGGTGAGTTCTTTACCGACCTTGATGGATCAGCGTGCATTCTCCATAGTCATCCTGCACAAACGGACGAGTTTGGCAGGGTTTCCAAAACACATTGCTCTGTATAGCTCGTCTCTATAAATGCTGTCAGAGGCTGCTTTAAAATCGATGAAAATGTGGTTGGTATCGATTTGAACTTCCTGGGTTTTCTCCAAGACCTGCCACACTGAAAGGGACCATAATCAGGTTGTTCACGAAAGGCCTCAACAAGCGTTCAGAATTCAGATAACAATTTGCCTTTATTTGTTTGGCTTTATTTCACGTCAGCTTACATTTGATCGAATTATTAATTCATAGTCCGGATTGTAGGAACTTGCATTGCGTTCCTTAAGAGCGATTTACAAATAGTTTTATAAAGCTTCACTTTTATAGTTCATAACAGTGTACATACCAAGAGCTGTTTTAAAATATTTATATTGAAGTACGACATCAGTTATTTGGTATATAAAATGGCCGCGTTCCATTGACCGCTAGCGGCTAGATGACGAGCGGCATGACAAACTCCATGCAAAAAAACTGACATTTCACCATTTCCGCTAGAGTTCTAGCACTTATTGAGGGCCTTCAAGAATCTAGTTTAGTAAGTCTGCTCTATATCTTCATGTTGCTCAGTTTTTATTGGGCTAGATTGGTGATGTGAACAGTTTTCTCAGTTGATGTCTATGTCCGCAATACTGACAAGAACAAGAAGAATTTCTCGACTTAAGCTTAGTCCGCTGCTTGAGCGAAATAAAATTTTAGCTGCTCACCAATTTTTCCCTCCAAACAGTAGCACTAAAATCCTAGCTAAATTTTGACATAGAGTGCGCTGTGGACATGTGGACAAGTGTCACAGAAAACACCTGTTCGTTGAAAATAACCTCCTTCAAAAGTTCATCGACGCGAAAAAGTTGTTTTCGTTGCAGTTTCATTTTTCCTTGTCTGCCATTCCTTGATTTCAAATTTATCACTTTCAAAGGATTCCTCACCTCCTCATTTTCTTATTCATCAAGAAAAGGAGGAGGTGTTTACTTTTCCGCAACACAAAAACGCAACAGAAAAACAGCAACATGATCTGTCAAAATGTAGCTCGAAAAAATGTGCCAAACTGAGCTCAGAAAAATTTTGGAGAGAATTTTGAATGGGCGCTAAAAGTTTGCTCGAGCAGCGCACTAAGCTTTACTACTAAGTTGACGTCTATTTGTGGCAACATGTGTGTCTGGAGAACTCAGTTTTGACATTTCTATTAGGTTATCGCAGAGCATGGGAGAGCGCAGTTTGACATTTCTATTGCTCTGACGTGTAGAGCACCAATCAGGAACTCGGAACCTAGGAGAAGAAAAAAATACAATTGTCAATGACATACCTACCGACAATTCAAGTCAGTTTTCGCTAAAATTTAATTTTAATCCAGCCAATTCAAGTCGACTTACGTACGATGACTAGATTCTTGAATGTGGACATTATGAATTATCCATTTCAGGGAAATTTTCTAATCTAGCGCAAAATTCCTCACTGCTAAAATGAGCTGTCAATATATCTAATTTGATAAAAACTAAATAAATTTGGAACATTAAACAAACGTGGTGGTGGAGTTCTTCGATCAAATTCCGATTAAAGTAAATTAAAGGCTTAAATAATATTTTTTCATGGAAAAAGAAATTTATTTTCAGACTGAAAACAAAACCAAATTTTTGTTTCTTTAATTTTTGTTTCGCTGGCGTATTCTGATGCACCGTATATTAATAGCATCAACTGAATGCATATGCAGATTAAAGTTAATAAAATGTCAATAGTTGTCAATGCGCGGTACTAATGTGTCAAAGCTAATTTTTACGAAGTCACAATGGCGAAAGTTTCTATCAAAACTTATCTATTGTGACCGTCTAAATATTTAAGTTAAAGGTTAAAAATGATTAATAAATAAGTCCAAATGCCAAATCTTATGGTATAAAATTCTCGACTTGACTTTATCCCGCGCAAAACTTAATACAAAGCCACTAGATTGTTAAATTAAATTCATTTGGCTAATATAAGACATTAAGTTGTGCTTCTGAAGTTTCAATATTTCTTTCCTAATATAGGTAATCTTAAGAAAATTAGCATTTTACTCAATAAATATTTATGCCCCACAATTATTGCTTCGACCTTCGAGCAACAGCAAAGCAACTCGAATGATAACGATAAGTTAAAATAAATCTAATCTCTAGCGTTCAGGACTTACTTAGGTACTGTTACTTTGCAGTCAGTGACACTGGTTGTACAAAGTAAAACGTCAATAAATTTAAAAGAGACATCATCATAAACTATCGATCTTCATTTTATTACATAATTGTACAAAATAAAATAAAAAAAACGATTCAGTGAATTTTATTGTGAACTGATTAGATTAAAGGACTTGAACAGAAACACCTGCATGAGAAATACTCACATGGCATGAGATTAGAAGAGATTAAGATATTTCTGGTAGCCGCAGATTATCCGAATTCGATTACAATTGTTTTACAATGTCTCCGAGTGGCACTTTATAGCAAGTGTTTATGTAGTAGACTTGAAGCACTCTTCACATGAGAGTGAACTTCGACTGAACAGTTGTGCTTATTATCAGCACTCAAAGCAATTCCAATACTCACAATTGGCTGATAGAAATTAAAACTTTATTACACTGATGATGAGTACTAGCGTACTCGAGCGAGAAATCCCGGATGTGTAAATGGCGTCGCATCGGCTTGGCATATGCATTCGATGATTTGTTTTATCGGCTACTTATTTCAAAAAAATGTTTTTGTTATATATACTTCTCTATGTTTCTTCACTTTAAAGAGATTTTAATCTCAAGGCTTTACGTGTATTAATAAATTGAATTGAAAAATGTATTTATACATCTCTATACGATTAGAGTGCCACAAAATTCAATCCTTAGTCCCATATTATTTTCGTGCTTTGTTTCTTTTTTTTTTACTTTAGACTGACGAGATTTATTGGCTAACTGACAGTACAAGCTTTAAATTAACACATTGCAAATATAAGCTGGTTGTAGAATTAGTCTTGTCTATAGGAGGGTTGTATGCAATCATCAGTCAAGGCTTGAGGCTATGGAGGCTCATAGTTACCTTTTAATTCATGGTCTTTCACAGAATGAATTTATTGAGGGCATAAGACCGCAGCAATAGCCGTGGCCCCGAGAATTATTCTCGAGAATTAAGTCGGATAGTTTTGTGTAGAAGGCTGCATTACACGATCTCAAAGGCCTTGTGGTCTGAGTTAGGTTGGAAAAAAATTGTAGAATTATTAAAACTCAGCATGTGAATGTCAAGCTTTTGCTAGGAATAGAAGGAAATACATCGGAAGGTTACCTACCTATCTTCTTCGACAATTTGAAGGAGGCTAACCTCTCAAAGAAAATAACCGTTTTTGGGTTATGAAGGGAAATTTAGTGCTTGGGCGAAATGATTTAGGTTTTGACACTGAAGGATCCGCAGGGATGGCGATGGACCCAATATGGTGCCTATACAATCTAACCTAATCCATTTCATCGTAGGACATGTAACTTAAAAAAACATTTGGATATGTTACTGAAAATGTTATATGTATTATGATTGTATGCCCGATGCCGGGTGGGGTGGGTGCTGGGGCATGGGGTATATTAATAATCTTCACAAGAGAAGATAAGTTCAAAACAGGTAACAGGGTAGGGTTGGGTTGGGGTAGTTGTTTGGGTTTAATTGAAAGAGGGAAACGAGGAAAGGAGAGGCACTTTAGTAGCACAAACCACATAGAACTAGACCACCGACTTCCATGCACCTACCCGATTCTCCCCGGAATTCATTTTCCTGTCTGTGAATGCGTGTGAGTTGTCAAAATGAATGGCGGGAATGATTTTCCATGCTATACCATGGGCCAGCTTGTATCCAAAGTCCGTTATGTGGGAGGAGTCGACGTTCTATTCTATGTGGGTTATATTCAGTAGAGTGCTTATGTGTGTAGGTGAGGCGCATACTATTTTTTTTTTCGTTCTGCATGCATGTTGCGTTGCTTTGTGTTTAAATGTAAGCTTCCTCTAGATGTTTGCGTTTTATTCTTCCACGCAATCGCAACCGATTCTTCAACGACATTTACCTGGTCTTTAAATTTGTATCGTCTGTCTGTATCGTTGGCAAACGAAATCGTCAATTTGGGAACTCGAAGCGAATGAAATGTGAATCGTTTGCTTTGAACCCAAATACTTATATAATATGTGTCGGCTCGACAACGTTTGGATTTTCACGTCCTTCGTGACAAATTAGACTTAGTACCGAGTGGACGAATTGAGAACGGCTGGCCGTATCTGGCTAAAATTTTTTTCAATTGTTCGTAATTGCCAGAAGAAGGTTCTTCCAAAAGAAAATTTTGGTAAAACCCTCCGGAAAAGTCGGGGAATTGAAAAAAATCGAAAATTGATTTTTTGTATGGAATTGTGTGTGCAATAGTTCCGGAATGGCTTTTCTGGAAAAACGAGAAAAATTTGAATTTTTTTTCGACGAAATTTGGTATTTTATCGCATGATTTGATGATTTTGGACGATGTAAAAGTGGATAGTCCTGAAACATTCGTCTTTGTGGCGGCATGTCAACAAATTGAAATTGACCACAAACATGAGAGTCGCAGTGCAGAACGACCCATCTGCTGCTGAATTCTTGAGACAACTGCTGGCACTTGGCAATGGCCAAATTCCCGTTGATGTTTCGACTAGATTGATATCGTTCCCGGCAAATTTTTGCAAGTTCACATCGTCGAAGGAGGAACTCATCAATCACCAAAGTGTTCCCGGGCATTCCACACAATTATAAAAATCTCGATTGGATTAGTGAACGGGCAATACTAGCAGCGAAGAATAAGGACATCGATAGCTGGAATTTCATTATTCAAAGTCAAATCGCTGAAGAATTGCATTCGTAAAAATCCGTTGACAGCTTGACCCACGCACGAGGATGAAGCGACCAACTATCCGACGGAATTTTTGAGCTCGCTTGATGTGCCAGGAACTCCTTTTATTTCTATTGATTTCGATTCCATTCAAATAAATCAATTGAAATTTGAACTATCTGTGTTTTATTATCACTCTGGAGTTTATCTGAAGGCGTTAAATTGGAACGAGACGAAGTTCGCCGCGTCCGCTAGTGATAAAGATTCATTCATTTTCATTCATTCATTTTCAATGGTCCGCTTGTCCATTAAGTGGGTCGCGGGTGTAGGTTGCTCAAGTGGACCCTCCATAGCTCTCGATCCTCCGCCATCGACTCTAAATCATCAAGGGCAATCCCCATACGGGTAGAGGAGAGATTATGAATTTGATCTAACCATCTCATCCTGGGTCTACCTAGGGGACGCCTGCCCGATGGTACGGATTCCATAGCACGTCGTGGAATCCTGGTCGGGGACATGCGTTTAACATGACCAAACCAATAAAGATAAAGATTTAGATAGATAATTTATTTCGTTTAGAATTTACAACCTGTTATAGCAAAATTTACAAAATTTCTACTGCAAAATGTTTACAAATAATTATAAATAAAACATATATACAACAAAATCGGAGAATTGCTTTTGAGGAAAACAACGACCAAAAACCTAAAATAAAAAAAAAAAAAAAAATAAAAAAATTATAATAGGTAATTAAAAAGTAAATAAATAAATAAAAAGCAAAATAAAAAAAAAATGTTAATAAATAAAATAAAAAGTAAATAAATAAATAAATAAATAAATAAATAGATAAATAAAAAAATAAATAAAAAGATATTATATCAAACGAATATGACGAAAATCTTGAACAATATAATATAGATTGTGGTTGAAAGTATTTTTAAAACTCATATCCACAGTGCACTGGCATTGCTCAAAACGTCAAATAAAATATTTTCTTATCAAAATATGCAAATATTTGCTATACGTTTCAATTTCCTTGTATCTTTGAGTTCATGTGCACTTTTCAAGTGTGCGGTATCAATATCAATATCACTAAAGTATTTGTATAGGGATTGTGTTAATACTTCCATATTAGGGGACCGCTTCGCTTAACAAAACCTTAGAATACGATTATCTGGCGATTAAATTCATTGTATATCAGATACGTAATATATTTAGTTTTTTTTTTATTCTTGATTAATGACTGATAGCTGCAACGAAAGCTGTCAGCAATATATTGATAAACGTTGTCATGCAAGACAATATTGTATGCAGGTACTTTGTGCTCTAAACAATTAATTTAATCAAGTCATTGGATGATAAATTAACGACCTTCAAAATATATTTTCTGATCCAAAAAAAAGTATACGTGTGAGGATAGCTGAATGGATTTTTTTTTTTCAATGTTTTAATTTATTATCAGTCTGAATTTTAGAAAAGTCTTTTGTGCTATTAGTTCCTCGTTGCTGAATCCATTTCTTCTTCAATTAATGCCTTCATGATTTCTAAAAGAAATTTAAGTAAATCACCTTAAGATTGTCGAATGTTGTTCAAAATAGTTCAACTAAGCTGGCTGTCAACTAAGAGGACGTAAACTTTAAATAATTCATAGCAAATTAATGCATTACTAATGAATGAAATCTCAGCATCATTTAGTCAGTTCACAAGAAATGATTCCCCTTTAGATGCGTCAACTGCGGAGGTATAAATCTGCTCAAAACCGCATGGAAGATCCTACTTGTATCTGGCTATGGTGTGGAAGGATAAAATCCCGTGCCTCGCCTACATATAATATTGCTAATCCAGCTATTTATTAATAAAATAAATAAAAAATAAATAGTTTCTCGCAACCATTCCCATTTTATTTCTTGGGACGAAATGGAAAGGACCTACAATTTTATGGCGAGTCCGAACGGCTGAACTGGAGAAGCTTTTCAAGACAGTCATGCTCTCGAATGTTTGTCAGACGTTCGCGAAAGGTGGCGCAGTAGAAAAAACTTTAACATGTACTTTGTGTTTTTCCGGGGATCGAACCTGGGATCCCTGGCGCGGTAGTACAGCACACTAACCACTGCGCTACTGCGCCCGGTCGGGGATACTGGTGTTGTATATAATATTGAAGTCCAGGATCGTGGTTACGAAGTCTGTAACTTGTATTTCAACATGATTAGTTTTTAGAATATTGGCATGCCCTGTGTCACTGCACCCTGTGTCTATATTGCAGTAATTCTCTCAGACGCAATGCCGATTTTGCCGCTATCTCTTTACCGTGCGTATATCCACTCGCACAGATAGTGCACAGCAAACTAACTACTGCGCTACTGCGCCCACAGCTATTTATTATAACAGCTTTTATATTTTTGTTTTTACTCTTGGCATCTGCATTTTTATAGCTCTGCATTCATTGCCTTAACAAATACCCCAAGTCGCGATGACGAACCACCTATTTGTTTCTTATCTCTTATCAAATTTAATTTAAATTTATTTTGAATCGAAAAACAAAACGTACACCTATAGACTATGGATATGTAGATATGTATACCTACATGAAAGTCAAATTCGTTCATCGACCCTAGCAGTAAGTCATAATTTTTAATATCCACCTTAAAATTTACAATCTTACCAAGGCCATATTTTGAAAACAAAATTAGTAAAACAAAGTCCTGATGGTAAATGGTGATGATGACTACACGAATTACATTGACTGCCTTGAGAAATAAGCAAATAGTTTGGGAAAATATTTCCTTAATGTCTTCGTCCTACCAGCAGGTACAGTTTCCTAACGATAAAAATATCCCGCCTGATGTTCTGTTCATTGATTTGGATAATTCCATTTATCAAATATGCGTCTTAATGCGGTAACGTGACCAAGCATATAATTCACCTAAAAGCTATCGAATACCTTAGCTCAGGCAACTGTATCCATATCTTCGTATTATCGTAGTACATAATTGTAAGGTTGGAAATTGAATTTGCGCTACGAAGCGTCATATATTTTCCAGTAATCGCAGTACTTCATTGGTCAACAGTTGTGGAATAACTGATATAGCCTGGGGCTTGACAAGCCCAAACATACCGTAGTAAAAATGTTAATGTCAATTCAAAAAAACAGGAAGTTTGTTTTCCTACCTTTGTAGGCTTCTTTATAAATCTCCGGGGCTTGTTCGATTTTGCATAGAAAATTAGTACAAAAATGGGTTAAAAGCAAGCGAGTACTGCAGAACTTTAGACTTAACAAAATGGAACAAATCAAGTGGTGTCGATAGCAAAAAGATAGCTCTACGAAGCTTGATTTCGGCGCAATAAAGATTTCTAGGAAGACCGGACGTTTTGAGAACCTCAAAAGAAAAGAGATTGGACGCAAAACTGCTCCAAACTACACTCAGATTTGGCAGACAAGTAGAGCCAACCAGGGTTGCCAGAACTTAGTTTGCTTTAAGCGCCCAAACCTTAAAAAAATTTAGCCCAATATCGTTGCCGGGAAAGAAGCCCAAAAAATCGTTAAAAATTATTCGGTTCTTGTATTTTATTAAAAAAACAAGGTACACAATCATGTATTATGTTTATTAAAGTAAACAAAACTTAACAAAAAAAAATATATATATATCACAATGAATAATCATTATGATACAAACACTTAGGGCCAGTTCCAAGGCTAGCTAATAAAGCCTCGGATAGATTATCCGCAACTTACCTATCTATCAGCTAAACTTCAACTTTTGGTTTCAAAGGTTTCGGATAGTGATATCTGACAGATAAAGTCACGGATAGAGTATCATAGCCGGTTCAAGTGGCTGTTAAATCCTTTTTCCGGAAGATACAAAGTATAGTTTTTAAATTATTTTGAAACACTCGATGATGAACATTTCAGAATTCGATTTCGGCTTACCAAAACGGCTTAAGTTAAATCTTAAATCTTCCTACCATGAAGTGGCGGTCACCTTGCCATTGCGTCCATTTCTGGACGTTGTTGGTGTGGATGCTTAAGTTCTTATGATTTAACAGGCTATGCTGTCGGCGGATTTAGTCGCCAGTAGGGTCACCTATAACAGACAGGTTGTTTTGATGGACAACGAACTAAGAACTGCCCAAAAACTTAATTAGAGTGCTCGATAAGCCAGGGAGCGTACTTCCCCCTTCTTTTTCTACTGCTACCCACAAGTCACTCTTCTAACTACTCTTATCCTATACCCCTTTCCCCTGGACTGGACGAAGGTGTTATACGACACAAAACCTAGTATCCGCGGATACCTGCTCCAGTTCCTCTGTTAAAAATAATTATTTTTGCTGCTTCAATTTTTTCTTTCGATAATTTTATCAAAGGTTTTTTTCTCTTGGCTTTCCGAAAAGAACAAAAAATATTAGAAAACATGAAACAAACAAACAAAGGTAACAAATTTACATGTGAATCGAAACAAACTTAGTGGCTGATAAATTTTTCCACAAGTTAGTTCATCAGAGACTTTGACAATGAAACGGGAAAAAAAATATCAGCAGCTAACTATCCGAAACTTTATCCGGAACCTTTGAAACCATTATTGCTTTCTGCAGTTAAAAAATATTAACTGTCATCATCATCACTACCCTCTGCCTGATGTCTGATGTAATGTAAATTTGCTGATCATTTCCAATGTTGGTATAAAATAATTACAACAAACATTTTTAACAGTCGAATTGATGTGTATGCTCGTATGAAAACGCTCGTTCTACTACAGAAATGCTTATTGGAAGTTTTGGCATTTGGGTTTCAAATAAACGCAACTCCTTAAAAGTTCATTGGGCCAGTTTCTTACGTTTGATAACACGTAAGCTCAAAAATGTTCTGGATTTTGTGGTATCTCAACCGGAAACACAACTTTTCAGTCAAATCATATCAATTTATTCCACTGATCCTGCAAAAGATCAAGGTAGGATGTATATTTCTCTTCGTCTGGGGAAGCATTTTAATCGGAAGTTTTCTGAATCCGGGACGCGTATAATTTAAGTTGATACTCTAACCGAAATTCCGAATTTGTCTTAAAATTTAATAATTTTCAGGAGTTAGCTTTTTCAGTTTTGTGAAAGAATAAAACAAACAAAATTAAGACAAAATTTGTAAAACGATATATAGCCCAAAATTGTGTTGGGCGCTCATGGAAGAAATTTCTATCGTTTTTTAAGGAAAAAGATAGCCCAAAATACGACAAAGCGCCCAATCTGGCAACTGTGGAGCCAACCTATTTGTGATATCCATAAAAATCTCGGCCAGGGCTGTTAGGCGCGCACTCGTAGAACAAAATCTTCCGCAAAAAACTACATAATGTCAAACAAGTAAAAGTGTTATCATCGGCCTGGCCGATGCTTTGATACCCTCCACTGCATAAAAGTCATGCAAAATGTTTGCCATGCGAGTTAGTATGGTAGGTAGCAGAACTACTTTACCGACATAGACAATATTCAATACCAACCTGACGACGGTTACAAAAAGTCCTCTCATAAAATTTCATTCACCTAAGTCGATTCGTTTGGACGCTATCGTGATTTCAACAGACACAGATATATGGGTCAAATATTGGCTTTGTATGGGAGGTAACAGAACTACTTGACCGACATGCACCATTTTTAACACAAACTTGAAGGCCATACATATAAGATCTCTCATAAAATTTCAGTGGTCTAAGTCGATTCGTTCGGACGCTATCGTGATTTTAACAGACAGAGAGAGACGTGGGTCTAATAGTGGTTTTGTATGGGAGGTACCAGAACTACTTGACCGACATAGCTCATTTTCAATACCAACCTGACGACGGTGAAAAGAAGTCGTCTCACAAAATTTCATTCGCCTAGGTCAATTCCTTTGGACGCTATCGTGCTTTCAACAGACAGACAGACAGACAGACAGACAGACGGACAGACAGACAGACAGACAGACAGACAGACAGACAGACAGACGGACATGGCTTAATCGATTCAGAATGTGATCCTGATTCAGAATATTTATACTTTATAGGGTCTCCGGTGAATCCTTCTTGGCGTTACAAACGTAATGGCAAAGTGAATATACCTTCCTGTGGAGGGTATAAAAAGAACCTAAGAAGAGGCGGGTTTCGCAAAACTACACTTACAGCAACCATTGCTCTTTTGGAAAAAAGTTCCTTGGACTGCTGAATCCAAGTTATTTTTATTGGATCCGATGGAAAAGTGTATGTAAAGGTGCTAGTACAAGGCATATAGCAAGCCATATACGTATGTAGCTCTGACGTCAACAGAGAATGCACAAAGAGAACTTGTACACGGCATGTACCCATTGGGACTATTCGCTGACGCAAAAATGATGTCAGTGCTACAGACGTATGTGGGTTGCGCTTGCTAAATGCTGTGTACTACCACCTTAATACTTCCTCCGCAAAGCATTTGCACCCAAAGTACACGCTTAAGACTATAAATCATGGAGAAGGGAACGTACATTTGCATTTTTTAAAGTTTTAGTTTTAAGAGTTAAAAAAAAAAAAAAAAACTGAAAATATAATGGAGGTCAGGATTCACCATCAAGATGTATGCAGTCTCGAAAACCATAGAACCGATTGAGCTTAAATTTTAAGAGAATCTTTGTTATTGGAAAAGGCTTCTGGGAAGTTTCGTCAAAATTGGACAAATGGGCGCGGTATCTTCCATAATATACTTCTAAAAGTAATCGGTCGATTAAGGCAATAAGTATGTTATGATTTAATCGTCTTAAATTTCCCATGCGTCTCGCATTCGCTATGACAATTAATAAGTCGCAAGGACAATCCCTGGGTGTTTATCGCATCAATCTTGAAATTCCATGTTTCTTATATGGTCAATTGTATGTGACGAGCTCATGAGTCGGCAAACCTCCCGCCTCGTAAGTGTACGCGCCCGAGTATCAAACGAAAAATGTTGTGTACCTAAAGCACAAGGTTGGCCGACTTGTCTGTCAATCATTACCATTGTACATAATTTAAAGGAAGTTTTGAATTAACCGAATTATATGAAGCAGCATGTGCATGCTCCGAATTATTATCAGTAGGGGGTTGCCGGGTCTGCTAGATACTCATATATTTAATAACATTTTAACAACAGGGGAATTTCCTGATGACGAGCAGAAATTAGCCAGTGCCCCAAAATGTGAGGTGTTTTAAAAATACAGATGAGTAGATTTCTTAAAGGGGTTATAAGCATTCGTGAAAAACATATCTGTGTTGTGTTACTGCTTTGTTAAGTGTCATAGAGGATCTTCGGCATACACTGAAGGTCCTTCTTGGTACCTCCAACCTCCAAGGCATTTTGTATGGTATATGTATAACAAACTTGTAGGTAAACTTCGTCGATCTTACCACTTTTCACTTTAACCTCTAAAGCATAGTTTCATCAAATCGAATGCAAATAGTTCAATTAGGTTATAGTCTATCAAACTTTCTTCCAAACAATAGTGATGTCCCACAGTGTTCTATACTCGGTCCCTTAGTGTTTTCTCTGTATGTTAATGAAATTCAATCCATCATCAAGAAATGTTTATCAATCTCATATGACGATGTGTCTTGGTCTTATCGAATATGGTACTAGTATATTAATATCCCGAATATCCAGTCGAGATCTGGCTAAAATTGACATTACTTTGATAGCACGTATCGAAATTAGTTCATGAAATTTGCTCTTGGTTATGAAGAATGTTCCGGAAAAAAACATACATTAACTTCCACAGATATATCAGACAGTGGGCTTAATGGCTTGATTTTGTTTCAAAACTTTCTGTTTGAGCACCATACGCACAAAGCAATATCTAAACATTAAACTGAATTTTCATAATTGCCACAAACCTTGCTGGTCAGAAACAAGTGCAATTTTTTAAAACGTTGCAAAGAAAACCGTCCAATAACTTGCTAAACTGGGTTGGAGAACTGTTATACCCAGCCACTATATTCTGTCAATATCTATGGGGTTGCCAACTCTCCTGATTTCTACAGAACTTTCTTAGTGGAAATGATTATTTGAATGCATATGGTGTACTCAAATGGACTTGATTCCAAGGCATTAGATAAGCTTCCAGAAGGCTAGCAAACAGGAAGTTTTAATATCGAGCTCTTAAAAAAAAAAAACAAAGAAAAACATTATTAACGTTAGAACTTTCCCTTCTGGTATAGTTCTCGACCATTTTTTGGCACCCCAAATACAAGTTTGTAGTGTACTACGGACTCCAAGCAACTCTTTCTAAGTCGTTGTAATATCAAACGTAGTTTTGGTATCACTATCGTTTAGATTCATTTCAAAGGATTAACCAGACAACCTGATTTACTGAACATCATTCACATTCTCTGAATAAGTATACGTTTCTGGTAGCCCAGTAATTAGTCTAGGTATACTAATATACTGAACGAACGTTTCCCATCGCCATACCACAGATTGTTACACGTCTGCCCACCTAAAGACTACTTACAGTACGTCTACTTCAACCTACAATCATCATAATGTTATGCAAGTGACATGGAATGGCTGAATGTTTGCATGCAGCTCTTAATTTATCGGGGTCAGGGGTCAATCCACTTAGGGGAGCTCTGAAATGAGGGTTCCATGCAATCTGCAGTTGCAACTGATATGATACTCGTACTGGGTGTTAAAGTCGCATATCTAACTATATTAGGGGCGAGATTTTCATTGCACCTCGTCTACTGTCTGTGCGGTTTTCAACGGATGAACAATAGGATTATCATAGTGCAGCGCAGCTTTGACGTGATAGTAGTTCTGTCGGTGATAGTGGTGAGTGTCGTTTGTCACGAATATGATGAACATGGAAATGACAGTGCAGCAAAAGCGAAACGTTGTTCCATTTCTATCCGGATGCTGATGTGGTGCGATAACCTCATTCCGCATTACCAGATGGACTGCAAAGGAGGAAATTGCACCCAGAGGTAGGGGTTGAAGTGTCAGGATTCAGGATGTATATATGGATATATGTCAACTGCAATACTAAACTGCATTTAAGCAAACACTTATCTGCAATAATGGGACGACTGTCGGTACTTCAGCGAAGAATATGAGTTCATTAGAATCATTCAATTCGAATGATGCCGGTAATGATGTTTCTCTTTGGGGCTTGGAAAGCGATTTTCCCATATTTTCCTGTGCAGCTTTATACGTTAAATCGTGGTAGCATCAAGTATTTTCTAGTACGACAAGAGGGTATAGGTATGCCAGCGGTATGCCCAATACAATCGTAAAGGTATCACCTTCTAGGCAAAGCACAAAACATTGCTCTGCTGGATTTCTAGACATAAAAGTAGCCCATCAGGAAATAAAAAAGCGTACAAATTAGAAAAAAGATGCTCCAAAGCTGTGCCTTGTGGGCTTAAATTTAAGGCAGGGAAAAAACCCACAACTCAGGTGAATATTAGTGAATCTCCATTGAATCTTCTGTCACCATACCAGAAACCTATGGCTTTGGCAAAAGAGAGACTCATACCGTAGATATGGAAGATTCGTTTCCATTTTGAAAAACCACATTAGAAAAATGTTAACTTTGCAGATGCTGTAGTAATCAGAGAGATCCGCTGAGAGTACAATCCACTTTATATGCCACTGCTCAAGTTCCCACAACCACAACTCGCCAGAATAGTAACAACTATACCCATCACTACTTGAAACCAAAAATTAAAGCTAACCAGAGTACAAATCTTAGATGGACAAGTGGCACTACATATTTAGCGGCGAAACAAATTTAGCTTAAGTTGGAACTCGATTTGATTTCTCTCAACAAATTACATATTGGTACAACAATAGTTGTCATTACTGGGGACTGCCTGATAGGAAAGCATGCCGTAAGCCTAAGCCTCTTTGCAAGCGATTTTTGCAGAAGCTGGAGGCAGGAAACTATTCCTCACCATCTTTGATCCTGCCGAGCTCTCTCGCGTAGAAGGATGCTTGACTTGGGAGCCTTCCAACGACTTAGATAATCTAACAAACGCAGACATCAGTAAAGCTACGATTACACGGCCTTTTTTTCGAGTCATTTAAATGGCGATCTGACGTAAAAATCGCGTCACAAAGCAGTCATTTAAATGTCGTTCTGTGTGATCGCCATTTTTGGGATAACATTTTCGGCGTCATTTAAATGACTAGAAAAATTTCGGACCAAATGACATATTCAGTGCCATTTTAATAGCTGTGTGATCGCACTTCAATGACGTCTTGTACAAACGACTAAACTTTTTGGCTGTTGCGTCATTTAAATGGCATCCCAACGGAAAATTCTAAATGACTCGCAGTGTCCGTCATTTGATTTTGGGACACAAATGACGATGTTAGTCATTTCGTGTGATCGCCATTTTTCCAATGACGAATCGTAGCTTAAATGTCGCTCTCCTGCGACATTTTTTCCTGTCGTCACAGCGCCATTTAAATGACTCAAAAAAATGGCCGTGTAATCGTAGCTTAAGCCTCTAACGCTTTATAAAGAGCTCAAAATGGCTCAACTATTAGGGAGATCTCACACGATCTATTTTTTGTGGTATCACGCAATGGACCTATGCTGGTCTAAGTGTGTTGGCGTTTTCTAGCTGTCAGCCATTCTAAACGAAACCAAAGCCAAACCAGACCAATTCCGGTCCCTTTTTCTTTTTGTTGTAGAGACTATGATATTACTCCTTTTTTTATAGAGGCAGAATATCTCTCTCTATCTCTCGCCATAACTCGAACCTACGCCGCTTGGTACATCATTATCAATGACTCTAAACACTATCGATGAAATAGGAGAAACTTGTTACCTGCCAAATTTAGATTAATTTAGACACGTTGTGATGACCTTGGAGTTTATTAATCCCGCACTACGGAAGCCAATGAAAGACCTACGAGTTGGCAAACCATCCTTCAGGATGGTTCTCGAAAAATTTACTACCAAGGATTCTATTGCTGATGTTGCAGTGCGCTACGTCGAATTAAACTGGATAGCCTGTGACTTCGAAGGAAAAAGGCCCCGCCAACGCCAATGAACATATTTGATCCATCTGTGATCTCTATGTATTTAATCAGGAGTTGTGTTAGTTAAACTATTTTAAAAATAAATAAATAAAAAAACAGTAAAAATATTTTATTATTTCTGATTTTCATTAAATCTGTGTCTAAGGTTGGTAGACTAAATTCCCATAAGTTATTATAAATATTACAATTGCCCCTGTAAAGCCATAATATGATTATTTTAGTACTAGGACTCCAAGTTGGTCCGAATCAAAGGACAGCCAAGTTCTCTAGTAAAGGCACTTCCCCTTTTTACTGGCACAAACTGAGGCTGTTTTCGACCCCCCTCTAACTTCGGAACCGATTGAGCCAAAAACTTCAAACTTAAAACATTTACCAAGCTCATTAAAGTGGTCTACCTCACTAAATTTCATCTTTATAGCATAAGTGGATCGCAAAATACAGGACATTAAAAATCGCAAAGACCGTCCGTAACTGACTCACTCACTCACTTAGATGATCATCAAAATTATGAAGTACTTCCGGCCATCCTAAAATCGCTAAATTTGGCAGAATGCTACATCCTGTGGTGCATACACTAGGAAAGGTCAAAAATTAAGATTTTTCATTCAGGAGGCGTGGTTTACGCCCACTTTTAAAATTTGTTATTATTTATTTGGATCACTTTTCATTGCCGCGTATAATGATGAAATTTGGTACAGCGGTAGAACTTGCAGTGTACAGAAAGAAAGAAAAAAAAAATCAAACATTTTATATTCTCCCCTCATGGGGCGTTGTATCCGCCCACTTTTAAAAATCGGTTATTATTTATTTGGGCCACTTCCGATTGCCGTAGAATGTTGAAATTTTGTCCTACAGCTGTAGGACCTGCATTGTACGAAAGAAAAAATTTCAAAAATTAAAAATTGTCCATTTAAGGGGCGTGGAATCTGCCCACTTAAAATATCAATAGAAGTCAATCTACCTGCTGAATATAATTTTAATGAATCTATATATATATAAAAATTGAGCCCTAAAATGTTTGTCCTCGATTCACGCCTTAACGCATTTACCGTTTTTAACCAAACTTTCACACACTTTGGTATTGGTCCATATACAGTTTCTGTGAAGTTTGGTCAAAATTGGACAAAGGGGTGTGGCACCTCCCACACAAAAAAAAAAACATTAAAAATCTTATACATACATAAAATATCTTCTATGGGCTGAAACTCGATGACGTTATATATCGATAACCGCTGGGCCGATTTTCATTACCCTTTTTTGATTTGTTCGTATTGCTGTATTTCAGGTTTTGGCAGAAAGAAAATTCCCGCAAGTCGATTTATTCTCATTTCTCGCATTTTACGAAACAAGACTACGACCTAAGACCTAAACAATACAATTCTTGTGCACGGGCAAAAAACCGGGCGGGTACAGCTTCTTCGACAGTCTTGCAATTGGAAGCCAAA
Source organism: Cheilosia soror (assembly GCA_949372485.1). NCBI lineage: Eukaryota > Metazoa > Arthropoda > Insecta > Diptera > Syrphidae > Cheilosia > Cheilosia soror. The sequence continues at coordinate 128,148,652 of OX443561.1, forward strand.
GTTAAATTTTTTTAAAATTTGTAACATTGATGTGAATAATGCATTGTCCTGAAAGTCAATAATATTGTCTAGGCAATACGATTTCTGGAAAAACAAAAAATGTTGTGTACCACAGACCATTACAATAAATGTACTCCAAGTTCTTAGTTTAAGAAGGTTAAATGTTAAAAAAAATTGTCAGTTTCACTGGTCAAGTTTTCAAATTCTAATAATATGTTGTACAATATAATGAAGTTATAAACAGTGATGCCATTCTGACCGGATTCGGATCATATCTGACCGAAACCTATTTACTCTGACCGGAGAAAATTTTGAGATCCGGTCTAACCGTTTTTTGACCGGTACGAAAAATGTTTTTAACCGGAAAACCCTTTTAGGACTGGAAAAATAAAATTGCTCTACTGACTATAAATAAAGATAGATTTCTATAGGTAATTTGAATAAAACTTTGCAATACATTACGAACACGCTCCAAATTCAAACAGAAACCAATTTACTGCGAATATTGGGACATTCACATTTACAACATCACACATGAAATTCTCCTTCGGGAACAGGATAATAAATTATCTTATAGGCTAATTTTTGGACGTTTTCTTTGCTAGAATGTTGAAAAGGAAATTAAACAATGCAATTCACTTTAATTAGTGAAATTCAATAAATCCAGGTTAGAGTTTGGTGAACTACTCTTTTCAAGTGTTAGAAAATTATCCGAGAATAATTATTTAGCCATACACGTCTTCCTACGACTTCTTTCATTTCCATTAACGACTTGGCTACAAACAAAAATGCAATGAAATACAATTTCTCAGATAAAATTGTCGCTGGACATTGGAAGACGTTTATGGCCATGCACTAAAAGTGTATTTCAGGACTTAAAACACGTCATATAAAATAAAAAATTAGTTTCAGTAAATTTTAAACAAACGAAATAAAAAACAAATTTACAAACTCAAGTTTCATATATATTAAAAACGTTTTCTCAACATGGATAATCTATTTTTTACCGGGTCTCTGTCAAAAACTCTGATTTTGACTTTTGACCGGATTTAGAAAATAAAAATCGGGTCATACGGTCAGATTTGATTCACTTTTTTTTAGTGGCAACACTGGTTATAAGCGAAAAACTTGCCAAGTAAACCTACCAATTTTGTTTAACATTTAACCTTCTTAAACTAAGAACTTGCCGTTTTGGTGTGATATTCTATTACAGGCGTAGAATGCTATACCAACCATGGTCTTCTTCGGTGTTCGGTCTTCCTTAATGTTGAGATTTCAATTCAATTTTAGATCTAGAACAGGTTTTGAAATCCAAATATTACGTAGCTGTATTAATGATGACTTTTTGCAGGTACTTGTGTAGTTTAATTTTTTAGTTGGCCTTGATTTAAAAATTCATTTTTTTATTTCGATGTCGAATATCGTTTGATAATAAAATAATCAATACAATATTTTGATACCGGCCCTGGGGGACATATCTACTGCATATTTCGTAAATAAATATTTTTCTTACACTCGAAGAACTTACAGGAAGTCTCCACTTCTTCATTTATTTTGTACAGATGATGAAAAAAAAATGTCTCACCAACCTGCAGATCTCAAGGTGAAACTGGTGTGTATATTTTATTTACTAAAAAATAAAATATAGTTTGTATAAGAAGACCTTTCCATCATGCAGATAAAGAGAATGCTACCATTAAACTGCAACAAACAAAGGAGGACTCACTTGCAAAGAGATAATAATTTGTGCACCGTCTTGATCAGTTATACAAACCCCAAGGATGACACCATCAGAAGAAGGTGAGTGAAATTGAAAGCCATCATCGGCTTTAACAAACAATATTGCATTAATTTATTTGTATGACGCTTACAACGTTATAGAGCCATTATGTGTCATATTTAATGTTCTATTTTATACTGAAATATCCCAAGTTGGGTGCACCCGAACCTATGTGTAGGTACATACAGCTTTAATCTTTAATCTATACTAAACTGCGAGTGCAAGAGCTAAAAATAAGCGATGTACTCGTAGAGATCACAAAGTTGCTTTTTAATTATATACGAAAATTGTGCCACTAGTACAGAGATCAAAGCTTAGAATGACAATGATGTAAACCTAGGAAATTATGAATCGTAATCGCGTTTTCTCCAAACCCTATCAACGTTTAGTCAGCGAAATACTCATATTGTTGTTTTTTTTTTATTGCGATCAAATTGCTGCCTCGTGACTTTTGTCTTTTCGTGCATAATAATGACATGACGACAGATGCGTTTGTGTGTAATTTGATAGTCATTTTCAATTATATGAATAGAAGCATGAAATTACCGATGCTATGGTCGGATATGTTTACATATTAGATGATCGAAATAGGTAAGTCTGTAGGTAGAGATACTCTTTACATACTATATCGACTCTGTCTAGCACCACAAAATGAAGTCAAATGTAAAATTTGTCATTTTAATGAAACCTTAGTAATCATCATCATCAGAATTTTCAATGTCTCGGCTGTCACTGCCGTTATATTTCTCAAGTGGACTTTGCCGCAACCGAATTTAAATCGTCAGTATCTACCTATATACAATAACAATCCCATACGGGTAGAGGAGAAATGTCAGACTAGATCAAACCGACTCATTCTGGGCCTTCATGGGGTAACTGCTATTTGATGAGACTAGGCGTATTTTTTTGAGAATCTGTAGCTAGCTCACTTTTACTTTTACATGCAAAATTGTTATACTCGCTTTTGGTTTTGTTATACACACTTCCCAAAAAAATACGCCAACTGATTTCATAGTACCTACATATCTCTTTCAATTAGGGAAATGTTTCGAAATGCATTATTGAAAAAAAACGCATATAGTTCTAATGACTTCAAGTGCTTGGTAATTATTTATTTTGTGCTAAAAGCGTTAATAATTTTAACAACATTTTGTAACCCATTTAAGCTTTGAGGTTGTCTGTTGAATTGTCTGTTGTGTTTTTTTGATCAAATTATATTCGTAAAATTTCTGCCTTATAATTCAAGGGATGTTGGTTTTTAATACTTCAAAGTTTGTTTATTAAAGATTTTGTCTTTTGGTACTTTCAAGAATTTTGCGGATTTTAGGAGAGAAATATTCCAAAGAAAAAAATATTTCTCTCGTACAATAAGTTTGCGAATTCATGAGAATCACAAAGAAGGAACATTTTTATTGATTCTCACAGATTTAAGTACCTAAAGCCCAGCGTTGCCATTTTGACTGCTTTCCAGTCAGATCTGACTGGATTGATATGCATTTAGCTGGAAGATTTTTTAAAATCCAGCCGGCTGGTTTTTTAGCTGGATACGAATTTTGTTTGACTGTTTTTAAATGTTTCGTGTAATATCACTTTTCTATCAATATAAATTTTTAAATTCAAAGTGGAAATAGAAAAAAAAGAAAAAAACGAACAAATATTGCTTAAAGTTCACTATTTTTGTTACTCTGAGCTTGGAAGCATATCCCACTCATATAATGAACCAATTTATGCGTTTGCATTAGCACAAGTACTTGTCTTTGCCAACTTACAAACAAATATTTGAAACTGAAAATTTAGCAGTTGTGTGAGGTTCAACTTTCCTATACCGGCCGAAGTAACAAAATAATTGGTTGGTACTAATATTACTTACAGAAGCAGCAATAAAATATTCGACATTATGTATGTTGATGCAAATGATGAGGAGACAATTGAAGCGCTCAGAGAGATTGCTATATAAAATTCATTTATAAGTTAATACATTTTGTATACCCTCCACATGAAGGAATATTTCCTTTATCATTACGTTTGTAACTTCAAGTAAGAGTCACCGGATTTGACCAGAATCAAGTTCTGAATCTGAATCGATTTAGCCATGTCCGTCTGCCTGTCTGTCTTTCTGATGAAAACACAATATAGCGTCAAAAGGAAAGGAATCGACCTAGGCGAATGAAATTCTGTCAGAGGACTTCTTTCTACCGTTCAGGTTGATATTGAAAATATAGGCTATATCGGTCAAGTAGTTCATTAGTCAACATTAGACCAATGCCCAGCCCATGCCTCACATGGCTAAATTATTGCATGACTTGTATATGTATGCAGTGGAGGGTATCAAAAGCAACGGCCAGACCATTGATGACACTTTTACTTGTATTTTTATTTTCATGACTGGATTTTTAGCTGGATTTTTGTTTGAATTTCTTTGACTGATTTTTTGACTGGATTTTAGGTTTTTGAATGATTTTTTTCCAGTCAAATCTGACTGGAAGGCGGATTTCAAAACGGCAACCCTACTAAAGCCAGAACCAGACTTGTAACGTGTGTGGTTGTGGTGTGTTGCGTCGCTCATTGTGCACACTTGTCTAGTGTGTTGTGTTGCAAACGAATTCAAGCGTCTTTCTTTTGCTCTTTGAATTTGGTTGTACTTATTTCTTTCGTTTCATTGCGACATTCCATAGAATAGTATGGCTCAATCGGAAGGACCAAAATGGCTTTGGACACAACACACTACACTGCGATGAAATAGATGAGACAATTATGTGTTTGCGGAACACAGAAATAAAGTCCAAGACATTTTACACGCAGCGAAGTCCGTGTAAGACGCGATCAAAATACATACGTAAAATATTAAATAATGGGTTTATAAGGGTATACTTTAATCAAATCAGTCACGGACTTTGCTGCATGGAAAACGTCTTGCACTTGCATTTCTGTGTTCAGCAGAGTTTTCTCTAGACTTAGAAAAAAAAATTTGGTGGTTAGGTATGTCAAATATTAAAAAAGGGAACCTATACCTCATTTCAAAATACCATTTGGACATCATTTTTTTTTTGGTGAAAACACCTATGGGACAAAATACATTTTTTCTAAATTAGAATACTTTCGTATCGGAAAAAGGTATTTTTTAGTGTTGGTGGTAAAATTAAGCAAATAAAATAATTTATCCTACAGTGACCCCAAGCAGGGAGGTTGCGTATGTTGTCAAATCCACATTTTCAAAAAGGTATTGTGCGAAAGGTATTTTAGGAAAAGGTATTTTGGGAAAAGGTATTTTGAAAAAGGTGTTTTGAAAAGAGGTATTTCATCACCAACCTATTAAAAATGGGTTCAATCCGATACTTTGGTTGTTTAAGCTGATCTACTCTGTTGCTTAGGGCTATAATCAAGCAATACATATTATATACTTGTATGTATTACTATTGTGGAAAATGATGCATCTTCAATGACATGTCACACGCTTCGGCTGCCACGTTTTGCTGCCAGACTGTTATTTTCGATTATACTCTCTACTCAGGGTACACAATAATGTAAATATCTTTCGGGTACCTACCCGATAAAGACACAACACTCTGCAACACCCCACGCGTTAGAAGTTTTGAAATTTTTCAGAATTTTTTTTTTTTCAGAGATTTTGGTTTTCGACACTTTTTGCTTTTGAGATTTTTTTTATGATAAACTTTTTTTTCGACATTTTGTTGATTCGATTTTTTTGTCGGTAAAAAATCGTCTTTCCGTCTACGAACTTTATTTGAAAGGGGGTTAGGGTCAGGTCATATTTCGCTGGTATAAAAAAAGTTAATATCGTTTATATGCTCACTCATGGGGTAAGTGTAAACAAATTTATAATTCATATGGGGTAGGTATAAACACCATCAACGAATTACAAAATTGTTGAAATCGCATGTCGAAAGCGTATTTAGATGCAGTACGAGATGTCCCGGGTTGTGTTGCTAGACTGGGAAGAAAGTATTTTATTTTTATATCGTTTCGCTATGCGATGGAAATGTCCTCCATTAGTGGATAAATGAAGCTTGTGGTCTTAGATGCAGATTTTCAAATGTTCTGTCGAATTTTAATCCGCTATGTAGGTACATACTTGAATTATCTTTCCAAAATAATAAATTGGCCACCCCTTGTGGTCAGCAGTGACCAAGGCATATTCTTTTTCGTCGTTTACACCTGCCCCAGTCCGACTTTATGAGCAAAACATTTACTCGCAAAAAAAAAAATGCTTGATCAAACGAAAACTTACCAAAATAATACAAAACTTCAATATTGCAGCTGCAATAATTAATATATATTTACACTTTAAAATAGTTAAACACTTTTCTTGAAATTCACAATTTAAATTTTTTTTCGAAATTGCACTTTGAGGTAGCAAGAATCTTCTGATGTGAATAAAATATCAGACAGACTGACTTCGCAGCTTTGCGGTCATTACATAGCGGAACGACTACAATTATTGGCACCCCAATTTTGGACCCAATCATTGGCTTGGCACTGTTGGATTTGCTCAATAACCCTTTGTTCGAATCAGTCAAATTATTTTTTATTTTGAATTTGGACATTTTTCACATATTTCTCTGTCTTTAGTTTGGAGACATTCCTTTCCAGTTCTTTTCATAAGTGAAAATAAAATCACGAGCGACAAAAAAAAAAAAAACTTCAAAATTTGCAATGTTTTGGTTAAGGACCTATAATTTTGTAAGTTATTTTCCACTACTTTCTTTTGTATTTTTTATTGAAAACTTTTTTTATTTAGTATAATAATGGATTAAATAATTTCTTTGTAAATATATCTTGTTTAAAAAGTTATTATTTTATTAATAAAAGGGGTCCAAAAAAAAACTGTGGTTCAATTATTGCATCATATGTAGCTACTCTTTCTACTCGTGTAAGCTTTGTTTAGAACAAAAAGATCTAACGTCTTAAATGATATTTATAAAAATATTGGTTAACGTTAAATTTAGGTTTCCTTTTTTTAAAAAAAAATACATATTCCTTATACTCGGCCCTAGCGAGGTATCCGTCGGAACGGAGAACTCTCGGCAACGCTTACTCCGCCAGAGACTCAAATTACATTCGAGGTATTCGTCTTCGGAAAGAATAATTAAAATGCGACAACGCATTGATTTGACATGTTGTTGTTTCGTGCTACATCGGGGTTTTCCTATTTAGTGCTTGTTTTTTCGTTTGCTTTTGCCCTGGAAACACAAATTTAAGCAACAAGTAAAACCAATTACTTTGCTAAAAGTTTTTTTCCTTATTGCAAATCGTAAACAAATTCCGCAACCAATTCCTGTCGGAGCATATCGGAAGAAAATTTGTATGAAGCTGTCAAAAATATCAGCAAAAACGCACTTGATCGCACTGAAACGCAAAACGCCAGTGTGCGTTGCTTATTTGTCGGAACAAAGTTCCGAAAAGCTGTTCCGAAGTTAACCTCGAAGCAAAAATCCTCCGATTCGTATAAAATCGGAGAATTTTCCGTTCCGACGGATACCTCGCTAGGGCCGACTGTCTTGATTTTACTAAATTGTGTAATGATTTAAATAATATTAAAAACAACGTATTTATTTAATCATTTAAATGAAAAAATTAATATTTTTTTTGTTTATTTGCTTATGTATGTCTTAATTTATATTTATATTTTATTTTATATCTTTAAATTAAACGTTTTGAAAACATATGTAAATAAAATAATATTTAAAACATAATGTTTTTCTGTTTTAAAGAGTGCCAATAATTGTAGTTTTTCGTAAGCTTTTAGTAAATTGACTTTTTAGATATATTTTTAATGACTAAATTCTTATTTATAAAGTTTAATCAACGAAGAATTAAATAATTTATAGGTACTTTGGTATCTATACAACAGATTCAAATCACTTTATAAATGAAAATGTTATAAGGCCTGTTTTATTGGCAATCTATCTCAGTGAAGTAAAGCAAAGTAGAATTTTTAACACGCAATTACAACAACTACACGCTGTTTGACACTTTCGAGACTCTATATGGTTGTTGTAATTGCGTTGTGAAGATTCTACTTTACTTTACTTCACTGAGATAGATTGCCAATAAAACAGGCCTATAGTTGATCAAAGTTGAAATTTCCTTAGAGGTGCCAATAATTGTAGTCGTTACGCTAGTGTCTTCGTTTTCATTTTACGAAAGTGTTATCTACAAAATAATATTTATTGCTACATAGTATTAAAAAGAAGCAGCATGATCTGCTTACACTAGCCCCGCGTTTACACTATCCCCTACTCCCGCTACCTACCGTTTATGCTACTCCCCTTTTTATTGACCAACTCTACTTCTACAAACGCCGTTAGATTTGCCAACTTATCCCGATGACGTAGGCTATGCGTAAATATAAAAAAAAACTTCCGTAAAAAACACCATTATCGTACATATTTCCAACTGAGACCAGACGCAAGTATTTCAAAATAACAAATTCAGAGTTGTTGACATTATAAACCAAATGTCAATGTGCACTCCCTTCTTTCATCCCGCTCGCAACGACCACGCTCCAAATAAAAACAAATCCATACCTACCAACACAATGTACCGAACAGAACAGCAGGCAACTCCCTATCTCCCAACAAAAAATTGTGACGTAGAATTATGCCGTTTGCTTTGTTCAAAGTTCACAAATTCACACAGCCATCCGCCGAATCCGATCCATGCATTTATTTATCCACTGGAAGGCAAAACACAAAAGACATCACAACAACACAAGTCTTATCTTTTTTGTTGTTTTTTTTTTTTTTGTTGTTGCTTCTGCTGTTTCTTTGTCATCCGTCCAATTGGAAATGGAATGTACTGAGTACTGGCAGCAAATTCATTTAATAAATCACCGCCAATGGAAATGTGAATGAATTTTTCTAGCAACATACGCAAATTCATTTCCGAGTGAACAACATTTGGGCAAGAGGTGAGGTTGAGAGCAGCTGTACTCGAAACAGATGTTTCCATTCTTGTTGAAGAGCATGAATATTGATTGTTTATCTCAGAGGATTGTAGATGTAGGGTTGGTCTTGGACCCCCAACAAAATGGTACAGGTACAAGGGGTTTCTCTCGGCGCAACTGAGCGATACGCATTTAACTTATTAGCAAACAACCCATACAACCATGTAGACCGATAGAAAAATCATAGAAATCCAATAGCAATAATTCATCCGCCACCCAAACCTTCCTCGGCCAACTTGAATTTGTTTCGGAACAGTCTCTCAATATACCTCCGCGTTAACGGTCGACGGTCTGCATATAAATTCTATAGCCCGAAATTACACGCACGCGGTGTTTGTTGTTGGATGTTGTGTTGTGTTATTGTAATTTTTAAAAAAAGGTTCCCCCTATTATCTTTGTTCGAAAACCGAACGAGTGTTGCAATTTATAAGCAAAAAAAAATACACCAACCTATGTTCTTCTTTTTTTTTTTATCCACCAAATCCAGTACTCACAGATACATTTTTCTCCCCATTGATATCTGACATTTGCGAGTCGTTCGTTTGTCTCCCTCGCTTCCAAAAAGTCTCCAAAAAGTCGTGAAGATTCGTTTTGGTTTTTTTTTTCGCAATGTATTTTTAAGATACACATGTTTTTAGTATTTTTTTTCTATTACACATAACTTGGTATTTATCAACTGTTAGCTGAAGGAAGCTGATTCTGGTGGTTGCTCATAGTGATGCTGTTTCGCGCATTCGCAGTTAATAAATATGTAGCGTTTATTTATTTATTTTTAACTAAACAAATCGCGGTTGTTTTACAGTACTAATTGTTTTACTTGCGAATTTCCTGTAATCACAAAAAATAAAATTTGTTTGTTGTATAATTCAGCTGGCATTTGTTGATGTGGATACAGTAAACGTTCGAACAAGTTTTCCTCTTGTCTGCTGTATCTGTATCTTATAAGTTGTAACAGAAAATGTATCTCGAGTGAATAGAAACAAAAATTCTGGTTAAAATAATCAATATACCGACAACAAGTTCGAGAAGATACAATTCTACGGCAAGTAGATATATTTATGAACTTTCATTGAATTTGCATACGACTTTGTGTGGAGCGTTAGCCAAAAGAATCTTAAACAAAGAAGAACTTTGAAAAATACAGAAAGATGCTGTGAATATACATTTATGTATATACCTAGTGCCTGTGGCTTGAAAATATGACTTTGTCAAAAAGATTGTTTTATACACGTCGTTTTGTTTAACCAAAAGTGTTTTTTTTCCATAATGAGTACCTAGTACCGTACCTACATCTTCGAAACCATTCATCTGTAGGTCATCTGAGGACAAATGTCCGTATATACAAAAAAATTCATCTCATCTCATCTCGTTTCATTTCATCTCTTTCCCGGGATACTTCCGAAAATTGGTATCATTCCTAGAGATACATATCTGGTGGTGAGAAAAATTCTTCCATTTTGATGGCAGTCAGACATTTCGGTTACCACGGTATAAATAGTATCTACATTTTTGTTCACCTAGATACCGTTACGTTTTCAGGACACATCCTTGAGGAGGTGTGTTTTCTCTCTCTTCATTCATAAATATTTTCTAGAATAGAAGTAAAGAACTAAAGAGAGTCAATAATGGGTCAATATGAGCGAGTCAGCGAGACGACGCGACGGTGCCACGATGGTGTTCTGTGAAACTCCATGGATGTTTAACGTCTAAGCACATTAATACTAAACAAAACTTGTATCTGTATCTGCTGCGTTCTGGCTTTGGTCCTATATAGAAAAAAAATTATAACAAAAAATATTTTCCAATCTTTGCAGTGTTTTTGCTTTTTTTTTTTATTTTGATCCGTGATAGATAAATAAGCTGTCAAAAAATACCAGTGAGATGTTTTTTATTTCCTTTGAAAACAAAATAATGTAAAATAAATTCGACCGACCAAGTGAAGTGTATACGGAAGTGGCCCAATTTGAGGAAAAGTGCGTTTTTATGTAATCGGTTGTAGAATGTGATAAATTCTGTACTTAAATAGAAGCCGATATCAAATACTAAGGATATTTCATTTTTAAACAGCACATGTGGCTTCAACGGTAAGTAAACATAAAAAATCGAGTTGTTTTCATTACGAAGTGGATATTCGCACGTTCATTTTAACAGATTTTGTACTGAACTGACGTTTACCGATGTTCGAGACACGACTGCGTAATCAACGTAACGTAATCATATTTTCATTAAAAACTCTTTATAAATATAAAATTTGGATCCTAAACGTACGGCATAATGTCCGAAAATAATTATACTGGAGTTTAGAGTCCTTGCCGCGAGCGTAGCGAGCCACATACCCCAACTTGACGCAATATAAACTTTGACGTTTCGTTACGTAGTCGTGTTCCGAACAACGTGCGAATAGCAACAGCCTTTTCATACTTTCGAAGATTATTCTGAAGTTTTGTGTATTAGATTCATCAATCCGATATCCGACCATCTGACAATTGTTATAGGAATACATTTTAATATGTTGATTGACTGTTGATTAAGGTAACGAAGTGGCTATTCGCCAGTTGCATTTGTACTGAATTCACATGACATTTAACTGACGTACAAGTCATTCGAGAGACGGCTCATGGCTGGGTAACGTAATTATCTTTCAAAATGTCTATTCGGACGTTGATTTTGACAGATTTTGTACTGAACTGACGTTTACCGATGTTCGGGACACGACTGCGTAATCAACGTAACGTAATCATATTTTCATTAAAAACTCTTTATAAAGATAAAAGTTGGATCCTGTACAGCATAATGTCCGAAAATGATTATTATGGAGTTTAGAGTCTTTGCCATGAGCATAGCGAGCCACATACCCCAATTTGACACAATATAAACTTTGACACTTCTTTACTTGGTCGTGTCCCGAACAACGGGCGAATAGCAACATAACATCCATTTTTTACGACTACGTAACGAAATGTCAAAGTTTACATTGCTTTAAGTTTGGGTCTATTTGGCTCGCTTCGCTGGCAGAAAGAGCTTTAAATTCCAGTATATCATTTACGGACATTATAGTGTACATTTGGGACCCAAATTTTATCTATATAAACAGATTTTAATGAAAAAATGATTACGTTACGTGATAACGTAGCCGAGTCCCAAACATCGGTAAACGTCAGTGAGTACAAAAACAGCGGGCGAATAGACACTTCGTTATTTTTTTTTAAGGAATAAGTTGGGTGCGAATCATTTAGACTAATCATTAATAAAGCAAGCCACATGTAGGTACAATGATGGCCATAAGTATTTAGACAAAATTAAAGTTAATTCTACTCATAATCTCAAATCATTAAATCATCCCATTCAAAAAATCATAAAAAATATTAGCGAAGACATTTTTGGAAAAATATTTTTACAGTCACTATTAAAATTTTTTTAGGGAAACTTTTTGCATCAAAACAATTTTTGTTTGAGACAGAGGAAAAAAGTCAAAAAAGTAGACTTTCACAAAAGTTCTAAATTTTCAATGGGTACTTATTGGTTAAGGAAAGTTTTGTATCATTCAAACGGAATTTAAATGACCTTTCCATTGATGCCAAAATTTACATGAAGTAAGTTCAAATTATGAGTAGAATTAACTTTAGTCTTGTCTAAATACCTATGCCCACCACTGTATTTACCTACCCCAACTTGACGCATTTAACTTTTGGAATTTTGTTGCGCGGCCGTGTCTCTAACGACGAACGGGCTAATATCATAACAGTCCTAAGAGAAACAAACGAGTGTGGTAGTGGAATATGATATTTATTTATCCTAAGAATTTTTGGCTATTTTTCGTTGGTTAGCAGGTTCTGGCCAAACTACTCCAGTTAAGATACCTTCATATTTCTAAACTAAAGTAGGTCTATATTTTTTGTAAATTTATGGATGGCAGCACTTGAACGAAAAATCAAAGAAGCACCATTAATGCACGCATACTTGAAAAATCCTAGGCCCATGGTATAGCATGGAAAATCATTGCCGCCACTGGTTTTGTCATTTCACACGCATTCATAGACATGGATAAACTCATTCCGGAAAAAATCGGGTAGGTGCACGGAAGTCGGTGGTCTAGTTCTATGTGGTTTGTGACCAAACCTAAAAATGGTGTTAAAAAGTGAGATACGTATGGGGGGTTCATATTTGCTGCCCCCCACTGCAACCCTCCTGCTTGTGGTCACTGTAGGATTTGTAGAAGGTGCAAGGTTGGGTATATGCAAAGTTCATATATGGGATCCCAAAAAAAAAATCTCGAATTTATTTTTTTATTTTGTTCGAGATAGAATAATAGTCTTTCGAGATGTTTGTACATTCGAAATTTTGGCGTTATGTTTTATACAAGGTGGCGCAAAAGTAATCCTCCTATCAGAAAATGCTATAAATTTTGCGATTGGCCCCTAATGTCAGTTCTGTTTTGACATTTGTGTAGTAAACACATGCGAAATACACGTTAATAAACAATGTTACGCTACACTGCTCCAGAACGCGGAATGTTGGTGACTATTTATTTGAGCAATAATCGGTCGGTGACTTTGGCACAACGTGAATTTCGTCGCAGATTTCCTAGCCGTCCAACGCCTACTGGTGAAACACTGCGACGTTTAGCCGCTCGCCTCGAAGAGACTGGCACAACACGAGATGCTGCCAGGCGTGGCAGACCCCGGAGTAGCCGTTCTGCAGAGAACGCTGGAGGAGTCATCGGATCTTTTTTCTTCGAAGACGTCGCGGGCCAAACGGTTACTGTGAATGGTGAGCGCTACAGAGCAATGATCAACGAGTTCTTTTTGCCGCAACTTGATGAATTGGGATTGGAAAACATGTGGTTCCAACAGGACGGTGCAACGGCACACACTGCACGTGCCACAACCGATATGCTGAAGGATGCATTTCCTGGGCGCCTAATCTCCCGTTTTGGCGATTTGCACTGGCGAGCAAGATCGCCTGATTTGACCGCTCCAGACTTCTTTTTGTGGGGCTTTTTGAAGTCGCGGGTTTATGTCAACAAGCCTCAGACTCTTGCAGCTCTTAAAGACAATATCCGTCAAGAATGTGAGGACCTATCGCCGGAAGTTTTGGCCAAAGTGATGGAAAATGCCATAAAAAGGGATCAAATGACAATCAACTGTGGCGGCGGCCATTTACATGACATCATATTCTCGACTTGATGTAAAAAAAATTAAAAGACCAAATAAAAATAATCCACAAGAAGAATCAAAGTTTTTCATTTTTTTTTTAAATAACAGCCAAAAAACATCGGAAGGTTATTTTTGAGCCACCTTGTATATAACATTCATTGATGTGTGTTTTCTGTTATTAAGATTTCATTAAGAATATTTTTCAACTTACATACATGACTGCTGCATTTGAACAAAATCCTGAACGCCGTAAGGCACTCATCCAGTATTCTAGATGACTAAACTTTCCGAGCGGTCAACATATAGACACAGACCACTACCTACCTTGCCGCAACCGCAACAAGGGAGAAATATTGTGAGGAGATTTGACGCTTAGAGGCTACAAACGCAGCAAACTGCCAGAACCTTAGCTCATCGCGTATACCTCTAAACCTATCAGCAATAATTCAGAAAAGCAGTGGTTTCCATGATAAAATTCCATCGGATTTAACATGACCACCCCATGAAGCATAAAACTCTTGGATTGATGAAGAGTGCCGATTTATACATGCAGCAAAATAGCTCGCTTATGTATAATGCAGCTCTTTAGAGAAGAATGAAACCGGGTCGACGTAAGCTCTATAGGCAAAATAGTATAGGAAACAACTTTTGCTTCTTAGGGAGAAAAAAAGAAATAGCACGAGAGGCTCGGGATTATGAAAACGGAGAGGTGCTACTCCACCAGAAGCAATGTTCAAAATCAGAAGATTTACAAAAAAGTAAAAAGAGCGCTTCAAGGAAACAAGATCGGAACAAAGACCTGTACAGGGAGTAAAGAAATCTTGTAGTTGAGTCACAGTTGGTGCTTAGGGTATGGAAACACAACTTCTGCCGACTGTTAAACGGCAGACAGAACGAAGCATTCAATCTGGTCTATGAAAGCTAAAAAACCTAACCAACATGAAATGACAAAAATCTAAGCTCAAATTCATGAAGCATGCTTTCTTTCAACCAACCAACCAACTTGCCGTAAATAGTTCGGCCAGCAGACCATCTGATCCATGGTCTGCCGGGAAGTATGCTTTATGACTGAAACCTCAGCATCGTTTGTTCATTCAATTAGAAAAGAAACCCTCTAAACAGTTTCCCCAACATCTCATACAAAAACCAGTCTAAAGTACTCTATGAACACTTGAAGCCATATGTCAACCAAAACTGATTAAATATTCACACTACGGTAGATTCTAAAGAAAGTGCAAGAAGTGCAAATCGATACCAACCATCTGTTCATCAATTTTAAGGCCACATATGACAGTATTTATATAAAGCCATTTCTAGTTTTGACATACCTGCCAATACGAGTTTGTGTAGAATGACAGAATGACAATGGTAGCTGCCCCATTAAGATGGGAAACAATCTCACCAAGACCATTAATGTCGAAAAAGAATTTAGACCAGACCATGCGCTGTCACCATACTTGAAAGAATCTTGCAAAAATCATAAGACAACAGGATCTTTCAGTTCGTCTGATAATATTGACATCATTGGCAGAACACAGCAAGATGTCTGGTCTAGTAAAGAAAGGGAAGAAGAAAAAATGGGGCTAGTCGAAAAGAAGCAACACTCAAAATCAGCGAATCATACAGAATGTCATCAGCGACAGCTATAACTGCGAGGTAGTAAGGGACTTCGTCTACTGTGAACTCTGACAATAACAAATCAGCTGAAACTAGAAGAAAAAAAACTCTTGTCAATCGCAGATATTCCTTTGGGCTGAGAAGGCAATTGAGTAGTATGCAAAGCCCTATCCCAAACAACTGTATCTAGATGGTATATGTAAAACCATAATAATTACTGATTTCTAATTTAATTTCCAGTTTTTGCTTTTTTTTTACGGTTTTTGTCAGTATGCATCTTATCAAGTAGATTTAAATCAATTGAACCTTGTCCGCGATTATCCGCACTTCATTATGTGATAAACTTAACTTCGACTGGCTACTAATCTTATCTGAAAAAAAAAAACCAATTGTTTCATGTTTGAAGTGATAAGTGATTGTCGTGCCTTAAGATCCAAAGCCTCATAATCCCGCAAATCCGATTTTTTTTATCTTTGTTTAGAATATAAATTTGTTAAATTTGCAGCGAACTAATTTTAATTGGAAAACCAGCTTCGAGAGTATTAAATGACAAACAAGTGTTTTCAAAAAATGAGAATACAAATTCCTTGGAATTATTATACTGATGCGGCAAACTAACGATGACAAAATTCTGGGAATAATTTCATGTATATCTTATCCAATTACACATGAATAGTAAAATTCATGAAATTTCACTAGAACGTTATTATTATTTATAAATAACACACATCTACGAAGTGAGATACATACTATAGATACGTCTCATCAAAGTGCAACTATTGCCCATGACATCAATTGCTGTGGTCTCTGTTCCATAATTGTTATTTAATTTCACAATTGTTGTGCATACTCCTGTCTGCAATATAAAACTATCCTACATCAAGTGTCATGGAATGAGATTTCGCATTTTGACAGTATCCATGATGACATACACGTGTCCTAATAGTTCGTTTCATATATTTATTTTTTTTAACGTTGTCCGGACACCTTTTCATGTCAATCATAAAGCCTTTTGAAAACAGTTTGATCTACTTGAATGAGGGAAAAACAAAAAAGAAAGAAAAACACATCATGAATGTTGATTAAAGACGTATACCATGCAAAAACAACTACAAAGGAATGTGTACTGAATGTCCCACTTTAGTGTAGGCTGGACAGACTCTCGTCTCTTCAGGTAAAACAAAACAAATTAAATCCGTCCCGTATTCCTTTTGTGAAGAAATGCAGTTGTGGGGTTGTGTCTACTTAAAGTTTGCCTGAATGAATTTTTCTTTTTAATACTGCTAGTAAAAATTAACTAAAAAAAAGACACACATTTGAAGATACATCAGATGTAGAAAACAGTTTACTTAGCTTTTTTCGTTTTTGATGTAGATATGCAAAGGCTTCCTTTCGTCATAAGTATTTTGACAAAACTAAACTGCTCATAATTTGAAACTTACTTCATGTAATTTTTGGCATTAATGGAAAGGTCATTTAAATTCCGTTTGAATGATACAAAACTTTCCTTAACCCATTAAGTACCCATTTTTGTAAAAATACGCAAAAATTGTCACCCGGTGTTATTTGGCTGTCATTTTTTTTATGAATGAAAAACTTTGGGTAATTTTTTGGTTGACATAAAATGGTATCGGCTAAGTGGCCACCGTCAGAATTAATGAACATTTGGGCCTGATTTATGACATTTTCTACCACTCTTACCAGAAATTTCGGCGATAAGTCCTCGCATTCTTGACGGATATTTTCTTTGAGGGCTCAAAATTCTCAGCTTTTGTTGACATATGGCGTATTTTTTTGGGAAGTAAGTATAAAAAAAACCAAAAGTGAGTATAAACGTTTTGCATGTAAAAGTAAGAGTGAGCTAGCTATAGATTCTCAAAAAAATACGCCTATAGACTCATGACAGCTCCCGGAAATTACGCCAGTTTTTTTTTTTTTTTTTGGAAAAAATGCCAGAAAATGTTTTTGGTTTCGAATATGGAAAAAAATTTTGTTTGAAAAATATGCCAGAAATTAGGAAATTATGGCAGACAAATGTGGAAAAAGCACCAGAAAGTAAAATTGATATTCAGCCAGATCATAAACACAGGCAACTCGTATTCTGGCCTAATTGCCAAACTAATTTTGGAAAAAAGGTCAGAAAATGTTATTTATTTGAAATTGATCGAACTTCACATACAAAAAACCTCGCACCGACTCTAAAGTCTACAGTGACTCCAAGCAGGGGGTTCCATGGAGTTATAGGGGGGCATAATGCCCCTGCTTGGGGTCACTGTAGGATTTAGAGTGATTGCGAGTTTTCCTTTTCTTTCTTTCAGAAAATATTGCTTCTGGCTTTTTGGAAAAAAGACCTGAAATTTCGGAAAGATAGCCAGAAAATTCTGGCTTTTCTTCCTAGGAAAACAGGCCAAACTTTGTATAGACAATTTTAAGGGATTTTTTCCAAAAAAAAATCTGGCGTGATTTTCTCTGGCGCAATTTCCGGGAGCTCTTATGACTTCCAAAAACATCACAAAAAAAAGTCAGAAGAAGAACGGTTCAATCAGGCAATTTTGCACTGACCGCCGTGCATATATCCAAAATGAAATATTTGAACTGCTAAACGTCCGTCGTAGTGTTTGCCCAGATGGCGTTGTCTTGTCTACTTTACATGTACTTTGTAAAATGTTTATTTCACAAACGTCAAAGTGGAATTGATATTTGTCCCCATTAGCAAAAATTATAGCATCTTCCGATAGGGTGATGACGATGAGATGATGACTAATGCGCCACTTTGTATTATGACCAACACTTTAGGGTAATTTTTCAAAACAAATTTAGCTAATAAAATACTTTAGCTGTCAAATTTAAATTATCTTGCAAGGTACTTACAACTTATTGTGACATATTTTAGGAAAAATGCCTTAGGTATGCTGAGTTTCCACTTGTCGATTTGAAATTGACAATTGACGTATTTTTATGCCAATTAAACAATTGGCAAGTGGAAATAGCGAAAAATTGCTTGTCAATGAATTGACTAACAGCGTTTGCCAATAACTGACAAAGAAACCACTGGACAAGTGGAAATAGCTGAATTGTCCAACAAAATTTCACTTTGCCTATAGAGAAAATTTAATTGGCATCGAGTTCATAAGTTGGTCAATCAACTGACAAACAATTTTTTGCCAATAATTGGCATAAGTGGAAATGAACTGACGTTTGTGTCGTTCAATGATATAAACGCGAGGGCTGTCAAACTTTGTCAATCAACCGACATGTGGAAACCCACCTTTATACATATTTTTTTAAAATCAATTTTGTGATGTCAGATGTCCATTATGACACAGTCGATAGCACTTTTCGATAACATTTAAAGCAATGATAGTTTGGTAGCACCGTTTTTTATCGAGGCTAACGATATCTATCTAGAATTGGGTTTGTGTGAAATTTTTTTGCTAAGTCTATATAGAATAATAAATCTCATCATCAACATTTATAATAAAAAAAAAAAGTGTCAACGATTGATTAAATTATAATCGCATACAAAAACGTAAGAAAAACAATATTGAAATCGCTTCAACTTCCTAATGACTTGAACTTAATCAGCCCATTTAAAGCGCACAATTTGTATGTGTAATCTTCATAAGCAATCTTGAGATAAGAGGGTTATCAACCGACCGGACAAAGATTGTCTCTTCTAAGAATTTGATGCAAATAATTTTTTTTTCGACTGATAGGCTTACGACTTTGTACAAAATACTACCGCGTCGGCTTACAGAAACCAATTGATAAGAGAACGTAGTTTGTACTATAATTAAAGTTGTTATAGTTTTGATCAATGGAAACACTTTTTCTAGAATAATGTAAAATTTAGATTAATTTGAAACAAATGGAAACGTTGAAGATACGAAAGATTTGAAAAGACTTGCAGAATTTATATCTATTTCGGCAACGGCCTTAAGTACGGGGCTATGAGGGACATAAAATTTAAATTTTCACAATTTAAAAGCTTTAATAAAAAAAAGTAAATGCAGTTTTTTACAGACCAAATGTCTTCCTCTTTGAATTTTGTTGGACGCAGTGGATTACAGAAAAAAAAGTCGATTTTGTTTATAGTATTTACAAACACTGCGTGCGACTTTTTTTCCTTTCTCACCAGCAGATGGTTTTTTACAGACCAAATGTCTCCCTCTTTGAATTTTGTTGGACGCAGTGGATTACAGAAAAAAAAGTCGATTTTGTTTATAGTATTTACAAACACTGCGTGCGACTTTTTTTCCTTTCTCACCAGCAGATGGCAAATTATAAAATCTTTACTTGAAGACAACGCTTTCGGATACAAAATATTGGGCATTACTGACGACAACATACGAGTACGAAAAGATACTCCAAAAGTCTGTCGGATATTCAGGAACTAGGCCCCTCCGTTATGCTGCTTATTGCCGTCCGGATGACTGAATTAAGCAGATTTTTCAGCTTTCTAGAACGGCTACACTTTCGGACGTTTATTTTGAGATGGCTGAAGTGTCACCTTTTTGTATCAACTACATCCAATCACGTACTTGTAGTAAACAAAGTTTAACGTAGTGTCAGCTGTCAAAGTGCTGTCAGAACTGTCATTTGAATATTATAATATTCGACCATATTTTTTTCATACTTCAATTCACAGAATTTATTTTTTTGTATTAAGTTAAAAGACGTAATTTATAAAGGTGGGCAATCTTCGAACAAATTTATAAACTTTAAATTTATATTAAACTAGCCATGCCCGCGGCTCCGCTCGCCGATTTCACTTCTTTTAAAATATAATTAAAATTTATTTGAGTTATGATATTAATGTATGTTTGTTTATATTTTTTCCTGTTTTTAAGCTTACAAAATATTTTATCGCAATAGCTTTTTGTGAACTATACATGTTATTTTTTTAGTGGGCGCAAGTATAAACAAATTACGAGTGCGCCTCACACGCGAACGTACAACATATAGCTGTCCATGTGAAAAACATGACTGTCGGAGGTCAACTCTGGCAATGACCAAAGTGGTTCCGAAGATAGCTCCTATACTTCCGTTTCTCCTTTCCCCATCCTCTCCCTAGGTAACCTATACTGATCCGGAGGATGTTGCCAGTACAATGTTGAATACATTTTTAAAATCTGCCAAATAGTTCTAGAGTTAGTCCCTACCACCCTTTTACACCTCCCACCACACCAACTTAGTCCTTCCTTACTTAATCTGTACTGATTTGAAAGTCCTAAGTCAATTGACATAATCACCCCTATTCCCGTTGGCATTTGTCGTATACGACTCATGTTTCGTGTCGTTGTGAAACGATGTGCAGATTTTTGTTTTAACTTTTGTTAACAGTCTTGTTTTGTTTTCTATGTGTTCACCATTATTTCAATTCATTTGTTTAAAAAATGTTACAAAAATCGACTAAAAAACGAAGTGAAATACGAGTCGTTTACGACAAACGCCAACGGGAATAGGGGTGAATATTTCACATAAATGAAAACTCGTCACAGGTATGATTTGTTTTATACTACGCGATTATATCGTTACACTTTCCATAGCTGATTTCCAGATCTCAAATATATAACGTATATACGATTGTGTATATCTACTTACGCATCACAAACTCCTTATCCTTATATGTTCGTACATATATACATAGTTTGTTTTATGCATAAGCATAACCATTCCCTACATCAAATTAAACTACGCCATACATGTGCATGTACGACGTACCTACGTACAATGTGCATTCTAGAATGCCCGTCGTGCGAGTAATAATATTCTATTTTTGTAATGCAATATAAAACTACCCCTAAGCACAACTGCAATCGAGAAAACAATTTTTTTCTCACTTGGCCAAATAAGATCTATTTTCAATTTATTTTATCTCACCCTCTGGATGGACCAGAAAGATGAATGTTAGTTGAAAATACTCGGTGAAGTATTGGCTAACAATTGAAAGCATTTCTTGAATTGGGCTACATAGATTTATGAGTACAATGGCAAGTTAAGCGTAGTAAGGTCGAAATAGAAAAGTGTGCATCCCCTTTTTTCAACCCTTATAGGATGAATTTTGAAAAATGATGAATGAGGCATGTAATAACTTTGACTTATCTATGAATATACAAACTTTCAATTTCATATGGCTAACGGCTCGTTAGACCCCCCTTACTCCCTGCGACCCCTTTAGTCCTCACCCACTCTACGGCCAAATTTGAAAATCGGACTAACGGTTTTCGATTTATGCAGGGACGGACCTTGCGTTTTATAAAGTGGTATGGATGTATGGATATGGATATATACGAGTATGTGCCAGATATATTTGCTGATACAATAACCCAGGTCTAAATTACCTCAAATATATGTAAACATTTTTTTTTGTGTGGGCGCAATAGCCCAGTGGTTAGTGTGCTGGACTACTGTGCGAGGGATCCCAGGTTCGATCCCCGGAAAAACACAAATTACATCTTAAAGTTTTTTCTACTGCGCCACCTCTCGCGAACGTCTGACAAACGTCCGAGAGTATGACTGTCATGAAAAAGCTTCTCAATTCAGCCGTTCGGACTCGGCGTAAAATTTGAGGTCTCTTCCATTCGTCCCAAAAATAGAAACTCACACAAAACGAATGGTTGCGAGAAGCCAAGCCTTGGGTGTCACCCGGCTGTTATTTTTATTTTTTAGTATTCTTTGTGTCATTATACATCCAATGTCTGGCGATACTGCAATCTTTGAAACGCAGATATTGTGCAAATAAAATAATTCAAATCATATTATTGAATTCTCTAAACTGTTTGACGTATGACGTTTAACGAACAGCTGATTGGTTTACCATCATTTACGCAAGCAGTTATTTTTGACGTTCATGCGAAATGTGTTTTGTAAACTTACCATCTTACTCAAATGGTAATCTTATGACGTTGCATGAAAACCCTTAATTTCATTTTCAATATACATACCTATGTATCTACCATTTTCATCCCTACACAATTTGTTTTTTTGTTTTTTCCTAATTAATCAACGGTAACTCTGTACGCATGATTGTTTATTGCTATTTGTTTGCCCTTCTATGCCATAGCCATATATTCCAAACGTCTTAGCAAACTCGCCTCTCAGATTATATTGTTTCAAAAAGCTTCTTTGCCTCTATTTCAAAGTCGAAACGGCACACATAGTTTTACCCCGAGCATTATAGGTCAGGGTTGCGTTGATATCCGTGACAGACGCTATAGTTATATTTCTCATTCTCACATCTGACACGATGACAAACTGATTGTGCTGTAGTGTTGGGTTAAATCTTTTGGATGTCATAAGAGTTAGATGGCTGTGCTATACACAAACAGGGTTTATTTGTAAATGAATTGAGATCTATCTACCACCAGGTCATGACACTCTTCTCTGTGACTGTGCGTGGTATTCTCTTTCTCATAATGAATTCCTTCGTGGAAAGGAATGTTAATTTGTTATACGCCTCATATAATGACACTATGACAGTGTGAAATATAATTTCAGGACTAGAGGTGATAACAGTATTTTTTTTATGTTCATAATATATACATGTGACTACATATACAATTGAGGTGGGTTCTTTATTTCGAAGATTAAATGACAACAGTCACCAGTGACAGTGACTATATTAATGACTACTAGTTAGGCTCATTGTCTCGGGGGAAAAAAAATAATTCTTAAGCTAAATATCTGCGTAGAAAGGTTGTATGTACATTGTACATGTCAGTAAAATTTTGTTGTCTCTAGTTGCAGCCCCCGCGTTGGGCGCCACTTCAAAAGGGTGTAACCCAACGCCTATCATGTGACAAGCAATTTGTTTTTCCGTGTGGAGAAGGAGATACAGATAAATATTGTTGAAGCCAATGCAGAGAAGATTGAGTCTTTCAGCTATACAGATGAGTTAGGCAGTGAGAAGCTTAGACTTTTATGATATCGTTGAAAAGGACTAGTTTAGTTTTGGTCGGGTTAGCACTGAAACGGCAGCAATGCGTAAGTAGTTGGACGTCAGCAAATTAATTTACCTGATATAGAAAAAGCGACGTACGTCGCCTAAGTAAGCAACAACCGCACTCGGTTTGAAATCGTCAACCGCCAACTTCAGTTTTTCATTACAAGTCTTTGCGAAACTGAGAAAAGAGAGTTCAGATTCAGACCATGACACCTCGTGGCGGCCATTTATCCGACACTTGACATGAAAGGTGCTTTTGGAAGACATTTTCGAAGCTCAGGAGCTTGAGAAGTAGTAAACGCGTGTCCCATAATTTACGCAAAATTTTAATTTTGGGCCATTTAATAGTACAGTGATGCCAACGCAAAAAAAGATAACAATGTGACAGCTGACAGTTCGGGGTTAGTAAAAGCGCTATACGAAAGAACAAAGCATTTTTATTGTTGAGCAATATTTTAAAAATAATGAATCTGCAATTTTCGAACAAAATATGGCCGTCAATTGTGAAGAGAGTAATTGAAAAATTCAGGGAGACTGGATTAAACACTCTGGGTGTCCTGCCACAAGTTGTTCAACAGAAAACATCGAAGCATCTTGCGAGAGTATTGCTGACAGTCTAAGAACATCAATTCGCCGGCGCCGTAGTCAAGAATTGGGCATTTCGAGAAGCTCACTACATCCAATTCTCACGAAAGACTTGAAACTTCATGCTTACAAAGTTCAATTGACTCAAGAACTGAAGACTACTGTTACTGACCACGCAGCGCGAAGAGAGTTGGTTGAATTGATTTTGGATGCCGATTTTTTTCGAACAAAATCATCTTCAGTGATGAAGCTAATTTTCATCTTGATGATCATTAATCGTCAAAATTATCGCATTTGGGGTTCAGAAAACTCACGAGTAATTGTTGAAAAACAAATGCATCCACAACGCGTGACTGTTTGGTGCGGATTTTGGGCTGGAGGCATTATCGGAACATTTTTCTTCGAAAATGCGGCTGGTCAAGCAGTAACAATTTATGGTGTTCGCAATCGTGACATAATAACCCAGTTTTTAGTGCATGGATGTGACCAACGTATGGTTTCAACAAGACGGTGCCACATGCCATACAGCCAGAGAAACAATTCAATTACTGCATGATTCATTTCCTAATCGTGTAATCGGCCATTTTTGCGATCAGAATTGACCATTCAGATCTTGCGATTTAACGCCATTGTACTTTTTTCTTTCGGGTTTTTTGAAGTCAAAGGTCTATGAAAACAAGTCCACGACAACCAACTTTTTAAAAGAGTAAATTGGGAGGTGTATTAATGAAATTCAGCCACATTTATGAGAAACGGTCATAAAAAATTTCAATAAAAGAGTACGTACTTGCCATCAAAGCCGTGGCGGCCATTTATCCGATGTGCTATTCCATACATAACCCCAATATGTGCGCCTACTCTATGAATCAATACAAATTTAAGGTTTACACCCTTCATAAAGTATGCAAATAAATCCTTTAGTTTTCTTTTCTTTCTTAAGTTTTCTGATTCTGGGTTGGAGTCAAAATTCTGAAAGGGTCTTTTATTCTTTTTACATTATAAGACTGCCAAAAACCTTTTTTCAGTAAGCAGTTCCAAAATAAAATAAATAAATAAATAGATGGCGCAACAGGCGGAAGACACCCTAGGCCTAGCTTCTCGCAACCATTCGTTTGTATGAGTTTCTATTTTTGGGACGAATGGAAGGGACCTACAATTTTATGCCGAGTCCAGCTGAATTGAGAAGCTTTTTCAGGACACTCATACTCTCGGATGTTTGTCAGACGTTCGCAAGAGGTGGGGCAGTAGAAAAAAACCTTAAGATGTAATTTTGTGTTTTTCCGGGGATCGAACCTGGGATCACTCGCACAGTAGTCCAGCACACTAACCAGTGCGCTACTGCGCCCCAAAAGTTCCAAAATCTGCTATCCAGAATAATCGTAGTGGGTTTAGTTTGTTTATGTATTAGGGGATTTGTTTAACCTCCACTATCCAAAAGTCATACTCTCATGACTTATAAGAAACCCGCAGATGTGTAGTTATGAAAATAAGCAACTACCTACGTTTCTGGATATGAAAAAAAAAACACACTAGAAATATACACAGACGGGTCTAAAACTGCTGACGGAGTAGTAACCGGGATTTTCTCAATTCCATTCTCTCAAAAACAGTATTTTAGACCACCAAAGTGAAGCCGCTGAACTGCTGAAAGTGAGGTCGATATTGAATTCAGAAATCGTTATCTACACCGACAGTCAAGCGGCCATTTATGTACTCGAATTAAGAGCCGTATAAGATCCATATTGGTCATGCACCGTCCTAAATCTTGAAATGAGATCTCGGGAACATTAACTCTGTGCAAGGTCCCTGCTCTCGACATAGAGACATATATCAGGTAACCTTACAACAAAAGAACTAGCAACGAACGGCACGAAAATTGTAGTCTCTACTGATGATTGTATGCCCCATGTGTCAATTGAAACGGCAAGATACAGCATCTCATCCATAGCGCTGCAAAATGCCAGCGAAACTTGGCATGATCATGACAGTTGCACCCGTGTAAAACAGACAAAGAGCCTGTGCAGACTAGGAACTATGTACTAGGAAGACATGTTGCAAGACTTGGAGCTACCACTAAACCTCTTCTTTTTATCTGCATGCTTACAAGTCATTTCCTTGAAAATTTTCATCCGAAATTAGTCCCTTAATTTAGACGTGCTATGAAAATTGATTAACAATTTTGTGTACACCACTTGATTCGCCGACTATTATGGCACTCAAACTCCAATCGGCGTAAACTACTATTGGTTTAGCAGGTCTTTACAAATTTACTGCTCACACACTTATGACGGGCAAAATTTATTAATATAGCCACAAGCGTCAGATTTAAATAATATTTATAGTTTCAGATAAACAAATAAATAAAATGCGAAGCAAATTTTTTTTACTTCCACTTTCTATAGTCCAAACTATATTGTGTAGATACACTTTTAGCGTAGACCTGCTAATCGATTAACGTATCTATCAAATACGTACGAGTACTCCTATCTATCTATATACTTTCGTGAATAAGATGATCAATGAAGCAGCTAATTGCTGCTGACAGTTCATATATGATGACACGGTTGAGCTGACAAATTGACCACAAGTAGACCCATAATTAATCTCAGGTCTGGTCTGGGATCGATTCTTCTCGTATCCCGCATAGTTTCAGGTTCAAAATGCTTTAGCCCGATACCATCATGGAACGCACGTGTAGTACATTATAAAATATTCTGTCACACAAACGTGGTGTAGAATGCAAAATTCGTATTCGATTAGATACCGTCTCTGGCGACAAATTAAAAACAAATGTGTGCGTAATTTTGAATGGAGAGACATGGGATGTATACTAACTGAATTTAAATTAGTTGCCGATTTAGAACTTTTAAGTAAATTTATCAGATTTTGTAAAGAGAGCCTGAGAGATTGAGCAACTTACTTCTTTGTTTTGCTTATTATGCCGAAGGTCCACCCCGACCTGTAGCGTCATTGAAAGAATAAACTCTTAGCAAAGGGTGCTGTAGTTTGTAATGCTGATTTCAAATTCGTACCTTGGTGTATATTTCGAGTGTGTCGGCAATATTGTAACTTTGGCCACACATCTCGATTGTTCATAAAAAAAACAACTTTGTTGACTGCTCCACTATATATAGATATGTTTTACGCACACATATTTTGATAGCGTCGCTTGATAGCCAATTATAAAATAGTTATCGCGGCGCCCACATGAAGAAAATCAACAATAGGAAATAAAAGCCTCATCTATCTTGACATTGGCCACTTAAATGTTTGATTAAATGTTTGAAATTTTCATAGTTTCCATGTGGCCATAGCTGAACTTGATTCTATTTCTGTAAATGATTTTCTTAATTGAAGATAACCCACTAATATACGCTTGTCGCGATATGTTGTCGTATCTCTAACACTTTCGTTGAAAAAATCTGTCAAAACAAATGTACAAAAATTTAAGTATGGAAGGAATCGTAAAACTTTCGCACTTCCTTTTTTTGTGTTGGGAAAATGGGAATCACTGATAGAAGTTCTATCAGAATGACCAATCTCATTTTGCTGAACAAGCCGCGTAGTTTGGATTAGGAGAGTACCTATGAATTATGTATAGTCTACATTACCGTATAGTTCACAAATGAAAGTATGTATCCGACATTTTCTAGAGAAACGGTCACTGTCACGGTTACCATACATAGATTTTAAGCTCTCAACATGACTACTAAAAGGGCAAGTCCAACGAAATTGCTCTTCATTCGATTCTTGCATCGATCGAGAGGTCTCTTTCATACAATGGCTGTTTTTATTGATATAAAGGGGCCCTTTAACAATATCGAGACTCTATCGATTATTCAAGCCTTAGACAAGCTTAACATTGGCGAATCAATACCCCCCGCAATTAGCGGAAGGCAGCAGCGCTGTCGACTCATGCACCGAGGTACATGACAAGGTGCTATCTCCATTGTTATAGAATTTAGTCCTCAACGAACTTCTGATCTCTATGGAGAACTCCGGGTGCAAAGTTGTATCCTACTCAGACGACACGTCGGATTACTCGCTTCGGAAAAGTATCCTCACACACTTTCCGACATCTTGCAAGTCGTTCAACGTAAACTAGTATCCTGGACCAGTAGTTGTGGTCTTAGCATCAACCCGACGAAAACAGAGTTAATCTTATTAACGACTACCAGGAAGGTTAAGCTACCTTTCGTCACTCCCCCCAAGCTCAATTGAACTGCACTCGAGTTCGTTAGAAGCGCTAATTATTTTATGGAGAGAAAATATTGTCAAACGCGCTAGGAAATTCCTATAGTGACTCCTGATGGGGTATTTAACCAATAATATAATAAACCGCGGTTATGAGATCGATAATTCTAAATGGCATCGTTGTGCGGTGGCCGGCCTTGGGCAAAAGTTTTAATCTAGAGAAAACTCAGCGCTTGAAATGCTTTTGCATCACGAGTCCACAAAGGACATCTCCAACTGCCGCTCTCCAAAACATGCTTAACTTACTTCCACTAGACATCGTCAGCAAAGAATACGCCACAAAGATGTGAGTCAGACTAAGGGAAGTATAGCACTGGAGAGAAAAACCAACTGGGCATGCCAGCCAGCATCCTTCTTCAGACTATCCAATTGCCCATTACTACTGATTACCTGCCTACGAAAATTAACTTAAAAAAATGCTTCACTCATGAAATACTGGACAGAAAATAATGGGATTCACGAAATGCCCTACACGAAAGGTCACTGTCAATATTCACAGACAGTTCCAAAGCACTTTTTGTCAAAGGCTAAGGTATAAACTCGTCGGAGTCGGATCCAGAGTCTTTCCAAAGAAACACAAACTTTGGAGAAGAGGTACAATTTATTCAACGCTTTCTTCCTATTATACTTAATACTACCTTAACAATGAAGCGATACTTAAACTTACAATCTATGAGGGCAGAACGAGCTCTACGGCGAAGCATGAGCATCGGCGGGCGGGTTTTAACAGAGCGAGCTCTACGGCAAAGCGTGAGCGTCGGACAAGGGGGGTGGGGGCAAAGCGACGTGGTTCGTCCCTTGCTGATATTAGGTTACTACCTCTGCCGGGTGTTCAGTTCACCTTCAAAAATTCACTGACAATTGATGAGAATCAATTTAATGCAGTGGCGTCGGGAATGTTTCTTTCTGTGACGGCGGCGGATGTTACAGGTAGTGGGAACATGTAATGAAGAGGATGTTTCATTACAATCTTTTCAGAATAACTTAATCTGGGCCTCTCTTGCTGTGTGTCGCTACAGCTGGATTCTTGGTAACTATGACTAAAGATCCAAGGACCTTCAGGGGCTTAAAAGATTTATCATTTTGAAAGTCGTTAATGTTACCTCTGGGCACTGCATATTAGGCAGACACGTGCAAAGGCTTATTCTGAAGCAGAAATGGATGACTTGCAGCTGACCTGTTTTAGCCAATTTAATAAAAACCTACTTAGAAAACTATTTTCTCAATTAACTCAGGGATTTAGGTAATACCAGCACCGCTAAAATTCATAACGTTATGACAAGCATGACAAACCAGCACAATGAGTCGACTAAAGGGCTAAGCGCTTCTCTCACCGAGAGTCACTTCAAACAAATAAACTATGATAGGAATGACAATGGAGAAAGGCTAATGCTATTTCTTGACAATTATGCGGGAGCTAAAGTTGTAAAATTTTGGATGTACGTGCATTGTCCTGTAAGACAAAAAACATAATATTCAAGGAATACAATTCCTGTGAAAACAGAAAAGTCTCAAGTCATTATATTGATGACATTAGTAATGACCAAATTTAGAAGGTAAGAAGTTTGTAAAAAAAAGACGATAAAGACCGACTTTTTTATTTTACGAAACAAATCATAATTTATTTATTTTTTTAACTACCTACACGTGAAACATTACGTGTCGAGATTCGAGAATGGGGGTTACTTTCTGTTTCGCACATTTGTGCTGTTTCCAGGGTACTTTCTATCACCAGGTGTTATGGCACGGATTTCATTGCAAATATTGGTTTTTCAGTTGGGGGTTGAAGATTTTCATTCGTATATGGAATGATATGGTAAAGAACAAAAGCGGGGTATAAATATCTAAGTTTTTTTTTATTAGTATATCAGTCTACGTATATTGAGCTCCCACTCCCACACCATACGTTCCGATTGATTTTTTATAGGTTTGAATAAAGTACTCACCATTGGTGACCCCGACGTCGCGTCGTGTTGGTCGGCGCTGTATTGATATCGGCAAATGAAGCAATACAACTCTTTGTTCCGCAAATATTTCTTTACCATTACCAACTTGTACTTGTATGCTATATAAATTTATAAGCCTCTTAAATATTGCTCATAAGATACAATCCGCGGTACTAATAATCATTTTTAGTGCCCAGGCTAACTTTTACGAAGTCACAATGGCGAAAATTTCCATATAAAATTATCCATTGTCACAATGGCGAAAATTTCCATATAAAATTATCCATTGTGACCGTCAAAATATTTAAGCTGAAGATTAAAAATGATTATTGGTAAGACCGAATATATACAGCCCGCGCGCCGGTTTCATTTCTTTTAAATATAACTAAATTTATTTGACTCATCATTGTCCTCTTTTTGAGCTTACAAAATATGTTAACGCAATGTTTTCTTATAAACTGTGCACGTTATTTATTTTTTAGTGGGAGCAAGTAGTTCCCTATTACCCCTTTACCTATCTCTCCCCCGTCACAACTTGTTTCTTACGTAACCTGTACTGATTCGAACGGTAATTTTTAAAACCGGCCTAGTAGTTCGAGAGATACTCTTTACCACCCCCTTTATTTTTACTCCTCTACCACCACACTAAAACCTAAATGGGCATCAAATCTATAAATGAGAGAAATGAAATTCATCGTACCAATAGTGTAAGAAACTAATAAAATATGGCTGAAAGACGAATGTTAGCTCAAAATGTAAAATATTGCCTAACAATTAAAAGTATATCTTGAATTGACATACATAGATTTATGAGTATAATCTATAATGGCAAGTTAAGCGCAGTAAGGTCGAAATAGAAAAGTTTGTTTGAAAAGTTTGTCAACCCTTGTAGGACGAATTTTGAAAAACGATGAATGAGGCATGTAATAGTTGCGATTTATCTATCAACATATAAACTTTTAAGTTCATACGGCTATTAGTTCGTGAGACCCCCCTTATTCCCCGCGACTCCTTTACTCCTGAGCAATTCTCACCCACCCTACGGACTAAGTTGGCCACACATCTATAAATCATTAAAAGAATAATGAAAATCGGACGAATGGGTTTCGAGTTATAAAGAATCGAACAGACGGACGTTGCATTTTATAAGTAGTATGGATTTGTTATGTTATATGCACAATGCACACCTTAAAATGTTGTATTTGTAGATTACATTAGCTAAACCCATTTGGAGGTAGAACAGTACATGCACTCGTATAATAGCCACACATACAATTTCTTGCCCGAGATTAGAATGAAGAGGCCTACCATTTTATGCCAATTGCAAATGACCATTTGCTGGACAAACTGTGGAATGTTTGTCAGACGTTCGCGAGAGATTATTGATGAGTATTGTCCCACTTTACATTCAATTGTCTCAAAAAACATTTTAAATGATCAGCAACTCAACTCTTACAAAAAAAAAAGTCAATTTGAGTTCTTCTTCTATAGGCGTGTTTTTCTGAAATCTCGCCAACCAGTAGTTGCCAAGGTAAAGGGTGTTTTCTTTAGAGGTATAGAACTTTGAAATGGAATAAAACAAAGATGATTTTTTTAAATTGACATGAAATTTACTTTATTCGAAAGATAGTCTTCTGGCATTAGAAATTTAAATATGATTTCTGGCATATGACCGCCTCGGCTGGCTCGGACGTAGTCTAATCTGGAGTTCCAATTTTCGTTGACTTTTTCCAACATTTGTGGCCGTATATCGGCAATAACGTGGTGAATGTTGTCCTTCAAGTGGTCAATCGTTTCGGGCTTATCGGCGTAGTCTAGCGACTTCACATATCCCTACAAAAAATAGTCAAGCGGCGTTAAATCGCACGATCTTGGAGGCCAATTCAAGGGTCCGCAACGTGAACCAAACGTTTCCTTCAATAAATCAATTGTGGCACGAGCCGTGTGAAATGTTGCGCCGTCTTGTTGAAACCACAGCTCCTGCACATCATGGTTGTTCAATTGATGAACGAAAAAATCATGGCTCTATAGCGGTCACCATTGACTGTAACGTTCTGGCAGCATCGTTTTTTAAGAAGTACCTACGGGCCAATTATTCCACCAACCCATAAAGCACAGAAACAGTCAGTTTTTGTAGATGCAACGGTGTCTTAAATTTTCACTTGAGGATTATCATCAATCCAAAAACGTCAGTTTTGTTTATTGACATATTCATTCAACCAAGAGTGAGACGATTATGTTGACCGTAAAATGGACGTAGTGCGCGATACGTATTTTGAACAGAACCATGATTTTCAAAATAAATTTCCACAATTTGGAAGCGTTGTTCAGGCGTCAGTATATTAATTTTGAAATGTCAAACCAAACTAAAAATAAATCACTTGAAAGCTGACAAAATGGCCGCCAGTTAAAATATTTAAAGTTCTATACCTCTAAAAAAAACACCCTTTACATTTAAGATGTTAATTAAAACAAAAACCTGCTGGCATCAACTCATGATTTTTTCCCCAGTCGGAGAGCTGCTGACTGGCAGCTGGCTACGAATTCACAAGTGGCTTAGGCAGCAGTGGCACTGCGTAGGACACACTATCCTAGGCATGACTTTCATTACCATGAACGACATGGAAAACAAACGAAATTTTGCAAACACTTAACAGTCATTAAATTTTAATTCTGCAAGTTTTTAATTTGTCGGCCCTAGAGAGGTATCCGTCGGAACGGAGAATTCTCCGCAACGCATACTCCGTCGAAGGCTCAAATTACATTCGTGGTATCCGTCTTCGGAAAGAATAATTAAAATGCGACAACGCATTGATTTGATATGATGTCGTTTCGTGGTACATCGGGTTTTCCTATTTAGTGTCTGTTTATTCATTTGTTTTTGCCCTGGAAACACAAATGTAAGCAACAAATACATACTTACAACCAATTACTCACTGCAAATCGTAATCAAATTCCACAACCAATTCCTGTCGGAGCATATCGGAAGAAAATTCGTATGAAGCTGTCAAAAATATCAGTAAAAACGCACTTGATCGCACTGAAACGCAAAACGTCAGTGTGCGTTACATAACTGTCGGAAAAAAGTTCCGAAAAGCTGTTCCGAAGTTAACCTCGAAGCAAAAATCGTCCGATTCGTATAAAATCGGAGAATTTTCCGTTCCGACGGATACCTCGCTAGGGCCGTATATTTCGCACTATCTCCCGCCATATTATAATTTCGTAAGTTTTGTAGCTGTCATTTTTTTTCTCATTTGACACTCACGTTTTTGTGAGCAATCTCTATTGCAATGAAATAAAATTTAGCAGATAAAGAAATATTGAAATTGAAAACACAAACAAAATCTATGGTTAAGCCAAAGCGGACGCCCGTTTTTGACATCCTCATTCTATCAACGCAAGAATATTAAATGAAGATTTGTATCGAAAGCGCAATGGAGCGAAAAAGAACCTTCATGACTATTCGAGAATTATTTCTGAAAATGGATTTTCGTTGCATTTTCTGCGCCATCTATCTCATCCTTCTACTCACTCAAAATCTACCTGTCTCGCTGGACACGACGTTCATGGGAAGGCTCAAGTGCACAATGCAAAGTTCACTATTCCTGTACGTATGGCAAATTTTATTTTATTGGAATGACGCTTTGTTCTTGTGTGTAGCCAAATCGTTCGTAGGAATGAAAGTCATGCCCATGAACGTGTGTTCATGCACAAAGGAAATCATTAACTTGGCGATATAAAAGTTCAGCTGGCCTCAGCTTCCTTGCAAATGAACCGCTGGCTGGCGTGGTTTAAAAAAAAAAATCGCTTTATGTAAAAAATTTGTTACGATTGCCTTAAAGCTTTGCAGACTGCGTTCTATTACCTACTTACACAGCCTCTACACGACCAGCAGCTATAAGTCATCTATTTTCCGACTTTTGTTCGCACTAACTTAGAAACTTTACAGAGACCCTTATTCACAGTCACACACTCCATCCCTGATTTTGAGGCCGCACAGCCTCTAAATGTGTTTTCAAAAATATGTATACCTCCTAGAAATTCGTACAATTCGGGTATCGTACGATTTCCGCGTGCTTTAAAACTACACAAAACATTGTCATCCATCCAGCCCAAAATCAATTTTCCAGCCACACATTCTAATGATCAGCAATTCACCCATTTTCGAAAGAGGTATGTAGGTACGTTTAACTAGAAATTCGTCGATATTTGTGTCTTTTGGCCTAAAAATATTCTCATCCACCCGCCCCACACTAGATTTCCTAAACACATATACCTACATAACTCTAAAATATCAGTATCCCATTTTTAAGCAAAATTTTAAACAAAATGACACAGTGGACTCTAAAAATCAAACTTATTTTTTTTTAGTATCTAAGCTAAATTAAGAGGTTATGTTCCGTGGCGATTTTATATCGTCTGTTGGCTGGGTCTTTCTGTATGCAGTCTTCCACTTGTTAGCTTTGCTGTACATTAAAGAACACGGAACCGGGTTCGACCAATTTCATACAGAAATCCACTCTATTGATCGATGCATAAATTTGCATATAAAAACGACTCCCCCTATGAGTTTTACAAATTAAAAACCACCCTTACACTCACCTTGTCACTTCAACAGAAATTCAACAAACGATGTTAATTGACCAAACCCCAACACAGATAGAAAAAAAAAGAAGCAACATCTGTTTCGGTTTCTGTGTCTTCTTCAAACCCTGCAATCAAATTTGCAACCATAGGTACATTTACCAGGTGAGAACTCATCCAGACGTGACCTACTATACGCCGTATATGTCGGACAGCATATGCACAATTGCACCAACTTCCGCAGTCATACTCTTTAATTACCGCCCGACCACACAGTGAAATTAAATTTCCCTGCTGGCGTGTCGACGACTATATGGCAGTGCAACGCAAAGTATCTATACGAATATGTTTTCGAAAAAGCGCAAACGTTGCGACTTGCGAGTTCTACTCGTTCTCTTTCTGTTTCTCTGAGGACAACGGGTCGATATCCTTGTATTCTACACGAATTAGAAGTTGAACCAGCGCAATTCTGGGCTGAATTTGCATAACCCCATCAGACCATCACTAACCCTAACTACATTGTACAGGACATATGCATGTACGTATGTACATTCATAAGTAACATACCAAATGGAGGAATATATTAATCAGCGACGCTGCATGTTTCGTATTCCCATGCTGTTTAACGAATCCGAACTATAAAAAAAAAACAGAATTTCGTCGACAGTTTGTCTGATTGGCAAATTTCCACGTGAGGTTTTGCAACTCTGCCTGCGAGTGCACTTGCACTACAAAAATTCACAACAGCCCTAGAAAAATCACAGTGGATATGCGCTTTTATGTATGAAGCGTAGATAGAGCTAAAAATGTGTCTACAAAAATAAAAGCGGGACAACAATGTTTTACCCAATTAGTGCAGATAGCCTCGGAGGAGACAGGTGATGAGTAAAAGCGAAAGTGGACTGTAAAACATTTAAGCAGATAACGGGGCGTACAATGATTTTTGTTTGCGTTGGCGTCATAAAATTTGTTAAAATAATTAACTAAATGACTTTGACAATAGATTGCCTCATATTTACGAAGGCGGAGATATTTTTTTTGTATCTACGAAGAGTTTCGGCGTTTAATGGTTCCCCCGAGTGTGGCAGAGTGGCAGCTCCCTTAGGCGGACACTGATGGTGACAACATTTTTGTCCACCTTAGGTTGTTGTCCGCCCAAAGTGGGAAAAAAAAGTTTAAACAATTTTATTTATATAAACAAATTATAAGACAATTATCTTCGACTATGCCGAAGCTCAAATACCCGGTACTGTATTATTGTAAAAATAAAAAAATAAAAAAATCATTTTTCGTCAAAAAATTTTAAATATTTTTAAAACAATATGTGCAAAGTTTAAACTTGCTATCTTTACTGTAGCTATTTAAATTTAATTTTTAACATAAAATAGCTATATATTTTGTATGGGAGATAGTAGTAGTTTTCATCCGGTCTTGCTCATCTTCGAACTTAGCCTCAGTTTGGTGGATAAAAGCTTACGTACCCAATTTCAAGTCGATAGCTCTTAAATTACGGCCGTAATCGTGCGGACGGACAAACAGACGGACATCGGTAGATCGACTAAGAAAGTGATGCTGATCAATAATATATATAGTTTGTCATACCTAGAACGCCTCCTTATGTGCGTTACAAATGGAATGTCAAAGTGAATATACCCTCGCCACAGTGTGGTACCGGGTATAATAAAATATAACTAAAATTCTTAAATACATTTTAATTATAATTATTTCAGTTAAAAATTCACGTAAAAAATTTTGTTTATTTTTTTTGTGCAAGAATTGAAATTTTAAATAGAAATAAACTTGAAATAAGTATACCTAAGCCTTGTCAGATTAACTTTCTGTGAAAGATTTTTTGTTTTTGTTCGTCTAAGAGAATTAAATTAAATATTTTCTAACAGATATACCCGTTGGCGTCCGTTAAGGGAGTGTCCGTTTAAGAAAAAAAATATGGAATAAAATCTTAATTGAGAATATTTGTCCGTCTAAGGGAAGCTGTCCGCAATGGGAGAATACCCTCTAAATATTTTTTATGAAAGAAACTGGTAATCATTTCTAACCTTCACACCTTATGTGCAAATGGCCAGTGATTGGTGCTACTAATAGGGGCAGGGTACACCATATGGAGTAAGGACCATTTTAAAGACGAATGATAATGCGAAAAATTCTCTGTGTGATTTTCGGTCCAGTTTGCCATCCACAGAGTTTTTGGGGAGGGTGTTTTGTTTATTTTCAGCGGTATTAATAAAAAAAGCCATATTCGCTCTTTAATCCATCTGATAGCTAGCAGACGGATAGTGGACTTGTTCGTTTGATAACTTTTATTATTTATAAATACATCTTGTATCCATATTAGCTATCCACTCTTTATCATTAAACGCACGGCTGCACTGCGCCAAAAGTGTACTAAACATGGTTGTAAATCTGTCATATTCCATCAGCTGACACTATCATGCTGAGAACATGTTATGTGCTTCCGCTTGCGATTTTTAGATTCTCTCTGAAATTCTCTTTCAGCTTTTAAATTTCTCGCGTCCAATCGAACTTTTTGTTGGTATACGTGTATTTGAAATTATGTGGATAGCAGTTGGACAAGGTTAGCTCTGTGTGTGAGTAAGTTAACCACTCTCTATACGCCGAATTTGGTGAGTTAAGTTATCCGCTCGTTAAACATGTCAGTGAAAGCTAAAATATGTTTATGAATAAGAATTACGAGTTAGCAGATGTGATAAAGCTAATTCGCCGCTATTCGGTATTTATTAATACGGGGGTTAGAGCTCTGCTTTTAAATTGACCACTATTTCTAGTGAGAGTCAACTTGACATATGGTTTGTGATCAGTGTGCTTTCAATTTTATTTGGAAAGTCGGGGTTAATGCACAACAATTTGAGCTGTACCCATCCACTTTATGAAAGATTTGCGGAAAGATTTTAGCTTACGAGCAGGAATTGAAAACTCGTGGTCATTATGTGAGCCGTACGTTCAGTGAATGGGCATAAGACAATATTGAAAACTTTGAAGTCAACATTATTGCTGCATTATTGCCCCTAAAGCTACTCAATAAAATGGTCGAATGCTCGAAATCATGTTTCAATGTTATAATATAACTTTAACTTTCTAGTCAAACTCTGTACATATAAAAGCCTGCATCACCTCTAGATATTTATTTAGCTAGTTAGCTGAGCACGACAATGCATTAAGTCTTGCTACCTACATATTAGGGTAAAGCAATGATGTGAAAGCCGTCCTAGAGCCTTTTACGAGAATGAGGTGAACCTTTCACCTTTAAAAGGCACCTACGGAGAGCAACTCTAGAGAGTTTATCTATTTCGACGTCATCTATCATAAAATACGTGACTAAACCTTAATCAAGTCCGCCACCGATCATGCCAAAAGAGTTTTACGGTCGGCAGCAACATGTACTTTAGAGCTTGTGGTGTAAGTCAAAAGCACAAATTCTAAACTGATCTCATGATGATAAGATCCATTATAATGTAAGGGGCCACAGTCTGGTCTTCAAAAGTTTTTACGAAAAATTGCCTATCTCCGTATTGCCCCGAGCTTTTGTTGGGCTCTCTATACGAAAAAGACTGCTCTTTGGGGTCATAAAATAGCAACTAGAATAACATTTCAAGACAGGCTCCCTTGTAGCAAACGTTGACACCACGATGAGGGATTAGGATTACCTATACCCTTTTGATAAATTATGGTAGAAACTTGACGAGGGATATACAATACTTGCGGTTTGGACCCTGTTTTGGGCTGGTTTTGAAGTTTCGAGAACGGAATTTGAATTGGAGCTTTCGGCTTTGTACCCAACATTTAGTTTTCGATTGGAGTCTGTCACGCTCTTGGAGTATTACATCCTTTCAGAACCTTTTTTGCACCATTGTTCGACACACTTTTGTGTGTAAGTCTCTCGGAGTCCTGTTAAGTTGATAGATCCAGCAATATAGTAGTTGCTGTCGTCGCAAGTCAGCTATAATTTCATGGGCGTGCGTGTCAGAATAGGTGCCGATAGAACTGGTAGAAACTCTATAAGTAGATGTCATTTGTGGACTCCTTCTAAGCCTTCCACTCCATAATTCCGGTGAAAAATATGTACAGCACACTGTCAATGCACTTGGTCGATGGACAGAGTAAATCTATGGGTTGGGTTTACCAAAATCCCCTGTGCTGAAATCCCTTACTCCAAAAGACCCTAAGAGAAAATCCCTAGGGACAAAACCCCCCATTTTTAGATTTGGTGTTATTAATTCTGTCGCGACACCTAAAAATGGTGTTAAAATGTGAGATACGTACGGGGGCATGCTGCTCCCCTGCAACCTCCCCGCTTGGGGTCACTGTAGGTTTTGGAGTAGCCGCAAGGTTGGGTATATGCAAAGTTTAGTTTGCTTGTGGGAAATTTTTGCATAGGGGATTTCGTCCCGGGAGATTTTGAAAAAAGAGATAAAAATTAGAGAGATTATGTCCAAAAAGGGATTTTGGAAAAGGGGATAACGTAGGGATCCCTAAATTCTTCTGTTAAGCTAGAAGCTACTATTAAAAAAAAAATTAATAAATAGGTGGCGCAACAGTCTAGGCCTAGCTTCTCGCAACCATTCGTTTTGTGTGAGTTTCTAATTTTGGGAAGAATGGAAGGGACCTACGATTTTATGCCGAGTCCGAACGGCTGAATTGAGAAGCGTTTTCATGACAGTCGTACTCTGGGATGTTTGTCAGACGTTCGCGAGAGGTGGCGCAGTAGAGATAACCTTAAGATGTAATTTGTGTTTTTCCGGGGATCGAACCTGGGATCCCTCGCACAGTAGTCCAGCACACCAACCACTGCGCCCACCGGCGCATGTAATCGTGATGTAAGATTTTGTCTAGATATAAAGTTTTTTGCCTCATTAAACTTAAGTGATGTCCTCAGATGAGGTGGTCGCCAATCTTCGGTGGTGGTCTGGTTAGTGTAAGCTTCTTATCGGTAAAGTGGTAAAATGGGTAATACTAGATTTGCTTTCTGGCAGTACTATGGACCAGTGTTGCCACTAAAAAAAAGTGAATCCGGTCAAATCTGACCGTATGACCGGATTTTTATTTTCTAAATCCGGTTAAAAAATCCGGTCAAAAGCCAAAATCAGAGTTTTTGACCGGAAATCCGGTCAAAAATTGATTATGGTAACGTAATATGCATTATTAAAAATATAAAACAAAAGTTAACTATCATTAGCCATTTTTTTACATTATAAACATTATCCATGTTGAGAAAACATTTTTATAATATGCGAATTTTGAGTTTTGTAAACTTGTTTTTTATTTCGTTTGTTTAAAATTTACTGAAACAAATTGTTCATTTTATATGACGTGTTTTAAGTACTGAAATACACTTTAAGTGCATGGCCATACACGTCTTCCAATGTCCAGCGAGGCAGGTAGATTTTGAGGAGAAAGGTAGATAGCATAGAAAATGATTCCGGCATGGCATGGGCAGGGCATGGCATAAAGGTTCTTTTTCGTACCATTGTGCTTTCGATATTTGCATTGATAGAGTAAGGGCGTCAAAAACGGCCGTCGGCTTCGGCTTTACTATTAAATTTGTTTGAGTTTCCTATTTCAATATTCTTTTACCTGTCAAATTTTATTTCATTGCAATGACGTCTCGTTTTTGTTTGTAGCCAAGTCGTTAATGGAAATGAAAGTTATGGGAAGACGTGTATGGCTAAATAATTATTTTTGGATAATTTTTTGACACTTGAAAAGAGTAGTTCACCAAACTCTAATGTGAGATATGTCGAATTTCACACTTTTAATTGAAATGCATTGTTTAATTTCCTCTTTAACATTCTACCAAAAGAAAACGTCCAAAAATTAGCCTATAAGATAATTTATTATCCTGCTCCCGAAGGAGAATTCCATGTATTATGTTGTAAACGCCCCAATATTCGCAGTAAATTGGTTTCTGTTTGAACTTAGGAGCGTGTTCGTAATGTATGACAAAGTTTTATTCAAATTACCCATAGAAATCTATCCTTATTTATAGTCAGTAGAACAATTTTATTTTTCCAGTCAAAAAAGCGTTTTCCGGTTAAAAACATTTTTCGTTCCGGTCAGAAAACGGTTAGACCGGATTTCCAAATTTTCTCCGGTCAGAATAAATAGATTTCGGTCAGATATGACCGGAATCCGGTCAGAATGGCATCACTGCTATGGACCAATTAAGTTTCAGGGTAGTATTTCCTAACCTGACAAAAAAAAATTTTGGTTGAGATCCCTAAATTAAAGTTGCTTGTCAAGCTTATTCGTTTTTCCCACCGACTTCGATCCAATGTGAGTTTGCTGGGTTGTCGTATGTATGTGGATGTGGTATAATGCTGTGCAGATTGTCTCCTCCAACAAGTTTCTAGATCTACCGCCTAAATTAATTGCCAACAAAATATTCGCATTCAAAAGATTCTACCCTGCGTTCGGGGAGCAATTGAGGGACTAAATTAAATAAGTCTTGCTCTTGACCAATAAAAAGTTATTTCTTAAGCTTGGTAAGCTAAAACCTATTTGGAATAGTGCAAGCAATTTTTTTTAATGATTTCCCAGGAAATTCTTAGACAAATTAGTTAACCCAACAAAGACGAAATACCACTAAAGACGAACTGCAGTCTCTTCCCGGAATGTTTTTTTTTTTTAAATTAATTGAATCCCATTCTTATTGCTCTCAAGAGTAAACAACTTTACAAATACACATTCTGCTGGTGTATGCAAACCGGCTACACATTTACGTTGTTTAATCTCACAATCCATCTAAATATAGAGATTTCGTTTTTCTTTTATTATTCCAATGAACAGGTTTGCTTAGTTGAGCTATAGCACAATACCTTAGCTACGTTCCGCCGACGACGTTAAGCCATAAAAAGCTCCGAGTGCAATTATTATTTTTTTTTTTCGTGTAAGGAGAAAATTGTATTATAACTGTAATAATTGGTCGTTGCTTTGTGGTATATGATAAATGAAAAAAAAAAAAAAGTTTTTCTGTATTTTAACGAGAATTTAAAGTTAAAGTAAAATTATAATAAAATAACTACTACTGTTTGAAGCACATTAAATGTACCACCGTACAACAAGTTTATATAAATTGGCCCTGTCTTGTGGTCAATATCGGCTAGTAATAGATTTAAGCGAGAAACAGACAGCAACTTTGACAACAAGAACAACTTCAGCAGCATATTTGGTATAACATACAATGTTGCAAGTTACATCGTTACCAGATTGCCTTTAAATTCCTGATAAAATAATTTTTTTCTAGAGAATATGGTAATAATTAAAATATTAGAGTCACCCGCTATGACATGGCAACCTATTAGATCAGTCAAAAAGAAAAAAATTTTGTGATCAAATATGATCATGAGTGTTAACGTGGCTAAATTTGATGTGCTAAAATCTTAAAATCTGATAATAATATTTTCTAATTCTTTTTATTAATATTTATAAAATAATTTTTTTCTAATTCTTTTTTTTAATAATTATAATTTATAATCTGCTGAAACCTAATAGAATATTTTTTAATTTTATATATCTGGGAATGCTGCTGCACCTTCATTCAGCACGTCAACATTTAAAAGTTGAGAGAACTGGAAAAAGTCACCGCAACGTTGGTAGCATTTGCACAGCAACATTGAATTTAGGATTTAGCTCTAAAGGACCATTCACATGGGAGCGAACGAACGAATTGATGAAATGCGAACAAACCACTTTTTATGCATTTATAAACAGAAAATTCCACATTTTATTATTCCAAGATATCCTCCTCTTGGAATAAGGTTAAGTTCGAACGAATTTTTTATTCGCTACTTTGTGGAACGCGATTTAAATGATGTGGATTTTGAATAGACTGACAGTTCGCGTCCGTTCGTTCGCTGCAAAAAAATTGGATTTCGAAATTTCGTTATTTAAACTGTTAATAAACTTGTTTTCTTAATAAATTTTGATGGAATAAATTAATTATCCTCATCTTGGAGTAGTAAAATGTGCAATTTTCTGTTTCTGTTTCTGTGCATAAAAAGTGGTTTGTTCGCATTTCATCAATTCGTTCGTTCGCTCCCATGTGAATGGTCCTTAACGTCGTTGTTGATGTTGCTGTGGTGATGTGTTTTAATCCATTTTAAATCAGTGGTTCTAAAAAGTGTCCTGTGGCTGGAAACTTGCTGTGGATCTTGCTATGCGAATCCGCATTCCTCTGGAAGTCCTAATTTTATGGCAGTCGATCGGATTTCGACTGACAACGTCCCAACTGAGCTGTCGCCTAATGATGATTGGAGGACCTTCTGCGAAAATCTGAAAATAAATAAATAGTTAACCGGTCCGATAAAGGCACCGTAGTCCTATAATTTTTCACAACCATTTATTTGTATGAGTCTTTAATTTGGGGACGAATGGAAGGGAATTACAATTTAATGCCGGGTCCGAACAGCTAAATTAAATCTTTCCACAAGATCTGAGCACAACTTTTATTATAGCGTGTTATAGGGATATTTTAATGGCGATTGGTCATTTGAGTGGTAAAATTAGAAAGCTACAACGAACGGTTCAGATGCGTTTCCGAAAAACAAGTACATACTACTTACTCAACGGTAATGACAACGGCAAACGTTTTCTTAATTTTTATACCCTCCACGGGAACGTATATTCCCTTTGTCATTACATTTGTAACGCCAAAAAGGAGTCCCAGGAAACCCCTTAAAGTATTCTGAATCAGGATCAAATTCTGAATCGATTTAGCCACGTCCGTCTTTATGTATGCCTCTCTGTCTGTTGAAAACACGATATCGTCCAAACGAATCGACCTATTCGAATGAAATTTTGTGAGAGGACTTCTTTTAACTGTCGCGTGTCGTCAGGTTGGTATTGAAATTGGACTATGTCGGTCAAGTAGTTCTGTTCTGGTACCTCCCATACAAAACTATGTAATACTAAACCCATGCGTGTACCTGTACAGTATATAATGTACTAACTCGCATGAAAAACATTTTGCATGGCTTTTATGCAGTGGAGGGTATCAAAGTTATTGGCCAGGCCGATGATAATACTTTTAAGTGTTACAATTTCAACTGTATTTTCTTGAGCACAAGACCCGCCACAAAATCAACTGAGGTTTAAGTGTGAACCAAGCCAATTCCAAAAATACATTTTCTTTGTCAGTTGTCATTTTAGGATAGTAGGCAGTCTTCTGGGTGCAATGGCTCAGTGGTTAGTGTGTTTTACTACTGTGCGAGGGGTCTTAGGTTTGATCCCCGGAAGGACAAAAATTATAACTTAGGTTTTTCTCACTGTGAACTACATTAATCTAGCCAAAGTAAGTTCTGAGACAGCTCTTATTCACAGTCTTACTGAAAAACGCGTCAGATGAATACCGATCACTCTGCATCTGATAAGCTTATCAACTTGAGACAGTCTTGAGACAGTCTAAATTGTCAAGTTTACTTTGTGTCCCTTGCTGGCATACAATATCCGATAAACTTATAAGCAATATCAACATACAACATAACGTGTAGTCTAAAGCTATGATTACACGGCCATATTTTTGAGTCATTTAAACGGCGCTGTGACGTCAGGAAAAAATGTCGCATTAGAGCGACATTTAAGCTACGATTCGTCATTGCAAAAATGGCGATCACACGAAATGACTATTATCGTCATTTGTCTCCCAAAATCAAATGACGGACACTGCGAGTCATTTAGAATTTTCCGTTGGGATACCATTGTCCTAGGCGTCATTGAAGAGGGATCACACGGCAATTTTTTTCGCCATTTAAATGGCACTTAATTCATGTCATTTGGTGCGCCATTTTCCTAGTCACTTAAATGACGCTGCCAAAAATGGCGATCACACAGAGTGACATTTAAATGACTGCTTTGTGACGGGATTTTTACGTCAGAGCGCCATTTAAATGACTCGAAAAAATGGCCGTGTAATCATAGCTTAAGTATCAAATTCCGAGATTAAGCGGGACACAGCAGTTTAAGGCGGAATATTTTTTAAGTGGACCAGAGGAAAAAAATCGTCCACAAAATTGAATTTAAAATCCAGCTCGAAGGACCATTTTCAATATCCATTTTCGGCCAGTGGACTGTATACTTGCAGCTAACGAGAATAAATTAAGATA
The DNA here is from genome assembly GCA_949372485.1 of Cheilosia soror. Classification (NCBI taxonomy): domain Eukaryota; kingdom Metazoa; phylum Arthropoda; class Insecta; order Diptera; family Syrphidae; genus Cheilosia; species Cheilosia soror. Next base: position 128,193,622 of record OX443561.1, read on the forward strand.
TGACCTTTGGTTGTGTTTTTCAATATATACCTAGGTTAGGTAAGAGTTGGGGCAAACCCCGATTTACAAACCTATAACTTAGCTTTAGCTTTGACATTAACTGCGCTCGTTCTGATAAGAGGTTTTTCTAGTTATCTTAAACCCAGTCCCATCAATTCTACTGATGATGATGATTTTTGGTCCATCAATTTCAATAATTTGAAATACAAAATGGAGTCCCACAGGGCTGAATATTTGCACCAATATTATTTTATTTTTTGCGGTGTTCACTGTAACAGGGTTTTGGAAATCTAGTTTCACAGCAAATTCTAAAATTATTAGAGGATGAACTTAACTGCTTTCGATGAAAAAAAAGAGCGATTCCAAATGCGTTGTTAATATTGTCCTAACGGTCGGTTGGTGCATCAAGGACGTACCGCAAATATGCTAAAACACGCTAATAAGTCATCTGCAAATTGCGACTTTATTTGTCGTTATTATTGCATCTAAATGTTTAACAACAAAATGATTCTGTAGGTAGATTAAGGACGCACAGACTATTTAATTTCAACTGCTGCGAAGAAAATAACTTTGGCCATCCCTATACATTTATCGTCCACACGACGTAGCTTACAAAACTATTGCGCATTCTGCTGTATTTTCCAAGAATTTTTAAAATGTTTTTCTACGAATTTGCGGTTATTTTCACCTGAAGAGTCTCAGTCATATTTAATTCCATCCTCTTCAGAACACCTTTCACCCTCTCGCAGTATTTTGATGAATATTCATCTCTATCCCCTGACTTGATACGGTATTGTGCAAAACATAAAAATATCTACATCGCTTGAACTTAGGTATGAGTCGAGTCTCTCGTTTCAGCACACTCCATTCTCTTGGAAAATGATTTTTATAGAGATAGAGAGTCCTTTAAACAAGTTCTGTGAATATTTCTGTGCATGATCGCATTTCGTTGGCTCTGGGTACAATATTTATTCACATTACCTGGAAGAATAAATGCCAAGTATACGCTTGTACTCATTGAAATTCATTGTATGTCCTTTTATCACAACGCGACTATATATGTATATTTGGTATTTAAATTTCCTTGTGATATATTAATCCTGCGTTTGGCATTCCTTGAATTATTTATGTAACCGAATCCGCACATACATCATGTAAACCAAAAGTGGTTTGAAGTCACACGTGCAATTTACGTGTATCTTAAAGAGCGTCTTAACATTGACATCTTCAAAAATTGTGCACAACAAACGTGTCCACTTAGGACCATATCGTTGGGGAACTTAAGCTCTTATGGCAACCTCCTCGTTCGTATCCTTTTTATCGTGAAAAAAAAACAGGAGAAAATAAAAATCGAATTTTCTCTTTAACTACAGATGCAGCTTGGTAGGTACTTACAACCATGGGAGTCATTCATATAGTCCTTGGAGAATCTAACTTGTGCGGTATCTTGGCCCATTATAGAAAAGTTCATTACATTTTTCGAGTCCACGATCATAGGGACTGTACAACTTTTCTGGTGCCATATGCTAGCCGGCAGCATCTTAGGAAATTTAAAACATATCGCAGTTACGCGAGGACACACCAGCCGCAATGTTCTGTCGTAATATTTTCTATATTTTACAGAGAATCTAGGTCAAGTGTAGAGTGTTTCAAATTGTTTCTCGTTGATAATTATTTGTGAAATAGTTACACCACATGAACACTTCATATATGTACTCAACTTATATATGTGAGTGCTCGATGTAAGTTCATGTATGTATTTTCTTTTACATTATAAAAACGGACGACTAGTCAACCAACCTATGTTCAACTTTAGACGAGGTCATGGTGAATGCTTTTCAAAATGTATGTACCTACTCGCCGGACAACTTCATTTATCAGGCCATTGCCCACGGTGATGCGGAGATGATGGGACAGGCAAATTTTGTAGGCTCTAGGTGAATATATACCTAACTGCTGAGTATCAAGCCTGTGCGAAATAATTGAAGGACATTATTCATTTTGAAGGAGCGACAAATTACACAGTTTTGTGAATTTAATTACAGATTTTCCATTCAAAGGAATAGATGTTATAGATAGGTTAGTATCGATTGTATATGAGTTCATTCTTGTGGAAAGTCTTACGTTAATTAAACTCGTTTAATTATGAAGCTTTTAATGGCATCTTTTTAGACTGGTTAACAAATGCATTCAAATAACGCCACATAAAAATTAGTGTAACCATATTCTACGAAAAAAAAAAAACGAAAGTAATAGAAGTTTACAAAATATGCATGCGACATCTGTTGCGAAGAATTTTCCCTAAAAACGTCCTCTGTTAGAAAAACAAAAGTAAAAACACAACGATCTGAGTCCTCGTCGTAAATTAGAAATTCAGAATCGAAAAGATCACAGAGACAACAACACCTTAGAATCGTATAATAGTATAAAAGGCGATGGTTGTGACCAGGACGAGCAGAGTTAATTTTGAGATAATAGCATAAGGTCGCAGCTACGCTTAGGACGGCGGACCAAGTCAATTAATAAGGAAATAATAATAAATAAAGATATCTGAGAGTCGCAGCCACGCTTAGACAGCGGGCTCTCTAAACAAATACTCCCTTTCTCTTAATTATTTCACTCTCCGTTCTACACTCTTCCCTCGATTCAAGAGGAAGCACGGCGTAGACTGTAACATCGATTCATTACGATGTTAACAAATTTTATCAATTGTTTTGCATGTGGGTAAATATAATCTGAACAGCAGATGGCACTGGTTACTCACTGATTTCGATGAAGCAAAACTTTGTACTCTTTTATTCAAATTTTTCTATGACCGTTTCGCATAAATGTGTGAGAATTTCATGAATACATCTCGAAATTTCCTCTTTCAAGGCGTTGGTGGTCGTGGGATTGTTTGCATAGACCTTTGAATTCAAAAAACGCCGAAGAAATATCTGGATTGTCAATTCTGATCGCAAAAACGTCCGATTACACGATAAGGAAATGACTCATACAGTAATTGAATTGTTTCTTTGGCTGTATGGCATATGGCACCATCTTGTTGAAACCACATGTTGGGCATATCCATGCACTAAAAACTGGGCTATTATGTCACGATAACGAACACCATTAAATGTTACTGCCTGACCGGCAGCATTTTCGAAGAAGAATGGTCCGATAATGCCTTTAGCCCAAAATCCGCAGCAAACAGTCACGCGTTGTGGATACATTTGTTTCTCAACAATTACTCGTGGGTTTTCTGAATCCCAAATGAAGCCATCAAGATGAAAATGAGTTTCAACACTGAAGATGAATTTGTTTGAAAAATCAGCATCCACTTGTTGTTGTGCTTAAAAATTAAAATGCGTTGTTCTTTCGCATAGTACTCCATTTTTACTAACCCCAAACTGCACAAACTGTCAGCTGTCACATTGTTATCTTTTTTTTTCGTTGAAAAATGCATGAATTACGGAACTCTATACATCTGTAAGAATTGTCTTTGTTACCTTAAAGCGCGAATACTACTGGACAGATTTCAATGAAACAGTTGTCCCACTGTTTGTTAAGCCAGTGAGATGGTTTTAGGCTATGTCGTTAATAGCCACGTCCTTTGGAACTGTTGACCAAAATTTATTTTTTCCTGACTTCATTTTAACTTCCCTTTTCTTTCATATAATTCTTAATCAGTGCAAACACAAAAAAATGCTTAAGGGAGCCAACGCTCTTGCTCTATCGAACCACATGCAAATTCACACTCCCTTGAACAAACACAGTTTGTTTAGAGAAACGAAAGAGAAGCATGGGATACATTTACACGTACTTAAAAATGTATCCCATGTACGATTGGTTTTCAAGAATTTTGTTATATAAAGAGGCACCTGTTGGAAGATTATATAAGCCAATCTTAGTACGTGTTGGTATTATCTCCTCAAAAGATGGCTCACTAAACGATTCCAAGTTAGGTAGCAGTGGCGGTTCACCTTTTAGCACTGATGTGCCGTTTTGTTACCACGACTCGTGTGACCTATTTTATGGTGATTGTTAAGGATGTGGTCCGGTAGGTGCCTATAACCAACCTGTGGAATTGAGAAAGCGGATAAGATCCTGTATCCCTTTATCCGAGATGTCGCAAAGGTCGTCAAAGAATGGGTGGTTCAGTGCGCTCAGTCTGGCTCTTGCTAGAGCTGGACATTTGCAAAGGAAGTGAGAGAGGGTTTCTTTCTCGTTTGTATTTCCGCAACTGCAGCAATGAGGGTTGTATTGGATACGTCATAGTTCAGCCGCATGATCTCCAATTGGCCAATACCCCGTGGTTATTGCCGTGATTTTGGTGATATCTGGGCGGATTCTGTTTAGTGGGTTATTTGTTCTATTTTGATTGTAGGTAGGCCATATCTTCCTTGATATGGCGCAGTTTGTCAACCCCGACCATCGGAGATTGGCTTTCTGCAGAAAATGCGAACATATTTGTCTCTTAACCGCTCCTAGCAGAATGTGGACCCACGTTGAGAGCGAGGCGTGTAGTACTGAGCCCTTCCTAGTCAGGCCGTCCGCGTGCTCATTGCCTGTTATGTCACTATGCCCTGGAACTTAGAGAAGTGTGAGCCTGAAACGCTCGCTCAGACAGGCAAGCTCGTTCCGGCACTTCTGCACCAGTTTGGAGGATATGGTAGTCGAGTCGATGGCTTTGATGGCGGCTTGGCTATCTTTAAGGATAGCAATGCTTTGTTTATGCGTTGTGTCACGCCCTAGTTGCGTGCAAGCTTCTCGAATGGTCAATAATTCCGCCTGGAAAACGCTGGAAAAATCCGGTAAGCGGACTGAAATTGATATTGATAACGATTCCAAAGAAAATGCCTTTTTTGACGTTTGACGTATTTTTATTTTTATTTTTGAGCTGAAGAACAACATGTACAAAGAAGTTGTTTGTATCTGAACATAGTGCCAAATGTTGATGACCAAGTGTTCAAAATCCGTGGTATCGTGTTAATTACTAAAGAAATCTGGCTTTTGACACAGCATCCCTTCGCAAGTATGTGTGTTGTGTCGTCTCTTTCTCCTTTCTATAGAATCATCGTCCATTTTGAGTAATTCTAATTCTAATTTTTCTAAGATGATGTCTTAATGAAATGAGCAATGTCACATTAGGTAACCAGCTGAGTCTTCCTTTTTGAACCCAAATAATCTTTTGGCTTTAAAGGACGCGGTAACTTTACGCATAATTTTAAGTAGATTGTCCTTCCAGAAGATGACGCCGGCAAACTTTGTCTTGGAGAAGACCACAGAAATGCTGAGGCATTGCCCAGTAGGTACTTCCACCTGCATGTTAAATGGAAGAATTCTAACAGGATTCCTTGGGAGTAATCTAGATTAAGCCAATTTGTTACTTTATTGGAACGCTTTATGTCTATATCTGCATCATGACTAAATTCGCCAATATCAGCCTGATATGCGCTCACGCCCCCACGGAAAATAAAGACGATGCTATCAAAGAGTGTTTCTACGAGCTCCTCGACAAAACATTTGAGTAATGTCCTAAGTATGACGTTAAGATCGTCTTAGGTGATATTAACGCCAAAATATGAATTGGGAACATCTTTACTAGTACACACAGGAAGCACAGCCTACAAGACATCACGTCTGGAAACGGGCTTACACTTTGCTGCGGGACGTAATGTTACTATAGCTACCACACGTTTTCCTCACCTCAATATCCACAAAGGAACATGTTGGTTCCCAGATCATCAATCAATCAAATTGATCACGTTGCGATCGATGTAAGACACTCATCCAGTATTTTAGGTATCCATTAACTTACCGAGCGGCCAACATAGACTCGGACCACTATTCTGTTGAATCCAAGGTTAGAATGTGGATACCTCAGACACCACAACAATGAGGAAATACTGATGTGAGAAGATTTAACGTTGATCGCGTTTTCCTCAAACTCTCGAGAAGTCCTATGTAGCCAGCATCAAGTGCTGAAGACCAGTGGCATCGATGCGAAAAAAACCATCAGAAAAGTGGCAACCGGTGTTTTCGCTTTCATAAAACCAGCCCCACGAAACCCCTGGTTTGATGAAGAGTGCCGGTCAGCACATATTTGTAAATATTGCCTTTTTCTAGTACAGATCCTGATAAACAAATAATTGCCCTTAAGATTTAAATTCTACATTTTATGTTAATTTAATAAGTTATGATATGAATGACATCTGTTTGTGATAAACAGAAACCTTAGTTTTTCTGCATTTTCCGTGTTTCTCCCATAGATGGCACTGTAAAAATAAAAAATGGCCAGTAGATATATCAAACATGTTTTGTCCATTCTTTTCTCTCGCAATTTCGTCTATAAAATTCGCAATTCACTAACAGCCAATGACTCTATAGATACATTAAGATTCCGGTGTTACAAAACTGTTTCACTTATACCCATCCTTCAGTCCATTCAAAGTGAAGATAAAATTTAAATTTAATTTTCCAAATTATGTACATAATCCAAAAAGAATACAAATTCAAGAGTATTTCTCTCGATTTCATTACAGATTCCACGAAGGGTTTTCTTTTGAAATATTCATTCACATCGCAACGCAGTGAATTCGAACCCAGTTCAATAGAACTAACAACGAGTCGAATATAATTTACATCTCAATATGGCATCAGCATAAATCAACGTCATTGCCTAAAATCACGTCCTCAGTTTACGCATTTAGTTTAATTTTGTTTTTCTTCATTTCGTATTTATTTATTTACTATTTTGTTCTTAATTCAAATTTATTCGAGAGCGAAAACTGACGTAGATAATCCGTATGATCTGTAATCCGTGTTCGGCATGCAAAGTTGACATGAAAATGAAATGCGATAGAAAATAATATCAAATCGATTACAATTTCAAATTGAAAGGGAGTTTATTCAATGTAAGACAGACCAAAAGAACTTAAAGAAAAACGAAAATCATTCTCATTCGGATAAAAGCCGTGAAGATATGGATGACGGGCGGATAAATCTTCCACTCGTCGGTAAGGACAATACAAATAGTGCAATGATTCTCGCGGCCGGTACGGTTAGTTTCCAAGCGACAACAAATTTGACGGGAAATCAACACAGTGCGATGGCGACATCAGTGACAAAGGCCCAAACGGATTTTGTGGGTAATAATTTAAAAAATGGCGCTTTAAATTATGGGTGAGTTTTGTTTCATATAATTTTTTTTTATAGAATTTGCATACTTTGAACGTGTTTTTTTTTTTACTCTTTCAATTGGCTTTTAATTTCAACTGAGCAAAGTGTAAAATATTTTTGTTTTTTTTTTTTGCCGGAGTACCATAAGGCTGCGAACTTAGACCAATAGTCTTTGCGGTAATTTTTGTTTGTGGAATTCACTTTAAAAAACTTGTGGTACTCATGAACAAACCTTTGTAAACTGAAATAAACTAAAGGTATATCTACTAGGTATACCTAAAAGTAGTTACTTTTTAGCGTCAACGTAACCCATTCCATCCATTTAACAGAATCGTCATAATTTTCATTTCGCACCGTTGTTTCATAAATTTCGTATTCATGAGTAAACTCCACTTCAGAGGGAATCAGTGAAATCATGTTTCAACAAAACGTCGTCGTAGTCGTAAAAGAAATTATTACCCATGACTTCTTGTTCTGTACAGCACTCTAATCGGTCTTGTCTGTCTAGCTATTATCCTTCTTGCACGTCAAAGTGACAGTAATCTTGTAGAGTGTAAATATTTTATTACCGCGTCATTATGTGACTCCTTGGGGAAACTTTACCCATAGCTGCACTCCATTTAGTAGTTCAAATATTAATACACGTGTTGTAGATGACATTGTGCAGCACACAAGACTACACGTGACAATTGAACTTTGTCAATTCCCATTTGTTAGTATATAATCGAGAGCTAAGTGAGGGGACTCTTTTTGGTGCCTCATAAATATGCATGTCCTCTGTAAGAAGAAAACGAAAGGAAAGAACAAATATTAGCAAAAACTCATTTATCGGTCACGCAAATGTAAATTAATTCCACCAGGGGCGGAAATTATTATTTTTGCGATGAAAATTAGGTAAATCATGGCGAATGGAAAAGAAGCAGCCACCTGGAAATCGATATTCCCATCGTCAAATATTTATGAAAATTACAAGGATTAAAAGGCAATCTACAACTGGCAAGAAGTTTGCATACTTAATCAGAACACAAATGGATCGATTTCGAATGCTTCTCTCTGTTGTCGTCCGCCGTGTCCACTGTACTCGAGTATCGGGGAGTAGAATAAGTTTATTCGAAACACTTGACTCGTGGATAGAATTTTCTCACGAGCTGGATATGACCGAGGATATCCTGACCTTAATTTTATGAAATGTTCTACTTTTCAATTATATATTGGTGGCAGCTATATAAATTATGAGTGGGGCGATACGATGGCGTGATGTTGAGAGAATATCCGGCTGTGGGTGAATTTTTTTCATTGCTTATAAATGAATTGGGTCTTCGGATCAGCAGGAAAACCGTCCTTTTGGTGGGAAATATCCAATTAGTCGCGGTGTTGTTTTCTTTTTATATTTTTGTGCCCTGACAAGATATGAATTTCAGTTGGGAATTATGTTTTATAGTCGAATGATTGAAATGAACCTCTAGTGCTGCTGATTTTGCAAATTTATTTTGATTTATTCAGAGTATACATATTTGAAAGATTGTAGCTCAACAAAATTAGAAATAGATCAATAAATTTGCAAGATAATGACAGTTTCCAGTTGGCACATAATCACATAGTGATAATGGTTATCAAGACGTAAGATTCGTTTTATTGAACAATAGCTTGCCCTAGCTAGTTCTTGTCTATCAGGACAATGCACATCCAAATTTTACAACTTAAGCTCCCACTAGCTGGACCCGTGCTCGCCTTGCCCGCTCGCACAAAATTTATTTGGTTCATTTCAAATTACACTTTGAGTGTTTCATTGAAGTCTGTCCAGTAGTTTTCGCGCTTTTAGGAGAAAAAGAAAATTCCTCCCTCTCCTAGATCTTGCTACTTATTTGTAATACTGCATTTCCTTTCCTTTTTTTTTCCCTCTTCCTTTGGAATCCGAGCAACTACCTACCCCAAACCTACATACACTGTTATCATACCATACCATGGTATAAACATACATTTGTAGCAAGGTAAATGTGTATGTATATATTTTCACTTCAAAAATTACATTTTGGCTAAAAACTGTTCCTAAGGACCTGGCTATAAACGATATAGCCTATAGCGGTCTCGCAGTCTTAAGGAACATTTTAAAAATAGTTTCATCGAAATCTGTCCAGTAGTTTTCGAGGTTTTAACGGCCAAAGAAAATTCCTACAGTTTTATTATATGTATGGATGAGTGTCGAGAAAAAGAGTTTGTAGTGTTTTTTTGCATGATATATTCTGCCACGCCCATTTGGTCAATCTGGCCCATATTTCTCCACGTTCTCTGTTAGGACATTGTACAAATTTTGCACCTTTAGCCTCGGCTTTGGCTTTTATTTTTAGGAAATAATATTTTTAAAGTTTTAGCAAAGACTTTTTTTTTGACATAAAAACCTATCCGCAGTCTCTTGCCTTGTAAATATTCAGTACAAAAGGTCCATCTTCTTGAAGACTATTTTGCTTTACCCAATCAAAGCTTAAAAAGATCGTGGTCAATAGATAAATTGTTTGCTTAGGCTGAATCTTACCAGTCTTCAATTAGACAACAGCTACTTCTTGCATCTAATGGCATCCCAAATAGCATAAATAGTATCAAACCAAAAAAAAGCGCGTAGTACGATTTGAGCTGTAAGTTGAGTTTTCAGTATTATTAAGCCAACCCTTCTCAGGATAATCAAAAGAAGTTTAAACGAGCCAGAAATGACTGCAATGTCCTTATTAAGCATGTCAAATTCTTATCTGACCAAAAGCTGAGGCAAAAAATACTATACAGTGTCCCAAGGGTAGTTAAAGTGTCGGTCATTTGTAAAAAAAAAATATTAAGAATTCGGCCTCACCATTGGGTCATTTACAATAACAATCCAGCTGTCAGCTCTTTAAACAAAGCTATTCTGTACAATTTGCAGCCAGCTCAAAGTTGGTGATTGCACTTTGTCCCCGCCTGTGCTCGAGAGCGTCGACTTTACCATGGATCAAATCCGTTTTCGCACTCGTACAATTGCAAGAGTTCTGTATGATTTCAACATAAACTGTATTACCCCCATCGTTCTAAAGAGGTATGTTTCCACGCTGGCAAAACCACTAATTAAGTTTTTCTATTTGTCCTATTCCTCTGGACTCTTTCCGAGAAGGTTGAAAAGAGCATTTGTCCAACCCGTCCCTAAAAAAGGCGAAGCTTCTTCTACCACCAATTACCGATCCATATGGCAATAACGTCCGATTTTTCTACGGTGATAAATCGTTGGCTTTTATGAAATATCTTGAATCACGGTAACTCCTTAATGACCGGCTACCTGCAGTATGGTTTTCGTGGCAACAGATCCACTGCTGAACCAATTTCTCTATTACTTTGGTGAAACGAGGATTGTTACGCTTGATATTTCAAAGGCGTTTTTTGTCAGAATTTGGCACCAAGCTCTTTTGTCAAAAATGCGAGCTTATGGGATCGATGCGCCTCTTATTCAATGGATTAGAAACTACCTTTTTGGCCATTCAATTCCAAGTTGTTTTGGATGGTTTCAAGTCTGAAACTCACCATATAAATGCTGGTGTTCCCCAAGGCTCCGTTCAGTCTCCAATAGAGTTTCATAAAATGATCTCTTGTCTGTAACTTCTAATCAAATGCATTGCTTCGCTGACGACAGCATTCTTAGCTTCTCATATTCTTTCCAAGACTCACTTTCCTGCTCCTCGGCAATAGAACTGGAATAGCAACGTATCATAAGCTTATTAAATTTCGACCATGACAGCATTTTAAAATGGGGTTCAGCCAATCGAGTGCAATTTAATGTTTCAAAAACACAATGCTGTCTGATGGCTCCAAAGCGAAACCCGAATTGACAGTCATTATCAATAAATGGTACTTGTAACACTAAAACAAAAATACTTTCCATTCTCGGAATGTTGGTTCTTGACAACCTTCGTTGGAGTGACCATAAACAGGAAGTCGGCAAGAATGCTGCGAAATGTCTCTAGGTTTTCTCAAACGTATATAAGGCGTTCATTCGCCCAAATTTGAGTACAATTCTCTTATCTGATATGGCGGGTCGAAAATTATGTTGCATCTACCGGATAGGATCCAAAGTCGTGCGTTGAAACTATAGGTATCGAGAATTTTATTAATACGCTTGAACATCGCAGAAACGTTACGTTACATGTCTCTCACTGGTTTAACGCATTTTTAACAAACAGTGCTCAAACGAAATTGCCAGCTGCATTTAGCAACTTTAGCAATTCAAACGCAATACACTCGCCTTTCTAGGATGCCCATCAGTTTACTACCCAGCCTATCTTAGACCGTACTGTGTGAAATATAGAGACTCTTTCATAAGCCGTACAACACGAATGTGGAATTCCTTGCCCAGCTCTGTCTTTCCTCCTCAGTCCAATTTACAAACATTTAAAGCCAATATGTATTGAAATCTCTTCTCATTGACCGCACGGTGTTGTACATCACTACTACACCATAAGAGTAGTCATAACCTCCTTAGCGCGTGTTAGTTATACACAAAAATGAGATAAGGAGATCTTTTTTTTTGTAAGTTATTCCTAGATCCTTGTTAACTTTGCTGATGTTAGCTCATTTGCATTTAGGGTTTTTTTTTTGTAAAAATGCAATGTAAGCATGATTCAAGCCTAAGAATCCAGTTGAAAAAGTAGCTTTGTAAGCTCTCGGGCTCATAAAGCTGTTGTTAGCTCGTGCTATTAAATTTAGAAGCAGGTCCCACAAATTGATTTGCAAATAACTTAGACCGTACATGGTGATTTGAGGTCTTATATTACGATTGTTTCTTAAGGGTAGGTACTTAAAGTCCGAAGACAAGTATGTAGCCCAAGCATGACAATAATTCTTTATTTTTCTAATTTTAATAATAATACTATCGGTATTGTCAGAAAGATGTTCTACTTAAACACCTAAATATCTGAACTTAATGCCACCGGGAATTTTGTCAAACATGTCACCTATAACATGAGAGAGAAAATAAAAGGACTCAAAATACAACCTTGTGGAACACAAGATTCTGTAGGATGATTTTATTTTTACCATTGCACATCGCTGTAGACTTATTTGCATGGAGTTGGTTAACAGAAAATATCTAAGGCAAAAAAATCGGATCCGCTGTCGACAATCGTCTCAAAAACCAGACTGGAAAATGTTAAGTACGGCTATTCTATTCGGCGCAAATCACAACCCTTTCGTAAAGAACTTAAATGTTTTCTTAGCGAGCTAAGTGATGAGATTCCTTCATAGTTTTTGGGTAGAGGAAGGGAAGATCAACTTAAAAAAAAATGACAAATGTTCGATGTTTTATAAAATTCCAGGGACGAGTTCACCTAAATTGAAAACAATCGAACGATATCGTTTTCACTAAACCTGTCTCAATTATATCTGTGGCAATAGACAGAGCTATCGTTTGATCGTTTTCATTTTATGTGATCTGGACCCAGGTACGCCGCCTCGTCAAGAAAAATTTAATTGAAGAGCTGTAAAATGTATGCAAGAAAAGACTGAGTCGATTGACTGTAAAATTGACAACAAACGCAATCGTTTGACAACTTTAATAACAACTTGTCAATATCCAATCACAATCCGAACGTGTCTTTAAGCCTTTTCTTAACCGTGGACGAAAAATGGATTCATCACAATACACCAGAAACTGAGGAACAGTCGAGACAGTGGACTTCTTCGGATGAGACAGTAATTTTGGGTTTGAACATTCATCGATTATCTTGGGGATCGATTCGACGCCAATTTGAAACATAATCGCATTTTTTTTTTTTAAATACTTCTCCCGAGAAAGGCAAACTTATAACGCTTCATCAACGCCCCGAGATGCTTGCAGATGTATGTTAGTTCTGCACTTAAATTGCTGCAAATTGTAGTCTTCTGGAAATATATCCCCAGGAAGCGAGTTCCAAAGTCCTGTAACGAGTTTTGGAAAGATGATGTCCTCGCGGTTGTCCAGTGTACATTTGTCGCATTGTTCTCTTCAACCAGGGCAAAATTGCATAAATTAGGTTGCAATTACTCCCTTATCGAGCTTTGCCTCTCACCGGGTACTTTCTGTTTCCAATTATGAAAAAAATGGTTCGGCGGTAAAAGATAGGTATGGGTCGAATGTAGGGATTATCAATGAAACCAACGGAATTTTAAGGCCTCAATAAATTATTTTTTGTAATTTGTTGCTAATCTCAATCGCTTTACCAGTTGTTGTGGAAATAGTTCCGTGATTTGTTCAACGCCTTGTACACACAAATTCATACTACATCGCTTATATCTCGCGTCATATTCGCCCTAGAAATGGATTGGAGTAATATTTGAACGAGATGTTAAATATAGATTCTGTCAAACCCTTATGTTCCAACATGAAGCGGTGAAATTGAATTTACCTCCTCGTTCTTCTGAATGAAACTATTATACCGTCGATAATGGAAAATATTTTTTTTTTTACTAAATCAAGGAGGGGGGATTAATCAATTTCACAAAAGATTAAGTTTTTTCCCGACGTATTCGTTTTCAAATTTAATTTACTTTACACGTAGATAGATTTTTTTTTGTTACTCGTTGTGTTGTTGAAATGTTTCTTGAAAATATTTCGGTTTGAAATCATGACGCATGAAATGGGGTAGTCTACTTCCATTCGTTCCTAAAAAAACGAATGGAGACTAAGGGTCCTCCCTGAACTTGTTGCGCCCAATAGGTGTTCATTTTTTTCTTTGGTTGGCAGGAACTCTCACTACCATTATTTTGATTAGGACAAGAGTCCTGCGGCAATACTGTCTTGGTTTGTAAACGTAAAGCACTCGCTTTCTTTAATTGTTTAGAAAGAACTTTTTTCTTCTTATTCCATTGCATATTATATAGATACTGACGGATTTGTCGCGCTAAAAAAAAGCTACAGAAGCAAAGTATCGTCGAAATGGATTCATTTACACTTCAAAAACGTTCTGAAATATTGCAAATTTATTTCCCAAGTTGATGCTGTATTTGTATTGGCGAAAAAATACAGCCGAATGTGGCAAGTTCTCTCATTCGTGATATTGACATGGTAAAAGATACATACCTAAAATCAGTTTTGGTAACGTCGCTTGGCTAAGCTGCAATTTGACATTTTTTGTAGTTCACTTTTGAATACCGATGTAAATGGGAATCAAGTGCCTGAACTAATTCTCCGAATTATTAAAAATTTACTGCACTTTTGGTCTTGTTCTTAGAAGTTCATCACTTCTTCTGTTCTATCCGGCTACATGAAATTTGGGTTTTTCATAATGAAAAATGATCCCGATTTCAAAATGGAAATAAGGCCCCAAAAAAATGAAATAAGGCCCCAAATCTGACAGTAAACCCAAGCAGGGGGGTTGCAGGAAAAATGAACAAAGACCCCAAAATATGAATTCTCACCCCAATTCGCAGAATTCTACGCAATTTTCTGTTGTTGTTGCCTTTCATGTAAATTTGTGGGGTGATTTTTCAATTTCAGTTTGGGGCCATTTTTCATTGGGAAAATTTCATGTAGCCCTGTTTTAGATTCAGAGTTTGACAGCAGATGCCTTTGCGTCTATCGATATTCATCTTTGTACGGTGTCGATGTAAAGGCCTTCCTTCCTCTTCTTTTAAAATTCTAGCTTCTAAATTCCAATCTTTAGAAGCGATAATGGATAGGTAGGTACTTTTGTCCCTTTGGAGATATTTCATTGTGATTCAATGGAGGTAGGCCCTTGGTATCTATAAATGACCATGACCACAGTCCATATTCCTTTAAGCAGTGTAGCGATATCGGGCGCCTGGCTGCATTATATGTCCGAGAGGTGATATTTTAGCATTACCTTTATTACTGCAGTAGCCTTTAGTCATTGAATTTCAGTAAGACTTGAAAAGATGGGATTTCTTCTTAAAATCGTTCTATACAACTAAGTAAGTTAAAATGGAGGTCATTACAGTGTACCTTATGAGTTCTTCTGCAAGTATGCATTACCACATATATGCCATTTCGATCTTTTGTCCAGGATGACCCCAAAGTATCTTGCTGGATATATAACGGGTTTTTCAGCAGGGACGCTACAAAAGTAGAGCGACAGGGACAGCAAACGACGCCGAATTTCTTACCGCTCTTTTGACATTTCTCTTCAGTAAGGTTTGCCATTTTATGATGGAAAGATACACGAACCAACAACGAGTCAAAATTATTAAAATTTACTACCGAAATTCGGAGTCAGTGTCCTCAACGTTAAGAGCGCTACGTCCAATTTATGGTCGTCATAATCGTCCTAGCAGATCAACAATTGAGCGTCTAGTAGAAAAATTTGAATTCACAGGCACAGTACAAAATGTTCCCGTTCCAGTGAGACAAAGAAGTGCCCGTAGTGTCGAGAATATTGCTGCCGCTGAGGCTTCAGTTGAAGAAAGCCCAAATGTGTCTCTCACACGTCGTTCTCAAGCGTTGGGCATATCTGTGACGTCGTTGTGGCGAATTTTGCGAAAAGATCTTGGCCTACATCCTTACCAGAATAAATTGACGCAAGAACTGAAGCCGCTTGACCACCAGAAGCGTCGTGAATTGGGCTGAGCAACAACTTGAAAATGATTCAGATTTTCATCGAAAAATCATCTTCAGCGATGAGGCTCATTTCTGGCTGAATGGCTTCGTCAATAAACAAAATATGCGGTATTGGTCAGGCAGCAAACCACACGTACTCCACGAGTCATCATTGCATCCCGAAAAAATTACGGTTTTTATAGGCCGACGGCGTGATTGGGCCGTACTTCTTCCATGATGATCAAGACCGGCACGTTACTGTGAATGGGAATCGCTACCGTTCAATGATAACCGAATATTTTTGGCCCCAAGTGGATGATATGGACTTGGAGGACATGTGATTCCAACAGGACGGCCGGCGCAACAAGCCACACAGCGAATGTCACAATCAATTTATTGGAAACCAAGTTTGGAGAACGTGTTATCTCACGAAATGGTCTAGTCGCTTGGCCGCCTCGGTCGTGCGATTTGACGCCGTTAGACTATTTTCTGTGAGGCTACGTCAAGTCTATGGTCTATGCCAACAAGCCAGCGACGATTGATTAACTTCGTACGAATATCGAACGTGAAATTGCAGCAATATCGGCCGATTTATGCTTGAAAACCGTCGAAAATTGGGTTCAGCGTCTGGACTTCTGCAAGCGTGCCCGTGGTGGCCATGCAAAGGAAAATCGAGTTCCATACATAATGGCATCGAACGTACTTTCACAGGAATAAAGAATTTCATTGATATCCAAAACCGGTTTTATTTAAAAAAAACTTTTGTAGCGCTCTTATTGAAAAACCCTGTAGATCCACTATACCGACTTTCCTTGGTCGAAGGCTTTTCCTAGTAGACAGCAAGGTTTTTTGTTTTCGGCAGAGCTGAGAACCAGTCCTCGACTCGACACCTAGTTACGAACTAATAGTCCACTGTTGAGTATCTCGCTGATGAGGATGACTGATAGCAATTTTCTTGGGATCAGAGTTGCCACATCCCACATCGGTAAAAGGACTCGCAATGAAGCCTGCCTATTCATTATTATGTTGTACATATTCCCTTACCGACTTCTTGCCTAATGCTCACGTCAGCTATTCATATGTAAATCAGAGATACCCAAATCAAACCCTTTTTCGGGCCTTCCTCCTCCTCTTACTTTGGGATACTTCCCGAACCTTTTCAGAGCTCTGTCCGTTCCTAGATTCCCTGTAGTTCTAGCATATGTTTAAAGATTATCTAGTTCATTCTCTGATATGACTTATTTTCGCGTGAGCCTGTAGCATGAGTCTAATCCAGTCAAATCGACTAATTTCCACATGATCTCTTCTTAAGCTACTTGTAGTTGCATCAGCTTAAAAAAAGCCTCCCATACCGCACCCAATCTACTCTATATTTAGGTCAAAAATGTCCACTCTCTTTCTTGTTTGCTATTAAGGATAGTTTTTCGGCCAAAAACGACTTAAATTATATAAGTTTCTGAATCACCCCCAGACCTCATATCAAGCCTATGCAAATCATACACTTGATGAGTACTTTTGCTAAACTTTTCATCTAAAACCCATCAATATAGAACGCGCTCAAAATAAACCAAAAAAAAACTAAAAGCTGAAAGAAAAAAAAAAATGTTGCGTATACGCCCCCATTACCCAAGTGCAAAAGAACCTTGAGCAAAAGTATTACTAAAAGCTTCTGCAAGTCTACTTGAAATCGATAGCATAACCTCAAGGATAATGCAAATGTGTATTGCTTATGAGATGATATGGTTTCTGTTCGAAAACGGACATAAATATGCACACACACACTTACACAGATGAATGAGTGGTATGACTAAACTGACGAGCATTAAATGCCATTGTCGAACAAATTGACACATACCAACAGTAATCTCATTCACTGAATGTTCATGTAAGGACACTAAAGAAACTATTTCTGCCCTTGCTGTAGATTTTGCATACCTACCTATTTTGCACCTCCTAACTATGGTAACCGAATACGGAACACGTAAGTAAATCCTTGATAATAAGGTCACTGACTTATCTGACTGCGCCACAAGTGATAATCGCCAAGAGGGCTGGACGTGGAATACAGAAATTATTTAACATCGGCTTCAAGTACACATAATTCATAATATTCGTATAGAGATAATTCTATAAGCACATTGATAGTGCCTGGGGGGTGGCTTTTACGCGCCAAATGGGATTTCACACATGACTTATCAATTGGCTTCGTAAAATATGTACGTGCTTATTGAATTATGTAGGCGGCCAGATACGGTATGGGAATGTGCTTCTTGAGAACTTTTGTTGGGAAAGGACGACCGACTTATCCGGTGTCGAATCAGATTTAAAGGCCTACATTTGGTATAGTATTCTAATGTATATTTTCTAGTGGAATTTATGGGTACATTAGCTGTCAGCTATACAGTATGTCGTTCTAATGGAGATTTATATCGCTTAGCGTGAATTAGACACCTTTTTTGTGGCACATTTTGGGCCGCATTATGTCACTGTATTTAGTTAGGCGAACGAATTTGAAATTGTGTTCAGTTGGAAAGACTTAAGCCCTGAGAAATGACGCCGTATACTGTGGGGAATAGGGATTTACTTTGAGATAAGGAATGACAGAGTAACATATTACTCTGGCGAAAATGTATTTTTTAAACGTGAATCTACAGTTTATATCTTCAAAAATGTAATCTCCAGAACAGGGTGTGACATTAGAATCAAAGAGAATTGTCATTCTCAGGCCGGAATTATGATTTATTGTTGAATCGATTTAGATTAGGTACAGCTGGGTGTTGTGTGACTTAAAAGAGTAAATTTTGGACGCACAAAATTTTCACACAGCCCCCCTGCAACCCCCCTGCCCGTTTTTCTTTTAAATAGCTAAGTGCAATAATGTCGAATGACTTTATTACACTTTCAAAAATGAAATAAAGTCCAAAACTCGTTTTGGATTTAATTGCAATTTTAAAAGTGCAATAAAGTCCAAAAAAGTCCAACATTACGTTTTGGACCTTTTTGCATAAGACTTTATTTCATGGCACCGCTATTTGACGCTAGGCAGGCATCCGATATCTAGAACGTTCCACATTCACACATTCCGAGAGGCAAACTTCGACTCTGACCATTATCTTGTTGGAGCCTGATTCAGAACTCAACTCTTCGAAAAGAAAAAGCTGAGAACCATCCAGAAGAGGAAATTCGATTTTGGACGTCTTTAGCAGACTTGGAGAGGAGTACGTAGCTAAATAGAGACTGCTTGAGTGGGAAGCTCTTCACTTTTCATTCCTCTATAACACAGACGTCAATTGTCAATAGCCTTAGAGTTCCAATTTTTGCGATACTATCAAAAAAAAGGAAGAATCGTAGGCTTTCAGCTACCCACGTGTGTATAAGATAAAAGTAGCATACCTACCTAAAGTAGGATCCAGTGATATCTGGTAACATCTTTCTTAAGTACATAAAACCTACTTTGTGATGAATGAGTTTACTAGACACTCCAGTCTAAAAAAAAGGGCAGTGAGGCAAGATTATCGACCCAAAACAGGGCAGTAGAAAAAAAGCGTCTCCCAACTCAAGGTGGGGACCAGCTACTGTCTGCTGGTTTTAGGCCAGAAATGCCGGATCTGAAGATACTTGTTAAGCTTTTTCAGCAACTGCTAAATGTAAATTATGTAGTGAGACAGATTGAGCAAGAGGAGAACCTATACGACTAACGAAATTGAAATCGAGACTTGCCACGTTTTCACTGAATTCAAGGTCGCATATGGTAGCATTCGTCAAGAAGAACTCGATAGCTCAAGATATGATCGTCGAATTTGGATTTCGGACAAAACCGATCCAAATAAAGGGTCCGCCAAATAACTTTTTTTTGATAATGCTATAAAAAAAACTGCTGAATATTTTCTCAAATCTATTTTTTTATTTGAAAGTACAATCCTTCCGGTTAATAATGGAAAATAATTTCATTCAAATGGCTGCCTCGGCTGGCCATGCAGTAGCCTACATGATCGGTCCAATTTTTAAGCACATTACCTATCGATTGTGTGCAGCTGTATTTCACCAATGGCTTCACGAATATTGTCCTTTAAAGCGTCAATTGTCTCTGGCATGTTGGCGTAACACTTATCTTTTACGGCACCCCACAAATAATAGTCCAACGGTGTCAAATCGCAGCTCCGCGGTGGCCAAACGACATCAGCTCTGCCGTCTGCGGCTGATAATGCGATCTTCAAAAACAGGGCGCAAAACATCGAGTGTAGCTTCGGCTGTGTGGCACGTAGCGCCGTCCTGTTGAAACCAAATGTTGCCAATATCCTCCTCTTCAATTTTTGTGAACAAAAATTCGTTCAACATGGCCCGATAACGATCGCCATTGACTGTAACGGCCACTCCTTGCTCATTTTCGAAGAAAAATGGCCCAATTATGCCTCTGGACCAAAATCCGCACCAAACAGTGACTCGTTTTGGGTATATCGGCTGTTTTTCGGTTTTCACGCTTTGGTTTATCGATGAGGATGCCAGTTTCTTTCACTTTTTTCAAAGTAATATCGCAATATTTTCCAGCGTTGTTCAAGCGTATACACAACCATATTCGTTCAGCGGAAGGATAAAACTAATTATCTGTCAAATCAGACATGAGCTAAGTGTTACCATTCGCGAAATAAGCACTAGTTGAAAAAAAAACGTTATGTCGCGTGACGCTGGAAAGCCTATATAAATTGGAAGCACTCTTAACAGGGTTCAATCAGATTGTTGGCAAATAGTTTCCGGCGTTCGCCAAGTGCTAGCAGACAAGGAAATAGCGCCAAAATTGATTTAAAAATAACGCCCAAAAATAAACAACAAGATGGAAATAAAGCCCCAAAAACCCGTGCTTGGAGTCACTGTTGGATTTGGAGTATGTGCGAAATTGGGTACATTTAAATAAAGAAACATTGCATACACCCAAACTTGCACTTACTTCAAATCCAAGAGAGACCCCTAGCAGGTGGTTTAAGGGGCAGCATGGGGGGTCATACACGTATAACTCTGTTTATGCAATGCTAACTTTACTTCTAGTACTTTCTACTATTTTGGGCGTTGTTGCTTGTCATAAAAACTAACCCTGGCAAGAAAAAAACCACTCAAAATGTCGACCATTTTTGCAACAAGAAATTGTACAAGGTTTTTTTTTTAGTGTTGTTTCCAAATTTATTGCCTAATGTCGAATGGATCTTATGTCCAATATTAATAATATTGATCGCTTCGAAGTCGTGACGCATCACATTAGACAGTATGCTTGGCAAGAACGGAGTCGGTCTCTCCCATATCTGCATAACTGGAGTAATCACATACACATCAGAGTTAAACGATCTATGCAGAAGTTACGGAGATGAGGAAGAGGTTGAGTCAGTCCATCATTTGCTTTGCAAGAAAGCAAAAAATACGCACCCAAGGATCCCTTTATTTCACAGAGTTAACATGCTTTCATATATCGGATCGTAAACTCTTCATTAGGAGAACCAGGTTATGGTAGTACCCAAGCCATTCATAGTGTCTGATGCGTCTAGGTTTGTTCCTTTTTTCAGTCTCTCGAAGAAAGATTCACAGTGCACCTCTTTAAGGTCTCCGAATTGATGTGATTCCGAATTCCATTCCATCGCTCAACCTTTAAAATACTGATGGCCGTCCTCCAAAACAAACATGAAAATGTACTAAACTTCACTCTCCACCAAGTCAGCCCTCTCTACCTTTAATAGCTCGATTTGCATACCGAGCCTTTTTGGAATTTAATTTATACTATAAAATCCCAAATTCTTTATGGTAGGGTGAATGGACGTCCAGAATAATAGAATCTATCTTGAGTCGTATCGGTATATGTTTTGTCTGTGTCTATCTCAGTTGTAGAAAGTTTTTTTTTCCATATTCTCAACTAGCTTTTGCCCTCGCACACCCCTCAGAATTTGCAACAAAGAGATTCCTTCAAAGTCAGCTAATTTTCTCTTTTATATTTATTTATCGCGCAGGAAACCTACCTAAGGAGTAATTAAACATAAGTCGAACACCCTATTGGAGAAAAGAGCCCAAAATTTATATGATCAATTTGTAACTGAAGCGCTACTATCTGGAAGTATTGTCTAAAAATAGTTTCAAGTTTTTTCCATAATGATTTCGATTTATGGCTATTATGGCCAGTTGATTGAAGTAAAATCACGTAGAAGACCTCTGAAAACTCGGGCCCAATTTTCTTTATTTCTTATATAGAGTAAAGGGTGGGCCAAATACAAGTTTTATTTTAAAAATGCAATAAAGTGAACAAAATTAAGTTTTTTCCGTGTATTATGGCTTTATTAGTAGGAGCAGACATTCCCATTAATTATGGAACACAACGTCATTCAAAGTGGCTGCCTCGGCTGGCTTCGCAGTAGCGCATTCTGTCACTAAAATTTTCCAAGATTTTGCTGATGGTTTCGGGCTGTAGCACACGGATTGCTTGGATAATATTGGCCTTAAGTGCTTTAATCGTTTCCGGATTGTCGGCATAACATCGATCGGTCATTTACGGTTCCCCACAAAAGAAAAAGTCCAACGGGGCCAAATTGCAGCTCCGAGGCGGCCGTCTTGGCATCGCCAAGACGTCTGATAACACGATTGGGGAATTTGGTGCGCAAAAGATCGATTGTGGCATGGACCGTAGGGCATGGCGCGCTACCCTGCTTGAATCAGAGGTCGTCCAAATCCATGTCTTCAATTTCAGTAAAAAAAAGTCGATTAACGTAACACCCACCGTTGACCGATTCGTTGTTCTCAGCCTCATTTTCGAAGAAAAATGGTCCAATGATGCCACCAATCCACAATCCGCAACAAACTGTCACTCTCAGTGGATGCATTGGCACCGTACGACGACGGGGACCATAAGTGTTCTCCACTAGCATACCAGTCTCACGAACTTTTTGCACGAACGTGCGTACAGCAGGCGCGGTGGGTGCTTCATTTAGGCCAAAACTTCTTTTCAAAAATCCCACTGTTTGGGCTATAAAACATTCACTTTAGAAATAAGTTTTTAATATTTCCCAACGTTTTTTAAGCGAAAATCGACTCATTTCCTTCCGCGGAGGTATGATACTGACTTTCTGTCAAGATCTCGAGCGGGAAACAGCTGTCAGTGTCAAAATAACCTATGATTTAAAAAGAAACCACTAGATGGCCCACCCATCCACTAACCGAGTTTGAAGTCGATCAGATGAAAAATAAAAACGTTTCCATACAAAGTTTGACCTACCTTTTAGCCCTTAAAGAGTTACATTTGGAATATTCCTTATTCCTGGTATACATTATAAAGAGGACTTCTGGTACAAAAGTTCAGCTTTCTAAGGGAACGGAGTGCAGTAGCGCAGTGGTTAGTGTGCTGGACTACTGTGCGAGGGATCCCAGGTTTGATTCCCGGAAAAACACAACTTACATCTTAAGATTTTTTTCTACAGCGCCACCTCTTGCGAATGTCTGACAAACATCCGAGAGTATGATTGTCCTGAAAAAACTTCTCAATTCAGCCGTTCGGACTCGGCATAAAATTGTAGAAACTCACACAAACGAATGGTTGCGAGAAGCTAGGCCTAGGGTGTCTACCACCTGTTGCGCCACCTATTTATACATTTTTTTAAGGCAAAGTGTTTGAACTGCAGTCAGTGAATCGTAATTTAACTCGTTATAGAAACATTTTGTCCACCAGCAACTCAGTTGACCCAATTTTTCAACTATATGGTGTTGATAGTATTACCAAATCTAGCCCAACTCAGATACCTTGTTCCCTTCAAAAATCGTAGGCACTTAAAAGCCTACATGTGCACTTGTTTTCAAAATAAAAATTCCCAATCAAAATACTCACGGCTGAGATATACCCACCATAGTCAAAGTCACAGGCATTTGAGTTTAAAAATAAAAATCTATTTTTAAAACACTCGAATTTATAATAAAAAAATTAATTATACACGGCAGATGCGTGGCACGCTGTCGGCCGGTGGCTAAACAAAAATAGCTCAAGTCAGACCTACACACAAAGGTGTATACAGCAATTTTTGTCTGTTGTTATAATTTAATTGGTTTTTTTTTTTAAGTACAAATGCAAAGGAGATATCCTCAATGAAATTCGGCTGAATGTATATAAAAACAGCTTATATTGGACGTTGACTTGTAAAATGTCCTCGCTCCCAAACAGTCACCTATGTGACGTACATAGGGTTGACATTTTCCAATTACAACCAGCAACAACTACTGAATGCTGTAATTGCATGTCAATTGTAGTTGCATGCGATTGACCTTTATTGTGAAAGCAAGAAATTCGAAATTTCTCCGACTGTCAAAATCCCATCAAAATGTCAATTAAAACTAACAACCGACAAACATATACCCAATACTACTACGGACATGAATCTCACCCAATAACCTACTCAAATTGCTAAGTGCTATCAAAGTGCACAATAGCGCCACATGGTCTCACACTTTCTGTAGTTCTTTTCCATATGGTGCCAAACCCCTCCACCCCAGCTGCCTTGATCAGTGTCACCGCCAGTGACAGCAATGTCAAAGAATTCATTCTCAAATCGATAGTAATTCGCATCTATCAATAGAATGTTTATTGGAAGGTTTTTGTGTTTTTTTTTTCTGTGTGTTGCTCTACATTGACCTTTGCACGAAAAGTGCTTAGGGCCTTCTAAGCTTATGCGATATAAATAGAAATCCATTTTGCCACTATTTTCAAATAGAACTAATTTTTCACACCGCTCAGCTGTTAGTCCTAAAGGATTGCTGCGGACTATACCATAATGAATAAGTCAACATTTTGGGAATTATTATACAGAGAGAGAGACGAAAAGCTGGACGAAAATAGCTCAGCTATACCCACACGCCATACATCCCATTTGTGAAGGAGTGGAGATAGGGTTGGAAATTGAAAAGCGAAAAAAGAAACCGGCACTCCTAGCCAAATGAAAGGCTCGGAATGAAGAATAGAACCATTGAGCAGAAACAATAAAAAAATCGATTTTGTTATTATATCCTTAATAGAATGAAAGGAGCATGCATGTGACGTAGGGCTGTTGTAAGCACTCTGATACACACCAGGACTCGTGCAGCAGCTACCACCCCTTTTTCGATTTGTTTGAATGTCGGTGGCGCGGCGGCAGCGGCAGCGGCAACGTCGTCGTCATCGTCGTAACGGCTATACGGAACGAAAACAATTCTAAATCGTTCCTGGCAATGACTCTGCTTGGTTAGTGGTGGTTGATACGTGGATAAACGATTTTGGTTCGTTCAGTCTTCGGTCGGTTGTACAAAACATAACTCGTGCTATATACAAAAAGCACTACCGGTATTGTGGTCGGCTTATAGGCCTGAAAACGTCAGTATTTGTTTTGTTGCTGTCACAATAAATAATTAAAAGTAAAAAAATAAAAAAATCAAGAACGATTTTCGCATTAACGTTACGTAAGTAGGGATGTGCAACGGGCCTACGTGGATGAATGCAAGCACACGTCTTACTTACATCGGATCCGCGTGTTTGACGATTGACTCACGTTTCCAGTTCAACGTCATTGATGAAAGGGAGAACCCAAAAAAAATAGGAATACGCGAATAAATACGTCCATAGTTTTCGTTTCCGCTTTCTAAACATGGACATACCGAGGTCCTTTCGCGCACCCCACTCAGTCCGTCTTGAAGTGCTTTTATGATAGTGTTGTGATGACCAATACTTTGTGTCGAGTGATGATGATGAATGCCAAGTATATTGTCGTGGCAGTGTTTTTTTTTTTGTTTTCTGTGGAATGTGTCATTTCGATGGCTCAGCCCCCCAGTGACAATCTTGTGGTGATGAAAAGGACTTTCAGTTTTATGGTGGAATTTGTATAGATTGCGTCTTTCTCTTTGTGGGGGGACTTGTTCTTTTTGGAAATCGAAATTTTCAAGGACAGAGTATCGTGCTCTTCCAGGCAGGGTTGCAGTTCTATTTATTTAGGAATACCAAATGATAGTCACGCGAATGAGAATCGTTTTTATTGTAGCAGTGTTATTAAAGCAATTATAGCGGTTGTTTAGTTCGAGTAATTACGGCTCCTTTGTTATTGTATTCGCTATTAATTTGGGCCAAAGCATTCGGAAATGAATCATAAGCTCAAATGGGCCACAAGGTGGTGTTGGCAATTATTTACATGTTTGGCATTTGGTTCAGTGACACGGTTTAAAATTCTTTTTTTTAGATCTTGTAGGTTATTAAACGAATAGATACCCATCATTGACTAGGTACTTTTTGGATAGACATTTTGTTTTGCAAATATTTGGAAAAACAGACGAAAAACAGGCTTTTGAAGGATTTTGTACCGTGTTCTGGGACTTTTGATCACCTAGAATTTAGGGGCTTCGCAGCTAAAAATGTTTTAAAAATATTGTTTCTTCAATACCATAATTAACTGGGTAAAGGTTAAAAGTAAGCCACAAAAAGTGTCAGATATTTTTCATTCATTTCATTCATTCATTTTCAATGGTCCGCTTGTCCATTAAGTTGGTCGCGGGTATAGGTTGCTCAAGTGGACCCTCCATAGTTCTCGATCCTCCGCCATCGACTCTAAATCATCAAGGGCAATCCCCATACGGGTATAGGAGAGATTATGGACTTGATCTAACCATCTCATCCTTGGTCTACCTAGAGGACGCCTACCCGATGGTACGGATTCCATAGCACGTCGTGGAATCCTGGTCGGGGACATGCGTTTAACATGACCAAACCACCGAAGCATGGATCGCTCCGTCCGGAGAAGTAGCTGCTCGACATTGAGTTCCTCACGTATTCTGGTATTTCTGATGCGATCTCTACGGGTCACACCAGCAATACTACGGAGAAATCTCATTTCGGCAGCTTGTATTCGCGATCTTATTCTTTCGGTCATTACCCAAACCTCATGACCATAGGTAAGAGTTGGAACAAACACCGAATTAAAGACTGACAACTTAGCTTTGACACCAAGTTCAGTCCTCCTGATAACAGAATGACCAAGCTGTCTCAAAATTGACCCACCCTGACCAATCCTACAGGAAAACTCGGCATTGCTCTTTCCATCACTCGTGAAAAAGACCCCGAGATACTTAAACTTCTCCACCTGTTTCAATGGGACTCCACTAACATGCAGAGTGCATTGAACAGGAACGATATTTTTCAAATGTCGAAATCCTTTACTTTACTTAAGATGGCGCTCAAAGTCTTGGGTGGACGACGGCCTCAACTAATAAGCCCTTCCAGTCAGCTCGGTCCCTAGATAGCTGAATGCAGTTACGCACACCAAGTTGGTTCACCTCACTCTCTAAATATGCTTCCAATTCCTCTGGTTCGTTGTCGTTGGTTCGTTACGTAGACATCCAAACTAATAAAATGTCACAATTTGTGTTGGCCTCGACTCCAGTAATGCGTTTCGCCCCGATGTGGTGGATGGGCTCATCAGTAGACGACCACCACATCTGATCTACACGCACTGTTTGCTCGATTTTCACCGAGGCTATCGGATTTTTCAAGATATATATAAAAATCATATAATCTCGGTGAAAATCCAGCAAACAGTGCGTTTGATTAATAAAATGTTTACCAGTCATGAGTTTATTCACAATAAAAAGTCCGTCAAAAATGTGTCCGCATTCTAAAAAAAATGACTCAAAATATAGCTGACAAATTTGAACTGACCAGTCTAGAGGTGATATACCGGATAAAAGTGAAAAACGCACCTTCAAGACACACATGTTTTTGATTGGATTGGAACTAAGCAAAAGACGTTGGAAAAGCGCTTAATGATATTCTTAACATTCAACGCCTTGATCTACACTTTAGACCTATTTTTCAGTGCAGTAAGGTTGAACGAATCTCATAACTTGTCCTTAAGACACAACATGGTCCACTACTAAACAACATCCAAACTCAATTTCCGAAAATGATTTTCTATTGGACTCCCATCCAAATCGGAATAGCAGTGAGAAACTGTTACGACAGAATTTGAAGTATTCACTGATGGTTCTCAAATGGACTGTGGAGTGAAAGCGGAACTTGGTTGGTTGGTTGAAAGTGGCTGCCAACTGGGAAACGCCAACACACTTAGACTAGAAAAACGGATCATATAAGATCTCCCTACTAGTTGACCCAATATGATCTCTTTATAAAGGGTAAGGGGCTTTTGATGTCTATGTTTGTCAGATCACTGAAGTCCCAAGTGAAGCTTCCTTCTGCGGGAGAGAGCTGGGTAGGAACAAAGAAGGTGACAAATAGTTTTCTGCTCTTCCTCACCCATACAGCTTCTGCAAAGGTCGTTTGCGCAAATGCCTAGCCTTGTGGCATGTTTACCTATCAGACAGTGTCCAGTAATGACACCTATTATACTGCCTATACATGCCAAGACCCTTCTGCGGGCTACCAATCAACACTATAAAAAGTAGTGTGAAAACTTGGCTGAACAAAAAGAAGCTCCATTTCTGGAGGACCACCGAAGGAGACAAGCAAGCCAAAAATTGGCATACAAGTAAATTCATATCTTCATCGATAAAATCAGGCAATTAAAGTTCTAAAGTCAACCAAAGCTTTGCTTAAACTGGCACTAAACTTCAGTAAAACACTCGGTCAAAAAAGCCGTCATTTTAAGGTCAATATCAGAAGGTTAATGATAATGTAAATGTCCATAGAAAAATCATCTTTAGCGACGGGCCGCATTTTTGAAGGAATGGCTAAATTGCCATATATGGGATGACGCCAACCAACACGAGGTGGCAATGCATCCATAAAAAGCTGTTTGGTGCGCATTTTAGACTGGCGGTGGCGTCATTGTTCCGTACTTTTTCATGACGTTGGTAAGGCCAATACCATCAAATGCGAGTACTACAAAACGATGCTGCTAACATGTGGTTCCAGCAAGAGGTGGCCTTGTGTCACTCAGCTGCAGGATGGTTATCTGATCTCTATCAGAGGTGACGTGAATTGACCATCAAGATCGTGCGATTTAATCACGCAAAATTTTTCTTGTGGTGTTACCTGAAGTCGCAGCTCAATGCGAATAAACCGCAATCGACCGATGTTAAGCCGGATCTATGCGGCAGATTGGACCACTCGGATCCGTGACAACGTGAGAAGCTGCCGCGGACATTTGGGCCTGGTGTTATATTCCATACAATAATGGCATACATGGGATTCGTTAATACCTTGCACATACAGCTTGTTTTATTCCAATTCAATGTCGACCAATCCTCATTGAAAACCCCTTTAGCGAATTTTCAGTAAGCTCAGCTTATATTCACATATATGTGCTTTGTTCCGTTGTGTGTTTTAGAAGGGCGTCGCCAAAACATTATAACCTGTATAGGGAGTCGCAGTATGGAATAGTTTGGGAACCCCTGGTATAGACTATTGACTTCACATCATACCCCCAAAGAAAGATGTGAGAGCGCAGGATCGTGGAGGCCAGTTCACAGGTCCATAGTCCATTACTAAGCAAATGTTTCCCGCAATAAATTGATGGTGTCGCTCGGCGTGTGGTACATATTTTGCGCCATCTTGTTGAAACCAAAACTCTGTCATATCAATGTCATTCAACTGAGAACCGAAGAAGTCAGAAATCATGTTTTTATAGCGGTCTCCATTGACGGTAACATTTTGGACGGCATCGTCCTTAAAGATATATGAAGCGATGATTCCACAAGCCCGTAAAGCACACCAAACTTTGAGTTTTGATGAGTTTTCTCCACCCCAAATTTGGCAATTTTCTTTCTGTACATAACATATCCATTTAACCAAAAATGGGATTCATCGGAGAAGAAGAATCATGTTTTCGGCCCATTCACCGAACCTACGACGCGTATAATGGTCATGTGGTTTCAACTCTTGCACAAGCTGGATCTTACAAGCTTTTAAGTCAAGATCTTTCTGTTAAATCTTCCACGGTAGCACGGTAGCGAATCGACTCATTCGGATTCTCCTCAACACTGCGTTCCACAGTGTACGTGGTGCGAAAACTATTCATCGTGATATTGCTGGTGCGACCCGTAGAGATCGCATTAGAAATACCAGAATACGTGAGGAACTCAATGTCTATCAGCTACTTCTCCGGACGGAGCGATCCATGCTTCGGTGGTTTGGTCATGTTAAACGCATGTCCCCGACCAGGAATCCACGACGTGCTATGGAATCCGTACCATTAGGTAGGCGTCCTCTAGGTAGACCAAGGATTAGATGGTTAGATCACGTTCATAATCTCTCCTATACCCGTATGGGGATTGCCCATTGATGATTTAGAGTCGATGGCGAAGAATCGAGAGCTATGGAGGGTCCACTTGAGCAACCTACACCCGCGGCCCACTTAATGGACAAGCGGACCATTGAAAATGATGATGATGATGAAACTCTGAGTGGTTTTATTCCCCTTTCAATATACCCAATTTCTAATCACTAAATGGAAATCTGACAGTAAACCCAAGCGGGGGGTTGCATACGTATTAAACAGTTGAATGTGTGCTAAGTTTCCATAAGAAAGTGGACTTAGTTCCCACCTTACATGGGCACTAAGTCCACTTTACGAAAGTTATTTTATTTTCCACTAGGTGACCTATTTCCCTGCACCTTAAACCTATCCCTCTAAAACTAAATAAATACTCAGTTAATGCAACCAGGTCCATATAACTATCTTCTTAGAACCATTTGTTTATGTCAGTCGTGTTGTATGCAGGGGCAGCTGATTTGGAAAGTATGCTTTGAGTTGCTGGTTATCGAAATTTCACATCTGTCATCGTTGTCACAGTTGGTGGCTGCAGACTCGATAAAGAAAACTGCAGCAGTACCTGGAACAATACTCAGGTCATTAAACAAGCCAGGCATTTTCTAGACAAATATAATTGAAAAAGATTCTAAGCATGTATTAGTATCCTGTCGGGCTTTCTGAACGGGGCATTGTGGACTCAAAGGCCACCTCAGGAAACCGTGTGTATCTGAAGAAGGTCCGTGCATATTCTTCAATGAGTTCAATGAAACCCAGATTGACTGACATACTTGACAAAGTACCAACTATCTGATGAGGAAATACCATCACTGGAGCCGGCTCTCACCCTTACCCCCCATTTTACAGTTTCGTTTAAACCTTGAACAGCGTTCATTCTGTAGTTTAAGTTAAGAGACAGTATTCCCGCGGTTATTCCCTTGACATTTCAATATCAAAGCTGTAGGCTGTCAAAAACACAAATATTTGACGTTGCTTTGCGTGTTCCTTGAAAGAAAAGACAAGGAACGATTGTGGAAAAGTCGTATAAAAGCTAAGTACACTGTACATGTACAATACTGTCAAATTCTATTTACCCCCAGTTTCACACTGGAAGTTTAAACTATAGTTCAACTGAACCTGAACGTGTGAGTTTAAATTTGAAGTTCAACTCGTCAGGTTTCACAATATAATCTGAACTTCAATTCAATTGAACTCAGTTTAACCAAATTTTATGAATAGAATTTGGCAGTATTGTACAGTTGTTAGTTTTTATACGACTTTTTCAAAATCGTTCCTTGTATTTTCTTTCAAACAATATACAAACTTACTTACTTATTTAGGCGGCTCTACAGTTCGGGGTGAACCGAGGCCTCAGGTAACAAGCCTCTCCAGTTAGCCCGATCCTTAGCTAACTGCCTCCAGTTGCGCACTCCTAGTCGATTGAGGTAGCCTTCGACTTGCGCGCGCCACTTAAGGCGAGGTCTTCCTCTACTGCGTTGTCCCTCCGGGTTAGACTCGAAGACTCTACGAGCCGGAGCATTTGTTTCCATCCGCTCCACATGTCCTAGCCATCTTAAACGACTTACTCGCAGTTTTTTGACCAGGTCGATGTCGCTGTACAGCTCGTATAGTTCGTGGTTGAATCTCCTTCTCCAAAGCCCGTCAACGCAAACGGGACCGAAAATTTTACGAAGAATCTTTCTCTCGAAACGGCCGAGGATATCTTCATCCGCTTTAGATAGAGTCCAAGCTTCAGCGCCATAAAGCAGGACTGGGATGATCAAGGTCTTATACAGAATCTCCTTAGTTGTTCGGGATACGGCTCTGCTACTCAATTGCCTTCTTAGCCCAAAGAAACAGCGGTTGGCAAGAGTTATTCTTCGTTTAATTTCTTCTGAGATGTTGTTGTTAGAATTTATAGCAGAACCGAGGTAGATAAAGTCCCTCACCACCTCAAAGTTATAGCTGTCGATCGTGATGTTTTGTCCGATTCTACGATGTTGGGTGTCTCTTCTTGTTGACAGCATATACTTGGTTTTGCCCTCGTTGACCGCTAGACCCATTTTAGCCGCTTCCGTTTCTATACTAGCAAACGTACCAGTGACAGCCCGCTGTGTTCTACCAATTATGTCAATATCATCGGCGTATGCAAGTAATTGGACGGACTTTTGAAAGATCGCGCCTTGCGTGTTGGCCTGTGAGTTCCGGACGATTCTTTCAAGTATGATGTTGAAAAAGTCGCACGATAGTGCGTCACCTTGTCTAAATCCTCTTTTGACATCAAAGGTTTCGGTGAGATCGTTACCGACCTTGATGCAGCAGCGAGCTTTCTCCATCGTCATCCTACACAATCGAACGAGTTTTGCAGGGATGCCAAAGCTAGACATGGCTCTGTATAGCTCGTCTCTATAGATGCTGTCGTACGCGGCTTTGAAATCGATGAAAAGATGGTGGGTATCGATTTGAACTTCTTGGGTTTTTTCCAGAATCTGCCTAAGTGTGAAAATTTGATCGCCGGTGGACTTTCCTGGCCTAAAACCGCTCTGATAGGGGCCAATCAGGTTATTTATAAAGGGTTTAAGGCGTTCACACAAAATGGCAGACAGGATCTTGTATGCGATGTTTAGGAGACTGATACCTCTGTAGTTGGCGCAGTTAAGGGGGCTCCTTTCTTGTGGACCGGGCAAACGATGCTGAGATTCCATTCATCAGGCATGCATTCATCTGACCAAATTTTGGAGATGAGTTGGTGCATGCTCGTTACCAGGTCATCTCCAGCTGCTCTAAAAAGCTCGGCAGGTAGACCATCAGGCCCTGCAGCTTTGTTGTTCTTTAGCTTGGATATTGCTACCCGTATTTCCGTCATGTGGACGGAAGTCTTGTCTATCATCGTCTATATTGAATGGTACGTTCTTCCTAACGGCGGGATTCTTCTTTTTATCGCCATTATTGAGTCTGCAGAAGTAATTTTTCCACATTCTCAGCACCGACTGTGATTCTACTACAAGGTTTCCTTCATTATCTCTACAGGTTTCTGTACGGGATTGTCTGCCCTGGCACGTTCTTTTTACCTTTTGGTAAAACTTTCGTACATTGTTCCTGGAGTAGCATCTCTCAATTTCATCGATCATACGTTTCTCGTGCTCTTTCTTTTTCTTTCTGAGAATCCGGTGTTCCTCTCGTCTTTTTTGCTCGTAGAGCTCGCGAGCAGCTCTAGTCCTCTTTCGCAGCGCCGCTTTATACGCTTCTTGTTTTTCTGCGTTTGCTAGTCGACATTGTTCATCAAACCAGGGGTTTCGTGGTGGTGGTCGGGTGAAACCCAGCACATCAGTCAAATATTTATGTTTTTGACAATCGCCTGATCTGAGGTTTAAACGGCAGAATACTGTAGTTTAACTTAAACTACAGAATGAACTGTGTTCAAGGTTTAAACGAGTCTGTGAAACCGAATTAATCGTTAAACTAAAGTTTAAACTAAAAGTGTAGTTTAAACACCCACTGTGAAACTGGGGGTTAAATTTAGTTAAACTGAGTTCAATTGAACTGAAGTTCCATACAAATTGAGCTTCAAATTTAAACTCACGTTCAAGTTCAGTTGAACTTTAGTTTAAACTTGCACTGTGAAACTGTGGGTTAGATTCTCAATGAAAACGGGACTAGATAGAGTCCTATAATAGGACAGACATCTTCCGCCAAGGTTTAGTAAGAGTACAAGACCCTCAAAAGTTAATCCAAAAGTAATCTTAGTGCGAGGGTAGTTCCTATGATAGAATATACCTATCCAATTAAAAACACACCTCTTTTGAAATATGACAAAACTTTGTTTTTAATTTCACAGATCACATCATTCAATGCATAATTATTTCGTTCTCCTCCAAAGAAACGTCTCGTACATACACTTATACACTCAACCTTCTTCAATGTGACAACTGACAGCACATTGATAAAGCCAATAATAAAAAGGACTCGTTATAATGAAGATGAACGTCTGTTGCTGCTCCAAAATGTGTACCTACTGAAAATACTGAAATTCTATTTATGGCAACATTTTTAATTAACTTCCTATCTACAATTTTAATCGAAAAATATTTATTTATAATTTTTGTATCAGATGTTATTCGAAATAATTTATCATGTACGCCGAGTTATATTACTAAAGACACCACGGAACTGAAACTGAATCGGCAAACACACACAAAGGGATGGGTATTATTGGGTATTATTAATGATACAGAATGAGAGAACATAAAAATTTAATTTTGATATTTTTTCGATTAATAATTATGTTTACTCACGCGAGGGGGTAGTAACGATTTTTTATACCCCCAGAGTGGGTATATCTTTCGCCTGAATAGGAAGCATGTTGTATGATTGACAGAAAATATAAAATTACATATCTCATCTCAAAGTGGGAAAAGTATCTAAAAAAAAACAAAACTCCACGACAAAGTTTACTACTTTCAATATTATCTTTACTTACATTACATATGATGACTAAACTTGTGTAAAATCTTTCGAAAACTTTTCCATCTCAGCCGTTGAGGAGGAGGAGCATTTTACATCTTGAAGGATAAAATTCAGCAGACAGAATGTGACATCTTCACAAGGCCGTGTTGGGTAAACGTATACGAATGCATATTAAAATACTTTAATAATTAAGAGATAGTAACACGTAGCTATACGGAAACAGTTTTTGAAGAGACAGAGAACAAAACTAAAATAATTAGGAACAGGATGTAAGATACGAGTTGTACAACAGCTCGTGCAAGGTCCTCAGGGAATTCACAAAAATAAATTTACTACTTTTGTGGGTTTGTGTTGTTATTTTAATTAAATTTATTTGCATCTCGTGTTATTACTTGACATATGACATTCGTGTTACTTGCGAGTTGTGACAGGTGTCAACAAAGTCCGTTATTAAAAGTGCAGAGATGCACATTGTAGATACATTCAGTTTTTTTTTAACGGAGAGTTGAAGCGAAACCTCGAAGCTTATTTATGATTTAAAAAGATAGAGAACTAAGGCCGAATCGCCGCATCCGTGAACGAGCTATACGTTCACGGAATCAATCGATTTTACACTCTAAACAAAAACAAATTCCGGAACGTATTGCTCGTTTGCGGATGAGACGATTCGGCCCCTGATTTAGCAAGAGTTCGTATTGTGACTAAGGAAGGGAAAATGTGTGATGGGAAAATCAATTTGGAATCGCTCTACCAAGAAAAACTCCACCAAAAGGTGAAATGCAATGTTCGAATTGCGTGCTTACAAAATCTAGTTCCTGATTATTGGCACGATAGTAGTACAGTCTGTATGCGTGTGCGGATTATAATATATAATGTAGGTTCGGACACCTACTGTATGTCGGAACCCCCAATTTAGACCGTATTATTCCCCTATGAGGCTGCCTTTAGTTCGAACGAAAATTCTCCACAGATCATTTGCAGTAAATTTTTGTGTGTGGACAATTATCGAGTAAGAATAGACATCCAGCAAGTGGTACCAAAATTTCCCTTTGGGAAAGTGGACAATGTTGCCTATTAGAATAAATCTTGAAATCATGAGAATACATTTTAGTTTTTTCGAGAAGACGATAAACTTTTCCTAAAATATGACAGAACTAGAGGGTCCGCCAAACACTTTTTTTTTTGAAAATGCTATATAAAAAAACTACTGAATATTTTCTCAAATGTATTTTTTTATTTGAAAGTACAATCCTTCCGGTTAATAATGGAAAATTATTTCATTCAAATGGCTGCCTCGGCTGGCCATGCCTATACGATCGGTCCAATTTTTAAGCACATTATCGATTGTGTGCAGCTGTATTTCACCAATGGCTTCACGAATATTGTCCTTTAAAGCGTCAATTGTCTCTGGCATGTCGGCGTAGCACTTATCTTTTACGGCACCCCACAAATAATAGTCCAACGGTGTCAAATCGCAGCTCCGCGGTGGCCAAACGACATCAGCTCTGCGGCTGATAATGCGATCTTCAAAAACAGGGCGCAAAACATCGAGTGTAGCTTCGGCTGTGTGGCACGTAGCGCCGTCCTGTTGAAACCAAATGTTGCCAATATCCTCCTCTTCAATTTTTGTGAACAAAACTTCGTTCAACATGGCCCGATAACGATCGCCATTGACTGTAACGGCCACTCCTTGCTCATTTTCGAAGAAAAATGGCCCAATTATGCCTCTGGACCAAAATCCGCACAAACAGTGACTCGTTTTGGGTATATCGGCTGTTTTTGGCTTTTCACGCTTTGGTTAATCGATGAGGATGCCAGTTTCTTTCACTTTTTTCAAAGTAATGTCGCAATATTTCCCAGCGTTGTTCAAGCGTATACACAACCATATTCGTTCAGCGGAAGGATAAAACTAATTATCTGTCAAATCAGACATGAGCTAAGTGTTACCATTCGCGAAATAAGCACTAGTTGAAAAAAAAAATACGTTAGATGGCGGACCCTTTAGTACTTTTTAGTAATGCTCAGAGCATTATGCGCGCAGAATTAAGTCAGATTATGTTGGGTACCCGGACACTGTGATATTGAGGGTAACGAAAGGGCTGATGCTCTGGCCAAAACCGCTTAATACTTCCGCTTAATGATAGTATTGAGGGCATAGGACCACCAATAGCCGTGGCCAATGGTGGTAACCTAAGGCCCCAGTTATAGCTATCATTGAAATACATTTTGTTTTCCGATTTTAAGACGATTAATCAAACAATATTGGCTTTAGTTGGTATCAAAATAAAGGTAATCAATTGTGGAATTTTTTTACGAAAGAAATTACTCAATTTTGACTAAAACTCTTCTTTAAATTCAATTTTATTATTTCACTTGGTTTCAATCGATTTCAATGAACAGCTGATTTTCGTTTCTCCAATTTGGAACCCAATCGTTTCACTGATGTGTTCGATGCTCTGTCTATTCTCAGCTGTCAGTTTTGCTTTCAATGATCTAACCTCAAAACATAGACTCGTTTGTTGATAAGTCACTGACAGGAATTTTTCAATGATTGCTATAACCGACTTGTCAAAAAATGAAACCACGATTCCACTGATGCATTTCAATTATAGCTATAACTAGGGCTTAACCGAACCTTTCCTTAAATATGAGAATTTTGTTATTTAAGATAAATTTTGTGAGTTGATGAATTTCAGAATTTTCTTAAAATTAAAAAGTACGTGGAAAAGAAGCGACATTTTATCTCTTTCATTTCAAAAATCTATCAGCGCCTGTAGACCCAATTATGTTCCCAACTCAGCTGTGTCTTGAAGGTCAGGATTTATGAAACTTTACGTTTCCAGATTGCGGCCATTTGTGCGCTATTTATAATCAAAAATCACAGTCCCATCAGTTCCGGGAATGTCCTGTCTTTCCATATTTCTGTATACTTCACGTATGAGTATTCCAATATAATTTTTCTTTTTATTAAAGCAAATTTTGAAAACTGCATTTTACATGCACAATATTCAGTCATCCGGCAATGGATGCAATATTTTCCGCTGGGAAGATCGATCCAAGTTGTTGTTGATGGTGTATCATCTAATTCGTTTGCTATAAATGCAGAAGTGTCCCAAGGATCTATTGTTTCTCCAACTCTACTTCTTCTCCACATCAACGATTTGCCTGGATCCACAAATAATAATATCTACAGCACTCTTATATCCTCTATTTCGAACAGTGGGCCTGTGAATGCGGCTACATCAAACAGTCAAAGATGTGAACAAATTAGTTCTCTAAATGGTGATCTGGACAAAATCTTGAAGTGGGGAAAACACAACTTGGTTGTATTTAATGCAAACAAGACACAGCTCACAACATTTTCTAGGAAAAATGCATCAACAGTTCCTCAGATCCAAATGGATGACCATCCAATCCATCCCAATGACTCAATCCACCTTCTAGGAGTCACAGTCAAATCAGGAATCACATTTCAGGACCACATATCCTATATCGCAAGATCGGCGTCCGCTAAGTTGAGCTATGTACCTATTTAGATTAAAGAGGTACTTTAGCCCCAAGCAACTTCTCCTTCACTACAAAGCGCAGGTTAGACCAGGGCTGGAATATTGTTCCCATATATAGAGCTCGGCCCCAAAACATTCACTTAACCTATTTGACAGCATACAGAGACGAGCAGTTCGACTTATTGGCGACCCTTTACTCACATCGAATCTACAACCGTTTGGTGCACAGAAGACAAGTCGCCGACCTATGCTTGTTCTATAGGTACTTCCATGGTAGATGTTCCGAGGAACTCAAAGACATTATCCCTCGAAATGCAACTTTTGGGCGCCCCACAAGACCAGGCATGATGCTCATAACCTTACAGTACACTTGACAACCGCGAGGACATCAACTTTCCAAAACTCCTTCTGTTAGAGGACAAGTAAACTTTGGAACTCGCTTCCTGGGGATATATTTCCAAAAGACTACAATTTGCAGCAATTTATGTGTAGAACTAACATAACAACTAACATGCCTCTCGGGGCTCTGTTGAAGCGTTAAAAGTTCGCCCGATGGTTCGCCTTTTCCGGGAGATGTATTTAAAAAAATAAAAATCGGATATACTGACGTTTGCCGATGATTTTAAAATCTTCCCCTCATGCATTCGTTCAGTTTTCATCGTTTGAATGCTGGGCTGAATTCCAAAACGTCAAAAAAATGCGCATTGGGAATGCACACTGCTTTTCTGATGCCAGGTTATGAATGCTTTTGCGTTGCTTTGCATTTGTTATGCTTTGCAATATTTGACGTTTTGGAATGACTTTGATGCGAACTATCATAAAATGTCTCAAACACCAATTAATTATTATTTTTTCATCTCCTCCAAAACGACACAGCATCCACAGCACCTTTTCCTTCCTTCTTTTGTTTTGAAAATCGGGTTCAAATTGATTTCGGGTAGGAATTTAATGGACTCATTCGTCCACTATTTATTACTTCAAATCAAAGTAAAATTGGCAAATTATTATTTTACTTACGACTCCATTTTAATTGGCGGTTTAAAATTAAATGTCAAATGCCATTTGCATCATAATCATTCATGATGGTCTGTTTGCTTTTGTTTGCGCAGTTTATGCATTCACAATGCGTTTTAGAAAAGCATGCATTGCATCATAGTAACCCGTTTGCGTTTTGGAACGCTTGATTAAGCAGTAATGCAGAAGTACTGCGTTTTGGAATTCAGCCCTGATCTTCAAAAGTTTGTTTTGTGGTGCTCAAAAAATTGTTTGTCTCTTAATGTCAGTAAGTGTTCTGTCATTACTTCTTTCTGTCAATTCGGATTTATTACCAGCAATCCTCACAATAGCTATCGCTTTTGAATGGATCGAATCGCTTTTGGAAATATAAAAATACCAATCCGCCATGAAAAGCGATCCGCCGCGCATTTGGGAATAAGCCTCCCTGGATTGTAAATTATCCTTCAATTACAAATAAAGGTAACAGAGCGTGGGAAATGCTAAAGCGGGATGCTAGAACGTTCACCGATCCCTATTTTCTAAAAACTTTATATTTGTCGTTTGTTTGATCTTTTGTTGAAGTCATATTTCAAGAATCTAAGCAACTAAAAAAAGATTTCTTAGGTTTGCCCTTATAGGACCTCCATGGTCCGATTGCAATAACTTAACCCCTTATTCAGCACGATTGCAACAACTTTTTGATGTCGAGTCTCTTGAGCTTAGGAGAAATGTGTCAAGCAAGAGTTGTTTTTCTCCACAGAATACTTATGACAGCCAAACTTCAAATCTTCCACCCATTTCCTAAATCTACCTCTGTTTTTCTTTCCAATCCACCAAATTTTTGAAATCCTATCCTAAATCAATGGGCCTTTCACCGTGGGCGTTGGACTTCGTCAGGGGTGCGTCTTGGCTCCTCTCCTTTTCATTACTTATATGGAATGGATGTTACAGCGCAGTCTTGGCGAGGAACGTTTCGAATTGGGAGATCTGAGGACAAGTCATTTGCTCTTCGCTGATGACTTGGTCATCCTTGGGTCCCCTCAGACTGAACTTTAATGGGCACTCGATCGGTTTGTAGCCTGTTTGTGTTGAAGCTGAGATGAAAGTAAACGTGAACAAATCTGAAGTGATGGTCGTCTCCAGAACGCCTGTTCAATGCACTCTGCTTGTTAGTGGGGTCCCATTAAAACAGGTGGAGAAGTTTAAGTATCTCGGGGTCTTATTCACAAGTGATGGAAGGAGCAATGCCGAGTTTTCCTGTAGGATTGGTCAGGCTGGATCAATTTTGAGGCTGAACTTGGTGTGAAAGTTTGTCACTCTTTAATTCGGTGTTTGTTCCAACTCTTACCTATGGTCATGAGGTTAGGGGAATGACCGAAAGAATAAGATCGCGAATACAAGCTGCCGAAATGAGACTCCTCCGTTGCATTGCTGGTGCGACCCGTAGAGATCGCATTAGAAACGCCAGAATACGTGAGGAACTCAATGTCGAGCAACTACTGCTCCGGACGGAGCGATCCATGCTTCGGTGGTTTGGTCATGTTAAACGCATGTCCCCAACCAGAATCCCGCGACGTGCTATGGAATTCGTACCATCAGGCAGGCGTGAGATCAAGTTCATAATCTCTCCTCTGCCCGTATGGGGATTGCCTTTGATGACTTAGAGTCGATGGTGGAGAATCGAGAGCTATGGAGGGTCTACTTGAGCACCCTACACCCTCGACGCGACCCACTTAATGGACAAGCAGACCATTATAAATGATCAAATGAGCAAAGCTACAACTATTGAGGCTGTTGGCTCCAGTGTAGTACTGCCTCCGGAAGCGATGAAGAAGCTCCTGGTATCAGTAAAATGTCAGTTGACAGTGCACAGGTGAACGATGACCTATCAGATTCATGAATTTATTTTCATAAGCAGTAATTCGTGAATTAGAATCAAATATGTATGTGCATTCCCAGTGAATCACTGCACTGTACCAATATTCCGAACAATTATTGACTCATGTTTAGCTCAAAGTTCGACTCAGATGTGATTGTGAGCTTTACAATTGCTCCGACATTTGTAAACAATTTCAAAAACAGTTCTGATAAGTTTTCAGGCCATAGGATAAATTATACAGCTTCAATAACTAATACTTGAGCAGTTCAGTTTACATTAATTAAATGGATTTCTCAACTCCGGCGAAAGTGCACTGACTCACTATACTGCTTTTGCTTTGTTCTTGTTTATGGTTCTCTTTCTCACTGTCTCGGCCTCGTGCACACCAAATTGGATTCGTTCTTTGTTTCCGTGACTTTATGTTTGCCTCTCTATCTCTGCTTTGGTATGACCCTCAAGAACAACTTTATGCAATAGTACCATTTCCAGTGTTCATTTTAGGTGCGAGTGTACCGAGATTGGAAGTAGCAGTCATGTCATGGTTCTTTGGAAAATATTCCAGTTCCGGTATTTTTTATTTTGCAATATCGTGCGCAACATGTTGAACAACAAGTTCATTTATTTTCTTCTCTTGTTTGTTGCTTTATATTCGTATTCTCATTCTCGCTTTGTGTTTATTTTATTGCGATGGAAATGGCAGTGAGAAATGTGTGTGAGTGCGACTGCTGCTCATTGCTCATGCTCGTCACACGCTCAGCTGATTGCTGTTGATTCACATGGCGCATGTCTCCTCAGTCAAGTAGAAAAATTCATTCATCGTTTTATAAGCTTTTCCGACCAGTGGAGAGTTGTTCATCGTCGTCGTTGCTACAATAAAAACAACCGACAACACTAATAACATTGAGCAACATGTCGCTGAAGAGATTTTCTACGATGCTATTTTCCACATACATATTATTATAGTTTTTAATTTTACAATCGAAATAGTACTATTAGTTACCAACAGAAAGGAAGTAAATACTATGCGTGAAATGTACAATAACTTTTTTAAAAAAGTGACTTATGTCTTCTAGTTCCCAGCCACCGAGGCAATTGCAACAAAAAAGAAATGTTTACCTAGACAGGGTGCGGCCTTAATGGCCTACATAATTTGGAGGTGGATTAAAGGAGACGTTTTAAACGAAACTCATTACCCCATGGTTTGGTTTGTGAAATGACATAATTTTCGAACTAAATGAAGCACACATTGATGAATTCACAAATAAGTAAAGAAGGATAAATGTAGGTAGGTACATACCTAATTCATGGCTCATTCAAAGGCGTTGTCCTCCGACGGCTTGCGACAAATTATTAGACGGCTTTGGATTAAATTAGGTAGACTATTAAAATTTTGTAATCTGTTTAAGCACAGGTCCACCTCCACGACCAATATTCGAAGATATCTCTATTTTTTGTCATCCGTATTTTAGATAATTGCAAATTTAGGTAATATCTCATTTAAATAGTTTTGACCACATTTTTCCCAAATGTAGGCAGAAATATACGTCCAAAACAACATATCCTGAACTTGAAATATGCAACACTTACCCACCGCTAACCAGTAGAATTCGATTTTACTTTTAAGTCAATCAAAATGACAGTTCTTTTTAGCCAGTCGTAAGTCAGTGCCAAAAGGGAGAAAGGATTTTGAGTAGCAAAACACAATTTGCCGGTGAGCCATCTGTTGGTTCATTTTTGAATCAAATGTTATTTTGACACTGAAAGCTGTCAGAAACTCAGTATGTATGTTTTATTTTCGTGGGACGAAATGGATCGATTTACGCTTAAACTATAGGGATTCCCTAACTGTGTCCTGGGGCGGCGTCGTGTCGTGAGGCTATACTAGGGGCGTCGCAAGGAGGTACGCACACGACGTTCTGTGGTATTACTGTTCAGTCACTTATGCCAAAACACTGGCAAGTTACACGATTTAAAATTAGTGTTGGTCAGTGCAAAAGTTGCTCAATTTTTACGGCAGGCGCGGTGGCTTTTCAAAGTCGACTCTTGGCGTTTAGTGGCCAAATTCAAGATAACCGGTTCGGTAAGCAATCAAACCGTACTACAAAGGCACGCCAGATCGGCCAAGAATGCCGCAGTCTGTGAAAGTGTACAGGAAAACCAGTGGCAGACAATTCCTTGCCGTGTACAAGAAGTCGGCTTTTGCAGACATTAACTTTGCAAATTTTACGTCGGGACTTGGGCCTATACCCCTTCAAGATCCACCTGACCCAGGAGCTCAAAGTTAATAATAATGACCATAGACATCACAATTTCGCTGACTGAGCTCCAAACCGTTTGGAAAAAGACCCCAATTTTCGCCTAAAAATCATCGACAAGACGCATTTTTGGATGAATGGCAATGTTAACAAATTGCCGTATATGGGACGACGCCAACCCATACGATGTGGCAATTCATCCATAAAAGGCTGTTTGGTGAAGATTTTAGACCGGCCGGCGGCGGCGTAATTGCTCCGTACTTTATCTTGAAAATGACGTTGCCAATGCTGAGTTTCCACTTGTCGATTTGAAATTGACAATTGACGTATTTTTATGCCAATTAAAAAATTGCCAAGTGGAAATAGCGAAAAATTGTTAGTCAATGAATTGAATAACAGCGTTTATCAATAACTGACAAAGAAACCACTGGACAAGTGGAAATAGCTGAATTGTCAAACAAAATGTCACTTTGTCTATAATTGACAGGGAAAATTTAATTGGCATCGAGTTCATAAGTTGGTCAATCAACTGACAAACGATTTTTTGCCAATAATTGGCATAAGTGGAAATGAACTGACGTTGGTGTCGTACAATGACATAAAGGCGAGGGCTGTCAAACTTTGTAAATCCACCGACATGTGGAAACCCACCTTAAGTCTATTACCATCAACCGTGAGCGCTACAGAACGATGCTAACCGTTCTGTATAACAGCTCAGTTGCAAAACCATCTGATTCTGGTGGTTTAACAAATTATAACTTTGACTGCTTCAACTTCATTCCGGTTCCATCTTTGTATTGAATTAGGCTGCCTGACATCGAGACTTGACAGTCTGCAGAAATAGTATTTCCATACAGTTCTGCCAGATTGTGGGAATTTTTGTACTCGAAATGAGCTAAAAGGGA
The DNA here is from genome assembly GCA_949372485.1 of Cheilosia soror. NCBI lineage: Eukaryota > Metazoa > Arthropoda > Insecta > Diptera > Syrphidae > Cheilosia > Cheilosia soror. The sequence goes on from OX443561.1 coordinate 128,237,573, forward strand.
AAAAGGAAAACTTTCTGTTTTCCAAAACAAACAAACGGGATTTTTTGTTCTTTAAAACTTTACTTTAATTTTATTGTTCAACTTCATTTTATACACCTGACCGCTTTCATGAACCGGCGCTTGTACGGACACTCGTAGCCGATAAAAGTGGCAGGTCGACCTGATTTAGATCTACATATTGTACCAAACTTTAGAATGAGGGTTTAGGCTATGAGGTTCTCCACTTTTTTTTTTTGTAAAGTTGGTCCCTGAAGAAGATCTTCCTTCCAAATTCGCATATAATATAGCCAGGTCTCCGCTAAGTGTAACACATGCTGCCCTATAAGGAATCCTATACAAGGTTTCTGATATCATGTCTGCTATGGGCATTGTTAAACCTAGGATAGTCTTCCAATATGAGATACATTTTGTATGTTCCCAGCCTTTTATGGCTACGTTTTTAGCCAATTTGGGGGTATATCAGGAAGGTTCCGGTCCCGTAAAAGTGGTTTCGGAACCTATTCTGGTCAATTTGTCTGCTTTTCGTTTCCTTCGAAGCCTTCATGGACAGGAACCCACCAAATTTGGTTCTGTTCCCGAGGCTAAGGTTAGTTTCAAGACTAGCTGATAGCCTATCAGGAACTTATCTGCCAGATGAACATCAGCTTTTGGTTTCAAATGTCTCGGATAGCGATATTGATATCTAACAGATAAAGTCTATAGGATAGCCTATCAGGCTGTTCAAGTGCGGCTGCTAAAGCCCTTATGCAAATATTTATTTGAAGTTTTTAATTTTTAGAAAACAAATTTCTACGTCAGTCTCTATGTGAAAAGTAGTTGGAAAATTTTTATCATGAACACTAATAATAATACATAAACACTATGAACGGGAAGTTGTAAATAAATAATTGACAGACAAGAATCTTAGAAACTAGTAATGTCACAGGGATTTTATTGCCACTCTTCTTTATCTGTCGTATAGCATTAAGTGTCGGATAATATTATCCGAAACTTTTTCCGGAACCTTCAAAGCTGGCTCTAAGCCTAGTCATAGCCTAGTCATAGTGTAATACTGACTTGAATCCAATGATAAGTGAGTCAAGGGCCTTTATAGCTGCTTGACTGTCCGGGAATATATAGATGTGAACGGCTTTGATGCTAAGTTTTTGATGTGCCTGGCTCATTCTTGAGTATAGCGTGGAGCTTTGCCTGTAATACGCTAAGGTTTTTCCCCATAGTTATTGAGACTGTTTTTTTGTTTCCTTAATTTTTTTTTTTCCTTTCGTAATATGTGTGGGAAAATCTGAGGTACTTTTTCGAGCTAGGCGAGGGAAAAAAGGGAATTTTGTATTCTTATGACAAAACACTGGCAGCACTGTTTCCATATATTCAGTAGCAATGACTTTTCTCTCTACTCCCGATGTTGTGCAGGCCTCTTACCCATTTCTGATTTAAAATTGTTAAGAGTGCAATCAAATCACATAGTATTCACTGGATGAATTAGATTTAAAAAATTTCTAAGGCAATCCTATTAAACAAAATCACAAAGTCGCGCCTACAAATATATATCTTGAGATCTCAAAAATGTTTTCTATATTAATTATGGTGTCTATAATATATGTAATCAAAATCAAGGTCAAGTCAAGTGGAATAGAAATCACTATACCCAGCAACGAAAGGAGCACGCGATTAAAGTATCATTTCTGTGGCATTATTTCTTTTTCCAAAAGGAAAATCTTCACATGCAATTTTCTGCATTTTATTTCTCCATTGTGCACTTGAGAGTACATTATAGCGATGTTAACAAAAAGAGAGAGAGAAAAAAAATCTAAAACAGAACGGATTTCCTTTCTGGCTTTGATATCGGATACAGAACAGGATCCACTATCACAGCGAAGGATGTCAGGGTATTATGGAGTGTAATGTTCCGACAAGGTTGTCGTAAAGTACAAACCAAGTGAAAGCAATCCCATGCGCCCCGCCCCACAAGTAGGTACAAAGCGCAAGGAAATATAAATAGTAATGGCAGTGGTGTAAAATTATGCCACCAAGGAATGTGATGGAAATATAAGGCGTTGCAGCAGTCTTACACATTTTTTAAAGGAAGGTTTTGCATTAAAGTTATGACTATGGGCTTGAGACTATTGAGATGGTGATAGAAAAGAATTCCGGCGCTTGATATGCTACATAAGGGAAAATAGGCTACCCGGCGGGGTTGAATTTGAATACTTCTGTCCTACGACGAGCTCAAATGTTCCCCTCTGCTATAAGCAGAGATTGTCGGCTTATTTTTATAATCGTGGCAATAACCAAAGACTCGATTTAAAACAATTACCACACGAACTAAGTCTTAATACATTTCTGGTGTCTTAACATATCCTCCCACTAAAAGTGGAAGAGACTCGGATACGCATTGTTTGTAGGTCTGGGACTAGATCATGTACATATAACGACGATACTCTGAACGATGTCATTTCCAAAACCGTAATAGGCTGAATTAAACCTTTTTTCAAGTTTGATAATTTTCGTTTAGATTCTTCCCTAGAACCCCTGAAAAATTACCTGCTAGGTTCCACATTTTACTTTCACTCGAAATGAAATCGGAAATGAATTTTTGTGTTCTACATTTCACTGTATTCGATTTCGATTTCAAAATTCAAAATTGAGACAAAGTGAAATTGTGATTTCGAAAAAATGTCTGAAAACGAATTCACTCGATTTCTGGAACATAGCTGTACATTAAAGGAATGTGTTTCCACGATAATCGTCTTGGGAATTACATGATTAAATGAAAATTTTTTTCTAAAATGTCAGTTTATTCAGTCTGAGAATGGTACTTGATAAGACTTGCTACACATGTTTACGGATGCTTCGTAGATTTGGAAAAAGCATAGGGCAGAGTCCCTCGAGGTAAACTCTGGAGTGTATTGCATGGATACGAATGGACTGGATTTTACAGCGCAATCTTGGCGAAGAACGTTGCGAATTGGTAGATCTGAGGATAAGTCATTTGATCTTCGCTGATGACTTGGTCATGGTTGGGTCCCCTCAGACTGAACTTTAATGGGCACTCGATCGGTTTGTAGCCTGTTTGTGTTGAAGCTGAGATGAAAGTAAACGTGAGTAAATCTGAAGTGATGATCGTCTCCAGAATGCCTGTTCAATGCACTCTGCATGTTAGTGGAGTCCCATTGAAACAGGTGGAGAAGTTTAAGTATCTCGGGGTCTTATTCACGAGTGATGGAAGGAGCAATGCCGAGTTTTCCTGTAGGATTGGTCAGGGTTGGTCAATTTTGAGACAGCTTGGTCATTCTGGAAGTTGTCAGTGTTTGTTCAAACTCTTACCTATGGTCATGTCATGAGGTTAGGGTAATGACCGAAAGAATAAGATCGCGGATACAAGCTGCCGAAAGCCGAAATGAGATTTCTCTGTAGTATTGCTGGTGTGACCCGTAAAGACCGCATCAGAACTACCAGAATACGTGAGGAACTCAATGTCGAGCAGCTACTTCTCCGGACGGAGCGGTCCATGCTGCGGTGGTTTGGTCATGTTAAACGCATGTCTCCAACCAGAATCCCACGACGTGCTATGGAATTCGTACCATCAGGCAGGCGTGAGATGGTTAGATCAAGTTCATAATCTCTCCTCTACCCGTATGGGGATTGTCCTTGATGATTTAAAATCGATGCGCGGCAGAGAATCGAGGGCTATGGAGGGTCCACTTGAGCAACCTACACCCGCGACCTATTTAATGGAAAAGCGGGCCATCGAAAATGAATGAGTGAATGAATGTCACTTTCAACGGCACAACTTGGTTGGTAGCACTTAATTTGCTCCATGCTGTAATGTAAAAAAAATAGGTGATCAAATTACAGTATCGTCTGAATTACTATCCGCCTTCAATACCCTTATGGCTAGCTAGTCAACAGCATCTGATTGGTCGAAATCTAGGCAAGTTTCGTGTGTTAGGCAAGATTTTCTGCCTAAATAATATGCCTAATCACATTGAATGCGGCCACTACTGCCTCGAATCAGCATCAGCATTGGCTTGCAGTTATATAATGACAGAATAATAAGTGGAAATTTTATTATAAAAGTTTTGTTTTTGTTTTTTTTTTGCTTTGGCAACAAATTGGCAGCAAATTTGACAGAAGACAGCTGATTTGTGCTTATTAGTATGAGTATTTAGATCTACGATATACAAAGCCCGCCAGGTTTACAAATATCTTTAAGATGTGGATTTACTTGGGACACGGGGCGTGAAGAACTTTCAACGTGGTTTTGAATGAACAATCTTGGAAGGAGCTCGGCAAATAGTTAGACCGTGACTATAAAACGATAAGCAAAGTGTTCTGGCGACCATTCGTCGTCTTAAAGGAAGTGGAATATTATTGAAGGTGTCAAAAGTCAAAGGCAGTCCACTTCTTTCCAAAAGGCATTGAGGATCCATCGCTTTAGATAGGTTTCTAGCCTAGCTAGGTTTGTAGCCATCTGTGTCGAAGCTGCTGGGATGATACATTTGAACAATTTTTTCTAAATACTTCTTCAAGAATCTGTGAACAATCACCGCACACTGTAACTCACGATCTAAAGCGCAGTTTTGTGGTACAAGTTGCCACGGAAGTAAGACTTGAAACATATAAATTTGCTCAAGATCACTCGTCTTTAAAGGTTTTTTCCGGAAACGCCTTAAGACAGTTTGCTAACTATATATCATTCCGTGCTAGCTAGTTATTTTTCTAAAAATTCCGCTTGTCGTTGACAGATTATATATGGACTGCTATTAGACATCTTCCCGTTGGTTCCGACACAAAGGTGTCATCTATTGTAAACAGTAAAGCAACAAATTCACTTACGCCCAACAGGTGTCTCTATCATTCTATTGAGAAATCCAAGATGGTTGTCATTTTTTTTTCACTCCGAACCACGAGCGCTAGTTTAAGTTGGCATCATTTTTTGGGCAAAATTTGTATAAATGTAAGAACTGACATTTCACTAGCTACTTACTTACTTATCGGTCTCCCGACCCGTGAAGAGTCTCTGTCTGAGACACTGCAGCCTTCCATCCTCTACGATCCCGGGCACGTTGCTTCCAGTTGTCGAGACCAAGGACCAGAGCGCTTGGCTTGGTCTTCGAAATGGAGGTTCGTTCTTTCTAGTCTTCTGGAACCTGGGGGCTGGGATTCGAACATCCTCTTAGCTGGAGCATTTTTTTCCATTCGCTCGATTTGGCCGAGCTAATGCAGTCGACGTTTTTTGGCTTTTTAGACTACATCCACATCTTGGTACAGCTTATAGAGTTCGTAGTTGTATCTTCTCCTCCACTCGTCATCTTCACACACAGGACCAAAAATCCACCGAAGGGATTTTCTTTCAATATCAGCTCTCCCTTCTTGCTTATCGTCCAGCACTCGGCGCCATAAAGCGGAACTGGCAGGAGTTAGTAGTTTTTAACCTAGTTGTTTTGCCAAACCAAAGTAGCAACGGCTTCCTAGGGTAATTCTTCGTCGGATCTCCACTAGGGTGTCATTCGTGGAGTTCGTGTTTACTCCGAGGTATAGGTGAACTCCTTAACTACCTTGAAATTGTTGCTATCAATAGTGACGTTTTTTCCTAGGCGGTGGACAGATGCTTGTTTGTTTGTTGATAGCATGTACTTCTACTTAGTCTTGTCCTCATTTACTTCAAGGCCAACGGATTTCGGATGTTCTTCAATCGCCGGATAGCCCAGCAGCAGGACGGATCTGTTGCAGATAGTGCCTTCCGTGTTGACCCCTGCCCTGCGCACTATTTGCTCCAGTACGAGATTGAAGAAGTCGCATGATAGCGAGTCTCCTTGCCGAAATCCGGTCCAAGTTTGAAATAGATCGGAGGAGCTGCTTCCAAATTGCACGTTGCAGCGCGTGTTTTCCAGCGTTACGCTACACAGCTGAAACAGTTTTGGCCATCGCCATATAGAGCTCCTGACGATGTATGCTATCATACGCGGCTTTGAATTCGATGAATAGCAGTCCTTTATCAATGCCACTTGTATCCTTATGTGAGTAGGGTCCTTAGTGATCATGTGGTTTATTTAGCCAATAACAATCGCTCAAAACTGAAAAATTGAATATTTCCTAATAATTTTATTAATAATGAAAGAAGGGTAAAAAATTCTGGAAGAAGGACCAAAACTGCAGAAAATATTACCCAAAAAATCTGATTGATAAATCGCGCCTTTCGGACACCTTTCTTAAATGGACAAATTTGTTGGTACCGTTATTGTCCGAGTAGCAATCCCGTATTATGTTGCCCAATCGATCTGAAATTCCAAAATGAAGTCGGCATTTAAAGGCTATAACTAACGAAACGCGTAGCTAGTGAGGTACTGATTGAACTGACTTTTTGACACGGAAGAATACAAACAGTAACAATTTTGCTCTAATGAATTCTGGCGCTAACCAGTTTCCCCTATTGGGATAGGTCACAGTCACAGAATCATAAATCGATTCGCACTCGGCGAACAGCTGATTCAAAGAAGCTCTCTAACGACCTCGCCACAGCGGCAGCTAAAATTAAAATTCGTCTTTAATGTATCGCAGACGGTCTTTTGTTTCGATCCAAATCGAATCAATTACCAATTGAAGTCTTCAGCAGATCCAAAGTTTTCCATTTTTCCATTTACATATCTCACTCTTGGTTGAACTTTTAATTGAATCAATTGTTCCATTTCGTGTCACATTCCTCAGTGCGCCCATCAGTATCGGCATAGCGTTCACAAGTTTGTTCAACTTCTCTGCCATTTGGAATAAAATGATGACAGGACAGTCAGTGGTGGTGGGGATATAGATACATAATGGTCGTCACAACACGCAACGCAATCCAAATACAACAGTGGTGGTCGTTTAAAAGATGCGCTCTGTCCGTTTAGTTTACAATTTTCTTCAACCGCAGAAGGACGGTTGCCTGCTGCAGCAGATGTGCAAAATATAATCCTTCCCCATATATACAGATATGCCCTGTGCACATATAAATTTCACATGTCATCAGTGCAATAAATAAAAAAAATAAATAAAAAAATAAATCGCAGGATAAACATCATGAAAAGTGTATCGGGCTGCAGTAGCCTTGAGGATATCGGCTACACAATCGCCCCGAAGGCAGTTCCCAACTCATTCGACTCCATGTCTGTGCCGGCAGCGATGGCGTCCAACCATCATATAAAACGCTGTGACAGCAGTTGTAGTGGCAGTAATTTAGTGGTTAATATTTACAAAAATCCTCTGGAAAGCTTTCAGAGCACGACTGTGTGCGGCTTTAGAAATTCAGCCTACGAGGGTGCCATTGTAAACGATGTCAGCGGCTGTGCTGCGGATTGTGATAACGACTACTGCAATGGCGGTGGCAGTAGTTGTTCCAAGAATTTGTCCTTTCTGAATTCGAAATTGCCCAGGGGTGGATATCATCTACATTCACGTGCAAAGTATGCAAGGATATTTTGTTGTTGTCTATATATGCTTGAGGTCTTTATGTTTACTTATTGTTTGTTTTGCTTGTCGTTACAGCTCACAAAATAATGTCTGCAATGGCAGCATTTCCGGAAACCACATACTTGCGCCTAAGGTACAGAACAACAGTCCGAACGGTCAGAAAAAGGGCACCGTGACGCTGACACACTTACCGCAGAGACCACCTGTCGACATTGAGTTTGTTGACTTGTCATATTCGGTGTCGGAGGGCAGACGACGTGGATTCAAAACAATTCTGAAAGGAGTGACGGGCAAATTCCGGAATGGTGAACTGACAGCAATTATGGGACCATCAGGAGCGGGCAAGAGTACGCTGATGAATATTTTAGCCGGATACAAGTAAGTGGAATTTTTATTTACCAACACATATTTAGTATGCATATCTTTTCTGATGGTCACATGCACTCTGACGCATCCTGCAGGATGATTTAAGGTTGAAATTCGGTCACATAAAGTGGTCTCCCCACAACACAGGATGGTAAATTTAAATATGAAATTGAAATCCTCTGCCAAAACGTTTGACCGGATATGCAGTCGGACTTTGTGTTTGTGTGAATGTATTTAATTTATCGACCGAATGGCATGTTGAGGTTAGGTACGTCTTGTGTTATTTGTGTTGGTCGTTTAAATATTGTCCTAGTAAGGGCCTATTGTTTTGTAATACTCTATGACGTGCCAATATAAGTTGTGGCTTGGATGTTATGCTATTTTAGGTTCAATAGGGGTATGAGAGAGAGAGAGAGGTCTTAAACGGTAATAGTCACCATAAAAGCCCATCGCGATCCTGATTTTGATGTTACCACTTATACATTATGATCTTTGTTGAGTTTGGAAAATTTGGGGTCAGCAAGGTGGTTTTGTCGAAATAGCTGAAAGTCACAAAATCATATTGTAGGAATACGAATCCGTGTCAAATCAGCCAATGCATGTTTGGTTTTTTGATGTCAAAAAACTGACTTAAGCCCGCTCCAAGAAAGAGGAATTTAGCACAGATAAAAACGCATCAAATCCTAGTGAACAATGCGAGTCCGTTCATCCAGTTGATCTCCCTCCAAATGTAGCACTCGTGGTATGGTTTTACTCCTTTCTAGTAATCCTATCAAGCTTAAATCAGCACTAAAGACTGTTTACCGTCTCTTACAATCCGTCAAATTTCTTAGAATATCTGTCTACCAATAGAATAGGCATATTGGGCAACTACTTGGAGCCGAATCGCTTTATTCATATGAACGTATTCGAATTGGATTTTATTTTGTATGTAAAGTCGACTTCCATTCGTCCCAAAAAGAGAAACTCACACAAACGAATGGTTGCGACTTGCGAGAAGATAGGCCTAGGGTGTCTACCCGCCTGTTGCGCCAACAATTTATTTTTATTTATTTTTAAAGTCGACTGAATTCCGAGAACGTATAGCTGTCAAATATGTTAAGTGAATGTTTTTCGACCGAGAGCTTAGATTATGGGAGCTATATTCCGTATTTAGTCGAAGTGTTTAGGACTAAAATATTTTTTATAAAGAGTTTTTTTATATGAGGGTCTTTTTTTTTTTAATAAAACAGCTTGCGTTCAAGGTATAAAGGAAATTGGCATTGATGCCAACACTTATAGAAAAACATCCTCCAAATATTTCAGACAAAAATTCCTGCACGAGTACATAAATGCTTACTTACTTACATAGCAGGACGCTACAATCCGGGGTAGACCTGTGCTGCAACCGTCAGTACCTACGGCTTTTAAAGTGTTCCTTGGCTAATTGCCTCCAGTTGTAAACTCTAAGTTAAGGTCCCCTTCCATGTTTGCCAAGGAGAGGCCTTCCTCTACTGCATTGCCCATATTGGTTGGAGGCGAAGACTTTTGGGCCGAAGTATCCATTCGATCTACATTGGTCCTCAAGACATCTATTCTCTACCTTATTAGCATAGAACATAGACTTGATATAAGCCGAAAGGAAAAAGGTCAAATCACACGGCTTATCGCATTGCTTGGCAGTTCGCTGATTTCTGGTAGTGCTGTCAATGTCATCAACGTAAACAGTTGCACAGACTTTTGACAAATTGTCCTTCTGATTTCTGTTTGCGGGTTTCAACTGTTACGGTGTTACTGTACAACACGGTTTTTATGTTCACCTATACAGTTCTCTGTTTGATGTAACCGAGAACATCAGTTGCTGCATTTTGGAGATATCCGCATTCGTAGGTAGCCAACAAAAAGTTTGTGGTCCGAGTCTATATTTGAGGCTTAACTACTAACTACCCAACGGATTTATTTAAACTTGTGGTTGCGGATTGTCCGGTCTGTTTTGTTCGTTCTGGGCTCTTCCCATATAACAGTTTTATAAAACGAAGGTCTTCCGCACAAGTTGCAGCACAAACGACACAAAACACGTCGCAAACATTTGTCGTAGACATGTGTACGACAAAGGCTATGGAAACACGGTGAAAAACAAATTGAAAAAGTTCGGTAAGTTTCTAGTCAATTTTTTTTTAAATCATACATGTCATGCATAAGATATTTGATTGTACTATTCGTCTATAGAAAAATGCACCAAATACGCTCCCGCAGTAGTTTTGCTGAAACTTGTTCCACCTATTATTGGTTGTTATTAGGATCTTACTTTCAATTCAACGCGTACAAGTCCATAATCTCTCCTCTACACGTATGGGGATTGCCCTTGATGATTTTGATTCGATGGCGGAGGATCGAGAGCTATGGAGGGTCCACTTGAGCAACCTACACCCGCGACCCACTTAATGGACAAGCGGACCATTTGAAAATGAATAAATGATGAATGACTTTCAATTCGTTTCTTAAAGTTAGAGAGTGCAGGCTTGATCCATTGATGTGCTTGATTTTGGTCCATTTCTTGCAAAGTCGTCAGCTATCTCATTCCCAGTTATGTCCTTATGACCATGGACTCAACAGAGGTTTTTATACTGTGAGCCAAGAACCTTAAATGCTTCGTGACAGCGTCGGATTAGATTGTACTTGATTTCTGTAGCAATATTTGCTTAAATGGTCGTCATTGATACCGCGACCGCTGTAGTCAGGGTGTCTGATGAAGTTGCTTGTTTAGTAGATATATCATATATATTTCTATTTTGTTGGTTCCTTGGTCACCCAAGCTTCTCTACTTGGAAAGTGCAGGAGAATGTTTCGTCAAATTCGATGTAGGTGACATTTAGTCGCCAGTTTGATTGGGTCATCCTCAAAGCACTCTTGGCGGCGGCGGTTCTGCATGCGTTTGTTAAGGATTCCTACCAACCTGGCTTTCGGTTGGTTGCTTTGTCTGCAGCTCGCCACCAGTTTATTAATTTTAGAAGTATTTTCCTGATGACTAGAGCCCACAGCAAGGAAGAGAAATCTCTTCCTTGTGGCGTGCCTCTGGAGGCAATGACCTATAAATGCCTCTTATCCAGAGACAATGGTGGATGGTGTTTGATCAACGTAAGGCGGTTTTTTTTTTTATTTTAGGGCTAGCTCTGAATAGAGCTCGAACATATTTTGAGCGTGTTCTGAAGCGAGCGTGCTGATATCCTTCTGATTTTTTTATGCTCGAGCACCTTACCTTCTGTGCCAGAACAACAAGGCTCGTCCGCCATTTTAACTATGTATTTTGTTTATCCTGCTTTTTTCTGTCAAATGTGACTGTAAGTGCGTAATCAGCTTCTCATACCCTATTCACACCAAGCCGAAAACTGGGTTTTCGTGAAAACTTAATCGAAAACAGAAGTTTTCCCATACATATTGCAGTTTCCAAAACGAGTTGTTTGAGGTCGTTTTCAATGAAGACGCAACGAAAACGAGTACAATCGTTGGGTTGTTGAAGCAGACACACCTTTTGCAACATTCAGCGAGCTCAGAACAACTGCTGACATGATGTGAGGGACTGATTGAGAGCCTCAGTGCTGTCGTTTCTTCTAGTTTTTTTGTTTACAAATGTGGAATCTCTTGTTATCTTTGCACTATTAAGAGCAAATTATTTAGTTTTTCTATAATTTTAGAAAGGCAGCACTACCTGCCACAACTAAATGGTATTTTCAGATGTTTTGATTTTGATTGTTGCTTATGTTAATTATTTTATGCATTTGAAGCTGGATGCCATCCAAAGATGCCAGATGCCATCTCAAGAACAAACCTTAGGTGGAAATGTGGCACGACATGTCTAGCGACAAAACAGATCTGGCCAAAGCTAGATCTCAAACGTTCTAAGAATTTAATCTCTCTTGACAGGAGGCATATCGGCGCCACAATAGGTGTCATTATACGGGACACTGACTTATAGGCTGGCTTGGCGTACTCTCAAACGATTTTTGTTGAAGTTACTTGGACGAAGAGGAGGAGGAAACTATTCAGAACTTCCTCTGCACTCCATTTGGGAGCCTCCTACTACAATGATCTAAACGATCTAACAAACCCAGGCATTCGTAGTCTCCTTTGCTTCATCAGAAGTTTAAACTGGTTCAACGAGTAGGGCGAAATTTTCAATAAATTCATGTGGTATCACAAGGGACCTAATTGGTCTAAGTGTGTTGGCCTTTTGCCGGCACTCGGTTTTCTGCTTGGTGTAAATAGGGTATTACTCAGCCCTCTCAGTCAATTTATTCTGAGCTCATAGAGCGCGCTCTGATCATCAAACGAAAAAAGAAACACAAATTCTGAGCTCTGATGTGTCTGAGCTAAAAAAGAATCACGAACTTGTTTTTGACAGTTCAGGTTTTGCTCTTTTCACTGCGCATGTTTAGGGCATTACTGAATGCTTTTTCTGGTCAAGTCTTCATTAGTTTTTCGAAAGTGTTCAACAGGAAAGACGTTAAAGAAATATTCGTAGGTCTAAAATCATTTGTAGTGGTGCGACTAGGTTTGTCAGCTTTTGTAATAAATACTACCCTTAATTCCTGATAGTATAAGTATGTGGCCGCATTCAAGACTGCGATCATAGCCTTTGTTAGCAGCAGCGTAATGGAGAAAATTCCATCGTCTTCGGGCGATTTCAATGGAGAGAAGGTCTCAGTCGCCCGGTTTATTTTGTCCTCAGTTTTTATCTCATTTGGAATTGCCAATTTTGTTGATGATGAGGCTTCATATTATTGACTTGGGGTATATCCCGAGAGGTATGTATTTAGCAGAAGGCCCTTCGGGGTTTCTAAGCAGGAATGTTTTACAGAGCATTGCCACTGGACAGATAACGCGTCAACAGCGCCCGAGATAGATATTCTATGTATTAGTTCTGCAACTAATTTATTCAAACTAGTTTGCTTCTGGAAATACCTCTCAAGAAAGAGAGTTCCTATCAACAAAGCATGGCACTCACACTCATACAATCCAGTAGAAGTAGAATATAAATGAAAGCGAATACATTACCCCAGCAAGATGCGAGTAGTACAAATTTGATTCCACTACCACCTTCAGATTCCCTCTAAAGTAACACTATTCGCAACGTCATACACATTGAGGTAGCCCCCGATTTTGTCCCACCCATGAAATTGCGCGCCCGTGCACAGGCCAACTTAATGGTGACGCTCTATTCTCAATCATCGTTAACAAGTTGTTCTATATAGCTTCCCATGAACTGCTCACCTTTTATTCAACTTATTCAACTGAATGTGAGATGAATTTAAATTGTATAGAAACTTGACATCGCTGGGAGACTAACATTTATCGCAGGCAAAGGTCATGCCATTGTCCAGGGCAAGTATTCACGAGGTGAGAGGACACGCTATTGCTGTATAAGGACATCAAGCGAATTCAATTAGCCTCCCTAAAGCGAAAGTATCAAAAGGACCTTTCTAATGAACCGCCCTAATGAAATTATGTGTAATTTCTTTCCGTTTGATGAAGAAATAGCTGTTCTGGTTGCCTTTTCCAATTGGCGAAACATTATTTTAGCTTTTATCTTCAAAGAAAGGTGTGCACAGAATTTAGGGATCATTCTCCGCGAAAGAGATTGTCTTCATTAACTACGAACAAAGACGCGTACAAATTTCTTTCAATTTATTGGGTGAGCCTTGTCATTAATTGCGGTCAAATGTTAAGTTATTTTTGGTCGCGTGACGCTTTAATGATGAGGTGCGCTATGCGAGACATGGTGTCACTGTGAGAATTGTGAAAAATGTCATCCGTCTTCGTGTCAGAAATGGAATGATGTAGCACACATCATTAGTGCAATTAATTGACGATGTGCTTGTAGATAAGGAGATGCGATGGTCGTCATTTTAAATTGGAAACGTTGCGAGCAATCTGCTAGATTAGATTGATAAATGACAAGATACCGTCTGATCGGTGGGGTTGTGTGATCGTTCTAAAATGTTTTTTGTACATTTTTACGTAGGAGCAGAATTTTTAATTTTCACCTCAGGGTGAGGTTATAGAGGGAAATTTCATCGTTCCTAAGGCGCAACCCCTTTCTTTAGCTTCGTCATGGATTGTTCCTAGATGTCAGTGGAGTAGTACCTACTCAAATGGTTGATGTTGCCTTTCTTGCCCAAAAGTAGTTCGCATTGTTTCCAAGCTTGCTACGTTTCGTGCCTCTTATCACGTCTGCTCTGCTTACCTGCAATTCTCTGTTAAACGAAAAGGTTTTTAGCAATTTATATCCTAAATGAGGTAGGGAATAGGGCTTGGTCGTATCTCCAGGAGTCACACTTCCTTTAGAAGACGTTTTAGGGTTCTTCTAGCCTCCTTCTAAATAAATTTCTGTTGAAACAATTTTCCTAACATTCGTTTTATTTTTCGCCATCAACAGGACGTCTCAGCTGAGCGGCTCTGTGCTCATCAACGGCAAAGAACGTAATCTTCGAAGATTTCGCAAGCTCTCGTGCTACATCATGCAAGACGATGTTCTCATAGCCAATCTGACAGTTAGAGAAGCTATGATGGTATCGGCAAACCTAAAACTTGGCAAGGACATGAATCGCGAAGCTAAAAAGGTAGTCGTCGAGGAAATCCTCGAAACGATTGGTCTCATCGAGTCGGCCGATACGAAAACCTACAATCTATCTGGCGGTCAACGAAAACGGCTATCGATTGCTCTGGAATTGGTCAACAATCCGCCGGTGATGTTCTTTGACGAGCCCACATCCGGCCTCGACAGCTCAACATGCTTCCAGTTAATCTCATTGCTCAAGTCGCTGGCACGCGGTGGGCGTACTATAGTTTGCACGATTCATCAGCCCAGCGCTAGACTGTTTGAGAAATTCGATCAACTCTATATGTTGGCCGAAGGTCAGAGCATCTACGAGGGCAAGGTGCGAGGTTTAGTTCCATTTTTAGGATCGCTGGGCTATGAATGTCCCAGCTATCACAATCCTGCCGATTATGTGATGGAAGTTGCTTGCGGTGAATACGGCGAGGCTGTGCACAAGCTGGTGTTGGCCGTCAAAGATGGCAAGTGTAAAAGATATAGCCAAAGAGATTATGCCATTGATTTGGTGAACAATAAGACTATCGCGAATGATCTAATAAAGGGCAATGCACTAACGAACGGCAATGATGCATTCGAACTGAAACCACCGAAGCTGGATCTACAGCAATCACAATCACAGCAACAACAACAACAACAACAACCACAACAACAACAGCAGCAATGCGAGCCACAGTCTGAGTGCACTGTTATTAACATGCCAACCACTAACACCACCGCCGCCAATGGAGACGATAGTAGTATGTCGTCCAAAGCACCAACAGGACCCGGTTGCACCACATCACTACTGGATTCACACGAGAGCGTCATTACCCTGCCAAATAAATCAGGCTTCCCGACCAGTGGCTGGACGCAGTTTTGGATACTTTTAAAGAGATCCTTTGTGACAATTATGCGGGATAAAATGTTAACACATATGAGACTGGCGTCGCATATAATTGTCGGTGCGATAATTGGAATGATTTATTATGATGTGGGTAACGAGGCTTCGAAGGTGATGAGTAATGCTGGGTGCATATTTTTTACGACACTGTTTACCATGTTTACAGCAATGATGCCCACTATTTTGACGTGTAAGTTTACAGAAGTTGTTTAATGTTAGAGACTGATTTTAATTTTTGTTACAGTTCCAACTGAGATGTCGGTGTTTGTGCGGGAGCATCTCAATTACTGGTACTCCTTGAAGGCGTTCTATTTCGCCAAGACACTGGCCGATCTGCCATTTCAGGTAAATTTCATTTCAAAACAAAACTTGTTGCTTATTCAATGGCGGTACTTCAGAGTTCTTTTCGAATGTCACATTCGATAGGACAAGGGCGATTGGATACCAAGTGGTGAAAAATGCAAAAATTTGACATAAACGTGAGGTTGTCGGAGCACATTGCAAAAATGGCCTTACGAACTAAGCTCCGCATGGAACTTACTCCCTTAATAAATTAGTTTATAATAAACTACGTCCGAAATGAACTCTTTCCCAAATTTATGAACTAAATCCCACTGTATATTCAGTGGGACTTAGTTAATTTTGGCTGGTGGGAGTTAGTTCCAGGCGGGACGTAGCTCGCAGGGCCTACAAATCGAGCACACGCGTTTTAAATAATGACATCAGAAATGAAAGTGCAATATTCATAAAAGCTTGGGCAGTTCCTTTACTTACCTACTATCTTGTACGAAATCTTACTCATTCGTTCTCATGACGCTCCAAACCCCAAAAATTAATCAAGATAATATGTCACTTCACTGAGAATATGTCAAATGCCAAATGACAGTTGACAGATGATATGAAATATGTTTTTCTATTTACATAACGCGGTTGACAGTGATAAGAGCATGATTAACATGGAATCAGAAGGCAGAATGTTAAATATAGAAGTTCTTGAACTTTGTAGTTGGTTAAAAAAAACTGCCACAGAGTCGAAATCATCAAAAAGTAGTTCCATTAATTTCGAACAACTGGGCGCAGTCGATAGATTGTGACAAATAGATTTATCTTTAACGTCACTTCTACGACGATTTTCTTTTTTAATCCAGAGCAGGGGGTCAATTCTCAAAAATTCTCGCATATACGCTTATCTGTCAAAATCTCCAATTTCATACGAAAGACGGAAATTTGCAATTCTCAAAATCCGCATACGAGAATTTCTCTTCGAATGTTACTCGTCTCGTCTGCCTTATCTAGGCGGATTTGCTTCTCGCATAGGGAATTGTGAGTTCGACACTTCGAATAACGATTTGTTTTTTTAATTTCTGTGGGAAATAAATTATTGTGAAGAAGCAAAAATAAAAAAAAATGGAATGAAAACAAAAGAAGAATACCGGTCATGTGACCAATGACTAAAAAGAGGCACTTATTGAATTCCTTGAAATGAATATTATCTACTTTTGTTGTGCAGCATTTAACTCTTGTAGTTTTCTATGAAAATAAACATATTCGTCGAGAAATCTACTAAACCGGACGGCTTCTAAAATTTGGTGTAAACTTCTGCTTACTGGCTAAATTTTTATAAATTTTGCGTCGGAAAGTTCAAAACAGCTTTGGGGTTCTCGGATATCTCTGTCTATTTGAAGTTGCTCCAACTGCTCCATTGCCAACTGAACAAATGCTAATCCCATTTCGCCCAATATAAGGCGTATTTTTTTGAGAATCTATAGCTAGCTCATTTTTACTTTTACATGCAGAACTTTTATACTCACTTTTGGTTTTACATGCAAAATTGGTACCAAAATTGTGGTAAAAAAACCCACATCCATAATATTTCTTAGCCAATTTGAGTTCAATTTTTTTTCATGGCATTCTCTGCACAAAAAGTAGGTACATTTTGACGTAAAATTCTATTTCATGCAAGAGGTGACTACAATTTTCGCAGAGGTGGAAAAAACTTTTAGAATACTAATTTTTTTCGTATGCGAAAATGTCAGGCGGATTTGCTCGAATACGAGTTGTGTTATGCGGAATTTGAGAATTAGAGTCCATAACCTGAACTTTAAAAAAAGCAGAAAAACAAGTTCGTGTTTCTCTTTTAGCTCAGGCCTCACGCCTCAGACACATAAGAGCTCAGAATTTGAGTTTTTTTTTTCGTTCAGAGAATGATCAGAGCGCGTTCGTGGGCATTGAGACGGAGGCGGCGAAGATGGGTTTGGCGGTCAATGAGGGCAAGACAAAGTATATGCTGTCATCGAGAAAGGACACCCAACACCGACGTCTTGGACAGAATGTCACTATAGACAGATATAACTTTGAGGTGGTAAAGGACTTTGTCTACATAGGCTCCGCTGTGACGTCAGACAATGACACCAGCGCTGAGATTAAGCGAAGAATAACTCTTGCCAATCGCTGTTTCTTTGGGCTAAGAAAGCAATTGAGTAGCAAAGCCCTCTCTCGAACAACTAAAGTGACCCTTTATAAGACCTTAATCATCCCAGTCCTACTTTATGGTGCAGAGGCATGGACTCTATCAAAAGCGGATGAGCTTACTCTTGGTTGCATCGAGCGGAAAATTCTTCGAGTAATTTTCGGTGAATGGAGGAGGAGATACAACCACGAACTGTACGGGCTGTACAGTGACATTAACCTACCCAGAAGAGTGAAGGTCCAACGACTGCGGTGGCTGGGTCATGTAGAGCGAATGGACGTGAATGCTCCGGCCCGGAAGATCTTCGAATCCACACCGGAGGGACGGCGCAGTAGAGGAAGACCGCGACTCAGGTGGCGCACGCAAGTGTAAAGGGACCTTAACCAACTTAGCGTGCGAAACTGGAGACAGTTGGCCAAAGATCGTGCTGGCTGGAGACGCTTGTTGGTTGAGGCCCAGGTCCACCCCGGACTGTAGCGCCACTTTAAGTAAGTAAAGAATGATCAAAGCGCGCTCTATGAGCTCAGAATAAATTGACTGAGCAGGCTGATTAACAAGGAGATTACACACTTACACTAGTCACATTTGACAAAAAAAAAAAAAAAAACAGGCTAGTAAGGTGCCTGTACTAAAGGGGGCACATTTGGACCATAATTATTTCGTTCATTGTGATACCACAGGAGGGAGGAAGGGGGTGGGGGTAAGTGGCCAGAAAAAATCTAAGTGCCAGACATTACAGTCGGAAATCCATTGCTAAATTTTCCATTGGGCACATCAGACAGATTGATCGGATTTTTTAAATGTACAAGTGCGCTATTTGATAGTACATCTGCATTGCAAATTGTTTTCGTTTGTCGATGGAAACATGAATAATTGCTTTTCAAGAGGCTTTTCGTAATTTTGTTTGGAAAACAAATTCTGAATGACGTAAAACAGCTGTGCAAAGTATATTGGTATAAGTGAGAATATGTGTAAATGTCAAAAAATATCGAGATCTGCAAAAAGTGATCCGGATCAAAAAAAAGATTGATTTTCTTTTGCCCAGTGGAAAACCACATTAATCTTCTAATAGACTAAGGAGGGAGACTGGTGCGTAGTAGAGGTGGGTGATTGAACCAGTCCGCTTTGCTGCTTGACCAAAACTCAGTGGATGGATTGTCTGTTGAAAAAGGATGGGTGTAACCGTAACAGTCTGCCTCCCGTTTATTTACGTTTGACGATCAGTCCACATGACAGAGACTGGTGCTGAGCAGAAAAGCTTGATTGAAGCACTCCGTCCTACTGCTTGGTAGCGAAACGAAAGGTCTTCGGTAACCCCCCGTCTATTGCCTATGATGGGGCCCGTTGGCGGTTAGTCTTCAGAAACAGACAAAGGGTGACAGACGCAGTCTAACCCCAGCCTGTAGCTTCTTTCCGTTCGCTTGCAAGAAGTGTGGCTGGTAGGTATACGGAACGGAGACGAGGAGTGACAATTTGTCTTCGGAAAAAAGATGGAGGGTAACCGAAACAGAAAAAAAGTATAAAAAAAATACATATTTGAAATGGCAGATGAGCTTTGTTTTTCTGGCACAGAAGGTAAGGTGCTCAAGTGTGTTTCATAAACAAATCTGATCGATCTGAGCACGCTGGGAACAGCTTTGTACCTAAAATTAAAAAAACGCTTATTATATATGGACAACTTCACGTTGGTTTCAACATTACGTACACTACCCCTTAGGTAACGTCTGTCTTCCAAGCGGAGATTTTCGCTATCCTTATGACTATGCACTTTATTGTGACAAACAGGTGGAGGGCTAGAAGCATATGCGTTTGCAGTGATAGGCAAGCTGCACTAAAAGCCACTATCACTATCGAACTCAAGCTTTTCTGAACTTGGTGGGAAGGCTAAACACAGTGAAACTTGTTTGGGTCCCAGGTCACACTGGTATCCAGGGAAATGAGATCACTGATGAGCTTGCCAGTCTGGGTTTAGAAGAAGCTCTCTCGGGACCTGAACCTGCGCTGGGTCTGCCTGCATCCGTGGTTAGATCATCCATTGATACTTGAGTTTGTCGTGAACACTGCGTCCGGACATCTGCAAAAGGTCCGCGTCTTTCCTCCTGTCTCTCAAAAGAATCGACTGCAAACAGCTTGTGGGCGTCCTTTCGGGCCACCAAGCTTTTGCCAAATAATTAAATGTATTCTGCTTAAGCAACACCACCATCTGTCCTGCTTCTGGAGAGGACGACGATACAGCGAAACACTTTCTATGTAGTTGTCCTGCCTTTTCTCGCAACAGGTGGCGGATCTTTGGGGCTGACGTGGTGAGTGCTGAACACCTAAGCTCTTCATCACTGAAGCTCCTTCTCATCTTTCTTCGAAAGACGGAAAAACTAAGTACAGTAAAGTAAGGTGTCTGTTTGGCAGTACCAGTAGTTGTGTCTGAGTGTTCCATCGGATAGTAGCAACCTCCGACAAAGACAAAAAAAAAAAGCACAATTTAATCAACATTTCACTAGCTCCATAATGTTTTATCTCCTTATTCAACCTTCGTATCCATTCTAATAGATAATAAAAATTGTCTCCTTACAGATCGTGTTCTCCAGTGTCTATGTGATCGTAGTCTATTACCTAACATCCCAACCAATGGAATTGCAACGCATCTCGATGTTCGTGTTCATTTGTGTGCTAACATCATTGGTAGCCCAAAGTCTGGGTCTACTAATAGGTGCTGGTCTGAATATTGAATCCGGTGTATTCCTTGGCCCAGTCACAACAATACCAACGATCCTATTTTCTGGTTTCTTTGTCAATTTCGATACTATACCAGGCTACTTGCAATGGGTCACATATATCAGCTATGTGCGCTACGGATTCGAAGGTATCTATTATCAAACTAAGTAGTATAACATTTCAAAAACAATTCTCTAAAAATGTCTTCTCTTTTTTTTTTCAGGTGCCATGGTGTCCATCTACGGTATGGATCGTGCTAAATTGGAATGTTCAGAAATCTATTGTCACTTCCGTAGTCCGAAGAAATTTCTCGAAGAAATGTCAATGGACAATGCCGAATTTTGGATTGATAGCCTTGCGTTACTTGGTACATTTTTTGCGTTACGTATTATTGCATATTTTGTACTACGATGGAAATTACACTCCATACGTTAAGGACTGTCCCTGGATGCGCTGCGTTGTTAGATTCGTTATAATTTAGGAGATTTCTAATTTTTGTAAAAATTTTATTACAACACTGTCGTAAGGTGCACTCTTAGTTAGATTACCATTTATTTTTTTATTTTTTTTGTCCGTAATCCTTGTGGGACTAAAATATTTGAATAATTTTAAAATGTATACAATTCAATTGATTGCATATTCTTATAAATTAAGAACTTAATTTTATTTGCCAAAGATCACAGAGGGTATCGGGTGACTCACAAACTGATTTTCACATTCGAGGAGAGAGTATATTTTCATTGGATTTTTTGCCTTTCTTAAACTTTAAAGTCAGTGTTAGTTTTATTTTTTTCTTAAACAAATTGTTGGCATTTTAAAATCTACCTTTCTGACTTACATTGTATCACATATCAAGTTTGAGTAGATTATAGTTAATGGTATTTTGATTAAAACGTATTGTACATGTGAGTACTATCTGCAGGTAGCTATCCTGATTAAAATATCCCTC
This sequence comes from Cheilosia soror, assembly GCA_949372485.1. Taxonomy (NCBI): domain Eukaryota; kingdom Metazoa; phylum Arthropoda; class Insecta; order Diptera; family Syrphidae; genus Cheilosia; species Cheilosia soror. Next base: position 128,258,994 of record OX443561.1, read on the forward strand.
AAAGGAAATTCTGTTCTTGGTCACACAAGGATTACGTATTTAGTAAGGTAAATTGTATAAATAATTGTAGAACTATATTTTATAAGTCATCACAACATAAATAGTATTTTCCTCTAAGATAAAATTGGAAAAAAAGAAGCTGATAGGCATTTCACAAACAATAATACTCGCTCTGAATATCTAGGAGTAAGAAAATATATAAAAAGAGATCTTATATGGCAATTTGATAGGTAATTATGGTGTATCGAAGTAAATAATTGAGAAATGACCAATGACCATACGCGGAGAGTGGGAGAAACGTTTAAGCCCAAGTGGCGTAGTTTTTAATAGAAAAGTGCGCCATGCGCTTGCTTGGTATCCCGATTAGTATGTTAACGTTCAAGTCGTCTAGAAATTTGAATTAATAAGCATTTGTCTTATTTTGTCTTTCAGTTGGGTACTTCTGTTTCTAGAAACTAGATACTGTCTGTATATAACCAATTGAAAGTGAAATGAAAACCAATTGTCAAAACTTCTCTATGCTTTGCCAAAAGAGCGCTATTAGTCTATTTTATGATTTTCGCCAAATAACTGGCGGTCTTTAAACATACTGTCAACGTAATCGTAGTGTATTTTCGGTGATTTGAAGAAACTCGACAATATTGTGCACTCCATAAAACAAATTCGGCTTCAAATACACAGCTCCACGAAAGCCAACCAATATTACCTAAAGGGTCCGCCAAATAACTTTTTTTTTTTGAAAATGCTATAAAAAAACTACTGAATATTTTCCCAAATTTCTTTTTTATTTGAAAGTACAATCCTTCCGGTTAATAATGGAAAATAATTTCATTCAAATGGCTGCCTCGGCTGGCCATGCAGTAGCCTACACGATCGGTCCAATTTTTAAGCACATTACCTATCGATTGTGTGCAGCTGTATTTCACCAATGGGTTCACGAATATTGTCCTTTGAAGCGTCAATTGTCTCTGGCATGTCGGCGTAACACTTATCTTTTACGGCACCCCACAAATAATAGTCCAACGGTGTCAAATCGCAGCTCCCCGGTGGCCAAACGACATCAGCTCTGCGGCTGGTAATGCGATCTTCAAAAACAGGGCGCAAAACATCGAGTGTAGCTTCGGCTGTGTGGCACGTAGCGCCGTCCTGTTGAAACCAAATGTTGCCAATATCATCCTCTTTAATTTTTGTGAACAAAAATTCGTTCAGCATGGCCCGATAACGATTGCCATTGACTGAACGGCCATTCCTTGCTCATTTTCGAAGAAAAATGGCCCAATTATGCCTCTGGACCAAAATCCGCACCAAACAGTGACTTGTTTTGGGTACATCGGCTGTTTTTGGTTTTTCACGCTTTGGTTTATCGATGAGGATTCGTTCAGCGGAAGGATAAAACTATCTGTCATTATCTGTCAAATCAGACATGAGCTAAGTGTTACCATTCGCGAAATAAGCACTAGTTGAAAAAAAAACGTTAGATGGCGGACCCTTTATTTAGCCAAACGCCTGATTGATTACTCAACGTTATTCTCAAAATTCGCTCTGTATTGGCTAACCATTTGGTTATTTTTTTAAGTGCGTAAAAGTTGTTAGAGTCAACACAACATTATCTCGTAATTCTCACGGCTGAAAGAATTTGCTTCAAACTTCGTACTTGAACTCTCGGGACCATTTTTATTTTGCATTTTAACTTCAACATTATTGGTGCTTCCCATATAACTTATTTTTGGTCATTTACTTTCAAGAAATGCATAAATGCCTAAGAAACCAGTAGCCGAACTCTCTATTTCGTTTCGAAAGTCAATTCTATTCGAAATTGCTTTTCGTTCCGCTTTTGAATTCGTACTTTGTAATACTTTCGATTTTCCGCATATCAATGCTTTTGACATTTCATTCCGCTTTCGAAGTAGAGAGTACCAAATATTCACATTCGGAGCGAAATATAGAGTAGGGCCCCAGGTTTTGAAATTTCGCTAAACCCTTCAAAATGTTTCCCAGCCTGTTTGAACTTAAAAAAATATCAGTGGAAAAATCTGGCACCTACTCAAAACAACTTCAATCTATTCTCCTCAATGCAAAAACTTCACCTACAAAAATAAGCAACCCTTAAGGTGGGTTTCCACTAGGCTTGTGTAGTTCACGAACGAACTAGTTCACACTTAGTTCACTAGTTCATTTAGTTCACGGTTATTATTTTCAATTGGCTTTACCAATAATCATTTTTAACCTTCAAATTACTATATTAAATTATATTTTGACGGTCACAATAGGTAATTTTATATGGAAATTTTCTTGACTTCGTAAAATTTATCTTGGAGACTAAAAATGATTATTAGTACCGCGCAATGCTTTTCATACAAACGGAATAAACTAAAGCTAAGCACACACGATTGTCAGATCTGTCAATCCTCTGACAATGACTGGCAATAAGCCTACAATAGCCAACTATCTTACAATACAAAATTGTCCGTTCACATTCTGATAACGTTATCAGGTTGAAAATTGTGTGTTCACACGGTTGTCAGATATTTGAATATGAAAAATTGGTCCAGCCGTTGTCAGACATTGTCAGACAAATTAAACACTCAACACAATTCGAAGGAATTCTAGCTTTGATGACTCCACAGTCCACTCATCAAGATGCCAGTATACGCGAGCATCAAGGGTACTCATTCCATAAAATTTAAGACGGCAGTCGTCCAAGCGATAGTAGTGCACGAGATCGTCTTTTATTTGCTTCACGTAACTCTACCACCATCGTTTATTTTGAACAAAGTTTGAGAACTTTCGGTACCTTTCAGGAGCTCCCAAACAGTAGTTGAAAAAATGACTAGACGTCATCGTTATTGTCATAAATGACACTTGACAAATAACAATGAGTTATTTTGTAATTTAAATCGTAAAAAAATCTGAATTCAATTGCTCGCTTTAAAATTCCTCTAAAAAGCTTAAAATTGTCTGCAGAAATCAATGCATGACGATACCTAATTTAATTAGCTATCGTGCAAACTATATCGTCTGGACGATAGTGCTCTATCGGTTATTGAGCTACAAGAAGCAAATGTTGGATCGTATAAACGATGTTGTGAAGACGATAGCAATTTTCAATGTTACGTGATGCAAGGCTATCGTCGAAACGGTATCGTCATGCGATTATTGACTTACGGAATGAGTGCCCAAGAAATCGATACGGTTTCATTGGCAGCTTGACCCAACTTTGTTTCTGTATTTGTCGAGGTGGCTTTTGAATGTGAACCGCGTCGACGACCTCTTACCACAGGGCTTCTTTGGGTACTTTATACTCTGCATCCAACAACCCCATGAACTAAATTGAACTAAAATGAGCGAACAAGTTCAGTAGCGTGATATGAACTAAATTGATCGATCACTCAAATGAACTAAATTGCCCAACTCTAGTTTCCATATGTCGGTTGATTGACAAAGTTTGATAGCCCTCGCGGTTATGTCATTGAACGACATGAACCCTTAGTTCATTTCGACTTATGCCAATTATTGGCAAAAAATCGTTTGTCAGTTGATTGACCAACTTATGAATTCGATGCCAATTAAATGTTCTCTGACATTTTGTTTGAGAATTCAGCTATTTCCACTGGACAAGTGGTTTCTTTGTCAGTTATTGACAAACGCTGTTAGTAAATTCATTGACAAGCAATTTTTCGCTATTTCCACTTGCCAATTGTTTAATTGGCATAAAAATACGTCAATTGTCAAGTTCAAATCGACAAGTGGAAACCCAGCATTATTTGTTATTTATTATGAAGAAAGATTTATTGCACGGGGTGTCACTTCTAAACTTTTGGTTACTATCTTGCTATAAAATTGTAGAATAAAAAACCAACAAACCTTGCATAAACGACAATGTTTCAGTGCGATTCAGTCGTGAACTCTATTTTTTACTCAATTCATCTTCAGATTCACCACATTACTTAGCAAACTGTCAACTAAATCACGTTGTAGTTAAACTCATTATTTGTCGTACTCATCTTGCCATTCAAATTTTAAGTTTAAATAAAGCAAAACCCAAGAAAAACGGAAAAACATAGAAATTTTTATTTGCAAAATGAGGCATTACCAACAATGAAAAAAAAGGATGTCCTGTTTTTAGAAAGCAGGATTAGGAAGCGAAAACACCAACCAACACAAACACTAAACACAAGCTTTTAACAAACTGAATTAAAATGTTCTAATTTTAAGATTGTAAAAAGAAAATGAAAAAAAAAAAAACAAAATCGAGGGAAAGAGATACAAAATTTCTTACAACCAAATATAGTATCCACTATCCTTTTTCATTAACAAATAAAAAAAAAAACAACACAAAGAAACAAAAAAAAAAAATTTTAGCTTCCGTCCTTGCGTCTAGGTTTTTTTCATCACATCAAATTCAATAAGCAAATAATATTTTAACGAAACTTTTCTCAATACCAAGCATTTCCATTAAACATTTAAGATAAACGATGAGATTTGTTTTACTATTCGGTACAGAAATAATAAAACGTATAAAATTGTGCAAACGATTAGTTTTAAATACATATTTAAAAATATACCTAGTTTAAGTAAATAATTTTTGTTTTCACTGGAAAAATGTAAAAATTAAGCTAAAAAGAAAAACAAAAAAAAAACTGATAAATTAAGGAAATATTTTATTTTATTTTTTAAGCATTCTTTTTATTTTATCTGAATAAAAGCAAATGAGGTATAGCAGCCCACAAAGGGATGTTTGAAAAATTTGGAGAATATTCTCCCTCATACGAGTAATAAATTCAAATTTATGAACATTAAAGTGGGATATTTGTATATACAACATACATTTTTTTTTAATTTATGTGATATTACAGTATTGTTTGAATTTGTAAAAAAATCAAGAGCAAACACTTTACAACATACTAATGCTGTTCATTTTAATTTAGTTGATTTTTATAGTTTTTTTTTTTCGTTTGTTTTATATTTAATATTTCATTATGTCTATTAGTATATTTGTTTTCATTTGGTGATATTTTATTTTTTTGCAATGATATTAAAAGTAAATCTACTATAATAATATTGAATTTTAGACTTACGTTAGTTTTGTTTAGTAAATTTTTATCAATGGGATAGTGTAGGCAACAAATTTGATTTGGGCGAATGATGATGAATAAATAAATATGTAAAATAAATAACTTTGGTTTTTTATAAATTTGTTTTTTTTTTTACTATTATTTTGTTGTATAAAAGATAAGATTTAATTAATCTGTTAAGCCCATGTGATACATTTTTGTTTTTTTTGCATACGTGAAGCGGGTACCTATTGAAAACGAAACTTACTCGATGAAGGGCTCTGACGGGCCTGAACACGATGAAGACGCTACTTCAATTGTGAGAGCTGTCAAAACATATATAGAAATAGAAAGTGTAGCTACGCGCTACGCCTTCTTCTATTTTTTGTCTGTGTCTCTCTGATAGCAGATAGAAGTAGTCTTTGAAAATATTGGAGGTCCAAGATAGAAAAAATAAAATCACAGGAATGCATAAATACTAGTATTGGGAAGGAACTAAATGCGTTTATATGACCTAAGAGCCTAAGACCCAATGTCCACGTAACTGTGCTTCATACGCACGCCTTCGTCATTTGCAGCTTCGTATATCTACGCTTGTTTGAAGCTTACTTGCTCTGTCCACGCAGCGGCATAGTCGTAGTCGCAAATGGGACTTTTGTCACTCAGTGGCCAGATCTTCGTTTGTTTATATGCCAGCTGCAAGGAAGTTCCATGCAAGCGTACACCCAGCAAAAGCGCAGCTACGTGGACAGTAGACCTAACAAAAGGCTACTCGATTGTATTGTGGACAGGGTTTTATGTGTAGTTATGGGTCACATTAACGGCTCGGGTTTCTGTTTTGCTATTTCAACAATTAGCAGTTGTCCGGGTACAACTGCTCTAGGTTTTTCTTATGTTTTGAAATGACAGTACATGGGGGTCTAGCACTTGATACAATCGAGTTCAGTCGATACAATCGAGTTCTGGCAGCATCTAATTTGTCTCAATCGAGGATAATCAATCGAGAATAATCGATTGAGACAAATTAGGTCGATTGTATCGACTGAACTCGATTGTATTAAGTTACGGCCCCAGTACATGGCCGGTGTCTTAAGCTAAGTACAGACCAGTGTCAGATCTGTCAATGCTGACAATCAGAGGTATGGTAGTCATGGGTGTATCGAGAGGGGGTATGGGGGGTGTTACACCCCCCACGCTTTTCAAGAGTCGACAAATCACGATAGCTACATTTATAAACTTGAGCAACTTAAAAAAAAAATCGGCAAAAAAGAGCAATTTTCAAAAATTGGCTCGGAGCAAAATGTTAAAAATTAAGAAGTGAGATTGGATTTTCATATAGGTATAGGTTTTCAAACTTGTATATGTATACAAGTCGGCATTTTCAAAGGTTCCACCTTTGGGAAATGACAATTTATGTAGTATAATTGTTTCTTTTTATGTACCTTCTCCGAGTTTCGATTTTAAAAATGACGGTCGGCATCGGTGAATTTGCCGACTGAACACGTAACACCTTAAAATTTAGCGAGTTTCGATTCAATTTTAAAAAGGACGGTCGGCTTTTTTTATTTTGAGGTTAAATTTAAACGAATGTTTTATTCGCTAGTTTGTGGAACGCGTCCTAGTGATGTGGATTGCGGATAAACTTTCGTTTCGTTTGGAGAAAAAAGTTTGGAAAACCATATTTCGTTATTGAAACTGTTTATAAACTTGTTTTCTTAATACATTTTGAGTTTTGATAGTGTAATTAATTAAAAGGACAAAGGACCATTCAAACGAGAACGAACGAACGAATTGATGAAATGCGAACAAACACTTTTTAAGCATTTATTATGCGCATTGCACATTTTATTAGATATTCCATGAGTAGGATAATTAATTATCCCATCAAAATGCATCAAGAAAACAAGTTTGTAAGCATTTTAAGTACCTAACGAAATTTTGAATTCCAAACTTTTTGCCGCGAACGAAACACTCTTGGCGCAAATTGCTAAAGTTTATTCGCAATGCACATGCTTAAATCGCGTTCCAAAAACAAGCGAATAAAACCTTCGTTCGAACCTAATCTCAAATTAGAAATTGCTGATAAAAACTGATGGCTGAAGTTCGCGAACTGTGTGAATAGTCCTTAAGATACACTAGTAACCCTTTTTTTTCTCACTCAGTGACTTTGCACTGCAAACCCGGTCGCATTTGAAAATACATCATAAAAAATGTAAACAATCTGAACTTAATTCAACTTTTAAATTACTTTTAAAATTAAAAATGCTAATTTAAAATCTTATATCTAGAAGACCACCGACTCGATTGAGCTCAAATTTCCAGGGGCCAGATCGCGTAAGATAAAAATAATCGAACGACATCGTTTTCACTAAAGCTGTTTCTATCATATCTGTGACAATAGACAGAGATTGCTAGTATCGAAACGACGTCGTTCGATCGTTTTCATTTAACGTGATCTGGGCCCAGGTGATCTAAAGTAGGAGTGTTCCTGTTAAAATTGGTCAAAATTGGACAATGGGGCGTGGCACCTCCCGCTGTGCCGATTTTAATGATTTCCATACAGTCGGCAAGTTCATCAAATATGTAAGTGAGTCGGCGTTTTAATGAAAGTCACCCCCCACCCCCCACGGCTCGAAACCACGCTACACCCTTGATGGTAGTCTACCTTGCTTATGTAGGTTTTTTTGAGGAAAAGAACTTTAATATGAAATAAAATACCAAGGTAATAGCCGTGGAATTAACTTTATTCTTTATTAGAAAGATAATTTTATGCCATTAAGGTTCAAGTAGTCTGATTTCGGGATATAGGTGCTGCGACTGCCGCCGCTTGCTCGAATAAAGCAGAATCTGGAAGTTCAATTTTTCAAACAGTTAGAGCGATGTATCATAACTGCTAGTACGCTGTGGTTGCTTTATTGGTTTTGGTTAACAGCACAGAACTTTCTTAAATGATTATAATCTACAGAGGATTATTTGCTTTTTTGATAAGCGTCGACCACCTCAAATTTATCTCTGTCTATACTGGAAATCTGTACGAGACGTCGGTGTTGGGTGTCCTTTCTTGATGACACCATATACTTTATCTTGCCCTCATGGACCGCCAAACCCATCTTCGCCGCCTCCGTCTCAATACTCACGAACGCGCCAGTGACATCCCGCTGCGTTCTGCCGATTATGTTGATGTCGTCGGCGTAGGCAAGTTAGCGTTTGAGTTTTGCATTATTCCTCATCGTCTTGTCTAAAACCGTTTTTGACATCGAAGGTCTCGGTGGGTTCTTTACCTACCTTGATGGGGCAGCGTGCATTCTCCATAGTCATTCTTCACAAACGGACGAGTTTGGCAGGGATGTCAAAACTAGACATTGCTCAGTGTAGCTCGTTTTTATAAATACTGTCGTAGGCGGCCTTAAAATCGATGAAAGGATAGTGGGTATCGCTTTGGAGTCCCTGGGTTTTCTACAAAATTTGCCGCAGTGTTAATATTTGATCGAGGATGGACTTTCCTAACCTGAAGCCACGCTGATAGGGACCAATCAGGTTGTTGACGAGAGACTTCAGGCCTTCACACAATACGGAAGATAAGATCTTGTAGGCGATGTTAAGAAGACTAATACCTCTGTAGTTGACGTAGTGCAGATGGGCTCCTTTCTTGAGGATCGGGCAAACAATGCCGAGGTTCCATTCATCGGGCATACTTTCTTCCGACTATGTTTTACAGATGATTTGGTGCATGTTCCTAACTAAGTCATCGCCTACTGCTTTGAATAGATCGGCGGCTGGTGCATCTGCTCCAGCGGCTAAGTTGGTCTTAAGCTTAAAAATGGCTATCTTCACTCCGTCCAGGTCGGGGGTGGACGAAAATTTTGGACTTCACCGTCCAGGTTGAATGGTTTATTCTACCTGACAGCGAAATTTAATTCGTCATCGAACTTAAAAAGTCTGCAGAAGTAGTTCCTTCTCACCATCGACTGCGATTCTACTATGATGTTTCCTTGTTCGTCCTGGCACTCTTCGGTTCGGGCTCTGTAACCTTCGCAGGTTCTTTTTACCTTTTGGTAAAACTTCCGAACCTCATTCCTGCAGCAACATCTTTCTATTTCCTCGATCGAGCGCTTCTCGTGCTCTTTCTTTTTTCTCCTGAGAAGCCGGCGTTCGTCTCTTCTTTTCTGCGCGTAGAGCTCACGAGCAGCTATGGTCCCTCTTTGCAGCTTTGAATGCCTACTACTTTTAGGTACTGCTGTCAAAAACCAAAGTTTCTTTAAAATGACCCAAGTATGCAAATTCAAGAACATTGCTTCTTAAACGTTTGCGAAGAGGAAGAATACAATTAAAGGAGCTGCATGAAGCAAATTTTTACCTCCGCATGATTTATTTCGTGTTTTTGAAAGACGAAATCTTTTTCCGTTCTTTTTTTTTAAGATTACCACCCCGACCCCAGTAGTAGAGCGGAGTTTGTGGCGTGCAGAAGAACGAAGCTGTCACCGAAGGTATCTTCTTCTGACCAAGTAGTTACATTTTTTTACAGCCAGCTCAACACGGCTTGGCCCCGACTATTCTTTAGAATATAGAAGTTGTCTCGAGCACACCGTGACGATCACAGTAGGTAGGCAATTTTCAATTGATTTCTGTAGGGGATGTAGAGCCCGAGAGATAATCGTATTTAGATCTTGGGACAAGCTCTAAATGGATAGAGATAGATTTTGGGACAAGCTCTAAATGGCGCATTCTATCACAATGCAGCCCTCGCACTGAGAACCGCAACACCCTATTTTGTGACCCCTAGATGTTGGACACCTTCAATAGTCAGAAGCGTACCTAATTTCTTCTTAAAATTTAAAGAGTAAAACAATTTTTGAGGTGAAAATCTTCGAATTTATTTCGATCTAAATCAAGACTGTATAGTTAAGTCAAAACTGGTTAATATAAATGGTAATGGTTACTCCTCCAGCTTCTTAGTAGATGAGGGTATTGGAAGGCGCTTCATCTGCTTCACATCGGGGTAGGATGGTGGTGAATCTGCAGTTTCGGCTGTAAAGCAAAGACAAAGACTCTAAAGCCCTGAATTCGGCAGTCCAAATCTTAACTTACATGAAGTGGAGTAGCCGTTCTGATCGGCCCTAAAGTGAGTGATCAAATAGGTGTTGTCATCGCGCTTATCCGCATAGTATCCCTCCAGCATTTGAATGTCCTCGTTATCATCGTTTGTGTTCAAAATCTTTTGGTAGATTACCAATCCGTTGCTCAAAATTAATCTGAAAGATCCCCAGTTATAGTATCAAATAAAAAGCAAGCTTGACATAAAACTCACTTGTACTCCTTGCTGCCATCATCGTTAAGCTTGTAATAACGCTCAACTACATCGGCATCGTGCTGACGTGATGGTGGATATTGAGGGTACGGTGGATAGCCGGGAGTTGCTGGATAACTTGGATATTGTGGATAAGGGGGATAATTGGTTTGTGGTGAGTATGGTGGTGAAGGGTACTGTTGGGGATTTGGTTGCGGATATGGGTTTGGGTTATGAGGACGTGGTGGTATACCCGTTTGTGGTGGATATCCCGGATTTGTTGGTGGATATCCCGGATTTGTTGTCGATGGATACGGAGGATATTGTGGATAATTGGGTTGCGGGGGATAAGCAGGCTGAGGCGGATATGGAGGATACGTTATTGGGTAGTTTGGTGGATAGGTTGGTGGATATGTTGGTGGCCAATTTGGATGTTGTGGATTTTGTGGATATGGCCATTGTGGTGGCCAATGTGGTGGGTTGTTTTGCCAGCTTTTTTGTTCCAATAACTTCGTCAACTTCTGGTGTTCCTTGTTGAATAGATCAGTGAAATGAATCAATGGCGGTAGATTAATAACTTCCTTCTTTAATGGTTCTGCAGTCACTGCTACTGCAGTGATAGCCAAAAGCGCTATAACACTCGTGATTCCTGTACCCATGATGCTCGGATGAGACACTCGCTGAGAATGATGTAGAACTCTTCTGATTTCGGGACTTTATATAGGTAGGGAATTCAACTTTGCGATGTCGTATACACTCTAATCGGATCAATTTATTAAAAGTTTGTCAAATCCCCAAAAATTGTCCGATTATCGCAAATCTCGTTGCCATTTCAATCTCAACGTGTAAATGGTGATTGATGTCGACATCATTTGGTGATTTAATTAAACAAACATATTTGGTAATCTGTGGCAGACGCAGGCAGATAATGCATCGAGCGTTTGTTTGATGTTGCGGCGAATATCTGATATGAAATGCGTGTGCTGCTATGGAAGAGGAGACACAGAAAAGGCTAACACCAGGAGACTGGGAGTATTTTGTGTGCGTTCGAGGGGCTTAATGTTCAATATGTTTTCGTTTTTGCACATGTTAAATTTGTTGAAGGGCATAATCGCATCTATATGGGTTTGATGTTAATGCAGATGGCTGCATTTTGTACCTTCTCTCGTGTTAAATGAATTGGGTAGTTTTTTTTTCGGCGTTCATAGCTGACAATTTTTTTTAATTTGATTCTAAGGGAATTGAGTTTCAGAATATTGACTCCATCTATACTGATGTTAGTTTCCAGGTATCGACTGATACGAAATTTGTTTCAAAAGTACCAATTTGTGTGCATCAAAGTAGGATGTGGGATTATACATATTATACAAACTATAGCCGCATTTAGAGTAAGACCTACTTGGTGGTCATAAAAAAAAGCTAATGCCGCTAATGCTCTACCGATTGTAATTGCATGCGACTGTTTATTGTCTTTCATTGACGCTAGAACTTACATTTCGACTTACTACTTCCTTGTTAGGAAGCACAGATCATTTCTTATCAACCAATGCATTGATCAAATCGATGTACAGCAGCGATGTACAGTCTATCATTGAATTGTCTCCTTCGAAGCCCACAAATGGGAAGAATTTTTCTTTCGAAATGACCAAGGATATAATTCATCCGCTTTTAAATAAGTCTATGATTCAGATTCATAGAGCAGGACTCGTAATACAAATTAGCTGGTATCCATTCTCCCTACCAAGTCATCGATAGGTGATCATAAAAGCTCGGTGGGCAAACCTCACGAACAAGTCTAGTTGGGGCTTAACTTGGTTCTTGCTATTGCTTCTTCCTTTTGATCAGGTGGTCAAAAGTCGAGGTATTATGCACTCGCGGTATAGTAGAGTTGTTTAAGATTGCAATTATGTATCTATTCCATATCATTAATTTTCATTTTAGGATTTGATTCCTTTCAATCTGAATAACTTTACCTTTGCTACCTGATAAAGCTAACTTAGGCCCCTATTATAAGTGTCGATAGTTGATCGTTGAGCGACAACTGTCGATTGATATTTGTCGATTTGACAGTCGCTTGTAGTCGATTACAAATGTCTGGTCGATGCTTTCTTTTAGAACTGACAAAATGTTGTGCGTACGAATAGCTAAAATCAATCGACGAAATCGGCAAATGTCGTGACGATCGCCGATCGACAATCACAATAAGGGCCTTAGGTTGTATACCAATTGCTACATGTAAACATAGATTAAGACTCAACGCCTTTGAAAAAACAAATCTTAGATGATCAAACGGTACAACATGTCTAGCGACAAAGCAGATTTGGCCAAAGCTGTATCTGAAACGTTCCAAGTGTTTGATATCTCTAAAAAGACGTCATATTAGCGCTATGATAGGTGTCATCACTGGACACCGTTTGATAGGTAGGCACGCAACCAAATTGAGGTGCTCCCTCCAATGCTGAGTGGGGAAGCGAGGAGTAACAATTTGGGTTGGGTACGAAAACTCAAAAATTAAAATCCCCAAACTGAAACCCCAAGTCAATATCCCCAAACCCAAATCCAAAATCCCCAAAACTAAAATACCCAAATAGATTTCGAGCGTATTCACAATGCATTAACAGTAAAAAAGGTATGGGGGGGGGGGGGGGGGGTGCTGCCCCTTGCAACCCCCTGCTTTGGGTCACTGTTGGATTTGGAGTAGGCGCAAGGTTGGGTATACTAAAATTTGGGTTAGTGATGAAATATGTCTTTTTAAAATACCTTTTTCAAAATACCTTTTCCCAAGATACCTTTTCCTAAATTACCTTTTGGCCAAAATACCACACAACACCTTTTTGGAAATGTGGATTTGTCAACGTATGCAACCCCCCTGCTTGGGATCACTTTAGAATTTGGAGTAGGTGCAACGTTTATTTAATGTTATTTGCTTAATTTTAACACCAAAACTACACCGTCTTCCTCGTGGTTCTGGAAATCTGAAAATACCTTTAAAATACCTTTTCCCGACACGAAAGTATTCTAACAAAAGGGATTTAGGAAAAAGGTATTTTGTCCCATAGGTATTTTCACCAACAAAAAATTGTGGTCAGCCCATCAAAAAAGGTATTTTGTCCAAAAGGTGTTTTGAAATGAGGTATTAGGTAGAGTTCCCCTAAAATTTCTTGGTTTTATTTATTTTTTTTATTTGGGGGATTTTGAATTTGGGGATTTTGTGTTTTGGGGGTCTCTTTGTGCACTCTCTGTTGACGTCAGAGCCACATATATATGAGGCGTGCTACATATCGTGTACTAGCAACTTTATGTAGGAATCCCTAACAATTTCTGTTGGGAAATTTGAATTGATTTTTGTAGAAGCTGTTGAGATTGTGAGGAGGAGGAAACTGTCCCCCACCTTCTTTGCTCTTGTCCTGCTCTTTCTCGGAACAGAAAAATCCCACTTAGGAGCTTTCTCCTTTAACGACCCTGGAGACCTCATTACTAATGATATCAGGAGTTTAATATGCTTCATTAAAAGCTCAAAATGGTTCTAACAATTAGGCGTGGAGTAATATGTGATCCCGATGGTATCACAATGGACCTAACATTGGTCTAAGTGTGCTGGCGTATGCTGGCAGACACTTCTATCTAGCCTACTGAGCGAGGGGTTTTAGGATCGATTTCCGGAAAACACAAAACTGACGGAACACCCGACAGTATAACTGTCCTGAGATGCTTCTCAATTCTGCCGCTTAGATCTGACATAAAATTGTAAATCTCTTCCAAAAAATAAGAACTCACATAAACGAATGATTGTTTGTTTCGCCATCTATTTATTTATTTTTATTTTATTTTTTATAAGAAAAGCCTAATAATTTGGCAAAAAAAGAGCAATAATGATGAAATCAGCAGCCTACTACATTAGCATCTGGATACCGGATACCCTTTTTCCCCAACTTACTTTGGCTATAATATCTGTTTCAAAATGTCAGCTTTCTAGCTTTTACCGCTTGAGCTAGGGGTTTACCATCAATCAAAAATCAGTCAGTTTAAAACAAACTGTTTTGTATGTATGTAAACTTAAATTGCCTTCTTCGCGCATCCAAATAAAAAATATGACTAGTATCTATTTATACGAAAAACTTGAATTCTTTACACAATAATGCCACTAAATATTTAAAACTGTTACACGTTAATGTATTTACCAAAAAAAACAGGAAATCCGAAAACGATTTCAGAACCTGCGAAGAGTTACAGCCGATTTCTTCACAAAGTACTAGCGCTAGTACCGGTATTAGACTAAAAGTTGATACTCAAATAGGTATCAAGTCATTTCTTCACGAAGTACTAAGCTGAATTTGGTACCGAGTATTAGTTAGTACTCGGTATTAGCTGGACCCTCATAATCGGCAGTCTAACGTCATTAGTACCTGAATTAGATCGATTTCATTGCTTTAGCTCTTGTCTATTTTTGTCAAAAAGTAAATACATCGTAGGTTTAAGTCTAATGAAGTTGATTAGAAAATGGATTTCATTTTTGATAGGGATAATTGGTTCAATAATTTCGATGACGACATTGAGAATGTGAATGGTGAAGAAGGGGTGGCAACTCGTTGATCTGAACGCCGCATCTACCATATTATGCTACAATGGAATACAGTAAATACTTAGGACGATGTGGATTTTTTCGGCAATTTCAGTTGTCCAGAGTAACGGTTTTTTTAGGTTCGAACGTGGGCGAATTGCAGTACGGTTAACATATTTTATATACTTTCAGTTTTAGTCGGTAATCGTTTTTATTCACGATTTTACCAGTAATCGTTAGATATTGCCTGAGCAGCAATTGCTCATCAGATCACTCTTCGATTCATGGCAAGTGGATCGATGTATATAGTGGTTGCCGACGTCATTCGCGTACCAGCCGCTAGTGTATGTCGCACACTGACAAAAGTATGATGTGTGGCCTTCACACGCCATTTGGACAAATTTATTCAAATGCCAGCAACATTGGAAAAACAAGAGGTGGCCGCTGCTGCATTTTATCGCTTTGCATAGTCTCCACGGACAATCGGTGTAACCTACCGCACTCATGTTAAATTGCAAACACCGAATTGGTGAGTTAAGTTCCATATGTGCAATAATAGAAAAAAAAACCAATCATATCATCATATCAATCATATACGCTATCATATGCTATTTCGTGCTAGATACCCCTATACACACATATTTTATGGCAGGAAAGCAACATAAAAAAAATACTTGCTCTTGAATAAAAATCAGTCATCCTGAAAAATGTTTGCCTCTCAATGAGCATAAATGAGCATAAAATGTCACCGTTATGACATTTCATACTCAAAAATGGGTACTAGACCAGTTTTTAGACGTATTAGTCGTTAGTACGGTTGATAAATTTAGCTCCGGTACTAACGATGTGGGCGCAGTAGCGCAGTGGTTAGTGTGCTGGACTACTGTGCGAGGGATCCCAGGTTCGATCCCCGGAAAAACACAAATTACATCTTAAAGTTTTTTTCTACTGCGCCACCTCTCGCGAACGTCTGACAAACATCCGAGAGTATGACTGTCATGAAAAAGCTTCTCAATTCAGCCGTTCGGACTCGGCATAAAATTGTAGGTCCCTTCCATTCGTCCCAAAAATAGAAACTCACACAAAACGAATGGTTGCGAGAAGCTAGGCCTTGGGTGTCACCCGCCTGTTGCGCCACCTATTTATTTTTTTTTTTACTAACGATGTGAAGAAATACACAAGTACCAACTTTTCGTTGATACTGAGTATCAGAGCTAGTACCAGGTCTAGCTAGACCGGGTACTAATACTCATGTGAAGAAATCGGCCGTTAGAATTCTAAAATTGTTTGAGTCTAGCTATAAAATTTAGAGATACAATGTACATAGTAAGTACTTGTCTTTGTAAGCTCTTTGAGCAACTTTGGAAATTTATCTTTTGGCAACATTTTTCAAGTTATTACTCTACATTACTTCGACTTTGTCAGGATTCCTTTTCAAGTTTTTTTTAGAGACCTATAAAAGGTCACATCAAGTGGTTGCAATGAATTCGTTGACTTTGGTAGATAATAGACAAATTGTATTGACGAGTGTAACATCCATTACCTCAACAAGTGGCTTAAAAGGTTATCCACCAGTAAAATAATTTTAAAGTCATATTTCCTCGTAAATCTTTTTTTTCGGTCTCGGGACCAGTCTTTTAATAAGGCCACAACCAAACTGTCTTCAATACAATGAAAGGAAGCAACATTTCTTCAGCGGTTAAGCCACCAAACATAGAAGATAATGCTTCTCTTGGGCCTATTGATCAACCTCTCAACCTTTTATAAAAAATCATTTCTGAAAACCCGGACAAGTTCGTCTCGTTTTTTTTAAAAATTGTACTGCAGAAAATTTTTAGCCATTTGCTATAATTTTTGTTCGTATCATTGGGCCTCCGCACACGAGACTAATTCTGCCGGCATAAAACCGATTTTGTTAGCGAGGGGACTGAAGTGAGGGGAAACAAACGGAATAAAATGTTCTGTCGAGTTTGAGCGGTTGAACAAGGCATAATACTAATACATACACAACTTTCAAAATATTTCAATTGTGAAAATAATATGTACTACACAATGAAAAGGGGTTCATATATATAATTTTTCTCCCGGCAGAAATCATCCCGTGTGCGCTCTAAGTATTGTATAAAAACGGTTTTATGCCGGCAGAATTAGTCTCGTGTGCGGAGGCCCATTCATATTATTTTAATGACATCATGTCTAATACGTAGACTGACTTTTTAGGTTTCTCTTTAATAACATACTAAAGTTTTGTTTCTTTTGTTACCCATAATTTCAAAGAAGACAGCTATACCTTCCATCTTACTTACTTACTTAGGCGACTCTACAGTTCGGGGTGAACCGATGCCTCAACTAACAAGCTTCTCTAGTTAGCCCGGTCCTAAGCTAACTGCCTCCAGATACGCACTCCTAGTCGGTTGAGGTCGTCTTCTACTTGCGCACTTAAGGCGAGGTCTTCCGCTACTGCGTTGTCCTTCCGGGTAAGACTCATGAACTCTACGGGCCGGACCATTTGTTTTCACCCGCTCTATATGTCATAGCCATCATAAGCCGTCTTAGACGACTGACTTGCAGTTTTTTTTTTTTGTTCTTAGAGAAATTAAAATTTTTCTTATTCCAGGAGCTTGCTTCCAAATCTTACGAGGATTTTCTAAAACAAAAAATATATTTCAATTCATTGATTTTTATTAGTTTTTAAATAATATGTCTACTAAAATTATTTTTTTACACACATTTTTTTTTCAAAGCAGAAAGGAACGTCTTGATTTTGTTTTTTTGACATGAGATCCACATTAATATCCGAATGAACAGATATCACAGCAAGTGAGCTTAATCTTGCATTCTCCATAACGCTTTGGGATACCTACTGTTTTAATCCTTTTCATAGTTGAAAAAGTTCTTTCAACACTAGCTGGGCCACTGGAAGCGTGGCAAAAACTGTAAGCAAGACTCTAAAGTAAGTCTTGTCACATACCTATATCAAGAAATTTCAAAACTTCGGTAGAAGGATTATTCGACAAATGTACACAGCTTTCACTGCTGACAAAGAAATTTCATTATCATTTTCCATTTCGTTCACTCCCTCAACTACAGCAAAACCTGGGAGAAGAGCTTGAAACGACGGTAGAACGCCTATGACTATGAATCTGTCCGTACGATTTTGTAACGAATCTATGCAAGGAATCAGTATAGACACTCTAAAATCGGCTTCAGTCTTCAGTAGAAGAGGTTTCTGATGGATTGGAACGCGTTGTTTGTTTCAATGAAGTTCTTGGAGCTCTTAGTTCAACTTTAAATAAGTCCTCGGTAAGTTGGGATGCGGAATGAAAAGCCTCTCTAAAAAAATCTTTGGCATTCTCTCTGATGTTCTTGAGAGAATTCAGAACTTCTTTTGTGCTATCGATTACAGAAATGAAATCTAAGGATTTTTTCTGTAGGAAAACTGATAAGGGTAGCGTTAAACTGAAGAGTTTTTCGCGTACAATGAGGCTTTTCCTAGTAAATCACATTTTTGGACCGCTGCCAAAAGTATTGATGCTTTCGAAGACATCGCCCACGTTCTGCTCGTCATTTCTTCAAGACTTATTGAGATGCATTTGAAGAGCTCGACAAAGGAAAGAACTGTCATGCCTTTCAATGGATCTTGTTTCACAAAGGCATAGAAGTCGAGTTTTTCGGCTCTCTGGTGCGTGTTTTTTAACGACATATTTTAAAGTTATATTTTTGTATTTGAAAGGTTGCGGAAGAAATAAGCAATTTCACTAACTACACCAAGGCAATTAGGAATTGCAGGAGTTGCCATGGCATTAGACAGAGCCAGGTTCAAGGGATGACTTGCAGAGTGTACATACCTTGTATATCTACCTGGATAGTCTCCTAATTTTTATAGATTTGAATTTATATAAGAAAGTTTTATTTTTTAGTGTTTTGTTTAGATTTTTGGGGGTGCTTCATTTATTTGCTATATCAATTCCTACTTTGTTAATATTGCTAAAAATAATGCCCCCCTATAAACAAAGTTATAATAATCAAAATCACTTTTACTACAACTCTGAGGTATGTATTTTAGAAATTTAAACGCTTGTCCAATGGTCTAAATTGGACCACATAAATTTAAACATAACAAATTGAACAGTGTTATTATTGTAACGAAGGTAATTTAAAAAAATATATTTTACCTATCTGGCAAATAATTTTTTTAATTATTATTCTTTTCGACATATCTTTAAACGATAAGCTTCGATTTGGAAGAAAAACAAATAGAATTGGTTAACATTAAGGAGGGTATATATGTACCACAAAAAATAGCGTCGGCGATTAATATATATAGATATGAAAAGAAATGGCAATGATATACAACTTCTTTCTATAGTTGGCATTTTATTTTTAAATATAAATTTAAACAATTAAAAAACATAATCATTGTCATAGACGACTAGCAAGTAAATGAAAAGAAGCCAACAAAATTTAAGCTGGAATGAAAAAATATTTAAAAATTCAATACAAATCCTAGTATGCAGTGCAGACATCACAAAAGGTTAGTTAAAATTGAAATGTATGAATACGAATTAGATTTTAATAATAAAAAAAAAATCATCCATAATACTCAATAGATGTACAATATAAAATTTTAATAAAAAGTCAAAAATTAAAAGAAATTTTAACCTAAAAAATATTTTCAAAACCATTGTCAGGCTATATTCAACATTTTTATATGTAGATATGTATGTATTAAAAAATCAACTAAGAGTCGTTTCAATTACACATAAATGTCAACTCTTTAAGTAAATACTGAATAATTCGTAAGACAATTTTATAAAGAAAAGTAATATAGTAATTAAATTCAGAAAAAAATACTACATTTAACAGCTCCATGAGAAATCATATAATATTCATGAACAAATAAAAAAACAAGTTAAATTGTGATACGTGATAATATTTAATATTATCAAAAAGAAAAATTAATTTTAAAAATTCCATCAAATCTTACAAATAAGTTTACTTATAGCATACTTTTTTTTTATTTCGCTGGGAAATCAACGCTAGGGCTTTGGGAAAGAATGCCACATAAAGCCCTGCTATTGGTATATACTAAAAAGTATATACAATTACACTATAACAAATTATTTACAAAACAAAATCAATTTTAAAACAAAAAATGCAGTAAAAACTAACAAATTAAATAAAAATATAATATACGTAAAAATAATTACCAATTTATTAAAATTTAAAATATGCAGATAATCGGCTTGAGGATTTACGATAAAATAAAAATGGATTTATAATTATTATCTAATCATTATACATATTGATATTATTTAATCGAGGTATATAATAATAAAATCATTTATTTATAAAAAAATAATTCAATGTGTGTATTTTTATTGCGTTCAACTGTAATATTGTGGAAGAAACTACTACACCCAAAAATATGCAACGTATCTGTACATAATTTTATTCGAAGGTAATCAAAATTAACTGGTGTCTATTTGCCGGTGTTGCTAAATTGCTTTGCAGAACTGCATTTAAAATGGCGCGCGTCATTACATAAGATGGTACTGATGATATTGGGGTAATCATACTACACAATTAAGAAGAACTGTCAGTATCAGAGTACAGTAGAAACCATCTTTTCCGCCCTCAGCTAGTCCGCTGCTTAATCCGATCGTGGTCGGAGCACAAACCAGAGAGAATAGACCACCAGCTTCGGACAAAAATGAGAGTTTCATAGAGCCAGTTTTGAAATAAGTAGCTCCGCCTCTTTTTCTGTCTGTGAATACGTGTGAATAAGCAAAAAAAGATGAAATAAGAAAATTGAATCTGAGATGGCTTTGAAATAATTCAAATAATTCAAATAATTGACCACTATTGGGACGTGTTAATCAAATGGTGTGTGTGGTGTGGTGAATTAATTGGCAACTTATGTTTTATTAAAAAGCATTATAATATATTTGCGTAATAACTGTATTTAATGATATGATTTGTATTTTATGGCATTATTACAAAAAAATATATTATTTTAAGCTGTAAAACTAAATTGGAAGCATGATGAAATCAGCTAAACGAGATTCTTTGCAATTTTGTTGATAAACATTTTGACCTTTTTTCTACTTATATTTTCAAGAAAGTAAATTTATTTTCGATGATTGCGTCTGTTATTAGATAAAGTGTAATTAATATTTTCGAATAAATAGTTATAAAAGTTAACGAAAACTATTTTTGTCGTACATGTTTATTGTTTTATTTTATCTATAAGGAGAATGTGATGAATGGATTTAAAATTATTATGTTTTACAAAGAATAATTGGTTATTCAAAAATTAAAAATCAACATTTGTTTTAAAACAGCATAGGCGCTAAGGAATGCATAGCGTAGCGTATAAACGCCGCCATCAAATTTTAATGAAAAAGTGTCATTTTTGATTCTTCCAAAAAAAAGTTCGTTTCCATAGTAACGCGCAAACTAAAGCGAAAAGTGAACTGTAAAAAGTGTAGGTACGTAATATTTTAATTTACCTAAAACACGTAATTATCTTTTTTGTTTTATTATGTTAGGTATCATAGTTTTGCTTTTTGTGTAGGTATTCTTTTGTTTTTCACAATGAAATTATGTAAACATAATTTTGAATAACATTCGCGTTTTTTACTATTTGAATTCTATGTAGTTTTGACATTCAAATATAGTGCAAAATTAGGGATAACTAATACGAAAGCATACAGGCAGTTTTAAAAATTTTAATTGTATTACAAAATATTTCCTGAAATTCGCATATTTGCCCTAGCGAAAGCGTATGACAATGCGCACTTACGATTTGATCTTATACCTATGTGCCCAAGACGTATTTAATTTTTAGAACGCAAATTTTCTTAAATTAAGATGACCAATTTATTTGTTGGTTAAAATCAATTCATCGCATTTTTCTTGTAAATGAAATAAATCAATAAACATATTAAGCCTGACAAAACAAATGTCCTCTCTCCTTTTTTTTAAATTATTGATTTCAAAACTCAGTACCTACACTTTAATAAAATAAACAATCAAAGAAAATTAATAAATTTTCATTAAAATAAATAGAAAAAGGTCTAAATTTATATCAGCAAAACTAAAAAAATTATGTTTTGTGATTTTTTTCTGATCATCTAATTTTAGTTTTGCAGCTTAAACTACTATTTTTTTTGTAATATTGTCAAAGGAATTCACATTATTGCAATAACTACCCATTTATATTTACATGCTTTTTAATGAAATATAAGTTGGTAATAATTTCCCCACACCGAACACACAATTTGCTTAACACGTCCCGATAACGGCCAATTTATTTGAATTATTTCAAATTTTTCAAAGTTACCACAGAATAACTGTAAATGTTACTATGTGCCAGTGTATGCGTGACCAAATTCACCCTCCGTTTACTTTAACATTGCACGCATACTTAACCACGCAGTAACTTTTTGAAACTGGCTCTATGAAACTCTCATTTTTGGCCGAAGCTGGTGGTCTATTCTCTCTGGTTTGTGGGTCGGAGTCGAGAATATACTCGTATCATCTCAGACAATCGACTGTGAGCAAAATACTAACAAATGAAAGATGAAATAAGTGGATTGGCCACATTTTCCGGGTTATGCCACTGCCACATGACGATGAGTCGAGCTTGCTCCATCTTTCATTTGTGGCCATTAGTTTTTTGCTCCCAATCGTCTGTCTAAAATTACAGGTGGAATCATTACTCTGGTAATGGAGAACCCTTTTCTTGCCAGCTCATCAGCTTTTTCATATCCGGACACACCTCTGTGCTCGGGAACAGCGACAGCGACTTACAAGCTTCGATTTCAACTCCACGGCAGAGATCGCTTTTATTGCCGCTTAACAATCAATGAAAAAGGTAATATTTGCATGAGGCAATGATGACAAGCCTGTTTAGCAGCTGTTTTCACTGCCAGTACTCCAGTCCAGCTTGGAATACGCTGCTGTAGCCCAGGAAGTCTGATTGAACTGAATACTCCGAGACGTTCGGACTATAGAAATCTCCGTCAACGCCGACCTCCATCTTTGATCCATATCCCTAAAGATGGGTATGGTTGACCCGGTGGATTTTGGTTGATCTTCATACCATTCGTTCCTGCTGGAAAAACACATGGTAAATAGTCTTGTAAAATCTAGCCGCGGGGAGTAGTGTAGGTGTAGTCCGTGCATACATCATTGCCCGTGTATTTGTTCAGGATTTGTACATGACCCGTCAGGCTGTGTTTCCAGCTTTCGGTCTAGCTTAACCGAAGAGCGCGAAGAGTATATAGTCTCCAGCCCCCCTGATATAGTCCACCCCGGAGATCAGAATGAGAGACTAGTTTACCTCCGGAATTCTTTATTATGGCTTTTATGTCCCATATCCGTGTTGCACCGGCCCATCTGTCAAACTCCGAAGCGTAGGCAAGACTACTTCACGGAGCCTATAGAATGATTCGGTGGTATGTCACCGGGCAACAGGTGGATCGTGGATGGATCCATGTCTACCACCTTTTCCAACCCGTAGGTTTTTCATAGGTTCCATAGTGAGGGAGCCCTGAACCTCCAAAAATCTACATTGATCTAAGTGCGGCGGACACAGGTTCCTCTGTCTTGCCAACCCACTAAAATATCTTGATCTGAGTAGGTAGCTGCGGAATTTTTGCGAAAATCGGAAAACGGTACATGGCGCTTCCCACTCGGGAGCTTAAGCTGGAAACACGGAACATTTATGTGCATTGTCCGAACAAAGGAAACAACTTTGCGAAATATGGCCTTAGCGAATATCTAAGAAATATGCGATAATATACCCAGCTGGTCGAAGAAAGCTTCTAAATGCAGCCGTTGGGGTAGGACTTCATATTGCGGGTTCCTTTAGGTTATCATAAAAATAAAATGGATGCACCAACACATATGATCTGTGAATTTTCCCTACTATGTATCAATAAAATTGTAAGTACCTATACTATTTGATTGACAAATTTAAACTGAGGCTTCCTATGTAATGAGTGAATTAGTAATTAACTTTAAATTCACTTGGATACAACAGCTTTAAAGGCAAACACGTAGCTATACTTCGCTTAAAAGTCATTATAGTCAAATGTTTTAAAATATTTATGCAAAACGTAGATAGAGATGAGGAATCAATGGCCATCGGTCGTTGGCGGAATAGTTTTCTGTCAATAAAATATGGCACCTCACATCTCCACGAAAGATTTGTCTTAACCAGAGTATATCCATTAATGAGTAGGGACACTCTCCACGTGTTTCTTATCAGTTTACAATTTGCAGTACACATACACGAGAAATAGACGGCACTAAAAGTGCTCTAGTAAAAGAGGGATGGAAGAGTAGTCGAACTATTTCAAAATGTGGTACAGGGTGTGACGTAAAAAAAAAGCAAAATCAATTAGTAATATTTCTTATTGAACATTTTATATCTAATATATATTCACATGTGTGCTACACTTAAATATTTTTGTTTGTTGGTACATTTTTTGTTATTTTTATTGAACTGTTTTAGAATAAAGTAAACCCGTACTCGGACGTAAAATTTGATAAGAAATTCCTTATTTTGATTTTTGCAACAGTTGTAATGAAATTCATTTTTCAAAAAGTTAAAAATATTCCCCTCAAAATTATTTAGGTATAGTACATATTTGGAAAACAAGAAATAAATTTTTGTTCAAGATTCTCTAACGAGTCTAAAAATTCTTGATTGGGCCGTGTCAATTTCGCATCTTCATATTCTTTAAAATCTGTAAAAAGGGAGGAAACGTTAAGTTGCGGACTTAATTTTAACTCACACTTGTGGTTTAGGCGGTATTTTTGAAAAATATAACCTGCGAAATAGTAGAATGCATTATCAATACCAAAGTCCACAGTTTTATAGTCAGGTTCAATTTTGAAAGCGTAAACCAAATTGTCCTTATTTTGTTTTCGTGGTTCCATCTGCACTTCAATGTCTGGAAGTTCCAGGTTAGCAGTTGGCTCACAGTTTCCACGTGTAATATCTTCCATATACTTTGCCGGAAAAGATCTTTTAAATGAACAGATGAATTGAAATGGAGTCAGCAACTTGTTATTTCCCCCTCGGTTACGTAAAACAGCAAAAGTGTTTTCCAAGCAATCTTGATTAAGATTTCTTGTTAAAAGAAACTTAATACCGTCTTCTTTTATTTCTGTAAAAATGCCAATTAAGGCATTTATATTCTGTTGCCATCCTTTTATAAAACGCATTTTTTTAGTTACATTTCTAGAATTTTCATGAAAAGTAATATTTTCAAAAAATAAATTCATTTCATGCAAAAAAGCAATTTGTTCCGCTTAATTAAAATTAAGAAATACAACACAGATTTATATTCATTCTTCCCCGATCTATAACTTATATTGCTTACCTCTCACTATTATCCGGTATTTTGAAATATTTAACTCCAAAATTTTCTTTCTGCTCTCGCCCACACGCCAAACATTTAACATAATGTTTTCCCATTATTTTATTTAAAGTTCTTAAACTATGCAAACTTGCACTTCAACTTTTAATTTTCACTATTATTAATTGTTTGCCACACGCACTGACACTGAACACCCTTTACTTCGTCAATTGATGGTAATGAACGACTGATAACAATCCAACTCCAGGTCGCCTTTAAAAATACGTGCGAAAAAAATGTAAACAATCCCCTCTACAACCAACCTAAGTAATTAGTATGACCATCTGCTGTGAATTATATTACCTAAAAAGTGCTGGCAATAAAACTTAAAATCGTAAAATATGGTAATTAACGAAGTCGTAGCAAGGCAAACGGGTTGAATTTCGTGATAGAGAATGAAACATTTCTTTTTCATGTCCATAACAAAGACCATTTAATCAATAACCAATGGGAAAAACTACAAAATTTGTTTTTTATTACCAATTCTACGAAAGCAAAGCTGGTTACCTGATCAACCTGCATGGTTGAGAGAAAATACTAATATACTGACATCACTTCAGGTCGCCTTTAAAAATGCTTTATGAAAAAACCCACAATCGTTTGTCGTACGCAGCAAGCCCCATGTAGTGGTACAGGCAAAATGTGTTGTGTACCCTTTTTTTCTCAAGCAGTCGTTGTATGCAGGTAAAAAGTATTCTTTCGACCTGCTTCCACTTATTGTACGATTTTTTCTGCATTTTGTTTTGTGGTAGTAGGAAATGCATATGTAGAGAGAGTGTCCCTACTCATTAATGGATATACTCTGGTCTTAACTTCCATTTAACATGACAATTCCTCAATTCAAAGTTTATCAGGCTTCAGGAAATGTAAATATCTACCCGTAAAAACATCGCTGAAAGCCTTTAGCATATGAAAATGTATTCTTCGGTCAAGGCTTTTACCAAAATGAAATTAACAAGTTATCTACATAACGCCTGACGTCTCCGATGATAAGTGTATGTTTTTCTTCTCTGATAAACATGCTAGGTATTGATAATAATTGATACCTCACTCAATGCAGACAGGTCCACTTTCAAAGGCTAATTGAATAGGTACTGGGTACTCGTACTCGTATAGCCAAATTGCATTCAACAGGCAATTACTTCTAATTTATTGAAATGTAAGTTCATTTTCGCAGCGTATTCAAGTGTCCAACAACTGGGAGCTAATGCACTTTCGAGAAAAAGCTTTTAGAATAAAATATTCAGCCAAACATTTAAATGGCTGACTATGATTCTCCCCAATTGCATGGTGTCTATAGTGACATTTTTTACGGAGTATGACTTGCGCAATATTAAAAGTTTCTGGTTGCATCCAAAAGCATTACCTCTCTAATACCGATCGAACTGCAACAAGTGCTTTGCCCATTTAAAATAGCAGTGCAAACTATCTAACGACTGCATAGATACAGCATACAATGTGCTAAATAAAAAAAAATAAAAAAATATGTTGGAACTTTGTGGGTATGTATACGACCATTCTTCGTTACTGCACACCACAGCACACAACTACGAGAAACGAGTATGCAGCTAATTCCGATTTTGTAGTTTATCAACTGCAGGAGTTACACTTTGCAGCTAGACTTGTGCATCTTGACTTTTTATGACATTTTCAAAGCAAGGTATTATGCAGGTTACGTTTTACGATCTCTTCACTTTGACCTACAACAAACTTAAGCTAAATGTCAAAAACCGGCCAAGTGCGAGTACACTCCCGCACCGAAGGTTTCGTACTTGACCACAGTTGATGTCGTGAAAAGTCGGTTGTTCTTTGATTTGATAGACCTAGGTACAAAATTGGCTTAGTGGGGTTCGGACAGACGGACAGACATCGTAACGAAACCTTATTGTTCCGTTTTGTCCCTATGGGAATGGAACTTTAAAAACGATTAATTAGTAAGGCCCAAAGTGAAGTGAATGGAATTAGCTTCAAATGTAGGACCGTGTGGATGGATGGTGACATAACCATACCTACCATAATCAAACAGCAAACAACCAAATAAACGAACTGAACGGATCTACTTGACGAGTCCACGAGTCTAATCGATTTATAGGTTCCAAAAGATGCACCTAGATGGAAGTGTTGTGACACCAAGAGCTGTTGAATAAACTTTGATTATTTGTCAATGTCAAAGATTTGTTTATTTGAAAACACACACTTTAAGTTAAAGATCCCTTTAACTTAAAATAAGCATTCAGTTTGGAATTCCAAATGTTGCCAAATAAAGGCTGTTTTTTTTTTTCGAGGTATACAAATTTAATACGAAATCAAACACTCGAAGCTAATGTTAATGTCTATGATATTAACTTCATTTCCTTGATAATTTTATGCCATTACTATTTCAGAATGATTTCGGGCATATGCATGCCACGGCTAGTTCGAATGAAGCGTAATCGTTAAGTACAATTTTTAGACAACTTTATCCGTAAATCAGCAACTGGGGCCGTATATCAGCAATAACACGGCGAATGTTGACTTCCAAATCGTGCCACGTCTCTGGTTTATCGGCATAGAGTAGGGACTTCTCTCCCAAAGAAAGTACTTTATCTAAAAGTGTGAGATCACACGATCGTGAAGGCCAATTCCCAGGTCCATTACGCGAAATTATGCACTCAGCAAATGTTTCCCGCCATCTTGTTAAAACCAAAGTTATAACTTTTGCACAAGCTGGATTTTATACGCTTTAAAGGCAAGATCTTTTCGTAAAATCTTCCACAAAGTGGATGGGCATAGATCCAATTACTGTGCACGATTGCGAATCGACTCATTCGGATTCTCCGCCATCGACTCTAAATCATCAAGGGCAATCCCCATACGTGTATAGGAGAGATTATGGACTTGATCTAACCATCTCATCCTTGGTCTACCTAGAGGATGCCTACCTGATGGTACGGATTCCATAGCACGTCGTGGAATCCTGATGTTCAGGGGCATGCGTTTAACATGACCTAACATGGCATGGCGTTGATCTAAAAAAATAAATAGGTGGTTCAGCAAGCGGGTGACACCCAAGGCCTAGCTTCTCGCAACCATTCGTTTTGTGTGAGTTTCTATTTTTGGGACGAATAGGAGTTGATGGCGTTGATCTATTCATCGTAAAATGACAAAACGTGATAACTACAAATCAACTTTTAACTGTCAAATTGATAATCTGTAGAAACAGTGTTGCGAGTTTAAAAACCAAACCTCTAAAAAAAAAACTCGCTTTATGAGCAACATTAATGCAATCTATATAACGCCCTTTGGTGAATCCCGTATTGCTATTAGTCCAAATATTTACTAAGATTGAATGCAGAATGGTCAAAATATTCTGACCATTCTACCCTAGGAATGTGATTTGGGCCAAGAAAGTGTTGCATGCTTTAAAGATGAGACCACATCGAGAATACATCGAACGAGGAAGCCTGGAATCAACACTAACTTAGAAGAAGCCATCGAAGCTGCTGAAGTCAGGTGGCAGTGGCGTGGGAGTGACGTGGCAGCTGCGTAGTCACCAAGTGGTAGGTGGAATCGCTAAAGCCAATATAAATAAATGTAGACGCGAGCATCAAAGCGGAGTGGCGGCGACGTGGCTTTTTTCAGATGGCGTGGTTGAATTTTCGAGTGAGGGTGAGGGGGTGATAACAACGTGGATTTGAAAAGGCATATCATATTGTAGATGCTGATGTTTATCCGGAAACTAAAAACATGCGAGACGACCAAGAATTCAATATAGGACGACATTTTCAGGCAGACATAGGCAAAAAGTCTTGAGCTATCGGCACGTTAGTGAACGACTTCTGACAATCCGCATCAAGGTAAAATTCTCGAACATCAGCCACATATTCGCTCATGCCCCCACTGAAGAAAAGGACAACGCTACCAAAGACAGTTTCTATTAGCGCCTCGAAAAGACCTTTACGAGCAATGTCCGAAGCACGACGTTAAAATCGTACTAGGCGATTTTAACGCTAGAATCAGGGAGAGCATCTTTGGTAGAACAGTTGGCAAATACAGACAACATGTCTGGCAACGGACTTAGGCTAATTGACTTTGCTGCGGGCCGAAATATAGTTATAGCAAGCACCAGGTTTCCACATCTCAATATCCATAAGGACACATGGCTGTCTCCGGATCACCAAACTGTCTGCCAAATCGATCACATTGCGATTGACGCAAGGCACGCCTCCAGTATTCTGGATGTCCGAACCTTCCGAGGGGCCAATATTGACTCGGATCACTACCTTGTTGCAGCTAAGGTAAGAATGCGGGTATCCAACACAAAGAAATACTGCGAGAAAGTATGACGTCGAAGAGACTGCAAGAATCTTCGCCGATCACGTATCCCGATGCCTCTCGATCAGTCCTATCGTAGCAGCAGCTAGTGCAGAAGACCAGTGGCAACACTGCCAGAAAGCCATCATCAAGGTTGCGACTGATGTGCTGGGTTTCACCCGACCACCACCATGAAGCCTCTGGTTTGATGAACAATGTCGACTAGCAAACGCAGGAAAACACGAAGCGTATAAAGCGGCGCGTTGCGAAAGAGGACTAGAGCTGCTCGCGAGCTCTACGAGTAAAAAAGGCAAGAGGAACATCGGATTCGGAGAAGCGTATGACCAACGAAATTAAGAGATGCTTCTCCAGGAACAATGTCCGGAAGTTTTACCAAAAGATAAAAAGGACGTGCCAGGGCAGACAATCCCGTACAGAAACCTGTAGAGATAATGAAGGAAACCTTGTAGTAGAATCACAGTCGGTGCTGAGAATGTGGAAAAATTACTACTGCAGACTCAATAATGGCGATGAAAATAAGAATCCCGCCGTTAGGAAGAACGTACCATTCAATATAGACGATGATAGACAAAACTTTCGTCCACCTGACCAAAGTGAAGTAAAAAAAAAAAATAAATAGGTGGCGCAACAGGCGGGTGACACCCAAGGCCTAGCTTCTCGCAACCATTCGTTTTGTGTGAGTTTCTATTTTTGGGACGAATGGAAGGAACCTACAATTTTATGCCGAGTCCGAACGGCTCAATTGAGAAGCTTTTTCATGACAGGCATACTCTCGGATGTTTGTCAGACGTTCGCGAGAGGTGGCGCAGTAGAAAAAACTTTAAGATGTAATTTGTGTTTTTCCGGGAATCGAACCTGGGATCCCTCGCACAGTAGTCCAGCACACTAACCACTGCGCTACTGCGCCCACCAAAGTGAAGTACGGGTAGAAATATTCAATCTTAAAGACCAACAAAGCTGCAGCTGCAGGGCCTGATGGTCTACCTGCCGAGCTTTTTAGAGCAGCTGGAGATGATCAGATGAATGCATGCCTGATGAATGGAATCTCAGCATCGTTTGCCCGGTCAACAAGAAAGGAGACCCCTTCAACCACAGAGGTATCAGTCTCTTTAACCTGCGTATACATCCTGTCTGCCATATTGCCATTTTTCCCATTGGACTCTGGGGGAGTCAATTCACTTCAATTCTAATGCAGAATTTACATATGAATCTCCTATTGCCACAGCATAACAAGGCAAAGCCAAACAAGCCGGCTGGCCAGCTGTTCGGACCCAAGCCTCCAGCTTCAATTATGGAAAATTATACATTTTCTCTCCTTATACCAAAGCCAGCCATGGTCGTGGTATCTTCGCCCAATCTAAACTTTCCGATTTCAGTATACGCGCAACTACCCTACCCACCCCCAGACATAGTCAGTCACCCCTCAAAAAATTTATCAAACCAACAGTCCTCTCCACCAAATGTTGCATGCAACCAACAACAACCACCCCTCCACCATCTTCAACTATTGGATGGAAGCATTTACATTAAATTGTTGAACAGTTGATCTACTACTGTCTTTTTGTAGTCAGTTTGGTGGTAACGGTGCTCGAAGCAGGTGGTACCCTTTTTTGCATTCAAATAGCACAAGTGAATAATTTTCCCATCAGTTGGTGCGAGTAATAAACGGAAAAATTGCATTTTCTCCTTTTTCCTAGTTTTTACTTTTGTTTTAGACTTTTTTTTTATGTGGTTTTGTTTTCATCGCTTTCCCCAAACCTAGTTCCGCATCCGAATGCGCCATTTAATTCGTAATTAGCGGTTTTCCATCTGTACGTGTGTATGTATGCGAATAGCATCGACGACGACGACGATAGAAAAGATTTTGTCTACGTTTTATTTTTCATTTCCTACTACGTTAACGCTACTACGGTTGTTTGCAAAACGAAAACAAGGATAAAAGCAACAAAGAGAACGAATTACGCGAATGGAAGAGTGCGCGTGGCGGAAATACGAGTAGACTGGGTTCATTGTGTGTAACTTGTTGAATATAGTTTTCGTTTTTTGTTTGTTTTTGTATTGGAGCGGATATCCTTTTGGGATTTAATTTTGATTCCTTCTGTAAAGTTTGCTGAACGATGGAAAGCGACAACTATGTGGATAATTTATTAGACACAGATGACAGTGACAGGTAAGGAGAACGATAAACTCTCTCAGATAACTTTATAAAAAAATATAGGTATTTAACTGTATATAGTGATTCCCTGTGTTGTATAATTGTAGTCCTGTTACCTGTAGAAGTAACGTTTTATCATACCATCTCGCTGTTCTCTGCCATTAGACTGAGAGTGGCATTTAATATGTGCTTCCAAGGATAATGCTTGTCTGCTGTCATTAAAGCGACGCCCTTATCTTTAATCATTATCCATGAATGTCAGTTATTACTTCTTCGTTAAAGGACTTTTGACTCTTGAAGAATCTCTGTCTGAGTCAGAGTAAGCTTTCCTTTCATCCTTTGTGTGATTTAACTTTTCAAACGAGTCAGGAACTCAGTGCTAACTGCTGATGTTAAGAGCAGTTTCTGCAATTCAAGATATTTCACAAACTGACGATATACCTACCACCATTGCCATGAACTTATGTAAAAATATGTAATGCATGTGTCAGTGCTAGGAGTCGGTAATAGAGTGGGGGAAGAAGATTCGCCTTTTTTAAGAACGGGACAAATGCCGTTTTATACCTTCTCGGAAAGTTTCCAGAATAATAAGAAAGAAAATTATTTACGCAATGGTTTTGCCACTTTGCCAGTGGCAAACAGTTCCTAATACCCTTATAGGACATTGTTGCCTTTGTTTTGCCTCAAGTTTTATTCATATGAGAATTTGACACGCTTCATGTAGGCATTGTTAGTCATTTCTGGCTCATTTAAATTGTTTGTTTCCGGGTTCATTTCCTCAAATGGGTTCGCGTTGTATGACCGAATAATTAACTCCCTTAAAAGTAATTAACTTCCCTGAGCGTGGGGATTTTAAAAACAATTCTTGTCTTGTCATCCGTGCTATTGCTCCATTTTTAAAGTTAATAGGGTTTTATTTTTGTGTAGGTACTACTGCTTTCTAGGTTTTTTTTAATGTCTTTCATCTACTTTTAAGGGGAGCACCATAATAGGATTGCAGTAAGCCAGTGCAAGCTAACAATTATATGGAAATTGTGTGTCGCGAAAATGACTATAAAATGAGGACTGTCATTGGCAAAAAAACAGCTACTTACTTATACTTTGGTGGCACTACACTCTCCAGTTAGCCCGATCTTTAGTTAAGCGCCTTCAGCACAAACCAGAGAGAATAGACCACCAGCTTCGGCCAAAAATGAGAGTTTCATAGAGCCAGTTTCAAAAAGTTACTGCGTGGTTAAGTATGCGTGCAATGTTAAAGTAAACGGAGGGTGAATTTGGTCACGCATACACTGGCACATAGTAACATTTACAGTTATTCGGTGGTAACTTTGAAAAAATTCAAATAATTCAAATAAATTGGCCGTTATCGGGACGTGTTAAGCAAATTGCGTGTTCGGTGTGGGGAAATTATTACCAACTTATATTTTTTTAAAAAGCGTACAAATATAAATGGGTTCAAACTGCAAAACTAAAATGGATGATAAAAAAAAACATCAAACATGATTTTTTAGTTTTGTTGATATAAATGTAGACATTTTTCTATATGTTTTAACGAAAATTTATTTATTTTCTTTGATTGTTTGTTTTATTAAAGTGTACCTACTGAGTTTTGGAATAAATATTTAAAAAAAAAAGGAGGGAGGACATTTTGTTTTGTCAGACTACAAGAAAAATGTGATGAATTGATTTTAACCAACAAATAAATTGGTCATGGAATTTAAGAAAATTTGCATTCTAAAAATGAAATACGTTTTTTGCACACCAAATCGTAAGTGCGCATTGTCATATCGGCTTATAACACAAGGAATCTGCATGAGGTGTAAATAAGAATTTATTAACATATATGTACACGTACATACCTATTACGCTTTCGCTAGGGCAAATATGCGAATTTCAGGAAATATTTTTAATACAATTCAATTTTTCCACTATCTATATTTGAAAGTCAAAACTACATAGAATCAAAATAGTTAAAAACGCGAATGTTATTCAAAATGTATGGATTATTAAGTTATTTTCATTGTGAAAAACAAAAGAATACCTACACAAAAAGCAAAACTATGATAGCATAACAAAACAAATAAGATAATTACGTGTTTTAAATTAAAATATTACGTACCTACACCTTTCAGTGCAGTTCACTTTTCGCTTTAGTTTACGCGTTACTATGGAAACGAACTTTTTTTTCTTTTAAATCAAAAATGCCACTTTTTTATTTAAATTTGACGGCGTTCTGGCCTGTGTATACGCTATGCTATGCATTCCGTAGCGCCTATGTATGATGTTTTAAAACACGTTTTCTAGCAGGTTTTGTATTAAAATGTCCATGTTTTAAGTGACAAAACTGTTGGTTTTTAATTTTTGAACAACCAATTCTTTATAAAACCTAATTCAAAAACCACTCATCATATTCTCCTCATAGATAAAATAAAACAATAAACATGTCTATTTATATACAACCAAAATAATTTGCGTTAACTTTATTTATTCCAAAATAGCTGTTCTTGAAAATATAAGAAGAAAGAGCTCAAAATGTATATATCAACAAAATTGCAAAGAATACCGTTACACAGCTTAAAATAATATTTTTTTTTTTTTGTAATAATGTCATAGGAATTTATATCATTAAAAACAGTTATTACGCAAATATAATTATTATGCTTTTGAATAACACATAAGTTGGCAATTAATTCACCACACCATACACACCATTTGCTTAACACGTCCCAATAGTGGTCAATTATTTCAATTATTTGAATTATTTCAAAGCCATCTCAGATTCAATTGTCTTATTTCATATTTTTTTGCTTATTCACACGTATTCACAGATAGAAAAAGAGGCGGAGCTACTTATTTCAAAACTGGCTCTATGAAACTCTCATTTTTGGCCGAAGCTGGTGGTCTATTCTCTCTGGTTTGTGGCCTTCAGTTGCGCACTCCAAGTTGGTTAAGGTCGAGAGACGAGGTATTCATCTACTGCATTGTCCCTCCGAGTTGAAAACTTGTGAGCTTGTACACGGCGGCGTATAGCCATTGGCTCCATACGCTGACGTTAAAATTACGTCACAGCCACCACATACAGTGGCCGGCATAAGAAATTTGACAAAGCTAAAGTTAATTCTGCTCATAATTTGAACTTACTTCATGTAAATTTTGACATCAATAGAAAGGTTATTCAATTATTATTATTATTATTATTATTATTTTATTAGCATTAACAATAAATTCTTAAGCTAATACAGAAATAGTAATATGAGCACTAGCTACAGAGGCTTTCAGCTCTATATGAGAGAAAAAGAAAAAGGATTTGAGCGATAAAATTTATATGGAATATGGTAAGTGTTAACATTCTATAGATACATTTTATAAGACTAAATTTTGATTCTGGAGGAAGTTGTAAACTTGTGTTATGTTTTCATGGTTGATTGTGTTAAGTAGAGTATAGACTGATTGGTTTTCAGGCAAGAGGGAATTAAATGAGCTGGACATTTGGCAGGTAATTTGTCCGAGAATATGTGATATGTCGATTATGTTATTGCAGATTGCGCATATTGGTGGACTGTTCCTCTTTAGGATGTGTTGATGTGTTTCAATAGTGTGGCCTAAGCGAAGACGGACGAAGGCGGAATTCATTGCTTTTGAAGTGGATGTCGGGTAGATGGGGATGGTTCGATTAGTGTTGATTTTAGCATAGTGATTTTGGTAACTTCGCCAATTTAAAAGTCTCTGCATCTTAATCTTTTGGGTGATCTGTTTTTGTAGATCATGTTTTGAAAATACATCGAAAGTGAGAACGGGAGCATTATTGCAAGATTTTGCGGCCATATCAGCAAGTTCGTTTCCTTGAATCCCCATGTGGCTTGGAACCCACATAAGCTTAATTTTATTGGGGTATTTTGTGAGGATATCCCTAATTTGGCTTATAAGTTCAGTGTTGTGGTTGGAGTTCAAGGTGGCTTTCAGCGTTGATAGGCTGTCAGTGCATATTATGGCTTTTCCACGGAGTTTTGTCATTGTTTTTACTGCTTCGAGTAAAGCGAATGCCTCTGCAGTGAAAATTGATGTGCTTTCTGGCAAAGTTCCAGCTCTTAATAGAGATCCGCATTCTGAGGTGACGGCAAAGGATGTAGTAAGTGTTGATTTAGACCCGTCTGTGAAGAAAGGTTTCCATCCTTTAGATTTAAGTTCACTAATTATTTCCAAAAAATGTGCCTTGTAAATATCGCTGCCTGTATTGGCTTTTTTATGTTCAGACAGAGTCAGTAGAACCGAGGATTGTTGTATGCACCATGGAGGGTAAGATGTAGAGTAGTGTTTCATTCGTTTGATGGGAAGATCAAGTTCTCTTGCGCTGCATATTGTTCGTGATATGGTTGATTGGAGACGCTTGGTTGTTTTTGATCTGATAACAGCGGTAATATCCTTGTCAATAATGGAATTGTATGAGTAGGAAAATTTCGCAAGAAGTTTGGTAAAACACTCTGCTTGTCTTTCTTCTAAAGTAGGAAGTCCTGCTTCTGCCATTATATTTTGTATTCTAGACGTTCGATATGCGTTGATACTCCTTCTGGCTGCTTGATGATATGTCGATTTTAGGATGTTGAGTGTTGTTTTAGGACATTTTCCATATATGTACAGTCCATAGTCAATTTTACTTAAAACTAAAGCTCTGGTAATGTTACATAGAGAATTTATGTGTACGTTCAATTTTTTACAAGATAGATAGTTAACAATATTGGCTCTCCCAGCTAGGCTCTTCTTAAGGTCTATACAATGCGGTTTCCAGTTGTATCTATTATTAAATATCACCCCTAAGATTTTTAAATTGTTTACATTTTGCACGATAACATTATTTAAACTTAAAATTAATTGTGGGCAAGCTACTTTACGACAAACATGCAGAGTCTTACATTTATCTAATGAAAGTTTGGCCCCAGAGGTGGAGGTCCAGTTTAATATATCTGTAAGCAATTCAGATAGGATAGCTTTGGCTCTTACTACATCATTGAGCTTACACATGATGAAAAAATCATCTGCGTAGCTGCAATGATCTAGATGTTTGTATTTTGCAACAATTGAACTTATTTCGTCAAAAGCTATAATGAAAAGAACCACCGACAAAGGGGATCCTTGAGGGATACCATTGTAAAGTGGAAGGGTTTCGGAGAAATGGTTGTTAACTTTAACCGAAAACGTTCTGTTCGAAAGAAAAGATTTTATATAACCGAACATTTTAGGTCCTATACCCCATGCTTTCAATTTGTTAATAATTAGATGAATACCTATTTTGTCGAATGCTTTTTCGAAATCAAGTGATAACAAAGTAACGTGATTTCGAGATGATAGGGCATTCGAGATATAATAATCGATGTGCAATAAGGCATCGGAACAACCGCGATTGGGTTTGAAGGCTACTTGATTTTCACTAATGAGTTTGTTGGAATCGATAAACCAGAGAATGCGCCTTGCAACTATTTTTTCTAGAACTTTAGACAAACAGGAAATTAGTGAAATTGGTCGGTAGCCACAAACTGTATTAATTGGCTTGTTAGGCTTGGGCAGGGGGATAATAGTAGCTGACTTCCAATTTTGTGGAATTATGCCAGTATCGAGAATATTATTGTATAAGCGACAAAGCCTAAGTTTGGTTGAAGGTGGTAGGTTTTTTAGCATAGGGTAAGATATGCGGTCCCTGCTTGGCGTTTTTCCTTTTAATTTGGAGAGACAACTGTCTAGTTCCAGATTCGTTATCGCAACTTCAATGTGTCTTGCTGACGGAGTTAGAGTAGCTGTGGGGGGAGTATCATGAAGGCAATTGTTTTTCATTGTATTGAATCTGTTCGAAAAGTGTTCATCTTTTGACTGATTTGACCAAGTGTGGGCAAAAAAATTGCTAATCTCTATTGGGCACGAAGAAGGGCCAGTTGGAGTCTCAATGCATTTAATGGAACGTGGAATAGAATTTCCAGTAAGACAGCGGATTTTATGCCAAATTTTAGAAGGAGTGGAGTTTGGATTAATTGAGGAAGTGAATTCTTCTAAGCTTTTAGCTTTGCTAACTTTCATTTCTCTCCGGAATAAAGCATTGGATTTTTTATAGGCTATTAGATTGGTATTGGTAGGGTGTTTCTTAAAAAGTCTCCAAGCTCTCACTTTATCGGAATTTAGTGTCTTTAATGTGGGATTCCACCACGGAACATAATGTTTGGTGCGAGATGGAGCGGTTTGGGGTATAGAAATATTAGAGGCGGATCGTATGGCTTTTAGGATCACTGCGGCTTCTTTGTTTATATTGGATGACGGTGAATGTTTTAACAGAAAATCGGTAACAGAAATGTTAAACTTTTCCCAGTTAGCCGAATCAGTTTTAAATTTGGGGACTAGTTGTGCGTTTGGCTTCGCGGGACTTATTGCAACGTTTGTAATAATTGGAAAATGGTCGCTGTTATGAAGATCCTCAA
This sequence comes from Cheilosia soror, assembly GCA_949372485.1. Lineage (NCBI taxonomy): Eukaryota > Metazoa > Arthropoda > Insecta > Diptera > Syrphidae > Cheilosia > Cheilosia soror. Next base: position 128,297,259 of record OX443561.1, read on the forward strand.
GAATTCTCCAAGAAATTCGTGGATGAAGTTCTGGTGAGCAACAGGTGATGTCGATGTGTGTAAAGGTACTGTGTGTGGAGAAATGAGTAGCTGATCCGTCATTTAACACCATGAGGTTGGAGTTAAGCAGAAAATCCTCTAAAATAGCTCCCCTGGAATTCGTAGATGGGGATCCCCAAAGAACGCTCCAGGAGTTAATGTCGCCAACGAGTAAAACGGGGGTGTAGACTTGATTAAGAATATTTTCAAGGTCATATTGTGAAAATTGTTGATCGGGTAGGATGTAAAGAGAAAGTACTGTAAATTTGAGAGGTAAATTTATTTGGACTGCTATCGTTAAAATACTAGAATTAATATTAAGCAACTTGTGGGGGATATTCTTTTTTATTAAGAGACCAATGCCTTGCTTTGCCGTTCTATTGTGAGGGAAGTTATGAAAATAGCCTTTATATGGATTGGGTTCAATGGGAGTAGAACCAAACGCACAGTGTGTCTCTTGAAGAGATATAACACAAGGTGAAAGTTCTTTTATCAAAATATTAAGCTCATCATAGTTGTTAATATAACCTTTTATATTCCACTGGAGAGCTTTAAATGTAATGTACTTTTGCGATAAAATAGAGTTAGTTGGGTTGTTGATGTGTGAATTATTTCTTTGACTCCGCTGCTCGGAGGTTGAATCACTCAGGCTCTCTGACGAGCGCGAATGATTCAACCTTCGAACAGCAGAGTCAGTGTTTTGGACGTGTGTACTGTTAAAATTATATGTCGTCATCGTCTGATATTGGTGTAAGAGAGACTGTTAGAGTTTTTGAAGAGGTGCTGGTTAGGGGGGATGGTAAGATTTGGTTAAAGTTTTGCTGAAGAGAATCTATTTTGGTTTTGTTTGTAAAGGACCTGAGGGGAGAAGATGGGAGCTGTTTTGATTCTGGGAGATCAGTGGAGAGATTGGATTGCGATGGAGAGTTGATTGTTGGATGCGTTAAGTTTAGAGTATATGCGTTTTGATTAATGTCGTTTTGTTGTTGTTGGAAATTTATTTTATTTGATTCGTGTGGGATTATTGTTGCGGGATCAGATATAGTTGTTAGCGGGATAAGAGTTGTGAGAGTGGGGGGTGGTGTGTTTGATTGTTTGTGGTTAGGTTCGGCTGGGGTGTTACTTTGAGTGAGAATTCTGTTTTTAATAATTTCAGCCATGGAGGGTTTGGTTCCGGGGTATTTAGTTGGAGCGGGTAATTGATGCATCACCGGATTATCATTGTATATTTTCCAAGCTTCGCGGATTGTACACCGACGGTTGACTTTGATTTTGTTAACTGATTTATGTCGCAGAAAAGTTGGACATGCAGGGTCGGAAGATGTGTGAGTATCGTCTTTGCAGTTGATACAATGAATTCGTGGGCATTGCTCGTGTGGAGGGGGTAAGCAGCAATTTTTGCAAGTTGGTGCACTATTGCACCTGTTTTTGGTGTGGCCCAATTTTTGGCAAGAGACGCATCTCATCGGATTTGGGATATATTCATCTACCTTGCAATTTACCCAACCTATTTTTATTTCATTAGGACGTCTGATGAGGTCAAAGGTAACGATTGCGGCACCTGTCGGCACTAGTTCGGTGTTAACTTTTTTTTGGATTTTTTTTATATCGATTATTTTATATTTTTTTAATTCATTAAGTAGCTCATCTTCTGGGATGTCAATTATGTGTCTGGAAAAGATTCTACCTTGAATTGAGTTGAGTCCAACGTGCGAAACTATTTTTACTGGAATAGAATCGACGAATTTGGCCTTGATGAATTTTTCAGCCGTAAAAAGATTAGAAACTTTAACGAGAAGGTCGCCGGATCGCATTGCTTTTACCTCCAAAATTTCTTTGGAAATATACTCCAATCCGCGATTTATTTGAAAAGGGTTATATGCAGATAGTGGTTTAAGACTGTCACCTAGTTTTTCTAATCCTGATACTACTACATACCGGGGAATATTGTCATCATTTGAAGAGGTTGTTGGGAGTGATGGGAAGTTGTCATCAATGCATTTGCGTTTTGATTTGATGTTCCGATTTAAGGGAGCGTCCGGGGAAAGATCCCTAAATCGGTTACGATTAGGGGGGTCCGAGCCCCCTTTCATCTTTTATTTTTAAGCAAAAAGAGTGAAAATAAAAGAAAATATGCCAATGAAAAAGAAATTGAAAGTTTAAGCTAAGCCGCGTGGGCGGGAAAATTTGACACTTCGAATGTAAACAAACGAAAAAAGTATATAAACCAACTACGCTACTACACACACGTCTTTACACGGCGATTGCCTGACAGAGACTGAAGGTTATTCAAATTCTGTTTGAATGATACAAAACTTTCCTTAACCAATAAGTACCCATTGAAAATTTAAAACTTTTGTGAAAGTCTACTTTTTTTACTTTTTTCCTCGGTCCAAAAAAAAAAAAGTTTCTTCATACAATTCTAATAGTGACTGCAAAAATTTTTTTCCAAAAATCTCTTCGCTAATATTTTTTATGATTTTTTGAATGGGATGATCTCAGAAAAATTTTGTATGAGCAATTTTCAAAAAATCACAAAAAATATTAGCGAAGAGATTTTTGAATTTTTTTTTGTTTTGCAGTCACTATAAGAATTGTTTGGAGAAACTTTTTGCATCAAAACATTTTTTTTTTTTGATACCGAGTAAAAAAGTCAAAAAAGTAGACCTTCACAAAAATTCTAAATTCTAAAATTTTTAAGTGGGTACTTAATGGGTTAAGGAAAGTTTTGTATCATTCAAACTGAATTTAAATTACCTTTCCATTGATCCCAAAATTTACATGAAGTAAGTCACAAATTATGAGCAAAATTAATTTTAGTTTAGTCAAAATACTTATGCCGGCCACTGTATATATGTGACGTGCTACATACCGTGTACTAGCACCTTTATACGTACTTTTCTGACGAGGTCGATGTCGCTGTGCGGCTCGTAAAGTTCGCTGTTAAATCTTCTCCTCTAAAGCCCGTCAACGCAAATAGGACCGAAAATCACTCGAAAAATTTTGTGTTCGAAACGACCAAGAAAATCTTCATCCGTCTTTGTTAACGTCCATGCTTTTACGCCATAGAGCAGGACTGAGATGATAAGGGTCTTGTATAGAGTCTTTTTAGTGTTTCTTCAAAAAAACCCTAACTAGCCAGTTGCATTCTTAGGCCAAAGAAACAGCGGCTGGCAAGTGTAACTCTTCGTTTGATTTCTGCTGTGGTGTCATTATGAGAGATTATATAGCGAAACTGAGGTAGACAAAGTCCCGAACTACCTCAAAGTTATGCATGTTAATAGTGACGCTCTACCCAATTTGTCGATGTTGTGTGTCTTTTCTGGTTGACAGCATGTATGTTGCTTTGCCCTCATTCACCACTAAACCCATTTTTGCTGCTTCTGTGCTAATATGCACTTGCAAACGCACCAGTGACAGCTCGCCTCGATTTGCCAATTATACGTCAAGTATATTTATCTACACCACATTTTAGGAAAATTGTGCCGCTGGTGTTGGCTTTCGAGTTTCACACAATTTTCTCAAGTATGATGTTGAAAGAGTCACATGGCAGCGCATAACCTTGTCTAAATCCAAAGGTATCGGTGATATTGTTTCCTGCCTTTATAGACCAGCGAGCGTTCTCCATCGTCACTCAGGATAATCTGACAAATTTGACAGGGAAAAAGCAGCTGTTGGTGGTATAAATGTTGAAGGGCATTGAACCTAGCCTAGACCCATGGGTGACACCGGCTTTGATACTATGACTGGATGTGAAGACAAATAAAAATTATTCAATACAGGGATAGGAAAATATCGCCGTTTTAAAATAAGTCATTAAATCCACACAAATCCCCTACTTCAAGACCTTAATAACGCAGGATTCAACATAGTTGGATACGCCGATGACCTCGTCATCATCATTAGGGGCAAGGAACCAAACGACGTTACTACGCGCATGCAAAAGGCCCTTAAGATAGTCTTAGACTGGTGTAGGAAAGAAAATCTTTCTATTAATCCCAGCAAGGCTGTCATAGTTCCTTTTACGAAAAGAAGAAATTTAAATCTAAACCAAATTTCGATCAATGACACTGTCATTGAGTATTCCAACGAAGTCAGATATCTTGGAGTGATCCTGGATAAAAGACTAAGCTGGAACTCCCACATAAACAACAAAATCCAAAAAGCAACAAAAGCTTTCTGGGCCTGCCGCAGCATGTATGGTAGAACCTGGGGGATCTCTCCAAAGATCACACACTGGATCTACACAGTCATAGTCAGACCCATTATAACATACGCCTCGATAGTATGGTGGAACAAAGCCACACAAAAAACAGCCATAAAAAAGCTTAATAAGGTACAACGGCTCGCGTGTCTGGGCGCTTCCGGAGCAATGCGTACCTGTCCCACTGCGGCTATAGAAGCCTTAATAGGACTAACACCCCTCCACATTCACATCAAAAAAGTGGCAATAAACAGCTCTGCAAGTCTGATGCAAGCGAAAGAGTTAAATATTAACGAACATCCAGAACTTATGGAACTACTTTCCGAAATTCCACAACTTGACATGATCTGTGCGGTTACAGACCGCCTACCTAAGACACTATGCTTCAACAAACTTTTCTCCACAGAAATCACAAATAGGGAAGCATGGGTTAGCAATAACCCACCAAATTACAAAAACGGCCTAAAGTGGTATACGGATGGTTCCAAAATGGACTCGGGGGTAGGAGCTGGTATTTACGGACCAAATCGAAATGTCTCAATACCAATGGGAAAAAGTCCCAGTGTATTTCAGGCAGAGCTCCATGCCATCAAAGAATGCGCAAACCTCATACAAAACTAAGGTATAAAAGGCGCAAACATCCATATATTCACGGACAGTCAATCAGCTATAAAAGCCCTTAGCTCACCAACTATTGACTCCAAATCAGTACTACACTGCTTCAATTCCCTCCAAACACTTAGTACCAGGAACAAAACCAGTTTATGGTGGGTCCCCGGCCATAAGGGGATTGCAGGAAACGAAAAAGCTGATGAACTAGCCAGAAAAGGCTCGGAAACCCCTTTTGTAGGACCTGAACCCTTCTGTACAATCCCCAAATCAGCTACAAATTCTGCTATAAGCAGCTGGGAACGTAACAAAAACATTTCCTATTGGGAGAACATCCCAGGTCTTAGACAGGCCAAAAAAGCTATACAGCCTTTCAAAAGCGATGCCAAAAAGTTGATAAATCTAAGCAGGCACGATATCAAAAATCTAGTAGGTTACCTAAGAGGTCACCACGGTCTGCGATATCATCTAAACAAATTGCACTTGGCCGACTCACCGGAGTGCCGACTATGTCTCGAGGAAGACGAAACAGCTGAGCATATCATATGTGAATGCCCGGCTCTCTATGGTATTAGAAGGAAATCATTTTTCAGGGAAGTAATAAGTACCGAAGAATTAAGAAAATCCTCTGCTGAATGCATCATCAGCTACATTAGGAAGGTAGAGGCGCTACTAACCTAAACATAAACCTGACAATTTTTAAGCACAATAGATCTTTTAGGTCAACGTGCATCACATCGCTCTGGCGAGTCATCTTTAAAAAAAAAAAAAAATCCACACAAAATCGAAAGCCTTCTCCTCATCTAGGTAGCAAGCGACTGTGGTTGCTGTTGAACGCGTCATGGAGGACCTTCACTAGCGGATGCAATGTCTGTTTCTTCAGTTTTTCGGCAAATATATTTCACTCTTTGAACAATAAGCTGCCTTACCTTAGTGTCTGTTCACACTACAAAGGACCGACATCGGCTTGTATTTTGTTGAAGTTATTGCACGGGCCACCTTTCTTTAGGATGGCTATTTTTAGCGTATTGCCATTTGTTGGGAAAGTATTTTTTAATTCATCCCCTCTTTTTTAAGACAAAATTACATATTTTTTCTTGTTTAGTTATTCTGAATACTTTCATCAATGTCGTCTGGTGTTGAGAAAGTATCATCTATATACCATAGGGTCGTCGCGTCGTTAACTTTTCAGTTGACCCTTGTTTTGCAAGGGAGTCCGCTTTTTCGTTGCCGTCGATCCCTATGTATCCTCGTATCCAAGTCAGTGTTACCTGATTTTTAGATGAACACTTATTGAGCTCTCGTTTTTGACAAACTCCAGTGTCCATAGATGGTACACCTATATGGGCCATTTCGCTTCTCGATGCAGACGAAGTGTTGCCGCTGTTTTCTTAATAAATAAGTCTAGCAGTAAAATCCCTAAGATCACTTCCAATGCGCATGTTGGTGTTGTGCGTATTGTACCTGTACTTTCTATACCTACATGCTAAACGTTGGACACTATCCAGGTGCTTTTTAGCAGTCTTCTGGGAGGCTTTCGCCCACCATACAACCGAAACGTTGGTGATAATGGGTCTACTAATCATCGTATACATCCAGTATGCTGACCTAGGAGAGAGTCTCCACCTCTGTCCACATACACGTTTGCACTGATGTAGTAATCTTTTTGCCTTCCGGAACTTCTCCTCAACATGCTAATTCCAAGTAAGTCCAGTATCTAGTTATACTCCCAGATACTTAACCTTCTTGGTCGTTGTAAGTTCCGATCCGAAAAGTGTTAAGTGCTGAAATTCCAGATTTTTCCTCTTCCTAGTGAAGATTATTAGATCAGTTTTCTCCACATTAATGGAGAGTCCTTGTTCCAGACACCACCCGCTCAACCACTTTGAGTGCACTCCTCATGATATCCGCTGTGATGTCTATGAATTTGCCTTTTGCCATGATCGCAATGTACCCGGTATTTAGCTCTTCCTCCGCAGCGCGTACTACTTGATGCAGAGCTGTTTCTGAAGAGATACGTGTCCTATAGGTACATCTTAAACGCCGTACTCTCCATATAGTCCATACCACCACCCTTTCCATTGTTTTTAACAGAAAGGATGTTAGGCTGACTGCTCTGAAGAACTTTGCCTCCGTGTAATCCTTTTGTCTCGGTTTTGGCAGGAAGACCACATTTGCCTGCCTCCATGTAATCGGGATGTAACCTATTGCTAGGCATGCTTTAACGTGACCATTTATTTGTAGGCAAAAAGCGGCGGGTTTTTTAAAGCTAAAAGCGGGCGTGTTTTGGCGGGTTTCCCAAAAGTAGATTCTGACCTTAAAATTTCGTGCAAAATAGTAGGTAGAAAACAGTTTATTTCACGTATTGTCACGTAAAATCTAATATAATTCTTTAAAAATAAACGTCATCAGTGTTTTAATATACGGAAAAACGGCTTCCAATTCTGGCGTAAGCTTACATATTTTTTAAATTTTTGGATTTTTCTGCATCTCGGAGTTGGTGTGTCTCTCGTTATCTTGCTAAATTTTACCGTCGTATTTACAGCGAATGTCAATGAATAACATTGGTTGTTTCTTTGACACATGACCTTTGCAATTTTCGCGCACTTATGCCAACTGAAGTTGTCTACGGCAGCTTAGTTCTGCCATCAGTGTTCTTATACGTTTTTTAATTAAAAAAATTTTCAAACGTAGTGAAAAAAAAGGACTAAAGAAAATTCTTAAGAGAATTAAATTCAGATTTTTTATCAAAAAGCGGGAAAATGGTTGTGGTGTCGGGTGGAGCGTTTTTAGGTAATAAAGAGGGTAAAACCCGCCAAAAGCGGGTGAAATGGTCACATTGCCGCATGCAACATATATGTATATTCCTGAGCCTTGGTGCAATCATCTTTATCCCCACATGGCCAGGTACCCTACAGAGAGTACTTCCAACTGCTGCATTGACTGCTAAAAATATTATAGAAACTATAGGAGGCTACAGCTTGAAGTAACCTTCGAAGTAGGCGCTCCTGCCTTCTTTTCTTGGGCCATAGTGCCATAGTGTTGTTTCAGTATTTATTACATGTGACAGTATTGGAGCTTTTCCGATAATTCCGTTAATCTGCTTTAACCTCCTACCTTCCACCGTACTGTACATAGAACATAAAGAATAAAAATTTCTGGTGGGAGTATTTGCTACAATATCAAAAAGTATTACTGCTAACGCCATCCATTGGTTTGTTTTGATATGAAATAAAAGTGCCTTAGTAGTGTGTGGTCTGTCACTTGGTGTACAATGGCGGCGGAAGATGGAAGTGTGCCTGAGCGTCGTAGGAGGGGTAAGTTAATCTAATTTTATTGTTGCAATCCTGAGTAGATTCAGTGTTATTTAGCTTGTATTTTAAAAAGAATATGAAAAACGATTATCCATTGCAATTAGTTCATGTAAAACGTACGAAACCGTGAAAATACAGAACAAAAAATACTTATGTCCTTTTTAAAGTACAACGGTTGGTAGCGTCACTTTTTTAGTTTTTTTAATGTCCTTCATATAGTACTTCGGTTTTCAATTGAGTTGAACTTTCTCGATTTCAGTACTGTCACAAAATGAAATAACTGCGGCTTTAAATGAATCCGAAGTGGATTTTTCCAGTGACGATTGTGATGATGATCCTATGTATATTTTCCCTGAAAATATTCGTAGTTTAAGTTCGAAAAGCAGTAGTTGTTCCTCTGATGAGGCAGGTTTGGATCTACCGACTTCTTCACCAGCAATCTCTGACAGTTCATTAGTCTTGAGAGGCTCAACAACCAGACGCAGGACAGGCAGAGCGATAAGTCGAGGACGAGGGTTACTTCGCGGTAGAGGAAGGTATCAGCGGCAACCGTCTACAAGCCGCGAATCCAACGGTGTTCCTAACGGTTGGAATGGGCGTATTTTCCAACCTGAAGTAAGAAATCTTATGCAACCGACCTATGTAGAAAAAAATACGCATAATTGGGAGTGGCACAAATATTATAGTCAATATATAGATGATGATATCCTCTCCCAAATCGTTGACAGCACAAATAGGATTTCTGTTTTGATAAAAGGTAGATCATTGGGGTTGTCTATAAAAGAATTTAACGTATATTTGGGTATAACTATGATTATGTCTGCACTTCAATACCCTCAGTTGGATATGTATTGGGCAGAAAAGTGGCGGGTTCCAATAATTGCTCAGGCGATGACTCGTAACAGATTTTACTCTATTAGAACATCAATAAAATGTGTTTATGATGAAGATGTTACAGCAGATAAGAGAATTGACAAAATTTGGAAGATAAGACCGCTATTTGACAGAATTTTGAAGGGTTGCCTCCAGCAAAATCGGCCTACATCTGTATGTATTGACGAGATGATAATCCCATTTACAGGAAGATGTCCCATGAGACAGTATTGTCCTAACAAACCAAATCCTGTCGGTTTGAAAGTTTTTGTGCTTGCCACCCCACAAGGAATTGTGTGCGATATGGTTGTGTACCAAGGAGACTCTACTTTCCCACATTTAAAAAGTCAAGGATTTGGCTTGGGTGAAGCAGCTGTTTTGCATTTAACAGAATCTTTGGTTCCCGGGCATTTGATTTTCTTTGATCGATATTTCACAAGTGTTAAGTTATGTGAAGAGCTGCTGCGGCGGGGGTTCCATGGTACTGGAACTATAATGAAAAACCGGATTCCCAAAGACTGTGTAATGACGGAAGAGAAAGAGTTTCGAAAGAAAAAACGGGGGACTTCTGAAGTTAAAATTAGGGATGACGGCAAACTTGCTGCTACAATGTGGCTCAATAATAAGCCAGTATTAATGTTGTCCACCTGCTACTGCGACAGAAACCACGATGACTGCGAAAGGTGGTCGAAACTCAATAAATTATATGAAAAAGTAAAGAGGCCTGAAGTGATAAAATTATATAATCAGAACATGGGTGGTGTCGATCTTACCGATCGTATGCTCTCTGTTTGCCCATCACGCAATCGAACAAAAAAATGGACAATCAGAGTCATTGCACACCTTTTTGATCTAGCTGTTGTCAATGCATGGTTAGAGTATAGGGAATCCGAAGTTCGAAAAGGTAAGCTGAAGCGACACATCGAGCAATTACGTGAATATAAACTTAATTTGGGAACCAAATTAGTGACGGATAATGACACGGAGAGCGATGACGAGAGCGATCCTGAACAGCTAGAAGAACTTTTGCCGAAACACAAAAAAAGGAAGGTGATGATAGTGCCGATACCTTCAAAAGAGAGGCGTCAACAAAAGGCTGCACACCTGCCTGCATATGGCACTAAGCAAAATCGGTGTCGAAGAGAAGGCTGTGACAAAAAAACTACCGTTTTCTGCAAAAAGTGCCAAATTTATTTATGCTTTACACCAAACCGAAATTGTTTTTCTGATTTTCATGAAATTGATATTTAAAAAAAACTTAATTCTCACAGTAAATTATTTTTTTAGTTTTTTTTTTGTTTTAGTTTTAATTCAATCAATAGGAAAGTTGATTTTTTATTTTATTATAATTGAAAAAGAAAAATGTTTCCTAATTTTCATGAATTTAGTTGTTCTTTTTAAAATGTTTTTATAGTTTTTTAGTTAAGGGCAATAATGGGAAAATTGATGTTTTTGTTTGCAAATAAGATTTATATGACAGAAATAATATTAGTGTTGATAAATTCCCATTGCCCCACTGTGCCAATATGTAATTTGAGACTGATAACAATAAAATGAAATGAATTCCCAATTGTTTTATTTTACTTTTGCTACTACGTTCACAACGAGAGACCTTCATATAGTACATAAAAAATCTTAGCGGTACTTTATTGAGTACCGTTGTACTTTATAAAGTACGTAGTGAAAAGCCAAATTTGGCCGAAGAATTTTTTTTTTTTTTATTTTTCCTATATTATTTGAACCTATTGCAATGACCCTTGCAAGTTTCATTAAGTTCTAAAATAAAAATAGGTGCTGGTAGGCAGGAGGTTAAAGTATTCCAGATCTGCCTGATGTCGTACAGCCTCTTTTGAATCTGTAGCGATGTACAGCTCCAAAGTTCTTTACAGTAATTTCTCAAATCATTGTCTGTGGTGGGGCAATTCCAACCTATGCTTCTTCTGAATGATGATCCTCGATGGTATAGATATTTGGGAATGCAAAACTATTTCAACCGATTTATACCCTTGAAGTAATCATGTTGAGCCGCGAACAAAATTTGCTTGCCAATGTTTTAGCATAGTTTCCGGCTTTCGGCATAAGAAATGATGAAAGACTACAAGTGATCTGAGACTATAAGAACATTATCCTAACATCCATTATCAAAGTCACTTCAATAACTGTTTTCGATAACAAAAAAAAAAACCTAAACTAGAAACAACTCTTCGGTATTAGATACACCGATCACTGGCAATGATATACGAAGTTATTTTTGGTTCAGCTGGTACTACCCATCGTCGTCTAGTCTTGCATGCCTATATTTGTCTGGCTTCAGGCAATATACAGCTCCAAGTAGCTATGGTATCTAGAAATCGGACTTTGGTTGTTTAATTCCGCAGTTGACTTGTTTACAAATTGATAGTAAAGAGAAACCTACCTACCAAATGGGTAGTAGCAGATTTAGCGATTCCTCTCTGAAAAGTGTTCAAGATCCATATTTTTAAAGTATTTTCACAGCTTTTTTAGCAGATTCATTTCTAATTTGTCACAGAGGAGTCACCAGCATAAATGTAGTCATTAGGAAATTTCAGAATAAATGATTATAGAGAGCTATCTACTTAATCATCCCCAACAAGTCAAAGGAGTATCTAATTAATGACCAATACTTTGAAGGAACTACAGCAATTAATACTGACCTTGAAAAAGTTCATATCTGTAGTAATTGCCATGAAGACAAACTAGATATTTATGTCAAATTACTTTTAATTCGATCTGAATAATTAATCAGACACCAGGAATGAGTCAAAAGCACGTTTGTAGAGCTCAAACCAGATTTGAGTATGTAATTGGCCATTACACGTGAATGTGGTATATTCCAGGTTGTTTCATCCATTTGTAATGAATTAAATCGGTGCTATTAATAAACAACTGCGATCTCAATCATACTTTCCAATAGTGACTGCAACAAGTAGAGAATCGCGGAACCAGTTCGATGTTGTTCGGAGTATATAATATCTCAAGTGAATTGCGGACTTTGCACTTGAACTTTGCCATCGAAATGAGGTGCGGCCGGCGGCGGCGTTTGGCTTATTATAATGCATAAGCTGATAGTAAGATATATATCACATCCAACGATATAATAAAGCATAAGTTAATAGCTGTTTACGGTAATAAAATGATTAAACTTCCGACAACTTCTGACGACAATAATAAGTATCTAAATAGCTTTCGTGCTTTTTTCTGATTACTGAAGACTGCTAAACCCTCTGGTTAGGTATACATAAGCAACGTTTTGGTGGTTTTGCTTTCCAGCACCATTCGACTTCATGATTGTCTTCCGTGTATATCTTTGTAGATCGCGGTTTAAAATGTGGTAGTACAACTTTGTGATGCAATAAACGTGATGTCTATAGCTAGTGCCGTTAAAAATGCAAGGAAATAAAATTATGGTAACTAAGAGGGTTATACTACTTTTATTTAGGACATAGATAAAGTTTAGGAGGATGGTGAGCACTGTGGCGAGGGTATATTCACTTTGACATTCCATTTGTAACGCATATAAGGAGGCGTTGTAGGTATGACAAACTATATATATTATTGATCAGCATCACTTTCTTAGTCGATCTAGCGATGTCCGACTGTCTGTCCGTCTGTCTGTCCGTCCGCACGATTACGGCCGTAATTTAAGAGCTATCGACTTATAATTTGGTACGTAAGCTTTTATCCACTAAACTGAGGCTAAATTCGAAGATGAGCAAGATCGGATGAAAACTACTACTACCTCCCATACAAAATATATAGCTATTTGATGTTAAAAATTAAATTTAAATAGCTACAATAAAGATAGCAATTTTAAACTTTGCGCATATTGTTTTAATAATATGTATTTAAAAATGTTTGACACAAAAATGAGCTTGGTCGAATAAAAACTATCCATACCTCCCATACAAATATATAATTTTTTAATACAAACATTTTTTTTTTTTATTTTTACAATAATATAGTACCGGATATTTGAGCTTTGGCATAGTCGAAGATAATTGTCTTACTGGTTTTTTAATGGTTTTATTTTTATATGTATATTGTTATTTAATTAGGACATTTAAACGGTTACAACCCCAAACAATTAGTGTGACCACCTTTCCAGGAGCTTATTTACATACCCAAAAGTTTTCATTATCGCATTCATTACAAAATTTTAAACGCAATTTTGGAAAAAAATTTGGTTCAGTTTATTACACGATATTGTGACAAATTTTCCAAAAGTATCGGCCTGTGTAATCAATTCGTTGATCTTGATTGCTTTTCTTGAACGCATACTTTCCATCTGATGCAATTTCATTCAACATTTCATTCAATATTTTGCAATATTTCGATTTTCAATTGCGATTTTTCATCACTCCAAATCTGATTGATCAAACAAAGAAAATACAAGCTCAACGGTGACCTGGCAAGGAGAGAACGGGGAGAGTACGATAACTACGGCGCCAAAAATTGATAACGGGTTTTTGTAGAGGGGTTAAATACAAGCATTTTTTTACTATGGGAGGGGGGAGTCTATCTCCCACCGTTTAGGCGGGAGGGGTAATTTAAAGAAAATAATACTTTAAGTGAAAAAAAAAATATTAAAAAGCAATGGCAACACTTATAATAAAAAACTATATCATTTTTGAAAGCCAGGAATTTATTCTTTCATATTGTTTTTAAATCAAGTTATTTCCGTTATTAGTTTTAGTTAAAAAGAATTTCAAACTTGAAATTTAAGGACAAAAATTATACTTAAAATGAAAAAAAAAAAAAATATATTTAAAAAACAATGGAAACACTTACAAGAAACTACTATAGCATTTTTGAAAGCCAGGAATCTGTTCTTTCATATTGTTTTTAAATAAAGTTATTTCCGTTATTTCAAACTTGAAAAGATTGCGTATACTCAAACTTGCACCCATCCCAAAATCCAGCATGCAGCATGCCCCCCCCCCCCATACGCATTTCAATGTATAAGGGTAGCAATTCGCGCGCGGTCGGTGCTGTTCAGCAGAATTTTGTCTATAATGTGCAATTTCGGGCCAGAGACTTTAGCTGAAGAATGTTGTTGACATTGGGTAAACTGATATAATTTGAAGAAAGTTTGCATATACTCAAACTTGCATCCATCCCAAAATCCAACAGTGATCCCAAGCAGGGGGGTTGCAGGGGGGCAGCATGCCCCCCCATACGCATTTCAATGCACAAGGGTAGCAATTCGCGCGCGGTCGGTGCTGTTTTCTAAGAACTTTGTACTCTAAGCGGAGCAACATTATACAAGTAATTTTCAATTTTCTCATAAACTAGAAGACATAAAACCATCTAGTTTTCAGTGTTCGATTAAGAATTTAGAGGGTCATCAAATAATTAAAACCAATTTAGTATTTGATTTCACAATTTTGAATAAAAAAAATAGTAACTTTTTTTTATGTTTTTTTTTATAAATTATGAGTTTGAAAGTATTTTTTCCAAAAACTATTAACACAAATAACTAGGTTGAAACAAAAGATGTACAAGTTTTTGGCTGTCAGAAAATCTATAATTTTTGTATTGTAAGTGTTGCCGTTGTTATTAAATCTTTTTTTTTTTTAAATTTTAAGTCATTTTTTACAAAATTGCCCCTCCCGCCTAAACAAAGCCAGGTAGACCCCCCCCCTCCCATAGTAAAGAATGCTTGTATTTAACCCCTCTATAAAAAGCCGTTATCAATTCTTGGCGCCGTAGTTATCGTACTCGTGCCGAGAGAACTTATGAAAATGATTGTCACCATGTGGTTGTACGGGAGACGGGACTTTCTTTTGGCCGAAATTTAGAAAAGATTTGACCCAGCGTTTAGCTATTTTCATCACACGATTGGATTTTGTCGGCGGTAACGTATTTTTCCAAAAAAACATGAACTGATCGGTAATCGGTATCAGACGATTCGAAGTCAAAATGATTGTTCGTTGCAATGTACTTCAACCTTCGACAAACTTCCATTCCGGTGGTTAGTACACACCAAGCGAAAATCATGATGCGGTCGAATTGTTCAATCCAGTTTTCAATGTAGTCGATATTTGATTCTGAAATACAAATGAATAAAATCTTTACACTATGCCTACTTTTAGTTTAAACTTCAGTTTGACGTTGACACAGTGACATTTCAATTTCAAAGCTGCCGATTGTCAAAAACACATATATTTGTCGTTGTTTTGCATGTTTTTTGAAAGAAAAAACAAGGAACGATTTTGGAAAAGACATATAAAAGCTAAATACTGTATAACACTGCCAAATTCTATTAATTAAATTTAGTTAAACTTCAGTTGAACAGAAGTTCAGATTACATTGTGAAACTGGACGATTTGAGTTTGAGCTATGACTTCGGTACACGGTACATGACTCCAAATTTACGTACTGTACGTGTCATTTACGTACAGGTGATCACACTAGGTATACTAGCTGCAGACGCACCCTTTGCTGGATGACTATACTTATTTCTAAAAGAAGAGGACAAATCAGAATTTTTCAAATATTTTTACCTTAACTAGTTAGAATATTTTGTTGGGCATCTCTCATTGCAACTTCGTCTCTAAATATAACGCAACGTGCGGGCCCCTTCGTATATTCTAAATCGCATTAGCTTATCATTTATGATTAGAAACAGTAATTAGCGTCCAGTTGATTTTGGATTAGCGATTTTTTTTTTTTGTTTTTGTAAACATTTTGCGAACACCAGATAATACACAACAACTGTATACAGTATGCGCTGATAGAAATCATTTGACTTAGCAGAATAACCGATGAATCATGGATTTGTTTAATCAGTCGATAAATTGACTACTTATCGCTAAAGTGAAATGATTTTAAATTCCATGAGATACTTTGGCATTTTTTCATTATTACTGTTAGCGAAGAGTCATTGGAAAAACTGAGGGTGGTGCATTATGGCACAATGTTTGACTTTGACAAGCCACATTCACTTATCACTTATCAGCGCGAATTTTGTGCAACTGCGCTTCAGAGTTTTGGTTAGAAAAATATTGATTGGGATGAAATACGCATAGCTAAGCATTTTAATTCGGAAGTCAACAATAAATTGGTAGCATGTTCGGAATTGGTAAACAACACGGAATGCAGGTAACATTGGTGACGTGAATCAGAGGACGTATATGTATCCATGTATTTCCTTGTCCTTTCTTCTTCCGGCGGATATAAAACTAGCTTTCCTAAATATTTCTGTATATTTCTGCATGTACATATAAGTACCTACTGAAGAGGCAGCGATTAGTAGTCTATTAATTTTGTCTCGGACCTGGTGGGTGATCCCTCATTCCTCAAACACTGCATAAAGCGTTGGTATTTGGGCAGCGTAACAGCTAGTCCGCACATTTGAAATGTGAGCGGTATTAGCAAGAGCATGCCAAAAGGCTCAGGTTGGCAGACTCGGACACTTGCAGATTCTGCAATGACCTGCAAGCTAAAGAGGACATAACACATATACTGTACGAATGTGAGGCAATATGTCACAGTAGAAGGAAATTTCTGGGCAGGTACTTCTTCCAATATTTAGAGGAGATAGACAATAGCAACTAAAATGGGCTACTTGGTTTTCGCAGGGAAATTGGGGCTTTCTCAAGGGTAAGTGTTGAGGTGTTTTTCCATTGTAGGTCACTGCAATTGGTTCCTCCTGGGGATCGAGATGGGCCCTTATTGTGCCTAGTGCTGTATGAGACATCTCTCTTATACCCTTTTTTAACCTAACCTAACCTAACCTATGTTTATATTGTAAAAAAAGTGGAACTTTTATGACATTTTCCCCCAAAAGGATCATAAAATGTACCAATTTTTTTTTTGTATCACTTGATTACGAACAGCTTGATTACGGCGCAGTAGCGCAGTGGTTAGTGTGTTGGACTACTGTGCGAGGGATCCCAGGTTCGATCCCCGGAAAAACCCAAATTACATCTTAAAAGTTTTTTCTACTGCGCCACCTCTCGCGAACGTCTGACAAACATCCGAGAGTATGCCTGTCATGAAAAAGCTTCTCAATTGAGCCGTTCGGACTCGGCATAAAATTGTAGGTCCCTTCCATTCGTCCCAAAAATAGAAACTCACACAAAACGAATGGTTGCGAGAAGCTAGGCCTTGGGTGTCACCCGCCTGTTGCGCCACCTATTTATTTTTTTTTTTGATTACGAACAGTAGCTTAATCTAACTGTTAGAAGCTTAAAGGGTAAAAGCAATACAAAATGTGTTCGTATAAATAAATGTTGGTTTTATTCAAAGAGTAGCAATAGTTTTTAGTAATGGGTTTGGGTACTACTTCCTTATCGCTGAATCACTTCAAGCAGCCTGCTGTGTAGAGATTCATAGAGTGGTGTCAAATAATCTAGCGAAATTTCGGACCAGGCTCGTTTCATGGCTTCAATAATCTCTTCTTGAAAGCCGACCCCACATTTTTTCCATGATGTTGAGTTCGGGTGAATTTGCCGGCCATGCAAGTAGGCTTAATTATTGGTTCTGAATCTAGGTTCTTGTTGTCCGTGTGGTATGTATCAGTGCATTGTCTTGTTGTAAAGTCCATTGATGCCCACCAAATACCTATATCCGGAAACTTCGGAAAATCTCTTTGCAGTATCAATTTGCAAGTGATTGCCGTCATTTTGGAGCTTTGAAAATCTAGATCCACAGTTCCGTAATAGCTTATTGCTCCCCATACCATTACACAACTTCGTTTACTGTGCCGCCTTTGAAGATGTGTTTCTTCTTTTCTCAAATCATGGAAATAACAGCTGTATCCATCAGGTCCGTCCAAATTAAATTTTTTTTTTCATCAGAAAAGACGAAGGTATGCCACTCTCGAATCCACCTGATGTGACTTGTTGCAAAATCAACATCCTGGATTATGAATGACGTGCCGCATTCAATGGTGGTTTCCTCTTATTTTTTTCATCGAGGAAATGGCTGGTCTTCTGTATCACGCGGTGAATAGTTCGCTAGCTGTAACTCCAGTTTCTGCCTTAATTTTATTTACGGAGAGCCTTGAATTTGTATCAGCTTTCAGTATCACCCGCCTTTCCTGACATGGTTATTTCTTTGCTGACTATTCCCTTGCGTGTCAAAAGTGTATATAATTGTTCGAAAGTAAGGGTTTCGAGGCCTATAACACGTCGAAGGTGTTGCTTGACAGACTTCACCCCGGCTTCCCACAGGCCACCGAAGTGTGGAGCCGAAGGTGGAATGAAGTGCCAAGTTATGGAATCATGAGCAAGGGATTCGGCAACAATTGCATTGTGGTACTCGGACAGGGTCAGTTTCTGCATGTCGGATAACACTTTAGCAGATCCACGAAAATTGGTACCATTATCTGAGTACATGTGTGACGGCTTACCGCGACGCGCGACAAACCGACGGAGTGCTGCGAGGAAAGCATTTGTTGTTAAGTCGCTGACGAGCTCCAAATGAATAGCCTTTGTACTCAGGCATACAAATAATGCAATGTATCCCTTCGTGACGTGAGTTCTCCTTCCGATTTTGGCCTTAATTAAGATCGGACCAGCGTAGTCACAGCCACAATGCGTAAATGGTCGACTTTGGTTGATTCTTGGCTCCGGAAGATTTCCCATGATTTGAGCAGCCGTTGCCTTTCGCTGGCGGAAGCATTTAATGCAGTCATGAGTAATCTTACGCAAAAGATTTCTGCAGCCGATGATCCAAAACTCCTGTCGAATGTGGACAAACAGCGTTGAAACTCCAGGATGTAATAATCGTTGATGAAAGTCGAGGGCAATAAGCTTCGTAATATTGTGTCCCTTTGGAAGAATAATCGGGTGTTTGACATTGAACGGGATTTCTGCTTGTTGAATTCTTCCGCCTACACGTAAAATTTGCTGGTCATCTAGAAATGGAGTTAAATTACCGAGCTTGCAAGATTTGGGGAAACAATTGTGTTTTTTGAAGAAGGATAGAGACTCTCCGAAACAACGATTTTGTAGCCATTGAATGATAGCGTGTTTGGCGTCGTAAAGCTCATTAGGAAGAAGAAAATTTGTGGTTGCTTGGGATCGTTTACGACACTTGAGAATAAACCGAAAAACGAAGGCAGTGATTCGAATTAACCGATTCCAGGACGATACGCGAGGGGACAAAAAGTCGAGCAAATGATCGTGGTTGACGACAAGAACCGATTGTGCAAACTGCTTCTTCTCTTCTTTTTTACAGTCTGGGTGTTCTTCGACGATTTTGATGATAGGCCAGGTGTTTTCATGCTGAGTTAACCAATGAGGTCCTGTCCACCAGAGCGGGTGATTGATTAAAGCCGATGGTGCTATACCACGCGAGGCACAATCCGCGGGATTCTGGTCGGATCTGACATGGAACCATCTACTTCTGGGTATGGTGGTAAGAATCTCGGCAGTCCGATTGCCGACAAAGATGTCCCACCGACGAGGGGGAGATGACAACCACGAGAGAACTACCTGCGAATCGCAAAAGGCAAAAATGTTTGAGCAGTTGAGGTTTAAGGCTTTTTGTATCGCGACGAGTAACCTTGTTAACAACAGAGCACCGCACAATTCTAAGCGAGGAATGGTAAGTTGCTTCAGTGGCGCAACGCGAGTCTTTGCCGCTACAATATTCGTTTTAATAGTTCCGTCAGGCAAAACGAAGCGTGCGTATATAACAGCGGAATACGCGGATGCCGAAGCATCGGAAAAACCGTGCAGTTGGAAGTTTGCATCTGCTAGGCCGATGCACCGAGGAACGCTGATTTGGTTTAGGATTGGCAACTTCTGCCGCCTTTTATGCCAGTGTGCAGCAATAGTTTCTGGCAGAGGCTCGTCCCAGGTGAGCTTATGATGCCATAACTCCTGCAGTATGATCTTAAGTTGGATGACTGAAGGCGCGAGAAATCCGAGAGGGTCGAAAACGCGTGAAACCTCCCGGAGAAGTTGACGTTTTGTATTGGATTCATCAGCAGAAAGATTAATGCGAAAAGAAAAAGTATCGAGCTTAGAATTCCAAAACAGACCGAGAACTTTTACCCACGAATCGTTTTCACTATCGATTGAAACACTTTCACTCTTAATCTGTCCATCTGGGAGAAGTTCTGCACAATTACTCTGCCATTTGCTTAACTTTAAGCCGCCTTTCGAAAGAAGTTCAATGAGCCGTTGCCGTTTGAATACGACGTCAGCGAGTGAATCTCCTCCTGATACCACATCGTCGACGTAAAAGTCATTGAGGATAATGTCTGACGCTACAGGATAGTTTTCGCGGTAATCACACGCCAATTGCTCGAGAACCCGAACCGACAAGTATGGAGCACACGATGTGCCATATGTCACCGTGCGCAAACGAAAATGTTCCAGAGGTTTTGTTGGAGATGTTCGCCAAACGATTCGCTGGTAGTCAGTATCGTCACCGGCGACCCAGATCTGACGAAACATCTTCACAATATCTGCGGTAAACACATATGTGTGGCGGCGAAATCGTACACAAACAGAGAATAGGTCGCGTTGGATCGGCGGCCCTATCATGAGAGAATCATTTAGCGAGTTTCCTTTAGAATCTTGGACCGAACCGTCGAATACAACTCGAAGTTTCGTAGTGGAACTATTAGGGTTAAATACCGCATGGTGAGGCAAATAAAAGACATTATGGTTATCTACCTCCGACGAAGGAACTCTTTCCATATGTCCTAATGATAGGTATTCGTCCATAAACCGAGAATAGGATTGCAACAATTCAGGATTTCTAAGAAATTTTCTTTCCATGGCCTTTAAACGAGAAATAGCGCAACCGAGAGTGTCAGCGAAGATTGGTGGATGTTTGAATGGAAGGCGGACAATGTATTTTCCCTGATCGTCGCGTCGATGGGTTTTTACAAAATGCTGCTCAATAGCTTTATCTTCCGCGGAAGCGATTGATCGTGGATCGACCTCCTCGATCGTCCAAAAAGCCTGCAAAGCCGCGTCGATGTCTAGTATTGAGTGATACGTTTGCATTAAGCTATCACTATTGTTGAATTGAGTTCTGTCCGAAAACAATTTTCCCGCCAGAACCCAGCCAAATATGGTTTTATGCGCAATAGGATGTCCTTCTGCGCTGCGAATAATGTCACCTTCTAAAATGTCCCAAGCCCTGTCTGCTCCGAGCAAAATATCTACTGGATTGGAGTGATTAAACGACGTATCAGCCAAATTGAGGTTTGAAATGTGATTCCAATTTTTCACATCAAAAGAAACAGTTGGTAATGCTGACGTTACTCGAGATAGGATATAAGTATCCACCGATATGCTTGCTGAGTCGTAACGCGAAGCGATTGTCATCGAAACAAGGCCTTTAGATTTTCCAGCAGATATTGCACCGATTCCGCTAATTGGTATACGGGCATTTGTGCGTCTAAGTCCAAGTTTTTGGACACAAGATTCGGTGACAAACGAGACTTGTGATCCGGTATCGATCAAAATTCGAACAAGCTGATAGTTTCGGAATTGATCCATTACCTTACCAACAGCCGTTGGCAGCAAGGTTTGGGTCGAGAACGAAGTGTAGTTAAAGGAATGGTTTGTTATAACTGGAGTAATATTTGTCGAGGTTGATGGAGTATCGGCATTGGACCAGGTTGTTGGAACCATTGCAGATTCAACAGCGCGGTTGGGCGTACCCGAATTCGCTTGGGTGGTTGGATGCACCAAACTATGATGCCTGGTATTACAGCTTCTACACCGAAACTTGGAATGACAGGTTGACGCGTTATGTCTACCACGCAAGCAATTGAAGCACAGCTTCTTAGATTTCACGAAATCTCTCCTTGCCTCCACACGCATAGCAAGAAATTCATGGCATTCTGGTAGTGCATGCGAAGAGTTGCACTTTGGACATGAAATGGTGGACGACACGTGCATACTTCTCAAAACGACTGGTTTCGATTTATTATTTTCGCGTGGACCTCCTTTACAGGACTCAAAAGCCTCACAACGACGTTCGAGAAAGTTTAAGAAATCAACGATGGCAGGGTAATCCTCGTCAACACTAGCTGCTGCCCAAGCCTGTCGGGTATCTGGGTCTAATTTGCTAAGCAACACGTAAATTATCCACGGGTCCCTTTCATACGAGTCTAATGAATTAAGGCCCCTAATTACCTCATCCGCTCCATCAGAAATTTTCCTAAGAGTTTTGATATTGGAAGCTTGCACTGATGGAAGTTGCATAAGTGTTTCCACAAGGCTACTGATGATATACCGTGGTCTGTCATACCTTTTCTCGATCCTATCCCATGCCTGCTCATAGGTAGCGTCTGAAACCGGAATATGCGTGAGCAAATTAAGTGCCTCGCCACGGAGGCAGGACCGAAGAAAGTGGAATTTTTCAGTGGGCGACAAGTGGGTCTTGTTGTGCACCGAACTCTGAAACATGTCGCGGAACGAAGGCCAATCCCGATAAGATCCGGAGAACGGTTCAATATGGATTTTGGGTAGATATGAGTTGTCATGAGGTGGATTAGCTGCCACCTGCTGAACGCACAAAGCTTGCGAATTGGGAGCAGGAGTAGGAGAAGCAGTAGGATTTTTATCTGGTGTACATTTCTGTCTATCCCTAACTGCGGACAAAAGAGCAGCCTTAACTTGAATGTACTTTGCTTCGAATTCATCAAATTCCTCTTCAGGATCAACATAGCCATCTTCATCCTTGTGCTCGTACATTTGCTGCTGGGAAGTATAAAATTTAGCCCACAAATCATTTGCCCTTTCTAAGCGGACCTCAAGATTTGAAAGCGTAATGAGTTCGGTGATGTTTTCCGTAAAGGTAGACAATTTGGTTAAAGATCCCTTTAAATTACCCCGCGCTGCCCGAAGAGCGGAAAGACTACTAGCCGCAACCATTTTCCCTCGAGTTTAAGTCGAAATTATCTTTAAATAGGGTAGGAATCGCGCGAAATCAATGATAAAATCCACCGTTCACACCTGTTCTATTTTAGAGATCGATCAAAAGCTTTTTGAACCACGTCGATATCGAAAGCAAATTAAAAGTTAGTGAGCGTTTTCCACGTGGTAGGAAACACTTTCACTCCTAATCAATTGTACGTAGCAATAACAATTGTATCCACTATTTGTGCACCTGTGCACAATACAAAAAATTGTTTGAAAATGTCGCAAAAGTTCACTTCAAATAACCGTATTGTTCAATTTCTAATTACTGTGCGATTGAAATTGATGAGACGAGATTTCATTAACGGCAGTTCCGTTAACCAACGATGCATGCACAGCTCAGCGACACCTTTCACACAGTTTGATTAATGCGAGTTTGACAAAAATTATTAGATCGATGGATAGATGGTATCCGGCTCGATACGGACCAAAAATATGTTTTGTAATACGAGGAGTTAATAGCAAAAGATTATTTGTAATATACGATGAGTTATTTTTGTGCTCAGAGAAGGACCAGCACCTGGTAGCGAAAGCGAGGGGAAAAAGAACGATCAATTCTAACAACGTTATAAATTTTATTTGGTCGATACTTATCGGTTGGTGGTCGCAATCCAAGTGACCGAGAAACAAAATTGACAGCAAGCGCAAAGTTATACTACTTATACTATTACATAATAGGAACAGAATATAAGAGTAATGCTAATGAGGAATTAACAAATTGAAACGAATTGAATGAGAAGATAGAGATGTGCAAATGAAACAAACAATAATTATAAAATAAACATGAAATGAAAGAAATACTTAATACAAATAGCATAGGTAGATATAAATATTCCCAAACAATTTCCATTTGTGATGGCATGATGAAAAGCAATCATTTAAAGAAAAGCTTCTTCAGTTGGCAACCAGCTACGCAAAACAATCGTCAACAGCTGATTGCCGTCCTTA
This sequence comes from Cheilosia soror, assembly GCA_949372485.1. Classification (NCBI taxonomy): domain Eukaryota; kingdom Metazoa; phylum Arthropoda; class Insecta; order Diptera; family Syrphidae; genus Cheilosia; species Cheilosia soror. The sequence continues at coordinate 128,321,162 of OX443561.1, forward strand.
TGATTGCCCTCATTATTTAATGTGACAGATGTACAGATATAATGTACATACAGAAGGAACGTTTGTTATCAGCTTCCTTTTGCTTGAAGCAAAGTTTGTTTGTAAATGATATTTGACTGGCGGTCCATCTAATTGATTGATACATAAATACGTTGAAGTTTAAATATCGCAGTGCCATCTAGTAGCGATTACAACACAGTCTAAACAGCATTAATACTTCTGAATGAAAAAGGTGTCGAAGAGTCGAAGTCTATATCTCAAACAGATATATATAATCAACATCAATTTTTACATAGCGTGAGTTGCTTTTATATCCAACAGATGACCCTTTTTTTTAGAAATGCGTGTATGTACTTACTTACTTAAGGTGGCGCTACAGTCCGGGGTGGACCTGGGCCTCAACCAACAAGCGTCTCCAGCCAGCACGATCTTTGGCCAGCTGCCTCCAGTTTCGTACGCTAAGTTGGTTCCTTCCACTTGCGTGCGCCACCTGAGTCGCGGTCTTCCTCTACTGCGCCGTCCCTCGGGTGTGGATTCGAAGATCTTCCGGGCCGGAGCATTCACGTCCATTCGCTCTACATGACCCAGCCACCGCAGTCGTTGGACCTTCACTCTTCTGGCTAGGTCAATGTCGCTGTACAGCCCGTACAGTTCGTCGTTGTATCTCCTCCTCCATTCACCGTCTATGCAGACGGGACCGAAAATTACTCGAAGAATTTTCCTCTCGAAGCAACCAAGAGTAAGCTCATCCGCTTTTGATAGAGTCCATGCTTCTGCGCCATAAACTAGGACTGGGATGATTAAGGTCTTATAAAGGGTCACTTTAGTTGTTCGAGAGAGGGCTTTGCTATACTCAATTGCTTTCTTAGCCCAAAGAAACAGCGATTGGCAAGAGTTATTCTTCGCTTAATCTCAGCGCTGGTGTCATTGTCTGAGTTAATAGCGGAGCCTAGGTAGACAAAGTCCTTTACCACCTCAAAGTTATATCTGTCTAGTCTATAGTGACATTCTGTCCAAGACGTGGGTGTTGGGTGTCCTTTCTCGATGACAGCATATACTTTGTCTTGCCCTCATTGACCGCCAAACCCATCTTTGCCGCCTCCGTCTCAATGCTCACGAACGCGCCAGTGACATCACGCTGCGTTCTCCCGATTGTGTCGATATGCGTGTATATGGTATGCACATCTATATATATTAAAATGACGATTACGACTGACGGATGATCAACGCCCAGCCTAAACCAATTGCTCTAGAAAGCTGAAATTTTGCACAGAGGTTTTTTTTATGATGTATACAAGCACTAAGGAAGGATTTTTTGAAATTCGACCCCTAAAGGGGTAAAAGAGGGGTCAAAGTTTGTATGGAAAATTTTTATTTCTTATCATATCGACTTCAAACTCGGTTTGTGTACTCTCTATGAGAAATAAAGAAAACTTCTTTCTCTAATTTTGGGAAATTCAACCCGTAAAGGGGTAAAAGGGGGGGGGCGGGTCGAAGTTTGTATGGGAACATTTTTATTTTTCATCCGATTGACTTCAAACTCGGTTTATGTACACAGTATGAGAAATTAAGAAAACTGATTTCTCAGAGTTTGTAAATTCAACCCCTAAAGGGGTAAAAGGGGGGTCAACGTTTGTATGGGAAACTTTTTATTTTTCATTCGATTGACTTCAAACTCGGTTTGAATATTCTTTATGAGAAATAAAGAAAATGTTTTCTTCGATTTTGGAAATTCTACCCTTAAAGGGGTAAGAGGGGGTAGCGTTTATTTTCCATTCGATCGACTTCAAACTTAGTTTGTGGGCCTTTTCTTAAGTCACGAACCGTTCGTCGTATCAATTTTAAACTTTGTAATGCGTCCCAAAATCTTTCGCCGTTGAATATGCTTATCGCTTCATCTAACTCCATCGTACGTGCTCCAAAGATATTCAAGCGGAATTCTATATGAATGGGGTCATACTGCTAGAAAGTGGTGCATCTTTCTGGTTGCAAGAGTGTAATAAAAACTGGGAGGTGTGGTATATAATGAAGGGGTAAAAGCTCACCCTATTCTAAAGATGGTGCTTATCATATCGCTGTATTTGCCAGCAAAGAAATATGTTTTGTATTTTGTCCCATAGATTGTGACTCAATCTGCTAAATGATCTGTGTTGAGATGCCAGCGCTTCACTAACAAAAATATTGATCATATAATCTTTAAACTGTTTTCTCCAATAGGGAATTAAACACATTTTTCAGAGATACTAACTTTAACTTAGGTACTTTCTTAGGTAGGTTTTCTGCGCGATATATAAATATAAAAGAGGGAACTAACTGACTGTGAAGGAATATCTGTGCACCAAATCCTGAGTACTGCGCGAGCGAAGCTGCGGGCAAAAGCTAGTAAATTATAAAAACACGGGCGCATTTTCGAATGAAAGTGCAATTTTGTGTCAAATTTCCACAGCAATCGGTGAAGGTAAGGGACTTTCGGAACCTTAAAACTTTGACTTTTGTTTTGTTTCTCGATAAAATGTGCCCGTGGCTGCGAGTAACGTCAATACTCCTCGATTCCTACTTTCCCTTGTTCAAGTAAATAAATTGCTCATGAAACCGATTGGACATTCATTTCACTTTCTCATCCGATTATATTACTTAAGCAGACTTTAAGAAACCTCCACAATTTTAAAAGTTCTAAAAAAACAAAACCAACTAGACTAAAATTACCTAAACACTGACAAGCGCATATTTATATGAAACGCAAAAATCATTTGACACTTTGAAACTTACAATTTACATACTTATCCGAAAACTTAACCTCGATTTGTACACTTCACAAGATGCTCACTCGGTTAGATAAACAATTAGACACGCTTGTGGGTGCGTTTTGTCATTGCAAACAATTTCACAAAGCGTGTAACTAAGTCAAGGCCTTTGTGACATCACGCGCTGTGTAAAACCTACAATAATGCTCCAAAATGTCGTAGCCTCCATAAATGTGTCGGGCCTAATGAGTTATGCGACATCTTTCGCTTAAACAAAAATTTGCATCGCCATTCATCGGCGTCTATTATACAGCGAGAAATGCATTCCAGCAAAAGCGTATTTGCGGATATTATTCGCATGTAGGTATTTGTACTGCAAAAATGCTCATAATGTACATAAATCTTCAAAGACTGGAAGGAAAATTGTCGTTGACTGCCAAGCCAACTGTGTGTGCATGGAGGAAATGTTAACTCCAAGTGGGTGGGCGTGATGGTTATGGCTTAAAGTTTACTCATTGCCCAATTAAATGTAAATTAAGTTCCTAGAACAGCAAATACAAAATATTAATTAATATTGCACAAATACACATTGACACTTGTCGAGTCATCGGGTAATGGCAATGACACTAAGTTGAAGTAGAAATATACTCGTATTACGAGTACATAGATATAATTGAAATTGATGGAGTTCCAAACACCATGTGCATTCCAGGGAAGCAAAGTGATTAAAATGATCGAATGTTCGCATAAATTATTTATGGCTATGACCCTGATTCTATGTAAATTCATTAGACGTTCTATATCGAGGATTTATACATTCGTATTTGATTGCGTAGTATTTTCTATATTAGTTAACCTAAAGGTATCTCTGAATAGTCAGTCCAAGTCACCTACCTATTAGACAGTGGCTAAGTGATCGCCAACAATCGATTGCACTTTCAAATTTTAACACAGGTATTCATGAAGTTTGAACTGTCACTGACGAAGAAATTGTTGTCAAAATCAAATATAATCATTTTTGAACCAATTGTACAAAACTCACACGCTAACATCCGAGATACAATTTTACAGAAGTATGTTTAACTGGTTACATATTTTTTTTTTTGTTTTAATACACACTTCTCCCGGGAAACCTATAACGCTTCATCAGCGCCCCGAGATGCTTGCAGATGTACATATGTTAGTTCTGCACTTAAATTGCTGCAAATTGTAGTCTTCTGGAAATATATCCCCAGGAAGCGAGTTCCATAGTTTGCTTGTCCTGTAACAGAAGGAGTTTTGGAAAGATGATGTCCTCGCGGTTGTCAAGTGTACTGTATGGTCGTGAGCATTAGCAGACTGTCTTGTGGGCGCCTAAAAGTTGCATTTTGAGGGATAATGTCCTTGAGTTCCTCGGACCATCTACCATAGAAGTAGCTATAGAACAAGCATAGGTCAGCGACTTGTCTTCTGTGCACCAACGGTTGCAGATTCGATGTGAGTGTATAGGGTCTCCAATAAGTCGAACCGCTCGTCTCTGTATGCTGTCAAGTAGGTTAAGTGAATGTTTTGGGGCCGAGCTCCATATATGGGAGCAATATTCCAGGCCTGGTCTAACCTGTGCTTTGTAGAGAAGGAGAAGTTGCTTGGGGCTAAAGTACCTCTTTGCTCTAAATAGGTAGCTCAACTTAGCGGACACCGATCTTGCGATATAGAATTTGTTCACATCTCTGACTGTGTGATGTAGCCGCATTCACAGGCCCACTGTTCGAGATAGAGGATAAAATAAGAGTGCTGCCATCAGCAAAGCTGTAGATATTATTATTTGTCGATCCAAGCAAATCGTTGATGTGGAGAAGAAATAGAGTTGGGGATCCTTGGGGCACTCCTACCTTTATAGCAAACGAATTAGATGTTACACCATCTACCGCAACTTGGATCGATCTTCCCAGAAGAAAATTTTGCATCCATCCGCAGAGTTGTTTTGGTAATCCATAAGACGCCAACTTGCCTAATAGGGCTCTATGCCAGACTCGGTCAAATGCCTTTGATATGTTCAAGGCTACGGCTCTGGATTCGCCGTGTTGTTCAATTGCTTGCGTCCATAAGTGCGTTACGTTGCTTAACAGGTCTCCAGTGGAACGACGGCTCCGAAATCCGTATTGCCTGTCACTTATTAATCGGTGGCCTTCTAAATATTTGATTATTTCGACATTTATTGCCCTTTCCATTACTTTTGAGAGCATTGAAAGTATCGCTATTGGACGATAGTTTTGTGGCAGACATTTCCTCCCTTTCTTTGGAATCGGTTGAATGCGAGCGGTTTTTCAGCAAGAAGGAAACGTCTTCTGGGAGTACGACGTGCTAAACAGCTTACATAGTACAGGTGCAAGTTCTGGAGCACAGCTCTTGAGTACTATAGCCGAAATTCCGTCGGGTCCCATTGCCTGCTGACGATATTGACACTATCGGAAGATTGCAGCAAGCTGTCAGTGGCGCATTTGCAAGTATTGAAATGGAGGCGGCGAAGATGCGTCTGGCTGTAAATGAGAACAAACAGGTTAGGAAACACTTCACTGGAGCACTCAGAGTCAGATGCAACTGGTCCATTGCACTACCAGGAAGCAAATCCAGTATTACCCATTTTACTGGAATTTCATCGACTTTTGGAGAAAGCCGAGAATGCACTTCAGCGTTGAGGAGCTTACAGTATCAGCACTCACCACATCAGCGCCAAAAATGTGCCACCTGATCCGAGCAAAGGCAGGACAATAACAAAGGAAATTATCCGAAGCATAGTCGACCTCTCCACAAACGTCGCAGACAATGGTATCACACAAGCCTAGCACACTTAGATGCTTAGCAAAAGCAAAGTGCCCCGTAAGAACGCCAATAAGTTTTATGCAGTCATTTCTACTGAGAGACAGGCGCAGACTTCCTACTGACTTTCGGGAGCATGGGTTTAGTCTGCCCGCTCCCTGTAGAGCCTTGCCATACACAATTGTGTTCGTTTGATACCCAATTGTCTATGGAAGCCCTGATTGAGGACGCAGGGAGACCCAGCACAAATTCTGGTCCCGAGAAATTATTTTCTGAGCCTTGCTTAGCAATCTCATCGGATATCGGATAATCCCAGCGTGACCTGGGACCCAGACAAGAGTCAAAGAGTTCAGCCTTGCGACCGAGTTCAAAGAGTTATTGCATACCCGAACTATTTTGAAATGGATTACAGGGTTGAGCAAGGACTTGCGGGTGTATTTTCGGAGTCTCTGAGTATCTCAAAATCCATCAGACTCCCGGACACAGCCAGTGTGTTTCAGCCGGAAGTACTTGCTATCCGTGAAGCCTGTCACCTAATCAAACTACACACGGGCGTAGCTCCGAGGCAAAAGGTAGACAGTCAAGCTGCGGTCAAGGCTATCGCCTCAGTCAATATAAACTCAAAATAAGTATTAGATTGTCCTGAGGTATTGGCCTCGCTTGACCAGTTCAGGATTACCCTGATCTGAGTTCCAGGCCACAGCAACGTTTATGGAAACGAACAAGCTGAGCTGGCCAGGCGAGGTTCAAGCCTTCACTGCTCACTTGCGGAATCGGTACAAATTCCAATAGGAGCAGTCAAAGCACAAATTTCCGCAGAATGCATATCGAAAGCCAATCTCAGATGGAGGAGGCTAACAAATTGTGTCATATCCAGAAGGATGTGGCCAAATTAAAGCAGGGAAAAAACAACCCACCTCCTGAGTAAAACACGCAAGGATATAGCCAGGATAACAGCAATAACCACAGGCCACTGGCCTATAGGGGACCATGCAATCAGATTAGGCATCCCACATAATACACACTGTTATAACGACGCAACCGAAAAAGAAACTCTCATTCACTACCTATGCGCTTGTCCGGCACTAGTTAGGACTAGACAGCGAATTATGGGTAAACCCTTCTTCACATCCCTCGAGGAAGTTTCGAAGAATAGCATCAAAGAACTTATAACCTTTTTGAATTCCACAGTCTGGATCTAATCCACCCTTCGACATACTTACAGCAACCAGCTCAAATGAGTAAGTGGTAACAAAACGGCACATAGTGCTACTTGGGTTTTATCTCAAACCGCCAGCACTACCTACCTACCTACCTACCTGACCAAGGCCTTAAGCGAAGCTTGGCAGCCATCAGGATAGCATAGATCTCCGCTTGAAAAACAGAGGCATGCTTGCCTAACGAGTAGTAAAGAAAAGACTTGTGTTGTCGATTTCCATGAAGACACCAGCACCGGATCCTTGACTTGTTTTAGAGACATCCGTGAAAATTCGACTGCATCCCAAACCAAGCTTAGACTCTGGCTGAAACCAGTCTGAACGCAAATAAAGTTGAATCTAAATTTGCACAATAGCCGGAGTTCCGGTGTCAATTCATCAGACGGCATATCGATGGAACTATAGGATCGAAGGATTGGTGTCGCCGCATGGTAATCGAAACTCCAGGTGGATGATATCAAAAACCACTCCGCTTGAGACGGTAGATTGCTTTGATAGTGGAGCCCATGATAAAGGTGCCCATTTTTTAACTACTGCCACCACTGTCTATTTGGTTCAAAACTCGACTACAAAGTCAAAGTGCACTAAACTGACACTTCAAAGATATGATCTCAAAACAATGCCAATATCAGTGTTGTTATTATCCTCTTTGCAATTTGTCAATCTGAACTTTCTTGGAAATACCCATACCCATACGTTTCTGTAATCACTTTCGTTTTTTATAGGTAGTTTTGGAAAATTCGAAAATTAAATTAAAGTCGATGGATCAAAAAGGAAATAACGTCAAACAGAGCCTAACCAAGTAAGCTCCCGGCCCATTATCTTGCCAGCGAATATCTTCGATAAGATAAACACAAGTTTAAAATGTTTTCTTATATTTTTTCTAAAGAATATATTACTATTCTAGTCAAATCAATTATTGTTTTGTCAAAAGATAAGCGTTTTGTTTTATAAGCGGTCACTAAGATATCGCCAGCAAAGTATCAAAGTCCATCGTCTAAACACAAAGAGCTGTGCGTGACGAAGGCTTCGCTTTATATTGGAGCGGCTGATACGGAGTAAATATGTAGAACAAAATTTTTCCTTACATTGGACTTTGTCGCACAGCAAAAGATTAGTCATTCAGCTGAGAAAGGAAAATATTTTCGAATACACTTGCGAAATCAATGATAGAGCGTGCGCCTGTGTGTGCACTACAAGGAAGTCGAAATATGGAAGGTTAATAAATATTTTTATAATCGTGTTAAAACAGTGTTATCAGTGTTTATGGTTCGGAATAAGTTCAGCAAATATACCTTGTTAATCTATCAGCTACTTTGGGACTTGGTAGGGAGGGTTGATAACAGCGGAAAGTTCAATGTTAGTTGCTATTGGCGTCTAATGAACTTTGTTTTGGAAGTTTTTCAATTACAACACGACTATTTGCGTCTGTGTGATTTGTTGTATGCAGGTTTTATAAAATGCAGTGCAAAGATCTCGGTCACCAAATGAAGTTAGCCGTCATACTGGAAATGGCAACAGAGGCATTGACTGCATGCATAGAGTCATAATGCAACAGCGCTGAGAGCGAGAGATCTAAATAGTTGGCAAAGCCAAGGAAAATAAACAACTTGATGAAGTTGCTAAATGCAAGTCGCTTTGGAACAAGTTGCAGCTGTAAAGTGGCGCAAGTTTTACTTGTGCGATTAGCTGGAACGGGTTACATTATGTGTAAAGTGGTGAACGAAAATGGTGGCAGTTTTACCTTATTTTTACAGATCTTTTTAACCAAACGGGCGGAAAATCTTTAGATTCTCCATTGGAATCCAGTTTTTCCTGGAAGAAAGTCTGCCATCTGATGCTACATTCATCTAATTCGTCTTCTTTAATAAGATGTGTAACTATGCTTTTTAGAAGGGTCGCAAATCATGCTGGTAAAGCAATCCCGGCTAAGGGCTGGTTCAAGGCAACAGCATAGTACAAATTTAATAATAAATTCGGTCAAAGGCGGAAGGGAAATCATCTGGATGTGGAGTCCCAAATTTTGGCGTTAGTACTCCTTGGCCTATGGAGGGTCCACTTGAGCAACCTACACCCGCGACCCACTTAATGGACAAGCGGACCATTGAAAATGAATGAATGAAAAATGAATGAATGTACTCCTTGGCCACGCACCCCATCCATATAGATACATTGGCCTAATGATATTGGTATCTACCCTAAATTAAACGCGTGCATCTCCTCCGCGACCTACGCCATCTAGGCGTTATCAAAGAAACTTTAAGCCAACATTCTTAGTCACTTAATTTTCAAATTTTAATTATAAAAATAAACTTGGCTTAATTTTCAATCATTAAACAAAAAAAATAAACTAAGTATTGATTTATAAAATAAAAATTAACTAAAAATATGAATTGAAAAAGAATGTTAGTGTTTATCGTAAATTTGTGTTACAATAAATTGTTGTACGATAAATATAAAAAAATGAATGTACCTCGAATTTTGTTGAAGTCCACGAGAACGAATTCTTGAAGTTTAAAAGTTTCTTAAAATTAAAAATAATTAAATAATAAACACAAAACAAAATTAAACTTAACAATACAAACTTAAATGAAAATAACATAAATACAAGAAAAAAAACTTAAAATCTAAGGCGGCTTTCAGATTGAGGCAACAAGGAATAAGCAACTATAGTTATTATGGCGGCTCTCAGATTGAGGCAACAAGCAATAAGCAACTAAGCAACTAGCAACTGGCAATAACCAATACGCAACTTTATTTTAGACTATTCTCACATCGAAGCAACATTATTGCCTGAAATTTCTAACTGACATGTCATCCGACGACTCCGATGATTCGATTTTTCTGATGTGGTTCCATTTAAGAAAAAAAAAGACAAAAGCAAAGGAAATATTGGGTTTGGGTGCACCCTGCATTTACTAATTTAATAAATCATGGTAAAAATATTTGCGCTAAGGAACTCAGAGCACATCCCACCCAATTTCAAAACTGTTATCGAATGAGCCCCGAAACGTAGTATGCGCAAATGTGTCAATAATGACAAATATTGCTACTAGGAAGCAATATTATGTTGCTTTTCAACATGCGCTGTGTATCGCTAGCGATAATTATTGTAGCAACCAGCAATAAGCAACTATAGTTACTATAGCAACTGCCAATAAACAATCAGCAACATTTTTCGTTCGAGCGATATTTAGTTGCTTTGATATGTGAGACCTCTAATTTAATTCGATGTAAAATAACTGTGAGCGATAATATTGCGTGTTTCCTATTGCTAGTTGCTTATTGAATGTTGCCTCAATGTGAGAGCCGACTATAGCAACTGCCAATAAGCAATCAGCTCAGCAGCATTTTTCGTTCGAGCGATATTTAGTTGCTTTGATGTGAGACCTCCAATTTAATTCAAAGTAAAATAATTGTGAGCGATAATTTTGCGTGTTTCCTATTGCCAGTTGCTTATTAAATGTTGCCTCAGTGTGAGAGCCGACTTACACTATTAAAATTTAAGGTTAGTTATTATTTTGTGCTCTGCAGCAATTAAAATTATGCAGTGTTCTACGTTTTTTTATTTTTATTTTCTGTATTTTAGTTTTATCTTTCGTCCCCAGGAGAGTTTTGATCCTTTTTTAAAGGCTTTTACTTAACTTCGTGAAAAATTTGTTGTGTCAAAATCTTACAAGTCAAATTTGAACCACTTTCTCTATACTTAGAACTTTGAAATTTTCCATGCTGGTTGGGTTGTGAAGACAATGCAATATTTAGAACGAATTTTTTGATTTTCACTTCCCCTGCCCCTTTAAGGGAGGCTTTTTCGTAACGCATGATCCATTAGCCGTTTTAACTTGAAACTTTATATGTCAATAGATAAGTCGAAAATATTACATATCTAATTAATACTTTGTACCGATTCGTCCTACAAGGGTTGTAAAAAGGGGGTGCAAACTTTTCTATTTCGACCTTACTACGCTCAACTTGCCATTATACTCATAAATATTATGTAGGTCAACTCAAAAAATCCTTTAAATTGTTAGGCAATACTTTACCGAGTATTTTGAGCTAACATTCATCTATCTAGTCCTTCCAGAGGGCAAGATATAATAAATTGAAAATAGATCTTATTCGGCTAAAAGCGAAAAAAAAATTGCTATCTCGATTGCAGTTGTGCTTAGGAAGGGTAGTTTTTTTGCATTCTAAAAATAGAATTGTCACTGCGGCGGGCATTCAGAATGTATGCTCATATGTATGGCGTAGTTGAATTTGATGTAGGGAATATGGATAATGGATAAAACAAACTATGTACATATATGTACGTATATAGGAGTTTGTGATGCGTAAATATGTAAGTAGGTATGCATATGCACAATCGTACATACTTATATTTGAGATCTGCAGCTATGGAAAGTGTATAGGTAGGTACCTACGCGTAGTAATATCAATCAAATCATACCTGTCGCGAATTTTCATTTATGTGGAATACGAATACATACCTATTATGTCCATTTAGGACTTTGAAATTGTGCATGCTAATGTTTCAGTTTTGATGACATATTATACAAACTAATAATAAAAAAAACTTTTGTAAGTTGTAGGTAGATATTAAACTGCACTAAAAAGCAAAAAATAAAATAATAGTTTAAAAAACTAAAAAAACGCTTTTAGAAGTAGGTACTGCACTAAAAGCAAAAAAATAAAAATTAACCAATCTATTTTTTAAGGTTTATCCTGGAAGGGGCTTAGTGTAAGCCATGTTTGTGTAGTTTACACTCAAATAATACAATACATAACTACAAACATGGCTTACGCTAAGCCCCTTCCAGGATAAACCTTAAAAAATAGATTGGTTAATTTTTATTTTTTTGCTTTTAGTGCAGTACCTACTTCTAAAAGCGTTTTTTTAGTTTTTTAAACTATTATTTTATTTTACTTGAATTCGCTTCTTAAAAACTATTCAATTGTGTCTTTTTATTAAGATTATCAGATTTTATTAAGTTCAGACGTTAAGATTAACGTTTCCGAATCGAAGAGTCAATGAATGACTATATGAGATAAAAAAATATGACTAACCTATTAGATAAAGTAAAAAAAATAAAAACAATTTTTAAAAGTCTTTACCTTTCCTTAGATATCATTTAAGCCAAATCGTGGAGGCTGTTTGCTATTCCTTCTAATTCTTATTATTATTTTTTTAACGATAAACGTTTGCGTTTGAATGTTTTTCCTCTGAATGACAAATCATTTTATTTATTTTTTTTCCTCTCAAAACAAAAACTACTGAAACAAATTTAGCAACAGTATAATTACTTAAGTACTTATGAATATTCGGAAGGACGGAAAGAGCAGAACCAAGTCAATCGTTACAGATACTGTCGTATTACTGCAAACGCAGAGTCAATTTATAACAATTATTACTGGTGATAATCCATTCTTATTTACCTGGGCTGCAGAATAGTAAGCGCAATCCGCACTTATGCCAGCCACCTAAGGCGAGGTCTTTCCCTCCCAACTGTGTAGTTCCTTTGGTTTGGAATTAAAAACTCTTTGAGACTAAAGCAAAAGCGCACAAATATTATTTAAAGAATTTTGTAATCAAATCGCCATCGACCCAGGAAATAATGATCCAAAATGTATACGCGAAACAACAAAAACATTTTATTTTGGGATCGGGCATCGGGGTCTTATTTAGTTTTTATTTTTTGGGTCTTATTTTGGTCCTTTTGGGGAGTCTTATTTAATTTTTGTATTATGTATATGTACAATGAATTTCTACTTTACCGGTGAAGGGAAACGAAGAACCAAAATATAGCCAACCTCAGACCATGAGACCTCCATGAGACCTCCATGAGATTTTTGTAACCCGCCCCACTTTTGGGCCTTTATTTCATTTTGAGCCGCTTCTTCTCCATAAAGCAGGAGTATTGAGGATCTTTTATGATATTCGTACACAATTGCCTCCCTAGACCAAAGATGAAAGACCCTTTCGCCGATGAAAGGACAAATTCCCAGTTGTTCGTGAGCAAAGATGAACTCTTGTGTATCTTTGAGTCACTTAAAAATAAAAAGTCGGCGGGAGTTGACGGTGCCCCAAACGTCGTATTAAGGCACCTGCCTCTATAAGCGATTGAGATCTTCGCCACTCTATTTAACAATGCGCTGAATAATGCATATAATTCAGTGCAGTGGAAAATGATGGTGGTACATCCTATCCCCAAAAGGGATAAAGATAGGACCAACAGGGCTAATCTTCGGTCAATTAGTTTGCTCCCGAATGTTAGCAAGGTATTCGAGAAGGTCGTTAATAGAGCTCTTTTAAAGTGGGCTGAAGAAAATAAGATTATTCCGGGCAATCAGTTTGGCCTTAGAGCGGGGCATGAAACGATTCATGCCGTGTCGAAATTGGTGTCCGACATTCAGTGTCACAAAAGCAGGAACCACGGGTGCCTGCCTGGTCGACTTTGAGAAGGCCTTCGACACAGTATGGTTGGAGGGGCTCTGCTATAAGCTGACTAGGTTGGGTATGCAAAAACCATTGCTATATATGATTTATGACATGTTTATGGGAAGAAGAAAGCAAGGTCTTTGAAATTGAAAACGGCTTACAACAGGGAGTGGTGAATTCTCCGATCCTGTTTAATATTTACACGCGAGTGATCTGGTGGGTTCCCTCAGACATGCTAAGCGTATGCAGACGATTTAGTGGCGTAAAGATCAGGTCCAAAAGTCTAGGACATCAACATCCTTTTGCAGCGTGACTTCGATCAAATTAAGAGGTATTGCGATGATTGGAAGTTGAAAATCAATTTCCAAAAATCGGAAGCAATCCTGTTCAGAACTCCATTGGCTGGGGCCTCTAGGGGTAGCGATACCAGAAAAAACTGGCGAAAATTAGCCATTATTGGACAAAATGGCGGTGCGAAGCGTGGTTAGGTATCTTGGCATCTGGCTCGACCAGTATCTATATTTTGACAAACATATAGATGCTTGTCTTGCTGGGGCCAAGAGGGCTTATGCTCTGAAAAGGAGACTGTTTCGAAGCAGTCAACTTGATTCCAGAGTAAAGGTCATATGCTACGTGACCAACAAGACCCTATACGATGGGGCTCCATTGAATACGATTGACAATTTCCTAATTAAGGTGATGATTCGAAGGCACGTTGCAAGGGCGATGGCGACGTGTAGTTATTACTGATCTCGTGTAGTTATTACCCGAATTTAATGTACCACGAGAGTACGCTCCGGTCTGGCTGTGTCCCGCCTGAGGCATTTCTTCATGCAGACATGAAAGGGTTAGTCCAAAATCAGGATGGTATGCCGGTATTGTACCACAGCCACCGCGGGGCGAGGGATAAGCGGCTCATCCACGACGGGTACGCCGCCAATGCTCAGGAGCTCCTCCGTTTTAATACTGCGATTGCGGATCGGGACACGGTCGATACTTTGTGGCAGTTCACCGAATTTTGGTGGCTTGAGGAAGCGGTGCGTTACCTATGTAACATCCTCCTTAGTTTCAAGCTATAGTTTGTAAGTTAATTAGGTATATTTTGGGGCCGGGCTCGCCAACATGAATGAGTGCTACCGAGACTTTACCGACGCTTATGGCCTCGCTCGGGTCCCGGCGCGTGTGCACCATGCAGGCGACTCGGGATGGTGACCAATCGAGAGATTGCTCATCGTCATCACCCTGATTATAGGTAATTTAGGTGAAGTAGCTTAGGTAGTTTTAGGTAGTTTTAAGAAAAACACCATAGAAAATAGAGTGTCTGCAATTTTAGATTGGTGTTCTGCCAATAGATACAGATTTTAGAAATATTTTACCTCTTCTGGTGCCAAATTACCGCATCAATTAACGAGTACCACGTAATTCAACTTGTTTTTGTTTTGCACGTAAAATTGGCTTAATAAGTGCCCGCACTGTATACTTTACACTACACTTTGAAAGTAGTCAAAACCTTAGCGTACACCAATTCTAAAAAAAACACGGTGGCCATATGTGGGATATACCTAATTTCCAACGGTTATTATTAAGTTCGACTAGGTTTGAAATAAAAAAAAACACACCCTTCACAATTTTAAAAATTATAGCCTACACTACAGGAGTTCCCAATCGTTTTCATACTGGACTGGGTTTTTCAATAAAGACAGGTGGATATGTTGAAATGGCGTCGTCCTATAAATGTACGACAATTTTCCTTACTAACATAGCCATTCAACTAAAAATGCGCCTCGTGACTAAGAACGGGGTCCTCTTCCAAACGCTACGAAGCCCAGTCAGCGAAAAAACAGCATTGTCTAGAGTCAACAACTTTGAGCTCCTGATCCAGTTGGATCATGTACAGTTATAGGCCCAAGTCACATCCCTATGCAAAATTCGCCAAGTTGAAATCTGCGAAAGGCCGACTTCTTGTGCACGGCGAAGGATTGACTGAAACTGGTTCTCCTGTATACATTTTTTTGGACCGCGGCAATGAGAGGAATGAGGGCTGTTTCGATTGTTTACCGTGCCGGTTGTCTTGAAATTTGCCTTTGGCCACCAAACATTGGAGAGTCGAATTTGAATGGCCACCGTTTAGTCTAACGTGCCATGGTGATTTGAAAAACCCTTATTTAATTTGCAGCTACTCGTTATTGTTGATTATTAGTTTAAATCTCGAGTTAACGATTTTTTTGTTCTCAACCATTTTCATTTTAGCTAATGTTCATTCTAGTCCCTCATATACACTAACACTACATGGTTGATAGTGTTGACCGTAAAATGTTGATTAAAAGAAGCATCTGTACATTGTCGATAGCTTTTTAACGGTCGTAAAAAAATAAATACGAATTGACTTCCTTGAACCAAAATGCCAACCCCATGTGTCGAACTATGTACACTTAGTTAGATACAATATACAACTTGAAGTAGGTACCTATAATTACCTATAATAAGTGGCACTTTAATTTTATCCTATATAAGTACCTATACTTTTAATAATTTGCAATTTGAGAATATGTATACATAGCAATACCTGGACAATACTGGTTACAAAACCGATGACTTAGTTAAACACACACCTACAACTGATTAGATTAGAAGCTTCGGAATTAATATTGCATTTATAGTCAGTCAGTAGGTATAGCTTATGCTCTTTGGGTTTTCTTTCAGGTCTGGAAACGGGTCTAAAAAGCTTACTTCTTACTTTTGACATTTACTGTATATAAAACCATTTGTCCTGACTGATTGGTGATCAACGCCCAGTCCAAAAGCTAGGAAGCTGGTATTTTGAAACAAAATTCCTTTTATGACCAAAGTGAGGGGATTTGGGAAAATTCGAACTCTAAAAGGGGTTCAACGTTTGTTTAAGAAAATTCTTATTTTTCATCCAATCGACTTCAAACTCGGCTTGAGTATTCTACATAAGAAATAAATAAAATCAGTTTCCCTGATTTTTGGAAATTTTGCTTGGGGAACGAGTTTTTAGCGACGGCAGCATTCAGTTTGTATAGGGAACTTTTTTCCATCCTATCGAGAGCGTAGCAAAGCACACTAGCCTTGGATAAATATTTCTCCTCTTAGTAGTTTATAAGAACGATTGGACGTACCTACCTATAGCCTTCTTAAATTGAAATAAATTGCAATATGAGAGGTCAAACGTCAATTGAAAATCTCTTCAACCCAATACAAATGAATTAAATTAAAAAATCATTTTCATTGGTTGAGTAAATTAATACCTGCGGCTTTTTCAAGAGTAAAAATAATAAACTCTTTGCTCACGAAAAAGCAATGCAATCACACATGCGGTCGAAACTTCACTCGAGTATATTTAATATTGGAAAGGCAATACCCGTCCACTCTATACTGGCCAACTGGGAATTTAACTTCTCCCTCATCGACTGGTAGTTCTCTTCTTTGTCTAACTTTGCCCTCCCAAGGCAATTCAATACATGTCATATAATAAAACGTACAAGTGTATATCAGAAATAAACACAACTTCACATAGAATTTAAGAAATCGGCACACCAGAGAATAACTAACTTTAATTGCGTTAGAACTTAATGATTTAATATACCAGTTTCGTGTCAACGTTTTAATTTCGCCGAACGATTAGGTAGCAAATAAAAACACTTGATTACCACAGAATTTTAATCACAAAGTTAGCCGCGGTAACGAAGGCGTATTTGGTTCGTTTTATGGAATCTAGAAGTGGAAGCCGACGCACGTCATGAAAATTGAAAATATTAGCAGTCATAAAGATTTGAAGCAAACACGTGGTTGACATACTTGTGGCCAAAAGGTATTTCCCAACTAACGCAAAATAAATAAATATAGTAAAGAGTCCGCCAAATAACTTTTTTTTTTTTGAAAATGCTATAAAAAAAACAACGGAATATTTTCTCAAATTTTTTTTTTATTTGAAAGTACAATCCTTCCGGTTAATAATGGAAAATAATTTCATTCAAATGGCTGCCTCGGCCGGCCATGCAGTAGCCTACACGATCGGTCCAATTTTTAAACACATTATCGATTGTGTGCAGCTGTATTTCACCAATGGCTTCACGAATATTGTCCTTTAAAGCGACCAAATCAATAGTCTCTGGCATGTCGGCGTAGCACTTATCTTTTACGGCACCCCACAAATAATAGTCCAACGGTGTCAATGTCAAATCGCAGCTCCGCGGTGGCCAAACGACATCAGCTCTGCGGCTGATAATGCGATCTTCAAAAACAGGGCGCAAAACATCGAGTGTAGCTTCGGCTGTGTGGCACGTAGCGCCGTCCTGTTGAAACCAAATGTTGCCAATATCATCCTCTTCAATTTTTGTGAACAAAAATTCGTTCAACATGGCCCGATAACGATCGCCATTGACTGTAACGGCCACTCCTTGCTCATTTTCGAAGAAAAATGGCCCACTTCCGCCTCTGGACCAAAATCCGCATCAAACAATGACTCGTTTGTACTTTTCTCGGGTGTACGCACTGTTTTTGGCTTTGGTTTATCGATAAGGATGCCAGTTTCTTTCACTTTTTTCACAAGATAACGAACATACGGAGTTGACGGTGCTTCTCTTCTTCCAAAATCCGTACGCAATTTTCGCACACATTCTGCAACATTACCATGATTCGTTCAGCGGAAGGATAAAACTAATTATCTGTCAAATCAGACATGAGCTAAGTGTCATTACCATTCGCGAAATAAGCACTAGTTGGAAAACAAAAAAAGTTATTTGGCGGACCCTTTATATAGATGGCGCAAAAGGTCCGTGTAGGCACCCCAATCCTATAGGCTTAGCTTCTCACAACCATTCGTGTTTCTGAATTTTTTTTTATTTTTTGGGAAGAATGAAAGGGACCTACAGCCGAGCCGAACGGCTGAATTCAAAGGGCTATTCCATGACATTTATACTTCTGGATGTTTGTCAGATGTTTGCGAGAGGTGGCTAACTTCGTAAGCCTGATCAGAGAGTTAGGAAGTAAATATTGGGCGTAAGAAAACTATAGGTCTTCGCGAACCATTCATTTTTAAACTCATTGAATTGTACCTCATATTGACTCAATGAGTATGAATAGGGTAGGTAGGTGCTGATTTGAAAGAGTTGCCACATATTCAGAGCGCGTAGCAACCACGGTACTCTACAGAACCAACACCATTCTATGCACCTTTCCAGTATCTTTTTGTTCCATTTCATACATTTTCTGTCCGAATTTTAGTTCCTTTTCTATTTCCCATCCGTTTAGCTTCTAAGTGAGGAAGCGAGGAGTAACAACGACTCTCGCTATAGCTGGGATATTGACCCTGACAATTTCTGTTGAGAAGTTTTATCGAATTTCAGTCCATGAATTATTGTTTGAGAGGCACTTTCACCAGGCATGTCTAAAGTGCGGTAGTCCATAAGGCAGGCAGAAGAGCCCACCCCATCAACGAGCTAAGCACTTGATGATTTTAACGCCAGAATAGGCAAGGAGGACTTACTCACTTTTTACTTCTGACGCTACAGTCCGGGCGGACCTAAGCCTCAACCAACATGCCTATCCAGCCAGCACGATCAAACGCTACCTCAGTCAAGTTAGTTGCGCATGCTATGTTGGTTAAGGTCCCCTTCCAACTGCGTTCACCATCTTGGGTAAGGTCGTCCTCTGCCTCGTTGCCCCTCTGAACATCTTTGAACTTTCCGAGCTCACAACATAGACTCAGACCATTACCTTGTTGTAGCCAATCCAAGGTAAGAAACGAATGCGGGCATTGACATGAAACGTCTGCATGCCATTGCTATTTTGTGCATAGAACACAGTGCCATCCATTTAAGAAACATTTGCAACATTGGTAAATAAAGACTTGGGCCTGAAACACACATGCGATTTTAATCGCTCGACTTTTTAGTCGCAAAAAATGAAACACACACACATAAAATCCAAAATTATGTGCGTTAAAATGTGTGTGTTTAATTTTTTGCGACTAAACAGTCGCGCGATTGAAATCGCATGTGTGTTTCGGGCCTTATTCAAATTATTTCGAACGTTCTATAACAGATGGCACACTCAGCACTCAAACAAATCGCACGAATTGCTCGATGACATTTGAGTGTTTTCGTTTCTCTCCGCCGCCGTGAATCAAAAGAGCTAGTGCTTATGTTTGCTTCAATGAAAAACTGGCTGCTAGCAGTCCATGTAGTATGTCAATGAATGCGGGTATCCAATACACCTACATAAGCAAAAGAGAAATCAAGATTATCGGCTTTTCAGTTGTACGGAAAGCAAGCGATCGAAGAAGTAGTGCGGTGCTCAGAGTGACCAATTTGGCATTTTTTCTGCCAGATCTAGCAGGAAAAAATATTTTTTAGCCGAAAAAAAAATAGAAATCTGCCGGCATAATTTCTAGCAGATTTTTCCAATCTGGCAGGAAATCTAGCTGAATTCTTAATAATTTTTGTTTTTTAAATTCGCATGCAATCAATAACACTTTCACATCGAACAAACCCAAACTAAATTATTTTTAAAATAGAGATGAACTCATCCACTAAGCAAACGAAGCTGGAAAGAACTCAATGAACAATACGTTTGCTTAACGTGCACCTTATGGCGCACTAGTGGGCACTGGGATTGCCCTATCGCGTTCGATATAATACTGAGTTCGCACTGACAATAAAGACTTGTGTTCGAGGTGAGCGCTGGAGCGCCCTAGTTGAGCACTGTGTATTCATGTTCAGTGCTGGATTTTTCTGTCAATCGTAGCTGTCGTTTAGGTGAAATCATATTTTTGTTGATACATAATTTACTTGTGCTGCACTACTAAATGTTAAAAGAAATAAGTTTTTCAACATTAAAATCAGTAATTAAACATATTTTAAAACCTCTATTTAAAAAGAATTTTTTAGGGACAGGTCTCAGGGTTATATTTCGCGTTCGACATGAAACTACATTTCTGGGGTTTCCTTGGGTTTTTTGGCAGCCACGAAAATTTACTGACACTTCTCATGCTTACTGAGTGCGCTCTAGGGCTAACCACGGCGAATGAATCTAATAACAAAAAATCCTTTCCAACCCTTTTCTGTCATATTCAAATCCAAGTCATCTGTATCGTGATTCTGAATGATTCAATTTGAATACCTATCGAAACATTCATTTTCCATAAATAACAGAAAAAGATATTAACTATTAGAGCGACGCGACGAGACGAATTTTTCTCAATCGCAAAATAAAATATATCCACTGAAAAAATGGTGTGATAAATTACAGATTTCTTCTTATATTAGACGTACTTTGTTGAACATCTATCTCAATTCTCAGCAAAGTAAAGTAGAGTCTTCAGCACACAATTACAAAAACTACCAAAATAGTCTCGATTGTGCCAAGCAGAGTATAGTTGTTGTTGTTGCACACTAAAGGTTCTACTTTACTTTACTTTGCTGAGATAGACGTCCAATAAAATACGCCTACTGTAAGACACGTGGGACTAGAACAGATTTATAACGAAAACAATTATGAAAATACTCGTGAAAGTGAAATTACCTCGCATTTTATTAAAGTGAAGAGTGATCACACGTAAAAATGATAAAAATGTCAGTTTTACAGAATTAATTATGAGTTCTAATAAAACAAAATTAATTCCGATCTTTTTATTTAATTTTAGGATTTTTTTTTTAATTTAGCAGGCATTATAGCAGAATCCAAAAGCCAAAAAATGTTTAGCACTTTTTTTAGCAGGATTTGGTTTGAAAAAAAATCTGCTAAATGCTAGATTCTAACAGATTTAAGAAAATAATTATGGTCACTCTGGCGGTGCTACTCCAAGATCAATATTATGAAGTTTTACCAAAAAGTAAAAAAAAATGTTTCAAGGTAACAAGGCTCGAACGAGACCTGTAGAGATAGAGAATGAGCTAGGCAAACTTGTAGCATATAGGCACAGATCATAGTAAGTGTTGAGGATATGGAACAATCGAAAATAGCCTGTGAGGCAGGACAAATTATTCAACTCGCACAATAATAAAGGTAAGACTTCTCTCCACCCGACCAGAATTTTGTGAGGCTGCTGGACCAGATGGCCTGTCGCCGGCCAAACTGATAACTCGTCAGGAGATCGGGCGAAACGTTATAATTTAAACTTCATCTACCTTGATTATCCTACAAAATCTGATAATAGGCGCATTTTCTTGGGAAGTGAGTATAATATAATAATTTTGCATGTAAAACCAAAAGTGAGTATAAAAGTTTTGCATGTAAAAGTAAAAGTGATCTAGCTATAGATTCTCAAAAAAATACGCCTAATGCCGCATCACATCAGAAATTAGGCCATGAATTACAATTCCTAATGCCGATTTCTTTGGCGATTTTGAGTAGTAAAGCCTTATCATAAAACACAAGGGAAACACTGTTACCCCCATAATCAAAGTCGTACTATACACGGCGCAGAAACATGAAGATTAACGAAGCCGGAGGACGATATCCTTGGTTCTGAATACAATTTTCTATTGGCTGTACAGTGTAGGTACACCGACATCGAAGTGGTCAGAAAAATGTGAATCAGTTGTCCAAGATGGCTAGAACATTCTTTCATTCATTCATTTATTTTCAATATCCCGCTTATCCACTAAGTGCGTCGCGGCGGGTGTAGGTTGCTCAAGCGGACCCTCCATAGCTCTCGATCGTCCGCCATCGACTCCAAATCATCAAGGGCAATCCCCATACGGGTAGAGGAGAGATTATGAATTTGATCTAACCATCTCATCCTGGGTCTACCTAGGGGACGCCCGTCCGATGGTACGGATTCCACGTCGTGGAATCCTGGGCGGAGACATGCATTTAACATGCCCAAACCACCGAAGCATGGATCGCTCCATCCGGAGAAGTAGTTGCTCGACATTGAGTTCCTCACGTATTCTGGTGTTTCTAATGCGATCTCTACGGGTCACACCAGCAATGCAACGGACGAGTCTCATTTCGGCAGCTAGTATTCGCGATCTTAAGGGCATTACCCAAACCTTATGACCATATAGGTGAGAGTTGGAACAAACACCGAATTAAAAACTGACAACTTAGCTTTGACACCAGGTTCAGTCCTCCTAATAACAGAATGACTAAGCTGTCTCAAAATTGACCCAGCCTGACCAATCCTACAGGAAAACTCAGCATTGCTCCTTCCATCACTCGTGAATAATACCCCGAGATACTTAAACTTGTCTACTCAGAGTTTTCGGAATTCGGTCCAATTTTTCGCCGAACTCCTTTCAAGACTGTTCTATGGCTAGAACATTACAGAGCGAATTACACACTAGCGCTACTGCCCGAAATATCTTTGACTCCAACCCAGAGTGACAACGCCACGCAGTAGATGAAAACCTTGCCTTTAGTTGCGCGCACAAGTACAAAAGTATGGGTACCTGTCCTTGACCATATCGGAGTGCACAACTGTAAGCAGTTTGCCAAAGACCGAGGTAACTGCATTCTGATTGAGTTATCTACCTAGTTCCACCCCGAACTTTAGCAGGTGGGTTAAGTAAGGGTTAAGTAATTGACTCAAATGTCATATACATAAGGCAACCACATTCGTTGTTATTTAAAACAAAAATTCTTACTTCACAAAATATATGCAATGTATCCATTAAAATAATTAATCATTCCACGCACTGATTTCAAAATTATACGGGCCACCATAAAGTGCAACCTTAAAACCGTCCTTACTATCAATGTCATCGATAACGATTTTCATAATTCAGTGCTCAAATTAGCCGAGTTATTGCACAGTCTCTGCGGTATGCGCAATATTGCAATTAATGTTACATCTCTGTTGTAAACCTAGTACCTAATTGAGTGTCGTACTTTTTACGATAAGATTATATTGCCAATCGATTAGTTGGCCTTCAGCTTCACGTGTCTTAAGTAGAAAACAAATAAAGGCTTAGAATGTAACGTAGAAGAACTTTTGCTATTGTAAGTAGTTATCTTCAATGCCTGCTCTGATAATTCTACTAGGAAGTAAACACTGATAAGCATTGCTGAAGCTATTCATATCATAGGCATAGCATATCATTATCGTCATGTCATCATTTCCTAATTTAGTTGTAAAATAAGCCATTAGAAGTTAAAGAAACAATTTTTTTTCTTAAGTGTTGCCTTTACAATGAAAATAAAAACCACTGCATTCCATGTTCATCTCTGCAAGAAGTCATCTCACCTCTCAAGCCTGCGAACGGAAGCCTTGTCCTTAGGAAGATCATTTTACTGGCTAGTAAATGAACATTGCCTCTGCATTAGCCTCCATCAGGCCGCAATAGAAACGACCACCGCACCGGCTTCTCGTACTCTTTCTTTTTCCTTCTGATAAGTTCCTCCCTTCTTTTTTTGTCCGTAGAACTTGCGGGTAGCAGCAGCTCTGGTTTTGGTCTGCGGCATTGATTGATGGGCTGCTTTTTTTGGATGCATATATGTGGAAACTGGCACGGATCTTCTCATCGAACCAGTGGGTTAATGTAGTGGTACTGTGCAGGCTGGATGTGCTTTACGACTGTAGAGTTAGAAAACCCAGTTTTCCTTTTCTGGCGTAAAAGCCGAGAAAAATAATCTTGACATAGTAATTCATAAACTTATCGTACATATTCTCGAGAAGATCGTAGAACACTTCCTTAGCTGCATAATCATTTTGCTTTGTACAGCTTGGGCGTCAATCAGTGGTAGGTTGATAAGAATTTTTACTAGCGGAGGTTTAACGGAAACCTGAGACTTCTTGCCTAAGTCTTTCTTTAATCACAAATTCGTATCGAAATAAATGCAGACCTTGTTCCATGGAGCAGTCTCTGAGGCATATAACACATATCTTAGCTTTTTGTCGGCTTTCCTCCATCTCATCTCACCTCCTAAATTTCTGTGGCATAGGTTTTATCTCTCCACTAAATAAATAAATAAATAAATAAATAGGTGGCGCAACAGGCGATAAACAGCCTAGGCCTAACTTCTCGCAACCATTCGTTTGTGTGAGTTTCTATTTTTGAGACGAATGGAAGGGACCTACAATTTTATGCCGAGTCCGAACGGCTGAATTGAGGAGCTTTTTCAGGACAGTCATACTCTCGGATGTTTGTCAGACGTTCGCGAGATGTGGCGCAGTGGAAAAAAACCTTAAGATTTAATTTGTGTTTTTCAGGGATCGAACTTGGGATCCCTCGCACAGTAGTCCAGTCTACTGCGCCCACCTCCACTGTCTCTACTAATTATTCGGCTGTACGCGAGCAATAAACGAGCAAAAAGATTTAAAAAATAACTTCACGATCTGTGTCTATCAATATTGATGACGGTTTTACAGAAATTAACTATGTACAGGGTGTGCCAAATACAAGTTTCTTTTAAAAAATGGAATAAAATGAACAAAATTAAACTTTTTTCATGTATTATGGCTTTATTAGTAAGTGCAAACACTCCCATTTATTATGGAATACAACGTCGTTCAAGTGGCTGCCTCTGCCTCTGCCTCCGGCTGGCTTTGCAGTTGCGCATTCTGTCACTCCAATCTTTCAAGACCTTATTGATGGTTTCGGGGGGATACCTACATAATATCAAAGTGCAAAATCCCCACCTTTTAAAAAATACTCGAATTGACTATCCCCAAACAAAAAATCCCCTACTTCAAAATCCACCAACAGTGACCCCAAGCAGGGGGGCTGTACCTATTTTACTGTTAATGCATTGTGAATACACTCGAAATCTATTTGGGTATTTTGGTTTTGGGGATTTTGGGTTTGAGGATATTGACTTGGGGATTTTAATTTTGGAGTTTTCGTACCCAACCCGGCTAAGGGCTATAGCTCACGGATTGCTTGGATGATATTGGCCTTAAGTGCTTGAATCATCGTTTCCGGATTGTTGGCATAACATCGGTCGTTTACGGTTGCCCACAAAAAAAAAAGTCCAATCGCAGCTACGAGGCGGCCAATTGATATCGCCAAGATGGCTGATAACACGGTTTGGGAATTTGGTGCGCAAAAGATCGATTGTGGCTTGAGCTGTGGGGCATGGCGTGCCACCCTGCATAAAGCAGAGGCCGTCCAAATCCATGTCTTCAATTTCAGTAAAATACAAGTAAAAGTGTTATGTGGCCGATGCTTTGATACCTACCTGTATGTACCTACATATACTGAACATACACATGCGTGTATGTGTTTAATATTTGTTTTGTATGGTAGGTACCAGAACTACTTGACCGACATGGACTATTTTCAATACCTGTTGTTCAAGCGTAAAGCGTTATTATTCGCCACCATATCTCTTTCAGTCCTGAAAATTCCTCACTGACACCTGCTCCAAATAAGTCGGGGAAACTCAGAGTAAGGTACCTATTGACTGTTGATGACACCGTTGATTCAATCCAGTGAATTCATCCACCGACCGTACGTCCTATTTCTGAGAGCCTCCCACTTGAGTTCTGAAACCCATTCAGCCAGTTCTTGCTACTTTGTTCGCGTTCAACACTGGCCTTATAAGCTTCGCAAGTCGAGTTCGATCCGGCCCTACGAACTAGGTCCCAACTGGAACTAACTTCCACTAGCCAAAGGAACTACCAAATATGCAGTGGGATTTAGTTCATAATCTAAATCCAACAGTGACCACAAGAAAGGGGGTACGTATTCCACTGTGCCTATAATGGCAGATCAAATGGGAGATCAATTTCCGTAGGCACAGTGGTATTTGTATGGGGGGGCATGATGCCCCCTGCAACCCCCTTGTTGGGGCACTGTTGGATTTGCAGGTTGGGAGTAAGTTCATTTGGGACTTAGTTCATAAAGAACAAAGTCCTACTATTGGGTTTTAATTCAATCTTTCATTTCAAATCCCAAATTTTCTGGGACTTAGTTCGTTTTGGCTAGTGGGAGCTAGTTTTGGTTGGAACTTAGTTCGGAGGGCCCGGATAGACAATACCAAGGCGGGAAGGTTAAAGAAGCACTATCTATCTATATATAAAAAAAATTGAGCCCTAAAATGTTTGTCGTCGATTCACGCCCTAACGCATTTACCGATTTTGACCAAAATTTCATACGTCTTTGGTATTGGTCTATATATGATTTCTGTGAATGTTTGATCAAAATTGGACAAAGGGGCGTGGCACCGCCCATACAAAAAAGTCATTCAAAATCGTATATGTATCTCGAAAACCACCAAATCGATTGAGCTCAAATTTACACATAATCTTAGTTATTGGCCCTGTAGTCGACAAAGGGGCGTGGCACCGTCCATACAAAAATAGCTGTATTTCAGGTTTAGGCAAAAAGAAAATTCCACCAAGTCGATTCAATCTCATTTCTCGCATTTTACGAAAGAACATTACCTAAGACCTGAGCAATACAATTCCTGTGCACGGGGAAAGCCGGGCGGGTCAGCTTCTTCGACAGTCTTGGAATTGTAAATCAAAGTTTTTAAAATTTGAAACATTGATGCATTGTCCTGAAAGTCAATAATATTGTCTAGGCAATACGATTTCTGGAAAAACAAAAAATGTTGTGTACCACAGAGCATTACAATAAAAACAGTTTATCTATTTAACTATTTTGCACTACGAAGTGTGCACGGGCTACGCTAGTTTAAATATGTAGGTATTGTTAAACATTTAAGTGGCCTGTGCTCCAAATCCGTTTCCACCTGATGGTGGGTTCATTAGTAGATGAACCACCACATAGACGTACTGTTTACTCGATGTTTACCAAGACTGTGTAAACGCTTACACTCCACAAACTGTATACATTTCTTGAATTTATTCTTGACTTGAAAAATGTTTTGTATTGAATGCTTTTCCAATCAGACTGATACCCTATTCATTTTAAACAATTTTTAACATTTTTTTTAAATCTCTCCACCTCCACCCGCACGATAATGTAAGCGAATTGCCTTATTGCGCCTTTTTCATAGCGCCTTGTTTTGTAAACAATAATAAGACAATTATCATTATCACGCATGCATGCAACCATTTTAATTTATAAAATGTGTAAATTTAAATCATCTACTGTACTCATATCAAATGCCATAAAATAAGTTCAGTTTCAGTCGCTCGGTTCATTATTCCTTTCCGTTCAATAAACGAACAAAGCGCCGAAAGAATATCATTCAGCAAAGCGAAACAAAAAATTATCACTTTGTTCTACAAATGTGTACCTACCTACCCCTTCATAGAAATTCATTTTTATAACTGTGCTGTGGGCCTCGCATACTATTTCCCCTTTTCAGATTATATTTTGTATTAAACGGGTATCTCTAATATACGATATACCCCTTCATAGATTAGATAGATACATGTGGGGTCGCGTTTGTATTCATAATCCCGCCATACAGTGAGAGCACGTTTCCCCTTCTTTATACAAAGGGAGCGTACTCCTAACCTGCTCCTCTTTCATTTTTCTGTGATTTTTAGTACAAACGTCACCAAGACTGATCGTACGATATTACGCCAACCAGCCAGCCCCAGCAATAATCGCGATCGCTAGCCAACACGAAAAAAAAAAAACTCAAAATCGCTGGCGGTGCTGCTTGGATTGCAAGCAAGTGTGGCAACGAATCAAAAACCCAAATTCAGTCGCGATCGCACTGCTGCCGTGAGAGTTCGAGCGCGTTGCCGTATCCAATTTTCCATTCCCCTCCAATTAGAACGCATACCGATCGATCGAGTAAATTCTACTGGCTAGATCTCACCTCACTTTTTGAAACGAATTTGTTTCATTGGAAAACATATTTCGAAAAACCTCCGTCGGATAGTAGAAATAAAACCAAATGCAAAGTGGTTCTCTAGAATTTCGTGCGTTTAGTCAAGTTTTTTTTTTATTATTTCCCATTTGCCACCCCAGTGTATATAATACTGTTCTAATTTGAAAAAGAAAAAAGATACACAATCGTCGAACGTTAGACGGAGATACACGAAATCGCTATTCTCCTACTATGATCTGAAAAAAAAAAACACATTTTTGTTGTTATTTGCTTGTGTTGTGATTTTTATGAAGAAAACAACAAAATTATACCTACTACAAAAAATCACATTTTGTTGTTAACTCTCTATTAAAATTATAGAATAAAATAAATTTAACAAAATGGTGGAAAACGATAGTGCAACTAATAATCTATTAAACGATAATAGGAATTCGGGTGTAGTGGCGAAGGCACAAATTGTTCCAGCTCAACCGAAAACACTGCAACATCTGCCGAAACGTCCTGCCGTTGATCTAGGATTTCATAGCGTGTCATATGCTGTCAAGGAGGGTGGTTCAAGTCGTGAGTATTAAAAATTATATTTTAATTCAAAAATTCAGGCTAATTGTCGTGTGAAAATGTATCTCGTAGATTGTTGATATTTTTAGGCATGGTTGATAAGACAATTTTAGTGTCATTGTTGTTTTTGTAAAGTAGAGTGGAAAAAAAAACAAAGTTCAATGGAACGATAAAAAAAAATTAATAAAACTCATGTGGCTACAGACTATAGAGTTGCCAAAACAAGATTTTAATTGAATATGTATTTTGCTAAAATGGTTTATAACACAAAAAAATGCGACAAATAAAAACCTATCGATATTTAATTGGCGTTATAAAAATGTTAAAATCAATAGATATTCACCGACCCCTTACTAGAGATTAAACGAGTTCTATTGATTGTTCTTGGTAGTGTCAGAGTCAGTGATCGGGTTCAATGTCAATGATTGATAATAATAATCTATGGCGGTTTTTGCCTACCTACGACCAGATAGGTGTATTCTAGATGTAAAGAAAGTAATTTTAAAATTCGTTTAAATAAAAAAAAGTCATACTCCTAAAAATTTGATGAAAAATATGACGACTTAAATTTGTTAACACGAAAATTACTCAATATAGCGGACAATGGATGGAACTTGGTGCAATTTTGTCAATAAGGCTATGCATTTCCGACTTTCAAAAAGTCTTTTTAACAACAAACAATCCCGGCTTAAAGATTCCAGGATTTCAGAGGTTTTTAAAAATATACGTGCATTTTTCTAGGAATTTAAAATAAAGAAGTTTACAATAGCCGCACATTCAATACATAGCTTCCGTAATATTAAAGTGTGGCACTAATAATAAATTTTGCTGTCCAAACTAAGTTTTACGAACTCACAATTACAATATTTTTCATATGTGTAAAACTATGGGTTGTGATCTATAAAATATTTAAGGTGAAGGTTACAAATTTTTATTTGTCAGGTTTATTGTGAGTTCGTAACATTTAACCTTAAAACTAAAAATTATTATTAGAGGAGTAAAAATATTTTCTTATAGCCGGATCATATAATTTTTATATTTGCAGCAAAATTATAATTTAGTGGGATTATTTTCATTTTAATTTTTCGCAACTATATTTTTTTTTTTAACCCCACTGTGTGTCTGTCAGTTTTGACATTCGTACTTGCCCACCTAGGAATCGTTGCGCAGTTTGACAGGCAGAATTTCTATGAAATGGGATCTAAAGTTCTTGCAGTATATGTTAGGGTGGTAGGCCGCAACAAGTCCAGCCTCACTTAGGCCAGAGAAAGCCCACTATGTGATACCACAGGATCGAATAATCTCACTACTATCCGTTGAGTTTACAGGAGATAAGAATAAAGCGCGTTTGACTTGGACTTGGAGGCAACTTATGGTTGTATTAGCGAGTTCGCCGAGATTATCAAAGAAATATTCTCCGCTATGTAGTTTTCTATGAAATATAAGGCCTGTGCACGTAAACATAGGTGGTCAAGGATAGTCTCTTCCTCATCCATGCAGGTTCTACAGAAATCGTTGCCAAAGAGGCCCAACCTGAGTGAATGCCTGCCAATAATGATGTGTTCTGTATTGACACCTATTAATGTGCTTATATAATAGATATTTTTAGTGACACAATTGTTGTCAATGACTGACTCATTTTACGCCAAATAAATGGAAGCTGCATGCATCATCTACTATTGCATTAGACACTTTTTAGTTTCGACTATAAATTTAATGGGCCTCGCCAATAATCATTTTTAATCTTCAGCTTGAATATTTTGACGGTCACACCGGGGTAGTAATAATCATTTTTAGTGTCCAGGCTAACTTTTACGAAGTCACAATGCCAGTCCGCCATCTAACGTTTTTTTTTTTAACTAGTGCTTATTTCGCGAATGGTAACACTTAGCTCATGTCTGATTTGACAGATAATTAGTTTTATCCTTCCGCTGAACGAATATGGTTGTGTATACGCTTGAACAACGCTGGGAAATATTGCGACATTACTTTGAAAATCATGGTAATGTTGCAGAATGTGTGCGAAACGTGCCACACAGCCGAAGCTACACTCGATGTTTTGCGCCCTGTTTTTGAAGATCGCATTATCAGCCGCAGAGCTGATGTCGTTTGGCCACCGCAGAGCTGCGATTTGATACCGTTGGACTATTATTTGTGGGGTGCCATAAAAGATAAGTGTTACGCCGACATGCCAGAGACAATTGACGCTTTAAAGGACAATATTCGTGAAGCCATTGGTGAAATACAGCTGCACACAATCGATAATGTGCTTAAAAATTGGACCGATCGTGTAGGCTACTGCTTGGCCAGCCGAGGCAGCCATTTGAATGAAATTATTTTCCATTATTAACCGGAAGGATTGTATTTTCAAATAAAAAAAGAAATTTGAGAAAATATTCAGTAGTTTTTTTTTATAGCATTTTCAAAAAAAAAAGTTATTTGGCGGACCCTTTACAATTATCCACTGTGACCGTCAAAATATTTAAGCTGAAGATTAAAAATGATTATTGGTAAGGCCCACAGTGTATAAAATTAAATGGAAATTTTCGCCATTGTGACTTCGTTGTGGCCTGGACACTAAAAATGATTATTAGTACCGCGGAATGAGTTTGCAATTTACATAGTATTATATTATTGCCCTTATACTAAACTTAAGCTTGAGTTTGATCAAAATTTTGAAACGGGACCCAAATGATTGCATATTTTGGGTTGGAATCCGTGTGAAATACGACGTGTGAGGCAAGTTCAAAACAGTCAACCATTTTTTATATTTTGTGGCGACATTATCAATATGACTTTTTATGTAACACTGACAACACAAACACACATAATAATTTCAAAGAGAGCAACTTTAAATTTGTATGCAAAGAACTGCCATTCTCCTCATCATCGGAAATCAATAGACCGCTGGTGGTGGCTTTTTTTGTAACTTAAAATAGATACACAAAATCCAATTCGGACAGAATTATAAAATGAATCCATTGGTTCCAAAAATATGTACAAATTTGACAATATTTTTTATATAACCAATTTTGTTCTTAAAATAAGGCTTGTGGAAAAAATAACTTTATACTACCAAAAGTTGTCTTCACTAACTCATCACTAGGAAATAATTTCTTAAAATAGCTAGGTACATAACTATGGTGACCGTTGGTTATAAAACAGAACCGTCTCGTCCGTACAATACTTAAAGACATTGGGCGGTAATAATATCTAATCAGTCTAAATTTTCAATATAACTATTGTTACCTTAAATTTGTTGTACCTAGATCAGAATAGCGTATTTTAATATGTCAAGTAGTCACATCTCGTCATTGTGAATGAGTTTGTAAAATGTTAGCTCTACACTTAATAAATGAATGATACGTTTTGGGTTTTATCAAAGTAACACAAGGAACTGAACACAGCCGTCAGTCAGAGCGGCTTTATCCTAGACAGTTAACAGCCACACACGAGCAAAAGTTGAAACTTAATTAAACGTCTAAAAGTTTATAGTTCTTCACTACATAGTACATAGCTGATTCTAATTTTGCCTTTAAATATGCTGAAGCTCAGAATTGCAAAATTTTTATAGAAAATATACAAATAAATAAATGTTTAAAGTCAAAACTAAAAGATGGTTATATAAGTAAGACCCATTGATTTGAATATTTTTCAGAGAAATACAATTCTAGTAGCGCGTGTTTAATTAAAATTTACCCACTCTTAATGGCATCCTAATAAAATTCGCTATTGTGACAAACCCTAAAATTCAGAATTCTGGTTCTCTCAGAGCTAAAAAAAAACAGAAACTTTTTTGACATCTCATGTGTCACGTTATTAAATATTTTGTGGGTCACAATAGATAATTTTGTATGGAAAATGTCATCACTCTGAGCTCGCAAAAAATGTACCTGCTTATTAAAAATGATTATTAGTACCTACCCCGCAATGAAAGTATGCATATGTAATGTACCTACTTAAAATGTGACTGATAGACTTGTCCGCCATTGAAAACGCATCTGTGTGCCTAGCCTTGGTACCTACCTACCGTATATTAATAGATGCAGCATCAAGTGAATTTGCTAGCTAATTTGTAGTTTTTGCGTTTGTTAATCAATCTTAATCTTGCCTTCCAATTGCTATGAGAATAGACAAATAGAGACGTTCAGTAGGTAGGTAGGTATACCTTAAACACTTATTTGTGGTACTACATAATGCACTCGGTATTATTGGCAGATACCGATAATTTCAATAAGACATCGAGTAGTGGCAAGGATAAAGATATCTACACTGTTTTTTATACCCACATTTGGTCAACTTTAGAGACACTTTCCTCAAACAAATTCAAGATGCGGTTATCGTTCTCTTAAAGGAAATTTATCCCTGATTGCAAATTTCCTCAATTTATATTAATCCATTCTACGCATCGTATTTTAAATTAAAACCACGCATTCTTCTGTCCACCAACGCTTACAAATCAGATTCAGTTTCTATAGTGAAATAAGAATTATAATGAAAATGATACGATTAAAGTTACTGCTTGCGATGAACAGCATTTAAGCAACCATCTGCTACACTATAATGACCATAAATCAAAGTACAATAGATGTGTCATTCGCATGTGCTGCAAACCATTTTCAAAGAATCATGGGAATGATACACCACAGCGGGATTGCATTGCATTGAAATCTACAAAATTTAACAAACAATATAATAGTATACAGAGCACAAAGAAGAAAAGATGATAATAGGGATTGGGACTCACTTTCTTATTTACCTGCCAAGGATTCAGTAGCATTCCGTACCCCTTACAGCGTTATTTAGTGTGTCACATGAGTAGATGTAGTTGAAGTGTGTCACCTACGCATTTCACATATTAAGTATCCAACCGATATGTTATCTTCTCTCAGATGCATCTTCTAATTACAAATTGTTGCCCATAACTACATTTCTCGAGTGATGAATTGTTTTGATATACCCATTACATTTTCTGTATCTATTAGGTCATCATCAACCGACATTTTCTTTTCGTAGAAATGTTTGGGGTGTCTATTGTTTGTAGATGGTAAGGTAGGATTTCATTTAATACTTTCTTTTGTCTCTCTTCTTGTTTTATTTAAGGTTTTGATTGATTGTAATACATATCCGATTTCATTGATCTTAATGCTGGACACGCATGATTGAAGCGATATTAAATATCGCGGGGGTCATTTTTGTTTGCCTATTTTCATATTTAAAATTCGACTGACGTACAATGAAAGCCCATTTGGCACAATCTTCACTAGAAATTACGTCACGCCGAATATTTTCCGCTTATTTCGTATCTCAAATATGTTCAAAGTTAAGGATGTCCGCAGATTACAAAGAAATTGAATTCTAAAATCTCACAATGATATGACATACGAAAATGAAACTAATTTTAGTTCTTTTTAGTAATTTTGTGCAAAATCCAAAATTTCACACAATCATCGCATAGGAGTGTCAAGTGTGTCTTCATTAAAATATTTTCAACTATTTAACAGAAAAGAAAATTCGTCTAAAGTTCAATTCTAAGATTTATGATTATTGATGAGTGTCAGCAAACGACCCCAGAAGTCATTCATAGGAGGACAGAATTTTTATTGTTATTCCAATACTAAACTCTTTATTGATACATAACTAGTTATATTTAAAAGTAATTTAGTTGGTTAAATTTTTTATTGGGTTAATTTAAATTTAATTAATTAAAAACTAAATTTATGCTTATGACAGTAAAATAATTAAAAATATTAAAATAGGTAACACTAATTGCATATTTATAAAAATTTGTTTTAACCTTCACCTTAAATATTTTGTAGGTCACAATAGATAAGTATTTTGTATGGAAAACTGTGAGTTCATAGAATTCAGCCTAAACACTAAAAATGAATTATTAGTACCAATAATAAGTATGAGTATGATATATCATTTTTAACCCTCAGTGTAAATTTGTTGCAATAGGTTAAAAACACAAGTAAAACTGTTTTCATCTATTTATTTTTATCACCTTCCTGTGGAGGGTATAAAAATAAATAGATAGCACAACAGCTTCCTATAAGAAATCTAGGTACATAAGCCTAACTTCTCACAATCATTCGTTTTGTGTGAGTTTTTATCTTTTTGGCCTACAATTTTAAGCCGAGTTCGAACGGCTAAATTGAGAAGTTTTTATACTCTTTACATTGCTCATAAATTTGTACACTCTCGGATGTTTGTGTCAGACGTTTGCGGGAGGTGGCGGTGGTGAAAAAAATCTCAAGATGTAATTTGTGTTTTTCCGGGATGAAATCTAGGACCCCTCGAAAATATAACTTCCCCCTTGAATTCAAAATGGAGGCCAGTGCTCTAGGAAACCAATTACTAGGCGACGTCAATTAAATGAGCAACTGATGTCAAAAACACATGCTCAGAATTCACTGCGCAGCAAGATTCGAATACACATATTTTTATGTAATTTCTGCATCCACCCCAGCACTGCAACTTGTCTCTATTTCTAAATGCATTGTACAGCAACGCAGAGAATTAAATAAAATAGACTTGACACTTTGACAGCATCGAATTTTTATTCAAACGAACAGTAGAGGGACGTGAATTATTTGTTGTCTCTGTCTCATTCTCGTATTTTTTCCCTCACTGACAACAATATCTGTTTCATCTAGATTACATACTGATTGCAGTGAAGCGTCCAGAATTTCTGTACATGATTTTTGTACATGATTCAATTGCGTCCAACTGCTTTTTCAACTTTTTATTTTTAATATTAATAATTTAATAAAAAATGTGCAAAACTCACGTTACTCGTTGTGAGCCAGTACGCTCTGTCCACTTAGATGATCAACTCATTCAATTGTTGAATAACCTAGCTTAGCAATTTCTGAAGTCTTGGAAATTGGAAAATCGCGTTTCCGTCGTGCTTGAGCAAGGAGTTGATGGACGCATTGATACCTACTCTCGTTCACTATATCAAGTATCGGACGTTTAGCAATGCATTGAATAGACTCATTCCAACCATTCCAACACGTTGGATGAAATGTGTTAAATTTAAAATTGAAGCGTTGCCCCAAAAGTGTGTGAGCGGCATTAGACTTCTTTCGCTAAGGCTATGCAAAGGGCCGTGTCTCTGCTAACTATCCCCAAACTCCAGGCTAAAAACGAGCATTCGTCCGTGGTGAATATTTGACTGATGATCTAGGTGTTTATGTTCCATATCTAAAAATAGGGAACATCATTTTAATTTTGCTAAATAACGCCTCAGTTGTAGTTATCATTGAAATGCATCATTGGAATAAATCAGTGTAATGGTGGTTTAATTTTTTTGACAAGTCAGCAATCATTGAAAAATTCGTGTCTGTGGAAGGAGCGTCGGTGACCTGGCACCAAACTAACAAGTTTAGGTTTTGAGGTTAGAGTTGATCATTGAATGCAAAACTGACAGCTGAGAATGGAAAGAGAATCGAACACATCAGTGAAACGATTGGATACCAAATTAGAAAAACGAAAATCAGCTGTTCATTGAAATTGATTTAAATCGGTAAAATTATAAAAATGTATTTAAAGAAAAGTTTTAATCAGAATTAAGTAAATTCTTTTGTAAAAAAAATTCTATAATTAATTTGCTTTATTTTGATACCAATTAAATCCACTATTGTTTGATTAATCATCTAAAAATTGGAAATCAAAATTTTCAATGATGCATTTCAATGATAGCTATAACTGGGGCCTAAAGGTACTTAACGCAGTTCCTTTCCCTCTTATTTGAAGCATTTCAACTTAGTTGTTAATTGGATAAAACTTCATGCGGGACAGACAATGTTTCATATTTCTATTATCATTTTTTTCCATCGTAAAGATATGTACACTTTTGTGAGAGCAGTGCCTTGACGACGAACTAAGGGGAGTTCCAGGTCCAACCCTATTCAACCACAAATTACACCTCCTTTTTTTCCACTGCCACTCCTTTCGGGAATACAATGACAAAAACATCTCCTTACTAAGTAGGTATATCTACTCACACAATGGTATATTGTGCATTTAACTCTAAAAGTCTTAATATATACCATCATTAGAAGTCAGTTAACCAACCCTAATGCGTCACTTCAAAAGTTCTGCATTTTTTACGAGTTCAAAACATTTTAAATTTATTCCTACAGAAATAACTTTAAGAGCACTGATTAGACCAACTTCGTTGTCGCCCACGATTTAATTCGCAGGCTATCTGTTCAACTACTGATAAACTTGTTGTTATTTTTATATCAATTTATTTCATGTTCAATTTTGACCTTAAAATTTGAATATACTCACTTGATGTACTGATTATACTGAGTGTTTTGAAATTATTTGAATTGGTGAAGCATGCTGTCGGATTTTATCGATTTAAATTCATATTTCATAGATACATTTCGAACTGCTGTTTAAGGGAAATTTATACACTGTGGCTGCGGCTGCAGTGGTATAGAGTTTATTCTGTGACGTGGACGAATATCTGACTCAAATCAGATGCAATTTCCAGTGAAACGACAAACATGGTGTGGTGGATAGAATAAGATAAGCCGCAGAATATGATTGAAATAAATTCTGGAAATTATGAAATAAGTAACTTGCACTAGAAATTTATTAAGTGGTTTGCATTGTATATATTATTTGTAAATCTAACACAGTTATGAAAGAACCGAGGGCAGATTTATTTCTCGCATTTGTACGCTAGAATTCATTTTACATTTTGTGTGATGTAAAATGGTTTAGGAAATCGCCTTTACAGATTACGCCCATAAAACAATGTAGGTAACTAAAAATTGCACATATGACTGTTGAAGTTAAACGAGCTACGATAGCGAAGCTGGTAGTTCATCAACTCATTCGTATATGTATCTAACCACACTTAGTTCATCAAATTGCGTGATGTTGGTACAACAGCAAAAAAAACTCCATTTTCGGGCTGGTTGGGCAACAACTTGATGCCCGTATTGCAATTTAAACCCTCGTACACTGAAAGCATCGGATTTTGAGCAATTCGATGAACGCACTCGCAGCCAAAATGACCTTAGATATGATAGATGAGCTCTTTACGAGCTTACAAAACGTCCTGGCGTAAGAGATTCTATAAGAGTAATCTGCCAGCTAAAGCAAAATGTATGTGAGCATTTGACCTTGTATCGCACTAGGAATCCAGTCTTAGAAGGGCGATACTGCCGACCATAATCTGCTATAGCAAAGCACGATATCTGATTATTCGCCATTTTCGTTAAAATTCTGCTTTATCAGCTCGGTGGTTAAACGGTCTATAAATTCTAAAATGACAAACTTTTAATTGAACAAATCACAAGTTGGATGCCATTTAAATAATCAAGTTTGACAGCTGTACATGGGCTGTCATTTATCAGATTAAGTATGACCATATGACAATAATGGTCTGACCGATATCTATCGGCGTTTTCGAAATTAGTACCTTGAAGCTACTTTCTGGCTGCTATTTTTCAATTTATCTGCAGTTTTTCTTATAATTGTTTAAACTGAACTGGATCCATCTTTCAAACTCGTAAGCATGTACACTCTGTTGGTAGAGGTATATCGCTTCGACGACAATCGTGCGGTTATTTTTTGTTCGTTGGGAGGGGTAATTTTCGAAAGAGGAAACTCAGCACGGCACTGAGTAACTGTGTGGGATTTTTACCCACTAAAGCCCCCTCCCATAGCCGCCCATTCCCCGCGATACTGGCGTGAAGCATTTTATCGCGGGGGGGTTTTAGCCGGATGTATTCAGCTAGATCATATGTTGGCATTTTCGTGCACTGCACTTGATGTTCGCCTGTGGAAATCCTTTCTTTCTCTCTCCAAGGATCTTTGGTTCTTCATCATTTGAATTGCAGTCTCAGCGACTGCATTCCACGCCTCCTGGCTTTTTAACATTTGACCAACAATGTTCTCTGGCGTTGGTGTCGGGTCGGCAAGTTTCTTCTATCTACGAACCTTGAACATTGGAAAAACACATGTTTAGCATTTTCTAATTGGCCACGGAGAACTGTGTTAGGTAAAAGTCCAGTTCTACGTGGCCTTTGTCATCCTGCCATTCTGAGAATGAATGACAGCGTTCTAGCCACCCTCTCAAGCTGTCTGTTCTATACAGACGGTTTTTCGCAGTTCCATTCTCCTCTCTCTTCTTGCGTTGTATACTGTCGTTGTTGTTCTACTGCCAGAATATCTATTGGCATTGGCACCATTCTTGCTATTACGCAGGATGCATCGCAGAAAATTGTGCGAAATGCGCAATAGCTCTTAGTGCACTTATTTGATACACTGATGTTAAGACTAATTTGCCCGTTATATGGAAGAACTCTCCGCGATTCTTAATTCAAGCAAATATTTATCTTCTTTTCAGTAAAAGAACTGTCAGTTGAGTGCCAATCTTTTAGAAGCATTCGGATTGCTTCCGGACGGTTCTGGACGACCAACCGAAAACGATATTAGCGTTAATGGCCTCGGCCGAAATCGGAGCGGCGCGTATACAATTATCGATGTTACCAATCTTGCAAGCAATATCCAGCGGCTATG
This sequence comes from Cheilosia soror, assembly GCA_949372485.1. NCBI lineage: Eukaryota > Metazoa > Arthropoda > Insecta > Diptera > Syrphidae > Cheilosia > Cheilosia soror. The sequence continues at coordinate 128,360,182 of OX443561.1, forward strand.
CCTTGGCCCTCCTACATTGGAATGATTCGCGCTAGTGCTGCACCTACCCTTGCACCTTTCTGACTGTCAATTATTAAAAAAAAAATAATAATAAATAAATAGGTGGCGCAACAGGCGGGTAGACCCCTAGGCCTAGCTTCTCGCAACCATTCGTTTGTGTGAGATTGAGAATCTTTTTTAAGACAGTCATACTCTCGGATGTTTGTCAGACGTTCGCGAGAGGTGGCGCAGTAGAAAAAACCTTAAGATGTAATTTGTGTTTTTCCGGGGATCAAACCTGGGATCCCTCGCACAGTAGTCCAGCACACTAACCACTGCGCTACTGCGCCCAACCTGGCAAATTTAATATGGTCCTTAAATGAGATCCTGGTGTCTATTATAATGCCTAGGTACCTACTTTATGGGCTTGTGCAGCTTAGATGTTATTTTATTTCCACCGACGGTAATTGTAATAGTTTCTACCTTTCTTCTGCTGCTTATTAGGACATCTTCCATTTTGTGTTCCATCAGTGTTAGGCCGACTAAGGTAAGCCAATTCCGCACAGTCCTTATTGTCCGCATTGCTGATCCGTTCCACATCCTTCAGCAGACAGTAATGGCGATGTCAATTGTGTGGTGAGTTATCTACGTGATTTGATTAGGGTCCAGGCTCAGGCCATTAGATATGAATAGAATTCGACTACAACTGTCAGAATTCTTCCCGAGCACATCAGCTTATGTGGCAATAGTAAGCAGATGGAATATTATAAATTTGTTGTTTGCACAGACTTCCAGTTTCCTATATTCGTATATTCCGTCCAGCTACCTGCAATAAAAAAAATCGATTTCAATGGGATTTGTAAATTCGCGGAATTTGTCATCAACTTTGATGACAATAAGATTGACCTAAATTTTATCCGCACAACAGAATCCACCGCCACCAGTTCTGCATACAGAGGTTCACCGTGACACCAAAAATTCTTCCACAATGCATTTTTTTTGTATTCGAGATTTTCCGTTTTATTGATTTTAATTTAGCGTCGTCATAAATATGCCGGTGTTTTTGTAAATTAAAGGCCGTTAACCCGTTTAATCCAAAAATACGCATTTGTTTTGATTTACTAAATTGCGCAAAATACTGTACAGCGCTGTCGACTAAACAATTTCGAAGTAGGAAACGCTCTCGATCGTGTTGACTTAACTGCGGAAATATTTTCAATGACACGGAAAAAAAAATAATAATGAATAATTAAGGTGCAATTGCAGAAATCGTTGATCAATTCGTTGTTATTTTTGCCAATGCCGGTATAATATTTAATTTTTTTTTATATTTATTTTATGGGTGTTGCCCTAAAAACCTTGTGGGATGCACTCAATTATGCTATATAGATATTGTATGTACCTCCATCTATTACGATGCCAGGACATTATGGGCACGTAAAATGAAAACCTGATCATGAGCTATATAAAGGTAAACGTGTATGCAATGTGTAATCTGAAAGAGATGTCTGTTATGGCGTCTACTATGACTCAGCAAGGGAAAGATCATCGAACTTGTAAAGGAATTCTACTCGTCGGCGTCGTAGTTATAACTCGACATAAAAATAAAAACCTCAGAAACGTACAGACGGACTGAAAAGGAACTTCGTCTAGAATGTGGTGGAAATAAAAAACAAATGAAAAAAAAAATTATGCGTGAATAGACTGACTGAAATATACTCACGGGCAGTGTTACTATGCGAATGAGATTTTTTTTCCTTTGCATATTTTTAAAATTCCCATAAATTCCCCACAACGTTTTAACAAAATACAAAAAAAAAACACATTATTTTAATTTACAACCACTGTAGCCAAGTTTTGTATGTATGCACGATTTTCAAATAGGCTTGCTAGGGGCATGTATTCAATTTGAAAAAAATGTCCGATGATACTATACCAGTATGAAGAATAAAGCCCACAAATAGTGAATTTTTGGGGCAAATCTCATGGAAATGTAACTCTTGTAGATTGGATTTATTTTAGAAACTACAAAATTTGCTTCCTCATCCTCACTAACTCATTGAGCCAATTGAGTTTCGTCTTTTTTTATTACAATCTTCAAATCGTGATATGGAAGCATTCATCTGGTTAACTTTGCTATGTGCCCATGAGGCCGTTTACTTGGTAAGAATTCGATTCAATGATAATATCATATCGCAAAATGGTCCAGTAAATTTGACACCGAGATCTTGCGATTTAACACGATTCGATTTCTTTTTTTTTAAGTTATAATACTGATATCTAAGTCAAAAACTTTGCAAGGCTTGGAGGAAAATGTTGCCCCATTCTGGAATGAATAGTCCAACATTGGATCGAGAGCATACGCTTCGTCAAAAAATGAAGGATACCATGATATTCCTACTAATGTTTTTATATCATAATGTCATGAACCATTCATTCTAATGAATGTCGATTTTTAATTTAAACTCAATTCCTGTCTTTATTATTTAAAACGAAAGTTCTTTGGCTCTTTTAAGAGCAAACTTTATATAAACAATATTCAAGGAGGGAATATTATAATATTTTGGGAACATGAGGTTGAAATTTAAGTGAACTCATGTTGATGAGATTTTCCACTTAATTCACTATTTGTGTCTTCCTTTTTCCCATGAGATATTTTTATACCATTAAAATTCCCATGAAAAGGTAAAGTTCCCACGACAACACTGGTCATGGGTTGCTGTATGTGTGTCTACATATCATATCAGGTTAGGTATGTAAAATGTTGTCGATGTTTTCAGGTTCGCGTTTTCGAATTGGTAGGTATTTATGTACATGTGCCGATAAATAAATAAATACTAAGACAATATCCGTTGAGCTGAATTTTCATTTCGGCCTAGAAGTTGAAGAATAAAAACAAAAGTTGGCGACAATCAAATTCTGACCAAAATAGTCTACCTATGTACTAGTATCAAGCACAATAGCATTTCTTATTTAATTTATCGAATATTACAAACATATTAATAACTTAACACGTCATTTATCACAAAATTAAGTAGGTAAACAATATTACAAAGAATCGTCGCTGTTTAAGAAAACTGGCATAACTCAAAAAACTCAATTTTTGAGTTAAGTAGGTATACCAATCGACTAAGAATAAAATTCTTTTTCTTTCTGTAAAATCGGCATAACTATAGTACTTCAGAATACCGCCAGATGGATAATGTGACAATAATTTTTTAATTTGCCTCATTTCTGTGTATGTTTATGTGGAAAAGCGGCATAATTTGTGTTGTGCGCAAAAAAGTAGACAATAGTTTCTTGACAAACGGGCTATTTGTTGTTGTGCCAATTTTTATAATATACCTAGTAAGTACTGTTCCTCTTTTGAAGTGACACTTTTATGATTTATGCCATTTTTCCTAAAAATACTTCCCATAAATCTTTAAAAAAAAAATCGGCTTTAGCTATGGTAATTTTGAATATATATAAGTAAAATATTTTTGTGAAATATTAAACTTGCAATACCTTTTTTTAAAGAACAGATTTTTAATCATTTTCATTTCCTAACAGCAATAATATTTTAATGTTATTATTTTTTAACGTCTGTGATGAACTAACTTCAAAATGATAAAAAGGTTTATCTTAATATCATGCATTTTTTCGGGAAAAGTGACTTAACTTGGAAGTCGACAGAAAGTACCTTAAATTTTTATGTCTAACATTATTTATTTTTTTTTATCCTTATTATTCTTGATTACATAAAATATGGAACTATGCAAATCGAATACACATTTCCGAAGAAAAAAATGTTAAACCTTTAAACAAAAATAGATTTGTGAAAATGTTCTGACTCAGAAACTTTAAACTGCTCTCCTGAAAAATCGTGTTTTTTGAGTTATGCCGGTTTTCTTTAACATATAGAGCTCGAAAATATGATGTTAGGTAACCTTTTTAAGGGTTTTTCAATTACCTACTCGCATTTGCTGAGATTTTAAATAAAGGTGACTTAATAACCGACTTTATTCCCTATTATCCCTATTTCCTTGGGGGAAAACGGCGAGAACAACATTACCAATTTGCAAGACGCTTCTTACGAAAAATATAAGAACTGTTCGAGAAAAAATCCGGAAAGAGAAACTAGCACTGACAATTTTTAATGCTGAAAGGAACGGATTATGCTTAAGATTTTTTTTAAACTACTATTTCCTCACTTTATTAGGCCACGCTAAATAATTATCTTCTGTTCATTTTCTGACACTTATGAAGTGTTGAAAAGAGAAGTTTACAAAGCTCTAATCTTAAAACAGAGGTTTATCGAATGTCATGGTATTAATTTATTGAAATTCTGTTTTTTGTTTCCTCTTGAATATTTAAGCAAAAGTCAAGCAAAAGAAAATGTCAAAAATTAGCCTGTAGGATATTTTTTTTATCTTGCTGCCGTAGCAGGATAAATTGTTGAGAGCTGAAAATTCGTTTTCCCAACGATAGTATAATGAGTACCTATAAAGGTGGGTTTCGACATGTCGGTTGATTAACAAAATTTGACAGCTGTCGCGTTTATGTCATTGAACGACATTAACGTCAGTTCATTTCCACTTAATGTCGATTATAATTGACAAAAAATCGTTTGCAGTTGATTGACGAACTTATGGAACTTAATGTCAATTAATTTTCACTGCCAATTGTTGACAAAATGACATTTTGTTTGACAATTCAATTATTTCCACTTGTCAATCAAATTCTTTGTCAGTTATTGGCAAACGCTGTTTGTTTCGCTATTGCCACTTGTCAATTTTCTAATTGGCGTACAAATACATCAATTTGAAATCAATTTGAAATCAACAATTGTAAACCTAGCATTAGAGTATGTGATCAAAATTTAACGGTACTGCAATGTCATGTTTCGGTATTGTCAGACCGCGCAAATGTTTCCGGATTTTTTCTTGTACAGTTCTTATATAAATTCTAATGTGAGTTACACCTATAGTTCAATTAGAACATCGGTTACTAGAGGCACTCCTCAGGGTTCTTGTCATTGACAATATAATTAAAGAACTAACCAACACAGGATTCAGCGTCACTTTCACGTATGTTAAGATTTTAGTTCAGGACACGCAATCTTTAACAACCTGAGTGTAAATATGCAATCGGCCCTAAGACACCTTAAGAAATGGGCTGAGGAGTTTGGGCTTCATATTAAACCTGAAAAATTGGAGTACTCCTTAGCACAAAGTACAAAATTCCGACCTTAAAATTGCAAGATTTCTTGGCAGCGTACTACATAGAAAACTAAATTAAAAATTTAACGTGTAGAAAAGAGCCCGTAAAGCTCACATTCCTGTCTCTATTTGTAAGAGGATAGCGGGCAAAAAGCGGGGCCCAATTCGGACCCATCCTTACTTACAGGGCTACTTTCCCTTTCCTATACGAAGAAGTCTGGAGAATGATTAATGTCTCAATTTTTGAGACTATTATGCCGTGAAAACATTTCTCAAAGAATAGTCATTGTATGTGGGGCTATAATGACAGTAGCGCCACATTTGTTGAAAACACTATCAGTCACGGAATATGTGACTTAACTGCGGACGTAAAAAATATTTCCAGATTCGCTCTGGTACTCGTCGATATTAACCATTAGTGGATCTCTATTTGCGCCTTTAAATAAATAGGGCTCTTTAATATTTGTAGGCGATATACCTCACCAAAACGTACGTTCGCGAGAGGTGGCTCAGTGGAAAGAATTTTAAGATATATGTATAACATAACATAACATTTTTATTGAAGCAGAGAAGATACATTGTTCATCACATAGGCACATAGGCAGACAGAGATATGGTAAAACTACCTTACCACTGAAAAATTATATATTTTTTATTTTTATTACAAAAACATCACAGAATTTAAAAAAAGAGGGAAGGAAAAGCTACTAGTAAATACCTTCATAAAGTTTTAAGATATAATTTGTGGTTTTCCGTAGATCGAACTTGATACCCACGCTGTGCACAGTGCACTACGTGTAGCGATTAGTGTGTTCGTTTATGATCCTATCGTTGTGAGTTTGACCCCAACGAGAAAAAAAAATACACAGCCCAGCCACACGATCTCTTTTACTCTCTGTTTTAGTCCGTTGCCAATAAGTTTAAACCAATTTACAAGAGTAACGTTGGAAGACTCGTGCCGAGAACTTATAGCTGCGATCCTCCTGTAACGATGCATACGTGCTCGATGTACAGATTACGACACACATTGAAATTGGTGAATGACAACACCAAGAATTGTGACTCGTGACCTCGTACCTACCACGCATATTTTATAGAGATACGTGTGACACGTGTAGCAGGCTTAATATTGTCGTGTAGCCATTCAGCATTATCCGTCTTTGATCTGACTCTGAGAACCAATTACAGTTCAGAGAACAAGAGTTAGCAAAGGCCAAGGGTTTAAAGGTTTAATTGTTTGTTAGAGAGAAAAATCCTAACACACTTCTTGACACCATGGGTGCATATCGATTGTCGGTTAATCGATTCCTAGAACGGCTATAGCTATTTCGACATTTTCTCGCAAACCCAATTATCAATTAAATCACTTACTGCTTATTATTACCTATAAAGTTACGTGTCTTAAGAGACATAATCGATTGATTTATGTGAAATTCTACGATGCAATGCCATTAACAATTAACTAATAATTTACATAACAATCTTCTATTCCCATAAAACCGCTATCAATACCTACAACCGGCTATAAACCACAAGATCATCTTTGTACAATTACATACGATATTGTGTGACTAATTTAATTATCACAAAAATACCTTGTCAAACACTGAAACCATTAGAACAGGTTTGGCAAGCTATTTTAGCCGGCGTCAATTCGGCATTAAAACCCGTTCACAATATGCATACTTACTATTCGTAGATACTGTATACATATACATGTCACTTGTGTTTTATTAATGTACAAAGCAATTATCTTTAATCGCATATCACAAAGTTTTAATCGATATGCTAGTGGTATTGTATACATGTACATGTTGAGGTACTTTAATATTTTAATAGCTGTCGTTCTAAAACACTTAGCACTTGTTAGAAACACACAGACGAAATGGGTTACAAATCAAAATGCCAAATGTTACCAAGTTACCAACGAGCAGTTGTTTTAATGATAACAAAAAAAAATCATCCTGTCAACGGAAGCCACATAACGCAATTACTTTTGTACTTTGTACAGGAATTAAAAAAAAAATCCCTGCTTCTGCCTACCGCCCATAAAAAGAGCAATAAAACATTTTTTTTCTGCGGTTCCATCACGTCGCCGTCGGGTGTTTTTGAAATAGCCTTCCAATGACTGTGCTGTGGTCAAAAGTAAGAGTGTAATGTTCAACAGGTTGTTTTGTGGTGGATGGACGCGACTATTGATATATACCTCGACCTCGCCTTCTATCCATGTTAAATACAGAGTACTTCCTCCTTGCACCATTTCACTTACGTAGGATTGTAGGTGCATCTACACTCGCATTGGGTGGGTGGCATATTTCCCCGAACCATTTGCCATGCACATACGTCATGTAAGTATTTTATTTAAGACTACTTATAGTTTATAGAGCACACAAATACAACAGGTGTATGCACTCACCATTTGCACTCTTTGCACGAACCTTTATCTACTGGAAAAAAAATTCACAAAACTGGCTGACGTGCTTAAAACCGTTGAATGACGTCATTTAAAAAAAAATTATAAATTACCTACGAGTCTTTTTCCATATTACGATCAATCAAAATGAATGTGTTTTGAATTTTAATGATGTATAACCACGTAACTGCGAGAGACTAGATACGGATTTCAGTTGCTCAGATCAATATTCTTCTATATGCAGTAAGCGTGAAGCTGAAGAGTCTTATATAACCAGAAGTTGTGCATATGTAAGCAGTTCAATTAAAACCTATGAAAAATCTGAATTAATTGGAAAACAATTCAGTACTATGTAATAGCAGCGAGAGAGGTACTTACATGCACTTACTTAATTTTCTGAAAACAATTTTATGAGTAATTCGTTTAGTTAATCATGCAATTAAAATGTATTTCAATAGAAAAAGAATGAGACGATTGATTATATATAAAAAAGCGAATAAATAAATAGTTAGCGCAACAATTCCATATAAGGCCTACTTTTAAAAGACCCATTAATTTATGCAAATTTTTGCTTTTGGGACAAATGGGCTACTTACAATTCAATACCGAGTCGGAACGGTTGAATTGAGAAGTTTTCTTTTGAGACAGTTGTAAAATACCTCAAGGATGAGGTGTACTTAGCACGTATTTTTTCGGGCCTTGAAACTGAGACTACTCGCTTATTCGTCCAATACACTAACCACTAACCACTACTCAATCGATTTTAATGACACTTTGGCAAGAAACTGACATTCAAATCCGCCCACTGAGACGCCAACTTCTAAACAAATATAGTTTTATCGGTATCAATTTTTGCTAAAACAAATTTTGTTGGCACGCCCACTTTTTGGGGGCGTTTTTGAAGTAGATACGTTTGCCTGCAATACTAAAGCCCGTAAATAAAATGCCCGTAAAAAAAAGCCAGCAAAACAAAAGATTGTAATTGAACAAAATTGTGTTTTTTATTGATTGTTCCCCTCCAGTCTAATTCACCACACAAATATTTTACCCCTCCCCTTTTGGCTAAAATGTAACAGACCCTGGGACTTCATTAAAGGGCTTCTGTATTAAAGGCTTTTATTTTACGGTCAACTTCGAAATGCTGTGTTTGCATTAAAGGGCTTCTATGAATACGGGCTAAAGGCTTATGGTCAAACGTATCGTTAAGCTCCTTGGAAAACTGGCATTCTATTAAAAAAAAAAAATGTATCCATTCTCCCTCAAATTCCACTCAAGATTCGATTTCTGTTTCATAGCGTCATATGTATTTGATTATAAAACTTAAGTGCCCAATATCGGACACTTAAGTGTCACATGGACACGAGACAGGTGGCAAGCTATTCAGCTGTCAACGATTTGACAAGTTCTTTTGGTTTTTTTCGCTTTCCGAGTTCAATTATAAAAAATTATTATTTTTCTTGCTAAAGTTAGGCGTTTTTTTGTCATTAACAAACCATTTGGAAAATCAAATAAATTATTGCAAAACAAAAATGTTTCTAAGTGCTGCCAAGTTTTTTGTACCATTTGAGGTGAGTATTGTGAATCGACTGTAAAACGCAAAATATACATGAGTGACTGTGCAATAGTACCAACAAATAAGGGATTTTGTAAGATGAAAACGTTCAATTGTTTTGGCTTGCACGAACGTTTTGCTTGATGTAACTAAAAAAACGAAAGAGATTTTCGTTTCCTATTGACGTTTTTCATTATCTTTGATTTTTTGAACAGTTAAATCCCATTTACCGCTTTTATAACCAATCATTCTTTACTATAAAGGTATCAAAAGGAAAAGAGATTCCTAGAGCAGTATGGTTGCATATCCTAATGCCCAAAACACACGTGCAGAATTCACTGTGCAGCAAGATTAGAATACACATGTTCTTATGTGGCCATACAAATGTAAATTCTGCACCCACTGCAGCATGTCTCTATTTCTAAATCCACTGCATAGTAACGCAGTGAATTAAATTAAATAGACTTGGCAGCATCGAATTTTTAAATTCAGCTACTGATAGATACGAGAAAAAGAGAGACGGGAATTATTTGTCGTCTGTGTTGCACTGTTGTATTTTTTCCCGCATTGACAGCAACCGATGCAAATTGAATTCAGCACATCTACTTCATCTGCAGTACTGCTTGGAGTGAAGCGTTCAGAACTTTTGGACATGTGTTTTGGGCATAAAAGCTGTGTGTCTTCAATATGGCGGAGCTGCTCATTGGTAATTAAATCAAAACAAGTCCAATTCGAACCAACGAAATGGAAGAAAATCGATATAACTATGTAAATAAATTTACAAAGAAGTTTTTCTAAAGAAAATGACCCTAAAATAATGCAATTAAAACTAAATTTCTTGCTAAACACTTGCAAAAAGGAAGAAAAAATAACGAAAGCAAATTTTCGCTTAAGCATAATTTCTAATCTTTTCTTTATTTTTTAAAAGCGAGAGCTGTTTTCATTACGTTTTTTTTTAAATTCCAATCCCGGTACATTCTTTAGTCAATAAAAGAAACATATTAGGAGTATTCATGCAACGTCGTAAACTCGTCGTTTACGACGTGGTAAATGAGTTGTCAAAATTTGTATGGAAAATCATTTACGACGAGATGGTAAACTTACTACGCGAAAATACATAGTTTCAATAACGAAATTTTCAATTTCAAACAAAGGATGTTCTCGTTTGCAGCAAGAAGTTTGGAATTGGAAATTTCGTTATTTAAACCCTTTTAAAACTTGTTTTCTTGATACAATTTGTTAGACTAACTAATTATTCTACACTAAGAATAGTAAAATGTGCAATTTTATCTTTATAATTGCATCAGAAGTGGTTTGTTCGTATTTTATCAATTCACTCGTTCCCTCTCATGTGAAACAGCTGACTGGTTTACCATCATTTACGAAGGCAGCTATTTGGGGTCTTCATGAAACGTGCGTCGTAAACTTATCACTTTACGCGAATGGCGAACTTACGACGTTGCATGAATACCCCTTAATTTTTATGATCGTTCCACTTTTCGAAATTAGACATTTCAGCCATTTTGTTGCTTATCATGAACTATACATATCTTTTGACATTTTAATGGAAGACAGCATTGTATGCATTTGATTCGATTACGATCAGCGTTGCCATAAGTGCAGATTTGTCTGCATTTCGCAGATTTTCAGTCCAGCTGCAGACTTTTAAAATCACAAAATCTGCATGACAGACTTTGTCTGCATTTATTTGGTTTGTTTAGTGATTCTGAGCTGTATAGAGGAGAACAGGAAAGTAGAGTTTTTGGGCTGTATAAGTAGAAATGCTGTCTACTTTGCATTGCAGATTTTTCAAAATATATTCATGGCAGCACTGATTACGATTGCTTTAAGAACAATAATTACGTAAGGTAGTAAGGGAATGAACATGGTGTGTATTGTATAGTTAGAGACTGTTGAAAGGGAAATTTTAGGTCAGAACTAGGAAATTTATATACTAAGTAGTTGGTAGCACTGGAATGAGCGCCATTCATTCGTTTTCTCGGTTTCAAACTAGCGAATAATTTCAAATACGTATTTATTTCTTTTAAATATTTTGTACACTATGAGCGGGTAGGACTAACCGAACCTAAGGGATCTTCCAAAAAATGCTAAATTTGTCACTAAAATTCGAAGACAGTAGTACCTTTAAAATTAATACATTTAAAAAGTAGTTTAAATAAATAAATAAATAGGTGGCGTAACAGGCTGGTAGACACCCTAGGCCTAGCTTCTTGCAACCATTCGTTTTGTGTGAGTTTCTATTATTGGGACGAATGGAAGGGACCTACAATTTTATGCCGAGTCCGAACAGCTGAATTGAGAAGGGTTTTCATGACAGTCATACTCTCGGATTTTTGTCAGACGTTCGCGAGAGGTGGCGCAGTAGAAAAAACTTTAAGATGTAATTTGTGCGTTTTCCGGGGATCGAACCTGTGATTTCTCGCACAATAGTCTAGCCACTAACCGCTGCGCTAATGCGCCCAAAAATTAGTTTACATTGGCTTTTATTTTAATGCAGTCTTTTCAGATTTAGAAAACAGAACTTCATCAGAGAATTAGTAGGTCCAAATAGACATAGGTAAGCTTAAATAAATTTCGGACTTAATAAAAATATTCGAACTTAATTTTAATAAAATATAAGAAACTGTTGAATTATTCACAAAAATGTAACTCACACAAATAGTTTAGGGAGCTGAAAATGGTCGTTCCTAAATGTATACATGAACATGTTCAGCCCTTTAGTTATTTATTTATTTTTAATGAAAAAGTATAAATACATATAAGTTCTAAGAGGCTGAGATTAAATAAAATTTTTCTTTGGTTCTGAAAAAAATCAGTGTTTTTAAAACAATAACATTTTTATTTGAGACACTTTTTTGTACTCAATGAGAAGAATAATTTTGCACAAGAAAAATTTGTATACAAAAAAACATTGACCTCATTTAAGACAATATTTCTTAAATCAAGAAAGATTTTTCGTTTTCTAGTTTTTCTCATTCTTATATTATTAAAAAAATTATAAACATTAGAATATCAAATCTTAAATTAAATCAATCAAGTTCTACTATTAGTTTAGAAAAATTGTTATTTCCATGTATAAGAGCATAATATAATAATACAAACGTATTTGGAACATTGTTTCGAATTAAAAATATGCATGCTCTACTAATTTCCTTGACAACTGCCCAACAAATATTGTCTCTGTCATATATACTCTGGTGTATAGTTATTTGGTAACGTGCAACACATTCGTAATGGTTTTGCTAGCATTGCAAACCTCATTATATCAAACACACCGCCACAATTATTTGTAAATTATGCGATTGAAACATCGCATGACTACCGTCATTAAATACATATAAATGACAGTTCCACTACGCAACAATTTTTTTTTCTTATAGCAAAGCGACAATCTTCACGCTTTAAGCATTGTGGTTCTCAAAATAATTAAATTTAAATAAATTCTCCTATTTCGGTTAACCTGTGCCTAGACAGGGGTCAAGTTCGTCATAGTCACAGTGTGTATAGCTGGTTTTGGTATCCAATTTCAAAATACAAACATTGCAACTCTAGCTACACACCTCAAGGGGGCTAGCTTTCAAGTCGCATTTGTACTTTGGTCACGTTTTGTGTTCATCGCAATATAGAATCGAATTTTCAAGCAGAGTACAAAATAAAAACGCCAGAACCAGCATAACCTGACCAAATCGAGGTTAGTGGAATTTTGTTTTAATTTTTTTTTTCTGCAAGTGGACATATGTCCGAAAGAAGCAATCATAATAAAAACAAAAGCACACGCACACAAAACTACTTGAAATGTCACAATGACAAACTTGAAATTATTTGAAAGCAGTTGAGATGTGCGGGAAGCCATTGTGAGATGACAGGATGGATGAGATTGTAACATTATCTGAGTTGAGTGAATTTTTTTTATTTAATGATGCATTTGCCGTCGACCGCAAAGTAGGTACATATCTTTTAATATGCAATCTATCTTGAGTACTCGCATAGTAAACCTGAAGCTGTAGGTCCCTATTCAAAAAGATTTCTTTAAGAAAATGTTTTTTTTTTAAATAAAATCAAATGCACTCAAGGATAATAATGTATTTGTTTCATTGCTCTCTATACCGATAGAAACCGAAACTCATTCATTTTCAACGCATAAAATTACTCTTGGTGTCATCGTACAAACGATGATCGCGCGATTTTATTTGCGGAAACGCATGCGACCTTCAATAGTTCAACGGGTTACTAACTTTGCGCACAACATAAGCTGTCAGCTTTACTAGTTAGAAGCAATCAAGGATGTATTCTTGTTTTAATCAGCTTTTGTCGGAATACTTTTCCAATTGTTGGGATTGGTCGGCGTTTATCAACGTTTGGTATTATTTTTGCAATAAGCGTGGCAGCTGAGAATTAATCAAACACGTGATAATGTGACCTAAATGTTGTGATTAGTGTTCTTATCACATGGAACTTGTGTGGTATTTGTAGCCCCTTCTATTGAGATGAGATGTTTTGGAAGGATTGCGTCATCTTTTTGCAATTCGGAAAGATCTAAGGGACCTCTCCCATTCCCAAAGAGAGCAAGTTTTAAACGATATCAATAAGATATCTTTGTAGTTCTTTATTTATGTGAGATATAAAAGGTAGTAGATCAGTAGATGCGCAGTAGCGCAGTGGTTAGTGTGCTGGACTACAGGTTCGATCCCCGGAAAAACACAAATTAAATCTTAAAGTTTTTTTTCTACTGCACCACCTATCGCGAACGTCTGAAAAACATCCGAGAGTATGACCGTCATGAAAAAGCTTCTCAATTCAGCCGTTCGGACTCGGCATAAACTTGTAGGTCGCTTCCATTCGTCTTAAAAATAGAAACACACACAAAACGAATGGTTGCGAGAAGCTATGCCTAGGGTGTCTACCCGCCTGTTGCGCCACATGTTTATTAATTTTTTTTTTAGATCAAAATCTTGGCTTAAAATTTGTGATAGAAAGATGACCAGCTTTGGAGCCAAGGTGAAGAGCTAAATTAAATTACGACCTCTCAGTAGCAATATTTGTTTAACAATTTGTTGTCCCTTCCACCATTTTTGGATTTCAAATACAGGAAGCATAAATGAATGGACATTCTCTGCGTGTTTACTATTCGTATACGTAAGGCCAGGAGGCCGAAGTGCGACCAATCTAAAAATTATTCTATTTTGACAAAACTCCTTTTTTCAATCGCAGCAATGAATAAGTTTAAGCTGTCAGTTTCTAGTTTCTATTTATTTTGGAAATAAAGTTCGGACGATTGTTGTAGTTAATAGTGGGTCCATGGAACCCGTTTCAATTGTGTGGATTGTGAATAAAATTAGAGAGATTACTGTAAGTTTTTTATTCGATTTTAAATATTATTTTATTTTAATTTATATTGTTTTAAGAACAACTTTCTTAAATCTAAGAAATTAGTCCTAAACTATACTTTCTAAATCTACGAAATTTTTTAGTTGTTCAATAAACCATCTCTATGATCAAAAAATGTTTTGCACAATTTAAGAAGGTAATTCTTGACGTAAAAAATATTTCTTAAGATTAATTATTACATAAATATAATATTTTTTATAGGACACAGACATACAATACGTACAACACTAGCATGCGCATTGAAAGTGATAATTATTGACGTTGGTAAGGCTAAGGATTTGTCAAATCAAACTTAGCATGTACAAGTGTCTCATTGTCATCAGTCATCCGATGATTTTCAGAAAAACATCGGTGCCGTTGCATGCCATCACACTCTTCTCTTACGTGTCTCTTCTCTTGTTCAAGAGAATATGAAGAAGAGTTCAGTCACCGATGTTTTTCTGAAATGATTTTAATTTGATCATGCTAGACTTTGGTCTATAGCTCAATTTCTGAATGAATCAGAAAGCTGGCTGATGCTTATAAAATAATACTTAAGAAAGCATTGGCTCTGTTAAGGGTTTTTTTTGTATTGATTAAGAATCTTTTCAGGATATGCAAAAATTGCATTTTGGTAAAAACAACACCCCCGAAAAGTAGACAATCAGCGGCACAGCCTATAACCTTTTCTGCGTATTCGGTAACATTTGAAAAAAAGTTGTTTAGAATTCTGTCTAGTAGTTTTTACGTCAACCAGTAACAGGCATTAAACGACCTACTGTTTTATTACATGTATAGATTGGTACACTACTGCTTAAAATAATAACCTCCTAGTTTAGTACTTTTTTAGCCGCTTTTTAGCTTTTTTGATTCGAAAAATCAAAAGTTAACTTTTTTTAATCAGCTAGAAACTGAAAATCCATTCGTCCCAAGAAATAAGAACCCACACAAACGTATGGTTGTGAGAAGCTACGCCTAGGGTGTCTATACGGACCTGTTGCGCCATATTTCCTAATTTTTTTTTAAAAACTGAAAATGTTGATTATTAATAAACTACGAGTCTGATCGACTACTTTGTTTTATTTATATAATTTTTATGAACTATCTAGGAAAGAGAGAGAACAATAGATGATGTATAAAAAAAAATAGTTGCTGAATGTGATGAACCATTTTTCTTGCATAAAGAACTTATAGAATACTTCTTCCACCAAGAAGCCATCTATCGAATAAGATAGGTTAAAACTATCTACTTAATTTTGGAAATATTTTTTTACGTTATATAAATGTATGTCTTAAGGTGGGTTTCCACATGTCGGTTGATTGACAAAGTTTGACAGCCCTCGCGTTTATGTCATTGAACGACATGAACGTCAGTTCATTTCCACTTATGCCAATTATTGGCAAAAAATCGTTTGTCAGTTGATTGACCAACTTATGAACTCGATGCCAATTAAATTTTCTCTGTCAATTATAGACAAAGTGACATTTTGTTTGACAATTCAGCTATTTCCACTTGTCCAGTGGTTTCTTTGTCAGTTATTGGCAAACGCTATTAGTCAATTCATTGACAAGCAACTTTCGCTATTTCCACTTGCCAATTGTTTAATTGTCATAAAAATACGTCAATTGTCAATTTCAAACCGACAAGTGGAAACCCAGCATTATGCGCTATGCCGTATGTCAATTGAAGCTAACTTTCTGACATAAAAAAAAAGTTCACCTAGCTCTAATCTTAAAACAGATATTTCAGAAACTTTACGTTTTTAAGCAACTGAAATCCAAGGCAAAAGAAAACGTTAAACAAATTGCTCCCGGAGCAGGATAATTGTTTGACAACTAAAAAAATCGGTTTTCGCTGTCAGAAAATGAGCTTAATATAATTTCTTAGCGCAATTGACAGTGCCTTACCAACAATCAAATTTAGTCTCGACTTTAATGCAAAAGTCGAAACTAAAAAATATTGCGTACCAATAACCAATTTATCGTCGAGTTAACCCTAATGTCGACTCTAACTTTC
This sequence comes from Cheilosia soror, assembly GCA_949372485.1. NCBI lineage: Eukaryota > Metazoa > Arthropoda > Insecta > Diptera > Syrphidae > Cheilosia > Cheilosia soror. The sequence continues at coordinate 128,376,732 of OX443561.1, forward strand.
GATCCTGAGAAAGTTGTGTCTATGGTTTAAGTATAAGTGTCATCGTAGTAGTGTCATTCAAAGGTGGAATGTCAGTTTTCCAGGCAATATATTTTTATTTTTCATTTAAAATTCTTTAATAAGTAGTTACATATATGATTTAATTTGTTCAATAGGTAATAATTTGAGTTAAAATTTAATAAACGTGTTAGCGGAGTATTGAAGTATGAAATCGGGAAACTTTATTTTTTTGTAAGCATAAAATAAAACGACAATTGTTCGTCAAGCAAGGGATACGTTATCTTTAATTTTTGGTTGGTTTGTGGATTTTGTTTTGTGTATTTTCTTGTTGAAATCATTCGAAATGCATACTGGGATCACCTACGTAACATTTTTCGTCTTTTTGGACTGTGAATCCTATACACTTGGAAAGGAAATGTGTATCCAAAAGCCAAAATGTGCTTTGTGCATTTCATTATACGGTTGTGAATCTTTACTCAATTTATTTCCGAATGTATAATTTTATTTGCGTCCTGACTCCTGATACCTACCAAGATATTGTGTGAAACTATTGGATTTAAGCAAAAAAATATATGAACAGCTGATTTGTGCTCGAATAAATCTGGGGTGGAATCGGCTAAGGTGATTTGTGATTATCACAAATGTGACAATCACTTGTGATCAAATAAAATTATCCGTCTGCGTAAGGTGATCACCAAAAATTTGGTAAAATTTGGCATCACTTGACACTGACATGTGTCATTATTGGTTTTTTTGTATTGTTTTCGATTTGATTAAAAGCATTTGAGTAGATAATGCACTTTTAGAAAACACAAAGTAATAATAATAATAAAAATAACCATTTTAACAACGAAAATGTCTAACAGTATTATCTATTCGATTCCATGTGAATGAGCCAGAGCCACTCATTTATTGGACAGAGTTTAAGTGTTCCCGGGGTCAACCAACACAGAGTATGTTGGACTATTGGTGCTGAATTAGTCATTAACAACTTCTTGTAGCTAACTGGAGAGTAGAGTGATATGTGTCCAGCTGGCAAATGCAATTGCCGTAGGGGTAGGATATAGGTACCTACTATAAAAACAGCTAATATCCTTTCTTAGTCGAACATTTTTTAAGAATTTTTTAAATTTGGAAATAGCAATTAGCATTGTATTGTGAACATTTGAATTTTACAGCTCCAGTATGTTAAGCTTATTTTGGAGATTTAAACGTCGGACAAAAAAATGCCCCTATTGTTATTTTTATTTTGCTCTTATTCACTTCTAGATCCTAAAAATAATTGCAGAGGTGCATACACGTCCATTTTCGCTTAAAACATCAAAAGAAAAAAAAACCTTACTAAAATCAACATGCAAGTGACAACTAAAATGCTGTCACAAGAAATTATCACAAAAATGTGATTGTCACCGGTGACAATAACCTTACGCAGACCAAATTTGTTGATTGTGACTATCACTTATCACAAATCACCTTAGCCGATTCCACCCCTGACAATTGTTCGAAATTCGTACAAGATTTGACAGCCATTGTACTAGAATTTGTACTAAAGTCGTGTTTAGTAAAACCTTCGATTAAATTGGTTATTGGTATGACAAAATTAAAAGTCGAAATTAAGGTTAGTTTCGAAATTAGTAAAACTAGAGTTTTGTGATTGTTTATTGGTAAGGCCCATAAATACGCCCTATATAAGAAATATTTTTTCTAATTAAGGTAAAACGACAGTTTTGAAATACATACACAGATTTCGTTTGATTGATATTTAAGAATTAAAATCAAGATACAATTATATTACAAATCTTAATAGTTTAACTTGAACGCAAAAGGTATCGGCCATCTGAAATATTTAGCTTCTGAGACGTTAGTCACAGTGTAGTAGCAGTAAACTGTTGTCCTTGACAAATATCTCAAAAGGGTTTCGATCTCAGATTTCTGATATGATATTGGAGTGTAGTTTCTGCGCCAAATCCTTGTTTGTTGACTCGCTAAATGTGTACAAATCGGCTATTTTGGAATGTCCGGCTCGTCAAGCGGCTTACAATTGATGACGAGTGTTTTTAAATCCTATGAGCCCTTAGGGCAGTGTAATTGCGGAATTGCCTTACTTCATCCATCGCATTTATTAATTTTGCAAAAATATACATACATTCGGGCAGTATTATATTATTTACTTAAACCGGATCCCAGAATAGACTGTAGGTACGTCTAACAAAAATCACATAATTGGATCAATGGTTCTGAAGTTAAAAAAGGCGGTCGAACAGAAAGAACAGACAGAGTGACGTTGAATTTTATAAATATACGTATACCTACTAACGGATACGTCTGTTTGTGTTCAATACGATGTTTGGCTTGCGGTTTGTTTTTTTTTTAGCTTATAACAGTTTCGTGGCTTCCTACCGTCATATCATTTCTGAACTTAGAAACTTCAAAGACACAAAAGCTGTCAACAAAATGAACACATTTCCTCCATCCAACTGTGTATATAGTACAGGAAACTCTATTAGCCTTTCGCATAAATTACCGCGCGCATTGTGCAACACAGCAACACATAAAAAACCTACAAATGGTCAACAACCTTTTCAGTGGTCTGCGTCGTCGTCGTCATCCATTGTTGCATTCGCACGACAAAATTACCTGTCATTCACACGATTCATAGCGAACGCATGGAATAAATAAACAAGCAAAACGAATATTTCAAATCGTTATACAAAACTATAGCCAAGTCACCTTGAATGGGGTTAGCCCTAATGACAACAATGTGTTAACACCCAAGACTGGTCATAGACCTTTTGGATTTTTGCATTTCGTATTCGAACTCTTTTCACGGAAGATACGGAAGCCAATACACAGAGCTGACAGACGAGCAGACAGGTTTATGATGACCATTCGTTGCGTCTTACCATCTAGATTACTTCATATATGTATTGTCGTCTGATTATGACGTAGCGAATATCGATGACAGTGTTTATCTCACACTTCGAGCGTTTAGCCGTAAGCCTTGAACATAATGATTGTCGGAAATTTCTGCCACCGGTCTTTGATGGCTACTAATGCGGAATGCTTAATTTTTGGTTATTGTTAGACGAGAGCCATAAAGGAAGTTAAAATGCTGAGAGATTTTGAAATTCTTGGAAAATGTAAACAAATAAGTCGCGCAGAACTGCTGGCGGCTACTTCGGAAGAGATGCTTTAAACAAAAATGCGAAAATAGGAAGCCATATAGGTAGGTGTATTCTACTCTTCTTATATTACCAATCACTGCGGAAGCCGGTCTTGTTAACCGGTTTCTGCTATTGGCCATTTGCACACATAAAATCTATCTGTCTGTGATGGAATACAATCGCGAATAACGCGGAAATTTGTTGTCGATAATTGCCCAAAACTCATTTTCATGGTCACTGATGCCGTACCGTTGACTGATGATAGTTTTTGTCGTATTTAAGAATTTGCAAATCAGAAATTTAAAGGTTTTGATATGCTAATTGAGGGTGAGAGTTTGCTGATTGGTGTTCTTTGTAAATTTATTGATAAATAGTTAATGTTTGCATTGCTTCATTGTTCTATGTAGATAGAGTTTTGGACAGATCCTCTGGACACCATTTTATCGTGGCCTCAACTAAAATGTAGAAAAAAATAAAATACACTTTTTTTAAAGCCCCAATTACAATGATGTACAAACACAAAGCGCACAGTTATGTGCGCAAGCCAAACAACGCACATATCATTCTTGACACGTGCGTGTTTAGTTTGTGGATTCTCTGCATGAGGTGTTGTTTGTTGATATTTTTCATTAGCACGCCCACTGGATTGAGCTATTCAGTGATTTTTGCGTTTTCGGTATACGTACTTCTGCAGAAATAGAAATGTATTTCATGATTTAAAAGTAAATGACTATGTGGTCATTAGTGGCATTGTGAAGTCTCTCTGCTTCTCATTAGAATGATGCAAGAACCCATAAATTCTTTGCATTTTGTGTGCATTGAATGCGAACTGGACTATGTGTAATCATAAATATTGCAAATGATGCTATCCGCGACAGAATTCGAAGTTACTTGTGGTATAGCAACCGAATTCAAACTGCGCACGTTTTCACTTGACAACTCAGTCTCTTGGCACTTGGTAGTTGGTACTCAATGTTTATGATTGATAAAATAAGATCGTAAAAGACAATCGCACGTTTCTTGAGGCGCACAATTTATTTCTTTTTAATCGCAATAAAACAAAACACGTATTTAAATTCTCTCGTGTCGATGTCACGTTTTTTAAAGCGCACATTTCAAACCTTTTTTTTTTTGTGCGCGATTGAAAAGTAACCAAATCATGTGCCCACTATTGCTGTGGTTCGGTGTTCTAAGGGCTGATGTCAAATAAATGTAGAATATCACAGTCCATTTAAGGAACTGACAATCAACCAAATAAGCATACTTTGAATATTTATCAACGATTTTACGTTTATGAAAGCGCACATTTTGTGTGCGATAGCAAAAATATGTGGGCGCATTAATACATTTCGTATTTTTTAACTAAACTATGCAATATTGAAGGAGTTTTCAAGTTCGCTACACGATCACACACGGTTAGATCTATATTTCCACTCTTTATTGGGATTGTGCGCGACATTCTTTAATGCCAATGTGCTGATTTTTAAGTCCGGTGTAATTTTTTTCTCCCGCTAGCTCTAGAGCTCTAGCTGTCGTTAGTCCATCTGGGGTATTATGAATGAGCCAAAAGTCTAGCAATCAGTGGAACTGTTTCGTAATTTTGATCTTTTATTGATATGGCTGCTGGTCCAAATAATATTTACTTTATTTTTACAATCATTACAAATCCAATTCTATTCAGTTTAACCTACAGAACTTACTAACAAATTTCTCATTTTCTAATAATTACAGGAGTGAAAAAAATTCTGAAAAATGTCAGCGGAAGATTGCGTTCGGGCGAGCTCACTGCCATTATGGGACCATCGGGTGCTGGAAAAAGTACCCTCCTTAATATACTTTCGGGTTATAAGTAAGTTTTTTTAAAAATTGAATATGTAATACAATCTTTATCTATATAAACGGTGTTTTTTTTAGATGTATACAAATTAAATATGAAATAAAAAACTTGAAGCTAATTTAAATGTCAATGATATTAGCTTTATTTAATAGATAATTTTATGCCATTACTGTTTAAAAATGATTTCGGCCATATGCGCGCCACGGCTAGTTCGAATGAACCACAATTATTGTGAAGTTCAATTTTCGAAAACTTTAACTGTTGCCGTATATCAGCAATAACACGGCAAATGTTGACTTCCAAATTGTCCAACGTCTCTGGTTTATCGGCAAGGACTAGTGACTTCACATACCTCCAAAGAAAGTAATCTAAAGGTGTGAAATCACAGGTTCGTAGAGGCCAATTCCCAGGTCCATTACACGAAATTATGCGCTTATAAAATGTTTCTCGCAGTAAATTCATGGTGTCGGTGTCGCGCGCCGTGTGGCATGTTGCGCCATCTTGTTGAAACCGAAGCTCTGTCATGTCAATGCCATTTAACTGAGTAACGAAGAAGTCAGAAATAATCTTTCTATAGCGCTTTCCATTGACGACGGTAACACTCTGGCCATCATCGTCCTTAAAGCAATATGATCCGATTCTTCTACCAGTCCATAAAGCACACCAAACAGTGAGTTTCAATGGATGTAAGGGCGTCTCGAAAAAGGCTTCTGGGTTTTCTCCACTCCAAATTATCCACTAGAGCGTACGTGGTGCGAAAACGATTCATCGTGTTCCGAATAACTTTGCTCAGATGAGCGATTGTGTCGACCGTAAAATGGATGCAGCGCACGATTAAGTTTGGCAAACCGAACCATGGTTTTCAAAATAAGTGTGCACAATTCGCAGGCGTTAATCTATTAATCGTAAAATGGCAAAACGTACTAACCACAAATCAACTTTCAACTGTCAACTTGACAATCTGTAAAAACAGTTTTGTTAGTTTAAAAAACAAAGCCCTAAGAAAACACCTTTTATGTTTAAAAATTAAATCCTGCTCATGTGTAAGTGCAGCACTTGAGAACGGCTTCAACTAAGGAGCTGTGTTCGGGTAAACGGCGTTAAATCAATACCTTTCACAGTGGGCGTTGGACTTCGTCAGGGGTGCGTCTTATCTCCTCTCCTTTTCATTACTTATATGGACAGGATGTTACAGCGCAGTCTTGGCGAGGAACGTTTCGAATTGGGAGATCTGAGGATAAGTCATTTGCTCTTCGCTGATGACTTGGTCATCCTTGGAGCCTCTCAGACTGAACTTCAGCGCGCACTCGATCGGTTTGTAGCCGTTTGTGTTGAAGCTGAGATGAAGGTAAACGTGTTCAATGCACTCTGCATGTTAGTGGAGTCCCATTGAGACAGGTGGAGAAGTTAAGTATCTCGGGGTCTTATTCACGAGTGATGGAAGGAGCAATGCCGAGTTTTCCTATAGGATTGGTCAGGCTGGGCTGGGAACTGAACCTTGTGTCAAAGCTAAGCTGTCAGTCTTTAATTCGGTGTTTGTTCCAACTCTTACCTATAATGGTCATGATCATGAGGTTAGGGTGGTCGGAGTATACGATAGGTTATGTTGTATACGTTGTGAGTTCATCACAGTGGACTCGGTATCACATTAGGCCCATCGCCATCTATGGAGCGAACCTTAACGGTCGAAACCTAAACCAATTCGCCCAAGCACTAAATTTCCCTACATAACTTAAAAATGGTTTCAATTTTGGTTGAGAGGCCAACCTCCACCAAGTTGTCGAAGAAGTACCTTCAAAGGTGCTTCCTTCTATTCCGACTTGACATTCACAAAGACGAGGAGTAACATCCTCTGCGACATGTAGGCCCTCACAATACCTTAACCTAATCTCCTAGCGTGCTTTCTAATAAGGCATTTCTCAAAGAGTATCCCTATAACTATTCGTAACTTTGATCTGCTGAGTTTTAACAAATCTAAAGATTTTTTTTTCGATCTAGCTCAGGCCACAAGACCTTTGAGACCCTGTGTATTTTTGGTTTTCACTAGAATAACTCTTTTGGCCACCACGTATCAGCAGCATCATTATGTTCGGGCATTTAGCATAAATAGTTCCTTCCGTATTTCAGATACCTTCTTAAACATAAAATTATGATATAGGCAACATTAACTCCGAGTTGTAAACTATTTCTAAGAAAACGTAGGTATTCACTGTAAAATTAAAAAAAAAATTAATTTCACAACAACCCGGTTTTAATCTGTAAAAAGATCAAGATTTATTTTTCGGTCAAAATTAAGATGAATAGAATTTTTCAACTTGGAAGCAAAAAGAAATCTTCAAACTTGTTCTCAAATTTATGCGCTTGAGTGCGTCAAGAATGTGAAGAAACGTTTCTTAAACACATATACATCCACCCAAAGTGTAGTTGTATTATTACTCATTTTTAATATCAAATGAACTGGTGTAGGTATAACTTCTGTAATCTCTATTAACAGTCTAATAAAATAATATAATGCATGCGAGGAATAGAAAATCGACCTTTTAATCTCACCAGACTTACCGCATTTATTAGTTTCATAATTAACCGCACAAGTCGAGTGCATATTAGATTGCACATAACATTGACTAAGGTTATCATTAAATTTAATTTTGTTTTTAATGACGGTCAAAGTCTGAAAGGTTTTTTTTTCAGCCAAAAAGCTTACGAAATCATAATCTTCCAGAGTGAATTTCTCAACAAGGAAAACAGAAAATGAGCAACAAAAATGTAATAAAGAAGAAAATTATTTTTAAATAGAAACTATTCAGAAGAAGATAATAATATTTTTGGTATACTATCTGTCTGGGGCAGCTAATTTCATTGATCGTTAAGCTTTTCCGGCGAGGAGGGTAAAATTGATAAAAGTAATTATGTATATGCACAGCTTTTTGGGGGAGTAATCGAAACTAGTTAAGTACTAGAATAAAGGCTAATAGTAAGGGACACAAACATTACTTGTACTAATGACCATTTGATTGGCAAAAAATTAACTCAACGGAAAATTAGATAAAGGCCCGGCCTATCCAATCATATTTTTTGATAACGTAACGAATTAGGCCGAACTATAAAATATACAATACATAAGTCTGTTCAAATATTTGTCGATTAAGATAAGATTGACGCTGATTGATTCAATGTTTTGTTGTGTACAAAATGAATAATTGAATAATTTTGTTACTCAAGAACATAATTTTCCTATGTACATTTTGGCTTATACGTGCTGTGTCCCTTTAGGCACAGTTTTATATTTGAGATAAGACATAAACATAAGTAATGTTTGCTGCATTGTGGTGGAAAATATTTTTTCACTATTAACTTTGGTAAAAGGAACAATTAGTGTGGAACGAGAAAAACTAAATTGAACTTGTATACCATAGATATGAGAGCGCACTGTATTGGCTGTGACAAATACCTGACAGGTACCAATTACTTATGATACAAGTTTGACATAAAATATTCAGACAAAAGGGTCCTACTTGTAGATGCCGGCAATATGCCATATACTGGAAAAACATTATTGATTAAACGCTGACGTTTAGTGACGTTTTTTGACGTTTGCCTATTGCCTGACGTCTATTGGGTGGGCCATCTGTTGGCTATAGAAAGCAACACTCTTCAGTATTTTTCAACTATTGTTGCTTTAAGCCAAGTACGCTGCTCGAGCGAAACTAAATTTTAGCGGCTCTCCAATTTTTCTCTCCAAACATTAGCTAAAACCCTAGCTAAATTCTGACATAAAGTGCGCTGTGGATAGAAGTGTCACAGAAAACAGCTGTTCGTTGAAAATAAATTTCTTCAAAAATGTATCGACGCGAAAAAGTGTTATATTTCCATTGCACTTTCGATTATTTATTTACGAGCGACAATGTTTTAATTTTTATCTTGTATTGGAGGTGCCACGCCCCTTTGTCCAACTTTGATCAATCTTCACAGGAGCACTCTACGGCCAATACCTAAGATTATCTGTAAGTTTGATCTCAATCGATTCGGTGGTTTTCGAAATATACGATTTTGAATTTTTTTTGGATGGGAAGTGCCACGCCCCTTTGTCCGATTTTGAATTTATTTAGCCTATCGCTCGATCACCGTAATTACCGACATTTAATATAAAATTAACAAAATTGGTTAAAAATTACGGGCGACAGAGGAAAACAGTTTTTTCCACTTCGCCAGGCCATTGTTTGCTTTTTTAATTTTTTTTTTTACGGGCGACAATTTTTTAATTTTTTTCTTGTATTAGAGGTGCCACGCCCCTTTGTCCAACTTTGAACAATCTTCACAGGAGAGATTCAAGCGTAAATTAATCCATTTATTACCACGAAAATAGGTTAGATTTAAATTGAAATTTTTTATTTTTGAAATCATAATTTTTAGAAGATTTTCACAACAAAAAAGTAAATATGGCTTTGCCGAACCACAATAATATAACTATACCAAAAACATAAATGTAAAAAAACAGCCAAGTTCTCTTACTATAGAACAAAAAAAAGTATGGAACAAGTCAGCCATGAAAAGTAACAAGATCTGAATGAACCGCAAGTTCTTAGTTTAAGAAGGTGCAAAGTTAAACAAATCGGTGTGTAGATACCACGCCCCCTAAATGTAAAATTTTTATTTTTGGATATTTTTCTTCTTGTACAATGCAAGTCCTACAGTTCTACTAAATTTCAACACTTTATCGGAAGTGATAGATATGTATTTGTTAAACATGGGCGTATACCACGCCCCCGTAATGAAAATCTGAAGTTTTAAACTTTTCCCAAAGAATCTGCCATTGTATATAAAATTTCATTCTAGGATGGCAGGAAGTGCTTCATAATGCTGATGATCTGTCAATGAGTGAGTCATCTTGAGAAGTACTAATGCTATAGCTTAAATGCTCCAAGTTTGATGCTTTTGGCTCAAGAAGGTAGTCGAAAACAGCATGATTTAATGGATGTTTGCCTTTAACTGAACTAGGAACAGAACCAGAGTTTTTTAAGCAACAGAAATAAGCGACAGTAAATGGCAGTTTGGCGACGTAAGCGGTAAACTACTGTATATCTATGCTTGTTTCTATTGCTGGCAGCTGTCAATTTATTGTAGGAGAAGGAGGCATGGTTTTTCTTATTTGATTTTTTTTTGCATCTGTCATCTTGCCTTCTTTAGGTAGTTTGAGTTGCAATTAGCGCACATAATTTCATAATTGTGTTTAACAGAATTTTGTTTGGATCTCTTGCAGTTTCATTTGGCTAAGCGAGCAACGCAAAGAAAAACAGAATTTACTACAGAATGAAAAAGTTTTGTGTTCTGTTTTGTTTTCTGTTTCTGTTTCAGTTTCCGTTCTTTGTCTTTTGGCGCGTTTACTAGAGAAATTGGCTGGGCCTTTGATACTGGAATTGTGTCAATTATTTTAAGAAATGATTGAAAAAGAAACCAACAGATGGCGTTTTTTCACTTAATTTGTCTTGAATTGATCACTAGCTCTGTATGAAATAGAAAAACACACACATGTTTTTATTTGATAGATAATTTTATGGTATAAGAAATGGAAGATTATTTCGGACATATGGTCACCAAGGGCGCACCTTTGAAACAGCATCCTGGAGCTCCAATTTTTGATCTATTTCCTAGCATTTGAGGTCGTATGAGTTGCCTTCTCCTCGATATGGGCCTCCAATGCTAGAATCGCTTTTGGCTCTTCCTCATAGACTAATGATATCACACATATTCACAAAAAACAGCGACTTTATCTGTTTAAGCGTCCAAGTACTGAACTCAAGCCGCAAATGACGATCATCTGATGGTTTGTCGAAAAATCTGTAATTAGGAACTCAGATACTAGCCATCAGATTGAGCTGAAGCTTACAAAAGATTATCAGCTAGGTTCCAGAAATCGAGTGAAATCGAAATTGCAAATCGAGTGAATTCGTTTTCAGTGTTATGCATTTCGAGCGATTTGGAAATTCTGACATTTTTTCGAAATAACAATTTCACTTTGTCTCAATTCCGAAAGTTTTGAAATCGTAATCAAATACAGTGAAATGTAGAGCACAAAAATTCATTTCCGATTTCATTTCGAGTGAAAGTGAAATGTGGAACATAGCAGTATATTTGCTAATAAGTGGGAAATGCACGTAAATCAAGTGTTAATCTTTTCCGCTAGATGGCGCCATGCATCAAAATCTCAAAATTGCCTTATATTTTGACATTTATGGCGGTTTAGCCTTAAATTTGGTAAATTACTGCTGTTAGTTAAAAGAAACTGTTGGAACACCTGTTTTGCAGATTCCGGTAGGCAGCGAGCAGAGGTACCGCAACCAGACGCCGCCGCGCCGGTCGGTTCTTTTGGGCTTACCCTAGTCGAATTGGTAGAATTAATGGAGGAATATGTCGTCAATAGCAATCGCTAAGTTAATAAATTGATTTCATGCTTCTATGGTGGCCAGAATTGGAAAAAAAACCTTGAACAATGTCGGATTAATTGTCACATTCAATGCATATTTGGCAACTACCTTCTCAAAATTTGAGCTTATATAAAGTAGCAATATCTTCGAGCGGATGTAAACTTGTCACGTAGATTTAAGGTGTGGGCCACAAAACTTGGACCACACGGCGTAGTTGTTTCTCAAATCTATCGTGGCGGTTGTTGGCACCCTTCAGAAAAGTTGATGCATCATAATCGGTAAATCTATAAAATTATTCGCTCCCCAATAAAAGTCAACTAAACCACTTTTTATGCTTCTCTAATGATTAACCGACTTTAATATTACCCATGAAGCAATTTAACCAATGTACAGTTCAAAAAAACACAAAAATATAACTAGCCCCTCTGAACCGAGCTCTAATCTATAACTTCCTACGTGACCAACGAAGCATCTCTACATCCTCTTATAAGACGCAACAACTATCATTTGAGTGCACTACATGCCAAATAGCGCACAAACAATGCCAATCAAAGTGTAAAGGTCGTTCCACAAACAAAAGTGTATAAATAAATTATTTTCTGAATTGCAACAATGCAATTGAAAACGTCATTGCCTTTGTGCGATGACTTTTCTCTGTCTTCGTATATACAAATCTCTATAATGAATAAGCCAGCAACAGAACTTTAATCTCGAACAAAGTGCGCAGTACGAATATATTTAACCTCCTCCAACAGCGAATGAAAAAAAATATATCAAGCAATCGCTCATTGCGTTTGGATTCTATAACTAGACAGAAAAGGGCCATGCGTAACGACAGTCAGAAATAATGACAATTATTTGAAAAAAACAAAACTCATCAATTAGCTTCAACTTTTGATAGATTGATGTCAGATATAACGAGATAATCGCTACCTTACCTCAGTTTCGACCTTTGGTTCCTTCTATTACTCAGTCTATTGTATTGTGCATTCGATACGAGTAGGTATTTATCGCGTTCTAATTATGGATCCACTACCCTAATCAATCGGTCGAGTTATAGCGAAAAGCTGTCATTTGTAAAATGTTCGAGCCACGTTCACTCTGACGTATACGTGACATTTGCTCATTTTGCAAGAATTTATAGTCAAATTGCAAAATCAAGTCAATTTAAAAAAAAAAAATATTAACCTCCCCTCGCGTTGCGATAGAACACAAATAAAAAGAAAACATTTAATTTCTGTTTCTCAGATTTTTGCAAGTGTGTATAGTTAAGGCATTAAACCAGTCCCACGGCTTGAGTTTTTAATTTCATCTCTCATTAAGTCGCACACGACTGACCTTGTTAGCGTTCAGTCGTAATGTCAAGCCGAGATGTTCGTTCTTAGTTGTAGGTTTTCTCTGCTCATACATACACCTGCTCGTGCAAAATTATATTATAAATACTTGCGTATGACTAAGCCTTTCAAGAAGACGACATCGAGCTAGGCTTTCGTAAACTTGTTTCTTTTTCTCCGCTAGGGAAAAATGGTCATTCGTCATCCTTGTAATTTGATGGAAATTTTCCAATAAACCAAGACAAAAGGAACATCATGCTTCGCACATTCTAAGGGAGGAAACACATCAATAGTACGCGCAACTGATAAGTATACGTATGCGTTCTTATACTTGAAGTCCGTTTCTTTGTTTTGCATTAAGTGGAAGTCACAATGTGTATTGACCTGGAAACAGTTCTCATTCTATATAAGACTGCTGATAAAACAGCTGTCAAGTTGATTTCACAAAATGTGTACACACGCTGCCATAATATGTCGTTGAGTACAATAAAGCCGATTTTATCAAATTGTAATTGGAAAAGTTTAAAGTCCAAGGTATATTATCGCAAAATTGTTTATTGTATGGTAATGACTGTGATAAGTAATACAATGAATACTGAGGTGCTTACGTTATGTTAAGGGTTAAGGTTTGAGGGTGAGAAGTCTGAACTCACCGCTTAAATAAGTTAGAGAGTCTCATTGAAAAAGAGAAATCTAAATAATTTTGATTTGTAGCTTTAGGTTGGTTTTAATGAGAATTTTTGTCTTCAGTACGGAATTACAACCATCAACTACACTGTACTTCTACACACTTCTGGTAATTCACATCAAGTATTTATTACACGTATAGGAGTGAGTTAAAAGATATAGGAAATGTGAATGTGGATGCGGAAGCTACTGCTCCGTAATACAATTTGTTCAGGAAAGATTTTTTTAATCTTTAGGCCAGGGTCCAGGGGTTCGAAATTTTTTCATACTGCGACTCTCTAGAGAGGTTGAACTATTTTTGCGACGACCATCTAAAAGCACAAATATGTGAATAGAAGCTGATCTTGCTACAGATTCACTAAATTGTTTTTCAGTAGGGACGGGTCGACGTTGAAATATCGTTGTCCCATATTTATGGTAATTTTGCTTGTTAACATGTTTAAAAATGCGCCAAGACGTTAAAGATGATTTTTCAGCCAAAAAATGGGGTCCTCTTCCAAACGCTCCGACGCGACGCCAATTCAATGAACAAACGGCTTGTTCAATAGCTTTGAGCTCCTGGTTGATTTAGTTTCATCTTGTACGGGCGTAAACACAAGTCCCGATGCAAAATTCTCCAAGTTGGAATCTGCGAAAGGCCGATTTCTTGTGCATAGCATTGAATTGACTGCCTCGGGTTCTCCTATACCCTCTAATGGACCGCGGCAATGCCCCCGACGAATTTGACTGACAACGACCCGTACTAATTGAAAAGCCCTTATTTAATTTTGCGTGCCAAGCAAATAGATACGAGTGCCAGCCACGAAGCAAGTCAGACTGAAAATTTGGGACCTTCGACCTTGCTCTTGGTATTCGTAAATAGAAACGGGATGCTTTTCCTTTGTTAGGAGTCTTACAACAGTGAAAAAATAAAACTTGTGACGCCCTTAGAATAGTGCCACGACACGCCAAAGGGCGTCACGACGCACAGTTAGGGAACCTCTGCTCTAGACTCTAGCACACACATTGCTGAAGATACCAAATACCAGTTTATGCCATTTAATCAGAAACACCTGCAGACGTTTATTCTGACTCCGGATAATTATTTTTATTTAGCATTTGCCTACTAAGATAGATGTAAATAAAAAAGGCAAAGTATCACATTAGCGAACACACAGACAACAGTATTGCCTGTTGGTCGCTATGTGTATATTGTTGGCTAACTTTCCATGTTGTTTTCCGTATTACAGAGCTGCTGTCAAAGGTAAGGTTTATAATAGAACCTATACCATTTTTACAGACCGTGTTCTTATTGCCCTTATTTGCAAGTATTGGGTTGGGTACGAAAACCCCAAAATTAATATACCCAAACCCAAAATCCCCAAAACCAAAACACCCAAATAAATTTCGAGTGTATTCACAATGCCTTAACAGTAAAATTGGTATGGGGGGTTTGGTGCCCCCCTGCAACCCCCCTGCTTGGGGTCACTGTTGGATTTGGAGTGGGCGCAAGGTTAGGTATTCGAAAATTTCTTTAAATATTTTGAATTAACATTTTGGGGATTTTTTTATTTGGGGATTTTGTACTTGGGGATAGTCAATTCGGGTATTTTTCAAAAGGTGCGGATTTTGGGGTTTGGGGATTTTGCACTTGGGTATCATGTAGGTATCCCGCATGTATTAGGTCTAAAGTTGCAAAGGCCTCCAAAAGCATTTTCTCTCCTGTTTCACAGCCCAGGCATTTAAGTCACCAGCTATTATCACAGGGCTTCTTCATCCCCTGGCATCGGTGGTTAGTCTATCCAGAAAATGCTGGAAATCGTCGTTGGCCAAGATTGGTGCTGCATAGCAGCTCTATAGATGTGCTCTGGACAGAGAAATCTTGCCACCCATCTATTTTATGGAATGACCGCTTACCGCAAGTCCACATAGCAATTGTAGGTACCTGTTGTGTCAGATAGCCATCGATTTCCATTTTCTTGCCTATATACGGTTCACTAAGTATAGAGCTACATCTATTAATTCCCAACTTACGTACTGACCGTGAAAGTAGATACTGAGCAGCTCTTCAGTGATTTAAGTTTAACCACAGTATTTTCATATTCTTCGTAGTTCTATCATCGCCTAGGATGGGCATATTCTCCTGTTATATGGTTACTCTCAACTGTCTCAACAGATTCCATGTAGTTACAGAGTATACATCTAGGCGTCAGGAAACATGTTTTTATCGTATGGCCCCCTTTTCCACATCGGTTGCAGAGATTCCTCAAATGATTACCACTCTTGTAATTTTTTAATATGTTTCCAAAGGCCATGCACTTATAGCATTTTATTGGCGTAATCTTCTCCATTATTCGGCAAACCACCCATCCTACTCGGATTTTGCTTATTTTAATGAGCTTGTTTGCCACATCAGCTGGTAGCCTTACTGTTGCAGTCTGTAGGCGATGTAGGCTCTTAATCATCGATATATACAAGCGGTAAGTGCTTTTCAACTGTTCAACGAGCGCCTCATAAATTTCCTCCATGGTTGTTACCTCCTCGAGGTCCTTTATTTAGAGTACCACCTAGTGTGTCATCCTCACTTCTGCTTGTTGTGCAAACACTTTTACGACCTGGCTATGGAATTTCGAAGTCTTTAGGTCCACAGATCTTTTGAGTTCTATTAGGAAGTCTCCTTTGGCCGTTTTCCTTATGCGACTAACATCTCTTGGCTTAGTTCTTTGAGCTCGGGATCGCCCTTGACCTTCCAGAGAACATCTGCATACTTAAGTTGTCCTATTAATTGACTTTAGGACTAGTACATCGGGGCGAGTCCTGTCCCCAGTCAGCTTCTTTTGGTTCAATCTGTGCTGGTACCTGGAAATTGATTGTTCTGCTAACGTGCGTGTGTTTCACCGTTTGGTGTCAAAAATATTGCTCATAAGCCGTCTTATCTCAGGGTGCACGTTGGTTTTTGCTTTTAATAAATCTTAATAGTGTAGTGATATTTTCGCCTAGCAAATCAAGAGGATTAGATTGTGCTTCTGGTTTCTTGGAGATCAGAGTTGTTCAACTCCTTGGTACAGGCTAGTTGTTGGTGTTATTTGCCGCTCTGTAGTTTTTGGGGAACGCTGCTGCTCGGCTAGGGTCAGTGTAGGAGTATTCACATGTTTGTTTAGCAGCATTATCTCCTCCGCATGTGCCTGTTTCAGGAGGAGTTTCTTCTGGCCATCGAGCCCGAAGTGTTCCTCTTCGGAAAGGGTCTTCGGAAGTTTCTCCCCCATTTTGCTGGTTATTTTGTGTTTTTTTTTTTTTTTTTTTTTAATAAAATTTTATTTTGCTTCATTTGGTTTTGGATCTCATGAGTCAGGGAATAGAGGTCAACCACGACATAGCCCCCCCATAAGATGATAAGGCATTTATTACCACCACCAAAGGGCGCCATGTATCTGGAGAGCTCAGTTAACAATGCTGCACTGATTTCATATCCCCACCATCATTCAGGCCTCAGCACGGTTCGCTTAACTCTTTGTCTTTGGGATACGAGCAGATTGTAGTCGCTTTTTATGGCAGGCATACCTTGGCTCCCAGAAATTACGCCAGATTTTTTTTTTGGAAAAATTGCCAGAACATTTTTCATACAAAAGTCTGGCTTTCTTTCCTAGGTGCTTTTTTTCAATTTCGACCAAATAAAAATTTTCTGGCGTTTATTCCAAAAAATAATTCTGGCGTAATTACCTCTCAAGTCTATTCTAACCCCGAACCTGTAGGGGCAGCTCCATCTGAATAGAATATAAAGATGGTAGGTGTTGATGGTGTTGACTCTTCATTTGTCAAAACTATACTTCCTTTCATACTTCCGGTTATAACTAACGTCTCAGTAGTTTAAATACGACCTCCACGTTCCCGGTTTCAGAAATTAGGTGCTGGAGAAACTTATTCATCGTCAGATTTTGGGTTTTTTGTCCAATACAATAAAATTCTCTGCGCTAATCAATTTGCTTTCAGAAATTCACAATTGTAAAACTTGTTCTGCTCAAGCCCATAAATAAGTTTACAATAATAGTCTTAGGCGAACATTTTGTTACATTTCTAACGCTTTCAGACTTTTCCTGGCCCTTCGATACAGGCAACCATACGCATCATATTTATTAATAAACTCAAGACTTACCTCAATGAAAGAACACAAGCTTCTACAATAGAATGTTTTCCGAATTCTTTGAAAAATTAGCAGCAGTCCCACAGGGTTCACTTCTTAGTCCTCTTACTTTAATGCCCACCAGCTCTTAGTCAGAGCCACATACTAACTGCACCAAGTCCATTTTCTATAGGAATCCCTTGACAAATACCACTTAATGCCAGGAGTAAATGGATTAGATTTGATGCAAGAAGCATCAACAAGCGAATTAAATCTTAAACTAGAAACATTTAAATTAAAAAGTTGCAGTCATTGTTGTTTAAATAAAAGTGACCTCCGCGGATATCCATCTCCAAGAGCCTTTTGAAAAATCTGCAACTTTATCCACAGAATGTATGTAGGTATAGAATTTTAGTACATTTCGAGGACATGAAAAAATGTGTTAATGAAAATAATTTTAAGCCTTATTCAAACTGCATCAACGGTCTATATAAAAAAAATTTTCCTTTCAAAATTTACATTTACTTAATAGTTTTCTCTATTTAACCTTTCAGAACGAATGTCACTGAGGGTACAATAACAATGAATGGCCGTGAACGTAACCTAAGCGTGTTTCGCAAGCTTTCTGCGTACATAATGCAAGATAATCAATTGCATTCGAATTTAACCGTCCAGGAAGCAATGACTGTGGCCACAAATTTAAAGCTCAGTAAAAAGTTCACAAAACCGGAGAAAAATGCGATGGTAAGTTAGAAAATCTTGTTTTTTTCCTTTACTGTCACATAGCGAATGAAAGTTTACATAAATTAAAAATTATTTTCAATATTTTATTTAAAGATCGATGATATCCTACTAACACTCAGTTTGAGTGAACACCGCAACACTTTTACGCGCAATCTGTCAGGCGGTCAGAAAAAACGTCTCTCGATCGCTCTCGAACTCGTCAGCAACCCACCGATTATGTTCTTTGATGAGCCCACATCAGGCCTAGACAGTTCGACATGTTTTCAATGTATCCATCTGCTAAAGATGTTAGCAGCGGGCGGACGCACAATTATTTGCACCATCCATCAACCATCGGCTCGTCTCTTCGAGATGTTCGATCAACTGTACACACTGGCCGATGGTCAATGTATATACCAAGGTAGCACAAAACAACTCGTACCATTCCTGGGGACACTTGGCCTTGAATGTCCGAGCTACCATAATCCGGCCAGTTATGTCATTGAAGTCGCATGTGGTGAACATGGTGAAAATCAAGCCAATCTGGTGAATGCAATTGAAAATGGCAAACGTGATATTCGTACAGCGCAAGATTTTGCTGGCATCAAGGCACGCAACGATCTTGTCAAGGTGCATAACCTAAAGGCTTTGCTAGATAAAAATGATGCTCAAAATGCGACCTGCTCAAAGTTTGTCGATAATATTTCGCTGAACAATCAATTGCTTAGCGGAAATTTGGTCAATGATTTGGTTAAGGAGTCTGAATCTGTGGCGGCGGCACCGATAGTTGCAGCAGGCGATTCAGTGATTGACGTGGAAAAGAATGTTAATGTTACGACGGCTCTACTGACGGAGGAGATCACATCGCCAGAACGATATCCTACGTCGCAGACTCATCAGTTCTGGGTGGTACTAAAACGAACGTTGCTCTTTAATTATCGTGATTGGGTGAGTTTTGGAATTTCTTTTTTTTATGGATTAGTTATATTTAACAGAAACGGTTGTTCTTTTTGGCAGACGCTTATGTACCTTCGGCTGTTTGCGCACTTGTTGGTTGGTTTCCTAATTGGTGCTCTCTACTATGATATTGGCAATGACGGAGCTAAAGTGTTGAGTAATCTTGGTTTTCTCTTCTTCAATATGCTGTTCTTGATGTACACTTCGATGACAATCACAATTCTATCATGTAAGTATGTTAAAGGTTGAGAGGTACGCAAGTCTGACGTATTGTGGGTACTTTTTTTTTGTCGGTTTACACAAGATTATACATTAAGGGTATTCACTTAATCTGACAAATTTATGCAGCTCGTAAATGTATAAATTTCTGCGGTGCTCTAAATGAACACCCCTCGGAAAAGTCATTGCGTAAATCGTGTAAATCGACTGTAAATCTGAAATCACACAAACAATTCATACGGCTGTCTGTCAAAGTTTGACATTTGTGATTTGCGTAATTTTCCGCGGTAGATTTCCGAGCCTAAATCGTCGCGGAAAATTATGAGGTCTGCGCATGATACAACAAGATATGATATCGCATTGCGCATGTCGTTCATTCTTGCTGTTCATCGGTATTCATCTGTCAACAGATTATGACGTAGTAGCTGCGGAGATAATGGATGTACTATTGGCGCGAAAGTACAAATTTGCGATTTTGTTAAATTATTATTGTTATTAATTGAACAAATTATAGTACATTTGTAAAAGGGATATTTGCTCTTTATTTGAGTGCAAATATAATTAATGAAAAACAAAAAGAATCATTAGAAAGAGCTCTATTACTTTTCTAAGAAAAAAAAAACTTTTAATGCAAAGAATCTTTATCTTTAAACGATAAGACCCAATTAATAGAAAAATAAAGACTTTTTAGACTGCATTTTGTGAAAAATGACTTAATAAATATTATTCAACATGAAAAGGGTAGACAAACTGGCATTATAAATGCAGTTGCATTTATGCTTAGACACGTACTTTCTTTGGTAGGATTTAGAGTCTGCAGCATGGTTGGTCTTCCGAAGCCATCTGAGGCTATGATGAAAGACAATAGTGAAACTATATTAACCATTGAATTGATTTAACTGCAATATCCGCATCAAAAACACTCTTCTTCCGCTCGCGAATGCACTTTTGCATTAGCTTCCTTAATCGACAAACAGTGGACGAAAAAACACAAGAAAACTAAAATAGAATAAATAATTGACGAAACTACTTGTTTTTTTTTAACATTTTATTCACATTCGATTCAAAACACAAGTTTTTTCATCAATTTTGGTAATATGAAGCGTCGAGCTGAGCAGAAAATAAGTAGTTCTGCGACTTAATTGAAAGGAACAACAAAAAAAAGACACATGTAATGGACGATAAATGTTTTTCCAAACACATTCATAGAATTCCGAAACTATATCTTCTATATTTTCCTTTTTATTTAAACATTTAAAGAACCAACACAACTCGTTCCATATAAAACACAAGTAAATACCAAGTGTCAAAATGTTCACTCCGCAACTATGACGTACATGCGCAGAACAAATCAAAAATGAAAACTTCAATGCGCTATCTTGTCTTGTTGTATCATGAGGTCTGCGTAAACTATTCTCCATACAAAATCTGACAGTTGATTTACGAGGTGGTAAATTTCTGCAGTTTACGCGGTTTATGAGGCTTTTACGCGTTGAAGTGAATACCCTTATTATACTCTCAAGACCAAAAACTATATACAGTTCTTCCGTAATTGTCCTGTCTGTGAATACGTGTGAAATGTCAAAATTAAAGGCCGCAAAAGCTGCCACGGTGCTATTGTGCTGCGGCATTTTATTGGTAAGACTTGGGCGCATTCAAGAATCTATAGGTAGTCATCGTAAGTCAACTTGAATTGTCTGGACTCAAATTTACCTGAACGCGAAAACTAACTTGAATTGTAAGTATGTCACTTATTGGCAATTGTATTTCTTATCTCCTTGGTTTTGAATTTCTGTCAAACTGCGCTCTCCCATGTTATCCGGGCTGCATTCCAGGTTTGACTATTTTAACTACAGCGTAGACAAGTTGTGACAGTTCGAAGGAGGGGAAGTTAACTAAATTAACCAGAGGCAAAAGTGTGGTTCATTTCGTTCATATTACCACATGTCAAGTAACAATAGCTGTCCCAGATTCCAAAAAGTAACTAAATAAACAATCGTTGTTAATTTAGTTAAAATAGTCGAATCTGGAATGCAGCCCCGATGATTGATGAACCAATAGAAATGTCAAAACTGAGTTCTCCGGACACATGTTGGCACAAATAGATGTCAACTTGGTAGTAAGTCGAGAAATTCTTGACTTGATTTGTCGGTGTTGCGGACATAAACGTCAACTGAGAAAACTGTTCACGTGACCAGTTAGGTCTAATGAAAAACTCAGCAACATAAAGTTAGAGAGCTGCCAGACTTACTAAACTAGATTCTTGAACGCTCTCTATGTAAATAAAACATGTAAGCGGCCATTTTTAAGTATTTGTTAAGAAATGTTGGGAATTTTTGGGGAATTACGTTTAGGTACGGTTTACATTTTAGATATAATCATATTATACAAGTAGACTGCTGGTTGGAATCATTAACATTCAATTACAAAGTTTTTGGTCAAGACGTATATTTTGCGCCTAAAAGAAGATGCAGCCGAGCAACTTTTATGGATAGTGTCATCTGTCATGTCATATGGTTCATGGACTCATGGTCATGGCTATTAGACTAAATGCGCACGCAGTGAGCGGAGAGCTACTGTTCTGTCCAAGTTATACGAATAGTCGATAAAGCATAAACGATGCGTGGCTAAGTGGCTTCATTTCAACCTTATTTGTGAGAGTTATGGCTAAGGAGTTGGCAGCTTTCCGTGACAGCTTTTTATGATCATATTTCATATTTTGTTTTGTGGATTGAAATACATTGAACAAACAAACCTAACGCATTTTAAAAACCCCATAACAGCCGAGATCGTGCCGGCCAAGGAAATAACATTAAATAAACATTTAGACCTACTGAATGCAAAATTTCGTAACTGAGAGAACGAAGCATTTTCTATCTAGCAAACCCGTAATTTTACACCTACAACATACCGAATACCGAGTGGGGAAGGTCAGCATAGCATAATTTATGCCTGTAGTAAGACTTTTGGTAGAAAGTAAGGGCTGCAACCAAAAATGGCTATTTAGTTGTTCACATATATTGTATAGCACGTTCCGACTGGACGAAGCGTTAATATTCTGCCTGTGGATCTGCATTTAATTAATGGAGGTAGATTCAAAGAATCCGATTGATTGTCTGAAAGGCCCAATGGACTTGGCATACCAACATCCTATATTACCTACCCGCTGACTATACCCATAGCACAAATTCAATTATCAAAAAAAAATCTTGTTCAGAAATGGGAACATGACAGATGACACCAGTTACAAAAGAATTCAACGTACCCATCTTCAGAGACAGTTTTAAAATTGATAGGGCGTTTTTCAAGCGTTTTTTTTAGCAGAACTAAATATTTTTATCTATATGCTTTTGCTTCCCCTACGGAGCCAGCGTTTTCCTGGCAGAAGTTCTCCTAATCAGGTAGACGTATAATTTGCTTCTAAAAAAAAGCGACCTACACCCGCGACCCACTTAATGGACAAGCGGACCATTGAAAATGAATGAATGAATGAATGAATGAATGAAAAAAAGCGACGTCCAGCTAGACCGCGATTAAGCTCTTGATTTGACCACGTTTACATCTCAGCTTGTTGTGGACTGCAGGGAGACACTGGACCGGAAAAATCTGGGTTCTTAGCCATGCGATAGAAGGTGAAGCAGCTATAATGGTTCGTAGTATGACGAGCACTTACCTAATATCTTTTGATACTACTATTCAATCCATCAGCTTGAGCTCGATTTGGAAAAAAAATGTCGGGTCGGGTTCGTCCGATGTTGGCCATTGTGTTTTGCCGTATACAAGAAGTATAAGAATTTTGCAGACTTCAACTTGGCGAATTTTGCGTCGAGACTTGGGCCTATACCCGTTCAAGATCCAACTGACCCAGGAGCTCAAAGTTAATGATAATGTAATGACCGTAGAAAAATCATCTTTAGCGACGGGCCGCATTTTTGGATGAATGGCCAAATTGCCATATATGCGATGCCGCCAACCAACACGAGGTGGCAATCGTCCAAAAAAGCTGTTTGGTGCGCATTTTAGACTGGCGGTGGCGTCATTGCTCCGTACTTTTTCATGACGTTGGTAAGGCCAATACCATCAACGGCGAGTAATACAGAACGATGATGCTAATATGTGGTTCTAGCAAGAGGTGGCTATGTGTCACTCAGCTGCAGGGTATGGTTATCTGATCTCTATCAGAGGTGGCGTGAATTGGCAACCAAGATCGTGCGATTTAGCCTCGATACATTTTTCTTGTGGCGTTGGCCTGTATCGATCCAAATTTTCATTTTTTTTGCCAAAGGAAGCGAGTTAGATCTGTAATTTCTGTGTGCTCACGGGAATATTTTTCTTGGTCAATCCCAAGGTACTTAGACATCTGAAGACAGTCTTATTTTTGCTGTAAGCAAAGTGACAGACAGACCACTCTGTCTTGAGTGGTCTGATTAACAAACTACTCATGTTACCTTCACATTCAGGATAACTTTCATTTAGTACTCATAAATATATTATGCTCTGGCGGGGCAGTTTATATCTAAAACTTAGACGAATGTAGTAGATATTCACCCGTCCCTTTTAATATACTCATCTGCAATCTAAATAAACAAAATTACTTTTTTTTCTCTTTCACAGTCCCTCTCGAGATGCCTGTACTGCTAAAGGAAAACTTTAACCGTTGGTACTCCCTTAAATCATATTACTTGGCAATCACGGTCTCCGATATACCATTCCAGGTAAGCCACATCCCTATTAAACCAAAACCTTTATGAACGTACTTTTCTTTTAGGCAATTTTCTGCGTCATCTACGTATCGCTGGTATACTACTTCACCTCACAGCCTTGGGAATTGTGGCGTTTCTCAATGTTCCTTGGTGCCTGCCTCTTGATATCGTTTGTAGCGCAAAGTGTTGGTCTAGTTGTCGGTGCTGCCATGAATGTACAAAATGGTGTATTCTTAGCTCCCGTCATGTCGGTGCCGTTCCTTTTATTCTCCGGATTCTTCGTCTCATTCGATGCGATACCAGTGTACCTGCGATGGATTACGTATCTATCTTACATCCGTTACGGTTTCGAGGGTACCGCCCTGGCCACATATGGCTATGGTCGTGAGAAACTCAAGTGCCACCAAACATACTGTCACTTCAAGTCTCCAACGACCACCTTGGAGGAACTGGATATGGTCAATGCCGATTATACTCTAGATATTATCGCATTAATTGTTATATTCTTTGTCTTGAGGTTCTCAGCGTACTTGTTCCTCCGATGGAAGCTAAAGACAGCAAGATAAATATTGTTATTTCTTTTTTTGTTAGTTTTTTGTTTTTTTCTCCTTTTGTGTGTTTTTCTAAATTTTTTCTTTTTTGTTTTTTTTTTTTTATAGTTTATAAGTTAAAAAAAATTCTTTGCAGATTTTGGTGCAAAGGGCTGTACACAAAGATATACAAATATATTACTTGTAGTGAAATGAAATTTAAACGAAACACTAAAATTGAAATGAAACGTAGGATTAAGGATACAAAGTTATTTATAAAATAAATAAATAAAAATATATCTAACAGCTTATGAAAGATAAATACTAAAACCAAGAACAATAAAGGCTGGTTTTGTATACACGAACAAATTAATAATTCATAGAAAAAAAAACAAACGAAATAAAAAAAAGATTTTTGACTTTATTGTCCAAATAGAAAATTTACAACACACATAGGACATACAAAAATATGCATAGATGTAGGTATGTTCAACAATATTTATTTAAGTGTGCAATAGTGGATATTATGTGTCAAATTCTTTTTATTTTTATACATGTATATTGTAAATGGAAACAAGTTTTTTGTAGGTGAAATATAAACAAAAAAAAAAGACAAAATCTTGTTAATGGTTTTTTTTTTAGCTAAATAAGTACACGAACACGACATTGCTCGGGCGGGAGCTCATTTAGTACATTGTGGGAAGAAACAAAACTATATAAGTAGACTAAAAATGTTATGTTAGTTTGTGTACGCTTTAAAAACTTGAAAAGTTTTGCACCGATTGAAGTCAAATCTTCGGACAATCTTTGATATTGGCCCAAGACAAAGACTGTTGATGTGGCACCGCCCACACAAAAAACATTCAAAATCTTATACATATTTCGAAAACCACCGAATCGATTGAGCTCAAATTTACAGACAATATTAGGTTTAGGTTTTGGCCCAGGAGTGTTCCTGTGACTCTTGTGAATATCGGAAAAATTGGACAAAGAAAGGTGGCGCCTCCCAAACAAAAAAAAACATTACGAATGCTATTTTACGACATTCATATAAGAGGAACTATTAAATAAATTCTCTTTAGATTTTAGCAGCCGTATTTGTGAGATTTCCTTAAAACGCCTCTAGATTTTCAATGCGTCTGGCAAGGACTTACCGACAAGTGAAACGTCTTGGACTTATTGTTATTAGTCTAAGAGCCCGCAGTAAATTTTGGACGTGAAAGGCAACCGGATGAATTTTACATAAATACGTTGCTCTGATGCCCAAGATTTCAAATATGTCCGTCTGGCAGCGCTTTATGGCAGCTTAAGGGTGCAACTGCATACAGAGAAACATTGTGGACTTATATATTTGTTATCAGGGAGTTTATCTCTAAATTGTAAAATAAAAATTAAGTTGTGGCGGAAAAAATTTTCAAAATTGGAATTTTTAACGCATTTTCCCGCGTCTGGCAGGGCTTTGGCGACACCTAAAACGTCTTGGATACATGTATTTGTACTGAGGGGACCATTCTCTATTATTTGGTAATAGATTCAAGCGGTTGCACCAATTATTCCTTTTTTGAATCATAACGCATTTTTAATATGCAGTTGCACCCTTTAGCTGCCATTAAGCGCTGCCAGACGGACATATTTGAAATCTTGGGCATCAGAGCAACGTATTTATGTAAAATTGATCCGTTTGCCTTTCACGTCAAAATTTTGATTTTGACTTCGTCTGACAAGCCCTTAGCGACATTCAGAAAGTCTTGGACCTTCATATTTGTATTCACGTTGTATTATTATTATTATTATAATTTTATTAATATGTAATTAATTACAACATTAATTGACAGAATCAATAGCGCTAGCTGCTAGGGCTTTCCGCTAAATTCACGTTGTAATATCCTAGCTTTTAGGAGAAATGTATGCGATTGCATTAATCACCCTTATTGTCATCGTCGCCTTATACCTAAGGCTATGTCGTTCCATTTCTCCTAAATTGTCTTGGACTACTCTCAATAGTCTAAAAAAAAACATTTTAAATATAAAAATAATTGTGATTGAAGCAAAGTTTCTAAATTAGTGTGCTTGACTACTGTGCGAGGGATCCCAGGTTCGATCCCCGGAAAAACGCAAATTAAATCTTAAGTTTTTTTCTACTGCTGCGTAAGCCCAGCTTCCCAGCTCAAGGAGATCGTAATAACATCCGGAGGTTTTATAAAAAAGCTAAGCAACTGGCTGCTGGCTACAAAACCGGAACGCAGGCTCTTCGAGATAGCGAAGGGAACCTAGTCACCGAAGCGCAGGGAATAGTAGATGTGTTTAAGCAGCATT
Source organism: Cheilosia soror (assembly GCA_949372485.1). Taxonomy (NCBI): domain Eukaryota; kingdom Metazoa; phylum Arthropoda; class Insecta; order Diptera; family Syrphidae; genus Cheilosia; species Cheilosia soror. Next base: position 128,403,726 of record OX443561.1, read on the forward strand.
TCCAGCAGCTGCTTAATGGGCATCATGTAGAGAGAGTGATAGGGCAAGAAGAGAACCCACGTCCAGTCAATGAGGAACTAGTCCCACCACCAAGTATAGAAGAAGTTGGCTTAGCTATAAAAAAGGTTAAGAACAACAAGGCCGCAGGCTCTGATGGTCTACCAGCGGAGCTCTTTAAATACGGTGGTGATGTTTTGGTAAGGAGCATGCACCGAATCATCAACCAAGTATGGGTGGAAGAAAACATGCCCGATGACTGGACTATCAGCTCCATATGCCCCATCTTCAAAAAAGGCAAGAACTATCGAGGCATATCCCTGCTAAATGTCGCATACAAGATCCTATCCAACGTACTGTGTGAACGTCTAAAACCGTTCTGCAACACACTAATCGGCACGTACCAGTGTGGCTTCCGGCCCGGCAGATCGACTATAGACCAAATTTTCACACTGAGGTAAATCTTGGAAAAGACCAACGAATTTCAAGTCGAAACTCACCACCTATTCATCGACTTCAAAACCGCGTATGATAGCATACATCGTCAGGAGCTCTATATGGCGATGGCCGAATTCGGAATCCCGGCAAAACTGATTCAGCTGTGTCGCGCGACGCTGGAAAACACACGCTGCAACGTGCAGTTTGGAAGCAGCTCTTCCGAACTATTTCAAACATGCACCGGATTTCGGCAAGGAGACGCTCTATCATGCGACTTCTTTAATCTCGTACTCGAGCAGATAGTGCGCAGGGCAGGTGTCAACACGGAAGGTACTATCTTCAACAGGTCCGTCTAGCTGCTTGGCTATGCGGACGATATTGACATCATCGGTCGCTCCCAGCGTGCCGTGATAGAAGCGTTCACGGCGATTGAAGAACAGGCGAAATCCGTTGGACTTGTAGTAAATGAGGACAAGACTAAGTACATGCTATCAACAAACAAACAAGCATCTGTCCACCGCCTAGGACAAAACGTCTCTATTGATAGCAATAATTTCGAGGTAGTTAAGGAGTTCACCTACCTCGGAGTAAACGTAAACTCCACGAATGACACCCTAGTGGAGATCCGACGAAGAATTACCCTAGGAAACCATTGCTACTTCGGTTTGGCAAAACAACTGGGTTTAAAACTCCTAACTCGAAGGACGAAATGTGTGCTCTACAAAACCCTTATCCTGCCAGTTCTGCTTTATGGCGCCGAGTGCTGGACGATAAGCAAGAAGGGAGAGCTGATACTGGGCTCCTTCGAAACAAAAATACTTCGGCGGATTTTTGGTCCTGTGTGCGAGGAGGGCGAATGGAGGAGAAGATACAACCGCGAACTCTATGAGCTGTACCAAGATGTGGATGTAGTCCAAAAAGCCAAAACACGTCGACTACATTGGCTCGGCCACATCGAGCGAATGGACAATAATGCTCCAGCCAAGAGGGTCTTCGAAACCCAGCCCCCAGGTTCGAGAAGACAAGGAAGACCGAACCTCCGTTTCAAAGACCAAGCCATCGCGGATGCCAGAGCGCTTGGTCTGGACAATTGGAAGCAGCGTGCCCGGGATCGTAGAGGATGGAAGGCTGCAGTGTCTCAGGCAGAGACTCTTCACGGGTCGGGAGCCCGATAAGTAAGTAAGTAAGTTTTTTCTACTGCGCCACCTCTCGCGAACGTTTGGAAAAACATCCGAGAGTATGACTGTCTTGAAAAAGCTTCTCAATTCAGCCATTCGGACTTGGCATAAGATTGTAGGTCCCATCCATTTGTCCCAAAAATAGAAACTCACACAAAACGAATGGTTGCGAGAAGTTAGGCCTAGGATTGGATACAAGTATTTGTACTAAGAGAATGAACTAATACCAATATAGAATCAGAAAAGTAAAAGGCGCGAAAACATACTTTTGTACTGTTTTCAAAAACGAACGTGTTTTACGTACCCTAAAACTATGCAATTTTAACTACACTTGCATGAAGCAAATCTTCGCTTTTTTTTCTGTCGCATTAGAGCGACATTTAAGCTACGATTCATTGTCATTGAAAAAATGGCGATCACACGAAATGACTATCATCGTCATTTGTGTCCCAAAATCAAATGACGGACACTGCGAGTCATTTAGAATTTTCCGTTGGGATGCCATTGTCCTAGGCGTCATTGAAGAGCGATCACACGGTCATTTTTTTTTTCGCCATTTAAATGATACTTAATTCATGTCATTTGTTGCGCCATTTTCCTAGTCATTTAAATGACGCTGTCAAAAATGGCGATCACACAGAGCGACATTTAAATGACTGCTTTGTGACGGGATTTTTACGTCAGAGCGCCATTTAAATGACTCGAAAAAATGGTCGTGTAATCGTAATCCACCATTAATGTCACTATTAATGATTTAATACTTTTTCGTATGTCAATTTGACTATCAGAGTGATGCGTTGCCAACTCTTGTTTCCATTCTTCGGCATTCGTCTATAGATAGGCGCATAGGCTGACTGGAATAGCTTATTTATTAATACGCAAGCTCTATTTTAAATTACAATTTTTTTTATATATAATATTCTATGTTATATTGTCTTTGTCTTTCCTTTTCAATATGTGGCCGCGGAATATAAAAACAAATCATTATTTTAAGCTGTATACATTTTAAACAACCAAACTAAAGAAACAAACGAGCGGGCAAAATCGAGCTCGGCAATCGGCAACAACTACTTAAAACTTCCGTAAATGCAGCTAAATCCAAAATGGGAGCAACATTGTTCATAAATTATGACTAGGAACTATTTCTGGTGCGTATTTTTGGAACGAATGAAAGGGACGTGCAATTTCATACCGCATATTTAAGTAGGCTATTTGAAAAGTTTTGTCATGCTCGTAGTAGTTATAATACCTGGATATTCGTCAAATTTTCGCAAGTAATAGCTCAGCGGATAAACATACGGAATACGATGCGATGGTTACATATAACCTCTAGTTCATGTTTCTATCCTTAAGGTGCTCGTACACGGCATGTAGCAAGCCACATACGTATGTAGCTCTGACGCCAACAGAGAGTGCACAAAGAGAGCTTTTACACGGCAAGTATCCATCGGGATGGGACTATACGCTGACGTCAAAATGACGTCTTTATTAAATCCTATTTTGTCCGGGAAAGTCCGGGATTTTCATGCTCGATAACTATTCTTCAAAAATATTTCTGTCTACCCTATCTTAACTGCAGAACAACGCAATAAAAATTATATGCAGTAGTACTTGCATTCATTTTGTCAATAATTTCACTAATTTTTGTGTCCAATGTGAAATGAGTGTACTCGTGTACGCTAATATTAATAAATTTATTTTTTAATAGAATAAAAGAGAAATTTTAGATACTATAAAGTTAATTCCAAAATTTGCATGTCGTGCCATAACCGTAGCCAAAACGAATAAAATCCGTCAAAAATGTGGCTAAAAAAACAGTCAATGATATAAAATTGAGTTTTAACCCGCGTTAAAGTACTTAAACTGGTCGACGAAGTGCAGTTTAAATTCAATCGGATCAAACCCTGACAAGGTTTAAAAAACGGGTTTTATCCGGTTTAACGACTGAATATTATGAACTTATTTGGCCTCCGCACACGAGATGATTTCTGAATTCACAATTGAAATATTTTGAAAGTTTTGTATGTACATATTAGTTTTATTCCTTGTTCAACCGCTTAAACTCAGCAGAACATTTTATTCCGTTTTTTTTCCCTCACTTTAGTCCCCTCGCCTAAAAAATCGGTTTTATGCCGGCAGAATTAATCTCGTGTGCGGAGGCCCATTGGGCTTAATTTTTGGGTTAAACTCACTTAAACCCGGGTGTAAACTTTAATCCGGATAAAAGTGAGTGAATAATATCGCCGTAAGCGTTCCGGAAAATGCTAGATCTGCAGAGTACTTCTTCATCAAAACATGTATATACAGCGAATACCCCGAACTTGCCAAACAGTCTATATTAAATTCGCTCCCTTTTGTCACAACGTATATCGCTGTGAAGCAGCCTTTTCAGAGTATACTTATGCAAAGATTAAATACCTACAGATCGAGATTGGGCGCTGCCCCAGATGTGCGAATATACAGCTTTCAAAAATAGAAGTAACTTTAAAAAATATATATAAATCAAACAATGAAACAGTTTCATTCTTCACAATAACCTTGAAAAAATATCTTTAATAAAAAAAATTATTTTGAAACGAACGAACGCAAAAAGTGGTCTGGGGCAAGAAAAAGTGATTTTTTTGCCTATCGAAATCGGCATAAGAGTTGGGGTTCCGAAATATATCTGGGCCTTCTTTAGGGTTCCACAGCTTAATAAGTTTGAGAACCGCTGGTCTATAGTATCATAGTGACTAATTTATTTTGTTCTAATTTATAATCAGTTCACTTCATATCCCACAGCTGATTTTTTTAAAATATAATATTAACAGTGATTAAGTTAATTTTTCGTGAATTTATATCTAGACTACTAGTAAGCTGATGGGTAATTACACCAGATCTACTTATTAACTGCACGAATGTTATCTATAGTTAAATAGATCGCAAATCTCTTTAGACAAAGTATGTACTATGTATTAAGAAGACGACTGCAAACAATTCGAGGCAAATGTTCATATAAATCGTTTAACAAAAAAAATTACAATAGCAGATTCAAAGGGGTACAGGCATAGTCATTATACCCGTGTATTCATATCGACCAATGAACTCGACATATTTTCTGACGTCACACAGAGCAACGACGCAAAGTCCAAGACAAGGTTTTCTGTACTCATGTGGAACATCCTAGGTCAGGAACTCGAAACAACTCCCTACAGTCTGTGCAAAAAATAAACTTATTGCAGGTTGTGATACTTGTATAGCTTTACTTATCCTAATGTATGTGAATCTAATTTAGGGTTTCCTATAAGAATATTGATAGAATCAAGCGAGTACCACCTAACTTATAGGTTCTTGCACGTATACCGTCATTAATCTTGGATAGGATAAACAGCAAATAGAAACATTTACACTTTACACACCTGTTGTAGTAGGAACTTACTCAAACTCCAAACGGCACTGTACTCGTTTGTATCTGAGAAATATGGCATGAAACATTTTCTTGTAGCACATTTTGCTAATCGACTTTGTTCTGCTGTTGGCGAATTCTTATTCTGGTTTTGTGCACATTACGTCACGGGGTACATGAGCTGAGCATGGGTTCATTCCACTACAGCAACTGCATTGTTATTCCACCAGTTGAGGTGTATCTCATTGGTAAACAACTCATGGGTTCTTGGTAAAGTGTATACGGAATTCGAATAAAATACTGAAGGAAAATGCAGATCCCATTATTGCCATTAAATGGGGAAACGTTTCTTAATCTTGTTAATCCTTCTATAGCTAATTCGAAAAAGTGCGTTCTAGTCTAAACAATTTAGGTGTATCTAACGATAGATATATCAGAGTGAAGTGGAATTGTAGTTGTAATTAAACGCAAAAAACAACGGAAGTAGCTATGCTACTGTTTATAGTTAAAAACTTGTACACATATCTACTTGTTTGCGTAATTTGTGCGGTTCTTGCTCGGATTCTTACTTCAGTCAAAATGGTAAATTTAAGTTGTAAAGGATAATACATATGTAGAATCTTCGTTTGTGAAGAGTGGTTCTTCACTAAATGGAAGAAAGTCGGGTCGGGTTTCGTCAATGATCTCAAAGCGGATGCAGAACGACGTCCTCTTTTTCTTTCCAAATTTTCCAAAATGACTTCATTTTTATTTTTTCAAATTGTAATTATATTCAAACAATCAAGTTGCCAGCTCTGATTTCATTTAGGCCACAGTAAAGCTATCGTTTTAATGTACAGTAGAATTCTATATTACCCAGTACCTACAAACACAGAACCATGCTTCGACACATAAAATATTTGTTTGGTTATAATAAGTCCTACTTCCAATTGATATCCAAATTTTACATACCCTCAGTCTCCTTATTATCCCTGACTGTTTTTGCCTCAATAATAAATAAATAATTGGCGCAACTGGTCCACATCATCTTTTTGGGACGAATATGGAAGGGCCCTACAGCACAGTATGCTGGGCAAATTTGTTGACAAAATTGTCAGGAAGATTTCTTGCTTCATGGGTATGGGTTTCGAGATAGTTTCAGTTATTAGAGATTTATATAGATTCAACCGAAATTTCCATGTCCATACTTTTATTTTATCATCATTATAATTATACAATATGTAATTAATATATATAAAACTGTAGGAATTTTCTTTGTTACCTCAAAGTGCGAAAACTACTGGACGGATTTCAATTAAACTTTTTTTTAAAGGTTTCTTATGACTGCGATATGGTTTTAGGCTATGTCGTTCATTAAAACGTCCTTTTGGAGCGTTCTTTTGGACCATTTTTTACCAAAACCTATTTTTTTCGTGACTTTACTGATTCCTATTCTGAAATATACCTAGATACTTATTCAATTGTAGTTCTGCTTTGTGGTAATGCGTGCACATTGAAACATAAAATGCTTCAAATTTTATGAATCGTACCTATAAAACGACGATATTTGTCGTTAAAAAATAAGCCGTCGCCAAGTAATGAAAAACGAATGAAAATGCAACTTTTCTTATATGTATAGCTATTTTGCGGGAACTGACGGCGACCGTGTACCTTTCACGAGTTCATCTTTTATTTCGTCTATAAAATATATGAAGACTTGCTTACCCGCAGTTTCAGCGTGCAAGTTTTAACTACACGTTTAGTTTAAACGTCAGTTCAACAATTAATTCGGTTTCACATTCGTTTAAACCGTGAACAGAGTTCATTCTGCAGTTAGTTGAACGACAGTATTCTGCCGCTTAAACCTCAGATCACTCGACACAGTGACATTTCCATTTGATAGCTGCCGATTGTCAAAAACACAACAATTTTACTTTGTTTTATGTGTTTTTTGAAAGAAAAAACAAGAAACGATTTTGAAAAAGTCGTATAAAAGCTAAGTACAGTACAATACTTCCAAATTGTATTCATTAAATTTAGTTAAACTGCGTTCAATTGAACTGAAGTTCAGATTATATTCTAAAAGCGGACAAGTCGAACTTTAAATTTAAACTCAACTCAGGTTCAGCTAAATTTAAGTTCAAACTTCCACAAAATAATTTCTTATATTCAGTTTTTCAAATGAATGCAAATTTTATCGTTTTTTCTTCCCGGATGCGAATGCGATCAGTTTGACTTCCTCATCAGTGGCGTAACCATAGGGCGGCAGTGCTGGCGAAAGCCATGGACCCCCGACACAAGAGGGCCCCGTCCCAAGAGGCCGCGAGCTCAGGAATAACCTAACATTTTTAACTACATTTTGTACCTGAGTACTTAAAAATTATAATATTTTTTAAGTAGATACATACTACACATTCAAAACAAAAATATGTAGATTAATTTTAGAACGCATCCATTGGCTGTCGCTGGGGCGAGCTAGCAACGCTCTTAGTGTTAATAAAATCCCGTATTTCTATTTTCCAATTACGGAGGGCTCTACTGCGCATAAAACAAAGTTTAAGGGGCTGCATAGTACTATGGAGGCAAAGAAAAGTTAACTGTGATCTGTGAAAGTTACATAGATATCAACATGTCTAGTTCTAGAAAACATCTAAGTGGGAGCGAAAAAAAAAGAGAAAGAGTGAGACTGAAGAAAAAAATACAAAGTTACCTAAAATTAGTCAGTAGGCAGCGTGACCGTTGTTACACTAAAGTTGCAATTTGGCACTTTTTTTACCACCTTGGCACAATGATACCACTTTTCTAAAATTTAATGATTTTGGCCCTTTTTTACAATTTGGAACAACAAAAATATTAAATTTTCAAACTTTTAAGAAAATTCATTGCGCTGAAGTGGCTCAATTGATACACATCACACCAAAAACATAAGTGTAAAAAAACAGCCAAGCTCTGTTATATAAAAAAAAGTGTGTAACTATTCAGCCACGAAAAGTAATGAGATCTAAATGTACGCCAAGTTCTTAGTATAAGAGGTTAAATGTAAAAAAAATGGAATGAAGCGAAAATCCCAACTTTTGGACTTTTCCCAGTGTATGCACCACAGGATCTAGCATTCTGCCAAATTTCACTATTCTAGGGTGGCTAATGATCGTCATCTAAGTGAGTGAGTGCGTGAGTGAGTGAGTGAGTCAGTCAGTCAGTCAGTTACGGTTTTTGCGATTTTTGACGACCTGTATGTTGAAAACCACTAAGCTATAGAGATGAAATTTGGTAAGGTGGACCTTTTGAGCTTGGTAAACTTTTCAAGTTTGAAGTTTTTTGGGTTAATTGGTTCCGAAGTCAGAGGGAGGTCGAAAACAGCCCGGTCGGAGAATGATTCAAAAGATTTTGGATTAGAACTTGCACCGCTTAATGAATTGATTTGTTATGTTATTGAATTGATTTTACGTTTAATGTTTTTTTATTCGACTGAATTGTTATAGTTTTAAAAATAGAATATTACCAGTACAATATCTTGTTTGTTTGTTATGTTTACTTTTGTTTTGAAGTTATTACTTTAAATGGTCCTTTTTTTTCTCCGTGGCCCTTTTTCTTGCGACTCTTCTAAATTTATCAACGGTAACGCTGTCAGTAGGTACTTTAAGAATGAAAACGCTAGTGAACAGTGCTCCGAAAGCGAAGAATTGGACCTAAATAAAAGTAAGATATTAATAATAAAGAATTTTTTATGAAATTTTGATTTAAAATGTTAAAGCACCCTGTACATTGAAATATATGTATGTGAATACAGAGACAGAGAGCCTACCAATTTCTTCAATAGATAATGGGCGCGTCGCCGACTAGCAACTGTCTCTCTAAACGAAAATAAAGAAACACCTAAAATGTAAATAAAAATAAATAGAGTGACTTCTGCAACTTATCGCCCAATGATCCCAATAACCCTGAAAATTAAATATTCGTGTAGACTGATTACAATTGACATCCTGCTCAGTGCTTTGCTTTCATTTATGTATTTAAAATTAAAATGCTCAAATGTTACGTCACCGATTGTGTTGACGTTTATCGCAATTATTCATAGGGTAGCGGTAGAAAATAAATCAATCGCACATTCTTCGGTACCAATTTATCACAAAAGCTTATATAAAAAAATATGTCCACTGTCTTTAAGTAAGTATTATAACTGTTCTACACTATCTGTGCGAACATGGAATTGAGTTTTGAATTTTCGTAAATACATGAGGCTACATACGATATCTCGAATGCTAAAACATTTTGGAGCAAAGATAAGTACAACGTGTTTTATATAATACTAGCTGGACCCGTGCTCGCCTTGCCCGCTCGCACAAAATTATATTTGGTTCATTTAAAATTACACTTTTGAGTGTTTCATTGAAATCTGTCCAGTAGTTTTCGCGCTTTTAGGAGAAAAAGAAAATTCCTCCCTCTCCTAGATCTTGCTACTTGTTTAATATACTGCATTTCCTTTCCTTTGCTTCCCTCTTCCTATAGAATCCAAACAACTACCTACCCCAACCCAACACAGTTACCATACCACATATCGAATGAAATTCTGAAATGAAACCTGTTTTGTATTATACGTCTCTTCTCTTATGAAGATTATTAATATACCCCATGCCATTCTGCAGCACGCACGACTCACCCCAACCCCATCCTTCATCGGACATACAATCATAATATACATACCTACATAATATGCAACTGACCATAGCACTCACTGCGAAAACAAATCAACCCTTATCGAATGTGGTTGTTTGACGATCGCAAAAGTATAAACATCCATTCGTAGCAAGGTATATGTGTATGTATATATTTTCACTTCAAGAAATACATTTTGGCTAAAAACTGTTCCTAAGGACGTGGCTATAAACGACATAGCCTATAGCAGTCTCACAGTCCTAAGGAACATTTAAAATAAGTTTCATCGAAATCTGTCCAGTAGTTTTCGAGTTTTTAGCTGACAAAGAAAATGCCCACAGTTTTATTATATGTAAGGATGTACGTTTGGCAATGGAAGTTACAGATCGGACCATATTTTTATTAATTTACCAGAACTGCGTTATAGTAGCCCAGTTTAAGAATGAGCTAGCTATCGCCAATGCTAATAAATTTAACTGGTCACATCAGCGCGGTTGACTTAGTCGATCATATAGACTCCGCAAATATCTTCGAAAAAAATGCAGGAATTCCAGATCGATATACGAGTACATCACCTTTTTATCGACTTATTAAGTAAAGAGTTATACAAAGGTATAATGTATGTCAAGCTTTGGAATACGTATAGTGGTGTCAGTTAGTAGCGCATTTTTCCCAATGATGTCGCTGGAAATCTGCCTTTTTATTTACGATGTAGTTAAATTAAAACTCATTAAACAAATACAACAAATTACAACCGTTTGTGGATTATAGCTTAATTTTTCATATTTCGTGTCTATTATTGTTAAACTAAACTCGATAATTAACAAACTACAACGGATGAAGATTGACAGTTAAAATTAAGTGACAAGGAGTTGACTAAAATGGGTCAAATTGTCAATCAGAACAACTCGAATTATATGGTTCCATTAACAGACTCAATTTAGTACCACGTCAATAATAATTTGACGTATTCTGTATTTAAGCTGCGGCTGTAATTGCCGCTTTGTAATAATTGCACGTACACTCCCGCTCATCTGAATAGGTTCAACATTATTCAAAAAGTAAAATAACGATATCTCTGTAACCAACTTGCCGATTTTAATGAAATCAATTTTTTTGTATAGAATAATCAATAATTGTTAATGAAACACGAAAGTTTGCGGTCTCTAACACACGTATTTATATTTTTATGATTATGATCAAATTTTTTATGATTTGATTTTTTTGACATGTTTTTCCAAAAATAAAAATAAAAATATATATACGTATGTTAGAGACCGCAAACTTTCGTGTTTCATTAACAATTATTGATTATTCTATACAAAAAAATTGATTTCATTAAAATCGGCAATTTGGTTAACGAGATATTGTCTTTTTACTTTTTTTAAAAATGTTTAACCTATTCAGTTGATCGGGAGTGTACTTCCTAAATAAGGGCTTATTTTCAAATCACATAATAAAATGGCATCGGGATATTACAATCGAAAAATCACTCTTCTTGCCATTTGGCAAACACGGTTTCTTCGGTCTGAACGGCATCTAATAACTAAAGATCTTAAAAAACCAAGGATTTTTTTCACAACCTTAATCATCTAGGCCGTGTTGTATGGTGCAGCTTGGATTCTGTCAAAAGCGGACTACAACGTATTGTAATGTTTTGATAGAAAGCTTTTTCAGGTGATATTCCCTAGACCTAGAATGACGACATTCACGGGCTATGCAGTGACTTAAAATTTATCTAAAAGCTTAAACTACTATCGCTAAAATGGCTGGGCCACATACTTAGAGTTGACGGATAACAAGACACCAGCCAGACAAGTCTTTGCGTCCACCCCTGCGTGATATCGCACTATCGCAGGTCGCAGCAAAGGAAGACCCAATACAATGGCGCACACAATTGCCAAACTCGACATTAACCAAACTCGGAGACTTGAAGAGAGAGGGACCGAGGTGAGTGACTGTATATGGGTATGAGTATGAGTCTAGTAGCCTGAAGTAATGTTTGAGTGTGAGAAGTAATCGAAAGAGATTGATTGGTTGAAAGTGGCTGTCAGCTGGGAAACGCCAACACACTTAGACCAGCATAGGTCCATTGTGATACCACGAAAAACGATCATAAGATCTCCCTACTATAGTTAAACCATGTTGAGCTCTTTATAAAGCGTAAGAGGCTTCTGATGTCTGTGTTTGTCAGATTGCCCAAGTCGTTGTAATGAAAGGCTCCTAGGTGAAGCTTCCTTTTAGGTGAGGGATAGTTTCCTCCTCTTCCTCATCCATGCAGCTTCTGCAAAAGACGTTTGGGAAAAGGCCTAGCTTTGCGGCATGTTTACCAATCAGGCAGTGTCCAGTAATGACACCTATTGTATTGCCGATATGCAATCTGCTGAGAGAGATCAATTTCTTAGAGCGTTTCAAATCCAGCTTAGGCCAAATTTGCTTTGCCACTAGACAAGTGGTTCCACTTGTCCACCTAAGACTTATGTACTCTCGATAGCATTCAGCTTCAATTTTTGTTTACAAAAGTAGCGATTGGTATCCCTAGGGTGCCTTTATCCGGCAGAGTGGGTTGAGTTGTTCATATTCTGGCGAGTTCATCGGCCTTACAATTCCCTGGAATGTCTCTATGCCCCGGCACCGATAATAGGTGAATGTTGAACGGTTCGGCCATATCCGTAAGAGACGATCGGCAGTCGAGGGCTGTTATAGAATCCAAGGATTTGATGGTTACTTATGACTGTCCGAAAATATACAGATATCTTTGGCGGATAAGACGTTTTTCTTAAGCCAAGATAAGACCTCTTTAATCGCCATTATTTCCGCCTGGAACACGCTACAGTAATCTGGTAGACGGAAGGAGAGCTTAAGATTAAGACTTACTGAAAAACCACCCCCACCAACTCCGTCTTTGGTTTTTGCACCGGGTGGGAATATCCGACAATACTTCGGAAATTCGCACCAGGAAAGATAAAGATTCCTATATTGAAATCGGATATTCGCACCCGGGGTAACCTATAAAACAATCACCACATATTTCCGTACACTTTAAAAGAAATCGGAAACTCGCACCCCCAACAAAAGCCCTCAAGAATCGAATCGCGCGATTGTCGATTCTGACCTACAAATTATTTAAGTTGAAGGTTTAAAGATGATTATTAGTAAGAAACAATATATTAAAATTTAAATTTCTTTTATCATCATGACCAAATGTCAAAATCCATAAGTGAATTCGTATAGTACTTCGAGTAGGTAAATTTTTTAAGCCTACCGCAAAAAGTTTCATATGAGGTAAACGAGTCCATAGAAAATCGTTTCCTAAGAGGCATCTTAAAAGACTAGCATTTTAAGTCACACGGCAATCACTTTCATTTGTATAGATACTTACACCAAGCATGCTCTGGTACTTCTACTTTCAGTCTCCTCAACCACAAAGCACGAAGGGGTATCTAATTTTAAGTGTTCACTTTTCCACTAATTATGTGCTGTCACACTAACACGCGTTTATGAATGATGTCGCGTGAGATGCGTGTTAAGTGATTCGAAAATAAGCCCTTATTAAGAAAGTGTACAATTATTACAAAATCTACAATTATAGCCGCAACTTAAGGTCACAATACGTCAAATTATTATTGACATGGTACTAGATTTATCATTAAATTGAGTCGTTCATTAGGTGTAGTAAATAGTTTGACAGATATAGCATTACATTGATGTAATGTTCACCTGTAGGTACTTAAATTGCATTCTAATTGGTAAAGAGTACAACAATCGTTATTGTCACGAGGTGTATCTAGAAACTTGGTTTATATTTATTTTAATAACCTTTCCCGCATGATTTATATTTACATTTTCTGTTGTGAATGAATCGAATCCGCTTCAGTTAGATTTTCAGTGTGGTCGAAAGTTGAATTGCCTTTTCTTGTATGTAAAATTAAATAAATATACACAAACAATTAACATAAATGCATAATGTTATTGTAACTGGCATTACCATATATATTTTGCAAATAACAAACAATGCATTCTTTTGAGCAGGTTTTAAATTAAGCACAGGTAGGTAGGTGTATTGCGCATTCTTTAACAGTTATGGGTAAAGTAAAAGGTCAGGCGCATATATAGAGATCTAAAACTCGCTTCAAAACTATTGCCACAAAAGCAGTGTGATCTTAAATATATCTTCAAAAGTGTTAAAGCGGTAAAGCCCGATTTACCAGTTTATTTTGTAACCTATAAAACAATCACCACATATTTGTTCAACAATAATTTTTAAATAAATCAAATTATGGTATTTTTCGTGCAAAATTTAAGGATCGAAAGAATTTATTGGAAACCAAGAAAGGTGAGTGATCTAACAGTAATCTAATGTTCAAAAAGACTTACACTAAAGCCTAAACTATACTGAATGCATTTGTTTTAAATAGGTTGTTTATGGGCAGATCTACAATTCGGGCATTTTTTGTAATTGGTCCAAATTGGGTGAATTTTGAACTCTTTAATTAAACTTGACTATGATGATAGGTACTATATGATATATGTATTTTACAGAAGCTCAAAAATATGGTTCGGCAAATGTTGTCCGTGTGATTATAGGTACCACCATCTGCAAGCTTAACGGGTGGACGAATCGTGGGATTTTCGATGTCCGAAAAGCCTTCCGTGGGATAAAGGGAAAAAGCACTAAAATCGTGGGAATTTCATGAAACTGGTATAACAAGTGTTCAAATCAAATTTTTGTGAAATTTCATCGAAACTATTCCAATTTACAACAATTGTTAGCAGAAATAAAATAAATAGCCTCTTAACAAAAAATTCTATTACAAAAACAATCTGACGGCGCAGCGGCAGCGCATGTAATTAGACCTCTAGCGCCAGCGACAAAGTGACATTGGGATTGGAAATGGAATAGAATCAGTTTGAATTTTTATTACTTCATCTTCATAAGCATCAAAAATTTATTTTGTGCCATAATGTATTATGTGAGAAGCTAGACCTAGGGTGATACGGACCTATTTATTTAATTATTCAGTTAATTTTGAGCTAGATTGAAACATTTCGCAGAATAGAGATATAGTGCAAATACTGAAATGTCAGTTTTTGTCATCTAGCGATCAATGTAACGCGGCCATTGTGATTTTCTTTTAACATAATAAAAATTAATTAAATTAATTAATTTTCTTTTCATTTTATTGTATCGTGGGATTTTGGTGGGAATTTGAGTTTGGTGAAAAGGGAAAAATGACCACGTTTCGTGGGAAAAATGAAGAGAGAGTCCTAACAACACTGCCGGAAACTGCTAGTACCTAACCTACTACATAGTAAAATAAATTTAATTAGAACAAAAATACAAATGCAAAAAAAAAAAACATCCGAAATTCAAGGTTACAAATGAATAGATAAGGTCGCAACAATGGACGATTTAAATAAAAAAAAAAAACTAATAGTAAAAAACAAAAGACAAAAAAGCTATCTCAGTTCAAGTTGAAAAGGTCTTTAAAGCAGACACAATTTTCCGTCTTCGATTCTAGACTTCAACCTTCAGTTTGAGTAGATTATTCCAGAGTGGTACATATAAAAAATTTCCTGTGTCAAATTAAATACATAGATGTATGATTACTACGAGCTGTACAGCGACATCGACTTGGTCAGAAAAGTACGTATCAGTCGACTAAGATGGCTAGGACATGTAGAGCGAATGGACACCAACGCTCCGGCCCGAAGAGTCTTCGATTCCAACCCGGAGGGACAACGCAGTAGAGGAAGACCTCGCCTTAGGTGGCGCGCACAAGTGGAAGGGGACCTCAACCAACTTGGAGTGCGCAACTGGAGGCAGTTAGCCACAGATCGTGCTAACTGGAGAGGCGTGTTGGTTGAGGCCCAGGTCCACCCCGGACTGTAGCGCCATCTAAGTAAGATGTATGATTACAGTTATACAGTGTGTCCCATTTAAGCGATATAATCCTTTAAGAAGGGAAGATTTCTGAAGTTCCACTGAAAAAAAAAATTGTATGGCAGGGGGGTCTTTTCTCACCATATTTTCCGTTCTAGCCCATCAAAGTAGGAGACCTCTAATTTGGAGGTATTACCACTTAAAGACAATAATTTTAGGAAATTTCTCAACGATAACAATTTCAAAAGAAAAATAAAAATGTATTAAGTAAAAATTTTAAGAAAAAAGCATTTGTAGTAAAAAAATTAACAACAAATTTTCAAAATTTTGAGTTTAAGGAGCCACAACGAAGTATGTACTGCTAAATTGTCTTTTTAAAATGTACAAAACAATACCTATAATAGTTATAGCGTTGTCATCCTTGGATCCTTTCAGACTGAACTTCAGCGCGTACTCGATCGGTTTGTAGCCGTTTGTATTGAAGCTGAGATGAAGGTTAACGTGAACAAATCTGAAGTGGTGGTGTCCCCAACCAGGATCCCACGATGTGCTTTGGAATTCCAACCATCAGGCAGGTGTCCTCTAGGTAGACCAAGGGTGAGATGGTTAGATCAAGTCCATAATCTCTCCCCATACGGGTATTATGGGGATCGCCCTTGATTATTAGGAACTTCAGGAATCTTCCCTTAAAGGATTATACCGCTTAACTGGGACACCCTGTATACAGTACCAATTTATCATAGAAATGTGTTAAAATCATTCACATATTAAAAAATGGACTGACAATCGACAATTTCGCGTGTGTTCCAACATTAGCGCTGCTTGCTCTCATAGTTCAGAGCAAAATAAATTGAAAACTTTTACTTTTTTGAAATGACATCTATTGCAAACAGTGATGCAACAATTTCAATTTCAATCATTTTACTTTGCAAGTCTGTATCATTCTCTGAAGAAATCCAAGTTGGTTGTCATTTTGTTTTACTTATTTTTCGCATGCGGAAGTTATGTTCACTTTTAAAAATACCCATTCAAAAAATCGATGAACAAAATGCCAACAAAAAAATGTTTATTATAAAAATATCGGCAGATGATACGTCTATTTCTTTAAAATCTCGATTTTTTAAAATGTCGACAAAAACAGTGGAATAGGTATGTAAGAAGGGAAGGGTGGCCATGCTGACCCCCATTCCCCCAATCGCTAATCCATCTTTTTGGGGTCACTGTTGAATTTCGAGTAGGTGCAAAGTTTCTTCAAATCCATCCAAACCTCTTCTTAGGGGGCAATACGGCAACAGTCGAAATTTTCGCTGACGGATTGTTTATGTTTAAGCTAGTATTAGACGATAATGTTGAATCAGCGTACGTATGCTGAAAATTGTGTTCCAATCACAACACATCGTTTAAAAAAATTTCTGTCATCATAGTATTTACGAAAAGTTGTGATTGGAACACAATTTTCAGCATACGTATGCTGATTCATACACTCATACCCCTTTTCGCATGAATGTATCTTTTTGATGAATGATGATTTAACCCTTTGTAAAATTAATTCGAAATCAGCTCTATTAATTTCATACGCATTTAGCATTTTGTATTATGCTAACTTTCGGCTTTGTTCGTCTCGTGCTTACGCAGCTTCAACTCAGATTTGACCAACAAAACACAAAAAGCGAGAGCAATTCTTTTTTGATTTTAAATAAGAAAATGTTATTTTATGTAAACATCACGTGTGTCACAATTCAGAATTGACAAAGGGTTGTCAATTCCAAACTGGCAACACAAGTGGCACACTTGTCAAAATTTTAAATGAACTGACAAACAATTTTTGTTGATAATAATTTACATAAGTGGAAATGAACTGTCAGTGGTGTCAGTCAATGACATCAACGAAAGCTGTCAAACTTTTTTAATCAGCCGACATGTGGAAGCCCACCTTAAGATAAATTTTCCCATGTGCAACTACCATTGTCAGTAGGTACACCATTGACCTATTTTGGTCTAATTGCACCTCAAAGCAACCTTAAACAAACTGCAATTGCTAACAAAAGCTTCATCAGCTTGCAGTGGGTATATTTTTAGCCACACTGTCCCCACACTGATGTGCAAACGAGTCATCATCTCATCACCCAAACACCAATCTCACTCAATCCACCACATTCATTCAGCGGCAAGACAGTCACAATCGCCCTTTTTGGGGTGGCTTGCCTGTAGTCTCTATGCAGTAGCAACCACTCAACATCGCTGCAATACGAGTGCTCCTTCGGTGCTCCACTAATACGGGCGGATACACTAGCAATAGCAACTAAAAATGCCTTAAACACTTTTCGAAATAAAATAAAACATTTTACTTGTGCGGCGTGCGCGCGTCCAACTTAAAAGCATTTTTGAACTCAACGTTACGCTCAGTTATCGACAGTCGCGGCAAGGCGTACCACTTGACTTCACTCCGGTTCGGTGATAGTATTCGATTTTCTGGTCCAAATGAAATGCGATTGCAAATTTCATCAATGTAAACAATCGAATTAATAGTGCCAAGTGAATTTAATCAAATAAAAACCGCTGCATCATCTGACATACGTTTGCACCCCCTCATCTTCGTCAGACATCACGCATTCAAAAAAGTAATACCTAGTATCTGTGGTTTTTTTTTAATATAGATAGCAACCAATTTGAAATCAATTTAAATTGAGCTATACAACTGTGTGGTGTGTGTTCTCCTTCTTTGGATAATTCAATTTATTTAAGTGCAATTGACAATAATTTAAGAAGATTTCTCTACACAATAATTGCCCGAATTGGGTTATATGATAATATTCGTTTGCCCGAAATTATACCAACTCGTACGTGAGATATCAGTGTAAGTTTAAACAAAACTAAAAAAAAATTAATTAAATCAACTTCAACGTGCTTTTTTCAGTCGTTGTCATTGTTCTTTTGTCTGTGAAACTAAGTGCACGTTTAACATAGAATGAATTACACTTGGTTCCATGAACTCAGCATTGAAATTTCCGTGGAGAAATTTCCACAAAGAAAAAATTAATCAAATTCATAAAGCGAAACACCCTATCTTTTACTGTGGGAATTTTAAATTGCGTTTCGGGGTTTTGGGGAACTGGGATGAGTTCAAAATTGTGTTATGTTTATGCTCCTGCGGTGGATAAGCAGCGGTTGATAAAAATAGAAATATTTAAACTGTCGAAGTCATTTCAAAACGCGCAGTAATATACTCGTTGGTATACATCTGAGAAATCTTCACTTGGAATAATATCTGACGGAAGTGCAGTTGAGATAATAAAACTGAATGTTTGTTTATCTAAAAGTGTTCCAAATGCGATATCCAATTGTGCGCAGTTCTCCCTTATTAATAACAAATCCAGAGGCGGAATAAAATACGATAATTGTTATTTTGCCTGAACTTTCTTAAAAAATTAAAAAACAAACACAATTTTTTTAATTATTTTTCCGTCCGTGGATGCTATTAAAAACTCGGTCTCCTTTACTGAGCCTTTAAACTTCTTAGGGCAAATGTCTGAAAAGGAGAAGATTCATCTTCCAGCAATAGGTTCTATAAAGAACTTTGCAAATTCAAAAAAACTGCATGTAGGTAGTAAAAAAAATTCATAACAATTTTCGAAAATATTAAAATTAGTTGCACATTTCAAAAAATTTCTTGAGTTCAACTCTGTTTCCATAAAAATGTCAGCTCCTTGAAAATGTTGTTCTAATAAGCTCGTTAGAGCAAGAGATTATCTCGAATGGGATACACGTCGGACCTTATTTGTTATCATTTTCAACCTTAACATTAAGTAGGCCGTTATAGATTATTTTAAATAAAAAAAAATTGCTACTGTGAGTTTGTAAAACTTAACCTAGACACTACAACTGATTAACGCCGCGCATTGTTTTAAACAAGGCAAAGTACAATAGTGCACCAGGAGCTGATATTGGGTTTCATGTACAATTTTTTTTTTTTTTCAAAAACGCTCCCAATACTTTTCTAGCATGAGTTCCACTTCCCATACGTTTATTTTTAGAAATTCGTTTGCCCGAAATTAGCGCTAGAAATCAATAGTACTTCCTATTTTTTTTTTTTTTGTTTAATACTTCTCCCGCCCCGAGATTCTTGCAGATGTATGTCAGTTCTGCACTTAAATTGCTGCAAATTGTAGTCTTCTGGAAATATATCCACAGGAAACGAGTTCCAAAGTTTGCTTGTCCTGTAACAGAAGGAGTCCTCGCGGTTGTCAAGTGTACTGTATGGTCATGAGCATTTGGAGCCTGTCTTGTGGGTCGCCCAAAAGTTGCATTTCGAGGGATAATGTCCTTGAGTTCCTCGGAACATCTACCATGGAAGTACCTTACCTATATAGAACAAGCATAGGTCAGCGACTTGTCTTCTGTGCACCAACGGTTGCAGATTCGATGTGAGTGTAGGGTCTCCAATAAGTCGAACTGCTCGTCTCTGTATGCTATCAAGTAGATTAAATGAATGTTTTGTGGCCGAGCTCCATATATGGGAGCAATATTCCAGGCCTGGTCTAACCCGTGCTTTGTAGAGAAGATAAGTTGCTTGGGGCTAAAGTACCTCTTTGCTCTAAATAGGTAGCTCAACTTAGCGGACGCCGATCTTGCGATATAGGATATCTGGTCCTGCCATGTGATTCCTGAATTGACTGTGACTCCTAGAAGGTGCATAGAGTCCTTGGGATAGATTGGATGGTCATTGTAGTATCCTGAATAAATGACATCCGTCTGGTTTAGTAGTCTCGTATAAAGTAAGTTTTATTTTATTAAGGGCCAGTTTCAAGACTAGCTGATAAAGTCTCGGATAGCCTATCCGGAATTTATATGTCAGATAAACGTAATATTTCGGTTTCAAAGGTTTCGGATAGTAATAGCTGACAGATAAAGTCTCGGGTAGTCTATCAGCCAGTTTATCCGGAAGATTTAAACAAAATATTTATTTGATGTGGCTGGAAACAATATAGTTTCAGAGCATTCTTTCGTTGACGGGTGTAGACAGCAGTCAGAAGTGTTATACCATGCATTTATTTGAATTCTTAAATGTCGAATTAGATGAATATTACAACCATATTACAGGGCCTCGTAGGAACAGAGTATTTCAAATTATTTTTAGAAACCCTCGACGATGAAGATTTCTGAATTTTCACTATTTTGTTTAACTTTGGCAGGGGTGTATTTTGTCTCCTATCCTTTTCATTACTTATATGGACTTTATGTTACAGCGCAGTCTTGGCGAAGAACGTTTCGAATTGGAACATCCGAGCATAAGTCGTTTGCTTTTCGCTGATGACTTGGTCATCCTTTGGTCCTCTTAGACGGAACTTCAATGCGCACTCTATCCGTTTGTAGTCGCTTATGTGGAAGCTGAGATGAAAGTAAAGGTAAACAAATCTCAAGTGATGGTCGTCTCCAGAACGCCTGTTTAATGCATACTCACGAGTAATGGAAGGAGCAATGCTAAGTTTTTCTGTATGATTGGTCTGTTTGGGCAATTTTAAAACAGCTCGGTTATTCTGTTATTATAAGAGGAATGAACTTGGTGTAAAACTTAAATTGTCAAGTTGTCAGTCGTTAATTCAGAGTTTTTCCAACTCTTACCTATTTGGGTAATGACCGAAGGAATAACATCGCGGATACAAGCTACCGAAATGAGATTCCTTCGTTGTATTGCTGGTGTGACCATTAGAGATCGTATTGGAAACACCTGAATACGTGAGGGACTCAATGTCGAGCAGCTACTCCTCGGGACGGAGCGGTGGATTGGTCATGTTAAACGCATGTCACCAACCAGGATCCCACGACGTGCTATGGAATCCGTACAATCGGGCAGGCGTCCTCTAGGTAGACCCAGGATGAGATGGTTAGATTAAGTCCATAATATCTCCCCTACCCGTATGGGGATTGCCCTTTATGATTTACAGTCGATGGCGTAGAATCGAGACTATGGACGGTGCACTTGGACTTGCGCAACCTACA
The DNA here is from genome assembly GCA_949372485.1 of Cheilosia soror. NCBI lineage: Eukaryota > Metazoa > Arthropoda > Insecta > Diptera > Syrphidae > Cheilosia > Cheilosia soror. The sequence continues at coordinate 128,425,243 of OX443561.1, forward strand.
CCCGCGGCCCACTTAAGGGATAAGCGGGGTATCGAAAATGAGTGAATGAATGAATTTATCCATGCTAAATTAAAGAAACTAGAACAACACAATTCACTTAAAAATGTGATAAACGATAAAAAACATCATTTCCATTCCTGTCAAACAATTAGTGCCTGATAATTTTTCTACCGGATAGTTTATCAGAGACTTTGACGATGAAACAGAAAAAAAATATCAGCTACTTTTATCTGGTGGAAAGCGTTATGTGTCGGCTAACTATCCGAAACTTTATCCGGAACATTCGAAACTGGCCCTAAATCTGACATTTTATACAGTGTGAGCATACACTAAAATTCTGACAATTTATACAGTATTTCAAGATACTACAGTCATCCATTTGGATCTGAGGAACTGTTGATGCATTTTTCCTGAAAAATGTTGTGAGCTGTGTCTTGTTTGCATTAAATACAACCAAGTTGTCTTTTCCCCACTTCAAGATTTTGTCCAGATCACCATTTAGAGAACAAATTTGTTCACATCTCTGACTGTGTGATGTAGCCGCATTTACAGGCCAACTGTTCGAGATAGAGGATATAAGAGTGCTGTCATCAGCAAAGCTGTAGATATTACTATTCGTCGATCCAAGCAAATCGTTGATGTGGAGAAGAAATATAGTTGGGGAAAGAATAGATCCTTGGAGCACTCCTGCATTTATAGCAAACGAATTAGATGATACACCTTCTACCACAACTTGGATCGATCTTCCCAGAAGAAAATTTTGCATCCATCCGCAGAGTTGTTATGTTAATCCATAAGACGACAACTTGCCTAATACGGCTCTATGCCAGACTCGGTCAAATGCCTTTGATATGTCGAGGGCTATGGCTATACTAGGTGTTTTCCAATAGAAACGGTTAGATGTTAAAATTTAAACAAGTTGTGTCTGTGTATAAAATCTCAACGAATGTTTCTTTTATTTGAAAGGCCTACCAATAATATTATAAGCCGCGACTTGGCTAGGTGTCGTGCAGAGGTTCAATTTTCAATGACTCTGGTGCACGGGTTATGCTTGCTTTGAGGAGACCGGTCTTTTGCGGCATATTATTAGCATATACTTATGACTCAAGTAAACTGCATAAGATCTCACGATCTCGGTGGCCAGTTCACGTCGCCTCTGCGTGAGATAGGCATTGCTCGTGCAAAATATTCATTGTGGCATCAACTGTATGTGGCACGTAGCGCCGCACCATCCTGTCCCAACCACATGTCGTTCACATCCATATTTTCCAATTTGGGCCAAAAGAAATAGGATAGGTTATAGGTCTGCCTTTGATGGTAATGCCATCGTCGCTTTCGAAGAAGTATGGTACGGACCAATGATGCCCCTGGCCTAAACGATTCGCGAATTCATTAGGATCATTTTCTTGATTCTCACAGAAGTACCTAAAGCTAAAACCAGACTTGGACACAATACACGAGACAAAAATGTTTCCATACACAATATGAAATACTTAGCAGTGATACCGACACAGCACTCTGCAACACCTCACGCGTTAGATAGAACGATAGAAGTGTGATTCGGGCTTAAGACGAATCCGTAAAAAGGGAGCGAACATAGCAGAGATTGTAGTCCCCTACTACTACTACTACTAGTGGACTTAATAAAATCTCATCGACTCTAACCGTCTATAGGTTAGGTTGAGGGTCCATGGAGCGTATCACAAACAGCGCGCTTAATTTCTACGTTAAGTCAATTTCACCAAAATGAAATGTTGTTGTCGAAAATTGTCGACATTTTTAAAAAAAAAAAAATGTTTTTCTCGATTTTGGTTTTCGCCTTTTTTTGCTTTCGAGATTTTTTTTTTTTTTTTCGATGATCTTCCAAATATATCGATAGATATTGTTTTTCGACATTTTGTCGATTCGAGATTTTTGTTGTCGCTTAAAAGTTGCGATCCCCATCGTCCCAAATCCAAAATTGCGCAATCACACGGCGTTGCCTATTATCATCGTTCTCCTTACCTCCTGAGTCAGTTGAACTTTGTACGGATGTCGGCCCAAGTCCCGTCGCAAAACACGAGTTCTTGTGAGTGCCGCGGAATTAACTGCTTTTCCTGCACACTTTTAAAGCGCAGGTAGCGTCGATGTAGTTTCGTTGACGTATACGGGTGTTGGCTGATTGTTCGTTGAACCGGTAAACCCAGGAAAACTAACAGCAGATATAACAACATGGCCGCCATGAATTGTCAAAATATCTATACCCGTTCCTATTGGAAATCAAAAATATACTTCTGCAAAAGTTTGTTAGCTTGTCTCAGACCTAGGAATTCTAAAACAACTACTGTTGAAGAGGTTTTAAAATATTTTGCATAAAATGTGCTCACTGCCCACTTTATTAAATATTTAAGAGGTCACATTTTAGTTATCTTTTTGAATTTGACGATGTCTCTTCGTCTACAACTTTCCACTTTTGATATTTGCTGAGGGGCTTTTAGGGTCAAACTTCACGGCGTAACTGTATTGAACCTCCCCTGTCGAAGCAAAAAGTTGTAGGCAAGTGCGGTCAGGTGGTAGATCACGTCGAGTCCAGAAACTTAGAGAGGAGGCGAATTGCTAAATTTTGTTTATAAAGGTTTTAAGTGTCGTCTTCATTTGATTAAAGCTTCTACGTCAGCTGTAGAACAGGTATCAGAAATGCTGATGAAACTGAGTCTTTATAACCACTGCGCTGGAGCATCATAATATTCACCATATTACGGATGTAAGTAATAATTGATCTGACCATTATTGTGCATATGGCAGATCAATGTGAAACGAGGTTATTTTCCAGATCTTAATATACATGCGGCGACATCAACACATGCGGTCTCGCACTTGCCCTGCTTCTGATTGACATTGCATATAATAAATAGATATAAATACCTTAATGTCTAGGAAGGCACATATTATAATGACATAGCCATATTTGTTTGAAACATAAGGCGTTCTTTATTTGCGATGTTTAGGAAGGCCTCTTACGTGGATCTCTCTTTTTTTTATAGACATATTGTATTCATACAAAAGGAAGTCTCTATTGTGTACATTGATTATCCATTCTATGATTTTAAGAAAAAACTAGGTCAAAGTTATGGAACGATCAGAGAGCGAACGAACGAATTGATGAAATGCAAACAAGCGACTTTTGATAAATTTCTGAACAGAAAATTGCACATTTTACTATTCTAAGAGTAGGAAAATGAATTATCCCATCAAAATGTCTTAAGAAAACAAGTTTAAACAACGAAATATCGAATTCCAAACTTTTTGCCGCGAACGAAAATACTCTCGGCCCGAATTGTCAAAGTTTATTCGCAATTCACATCATTAAACCGCGTTGCGTTCCACAAACTAGCGAATAAAACACTCGTTCGAACATAACCACTCAAATTAGAAATTGCTGGTAGAATTTGATGGCTGAAATTCGTGAACTGCCGCGACAAACATCCGGCCGTGTTTATGTGAAGAGACTGTCAAAACTCGCAAATATTCGTTCTTTCGTAGGTAGTTGCTCGCTCTCATGTGAAGAGTTCTTTAGGTTTGTGGTTTTGAATAAAAATAAAAAAACTTGAGATTTGAGGATTGATATACAGAAAGTCCAGACAATTTTTGATTTCAATTTATTTATTTATGGTGGCTGTGTAATATTATGTATTTTGCTATTCCCAGCGGGGGATCGATTATATTATACTAGTAGAAATGTGGTCACATAAAAACAAGGCTTTACGCTTCAGCTTCGGCTCTGCCCGTGGCCAAGAGTTATATTGCTTGTTTATCAGGATGTAAAATTTGGAACATTGGAATATTCCAAATTTTACATCTTTAGCTCCTATAATTGTTAAAAATTCCAACGAATTTTTGTCGTTAATATTCAGTCTCCCATGTCCTTCATCAGGTCCAAGACTATCTTTTTTTTAAAATAGATTTCGATTGGTTCAGAAGTTTAGCCATGAAAAGCTAACGAACAGACAGAGTTACTTTCGCAATTAAGTATAATATTAGTATGGATAGTAAGGATACCTTACCAAACACCATGACCACAGCCCTTGTTAAAAGTATGGTTTGTGGATATTGCAGTTTTTTTTTTAATTTGAAAAGTAGATAAATTCTTTTGGATCTGCGAAATAAGGCCCCAATGAAATAGCCCATCAGCACATCTGGTATTGGCATGTCGCATTTAATATATATACTCAGCTTCGTTGATTGGGGCGGTCCTCCACTAAGCATAATAAAGACCCGCTCTTTAAAAGATAAAAGTATTAAGTACTACAGATACAATTAAATTGGGATTTTACCTATATAACCTAACGAATCGAGTTATGTTAAGCTCGCTAAATAGCTGATAATAACTTGCGAGTGTAGATTCCCTTATAATTCGTTTAAGCTCAAACTGCAGTGCATGGAAGTCATCACGTGTATCGCAATCGCAATGGTTTAACCACAAACCTCAATACCCGATTATAGTCATAGATTAAATTGTTAATACTGAACCATACTGATGCATGTAACAACTTTTATCAGATTCTTTTAAAAAATTATCTATTATTAGCGATTTTCCAATTATAAATGCCAATTAAGAGCGGTAATTGCTTGCGGGCAGGAGGTGGAGGAAGCAAATGTCTATCCTGAGTCATGAGAATTTCAAAATTGTTTTCATTGTAAAATATAAAATGCATCTTTTTATCCATAAATGGGTTATTCATTCATATTAGTCATTTACCTTTCTCCCAGTGGATACAACGAACGATAAAAATAAATCTTCAGAAACGTAAACAGAAATTCTACATACACAATATAGATACGTATTCATAATGCATCCTCGTTTGTTTATTAATACATATAATTTTTCTTACATCTGAACGACGCGACGTTATGACGCTAATTTCAAATATCAACAGAATATGTACAATGAAATGTCAAAAAATTCGACACAATATAAAGAATTTTATTAAACCTGATCGGTGGCGAATTTTGTGGTGATTAATGGTAGTATACCCAGAACCACACTTGTTTACACCAACCTACGGATTTCTTAAACAAATGGTTTTTTCTTGTTTAATTAAATTAAATGAATTTAAACTTGTTTAACTTTTTAATGAAACTTAATGCAGCCACCAACAGGCACTGTTGTGGGTTGGCAGCGATCAATTTATTCAATCAGGATCAATTTTTCAATAAGTCGTATAAATGAACAAAATTCAATTATGTACTTGTATTTCGAATAGAAATAATTAGATACAGATAGTCAGACAATTGAAAAATCTGACTTGAGGAATAATATTGATTAGGAATTTCCACAAAATGCAAGAAAAATAAAAATTATTTTTATATACCTACTAGTTAGTAGCTGACCCGGCGCCGGCGAAATTCATATCGCCCAAATTCGTTAATGGAATGAAAATAATAATTCCAAACATGCACTATTGCACATGCTGCTTAATGAAATTTGGTAAATTCAAATTCTTTATTCAAAATTTATTTTAAATACATACAATGGAAATAGCTGGTGTTTAACAATGTCGATGTGTTTCAATCAAACCCCAATGACGTACAAAGCAGAAGGTTTGCCTACACGTGATTGTGAGCATAAGCCTGAGCACCCCACATGGTTTTTGAGCATTTTAGAAACATAAGAATTCAAGATTGATGCCACAAACATCCAGCAATTGTCCTTGCAGCTTTTTAAAATTGCATAGCGAAAAAGAGGCGCGAGAATTGAAGGCGCTCAAATCATAATGTATATATTGTGTTACCTTTAGCTAAATCGACCGATTACTTTTTGAAGTGTCGGGAGAAGGCGTATGGGAGGTGCCACGCCTATTCATACAATTTTGCTCAAACTTCACACAAAGCTCTTGTGCCAATAACAAAGATTTTCTGAAAATTCGAGCTCAATCTGTTCGGTGGTTTTCGAGATATGCCATTTTGAATGATTTTTTTTGTTTGTGAGGTGGAACGCCCCTTTGTCCAATTCCGTTTGCCTATGTCCTTCCTTGGGCCATCAACCCAAAATCGTGAAAATTTAAGGATCCGTTCTGGAGTTATGCGTGCACACACGGACGGCAGTCTCTTTTATATATATGCAGATTAAAAGGTCTGTTCAAACCAACGCGAAAGCAGGAGCAGGAAATAAATATACATGTATCTTTCGATACGTCATTTTAATTTTGATTGCGGTGCAGACCTTGGGTTTGGTTGTGCAAATTAAAATCAATTCATCTGCATGCTGAATTTTTCTAAATTTAAAAACAGGAAACACTGCAAATTTTAGCTATTAATGGAAAGATACAAGTCTGTCCACTAGTAGCTCAAATTTGGAATGAGTTTTGTAAATTTAGTTAGAAACAGTCGGCTAGCCGATGGATGCTATGATACCCTCCACTGGTATAAAAGTCATGCAAAATTATTGCCATGCGATTTAGTATCTATATGTACTGTACAGATAGATATACGCATGTGTCTAATATTGGTTTTGTATAGGAGGTACCAGAACTACTTGACCGACATAGACAATTTCCAATACCAACCTGACAATGGTAAAAAAAAGTCCTCTCACAAAATTTCATTCGCCTAGGTCGATTCGTTTAGACGCTGTCGTGTTTTCAACAGACGGACATGGCTAAATCGATTCAGAATGTGATCCTGATTCAGAATATTATATAGATACTTTATAGGGTCTCCGGTGAATCATTTTTGGCGTTACAAATGTAATGACAAAGTGGATATACATTCTTGTGGAGGGTATAAAAATGACACTATGGAACTTGTCAATAAGTCCATGAAAACTGAAATAAGGAGCGGTCTTTTCGGCAAAAACAAAACGTTTCATTTTACAACATAGTCTCCTTTTAGCTTAATACAATTCACTTAACGTTTTTCTAATTTTATATACCTACCCTACCGCTACAATTAACCCTTCACTCGACCCAAAAATCTTACCGCTAAATCAAAAAACATTTCCTCATTTTTAGAAACAGAAAATAAACACAGAGGGCTAGATCTGGACAATTTGCTGGATGAAGAAGCAATTCGTAACCTAATTCATGGAATTTTGCCAATGGGACTGTGGTGCGGAGTGCGGACGTGTTCGCCGGTGCGTTATCCTGGTGGAAGGGAACCATTTGCCAAATGGGATCGTATTTGCTTTGAATCAGCTTCGAATCGATTTAACAGCTCTGCACAATAGGCGCCAGTGATTGATTTTTCCAATTTGAATGCAATCAATGAGAATGACACCGCTCGCTTGTGGGCTACCAGACCCATTGGCCCTCTTCGGCTACGATTCACCAGAAGTCCACTATTTAGACTGTTCCTTGATCTTTGATGTGTTGTGATGGATTCATGTTTCGTCCACGATTACGAAATGTCACAAAAACTTGTTCAGATCTTATCGCTAAAAACTCCTTTGTAGTTGTCACACGATTATACGTTTGTTGTCAATTCAAACGCAACACCCGTCTGGCGGCTACCTTTTTTGAATTTGCAAATCTGAGATCAGTGATTCATTTGATTAGCCCGTAGCTTCTTCATCTAAACGCGCCGATCGTCCAATATCCCAAAACCGTGGTTTTTATCGATGGTTTTAGCGGTGAATGGTTCAAATGGGCGCTTCTCAGGCTTTTGTTTAGCTTTCTTGATGGTTTTAAATACACGAAATTCACTTTTTCACATATTTATACGAAATTTCTAATAATCGTCTGTTTCAAATGGCTGTCACAACGAAACTACAAACAAATTCGGGTGCGTGCTTTGGAAAAGTGTAAGTAACTACGTACGCGTATGAATATAGCGCTTTTTTCAAAAATGCATGCAGTGCAGTCACTTCATCTTTTTTATTCAAAAAACTTCATTTAGCACTTTAGAAACGAGTTTGCGCTGCGGGTCAGGTCTCATTTATTACCACAAAAAAAAAATCGAAAAAATTCCAGCCATGTTTAAAATAAATGTTTAAAATCTTTATGTGTTCATAATTGAATTTTCTATAATTTTTCATCGCTTTAGAATTTTCAGCTCGTGGTTTCTTAAATTTTTAATATAAAGGTTAAAAATGATTATCGGATAAGGCCCAAAGTGATTGAGAAGACACGCATGAACATAATATCTAGCACAATGAAGTGCAAAATAAGGAAGCTGGTGTACTTGTCACATAGCTATTATGCTAAGCTCATAACAGTCATTCACAATCATTGACAGAATAGTATAGTACACAAACGTACCTACAGCGGTACAGGCACCGTTTAGTTCGTTCCTACCCCAAACACGTACAAGTCTGGGAATAGCCGGTTAAATAATCGTGCGTTCTTTTCATTTTGTATTCACAAAGTTGTGATAAAGCTTTATGACAAGTCGTGCGTCAACGTTGTAATCACGTAGCAATTACTCTGACAATGCTGTCACTTTTACTTTTACTTGAATGAAAATGTAAATTAGCTGTACACAGTACACACTCAATGAACAGATCGTTTACTACATAATCAGAGCCCACTCAGCTCAGAGTTGGAGCTCCAGTAAATTTATGTGTGCGCGCGGGTTTAGGTTATCTTTACTCATCTGCTCCTCTACGAAACCCGTACCCACTTTGCCCTAATTGGTATCAAGTTGATGGTCTGCAAGCCGGTTGTAAACTCTTGCATATAATTGACAATTGTGGGTTACCCACCACCAGCGAGCATTGCTTAAGATACTTATACCGCGAAGCTACGTCGTATCCTACGAGTATCTACGACTATATGGAAGGAAACTTGAGTTGCTCATAAAAATACAATATTAAATTAACACCGGCTCTGCAGATCGTTTCTGCAGTTCAAGATCAAGGCAATAACCCCTGCCATGAAGTTCACAACAGATCGCTGACGATAGACAAAACCAGTTGCTGATGGTATGTATTTAGATTGTAGTGCAGCAAAAAGCGGTATGTTGCCCAAATGGGAAATGACTGACAGACATATCCAGCTTTTAATGTTGCGTTCATCTATTAAATGCCACAGCGGCTAACGTCACTTCTATGTCGACTTATTTGATGTGGAATTTTCGACTACATTGATGAGTGATATGGCGTTTCGTGTACTAAACATGGTGTTTGTCTGCTGAGAATCTGAAACGACATTGTTGCGAATGTCAACTTCCTAGTTAGGGAATAATCATTCGTTTGTTATGAAGGAAAGTATATTTTTACTCGATTGTAAACAACACAAGACAGGTTTGTATTGGATGTTCGAAAGTCTTCATTGTAATGCATTTGTGCACCTCATCTGATGCTCCGTTGATTTTTCTGTAGTCCATGGATCTGGTGTAATTTCAGGCCAATCCGACATTCATATCATTTTTCAAACTTGTGCGATGTGCATTGTAAATGCCACCTTAATACGGAAATTACGATGACAAGTTGTTGACGAACAGAACAGGATTTTATCTCCTCATAAGTGAGATGTACACTTGTTTTACACAGATGTTTAATCAGTCTGTTCAAACACATTCACGGATGATATTTCATGAATCTAACTATCTGCAATATTGTGATTTTAATACCCCATTCACACCAAGACGAAAACTGGGTTTTCGCGAAAACAGTCGAAAACGTCATCGAAAATAGAAGTTTTCCCATACACATTGCAGTTTTCAAAACGAGTTGTTTGAGATTTTCCATGAAAACGCCACGAAAACGATACAATCGTTGGGTTGTTGAAGCAGGCACACCTTTTGCTACATTCAGCGAGCTCAGGGCTCTATTTCATAAAGATTGACAGGTGACAATGCTACAAATTTGTCGCACTTGTCTGACAAATTTTCATTTCATAACATATAGACAAGTGACATAATTGTCAGTTAAATACCACGACAAATTTGTCATGACTTTTCGTCATTGTCAGATTGTGAAAAATTTGTCGTGACAATTTTGTCATTTTCAGATGTTGACAAATTGTTCGTGACATACGCAACATTATCTGTGTTTTATTATCCCATATGATTGATCTGTATTGGATAGCAATCAGACGTATATTATAATAATATAACAATAACAATGATTTTTTACCTCAATTTAAATCCATTAACATATGCAGCTATTACTAAGTGTTCACATTTGAACACACTTAACGCAACAAAATCTATATTTATAATGTCGATTGCGTACTAAACGAAATAACATTATAGATTTTTCATCACCTTCATTTCAAGAAAAAATATTATGCATTTTAAATCGTACTTGTCACTTCACTCTCAATTCTTGACCGAGACTCAAACGCCTGTCGGAATTGTCAATTACATACTGACAAAATTTTCAATTGTATGATTTTATCTGTCCCATAAAAAAATTGGCCGAGTTCCACTGACCGCTAGATGACTAGCGGCATGCCAAACTCCATATAAAAAAAACTGACATTTCATCATTTGCGCTAGAGCTCTAGCGCATATTGTGAAATATCCTTTTCTGAGGAATTTTTCAATCTAGCACAAAATGAACTGCTAGATTGAAAAAAATAACGAACTGTCAAAACAAAAGTGAAAGTGCAGAAGTCAAATATTTCCAATTTGGTGTAAAATGTGAAATGAAGCTTCTATGTAATTAATATAGCTACATAGTATTTGTTTATTTATCGTGTATTCATAGATAAATATGCGGCATGATGGAACAAAATACATTTTTGACACTCATGAAGATAAAATAATAAAAATTCAAATTGGTTCTAATGTCACTTTGCCGCTACCGCTAGATCTCTAGCGCCAGCGTTCCTCCATCAGGGATATTATGTGCTAGATGACTAGCGGTCAAAGGAACGCGGCCATTGTCACGATAAATTTGTCAGAGAATTCATGACAATTCTTGAAAAATTCCTAACAATTCATTGTCATGACAATTTTTTTATGAAACAAAAACTTGTAAATTGTCGGCTATTTTGCGACAATTCGACAAAATTGTCTAATTATTTATGAAACAGAAATTTGACAATTGTCGAATTGTCAGTTTACAAGTTGTCACCTGTCACCTGTCGCAATTGTCAATTTTTATGAAACAGGGCCCAGCAAAACTGCTGACAGGATGTGAGAGACTGAGTGAGAGCTGTCGTTTCTTCTAGTTTTTTTGTTTACAACATGTGGAATCTCTTGTTATCTTTGCACCATAAAGAGCAAAATTATTTAGTGTTTCTATAATTTTAGAACGGCAGCACTACCTGCCACAACTAAATGGTATTTTCAGATGTTTTGATTTTGATTGTTGCTTATGTTAATTATTTTATGCATTAAACCATAAGTTAACGATTATCAAGTAGCTTAAATAATTTTGTTTGTATATTATGTCAATACGAGCGAAGTTTAGTAACTAAAATAAAAGTCTTGTCGCCACAAACAGTTCATGGCTAGTTTCACAGCTAATTGAAACGTCAAACGAAAACGAGTTTGTGTTCGGTGTGAATGCATCCACGAGTTTTCTAAATTTTTTTGACGAAAACTCGGTTTTCGGCTTGGTGTGAATAGGGTATAAGGCTCTATGGGGAGTCGTTCTTTCGATGATTAGAATTAGCTGGCTTTAGGTACTCACATTTGCTAAGAATTTGCCCAAATTTGTCGCAAAATCTGTGTAAAATAATTTATCCCCGCTTCTATCATTTTGACAGTATTTTCAATTCTTATTTTACAATAGTAAGTAAATGAACGGACAGATTCACTTGATTGCCAAGACCTAACACTTCGCATTAATAAAATAGTTTTAAACTTTAAAGCTTTTTTGAGAAACAAAGATCTCTTTCTATTACCAGAGCTTTGCAAAAAGCTTTAATTAATGCGCAAATTGATACACAAGGCCTAAGCATGTAGAAGGTGTGACTAACAGGGGTAGTGTGCGAGGGATCTCAGATTCGACTCCCGGATATACATAAAATGATACTTTTCGGTTTTTTCCACTCTTCTTATTGACAATTATAAACTCCTGAAAGAGCTTCACAATCAGCTGTTTGGAATCAGCATAAAATTGTAGATCCTTTTTATTCGTCAGTGTCAAAAATGGACGTAAATTCAAGAAAATTCAGTAAACATATTGAAATCAGATAGACCCTGTAACTGACATAAGCTGGATTACTTACATGGAATTCTAATAAGGTCATCCCTATAAGATTGAATTGTAATGCGCCTAATAACAGTCTTAACAAAATAGCTAAAAATAACTACTGCGTAACCCTCTGCTGATGGATACTTGAGAATTACTACTAACGAGGTAGCCAGTTCCCCATCAAGCTTGCAGCGGAAACCTTTATAGCGCCTGAACCATTTTGCGGGAAAAGAGTGCAAATTTTACGAGAGAAATTCAGAAAATTTAATGTTAACTTTTAAAGATTTAGAGCAAGCTAAGGAACTTTTAGACAACCATAACCTGAAAATAGTCAAGAGAAGTATATATTTCAGAGCATACTACAGACTAACGGAGCTACAGACTAATATGCCTTGGTCTTTTGGTCATATTAGATTAAATTTTAGATTATAAGTCGTGAGATTCTACATTCGGCTCTGGCACTGCGGCCTCTCTAAAGGAGCCTATTGCGCCTTCCCTGCTGAGGTCCTAGAGCCATCTTTTTAATCCGGAGACAGTCAGGAAAACGAGTATGCTTTCTCAGGAGGTAGATCTGTCAGCAAGATTCAGCTGAAGTAACAATTTTTTCGCCAAGGACATTCTTTCTGAGGCGAAAGAGAGCCGGACATTACATGAGAATGTAAAGAGAGGTTTCATCACTCTCCAGAGAAAGTATACATGTTTTTTCATAAGGCCATGGCCAGTAATCATACCTGTCAGGATTCTTAGGTTTTTTTTTCCCATTAGTAAGATAGTAGGATTTTAGGGAACATTTTTGGAAGAACTGTTTGGTGCAGTTCTGCCCAGGTTTTTTAAGCCAGACTTCATTGAGATTCGATTTGAGCTAAGCTCCTGATGTGCTTCCTGAAACATCGATTGCTAACACCACAGAAGGGTTCAGGTCCGGCAAATAGCATTGTCGCGCCGACTTTATCCAGTGAGTTAGCTGTTTCGTTTCCAGGATAGCCACTGAGGGCTGGAATCCAGTATAAGCTGACTAGATTTTCCGTTGCAAGTTCGTAGATGGCCATGTAAGTTTCCAGGATCTGCTTCGATTTTATGACAAATGAGTCCAGAGCTTTAAGAGCAGCTTGGCTGTTTAAGAAGATGAACTTAAATTCATTCTAGCCCAATGGTTAATGGGAAGGATTTTAACCTGGAATATGGACGAGTGTTTTCCTGGACTGACTGAACAGGTCTCTTAGGGCGATTCTCCATAAATGCCAGTCCCTGAATCGATCTTAGAACGCGACCTAGTCTGTATACCAGACTAGGTCGCGAAGGATTAGGTTTGTACTTTTCCCAGTCTTCCCTTGCAGGGATGATGGTCGAGAAGTTTTTATGGAAGCCATACTCAGGTAGCAAAAACATGGTGAATGCTTCAGGCAATCAGAGATCGGTGAACTCCATGGTAGGAATAGGGGTCAATGTTGTTCGAATGGCATAGACGATGAATATTCAGTTTTGCTTCCATTTGAATGTGTACTTGAACAGGTAATAGGCCTAGGATGACATTCGTGCCCGACATGCAGTCTCCAGCTATACGTTGGATGCGTTCTAGCTTTTTGACTGTAGTGACTTCGTTAGTCTTTGTTCACCAGAAGACAGCAGCATAGGTGATTGCTAGTCTAACCACTGGCGAATAGAGCCAATTTATCATCCGGTGTTTTTTTGGATTTACAGAAAGTCCGTTTTTATTATATACTAGCTGGACCCGTGCTCGCCTTGCCCGCTCGCACAAAATTATATTTGGTTCATTTAAAATTACACTTTGAGTGTTTCATTGAAATATGTCCAGTATTTTTCGCGCTTTTAGGAGAAAAAGAAAATTTCTCCCTCTCCTAGATCTTGCTGCTTATTTGGAATACTGCATTTCCTTTCCTTTGTTTCCCTCTTCTTATGGAATCCAAGCAACTACCTACCCCAACGCTACACTGTTACTATACCACATATCAGAATTAAATTCTGAAATGAAACCTGTCTCGTATTATACGTCTCTTCTCTTATGAAGATGAAGATTATTAATATAACCCATGCCATATTGTAGCACGCACCCCATCCCCATCCTGCATCGGACATACGATCATAATATACATACCTTCATACAACTGACCATAGCACTCACTGCGAAAACAAATCAACCCTTGAATGCGAGATATACGTATGCTAGTCTTGTTTTTGTTTATCCTGTCGCACGATAGCAAAAGTATAAACATCCATTTGTAGCAAGGTATATATTGTGTATGTATATATTTTCACTTCAAAAAATACATTTTGTCTAAAAACTGTTCCTAAGGACGTGGCTACAAACGACATAGCCTATAGCAGTCTCACAGTCTTAAGGAACATTTAAAAAAAGTTTCATCGAAATCTGTCCAGTAGTTTTCGAGTTTTTAGCTGACAAAGAAAATGCCTACAGTTTTATTATATGTAAAGATGTACACCATCTTTGAACTACAGATAGTGCATTTTGCAGTATTTCTGAAGTCGTGCTTTCGAATTTACCACTGACAACTGCTGCTGCGTCGCGGTCGTTAGCATATCCTATGGCATTGATCACTTGATTAGACAGGGATTGGAGTAGATTATCAATGACTAGGGGACCATAATAGTGCCGAGAAGACGCCCTGTTGATTGCACCCTCTAGTTCTTAAGAGATGTGTAATTAAAAGCTTCCTCAATCTCAAGGAAAGCAACAAGGCAGACTTCTTTTCTATTTACGGAGTACTCAATTGGTCATGTTAAAAACAAAGTAAAAGACAAGTAGTTTTTTCTACGGTGCTTCTCCTGTGTTTCCCACAAAAATGTAAACGTGCATGTAAGTTCTTGATAGAGACAATCAACCAGACCTCTCGTGATGAAATTTCATAACACTGACATACATAACCCTACCCATTCCTCATATCGAATATCTCTCGCGTCTTAAGACCCACGCTATTCATCTGCATAATTAATTTCATACGAATACTGTGGTCCTTGGTCTGGCAAGTGGAACACAACAAACTGTCTAACCGCAACGATGCTTAAGTAAAATGAATATTTCTGCTCGAATAGGGCTTTTGCCGAAAGGCATTTCCATTCCTTCGTTATGTCTAGCATGCAGTTCAGCATCCATTCATTATTAACTGAGATTACAAATTCTGCAATCAGCCATTACCATCATTTTCTGATTAGATGTTGGCATACTTTTATCGCAACAACCCACGGTTGGCATGCAACCAAAAGATTTCGTCAGCAAATGTTACGAAATATCTTCAAATTGTTATTAACCAACCATTAAAAAGAATTGTCAACTGCTAATAGTTTCAAGAAATTATGAGACGTTGTACTAAATTGTTTTTAACTTCTTCTTTTTTTTTCAGAGCGAAGAAGCATTGCAATGACGACAAAGCAACTGCCGATACAATAATTCTGTGATAACAATAGATACTATAGAGAAGACACCATATAGCTATCATAATGGATAAACCAAACTATAGAAAAAATGGTTCGAGTGCTTGCTGTTCCCATGAGAGTACATCAAACTCCAATTTAAATGAAATTAGTGTAGAATCAGAAGAGCAATCGGATGGGAGTGGATTAAAGTATCTGCCTAGTTGGCCCGCAGTTAATTTGGAATTTTGTGATTTAAATTATTCCGTTCCGGACCTAACGAAAGGTAAGAATATTGATGGCGCATATAGAACCGGAAGTCAGTCTTTAGCCGCGTTTTATTATCCCCAATGATTCATATGGATCATCGATTTACCCGCACTACAACAAATCTACGAGATCCTGAGTTCTATCGGGTTCAATTTTCATGATCCAGATAGCCAATCCCAAAACCTAAAGATTTAAGTAATTTTTACTTCTGAATGTTTCCACTTCTGCTCTGTGCTCTCAAGTAGGTACCTACGGAGTTGCCGCATCGTAAAATGGTAGAATAAAAATTTTCAACTACGAAAAGAAAAGAATATAAGCGTAGTTTGATGTTGCTTGGACTTTTTAAAAGTTGAATAAAACAAGAAAAAACCCACGAATGGCAGCGCCATTAAAAAGTAAATACAGAGAAATAGCTGTGTGCAAAATGTCATCAAACATCCAAATAAAACAGCAAGCAATGGATATAAATACAAATAAATAGCAAATGGCCGCGTTCAATGCGCTTTTGCCTAGCTAGGCAACAGCCTCTGATTGGTCGATTTGACTGCAAATCTAGGCAAATTTAATGAGGTCGGTCAGCTGCGGTGACTGGAAAGTTAGGCAAGAATTTCTGCCTGAGTTCTTAGTGGATTTGAGAAATGTCATAAACAGCTGATTGAAATCGAAGAATTTTTCACTCCATTGTTGAACTTTGCTGAGATTTGTATGTGGTTTTATTATTATAGTTGGAAAAATAAAAATGAAATTTCAAGTTACAATTGACGGTGTTTTATATGACATCGATGATACCCAGGAATTGACTACGGATAATAAAATCAACACGTATACAAGTGTGATAATAATTAAATAAAATGTGTCTTTTTTTACCCGACAATTTGTAAAGCTGCTTTTAGAAAAGAATCAATAGAATCATTCGTTTTACACTTCAATAATTTTATATTTTTCTTTAGTATGTAGCCAATGTGTTGATCAGTTGATGTCAAAACAGCAAGTGAATGCTCAATTCTTAACACATGTAAGGCATTTGACATTTAGCTTAGGTACTAGGCAATTTTCCGTTCAATGATAAACTGTCACCTAAATATTTAGGTGCCTAAGCACATTGAACGCGGCCAATGTAAAATGTCGTTTTACGCATTAAAAATATTTTTAAGACAAATAAGAGTCTGGAGGAGGGATGAAACAATCGCTTTCCTCCATTCCTATTCAACGTACATCAATTACAGCTGTTTACTATTTGCTTCGTAGGTATTGCGAAAGATAATCAGGGGTGCCAAACTTGCAAAGTAATATTTTTTCATGATCTGGATCGTTTTATTATCAGAGGACAGAGGATGATCTATATGGATCATTAGCGATAATAAAACGCGGCTTTTATTAAACTAAAGATTAGTCCAACGAACTTGCATAGAAACTTTGAACCCCTTTTCTCCCTTTTGCACCTTCGTTAGCTATCACAGGCCCGACTTTAATGGTAGGGTCTACAAATTTATATTTATTCCCATTTTGAAAAAAAAATGTTACCGAGTACCTGTAGGTACCAAAACCAGTTAAACCGGAAGCTCTCAAATTTTTTTATACATGAATGTGTAAAAGAAATGGCCGCGTAGTACCTATACAAAACGATCGTAAAGGGTGGGCCGTCTAGGGATTTCTTTTTAAATCATAGGTTATTTTGACACTGACAGCTGTTTCCCGCTCGAAATCTTGGCAGAAAGTCAAAATGAGAAATCCATAGAGCCTATGTTGAAATAAGTAGCTCCGACTCTTTTTCTATCTGTGAATACGTGTGAACAAGCAAAAAAAATAAATTCTAAATGGCGGGAGGTGAAATAATTGAACTGTCATCAAGCTGTCATAAATATTTTCTCGTTGACAGTTTAGCTGAAAGGACAAGTTGAGTGCGGACTATCAGCAACTGCAGGACAGCACAGCCAGTGCAAATATCATCTAGGGGTTGAAGCAGCAGGTTGATAAACTTACCAACTGCAGTTGATAGGAAGTTCTGGAGTACCTACATTGAAATTTGTTCTTTGCTGCAGAAATTTTATCCGCAAACACGACACAACAGTCCCTTTTGACGACCGTGCAGCAGGAGATGGCATCGCGACGCAGTAAAATCGCGATGTCGAAACAGGACTCACGGTTGTCGGTAAAGACACTGATCGATACTATCGGGAACATACCTCCGCGGAACGAAATAATGCGCTTTACGCTTGAACAACGTTGGGAAATATTGAAAACTTATTTCCAAAATGAGTGCTGTGTAGCTCAAACAGTGAATTTTTTGAAAAGAAGTTTTGCCCGAAATGAAGCGCACCCTGTATATAAAAGAAAGCATAAAGTGCATATTAATCGCAATTGGATAAAACCAGATACATATTGGGTAAAATCACAACTTACTAAAAGTAACATTATTTTGCTGCCCATCATTGGATGTGATATTAGGCTGTTGCTATTCGCACGTTGTTCGGGACACGACTACGTAACGAAATGTCAAAGTTTATATTGCGTCAAGTTGGGGTATGTGGCTCGCTACGCTCGCGGCAAGGATTCTAAACTCCAGTATAATTATTTTCGGACATTATGCCGTACGTTTTGGATCCAACTTTTCTATTTATAAAGAGTTTTTAATGAAAATAGGATTACTACCAAAAATGTTTCAAGTCAAGAATAAATTCAAGAAATGAATATAGTTTTGTGGAGTAAGCATTAAATATTATTAAACATTTAAGTGGCCTCAACTCCAAATGCGTTTCGCCCCGATGTGGTGGGTGGGCTCATCAGTTGTTTAATAATAAAATAGGATTACGTTACGTTGATTACGTAGTCGTGTCCCGAAAATCGGTAAACGTCAGTTCAGTACAAAATCTGTCAAAATGAACGTGCGAATAGCCATTTCGGTGATATTATTCTCGGTCATTTAGTGACTAACAATCCCGGATAATAAGTCAAAGTACAACTATTAATTTATTCCGACTCGTGACAAATCGAGAAACAGTAGTAGTTGTATCTAGTTGCTAATAATGAATAATGTATTATTAACGTACTGGTATATTCCTATAAGAGGACACAATCTATTTTCAATATAACAAAAAATTACAATAATTTAACACAATTAGCTGTCAGATAAACTGATTTACAAAAGGCCATTACTGGGGTACACCTACTAATACAACTGAGACGATTGTCAGAACGTTTGGTCTATAAAGGTCGACCTTTGAATTGAATATAATTTTCATAATTATCGTTATAATTAACAAGTCAAAGTGAAGTCATTAATATCACAATTACTCATTCGATGTAACAATTGACACCGAAAATGCATGTTTGTAAGTAAGTATAAGTGTTGTTAAAAATAAGATGCAGTTAAGAGCCTTGAAAGTTTCTTTAACCTATCTATATCTACTGAAAGGAATTTGTTTTAAAACGCAGCTGTTAACAATAATGGGTGTTAAATGATCTTTTATTATATATTAGCATCCATTGTATGTATGTATAAAGCAGTCCTTAAAAAAAAGAGCATTCTAATTGACTAAATAATTAACTGAAGGTATTTCGTATTTGGGTCAGCCATTTTAGATCAGTTCCTTTACTTTTGCAGCTTAAATTGGAAATACTGTCAAAATGTAATTCTCACACAGAGAGTTAAGATTACGAAAAAGTTGGGGAACGCCTGAGGCCTGAAGCCTTTAGAGACGAACAAGGGAATCTTGTAGTAGAATCACAGTCGGTGGTTACGACATGGAAACCCATTTCTGCAGGCTATTAAACGGCGGAGAAGACACAAATTCCGCTGTTAGCCAGAATGAATCATATTTACCCTGGGATAATGAAAGCCAAGACTTCCGTCCACCTGACCAAAATGAAGTGACAATAGCAATGTCCCAGCTGAAGTCTAACAAAGCTGTTGAACCGGACGGTTTAAAGGCCGGGCTTTTTAAGGCAGCGGGAGATAACTTGCATATGAAAACTCTTCTCTAAGATTTGGTCAAAGGAAAGTATGCCCGATGAATGGAACCTCAGCATCGTTTGCCTGATCCACAAGAAAGGAGGCATCAGTCTCCTTAACATCGCCTACAAGATCCTGTCTGTCGTACTGTGTGAACGCCTGAAACCATTCGTCAACGAGCTGATTGATCCCTATCAGTGTTGTTTTAGGCCTGCAAAGACCCAAAAAGTCCTAATCGATTTTGAATCCACCTATGACAGCATTTATAGAGACGAGCTATACGAGCCATGTCTAGTTTTGATATACCTGATGTCTAACTGTGCAGAATGACGATAGAGAACACTCGCTGGTCGCTGCTCCGGATGTCAAAAAAGGATTTGGACAAGGTGATGCGCTGTCATGGGACTTTTTCAACATCATACTTGAGAAAATTCTGCGAAACTCGCAAAGCAACACCAGGGACATAATTTTCTAAAAGTCTGTGCCACTACTTGCATACGCTGAAGATATTGACAACATTGGCAGAACACAGCGAGCTGTCACTGGTGCGTTTGCAAGTATCAGTACAGAGGCGTTAAAAATTGGTTTAGTGGTGAATGAGGGCAAAACAAAATATATGTTGTCAACAAAAAGGGGCACACAACATCGACGAATCGGACAGAACGTCACGATAGACAGCTACAACTTTAAATGGTTATAATAGGGATTTTTTCTACTTCGGCTCCGCTTTTAACTCTGAAAATGACATTGGTTGGTTGAAAGTGGCTGCCAGCTAGGAAAAGCCAACACACTTAGACCACCGTAGGTCCATTGTGATACCACGAAAAAGGATCATATAATATCTAACTATACTGAAACATTTTAAGGTCTTTATAAAAAGGGGCTTAATGTCTGTGTTTGTCAGATCGCCCAAGTCGTTGTAATGGAAGGCTCATAAGTGAAGCTTCCTCCTACGGGAGATGACATATATCACATCAGAATTCAAGAGACAAATTACACTTGCCAACCGCGGTTACTTTGGCCTAAGAAGGCAATTGATTTGTAAGGCCTTGTCGAGAAACACCAAGGAGACTCTCTATAAGACCCTCATGCTCATCATCCCAGTCCTGCTTTATGCCTCAGAATCACGGACGTTATCAAAGGCGGATGAAGATCTCCTTGGTCGCTTTGAACACAAAATTCTTCGAGTGATTTTCGGTCACGTTTGCGTTGACGGGCTTTGGTGGAGGAGATTTATAAACGAACTCTACGAGCTGTAACAGCGACATCGACCTAGTCAGAAAAGTACGCATCAGTCATCTAAGATGGCTGGGACACGTAGAGCGAATAGACACCAACGCTATAGCCCGTAAAGTCTTCGGTTCCAACCCGGAAAAACAACGCAGTAGACGAAGACCTCGCCTTAGATGGCGCGCACAAGTGGAAGAGGACTTCAAACAACTTGGAGTGCGCAACTGAAGGCGGTTATCCAAAGATCAGGTTAACTGAAAAGGCGTGTTGGTTTTGACGTTGTTGATCGTGTGCTTGACTGGAGATCGCAAATTTGCGCTTATCACATTCCTTTTGACATCGACGACTGCATCTATGTATAAACAAGGTCTGACCAAGTCTAGTAGGTTAGGTATAGAAAAATTAAAAATATCAAAAATCTCAGAAACAGGGAGAACAGCATTTAAATTTCAAATGAGTTGGTTTAGTACCTAGTAGGTCTTGTCTATTTATTTTCAATAAAAATGAGCACAAATTTGCTTCCAGAAAGTCCTTTGCTTTTAAAGAAGTTGTAATGTACAATTATATACCTACCACAGTTGTGCAAAAAATTCACAAAACTGCGGCTTTCCAATTCACCCTGAATTCATCATCTCTCTGTCTATAAGCTATAAGAGCTTATTATAATTAGGTATAAGCATTGACAAATTATTTAATCTTACTTACCATCAAGATCTGTAAACAATTTCTTCTTTTTTAGGAAGCAAACTTATCCTACGTGGGATTCATGGCGAATTTAAATCTAAAGAACTTACCGCGATCTTAGGCCCATCCGGGTGCGGCAAGACTACACTGCTGAACGTCTTGGCTGGCTACAAGTAAATTCATATTCACTCCACTCTAATCCCAGAACTGATCCAAATTTTCATTTTTACAGTGCAGCAAACGCAACTGGCCAGATCAACGTGAACCGTCGACCGAGACAAACAAAACTCTTCCGACGAATGTCACGTTACATTATGCAAGACGAAGTTCTCGATCCACATTGTACAGTACGAGAGGCTATGATTCTAGCCGCCCACCTAAAGCTTGGAAATGAGCTTACCATGCCTCAAAAGGCGGAAGTGGTAACTATACAAACTGATTTAGTCAGTTCACAAAATTAACTCAGTAACCCACTCCACTCCATCAGATAGATGAGATACTTTGTATGCTCCGTCTGAAAAAGTCCGAAAATACGATGGGATTACGGCTATCGGGTGGAGAAAAGAAACGTCTATCGATCGCTTTGGAGCTAGTGAACAATCCACCAGTTATACTATTAGACGAACCAACCACGTACGTATGTATACTATACTAGTTTCATCACGAATAACCTTTGAATCTTGTTTGTAGCGGTCTTGATGACTTATCAAGCTCCCAATGCATCGCACTGTTGCGTCGAATTGCACACTCGGGACGAACGATTATCTGCTCAATTCACACCCCGTCTGCCAAGATATTTGACATGTTTGACAAAGTGTATGTCCTTGCCGATGGTCAGTGTGTTTATCAAGGTTCCACAAAGAACATCGTGCCGTTTATGGGTGCCATTGGACTGTCGTGTCCACTTACATACAATCCAGCCGATTTCAGTAAGTATACAGTAAAATGCTATGTCAAATACAAAATAATTATAAATGTCAGGAGAGCATATCGCGTGAGATGCGATTGAAATCAAACGTGCAATTGAAATTCCATTGTCAGATAATTATAATATACAATACAGTACAGAGTGAACGATCAATAAAGATCGTAGAGTGTCGAGGTGGTGTGGAGTTGTAATTGACTTTTTGCCCTCGATGATTTACTAAGAAGATTTGACACGTTGTTTAATTTAACGACTAGTTTGATTAAAACAATATGCGTACTAATAGTAAGTAATTGTTACCTATCACAATGAGTATACTGTCATTGTTATTAATTGTGATTTACATTTCAAGAATGTATTCTGACGCGAGTGCGGCAAACGATCACAAGAGTGGCGCTATAATTGACAGGTTTTATTATCCATAGAGTATGTACTTATACTTACTTACTTTACTTTAGATGGCGCTCACAGTCCGGGGGGGACCACGATCTCAACCAACAAGCCCCTCCAACCAGCTGGGACCCTAGCATAAGCTAGCTCCAGTTACGCACACCAAGTTGGTTGAGGTCACTCTACAGTTGTGCGCGCCACCTGTGGCATATTTCACTAACTTAAAAATTTGTATTTACATGTATTTTTGAATAATTTTGTTAGAAAAAGAGACAAATTCTGTTTCACCCGAGGTTTCACCACAAATATTTTCAAAGCAAATTTGTAATTTTTCTACAGATTTTGTGGACAAATACTTGTAAATACAAATATGTAAGTTAGTGAAATAGGCCACTGATGTCGGATCT
The DNA here is from genome assembly GCA_949372485.1 of Cheilosia soror. Classification (NCBI taxonomy): domain Eukaryota; kingdom Metazoa; phylum Arthropoda; class Insecta; order Diptera; family Syrphidae; genus Cheilosia; species Cheilosia soror. Next base: position 128,448,555 of record OX443561.1, read on the forward strand.
TCGGTCTTCCTCTACTTTGTTGTCACTCGGAGGTGGACTCAAAGATTCGTCAGGCTGGTGCGTTGTTGTCCATACGCTCCACATGGCCCAGCTATCTCAGTCGCTATATTTTGAGCTTTTTGATCAACGTCGCTACAATCTGGACCGAAAATCACTCGAGTTGAGAGTCCTTTCTCGATAACGGCATATACTTCGTTTTGTCCTCATTAACAGCCTCCGTTTCAATGCTTGCAAACACGCCGTTGACAGCTCGCTGAGTTCTGCCAATAATGTCAATATCACCGGCATTATGCAATTAGTTGAACGGACTTCTGAAAGTGTTTCTATATACGCTATTATAGGCGAGCTTGAAGTCGATAAAGAAAGTGTGTATATCGATCTGGAATTCCTGCGTTCTTTCTACGATCTGCCGGAGTTTGAAGATTTGGTCGATGGTTGACTTTTCGGGCCTAAAACCGCACTGATATGGGCCGATCATGTTATTTGCGAAAGTTTTTGGCGTTTTCACACAGTATAGCCGACAGAATCTTATACACAACATTCAGGAGGCTTATTCCTCTGTAATTGCCGCAGTTCAGAGTATTTCCCTTCTTGTGAATGGGGCTCACTATGCTGAGGTTCCATTCATCGGGCACACTTTCTTCCGACCAAATTTTGCAGATAAGTTGGTGCATGCTTCTTACCAAGTCATCTCCCACCGCTTTAAACAGCTCGGCCGGTAGACCATCTGCTCTAGCCGCCTTGTTGGACTTAAGTTTGGATATTGCTATCCCTTACCTCATTTCGGTCGGGTGGACGGACATTTTGGCTATCATCGTCCGGAATGAATGGATCGTTCTGCCTGACAGCGGAATTTTGGTCGTCTTCGCCGTTTAACAGTTTGCAAAAGTGGTATATATTTTCAAATCCTCAGCACCGACTGCGGATCTACCACCGTATTCCCATACTCATCTCTGCAGGCTTCTATTCGGGCCTTGTGCAACAATCTCCCTAATTTTTAGGGATATCAAAAATGAATTGGCTCTACTTGTCCGGCAAATCTTTCTTTGGAATAGTTTTGCGTTCAATCTTCTTCCTTTTGTGGTACTCAAAACTTCCGATCTTCTTAGAAACTTCTATATCCCCGAAAACAAGCTTCGTAGAAAAACCAAATCTTTTCGCTTTCAACGCCATTGATTCGTTTCCATTTTGATAGCTCTGAAGTTTTAGAGTACCACGATTTATTTTTACGCATTTTTGTACACATACACAAATTTCATTGCTGCGAACAAATTGACAAAGTTTCAGAAGCACAAAATTAGCTAGTCTGTTTTAATTTTCATATTTTTTCCCATCTTACCGCGGAGCACTTGGATTTTCATGGCAGAGCACACTTTGGGAAACTCAATCATATCGGATAAACAGCAGAAAAGCTCTTTTTTCGAATGTTCATGACCCTTTTACACAAATAGGTATAGGTATATCTGAATTCCATCGATATAGAGCTCGAATTGCTCCTTTAAAGCCTGTATGGTCTTGAACATGTTAGCATAAACATTTGGATTTAACAAATTCCAAAGACTAAAGTCCAATAAGCATTAAATTCCTTCTCTATTGGCTTAACCCTATTTTAATGAGCTTAAAATACGTTGCCCTTTTAGCTATACGCCAAAGAACAGGGACATAAGTCCTAGAATAAATATGAGAATCTGAGGGTGCTGTCAGCGAAGAAATGAATTAGTTTATGTTAGGTTAGGTTAATGGGTTTAAAAGACAGAAGAAACCTGAACGTGCCACACTTAGATAAATGTAGATCCGCTTTGACGCCCTAGGGGTTTATGACACTCACACACTGGAAACCTATGAGAAACCTACGGATTGGTAAACCAACCCGTTTTATTTACAAATCTATAGGTAAGTAGGTCATTAATATAGACCTGTGTTAAAATTCTTCTAAATCCTCGAAGATGTATAACTACCAAGGATTTTACTTCTTATGTGGCAGAGCGCTGGGCAGTAACAAGGAAAGTGTGTCCTCATGCGCCTCATCACCATATCCTCTGCACAAGTCATCTATACTGATTCCCATTTTCTGGTATGGTGTTTCAGCATATTGTGTCCGGTGATAATACCCACAATCGAGGACAATGATTTCTTGTTCAATTTTAAGATTTTTTCAGTTTTCTGTTTGTTGTAGATTGGCCACATTTTCCTGATTATTCCACAGGAGTCGATCTTGCTCTATCTTTCATTTGTCGCCATTAGTATTTTGTTCCCAATCGTCTGTCTGAATTTACAGGGGGGAATCGTTACCATGGTTTCGGCCTAGTTTAGTTCAAGGGATAGGACCCTTTTCTTGCCAGCTGATCAGCTTTTTCATTTCCAGACACACCTGTGTCCAGGCACCCAGCATAGTCTTACGGTGTGCTGCGCTCCAAGAACCCGTAGCTCTTCGCGACAGCGACTTACAAGCTTTGATTTTAACTCAACGGCAGAGATCGCTATTGTTGCCGCTTGACTGTCAATGAAAATGATATTGACGGTATTGCCGTCATTGCAAACTTTTTAGCAGCTGTTGTCAGTGTCACTGCTAGTACCTACCTCAGCTTGGAATACGCTGCTGTAATTCAGAAGATTGAACTGAATATTCTGAGATGTTTCGAGTAAAAACATCTTTGATCCATCCGTGTATATAGGTATGCGTATGGTGCATCCAATGGAAGTTGGTTGATCTTCATACCATTCTTCCCTGCTGGGAAAGCAAGTGGTAAATGGCCTTTTGAAATCTAGCCGAGAAGGAGTACCTATAGTCGGTGCATGCTTTATTGCCCGTGTATTTGTTCAGAATTGGTGCATGTCCCGTCAGGCTGTGTTTCCAGTTTTTGGTCTGGCTTAACCGAATGGCGCTGTTTGCTGCAGATTCCTATACAAATAGGTCTAGGGCTCTAGCCTCTAGCCCTGCCGTGAGGCTGGTTCTCATTGCCCCTGTGGTCATTCTTTGAATTCTTGTCATGGTTTTAAGGTTGTTGGCCTTTGACAGCGCTTGCCACCAGAATAAACTACCATATGTTAATATCCGTGTAGAGCCACATGATTATTTTAGGATTAGGACCCCATGGTCTTCCGAATATTCTATATTCAGACATAGAATGCTGTCATTGCCTTTTTGGTTATTTCTTTAATGTTGAGATTCCAGTTTAATTTTCGATCTAGGATAACTCGCAGGTATTTGGCACTGTCGGAAATTATTAGCGAATTCGCTTCAGCTATTGGCAAACTAAATTCCGGAATTGTTCTTTTGCTGGTAAAGAGAACTAATTCCATTTTATGTGGGTTTACTGCCAGTCCACATTTCTTTCTCCAGGTATTGGCCATGGATAGAGCTCTGTTTAGTTATTCACTGATAGTGGATAGGAATTTTCCTGTCGCGAGCAGTGCTAAATAAACATTCTGCGAACGCGAAGCCAGCTCTATAGGGTAGTCGTCCATTTATATTCTGAGGCAAATATTTATTTATTTGTTAATTTAATTTTTTAAATAGATAAACTAAATATTTTAAACTTTATTTCTAGTTATCGAAGTAGCGGGCCGTGAATATGGCAATGAGTATCACGATAAAATGGTCGCCGCCGTCGAGAATGGCAAATGTCTGCGATGGACACCGGAAGTTGATTACTCCTCCACCGAAATAAACGCCGAATCTGGGGAAACAATCAAATTCGTAGAGAAATTCCAAGAAGAAATCAATCCAAAGCTTCTCAAATCAAAGTGTTCATGGCTGTTTCAATTTCGGTTACTCTTGCGGCGAATGCTCATCCAAATGTGGAGAGATAAGGTAAGCCTACACATCATTATATCAGTTGACTTAATTTTTTTATTCTCCTCTCGTCAGTCCTACATCAAACTGAAATTCTTCTTGACAATTGCCCTGGGCGTTATAGTCGGGGGAATTTATGACGGCGTTGGAAATGATGCAACCAAAGCGTTGTTTAATTTTGGTTTCGCGTTCACAATCATCATTGCTTACTTGTACTTGCCAATGATGCCAGTTTTGCTGCAGTGTAAGTGTGTCACAATTTGCGTTCGAGGAATTATTTTAAAGCAAGAACTTATTTCCCAGTTCCCACTGAAGTTCGACTTCTCAAGCGGGAGTACTTCAATCAGTGGTATCGCCTCAGCTCATACTACCTAGCGATGGTTTGCTCGAAGATTCCTATAATGCTGATTCTCGCCATGATCTACCTGTCGATGATCTATCTGATGTCCAATCAGCCGCTAGAGCTAAATAGATTTTCAATGATCTTTCTCATCTCCATTCTGACGGGAATGACTTCGGACAGTCTGGGCGTTCTAATTTCGTCACGATTAAACATTGTGGTAAGTAACAGTCGTCCATTTAAATGTAGTTTTTTTAAATGTTGGCCTATCCCTAGAACTCCATGTTCATTGGAACTGTGATAGCGGTGCCGTTTATTTTACTATCCTGTTACGGCATTGGCTACGGCAATGACATCTATATACCCACGTACTTACGATTTTTAATGTCAATGAGTTATCTGCGCCATGGCCTGGAAGGCTTAGTTGCCGCTCTCTATGGAAACAATCGATCGGATACCTTCTGTCCGGACACGGAGATATTTTGTATGTTCAAGAAATCAAAGTTCCTGCTGGTGATCTTGGGCTTCGATGGAGTTGATTATGTCTACTCAGTGACGTGCCTGGCGTGCTTCTATGTGTTTTTTACGGTGGCGGCGTTTTTGATGATCAGACAGAGGCTAACATTCAACTCATCGAACTACATTGCTGTGCAGTATATTGGACAGTTTGTGAAATCACATTTGAATTTTTCATCTTTAAAGTACTAAGTTGGGTCCGGAATGGGAAATATTATAACGTGGAGCTTTAAGCGGTTTAGAAGTGATACTAGATGTAAGGTTTTTTTTTCTGCAAGAGAATCTCAATAAAATATATTTTTTTCTACCAAATTTATTCGGTTGATTGAATGAGTATTTTGTTTTGACTGTTTGATTCCCTAAAATTCCTTTGAACAATTTGATATCCAAAAATAGCAGAGATTGAAATTTAATCTCTTTTAAAATGTACCCGTTTTAATAAAGGATGTGTTCCTAATTCTCCCGAAGTTGGTCTGTTTAATATAACAGCTCAAAAAAATACATACCGTTGCAAGGATGCATTATGCGCCTTCCTTGACATAAAGGGTGATTTTGACAATGTTGGATATGATTCCATAGCAAATGCTATTCCATAGCAAATGCTTTGGAATGCTATGGAACTTTCGGATTCGTATTGTTACTAAATTAAGCTCATTCCAGGACTTTCTCATTGGTCGCTGGCAATAATCTTTTGCAATGTCGGTAAAATGCATAGTTTTATCGAATTAATCAATTCATGGTTAATTGTTTTCTTACTGCATTACGAAAGTATTTGTTAAAAATGTACATACACTCCCATGCACTTGAATAGGTACAAGATTTCTGTTTCTCTTCTGCGGTTTTTTAATAAAACAACATAATCAGAATCAAACCTATTCCCGTTGACGTTTGTCGTATACGACTCATGTTTCGTGTCGTTGTAAAATGATCTTCAGATTTTTTTAAGGCTTTTGTTAACAATTTTATTTTATTTTCTATGTGTTCACCATCTTTTCAATTCATTTGTTTCAAAATTGTAAAAACACAGACTAAAAAACGAAGTGAAATATGAGTCGTTTACGACAAACGCAAACGGGAATAGGGGTGAATATTTCTTAAAATTATAGGTTCGTTCGTGTACTTTCAGTATAGAAAAATGAAAAATGTCAAATCTCTAAAATCGAGAGAGAAATCTCTCAATTTCTAGAGAAGTACCTGAACGGTTTTCTTACGAAAAGTTTACGAAATGTCATTTCGACATTCGTAAAATGAACGTTAACGGCAAAATTTACAGAATAAGTTGGATTTGAATTTTTTATAAGCTAAAATACCTATTAAACCTACTTTTTTGAATGCGCTGATAATGGCCGCGTTCCATTGACCGCTAGATGACTAGCGGCATGCCAAACTCCATATAAAAAAAACGGACATTTCAGCATTTGCGCTAGAGCTCTAGCACATTTTGTGAAATATCCTTTTCTGGGAAATTTTTCAATCTAGCACAAAATGAACTGCTAGATCGAAAAAAATAACGAACTGTCAAAACAAAAGTGAAAGTGCAGAAGTCAAATATTTCCAATTTGGTGTAAAATGTGAAATGAAGCTTCTATGTAATTAATATGGCTACATGGTATTTGTGTATTTATAGTGTATTCATAAATATGCGGCATGATGGCACAAAATACATTTTTGACTCTCATGAAGATAAAATAATGCGAATTCAAATCGGTTCTAATGTCACTTTGCCGCTACCGCTAGATCTCTAGCGCCAGCGTTCCTCCATCAGGGATATTATGTGCTAGATGACTACGTACGGATACGGATACATTCTTTTACCACGCGTGCGGTATGAATGGAAGTGCTATCCTGCTGGAAAGTCTAGTGCAGAGATCCAAATATGTATGTACATTATCATAGTAAAGAAGAGTTTTCTGCAGTACGCCTTTGTTGTTATTCGCGTGTATTCTTGATGAAAAAAACTGCAATTAACATTGGCCATAATAAGAGATCGCACCACATACCATTTCACCCCTTTCACGGCTATGGTGACCAGACAGATAGTGTGTTCCTTTGCGTATGTTATGAAATTAGTAATTTAACCATCAGGGCTATCTACATTAATGGTGGATTTACACTACCACGCCACGCAATTTTGCATGACTTTAGAGAGAGAGATCCATTTTTCCAGAGTCTAGGCTAATGATGTGTAAGAGTGAGACCACGAGCCTAATGAATTGAATTTAGGCCGCCATAACTTTTTTAAGGATGTTTGTGGTTTCACTCTTACAGATCATTAGCCTTGACTGTGGCAAACGAATCTCTCTCTCTCTGAAGTCATGCAAAATTGCGTGGCGTGGTAATGTAAATCCACCATAAATCGGGTTTCGTCCGAAAAAACTATTTGCCACTAACTATTCCATGTCATGCAATTCCGAGCAAAAACCATCCGAGTCAATTTACGAGTAGTGGTGAGTCGGTTTTTTTTTAATTTAAATCTTGTTAGATATCCAGCTCTCCGAATTACTCCTCTTACCGTCTCAACTCTACCCGTGATTCCCAAATTTGATTCGATCTGCGAGGCGGAACATTGAGCATTTGATGCTTCTCCAACAATCCGTCTATTTTCAGTATATATGTAGTAGCTGTTTTGGTACTCCCGTCATGTTGTTCCCATAGTTGGACATATTTTTAAGAAAATTCCAAACCACTGGCTTGCTTATTCCAATCATTTTTTTTTTTTTTTTTGCAATATCGCTGTAGGTGAGACTACGCTCCTTCTAGCCAAGTATTTTGCCTTTATTTTATCGAGTTACATACCTTCAGCTTCAATAAATTGATCCACAGCAAAGCAATTGCCCCTGTCCCTATTCAAGTGATGCATTGTCAACGAAAAACCAAAATAACTATGTAACGGGTTTTTCAATAGGGACGCGGACGCTACAAAAGTAGAGCGACAGGGACAGCTAACGACGCCGAATTTCTTGCCGCTCTTTTGTCATTTCTCTTCAGTAAGGTTTGCCATTTCATGATGAAAAGATATACGAGCCAACAACGAGTCGAAATTATTAAAATTTACTACCGAAATTCGGAGTCAGTGGCCTCAACGTTAAGAGCGCTACGTCCAATTTATGATGAGGCTCATTTCTGGCTGAATCGCTGAATAAACAAAATATGCGGTATTGGTCAGGCAGCAATCCACACGTACTCCATGAGTCATTATTGCATCCCGAAAAATTACGGTTTGGTGTGGTTTATGGGCCGGCGGCGTCATTGGGCCGTACTTCTTCCGTGATGACCAAGACCGGCACGTTACTGTGAATGGGAATCGCTACCGTTCAATGATAACCGAATATTTTCGCCCCAATCTGATGATATGGACTTGGAGGACATGTGGTTCCAACAGGACGGCGCCACAAGCCACACAGCGAATGTCACAATCAATTTATTGGAAACCAAGTTTGGAGAACGTGTTATCTCACGAAATGGTCCAGTCGCTTGGCCGCCTCGGTCGTGCGATTTGACGCCGTTAGACTATTTCCTGTGAGGCTACGTCAAGTCTATGGTCTATGCCAACAAGCCAGCGACGATTGATGAACTTCGTACGAATATCGAACGTGAAATTGCAGCAGTATCGGCCGATTTATGCTTGAAAACCGTCGAAAATTGGGTTCAGCATCTGGACTTCTGCAAGCGTGCCCGTGGTGGCCATGCAAAAGAAATCGAGTTCCATACATAATGGCATCGAACGTTCTTTCACTGGAATAAAGAATTTCATTGATATCCAAAACCGTTTTTGTTTTATTTAAAAAAACTTTTGTAGCGCTCTTATTGAAAAACCCTGTATAACTGCAAAATTGTGAGAATTTACACCCCTATCGTGGAATCCGCCGGGGGGAATCATTTACGGAAAATACAATTTTGGTATGGTCAAATCCGCAATGTGAACAGTTCCCCGTGTGGGTAATGTGGATGAGTTTCACTGTATCGTTAAAAACGTTCAAATAGAATTTTTGCCGAACAAAATTGCATTTCTTACCCGCATCAAATTCATTGCAAATTTCATGGATTTTCTTGCTTGATACATGGCGTGAGAATTTTTTTTTAAAAATGTACCTACATATAAAAAAGCTGCTTTATTAAGCCGAATATTTGTTGGAAATTTGTGCAATATTGGACTTTATTAAAATCACAAAAGAATTAGTCTAAAAACACATTTCATCCGGAGGCGGAGGTTCCATGAAATCATTCACTACTCCTCCTGTCTTGTATTCGAGACCACCGCTAATTTCGATCATTTCGATCCTCCTCTTCTTTTTATAGAGAGTGTAGGTATAAAGTTTATAAATAAGACTGTTAATTTTTTATTGAAATAACTTTTAAAACAAACTTTTCATATACCTCCGACGAATGCAGCTACACAGATCTGTATTGACAATTAATGAAAGACAGACGTTTGACAGTAAAACTACCTTTCCCAAAAACGTGTCGATAAGGAAATTTTTCTTGCGGATTCCACGATAGTAGTCACCCCTATAGTGGAATCCGTCGGAATTGAGTTTCACTTCACCTATTCGATTCCTCTTCACCTTCTACTGCTATCGTGTAATCCGCCGGAAAAGTTTCCTTATCGACACGTTTTTGGGAAATGTAGTGTCACTGTCAAACGGCTTTCACTTGTGAATATTCGTCGGAGGTATAGGTATAAAAAGTTTGTTTCAAAAGTGATTTAAATAAAAAATAGTGTTTATTGTGTAATAAATGTATACGATAGCTCTATTCTTGGAAGCATAAGAGGAAGAACGAAATGAAATGTTCTCAGAGAAGAATACGAGACAGGTTAAGAGGAGCAGTGAATGATTTCACGGTACCTCCGGATGAAATGTGTTTTTAGAATGTTTATTTTTTGATTTAAATAAAGTTCAATTTGTGCAATAGATTTATTACAAATGTTCGGCTTGATGAAGCAGCTGTTTTGTATGCAAATTTTTTTAACAAAAATTCTCAGAACGTGCAGCAAGCAAGAAATCCTATGAAATCCGCAATGAATTTGATGCGGATAAGAAATGTCTTTTGTTCGGGAAAAATTCGATTTGAACGTTTTCAACGATACAGTGAAACTCATTCACATTACCCACACGGGGAACTGTTCACCTTGCGGATTTGACGATACCAAAACATTTTTTTTCGTAAATGATTCCCCCCGGCGGATTCCACGATAGGGGTGGTAGTGTATGTGTATGTTTTGTGGGCTTAAAAAACCCTTGTGTTGTGTGCATTTAGACTATTTAAAAAAAAAACTGTTTAATCTGTGAGAAAATAACATGAATAAATAAAATGTAACCGCTCAACAAACGCCAGGGATACGAAATGCCAAAGTTTGTATGGGGAGTTTCACTTTGATTGTTTTCTACGATGGAGTAAAACGCATTCACCTTACCGACTGGAGAATCTTTTACTTCAAATGTACGATGCCAAATACTGAATTTAAGTGAAACGTTCCCCTCGGCGGAATCCACGATAGGGCCGATTATCATTTAATTTTTAAATTAATTTCCTCCATTTCGTTGGTTACAATAATACTTGACGTAAGCTGGATTACTCCCATGAAATCATATAATGGCCCTCCCTGAAGATTTCTTCCAGTATGTAAGTGGGTTCATAATTTGACAAAGCGAATTTATGACAATCTATTGGCCAAATCGCCGCATCTCTGAACGAGCTATATAATGCATTCGCGGAACTTGTTACATTCAAAACAATGAATTTTACAACTCTCGACGATAACTGCGATTTTGTCGTCTTCTTTTTGTATTAAAAAGTCAAAGTGCAATTATAAACAATATTAAGTTTATTTATAAAATATTTACGGTACATATTTGCCATATTGTATGCCAAATACAGCACATGGGATACATCTTACTTAAACCACATTTCAATGGGCCAGTAATGTATTTAAAAAAAAAAAACAAAAAACAAAATACAAAGAACTTTTAGTAAACGAAAACTTAAACAAATAACGAACTTTTTTTTTTTGGAAAATCACATGTCTTATGTTTAATATTTGTATTTGAAGTTCATTCGCAGCAAATACTGAATGTTAACCTGAGCAATATCGTATACAATAAATTCATTGTACAGTAGTGACGACAGCAGCTTATTGTCTGTGATTCCTTTGCCCAAAGGTATCTCAACACCATCTTCCCTGAAATGAGATTCACTTGGATCCGGCATAGTGCGACCTTTGCCCCATGTACTGTGCTTATTCTTTGGCAGCGTAGTCACGTATTTGGATGTGGTCAACTCCATCATGTCGCCCAGTGCAACCTCGGATAGCAACATTAAACCAGTTGGATTGGAACTGCTGGTCATACAGTAGTTAGCAGATTTCGAAACCATGTCGGCAAAGTAAATGCCTTTGCCAAACATGTAACCGGTGACGGGCGCTTCGGGTGGTGCAATTTTCAAGCCATGCGACAAAATACCTGCGAAATTTGTAAGCCGAGAACCGTGCCATAGAAGTCGACGGTTGTGCAACTTTTTGAAAGGCTTGAAGCGGCGAGCTTCGCCCTGGCGAGAAACCTTAAACACTTCGACAAGATCCAGCTCGTACATTTTGTGAGTGTCGGCATGCGTATTCTTAACGTATTTCGCCAACAGAGCAAATTCTTCGCTCTTCTTGTCCAACGGTTCGATTGATGTCCTTAGTTTTTCGTAATGCTTGTCAATTGGATTGACATCGTCTGCAGTGCCTTCGGTCTTGATGAGACTGTAAGCGCATTCGATTTCCATCAGATTGTCCAACATTGATGCAAGATCTTCCACTTGTTTGATGGTATCTAATAGTGGTGGACTACGTACACCAAAATTGTGAGGAATTAAAGTGTAAAAGCGATTCGTAGCATCGATAAATTGGGAATTGCTGCCAGCGTTTTGAATAAGAAGTTGGATTTCGGTGAGCACTTTGTAGGCAGACTGAATTTGATTTTGACTCAACTTGCCGAGCGGCATCTTTTCCATGTCGAGATCAAATTCCAACATTGTTCTCTTCATGTTGTCGACATCGAAGATGAGCTTCACCAAATCCTGAACGGGTTTTGCCAATTTCGACGGAACCTTGTGTTCAGTAAACAGATTAATATTGGACTCCTCATCGGTAAATTGAACATCAATGGGGTACATCTTTCCTGTCATCTAAAAAGAAGAATTTTTGTTGATATTTTGTATAATCTGTGACCAAAAATAGGGACTGTAATTGTCAATTCCGAAACAAACAAAATACCACTTTAAAAAAAAACAAACAAACAAACAAAATCTTTCATGCAACCTGGACAGGGGTTAGAAAATCCCCTGGTAAGGTATGGCTGCCGTAGACGGCGAGTAAAATTCTATCTCTAAGGGAAGGTGTACAGCGACCCGTGCAGAGGCGTGACTGGTGCTTGGGGAAGTTAAAACAATACACCATCGTCAACGCGTCTCCAACGACGAATCAAGTGTTAGGTTTAGCAAAAGAAACGTCAAGCAAATAAAGTGATCCTAAGATAAGAAGGCATTTTGTTGTCAATAGTAGATATGTACTACGTTTACAAATGATTGAAAAAGGAGTCTAATGGCTGGAGTCAAATAGCACTCTATTATAAGATTAATCTCCCGAGAGGAAGTCTTTCCAAGATCTTACCTTTACAAAGTTGTCCCTGTCGTCAAAGTCGTTGCCTGTCTTCTCATGGTACACACATTTGAAATCGGCTATCGCTTCATAAACTCCGGAGAATTGACTCACTTTGGTGCCACCGATAGTAGTACCAATACGTCCCCATGAGCGGAAAACCCAGTATCTGGAATAATTAAGCAAACATCATAGTCAAATCCACAGAGATGATCAACCAGACTTACCTGTTTCTGCTATCTGATTCCAGCAACTGCAGTTTGTAATAGGAATTCTTATTGCGCTGAATGTCGGTAAGTCCCAGGACAATGCTGTACTTGTCCTTGCCATCCACGTAGACATGAGCCTCATGAGACAGTCCACTGTCCGGATCAACTGCAAGACCACCTTTTACCGTCAATTTGACGGTGCTCGGGACTGATTTTGTGTAAATGCTTTTTGATTTTGCGCTCTTTGTTTCCTCCTGTGGTAAACGGGGCGTCGGATCTGTTCCCCAGTCGCACAGCGACATGCCAGAGATGAATCGAACAGCTCCAGTGGGATCATCTTCAACGGCCTTTAAATAATCAACGGGAACTACATGGATTCCAAGTTCTTGAACTTTCATCATGCGTGCGCTCATTTTATCGACTTCTTCTTTGGTAGACAGAATGGCGATAACGTTGTCGTTGATTTTGGTATCAATTTTACCACCAAGCTTCATGATTCGCTTCTTCAGGTCTGATTCTAAGTCCTTCAGACCGATGTGCGCAAATTGAAAGAGATACAGTGGTGGTCTCTCACGCTTGACTTTAGGTCTAAAAAATCAAACAAAACAAGTAACGTGTGGAAATCTAGTACTGTTTGCAAAACGACTCACCCATCAAGTTCATCCTCCTTCTTCATTGCTACGTTTTTAGCAATTGTTGACGAACTGGGTGCAATATACTGAATGGCACGCACGTCCACCTTCTTCTTGACGTCCTTGAGGAAATCATACTTTGCTTTGATTTTACTTGGAATTTCGACTGGCTTGCGCTTGGGCTCTTTTTCCAAATTCATACATTTTGTCCACTCGGTTAGTTGACCGTTGCACAAATAGCCCGACTTTTGGAACATCATCTGATTTCCTTTGCAAACACTGCACTTCCCGATAGCACCAAATGCTAACAAATCAGCAAGCTGATCATAAAGTTTCTCTGAATCACCTGTATACGGCTCCTGGCCGTTCCTCTCAAGCAGCTCTGTAATGTCTGACTTTGCCATGTGCTCCTTGATGGCGTCACGGAACTTAAAGATGAGCTTGCTTTGAGATTTTACTTTGTCTGCCAACTTTTTTTCTGCTTCGATTTCTTCTGGATCTTTTTTCTCTAGTTTAGCTTTCTTTGCGGTGGGAACATCTTCAGATTTAACAGCACTAGGCGATAAAATTGACAAACGTGTGAGAGATTGTACTTATTGGCGGGAATTTTATTTTTTTTTTACTTACGGTAGAGCATCCTTGACAACTTTTTGATCTTCTTTGGAGAGACTCTTAAAACCGGGGAGATTGTCGCCCGTTGCTAACCAACCCAGCTCACCACGAACCTGCGCAAAACATTCAACGTGATGCCAGAGCGCTTGACCACCGTATTTCATTCCCACTTCTGTGTCGAATACAGTTTTGCGTATGCGCACTTGGTCTTTAAGGATCTTCTGACAACAGCCCCTACATTCAGCGCGACCCGACTTGGCGTATTCAATGCCAAAGTCTTTGGCGGCTGCACCCTCTACTTTGGAGCGTTTTTTGCCCTTGCCACCTCCAGCAGTGACAACAGCATTGCCACCGAGTTCAGCTAATCATGTAATAGAGATGAAATACATTAGTTTGTCGATTCGAATGGATTGATTTTCAAAAATAGCATTCCCCTTTTTATTCATATCACGAATAATCGCGCTTAAACAACACCACAAACACTAGTGCCTTCGAATCGAACTGTCTGGCTCATTGCGTTGACAACGGTTCGTGGGTATAAAAAAAACGCATTTGCGTACACGTCCTACATTCTCCATTAACAAAAGTTTGGCCAACCCTTACAGCTCTAAAAATTCGTTGAAAAGATCCCGAGCCGCAAGCAATAAAGCTAAATCTGAACCTCATGTTATTAGCTGACCAGTGGTCTCAATTCCGCCGAGTTCTAAATGAAGTATAACTCTTCTGCTGTGCGGACATATCAAAGAACCACGACGCAGAAAGGAAGCAAGGTGAGACGTGATACTTTATCGCACTGCTAATTTTATTCATGCCGCAAAGAAGCTGAAAGTTACACATTGTAGAGCACACTAGTAGGTGTCATCACGGGACACTGCATTATTGGGAGCCATACTCTCAGGCTGGGCCCCCTTTCTATCGATTTCTGCAGAAGCTGCATGGACGAGGAGGAGGAAGAGACAATTCTTCAGCTCCTATGCACATGCTTAGCCCTCTCAGCTCGTAGAAAACTATATCTCGGACAATACTTCTTCGACAATCTCGGCGAACTCGCTAATGCAAGGCATAAGATGCCTCCAACGCTTCACTCTCAGCTCATGCTGGTTCAACGGGTAGTTGTGAGATTGTTAGATTCTGTGGTATCAAAAATTGGCCTCCTCTGGCCTAATTGAGGCTGCACTTATTGCGGCCTGCCACCCTAACCTAACCTACACATTGTAGAAATCAGCTTATAAGCTATCCTATACTCCTATCCCATTTTTCTGGCGATCCAAAAGAGTGGCGACGCGACGCCTACGATTTGATTAATTCATAAGGAAAATTCATTCAGAGGCTCTTATTGTTTCTATTTACAAACAAACAACAACTACATAACAACGAAGCCTTTAAGTTTTAAAGTAACGGTACAATATTCATCATTATTAACACCCACTTTCGATTCCAGCTCTTCTTTAAAGAATATCAAAGTTAAATCAGTGTTGCCCTTAGGTTAGGTTAGGTTAAAAAGGGGTATGAGATGACTCATACGGCACTAGGCACCATAAGGGCCCATCGCGATCCCTAGGGGGAACCAATTGCAGTGACCTACAATGGAAAAACACCTAAACACTTGCCCTTGAGAAAACCCCAATTTCCCTGCAAAAACCAAGTAGCCCCTTGAAGTTGGTATTGTCTATCTCCCCTAAATGTTGGAAGAAGTACCTGCCCAAAAATTTCCTTCTACTGCGACATATTGCCTCACATTCGCACAGTATATGTGTTATGTCCTCTTCGGCTTGCAGGTCACTGCAGAATCTACAAGTGTCCGAGTCTGCTAGCCCCAGTCTTCTTGCATGTTTTCTAAGAAGACAGTGCCCTGATAATATGCCGATCAGTGTCCTGAGCTGTTCCCTGCCTAGTTTGAGGATTTCCCTAGATCTTTTACGGTCGTATTGCGGCCAAAGTGCCTTAGATACCGCGTGACCGGTGAGGTCCTTCCACCTCCGGTCGGCTTCCTTGTTTATTTTATTCCTAATATTGCTTTTTATGATGCAAGGAGGTGGTTTAATATCCACATCTCCTCCGTCATGCAATTCCCCGCCTATCCTCGCAAGCTCATCCGCCTGCTCATTTCCAACTATACCGCAGTGTCCTGGTACCCAGCACAGTCTCACTCGGTTCTGACTGCATAATGCCTTGAGCATTGTGCGACAGTTCCTGACTAATTCAGAATTGATGTTCGTAGATTCCAGTGCCTTGAGTGCAGCCTGGCTATCGATGTAGATGGCTATATCCCTTCCAGATATAGATCTCATCCGCATTAGCTCTGCCGCCTTCATAACAGCCAGAACTTCTGATTGGAAGACACTGCTTGTATCCGGTAGTCGTATAGACACTTTTAGATCTGGATCTACGGAGTAGATTCCAGCACCCGTACCTTCCGCTGTTTTTGAGCCGTCCGTGTAGACCGCTATTTCGCAATGCTTAATTACTTTATCCCTTTGCCATTCATATCTTTCCGGGTATGACACTTCGTACGGAGTGTCGAAGTCGACCAAGGGGTGTATTTCATCAGTTTGCACCTGTACACCCGGGAGTAACTCCGCTAGTATTGTACAGTGTCCAAAACTGCCCTCTCTAAAGTAGCCCAGTGTTGCGAGCCGTAGTGCACTACTCCCCGCAAGTTGCTTTATGTGCAAGTCAAGTGGCGTAAGGTGTAGAAAGGTGTCCAGCGCTGCCGTAGGGGTGCTGCGAAGTGCACCCGTTATTGCTACGCTGGACGCTCTCTGCACCGACGCTAGTTTGCCGACTGTTGTTTTCTTTTTCGTCGCCGTCCACCATACTAGTGCGCCATATGTGAGTATGGGTCTAACCACCACTGTATATAGCCAGTGCACCATAGCAGGTTTTAGGCCCCAAGTCCTGCCTACTATTTTTTTACAAATAAAAAGAGCGTTATACGCCTTTTTAATTCTTTCCACTACATTTGCATTCCAGTTCAGTTTTCTGTCCAGAATGACCCCAAGATACTTTGCCTTGTCAGACAGAGGCAATTCCACTCCTTCCAGTTTAGGGAGGTTAAAGTGTGGTATCTTGTGCTTTCTGGTGAAGAGTACCAGTTCCGTTTTGGAGGGGTTGACGTTAAGTCCACAGCCCTTTGCCCATAAATTGACTTTCCTTAATGCACTGTCCATAATTTCACTTAGAGTGTTTAAAAACTTTCCCTGAATGATAATAACTAGGTCATCAGCATATGCTGTGGCACTTATTCCCCTGGAGCTCAGTTTCTTCAAAATGTCATCCATAACAAGCACCCAAATGAGAGGTGAAAGGACTCCCCCCTGTGGTGTTCCCCTGGTAACCGACATTCTAATGGAACTTTGTCCCAGGGAGCAGTTTATTTTCCTACTTGCAAGCATGTTGCAGACCCATAAAACTATGCTGTGTCCAATGTTCATATTAGACATGGCACGCATTATAGCCTTGCCCTCTACATTGTTAAAAGCCCCCTCAATATCCAGAAAAGCTGCTAGAGCAAACTCGCCCAAGTGTAAGCTTCTTTCAATCTTCCCTACTACATTATGTAAAGCTGTTTCTACTGACTTTCCCTTCATGTATGCATGTTGCGATTCGCTTAAGAATCCATTATTACATTTGCTCCTGATATGAACTTCTAATAGCCGCTCTAGGGTTTTTAGCATAAAAGATGACAGACTGATTGGTCTGAAATCCTTCGCTGTTGTATGCCCCTGCTTGCCAGCTTTGGGAATGAAAACCACTTTCACCTCCCGCCATGCTGCTGGTATGTACCCTAAATTCAGACTCTGCCTTAGAATCTTCGTAATTTTCCGAATCGCCCTCTCAGGTGCCTTTTGCAGCATGATCGGCAAAATTCCATCTGGGCCCGAGGATTTATACGGTTTGAAGGACTGCAAAGCCCACCGCACTTTTCTCCGATTTATGAGATCAACTATCTCCCCCCTCGTGAGGGGGTCACAGTTGATATCCATACGACCTTGCAGCTCAGAATCCTCTGGGATAATAGCCCCGGGAAAGTGAGATTCCACCAGGGTTACCAGAACCTCCTGACTGCTTTCGGCCCAGGTACCGTCTTTCTTTTTGAGGTAGCTAGGTACACTTGCCTCTTTTGAGAGTACTTTGCGTGTTGCCCTTAAAACTCACCAACATTTTCAAAGATTTGTAGCATTTGGTAGAACCGTTGCGTTGCAAACTGGGACGATTGGAATTTACATTTGACAGTTGGAACGAAAAAAGTGATAATCCACGCAGCAAAAGCTTTAATACCAGCTGAGAAAGAGTCTAGTCTAATTGAGAACGAGGCTCTTGGATTAATTTTGCATGTTTCTGCAATGATGGGCACTTGCCATCATGATGTACGATTAAGACATTAAGTACATCTCAACGAAGGATTTTGGTTGTGTAGATGTTTCTATCACGTATAATTTGTTCATAATCAAAGCCTGATAAAGAATACGTGGTAGTATGCATCATTTTTGAAAATGAATTGTTACACAGGTTGCAAGAACAAATCAAAATTTCACCACTCATAACAATTGCCCGTTTCGTGGGCGTGGAGGCTGGACGGGTAGGCAAGAAATTCCTGCCTAACTAAGGTATATTCAGCATGCAATTACAACTATACTGTGCTTGAAACTTTTGAGAATCTCGGCCCTATCGGTATCCGTTCGGAGAGCAATTTTCTCCGCACCGCAAATCCAGTCGGATAGGTACTGAATTTACGTTCATAGTATCCGTTTTCCGTTGCGATTGATATTTGTCCATTTGACAGTCGCTTGTAGTCGATTACTGTCTGGTCGATGCTTTCTCTTGGAAGTGAAAAAATGTTGTGCGTACGAATAGCCAAAATCAAACGACGCAATCAACAATTGTCGTGACGATTGCTGATCGACAATCACAATAAGGGCCGTAGACTGTCGGCGTGCGTTACGTTTTGTCGGAGAAATGTTCCGAACAGCTTATCGGAGCGATTACCATGAAGCAAAATTCCCCGATTCGTACAAAATCGGAGAATTATTCTTCTTTCGGAACGGATACCATGATAGGGCCGTCTATTTAGGTAGGTAGTTGTTGTAAGTTACAGAGTTAGATGTTTAAAAAAAACGCGCCTTATTTATTTATATGTAATTGTTTTTGTAAACAAACAATTATTGCTATTTCTATCTCCATCATTCATTCATTCACTATCAGATTCCTTTAAGTGATTTCTTTGAGCAGTTGAATTCTGCCAGACAATTCTGGGTATATGGAAATTCTTATTGGAAACGGCATTTTATTGATTTCCCTGTCAGAAAGTCAACTTGCACTTCGGTTTGTTGGCTAAAACTTTGGCCAACTGAGCGTTAAGAATAAGCCACCAATGACTAAATTCAACTTCGAGTTTGACACCGTAATGCATATATATTGCTACTGCTTATGTTATGTCGATCTTTAGAATCTTTTTCTTATCAGAGCCGTCGGTTTATTTCCCATTTAATATAAACAACGTTTTTCAGTCGAAGACTTATTACCCGGGGACTTATTTTAAAAAATATACCTAAATCAACTTGTATAGTTATAACAACTTACTTATAGTTTTTTTTACTCGTTCCTGATCTTCGTAGCGTAGATTCTCAAAGTTCTCAACATCTCCAGCTGACGATGGACGTTGTTTTTTAAAGAAACATGCCTCGTGAAACCAATTCGGTTGCTTGCCATCATGAAAAGCCGACTAAATACCGAAAATCAAGTAAAATTACAGATCTTATAATATTTCATATCAAACTAACCTGGACCATAGCAGCTAAGCGAAGAGAATCCTTGGGAATATTCGTCTTACATCCTTTACAACTTGCGCGACCTGTTTTGGCATATTCAGCCTTGAATGGTAGATCTATTGTTTCCATTTAGAAATGCAAATGTCTATAGTGCGCTGTGTTAAAATAAATGCGAAATTTATTTATTATTCTAGAAATGATGGGAAGCAAATAACGTGCTATGTACTTACAGTGTTATTTTTATAATGTTTCTTTTTTTGGTCTCTTCGATTAAATTAGATGGAAGTGCTTGGCGTTAGCACCCCCGCAATAGTGTCTGGAGTCTGGACTGGAAGGTTAACAAAAACAACAAAATATATGATGTTAATCGTGTGTTTGAAAGATATATACATATGTACATTGAAAAGCAATTGAATAAAGAAAAATCAATAAAATACACAAACATTTATTTAAATATGAAAGGATAGAAATTGAAATATATTTGTAAATAATATGTTATTGTTTCTACTCATTATTGCTATTACCAAGATTGTAAAAACTTACCTTTGATTAAATACAAATTTTAGGAACAAGTTTTAACAGGAATAATGGCACATTAATAAGCAAACAATTGACGAGAAGACAAAAATAAAATACGCAATTGAACTGGCAAATGATTTGCACTGGCTTTTTGTATGAATTCAAGAAACGAATTTCACAAGACCCAACGAAAGCGGCATTTGTTCGATTCGTTCAAAATTGACAATCAACAGGCGGGAAAATTGTTTGTGTTCACAGCACTGCCATAATAAAATATTCCTATGGACAATAAATTAAGGCGAATTCGATTAAGCATTTTATGTTAATTTCGATTCGCCAGAAAAAAGCACTCTTTCTTTCCCGAGATCACTTTTTTCGTTCGTTTGGTACAAAAAAAAGCAATCTTTTTCAGAGTCGAGAGCACTTTTGCGAATCTAAATTTTTTCTCAGAGACGCTCGAGATTTACCAATACACTTACATTATGATGAAAAAAAAATCTTGACAACAAAAAAGGTAAACAACTTTTGGCAGGCACACCACCAACACCAACAAAGAACAGCGCAGTATACTTCTTTTTGTTCGATTGGCCAGACGAAATCTAGAGAAATCTTAAAAAATCTCAGATTGCCAATCGAATTCAACATTAGATGGCATTACCTAATGACAGTCCACGGCACGAATACGATAAAAAATTGATAACGGTATTTTGTAGAGGGGTTAAATTCAAGCATTTTTTACTATCTCGCTTCGTTTAGGCGGGAGTCCGCAAATAAAAATCGATATGTTTAAAAATTGACACGGTGCAGAAAAAAAATTGATTATTGTTTGCCAAACCATAATTATGGAAAAGTCGATTATGCCCAAAACACATGTGCAGAATTTCTGGACGCAGTGACGCGCGCATTTGCTGTAATACAAGATACACTGACATACTATACATGGACTGCTAGCAGCCAATTTTTCGTTGAAGCAAAAATAAGCACTAGCTCTTTTGGTTCACGGCGGAGAGAAATGAAAACACTCAAATGTCATCGAGCAATTCGTGCCGATTTGGTTTGTGTCGAGGTTTGTGTGCTGAGTGTGCCATACTGCCATCTGTTATAGATCGTTTGAAATAATTTGGATAAGTCGTTATTTTTGCGTAGTTTAGTTTCTACAATGGATAGCACTGTGTTCTATGTAAAAAAAATAGCAAAGGCGCGCAGAGGTTGAAATCTCTTTCCTACTTTCGCCGCACTGAACCAAAAGGGCTTGTGCTTATGTTTGCTTCATTTTTTCTCGCAGGTTATTGTGAGAGCATGCGTAAATCTCGAAAATTATCGAGATCTGCAAAAAGTGATCCGAATCAGAAAAAAGATTGTTCTTTTTGCCCAATGGAAAACCACATAGGATGTTTCTTTAACGTGTTAATGAAACACTTGCATTCAATTTTTCTTGAGACCACCACCAGCCATTATTGTTAACCCGCAACCAACTTTCGTTATATAAAAAAATAACTTTTCTTCATCTTTCCGTCGATGTAGTAACTCATTGCAGATCAGTACCCAGCAAACATTTTATTCAGCAAAAATTAATCACTTTACATTCAGTAAAAATGAAGAACATAACATTCATTTAACGTTCATTTATGTGAACCAAATCTGGTTTGAATGACTGGATTTTCATTTTTTTTTTAAGACTCAAGGCCAACTTCACGTTTGAGTTCGAATGTGGTCAGGCTTAATAAAAATTCAAAATTTCATTAATCAATATTTGTGCTTAACTTTTATCGAATTCATTTTGGTAACGACTGTAATAAAAATAATAAAAAGCAGGAACTTTTTAAAACAATTCTAATTTATGTTCCTGGTCCTCGTGATTCGTTCCCATTACTGTGCTACACATTTCAACAGCTGTGTATTTCTCTTGTTCAGGTTCGTCTGATGGGACGACGCATTCTGTTTTGATCTTTTGAATTTTGTATGCAGAATCCACCACGTGCTCCGAGTTTTGGGAAATACTTGGACTATGTGCAGCTGAGCTGGAAGAACACGAAACCCTTAAAGGCTGGATCCCGTTATCCTCATTCATATGTATTGATGATTGTTCTTCGAGATGTTCAAGTTCTTGTTCCATGATAACTTGTGATATCCTCATTTTTGTTATTGCTTGTCTTTTTAGTGAAAATTTTTTAACATTCGATGCATGAGCTGCAAACAGCATATCCATTTCACTCATCTCGGGCTTGATTTTACTCTCCAAGTAATTGATCAAGCATTCCACCGATGATGTTGGTTTTCTCGATAGAGTTGATGTCGGAGATTGTGAAGATAAACGATGTTGTGCTGTATCTGATTCCGAAGTGTTTGTCGAGTTTAATTCAGCTAAATTCGTTATCATCGCCCCCTCACATTCATTAAAAACGAAATCAATATTTGAATCACTTTCGGTAAGTTCGCTTTTTAAATGTGACAAAAATGGGGAATGTGGTTCCATATGACCTGACCATCGGCTTTCTTGTTCACTATTTTTGGACTGGTCAGTTATTATTTTGTTTGCCTTTATGTATCTCGCAAAAGTGTCCCTACGGGCTTGCCACTTCCTTACTTCATCACCTGAAAAAAAAATTTATAACTGTTGTTTTTTATTTAGAAGATAAATATTTCGAAACAGGGAAATTTCATTACAATTAGTCAGTTTTAGAGACGATTTTGCGAAGCAATTTAAAGAATGATTCAAGCTGTATTGACAGCATCGATTGAAAACACGTAACTGGGTTCAATTACTTCTGTTATTTGCAGAAGTTTTCCACTTTACTGATGGCAATTGTCAGATCGCACTACAGATTTATCTGTGCTGATAACTTGTGTCAGGGCAAAGTAAACCTGAATATAGCTTTCTCGACGGTTTTTGACAAACAGTCATTTATTTGAGAATTTTGCCTGAACATTGGCCGGCAAGCATTGCATCTGCATAGGTATGTACTTTCGAAAGACGTTGGCCCAGCTTCTTTTAGTTTGTTTCGGTAAAATTGTAATATCCTGTCTTGCTTTTTTTGTATTATAACTGCATCTTGCTGCTTAGAAATAGGATATGAATAAATGAATCGAGGAAAATAATATAAGGTATGTATAATGTATAGCAACTTACAAATTCTTTTCTTTACTCGTTCCTGGTCTTCGTAGCGTAGGTTCTCCAAATTTTCAACATCTTCAGCTGATGGGGGATGTTGTTTTATAAAGAAACAACTCTCGTGGTACCAATTCGGTTGCCTGCCCTCACGAAAGGGGGTCTACCTTCCGAAAATCAAGTTAAATTACAGAGTTCGAATAATAATCCCATCAGGCTCACCTGGCTCATAGAGGCTAAACGAAGACTATTTTTTGCAATATGGTACTTACACACTCTACAGCTTGAGCGACCAGTTATGGCATATTCAGCCCTGAATGGTAGATCAGTTCTCTCCATTTAGAAATGCAGTTTAATGTTGCCGTCAGCTATGTGAATACAAAAGCAAGATTTATTTATTAGTCTACGATGGATTGGAAGCAAATAATGTGATATAATGTACTTACAGCGTTTTTCTCTTGTGCTTGGTGCTTTCACACTCGAAATATTGTCTGGAAGGTTAACAAAAACAAAAAATTATGATTTTAATAGTGTATGTTAGATGGCTACATTATAGCTAGAATAAAGGAAAATTAATGAAAATAAAAAATGTACACACTATGAAAAGACAAACCACAGATGTTGAAAAATGTTTGTATTATTATTTAAAGAAAATTCCCCATTCAAGACGCTAAAAAAGTACCTCCGATTGGATACAAATTTGCGCAATAAGTTTTAACATGATTAATGGGAAATTTATAAGCGAAAACAAAAATAAACAATTATTTGCACCAACTTCTTGTACGAACATCAAAGATAAAACCAAAAACAAAAACAACGAAAGCGGCATTCGTTTGAAATGACAATAGATTGACAGTTGGAACAGTTTTCTTCTGTCATAATAATGTTGATTTCGATTCGCCAAAAAAAAAGCACTTATTCTTCCCGAGATCACTTTTTTCGTTCGTTTGGTACCAAAAAAAGCAATCTTTTTCAGATTCGAGAGCACTTTTGCGAATCTAGATTTTTTCTCAGAGTCGCTCGAGATTTACCAATACACTTACATATGATTTGACATTTGTTTGTTTACGTTATATGGAAATCGGTCGAAAAAGTTCGAGCTACTGAAAAACCATATTAAAACAATAATTTAAGCCAAAATTTGATAAATATGATACCAACAAATAATAAAACTGTACATTTCATCTTCATCATGTGGCACATCTTCTCCATCGGCGTCGTCGTCGTCCTCTTCGGATAATACTGGCTCGTTTTCGTCATACGAGCAATTTATGCAGTTGCAGTATTTGTTGTTTGCAAGGGAGAAAAAGCATCGAGTTTGCAATTTTGTGCAGGACGTGGACCGTGGTGAACATACACTCGGAATATTTATTATGAGATTTCTTTTATAGTTATTTGAAAATGTATGGAAATCTTGGAAGTTGCAACCACTCTACGAAAAAAAAATCTTCACAACAAAAAAAGTAAACAACTTTTGGCAGGCACACCACCAACACCAAGGGAGAACGGTTCGGTATACTTTTTTTGTTCGATTGGCCAGACGAAATCTAGAGAAATCTGAGATTGCCAATCGGACACTTGTAACACGTGTAACACACGAGACAGGGGCTGCATTCCAGATTCGACTATTTTAACTAAATTAACAACGATTGTTTATATCAAACTTATAGGCTACGGGCAGAGTGAATGCGAGAAGCGAAGCGAACAGGTCAAAGCTAATAAACTGCGCCCATACATTTTAATCGCACTGGCCATAGTAGATTCGATGGTACGATACGTCATGCTAAGCGAAACTTGGCGCTAAAAGCGAATAAACTCTTCTGCTCAGTTTTTTTTAGCAAGAAATTCAAGCTAAAACGCAGCTGTCAATAGATTTGGGTATATAATCGAATACTTTTAATGACATTCAAACGTATTCAGCAATTTTTGTCAGGATGTCTTCCGATGTCTTCGTTAATCTTTGTAAAGATGACAATATTCGTCTTATTTATTAGCTGATTTTTTAATCTTTTGAACGGACTGTCCTTTTCCAACAATGAATGGCTGAAAAATAAATTATTTAATCTTCTTCTGACCATTTCCATTTCCATAATTCAAGGATTTTGTTTATTTTGATGGACTTCCGAAGCGGTAATGTTCGCGTTCATTGTGGACACAATTCGCTTTGCCTGCGTATAGCTTAGAATGTTTAGCTTTAGCTTTCGCTTAGCTTTTCGTGTTCACTCTGTCCGTACCCTTACACTGAACTCTGCACTGTGCAACTGGACATAAGAATCTTCGAATCCCAGCCCCAAGGTTCTAGACCACAAGAAAAACCAAAGACCAAACTATTGCGTATACCAGAATATACGAACTTACCACTCTATACCACTTTACCGCAATAGTTAATTTGCATTAGGGGTATTCACTTAAACGCGTAAAAGCCTCATAAACTGCCTAAACTGCAGAAATGTACACCCTCGTAAATGAACTGTCAGATTTTGTATGCAGAATAGTTTACGCAGACCTCAAAATTTTCCGCGACGATTTAGGCTCGGAAACCAACCGCGGAAAGTTACGCAAGTCACAAATGTCAAACAGCCCGTATGAATTGTTTGTTTGATTCCAGATTTACAGTCGATTTATGTGGTTTACGCAATAACATTTCCGAGGGGTGTTCATTTAAAGCACCGCAGAAATTTATACATTTACGAGCTGCATAAATTTATCAGATTTAAGTGAATATCCTTATTATGTTCTCAATAAAACAAAACCGCCGTATCCCAAATAAATTCATTTCGAATTAAAACCAAGACAAAAAATTTACAAATAAACATTTGGGTCAATTGATATACCCTCTACTGTCGGTAGTGTAGAGATTTTATTTGCCTTTTGCAAACCTATACAATTGTCTCTTTCCGATAGATAAGATTTTTGACAAGGTTCATCGCAACTGCTGCTAAAAACATCGATGGCAACAAGTAGTCTTTCATCCACCTCCGCCTCCATCAAATTGTGTACAATTGTCGTTTTTGTTCTGTGATCTGAAATGGAATGAAATTGTTGTCTGGTTAATAATTTATTTGATACAAAATTCCAATCAACAGATAAGCGGATAATAATCGTCTAACATTATGATGCGAATCCATTCAGCGGTTCTCTTGTGGCTACTCATCTTCACTCTCGGATTAGTTGGTAAGTCTCACTGGATTTTGTGTTGAGTGATAATTTATTCTGTCCCACAGATTGTTGTTAATACTTTGGTAACATTGGGTTAATGACCTTTTTGCCGGTGTATACGCATATTTGCCATTTTTCTTTATTGATTCTCTTTGCAACAAAATCTACGTAAATTTTTGAATTCATCTGAAAAAGGTGTTTCAACAGAAATCGCAAAAGTGGGCTGCAAACAAAATGCTTAACTTGTAGAATATAGGAGAGATAACCCCGAGTGATGGATGACCCACGTTTGAGAATTTCATTGGTTGTTATATCTGAGATTTGTGCGTCCGGCATAAGTTACCGGCAGTGACAACGTGTCCGAATTGATATGGTTTTGAAATTAATAATCAAGGAGTATTATACTCTAGTGAGTATGTTTCAACAAACCAAGTTGCATGCCAGTTTGTGTTTATTCCTTTGTAGAGTTATTATCTGCTTATGTACATAAGATAACTATGCACTTATCCGCAGTGAGTCTGCCATCTGTGTTTATTAATAGAACGACCGAAAGATAGCAAAGGCAAAATGGTGTGCTACTGAGACAGGTCATTCAAAATACACAGTGGGTAGTAGGAAATAGTACCTAGGTATATCATTGCTACGTATTACTTACAATACGTGACTCTAATGAAAGAATAGGCACCTCGTAAAGTGTACTAGTATCTTTCCTTAAAACCCTGTAATTGGATAGGCGCTTAATTGACTGGTACAGTATTTTTAAATCTTTCGAAGGATATCCAAATTGAATTATGTTGTCCCTCCCTTCAAGAGTCTTATCAGTGTTTTTTAATCACCAAGCTGATTCCTAACCCATGGAAGCATTTAAAGTTATCATGACTGGATCTTCACTAAAATTATGGGGAAGGTCATATACACCAACACTGGGATGTGTTTATCCATGAAAAGGTGTCGAAGTTTTTAAAATTACACCTATTGACACAGAATATGATGACATTGACTTGCTTTCTTCGGTTTTTTTTTTTATTATGTGTTAGGTAACACGAGATACTGCACTCTCTTTGTCGACGAAATTGTCACAGGCGTTTGTATTCTTCGCGGAACTACATCTTCCAATGTTTATCTACTAAAATAACACACTAATTCCATTGCTCTTGCAGGTCCATCACTTCAACAGCTCATTCCATATGGCACTCAACAATTTTTCGAATATGAAAATCAGGTTTCCATGACTGACCTTCGGAGTCGCAGCTTACAAGATGCCAGCACCTACACACTATCCACAACAGTAACAGTTCGTTCAATATGGAATCAAGACTCAACGCAGCTACTCTTGATTACGATGCACAATCCAAAAGTGAAAACACCCGGCGATATGCAAGAAGTACCAAAAATCATCAACAAACCCTTCTATGTTGTTGTTGAAGATGGTAAGGTGATTGAACTGCTAGCCGATCGTAGTCGGGATGCATATCTTTTGAATCTTCGTCGTAGTGTTGCTAGTCTTTTGAATTTCCACTACGAAAACGGTCCAGTGCCCGAAGTTGACGTGTCTGGTGAATGTATTGTCTTCTATTCGGCGAAATCCTCTACGAAATTCGAGAAAATCAAGTCGGACTGCAGTAATTGGGATCTGAAGGTCAGCTATCGATCCGAGGTGCCACTGGGTAAGTAAAACGTGCATGTTGTTCGGATTAATGAACTCAAAGTAGATGTAGAACTTTGTTTGCCCTCAGGTGTTGAGATGAAGCCTTCACTGAAAGTCGACTATAATCTGGCCCAGGATGGTAGTCTTCTGAAGGTGAAATCACACGAAACGCATGCCATAGCGTTGCATGCGAAGCCAGATGCTGGTAGTCAAGTGGAGTCGATAATTATGTTTAAGCATGTTGGCGGTTCGGCTGTGGAACAGCTAAAATTTGAAAGCTTCAATGACACCATTGCCAGCTTAGAGGACTTTAGGCCCATGGAACTGCCGGCTGAGGTGGATGGAGCGACAAGTGAAATTAAGGGCATGACGGTAAGTATTATGAATGATGTTTACAGACAATTTGCATTTTCTTGGCCTTGACATTTCCTCGGTTGTTTGAGACTATTGCATCAGCTGTTTCCTCGCGAAGAATGTGGTCGCATTTTAACCTTATTAGGTGCGATACTGGAGCAGCTTTCATTCACAAAGAAACCAACAGATATAGTTCGAAAGTAATCTCGTATTGGGGTCTATGCTGAATTTCTTTGCCTCTCAAGTTTTCGCATACTTTGAGCCTAGAGCTATAATGGCCTGTTCCTTACCGACGAATGGTTCTCATTGATTCCTTTAAGAAGTTGGTGTACTGTCGGTCGTAAAGAAGTTTCACAGCCCTAGGGGCTATCTTTCCTAGTGTTTCCTATTGTTAAACAATCACCATCCTTTGGGCATGGATCTAAATGAAATTGTCTTCACTGATCTCCAAACAAAAATTTTTTTGTATATTTACAGCTCGCTGGTCAAATTTCTGAGCACAAAGACCAACTGACCGAGGACAAAATTGGAACTGAAGCGACAGCACTTCTTCTGGTTAAACTACTTCCGATTGCCAGAATTACTACTACCCAGGAATTCACAGAAATCCTCGAGTCGTTTAAATCCCTTCACAGTCAAATTATTGACCTAATAGGAGCGACACAAACCATCGACGCACACAACGCCCTGTTCGAGGTATTCGACGTGCAAAAGAAGAAGAATGTCGACAACATCGAGAAATATCTACAAGCTCTGGCCCTGGGTACCCATCCTGACCGAGCAATCATCGAAGATCTCTTCGAACGCATGAAAGCTGATAACGTAAAAAATGCAAAACTGGCTGACACTATCATTCAAACGACAGCCTCTTTAGCACGTCAATCAACTTTCGGCCAAAGCGATGATTTGGTGACGAAAATTCGAGAATACCTTCTCGATCAGTTGACTGCAAAGTGCAAGTCGACTGAATGTAAAACCCAATTCATACGTGCGCTGCAGAATCTACAGGATGCCACAACAATTCCACAGTTGATTGAGCTTGCCTCTGAGGGCGATGCGAAGATATCTGTTGCAGCGCTACAGGCTCTCCGCAGTTTTCCCATAAAGAATTTCTCTGATGAGAATCGCAAAGCATTTGAGGCAATTTTCTACCAAACTAAAAGGAGGCATGACTCTAGTTCAAGAACGATCGCACTCGATGTCATTTTGGACATGAAGCCAACCAGAGACCAGTTAGGTGCTCTGCTGGATTACTTGGGCTCGAGTGACAAGCAATTCGAAGTAAAGACCTACGTTCTGCAGAAACTTCGTATGATAAGCGACAAGTGTCCCAGGTTCTCGGCACTTTTGAAGGCGTGTCTTGCGGAAAGGCCGGCTGTCAACAACTATCATGTGATTGGACAGAAAGGTCTGTCGACCGCCCTGCATCGCGAGTTGTCTAGAGCGCCGGCGTTCAACGAAAGCATCGTGAGCATTCAGGAGGTCAACAACGGTGTGCTAAAGAGAGGTGGAGTTGAACTGATTTTGGGAGCTGGGCGGGAGCAGATAAGCACTTTTAAGCTGGGTATCTACACAAGTGGTCTTTCGTCCTTTGTCGGTGGCAGCGATGATGAAGAAGAAGCCGACGATAGCCCTGTAACCGCTGGCATGGAAATCTCTGTGCAAGGTATTCTACTACGTCCACTCGTCTTTTTCAACGGGCAATCCGAGCTGATGGGTCACGTATGGAGTGGCACTGCATCCGATCCAACACCAGCGTTCCTCGCAACAACTCTTGTGCAGGATCACGAGCATTATGTGATGTTGTCTACTGGCTCCACAGTCTATCTGCGGGTATTTGGAGCTCGGTCAATCGATCTCAACGGTCAGGTGGAGTTTAGTCTGTGGAATCGTAATGCGCACACGCAAATCAATCAGATGTGAGTTTCCCCTTTGCTGACGCCTGTCATGCTTTAAACACTTTAAATTCTCCACAGCTCTGGTACTGGTGTCGTTGGGTCTATGATCCTAGGAACATCTTTTGCGAGGCTAGAAAACACATTTACGCTAACCACTGAGCCGAAGATAACACTCCTCGCTAACATTGATTTCTATTCGGACATAAAGCTCTGCATACAACTTGGTAGACCCGAAACGGTGTTGTGGTAAGTTACTGAAAACATGCTCGAAGTACTATAAGTAACCATGTGGCACTTTACAGGCATCAACACGAAAAGTCAATTGCGCTGACAAATGAATGGCCGTACAAGAAGAAGCTTACAACCAAAGTTGGACACAAGTTGCCCGGTAGCACGCTAGCCCTAAATCAGAAGAACAACGAAATGTGCAACATGATATTCTCGTAAGAAGCACGCAGTTCTACAGACTAGAAACAACCTCTAGTTAAACGCATACTAAGAATATACTCATAAACTAAGACAAAGCATTTAATGAACAATTTTATAGATTTCTAATTTTTTTATTCGATATATAAAGGCCAATTGTATATACAGACGAATAGATTTGTTTTATTCAGGCATCATTGGACTGTTACTGGATCTGTCAATAAAGGAACGTCGGTTACCTCTCTTGTTTACAGCATATACTTGGTTTCCCGCTCCTACAAATTGCATTTTTGCCGCTGCGGTTTTAAATATTTGCAAACGCGCACGTAACAGCTCACTAGGCTCTGCCAATGATCTTAAGTAATAAGTTGGGCCCAATTCGTATAGCAACAGCCTTCTATAAATGCTTTCATAATGTTGGGTATCGATGGGTTTTCCAGTTGCTCCGTGTGCATTGGGCCATAGTGTGAATACACTGGCAGAAGGCAGGGGCAATCCGTTCGATTTTATATCCGATGTTAATGAGACTGATGCTTCTATAGTTTAAAGGGTCGCCCTTTTGTGGAATGGGCAAAGAAGGTCTCATTCTTTAGGTCTATTTTCTTTCCACAAAATATTGGTGATGAGTTGGTGTATGCATGCTCTCCACCAAGTCCCGCTCTCGCTGCCGTAAATAGTTCGCTTAGTAGACTGTAATCCCACAGTACCTACATTAAAGTTGAATAAATTCTAAAAAAATAATGCTTGTGAAAATTGGCCCCAACATCTTATGTTATTATTAATAGTTAAGGTCGGCAGGATGAAGCTACAGGCGATTGTGGCTTCTAGTATGGATCTTCTGGACCAAGTGACTAATTTGTGCTAGCGATTGTGTCAGTCGAATTTTAAGGTTCAATATTCTGACTAAATAATTGATTTCTATGGTCTCGTCACCGAAAGCGATGGATGAAGAAAAATGGTGGATATTTTGGTGACCTCTGAAATATGTAATTATTCGTATGTTGTTGAGTGGGCTCTAGGTCAAAGAAATTAAAACTCTCTTATGTCACGTTTGATGGATGAAGTCCCAAAGCCAGTTTCATGTCAGCCTGGACCCTAAAGTGACTTGATAAAAGTGCGCTTAGGATTTCAACTTTCAAAATGTACATCATTTCGTTAGGTATGTACTTGGATAAAGAAAATGATTAGTTAATAAAATTGAATTAAAACTATTGGCCTTATTGTGTTTGCCGGGGCAAAGAGAAATTCCAGGGAATTGTAAGGCCGATGAACTTGCTAGAATAGGAACAACTCAGCCAATTCTGTCAAAATTTAAGCTGAATGCTATCGTACAATAGGTGGACAAGTGGCACCACTTGTCTAGTGACAAAGCAAATTTGGCCTAAGCTGGAAGCTGCATGGATGAGGAAGAGGAGGAAACTATCCCTAACCTTCTTTGTTACTGCCCAGCTCTCTCCCGTAGAAGAAAGCTTCACCTAGGAGCCTTCCATTACAACGACTTGGGCGATCTGACAAACACAGACATCAGAAGCCTCTTACGCTTTATAAAGAGCTCAACATGGTTTAACTAGTAGAGAGGTCTAAGTGTGTAGGCATTTATAGCTGGCAGCCACTTTCAACCAACCAACCATTGCCCTTATTGTGATTGTCGATCAGCGATCGTCACAACAATAATTGTCGATTGCGTCGATTAATTTAGCTATTCACCCCTATTGCCGTTGGCGTTTGTCGTAAACGACTCGTATTTCGCTTCGTTTTTTAGTCGCTGTTTTTAACTTTTTTGAGACAAATGATTTGAAATGATGGTGAACACATGGAAAAGGAAATAAAATTGTTAACGAAAGTAAAACGACACACAACGACACGAAACATAAGTCGTATACGACAAATGCCAACGGCAATAGGGGTGATTGGCTAAATCCATAGAATCCTTCGCATCCGTTGCGGCAAGGTATTCGACTGACAGGTTGATAGAATACGCAGCAGCTTATGGAAGGTGACCCATAAGCAAGGTAGGTGCCGGATACGACGGATAGAGTAGGTTTACTTTCTACTGTTCTTTCATTGCCCGCTCAGCTACACAAAACTGAAACAGATCGAGAAAAAGATGGCTGCCGTCTATTCTGTGCAAATAAAAAAACCTCCCACGATAAATTGCATTTCTGTCGCTGGCAGCAACAGAAACAATCAAAACAAACTTGTTTACGTTCTGTCGTTAACAGCCATTTTTCTGTCGCTAAATTCTGTTGCTGAAAAAAAAAAATGTTCTGTTCCCAATTCTGTTTCTGTTGCAAATGTATTGGATTCTGTTTTTGTTGTTTGTCACTTGCCTTTAACGTATAAAAAACTCCCATGGAGCAATTTTTTTATTTCCAAAGAAATTTGCGAGTTCACACAAATAATTTCTTGGGTGCCTGGCAACGTTGTGCATAGACATTTTGCACAACTCTCCACAAACCTTTGACAAGAATGTCAAAATCTTTTCCTCCACCACTTTCCCCCACTGGAACACAATAGAATTCCAATAGATCCATGATCCAACTGTTCACTCGCACTTTTCTACATCTCTACACCAAATCGCGCAACAAACGAAACAAGCAATTTCAGAACCGCAGCAGCAGCACAAATCAGAAATTTACCCCAGAAAGAACTGAGAACGGAAAACGTACGATTATTGGAATGCGCGCCGTCACAGTGTCCAGAAGGTAATATTGAATTCGGTATCAAGGAAAGTGCGAAATTCGACCAACGAAAGTTCAAAGTTAACTTTGTTTAAGTTAATGTTCTTTTATTTGCCAAATAAAAAAGTGAATTAAAAATAAAAATCTGTGTTTTACATTTTTGTACGAAAATTTAATTTCATTGCAAAATCCCTAAAAAAGGAGTTCTTTTGGAGAATCTCTCTCTTCATTGCTATTTTGCTGTGTTCGGGGCAGAAAGGAAAAAAATTCAAGAAAATCGATTTCTCATCCCTTGTCTGTGGAAAAATATCCAAAAAAATCTATTAAAAGTGTGAATATCAACTTCTGTGTCGTAAATAATATTTCCTCATCCGTTTTTCACTGAGAAATACGTAAAATTTTTAAAAATTCAGAAGGAAACAAAAAAAAAATTTTTTTTTCTGAAAAAAGAAAAATTCTTGTGTGAAACTTTGTGTCGATTATCTCTCGCGATTGGAATAAGAAATTGCAGTCGATTATCACCGGTTAATGAATTAAAAGTAAGTTTAGTAATTTAATTTTGTTATTTTTATATAATTTTTGTTTACATAAATATCGGTTGCCCCTGGATATATTTTTTGCATTCCCTAATCTCCTTCTTATCCCAATCCGATGCATTTACAGCTGTCAATTGGTATTTTGTATATCGACGAAGAAAAAAAAAATTCCGAGCGAGTGAGAAAGAGATAAACGAAATTCTGACAGGTTTCTTGGACTTTTTTAGCAATACTTTTTTTTTTTTTTTACTGTTTTGTTGTCTAATTGGATATTATGGTGGTTCCAATAAAAATAGCAACTTCTATTCCATTGACATTGTATGAGAAATCAACAATAAATATGGTAGTGTTGGTAGTGGGTGATGCAAAAAGAAAAAAAAAAGAAAACATTCTCATCTCATCTGCTTCCAGTGCATCTTTCGTTTTCTCTCTCTCTCTCTCGTTTGGTTTATGCGATTTTGCAGATGTGCAACAGCATTGAATTGGAAAAGGGTTACCATGTGCCCTTCTATCTAAATGGGATGAACTATGTTGGATTAGCCTAGTCACGGGTGGGGAATTATTGATTTTTGAAATTGTTGCGTCATTGTGGTTTGATGGAATATCATACCATACTTCTCGAAGGGGGAATTTTAAAGAACTTTAGCACTTTGGTTTTGGTATTAGTCATTGCGTGTGGATTTTATTTGAAAATGGTCCATTGATTTAAAAAAAACCCCTAGAGATTGTTAGTTCCAGTTCACATGTTAAAGGTAACTGATGCTGGGAATGGAATTATTGTTTGTGAGGTGAGTGGGCATTTGACTAACTGACATGACGTACCACACCCTTTACTCTTGTTATGGTTGTAGAACTTGCAGACTAAACTCAAGTGTTTGCTATTAATGTAAAGACGCAATAAAGATTACGTGCCGTGTTCCGCCATAATGGGGTAAATATTCCCATAATTGACATAATTCACAAGAAGCTTCGTAAAGCAAATCATAGTTAAGACTTGTTTACTTCTATCAGGTAAAGAAGGAGACATTTATGACGATCAACAAATTTGGAATGAGCAAACACGAATTTCTAGTTTAGCTAAATTTGTTGGCATTTTAGATTTGACATTTGTCACACATTTGAATTTTCTTGTTAAAATTTGTCTCAGGCAGGAATTTCTGGACTAAAATTGTCGGCTACACCTCCATAAACTGAAAAACTTGCCACGTTTTAAATCTGTGCCAACCAAAAGAGGTGAACCATTAAAATGTTTCAAAAGTGACACTTGATAAGCAAGAAAACCGAAAGTCTTTTAGGCCCTAGTTATAGCTATCATTGAAATGGATCATTGAAAATTTTGTTTTCCGATTTTAAGACGATTATTCAAACAATATTGGCTTTAGTTGGTATCAAAATAAAGGTAATCAATTGTGGAATTTTTTTACGAAAGAAATTACTTAATTCTGACTAAAACTAATCTTTAAATTCAATTTTATTATTTCACTGATCGAAATCGATTTCAATGAACAGCTGATTCTCGTTTCTCCAATTTGGAACCCAATCGTTTCACTGATGTGTTCGATTCTCTTCCTATTCTCAGCTGTCAGTTTTGCTTTCAATGAACAACTCTAACCTCAAAACCTAGACTCAGTTCTTGAAAAGTCACTGACAGGTTCTTTCACTGACAGGAATTTTTCAATGATTGCTATAACCGACTTGTCAAAAAAATGAAACCACAATCCCACTGATTTGTTCCAATGATGCATTTCAATGATAGCTATAACTAGGGCCTTATATATATATGTGTCAAAAATTTTGACATGATTTTTCGAAAAGTTATAAGTTAGCAACTGTGCTTGAATTTAAGACGATTAAATGTTTCAAGGATCATTAATGTTCCAGAAATCGAATGAAATCGAAATTGCAAATCGGGTGAATTCGTTTTCAGTGTTCTGCATTTCGAGCGATTCGGAAACTCCGAAATATTTTCGAAATCACAATTTCACTTTGTCTCAATTTCGAAAATTTTGAAATCGAAATCGAATACAGTGAAATGTAGAACACAAAAATTCATTTCATTTCGAGTGAAAGTAAAATGTGGAACCTAGCAGATAATAGTGAACAACAAACTACCTACAAACGAACGAATATTCGCGGCAGTTCGCGAATTTCAGCCATCAGATTCTACCAGCAATTTCTAATTTGAGGTTAAGTTCGAACGAATGCTTTATTCGCTAATTTGTGGAACACGAACTAAATGATGTGGATTGCGAATAAACTTTGACAATTCGCGCCAAGGGTGTTTTCGTTCGCGGCAAAAAGTTTCGAAATCGAAATTTCGTTATTTAAAATATTTATAAAATTGTTTTCCTAATAGATTTTGATGGGATAATTAATTATCCTAGTAATGGAAAAATAAAATGTGCAATTTTGTGTTTATAAATTCATAAAAAGTGGTTTGTTCGCATATCATCAATTCGTTCGTTGTCTCCCATGTGAATGGACCTTAAAGAAATTCACTCCATCAAAGCACCATGGTACGATGTCCATCTGTTACAACCGGCACAATTGTACTAGATGAAATGGCACAGGTGAAAAGTATGGGCAGTAATACTGGGGTGTGCAGAGGTTTTGCTCGCCGGATCCAGGATTTGCCCTAAGAAACATCAAACTTTGTTTAAGACGTCCTCTTTATTTCAGTAACCAACTTATAAACTATGTACTGTATTATGATTAACTTAACAATGGTTGAACTCCTAAGTTGAGGATAACGTTGAGTGCTATACTGTATTAGGCCCAACGAGAAGCGTGGCTCCGTATTACAAGAAGCGGCCCACCGACAAGTGTGGCTCCGTATTACAGGATGCGGCCCAGCGACAAGCGTGGTTTCGGTAAGCAGGACAGCCAAAGATGCTGACACTGCTGATTTATGGCCAGGGGTGGAATCGGCTAAGGCTGCAGTTATAGCTATCAGAAAAGTCCATCCGTAAAAACGCGCAACAGAACAAAACTGAAACATTCAACCATATGTAGCATATCATAGGAATTCAGTGAAATACTTCGTTAAACTGGTTGAGAAGTTGAACAGAAAAAGTTTTTCGTACGGAAAAATAAAGAAATTCTGTTTTTAGAAAATTTAAAGATCAATTGCTTTATTTTTTTTGACGAATTAGTTTTATAATTCAAAAGCTACTATTTAAGATCAAGATTGAGTTCAACGATTAAGTTTAAGTGCTCCAAAAAAGTGAAACAATTTTTTTACGGATGCATTTTACTGATAGCTATAACTGCAGCCTAAGGTGATTTGTGATAAGTGATATTCACAATCAACAACAATTGTCACCGGTGACAATCACACTTTTGTGATAATTTCTTGTGACAGCAGTTTAGTTGTCACTTGCATGTTGATTTAGTAGTGCTTTTTGTATATTTTGATATGTTAAGCGAAAGTGAACGTGTTTGTACCTCTGCAATTATTTTTTGGATCTGAAAGTGAATAGGAACAAAATACAAGTAACGATAGGAGTGTTTTTTTGTCCGACTGTTGTGATTAAATCGCCGTAATAAGCTAAACATACTGGAGCTGAAAAATCCAAATTAAAAAATTCTTAAAAAATGTTTGACTTCAAAAGGATGTAGCTATTTTTGTAGTATATATCCAACACCCCTACGGCAATTGCATTTGCCAACTAGCATATCACATTCCATCCACTCTCCAGTTAATTACAAGAAGTGACAAGAAGTTGGTAATGACGTCAGCAGTCAGCACCAATGGGTCAAAATACTCTTTGTGAGTTAACCTCGAGAACACTTAAACTCTGTCTCATATCTGAGTGGCTCATTCATACTTAGGGATACTTTCTCCCAGAAAACCCTATGGGCATCACAGCAGAAAGCACCCCTCACAGTAAAATATTTAGTCAAATCCGGGTGCTTTTCCACGTAGTTTGCGATTTATTGGCTATGCGCAAATCGAATATATTGTTAGACATTAACATTGTTAAAATGGTTATTTGTATATTATTTGCATTTTCTAAAAGTGCATTACCTTCTCAAATGCTTTTGGGTAAAAGCAATACAAAATCGAAAACAATACAAAAAAAAGAAACAAGTAATGACACATGTCAGTGTCAAGTGATGCCAAGTTTTAACTAATTTTTGGTGATGTCCCACTTCAAATTTACGAAAGCGTAGTGCCGAGATGAGGAAATCGTAGTGTTTGGAGCTAAATCGTAGTGAAATATAAAAAATAATTGCAATAATGTTTTAGTTTTAAGCCAAGTACGACTATATGACGCAATATACTCAACTGGGGATCGATTCTCGTTCTATTATCTATACTGTGAAGTGAAAAGAGTTTTCACAAGTTCGCGCTGAATTCGATTTTCGTTCCATAAAAAATGAAAACAAATGTCAGATTTTTTTCATATGATAATTTTTTTTATCACAGCCGTTTCATTTGTGAAGAATTGCGAAAAACATAACAAAGACAAGGCTCTATGACTCACGATGGAAACGAAAAATAAGCGCGGACAAAGGGATTCAGAAACCCGAAATATGTATTTGATCGTAATGAAAAGTATTCTACCTTGAAAATTGCAAATTAAATTAAATTATTTATCACTTCACAGTCACAGAACGGAAATCGACCCCTTGTAACCATCATTATTGCGCTGAAAAGTGAATATGTTCAATTAATCGCCCTGTTGTGAATGCGTTAAAACAACTTTAACAAGGGAAAACATTTGAAAATTCAATATAATTACATTGTGAAGGAATTTTATACAAGAAATATATGGATACGAAGTTGAACGAAAAATCGTAGTGTTTCCAAATTTTTCGTAGTGACGTAATGATTTTGTTCAACTAAGGCAAAATCGTAGTGAAATATTACGATCGTAGTGAAAGTGGGAACGCTCTGATCACCTTACGCAGACGGAGAAATTTATTTGATCACAAGTGATTGTCACATGTCCGATAATCACAAATCACCTTAGCTGATTCCACCCCAGCTTCCCAAAGGAAACTTAGCCACCGAAAATTCAGAAGACTGACCGAAGTCAATTTCCATAAGGGATCCTTATCTGGTACACTAGATTGGTAGAAACAACAAGTAGACATTTCCCCCCGAATGGCAATTTTATTTGGGTATTAATGCAATTTCGTCCACTTAGTCAGTGAGACTTATAAGTGACGAATACAATTTTGTATGTCAAAAAAAAGGGTGACGAACGGGGACGTTTCGTTACAATACTTTTTCATTTAATTTGATTACAAAAATTGTGATAAAAGTGTACATAACAAAACGATAATTCGGTTCTCAATTACGTATAACCTAAAATTAGTACGTGTAACGTTTCTATATTTTTGGATATGTATCATGAACAAAAAAAATTCCCCATGAAACTGTTTTATGAGGGTAAGGTAAACGACATAATTTCTGAGTATAAAACGGTTTCGTAAAAAGTGCCAAAATCAGATGATTTTTATAGTTAGGTACCTACGTCAACCATTTATTTTCTCTAAGTGTATTATGTATTATGTTTCCAATCAGCTTATAAACATTTCTTATCTCATTTACATTTTATTACATCGACTGGTGTAACAACAACAATAACAAATAGTCAAGAAAATTACCGCATAAAAACATTTTCTTCAAGTGATTTTCAATTATGAAACTTGTTTAGTAATTTTTTCAACAAGCTTGACAAAGATAACAAACAAACCAGCTTGTAGTATCTTGAGAACGATAACAACTACATCTATCACAATCGGAGATTTTTATTTTGCTTTATTTGATAAGACTCAGTTAAGTACTAACTACAACAATTATTATTAGCGTACGTACATAAATGGACGTATTTTTGTATAGATTTTTATAAAAAGTGAGTACACACAAGGTTGACTTTCATATTTTGGTCAGTATTTGCGATTGGAAACTAATTTTTCTTTGAATTCTATGTTACGGTGGCAGAGATAATATGCAAAAGTCAGTGAGAAAGCGGGCTAGCAGCGGCTTATTGGAGTACTGATCTCAATCAGTCAATGCAAACGGTGGGTATTAGATTATCGTTTGTACAAGTACAAAGCCGATATTACAGCCATTCAGAAAGTGAGATGGGGCGAGGAAAGCCCAAGAAAGGTGAAAAACTGTGTGATCTACCATGGAGCGCCTTTATGGATGTGGATTTGTGATCAGAGGAAGGCTTAGGCAAGATGTTTTGGGCTTTCGTAATATAAGCCCCCAGTTGGTTACTATCCGCATTAGGGGCAAATTCAAGAACATTACGCTTATTTGTGCCCACGTCCCCGCAGAGGAGAAGGATGATGCAGCCAAAGAAGCGTTCTACGATCTTCTCGAAAAGACGTATACGACAAGTGCCCGAAGTACGATGTCCAGATTTTTCTCTGATTGTTCTCCGGATTGTTGCCAGGATCGGAAAGAAGGTATCTTCGGCTGGTCTACAGTCGGAAAGCACAGCCTGCTCGACAATACCACAGGGAACGGATTCACACACGCTTCCCACACCAAAAAAATATACAAAGGAACGTAGCGGTCTCCAGACCAAGCAACGGTTGACCAATTGACCACGTTGTGGAAGATGGTCGGCATGCCTCCAGTGTCTTAGATGTCCAAACGTTCCGAGCGACCAACATAGACTCGAACCACTACCTGATAGTAGCCAAAGTACGGATGATGATATCCACGCGCAACAACACCCAACGAATGCCGCTAATAGATTTTATGTCGCAAGATTATGGCCTACTGTCCACGTAGCTGCGCTTCATTCGCACGCTTTCGTTATTTGCAGCTTTTTGTACGCTCGCTTGCAGTTTGCATATAAACAAACGAAGCTCTGTCCACGGATCGGCAAAGTCGCACTTTCGTAGTCGCAAACTCGACGACTTTGCCGAGAGTTTCGTTTGTTTATATACGAGCTGCAAGGAGCTGCAAATGACGAAAGTGAGCGTATGAAGCGCAGCTACGTGGACAATATGCCTACGATCGCAAAAGACCGCAAGAACTTTTGCCGACCGTGTCTCCCTTAACCTCTCAGCAAACGCACCTTCAGAATTAAGTGCAGAGGATCAGTGGCAACAGTGTCTATCTGCCGCCACCGAAGTGCTAATGGGTTTTATTAAGTTACCACAATGAAACACTTGGTTCAATGAGGCATGCAGGATGGCACATGCAGCCAAGACCGCTGCCTATCAATCGATGCCGCAAACCAAAACCAGAGCTTCTTGGAGATGTGCCCGCGAGCTCTACGGAAAAGAAGGTGCATCGGCTTTTTAGAAGGAAAAAGAAAGAGCACGAGAATCGAGCGATCGAGTCGATTGAGGGACGCTATTGCAGGGGCAATGTTCGAATGTTCTATCAGAGGGTAAAAAGATCTTCCCATTGATACAAGAAAGTTTGCCCGATAAAAGAAACTTCAGCATCGTGAGCTCAATCCACAAGAAGGGAAATACTCTGAACTACACCAATTACAGATGAATAAGCCTCCTGAATGGTGCGTATAAGATCCTGTCGGCTATACTGTGTGAAACGCCTAAACCTGATCAGTGCGGTTTTACGACAGGAAAGCCAACCATCGGACAAATTTTCACACTACGACAGATCTTAAAAAAAAAAACAGAACTTATCCAGGAACAAATTATACAAAGCGGCAACTTTACGAACACTTTGATGTCGAAAAAGGCGTAAGATAAGGTGGTGAGTTGTTATGTATTTCCTTCTATTCTTTGTTCATCATTCTTGAAGCAATTGTACG
Source organism: Cheilosia soror (assembly GCA_949372485.1). Lineage (NCBI taxonomy): Eukaryota > Metazoa > Arthropoda > Insecta > Diptera > Syrphidae > Cheilosia > Cheilosia soror. The sequence goes on from OX443561.1 coordinate 128,490,157, forward strand.
GAACTCGCAAGCCAACATCAAGGGTAAACTTTTCCAAAAGTCCCTTCAACATCATACTTGCATATGCATGCAGATGATATTGAGAATATCTGGAGAACTCAGCAAGCTTTGTCTACCTAGGCTCTACAATTACATCGCAAAACGACATCGGCTTAGAAATCAAGCGAAGGATCACATTTGCCAATCGCTGTTTCTTCGGGCTAATAAGGCACCTAAGAAGTAAAACCCTCTCTCATAAAAACAAGGAGATATTATATTAGACCATATAGTCATTCAGTAGTAGCAGTAGCGCAGTGATTAGTGTGCTGGACTACTGTGCGATGGATCCCAGGTTCGATCCCCGGAAAAACACAAATTACATCTTAAAGTTTTTTATACTGCGCCACCTCTCGCGAACGTCTGACAAACATCCGAGAGTATGAGTGTCATGAAAAAGCTTCTCAATTCAGCCGTTCGGACTCGGCATAAAATTGTAGGTCCCTTCTATTCGTCCCAAAAATAGAAAACTCACACAAAACGAATGGTTGCGAGAAGCTAGGCCTTGGGTGTCACCCGCCTGTTGCGCCATTTATAGTCATTCCGGTCCTGCTATATGGTGCAGAATAGGTACCTTCTGGGATGTTTTGAGAGAAAGTTTCTTCGGACGATATTCGGTCCAGTTTGTTTCGATGGAGTGTAGAGGAGAAGATTAAACGGCGATCTTGATGGGGATATAGCGACGTTGACCTTTTCACAAATCTGAAGATACAACGGCTGAGATGGGCGGGCCACGTGCCCATACAACGCACCAGCCCGACGAGTTTTTGAGTCCACCCCTGAGGGACAACGTAGCAGAGGAAGCAACCTTAGGTGGTACACACAATTGGAGGCCGACCTTAACCAACTTGGTGTGCGCAACTGGAGGCAGCTAGCTAAGCAGCGTGGACGTAGCCTATAAAGTAAAGCCCCCTTTCACAAAACCTATAAAGTGTGCCTTTATTTCATAAAGTGCCCTTTAAGTATACGTATATTTATTTTGATGCGAATCTTCTCCCACACAACAATGAACTTATAAACCTTCATAAAGGCAATAAAATCACTTACTTGGATTTACAACAGCCTATATGTTATAGGCTAAAATTAACCCTAATACATTCAGCTTACACCCATTTCTATTCAATATACTTAGAACCGTTCCATTCGGGCCCTATATGACAGACTAACGCACAGTAAAACAGTTCAGGGTATCGCATCTCTGGGATTATATAAAACGGATTGGATTTCGGTTTTATTGCGTTTTTATTATGTACACACACAATATTCTGTTCTGTGTAAATCTTTTATTACATCAACTTCCACCAGATTAAGTCGAACACATGAAAGTCCCTCTTCTCTGTCATCAAATCTATCTACAGCTATATCCGACTCGCACAGCAAATCCTATCAACGTTAATAAAATCAGTCCCTCCGCCATCTAAATCTGCGGATCCACTCACAGTTTTGCTTTCAAAAGTAAATTAATGACCTCGTTCGTCAGCAAGAGAATTATTAGTTGTACGAGTACCGCAACCGTACCCGTACCCGTATCACTACAGTAACCTTGACCAGAACAAATGAATGTACTGATATACAAATGGCGTTCCTCAAAGCACACCATGTGAATGCAGATTCGTAGATACCAGAGGCATCATTCATAACAGACGCTGTTGTCGTCGTCGTCGTTGTCGCCTTAATTCCATTTAAGAAACGAAATCCACTCGAAAGTGGCAAAATGTCCGCCTTCGTCTTTTCACAGAAGATGAAAACAAATTATCTCGTTGAATCTGTTTTTGATGTGATATGAGTATGACCTAAAGAGTGCTCGCTCGGCTCGTCCCTTCGGTCGCGCATACAGAGATTCCGATTCCAAGGCGAAGTGCGAACTAATTGAGTAATCTCCAGCCGGCCGGATGCCGTAGAGAGTGCAAACATTTTATCAAATCTTTGCTCATTTCAATTGCGCAGATACCTATAGTCATAGATACACAACATAACCATACTGTTGCTTGCTTTGTGTGATAGTAACGTATCTGAGACATCGCACCATAAATTTACATTGCAAGTGGACAAATTAATAATTTGCTTTGTGACTAGATTGGAATGGCGCGTCTTGGTCGCTGTTGACGCGGCACGGTTTGAATTCGGTGTTTTGGAAATTTTCGCTGCGCTGGACATAAAACAGTTGTTTGTGTCATGTCCGCCAAATGACAGGCGAAACATTTAAACAATTTGTAGTAGTTGGCAGTTTTTTTTTTTTTTTTTTTTTCAGCTACTATTCTGTGCTGTTGGAAAATTTCGATGTTTTGGAGGTAGGTATGTGCAAAAGTATATTTTTAACTTGTCATAATGCGTAGCGTTAACATTTAAACGATGACGATGACGATACAGACAATTTATATGTATCCGGATGGATTACTTGCTTTTGTCGGAAATATTTGGCAATTGGAAAATTGCTTGTCATGCGATCGATTTGATTAAAAAGGGGAAAAACGGACGTTAAAGTTGGTGTGGTTTAGGATGATTACATTTTCGTATTAAAGTTATCGATTCGCAGCGGAAATGTGATGTTGTGTGAGGGCTTTTGGTTAATTGTAAGTAAGTTAAACTCCTTAACTTCTTGCAGGTGTTAGTCACGTAAAGCAAGTCCACCTCCGTGTCGCCTCAAAAAACCTTTGAAAAAATCAAACAAGAAGAAGGGACAAAGATTAAAATATATTTACCTAAATATCTGCTTTAAGGGTACTTTGGACGGCCATCGCGAGGTTAATCTTCAATTTTCACACGAATTTGGGAAATTGCAGCTGCATATAAAACTCTAGCCGAGTATCTATCTATTTCCGAGTGTCGTTAACTCCGAAATATTTGTAACTTTTGTCAGTCATGGTTTGTGAGGATGCGACGCAGGAGATACGATGAATGGGATCAGGTATTGGGAAACTTTGAAGTCGAAAAGGTTTAAAACAAGGTGAAGCGCTTTTATGTAACTTCTTTAACAAAATTCTTGAAGCAATTGTACGGTACTCGCAAGCCAACATCAGAGGTAAAATTTTTCAAAAGTTCAATTAATGGGAGAACTCAGCGAGTTGTCAATGGCGCGTTTGCAAGTATTGAAACGGAGGCGGCGAAGATGGGTCTGGCGGTAAATGAGGACAAAACTAAATATATGCTGTCATCGAGAAAGGGCTTTCGACATCGGAAGCAGTTAAAAACTTTCGTCTACCTAGGCTCTTCAATTACCTCGCAAAACGACATCAGCGGCGTAGAAATTAAACGAAGAATCACTTTTGCCAATCGCTGTTTCTTCGGGGTAGGAATGCATCTAAGAAGTGTATGGACAACAATGCACCAGCCCGACGAGTCTTTGAGTCCACCCCTGAGGGACAACGTAGCAGAAGAAGACCCAACCTCAAGTGGCGCGCACAATTGGAGAGCGACTTCAACCAACTTGGTGTGCGTAACTGGAGAAGCTAGCTAGGGACAAAACATTCACTTAATCTACTTGACAGCATACAGAGACGAGCAGTTGGACTTATTGGAGACCCTACACTCACATCGAATCTGCACAGAAGACAAGTCGCTGACCTATGCTTATTCTATAGATACTTCCATTATAGATGTTCCGAGGAACTCAAAGACATTATCCCTCGAAATGCAACTTTTGGGCGCCCCACAAGACAGGCGGCTAATGCTCATGACCATACAGTACACTTGACAACCGCGAGGATATTAACTTTCCAAAACTCCTTCTGTTACGGGACAAGCAAACTTTGGAACTCGCTTCCTGGGGATAAATTTCCAGAAGACTACAATTTGCAGCAATTTAAGTGCAGAACTAACATACATCTGCAAGCATCTCGCGGCGCTGTTGAAGCGTTATAGGTTCGCCTTTCCCGGGAAAAGTATTAAAAAAAAAAACATAAAAGGTTATTTTCCAAGACATGAAGCTAATATGTGAAGTACACAAAGAAATGACCTCTAAGATGGTAGCTATACGCAGTCTGTCCGGAGTGCAAACTCGAAAACGTCTTCACATTTTCTACGAAATGATATCATATAACGCCTACAGACTAATCGATTTTACGGCAGATCGTACTTCAATGATCAGAGGCACCTGTTTTCCAAGGCCAATTATCCACATAGCAACAGTCCAAACGATCAAACACCTAAACAAATTGACTGTACGACGATTTTCTTGTTAAGGCCTATATTCAGAGCTTGACTCGTCTTTCAGAAAAAATTTGACGTTGGACTAGACTGGGCAGACTCTACAAAAAGTGGCTGAGTGAACAACTTTTCACTTTCACCAACAAAAGAAGTCCCAATATTGCAACATCAGTCAGCAAAGACTTAGCCGAAACCAGCGCAGCTTACTAACAAGGCAGTTGTAAGACCAATACTAACATATGGTATTTTATTTTGGTGGCAAGCACTGTCAAAGGCCACCAACCTTAGAACCATGACAAAAATTCAAAGAATGACCTGCATTGGCACCACTGGGGCAATGAGAACCAGCCCCACAGCGGGGCTATATAGGCTATACTCAATCTTAAACCCCTAGACTTTTTTGTACAGTAATCTGCTGCAAACAACGACCTTCGGCTAAGCCAGACCAAAAGCTGGAAACACAGCCTAACGTGTCATGCACAAACCCTGCGAATAATTACACGGGCAATAATGTATGCACGGCCTACACTACTCCCCGGGTAGATTTCACAAGACCATTTACTACATGTTTTCCCAGCAGAAACAAATGGTATGAAGATCAACCGATATTCATCGGATCAACCATACCTATCTTACGGATGGGTTCCAAATGGAGGCGTTCGCGCGGGATTCTACTCCGAACGTCTCGGACTATCCGGTTCAATCAGACTTCAAAACTACAGCAGCGTATTCGAAGCAGAGGTACTGAGAATGACAGCAGCTGCTAAACATTGCAACGATGGCAATACCTCATGCAGATATTAGACAGCCAAGCGGCAATAAAAGCGATCTCTGCCGTTGAGTTAAAATCGAAGCTTGTAAGTTGTTGGAGCGCAGTACACCCGGACACAGAGGTGTGTCTGGAAAAAAAAAAACAGATGAGCTGGCAAGAAAAGGGTCTGCGCTGGAACTAAACCATACCGACACCACAGTAATGATTCCCCCCTGTAATCTCAGAAAGACAATTAGAACCAAAAAACTAATGGCGACAAATGAAATATGGGGAATCTCGACTCCTGTGGCATAACCTCTAAAATGTGGCCAATCTATAACTAACAGAAAACTAAGAGAATCTTACAATTGAACTAGAAATACTTGTCCTCGATTGTGGGTATTAGCAAGAATATTTTTGCCACTGCCCAGCGTTCTGCCACGTATAAGAAATAGAATCCTTGGTAGCTACTTTTTCTATGATTAAGAAGAACTTTCCGACAGGTTCATTAATTTCGTACTTAAATTTGTAAGTCCATCGGCCTCGTTTACAAATCCGTAGGGTTTCATATGTTTCCGTAGTGTGTGGGAGTCAGAAACTACTGGGGCATCACGACGGCTCTACATTGATCTACCTAACCTTCTTTCGGACTAAAGAACATCCAGAGGTTTTATAGGGAAGCCAAACAACTAATTCAAGATCCGAATGTAGGTTCTTCAAAATAGCGACGAAAGACTAGTCACTACAGGGGATAGTAGATGTGTTTGAGCAGAATTTCCAGCACCAACAAAAGAATCCACGTTCAGCGGTTAATCCACCTATAGAAAAAATTGGCTTAGCTATAAAAAAGTTTAAGAACAGTAAAGTCCCCGGCATCAACAGAACTCTTCAAATGCGGGGGTAATGTTGTGGTAGCGCATCAAATCATTGTCCTCCAAGTATTAATGGAAGAAAGTCTGCCGAATGATTGAAAATTCGACAGAAATAAAAAAAGCACATTCCTGCTTAATGTCGCTTTTTAGATACTCCCCGACCGACTGTGTGAAAGTCCCAAAACGTACTACAACACACTTATCGGCACATACCGATACCAGTGTGGTTTTCGTCCCGTCAGATCTGTCATAGTAGACCAAATTTTCACAGTGTGGCAAGTCCAGGAAAAGATCAGACTTTTTATATTTTCATTCTATTCGAACTATGCACCAAACTCCCACGGAAAGATGCACTATTATGGGTTTTTTTTAAACTTCCATTTAGGTAGTAGTGTGCTTTAAACAAATAAACAAACATCCGACCACATAGACATGGACAAAACCGAACTTCTGAAAAAAGCAGCTTCAAGGTAGTTAGGGGGTTGGTTGGACGAAACGTATGCGAACGCCTACTGCTAGACGAAAGAAACAATAAGAAAGAGCTGAAAGAAAAATTGCTCGTCAACTTTTTTGGTCCTATGTGCATTTAGGGTGAATGGAGGGGAAGATACTACTATTGCAAATGTCAACATTGACACCATTTTTGACATGATTGTGTAATAGCTTATGAACTGTATCAATATCATAGGGTTTCTGAATTTAAATGCAAAATTGTATATACAATTCTATGTTTATAAAGCAGTGCCAATTACTGTTCCTTGTCACATTGCCCAGATGTCTATTTATAAACTGACTTCATTCCTAACCTTTGACGCCTGGCTGCATCTAAGTAATTAACGACTTAATTAATCAATGACAAAAATATCATTCCTTTGGTCACTTAATTAAAGAAACAAACACACAGTCTCCATTTTCCAAGGAAAATTTTTGTCTCGTTCATTTCATATTTTTAATAAATAATTTGCACTAATTAACTGGAGAATAATATGCAAAACAACGGAAAAGAAAAGTAAAACAAAATAAATCATCATCTCACAATTTTAACGCCGGCCCGACGACGACGGTCGGTGGCAGCGTTCCCACTTTCACTACGATCGTAATATTTCACTACGATTTTGCCTTAGTTCGGCAAAATCATTACGTCACTACGAAAAATTTGAAAACACTACGATTTTCCGTTCGACTTCGTATTCATATATTTCTTGTATACGATTCCTTGAGTAAGTAATAATATTGATTTCTAAAATGTGTTCCCTTGGAAAAGTTGTCTAAACGCATTCACAACAGGGCGATCAATTGAACACATTCACTTTTCAGCCCAATAATGGTGGTTAAAAGCTCGATTTCCGTTCTGTGATAGTGTGAAGTGATAAATAATTTAATTTAATTTTCAACTTTCGAGGTTTATTTATTTATAAGGTAGAATATACTTTTCATTGGCCATTATCCAGATATTCGATTAAATACATATCTTAGGCTTCTAAATCCCTAAGTCCGCGCTTATTTTTCGTTTCCATTGTGAGTCATAGAGCCTTGTCTATGTTTTTCACACTTCTTCATAAATAAAATGGCAGTTGATAGACATTTGTTTTTACTTTTTCATAGACCGAGAATCGAATTAGCCCGAACATGTGAAAACTCTTTTCACTTCATTATATCATAGAACGAGAATCGACCCGCAGTTCAGTGTATTGCATCGTATAGTCGTACTAGGCTTAAAACTAAAAAAATTATGGGGATTGCAATTATTTTTCATATTTCACTACGATTTAGCTCGAAACACTACGTTTTCTTCATCTCTGCACTACGCATTCGTAAATTTGAAGTGGGAACGCTGGTCGGTGGTCGTAAAATTTACTACGTCGCTTTCAAAGCTCTATTTTTTATTGCGCCGCGCCGTCTTTGTTGCGTACACCTCTAAATGTGTTTGAATGTGTCGCTCCTTTTCAAGCCGTTATATTTAGTTTTTGTTTTTATGCAAATGTTTCCCCCTTACAAATCTCTTTGATTGCAATGACATTAAAAATTCAACCTCAGGTACACTAATGTCCAAATTCATCACGTGCGGATTGATTAAATCTCGTTTCGGATGTCACAGCTACAACGGTAAGTACTGCCTGGCCTTACGGTCACGTACAAAGAGGTCTTGTCCACGATGATAAACTCGAAGCACTGTTTGGTGAGATTAACCATTTAGGCGCGTCTATATTCAGTCTATAAATATAACAAAGACATGATAATAACGTAAATAGATGTTAATAAGGTGCGGGTCCATTATCGCCTCGATAACCCCCGAATGCGGTCACTTAACATTTTAACAGCAATCAACTGGTGTTAAGTGAACGTACTTATGAGCGACTGTGGCGGGCGATATGTGTTGATTTTTTAAAGACTGTGATGGATTTTTTTTTTAACTCGGTTTGAAATATCAACCAAATGTTCATCAACACAATTGTTCAATATGCAATTTGACAATTTCTACATGAATCGAATTTGGAGACTGAATGGATTTTGAAAGTATTTTGAAAATATCAATGAAAAAACACAATTGTTCAAATGTCAATTGAACATTTTCTACTCATTATCAACTAGCCGAGTTTTAGTACTGGATGGATTTTGAAAGTCTTTTGGAAATATCAACCAACCAATACAATTGTTCAAATGCCGACGGAACATTTTCTACTTATTATAAAAGCCGAGTTTTAACACGTGTGCGTCGTATCGCACAAGCTCAATGTATAAAAAATTGACGACTTTACTCTTCACTCTTCTGGTACCCGCTGGAGTGCTGGCCTGTCGACTGTCAAAGTCAATGGCCCTATTGAAATAATAATACCCCTTGACGTCAACGGGAGACATAACCACCAACGCCATGGGTAGGCTCCTTAATTTCGTATGCAGGACAAGAGGGTGGATTTTTTTTTTCGTTAGCTCTTTGTTCTCGCCCCAGTTAGTTGTTGTATAGGGAAAATTTCTAGGGAATCTAGCTCGAAATTTTGCGTTGTGCTACTTTAGAAAAGAAAGAGCGTATGGATCGATATTTGTTACCAGTCCAATTCCTCTTTCCATGGCTGGTATGGGTTGTGCGCACTTAAAAGTCGAATGCGGAGATTTTTTTTTTTTCTTTATACAGTATACGACCTATACACTGTACAGATAGCGAAGGACACTTTGTGTAGGTGTTGCTTACGAGTTAACTTTTCTTTTAGTTTATATACCTTTTTTTAAATAGACTGACTTTTTGTGGAATGGGTCGATGTATTTTTAGGGTTAATACGCAGTAATCAGCAAAAAAGAATAATTCTTTTACATTGAAATTTAGCTATTAGGAATTCCTGACAAGTTTTTGGATGGGTTCGTGGCCTTTTCTTTGCGTCCTTTCATGCAAAAGCAACACGAAGGTAAATGGAAAAGGTCTTCTAATAGGTGTCGGATGTAATCAGCACTTTTACTGGAAAATGAAGCCTTTTCTGGGGGTTATTTTCAATTTTCTTGCTGTTTGTGCAAACACAGTCTTTTTTAACTAAAGCAAGGGAGGGGACATTTTGAGATGAGTTTTATTTCACGCAAAGTGCCGTTGATTTTAAGTTTTGTTTGGTTTACGTTTTTGAAAAGGGATGTTGCTGCTACATAAAGGTAGTACTTATAATTGTGGTTATTTCTAAACAGATTTTGCCCTTAAATAAAGAGTATCAAGTGATGAACTGCGATTGGTTTGCTTATTTGATGATCTACCGTCATTGGCACCCTCGTAGTAGGTATCTTGTTAAAGTCACTGCGAGTTGATCGATTTTAAACGATTTAATAAAAATCTATGGCGACATCAAATCACCTTAAAAATTAATAAAATGGAACTTGGTACACCAAAAGTAGTTAATTTAAATTTTATTATATTCAAAATGGTGGACCCAAAATTGAAAACTATAAAATGTTGGAATTCAGTCCATTCTCGGTACGACAAGATGTCAAATCTTTCACTAAGTGACGTCTTGTACGCATACCCAAGCGCAGGCAAACTTTAAAGAATATTTTATATTTTGTATTTGCTGGAGATGTCATTACGTTAGTGTCCAAATGTGAGTGTCATTTGGGGGGAGGGTAATAGATACCGACTTCTAGTAAGGTAGCTTTTCCTCTTCTTCTTCTTCTCTTTTTGACATTTTACGCTTGATCACGAAGTAAAAAGTCTGCTGACTAGGATGTGCATGAATAATTAAATAAATAAAAAATAATGACAACTTCCAACATTTTAAGTATAATTGCTGACAACATTTTTTTCGGTTCACATTTTATGATGCTTGGGTATCGGATATATGAATTTACTTCGTTGGGAATAAAAGAAGGCAATTTAAGGAGCCGTGGTTTGACAAAGAGTATGCAAAGGCGAGGCAGCTTTCTTTCACGTAGCTTAAGTTATTCCGCTAATTCAATGAGGGCGCTATGAAGGACTCATATAAAGGGCGATTTTTTAATCGTTTGGTTTTTAAAATAAAAAAAAAACAACAACGAAAATTGCAAAATTTAGTGAAAATTTTGAGTCGATAAATCAATTCTTGCCATTTACTATTTGAATATTATTTCGTGTAAATGCTGACCGCTATTACACCTCAAGTGGTCCATCCGGAATGTCCAATTTTAGCATACTTTTTCCAACATATCGACAGCTATCTCATCAATATCACGAGTTACATTGTCTTGCAAGGCGGCAAAAGTTACTGGCTTATCCGTATAGACGAGAGACTTCACGTATCCCCACAAAAAATAGTCCAGCGGCGTCAAATCGCAGGATCTAGACGGCTAAAAGCAAACAAAAGTACGAAATTATCGCATGATAGCGAACACCATTAACCTTAACGTTGTTGCCACCGGTACATTTTTGTGGATGCATTGGCAATGCTTTTAGTTGCTCAGCAGACCATATACCGCAATTTTGATTATTAACGTAGCCTGCTCAGTAGGATTACGACGACCATAAAATGGACAAAGTGCTCTAATCACATTTTTTACTGAGCTAGATTTTTTGTAATAAAATTCAATAATTTGCAAACGTTGTTTGGACGTAAATCTATCTATGGTGAAATGGCAATGCTAACTGAGTATTTTTTACTTTGGCGCGTGTAACAAATCAAGCTTGAACTGTCAAAAAAATCAGGCTGAAAAACCAAACAGCAAAAAACAATTTTTAAAGGTTTTTCTAATGAAAGGTGTTATTGTGAATGGCCCGCTATTTCGGTAGCTGTCACTTTTGAAGCTTTTATTGTTTGACATTTGACAAGTAGAAACTACGCGATTACTAAAAATGGAACGATACACGGTTCAACAACGCATTGAAATTATTAAAATTCACTACAAAAATTGTGAAAATCTTGCAGTCACAGTTCGCAAACCTAAAGCATTTTTTGGTCGTCATGAAGCATCTTATCGGACCGCAATATAGAAATTGGTGGAAAAATTCGAGCTGTTGGGACAATTTAGTGATGTGAAGAATAAAACCCGTGCACGTCGCTCAAGAACAACTGAGAATATTGCTGCTGTAGCGCCCAAAGTGTTGACGAAAACCCAGGTTTGTCCATTCCTCGTCGTTCTTTGGAATTGGGCATTCCACAAACGTCATTACACCGCATTTTGCATAAAGACTTGGGTCTTAAGGCTTATAGAGTTCAGTTAACACAAGATCTCAAGCCGGCCGATCATCAACAACGTCGCCAACAACCCAGCGTCGATTCAAGACCTCAAAGATCTAATTCGTGAGGCTATCGAGGACATAGGGCAGCCACTTTGAGATTTGGTTATGGAAAATTTCATGAAAAGGATATGGTCCTGTAAGCGTGCTCGTAGTGGCCATTTGGCTGATGTTGTTTTTCATTATTAACGGCATATCTTCCTCTTTATTATGAAATAAACATCCGATTATTTATCTCAAAAAATGGCATTTTTCTTTGAATACCAAAATAACACCTCTTATTGGAAAACCCTTTACTAAAGCAAATAACGAATTTAAGGCGTTATCTAAAATAAAGCCGGCGCATTGTAATAATTTAGCAGACTTTTGGAAGCTGGCAAGAAAACTCAATGGTGGAAAGTATGTTCTGTGCAACAATCTATATCCGAATATCCTCCCAGATAATTTCAAAAGGCTAATAAACCTACCTGATAGTCGCATACACTTTCAATATGCCACACTTGCACACCAGAATGATACTATACTGCGGACAAACGGATCTCTCTTCATCCATTCTACACACCTTGAAGGATGGTAAAGCTGCAGGTTCGGACGGTATTCCTTCTGAATGCAAGCATTTTACCAATGAGCTGCAACCTCTATTCTATAGTCTCACTAGAGCAGTTGTTTGTAGCGGGGACATATTATCGGAATGGTTTGAAACGTGATCTGGTGTAAGACAGGGCTGCTATTTAAGTCCAAGCCTTTTCGCACTTTTCATAATTAAATTCAAGGTAAAGGTATTCAAAAAAGGCGGAGGCAGAACAAGCGCAAATGAAAATTGGGATTGTAGAGGCGAAACAATTGAAGTTGTCAAGTTATAGATATAAATATCTGGGGATATTTTGTTACCAACAATTTTATTATGAATGCTCATCTAGAGGAAAGACTGTTAAAATACAAAACAGCTATAAATTTAGCAGGATGCTTTAATGATAAGTACATTGCCCATTGTGATACAAATAAAGTTTTTGAAGCGGCGGTGTCGAAGTCCTTTCTGTGAAACTACCTATGGAACTGTCGAAAAACTGCTGCGATTTTTCCTCAAAAGAATATTTCACCCGACACGACAAATTACATGCTAATGTTGGAAACTGTTCAATTACATCTTTTTAAGAAGTCACTGAAACTTCAAGCGGATTATGTACTAAAGTTTGCCAGATTACCGACTTCCAAAAATGCCAGCCTTACAAGCATTACAACGTAGAACTGGTTGGTACAAAGAGTGGCTGACTCGAAATTGGAATGTCCTTGTCCATGTCCATATTAATCACGATAATGTAAGCGTGAGGTGTTTGAAGAATCAGCTATATAAGATAATTGAAAATATTGAAGAACAGGCTAGGTGACGGTACAGTGGGATCGTTACACTGAACTACCTACAACACAATTTGTTGTAGACAAATAATTTTAAAGATAAATATAGCAGTGATGATCTTGAGGCTGCGGGGCGAATTTTTACAACTTAATTATGTACAAGGAAGACCTACGTGTAATTTAGCAGAAAGGAATGATGCACATCATTTCATTGGCAGGTGTCCAATCTTGAGAGAAACGAGACGAAATATCTCGGGAAGCGAAAGCCTATCAGCAGTGTTGGGACTTGAGAGTAGGCAAACAGTGGGAGATTCGGAAACCAAAAAGTGGTAGAAAGTGATATTTTTTTGAAACATACCATAAATGCGACAAAAAAAAAATAAATAACGCTCTTTTCTTCGGTCCAATACTAGCTGTGGTCGCTGGAAACCAAAACCGTAAGCAAGAAGTTTATACCTCCTAAAGTAAGTCTTGTCACACATATTAAGCTATTTCAAAACTTCGGTAGAAGGATCACTCGACGATATTTTTTCGCACCAAAGAATGTACTCAGCTTTCACAGCTAATAAAGAACACGTTAGCTTTTCCATTTCGTTCACTCGCTCAACTGCAGCAAAACCTGGGAGAAGAGCTTGAAACGATGGTAGAACTTCTTCGTTGACCATGAATCTATCCGTAAGACTTTGTATAAACGAATCTATGCAAGGAATCAATATAGACTAGACACACTAAAATAGGCTTCAGTAGAAGAGGTTTCTGGCTGGATTGTAATTCGTTGTTTGTTTCAATGAAGTTTTTGGAGCTCTCAATTTCAAAAAAGTCATCGGCAAGTTGGGATGCGGATTAAAAAGCTTCTCTGAAATAATCTTCGGCATTTTCTCTGATGTTCTTAAGAGAATTCAGAATTTCTTTTGTGCGGTCGATTGCAGAAACGAAATCTAACGATTTGTTCTATAGGAAAACTGATATATGGGCAGCGTTAAGCTTAATAATTTTTTGCATACAATGAGGCTTATTAGGAAATCAAATTTTTGGACCGCTGCCAAAAGTGTTGATGCTTCCGAAGACATCGCCCACGTTATGCTCGTCAAGACTTACTGAGATGCATTTGAAGAGCTCTACAAAGGAAATGCCGTCATGCCTTTCAATGAATCTTGTTTCACAAAGGCGTAGAGTCGAGTTTTTCGGCTATCTGATGCGTGTTTTTTAATGACACTTTTGAAAGTTATATTTTCATTTGAATTGTTGAGGAATAAATTGGCTATTTCACTAACTACACCAAGGCAATTGCGAATTGCAACATGGCATTAGACAGAACTAGGTTCAACCGATGGCTTGCACAGTGTACATACCTAGCGTTTAGATACTGTAAACCTACCTAGAAAATCTCCTTATTTTTATAGATTTCAATTTATGTTAGAAAGTTTTAGTCGGCTCTCACATTGATGTTGCAATAAGCAACTCGCAATAGGAAAGACGCAATATTATCGCTCAGAGTTATTTTACTTTGAAATGAATTAGAGACCTCTCATCAAAGCAACTCAATATCGCTCGAACGAAAAATTCTGCTGATTGGGGCAATAACTATCGCTAGCGATATATAGCGTCAATTTGACGTCAAAATATGTCACAAAAGGGTGTATGTCGTGTACTCGGCATATTATTGACGCTGACATATATGTTGGCATGCGTCTGGCACCCATATGTCCGACTCAGAAATTACTGATAGTTTTTTTTTTGAACATAGGGCAAAAATGTACTACAACTTCAGAAAAAAATGTGCACGACTGTGTCGCACGTAACTTTCTCGTTACGTGGCAAGTAGGCGATGAATTTCGAATTATATTGCCACTGAAGTTTTGGCCCTCAGAAAAATATACCGTGTGTAAATACAGATCGGGATTTGGGTAGTCATTTTTGAGAAATATTCATAAAACGGCTATATTCGAGTTTTCTGAGGAAAACCAAGTACGAGATCATCTTTACAGTACTTATGTATTTTGATCAAAATCGTTAGAGCGGTTTTTTGTAAAATTATGCAGACAAATTTTACAATTTGGATTCGAAAAGCACTGTTATTAAACTGTTTAGCTGAAAACTGAGTACGACGTTTTTCTTCAGGATAAAAACATTACCTAGCAGTTACATTTTTAACCAAATCGAAAATGGCGTTTTCGAGATATGTGTATTTTTTAAAGTACCGATTTTAGCGATTGGGGTGGAAATCGAAGGACGCAATCATGGTTAAAAAAAAACACTATTTTTCAACTGTTTAGCTCAAAACTGAGCAAATGGTATTACTATGGATTTAAGCATTATCTAAAAGTAACATTTTTATCATAATCGAAAATGGCGTTTTTGAGATATGAGCAGTTTTTTAAAGTACTATTATTAGGGATTTGGGTGGATGTCAAAGGACACAGTCTTTTTAGGGAAAAACTGAGTTTGCTATCAATTTAAGAATGACAATAGTACCTTAAAAATAAGTTTTTTTTTTTAAATCGTTTTTACCGTTTTCGAGATAAAGCCAATTTTCAAAACTGCCGTTGCTGGACTTTTTAGCGAAAAACTGGGTATTCAGTCATGTTAAGCACGCTTAATTTAACTCAACTATCAATTTTGGTTCAAATCTAAATTTAGACATATTTCGTCATATTTCGTAAAATTTTTATATGGGAGGTACCGTTAATATTAGGGCTAGCTTAAAAAAAAAAAAAAAACGTCCCGAGCGGGAAGCCCACAAACTCTAAATACGAAGTTTGAAGCAAATCCGTCCAAGCGTTTAGATTCCCCAGGGGTGGGACAGACAGACATACGGACGGACAGAATTGCGAGACCCACTTTTTTGAGTTTCCCTATCATCGTAATATCAGAATTGATCAAAATCTCGAGTTCGAAATTTTGTACGAAAACAATATCTTTCTCTTACTCGTATACGAGAAAGTTAAAAATGCCTAAAGTCATTAAATAGGACTGTATTTGACTGATGGGGAGAAACGTCGCCTCATTTCGACATAAAGTGACATGGAAACTCTTTTCGCACGAGGATATTCCATTTTTTATTTTTTAAATCGGGTATAATCTGTGGACACAGTCCGCCATCCACACTTAAAGGGATACCGATTGCAATCTATACCTGTCAATGGTCTCGCAAACCATTATGGGGGTCAGAGGGTGGATGCGCTATGCACCAATAGGGGCATAAGTGGACTTACGGTTACTCGACAACGGCATCGACTTAGGATAGGCACGTGGAACATCTCTTCGCTCACGGGAAAAGACCTGGAGCTTGTTGGGGAGGCTGTTAAATATCGACTAGATATAGTTGGTGTTTCCTCAACAAAGCAAAGGGGTTCTAGAACTGTGGACCTTGCAGATGGGTGGAAACTCTTCATGTCGGGAGTAGCACCTTCAATGTCTGCTCAGGCGGGAGTGGGGATACTCACAAGTCCCAGGCTGTCAGGCAGAGTATTGGAGTGGATTCCGTTAGGAGGGAGAGTTGCGATCTTAAAGCTTAAGCTTGAAAGATCAACTCTGGCTCTAGTGCAGGTGTATGCACCGAATCTGGAGTCAGGGTACGCAGCTTTCTTAGATGAAGTTGATGCAGCCCTTGAAAAGGTTGCAGATATGGATTCTTATATCCTGATGGGTGATTTCAATGCTCACGTGGGTGCGGATTTCTCGACATGGGGCAGCGCGATTGGGAAACACGGTGACCCCGATCAGAACGCGAACGGAGAGAAGTTGTTGGACTTTTGTTGTTCAAATGGAATGTCCATTATGAACACTTTCTTTCCACACAAAGATATCCATAAATACACATGGTACCGTCGAAGTCTTCAGCAGAAATCGCTGATAGATTTCTTTGTGGTACCATCGTGTATTAAAAGGATGGTTTGTGATGTTCGTGTGTTGAGAGGGGCTGAACTGTCAACTGATCACCACCTGGTGTTGTGCAAATTGTATCTCAACGATCAAATACCTATCCTGCCAAAGCGTAAACCAAGAATGGTTACGCGCATACGGTGGGAGGGGCTACAGAACGATGAGATACGGGAGGAATTTGCACGGCAGGTATCTGAAAGGTTTGAACAAATTCCAAATGTTCCATTGAATGTAGAGGAAGAATGGCAGTTGTTTTCAACAGCATAGTTATTGCCTCTGCAGGACATGTTTGCGGAGTGAAGCGGCTCGGTGTGGCGGCTGGTGGTGAGAAAAGAACTGCGTGGTTTAAAACGCCCGGAGTTCAAGAAGCCATCAGAGAGAAGAAGAAGGCTTTCAAGGTGTGGATTCACTTGGGGGACTCTCCTTCTCGAAACCGGTACATTGAGGCGCGAAGAACTTGCAAGTTGGCTGTTAAAGCAGCCAAAGAACATTCTTGGAAGGAGTTCGGCGAAAAATTGGACCGCGATCACAGATCTGCAAGCAAGGTGTTCTGGCAGACCATCCGTCGTCTTAGAGGAAGGAAGTGGAACATTGTCGAAGGAGTCAAATCCAAAGATGGTACACTTCTTTCTAATGAGGAGGACATCTTGCGCAGATGGAGCGAGCACTTTTCCGAATTGCTCAATCCAATCCAGGGCATTGAGGATGACACATCTATCGCCTTAAGCAGGGCGGAAAATAGTCCCACGGTAGAGGAAGTCACTTTTGCGATCAAATCGCTTAAAGCTGGCAAATCTGCCGGAGTGGATGAAATCCGGCCAGAAATGCTAAAGGCCTTAGGTGAAGAGGGAGTCAAATGGCTCTCTCGTGTCATTAAAGTGGCCTGGGAATGCGGCGAAACACCCAGCGATTGGCAGATTGGGGTGATTGTGCCCCTTTTCAAGAAAGGGGATAAAAGGGATTGCTCCAATTACAGGGGTATATCACTTTTAAGTCTCCCCGGAAAAGTCTTTGCCAAGGTGCTGGAAACGCGTTGCAGAGCTGTGGTCGAGGCACGATTAGGAGATGAGCAGTGCGGCTTTCGTCCCGGCAGAAGCACAACCGACCAGTTATTCACTCTCAGAATGGTACTTGAGAAGTCTTGGGAGTATGCTACACCTGTTTACGCTTGCTTCGTAGATTTGGAGAAAGCATATGACCGAGTTCCTCGAGGGAAACTCTGGAGTGTATTACAGGAGTATGGAATTGATGGTTCTCTCTTGAGAGCCATTCAATCTCTTTACACAAACTGTAAGAGCTGTGTTCGGGTAAACGGCGTTAAATCAATACCTTTCACCGTGGGCGTTGGACTTCGTCAGGGGTGCGTCTTGTCTCCTCTCCTTTTCATTACTTATATGGACTGGATGTTACAGCGCAGTCTTGGCGAGGAACGTTTTGAATTGGGAGATCTGAGGATAAGTCATTTGCTCTTCGCTGATGACTTGGTCATCCTTGGGTCCTCTCAGACTGAACTTCAGCGCGCACTCGATCGGTTTGTAGCCGTTTGTGTTGAAGCTGAGATGAAGGTAAATGTGAACAAATCTGAAGTGATGGTCGTCTCCAGAACGCCTGTTCAATGCACTCTGCATGTTAGTGGAGTCCCATTGAAACAGGTGGAGAAGTTTAAGTATCTCGGGGTCTTATTCACGAGTGATGGAAGGAGCAATGCCGAGTTTTCCTGTAGGATTGGTCAGGCTGGATCGATTTTGAGACAGCTTGGTCATTCTGTTATCAGGAGGACTGAACTTGGTGTCAAAGCTAAGTTGTCAGTCTTTAATTCGGTGTTTGTTCCAACTCTTACCTATGGTCATGAGGTTTGGGTAATGACCGAAAGAATAAGATCGCGAATACAAGCTGCCGAAATGAGATTTCTCCGTAGTATTGCTGGTGTGACCCGTAGAGATCGCATCAGAAATACCAGAATACGTGAGGAACTCAATGTCGAGCAGCTACTTCTCCGGACGGAGCGATCCATGCTTCGGTGGTTTGGTCATGTTAAACGCATGTCCCCGACCAGGATTCCACGACGTGCTATGGAATCCGTACCATCGGGCAGGCGTCCCCTAGGTAGACCCAGGATGAGATGGTTAGATCAAATTCATAATCTCTCCTCTACCCGTATGGGGATTGCCCTTGATGATTTAGAGTCGATGGCGGAGGATCGAGAGCTATGGAGGGTCCACTTGAGCAACCTACACCCGCGACCCACTTAATGGACAAGCGGACCATTGAAAATGAATGAATGAATGAATGAATATATAAAAATCATGGTCAATTGTGTTTGTCGATAATGTTCTCTGTAATGCGTGAACCGATTTTGATTCTGGAAATTTCCCATGAAAGGTGACGTTGATACCATGGTTTATAAGTTCATACGGTCTTCGTAGGTGTATTGGTTCATGAGTAATAGGGGCGTGGCAGCTCCCATACAAAATTTGCATTCAAAATCATATTCCTCGAAAACCACTGAATCGATTGAATTCAAATTTACATACAATCTTAGGTATCGGCCCAGGAGTATTCGCGTGAAGATTGGTCAAAATTGGACAAAGGGGCGTGGCACCTCCCATACAAAAAACACATTCAAAATCTTATATCTCGAAAAGCAGCAAATCGATTGAACTTAAACTTATAGATAATCTTAATTATTGTCCCTGGAGTGCTCCTCTGAAGATTGGTCAAAATTGGACAAAGGGGCGTGGCACTGCCCATACAAAAAAACATTCAAAATCGTATATTTCGAAAACCACCGAAACGATTGAGCTCAAATTGACAGATAATCTTAGGTATATAAAGGCGTGCGGCGCTATTTTTCGACAGTCATGGGAGCCAAACTTTGTAAAATGTGTAACATTGATAGCTATGCATTGTCCTGATAGACAAGAATACTTTCTACGCAATACGATTCCTGGAAAAACAAAAAATATGTACCACGGAGCATTACAATAAAAACTGTTTATCACTGATTTAAATGAATTTGAAACTGATTTTTTTATTTTTCTATTTTGCACTACGAAGTGTGCAAGGGTTCGCTAGTTCAGTATGAAAATGATCGCAGCCATTATTGATTTTTTTTTTTTTAAAGCAGTTTGTTTGGAATTGTTATAACTCCAACAAAAATGTTTGCGTAAGATTGTTGCTATTACTTAAACAATTACAAATATTTTCTTATATGGCAATGAATGCATTTTTTTTTTATCTATCCGATGAATTCAGCGAAATATCCAAGTGTCAGTTCAATGACATGGGAAATGTTGTTTCTGCTTCCTAATCACACCACTTTTTTGCTAACTACGACCACGACTCGACTTTCATCTTTTTCTATTCTTCGTTTGGTCGTTTGTCAGTGTAGTGGAAATAAAACACGTGTTTAACTGAAAAAACCGGCTTTTTCCCGTCGGAGACATCCCCAAACGTGTGTCATTTTTCCTCTTTAACTCGAAAGTGTAATCGTGCATCCAAACAGGTGATTGTGTGTGACTATTATGTTTACTATTTCCTGTTAAGTATATTATGATGGCAAATCGTATCTTCTCCACATCACCTTAAATACATTTCATTTGAATTCAAATTCCAAAGTACAAAGCACCGACGACGAGTTTCAGTCTGCTCGTGACAATATCTCTCTCGTTCCCATCAATTGCTAATGACAACTGGGTCTCGGCTTTAAATGAGTCACGATTGCTGAACCGGCAAAATTATTATCGATGAGTATGTTTAGATAATAATCAGATGCATACAAGCCGACGACATTGTCTGTCAACGGCAGCGGTTATATTGTGAAATTGCATAGGAAAACACGTGTGGGAAAAGACGATAAATAATAATAAGAAACGGGAATATAAGGGAATACCGAAATTGAATATAGATACTGATTTTAATTTTAGTGGAGAATGTGTCAAGATAAGAACGATTATTTGACTACATTTGGATGTGCTTTGATAAATCAATTATTGATGAGGGCAAGTGACTTAATTTTAGACAAACTGGCGGCATTTAATTTATAAAAATAGGCACACCAAAGCAAGTCTTATTTAGGATATCAATTTGTGGACACGTGCAAAATGTTGCACATACGCCCCAGTGCACGTGGGACGAATGTTGATTGTGTAACTTGATTGCAGGATGTGCTGTGCAGATATGGCGAATCCGACTTGCTAATATGTTCATTATGCCAACAGCTTATTCGTGCACAATAATTACGTCAATTTACATATTGTAACGATGTTCGTGAAGTTGTGAGGAAGGAAGTGAAACATTGTTGAACACATTGGAGGAGAGGTTTTCATGGAGTTGTCTTGTTTTTTACATATGTAACAACACATATTATACACACATCACTATTGAAAAATGCTTGTATAAGCCTGTTGCATCGTATTGGCTTAGGGCGAAATGCAATTTTGATAGTGAAAAGCCACTGAAAAAATGTTTTAATTTATATTTTAGCTTGTGAGAGGCATGTGAGTAGCGAAAATAGCTTCTTGCAGTTTAAAAAAATGATGTTTCCACCGGGGAAACATTTTTTATTTTGGTGTTATAATACTCAGTTGTAAATTCAGTTCAGAAATTATTTTTTTTATGTACTATTTCCAGACAAGTGGACGCTATTTCCTATCTGAAATTAGTAGGAGTCATTCTGCGCCGTTTGAGTCATGGTCATTGCCATTAGGACAGACCTTAGACTTTTTGTCAAAAGACAAACAACAAACAGACAAAAAACAATGCTGACCTGGGACCCACAAGTAGAAAAATATTCCTGTCATTTTCAATTTCTGCGATATAAGTTTAAATTCAGAAATGCATCACTTCTCTAACCCAATTAATTGGCATCACTCGTAATGCACCCCCCCATCACAGTCATAAAGAGGTTATATCCTTTTCAACTATTGGAAAAAAGTTGTTGCATTGTTAGGTACTTAAAAATAAGCTATCTCGTACAATTATTTGCAAACAGATAAAAAAAAATAAACAACATATTTTGTGTAAATCCGTTGATACTTTTATCCACCAAATGTTCAAAATCAAAGATTCTTCGCAAAACCAATTGCTGTCGCTTACACAAATCTAATTGGAATTTCGTCTTTAATACAAGGTGGCGCAAAAATAACCTTCCGATTTTTTTTGGCTGTAATTTAAAAAAAAATGAAAAACTTTGATTCTTCTTGTGGATTATTTTTATTTGGTCTTTTAATTTTTTTTACATCAAGTCGAAGATATGATGTCATGTAAATGGCCGCCGCCACAGTTGATTGTCGTTTGAGCCCTTTTTATGGCATTTTCCATCACTTTGGCCAAAACTTCCGGCGATAGGTCCTCACATTCTTGACGGATATTGTCTTTAAGAGCTGCAAGAGTCTAAGGCTTGTTGACAT
Source organism: Cheilosia soror (assembly GCA_949372485.1). Taxonomy (NCBI): domain Eukaryota; kingdom Metazoa; phylum Arthropoda; class Insecta; order Diptera; family Syrphidae; genus Cheilosia; species Cheilosia soror. The sequence goes on from OX443561.1 coordinate 128,512,297, forward strand.
AAACCCGCGACTTCAAAAAGCCCCACAAAAAGAAGTCTGGAGCGGTCAAATCAGGCGATCTTGCTGGCCAGTGCAAATCGCCAAAACGGGAGATTTAGGCGCCCGGAAAATGCATCCTTCAGCATATCGGTTGTGGCACGTGCAGTGTGTGCCGTTGCACCGTCCTGTGGTTCCAACATGTTTTCCAATCCCAATTCATCAAGTTGCGGCAAAAAGAACTCGTTGATCATTGCTCTGTAGCGCTCACCATTCACAGTAACCGTTTGGCCCGCGACGTCTTCATGTCCATGACATCTTCGGCTACAGCAGCAATATTCTTTGCAGAACGGCTACTCCGGGATCTGCCACGCCTGGCAGCATCTCGTGTTGTACCAGTCTCTTCGAGGCGAGCAGCTAAACGTCGCAGTGTTTCACCAGTAGGCGTTGGACGGCTAGGAAATCTGCGACGAAATTCACGTCGTGCCAAAGTCACCGACCGATTATTGCTCCAATAAATAGTCATCAATATTCCGCGTTCTGGAGCAGTGTAGCGTTACATTGTTTATTAACGTGTATTTCGCATGTGTTTACTACAAAAATGTCAAAACAGAACTGACATTAGGGGCCAATCGCAAAATTTATAGCATTTTCTGATAGGAGGATTACTTTTGCGCCACCTTGTATAATTTTATTTCTTCTGTCTCCTTATAAACTGTATGTGCATATATTTTTTTTACAATCAAAAATAGAAGACAGGTCAAACATTCTCATCTGATTGAGTACTATTTTAGGGTAATATAGCGCTCGAAAGCTACTTTTGCATTTTCCCAAATGAATACTAATCAATGTAAATAATTTCAATGAATGGAAACGCATTTAGTGATTCGAACAAAAAACAAATAAGACAATCGTCATTTTACAAACTCACATTTAGGTAATGTGACCTGACCTACAAAATATTTAAAATGACGACTAAAAACGATTAAATATTAGTAAGGCCCATTGTGATCCTGTGTTTTTTAGGAAAATACATTTTTCTTCACTGTTTAAAAAATACAAATTGATTCAATTTAGATTATGTATCATACTAGCTGAACCCCCGCCAGCTTTGCCAGGCCTTTTGTTGCTTTTTTAATTTTTTTTTATTTTATTTTATTTATTTACTGGCTTTACGTGGTTTTCGAAATATACGATTTTGAATGTTTTTTTTTTGTGTGGGCGGTGCCACGAACCTTTGTCCAATTTTGAATTTGTTTAGCCTATCGCCCGACCACCGTAATTACCGACACTTAACAAAAATTCAACAAAAATGGTTGGAAATTACGGGCGACAGAAAACAGTTTTTTCCACTTTGTTTTATATAGAGATTATTTTATAATTAGAACCCGACTGGATTTTCGCAAAAATGGTCAGGGAACTTTTTTTTACAGAATAATTTAAGTAATTTTAAATAAATTATAAAATAATCTCTATATAAAACAAACTTCAGAAATTTTTACTAAAAAAATAAATAACTGGAATCAAACATATCACTTGTGTTCTTTCAAAATTATTCTGTAAAAAAAGTTCCCTGACCATTTTTGCGAAAATCCAGTCGGGTTCGAATTTGTCGTTTTTCAAAAACAGAAAATAGTCGAATGAGGAAACAATTCGTACTATTCTTATAATTGTGCATAGTACGCGTAGGAGATTGTTGTTCCCCATGACTTTTTGGGTCGTGCCTTTTCTTTGCCTTCTTTGACGCACGTTTGCCATCATAAATCCATTCTTTTGACTGTACTTTCAATTCTGTTGTGTAGTCAATGGATCCAAGTTTACATAGCATCACATCAATATATTTTTGAAAAGTAAGGTAGACACTGCCTGGCTGACAGAACTTTATACAACACTAACCCTTAGTTTCACAGTGGAAATTTAAACTTAAGTCAACTGAACCTGAACTTGCGTTCGTTCGTTCCTTGTCTTTTCTTTCAAAAAACGCACAAAACATCGTAAAATGTTCGTGTTTTTTACAAATGACAGTTGTCAAATTGAAATGTCACTGTGTCATGTGATCTGAGGGTTAAACGGTAGAATACTGTCATTTAACTTAAACTACAGAATGAACTCTGTTGTAGGTTTAAACAAAACTGTGCAACCGAATTAATTGTTGAACTGAAGTTTAAACTAAAAGTGTTGTTTATATGCCCAGTGTGAAAATGGGGGTAAGCATTATTTTTTTGCGTCTAAGTTAAACTTTACAACTTTATTTCGGTGATCAAGTTTTCAAATTCAAGTATCGTAATCTGTATGATATTTTCAGATCTGAATTAGTGGATAAAGCCACCACCAGTGTTGAATTTTTGAAGCACTTTCAATTTCAACATCTACACTGAGAGATTTTTTTAAAACTTTTTTCCAATTTTTTTTAAATCGTTCATCCATATGTAGTTCATAGCAAATTATTTATGTTATAACAAAATTACTGTTTTTAAATTCGCTGATAACATTACTTTCTAAGTGCCAAAGGACAGGTGTTCATGTGGAAGCCCATCACTGTGAACTAAACGATATTGTACTAGATCATAAGTTGCCATATTTGAAACCAAATAAAAATTTAGTGTAAGATGGCATTTTTAGTTCAATTAAAATTGATAACCAAAACCTTTCTCAATGTCAACCAATTAATATTTCGGCTTTCTTATAATAACTATCGGTCCTTCGATAGTTTTGGAAATAAAATAAAATTCATCCTGAAACTTAACTGTTTTTCTCAATTTTATATTCTATTTCCTCCCAAGAACCCATACGAACAAGAGGTTTTAAGAAAAAAATCATCAAAAAAAATGCCCTATATGCATATGCGGGAATTTTTATATATATTTTTTTCACTTTTCCTATTTTTTTTTTTTTAATTTTTTTCGAAATGTGTTGTTTTTTTTTAAGAAATATAAGCCGAATGCGGTGTTCGTTCCTGTCATTTGATAGCTTCAAAAATATATCTCACATGTGTAGGGAAGATGGTTGACTTTGGTTAAGTTCGCAACGTATAGTTTTTCAAAGTAGGTGTGAAATGGCATTATTCACGTCACTTGTGCCGATGTCTTTTCTAATTTATCGGGTATTGTACACCTTTCTTTTAAGCAGTAATCGATTGAATTAATTTAAGGTCACAATACCGTCACCGGAATGTCTGAGTTAATATATAGGACCAAAAATGTTTAGATCTATAGTAAAGATATCAATTAATCGTGACTTTATAGGAGGCATCGAAAAATAGAAAGATGCCGAATTGGAAGGCAAGTTTCGTGTGACTCAGGCTTGCACACTCTATACAAAATTTTTCATTGGAAACTAAAATAAACTTACAAAATTTGGTAACGCTCAAACAACGATTCGATATATGTATTACAAATTGAATTCCCTATTGGATGTTACGTTGCCGAAACTGAGCATATCCTCCATCTGTGTTTTTTTTTTATACCCTCCACAGGAAGGTATATTCACTTTGCCATTACGTTTGTAACGCCAAGAAGGATTCACCGGAGACCCTATAAAGTATATATATTCTGAATCAGGATCACATTCTGAATCGATTTAGCCATGTCCGTCTGTCTGTCTGTCTGTCTGTCTGTCTGTCCGTCTGTCTGTCTGTCTGTTGAAAGCACGATAGCGTCCAAACGAATTGACCTGGGCGATTGAAATTTGGTGAGAGGACTTCTTTTTACCGTCGTCAGGTTGGTATTGAAAATGGGCTATGTCGGTCAAGTAGTTCTGATACCTCCCATACAAAACCATTAGTAGACCCATGTGTCTCTCCGCCTGTTGAAATCACTATAGCTTCCAAACGAATCGACCTAGGCGACTGAAATTGAGTGACAGGTCTTATTTATACGGTTGTCAGGTTGGTATTAAAAATGATCCATGTCGGTCAAGTAGTTCTGCTACCTCCCATACAAAGCCAATATTCGACTCATGTATCTCTCTGTCTGTTGAAAACACCTTAGCGTCCAAAAGAATCGACTTAGGTGAATGAAATTTTATGAAAGGACTTTTTTTAACCGTCATCAAGTTGGTATTGAAAATTGTCTATGTCGGTAAAGTAGTTCTGCTACCTCCCATATAAAACTTATGTTAGACACATACTAACTCGCGTGGCAAACATTTTGCAGGACTTTTATTCAGTGGAGGGTATCAAAGCATCGGCCAGGCCGATGATAACACTTTTACTTGTTTTTCTTACAAAATGAAGATGAAAACAACGTTATGGCCAACTAAGAGCGGTATAGAGGAAACATTTAATTTTTGTACATAATTTCATTGGTACTTGGTTATTGAACCAGCGAAGTATGTAATCGCTTAGCAGCCCGATAAACTAAACGTGAGTATATCACTTTTAAGTTTCCACGTAAAAGTCTTTGTTAAGCTACTAGAAACCCGTTGCCGAGCTGTGGTCTAGTCACGATTGGGGAATGAGCATGATCAGTGCGATTTTCGTCCGGGTAGAAGCACAACCGACCAGTTTTTGACTGTCAGAATGGCACCTGAGAAGGCTTGGGAGTATGCAACACCTGTTTACGTATGCTTTTTAGATTTGGAGAAATCATACGACCGAGTCCTTCGAGCTAATTATGGGAGTGTATTACAGGACGGTTCTGTCTTGACCAGGCATTCAATCTCTTTACACAAACTCCTCCCAGTTTCCTCTTTCAAGGCTTTGGTATAGTCGTGGGCTTGTTTGCATAGACCTTTGACTTCAAAAAAACTCAAAAGAAAAAAGTTCAATCCCGTTAAATCGCAAGATGGCCAATTCTGATCCAAAAATTGCCGATTACACGATTAGGAAATGACTCATGCAGTAATTGAATTGTTTCTTCGGGTAAACGGTGTTAAGTCAATACTTTTCACCGAGGACGTTGGACTTCTCCAGGGAAGTGTTTTCTCTCCTCTACTTTTCATTACCAGTCCATATACTGGATGTTGTAACCCATGATTGGCTAATGACGTTTCGAACTTAGAGATCTCAGGTTAAGCCATTTGCTCTTCGCTGCTGTCTTTGTCATCTTTGGGTCTCTCTGAGCTTCAGACTGAATTTCAACGCGGGGTTTGTAGCCGTTTGTGTTGAAGCTGAGATGAAAGTAAACTTGAACAAATTTGAGGTGATCTCATAGTGAAGTCCCATTAAAACAGGAGGTGAAGTTTATGTGTCTCGGACTCTTAATTCACGAGTGATGGATGGAGCTTTCCTGTAGGATTGGTCAGGCTGGATCAATTTTGAGACAATTCGGTCACAATTCTGTTATTAGGAGGACCGAACTAGTGTCAAAGCTAAGTTGTCAGTCTTTAATTCTGTATTTGTTCCAACTCTTACCTATGATTATGAGGTTTGGGTAAAGACCGAAAGAATATAATCGTGAATACAAGCTGTTGAAATGAGATTCCTCCGTTGCATTGCTGGTGTGACCCGTAGAAATCGCATTAGAAACAACAGAAACAAACAACAGAAACAACAGAGCGGTCCATGCTTCGGTGGCTTGGTCATGTCAAAAGCATGTTACCAACCAGAAACCCACGACGTGCTATGAAAACCGTAGCATTAGGCAGACATTCTCTAGACCAAGGATGAGATGGTTAGATCAGGTCCATTATCTCTCGTCTGTACGTATGGGGATTGCCATATTGATGATTTAAAGTCGATGGCGGAGAATCGAGAGTTATGCTGGAGAATTTTAACTTCGCGTACATTTACACGCACGCATTTTTGTTTAAATACTTTTCTCCGAAAGGCGAATCTATAACGCTTCAACAGCACCCCAAGATTAAAATTCCAACGATTGCACCCTTCTGCAAAACATTTATCGAGATCGATCTATTCTCTAAATAGAGCTCCAATTCATCGAAAATTGTTGTTGCCTGTATTTCCTTACATAATGGCTCATACTTTAAGATGAAGCTACCAGAGTTGCTGAAGAAGAATAAGGTTCTACCTTTAAGGGACATTTATTTCAAACAATATATCTACACTTGCCATAAAGAAATTCTGTGAAAATGTCACAAATTCACGTCATTTTAGCTTTAGTCACTTGTAAGTTAGTTTGTGTGAACGCAACACACATTTTTTCAGGGGAAGAATTCAAGGGATGTATCCAGACTATCTTAGCGGATTGAGTAATTGTTGAATATTCAGTAATACCCTCGCATGCCTTTGTGGGAGATGGTGAACCAAAGTGTAGTGTGTGTTTTTTCTGGGGTTGAACCGGGGGGCCCCTTGCTACAGCTCAATAACCACTGCGTCACTTTCCTCATCATCATCTTATAAAGTTTTCCACATAATCTTCTTTCGACAACAAAATCCCTCGCTGAATGTTTCTATTCCAGTTACTCACGCTCACTTTAACTTCATTTCACACCTCACCTTCACTTAAAATAGTTTGGGATCTTAACTACTCATAGATAAGATGTGATAGTAAATACAACAATGTGGTCGTCGCGCTATATTTAAAGGCGTGCGTCATTAATTTTTAAATTAATGCGGTTCAACCTGGTTAGCACCTATCGGTGAAACTCCCAGCGAAATGTGTTACTTACGCGAACTAATGTATCTGATATGATTTCTTTCTTATTTCTGCTAACGCTTTAATTTTTTTCTTTGAATTTCAGGTTTACAGCCAACAAACATCAAATTAAACATCTTAACCTGTAAGTATCACGGTTTATCACTATTTTCACAGCAAGTACGTTAAGTCAATGTGAACTGAATAAATTCGTTGAACTGTAAAGCAGTGTCATGTATCCGAGATCAATTAGCGAGACATTCAATATGGAAATCACTGCACCCGAACTGACCATACTCTATAATGGATTACAACTCTACGAGTAGGTGTGCATATGGTGGAACGTCAGTCGTTTACACGTGGTTTACACACGAAACCGTATTCCTTTGTGTAATTCACCATGCAATACATGAACATAATGTGCTAATAGCAGCGGAACCAGTGCACCGTTCCAAGGCTGAATGCACTCACTTGAAGTCCACATGTAATATTTCTATTATCGTCGCTGTGCGGCAACGCACGGATTTCATAATAGGTATACATTGTACCTACTTTATGGATATGTTTATAGATAGACTAACCCTAGAGTATCGTTTGCTCGTTATGAGATCACCGTTGTATGCGGACGAGGTGACGGAGAACATTGACCGCATAATGAAATTGTGTTTCATGCTGCATTGTTTGTGTAACGTTTTTTTTAATTAATAGTTGAGCGCTTAGAGTTTTTAATTTTGTTGCGCTGCGATTTTGTATGCGCTTTGTTGAATGCTGTGCTTGGCTATGCTGCGGGGCATAGATGCTGCGTCTTGTAATTGACTGAAACAATGGAGATGGACGGAATGTGAAATTAATTGAGAATCTTATTAGGTTCATGGAACTACTTAGCGGAACCAACAAATTGATATGCACTTGCACTGTGCTGTTTGTGTTGCAACTGATTTCACACAAAGAAACCATTCATTGTTCGCCACGACTTCAAGATGGTTCTAACTTGAACCTGATCCGAGTCCAATGATCGAAAGATTTAGCAGAATTGATTTTACCAAAAATGAACTAATCCAAATATAGCCCTCACCTCTATGTAAATGCAAACCTAGTGGTCACCAGTAAAGTAGGTAGACTTTTAACCTATTCGGCGTTAAAATTGCTTCAAGTTTTTACTTATGGAGACCCTTGAACTTGAAGCAGCTCTCAGTATCGCCCGCCTTTCCTGACATGTTGTTGCTTTGCTGATTCATCCTTTGCGGTTTTTTCAATACTTCCCCGGGCCCTTAATAAAGCTGTGTACATAGGGTTACCGTCGCAGAAAATCGAAAAGCCGGACATTTAGGAGAGAAAAGCCTGATTATGGAGCAAAAAGCCTGACATTGCATTTTTTTAACTAAACATTTTATTTAAGCCAAATAAAATCTTCATTTTAAAAAAAATAAAAAAAGACTCTTATTATAGGTACATAAATAGGTAGTAGGTATGTAATGTATTTGATTTAGAATGTCTGGTTTCTTCAAAATATAGTTATAACAGTAGGCGTGTTTTTTTTTGCAATCCTATATAGGCTTAGCAAGTTTTCCATACGAATCGTTAGCCCGGATAATCATCGGGGCTTATGCTTTAGCCCAGATAAAAACTGTGCTACCAATCTACGATTGCTATAAATGCTATCGAAAGAGCTATCGAAAGTGCTATCGATTGTGTCATAAATGACGTTAGTTTGACAACCAAAATTATTAGGGGAGACTGGGGCACCTTTAATCCTGAGGCACATTTGAACATTCGTAATAAGACAACATTTAAAAAATATTTAAAATTACATATTAAACAAAATTTAAACTTTTTAGGTAGGTAATACTTGGAAGCGTGGAATTGCATATTTTAATTTTTATATTTGTAAAGAATCATTCACATGGAAGTGAACGAACGAATTTATAAAATGCGAACAATCAACTTTTTATGGATTTATAAACAGAAAATTGCACATTTTATTGTCCCAAGAGGAGGATAATTAATTATCCCACCAACAAATATTAATAAAACAAATTTATAAACATTTTAGATAACGAAATTTCGAATTATCCAAACCTTTTGTCGCGAACGAAAACACCTTTGCCCCTAATTGTCCAAGCTTATGCGCAATCCACATCATTTAATTCGCATTCCCCAAACTAGCGAATAAAACATGTGAACCGACTGTCAAAACTTGCGAATATTCGTTCGCAGGTAAATAGTTTGTCGCTCTCTTGTGAATGGTCCTTAAGAGTGTAAACATTTTGTGGCGAGTTTTTCTTTTTATGTATTTAAAATACATATATCTTTAAGGCACAACTTCATTTGAAACCACATTTTTTTTTGTCGCTTAACCTATTGGGGCAGGTTTGAACAAAACGCTACGGTACACGTTTGAACAAGTGGTCTTAGTGGCATCAACACTCCGGGAACATCGAGAACACCCAAATTCCTGAACAGCTAACTCATTTTTGTTTTTATAGAGTTTTTTTTAGACATTTGTAAAATACTTTGTAATTTGTGAATTTCAGTTGGCTTCTGTTAAGTCGTTTTTGTTTTTTTTTTTTATTGAAAAAATTAAGTTAATTTTTTTTATTAACAAATTACAAAGCTTGTAGTAGCTTATTAGCTGCCAAAAGCAATTTCAAATACTGCCGTTCAAAAGTGTCCGAGGCTAGTTGAAAACTGCTCAGCCCACCAGATCAAGGTTCCCCAGTCTCCCCTAAAAAAAGGAAAACAAACATCAGAAATCAAAATATGGACAAGAAAAATTGCAACTCAAAATTTGGACGTAGGAAGAAACACTGGGACCAGACTGGGACTGCTGAAATGCTATAGTGCACGTAAGCAGTTGTGCACTGCCACTGATTCGCCGCTGGAACTTGAATCATCCTGAATTATTCGTTAAAAGTGCAGGCACACCCAATTCACTCTTACGGCTGGAACTTGCTGTTGCTGCAGAGCTTGCCAACAATAAATAAACCATCTGAAACTAAATGTATTTCTCCTCATTTGTAAACTATTTTAATATGCCTACAGCTAACTTGTTCTCGTCATTTGTAATTTTAAAAACTAATTGACTCTGCAAATTTTTTTTTGTGAAAAAAAAAAAAAAAAAAACAACTTAAAAGTCAAATGTCAACTAGCATAGTGATGCCAAGTCACAGTAAAGCGTTTTTGTTTGTGTGTTTATCGAAGCCTATATAGGATTGCAAAAAAAAACACGCCTATTGTTCACAGAGTCTAAATTGAGTTTATTTCTTTTTGTAAGAGAAACAATTCTTTCTGTTAGAAAGAGAAGAGATTTTAAAAATCCACTCACAATTTTTTTTATTTCCGTAGGATTGGTTTTGCAATATTCAAAATATAAAACGCATTGCATATCCAATGTTTCTTAAAAAAATATACTATCTTGTTGGCTGGCAATTTTTTTCAAATCATGGTATATATTGTTCGAAAAAATAGGAATCATTATGTGTTAGGTATATTGCATTCTTTTAAAAATACTGTACTTTCAGATACAGAACCAAAAGAATCCCTATCTTTTGGCAATTGCATCCACAAAAAAACGTTATAGCATGAATTATATGACCTTTGTTTTTGACCATCATTTTGTGACTTACGTAAGATTACCAACGCCGCAGATCGAATTGCGTAAATTGGGAATTGAATTGCCGCATTATGTGACTGCTGTCATTTCTTTAAGTGTTGTTTTTTTTTACTGAACGAAGATAATTGAAACCATTAAAAATGATCTCGTTGCATCCATATTTTGATGCATTCAGCAACAATTTAACATTTATGATGATTTTTTTTCATTGAAATTAAATTGATGTAAATACATCAACAAAACATTAAAAAGCCTGACAAAGCGTGAGGCCTGGCCTGAGCCTGACAGAGACCTTAAAAGCCTGACGCGTCAGGCCAAATCCTGACATCTGGTAACCCTATGTGTACAGCAGTGGCGCCTCTTCTAATCTTGCTGGCTATGAAATGGATGGGTTTTCGAATTTGGCTTAAATGGGTGGGGTGACCCTTTAGAAAAAGTAACTTTGCAATTTAGGAATTAAAAAAGAATAAAATTCATTAAACCTCAAGTAATAGTAAACAATTTAGAGAACCAAATTTAATAAATAGAATAAAATCCATAAAAACGCCAAAAACGAGAAACGAAAACCAAACAAAAGCTCTAAGCTTCTAAAATCATGGGCTAAAAGTTAATTTCTTACGTGGTTTAAGAATATATTAACTGTATTGAGTGTCCTTATCGAAAATAAGACGGCGTGATGTAACTGTATAAAAATTTGTATAAGCTGTGGTTCGAAAACTAGAAACAGCTACTAGATTCAAATGATTGCCACGTATATTATATCCTTCAAGAACTCTAGTATTCAAATTTCCAGATCTATAGAAAAATGTCTTCAGAACTTTAAAACAATACAAATGACTGGAAGAATTTTCAAATCGTTAAACAAGGAAAAACTTGGATGCAAGCGAATTTTTCGACATATTTTTCTTATTACGTATTTCTGTAAGACTAAAAGATTGAATCTTGTTAAAATATTCTCCTCCCCAACAAGTAATGCCATATTGTAGTTTAGAGTGAAAGATACCATAATAAATTATTTTGTGAAGATTTGTTGAGCAGACACTTCTTAGATAAAAGAAAGTCCTAAGCGTCGCTCGAAAATATTGCCTCAAGTTTTCAACGTGGTTATGAAAACACATTTTGGAGTCAATAATAAGACCCAGATATTTGAATTCACTGACGCTTTCAATTTGAAAACAGTTTTCGCTGCAGGTAAGATTGCCACAAAATGTTTCAGCGGGAAGGCTGGTGTTATAGAAACAGCACAACAATTTAAACCTTTGGCACTCAGGTGCATGAAAAAAAACGAGTTTTGCACTGACAGACTGAATAACATTACTTTTGTTTTGGAACTCATCATTAGTTTGTGAACAGCAAACCAATTTCTAAGCAATTCCAAATCCATATTCATATAAGCAATTACATTTAGAGGGCTTTCTGAACAAAAGTAGTGACATCTGCAAAAATAGTGACAAGTCCTTTGAAATTTAGCTCAAATAATGAATTGATATAGATCAGGAATAGAATTGGTCCCAATACAGAGCCTTGCGGTACACCTAAGTTCATGAACTGAACTCCACTCACGCCTCCAACTCCACTCAATCTTTACTCTTTGCGATCTATTATCAAGATAAAATTTAAACCACTCGAGCATAAAACCTCAAAAACCAGCATTTTGTATTTTTCGCAACAGAATGAAATGGTTAATCATATCAAATGCTTTGGTAATATCGATGAATAGACCTGCTGTGAACTTTTTACTGTCCAAATTAAAGAAAATCTTAGAACAGAAATTTAACAGTGCATCCTCCGTGCATTTGCCTGTTTGAAATCCATACTGAAATTTATTGGAAAAATGTGTTTTGTTAAGAAAGCTAACAATCCCATTTTTCACAACTTTTTCGAAAACTTTGCTAACCGAAGGAAGAAGTGAAATTGGTCTGTAGTTTCTTACGTCATTTGTAGGTAGCACCTTTTTTAAAAAAAGGAATAACATCCGCGGATTTAAGAGCTACTGGGAGAACTCCAGATAGGACACGTTTATTAAAAATATGCGCTAGGACGTCAACAACAAAGCAAGCAATGTTCCTTAGTAAGCGATGAGAAATGCTATCACTGCCACATGAATTAGAGTTTTTTTTAAAGAACCTATAGTTTTTAACAACTCTAAGCCTGTTATAGGCTCGAAAAAGAATGACAAGCCCTGAGCATTTTCGTAAGGAAGTGCTTGAATTTGGTTGGATAATGTTGGCAAAATAATTATTAAAAATATCGGCAACTTCAAGCTTATCAATAATAATCCAATCGTTAAAGAGAAGGGTATTGGGACTTTTAAAAGAAGATGTCTTATTAGGCATGCTATTAACTATTTTTCATTCTCCCCTTATATTTCCTCTATTACTTTTAGACGCATAGACTTTTGTATTCCTTTTTCAGATTGATATTTCTAGGGTGTTTGGAACAAAGTTGTCTGAGTTCATTTTTCTTTTTAATTAAGTGTACTAAGTCCGAAGTTACCCAAGTTTTAAGCCTTTTGGACGACCTTTTAATGTTTTTCGTAAAATTGCAATTGCTTATGTGATTAGTTAGACAGTTTAAAAACAGATCATAAGATTTTGATGCATCAGACTCTGTAAGTACATAATGCCATGACTCAAAGCTAAGAACAGACTTCAATTTTAAAAAATCAGTTTTAGTTACCTTATTCAGTAAGCTTGGAATATGTTTTTTTGCTTTATCGATCGTACTAAATAGTAAACCTGTCATTGAATGATCAGTAATTGCAACATGCAAGACACATTTTTCACATGTCTCAAGTGAAATATTGGAAAAACGTCCAAATATATGGTCTAAACAGGTACCAGATGACCATCTTGTCGGTTCATTTATAAAAGACTCCAACCCATGAGATGCAGTAAGGCCAAATATGTTGTCACCGTTTCATTTTCTTCAAGAATGTTAAAGTTGAAATCTCACAATACTATTAAATTTTTTGATTTTTCATCATCCAGTAAATTTGAAAATTCTTCCAAGAATACAGAAAAATTATATTTGTGCAGCCGATAAACGCACATAAACAACATAAATTACTTTATTTACTGTGAAAGACAATTTCAAAATATCAGCACTTATGAAGTTGTGGATTGTATGAATTTATTTTATGAACTAAGCTGCCTAATACTGGAAGTATTATTTTATTTTATTTAAAACATGGTAACAGGTAGATTAAGCTACTGTTCGTAATCAAGTGAGACGGAGTGTACATATAAAACAAAAATCTCATTTCGTTTTTCACTAATATCACCGTGAACCACAGAAAAAGACAAAGTTCACAGTGACAGAGTGCAAAATCAAAATATCGAGATAATAAGGCTGTCATGACTGGGGTGTTGGGTGCTGACATCGACGAAGAGGTAGGCGACCAATCTATAGTCAAGAAAATCCTATACCTGACTACTCAGTTGAACGTCAACTAATTTCAAATAGACATCCAGTCACAGTTGCAAGTCTTCGTTGTTAACTAAATTAATACACTTTTTTTTTAAGAATTGCCAGATAAAGGAGAGAAGCTTTTTAGACATTTTTAACAATTATTACTTTTCATTTTAACATGGCTTCTACTGTGCACAAAAGATATGGTTTTATCTGTCAAAAAAGCACGATTTTTCATACAATTCGCATACCTATGTATGTTTCTTGACAGTGGTCACAATTGTTGGACAAATGCGCCCTAGGTGACAGTTCAAATTGACGCGATTGTAAATCTAGTCCAGAAAAATCTACATCGACTAGACGTACCCGAATGTCCCCATTTTATTATGACACATTTACTAAAAAAATAAAAAAAATAGTTCGCGAAAGGGACCATATTTTCGCAACCATTAATTCGTGTCTAATTTTTATATATGGGAAGCTGGCGATCTCTATTCAATTAATAGTTTGTATGTAAAAAGGAAACCTTTCAAGGAGAATTATAGTTTCGCCAGTATTGTTGCATAGAAATTGGTATTGACAGCTGTCACGAAATGTCAAAAATGCTCTCCCACTCTAAAACATTTTCCTACACCTAATAATTTCTTAAAATAAAATGCCTGTCATGGTTGGGCCTCACACGATGGTCTTCATGAAAGAAAATTAAGGGAGAAATCTAATTTTGTGATTTCGCTAAATTTGTGTGAACGAGCTTGCTGCTACCCGGAATATACCTACCTGTCGTTTTTGATAGTCAAGAACAACGTGAAGATCGACCGTATCACTTCTACATATCCACTGATTGGAAAATACATTTTAACATATTTTGCATTCGTTTATAAAATTTTTAATTTTCGCTATAGGCGCAAAAAAATTTATAGTCGTAAAATTATTTATAGACATCTTGCGATCCTATAAAATTGTATACTCAATTTGTTAGCGACGGATCGTTCAGCTTCATCGCCTAAATTTAGCATTAAAAAAACACACACATGAAAAATATTAAATTTTCAAAAGGAAAATGGAAATAAATTAACTCTCCGACATAAATATGATATCATTTACGTTACAAACAAATCGACTGTATGATGTTATACGTACACGTACAATACGATATTCCTTGTTGCCTTACTCCACTGTCAGGCTGTCAAACTGGTTTTCATTAACTCGTGATTTTGCGTGATTCGTTTTTATTTATTCTTTTTTGTTGCGCGCCGTCATCCAACTTTCAATGGAAAATGCGATATTTTTTTGTACACACTTGTATTTCTTTGGATTTTATTTATTTGGCATTCCTCTGTCTGTCGATTTTCAACCATTCCATTGTACATTTTAAACAAAACGTCACATCGATCGAGATTAAACATCAAGCTTATTGTATCTAGATCGGCGTACGATCGATTGACAGTCGTGTGATTGCAGTTTACACTTGAGGTGTTATACCATACGTTGTTTTGTTTATCGTGTCTATAGATTCTTATGACATAAGGTTTGTTTTAATTTTTTTTTTTTTATGTCAGTAGGGTAAATGTGTACAGTTTCGGTTGTTTAAATGCTCCAATCAAAATTATTCGAAAAGTTGAGAGTTAAAGATTTTCGAATGAGGTAACCCATTTTTACAGGAACGATAGATTGTTTGACATTGGGTCAGATTTTTGACTTTTAATAGTGGGTTTTTGATAGCCACTCTATTACCCTGTTTGATGGCAAAACGTCGTATTGGTATTATCCGTCAAATGCTGTCAAAAAAATGTGTCAAACCATTTGCCCTCTATTACACCACTGTGCTTTAAAGAGTTTTACAAAAACAAATTTGACATTTCACTAAAAGTGTTTGAGAGCTAAAAATGACAGCTATTAACAAATCTATTCGGTGCAATTTTAAATACCTTTTTGAGTGAATGTCATAAATGGTATTAAATAAATAAATAAATAGGTGGCGCAACAGCGGTGTAGACACCCTAGGTCTTCTCGCAACTATTCGTTTGTGTGAACTTCTATTTTTGGGACGAATGGAAGGGACCTACAATTTTATGCCGACTCCGAACGGCTAAATTGAGAAGCTTTCTCAGGACAGCCATACTCTCGCATGTTTGTTAAACGTTGGCGAGAGGTGGCGCTGTAGAAAACAAACTTAAGATGTAATTTGTGTTTTTCCGGGGATCGAACCTGGGATTCCTCGCACAGTAGTCCAGCACACTAACCACTGCGCTATTGCGCCCTAGTCTTTTTTATTTGGGAGAATGGCATAAATGATATTCCGCGGTACAAATAATCATTTTTAGTGTCCAGGCTTACTTTTACGAAGTTACAATGGCGAACATTTCCATATAATATTATTCATTGTGACTGTCAAAATATTTAAGTTGAAGGCTAAAAATGATTATTGGTAAGGCCCATTGTGTTTTTAATATTTTAATGAATGCCTCACTGTATAGTGCCCAATATTTTCATTATTTTTTATGGGTGAACGTAGAAAAAAATGTCTACCCTCGCCCCTATTTATTTTCACTAGATTCCCATTTGGTCTTCGAAGAAATTGGGGGGCTATGATTTTTTTAATCCGAGTTAAGAATTTTTTTTCGGTTTCTCGTATGGCAGAAATGCATGTTCTGTTTATCGACGAAGCCATTTAGGCTTTAAATACGATTCGTCTTAAAATTGTCAATTGCTCGAGAATTAAATCGATCTTGATTTTGTGTGCACCAAAAATAGTCGACTTTTGGAGTCTCTGACAAGCAGTGGTTGTGTTCATTGAATTTTGTATGGAGAATAATGCAAACCTTTTCTAAAAATCTCCGCAAGATCGTCCGTGGTGTTAAATACCTGAATTAGCTGAAAAGATGGACTTGGTCGAAGCATTTTCGTCAACAGATGCCTCTTCGTGACTTAGTTGTATCAGGCATAGGCTTCCTATTTTGTCTATGGTTAAGCACGGTTCCTTCATGCCAAAAACGGGATACAAAAAACACTAGGCGTTTCTGTACTGGACATTTTTTTAAATTAAAGTGCGCACTTTTTCTGTGTCATTATAACTGATCAGTTGCCCCAAATGTAAAATTCGACAGCGGAAATCCCTTTGCGCAGTTTTTTTTTAATTCTCCTGATACATACAACTTTTTGGCAAATAAGTAGCTTAACTCAAAGGAACTTAATAGATAATAATTATTTTTACCCTTAACTTAAATATTTTTTAGGTCACAATAGATACTTTTGTATGGATAATTTCGCTATTGTGAGTTCGCAAAATTTAGCCTTAACACTAAAAATGATTATTATTATTAGAACAGAGCAATTAATGAATATATGACTTAATTTCAACATCTACAGGAAAAGTGGTGCATTCACAATGGTTTTTAATAGGGTTTCTGCTTGTATACATATATGCTCTGAGATCACCTTACTCTATTTACAAACGTGGTAAAAAAAAACAAAGATTTACTGTTGTTATTTAGTTTCGAGCTTAAAAATTACTGAAGTTCACAATTGAAAAATTTGTATGGAAGGTAAAGCCATTGCGCTTTACTTAAATAATGATTTTTAGTGTCCATGTTTTACCAATTCACATTGGCTATTTTTTCCATGTATGTAACATACTCTATTGTGACCTACAATAATGATTTATTAGTTAGACCCATTGTGAACACCTTTAATTTTAAGTCGAAACTAAATGTACTTATTAATAAGGCCCAATAACAATGAGTGATCATAAAATTTATACAAAACAATTTTATATAGGGTGCATCATAATTCCTTCTCTATTGACTGCATCACTTTCTATATGTTACTTGCAATTTTCCAGCCAACTCTCAAGACGATATTTTATAATTATAATAACCAATTTCCATGCAAACCTAATGCACTGGTATTAACTCCTAAGTGCACAATTCTCTATGGGGGCAACCCACTTGAGACATTACATTATCGCGCCAGGTCACGTATTTGTTGAGGCAGTAACTCCAATCATGAGTTTGAAAAAGGAGCGAAGAGAATAATTGTTTCTACCTGACGTCGCAAAGCGTCGTCGGGTGACTACTTTCGATTGTTCGACGTTCGTCCACTTTACTGCATTTCTTTTTTCATGCCGCTAATCCAACGTCATGTGGACGGCCAACAGGTGCATTGACCCGAATGGCTGTACTAACCGAAATAACGTTACTGACATCATAAATCAGTTAATGGTTTAATTTTATGAAGGCAGCTCTGTGGAACGCTTGCGGCGCTACTATACATCACGTGAAAAGGTGTGTGCTGCTGTGATCATTAAATTAACCTCAAATGTATGTTAGGTTTTTTGAATTACTTAGTAATTTGCTCAAATTGTGGTCATTAGATTATATAATACAAGTTCTGAAAATAAAAATTATATTCATTGTTGCTTTCTATGGAGTGCAGATTAATTGATTTTTTAATATTAATGTTTTTCTCTTTAGTAACTAATGTGAATTTTAAAAGGCGTTCTCAACTTGGCGATATGACACTTTTAAAAGTGGCATAGCGCCCGAGGGCCTTATGACACCGGGCGTTATGACATGCACCCTACAAACTTAAGGGTTTCATTGACGAAAATTTTAAAAAATATTTATTTCAGATGCCGATAATTGTACTGCAATCAACTTCATGAATTGCTTCACTCTAAAGTGAAGAAGCGGTGTTTCGTTTTTAGCCGTAGTAGACTTTTTGAAAGGGATAGTTCTCTAAATCGTGGGTTCATTAGCTCAGCGGTTAGTGTGCTGGACTACTGTTTAAGGGGTCGATCCCCGGAAAAACAGAAATTACATATTAAGGTTTTTTTTCACTGCGGCATCTCTCACGAACGTCTGACAAAGATCCGATAGTATAACTGGTCTGAAAGAGTTTCTCAATTCAGCCGTTTGGACCATTCGTCTTAAAACTCACACAAACGAACGATTTTGGGAAGCTACACGTCTTTTGCGCCACCTATTAACTAATTTATTATTAAACAGTGGTGTTGCTCCGGCATTTCCATCTGACCCTAGTCCTCTAGATTTTGCCAATCATTCGTTTGTATAAGTTTTGTTTTTGAGACAAATAAATTGGACATGCAATATTTTTCTGATCTAAAAAAGATGTATCTTTAAATTTTTGTGTTAATTATTTTTTTAGGTACAACGAACGGTTTAGGCACAAATGTTTCTCGAAGTTTCCATGAGAGGTTAAACTGTTAACAAATAAACGTAAGGCGTAGTTTGAACGAAAAATTGTTGAACGAAAGTTTAAACCAAAACGAGCGCTTAAAATCACAGTGAATCTGGGCATTAGGGTGATTTTCACAGTTTTATAAATGTTGGCTTTTGACAGCAACACCTCAGTGCGCCTTTTTGAACATCCGGTGAAAATAAACAGCTTCCATGCATTGCAAATCGTTCCTGTCCTAAAATGTGTTCTTTCATTTGAAACCTTATTTGTCAAAATTACTCATATTTGGGTGTGAATGTCGTAAATGTAATCTATGCAGTATAAATAACCGAGAAAATAAGAAACGTTAATGAAAAGCTGTTGTTGTTTTCCTTTCGCACGAAACGAAAATGTTTTTTGTTTTAGTTAAGCTTAGTATCTGTCACCATTTAGCGTGCCCATTAATGGTTCGGCAAAAGTAAATAAGGATAGTGTTTTTCAATGAATACCTCAATGAGGAATCCTTTGAAAGTGATACATTTGTGATCAAGGAATAGCAAACAAGGAAAAAAAAAGAAAGTGCAACGGAAATATAACACTTTTTCGCGTCGATGAATGAATGAAAAAAAAAACGAAAATGTCAGCGAAACAACTTTCGTTTTCTTGTTTTTTGACAAATGAAATTTTCGTTTCGTTTTCAAAGTTCAAAGAGGGAAAGTAATGGAACATCCTCATCTTACAGAATCTTAGCCCTGACTAGCCACGTGCGGATGTCACAACGAATAGTCAGTTTAGAAGGCCAGGAAATGTTTAATTCACTTTATGAATTTTGGTGTACCACGATTTCGACGACAACCCACTAGTCTTCTGATATTATCCTTTTTTAGGTTAATTAGTTCTCTGGATTTATTTTGGAAGGCCATTATAGATGCTTTAACCTGTCGAAATCTGTGTGTGTTATTCAATAGAAGAGACATTCCTGATTCCGAGGATTGGCATTATTTCATTTTAAAAAGTAATTTACTCAGCAAAAATTTAATTTGCCAAAGACTACACAACTTGGTTATTATTGGCCCATAGACAACCTTGAAAAACGAACTAAAGACCGTCATTTTTGAGAGAAGCTAAATATGTCAGATGTATGCTTTCATCTAGCTTCTCCAAAACATTCGTTTGTATGCGTTTTTTTTTTGCGATGAATGGAAGGGACTTACAATTTTATAATATGTACTCCCAAAAAGTCGTGGGCGCAGTAGCGCAGTGGTTAGTGTGCTGGACTACTGTGCGAGGGATCCCAGGTTCGATCCCCGGAAAAGCACAAATTACACCTTAAGCTTTTTTCTACTGCGCCACCTCTCGCGAACGTCTGACAAACATCCGAGAGTATGACTGTCATGAAAAAGCTTCTCAATTCAGCCGTTCGGACTCGGCATAAAATTGTAGGTCCCTTCCATTCGACCCAAAAATAGAAACTCACACAAAATGAATGGCTTCGAGAGCTAGGCCTAGGGTGTATACCCGCCTGTTGCGTCACCTATTTATTTTTTTTAGGGCTCTTCGGTGAACAATTACAAATTAATTCCAGGAATGGATACGGCTGTGACATTTCTAAATTAAATTATAATTGGATTGAATGGAATTACCCCGAAATCAGATTTTCGTTTTGACATTCTACACAATATCCAGGCCACAAAAATTCTTTAATAGAAAGACAGGGCTTTCGTTCCAGAGCAAGTTTCCCAAAGTGGACATGATGCACACTGCGAATGTGCGACATTGTAAACTCTGAATTAGTGTAATGAGGTGTCAGTTAAGGCTTACAGTTGTCGCTTTTGTTTTCTAGCTAATCGTCGACCCATCTAAAAAGGTAAAGGTACCTACCTATCGATCGTATTTCAAAAACCTATAGTGAATGTCATTCACATCTTAATTACAGATCTAAAGCTACGATTACACGGCCATTTTTTCGAGTCATTTAAATGTCGCTCTGTGTGATCGCCATTTTTAGCAGCGTCATTTATATGACTAGGAAAATGGCGCACCAAATGACATGAATTAAGTGCCATTTAAATGGCGGAAAAATATGGCCGTGTGATCGCTCTTCAATGACGCCTAGGACAATGGCATCCTAACGGGAAATTCTAAATGACTCGCAGTGTCCGTCATTTGATTTTGGGACACAAATGACGATGATAGTCATTTCGTGTGATCGCCATTTTTTCAATGACGAATCGTAGCTAAAATGTCGCTCTAATGCGAGACTTTTTCCTGACGTCACAGCGTCATTTAAATGACTCAAAAAAATGGCCGTGTAATCGTAGCTTAAGATATAAAGTTTTCAATTTTGCTATATAAAATGTTTAGAGAAACACCCTATTAAATGTTTATTGTACACATCCCGCACTTTGTCAAAAGTTTTGGACAAATTATAGGTCTCAAGTCATTTCGACTGATTTGGATTTAGAGTAAACGGGTTGTTGCGTTTCACATAACCCCCGCTCCGTATATTTTTTTAAGGAATTAACTTTTGACAATGGTACACAAACTGTTCCCTTCTTTGGTCGAAAGTACAACCCTTACCTGCTGGCTTTGGGTTGCTTTTATCTTATTCAATATTTATAGATAATGTGCCTACATGCTTTCTAAGGACTGCGTTGTTTGAAATAAAATAAGCTAGGGTGGGGGAGTATTGTCCACTGCCGATGATTAAAGGACGACGACAAAGTTAATGACCCATGTGCCTTTTTCAACATCGGTATACCATGCTCTGTGTTATTTTCTTTCCGCCTTCATCAGCACCCAACCTTGGAGGGAAACACGGTATCACAAAATTTATTATTAAATGATGATTACTTTTAACGATAATGTGGTTGTTTTGTTGAGATTTTATTTTATACTGGTTGTACGTGTACCCGCCCTGGCTGGAATTGTATTGCTTACATATACCCCTGATGTCTATCAGGACAATGCCCCAAAATTTACAACTTTAGCTCCCATGAGTATACAAATTATTTTCGTATACGCAGTAAGAGAAAGATATTGTTTTCGTACAAAATTTCGAACTAGAGATTTTAATCAATATTAGGATATACATGTTTTTTTGAAACCTCGCCACCTGAACGGCTCATTTGGACAGTTGTCAGCACAATTGCCAGCAAGATGAAGCCAGCCAAATGAATTTAGGCAATAAGCCTAAAAGCATACCAGCATTTCGTATAAAATTATGCATTTGGTAGAAATATTAGATAAATTCTGAAATTTTTCTCTGGAATGTTGTGTGCATGAGATAAGAACGCAATTATAATTTAAGCAAATTGTACGGAAATTCTAAGCCACTTGTTGCTTTCAGCGCCACTTCTTTGTTCATTGTGATTTGAATTTAGCCAGCTGCTAGCCAGCAGCTCTCCGGCTGGGGAGAAAATCAAGAGTTGTTGCCAGCAGGTTGTTGTTTTAATTAGCATGTGAAATGTTCCTCAACTGCCAACTACTGGCAACTACTGGCTGGCGAGGTTTCATAAAAACACAACTATAAATTACATTATTTACTCATTCATTCATTCATTCATTCATTCATTTTCAATGGTCCGCTTGTCCATTAAGTGGGTCGCGGGTGTAGGTTGCTCAAGTGGACCCTCCATAGCTCTCGATCCTCCGCCATCGACTCTAAATCATCAAGGGCAATCCCCATACGGGTATAGGAGAGATTATGGACTTGATCTAACCATCTCATCCTTGGTCTACCTAGAGGACGCCTCCCCGATGGTACGGATTCCATAGCACGTCGTGGAATTCTGGTCGGGGACATGCGTTTAACATGACCAAACCACCGAAGCATGGATCAATCCGTCCGGAGAAGTAGCTGCTCGACATTGAGTTCCTCACGTATTCTGGTATTTCTGATGCGATCTCTACGGGTCACACCAGCAATACTACGGAGAAATCTCATTTCGGCAGCTTGTATTCGCGATCTTATTCTTTCGGTCATTACTCAAACCTCATGACCATAGGTGAGAGTTGGAACAAACACCGAATTAAAGACTGACAAATTAGTTTTGACACCAAGTTCAGTCCTCCTAATAACAGAATGACCAAGCTGTCTCAAAATTGACCCAGCCTGACCAATCCTACAGGAAAACTCGGCATTGCTCCTTCCATCACTCGTGAATAAGACCCCGAGATACTTAAACTTCTCCACCTGTTTCAATGGGACTCCACTAACATGCAGAGTGCATTGAACAGGCGTTCTGGAGACGACCATCAGTTCAGATTTGTTGACGTTAACCTTCATCTCAGCTTCAACACAAACGGTTACAAACCTATCGAGTGCGCGCTGAAGTTCAGTCTGAGAGGATCCAAGGATGACCAAGTCATCAGCAAAGAGCAAATGACTTATCCTCAGATCTCCCAATTCGAAACGTTCCTCGCCAAGACTGCGCTGTAACATCCAGTCCATATAAGTAATGAAAAGGAGAGGAGACAAGACGCACCCCTGACGAAGTCCAACGCCCACGGTGAAAGGTATTGATTTAACGCCGTTTACCCGAACACAGCTTTTACAGTTTGTGTAAAGAGATTGAATGGCTCTCAAAAGAGAACCATCAATTCCATACTCCTGTAATACACTCCAGAGTTTCCCTCGAGGGACTCGGTCATATGCTTTCTCCAAATCTACGAAGCAAGCGTAAACAGGTGTAGCATACTCCCAAGACTTCTCAAGTACCATTCTGAGAGTGAATAACTGGTCGGTTGTGCTTCTGCCGGGACGAAAGCCGCACTGCTTGGAAACGTTTGAATCAATTTTTAAAACTTCTGAAAACAAATAGTCATCGTCTGAGAAAGGTGCTCCTTCTACCAACAATGGAGTAGAAGAAAAGAATAAGTCCATAAAACAAAATGGTCTTTAATTATTTAAAATAAATGTTTTCAGACGATTTTTATATTTTTCAGACGATTACTATTTGTTTTTAGACTAAAATGTTTTAACCCTTATTCCGTTATGTTATGGGAGCTATTTATTTCTTAGCTCTTTTTTTTTTTTTGATTAAAAGTAGCAAACCCTAAGTACAAAATATGAAGTCAATATAATTAAAGATGTTAACGTTACATCCATTTGTTTCGCAAATTTAGATTTCAAGTACAGTCGTCCAAATAATTTTGCCAACGTCTGTATGGTATATTTTTGTAAAACTCAAAACTTCAGTGGCAATACAAATGCAATACCAACCAAACAAGATTTGAAATTAACTTGACATTCAGCGAGATAAGCAATAACCAAGAAAGGTTCGTGCTACCTAGTCGTGTACTTAATTTGTGTTTGTGTGTGCGAGGTTCTCGTTCAAAGAAAAATTCCATTTTTTGAGATAAATGATCGGATGTTTATTTCATAATAAAGAGGAAGGTATGCCGTTAATAATGAAAAACAACATCAGCCAAATGGCCACTACGAGCACGCTTACAGGGCCATATCCTTTTCATGAAATTTTCCATAACCAAATCGCAAAATGGCTGCCCTATGTCGTCGATAGCCTCACGAATTTTATCTTTGAGGTCTTGAATCGACGCTGGGCTGTTGGCGACGTGGTTGATGATCGGCCGGCTTGAGTTCTTGTGTTAACTGAACTTTATAAGCCTTAAGACCCAAGTCTTTGTGCAAATAAATACGGTGTAATGACGTTTGTGGATTGCCCAATTCCAAAGAACGACGAGGAATGGACAAACCTGGGTTTTCTTCAACACTTTGGGCTACAGCAGCAATATTCTCAGTTGTTCTTGAGCGACGTGCACGGGTTTTATTCTTCACAACACTAACTTGTCCCAACAGCTCGAATTTTTCCACCAATTTCTGTATTGCGGTCCGACAAGGTGCTTCACGACGACCAAAAAATGCTTTAGGTTTGCGAACTGTGACTGCAAGATTTTCACCATTTTTGTAGTGAATTTTAATAATTTCAATGCGTTGTTGAAGCGTGTATGGTTCCATTTTTAGTAATCGCGTAGTTTCTACTTGTAAAATGTCAAACAATAAAAGCTTCAAAAGTGACAGCTACCGAAATAGCGGGCCATTCACAATAATACCTCTCATTGGAAAACCCTTTATATCCTTTTTTATCCAATCCCATCAATTTAAAGTCGCCTTTGTCCTTTTTCACATGCTTAGTGGTTACTGTGTTGTACTACTGTGCAAGGAGACCCAAGTCATAGCCCTGGAAAAACAGAAATTATATCTTAAAGTTTTTTCCACTGTGCCACCTCTCGCGAACGTCTGAAAAAAGTCCGAGGGTATAACTGTCCTGGAGCAGCTTCTCAATTCAGTCGTTCGGACTCGGCATAAAATTGTAGGTCCCTTCCATTCGCCCTTCAAATAAAAACTCACACAAATGAGTGGTTGTGAGAAGCCTTGCCTATATGGACCTGTTACGCCAACTATTTATTTTTTGTATGTCCTTTTTCACACGCTTCTCAGTTGAGGCCTCGGTTTACTCCGAGCCGCCTTAAGTATGCATTTTTTTTTAGATCCCAGGCTATCTTTATGCCATATTACATTAGGTTGGCATTTTTAGATGTTTAGTCGTGAAAATGGTAGCATTATACAGAGAGACAGGTATTAAACAGACAGTCAGAGTTTCTTTTATAACCACAGTATGGATGGTTGTGAAAAGCCTGTTGCCGCAAATATTTTATTTATTTAAATTCCGTCAGTAAAATTGGACGAGAATTTTATCCTAGAGATGCCAAAAAAAATCAACCATCGCATGGTCTTATCACTTCAATATTTATGCCATCCAACACTGTTTAATATTTAAGTCCCAATTTCACATAAATGTATCTATGTAGTACCTTCTTGTTTACAATAAGACTATACCATTTCCAGCTAACAAAGAGGAAATACCCATTTGGAACATCCGGTCTCATTCGCATTGTTGTCCCGTATTCTCTTCTAGAATATAACCTCCACATGTACAAATCAAGATAATGGCCAAGTAGAAATGTATCTATAAAATCAGCCCAAATGGCCATATTGAAATGAATAAAGATTGTTGCCGCCGAAAATTGACGCCAGTGCCACCAGCAGGACGAAAGCAAAAATTTATGACCACTTTTGACGTCGTCGTGTGTTCTTCATCATATTATACAATACAATACAAGAGCAGAGCGAGCGGTCGGTTGGTAGTGGTGGTGATTGTTGTGGGAGTCGGTGGAATCAGTAAAACCGACTTCTCTATACCAAAATGAGGCTGTTGATTTTGCCTTGAAAATAAAATTCTTTTGATGATGCAAAGATACGTTTGATGTGTAGATACACAATGAAGCCGATCGACCGGCCCACTCTTTGCGCATAGCGATAAATTATGTGAACATAATGTATATATAGAATTTTTTGCTATATTTTTTTTTTGTTTTCCTCGCCATCTTTATAATGTTTCTGACATTAATTGCATTTGACTCTTCTTGTGTCGTGGTCTCTTAATTAATTTCTTAGATTGTTTACGAGTGTGGAGAGGGTTGTGCCGTGGTGTGAATACAAACGGGGATTTCATTTGCTAAAGTATCTCACCGCATAACCTTGTCGGGGTCGCACTATCACGTGAGATGTTTTTTTTTTGTTTGTATTATTCAATTTTGTGTTTGTGTCTATTTTTGTTTTGGAAAAACGGTTGTACCTCATTATTTGTGTTGTTATTCGGTCAATTATGAATAAAATAAATCAGATTTAGAAATGTATTTAGATATATTTGTTTTAGATGAAATTATACGATCGTCGCAATGTAGAGGGAGGTGCAATTTTATTTCACAATAGGGCAACATTTGACAATAAAAAATTGCACGCTAATTCGGTTAGCAAATGTACTTTTGTACGTATACTCACTCTTGGGTACTAGATAATTTAATAGGACTGACAATAAGGAATTGCGCTGAACATTTGTCGTTGGTATCCGCGTGTTTGATGGGTTTGTTCTGGTTTTAATTTTTTTTATGTGCAAGTTTCCGTCGTAAGGAATTTGCAGACATTTTATATATTCCTAAGAAATGTACCTTTTCCACGTTACTAGAACTTATAGGGTTTTAGAGTAAAATGTTGTCTGTGACTCTGTGCTTGGATTTTGGAAGGTACCATCAAGACGAAAATGCCGTCAACATCTCAACAACAGAGCATTACCTTTGAATTACCACTCGGACTGAGTATTTGGGAACTTGGTGGATATTGAATGAAACGAAATACATAGCTGGAGAATTGACAAGAAAAAGTTCAGCGGTGATTTTCACTTTCAGGCTCCCTAATACATATATGAAATCTCGCTGATCCCAAGAAAATGTGAGCTTAAAATTTGGAGAACATAACCAGGATCACACATTTGATACACATAAGATAGGAAAAGATCCTATTGGTGCTGGAGTCTAGGTTCCTAGGTTCCACACCCTAGGTTCCAAAGAGCTGGATCACTTGCAAAATTGCACAACATTTTTCAAGCTTTAGTGTACGCTATAGAGATACATGTTCGAGCGTACTAACCGTTCACGCATCTAAAGGGTTTTTCAACAGGGACGATACAAAAGTAGAGCGACAGGGACAGCAAACGGCGCCGAATTTCTTGCCGCTCTTTTGACATTTCTCTTTAGAAAGGTTTGCCATTTCATGATGGAAAGATATACGAGCCAACAACGAGTCGAAATTATTAAAATGTACTACCGAAATTCGGAGTCAGTGGCCTCAACATTAAGAGCGCTACGTCCAATTTATGGTCGTCATAATCGTCCTAGCAGATCAACAATTGAGCGTCTAGTGAAAAAATTTGAATCCACAGGCACAGTACACAATGTTCATGTGCCAGTGAGACAAAGAAGTGCCCGTAGTGTCGAGAATATTGCTGCCGCTGAGGCTTCAGTTGAAGAAAGCCCAAATGTATCTCTCACATGTCGTTCTCAAGCGTTGGGCATCTCTGTGACGTCGTTGTGGCAAATTTTGCGAAAAGATCTTGACCTACATCCTTACAAGATTAAATTGACGCAAGAACTGAAGCCGCTTGACCCCCAGAAGCGTCGTATGTTCGTGAATTGGGCTGAGCAACAACTTGAAAATGATTTGGATTTTCATCGAAAAATCATCCTCAGCGATGAGGCTCATTTCTGGCTGAATGGCTTCGTCAATAAACAGGCGCCACAAGCCACACAGCGAATGTCACAATCAATTTATTGGAAACCAAGTTTGGAGAACGTGTTATCACACGAAACACGAAATCACAGCCAATGGGCTGTGAGAGAAGGAGACATCGAAAAAGTGTTCCCTAATATTGATTAAAAGTAATACATCTTTGAAATTAAGCAGAACCAGTTGTACTTGAGGCATTTCAAATTGAAAACCATTCGAGACTTTTATATTTAAAAAAAAATGGCTTTGGCTGCTTTGCTTGACGGATGCCATCCTAGAGGTACAATTTTGGATCAATCGGGCTCATATATGATTTTTTTCCCAAAATTGGGATCGCCTTTCAATTGTTCCCGAGCCCAAACGGCGATGCGTTGTTGAATCGTTTAGTGGTCCATGGTGAAATAGTGACTATGACAGACCATAATGACAGGAAACTACTTTAAAATATGGCCGCAGTCGGCTGTCAAAGTTCTATCAAAGCTACTGAATGATGAACTGCTTCAGTGTTTGTATCTCAAAATTCAATGGCCATCATTACCTATACCTAAATAAATGAATTGTGCTAAACATTTTTCTCTGGTTGTGAGTACACAAAGAAGTAATCTCTACCACCCCTAAATGTAGCTGACTCGTATACTTAAAGATGAAATCCATCTGTTCATAAAAAAAAGTTTATTTGTAAAACAACGTAAATTCAATGTCAAGTCCAATCAGAAAGTATCTACTCTTCAAATCGGTGTACACTTCCTTTATTTATTTTCATTTCAATTTCCCTCTAAAAGAAAACAATATAAACAATAATAATTATTTTTTTTTTGTTTATTATTTCCATTTCAGGATCAAAGTAACAACGCAACATTGAACAATGTTATTCGAAGATCTCACATAAGAAAAATATTTGTACGAAATTCAATGATGAATTCAGCACGACACCATCGCATTGGAGTATTTCTATCTCCATAAACAATATATACATTTCGCAAAAAAAAAAAAAAAAAAAATCAAAATCAAAACAAAATTAATTTTAGAACAAGTTAAAGCAAAAAGAAATATCCACAACCTTTTGTACATTATCGGAGATACATACTGCAATTTACATCTAGTCAAGAATTAAGGCAAAACAACAGTAATATTGTACATTCATCTATATGCAAACAAAGAGATTATAATTATTATTATTATCTGCAGCCGTATACAAAAGTCGTCTCTCAAACTCAAACACCAAAGATTATTATTATTATTACAACGCGTCGGAGGAAGAAAGAAAAAAATATACAAAATTGATTTAAAAATGCCATACAATCGGGATGCATCGGTGCATGCCGACAAATTGAGCGGAATCGAGGAGGAAAGCGATCTCTATGAGGGCTTTGCACCCCATGTCGATACATCGGAAATCAAGAATCTCGACTATCAGTCGAATTCAAAGCAATCAGGTGAGTTTTTGCATTATGCTATTATATCATCATTTTGAAAATAAAAATAAAAATATTGTTTGTTGATATCAAAGACTTTTTGTCACAAGAAAGCATTCCTGACGAATTTATCTCCTTCCAATGGGTGATTTGTTGCGTATCTGATTATGTTATCATATGGCATGGCATTAGAACATTATTTGATTTTAAATTGCGGGTATTTTATTTTTTGCCGCATTATGCAAAGTTTTAAGATAAGATAACATAAGTTACAACACACACGGGCAATTTTTGTTCAATTTTCTATTCGGAAATTCTAGTTTATGATTATGATTATCGTGGATAAATGCTTTTATTGATATTATGGTGCGACGCACAGTGGGACAAAAAAAAACTACTACTTATGTACTAAACAAATTCACTGTGAATCGAAATCTTATGACAGAACGTAAAAAAAATACATAAAAGTATTTTTTATCTGTCCGTAGCCAGGAGTAATAAAAACCGAAATATATTAATAATTACAGCAGATGGATATAAGAAAGTCTATAAATCAAAAGAACTTCTTTCTTGTATCCCTATTTTCTTATAAAAATAACGAAAATTTGAGCACGCTTTTAAAAAAGAAAACTTCTTATAAAAATCTAAAAAAAAAAAAAATATAAACAATGTTTCTCAATATTGATAGATAAATTTTATCTATGTAAAGTTTATATGAACACGTAAAATCCTAAGTTAATCTCTGGGGCATTAAGAGGCCTCTACCCAGAAATCGAGGAAAAGTGCGAAAAATGGCATTTTGTTTCCCTCCTAGAGAAGTCAATACTGAAGCGATCGAAATGATATTGGATGCATTGGAAAGAACAGAATATGTCCTTTGAAAGCTTTGAAGCACTTTTTTAAAGCGACATCTCGTTTTTCTTTTATTGAAAGAATTCCCAGCTGTGTTTGGGAAAATTGGCCTAAAACCGACTTTTTGTTTGCCAACGCATGATATGATAGAGTTCGAAACAGTCTAAGATAACTTGTCCATCTTAAAGGTCATATGCAAAACACAAATGGGTTTAAAATAAATCTTAAAATTTCATCCTGGTTTTAAAAAAACAGGTGTTTTAAAACAAACAATTTTTTGAATTAAAGAACAACGTTTTTCCTGTATATATTGATTTATACTTGATGCAATTTTTACTCAAAACAACAAAGTATCATACCAGCTATCGGATGCAAAAAAAAAATTATGTATTTACATGTATTTTGTTGCAAAATACAGAGTTTAAATTTTATATATTTTTCAAGAAAAATACACTCCATGTGTCATAGTTGTTGCACATTCTCAGAAAAAAGTTCCAAGTTTCTCATTTAGATGGCGGTAGTTCTGTCGTCTGATTTGATTAGCCAATCAGAATGAATCCCAAGCTATAAGGGGTAAATGTGTAGTTTGTCAACTGCATTGAGAGGTGTGTTATAAATGAAACAGGTTTGGCCTGAAGTGTGATCGAAATGGAATCAAGGATGCGTGTGTTGATA
The DNA here is from genome assembly GCA_949372485.1 of Cheilosia soror. Lineage (NCBI taxonomy): Eukaryota > Metazoa > Arthropoda > Insecta > Diptera > Syrphidae > Cheilosia > Cheilosia soror. The sequence goes on from OX443561.1 coordinate 128,543,101, forward strand.
TGTGTGTAAGCAGGTGGGGATTCTTTATTCAAAGTGATTTTTGCTTCATGGGGATTCAAAGTAATTTTTGCTTCTTGAATAAAAATGAAAATGAGAGAGGGGAAGCACTTTTCAATATGTTGCTATATTTAATAAATTCTTATTGAAAATGCATTTATTTGTTTAAACAAAATTGCTTAAACTTCATAACAAAAATTATAAATTAATTTAAACGATGAATGTACTCAGATATATCCAAGTATTATATAATATCCCACATAAGTTCCGCCTCCTGAATTGATTTTAAAAGTGAAATGAATGACGAGAGTGGTTTCACACCATGATAAGAGCTTCGCAAATCAAAAATAGATGGCGCTTTGAGTTCCACTTTATGTTCTACAATATGGGTAGAGGCCTCTTAAGAGGATATGAAAACTGGTTTTGTGTCATTTATTGATCGTGTGTGGGGGATGTTTTATTTTTCTTGCTGAGAATTGCATCCAAATGAATGTTGGAGTGAGAGGAAAATGTAGATCAGCATAAGACAAAGAATCCATTCTCCACTGATTACATTGCATAGGTATAATGACTTTGAATGTGCAAGGAAAAATTAAATCAACGATGGGGTAGGTATTCTTCGCATATATATATAGATGGTGTGTGTGGTAGGGTATTTTCAGCATGGCAAGGTTGATGATGATAAAGGATAACAATGTGAAGAGAAATCATGTGAAAATGCAGATCGGATATTTTGCATTCGGTAGGTATGTATTTTGTATTTCTGTGATCCATTTAGTTTTTTTAAAGAGTAGTTTTAAGATTTTAATGGTATAAGGGGAGCAGGTGAGGTAGTAAATGTACTATTGGGTTAAGTAATGGCGGGTAGAAAATAAAATCGTTCCCACAAGTCAACAAACCCCCAATACACATAAATCCTTTTATTGGATCCTGCATATTATCGAGTGAATGTACACTGGTATATGTATATTTTTGCATCCAGTAATATTCTCTTTAGCAAAACCCACAATTCCTTCCCAACTAAGCCCCACTTGAATACCCCTTGCATCATCCCCTCTCACAATCCCGGTGTAGCTTTTGCTACTTACCTTGGTGATCTTCATAATGTTGCAAATTCTTTCCTCTGTCCCCCTCTTCATACGAAAAACCAAACACCTACCCTACCATAGCTCATAAAAGGTAGGTAAGATAATGGCAACAGCGCAAACAAAATTGCATAATCTTTCCTTGTAAATGGCAACAGCGCAATGCTGCTGGTTCATACTACAATTTGCTTTCAATTATACCTCTTTCAGCCTAACCCACCATTTCACCCTCTCCGTTTCGTCTCTTTTCCTACCAACATAAACCAAACCATTATCTGCTTTACACCTGATCACGGTGTGACCGACAAGCACTTTTCAAAATACAAATTTGCTATAAATGAAATATATAGAATTTCTAAAAATCTGAGTACATTCATCGTTTAAATTAATTTATAATTTTTGTTATGAAGTTTAAGCAATTTTGTTTAAAAGAATAAATGCATTTCAATAAGAATTTATTAAATATAGCATATATTGAAAAGTGCTTCTGTCGACCCCTCTCTCATTTTCATTTTTATTCAAGAAGCAAAAATTACTTTGAATCCCCATGAAGCAAAAATCACTTTGAATAAAGAATCCCCACCTGCTTACACACATATCAACACACGCATCCTTGATTCCATTTCGATCACACTTCACACCAAACCTGTTTTATTTATAACACACCTCTTAATGCCGTTGACAAACTACACATTTATCCCTTATAGCTTGGGTGTCATTCTGATTGGCTAATCAAATCAGACGACAGAACTACCGCCATCTAAATGAGAAACTTGGAACTTTTTTCTGAGAATGTGCAACAACTATGACACATGCAGTGTATTTTTCTTGAAAAATATATAAAATTTAAACTCAGTATTTTGCAACAAAATACATGTAAATACATAATTTTTTTTTTGCATCCGATAGCTGGTATGATACTTTGTTGTTTTGAGTAAAAAATGCATCAAGTATAAATCAATATATACAGGAAAAACGTTGTTCATTAATTCAAAAAATTGTTTGTTTTAAAACACCTGTTTCTTTAAAACCAGGATGACATTTTAAGATTTATTTTAAACCCATTTGTGTTTTGCATATGACCTTTAAGATGGACAAGTTATCTTAGACTGTTTCGAACTCTATCATATCATGCGTTGGCAAACAAAAAGTCGGTTTTATGCCAATTTTCCCAAACACAGCTGGGAGTTCTTTCAATAAAAGAAAAACGAGATGTCGCTTAAAAAAAATGCTTCAAAGCTTTCAAAGGACGTATTCTGTTCTTTCCAATGCATCCAATATCATTTCGATCGCTTCAGTATTGACTTCTCTAGGAGGGAAACAAAATGTCATTTTTCGCACTTTTCCTCGATTTCTGGGTAGAGGCCTCTTAATGTAGTAACATTGTTAAACGCCCATCATTTTTTTTTAAGAAAATAAATACATAGTAATTTGAAAGAATAATCTCATATACCTTACCTATATAAAAATGGAAATTACGACTCATTGATCATCAACGCCCAGCTCAAATCCTCTAGAAAGCAGAAATTTGCACAGATGTTCCCTTTATCTATTCATCTATATCTATACATGTAATAAAACTGTAGGAATTTTCTTTGGCTGTTAAAAACTCGAAAACTACTGGACAGATTTCGATGAAACTTTTTTTAAAATGTTCCTCAAGACTGTGAGACTGCTATAGGCTATGTTGTTTATAACCATGTCCTTAGGCACAGTTTTTGGCGCGAAAACTACTGGACAGATTTCAATTAAACACTTAAAGTGTAATCTTAAATGGACCAAATATAAGTTTGTTTGTTTGCTAAAGGCGAGCGGCGCAAGGCGAGCACGGGTCAGCTAGTGGCTACTGGCTAGTCTATTATAAAAATGTTGTGTTGGTTTGTGTACGCTTCAAAAAATCAAAAAGTTTTGTACCAATTGAGCTCAAAGCCTATTTTTTTTTTTTTTTTTAAAGGTACTTTTCCCGGGAAAGGCGAAGTACCTTTTACTTCGCCCCGAGATGCAGATGTATGTTAGTTCTGCACTTAAATTGCTGCAAATTGTAGTCTTCTGGAAATATTTCCCCAAGAAGCGAGTTCCAAAGTTTGCTTGTCCTGTAACAGAAGGAGTTTTGGAAAATTTCGAGGGATAATGTCTTAGAGTTTCATGGAAGTACATACCTATAGAACAAGCAAAGGTCAGCGACTTATCTTCTGTGCACCAACGGTTGTAGATTCGATGTGAGTGTAGGGTCTTCAATAAGTCGAACTGCTCGTCTCTGTATGCTGTCAAGTATGTTAAGTGAATGTTTTGGGGCCGAGCTCCATTTATGGGAACAATATTTCAGGCCACGTGTGCTTTGTAGAGAAATAGAAGTTGCTTGGGGTTAAAGTACCTCTTTGCTGTAAATAGGTAGCTCAACTTAGCGGACGCCGATCTTGCGATATAGGTTACGTGGTCCTGCCATGTGATTCCTGAATTGACTGTGACTCCTAGAAGGTGCATTGAGTCCTTGGGATGAATTGGATGGTCATCAATTTGGATCTGAGGAACTGTTGGTGTATTTTTCTTAGAAAATGTTGTGAGCTGTGTTTTGTTTGCATTAAATACAACCACAAGTTGTCTTTTTTTTAATTTTGACTTGCCAGAGCGATATGATGCACATTGACCTAAAAGATCTATTGTATTTAAAGTTTTCTTAATGTAGCTGATGATACATTCAGCAGAGGATTTCCTTAATTCCTTGGTAAATATTATTTTCCTGAAAAATAATTTCGTTCTTTCTTATACCATAAAGGGCCAGGCATTCCCATATGATATGCTCAGCTGTTTCGTCTTCCTCAAGACATAATCGGCACTCCGGCGAGTCGACTAAATGCATTTTATTATGGTGATGTCGCGAACTGTGGTCATCTGTTAGGTAGCCTACTAAATTTTTAATATTGGCATCGTTTTTGAAAGGCTGAATAGTGTTTTTTTTTTGCCTGCCTCAGACCTGGAATGTTGTCCCAATATGAAATATTTTTATTGCGTTTCCAGCTTTTTGTAGACGAATTTGTAGCTGATTTGAGGGTTGCACAAAAAGGTTCAGGTCTTATGAAAGAGGATTAAGATCTACGCATTCTTTAATGGCATGGAGAACTCTGCCTTCTTACCGCCTTTTGGTAAATTCTGCTTTTTGATTTTTTTTATTACTCTGGATTGAGTAATTCTTCTCCTCCCAGCAATTATTAATTTATTATTTAAACACTTTAGAAGATTTCTGTACTATCCAAGACAAAACCTTGTCTTGTTCCTCTTTATAAGCTCGCTGTTATTTAGGGATAGTCTTTGCATTTCTTAAGAGTTTCCTCCGCGTACAATTTCCCGCGCGTTAGCTCCAGCATCTATTTAGGAACGGTGTTCTGGTATGTTCTGTAAGTCTTCTGAAACCATTAACATTAATTTTCTGCAGGAAAATGCTACGGGCTAGACGCTTTACTAATGTTGCAATATTGACCAACCAAAGCTACAAGATTTAATAGAAGTGTTGATGCCGACTGTGCAGTTTTTTTTCCTTCTGAAAGGCAGAAACTTCGTATGACCCGTTGTGCTGTAATTCCCAACTCGTATGAAACGAAAAAAACGACAGGAAACATGAGGGGTGGGGTATGTGCGCATTGTTGGGCAATAATACTTGAGAGAAACACGAAAAAGCGTGCAACTCGGAGTAGGGAACATAAACATAAAGGGTAGGTACTGCGCAATATAACTATGAGCTTCATTAAGTTTCACTCTAGCTTTCAAGGTTGAAAAACCTTTATGTCCATATAAAAACATAAATCTGCTATAGGATGACAGCATGGCAGATACTGTTTCATCCAGAATTTTATATTTAAATACATATCAACAAAATTCTGTATTCTACCCTAACTCATTGTGAAACACACCAACAAAATCATCTTCTTTAATTTCAAAAACACATTATTCTACCAGCAAAAAAAAAATCAATTGTAATTAAAATTTTAATTTATTTAGAGACTCACGCTCTCTCTCCTTCGTAATTCATGTACTTATTGGAGGTACTAAAAGTAACAGTATATTTTATATATTTTTTTTCTGTTAGCCTAAATAAATCGTTAACACATTTTTCATAATATGTTTACCAAATGAATAATATTGCTCATAAAATATACAGTAAAACAACATCAACAAATTGCATCCGTTTCACACACATCTCCGGGGAACGTACAAAAAAAAAAGTGGAAAAGTGGGCGTTATTGATATGCCGACAGTTAGTTTTGCAATTATATATGTTTGGGGTATATTTTTGTTCAAAATTAATGCGTTTAACCGTTATTAATGCGCCCACAGGTTGGGGGCATTGGATAAAAACAAACATTTTTTAACCACCTAATGCCGTCTTATCGCATGCTGAGCCAACTTCACGTGGTACGCTCATATGTGGCCATGAAAATTTTGTTGTTCCTACCTCATCACTCTCTGTAAGTAATGTAAATAAATAAATACAGCTAACAAGCTGGAATAAATAGATTCTTTTAGTAGAGTTTTGGAATACATTTTTGTTAATTATCTACGCGATATACATTGTAAAAGATGCTTTTAAATTGGCTGGTGATAAAGTAGCAATATGTAGTCCTTGCAGACATTTGCAATAAAGTGGTATAAACTGGTATATTTGTTGCATGTCTTGACTATCTGTTTGTTTCTGCATTCTGGCGCTGATAGCAGTTTACTAGCAGTGTCACAAACACGAATACACCTGGCAGAAAGGTGTCAACGTGAACAATACTCCCAAGTTATGTGTTTCATACTTCTATATGCGATACTCCCACCGCGACACCTATCTTTGTATTCTTGGATTTTAGTTTCTTAGTAAAAATCCACCAGTTGTCAACAATCTTCTTATTCAAGGGTTTTGCACCCAAGTTTGATTTTCGTTCAAAGATTCAATTTCCTCCTGTATGACAAATTTCCAGTCATCAGAACTACTGTTTTCTCATAATTATCTGGCGCTTCATGTAACAGCATTGCTGAAAATCTCTCAGGTTTACGAATGACAGTTCTATCACATAGATTCATTCGGTGTGCATTCCGTGTATTTTCGATTTGACAATCTTCAAAAGTATCATCACTATCTTCATTTCTATCTTTAATATCACTTTCATAATACCGGCTATGTTATTTTCATAGAAATCTACCAAGTTTCTAACCTTCTCTGGCTGATGACTTTTGAAGATAACACCCCTGCAAACTACTATAGATCTCTTGTCTTTGAAGTAAATGCGATAACCAGAATCAGAATAACCAACGAGATATCCATTCTGAGATTTATGATCAAATTTCTTTCGCTTTGGTCCAGGAATCCAAGCATAACATTTAGTTCCAAAAGACATCAACTTTTCCCATGGACTCTTCTTTTTAGTGAATAACTTATACGGACTCTTTCCTTTGACTTTTGTTGACCCTGTCATGTTTAGTGTATAAGCCGCAGTCAATACCGCTTCGCCCCACAACATTTCGGCATCCCATTAATCGAATGTAACCAAGACCTTGTCATTTCGCATAAAATTCGATTTTCTCTTTCTGACACGCCGTTTTGTTGTGGAGAGTAGGGTGCTGTTTTTCAATGTTTTATACCGATCGACTCAACATAACGCCTTACGTCTTTATTGTCAGACTCTAGACCGTTATCGGCTCGGATTTCTCGTATCTTGATATCTGCTTGAGTCTTAACAAGTTCAACGAAGTTTGTTAAAATAGTTTTCACCTCATCTTTAGTTTTGATTAAGTAAATCTTGCGAAAACTCGAAAAATCGTCCTTAAATATCAAAAAGTATCTATTACAGTTCAAGTTTTCATTTTTCCGTTCTTTTTTCCAACGTCATTCTGCAGTGCTTCTCCAACACGCATGCTTTGCAAAACTGATCCTCCAGTTTCAGATGGACGTCCCTATCCTTCAAACAAATTTTTACGTGACGTTTATTTTGATGTCCAAAAACTTCATGCCACTGCTGTAGCGATTTTTCTTTATTTTTCGACAAAAGCGCGTTATTTGGTAACTGAACTTTCCCCAAAAGTTTATAAAAATTGTAATTCTTACCAGATACGGCCAGAGCAATGATCTTTCCATTTTGATAGAAAATTCATTTCTTACCATAGTCTTCAATCTTCTGATCGATGTTCTTTTGCGCTGCCATTTTAACTGAAATTAAGTTTGTTGAACTCTCCGGGCAATACCATACATCATCCATGTATCTGTCCAACCATGATTCACCGTTTAAAGTCTTGATACTTATGTCACCTGATCCAATAGCCTCTATGCTAACGCCATCTTTGACACTATCCATTAGAATCGGCTTATCAAATATCTTCAAATTCGAGAACCATTCCAACCTGTTGGAGATGTGATGTGAAGCAATATTTTGACTTGTCTTGATCATCAAAGCATTCTCATTGTTCTTGCAATCCCTTGAAAGATGTCCACTCATCTTGCATTTAAAACAGATAGCTTCGACTTTGGAGTCTTTCTTCACATGTCCAGGTTGTCTACAATTGAAACATTCAAACTTCTTCTTGACATTTGAACTGCTTTCTTTTAGCTTCTGCTTTCCAGGTCCTCCTCCAAACTTCTTCTTTGATACCAATGCAGTTTCTTCATTATTCCGGTCCTCATTTCGGCTGTTCACCCTCAACTCCAAATTGATGCACCTGCTCTTCAATTTGCTCATGATTTCTGTGCTCTTGGTAAATCATGCCAAGTAACATAAACATTGTCAAACTCGGCTGGCAAAATCTGCAAGAATCGGGCACATAATTCATCTTCATTCATAGCAGCATTCATCCTCTTGAATTTGGTTTGGATGGAATCAATTTTTGTCAGCAATCCTTGAACTCCATCAACACGGCTCCAGGTAATATTGTAAAACTGATGTCGAAGAATGTCAATCGAAAGCTTCTCTAAGCTTTTGCCAAATCTCGTTGGATGTCCCACATCCATCAAAATAGAATCCTCTTCTTCGCCTTATTATCCAACACCCGCCAAGTCTTCTTTCCAGCATCGTCAACCAGCTGCACCTTAGTACCATTAACTATCTCGAACAGATCATCGCAATTTAGCAGCATCTTCATCAAGATTCTCCATGCCGAATAGTTCTCCTCACACCGTTCTATTCATCAGCATTGCTCTGATCCACAATACTAATGTCTCATTTACCCCGTGTTGTAGCAGAGTTATTATAGACATGCAGTCAAAAGTCGCATTGTCAAAAGTATTAGAAAGTATTCCAGTTCCATCTATTGGAAGTGCAAAAAAGTAATTTAGTGGTACATCCACTATATCAAAGAGAGGTGCCATGGCTTTCCTGTTCCCCTTTCCAACAATATGTCATTCAATTATTTACAATAACGTGCCTATTATTATTATTGATAGGCATTCCCATTCTAAAAGCACTCACGCCTTGTATAAATCTACTTCTCTCCTCAAATAATATTAATGTACAGAAATAAGTATGCATAGGTATAATGAAAAATAATATAATAATAAGTACGAACCAAGAAAACAAAACCACTTAAAACATTACCCCACATCCAGCGAGGAATTTATTACTTTGACCACGGCAATGAATTAAAATATTTTCCTCTGTGGAAAAAGTGAGCAATTTTGAAATATTTGGTTTTTATTTTTTCTACCTCTGCCTTGTATTTTAAAAATCAAAAAAACAACAAGAGCGAAAAAATCGATTAACCCAAAAAATGCGTGCGTTTAATTCAGTTTAATAAATGTTGCTCGGGAACACTTTTAATTACTCAAAAAAAAATTCAAGTGGACTCTCTCAAGTGCACAGTGGTCGTTAAATTGTGTTCCCCAAAATCTGTTTGTTGCGAGATTTTCATTTTCTAAAAAAAGAATATTTATTAATCATTTAGTAGCTTGTTGTTGTGAAAATATTTCTCAAAAAATCAACTTGCGCGTGTCACTGTTGGATATTTGAAACATCTTAAGAAGAAGATTACACCTCTTTCTTGTGATAAATATTTGGTTCAAATTTTAAGCAGGCACATGTCACCGCACCAAGAAGCTGTTGTTGTGACTTTTTGTCAGATAATTTGTCGACTAACACTAAACTACAACTACTGATACTGACTCACTGCGCTTAATTGCGCTGCTGTTGAGGTGGTTTACCATCAAAAGTGTCAGAAACCAGAATGCAACAAGTTTTTCGCGCTGTCAGTGTCATTGTCATGTCAGGTGTTGAGTGTATGTGATTCAGTATGGAAATTTTGTTTGGTCGTTTCGATTTGAGTTTATTTTTAAAAATCGTGTTAAAGTAAAAATATATTTTCGACTATTTGGCAAGAATGTCGAGTTGAGGTTATATTTTTCGGGAAAAAAAAAAGTTGAAAACGTAATAAATTAACGGACGACATTAATTTGGTAAATATTTGAAGTTTTTTTTTTTTTTCTTTTATCAAAGGAGACAAAATTGCGTGGAAATATAATGCAGTGAGTGGGCCTTTGAAAAATGTTCAGTATTAAAATGGAAAATATTTTAAACGTGTGTCAGATGACTATGATGGTCGCTGAGATAGGCGTATACGTGAGAATGTCCTTCATTAAAGAACGATTTGTGGATTGTTTATTGTGGGTCATGCATGGATCAATGGCTTACGAGTGTTGTGGATATAAATTCTCATCTCAAGACTATAGACATTGGCACGTGTTTGTATAATGTCATGGTAAAAGGTTATACAGCAGTGAAAATTATTATTCGTGATAGAAAGGGATTGTGGAAGTGATTTTGCGCAGGAATACGATTAGCCACAATGCAGTGGCACTATATCAGAAGTGAATACATGAATTTCTTAAAAAAAGAGTGAGATTGAAATATTGCTCTACGCAAAAGACGATCCATATCACGAGACTGGATTGCTAACATATGCGATAATTCGACCTCCTATATCACCTCTGATTCACAAAAGGGCTTACCCCATTCCTGACCCTAATATACACAGTTTATGTTAAACGCTGTTGGTGCTGTTTTCCCCTACCCAAAAATTACTGATTGGCGTCATTTATTTTAGAATTCTTAGTAAGAAAACTATATATTCTTATATCCTGATGGGTGATTTCAATGCTCACGTGGGTGCGGATTTCTTGACATGGGGCAGCGCGATTGGGAAACACGGTGACCCCGATCAGAACGCGAACGGAGAGAAGTTGTTGGACTTTTGTTGTTCAAATGGAATGTCCATTATGAACACTTTCTTTCCACACAAAGATATCCATAAATACACATGGTACCGTCGAAGTCTTCAGCAGAAATCGCTGATAGATTTCTTTGTGGTACCATCGTGTATTAAAAGGATGGTTTGTGATGTTCGTGTGTTGAGAGGGGCTGAACTGTCAACTGATCACCACCTGGTGTTGTGCAAATTGTATCTCAACGATCAAATACCTATCCTGCCAAAGCGTAAACCAAGAATGGTTACGCGCATACGGTGGGAGGGGCTACAGAACGATGAGATACGGGAGGAATTTGCACGGCAGGTATCTGAAAGGTTTGAACAAATTCCAAATGTTCCATTGAATGTAGAGGAAGAATGGCAGTTGTTTTCAACAGCAGTTATTGCCTCTGCAGGACATGTTTGCGGAGTGAAGCGGCTCGGTGTGGCGGCTGGTGGTGAGAAAAGAACTGCGTGGTTTAAAACGCCGATCAAATCGCTAAAAGCTGGCAAATCTGCCGGAGTGGATGAAATCCGGCCAGAAATGCTAAAGGCCTTAGGTGAAGAGGGAGTCAAATGGCTCTCTCGTGTCATTAAAGTGGCCTGGGAATGCGGCGAAACACCCAGCGATTGGCAGATTGGGGTGATTGTGCCCCTTTTCAAGAAAGGGGATAAAAGGGATTGCTGCAATTACAGGGGTATATCACTTTTAAGTCTCCCCGGAAAAGTCTTTGCCAAGGTGCTGGAAACGCGTTGCAGAGCTGTGGTCGAGGCACGATTAGGAGATGAGCAGTGCGGCTTTCGTCCCGGCAGAAGCACAACCGACCAGTTATTCACTCTCAGAGTGGTACTTGAGAAGGCTTGGGAGTATGCTACACCTGTTTACGCTTGCTTCGTAGATTTGGAGAAAGCATATGACCGAGTCCCTCGAGGGAAACTCTGGAGTGTATTACAGGAGTATGGAATTGATGGTTCTCTTTTGAGAGCCATTCAATCTCTTTACACAAACTGTAAAAGCTGTGTTCGGGTAAACGGCGTTAAATCAATACCTTTCACTGTGGGCGTTGGACTTCGCCAGGGGTGCGTCTTGTCGCCTCTCCTTTTCATTACTTATATGGACTGGATGTTACAGCGCAGTCTTGGCGAAGAACGTTTCGAATTGGGAGATCTGAGGATAAGTCATTTGCTCTTCGCTGATGACTTGGTCATCCTTGGGTCCTCTCAGACTGAACTTCAGCGCGCACTCGATCGGTTTGTAGCCGTTTGTGTTGAAGCTGAGATGAGGGTAAATGTGAACAAATCTGAAGTGATGGTCGTCTCCAGAACGCCTGTTCAATGCATTCTGCATGTTAGTGGAGTCCCATTGAAACAGGTGGAGAAGTTTAAGTATCTCGGGGTCTTATTCACGAGTGATGGAAGGAGCAATGCCGAGTTTTCCTGTAGGATTGGTCAGGCTGGGTCAATTTTGAGACAGCTTGGTCATTCTGTTCTGTATGGTTATAAAAAAAAATGTTTTATAAAAATTTTTTTATAAAAAAAAATGTTTTTTTTTATAACCATACCTTTCAATTTCGTCCTTTCACCGATTAAATTATTGAGATTAAATGGGTTTTGAAAAATAACTGCAGCAGAAATTCATTTTATTTTCTCACAACAGTTCTATAGATCGGAATGAACAAATATTGTAGTAGTTTCCGAAAAGTGTTCAGTAACAATTTATAAAATGGTTGTTTGCATTTTTGGCGTATGAAGAAAGAATACGATTTTTTTTAAAGAATTTCTTTTCAACCTAATATAAATCGCTACTCCGTTTTTAAATAATCGTTTTTAAATAATGTACCTTACTTACTTACTTACTTACTTAGATGGCGTTACAGTCCGGGGTGGACCTGGGCCTAAACCAACACGCCTCTCCAGTTAGCACGATCTTTGGCTAACTGCCTCCAGTTGCGCACTCCAAGTTGGTTGAGGTCCCCTCCCACTTGTGCGCGCCACCTAAGGCGAAGTCTTCCTCTACTGCGTTGTCCCTCCGGGTTGGAATCGAAGACTCTTCGAGCCGGAGCGTTGGTGTCCATTCGCTCTACATGTCCTAGCCATCTTAGTCGACTGATACGTACTTTTCTGACCAAGTCGATGTCGCTGTACAGCTCGTAGAGTTCGCTGTTAAATCTCCTCCTCCAAAGCCCGTCAACGCAAACGGGACCGAAAATCACTCGAAGAATTTTGCGTTCGAAGCGCCCAAGGAGATCTTCATCCGCTTTTGACAACGTCCATGATTCTGCGCCATAAAGCAGGACTGGGATGATGAGGGTCTTATATAGAGTCTCCTTGGTGTTTCTCGACAAGGCCTTACTAATCAATTGCCTTCTTAGGCCAAAGTAACAGCGGTTGGCAAGTGTAATTCTTCGCTTGAATTCTGATGTGATGTCATTTTCAGAATTAATAGCGGAGCCGAGGTAGACAAAGTCCCGAACTACCTCAAAATTATAGCTGTCTATCGTGACGTTCTGTCTGATTCGTCGATGTTGTGTGTCCCTTCTTGTTGACAGCATATATTTCGTTTTGCCCTCATTCACCACTAAGCCCATTTTTGCCGCCTCTGTACTGATACTTGCAAACGCACCAGTGACAGCTCGCTGTGTTCTGCCAATGATGTCGATGTCGTCAGCGTATGCAAGTAGTTGCACAGACTTTTGGAAAATTGTGCCACTGGTGTTGGCTTGCGAGTTTCGCACAATTTTTTCAAGAATGATGTTGAAAAAGTCACATGACAGCGCATCACCTTGTCTAAATCCTTTTTTGACATCAAAGGTCTCGGTGAGATTGTTTCCGACCTTTACGGAGCAGCGAGCGTTCCGTACCTACTAAACTAAAATCTTTATAGGAATACCTTCTTGTATGTTAAAATTAATTGTAACTCTTGCCAAACTGAGCATTTAACTGACCTAGATTTTATTTCCTTAACTGCTGGAAAAATCCTTTCTGAATGTCATTACTTGGTTAGAGTGTCAGCGAAGCACCTTTAGCCTAATTGATCCACTAATGCCCAGTTGTACAGTCAGAGTTTAAACTCTCGTTTTGGTTTAAACCTTCGTTCAACAAATTTTCGGTTTTACTGTGTTCGTTTAAACCTAAAGTGGAGTTCAACTCTCGGTTTAAGTTAAACGCCTGCATTCTGCCGTTTAAACTTTCGTTTCGCATTTTGAGGTTTATTTTGACAACTGCTATTTCATACAGAGAGATAGAGAGAGAGAACAGAAATGAGAAATTGTTTGGGTGCTGCACTTCTTGAATTTATATGAGTGAAAAGTAGAGCTATGATTAGTTCCAGCATTACTGCGGTAAACCCACTGTCATCAGAAAATTTCAATAGATTTTCAACCAATATAATGTACTTTTCAATGAAAACGCCTATTTTCAAGTGAACATCAGGTAGATCTTAGCCCAAAAATAATGTAGACAAGCGTAAATTGTATTGAGGTTTTTTCAATACAAATTATTTCTTTTCGTGTGTGGAAGTGACGATTATTTTTTTGTAATGTACTAATGATTTCTTTAGATTCTTCGCGAACAAAATATATTTCTTTACATACTCAAATCTTTCACATTTTGTTTTGGCTGAAACAAGACACTACCCACTCTATTCTTTTTACAATGCAATTTGTTTGTCCGATTTTCAACACACTTCTCGGGACAATGTCTGTTCAGTTCAAAGGTTTCGGAGTTCATACCATTTTTGTATACAGATCTGGATTACCTACATTTTTTGTTTAAAAAAAAAGTAAAACCAGAACAAGATAGCGCAGATTTTCGTAGAAACACCAGCAAAAAACTTTGCGCCTACCTATTACCAGACAATGACCCTAATTAGAGGCTCATAAAATCCTTTCAATATTTTACTGGCGACGGGTGATTGGATGTGGTAAAAACCCAGCGAGTTACAAAGAAGCAGTACCTGTGATCGCATCCGTCTGAATGCCACATACATTTCAACAACTAGATATGTATTATTCACCCCAATCATGGAATCCGCCGGAGGGAATTGTTCGCGGAAAAGAATATTTTGGTATCGTCGAATCCGAAAAGTGAACAGAAATCTGGAAAAAAAAACCACACCCTAACAATAGTATGTGTTAATATTATGTATATACCTACCTATATGACAAAATAACCGTTCAATTTGCGGATTCGACGATACCAAAATATTCTTTTCCGCGAACAATTCCCTCCGGCGGATTCCATGATTGGGGTGATTATTGAAAAAAAAAAAGAAATAATAATTACTGCAATAATTAATTGGTGAAAGTAGATGACAGTTCAAACATGTGTCGAAAATAAATCAATTCACTTCGTTAATACCAAAATACACAATGTAATAATATTGCACACATTTTCTTTTATTTACAAATGGTAAAATAGATAAAGTAGAGAAAAGCAATAACCATTTACTTGGTCAAAAGTGCGCTGGTAGAAAAATATCCCCTTAAGGGAAATTGTTCTGCGCTTCCACAACTGCGTTTAGTTAACTGTCAGATTATTTTGTACTGTGAAACTGAACGAGTTAAACCAAAAGTTTAAACTCTCGGTCAGGTTTAGTTAAACTTCAGTTTAAACTCTGACTGTACAACTGGGCATAAGGATTATTTAACTTATCTGTGAATACTGATGAATTTCTAGACTGTTGAAAATGTTTTTTCATAACATCCATTTTTAAATAGGGATCAAAATATTGAAAATTTAAGACCTATAAAAAAAATTGCAACATACACATTACTGAACCATTCCAATTCCAAGTAGTTTTTAATATTCACGCTTATTCTGAGATTCGATCGAATCGAGTATTCCTCGAATTCAAAACTTTCACTCGAATAAACTTCTCGCATTCTAAGTTTCGGCGGAAAGAAGTTCATTATCGAATGATTTTATTGGATGAATTTTATTTTCGAAATCAGCTGTATACGTATTTAGCTGTCAGATTCTCAATTGTTTTTGGTTTTAATTTGAGTAAAGATGGCATTTATGCAGGATTTTATTAAATAAAGTACCAATTCCGAATTTTCAATTCAAATTATCTATTAAATTTGATTTAAATTACTTTAAGTATAGGTTTTTCTTTTATAATTTTCGATTATGTATAAGTTAAGAATTCTTTTGTAGTTTAGTGTGCGAGAGCTGTCGTCGAACTGCCCTCGGAAAACGTGCTGTAGCTCTTGATTTTTAGTAGAGCTTGAGTATCTTTTTAATTCGCCGACTTGGGAGGCTTAGCCACAGTAGCGGCTACTAAACAAAGCCCACATTTATGTGTTTTTGGAGGAAGAAACGATCCAAATTGAACCGAAAAGTACTACGAGACAAATCTAATCCACTTAATGTGGCCAACGAAATATAGGTTCTTCTTCTTCTTTTGTCAAAGGTTGCTGCTATCCGATGGAGCACTCAGACAAAACTACTGGTCCATTGTTCTGCCAAACAGACACCTTACCTTACTGTATTTAGTTTTCCCGTCTTTCGAAGAAAGATGAGAAAGAGTTTCAGTGATGAAGAGCTTAGATGTTCGGCACTCACCACGTCAGCCCCAAAGATCCGCCACCTGATGCGAGCAAAGGCAGAACAACTACAGAGAAAGTGTTCCGCTGTATCGTCATCCTCTCCACAAGCAGGACAGATGGTGGTGTCGCTCAAGCCCAATACATTTAAGTGTTTGGCAAAAGCTTGGTGGCCCGAAAGGACGCCCACAAGCAGTCTTCAGTCGATTCTCCTGAGAGACAAAAGGAAAGACGACGACCTTTTTTAGATGTCCTGACGCAGTCGTTTGGTCTGTCTACACCCAGCACAGTCACGCCACCGACACTCGTGTTCACGAGAAACCCAAGTATCAATGAATGAACTAACCACAGATGCAGGCAGACCCAACGCAGGTTCAGGTCCTAAGAGAGCTTCTTCTGAACCCAGCCTGGCAAGCTCATCAGCAATCTCACTTCACTAGATACCAGTGTGATCTGGGACCTGGGACCCAAACAAGTTTGACCGTGTTCAGCCTACCGACCAAGTTTAGTGAAAGCTTGAGTTCGAGCACTAACTTGGACGAGGTAAGAGGTTCAAGCGTTGCTTTTAATGCAGCTGGGCTATCACTGCAAACGCATATGCTTCTATCCCTCTACCTGTTTGTCACAATATAGCGCATAGCCATAAGGATAGCGAAGATTTCCGCTTGGAAGATGGACGCATGGTCACCTAAGGGGTAGTGTAGTCTAATGTTCTTGCTTTCCACGAAGACTCCCTGTCCGGTTTTTATATCTTTCGATGAACAAACAATTGAACTTACATTTTTAAATAGAGCTTTCGACCACAAATTTTCGCTCGAATAAAATTTGACATTTAACTCGATCCAATCGAAACTGAGAATGTGAGGAGAAATGAACAAAATACGAATTTCCATCGAAATCGAAAGTTGGAACGTCTGTTGGCTGAAATCGAATGACTTTCGATTCGATTCGGATCTCAGAATTAGGGTGAATATTTCTCAACTTGGCACTGGTTTTTAAGTAGTAGATCCACCTCTAATAACTTGGTAACTTATTACCGTCTTGAATATAATGAACAATATCTTCAAGTAGATTTCATTGTATGCAGATTTTTCAAAAGCCTTTTGTGCAAATTTTTGGATTTCAAATATGTATTTAATTTTTCACTTTCAAATTTATAAGCAGTTATCTATTTAACAAATCGCAAACAATTTATTAAAATTATTTCCGCACTTTCGAATGAAATGTATAATTACTCAGAGAGTCATATTGCGGCTCTTCTCTTTCTTCTTTTGATTAACGACCTACTTCGGACCAAAAAGGCCCGATCTTTGGCTAACGGTCTTCAGTTGCACACTCCAAATTGAGGCCCCGTGAGTTGTCCCTCAGGGTTGGAATAAAAGACTCTTCGGGGCGGTCCATTCGCTCTACCTGCCCTAGCCATCTTAGTCGAGTAATATACGTACTTTTCTGACCAGGCCGATGTCGCTGTACAGCTCGTAAAGTTTGCTGTTAAATTTCCTCCTCTAAAGCCCACCAATGCAAACGGGACCGAAAATAAGTCAAAGAATTTTGCGCTCGAAACTACCAAGAAGATCTTCATCCACCTTTGCTAACGTCCATGCTTCTACGTCATAGAGCAGGACTGGGATGATAAGGGTATTTTATAGAGTCTGCTTAGCGTTTCTTGCCTTAATCAGCTGCCTATTGACGGCAAAGAAACATATCGATTGGCAAATCTAACTCTTTGTTTGATTTCTGCTGTGTTGTCATTGTCAGAGTATAGCGGAGCCGAGGCAGTAGACAAAGTCCCTAACCATCTCAAAATTGTCTATCCTGACGTATAGCTTGTTTCTATACATGCTGTCATATGTGGCCTTAAAATCGATAAATAGATGGTGTGATGACGATGAGTATCGATTTGGACTTTTTGGGTTTTCTCAAGTTTCTGCCGCCGTGTGGCTTGTAAAATGGAGAGTAACTTCTACATGAAAGACGCTGAAATTATTCGGGAGATTAAATTATTATAGGTGCATCTTTTATTTTTTACCAAATGGTAAATATCGCATACCACTAGTTCAGTAGTTGTGGGAAACGCTCACTAAGCCCGTTTTTATTTTACTTCACTCTTTCCAAAGCAACTAATAAACTGGCAATCAATTTAGACTCCGAAAAAAAAAACGTATGTCGCATTCGTGCTCTTATTTCCGTTATTAATGACACGAACCCAAATAGTTTTGGTTTCGGTCTGAGAGCGAATATGTTATCCCTCGATTATCCAGAATCGACGTTTATCCATGATTTAGGTGTGAGTCAAAGATCAAAACCCCACAAATGCACGACGAATATTCAATTCCACAACCGTCACCCAGAGGGGGAGTAAGCGAATGTAAGTTGTAAAAGAAATGACCAGTAAGTGCTAGAAGAGAAAAAAATGACGATGCTAGTATATAGATACCTAGATGAGACCGCGGTATAGCTACAAATATACCAAGCACAACGTAGCGGAATAATACAGATTTTTGCTGTGCTGTGGCCTGTGGCACATTATGTATTGGCCGCTGGAATCAGGCCATAATGCGGTCTTCAGTTTTTTTTTGGCTGTACTGCTTATGACGACGATGTCGCGTGAGGGATATGTGCTATAGCGCGCGGTTACTGCGGTATACATAAGCTGCGCTGGTGCAAGTAAATTGCTGTCACGATAACTTTGGCTAGAATTTTGAGGCGTGGGGAGACTAGTTTTTGGCGAGCTGATTTGGTGAGCGGACGTACTGTCTTGATTGTGCGCTGGTGTAACGTAATCCAACGATTTTGTTGGCCAAAAGTTAGATAGGTGCATCGGTATAAATTGTGTAAAGTCACGTATAACACATAGAAAACTAGTTGGTGGTGCATAAAATTCACGCCGAACGAGGTTTCGCGTTGTTTCATCGGTTGCCACTATAAGCACCGAAGTGTGTTTCCAAGCCACCGGTACGCAACCACCATCGCCACCGAAAGTGCTCCTCTATACAAAGAAGAACCAAAGTTGCAGCCATCGCTTACTTCCACCAAGCTCACTGCAAACAGTGCGTAAATCAAGCTGCCTCGCCGCCCCGTGGGTCTGACGTCAAAAGAAAACCCAACTGCATTGTGGTGAGCCCCAATACCCACGTTACGCCAAACCAGATCGGCGTACAGCTCGTAATTGACATACCGTTGCCGTTGGTGAATTACGGCCTCAAACACCACCTTATAGCTTCCGATTCCACGGCACTACAACTTCGATAGCCTGGAATAAATCGGCCATAGCGGAGCTCAAAATTCAATCCCACCGCATTGAACACCGCACGACGTCATCCATCCACTTGCAAGATCGTCGAACGATACGACCCCATCACTCTGTCGTAGTCCTCGTTCCCGGCCTCTGAAGCAAGTGGAAGGTAGATCCGCACCAGAAAGCAGCAGCAAGTCACGCTTCCAGCAACATAACTCCCGGAACAACGATACGGAGCCGCAACTTACTTCGCCTCAGCCGCTACCAACTCCAGCATATTTGCTGTCAACTGTATTCACCCGATCCAAATTTTCACCTCCCCCATCCCATCCTAATTGTTGTCCACTTCAGCAGCCAGGTTTTTTGTAAATAAAAAGGAGTAAAAAGCTAAGTATTTTATTATGAGATATATGTAAGCCGACTTTCGTTCATCTAAATTTAAAACAATTTTTCCCGCGCAATTTAGCATATATGGATATAAAAATCAACAGGACGATGCTGTGCACACCATCCCCCCCTGCCGTTTTCGTAAGCGACGTCAATACTAATTATTGTATAGTACCCACCGATATTGATGGGGTAAGTCCATTTATTAATTAAATTTAGTGAACGAAATCATTTTTAAAAGAAAAGAAATCAAAATTTCTCGAAAAAGTATAAGTTACATGCAAAGACAAAAGAGTATAAGTTACATGCAAAAACAAAAAAGTATAAGTTACATGCAAAAAACAAAAAGTACTAGATACACGAAAAACAAAAAAAAGTATTAAATACATGCAAAAACAACTAAAAGTATTAAATACCTACCTGCAAAGACAAATAAAAGAACTAGATACATGCTAAAATAAAATAAAAGAAATTAATTGAAATAATATATTAATCCGATATCTAATCGTGAAACTTTAACTATCTAACGTAGAATTAAATCAAGATTGAGATAATTGCTGCTGAGTGTTATTAATAGTCCCCTCCCCTCCCCTAAATTTAAGTTATTTTAGTATATTATGATTTAGTTTTTAAGTTCTGAATTTTCGACGATTAATTTTGAATTGCCAGATTTTTAAATTGCATTTTCCTAATTAAAGATCACACCGTTTTAGTATTTTATTAAGACTAGTAGAGTTAAGTTTTTTTTATGAATTCGTCGGCTAATAAAAACATTTGTGAAATTTCTAAAATTCAAACTTCGGCCTTATGATTTGATTTGGGTGTTTTGATCTTGGACTACTGAAGGTTATCAACATGTTAGAGATACTTTTCGTGCGCGATTAATCGTGAGGATGAATAGAAGCTGATGATTTAAATTTTTCGGATGCGATGATGAAGTGTAGGGGTATACTGATTTAGATCAGGTCCACAAGAGGTCTTCGACCTCTTTCTATTAAGGGGTGGCTAACTTTATAATTTTGGAGTGGCTTAGTCACCAAGGTGGTTGGTTTAGTGATGTAAAGTCACTACCACCATAGGGGTGGGTCACACTCCGAGGGAGCCAACACATCTCGCTCCCTCCCTCTCTCCTAATATGGATAGAGGCATGTGGGGATATAGGACTCATTTAGGTTTGTTTCGCCAAATATGTGTAGATTTTTAGGACAGCTTCGGGCCTCTATTTTTACTTAACATTATTCTCAAACCACATCTGGAGACAGGCATGTAAAATGTAACATCGTTCGGCAATCTAGGAAGCAAGATCCCCCCCCCATTCCGACGAGCTGAGGACGGAGCCCCACAAGCATGCCTGCCGCTTCTTAGTGTCCGAACACCCTCCCACCTTAGCCCGGACTGACCTCTTGTAGAGCCTGTAGTGCAGAGGTCATATGGGTTACCAAAGGTTGGGAGGTTATTTTAGTTATTGCCGCGTGAATCATCATTGGGTTAGTTACATTCACGGCAGGAGTGGATTGGATGACGCGAGTGTCGGGATTTTATCCATTCGATAGTGGCGTATCCATATTCATCCCTTTTTAGGATCCACTCAACAATAAGTTTTTTTTTCGTTACATAGTGTATAAAAACTACTTGCAAAATTTGTCCATTTAACCAATTTATTTAACGAACATTTTATGACATTAGCCAAAGTCTATGGGTGCTTGCCTGATATTGGAATATCTATTCGGTTCGAGACTGTTAACCGCACATACTTCAGATTCTCATTTCTGATAATGACATAAGTTCTGCAGCAATCGCTGTGACAGGTTTTTGACAAGGATTAGGCGTGCAAACAATGAATGTCCGTCAGCAGATTGAGCGACTCCTCAATGTCGTCAATGTTCTCACCGAAACTACGTCAAGATCCACTTTTTGGGATTCTTTAACCTTATTACAAAGTTGTTAAAAAACAACTCTAAGTACTGTTGCTTTGCTTATATGCGTATGACATTCTCCAGCATTCACTATATCTTTTGGAGTATTGTTTTCTATTCTTTCTTTAAACATCGTTGGTCCTTTTTTGTTTATACATATCTTTAAACCTTTAAAAATATTCCTTTTCTTCATAAATACCTCAAAAGTCACAGAAATTTGGGACATAAAGATTATACAAAGTACGCCCAAGAACTGAAACTTGGGGAACATCACATCTGAGTTAAAGTAGACTATATTTAAGACTAACACTATTAAAACAACAATCTTGACAATAAGCTTTAAACAATTGTACAGATATAAGGACTGACATTTAATTTCAAATAAATAAATAAATATCTCTCGTATTTTCATTGTCACTAACAAATTATATTCTTGGACTGGTTGTCATCGATATTGGTGTAGACGAAGTTAGTCAACTAATACCTACCTCGCCACTGTCCTACAAAAGTGTAAACCCATCAAAATCCTTACAATCAATCAATCCCCATTGTAGCGCTATAAATTAAGTGAATCGATATTTATTAAACATTTCTGTACTTGCAACAAAAGCCCCAGGTTTTTGACACCTTTATCAGTCGTAGTAAATAAAATAGTACTTAAAACTAACAGGCGATATCTTCCTCTGTCTATTTATCTATTTATCATTTCGTTATCAATGTAAACAACGTATAACCAGAAAAGTGTTTAAATATTTTAAACATTTAAACAATTGTTTTGGTTCCGTGTAAACGTGATTTTGCAACCAGTATTCTTGCTACTGACGTCTGCTTTGCTCTTTTATTTGGCTATCAAGTGCGAATAAATATTGACATTGTTTTTTGCCCATAAATGCGAAATCGAAATGATGCTGGTTTCTTTAATCCATTAGCCCGTTTGGGATAAAAAAAAAGAAATTAAAACCAACCAAAGTACGAGTGCGTTTTCTTTGTTTCATGGCTACTATACGCTAAAGACAATATTTACTCTTTTCAAGTAATTAGGTTGCAGTACCTACTGTCTGTTTGATTGTCAAATAAAAGAAGAAAAAATATCACAAATATTTGTATTTGAATCTGACAATAGATTAAACAAAAGACCGCCAAAATTAAAACCAGTAACTGTCTTACATCAGAACAGTTCGAACACCGGCAAAATAAATCACACATACTAAACTGGGTTATCGTTTGGCAGTGGTTATCTCTTAAATTTTTATTCGTTGTTCCCACATCTTATCAGACTGAACTCTAGATATAATACAAAAAAAACAAAATTATATAAAAAAAACGCGAAAAGGCAAGATTCTACAGATTTGTTTGCCATTTTTTCTTATGTGAAAAAAAAAATTCACATCTGTATCTATCCTGAAACATCGCGTGTCTAAATTGCGGTTTGTTTAAACGGATTTCATCTATTGTTGGTTAGATTAAAAGCACTTACTGAACGTAAACATCTCGCTAAAGTACATTTCGTTCACCGGCGATATCATTATCAAGCAGACAGCATATCTGTTGATAGTTTGTATTCGACGTTTGACAGGGACCTTGTGTCAGTGATTTGTCACTAAATATTTACACTTTTATATAGCTGTCGATTAAATTAAATTATCATAAAGTCCTTGGTTTCTCGCGGGCTTAAATTGATTACAACCGATGCGATGTTGTAAACAAGAGTGTCTGATAAATAGCTGGTGTGAGGATAATCTGTCTGTCTGTCATTTGTGTTTTGTACATTAATTCATATCACAGGGTGATCATTTCTTTTTATTCGCAGTTTTGCTTTAGAAATATTCACGGTTCCTACTTTTCTAGACGTTTATTTTCAACCTTTTTGATTATATACATTTAAAAAATGTACTAGATGAGGTACATTGGGGGAGTTTTCAACGAGATTTTTGGGACTATGTTTGCCCTTTATTTTTTTTTATTCGATAAACTCAAAATGTTCCAGAGCCCTTAAAAATTAATAAAATATTTGGTGCAATAGGTTCGTTTGCGGGCCTAGGTACCCTTGGTTTAGGTCCTCACAACCATTTCTTTTTGTCAGTTTTTATTTTTGGCAAGATTGTAGCTCCCTTCTACAGTTGTATGCCGAGTCCAAACGTAGCTGAATTGAGCTTTCCGGGAGCTTTCCTTGGACACCTCTACTCTCCGATGTTTGTCAGACAGTGGAAAAAAAACCTTAAAATTTAATTTGTGTCTTTTTTCGGACATGTGGCCACTGAGCCACTTCTCCCACCGGACTGTAGCGTCATCTATGAGTAAGTGAAAGTAGTTTACCGACGACGGCAGAGCCCTAACCCTATTCAATTTCTCTTTTATCAAAAATTACTTTCGATTGCTGCAAATGCACTAAATCTAGAAAAATTATTCTCACCTCTAAGAAAATTGTCACATTCGGGCAACTCAGCAACCCGAGGCCATTCGGGAAATAATTGTCAAAAAAAAAAACAAAATCGACTGCTTGGTGCAGGTTTCATACTTAGGAGGTCAATGTTCCATACTTTATAGATGCTGACAATCCAGCCACAGTTAAGGGATGATATTGACTGAATATTTTTAACATAAATTAGAAAACACTTTGACAGCGCCAAATGCCACAGAGTTGGCAAAACAATCGAGTTATTAAACTAAAAGTTCGATGAACATGTTATTTCCAGAATTTCACCAGTCAATTGATTCGTTCGTGTGATACGACGCCGCGCCGGCTGACTGTTTTCTTTTGGGGCATTATCAAGTCCAATAACTATGCCAATATGCAAGACCTGTTAGCCGACCTAAGGAGTCAGAGCCATCATTTAATCGGTATGGTACTTTAACCCGAATTCTACACAAACAAAAAGTAGAATCCATAATAAAATTGTCCTTAACAGTTATATCCAAAAAAGCAGAGCTATCTACTGATTGAAGGGAGGTCTTCTTAGTTCATAATCCTTTTGTAGAATACAGTGTAATCACAGAGACATGAACACATATTAAATAGGGCCCGTTCATCTTTTTGAGCATACAAATTTGGTTGAGAAAGAATGTATAGTTATACTAGCTGACCCAGCGGATGTTTTTAACGGGGGATCTTGCGCTTGTGGTCTCTTTATATATTTGGCAGCCTTCCAAAGGGAGTAGTCTGTGACTTTGTCAGCAGTTAAGTTGCAAAGAT
Source organism: Cheilosia soror (assembly GCA_949372485.1). NCBI lineage: Eukaryota > Metazoa > Arthropoda > Insecta > Diptera > Syrphidae > Cheilosia > Cheilosia soror. The sequence continues at coordinate 128,567,667 of OX443561.1, forward strand.
ATTTAGTTAGGGATCTATTTTTAAATTCACTGATCTTTTTTTTAAGCATATTATTTAGTCATTTGCCATTTTCTGCGAGCTCTTCTATTTTCTAATATTAGTTCCCTAATTTCTATGGGATATTTTACTGAAGCTTGTTTATGTTGTTGGTATGTTGGTGTACTACCAACTTCTGCGGCTTGCTGTATATCGACAATGAATTGTTCTACTTCAATGTTAATATGCCTTGTTGTGACTAGTGGAGATCTAAGGTTAATAAATCCTTCGAGTAATTCTTTAAATTGACACCAGTTCGTTTTTTTGTTGGTAAGTCTTTCATTGTATACCTGTTCTACTGTCATGCCGTTGATCGTTAGGATTATGGGTGTATGATCCGACGACAAATCATCACTGCTTTGGACGTTTAGTTCTTTTCTATTGATTCCTTTCACTATGAAGAAGTCAATGAGGTCTGGTGTTTTCGCTGGGTCGGACGGCCAATAAGTCGGCGATCCTGTCGAAATAAAGTTACAATTGAAATTTCGCACTGCTTTGTAAAGCTGCCTGCCTCTTGTCGTTACTGTCTTGACCCCCAGTTGGTGTGCTTTGCATTGAAATCGCCTCCAATAATAAAGTTATTGCCTAAAGCTCGAAAGAGGTCATAAAGATATTCAGGATATAAGATTTTTAATGTTTATTTTTTGTATTGGCGGTCGGTGTCCAATTGTCCTTTGTCCAATTTTGACGGAATATACTTTACGACCTATACTCATTCCTATCTCCCGTTTTGGGAGGAGTGCAACCACAAACACAGTGACACGAGATTTTTATATAATATTTTGTATATAATAAAATTAATTAAATATATATAACCTAACAAAAATTAATTTAATAAAACAAGAAATGTTGAATGAAAACTAATAAAAAAAAACGTATACTTGTTTTGAAATTGTTTTCTCTCTCAAATTTTTTAATCTTAAAACTGCGAAAACATCGGCCTCAATCAGATGTTGATGGCTAAAATACCTCTGTTTTTTGCACAACGCATACCACATAGATACACAACATGTCTATTAGAGCTAAGTTTTTCTGCACTCACTGGTAGAGTGGTAGCATGTCAAACAGAGACTTCGGCGAAAGCGAAATCTGAAAATTCTGAGAAAAATACTTTGCGACCCTTGTCTCTTGTGATCCCTTTGATTTAGATGAGCCAACATACGAGTTTAGTGAATTCAATTCGTTTTATGTTTTAAAAAGAATAATAAACTTATAGGTTTCAAATAAAATTTCGACTCAATAAACCGGCATTTAAATACCAGGGTGGGCCAAATATAAGATTCTTTTTAAAAATGCAATGAAATAAACCAAATTATTTTTTTCCATTTATTAGGACCTTATTAGTAAGAGCAAACATTCCCATTAATTGTGGAGCACAGCGTCGTTCAAGTGGGTGTCTCGGCTGGCTTCTCAGTAGCGCATTCTGTCACTCCAATTTTCCAAGATCTTGTTGATGGTTTCGGGCTGTAGCTCACGTGACGAATTGCTTGGATGATATTGGATTTATGTATTGGAATCGTTTCCGGATTGTTGGTGGTATTACACAGTTACCAAAAAAAAAAAAAGTCCAAAGGAGTAACATCGCAGCTCTGGTCGTCCAAATCCATGTCCTCAATTTCAGTAAAAAAAGTCGGTAAACATGGTTCTGTAACGCACACCGTTCACCGAAACATTGTTCCCAGCCTTATTTTCGAAGAAAAATGGTCCAATGATGCCACCACAATCCGCACCAAACTGTCACTCTCTGTGAATGCATTGGCTTCTCGATAATAACGTGCGGGTTTTCCGAGCCCCAGATGCGGCAATTTTGTTTGTTAACGTAGCCGCCGAGATGAAAATGCGCCTCGTCAGAAAATATGATTTTTCGCCCAAAACTTCAATGTTTGGGCTACACAGCACTCACTTTGAAAATAAGTTTTCAATATTTCCCAACGTTGTTCAAGTTTAAAGCGACTCATTTCGTTCCGCGGAGATATGAAACTGACTTTCTGTCTAGATTTCGATCGGGAAACAGCTGTCAAAATAACCCATGATTTATAGGTAAAAAGAAACCACTAGATGGCCCACCCTTTACATATTAGAGGAATTGGAACATGAGTTTGTCTAGGGTGTCGGGTGTGGTCATTAGTTGTGTTTGGTATGGTAAATACTTATTTTTTTATATAAAGTACAACCTGTTGCTCTGGAAACAACGTTTTCCCGACGTCTTCGACACAATTTACTAGTCGTAGAAGAAGGGGTAAATTTTCCGTTTCATTCAGATTCAGAGATAGGTACCTACCTAATTTTAGGAATTTCGAAATTCGTAGCAGATGTTACACTACGAATGGATTCCGTGATGTATTTTTCGGGATTCGTACTTCGTAGCGTATTTTCGATTACGATGGAATTCGTGATAGGGCTGAATTTTTTTCATTTTTATCTCGTATTCCCACAACCGTGAAATTCCATTTTTTTTATCTAGTCTTTCGATACGAAGCCCGTTCAAATTTGCCATTGTATGCCAACATTTTCTTATATGTACGTATTAAAATAAAGCCCACGACTGAATCGCACGAAAATTTCTTGAATACTATTAAGAAAAAAAAAATTCGACAACAATTTCTCAACAAAAATTGTCAAGCGAAACCCCAATTAGCGACAATCGTTGGTACTTTTCATTCCAGTAATTAACTAACGAAAATTATTTACTGCAATGTCTTTTGAGTTGCATTTTTGTCAAATTGTTTAACATAAAGTCTACTGTTCAAGTTATCCATATGAGTCTCAGTCTATATTGCTTTTAATTAACGCATCGTGACTACGGATGCAATAGAATCCATGACAATCTTTACACCACCGCCTGATGAAACTCGATAAATGTTAGACAAACAAAAAAGCTAATAAAAACCGCTTAATACATCCACAAAAATAACATCCAATAGCTGTCATAAAATCAAAATCATAATAATTAAGATATATTCTCTCAAATTACGAAACACTTTTGTTTATGTTTTGGTCTGTAGAATTCCAGCCTCAGAAGCAATCAAACGATTCGGTTCTTTCTACTTCTCAAAAACACAATTTTGAAAACCTAAACTTTATTGTAAAATTCATAATTGAAATATTTAAGAACGTATCCCACGCCGTAATAAAGAAAAATACCCACCAACAGCCAACCAACCGAACGATGAAAGACGTTTCTTGCGTGATTGATGGGCGAACTTGAAAGATTTTTCGTGCCCTCCTTGCGGATCTGAAATTATCTCGAAAGTGTTTTTTTTTTTCCATTTGCGAACACAGCACTTTAACAAAATTTTTATCGCCTTTCCCGGCATTTCTCATGATGTGATGGCGGGGCAGAAAAATTAGACTTCATCATCATAAACCGAATTTAATTTGGTTGCCACCGAGCATTCTAGGAAATCCATCAACTTGGCACATTTTGATGTCATTACATCGCCAAACTGTCAAAAGTCGATTCGACCAATTAACACATAGTTTCACACACCTTCAGTTTCTTATTGCCCAAATTAAAAATGGCGAAAATTTGTCAATTAATCTGCTAAATAGTCACAAGAGTCGTGCATAGTTAACTAACTGAACGGATCTACATAAAAAAAACCATTCGCTGGTGACGTGCGATTATCCAATTGGCAAGGCACATGAGAGCAGTCGGCCTATAAGACCATGACAGGGCCATTTCTGGAGGTTTTGATGTCAATCGAATGCGAGAAATTAGACGCACTTAATGGCAGTGATTTGGAGCGATACGCGCACACCAAACATCATCTTGGAGCGTTTGTGGCCATTTATGGACTCTTGTCTGCACTGGAATTGTTTTTTCGCTTGATGGCAGATCAATTCAAATGTCATTGTGTGGTTCTAAATCGATTGTCGAGATGTGCGGATTAATCACGTTAACAAAACATTTCGATGCTGTTAATTGGCAATTAGAAATGTCCATGGAAGTAGTTCATTAAGTGAAAATTACATTAATGCGGTTGACTATGAAGCAGCGGGATGCATGCTTTGTATTAAGTGCTAACTTAATGCGCACGGGTGGTAATAATTGCTAGAGAGAAAAAAAACGCTTTACACGATATTTCAATTGTGGTTTTCAGCGAATCGTGTGCATGTGTGTATGATGCAATTAATAGGACTGCAATCTATTGGTTTTTTTTTTTTTTTTTTTTTTATAATTCACTAGTGCTCAAGGGGTTTTTGTTCCCTTAAATTGCTAATGCACAGCACGAGTGGAAGGGTTAATAGGGAGGATAGAGAAGAGGTACTGGTGCACATTGGTTTTAAACAATTGTGGGTTGTAATGAGAGGGGAAAACCGTGTGAGGCAATGCATTCCACATGCGTGTTGTTCGACTTACAAAAGAATCTCTATATTTTACAGTACGTCCGAAGGTAGGCTTAAGGGTAAACTGATGTGCATTCGATGTGTGACGGGTGTTGCGAGTGAATTGTTGAAGGGGCGGAATGCAGTTAGCTATTTCATCTGAGCATCGGTGGTGAAAATATCGATAAAATAAAGAAAGGCAAGAAACATTTCTGCGATGTTCGAGCGGGTCAATAGACTCCGCTATATTTCTATCACCTATAAGTTTTATCGCGCGCTTTTGGATTCTGTCTAGTAGGTGCAATGAAGTTTTTGGTGCACCTGACCAGATATGAGCGTTGTACTCAAGCTTAGGCCGAATAAAGGCCTTGTATATTGAAGCTAAGTCGGAGGGTGTAAAGTATTTCTTACACCGATTTAAGAAACCTAGACATTTCGCAGCGTTTTTGGCGACTTCGTATATGTGGTCATTCCAACGGAGTTTGTCGGTAACACACATACCAAGTATGGAAAGTCGTTCGGTTTCGTCGATGCAAGTCCCATTCATGGATAATGGGTGAGGGTTCAGGTTTCGCTTTAATGATAGAAGGCAGCATTGTGTTTTGGAAGCATTAAATTCCACTCTATTGATTGTACCCCATTTTATAATGCTGTCAAGATCGGAATTTAATGTGTTTAGCATACGTTGCCGTTCCAGTTCCACGGCCGAAGAGCAGGGACGTGATTCAGGGAACGAATATGAAAAACTGAGGGTGCTATCATCAGCGAAAGAATGTATTGGATTAGAAGTAACAGACAAGAGATCATTGATGAATACGAGAAAGAGTGTCGGAGACAAAACAGAGCCTTGGGGAACACCAGCATTTATATGGTGAATTGCAGACTTGAAACCGTCCAAAACAACTTGAATTGAACGGCCAGAAAGGTAGTTTCTAATCCATTGAAGAAGAGACGCGTCGATCCCATAGGCACGCATTTTCGACAAAAGAGCTTGGTGCCAAACTCTGTCAAATGCTTTCGAAATATCAAGCGCAACAATCTTCGTTTCACCAGAGTGGTGGAGAGATTGGTTCCACTTTTCGGTGAGATAAGTCATCAAATCACCAGTGGACCTGCTGCCACGAAAACCGTATTGCCGGTCATTGAGAAGTTTTCGTGATTCAAGATATTTCATAAGCTGACGGTTTATCAGCGTTTCCATGACCTTGGAAAGAATGGACGTAAGTGCAATGGGTCGGTAGTTGGTGGGTGAAGAAGAATCGCCTTTTTTAGGAACGGGCTGGACAAATGCAATTTTCCATCTACTCGGAAAGAGTCCAGAAGAGTAGGACAAGTGGAAAAGTTTACGCAGTGGTTTTGCCAGCGTTGAAGAACACCTCTTCAGAATTATGGGGGATATACCATCTGGACCAGCGGATTTGTGAATGTTAAGATCTTTTAATACTCTTGCTACTGTGCGAGTGCGAAAATGTATTTGTCCCATGAAGTATTCGACGCTCTCGAGCACAGGTGGAGACATGGTGCAATCTGGAATGTTAGAGCTTGCGGCGAATTGCGCAGCCAGCAGATTTGCTTTGTCCAAAGAGCTGACAGCTGGAATGTCATTGTAAACGAGTGTAGGAATTGACGACGCGCTGGAGTTCTTAATATTTTTCACGAAAGACCAAAACTGTTTACTACCACTGGGACAGTGAAGTATTTTTTGTCGTAAGTTTTGGTCATGAGAAAATTTTGCACGTCGTATCACGGAGTTGCAGTCATTTCGGACTCGTCGAAACTTTTTTCGGTTTTCCTCGGTTGGGTTTGCTTTATAAGCCCGAAAACTCAACTCTCTCAACCTGATAGCCTCTTTGCAGCTCGAGTCGCACCAAGCATTCTCCTTAGGCATAATACTCTTTCTTCTGTTGGGAATAAAGGATCTCATGCCCAGGAGAATGGTGTTTGTTATCATTTCAGCGGCGGCATCCACGTCACTATCGAGGAAGCATAGTGACCAGTTAAAGCTCCCAAAAAAGAGGTTAAGGCCGTCCCAATTGGCTTTCTCATAATGCCATACTGTTTTTTTGGGAGCTTGTTCTTTAACTGTGTGGCTAGTGTATGAGAATTTAGCCGAAATGACACAATGGTCCGACGAACCTAGAGGCGACGTTACGCCAATAGAGTATTTATCTGGATGAGAGGTGAGGAACAAGTCCAAAGTGTTAGCGGCATGATCTGCAGCATCCGGAATCCGTGTAGGCTCGTTTACAAGCTGAGTTAAGCTGTTAATCTCAGCGAAAATCCTAACATACCTTCCTTCGGGTGTTGTCTGTCCAGAATGGCGAAGCCAATCGGAATTGTGTATATTGAAATCGCCCGCAATGACAATTTCAGTATGAGGATACTGGGAAACAATTCCTAGGATGGAGTTAGACAGCTCATCAAACTCGTTAAAAGTAGATGAACAGTCAATGCTTGGACTTCTATAAATAAAACAATAGTGTATTATTTGCTTACGTATATTGAATTTTAACCATATGTAATTAAATTCCGCATTGGAGCAATGGTTATATTGTGGTGGAAATTCGTAAGCAATATCATCACGGACGTAAATGGCGAGCCCGCGATGTATAAAGAATAATGGCACTAAGCGATATCCTGGTAAATCAAAATTCGAGGGCATCGAATTTCTATCCACCTGTGTCTCGCTAAGTGCCAAAACAGCTGGTCTGAATTGAAAGACATGGACATATGCAGCAAAGAGATTCCTTTTCAAGCCTCGAATGTTGCAAAAATCAACACGGAACTCACCTCTCATAACAACACACAAAAATTAAAAACACAACTCCAACGCAACTAAGCAGAGTTGCAACGTGCATATCCGTCACCAGACTTCCAAAACACTCCGTCACAGGTGTTATGCCCATGCAACAGAGCGAGTCAGTTATCCGGCAAGATATACACTTACAACCCGCTATTCATTAGATGTTGGTTTGTGATCGCTGCTTAGCCGAAATTATAACACAGCAGCGATCGAAAAAGCGCAACAGGCGAAAGGAGAAAACAGAGGAAAAAGAAAAACTAAAAACAGGAAGAACAAAGGTCACTCGCGTGTGCGATTTTTTTTTTCTATTTGCACTGCACTGGACACTACTATTTATTATGCTATTTGGTTTTTATTTAGTTAATTATTTTTATTAGGTGTTATGTTGGATGAATGTATTTAGAGTTACTATTGTTTTTTATTTTTTTTATTTTTGTGTTATTATATATTATGGAATATGTATGCACTTTTGTGGCGACGGTGCGGTATGTTTTAATTTCGCGTGCGCGCGCGTTGGGTGGCTACACAGTACTCCTATTGCCTATTCAAGGCTGGTTACATACAATTTATTAAAATGGGTGGGTAAAATGAGTTATTTTTGGAACTGAAAAGTTTGTGGAAAATGTAACAAATCGAACTTTTGATACCAGAATGACAGCATAGTCTGCGAATGTTACCAATTTTAAGTCAATGCATACACTAGCGATCACTGGGATGAGGCCATACATTTTGCAATCGATTTTAACTCTTTATACCTGTTGGAAATTGTGTACCGGCAAACTTTTACTACCTCTGAACAGGTACATATTTTCCCAGCAGTACGTCATAAAATTAAAGGGTAAATAAGAAACGACGGCTGGAATTTCCCAAGATCTGACAATGAACTACCTGAAAAGCGTATAAAAAGATGTGCCACTAGAATGAGGCCAGTTTTTTACACAAGCTAACAGTTTTTAAAATTACCTCCTAGTACAAATTAATTTTTTAAATTTCAAATTTGAAAGAGTAAATCAAAATGTTTTTGTTTTTTTTTTTAATTACAATAAAAAGCTCACAGTATCCCTGTAATTACATTGCAGCCCTGCTTCGATGTGGCAATTTGCTTGTCATTTGGTTGAAAATACAGTTTTTTTTTTGGCAATTTCCAGTTTAAGAACAAATCTGGCAACATTGGGCCACATGCAAAATTTTCAAAAGCAAGGAAAAAAATGAATAAAATGTTTACATTTTATGGGGGCTTATTCCCAAATGCGCGGCGGATCGCTTTTCATGGCGGATTGGTATTTTTATATTTCCAAAAGCGATTCGATCCATTCAAAGGCGATAGCTATTGTGAGAATTGCTGGCAATAAATCCGCCAGCCATCCGCCACCTGAATAGCTATCGCTTTTGACAGCTTTTGGAAATACAAAAATACCAATCCGCCATGAAAAGCGATCCGCCGCGCATTTGGGAATAAGCCCCATGGTTTTAAAACATTTATTTATATGTTTTTCTACATTAATAATGAGTATGCCCACCATTTTTCGATATGGCCTCAATAAGTCGGTTTGGAATAGAATCATAGAGTTTTTTTTTTAAATAATTAAGAGAAATTTTGGCCCAGGTATCACGAATCGCTTCGATTATAGAGTCCTTGTCTTCAAATTGTCTGCCGCCTTCATACACTTTACGAGATAACTATGCCCAAACATTTTCGATTATGGTCAAGTCCGGTGAATAGGGCGGCAATGGCAAAAGTTCCACGTCTTCTGATTGAATCCAACTTCTAACAACCCTCGAAGGGTGGATCCGAAAATGTTTTTCACTTTTGGAAATGACCGTCCCAGCAGACATTTGTAGTGTAGTTGTCGATTGTGCCATAGTAGGTAATCACCCCTATTCCCGTTGGCATTTGTCGTACACGACTAGTATTTCACTTAGTTTTTTAGTCAATTTTTGTAAAATTTTTGAGACAAATGAATTGAAATGATGGTGAATACATAGAAAACGAAACAAAATTGTTAACAAATGTTAAAATGAAAATCTGAACATAGTTTTACAACGACGCGAAACATGAGACTATGCGACAAACGCCAACGGGAATAGGGCTCCCCACACCATTACACCTGATGTACGGCTGTGATTTCTTGGCAAAATAAGCTCCTCCTTTCTTAGATCTTGGAAATAAAAGTTGTAACCATCAGAGTCGTCAAGGTTAAACTTTTTCTCATTCGAAAAGACAACGCGTTTCCATTCATTGCCCCAAGAGACATGTTCTATGCCAAAATTCATTCGATGCTCCTTGTGTACTTGCCTCAAAACAGGTTTCTTTTTAAGTTTTCTTCTCTGTATAGTACCACTTTTTTGTACAATCCTTCGGGCCGTTGCTATGGTGGCTGATACTCCACTGTTGGCCCTTCAGAGAAAGGGGCTACTTCTTGGAGGTGTTGTTGGTTCTATACTCATTTACGCATTAGTAATATGGTCAAGGGCCACGAAAGTTAAATCCTACATATACGGGGATAAGGTCCATCTACCGCCTTAGTGCATTAAGAGGATATGGAACAAAATCTAGAAGTGTTTAAGGGAATGCACGGAAGACACAGCTCAGCACTTTGACAAAGAAAACTGCTTCGTCTGTATCACTGATTAAAATAGACGACCAACCCCTTCATTCCAAGGAATCCATTCATATTCTTGGAATCACTGTCAATTCGGGTATATAGGACCACTTATCCAATATCGCAAGAGCTGCGTCCTCAAAGTTAAGTTACTTATTTAGATCAAGGAGGTACTTCAGCCCGAAACAGCTTCTCATTCCTTATCAAGTACAGGGTAGACCAGAGTATTGCTCCATTATACAGACCTCGACCCTAAACATTCATTTCGTCTATGTTCGACCAAAACTCATTAACTGACATTTTTCAGAAAACTTTTTTAATGCACCAAAATTATTATTTTTAAATTGTCTTTCAGGTAAAAGTCATTAAAATCACGTATATCCTGCCATTTTTATAATAACTTAGTTCCAAAAGTCATTCACTGAAATGCTCATACTCCATCCTACCAACCAAAACTCATTATGTGATTTAATGAATTTTGGCTGAAAATTTTTTTTTGAATCTTATTAGCCCAAATATCAAACATCATAGTCATAAAGTCACTAACTTACATAATGTAATTCGTTAGGTTAGATTAGGTTAAGGTGGCAGGCCACATAAGTGCAGCCTCACTTAGGCCAAAGTAGGCTCATTTGATACCGCTGAACTAACAGGAGCTAAGAATAAAGCGTTGGGAGCGGCTTATTAGCCAGTACGCCGAGATTGTCGAAAAAGTATTCTCCAGGGTGAAGTTTTCTTCAAAATGAGAGGGCTGGACATGGTGCATATAGATAAAGAGGCGAAGAATAGTCTTCTCCTCATCTCCCCATCCATACAGCTCCTGCAGAGATTGTTTGCAGGGAGGCCCAATCTGAGGGCATGCCTCCCAAGTGTCCAAAAACACGTATACTATTGTGCTTATCTTTTTAGTGTTACATAAGACTTTTGGAGCAATTTGACATCCAGCATGGTCCAAATTTATTTCTTGGTGGGGTTTGATCGCGATTAGTAGCATTTAGCATTTTGTTTTATTTAGACTTTACAAGCAGCGTGATGTAACTAGAGATTTTCCTTCTCCGCTAGAATTGACATAGTTGTGCCATGCCTAGCGAGTTCATCGGCCGAGCAGTTATCTGGAATGTCTCTATGGCCTGCCACCCATTAAGGTGCATTTTAAATTGTTCTGCCATCTTCTTAAGACACAAGCAGCAATTGAGGGCAGTATTGCACTAAAAGATGACCGAATCTCAAATAAATGTTTGCGCTATTGAAGCTGTATTAATTTTGATCTGTGCTAAAAAGTGTCTGGCCTATAAAATGAGTTATGCAGTTCCAGAAATTCTTGAGGATCTGACTCAGATTTGTTAAACAATAATAGCCTTGCCAATCCAGAGTATCATCCAAAATCCATAGACTTTGAATCTGGTAAGGATGAAGACAACGAGAAATTGAGTGCTCTCGTTAAGATGACTTCTTAAGACTCCAACAAGCCCTAAAATACCTCCCAGTTCATCTGCACCGATGGTAAAAATAGTGATAACCTTAAGTCATATTTTATTAAACGAACATTCTTATTTTCTCAGTAAGAGATAAGTTTCGAAAATTTAATAAAGGCTTAATACTCCCTATACGCAAGGAAAAAAAAAAGATTTCTGGAAGATCTGCACATTGGGAGTTATTCATGAGGAGTTCTTTGGGTGGTATGATAAGCTGCCTATTGGGAAAAAAAGGAGAGGGTAATAAATTGCCAGAAACTAATTTTTCAGAAAGAAAAGACGAAGACGAAGAAGAAGAATATCAAGGAACTAAATTGTCCATATTTTATCCCTTTTTTAAATTAATTATATTATGTACCATACTCACATTGACTTAACCTCCTTTTTCTACTGTTTAAATAAAAGATATCACCGAACTATTGCTAATTTATATTAATTTAACTAAAAGAAACAAAAATCTAAACTCATTAATTTGATATTACAGTTCTTTTTTTGGTCAGCCAAAAATCATTAAATACTTTAACACTTTAAGCTGGTAAGACTGATGGTAAACTTTTCATCTGGATAGTTTTCCACATGCCTCCTATATTGTACTAATATTAAAACCCGGGTTTAAAATAATAAACTCAAATTCATAGCACTAGTAACAAAAAATGCAAAACTGTTATTTTAAAACCCGTTTATCTCGGAATTTCTATTTTGTCAGTTAATGAGTTTTGGTCGAACATAGACGATTTAATCTAATTGACAGCAAACAAATTTGAGCTGTTCGACTAGTAGTAGACCCTACACTAACATCAAACTTACAACCGCGCGCTGGCGCACAGAAGACTAGTCGCTGAATTATGCCTATTGTATATATGCTACCATGACAGATGTTCAGAGAAACCTAACGAAATTATTTCTTTGCAATTACACACCCTACAAGACGGACAATGATAGCACGTTACCTATTAGTACATTTCAAAACACAAGGAAATTTGTCAAAAATCGTTTGGCCACAGTCCAAGTAAACTTTGGAACTCGTTTTCTAGACCTAGAGGACTACAGGGAACAGCAATTTAGGTGCAGAACTAACACCTATTTGAAGCGTTATAGGTTCGCCTTTTCCAAGAAAAGTATTTTAAAAAAGGCCACAACAAGCTTGTTCGCCATTGTCTAAGAGCGGCCCAAAAATTTGCAGTGGATCAATGCCAAAACTATTTTTAATGCACCTTTCGACAACTTTACAACGAACTATTACATTTTCCATAATCGTGATTTGAAATATTTTCCCAACATGCGCTTGTAACCGATTGAGTAAAAATATCTCCTGTGTATGCAAAATCCTTTAAGCAACCTCTTTCAATAAGTGCCTTTAATTATTAACACAAAGCGCGACATAATTGATAAAACATAATTTGCTAACTTGGCAAACACTCTCTACAAGATACAACATAATAAATATCAAATGTCGGTATCTTGTATCCAATATGAGACCATTCAACCCTCAACAAGTTAAATCTGTCCATTAGAATGATTAGTTTTTTTTTTTCTCACTCCATTTATTGGTCCTCTCGTGCATTCCTTTTCAACGAAGTCAAGCAAAGTTTACAAAAGAATTCAAGTGGTGACATTCTGTGATGTACCAGTGGCACACGCTTAGCTATAATAAAATCTTTCGTTTTTTGTATCTAAAATTAGAAGCACAGAAGATTGCAACAGTGGCAAACGCAAGGCAAAGTGACAGTATGTTGCAAAAGTTTTGTTAACAATTTTGAAATTTTAAAACTAGGAATGGTAACCATTTTTAACGAAAGTCGACTTAAGGTATTTGTACTAGATTTTAGATGTCTAGTTTCAAAAACCTGAGCAAAAACAATTTTTTCCATAAAATCTGCTCAAATGTTGTGGGCAAAACTTTGCCATTATATCTTAGGCGTCAACCAGAGGCAACTGTTATATTATATTTTTCAATAGATGGCGCTGATAACTTTTCAATAATATCTATAGTAAACGTATTTATATTTGTGTGGTTGGGTGGATGAATACTTTATTTTGAATGTGTTTATACCGCCATCTGTGAGTCGGTATGCAGAAGTAATTTTCTTTCGTTTTAAGAGTCACATTCGCAAAACAATATTATGTCGTTTTCGGTTGGTCGTCCAGAACCGTCCGGAAGCAATCGGACAACTGACAGATCTTTTCCTGAAAAGAAGAGAAATTTGCTTCTGGATTTGATTTCAGAATCGCGGAGAGTTCTTCCGAACGGTTCTGGACGACCAACCGAAAACGACATTACACTTCAATTTGCACCTTCCTGTGGTAACCATCGGGTACTGTTCTCGTTGATCCTAACATGGCTTGCTAAACTTATAAGGACGAGTGTTGAGAAAGAATGAAATAGCAAACCATGTAATGTTGAATGTGCTGGTCTCAGTAATCAAACATGAGTTCATCAGAAGGGGGGGGAAACGGAGAATGAATTCATTCATCAACAGTCAAAGTGGCAGATACCTTGTATACATGAGCTACTGATGAGGTCATTAAGCATTTTCAACACAAGGCAGGGTGCTGAAATAGAGATCATAGGGTGGGGGGTAAGTCTGAAAGGAGTTATTGATTTATTTTAAAATATATCTCTTGGGAAATGCGAACCTACAACGTTTCAATTGCGCTCCGAGATGTTGTCTGAGAAATGGTAAGACTTTACTCTGGAATTTCCGGAATTAACTTTCATTCGAGGGATCACAGGAATTTCCAAGCCCTTCAGGGGATATCCACCTAACTATACGTCAAAATGTTATATTTCCAAGAAGTCAAAAGTCTCGGGTAAGGAACGCTAAACTGTTTTCCATACAGCAAAATGGAAAAACGACAACAACCTTTTAATGCCATGTGAAATTTTATGACAATGAAGAGGCTGTGTGCAGACAAAAAATTAGCGAAGGGTAAAGACTGCTGCAAATCAGATATACCGTCATACAGGAAGTGCCATGGAATGGGCTCACCGAATGAAATGTGGGAAACTATGTTATTAATTCGTGAATTTGCGAGCGGATTTGTTATAAGCTCCAGACATGTCTGAGCTATCGAGACATTAGTGGACATCTTATGACAACCCACATTAAGCCTATATTCAGCCTGATATGCGCTCATGCTGCCACGGAAAACCAGGAAGATGATGAGACTTCTTCAATAACTCTTTAGACTAAAATTATAATTAAAAGGGAAATGTCGTAAGTATGACGTTAAATTATTATTACTTGGTGATTTTAACGTCAGAATTACTAAGGAGGACATCTTTGGTAGTTCAATCGGGAAGCATGCGACACCAAGTCTGGAAACGGAACTTTACTAACTGACTTTTCTGCGGAAGTTGGAGTGTGTAACTAGAGGCAGTTATCCAAAGACCTCGCTAATTGCAGATGCATACTGATTAAAGCCTAAAGTCCCCGAAGTGTTCAACATAAGTTGTCAGTTGGTAATAATCCAGGAATTTCTGATAACCCTTAAAAGTGTGTTGGTCTCGATATGTGGGTATAGTGCAGTTCACTTGATTAGACGCACCAGATTTGCAAAATTGCAAATCGAGTGAATTCGTTTTTAGTGTTCTGCATTTCAAGCGATTCGGAAACTCTGAAATTTTTTCGAAATCACAATTTCACTTTCTCTCAATTCTGAAAATTTTGAAATCGAAATCGAATACAGTGAAATGTAGAACACAAAAATTCATTTCCAATTTCATTTCTAGTGAAAGTGAAATGTGGAACCTAGCAGTAAATAAATAAAAGTTAAAAAATTACAAACAATTTTTTTGTTTTTTTAAATTTTTTTCCCAGGTGCGTCTATTCAAATGAACCGAAAAAATGCATTTGTTTTTGCATTGTATTGGAATAAATGAGTAAAACTAGCGCCATGAAGTTACTTTCTGCCAAATAAGTTTTTTTCTCTTTGATCTACGCAATGCAAAAAAAAACCAAGATCTAAAACGTATCTCTAGTTTGGAGCTAAGTCGCTTTGGCAGTTTACCGAACATTTTGTTCAGATACTTGTAACTATAAGCTACTTTCCGTAAAACGTTTTTTTTTATACTGTTTCGTGTGTTTATCGTATACATTTTACAACTAATGCCTTACAACTAAATAAATATCAACCCTTTAATTCCTCTCTGTTCCTATTTCCTTTTCAATTATGTTCTTCACTCCATCTGACAAAGGTTATTGGCCTCAGTGGTGCCAGAACTACAAAATGCGTATAAAAAAAAACATCAAGTGATAAAACCATGCGCATACAATCAATCAAATTTATTTTATTTGTGATTTTTCTCTTTTTTCTTTTTCTCTTAACTGATTACTGTATATATTCCATTTAATTAATATTTCTTTTTATTTTATTTTATTTTTAGGTAAACTTCACATCTCCACGCTCGTGCTACCGAGTGAGTATTTGAAAAAAAGAAAAACGTTTCCATTTTATACATCCATTTAAATATTTTAGTTTTTGTATTTATCACTTTTGGAATTTCTTAAAATTTCATAATCAATACTCATATAGTCAATATCTTTCAAACTTTTGTTTGCTTTGGATTCTCCAATAAAGATCACATGATGTTAAAATGTGATTAAACCGTAAAAAAAAAAACACTGTGCCCAATAATAACGCATACAAAATAAGAGATGTTCGTACGCCAAACTGTGTTAAAAATACACAAATAAAAAAAAAAAACCGTGAAAAACAAACCACTAATACTCTAACAAGTGTCTTCATCATCATCAACGGCAGTGCGCTATCGAGAATATCGCACAATAAAAATTCTGTATAACTTAATGTTTGCACCCAGCTGTCTTCTGTTTACCAGTATAATTAGACGAACGCCAAGAAGACAAACAACTGAACAGCTCGTAAAATACGAGAATATAAAACGAAGAGCTTTGCGCGTGAAAAATTAAGCACCGTATTGTGTGAAGGCTTAATGGGGTTTCCTTTTGCGCTTATCAAAGTGATATAAATCACTTATGGACTATAGAGAGAAAGGGAGACATAAAGATGGTGTGCCTGTGCATTGAATAAAAGTAGAAGCGTTTTCATCTTTATGTCTATCGCATTATGTTGTTATTTCGAATAAAAATGAACAAATTTCCGAGCTCTTGGGAAAAGGCATCCGCAAATTTGCTCATCCCTATTACAAAAAAAAGTCGTAAAGAACAACAAAGTGTGGAACATACCAAAGCGATAAGGGATTCAATTAGGATAACAGTGTGCTGCATGCTGACATCAATAAATTTTGAGCTCAACATGTGTGATTGTAAATTATGTACAAAATATTGAATTACCCTGAAAAGTATCACGACAAAGTGAAATAACCGATTATTTGAGAGAAACAAAGCAACTAGCGGGCAAACATTGTGTTTTTCAAAAGGTTTGAAAAGTTATGATTTTTTTCTTGTAGATGTGATCCAGAAACAAGTTTTTCTGTCTATAGAAACTTATTCGCACCATCCTTGACTAGTTCGTATATCATAAGACAAAACATTCACTTATCAGAAACTTGAGTGAGCTAATCAAAGTAGCCTACACACCATTAATTAAATTTGCGCACATGAGTGTGCGTTTGAACTATTTCTATGCGCAAAGTTCCAAACTATGAAGGAAGGAATTCAAATTCACTAGCTTTCGTTTAATTAGTTGAAAGTACATTTTCTTTTCCGCACATTTTATGTGCGCAAAAAAATTAAAATACATTTGTATGTGTGCGCATAATAATTTTCGTGTTCTTCCAATCATAATAATGATAATGTGTATTGTTTACGACCAATTCATATCACACACTGTTTTTTTTTCAACAAGGACATTTTTAGAACTTTATCTTTCTTGTTTAATTTATGTATCAAGAATATAGAATATCTCTAATTCGTACAATATATTTTTATTGATGTTCCTACAAGACACTGCAGATAGCTCGCTACTGCAAAAATCTTCGAAGAAAATCAGCCTCAAGGTGGAACTTGTTTTTATGACATTTATATATGGGTTGTCAGTTGAGCGTTGGCAAGCATTTAAACGGAGGCGTCCAAGATGGGTCTGGCTGTTACTGAGGACAAAACGAAGTTTATGTTGCCATCGGAAAAGGACTCTCAACATCGGCGACTCGGACAAAACGTCACAGCGGACAGAGATAACTTCGAAGTAGTTAGAGACTTTGTCTACCTAGACTCTACAATTACCTAGCAAAACGACATCGGCGTAGAAATCAATCACTCTTGCCAATCGCTGTTTCTTCAGGCTAACAAGGCATCTAAGAAGTCAAGCCCTTTCTCGCAGAAGCGAAGGAATATTGTACAAGACCTTAATCATTCTGGTCCTGCTGTATGGTGCAGAAACATGGGTCTTATCGAAAGCTGATGGCACTCTTGGCACGCTTTGAGAGAAAGATTCTTCGAGTTATTTTCGGTCCAGATTGTATCAAAGGAGTGTGAAGAAGGAGATTCAACGACGAACTTTACGGGTTATATAGCGATGTTGATCTAGTCGAAAAAAAAAAAAAAAAATACAGCGACTAAGATGGCTGGGTCACGTGGAGCGTATGCACAACAACGCACCAGCCCGATGAGTCTTTGAGTCCACCCCTGAGGGACAACGAAGCAGAGGAAGACCCCACCTTATGTGGCGCGCACAATTGGAGAGCGACCTCAACCATCTTGGTGTGCGTAAAGGGAGGCAGCTAGCTAGGGACCGAGGGGCTTGTTGGTAGCAATTGATAAAAGCGATTTTTCGCTTGATCTTTGTGCCGATAGCATTTCGCAAGCCAATATTGAACTCCCCGTCTTAAATAACTTCATGTTCATAGTAACATCTGCCTATCGTAGCATTTTGTTCGAGTCGCCGATTTTGAGAATGCTTTCTCGGTTACAGCATAATACTTACTTAGTTCAATTAGTCTACTTAGGCTTATGATCGTCCCAATGTGAATACCACTGGAGTTGTGGGGGTGAATATCCTGCTGGTCACTTACTTATACATAAAGCTAAGACTGTGAGCGGTACTGATGTTACCAGAATCATTGAAATCATTGGGAAAGTAATTTCCGAGTAAGCCTTGTCAAGAAAAGGTCCTGGGAAGTGACTGATGGCTTCAGCTTCCTCTTCGTCTCTGCAACTTTTGCAGAAATTGTTGCTGGGCAAGCCAAATTGTACACTTGTCAGCTGAAGATGCAGTTATGATATTAATGGCGTTCAGTCTTTTATCATCAGCATTAGGAATTTTGAAAAATGTTATATTGGTCTAAAAATGTTGTCAGATGATCACAAACATGAAGATGTGATGCATTTTAGCACGTGATTTGCATATCCAAAGGTAGTTTTCATAACCTTCGTCTATGCATTCGCATATAATTCAGTTAAATGTTTGCATTTTGTTCTTTCGTTTGAATTTTGGCGAATTGCTGGTTCGTCTTCCATCGACATTCACCGTGACGTCAACCATTTGACACAAATGTGCGTAATGTTTTTGAAAGATTTAATAGTGGCGAAGTTTATGTGGCAATTGTCTTTTTCATATATTTCTGCTAGTTGCAAAACGTGGGCTACTCTCTTGTAGCGGATAAATGAAGAAAAACACGCCGCCCTGATTTAAATCTCCTAACAGTAAACAAAAAACGACTTTGTTCGCCCAACTAAAACTATTGGTAACTCGCTTAGTGTTAAAATGAATGCAAGAACCGCTAGCTCATCGAATTTTCCGGCATAGATAATGCTATCGATTAATTTTTGCATATAGCTAGGTGTGCTATTTAATTCGCCTAGAAGTATGCAACTGTGTATGCTACAATTTGAGCTTACAGACCTTGTAGTGTTGTTAAGCTATTTACCCCTCATACAGAGAAGCTTTCGATTAGATAAAGCATTCAAAACTTGATACAGCAGCAAACTATACATTGAACTGACTGTTATAGAAGCTAGATATTTACGCACGTGACACGAGATAAGATTGACAACTGCAACATATTCGTTTTGCTAAATACCCAAAGCTCTAACCATTCAACATGTTAATCCCTCCCCCCAAACCTTCAAGTACAATACACTTAAAGGAATTATTTGGTATTACATCGTTTGACGTTCTTAATTCAATTTGCTCCCTTCTGATGGTATTCCTGAGACCCTAAGCTCTTGGACAGCACTCTACTGATTTTTTTTTGTTATCAGAAAACGTACTTTAGCTGTTAAAGAGTCGTCGTCGATGTCGACTCCCGCCTCCGGCCGGCCGTCCTTCATCGTTAAATCGAATAAGCGCTCTGATAATAGTAGCGCTATGACATTCTTAGATTTGACGGAATTCATCTCATTAGTTGGTTCGCTACGCACATGTGAGCTTTCCTGAAGGCTAATTAAAAACAAAAGTTTATAGCAGTTATATTTTTTGTTTCTCGTAATCAATCATATGAATCATTTATTGTTTTTGTTGCAACGAATGCAGACGTTATGTGCGGTGATATAATAGCAATTATACTTCTAATTACACGCTTCCGCTTATGGTAATTGCATTATGAACCGACCGACAGACATTTTTAAAGAGCGTAGAATTTGCTTTACATTATCGTATTTCTTTCTATAAAGCTGAATGTGAGCCGAAAGACAATGCCTTTCAGTACCTCAAAATTATAATTGTTATGTCGATAGTTAGGGTAGCCACCAATGTTATGTTGAATGTCCTTTTTTGTTGTCAGTATATATTTTGTTTTGCTTTCATTCCTCCCTTGTCCCATCTTTGCCATTTCTGCATCAATACTCACAAATGCACGGGAATACCACTTTTCACCGACAAAAAAAAATTTCGAATCGATAAAATGTCGAAAAAAAATATCGAGAATTTTGGAAGATCACCGAAAAAAAGTTCATCGAAAAAAAAAAATCTCGAAAGCACAAAATGTCGAAAACCAAAATCTGTAAACAAAATTTTTTCTGAAAAATTTTGAAAATTTTCGAGATTTAAAAAAAAAAAATTAAATCGCTTTCAAATCCATTAAAATATTATTTTGTCGCCCTTAAAAGGACGGTTAATGCTATTTTGAGTTTTTATAAAATCGAAAGTATTACCTATCTCTTAGGGATCAATTGTGGTCCTGAAAAGGACGTTTTGTTGAAACTTCTGAGGTGTTTACGAAAATCGTATTGTAACTGCAATGTTCTTAAGAAATTCGCACTTTTCCATGCTAGCTCTATTCGAGCTAGTTCTATTTCGTTCTTCAGTTCTTGCTTAGTTCGCGGTACACCCTCGCCACTTTTAGCTTTCTCCACGTTTACTTTTGCTACAATTAGCTCTTTCGCCAAGTCCCCAATGAGCTTGTAGACTCCAGCAGCATGCTGCTGCCTACAACCGTTTTGAGGCGTCTGTGCCATGCCTCAACGTTGTTTTGGGTTCTGGGAAAGTTCTGCTCTCCTGCAAAATCGGCAACAGACCAAAACTCTGTGCGCATATTGCGGAGTATAATTGGGACTTTTACGTGAGATGTATAATTTTCCCTAAACCACTTCGCAACGCGTTTGGCATCGGGGTTGCGAATGATTCTATAAAAAATAGGTGGCGCAACAGGCGGTAGACATCCTAGGCCTTGCTTCTCGCAACCATTCGTTTTGTGTGAGTTTCTATTTTTGGGACGAATGGAAGGGACCTACAATTTTATGCCGAGTCCGAACGGCTGAATTGAGAAGCTTTTTCAGAACAGTCATACACTCGGATGTTTGTCAGACGTTCGCGAGAGGTGGCGCAGTAGAAAAAACCTTAAGTTGTAATTTGTGTTTTTCCGGGGATCGAACATGGGATCCCTTGCGCAGTAGTCCAACACACTAACCACTGCGCTACTGCGCCCACAATGCTTCTATAAAGGGCAGCAAAATATTCCGGAATGTCTGATGACGGCACAAAAGCTAAGTCTTTTAGCATTTTTAGCTTCATTGCTAGCTAACTCCTCATTTTGCCCATATTTTGTGCTTAGACCTTCGCATTGTATCTTTCGCCATTATGATGTGCCCGAAGTGGAACAGGCACCCCTGGTATCTGGCTGAAGGCAGAAACTCTTTCGCAGCTCCTGGAATGGCTTTCTCAAAATCCGAAAGCAAGAGTCCTGGGTTTATATTAACCCCATATTGACATGCACAGTTAAAAATTTCAAAAAACAATTGCGTATACGCCTCTTTGAACTTACGGCTCATTATAGGCAAAATAGCAAGGGCACCGTAACCCCCGCAACGGATCCATGAACCGAAAAAGGCTGCTTCATGATTGTTTGGACCACAAAAAATGTTCCATCCAATAGCCAACATTTTGATTCGGAAAGCAACTGAACACTGATTATTCAAAATCGCGGCGATTTTTAACACCAATCATTTTCACCTATTTTCGAGATTTTGTCTTTCGAGATTTTGTTTCGACATTTTGTGTTTTCGAGATTTTATGGTTTCGAGATTTTTTTTTTCGAGATTTTGTTTTCGAGATTTTGATTTCGATATTTTAATATTCGGTTAAAAGTAGCCCACCCAAAATGCACCACTGACAACTCGCCGAGTTCTAAATGCCAAAACTGGCTAATAGTCTGCAAAAGTGGTCTTTCCTGAGCACCGACTGTGACTCTACTACAATGTTTCCTTTATCGGGCTCTAAACATTTAACATGTCTAAAAAAGACATTATTTGGGAATTTTTATTGTGACAGAAATATTTTTGCTACCTTGTTACGTAGAATGCAAGTCAAATATCAAGTGTTGCAAACATCCTATATCCTAATGCATTTCTGAAATTATAACTCGAACTTCGCTAGTTTATTTTTTTTTAAATATCTGCCGAAAATCGTCAAACGCTACATACCTAATAAAACTGCAAACTATACTGAGTACATCTAAAAGTAAAAGAAAAATATATGAGAAACGTTTAAGGCCCTTATTGTGATTGTCGATCAGCGTTCGTCACGACAATTGTCGATTGCGTCGATTGATTTTAGCTATTCGTACGCACAACATTTTTTCACTTCCAAGAGAAAGCATCGATCAGACATTTGTAATCGACTAAAAGCGACTGTAAAATCGATAAATATCGATTGCAATCGACAATCACAGTTCTCGATCAACGATTAACTATCGACACTCATAATAGGGGCCTAAATCTCTATAAAAAAAAAAAACAAACGGTCACTCTTATATTTAAACAGTCATATCTATTTAAATATGTATTGCGTATATCTTATCGGACGAATAAAGCAATTGTGAATGAATAAATTGATCGACTATCTGAAGCAATTTAAAAAAAAGAAAATATTCCATTCAGCAGGAATAAAATCGATTGTAATAAAGTATTTTATTAACTTTTTTTTATAGTTCTTTTTGTGTCAGTCATTTTTCAACGGTGAATTTTTGTATAGGTTACACATCGAATGGTAGCCCATGAATCAGCAAGATACTTGTGAACTTTTAATTTTCTGCTAAGTTGCAATCTTTGTTTAAATAAAAATAAAGTTTTTAAAAGTTTCGTAAATTTTATATAATAAAAAAATTAATGTTATACTTATGGTTTTGCTTGTGAATAAAGCGAGGTCTCCCTCTACTGCGTTAGACTCCCTCTGGGTTAGACTTTACCACACAGATACGACTGGAATTGGAATCTCCGCTGCATCAGACCCCACTGCCCGTGTAATATCATACGCTCGTGGCCGACTGGGTGAGAGATGTGATTCACTCACATCTCTTCCCCTGCTCAAGTTGGGAAAAAACTTCGAGGTTATTGTCATGTCACTGTAGCCTGACTGTTTTCGCCTCTTCTCATTCTCACCCAGTTTCTTCTAAGTTTTATACTTTTAACCAGCCCAAATCTGAAATCCAAAAATGACTAAATGAACTCGATTGATTGAATGAACTTTCTATTTGTTCGAATTTCAAAATACAATATTCTTCGAATTCGACAAACTTCGCAACGAAATCGAATGTCAAAATAAGCGTGATATTTTGAAAATGAATAAAATATACCAACAACACAATAGATTTGTTACTCTGCTTTTGGAGTTAGAATGAAAAAGGCTATTAAAAAGGCAGTGGCAGGGATGAATTCTCTCTCAAAGAGAGAATCTTACAAAAATGTTAGGGAACTCGTTTTTTTTTTTAAATGACAGATGAATTTTGTTTTTCCTTAAATTTCATGTGATGTGACATTTTGGTTTGTCAATTGGCCTGTGGTGGACTTTAGCCCCTAAAGGATGGATCCAAGTACAGGGTTTTTCAATAGGGACGCTACAAAAGTAGAGCGACAGGGACGCAAACGACGCCGAATTTCTTGCCGCTCTTTTGACATTTCTCTTCAGTAAGGTTTGCCATTTCATGATGGAAGGATATACGAGCGAACAACGAGTCGAAATTATTAAAATTTACTACCGAAATTCGGAGTCAGTGGCCTCAAAGTTAAGAGCGCTACGTCCAATTTATGGTCGTCATAATCGTCCTAGCAGATCAACAATTGAGCGTCTAGTGGAAAAATTTGAGTCCACAGGCACAGTACAAAATGTGGAGTGAGACAAAGAAGTACCCGTATTGTCAAGAATATTGCTGCCGCTGAGGTTTCAGTTGAAGAAAGCCCAAATGTGTCTCTCACACGTCGTTCTCAAGCGTTGGGCATCTCTGTGACGTCGTTGTGGCGAATTTTGCGAAAAGATCTTGGCCTACATCCTTACAAGATTAAATTGACGCAAGAACTGAAACCGCTTGACCACCAGAAGCGTCGTATGTTCGTGAATTGGGCTGAGCAACAACTTGAAAATGATTCGGATTTTCATCGAAAAATCATCTTCAGCGATGAGGCTCATTTCTGGCTGAATGGCTTCGTCAATAAACAAAATATGCGGTATTGGTCAGGCAGCAATCCACACGTACTCCATGAGTGATCATTGCATCCCGAAAAAAATTACGGTTTGGTGTGGTTTATGGGCCGGCGGCGTCATTGGGCCGTACTTCTTCCGTGATGATCAAGACCGGCACGTTACTGTGAATGGGAATCGCTACCGTTCAATGATAGTCGAATATTTTTGGCCCCAATTGGATGATATGGACTTGGAGGACATGTGGTTCCAACAGGACGGCGCCACAAGCCACACAGCGAATGTCACAATCAATTTATTGGAAACTAAGTTTGGAGAACGTGTTATCTCACGAAATGGTCTAGTCGCTTGGCCGCCTCGGTCGTGCGATTTGACGCCGTTAGACTATTTCCTGTGGGGCTACGTCAAGTCTATGGTCTATGCCAATAAGCCGTCGAAAATTGGGTTCAGCGTGCCCGTGGTGGCCATGCAAAAGAAATCGAGTTCCGTACATAATGGCATCGAACGTACTTTCAAAGGAATAAAGAATTTCATTGATATCCAAAACAGTTTTTGTTTTATTTAAAAAAAACATTACAAGCATTCGAGAAGAGAAAAAACCGACCAAGTGCGAGTACGCTCGCGCACCGAAGGTTCCGTACTTGGCCAGAGTTGATGTCTTGAAGAGTCGGTTGTTCTTTGATATAATAGACTTAGGTTCAAAATCAAACAGTTTTTTGTATGAAGGAAAGAATTTTTTTCACTAAATTACTAATTATGTACTCCAAAACCAGTCAATTTATCGCTATCATTGGTATTTGCCGTTTAACAGGGGGTTAAAGGGTTATACCTGATGATGTGTGCAAATTTCAGCCTTCTACTTCAATTAGTTTTTGAGATAGACCATAGACCTAGGAACAAAATTGGCTAGTGGATTCGACCAGACATCGTAGCGAAAACAATAAGGTTTCTCCCTATGGAAACGGAATCTTAAAAGATACATTATTTTCCCATCTTCTGATACCATTTTAAATGTAAATAGTCAATGCACGTGTATGCCAAATAGGACAACAAATTTCGAATCCTCTGTCAATTGTTCAATTGGCTGCCAGCTTTTTCAATTCTTACTACAAGAAATTTGCTGAGAAAAACTAGTAAGATTATCATGAAGAAATCAAAGTTTTGTTGCGCTATGTTATTTGATTTATTTTATTTTTCTTCAGCTTTTATTTACCCTCTCTCTCTCTCTACGTATTTTGTTTTTTTTTTCTTTTACTTTCTTTATATTATGTATAATGTATATGTGCAGTATATTTGAATTTAATACTGTTCACCCCACTTCTAAATTATATTTTTCAAGATGTGACATTATCACTATTTTCATTTTCAAATAAAAATGTCACTACCTATATTTTTTAATTAAACTTTGTTAGAATAAGTATTTATATAACAATTGTTAAATTAAGAAATAATGAAAATAAATAATAATAATAAATAATAATATCTGTAGATGGATAATATCTTGCTCTCTTTTACGAATGTGTTAAGTTAAGGAACGACATACATTGGTAAGAGTTAAAAGTAAAGTAACACTGCATAAATGAGGTCAGAATATAGAAGAAACGTAGAACCACCAAACACCTGCTATATGAATGCCGCCCAAACATTTTAAAGATCTAGTCTAAAGGACATAAAGTAAGGTACACCACCTTAGCTCTTCATCACTGAAGCTCCTTCTCATCTTTCTTCGAAAGACGGGAAAACTAAGTACAGCAATGTAAGGTGTCTGTTTGGCAGTACAATGGACCAGTAGTTGTGTCTGAGTGCTCCATCGGATAGTAACAACCTCCGACAAAAAAAAAAAAAAAAAGGTACACCACTGCCGGGATACGTTTTTTAAAAAGCAAAACATATCTTTGGTTGAGTGTAGGATTTTTAATCTTTACACATAGGGCCTTACCAATAATCATTTTTAGCCTTCAACTTAAATATTTTGACGGTCACAATGGATAATTTAATATGGAAATTTCGCCATTGTAAAAGTTAGCCTGGCCACTAAAAATGATTATTAGTACCGCGGATAGAATAAAACTATAGAAATTTTCTTTGTCTCTTAAAAATTTGAAAACTACTTGACAGATTTCGATGAAACTTTTTTTTAAATGCTTCTTAAGACTGTGAGACTGCTATAGGCTATGTCGCTTATAGCCACGACCTTTGAACCAGTTTTTAGCCAAATTGTATTTTTTGAAGTGAAATTCTATACCTACATTACATATACATTACACCTTACTACAAATGCATGTTTATACTTTAGCGATCGTGCGACACGTCAAACAAAAACAAAATCACACTAGCATACGTATACCTGGCATTCGAAATGGGTTGGTCAGTTGTATATGTAGGTGTAGTCGTGTATATTATGATCGTATGCCCGATACCGGATGGGGTGCGTGGTTGAGTAATTAAATTACTTTGGTTTTTGGATTTGATTTTCTTTCTTATTGATCAGGAAAACGAAAAAAAAATGTATTCCATTTGCTTTGTAGATATGTCCATTTATTGTATCGTCTTATGATTAAGATTGTTGGCCGGAGGGGGATTTGAAGATTTTCAGTTCAATTGTGTAAGTTAAATATGTTAGTTGATTAAATGCGAAATCAATGCTAAACCAATAATTTTTTGTTGTTGCTCTGCTTTGGGGTGGTAGGCGTAAATCGCAAGCGCGATGTGATGTGGCCTATGTGCGAGTAGGTCGTACGGTGCATAGCTCTTGGTAAAAAGAATGAGAGCTACATTGTGTTCATTAATAGTGCCATATTTTTTACAACAGTTAATTATTGTCTTGAAACTTTCAACCTCGCAACCATTCGTTTGTGTGAGTTTCTATTTTTGAGACGAATGGAAGGGACCTACTATTTTATGCCGAGTCCGAACGTCTGAATTGAGAAGCTTTTTCAGGACAGTCATACTCTCTGATGTTTGTCAGACGTTCGCGAGAGGTGCGCAGTAGAAAAAACCTTAAGATGTAATTTGTGTTTTTCCGGGGATCGAACCTGGGATCCCTCGCACAGTAGTCCACGGGGTCGATTCTGGTTCTGCGAAAGAGTGAATCGAATAAATCGTTTTCACATTCGCTTTCACGCATTGCTTTCATTTTTTCGATTCACTTTTTACTAAAATGCGATTCTCGTTCAATAAGTGAAAATGCTTTGGTGAATTCAATATCGGCCACAGTGGTGATTAAATTTTGGAATAAAATGCCAGACTTTTTATCGAAATAAGTCGAAGAAATGTGCAGAGGGTTGAAATTTATTTGTTATTAATGTGCTGAATAATAGAACACATTTTAAAAATAGTTTTCTAAAAAAAAAGTGCTGATTATAAGGCCTCGTCTAAATAGAACAAAAATCCTTTTGAAGCGATAATGGAGAACACTTCATATAAAATTGTATCGCTTCCTAAACATCTAAAAAAAAACATAAAACCTTAAAACATCATCAAAAATACTAGCTCTTTCAGCGAAGTGCTATGACGCTATGAGCATGTTTTTTTTACTGAGGGAAGTTTTCAACATGCTATTGGTCAGGAGGACAATGTGGCTTTCTTACGTTTTGTACCAATATACAAAAACAATAAAAGCTCGGTGAAATAGGTTTTTAAATTTGAACATGTAATTTCCAAATTTATTTCTAAAATATTCACTAAATACTCCTTTTAAATTGATGTGACGCTTTTTCCCTTGTTTTTTTTTATTGGAATCTCCATTTTCACTCTTTCACTGATCTATTCACTTACAAATGAGCGCGTGAAAAGAAATTATTCATATAAAAATTTTTGACGTTCGGTTTCACCTTTTCATAGAACGAGAATCGAATTTGCGGTGAAAGAGTGAAAATATTTTCATTTCACTTTTCGCCGAACCAGAATCGACCCCCAGCACACTAACCACTAACCGCTACTGCGCCCACATCTAAACACGTGATTTATTTTTCCGATAAGTCGTTACATTATGTTAATAATGAAATTCTGTCTTCGCATTTCATTTTTTGCAAACTTTTTTAAAGTTCGTGTTGTCATTTAAAGTGTAATCTTAAATGGACCAAATATTAGTTTGTTAGTTTTTTTTTTTGCTAAAGGCGAGCGACGCAAGGTGAGCACGGGTTACCTAGTTTTAAATAAAACGCATTCAAGTTGACCAAATGAGCCAACGCCTTTGTTTATTGATAACTTTATGACACTAATGATGAAAAGTTATATCGGGCACCATGTGAGCTTGTTCGGCTTCTTCGTCTAAGGCAGTTTGGTGATACTATTAATAGGGATTTAAGTTCAACATATAAACTCTTATGTGACAAAAAATAGCCCATAAGCATTGAAGTAGAACTGAAATCGTTATCAGTCATATCAGCAAATTTTTTTTACAACTTTTTCAAACGTTTTCGGGCCGTATCACACGAATAGTTCGCTTGATATTGTCTTTCCCAGGCTGAAATAATTATTGGCTTGTCCGACTTTGAAAATCCCCTGGGGTTATCAAATCTCACATTCTTGGAGGACAGGCCGAGGTTTCATTTCTGGAGATACTGTTCTCATCGAACATTTCCTCCATTTCACCCATAAGCCTACCTCCGGACGTACTGTAAAATATAGAGATTATTTTGTAAGTCGAACAACACGCATGTGGAATGCATTGCCTCACACGGTTTTCCCCTCTCATTACAACCCACAATTGTTTAAAACCAATGTGCACCAGTACCTCTTCTCTATCCTCCCTATTTAACCCTTCCACTCGTGCTGTGCATTAGTATTATAAGTGAATAAAAACCCCTTGAGCACTAGTGATTACAAAAAAAAAATAATAATTCGTTGGATATTTCGTGACCATCCTTTTAAAATGGCTTAAAGATCATGCTTACATACTTTTGGAAACTAACATCTTGGTACTGCATGAATGGGTTAAGCTGTATGGGCTTGTACATAGTTTGCTATGATTTTTGTCACATAGATAGAAATAGATGCTATTCACAAAAAAAATACCTAAAAAAGTTTTCAGAAAAGTTCACATTTTCTCACCTCATCCATTGGGTACGTTTTTGCCTGCCTAATGCGCTATGCGCATACTATTAAAGGGGTAAATCAACCCAACCACCAACCAATAGCTTAATAAGTTCTCTCGCGCACTCTCGCTCTCTACTCTGGCATGCTTTTTGACATTCTCCCTTGACTAATGTCATCACGACGTGCTTTTCATGCGACAATAGGTATATTTGTGAAAAGTCGTTGGCCGCGCTGCCTATCAGCTATCGGATATGTATTTCGAAATTCGGTCAGGTCAGGTAGCAATATTGTGATAAGTTCTCAGTTCTACCGGCTCAGTGTATCCGCAAAGCAGTCCAGGTAGAAATGTATATACAATATAAACAGTAAACACACTTTTATCAGGCTAGCTGATAAGATACGTCACGCGAGCGAGAGCAGCATACTATTGAGAACAAAAAGCTTATTTTTTTTAGAATTGTATCTGTCAAAGTATCAGCTCTTATGCGATATTTTCTACAGCCACCAGGGCCTAGGGAGTCAGTTGTTGAAGTGAAGTAAATCACAATCAGTATCGATTTTAACGGCCGCCACTGAGGATCGTCTCTCTCAGTCGAAAAATAAAAATATCGTCGCTTTCGTGTTTAATTGATCTCGCGCGATATCTATCTATGCATATAGTGTGCAATCTAATTGTACATCTTCTTGTATCTACAAGTAGTATTACTGCGGTGTGTGTTTTTTTTTTCTTCTCTCATTCGATATTGTGAATTTCCCTATACTAACTGTCTAAACTGCGTGTGATTGAGTGAGAAATCATGTTCGGATCGACTCAAAGATAAATGTAATAAAATCGCCTTTATAATCGATGTTTTTAAAGTAATTTATATTATACTGTATCTAATAGATACTCTTTATCTCGATCCAGTGCAAGTGGTATTTAATTTGATGGTGTGTAATTATCAGTAGTACATAATTAGTTTTTTTTTTTCTCGTTGCCAATAATTACACTGTGATGTAAATTGAAACGTATTTTTTTTTGTGGAGAACATTACAAGCTCGAAGAGAAGTATATATCTAAAGATCTATAAATTGATGTGACAAGCTACGTCTTGTTAATTGAATTAAAAAGTTCTGGGTCTACTCTGCATACATGATGGGGATCGTGTTGACTTTTATTGTGTCTTTTGTAGCTTTAGGGGTAGCATTGATATTTTGATCTTTAAGATCAAGTTTTGTCGGTGAGCTTGGGATAGCACGTGACTTATTAAACTTGTTATACATAAACGTGGTTATATATCTACACTTTTGAGTGACAATTTTATGCATAAATATCTAAAAATAGGTTTTGCAGACTCGTTTTTGGGAAATACCCATCAATTTGTCCCATTAAATAAAGCTGTTCTGTTTTCTCTGTACAAGAACTTGCGCATTGGTTCTATATTATGCTTTTGACGACAGTGTCTGTACACTATAGTCTTGTAAAATTATTTTCCTTCAATTTGCAGGGCCAGGGCCAAAAGCAGTATTGAAAAAAATAGTAGCCCTTCATTGTTTAAATAAAAGATTACCACTGTTAGTCGAATTTCATTTTTTTAACCTCAATAAACTTAAAAATATTACCAACATACCTACCTATGTTGCGTCAAGTAATTTTTTTTCGTGCTCAACCTTTGTAACCCATAAATTGCGATAGGGTGATCGGTATCTTGGAGTTGTTTGTAGTTTTTTTTTGAAATTCAGGTTATCGAAACTTTATTGTTCAAAACAAACCGAGATTTTTGTTGTGTGTGTCCTTTGGCCATGTCAATGCCGTTCTTTTCCTTCTAAAAGAGTTACAGACCCGGCAGATCACGGTCGTTTAAGAAGAGGGTATGATTGGATTGTCTGCAGAGGGCGGGAAAAATTTAAATCATTGTTCTAGCCCAGGGATTCCCAATCTTTTTCATACTGCTACTTCCTAGAGAGGTTTAAATATTTTTGCCACGCCCTTCTAAAAGCCCAGATTTGTGAATCTTACTGAAGATCTTACTGAAGATTCACTAAAGGGTTTTTTTTAATAAGGATGGCTCGACGTTGAAATATCGTCGTTCCATATTTATGGCAATTCATCTAAAAGTGCGCCTCGTCACTAAAGATGATTTTTAGGCCAAAATTGAAGTCCTCTACCAAACGTTCCCAAGCCAAGTCAGCGAACAAACGGCTTTGTCTATGGACATTAAATTTATGCTCCTAGATTAGTTGCATCTTGTACGGGTGTAAACTCAAGTCCCGATGAAAAATTTCCCAAGTTGGAATCTGCGAAAGGCCGATTTCTTGTTCACGGCGAAACCTCTCGAATAACGTGTGCAGGTTATTAAACAAAACAAAGAAAGCTCAGTGAGAGCTTTAATATTGTCCATTACTCTATCTGAGATCCAGAGTTTAGGTATCTATTGGCAGAGTAAAATGAGCATATGCGGAGCTGTCACAAATCAATTCATATACTTCAAATTGGTAAAGCATTCTACATTTTTAACAAAGTGCAAAGATCGGCGCGCCTAATGTATCACCGGGCGGGGCAATGAGTACGTACCCAACTGCAGCCGTGGAGGTGCTCTTGGAATTGAGTTTTTTACGAATACGGCGGAAAAGCTATCCTATGTGGACATAATAAAAAATTGTAAGATAGAAATGGATTGGCTCAAAAGACTTCGGTTCGTTACTCCAAAAAAAAAAAAAAATCAGTTATAGCTATTTAATTAATATTCGGTTCCAAAACGGACGAAAGAACTGGTGCATCATCTTTCAAGGTGACAATCAAGCAGTCATTAAGGGCTGTCTGCTGATACACCTCATAGAAATTTAAGTTCCACATTAACTCTTATGTGTATGGCTTACAAAAAGTAGCCCATAACTATTTACGTATATAAAGAGTCGTATCAGCAACCGCCCGTAAAGCGCTTGAAGCCTATGTTATTAAGTTTAAGCTTGTGTGGAAATACCTACACAGGTAACCGCTTGGAACGAACGCATAATCGGCAACGAGGCAGCGGGTTCTCTGGCAAGTCAAGGCGCAGCTATAGCCTAGTTAGGGTCTAAACCGTTCTGCGTAATTGGAACTTACTTGCGTTATAGGTTCGGCTTTCCCGGGAGAAGTATTTAAAAAAAACTTACCTTACGAGAAGAGCTCAGCGGAAAAGAGTTGAAAAAAAAGCAAGAAAACTTTTAAAAAGATCTGAGACAAGCTAAGAAACAAAGCGTGTGTCTAAATGAGAACAACTTGGGACTGGGAGCCTTAACAGGGTATCCTAAGGTATCTCAGTGTAGACTCAGAGAACACCAGAGAAAAGTAGAGACATTAGATCTCTGCAGATTCTACCGGTGAGAGTGCGGTAACTACAGACCACATTCTGGGATCCATAAAGGTTTATTTACCTATATGTGACCGACCAACTGCCTACGAACGCGAGTTTTGACAGTCCGTTCACATGAACAGGTTCATGGTCGTGGCAGTTCTCTAATATCAGCCATCTACCAGCAATCTCTAATTTGAAGTTAAGTTCGAACGAGTTTTTTATTCGTTAGTTTGTGGAACGCGGCTTAATGAAGTGGATTGCGAATAAACTTTGAAAATTCGCGCCGAAGGTGTTTTCATTCCTGGCAAAAAGTTTAGAATTCGAAATTTCGTTGTTTAATCTGTTTTTTTTAACAAATTTTATCGATTCGTTCGTTCGTTCTCATGTGAGTGGCCTTAAGAGTATAAACCATCTGGGCAAGTACCAGATAAGGATATACCAACCCGCTATTCCCGCCAACCATTGCATCACCCAAATGTATAGGCTTCATAACTTCATACAAATGAAGTACTATTTACAACATCAATTAAAATCCAAGTACAACCAGCCTTTATAAAAATACATGGCACGTGCACTAAGATCAGTCAATAACACCACTTCACTCTAGAAATCACTTTTAATATTCGTATATCAACATCAGATTCCATTCAAGTATTAAATATCCAGTTTGCCTGGCTAATTAAGCGCGGATACGTTTTTAATTCACCATCGCGCAGTGGGAAAGTACGTAATTGAATTCAAAGTATATAAGCGTGCACTATACCATCGCGTCGTTATTGTCGCATTTCAAGCTCAAGCTCAAACGCAAAATTGGAACCAGTCGCCGCTCGTTCACACCGAAAGGAGCTCTTGCAAAAAAAATATCAATAAAATACCCATAACCGCTGTGTTCAATTTATTTTAAAGAGAACACAACACGTCATAAGAGAAGAATTTAAACAATAAGCCATACAAAAACAGAACGAATCTAAATAAATATTCAAATCGTCCCGACCCCCACCGCCCACCTTCAACCCCATCCGTGTACTATTCGTCCAACCAAACTCAAGACTTACTCAAACTGCGTTCGCTTCTGTCCGCTTCACACTTTTTGGTTTTCAGTTCGAACAGGAAAAAAACAAAAATGCAAATTTTTTAAAGCACGAGACTATTAGTAGTTGTTCTGACTCTGAATGCCTGGAACGACAACATAAATAAATAAATAAAAAATTTGACTACAGTTGCATTCAAATTACATTTTAAATTTACATTTGCCTTTCAGATACATATTTGCATTCGTAATTTGTTTATCAAAAGAAAGAGATAGACGCCAAAGTTCGTCGAGCACGAAAGGGAAAACAATTTTCAATAGATGGCAATTTTGACATAAATTTAATATTACTCGTAGTTAGTATCTGTGACAGTGTAATGTTTGTTGAATAACAGAAAAACAATTTAATACACGACTGCGACCACAGTAGCTGGGTAGTTTATCGAGAATGGGATATCTGTTACATATGTAGATACAGTATTCAATAGTAGGCGGCGGCGGATGATATAAATTAATAAGCACTTCAATGCTTTATTGGTTTGTGGAGGTGTTGGTGGTGGTGGTGGTTGTAGATGTGGTGGCAGTCGGATTTGTGCATACTCAATGGGGGTGAATATTGTATCGCATACATAAGGTGCGAGAATGGGTTGGCAACAAAACCAAATCGGGCTTTTCCGACCTGTTCCAAAAAAAGATTTATAGGATTGTCAGCGGAATATAAATCACAAGTAATGAGCTGAGCACTTAACTTATGCGTTTTGTGGGTGGTTGCGGAGCGCAATTGTTTATATTCACAAAAGTGCTCGTAAAATGGACTTAGAGCCAGACGGTGTTGATGCAGAGAAAGGGCACGTGATCCTTTATACTAGTTGAAAGGGTTTCTTTAGAATTTATTGCCAACACTCATATTAGATTTTTTATTTATTTAAAATCTAAGCAATCAAACGATATTTGAATGGTATCATTACAGACAGACAAATGCAGATAACGCATGCCGAGAGGATGTATATTTTAAGCTGGCTTGGATAATATGATAAATTAACACAAACAAATGGTTGTAACAAATCAACCTGTACCTCACACGATTTCTCCGAGTCATCCTTAGCAATAAGACGGATATATCTTGCCCATATTAATAATGACAAAGAAAATAGACAAAACGAATCCCTGGGCAAAGTCCACGGTCCACGGTAGAGAGTACTATTTAACCCCGTTTACCAAAAAACCCAGATCTTATAATTTCTGAGATCGATAATTTAAAACCGCGCAAATTATTGTAATTGTTTGGATCCTTCTCCTTAGGAATCAAAGAAATAATGCCTTCCTTTCAAAGGTCTCCCTTTGCCATATGGCCAGTTTTAGTAGAAGTAGGAACTCAGGTGATTGTAAACGACTAGAAGACTCGGTACTGTTGTTGAATTCATTCTTAATTAGGTGGCTTGTGAAACTGAAATTTGTCCTTGTTTGGCGGTGACTTTTTCGGGGCTTCGCATTGATTTGAAAACCGCTCTGGGTACGCTGTTGTATATTTACCCAGTTAAGGAGTTTGCGGTTTTAGTCTCTTAGTATAGTCTCGCTATTATTGGTCTTTAAAATGGTAGGGGTCGGAAAATCTGACAATATACCGTAGCCTGAGAATTCGCCAAACTATTCCTTTTTTTTTTTTGCATTGAGCCACCTCTCGCTAACGTCTGACAAAAATCTGAGAATGTAACTGTCCTGAAAAAGCTTTTCAATTGAGACGTTCAGACTCCGTATAAAGTTGTAGATCGCTTTCATTCGTGCCAAAATTAAAAAAAACTCACACAAACGAATGGTTGTGAGAAGCTAGGCTTAGGGTACCTATATTTATCTCTTCCAGACTAAACACTTAGGTACATATCATGATCGTATTGAACGCGTTGCAAGCCCCGTACATCTAATTGATCTTATGATTCAATTTACACCTAGTTGATCAAGTTGTGTGATATTGCAAACAAATTTGTCACTCGAGTTGGTGAACAGCGTTTTCGGTATGGTTGCACAAAGTATTGATCCACGCGTTGAATTCCCTCGCCCAAGCTTCGGATATTGTGAAGTTGGCAATTGATACCTGTAGCACACTTTAATGTGACTGGTACCGAGGGGCCCAATTCCGCAAGATTGGGTTTACTGTGTAAACAAGTAATTAGGTAGCTTGTTCGCACATATTTTGTCGCACCAAACATAATTCAGGCTGAAGAGAAAAATTCGAATATTTGATCAACGAGTTGAATAGAAAATGTTCAGCACATTAATCTAAAATCGTTGGTCAACGCTATACATAACAATAAACAACGCGGGTTCGTACTTTCCGTACGCTTGCTGATCAATGCAAGCCACGATAGCCAACCATGCGTTGAAAAGAGTTGAATTCGAAAGTGATGTATCGTACGATCAGTATAAATCTTTGCAAATAAATAGAATCGTCTAAAGTCGATTTTTAGGGCGTAGAAAAATCAGTTGAAACACCAGCACTTTTCACGTGCACATTTGAATGCACTCAGCTAAGTAGACAATTTTAGCTGCTCTCCAATTTGTTACATAAAATCCGAACTAAATTTTGACATAAAGTGCCTTGTGGTTGTGGATAAGTGTCACGAAAAACAACCGCTCTTTGAGAATAACTTACCTCAAAAATACAAGAAGTTTTATTTTTATTGCGCTTTTTTCTTTCTTGTCCTCTTGAAGGAGTTTTCTTTGATCTAGGTTAGGTTAGGTAAGGTGGCTGTCCCAAAGGGGACACACTTAGACCATAATTTTAGTCACAGTTCTTTGTGCCGGGCGTTACCTTAGGTATTCTGTTGCAATTTGCGAATGTGGGTATCCTACCTCTTTGAGAGGTTTTTGGTTGTGACTGAGGCAGTCAAATATTTTATAAGTTTTCGTCACCCGGTTGCGGCTTAGTCTTCATGTCAAGGTGGAGGGCGACCGTAACAGTCTACCCCCTGCCTATTGCCTCTGACGCGGCCATCATCAGGGAGGAAGACTGGTGCGTAGCCAGAGGTGGCTGATTCAACCAGTCTGCTTTGCTGCTTGACCAATAGTCAGTGAATGGATTGTCTGTTGGAAAAAGGATGGGGGCAACCGTAGCAGTCTGCCTCCCGTTTATTTTCGTTTGACAATCAGTCCACATGACAGAGACTGGTACTGAGCAGAAAAGCTTGATTGAAGCGCTCCAACCTGCTGCATGGTACCGACAGTAGATGTCACGATTTGTCTTCGGTGAAAAGGCGAAGGGTGACCGTAGCAGTCCAACTCCCCGTCTGTTGCCTCAAACGGGTCCTTGAATTGTCGAGATGAGGTTGATTGGTGTAGTCAGCTTCTTCTGTTGGAGTTAGTCTTCAGAAACAGACAGAGGGTGACCGAAACAGCCTACCCCCCGTTAGTAGCCTCTGACAATCCGTTAGTAAGGAGGGTGGCTGGTACAGATCAGATAAGAAATACTGCCGCAGGAGAAATCGACGAAAGGTGACCGAAACAGTCTAACCCTCCGTCAATCCATCCTGACGGAGTCTGAAAATTCTACGTGTGAAGGTGAAATTGACTGACTTGATCAGCTCTTCCCCCGCTGGTAGCCTCTGACCCTCCACCCTCCTCTAAGGAGTCACTTTAGTTTGAGGGTGGAATTGACTGACGTAGTCAGCTCTTTCCGTTGGCGGTTTAGTCTACAGAAACAGACAAAAATTGGTGAGTTACACGTTGATATTTCAGTGAAGCCAATTCGACTTTGTAACGAACTTGCTGATGCAGAAAATATCGCTGTGAGACAGATCGCTTAAGTCCTCAAAGAAATAAGCCCCTTTGATCCAGTTTTCAACTTTTAAAGTATTCCTCGTCGAGGTATTCATTGAAAAATTCATCTATCCACAAAAACACAACAAAATTTAGCTATAGAAAATGTGGCGAAATGAAATTTTGATTTTTGAGCTAGGTCTTCGTAACTCTAGGCTAAAGGGGTTCGATTTAATTAAATTTAGCTTAGCTACATTTTGGGATCAAAAACTTATATCGAGAAGCGTATTTAAGATTAAGTTGTGTTTTTTGTTAGTCACAGTAGTTCGAGGAGTTTCATCCCTCATAATGTTAATGTACAGAACGATTGGAAGGACTTTGGGAACTCCATTCCGTATATTATTCTGTTCAACTCTGAGACAATATCTTATTTTTTTTCGCCATAATTAAAAAAAAAATATCGCGTTGAGACTGTCGTCCTTACTCCTTGTTGGAGACTCTTGTGTATTCAGGGTAAACAAAAAATGTCTTCTTTTCGAAATACGAAAATTTGAGGTACATACATACCATCAGAGTCATGGGAAATTTTCATATCATTTCAAATATAAATTTAGCGATAATATATATTT
Organism: Cheilosia soror; assembly: GCA_949372485.1. Taxonomy (NCBI): domain Eukaryota; kingdom Metazoa; phylum Arthropoda; class Insecta; order Diptera; family Syrphidae; genus Cheilosia; species Cheilosia soror. The sequence continues at coordinate 128,605,516 of OX443561.1, forward strand.
TTGTATAAAATGCTGCCGTAAATTTTAATGTATTTTTTTTTTTGCCACATTTGATGGACATTATAAACACAAAATGTAGAAGCTTTGTTTATCTACATTTAACTCGAAGGGAAACATTCGTGCATCATCATTGAGAAAGCTTTTCGATATAGAAACAAATGTATAGCTGGTATTTTGTTTAAAAATATCTTTTTCTTTTTATTGCCAATTTGGGGATCAACAAAGGAAAATCAAAATGTGTGGGGAAATATTTTTAATCATACTTAAAAATGATAAAATAAAAAACGCATAAGCTCTGTTCACCATTTATATCAGTCGGTCATTCGTTTTGAAAAGGTCATACGAAGTGAATTACCAAGCAAATATTTAAATGTTACCTTGGATGTTAAGACAGGTTTTTTTTTGTAAGCTAAACGATGTCAAAGGATTAGTGGTTAAGCTATGATATCTGTCTTTTGGAAGCTATCAACCTTATATGAAATCTTATTTATTTATTAATAGCTGGTATCCCACTGCTCTGCCTGCGAATGTTAAAGATACTTACGTACAAATTGGCAATACATTTGAAGCAAATAATTGAAAGCACATAAATTATCACTATGGTTAAAACATTTTCGTCTGAAAAGAAATTATTTTCATCTTCTAATTTGTTCATATTCATCTGCTAGTTTTTGTCTGCTTTTTTTTAAATATTCGTCTGAAAAACTTGAAATTTCGTCTGAAAATCTAAATAAATCGTCGGCATTATAATATTTTAAAGAATAAAAGACCGCAACGCCGATTCTTAAAATTCATCTATGAATATTCCCTTTTACTCAAAGTTATGATAAGGTTTTCAATAGGTATCTATATTTACGATCGCACCGCGGATACGATTTTTAAATTTTTCAGACGATTTTTATATTTTTCAGACGATTACTATTTGTTTTCAGACGTTTTAAAAATTGTTTCAGACGTTTCCAATATCTGATTTTCTGAAGATTTCTATTTATTTTCAGACGATTTCTATTAAATTTCAGACTCGGCTGGCCATGCAGTAGCCTACACGATCGGTCCAATTTTTAAGCACATTATCGATTGTGTGCAGCTGTATTTCACCAATGGCTCCACGAATATTGTCCTTTAAAGCGTCAATTGTCTCTGGCATGTCGGCGTAACACTTATCTTTTACGGCACCCCATAAATAATAGTCCAACGGTGTCAAATCGCAGCTCCGCGGTGGCCAAACGACATCAGCTCTGCGGCTGATAATGCGATCTTCAAAAACAGGGCGCAAAACATCGAGTGTAGCTTCGGCTGTGTGGCATGTAGCGCCGTCCTGTTTAAACCAAATGTTGCCAATATCCTCCTCTTCATATTTTGTGAACAAAAATTCGTTCAACATGGCCCGATAGGTATGAGGGAAGTGCACAGCTTTAAGAGTGCTGTGCTTTCACGGGGGCCTTTTGGTCCATTGTGATCCCTTGGTTTTTGGTCGTGGATTAAAAATTTTCATTTTATTGGACAACACAAAAAACATGCATAAACACTTTACCTGGTTTCTTGGAGTTGTACCTTGGCGGGGTGGGACTACTAAGTGAACCATCCCGTACTTTTAACAAACCTGATTGTATTCGTCAGTGGTACCTGCACTATGTCCTCTAGGTCTCCGAAAAGTCTGTCTCCCATGTATCGGAGTCGACTGGTTTGGAGGTTTGGGCATTCGCAGAGCAGGTGCTTGATAGTCTCCGTTTCCTCTATGTCTTGACAGCTCCTGCAGTAGTCTGGTGAGTTAATGCCCAGTCTTGTGGCCATGGTACCGATGGTACAGTGGCCTGTCAGTACACCTGTTAAGATTCGAATATCTCGTTTGTTCATTTTCAGAAAACACCTTGTTCTTTTTTCGTCAATTCTTGGCCAAAGGCTACGGGATATAACACAGTCGTGTCTGTTAGACCAGGTGGTGTTAATTTTTTCCCTTGATTTTTGGTCAATATTTCTTTTTGCTACACTAATTGGGATGTCTATTGATGCAATGATATTTACTGCATCAAGCTCCGACCCAGTTCTTGCTAGCTCGTCTGCTTTTTCATTTCCATCAATGTCACTATGTCCGGGAACCCAGCAGAGCGTGACCTTGTGTTTCTCGCCTATTTTGTTTAGGGCTCTTTGACAGTCCTTGACGATAACGATCGCCATTGACTGTAACGGCCACTCCTTGCTCATTTTCGAAGAAAAATGGCCCAATTATGCCTCTGGACCAAAATCCGCACCAAAGAGTGACTCGTTTTGGGTATATCGGCTTTTCAATGTATGCGTGGGGGTTTTCTGTGCCCCAAATGCGACAATTTTGCTTGTTTACATACCCGCCAAGATCAAAATGAGCTTCATCTGGAAAGATTTTTTTTGGCAAAATCGGCATCTTCTCTAAGTCGATCGCAGGCCCACATTACCATGATTTTCAAAGTAATGTCGCAATATTTCCCAGCGTTGTTCAAGTGTATACACAACCATATTCGTTCAGCGGAAGGATAAAACTATTTATCTGTCAAATCAGACATGAGCTAAGTGTTACCATTCGCGAAATAAGCACTAGTTGAAAAAAAAAAACGTTAGATGGCGGACCCTTTATTTGCTTTTAGACGAAAAAATTGTAGCCTATCACTATAGGTATCTGATTTTTTACCTAAAGCATGGCTAGAATGTATACGTAACTTAAGGACGCGTGTGCATGGTTCTTATTAATAGTCAAAGCTTTACGCCTCGGAAACTGCAACCGCTTAGATTTAAACCGCATTTCGGTAGGAATGACAGGAAATCGTTGGATAGTAACGACTTTTGTTTAGCCCTTGCGGATGGGAGTTCCATAGAACTATCGAGTTCCTATTAAGCCAGTGTATGGACAGTCTTGGTGGATCTTCTAAATTGGGGTACCGAAAGTAAGACTCATTTGCTAAAAGATCTTAGAAACCTCCGAAATCGGGAGCTAATTGAAGGGCTAAGTAAAGAGCGAAAGCGTATCCTTGGCAACCAAGCTTTTATGAAGATTGGGAAATATTTGAGCTGCAGTTTATTTTTTAGTCTTAGCGCAATGGTCCCAAATAGTTACGGTGCACGACTTAAAAACTGTGCCATAGTCATAGCGCTTACTAATAATGAAGATTGAAGCGTGGTAAGCTGCAATATTTTATGGGTGTGTTTTGGGCTGAGTGCACTATTTGTTCCCCCTTCTATAAGCTGGAATGGAATCTGATGTCATCGATGACGGCCGGCGGTGTGAAGAGTCCTGAGTGTCTACCTACCTCTATAGCAATCTCCGAACAGGAAGGTTAGGCATATCGAATGCACTGACCGGGATAGGTTATCTGCTTAGATCCGATTCGTTCCAGTTTCAAACACCTTAGGCCCGGTAAAAGCTTGTTTACTCGCTGGTCTTGATTCTTTCGAAACAAATGATTTATTTGTGTTATCCTCTCCTTCTAGTCTGCCCGGACTTCCCCAAAAGTCGTTGTAGTTTGGGTCACACAAGCTTTTTTGGAAGATTTTCGACCATCGGCGGCGTAGGCCTACTGAGCTATTGTTAATTGCTTTTACTGATAGCGAGGTTTGTAGATCATTACAGGTGGCGACCAACGTTTCGCAGGACCGATTCCCACGTCATTCCAACTTGCGTTACAAAGCATGTCGGCTTTTCTGGATGATAGGCTAACACAATCTTGTGTTATTTTTGAATTTACGCGAGTATCAGTTCGTATTTAGCTGCGCTCTGTTAAAGGTGCCACGCCCACATTTTATGAAGAGTTTAGTATTTCATATACATACATAGTTCCAATTGAAATTTTGCGCCATAACAGTTACAGTAATGCTATCGGAAAAAAAGATAGTGACAGCTGACAGTTCGGGGTTAGTAAAAATGGAGCGCTAGAAACGAAAGAACAACGCATTTTTATTGTTGGGCAATATTTTAAAAATAATGAGGGTTTGCTCGAACGAAATCATCTTCAGTGATGAAGCTCATTTCCTCATCTTGATGGCTTTGTTAATCGTCAAAATTGTCGCATTTGGGGTTCAGAAAAGCCACGATTAATTGTTGACAGACAAAATGCATCCACAACGCGTGACGGTTTCGTGCAGATTTTGGGCTGGACCTGAATGCATTATCGGCCCATTCTTGTTAGAAAATGCGGCTGGTCAGGCAGTAACAATTAATGGTGTTCGTTATCGGGACATGATAACCCAGTTTTTAGTGCATAAATTACCAGATATGGATGTGATCAACATGTGGTTTCAAGAAGACGGTGCCACATCCGATACAGCCAGAGAAACAATTATTCATTTACTGCATTTTTCCGATCAGAATTGGCCATCCAGATCTCGCGATTTAACGTCATTAGACATTTTTCTTTGGGGTTTTTTTTGAAGTCAAACAAGCCCACGACCATCCTACGCCTTGCATTCAAAATCTGTATTTTCTGACACTCTTCATGTCCAATACCGCCCACATTTTGCGAAATGCGCCGACCGTCAGGGTTGCTTGGTGACACTCAACAAAAATGTTTACTATAGCTAGGTTCGAGTCATATCATAGGCTTTCTTCAAAGGTCCATAGAACACTTGTAGTTTGGTTCGTCAGATTTGAATTTTTTAAACGTATACTTTTGATTTTGTGCATAATTTTTTGGTGTAACAAAAACAAAAAAACAAATTGTTAAAAATTATTTGTTGTTGCAAAACGATTTGCCAGCATTCGGGTAGCTTATCCAATCCGTTGGACACGAAGGTGAAAATCTGATGGACTTCTTGATCGGGGGATTTTAGAAAACAGTCTGTTACAATGGTTTCTGCTACAATAGTCTACAACAGTGTTTTCTGTCTGCACTGCGTTATTGGCCTATCTCGAGTGTACTTTTACTTCACTAATGTTAACCATTCGAATAAATATGGCTAATAAATGCAAATCTTTACATAAGTAGAGTATCCCCTGCTGATCGACCTCAAACCGGTTCTATTCATTTCAGATTAATTACTGCCGAGACTGCATAGAAGTGCATGTGTTAAAAGTACGACAGAATCTTCCCTCATAACTAATGCGTATATGGATTTAATTGTAACTTAAATCGTTTGATCGTTTGATCGTTTAAACAAACGGGCTTAAGACATTTGACCTGTACTTCAGTAACTCAGAAATTTATTATTAAGGGAATCTATGCCAAAAAGCATGCCCTAAAGATATATGGTAGGTATCAAAGTGTTAATCATTAAGAAATATTTAAACATTGACAGAAACAACAAATCATCAAAACACATTGCTTGTTTCACAATGAAATTGCGTTTCAGAACTCTTAACCAACTGTCGTAAAACTTACATTTTACTGGAACCACTCGCTTATTCTGCCTACTTATACTTTCATTAATTCGATTACGTATGAGTATGCGCATTTAGCCACCCCCAGTCAATTAGACGAGACTGCTGCCTAATTGTTTTATTTGTCATAAAAATGTGTAATTAGAGGTCATCATGGTTTAGTATTGGTTTTATGGATTTTTTAATAAAGCTAAGTTGGCTTTGTGGTGCTCTATTTGTATGTAGTCATCGACTCGATGTCATTTTTGACATTATTTGTAGGTAAAAAATCTGAGGCAGTGTACCACTGAGAGGAAGACCACCCCCAACCTCAATCGTCCATTACAATTCGGTTTTCTCTTATAATTTCCTATTCCCGTGTATTTGATTTTGGCGTGCATTGGTGGGACCTTTTTAGACGAAGTACTTTCTATTTCTTTGACATTTATATCGATTGTTGACAATGGCCATGGTGTAGACCAAATGTTTCTCAAACTTTTTTGGTTGTGGTCTTACTAAAGGACTATTCACACGAAGACGATTCTATCTACGAAAGAAAGAATATTCGCGAGTTTTGACACTTTTCTTGTTCGCAGCAGTTCGCGAATTTCAGCCATCAGTTTCTATTACAATTTTTAATTTGAGGTTAAGTTCGAACGAAAATTTTATTCGCTAGTTTGTGGAAGTCGATTTGTTAATGTGGATTGCGAATAAACTTTGACAATCCGCGCCAAGGGTGCTTTTGTTCGCGGCAAAAAGTTTGAAATTCGAAATTTCGTTGTTTCAACTGTTTTTTTTTTTTTAAATACATTTTGAGGGGATAATTAATTATCCAACTTTTGAAATTGTAAAATGTGAAATGTTCTGTTTATAAATGCATAAAAAGTTGGTTGGTTTGATGAAATGTCAATTCGTTCATTCGCTTTCACGTGGGTGGTCCTTCTGGAATTATTTGCGGCATGCCTAAATATAAAAATTGTACGAAAACAAAAAAATATATATATATATTATCAGCCTTATTTATAAACTTTATACACACCCTATAATATGTAGGTCTAAACGCAAAAATATATATTAGGTTTTTGCGTTTAGAGTTATTATAGAGAGTGTATAAAGTTTATAAATAAGGCTGGATATGTATATTTATTAACAAAATTTATCAAACGAGATTTGACCCTGCTTTCTTGAACAAATTAAAACAAAATTGCGTAGAAGTCAATAAGTCTCATTTTGACTTTTAAAAGTCTTTCTCGCTTTTCGGCTTTTTCGGCTTCATTTTCGGTCAATGTTGAGAATCAAAATTCATCGAATCATGAAGATGCAAGGTTTAAAAGAATTTAAATAGTTCTCAAGCTACACATTTTTGACAGAAAGCCGAAACTCATCAAAATTAGTTTTTTGACGGATCTTGAAGTGTGAAACATATGATATCGTTTCTTAAATCAATGAGCTGTTTTTTTTTTGTGTTGTTTCAAATTTGGTGTTTAAAAATGGGTTGTTTGACCATTCATATTCGTCAACTGAAAGCGAAGGAAGTATGTACTCTAAGTGAGGTTTGGAGCTCTTATATAGTGCCCGACATTTTTTTTCCGACTGAGATTCATCGGCAATCGGAAAGCAAATCTTCAAATCTTCTTTTTAATATTTCAGATTTCTACAGTACTAATTTTCGGGTGACAATGTTCAAATTTTTTGTATTGGAGGTGCCACGCCCCTTTATCCAACTTTGACAAATCTTCACAGAAGCACTCTAGGGCCAATACCTAAGATTATCCGTAAGTTTGATCTCAATCGATTCGGTAGTTTTCGAAATATACGATTTTGAGTGTTTTTTTTGTATGGGCGGTGCCACGCCCCTTTGTCCGATTTTGAATTTGTTTAGCCTATCACCCAATCACCGAAGCTACCGACATTTAAAAAAAAAAAAATCAACAAAATCAGTTGAAAATTACGGGCGACAGAGGGAAACAGTTTTTTTCCACTGTGTTTTACAAATGTAGAGATGATATTCTCGGATGCACCTTGTACACCTAACTTCAGAGAGAGGGAGCTTTTCAGATAAATCTGAGAGAAATTGAAATCCAAGCCACCAAATGTAGTCATGAAATAGAAATCCAAAAGATATGTTTTTTCGACCTCTAAAAACAAAATCACTGGATACAGCTTTCAGGTGTATGAGTCGTTTTGAAATTTCCGAATTGTCCGAATTGGACAATTGGATGACTTGGGGCATAACAATTAACATATCTAGAGTTAAAGATTTGCAAACTGGGTTTTCGCGAAAACACTCCAAAATTTAATTAAAAACAGAATTTTTTCCATGCATATTGCAGTTTTTAAAACGAGTTGTTTGAAGTCTGTTTTTCAACGAAGGCACCACGAAAACGACTTTCAATCGTTGGGTTGTTGAAGTAGACACACCTTTTGCAACATTCAGCAAGTTCAGAAAAACTGCTGACAGGATAGCTCTCACTTAGTGCTGTCGTTTCTACTAGTTTTTTGTTTACAAATGTGGAATCTCTTGTTATCGTTGCACCATAATCAGCAAATAATCAGTTTTTCTTGCATTTTAGAACGGCAGCACTACCAGTCACAAATAAATGGTTATTTTCAGATGTTTTGATTTCATTAAACCATAAATTAATCATTATCAAGTACCTTAATTATTTTGTTTGTATATATATCAATACAAGGGGATTTTAGTTACTAAAGTAAAAGTCCTGTCGATACAGACATTTCAAAGCTAGTTTCATAGGTAATTGAAACGTCAAACGGAAACTAGTGTGTATTATGTCTGAATGCAAGCTGATAAGTGTACCAAATCCTTTTTTTTTCCTCGTGACTGTAGAAGTTACTCTGCGATTCGGTAAGAAAATAATATAGAATCAACTACAAAATGTCTTACTTCATCCCATTTTAAGTCTGTAGCATATATCATTATTATTTTTCCAAAAACCTTCACGGCACATTTGGCAACGTTTAGTTCCACAGGGTGAGAAACACTGGTGTAGACTGCAGATTCGGGTGACGTTAAATAAAGCCAAAAGAAATAAACGAAATTTGATTTGAAAATAAGGCCAAATAAGTAATATTTGTAAGTGCATAAACAGTGACATTATGTATGGGGGACAGGTAGCCCCCCTGGAACGCCCCTGATTGGGGTCACTGTTTGGAGTAGGTGCAAAGTTGGATACGGGTGGATTTAAAGTAACTATGCATTTATCCAACTTTACACTACTCTAAATCCAACAGAGACTCCAAGCAAGGGCGTTGCAGGGGGCGGTCAGCCTATATACATTCCACTGTTTGAACGTTGTAGATTTACAAAAATTGACAACAAATTCATGCCAAATTGGTGTTAATTGCTTTTCTAATTGCCTGGTGACGTGAAATAAAGCCAATTCCAAAAATTTGGCATTACATATTTCATTTTCAAAAGCGAAATAAGACGGGGGCTTATTCCCAAATACGCGGCGGATCGCTTTTCATGGCGGATTTGTATTTTTGTATTCTTGTGACGGGAAAAAGCTATCAAACTTTTGGGAAAATAAATGGAAAATTAAAAGTCTAACTGGAAAAAACTGGAAAGCACAGTTCGCATTTGAAAATAAGCAAAAGCGAAGACGGTCGAAATCGAAGTATCGCTTTCAATAAGATCCGCCGCGCATTTGCGAATAACCCCCCATATTCTTAATTTGGCTTTATTTCCATCAACTTAGGGGATGGTACAATACAAATCATTTCGCCAAAGTCGTAGTGCTATACATACCTCACCCTTTTGACTAATTTAAAACAAATACTCACCGAGTTCTCTGAACTGGCTATTTCTTTATGACAACTAATTGTATTTTCTTTCTAAAAATCAATTTAAATCTTCAATTGCATTCTATAGAATTTAGCCAAATAAAACGAAATTGTTCTTCTCCATTTAAGTTTCGGGAATTCCAAGTTACGCTGATTCTTTTTACTAAAAAAAAAAACCCCAATAAACAGCAACATAAATAGTGCAACAACTCAATTGCATCAATTAGCTAACGTAGTTCCGCGTCTATATTAAGCCAACGAGTTGCATTCCTCTACCATGACGCAGAATTCTCATCTGAAAATGCGCCACCTGCAATCGTCATCCACATTAGTATCAAAACAACACACCGCAACTGCACATTAGATCATTTCACTTCTTGTAAAAGTACTTTGTGTAATTTGTTCTTCATCCCAAGTGATGTATGTCTAAAAATAATCCCCCACAGTCCGACCGAAAAACAAAATATCCCAACACGATCGCTGTTGCGTCGTGACATCTCTCAAACGAATAACCGATTAAGAGATGTCAGCGCCATCCATAGTTAAACACAAAATCAATATGGCAGTTTTTGGTCAAATTCCGTCATCACGTGAATTGTCAATGTTTGCGCGGCGGTACGACTATTGTTTGTTGTTTGTTGATGCAAAGCATTTTCATCCAATCCGCTTGACCGTATGGCGTATACGTATCCTTTTTGTCGCCTATTTTTAGAATTTCGGTAATTTTCACAATTTCAACACGTTTTGGCCGAGAGAAACGTCAATCAAATTGTCGTTCACACTGGCGTTTGTCCAACACGAAATCGGTAAAGATTATCTTTTTGATTTTTGTGGGTTTTTTTTTTTTCGGTTGGAAAATTATAAACAAACAACACTTTCTGTGACAGTGACAATTGAATTTAGAGATTCAAAAGAAAACACATTGTTAACTGAAAATAGATGAACGAACTATTCGAAATGACAATAACAGACACCCCAATTAGCCATTAGCCGAATGCAGTTTGGTGTCGTTTATGTTCATTTGTCGCAAAAATATTATGTCGGCGCGAATGGAATGCTACGTGTATCGCATTGGTAATCGCTTGTCTTATTGTTGGCGAATTGCACAATATTTACATTGTTTACATAGCCAAACCGGTTAGTGGAGTGTTTTTGTCGATGAATTGGCATAGAACCGGCAGGGAATATTCACATCGTCATTGTGCATCATGCAATATTGTATTATTAAGCTATTTGTGCAGTGTCATTGGCTATGATGGGTGCTAGAATGTTTTATGCGTCAGTTTCGCTTTAAATATGAAATGTGAAATTGAAATAGAGAACTAAGAGTGAAATGTGTTGTTTTATTTAAAATTTTATTTTTTTTTGGGATGAGGGGGCGTATGAGTAACCTTTTTTTTGGGAGAACAAATTTAAATTGTATGGCGTATAGAGTCTGTTTTGTAATCTAGTACATTCGGTAGAGCGTCTAAGATCCCTATTGTGAGTGTCGATAGTTGATCGTTGAGCAACAACTGTCGATCGATTGACAAATTTGATTGCCAATTGCGATTGATATTTGTCGATTTGACAGTCGTTTGTAGTCGATTACAAATATCTGGTCGATGCTTTCTCTTGAAAATGAAACAATTTTGTCCGTACGAATAGCTAAAGTCAATCAACGCAATCGACAATTGTCGTGACGATCGCTGATCGACAATCACAATAAGGGCCTAAGACTAGCTGTGACTTAATGCTCTATCAAGTGCAGAAAAGGGAGAACTCAACTTAAACATGTAGTACATACATAATTGCCTGTCGAAAAAAAAAATGAAATGGCGTTAGTTGACAAGGTTTATAGTAATATGCACTCAATATCTTTACCTGTCAAATTCGCTGTTAGTTTACTACTTTTTGGTGTAATTGGAGTAGCTTTTCAAGATGAAGCGAAAACTGGAAAAATGTCGTTAGCGGGGTGAACGTATAAGCCTCAACCAACATGCCTCTCTAGTTAGTCCAATTTTTGGCTAACCACCTCCAGTTGCGCACTCCAAGTTGGTCTCCTTCCACTTGTGGGCGCCACCCATTGCATGGTCTTCCTCTACGTTGCCCCTCCCGGTTGTAATCGAAGACTCTTCGGGTCGGAGCGATGGTGTCCATTCGCATGTGCTAGCCATCTTAGTCGACTGATACGTACTTTTTTGACCTGGCGTATGTTGCTGTACAGCTGGTAGAGTTCGCTTTTATATCTCCTTTTTCTAAGCCCAGCAATGCAATAGAAAATCGCTGAGTGGGGAAGCGAGGAGTAACAACGATTTTCGCTTATTTGGGATTGACCCTGACAATTTTTGTTGGGAAATTTTGTCGAAAAATCGTTCGAAGAATTTTGAGTTCGTAACGATCAAGAAGATATCTTCATCTGAATTTCTTAACGTTCATGCTTCTCTGCCCTAAAGCAGGAATGGGATGATGAGGGTCTTATATAGAGTCTCCTTGGTGTTTCTCGACAACGCCTTACTAATCAATTGCCTTCTTAGGCCAAAGTAACAGCGGTTGGCAAGTGTCATTCTTCGCTTGATTTCTGATGTGATGTCATTTTCAGAGTTAATAGCGGAGCCGAGGTAGACAAAGTCCCGAACTACCTCAAAGTTATAGCTGTCTATCGTGACGTTCTGTCCGATTCGCCGATGTTGTGTGTCCCTTCTTGTTGACAGCATATATTTTGTTTTGCCCTCATTCACCACTTAACCCATTTTTGCCGCCTCTGTACTGATACTTGCAAACGCACCAGTGACAGCTCGCTGTGTTCTGCCCATTATGTCGATGTCGTCAGCGTATGCAAGTAGTTGCACAGACTTTTGGAAAATTGTGCCCCTGGTGTTGGCTTGCGAGTTTCGCACAATTTTCTCAAGAATGATGTTAAAAAAGTCGCATGACAGCGCATTACTTTGTCTAAATCCTTTTTTGACATCAAAGGTCTCGGTGAGATTGTTTCCGACCTTAACGGAGCAGCGAACGTTCTCCACCGTCATTCTGCATAATCGAGTTTGGCAGGAATGCCAAAACCAGACACGGTATACAGAGCCGTGTCGTCTCTATAAATGCTGTCATATGCGGCCTTAAGGTCGATAAAAAGATGGTGAGTATCGATTTGGACTTCTTGGGTTTTCTCCAGGATCTGCCGTAGTGTGAATATTGTGAACTTACCGGGCCTAAAACCGCACTGATAGGGACCAATCAGCTCGTTGACGAATGGTTTCAGGCTCTCACACAGTACAGCAGATATGATCTTATAGGCGATGTTGAGGAGACTGATGCCTCTATAGTTGGCGCAGTTTAGACGGTCTCCTTTCTTGTAGATCGGGCAAACAATGCTCCATTTATAAGGCATAATTTCCTCTGACCAAATCTTGGAGACGAGTTGGTGTATGCTCTCTACCAAGTCATCTCTTGCTGCCTTAAAAAGGTCGGCCGATAAACTGTCCGGTCCTGCAGCTTTGTTGGACTTCACCTTGGATATTACCTACACTGTGACTCTACCACAGGATTTTTTTGTTCGTTTCTACAAGCCTCTGTTCGGTGTCTTGTTGCCGTGACACGTACTTTTTACCTTTTAGTAAAACTTCCGAGCATTGTTTTTTGTGATTTTAGGTCCGCACCTTAAATTTTATGATCTTACAATGGATAGTTGTTTTTCAAATTAATTTCGTTATTCTATGAGCATAAATTTAAGGTTAACACAAAAGTATACAAGTCTATTTGATAGCTTTCAGTCTTTTATCCTACCCAAACTTGCTTCACCTGCTACATTTTTTACCATGTTTTAAAATTAAAAGTAAGCAGTTGCAATAAATATTCAACAGAACAAAAGTAGAAAAAAATGAGCCTAAGAAGATCTTTAAAGCACTTCCTTGTTTCATGCATTATAATGGATATAGCCCACAGCTAATTTTACAGTCACCAAGGTATAACAGATGACAGTTGACGCAGAAAGTATTATCCTATTTTCAGATTCCCACACAGTAACTCTTCGAGAGTTGAAAAGTGCTGCTTTTACGACAGGTTTCACGTTGGGCGCCATTTTTATAAACATTTTATTTTTTGTGTCAGTTCTATTTATTAGGCTTATGTCAAATAAATCCCCAAGATTTAATGTTGATTGCATTACTTTCTTAAAAATGCCTCCGGTTACCAGTGCCCATTGCTACCAATCCATAATCAGATGTTATTTGTTTTTCAAATTCAAATGGGTTTTTCAACTGGGCTATTTTGCTGCCCAAGCTTAGCAGTTGGCGTGCGTCGCAGTTTGGCGATAACATCGGCTAGACCGCTGAATTATTTCCTCCCTTTCCGAAGTCATAATTCTTCTTCGTCCCAGTTAATCGAAAAAGCGTTTGTAATACAGTTTGTAAAAATAGCCGTGGGTATAAATATGACTGACATTTTCATCAAACACTAAATGCACTAAAACAGATTTTCTTAGTAATTTTTAAATTATGTATTATTTTGTTCTATATAAACAAAATTGTGACGTTCTTAAAAAACGTTAGCATTGCTGAAAAAATTGTCCTTCAGCCAGTTCTAAGAAATGTTGATTTTACACCGTTCTCTGATGTCAAACTTCCCATAGACGTAGTTGTTCTCGTTGTCGACGTATATATGGTAAATTCCCACAGTCCAAATTAGAACTAACTGCACCGCTGCCAACAAACATGACGGCAAAGCTAAATTTGATCGGAACTATGATGACAATCCCATGCGATGGAGTTTTTGCCTTGAATAGAAGTGGCCGTTGTCAGGCATTCACACGCACTTGGTAACCATAAATGCACATGCAACTCGACAGACAAACAGACAGACATTCATTTTTGGTTCACTATCTCTAGAGTAGTTGTGTATCTAGATTTAGATAAGACACACTGAAGCCCTCTAACTGTACGAGTATTTTGCTAAGCCCCTGTTTTTTCTGTAAAAACTGATAAAACATCAGCGATAACCATGTCAAACCGGCCAGATGTGAATGAATCTCTATTCCAATATGTGCTCAGCGAGATTTACTATTATTTTTCTCTGTACTGTCATTTTTTTTCGAGTAAAGTAGTTACGTTACGTATTTGTTGCCATAACCTTACACACCGTATATTGTTGATCTGCAAATTGCGCGGTGTGTATCTATTTTAAAACATCATTCATGTACACAAACAAAAAAATAGAAAAAAAAAATTAAAAAGAGTGCAAACGTTTCACAATATCTAGAAACGTGCTTCATGTCACACCCCTAACTCGCTTGAAACACACCTGCTAGTGCAATTTATTATATTTACACAAAACCGTCTGTCGATGTCGTATCCGTATGAGTGGTATTCTGCATTCGCGAGATACACTCGTATAAGTATCTTGTTCTCGATCAGCTGGTCGAAAAAAAGCTCATGTACGAGCTTTATTTATTTTTTTGAGCTTTTCCCGCTACGATCTTGTTGAGTTTGAGTTCTCGAACCATGAACAAAATAATCAGAACAACATGGTGTAGTTTTTTTTTTTTTTTAATGTTTACTTGGGGCCTTGTTAGGTTTATCTCGGCACGATTGCTTGTAGTCTTGTTCGCGCCGATCATTGAGGTACCTCTACACGGTCTACCCCAAAAAATGTTCGATCTCACACAGAAAAGAATGCGCAGTGTAATAAATGGCAACGTTTAGTGCTGTTTTATAAATAAATAAAAAAAAAATCTTTATCATAATTTTTTTTTTTCGAATTGGGCTTGCGAAACTTGTTTTTTTTATAATTTTTTTTTTTTTACTGAATATTTTTCTTTATTCATTCGTCGCAGAGTGAACTTTAATTGAATTATTATTGATGAAGAATTAAATAGGTGATAATTGAAAGTGAGTGGTGATTGTGATGCGACATCGCCTCTAAATGGAGTGTTATTGCGTATTTTGATTGCACACATCCTGACACAAGAACGGGAATATTGTGACAAAATAGAAAATAAAAAAAAATATATATAAAAAAATTGTTTTTAATAAAATTCAAATAAAAAATTAAAAAAAAAACCGAAAATGGTGGGTAAAATTCTCGCGCTTCGAGCAGATTTGGATAGTTTCAGTCGTCGCAGTAGTATCTACGTGAATCCAGAATGTGAGAAATTTTTCGAATTACCATCGTACATTACCGCCAGTTCGAGTGATTTGACAACAAAATGTCAGTGCTGGAGTTCAGGTAAATATAAAAAGTTCCATGTGTGTGTAAATTTTTTTAGTGTTTTTAAAGGTTATTTGAATGGCAATCCAATTCCCTTGGTCAGGTGTTTAAATATTTTTTTAAAGAAAACAGAAAAAAAAGTGTATTCAGGGAAGAAAGTCTATTTTTAAATATGTACATATTTTCAGGCTGTTTTTAAAATTATGTATATAGGTTAAATTTTGTGGTAAATAATGTTTACATTCTATTTTTATGTAGAATACTTTTTTTTTTGTATACAGTCTGAGTGAATGAAATTTCCTCCCTTGCGAGTGATTCCACTATAATGGTTGGAACCTTTTTTTAATAAGTTGCATACAGTCTATTGAATTGAGTGGAGGAGCTTAAGCGCGATGGAAAGTCTCAAGCGTGATATTTTAATTACAAGTTGTTTGCTGCAATTGCAGCTAATGGATGTGATTTTTTTTCAACTAACTATGTGCATATGCAGTCGTTAATCTATAATTACTTGATTACTGTTAGCTATCTGTCCGGGTGGGGTTTTAACCTGTTATTTACTTATTAGGTGAAAAAAAAACTGTCTCGTTAGTTAATTTAGAATATCCGTCAAACAAAATTTGATGGATCCTTGGCTGAATCGCTGTATCAGTTAATAAGTAAACCTTATATTTTAGTCCCATATTGGTCGGTAAGGGCTTTTCTTTCTAAAATAGTATCTTTTACCAGTACTTTTATCAAACTTCGAATAAGTTCATATTTAAAAACACATCTAACAACCTTCGAACGTAAATGTTTAAAACGGGTTGGGGTTGAAATACTGTATCGTCAAAATACTGTATTTCAAAATTCTGTATGAACAAAACTCTGTATTTTAAAATAGAGAATTCTTGGCCTAGTATTGTATTTTTCATTGCATACATTTGTCAATGTTTTGTTACTATGCAGAATTAATAAAAAAAATGATTTTCTTTTTCTTAATATAATTCATAAACATGTGCTCTTTACAAAGCAGTTAATAATTTAAAAGAAAAAAATGTCTGTTGCCACAAATTTGTAACGTTAACCTAATTTTCTCATAGCAAAATAGTTGGCCTGTTAGTTTTTCGCGGTAAAATAGTTGGTCCAAGCCGGATAATGTCTTTCTCTCGTCATGCACTGTTTGCAGTTGCAATCAAAGTTCACTATGGCGTGTGGCAAGTGCTTATCGGAAGACATGCGTAACTTAATAATAAAAGAGTACAAAAAAACGTTTCGGCATATGAAATCGCAAAAAAATTGGAAATATCAAGGTCATTCATTCATTCATTTTCAATGGTCCGCTTGTCCATTAAGTGGGTCGCGGGTGTAGGTTGCTCAAGTGGACCCTCCATAGCTCTTGATCCTCCGCCATCGACTCTAAATCATCAAGGGCAATCCCCATACGGGTATAGGAGAGATTATGGACTTGATCTAACCATCTCATCCTTGGTCTACCTAGAGGACGCCTACCCGATGGTACGGATTCCATAGCACGTCGTGGAATCCTGGTCGGGGACATGCGTTTAACATGACCAAACCACCGAAGCATGGATCGCTCCCACCCATTGAAGAAAAGTGGAAGGCCATCAATAGCTTCCGATCGTAACAAAAGGGCTTTGAGAAAAATTCTCAAAAAAGATCGTCGTGCTACAACTGCAAATATCACTTTAGAGTTGAAAAATGTGATGAAAAATCAAGTTTCAATAGACACTTGCATTCAAGAAATAAAGAAAATGGGTTAACAATTTTATAAAGTAATTTTTACTTAAATTTGTTTTTGTTTTATTCTCTTAGAAAATTAAAATTTTCTAACAATCCGTCACGTATGCAAAAGAAAAACCACTTTTAACTCCTTTGCAAAAAAAAGAAGGTAAAACTAAATTTACCTCTTTAGTAATGGTATGGGGATGTATGTCAGCCCAAGGAGTGGGCAACCTTCGCTTCATCGACGGCACTGTGAATGCCAATAGGTACCAAGATATCATAGAGCACCAACTTTTACCCTCAAGACTGCAAACAGAAGATGGCAGTTTTACATTCCAGCAAGATGGCGCATCATGTCATAAAGCCAAGTGAAATATGGGCTGGCTTCGAGAACACGCCATTCCAGTTTAAACGTAGCCTCCAAATAGCACCGACCTGTCTCCAATTAAGACTTTAAAGGGAAAAATGAAAAAGGAATGGACACCAAATCCGGCTAAAAACTTAATTGAATTGAAAGACAAGATTTAAGAAGTTTGGGATGGCATAATCCCTGAGTGCTGATTTAATTTAGTGGAAACTCTCCCAAGTCGAATTACGGCCGTTATTAAAAACAAAGGTGACGTCACTCAGTGGTAAAAGCCAGTTATTTGTACTGGGCCAACTTTTTTGCATCGATAAAAGAGTGGGCAAACTATTTTGCGTAATATGAGTTGCAATAATTTCGTTTATTCACTTATTAAATGAACTGTTATTATTTTATAAAGTATTAATTTTAAATGTACATATGGGTCTAACACACAATATCGAAATAAATTTTGAATTAATTTGTTTACTTCGGAATGCCGATCTTTTATTCGAATTTCGTAAGAAGGAAAGTTAATGGGCCAACTATTTTGCGTTTGAATCGTATACTACAATTTTTTTTTCTATATTTTACTGTCTCCCTGAATGTCAGCATAGATATATGAAAACAAAGTGCGACGAATACCTTTAAGATTTCGCTACTGCTTTACCTTAAAGGTTGCCTTAAAAAACAGAATTTTATACTGCGCTCCAAATCAATATTTTTAATATTAGCATTAATTTAGAATTTGTTGTTACCTTTATGTTTACTGTTCATATTATTTCTTTGAAGTATGTATTAAGTTTATACTTAGACAAGGCGTGCACCGAACTGGTGACTGGTGAGGCAGTGGCGTTAAGGTGGCATAGGAGTGGTGTGGCGATTGAATGGCAGCAAAGTGGTATGATAGTGATTTAAGTGGCAAACAACGTATGGTGCCACGGATTAGTTCTTAAAATGTCGAGCTAATTTCGGGTAAACAAAAATACGCAGTTGTAATGCAAAAATCCACGTCGTCACGAGCCTCTACAATATGATATGACTAGATTAAACTAAACCACTTCCTTTCCATCGCACCTAAATTATGTAGGCACCTAAGTCGGCTCTCACATTGAGGCAACATTCAATAAGCAACTAGCAATAGGAAACATGCAAAATTATCGCTCACAGTTATTTTACTTTGAATTAAATTAGAGGTCTCACATCAAAGCAACTAAATATTGCTCGAACGAAAAATGTTGCTGATTGTTTATTGGCAGCTGCTATAGTAACTATAGTTGCTTATTGCTTGTTGCCTCAATCTGAGAGCCGCCTAAGTAAATTTCAATATATTTTACAATTTTTTTTCTCAATAAATTTTAAAAATTATATCAAAGCTGCTCGGTGTGGCGGCTGGTGGTGAGAAAAGAACTGCGTGGTTTAAAACGCCCGGAGTTCAAGAAGCTATCAGAGAGAAGAAGAAGGCTTTCAAGGTGTGGATTCACTTGGGGGACTCTCCTTCTCGAAACCGGTACATTGAGGCGCGAAGAACTTGCAAATTGGCTGTTAAAGCAGCCAAAGAACAGTCTTGGAAGGAGTTCGGCGAAAAATTGGACCGTGATCACAGATCTGCAAGCAAGGTGTTCTGGCAGACCATCCGCCGTCTTAGAGGAAGGAATTGGAACATTATCGAAGGAGTCAAATCCAAAGATGGTACACTTCTTTCTAATGAGGAGGACATCTTGCGCAGATGGAGCGAGCACTTTTCCGAATTGCTCAATCCAATCCAGGGCATTGAGGATGACACATCCATCGCCTTAAGCAGGGCGGAAAATAGTCCCACGGTAGAGGAAGTCACTTTTGCGATCAAATCGCTAAAAGCTGGCAAATCTGCCGGAGTGGATGAAATCCGGCCAGAAATGCTAAAGGCCTTAGGTGAAGAGGGAGTCAAATGGCTCTCTCGTGTCATTAAAGTGGCCTGGGAATGCGGCGAAACTCCCAGCGATTGGCAGATTGGGGTGATTGTGCCTCTTTTCAAGAAAGGGGATAAAAGGGATTGCTCCAATTACAGGGGTATATCACTTTTAAGTCTCCCCGGAAAAGTCTTTGCCAAGGTGCTGGAAACGCGTTGCAGAGCTGTGGTCGAGGCACGATTAGGAGATGAGCAGTGCGGCTTTCGTCCCGGCAGAAGCACAACCGACCAGTTATTCACTCTCAGAATGGTACTTGAGAAGGCATGGGAGTATGCTACACCTGTTTACGCTTGTTTCGTAGATTTGGAGAAAGCATACGACCGAGTCCCTCGAGGGAAACTCTGGAGTGTATTACAGGAGTATGGAATTGATGGTTCTCTCTTGAGAGCCATTCAATCTCTTTACACAAACTGTAAAAGCTGTGTTCGGGTAAACGGCGTTAAATCAATACCTTTCACCGTGGGCGTTGGACTTCGTCAGGGGTGCGTCTTGTCTCCTCTCCTTTTCATTACTTATATGGACTGGATGTTACAGCGCAGTCTTGGCGAGGAACGTTTCGAATTGGGAGATCTGAGGATAAGTCATTTGCTCTTCGCTGATGACTTGGTCATCCTTGGGTCCTCTCAGACTGAACTTCAGCGCGCACTCGATCGGTTTGTAGCCGTTTGGGCGTTTGTGTTGAAGCGGAGATGAAGGTAAACGTGAACAAATCTGAAGTGATGGTCGTCTCCAGAACGCCTGTTCAATGCACTTTGCATGTTAGTGGAGTCCCATTGAAACAGGTGGAGAAGTTAAGTATCTCGGGGTGATGGAAGGAGCAATTCTGAGTTTTCCTGTAGGATTGGTCAGGCTGGATCAATTTTGAGACAGCTTGGGCATTCTTTTATCAGGAGGACTGAACATGGTATCAAAGCTAAGTTGTCAGTCTTTAATTCGGGGTTTGTTCCAACTCTTACCTATGGTCATGACTGAGGTTTGGGTTTGACCGAATGAATAAGATCGCGGATACAAGCTGCCGAAATGAGATTTCTTCGTTGTATTGCTGGTGTGACCCGTAGAGATCGCATTAGAAATACCAGAATACGTGAGGAACTCAATGTCGAGTAGATACTTCTCCGGACGGAGCGGTCCATGCTTCTGTGGTTTGTTCATGTTAAACGTATGTCCCCAACCAGGATCCCACGACGTGCTATGGAATCCTTACCATCAGGGACGCGTCCTCTAGGTAGACCAAGGATGAGATGGTTAGATCAAGTCCATAATCTCTCCTATACCCGTGTATGGATTGCCCTTGATGATTTACAGTCGATGGCGGAGAATCGAGAGCTATAGAGGGTCCACTTGAGCAACCTACACCCGCGACGCACTTAAGAGACAAGCGGATCATAGTAAATGAATGAATGAGTGAATCTTCTCTAGTGAATCGTTTTGTTTTAAGTATCAACGGTTTAGCCAGCTGTTTGGCCTTGATATCGAGGGACTGGTATGTTCTTTTATTCAATTCCAGAGGTTAGGTTTCGCAAAGGGAAGTAGTCGGTTTTCCAAATTGGTATGCGTTTTTTATGGAGAGGCTTCGGCCAATTCTCTCTATATATACTACTTATATATATAGAAGTGATTTTTCCATTACATATTTTGAGAAAGAAGGATATTTTGCTTATGATATATGTAGCAAGTAAAAGACACCATTTCGTAGTAATGCTGAAAAAAACACCATATTCTCCTAGGACTTAAAAAGTTTGTAATATAATAAGTAAATCACCCACATTACTTTAAATTTGTTGACCTCTTCCAATTCTCTCTAAGTGGTATTGCTAAGCGTTTTCTGGTATATCTCACGGATAAAGTAACTGTCATTTCTGGAGAAACCTCAGCCCCTGTTGTTTGTTTTTGCATAGGGTACTATCTGCATATTTAATCAAACCAATCAAACTTATGTTAACTTTAAAGTTTTCTAAGGAAACACGTTGCCAGTTCCAAGACTCATATTCGAGAAACTAATAGAAGCACTCCTAAATTTCACCTTCTTCACTCGCCATCAGTTTTATTAGCGAATTCATTTTCCATAAATTCAGTTTTTATTTCAAACGTCAATTGGAACTATATTCGTCACATATATCGCATAAGCTGTTTTGAGAGCGTTTTGTAATAACAATCAATAGGGCTACTCGCTGATAGGATTTTTCCATACGAAGAGGTACTCGATTGATTTGTAAACATATTGTGGACATAGGATTGGGTGCTATATATCTTTTCTATTCATGGTTAAACAACGCAATAGCTTCCTAATTTTGATTACAATATTTTTTTTAAGAGAACCATGTCAATTGAGTTTCATATTTATATGTGAATAAAAAAATAGCCAGTTGATAATTATTTCTGTCATCACTAGACTATGACAATGTATAATAACCTCAGACAAAAAAAAAAAAAACCAAACCAACACATTTATCTTTGAAACTATATGCACGTTTGATACGATACAGTTTGTATCGCTGAGATCGCATCGATTGCGATAAGATAGTAAGTGGAATGCAAATATGTTTGTTTTGATTACTTCAATATTTTTAGATTTTATTTTTTTTTTCCGCTTAACAAACCGGTGGCTAATCAATGTGAAATTTATAACACTCTTGAGGTACGGCCTCGTATCAAGCTACACACTTCCAGTTCATGCATCTTTATATTGAAGTGTCAGAAATTGATTTAATGGATGACAATCAATGGAACCAATTGACGCTCTAAAGCCTCTAACAAAAAGAAGATCAAAAGCGCTTGGTGGTAATTAGATACCCTCGGTGGGTATGGGGGGATGAGCAGCATGACTCGGTCCATTTCTCTTACTAGTACATTACTTCAATTAGGGTGACACTTAGTGGCGCCCACTGTATCTAATTGAGGCAATTTTTTTTGTATGTTCTTTGGAATATGAATGGGGTTTGCACTTGACACTTGAATGTCTCCTTGACACATGAGACAATGAGGGGGCTTGGCTGGCAGAGACGTGATCAACTGTCTTTTTATTTATACCCAAAGCTTTTGTTCCTAATCGCGCACCTTAATGTATTGCTAATTTCTGGACAAGTCTATTTTGGAGATTCAATTCGATTCTTGCTTATTGTTTGGTTTTAAAATAAATCAAAATGGAAGAAAACGACGACGAAGGAGAATTATTGAAGTAATGGCGGATCCTTTCAGTTTACGTCATTTCTTTAAATAAGTCGTGGCATTGGTGTTCCCCATCGGAACATGTGATATTTATTTTTCGTTATCATCATCATCATCATCAAATTTCTGAACTTCATTTCGTATAAGGGTGATTTTTGAATGAGCTCTCGTGGAAGTGTGTTCGCTTTTATCGAATGTCAGCTGAGTGCTTTTTTTTACTGTCTCACGGTTGAGCTATTGATGTAATGAAGATATTCACCTAGCTAATTGATGCATTGGTTTGGGTGACAGGCATTTGTGCTTAATAAGTGGCCGTTCGGGAAATTAGCATTTATAAAGGCTGAGTAAACTCATCATCGGGTCCACATCTCATATTCGATTGACTGGCAAAATACAGAACAAATTCATATAGTAAAATAGCAGGGCTCTATAAGACAACAGCACAAGTACGTATACAGGTGCATTTTAACAAGCTTTTTACGAGGTAATAAGTACCGAGGCCCGAATTGTTCGGTCACTCGTGCATACTTGACATCTTTAATCAGAGCGGACTAATGTCACTGACGTATTTAGGCATTCCCAAATTAACGCGAAACGCGAAAGCCGGAAATATATTATACATGACGATGGCGGTATATACAACAGCATCCCGCGAGTATGGAGGAGAGCGATATAAAAGTAAAGCTGGCCACACGTGGCTTTGAATTTGATATATTTTCTATTAGCCGACAGTCAAGTACTACCAGATTTCCACACAGCTATAAGAGTTTCAATGATGTCACATTAAATTTGGCCAAGAAACGATGGAACAACACTTTTGGTTGGTCAAAGATTCTAATATCTTTTGATAGAAACTAAATTTGAGTGCTCGCCGGGGCTATAACCGGACCCTGTATCATTGGAAACATGCCCAAAAGGCTACGCATCTTAACAAACGATTTCTGCAGAAGGTGAGGGGAGGTGGGCCACGACCCAGCCCTCCCAGAAAACGCTTCTTTTGTATAGGAGCACAGTTCTTTGACGGCGGGGCGTGGTGAATGATCTAACAATGATGTTCCCCAGCGGAGGGGGGGAGTAAAATTTTGTATTGAAAATTCCGTATTTTTCATCCGATCGGCTGCAATTCGCTTTGTGTACTCTATATATAAAACTAGCTGAACCCCCGCCAGCTTCGCCAGGCCTTTTGTTGTTTTTTTAATTTTTTTTTTATTTTTTATTTTATTTTATTTATTTTCGGGCGACAATGTTTTAATTTTTTTGTAATGGAGGTGCCACGCCCCTTTGTCCAACACAAATCTTCACAGAAGCACTCTAGGGCCAATACCTAAGATTATCTGTAAGTTTGAGCTCAATCAATTTGGTGGTTTTCGATATACGACTTTGAATGTTTTTTTATGAACGGTGCCACGCCCCTTTGTCTGATTTTGACCTATCTTCCCAGGAGAACTCTACGGCTAACACCTAAGATTATCTGTAAGTTTGATCTCAATCGATTCAGTGGTTTTCGAAATATACGATTTTGAATGTTTTTTTTTTTTGTATGGGAGGTGCCACGCCCCTTTATCCGATTTTGAATTTGTTTAGGCTATCACATAATCACCGTAATTACCGACATTTACAAAAAAAATCAACAAAATCGGTTGAAAATTACGGGCGACAGAGGGAAACATTTTTTCCCACTTTGTTTTATATAGAGATAGAGATAGAGATAGAGATAAAGGTTTCTCAGTTTTTGAATTTTGCTTGCGGCCGGAGTTATTAGCGACGGTAAATAGGGGACTCCGTTTTTATGGTCACAATTTGTTTCATCCTAACAAGGATTTAGCACAAAAGCGTAACGGGAGCGAAGCCGGTGGTAAATGTTACCCTATTCTAAAAGTGGCCGAAATGGGGTGCGTTTGCACTAGCTGGAAACTGCCTCACTAACCCAACCCAAAAGTTCAGTTCTCAGCTGGTTAATACAAAAATTCAACAGGTATTTGTTAGACTTGTGGTCTTGTTGTTCTGAGTTGTAGGCCCTCTCTGATTTATTTAAACAAATGAACCGAAAATGCTTCAGTGGTTATTACTTTTCTCACCTCTATTTGAACTCGCACATACTTACAACTACACCACGAATGAAAGTTCTCACATTCTCCTAACCTTGACCATTTAAATACAGCACGTGATGATTTTTTTTTTATTCAGAAGTGCCAAATAAGTTTCAATTATAAATTTTCCCATTCATTGCATTAATTTGGTGGAATCGTGTTTAAAAAAAAAAAAAAAAGAATGCAACAAGAAAACAAAAATTATCTCACTCATTGCTGTCAACAAACGTGTTGTTATATTTTTGTTTGTCCATTTGGGAGACAAAATTCATTCAGTCGACAGGGGTCAAATGGATTTAAGACCTTTCCAAAGCAGACAATTATTTAAATCGCTTTTTTTTTGAATGCCTTATGCGTTGTTATTAGTTTTTTTTTAATTACACTTTTTTTTTTTTTTTTTTGGTATGATGACAACTAGTCGAGCTGTTCAAAATGTTATATATTGTAATTCGTTCCGATTTAAGTTATGAAATTGAATATTTTGTTGTTTTTTTTTTTTTGGTTTTACTAGACTTTTTGTTTACTGCAATTTTTTTTTATTTTAATCGAAATATGATAGACTAGGTTTTGCTCGCGGCTTCGCTCGCGCAGTCTTCAGGATTTGGTACACAGAGATTCCTTCACAGTCAGTTAGTTCCTTATTTTATATTTATATATCGCACAGGAAACCTACCTAAGAAAGTACCTAAGGAGCAATTAGTATCTCTGAAAAATATGTTTAACGCCCTATTGGAGCAAACAGTTCAAAAATTATATGATCAATACTTGTTGGTGAAGCGCTGGCATCTCAACAGAGATCATACTATGTAAAGCAACTATCTACGCGACAAAATATATTTCTTTGCTCGCAAATACACCGATATGATGAGCACCATCTTTAGATCTTTAGACTAAGGGGGAACTCCTACCCAGCAACGTATACTATGCAATATATGCAACCAAAAAGATCGTGAGGATATGTACCACTTTCTGGCAGTATTCTTCATTCTTACAGTATTCCGCTTGAATATCTTTGGAGTACGTAGGCTGCAGTTGGATGAAGCGATAATCATATTCAATGGCGACAGAGGCTGGCACGCATTACAAAGTTTCAAATTGATACGACGAACGGTTCCTTAGTTAAGAAAAGGGCCCCCTTAAAAGCGGTCATCACCAAAAAGTCGGACCCCAAGCAAAATTTCCAAAATCTGACAAATTAATTATCTTTATTTCTTATAATAGAGTACACAAACCGAGTTTGAAGTCGGTCGGATGAAAAATAAAAATGTTCGCATATAAACTTTGACCCCCGCTTTTACCCCTTTAAGGGTTGAATTTCCAAAATTTTTGAGAAATCAGTTTTCTGTATTTCTTCATAGAGAGTACACAAAACGAGTTTGAAGTTAATTGGATGAAAAACTAAAATTTTCCCATACAAACTTTGACCCCCCTTTTACCCCTTCAGGGGTTGAATTTCGAAATATCCTTTCTTATTCCTTGTGGGCGCAGTAGCGCAGTGGTTAGTGTGCTGGACTACTGTGCGAGGGATCCCAGGTTCGATCCCCGGAAAAACACAAATTACATCTTAAAGTTTTTTCTACTGCGCCACCTCTCGCGATCGTCTGACAAACATCCGAGAGTATGACTGTCAGCCGTTCGGACTCGGCATAAAGTTGTAGGTCCCTTCCATTCGTCCCAAAAAGAGAAACTCACACAAAACGAATGGTTGCGAGAAGATAGGCCTTGGGTGTCACCCGCCTGTTGCGCCACTTATTTATTTATTTTTTTTTTTATTCCTTGTATACATCATAAAGGGAACCTCTGTGTAGAGCAAAGGGTTTGGGCTGGGCGTTGATGATCAGTGAGTGGTAAACTTCATTTTTATAGAAACAGTTGAAATTGGTTATAGCGACATCTTTTTTATATTGAATTAAGTCACAACTGATGTCATAACTCAGAAGTAGGAACGTGCCAGCATGTTTTTTAGGTTATTCTATACTATATCATTTGGAGTAAACAAAATCTGGAATCCTTGTTGTTTTCGTTCCGATGGTCATGGCTATTACAGAGTTATATATTACCAGTCGGATATTGATTTTTATTTTTCTAAGAAGATTTTCCTTATAACAGATGGCGGCAAAAGTCATCAACCTATCGGATGATGCTGTATAATTTTTGCAAATGGCGGCAAATGTCAATTCTACTTTGACATTTATGAAGTAACCGATACGAAATACACTTCAACAAGACATGAATCGCTATACTCCTACCTAAACGCGGAATAATTGTTTCGAATTTATTTGCGGAGTCATTCGTCGGAGGTTTAGGCACAGACTGGATTTCGGCGCAGATTTTCCAGTCGTCCGACACCAACTGGGCAAACGAGATGCTGCCGCCTGCCGGGTGGCCCTGAAGCGATCAGGCGTTCTGCTGAGAATATCGCAGATGTGGCTGAAGATTTTGCGGAGCACCCCGGAGTATCCACCAAACGACGTGCCACACAATTGGGAATCAATGTCGTGGTCTTTACAGAGAATTTTGGTGAACGAATGTAAAATCTTTCCTTACTGCTGTTAGCTGTGTAATCTACGCTTAGGCCATTCTGAATTTCGACCATCATTTAGGATATTTGCACTGGCTGACAAGATCGCCTGATTTAACTGTTCCATACTTAATTTTGTGGGGTTTTTTGAAGTCACTAGTCTATATTGACAAACCTTAGACTCTTGCATCCCTCAAAGAGAATATCCGTAAAAAATGCGAGGACCTATCGCCGAAAGTTCTGGAAAGAGTGATGGAAAATGCCAAAAATGGGGCCCAAATGGACATTAATTTTAGCAGCAGCCACTTAGAGGATATCATTTTGTCGACTTAATGCAAACATTTGTTTGTTTCTGATATTTCGCTGGCTACGAGTTCCTTAGAAGAAAATGTCATTCGCCGGGAAGTTTGTCTGGAACTCAAGACGATGTTTGATTGGCCAACGTTGAACTGCCACACGCGGACACACAAAATACGAAGAACTTCTGGAAGAATGTTATGCGAATGCATACACGAAGATTATGCAACCTTCCTAGGGAACAATTTGCAAACTTGCGTTCGTGGATTATGCGAGCTTATTTCTCTAGACAAAATTTGGTAGCCATAGGCTTCGTAATTGCGCCAGCTTAATATGTTCCAATGATTCGCTAATGCCTTCGCTTCCGAAGGCTGCTGTCGAACTCATAGAGTATTGCGATTCTCGGCGACTTATACAATTTTTAGAACTGTCATTTTTGTATAAAGTTGCAACGCTCATCCTTTCAAAGTGCAATGGATTTGAAAAGTACGTGAAATATAATGATAGTTTTTCGACAATCCTGAGATTGAAAAAATAAGCCGCATATCGTTTCTTGAGGAGAGGATATCAAATTCGATACAAACTTCTCGCCGTGTATCTTTTAAAAGATAGCCAAAACGGAATCTAGTCATTACAATAATATCAGTTTTATTGACTTGTCTAGATTTATATATATACGTGATCACATGTGGGCAGGCCATATACCTACGTTCCATAAATTTTGATTGCGAGGACTCGTTTCTATATTATTACCCACAATCTACTCTTACTTACTTAAGAGTAATTTCTACAATCTAGCAATAATCTTATCTACCATCAAATGTTTTCTATCTGATTTGCAGAGAGAAAAACTCACCGGCTTGTACCAGACCTTAAAAACATCTGTTACTCATTGCTTGTCACAAGTTACATTTTAATTTATTTATCATCATGATAACCAGTTCTATCGATGCTATTAATTATTAGCATTTAATTGGTGCTATTTATTTTATTATCACGTTCATTGGCTAAGGTACCTGTATATAGTAGTATCTATGTATTAAGCTCAATAAATAAAACTTTATGTCCGAGCTGAAAATTATTCGTTATAAATATTAAGTTACTAACACATTTATGATTCAGTGTGAACAAAAATGTGTAAATTGATTTGTTTATGCTGTTGGATTTGTATATTTTTAAATTTTTAACAAATTGAAACTTCATGAAAGGTAAGTGGCCGACTTACTGACATTTATTACTAAGCGTAAACGATTTGAAAGAGACTTCTCACTCAAGCGAATAGAGACTTCAGAGGAGTCTTTTTGTCTTTATGTTTTGAAGCATTCATAAAGACTTAAGGTGTCAGTACACGATATGTAGCACGCGGCACGCCTCATATATATGTGGCTCTGACGTCAACAGAGAGTGCACAAAGAGAGCTTGTACATCGTGTACTAGCACCTTTACCAAGTATCGTTGGTGTAACTCCTGGTAGAAGATGATCGTGGAAACAAAGAACTAAAGAACTGGATGAAAATAAAAAGAAAATGTGCACGACTGGATCGCACGAAACTTTGTCCTTTATTGTCTCTAAATGGTAGACATTTTGAAATGGCTTTTGTTGAAGCTATTTGTTGTGCCAGTTAGTCAACTGGTTTATGAATACCTGCGTAAATATTTTAAAAGATTCCTGATTGAGTTTTTTTTTTTTTTTTAAATACGTTCCTGATTTTACATTAATGTATGGTTTAGAGTTTAGACTATTCCGTCTTAATGATTTTCTTTGCAAGGTCTAAAAATTAATAAATATTTGGAGCAAGAGCAAAAGATGCATATAGGCTCCTTGGGAAAGCTACCTTTTTTTGTCGGAGTTTCTACTTTAGGATAAATGAATCTACTGATTCACTGACACGCCTATATCAGTAGCATTTTCGACCTAAAAAAATAAACACCCGCATAGCTTTTCTTATAGATTTACACAGGTTATGAAACTGTCACTAAATATAACGACATGGGTTTGAAGCTCGGCTACATTTGTTCAGTCGAAACTCACCACTTGTTTGACAGAGACAGAACCGAGGGCTAGGGGCAAGTAATCGGTGTATTCAAGGAACTTTTCTGTACGTATTCATGGTGAATCACAGTGTATTCAAATGTATTCACACGCATTCATATGTATTTACGTGTATTCACGCGTATGTATAAGGTATTCACGCGTATTCACAAGTATTCATCATGTAATAACGCATTGAATACAGTATTCTGTGTATTTTTGCGTATTCTGTAGTCTAGGTCAACGCAAAAATATTGATTACTTGCCCCTCGGTCGAGGACAGAACATAGTCATCGTTTTTTGGAGATAAATGATAAGTTATCTCAATTTTCAAAACACAAAAAAAAAAAACATAGCGAACCAAACTGCGTTTATATCTTCCTTTAAAATCGGTATCTCGAACTCACATTTACCCGGTCATACACTGGGTTTTATCAGCCCGAACTTTCTTATCTTCAGTTTTTCGTTCAAAGATTTATGTCATTGACAATCGATCACATAATGCTAACGTAATTGCTTAGCAATTAATCAAATATCATTCATCGACAAATAAAAAATAAAATCTACGTACCGACAGACTTTTTTTTAACCATTCTGTTGGTCTTATCAGAGTTTTTAAGGTTTTTTTTGTTTTGTTTGTGTATTTTCAATAAAAAGGGTTAAAATAAATTCTCGATGTCTAAAAATATAGAATTTGTACCTTTTTCCCTCGTATTTTTATTTATTGCTTGGGTGTGGCTGTGTGTCTGGGTAGCAATTTGTTTGTAATATTAATATGACGAGCTATATAAGCAACTGAGGTTTATATATTTATTAGTTGACATAAATGTAATAACCAGATTTTGTTTATTTATTTTTTATATCGATCTTTTTATAGTGTTAATGAATTGTTTTTTATTTACATTTATGTGTATTTTTAGAAATCTTGACTAAATTGTTATTTTGCTTTGTAACTCATTTCAGGAAAAGAACCATT
Source organism: Cheilosia soror (assembly GCA_949372485.1). Classification (NCBI taxonomy): domain Eukaryota; kingdom Metazoa; phylum Arthropoda; class Insecta; order Diptera; family Syrphidae; genus Cheilosia; species Cheilosia soror. Next base: position 128,635,927 of record OX443561.1, read on the forward strand.
GCTAAAATGTTTTGGCGAGATACATCCTCTTATACAGCAGGGGAAAAAACGTGAAGTTAAAAGTATACTTCGAGAGAATTCATGGCCAATCAATTCACCTATACGTTCTCAGCTATGGCCAGCGTTATGTGCACAGCATCAGACAAAACAAAATATGCTGGATGGTTTCTATTGGGAGATGGTGCATCAGGTAAGGAATTTGTTTTGTTCTTCTTTGATTATATGAACTATAGGCCTAGACTGCTGAGTTGAGAAGTTGGCGTTAAGTTCTTATTTTTGTGGTTTCGGGGATTGAATTTGTAAAAATTCATTTTTAAGCTACTGTGTCAGATATATATTTTTTTTTTAGTTCTTTATATCAAATTTCTAAATAAAAAAAAAATAAATAGGTGGCGCAACAGGCGGTAGACACCCAAGGCCTAGCTTCTCGCAACCATTCGTTTTGTGTGAGTTTCTATTTTATGGGACGAATGGAAGGGACCTACAATTTTATGCCGAGTCTGAACGGCTGAATTGAGAAGCTTTTTCATGGCAGTCATACTCTCGGATGTTTGTCAGACGTTCGCGAGAGGTGGCGCAGTAGAAAAAACTTTTTAAGATGTAATTTTGTGTTTTTCCGGGGATCGAACCTGGGATCCCTCGCACAGTAGTCCAGCACACTAACCACTGCGCTACTGTGCCCACAAATTTCTAAATAATGATAGTAAAATATGCTTAAACCCTTTAAAATAACCAATTCCTTAGCCAACCCATCAACCAGTTGCGTTTTTGCATAATTTCTCTGGGTAGTTGTTTAGCAAATCTATGAACCACGGAAACACATTTCATCATTCATGTAGACTTTTAAATGAAGCTTATTTGTTAAATGCTAATAACAGACGGGAAATGATGTAAAAGTTAAGGTGATTGATCTTAAAACTATAAAGCTACATATCTAAGACACCAACCAGGTGATAGTTTTTGTTTACTTTATTCGTAAATGTGTTAAAAGATACTTGTTAAGAGTCTGAAAATTATTATCGATTCTGCTAGATGTCATGTTCTACTTAAAAGTCTTTAAGCGATTTCAAATTTACAGACTGGTTGGGAAATAAAATTCTATAAAAATATCATTTTGAAATAATTCAGGGGTTAGGCTTTAAAAAATCGATCAATGTACCTAGATACCCTAAAATCGAATCAACGAATTTTCAGGGGAAACAACTATTCCTAAGGTACCTGTTAAAGTAAAAATATGAAAATATTTGTTAATATTTATTTTATATATTTAAAATGAAACTTTCCAAGAACTAATCTTTTATTTTCATGATCTGATTCAGAAAATATTTTAAAGATAATAAAATACGGACACTTTCGTGAACATTTCCATTGCAAGCCTTTTAAGTTAAACATTTTTTCAGCGAGGTCACAATCCACCAACAATTATTCCCCTATCTGGTCAAGTAGCTGCCTAGCAAATACGTGAACCAGTACACTTATCTTAAAAGTTTCATATTTTTAAAGGCTCTTTTTAACCGCATTTTGATAGACTTAATCAAAAAAATTGCTATGCGAGTTAGTTAGTTTCTTTTTTGACAACTGTGCAAGTAAGAACGCTTTTTTTTTTTGTTAAGGTGAAAAATAATTCCTTAGTTTGATAACACGTTTTGGCATATGTGGGTTCATTTATTTATTAACACAAATATAAAGTTATGATATGACCGAACATATAGAATTTTGATAAAATTGCTTTCTATTTGGTTGGGAATTTCCGCTTGGTTTGGAGTGATTGATTTGAAAATTGTATACGATATATTCAACGAAATAACACTTCATTATGCATAAAAGCGGCATGTCTCATTGCGAATCAATCAAAAATAAATCGTTTTCTATTGATAGTAACCGTACACCATGTTTAGACGTCGTCGGTCGTCGCTATTAAATATACAATCATTTATTGCATGTGACAACTTAATGTAAAAGTGTCACAAGTTTGCATGATCATTAGCTGTAACAGAACAAAAATACACCAACATACTTAGACACAATATTTTGACAAGTCTTATGCGTAGTGCATGCTTTTCTGAGTGCATTATATTTCTATACGCGAGCTAAACTTTATTTTTACATTTATTTAAAAAAGTTATGTACACATATTGTGATTTGTGGACTCTGTGGACGCAAAGACTTAGGCCCTAGTTATAGCTATCATTGAAATGCATCATTGAAAATTTTGTTTTCCGATTTTAAGACGATTAATCAAACAATATTGGCTTTAATTGGTATCAAAATAAAGGTAATCAATTGTGGAATTTTTTTACGAAAGAAATTACTTAATTCTGACTAAAACTTTTCTTTAAATTCAATTTTATTATTTCACTGATCGAAATCGATTTCAATGAACAGCTGATTCTCGTTTCTCCAATTTGGAACCCAATCGTTTCACTGATGTGTTCGATTCTCTTCCTGTTCCTAGCTGTCAGTTTTGCTTTCAATGATCAACTCTAACCTCAAAAGCTATACTCGTTTGTTGAAAAGTCACTGACAGGTTCTTTCACTGACAGGAATTTTTCAATGATTGCTATAACCGACTTGTCAAAAAAATGAAACAACCATTCCACTGATTTGTTCCAATGATGCATTTCAATGATAGCTATAACTAGGGCCTTAGTAAACATTTCACAACTAAACATAAGGAACCGCTTCATTCCATTCCCCATGATCTGATAGCCAATATTTGATATGGACTTGCCTGTCAAAATTTATTACAATTTCTTAGAAAATCGGCCAAAATTTTTGTTTTGTAGGAATGAAACGTGGCGGTATTATTGTATGAGAACATTTTTAGTTTTCATCCGATCGACTTCAAACTCGGTTTGTGTAGTCTATTATAAGAAATAAGGATAATAAATCTTTCCGATTTTGGAAATTTAGCTTGGGAGTTATTGGTGATGGCCCCTTTTAAGAGGCCCTTTTCTTAACTCACGAACCATTAGTCGTATCAATTTGAGACTTTGTAATGCGTCAAAACCTCTGTCACAGTTGAATACGTACTCCAAAGTTATTCAAGCGGAATTTTGTAAGAATGGGATCATACTGGTAGAAGGGGGTACACATCATCATGATCTTTCCGGTTGCATTTTGCATATGTTGCTTAGTATAGGAAGATGTAGGATATAATTAAGGGGTAAGAGTTCCACCTTAGTCTAAATATGTTGCTCGAAATATGTTTTGTCCCAAGTTAGTGGATTAGTCTGCTATAGTATGATGATGATCTGTGTTGAGATGCCAGCGCTTCACTAACAAATTGGTCATATAGTTTTCGAACTGTTTAATCCGATAGGGCGTTAAAAATGTTTTTCAGATATACTAACTGCACCTTAGGTACCTACTTTCTTATGTACGTTTCCTGCGCCAGTATTCTGCCGTATAAACCTCAGATATCTTGGCTATGAGAAAAATCGCACAAAACCAGAGAATGCAAAATGACCCAATATTTATGGGTGAAACTTCATTATGAAAAAAGGCCCAAAAATTATGCAAGAAGACCAAAAATTGAAAGTGAGATGACCCAAAAAGTCAGAATGAAAGATCACCCAAAAATAATTGGCGCTGATTAACATAATAGAACAAAATAAAAATACTCAACATTGCACCCACCCTATAATCCAACAGTGACCCCAAGCAGGGGGGTTGCACTCTTGTAAAATGAAAAATTGTCCAAAAAGCCCAAATATCGAAAGTTACATTCATACGTCGCTCTGCTTAGAGTACAAATTTCCTGTCAACAGAACTTACGGCAAGCGGGCGCTTTGGACAATTTTTCATTTTACAAGAGTGGCAGAAAAATTAAGCCAATTTTAAATTTTTGGCTTGGGCAATTTTTCAGTTCAGACAGTTGGGCATTTATTCATTTTTCTTGAACCTTCTTTCATTATAACTTTTTGGTAATACTGTGCTACTGTAGGAGGGGTCCCAGGTTCAATCCCGGGAAAAACCCAAATTACATCTTAAGGTTTTTTTCACTGCGCCACCTCTTGCGAACGTCTGACAAACATCCGAGAGTAAAACTGTCATGAAAAAGCTTCTCAATTCACGCGTTCGAACTCGGCATAAAATTGTAGGACCCTTCCATTCGTCCCAAAAATCAAAAACTCACACAAATGAATGGTTGTGAGAAGCTAATCCTAAGGTTCCTATGACCTGTTGTGCCAACTATTTATTTTTTTTTATTACTTTTGGGTTTAATTTTTTTGGACAATCCTTCATAAGCCAAAAATGATCGATTTGAGTGAACTTTCATTTTTTTACATTTTGTGCTATATTTTATTATGAAAAATCTGCCAAACAGCGGAAAATGAAAATTCACCCAAAGCGAATGACAAAAATGACAGAAATTTATTTTTTTGCGGTTCTTCATTTCACTTCCCTTTACACAGTGACATTTTACATTCAAAGAAATATTTGACTTTGTTTTGTCATATAAGTTCTAGCGTACTGCCAACTTCTATTCATTAAATTTATTTAAACTGAGTTCAATTGAACTGAAGTTCAGGTTACATTGTAAAACCGGACGAGTTGAACTTCGAATTAAAACTCAAATTCAAATGCAAAAAATCAGCTATCCATCTGAATTAAAAATGCTGCCGAAAATTTGCCATACAGTACCTATCCCAATTTGAAAAGTCATCTAGCGGTGAACCTTCCTAAAAAAAACACCAATAATTGTGGTGGGGATTGAATCGTAGTCCGATATAACTTAAATCCTTTTCGAACACAGATTCTGTTCAAAATATGTACATGTAGAATCTTCATTCTTCTCCACTAAGTGGAACAATGTCGGGTCGGGATTTCATCAGTAATCTCCAAGCAGATGCAGAACGACGTCTTCTCTTCTTTCCAAATTTTCCAAAATTACTTCCTTTTTATTTTATTTTTTTCAAAAATGTCATATTCGATCAATCACGTTGCCAGCTCTGATTTCATTTTGGCCACAGTAAACCTATCATTTTAATGTACAGTAAAATGCTATATTACCCGGTACCTACAAACACAGAACCATGCTTCGACATACATACCTTAACAATTTTGCTAGTAAATTGTTTTACAAAAGCCATCTGCCAGTCAATGGTTGTAGCTAAAAACAAAGAAACAGCTAGGCCTTTGGGAGTTATTGGCTCGACTCGGTATCTTAACGGATGGAGAGCATTCATATCCAATACTTCTTTGTTTTAAATGTTGGAATATATTCTGCGGGATTATCATTCCCCATCGGCAGAAGACATCTCTATAGCTGTGAGAAGATCTTGAAAACAATGAACAACAACTGCTAATTGGAAAATATAAAATTTTCTTACGACAGCACCACGACACTCAACTTGAAACTTTTATAATCAACAGCATCTCTTGCCTCCTCATGCGTATGAAACGTATAATATTTAAGCCCAACTGCGTGAAAGTATTTTTGATTTACGACTTTTATTGCAAATGCGTGGAAATTGCTAAAATATCGCAAAAGTGTCACATAACCACAAATATGGTTCGAAGATTAAAAAGATTAACATCCACAGCTATTCCTATTTGGGATGTCTGTTTTTATCGTTGTGCGTTTGCTTGCAGTGCGTCATAAATTGCCGGTAATAAAAACTACCACTTCACAGGCCATAAAACAAAACAAAAAAAATCTTTTCCAATCCATTTGGCGCCGCACATTTGGCATTCTACACCATGTCCAGTGGCAATCATAATTATGGCCAAATGTGCAGATATTTCAAAAATACCACAACAAGGGAAGGTTATATTTGCGACCAACTTTTTACTCCAAATGACAGTATACACATGTTTGAACATAACCCACAGCTACGTATGTAAATTGGACTTGAAGTAAAGTCCAATAAATTCTTATCTACAATGACGTTTCAGACGTCCTTTGTGTTTTTGGGTGCATCCAACAAAATTTGTGATAGTATCTGAAATTGTGTGTATATCTCGGATGAAATTTTTAATCAAAAGCTGACAACTGGCTCAAATTCTGATTCCGATGCAAATACGATAAAAACAATGATTTCTGTTAGGGGCCAACAATTGTACTCATAAATTACTTGTTTACTCGTACCATATAATCTGGAGTAGTATTTAAGTGTAGTGCCTATTAAATCATTACTGACGTCAGTGATTTATTATCAAAATGTACAGACGAAAAATTGGATCGATAAAAGTTTCTCAAAAAAAAAAAAAAAAAAACTGAAATCGATTAAGTGTGCTTTGCAGTCGTATCTTAAAGTTGACATTATGTCAAATTCATTTTTGTTAAAGCAAGTGCGCAATATCACGACAAGTTGTTTGTAAGTATGTTGGTTGAGTACTTAGATTGGCTTGGATGCAGATAGGAAGACACTTATTCGTTCGTTTTGTATTGCTAAAGACTCAAAAACTATAGATAGATTTAAGGCCGAAAGGCAACAGTTATAATGATATAGTTAAGTTAAGAGTGCTCGTTAAGAGCCAGTGAGCTAGATTAAGTTACATTTTAGTTTTAAATTAGATTTAGTCATTTTTATCTAGTAAGTAAGTTGAATAATGAATTAATAAAAATGAATTTAAAAGTCTAACAAAAAAGTCTAAAGGGGGGGTTGCAGGGGGGCACCATGCCCCCGATACATATTTCACTCTGTCGCGCGACAGATCTAAAAAATGGGAGATTTTGTCCAGTGGGGATTATAGCTCAGGTTCTTTTGGGGTAAGGGATTCCAAAACAGGGGATTTTGGAAACGGAGATTTCATCACCACCCCCTTTGCGACAGCTCCTTCAGAAGAAGCTGGTATTTTCACGAAAACTTTAATAACTGTAAGGAGCTGTGATTATCCTAAACTGAAATCGTCTCCAACAGATAATACAACTTGCCAACAAGTTGAGCCTCAATTGAGGCGCTTTATAATCTCGTTGACTGACTGAAGCATTTGGTAATATTAACTCGGTACGGACCTACACTGCTAGATGTACATATTTGTTCTTTATTTGGCGGGCGATTTATTAACAAAACAAGCCCTACTCTACTGCCGAACTTGTAAATTGGAATTCGTCAAAATCAGCTATTTTGACATCAACATTACTTAAAACTACAGACGGTGTTTTCTAAGGTTTTTTCTTCCATCTGAGACCAATGATAACTTACATTTCCGCATTTAAAATAAATAAATAAATAAATAGTTGGCGCAAAAGTTCCGTTAGGCACCATAGGCCTAGGACTTTTCGGGACGAATGGAAGGGTCCTACGATTTTATGCCGAGTCCGAACGGCTGAATTGAGAAGTTTTTTCAAGACAGTTATACTCCTTGATGTTTTTCAGACGTTCTTGAGAAGTGGCACAGTGAAAAAAATCTTAAGATGTAATATGTGTTTTTGCGGGGTCGATCCCTGGGACCCATAGCACAGTAGTCCAGCACACTAACCACTGAGCTACAGTCTCCACATCTCCACATTAAGATGTTTGAAATTTTTGCTGGAAAACGTTGTCTACAGCGTTGTCTATATTTAAGGTCCACTGTAGTCCAATTGTGTCTTTGAGTAGGTGTCAAGCAAGACTACAATGTGAAACCGCTACTCGCAGACAGCTAAAAACTACACATTAAGTGCAACAATCAAAAAGCTAAGAAGAGGTTGTTATAGATGGCGTTACCTTTGTGGCAACATTTTACAAGCTAAAGGGTGTTTTTTTAGACTAATACAAATTCATTACGAAAGAAAACACTTGAAGCTAATGTAAATGTCTGATATTAGGTTTATTTAATAGATAATTTTAAGCCATTACTGTTTAAAAATTATTCCGGAATATGCGCGCCATGGCTAGCTCGAATGAAGCGCAATCGTGAAGTTCAATTTTTAACAACTTTATCGAGTAACTGGGGCCGTATGTCAGCAATAACACGAAGATTGTTGACTTCAAAATCGTCCAATGACTCTGGTTTATCGGCATAGACTAGTGGCTTCTCATACCCCCCCCCCCCCCACAAAATAAAGAAATCTAAAGGTGTGAGTACACAGGATCGCGATATTATGCGCTCAGCAAATGTTTCCCGTGTGGCACGTTGCGCCAGCTTGTTTAAACCAAAGCTCTGTCAGGGCACTTCCATTCAACTGAGGAACGAAGAAGTCACAAAGCATGTTTCTATAGCGTCCTCCATTGACAGTAACATTCTGGCCGGCATCTGCCTTAAAGATACAGGGTGGGCCATCTATTGGTTTCTTTTTAAATCATAGGTTATTTTGAAACCGACAGCTGTTTCCCGCTCGAAATCTTAAAAGAAAATCAGTATTATACCTCCGCGGAACGAAATGAGTCGCTTTACGCTTGAACGACGTTGGGAAATATTAAAAACTTATTTTCAAAGTGAGTGCTGTGTAGCTCAAACAGTGCGTTTTTTGAAAATAAGTTTTGGCCGAAATGAAGCACCCACCGCGCCTGCTGTACGCAAGGTTTTGCAAAAAGTTCATGAGATTGGTATGCAAGTGGACAACACTTATGGTTCCTGTCGTCGTACGCTGGTGCGCACAGACATTTTGGTGCGGATTGTGGAGTGGTGGCATCATTGGACCATTTTTCTTCAGTCAATAGTGGGCGTTACAGAGCCATGGTAACCGACTTTTTTTTTTACTGAAATTGAAGACATGGATTTGGACGACCCCTTGTTCATGCAGGGTGGAGCGTCATCCCATAGAGCCCATGCCACAATCGATCTTTTGCGCACCAAATTCTGAAATCGTGTTACCAGCCGTCTTGGCGATGTCAATTGGCCGCCTCGGAGCTGCAATTTTACCCCTTTGGACTTTTTTTTTGTGGGGAACCGTGAAGGGCCGATGTTATGCCAACAATCAGGAAACAATTCAAGCACTTAAGGCCAATATCATCCAAGCAATCCGTGAGCTACCGCCCGAAAATTGGAGTGACAGAATGCACTACTGCGAAGCCAGCCGAGGCAGCTACTTGAACGACGTTGTATTCCATAATTAATGGGAATGTTTTCTTTTACTAATAAAGCTATGATTAGAAAAAAATTATTTTTTTCTTAAATACATACTTCTCCCGGGAAAGGCCTATAAAGCTTCATTCGCGCCCCGAGATGCTTGCGTATGTTAGTTCTGCACTTAAATTCCTGCAAATTGTAGTCTTCTGGAAATAAATCTCCAGGAAGCGAGTTTCAAAGTTGCTTGTCCTGTAACAAAAGGAGTTTTGAAAAATTGTTTTTTTTTTTTTAATTTTATTGCATTTTTAAAAAGAAACTTGAATTTGGCCCACCCTTTATATGGGCCGATGATTCCACCACACAAAACAGTGAGTTTTAGTAGTTTTAATGGTTGTAAAGGCGTCTCGACAAAGGCTTCTTGATTCAGTAATTTTGCTTGTTTACATATCCACTTAACCAAAAATGGGCCTCATCGGAGAACAGAAATTTTGCGTTGAAAATGAGGATCAAGGTGAATCATGTTTTTGGCCTATTCACCCAACCTACGAACTTAACTTTGCACAATTTGCACACGTTGTTCTGGCGTTAATCTATTCATCGTAAAATGACAAAACGTACTAACCATAAAACAACTTTCAACTGTCAAATTGACAATCTTTAGGAACAGTGTTGCCAGAACCAAAACCTCTAAAAAATCTGCCTTTACAAGCATAGCTGCATTTTATTAGACAAGTCCAATGCTATCATCACTTGTTGTCAGATATAAAAATTACTTGTTCGACTTGTGGCTGTGGGCTTGTATTCTAGCCACCTGCCACAGTACAAATCCTATTTCTCTAATTTTAGGGCTTTTTAGTCATTTCAGAAAAAGAAGCCCTACGCACATGATGAATGCTTGTGATAAGTTAGGCAAAGTTAGTAGGCATATAGTTAAAACACAAACCACTGATTGTATAAGAAACCGGCTATCCTTACATATAATAAAACTGTAGGCATTTTCTTTGTCAGCTAAAAACTCGAAAACTACTGGACAGATTTCGATGAAACTTTTTTTAAATGTTCCTTAAGACTGTGAGACTGCTATAGGCTATGTCGTTTATAGCCATGTCCTTAGGAACAGTTTTTAGCCAAAATGTATTTTTTGAAGTGAAAATATATACATACACATAACCAAATATAATTTTGTGCGAGCGGGCAAGGCGAGCACGGGTCCAGCTAGTGTACTACTAAAGTTCCAAACGACTCAAGCTGATTTCTACCTCGTTTTTCTATATTTTGTTGTTTTAAGTTGATTTTTCATAAAAGATATCATGTTTTCTCTCTTTTCAGGTCTTTGGTACAACAGAACTCTCGGAGAAACCAATAATGTTGCCAGCCTTTGTAGATTCCGCCCACTGTTTGCCATACCATCTCACTCGAACTGGACGTGCAGTGGCAGATCGGATCGTCAATGTTCTAGGATATGATTGTCCCGATATTACCTTCAGTCCAGTATTGTATCCCATTACATCAATTTTATTGCATTTCATGTCTGGTAAGTTCAAAATAACACCACAAAATTGCACAAAAGATCAACGAAAAAAAAAAAAATCATATCGGCCTTAGATTTCTTTCTAAAGCTTATAAATATTTACTTAAGCTACCTGTTTGTTATCATTTTGTTTGAGTTTTATACCGACTACACCCACACGAAGTGCGGAATACTCTGTGTGATAATAAGTGCGATGAGATTATAGCAAATTTTTTTTTTATGATTTTCTAAATATGGCGGAGGTTTAACGGGTTTTTATTGTATTTATTTTGGTACTATTTTTGGTGACACTTAAAATTGTGTTGTGCTTAAATGAGCTGGATTTTGGTTAATTGTTATATGAAGTCGGCTTGGATTGGGCGGTTTTCAGTGTGATCATCGTGATCACGTGCCGGCGATAAATTTCAGTGTGGTAATTGAAAAATTATACAAAAATTCTTGTTGACAATAATTGCAATATCAAATAGTTATCATAAAGTAAATTATAAATAAAATATTATTACTTTTTTTTTTGTATAGAGATGTGTGACGGCGTAATACCTTGAGAAAGGCTTATGTGTTTGTATCGACACATATATGAACTGGAAATAGATTTATTGTGAATTTGTAGTGATAATTGAGTTCTCACGAATTTTAGAGAGTTTGCCATATATACGTTTGGATGGCAGTTGCGTTTGATGATTTGGATGAAACTCAGCTTAAGTTAGAAGGATTTTTAGTATACAAAAACTCGAATAAATCCAACTATGTATTATTTACTTAGCCGTACAGATGAGTTAGTTAAAGGTCGGCTGGAATTGGCACTCCCTTGAAAACAATATGCTTCGCATTAGCAGCGTTATTATAATTTCGGAATATTATTTACTTGTATATTTAAGTTTAAGAAAAGCTAAGCCTATTGGTGAGGATTGTCGCGTTATCTGCCAAAGACTTTATGTGACCGAAGTTTAGGTTAGGTTAGGTTTGTGGGCTGGCGAGGATTTTCTCCGTGCCACAGTCAGGTCAATAATACTGACCCATTGTGATTCCCATAGGGGAAAGAGGTTATCCCTTACCCATTATAACCCTGTATTCAAATTACTTACTGTGCTACTACATACAAACCATCTTGTTGATTTGACGAAGTTCATTATCTTGTCTATTGATGTGCTGGAAAGCTCGTCTAGGTCGCTGAAGAAGTGACTCCCTAGGAATTTGTACCTGGTGTGTTGGAGACTTGGGCAGTGACATGAGAAGTGGGTTGTATCCTCAAGAGCTTCCTTATAACCGCAGCCTTTGCAAAGTTCTTCTTTCGATTTCGATTTCGATTTTCTTCGATTTTATTTCTGGTGCAGTTATGGCATTTATTGCTGCCTGGCTGTTGATAAAGAAGGTAATACCTTCAGGTGGTATTGCCCTTACCACAGACTCACGGGCTGCTGTTGTCACTGCTTGGACCTCTGCTTGGAAAACGCTGCTATGGTCGGGGAGGCGTATAGATTTTGATATACCCAGCGATTTAGAGAAGACACCTGACCCTACCCCAGTGTCCATTTTTGACCGAAGTTTTTACAGCTGTTCATTAGATAGAAGGTGAAGAAGGGTAGGTACATCCCGCCCGGCTTTGTCCGTCCATAGGAATTGTATTGCTTAGGTCTTAGAGAATAATGTTTTTTCGTAAAATGCGAGAAATGAGAATAAATCGATTTGCTGGAACTTTCTTTCTGTCTAAATCGGAAATACAGCAATACGAACAAAACAAAAAAAGACTCATGAAAATCGGCCCAGCGGTTATCGAGATATAACGTCATCGAGTTTCACCCTATAGAAGATGTTTTTTGTATAGGAGGTATAAGATTTTGAATGCTTTTTTTTTTGTATGGGCTGTGCCACGCCCCTTTGTCGAATTTTGACAAATCTTCATAGGAGCACTCTACGGCCAATACCTAAGATTATTATCTGTAAGTTTAAGCTCCATCAATTTGGTCGGTTTCGAGATATGTACTATACGGTTTTGGTTTTTTCTTTTGTATGGGCGGTGCCACACCCCATTGTCCGATTTTGACCAATTTTGGCCAATACCTAAGATTATCTGAATCTCTGTTTTCGAGATATACGATTTTGAAAGTTTTTTTTTATGGGCCGTGCCACGCCCCTTTGTCGAATTTTGACAAATCTTCATAGGAGCACTCTACGGCCAATACCTTAGATCTCGGTTTCGAGATATGTATACGATTTTGGTTTTTTCTTTTGTATGGGAGGTGCCACGCCCCTTTGTCCGATTTTGATTTATTTGGCCTGTCGATCGATCACCGACATTTAAAAAAAAATCAACTAAATTGGTTGCAAAATACGGGCGATAGAGTGAAACATACACTTTTTGCCACTTTGTTTTATATAAAGGGTGTTTTTTTTTAGAGGTATAGGACTTTTAAATGGAATAAAACAAAGACGATTTTTTTAAATTGACATGAAATTTACTTGGCTTGGACGCAGTCCAATTTTCGATGACTTTTTTCAACATTTGTGGCCGTATATCGGCAATAACGCGGCGAATGTTGTCCTCCAAGTGGTCAATCGTTTCGAACTTAACGCGTTGCAATCGAAACTGATTCAAAGCTATTCGTTTAGAGCCAGATTTTCATGCCTGTACCGATATTTATCTTTCAACCATCGATCGGTATGCAGAGCAATTTCTTCATAATCTGTGACAGGTTTATCGAGACATTCTCTTCTTCTAGGAATTTATATGGAAAAGGCAAAAATTGCCACAGAAAAGAATATTTACGACTTACATAAGGCCCAAACGCGCGCCGTATGACTGTTTAAACATAATTTAAGACCCCCCGACAATGCCAATACAAAACAATTACATTGTCTAGAAGGCCCTGTTCGCCCTGAACTATGTAAACATCTACCCCTCATAGTCTTGCTGTTGTGATTTATATTTAGAAATGTTCTAAAAAACCAAAAACACTTCTAGCGATAACGTTTGAATGTAGAGTTTCGAAAAATACTCGTCGCACTCGTATATGTCTACAAGAAAATTACAATTTAGCCAATAACATCAACTTCAACACAATTCCTTCACTTTCATGATAGGCACAATATCATCTGTTTATTTAGCAACAAATATGTAAATAAAGTAATAAAATCGGTACTACAACTGATAAGAGATAACAGGCTCATTGACATGATAGGGTACCGATAATAGAGGTCAATTAAAGATCCCCATTGTTATATATAGTCTGAGTCTGAGACTTGAAAAATTTAACCCAGACTAATGATTGTTTTCCTACAATGGCTATGGCGTTTTGCGGACAATAATAACAATAATAATAATTTGTGCTGTGCACTCTGCACTGTAGACAGATGCAGCGTCTCCCTTTATTACCGTGCGAGATAAAATGATTGTAGTCAATTTGAAAATATTAACGTAATTGATTCTTATTTTGTTGTTTAAAGTGTACATACTATAGTATACAAGAAGATAAGCGATAATGGAGTTTACAATCAGACTCAATACACCGTGTAGGCAAAAACGCCTTAAGGCTGCATGCAACTGGACAAATCCGAAAAGATTTAGACCCGATGAGTATGTGGTACCGAGAATGAGTTTGGTTGATAAGAAATCGTGACTCCAGATGAGCTTGTCGTCTGACAATCAAACAAAGGGGTTGATTTTTTGTTTGCAATAAATTATTACAAAAAGAAATATTCAAACAATTTGTTGTTTGTTTGTAATTAGAACATAAATCACGATTAACGGGGAATTGAATGAAAACGAAGTCGAACGGATGCTAGGGCATATCAGTATTGGTATATGAGAAAGAACTTCCTTACTTCGGGGTCGACATTAATATCAATATAAAATGGGTGCGGACTTTTGGACTTATTTACATATTTCTAGGCAGTGCCTTGGGAGAAGATTAAATAGACGTCAGTTCAAAAAACTCAAGGCAATTGGCTGAACTTATGTTTTTTTTATATTTTAATGTTTTTCGGGTTTCGAAGACTCTTAGGAAAAATCAGAGTTGAGAGCTCTTGGACGTTCCGAAATGTTAATAATGTTTGCTTGTTGAGTGGGATGTCAATACCGATCTAAATGAAAAGTCCAGTGATGGGGGAACACACAGTTATCAGAAGTGTTACCCCCAGTTTCACAGTAAAAGTTTAAACTACACTAATGCCCAGTTGTACAGTCAGAGTTTAAACTCTCGTTTTGGTTTAAACCTTCGTTCAACAAATTTTCGGTTTTACTGTGTTCGTTTAAACCCAAAGTGGAGTTCAACTCTCGGTTTAAGTTAAACGCCTGCATTCTGCCGTTTAAACTTTCGTTTCGCATTTTGAGGTTTATTTTGACAGCTGCTATTTCATACAGAGAGATAGAGAGAGAGAACAGAAATGAGAAATTGTTTGGGTGCTGCACTTCTTGATTTTATATGAGTGAAAAGTAGAGCTATGATTAGTTCCAGCATTACTGCGGTAAACCCACTGTCATCAGAAAATTTCAATAGACTTTCAACCAATATAATGTACTTTTCAATGAAAACGCCTTTTTTCAAGTGAACATCACGTAGATCTTAGCCCAAACATAATGTAGACAAGCGTAAATTGTATTGAGGTTTTTTCAATACAAATTATTTCTTTTCGTGTGTGGAAATGACGATTATTTTTTTTGTAATGTAAAACCCAGCGAGTTACAAAGAAGCAGTACCTGTAATCGCATCCGTCTGAATGCCACATACATTTCAACAATGTATTATTATTGAAAAAAAAAAAAATAATAATTACTGCAATAATTAATTGGTGAAAGTAGATGACAGTTCAAACATGTGTCGAAAATAAATCAATTCACTTCGTTAATACCAAAATACACAATGTAATAATATTGCACACATTTTCTTTTATTTACAAATGGTAAAATAGATAAAGTAGAGAAAAGCAATAACCATTTACTTGGTCAAAAGTGCGCTGGTAGAAAAATATCCCTTTAAGGGAAATTGTTCTGCGCTTCCACAACTGCGTTTAGTTAACTGTCAGATTATTTTGTACTGTGAAACTGAACGAGTTAAACCAAAAGTTTAAACTCTCGGTCAGGTTTAGTTAAACTTCAGTTTAAACTCTGACTGTACAACTGGGCATAAGCATTTTTTTTTTGAAACCTCGCCAGCCAGCCGTTCATTTGGATAGTTGCCAGCACAATTGCCAGCAAGATGAAGCCAGCCGAATGAATTTAGGCAATAAGCCCAAAAGCATACCAGAATTTCGTATAAAATTATGCATTTGGTAGAAATATTAGATAAATTCTGACATTTTTCTCTGGAATGTTGTGTGCATGAGATAAGAACGCCACTTGTTGCTTTCAGCGCCACCTGTTTGTTCATTGTGAATTGAATGCTAGCTGCCTCCCAGCAGCTCCCCGGCTGGGGAGAAAATTAAGAGTTATTGCCAGCAGTTTCCAGCAGGTTATTTCTTTTAATTAGCATGTGAAATGTGCCTCAACTGCCAACTACTGGCAACTACTGGCTGGTGAGGTTTCATAAAAACACAACTAAAAAAAAATAAATACAGGCGTTTGACACCCAAGGCCTAGCTTCTCGCAACCATTCGTTTTGTGTGAGTTTTTATTTTTGGGACGAATGGAAGGGACCTACAATTTTATGCCAAGTCCGAAAGGCTGAATTGGGAAGCTTTCTGAGGACAGTCATACTCTCGGATGTTTGTCAGACGTTCGCGAGAGGTGGCGCAGTAGAAAAAACTTCAAGATATAATTTGTGTTTTTCCGGAAATCGAACCTGGGATCCCTCGCACAGTAGTCCAGCACACTAACCACTGCGCTACTGCGCCCACAAAAAAAACACAACTACTTTTAGTTTAAATTTCAGTTCAACGATTAATTCGGATCCACAATTTCGTTTAAGCCTTGAACAAAAAAAAAACTGACATTTCACAATATGTGCTAGAGTTCTAGTGCGTAAATGCTGAAATGTCAGTTTTTTTTTATATGGAGTTTGGCATACCGCTAGTCATCTAGCGGTCAATGGAACGCGGTCATTTTAATTTCGAAGTTACCGATTGTCAAAAACACAAATATTTGACGTTGTTTTGAAAGAAAAGACAAGGAACCTAAACTTCCACTGTGAAACTGTGGGCAGGTGTTAAAAACATAAAGCGATCGCTAAAGTAAACATTTTTCCCACCGATCAAGACATAATCCACCCTTGGGAAACAAAAATAGCCATAGTACACAACCTGTATATAGCGTGTTTCAAATGACTACAGATTGGAATATCTCAATCCCATTTAAATTGTACACCCTATTTCTCCCGCAATCCACTCCTAACTGACATCACATCAAAATGAAGCGTAGAATAACGTTTGCCAATCGCTGTTTCCTTGGCCTAAGAAGGCAATTGAGAAGTAGGGCCTTGCCAACACTAAAGTTAAATGACCCAGAACCATCATTGACACGGAGCCGGATGAAGATATCCTTGGACATTTTAAACACTGGAATCTATGAACATCAATTCCGAAATATTCAGTAACTGTCGCACAAGGTATTATGTAGTCAGAACCCTATGAGACGCTGTTGGGTACCATGAGCATGACACAGCGGTAAAGTCGGAAACGAAAAAGCTGACGATCTTGCGAGAAATCGGAAAGAAGGGAGCGTGTGGATATTGAACCCCCTCCGTGTATCATGCATAAGGGACACTATTATAAACACAATAAGTATCCAAGGCACTAGGCAGGAAACAACTCATAACACTGGTTGGAATATTGACAGGGCCCTGGCTTCTTAGGAAGCATTCTAAGAGCCTGAGTCTGCAAAGACCTGTAAGCACTCTGTACTGGGGAATGTAATGCTATATGTTGCAGCCGAAGGAAGTTTCTCAGAAAGTTTTTCTTCCAACATTAAGAAGACCGCAAAAAACAACTACATGGTTTCGCCAGGGAAATTTGGTTGTTTTTCAAGGTGTTTCGGTTTTTACCTTTATACTGTAGATCCCTAAAGACCACGATGAGACTTTCCTCTATCAAACCTCTTTAACCTATAATTATCCTCCGAAATCATCTCAATTCAGACGTTCGGCATAGGATAATAGATTCCTACCATTTGTGCCAAAAATAAAGCCCACACAAACGCAATATTCCCATTTGAGTACGAGTACGTTCAACCCACCATTATTATTTATTTGCCTATGTTTTAACGTTCGACAGTAAAGGGAAGATACAAAGATACTAGTGCTATTCTGATCTGTGGTTTCATAACGAACCAAAGGTGTTTGTCGCTACAGTCGTACCTACCCTGTTTATACCTATTTGAATAATTGCGGCGGAGACAGACTAATAAGATTAATTTATGTGAGAACAAGCACAAAGGTTCATACGAATTAGTCTCATTGATATCCAATTACCTAAAAAAGCCAATCCGCTTTTTTCTTGATAGGTTATTAAATGCAAAATTTTTCAGGACTCTAACAAGAAATACACTCTTTAAGAAACACGCATTCACCCAACTGAACTACCTACTAACTAAAAATACAATAAAAAGAAAAATAATTCAATTACGTCAATTGTTTGCTATTTAGATTTTACAATGACAGAGAGAGAACAAAAAAAAAAAAAAAAAAACAATTTCACTACCCCATGGGATGTCTCGCTAATCTAACGAATCCAATATACAATTTGGCAGGGTGGGATAACGTGAAACCTAGAACCGCTGCTGCTGTCACCACAATCACGATCTCGTCAAATGATTACACATAATGGCATGACAGCTTGATAATATGTCACAACACAAACACAATAATTTCAATCGAAGTTATCCAAGCGAAATTCCATTTTGTGTTCCTTATAGAGAGGTCTGGTTTTGATCGAAGTCGAAATGTATTCAACCACAGATAAGATGCAATGCACGTATCATAGACGGAAAATTAGTACTTGTCTGATTGACGTAGGTGTACACATCAATGCAGTCGATTGAGACAATTGCGCACTAAATATGTATCTATTTTGTTTGTTTTACAGTAATAGATAATGGCCATCATCTTCCTACATTGAGACAAGGCGGCGCGCGTGGGAATATATATTTTTTTGCAATTATTTGTACTTATATATATAAACAATGTTGTCCTTGTGTCATGCATATTTACTGTGCGGGGAATGTTTCTCTTCATCTGTTTTTGTGTATCTAATAGGAGACTGATTACATGATATGAATGGTTGGTTATAATTGCACTGCAGTCTGAATATGTCAAATATGTGCTGCAATATTTGCGCAGAATGACACGGCATAGTCCAGCTTGTCAAAATGCTGACCACATGCTGACTGCCCTCATGACGCAAACCAAACATTCTGTGAGTGGAGGAGCAAGGTACAAAAATAAGGACATTAATAAGGACTTTATCTTGAACCCTGCAGCAGGGTATAAACCAGTTGCTGCCAACCCTGAAGAAAATCTTCACTGCGTGGTAAACAAAGGCTGCCCACAAGGTGGTGTTCCGTCTCCCCTGTCTGTGCTAATAACGTGCAGATGGTTCTAGATATATGGTCGATGAATGGTGCACTAGGAATGGGATTTCGGTCAATCCGTTGAAAACTGAGGTTGTTCTCTTCACGAGACAGAGGATTTCGACCGGTCTGACTCAGTCAATGCTTAAAGGCGTCACTATCCAGATTTCCGATGAAGCGAAATATCTGCAAGCGAAATATCACGAAAATATGTGACTACCTTCTGCACAAAACTCCAAAGAACGGTTTGTCTTGGCTGATATATTACCTATATCGTGGGTGTTACTATCAAAGCAATCTACCGTCTCAGGTGGTGTGGTTTTTGGTATAATCCACACTGGAGTTTCGGTGACCCTGCACGACACTTATCCTACGACCCTAGTTCCATGGATATGCCGTCAGATGTAATGACACCCGAACTTCGGCTGTTGTGCAAATTTAGATTCGACTTTTAGGACTGACTTCAGCCAGAGTCGAGCCTGGTTTGGGATGTAGTCGTATTTTCACGGATGGCTCCAAAACTAGTCAAGAGTCCGGTGCTGGTGTCTTCGTGGAAATCGACAATATTAGACTTCACTACTCGTTTCGTTAGGCCAGCATGCCTCTGTTTTTCAAGCGGAGATCTATGCTATCCTGATGGCTGCCGAATATATTGTTAAGAATGGGTTGCGGGTCGGTGTATTTGTGTCTGTAGCGACAGCCAAGCTTCGCTTAAGGCCTTGCTCAACCCTGTAATCCGTTCCAAAATAGTTCGGGAATACAAGAACTCTTTGAACTCGGTCGCAAGGCTGAACTCTTTGACTCTTTTCTGGGTCCCAGGTTACGCTGGAATTGCTGGAAATGAGATATCCGATGTGATTGCTAAGCAAGGCTCAGAGGATAATTTCTCGGGACCAGAACCTGTGTTGTGTCTCCCTGCGTCCTCGATCAGGGCTTCCATAGACGATTGGGTCTCAAACGAACACAATTTCTATGTGTATGGCAAGGTTCTACAGGGAGCGGGCAGACTAAACGCATGCTTCCGAAAGTCAGTAAGAAGTCTACGGCATTCCTGCTATCCCTCAGTAGAAATGACTGCAGAAAACTTATAGGTGTTCTTACGGAGCACTTCGTTTTTGCTAAGCATCAGTGTGCTAGGCTTAAGTAATAACACTGTCTGCGACGCTTGTGGAGAGGGCGACAATATTTCGGATCATTTCCTTTGTTATTGTCCTGCCTTTGCTCTGATCAGGTGGCAGATTTTTGGCGCTGATGTGGTGAGTGCTGATATTGTAAGCTCCATCGCTGAAGTGCATTCTCGGCTTTCTTCGAAAGTCGAAGAAATTCCAGTAAAATGGGTAATACTGGATTTGCTTCCTGGTAGTGCAATGCACCAGTTGCGACTGAGTGCCCCAAGAAAAAAATCTTGAACCCAATTCTTACTAGTGAAAAACTTAAGAATAAGCGATATCAGGCGGCAGCGCGGCGGCGATAAAAACCCTCGTAGTGTAAAATAACACTAATACCCATATAGTACGCCCCTTTGCTCTGACCAGGCAAAATGACAGGTCATGTCGGGACATTTTTAACCACGTACATATTATTAAAAGTCTATCTCAGCAAAGCAAATATGATTTGATAAGAGTCACTTGTTTTGATTGCGCCAGAAGCAGTATAAACTGCTAGAGGTGTCAACAAGAACTAAGTGAGATTGTGCTTTGAAGGATTACCGTTTCTCGCTAGATGGGGCTATTACAATTTCTGTCTGAAGAAATCGAATTGCATATAATTACGACTAAGAGAACAACACAGATGGTATTTTTATAAATATGTACTTTGTTTGAAACTCGCTATTCGGAATCACGCACGTCACTGTCAATTAAGTGTCCATAGTCCAAGCGATAATCATTAACAATTGAATAGAGCAGAGAGGAAGACACAATCACAATGCATTTTCATTGCTACAAGTTTTTTTTATTGCATCTCTTTTGGTTTTCTTCTCTTCTTTAAATCAATTAGTTATCGATTATCTAACAAAACATCGATATCATTATGGAAAATTTACATCAGCTATTTGCTAAATATACTCTTTAAGTGTTCTAATTTAGAAGTTGAGTGTTAGATTAGTACTAAATCCAGCGTTAAAAACTAATCTACCTATAATCACAAAACAAATCTAGATACGGGTAACTTGTGTATTTCTATTTAAATGCAATTGCTTCTTAGGATCGTTTACAAACACAAATAATATAGTAACTGGCTATATCGTTGATTGTTTATCTCAAGCACATAAATAAAAATGCTGATGAAACGCCATAATAAAGAATCGAAACAAAATAAATAAATAAACACACAAAACAATCTATAAATATCGTAAAACTCACCGGTCATTATGCGCGTACGAGTATAACTGTTGTAGTTGCCAAAATAAAAACTTTGTTGGCCACCTGCCTTGAGTATCTCTAGCTCTACACACACTAACAACACATAATTGACTATGGTTTTGTTTACTTTTTTTTCAGAGGAGGAAGCCTATCACTGTCTTGCCAGTTTAGTTGCATGCAAAGAAAAGGTATTCATCAATCAGACAAAACTACTACACGAAGTCACTTGGAAGACAGTGATGCAAATTGCCAAAAAACACGCAGTAAGTCTCTCCTCTCAAATAGGGTGCTCATTCTAAAAACATCAAAATTCATTCTCTATTTCGTTTTAGAAAGCCTCCGTCTCGTATTTGCAACGAATGTGTCCCGGTCAAAAATTGGAACGCGTCTTCATGGACTGGTGCTGGTGGATATTGGCTGGTTTACCATTTCAGCATTTAGTTCGTGTTATGGATTGTTTCTTTCACGAGGGCATCAAGGTGTTCTATCGCATCGCTCTGGTCATACTCAATTTATTCCATAAGGAATGCACGTCGAACAATGAATGGAGTCCGGATAACATTAAGAACGACATTGGTAATGCGCTAATAAAATTCTGCAAAAAGATACCAGTCACACCGGCGAAACTATTACAATCGGCGTTTAGTATTAGGGGGCTAAGGTGAGTAAAATTGTTTACACAACTCCACTGTACAAATGTTAAACGTTTATTTACACTTTTGCTTACAGTTCCACATATATATCTAGGATATTCATTAAGACTGAAATGTTACTAAAAAGTAGATCAGTTCTGAGCGGTTCAAAGCAATTGGTCCGCTCGCGATCGAGTGATAATTTACCAACGAGTCAATCGCAAGTCAACATTCAAATGATGTCACACACATTGACCATACGAGAGGTAAGATGCTTTTTCTATCTTATTTATTTCGAACTCAAAGAATAATGTTTTAAGTAAATCTTTGATATGAATAGGTAGTGAGTAAAAAACGTACACAATTTTCGAATTCTCAATAATAGAACTTGTAAATATGTAATAGGGCAGTACTTGATGGAGTCGTTCGATAACTTTTAAGCCATCAGTTGGTTGCCGTAGTCAAGAAGATGTATTTAGTTTGATATTTCTAATGCCACAATTCGTACATTTGTCGAATATGGTCAGCTGTTTGTCAACTCCTTAACAGTGATAGTCCAACCGTAGTATATATCTATATCCTTTGCAAATGCACTATTTAGTAGTAACTATTGTGGTTGTAGAATGACGGTGTATGTGGAATAACGCATACACCGCAATTGCTGATTACAGAAACTCTTTCAATCAACGAAAATTCTCCCATAAAATCTAGTTTCTAGTTTTGTGTGGATCGTACCCAGAGGTTCATATGGTTTCGCGTTTGAAATTCCACTTTTTTGTTTATTAATGTACATTGGAACATCTGGTATAATTTTTGTGCGTTTTATTTGTGGAATTAGTTACTCTCACAGTCACCTAAGGCTGCAGTTATAGCTATCAGTAAAATACATCCGTAAAAACACGAAACAGAACAAAACTGAAACAATTAACCATAGCATACCATAGGAATTCAGTGGAATACTTCGTGAAACTGGTTGAGAAGTTGAACAGAAAAAGTTTTTCGTACGGAAAAATAAAGAAATTCTTTTTTTTTTTAGAAAATTTAAAGATCAATTGCTTAATTTTTTTTGACGAATATAATAATTCAAAAGCAACTATTTAATACCAAGATTGAGTTCAACTATTAAGTCTAAGTGCTCCAAAAAAGTGAAACAATCTATTTTACGGATGCATTTTACTGATAGCTATAACTTGGGCCTAAGCAAATCCTATCTTCGATTTTGATCGGACATTCAGGATTTTCTAAACAGCGTGGATAATTTCAAATTTCTACTCGCTTTTGGCTCTCAAAATAAGTGTTTGTTGCCGCGGAATTTTTTAGGATTGACAAAATTATTTTCTAAAAGTTTTCGACCTGCTGCTATCAAATGTTTAAAAGTTAGGTACTTCCTAAAACCACTGCAGAAGAAAAACCAACATTCCTTAAAAAACTACTCCCAAGGAGACCAATGTATCATAGCCATTCAAGTCAAGCTACGTAAATGGAGAATAGAGTCCAACGATCTATGCCGAAGCTGCGGAGATGAAGGTGATGTTAATCACCAGCGGATTTATAATTAACCTTTAATGTCTTCCTAGGTCTAAGGTTCTTACTGTTACCCTTTTTAGTTCCTTATACGTTATCAGCAATTGATGATCTTCTTACAATCTCATATGATTGAAAAAATACTCATTCGAATAGAAAGTCAATAGAGTAGAATACTTACTAAACTTTCCTTAGCTTAAAACACATCTACAACTATATCTAAGTACACATCATTTTGTAGTACTCTTCTAAAATTACAATATGCACACACTTACATAAAGAAAAATATTTAACAACAATATATGGCTTAAAAGTTATCCGACACGACTTAAAAATCTTAAATATTACAGAAATATCAGGACTATCTACTAGAAATGTTAAAAAGAATTAGTTGTAAGACATTCCTCACTAATCTTAAGAACAGTCATTCATTTTTGAAAAAAATGTGTCAATAACATTCCAGAGGGTGCATTCCGAGACCTGTCGCAATCTGGTATGGGGCTTAATAATTATTAAATTTCTTTCTTAATAGTTCTTTTGTTAGTTTGCTGTTTTGTTTTAACTTTTCTTTACCGTTTGATTACTCGTTTTAGTTTCCGTTTATATTAATTTTCTTCTTTCTGAATATTTTTTCTGTTGTTTTTGTTTTTTTAAAAACGTTTTATATATTTTTCTTTTAATCATCTTGAAATGTTTTTTTTTTTTTGAGAATGTCTCAAGCAAGCCACAATATGTTGTTTCGTTACTATACAGACAAAAAAAAAAGGCTGAGAAATGAAATGTGTTATGCAAAAATTAAGGGCTTTTCGTTTTTATTGGCCAATTTTAGAGAATTTTTTTTTGTTTCTTTATTGAATATTTTAGGTAGTACAAAATACTGTTTCTATTTGATACTTCATGTATTCTTTTAGAACATTGGCAGTTGATTTTTGACAAACCACAAAAGAAAAAAACATCAACCGTCAACTACAGTCTGAAAAAAAAAATAATTTGATTTCGAAAATGAAAGTAAAAACATTTGTTTTGTTTTTCTTTTTCTTTTTTTTCTCATCTTGCTGCATTCTGTTACTACTTCTACTACTACTACTGCTAAATAAAAAAAAAAACTGCTGCTACTGATTGCTCGTATTTATGAATATATGTTGACTGCGTTAACACTAATTATAAAAAAAAATTAAACAAAAAAAAAAAAATCTGCAAACAATGTTATATATGAAAATGTTTCCGTTGCGTGTTTGCCATGTGTTAAATATATCATTGAATATGAAAAAACCAAAATCAACCTCACCCACTATATATAAATGTGTTTAATGCATTTGCATCGAATCAATGTTTTACTTTTGTTTGTATCCACCACACACCACAACCCATTCCTCCTCAAAACAAAAAATCATATTTCAATGTGTACACAAAACCAAAGGGCGAGCAATCTCCTGGTCATAGGGTGCTCGCCATGGGCGTGTATCCTGTTCAATCGTTAAAAAGTCGAATAGCCAGTGGTGAAGATGTAAGTGTATTGTTTAGTAGAATGTTTTAGTAATCGATATTTACCGTGATCGCACCAGAATTTTCATTTAATATTCTTGTACAATAGAGTTTTCCACGAAGAGGTTTTATTTCGAATGTCAGGACGATTTTTGTTTACCAATAAAGTTCAAGGGCTTTCTTGAATTTAAAATGATTGCGAAAATAAATGGAGCAGCATTAAGGTTAAAATACACTTGACAAGGTGTAAGAAGACGCCACGATACGATAAAATATTATCCAAGGTGGCTGATATTTAAACAACCCGTTCAGATGAGATGTTAATTGTAAGCAGGCTTAATGGAGAACCATAATGTGCGATAACACTAATCGGAAGTTTTGCTACATACATACATATAATTGGAAAAATCACCCACTGGAAGTATTTGGTAGAACTTAAGTGGATATCCCTCCATTTAACGTGTATAAGCCATACATTCAGACAATATTATGTGAAACAAACGTTGTGGACCATTCATGTCGACGACCCTAACAGCTTTCAAATAAAGTTACACGTCAGATAGGTCTATAACCTAACCTAACCCAACGTCAGAACAGTCTTAAATCTCGTTATGTTATTATTTAGTAAATTTCCTCAACATTTGACACTAGATTACCATATATGATTTACCCTTTAGTCAAATGACACGTTCAAGTCTGATATCGTCTTCCACACTTCATCGTTTGTTTTAAATAATTTGATAGGAAACCTTCTAGTGGAAAACTCTATACATATATTTCTTAAAGTTGTCATTTAAAATTTTGTTTTTCTTCCGTTTCGCTAATTCTTGTGATCCTTCTGAATATTTGTTTGTTGTAGTAGATGTTGGCTAGATAGTTTTGATTAAAACACTGTTACACGCACCAAACTACTCTTTTTCACAATTTTGTTTGTTCAAAAACTTTCTTTACGTTATGTTGTTGCATTTTGCAAAATTAATTTTTCGTTTGCGTTCAATTAAAACAATTGAACTCGATTGGCTTTCATAAATTTTAAACGTTTTCATTTCTATGAGTGATCAAGTTGTCACTAGTTTTTCTTGTTCTAAAATTCGAATAAAAATTCAATTCGAGTGAGTCAAGGAATTCGATTATTTTTTTTTTAAATTTTTTTTTTTTTTTTGTTATTTAAATCAAATCTGCGATTTTAGGCTCTAGTTATAGCTATCATTGAAATGCATCATTGGAACAAATCAGTGGAATGGTGGTTTCATTTTTTTGACAAGTTTTCCTGTCAGTGAAAGAACCTGTCAGTGACTTTTCAACAAACGAGTCTAGGTTTTGAGGTTAGAGTTGATCATTGAAAGCAAAACTGACAGCTAAGAATAGGAAGAGAATCGAACACATCAGTGAAACGATTGGGTTCCAAATTGGAGAAACGAGAATCAGCTGTTCATTGAAATCGAGTTCGATCAGTGAAATAATAAAATTGAATTTAAAGATAAGTTTTAGTCAGAATTAAGTAATTTCTTTCGTAAAAATATTCCACAATTGTTTACCTTTATTTTGATACCAACTAAAGCCAATATTGTTCGATTAATCGTCTTAAAATCGGAAAACAAAATTTTCAATGATGCATTTCAATGATAGCTATAACTAGGGCCTTACGATGATCCTTATGTATGAGACAAAACGTTGTTCTCGCAGCATTGTCATTAGATGGCATTTAGGTATTGTACTCTGCAGAGGTAAATTCGTGAATACTCAACAGTTATAGATCAGTTATGGGCTCAGTGGCTCATTGGTTAATGGTTGGACTACTGTCCAACTTCGATTCCCGGACAACCCAAATTACATCTTTTTTTTCCACTGCGCCACCTCTCGCGAACGTCTGACAAACATCCTGAAAAAGCTTCTCAATTAAGCCTTTTGGAATCGGCATAAATTTTGTAGGTCCCTTCCATTCGTCCCAAAAATAAAAACTCACACAAACGAATGATTGTGAAAAGCTAAACCTAGGGTTCCTATGACTTGTTGCGGCAACTATATATTTATTTGTTGTTGCTTGACCTTGAATGCCTTGTTACTAAGTTTTTGAAGCGTTTCTTTATTTGTTTGCCTAAAACACAAAATTCCATTTGTAAAGAATATTTGCGTAGCACAGTCTTACTATGCTTTTTTGCAGAGATTGTATAAATGTACATTGTACAACCCCAACCAACAACCCAACAGTGGTTTTGGGGTCGTCAATGCGAATTTTCGGTTTCGGTTGTATTTTCTTGTATTCGTGTACAAGGTATCAATAGTTCCTGCACTCGTGCAGAGGTAAATAAGTTTGATAACCTTACTATTGAAACGCTAAACGTAGAAATCTCCATCTTAAAGTCAAAAAAAGTCTTGAAGTCTTCGAAACGTCGCGTCGAAATATAACGTGCTAGAGAGGCTGTATGGAGGATTCCCCTTTTTTATCAAGAAAGTATTATTCTCCGCTAGATCAATGGCCTATTTCACCAACTTACAAGTTTGTATTTACAAGCATTTTTCAACAAAATTTGTGAGTTTTTTGTGTAATGTCGTTTCACCAAGCTTTGGGTATTAGCAATTTTTCGTTGTTACAGGCCACAACTTTTGGAACTTGCACAGTTTTTGTGGACTTGCGTTTCACAAATCGAAATGAAATTACAAAATTTGTACAAGTTGTTGGATAATTTTACATGAGAAAGATCGCCTGTAGTTCTACTTACAAGTCGTTTTGCAATCACATTTCATTCTTAAAAATTGTATTCGCGACGAAGAGAAGATATACCTAGCACTAAAGTTATAGCGTTTTAACTATTTTGAGTTCCCGAAAAAAAAGTCCACCAAAATTAATATCTCGTTTTTTCATTCGTCTAAGTCATTGCAAGGACGAGAAAATAATTTCTATTATTGGACAACATATAAGTCAGAAAATGAAAAAAAAATTTGCTCTAAAACCAAGTCAGCTGCCTTTTAATTGGATTCAACACTTCCGGTCTTTGTTTTCCTAAATTCCTTGCGAATTGAGTGCACGCAAGAAGTTTTTCCTTTTCTTGAACTTTTGATTGTTGGTAATCGTATCAGAAAAAAAATTCTTTTCTTTCTCTTACTTGCTGTAGATACCTACCCGGCTGGCTTTGATTCTGCCAAGGAATTGTATTAGGCATTTTTCTTTTTTAGTTCAGAGATCAGCTCTGAAAAGAGCTCGAGCATTATAAGCCTCTGAACCGACCGTGCTCAGAGCGTGCTCGGAGCGTTCTGATTTGTTTATGAAACACACTTGAGCACATAGCTGTCATTATGGTTGTTTATTATTTCTTATTTATTAAATTTCGTTTACCTTCTGGGCCAGAACAACAACTTCAACTATTTTGTTTATCCTGTTTTTTTTTTTCTTTTAAATGTGACTGTAAAGTGCGTAATCACCTTTTTACTCAGTGTGTTAAGTCAATTTATTATGAGCTCGTAGAGCGCGCTCTGAACGTTCCCTGAACATTCTCTGAGCGAAAAAAGAAACACAAAATTTGAGCTCTGATGTCTCTGAGCTAAAAAAGAAACACAAACTTTTTTTTTTTGACGGTTCACGCTCGCTCTGAACTAAAAAAGAAAAACGCCTATTGTCTACTTATGTTTTTGTCTATCTCTATCAGAACAATGCATATCAATGTTCCAAATTTTACAAACATTGATCCCCATGACTGTCAAAGAAGAGATTTGGCCACACCTCTTTGTCCAATTTTGACCAAACTTCACTCCCTTGAGCCAATAACAAAGATTTTCCCAAAATGTAAGCTCAATTTAACCGTGGTTTTCGAGTTTTGCGATTATTGATGGTGTCCCATACAAAATGAAAATTTTGATTTTTCGGCTTTCTCTGAATCAAGACGAACAAAACAAAAGAAGAATCATCCAAATCGGTCTAGTCATTCTCGTGTTTTTGCGAGATTGACGCACAAGTTAGATAGATAGATTAAAGAGGATGTAAACAATTTATTTGCTACTAAAATTAAGTAATATACTTGCTTTGATCAGCGCTACAAAATTTGGGCAAAAACCTGTAAATTACAAGTCAACGGAATTTCTGGTAAAACATTATTTTGTAGCACTTGTGATAAACAAGTTGTTTTTCCACAATTTGTATGGCTTTGAAAAAATTTTTAAAACACTTGTATTTGCTGAAACAAAAATTGGCATTACACATTTATAGTTGCAATATACAATAATAAATTTGTGTTTATAAATTGTAACTGGTGAAATAGGCCGTTATTGGAAAATTTGCTAGAGCTCCAACACAAATTGTTATTTTTTTTATGGAGTTTTGCTTTACTTTTATATAGAGTTTGAAAAGAACGCAGCATTTTTGTCACAATTGTCGAAATGTGCACCTTTTACAAGTCTTTGTAGGGATGGGTCATAATCTTCGAGTTTACTCCTACATAGAGATCACATTAGATGTTTTGATTTCTATATTGTGGTACTGCTAATGACGTTAGGTAATTGAAAGCCTGAGTGGCGTAATTTTTAACAAAAAATTGCGTCATGGTATCGCGAATTTTTCTCTAAGTATATACGCACAGGTTGTTTTTTAAATTTAATATCGCATTAATGGTACATCGCATACTTTTACCCTTTAGCATAGTTGTTCATCATAAGTAAGTAGGAAGAAACAACAACCTAGGTTTTTTTTTAAATATATTTTTTTTAAGTTCACTTTATCTAAATCAGTGATAAGTTTATCCATGGGAATATGAAATAACGAGTACCTTTTAATTTAGTATTTTAGTTTTATTTAAATTAAACTTAACATTCTAAAACAAATTCGTTTAAACATCAAACGTATTTTACATGATTGGTAAGCACAAACACAGTCTAAGTATTTACCGAACGCACCAGGATATACGTCCTAAGTACACGAATTTTGTCCGCCTTTTTAGTCCCCCGTAAACGTTCCTGTTGAAATATATTTTTTTAGCTTTTTTGATTTTTTGTCCTTTTTCTTGTGTTAGCATAGTTTGTCGTGAGTTTTAATTTTTGTTGTTGATTTAATACAACAGTTTGTTCTGCCATTCGATGTCGTTAGTTAATATTTTCCTTGGATTTTATATACTTTCCCCCTAATTTATGAAGAGTTTTTTTTTTAATTTTTTTTAAGTGTTGTACTTTTGCTAAAAAGAAAATCCGTGAATAGAAAACTTTGTGACTAATATGAGATTTATATTTGTGCGCAGCTCTTTACACTCTGGTCATGGCTGCCAGTTAGAATAACAATGTACCAACCAGTACTGCTGTATACAACCGAAGAGCATGGTTGCTCGTTGACAACATTCTATGTTCGAGTGGAGCAACACGAACCAACTCTGATGATGATAAAAACGTGCAATAATGAGGTAAGTTTACTAACCCTCGTAAATTTGAGAATTGGTAATTGAATTGATTTTTGTTTTAGGTTTTTGGCGCTTATTGCTCATCGCGATGGTTCGAACGTAATGTCAAAGATGACAAGGGTCAACGGCAGGCCTACTTTGGCACTGGTGAAACCTTCCTATTCTCACTGTATCCCGAGAGAGCAAAATACCCTTGGGTTGGCATCGAAGGTGATAAGGGATTGGGACATTCGTCTGAGCTTTTTATGGCGGCTGATGCGAAAATGATCACAATTGGTGGCGGGTAAGTCGTCATATTTTTTTTATTAAAATCAATAGGCTAAACCGACATATGTTTGGCTGAAACTACATTTAGACTTAAAGTAAAAACTTAAAACTAACACATGAGACGCCTTAAAACTAAGACTTAAGAATAAGAAGAATGGTGAGGGAGATCGAGTTTAAGGCAGAGCTACGGTTGGAAATGGAAAACTGAACGGCTTGAGTTACGGGAGATTGGTTCGTTCGTGCGATATGAGGTACAATGGGTCGGTGGGGGAAAAAGAAGAGACCAACGGCAACTACGGGGATTTGTGTTAAAGAAAATTGAGTTGTAATGAGACGATCAATTGACGGAGTCTGAGAGAAGGCGATATATGAAAAGAATGTCCGCAGCGTCCCTGGCCCTGCGTTTCCCAAAAATATTCAGGGGTCAGATCACGTAAAATAAAAATAATTGAACGATATCGTTTTCACGCATGCTGTCTCTATCATATCTATGACAATAAACAGAGGTAGCTATTGTCGTTCGATCGTTTTCATTTGACGTGATCTGGCCACAGGTTAATGAGATTGAGGCGGTCTGTGTATGAAGGCAAGAATCGTCCCAGGGCAGACCTTGAAGAAAAAGTAGAGCACATGAACTTGATGAAATAAGAGACCAAGATTGACTAGCTTATTCAATCAGAGGGCGAACACTGGTGATATAAAGGTATCTGGTCACGTAAGGGTTAGAGCAGGGGTTACCAATATTTTTCATACTGCTACTCCCTAGAGAGGTTGAAATTTCATTAAATTCACTAAATTGTTTTTCTAAAAGGACGGGTCGACGTTGAAATATCGTCGTCCCATATTTATGCTAATTTTGCTTGTTAACCTACCCGCATTCATCTAAAAATGCGGCCCGTCGTTATAGATGATTTTTGGGCAAAATTTGGGGTCCTCTTCTAAACGCTCCGAAGCCAAATCAGCCAACAAACGGCTTTGTCTATATTCATTAAGTTTAAGCTCCTAGATTAGTTGGATCTTGTACGGTGTCCCGATGCAAAATTCGCCAAATTGGAATCTGCGAAAGGCTGGCTAGGAATTGACTGCCTTGGGTTCTCCTGTCCACTCTCATCGACCGCGGCAATGCTCCCGACGAATCTGGTTGGCAACGACCCGTACCAATTGAAAACCCCCTTATTTAATTTTGAGTGCCAGGCAAATATACGATTGCCAGCCACGAAGCAAGCCTGACTGGAAATGCGGGAACGCGCTTAATCTTCGACTTTCCTTTGTTCGGAGTCTTACATACAGCAGTGAAAAAATAAAACTTGCGACGCCCTTAGGATAGCACAGTTAGGTTAGGTTAGGTTAAAAAGGGGTATGAGATGTCTCATACAACACTAGGCACCATAAGGGCCCATCGCGATCCCTAGGGGGAACCAATTGCAGTGACCTACAATGGAAAAACACCTAAACACTTGCCCTTGAGAAAGCCCCAATTTCCCTGCAAAAACCAAGTAGTCCCTTGAAGTTGGTATTGTCTATCTCCCCTAAATGTTGGAAGAAGTACCTGCCCAAAAATTTTCTTCTACTGCGACATATTGCCTCACATTCGCACAGTATATGTGTTATGTCCTCTTCGGCTTGCAGGTCATTGCAGAATCTGCAAGTGTCCGAGTCTGCTAGCCCTAGTCTTTTAGCATGTTTTCTAAGAAGACAGTGCCCTGATAGTATGCCGATCAGTGTCCTAAGCTGTTCCCTGCCTAGTTTGAGGATTTCCCTAGATCTTTTACGGTCGTATTGCGGCCAAAGTGCCTTAGATACTGCGTGACCAGTGAGTACCTCCCACCTCCGGTCGGCTTCCTTATTTATTTTATTCCTAATATCGCTTTTTATGATACAAGGAGGTGGTTTAATATCCACATCTCCTCCGTCTTGCAATTCCCCGCCTATCCTCGCAAGCTCATCCGCTTGCTCATTTCCAGCTATACCGCAGTGTCCTGGTACCCAGCACAGTCTCACTCGGTTCTGACTGCATAATGCCTTAAGCATTGTGCGACAGGTCCTGACTAATTCAGAATTGATGTTAGTAGATTCCAGTGCCTTGAGTGCAGCCTGGCTATCGATGTAGATGGCTATATCCTTTTTAGATATAGATCTCATCCGCATTAGCTCTGCCGCTTTCAGAACAGCCAGAACTTCTGATTGGAAGACACTGCTTGTATCCGGTAGTCGTATAGACACTTTTAGATCTGGATCTAGGCAATAGATTCCAGCACCCGTTCCTTCCGCTGTTTTTGAGCCGTCCGTGTATACCGCTATTTCGCAGTGCTTAATTACTTTATCCCTTTGCCATTCATATCTTTCCGGGTATGACACTTCGTACGGAGTGTCGAAGTCGACCAAGGGGTGTATTTCATCAGTTTGCACCTGTACACCCGGGAGTAACTCCGCTAGTATTGTACAGTGTCCAAAACTGCCCTCTCTAAAGTAGCCCAAGGTTGTGAGCCGTAGCGCACTATTCCCCGCAAGTTGCTTTATGTGCAACTCAAGTGGCGTAAGGTGTAGAAAGGTGTCCAGCGCTGCCGTAGGGGTGCTGCGAAGTGCACCCGTTATTGCTACGCTGGACGCCCTCTGCACCGACGCTAGTTTGCCGATTGTTGTTTTCTTCTTTGTCGCCGTCCACCATACTAGTGCGCCATATGTAAGTATGGGTCTAACCACTACTGTATATAGCCAGTGCACCATAGCTGGTTTTAGGCCCCAAGTCCTGCCTACTATTTTCTTACAAATGAAAAGAGCGTTATACGCCCTTCTAATTCTTTCCTCTACATTTGCATTCCAGTTCAGTTTCCTGTCCAGAATAACCCCAAGATACTTTGCCTTGTCAGACAGAGGCAATTCCACTCCTTCCAGTTTAGGGAGGTTAAAGTGTGGTATCTTGTGCTTTCTGGTGAAGAGTACCAGTTCCGTTTTGGAGGGGTTGACGTTAAGTCCACAGCCCTTTGCCCATAAATTGACTTTTCGTAAGGCACTGTCCATAATCTCACTTAGAGTGTTTAAAAACTTTCCCTGAATGATAATAACTAGGTCATCAGCATATGCTGTTGCACTTATTCCCCCGGAGCTCAGTTTCTTTAAAATGTCATCCATAACAAGCACCCAAAGGAGAGGTGAAAGGACTCCCCCCTGTGGTGTTCCCCTGGTCACCGACATTCTAATGGAACTTTGTCCCAGGGAGCAGTTTATTTTCCTACTCGCAAGCATGTTGCAGACCCAAAAAACTATGCTGTGCTCAATGTTCATATTTGACATGGCACGCTTTATAGCCTTGCCCTCTACGTTATTAAAAGCACCCTCAATGTCCAGAAAAGCTGCAAGAGCAAACTCACCCAAGTGCAAGCTTCTTTCTATCTTCCCTACTACATTATGCAGAGCTGTTTCTGCTGACTTTCCCTTCATGTATGCATGTTGCGATTCGCTTAAGAATCCTTTAATACATTTGCTCCTGATATGAACTTCTAATAGCCGCTCTAGGGTTTTTAGCATAAAAGATGACAGACTGATTGGTCTGAAATCCTTGGCTGCTGTATGTCCCTGCCTGCCAGCTTTGGGAATGAAAACCACCTTCACTTCCCGCCATGCTGCTGGTATGTACCCTAATTTAAGACTTTGTCTTAGAATCTCCGTAATTTTTTGTATCGCCCTCTCAGGTGCTTTTTGCAGCATGATCGGCAAAATCCCATCTGGGCCAGAGGATTTATACGGTTTGAAGGACTGTAGAGCCCACCGCACTTTTTTCCTGTTTATGAGATCAACTATCTCCCCCCTCGTAAGAGGGTCACAGTTGATATCCGTACGACCTTGCAGCTCAGAATCCTCTGGGATAGTAGCCCCGGGAAAATGAGATTCCACCAGGGTTACCAGACCCTCCTGACTGCTTTCGGCCCAGTTACCGTCTTTCTTTTTGAGGTAGCTAGGCACACTTGCCTCTTTTGAGAGTATTTTGCGTAGTCTCGAAGCCTTATCTGTATCCGAGATTGATTCGCAGAAAAGTTTCCACGAAACTCGTTTGGATTTCCTGATTAAGTATTTGAATTGCCTTTTGCTTTCGGCATACTCATTCCATGTGGTATCATCCCTGACCAACTTTGCCCTATTGTAGAGTTTCCTTACTTCTTTTTGTTTCAGCCCTATCTCCCTATTCCACCATTTCGGCTGTACCCTTTTTGGTGTCTTGTTTTCCGGGCACACCTTTTCAAAAGCCGTTGTCAGTGTCAAATAGCACAGTTAGGGAACCCCTGGGTTCGAAAATTCGTTAGACCAACGTTTAACAAAGCCGAGTAATGAGTTGGTCAAATTATTTCGCCGATATGCGAACGAAAATGTTGCCGTGGGTAAGGTAAAGTCGGAGAGGGTACTTGTTGCGCT
Organism: Cheilosia soror; assembly: GCA_949372485.1. NCBI lineage: Eukaryota > Metazoa > Arthropoda > Insecta > Diptera > Syrphidae > Cheilosia > Cheilosia soror. The sequence continues at coordinate 128,670,960 of OX443561.1, forward strand.
TGCGTGATAGGTTAATGGATTGGCATTTGATGATATGTATTGAGCTCTAAGCAATTTTGGAGGCACCAGGTCCAAAAATAATCAGGGGTCGAATCGCGTCCTCCGTGAACGGATCGGCAATCGTACGAACAAGAATTACGTGACTCGTCATACGAACGAACGTATTGAGATTGTGTCACACGAATACTCACGGAACGTAATTATTTGATTGGACGTATTAGTTGTAATAGATTAAACTTAAAATAGTAATAGTTTCAATAGTAATAGTTCAATAGTTTCAGGAGTCTTTTCAGGAATATAATAACAACCATTCTTCCGTAGCAATTTCTTTACAAAAATAATTACATTTCGAATTTATACTAACGATCCGATTTTTTTTTGTCTCGTTTCATTACAGTGAAGGCCAGGCTATTTGGATGGACGAAAATATTCGCTTTGGCAAAACAGACAGTTGCAAAACATTCAATAATCCACCACTCTGCCCCTCAGGTGATTTTGAAATTCGTGTCCTAGAAGTCTATGGCTTTGTTGGTGCTTAAATGTGCATGCAAAATATGTGCGGCAAACGCAATAAGCAAAAGAGCAAATCAAAATGGCAATCCTCTGCGAAACAAACGGACGATCAACAGTGCTGAATAAGTGATTGTCTTTTGCAAGACACAGCAGAGGGAATATATTAGGAGCAAAAATTCCCCAGCATTTTTTGGTTTTTATTTCTTTATTATTTTTTGTTTTAATTTTTGGGGAATAAATACACAAAATTCTTAAAATTCTTCATAATTTATTTATGAGAAAAAAAAATTGTCACATCTATATACAACAAGCATATACAATAATAAATTATTTAATGTGAAAAACAAATTAGAATATTATATGAATAAATATATTTGTTTCCATTTTTTTTGCTACATAAAATGTTAACACAATTTTAAATGTTGTATCATGCTATGAACATGAAAAAAATATTTTGGAGTAAAAAAGAAACAAACAAACAAACAATGGACTGATTATTATTTTTTTTTCTTTTATGATTAATTTGTAATTAAATATTATTTTTCTTGTTTATTTAATTTTATTTGTTATTCTTTTTTTGTTATTAACGAAAAGAAATTATATGTACCTAGAAAAAAAAAACAAATGAATAATAATTATGTAAATCTTGCTTAAATTATTTCACTCAAATTATTTCTCGCATATATTATTTAAAAAGAAAACGACACTTTTTTTCTAATGTACAAGGAGAATTAGTTTTTTTTTTACTTGGCCCAATTTTATGGAGCTTAATTTTAATTTTCAAATTTTTGTTAAATTTTGTTGGTCATTATAAATAAATAAAATATTTTTGTTTTGATAGTTTTTCTGTACTTGTTGTTGATTGTCTTTTTATAGACGCATTATGGTACCTCTACCTATCCATGTACATTCTTTGTTTGTGTAACGAAAAAGAAAAATACATTATGAAATATTACCAATGGCAAATTGCAACATATATTCAACGACATCTTTATTTCTGTCTCTCTCTCTCTCTCTCTGAAACATCTGTAAAGATTTGCCAATGGTATTAATTTGTTTGACGTAGGTTCATAAGAAAAAAAAAAAAATTAACACAAAATCTATTAAACCAAAATTACAGTTAAAGTGTTTTGTTTTTGTAATCTATATATAGTACATACATTATTGTTAATGTGAATTATTTGTTTGTATAACAATTAAAAAGTTGTCTTATTTAAGTTACCATTAGTTTGTATGGCGTACTCTGAGACATAATGAAAACAAAAATAGCACAACAAAATAAACCTCCAAGAATAAATATATAAATCAACGATATATACATTAATAGCTATATGAAATAATATATACATTACATATAATATTAAAATAATTATAAGAAAATTATTTTGTTATATTTTATATAAATTGTTAACTCCATTTATATTTTATTTGAGGATAATATTTTTTGTTTGTTTTTTCTTTTTCTTTTCTTTTAATTATTTTACAATGGATTAGTGTAATTGCGGAGGATTTTATCAGTATTTATATGTTTGTGTTATAATTACATATTATCATTTTGTTTAATATTTTTTTTCTTTTTATTTTGTAATAAACTATTAATAATAAAATAATTATTATGAATGTGAAACAGAATAATATTTGTATATAGAGAAAAGTTAATGTTTTAAGTAGAGAGATCAAAATAATTCAATGTTATCGAAACTAAATATATATATATGAACCAAGAACATAATAATAAACTCATTAATGAAAACAATAATAATATTTGAATATTGAATGAAAAATTGCGTTGGAACATAAAAAGGAAATAAAAGCATATAAAATGTAGGTATATGAATTTCATTTGCTGTTTTTTTCTAAAGTGAACATTTGACCAGCGTTACCAGATTTAGCAGTTCCCTACGATTTTAGCAGGATTTGATCATAAATTTCACATGCAGCAGATTTTTTAGCATTTTTGTAAATATCAGCAGCTTTTAGCAGTTTTTAAAAATATTTATAAAACATTTTGAAAAAAAGCACTTTTAGTCAAGATTTAGCACATTGCATACATTGGCTATCTCTAAAAAAAATGATAAAACTCACAATTTCACTCGAACGCTTTTCATTAGTACCATGCCTACAGCTACACAACACATGCACTCACAAAAACTATCGGCAATACATATTCAATAAAGAATTCTAGAATCAATCTTTTTTTTCAACTAACATAAAGACATGAATGAAGCTTTTCAAAGTGCAGCAATGTGTTGTGGAATAACAGAAATCAGCTCAAATTACATTCGATGTATCCGTTTTCGAAAAAGAATAATTTAAATGCGATGACGCATTGATATGATATGACATGATAGATTAAGGGCTTTGAAAGGTAAATTTGCTAAGAACTAAAAACCGTAATAGATTTAGTATAAATGTTGCATTATTTATGCAAGCACTGCAGGCGTTTCTGTAAGTGGAATCTGTTACAACTTTATTCCAACAAATAAAATGTTGCCTTTAATAAATTCGAATGTTCGAGCTTCCATAAGTCCAACTCTCAAAATAACAGAAAATAAACTCAAGTTGTAGATACTTCAAGTAATAAAGGCCAAAAGTTGAAAACCTAGAGTAAGTTCGAGTAATAGAAAAATTCGACCTAAAAAGGTTAGAGTTATGGAAGTTTGAGGTACACAAAAATGATTTTTAGTAAATGTAAAATAATTCACTAGAATTTACATTAAAAAGTAAAAAATTCAATTTATTATTCTTCGTGGAAAAATCGATCGCAGTTTTTCAGCATTTTTTACGATTTTGTTTAGCAGTTTTTGCAGTTTTCCGCCCCCACTTTAGCATTTTTGGAAAAAATAATCTGGTAACGCTGCATTTGACCGGAAAATGGTTGCCCTACTTGGCTAAAGAACAAAAATGGTATCCAATATTTCGAACAAGTTAAAGTGTTATCATCGGCCTGGCCGATGCTTTAATACCCTGCACTGCTTAAGAGGCATGCAAAATGTTTGCCGTGTGAGTTAGTCACCCTTATTCTACGTGGCGTTTATATTACACGACAAATGGCGTTTTTTGAAATCGGTATTACATGTGGCGTGTTTCTAGGCGTTTTGTGTCGTTTAACGACATGTGGCGTTTAAGTAGTGTGGAACACAAGTTCTACGCAGTTTTTCGCATTCTGACTGGAGGCAGCTGGCCAAAGATCGTGCTGGCTGGAGACGCTTGTTGGTTGAGGCCCAGGTCCACCCCGGACTGTAGCGCCACCTTAAGTAAGTAAGTAAGACTGTCGTTTTAGTTGCACAAAACGCCTCATAAAACGCCGATTATTGTCGATTACAAATTCTTAAACGACTTGGATGCAAATATAAGAAAAAACATGTGAGTTTTGGTAATTGTTTATATTTATGCAGTGATTTCATTATTCTCATTATTAAGGGTGAAAATAACAAACCCCGATCAAATGAAATTCCAGCCTTTTGGTATAAAACATCATTTTTGCACAATTGCATTTTTCTGCCGTGTAATGCATGTTTATCCATTTTGGGCATATTCTTCGATAATGATAGACATTTCTGTTAGGATTTTACTAAGGGTTGGTTGGGCAAAACCCAAATTAGGACTGTTCAACAGTTTTTTCGTTCGGTTTTGTTGGATTTTAAATTACATGTGTTAAACAATTTACCAAAAAAATCCCTCTTTTGCTGCCATAGATACCTACTTGTCAACTATCAGTTGTTGGTGTGGAACTCATGTGGAATGTAAAATAAATGAGAGAGGAGGCGTTCAAGGAATAGAATACCGATATTAAAACGACACTAAAGCGACTCAACTCAAAAAAACGCCAGCTGTCGTTTAATATAAACGCCACGTAGAATAAGGGTGATTATGTACAATATTTTTTAAATAAAAGATATAATTAAACTATTTCTAATTTACATTAATTTAACTAAAAGAAACAAAAATCTAAAATTCATTAATTTGATATTACAGTTCTTTTTTTGATCAGCCAAAAATCATTAAATACTGTAACATTTTAAGCTGGTAAGACTGATGGTAAACTTATCCCCCCGTATTAATAAATACCGTATAGCGGCGAATTAGCTTTATCACATCTGATAACTCGTAATTCTTATTAATAAACATATATTAGCTTTCACTGACATGTTTAACGAGCGGATAACTTAACTCACCAAATTCGGCGTATAGAGAGTGGTTAACCTACACACACAGAGCTAACCTTGTCCAACTTCTATCCACATAATTACAAATACACGTATACCAACAAAAAGTTCGATTGGACGCGAGAAATTTAAAGGTGAAAGAGAATTTCAGAGAGAATCTAAAAATCGCAAGCGAAAGCACATAACATGCTCTGAGCATGATAGTGTCAGCTGATGGAATATGACAGATTTACAACCATGTTTAGTACAGTTTGGACGCAGTGCTACCGTGCGTTTAGTGATAAAGAGTGGATAGCTAATATGGATATAAGATGTATTTATAAATAAAAAGAGTTATCAAACGAACAAGTCCACTATCCGCTTGCTAGCTATCAGATGGATTAAAGAGCGAATAAGGCTTTTTTATTAATACCGCTGTTCATCTGTAGGTATAGTTTTCCACATGCCTCCTATATTGTACTAATATTAAAACCCGAGTTTAAAACAATAAGCTCAAATTCATAGTAGTAGTACCTAACAAAAAATTAAAAACTGTTATTTGAAAAACTGTTTGTCTCTGACTTTTTTTTTTGTCAGTTAATGAGTTAATGAGAACATAGACTATCTTTGGAGCAAAATGTTCTCATTTTATAAGGACCACAGATGGACACCCTAGATTAAAAATCACAATCAACCTTTCGTTCCAACACCAATAATTGGATTTCGATTTTCCAACTCTTAAATTTAGGTTTTCCTGAAGACGAACAAAACAAAAGAAGAATCATACCATACCAATAGGTTCAGCAGTTCTCGAGTTTTTGCGACTACCTACCTAATAACGTAACGTAACGTACACCATTTGAATTTTATACCATACCTAACCATACCTACATGTAGTAGGTATGTAGATTAAGATATAGATAGACCTATAAGTTATAAGTACATAGCTATCTACCAAATCGTACCGAATCATACCCCACTCACGGTCACGACTCACCACATAGGTAGGTATATAAAACATGACATGACCGATTTAATTCAAAAACCCAACACCCATCGCCTTAAACTTGGGGAACCCCCGAAAACATTTTAAATTTTGACAACCAAACAATCTAGACTTCTTCATAATTGGAGCGATAGATGGGCAGAAGTTAAGTGATTAACTAGTTTTTGTTTTTGTTTTAGAACATACCGTTTGTAAACTTATAGATCAAAGTAAATACAACATACTTATGCATGTAAATAATTTACGTACAATGTGCATAAACACTAAAGTAATACTTAAAAAAAAAACATGGCAAATAATATAATTTTAAAGCAAGCAAACCACATTTTAAAAATATTCGACCGCAAATACGTCACCTAAAAATATCGTTCCTGTTTCATACATGACCTTCTCTTTTAGTTGTTGTTTTTGTTTTCATCATTTTGCGGTACATAAACAAGAAGAAAAAAAAAAAAAACAAACAATAAGACGATTTCATCTGTCATTTTCATTCGCATTCGCAGCTCTGGCATTAAAACTGATAGATGATTGTTAATATCAAGAAGAAAAGTTGATTGTGTTTGTTTAAAATAATTTATTGTTAAATGACTGATTGAAATGGGCTACCAAACAATCGCAGTTTGTATTGGAGTCGGTATCACACTGATAACCACTTTGGGATATATGTTTTTTCAACAAACGAGATATTTAACCAATAATACGAACGCCACAGGGGATAATTTCGAAGTCTATGGGTAAATACCAACAAAATATTTCATAAATCAATGCTTAAATTTGTTATCCATACAGAGACGAAAATTGCCCAATATGCCTCGAAAGTTTGAATGGCTACCCGGAAAGTGTATACCTCAACTGTGGGCATGAGATGCATCGACAGTGTTTAATTCAGATGGATAATCATAGAGGCCCCTTGTCGACTAATACTTGCCCCATGTGCCGGACACCGATTCGATTCTAAAGCAAAATGCTAATCTGACAATAACTTTATTTCTTTTCCATGATTTCGTGATAAATAAATTCTTTTCATTTTCTTTTAATTACGGGTGTATATTATTTCATTAGCTTTCTGTTGGCATGATGCCGATCTCTTATTGTATCAATGAAGAGAGCTAAGCAAGTCAATCAAACAGATACACAAAACAAATCGTTAGATGGTTTGGACGTGGTCAAAAAAGTGCACTCTGGTAAAATAGGTTAGATATCTATTTATGAGTAGTTTATCTACTCGGATAACATGCTTGAGTAGAGACGAGATTATTTCTGCTTGTAACCACCGGATATATTGGTTCAGCAAATTGTAATAGGCAAATGGCCGCGTCGCATTGACTGCTGGATCACTGCGGATGGATTCTGACGCCATCGTTGAAGGAATGTGATTGTGATATAAAGCACGTTGCGTTGGCGGAAATAGTCGCATTGCATATCATTAGCAAAAAGTATTTCTGCTAATGAAATACGATGAATTTCATGGAATCTGTTAAATATGTATGTCGTATGTGGACGTTGACTTGACGTATCAAACGCAACGGATTCTACAGTTGGGGATGGGACCTTGAAATTTCGATTCGGTTGTGTTGTTCATTTTCGTGATGATATTTATTTCGCATTCACTTAGATAAGAAGGAATTTTGGTAGGTATGTAGGTACCTACATAATACATACTACCTAATCAAGTAATCACAGATTCGTATAGCTGAATTGATCGGAAAAATGGAACTCTTATGCGTGTTTGTAGTTGTAGTTACAATAGTCGAGGCACATTTCACATGTTAAATAAAACATTAACAAACCAACCAACAAAGAGCTGCTGGCTATGAAATCACAAACAGATTGGATTGGACAGAAAGCAACAAGTGGCTTAGAAAGCAGTTGGTGGCATTGCGAAATTTTATTGACCCTAGCACAAATGAAGAACTACGCATAAAAAAAAAAATAAATATAAGCTAGTGATGTTCTTATCTCATGAAAAAATCATAGTACTAAACTTAATTTGGTAGAAAAAAAAGGCCCAGCGTAATCCAATATTTAAATCAATTTTATTTAGCAAAAATTGCAGACTTTTAGGCTGATTTTCGCCTGAAAGATATCGAATTTTCTAAAGCTTTGAATATAGATAAGTAGCTCAATGGTTAGTTTGTGACTATTAAGCGCGCGGGTTCACGGTAAGGTAGTGCTAGTGAGTGGTCCAGTTTTACAGCCCGGATATAAGCAAGCAAACAGAAAGCGTACAATTTTGCTTTTCATCGAAAACTGTGCGAGGTGAGATTTTTATTAGAACCAAAAATGCAATGATCACTAAAATCTTTAGTAAACCATATCTAATGTCTTGACTTTGTTCCCGACTGTACGGTGACGTTTTTATACCCTCCACAGGAAGGTACATATATTCACTTTGTAATTACATTTGTAACGCCAAGAAGGAGTCACCGGAGACCCTACAAAGTTATATTCTGAATCGGGATCACATTCTGAATCGATTTAGCCATGTCCGTCTGTCTGTTGAAAACACGAAAGCGTCCAAACGAATCGACCTAGGCGAATGAAATTTTGTCAGAGGACTTATTTTTACCGTCGTCAGGTTGGTATTGAAAATGAGCTATGTCGTGTCGGTCAAGTAGTTATCGTACGAAAATTGTCTATGTCGGTTAAGTAGTTCTGATACCTTCCATACAAAACCAATATTGTACAGTACATTCTAACTCGCATGGCAGACATTTTGCATGACTTTTATGCAGTGGATGGTATCAAAGCATCGGCCAAGCCGATGATAATACTTTTACTTGTTTTTGCTATTTTTTGGGGAGTTTTTTTCAGAGCGTCTTAGAGAAGCATATTTTGGGAAGTTTTTTGAGGAATACTTGGAATTGTCGCCTTTCATGCAAAACAATAACAAATTTAGTCACGTACCTGGCCCTCGTTCACGGATGCGGCAATTCCTGGCATAAATGTGGCTAAATGTTATTAATACACCTCCCAATTTCCTCTTTCAAGACGTTGATGGTCATGGGCTGGTTTACATAGACCCTTGACTTAAAAAAACCGAAAAAAAGTCCAATGGCGTTAAATCGCAAGATTTGGATGGCATTACACTATTAGAAAATGACTTATGCAGTAATTGAATTGTTTCTCTGGCTGTATGGCATGTGGCATCGTCTTGTTGAAACCAGAGGTTGGTCATATCCATGTATCTTGTAATTTAGGCACTAAAAACTGGGTTATCATGTCACGATAACGAACACCATTAATTGTTACTGCCTGATCAGCCGCATTTGCGAAGAAGAATGAACCAAACAGTCACGAAGCCATCAAAATGAAAATGAGCTTCATCACTGAAGATGATTTTGTTCAAACAAAGCTTCATTATTTTTAAAATATTGCTCAACGAAAATGCGTTGTTCTTTCGTATAGTGCTCCATTTTTGCTAACACCGAACTCTGTCAGCTGTCACATTGCTATCTTTTTTGCGTTGGCATCACTGTACTATTAAATGGCCCAACATTAAAATTTTGCATAAATTAATGAACACCCTTTAGAAAGGCTTAAGAATAACCTTTCGCAAACAATTGCTTTGCAATTTTTAGTAGATTCAAAAAACCAAAAGGAAATCCGTTTTGAGAAAGCTTGCATGCCCTAATTATTTTCTGTTTATCATAATAAGCGCATTCATGTTTGTTTTATTTTGGACATCTTTGGAAATTAATTTTTATTTTCAAAAAATTGATAAATTTAAAATCTCACATTTTTATTATTTCTTGTTTTTGGTATAATTTACACAATTGATTGAAAAACAACAAATAAAACATAAAATCCACAGCTGTTGGCGAGTTTCGTTCGAAATGTGTAGCCTGTGCTCTGAAACGAGTTCTCCAGTCGCTCATGTCGTTCTAGTCGATTTCGATTCTTATATGTTTTATAATACCAGTCCATACCATCCTTCATAACAATATTCGCTCCTCTGTACGAAGCTGTCACTGGACTGTCAGTTGCATACTCTATATTTGAATCAGTAACGCTTTCACTAAAATATTCTTCAGCTGGTGGAAGATACCGGTGAAGAGTTTGCGGAGTGAACACTTTAACGATAGTTGATCTTCCAGTCGAGAAACGAGGAACCAGTTCCTCCACTGAATTTGATTCAGTTTCTTCTGTACTAGTGGCTACATGCATTTCCGTGGCCAAAGGACCCTTATACGTAGAGTGGATAAGTTCTTCCTCTGGGGGAATTAAAAGAATTGTCTTCGAGGTGGTTGTTTCTGAAGATAAGGTTTCGTCCAGTTCCTCAGTTGACAGTGTTGCCTTTGTAGTAAATGATTTTTTCTCAGTTGTAACACTAGTTTCAGTTGTGATCTCATTTTCTGTCACGTAATATGTATATGACGGCGGTGCACTGAGGGTGGTTGACTCTTCAACCGGTGATGGTGCCTGTGTCGATGTGCTACTGGTCACAATATTCTGAGGACTTTCATCCGTAGTTGCATAGGAAACTCGACTTGGCTGTCTCGTTGGTGCCATTGGAATGAATCCGCCTAGTTGATCCGGCAAGATTGGCTTGAAACCACCCTGCTGTATATTTGGCTCCGTCAGAGAGGTTTTGAAGAGCTTAGGCTCTTCACTGCTGGCTGCTTCTTCTGAACCAGATTCAGTAATTCGGCTTCGGGATGTGATTCCATGATACTGTGTCTTTTGGGCTAAGTACTTCTCCAGTTCACTGCTGTTGGGCTGCTGTAACATTCGCACCTTTCCCCTGGTAGGTGTCAACTTTTTATACACTCGGTCTCTTCGAGAATTTGTTCCCAAAAGTCCGCCGATACCTAGCGCCGGAATTGGATAGCCGAAGAATGTAAATGGTGATTGTGATTGCGGCACCAAGGGATATCTATTCAGGATACTGGTGTTAAGTACAGTCTTACTTAAATCAATGTTTCCATTTATAAGAGGATTGTTATGACTTAGAGCTGGAGCGATATTGTTTAGGTTGACATGCATCGATGAATTGTTATGGTTGGCATTGATAGAATTGTTAAATGTGGGATAGTCTACAAACTGGTCGTAGAAGTAGTCACTATCTGTGAGAAGTGGACGCGTTAAGTTGTCCAATTCGACCACTAATGAATCACAATCATCTTTGTAGTCAATTCGTCCTTCTCCAGCGAATACATCACCATGTTCGTTGTATAAGGGCAGGTAATTCGATGATCTCTGATCATCGGTGCAATTTAGTTTGTCGCTTCGTAAGTTTCGTAGTAACTGTCCATCTTGACATGTTGGGCCAGGATGTGGGAAATTTGTCTCTTCAAGCCATGCACCTAGCCACTGAACGCTGCACGAACAAATCATTGGATTTTCTGTAAGGAATATAAGAAACGGATGAATTTCAATGAAGAATATCAAAGAGTGTGTCCGTACCATCTAAGTCCAGAATAGCTATATTACCACGAAGGCTTTGGAATGTTTTCTCATGAAGAGTTCTCAAATGATTGTTGCGCAGTGAAAGGACTCGTAGTCGTGGCATTACTTCAAATGGATATCCCTGAAAATATTCATTCAACAATACAATTTTGAATATTTGTGAGTATTTTTAAAAGATATTTGGTTTCCTAAATATAATTATGTATATTATGGACACAGATTTACTAAGCTACGGTCAGGGAATAAATGTGCACTTTATATAAATAGGGGACTATATAAATTTTGAGATGTAGACGTTTATACATTCACCTTGTAGATGTAGAGAGTCCAGAATTACGCAGAAATACACCTTAATGGAAATTTACGAAAGTTGGGGTACCGCATGGTACTGTATTAGAACCTGTAATGTTTTTTATACCAGTCAACAACGACCTACTAGAAAACAATAAAACTTTTACAGACGATGCTTGCTGTCGGAAAAATCGTGGTAGAGGTACGCCGAACAAATGTTAATGACTGTAAACAATATCTCCGAAGCCTGAATAGGAAATAAAACTGAATTTGGTTGTCCAAAGAAATGTAAATGTCTATATTTATTTCAATGTGGATAAAATCACGGGAAGTCAAATCGACCATGTTTCCAAGAGGTGAATTTTTTTAATTTCTGCTCATGTATCTATTAAACAATCTCAACTGTTGTTCATACAAGTACTGAAGATTTGGAATGAGCTGAGCGCCATACAGCGATATATGATTATTGTGACCCATAAACCATCTCACTCTAGGTTCAACAAATGTCCACAAAAGGTTTCGATAGCAACACCATTGTGAATGTCTGACAAAGATCCAAGTCTATAATTACTGTCCTTAGGCTAAGCACATTCTGGAGCGGCAAAGCGTAAGTTTGACCAGCAACATTAAAAACTACGAACATGTATTTTATCTAAGTAAAAATTTGTCTATAAAAACTTGGTAGCTGAAATTTGCATCTTTAAAATGAAAGTAGGCAGGAACACGGTGAGTTTAATTGTCTGCACCATGGCCCTTTTCATAGCCACAGCATCCTACAACTTCTAGTATAAATCGGTTCGGATGTGAGGGATATTTTTGGTCCCACAAAGCATTAATTAACAAAATCACAACTACTCACATCGATTTTCCATCGACATTCTACGCGACTTTAACAATTCGCACGAAACATTGTATCGCAAAAGATGAACTGAGAACCAGCGAATCACCATATACGTTTGTCATGTAAGTTTGTTTGGCTGTCGGAAGTCAACTTCGGCAATGGCCGAGTAGTTCCAAAGATAGCCCCTATACCCCAGTTTCCTTTTCCACCATATCTCACTAAGTAGCCTATAATAACTGGGGGCTTATTCCCAAATGCGCGGCGGATCGCTTTTCATGGCGGATTGGTATTTTTATATTTCCAAAAGCGATTAGATCCATTCAAAAGCGATAGCTATTGTGAGGATTGCTGGCAATAAATCCGCCAGCAATCCGTCACCTGAATAGCTATCGCTTTTGACAGCTATTGGAAACACAAAAATATCAATCCGCCATGAAAAGCGATCCGCCGCGCATTTGGGAATAAGCCCCCTGGAGGATGTAGCCAGTACAATGTTGAAAGAATTTTTAAAATTGGCTAAATAGTTCCAGAATTAGTCCCTACCACTTTTACAATCCCCCCATCACCCACTTTACGCAACCTGCACCTTTCAAGTTCATACGGCTAACGGTTGGTGAGACCCCCCTTACTCCCCGCCTCCCCTTTACTCCTCACTACTTCTAACCCACCATACGGCCTAATTTGGCCACACATTCATAAATTAGAAATAAAAAAATCATGAAAGAATGGTTCTCGAATTATTGAGAAACGAACAGACGGACGTTGCATTTGAAAGTAGTATGGATGGCAGTAGTACCTGCTGTTAAAAGCATTGGCATCCCGAACCTGAGAGTTCTTCCGGAGGGTTCTGGCTGGACGACCAATCGAAAACGACATTAGTCCCAAGTTCCCAGAGTAATCAATATAAAAGTAAAATTATTCTAGCTAACAATAAACAACTTGATCGGTGAAACCTTAAGTTAATCTTGTTTTTTTTTTTGGCGGAAACACTTTAGGATTAATTAATCCTAATGGGCCTCCGCACACGAGACTAAAGCTACGATTACACGGCCATTTTTCGAGCCATTTAACTGACACTCTGACGTAAAAATCGCGTCACATAGCAATCATTTAAATGGCGTTCCGTGTGATCGCCATTTTTGGGATACCATTGTCAGCGTCATTTAAATGACTAGGAAACTGGCGGAGCAAATGGCATGAATTTTGTGCCATTTAAATGGCGAAAAAAAATGGCCGTGTGATTTGGCTGTTGCGCCATTTAAATGTCAGCCTCCAAAAAATGGCAAGGCTCGAAATTCATGCTATGCCATTTTTCTACGCAAATGGCAAAGGACAAAGCATTTAATACGATATCTGTGCTGATATCATTTGGATTTTTGACTCGTGGCGAAACGTGTAGATTAGATTAGATTAGATATTAAGTCGGGAGAGCCTGGCACTGCGGCCTCTCTAAAGAGCCATATTGTGCCTTCCCTGGTAGGTTCCTAGATTAATCTTTTTACTCCGGAGACAGTCAGGAAGAAAAGTATGTATCTTCTCTGGGGGTATTCCAGCAAGATTTGCTGAGTTAACGAGTTCTTCGCCAAGGACATTCTTTCTAAGGCAAAAGAGAGCCGGACACTCCGTGAGAATGTGAAGAGAGGTTTCGTCGCTCACCAGACATAGTCTACCTGTGGGGAATATGGACGAGTATTTGCCTAGGCTGACTGAAAAGTTCGCTTGAGGCGATTCTACATAAATGCCAGATCCAGTCCCTGTATCCATCTTGGACCTGTCTGTATACCAGACTCTTACCTTGGAGGGATGATGATAGAGAGGTTTTTTGGAAGCCATATTATATTATTATATTAGGGAATGGTGACCTCCGGTGGTAGAAATGAGGGGTCGATGATTTACGAATGGAATAGAGGGTGGATACTCAGGAAAAGGAATCGCAGCGATCGAAAACTCTCACCAGTGGCGAGGTAGCGCAGCGTGATTGCCAGTCGTGCTTCCGCTGAAACGCTCTCTCGTATATTGGTGTTCTGTTTTTCGATGTGTGGCTTCACCAACCTCAACAAATAATCGAATTGATTGGCTGACATACGAAGGACATTGCGATATAGTTCAGGTTCTTCTTCACGCAATTCGAGTAGTAATCCAGCGCAAAATTCACTTCTTTTGCCAAATACTCCGCTTTCGTCGCGTTGGCTCGTAATCAAGATCGTCTTCTTCCAGCACACACGCTGCTAAATACGCCGTCTCCGCAATTTCCACCATCATCCCAAAAGTTCTTTTTGACATTTTTTATTTATGATAATAATTTTTTTTCCTATTTAATTTAATTAAAAAATTCGCACGTATGCGTCGTGGGCCGTGGCCGAGAGAAAAACTCTAAATGACAGTAGCTATATTTTTCTCATAGGTCATTGCCGTCTGATCACAAAACAGATAACTGACGCGAAATCTAAATAATAGGAAAGGTGCCATTTGCCATTTTGATGAGGCAAGTCAGTACCGTGTGATCGCCATTTTTCGCTCGTCATTTAAATGGCATCCCAACGAAAATATCTAAATGACTCGCAGTGTGATCAGTTTTGATTTTGGGACAAAACTGACGATGATAGTCATTTCGTGTGATCGCCATTTTTTCAATGACGAATCGTAGCTTCAATGTCGCACTAATACGACAGTTTTTCCTGACGTCACAGCGCCAGTTAAATGACTCGAAAAAATGGCCGTGTAATCGTAGCTTAATTCTGCCGGCATAAAACCGATTTTGTAGGCGAGGGGACTGAAGTTAGGGGAAACAAACGGAATAAAATGTTCTGCCGAGTTTTAGCGGTTGAACAAGGCATAAAACTAATACATACACAACTTTCAAAATATTTCAATTGTGAAAATAATACCACACAATGAAAAGGGTTTGATATATATAATTTTTCTGCCGGCAGAAATCATCCCGTGTGCGCCCGAAGTATGGTATAAAAACGGGTTTCTGCCGGCTGAATTAGTCTCGTGTGCGGAGGCCCAATCCTTTTTGATATGCCTGGGCCAAAAATATACACGAACTTTTTTTGTGACAATTCAGGCTCTGCTCTTCTTCGCGACGTCCATCGCCTATAATTATTCATTCATGTCAAAGTATCAAAAACCGAAAAAAAAAAAAAAAAATTATATATTTTTTTCAAAACCATACCTGTATTTTACATATTTGATTATTGTCCATTTTAAGCTCCACAAGCCAGCTCAATCCACGTAGGGGCAATGTTGAAACGGTCCTAATGGCATTGTAAGACAAGTCGAGGACTTCAAGATTTTTCATATTATGCAGTCCAACGTTATCCATTGAATAGAAATTATTATTCGACAAGTTCATGAACACAATCGAAGGCGAATTAAAGAAGCTATCGGGCGAAATAAACCTCAATAGGTTATGTTGAAAATGTAATGCCAACAGATTTGGTAGGTCTTCAAAAACTCGATGGGTCACATCAACAAGCTTGTTGTCGGCCAATACCAGTTCTTGTAGTTCTGGGAGATTCCTTGCCGCAGCACTCTGAATAAGAGCTATTTCGTTGCTGGACAAGTCCAAATACTGAAGCTTTGGGAGGCTCTGAAAAGTTCCGCTCAACAGTTCGGTGATCAAATTATTCGACAAGCGAACTTCTTCGACATTTTTCCACGCCGACAACACCTCCACCCTTAGCTGCCCAATGTTGTTGTAACTCAAGTCAACGTCGCGTAGGTTCTTTAAGTGAGACAACGTAACCGACATGTCATTTAGTCGGTTGCCAGATATGTCCAAATATTCCAGCGCCGCTTGATGCTCAAAGGAACGTTTCGATATATTGCGGATGCTATTAAGGGCCAAATTTAGTTGCTCCAGTTTTGTATTATTCGCGAACATGTTGTCAGTGATGGTCACCAATTTGTTGCCATTCAAATTTAGATTCCTTAGATTATGCATCAGAGAGAATGTCTGTTCATCGATGTCTGCCAGATCGTTGTTCTGTAAATTTAGCAGTTCCACGTGTTCACTACCGGAGAAGGCGCTTCTCTCGAGGCTTCTTAATTTATTGTCCGCCAGACTGAGGACTCGCAATTCGCTGGTCATTTGAAAGGTTCGCGGGGGGATGTCTTCAATTTGGTTCAGACTCAAGTCAAGCATTCTTAAATTTGGCAGCTTGCCCACTGAAGGATGGAGACTGGAAATGAGGTTACTCCTTATGGATATTCGTTCGACAATATTTGGCAGTCCCGGTATGAACTCAGTCATTCGATTAATGCTGGCGTCGATTTCGAAAAGTCTGTTCAGATTGCGGAAGGTATCTGGGTGCAATTGGGTCAGCCCGTTGGATGATATGTTAAGTGTTTCCAGCATGGGATTGTTTTGGAAGGCATCCGGGTTTATCTTCGTCAGTAGATTCTCACTCAAATCGAGCCTTCTCAGTGAAGGCAGACCAGAAAGCAGAGTTGAATCGATGGTTGTGAAAAGATTCTGAGACAAATCCAGTCCCATTAGGCCTGGCAAATTCCAAAACGGCCTCGGTAGTTTATCTGATAGGCTGTTGTTCTTTAGACGCAACTCCCTCAACGCAGGCATTGCCATGAATGCATCCCGACCAATGCTTCGTATATAGTTGTTGTTGATATGTAGTTGCTCAAGAGTCCCATGACCTCTCAATACGCCAAATGGTATGCTTCTCATGTAATTGTTGCTGATATCCAGGAACTTTAAGGTCGGTAATGAGTCCAACAGGGACCTTAGCTCATCCACATGTTCGATTTCATTGTGGTAGATATAGAGGCTCTCAATTCCCGTTCCCGACATTTGTAAAAATGACTCCGGATGGATTCGCTTTATGTGGTTATTGTGCAGGTACACTCTTTTCAGGTTGGGCGTGCGGTAGAATGCCCCGTATTTGATTTCAGTAATCCGATTGCCATTTAGGTACAACTCACTCAAGCTGGGAAGATCAACGAACGAATTCTCTGCGAGGACACTCACCAAGTTATGGTCTAGTCGTAGATTTTTTAGGCTCTCGAGATTTTTTAACAGTCTTCCCACCATTGCCACATCGCTTATGTCATTGTGCGACAGCTTTAGATTAACCAAGTTCGGCAATCGATATAGGCCCCGAATATGCAACCAGTTGATGCCGTTCTTAGACAAATCAATGCTCTTCACCGACACCAGCTCTTTGAACAGCCCCGGCTGCAGTCGGTTTAGATTTGGCCCACCGTTTATGTGAATGTCCTGCAACTTTGGCAGATGTCGAAACATGTGTGGTTGCAGCTCAGTGAGCACTTTACTCTGGATATTGAGGTACATAAGGCTAAGAAGGCCCGAAAAGTTGGGTAAATACTTGAGTTCATTGCTTTGAATGGTAATGGCAATTAGATTGATTAAGCCACTTAGACTTTCCGCAGGGATGCTACGCAGTCGAGGCTCCACTATAAAGACTTCAACCAGACTGTTCTCTAGCTCAGTAAGCCATCCGCTAGAGACGCGCTCTAGACTGTTGTGACGTAGCATTAAGCGGATTATTTGTAACGATCCAAAAAATCGACCTGGGAGAGCTGGCAGCTGATTGTTTTCCAAGACGAGTTCATCTATTGGAGATTTTATGAATCTCTCGATTGCCTTGATGCTGTTCAGAATTTGTGGTAAGCTGCTGTGTGAACACCTAGGAGTAGAGAAAATTTAAATAAAGCAAGTGCTGCTCATCAAATTGACTTACCAAATATGAATTTCTTTGTCGTGTGCGGAACAGCGACATGGTAGGATTTCCTCTGGAGCCGGACAAGTATCTGCATAGACGTTGTGAACCATTGCACATGATAGCAAGGTTAAGAGAATCAAAATAGTTGCCTTGTTCAGGGTGCCAGGCTTAATGCTGTTTTGCTTTCTCATATTTATTTAAACCGCAGCCGTGCGGAAGCATAGTTTCTACAAAAGATAAATATTAGAATAAAAAATATTCAATAGAAGATACAAAAACCGTCCAAATGCCACCTTTACAAAAGTATAAGGGCCAGTTTCAAAGGTCCTGGATAAAGTTTCGGATAGTTAGCCGACACATAACGCTTTCTACCAGATAAAAGCTGCTGATATTTTTTTTCTGTTTCATCGTCAAAGTCTCGGATAAACTAACTTGCGGAAAAATTTAGTTAGTTTCGAGACACATGTAATTTGTTTAGTATTTTTTTGTTTCATGTTTTCTAATATTTTTTGTTGTTTTAGGTAAACAACAGACCTTGGAAAATTTAACGGAAGAAAAAATTTAAGCTCCAAAAATCCAAAAAAGAATTATAACAGTGGAGCTGAAGCAGGTATCCGATTACTCCTTTTGTGGCTGAGCTATTACTGGGCCACCAACCAGGCTGATTATCAGCACGGGTCGTATGACACCTACGGCCAGCACAGGGAAAGGGGGTATAGGTATAGGATAAGAAATAGAGAGAATGGTGATTTGCGGATAGAAGTAGGAGAAGAAGGGGGAAGTAGATAAGCTATCCAGTCTTATCGAGCACTCTAACTAAGAGCTTTTGGGTAGTTCTTAGTTCGTTATTTATCAAAACAACCTGTCTGTCATGGGTGACCCTACTGGGGACTAAAGCCGCCGACAGCCACCTCCACACCACCAACGTCCGGAAAGGACGCAACGGCAAGGTGACCGCCCCTTTGTGGTAGAAATATTAGAAAAAAATTGAATGCAATTTTCTTTTTAAAGTCGCTTTGGACGTTGGGTGATATACTCTGTTTCTACGGGGTAATCTGCGATCGTCAACGAAAAAATGCTCTGAAACTATATTTTTTCCAGCTACTTTGAATAAATATTTTGTTTATCTTCTGGATATAGGATTTAACAGCCACTTAAACCGGCTGATACTCTATCACTATCCGAAACCTTTGAAACCAAAAGTTTAAGTTTAGCCATCAGATAAGTTCCCGATAGTCTATCCGAGACTTTATCAGTTAGTCTTGAAACTGGCCCTAAGCCTTCGTAGGTAATTTGTGAAATGAAAGAAAATAAACTGTCGTTTATGTCTTCCAATTCTAGCCTTTAATCTCCGCACTTAGTTTTAGTTGTTTGCTCTTGTAGGGCAAAGTTCATCCCAAATAATTTTACTGATAAAATTTTACAAATAAATACCTATTAAGATCAGTAAAATGTTCTTCTAATTAATTTATTGAAAGTTTATTTTAGTGAATGGCTTGAAGTGGCTAAAACTCGCTTAAAAGTATGCACGTAAAATTTGACATATTTTTAGTGCTTGATTGGGAAAAGTACGCGAATGGGCCTAATATTTTACATTCTGATAATATTTCTCTTTGCAAATTAATGTTAATAGACTAACTGCACCTACAGAAGACTACTACAGAGGACAACTAAGTCGTTATGGCAGTTGTCAGCTTTATTATCATCGAACATAATACAAATTTTTGATTTGTTCTTCTATTTTGTTTTCCGGCGTAACAGCCGAGACGGTGGGGGATGAGTTGGTAGAGAGCATACAAAAACTCGTCTCCTAGATTTGGTCAGAGGAAAGGAACTAAAGAGACATCAGTCTCCGTAACATCTCTTACAAGATCCTGTCTGCAATACTGTGTGGACCCTATCAGTGCAGTTTTTATTCTCGGTAAGTCCACAACCGACCAAATATTCACACTACGGCAGATCTTGGAAAAAACTCAAGAAGTCCAAATCGATACCCACCACAACAGAGTTTTTCGAGATGAGTTATATAGACCCATGTCTAGTTTTGGCATACCTGCCAAACTCGTCAAATTGTGCAGATGCAGAATGATGATTGAGAATGAGGGGGCAAAACTAAATATATATGCTGTCAACAAGAATTGACACACAACATCGACGAATCGGACAGTACGTCACGATAGACAGCTATTACTTTGAGGTAGTTTGGGACTTTGTCTACCTCGTCTCCGCTATTAACACTGAAAATGACATTAAATCAGAAATCAAGGGAAGAATTACACTTGCCAACCGCTGTTACTTTGGCCTAAGAAGGCAATTGATTAGAAAGGTCTTGTCGAGAAACACCAAGGAAACTCTATATAAGACCCTCATCAGCCCAGTCCTACTTTATGGCACAGAATCATGGACATTATCAAAGGTGGATTAAGATATCCTTGGTCGCTTCGAACGCAAAATTCTTGGAGTGATTTTCGGAGCAGTGGCTGGGACAAGTAGAGCGAATGGACACCAACGCTCCAGCCCGAAAAGTCTTCGTTTCCAACCCGGATTCCAGTAGAGGAAGACCTCTACGAATTAGGTGGAACGCGCAAGTGGAAACGGACCGCAACCAACTTGGAGTGCGCAGCTGGAGACAGTTAACCAAATATCGTATTGGAGAGGTGGATTGGTTAAGGCCCAGGTCCACTCCGGACTTTAGCGCCACCTAAGTAAGTAAGTATTTTGTTTTCCAGTTTACTTGGATATGTAATAATGTATATAAAGATGCTTTTTCCGTCCTTTTGGGAAATCGGGCTATTACTTTCCGTTGGAACTATATCACCACATCATCGGGGCGAAAAACGCATTTGGAATTGAGGCCACTTAAATGTTTAAAAATATGGTGTGGATATTTTTAATACGAGTATGTATTGTATATGTATTCGATTTTACAAACTACAGAAGATAAACATGAACCAACAGACAAAGTACTTTTTTGCAACATAGTAAAGCGTAATTTTTTTGCTGTTTGGTTTTACAGCCTGCTTTTTTTTTGACAGTCCACGCGTGATTAGTGACACATCATGTCGAAGTAAAGCTTCGATTACACGGACATTTTTTCGAGTCATTTAAATGGCGCTCTGACGTAAAAATCCCGTCACAAAGCAGTCATTTAAATGTCGCTCGGTGTGATCGCCATTTTTGGCAGCGTCATTTAAATGACTAGGAAAATGGCGCACCAAATGACATGAATTAAGTGCCATTTAAATGGCGGGAAAAATGGCCGTGTGATCGCTCTTCAATGACGCCTAGGACAATGGCATCCGAATGGAAAATTTTAAATGACTCGCAGTGTCCGTCATTTGATTTTGGGACACAAATGACGATGATAGTCATTTCGTGTGATCGCCATTTTTTCAATGACGAATCGTAGCTGAAATGTCGCTCTAATGCGACATTTTTTCCTGACGTCACAGCGCCATATAAATGACTCAAAAAAATGGCCGTGTAATCGTAGCTTAACAAATGCTCAGTTAGCATTGCCATTTTGCTATGAATAGAATAAGTTTTTGCTATACGCCCGAATAAGTGTCAGTAAAAAATGTGTCGAAAATCCATGGACATACCTATTGCGAGGCGAATTTGATGAGCAATTCATCTCACGTTTAGGACTTGGGAATTGGCCGCCTAGATCGTGCGATTTGACACCGCTGTACTATTTATTTGTGGGGATATGTGAAGTCTTTCGTCTATACATACAGATAAGTCAGCAACTATTGCCGCCTTGAAAGGCAACAGAAATCGTGTTATTGGGAAAAGTATGCCTAAATTGCACATTCCGGATGGACCACTTGAAGAGTAGTCGCAGTCAACATTTCCACGAAATAATATTCAAAAAATATATGGACAGAATTGATTTATAGATCCTAATACAAATTTCATTCAGTTTTGCAAAACTTCGTTGTTTTTTTGTTTTCATTTTAAAAACCAAACGCTTAAAAATCACTCATTGCGAGTACAATGGGTTTTGATTTTTAACTTTCTCATATACGATAAGGGAACTCAAAAAAGTGGGTCTCGCAATTCTGTCCGTCCGTATGTCTGTCTGTCCCACCCCTGGGGAATCTAAACGCTTGGACGGATTTGCTTTAAACTTCGTATTTAGAGCTTGTAGGCTTCCCGCTAGGGAGGTTTTTTTTTATGGCAGCCCTAATATTAACGGTACCTCCCATATAAAAATTTTACGAAATATTACGAAATATGTCTAAATTTAGATTTTTTCGAAAACGGCTCTAAAGATTTGAACCAAAATTGATAGTTGAGTTAATGTAAGCATGCTTAACATGACTGCATACCCAGTTTTTCGTTAAAAAGTCCAGCAGCGGCAGTTTTGAAAATTGGCTTTTTTTTCGAAAACCGTACAAGCGATTTGCACAAAAACGTATTTTAAGGTACAATTGTGATTATTAACTTGATAGCAACCTAAGTTTTTCTCTAGACTGCGTCCTTTGATATTCACCCAAATCCCTAATAATAGTACTTACTTAAAAAAATTGCTCATATCTCAAAAACGTCATTTTTGATTATGATAAAAATGTAACTTGCAGGTAATGCTTATATCCGTAGTAATACTTTTTGCTCAGTTTTGAGCTAAAAAGTAGCAAAACAGCTTTTTTTGAACCATGAATGCGTCCTTCGATTTCCACCCCAATCGCTTAAAATGGTACTTTTAAAACTGCTCATATCTCAAAAAAGCCATTTTCGATTTGGATAAAAATGTAACTGCTAGGTAATGTTTATATCCTAAAGAATACGCCGTACTCAGATTTTAGCTAAACAGTTTAGTAACAGTGCTTTTCGAATCCAAATTTGTAACATTTGTCAGCATAATTTTATAAAAAACCGCTCCAACGATGTTGATCAAAATACATATTTAAGACAATGTAAGCATTCTAATCATGATCACGAACTTAGTTTTTCTCAGAAAACTCGAATATAGCCGTTTTATGAATATTTCTCAAAAATGACTACCCATCTCCCCACACTGCTGCCAATTTCTGAGGTACAGTTCGGCACTGAAATTATATGATATAACCCTACAAAAAAGCGATAGATTTCGCAAACTTGCGCTAAATTTTTGTTTTGCTAAATATATAATAAGGATTTTCACTTAAACGCGTAAAAGCCTCATAAACTGCGCAAACTGCAGAAATTTACCACCTCGTAAATCAATTGTCAGATTACGCAATGATATTTCCGAGGGGTGTTCATAAAGCACCGCAAGCTTGTCAGATTAACCCCCAGTTTAACAGTGAGAGTTTAAACTGCACTTTCAGTTTAAACCTCAGTTCAACAATTAATTCGATTTCAGAAATTCGTTTGAACCTTGAACGGAGTTCATTCTGTAGTTCAAGTTAAACTACAGTATTCTGCCGTTTAAACTTCAGGTCAGGCGATTGTCAAAAATACAAATATTTGACGTTGTTTTGTGTGTTCTTTGAAAGAAAATACAATGAACGATTTTGAAAAAGTCGTATAAAAGCTAACTACTGTACAATACTGCAAAATTCTATTCACACAATTTCGTTAAACTGAGTTCAATTGAATTGAAGTTCAGTTTATGTGAAACCGGACGAGTTAAACTTCGAATTTAAACTCACGTTCAGGTTCAGTTGAACCATAGTTTAAACTTCGAGTGTGAAACTGGGGGTAAGCCAATTTAAAAGTTATATCCTTTAAGCCAATTTTATTAAAAATTTCTTTTGGAAAATCATAATTATAGCCATAATAAAATACCTACGAAATTTCTGGTATATTTCATTATGCGCTAAATATATATTTTACGCGCTGTCAGACCCGAAATTCCGATAGATCTGACGCGTTATCCGCTAAGTTGGCAACAGTGAGTGATCTCCCGATCTGTATTCACACACGGTATATTTTTGCAAAGCCCAAAACTTCAGTGGCAATATAATTCGAAATTCATCGCCTCTTGCCTCCTTTAAGCGTTAGTTCGGGGTGAAAAGTAAAAGTGTTGAAGTTTATACGTATATGTTTATGTAGGGTGCCTGTCAATTCGCGGTTTTCATTTCGCAAACTATTATCTCGCGACGTTTTAAATATTTTTCAATTATTTCCCAGATGTCATGTGGCAAATTGCCATTTCGTCTTGCATTCATCTCGCTGTAAGGTTAACTCGCATTTTTTCTTAAGCATTGCTATGTTTTGCTATTCTTTTAACTAGCTTTTGTAGTTTTCGCTTTTGCTTATTTCGTAAAAGGTTATTTCGCGCCATGCTATTTAGCCGCTTGTTTATATCAGCATGCATTTTTTGTCACTTTCAAGAGGAAAGGAAAGGAAAAAAAGCCCCCTACTTTGCATAATACTCAAACTTGCACCTACTCCAAATCCTACAGTGACCACAGGCAGGGGGGTTGCATATTACATATTTCATATTTCAGTGTTTATGTGGTTTTTGTAAAGAAAAATTATAAAAAGTTAAAAATTAAGAATCTTACAAGGTTTTGCTACTATTTTATTTGGCAAAAGCGAAATGAAGAAACGCGAAAAAAACAATGCGAAAGTAAGTTATAGCAAAATAATAAATGCAAAATATCTTATGGTAAAATAATTACAAAGCTAAATGAAATTTTGCCAAATAAAAACTGCGAAATAACAAAATGCGAGTTGTTGATATGCGAAATAATAAAATGCGAAATGATCGTAGCGAAATAGCAAAATGCAAGAAAAAAACCGCGAGTTATACCATACCCGTTTATGTAGTATGTATTACGTTGTTAACAAGTACATACATCTTGAGTGGGTATGATTTTAAACGTAAAATTTGCTAAAATGACTCTGAGATTCAGCGAGATTCGCAATAAACGAGAAAGTTACGTGCGACCCAGTCGTGTACATTTTTTTATTGGGACAATTTTGTAGAAGCTGGTTTTTGAATGCTGTATTGTATAGGTAGTTCGAAACGTTGTCCTAAAAGCAAAGGGTCCTAATTTATAACTTAGTGAAACTTTGGAAAAAAAACCGCCTAGTTCCGTGAAGACAAATAGGTATTTTTTTTTATTTTTTTTTTATTTTTTATTGTCGGAGGTTGTTACTATCAGATGGAGCACTCAGACACAACTACTGGTCCATTGTACTGCCAAACAGACACCTTACATTGCTGTACTTAGTTTTCCCGTCTTTCGAAGAAAGATGAGAAGGAGCTTCAGTGATGAAGAGCTTGGATGTTCGGCACTCACCACGTCAGCCCCAAAGATCCGCCACCTGATGCGAGCAAAGGCAGGACAACTACAGAGGAAGTGCTCCGCTGTATCGTCATCCTCTCCACAAGCAGGACAGATGGTGGTGTTGCTCAAGCCCAACACATTTAAGTGTTTGGCAAAAGCTTGGTGGCCCGAAAGGACGCCCACAAGAAGTCTGCAGTCGATTCTCCTGAGAGACAGAAGGAAAGACGCCGACCTCTTGCAGATGTTCGGACGTTGTCGTTTGGTCTGTCTACACCCAGCACAGTCACGCCAACGACACTCGTGTTCACGAGAAACCAAAGTATCAATGGATGACCTAACCACAGATGCAGGCAAACCCAACGCAGGTTCAGGTCCTAAGAAATCTTCTTCTGAACCCACCCTGGCAAGCTCATCAGCGATCTCGTTTCCCTGGATACCAGTGTGACCTGGAACCCAAACAAGTTTGACCGTGTTTAGCCTACCGACCAAGTTCAGAGAAAGCTTGAGTTCGAGCACTAACTTGGACGAGGTAAGAGGGTTGAGCAGCGCTTTTAATGCAGCTTGGCTATCACTGCAAACGCATATGCTTCTAGCCCTCCACCTGTTTGTCACAATATAGCGCATAGCCATAAGGATAGCGAAAATCTCCGCCTGGAAGACAGTCGCATGGACAAATAGGTAACTCTCAAAAACTATCAAAAATCGAAACGTCTTTTAGAAAACACCCTTTTACAGTCGTAAATAATTTCATAACTAATTTCTTCCAAATAATCGTTGTCATTATGTGATCTGATCAGCAACCATGGCGCTGATATAATTTCATTAAGGACACCAGACTCCGACTTAAAATTGTAAGAAGAAAAATTGTAAGACCTCCAATGAATAAGTAAATAAAATTCACTGCTGATGTGTATTTACAACACACGCTCACGATGTAGTATTGCGTAAGTTCAAGTTTCACAAGCGATTGCGCCAAAAGCCGAATATCCATTCACTTTTTTTTTAATACTCATAGGTCTGCACTTGAAATATAATTTGCATCATTTTCATCACTAAAAATAAAGGCATCCGACCGTTGTTGGTTGATATAAACGGTTCTTGTTTTCGTATAGCTAGAGGATTGATGGAACTTATTTTCCAGCCACTTAAGCCATACAATTGCGCAAATCTAACAAGAACAATAATAAAATCAAAGTCACGGAGACGCGTTTATGTTACACCTAGACCCTTGCTATGGTCTCCTCGCTAATTTAGTGTCCATATTTTTATAATTATTTGGGCAATTAAATTCTGAATAATTTCACAATATTACAACTTGATTTATGGATTTTACTTTTCACAATTTGAATAAATTTGTTTTGTTTTCTTTTACTTTTGGTTTTATTGAAATGAAGGCTACTTTGCACTTTCGATTTCTATTCATCAACCCCACTGCACTCCAAAAGAAACACAAATATACTATATGTAGGCGATTATACAGAAACAACAACGCACACAATAAACACTACGAGTACATTGATGTAAACAACATCTTAACCAGAAGAACGAACGCAAAAGACTGAGTAGGCTTTCCGTTTAAGCCGTGTAAGAAAGTTACTGAAATGTTGAAAAATTTTTCAAGACGATGTCTCTGTGATTTCACAGGTGGATGAAGACGTCTCAAAAATTGCACCGACCAACCTCCCCTCTGGTGTATATGGAAAAGTACTCAAAATCCATATAGTGACTGTATTTAATCACCATAACGTTTCAGTTAAAAAACCATCTATACAACAGTAAAGAGGAAAAGTGAATAGAGCTGTATTGGAGGAAAAGTTTTTGAAGCGTAGCGACCCAGTGCTTGTTGTTTGCACACGGGGTATAAACTATAAAGAAAACCTAAACCAACCACGATCATTTTTAGCAGAGTGCAGAACTCTATTAACTAAGGTATACCCACGTTTGGCTCTAGTACCTACACCTCATCTACGTAACATCTTTTGGATGCAACCTGCGATTATTTTGCGCTTGTATTGGGTTCATATTCTGCGAGGGATATGAATTCGATGCGAATATATGAGACAGGTCTGTAGGCGAAACATATGAAAATTGGTGTGCTGCGCTGGTTCATATCATTGTAATAGATAGCGAACCGAAGAAGAGATGTTTCTGTGTGGTGTTATGAAAGATTAACCTTGATGTGAAATTGGGATAGAGCTTGAGTGGTGTTTTCTATATGATTTTCTGCTAGATCTGTAGTAAATTAATAGCGATATGGCTGAGCAAAGACCCAATAAGCAAACCAGATATACAAATGTAATAAATTGCTGCTTGACTTTATTTTTCTACTTTTCTAGATAAATAGACATCAGGGAGGTACCTACTGTGATGTGCCTGCATGTAGGACCTAATTCTTTGCGGCAGAGAATTCGCGTTCGATGAAGTGTAGGGCTATTTAGATGTAGTAATCAAATGTAATAAAAAAATAACGAAAGCTTTTTTTTCACTTGAAATTGGTGAAATATTTTAATTATTATGAAAGTATATTGTTGAAATAAAATTGGCAACCTTTTAGAGTATCCAAAAGCAGAATGAAGAAAAAAATTCTGAAGATAGAAGCAATTTTGCAGTCATACATTTTCGGCAAATAGCTAATAAACTGTTTTTACATTTATGGGGTTCATAGTTTAACCCCCAGTTTCACACTGGAAGTTTAAACAAAAGTTCAACTGATCCTCAACGTGAGTTTAAATTTGAAGTTCAACTCGTCCGGTTTCACACAGTGGTCGGAACTTTAGTTCAATTGAACTCAGTTTAACTAAATTTAATGAATAGAATATCTGGCACTACAGGACTTAAGCTAATATCAGACGATATGTGTATACACAAACTTTTGTGTAAAAATTTGGAAATTATTGTCAAAAAAATACACAAACCGTCTGAGCCACAAATTTTATAACCACAAATGGCATACACAAACGATATGTGTATCATTTGTGTATTGAAAACACAAATCGAATTTGTGTACATGCACAAATCGTTTGATCGGGTATAGAAATTAATTTATGACAATTTGTGTAGATTTATGTACAGTTTGTGTATGTCCTATAGTTTGTGTATTCTGAAAAATAGAGCATACACAAATTCGTTCGCATACACAAATGGTTTTGATATTTCAATTAAATGAGGATGGACACGGATCATAGGCATCGCATGATTTATAACATGAAAATAAGGTTTTTTTCATATGGTTATAAAACTACAATTCAAGCTTTCATATTTAAGAACCTAGGTAGATATATAGACTTTAGCATTCGCACTTTCAACTACCAAATAAATGATTTGGAAACTACCACCGTCTAAATTTTCGTGGGAAAGCATGCCTGGCCATGTACATGGAACTACCCGGTGGCAGTCATAGTGGCAATATAAAAATTATACGGTGGTCATGGAGAGTAAGTATAAAAATCGGTCCGACAAAGCGTGGTTTCTGGGTGTCTGAAAGCGGCCCAACGAAAAGCAATTTTTACCGGGACACTGCTGTGTTTTCGGTTGTATTTCTGAGCTTCTCTTGAAATGTTGAAATGCTATTGCAACTGAGGTTTTTGTTTTGTGGCACTACTACTAGCGCTATTTACAATTGAATTTCTATGCGATCCTTCGCTGCACTTGAAATGCAACTGGAACTAAGTTTTTGTTGAGTGGAACAGCACAGCTAGGTTAGGTGGCAATTATCCATTAATACGGAGTAATTCAATATTAGACCAGATAAGGTCCATTGTGATACCACAAACAGAGTCGGTTATTTCCGCTACTCTTGAAACTATTTCGAATTTTGGAGAAATATCCGTATTTTGCTGATATCCGTTTCGGGAATATCCGCAAGCTCTCCGAAGCTCCTGACTCCAAGCCTTGCGGCATGTCTTCCCAGTACATAGTGGACTGTTAGTACTCCGACAAGAGTTCGGAAGTGTGTTCTACTGACGATTAACAGGCGACCCTTGTCCTGCGCCGATTTATTCGTGGCCAGGCCTGTTTTGCATGGTTACAAGAGTTAAGATCCCGCCATCTCTCGTTAGCCTGTTGCAGTGCTATTGTGGAGATGTTGTATCTTACAGTTTCAATTGGCACATGGGGCTCTCCTTTACCTGTAGAGAGCTCCATTTTCGTGCCGTCCCTTGCTAGTTCGTCTGATTTACAGTTACCTAGTATATATCGCTATGACCAGGGAACCAGCACAGTGGAACTATGTACCACTTATGGTGGCCAAGCCAATCTGTTCTCCAACAAGTACGGCGCTTGCGTGGTAACTTGATGACTTGTTGGCTTTCGTCTTCCATTTCACTTTCGAGTAAATACGCTGCCAAAATAACCGCAACACATTTTATAATCAACTTTGTTAAATTCGAAACCTGACCGAATCCAAGCAATTTTTATTTATTTTTATTAAATATACGTCAAACACCAGCGAATCAAAAACAATCTGGCCAATACACAAATTTTTCATAAATTCCATTTTTGTAGGAATACACAAATCGTCTGAGCCACAAATCTGTATACACAAATTGATTTGTGTATGGGACATTTGTGTATGGCCATACATAAATGAAATTTGTGCATTTAGGACAAAATACACAAAGCGTTTGAACCACAAATGTTTGTGGAATACACAAATCGCTTCTAAGTATGATTTTTATTAGAATTTGTGTATGTCAAAAACAAATGAAATTTGTGTATAAACATAAATCGTCTGATCTAAGCTTTAGATTTTATACGACTTTTTGAAAATCGTTCCTTGTCTTTTCTTTCAAAGAACACGTAAAACAACGTCAAATATTTGTGGTTTTGACAATCGGCTGATCTGAGGGTTAAACGGCAGGTCTGTTCTTTTACTTTTGTAGTAAAAGTAGGTAAGACTGTCAAAATGGCAGTGGTGAGGATGAAGTCTCTCTCAAAGAGACGTTAGGGAACGCTTTTTTTGTAAGTAACTATGAACAATGACAGATGCAATTTGTTTTTCAATAAATTGCATGTGGGTATGAATCCAAATCCAAGTATGTGGAAGAGTTTCTACTAACTGAACTTTAAGTATTCGAAAAGAAAAAAAGCTACATTATTTTTCCACCTTCTACCATTTTCATACCAATTTGTTTCTCACATCGCAGGAAATCAAAAGACAATTGCAGGTACACGCGTTTGAAATCAAATTTCAATTTTCAGGCGACTGACAGTTTTGCCAATTCTTACTCAAAGAAATTTTTCTAGTCAGATTCTCAGTGGAGGGGTAATATAATATCTTGCTCTCTCTTTTACGAATTTTTTGGGTGCACGCCCGATGTCATAACGCCCTGGGTGGGGCGCTATGACACTTTTAAAAGTGACACATTTAAAAGTGTCATATCGCTCACTCTCAATGTGTCGTAGCGCACTCGGGTGCAAGGCCCCAAAAAAGTAAATAACACCCCAAACCTTCATCTGACAGTAAAACCAAGACACTTTTAAAAGTGTCATATCGCCCGAGGGCCTTAAGGACCATTCACATGGGAGCGAACGAACGAGTTGAAGAAATGCGAACAAACCACTTTTTATGCATTTATAAACAGAAAATTGCACAAAAATGTCACCGGGCGTTATGACATGTCCCTGAATTTTTTGAGTTTAAGAACGGCATTAAGTAAAAATGCGTAAAAATTCGTAAGATTTAAAAGTAAAGAATATAGAGCCAGGAGAAGGGAGAAAAATAAGATCCTGCGTAGAAAGAAGAGGGCTTACGCTGCTTCCAAGCTCAAGGAGATCGAAGAGTCGTGCGATTGTAATAACATCCGGATGTTTTATAAAAAAAGCCAAGCAAAACCGGAACGCAGGCTCTTCGAGACAGCGAAGGAAACCTAGTCACCGAAACGCAGGGAATAGTAGATGTGTTTATGCAGCATTTCCAGCAGCTGCTTCACATAGAGAGAGTGATAGGGCAAGAAGAGAACCCTCGTCCAGTCAATGAAGAATTAGTTCCAAGACCTAGTATAGATGAAGTTGGCTTAGAACAACAAAGCCGCAGGCTCTGATGGTTTACCAGCGGAGCTCTTTAAATACGGTGGTGATGTTTTGGTAGGGAGCATGCACCGAATCATCAACCAAGTATAGATGGAAGAAAACATGCCATCAGCACCATATGTCCCATCTACAAAAAAGGCGATCCTATGTCTTGCAAGAACTATCGAGGCATATCCCTGCTAAATGTCGCATACAAGATCCTATCGAACGAACTGTGTGAACGTCTAAAACCGTTCTGCAACACACTAATCGGCACGTACCAGTGTGGCTTCCGGCCCGGCAGATCGACTATAGACAAAATTTTCACACAAAAGCAAATCCTGGAAAAGACCAACGAATTTCAAGTCGAAACTCACCACCTATTCATCGACTTCAAAGCCGCGTATGATAGCATACATCGTCAGGAGCTCTATATGGCGATGGCCGAATTTGGAATCCCGGCAAAACTGATTCAGCTGTGTCGCGTGACGCTGGAAAACACGCGCTGCAACGTGCAGTTTGGAAGCAGATCCTCCGATCTATTTCAAACTTGCATCGGATTTCGGCAAGGAGACGCGCTATCATGCAACTTCTTGAATTTTATACTGGAGCAGATAGTGCGCAGGGGAGCTGCCAACACGGAAGGCACTATCTTCCACAGATCCATCCAGCTGATGGGCTATGCGGACGATAGAGATAATAGGTCGCTCCCAGCGTGCCGTGATAGAAGCGTTCACGGCGATTGAAGAACAGGCGAAATCCGTTGGGCTTGAAGTAAATGAGGACAAGACTAAGTACATGCTATCAACAAACAAACAAGCATCTGTCCACCGCCTGGGACAAAATGTCACTATTGATAGCAACAATTTCGAGGTAGTTAAGGAGTTCACCTACCTCGGAGTAAACGTAAACTCCACGAATGATACCCTAGTGGAGATCCGGCGAAGATTTACCCTAGAAAACCGTTGCTACTTCGGTTTGGCAAAACAACTGGGCTCAAAACTCCTAACTCGAAGGACGAAATGTGTGCTCTACAAAACCCTTATCCTGCCAGTTCTGCTTTTTGGCGCCGAGTGCTGGACGATAAGCAAGAAGGGAGAGCTGATACTGGGCTCCTTCGAAAGAAAAATACTTCGGCGGATTTTTGGTCCTGTATGTGAGGAGGGCGAATGGAGGAGAAGATACAACCGGTAACTCTATGAGCGGTAGCAAGATGTGGATGTAGTCCAAAAAGCCAAAACACAGAGGATCAACAAAAAGAATTCAATCGCATGGTAAAGGGTATATTGTCCTAAATACTCCCTTCTTTTTGTTACAAACACTCTAAACTAATGGGAATGGTAAAGGAAGTCAAAATGTTCCTATGTGTAGGTATTTGCGATTGATAATAATTTATTACAAGTAGGACATCCAAAACTTCTCGGCGGTATACAAATCGCTCGCTTAATACATTTTTTTTTAAGCAAATCGGATCCGGTACGGTTCGGCACGTGTATACACCTAGGACCTAGGCTAATAAGGGTCCATTGTGCTGCCAGGGGAAAGAACGGAGAGGCGACAAGATATCCGCTTCTACAAAGAATTGCTTTCATTTATGCAGCCATTGATAATTGTGCAGAGACATCGCTTAGATCACTGTAGCGTTCCGGATACTGCCGGTCATGGGAAAACAACATAACGGTTAGCGTACAGTTACTACATACTTACACTAACTCATTTCTGGCTCGTAGAAATCATTGTAGCGGATGCTCAACCTTTGGATAGCGTTCCGTTATAACGTTCGTTAGAATGACGAGGGAGACTTATGCCTAAGTTCCTTTGAGTTTTTTTTTTTGTTTAACGCAGCATCTTACTTGGGTCCGGCTATCACAGAGACCGTAGCTGTGAATGCATTAAATTTTGAGAGTATAAAGTAATTATATGAACCCAAATTTTTGATGGCAGTACTTTTGCAAGTTAAATTGCAATCGATAATAATATACCGTACACGGGGCGTATACGTAACTTTTTATTAATTATTATTATCAGGAACATTCAGTATTTCTTCACACAATAGTAATGGCGTAACTAATTGATAGCAAATTTAGTCAACTTTCGAGAACGAGTTGTAAATTTTCTTATACACTTATGTCACGTTTTCAGTTAAGTGTCCTAGGAGTCTATGAGCCATTGGGTACTATTATCTGGCGAACGCCATGCCTCAGCTATCTCCATATCTTCCCTAGTTGCCGTGACTCCACCTCATCTAAGCTGTGCCGTATACTTTTCGCTCGACTAGTTGTCTTGGGTAAATGCATTCCACAGAATTGCATAGCTAATAACGAAACTGTCGCCATTCAAAATGTGTGACCAATTCGTTGACACTTCTATTATATTGGTACTCAAGTATCAATATAATAGAATAGAAGACATTAGGAACCCACTTTAGTTTCTACTTTAAATTTAAGGAGTTCTTATACAAATACACAAATACAAATACAAATTTCGCGATTGTAAGTTTCCGTACGTTTAAAGTCGAGCCCAGAATTTACTATTAGAAGACTACATTATCACTTCCTTAGCCTCTTTTGAAGTCAAGTTAACAAGGCACATACTTAATAATTATAATCGAGAAATTTTTAGTACTTCCTGTCTCATTAAGCGAAATTCCTTTTGCAGTAAATTCATGTGACGACATCCACACTACTTCCTCCATTACCCTATTAACTGTTTACGCTTAAAAGACTGCACACTGAACTAAAGCCATGTCATGCATTCAACTTCATTTGTAAGGAAGTAATTACCCTGTTGACAACGAGCGGTTTCTTCCGCTCTTTCATTCTTCACTAAAAAAACAATCTGGCGTGAAGGTTTAATTTGTTTCAATCTGTCAATGAAATCAAATATCTTTGTGGTTAATAATTTTCGATTTTATTGATATGAATATAAATTATAAAAAAGTTAGTGACATGCAGTGATGAGAGAAAGTTCATGATTGCATTCTTATTGAACTTCTTTGTTGACTGTGTCGAATAAATCGTTTTTGTGATCAGCGGCATTCGGTCTGGCTTCGTAGGTGCATATAGTAACTCCATGGAAATGTGCTTCGGTAAATTCGCCGCGAAGACCTGGAAAAAAGAAGAGAACCCATGAAATCATTTTATGAGACTGAGTGCAATTAAAATTTTGTGATTGTCTGTCTTATCAAACTACCACAATCCTCTTATCGATTGCTATTCGGTAGTAAGTTGCAGATGTATTAGAATGATTCAATTTGCATGGTACCCGACAGCCCCTCCAATTTGAATTCATACTTATCATACTTATTATGCATTTGAGCACATGATTATACCTTACGTAAACTTATTTTGACGATTAACCATTTCAAAAAATTTTCTGTCTTTATGTCAGCACTTCATCGATAACTGATGCCAAACGAATCGCTGACACAGGACGATGACGCCAACAAACAGAAGCGTTTAAGTTTTTTTTATATGTGTAAGTAAGATAAGCGGTGGTCTAAGATTTTTTATTTTGTCGATGGAAGATCGAAACTTTGCAAGAGGCGCCGTACCAATTTCCATTCGTTCATTGGTAGTGCCGGATATTTACCGGCTAAAACCACTTTTCCTTCTGAAAATTCCAATTATTATTTGTCTTCCGCAGAACCGCCGCCCGTAAAGCATTACCGCCTTAAAAGTGTATTAACAGATTTTGAGGACTGCTTTGCATAAGTCGTATAAGTAATAATTATGGTTAGGCACGGTTAAAAATGTACCTAACCTAATAGTCCACAATTCTGCCGACAACTACACTTACCAATATAGTAAATTCGAGTGTTGTCCGCTCCGAAATTGGTTGGGAAATGCAAAGTCAAATGATGAACCGATGAGAATGTGACAACTCTAAAAATATTCAAAAATCAATTCCAACAAGCTGTGAATACATATTTTAAGTCTTTGTACATACTTTGGCGAATACTCAATTTCTCCTCTGGGATCTCGACTGAGATCGAATTCCTGATCAGCCTTAAGCTCAGCATCGCTAAATGTCATCTTTTCACGGTTTTTAAATCTGAGAAAATTCAATATAATATTAAAATAATGAATGGCATAAAATTGTTAACATTCAATCATACAATCGAACTTTCTTTGGATGCGACTCATCGTTTGCCCCAATGATAATGATTCCTTTCAATTTGATGTTGCCGGTGAATGGAATATTGAAAAGTAGCTCCTCGTCGGCATCACTTGTGACAAACTGCGAAGGAAATTCTCTCACCGATTAAAATGATTGCCAACCGAGACGGAACATCGCTTACCTTGGTGAAGTCCAAGCGCTTTTCGTATGGTTTGAAGACGTCTTTGCCGGTACCGTCGGTCTCCTCGTTCAAGCATTCCAGATTCTCCATGTCGATCTTTTGATATAAACTGTACTGGATTCCAGTTTCCAGAGCATTATCAATGTCAGTTGCCTCATGGCCACATTCGTCGCCGTGATTGTGCGAATGTCCGTGTGGCATGATTTTAAGGATTTTCAATTTAATTGATAATAGATTTGCAGACTCACTTTGAACAAAGGTAGCTAGTTGTTTATATTTTTATGAAATTGGCCGCGTTCAATGCGCTTTTGCCTAGCTAGTCAACAGCCTCTGATTGGTCGATTTGACTGCAAATTTAGGCAAATTTCGTGAGGTCGGTCAGCTGTGGTGACTGGAAAGTTAGGCAAGAATTTCTGCCTGAGTTCTTAGTGGGTTTGAGAAATGTCATAAACAGCTGATTGAAATCGAAGAATTTTTCACTCCATTGTTGAACTTTGCTGAGATTTGTATGTGGTTTTATTATTATAGTTGAAAAAAAAAATAAATAAAAATGAAGTTTCAAGCTACAATTGACGGTGTTTTGTATGACATCGATGATACAAAGGAAACTTACGACAATTTGACTACGGATAATAAAATCAACACGTTCACAAGTGTGATAATAATTAAATAAAATGTGTCTTTTAGATGGGGTTTATACCCGACTGCTTTTAGAAAAGAATCAATAGAATCATTCATTTTAAACTTCAATAATTTTATATTATTCTTTAGTAGGTAGCCAATGTGTTGATCAGTTGATGTTAAAACAGCAAGTGAATGCTCAATTCTTAACACATGTAAGGCATTTGACATTTAGCTTAGGTACTAGGCAATTTTCCGTTCAATGATAAACTGTCACCTAAATATTTAGGTACCTAAGCACATTGAACGCGGCCATTATTTTTTGTGACAGATGACAGCTGTATTTGTAGTCTCTGTAGTGATATCAGCGCTCTATAGCGGTTCTCTTAGGTACTTGTATTGGTCAAATGCTACAACCATCTACAACTCATGGTGCTCCATTCACAATTTCATATAATTTAATGCATGTTAGGAAATGTGTTACATACTTGTTAACATAAAAATCTGGCAGTTGTTCATGTTGTAGACATGTATGTAGGTATATACTGCGAGATTTTAATTAATTATTTCATTAATGAAAACTTGATCGTTTCCGTTACCTAGTTAATTATTAATAAAGTGGAAATGTTCAGCGGCTTATACTAAATTGATTATTGTGAATAGACTGGATAAGGTACCAGCTCATTCTGAAGCAAATCAGAAGTCTTGTACTAGATGTTGTTCTAGATCAGAGTTTTCCAAAAGTGTGAATAATACACAACCACACTAAAAGCCAATTCACAACGACGCTTTGCCGCTTGCGTGCGTTGACAGATAAAGTAGAACCAATGCTTTCATATGGTGCAAGCCAAAATGCGGCGTCAGGCTTCGGGTCGCGTTTAGATCGTAAATATCGTAAAGTCCAACGCGACGCCCAAGTAGAGCAACTCTCTACTTTCAGGTGCTTTGGGCGGCTTTGACATTTCATTTTCGGTTTGGTTTGTTCGATTTGATAATATTTAAAGTGGTAGAGCATATGCCGTTCATGTTGGAGTAGCGTGGGTATACACGTACTCGTTTTTAGTAGAATATGAGGTTTTTGCAATACAAATTAAATTATTTTACTGTGTGGAAATGACGAATATTATTTTTGTTGTAATGCTACTAGTGATTTCTTCAGATTGTTGAACAAAAAAATATGTGCTCAAATGTTATGTGCACGCTTTTGAAATTTTAGTTTTCTCTGAAACTACTCTGTGCTTTATACAATTGATAAACGAAATAAACATTTTTGTTTAGAATATTTATAGTTTCTTTTTCTGGTCGAGGGAAAATCTAATTTTCTGCGATGTGCAAATGATAGGTATTAATTTATTACTTGGTGTACCCGCTTTTTTGCTCGTGCCAATGAATTGAAATCCTTAGGTAGATATAGCTACATATTTTTTATTGTCTATCGGGACAATGAACATGAATATGCGTACCGACTTTGTCCTAAATTCACGGGAATTCTCCGTCCTATATCGAAGATTCCCTGTAAATTTGAACTCCATAGGCGGGTAGGTTTTGAAGTCCAGCCATAGGAATATAAAAAAATGTCTGGACAGGACAGCAAGATCTTCGCGGAAATATAGCAAAAAAAAATGTTCGTGTATTTAATTAATACCAGGCAAATGACCCTATTTAGAGGGTCATAAAATCCTTTCAATATGCATTGCCATTACTGGCGATAGGTGAACGGATGTGGTAAAAACCCAGCGAGCGACGAAAAACAGTACCTGGGGTCGCAATCGTCCGAATGAATGTCCAGCATACCACCAGATGTATAAATATAACTGAATACTGAAATAAAATATAAATATGAATTGAAAAATCGAGTAGATCGTCGGTATCCATATTTGAGAATTTATTAATAGATTTTTATTTTTATTTTAAATAGCCAAGGCAAGTTTTTAACAAATTGCACCTCTGTATTTTAGTGACTGAACTTCTTTCCACAGCGTAGATAAAATATGATGGCCATTTGGTAATCTTGCACACTTAAATCGTTTTTCAAGTATTCCACAAAGTAATCAATTCACAATTTAAAGGGAAGGGATTTTCGGTGTAATTTATCCACATTTTCTCAACCAAACTAAACATCTACCTGCCTCGCCTGAAAGGACTTTCATGGGAAGGCTTGTACCTGTGTATCTATGTACATTTCATGCACCAGACAATTCTGCCACAAAAATATTCCACGACAAGAAAAGTGAAAATACAATAATTGTTATTTATTTATGAATTTTTTACTATTTTAAACACATTTCCTTTTAATTCGTACATTAAAATAACAATTATAAGCAAAAAGGAGTAAACTTGCATTCTACTCTGAATTGTGGTATATTAACATAAACCAAACAGAACTTTCAATTTCTCATACTCTAGTCTCTCAACGCGCCAAAGCTCTGAAGCGGCATTTAGTTTTGGAAAACTGCGGCTTGCGCGCGTTGACATAAAGTACGGTAAAGTTTCTAAAACGCCTGTCAACGCACGCAAGCGGCAAAGCGCCGTTGTGAATTGGCCATAAGTGCTCCGCGCAAAGATAGCAAAAATATGAAAATGTCATAAAATTTTGTGCTTCTGAAACTTTGTCATTTTGATCGTATCGTAGCAATCGTTTGCTTAACTTGTTTCCATTTTGATAGGTTTATACTTTGCGCAACCAACAGCCCCATTCAGTCACTCTGTTCTTTTCTAATCCAATTGGAATTTAAATTCTATTTTCCACTGTTGTTCGTATTAATATCTTCTGAATTATTTTTCATCGTTTAAAAGCACGATTTCAACTTGTCAACATTGTCTGACAATGAAGAAGTTGAAGCAATTGTCATCTTCCATAAGCAACGACATCTAATGAGTCTGACAATGTCCTAATTGCCTGACAATAATTAAAATAACGTTCGGACTTGTTCAGACGATGGTCAGCCACCTGACAATTTCATTGTCAGATAGAGGGCTGACAAATGGCTTACAATGACTTTTCTGACAATTTTGTCAGACAAAATTGTGAGTTTAGACTGCTGTAAACAATTTGGGACATATTCATCACTAACAGATCTGACAATATTGGAAGATCTGACAATATTGTGTAATTAGCTGAAGCCGTAGGTCACTTTATACGATTTTGAAAAAGATCTAAGCTTTAAGTTCGGCAAACGTCAGAGGAATAGTCTTATTTTGGAAAGAAATGACATAATTGCGTGGAGAAGATGATATTTACGTCAGATAAAACAAATAAAAGAGATAAAAGAAAATTTATTTTACTGATGAGACGTAGCTCAACGAAGGACACCCGTGAAAAAGTTTGGAATGATACAGCCCTAAAAACGCCAAAGCAAGTATTCAATGAGGGACTGTCAACAGGACTGCGTTCACCATCCGGAAAAGGCAAGAGGTTAATCACTTCTCACATAGGAGGCATAAACAAGGCTCCTTCGACTTGCACAATAAAAAAACGAAATCAAAGAATGGCTGAGTTCTAAAGGGGAACTCTTAAAAAACGCGACTATTATTTAACCTCTTGGTGGTGTGGAAAAATATGGATTTAATTTAATTTAGATTTAGTTTAATTTTTTTAGATTTAGTGGTCTACATTGTTCTGTTCATGAAGTCTTAATAAACTGTGGGTAACCCTACCGACATTTGTGATTATGCCAATTTATAATGCTCACTACGTCAACCTTTTAGAGCTTTAAAATGGAGATAGCTTATTGATGAATGGTAAAAGGTAGGTATACCTACATGTAAACTTCTATCCTGCATCCAATTTTTGATCGGCCTCCGTGAAGTTTGGTGATGTTTGACCATTCAAACTAAGTGTTCCAAATTTTAGCGCTGCAATCTGAAGTGTTATTTGAAATCCTCTTCGCTGTATGCATCTATTATTTCCATGAAATTGCTCGCACATTACACTAGCATGGATCTGGTTTTCTTCTGCAGAGCCCTCGTTACTAGTGCTGCTGTCGCCAACAAATTGGTCCAATGCTTTAGCATCTTCGGTCATAGATGTGCCATCACTGAACACCTTATGAAAATTGAAAGACAATTTGGAAGTTCTTACAGCTTTCTG
Organism: Cheilosia soror; assembly: GCA_949372485.1. Lineage (NCBI taxonomy): Eukaryota > Metazoa > Arthropoda > Insecta > Diptera > Syrphidae > Cheilosia > Cheilosia soror. The sequence goes on from OX443561.1 coordinate 128,711,116, forward strand.
CAAATTATTCATCCTTCAAGAAAGATATTGATTTTCATTTTGAAATTTAAATTGTTTTCATTGAATGTTATTGATAAAAATACAAGGCTGCCAACTTTTCAGCAATAAAACCGACTGTTCAGAAAAGTGGCTGGAGGTGAGTGCTGTTTTATTGCACATTTTCTTACTTTACTTTGCTGAGATAGATGTTCAATAAAACAGGTCTCATATATTTTTCCGTTGTATAGAATACTTTTAAATTTAATGCAACCAACTCAGCAAAGTTTCTTCAAATGCAAACATTATTTGTGATATTTTTGATCCCTACCATCCACCTCTTTTGAAAGTTCCCCAAAAGCAAGCCCAAAGAACGACCGCCATTTTTTAAAATTAACGAATTTCAGCTCGTTTATTTAATTTTATTTATTTTATATGCAAAATGTTTATACATTAATTATAATATCATCTTCAATTCTTTACATACTCAACAAAGCAATACATAAATGGAATCTATCTTTCAAATATTTAAATTTTTTTTTATAATTATCAATTAAAAATATATAATCTACTCTTCTAGATGTTAAAATCCATAAACTTAAAAAATATAAAATAAAACACATTTATATCATTTTTATAAAAATTACTAACATTAATTTATAGATTATAACGCATTTGCATCTGCTTTATTTGTTTTTCTACTTTTCTGTGACGGCTTTTGGAATAATTGTTATCCATCAGCAAGATTTATGATAGACGTGTGCAAATTGACTGGTGAATTGTGTGAAAATGGATACGACTTTGCGTTAGATATGTTATGTATATATATATTTTTTGTTTTCATAAAAAAAAAAAAAAAAAATATTAATAAACAACATTTAAAGCGTAAATTTAACGCATGTCCCCCTTTTACTTTTAGGGGTTCTCTACTTATAATCTTATGCTACAAAATCTCCTTGATCGCTGCCTCTAAAAATCAGTTAAACTTACTTTTGTCTTTCGTATAAATTAATTCTTGTAAATTATAAAATATCCTTAATCACATATATTTGTCGCAGGGAGGGGATGTATCGGTTAGGGGATCATGAGTCGTGGGGGAGGGGGGGGTTGTTTGATGCTCATAGAGTTTCTTTAGTATTTGGGAAAAAGGAAATGCGGATGGAGCGTAAACATGTTGGGAATAATTGGAATGTAGACTCTCCGCCATGGGCTTATGGCGCCTTCGAAAGGGAATTTGCCCAGTTTCTCAGTGCAGGCGCTTATTTTGGCGGCTCGAAATTATACCGGACGGGTAATGCCTTCGGTGTTATGACCTCGTCTTCGATCTCCTCATCGTGCAGGGGAAAATCACCGGTACCGCTCTGTTCGGTGAAAAATTCGTTGGGCACTATTTCAACGTCGCTTGGTGGTGCCAGTGAGGATGTACGTAGATTCACTCCATGTCCGGATGCCTCAAAGTTGTTGTTGATGCCAGAGTGGGACTTTATTGAAACGTATTCTCGGAGGATATCCGAGTAGAGGACGTCACTTAGGTAGAACATTGTGCCCAAGTTGTAGACGAATACTTCGCTTTCGGTGATTTTCGCGTTATTTGCAGTTACATTGCTGCCCGGTCGTCGTGTGATTTTTATTGACCCACCGCCAATAGTCTCAAAGACTTCGCCATCTTTCAAATCACGATCGTACAGTCTGCCGCGAATGAAATGATTCAGAAGCATCTTGACTCCGCGTGTAGAGGCCTAAAGAAAAACTCATGAGGGATAAATGGATAAAAATGCGCGAATCATAGATACTTACCAATACGTCGTCGGGAAGGAGGTCAAATCCGAGTCTTTCAAAAGCCTCATCGTCCGGCACAAAGAATGTGTAATTGGCACCGGATACGTGTGGAGCGATCTCGGCGTTATTAAGATATCTGGAAGGAAAGAATATTTTAGTTATCAATTTTGCATTAGCAAAAAATGCATGCTGTGGTAATAAGTTTAACTTTGGCTGAGGGCTTAGCAGCGATATCGAACCCCGTCAATAGGAAGGTGAAGTAAGTGATTTGGCGGCAACCAGTAGTGAATTAGACTTCTGAATTCCGCAACGAAGGAAATTACGTCATTATAATGACATACATTAGGTCATTCTCATTAAAATATTTGAAATCTGGCAGCACTGCTTTTAATAAATAAATAGATAACTGCGAAAATTATCAGGCAGGAATGTGGCTATAAAACTCAGAGGAAATGAGGGGAAAACGTTTATAAATAGGAAATACTTTGAAGGGCTTTAATGTAGGCTCAATCGCAAAAAACCGCCAGGAAATTTCCGACCGCATAATTTTTAATCTTTCGAGTAGTTCTATACAGTTAGCGAGGACCAGCAGCATCGATGCCAAAAGGCCGCAACCATGTGCCGGGTTTCACCTCAGCACCCTCACGTAACCCTTGGTTTTGAAGAGTGCAGGGAAGCACATGCAGCAAAACAACTCGCATACAAACCGATTTTCAACAGAAGGACGAAAGCGGCTACTGCGCTCTATTGTAAGAGTGAAGTGTTGAACATCGACTTCTACGGATCGAAAAGAAAAGGCACAAAAAGCTCTTCATTGAGGAATAAGACATGTGATGCCACAGGAATAGTTTTCGGTCTTATTAAAAGGTAAAAACAACCTAGACGATGAAATCTAACACTTCATAAATCATAACGACATCACATCGGCGAAAAGTTACAATTGAGATGGTAATTGAGTAGTAATGCCCTACAAAAAAGTGTTAAGGAGAGTCTGTATAAGATCCTCATCATTCCAGTCCTACTCTGTTCATAGCGGAGAATGCTATCCTCGTTTCTCGATCGATTTTAATTCCCGTTTGCCCCGACGCGACGGAGTTTGGAGAATTCTAACTACATAATAACTTTGTGGTGATATTTGCCATCAGAATAGTTGCAAGTAGTCGCCTTAGATGGCTAGGATGTGTATATTGTGCTCCGGCTCGAAGAGTTTTCAATTGCAACCTAGTGCAACGTCCCACATAAGTAAAGAAAGACCCCGCCTAAGGTGGCACTCACAGTAAATCGCGCTATAAAAAACTTAAACTAAAGACACTTAGCCAAAGACTAGAGACAGAAAGTACATCCAAGTTAAAGGTGAGCGATTAAACCCTGTGACTAACACCACTACTAATACCAATTTATATTTAACTGAATTTAGATTCATCAGCAACTTACCTAGTAATCTGCGTAAATCGTGGATCTCTCTCGAGTGCCAAGAACGAATGTGACAGAAATTGCGCCCCAAACCACGGAAATGCCAGTAGCGGTGGTGTTTCCTTATCCTTATGCATCTATACACAAACAAACGAATAATTACATTCCAATTTATCCATCCACCATGTTGCTTACCTGATGCAGCTTAGACACTACTGCCTCCGAGACGAAGAGCACCTCCGATATGATGAAGACCTGGTTGCCATTGGAAAGCGCATAATCAGCCATAATGGACACATTGTTAACGGATGGTGATGCTGTAACACCACAAAATGCTGTTAACAAATTCTGAACCCGCCTTCCCAACAAGGACACTTACGAAAACCACGAAAGACGACATTTTCGCCACCCATTGTTCGCATTGTCATGCGATCCGCACCCTTAATATCGGCCATCCGAATCGGTTTCTGTGTGGGTAGAAAATGATTCCGCATAACACTTTCGGTGAACTCCTGCACACTGAAGGGATAGAAACCCCAGTCGATGGGGTGCCACCTCTGGAAGGCATTATCGGCCGGAATGAGTATCGTATATGGTCCGTCGTCCATTATATGGGTGAGATTACTTTTGCTGAGGAAGTGCTGGAAAACTTTCGTTCCCGTTTTCATACTTATCAGAAAGGACATGAGAGGACTTGATTTCGATTCCTTTGGCACCGGCTCGTTCTTCGTTGTGGCATTGCGCATTTCTAATCGCTGTGGCTCGTTATACCGACTGTGAGTAGATATCAGAAATTCTATATACCTTCAACTTGTATAATTTATATGAATACGTACCTATTCGTTTCCTGGATATTTCTCTTCGAATATGGGGACTTCCTGTCACCCAAGTAGCCGTCGATTGAGATTGCAATTAAATTATCACTCAGTCGTTGCTTGTGCATTATTTGGAATCCATTCAGAAGCCACTGATTGCTGTGGGACTTCTCCAGCTTGCGAAATGTTATTTTGTGTCCATTTCCGTTGCCGTAGTGTTCCTCGTCGGTGAATGTGTCGAACGCCTTGCCTGGCACAATGTGTTCCAGCATGAACTCCTTCAGTCTTGGTTTGTCGATAGTTCGTACATCGATTTTTGGTATAATCAATGTGAATGGGATCTCTGCAATAGAAAGTGTGGGTGATTACCATGAGTGTTGGACATTGCTTTGTAAGTGAATCATTATGACAAAAAAAATGTATACAGAACAGTAATAGATTTGTACTTCAGAAATTGCTAGCTCACATACCGTACACTCATTGAAATTCTGAAACTACAATTATTCATTAGGTAGGTATTGGTATGGCGTCAAAGGGGGTGCTGGGAGATTATTTTAAACTAACCGCTGCAACTGACACGGCATGAGAGTGTGTCATCTTGTTATTAATAAAACTATTGCTTCAGCCGACACTACGCGGAACGCATAAGTTACCCAAATCGGCTGGAATTTATGCGAATGCCATTATGTTGGGAAAATAAATGAGTAATGTGGTTATGTTTTCATTCAGAAAAAAAAAAAAAAAATGGAAATTAAAAATGTAAAGAGAGGTACTTGGGAAGCTGCCGCCAAGTTTCGTTCAAATCTGCTCAGGTCATGTCTACCGGACTTGTTCATCTAAAGATTTGTCATCACAATAGAAGCAAATTCAACCTGTGGAAACAGACAACCTATGGACAAATATCACGATTGGAGTCATGTTACTGTCAAACCAGATGCTGCAGTCATTCAAATACAGTACAGTTGGCGGACTTGTACTTATCGCTCAGTTGGCGTAAGTGGTAGTCTCTTGGTCGATTGACAAATCGCAAGGTTCATTTCCTGACAGGGGAAAGCAGAAATCTCTTCCCAAGTGGATTATATACGGGGAATTGACTGTCAGATTTCAAAACTATTCAAATCAAACAATCACTTAAAAGGAATCTGATGAGGAATTAGTGGTGTAATTCGAAATAGCTATCATTCCTACCAAAGTGACTATGTCTACGAGATGTTGTTAATGTTATTCTCTCAAGCAATAATTCATTTAACTATAGTTTAATGTACATACCTACTATTTTTAATAAAGTGCCAAACTTTGAATGAGCTATTATTCCGACTACGCTATTTTCTTTATAGGATACGCTGTTCTGCCTAAAATAGTTACATATTTTATTTTAAGATTTATTTTGATATTTTTGTTCAACAACGTTTGAAATTTTTTGTATATAAGAATTTTCGAACAAAAGCGAACCAAGCACGACGTAAGGGGGTCTAACATAAACAAAAACATTCCGGAGCACCTCGATTATAGTCGAGACTGTAACTTTCGATCCTCAGAAAGTCTGACGTTGAAGAAGACCGAGCAAAAAATGTATCCACAAATCACAGGCAGTCCTGTGTCAGACATTGTACTGGAGGAGTAAGGTGTACTGTACACTAGAAGACAAAAAAACTCTGTTCGAAATACAAAAGTCAATCGGTGAGTATGAGAAGGGATTTTTGATTCCTAACGAAGTTGATGGCAATCTGACTCTGAACAATGTTAAAAAGTCAAGGACTCGACCGTATATTGGCTTGAGTGGCTTACACAAGAAGATGACTCCAGCAGCTGCCAGTAAACACTAGGAGGTCAGCGTATGATTTGACAGCAATAACAACAACAAATTTAAAGTCAGAACTAGTTTCAAGTCTATAGTTAATCTCGTGTTTAGGGTTTGGTTGTTCGTAAGGGCCATTATCACTAATAACTGCTAGGGAAACACCATTGTACTTGCAGAGCTGCATTCTCTTTAAAGCCACTGCCATTCCCAAACGTTTTCATACTGCGAATCCCTAGAGAGGTTGAGCAATTATTGCGACTCCCTTCTAAAAGCACAGATATGTGATTAGAAGCTGATACTGAAGATTATCACTAAACGGTTTTTCAATAAAGAAATTTTGTGTCTTAACACACCCGAATTCATATAAAAATGCGCCTCGTCGCTAAATATGCTTTTTCGGTCAAAATTGGGGCCCTCTTCCAAACTGTCCGAAGCCAATTCAACGAACAAACGGCTTTGTTTATGGTCATTAACGTTGAGATCCTGGATTAGTTGGATATAGTAGGGGCGTATGCCCAATACGATGCACAATTTGTCAAGTTGGAATCTGCGAAAGGCCGATTCTTGTGAACTTCAAGGAAATGACTGCCTCGGGTTCTCATGTAATCTTCCTGACCAATCTGGCTGACAACGACCAGTGCCAATTAAAAACCCCTTTTTTAATTTTAAGTACCACTCAAATATATGAGTGCCAGCTATATGAAGTAGGTAAGTCTGACTGGAAATACGGGAAACACAAACGCGCTTAATCTTCGACAGCAATATAACTATTGGATTTCGCTTCGACATTGCTCTTGGTATTTCGTAAATAGAAACGTAATGATTTTCCTTTGTTCGGAGTCTTACAGCAGTAAGAAAATAAAACTTGCGACGCCCTTAGAATAGCGCCACGATGCCCCAGGGCTATAGCTGCATCAAAACAACACTGCAATATACATCGCTCTTAATGTTTCTCGCAAAGAATAAGAGAACCTGTATAAATTGCATTGTTTCTGTAATTAACATTGACTGCTTAAACTGTCAGCAAATGATTTTGCGTCCTCGAACCTCGGTCCTGACTCTTGATACGGGATTATGGTCCATATAGTCTCTTTCACTTGGATTCATCTTACTATTCATAAAATATTAAGAAAATGTAATAAATGCAAGTGCGTTTTGATTTTTAATTTTTAAATTCCTTCAGCATAAATAAATCCTGCTTCAGAGGCCTTCTTGAATCTAGATAGCCTCAAGCGATGCGAAGTGCATGGTAGGATGCCAGAACTTAGAGAATATCACTTCTGTAAGCGAGCTTAGGGGTCGAGTATCATTATCCATAAATCATAATCGTGCACTATTCAAAGAAAAGTCTTTCCCCTTAGTACGTAAAAAAAAAAAATTAGGCTTCAATTTGGCTCAATGCTAATTCTATTACCTTTGCGGTGGGGCAAAACAATGTAGTATGCAGAAGAAAGTTCTCATACGTATCGCTATTCCCACAGTACAAAATTAATTACATTGATAATCGACATAGACAGTCCTCCAATATGTCGGATACTCAAAGGTTCCGAAACTCAAATAGGGCTGTATCCAGACCCAGAGATACAGGTTCGTTAAGGAATTTATTAAAAGTCAACATTCCCTACCAACTAAAAAACGGTTTGTTGATTGAGTGCTCGTCTAGATTTATAGAGATGTCAAATTCCTGTCCAACAAGGCCTTACACTTGGTGTAATGAAACTCATAGAAATGTTAAATATATGCTTTCAGGGTCTAAAATTAATAGTTGCACATAAAATAAGCGCAAAGTGGGCCAAATTTGAAGCAGCAGGAACATCACGTTTTAGAAAACAACAAAAATAAACTAGTAAATTGTGGAACTTTCTTCATGGGAATGGGGACTTATTTCCACGAGACTACAACTTCAAATGAAAGGAAGACATGGTTCGACAGCTTTTTCAGAACAAGGTCAATCAGCTGTGAGTATTTTGTGAATATCCCGACACGTAAAACAAATTACGCAGTAGCGCAGTAGCGCAGTAGCGCAGTGGTTAGTGTGCTGGACTACTGTGCGAGGGATCCCAGGTTCGATCCCCGGAAAAACACAAATTACATCTTAAAGTTTTTTCTACTGCGCCACCTCTCGCGAACGTCTGACAAACATCCGAGAGTATGACTGTCATGAAAAAGCTTCTCAATTCAGCCGTTCGGACTCGGCATAAAATTGTAGGTCCCTTCCATTCGTCCCAAAAATAGAAACTCACACAAAACGAATGGTTGCGAGAAGCTAGGCCTTGGGTGTCACCCGCCTGTTGCGCCACCTATTTATTTTATTTTTAAAACAAATTAAATTAAATAATTTAGCCAGTGTATGACTGACCAGTGTTTTAATATCGTGGGATTTATCCCTTTTTGTGTGATTTTCGATGTCCGAAAAGCCTTCCGTGGGATAAAGGGAAAAAGCACCAAAATCGTGGGAATTTCAGGAAACTGACAAAACAAGTGGTAAAATCAAATTTTTGTGAAATTTCATCAAAACTATTCCAAATCACAACAATTATCAGCAAAAATAAACAAAAAATTCTAGTACAAAAACAACCTAACGGCGCGCGCAGCGGCAGCGCATGTAACTACTTGGACCTAGGGCTGCCAGATGAAATTTTATTAAAATCGGGACACCAAGGCCTGAAAATCGGGACAAATCGGGACATACAAGATACATACATTTTTATACAAGCCATCAAGGAAAACTACGTTTTTTTACGTTACCTAGACATGCGTTAAAAATACCAAAGAAATAATAGTAGCTAGGTACTTCAGGAACTTTTAATATTCAGTTTCAGTCTAACAGTTAGGTGCGGATACATAAACATATTTCATATGTTTCCTATGTTTATCGTTTGAACTTATTTTAGAAATAAGTAATAATTATCTGACTCATGAGATCTTCCTTAAAGAACCTGCAAGAATCTTTACAACTATATTTGAAATTAAAAGGTAGCCGTCTTAGCCACGGGTACATTTGTTATGTTTTTGTAGCAAACCAAACTTTTCCGATGCCTTGTTAACCAGAAGAAGTCTTGTCACGATTAAGGACATCTTTTCATATATAAAACAGTTTGCCCTAACTAATTGCCGATTGGTGGTCAACGCCTAGCCCATACGATAAAATCTAGGAAACTAATACATATTCTTAAACGAAATTCTGAAGGAAAATTCTGAAGCAAGGCTCACATTGAAGTGGTGACCAAGTCACGGTGGGATACGAGTGCTGTGGCGATGGAATAGCGGCGAAGTGGTATGAAATTGATTTAACACCCGTACTGAAGTGGCAAACAACGTATGGTGCCACTGATTCACCATCCGCTTGCTACTCTCTGACTGGCATTACGCCACCTGTAAAATACTACGTCGCCTCCATTCCGCTTTGATCTTCGCGTCTACATTGGTCCACTTGGTCACCACGCCACTGCCACACCACTTGACTGCGCGCCTTGCTTTATATTTCATCTGATCAAACTCGTCTAAAGTACTTTATATAAGAAATACCGAATGGCAATTTCTCTGATTTTGGAAATTTTTGTTTTGGCTCAAGAGGGGTTCAGTTTGTAGGGGAACATTTTTTTATCCTATCGAGCACGTAAGAAAGTACATTAGGTATGTATATACTTCTGTAACGAAAGCGAAGCTTCAAATAAATTGTACTTAATGTTTATTTAGTCAACATGTTTACTTTAAGCAATATCCGTTATTAGAATCGAAAACACCAACCGCCACATACAACACTAGGCGCATTTTTTTGAGAATCTATAGCTAGCTCACTTTTACTTTTACAAGCAAAACTTGTATACTCACTTTTGGTTTTGTTATACTGACTTCCCAAAAAAATACGCCAACTGCCACAGTTTGTCTGAATTTGGAATTTATGATTATGCAATTTCATATAGTCGTTAAGTTTTGTAACACCATGTTAATATTGTGTTATTTCTTATTTCCGATCATTTTCAAACGAAGTAGAATAAAAAGAAAGAAAATCGGGACAAAGTCGGGACATTTTGTAAATCGGGACAGAAGTCGGGACAAGGTTCAAATGTCGGGAATGTCCCGCCAAAATCGGGACGTCTGGCAGGCCTACTTGGACCTCAAGCGCCAACCACAAAGTGACATTGGGATTGGAATTTTTATTACTTCATCTTTATGAGCATCAAAAATGTATTTTGTGCCATAATGTATTATGTGAGAAGCTAGACCTAGGGTGATATGTATGGACCTATTTATTTATTTATTCAGTTAATTTTGTGCTAGATTGAAACATTTCGCAGAAAAGAATATTCACAATATGGGCTAGAGATCTAGTGCAAATTCTGAAATGTCAGTTTCTGTAAATGGGGTGTGGCATGCCGCTAGTCATCTAGCGATCAATACAACGCGGCCATTGTGATTATATTTTAATGTAATAAAAATGAATTAAACTATTTTTTTTTTCATTTTATTGTATCGTGGGATTTTGGTGCGAATTTGAGTTCGGTGAAAAGGGACAAAAAGGAAAAATGACCACGTTTCGTGGGAAAAATGAAGAGAGAGTCCTAAGAACACTGTGACTGACTACAAACTTAGTTTATCGAAATTAAACCTGAGAAAGTTTCTTAGTTCTTTCGTTCGGATAACACAATTGTAGTTACTGGATCCCTTCCATTAGGTGTTCTTACTTCATGATTGATAGAGGTTCTGGCCGTGCTTCGGATCTACTTAAAATGGTATCAGTACCCAACAAGAATATTGCTATCTACATTGACAGTCTGGTTGCACTAAAGGCGCTGGAGGTTTATATTATCAAATTTGATGTAGTCAGATCATTATACTCGTAGACCCTTGTCTGATTGTATTGGGTACCTGGGTTCTGTAATAATGAAAGGGCTGATATCCTGGCCAAAAACGGAGCTTCCACAAAATAAAACAATTGAGCTCAAAAAACCACCAATAGCCGAATTATTCTTGGGAAAACTAATAAAAGGGCAGACCTAAGGTATGTCACTTACATATAGAAGGTCTCAAATGCTTTGCGGCCTGAGACAAATCGGAAAAAAAATCTGTAGAATTATTAGAACTCAAATTAAGAACACAGATCAATGCTACGAATGATGATAAGGATACTCTCTGGGCACTCCGTTTTTAGGAAGCACGGTAGGAGATTTGGTTTAACAAATACGGATACGTGAAGGTATTGCAAGGCCCTACATGTCGCAGAGGATATTACTCATCTTCTTTGTCAATGCCAAGCTATTGCTTGAAATAGAAAGAAACACCTTGTAAGGTACTTCTTTGACAATTTGGAGGGGGTTGACCTGTTAAACAAATTTGAAAAAATTTGAAAAATTTGTCTAACCAAAAACCTCTTTGCTAACGATATTCCATCCAATATTCGAATTTGCACGTCTCTTTATTCACCGATGCGATGACTTGAAAATCGTTCCCTCTATTTAAACTGCTGAAGTAAGCGTGCTTGCTTCTGCAAGAAGATCTTGATAGTTTAGCCAGCAAGTGTCAACATAACATTAGCTTAGCATAAGTCGTTCTTATGCAAGGCATTCAGATAATTCCTACCAATATGGGGTTTAATATCAACAATAAATTTCTGATGCGCTTAAGCTGTTTTACCAAAAAAGCAGCTATGGTGATATTAAGTGCTTCCATTAATTTGATAGCCATCTGTAGGAGCATAGCTTTAACATTCGCAGGTGGATTTGTCTAAATAAGATTTATTTTGACGATAATATAAATAAATGGTTGACCTAACTATAAGAATGCTCCTAAATGAACCAACAATGTGTTGACTTAATCAACTGACGCAGCATGTATTTCTGTTGCTCCGGTTCAGATAACATCAAAACACTCAAGCCGCTTAGCCTACAACTTGGATGACAATAAATAAAATCGCAATAAAAAATGCTCCAAATGTGACAAACCACTAGAAGACGACCAATCCAATCAAAATAGAAAAGAATGGATAAGTGAATAAATAATCCACTCCTACACAGTATACACATCTTCATGTTTCAATAGAATAATCTAGTCACGTGCCCACTGTGTTGTATGGTTTATTAAATTTTTCGGCCTTGGCATCCAATGAGATTAAGCTGGCTATACGAATTCACCCCCACCCCTGTGCAATAATAAAAAAAGACTAAAATTAAGCAGATTATTCGTATGCAACTCACCTTTTCTCGGCTTGTATCCGTAAACATCCAGAACGGGCAGACCGTCCTCCATGAAGCGCCTGGTTTGCTCCCACTTATCATCGCATGCATTATCCTTATCCTTAAGCACGATGCTAACCTCTGGAATGATTTTGCTTTCAATTAACTTTTGGTTCTTGAAGTTGTGTTCGTTCTGATGCACTGGTTTAATGTCACTCGCGACCTCACTTCCGGTAACAACGACAAATAGCGCCACAGTGGCTATCACAAGGACTCTACTACGTTCGGTAGATTTTATCATTTTCAATAGAGATGCGCAACTCGATATTTAAAAAGGCGGGTTTTTGACAATTTTGACGGTTTAACACTTTAAATTTAATTTGAATTTTTTTACACTTTTCAGTCTCACAGTGGGGCAACAGTGGAAACTTTTCTTTTACATCTCTCAATTGGTCAGTGTATCTATTTGCGAGTTATCATTTCGAAACACAAAAAATAAAAATAAAACCGTACTCATCCGTTTACATTTTTCCACTTGCACTTGTTGATGATGAAGACGATTGTATCCAAATGAAACTTGCTGGGCATCTGAATAGAAATGAGCTACTCGGTGACAGTGTTCACCGCACAGTCGTCGTCGATTCGGGTTGGGGTTGGGGTTGGGGTTCCTTTCTGATGGAGGAGGTAATTTCACTGATTGTTGTCGGTTGTTGTGCTCTGTAGTAGTTGTTTCGCAATGCGCATAACGCAAACAGTTGTCGGATTAAGAGAAAATGGAAATGAAAAAAAAAGAAGAAGTGAAAAAGAATGAAATTGATTGCGGAGAAGTTAAGTCAATCATTAGAGGAGAGGCACACTGAATAGGGGTTGATTGGGGCTGGAGGCGTATAAGTGCGGGAGACTAGAGACTAGCACTAGACAATGTGCGCATTTTGATTTGTTGTTGTTGCATCACTGAGAGAAAGTGAGGTGCATATGGCAGTTTAGATGGATTTTTCATTGTCTTAGATAGAAATAATTGTTGTTATTGAAAGTTCTTCTAAAGTGTACCAAGAAAAGGTCATATGCTGATATTGAGCTTCTCATTTGGAATGTAAGGTAGGCTCTGTCAGAATATCGAGACTCTTTTTGCAAGGAAATGTTGTCAAATAAAAACAGACATATTTTTTTTAGGTGACGTTAATTTGTTTGGTTTGCATTTGATTTAACTTTCGTGGTTACCTAGCTTCCGATCTTTACCATTTTTGTTGGCATTGCAGTTTTAAGACAGCACTAGTCTACGTCCAAAGAATTAAAAAAGTTTGACGACAGGACACCTACGAAACACATGTCGATTTTTTGTCATAATAGATCAATGTTTAAAGCTATGTTGGGGGAATCTATACCTAAGTATGGGGAAGCTGTCTTTGCTCTGTCTCAAGCAGTAGTTTATTTCATTCCTTATGGGAAGATTATCTTCAGAAATAAGGTTAAGACGAAGACGGTTTTCTTGTAGTGAAATATATTTTACGAAAATATATTACAGCTGCATTCAGAAGAACTATTTGCCCGCTGCGTAGCGTGAGATGATCTGAAAGGTTTGATCAGACTTAGTCAACCTCCTTGCCACTTAGTTGTATTTCACAATTCGAGCGCCCTAAATACGTGAAAGCTGAATTGGTTGAGTTTTGTCTGGCAATTTCTCAACAAAGCTTCGATAAAGACTTTTTGAGATCTTAACAACATGCTTTAGATTAAGGAGTTTTAGGGTTTTCTAATAACAGTATTATTTGGGCTACTTACTAGCTATTAACGTGGCGAGTGCTGACTGTGATTATGCTCATTACTTATCACCATTGAAGAATAAATTACAGCAAAAGGCAGTTTCTGTAACTGGGCGCACATAGACTTTTCATACTTTGTACCAAGAAAATGAACCACGCACTTCACGATCGATTGGCCAAGCGTTTACATCTAGCGATAATTTTACGATGATTAACAGGCCATCAATACTGGCCCAAATCTTTGTTTTCGTCTCGCTTGCTATTAGTACAGACACAATAAAGGAATAGCTACCTAAAGTTTTCGAGACTTGGGTTCAATGTCCTAGACGGAGGACTTTTGCATTTCTTCCGGAAACATGGCTCGAGCAACCAAGGGGGTCTTTGAATCGATTTTGGCCAGGTTGCGGGCTTTTTCGATACATTTAGACCCCTTTTATCCAGTGATCCACCCTTACCATTCCCATAACTGAGTGCTTACAGTGAGTTGAAGCAGTGCAAGATTGATTTGGAGTCAATTTGGAGAACGAATATTTAAACAGCTCGTAGATTACGGATGAAAATATGCCAATACTATAGTTGGGAATATGCTTGATGGTGCATTCTTAAATGGCGTGGAGCTTTGCCTGAATCATACTTCCAGGTTCCAGCACAGGAATTTCAGAGAGCAGAGCCATTAGCTCCGATTGGTCACTGAGACTCTCTTTTCTAAGCTATGTACTGGGGTCAGTGTTGCCATTATAATATTTCGACAAATCTGCAATGATGCTGAAAAAAATCTGCAATTCAGATTTCTTTGGTAAAAAGTCTGGATTCATTAATATTGCGATAATAATAATAATAATAATAATAATAAATAAACCAAATATAAGCAGACAAAATCTGACACCCAGATTTTGGGATTTTAAGAGTCTGCGGTTGTGGTGAATATCTGCAAATTGCTGACAAATCTGCACTTATGGCAACGATAACTGCCACTTTATTGATTTTTATATTTTTGTTTTAGTAGCTGTGGGGATGGTTTGCAGGACTCCCTAACTTGTAGAGTTATGTTGCCCCCATAATAACCGGTCTTACAGTGCGAGTTTAAACTCAGGTTTAGTTAAAATCGCAAGCAAGTTTAAACCAAGTCCGTAAACCGTGAGTGTATTACAGTGAAATTTTAACGAACGTTTAGTTAAACTTCGGTTAAACTTTTCTCGTCTGTTTTGTACGCCACTGTATTTGAAATTTCTATCAATTTTGTTTATTTGGTGTCAGTTTGGCAAGTGATAGGTATAGTCACGTAAGATAACATAAAGACCGATTATAATATTACAATGTTCTGACCAATTCTAAACAATTTTCAGTCTGAATCGGTGGAGAAGAAGAATCCCCTCAAGGAAATGGTCGAGGGTCAGATAGGGAAACTAGTTCGCCACAAGTCGGGCAAACTAAAACTAGTCCTCGGCGAGCCTCAATTCGATGTCACCATAGGTATAGAGGCTGGATTTCTCTATAGGACCTCATGTCGAAAAGCACAAATCGGGAACAGCGAAGTGGTAACGTGATCAACCTAGGACAAATTCAAGCCAAACTGCCACCCCTGACTGGAAGTGATGCCAAAGGCCGTTCAACTTTGCCGGGATATAGCTCATCAGTTATCTAGCACCTATTGTTCAAGGTTTTATATACCACACTGAATATATATAATAAAATATTTGCTAAACAGTTGATTTAAGCTAGATTTGTATTTTTTTGTATAAATGAAGTCGACAATGCTTTGTGTTGTGTGTATGTGCACTTCTAAATTAATTTGCAGCTTGCAGCAGCTCTGCCTGTGGCTGTTTCGAATCTGGAGCGCCGTCATAAACCGACTCCAAATCAATCTACGAAATTCCGGAAAATAAACTCAGTTTAAACCCTCCATGGTCGGTTAAGTTAAACTCGGTTTAAACTCCTCTCAATTAAGTTTAAACTAGTAATGTAATACACCTTTTCGTATTAACGTCCGTTTAAACCTGAAATCTAGCTAAACGGAGTTTAAACTTGCACTGTAAAACCGGCTATAAGAGTTTCCCGCGGAAGATTTCTTTTGAATTCACTTTTGAGTGCCTTGTACTCTTACTACTCCTTTTAGTTTCCTCTAAGGATGAGTACTGGTATCCTCATTTCATAATTAGTACTTGTACTTGTTCAAATGTCAGCATAAGCTTTGGGATTTCACTGGACTCATCGCAGAATCTGCAAAGATATTCTGCTAAGTCTACAATGTTCTATTTATTCTTTCTTATGCTAATGCATGCTCCGATTTTTTTTTTAGTTATATTTGCCTATGCGTTTCTTGTCTTGCCTCATGTCATGCCCTGAGTGTTACTCCATGCTCTTGTATTGATTTCCTTCTCTATTTTCCTGAATTCTTTGGTTGATAATACCACAGTCAGATTTAAATATGACGAACTAAGGATGACCGCTCGTTTTTTTCTTTAGGATTACCAGCGGGATTACTGTTTCGCTTTTCCCGTACCTAACCAAACCTAAGTCGGCTCCCACATTGAGGCAACATTCAATAAGCAACTGGCAATAGGAAACACGCAAAATTATCGCTCACAATTATTTTGCTTTGAATTAAATTAGAGGTCTCAGGTCTCACATCAAAGCAACTAAATATCGCTCCAACGAAAAATGTTGCTGATTGTTTATTAGCAGTTGCTATAGTAACTGTATTTGCTTATTGCTTGTTGCCTCAATCTGAGAGCCGCCTTAGTATACACATGGATGGAGATGTGATCTCTCTGTTTAAACATTGTCGTTAGATAAAACTCGTCCACTGTAGCAATAAACTTTATAAAACGACCAGAAAAGGAATATCAAATACAAGTTAATTTTCATTGCCTAAAGGATATCTAATACCTGGAGTAAACCAGACTTTATATAAATTACATAAGTAAGTGTTGACGAGGGCAGTTTAAAAAATAGCTTAAAGAAAAGTCTCTAAATAGCTTCAAAGTCCCTCACATGCCCTTTCCAATAACATCTTTTCAATTTGCAATACAAAATTAATGATTAAATTTGTCAAGTCCGCAGAATAGATCTGAGTACTTCAGTCACAAAATCTTTACAATAATTGACATTTATAGACCGTATCAAAAGTTTAGCCTAAACAAACAGTCACCATTCATAGAGTGCTTTGAGAGAACGTGGTTGGGTTAGGGCAGGGGTTCCCAAAGTTTTCCATACTGCGTTATAATATTTTTGCGACGCCCTTCTAAACACAACGGAACAAAGCACAGAAATGTGAAATGTGGGGCTGAGCTTACTGAAGATTCACTAAAGGGGTTTTCAATGAGGATTGGTCGACATTGAAATGGAATAAAACAAGTTGTGTGCAAGGTATTAACGAATCCCATGTATGCCATTATTGTAGGAATATAACACCATGCCCAAATGTCCGCCGCAACTTCTCACGTTGTCACGAATCCGAGTGGTCCAATCTACCGCATAGATTCGGCTTAATTTGAGCGATGACATTGGTTATGTTGGGTTGAAGGACATCGGTCGATTGCGGTTTATTTGCACTAAGCTGCTTGTTCAGGCAACCCCACAAAAAAATGTTTGCGAGGTTAACTCACACGATCTTCGTGGCCAATTCACGTCACCTCTGATAGAGATCAGATAACCGTACCCTGCAGCTGAGTGACACGTAGCCACCTCTTGCTGGAACCACATGTTAGCAGCATCGTTCTGTAGTACTCGCCGTTGATGGTATGGGCCTTACCAACGTCATGAAAAAGTGCGGAGCAATCCCACAGCGCGCCGCCGGTCTAAAATGCACACCAAACAGCTTTTTATGGATGCAATGCCACCTCGTGTTGACTGGCATCATCCCCTTATATGGCAATTTGGCCATTCTTAAAAAAATGCGGCCATTTAAATACCCTCTATCCCCGCACATGTCCAGGTACCTAACAGAATAGTAAGTAAACAGTTGTCGCAACAGCCAACAGGTCCGTAGGTACCCAAGCTCTAGTTTTTAACAACCATTCGTTTGTGTGTGTTGTATTAATTAATCACGATCTTCCTTTATTATGTGACCTGTGTAACCTTAAAGAGAGGGAGGATATATATCACTTTATCGGAAGATGCCCCATTTTAAGCGAATTCCGCATGAGATACTTCGGACGATCTTTGCTGATCTTTGATGAAGTTATTAATTTATTGAACGGGAGTCTTGGTTGGGAAATTTTATTCAACTACGCCACAACTGCTAGCCGCTACAGAACGCGTATTTTGGAAGGCGATTTTTAAATAGTTAAATTGTCAATCTGGTAGACGGCCTTAAGCCAAACCATAAACGACTTAATGTCTGTAAATACAAACATAATGATTGTAAAAGTATATGAATTATTAATAAAGTCACAACTACTACTACTACTACTACTACTACTACTACTACTACTACTACTACTACTACTACTACTACTACTACTACTACTACTACTACTACTACTACTACTACTACTACTACTACTACTACTACTACTACTACTATTAATTAATCACTGAGCCACTGCACAATGAGTTTTTTTTTTCTGTCTAGTTCATTAGTTTTTTGTACGGAATCCCAAGATTAGACTTATGTCGTTTTCCATTGGGACCATCAAATTTTTATTTCAGATCTCAGATTTTTCGTGGCGAATGGAACACGATAGGCAGATTGATCTGCTTTTGTAAATGTATTAGTGCATTATTAGACAGTACATCAGCTGTGCACATTTTTTTCGTTTGTCCATGAAAACATACGAATTTAATGTGGGAAATCATATCGACGAAGAATCGAAATCCACAGACCACAGATGACGAGGAAGAAGACGAAGATGATAGTAATTGCTCCAAAATTAAGTCCATGTCCATTATTTAATGTTTCTGTTCTGAATAATTGCTTTTCACGAGGCTTTTCGTAATTTTGTTTTGAACACATATTCCGAATGACGTAAAACAGCTGTGCAAGGTATATTGGTATTAGTGAGAGTGTGTGCAAATCTCGAAAATTATCGAGATCTGCAAAAAGTGATCCGAATCAAAAAAAAAGAAGATTGATCTTATGTCCCAATGGAAAACCACATTAATGTAACAGGCATCAAGTGTCACGATGTGATTTCTGTCAAGTTCAGTTCTTAACACATCTGTGAACTACTTTGCTCTTTGACTGTTCACTTTGTGGATTTACTGATCCAATTTTTTTTTTTTTTTAGCTGAGCTTGGCAATAAAATTAAATCAAATTTCGTTTCTAGCAAAGACACCAAAGACATCTTAAAGAGTGCCTGCCGAATCTGAAGTATCCGAAATTTCAACTGGAATAAAATCGAATCTATCTGCTTCCAGGCTTCTGATGTGTCTATACAAAGAAAGATATATTGTTCAAGGTTTAATGTCAATACTTCAACAGATTGCCTCCAACCCAAAATTAGGCAGAAATATTCGCAAATCACTGCAGCACTTCAAGATTTTCTCAACTCCAGTAGCTAATTGCTGCTTCATTACAATAACTGTTAGATGCGTCACGTGACATTTTTAGTGCTTACGCTCGAGTATGAATAAATCAACAGACCACAAGCCTTTCGATTATACACAGGCCCCTTTTTATTATTCATCCCACGCCCGAATTGCTTTCATCATCATCTGCATCCGAAATGTTTAGTCATGTTGGGAAAAAAATGTACAAAGTAAACAAATCTCTAAACATCACAACTGCTTCCTCCTTGTCAATTAAAACCAGCAAAATTTGCAAAAAAAAAAATAAAACTGCCAAGAACTCATCACTGATGGCACATTCAAAGATCACATCAATCACTCAACTCAATCACCGGTTCTATCAACAAAACACAATCTCCATTCCAAGTACCTACCCCATACTTCCCCGTATCAAAATATTTAGCCACGCCGTTGAGTACCTATATATAAACTTAACTAAGGACAACAATTAGATGGCGCAACCGACATATCTCCGCATACTTTCTAATTTTATTCTAATCAATAAATTAGTATTCTGACCGAGTGTCTGAGCTCCAGCTCCACATATCAAAAAGATTCTCAAAGCGCTTGTCATAGTCGTCGTCGTCGTCGTCGTCGTCGTGGTCGAGTGAAGCAATCGAAATAAAAGACAGCTAATGATGATATAGGTATAGAAACTCTGCAATTAGCTCAGTCTCGTTGGAAAACAACGAAAAATGCAAACGGTTTATAAGCTTGTACGAATTTTGTTCACTTCTTGTATCTTTGTATCTGAAATGTATGCGGAAAAGTATCTGGTTGCGTGAATTCATCGACCCACTGTACAAACATCGTATATACACTCTTGCATAGAGTTGTTATTTTCTGTGTTCACTCTCGAGACCAATTTGGTCAGATTGGTTACTTCACTTTTAGTTGGATGTATATTTTTCTGCTGTCACTTTAATTCAAGCCAGCGAATGAGAGATATGTTTATCTTTATGGTTTTGCAGTAGTTGTATCATGTTGACGGACACTAACGGCAACAACGACGGCGATGATGATGATGATGAGGAGGATAAAAATGGTGACAAAGATTGTGAGGCAGAAGGCGAGAAGAACTCTCGTTATTCATTGATTATAGTAATAAAGCCATCATGGATTGCAAAGTAAGCTGAACTAAGCTATATCTGTATGGCCGCCCCCCTGGTGTCTTCAAATTTAGCCGAGTTAATTGAATTTCCTGTAGGAACGTTGAAGAATCCAATATCAAACAGTAAATATATCCACAGCTTTGGGACTCTATTTTAAAAGTCATACATACCTACGGGCAAGAGGGTGACATTTAAAAGTTGTCTGTGCAGGCAGTGGTTTGTTATTTATTTATTTCTTTTTTGTCATGAGTTTTAATTCGAATGGTTGTACGACCTTTAAGTAAGGTGCGATTTGTTTTGAGAGTATGATTAACACTCGGTTGGAAATGTTATCAATAAGCAATCATTTAGAACAGACCAGGGATGCCAGATGAGGCATAATTATTACTTTCAGTGACACAATTGGATTATTTCGACTCCAAAATGTGAATGCCGGGTTTAACATCAGCTAATGCATTTCAAAGTTGATTTCCCTTCATGCCGGTACCCAATGTTGTAAAACGTTTTCAACTCGCTTTACAATTATATAGGAGATGGAAATGATGCATAATCTATTTGTCTAGTGAGATAGGGATTTGTTCAAACCCTGACAGAACTCAAATTTCTTTAAGGACCGAGTGAAAGCTGAAATTTCCTTCTTTTCTGGTTCAAATCGAGTTATTCGTTATTCGTTAACGAGAAATACGCCACGAAAATTGTTTTCTTTTCCTTTAAGAAATCGACTTATTTTTGAAAACGTGTGTTCGAGCACGGATGTGCCGATTGGTCCCCAGGGTGCAGAGATAGTAGTTGTTCTCAGATCAATTGTTGCAATCCAATTTTAATTCCCTTCCCGAATATCTACTTAGATTTAATTTAATGAATACTTTTCTCAGAACAGCAAAGCTCACCCTTCTTAGATACACACTCGATATTTATCCCAAGTAGAAGTGTCTTGAGAGCAACTTAATTCGGAGAGCTAACGTTTTTCGTCTCCGTGAAAACAAAGCGTTTTGTGTGCACTAAACTGAATTTAGTTGCAATAGCTAGGACGAAGACACTACCGTTGCTTTATCGCACGAATACTTATTATGTCCGAAGAAAACCAGGCCCTGGGCAAAAAACAAATCCTCTCTGCGATTGTCTTTGAACCAAAGGTTCGTCTTGAGGTGTGATTCACAGTCACTTGCTGATTGAAAAATCATTAGTCTCGCCGAAAATCGAGCAAACAGTGCATCTAGATCAGATGTGGTGGTTGTCTACTGATGAGCCCACCCACCACATCGGGGCGAAACGCATTACTGGAGTCGAGGGAGGCCAGCTCAAATTTAAAAATTTCTGATGACAATCGTACACTCCGCCACCATTCAATTCATAAATATGTTTATGATTGAAAATAGTTTGATTATAAAGCTTATTATGTCCGAGCAATGTCCGCATTTGACTTCACGGCCAAGAATATACCTACATAAGTAGAAAATATTTTTTTTTGGGGGTTTAAAGGAGATTTTAGAAAGATGTCGTTTTTGAGGAACTTCGATGCAATTTCAATGAACTCTTCATAAAACATCATTAAAGCCTTATTACACGAAGGCAGCCATAACTAGCCTATACTTCAAGCTCTATTTTAATCATTTCCGTTGCATCGTCCATAGTTCGAAATTACTGTCCAACGAGCCATAAAAGGCTTCACTTCAAAATCACCAAACTTGAATCAAGCTCATACCTAGACTTTGCCCTCTTCTAGAGTTTGTTCTGTCCTAGAGTTTGTCCTGACTCAACAACGTACATACAGCCCATTCCGCTAAAGATACCCTTTAACCCCTTTTTGATGGGCAACATTGTAAAAGTAGATAATGCACTTTTAAGGGTGTAGATTCTTTATTGCCAGTACCATGGCCGATAATGCATTATTCCACGTACTGAGAAGAGAAGTTGTATGCAAATAGCATCAAGTGCTAAAGACCAGACGCTTCGATGGTAAGAAACCATCAACTGACTAGACAGTCTGACAGACCAATTCCTGTCTGCTGTTAGATATTGTGTAAAAAATATGCAACCGTTTAATGAAGACGATTGGCTTACCAATGGCCCGTCAAGTTCAGACTATTCTATACTACGAACGCACGCTTGCAAAATCGAACCCTTGAAAACAAAGCAAACAAAACAAAATACGTTCGCATTGACATGCACGTTTTTCAATAGGATATGTCGTGTCTGAAATTCGCGACGTGACATATTAATTCTGGCATGCCTATTTTGGCAAATTTACATGCCATTCTGAGCGGGACATATGGGTGGCAGGCATGCCAACATATGTTAGCGTCAAAAATATGCCGAATACACGACATGCACCCTTTTATGACATATTCTGACGTCGAATTGACGTGAGACTGACATGCGTATGTCGTGTTTGGCATGTCGTGTACTCGTAGCTTTAGATGTTTCAATAATTCATTTGCTGTTATTTTTTGAAGAAATGACGAAGGTTTGGTCCCTTCAGACAGTTTTTAACAGTTTTTGAAAGTAGGTATCGTTATTTGCGTATCCACTGAACAGATTTGGAAAATGTAACTGGAGCTTCACTTCACAACTGTGCTTAGTAGTAGCGTCGGAGTTGTGTTTTTTGTGTCTGTTTTCTGTTTTGAGGATGCATTTTTGGGTTGATATAATTTGCAAAATTCGTGGGCTGCGATCGAATGCGGTAACTTAAAACTTAAACGTCAAAGTCAAACTATGCTCATTAAATGCGATAAAGTTGAATTGAAAAATTTGTATCTTTTTTAAGAATCTGCTCCAAAAATATATAAAATTTTATCAGATAATAAAAAGTCTGAAAATAATTTTCACATTCTTTTGAAGTTTAACGACATGTAAACAAATCCAAGGAAATTCCACTTTGTCGTTTAATCATTCTGGCTGAGGGTGTTTTCGAATCTTTTACCGTCTTCTGTTCAATTTTGAAATAAGAAGATTATGGCCCCTATTGTGAGTGTCGATAATTAATCGTTGATCGACAACTGTCGATCGATCGAAAAGTGTGATCGATATTTGTCGATTTGACAGTCGCTTGAAGTCGATTACAAATGTCTGATCGATGCTTTCTCTTGGAAATGAAAAAATGTTGTGCGTACGAAAAGCTAAAATCAATCGAGGCAATCGGCAATTGTCGTGACGATCGGTGATCGACAATCACAATACGGGCCTATATTTTCAAAACCGACGATCGTGCTGTTGTTTAAAGTAACCTAAACTATAAGCAATATGTCATTTTGCGTGCTGTCAATATAAAATGCGTAAATACCATTCCCACTTGTCTAAAAATAAATCACAAAAATATTCTAGGCTGAGAGTGCACCTTTTTTCTGAAATTCCTTAACACACTATCGCATTTAAAATGCAATTAATATCGCACACAATGTTCGAGAAACAATTAAGTCTTTAACATATTATCGCTACCATTATGCGTTCAAATCACGTACAAGTGCGGTTTTCCCAGAGATTATAATCGGATTCGTATCTGTCAACAATGTTGCTTCATTGATTGATTAATTAATTAATAAGTCCATCTATCACTGCACGTTTTACAAACAAAAGAACAAACTCTGTGTTGCGCACAGTCGAGTCGGTAGGGCGGCCACGGTAAACTTGATTTCACGAAACCCCGCTTTGAACTGGACGCCAAATATAAGCCTACCCAGCTTCGAACGTTCTTTTTCGTTTCTTTTTCCTTCGTTTACTTATGTATAGGTATCCCCATTAAGTCATGTTTGCGGTTTGGCGAATATTTTCTGTCAAGTCCCCTGCCAGTTCTTGTTATCATAATAGTGAAACTGTCTTTTATTTTCATCTTTGTATGTCCATCGCCCAATGGAATAGGGTATATTATTTATACCCGGTACCACACTGTGGTGAGGGTATATTCACTTTGACATTCCATCTGGAGGCGTTGTATGTATGACAAACTACATATTATATTATTGATATAGCGATGTCCGTCTGTCTGTCCGTCTGTCCGCACGATTACGGCCGTAATTTAATATCTATCGACTTGGAATTTGGTACGTAATCTTTTATCCACCAAACTGAGGCTAAGTTCGAAGATGAGCAAGATCGGATGAAAACTACTACTACCTCCCATACAAAATATATAGCTATTTTATGTTAAAAATTAAATTTAAATAGCTACAATAAAGATAGCAAGTTTAAACTTTGCACATATTACTTTAATAATATTTAAAATTTTTTTGACAAAAAATGAGCTTGGTCGAATAAAAACTACCCATACCTCCCATACAAATATATAATTTTTTAATACTAATAATATAGTACCGGGTCGACATAATCGAAGATAATTGTCTTACTGGTTTTATTGTCAAAAAGCACGCTATCTATTAATAATCATTTCCAATTTCCAGGTTAAGTTTTACGATCTCACAATAGCGAATTTTTTAAATATTAAATGATCACTATTGTGACCTACAACAAACTTAAGCTGGAGGTTAAAAATGATTATTAGTAAGGCCCAAAGTTTCTAACTTATAGATGTTGTAATGCCTTTGAAAGTAAAGAAAGTTGTGGAAAGATGCATATCAGTATTTTAAAATGTTTACAAGTTTTGAGAATGATTTTCAAAACTCTTCGTAATTTTTTTTTTTTGATAAAAACTCTTTAAAACAGAGTCACATTCCCGATATAGGGTAGCACACTGTTCATTGCAGATAAACTCGATAGTTTCTATATGATTTTTTTTAAGTTTTCTCGTGGATTTCCTTCCCTAAATAGATCTGCTGTCAAAAAGATACTTATAGGGTGCACGGGGTAGGTATACAAAATGCGGACAACGAGAAGAACGAAGGGGACATTGCATGAATGTACGTTTTTCTGCCTTCAATGAGATTTGATTGAATTCACTTTGCACACTTAAATCTGTGCACTTAAGCGATTAATGCCTGTTTGTCAACGCTGCTGTCAGATAAAAGAAAACGAGAATTGTATGACTTTTTATAGGAGATTTAGTGACTTGCTTGGGTAATGAAAGTCTCTGTAATGGCCTGTAAGAATAAGTATAGAGAATATTTTAATTATATGGGGTAATTTTTTTTTTTTTAGCTCCATATAGCTCTGAAAGGCTCTGTCGGGAAAAATATGTACAATTTTTAAAACTCAACAGATCAAAGCTATGAATGGTGATAGGGATACTCTCTAGGCACTTTCTTCTGAGGAACCACGATAGGAGATTAGGACACGTACAGGTATTGTAAGGACGTACATGTTCCAGAGAAGATTACTCGCATCTTCTCTGTGAACTTCAAGCTATATTGCTCGGAACAAAAGGAGGCACCTTGGAAGGTACTTCTCGAGAACGTAAAGGAGGTTGGCTTCTCAATCAAAATTAGAATCAGTTTTAGCTTCAGTAGGGAAAGTAAGTGTTTGGGCAAATTGGTTTAGGTTTCGACGGTAGAGGTTTTTCAGGGATGGCAATGTCTATTATGATGAACTAACATTCTACAGACCCTAACCTAATATAACCTAATCTATTAATGTAAGAAGAAAGGTCTGTCACTAAAAAGATTTCTTCGAAATTACTACTCAAATTGACATCGATGATTGTGAGATGTAACAATTGTATTGCTTGTTTATGTTCTTGTCTAACAGAACATTGCATATCAATGTTTCCAATTGTATAACTTTATCCATTAAGTCCGTCGTGGGTGTAGGTTGTTCAAGTGGACTTTCTATAGCTCTCGATTCTCCGCTATCGACTCTAAATCATCAAGGGCAATCCCTAAACGGGTAGACGACAGATTGTGGACTTGATCTAACCATCTCATGCTGGGGTCTACCTAGAGGACGTCTGCATGATGGTACGAATTCCATAGCACGTCGTGGGATCCTGGCTGGTGATATGCGTTTAAAATGACCAAACCACCGAAGAATGCTCCGTCCGGAGAATGAGCTGCTCAACATTCAGTTCCTCGCGTATTCTTGTATTTCAATTTCTAATGAAATCTCATTTCGGCAGCTTGTATCCGCGATCGTATTCTTTATTTCTTTCGGTCATTACCCAAACCTCATGACCATAGGTAAGATTTGGAACAAAGACTGAATTAAAACTGACAACTTAGCTTTGACACCAAGTTGAGACCTCATAATGAACAAAATGACCAATCTGTCTCAAAATTGATCCAGCCCGACCAATCCTACAGCAATAAACAAAATCTCAAGGCGAAAGTTGCTATAAATATCAAGATATAGTGTAATTTTTCAAATTTGAGTATTCAACGCCATCTATAGGAAACATAGAAAACTTTTGAATTACGTGGACATTTCGCTTCATAGAAAATAATATTCTGTAAGTTTCATCTCAATCGATTGATTTTTGAAATGTCGAGGAAGAACGTTTGCAAAGTTTTTATTTTATAGATAGATATGGGAGATGCCACGCCCTTTTGTTGAATTTTGACCAAATTTATCAAGAACACTCCCGGGCCTATACCTAAGATTGTCTAAAAGTTTGACCTCAATTCCATTTGGTGTTTTTTAAGATAGTATAAGATTTTATAATGTTTTCTTTTGTATGCGGAGTACCACGCCCCTTTGCCCTTTAACCGTCACCCGCCCCTCTCAGGTAACCTATAGTGTCGACCTTATATAAAACATTTCTAAAATTGGCCGAGTAGTTCTAAAGAAAGATTTAATTTTTTAAGGTAGCTAGCCCAAAATCGATAATTCGGACAGAACATCACGATCGACTATAGCGCCACCTAGGAATGTGTGAATTTTGCAAAGCATAGGTGGGATTGGTTACCTCCTATACAGAAAACAATTAAAAGGCTATTTCTAGGTTCTCTGACAACTTAAGTTGCGAAGTACCTCGCAAAATGTGGGCGAGATTAGAAAACAGAGGGCTGGCAGCTGATATTTAGCAAAAATATTTTAAAAGTTACATTTTCGTACTTGTGCCAAGTTTATTTGTGAAATTTGGTGCGTTTCATTGGCTAACAGTCATCAGATAAGAGCTAGAAGAAGGAATTTGCCTAAAAGCTGCCTCGAAACCACAAGACTTAGGTAATTGTGCCTCTATAAATCAAAGGAGAGTCACTTTGTCACAATTGTAGGTACTTAGAAAATCGTATTTGTGAACTTGAAATTGGGCATGTTCATATAGTTCTACTTAGTAACATCCTGTGATTTGTGCTGTTTTCGGCAGATTTTGTCTTTTTAAACTACATGCGGTTCACAATGTAGACATGTATTAATCAGCGATCACATCCAATTTTTAGTTTAAGGGTTTATTTAATTTCAAAATACAACAAACAGTGTTTGCAATTTTGATAATGCATACAGACTTTAGTGATTTAAGCATTTTATAGATGCCTTCCGAATAAGCTGTCAGTTGAATCGTTTAAGTGGTTGACACCGTAATAGACAAATGAATAGAATTTAGTCAATTTATTAGAGCCTTTGAGACTGTGTCTGCATTTTAGTTAGTTAGTTACTTTAGTTTAAAAATTACAAGTTTGGATTCATCTCTGTTTTGTAATGACTTGCAATAGAAAAAAAAACTTCCAAGTGCCATTGAAGCAGGAATATTAATAGCAACAACGACGCAATAAGTAAGTCGCATGTGGTCAAAGAAAAATGCAGAGATAATTGTGGGCCGTACAAAAAAGGCTGACTTTCGCGCTTTCTTATCACGATTATATTTCCCAGTGTTTGCCACACGTCCGCCAAGATGGAACTGTGGAAAAATAAAACATTTGGTGTTTCAATTTGCATTAAACCCTTAGATTTAATGGATAAGCCAGGCCTTGGGCAAAAAACAAATCCTCTTGGCGATAGTCTTTGAACCAAAGATTCGTCGTGAGGTATGATTCACAGTCACTTGTTGATTGAAAAATCCTTAGTCTCGGTGAAAATGGAGCAAACAGTGCGTCTAGATCAGATGTGGTGGTCGTCTACTGATGAGCCCACCCACCACATCGGGGCGAAAGGCATTACTGGAGTCGAGGCCAAATCAAATTTAAAAATTTATGTTAAACCCTTAAGCTAGTATCAGACGATATGTTGAATTAGCAAACGATTGCTGAAAATTGTGTTCCAGTCACAACATATCGTGTAAAAAAAAAAATGTCTGTCATCAAGTATGTTTGTGATTGTGATTGGAACACAATTTTCAGCAAACGTTTGCTGATTCAACATATCGTTAGATACTAGCTTTAGATCAGTAGTTAGTTAATTAATTTTGTCTGAGACTTTAAAAGCCTTTTAAGCTCGTATTTAAAGCGAGTGAATAATACGGCCGTAAGGGTCGAAATCCAAGGGATTTGCGAGGTTGAGAACCTAGCTGGGCAATCAAAGATGGATTTTAATATCTAACCCACTATGCGAAAACTATATGGTCCAGAAGTTGTATATGTATCAAGATTAAACGAGGTTATTGTGCTACACAAAGTTGGTAGTCATTACAGTGCCGTTCTCAAAAGGTGTAGTGTGCGCAGTCAGTGCCAAATGGTTGTCTCTAGCCGATTTTTGTAAATTCCAAAATTGCCATCATCACAAATCTCGGGTTTAGGCACATGACTCAGTTTAAAAGAAATATCAGTAGTATGACTAAATATATATTAAAAACCAAAGCCCGCTCATAGCAGAAAGCAGACAGTCACCAAAACAAGTATACACTCATATTACCTATACCCGTATAGTACTATTTTCTCCAATGAGTACCAAATTTGAAGCCATGCCATAATTTTGATTGATCAACATCCAGCGAGTGACGACAGTCGCTCCAAGCTACCATAAATATTAACCGCAACAGCACCCCACGTTCCACCCTTAAAATTCAAATACACACAACAAAAACAACATCGCGTTGTACAGGGGGGTTTGGATTGCAAATTTATTGTAGGTACATCGTGTGTCGGCATTTCGTTTTTTTTTTTTTTTGCGATACCCAGTTTAATCAAATTAATTTTTTTTTCCTACAATGCTGTTGGCATATAACTTGAACAAGGAAGAGAATAACAATATTTTGCTAACACTGATGTGATGGTCAATTATTTAATCAGCTTTGACTTTCTCATTTCCAATCAAGGCAAAGGAAGTGGATAGAAAAAAAGAAAAAAATATGGAAAGGAAGTGGATTGATGGAGGTACATAAAGTAGTTGAAAATATTTACCAATTATGCAGTTTAACTTTAATTATCCACTATATTGAACACAAAAACACGGTTTTTTTATTTTCGTTTTGACTGAATTCACTCACTGAAGGATATTTTTCCCTATTTTGATTTTTTGACTGAAAAAAATTAAATGAGAAAAGTAGTGGACTACTACTTGTTTTACCGGAAAATAGAGTAACAATGATTGAGCTTTGGCAATATTGTAGTTCTGGCTCACTCTACGGCGTATTAGTAATTTTATTACGGTAATGCGCAAGCTTCATCGATCCATTTGCCTCCATTCATGGAAATCATCTGTTTTGTCTGTGGAGTGCAAGCAGCAAGCTCTGGGTTATAAGCTTGATAAGCTTTAGAGTCTCATGGATGGGATGTAGTTTCTAGTTAGTTAATTTCACAACCATTCATAAGGTTTGGTTGTGCGGTCTTGATGGTTGTATAAATGGTAAACAGTTGGTTATTGTGAAAGCTGTAGCGTAAATTTATGGACAGCGGAGAGTTTATTAAAATTTAGAAAATTACTACAGTAGCATTCAAAAGTATGTTATAAAAAATAGGAAGTTTCTTTTGCTTGTTCTTTTATAAGACTTTGATTTGAACAGCAATTTTTAAGATACATTTTTTGCAAAGGCCAATAGTATAGATGTGAATAGATTCAAAGCTTTAAAGCATTGAAATAATGAACTTTTTAAATAGGTTTAGGTAAACCGCTGGAAATTCTATCTGGACATATTTACGTGCAAATAATTGTTTTGAATGAGGCATCATTTATGGCAGTAATTTTCAAGGTATTCTATGACGTAATCAAAATATTCAGTAATTAGGTTAATACCTAAGGAATACTATTTCATTTCCTAGTTCTGAAAGGAGAGTGACAGGAGGAGGAAGAGTTCTCTCCCAACTTCCAACAGAATCCTAAGAATCCTTACGGAAGAAAGAATCAGAATATGGTGGGTTATGCGGAGGATGACTACGCCTCGGACAGAATGTCACTATATATAGACATTATTACATATACCCGTATAGTACTATTTTCTCCAATGAGTAACAAATTTGAAGCCATCCCAACTTTAAGGTGGTTAAGGACTTTGTCTACCTAGGCTCCGCTATGAACTCATGCAATGACACCAGCTCTGATATTAAACGAAGAGTGGAGGTCAAACAACTGAGGTGACTGGGTCATGTAGAGCGTGCTGAAAGATCTTTGAGTTCACGATCGAGGGACGATGCAGCAGAGGAACACCGCGATTCTGGTGGCGCACGCAAGTGAAAGGATACCTTAACCAACTTAGCGTGAGAAACTGGAGACAGCTAGCCAAAGATCGTGGTGGCTGGAGACGCTTGTTGGTTGAAGCCCAGGTCCACTCTGGACTGTAGCGCCACCTTAAGTAAGTAAGTATGCGAGGGACTTGGTAATATTGAATGTTTGCCAACAATCAATTAGCTAATGGAATCTGCACGTTGCAAGCAAGGCTGGACATTATTCTTAATATCTTTCCTACAAAGGTTCTGTCAAAAAATTACTCATCGAGAAGCAATCATCAACACACATCAAGTGCCAAGACATTTATGGCATCGATGCTAAGAAACCATCAGACCCCCTACTACTGATGTGGCTACCCCTTGTTTGATGAAGGGTGCCGACAGGACCATGCTGGAAAGCAACTTGCTTACAAAGAGGCGCTGAAGAGAAGGATGAGAGTGGCTCATAAGCAAGCTCTACCTCTATGAGGAAAGGAGGAGGTGGAGGGAAGAACATCGTATTTTCAGAAGAAATAAGAAGGAGAATGAGAAACTTGTGATCGAGTAAAACCAGAGGTGATACTCAATATTCGGTAGTTTTATCAAAAGGTTTACAAAAAACGTATCAAGTCATATAGGTATGAAAGCCATGAAAGCCAATATTTTCATCCACTCCGCCTAAATGAAGTGAAAAAAGCAAAATCTAAACTTCAGGCAAATAAGAATGCTGACTCAGAAGACAGCAGGAGACGACTTAGTGGAGAGCATATCCAAACTTATCTTCAATATTTAGTTGGAAGAAAGAAACCTTCTAAAAGGCGTCAATAAAATCCTGTCTGGCGTACTGTGAAAGTGCCTGAAACCACTTATTTACGAACTGATTAACCCAGTGCGGTCTTAAGCCCGATAGTTTCACAAATGACTAGATATTCACACTACGGCAGAATCCTGAAAAAAAAAACCCAAGAAGCGCAGATCGATACCTACCATCTGTTTATTGATTTCAAGGGCGCATATGACACGATTTATAGAGACGTGTTATAAAAGGACATGTTGAAGTGATGTCCACGAGATTGAGAAGTATGCTGTAAGGCGGTATCAAACGATACATCAAATAAAAGCTCCTTGTTGTTCCTCTTCGTTATTTCTCTTGTAGGGCGCTCATATGACGCATTTCGATAATTTATTTCATTAATTTCCTCTGAACATCTGCCATGGCAGTACTAAACCCAATTTTAATGTAATGCCGTAATTAGGGCTCATTATTGGTGTTCTCTAGGAGCCAAAACTATTTTGTTTGAAAAGTATCCTACTCATTTGAGACATATGCACATAATGTTCATAAACTTATACTTAATGCGGATTGTCACTTAGTAATGACTTGGATGACAGGGCAAAGGCATCTAGTGTGCATTATCTGACTCCATTACCAAATCTGTATTTAATAGAGACGCTCGAACTCCTACTATTCTGAGGACGACGATGTTATCTGGTTTGTGGGACTCTTATTATTTTTTTGGAATTAAATGACCAAATGACCTATCGCTCTAAGTAGGTAGGTACATATCCGAACGGCATACTTTATGAATATAGTTCGTCAAGAGGGCAGTAAAATTTATCTTAAAGGATAATTATACAGAGGTATACCATTTCGGTTACCCCCATCTTTCGCCGAAGACAAAATGTCACCATTTTAACGATCAATCAAGATCTTCCGCTTAGTACCAGTCTCTGCCTCGTGGACAGGTTGTCAAAGGAAATAAACGGGGACAGTCTGCTACTGATATGTAAGAGGGAAATGCACGGTTTTTATGTGCTGTGCTACCACGGGGGCATTTTGGTCCATTGTGATCCCTTATTTTTGGTCGTGGATAAAAATTTAATTTTTATTAGACAACACAAAACATGCATAAACACTTTTCTTGGCAGACTTGGTCTACTAAAACCAACCTATACCTACTTTTAACAAACCTGATTGTGTCCGTCAATTGAACCTGCACTAAGTCTGCGAAAAATCTTTCTCCCAGATATCGAAGTCGACTAGTTTGGAGGTTTGGGCATTCACAGAGCAGGTGTTTGATGGTCTCCGTTTCTTCTATGTCTTGAATTGATGCCCAGTTTTGTGGCCATAGTCCTACCAATGGTGCAATGGCCTGTCAGTACACCAGTTAAGATGCGAATACCTCGTTTATTCATTTTCAAAATACATCTTGTTCTTTTTTCGTCGATTCTTGGCCAAAGGCATAACGCAGACGTGTCTGTTAGACCAGTTGGTGTTAATTTTTTCCCTTGATTTCAATATTCCCTTGATGGTCAATATTTCTTTTTGCTACACTATCTGGTATATAATATTTATGTAATAATGTTTCCTGCATCAAGTTCCGACCCAATTCTTGGTAGTTCGTCTGCTTTTTCATTTCAATCAATGTCACTATGTCCGGGAACCCCGCAGAGAGTGACCTTGTGTTTTTCGCCTATTTCGTTCACAGCTCTTTGACAGTCTCTGACTGTCTTTGATTTAATAAAGGGTCCGCCATCTTACGTTTTTTTTTCAACTAGTGCTTATTTCGCGAATGGTAACACTTAGCTCATGTCTGATTTGACAGATAATTAGTTTTATCCTTCCGCTGAACGAATATGGTTGTGTATACACTTGAACAACGCTGGGAAATATTGCGACATTACTTTGAAAATCATGGTAATGTGGGCCTGCGATCGACTTAGAGAAGATGCCGATTTTGCCAAAAAAAATCTTTCCAGATGAAGCTCATTTTGATCTTGGCGGGTATGTAAACAAGCAAAATTGTCGCATTTGGGGCACAGAAAACCCCCACGCATACATTGAAAAGCCGATATACCCAAAACGAGTCACTCTTTGGTGCGGATTTTGGTCCAGAGGCATAATTGGGCCATTTTTCTTCGAAAATTAGCAAGAAGTGGCCGTTACAGTCAATGGCGATCGTTATCGGGCCATGTTGAACGAACGCCGCTACGTGCCACACAGCCGAAGCTACACTCAATGTTTTGCGCCCTGTTTTTGAAGATCGCATTATCAGCCGCAGAGCTGATGTCGTTTGGCCACCGCGGAGCTGCGATTTGACACCGTTGGACTATTATTTGTGGGGTGCCGTAAAAGATAAGTGTTACGCCGACATGCCAGAGACAATTGACGCTTTAAAGGACAATATTCGTGAAGCCATTGGTGAAATACAGCTGCACACAATCGATAATGTGCCTAAAAATTGGACCGATCGTGTAGGCTACTGCATGGCCAGCCGAGGCAGCCATTTGGATGAAATTATTTTCCATTATTAACCGGAAGGATTGTACTTTCAAATAAAAAAAGAAATTTGAGAAAATATTCAGTAGTTATTTTTTATAGCATTTTCAAAAAAAAAAAAAGTTATTTGGAGGACCCTTTACATGCGCTGTATAGTGCTTTTATGGCCGCCTGACTGTCAACGAAGACTGTAATCTCTTGAAGAGAAACGAGGAGAGGCTTATAGACCTAAAATCTTTTGCGGTACAGTGCATATATGCTTTCCTGCATTAGGAATAAATATCACCTTTACTTCTTTCCACCTTTGCGGTATGTAGCAGAGTCTTATGCAGATTTTGAAAATTACTTTCATTCATGGCAATATTACACTGCGAGAGTATGTTGCATCATTGCTGGGATGACATATTGTCTGGTCTCGCCGATTTGTAGGGCGAATAACTGACTGCTACTGATACCCTCCATCTTTTTCCAGAAACCAATCCGTCCATTGACTTTTGATCAAGCTGGAAAGCGTATTGATTCAACCATCTATATGGACAGACTGCTACGGTCACCCCCGTTCTTACCCGAAGACAAACCGCCAAAAGGAGGTACTAACCAATTGAGTTGATTTATTTAGTCACCATATCTTTTTTAAAAGATATTCGCAGGTAGCACTAGAGTTCCCATCTGTTATGTCCGGCAAATTGTTTTTTCTGGCCACTTAACCGCCTCCTCTTGTGGTATCACAATGGACCTTGTAACGAACTATTGTCGTGACGATACAAATATCGTCTAAGTGTATTCTTTTAAGATATCCACTTAACCTAACGTATGGTATTTTTGCTTTTTGCCAATGGAGAAAAATCAAAGGAACCCGTTTTCATTACCGGCTACGCTGTCTAAATACAAAATCAAGAACTCACCTATTTATGTCATAAAAACAACTTCGGGTGAGTACTCTCCTCATTGTTGGCTTTCAATTGGCAATACACAATACATCGCGCATTATTGTGCTGGTCCATTGTGTGACAATTTTCCACGCTACAGCATTTCTGAAATTCTTTCTTATAGTATTCCCCACCCAAAGGATGACATCATGACCATAATCAAGTTTATATTGAATTCGCTCGAGTGTCACTAAACTTGTCAATTGTCCGAGTTGACAATGTTTCTACTACTCAACATTTCATAAAAATGGATTAATGATCCATCGGGATAACACAACTTTCTATAAACATTTCCCTCCAACATGAGAAGCAAAAGTATTAATATTGTAAGTCAACTTGTACACAAACTCGTTTCATATCGAATAGAATGACCAATTTATTTGTACATCGCAATGGTAAATATTGAACGGTATCAGTGGAGACATATCAAAAAAATATCACAGATGTCTATAAAGAAATCGGATAAGATGTTTCTGTAGTATTCCCACAGCGTGGACAACAATGAATGTACGTTCTTCTAATAACCAGCCAATCGACAGCGACGAGTATTAGGAACATTTTTTTGGGAAAGGGAGTATTTAATAAATGTTGGTCAACTGCTCATGGAATGAACCTAGACAAGGTCAGTGTAGATTGAAATAATTCTGCAGGACTCGGCAACTTACTTTAAGGATATAGCAACCATCTAACATCTCCCAATATTATTACACTCACTATACACTAAATCTTGACGTACAAACAATTGCTTTCATCATAAGTCACATCAATCTTTAGAGTTCAGGAAATCTTTCCCCCAAAGGACATAGATACCATATAAGCACACTAGGGAATCTTCAATTGCTTCAATTGATTTCATTAATTTAGTTTATGATTGCTCCCAGCGGAAATTGAAATCCGTTTGAATACAATTTTTATTTCTTCAATAATTCCACGATAAGTAGTTGCAAGATACACATATGTCTGAACATACCTCGCCAACGAAGGAAGTAAACGAATCGAGTATAGATACACTGCAAAACGGAAGAATACATTTTTCACATTCACAACCGCACTACTGGTACTTGGCAGGAAGATGGCTACGAGGAAGGACGAATTAAAATCCAGAAACCATGTGAAATTGTCTTATACGAGAGTGAGTGGTGTACTTAGTTATGAAGTTTTATGGATTCGCCTTGTTTTCAGAAACGATATCCAAAATTATATACCAGCAGAGGCAACACATTTTTGAGATGAAACCCAGGATAACCGGTTGAACGGAAATCCAATAAAACGATGTAGGTACTTTGATCCTTTTAGTTTCGACTATAATGGGGGTATCTTATATGAGAGTTTAAATTATCCCTTAACGTTATGAACATTTTTGTTGGAGGATATGGCGATTATGATGCCACATTGTTTCATCCATTAAGAAATTTTGATGGACTATAAAATTGCAGTTGGATTCACTTCCGTAACATAATGTGAAACAAATTGAATTTCTTTTAGCTGAGTGTTTGATGTTTTCAAGGATACCTGGCTAAGATGGCAAATTGATGAGAACAATTTTATGGCCATGATATTTCGATTTATTTATTAATTAAATGGGTTTGTGGGTGCAATGATGAATGACTTGATCCTTTCTAGAAAATTAGAAAATCTGTTCATAGTCTGACGTCCATTTTAGCCTGCAAATTAGCCTGCAAATTTCCGGCCAGCGGGGATTCAAAAAGGCCGTAATCAGTGCTAAGCGCATTGCCTGGCGAACGTTCTGTAGCGACATAGAAAGCACCACAGAAACAGCTAGACTTAGGAAAATCCTGTGCAAAGAATCCTCAGTCCCGGGATATCTCAAAGACACTAATGGAAACTGGACACAATCCTGTGAAGAAACTCTCAGTCTGTTGCTACAGAGTCACTTTCCAGGATGCACTACGAATCAGACAAACCAATCTAGATTTG
Organism: Cheilosia soror; assembly: GCA_949372485.1. Lineage (NCBI taxonomy): Eukaryota > Metazoa > Arthropoda > Insecta > Diptera > Syrphidae > Cheilosia > Cheilosia soror. Next base: position 128,748,013 of record OX443561.1, read on the forward strand.
TTACCGCAACAGCGACAGTTCCAGAAGAACTTATAACCGAAGATAAACTAAACTGGGCAATTGATATATTCTCCCCGTTTAAATCCCCGGGAGGCGACGGGATTTTTCCAATCATGCTCCAGAAATTCCATTATTTACGACGGTCCTAAAAAGACTGTTTATTCGCAGTGTGGAATGTGGCTACATTCCTAAAGCCTGGCGAGAAGTCAAGGTCGTCTTCATTCCGAAGGCGGGAAAATCTAGTCACACTACCGCAAAAGATTTCAGGCCTATAAGCCTAACATCCTTTATGTTGAAAACCTTTGAAAAACTAATGAACGTCTTTGTACGCAGTCGACTAGATGACAGCGCGATTTCCAAATCTCAGCACGCTTACATCAAGGGCAGAGGGGTGGAAACCGCGTTGCATGAGGTCGTTAGCACTATAGAGAGGTCATTAATAGTCAAAGAATATACGCTAGCTGCGTTCCTAGACATTGAAGGAGCCTTTAATAATGTTAAAACGTGCGCAGTAAAAAGGGCACTACAGAATCTAAACGTTCACCAATCTATCACTAATGTGATTGTTAATTTACTTAGTGAAAGAAACATCAACGCGAAGCTAGGTGACACGGTCCTTAGAGTAACCGCTTCGAGAGGCACTCCACAAGGAGGGGTCATCTCCCCCTTCCTCTGGGTACTTGTCATGAATAAGATACTACTGAAATTCAATAATATGGGTGTCACGATAACTGCATATGTAGACGATGTAGTCCTGCTTGCAAAAGGGAAATTCTTACCGACCATTGGGCAAAGCAATGCGGCCTTGGGGTTAACCCCCAGAAAACTGAGCTTGTCCTGTTTGCAAACAAAAGAATAATACCACTATTCGAGCCACCAACTCTCGAGGGAATACCTCTGAAGGTGACTGATAGGGCGAACTATTTAGGAATGATTTTAGATAGAACACTTAATTGGAAGCCGAATGTCAATGAAAGAGTGAAGAAAGCAGCTAATGCTTTCTACGCATGTAACCGCATCTTTGGCAGGAGGTGGGGGCCGAACCCCAAAACAATCTTGTGGATGTACACGGCAATCGTGCGGCCTATACTCACATATGGCAGCGTAGTCTGGTGGCAAGCCGCGGGCAAGGCGACCAATCTTAAGACAATGACAAAAATATAAAGACTAGCATGTATAGGGACAACCAGTGCGATGAGAACCACACCTACGGCTGGACTGGAGGCAATTCTAAATCTGACTCCTCTAGACCTGTACATGGAGGAATCTGCTACCAAAAGTGCCTTAAGAATTAGCCAAACCGGCACTTGGAACCCGGGCAACTTTGGTCACGCACAGATTCTAGGGAAATACTTTGGGAATGATGTCACTTCTGACTATATGATCCCACATCTAAACTTTGATAGACCATTCACCTGCTCGTTTCCGAGTAGAGATGAATGGAACACAAATGAACCCACAAAAAGGAAATCGATTTCCATCTACACAGATGGATCGAAGATGGACTGTGGAACCGGTGCAGGTATATTCGCGGAGGAATTAAATATACAATGCTCAATCAGGCTTCCTGATAGCAGCAGTGTCTTCCAAGCCGAAGTCCTGGCAATCGCGGAGGCATTGTTGGCATCATTGTTGGTGTCATTGTTGGCAATACCAAGAAATGATATTACCATTTTCATTGACAGCCAGGCGGCTATTAAAGCAGTTTTTGCTACTGAGATAAAATCCAGATTAGAGCATTGCTGTCGCGAAGAGCTTAAGGTTCTTTGCTCGCAGCACACCACGGTCCTCTGCTGGGTCCCTGGGCACAGTGACAAAGCTGGCAATGAGAGGGCCGACGAACTAGCGAGAAAAGGGTCCGCAATGGATCATGATCAAGCACTAATTCGATCAAGCCACCACTCTGCAGCCTTAGAGAGCGAGTGGAGAACAAGATTCGCATGAAAATAAATAACAGGTGGAATGGACTAACTACCTGCGAGGTATCACGGAAGCTTTGGCCAAAATATCAAACTCTTACAGTTTGACAGGTCATCGCTGTCTAAATTGGTAGCGGCTCTAACGGGTCATAACTTCCTAAGGAACCATACAATGAAACTAAATCTCAAGGATGACGATATATGTAGAGGCTGCGGCGACGAAGAGGTTCATGAGGATACACCTCACTTCCTCTGTCACTGCCGGAGTCTCTGTCACTTGAGGAACAGAACACTTGGAAGTCATTACTTCCATGACCTACAAGAACTTTCTGATGCCTCACTTTCTGATCTTTACAGGTTTTTGAGGACGTCAGGATGGCTGGACTGCGTCGAGTGAACACCATAAGAAGGGACATGAAGCTGACCATCACAACATCAACGGCTAACCCCCAGGGTATAACAATGGGTCCACAAGGACCTGAGTGTGGCACGGCAGGACTACCCTGCTCTGCCAACCCGTAAACCTAACCTAACCTAGCCTGCAAATTATAAGCTACTGTGAGTGAGAAAAGTTGATACGTAGTTTTCTAACAGATCCATTTCGCTGTACAGCTCGTAGAGTTAGCTGTCCTCCTCCAAAAGCCCATCAATGCCCGAAAATCACTTGATGAATTTGCGTTCGAAACGACTAAGAAAATCGTCATCTGCCTTTGCTAACGTCCATGCTTCTATGCCATATAGAGCAGGACTGGGATGATGAGGGTCTTATATTTCTGAATAAGAGCGCAGCAAGTCCCCTGTATCTTAATCTTCGTCCTAACTTCCTTTCGGGTAATCAAAATAATAAGAATATTCATAACATCACAAACTATCGTTCATAGTCTGCAATTAAATTAAAGTTGACTAGACAATTCCACCGACACTGTGGCGTATACGTAACATTTTTGTTTGCCAACCCCAATTTGAATGTCTTCATTAGTATTGTTGCATATATTTGGAAAATGGTTAAGCAAATTATTTGTACAACCATTTTAATCAATCTATCCATAATTTAGTCGGTTTTTTTTTCCCCGAAAAACAATAGGGCTAACTATGTTTGTGCATAACAATCATAACGAGAAATATAATATTTTTTTGTTACCGAGAATAATCAATTTCATACAAAAACAGAATAAAGCCGGTCATATAACCGTACCACCGCGTAATGATTTTATAATAAATTTAGATAGAAAATCGAAGCATAGATTTCCAATTTTAAATTTGCTTTGAATGGATTTGCGTTATTTTTCCCCACGTGGATTTACATTGCTTGGCCACAATATTATCCCTCAGGTGCGGGGTATTGGCGAATTGCAAACAACCATCTCACACAAATTTCACTAATTGACGTTCGATTTTTTATTCATCTGAACAAGTTCAGCTCGATTTCACGTTAAAAATACGGCCCGGAATGCATTCTCGCAGATTTTATGAATTTTTTTTTTAGGGCCAAAATAATACAATATATAAAAACAGAAATCTCCATATCGTCCCCAGGGATCCAATCATCGTTTGAAAATCCTTTTATTAAATCACGTCAATGTTTGTGTGATGGTAGTCGCGTACTCGTACTTTAATCAGGGAGTAGGCTAAAATATATACGCACTGGAAACAATGAAACTTTTTTGTTTGTTTCCTTGTTATCTTTTTTTTTTGGGATGGGATGAATCCATTCAATTCTCATCTTGCACCAGAACGAAGGGAGCTGGAATGCGTTCGATCATGATTTGGTCGGAGCTCTGGATTATGCCACTTTTATGGGGTAAGGGGGCTGGGGGTGTTTATGGTGATGAGAAAGGAACATTTCATTAGCATTTTTCTTTTGCTCTTTGAAATGAGTTTGTTTGTTTTGTGTTTTTTGTTTTTTTTTTTTTTTGTTATGGTGCGAAGTAGAAAGTAATAAGTTGAAAAAAAAATATTCACCTCACAGTTGAAAGATTTTTATCGCTGCGAGTTTCCTTCAAAGATTGGGATAGGTACATGAGAAGCTTCGCCAGTAAAATACTTAACAAATGAAAGAATGGCAGTGGCAGTACGTTGTTATTCACTTGAATGCATTAAATATTTTTTTGTGGTGGCTATAATCTCCAACCAACTTGAGCTTGAAGGTTTCGCAATATTTAAAGTAATACAACATCGAACACCTAAGTAATCCTTCAGTGCGCAAAAACGACAGACACACTGAAAATTTACATAAGTATTTATTATGATTAGTTTGACTTAAGTCTAGTTAACAAAATGGTGATTAATATTTTAATGTGCTGGATCAACAACAGGGGCATAACGGCTTACATTTGTAAATAATTAGATTTACATAAGTTTTGTCTCGTATAGTATGCATTGTTGTCTGGGTTGACCTAAGGGTGTTCTCAAGTCCGGGTGTCGATCACACACCAAAATCTGACTACCTCGCAGGAAAACTGCTACTACAGCGACAAATTCATACTCTTTATGACTAGCGAGGGAAACAGTCTTGCAGTGGGTAAGGAATATAGCTGCAACTTCAAGTGATGTAGGTACACCATCGTATGATGGTAACTCTAACATGTCGCGGTTCATGACGCGTGCTTTTGTAGTATCAGCCAGGCATTCGAATGGTAGTCCATTGTTGAAGCGTTCTTATATACCTAGTGATAATGATTTTATTTATTAATTTTTTAAATATTTTCCTCGCTGGACAAATCTCAATACCTGTAGGCACACAAAAAAATTATGCCCAGAGGTGAGTAAAAATATATCCAAATTCATGATCGGACTGAGCCGGAAGGATATTCGTGTACTCATATGGGCTCATTACTGGATATGGTGCGATAGGCGTACATGCCGAATGGCTGGACATACTGCATATAGTGATTTCTGCAGAAGTTGTAGGAACTTTGAAAAAATTGAACCTGTTCGCAACCTACTTTGCGAATGACCAAAAAATTTGGGTGGTTCCAGTAGATGAACAGACTTTATATCCTCGGTTACACTTAGCAGGAGCCAGAGCATCTCGATACAACAGAGGTTTAAGAACCCCCTGAGATGAGGCTAAGCTGTGACAACTGCTACAATACGACCCATTTACTACCATCTCAAGAAATATACACTTTCGCAGCTGTTCGTACGACGTAACCGAAAAAGAAACTCTCATTCAACCAGGAGCAGACCGCTTTGACAAAACACTCTTTCGATTCCCTTGAGAAATTCTCAAAATTATCTTTAACTCCACCTTAAGTAACCTATACCTATTGTCACACATTATAACTTTGAAAGAATTTTTTAAAATCGGCCACCTCCCCATTTTCCTGTTTGGCAGGTCAAGTCTTTACGGATGTTGGCAGTGGCCGGGGATTACATGAAAGACTTTCAAGATGCTTGATCTTTTAAGTCACAGGAGCTTCTTGGATCTGTTTGTATACAGAGTTAGCCAGATGAGCATTTAGCGGTATCGCTGTATTCTAGATGTTTCCATCGGTGACTTGCTTTGCCTAGCGTATCTAAAGATTATTTTGAGACTTTCTCAAGGGAGTCGAAAGAGTGTTTTTTCAAACATGAATTATTTGTTTAACGTAGGATAGTGGTGAATACTACACCATTTTGCAGATTTATATACTATCTACGGCAGTGGAGCCTAGTCTAGATAGTTCGTCTGCTGCAGTACTCCCTGGGAAGTCACAGTGACCAGGAACCTAAAAAAAGGGTCTAGCTATCTCGTTAAGAGATACGCGGCAATCTTCCACGGCTTTAGATCTTTTTTCGCTGAATACTGGGGATCTGATGGGACCTTTTTTTGTCAATTTATGACGATATCCCGATGTGGTACTAACCTAAAGCCTCGCTTTACGAATAACTGCCATTTCGGCTTGAAAGACACTGCAGTATTTCAGAAGACAGAAGAAGAGGCCGAGATTTAGTTCTTTTGAGAAGACTTCGGCGCCAACACCCTCCAGTGTTTTGGAACCGTTTGTAAATATTGACAGTGATCTGTCGTGTAAGACATTTCGTTAATCCCATTGGTTACTGTCCGGTATTTAATGTGTGAAGCCCTTTTCGAAGTTGATTTCCATAGGTAGGTAGTCTGTAGAAGGATGCTGGCATGTCCAGTCGGTTGTTCTCTCCAGTGCTACCCTTTCTTTTGTCTGATTGCCACGTTTAGGGCGTATTCTTTGCTGACGATGTCTATTGGAAGTAGGTTGAGCATGATTTGTTGGCGATGTTTCCAGTGGCGCTGAGTCTTCTTTAGAACCTTCAGATTGCAGCTTCTTTCCAAGGCCGGCCACCACAAAACTATAAAAAAAATAAATAAATAGGTGGCGCAACAGGCCGTAGACACCCTAGGCCTAGCTTCTCGCAACCATTCGTTTTGTGTGAGTTTCCATTAGGGACCTACAATTTTATGCTGAGTCCGAACGGATGAATTGAGAAGCTTTTTCAGGACAGTCATACTCAGTCATGACTCAGTAGAAAAAAAACCTTAAGATGTATTTTGTGTTTTTTCAGGGATCGAAGCTGTAATCCCTCGCACAGTAGTCCAGCACACTAACCACTGCGCTGCTGCGCCCACCAGACAACTATGCCGCGGTATATATTGAGTTGAAGGACCCATCTAGAGCAAACAGTTCTTTTACAGTTACAAGAGCCACAAGGGATTTCCTAGAGCATTCGTCAATATTTTCTCTCGATGAAAGCTTGCTGCCTTGTCTCAGCCCCGAATATTTGGCGCTTTTAAAAAACTCGAGTGAGGTCTTGGTCTTTTCAAATTCTCAGTACTGACTGCGAATCGATTACAATATTTATCTTGTTCGTATTTGAAGGCTTCGGCTTGGGCTTTTGCTATACCTACCTTGAGCTCAATGGCTTAAGTCCAATGTTCAAACAAAAGTGATTGCAAATATAGAATAGGTAAACAGAAAAGTTAATCATTTTTGTTGACAGCTTTATTCGTCCTCGCACTACTACAGTTATGACATCCTTAAACTTTGCCGACAGCACGCATTCGACGAAAGCTTGGTCTTCATCGCATCGCTTTGAAATACAATTCAAACTACGAGACCTAAATATAAATTTACCACACCGACTCTCATTTATTAACCAAAGTCATCTACAAAATGCCAACTTCTAATGACATTGTCCTACGATAATCTCCGGTTTCTTCTTTAACAATGCCGAGTGGGGGGGGAAAAACAGCAAAAGAAATCCAAAACTACAGTAAAACATTATTCACAACTTGTGTCTAAGAAATTTCATGATAATGGACGTTCTGTACTGTCGCACACCAATTTCAACCAAGCCAAGGACAAAGTTTTAGCAAAGCCTTCCCTGCTAAGCCCATTTCAACAAAAAGGATAATGCTTTGTAATTATAACGGATACTTAATCCCGTTAAACTATTTTCACAACCTAATTAATATTACATGTTTGTGATTGTGATAACATCCATCACAATGGCATAATAATGTGATGTGATTATCCGTCGTCACCGGCACCAGCAGCAGCAGCAGCAGCCGGTAACTTTGACAAACTTTGATTAATGCTCATTAACTCGGAACTGGCTGCGGCTTTGCACGAATTCCTCGCATCCTGCCAAAGTGTATCCGAATGGGTATAAGGTTTTGCAGCCAAACCACATTCCTTGGAGTCACAAGGATTAATTATTATTATAAGTCAGAAGTTAGCTAAGCTCATGTGTGTCCCTGTCTATATGGGAGACACTTAGCGCAGCCCGAGTTGCTTGCTATTCACAGCTGGGAGTTGGAGGCTTTCGCTGCGGTTTCCTAATTGCATTCTACGAGTATCTCTCACTTTCAATGGGGTGTTTTGTGCATTATGTGTGTCTGGTAATGGCTGCATGCAGATGATGCACTAGCACAATCCAATACATAAACACAACACATCGTTGCCGCTGGCCATCCAATAGTTTTGCGGACTGTGTGGTATTGATAAATGGTGCGCATTTTATTAGAGCATCAAGTTCAGTTGGCTGAGCGCTGAGAACCATTCTGAACAGTGCCGTAGATCAATTTGTGGAAATATTAATATTTATGCTTTAGTGGTGGAAACTGTAACCCGCCCGTCCCCATATATGTAGATATTGCAAGTGTGTTTGGCTTCATAAACTGAGTTATGCCCTGGGAGAAATTTACTGGCAGTATAGTTATAGAAGAAGAAATACCACTGTCGTAAATTCGAAATGCTGTCACCAATGCTACCAACCAAATGAACTTGAACTATTTATGGCCGTAGGCTTAAAGAGCGAGTTATAGTGTCAGTTGGTTATGGCCGTTGTTGTAGTGCAAATATGCGTGCGCGGAAGCAAGTTTGTATATTCAAACATATTGCAAGGGACATCTTTATTTGGTAGTAGCCTTTTTTGTATGGAAGCGGAATTATATATTTTTTTTTAAAATGAAAATAAATAGCGGATGGAAACAACTGTAATATGCATATAGAAAAAAATCAAAAATTAGTCAGTCGATGGATGTGGACAATTTCTAGATCTAGATGGCATAATCCGTTTAACTGGCGAACAAAAGTGAAACATTACTCATGTCCAGGGCTGTCGTTCTGTTTTTGGGCGCTTAATTTAAGAAAATTATGCCGTACATATGTAAAGAAGCTAAAGTGGTTTTCATACCCAAGAAAGGGAAATGCTCTTATGTAAGCCCAAACGATCTCAGACCTATTATAGCCTTTCATTAGACTTAGAACGACTGATTGAAGTCCATAGGCATTATCAAGAAACTCGTGTCAGCGGCTCAATAGTCAACACGCTTACTGTAAGGGTACATCGGTGGAAATGGCTTTACATATGTTAACGCGTTCGACAGAAGATTCCCTTCATGCTAGTATGCCTTAAAATCGATAAGCAGATGATGGAAGGTGGGTATCGATCTGGACTTCTAAGGTCTTATCCGGATTTGAAATAGTGTGCATTTTTGGTCGGTTGGTTATGGACTTATCGGGCTTAACAACGCATTGTGATGTAATTTTGGTCGAAGTCTAAGGTCTCTTAGAGAACATCGGATCCGGGGCCTCCCAAAGAACCACTACAGCGTCCCCACTTCAATTTTACGAAAGCGTAGTGCCGAGATGAAGAAAACGTAGTGTTTCGAGCTAAATCGTAGTGAAATATGAAAAATAATTGCAATGTCCATAATGTGTATTGGCCATCCCACACAAAATTCTTTTTTTAATAAACTACCTACATTTTTGATGAAAGAAATAAAAAGGAAAATAAAAACATATCGTGGGCTGAATGCAACCGTTTACGAGAAATTTATCTCATACTCCAACCACAGAACAAGTTTCTCGCCGTGCTTTTCGCCACCATGTTCGCAGTACCTTGGTAAAAACCTCTGTCATGTTCACAGTACCTTGGTAAGAACCTCTGTCAGTGAAATCACCTCGTCAGACATCTGCTGCTTTCTTTCTCAGATCAGCTTCCACCAGGGTCGGTCGACCGTATTTTACGCTAAGTGAACGAACATAAAAAAAAAAAAGAAGAAAGAGAAAATCCGAACATTTAGTCACACGGTGTAGAACTATTCACACTCGTGAAGTATTTTTTTTCTTCATCAGAAGTAGAAGTGTTCAACGAACGCGCCAAATCTTTTGTGCAAGTCAGTGCAAAGCACGTGCATCAAAATTCAAGAAAACGCAGTTGTGGAAATCCATCTACCGATCCTAACCAAGTCAGAATCGCTTCGCTAGAAGGTAATATTCTATGCATTTTTGTGTGTCGTACATTGTGTAAATAGGGTGTTTTTTCAGCAGCGTCATTCCCGTTCGCATTAGCGTTCTGTAGTTGCATTATATACATGCATACAGTAGTCTCCGTTGCCACGTGAACAAGATACTTATTGCGGCAGTACAACCTGCAGTCACAGGCTGCTGAACGATCCGTGACATTCAACACATCAGATTCTTTGGATCCGAGCATCTGTATTTACGCGCGCATAAGCGTTCTGTAGTTCATCTATATACCTGCATACAGGATTCTTCGCTGACCCGTGAAGGGTATACCTAAGATCTCTACCATCAACCAGCAGCCACAGGCTGTTCAACATACCGCGACACTCATCAGCTCAGATCCTTATACATTGAAAAACGAAAAAAAAAAAAACAGTCATCATAGTGCGCGTGTCCGACAATCGCATATTTATATACATATGTATATTGGATATGCCGATTTGCAATCCTTCGGTGCAATAGATCGGGACCAGCATAAATTTTAAATAATTTAAAAAGTAGATTGGTGCATTTGGCTTTTGTTTTTTTTTATTAACCGACAAATTGCTCAGTGTATTCTCTGTATTTTGTAACTCGCAGTCTCACACGTTTAGTCTGAATAGATAAAGAGCATAGAGGTATACTTATACATACTCTAAAAATTCATAGTACGCGCTTATGCGCATAGCTTATGCGCTTAAAAGTTTAACTCGGTCGTTCAAAGGGTAGAATATTGCCTATCTTCTATGTTTTAGCAAACCAGTCAACCGTGAATCGATGAATGCTGTGCACACCATTTGTTGGAGTTGGAGTTGGATTTCGGTGAGTCTTTAAATTTTTCTTTGTGTACTTTTCGGGCTACATTCCGTTTGAACGATTGTGGAATTGCATTATAAGAAAGTAGATACCTGTTGGTAAATGTAAAAGAGTCATTGAGGGGGTAGTAGTGAAGTGAGCAATAGAGGATGCTTCTCATTCTAAATAACACTGCTGAGAATTAAAGAGAACTTAACGTAAATTAATTTTTTTGTCGGTGAAGTACATGTGTAGTCAAGCACATTTGTTTTGAATAATCATCCACGTGAGCAAAGTTTTTTTTTTTGTACTCACTACTTGAATTATAGATATACCTTATTGTTGAGAAGAAGAAGAACTTCATTATATTGTTATGTATTTATCATATACATATTTTCATACAAATGTTATTTTGTTTTTGTCCTTTGAGACATATAATGAATAAATAGTACGCGAATTTAAGTAATTATCGTTGATCGTTTCATGTTCGGTGTTCTTTTGAAGTTTAGCGGATACATACTACAATATGTTGGTTGAGTAGTTTTCGATCGTGCGGAAGGGAAGTTACTGCTTTTGGTAGATTTGTGTCATCATCGTTAAAATGAGCGAATTTTAGATAATCGCTCACCGTTGATTTAGGGGTTGCTGCAAATTACGAGTGGCGCAGTGGCCATGGTTGCTCCTACTCATATTGAGGTAGTGAGCGGAGGGAGGGTTACACTCAGGGGGCCTATTCCACCTTAGGGTCCCCAAAAGATCGTTTTCTGTTTATTTCCGATTTGTTAAAGAATATTTAATACTTATTTGGTCCAATGTTTGAAACAAAACTAGGCATGTATTATATGTGCGGCAGTTCAGCAGCAGGTGCAAGATCCCACCCCAACGACGAGCTAGTTTCCTGGAATCGCAAGCATGCCTACCCGCACTCTAGCTGGCTGAACAACCTACCTCACTACCCGGTGTTTCTCAAGGAATCCTGTGGTCTTGAGAAGCCATTGGGGAATATATTGTTATATACTAGTGAGGTAGGAACACCCTTTCCGTTACACAGGTGGCGCCCAACGTGGGGCCCGATAAGTAAAGTACCCAACGTGGGGCCCGATAAGTAAAGTACCCAACGTGGGGCCCGATAAGTAAAGTACCCAACGTGGGGCCCGATAAGTAAAGTACCCAACGTGGGGCCGAATAAGTAAAGTACCCAACGTGAGCCCGAATAAGTAAAGTACCCATCGTGGCCGGAGCCCGATCGATCAGTTAAAAAAATCAAACTAAAATCAAATTAGTGCAATTAACTTTTAGAGGGTGCAGAAGAGTGTACGTCCGGAGATTATCGGTTTAAGATAAAACCGCGTCTTCGATGGTAGCGTATGCCTCTGTACTGCTTGATAACACCTTTGACTTTTCAGTTCGCTTAATGACCGGGAGATATCTGTAATATTACAACATTTCCGACTGTAGCATGAGCGTCTGATGGTCATTCCAAAATTTAGTACCTTTTGTTTGGAGGAGTTCGCCAGACGACCGGGAGTTATCAGTTCTCGAACTACTTCTCCGTCAGCAGCGCCTGGGTTCTGTTTCAACAATCGTGATTGATCATGGCTTCCGTCTTGTAAGGTAATTTTGAGCCAAAATGTTTTCGTGATCCGAAAGGACCAGTAGCGATAGCATTGCAACGTCCTAAGATATCGTTGTACTATCAACATGTATTTTATGTTTGCGTTCTAATAAAGTCGTTATTCATTCGACTCATTCTAATCCTTTTATAACAACATCATTCTTTAACAAAGTGGAATCTGAAATCTTTCTTTTATCATCGACACATTCTCCAGATTACAGATCACTTCCCAAGCATGACATAATATGTATATAGTTTTTTTTTACATTAACATTTGAGATTTGCGATAAGGTAAAGCTGAGTAACCTATTTTAATTTTACGATTTTGGTAGTTTTATTTTTATTTTTTTTCTTATTATTATTTTTTTTTTTGAATATGCCACCTAGAAGGCAAGGTAGACCCAACACAAACTCCCGGAATTTACAAAATAGCAATAATAATCCGCGAAATGCTCTTTCGAGCAGCGCAAATCATGCTGTTACTTTTAGTGAAAGTCTAGACTCTAGACGACTATCCGCGAACACTCCTATTACTGTGGCGCGGCCTGAAAACACACGAAATGCGAACGTTCAAGAACAAAACCGTGAAAACGTTCCGGTAGACCAACCTTCGACCAGTCAAGCTTTTCGTCCAAGCGACAGTTTAACGCGTCACATTAGAGAAGTTGTTACTGCTTGTGTAGGTTTAAGCAGAGCTGAAGACTTGAGAACTAGACGAGAAGAGTTCGAGAGAGAGAGACTTAGTATTCGTCAAGAAGTGGCCACGACTATTCGTGAAGTTCTTTGTGCAACAACCCCACAAAGACCGTCTGATGAATACGATGTTAATCGTCGTCCTCATGAACAACAGCAGAGCACCGCGACTCAAAATGTAGGGTTACCACCGGACAACCATTCTGTTCACGTCGAACCTAATCAGTTTAGCGATAATACGCAAAACTTTTTAAGTCAATTGAATGCACTTAACCTTAATTCCGAAAGTTTGAGTGATCGCAATCTTCCTTCTAGTAATTCAAGCCCATCTGTCGATTTTCATAAATGGGAGCTGAAGTTTGACAATCAGCGAATGACGGTTGATGACTTTCTTTTTCGCCTAAACCGTCTCAAGACATGTTTTAATGTTACATGGGAATGTATCTTCCTTCACTTCCATCTTTTTGTGACAGGACAGGTGGAGAGCTGGTTCTGGATGTACTTAAAATCTAACCCGCAGGCTGACTGGTATTCCCTAGAACTAGCATTGATAGAGCAATATAGAAGTCTCGAATCAGACGCAGAGCTTTCTCGCAAAATGTTTGACCGTCGTCAAGGATCAAATGAAAGTTTTGACGATTTTTACAATGCAATCTTGCTAATGAATGCACGTCTCCGTCGACCCAAATCAGGTAGGGAGCTTATCAGTCTTATTAAGCAAAATGTCAAACGGCGTGTCGGAGAGCTGCTGATAACATTTAATACACACAGCCTACCCGAAATGGTGTATGTGTGCCGTACCATTGAGAAACACGCTTCGCAAACCGATAGTTTGCGTGCACGAGCTTTTCCGCAAACCAATTTTAGAAGGCAGGTGAATGAGATAGATTTTTCATACACTGAGGAAGCAGGCTTAAACGATGTTGAAGCCCTAAATATTTCGCAGGTACCGAGGAACCCTTCTCTGTATACTTGCTGGAACTGCAAGGCGAAAGGCCATTCTTACCGACAGTGTCCCAGTCCGCAACGTATCTTGTTCTGTTACGGTTGTGGATTGGAGAACACAACTACGCCTAATTGTTCCAGGTGTTCGGGAAACCAGGAATGGGGCGATCCGAATACCGGGGATCGTCGCCATCCAACAGTGAACCCGGAAAACCGCTAAACGTTAAGCCAACGAATGTAATATTCACCTCACCTGACGTACTAGACTCACCAGACTTATCAAAACCACCTGAATTTCCATCTCAACCTGACTTACCTTTCCCCCATAGTGCATCTAATAAATGTCCAGTTGTAAGCATTTTAAAGAAAGAACATGAACGTGATGAAGCAAAACCAGTCAAGAGAGACAGTAAATCCCTGCACGAGCGTTTGCTGAATTATCATGAAATACGCAGTCAAATTTTTAAGACCAAACCTCCGAAGCATATTCTGAAACTTCGTGAGCGCTTTAAACATAAGTCAGACTTACACAAAGCTATTTGTGCCACCACTCTTTGTAGCTCTGTAGATCCGCGACCGTACGCTCAAGTATCAATTTTCGCAAAAACATTTCTTGGTCTGCTGGACAGTGGCGCAAGTATAACTTGCTTAGGTTCAGGATGCTTGGAGCTCCTGAAGAACTTGCATATTTCATTTAAGTCTTTTAACGCGACTGTTAAAACCGCAAGTGGTCATAACCAACCCATTGTGGGCGAATTGACCACGAAAATAACCTATAAAGGGATTACAAAAGACATAGTAATCTTTCTCGTTCCATCGTTAGATCAGAAATTATATTTGGGGATCAATTTCTGGAGACTGTTTGATATTGCCCCTCAATTAGTTTCCGAAATCTCTGACATCTCACCGCCCAGTTCAAGCGATTCAAACGCTCACGAATTGTCAACGGATCAATCAAAAAAATTATCAGATGTTATAAATTTGTTTCCGTCCTGTGCTAAATATGGGCTTGGGCGAACAAACGTAGAAGAACATTACATCGACACAGGTAATGCTGAGGCCATTAAGCAACGTCATTACCCCGTCTCTCCGGCGGTACAAAACTTGATGTATGAGGAGTTGGATAGGATGATTTCCTTGAATGTCATTGAAGTGAGCAGTAGTGCTTGGAACAATCCTGTAGTCTTAGTGCGTAAACCAGGCAAAAATCGCTTATGCCTAGACTCCAGGAGGGTTAATCAAGTGACAAAGAAAGACGCCTATCCACTTCCTCATATAGAAGGTCTGCTAAGTCGTCTTTCAGAAACACACTATATCTCTAGTGTGGATCTGAAGGACGCCTTTTGGCAAATACCGCTGGAGAGGACGTCACGGGAGAAGACAGCGTTTACTGTCCCTGGCAGGCCCCTGTATCAATTCAAGGTAATGCCCTTTGGCCTCTGCAATGCTGCTCAACGCATGTGCAGACTCATGGACAAAGTGGTGCCACATGAATTGAAACAGAACATCTTTGTTTACCTCGACGATTTGTTGATTATTTCGCGGACGTTTGATGAGCATCTGAACTTACTTAGCTCAGTAGCTTCACGGCTAAAGGATGCTGGACTCACAATTAATGTGAAGAAATCGAAGTTTTGCTTCAAGCAACTTAAATACTTGGGATATATAGTAGGGGAGGGATGTCTAAAGACAGATCCCGAAAAGATATCTGCGATACGTGATTTTCCCATACCAAAATCCCCGCGACAGGTTCGCAGATTCTTGGGCTTATCCGGTTGGTATCGGCGTTTTGTCAAAGACTATTCGTCCCTTGCCGCCCCGATAACTGATACCCTTAAGAAAGGAAAATCGTTTTCTTTTACTCCTGCAGCCCTAGATTCTTTTGAACAGCTGAAACTTGCTTTAACATCTGCACCTATCTTAGTGAATCCAGATTTCAAGAAACCGTTTATGATTCTATGCGACGCGTCGACCTCTGGCATTGGCTGCGTTCTATGTCAAAAGGATGCAGACGGTGTGGAAAGGCCGATCTTTTATTATTCCCATAAGCTAAATTCTGCTCAACGCAACTATAGCGTGACAGAATTAGAGTGTTTAGCAGCAGTCATGGGGGTGGAAAAATTCCGTTCTTATGTCGAGGGGCAAGAGTTCAAGATAGTGACGGATCATGCGAGCCTGAAGTGGCTCATGAGCCAGAAGGACTTGAGTGGTCGTCTTGCTCGGTGGAGTTTGAAGCTCCAACGGTTCTCCTTCGAGATTGAACACCGAAAAGGATCGCAGAACATTGTACCAGACGCACTCTCTCGGATCTATGCCGTTGATGATATTTCATCTGGTAATGCCTTAAACCCAAGTTCTCGCGATATCCTTCAGGTCGATCTCACAGATCCATCGTTCAAATCCGATGAATATAGAAAGGTGATTGAAACCATAGAAAAGAACAAAGATCAGCTGCCAGATCTACTTGTTTCCGACGGATTCGTGTACAAAAAGGTAAAGTTCTGTACTGGAAACCCCAGAGAAGATGATTGCGTCTGGAAGCTCTGGATTCCATCGTCCTTGACGAAACGTTTGGTCCTCTTGGCTCATGATCCTCCCCAGGCATCGCATGGTGGGGTCGCAAAAACATTGTATCGTCTCCGTGAGCGTTTTTACTGGCCTAATATGGCGGCACAAGTGAATTCGTTCATCGCGGACTGCAATGTTTGTAAAGAATCCAAAGCACCGAACTCTGTCCTGAGACCCCCTATGGGACAGGCTTTCATAGTAGATAGGCCTTTCCAACACGTCTTCGTTGACTTCTTAGGTCCGTATCCAAGGTCCAGAAAAGGAAATTGTTTTATGATTGTATGTCTAGACCAACTGACTAAGTTTGTCATTGTAAAAGCAATTAGGAAGGCTAGCGGTGAATCGGCGGTAAGATTTTTGGACGAAGAGGTGTTTTCTACGTTTGGAGTACCTGAGTCTTTGTTATCAGACAATGGAAAACAATTTACGGGGAAAGAATTCACCAAATTCCTCTCTGCTCACGGAACCAAGCATATCCGCACAGCCTCGTATTCACCTCAGGCGAATGCGAGTGAACGTGTGAATCGATCAATCTTGGCGGCTATTCGTTCCTATATTGGGACGGACCAAGTCAACTGGGACAAACATCTAGCTGCAATTGTGAGCGCACTTCGGTCAACCATTCACTCCTCCATTGGCATGTCGCCATACGAAGCGCTATTCGGACAGTGTAAAATCGAACACGGTTCCGATTACACCCTGCTAAGACAGCTCAAAAGTTTAAACAATTCGGAATTTGAGGTTTTGCCGAAAGCACTACGTATGAACATGATTCACCATAAGATCAAAGAATCCTTAGCTCAAGCGCATACCAAATTCGAGCATTCATACAATACCAGAATTAAAAACAGAAAGTTCGATGTCGGCCAGATCGTTTTCAAGCGAAACTTTGTACTTAGTGATGCTTCAAAGAGAAGAAACGCAAAGCTATGTCCGAAGTTCATTCAGACTAGGGTAAGGGGTATCGCAGGTAACCAACTGTACGAGCTGGAAGATATGCAGGGCAAACCAATGGGTATCTTCCACGCAAAAGATATTCGTAAATAATAATGTCTCTTTCTCTAGCTTTCTCAGACACTGCATACGAAGCAAGAACATTACATGTAATAATAATATCGCTGGCGTGGGTTGACTCTTTTCATTTAATTTCCGCGCACTTGCGTTTCAGAATTTAAATGTTTTGTATTGGCCATCCCACACAAAATTCTTTTTTTAATAAACTACCTACATTTTTGATGAAAGAAATAAAAAGAAAAATAAAAACATATCGTGGGCTGAATGCAACCGTTTACGAGAAATTTATCTCATACTCCAACCACAGAACAAGTTTCTCGCCGTGCTTTTCGCCACCATGTTCGCAGTACCTTGGTAAAAACCTCTGTCATGTTCACAGTACCTTGGTAAGAACCTCTGTCAGTGAAATCACCTCGTCAGACATCTGCTGCTTTCTTTCTCAGATCAGCTTCCACCAGGGTCGGTCGACCGTATTTTACGCTAAGTGAACGAACATAAAAAAAAAAAAGAAGAAAGAGAAAATCCGAACATTTAGTCACACGGTGTAGAACTATTCACACTCGTGAAGTATTTTTTTTCTTCATCAGAAGTAGAAGTGTTCAACGAACGCGCCAAATCTTTTGTGCAAGTCAGTGCAAAGCACGTGCATCAAAATTCAAGAAAACGCAGTTGTGGAAATCCATCTACCGATCCTAACCAAGTCAGAATCGCTTCGCTAGAAGGTAATATTCTATGCATTTTTCTGTGTCGTACATTGTGTAAATAGGGTGTTTTTTCAGCAGCGTCATTCCCGTTCGCATTAGCGTTCTGTAGTTGCATTATATACATGCATACAGTAGTCTCCGTTGCCACGTGAACAAGATACTTATTGCGGCAGTACAACCTGCAGTCACAGGCTGCTGAACGATCCGTGACATTCAACACATCAGATTCTTTGGATCCGAGCATCTGTATTTACGCGCGCATAAGCGTTCTGTAGTTCATCTATATACCTGCATACAGGATTCTTCGCTGACCCGTGAAGGGTATACCTAAGATCTCTACCATCAACCAGCAGCCACAGGCTGTTCAACATACCGCGACACTCATCAGCTCAGATCCTTATACATTGAAAAACGAAAAAAAAAAAAACAGTCATCATAGTGCGCGTGTCCGACAATCGCATATTTATATACATATGTATATTGGATATGCCGATTTGCAATCCTTCGGTGCAATAGATCGGGACCAGCATAAATTTTAAATAATTTAAAAAGTAGATTGGTGCATTTGGCTTTTGTTTTTTTTTATTAACCGACAAATTGCTCAGTGTATTCTCTGTATTTTGTAACTCGCAGTCTCACACGTTTAGTCTGAATAGATAAAGAGCATAGAGGTATACTTATACATACTCTAAAAATTCATAGTACGCGCTTATGCGCATAGCTTATGCGCTTAAAAGTTTAACTCGGTCGTTCAAAGGGTAGAATATTGCCTATCTTCTATGTTTTAGCAAACCAGTCAACCGTGAATCGATGAATGCTGTGCACACCATTTGTTGGAGTTGGAGTTGGATTTCGGTGAGTCTTTAAATTTTTCTTTGTGTACTTTTCGGGCTACATTCCGTTTGAACGATTGTGGAATTGCATTATAAGAAAGTAGATACCTGTTGGTAAATGTAAAAGAGTCATTGAGGGGGTAGTAGTGAAGTGAGCAATAGAGGATGCTTCTCATTCTAAATAACACTGCTGAGAATTAAAGAGAACTTAACGTAAATTAATTTTTTTGTCGGTGAAGTACATGTGTAGTCAAGCACATTTGTTTTGAATAATCATCCACGTGAGCAAAGTTTTTTTTTTTGTACTCACTACTTGAATTATAGATATACCTTATTGTTGAGAAGAAGAAGAACTTCATTATATTGTTATGTATTTATCATATACATATTTTCATACAAATGTTATTTTGTTTTTGTCCTTTGAGACATATAATGAATAAATAGTACGCGAATTTAAGTAATTATCGTTGATCGTTTCATGTTCGGTGTTCTTTTGAAGTTTAGCGGATACATACTACAATATGTTGGTTGAGTAGTTTTCGATCGTGCGGAAGGGAAGTTACTGCTTTTGGTAGATTTGTGTCATCATCGTTAAAATGAGCGAATTTTAGATAATCGCTCACCGTTGATTTAGGGGTTGCTGCAAATTACGAGTGGCGCAGTGGCCATGGTTGCTCCTACTCATATTGAGGTAGTGAGCGGAGGGAGGGTTACACTCAGGGGGCCTATTCCACCTTAGGGTCCCCAAAAGATCGTTTTCTGTTTATTTCCGATTTGTTAAAGAATATTTAATACTTATTTGGTCCAATGTTTGAAACAAAACTAGGCATGTATTATATGTGCGGCAGTTCAGCAGCAGGTGCAAGATCCCACCCCAACGACGAGCTAGTTTCCTGGAATCGCAAGCATGCCTACCCGCACTCTAGCTGGCTGAACAACCTACCTCACTACCCGGTGTTTCTCAAGGAATCCTGTGGTCTTGAGAAGCCATTGGGGAATATATTGTTATATACTAGTGAGGTAGGAACACCCTTTCCGTTACACAGGTGGCGCCCAACGTGGGGCCCGATAAGTAAAGTACCCAACGTGGGGCCCGATAAGTAAAGTACCCAACGTGGGGCCCGATAAGTAAAGTACCCAACGTGGGGCCCGATAAGTAAAGTACCCAACGTGGGGCCGAATAAGTAAAGTACCCAACGTGAGCCCGAATAAGTAAAGTACCCATCGTGGCCGGAGCCCGATCGATCAGTTAAAAAAATCAAACTAAAATCAAATTAGTGCAATTAACTTTTAGAGGGTGCAGAAGAGTGTACGTCCGGAGATTATCGGTTTAAGATAAAACCGCGTCTTCGATGGTAGCGTATGCCTCTGTACTGCTTGATAACACCTTTGACTTTTCAGTTCGCTTAATGACCGGGAGATATCTGTAATATTACAACATTT
This sequence comes from Cheilosia soror, assembly GCA_949372485.1. Lineage (NCBI taxonomy): Eukaryota > Metazoa > Arthropoda > Insecta > Diptera > Syrphidae > Cheilosia > Cheilosia soror. The sequence continues at coordinate 128,768,290 of OX443561.1, forward strand.
CCGACTGTAGCATGAGCGTCTGATGGTCATTCCAAAATTTAGTACCTTTTGTTTGGAGGAGTTCGCCAGACGACCGGGAGTTATCAGTTCTCGAACTACTTCTCCGTCAGCAGCGCCTGGGTTCTGTTTCAACAATCGTGATTGATCATGGCTTCCGTCTTGTAAGGTAATTTTGAGCCAAAATGTTTTCGTGATCCGAAAGGACCAGTAGCGATAGCATTGCAACGTCCTAAGATATCGTTGTACTATCAACATGTATTTTATGTTTGCGTTCTAATAAAGTCGTTATTCATTCGACTCATTCTAATCCTTTTATAACAACATCATTCTTTAACAAAGTGGAATCTGAAATCTTTCTTTTATCATCGACACATTCTCCAGATTACAGATCACTTCCCAAGCATGACATAATATGTATATAGTTTTTTTTTACATTAACATTTGAGATTTGCGATAAGGTAAAGCTGAGTAACCTATTTTAATTTTACGATTTTGGTAGTTTTATTTTTATTTTTTTTCTTATTATTATTTTTTTTTTTGAATATGCCACCTAGAAGGCAAGGTAGACCCAACACAAACTCCCGGAATTTACAAAATAGCAATAATAATCCGCGAAATGCTCTTTCGAGCAGCGCAAATCATGCTGTTACTTTTAGTGAAAGTCTAGACTCTAGACGACTATCCGCGAACACTCCTATTACTGTGGCGCGGCCTGAAAACACACGAAATGCGAACGTTCAAGAACAAAACCGTGAAAACGTTCCGGTAGACCAACCTTCGACCAGTCAAGCTTTTCGTCCAAGCGACAGTTTAACGCGTCACATTAGAGAAGTTGTTACTGCTTGTGTAGGTTTAAGCAGAGCTGAAGACTTGAGAACTAGACGAGAAGAGTTCGAGAGAGAGAGACTTAGTATTCGTCAAGAAGTGGCCACGACTATTCGTGAAGTTCTTTGTGCAACAACCCCACAAAGACCGTCTGATGAATACGATGTTAATCGTCGTCCTCATGAACAACAGCAGAGCACCGCGACTCAAAATGTAGGGTTACCACCGGACAACCATTCTGTTCACGTCGAACCTAATCAGTTTAGCGATAATACGCAAAACTTTTTAAGTCAATTGAATGCACTTAACCTTAATTCCGAAAGTTTGAGTGATCGCAATCTTCCTTCTAGTAATTCAAGCCCATCTGTCGATTTTCATAAATGGGAGCTGAAGTTTGACAATCAGCGAATGACGGTTGATGACTTTCTTTTTCGCCTAAACCGTCTCAAGACATGTTTTAATGTTACATGGGAATGTATCTTCCTTCACTTCCATCTTTTTGTGACAGGACAGGTGGAGAGCTGGTTCTGGATGTACTTAAAATCTAACCCGCAGGCTGACTGGTATTCCCTAGAACTAGCATTGATAGAGCAATATAGAAGTCTCGAATCAGACGCAGAGCTTTCTCGCAAAATGTTTGACCGTCGTCAAGGATCAAATGAAAGTTTTGACGATTTTTACAATGCAATCTTGCTAATGAATGCACGTCTCCGTCGACCCAAATCAGGTAGGGAGCTTATCAGTCTTATTAAGCAAAATGTCAAACGGCGTGTCGGAGAGCTGCTGATAACATTTAATACACACAGCCTACCCGAAATGGTGTATGTGTGCCGTACCATTGAGAAACACGCTTCGCAAACCGATAGTTTGCGTGCACGAGCTTTTCCGCAAACCAATTTTAGAAGGCAGGTGAATGAGATAGATTTTTCATACACTGAGGAAGCAGGCTTAAACGATGTTGAAGCCCTAAATATTTCGCAGGTACCGAGGAACCCTTCTCTGTATACTTGCTGGAACTGCAAGGCGAAAGGCCATTCTTACCGACAGTGTCCCAGTCCGCAACGTATCTTGTTCTGTTACGGTTGTGGATTGGAGAACACAACTACGCCTAATTGTTCCAGGTGTTCGGGAAACCAGGAATGGGGCGATCCGAATACCGGGGATCGTCGCCATCCAACAGTGAACCCGGAAAACCGCTAAACGTTAAGCCAACGAATGTAATATTCACCTCACCTGACGTACTAGACTCACCAGACTTATCAAAACCACCTGAATTTCCATCTCAACCTGACTTACCTTTCCCCCATAGTGCATCTAATAAATGTCCAGTTGTAAGCATTTTAAAGAAAGAACATGAACGTGATGAAGCAAAACCAGTCAAGAGAGACAGTAAATCCCTGCACGAGCGTTTGCTGAATTATCATGAAATACGCAGTCAAATTTTTAAGACCAAACCTCCGAAGCATATTCTGAAACTTCGTGAGCGCTTTAAACATAAGTCAGACTTACACAAAGCTATTTGTGCCACCACTCTTTGTAGCTCTGTAGATCCGCGACCGTACGCTCAAGTATCAATTTTCGCAAAAACATTTCTTGGTCTGCTGGACAGTGGCGCAAGTATAACTTGCTTAGGTTCAGGATGCTTGGAGCTCCTGAAGAACTTGCATATTTCATTTAAGTCTTTTAACGCGACTGTTAAAACCGCAAGTGGTCATAACCAACCCATTGTGGGCGAATTGACCACGAAAATAACCTATAAAGGGATTACAAAAGACATAGTAATCTTTCTCGTTCCATCGTTAGATCAGAAATTATATTTGGGGATCAATTTCTGGAGACTGTTTGATATTGCCCCTCAATTAGTTTCCGAAATCTCTGACATCTCACCGCCCAGTTCAAGCGATTCAAACGCTCACGAATTGTCAACGGATCAATCAAAAAAATTATCAGATGTTATAAATTTGTTTCCGTCCTGTGCTAAATATGGGCTTGGGCGAACAAACGTAGAAGAACATTACATCGACACAGGTAATGCTGAGGCCATTAAGCAACGTCATTACCCCGTCTCTCCGGCGGTACAAAACTTGATGTATGAGGAGTTGGATAGGATGATTTCCTTGAATGTCATTGAAGTGAGCAGTAGTGCTTGGAACAATCCTGTAGTCTTAGTGCGTAAACCAGGCAAAAATCGCTTATGCCTAGACTCCAGGAGGGTTAATCAAGTGACAAAGAAAGACGCCTATCCACTTCCTCATATAGAAGGTCTGCTAAGTCGTCTTTCAGAAACACACTATATCTCTAGTGTGGATCTGAAGGACGCCTTTTGGCAAATACCGCTGGAGAGGACGTCACGGGAGAAGACAGCGTTTACTGTCCCTGGCAGGCCCCTGTATCAATTCAAGGTAATGCCCTTTGGCCTCTGCAATGCTGCTCAACGCATGTGCAGACTCATGGACAAAGTGGTGCCACATGAATTGAAACAGAACATCTTTGTTTACCTCGACGATTTGTTGATTATTTCGCGGACGTTTGATGAGCATCTGAACTTACTTAGCTCAGTAGCTTCACGGCTAAAGGATGCTGGACTCACAATTAATGTGAAGAAATCGAAGTTTTGCTTCAAGCAACTTAAATACTTGGGATATATAGTAGGGGAGGGATGTCTAAAGACAGATCCCGAAAAGATATCTGCGATACGTGATTTTCCCATACCAAAATCCCCGCGACAGGTTCGCAGATTCTTGGGCTTATCCGGTTGGTATCGGCGTTTTGTCAAAGACTATTCGTCCCTTGCCGCCCCGATAACTGATACCCTTAAGAAAGGAAAATCGTTTTCTTTTACTCCTGCAGCCCTAGATTCTTTTGAACAGCTGAAACTTGCTTTAACATCTGCACCTATCTTAGTGAATCCAGATTTCAAGAAACCGTTTATGATTCTATGCGACGCGTCGACCTCTGGCATTGGCTGCGTTCTATGTCAAAAGGATGCAGACGGTGTGGAAAGGCCGATCTTTTATTATTCCCATAAGCTAAATTCTGCTCAACGCAACTATAGCGTGACAGAATTAGAGTGTTTAGCAGCAGTCATGGGGGTGGAAAAATTCCGTTCTTATGTCGAGGGGCAAGAGTTCAAGATAGTGACGGATCATGCGAGCCTGAAGTGGCTCATGAGCCAGAAGGACTTGAGTGGTCGTCTTGCTCGGTGGAGTTTGAAGCTCCAACGGTTCTCCTTCGAGATTGAACACCGAAAAGGATCGCAGAACATTGTACCAGACGCACTCTCTCGGATCTATGCCGTTGATGATATTTCATCTGGTAATGCCTTAAACCCAAGTTCTCGCGATATCCTTCAGGTCGATCTCACAGATCCATCGTTCAAATCCGATGAATATAGAAAGGTGATTGAAACCATAGAAAAGAACAAAGATCAGCTGCCAGATCTACTTGTTTCCGACGGATTCGTGTACAAAAAGGTAAAGTTCTGTACTGGAAACCCCAGAGAAGATGATTGCGTCTGGAAGCTCTGGATTCCATCGTCCTTGACGAAACGTTTGGTCCTCTTGGCTCATGATCCTCCCCAGGCATCGCATGGTGGGGTCGCAAAAACATTGTATCGTCTCCGTGAGCGTTTTTACTGGCCTAATATGGCGGCACAAGTGAATTCGTTCATCGCGGACTGCAATGTTTGTAAAGAATCCAAAGCACCGAACTCTGTCCTGAGACCCCCTATGGGACAGGCTTTCATAGTAGATAGGCCTTTCCAACACGTCTTCGTTGACTTCTTAGGTCCGTATCCAAGGTCCAGAAAAGGAAATTGTTTTATGATTGTATGTCTAGACCAACTGACTAAGTTTGTCATTGTAAAAGCAATTAGGAAGGCTAGCGGTGAATCGGCGGTAAGATTTTTGGACGAAGAGGTGTTTTCTACGTTTGGAGTACCTGAGTCTTTGTTATCAGACAATGGAAAACAATTTACGGGGAAAGAATTCACCAAATTCCTCTCTGCTCACGGAACCAAGCATATCCGCACAGCCTCGTATTCACCTCAGGCGAATGCGAGTGAACGTGTGAATCGATCAATCTTGGCGGCTATTCGTTCCTATATTGGGACGGACCAAGTCAACTGGGACAAACATCTAGCTGCAATTGTGAGCGCACTTCGGTCAACCATTCACTCCTCCATTGGCATGTCGCCATACGAAGCGCTATTCGGACAGTGTAAAATCGAACACGGTTCCGATTACACCCTGCTAAGACAGCTCAAAAGTTTAAACAATTCGGAATTTGAGGTTTTGCCGAAAGCACTACGTATGAACATGATTCACCATAAGATCAAAGAATCCTTAGCTCAAGCGCATACCAAATTCGAGCATTCATACAATACCAGAATTAAAAACAGAAAGTTCGATGTCGGCCAGATCGTTTTCAAGCGAAACTTTGTACTTAGTGATGCTTCAAAGAGAAGAAACGCAAAGCTATGTCCGAAGTTCATTCAGACTAGGGTAAGGGGTATCGCAGGTAACCAACTGTACGAGCTGGAAGATATGCAGGGCAAACCAATGGGTATCTTCCACGCAAAAGATATTCGTAAATAATAATGTCTCTTTCTCTAGCTTTCTCAGACACTGCATACGAAGCAAGAACATTACATGTAATAATAATATCGCTGGCGTGGGTTGACTCTTTTCATTTAATTTCCGCGCACTTGCGTTTCAGAATTTAAATGTTTTGTATTGGCCATCCCACACAAAATTCTTTTTTTAATAAACTACCTACATTTTTGATGAAAGAAATAAAAAGAAAAATAAAAACATATCGTGGGCTGAATGCAACCGTTTACGAGAAATTTATCTCATACTCCAACCACAGAACAAGTTTCTCGCCGTGCTTTTCGCCACCATGTTCGCAGTACCTTGGTAAAAACCTCTGTCATGTTCACAGTACCTTGGTAAGAACCTCTGTCAGTGAAATCACCTCGTCAGACATCTGCTGCTTTCTTTCTCAGATCAGCTTCCACCAGGGTCGGTCGACCGTATTTTACGCTAAGTGAACGAACATAAAAAAAAAAAAGAAGAAAGAGAAAATCCGAACATTTAGTCACACGGTGTAGAACTATTCACACTCGTGAAGTATTTTTTTTCTTCATCAGAAGTAGAAGTGTTCAACGAACGCGCCAAATCTTTTGTGCAAGTCAGTGCAAAGCACGTGCATCAAAATTCAAGAAAACGCAGTTGTGGAAATCCATCTACCGATCCTAACCAAGTCAGAATCGCTTCGCTAGAAGGTAATATTCTATGCATTTTTCTGTGTCGTACATTGTGTAAATAGGGTGTTTTTTCAGCAGCGTCATTCCCGTTCGCATTAGCGTTCTGTAGTTGCATTATATACATGCATACAGTAGTCTCCGTTGCCACGTGAACAAGATACTTATTGCGGCAGTACAACCTGCAGTCACAGGCTGCTGAACGATCCGTGACATTCAACACATCAGATTCTTTGGATCCGAGCATCTGTATTTACGCGCGCATAAGCGTTCTGTAGTTCATCTATATACCTGCATACAGGATTCTTCGCTGACCCGTGAAGGGTATACCTAAGATCTCTACCATCAACCAGCAGCCACAGGCTGTTCAACATACCGCGACACTCATCAGCTCAGATCCTTATACATTGAAAAACGAAAAAAAAAAAAACAGTCATCATAGTGCGCGTGTCCGACAATCGCATATTTATATACATATGTATATTGGATATGCCGATTTGCAATCCTTCGGTGCAATAGATCGGGACCAGCATAAATTTTAAATAATTTAAAAAGTAGATTGGTGCATTTGGCTTTTGTTTTTTTTTATTAACCGACAAATTGCTCAGTGTATTCTCTGTATTTTGTAACTCGCAGTCTCACACGTTTAGTCTGAATAGATAAAGAGCATAGAGGTATACTTATACATACTCTAAAAATTCATAGTACGCGCTTATGCGCATAGCTTATGCGCTTAAAAGTTTAACTCGGTCGTTCAAAGGGTAGAATATTGCCTATCTTCTATGTTTTAGCAAACCAGTCAACCGTGAATCGATGAATGCTGTGCACACCATTTGTTGGAGTTGGAGTTGGATTTCGGTGAGTCTTTAAATTTTTCTTTGTGTACTTTTCGGGCTACATTCCGTTTGAACGATTGTGGAATTGCATTATAAGAAAGTAGATACCTGTTGGTAAATGTAAAAGAGTCATTGAGGGGGTAGTAGTGAAGTGAGCAATAGAGGATGCTTCTCATTCTAAATAACACTGCTGAGAATTAAAGAGAACTTAACGTAAATTAATTTTTTTGTCGGTGAAGTACATGTGTAGTCAAGCACATTTGTTTTGAATAATCATCCACGTGAGCAAAGTTTTTTTTTTTGTACTCACTACTTGAATTATAGATATACCTTATTGTTGAGAAGAAGAAGAACTTCATTATATTGTTATGTATTTATCATATACATATTTTCATACAAATGTTATTTTGTTTTTGTCCTTTGAGACATATAATGAATAAATAGTACGCGAATTTAAGTAATTATCGTTGATCGTTTCATGTTCGGTGTTCTTTTGAAGTTTAGCGGATACATACTACAATATGTTGGTTGAGTAGTTTTCGATCGTGCGGAAGGGAAGTTACTGCTTTTGGTAGATTTGTGTCATCATCGTTAAAATGAGCGAATTTTAGATAATCGCTCACCGTTGATTTAGGGGTTGCTGCAAATTACGAGTGGCGCAGTGGCCATGGTTGCTCCTACTCATATTGAGGTAGTGAGCGGAGGGAGGGTTACACTCAGGGGGCCTATTCCACCTTAGGGTCCCCAAAAGATCGTTTTCTGTTTATTTCCGATTTGTTAAAGAATATTTAATACTTATTTGGTCCAATGTTTGAAACAAAACTAGGCATGTATTATATGTGCGGCAGTTCAGCAGCAGGTGCAAGATCCCACCCCAACGACGAGCTAGTTTCCTGGAATCGCAAGCATGCCTACCCGCACTCTAGCTGGCTGAACAACCTACCTCACTACCCGGTGTTTCTCAAGGAATCCTGTGGTCTTGAGAAGCCATTGGGGAATATATTGTTATATACTAGTGAGGTAGGAACACCCTTTCCGTTACAAATGTTTTAGTTTTAAGCCTAGTACGACTACACGACGCCGACGCAATACACTGAACTGGGGGTCGATTTTCGTTCCATGATACTGTGAGTGTGAAATGAACAAATTTTCCAGATAAATTCGATTCTCGGTCTATGAAAAAATTTAAACATGTCAGATCCGTTTCATATGATATTTTTTTTTATCACTGCCGCTTCATTTGTGAAGAAGTGTGAAAAATATAGACAAGGCTGTATGACTCACAATGGAAACGAAAAATTAGCGCGGACAAAGGGATTCAGAGACCCAAACTATGTACATTTTTTTATCAAATATCTGGAAAATAGCGGCCAATGAAAAGTATTATACCTTGAAAATAAATAAACCTGGAAAATTGCAAATTAACTTCCATTATTTATCACTTCATAATATCATAGAACAGGAATCGACCCCTTGTAACCACCATTATTGCGCTGAAAAGTGAATATGTTCAATTAATCGCCTTTTTGTGAATGCGTTCAGACAACTTTTCCAAGGGAAAACATTTTAGAAATCAACAGGTATTATTATTACTTACTGAAGGAATTTTATACAAGATATATATGGATGCGAAGTCGAACGGAAAATCGTAGTGTTTCCAAATTTTTCGTAGTGGCGTAATGATTCTGCCGAACTAAGGCAACATCGTAGTGAAACATTACGATCGTAGTGAAAGTTGGAACGCTGCCACTAACTTTGGATTAGGTATTTTATAAGTTGACCCTGTAAATACTTATAAATAAATCGCTACACTTTAGCTTTGTAACGAGACGAGAGCAATCGGGGGACATTGGTCTCGGAGAAAATCGGGCCCTATGGTGTGCAAGCAAAGGTCCCGTGAAATACCCGTCTTAGGGTCAGTCAGCTTAGTGTTTGAAAAAGTCGCAAAAATGTCGCCCGAGGCAAATAAAGGGTCCCAATGAAATATGTCTACAATACCCAATCACGAAAAAAATAAAAAGTAAAAATATAGTTTATTTTAAACAAAATATAAATTCATTAAAAAATAGCAATACATAAAATTAAATAACAATTCATATTATTATAAGCTTCGGATACAAATAGCTACAGTTGAGAAATATACTGCCGGTTTCAAGGTTTCCGCACAAATTTTCGGATGGTTATATGACATATAACGCTATCCAAGGCAGTTGTAATGCTAGACATTACTGTTTGGTAAGCCGGAATCGAATTCTAATATCTTCATGGTCGAATTTTTCAAATTAATTTGGCGTTGGGCAAAATACTCTATTCCTACGTGGCCCTGTGCTCGTAATATACATCAAATTCGTCTTCTTAAAACTTAAATAAATCCATGTTAGCACAATTGTGACTGAAATCTACGCTCGTCAACGAAAAAAATGATCTGAAACTGTACTTTTTCCAGATACTTCAATAAATATTTTACTTATATTCCCAACTTGGTGACCCGTGCTCACCTTGCTCCGCTCGCGTTTAGCAAACAAACAAACTTATATTTGGTCCATTTAGGATTACACTTTGAGTGTTTCATTGAAATCTGTCCAGTAGGTTTCGCGCTTTTAGGAGAAAAAGAAAATTCCTCCCTCTCCTAGATCTTGCTACTTATTTGTAATACTGCATTTCCTTTCCTTTGTTTCGCTCTTCCTACGGAATCCCCAACCCTACACTGTTACCATACCACATATCGAATGAAATTCTGTTTTTTAAAGTTTCATCGAAATCTCTCCAGTAGTTTTCGAGTTTTTAACAGCCAAAGAAAATTCCTACAGTTTTATTATATGTAATAGATAAATAATGCTTTAACAGCCACTTGAACCGGCTGATAGGCTATCAGAGACCTTAACTGTCAGATATCACTATCCGAGACCTTTAAAACCAAAAGTTGAAATTTATCTATTAGATAAGTTACTGATAGTCTATCACAGATTTTATCAGGTAGCCTTTAATTGGATACTCCGGAAGTTCTCGCGAACAAAAAATCGTATAAGTCACCTTCCATAAGCTGCTGTGTATTCTATCAACATGTCAGTCTTATATACGTTGCCGCAATGGATGCGACGGATTCTATGGGTTGGGCCCTTTAAGGACTATTCACATGAGAGCGACCAACTATCTACGAACGAACGACTATTCGTTTATAAATGCTTAAAAAGTGTTTTGTTCGGATTTCATCAATTCGTTCGTTCGCTCTCATTTGAATTATCTTTTAAAGTCCTTTTAATTAATTATCAAAATGAAAATCAAAATGTATTAAGAAAACAAGTTTATAAACAGTTTCAATAAAGAAATTTCTTTTTCCAAACTTTTTTCCGCGAACTAAACGAAAGTTAATTCGCAATTCGCATATCATTAAGCCGCAGCTCAAACTAGCGAATAAAACATTCGGTCAAATTTAACCTCAAATTAGGAGGCAAATTCACCGATGCTGACCGTTGTTTTTAAAATCGAATCGAAACTCGGTAAATTTTAAGGAGTTCAGTCGGCAAATGCCGACCGTCCTTTTTAAATCGAAACTCGGAGAAGATTCATAAAAATAAACAAATATAAATTGACATTTCCCAAAATTGAAAACTTTGAATATATCGACTTGTATACAATTACAAGTTTGAATATCTATAGCGAATGAAAATCCAATCTCACTTCTTATTTTTTAACATTTTGTTCTGAGCTAATTTTTGAAAATTACTCGTTTTTGCCGATTTTTTTTAAGTTGCTCAAGTTACTAAATGTGGCTTCATTGATTTGCCGACTCTTGAATAGCGTATGGGGGTATCGCACCGTCCCACACCCCACTCTCGCTACGCCGTCCTTTTTAAAGGGGGTATCTTACTTCGACTAGCAATAACTTGAAATGAAGTGAAAATAGACCCCATCCTGTCAAAAGATTTTTCGTTTGCCGGAACTTTATGACTCTTCTTAAAGAATTATACGACCTCTTAACTGGGACACCTAGTTTATTTAGCATCACAATTATGAATATTTTAACAAATTAGCAACGATGAAAGTATGTAAAGGGCTTTACCAATAATAATAATTTGTAACCTTCACTTTAAGTTTATTGTATTTAGGTCACAATAGATAATTTTATATGACCAATTCGCTACTGTGAGGCAGGTACATATTTGTGTTCGCATATCTATGCTATCTCCTCAAAATAAGTGAAACTCAAATGAAAGTAATTAAATCCGCAAATACTCGTTGGTAAAATTTCGAAAATAATTTACCACTCTTCACGGAGTGGAGTATGCATATTTTCCATAATCATGCTCTCGAATTATGCAATTACGAACATACTCAGTGTCGAATGGATCACAATAATTCTACCACTTCTATCTAGCATAGTATAACCCTATGCCAACCTATATTTATTCGACCCCTTCCCATGAAGCAATCGATCATCCCGCGGGCAGTTGGACGGCAGTGGAGGCCAAAGCAATATATCAATTATCCTTACATTCGACATTCGGTATAATTACACTTAATGTAAATTATAACGGCATATTAACCAAGACCGCATTGTTGTGTGGCGTCGATACGTCGCCTGGTCTATGATAAAATATTTGAGCAGCACTATACGGCACAGCCTGCCCTATGAGGAGCGGCCGATTCCGACCATCAGCCATTCCGATAATTACCCAACCACTGGTAGTTTTAGTCGTCCGTCCATATACCCGTGATACCATTAATTTCATTGTGGAATTATCGAAACCGCATTTTGTGAAGATTACAAGTGTGCGGCTAGGACCCTAGCAGAAGTCAGGCCTTCAGCAACAACAACAACACTGCTGAATGCTCGCATTGAAACTTCTCGAATTTTAAAGCGCATTCAAATTGACTAGTGCGTGGACTCATATACGATAGAGGATCGGGGGAGGAATATTTAACAGGATGACTTCTGCTGGTGTATTCCCCATCCCATCAGGAACCTACTCACTGTGTGATAATGGGAAACGAATTATCCTTCTCCCCTTTGGAGTATTTCGATTCCATTCTGTGCGATTCAATTATTGGGGTGATGATGATATTGGGTTTGCCTTCTGCAACGCCCTACCACAAGGTATAGAGCGAGGCGCGATTGTGCCATTGTGGATGGAGCTGGATATTGCCTCGGATTCCTTTCAATAACATTATGCGGTGTTGCAATGATGATTGCATATGACACAGAGGTAGGTGTGCTGCTGTTGTGTATACTCGTATACGAGCGGGTATTGTATAACTATCCGCACAATTGAGTCAAGGTGGCGAAGTGTGTAATTGTAATACACTGTGGATAGCCGATTGATGAAGAAGCTGGGGTTTCCATAGTAATTTCACTTGAAAGCGACTCCAGGAAATCAGTTCCAATTAGAAGGAGTGGCCTGTGAATAAGCTTTCTTAGTGGCCTACTGCCTTGTTGTTCGACGGTACAAATTCGCTTACAGGTAATTCAATTTTGGGATTGTTCTACGTGAACATTGTTGTGAATAAATAGTATATCCGTGTTTGGGAGTTTGACTCTTGCCAATAGGGAGAATCTCGAACAAAGCAATAGGAATGTGTATCTGCTGAGCTGGGATTGTGGCTGCATATTGTTTGGTACTAGTTCTTAACCTTTTTTTTTTATATTTTACTTGCACTAAAGGGGTTCCAGATAGCCTTCTAAGGCGGTGCACAGAGCGAGCATTCTTTTTAAATTGTGCCTTTAACTTTATGTATATTTTCTACTGCTCTCTGCAAAACCCTAGGGATTGCGGATGATAAGGATCAAAAAGTGAGACATAAGCTATTGTAAGTCATGGAATTAATCACTTTAAAGAGTTCTCTGTTCCTCAAGTGACAGAGAATCGGGCAGTAACGGAGGAAGTGAGGTGTGTCCTCATGGGCCTGCCAATCCAATTTTTTAATACATTTTCGATCGTTTCGGCCATTACCTATTTCAGAAATACATTGCCTGAATTGACTCTGGATTATTGACATCGTTGGACAGCTCGTATGGCATAAGTAGCCGCAACTTGCTGGAACCTTAGTACGCCTAAGTTCAAATTCTCAATTTTCGGCCATAAAAAATGGTTATAATGCCTGCGGTTATTATTCCTGTTACTTTACTTTACTGTAACGTTTGTTCTATTGTCGTCTTTGAAAAACCAAACCAAATTGTCATACGTTTATTAGGCATTGGTAGTAGTCATACTAGAGTACGTGCGTGGATTCTGTTGATTACGTAGACTCATCTGAAAGGACGTCACAATTGTGGTCGACTTCAAGGTGCTCTAAAGCCCAAACAGGTAATAATGAAGAGGGTGGTTTTAGAACGTTGAAGTTCTAGGGATAAGGCGCAATTTTTCGCAAAAACAGCTGCAATATTCTCTGATGAGCGTACCAGACAAACACAGGAATGTTCGAATATCAATCATAACCTTTCTTCCCAAAATTGTGCACACATAAGCTGCAGTGGATCTATTATTTCTACCAAAATTTCTGTTTCGGAATTCCTTCTTCGGCAACGCAGTCAAGAGGGAATATATGTAGCTTTCAGCACTGAAACTGATGGATCAAAAATTGAATCTAGAGTGGAAGCGGGAGTAAAGACTCGATAGTAATGGGCATGTATCCCACAGTATCAAAGACCGAAATCCATGCCATTGAGATCTGCGAAAGGTTTTGCAGGCACTTATCTACTGACAAATTAACTTCAACTGACTCAAAATTCGCGTTCTTAAGCTACTACTACACACATGAAAAAAATCGTGTACATTTTTGACATTCGTCCCCTTTTGTCAGCACACAACTTTAGAACAAAATTTGATTTCATTTTGACGCCAGCATGTTAAAAATTGACACAATTTTTGACGTGTAATAGTAGCTTTGAGCCAGAACCGTACTACACAGTAGCTTGGGGTTCTGCTCTAGAGCTGATTTTGATTAACGACTGAGAACTATGTTTAGATGATTGGACAAATTTTCAGTGGGAAATATATATAAGAATAAAATATATTTCAACAAGGCCCTTATTGTGATTGTCGATCAGCGATCGTCACGACAATTGTCGATTGCATCGATTGATTTTAGCTATTCCTATGCACAAAATTGTTTCACTTCCAAGAGAAAGTATCGACCAGACATTTGTAATCGACTACAAGCGACTGTCAAATCGACAAATATCAATCTCAATCGACAATCAGAGTTGTCGGTCGATCGAAAGTTGTCGCTCAACGATCAACTATCGACACTCACAATAGGGGCCCAAATGTCTTCTATCTTTCGCGGTGTTTAGCTATATATTTTAGCACTTACTAAGTTGGATCATTTATGCTAAGACTCTTAACCTATACGTTGTTCTTGGTCTTCTAACCCTCTGTACACCCTGAGGATTCAATTCAAAAGACTGCTTCCAGTAGAATTATTTTTTTTTATTTACTATTTGGGATATATCTCGGCCTCAACATTCACATACACACCTCCAGTTAGCCCGTTTTTTCGCTAACCGCCTCCAGTTACACACTTCAAGTTGGTTGAGGTTCCCTTCCACTTGTGCGCGCCACCTAAGGCGAGGTCTTCCTCTACTGCGTTGTCCGTCCGGTTTGTAATCGAAGACTCTTCGTGCCAGAGCGTTGGTTTCTATTCGCTCTACATATCCTAGCCATCTTAGTCGACGGATGCGTACTTTTTCGATGTCGCTGTACAGCTCGTAGAGTTCGCCTTTAAATCTTCTCCTCCAAAGCCCTTTAACGCAAACGGGACCGAAAATCACTCAAGCATTTTGCGTTCGAAGCGACCAAGGAGATCTTCACCCGCCTTTGATAACATCCATGATTCTGTGCCATAAAGCAGAACTGGCATGATAAGGGTCTTATAAAGAGTCTTTTTGGTGTTTCTCGACAATGCCCTATTAATCAATTGCCTTCAATTAAATCAGTTCGTTGACAAATGATTTCAGGCGTTCACACAGTATGGTATACGGGTTCTTTTAAGCGATGTTAAGGAGACTGATTCCTCTATAGTTGGCGCAGTTTAGAGAGTCTCCTTTCATGTGGATGGGGCAAATAATGCAGAGGCTCCATTTATAAGGCATGCTTTCCTCTGACCAAATTTTGGAGACGAGTTGGCATATGCGCTCTCCATACTAGTGCCATCTCCCGCTACCTTGATAAGCAAGGCAGTTAAGCCGTCCTGCCCATTAGCCTTATCGGACTTCAGCTTGGATATTGCTATCCTCAGCTCATTTTGGTCAGGTGGACGGAAGTGTAATGACCGGTGATCGGCAGAAACTAGATGTGCTCAGCTCTACATCTCAGAATCGACCGACTGAGGAAATGCGGATCAAGCTCTTATATATAGAGACAGACAAAAGATGTTACTCTTAGGCACGAAAATCCTAGGCACGTAATTTACTTGGTCACTACAGGAAGTCTTGGCTTTCATCGTCTCGGGTAAATGGTTCATTCTGCCTGACAGCGGAATTCGTATCGTCTTCGCCGTTTAACAATATGCAGAAATGGTTTCCTGGTTCGTCTGGTTCGTCTCTACAGGTCTCTGATCCAGTCTTGTGCCATAACACAGAAAGAAATATGTTTGTTTGCCAATTTGCGGAAATCTGCTTTTAAGATGGAGATTGAATGTTTCTTATGATAAGATATCCTATGTGATACAAAAATTCTTATCAGAGCTAATCAGGCGATGGTGTGCCGAAAACCACTTTGCTCCTACAAGCTAGACCTTAAACTTAGTTCTTAGTTCTGCTGACGTACGTAAAAAGACGTTTACTCTTAAACCGAACAACACGAATGTAGAACGCATTATCTTACTACCAGGAACAATCTATAGGGTGTTTTTTTTCAAAGGTATAGAACTTTAAGTTGCCAACACTATTTTAACTGGCGACCATTTTATCAGCTGTCAAGTGATTTATTTTTAGTTTGGTCTGCCATTTCAACGTGAATAGACTGAGGCCTGAATAACGCTTCCAAATTGTGCAAATTTATTTTGAAAATCATGGTTCTGTTCGAAATACGTATCGCGCACTACGTCCATTTTACGTTCAACATAATTTGTCTCACTTGAATTTGAATGGATACGTCAATAAACAAAACTGTCTTATTTAGAGTGATGAAAGTCCTCAAGTGTATGTTTGGTGTACATTATCGATTGGTGGAATAATTCCTTACTTCTTTAAAAACTATGCTGGCCAGAGCGTTACAGTCAATGGTGACAGCTATAGAGCCATGATTACTGACATTTTCGTTCATCAATTTAACAACCATGATCTGCAGGAGCTGTGGTTTCAACAAGACGGCGCAACATGTCACACAGCTCGTGCCACAATTGATTTATTGAAGCAAACGTTTGGTAACCGCATAGTTTCAAGTTGCGGACCCGTGAATTTGCTTCCAAGATAGTGCGATTTAACGCTGCTTGACTATTTTCTATGGAAATATGTGAAGTCGCTAGTCTACGCCGATAAGCCCGAAACGATTGACCACTTGGAGGACATTCGCCGCGTTATTGCCGATATACGGCCACAAATTTTTGAAAAAGTCATCGAAAATTGGACCCCCCAGATAAGAATATACGTTCGAGTCAACCGTGGCGGTCATATGCCAGAAATCATATTTGAATTAAAATGCCAGAAGATTATCTTTTGAATAAAGTAAATTTCATGTCAACTTAAAAAATAATCTTTGGTTTATTCCATTTCAAACTTCTATACCTCTAAAAAAAACACTCTTTGTAATTTTTCAAAACCAATAAAGACCAGTTGTTCTTCTTGTAAACCGTGGCCCACCAATTGTAAATTTCAATACGAAAATAAATTATTTATCTTCTTGTAAACGTCGAGTGACTGTACCTACCTCCTACATCCTATACACATATACCTACATATTTGTTAGAATAAAATATAATGAACCACTGAACGACTCACTCCCGATTCTGAAAAAAAAAAAAACAGTTTGTCTGTTAAATCGAAAGTGGAATTCGTCCGCCAACTCTCTTTTTCCTATTTAACCTTCATTTAGTGCTATGCCTGAGTCATCAAAGGCCCTACAAACATTCGTGGACTACAACAGACTTAATTTACCTTAACCCCCCAATTACCCGTTCCAATTATGAATAGCGCGAGGTCCAAACTATCCCATGAAACACCAGATGGACAAAAAATCTACCAACCCATAAACTATCTATCTCCATAGGGGTTAGTCCGACCGTAGCTATTGCTGCAGTTTTCAAACTTTACATACAGGCAACGAACGGGACACCCTAAAATAAACTACTATTAGCTCAGAGAACAAAATTATTTCAGCTACATCTACGACTCTATATAGATCTGACTGCATCGAATAGGTGTTGTAGACCCTCTAATGAGGAAGTCAAATACTCCAATCTGAGGACGAGGAGGCTATCCCTATTCAGTGCATCGACTCGACATACCTTCGTGGCAGGCTGCTTAAACTATCTCTCTGTGCACTTTGACAATGTTTCACGGATAATTGTGTTGTTCTTTGCTGTTCATTCGTGTTTTTCTGAGATTCTCGAAAGTTTATCGTTTTGTTGTTATGAATTTAGCTATTTATTTTGAACATAAATTCGCCTGACTGTCTGGAGAAACAATTATTCGGAGAAAGTTTTTTGTTTTTTTTTTTCTGTAAACTTTCTTTGGCATCATGTTCCGACTCTTCGAGTCCTTGAAGGAAAGGGTGTGAATCTCATTTGTTTCGCCAGATAGTTACATAAGAAATGACTGCAATAAAAAAAAAACTTTGGAAATTAGAAAACACCTGAGATAGGACAATGGACAGAGTGGATAAATCTTATAGAATGGAATTTTTCTACCCCTTTCTCAATGTCCGTACTTGGCATCTACTTAGTTGGTTGCTGTCTGTTGTATCTGTATATTTTTATTTGTGAACGATTTTGCTCATTCATTTTACAGTTTTTTAGGTCAATAGAATTAAAGTCCAATGAAACACCGAAATTGCAAGCAGACTTTAAGGTGATTCGAGATTGATATTCAGTGTTAATAAAACTTTGTAGACATAGCTAGATGAGCCGCCGTTGTTAATGACTTAAATAAAAGCCAACTCAATTCAAATGTAAGCACATCTTCTGAGACTACTCGAAGAGTACCTAAATTCGCTTTCTTATCTCATAAAAAAAAAACGTTCAGCTGGTGTAGGTATTAACTTTTAGAAGGCTCTTTATCAAATCGTTTTGTATCCTCTCATCGCATTAAAATAAAAATTAAACAGTACTTACCCCCCCCCCGCACCATTCGTTGTTGCATAGGGGAGTACGAATTGAAAGTAGGTATACAGTACCTATCTAGGGAAAAAAAAACAAAACCGAAATAATCCTTTTGATGGCTTTCTTCTGAACAGGCTTAGAGGGGATCTGAGCACTTTTATTTATGAAGTAGATGTCGGCGCAAATGCATTCAGTTTTTTGCTCATTTTTCTTAGGGAGTTTTAACAGCTTATGGTTGCCGCGACAAGGTAATGATATTCCACTTAATATTCTGGGGAGCATTAGTGTCAAGAGGTCGATGGCCCCAAACGTGATAGGTTGCTATCATTACAACGAGGCTTAGTACAATACTAACGACTTTTAACTATACTGTCCGCGGTAGGACCTTTGGTTTCTTTTTCGTTTTTTTTCTCTACTTTTTGGTTAAGAGGCCTCTACCCAGAAATCGAGGAAAAGTGCGAAAAATGGCATTTTGTTTCCCTCCTAGAGAAGTCAATACTGAAGCGATCGAAATGATATTGGATGCATTGGAAAGAACAGAATATGTCCTTTGAAAGCTTTGAAACATTTTTGTTAAGCGACATCTCGTTTTTCTTTTATTGAAAGAATTCCCAGCTGTGTTTGGGAAAATTGGCCTAAAACCGACTTTTTGTTTGCCAACGCATGATATGATAGAGTTCGAAACAGTCTAAGATAACTTGTCCATCTTAAAGGTCATATGCAAAACACAAATGAGTTTAAAATAAATCTTAACATTTCATCCTGGTTTTGAAAAAACAGGTGTTTTAAAACAAACAATTTTTTGAATTAATGAACAACGTTTTTCCTGTATATATTGATTTATACTTGATGCAATTTTTACTCAAAACAACAAAGTATCATACCAGCTATCGGATGCAAAAAAAAAATTATGTATTTACATGTATTTTGTTGCAAAATACAGAGTTTAAATTTTATATATTTTTCAAGAAAAATACACTCCATGTGTCATAGTTGTTGCACATTCTCAGAAAAAAGTTCCAAGTTTCTCATTTAGATGGCGGTAGTTCTGTCGTCTGATTTGATTAGCCAATCAGAATGAATCCCAAGCTATAAGGGGTAAATGTGTAGTTTGTCAACTGCATTGAGAGGTGTGTTATACATGAAACAGGTTTGGCCTGAAGTGTGATCGAAATGGAATCAAGGATGCGTGTGTTGATATGTGTGTAAGCAGGTGGGGATTCTTTATTCAAAGTGATTTTTGCTTCATGGGGATTCAAAGTAATTTTTGCTTCTTGAATAAAAATGAAAATGAGAGAGGGGAAGCACTTTTCAATATGTTGCTATATTTAATAAATTCTTATTGAAAATGCATTTATTTGTTTAAACAAAATTGCTTAAACTTCATAACAAAAATTATAAATTAATTTAAACGATGAATGTACTCAGATTTTTAGAAATTCTATATATTTTATGTATAGCAAATTTGTATCTTGAAAAGTGCTTGCCGGTCACACCGTGATCAGGTGTAAAGCAGATAATGGTTTGGTTTGTGTTGGTAGGAAAAGAGACGAAACGGAGAGGGTGAAATGGTGGGTTAGGCTGAAAGAGGTATTGAAAGCAAATTGTAGTATGCACCAACAGCATTGCGCTGTTGCCATTTACAAGGAAAGATTATGCAATTTTGTTTGCGCTGTTGCCATTATCTTACCTTTTATGAGCTATGGTAGGGTAGGTGTCTGGTTTTTCGTATGAAGAGGGGGACAGAGGAAAGAATTTGCAACATTATGAAGATCACTAAGATAAGTGGCAAAAGCTACACCAGGATTGTGAGAGGGGATGATGCAAGGGGTATTCAAGTGGGGCTTAGTTGGGAAGGAATTGTGGGTTCTGCTAAAGAGAATATATGTACCTGTGCATATTCACTCGATTATATGCAGGATCCAATAAAAAGATTTATGTGTATTGGGAATTTGTTGACTTGTGGAAGCGATTTTATTTTTTTACCAGCCATTACCTAACACAATAGTACATTTACTACCTCACCTGCTCCCCTTATACCATTAAAATCTTAAAACTACCCTTACAAAAAACTCAATGGATCACAGAAATACAAAATCCTATTGCAAAGTATCCGATATGCATTTTCACATTCCTTCTCTTCACGTTGTTATCCTTCATCATCATCAACCTTGCCATGCTGAAAATACCCTACCACACACACCATCTATATATATGCGCAGAATACCTACCCCATCCTTGGTTTAATTTTCCCTTGCACATTCAAAGTCATTATAATGTAATCAATGGAGAATGGATTCTTTGTCTTATGCTTATCTACATTTTCCTCTCACTCCAACATTCATTTGCATGCAATTCTCAGCAAGAAAAAAAAACCATCCCCCACACACGATCAATAAATGACACAAAACCAGTTTTCATATCCAAGTATTATATAATATCCCACCTAAGTTCCGCCTCCTGAATTGATTTTAAAAGTGAAATGAATGACGAGAGTGGTTTCACACCATGATAAGAGCTTCGCAAATCAAAAATAGATGGCGCTTTGAGTTCCACTTTATGTTCTACATTTATGTTCTACATAAAGGTAAGAGGCCTCTACCCATATTGTAGAACATAAAGTGGAACTCAAAGCGCCATCTATTTTTGATTTGCGAAGCTCTTATCATGGTGTGAAACCACTCTCGTCATTCATTTCACTTTTAAAATCAATTCAGGAGGCGGAACTTAGGTGGGATATCATATAATACATACTTGGATATGAAAACTGGTTTTGTGTCATTTATTGATCGTGTGTGGTGTGGGGGATGTTTTATTTTTCTTGCTGAGCATTGCATCCAAATGAATGTTGGAGTAAGAGGAAAATGTAGATAAGCATAAGACAAAGAATCCATTCTCCATTGATTACATAATAATGACTTTGAATGTGCAAGGGAAAATTAAATCAACGATGGGGTAGGTATTCTGCGCATATATATAGATGGTGTGTGTGGTAGGGTATTTTCAGCATGGCAAGGTTGATGATGATAAAGAATAACAACGTGGAGAGAAGGAATGTAAAAATGCAGATCGGATACTTTGCAATAGGATTTTGTATTTCTGTGATCCATTGAGTTTTTTGTAAGGGTAGTTTTAAGATTTTAATGGTATAAGGGGAGCAGGTGAGGTAGTAAATGTACTATTGTGTTAGGTAATGGCTGGTAAAAAAATAAAATCGCTTCCACAAGTCAACAAATTCCCAATACACATAAATCTTTTTATTGGATCCTGCATATAATCGAGTGAATATGCACAGGTACATATATTCTCTTTAGCAGAACCCACAATTCCTTCCCAACTAAGCCCCACTTGAATACCCCTTGCATCATCCCCTCTCACAATCCTGGTGTAGCTTTTGCCACTTATCTTAGTGATCTTCATAATGTTGCAAATTCTTTCCTCTGTCCCCCTCTTCATACGAAAAACCAGACACCTACCCTACCATAGCTCATAAAAGGTAAGATAATGGCAACAGCGCAAACAAAATTGCATAATCTTTCCTTGTAAATGGCAACAGCGCAATGCTGCTGGTGCATACTACAATTTGCTTTCAATTATACCTCTTTCAGCCTAACCCACCATTTCACCCTCTCCGTTTCGTCTCTTTACCTACCAACACAAACCAAACCATTATCTGCTTTACACCTGATCACGGTGTGACCGGCAAGCACTTTTCAAGATACAAATTTGCTATACATAAAATATATAGAATTTCTAAAAATCTGAGTACATTCATCGTTTAAATTAATTTATAATTTTTGTTATGAAGTTTAAGCAATTTTGTTTAAACAAATAAATGCATTTTCAATAAGAATTTATTAAATATAGCAACATATTGAAAAGTGCTTCCCCTCTCTCATTTTCATTTTTATTCAAGAAGCAAAAATTACTTTGAATCCCCATGAAGCAAAAATCACTTTGAATAAAGAATCCCCACCTGCTTACACACATATCAACACACGCATCCTTGATTCCATTTCGATCACACTTCAGGCCAAACCTGTTTCATGTATAACACACCTCTCAATGCAGTTGACAAACTACACATTTACCCCTTATAGCTTGGGATTCATTCTGATTGGCTAATCAAATCAGACGACAGAACTACCGCCATCTAAATGAGAAACTTGGAACTTTTTTCTGAGAATGTGCAACAACTATGACACATGGAGTGTATTTTTCTTGAAAAATATATAAAATTTAAACTCTGTATTTTGCAACAAAATACATGTAAATACATAATTTTTTTTTTGCATCCGATAGCTGGTATGATACTTTGTTGTTTTGAGTAAAAATTGCATCAAGTATAAATCAATATATACAGGAAAAACGTTGTTCTTTAATTCAAAAAATTGTTTGTTTTAAAACACCTGTTTTTTTAAAACCAGGATGAAATTTTAAGATTTATTTTAAACCCATTTGTGTTTTGCATATGACCTTTAAGATGGACAAGTTATCTTAGACTGTTTCGAACTCTATCATATCATGCGTTGGCAAACAAAAAGTCGGTTTTAGGCCAATTTTCCCAAACACAGCTGGGAATTCTTTCAATAAAAGAAAAACGAGATGTCGGTTTAAAAAAGTGCTTCAGAGCTTTCAAAGGACATATTCTGTTCTTTCCAATGCATCCAATATCATTTCGATCGCTTCAGTATTGACTTCTCTAGGAGGGAAACAAAATGCCATTTTTCGCACTTTTCCTCGATTTCTGGGTAGAGGCCTCTTAACAGTCGACTGCGTTAAATTTAGAAGCTTCTCATCCAATGTGTTAAATGTATCTGTAGTAATAATGCGTACGGATGTTGAGTCTATACTCTGTACTTTAATTTTATGGTTTAGAAACGATGTTCAGAAGTTAATACTATGGAACTTGTTCAAGTTTAAAAGTGAAGGGATTTGGTAGGGACATTCTTGGATACTGCATTCAAGCATTTGGGGTTTTTTACTCGTTAGATTATTGAAGTTGCAGCTTTCAATTTCCGCCCGGGTGGCACACTAATAGGGGGTGCCATCAGCAGCAGCCATATAACTATTTTGCACATTACACAAAATAAAAACAGAAATAAAACGATTTTTGGACTTTATTTCATTTTTAAAAGTGCAATAAAGTTCAAATCGAATTGGAAATAAAATCCAAACAAAAAATATGTGGGGAGAATTGAAAGAAAAAGGGTGCAGGTCCGAATTGTACATACAAAATACCGCGCACCCACTCCACTGGTGCCGATATGCAATCTGTTGAAAGAAATCAATTTCTTAGATCGTTTCAAATTCATCTTAGGCCAAATTTGTTTTGTCACTAGACAAGTGGTGCCACATGTCGACCTAAGATTTGCACTCTCGATATCATCCAGCTTTAATTTTTGTATGCAAGTATCGTCCCTAGGGTGCCTTTATCCTAGCGAGTTCATCGGCCTTACAATTGTCTGGAATGTCTTTATGCTCCGGCACCCAAATTAGGTGAATGTTGAACTGTTCGACTATCTCCGTAAAAGACGATCGGCAGTCGAGATCTAGAAAAGTTATAGAGATCGAATCCAAAGATTTGATGGCTGATTGGCTGTCCGAAAATATGCACATATATTACGTTTTTCTTGAGCCAATATAAGACTTCTTCTATCAATATTAATTCCGCCTGGAACACGCTACAATAATTTGGTATACGGTAGGAGAGCTTAAGATTAAGACTTTGAGACCACCTTGCGAAATGCCTCTACTAACAGATCGTCTTGTGGACACCTCATCCAGCTTGGAGATGATAATCCGACCATTAAGCAATAGATTAATCAATTCGCAAAGTGAGCTGTCAACATTCAGAACTGACAGCGCATCTGTTATCGCTAAACGGCGTCACATGGGGTAGCTGCAAAAATAAATTTAAAAGATGCAGAAATTTGGACAACATTTTTATTTTTTAGCTTCATTGTTAATTGCGACTTTTCAGACTCGTTACCGAGCCTGTCATTGGCGATGAGAATTTTTTTAACAATTTGCATCTCAGTGGCATCTTGTGAACGAAGCTTTTCAAAATTGAAATTAATTAAGACTTATCTAAGATCAACAATGAGCCAAAGTAGGTTGACTAATCTAGCTATACTTTCAATCGCAAAAAATATAGATTTTAATGATTTAATCGAAATATTCAGTGCAATAAAAGCTCGAAAGCACCTTTAAATAAAAGTTCGTGTTTCTTTCTTAAATTTTTAAGGGGTGTAAGCTTGTTTTACCGCCCCGGGTGCCACTGCCTCTTAGTGCGCCCCTGCATTCCAGTCAATTGGGAGATGTGAGGTCGACAACATTTTTTGGTTTTACCATAGATAAATACGTCATCAGCTACCTGTAAACAAAAATTAATTTTGGATACGATCAGCAAAGCTGTGGGTAGATTGGGAGCCTTATCTCATATCATATCATTTAAAAAAAAATTCCTGAAAATTCAGCTTGCATCAACCTAGCATTTCGTGAAACAAACAAACAAAGGAAGGGTGTGTAAATTAAGAAAGTCGCTATATCGAACTAATTCGAAATAATTCTACTTTAAAGAAGATTGTTTTCTCTCGCTATGATTTGGAGTCTTGTACAATCGAAACCTGTTGTGCTCTAAGTTCTAAGATATATCCTTAAAATATATCAATCCTTGGCTGAATCCATAATGTATCTTCCTATCACTACTAAGCAAGATGTTGGGAATCTGTTAGCAAAATGTCTCAGTTTAGGACATAATTAACACATGACAGCATATAAACATATCTTAATCCAGGCGTTCCCAATCTTTTTCGTACTGCGACTCCCTAGAGAGGTTGAAATATTTATGCGACGCCCTTCTAAAAGTACAGATATGTGAATAGAAGTTGATCTTACTGAAGATTCACGAAATTGTTTTTTAATAAGGACGGGTCGTCATTGAAATATCTTCGTCCCATATTTATGGTAATTTTGCTTTTTAATATATCTGCATTCATCTAAAAATGAGCTTCGTCGTTAAAGATGATTTTTCGGCCAAAATTCCTTCTCCAAACGCTCCGAAGCCAAGTTAGCGATTGGCTTTGTCTATGTTCATTAACTTTGAGCTCCTGAATTAGTTGGATCTTGTACGGGTGTGAGCCCAAGTCCTGCGATACAAAATTCGTCAAGTTGGAATCTGCGAAAGGCCGATTTCTTGTGCACGGCGAGGAACTAACTGATTGCCTCGTGTTCTCCTGTACATTCTAATGGACCGCGGTAATAGCCCCGACGAATCTGACTGGCAACGACCCGTATCAATTGAAAAATCCTAATTTAATTTTGAGTGCAAGGCAAATATACGAGCGCCAGCCACGAACCAAGTCAGACTGGAAATGCGGGAAACACAAACGCGCTTAATCTTTGATTGCAATGTAACTATTGGATTTCGCTTCGACCTTGCTCTTGGTATTCGTAAGGAGAAACCTAATGCTTTTCCTTTGTTCGGAGTTTTATAGCAGTGCGAGGCCCCTAGGATGGCCCCAGGGCGTCGCGACGCACAGTTTGGAAACCTCTGTACCTAATCAACCACTCTCTACTTTCTCTGTACTTTTCCGTGTCTCTTACTTACTTACTTATCGTGTCCCGACCCGTGGAGAGTCACAGCCTGAGACTTTGCAGCCTTCCATTCTCTTCGAACCCGGGCACGCTGCTTCCAGTTGTCGAGACCAAGCGCTCTGGCATCCGTGATGGCTTGGTCTTTGAAACGAAGGTTCGGTCTTCCTTGTCTTCTCGAACCTGGGGGCTGGGATTCGAAGATCCTCTTAGCTGGAGCAGTATTGCCCATTCGCTCGATGTGGCCAAGCGAATGTAGTCGACGTGTTTTGGCTTTTTGGACTACATCCACATCTTGGTACCGCTCATAGAGTTACCGGTTGTATCTTCTCCTCCATTCGCCCTCCTCACACACAGGACCAAAAATCCGCTGAAGTATTTTTCTTTCGAAGGAGCCCAGTATCAGCTCTCCGTTCTTGCTTATCAATAGTGGCAGGATAAGGGTTTTGTAGAGCACACATTTCGTCCTTCGAGTTAGGAGTTTTGAACCCATTTGTTTTGCCAAACCGAAGTAGCAACGGTTTCCTAAGGTAATTCTTCGCCGGATCTCCACTAGGGTGTCATTCGTGGAGTTAACGTTTACTCCGAGGTAAGTGAACTCCTTAACTACCTCGAAATTGTTGCTATCAATAGTGACGTTTTGTCCTAGGCGGTGGACAGGTGCTTGTTTGTTTGTTGTTAGCATGTACTTAGTCTTGTCCTCACTTACTCACTGCCTTCCGTGTTTACACCTGCCCTGCGCACCATCTGCTCCAGTACGAGATTGAAGAAGTCGCATGAAATCCGGTGCATGTTAGAAATAGTTCGGAAGAGCTGCTTCCAAACTGCACGTTGCAGCGCGTGTTTTCCAGCGTCACACGACACAGCTGAATCAGTTTTGCCGGGATTCCGAATTCGGCCATCGCCATGTAGAGCTCCTGACGATGTATGCTCTATCATATGCGGCTTTGAAGTCGATGAATAGGTGGTGAGTTTCGACTTGAAATTCGTTGGTCTTTTCCAAGATTTGCCTCAGTGTGAAAATTTGGTCTATAATCGATCTGCCGGGTCGGAAGCCACACTGGTACGTGCCGATTAGTGTGTTGCAGAATGGTTTTAGATGTGCACACAGTACGTTGGATAGGATCTTGTATGCGACATTTAGCAGGGATATGCCTCGATAGTTCTTGCAAGACATAGGATCGCCTTTTTTGTAGATGGGACATATGGTGCTGATGGCATGTTTTCTTCCATCCATACTTGGTTGATCATTCGGTGCATGCTCCCTACCAAAACATCACCACCGTATTTAAAGAGCTCCGCTGGTAGACCATCAGAGCCTGCGGCCTTGTTGTTCTTAAGCTTTTTTATAGCTCTATCTCTATATAAACGCAGACATTGGAAGTCGTTTACTCTTCAACAGAATCTTTACCTGATTTAACTGAGTCGAGGAAATTACTTTCGACTAAATTCATGTGATTCACTATTACAAGGGACAGCAACTTCAACATAACCTTTATTGAACCTATACTTTCGCTCAATAGATGCCACATCAGGACGCATATTGATCTGCCTCATATACCCGTCAGCCAATGGGCCAAGAAGTAGAACTGTTCCCTAAATGATTTTTCTAGGAGTTGCAGGCGTGAAGATTAGGGTGATGCCAGTTTTACCCCCAAATAAAAATAAGTAAAAAGATGGCTCAAGAGGTCCGTATAGACAATCTAGGCCTAGTTTCTCACAACTGTTAGTTTTGTGTGATTTGTATTTTTTTGGAATCTGCGACCCTTGCACAGTAGTCCAGCACACTAACCATAAACACTGAGTCACTGCGTCCATCCCTATCTTTGTGAATATTCAGCTCTATCTCTAAATAGAATGCTTCACTTTGGAGTGTATCTTGGCAATATTAACAGTTAGATAGTCATGAAATCTAATTGCCTATTTTGTAACTTCATTAGCAGCACTGACTGGTTTGGGTAAACGATTTATGTGGACTTACAAATGACTAGCCTAGCCTATATACGGTACGTGTACCAAACATCCACCTACCCCCGTGAATCGAAATAATCATCTCACAAGCGCCCGCGCTTCTTGGCCTCTTAGTGGTGTCTTTAATGCCTTTCAGATTCTAGGGCTGGGAGCATTTTCATATTTAATAGCATCAATGCCATCTATGGGTTTTTTTTAGCTGTGCAAGTGGTGTCCAAGGGTTACTTTCGCACTACTTCAGTCGATACATTATGTGAAGTCTACTTCAACTGTTTTGTACCATATACCGACCGACCGTATCTCTACGTCTTTGGTTGGTGCTTTTATTCAGAACAACAATTATAGCACTGAGCATGTTTACTTCTGCTTGAAGGTAAAAAAGGTGCATATATGTATATTTTCACCATCCATATACATGTTAATGAAACCCCATCATCATATGCTCAGTTCAAGTTAAGATAGAAGACTCACCACCAAAGGGTATCCATGAACTTTCCAAAGTGTTCTCTGTTTAATTAAGAATTTAAGATCTCAACTTCTTGTGAGGATGAGCTTAATACATACATATCTATGTGTCCGTACATATATGCTGTGCATTGTATTCACTGCTACAAGTGTGATAATAAGCACGATAGAATTTTCTAACAACCCAATCTCGGACGTGCTTGAGTGAAGTTTCTCCAAAATTCCAAGTAAAAAGAAAGTTCCAAGGGAATGAAAATGAAAACACGAACGCTGCAAGATTTAATGTGAACTGCAATGTACTTATATCTTTGGATGTTTTGTTCAGTGTGGATTTGTTCATTAAACCGAGTGTTGAAAGTTTAAAGACAAAAAACGAAATCTTTGGAAATTAACTTTTCGTGATGCTTTGGATCCTGAGACAAGATTGCACCGAGTGGGGTAGACTGTTTTTTTTGCCTTTTGTAGGGTAGCTGGAGAAACTTTTTAGTGACGGGGGTTTTAGCATCAGGGTGAACTAAATGTTGGGTGCGCGACAAAAGTATGTTTTCTAAAATATGGGTGTACGTTCATTTTCGATTAGTGTGTTGGACTAAATTTATTTAGAATCTTACCCAGAGAACAACCATCAGACATGTTTCTATGTTCAAAATGAGTTTGTTAGATAAATGTATAGTTTTCTAAGACGTCTCGATCTCGATAGCTGTTGCCCACTCTCTTAGTACTGCTCATTCTCGGCTGATGAAATGCCCCAGGTGCTTTAGAAATACCATCTGCATTTTACTGCACGACTTATAGCAATTTTCTTAGTACGTTTTCTCTTTTATTCGACTAGTACTAAATAGCACTACCTCTGTTTTATGTTTTGTAGACTTCTAGAGTAGGTACTCACTTCTCAGTTCAAGCAAAAGTGAAAGGACTATAATTTCATCTAAAATTAGAGCCCTAAAGAAAGTTTCTGTAATAAATACTAGCCCCAGAGATGGTGATGGGCCCGACCTAGCCTAGGAGCCTGTCCGGCGTATGCTGTAAAAGTTGTACTCGGGGATTTCAATGCTAAAGTCGGAAAGGAAAATATCTTTGGCGGATTAGTTGGCAAGCACAGAATCCACGAAACAACAACAGACAACGACTACCGACCAATCGATTTTGCAGCAGCTCGTAATACTAATACTAATAATAAGTAGCACTAGGTTTCCAAGGCAAAGGATCCACACAGCAACTTGGCGCTATCCAGACGGTCGAACCGCCAACCAAATCGACCATGTGCTAATCGATGCGAGGCACTCATTGATAGCAACAATTTCGAGGTAGTTAAGGAGTTTACCTACCTCGGAGTAAACGTAAACTACACGAATGACACCCTAGTGGAGATCCGGCGAAGAATTACCCTAGGAAACCGTTGCTACTTCGGTTTGGCAAAACAATTGGGTTCAAAACTCCTAACTCGAAGGACGAAATGTGTGCTCTACAAAACCCTTATCCTGCCAGTTCTGCTTTATGGCGTCGAGTGCTGGGCGATAAGCAAGAAGGGAGAGCTGTTACTGGGCTCCTTCGAAAGAAAAATACTTCGGCGGATTTTTGGTTCTGTGTGCGAGGAGGGCGAATGGAGGAGAAGATACAACCGCGAACTCTATGAGCTGTACCAAGATGTGGATGTAGTCCAAAAAGCCAAAACGCGTCGACTACATTGGCTCGGCCACATCGAGCGAATGGACAATAATGCTCCAGCCAAGAGGGTCTTCGAATCCCAGCCACCAGGTTCGAGAAGGCAAGGAAGACCGAACTTCCGTTTCAAAGACCAAGCCATCGCGGATGCCAGAGCGCTTGGTCTGGACAATTGAAAGCAGCGTGCCCGGGATCGTAGAGGATGGAAGGCTGCAGTGTCTCAGGCAGAGACTCTTCACGGGTCGGGAGCCCGATAAGTAAGTAAGTAAGTAAGTATTGAAGACCTAGACCGATTATATTCTAATTTTTTTTTCTTCTCTTTCTCCAAAATCTCCTGGGACGAAATCCCCTATGCCAAAATCTTCCACATGCAAAGTTTAGTGCATATACCGAACCTTGCACCTACTCCATAAGTATCTAATTTTTTAACACCATTTTTAGGTGTCGCGGCGACAGAATTAATAACACCAAATCTAAAAATGGGGGAAGCAAGCAACTTACCGAGAGTATCTTCATCGATTTGAAATAGGGTCGAAGTTTTAGCACCATAATGCTGGACTAAAATGATAAAAATATTCTTAGTTTTTTCAAAATACGGCTCAACTACTCAGTTGCCCTCTTAGCCTGTAAAAACAGCGATTGGCAATGATTATTCTTCGTTTAATTTCTATGCAAGTAATTGGACGGACTTTAGAGCGATCGTGCATTGTGTGTTGGCCTATAGGATTTGAGGACAATACCTTTAAATATACCGAGGAAATGGCATGATACAATTAGCTCCTCTGTTAACATCAAGGGTTTCGCATACAACTTGATGCTGTAGCAAGCTTTTTCCATTTACATTGTCATCTTACATAGTCAAACGGGAACCGATTTGCACTTCATGGATTTTTTCCAAGCTGTGTATTTTCTTGGCCTAAAATCGTATACTGCCAGGGGCCAATCAGGTTATTTACAAAGTGTTTCCCATTTTTTTTAAATACTTCTCCCGGGAAAGGCGAACCTATAACGCTTCATCAACGCCCCGAGATACTTGCAGATGTATGTTAGTTCTGCACTGTCTGGAAATATATCCCCATGAAGCGAGTTCCAAAGTTTGCTTGTCCTGTAAAAGAAGGAGTTTTGGAAAATTGATGTTCTCGCGGTTGTCAAGTGTACTGTATGGTCATGAGCTTTAGCAGCCTGTCTTGTGGGGCGCCCAAAAGTTGCATTTTATTATTTTTATTATTATTATTATTATTTGTCTTCTGTGCACCAACGGTTGCAGATTCGATGTGAGTGTAGGGTCTACAATAAGTCGAACTGCTCGTCTCTGTATGCTGTCAAGTAGGTTAAGTGAATGTTTTGGGGCTGAGCTCCATATATGGGAGCAATATTCCAGGCCTGGTCTAACCTGTGCTTCGTAGAGAAGGAGAAGTTGCTTGGGGCTAAAGTACCTCTTTGCTTTAAATACGTAGCTCAACTTAGCGGACGCCGATCTTGCGATATAGGATATGCGGTCCTGCCATGTGATTCCTGAATTGACTGTGACTCCTAGAAGGTGCATTGAGTCCTTCGGATGGATTGGAAGATCATCCATTTGGATCTGAGGAACTGTTGATGCATTTTTCCTGGAAAATGTTGTGAGCTGTGTCTTGTTTGCATTAAATACAACCAAGTTGTCTTTTCCCCACTTCAAGATTTTGTCCAGATCACCATTTAGAGAACTAATTTGTTCACATCTCTGACTGTGGGATGTAGCCGCATTAACAGGGCCACTGTTCGAGATGGGGGATTTAAGAGTGCTGCCATCAGCAAAGCTGTAGATATTATTATTTGCCGATCCAAGCAAATCGTTGATGTGGAGAAGAAATAGAGTTGGGGAAAGAATAGATCCTTGGGGCACTCCTGCATTTATAGCAAACGAATTAGATGATAGACCATCTACAACAACTTGGATCTATCTTCCCAGAAGAAAATTTTGCATCCATCCGTGCTACTGATACCACTGTAGTTGGTACAGCTGAAATGACATTCTTTAAAAATGCCTCTTTAAAAATGTTATCATGTCATCTAACACCAAAAAGCAATATCAATCTTCATTTGAAAGGCACTTTGTGAAGATATTAGATAGATACTCCTTTGATGACTAAGTAATGGACGTAATTGAAAACAGACCCAAAATTACTATACCCACATTAATAACTCAACATTTTTTTACACAAAACAATAACTAAATCAACGGTAATAAAAATGTAATCAATTTTAAAATTCCCCTATGCGAGTCTACAATGCTAACCGTGGTTCGTCCCCGTCAGTTTATATTTTGATGAATATATTTTCTAGAATAGAGTCCTCTTGGGATTCGGATAGCGTACTGCGGTAATTACATAAATATTTAACAAACGAATCCAATTTTTAGTTCTAAAATAAAATTTCTATTTCGTTGGTCGTGTTTTTTCATATACCATGTTGACTTTCAAAAGAATATACATATTGCATGCAAAAGCCATACTATCCTCAACATTGTCCAAAAGCTTAGGTTATTTATTTAGTTATTTTCCTATCTGTTCGTGGACTCTGGACAAAAACCACTTAATTTGGAATAAAATTGAAAAAAATAGAGGAGAGAAATACTACCTCGGCTTATTGCTTACATATTGCAAGTTCACTCTGTGCCAGTAGTAGGTATATTATACAGAACAGTCCTTGCAAATTGGGTAATATAAACTGGACCAAAGTGAGTTCTTCTCACTGGAAATTGTCTAAAATTCAAACCACCATGTATAAATGAAAACGTCCTAACCGCACACATATTGCACCATCTGCTGTCTGTTGTTTCAAGTAAAAACCGTATTGTCCTTTTTTTTTGTTGGTAGCCATTTAATGTATTTTTATTTTGATATACATTTTTTTAGAGAAACTCTCAAATTAACTCTTGCAAAAGTTTGCGCTCAGTTTTATTTGCTAACTGCCAACATTGACAATTGAAATATAAACAAAAAAAAAAACCTACATAGGGATTCAAATTGTTGGGTATCAGGGCCGTACTGGACATTTGTTAGGGCCTTGGAGTTTTTATTTGGTAAATGCTGTCACCAAATTGAAAAATGTGCATAGAAACAGACAGACACGGGTCAAAAATGAACAAGGGTTTATGCAAACAAAATTTCGACTTAAAGCGAAAGCTATCAAGATTGGTTCCATTCGCTCCAAATTTGAACGATTGGTTATTTTTAGAAATTTGTATCAAAAATTAACTGTTTTCGGCATAGAACCCTTTGACTAATTTATGTTTGATTCACGAGTTTTTTAACGAACACTACGCAGAAGTTGACACTTTGTCCCATCATCTGTTGCAATGATAATAGCTGTCAGTTTATCATTTTAAAAAAAATCTATTTTTTATGTGAATGCTCTTTCAAATACAATGAACATTGAACAGTAGTTGAAGACAGGGTTCCCAGGTATGAAGAAAATAAAAATCCCTTTTCTTAACACCAAAATGATTTTTTTTCCCTTTAAAAAACAAAAAAATCCCTTTTTTGTCCTCGAAGAAAAAATCTTTGCATAACCAGCTTTTGAACTCGATATTTAAACTTTTTTTTGTTGGTTCTTCCTTCATTTCAAACTCCAAAATAAGATAAGGATTAAGTTATGCCGCTGTTGTCTAGATATTCGCGTAATATTTCGAATCTAGACATAGTGCAAGGAAATACTATCTGCTGGCCAAAAAATAAAAATAAAAATTAATGGATATACTAATACTCTGGCGCTGGCCACACATGCCTTCCCATGAAAGTCATGTCGGGCGAGACGGATATAGTTTTAGATTAGTTAAGAAAAGAAGCATATATCTATCACATTAAAATCCCTTCTCTCTTTTCTACTCACTTAAAATCGACCTATCTCGCCCGAGACGATCTTCATAGCAAGGGGTGTGTGACCCAGTACAAGGGCATGAATTTCATTCACATGAACGACTTGGGTCCACACAAAAACAAGGCCTCATTGCAATGAAATAAAATTTGACAGGTCTGTACGGTACCTGAATAATGAAATCGAAAATACAAAAATTGTATGCTAAAGCCGAAGCGGATGAAGATTTGTATCGAAAGCGCTATGGCTTCGAAAAAGAACCTTCATGATCATGCGTCATGTCATGCCCACATGCGAGAATTATTTCTAAAAGTGGATTTTTGGTCCATTCTCTGTACCTAGCTTTCTAACTCCTTTCTACTCACTCAAAATCTACCTGTCTTCACGGTAAAGAGGCCAGTCCATGGTAATAGGTTCATTAAATGTCAAAAGAATGAATGCATTCAGAAACGAAACAAGAAAGTGAGGTGTTGCATGCGCACATTTCTTGAGCATGGTTATTTTTTTGTAGGTTCTTAACATTTATTTATTCTAAAAGATTTTCTTACAAACTGTTTTTGATAGGATTTTAAGATTTTTCCCCCGTTTTTATCCCTGTTCCCTTTTTTCCTTTCGTCTTAAAAAATCGGCAAAAATGTCGATTTTCCCTCAACCTGGGAACACTGGGTGAAGAGGCGCATTGTGTTGGCGTGGTCGACATAGGACGATGCAGAGTGGAAGTCTGTTTGTGGTCTGAGGTGCCCTTGGCGTATAATACACCAGCCTAATGCTATGTTTCCACCGAACGCTAACCCAGAGATTAAGTGCAAGTGATTTAAAATTAATCCTGAAGTGTTTCCACAAAAAAAAGAGATTAATTTGACATTTCACCAGATGTTGTCATAAGCTGTCCAATCGAAAAGTGTGGCAAATGATAAAAAATTAAAAAATTAAAAGTAAAAACAAAAAATGACTGGCAGTAATCTAAAAATATTATTACCGCATCATTTTGTCCTCAAAACTAATATGTATGAACGAGAACGTTTTAACGGTTGCATTGGCAAGAAGTCGCTATTAGGGGAAGGTACCAAAAAACCAATTTTTTTCTTTTGCTCACCTATAACATAAAAGTCAAATGTAGATCTGTTTGTTTTTAATTTTAGACCTTTCGACCTATGGAGAGTGTGTTCAGAGACCGAACTCTACATGTACCTAGTCAGTTTAGGAGATTAATTTTTAATCTCCTTTTTATGAGATTAATTTTTGTATGATAAATCTCGAGATTTATACGAGGTTAGCGAAAATTAATCCTAATCTCGGAGTTAATCTCCGGTGGAAACGTAGCATAAGCTTCTTTTGGGATTAAGCACTCTGCAAGCTATAATTCTTCTTCTGTTTAGAAGTCCTTTCACTTTTAGGGCTTTAATTTGTGTAAGGTGTGTTTCTTAGTAATCTAATCAAACTTGAAATTTCATAGTAACGTAAAACATCTCATCATGTGTGTGTATTGATGAAATGTGTTTTCAGTTTTTCTTCCATGACGTCTTACTAATGAACCTTTTGAGGCCATTGGTTGTGGAAATCTGGTCCCATAAACCACCAACTCGACGTTTTAAATTTAGGAAGCTTCTGTGCCCTCATCACCTACCGTGCTGTGCAAAACATTTGCAACTTCGAAGGCTTTGCAATTGGTCGTCGTTGTTCACTTTTTTTAATATAGCCAATTAAACTTACATAATATATTTTTGAATACAAATTAATCATCGCAAGAATCCACCGACATTCTGAAAGGTCTAAGATCTCGCTAAATTAGAATGTTACATATTATCGATATATCTCCGGTGGTCCGATCGAATCTAGCTAAGGACACTTTTAGAGTCCGAGCAAAAGAATCATTTGGAAAAACACGGTATCCCCCATGCTCTTTGCAAACCGGGCGCGAACCCGTTCTTACTTACATTGATGAAGACATGTAAATGTAACTGCCGGTCCGAGTTGCTTGTATATGGCTTTAGGAGATGTATCATCGGGGAATTTTAAGCGTTTCCATTCTTGGTATAGGTATCTAAACCATTTCGATCATTTTATATATTTTCTGTGTCTGTAAGCTCTGGGCCCCTGTCGATTTCTGAGCGCCATATTTAGTGTGCTGGACTACTGTGCGAGGGATCCCAGGTTCGATCCCCGGAAAAACACAAATTACATCTTAAAGTTTTTTCTACTGCGCCACCTTTCGGGAACGTCTGACAAACATCCGAGAGTATATGACTGTCATGAAAAAGCTTCTCAATTCAGCCGTTCGGACTCGGCATAAAATTGGAGGTCCCTTCCATTCGCCCCAAAAATAGAAATAAAACGAATGGTTGCGAGAAGCTAGGCCTTGGGTGTTGCGCCACCTATTTATTTTATTTATTTTTATTTATATTTCCTAAAGGAGTATCTTAACGTATAGATCAGAAAAATCAAAAAATAGGCTGGCGAACCCAACCTTTCGAATATCTGAATGACCGACACGCCTAACAAAGAGAACCTCTTTGGTTAAATAATCATCCACAATAAGATAAATCTTGATGAAGAAACCTCCTTGTTGATACAGATAACGCATCTCTCTGGCCAGCTAAACTGCTTCTTCTGTCGCCACAGTGTCCAGTGTCCATAATATGATCGTTTTCTTAGATGAACCGAATTGCTCGTGCCAATGCTTTATGGAATTCGACGGCAGCTTTCCTGAGTAATTCTCACCCACCCTACGGACTAAGTTGGCCACACATCTACAGATCAGAAAAAGAATCATGAAAATCGGACGAATGGTTCTTGAGTTATGGAGAAACGAACAGACGGACGTTATATTTATAAGTAGTATGGATATCTGTATAATAAAGGGTGGTTAAGTTTTAAGGGCTGATGTTGATTTTGAATAAAACACAAATTATTTAGGAAATTATTTTCATTTCTTTTTATTATGATAATATTACTTACTTACTTATCGGGCTCCCGACCCGTGAAGAGTCTCTGCCTGAGACACTGCAGCCTTCCATCCTCTACGATCCCGGGCACGCTGCTTCCAATTGTCCAGACCAAGCGCTCTGGCATCCGCGATGGCTTGGTCTTTGAAACGGAGGTTCGGTCTTCCTTGTCTTCTCGAACCTGGGGGCTGGGATTCGAAGACCCTCTTGGCTGGAGCATTATTGTCCATTCGCTCGATGTGGCCGAGCCAATGTAGTCGACGTGTTTTGGCTTTTTGGACTACATCCACATCTTGGTACAGCTCATAGAGTTCGCGGTTGTATCTTCTCCTCCATTCGCCCTCCTCGCACACAGGACCAAAAATCCGCCGAAGTATTTTTCTTTCGAAGGAGCCCAGTATCAGCTCTCCCTTCTTGCTTATCGTCCAGCACTCGGCGCCATAAAGCAGAACTGGCAGGATAAGGGTTTTGTAGAGCACACATTTCGTCCTTCGAGTTAGGAGTTTTGAACCCAGTTGTTTTGCCAAACCGAAGTAGCAACGGTTTCCTAGGGTAATTCTTCGTCGGATCTCCACTAGGGTGTCATTCGTGGAGTTTACGTTTACTCCGAGGTAGGTGAACTCCTTAACTACCTCGAAATTGTTGCTATCAATAGTGACGTTTTGTCCTAGGCGGTGGACAGATGCTTGTTTGTTTGTTGATAGCATGTACTTAGTCTTGTCCTCATTTACTTCAAGCCCAACGGATTTCGCCTGTTCTTCAATCGCCGTGAACGCTTCTATCACGGCACGCTGGGAGCGACCGATGATGTCAATATCGTCCGCATAGCCAAGCAGCTGGACGGACCTGTTGAAGATAGTGCCTTCCGTGTTGACACCTGCCCTGCGCACTATCTGCTCCAGTACGAGATTGAAGAAGTCGCATGATAGAGCGTCTCCTTGCCGAAATCCGGTGCATGTTTGAAAAAGTTCGGAAGAGCTGCTTCCAAACTGCACGTTGCAGCGCGTGTTTTCCAGCGTCACGCGACACAGCTGAATCAGTTTTGCCGGGATTCCAAATTCGGCCATCGCCATATAGAGCTCCTGACGATGTATGCTATCATACGCGGCTTTGAAGTCGATGAATAGGTGGTGAGTTTCGACTTGAAATTCGTTGGTCTTTTCCAAGATTTGCCTCAGTGTGAAAATTTGGTCTATAGTCGATCTGCCGGCCGGAAGCCACACTGGTACGTGCCGATTAGTGTGTTGCAGAACGGTTTTAGACGTTCACACAATACGTTGGATAGGATCTTGTATGCGACATTTAGCAAGGATATGCCTCGATAGTTCTTGCAAGACATAGGATCGCCTTTTTTGTAGATGGGGCATATGGAGCTGATAGTCCAGTCATCGGGCATGTTTTCTTCCACCCATACTTGGTTGATGATTCGGTGCATGCTCCCTACCAAAACATCACCACCGTATTTAAAGAGCTCCGCTGGTAGACCATCAGAGCCTGCGGCCTTGTTGTTCTTAAGCTTTTTTATAGCTAAGCCAACTTCCTCTATACTAGGTGGTGGAACTAGTTCTTCATTGACTGGACGTGGGTTCTCTTCTTGCCCTATCACTCTCTCTACATGATGCCCATTAAGCAGCTGCTGGAAATGCTGCTTAAACACATCTACTATTCCCTGCGCTTCGGTGACTAGGTTCCCTTCGCTATCTCGAAGAGCCTGCGTTCCGGTTTTGTAGCCAGCAGCCAGTTGCTTAGCTTTTTTATAAAACCTCCGGATGTTATTACGATCGCGCGACTCTTCGATCTCCTTGAGCTGGGAAGCTGCGTAAGTCCTCTTCTTTCTACGCAGGATCTTCTTTTCCTCCCTTCTCCTGGCTCGATACTCTTCTCTCGCTGCCCTTGTTTTGCGCTGCAGCGCTTTCTTGTGTGCATCTTCTGTCACCTTTTTCCTGTACACACATTCATCATCATACCACGGGCTCTTTCTCTGGGGTGGCTGGTACCCTACGGTGGTTTCGGCTACCTCCTTGATGATGTCGCGATACTGGCACCACTGATTGTTGGCGTTTGTGGTAGGTGAGTGCACAGAGGAGAGTTTCATACTCAGGCGCTCGCTGTAGGCTCTGGCTACTCCAGGTGTGCTAAGGCGTCCAACGTCGAATTTCTTCTTCTGGGCAGTTCGCAGCTTCTTCTCGTTGGACAGTCGAGCTCTGAATTTAGCCGCGACAAGAAAATGGTCAGAGTCGACGTTTGCCCCTCGGAATGTGTGCACGTCGAGGATGTTGGATGCGTGCCTCGCATCGATTAGCACATGGTCGATTTGGTTGGCGGTTCGACCGTCTGGAGAGCGCCAGGTTACAGTGTGGATCCTTAGCCTTGGAAACCTAGTGCTACTTATCACCGTATTACGAGCTGCTGCAAAATCGATTAGTCGGTAGCCGTTGTCTGTTGTCGTTTCGTGGATTCTGTGCTTACCAACTAACCCGCCAAAGATGTTTTCCTTTCCGACTTTAGCATTGAAATCCCCGAGTACAACTTTTACATCATACTCCGGACAGGCTCCGTAGGCTTCATCCAGGAGGTCATAAAACTTCTCCTTGATGGGATCTTCAGCCTCGTCGGTAGGGGCGTGTGCACATATTAGGCTTATGTTTTGGAAAGTAGCTTTGATGCGGATCACAGAAAGGCGATCACTTATCGGCTTGAAGTCAATAACTTTTGTCCTAAGCCGATTTCCCACGACGAATCCGCATCCTAATACATGCAATCTTTTGTTGCAGCTGTAATAAATGTCGCAATCTTTTCTTTTCATCATGCCTGATCCTATCCATCGTATCTCCTGGATTGCGGTAATGTCTGCCTTGTACCGCATGAGGACAGACTCTAGTTTTTGAGTGGCACCTGGGGTGTAGAGTGTTCTTACATTCCAGGTACATACTCTTAAATCATAGTCCATTGACGTTCCGGGTCTGGTTGCCATTTGAGGAGTTCCGTTATCCGAGGCTGGTTGCGTTATATGATATTTATGATAATATTGGTATGGTTAAATTATGTATGGAAAAAAATATCGGCCAAATGGCCACCGCGACCTCGGCACACCTCCATCCGATGGTCTAAATTTTCGATGACGCTGAGGCATAATTGAGGTTCTATGCCGTTAATATGCCGAATTATCTCATTTTTTAGCTCTTGAATTGTTGCTGGCTTATCGACGTAGACCTTTTCTTTCAAATAACCCCAAAGAAAGAAGTCCAACGGTGTCAAATCGCATGATCGTGGCGGACAATTAACATCGCCACGACACGCACGTGAGATAACACGGCCATTGAATTTCTCCCGCAAAAGAGCCATTGTTTCGTTAGCTGTGTGGCAAGTGGCACCGTCTTTTTGAAACCACATATCGTCCACATCCACATCTTCCAATTCGGGCCATAAAAAGTTCGTTATCATCTCACGATAGCGAACACCATAGTAACTGCCT
Organism: Cheilosia soror; assembly: GCA_949372485.1. Classification (NCBI taxonomy): domain Eukaryota; kingdom Metazoa; phylum Arthropoda; class Insecta; order Diptera; family Syrphidae; genus Cheilosia; species Cheilosia soror. Next base: position 128,808,448 of record OX443561.1, read on the forward strand.
GACCGGCCTCATTTTGAAAAAAATACGGCCCGATGATGCCGCCAGCCCAAACAGTAACTCTTTGTGGGTGCATTGGTTTTCGACAATCACTCTTGGATTATCATTCGCCCAAATGCGTCCTGATTATTGACGAATCCACTGAGGTGAAAATTGATCATCCACATTTTGATTTGAACGCCCATTTTCATAATAGGTAAGCCTGAATAACTTTAACGCGTTGCTCGATTGTGTATCTTTCCATGGTTCAAATTGAGTTAGTCTGAAATTGAGAAATGTCAAATGAAATGCAGAAAAAAACTTGACGTTTAGGTGTGGTTCACATTCAACATCGGCCTTAAAAGTTAACCACCCTTTATATGGATGACGGCCGACTCCGACTTCCGACATTAATTTAAGAGCATTTTAAGTGCTCTACCTCATTTGTTTTAAAATACTTTTCCGTTTTATTATGCAGTACAAATGGCGCGCATACGTCTATGTATATTATAACAGAAAGTTAGGTCAAAGCCACACATCCTGGCATACATCTTTTCGGACAATATTTCATGTTCCCCTTCCGAGTTTATTTTGAACTTTTAATTGAGTTAGCGTTGATAGAATTCAAAACTGAACTCACTTGCAAAACCGAATTTACATAATTTGACAAATTTGCATCCTTAGATGATAAAGTGATACCGCATAGAACCTGTACAAACTAAACTGACTTCATTATTCAATTTAAATTATGCATACTATGGGGTAAAAGCAACTGTCACGTCAGTTCCAATAGAAGTAGACATTTTTTTTGCATGCATTTCACTTAATACGCTTTACTCTGAGCAAAAATGTGTCCAACAATTGGCAACCTTCCTTTGCGTCCCTTTAGCTTAGCATAACAGACAGTTGATGATGATTGCGAGGTTAAGTAACAATTTGCGTTATAAATTAGCTTTTTGCAATTAGTGCTAATTAGTATCAGATGGATAGCTCAAAAATATTCAAATGAAGGGCAAGCCATACCTGGAATTTTGCTATCGAATTTGTGGACACAGGAGCGGTCAAGGTAAATGTATTTTTTTTACTCGAATTACGTTTTAGTTGCGATGTAGTACATTGTACTTCTCGGCTAACAAAAAGCACAATAAGTAAATGACAAATATAGGTGAAAGAAGCCAGCCTTGTGGTGCACTCTATCTATAAACTGGCATTAACACCCATTTCGACCATAATAAGTTCTTAGAAACTGCTAACACGAGTATATAAACAAATGAAACTAAACAACCCTTCAACACATTAAACTATGAGCTTCATAAACCCACGAACGAATAATATAGTCGAAAGATGCTATAATTTTTGCAAATGGCGGCAAATGTCAATTCTACTTTGAAGTAAATAGATACAAAAAACACGTCAACAAGACATGAATCGCTATAGTCCTAGAAAACGCGGAATAATTTTTTTAATTTTTTTGCAAAATAAATCATCACGGAGCGTAAATTTCGGCGGAGAATTCCCAATCGTCCGACCCGACACCAACTGTGGGCAAACACTACGACCAACGCTTAGACGCTTGCCCAGAAGAGTATGGGACATCACGAGGTGCTACTATATCTGGCCGGACCCCTCCGGAAAGAATGTCGGAGTATCGACCAGACGATGCACTTGCCAGACGACGCAATCGGGCATCAATTGGCGGCTCGGTCTTTACAGACAATTTTGGTGAAGGGCTGCAAGATGTTCACTTACAAACTGCAAACAATGCATCAGCATTCAGCTGCTATAGATGTTGAGCCACAACCGAAATTCTGAGGGCTTCATTTCCGGGTCACATAATCTCTCCTTTTGACGATTTGTACTGGCTGGCAACGGCAAGATCGCCTGATTAAACTATTTCAGAATTTTTTCTGTGGTTTTTTAAAGTCATGAGTCTATGTCAATATGCCTCAGAGTCTTGAAGCCATTAAAAAGAATATCCTTCAAGAATGCGAAGACCTATCGCCGGAAGTTTTGGCAAGAGACATAAATTCTGAAGGAGGTCTCTTAGCCGATATTATTTCCTACAACTAGAACAGTTTCACAGTGGAAGTTTAAAATAAAGTTCAACTGAACCTGAACTTGAGTTTAAATTTGAAGTTCAACTCGTCACAATGTAATTTGAACTTCAGTTTAATTGAACGCAGTTTAAATAAATTTAAAGAATCACATTTTTGGCACTACAGAACTTTGCTTTTATACGACTTTTCGAAAATCGTTCCTTGTATTTTCTTCCAAAGAAAGAAGCAAAACAACTTCAAATATTTGTGTTTTTGACAATCGGCAGCTTTGAAATTGAAATGTCACTGTGTCAAGTGATCTGAGGTTTAAGCGGCAGAGTAATGTCGTTTAACTTGAAACTTTAGAATGAACTATGTTCAAGGTTCAAACGAAACTCCGAAACCGAATTTATTTGTTGAACTGAAGTTTAAACTAAAAGTGAAGTTTAAACTTTCAGAAACTAGGAGTAAATAAACTTAATCCAAAGGCAGAACTAAAGTTTTTCATTCATAAAAGAAATATTTACAGCCAGAAAACATCGGGTGACAACTTTTGCGCTACCTAAAGGCCTTGTCAAAAAGCTACTGCTACAGCTGTCAACATATTGAAAAAAAGGATACCATCAACCACCTGCTTCAAACCTATAACCTTATCGGTATGTCGGCTTTAGAGTAACTATGTAGTTACAAGTGGAGTAAAGGAAATACAAAACTTGGCCGCGTTTGTAAATACAAAATGAATATTTTGGAAACCGAAGGTATCTATAGCTTTAATACTCTTCGGGTATCTACCTACCAATTAGGTCGGGTTGAGTCAAACCTGCTAAATCAGGGTTGATTAAGAGATGTCTACAAATTTTTTCAATGCAAGTTATATTAGTTATGGGAAGTTCCTATCAATTTCTGCCATCAGAGATCCTTATTCATCAGCTACACTTAAGGATCTCTAGGAGAACTCACGATAGGTACTCGGATTGCATTGTTGTAACGAAACGTCCCCGTTCGTAATACTTTTATGGCCCCCACTGTAAACACTTTGTATGGCCACTACTCTGCACAGCCAACTGCAGACATACCACCCGCTGCTATTGCACAAATTACCTAGACTACACAAGAAATTTTCATTTGTCACTTATAAGTCACACTGGCTTATTGGAGGAAATTACATGAGTACTCGAAGGAAATTGTCATTCGGGGAAACTTGTTTACTTGTTGTTTTTGTACCAATCTAGTGTACCAGATAAGGCTCCCACAAAGAAATTGACTTCGGTCAGTCTTGTGAATTTTTGGTGGCTAAGTTTCCTTTGGGAAGCTGGCCTTAAATCAGCAGTGTCATCATCTTTGTCTTGCTTATAATCGGATCCACGCTTGTCGCTGGGCCGCATATCGGAGCCACGATTGTCAGTGGGCCGATTTTTGTAATACGGAGCAACGCTTCTCGTTGGGCCGCATTATTGTATTTGTATATCGTATGCTCAACTTAAGAATTTAATCATTGTTAAGCTAATCATAAGACAGTAGTTTATACGTTGGTTATTCAAGTAAAGGATATCTCTTAACCAAAGTTTGGTGTTTCTTTGGGCAAATTCTGGATCCGGCGAGCGAAAACTTGGCCTTTTTCTTGGCACATCACATTGTGAATACGAATACCTGAATATAAAAGGAAATATTTACTGCGGCGACTGTAGAAAAGTTGCTGATACATAATAATCCACACTCCCTCCAAGTGTTGCTTGGTGTTAACATGTGTTTCTGCATTTCACTTTAATTCCCCATTTTGTTACGAAAACTTTCAGCATAAGTTTATCCTTAAGTAGTTGAGAGAAATTTACTCTGAATTTTAGCATCTAAATTTGGGAAAGTCTTGCTGGCATTACAGACAAATTCATGTACATGCTCATGGTAATTTCGCTCACACTAAACACTAAACACAGCTTGAAGATATACAAAACAAAAGATTCTCGACGAGTACTTTCAAAAAGAAGCCGCACCAGGCACACCTTACTTTAAATAGCAGTCGAAAGCATTACACAGAGTTGCGAAAATATGCTTAACCCGCCTCGTAATCGTAACTTGTAGGAAACGGAGGGCATGTTTTTCAGAGGAAAGATAATTCCAAATGGGCTTCAAAAGTGGGCCGAATCCACTTCACATAAACTCATAGCTAAGACAGAAAGTGCCTGTACACTCGCTTCACTTTGCGAACTCCCAAATTTATTTGTTCAGTATCTATTACAAAAATCTGAACATCTACTTGACCAAATGTCAAATACATAGTATCTTCATCAATTCTGGTCGATTCATTTTGTCGAATCGCTGCCAATCCGAAATCATAAGCGCTGTTAATTAATCCAATCAAAATCGATAAGATCCTTGAGTATCTATACATTCCCACCTATAATACTCCCTCACCATTGTGTCACTATATTCCTCTGATAACCATATACATATGTAAATATCAATGTGTCAAGAAATAATGGACATTTCAAGACGATAAATCAATATGTCCTTGATTTTAATCCTTTCCCACTTAAAGCCTCTGTGTCTGTTTCTCAATCTCATGAAGGATGTCGTTCCGGCAGTGACATCGACTGGAAAGATTTGCCAAATGGATATCTAAAGTGGTGTACGAATGTCCTTTCCGTCTTAATTCATTTGGAATTTCTTGATTTGACTTTGACATGCTAAGTACCTTACCTACGGTGGCATTTCCACTTGAGTGATTACGAGAGTTTTGCATTTAATAATAACGACATGTCCTCTGTTGAGTGAGAACATTAATTTATTTATGTATATTTTTTTTTTTTATTCAAACAATGGATGGACTTCTGAACAGGATAAACTTTCATTGCGCGTCAGAGAGAGGAAATCAAATCACGTATGTACTCTCGAGGGTCTTCAGTTCAAAATCAATCGTGTAACTTTGTACTAAAAGTTGAATCACAGAAATTACCAAAAAAAACTGTTCCGCGCTCCTAGTGTCCTTTACCACAATTGCATTAGTTGCCGCCAAGGGCCCTGCATTGTGTACCGCAATTTTCAATATGAAATTAAACAAACCATCTGCGTTTTATTGCCACGTTACGGCGCGAGTGCAGTCAGCAGCGAGTAGCCATTGGCAACTTTTCGAAAACAGGAGTTTTCAATAGTTTATTTTTGTTGGTGCATTATATTTGCAATGGCTAAATTGAAAATGTTACATATTGGCGGAGGAGGAGGTGGCTGGATGCTGTAAGTGCTGTAACTGGGGGAACGGTCGGCGACATGTTTCACCATTCACCCGCCTCAATTTGAAACTATTTGTGGAATTTAGGAATTCATATTGGCCATTTATCGTTTATGCATGCTATGTGCATGGACATTTTGATTGTGTGTCTCTGTATGCGTGTGGAATTTATTCATGTTAGACTATTATAAACTTAGATGACATTCCTGGAATTAGTAGAGCCAAACCACACACTATGCGCACAACTGCTTCATTGCTTGTCAGCAAATTTTGGTTACAATTTTCATTAATTAGAAACAGTAGCTTTGCCATATAGGAACTGTGTGCATTCCTTAAAGTTGAGAAGGGGGAGCGACACTGAAAACCAGCTTGAGGTTCATAGTATGAATATCGATTGCATTCGGAAAAGAATCGAAGGCACTTTTGAGTCGATTATTGTTGTCGAAATTGGATGAAAGAACAAAGTAAGCAAATAAGTATTATGTACCGAAGTATAATAATAATTCATGTCTACGACGGGCGTCAGCGTCAGCGTCAGTATCATGTTTTGTCAGATTTGTCAATTTTGTCTCTGTCTTCTCTATCTTCTTCTTCTCTATATATAAAACAAAGTGGAAAAAACTGTTTCCCTCTGTCGCCCGTAATTTTCAACCGATTTTGTTAATTTTGGTTTAAAATGTCGGTAATTACGGTGATTGATTGATAGGCTAAACAAATTCAAAATCGGACAAAGGGGCGTGGCACCGCCCATACAAAAAAAAACATTCTAAATCTTACAGGTAATCTTGCGTATTGGCCGTGGAGTGCTCCTGTGAAGATTGGTCAAAATTGGACAAATGGGCGTGGCACCTCTCAAACCAAAAAAAAAAAGTTAAAAACATTCAAAATCGTATATTTCGAAAACCACCGAATAGATTGAGATCAAACTTACAGATAATCTTAGGTATTGGCCGTAGGATCCTCCTGTGAAGATTGATCAAAATCGGATAAAGGGACGTGGCACCGCTCCTATACAAAAAAATTAAAACATTGTCGCCCGAAAATAAATAAAATAAAATAAAAAATAAAAAAATAAAATAAATAAAAATTAAAGAAGCAACGAAAGGCCTGGCGAAGCTGACGGGGGTTCAGCTAGTCTTTTATATATTATAAAAATAAAAATGGTGTGAAAAATGTATAGTAATTCATTAATTAAGAACGGCTGGGCCGATTTGGCTCAAATTCATAATTGCCAGGAGAAGGTTATTTCGAAAAAACATTTAAGGAAAACCCTGCGGAAAAGTTGGGAAATTGGAAAAATCTAAAAATGAGAACGTCTGAGCCGATTTGGCTAATTTTTTTCAGCTGTTCCTAATTGCCAGAAGAATGTTTTTACGAAATACAATTTTGGGGAAACCCTCCGGAAAAGTAGGGAAATTGAAAAAATGAAAAATTGAATTTTTGTAGATATGGAATTTTATGTGCAATTGTTCCGGAATGGTTTTTCGAAAGCAAAAATAGAAAATTCTGGAAAAACGCGAAAAATTTGAATGTTTTTTTGACGATATTTTGCATTTTATCTTATGATTTTGATACATACTTGGAAAATTTCGGATAAATGCGAAATTCATGGTGATCAAAAACGTTTTGTCTTTGACTGCACATTCCTCTTTGAAGCTGCCAATGAATCATCTCACGGTTGACAAGCCAACGTGCACAGAGGGAATGCAAGATCATCATTAAATGCACGATGAATGCACGATGGCGCATAAACGAGCTTTAGAGGCAGTTGACCGAACGATGAAGGATTTACGATGTTATTCGAGACGATTTGGTGGGGCTATGATATTGCTCTCCGGAGATTTTCGTCAAACGCTTCCATAATCCCGAACCTACTGCTGCCGATGAACTTAATGAATGTCTGAAATCGTCGTCCTTGTGGCGGCATATCAAGGGGTTGAAATTGACTACGAACATGAGAGTCGCATTGTAGAACGACCAATCGACTGCTTAATTCTCGAGACAACTGCTGGCGCTTGGCAATGGCCAAATTCCCGTTGATGTTTCGACTGAATTAATATCGTTCCCGGCAAATTTTTTCGAGTTCACATTCACATCGTTGAAGGAAGAACTCATCACCAATATAATCTCATCACTAATCCAATAATTTCTATTGGATTAGTGAACGGGCAATACTTGCCAGCGAAGAATAAGGACGTGTCGCGTCGATAGCTTGAATTTCATTATTGAAAGTCAAATCGCTGGAGAACTGCATTCATAGGTACAAATCCGTTGAAAGCGTAACCGACGAGGATGAAGCGACCAACTATCCGACGGAATTTCTGAACTCGCTTGAAGTGCCAGGAACTCCGACGGTGGAATTGATCATAACCATTTTGCGGAATCTGAATCATCTGAAAATGCAACGGTACCCGGTTGCTCGTCAAGAAACTGATGAACAATGTGATTGTATAATTTCGAAACACTTACACTTGAGAATTTTTCTACTCAACAGAAATAATTAAAAAACGCACCGATTCGTTATAAATTCTTCGATATATTGAGGTTAGAAATTGCCGCCAAAAGTTGGCTTTCATAATTGACATTTGTATGACTAAGCAAAAATGACAATGACAGAATAATTAATACAATGCTGCCAAAATGTATTTACAAACAGATTTGTTTAGAAAAATGTACTAGATCAATTATTTGAACAAAATTAATAAATAAATTTTCTGAATACATAAATTCAATCTTCAACAGTGATTCAAGTAATCAAGTGACGATCATCAAGGGCAAATACAAAAGAGAGGAAGTCCTTATCCCACGAATTCCGATTATTCAGGATTCAGTTCCCCGTTCGATTGGCTTTTGCGATGACGATCAATAAATCGCAAGGCCAATTGTTGGAAGTTTGTGGGATTAGTCCCAAATTTCTCTGTTTTTCGCATGGCAATCCGCCTTCGTTGTTTGTTTTTGCGCCGGAAAAAAATCGAAAATCGTTGTTCATTCTATCGCTCTCTACTGCTTTCCATTCAATTCACATAAATCATATTGAAATTTGAACTGTCTGTGTTTTAATATCACTCTGGAGTTTATCTGAAGGTGTTAAATTGGAGAGAGATGAAAGTTGCCAGGGTCCGCTAGTTTGGTATAAAATCCATGAACACAAGTCCCGGGAAACTCAAGATAATCAAGTATGACCCTTAATCGAGGGGGGAAGCGAGGCGAGAAGCGATACGGAAAGCAGGGCGAGATGCAATACGAGATTCAACACAACATGGTGCTTACAGTAAAAACTTTTCTGCGCTATGGTTTTCCTCGACGAGATAAGATGGACGGATTATATTTTAAATTGCTTAAAATCAGAAAGAGAACGAAAGTTCACAAAATATTTATAAAGAAAAAAATTAGGGGTGTTTCGCAACGTCACTTATATCCCCAATTAAGAAAGACGTTCGGTTTCAGTATCCACTTTTTTTATTTTGCGAAAAACGTGCAGTTCAAGAGCAGTTGTTTAATTTCATCCTCTTTGCTCTGATTTTCCTTAAAAAAAAAATAATAAAACAAACAACAGCAAATGAAGCGCCTCGCATGTTATACAGCATGACGACGGTTAGAAGATGGTTAATTATGCTTCCGGTATTATATTCAATGGACCTAGTAGTCCGGGAGCCAGCGTCCTTTTTCTTTGTCTAAGATTCGTAGCCCTGGATTATTTTTTTTTGTCGTTTTAACAACATAAACACATTGACTCCACCCCAATAGTGGGGCAGAGATTAATAAAAGATAATTTTTTTGAAAGCTGTAAAAAAGTTGACATGTTAAAATTCCTGCTAAAGTGCTGCCATTATTATTTTAATCATTAATTCTTGACCGCATTACATAATTTATCGCCAAATAAAACTGCACAGCTTTTTATCTAAGAAACTTGAGCGGTTTACTTCCGTCCAATCAGCAGTGTTGTTGGTATTATGACTGGAAGTTGCTATATAGGGTAACCTGTCTATCTTCCATCTTCTATCTTCCATCTTCCATCTTCCATCTTCCATCTTCCATCTTCTATCTTCTATCTTCTATCTTCTATCTTCTATCTTCTATCTTCTATCTTCTATCTTCTATCTTCTATCTTCTATCTTCTATCTTCTATCTTCTATCTTCTATCTTCTATCTTCTATCTTCTATCTTCTATCTTCTATCTTCTATCTTCTATCTTCTATCTTCTATCTTCTATCTTCTATCTTCTATCTTCTATCTTCTATCTTCTATCTTCTATCTTCTATCTTCTATCTTCTATCTTCTATCTTCTATCTTCTATCTTCTATCTTCTATCTTCTATCTTCTATCTTCTATCTTCTATCTTCTATCTTCTATCTTCTATCTTCTATCTTCTATCTTCTATCTTCTATCTTCTATCTTCTATCTTCTATCTTCTATCTTCTATCTTCTATCTTCTATCTTCTATCTTCTATCTTCTATCTTCTATCTTCTATCTTCTATCTTCTATCTTCTATCTTCTATCTTCTATCTTCTATCTTCTATCTTCTATCTTCTATCTTCTATCTTCTATCTTCTATCTTCTATCTTCTATCTTCTATCTTCTATCTTCTATCTTCTATCTTCTATCTTCTATCTTCTATCTTCTATCTTCTATCTTCTATCTTCTATCTTCTATCTTCTATCTTCTATCTTCTATCTTCTATCTTCTATCTTCTATCTTCTATCTTCTATCTTCTATCTTCTATCTTCTATCTTCTATCTTCTATCTTCTATCTTCTATCTTCTATCTTCTATCTTCTATCTTCTATCTTCTATCTTCTATCTTCTATCTTCTATTTTCTATCTTCTATCTTCCATTAACAGAAACTACTGTCATTGATTATTTCAATTTATTTAAAAAGAAGAACAAAAATTAAAACAAAAAATAAGTTTCAAATTCGATTTTACATTTTTGTATGCCCTAAAAAAATTAAGCAAAAAAAAAAAAAACAAATCAAAGCACCCTTCACCTCGATGGCTTCTTAGTTCGAGTTTCAGACATCAAATCACACCCAATATTGATTTCCACAATGACATTAGCTAGATAGACTACAAGCACAGCGTGTAGTACACTTTGAATGGCTGTAATTGGACAAAGCAAAGCATATGACTGTATTCAAACAACTAGTGATGACCTTGACGACCATGCTAATCCAAAAACAAATCTAGTCCTTACGAAACACTACAACAAAATAACTTATCGATTTTAGACGATTGTACTACGGTGTGCATTCTTCAAACTAAAAAAAATATAGTCATCAGGTTGAGTGCGAATGTTTACGTAGACAGAATAGCTTTAGAAATGAGGACCTAAGAAATGTTGGATTTCTAGCTCTTAGCTTAGCGACACGGTAAATTTGAGGTATAAATACCTAGTAGTCAAATCATTAGCAACCTTATTTTAAACTCTCATCAACTTTGCAAAGTAATTCCAAATTTATTTGCCAAAATTGTGGCAGAAATTTGCAATAGATTGATCAATAGTATATAGTATATTTTCTCATTCTTTAAATTAGTTATAAACTGCCCAACTTTACCCGTGCCCAGGAATTATATTGCAACTTTATCTCTCATGAGTCATGAGTACTATCGCGAAATAGCATTTGTACTGTTTTTTTGTGGATGAGGGGTGCGGTCCACCTTTGACCTATTTTGGCCACATTTTGTAAAATGCTTCCAAAATAGGCAATCCATCAACCTCTATTAACCAAATTTGAAGGGTAAATCATCTATAAATGCTAAGATGTAGTGCTTTAAATAAATTAGTTTTTAGGGGGTGTGACACGCCCCGTTTTTCAATTCCGCCCATATTTTGTGAAGTGCTAAATGTTCAACATTTTACAACTTAAGCTACCATAAATGTCAAGAAATAATGTTTTAAATTTTATTTTTGTATGGAAGGTGCCAATCACCGTCTTGCTTTTACGTCCAACAGATGGAGCTGTTTAAAAATAAAAAATAATGTATTAAGTAGGCGTATATTAACATATATAAATGTGCGTACTTAAATGCAACGATGTGTGAGAATTTCAAAGAAATCAGTGAAGAACTTTCGTAGATTTAAAATTTTGAACAATCGAACATTTACATAAGATGTATATTGTATATAGATTGTATATTATTAAATTTAGGTAGTTAGGCAAAAATATCTGATTCTTCTATAATTGAAATTCTATCCTTGAATTCTATTTCACAGTAATTGAGATGTCACCTACACTTCTTCCACAACTCGCTTCCCATAAATCTGAAGTTTGAACTCTGAACTCACTTTAAAATAGGGCGTCTGCCCAGAAAGTGATATATGTTATCCCTCTCTCGTAGATTACACAGATAGCAAGTTATTGGAAAGTCTTTACGATGCGATTTAAAGTTTAAAATAATATTTCTCCTTTGGCTTTGAAAATCTTCGATATTGATTCTGCATTGAAATAGCTGTTTTCGAAAGTTCGCAATTCGGATATATTTCTCGGTGCAACGTACTTGCTATCTTAACATTCGATAGATAGTAGTAAAGTAATTAATTTATCAAACTCTTCCTTTCAGTGAGTTGCATTTTCCGCATTTATGTTTGAATTGCATCTGCAGAACTCTGAGTGTTAATGCCATTCCTAAATAGAAAAATAATATTTTTACTTTAATAATGTAGCTAGTTAAATTACGTGTTTAATCAACCTTTCATTATTCAAGGACACACACAATTTTTAAAATATAAGAATGATGCTGACATAAGGCGTATTTTTTTGGGAATCTATAGCTAGCTCACTTTTAATTTTACATGCAAAACCAAAAGTGGATATAATTAACGCAGTAATAAAGTGGAGATAGGAAAGTTGGAAAATTTCATGCATAGATGGCGGTGTTGTAAATTAGGAGCAATTATTATTTTTCTTGAACGTTGAGAGCCTTGTTATTTGTAACTAATATGGGTTGTGTTCATTGATTGTTTTCTGAATTGGTAAATATTTTGCAATTCACGTATTGGTTGAAATTCATTTATACTTTTTAATACTTTATATTCAGATATAATATTTTGAATACGAGGGAAAATGCTACCTACATAAATTTTGTTGAAAAATGGATTTTAATATGTATTTACTGCAATTTGTTGTATTCAAGGTAACAAAATGCAACGTGAACATTTTTATTGGATGTAAAAACGCGATTCCTTTGTAAATATTTTAAAGAATATTCTGCTGAATTCCGACCGACATTGAATTCGTGCGGATTTCGAATTTTCTGTTTGATCAGTTCTCTTAATATTTAGTTTATTACTAATGCTGACTTGATTTGTTTGAATTAAGAAATATGAAATTAGAAAACAGAAGTCAATGTGACTTAAGGTCATTAAAAATGCATATTTGGTACACCGAAAATTCGAAATCCGCACGAATTCAATTTCACCCGGAATTGAGCACAGGGGTGAATGTATGCACATAATTTTACCGCATTTTCCCGTAAACCAGTCGTATTCAATTTTGATGCTCATATTGGATAAAAAAAAACAAATTTTCAAGTAACTTTTGTTTTGTTTTATTCCACCTTCACACAAGATACCTATTTTTTAAAAAGTAGGTAATTTAATTTCATAAGATGATAGATTTTGTTGTTTTAAAATAATATAAACATTTTTCTAGAACCGGATATATGTCTTGGCAAGCAATAAAACATCTGCACCATCACCATTAGCGGTCGTAAACTAATTAAGGATTATCGTTAATGGCTACATGTGGGGTAAGACCCAGCGAAAGACAATACCTACGATCAGCATGCATTTGCATATATTCCTGAACCCTACCAGCAGTATGAATATGGCTGGAATTTCGAAATACAGTTCATTCAGTACCAGTAGTTAACGAACGTTTGCAGTTGATACAATTTAAGAACGATTTTCAGTTTCTCCATAAGTATCAATTTTTCGAACATACCCTTTTCTAACTACTCAACTATTCAAGTTTTCATACTCGAAAGAAGAATCCCTTATTTCTTATGCACCCAAGAAATAATCACTGATCATCTTCATCGCTTGATGATACCACTAATTGCAATAAGACCTGCAGTTAAAAAGATTATTTAAAACTTACAAACAATTCATTTTATGGTTTCGTACCTCTTTTATCTCATTATTCATTTTAGTTTAATTCGTTTGCCCTTATTAAAATGTTTTTTCTTCTTGACCGATTTAAATTATTTTTATATCTAATATGTCAAATTGAAAACACGCGTACCAACTTCCAAATAAAGTTAAAGTGAGCTAAAAGTGAGTTAGGGAGGGATGTTTTTTTGAGATTCGAAAAGTGAGTATAGTAAAAAGTCTCAAAAAAATACGCCTATAGAGGTTTAGTATCTATGTCAATGACTGCTTTGAATGACTGAACGCTGTTGGGACTGAACGACCGAATTTGCTTGAAAGATTGTGATTGATAATGTCCCCCGCGTGATTTACAATATCCCCGCGTAGCACTGCACAGTACCTTTAAAGTTAAATTGGGTGGCGCTGTAAAATCCGCCACTCTCCTCTGTCATGTCAAAGCATGACGACAAAGCGATTAATTTTATGGATTTTCGGACACAATGACACATGAATGACCGCACTATTGACACTGAGTGATACGTGCGTCGTCAGCGTTGACACTTTCACGAATAACACTTACATGATGACTTCATGAGTCAATTTTTGTGCATCAGCATGTCAACAATGGAAATGTTTCGTGATATGTGCAATGCTGGCTTTATACATATTCTCGAAAATTGCATTCTTGTCAGAGTTTTATGAAAATATCCTAGTTGCTGACCATCTTAAACAACAGGATAATATATGTTTTCATACAGATTTTCGATGAGATTTCCAAATTTTGTAGAACTTTTTTTTGAAGATGGCAAAATCACACTATATTAAAATTTGGATGGGTCATATTCTGTTTGAATAGTCTATTGAATTCTATTCTTGATCAAAGATCATAGTAAAATCGAATGTAGTGATTGATAGTGAGTCTATAAAATATTTAAGATCTTTCCTTCATTAAATATTTATCATGTATTTATGGTCGTGTTCAAAACTTGAATTATAATTTATATCCTTTACCCTTGAACATAGCCACATTATGAACAATCAAATGTAACCCTTATAGCGCACTTGCTTGGTATGATAATGACAGCCTATTAACATTAATAAGGTAATGAGTGCTGGTGCCTGAAATTCACCCCAGTAAGACCAACTTACCTATTGCTGTAGTACTTCTTCGCTGGGAATACACAAACACCTACTGTAATATAGCTACTCATAGAAAATGAGATAATTTATAACTTTGTACCTTGAATATGATGAGCACGCAAAGTGTGGTGATTAACTTGTGCTCATAGGCAATTTTGATTAAGGGATTACAAAACGACACCATTTAGAATAGTTGAGCCAACACCTGCTTAAAATGTGGGTACATCTTTTCATCTCTTACAAGTTGGAGTGTAGAATCTACTCTTGTTTAAGTGGTACATTATTTTCTTCATTACAGGGTGGTGGGAAAAATTGCTTTGGAAATATCAGGCCTATTTCATTATTTAAGTTGGTGCTAGGTGTTAATTAATGAAGTCTTGACCTCGGTACATTGATTAGGTACATCTACATCTACATAATTGTGCGAGTATGACATCAATCATGTCGGTAATGAAGTAGATTTACAAATTACATTATTGCTTGCCACTTTTGCTTACACTTCTTTGCACAATTCTTGCAGTAAGGCCCGAAACACACATGCGATTTCAATCGCGCGTCTGTTTATAGGGCCCATACACGACACAGACACGTCGCTGCAGACTAATATAATTTTGTTGTTGTGGACATGTCCGCGCAGGCCGTCTGTGTCGTGTGTAGCCATGTCGACTGTTTGCAGCGACCGTCTGTGTGAATTCAAAATTTTTTGAATTTTTCTTGGTCTGCAACGACATGTCTGTGTCGTGTATGGTGAATTTTGCACAGACGAGCGAGAAAATTCACGGCGTAAACATAATTGGAAGCGTCTCGCTTGGAGAAATCGGTTCCCTCATTCAAGATTTTTGTTTAGTTATTATTGGATTCATTTTTCCTAGCAGTTTCATTAAATTTCCTTCATCCATTCGGCATTAATGAAGTCGGATCGGCTAGCAGTATCCGTCATTTTTCTGACCCGACGACCACGACGAAATCATACAAACTAATGTCTGTGCAGATTATCTGCACCGTGTGTGGCCAAGGCATGTTTGCACAGACTTAAGGTCTGCAGCGACGTGTCTGCGTCGTGTATGGGCCCTATTAGTCGCAAAAAATGAAGCACACACATTTCAATGTGAATGCGCGCACATAATTTTGGATTTTATGTGCGCGCATTGATATTAAAATGTGTGTGTTTTATTTTTTGCGACTAAATAGTCGCGCGATTGAAATCGCATGTGTGTTTCGGGCCTAAGGCTAGGCGCGCACACGTGATTTTCATTTGCAGCGATTAACAAATAGTAGTCGCAGTAGGAAATGGACATAAGTAAACAATAAACGCCGCGATTTGTTAATCGCACAAAAATAAAGCACATGGCTTCTAAGGCCCGAAGCACACATGCGATTTCAATCGCGCGATTCTTTATAATTTTGGATTTTATGTGCGCGCATTCACATTGAAATGTGTGTGTTTCATTTTTTGCGACTAAACAGACGCGCGATTGAAATCGCATGTGTGTTTCAGGCCTAATACCGTTCTTAAATTGTTCAATTGGCGCGATTAAATAATGGCAGTGCCCGAGCGTTAATATGACAAACAATGTTGCATTAAAACTTGCGACTAAAAATTTTTAAATAAATATGGGACATGTTGCATTTCTCTCGGCTAAATACAAGCGCGATAGAAAATCACTAGTGTGCGCACTGTTCAGTATTATTGTGATTATGATTACAGAATCGCAGCGATTAAAATCGCCAGTGCGTGCATACACACCTTGAAGTTAATATGGTTCATTTATTTTGGCGACAACCGCATCGCTCTAAAAATGAAACAAATCGCGGCATAATAAACGACTCGATTTTTAGATGTTATGTGCGCGCATTCACATTGAAATGTGTGTGATTAATTTTTTGACCTAGCCTTAAATGTACTTAAGCAATTGACACACGTTTCTAGTTCCAATGATAAACAAATTGATTTATCGACAATTTTTTTTAAATAATACTTTTTTCTACTTATTATTCCCTTTCTCAAATTAATTTTTTACAGTAGACTTTGACAATTATAAACCGCTGTCAATAATGAAATCGATAAGGCAGTTGATCGGTTTGTGTATTTGATAAATCATTCGCTTCTAGCTGTTTGATTTGAATGTGAGTCGAATTAAGTACCCAACAGTTTGGTTTAGTACCTACTTTTTGGAGCTATACAATTTTGGGCATAAATTTCCTTCTGAGTCAATTCAGTGATCCTCAACAATTTTATGGAGTTCGGGACAGTTTTGGACAAATCTGGCAAGCCCCGACTATCAAATCGGTTTATACATGGTTAAAAAAAGCGCTTCTTAACTTTTTACAGATTTCGTTTCGATAACTTGGGTATCAGGCTGAATTTTTGACGATGGCACGGGTTATGTTGGCTTTGAGGGCACTGCTAGTTTTGCACCTATTGGCATGGATCTGGGACATGAGGTCAAATCGCACGATATCGATGGATAGTTCACCTCACCTCTGCGTGAGATAATCATGTCCGAAAATCGCTAGTGCAAAATGTCCATTGTAACATCAAATAATGTACATCATAGCGTCGTCCTGTTAAGTCCACAATATATCGTTCCATCATCCAATTTGGCTAAAGGAACATATTTTATCTTCTATGGTGATGGTAATGCCATCGTTATTTTCGAAGCAGTACTGACCTATGATGCCGACGGACTAATCATACCCAAGACTTTATGCTGCTGCATTATCACTTGCTGGACGTCATGTGAATTGGCATCGTCCCACATTCGACAAATTTTGCATGGACATGGACCCGTTCATCCAAAAATGGCCTTAGTCGCTGAAGATAATGTTTTTACTGAATTGGGGTTAGCTTCAAACTACCCCAAAATCACAACGTTTTCATATAGCTCCTGGGTCAGTTGATATTTTTTACAAAAGATGTAGCTAAGCTAGGTCCAAGTCACGACGAAAAACTCGCAACGTTGATATCTGAGAAAGGCCGAATTTTCACTGAACTCAATATCTGGCTATCAAACATAAAGAGTCGAACGTAAAAATCATAATTGCCAGGAAGGAACACCCATTTTTCCAATTTTTTCTTTCGTTTTTCTTTTTTGATAATATTAACACGCGCTAAAGAGAATATGACACACCGTGACCATTAAGGAAATTGGGATAGAGAAATTAGGAGATTCAGATGCACATTGGTTTTAAATGTCTGGTAAAATGTACTAAAGAGGAGCAATGCAGCTGGCAATTTCGTTTGAGCACTGTTTGTTAAAAAAATTATAAAATACTGCGAGACACGTAATGTTTCTGCGATATTTCAGCGAATTAATAGAATTCGCGATATTCGTGTCTCTGATTAGTTTCAACGCACGAATTTAGATCCTATCCAGTAAGTGCAGTATGGTTTTCGGTGCACCAGACCAGATATGAGAATTGTACTCAAGTTTTGGGCGAATGAATGCCTTAATATATATTGTAGCCAGATCAGAAGGGGTAAAATATTTCTTGCACCGTTTGAGAAAACCTAGACATTTCGCAACATTCTTGTCGTGTATATGGTCATTTCAACGAAGGTTGTCATGTCATAGACGCACATACCGAGAATGGAAAGTCTTTCGGTCTCGGTGATGCAAGTACCATTCATGGATAATGGCTGTAAATTCGGGTTTCCCTTTAGAGATAGCAGACAGCACTTTTTTTGAAGCATTAAATTGCACTCTATTGGCTGAACCCCATTTTAATATGCTGTCAAGGTCGGAATTTAATGAGCTTAATATACGTTGCCGCTCCAGTTCTACGGCCGAAGAGCAGGGACGTGAGTCTTGGAACGCATATGAGAAGCTAAGAATGCTGTCATCAGCGAAGGAATGGATTGGATTAGAAGTTGCAGACAAGAGAAAGAGAGTCGGAGACAGAACGGAGCCATGGGGAACACCAGCGTTTATATGGTGAGTTTCAGACTTCAAACCATCCAAAACAACTTGAATTGAACGGCCAAAAAGGTAGATTCTAATCCATTGAATAGGAGACGCATCGATCCCATAAGCACACATTTTCGACAAAGTCTTATACTTTGCCAGGTGTTGCTCGACGCTATAACTTTCCATGGTGGTTTGGTTTAAGCTTTTGCAAAATAAAAAGCTTACAAATTAACAAAAGATAAAACAGCGTGGCCTCCATCTATCTACTCGTCAAAATTAAAAAAAAAACCATTTACACGTTCTTTTAAAACTGACAGCTCTTTCGAGCTCAAATTATTGACAGAAATACCTACCATCAGCCTCATATCAAAACAGTGCGAATTTTGAAAGAAAATTCTGGCCAAAGAAACTTTGTACAAGTTTGTAAAAAAAGTTCATGAAATTGACAACATTGGTTAACCGCCTAAACTTGAATACTATTACAAGACAGCATCTCCAAATCTAACTACAATAAAAACACTCGTGCAATAGAAAAAAAAAGAAAAACTCGCGCCACCCTATATGCACACCTTTATCACGGTTAAGTATTCCATTTATGTGGCTGGCAAGTATAGCAACAGCAAAACCACAGCAACGGCACCACGAGCAACTTAGCAATACCATGAATCTCATAAACCACATAAATATTTAATTAATTCCGTTAAGACGGGGTACGGATGATACGTTTTATATGTGCTACGTGCCACATACCTCAGAAAGCGGGCTCTGGGAAGGAAGCAATTGCTGTAGCATACTCGTAGGTCGTAGCTCGCCCACATATTAGCTGAAGCTCCGCATTTCGTTGTGCATTTTGTGCCATAACTTAGTTAAAACATTTTTGGGCGAAGAGTTAAAAGCAGATATAGTGCGGCGGCGGCGACGGCGCTCGGAGTACAAAATGTCAAAAATTGTAATTATTATGTTTTCTCCGTGTTGAATTAAATATTTGAAAATAACATAAATTCAGTGGGAGAAGGAGAACTTAATTAGGTTGGCTCATAGACCGTATCTAAACCCATACACATCAGCTGAAGGAAGAGGTTCACCATGATAATGGAATTTTGGCATAAAAGCCTATCTCTGCAAAGTCGATGCATTTATATTGGGAGTATCTTAAAATGAATTTAACTGCTGAATTTTAAAGTACTTATATAGATTTATGGGCAAAGAGCTTTTAAGACGGATAGTCTGTTTATTATGATTGAGACCCATAAATTAGGCCGATAAATATATGCATGGTTATTTTAGGTATGTCTTGATCCAGGTGAGGGAAATCTGCGCTTGAGGTGTATTTATATGTACCGAAGAGGAATTATAGAGGCATTAAAACTACTTCGATTTTTTTATTCTACAAATCGTTTTGTTTTGTTTTTGTAGAAACCCAATATTCCATAGCCGATTGCTCTATATTTTACTATCAATTGACTTCTATTTTCCGTATTTTTATTTTATAAGTGCGACTTTATTTTCATTGTTTTATACATTTTATATAGTCAAGTGTTGGCATCGCACAGTGCCGATACTAAAGTTTTTACTACTGTAACTTATTTAAATCAAAAGAGGATTCCAAATACTGATATGCACTCAGACCAATTCCGGTACTTAGGTGGACCTGGGCCTCAAGCAACATGACTCTCTCGTTAGCACGATCTTTGGCTAACCGCCTCCAGTTGCACCCTTCAAGTTGGTTGAGATCCCTTTTCAAGTTTCTGAGCTCACACCTGCAAACGAACCAGTGACAGCTCGCTACGTTCTGCAAATTATTTCAATGGCGACAGAGTACGCAAGTAGATGGATAGGCTTTTGGAAAATTGTGCCCTTGGTGTTCTTCCAAGTTTCTCACAATTTTCTGAAGTATGATGTTGAAAAAGTCACATGAGAGCGCTTCATCGTGTCTAAATCCTTTTTTGACATCAAAGGTCTCGGTGAAATTGTTTCCGACCTTTATGGAGCAGCGAGCGTTGTCCATCGTTATTCTGCACAATCTAACAAGTTTGGCAGCTATGCCAAAGCTAAGCATACTTACATACTTAGATGGCGCTACAGTCCGGGGTGGACCTGGGCCTCAACCAACACGCCTCTCCAGTTAGCACGATCTTTGGCTAACTCCCTCCAGTTGCGCACTCCGAGTTGGTTGAGCTCCCCTTCCACTTGTGCGCGCTACCCTAAGGCGAGGTCTTCCTCTACTGCGTTGTCGCTCTACATGTCCTAGCCATCTTAGTCGACTGACACGTACTTTTCTGACCAGTTCGATGCCGCTGTAAAGCTCGTAGAGTTCGCTGTTAAATCCCCTCCTCCAAAGCCCGTCAAAGCAAACGGGACCGAAAATCACTCTAAGAATTTTGAGTTCGAAGCCAAGGATATCTTCGTCCATCTCTTTGATAATGTCCCCGATTCCGCGCCATAAAGCAAGACTGTGATGATGAGGGTCTTATATAGAGTCTACTTGGTGTTTCTCGACAAGGCCTTACTAATTAATTGCCTTCTTAGGCCAAAGTAGCAGCCGTTGGCAAGTGTAATTCTTCGCTTGATTTCTAATGTGATGTCATTTTCACTCTGAGCCAAGACGATTTTAACGTCATACTTAGGACATTGCTCATATGTTTTGCCGAGGAGCTCCTAGAAACATTCTTTGGTAACATCGTCCTTATCTTCTGTGGGGGCGTGAGCGCATATCAGGCTGATGTTGGCGAATTTAGCCTTGATGCGGATAGTTGTAAGGCGCTCACTGACGTGTCGAAAGCTCAAGACTTCTTGCCTAAGTCTGCCGCTTACAACGAATCCGCATCCGAATAGACGCTGCTTCTGTTCTCTGTAGCAATCCTCGTAGTAGATGTCACAGGTTTTCAGCCTTCTTTTGCCCGGCCCATCGATATCCGATAAGAATATTGTTATTTACATCGACAGTCAGGCTGCTCTCAAAGCACTAGAATCAAATTGCACCAAGTCGACAATAGTCAGGGATTGTCGCACAATACTTAAGGCATTATGTGTACAGAACCAAGTCAGCTTATGCTGGGTCCCAGGTCACTGCAACATAAAAGGAAACGAACTCGCCGACGAATTGGCAAGAAAGGGCGGGGAATTGACAAGAAATCAACAAGTTGACGTCAACCCACCATTGAGTACCTACACGGAAACTATCAAAAGTACTATACAAAAACAAGCAGCCCGAAGATGGGCCGACATTACTGGACACCGTGTGTCCAAGGCCCTGTGGCCAGAAACGGACAGCAGACGGACTAGAGAAATTCTTAAACTTAGCAGGGCAAATCTGAAAATATCGATAGGTATCCTGTCTGGCCACTGTCTTCTTAGAAAGCATGCCAAAAGACTGTGTAGACATCACACACATACTGTGTGAATGTCATGGCATAGCACGTACTCGTTTCAAAGTCTTGGGAAATTACTTCTTTAATAGCATAGAAGAGATAGGGCTTATCGACCAAGCGAAGATATTTAAATTCTGCAGGGAAATAAAATGCTTTGGGGAAAGTGACTAGGTTTTTCCATCTTTGTAAATTATGGTTCTCCCAGGGATCGCGATGGGCCCATTAAGGTGCCTAGTGTTTTGTAAGGTTCTCCTTACAACCCTGAATCTAATCTATCTAATCTATCTATCTTGCCCGGCCCATTCCAAAGTGATATCTGCTTTGTAGCAGCTTAGGGCCTCCGCTAATTGTTCGGCTGCACGCGGTCTGTTTAGGGTTCGAACATTCCACGTGCAGATCCGTATTTCGTTTTGCAGGGTCGTCAACAGTGAATCCGTCCTTATCCGAGGCTCTTGGTTGCTTCGTAACCGTATTGTGTTTCCGCGGTTGGGTAGTTAAACCCACGCACAACCCCCAACCTGGAGGGCCAGGCCCATTCTGTGACCTCTTAAAACTAAAGGGGCCAGATATTCCGGAGTCAGTAACCCGCATCGGGGATTTGAGTGCTGCCGCTGTTGTTCAAAATCTTCAAAATCTTAAAATCTTAAATCATAACCTTGACTAGTATTGAAAAATCCTTAATGAGCTACTTCGACATATTTGGAGTTGAGTATCTGCCATGCCGACTGTTGACGTCACCGTTGATTCAATCGCGTGAATTCTTCCGCCGCACGTCCTCTTTCTGACGGGCTCATGTTAGACTTCTGAGACTCGAGCAGACAGTCAGTTCCGACAGAGCATTATAGTGTTGATATTTTCTTCGTATTCAACACACGCGCTTATAAGTTTAGCAAGCCAAGGCCAGATGGGCGAGACCAGTACCCGGTAGTTACCACGCGGAGGTAAAATAAGCACATTTGATGTGTATGAAAAAGTTGCAACAGCTGGGCACCACCAAGTTGATGCCAATCAGCGCCTACCCGATTCATACAGACCCAACTACCAAAGCTAAGCATGGCTCTGTATATATTTGGACTTCTTGGGTTTTTTCCCACGATTTGCGCTCTGCGGTATGTGATTATTTGTTCGTTTGTGAACTTTATTCATTTCATTTTCGACGGCCCGTTATTCCTTAAGTGGGTCGCGGGTATGTAGGTTGCTCAAGTGGACTTTCCATAGCTCTCCATTCTCCGCCATCGATTCTAAATCATCAAGGACAATCCCCATACGGGTAGAGGAGTGATTATGAACTTCCTGGGTCTACCTAGAGGACGCTTGCCCGATGGTAAGGACGTGCTATGGAATCCTTGCCATCGGTTGTGAAATTAAGAAAATAAATAAATAATTAGGTGGCGCAACAGGCGGTAGACACCCTAGGCCTAGCTTCTCGCAACCATTCGTTTTGTGTAAGTTTCTATTCTTGGGACGAATGGAAGGGACATTGAGAGCTTTTTCATGACAGTCATACTTTAGGATGTTGTTCAGGCGTTCGCGAGAGGTGGCGCAGTAGCAAAAACCTTAAGATGTATTTTGTATTTTTCTGGGGATCGAACCTGGGATAGTCCAGCACACTAACCACCACAGCGCCCACTTACCGGGCCTAAATCCACACTGGTAAGCACCAATCAGTTTGTTGACGAATGGCTTCAGGCGTTCACACAGTACGGCAGATAGGATCTTATATTCCAAGTTTTTAGCAAAGTTTCTTGGAAATGAAAAAACAGCGCTAAATACAAAAATTGATAGATTTAAGGCCGAAAGGCAATAGTTATAAGAATATAGTTAAGTTTAGAGTGCTCGTTAAGAGCCAGTAAGCTAGATTAAGATAAATGTTAGTTTTAATTTAGATTTAATCATTTTTGTCTAGTATGTAAGTTAAAGAAAGAATCAATAAAAATGAATTTAAAAGTCAAAAAAAATAGGATCTTATATGCAATATTAAGGAGACTGATACCATATAACTGGCGCATTTTAGAGGGTCTCCTTTCTTGTGGATGGGGCAAACTATGCTGAGGTTTTATTCCTCAGGCATACTTTCCTCTGACCAAATCTTGGAGACGAGTTGCTGTATGATCTCAACCAAATCATCTCCCGCTGGCTTAAAAATCTCACTTAATTTTGGTCAGGTGAATGGAAGTCTTGGCTCTCATCACCCATGGTAAATGGATCATTCTGCCTGACAGCGGAATTTGTGTCGTCTTCGCCGATTAACAGGATCAGATTGCACTACCAAACATAAATTTTATTAAAGACTTACGTCATGTAAGAGCTTACTTAAATGGTTTCTTAATTTGGAATAAGTACCTTAGAAAGTGGTATGAAAACTTATCTATTAGCCAGACTCCGGGAATATAATGTCAAAGTAAATTGAGAAAATGTAAATTACACTACCACAAATTTAACTACCAAAAGTACCCATCACCATAATAATCCTAATGAGATAATGCCCGCAAATAAATCGCCTTTATTTATATTCAAAACGAAAGTTATAAATTTGAATATAAATTTGATTTATACCAACTAGCTGACAGTACGACCCAGAAGATTCAATGAAACCTCCCTTTTTGGACACTGTCCCGAAAACGCATTACGAACACGAACAAGGTTCCGCTTTCAATGCATAAATCATGCCATCATCAATTCACCATTTCAATTACAGCCGCAAAATTTCATCTGAATACGAATGCCCATTGAAAGCGCGCTGAAATAAATTTCCACTGACATAGTGCATTACATTAATTTTAAAATAGTGAACAGAGAAAAAAAAAAATAAATAAATATGACTGTATATTTGAAAATTAATTCAAATTTGCCCATAGTCGCTTCAGTGAACTGAAGTAGCGACTACTTTCATGTAAGTACATACTTTACTCTATATTAAACATTATAAATCGTTACTTTAACCCAGGGATTCAGCTGGACGTACCGTACCTTCAACGCCGGCCGCCCACATTTTAATCAACAAAATAAATTGGATTTCATTGCAGGGTCCTGGCCTGGGGCGACAAATGAAGGGTCAAATTTCCGACAAAATTTATAACGAATAGACAAAAAGCGAAATTTCATTTTGACATTGGTGTAGTTGTAAATCTTTTTGTCGTACTGCAGAGTACATTGGTAAATGTGTGTCGCACCCCAAAGTGCAGTCTATTACAAAACCAACTAGCCGACTGAATAATTGCCCTTGTCAAGGTCATGCGAGTTGTAGGTCATCTCATCACGAAGGGATAGCACATTAAGCGCATGTATACAATAAGTACGTGGTTATATTAATGTGACCTAGAGCCAGTGGAGTTTATTAGGTGCATTTGGTTGGAAAGACACATAACTACAGTCGGAGGATTTTCCGCAGGGTTGTGGGAATTTATTTTGGGATTTCCTTGGTTTTGGGCAAAATGATTTTAATTTAGCTTGAGATGAGCGAAATGCAATTTGGCTTTTCGTTTGGATGAATCTGTAATTATGAGTATTTAATTCGGATCAGATTTATTATCCCATCAAGTAATGGCAGCCACGAAAGCACATATATTTGGAAATCGGGGCCGACCAAAAGCCCTACGAATGCATATAGAGTTACGTAAACCAGACTTAATTTAAAAACAACTATTTTCATTCAAGACATTCAAGAACTGTTAATGTGAAAAAGAACTACGTAGTTTGGTACCATTATATGGGGGAGGTACAGGTACCCCTATAATATTGAGGCTTGTATTGAACTGAACTATCATCAAACGAGTGGCCGCAGTAGCACAGTGGTTAGTGTGCTGGAAGCTGGACTAGTGTGCGAGGGATGCCAGGTTCGAAACCCAGAAAAACACAAATTACATCTTAAGGTTTTGTCTACTGCGCCACCTCTCGCGAACGTCTGACAAACATCCGAGAGTATATGACTGTCATGAAAAAGCTTCTCAATTCAGCCATTCGGACTCGGCATACATTTTTAGGTCCCTTCCATTCGTTCCAAAAATATAAACTCACACAAACGAATGGTTGCGAGAAGCTAGGCCAGGGGGTGTCTACTAGAGTTGGACAATTTAGTTCATTTGAGTGATCGATCAATTTAGTTCAAATCACGGTACTGAACTAGTTCGCTCATTTTAGTTCAGTTTAGTTCAAAATAGTGAAATTCACAGCAAATACGAAAAAAAAAAAAAACAATTTGTTGAAAAAAAAAAGAAGATATGAGTGAGTGAGCTGAGTCTCTCATGTCATGATTGTGTTTCTGTGTCTGGAACGCACATTATGTCATAAAGAAGAAATCATGGATTGTTTTCTTTAAACTAAGTACTCCCGATTGTGTCCCAAATGTCGTAAACCGTCTGAACGCACAATTTTGCCTGACAATATTGTCAGAAAAGTCATTGTAAGCCCATTGTCAGCCCTCCATTTGACTATGAAATTGTCAGGTTGCTGACCATTGTCTGAAGAAGTCTGAACACACAATTTTTATCATTGCAGATAATTAGGACATTGTATGACTCTTTAGAAATTGTCAGATTCAGATGTTGTTGTTTATGGAAGCTGACAATTGCTTAACATTTTTTTACTGTCAGACGATGGGTTTGTTGGATCCGCAGAGTATAAACTACCCAAAGAAGCCCTGAGGGAAGAGATCGCCAGCCGACGCCATCCACAGTCAAAAGCCACTTCGGCAAATACAGAAAACAAGTTGGATCAAGCTGCCAATGAAACCGTATCGATTTACTGGATGCTCGCTCGCATATTGGTGTCTTGATGTGTGGAGTCACCAAAGCCAGAATTCCATCGAATTGTGTTGAGTCCATCCGCAAAAAATTGCGATAAAGTTCCGGCATCTCAGCTTGCAATTTGGAGTAGAATCCTTCCCCCTGACAACGAGCCACCCTCTCCTTTGTCCAAACACTATGTCGTTTTTGTGTCAAATTATCATCCTCGAGTCTTCCAACACGTAGAGTTCAAATAGTCGCAAGTGCAATATTTTGCTCCATTATCCGTACTGCGAAAATTGGGGAACAAAAAGTTTAATTTGACTGACAATGTCTGACAACGAATAGACCATTTTTTCATATTCATCCAACACCAACACCCAATTTTTATCCTGACAACGTTATCAGAAAAGTCATTTGGGACAAAATCTTATAATCGTGTAAGCAGAAAATTTTGTATTGTAAGATAGTTAGCTATTGTAATCACATTGTAATGACCGAAAGAATAAGATCGCGGATATAAGCTGCCGAAATGAGATTTCTCCGTTGTATTATCGATGTGACCCGTAGAGATAGCATTAGAAACACCAGAATACTTGAAGAACTCAATATCGAGCAGCTAATACTCCGGATGGAGCGTTCCATGCTTCGGTGGTTTAGTCATGTTAAATGCATGTCCCCAACGAGGATTCCACGACGTGCTATGAATTCCTTACCATCAGGCAGGTGTCCTCTATAGATAGACCAAGGATGAGTTGGTTCGATTAGATCAAGTCCACAATCTCTCCTCTACCTGTATGTGGATTGCCCTCGATGATTTACAGTCGATGCTGGAGAATAGAGAGATTTGGAGGGTCCACTTGAGCAACCAACAACCGCGAAGTGGGTCGCGTCGTCGCGATGGTCGAAATGGATAGGCGGGCTATTGAAAATGAATGAATGAATCCGATCAGTTGCAGGGACGACGCAGGGCCCTCCTTTTCGAGTTCGACTATCAACATCCTTTTTGAATTACATCTAAATTCAGAAATTTTGATCGAAAATAATTTCCTTTCTCTTTCAAAACCAGTTTTTCCTTTCCATCTTTGTCTATACCTACAGTTATTAAAACATTTGGTATTATTCGACAATTTGATCCAGCTGAATAAATCACCCACCGTTCGTCCTATTTTGCTTTGGAAATAATACCAAACCTAATATTATCACCAAGGCAGCATAATCAAAACCAAAAGCACGCACCACTGACTGGATTGCAATTAACTTTTCGAGCGAAAATGATTCTCAAATAACTATTTCGATTTTACCCCCAAAATTTCAACGAACTTCATAAAATATTTGTACAGGTAGGTTAGGTATAGTTTAATGGAACCAGCGCGGCATCAGGGCGTTGGTTAGGCACACATTTAAGTAACTATTCCTAAAGCCTTGGTTAATGATGTTGCGTGCACAGTGGCACGGAATGAGCTTCACGGTTGCTTGATGTGCAAGGACATTTGCATTTCATAATAATGAGATGGATTAAAAGCTGTAGGGACAGAATTGAAAATTTGATGATAAAGTAAACTTTTGCCCAATCTATTGATGTTGGAGTACGCGAATGTATATTCACCTGGTAATTGTAGGTTCAAACTCATAATTGGATTCGGTGTTCATAGTAATAAAGCTAAATTTTGTGTGAAAACGTTGAATGAATATCGGACTTATAGTTTGTTTTACAGACAGTCCATTCCATATTATATTTGTCGTGGCTGATTTTGTTACTAAACGTGTGAAAGCCACCCGAATAGCCAGCTTCGTATTGCCCAATTTTAATTAGAGTAGAGTTGAATGTTTAAGAATGTAATTAATGCAGTGCAGATGATAAAGCACAAGTTGCTAACCAGCTCTGCAAAGTAAGAGAGTGAGCGTTAAAAAAGTGCGTGGCAATTCAAAGGTCGTACGGACTACTTTTACTGGTAACTATGAAAACTACACACCCTTTGAAAGCATCCCTCAAAACCAAAAAAGGGACAATGTACAACGTTGTTTTAAATCGGTAAGCTCGAAGTGATGAAATGGGGAAATAGAAAACAAAAGAAAAGACAAGAGTATAGAAGATACAGCGAAACTGATCAAGGGGAACACCTGGAACGAGTACAGCGAATGAATGTTTTTTAAATACTTAATCCAGGCAAACAAAAAAAAAGAAAATCTTGGAAGCAGCACTCCAACAGCATAGCTGATACGAAAGAGACCTTACAAAAGATACTTTCAAAAAAAGCCGCTCTAGTTACCTACAAGAAAAATCGACGGCATCTGGGCCGAAAATAGTCAGGAAGTGTTGGAGCAGCTAGTGGACCCACATTTCTCAGGGAATACTACTGAACACTACCCCAGACGACTCCACCACTTATAAGCATAAGTAGACTCATGACTATAAACGATGAAACAATAGACAAGGTAATAAAGGAAAGTAAGTTAGGCACCTCAAGGTGGTGTTTTGTCTCCCCTTTTATGGTGTATGGTAGTAGACTCTCTGCTAACAGGTCTCAATCATCCTGGAACCTTCACACAAGCCTACGCGGACGATGTCGCCCTTCTGTCCATCGGTTTAAACCTATAAGGGATGTCTGCTCTCGCCGCAGAGATCCTTAGGCTTGATCGATGATTGGTGCACAAGAAATGGGTGAATCCTCTTAAACCTGCAGTTGTTCTTTTCACAAGAATGAAGAAGGTCACTGGTCTGACTTAACTTGTGCTTAAAGGTGTCCCTATCTCGATCTCTGATGAAGTTAAATATCTGGGAGTAATCCTCGATAGAAAACTTCTTTGGTCCAATCATGTTGAATAGAAAACCCATAAAGCGCTGTCGACTTTCTGGCAGTGCAAAGGCGCTTTTGGCAAGACATGGGGCTTATCTCCTAAAAGGGCCCTTTGGATCTATACGGCAATGTTAAGACCACTTCTCTCATATGTAGAGGTTGTGTGGTGGAACAGGCTTTCGCGGAAACGTGTTACTGCCTCTTTTGCCAAACTCCTAAGAACGGTTTGCCTTGGCTGCACAGGGGCCTTTCGGGCTCTGCTCTAGATGCTATGATGAACCTCCCACCGCTTGATATTTTTATCTTGGGGTGTACGCTGAAAACCATCTCTCGGTTAAAAAGAGGTGGCTTTAGGTACCACGCGCATTTGAATTTTCAAGAACTTGTTCGAGAATTATCCTTTGTCTTGTGGATATTCCGTCTGACGCAATGACACCAGAAATCCTACTGCGACAAAACTACCACGTCAACTTTCCACAGGCAATGGAATGGCTTCGGCCAGACTCTGAGCCAGCGAAAGAATGCCATCGTGTATTTAAGAATGGTTCCAAAACCGGCCAGGGTCTGATTCTGGAACCTTCTTGGAAAGCGATTAGACTACACTACCCTCAGATAACCATGAGTGTCTTGTCTACCAAGCGGCGATTTTCGCTATCCTTATGGCTATGCGCTATATTGTGACAAACAATGCTTAACCCTCTTACCTCGTCCAAGTTAGTGCTCGAACTCAATCTTTCTCTGAACTTGGTCGCAAGGCTAAACACAGTGAAACTTGTTTGGGTCCCAGGTCACACTGGTATCCAAAGAAATGAGATCGCTGATGAGCCTGCAAGGCTGGGTTCAGAAGGGGTCTGCCTGCATCTGTGGTTAGATCATCCATTGATACTTGGGTTTATCGTGAACACGAGTGTCGGTGGCGTGACTGTGCTGGGTGTAGACAGACCAAACGACATACCAAACGACTGTGTGTCCGCGCCTTTCCTTCTATTTCTCAGGAGAATCGACTGCAAACTGCGTGTGGGCGTCCACTCGGGCCAACAAGCTGTTGCCAAACACTCACTCAAATGTATTGGGCTTGGGTGACACCACCATCTGTCCTGCTTGTGCAGAGGACGACGATACGCCGAAACACTTCCTCTGTAGTTGTCTTGCCATTGCTCACATCAGGTGGCGGATCTTTGAGGCTGACGTGGTTAGTGCCGAACATCTAAGCTCTTCATCTCTGAAGCTCCTTCTCATCTTTCTTCGAAAAATGGAAAAACTAAGTCTGTTTGGCAGTACAATGGACCAGTAGTTATGTCTGAATGTTCCATCGTATAGTAGCAACCTCCGATAAAAGAAGGAAAAATGGGCAATTCGGCCATTCAATTTAAACCGTACAGATCCCCAGGCCAAGACGCCATACTACCGATTATATGTAATACAGAACACCGGATACAGTAATACAAAGAATTAGGACAATGTTTAAAGACTGTCTTAAAACAGGGTGTAGGTATAATATTAATATGAAGGAAGGTTGTTTTTCATGCTCTAGAGAAGGTTTTTCCATCGCTTAAATTAGAAACTTTTGTTTTATGTATCCTCCATGATTCTATCCATCTGTCAACATAGACTAAAATTTCTTCTTCCTCACAATTTTTTCAAAGCTTGGCCATATCACCTTCCGGAAACCTGCATAATTACGCAATTCCAGCTCAAACACACCCAATAGCGTTAACAGCTCGTGTCGTAAATATCGCTGACATAAAATCCCCATAAATACTATTAATCAACAATACACAACAATATACTATTAGTACTAGTAATCGGAACAAATAATTCGGTGACAAGCGAACTTATCAACTCAATACGAGTATAGCTACACGCCGCAAGTTAATTTGTTCACATTTGTCATTGTGTTAAATACGACTGCGATAACCCAATCATTATCGATCAATTGATACTGATTATTTTGGCCGGGGTTGGCAGTTTCAATCGAGTACTGTAGCTGTGAGCATTGAAAGAGTATTTTGCCTACTATGCCTGCTGAGGGAAAAGGTCAAACTAAAGATGAAGAGAACAGTGCATTCATTCCAAAAACAACAACAACAACAACAGCGACAACAACAACGACTGCAGAAGATGAGTTCGATGGACCTACAACATTTTACCACCATGAAGCCCCACCATGGTATACCGACATGAACACTATACTTATGTTCATTTATTTAATCGTCGTCATAGTGAGTGGCTGCGTTATCCTTATTTCAATGGTCATAACTAAAAATCCATGGGAGATCTTTGGAATTACAGTTGGGTTTGTGATGGTGACTCTAATTGCAATTTTTTTAAAAATTAGCGTCACCAAATTTGCTTAATTTTATTTTTGTTTTATTTATTATTAGATTAGATATTTCGTTGTACCTTTTATTTTATGATTGTGATAAGTGATAGGATTTTTGCAAGTCTATTGATAAAGTTATAAATGAGATTTGAGTGTTAAGATAAGGACGGATTTTGGATTAAAATACAAATTTAATGTCAGGCGTTGGAGAATATTTTTAAAATAAAAACATTAAAATATTTCAAAAACTTTATCATTTATCTATTTATTTCATTTATTTCTTCCTTTTGATTATCCAAAAAAAAATCAATCAGATCATGCTGCTTGGGGTCACTGATAATGAGTAGATGCGAAGTGTATGCAACCATTCGAAGTGAAGAAAATTGCTCAGAGCAAAAAATATTCACTGCCTATGCCTACAAGCTATTTTCAATGTTGTTTTTTGGGAAAGTATTATCTAAAGCTAAATGGGGGCACGCATACCTAACAACATTTGATAATAATTCATTTTGACATTGAAATAATTCAAATAATTGACCTTTATCGGAACGTGTTAAGCAAATGGTGCGTATGGTGAGGTGAATTTAGTACCCACTTGTATTTCATTATAGAGCATACCTATCTTTTCTTTATCTCTAGATAGGTACGTAACGTATGTATATCAAAATGTAGGAATTTTTCTGTTACCTCTAGAAGCGACGACTACGGAACAGATTTCAATGCTATTTTTAAAAAAAAATGTTTCTTAAGACTGTGAGATGGTTTAAGGCTATGTTCTTCTTACCTATGCCCTTGAAAATAGTTTTTAACCAAAACGTAGTTTTTTTTTTCCTGCCTTACTTAATACTTTAGGGTTGTTCTTGATTGTGGTTTTGATTTGTGGTGGTAGGTGCACAAGAACATAGAAGCTTGCGTTGGGCTTTGTATTATAATAGGAATAAAAGAGCTTGTGAAATGAAATGAGACAACTGGAAGTGTGGTGGTGTGAATACAAATTTAATGTGTTTTTGCAGGTATTGAAACTGTACTGAATGTTAGTATCTTCCCTTTGTTAAGAAAAGCATGCGATTGCGATGTGCATATTACGCCAATGCGATCTTTGGGTGGGTGGTATGGGTGGTGTGAATAAAAATCGAGTTTAAACTCCGAGTACGTACTCCTGAGCATGAGCATGACTTTGAGTTTGTTCGCCAATTTATATGAATAAAAAAAATTTTAGTTTGAAGAGTACGTGCTCCTGTACATAGGAGTAGATACTTGTCATTTTATTTTCAGACATTTCTGAGTCTGAAGCGAATAACAATATAGTATTGCAAATATGGCCATGATTATGATAATTTTTGGAACTTTTTCTATGGATATCCGAACTTTATATTGAATCATCGGAGATCGTTGTTTAAGTTGACCAAAACATCTTTCAATTGTTACACGCTCCTTTGTGAATAAATTATTATAAGCACGCTCTTGCGGTGTATTAGGATTTCTAAAAGTCACCATTATCCACCGTTCTATGCAATATCCTTCGTATCCTAAAAGTTATGCATTCAACATCTGAAAATTATTCCTTTCAATGTTATAAATTTTGATTTGCTCCAAATCCGTGAATCGTGAACAGATCCTGGCCATGATGCCTCTACGTTTGTAAACCCAACTGAATTTAACGTATGACTTGTACATTAATGCGTCACCATCGATCTCAATGCATGCCCCCCATACGTATCTCACTGTTTATGCGATCTTTGTAAAAAATAAAATTTGATAAGTCAGTAAAAATAATGTTTAAATACAAAATATTAGCCCGTGGCCTTGGAAGTAAGTGCGATTTCAGTAGAAAAGAGCAAAAATTCAGTGGTTCAATTTTAGCTCTTTTTAATTACCTCATATCATACCTGTTTATGATCCGATTTTGATGAAACTTTTTTTATAAGTTAGCTGCACATTTACCCCCGTAAAAATAAATACCGAATAGCGGCGAATTAGCTTTATCACATCTGATAACTAGCAATTCTTATTCATAAACATATCTTAGCTTTCACTGACATGTTTAACGAGCGGATAACTTAACTCACCAAATTCGGCGTATAGTAGTGGTTAACTTACTCACACACAGAGCTTACCTTGTCCAACTGCTATCCACATAATTTCAAATACACGTATACCAACAAAAAGTTTGATAGGACTCGAGAAATTTAAAAGCTGAAAGAGAATTTCAGAGAGAATCTAAAGATCGCAAGCGGAAGCACATAACATGCTTTCAGCATAATAGTGTCAGCTGATGGAATATGACAGATTTACAACCATGTTTAGTACAGTTTGGACGCAGTGCTGCCGTGCGTTTAATTAGAAAGAGTGTGTTGCGTATCTAGAGAATTGTAGTTTTAGATATTTTTAAATGATGTTAACATAGCATTCTACTTGGCATGCTTGCGGCAAGGCACGCACTAACTCGCCGGATGTGGGTGGGTTCCCAAATGTAGATAACATCAATGGCAACTCCAAGAAAACTAATCATGCCAAGATTTTTCTTGAGCTAGGAATTCCTAGCACACTCAAACCGGACGGATAATTCATGCAATCGGACAACATCCTCGCTTTTGTGGTATGGCAGATGTTTTGGCCATACCGGGTACACTTTACCCTCCCTTATCACTGGAAGTGAGTCACCTTTGGCAACTAAAGTACCCTGAGTTTAAATAGCTGCCCCTTATTTAACTACCTAGGTTTGTCTAACGAAAGTTATAGGACATCAAATAGCTTCCAGCCCCCATGCAAATAAAATTAAACCTTCATTTTACTTATACGTACTAAACAGATTTATTAGACCAAAAATAGGAATTCATTAAAGGTAATGTAAAGATTTGTAGTTAAAATTCATATGGTAAGTATTATGATCATCATATGTGTGTTCTCTCTATTATAAAAAGTCTCTTGTAATCAACTCAATAAGCAAAACAAACTAGTCGAAATAGAAAATTATTTATCAAAACAAAAACAAAATTATTAATTATTTATATAGAGACTTCATAAAACAAAATATTAGCCAATTTTTAGGTAGGTATTCTTTCAAATTTAGTTCAAATATACCATAGATATAGCTATTCTATTAATTATATTCAATTTACTTTCGTTGTTATGTTATGTTTCGTATCTTTTAATTCATCAACGTTTGCATCTTTGTATCCGTGCAGTCTAAGAATTAGGTAACAAAAAAATGACTTACGTTTTAGGATCCGTTAATGGATATCAAAATTTGTGTATTAAGTGTATACGTGTAGCTGTGTGTGTTTGTTTGTATGTGTAGTGTGATATACTCCAATTTGCGACGAGTTAACTTAACGATGAAGCATTGTGCGCACAATTCTCCTTTGGTAGCTGTATGAATGTAAACGAAGAAATTTTAGTTGATATGTTGATATAAGTCTTTTTTTTTTTACCTATGACATGCAAAACCTTTTTTTTTTTTTTTGTTATCTTTTCAATTAAGTGGCTAATATTTCATTTAAAATTAAATTAATGAATGAATTTACTCAAAGAAATAATCAATTATCATACTTAAAACTACCTTAATCTATAATGATCAACATGCACATGCACATAATGATACCTTCATTGGCATATACCTAAATTGTGTATTTTTATTTTTTTTCTTACGAGAACAATATAATACTACCAGTCTAAGCTCTTCTCAGCAGACAAGTCTATCCTCGGCCAATATCAGCTAGCTTCTGTTGTCTTTGGCTAACTAAACTGCGAGAGCCGATACCGCTGCCTGTACAAAGTCACAAAGTTGCTGGGGCTTAATCGGTTTCATGCAACATGTGCTGTCACTGGATTAATCGTACAGCAGGCAGAGGCAGGTGGATTTACGGTACAAAATATGTTGCTGATGGACGTGGTATAGTTTAGGTGAGGGAGGCTTGGCGTGGAGACTTTTACGGTTGGTAAAATGTGTGTGCTGATTAGGTGTTGATTGTGCGGCTGCTTTCGTGAGCGATGCTAAGAGCGACACTAGCGGATATTGTGAATTAGCTGGTGCACGCCGATCACACTCTTCCTTAGCAATTAATGCTCTTGATGATGACGTCAGTTGCTTAATAAAATACACACCGTGATATTTGTGGAACAATTTTACTTTATGTTCGTGGACAGTGGGGAGTCCTCAGTTTTTTTACGGTCAGTTCCCAATGAATGATGTGGAGACTGATAAGTAGAATTAAAATAATCTACCGATCAAAACTCCACGCGATTGATTAGCAATGCCTAACTAAAGAGTCACAGTGTGAGGTTAAGCCAGAGAAAAAAATTTAGAGATAATGTGGATATTTCACTTTCAGACTCTTGTGGAATTTATCGGAACTTGTCGATCTATCACCTTCGATTGTCACAAAATGAAAGAAAGTTAGCACAAGGAGATTTTGGCTGGCAACCACGCTTTCTCTAACTCCTTTTTTATTCCTTTCTTGTTTTGACATTTCTTTTTCGAGCTAAATCGGTCGATTTATGTAGGCAAGGTAGATACGTATTATTACTTTTAGTACTTGGTAATATAGTGCGCTCAAAACATCGCAAATAACACTTGAATGCAATTATTAATTTCGTAACAAGTGGATAGCTAATATGGATATAAGATGTATTTATCCTTACATATAATAAAACTGTAGGCATTTTTTTTGTCAGCTAAAAACTCGAAAACTACTGGACAGATTTCGATGAAACTTTTTTTAAATGTTCCTTAAGACTGTGAGACTGCTATAGGCTATGTCGTTTATAGCCACGTCCTTAGGAACAGTTTTTAGCCAAAATGTATTTTTTGAAGTGAAAATATATACATACACATATACCTTGCTACGAATGGATGTTTATACTTTTGCGATCGTCAAACAAACACATTCGATAAGGGTTGATTTGTTTTCGCAGTGAGTGCTATGGTCAGTTGTATATTATGTAGGTATGTACATTATGATTGTATGTCCGATTAAGGATGGGGATGGGGTGAGTCGTGCGTGGTGCAGAATGGCATGGGGTATATTAATAATCTTCATAAGAGAAGAGACGTATAATACAAAACAGGTTTCATTTCAGAATTTCATTCGATATGTGGTATGGTAATTGTGTTGGGTTGGGGTAGTTAGTTGTTTGGATTCTATAGGAAGAGGGAAGCAAAGGAAAGGAAAGGAAATGCAGTATATTAAACAAGTAGCAAGATCAATGAGAGGGAGGGCGATGCAGAGGGTGCACATTATATATCCAATGCATTACACCCATTATCGCATATCGCCACGCAACGCAGTAGGAATTTTATTCTGATATGACGTAACAGGGTAGGGTTGGGGTAGTTGTTTGGATTCCATAGATCTACTTTAGGGTTGTTGTCGCACATCGAAAGCAATTTTTCTTGAACAGATAGGTACTGTGTATGAGTGACTTACTTCTGTCCAGCCAGTTTGTGAAATATAGGTACATATATTAGCATAGTAAAGACGAAAGCCGATTGTTAGATAGGTACATACTTGAATTGTTATTGATTTTAGAAGTGAAATTGAATACATAGATACCTATTGATTTCTGAATTTAAACTTCATCAGCAAGGTAAGTTCGAAAAAATTAAGCTCTGATTTAAAAAAAAAAAAATAGTTCAGACTATTCCTTCGCGAGATAAAAAACCGATTTTGCTGAAATTTTGTTGTGTTCGAGTGGGTCCCTGGATGGTTTAGATTCACAATTGGACCCGATAGGTGGCGCTGCAATTGGGTTCCAGGAAGTTTACTATTTTTTTTCATCTAAACGTTTGGACTGATTTTGATTATATTGTTTATGTGTGAACAAAACAAAACAAGTGAGACACATAAATGTACTATTCAAATATGTATATTGTTATTAGTTTAGGTGACTGAATTTATTTTGGTTGTTTTGCCGTAACAGGGTAGGGTTAGGGTAGTTGTTTGAATTCCATAGGAAAGAAAATGCAGTATTACAAACAAGTAGCAAGAGTACGGCGAGGGAGGGCGATGCAGAGGGTGAATATATCCAATACATTACATCCATTATCGATATCGCCACACAACGCAGTAGGAATTTCATTCTGATATGACGTATGCATTTTTTGAAGTGAAAATATATAAATACACATATACCTTGCTACGAATGGATGTTTGTACTTTTACGATCGTCAAACAAAAACAAAACAAGACTAGCATACGTATACTACACATTCGATAAGGGTTGATTTGTTTTCGCAGTGAATGCTATGGTCAGTTGTATATTATGTAGGTATGTATATTATGATTGTATGTTCGATGAAGGATGAGGATGGGGTGAGTCGTGCGTGCTGCAGAATGGCATGGGGTATATTAATAATCTTCATAAGAGAAGAGACGTATAATACAAAACAGGTTTCATTTCAGAATTTCATTCGATATGTGGTATGGAAATTGTGTTGGGTTGGGGTAGGTAGTTGTTTGGATTCTATAGGAAGAGGGAAGCAAAGGAAAGGAAAGGAAATGCAGTATATTAAACAAGTAGCAAGATCAATGAGAGATATGACGTAACAGGGTAGGGTTGGGGTAGTTGTTTGGATTCCATAGTTCTACTTTGAGGTTGTTGTCGCACATCGAAAGCAATTTTTCTTGAACAGATAGGTACTGTGTATGAGTGACTTACTTCTGTCCAGCCAGTTTGTGAAATCTATTCTATACATATAATAAAACTGTAGCAATTTTCGTTGTCAGCTAAAAACTCAATAACTACTGGACAGATTCCAATGAATTTTTTTTTTAAATGTTCCTTAACACCGTGCTATAGGCTATGTCGTTTATAGCCACGTCCTAAGGAACAATTTTTAGCCAAAATGTATTTTTTGAAGTGAAAATATATACATACACATAACCAAATATAATTTTGTGCGAGCGGGCAAGGCGAGCACGGGTCCAGCTAGTAGTTTATAAAAATTATAAAAAGGCATAGCGATCAAATATTTTGTAAGCTTAAAAAGAAGACAAAATATAAACAAGTAAAAGTGTTACCATCGGCCTGGCCGATGCTTTGATACCCTCCACTGTGTGTACTGGTACAGGTACACGCATGTGTCTAATATTGGCTTTGTATGGGAGGTAATAGAACTACTTGACCGACATGGACGATTTTCAATAAAAACCTGAAGGCCATAAATATAAGACCTCCCATAAAATTTCAGTTGCCTAAGTCGATTCGTTCGGACGCTATTGTGATTTCAACAGACAGAGAGAGACGTGGATCTAATAGTGGTTTTGTATGGAAGGTACCAGAACTACTTGACCGACGTAGCCCATTTTCCATACTGGCGACGGTAAAAATAAGTCGTTTCACAAAATTTGTTTCGCCTAGGTCAATTCGTTTGGACGCTATCGTGCTTTCAACAGACAGACGGACGGACATGGCTAAATCGATTCAGAATGTGATCCTGATTCAGAATATTATATACTTTATAGGGACTCCGGTGAATCCTTCTTGGCGTTACAAACGTAAAAACAAAGTGAATATACCTTCCTGGTGGAGGGTCTAACAAACGTGCATTTTATGATAGCTGAAATAAATTTGAATTTAATTTAATAGAAAAGAAACCAGCGGGCGGAGCCGCGGGCGTTGCTAGTAAATAATAAAAGTTATCAACCGAACAAGTCCACTATCCGTCTGCTGGTTATCAGATGGATTAAAGAGCGAATAGGGCTTTTTTAATAATACCGCTGTTAGGGAATATATACAAATTAATTTGAAAAAATTGGACACTCCATTCTTCAAATGTTGGTACTATTTCATATGGTATTTTTGAAACTTTGGGGGCGTGCCACTCCCAAACGGTGAGAGACCGCCAAATTTATTTTTCAGATTTGTTTTAAGGGCACTGAAATCTATCGGGCTGTGAAAAAAAAAGCGTTATTTTCTAATGGACAGTAAAGTAAAATCTTGCCCAAATTGTAAATAAGAGTACCTACTCTAGCGGAGTATCTGCTCCTGGTTTTTATTCATATCACATGGAGTATTTCCTCCAAATTATCGAGTATAAATTACATGCTCCTTTTTATTCATACGACCCTTTTGCCTGAGAAGTAGCGTAGACGGATAAAACTTGCCTATGATTAGTTTAGTGAAATGTTGTGTCGGCTTAGTTAGTAAGTTAGTTAGTATAAGTAAATAAACTAAACACTCCAATTTTTCAATTGCTTGGATTAATATAACATCGGTCCTTCACGGTTCCCCACACAAAAAAAATAATCTAAAGGGGTTAAATCGCAGCTCCGAGGCGGGCAACTGACATCGCCAAGTCGGCTGATAACACGATTTGGAAATTTGATACGCGAAAGATCGATTGTGGCATGGGCTGTCTGGCATGGCATGTCATCCTGCATTTAATTTCAGTAAAAAAAAAGTCGGTTAACATGGATCTGTATGGTCTCGGTTTTTCTAAATTCAATAAATCAGAATTGCGTGCATAATACTTTGGTAAATTAATGTGTTAAACGCTTTCGCGTCATCGGAAACAAACAACATGTTGGTTTGTTAAATAAATTATAACATCCATAAAACTCCAATTTAAGTTTAGGTATGTGCCGTGTGTTTACTGCAGAATAAGGGCAGATCTTTTAGGATAAAATATCGGTCGACGTACACTGAATGCAGAAATAGTCCTAAGTAGGTATACTAAAAGCAGGCAAAAATAAAATGCATAACACGATGACACACATCTGGCGGGTTGGGTACGTTCGCCTGCAATCTAAAAGCTCGTCTTTCAAATGCCCCTTTCCAAAAGCCCGTATTTGTATGGGGGGCATACAAAATACGGGCTTTTTGAAAATGTTCATTTACGGGCTTCTATATTACAGGCTTTTGAAATATGGGCTTTTATAATACGGGCTACTATGAATACGGGCTAAAGTATCAATGCTGTCAATAACGTATCATTTCGCCTGATGCAAACACTTTGCTATACAATTTATTTAATTTTAATTTACACAGTGCGTGCTTCACAAACAACCTCTAGCTCTACTACTCGTTCTCACGTTCTCATTTCATTTGGCTTTTACAATTTTGTTTGTACCCTTAATAACCACTTCCCTTTCTTCCGCTGAATTAAGCGACCGACGT
Source organism: Cheilosia soror (assembly GCA_949372485.1). Classification (NCBI taxonomy): domain Eukaryota; kingdom Metazoa; phylum Arthropoda; class Insecta; order Diptera; family Syrphidae; genus Cheilosia; species Cheilosia soror. The sequence goes on from OX443561.1 coordinate 128,849,162, forward strand.
CTAGCTACATGCAAATAGGTGTGGTACCGAACCTATCGCCATCTAAATTCCGATCGCTACAGATATCAGTACTGTGAAATGTGTTTTTAAATAAATAGTGTTGGGTCAGAAAGTAGAATACGCATTAGATAATAATTGTAAATTCAAATCTCGCGCCAAAAAATGTGTACTATACCATAAGTATACACTTTTTGGTGCGAGATTTGAATTGGACATAGTTTAATTATTTAAAAAAGCTGTAAAAAACGAGCTTGTTTGTTAACAGTTGAACTTTTTTGTATAAATATCTTGCCAAACAATAACCCATTAAATAAAAAAATAAGTAGGTGGCGCAACAGGCGGTAGACACCCAAGGCCTAGCTTCTAGCAACCATTCGTTTGTGTGAGTTTCTATTTTTGAGACGAATGGAAGGCACCTACAATTTGATGCCGAGTCCAAACGGCTGAATTGAGAAGCTTTTTCAGGACAGTCATACTCTTGGATGTTTGTAAGACGTTCGCGAGAGGTGGCGCAGTAGAAAAAAACTTTAAAATGTAATTTGTGTTTTTCCGGGGATCGAACCTGGAATCCCTCGCACAGTAGTCCAGCACACTAACCACTGCGCTACTGCGCCCACAATAACCCATTGCGGTTTCTTCTTATAAACTTTACAGGTAGTTCATTGTTTGCTCTTGGGAAATTAAAGCCATAGTTTTTTTTATTTACCCTTTAATTTTATGACTTAAGGTGTCAGTACACGATATGTAGCACGCCTCATATATATGTGGTTCTGACGTCAACAGAGAGTGCACAAAGAGAGCTTGTACACGGCATGTACCCATTGGGACCATTCCCGTCATTTTGAGGTCAGCGCTACATATATATGAGACGTGCTACATATCGTGTACTAGCACCTTTACTTTGGGAAAATATGTACCGTTCACAGGTAGTAAAAGTTTCCGGGTAAAACATTTTCAACAGGTATAAAGAGTGAAAATAGATGCTAGTGATTGCCGGTGTATTTTTTCTGTTCTGTCACGTAATCCGCGAACATTAGGTTTGCGCCTAGTTATATGATGAACAACTGTCTGCGTCTATCGCGCCCATTACACCAGACAATCGTGAACCATACACTCATACCAGATAACATTGTAACACAACACGACTATAGAATAGACAGTTTTATTTTTCAAATAATTTCCTTTTTTTTTACACTGCGAATTGTAGTTTCCCTATATTAATTTTTGGTAGGCATACGCACTTCTGTTTTTTGGTATGTGTCTCCAGGGGGCGGCAAAAAGTGGGGTCCGGGAAGCACTTGACCTTAATCCGTCCCTGACTGCAATATTGTTCATTTCTACAAAAGTATAGTTTACTGAATTTTTAAATCTGTCAACGACTCCTTATGGCAGTAATAAAACAAATTCTGCATTTTAAATAAAACACTTTAAAAACTATTCACGATCACTGCATTTATTTTCATACACAATAGGACAACTTATTTGTTAATACATTTTGGTTGCAGCACCTAATACTAATATAATGGCTATACACAAATTAAATAAGCAGCACAAGAAAATAGCACCCTTGGCCGATTGCTCAGAGCATTCGCATACATGCGGTTGTTGATGTTGGAGCTCAACATTTTCGGGTATCAGGACTTCATCCTCAACTAATATTTGATGCGTTTCTAAAAAGATATTCTAGTTCAAATCACATTGATAAATATTCTCTCAAAACGTTTGGATTACCAGGGATCATGTTTTAAATTCTTTTTTATTCTAACACTCAATATCGTTTGAATGGTAGCACACAACTGATGCAGGTATTAAGATCGACAAAGTCACGATAGAAATATCTTCGTCATCATGGATTGCTATGAATTTTCGTCTTCTCTATGTCTCTATCCATGAATACCGCTGAGTTGACATTTCAAATAGACCAAAATGTATTCATCCATAGGGAGAGGAAGCTGGACAACAAAATTGTCAATGCGACGACCAGAGACCACTATAAAAATAAACATCAAATGGAGCGAGGCTCTATTGCTCATGAGTGGTGGTTGCATCTTGAGTGTCGATCGTAGGCGAGCAGTCACTGTGCCGTTTGAATCGCTATAGTTATTGTTTTGGTTAGTTTTTTTCTATCTTTAATGATAACCTAATAAAAGATACACAGTTAGTTTAGGCACCTACTCTGAGTGGTAAACAAAATCGATTGTTTCATGCAACATATTAATAATGTTATGATAGTATGATATCTTATTATGAGTATAACATAATGACCACATTGTATTGATTGGCGACTTGGGGTCATAAAAATAAGTTCATCCGATTTGCTTATTGCATTCCATTTCACTCCATCAAGTACGATATCGGTTTAGTTAGGATATCATGTCATGTGTGCTTAGTGCTAGAGGTACCTACGTCATTTTAACAAGGGTAGCATGAGCACCTGCACAAAATTATTTCTTAAATCGATTAAAAATTTGTTACGTACTGAAAAATGGTAATGCGGTCTGTTTTTCTTTTATACAAAAAAATAAGGTTTCTATTTTAGCGCAGCAGATACATTAGTCAGGTGTCAGAGTTACCCCCGAACATTTTTCTGAAGTGTCAAAAAATGTGTCCGGGGTTAAAAAAACGGCGCATACAAATTAAGGAAACGATATGAGATAGAAAATTGTGACTGAATATCCAAATCTAGTTTGGGGTATATTTCTAGAGGATAATAGTACATTGTTCTGAGTTCTAATTAATTCTTTCATAATAAACGTAGTTCAAAATATTAATAATTTGCGATTACCCGTTCGGTATAAATTTGCATTTCTATTGAGAAACGAAAAGTAAAAATCACAAATGAGATGCAAAACAACACACTACGAAAGAACAATCTTGAATTATTAAGCTCATTTTCGGTGCCATGAAATAAAGTCTTATGCAACAAGGTCCAAAACGTAATTTTGGACTTTATTGCACTTCTGAAATTGCAACTCGTGTAATCGGCCTTTTTTGCAGTCACAATTGCCATCCAGATCTTGCGATTTAACGCCATTAGAGTTTTTTCTGTGGGGTTCTATGCAAACAAGCCCACGACCACCAACGCCTAGAAAGAGGAAATTGGGAGGTGTATTAAAGAAATTCAGCCACATTTATGCGAAACGGTCATAGACAATTTCGATATAAGAGTACGTACTTGCCAGCAAAGCAGTGGCGGCCATTAATTCGATGTGCTATCTATATATATATAAAAATCATGGTCAATTGTGTTTGTCGATAATGTTCTCTGTAATGCGTGAACCGATTTTGATTCTGGAAATTTCCCATGAAAGGTGACGTTGATACCATGGTTTATAAGTTCATACGGTCTTTGTAGGTGTATTGGTTCATGAGTTATAGGGGCGTGGCAGCTCCCATAAAAAAAATGCATTCAAAATCTTATTCCTCGAAAACCACTGAATCGATTGAGTTCAAATTAAAAAATTAAAAATCTTATATTTCGAAAACCACCTAATTGATTGAGTTCAAATTTACGTAAAATCTGAAATATTTTACCAGAAGTATTCCTGTGAAGATTGGTTAAAATTGGACCTAGGGGCGTGGCACTGCCTATAAAAAAACAACATTCAAAATGTAATATTTCGAAAACCACCGAATCGATTGTGTTCCTGTTAAGATTGGTCAAAAATAGTTAAAGGGGTGAGGAGGCGTTATTCTTCGACAGTCATGGGAGCTACAGTTTCGCAAATTTTTAACATTGATGCGCATTGTCCTGATAGAAAAGAATATTATGTAGGCAATACGAATCCTAAAAAACCAAGTGTTGTGAATACAGCAGGGCATTACAATAGAAACTGTTTACCATTAATTTAAATGAATTTGAAATTGATTTTTATATTTTCATATTTTGCACTACTAGCGAACCCCCTCGCTAGTTCCATACATAACCCCAATCTATATATTCTATGAATCAATTTCTAATTAAAAATCTGTATATTCTATCAAAATTACATTTTGCGTAAATAATGGGACACCCTTTAATAAAATTTGTAATAAAATAACCAACAAAGTATTTAAGGTGAAGGCTAATATTATTATATTATTATATCCATGCAGAAAACCTTGCAGACCTTTCGGGTTGGATAGTTTCTATCAATTCCTGGTTAAGCATATGAAAATATTGATTTAGAGTGCTTTATTTGATGTGGTTTCCTAGGCGGATGTCGAAACGACTGGAAACGACATTTCCTCAAGATCGACATGAAGAGAGGCTTCGAGGAATTTCTAAAGGAATGCAACCATGAGCAGAAATACATAAGCGTTAATATGTTGCTTAGAGAAGAAATAGAGTTTTACCTGTTGTGCTTTTTCCTTTGTAGAGTTTCTTGAGCAACTGCATGAAAAGGATGGGCTTTATCCGCAAGCGCCTTGCTTATTAAAGTTATTGCTCGTTTTCGTCCCAGTCTGTTGATGGATTTGTAACCAGCTTCTATCAGAAGAGCTTTAGTGGGTGTTGTTCTAAGTGCTCCTGTAGATGTTCGGTAGCATACATTTATGCATTTATGGTTACATAAAATGTAACTTTTTTCTTCGATGTCCACGCATAAAGAGAGTATAATGCCATGCTGGAGGGTGCCTTCGACTAGAGTTTTGGTTATTTTAAGGGTTGTTTCCATGTGTGGACTTTTACGGCGGGAATTTACGTTTTACACGGATGGGTCCTTTAGGGATGAAAATTCAATGTATGCAGTCATCAACATATAGTGAGCGTCAAAAGTGAGTGAACACCAATATTGTTTTAATTTTTCTTTGAAGTTTGGAAACTATTTTTTTTAAATATCTATACAGTATTTTATGCTGTCAAAATTAAATACGATTTGTTGTTATTATTTCGTTATCAAATTTGTTACAGATTGTAGATTTTTTAGACCTGGGGCCTGTTTCACAGATCATACAACACATACATTGTATGATTTTGAAAAATCTGCTGTATGATCCTGTTTCACAGAAACTTATCATACATTTCATACAGCCGTTTAACCTCAGATTTATCATACAATTCATACAGCACAATATTTTGTTGTAAATGAATTAAGACAAACGAAAATATGCAAGGGAAAGTACTTTTTTACTATTTATGTTATTAATTATGAATGTTAATAGCTTTTCTTGTTCTGAAACAGTCAGCAAAAGAACAATAAATTCTCGTGGTACAGGAAATACACGATAAAAAATATTTGCTTTTTGGGGAATTTTCTGGTGTGCATTGTCAAAACTGCCGCCCAAATGTTATATTACGTAATGTCGAAAGAATGAAACAGACGGGAGTCAATGGTGCTTCTAGCAAGGATCTTTTTGAAAGATAGACGAAAACTTCTTGAAATCGGTTAGCAGATAGTGTATGGTCTGGATGCTTGGATCATCGCTTTATGGTTTAATCATCATCGGGTGGAGACCATGATTACAAGTAAATAACCTTATTCTTAATGGAAAGATTGATATAATATATTTACTTTAATAGATATTCATCTAAAATTCCTTTATTTCACTTTTATTTCTAATAATTTGAGCTTCTATTAATTTTTGATAAAATTTCGCAATGAAATTTATGAAATGTCAAAATCATACATTTCATACAACAAACAAATTATCATACAACACTTCCAATGAAATCTATGAAACAGAAAATTGTATTGTTGTATGATGTATGATGAGAATGTATGTTGTATGATATGTATCTGATGTATGATCTGTGAAACAGGCCCCTGTTTCAAGACTTTAAATAAAACTTTAAGGAGCTTTGGTGTTCACTTACTTTTGACGCTCAATGTAAGTCTAGCATGGATACCAGGACATTCCAGTATTGATGTTAATAAAATTGCTGATACTGCCGCTAAAGAAGCAACACGCTACCCGCTGGTAAAAGAGCTTCCAAATATTCCTCAGCTCATTCAGAGAATATTCGCTGCCAATGAAAGAGAAGAATATAACAGTTTTTGGCAAATTGGTGACAATCTTCTTCGATCACATCACTCCACACAGTATAGAATTCCGTACAACTAATTCCTAACCAGAGAAGAGTGTATTTCGGTATTTTGAATCAAAGTAGGGAAAACTCTATTTACCAGTAGCCACTACTTTACACAAAACCCCCCAGAGATGTGCGAATGCTGTAGGGTAGTTCTCTCAATATGGCATATTTTCGCAGAATGCCCGATTTCTCAACAAGTAATAAATTCAAAATCACCTGAAGAGATGCAGAAGCAACTGGCCGACATCCTAAACCCATCTGACAATAGTACTTTTAAGCGAATAAAAGAAGCCACCTCCTTACACAACAAATTTAAAGAAATATAATACAAATTAATTAAAAAATACTAAACGGCATCTATGGCCTTGCTACCCAGATGCCTTTTCAATATTAATTTATAAATTATTTTTTGTAAATTAGTTTTAATAAATAAATAAACTTGCAGACCTTCGTAATGATGTAAGAACAAAGAACATTTTGCACTGAATTCAAATAAATAGATGCCAGTTATGCCAAAAGGAGAGTATACAAAATATTGATAACATTTATTTGATATTTTGATTGATTGATAACAGACTGAGTAGAGATGATTTTTTAAATGGTTTTATTTTTATTACAAATTGTACTTATCCAAAGGTTCTTAAATTCCTAAAAGATATCCAAAATCGACGACAATTTTTAAAAGATGTATTCTCCTGGCATCCGAGTATTCTAAAGTTGTGCCAAAGGTAACCCTGCGTTAGAGTTTTGCGTTTGTGTCTTTTTTTTGACGTATACAGGGCACGATCAGAGCGCACTCTATGAGCTTATATCATGGTTATAATAAGTTGACTGAAAAGTCTGAGTAAAAATCAGAGCACATGATAATGTTGACAGCGAACGATTAAAACATGAATGTAAAAAAAAACTGCCAAGTTCTGTTGTACAGCTTGCTATTTAAATAAAGGAGAACTCCTTAGTTTGAAGGAACTACATTCCGCATCTACCAGAGCTGTCATTATTGTGTGACTTATCGTATACATATATAAAAATTAATTTTTTTTAAACATTTTAGTTTCAAAGGTTCCGGATAAAGTTTCGGATAGTTAGCCGACACATAACACTTTCCACCAGAAAAAAGCTTCTGTTTCATCGTCAAAGTCTCGGATAAACTAAAATGCAAACAAATTTATCAGCCGCTAAGTTTGTTTTGAGACACATATGCATATCATTTGTTTTGTATTTTTTTTTTTGTTTCGTGTTTTCTAATATTTTTTGTTGTTTTAGGTAAACCAAAAGAAAAAAATACCTTGGAAAATTGACGGAAGAACAAGTTGACGCTCCAAAAATCCAAAAAATGATAACAGAGGAGCTGGCTGGAACAGGTATCCGATTAATCCGTTTGTGGCTGAGCAGCCGCCAACCAGGCTGATTATCAGCACGGGTCGTATGATACCTTCGCTCAGCCCAGGGGAAAGGGGTATAGGTTATGATAAGAAATAGAAAGAATGGTGATTTGTGGATGGACGTAGGACAAGAAGGGGCAAGTAGATAAGCTCTCCAGCTCCAGTCTGTCTGTCGTGGGTGACCCTACTGGGGACTAAAGCCGCCTACAGCCACCTCCACCCCACCAACGTCCAGAAAGGACACAACGGCAAGATGACCGCCCCTTCGTGGTAGGAAGGTTTAGAAAAAAAGTGAATAATATGTTCCTTTTAAAGTCGCTTTGGGCCTTGGGCGTACGGGGTAATCTACGCTCGTCAACGAAAAAATGCTCTGAAACTTTATTTTTTCCAGCCATTTTAAATAAATATTTTGTTTATCTTCCGGATATAGGATTTAACAGCCACTTGAACCGGCTGATACTCTATCCGAGACTATATCTGTCAGATATCGCACTATCCGAAACCTTTGAAACCAAAAGTTGAAGTTTAGCCGACAGATAAGTTTCGGATATTCTATCCGAGACTTTATCAGCTAGTCTTGAAACTGGCCCTTAACCTTCTTAAAGTAAGAACTTGGCGTATATTTAGGTTTTTGCGATTTTCAAAGTCCTGTAGATATGTTGAGAACCACTAAAGGTATAGAGATAAAATTTGGTGTGGTGGACTTTTTTTTAGTGAGCTTGGTAAATGTTTCAAGTTTAAGCTTAATTTTTGGCTTAATTGGTTCCGAAGTTAGAGTGGGGTCGAAAACAAGCCTGAGTTTGTTCCTGTAAAAAGCCTTTACTTGAAAACTTGGCTGGGGCAATAGCGTGCCCTTTGATATATAGGGTTGACAAAAAAAAATACATCGACTTGCTAAACTTATAAGAGCGAGTGTTAAACATGAAGAAATAGCTTTGCCGAAACTGACTACCTGAATGTGTCCGTGGTGACACGGGTTACTGACATCGGAATATTCGGCTTGCTGTTCTAGAGAAAATGCACGGGTCTCACTTCCTGGTTAAGGATTCAAAGAATAGTTGCGAAATGGTGTAGTCCAGGGGTTCCCAAACTTTTCCATACTGCGACTCCCTATACAGGTTATAATATTTTTACGACGCCCTTCTAAAAGCACACAACGGAACAAAGCACATATATGTGAATACAAGCTGAGCTTACTGAAGATTCACTAAAGGGGTTTTTAATGTGGATTGGTCAACATTGGAATGGAATAAAACAAGCTGTGTGCAAGGTATTAACGAATCCCATGTATGCCATTATTGTATGGAATATAACACCAGGCCCAAATGTCCGCCGCAGCTTCTCACGTTGTCACGGATCCGAGTGGTCCAATCTATATAAGCATAGATCCGGCTTAATTTGAGCCATTGGTTATGTTGGGTTTAAGGCGTCGGTCGATTGCGGTTTATTCGCATTGAGCTGCGACTTCAGGCAACGCCACAAGAAAAATTTAGCGAGGTTAAATCACACGATCTTGGTGGCCAATTTTGATGGTAATTTTGCCATTCATCCAAAAATGCGGCCTGTCACTAAAGATGATTTTTCTATGGTCATTACATTATCATTAACTTTGAGCTCCTGGGTCAGTTGGATCTTGAACGGGTATAGGCCCAAGTCTCGACGCAAAATTCGCCAAGTTGAAGTCTGCAAAATTCTTATACTTCTTGGTCGCGGCAAAACACAATGGCCAACATCGAACGAACCCTACCCGACATTTTTTTTTTCAAATTGAGCTCAAGCTGATGTAACGTCGTGTGCAGGCGACCTGTGCGTATCGTCTTGCGACGCCCCTAGGATAGACCCACGACGCCCCAGGGCGTCGCGACGCACAGTTAGGGGACTCCTGGTGTAGTCTATATGGACTTCTTTAAAACATTACATCGACTAACTCTGACTACAGTGCGAATTGGACATCTTATGACAATCCGCATCAAGGCTAAATTTGCAAACATACATCTGTTCTGATATGCGCTCACGTCCCATAGAAGAAAAAAGCAATACTAACAAATACTAGTTGGCCTTTTCTTTGGCATAAGAAGACAATTTAGTCGTTAGGCCATTTCAAGAAACACTAAATAAACTTTATATATTTTCGATCTAGGTACCGTGACTGACAACAAAATTCTCTGATCAGTCTAAGCTGGAGTCCGAAGAACATTCCAACCCAGAAAAACAGACCTCAATCAAGAGTTTTTCACCGGAGGGTATATTGGACCCAACATTTCACAATCATGAAACATAAATTATTAAATAAGCTTCTTCATATGACAAGACAAGACATACCGGAAAAAATGTTTCATTCGCCAACATAGCATACTAGTGGACGCACCATACAGGACTTTTCCCCCTAAGCCAATTTTGTATAGCGAAACGATACTGACAAAGCAACGAGCGTTATTCCTTTCGATTGCATTTTAATGTTTAAATAGCAAGGAGGCAGTATTTCTCTTATAATGCGAGGGTTGTGACCGTCTGTAACCTTTTTTTCCTTACCAAAATGTTGAAAAATCATTTCGAAACAAAAAACGTATTCGATGATATAAACATCTACAACAACCCCCACTTACAGTGTTGCTTGAGCCAAATCATTACACATTACACATTTTACTATTCACAGCAGAAATGTGCTCACCATGGAAGCCATACAAGTTGTTACAAACTTATTCAATTAGGGCCAGGTATAAAGAGAATGTCCAGCAGTAAATAAACGCAAAGTATTTCGCGACACGAACCTCGACCAACGACAACACATTGAACAAATAATTTATAAAAAAATAAAAAAACAAATTAAAAATCATTAAAAACTAAATAAATAAATAATAAAGAAAATAATTCAAAGTTTTAAAATACATCTACTCTTCCAGTGAACAGTGATTATCCACACACTCCGGCAATACCTAAGCAAAGTGATTTAATTTCATTGAATAGAAAGGAAGCAGGAAACATAATAAATAATCATGGTGGTGAATTTTAAAGTTTTTAAAAAATGTTCCCCAAACTCAAAGGTCACTCTCTATATGGGACGGCGTGAATTCGTCGATTCAGTGACCATTGTGGAACCTGTTGGTATGTATTTTGGATAATGCAATAGTGTGTTTCGTTTTAAGACGATCGATTGATGTATTTTTATCCTAATTGAATCACTTGTGCTTGAGTGGTTTTTACTCAATAAAGTGACCTTCAGAAGAAACAAAACGAAAAAGATACCAAATTAAGTATAGATACCTTCGAATTTGGGTATAGGGGGAGGCAAATCGATTATTGGACTTGTGGAAATAAAGAAAATATTTTTTTTTTGCAGTTACCTACAATAGGTGCATTATAACATTTTCTAAAATAATCAATACGGGTACTATACCCTTGATGAAAAAATTTTTGAAAAGGCTAATAGAAACGAAAACATATTTCTAAACAAAATTTGTTATCTGCACTTTTTCAGAACATTTATTTTGAAGACTCTTTGCAACTCATCTACAGTCAAGTATCGTTGAAATACAATTGTATGAATCACATGAATTCAGGACAACTCATCCATGGATAAAGTCCAACTTTATTTATTGTGGATGGATAGATTTTAAAAGAAACATGTGTGTTCTTTTGAGTAACACCTTTGGCGCTACTGAAAGGAGCCACTCACCCAAAAATTACGATTGACAAAAAATCTTCTATAGATGAGTATTGATTAGTTTTCCTGAAGTTCAGTTGTCTCGTAGTTCGTAGATGAGTTGTATAGTAGTGGAATAGTTATGCACCTATGGCTGGCGCGTATTGCCACTTCAATATTTAAAACAACCCACAAAAAAAAAAAAAAAAAAAAGATTATCTGTATCGCTTATGCAAAATAGATACATATCTAGCCGTACACTGCGTGGGTTGCTACACCACCAAAATTTCGTTAGACAAGTGAAAACACTAGTCTTAGCTGAAACAAACTGGCGGTAACATCAGATAAGCAACTATTTCTGATTCCTTAAGTATTGGGAACCGCAGTATCCTATTAAGTAGTGTTATAATAGGCCGAGCATGAAACCATTTCGCTGTCTCAGTCTGGCCGCTTTTAGTATTATTTTCGAGAGTTCAATGTGTAACTGATCGATCACGTTTAATATTATGTAGAGTAGTACTCTCCTATTTCTGAGCGTTATTATGATCCATTTTTTGACTACAACTTTAATTGTGGCTAAAGTAGAGTATGCCGTCCGGAAAGATCTGTTACCGATAGCGCGTTCCAAAGTTCTACCGGCCTTATCCTATATGCCAGGGGTTCACAAACTTTTTTATACTGCGACTCCCTAGATAGGTTGAAATATTTTTGCGACGCCCTTCTAAACGAAAAGATATGTGAATACCTAGAATCTCATTTTACCGAAGATTCACAATGCTCAAGACCGATCTGGCTGACAACGACCCGTCCCAATTGAAAAATCCTTATTTAATTTTGAGTGCTAGGCAAATATACGAGTGCTAGCCACGAAGCAAGTCTGGCTGGAAATGCGGGAAACACAAACGCGCTTAATCTTCGACTGTAGTGTAACTATTGGATTTTGCTTCGACCTTGCTTTTGGTATTCGTATAAAGAGAAACGTATCTTATGCTTTTCCTTTGTTCGGAGTCTTACAGCAGTGAAAAAATAAAACATGTGACACCCTTAGGATAGAGCCACGACCACGATGCCTCAGGGCGTCGCGACGCACAGTTATGAAACCCCTGCTATATGCCAAGTTTGAGTTATCTACAAAGAAAATTAGTTTGGCTGGTCTTTGGCTCAATTGTAGCTACGTCACTGTTCTATGGGTAGATAAAAGCTGTGATCGTAATTTTAGAAAAAAATTGAGATCAATCCTCAAATACAACCAACGAAGATTAGAATAGAGTACCTAGATGAAATTTGGTCGATTCATTTTGAAAATGTTTTGAATTTATTTAGAAATTACTTCACGTAATACATATGCACTGACGGCGCGGTGGCGCCTCCATTTGCTGAATCTAAGCGCCTTGATTTATTTTTTTTTTTGCTTTAAGATATTGATGAAAATTATCCAACGATATTAAGGTTTCAAACAGATGGCGAGTTCAAAAAACTATGCATAAGGTAACTTCCTAAAACGAATCTGTCAATTGGGCGCGAAAGTCGTGCGATTGTACATCTCTGGACTTTTTCCTGTATTGCTATGGGAAGTCAATTATTTATACTGTTAAACTTTTGACGCCATTGGTCGTCATTGTGCGTGTTATTCGTAATTCGTAATATATGACCGCCAGGTGTGGTCTATTTCACCAACTCCCAAATTTGTCCATAACTTTTGTAGAAACATTCCATACAGAAAATTTTTAATGAGACATGAGACAATTTTTTTTCTACAATTCTACAATTTTTTGTAAGTTAGTGCAATAGGCCAAAGTTAGCAAAAAAACGACCCAAAATTGGATGTCCAAAATAATATGCTTTGTCAGAAACAACTTGAAATCAATTTTAAATGTCATTCTCATGTACTGAACTTTCGAACAACCCCATATGGATCGTCGACAATCTTTCCAAGTCCCATTTACTGTCATCGACAAAACAACTAGTTTAGCAACGATGGACATTGGCATCGTGTGGATTTCTAGTGGACTATTTCTGACAGCATTTGTTCCCTTTTTGGTTCATGATTATGTAAACAACTCTTTAATTCACTTTGTCTGACGTTGGCCGACAAATGTAGTCACGAAAATCCTGCCTGAATACAATTATTATTGTTCTTAACTTGGGTCCTAGTTGAGTCAAGTTGACGCGTTCGTAAACAGCCAATCAAGTCTAGTCAACTAGGCTCCAATGGAAAGTCAAAATTGTCATTTCAAAATAGTTAAATTTATTTATTTTAAGCCTTTGAATAGTTTGAACACTTCTGTTTTTTTTTTTACAGATGGTATTGTCGTTCTTGACGATGAGTATGTCAAGCAGAACCGCAAAGTTTTCGTCCAAATTATATGCAATTTCCGCTACGGCCGCGAAGAGGACGAACTAATGGGCCTCAGTTTCCAAAAGGAACTGACGCTGGCGTCAATGCAAGTCCATCCGCAACAGAAGGTGGATATGAATCTGACCAAGCTGCAGGATCGTCTCCTGCCCAAGTTGGGTTCGAATGCCTTCCCATTTGTGTTGACGATGCCACCAAGCTCGCCGGCGTCGGTGGTATTGCAGCAAAAGGCCAGCGATGAGAGTCAACCATGTGGTGTGCAGTACTTTGTCAAGGTGTTCACTGGCGAATCGGAGGTTGATCGTTCTCATCGCCGTAGTACGGTAAATTTGGGCATACGCAAGGTGCAGTATGCCCCCGCTAAGCCGGGCATTCAACCCTGCACTGTGGTTCGAAAGGACTTTCTCCTGTCGCCCGGTGAACTAGAGCTGGAGGTTACTCTCGACAAGCAATTGTATCATCATGGGGAGAAGATGTCCATTAACGTTTGTGTTAGGAATAATTCCAACAAGGTGATACCAACTGAGTGGTATAGCATCAGACATTGCGCTAAATCGTTTGTTCTCATTTTAGGTGGTCAAGAAGATCAAGGCCATGGTGCAACAGGGTGTGGATGTTGTACTCTTCCAAAACGGTCAGTTCAGGAATACCATCGCTTTTGTGGAGACCAGTGAAGGTTGTCCAATTCAGCCGGGCTCCAGCCTTCAGAAAGTGATGTACATGGTTCCAAATTTGGCCGCGAATATCGATCGATCGGGAATAGCTGTAGAGGGCGATGTTAAACGCAAGGAGGTTGTATTGGCCTCAACTACTTTGTAAGGACCTACCTAAATTTTTTTTTCTGAGTTTGCATCATTAATAAATATACATTATCTTCTCTGCAGATTGGCTAGCCTAGAGAGCAGGGATGCATTCGGAATAATTGTCTCGTATGCGGTCAAGGTTAAGCTATTCCTTGGCGCTTTGGGTGGTGAGCTGTGCGCTGAATTGCCATTCATTCTCATGCATCCAAAGGTAGGAGAGTTTTAGTTCACCCTATCGACTGTTTATTTTTTTAACTAAATACTACATTTCAGCCAAGTCGAAAACAAGAAGAACCCTCTAAACCTTCAGAGAAGACCATCGACGATTAAATAATCAAGAAAAAAAAATAATACACTGGACCAAATGAAAAACGGACCTAAGCGAATGACCAAATGACAATGCATGCCGACATAAGCAAAGGATACAAGTTTTTTTCAGTTTTGACCACTTTTTGTGTATTTTGCTTTTCAGTTTGAACTCTTCAGTTTCGTTATAGCACATAGATATTGATGTCAATGCAAATCGATCACATCGGTTATAATATTTTAAAATAACTAAGTTAGAATGATTTCGTTACATAACAACCAAATATTGTTATAGATGTTACAAGTACCTACATATAAATATATGTAACTATATATGTATAAATCTTTAATATTTAACTAACGCTACTGTGCTAGTCTAAGAATGCAATAAATCATATGTCCACCAGAGGATAGGGAGGATAATTATTTTTCGAATTAAATTTACTCCGTGACAATGTGTTTGTGATATAAATTAAAGAGATGAAAATAAAATCTAAAATTAATGAAAAACTAAGCGAAAAATGTGAACAGCAGGATGGCCGTTTGTTTTTCAACGGTCGTCAGGAGCTTGCATATTTAAAATGTCATGTCATTGACAAGCTTGTATAATTGTTTTGGTTCTGTGCATAGCTTTAGACCACTTTGCTGAAGTTTCATTTTCAAGGGGACTTTAATTTAATTGCTTGTTCTGTTCAGCCACAGGTAGCCAGAAATGTACTTTGAAACATTTAAAAAATAACAAGAATGTTTTGGGATCGGCTAAAAAAAATGTAAAATACCTAACCTATTAGTACAATATTCCGCCTCTTCGTTTTTCTATGTTGACAGTACTAAGTCATTCTGTTTGTCCGTCCCTTCTGGCGGGTTCTGCAATAGGGATAGGGTTAGAATCTTTGATTATGGTCAAGTAGTCTTACGACGTTTTCAATTGGTCGTTCACAAGACCACAACCTGTAGCGATCGCCTTGAAAATAATTGCTCATCCTTATTTTATTTTATGGATTTTTGACGTCAGTATTGACGTGCTATAAAGATTTTTCGCGCACTGATGGTAATGATTAAGCCGCTGTGCAAATTCACTTCAAAATATACACCACACTTTAGTCATTTATTCACCTTACTTCGCCCAAAGCCACGGGTATATAATGTGTGCAACCCCAATGGGTGGCCTTTTTTCTTTTTTTGGCTGGTGAAATATAAAGTGACAGTCAGTGCATCCACCGTCGATAATTATAGTGTTAAAATAAAGAAAAGGAATCAATTACAAGTGTTAAATTTCGCTTCCAATTCTATATCCATCACGACACTGAAAAAGCTACCAAGCATCTTCAGAACTAAACATAGTTTAGCTAAGAGAGCCTGGACCAGTCTTTATGAGACAAAAATCTAAATCTTTATCATTATTATTGGAGGTAAGAGTGAATCGAATTTATCCTTAATCAGTGCAATTGTGACATATTTCCTTCGCTTTAAAATAGGCGGATTACACGTGTAATTTTAACACATAAATTGTGACCACACAATCCCCACGTGGAAAATAACGAGGCAATTTTGTCCATCAATTGAATACCTATATAGATTTTAACCTGGCCTAGTGCCCAATAAAATAAAAAGAAAAGTCGCCCGTTCACCCACGTAAACTACCTAGAAGCTACAAACAAGAAGCTTTTAATTTCACCACGTGTACTTACTTGCCATGATAAGTTGTCTCACAGAGGCAATGTCTGCAAGCAGTACACCAAAAAGCACCTAAGCGCAAGCCATCGCTTCCAAAAGATAACCTGCATGCGAAACACCCGTCCCAACCACGTGCAGTCGATCGCATCGCACCATACACCGGATTTTCACCCACCCCCACGTCTCCTTTTGAGACATAAGACCATCCACCAGTTGAATTGTCTATCGCAACAATTGCTCGACATACCAGGAGCCAACGAATAGAAAAAAAAATACCCCACAGACGTCCCAGCATCTTCCCAGCATCGTGATCTTAATTTAGTTTAGTGTTAAGTAAATTAGCTTATTAATTTAGTAAGTTGATATTATATGCATGGTCTAGGTCACAGGTAACAATAATTATTGCATTCACACACACATGAATTTGAGGTAAGAAGCGCCAAGTGATTTTTTTTTACATTGCTCCTATCATAATTTTGATTACTCCTACAGTACCAACAGTGACCTTCAGAACCGATGTGCGCACAACGAATCTGCAGTCAACGTATTTAATCATCAAGATAGTCTTCGATCGTCTAATAAGCTGCGAAATTAATTAAACATCCAACCCCAAAGAAAAAGGAAACCGTAAGTCATTTGGCATTTCTAAATTACCTATCAAAAGTATCTATATTCATGCATTTCAATAAGTAAATCCTAAGTAAAAATTTAAAAAACCTATACGTGTGCCTTCTGCACTCAGTAAGATCCTACACATAAACTTGCTAAACATATACATAATTCATAATTCAACAAACATACACTATTCATTTACAACATTAAGCTATTGAATTTAATTATACTAAGCTAAGATCACATATTTACATTTAAATTACCTAAATATTCGCTAACTAAATCTACAACTACCTAAACATTGAATTTACTTATACCCTAAACTTATTACCTATTAGATTAACCTATGAACATACAATTAGATTCAAACACCTACACTATCAATTGATTTACCTATTCTCAGATTTATTATATTGCATTAAGCCTCAATTTCGTTAAATTTTGTTTGTGTTATCAAACACTCGTATGTATATGTACATTGTACATCACACCTATGAATGATTCTCTTAAATTTCGTTTTAAGTTCTCTTTTTAAATGAATTTTGGGCATGGATATTGACCAATGACCCCGTTACTTATACTCATACCTAATTTAATAAATGATTATAATGAATTTTGAAATTAACGATTTTTTCATTATGGATTAATTGATTTCTCTTGGCAATAAAAGGGTGATAAGAGTGAGTGAATAACAATGGGTACCTAAGTGTGAGCATCTATGTAGCATTTCTTTTAGGGACTATCATAACAAGTATACAGGCACATGATAGTCAAGGAGTCTTGACTTCGGTCATGCAATAGGGTGGGCTAGCCTGAAGGTTGAGTGTCGTATCTATCCACAACGATCACCTTCCTTATATGTCACCAACAGCTGACATCAATCCTTTTTTTTCTAACTCCTTTCAGTCTCTCGTTTCCTCCCCCATAATTTTCCTATCAGTCTTGTCATCCCCTAAAGATGGCAACATCCTATCACGGCGAGCAATCAATACAACACCTATACGATCGTGTTTAAGAATGTGGCACGATTTTATTTTGTAGGTAGGTAAGTGGCAGAAAGATCCCCCCCAACCGACGAGCTGTCGCCGTGCGACCACCAGCGTGCCACCTCTGCTACCAGGGAAAATCAACACCCAAACTACCCCCTGCCTTACAAAATTGGCGCCCAAGAACGTGGAGCAACGAGTGTCAGTCTTGACAAATACTCACCAGTCATAAGGTTGGAACATTCTTACGTCCCAACGCTTATGCAATTCATTGTCAATGACGACTTTTCAAAACTAGCAGCTTTTACCACCTTTCACCTCGTTGCGATTACAGATGCGTTTGATTCTGTAATCGGCTGCAAAACATTAAACATCAAACATTTCATTTCATTAACCAAAACCCTTCATGTCAGACCTTAATTCAGGAGTACTGTAGGAGTCACATTTGTTCAGTACATTAGTACACATAATGTAGTTACCCTATAGGAAATTACATATTATAGAGTCGACATGCAAGGAAAGTTATTTTGGAGGGAAGTTAATCTATAAGTCATTATGTAGCTAAATCGTATTATAGCAGATTTATAAGTTGCGATGGATATATGCCTTCCAAATGTTTTCCGAAGCAAACACACGTATGTATGCTAATGTAAAATATGCCATAGCATAATTGCCGTCGTCTTTCTTTTTATTTTTTTTAAATTCTACACTCACACATTACACCCATTTTTTTTTGCAAACAATTATCACCTGTACATCGCCAAACCCATTAAAACAAATTCGCCCTAACAAAAACCAAAACAAATAATTAGTTAGTACTATTCCTTTTACAACTCATTCGTAAACAAAAATTCCAATTATGAGTCTTAACAGAAGCAACAACAATGGAGCAATTCCTAAACGTTCAAATAAAGATTTAAATAATTCTGGTGTAGGTATGATCACTCGCGGAAGAAAGGGGAACTCTGCTGTTTCACACTCTTTTAGAAACAGTGAACCTGTACGTCATTCTCCTCAGAGAGATAACATAAATTTACAAAGAAACTTCCAATCACACAAAAATGACATACAGTCGAATAGAAGTATGAATGAAAGCATTAACCGATTGTTGAGTCTAGGAACCACGACAGCGGTTGGTGCAGCATCATCACTGAATGTGTTGTTTACAAACGATTCAGTTAGTTTGGTCACGACAACGACTACAACCACCACTGCTATGTCAACCGTTCCAATAATGTCAACATTCCAAAATGCATCAGCATCAGCTGGTCTGGGAGAGGCAGAGTTTGGTAATCGTTTACAGAGATCTCATGTAGTCCAGAGTACCGCTCGGACAGCAGAGCATAATCAAAATCAACCTCTTTCGAACAGTTTCCTGCACTCCCACATTAAGAGCGTAGTTGATGCAAGTTTGTTAGATTTACAAAATTCTCTTTTTCGGGATCTTCCCAACCTAATCAAAGAAAATGTTGAGAGCAGCGTAAGGGACATTTTGAATCACAATGCTCAGCCCAATGCAAATTGTAATCTTGCCCAAAATAATGTGCAGCAAGAGATTAGACACACACCTCAGTCAGAAAGTTTATCTGCCAACTCAGTTAATTTGTCTGCCAGTTCTCGATTTGCTGGAACAAGACAAAGAGAAACTGCAAGTGCGGCGCCGGTAAACAATGAACATTCAAATTCAAATAGACATTTTTCTAATAATGACGGTCATCGATTTTCGAACCGACGATTTGATTTAGATCGTTGGGGAATTAGGTATGACGACACCAACAAGGGAATGACGATTGAAGATTTCGTTTTTCGCGTCGAAATCCTCAAAAGCAACTATAATTGCCCTTGGAATGAAATCATACGTAACTTCCATCATTTACTGGCCGGATCAGCACAGGACTGGTACTGGCAATATCTCAGAACAAATCCTAGAGGGGATTGGTCAATGTTGCGTTTACTGAAACAATTTAAAGGCTATGAAAATGACTTTGAAATTCTGAGACAATTAATGGATCGACGACAAATGCCTAACGAGTCTTTCGATGAATTTTATAAATCCATCATTCACTTCAGAAGTCAACTGAGAGAGCCAATATCGGACCACGATCTTATCAGGATAATACGAAATAATATAAACTCGCGATTAATGAACTTTATATACCCCATGCAAATTAACTCTATTGAACAGCTTCGAGACGAGTGTAGGCGTACCGAGAAAATGCTGCAATCTAGGTATGGCGCACACACTCGCTTCAATACTGCAAGAGCGGTACATGAAATTCATTATTCCGAAGATACCGAAAATGAAGTTATGTCAGAGCCGTTTGCTAACATCTCGGCAGTTCAGAGCAATAATTATCGTTCAAATTTTTCGCATCCCCCTAACACGTCCATGAGCAGTACCATAATCTGTTTTAATTGCAAAAAGTCTGGACATATATTCACAGATTGTCGCTCACCTGTTTATAACCTGTTCTGCTACCGTTGTGGTACAGACAATTTTACAGCATTAGACTGTCCAAAATGTAACACACCGAAGGAAAACCTGAAGACGAACGAGAACTTTTCCGGAAGTTCCCGTTCGACTCAAACCAATCCGGAGCAATAAAAACTGATGCGTCTACTAATACCGATCTATACGATGATAAAACAGATTACACAGATACAAAATTACCTTTCCAAATAGCTACTCCTAGTACCTCGTCCGAAAGAGACGATAAACTACATAAAATTCCACAACACATGAAACCCTACCATCAAAGGCTAGTTGAGTATAATGCTATTCGAAAACGAATTTTCAACCTAGATGAATTGCTACCTAAACATAATGTTCCATTGAGATTAATAAACACCAGAAAAAGACACAGAAAACTAAAACTCTACCGAAAACTAATAAACGAATCACTTTTTGAAGACAATTTAGATACACGACCTTATGCAAATATTTTAATTGAAAAGAAAGAGTTTAAAGGACTGCTTGACAGTGGCGCTTCGATATCCTGCCTAGGATATGGTTGCATGCAGATTGTAGAGGAGCTTGGGGTTCCGATAGTTAAGTTCGATTGGTCAGTTAAGACAGCCGGTGGGAAAGATCAATGCATAGTGGGTCGGATTAATGTTCTGGTCGAGTACAATGGTATTTCGGAAAAGATGGATTTCTATCTGGTTCCAAGCCTTATACAACCACTATATCTCGGCGTTGATTTTTGGTCGAAATTTAAAATCGCTCCGCAAGTCATAAGTGAATTGTTTACACTTTCAAACGACTCTAACTTGCGAGAACACGACAGTATGAAACCGAAACCACCAATGCATGAGCTGACAATTGAACAAGAACGACAACTTCAGTGTGCAATTTCTGCTTTTCCATCTTGTACAACCCTTGGGTTGGGTAAAACCACTGTTGAACAACATATAATTGACACCAATGATGCTGAACCCGTCAAGCAGCGCCATTACCCGGTGTCACCGGCAATTCAAAAATTAGTGTACGAAGAACTGGATCGCATGCTATCTCTCGGAGTTATCGAGGAAAGTCACAGCGCGTGGAGTTCGCCTATAGTCCTTATTAGGAAACCCGGGAAAAACAGGCTGTGTCTCGACTCCCGCAAAGTGAACTCGTTAACAAAGAGAGATGCATATCCATTGCCACACATTGAGGGTTTGCTAAGCCGTCTGAAGGATACACACTACATTAGTAGTGTGGATCTGAAGGACGCGTTTTGGCAAATCCCTCTGGAGGAGAGGTCGAGGGAAAAGACAGCATTCACTGTGCCAGGGAGGCCACTTTACCAGTTCACCGTCATGCCCTTTGGACTGTGTAATGCAGCCCAAAGGATGTGTCGGTTGATGGATAGGGTGATCCCTGGTACACTTAGAGAATGCGTGTTCGTGTACCTCGACGATCTCTTAATAATCTCACCTGACTTTGAAAAACATATCTCTTTGTTAAAGGAAGTTGCAAAATGCTTAAGACAGGCAAATTTAACTATTAACGTCAGTAAATCCTATTTTTGCTTTAAAGAATTGCGTTATTTAGGGTATATTGTTGGCCAAGGTTATGTTAAGCCCGATCCTGATAAAGTAGCTGCGATACAAGATTTCCCCATTCCTGTAACACAGAAACAAGTGCGGAGATTCTTAGGACTCTGCGGATGGTATCGCAGATTTATCAGGAACTTCGCATCCATTGCTACACCTTTGACTGACACCCTCAAAAAGGCAAAAACTTTTTCAATGTCATCGGAAGCAGTTAGTTCCTTTCAAGCCCTGAAAACAGCACTAATTTCAGCCCCATTATTGAGTAACCCAGAATTTTCCAAGCCCTTTGTCATCCAATGTGACGCGTCTTCAGCTGGAATTGGTGGCGTTTTGTACCAACACGACGAAGAAAAAAACGAAAAGCCGATTGCGTTCTTTTCAGAAAAGCTCAACGCTTGCCAACGAAAATACAGCGTGACGGAGCAAGAGTGTTACGCAGCAGTCCGAGCAGTTGCGAAGTTTAGGCCCTATATTGAAGGAATGTCCTTCACGATTGTGACGGACCACGCCAGTCTTAAATGGCTTATGGGACTTAAGGACCTAAGCGGAAGACTGGCTCGTTGGTCCCTAAAGTTACAAGGTTTCTCCTTCAATATAGAGCATCGCAAAGGATCGCAGAATACTGTGCCCGATGTGCTGTCTCGCGTACACCTTGAGCAGATCTCGGTGAACCCCAATGATTTCGTCACGATTGATTTAGATTCACCTGCATTCAAATCAAAAGATTATCTCGATCTCTTGTCGAGAGTGTCGAATAATCAGGCTAATTTACCAGACCTTAGAATTGAGAACCAAAGAGTTTATAAGCGGATGTATCCATTAGATTTTCACTCGATATCTGATGAACATCAGTGGAGTTTGTGGCTACCATCCAGCCTTACCAACCTAGTAATCCAAAAAGCCCATGTACCACCTAACTGTTCACATGGAGGGATAAGAAAAACAATAGATAGAATTCGTAAATACTTCTATTGGCCCAACATTACAATTGAGGTCAGAAACTTTATCCGCAGTTGCGAAGAGTGCAAGCAAAATAAAGCACCGAACCAAATTTTAAGACCACCTATGGGTGTAAAACAGGAGATAGATCGCCCTTTTCAAAAAATCTACGTAGATTTTCTAGGACCATACGTCCGATCAAAGATGGGTAACCTATTTCTTTTCGTAGTCCTAGATGAGTTTTCAAAATTTGTCTTTTTAAAGGCAATGCGGGTCGCAACCTCAAAAACTGTGATAGAGTTTTTAGAAAAAGAAATCTTCCACAAATTTGGAGTACCAGAAACCGTTCACAGCGATAATGGGAAACAATTTGTGTCGAAGGAATTCGAAAAGTTTTTAAATAAGTATGGCACGTTTCATAGCAAAAATGCGGTATACTCTCCCCAAGCTAATTCTTCGGAACGAGTCAACCGATCCATATTGGCGGCTATAAGATCGTATATCAACGAAGATCAACGGGAATGGGATACTTACTTATCTGAGATCCAGCAATCCCTATGTACTGCTATACACCAATCTACAGGCATGTCCCCATATTTTGTTGTGTTTGGTCACAATATGATCACTCATGCAAGTCTATATAAGGTTGCTAGAGCACTTAATGCTTTACAAGATAACGAAATTGATTATCTACCGACTTCTAGCCGATTACTCCTAATACGCGAAAAGGTTAAGGAGAATCTAAAGAAAGCTACATTGCGCAATGAGAAGTCCTATAACTTGAGGTGTTCGGTTAGACAATTCAAACCAGGTGATGAAATTTACTACAGAAACTTTGTGCTAAGCAATGCCTCAAAGAAACTAAGTTCCAAATTATGCCCGAAATTCATTAGAGGGAGAATCGTGAAACGGATAGGTAGGTCCATGTATGAAATTGAAGATAGGCATGGCAAGTTAAAAGGCGTATACCATGCTAAGGACATCCGGAAATAGATAAACAATTATGACCTAGCTCAACAGGGTCGTGGGTCGATTGTGCACTTGAGCAATTCTTTCAAGTCATTAGTTTTCATGTCTTTTAATACTGCTTGAGCGATCCAAAAGGCATGTATTGTAGCGATCGCCTTGAAAATAATTGCTCATCCTTATTTTATTTTATGGATTTTTGACGTCAGTATTGACGTGCTATAAAGATTTTTCGCGCACTGATGGTAATGATTAAGCCGCTGTGCAAATTCACTTCAAAATATACACCACACTTTAGTCATTTATTCACCTTACTTCGCCCAAAGCCACGGGTATATAATGTGTGCAACCCCAATGGGTGGCCTTTTTTCTTTTTTTGGCTGGTGAAATATAAAGTGACAGTCAGTGCATCCACCGTCGATAATTATAGTGTTAAAATAAAGAAAAGGAATCAATTACAAGTGTTAAATTTCGCTTCCAATTCTATATCCATCACGACACTGAAAAAGCTACCAAGCATCTTCAGAACTAAACATAGTTTAGCTAAGAGAGCCTGGACCAGTCTTTATGAGACAAAAATCTAAATCTTTATCATTATTATTGGAGGTAAGAGTGAATCGAATTTATCCTTAATCAGTGCAATTGTGACATATTTCCTTCGCTTTAAAATAGGCGGATTACACGTGTAATTTTAACACATAAATTGTGACCACACAATCCCCACGTGGAAAATAACGAGGCAATTTTGTCCATCAATTGAATACCTATAGATTTTAACCTGGCCTAGTGCCCAATAAAATAAAAAGAAAAGTCGCCCGTTCACCCACGTAAACTACCTAGAAGCTACAAACAAGAAGCTTTTAATTTCACCACGTGTACTTACTTGCCATGATAAGTTGTCTCACAGAGGCAATGTCTGCAAGCAGTACACCAAAAAGCACCTAAGCGCAAGCCATCGCTTCCAAAAGATAACCTGCATGCGAAACACCCGTCCCAACCACGTGCAGTCGATCGCATCGCACCATACACCGGATTTTCACCCACCCCCACGTCTCCTTTTGAGACATAAGACCATCCACCAGTTGAATTGTCTATCGCAACAATTGCTCGACATACCAGGAGCCAACGAATAGAAAAAAAAATACCCCACAGACGTCCCAGCATCTTCCCAGCATCGTGATCTTAATTTAGTTTAGTGTTAAGTAAATTAGCTTATTAATTTAGTAAGTTGATATTATATGCATGGTCTAGGTCACAGGTAACAATAATTATTGCATTCACACACACATGAATTTGAGGTAAGAAGCGCCAAGTGATTTTTTTTTACATTGCTCCTATCATAATTTTGATTACTCCTACAGTACCAACAGTGACCTTCAGAACCGATGTGCGCACAACGAATCTGCAGTCAACGTATTTAATCATCAAGATAGTCTTCGATCGTCTAATAAGCTGCGAAATAATTTAAACATCCAACCCCAAAGAAAAAGGAAACCGTAAGTCATTTGGCATTTCTAAATTACCTATCAAAAGTATCTATATTCATGCATTTCAATAAGTAAATCCTAAGTAAAAATTTAAAAAACCTATACGTGTGCCTTCTGCACTCAGTAAGATCCTACACATAAACTTGCTAAACATATACATAATTCATAATTCAACAAACATACACTATTCATTTACAACATTAAGCTATTGAATTTAATTATACTAAGCTAAGATCACATATTTACATTTAAATTACCTAAATATTCGCTAACTAAATCTACAACTACCTAAACATTGAATTTACTTATACCCTAAACTTATTACCTATTAGATTAACCTATGAACATACAATTAGATTCAAACACCTACACTATCAATTGATTTACCTATTCTCAGATTTATTATATTGCATTAAGCCTCAATTTCGTTAAATTTTGTTTGTGTTATCAAACACTCGTATGTATATGTACATTGTACATCACACCTATGAATGATTCTCTTAAATTTCGTTTTAAGTTCTCTTTTTAAATGAATTTTGGGCATGGATATTGACCAATGACCCCGTTACTTATACTCATACCTAATTTAATAAATGATTATAATGAATTTTGAAATTAACGATTTTTTCATTATGGATTAATTGATTTCTCTTGGCAATAAAAGGGTGATAAGAGTGAGTGAATAACAATGGGTACCTAAGTGTGAGCATCTATGTAGCATTTCTTTTAGGGACTATCATAACAAGTATACAGGCACATGATAGTCAAGGAGTCTTGACTTCGGTCATGCAATAGGGTGGGCTAGCCTGAAGGTTGAGTGTCGTATCTATCCACAACGATCACCTTCCTTATATGTCACCAACAGCTGACATCAATCCTTTTTTTTCTAACTCCTTTCAGTCTCTCGTTTCCTCCCCCATAATTTTCCTATCAGTCTTGTCATCCCCTAAAGATGGCAACATCCTATCACGGCGAGCAATCAATACAACACCTATACGATCGTGTTTAAGAATGTGGCACGATTTTATTTTGTAGGTAGGTAAGTGGCAGAAAGATCCCCCCCAACCGACGAGCTGTCGCCGTGCGACCACCAGCGTGCCACCTCTGCTACCAGGGAAAATCAACACCCAAACTACCCCCTGCCTTACAAACCCTCTGGAAGAACTCTTCGAATCGGGATCCCAATCCAAGAAGCAAACAGATCTTATCTGAGTTTGAAGTCTATGAGGATGTTCAAGAACCTAGTTTAGTAAGTCTGACAGTTTTCATTGGGCTGAACTGGTGTTACGGCTGCCAAAAAAAGAACTAGAATAAAATATTTTGTTGTCACCCTGTACCACGTCCGGAATTCGAAATTTTTATTTTCGAAAACGATCAGGCATTTTGTGAGCGGAACCAGTATTTGTTCTACTTTTGCTCTCTTTCGGCCTTTTTGCCACCCAAACCACCACAATTCGTCGGTCTTTTCTTCCTGTTACTGCTCTGCGAAACAGTCATAAGCAGCCAGCATTCCCTTTTTGCCTAAACCCCATCGCCTAAGCGTAAGTCCGCAAATAATTAAAACCCCAAAAAATAAATTAAAAATGTCTTATTTTAGTGGTATCGAATTGTAGTTAAAACCCACCAGTGGCCTATTTCACCAAATTACAATTATAATTACAAATTTGTATTTGTTGATTACATTTTCAAATTTGTTAACTGATATTCTGTTTCACAACAACAAAACTGTTTTTCATAATTTTGTAATTCTTCTAACAATCTTACTGATAGCATCAAAGAACAAAATTAACAGAAACAACATTTTTATCGGTTTTATTCGCAATAAGAAAAATGTTGAAAAAATGGTGGGCGCAGTGGTTAGTGTGCTGGACTACTGTGCGAAGGGTCCCAGCCCCAGGTTCGATCCCCGGAAAAACACAAATTACATCTTACTGCGTCACCTCTGGCAAACGTTTGACAAACATCTGAAAGTACAACTGTCCTGAAAAATCATTTCAATTCAGCCGTTTGGACTCGGCATAAAATTGTGGGTCTCTTCCATTAGTCCCAAAAATAAAACTCTCAAAAACGAATGGTTGTGAGAAGCTAGTGTATATACGGCTGTTGCGCCAACTATTTATTTATTTATTTATTTTTATTTATTTATTTTTATTTAAGCAAAATATTTTTTTCTAACCTGTTAGAAATTGATTTAAGTATGTTCATATCGGTGTCAGTGAAAAGTTTATTTTCAGACTGATTTGCAATCCGACGTCCAATTTGTCTTAAGGACTATTCACATGAGAGCGAACAACTACCTACGAACTATCGAATATTCGCGAGTTTAGACGGTTCGTTCACATAAACACTTTTCATGGTGGCGGCAGTCCACAAATTTCAGCCTTCAGTTCCTACCAGAAATTTCTCTAGCCGTTTAAAAATGTGGGTTGCGAATAAACTTTGACAATCCGCGCTGTCGATGGTGTTTCCATTCGCGGCATAAAGTTTGGAATTCCAAATTTCGTTGTATAAAACTTTATAGCAAAATGTGCAATTTCCTGTTCATAAATGCATCAAAAGATGTTTGTTCGTTCGCTCTCATCTGAATGGTCCTTTATTTCCTCTGGCTTAGCACGTTTTAACGCACAGAAAAATCCACGCGTCTAAAACACCACACGTAGAAGTTCGCTAACCTGCAAGAGAACTCCAGCGAAAACATCAACAACACTTCCCGAACACCCTTTGGAGACTTTTCACGCATCAACAAAAAAGATCATCTCAGCTTGCTTCGCCTACGACCGACGCCGACGAGCGTTTCCAGTCGTAGCATTGCAGCCATGGTGGCTTAGCTGTAGCATTTTCATCAATCGCTGATCAGAGCCAAAACCGATCTTCGTTTCGTTGTGCTTGTGGGTGGTTCGGGTGTTTTCAAAAAAAAACTTCGTGCGGCTGTCGGTATGTCAAGTGTGTGCGGTTTTCGACGACAAGTGGGTATTTTTTTTCTTGGTTGCCGTGTGTTAGCTGTAAGGTGTTTGGTGGACGTTTTGGATTTACTGACAAAGGGACGATCCGTTATAACCAAGTCTGGTGACGGAAATTGGTTTTGCTACTCTCCGGAAATAAAAAAAATCGCTGAAATAACCCTTTTAAGTGATACAAAAAAAATTTACATATATCTACCCTTAACGTAAAAGCAAAAAACATGTTTGTTTGCTAGATAGCAAAATTTAATAAGTAAATTTTTTCTAAAGTCAAATAAGCAAAATATTTACCTAATTTTGAAAGAAGTGTACTAGTGAGAGTTTGGAAATCGGACATATTTAGCAAATAATATCTATGGCAGGTGAATCCGAAAGGGGTTAATTGGTGTCTTTGTGGGAAATTGTGCACAATATCCGTACGGACAGTTGGTAAGTCTGTTTTTTTTTTATTCTTTTCTAATAAGTTGCTAACAAATGCCCAAACTAAGCTATTTTTTTTTATGAATTTTGTTTTATTGAATTTTAATTAATTTGCTTTCAAATCTATTCTCCTAAAGCTACGATTACACTGTAATTTTGTTGAGTCATTTAAATGGCGCTTTGACGTCAGAAAAAAATGTCGCATTGGAGGGACATTTAAGCTACGATTCGTCATTGAAAAAATGGCGATCACACGTCATTTGTGTCCCAAAATCAAATGACGGACACTGCGAGTCATTTAGAATTTTCCGTTGGGATGCGTCATTGAAGAACGATCACACGGCCATTTTTTTTTTCATCATTTAAATGGCACTTAAATCATGTCATTTGGTGCGCCATTTTCCTAGTCATTTAAATGGCGCTGCCAAAAATGGCGATCACACAGAGCGACATTTAAATGACTGCTTTGTGACGGGATTTTTACGTCAGAGAGCCATTTAATGACCCGAAAAAATGGCCGTGATATTATTTTACTTTTTTTTCATATGTACTTTTAATTTAAATGTTAGCCTAGAGCAATATTTTTTGAAATGGGTAGTGATTTTTTTTAATCAAATAAAGTGGACATGGTAGTAATAATGATGTGTTAAAGTTTTAATGGGGTTAGTTGTGGTTCGGTTTCGGATCTTTCGGGATGTAGGAGAAGGTAAATCGTAGTGTTTATATGGATTCAAAGAAGGGACAGTTGTTTTTTTTAAGATATTATCAGAGTACAGCTGCAACTGTCATGGAGCAGTCTGGAGCTAGTGGGAGGGAAAAATAGGTACTTAAAGAAATGCTACATCTCAATCAGTCATGGCTCTATCGAGAGAGATGTCTTCGCAAGCATGGGTATGATTGTTGTTGTTTTTTTTTAGCTGTAGTTCTGGTTGGAAAAGTTGTTTTGTTGTCGCTAAGAGAATAACATCTAATATGAAGAGACCTGCGCAAGAAATTTTCACTTAAGTTGGGGACGGGCTATATTAAAGTGAAATAGTGTCCGTCCGTCTTTAGAATTTTGAATCTTACCATGAAGATCTTTTTTTCTCGCATTGTTGCTGGCTATTTGTGGATCAAGCTCCCCGCCCATCCGATGTTCCTAGCTGTGCAATTTGCAAGCATGCCAAGTAGTGATCCGCGCAAATAGTGACCAGTGCTTTATAAAATCCGCAACACTGGTCACGTGAACAGTTTTCGTAGTTGACGTTTATGTCCGCATAAAGAATTTCTCGACTTACTATACTAAGTCGACACGTCTATTTGTCAGTTTTGACATTTCTATTTCTATTTGGTTTATCGGAGAGCATGGGAGAGCGCAGTTTGGCTGTAGCGGTCTTGAAATGAAAACGACCGCCTCTATCGCCTCTGTTTATTGCCGCAGATATGATAGAGCCATGTTTACTGTTTAGTAAAAGCGGTTTTCGTTTCGTATATTTTACAGAATCCCGCCCCTGATTTTTGCAATAACTAATGAAGACTGACTATCCTATCCTCGCTCTTTATCCTAGCCGATAAAAGCGATACGTCGACCTACACATTGTACCATACAAACAGGAGGTTCTACACTTTTTTTTTATAAAGTTTATGATACTGCTGTAGAGGATTTTTGCAAATCTTTCGGATCCAGTTGGTCCCTGGAGAAGATCTTCCTTCCAAATTCGAATATAATACTGCCAACTGTCCCCTAACTATAGCTGAGCCTATCAGGAACTTATCTGCCAGATGAACATTAGACAGATTTTGGTTTTAAAGGTCTCGGATAGTGATATCTAACAGATAAAGTCTAGGATAATCTATCAGGCGGTTCAAGTGCGGTTTTTAAAGCCCTTAAGCAAATATTTATTTGAAGTGGCTGGGAAAAACCTAGTTTCAGAGCATTTTTTCGTTGACGAAATGACGAGCGTAGATTGCAGCCACAACATGGATTTTTTTGAATGTTTATAAAACAAATTTCTACGTCAGTCTCTATGTGAAAAGTAGTTGGAACAATTCTATTATGAACATTTGTAAATATACATAATACATAAACACCATAAACAGGAAGTTGTAAATAAATAATTGACAGACAAGAATCTTCGAAGGTAAGTATCACAGGGATTTTATTGTCACACTCCTTTATCTGTCGTATAGCGTTATTTGTCGGATTTAATATTATTCGAAACTTTTTCCGGAACTTTTGAAGCTGGCCCTAAGCCTTTGAAGGGTGTTGAAATAGTCATAGTGTAATACTGATTTGGATCCAATGATGGGTGAGCTAACGGCCTTTATAACTGCTTGACTGTCCGGGTCCGGGAATACATAGGTTCACATCTATGGCTTTGATGCTAATTTTTTTGATGTGCCTGGCTCATTCTTGAGTATAGCGTGGAGCTTTGCCTGTTATAAACTAAGGTTTTTCCCCATAGTTATTGACACTGTTTTTTTTTTTGTTAATTTTTTGTTTTCTTTTCGTAAAATATATGTGGGAAAATCTGAGGTACTTTTTCGAGCCAGGCGAGGGAAAAAAGGGATTTTTTTGGCACTTGCGTAGGAATTCTTATGACAAAACACTGGCAGCACCTGTAGGTTACCCTGACGTAGAGTATCAGATCAGTCAGAAATCAAAACCCCTTGAGAAAAAAACTACTATAGTTTAGGTTTTAAAAAATCCCGAGTCTCTCTAGGCTGCATGCATCACTTACATCTCAAAACTTTAACCTATCCCAAGATGTGCATTCACTTCCACTGTTCTGTACTGACTTAAGTAATGCACGCCTATACACAAGCAGTCAAATCATAATATTATTCTCCTCCATTTGGGCTGACAAATTACGAGAATAAAGCCCAAAAGTGCCATTACGTTTGACATTAAGGGCTAATAGCAATAGGTCATAACCCTTCGTTTAATAAAAAATATACTACATATAGCAAGTTGTAAATCAGTTGTAATGGCATAGGCGGCTTAGTGCTCCATTACGAAATAATAATGCAGTGTCTGTGTGGGGATTAAGTATACTTTAAGAAGATACTTATGCTCTTTGTAGTTTGAAGCTATGTACCTATAAGCAGCAAATTCATAGCAGCAACGGATACTCTCAGATGGAAGGAAAGATATTATTTTTTTGTTATCTTGATTACAGTTCCTTTTTAATGAGCACCAGGACGTTTTTACGCCTTAAGAGAAAATTGACATTTTAGCAGACATTTGTAATGTTAATCTGAGTTTCATTTCAACAGTAGCTATTATCTCTGAAAATTCTTTGAAGATTTCTAAAACTGTAATTGAATCGGATTAAGTGTTGTTTTTTTTATACAGGCGGATTGAATTGTCATTTTGTTGGAAATGTCATTTTGCTCTGTAGAGTGACTGTCACTTTAAACTTGAAATTATTTTAGTGCTTGAAATTTTGCTGAATCGGATATAAATTGGTGAAGTGAGTTGTTGAAGTAGCTAAGTGCCAATTCACGAACAACTATAGAAGTGCTTCTGAAATTGAAATCTAATTTAATTAAAAAATCAAAACTCTTGTGTATATAGTTGGTCATTAAATTAATATTGAAATAAAATTGAAATGTCATATTTCCGTTTTTTTTTTTTTTTTAATTATTTTATGTGAGTGCATTTAGTAGTCAAAGTGCAGGAGGAGGTTTGAGGTCAAGGTTTGGATGGTTAGTATATTGTATAAACTTAAATAATGAGTACCTAACACTTTCCAATCGCTTAGTTTTTAACTATAATAAAATAAGAAAGATCTGTACACAGGGTGAGGCAACATGACTTCCTTTTTTGAAATTCATGAATATTTTCGAATTTAATAAATTGCAAATTGTTTTTAAAGATTCCAAGAAGTGCGGACTGCGGCGACGGTTTCTAAAGAACTGTTCGTTTCGTCGAATACGTCAATATTGACGGATCCGTCGACACGACGGAAGCAACGGATTTTACGCGCAATGCACTTAAATAGTAGTAAAGAATCATTATAAAAAGTGGTTAATAATTTTTATTTCACAAAAAAAAAAAACAGCAACCTACCGCGCAGAAATCGCTTCAATGTAGTCCCGCTGTGTCCTGTTCAGGATCGAACATTAATTGCTACATGGGTCATTATGTTCAGACAAGACGAAGAAGTAGAGTCCCTCGGCGAGCGGTCAGCCCATCAGATCACCTGAAAATATTGAGGTATTGAGAGCTTCAATCTTTTAATTCCCACGGCCACGGAGTTCTGTGCGCAACATGCGTCTGTCCTTGGAGTTTCCTAGAATTCAGTGGGAACACATTCCTTAAGGTGCTAGTACACGATATGTAGCAAGCCGCATATATATGTGGCTCTGACGTCACCAGGTAGTGTACACATATGGTACACATTTCGTTTTTCGTATGTAGTGCAGTGGCTACATAAAATTGTGCTATAAAATTGTGAGTGACACAAAAAGGGATAGTACCTACACAGTATGTAGAAATTGGCTCCATACGCTGACGTCAAAATTACGTCGTGTACTATCACCTTTACGATGACTTTAATGGCATTCGTACAAGTTGGTGATTGTACAAGAATTTTCTGAACGCGACTTCAATTCTTGGAGTGACGCAAGTAAGGTCTCTTCTCAATAAGGGGCAATTTGCAGTGGCATGACAAGCCCGCTCGACCTACTTCCCTCTTATATTTTTTTTTGTTTTTAAATCTCGCGTTTGAGTTAACTGTCCAAGGATTGTAAAAATTTGAAGGCCAACATCCTATCAGAAATTGCCAACATACCCGCTGCTATGCTTGTTAAGGTCATGATGATGAGTCATGAGCAATGAGCATGACTAAAGCCGCAAATCGGCTTATCCAGTGTACGTAGGGGACAATGGGTAGGGGCGTCACCTACCTGATATGATTTTTAAAACTGTTGAAACTCCTCGACCGATTTTGAAAATTCTTTCAGCGTTGAAATAGTGATGTTATGGGGTAAAGTTGGGTATTTCTGAAAGTACTCGGTCAATTTTAAACATTCTATCAGCACTGCAATGGTGAAGCGTACCGGAACGGAAAGTATATGTTTATGTTACTTATAGGTATTATAACTCGTCTGTGCAACGCCTAACTGTTTCTTTTTTCCTCCAAAATTCATGAGCAATTTATCCTCTTATCGAAAAATTGGCATCGTAAAGCCAAACTAAAACTTCTTCATAACAAACAACAGAAGAAGGAAAGAGACTGCGGAAATTCTATTGAATTTTGGATTTCGTCGTTTGTTGAAATTCCTAACATTTCCAATTTTCCCACTGCCATAAAGAGAATCAATATGCGAGTGAAACAAATACTACTTAAATATATTATATAGACGGTATGAGGAAACGATAGAAATAAATAAAACACCCTACCACAGATTTTATCGTTGTTTGTTGAAATTCTAAATTTTTCAAGTGACTCGTGGTGTGCAAGAAGTGAGTAAAATCTAAACTGTCAATATAATGTAATTGACCCTGTTGGTGGCAAATTATTAGTGTTTTATCAAAAAGATAATACACATTAGATATGTACCTACTTCCATTAATTTGTGTCCCGCCTATAGGAACTTATCATTAATATGTGCCAGCCGAGGCCCGGGTTGATTAAAAAAAAAATAAATAGTTGGCTCAACAGGCGTGTAGACATAGACACCCAAGGCCTAGCTTCTCACAACCATACGTTTGAGTGAGTTTTATTTTTTGGGACGAATGGATGGGACCTACAGTTTTATGCCGAGTCCGTACGGCTTAATTGAGAAGCTTTTCCAGGACAGTTATACTCTCGGATGTTTGCCAGACGTTCGCAAGAGGTGGCGCAGTAGAAAAAACTTTAAGATGTAATTTGTGTTTTTCCAGGGATCGAACCTGGGATCCCTCGCACAGTAGTCCATGTTGTATCTTGAACAAACGACATCCATCTAGTTCTATATAGTTTCGTATAAGTTAAGTTTTATTTTATTAAAACTGACATTTTATACAAAGTTAGCATAAACTAAACTTCAAACAATTTGTATAGGTAGTATTTCGAGATACTACAGTCCAGCATACTAACCACTGCGCTACTGCGTCCGCGTCGACTGCTTGTTACTAAATAAAACTCAGCTTAATATATGATTACTACATTAAGGCTAATTTATTTGCAAACTTATTTCAACTATTTTCTCTTTAAAAGTAACTAAAATCACATCTTCTCTTAGAAGCCTTTTTGTTGACCCTTCCAGTTGCGCGATATGGTCAAATAAATGCCAATTATCAACATAATTGCACCAATTGAAGCGAGAGCAATTCCCACATATACTCCAATTGATGGCAGCATTAAAGCGAACTTAAAAGAAAAGACTTCAATTGATTGGCCAATAAAATAATTCAGGTTAATATACTCACCCTAACCTCCTTTGCTAAGGCATCGTCGATTTGTGCACGCTGTGAGATAGTAAAGAATGGAGCATAAAAATCATCCCGTATGCCCCTGAAAATTCTGAAAAGACGGTAAATAAATATTTTATTACCAACTATTTCACAAAATTGGAACTTTTTCAGTGTTTTAGTATTAAGTATAGTATTAGTTCGCCATCTGTAGCGTTGGATTATAAGCAAAGGGGATGACCTATGAGTATGGGAAGTTGCTATAGCTATATACATTGGTATACCTTTCGTAATGTAATACTAGTTTAAGTTGGTTGTCAAATTTTAATCTTAAGTGCCTACGTTAATTA
This sequence comes from Cheilosia soror, assembly GCA_949372485.1. Taxonomy (NCBI): domain Eukaryota; kingdom Metazoa; phylum Arthropoda; class Insecta; order Diptera; family Syrphidae; genus Cheilosia; species Cheilosia soror. Next base: position 128,884,479 of record OX443561.1, read on the forward strand.
GCTGGTAAAGCGCTTAAAAGAATGATCATTTGGTTTTGGAAATACAAATAACCACTCTACAATAAATCAGGTACATACATTATCTAATTCGCCTTTTTTTTTCTTAAATTTGTATTAAAATAAGTCTAAGCCACAGCAAAATTTACAGTCCAAAATAAACCTCCTAGATGCTTAAAATAGTTCATAGTATTTTGCTGAGCAATCCGGACTTTCACTGAGAATTGATTTTGAAAAATTCGTCCTCTAAGTCTAAATAATGAAAAGGAGGGTAGGTACAAACTTTTTGGTTCTTATTCTGTTTCATTCAACATTTCATAATATTCATAAGTCTAAATCAATACAAAAAAGGTTAAAATAGTTTTTAGGCAATACTTCTCCGAGTATTTTTAGCTATCATTCATCTTTCTCCTCCGTTCAAAGGCTGAGCAACATTAATTTCAAGCAGATCTCAGTCGATAAAATCCGAAAGAATTAATACTTATACGAATGTTTAAGTTTTTATTCAGCTTTTAAGTATCTAGTAAAGTTTATTTTTTTCCATTGACTCTATTTATATATTAATCGCCCACACAATTCTAACCCTACTTAATATAAAAAAATTCAATTTTTCTTTTTACCAAATTCAAGCTAAAGATTGGTCAAAATTGGACAAAGGGGCGTGGCAGCGCTCATACAAAAAAGTTCAAAATCTTACATCTCAAATAATGCCGAACCGATTGAGCTCAAATTTAAAGACAAACTTACGAAAGAACATTATTATCTAAGATCTAAGCAATACAATTTCTATGCACGGGCAAAGCCGGGCGAGTACAGCTGTATTATATAAAAACGTTGGTGCGTATTTAAGTCCGATAATGGCCGCTGAACCACTGAAGCTATCCGCCTTCATTCCTATTAAAAAATAATTGAACAAAAGTATCAAAATAAATCTTGAAATATTTAAAATTACTATTTTAGGTAGAACAATGTTTGCCGGGTGCGCTAGTATAATATATAATTCGGGAGTGAAATATTGATTTGATGTATTTACCTATGTCATTTCAATCAATCAACAAGTGAGGCCCATACATTTTAATTTAAGGGTTAAGGACAAATTAATATGGCTGGCCATAAATGTGTGTGAGATGTTATCCTTCGGAGAACTGAGAGAACACACCGTTAATGTATCCGTCAAACATCAGGGTAAAAAATCTGAGGTTTTATTCTTAAAAATGGAAATTTTTCAATAATTTGGTCTTAAACTATTCCATTTGTGTAAAGGGTGGGCCATCTAGTGGTTTCTTTTTAAATCATATGTTATTTTGACACTGATAGCTGTTTCCCGCATAGTTCCCGCGGAGAATGTGGCTGTTATAGCCGAGAGTGTGAGACTCAATTCACTAACATCAACTCGCCACCGATCTCAAGAGCTCAACATTTCCCGCACTAGCCTGAGCCTGAGAATTCTGCACAAAGATCTCGAATTATTCGCTTACAAGATCCAATTGACTCAGCAATTGAAGGCGCACGACCATCCGCTTCGTTATCGCTTCGCAGTTTGGGCAGCTTAGAGCAGCTTGAATTGGACAACGATTTTGGGCGAAAAATCATCTTTTCTGACGAGGGGTATTTTGATCTCGGCAGACAAAATTGCCGCATCTGGGGCTCGGAAAACTCGCAACGACCTCTGGTTCATACAGGATGGCTCTCTATGCCACACAGCCCATGCCACAATCGATGTTTTGCGCACCAAATTCCAAAATCGTGTTATCAGCTGTCTTGGCAATGTCAATTGGCCGCCTGCGATTTGACCCCTTTGGACATTTTTTTTGTGGGGAACCGTCAATGATTGACCGATGTTATGCCAATAATCTGGAAACGATTCCGCAATCCGTGAGCTAAGGTCGAACCATAAACAAGGTCTTAGAAAATTGGAGTAACAGAATGCGCTACTGCGAAGCCAGCCGAGGCAGCCACTTGAACGACGTAGTATTCCATCATTAATGGGAATGTTTGCTCTTATTAATAAATCCATAATACATGGAAAAAATGTTATTGCATTTTTAAAAAGAAACTTGTATTTGGCCTACCCTGTATATGGAGAAATTGTTGGCCTGAAAACCTCCCACATATATAAGAAGTCACATAAGTGAATGACGACACTATTGCGTCTATTTCCGGACTAATGATTTCCGATCACCATAGCTATAGCTTTGCATATCTGATCTATCAAAAAAAAAAAAAAAACATTATATCATATACCTACACAATCCATTTTTTCTCTTGGCGTTTATGATGTGCATTTACTAACATTTTTATGGCAGGGGTGTGGCTAAAATATTAGCGGAGCAAAACGAGAACCGACAACTTATTAATAACCATTATCTGGTTATTGTACATAATTACTCTATACCCGCAGTCTTATCCGCACTATTTGTCGATAAGATACGAAACTTAAATTGATATTGTACTTACGTAAAGTCATCATCTCTTCGAATTCGCAAGCTAATCATTACATCGGCGTTCACCACCAGCGGTACACCCAAAGTCGGCTCCATCACGATAAAATATGTGTCCTTCTGCGGATCGGGTGCCAGGCCAGTTATCTGCTCGGTATAGCTCGGATCGGCTAAGTAAAAGTTATTGTGTGACAAATACATTGGAGCACCATCAGCACACGGGCCAATATCAATGACCCCGGGCTTCGGACACTCTTTCAGCTCTGGCGGACAAAAGCACCTCATATTGGGATACTTTTCTCCACTGTCGAATGTCATCTCGTTCGTGCCATATTTCACGGCATCAATGTCAAACAAACGCATCCGTTCGCCAGGAAACATATTCATAAAACGACATGTGTCCGGCACAAACATTGTGATGGCTTCATCTTCTGGCCGATGTGGCACCCACAAATCGCCGGTGCTTCCGTTCACCTTTCCGCACTCTCCTTCATAGTAACCGGTGTGGGCGCTGCCATTCCAATGGGTCAATTCACCCATTTGGGTGAGATCGCCCACGCCTGTGTGAATTGTGTACGTTCCGTCGAACTCCTTCGACCCATTGCGATCTAAAAACAATCCAAAGTAGGGCGACTCGACTGGGACATCCGGATTGTTCAGCTTCATGGCAAAGTCCAAGTAGCGATCGAAGTAACCCTTAAAAAGCCATTCATCAGCGGTTTTCGTGACTGACAGCATCCCACCCTCGGTATTGAGAATTGTGTTAAGAAAAAACTTTTTCGCTTTGTTCTCGTCGCGCATCATGTTCGCTGTGGCCTGTTATAGTGAATGTGATAGTTAAGAAACACTTTGTTGGATATTGTCAAGTTCATACCAGCGTTGGTAGATGCGGGCACGTGACCAGATCCTCTAACGTCCCGTTTGTCATGTCGGGCTCGAAAAACCATGTGCGAGTATTGAAGTAGGTCACCGTGTTATTGTCATGCCAATCGAGGTCCTCCTTGATCTTGTGCTCGCGGAAAACATACGGACCCATGCGAACGAAGTTGGGCTTCACATTGAGGTCTCTTACTTTATCTGGATTCGTCCAATTCCACAGGTGCATATGCATGTATATCGGCACCGGGGTTATGAGCCATTTGTCGAATGTCTTCGACGTCTTTGTCAGAGGTAATTGCTGTTCAAATAATTGCACTACATCCGTTATTGGCCGGGGCTAATATGATTGGCTACTTACATTGTTCAGAATTGTTCGAATCATGCCGGGCCAAAGGCAAATGGTCAGTCCTCCAGAGACCAGGAACAGCGCGCCCAAGGTGAATACCCATATTTTTTGTTGACGAACACTGCAGCACTTGCAACACATTTTCGACGCGACAGAGCAACTGCGTGTCAGACTACAGCCGATTTCGAACACGGGATGAATGGCTCCGAATGTGCATTGGATTTATTTTTATTCAGATCCACGCAGCGATTAGTATAATATGCAATTGATTATGGATTGCGAACAGTTGTTGCAGCTATAAGCGGCTTATCTGGTATTGATAAACAGAGATTAGCCGTTGATATGGTGACATACTTCGACAGGGCACAGCGAACTAAGGGTTTATTAACTAACTTATAATCGAATCTTAAGCATTAAGCCCAAATTGATTGTTTGAGTTCGTTGGAGGCGGCTGGGTGTTAGTAATTGGATTATTTTTATAGTGTGTCTTAAAGGAACTACCGCAATTACAATTCAAAATGTTTTTCGACCTTAACGGCGTTAGCATTTTTGAACGTCGCGGCGGCCATTATCGCTTCGCTGTAGATCTCGTAATCCAGTTTTTTGTTTTATTTTCCCCATCAAATTTATTGTGATAAAGCTTTGCTGGTATTGGCCTTACAATCTATTGGGCATTTTACAGAAATAACCTAAATAGAAATAGGAAGTAGAATTCCAAATTTAAGCCTACTTTTACCGTACTACCCAACTTTCAATATACACTCCGCCCCACTTGAATAGCACACCCCCTAAGGTCGGTTTTCTATTGCCCACTGCTCCTAAAGCCAAGCATGCTAGAGACTTAATTTTTTTCAATTAAAGCTCATTTAATTGTTGTGGTTTGACGAAGAGGAAGATTTAAAACTAAAGCTTTAAGTATTAACAAACAAATTTTTAACTAAAAACTGGCAAAATGTGGGGTATTGATTTTGCGCCACTTGAATAGAACATGCATTTAGTTTGACCGTTATCTTTGGCACCTAGACCCCTGGACATATATTTTTCTTTGATCGATTTTTTTTTTGTTAATTTCGAATATTTAATTAAAAAAAAATAAATGGGTGGGAAAGAAGCCTTAACCGTGGAGGAAAAAGGACAACTCAAAGCTAAAAGACGCTAGCCTATACCTAGGGGTGTGCTATTCAAGTGGCGCGGGGTGTATATGATTTTCCGATTGGTAGTTATGTCTTTCAATGTTTTGCTACAGAAAGGTCGTGTAAGCCTATTCAACTTTAAGGACAAATATTGCGATAAGGAAAAGGATCCAGAAATTGAGTTTCATAATTTTGAGTTTATTTTTGACATCGAACCGTTTCTCAAAGAATAGTCATTCTGACTGAGTGTTACAGCCATTTTGAAACCACAAATACATACTTAGTAGTGGCGGATAGTACAAATATTTAGAGCAGCGGTTCCAAAAATTGTTTGGTCGCGGAGCACATTTCAGTAGAGGAAAGGAAGATCTCAACCAGTTAAGCATGAAGGGGTTTTTAGTAGTGCTGTTGGAATATGTAGGTACTGGTGTACCGCAGGGGGTCAATTTTGGGTCCCATTTTGTTCCTGATATTTATGTGAACTCAATTCTTCTTCAAAAGTTTAGTAGCAACCTTACTGCTTCTGCCGATAACTTTGCATTCACATATGCAAATAAGTCCATACCTTTGTGAATCTTTAGTTAAATTGCATACTGATCTGCAAATCTTAAGACAATGGTTCGCAAAGCATCAGCTCTTGCTGAGTGAAAAAACTAAGCTTATATTTTATAGCTTAAAGTCTACTGAGTCTATTGAATGTTACATACCCTTTCATTCAACTGACAACTTTCCTTGGCTACTCACACTTGTGGTAAAAACAATTACAACTCAAATATTCCGTTTACTGCCAACTGTTTTAAAATTAAATCAGTTGATAGTTTTAAATATTTAGGAGTCTTAATTGACAAAAACATGAATTGGTAGGCACATACAACAGGCTTATACAATTAAAGCTTCAGTATGGTTTGTCAATTTGGGTAGGGGCCTATAATAGCACCCTTTAACCTATAATTCTAGTACAGAAGCATGTTGAATCTCCCCCCTATCTCGGGGAGATTCTGCCCTTCGACTTTTTGGGCACTTCGTCTGTGGGTACAGCCTTTAGCAGTGCTCCCTCCCACAGTTGTGCGCCGCTTAGCACCGTCTTGGCAAAATCATTTAGCACCTGGTCCTTGCAATCGATTTAGGTGATGCCTTTGTTTGGACCATCTCATTTTCCCGTAAGTGGAGATTTTTGTATCCGTCTTTGCTCGAATGTGGAAGATAATCGCTACACCTACCGCGTTCTCGATGATCTTGCCACATTCTACGGAGTACTGTCCGCTGGGTTTCTTAGAATCCACCACAGCTAGCTGCAGCGGGTTCTTCGTCACCTCGTTGTACTTCAAACTTGGGCTGGTTCCACGCGCGGGTGTTCTTTTGGGGCTTCCCGTGCTCGCTTCGTTCCGCTTTGCCTTCTTCGGAGCGTTGGGGGCGTCCTCTGGCGACCTCAACCTGTTCGCGGCAAGCTCGTTCTTGCGCCCCTCAGTGGCGGGTTTCCTTCGGAGTCCACTCGGGCCCGGCTTATCGTCGGTCGCCCTCTGCTGCGTTCCTCGTGTCCCCCTTCGCTGGATGGCTGCAGTGGGCTTTGGGGTCTGCCTTAGCGACATCGTCCCTCGGCCGCTTTGCGCCTTTGGCTTTATCTTTCGAGCCTTCTCTCTTATTTATCACTTTAGCGGCTGACGGTCTTATCGGCTCAGGCCTCGTAAGAGCGTCTTTAGCTATGGTATCAATGGCCCATTCCAGGGAGGCTCGCTCCTTCTCGGTAAGGGAGCTTTTCTCTTTAGCGTCGAGGATGCCATAGATGTATTTGGCCTTTAGGTACACCCGTTTCCTTAGCAGCCCTGGGGATACCTTCTTCTCCTTCGCTTTTTCTTTTCGCGGTATCTCGTCCGAGAGTTCAACCAAAAGCTTCTCCTCCTCCTCTTTCGAGATCCCCTCATCTGATGTTCCGGCTTCCAGAGCCACTTGTATTTTTGTGAGGTCCTATGGCTCCACGGGTAATGTGTCAGCCACCGTCTCACTTTCGGTACTTACCGCACCCTCTCTCCCTTCATCCTTTTTGTTTTTGTGTTTTGAATCTATTTTGTTCCCACGAGTATGTCCGGAAGAACTGTCGATCCCGGCAGAGTCGACATACCGGGACAAGGCAAAAGAATCAACCGACCTTGCCTAGGCATCGGAGGTCTTTATAAGACCTTAATCATCCCTGTCATACTTTATGGTGCAGAGGCATGTTTGCTTCGAGAGGAAAATTCTTCGAGTAATTTTCGGTCCCGTCTGCAAAGAGGGTGAATGAAGAAGGAGGAGATACCTACAACGACGAACTGTACCTACGGGCTGTATAGCGACATCGACCTAGCCACAAGAGTGACGGTCCAAGGACTGCGGTGGCTGGGTCATGTAGAGCGGATGGACGTGAATGCTCGGGCCCGGAAGATCTTCGGACGGCACAGTAGAGGAAGACCGCGTCTCATGTGGCTCACGCAAGTGGAAGGTGACCTCGACCAACTTAGCGTGGGAAATTGGAGATAGCTGGCCACAGATCGTGCTGGCTGGAGAAGCTTGTTGGTTGAGGACCAGGTCCACCCCGGACTGTAGCGCCACCTTAAGTAAGTAAGAAGGTGGCTATGGTATTTCATATAGAAATCGGAATGATTCTAAATGCGCCAGGCAAGTCGTCAATAATACGACTTGGCCGAACGTGTTCGACAGCCAGCGACAAATAAAAAACGGTGAACCGTGAACGTTAAAAGTGAGTCAAAACCATTGCTCTTTTAAGTTTTTTTTTTAGATTCTGGAAACAAATGGTCCATCAGTTTATCTTTGGTTAATGTCCCCAATTCTTTCTAAAACGTTTTCAATGCGCGTCTTTGATCATAACCATTAGTCAGAGTAGGGGAGAAAATCATCACCCTGTGGCGTTCCTCAATGTGCAAATTTGGTTAGGTAACTAATGTAAATTTGTCTATGCCCAGCTCGATAAGAGATTCATGAAATACTTCAGTATGGAGAAGAAGACTAGGGTGTATTTTTTTGGATTTTTCTATTATCCGCGCTACTTCGCTGAGCGCTGTTTCTGTAGATCTTGAGGAAGACGTTCTGTGATTTTGATAACGATGATTCTTAAAAAACTCCGCACGTCGATGTCTAGGATACGTTCTCGGGTTTCAAGTGCAAGGAGATTAGCCTGATTGGTCTTAAGTACTTCGTGCGGATAAGTGCTAGTGTTTGCATACCTCGGGTATAAACACCGCACTCTAGTAAGTCTCCAAGGTACATATGAGTATAAACACTCATAGATTAATTAAATTCTTAGATATACACCTATCATAACAAAGTCTAAACAAAATCAATGGTCTGTCGCCACGATTAAGGTATTATCAAAGGCAGTAAAAGCGGTGGAAAGTTAATGGATTCTAATCGATTAGGTAACCTTTTGAATATATTTTTCTATTTTTGTCTTTTTTTATGAAAGCCGTTCAGATACAATCTGGCTGCAAAAAAATTCCCAACCGACAGTAACAGTTTCCAGCCGACTGTTGTCGTACATGAATCCGAATTGTAATGTTATTCGACATTATAATCTGTCAAGGTAATAAGTCATTATCTAAAAGATGTAGATTGTACTTAACAAAGAAAGGTGTAGGTATGTTTTCTTCGAATGTACCTATACTTGCATTATCAGTAAAAAAAAATCGAATACAAAAGTATTTTAAAGCTCAAAAAATTTGTCGACGCATGTACGATACGATACGGACTTAAGACAAAATTTTCTATTGTGACGGTAAGAACCCAATTGTGTCAAAACTACGATAAGAAATGTAGGCAGAGCATTCCGAAAAATATTCTAAAAATATTTACTAGCTCCCGTAAAAATAAAGTTATCAACCGGATACCCAGAAATTACGTCAAATTTTCGTAAGCCATCTGACGTATGATAGCTAACTAAAAAGTTGAAATCTGTATAAATGAAGATGACCCCCTGCGATGTCTTTTCATAATTACAGTTTGCAACGTTGTTATGTCTAAGATAAGCCACAAGGTTTCATACCAGAACCCTAAATGAAATACAGTCGTCGGCATTATTATTTACACAAAAGTTAAGTTAATTCCACTCATAAATTTGAACTTACTTCGTGTAAATTTTAGCACAAATGGAAAGGTCATTTAAATTCCGTTTGAATGATACAAAACATTCCTTAACCCATTAAGTATCTACCTTCCCATTGAAAATTTAGCACTATTGTAAAAGTCTATTTTTTTACTTTTTTCCTCGGTCTAAACAAAAAAATGTTTTGATGCAAAAAGTTTCTTCAAACAATTCTAATAGTGACTGCAAAAAAATTATTTCAAAAATCTCTTCGCTAATGTTTTTTATGATTTTTTGAAAATTGTTAAAAATGACTTTTTTAGCCACTTTTTCCTCCTTTTCATACAAAATTTTTCTGAGATCATCCCATTCAAAAAATCATAAAAAATATTAGTCGAGATTTTTGAAAAAAATTTTTTGCAGTCACTATTAAAATTGTTTGACGAAACTTTTTGCATCAAAACATTAGACTTTTACAAAAGTTCCAAATTTTCAATGGGTACTTAATGGGTTAAGGAAAGTTTTGTATCATTCAAACGGAATTTAGATGACCTTTCCATTGATGCCAACATTTACATGAAGTAAGTTTAAATTTATGAGTACAACTAACTTCACCTTTGAGTAAATAATTATGCCGACGACTGTACTAAGCACCTTTACATTCCAAGTATGGTATACTCTTAGGCTGTCGAATGTGAGGTCAGATAACCAAAAGAATTATCAATAATTTTCCAGCAAATAATACAGGGTGCCACACAATGTGTTTTACTATTTATAATTTATTAAAACTTTATGCTGTCAGCAAATGCTTCCTTCAACAGCAGTAGAAGCAAGCTGCCTAAATGTTCACGCTTCTGGCACCTTTGGAAACAAAAATCGGTCGATGATGTTTTATTGAAGAAGTAAGGGTCGATATGATTGCCAGCCATCAATGCTAATACAAATTTTACAGCTTTAATTCCCATGAATATCGAGAAATAACGTTCGCAGTGTTCATTTTTAAAGAAAGTGTCAAGAAACTTTTTCCAATCCAGGCCACAAGTTATTTAAAGATTCCAACATTGCTAAACGTCTATTTACCAAATTTGAGCGCTACTAATAATAATTTTTAGTGTCCAGGCTAATTTTTACCAAGTAGCTACCTATATAATATTTGTGGAAATTTCAGCTCAACCGACTTTTCGAAGTGTCGAGCAAAAAGCTTTTGCAATGTTTTTTTTTTACTAATACCTACCTACCTAAGTTTGCTTGAAATTTTGAGCTCAATCAGTTTGCTGGTTTTCGAGATATAAGATTTTTTTTTGTATGGGATATAAGCCTCGCCCATTTATTAAAGGCTTTTACTTAACTTCGTGAAAAATTTGTTGTGTCAAAATCTTGCAAGTCAAATTTGAACCACTTTCTCTAAACTTAGAACTTTGAAATTTTCTATGCTGGTTGGGTTGTGAAGACAATGCAATATAGATTAGAATAGAAGATTTTTTGGATTTTGACTTCCCCTGCCCCTTTAAGGGAGGCCTTTTCATAACACATGATCCAATAGCCGTATTAACTTGAAACTTTATATGTCAACTAGCAACGCCCGCGGCTCCGCCCGCTGGTTTCTTTTCTATTAAATTAAATTCAAATTTATTTCAGCTATCAATGCACGTTTGTTATACCCTTCACAGGAAGGTATATTCACTTTGTCATTACGTTTGTAACGCCAAGAAGGATTCACCGGAGATATATACACAAAATATATATACATATTCTGAATCAGGATCACACTCTAAATCGATTTAGCCATGTCCGTCTGTCTGTCTGTTGAAAGCACGATAGCGTCCAAACGAATCGACTTAGGAGAATGAAATTTTATGAGAGGACTTGTTTTTACCGTAGCCAAGTTGGTATTAAAAAATTGTCTATGTCGGTCAAGTAGTTCCGGTACCTCCCATACAAAACCAATATTAGACACATGCGTGTATCTGTACCAGTACATACAGTGGAGGGTATCAAAGCATTTTATATTATATTTATTTATTATTTATTTATTTTATTTATATTTTATATTATATTTTGTTTTCTTTTTAAGCTCACAAAATATTTTATCGCTATGCCTTTTCATAAACTATACCTACATGTTATTTATTTAATGGGCGCAAGTAGCTATAAACAAATTACGCCTACAGCTCACACGTGAACATTCAATATATAGCTGTCCATGTGAAAGACGTGGCTGCCAGAGGTCAACTCTGGCAATGGCCGAGTAGTTCCGAAGATAGCCCCTATACCCCCGTTTCCCCTTCCCCCCATCCACACCCTAACTAACCTATACTGATCCGGAGGATGTAGCCGGTACAATCTTGAAAGAATTTTTAAAATCGACCAAATAGTTCCGGAGTTAGTCCCTACCACCCCTTCACCCTTCCCCCGTCCCCAACTTAGTCCTTACGTAACCTGTACTGATCCGAAAGTCCTAAGTCAACAGACATAAGATTTCACATAAATAAAAACTCGTCACAGGTATGATGTAATTATTTATACTACGCGATCATATCGTTACACTTTCCATAGCTGCAGATCTCAAGTTCATATATGTAGATATGTATCTATCACTTACGCACCACAAACCTCTTATATGTACGTAGACGTACATATATACAATATACATATTTAGTTTGTTTAATGCATATCCATTGCCTACATCAAATTCAACTACGCCATACATGAGTATGTACGTACAATGTGCATTCTGAATGCCAGTCGAGCAAGTAATCATATTCTATTGGGAACGCAATATAAAACTACCCCTAAGCACAACTTCAATCGAGAAATCATTTTTTTCGCACTTGACCAAATAAGATCTATTTTCAATTTATTATATCTCACCCTCTGGATGGACCAGAAAGATGAATTTTAGCTCAAAATACTCGGTGAAGTATTGGCTAACAAATAACAGCATTTCTTGAAATGACATACGTAGATTTATGAGTATAATGGCAAGTTGAGCGTAGTAAGGTCGAAATAGAAAAGTAGGGTGCAAACGTTTTTCAACCCTTATAGGACGAATTTTGAAAAACGCTGAATGAGGCATTATTTTAATTTATCTATCAACATACAAACTTTCAAGTTTATACGGCTAACGGTTCGTGAGACCCCTCTTATTCCCCGCGACCCCTTTACTCCTGAGCAATTCTCACCCATCCTACGGACTAAGTTGGCCACACATCTATAAATCAGAAAAAGAATCATGAAAATCGGGCGAATGGTTCTCGAGTTATGGAGAAACGAACAGACGGACGTTGCATTTTATAAGTAGTATGGATAGATAAGTCAAAACTATTACATATCTAATTAATACTTTGTACCGATTCGACCTATAAGGGTTGAAAAAAGGGGGTGCAAACTTTTCTATTTTTACCTTACTACGCTCAACTTGCCATTATGCTCATAAATATATGTAGGTCAACTCAAAAAAATATTTTAATTGTTAGGCAATACTTTACCGAGTATTTTGAGCTAACATTCATCTTTCTAGTCCATTCAGAGGGCAAGATATAATAAATTGAAAATAGATCTTATTCGGCTAAAAGCGAAAAAAATTGCTATCTCGATTGCAGTTGTGCTTAGGAAGGGTAGTTTTTTTGCGTTCTAAAAATAGAATTGTCACTGCGGCAGGCATTCAGAATGTATGCTCAGATGTATGGCGTAGTTGAATTTGATGTAGGGAATGGATATGGATAAAACAAACTATGTAGTACATATGTACGTACATAGGAGTTTGTGATGCGTAAATAGGTAGGGATGCACGCACAATCGTAAATATGTACTTATATTTGAGATCTGCAACTATGGAAAGTGTATAGGTAGGTACGCGTATAGTAAAATCAATCAAACCATACCTGTCGCGAACTTTCATGTATGTGGAATACATACCTATTACATAATATGTCCATTGACTTAGGACTTTGCAATTTAGCATGCTGATGTTTCAGTTTTGATAACAATACAATAAACTATGTAATAGTAAATACAAAGCTTTTGTAAGTATGTAGGTAGATATTAAACTGCACTAAAAAGCAAAAAATAAAATAATAGTTTAAAAAACTAAAAAAACGCTTTTAGATGTAGGTACTGCACTAAAAGCAAAAAAATAAAAATTAACCAATCTATTTTTAAGGTTTATCCTGGAAGGGGCTTAGTGTAAGCCATGTTTGTAGTTATGTTTTGTATTATTTGAGTGTAAACTACACAAACATGGCTTACACTAAGCCCCTTCCAGGATAAACCTTAAAAATAGATTGGTTAATTTTTATTTTTTTGCTTTTAGTGCAGTACCTACATCTAAAAGCGTTTTTTTAGTTTTTTAAACTATTATTTTATTTAGCTGCTCTGCATTAAGTAACCCATAGAAAGACCTTTTAGAATTTACTTACTCCACCTATAATACCTTTCAGGCACTTTCCCAATATGATGCTTGAAACAAATACATACAACCACTTAGGCTGTAGTCCTCCGATGGACAGACAAAAATACCTGTAATTCGAGCAACATTGAGCTACTTCCATTTAAAAACCAATTTATACGGCTTTTGAATCTACAATGTCGACATAAGGTAAGGAGCGATAAACGATGATATCTTTAAAAATTCCTTTCTCTAAATTCTACAGTTTCGTTCGTTTCTAAAAAAATTAAATAGATTAAATAAAAAATACTGAAAGTGGATTTTATTAATATTAACTACATACTTACCACATTCGAGCTACGCCATTTCAAATAAAAAATCTATTCGCGGCTTGTTGTTATGTCAAAATCAGTTGCCCTAGCTCACAATAGCGAATGTGTGAATTTGAGTGGCCCCATGAATTTAGGCCCCCCCAATTGACGAATGTACAAGTTGGCCTGCGATATCTGGTGGCGAGGAAAAGAAACTTCTCAAAAAACACAAGAATATAAACGAAAAACTATTTTAATTGATGTAAACGCCTTGTCGCAGAATATTTTAGCGGCATATGAGTTGCTTTGAACTACACCACAATGAGACACCCTCGATGCAACACTTTTTCTTTATTTTCCATTATTGTAAACTAGTTAAAAATTTATTTTTATGTTATTACTTAATAAATGTATTTATTTTTCTCAATATTTAATTTTTTTCATTTCATTTTATTCTATTTTTTGCCGTATATATTTTTTCTCTGATCTGTAAAATTTGTGTATGTAGAAGGGTTCAAATTATCGCCGCTAGGGTACAGCCTCCATTTCTTAATGAAAAAAAAAATCCCAAAAAATATGTAGTACCAACAACAACGTTTGGTAGTCTAATTGGAGTGATTTTTCGATATGTTGGGCTAAAATTTCATTTTTCTTAGTGTATTATTTGTATACCCTAGTAAAAGATCGGCGCTCGAGGTTTGTCATGCCCAGAGAATGGATTATTTCATTATTGCAATGAACATGAATACGAGTGTAAAGTTTGCGAGCAAAGTTTGCTACTTCGTCACTCACGGTAGCGATTCCTAAATCTCTGTGAATATCACTATTCCTTATATACCATGGAATGGAGCATTCATGGTACTCTTGGCGTTTTGTTTTGAAATGTTTGTAGTAGAGTCATATTGCTTGGTTTGGTGCAACCCCAAAGTTCTATACCGTATGTCCAAGAGGGTTTTAGCACTATTACTTATATAGAAGCAGTTTCTCGGTCTGATTTCGAGCTCGTCGCGCTTTTTTTTTAACGTGTGGCTTCCACTTCAGTTTTGCGTCTAGGGTCATTGCTATATATTTTGCCTCATTTGCGTACGATATTCGTACCGAGTTAATAGAAATAGGTAGGTTGTTTACCTTTTTTTATGTAAAATTGACATGCGTTGACTTGGTCTCCTTAAGGACTATTCGCCAGTTCTTTGTCCAATTGCATACTTTGTTTAGAGCTCGTTGGAGTTTTCGCTTTGATGATTCGATTGACTCATCCATTGCGAGGATAGCTGTACCATCTGTGAACGTTGCTACGATGGTCCCTTCATCCTGTGGTATATCTCTTGTATAGAGCAGGAATAAAATTGGACCGAGAACGCTTCCTTGCGGAACACCGGCGTAGATTTCTTTGAATTTTGAGAATTCAGTCTCATGTTTAACGGCTTGAAGGCAAATAAATCCGCTTTCTCTTTGTATTCTTTTGCCCATTCGCCGTTAGCTTTTCTTAATGGTGGCGACGGCGAGTGCATTACGGGTTTCCTTATATGGACTTCAAGGCTTTCCATAGTGAGTAGTCCGAGCTCTTATCAGCAATCAAACTCTCGAGGAAAGTAGAATTCTCGCGAATTGGTTTTAAAATGTTTTTTAAATATAAGGGTCTTCTCAAGAAATACCAAAAAAAAAAAAATCCTTACATATAATAAAACTGTAGGCATTTTCTTTGTCAGCTAAAAACTCGAAAACTACTGGACAGATTTCGATGAAACTTTTTTTAAATGTTCCTTAAGACTGTGAGACTGCTATAAGCGATGTCGTTTATAGCCACGTCCTTAGGAACAGTTTTTAGCCAAAATGTATTTTTTGAAGTGAAAATATATACATACACATATTCCTTGCTACGAATGGATGTTTATACTTTTGCGATCGTCAAACAACCACATTCGATAAGGGTTGATTTGTTTTCGCAGTGAGTGCTATGGTCAGTTGTATATTATGTAGGTATGTATATTATGATTGTATGTCCGATTAAGGATGGGGATGGGGTGAGTCGTGCGTGCTGCAGAATGGCATGGGGTATATTAATGATCTTCATAAGAGAAGAGACGTATAATACAAAACAGGTTTAATTTCAGAATTTCATTCGATATGTGGTATGGTAACTGTGTTGGGTTGGGGTAGGTAGTTGTTTGGATTCTATAGGAAGAGGGAAGCAAAGGAAAGGAAAGGAAATGCAGTATATTAAACAAGTAGCAAGATCAATGAGAGGGAGGGCGATGCAGAGGGTGCACATTATATATCCAATGCATTACATCCATTATCGCATATCGCCACGCAACGCAGTAGGAATTTTATTCTGATATGACGTAACAGGGTAGGGTTGGGGTAGTTGTTTGGATTCCATAGTTCTACTTTGGGGTTGTTGTCGCACATCGAAAGCAATTTTTCTTGAACAGATAGGTACTGTGTATGAGTGACTTACTTCTGTCCAGCCAGTTTGTGAAATCTATATCTATACATATAATAAAACTGTATAGGAATTTTCTTTGGCCGTTAAAAACTCGAAAACTACTGGACAGATTTCGATGAAACTTTTTTTTTTAAATGTTCCTTAGGACTGTGAGACTGCTATAGGCTATGTCGTTTATAGCCATGTCCTTAGGAACAGTTTTTAGCCAAAATGTATTTTTTGAAGTGAAAATATATACATTCGAGGGTTGATTTGTTTTCGCAGTAAGTGCTATGGTCAGTTGTATATGTAGGTACATATGTATATTATGATCGTATGCCCGATGCCGGATGGGGATGGGGTGCGTGCTACAGTATGGCATGGGGTATATTAATAATATTCATAAGAAGAGAGACGTATAATACAAAACAGGTTTTATTTCAGAATTTCATTCGATATGTGGTATGGTAACAGGGTAGGTTTGGGGTAGGTAGTTCCTTGGATTCCATATAGGAAGAGGGAAACAAACGAAAGGAAATTCAGTATTACAAATAAGTAGCAAGATCTAGGAGAGGGAGGAATTTTCTTTTTCTCCTAAAAGCGCGAAAACTACTGGACAGATTTCAATGAAACACTCAAAAGTGTAATTTTAAATGAACCAAATATAATTTTGTGCGAGCGGGCAAGGCGAGCACGGGTCCAGCTAGTATATAAATAAAAATTGCCCCAAACTCAATGAAAAACCTCACAGCGCGCACTTTTATCACGAAACTGATCGATGTGTACTGAGAAATTTATTTGAAAATAGGTTATTTAAATACTTATGTACTGCTTTAATCCTGTAACGCCTTTGAAGCTTTTTAATTTTTTTTGCCAATTTTTCTTTAGGGCCTAATTTTATGTAGCCAATTTAAGTCACAATGATTGCGTTAATGGCTACAATTTTTTCGTCTACAAATAAATAGTATTTTTTAGACAAAAAAAAATGGAAACGTCGGCAAAAATCAAAAAAAAAAAGTCTGAAATTTAATAGAAATCATCTGAAAATCAGATATTGGTAATAGAGTAACATTTGTAATGATTTCCCGAAACATTAAACAGATTTCCACATAGTTGAGTAGAAGTGAATATTAGTAGGGGATGTGATCTTCGACTCTATAATATTGAAAACATTACCATAAGTTTGAGTAAAAGGGAATATTAATAGATGAATTTTGAGAATCGGCGTTGCGATCTTTAATTTTTGAAAATAGTGGAGTAGCTAGTTCGAATATCGAATTGTCTTTGACGAAATAAAAAAAAAAAAATTTAGCTGCCAATTTAAAAATTTTTTTCTGGCAATATTATATTTTTTTTTTTGACAAAAATAATGCTGACTATATTATATTTTTTTTTAGACAAAAATAATGCTGACGATTTATTCAGATTTTTAGACGAAATTTCAAGTTTTTCAGACGAATATTTAAGAAAAGCTGACAACAACTAGCAGACGAATATGAATAAATTAGAAGATGAAAATAACTTCTTTTCAGACGGAAATGTTTTAACCTTACGTTTATTCCAACTTTGGTTAAAATTGATTTATTAGATAGGTAGGTACTGCGAAACCTTAAGAGAAGCGCAGCTACACCTGACAAAATTCGACTTACTAATTATTATAGACTGCACGGATTTCTATAACTAAGGGCCTAGATTTCATATTATATTTTTAACACTGCTTTTCCAGTTATTGAGGTTATTGAAAAATTGGTTCAAATGGTATATGACACTCTTAACATATTATTATCATGCGCAATTATACTAATATCACTTTTATTGTTCAGCTGAAATATTACTAGCAATATTAATATTTTCCACATCTAATGTGATTTATGTACAAATTTAAACTAAATATAATAATAATTATAAATAAGTACAATTCGCAATAAATTTAGTTACATTTAAATATAATAATATTAAACTTAGTTAACACTATAGTTAATTTTATTATTTTAGGCGTAATACTTTTGACATCGTTTTGTGTAAGTTAAAAAAATTGCCGTGAGAAGAAAAATTATCCCGACCACAACCAATGCTATTGCGCAACCAACTCCTATTGCTGTTGTTTTAAGAGCAAACTGAAATGATAGAAAAAATGTTAAAGTGATGATAATTTTTTGATCGAATATAGTATGTAGTTAAAGTTAAAGCTAAGTTAAATTAAAAGAAACCGGTATTTTACTATGATAATGAGCCATTTTTTAAGTATACACAACCCTCCTTTTGTCGCACCGATTACGTCGATATTTTAAAACCAAATTCATTGAAATATGGACCAAATGAAAGATGAATTTCCGTAGATGATCTTTCGTGTATTTTATTTTCTGTTATTGTTACAAACTATAAAAAATTAACAAAACCCACAAGTTTTAGGGCCAGTTTCAAGACAAGTTTCAAGCTGACAAAGTCTCGGAAAGCCTATCAGGAACCTATCTGCCAGATAAAATTCAACTTTCGGTCTTAAAGATATCGGTTATTGATATCTGACAGATTAAGTCTTGGTTATCCTATCAGCCGGTTCAAGTGTCTGTTTTGTATAGCCTTTATCTGGGAGACAGGCAAAATATTAATTTGAAGTGGCTGGAAAAATTATAATTTCAGAACATTTTTCCGTTGACGTGCGTAGATTGCAATCACAAGTGCCCGAACTTGGATTTATTTAAATTTTTACAACACACATTTGATCCCGACCAGGATTCCACGATGTGCTATGGAATCGAATCCATACCATTTAAATTTTTACAACACACATTTGATCCCGACCATAGGATTCCACGACGTGCTATGGAATCGAATCCATACCATCGGGCAGGCGTCCTCTAATTAGACCTAGGATGAGATGGTTAGATCAAGTCCATAATCTCTCCTCTACCCGTATGGGGATTGCCCTTGAGTCGATGGCGTAGGATAAAGATCTATGGAGGGTCCACTTGAGCAACCTACACCCGCGACCCACCAAGCGGACCATTTGAAAATGAATGAATGAATGAACCCTCGATGATGAAGATTTCTGAATTTTCGCAATTTATTTTGTTAACTCTATTCATGTTAAGTTACCAACAAACAATAGAACAACACAATCCACTTAAAAAAATGATTTGCGTCTGTTTATTTAAGCTTCTAATAAATACAAAATAAACAAAGACAGTATCTACAAATGGCATTGTCTATCGAAACGATAAAAAAAACAGCATTGCCATTCGGACAAACAATTAGAGATACATTTGTCCAACAGTTAATATATCAGAGACTCTGACGAAAAAAAGATACTTAAAACTTAAAATGCCCCCCACGTATTTCTTACCCTCACAGTCTTGGCCATGTTCTCCTCCAGATCTCCCCGTTCCGATATTATCACCATAGGCGCGAAGAACTCGTTCAAGTTTTGAAATATCCTAGAATATCCCAGAAAATAAATTTTATTCGCAAACCACATACACCAGAACTCACTCAATAATATCGTCATCCTTCAGACGCATACTTATCTGCATGCTCGCATTCACTTTTACAGGGACACCCAATTTCGGCTCCATGTAGATGTAAAATCCATGATCCTCCGAATTGGGTTTCATTCCTGAAATAGTCGCTGCATAACTGGGATCGGCATTCCAGAAGTGCGGATGCGACAGATATAGCGGAGCTCCAAATAAACATGGCCCCAAATCCAATGCACCAGTTCTAGCGCAACCTTCACTTTTCTGCGAACAAAAACACTCCATATTTGGATACAGTTGGCCGCTGTCAAAGGACATACTGTTTGTGGAGTACTTCACTGTGTCAATGCCGCGTATACGCTTTCTCTCACCGGGAAACATATTTATCGAACGACAAGCGTCGGGGATAAAAAGTGATACAGTTTCAGCGGGACCACGTGCTGGTACGAAAATGTCTCCAGTGCTTCCATTCACACGACCACATTCACTGCTAAAGGCATACGATTGAGTGCTACCACGCCAGTGAGATATTTCGCCCAGCATCGATAGATCCGTTTGTCCCGTGTGAATGGTGTACGCACCCTCGTACACCTTCGATGCATTTCGTCCGACAAAAAACCCAAATTCCTTATAAGGCCATGGAATCAGTTTGGACTGCAACAGCATGGCGAATTCGGCCAGAGGGTCATAGAAACCCTTGAAAAGCCATTCGTCGACGGTTTTAGTGACGGCTAAACTTCCGCCCTCCGTATTCAGGGCGTAGTTCAATATCTTCTTTATGTAGCGATTCCAGTTTCGGACTGTACTTGCCGCTACCTGAAATATAGAAACCGGCTACGGAAAAATAGTCAAAACCAAATGTGGTGTCACTTACCACACTCGGCGGATGGGGAAGGGTAATCAAATCATTTAGTGAGCCACTTGACATGTCCTTTTCAAAGAACCACGTCCGACGGCCATAGAATGTTAACGTGTCATTATTGTGGAAGGTGACATCCTCTTTCACCTTCTCTTCGCGGAAAACATAAGGACCCACCTGCATGAAATTGGGTTTCACATTGCGATTGGTCGCGTCCTGCAGATTGGTCCAGTTAAAGAGATAGATGAACATGTACGCTGTCACGGGCGGATTCAACCAGTGTTGGAACATCCATGATGTGGGGCTAATTGGGAGTTTCTATTTGAATGGAAAGAAGGCTCTTATCGTGTTCCCACTTGGAAGTGTTTTTCTCACGTTATTGATGATGCTGTCGGTTATGCCCGGCCATATGATAATGAGGACAGTTCCGATTACCACGCTGAGTATTCCGATGGTGATAACCCAAATCTTCTGCTGACGAACACTACAGCACTCACAACACATTTTGGTATAACTAATCGTTTCCAAATAAATGTTTCTTAAAGCTAACGAATCGGTTTTATTATTTACACTGAGCAAATATTTAAGTGTCATCCAATCTTATCTTTAGTTTGTTTATTTTCTTTTTTTTTATACACTAATTTTGAATCGCTTTTAGGTAGTCGAAAATGTATTTATAGCTGGCTACCTGTTAGGTGCAATTTCACGCAATAAGATACGCAATCAGGGGGCAAACAAGAATGCTTGAGTTAAACGAAACTGCATAAATACACAAATAATTTAAGATCAGATTAGGAAAGCCGAAAATAAGCACAGGAATGTTGTTTTTCAAAATGGCTTATTTTTGCTAACTCAGTTAGGTTATATGGAGTTGGTGCCTACACTGAGATATAGAATGAAACAAAGTCATAAATACACAAAAAAAAAATGGTTCACGTTCAATAAGACCGCAGCCGACTGACAAACATCTTAGAGTATAACTTCCCTGGAGAAGACTCAATTTAGACGTTCGGACTCGGCATGAAGGTTTTTTCAAATACCTTTTCTTTCCCACTTATTTAAGTTCTGTAATATTTTAGTAGTAAAGTAGTTTTACCATTTCTTTATAAATTGTGCAATAGATTGTGATAAACAATGTATCTAAATTGTAGGTCACTTCGATTTGACAAAAAAAAAATAATAAATCCTAGACGCACTATTTTTGGAATACGAACAATCAACATGGGGCATCAGCATCATTCAACCCCTTTTATTTAAGTTTTTCTTTCTAGTAATTTAAATAACTACTTTTATCCCGTGCGCCGCTTTTAAAAATGTAGTCATTGTAAGTCGACTTGAATTGTCTGGACTTAAATTGATCTGAACGCGAAAACTAACTTGAACTGTCGGCACGGCATGTCCCTTCTTGACAATTGTATTTTATTTTTTTCAAGGGGTTCTGGCTGATGCTCTACCTCAGTGCAATCGAAATGTCAAATTGCGGTCTCCCAGATAACAGATAAGAAAAATGTTTTATACGGCAAATTTTCTAACCTGTTAGAAATAATTGATGTATCGGTGTCAGTGAAAAGTTTTTTTCAGACTGATTTGCAATCCGTGGTCCAATTTGTCTTAAGGACTGTTCACATGAAAGCGACCAACTACCGACGAACGAACGAATGAATATTCACGAGTTTGGACAGTTCGTTCACATGAACACTTTTCATGGTCGCGACATTTCGCGAATTTCAGACATCAGTTTCTACCAGAAATTTCTCTAGCGGTTTAATAATGTGGGTTGCGAAAAAACTTTGACAATTCGTGTCGAAGGTGTTTTCATTTGCGGAATTCGCGGAATTTTGGAATTCGAAATTTTGTCGTTTAAACTATTTTTAAACTTGTTTTCTTAATAGGTACATTTTGAAGGGGTAATTAATTATCCTTCTCTTGGAATAGTAAAATGTGCAATTTTCTGTTATGAATGCATCGAAAGTGGTTTCTTCGCATTTCATCAATTCGTTCGTTCGCTCTCATGTGAATATCGTTTATTTCCTCTGCCTTGGCACATTTTAACCGAAACTTTTCATTGAAAACAAAAGAAACTTAAATGTCGTAGTTAATTGGTGGTCATAAGTTTGTCTTCGTCTATTTAGCACAAACTTACACACTACTATGTTTTTGACGTAGACATTTTTAGGTATGAAAAGCGATTCCTTTGAAAAATAACAAATTGTTACTAAATCGACACACGATCTTTCTATTGTAAGACATTTTCAGTAATTGAACAAATTTGTAAAAATTTTTGATTTGGTGAAACACAAACTTGAAAAAAAAAAAATAAGAATTTTAACATATTTAGGATACTTGTAAGCAACAAAGAAATTTAACTTTTGGTGAAACGGAAAAAATGAAATTTTTACAAATTTCCCTTTTCAAACAACAAAAACATTTTTGTATCGCAAAATTTTTGTAAAACAAAAAAATCGATTTTTGAACAAATTTGTTAAAACAATGCATGTAAACAACAAATTGTAAGTTGCTAAAATAGGCCACAGAAGAACTCTCCGCGATTCTGAATTCAAATCCAGAAGCAAATTTCTCTTCTTTTCAGTAGAAGAACTGTCAGTTGATTGCCAATTAAACGCTTTCAGAAGCGTTCGGGTTGTTTCCGGACGGTTCTGGACGACCAACCGAAAACGACATTATAGTATTAGTAAGTCGAGAAATTCTGACATGGATTGTCAGTGTATAGATGGACATAAACGTCAACTGAGAAGACTGTGCACTTGATCTGTCTTGCCCAATGAAAATTCACCAACATGAATATAGAGAGCTGTCAGATTTACTAAACAAGATTCTTGAAAGCCCTCAATTTAATTTATACAGTAGTGGAAGTTCGATTATGAACAGTGCCCACCAAAAAGCAGAATTTTCATTTCCAACATTTGTTCTCCAAGAAACATGAGCATTCTCAATTTTGGTTAGCCAGCTTCAGCTCAGTGGAAATTTATTGGTAAGATCATAGAAAATAGTGCGTTTCTATTGGGAGAGGTTTGGCTATGATTTGGGCGGTATTTTGCTCTGCGGGAACAATACAAATCCCGTGGTTACCAAGAAATTTTAACTTTTTTTTATACATCGATGTGCTAGATCTCAATATTAGACGTATTTTTTTGAGAATCCATAGCTAGCTCACTTTTACTTTTACATGCTGCAATAAAACGGCTGCGCAAATTAACACCACTTAAGTGGGTATCTGGGGTATCTGATGTGGGTGTGAGCGACATCACCGCGAAAGGTTATCCCTAAGTTCAACAGAATATATGTAAATAAACCAAAACAAAAAAAGGTGCTGCCGCACCAAAGTTCGGAAGCAGCCAATTAAAAAATCCAAATAAATAAAATAAATTTATAAGGGAATATGTACTAGTACACCGCAAAAAGGAATGCCAGAACTTCAACTTAGACTAAGGCAGAGAAAGAAATAGAAATGTATCTATGATTGGTACAAAATACATAAGTATAATGCCTTAATATTCAGAGAGCCTTTCAAATGGAAAGAGTACTAATAATTCTTTATTCCATATAGAATTATAAAGTAAAACAATAGGTATCTAAATGTAAAAAAAAAACTTCAAATAATATTAATATTCAGAGAGAAATATAAAAAGAAAATGTATCTAATGATAAAAATATATACTATCGATTCGGTGGATGTGGCTCTATTTGAGTCACCTGCTGAAGGACTTACTACGATGAAGATTAAAACCCCGAGAAAAATATTCGTGTACTGTACCTACAGTAAAGAATTTGTTTGTATGGTCACAAGTTTGCATTGATACTAACAAAGCTTTTAATAAAGTTGCTTTCGACTTACAATTTGCAGTGCAACTTGCATAAGTTATAAGTACATCTTATACAGGACACTTGCTCGATACTTTACTAAATGGATATGATGCTAAAGATACCAGTTATTCTACTATAGAAAATTAGGTACACTATAAGTAACGTTGCAACAGACGTAACTGAGAATTATAAAATATCCAATTACCGGTCAACGCACCGCATTATCCTAATCATGTTATACGATGGAAACCCGCGGCTTCACAACAGTCCTAGATTCGTAACGAACGAATCTAGCGGATGAAAACGCAAACGCACCACTAACAAAAAAAATCTAACTGGCACTCGATGGCTCGCAAAAGATACGCAACAGTCATATATCGAAGTTTTCAATATACTGGACGATCCATGCGGCGCAAAAAGCTTTAGAAAATCTCCAAAATTAGAGTTTAAAAAAGAGTAGCAAACAATGTGTTAGGATCACAAAACAAAATTTGTTTTGAAGTAAAAAAAAACTTAAGTGACCAACAAAATTCTGCTAAGATCAAGGACGAATCGGGCCCCACGTTGGGCGCCACCATATAAACGTGCAAACTAGAGCTGTGTCAATAGTGATTGATTCGTTCTTTTTGACCCGATCACAATAAAGTATTGGTGATTGCAATCACATAACCTCAAGTCAATCGTTCATGGAATCAATACTTTTGTTCTGACTGGTTCATTTATCTCGGTTAACCAGTAAAGAAAGAACGAAACAACACAATCCAAAAATCAATCGTTCACAGAGTCAATACTTTTGTTGCGCATCTGACTCGTTCATTTTGCTCGGTAGCGAGTAAAGAACGAACGACACAACACACAAGCCCCAAATCAATCATTCACAAAGTCAATACTTTTATTGCGCATCTGACTGGCTATTTCGGAGAGCAAAAAATAAATCGCTTGATTTGAAGATTTCTTGGACGTTTGTTAATCCACTGGCATCGTAGCCATCCTTTGATGGAATTTGTTACTTTATGTCTTGATAGAAAGAAGACGAATCATATTTTGGGATATATGCTATATTTATTTCGAAATGTCACCAGAAAGCCCTAAAATATTAAAAATTTGAGTGATTTCTTTTTCGCTTGAAAAAATTAAGATTTTAGGGCTTTCTGGTGACATTTCGAAATAAATATAGCATATATCCCATAATATGGTTCGTCTGCTTTCTATCAAGACATAAAGTAAAAAAAATCCATCAAAGGATGGCTACGATGTCAATGGATTAAAAAACGTCTAAGAAATCTTCAATTGAGGCGACTTTTTTTTGAAATGGAACAATCGTTTCATCTCTTTTTTTTTGTCTCTGTCTTTAGATAAACATGTTTTGAAGCTTTCATAAGTGATTCAATCTTACAATCTATCAGAATGTATCTGTCTCTACCGAAACAAAATTGAACGAATGATTGTATTGAAATTGAATGGAGCAATACAATACTCTCATCTCATTCTCATCTGTCATGGAATGATTGAATGATTGATTGAAATGACCGAATCATTTTTCCAACCAATACTTGAACGACTCGATCATTTAATTTGAACGATTGACACAGCTCTAGTGCAAACGTTTTTCTGGTATGCGAGTGCACTGATTCCTCAAAACCACCTCCTCGCAGAGTAGCGTACGCTTCGAGTAAGCTCAAGCTGTGCCTTACAAATAGTGAAATAAAACGAAGCTTTCACACACGTCTAGCCAATGCATGCAATGATTATCGAAGACTCTAATCATTTTTGGGACAATGCTGAATTATAGCTATTTCTACAGTGGCTTTACAACTTTAGGATTAGAGATTAGGTTTAGGTATATATACAAATATTTTTGGTGGTTTTGGTTTAAGATGTGGGATATTCTAATAGAATTTCTTTGCGTATAAAAAAAATAAAAATGTTGGTTCCCTACAATGCAAAACTTTTATACTCACTTTTGGTTTTAAATGCAAAATTGTTATTGTTACATGTCGAAAGATTTTCTACCAGAAAAATGACAATGTCCATAAAAGAATATTGTTTTCAGAAAACAATATTTACAAAGATAGTGAAAACCTTCATGTGTTCATAATCGAACTAGGTGCTAATTATATACTGTTTGGGTAGTAATTTGTGAACGACTGAAAAGATTTGTCAGAGAACTGATTGGCCCTTACCTTACCTGGTAGGGTAAGTCGACAGCCGAACAGATATTTGGACTATTACAGAGCCTGTGGAAAATCGGAATCAGAACTTGGTAAATATTTTGTTACCCAAGGTATACAAACTAAAATTTTAAGTAAAAACTGATATAGAAATATACTACGTACTTTTTTTTGGTATACAGTCAATATGTACTTAGACCAACATTTTAGGTCTATATCCATGTGATACTTCAAACGTGGCTAAAAAAACTAGACCGCGCATACGGGTGGGAGTTCTACTCACTTTATTTCACAAGGGAGTGAATGCTAGACTGACTAAACCAATTCAACCTGTTTGCACTACAATTTAAAGTTTGAAACTCTGGGTGTACCGGTTTGCTAAAGGCGGCAAGTGACAAAGAACAGAAACAGAATCCCATACATTTGCAACAGAATTAGGAACAGACAAATTTTTTTTCAGCAACAGAATTTAGCGACAGAAAAATGGCTGTTTGAAGACAGAACGTAAACAAGTCTATATTGATTGTTTCTGTTGCTGCCATCGACAGAAATGCCAATTTATCGTGGGAGGAATAGACGGCAGCCATGTTTTACTGGATCTGTTTCAGTTTTGTGTAGCTGAGCGAGCAACGTAAAGAGAATCAGAATTTACTACAGAACGAAAAAGCTTTCTGTTCTGTTTCTGTTTCTGTTTTGTTTTTGTTTCTGTTCTTTGTCACTTGGTGCCTTAAGAGCAAAGCGGAAAAATTATGTTTTATTTTATAGTAGCCGTTTATTATAATACTTTCCATCTTTTGTTAGTACCTATTTTGGACGGATGTCCATAATGAATTAATTTACTCTACAACTTTTTTAAAACTCTCAATAACTGCTCTTAACAGTTCATTTAATTATACGGAATATACGGAAATTAGTTTTAACATCGAAAATGTTCATGTCTCACAGGGAGAAGTAGTTCCGGCAAGCAGTTTGCAACCCATTGACACGAGAATTTGTTATTAAGCAAACATCCTTTCTACTATTCTATTGCACCGAGGACAATGGTAAAATTTCGTCACTTTTGGTTAAATAAAATTTTATCGAAGTTAAATAAAAGTTTTCCAAATACATACAAATATACCTAACCAGCAAAACAACATGAATATAACAGATAAAGTCTGCCAAAGTTTTTACTTGATGTATAAGGATGAGTATTGGTTTCGTCATAATTTTCCGTTTTAACATTTTTGGCCAAAGGGAGTCCATGAAGTTGAAATCATTGTATTAATGAGCTACACTTTTTTTTGTCGAATTGATTACGGTGCTACTTCAAAACCGATTTTTTTTTATATATGAACCAAATAAAAGGTTAAGTAGGTAAATATTTTGAGCGACTAATATAAAATTGCATTTACCCATACATTTTTTTAAATATTTAACCATTCGTTAGAATGCGGCCAAGTTTCGGCCCCTATATCGGTTCAAGTGACATCATGCAGCAAAGCATGGTGGAGTATGTGTATATGTATAATCTCCAAGATTTGTTTAGAAGAAATTATGCCTGATGAATGGGATGAATGGTGTGTCAAAAAAAGAGACCCTCTTAATTTTACCAACTATGGAGGCATCAGTTTCCTTATCATCGCATACAAGATCCTGTCTGTCGTACCTACTCTGTGAATGATTGAAATTATTTTATTAATGGGCTGATTGGCGCGAGTTTAACCCCGGTAAGTCCACAAACGACCTAATATTCACACTACGGCAGATCTTTGCTAAAAATGATCTTTGCAAAGATCGATGCCAAAAATCTGTTTATCGATTTCAATACCGTATATGGCAGCAGTAAATAGGGACGATTTATATAGAGCCATGTCGGAAACTGTTTGACCGAAACTTTTGATGTCAGAATGGGATTTCGACAAGATGATGCGCTGTCAAGTAACTTCTTAAACATCATATTTGAGAAAATTGTGCGAAACTCACAAGCCAACATTAGGACACAATTTTAATTTTATAAGTCTATACCATTACTTGCAAAGACGAAAGGATAGCCTATGAATGGAATCTCAGCATCCTGAGTCCAATCCACAAGAAGGGAGACACCCTAAACTTTGCCTACTACAGAGGAATTATAAAGTTACGCATAAGGTGCTCCCGGCTGTACTGTGTGAACGCCTAAAACCTTTCGCAAATAACATAATAGACCCGTATGCGGTTTGAGGTCAGGAAAGTCAACCATCGATCAAATCTCCACAAATTAAATCTCCGGCAGGTCTTAGAAAAAACTAAGGAATTCCAGATCAATATCAATTACACATTAAGCATTGAGACAGAGGCGGCGAAGATGGGTTTGGCGCCTGGCGGTCAATCAGGGCAGGACAAAGTATATGCTGTCATCGAGAAAGGACTCTCAACATCGGCGACTTTACTTAGGCTCTATATAATCACTTGGAAAACGATATCGGCGTAGAAATCAAACGAAGGATTACTCTTGCCAATAGTTATTTTTTCAGCCTAAGAAGGTATCTAAGAAGTAAAGCCCTCTTTTACAGAACCAAAGAAATGTTGTACAAGACCTTAATTATCACGGTCATGCTGTATGGTGCAGAAGATGAAGACCTCTTGGTACGCTTTGAGAGGAAGATTCTTCGAGTTATTTCGGGACCAGTTTGTATCGACGGAGTGTGGAGGAGGAGATTTAACGATGAACTTGAAGGGCTATATAGCGACGGTGACATCATCAGAAAGGTCAAGCTCGGTGGCGCCCAAAACTGGAAGGGAACCTCAACCATTGTGTGGACTACGCAAATGAAGGCAGTTAGATATAGAGCTAACTTTAGAGTCGTATTGGTTGAGGCCCAGGTCTACCCCCGACATAAGTTATCTATAAAACTTACGGTTCGCCAGGGATGGCGATGGGTCCAATATGGTGCCTAGTCCAAATTGATGAACTCACACCCTATTCAACCTAACTAAACCTATCTATAAAACTACTTTCTTAATGATCTCAGTGAATGTAACAAAATCAGCACCAGGAATACCCCTGGCTCAGACCAAAACCGATACCAATCCTAAATTTGCTGATATTACGCATACGCACTGACAAAGGAGTTAGCTAAAGTATGCGTTTTTTTTTTTAACTGGGAAGTGGCTCTTTTCTTGGATCCTATACTTAGTGTTGCAACTGCAAGGAATGAATGTTCATCAGAGTAGAAGCAGGCAAAGATATAGCGCTCCTTGCAACCGTCTGATTTTTTCCGTGCAAAGCCCTCTTGTGAGAAACCCGTACTTACCGCTGTCGACGGCCCTAATAGCTCTTGACTATTACAAAATGTTGACCATATACAAAATTTTATTTTGATCTGCTAATGCATATAGGGGTTGCTGTTCTGATGCAGACTTAGGTTAGGTTAGGTTAGGTTGAATAGTGTGTTAGTTCATCACATTGGACTAGGCACCATATTGAACCCATCGCCACCCGTTGGAAACCTTAACGGTCAAATAACCTAAACCACTTCGCCCAAACAATTAATTTCCCTAGAGAACCTGAAAATTGCTTGTCGAAGAAGTACCTATCAAGGTATTTCCTCATGTTATGAGTTATATCCTCTGTGACCTGTAAGTCTTCGCAATACCTGCAAATGTCTGTATCTCTTAGACCTAATCTCATAGCCTACTTCCTTAGAATTCAGTGCCCGGAGAGTATCCCTATTGCCATTCTTAGCCTTGATCTGCTGAGCTTTAGTAATTCTACCGATTTTTTTCGATCCAGCTTAGGCCACAGAATCTTTGGCGTTTGGCCCTACTATATTCAACCATCTCTGATCTGCCCTATTTTTGATATCCTCGAGAATAATTCTCGCTGCGGCTATTGGTGGTCTTATGCCCTCAATTGTTTCATTAGGAGGAAGCTCAGCTCCGGTTTTCGCCAGAACATCAGCCCGTTCGTTACCCTCAATATCGCAATGTCCGGGTACCCAACACAGTCTGACCTGGTTCTGATGCAGACTTTCTTTGGAACAAAATATCCGCGACCTAGACGCGTACCTTTTTTATCTTGTTTCCAGTAAATGTCTGTTCTTTAAAAGTTTTCTTTATTACCGAGAATACATTCCAAGTGAGCCCCATGTATGTCGGTGTCATCCTTCGAAATATATCCGCACTCATATGAGTATATAGGAAAAACTTCTCCAAACATGCTGCTGTTGAAAATATTATACGTGCCGAAAAAGAATGAAATACATTTTCGAACTAATAAAACAACAATAACAGTAGGTGTGTATGCGTATGGTATACCTTTTAGCGAATCGTGTGCCAAAGTTATTGGTGCACTTAGTCTACATGGGGGATTTCTGCTTTGCTTCCGTTTGGAGTGGAATTTCATTTGTGCGGTGGGCTATAGACTTTGATATGCATAAAGCTCTGCTGGTGAGGAGAATTAATATGCCAAAATGGGAATCAGATATTCAAGAAGAATTACTCATGCCTGGGAGATGAGTAATGATTCCGGAAAGTCATTCAAAGCACAGATCGATGGTGGGCGCAGAACAAAATCCAAAAAGGACTTTAGCCACTTCCACCACACCGACGGCATTATCGTTGATGGTAGGTCTCATTGAAATGGTTAAAAGGAATAGCTATCGAGTTACGGTAGTTGAAAGCTTCCATCTATTATGAAGGTCCTTTCTGTTTTTTTTTTTTTTTTGCTCCAAAGATATGGTTGCATTGGGGTTTCGACTACCAAATAAAGACAGAGAGAGAGAGAGAGAGACACTTGGAGGGGGATTTTTGGGATTTTATTTTTTGGTTCCTCCATTTAGAAAGTTGGAATCGCACTTAATCGATGTCTTTTGAGTTTCGATGTGCGTTCTATCTTTTCGGAATGGATTTCGTTCCACGGGAGTGGTTGCAGTCCAAAGTATTTGTAAGTCCATCAGTTTGGCGGAGCAAGATTAAGCACTAATGGTGCGGCAATCGGAATTTGAAAAGTTCCAGTAAATGTATGTAGCAATTAGTAATGAGAGATTGTGGATATGGACCCATTGCAAATGGTTTTTAATTCATTTAGAAGGCTCTTTGTATCAACTCTTGGAAAACGTCTCATTAAAAAGTTAACAAATCTCTCCATTCGGAGAAGTAGTTGCTCGGCATTAAACAACTCAGTATTCTAAAGTTGAAGGATGATGAATGGAAGGATGATGAAGCCATCAGCGAAGAACAAATGGCTTACTTATGACTTATTAATTAGGTATAAGATCCAACAATTCGAAACGTATACAAATATCTCATCGCAAGTCTACTCTTGGTCTTGGTTGAGGGACAGGATGGGTCGAAGCATAAAAATACTTTTTCTAGTTAATAGAAGTAATAACAGAAACAGGGCCCTACGAACAAAGTCTTAACTGGAAGTAACTCTCACGTCCCACTAATGAACTAAGGCCCACCAAATATTCAGTGGGATTTAGTTCATAAGTTTGGGAGATGGTTCACTTTGGACGGTAGTTCATATGAATAAATTCCCAATGAATTAAATCCCAATTTGACCTCTGACAGTCCGTTAGTAAGGAGGGTGGCTGGTACCAGATCAGTGTAGGCTGCGGCAGGAGAGAGCGAAAAGGGTGACCGAAATAGTCTAACCGCCTGCCTGTCCCTTCTGACGGAGTCTAAAAGTTCGACCTGTGAAGGTGGAATTGACTGACATAGTCAGCTAACGACAATATTTGTCGTTAACAAATGTGAACGCCAAGTAATGAAAAACAACTGAAAATTACATTTTTCTTGAATCATTAATTTGTTCATATAAATAAATAAAATTAAATTCTTTTGAAGGGTCTTAAGTAACAAACCACAAATAATTTAATGGAATTGACAGAAAGAAAACATTTCATTGGCTAAGGGATTTTAATAGGCGAGTCTTAAATGTTGACGATAAGAGATAAGCTATACCCCAGTTTAGGCCACCATTAAATGATGGAAAATATCGGCACAAAGTGTTTGTTAAAGCATTTTTTGAATGTAAACTGTGATAGACCTCAATTAAAATGTATTTTTACCTATACTTTTCTAGTAGCTACCCTCAGTCAAGAATCGCACAGTAGTCGCAGCAATTTATACCGCCGTGTACTTTCCACGAGCTTATCTTTTATTTCGTCCAATGACGATTTTCTTAAGCTACGATTACACGGCCATTTTTTTGAGTCATTTAAATGGCGCTGTGACGTCAGGAAAAAATGTCGTATTAGAGCGACATTTAAGCTACGATTCGACTTTGGAAAAATGGCGATCACACGAAATGGCTATCATCGTCATTTGTGTCCCAAAATCAAATGACGGACACTGCGAGTCATTTAGAATTTTCCGTTGGGATGCCATTTAAATGACGAGCGAAAAAATAGCGATCACATGGCAATGACTTGCCTCATCAAAATGGCAATTGTCACCTTTCCTATTATTTCGATTTCCCGTCGTTTATCTGTTTTGCGGTCAGACGATAATGTCCTATGAGAAAAATATACTGTCACTTAGTGTTTTTCTCTCGGCGAAGACGCATAGGTGCATTCTTTTATTTTTTTGTTTCGCTGTCTCGTTGTTTTCTTGGATATTGAAGGAGCTTTCAACTACATGCAGGGGCGTAGCGAGGGTTCGAGCCGTGGGGGGGTGACTTTCATTGAAATGCCGACTTATTTCAGGAACTTGCCGACTGTATCGGGCCAGCGGTTATCGAGTTATAACGTCATTGAGTTTCACCCCATAGAAGATGTTTTTTGTATGGGAGGTGCCACGCCCCTTTGTCCAATTTTGATCAATCTTAACACGAACACTCTTGGGCCAATACCTAATACTACCTTTAAATTGGAGCTCAATCGATTTGGTGGTCTTCGAGATATCTAAATGTGGGCTACAGCGCCACCTGTTGAGAATTTTCCGACTTTTTTTTTCCTAAACCTTCGCGTAGCAATTACGAACAAACCCGCAGAAGGAAGTATCCAAATTGGTCAAGTCGTTTTCAAGTTTGACGCATCAGAACACAAACCACGATCCATTTTCAGTCGACAAATTCACCGATGCCGACAATCTTTTTTTTTAATCGAATAGAAACTCGCTAAATTTTAATATGTTCGGTCGGCAAATTCAGCGATGCCGACAATGTTTTTTAAAATCGAATAGAAACTCGCTAAATTTTAATGTTTTCAGTCGGCAAATTCAGCGATGCCGACAATATTTTTTAAAATCGAATCGAAACTCGCTAAATTTTAATATGTTCGGTCGGCAAATTCACCGATGCCGACAATCTTTTTTTAAATCGAATCGAAAATCGATAAATTTTAATGTGTTCAGTCGGCAAATTCACCGATGCTGACCGTCATTATTAAAATCGAAACTCGGAAAAGGTACATACATTCAAAAAAATATAAATTCGCATTTCCGAAAGGTGGAACCTTTGAAAATGCCGTCTTGTATACATTTACGAGTTTGAAAACATATACCTAATGAAAATCCAAACTCACTTCTTATTTTTTAACATTTTATTCCGAGTCAAATTTAAAAATTTTTTTTAGTTTTTTTTGAAATTTTTTGATTTTTTTTTTTAGTTAAAAAAAGTTAAAATGTCACTTCCTTGATTTGCCGACTCTTAAAACCGGTGGGGGGGTGTCGCACCCCCCCACACCCCCCCCTCGCTACGCCCCTGACTACATGTCCTTTGAGCCTCCAATAATAGGAAGATGGATTATGGCAATGCTCTATGAAAGAGTAAATTGATGATGTGGAACTTTTGGCGTTAACAACAAGAGGGTTTCCACAAGGGGCGTCCTCTCGCCTCTATTGTGTTTCCTAGTCATTGACGACCTACTCCAATCCCTGTCTGATATACAGACGGATCCAAGATGGATACAGGGACTAGATCTGGCATTTATGGAGAATCACCTCAAGCGAACTTTTCTTACGGAATGTCCGGCTATCTTTCGCCTTAGAAAGAATGTCCTTGGCGAAGAAATCGTTAACTCAGCAAATCTTGCTGAAAAACCCCCAGAAAAGATACATATATACTTGTCTTCCTGACTGTCTCCGGAGTAAAAAGATTGCTCTAGGACCCACAATAGGCAACTTTAGAAAAACGCATTGCCAGAGCCCAATGAAGGCTCTCCCGACCTAACGTGTAATCTAATCTAACCTAACACGTCCCTTCGCCACGAGACAAAAATCAAAGTGAAAGCACAGATTTCGTATTAAATGCTTCGTCATTTGTCATTTGCGTAGAAAAATGGCATGGAAAGAATTTCGAGCCTTGCCATTTTTTGGAGACTGCCATTTAAATGGCGCAACAGCCAAAAAGTTTAGTCATTTGTCCTAGGCGTCATTGAAGAGCGATCACACGGCCATTTTTTCCGCCATTTAAATGGCACTAAAATCATGTCATTTGGTCCACCATTTTCCTAGTTATTTAAATGGCGCCGAAAATGTTATCCCAAAAATGGCGATCACACAGAACGACATTTAAATGACTGCTTTATGACGCGATTTTTACGTCAGAGCGTCATTTAAATGACTCGAAAAAATGGCCGTGTAATCGTAGCTTTAGACATTCTAGATTTAGATAATAAACATTTTGAGTTCGAAAATACATAATTTATTAACTTCAGTTTTTCAAATGAATGTTTGTGCTTTTATTGACTTTATATATCTGGTAGATCAATTGGATTCGATTTTGTCGTTATCTATTCCTGGATGCGAAGGAGATCAGTTTGTCTTATGACCTCGTCTTCATAACTACTCCAAAACATTGATTTATTTTTAAGATATAAACTTAGTCCTTCTTTTGAAAAAGTTAAAAAAACAAAAAAAAACTGATACAACCATTTATCTGTCAACCACTGATACAACCACTGGTTTGGATCGTAGGTATGTGGAATGTGAACTACTTACCGACGATGTCGTACCGTTTCGTTGAAGTTATGAAATAAGTCTTGTAAAATGAAATGCCTCAAATAACGGCAAAATAACACCTGCAAATTAGGCTACAGTACGATCTGGTCCCTTTAGAGACGGCCGTGGCTAAAGCCGCAACCAAACTTGTGTGGTGTAAGGGACAATTCACATGAGAGCGACCTACGAACGAACGAATATTTGCAAGATTTGACAGCCCGTTCACAATGAACACTTTTCTAGGTCACAGCAGTTTGCGAATTTCAGCCATCAGCTTCTATCCGGAATGTCTAGTTTGGGGTTAAATTCGAACGAATGTTTTATTCAGTGGTTTATTAGCATTTCATCAATTCGTTCGTTCGCTCCTATGTGAATGGTCCTTAAGGTCAAGAACTTAATATTGCAGATCATCATTTTTTTTTAGTGTTCTACCTAATACAATTTTCGTATCGTCATGTAAAATAGGCAAGTTTAATTAGAAACACAATTGTGGGCACAGTAGCGCAGTGGTTAGGGTGCTGGACTACTGTGCGAGGGATCCCATGTTCGATCCCCGGAAAAACACAAATTACATCTTAAGGTTTTTTCTACTGCGCCACCTCTCGCAAAGGTGGCCCAAAAACCCGGTCAAAAATAGATTATGGTAACATAATATGTATTACTAAAAATATAAAACAAAAGTTAACTATCATTAGCCATTGTTTTTAGATTATAAACATTATCCATGTTGAAAAAACGTTTTTATAATATGAGAATCTTGAGTTTGTAAACTTGTTTTTTATTTCGTTTGTTTAAAACTTACTGAAACTAATTTTTCATTTTAACGCGTTTTAAGTCCTCAAATACACTTTTAGTGCATGACCAGACCATACAACGTCTTTCAATGTCCAGCGAGGCAGGTAGATTTTTAGTGAGTAGAAAGGAAGATAGCATAGAAAATGCGCCAAAAATCCATTTTCAGAAATAATTCTGGCATGGCCTGGGCAGAGCATAAAGGTTCTTTTTCGTTTCATTGTGCTTTCGATATAAATCTGCATTTGATATTTGCATTGATAGAGTGACTGCGTCCAGCCGTCGGCTTAGACTTTACTATAAAATTTGTTTGTGTTTCCGATTTAAATATTCTTTTGCCTGTCAAATTTTATTTCATTGCAATGACACCTCGATTTTGTTTGTAGACAGTCGTTAATGGAAATGAAAGTCATGGGAAGACGTTAAATAATTATTCTCGTATAATTTTCAGACACTTGAAAAGAGTAGTTCACCAAACTCTAATCCGAGATTTATCGAATTTCACACTTTTAATTGAAATGCATTGTTTAATTTCCTCTTCAACATTCTAGCAAAAGAAAATGTCAAAAAAAATAGCCTATAAGATAATTTATTACCCTTCTCCCGAAGCAGAGTTCCATGTGTTATGTTCCAATATTGGCAGTAAATTGGTTTCTGTTTGAACTTGGGAGCGTGTTCGTAATGTATGGCAAGGTTTTATTCAAATTACCTATAGAAATCTATCCTTATTTATAGTCAGGATAGCAATTTTATTTTTCCAGCCCATAAAGCGTTTTCCGGTTAAAAACATTTTTAGTTCCGGTCAAAAAACGGTTAGAACGGATTTCAAAATTTTCTTCGGTCAGAGTAAATAGATTTCGGTCAGATATGACCGAAATCCGGTCAGAATGGCATCACTGCTCCCACTATGGTAAAAAAACGTACGGTACGATAAAACGCATCGATTAAAAATAATAATTCGCACCAATTTACCAGAAGAGTTTAATGCGACCGCGTAATCCGTACATAAGTACTATTTACGTGTGTCGATTAGATTATCAACCAATTAAATTGTACACTAGTATTAAAAAAATGCTAATGCGTAGTAGGCAAAAGTAAAAAGGTAGTTCAAGTGCTAATGGATTATAATCGCAGAAATAATTATTTTCTTAATATCTGCACCTATATTTGACATTGAGATTTATTGTTGTATGGTGCATCTGATATGAACAACAATATGGCAATCAATTAGAGTGTAGAACAACATTTTATAAATTGATTATTGTTTCGGGTCTGGTGTCCAAAGAAACACTTTTCGCGCTAAAATTTAAAAATAAATATTAACTCACAAAAGAAACCCAAAGTTTTGAATAGATTCTACAAAATCTTCAGCCTCCAAAATTCGACCGCATTCTAGCGTATAAAGTTAAATATTTTGTTTTATTTATTCATGCGGTATAAATGGCTTACACTTAGTTAATGGGGGCACATTAATTTTAATTCTGAATTAAAATTTTTAGGATCACATAATGACCAACCCCAGCTATGCAACCGCACAATTATACATATATGAATTAAAATGACTGGATAAACGGGCAATAGAAAATTAGTGAATGAATGAATAAATATACACGATACACCTTCTCATACACAAGGTAGAGCAAAAGTCATACATTTTGCAAATGCCGGCAAATGCCAATTCTACTTTGACATTTGTGCGAAGTAAACAGATACAAAATACATACCGCTCCCTGAAATTACGCCAAAAAAAATAAAATGGAAAAAGAGCCCAAAAACCTCCATACAAATTTGTGGCATTTTTTCCTAGGAAAATTCGCCCAAATATTTTGACACGAAAAGCGCAGAGTTGGAAACCGTTGTTTTATGTGTAGTTTGTCAAGTGCTACACCCAAACATTGTAATGTTGCCATGGCATTCTGGTGAATTTTCTTTTTTATTTTTTGGCGTTTTTGCCAACACCATTACGCCGCAATTATTTTGGTCTTTTTTCCAAAACACTTTTTGGCGTAATTTCTTTTGGCATAATTTCAGGGAGCCGAACATTAATCGCTGTACTCTCAAAGAATGCGGAATGATATTGATTTTCATTTTTTCGTCGGTGGGGTTGACGCAGCATGAATTTCGGCGCAGATTTTCCGGCCGTAAGACTCTAACCGGCCAAACACTATACGATGTTTAGTCGCTCGCCTAGTAGATTATGGCTCAACACGAGATGCTGGCCAGGTCTGGCCGGCCCCGTAGCAGCCGTTCTGGTGGTGAATTTCGTAGCTGTGACTGACTATGGACGGCGAGCGCTATACAGAGCCATGCTTAACGAATTTATCCTTTCTCAATTGATTGAAGTGGGACTGGAGAACATGTGGTTCCAACAGCATGAAGCAACGGCGCATACCGCACGAGCCTTAATTTATGAGGGCCGCATTTTCGGGTCGCCTAATCTCTCGTTTGGCGATTTGCACTGGCCGGCTAGATATCCTTTTTTAAAGTCACGAGTCTATTTCAAAAGGCCTCAGACTCAGAAATATATTACTGCTATGCAAAAATTCTGCCGGCTCACACCAAAATTTTGCTTTTCAAAATTCCGCGCGCTTTGAAAGCAGACATTTTGAAAGCGGAATTTTGAAAACAGAACTTTGAAACCAATATTTTGACCCATCCAGAATTGTGCCCCGACCCAGAATATTCCTCAAGAATGCAAGGTCTTATCGCCGCAAATTCTGGCTATAGTGATGGAAAAATGTTATAAATCGGGACCGAATGGTCACCAATTTTGTGGGCAGCCTCTTAGCCGAAAACATTTTCTCGACTTAATGGAAAAAATACTAATACGTTAAATAAATATAATCCAAAAGCAGAACTAAAGTTTGTAATTAATAAAAAAAAATTGCAGTCAAAGAACATCGGGCAGGAACTTTTGTTTTTCTGAAGTTGTATGGCCCACGCCCAGCTCAGATAAACCATACTGTAGTGTGGTGCCCAAAACACCATGACTGTTTACGAACAATTACAATGCAATTACATTTCAAATGTTTCACTTCTTAATAAATGACAAAAAAAAAAATGAATTCAATGCCAGTCGGAGATTTCGATAAATTAATACATTATAATTCAACTAATTGGAGTAGGCTTTTCATTGCCGGTCAAAATTTATTTTATTTTTGATTTATTGCCTAATGCAGGAGTTCCCTAACTGTGCGTCGCGATGCCCTGGGGCGTCGTGGGGCTATCCTAGGGGCGTCGCAAGACGATACGCACAGATCGCCTGCACACGACGTTCCATCAGCTTGAGCTGATGTCGGGTTTGTTCGATGTTGGGCATTATGTTTTGCCGTGCACAAGAAGTACCTATAAGTAGCTATTTTGCAGACTTCAACTTGGCGAATTTTGCATCGAGACTTGGGCCTATACCCGTTCAAGATCCAACTGACCCAGGAGCTCAAAGTTAGTGATATTGGCCAAATTGCCATATATGGGATGACGCCAGTCAACACGAGGTTGCAATGCATGCATAAAAAGCTGTTTGGTGCGCATTTTAGACCGGCGTCGCGAGGTGGCGTCATTGGTCCGTACTTTTTCATGACGTGTTGGTAAAGCCAATAACATCAGCGGCAAGTACTAAAGAACGATGCTGCTAACATGTGGTTCCAGCAAGAGGTGGCTACCCCTTTAGTGAATCTTCAGTAAGCTCAGCTTATATTCGCATATCTGTGCTTTGTTCCGTTGTGTGCTTTTAGAATGGCGTCGCAAAAATATTTCAACCTCTGTAGGGAGTCGCAGTATGAAAAAGATTGGTAACCCCTGG
Organism: Cheilosia soror; assembly: GCA_949372485.1. Lineage (NCBI taxonomy): Eukaryota > Metazoa > Arthropoda > Insecta > Diptera > Syrphidae > Cheilosia > Cheilosia soror. The sequence continues at coordinate 128,924,302 of OX443561.1, forward strand.
CCTAATGTATGAAAATATGTATTCGTCAAAATGATGGGAATTCCAAAATGTACCTTTTCCTTAAATAATTTCCAAAATAACCGTCGAAAAAGATGCAATAAGTGGGAAAGCAAATTTTGTAAGATCCAGTTAAAAAAAAATTTGGTAGTAGATATGACTAACTTTGATTGTTACAGGAAAGGCCTTCCCAATTACAATGAAAAAGCCAGATTCGAGTTTATATCAGGCTATTTCTACAGCTGAAGAAATTTGAGTAAAATGTGGATCGAGATGACAAAATCTACAAGTACAAACGATTTTGTAAAACAGAGAGGTAAGTATTTATACGACTTCTTGTTTCTGATCTGCATTATTATCAGAGAAAAACAAGCGACCAATGAGAGAATTGTTTACAACTTTTTTTACGCATGGACAATGAAGGAAAGTTCAACTAAATAATAACATAGGACAAAGTGTAATGCGAGAAACAGATTGGCACAGCAACAGCAACAGCAACTTTGACAGCCACAGCGCACTTTTTAGATTTAGATTTATAGAAAACACTATTTTAATTTTCTTTTGATTTAGATTGCCTTTCATTTTCGATTTGCAAAAGAAATCAATTCTTTTTTGTGATCTGCAGGCGTCAAATTATTTAATTTTGAATTCTAGTTTTACTATTGCAAATGAGTTATCTAATTCAATCGTCGCGAGTTGTGTTAAAATTAATGTTTGACAAGCTATTAAAAGAAAAGTACATACAAATTTTGATTTGATGTTTGCCCAATCAAACATCAAATCAAACAAAGCAAACATCTGAAAAACACTGTCGAAAATGACATCAAATATGTTTTTCGAATTTTATACTTTAGTTACCACCAAGTACCTATACTGATACATACCTGCTGGTACTAAGTACGTGATTTGCTCTATTTATTGCTCTAAATTTTACAGGTCGTCATGTACCTAATATCATTTTTTCGCTTTTACCATTTATTTTGGAAGACATAAAAGGTAATCTGGTAATGCTGCGTTGCAATCAACTCACAACAAATTTTTTTTTCCTCCCTTGACAAAGTTGCTGTCGATGTTTCCAATGTATTTCATGCGACTTCTGATGTTGAAGTTGCTGCTGCTGTCAAAGTTGCTGTTGCTGGTGCTGTGCCAATCTGTTTCTCGCATAATGAGGATTGGACGGTCCTTCAAAGGCCATTTTATTATTGCGTTTTATTCATTACAAAAGGATCTGTGCTTTTCAAGGTATTCCACATAAATAGTCTTAAGAGCGATAGAAAATTATTGATTCTTCTTTGATCCTGTGACAATTTGTTGGGGGCAAGTGTCCGTCATTTTTGAAAACATAATGACAGAATAATGACAGACCATTAGCTGCTTCAGTCTGTCTGTCTGTCTGTTGAAAGGACGATAGCGTCCAAACGAATTGACCTATAGGCGAATGAAAGTTTGTGAGACGACTTCTTTTTACTGTGCCAGGTTGGTATTGAAAATGGGCTATGTCGGTCAAGTAGTTCTGGTACCTCCCATACAAAACCACTATTAGACCGACGTCTCTCTCTGTCTGTTGAAATCACGATAGCGTCCGAACGAATCGGATTAGGCAACTGAAATTTTATGAGAGGTCTTATTATATATTGTATGGCCTTCAGGTTTTTATTAGAAATGGTCCATGTCGGACGTCGGTCATGTAGTTCTGTTACCTCCTATACAAAGCCAATATTTGACCCATATCTCTCTGTCTGTTGAAAGCACGATAGTGTCCAAACGAATCGACTTAGGTGAATGAAATTTTGTGAGAGGACCTGTTGTTATCGTTGTCAAGTTGGTATTAAAAAATTGTCCATGGCGATCAATTAGTTCTGGTACCTTCCATACAAAACTAATATTAGACACATGCGTGTACCTGTACCAGTACATACAGTGGAGGGTATATATCAAAGCATCTACCAGTCCGATGATAACACTTTTACTTGTTTATTAATTCATACGAACGACGCGACGAAAACAGAAGACCCGAACTGACTGTTTTTGTAGTTTAGGCCGAATTTTTAGTATCACTGAGTTATTTAGTATTTATTTTAGACTGCTGGCTGCGACTAGTTCACCATACACTGACGAAAGATCAGCGAATGCTGATTGTATTATTCTATTCGTGAATCGTGAGAAGAAACAATACAATTCTTCATATACATCTATGCAGCAGATCTAGTCATTTAGGGTGCCTAGCATATATTGGACTTGTTGCGCCAACTATTTCATTTTTCATGTTATACATTGTAAATTAAATAATTATAATTTATTTCTGAGAAAATAAATGGATTGCAAAATCAAAAAATTTTTTTTCGAATCAAATGCCCAAAATAATTATAGCCTCGAATACAACTTTTTGGCCAAATCTTAATTCAAATAAAAGAACAAATAATAAAACTATAAAATACATACAAGAAAAAATTAAAATATTTTTTTAATATATTTTGTTACAGAACATTTTTATGAGTGAATATATCCGTTTATAGGTTTAAGCTTGCCAGGAAGCTAGAGACGTATCTTTTTGTAAAAAACAGTCTACCTACCATTTACGCCGGACAATGGGAACATATAGGTTTAGGTTAGGTCTGAGGGGCAGTTTGCATTATATGCAATTTTCAACCAGAAGCCATTGAGTCCCATTGTGATTACAATTTTATAGTACATACATGATAAAATATGCAAGTAAAAACCTTTCGGATCTGTTGATGAATCTTCTTAGATGTATAGCCTAAGCCATTTGTAAAGATACCGATCCGAATCTTTTGGCCATGGTTTGTTATGAACCAAAATTATTATTGAATAAAACGCAAGTTTATAATATTTGAACCGCTCCGGTTGAGTACTTTATTCGAACTAAAAACTAAATCTTAAAAAGAAGTTCTTGAAGGAGAGCTATACATACGAGATATCAATATTCGATACCTTCATCGAATTATGCTTATGTTTACATTTTGTAGTTAAGATGCCTTCGCATCATAATTTGTAACGTTTGTTTTTCGTTCCTTCTCAGGATGTTTATATTACCGTGGAGTGGTTGGTCGCAACGTCTTTGTTGATCGTTCGTTGGGACTTGAAATGTTTGTTATGATAGCGACTTAGTATATTATCCGCTAGAATGTGGAGCGTTTATTGCACCATCATTGCGGGTGGCTTTTTAATGTGTTTCTATCGTTTGTTTACCACTATGGGTTTATCTACATTGCTACATTGTCTTTGTTTATCAAAGTCAAAAGTGTTGACGTGATATAAAAATTGATCTGGTATATTGTTACCATGCGTATGCATAACATCTCCCTCCTTAAAATTAAACAGTAAATACGAAGGATTTATTGTTTAAATCAAATTACATAATAAATTAATTTCCTTCCATTTCAAATTTATCAACCTTAAAAACGTTTGAATTTGGTCTTCTGATTACAGTTTTTGATTTGTCATTATTATAGTAATGAACAATTTTTTCTCTTTCTCTTATTGGATTTCTTATCTTTCTATTGAAACAATTTCTAAAAATGGTTATTCCATTTCCTTTTATTAATTTTACAATAATGTAAGTTATTATTGCGATAATTAAGATTCCACTTATTCCTAATACTACACCTTGAGCATGGGGTGGTATATTCGTTAATTTTCTAGCGATATAGCTTTCCTGATTTCTTATTTCAATAGTCAAATCTTGAAGTTCTTTTAAATATTTAAGTTTTACTTTTGGCATTTGAATGGTTTCTGTATTTATATCTCTTACTTTAATATTCAAACAACAATCATCAGGAGCAAAACGATATATATCTTTATTTTCTATAAATAACTCCGATTCATGCGTCACAATTTTTGATTCAATAGTTTCAAAAGTACAGTTTGCATCTAAATTTAAAATGCCAATATTATTAATAAGACCTTCTTCGTTATTTTCCTTTTTCCCACATTTACATTTATATTTCGTTTCTTCGCTTAAAGCATACAAATATTTATTTTCTGAAATTTTGTGAAATATCTCAATATGATTTATTATTTGTTTTAAATTACAATTATTGTCGTTTCTGTTCATAAAAATTATTAATTCGCAATCATTATTGGCAATACTATTTTTGAATTCTAATTGATTACATATGTAATAGTTTCCAATTTTCTTGCATTCTTTCATTAAATTATCGCTTAAGAAATATTCATCTTTATTTTCTTTAATTATAAAGTAATTGTTTTTTTGCTCAATAACGTACATAATATCATTTATTCTATAAGGTATGTTCATCATCTCATACACTTCTGATTTTGTTTTTTCTACTAATGGTATTGACAAAATGATAACAAGTCTATTACCTTTTATATAGTATGCAGGATTTACTTCTTTCATTATGCTGTTATACGATTCTAAACTTGGAGTAAATAACATCTCATGTTCTTTTTCACTATCTTTTAATAAATCTATAAATTTTTTCGGTTCTATTATTATCGGATGTATAACATTGTCTTTCAAAAATAAAATTGCTTCTATAATCTGATCGATAATCATCTCTGTATGATTTATAAGGAAATAAATTCGAAGCTTTAGTTCGATAAAATATTCTCTTATAGTGGTAATTTCTCTTTCTTTGTTCATAGTACCTATCAATTGTTTTAAATCATTATTCAGTTTAGAGGTTAAATTACCCAAATCAATATATGCTTCTTTCATAATTTGATTTTGTTTGTTTAGACTATCTACTATTTTTATTTCTTCTTGTTGGCTTTTGTGAATAAACTCACTGTTTTATATTAAACCACACGAAGTTGACCGATGAATGTTCAACGTAGAAAAAAATAACAGAAAAAAAAACATGCGCTCTTCAAACAACGTTATAACATTTATTTTAACATTCGATATTAGCTTGTGGCTGTTGCCTCGATAATCGCTCAACTCGTACTCCCCTGCAATGCATCATAGAGGCATGTAAAGTAAAGATATTATCATGAATACCAGAATACATAACAGGAAATACCGTAAAGAAAATACAAAAAAATGAGTAACTGAGAGTATGAACAAAACATTAACATTAATTAGAAATTAACTACAATATGTGTGTATAACAATATATATATAAGTATGATAATCGACAATTAGGCGATACAGGGTGCTTATGAATCCAAAACATCCTACCCCCGGCTGAAGGCTTTAGTCCTTCAGAACAGGAAGCAAAACCAGCTTAGTTATAGGTCTAACAAATTCTCCATGTGAAGTTTTAATTGTAGCGACACGGGTGTGTCCATCTCGGCCTTGATTAGTCTGCTTAACGATACCGAGTATCCATTTGGATTGAGGTAGAGAAGGCTCCTTCACTATGACAATATCTCCTTGCATGATATTTCGTTTGACTTCCGTCCATTTCGGCCGATTTTGAAGTGACGTAAGATACTCGGAATGCCAACGCTTCCAAAACCCTTGCGCCATATGTTGGAGACGCTGCCAGTTGGATAATAGATTCGGGTTGCCGTCACACACAGTTGGTTCTGAAATGGAAGTCAAAGGTTCACCGATTAAAAAATGTGCGGGAGTAAGAGCATCAAAATCATGGTCAGAACGCGCGCAAAGTGGTCGAGAATTGAGGAGGGCTTCGATACGAGTTAATAGTGTGTACATCTCCTCATAAGTTAACACGTGTTCCCCGATTACTCGCTTAAGGTGAAGCTTGACCGACTTCACGCCCGCCTCCCATAATCCGCCGAAATGCGGAGCCGAAGGAGGAATAAATCGCCACGAAATACCGTCTTGAGATAAATGATCGATCACTACATTTCCAGTTTGCTCAGAAAGCAGAAGAGAGTGCATCTCAGTGAGCCTCCGGTATGCACCCTTAAAATTGGTTCCGTTGTCGGAGAATATTTCGGAAGGTTTTCCTCGACGCGCAACAAAACGATTGAGAGCAGCCAAGAACGCGTCTGTGGTAAGAGCACCAACGAGCTCCAAGTGAATCGCTTTCGTGACGAAACACACGAACAGGGCAATATATGACTTCACGAAAGTAGGTCGTCGCCCCCGAGCCAACCGAAGCGCAACAGGTCCAGCAAAATCAACACCAACCCGACTAAATGGCCGTGCAAACTTAACGCGCTCAGGTGGTAGGTTCCCCATGATTTGGAAGCAGACAGATTTTCTTTGTTTAGCGCAGATAACACAATCATGAACAATTTTGCGTGCGATATTTCGACAACCAATAATCCAAAATTCACGACGAAGTAAGCTGAAGAGTTCTGCTGCTCCGACGTGCATATACTTTTCATGGTAATGTCGTACGATAAGCACTACCACGGCATGAGTTTTTGGTAAAATTATAGGGTGCTTGACCGCTAGCGATACCGAAGAGTTTTGGATTCTGCCTCCGACCCGTAATAATCCACTGTTATCCAGAAACGGCATAAGATTAAGTATGGTAGACTTGCTGTGAATGGGTAATGCTTGTGAGATATTCTTCTGCTCTTCCGAAAACGATGAGTACTGAACTTTCTTCAGTAGGAAGATCCTTGCCCGTTGCAATTCATTCGTTGTTAACATAGATGATTGAGATTGCACTGATCTCGATCGAGAGCGGGTTATAAAACGAAAACAAAACGACAGTGTGCGAATTAGTTTGACAAACGATGATGAACGCGAAACTAAGCAATCAATGGTAGAAGGATCCGTCTGAACCGCTAAATTAACTGCAACTGCCTCCAAATTTCTCCGCATTTCTAAATCGGTCTCTGCGAAGTCCGTATCCGATGTTATTTTGCTGTGCTCAGGCCAGGTGTCTGAGGGCTGAGATAACCAGCTCGGTCCATTCCACCATAAATGAAATTCCTTCAATTTCGAGGGATGAATCCCGCGAGATGCGCAATCTGCGGGATTCGATTTTGAAGGCACATAGTTCCAATGAGGACGAGGTATTGATGAGGATATTTCAGATACCCGATTAGAAATGAAAACAGCCCAACGACTTGGGTGACTAGACAACCAGTGAATCACGATTTGAGAGTCCGTCCAAGCATAAATTGGAAGCGACTCCACTTTCAAGGAAGCTCTCAACTTTTCAAATAGTCGACACAATAGAACGGCTGCACATAATTCCAATCTTGGAATAGTTAATGTCTTAATAGGAGCAACTCTGCTCTTAGCAGCAACCAAAGACACGACAAAGGTTCCATCGGAAAGCCGACTTCGAGAATAAATAACTGCCGAATAAGCCCTGAGCGAAGCATCACAAAATCCATGATACTCTACACTTCCACTATGCCAAATTCTACGTGGGACTTCCACCTCCTGTAGTTGGGAAAGCTCCGAGCGAATGTTTCTCCATTCTTCAGCTATACTGTTTGGAACCGAATCATCCCACGATAACCTTGATTTCCACAATCCTTGAAAAATTATCTTTAACGCAATGACCGTAGGAGTTAAAAATCCAAGGGGATCAAAAATACGAGAAGTGTCGGAGAGAATTTGACGCTTAGTGCAAATACAACGATCTGGAAGTGAAACTCGGAATCGAAACGAGTCATTTGATGGATTCCAAAGTAACCCAAGCAACTTAATGGGTTCGTTGGAGTCGAATTGAACGGATGACTGCTCACAAATATCAGCTGGAAGCGTGTCAAGTAATGGCTTACAATTAGAACTCCATTTTCTTAAATTTAAGCCTGCCGATCCCAACAATCTAATAAGTTCTCGACGCAAGTTAAATAATTCTTCTACGGTGTCCGCTCCAGTTAAAAGGTCATCGACATAAAAATCGTCTTCTATGATTTGTGAAGCGCGTGGAAAATCAACCGCTGAATCCAATGCCAATTGTTTTAAGATTCGTACGGCCAAGTAAGGAGCGGATGTTGTGCCATACGTAACAGTTTTCAGTCGAAAATGTTTTATCAAATCTGACGAAGAGGTTCGCCACAATATCCGCTGGAAGTCATGATGTTTCTTTGCAACCCAGATTTGTCGAAACATTTTTTCTATATCTGCGGACAGCGTATATTTATGACGACGATAACGAAAAATGACTGCAAATAAATCCCTTTGTATAGGAGGCCCAATAGATAAGGTTTCATTCAACGAAAGATTTGAAGAGGATTTACATGACCCGTCAAAAACAACCCTCAATTTTGTCGTACTACTGTCTGCCTTGAACACCGGGTGATGGGGAAGATAATAGCACTCGCTGGTAGGTCTATCAATTTCCTCACTTTCTATCTCCTCCATATGTCCTAATGCAATATATTCACACATGAATTTGCAGTAACTAGCCTTCAATTCAGGGTCTCTGTCAAACTTCCTTTCATTTGAAAGAAGACGCCGAAGAGCACCTGAATAAGAGTCCCCATAGTCGACAGCAATATTTGATTTGAAAGGTAATTCAACTACAAATCTTCCATCAGAGGAGCGGCTATAAGTTGAAAGAAAATGTTCCTCTGTCCCTGCGTTAATATTAGGCATCAACGGTGAACTAAAATTATCATCTAGTTCCCAGAACCTTTGCATATCAAAATCCAAATCTGCTTGAAGTGAAACTGCAGCTCCTGTAGTAGTTTCCGTAGTGGAGCGAAGCATTGAAATATTGCCACCAAAAACCCAACCAAACATCGTCAAAACAGCATCAGGAAAGCCAACCCCACTCTGAACCGGAGTAGATTCCAACACTTGGAACACAGCAGCAACGCCAAGAATTACATCTATAGGAGATCGAATGTTAAGTCCAGGATCAGCTAATTTTTCACCCATGAAAGAATTATCCTTGTCCAGTGAGAAATAGAACGATTGACTGGGCAAGGATTCAGTGACCTTTGATAAAATGTATGCCTCAATTTGTATAGATTTACGATCGAATCGAGAAAAAAGTTGAGTTGATATCAATCCGCGAGTACAACCAGCCCTAGTGCCACTGACACCCGTAAGAGGAAAACGTGCATGTTTTCTATTGATCCCGAGTCTCCGGACACACGATTCTGATATGAAGGAAGCTTGAGACCCACAGTCTAGAAGAACCCGACAAGCTTGCAATTGTCTAAGAACATCAGGAATCAAAACCAACGCAGTGGGCAATAAAGTGTTCGTATTTGGCAACGGTATTTGTTTGGAAAACTGAGTGTCGAATGCAGCGGCGTTAGAAGAGATTAATTGATTAGGTGTTCCGGTATTTGAGGGACCGGGGTGAATAAACGACTCAGTATTCGAAGAGCTAGGCAATGTACATGAAAGGGATGGTTCAGATGCTAATGATTGTTCATTTACCGGCAATTGGTGTACTAAAGTGTGATGTTTGGAGCTACACTGCCTACATCTAAACTTTGAGTTACAATTCGATGATTTGTGTCCAGACCGTAGGCAGTTGAAACAAAGTGACGCCTGTTTTACAAAATGTCTACGAGCAGATATATCCAGCGACGTAAATTGCGGGCAATGATTGAGATCGTGTTGTAATTTGCACTTAGGACAACTGGACCTTTCATTACTAATTTGGTAGGTTTTAATTGAATGAGATTTATGAGGGATTCTAGCTTTTGGTGTATCTTGGGAGACTACTATTGAATCGCATCGTTGTTCGAGAAATTCAAAGAATTGTTTGGTTTGAGGGAAATCCTCGTCATGTGTTGTTTCCGCCCACTTCATTTTGGTATCAGCATCCAGTTTGCTAATTAACAAATGGTTCAAAATCACATCACGTTGTTCAGCTTCCTTGCCTAATGCTTCCAACCCTCGCAATAGTTCATCAGCCTCATCAGTAAATTTCCTAAGACTATATGAATTGCTCACAGATGGCAATGAGAAAATCTTCTGAATAAGTGATGACGCGATTAACCCCTTTCGATCATACCTAGCTTTTAATTTTTCCCAGGCAGCTAAATAACCATCATCGGAGATTAAGGTGTGTTTAAGAAGCCCTGCAGCTTGACCATCCAGAAAACTCTTCAAAAAATGAAATTTCTGTGACGATGTAAGTTCCTTACTGTTGTGAACACTACTCGTGAATAAATCATGAAAGGTAATCCAATCACACAATTCACCAGTGAATGGTTTGATCACAATTTTTGGCAACTGGTGCTCCACGTGCTGTGATGTTACAGCCAAACTCGTGGCCTCCTTTGCGCTTTGAACCTTGGACTGACTCTCATCTATTTTTGGTGAAAAAGACGAAATCTTGTTCTGCAGGATTACCTTGGTCTTATAATACTTATCCTCGAATTGAACTGCATCTGGATCATTGATTACCTCGTCTGGATCGTCTACCTTCTCAAGCATGCAATATTGAATTTCCCTATACTCAGTCCATGCGGCTTCCAATTTGTCTAATCGCGTTTTATATTCCTCGCAAGACACATTTTCATCAATTGTTTGTGCATATGCGAGAATACGCGTAAGCGTTCCCTTTACAATTGCACGTTTTGCTTTGAGCAACTTCATGGTGCTTAATAGTTCACAGAATTGATTCAAAAAAAAATTAACCGGTTAGAAGGACCACTATGTTTTATATTAAACCACACGAAGTTGACCGATGAATGTTCAACGTAGAAAAAAATAACAGAAAAAAAAACATGCGCTCTTCAAACAACGTTATAACATTTATTTTAACATTCGATATTAGCTTGTGGCTGTTGCCTCGATAATCGCTCAACTCGTACTCCCCTGCAATGCATCATAGAGGCATGTAAAGTAAAGATATTATCATGAATACCAGAATACATAACAGGAAATACCGTAAAGAAAATACAAAAAAATGAGTAACTGAGAGTATGAACAAAACATTAACATTATAGAGAAATTAACTACAATATGTGTGTATAACAATATATATATAAGTATGATAATCGACAATTAGGCGATACAGGGTGCTTATGAATCCAAAACACTCACTGTTTTCCTTTGTTACTCTAATTACTTCTTCGTAATGCTCGGCATCTTTGCTATCTAAGGTTCCGAACAACATTTTAAAACCTGAGCCAACTACATTTATGAGACCTCTTTTAGATCTTCTTTCGACTCCTAATAACTGATAAATAACCCTTACACTTTTCTTTAACGCTAAAATTTCTATTTTGGTTTTCTTCATGAATTCCACACATTCTGGAATTTCTAGTATACAATCCTCATTCATATTAAACATAAAGCGATTGATTACATTTATTTGTTCCTCAACCTGATTAAAATCAATATTTGTAATTATGGAGACCTTTCCTGTTTTTTGCCTTAGTTCTCCGATGTTTTTGTAATAAATTCCGTTAGGTGTTATATTTTCCCATTGTATACAGCTGATGCAACCTACTAGTGAAAGTCTGAAAATAATATATAATATATATATATTATTTTTTTTTTAATCAATCTTTGAAAAGCTTAATTTTCCCTTTATTGTATTTCATAGATTTATTGTTACGTTTAACTATGACACAATCATCTAAAACCTTGATAATTTTGTACGGACCTACATATTTCTCTGCAGATTTATCCCTTCTATCGTTTTCGATTAATACTTTGTCATTAACCTTATATTCCTTTATCCTGGAACCTAATCTCTTATCGTATCTTGTTTTCGATTTCTGTCTCATATTTAACATATTCTTTTTTATATCTACTTCTGACCTAATTAGTTTTAATTGCAATTCCTGTACATAATCACTACAAGTTTTTATTCTTAAACTCGATTCTGATGGTACATTTGCTTTTCTTCCGAATATTACTTCATGTGGAGTAAATCCAGTGCTATTATGAACTGTTGTATTGTGACAAAACGCCGCATACCTAAATAATTTGGCATACTCGGGTTTTGATTTATCTTTTATCATTAATCTTAAATATTCTCCCAACCTAGCATGTGATCTTTCAGCAGACCCATTTGCTTGAGGATAAGCATTGCTGGTTCTTAAATGTTTGATTCGGAATATCTTACATAATTCCTTCATTAAATCGTTTACGAATTCTCCTCCGTTATCAGTTAAAATAAATTTCGGAATACCAAAATAAAGTATCCAATTTTCTGTAAAGGCTCTTGCCACTGTTTCGCATTTTTTGTCATTAATAGGAATATATTTTATGTACTTACTCAAGTCATCCTGGATAGTAAGACTGTATATCGTTTTATTCCCTTCTTTATAAGGACCTGTGAGATCCATTGATACCTTCTCTAAACTATGATCTACGCTCGATACAATTTTCATTGGATTTTTACCGGGATGTCTATTTATTTTCTGCTTTTGACATTCTGGGCATTTGTTAACAAAATCTATTACGTCGCTATTTAATCCCTTCCAATAATATTTTCCTCTAATTCTAGAAATCGTTGCCTTTTGTCCTCCATGACCACCAATCAAACCATCATGATTCTCTTTGATAATCTGTTGCTGTTCATCTTTATTATTTATAACTTCAATATCAGTTTCGCTTTCATTTTCTGAAACTTCTTCGATGTCGACTTCATTCCTAGTCGTATTTTTAATATTGTGACTTGTGCTTGGTAAATTTCTACATTTTTCTTCATAGATCTTTTTTAACAGAGCTATATTCTCTTCTTCATCATAGAAATCATTACCAAATATATCTTTTATATTTCTTTGAACTTCTGTGTCAACATTGTGTGCTTCTATAGGGTATACGTTCCTACTTAATTCGTCAGCTACTACGTTATCTACACCTTTCTTATATTTTATCTCATACTCATACTCTTCTAATTTCAATCGCCATCTAATCAGACGAGAACCTGGATCTTTAACATTGAACAGCCAAGTTAGAGGCCTATGGTCTGTTTTAATTATGAACTTTTTACCGTATAAGTAAGGCCTGAAATGCTGAACTGCCCATAAAATAGCTAAGCATTCTTTTTCGGTAGTACTATATCTACTTTCTGCATTATTCAAAGTTCTGCTTATGAAATGAGTCGGTAAGTCTTTACCATCTTTTTCTTGAGACAATACTGCTCCTATGCCATTATTGCTGGCGTCTGTAGTCACAATGAAAGGCTTTTTAAAATCTGGATATTGAAGCATTGTAAAATTCTTCAATTCGTTTTTTAGTTTATCGAATGCAATCTGTTGATCTTTTTTCCATTGCCAAGTTGAATTTTTTTTTAACAATTTATATAGCGGGGACGCTATTGTACTGAATCCCTTGATAAACTTTCTATAATAGCCTATCATACCCATAAATGATTTTATTCCTTTAGGGTTTTTAGGGTTTTGTAAGTTATTTATAGCTTCAACCTTATTTAAATTCGGTGCTACCCCGTTACTAGTGATAGTATAACCTAAATAATCAACCTTTTGTTTAAAGAATTCAGTTTTATCAATCTGAATCTTCAAATTGCTTTGCTTTAATCTGTCAAATACTCTTTTCAACCTGTCGGCATGTTGTTCTACTGTTTCTCCAAAGACGACAATATCGTCCATATAAACAAAACAGTCTCTACCTTGTAACCCGTCAAGTACGTTGTTCATCAACCTTTGAAAACAGGCTGGAGCATTTTTGAGACCGAATGGCATTCGAAGAAATTCGAAATGTCCGTACGGTGTAGAGAATGCAGTTTTTTCTATACTTTCGTCATCAAGTGGAATCTGATGAAACCCAGACTTTAAATCTAATGTTGTGAAAAACTTTGCATTGCCTAACTTATCCAAAATTTCCTGTATATTTGGGATCGGATAATTATCTGTCACTGTGATTTCGTTAAGTTTACGAAAATCTATAACCATCCTCCACTTAGGAATACCGCTCGCATCTAGTTTCTTGGGAACCACCCATAATGGACTTGACCAAGGTGATATACTATGCCTTATCACATTATCGTTCAAGAGTTTCTTGATTTGTTTATCAACTTCTGCTTCATGTACTTTAGGATACCTATATGTTTTCGTATTAATTGGAATATCGCTAACAGTACGAATACTATGTTTGATAACATTCGTTTCGGATAAACTTTCGTTTTCTAGGCTAAAAATATCTTCGTAAGTTTTTATTATTTCTTTCAGTGAGTCTAACTGTTCTTTATCCTTGAGATGTTCTATCCTCACTTGACTCCATATTTCCTCAAACTTTCTTGAGTTTTCTAACCGTTTTTTCGCAATTGGAAATGATTCCATATCAGGATTAGAATTTCCATTGTTAAATTTTAATTTCATAATTATTCTGTCATTATACATAACTTCTTGTTTCAAATTTATGCATAATTCGGATTCTTTAAGAAAATCTATTCCAAGTATTCCGTCATAATGTCCTATAACGTCGTCCGTTACGACATGGAAGAATATGTCGATAAGAAACGTATCACGATTTTCATCGTCGTATTCTAAAGTTAGGTTGGTGCTACCAACACTACATCTATTTGATTTTCCTATACCTACAAAATTTGTTCTGTCGAGGGAATTTACATCTTCTTCAAATACGCATTTAGTCTTTATGAGACTAATGAATGCTCCGGTATCTACTAAAAACTTAAATTCCTTGTTGCTGTATTTTAAAATCACATGAGGGCTTTCGAAGACATTGGGAACAATACCCTCATCTATTGTTCCTTGTGCCGAAAATTTACGCGTTTATTTGTTACGTTCTTTTTCTCTTCTTCCTTATTTATTTGATTATTATTATTGTTATTATTAAACTGCCTATTATTGCCATATGTATTATTGTTATGGTTTAACTGCCTATTATTGCCATATGTATTATTGTTATTGTTTAACTGCCTATTATTGCCATATGTATTATTGTTATTGTTTACTTTCCCATAATTGTTCTTATTGAATTCTTTTCTAGGAGCCCTGCAATCTTTACTCATGTGCCCCAACTTATTGCAATTGTAACATTTTATTGCATTATGATGGATTTTGATTAGGTTTTTCGACGTATAGTCCTGATTGCAATAATTATATGTTGCCCTTTTTCCTATCAGCCTTGATTCTTCTTGAATCGCCAATGAGGAGGCTTCCGCTAAGGTCGATGGTCTTTGACTATTTACAAAAGTACCAATTTCCTCTTTTAGACCGTTTATAAAAGCATTGAGAATATCTTTCTCAATCATGAATAATTGTCCTTCAAACAAACTATTGCTTTCATTGTTCAAGTAAATATCTTGAATCCTTCGTCTTTGTAAGGTTTCAACCTTTTGAATGTATTGTAAAACGGTTTCTGTTTTACCTTGCTGAAGACGAGTCATTTCCAGATGCAATTGCATTGGAGAATATTTCTCTTTGAACATTCTGTTCAATTCAGCTTTCAATTCTATCCATGAGTTTAATTTTTTATTCATGAGCAGAGTTTCTGTATTTCCCGATATTTTACTTTTTATAAACGGGAACAGATATCTCTGCTGTTCGATAGTAGCTAGCGACATCGCATTATCTACATTAGTTAGAAATTGATGGATCTTATTAGGATCACTATCAAAAGGTGTAATGAGTTTGCATAGCAACTCTAAATTCATTTGTACAGGCATGGTACTGGGGATAAGGATATCATCCCTAATACGATTTAAAGGCACACTTCTTAATGTCTTTTGAATTGGGATATCACTATTCTCACTTTGCACACTCTTGCTCTGTTTTGGTACCGCTCCTGTATTTAATTTACAGTCCCTAATCTTTCTAATAGTTTCTTCTACTGCAGATAATTTCTCCTTATCTTCACAGTCCTCTTCTATTACATATAAAAATAATCTTCTCCTATAGGTCCTATTGTCATAGAATATCTCATAATCTTCTTCTTCTTCGTCAATACTAATTTTTCCGTTGTCAATTATTTGTGATAAAGTTAATTCTATCACATTCGCACTTTCACTTCCTATGCATTTAAACTTCCTAAGCAAATCCTGTTCCTTGAACTTAAATTCTGATATTCCTGACGCGGTTGCCATTTTTTTTTTTTTTTTATGAACTCTTTGTCTTTAGATACAATTTCAATTTTAGATACAGAATAAAAATACAGAATAAAATATAAAATGACTTACATGAAACTTATAACCAAATACATGTTCCTGTCCATTGTTATTTCTTCTTCCAGTTCTGTTGTTTATGTTTTGCACTTGGCCTCCTGATAAAAGTTATATATCTGTGATATTCTGCAACGATCCTGATTGTACTTCCTTGTTTATCTGGTCACTGATGAACATCTCATTCACTTTATTGGTGTTTACTGAATAGTCTATGGTATTCTTTATCTTGTTCCGTTTGGATTGTATGGCGAATTTTCCTTATTTTATTTGCGAGGTGTTTTTGCTCTTTTGTGAGCGGCACTTCGACTTTTTTTTCGGCGTCACTTTTCTCACTTGTTGCGTTGTCGTTTATCATAATATTTGTAACTGGGTATATTATTAAAAATTTTTTTTTTTTTTTATTATTATGCCACGTTTTCTTGCGTCTGCGATTCTTTGTTTTAAACCGGGTATATTATTTTATTTGCGTTCGTTTAATACTTTTATTTTCGTGTCGTTTTCCTATTTTTGAGTTCGTGACACATCCAGAGAAATTTAGGATTGTGTCTCAAAAAAAATTTTAAAAACGCGATACACGATCTCACCGCTGCCACCAAAAATGTTATGAACCAAAATTATTATTGAATAAAACGCAAGTTTATAATATTTGAACCGCTCCGGTTGAGTACTTTATTCGAACTAAAAACTAAATCTTAAAAAGAAGTTCTTGAAGGAGAGCTATACATACGAGATATCAATATTCGATACCTTCATCGAATTATGCTTATGTTTACATTTTGTAGTTAAGATGCCTTCGCATCATAATTTGTAACGTTTGTTTTTCGTTCCTTCTCAGGATGTTTATATTACCGTGGAGTGGTTGGTCGCAACGTCTTTGTTGATCGTTCGTTGGGACTTGAAATGTTTGTTATGATAGCGACTTAGTATATTATCCGCTAGAATGTGGAGCGTTTATTGCACCATCATTGCGGGTGGCTTTTTAATGTGTTTCTATCGTTTGTTTACCACTATGGGTTTATCTACATTGCTACATTGTCTTTGTTTATCAAAGTCAAAAGTGTTGACGTGATATAAAAATTGATCTGGTATATTGTTACCATGCGTATGCATAACAGGTTCTTATGATGAGGTGTTCGTTTATTACCCCGACGACGGTTATTACCTCGGATTTGTTTTCTATTAAAAGATGGTATGATCTTTAACCTTTTAGTATCAATTGCGGGCTACAAGCTGTGAGTTATGGAAGGGAACATAGAACGCCAATTATTGAATAGAGCAGAGACAATAACACAACCGCAACGGATTTTTGTTAGTTTTCTCCTTTCTCTTATAAATTTATTATGATGACCACAAATTTCAGAATAACAAATTTTAAAATGCCAAACTCACCCAAACAAGCAGTGTCTCCCTAAGGCCTACCCTCCCTAGTTCTTATAAGTAGTTATGATTATGTTATGGTATGGTATGTCCTTTGTCCTTTCTAATAAAATTGAACCCCATTTCGATGGAATTCCATAAAAATAGTTTCTGTGCTGCCGCACAACAAACTCCAAATGGCACTTTCGTGTCCGAGATACATTGTTTGCCTTTTTCATTTACGTGCTTCCCGCTTGATAGTTTGGGAGGTTTTTTTTTTTTGTTTTTGTCCTTCCATTTCCATCAACTCAGCGTCGCCTCGCCGTACGCTATTGTTCTCAAGTTGCGTTGTTGACCAAGAATCGGACTATAGTTACAGTCTCAGTGGCTATTTCATTTTGCAGTTTTGCTGTGGTCAATTTTTGTGTATTTGCTGGCCCCCCATGAGAGAAGCTTAATTTATGTCCTTTGACCACTCGGTCACACTTGGCGAGTGCCGCAACAGGAGAGGACTATAGTTGCATGATAGTTTCACAGAAATTCTCTGGGAGTCTGCTGAGCTTGGAGACGTGATCGGGTTTTGTTGAAGAAGGAACTTTTGTGTTCATTTGGTCACATGGTTTTGGTTAAGTTAACTTACTGTGTGTTTGACCAGTGGAACGGAATATGTACACTCTTTTGAGTGCACTGGATGTTGTTTTTTGTTCTAGATAGAAATGCAATTTTAGTTTTCATTGACTTCGAAAACAGAGGAGCTGTAAGAGAATCCTTTCGATTAAGTGCTTTGTGTAGGGTGTTGTCATAAGAAGCAATTGTCTTGTTTGGTCACAATGGAAATACCCAGCATTGTGTTTGCTTAAAGTTAGGATTGGTGGTGGTTGCATTTGTTTTTGAAGTGAGACAACGAAGATGTAAATTAA
The DNA here is from genome assembly GCA_949372485.1 of Cheilosia soror. Lineage (NCBI taxonomy): Eukaryota > Metazoa > Arthropoda > Insecta > Diptera > Syrphidae > Cheilosia > Cheilosia soror. Next base: position 128,942,510 of record OX443561.1, read on the forward strand.
AAAACAAAAATAACCTCTATCACAATGTTCTGTTTACGTTGAAAGGGCGCTCTGATATCGAGTTCGAATTCGAACAATTTAAGATTCGGTCGGTTTTAACTTTAAGAGTGGATCGGGCCAATTATAAGCCTTATAAGCGCTCACAAATTGAGGCTATTATTCATTCATGAATAGGTTTATGAAGCTACAGTGAGTCCGACAATGAAGACCGAACCTCGGTTTAAAAGACCAAACCGCCCAGGACCAGGATTATAGAACGAGTGGGTGTAGACAACTATGTACTTACTGTACAAACAGTTGCAGTGTCTCAGGTTAAGTTAGGTTATAAAGGTGTAGGTATGTATAAGACAGAGGTCTTGTAGTGAGCTGCATGACACTAGGCCCATCGCAATCCTTATAGCTTATAGGGAATCATTACAATGGAGAAACAGCTAAACAATTCCCCTTAAAAAAGACAAAATTTCCCTGCTGAAGCTAGGTAGCCCATTGTAGTTAGTAAGGTCTATCTCCTCTAAATGTTGGGTGAAATACCTTCCCAGAAGTTTCCTTTTCGTTCCATTCAATCGGTATAATATGTGTTATATCTTCCTCTGCTTACAGATCGTTGCAGAATACCTACAAGGGTCCGAGTCTGCCAGTCTGAGCGTCTTGGCATGCTTTCTAGAAAGACAGTGCCCTGACAAAAGTCCGACAAGTGTATTGAGGTTTTCCCTTCTGAGTTTGATCATTTTCTTAGATCTTTTACGATTGAACTAAGCTAAGATTAATAATCACTTGCCCTACTACAGCGCTAGAATCTATTATGGGGCTTTCACCCCTACATATATTTATTAGGAAAGTGGCAGCTAGATGTGCTATTAAGCTACAGCTAGAATACAAGTTTAAACCAGCTGACCATGTGGGACACCTGAAAATACTTAATTCAATCCCAAACATGGACATGTTCTGCTCCATTCCCGACATCATGGTTAGAGAATATAGTTTTGGGAAATTATTTGAGGTAGATATACTAGACCGCACAAAGTGGGCCAATGGTGTTCCATTACTGGACCCTAATAGTATGGTCTGGTACACTGACGGATCGAAAATGCAGTCTGGAGTTGGTGCTGGTGTCTTTGGACCCAATACCAAAGTCTTGATACCCATGGGAAAGAGTCTCACGGTTTTTAGGCTGAAGTCCATGCCATTGAGATCTGCGCCGTTTTAAACTCCAATAAGGGAATTAAAGGCGCCAAAATTCAAATCTTCTTAGATAGTCAAGCGGCCTTACAAGCCCTATCGTCCAACACGATAGACTCAAAACCAGTAAAGTGCTGCTACGATCCTTTGCAAGTCCTATCCAAACACAACAATGTCAAACTTGGTTGGGTACCTAGTCAACAAGGTATTGAGGGCAACTAGCTAGGGCTGGTTCTGAATCTGCGTTCTGAGGACCAGAACCTTATTGCAACGTCAATTGAACTACTGCTCTGGGTTTAATTAACAACTGGGAATACCAACTTCGTCTGCGCCACTGGAAAAATGTTCCGGGCTTGAGACAATCCAAAAGTTTAATCAAACCTTATTGCTACAAGGAAATCCTCAACCTAAATAAGGATAGTATCAGAAGGCTGGTGGGCTTTCTCACAGGCCATTGTGGCTTGAGATATCATCCTAACGAAATAAATTTGTGCCCGTAGACAGAATGCCGGTTCTGTCTTGAGGATGAAGAATCCTCCGAACACATTCTCTGCGATTGTCCGGCACTTTATTGGTTAAGAAAACGTATCTTCAACAGGGGGACACGTACACCAGCAGAGATTAGGAACTCCGCTACTAAGGATATACTAGCCTTCGTTAAGGAGGTCACACGTCTCTTAGAATAATCAAATCCCTCTTCGATACAATAGATCTTTTTAGGTCGCAGTGTCAGCCAAATGGGCAGGGAACTAAAAAAAAAAAACAAAAAGAGTTAAGATCAAAGTTCCTTGGATAGTGCATGACCGGAAGGGCTTGTTTTTCTTATTACTAATAGCGCCCTTTATGATGCATGGATGTGGTTTAGTATTATAACCGCCTCCCTTCCTATTAATTCCACGCCTCTTCTCGTAAGGTCGTCAGCTTGCTCGTTTCCGCAGTATATCCTGGTATCCATCAAAGTCTTACCCAGTTCTGAATGCATAATGTTTGCAGCATTATGCGACAGTTCCTGACAATTTTAGAATTGATGTTCGTAGATTCCAGTGCCTTGAGCGCGGCCTCACTATAAGATGTAGACGGCTATATCCCTTCCAGATTTAGATCTCAGCCAGAACTTCTGATTGTAGGAAAGTGCTTATATCCGGTAATCATATAGACACTTTCAGATTTGGATCTTCGGAACAGTTGCCAGCTGCAGTGCCGTTCGTTGTTTCTGAGCCCATAGACAGTGATTTCGTATTGCTTAATTACTGTTTCCTTTTGACGTTCATGCCTTTTATACCTGATACTTCGTACGAAGTATCGATATTAATCAAAGGTAAATTTCATTAGTTTGCAATTGTACGCTCGGCAGTAACTCCTCTAGTATCGTACAATGTCCAAAACTTCCCCCTGAACCAGACCAAAGTAGTGAGCTTGAGTCGTAGCGCACAGTTTCCCGTAAGTTCCTTGATAATTCAAATCTAGCGGCGTGAGTTATAGAATGATGTCCAGCACTGCATGTCGTAGGGATACTGCGAAGCGCACCTATAATGACTCCGCTGGGTATTTTTTGCTCCGAAGCTAGTTTACTGATTACAGTTTTCTTCGTTGTCGCCCTTCACCACAATAGTGCGCTATAGTGATTATGGGTTTCACCACCATTGTGATAGTCAGTCCACCATAGCAGGTTTGTTTAATGCCTCAATTCTTGCCTACTGTTTCTCATACAGATATTTTTAATACGTAAAGGAGAAGGCACAAGAACTGACTGTCTGTGCCGGAGAATCAACTCCGAGACGAGGGATGAAATAACACCACAAAAGTATTCAAGCAGATACCAAGAAACCTTTCAAAACGGGCGCCAGCTGTCGAGCAAAAATAATTCACTGATGCGAGCCTCACCTACTCCTGCAACCATCTTACTACCCAACACACTCCTAGCCTAAGTCGACAGTGCTACCCCTACAACTCTGCTAACACCAACGCAACGCCATTCATTTCATAAAAGTTATGAAACGGTCCTAGCATCAAGGTGACACCAAAATATTCGCCTGACACTCAGCACCGAATAAATAAATAGATGAAATCCCTTCGCAAATAGACATCGTCAAGTCATCAAATCTTAAAATCCCCAAAACGAGAACTGGCCAATTTAATATTCAACTCACACTTGTCAAGCACACGCCAAGTGGTCATGATGAGAACGAGTCGAGCTCGAGCATTAGGACTGCACGGCACATCATCAAATTATCATTTTATCCTTCGCTTCTCTAAGTGGCAGCGTTTTTTTTTTTTTGCTGCTCTTTCGGATTATGATGACTCTATGATAGACTATTTAGTGTTGGGTGTTGTTGTATTGCTATTACTATTCTACGGGTCAACAGACATTACTTCGTGCCATTTACAGGGTCAACAAGCCCAGTGAACAAAAGGATACCAAAGCAAAACGTTTTAATATTCAAAACAAACAAATTCATCCGGGATAAGGGCCGATGTAATCCATCGCAAAGTAAAGTCCTATCCAGTTAACCTAAGGATTTCAGTGAAGGCTTTGTTAAAGGGGTTCTTATTTTTTTTTTTTTGTCTTACTCCTTTCATTCTATAATAGGTTCGTGTATTGTTTTTATATCACTATCACTACTGTGGTACTGTTGAAGGGAAAACGTTTCTCGGGATCCTCCTATCCTGCCAAAGAATTAAGTTATTTACAATTTTCGTGTACCTACTTCAGTGCAACTGCTCAGATGTGATGAAAGTAGCTGTGTGGTTGGTTTTGCATAAATTTGTCTGTTGCTGTCCGGAGGAATTAAGTTCATTTTTTACTCCACACAAAAGTGGTAAGCTGCGACTTTTGCACCTTTGCTGGTGAACCGCGATGTAAGCTTATTGCGGAACATGGCAGTATTGTTCGTAGCAGCTGTCAGAGTGATTGCTGCAGTGTAATTAATGTTTTAATCCTGCACAATTTGTTGTTTATTTGAGTGGCATTGTGGAATAAGTACTATAGTTAATCAGGGACCGACTCATTGACTGAATGGCTTACGGTGTTAATTACCATATTACTTAATGTCGTCATGTGGTTGAGTTGACCACTATAACACAGATTGATGCGTAGTGATGAATGGATTTATATCAGGATATTTTAAATAATGAGAATCGAAGTTTTGCTGAAATGTACAAACAAAAGCCGCCTAGAACTGGATCTCAGTTAGCGACTTTATGGAAATTAAACCTGACCAGTGACCAAACAAGGGAACATCATAATAGAATCGCAGTCGATGCTGAGGATATGGAAGAACTACTTCTGCAGACTGTTTAACGGCGATGACGAACTAAATCCCGCTGTCAGGCAGAATGAACCATTCAACCTGGACGATGAAGACCAACAATTCCGTCCACCCGACCTGGACGAAGTGAAGATAGCGATATTTAAGCTTAAGTCCAACAAAGCCGCTGGGGCAGATGGCCTAACCGCCGAGCTATTCAAAGCGGCAGGCGATGACTTGGTTAGGAGCATGCGCCAACTTATCTGTAAAATATGGTCGGAGGAAAGTATGCCCGATGAATGGAACCTCAGCATTGTTTGCCCGATCCTCAAGAAAGGAGACCCTCTGAACTGCGCCAACTATACAGAGGTATTAGTCTTCTTAACATCGCCTATAAGATCTTATCTGCCGTGTTGTGTGAACGCCTGAAGCCTATCAGTGTGGCTTCAGGCCAGGAAAGTCTACCATCGACTAAATATTCACACTGCGGCAGATCTTGGAGAAAACCCAGGAAGTTCAAATCGCTTATGACAGCATTTATAGAGACGAGCTATACAGAGCAATGTCTAGTTTTGGCATCCCTGCCAAACTCGTGCGTTTGTGTGCGATGACAATGGAGAATGCACGCTGCTCCATCAAGGTCGGTAAAGAACTCACCGAGACCTTTGATGTAAAAAAAGGATTTAGACAAGGCGATGCGCTGTCAAGTGACTTCTTCAACATCGTTCTTGAAAGAATAGTGCAAAACTCAAACGCTAACACCAGAGGCACCAAAGTCCGTCCATCTACTCGTCTACGCCGACGATATCGACATAATCGGGAGAACGCAGCGTGATGTCACTGGCGCGTTCGTGGGCATTGAGACGGAGGCGGCGAAGATGGGTTTGGCGGTCAATGAGGGCAAGACAAAGTATATGCTGCCATCAAGAAAGGACACCCAATACCGACGTACAGAATGTCACTATTGTCTACCTAGGCTCCGCTATGAACTTAGACAATGACACCAGCGCTGAGATTAAACGAAGAATAACTCTTGCCAATCGCTGTTTCTTTGGGCTAAGAAAGCAATTAAGTAGCAAAGCCCTCTCTCGAACAACTAAAGTGACCCTTTATAAGACCTTAATCATCCCAGTCCTACTTTATGGTGCAGAGGCATGAACTCTATCAAAAGCGGATGAGCTTACTCTTGGTTGCTTCGAGAGGAAAATTCTTCGAGTAATTTTCGGTCCCGTCTGCATAGACCGTGAATGGAGGAGGAGATACAACGACGAACTATACGGGCTGTACAGCGACATTGACCTAGCCAGAAGAGTGAAGATCCAATGACTGCGGTGGCTGTAAGTTAGATGGTTGAAAAATTATTTTCTTCTTGCATCACAGTGGGATTTGCAGATTACAGCACTGCTGCTGTCGCTGTTTCCGTTGATGAGTGCATTGCTAAAATACTTTCTAACACTCAATGATTATTGTACTGGCTTAGCGAGCAAGCGGCTTCAGTTTTAATCCCTTAAAAGCTTCGGAATTCAGTCCATCGGATAGATTGACTTATTTTTTATTTCAAGAAATTTTAAATTATTTTTTGACGCAAGGCCCAAAGCATAGTAAGTTTTACGGGCTGTGAAATAGAATGTGAATAACTCGAAGTTACAGCGTAGTGAGGCAGTTTTTAACAACCTGAACTAGATATACGTTTTTTTAGGTTCGAAGGAGATTGGAAAGGACGGGGCTTAACGTTGATGCTTAAGCAGATTCTTAGCAATTTCCCTCTCCGTTTTTAAGGGTTTTAGAAGCGTTTTTTGACGTTTTTTGGAGTATTTTTGCTACATTTTTAGACGCGTTCTTAGGAGCGTTTTTTTGTTCGTTTTTAATGTCAATTTTTGGTGTGTTTTTGAGGCATTTTTGGTGCATTTTTAAAAGCATATTTAGAAGCACTTTTTATAGGCATTTTTGGGCGTTCCTTGAGAAGTTTTTAGGGATATTTTAGGGCATTTTTTGAGGCGTTTTTGTGTGTTTTTAAAGTCGGTTTTTAGAGGAGTTTTAGAAGTATTTTTGAGGCGATTCTGAGTTTTTTTATCTTTAAGCATTTTGAGGCGTTCTTTGAGGCAATGTTTAGGCGTTTCTTACATCGTTTTTTGGGGAATTTTTTGGCGCATTTTTAGAGGCGTTCTTAGAAGCTATTTTTTGCCCGTTTTGTAAAAGCGTTTTTGGACGCCTTTTTTGTGGCGTTTCTCGGCGGCCAAAAATATCAGTCAAAAACGCACTTGATCGCTGGTATGCCTTACATAATAATGTCGAAACAAAGTTAGGAAGAGCTTTTCGGATTTCGGAAAAATGTATGAAATCGGAATATATGTTAATTTTACCAACATTATACCCTATTCACACCAAGCCGAAAACCGAGTTTTTGTCAAAAAAGTTTATAAAACTCGTGGATGCATTCACACCGAACACCAACTCGTTTTCGTTTGACGTTTCAATTAGCTGTGAAACTAGCTATGAAATGTTTGTGGCGACTAGACTTATTTTAGTTACTAAACTTCGCTCGTATTGACAAAATATACAGACAAAATTATTTAAGCTACTTGATAATCGTTAATTTATGGTTAAATGCATAAAATAATTAACATAAGCAACATTCAAAATCAAAACATCTGAAAATACAATTTAGTTGTGGCAGGTAGTGCTGCCGTTCTAAAATTACAGAAAAACTGAATAATTTGCTCCTTATTGTGCAAAGATAACAAGAGATTCCGCATTTGTAAACAACAAAAAACTAGAAGAAACGATAGCTCTGAAGCTCTTACTCAGTCTCTCACATTGTGTCCTGTCAGCATTTTTGCTGAGCTCGCTGAATGTTGTAAAAGGTGTGTCTGCTTCAACAACCCAACGATTGTAGTCGTTTTCGTGGCGTTTTCATGGAAAATTATCTCAAACCACTCGTCTTGAAAACTGCAATATGTATGAGAATGCTTACGAATGCGGAAAAGCGACCTACATAACATATATTTAAAAAGGCGTCAAATTCTCACGACTCTTTTCGAAAAATCAGGGAAAAATGTGTTATCAAAATAAGTCTCACAACTATTCGTCGTATTATTTCAAATTCTAAGCCTATAAAAAGAATAAAAATCAAGACTTAACGCGGTTCGAAAAGCGCAGAGCCTCCGTTTGTTCGTGCACATGTGCACATGGACTTAGTAGAAGCATTGTTTGATCTTTTCAGATGAAAATAATTTAATTTGGAAGCCTCACAATTGTGAGACTAATCATTTGGACCGGCTGCATAGCAGAGTTGAAGAAGTTGAGGTGGGGGGCCGTTTCGTATTATTTCACCTGCAAATTACAATTTTTGGCAAACACAATTAATGCATTGTCTTACAATGGTATAGGTACTGATAAAGTGATAAGGCTTTAACATATTTTCATAACCTTTTTGGACATCTGCCGTGGATCTAACAACATGATAAAGCGCCAATACATACAGCCCGGGTTGTTAAAACGTATTTATGGAGACAAATTGTGGTCCTATTAAGCTGACCGCGACTCACCGGAGTTGAATATCATAGAAAATGTTTGGCAATGGTTGACATTGACACTTCAAGTTAATGAATCGGGACAAAAATATTCGACTGTATCTAAACTTTACGGTCTTGTTTAGCAGTTTTTGCAGTTTTCCACCCCGAATTTAGCATTTTTGAAAAAAATAATCTGCTAACGCTGGAGCCATGTGTTCGAATATGGGCACACGTCGCTTTCCGAAAGCGCGATAGGGCCATATTTCGAAATATGGCTTCATGCCGCATGGGCTTATGGCATGGCATATTTCCTATTGATTCTTTGGTCCATATGCTCTACCGAAACATGAGCAATACAGTGCTTCTATGGCAAATCACCATCTTAGCCTCTTTTACAGCGAAATCAAGTTCTTCTACATTAGTATAGAGGGGCTGTCTGACAATGGGTCCTATTTTATCTCTATAAACCTCTCTACATAAAACAGCTAGGTAATATACGGAGCTTCAACAAGTCTATCACTACCACGTATCACTCCCAGAGCTTCTATGAGTTGGTTTTTAGACTCTATTTTGATTAGCCTGCTCCGGTTCCAGTTTTAAAGAGACACGCATGCTTTGTATAGATCGTCTCTACATATTCACTATCGAATGCATCCCTAAAATCAAATATGCAATGGGTAGCAGTGCTGTGATAAATGTGCTTTTAATTCTATGGCTGGGGTATAACCCGCCGTCCAATGATCGTAGGGTATGGGGACAGGTCGATACGAATGGTGTGATTCTGCCAGACGGGTTATTCAGCCTAGCCTAGTTCAAAAATATTGGGTTTTTGGAGCAATATTCACTGACAACATCTTTCTTTCATCTTGTTTCGATAGTGGTAGCATATACTCATATTTTGAAACAGTCTTAATTTTGAAACAGAATTGTTGTGCTAAATCTGATAGGGTTAATTTTCATTTGCACAAATTGCCTGACTGTGGGATATTATTTGTCGGCGCCTGAGGCAGGACCCATTATTTTGATCTCTATTTAGTTTTTGATTTGCGTTTAGAAGCTCGAGTGGCTAACAAACCCGAAGTTCGAAAACATTGTAGGTATTCAGTTCTGAAGTTCGATAATAATGAGTTTATGCTTTAATGGTAAAAATACGAATATTCCTGTTAATAGCCTCTTTAGTTATAATCGGAAGCAGAAAACATTCACAATATTCAACCACAAAAGGTGTCAATTCTCGAGTCATGAGTAGAGTATCCAAAACGATTCATTTTTAAATGAAATGAAAACCCATTTACCTCGTGCACTTTGTGAATTCCATATGTCTGTTGGTAAGTTATGCTGTGATGTGACTGCCAGAACCCGTGATTATTAAAATAGCACATACCAATGCGTATGGTAGATATAATTAATATTTTTTTTACATTTCCATTTATAAAGGTATGCAACATTAAGTGAAGTACTCAATCTGTTGTCCCACTTTGACATATTGCTCCGATTTGGTTGGCAACGTTTTGCAATTTTTTTTAAGCTCATTCTACATACCTGAACGGCTATGGTTTCATAATTGCAATATTAAAAATAAAAATATTAACATTTTACCGCAACAGCTGGGCACATACAATTTTCAGGACATCAATATTCTGTTTCCTGTTTTTTTTTTTTTTTTTTGGCAGCAAACCCTCGCCGACAGGAAATAAATCACATTTCATTAAAAATGAATAATTTTTCTGTCGCATATTTTCACAGCCGATTGCACACCATACAGAAGGACGCGATGGAATTCTGTAAGTTGGGTGTTAGGCATAATGGCTTCAGTTTATTTTTAACAAAGTGGGATGTTTATCATCACTGAATGCAAGTTGAATTTGTTTCTTTTCAGGTTGGAAGGGATCCCTCTTCAAGTACGGTCTATCATTTACAAATTTCTTTGCGAATAAAATTAAGCTCGTAAACATGTTCTGCCCATGTCTACAACATGTATGCAACTTGGAACGACAAAGACGTATTTTTTATTTTATTCGAATTAATAAACCTTCATTGTAGTCCATAAAACCGGAAGAATTTAATATAATAAAAATGGCTAAAGATGATCACACAACATATCTTCAACGTCAGTATGTGTTATAGCGTTAATAAAATGTAATAATATGATGTAGTAGGTAGGTACCTATACCATTCATAAAGCACTCAATTGAATTGGATGTGGATCTGAATGAAATTGACTCATACTCTCCAATGTTCGAAAGCAATAATATTTCGTTTACGTATAATATTCGAAACGAAATGCTCGTCATCAGTCATCATCATACGCGCATACACATTCATGTAGGACGACATCGTAGAACTTAGGAGGATAATGATTGTGTTGGCATATAAACAGAAAATTTACTAAACCTGCAAAAAGATACAATGCTACAAAACAGAGAAAAAGAAGCGAAACACTCAAAGACATCAACATCTTCGCAGTCACATCCTCGATGATTTCGTCATTCGAGGATTCGTTTTTATTGCTGAGGATGAGGATGAGGATGTCATACCCAGAGGAATATATATCAGCAAATAAACAGAATCAGTGTAATAGCCTTAATGCGAGATTTATTTAGGCTCTTACAACACACTACAGTGTCGTGTATGAGGGGTGTAATAAAATAATACATAATGTTGGTATAGGAGAGAGATCCTGTGCAGAGGAAAAGGTGTAGGAATTGGCTGGAACATCTATTTCCATCCTTTCATAGGGTTATGTAGGTATATTTGATTATAATACCGAAACAAACGCCAACAGTGCTGATGGAAGTGGGTAGCGATGTTCTATAATTTACAGGCTGTCTTGCAAGTATTACTCAGCAGTATGTCAGCAGCCAATGTATAACGTTGGCATTTGGCATAGATATTTAAGCACAAAACTAGAGGAGGGTGATTTAGAATAACAGAATGAATTAGATATAGAGAAACATGGCAATTTCGATTCAATATTATACAAGGTGGGCCAAAAGAGATCACCCTATTGGAAGATGCTCTTATTTCTGCAAATGGCCGCCAATGTCAAATCTGTTTTGACATTTGTGGACTAGACAGATGTAGAATACAAGTGAACAAGCCATGGAGCGATACACTCCCCAAGAACGCGGAATAATCGTGTATATTTTTTTGCGTAACAATTCGTCTGTAGTGTTGGCGCCCGGCCGTCCGACACCGACTGCGCAAACACTGCGCCATTTGCCCACCAACCTTGAAGAGAGCCGGTCGTCCCTAAGGCGAGTTTTGGTCAAAGACTTGCGCATGTTCCCGTACAAAGTCCAGTCCGTGCATCAGCTGCTGCCTGTCTGTCGACCGCCCAAGCCATCCTCAATCTCGAGGACGAAGTGGACGATTTTTCGACCAAATCATAATGAGCGATGAAACTCATTTCCACCTCAGCGGGTACGTGAACAAGCAAAACTATCGCTTCTAGGGCGCAGAAAATCCACGAGTAATGCACGAGGAACAATTACACCCGCTCAAAGTTACTGCATGGTGCGCTGTTCACGCTGGAGGAGTCATCGGGTCATTTTTTTTTTTTCGAGAACGCCGCTGGTGCTGTTCAAACGACAACAGTGGACGGTGGGCACTATAGGGCCATGTTAACCGAGTTTTTTCTGCCACAATTGGAAAATTGGGACTGGAAGACATGTGGTTCTAACAGGACGGAGCAAGGGCACACACTGCGCGAGCCACAACCGATATTCTGAAGGTGGCGTTCCCGGGTCGTCTCATCTCTTGTTTTGGCGATTTGCACTTTCCTGTAAGATCGCCCGATTTAACCGTTTCAGACTTTTTTTGTAGGTTTTTTGAAGTCCCGTGTTTACGTGAACAAGCCCGAGACCCTAAAAGCCCTCAAGGACAACATTCGACACGAGTGCGAGAATCTGTCGCCCGGAGTTCTCTCCGAAGTGATGGAAAATGTCATAAAACGAGCCCGTATGGCAATCAATTGTGACGGCGCGCATTTGGCCGATATCATCTTCTGGACTTGACCAATAAAATTCTAAAGGTTCAAATAAACATATCAAAAATAATCAAATCATTTAAAAAAAAAATGAGAGCCAACAAATTTTTGGCCCACCTTATATAACAGACATTTTGAATAAATTCTTAACTTAAAATTTGGGCCGCAGAATGTCATAGCACAGGTTTATCAAACTTTTAATAAAATGTGAGTCTGTGACCTAAAATGGGAAGGGAGAACTACCTTATCCTGTTAGCAAACCCCTGCTTAGTGAACCACCCTACTCTGGTGATTATTGGGAAATCCAAGTGAGCTAGCCCGGGTGCTGTTGCGCGTATAGAAACAGGAGCGGTTAATCTGGGTTGACAGATTTTAAGTCGGGAGAGCCTTCATGGGGGTTTGGCAATACAGCTTCTTTAAAAGATCCTAATATGTATTCGGTGGTTAGGTCCTAGAGCCATCGTTTTAATCTAGAGACTGTCAGAAAGACAAGGATCTTCTCTGATGGTAAGTCAGCAAGATTTTCTGAAGTAACCATTTCCTCGCCAAGGATATTCTTTCTGAGAAGAAAAGCAGTCGGACATTCGATGAGTATGTGAAGAAATTTGATTTTTTACTCTCCGTCTCCAGACATAGGTACGTAGTCTACATTTGGAGCCCGGTGAGACAGCAATTCGGTGAAAATGTATTTCCAGAATTCTCAGGTTGTTTTTGTCCAGATTAATGAGAAAATGGAATTTTCTTGAATAGTATTTTGGAAGAATTGTTTGGTGCAGTTCAGCCCATGTGTCTTAAGTCATTGGATTCAATTTGAGCCAGATCTGTCACGTCCTCAGATCTGTAAAGTCCTCTAAATACTCCTCTGAATACTGATATATATGTTTAAGAGCTGTCCAGATCTGGTCCACTACATTTCAAAAATATAAAGAGAAGTCATGGTGGTTTTCATACTCATAAAGCTGGGAAATGTTCCCACTTAACAGTTTCCCTCTGTTGCACTGGACATTTTTTTTATTCCATCTGACACCCTTTGACATTTTTAGCAGACAAATTGCTGCACATTCGTCTTAAATCAATATCACAGTGGACTAGTAACTAATTTTGAAATCGCTTCGAAAAATATTGCCTTCATTATTCCCAGGTTAGATTTTGACAGCCAACTTCCGGGCAACCATCTCTCCAGGTCATTCTGGGAAGGAGAAGGAGAGGGAGCTTTTCTTGAATACAAGTCGGTTCATTTCTATATCGACAGATCAAAAAATGACGAAGAGGTAGTTGTAAGTGGAATTAATGATGATCAAAGCGGTCCTATCTTGGTTCAACAATACGTCTCCAATAACTCGAAAGTAGGTCTAGACTGCCATTCGTCTGCAGATGAGTTTAATGTTCATCTATTGTGGATGCCGAGGTATAGGGATATTCCAGGAAGGCAACTGTAGGGAACTAAACTGGGATACTAACTACCTTTATGTATAACAATTGGTCTATATGGAAACTTATATCAAAGCTATCTATTTGGTCAACAAGTGAATATTTCAGATCCTAAGAGTTTTATTTCTCTAAATAGATGACACTATAACAAGTGTCATCACTAGGACTGGCCACTGTCTGATAGGAAAGCATTCAACTAGGTTTGTTGTATTCCCAAAAGATTTTTGTAGGAGCTGCAGAGTTGATGAATATCAGTAAACCCACTAGGTACCTTCTCTATAGTCTGCACTTAGGCTAATCTCTCTCAAAAAATTAACTCAACTTTTGGGGCTTATAATACTTTAATGATCATGTGGGCCTTTTTATAACAATATTAGAAGTCCACTACGTTTTATAAAAAAAGACTGGATTTGGCGAGTACGTATGTCACAAAGGACATTTTATTGATCTTAGTGTGCTTGCGTTAACTTACATCGAAGGTCATGCGAAACTATATGAGAAACTATTTCTTTGCCTTTGCTGTATCGTCCTTTCAAAACAGACTGTAAATATCCATAACCACACATTCTCGTTGATCCCTTGTGTGAATAAAAAAAAAAATTCTCACGAAATATTGTATTTGTATCTCTCAAAATAATACCAACCCGACATGAGCTAAATAGATTGTTGGAAATGAAAAAAAAAAGACGTGTAACGTAGAGCATTGGAAAACTGAAATAAAAGCGGCAAGGTAATTGAATTTTATCTGTGCGTGTGGCTTACTGAAGGATTTGCCACGGCATTCAGAAGACATTTATGATGGATTTTGATGGAAGGATTTCAGGCTTATTCTTAGAGCTCTACTTACTGGTCTTTGGTATCATAATGTATGTGTGTAGGCTGCTATCTCTACCCGTGCCTAGTCTGTTAGATTTAGATCTATTAATAGAGATAAATCTCTAGCCGGATATCATATTCAAATTAAAAAGTAGGTATGCGGAAAAGTTTGCAACGCAAACGTTTATGAAAGCCTATAGATTACAGAACAGTAAGTAGATACGTCTTACCAAATCGAAGTATACTGTTTAAAAAAAAACACAATAATCTGTAATAGGCAAAGTCTGTTACAGACATGGCATTCCTTCAAAGAATTAAAGAATTTTCACATGCGATGAAACAACAAATAGAGTATATAGGTACCTACTTGTACACAATTAATTAATATGTAGTGTAGTAGGTACTATATAATGAAAATGCTTAATTCCTAAGGATTATTTGCTTCTAATTGCAGCATAATTCTGATTCAGATTGGGAGAATTTAATTTAAACTTGTTTGCTATTGGATTGAAAATTTATTTTCAATTTGTTATTGCCACCGAATATTCAGAGCAGACGCTTCAATTAAATGAGATTCTGAAAATAATCAATTGTTTTGTTTAATTCCAAACAAAAAAGGCGAGTGAGTTGCAATAATTGTAGTTTGTGTCAACTTCACTTCAAATCGGCTTTCGAGAATTTTTTTGGGAAAACACTCCGGAAAAGTCGCGGAATTGGAAAAATAGAAAACTGAGAACGGCTGGACCGATTTGGTTCAATTTTTTTTTCAGTTATTCGTAATTTCCAGGAGAATGTTTATATACGAAAGAAAATTTTGGGAAAACACTCCGCAAAAGTCGGGAAATTGGGAAAATCGAAAATTTATTTTTTGTATGGAATTTTCCGGAATGGCTTTTTGAATACAAAAATATAAAATTCCTATTGGAAAACTTGGAAAATTCCGGAAAGAAAAATTTGAATTTTTTTTGATGAAATTTTGCATTTTGTCGCATAATTTGATGATTTTGAACGGTGTAAAGATGGAAAATCCTTAAATCTTCGTCTTTGCGGCGGCGTGTCATGGGGTTAAAATTGCAGAACGACCCATCCATCTACTTCTGAATTCTCGGGACAACTGATGGCGCTTCTCAATGGCCAATTCCCATTGATATCGTTCCCGGCAAATTTTTGCGAGTTCACATCGTCGTATTAGGAACTCATCACCAAAATGCTCCCCGGCATTGCACAAAATTATAAAAATCACCGCGTAATATTAACAGCTGAAGGTGGGATCGATCATAATCATGCTGCGGAATCTGAATCATCCGAAATTGTGCAACGGTACGCGGTTGTCCGTCAAGAAACTGATTAGCAATGTGATTCAAGCGACGATTATCAAGGGCAAATTCAAAGGAGAGGGAGTCCTTATCCCACGAATTCCGATTATTTCAACTGTTCTTCCATTCCATTCAAAATGTTCAAAAAGGGGCACAACATTTATTTTTTTTAATTTTTGAACACAGCAGTCAAAAACTGTGAAATAAAAATATGTTTCATTAGATACCATGTATAGGTCAGGGGTTCAGAATCTTTTTCATACTGCGACTCCCTATAGAGATTGAAATATTTTTGCGACATCCTTCTAAAAGCACAGACATGTGAATAGAAGCTGATCTTACTGAAGATTTACTAAAAGGTTTTTCAATAAGGTCGAGACGATGTTAAAGTATCGTCGTTCAATATTTATGGCAATTTTTCTTGTTCACATACCCGCATTCATCTAAAAATGCGCATCGTCGTTATATATGATTTTTCGGGCAAACTTGGGGCCTCTTCCAAACTGTCCATAGCCAAGTCAGCAAACAAACGGCTTTGTCTGTGGTCATTAACGTCGAGATTCTGGATTAGTTGGATATTGTAGGGGCGTCAGCCCAAGTCTCGATGCAAAATTCGTCAAGTTGGAATCTGCGATAGGCCGATATCTTATACGCACGGCGAGGAATTGACTGCCGGTAGCGCGGTAATCCTCCCGACCAATCAGACTGGCAAGGGCAATGACCTGTGCCAATTGAAAACCATTTATTCAATTTTGAGTGCCAGCCATGAAGCAAATCTGATTGGAAATATGCGGAAAACACAAACGCGCTTAATCTTCGACTGCAATGTAACTATTGAATTTCGCTTCGACCTTGCTCTTGGTATTCGTAAAGAGAAACGTAATGTTTTTCCTTTGCTCGGAGTAGAGAAAAGAAAAGCGCAGGCTTTTTAACATTTTGAAAATCTTTTGTTTTTTTTTGCAGAATTTTGTAAAACAGCATTTTGAAAGCAGAATTTCGACCCCTACCATTCCATCAGCTTTCAGCTCGATTTAAAAAAAAAAAAAAAAAAAAGTGTCGGGTCGGGTCGATGTTGGCTATGTGTTTTGACGTGCACAAGAAGTCGGCATGTTGCAGACTTCAACTTGGCGAATTTTGAGTCGGGACTTGGTCGTATATCCGTTTAAGATCCAACTGACCCAGGAGCTCAAAGTTAATGCTTATTACTATAGAAAAATCATATTTAACGACGAGGCGCATTTTTAGATGAATTGCTATGTTAACATGCTAAAATGCCATATATGGGATAATGTTAGCCCCCTCCAATTGGCAATGCATCCATAAAAATCTATTTGGTGTCATTTGCGATATTGCTCCGTACTTTTTTTTGAAAATGACGTTGCTAAGGCTATTACCATCAACGGCGAGCGCTACAGAATGATGCCAGCCGATTTATTTTGGCCCAAGTTGAACGATATGGAAGTGGATGACATGTGGTTCCAGCAAGACGTGGCTACGTGTCACAGCAGACGCCACGATGGCCATTCTGCCTGAACGATTTGACTGTATGGTTATCTCTGGCAGAGGTGACGTGAATTAGCCACTAAGATAGTGCGATTTAACCCCGCTAAATATTTTGTGTGGGGTTTCCTGAAATCGCAGCTCAATACGAATAAACCGCAATCGATCGATGTCTTTAAACCCAACATAACCAACGCCATCGCTCAAATTTAGCCGGATCTATGCGGCAGATTGGACCACTCGAATCCGTGACAACATGAGTACATAGCTGCAGCGGACATTTGGACATGGTAATATTCCATTCCATACCAATAATGCCACGCATGGGCCTTTCAATGATTTCGTTAGTACCTCGCAAACAGCTTGTTTTATTCCAATTCAACGTCGACCCTTCCTTATTGAAAACCCCTTTAGTGAATTTTCAATAAGCTCAGCTTCTATTCACATAGGTATCTGTGCTTTGTTCCGTAGAAGGACGTCGCAAAATTGTTATAAAATTACTTTTTATCTTATACTGGAATCGGAAATTCGGGCCCCCAACAAAAGCCAGGTTTTATGGTCCGAGTTAATCTTCTTAAAATAGAACTACCATTGTTTCTATTGTGATCTGGAACATTAAGTCGAAGTTCTTGATTCAGAGGTTCTCATTCTCATAGCACTCAAAAATGGAACACTTTTCGTTGGTGAACAACCGAAAGCTGAAACTTCAAGTAAAGAGTCTAGGTCGAAAATAGACACCTTCATATAGTCTATCATCTAACAAAAGCCCTCAAGAATCTAATCGCGAGCGCACCCAGGGTTCGAATTTCTAGTAAATCAATGTTTCATTTCGGAAGCATAAAATATTTTATAGAGATTTTTTAAAAAAATGTTTCTAAACTTTAAAAACAAATGAAAACAGCATTGGTATTGACTCACTTTTGAAGCTCACTGTAGATGAAAAAGAAAAAGAAAAATGTTTGTTACCTGGTATATCAGCGGCTGGTCATGATGCCACAATCAGACGAATGTGTTATTGTTAATGTTAATATGCAATTCGTACAGGGGCTTAATTAATTAGTATTAAATTAGGTTATTCGAACACAACTATTATCAGTGCTGCTGTCCTAGATTTCTTTTTTTTTTAGCCATGGAAACTTACTTAGATGGCTACAGTCCTAGGTGGACCTGGGCCTCAACCAACACGCCTCTTCAGTTAGGACGATCTTTGGCTAACTCTCTCCAGTTGCGCACTCCAAGTTGGTTGAGGTCCCTTTCCACTTGTGCGCGCCACCTAAGGCGAGGTCTTCCTCTACTGCGTTGTTCCTCCGGGTTGGAATCGAAGACTCTTCGGGCCGGACCGTTGGTGTCCATTCGCTCTACATGTCCTAGCCATCTTAGTCGAAACACTGAAGGGAATTCCTATACTGGACTTCTGGATCTTGGTGAATATTTATGTCTGGGTCGGTTCCTTGAATCAATGTACACACTGGCAAGTTGATGGATGAGGTGTGTTGGTTTTTCCCCTTTTTTCTTGTTAGCTGCAGTGTGACGTACTTTCGCTGGTGATCCGGGTTTGAAGACTGGTGTAAGACGACGAGATGAATTTTGGATACGTGTCAGTAAATACTGTATCGTTAGCATATGCAAGAACTCAGGGGTCCGCAACCAATTCAACTGCTTTTCACGTACAATTCTGTGATGGAAGAATTCCTTAGGAACGATCAATATTTGACTGCGCAGTAGAACCTACCTACCTTAGGCCTCAGTTATAGCTAACAGGAAAATGCATCCGTAAAAACACGAAACAGAACAAAACTGAAACATTTAACCATAGCATATCATAGGAATTCAGTGGAATACTTCGTGAAACTGGTGGAGAAGTTCAACAGAAAAAGTTTTTCGTACGGAAAACTAAAGAATTTTTTTTTTTTTTTTAATTTAAAGATCAATTGCTTAGTTTTTTTGACGAATTAGTTTTATAATTCAAAAGCAACATTTTAAGACCGACCAAGATTGAGTTCAACGACAAAGTTTCAGTGAAAATTTTTTACGGATGTATTTTACTGATATCTATAACAGTCGCCTTAGTAAAATTCCAAAAAAAAAACTTGTCTTTATGACTTATCTTTACACTTAGGTACCTCTGTTACTTTCAGTGGAAAAATGCGGAATGGAACAAAGAAAAAAAAAGGGAAAGGAAAAATAACAATGTTACCTAATTCAATGACTGTTCCTTTCCAAAAGGTTTCTTATAATCAAAATTCCTTTCAAAATTTTAAAAATCTCTCGCCCAGCCGTGGAGTGGCTTCACTTTGTTTTCTCATGAAATCGGTTTCCTTCCCCCAAATAAATAATAGGAGAATGACAACAACACAAGGTCGTCTAAATCAATAAGCCAAAATTTGTTACCACAACTAAAAGCTAATACTAGTGGTATTAATATGCTAAGTGCCGGAAGCCGGACTATACCTATTCTAATTGAAATGTCACTAAGATAATTATCGTCGCATTATTTTGGAAGTGCGGTTACTTCCCTTTAAATGGTGCTATACAGATACTACAACTCCGTCAGAGCCTCAGTCATAAAGCGACACGCGTCTGTGGGTATACAAGTAAACAAAAATTGAAATGTTAAAAATTCACACCAAAATCGGAAATGCATTTTTTCTCCCCCAACTGTTGGGATTTTACAATTTTACGTACAACACCGTCACACAAAAGTTTGTGAGGAGCCAATTCCTATCCACTTACGATCGTTGTATTGTGATTGGCATTAACTGCTCGGCGCCAATCGTTATTTTCACGTGTTATTTTTTGGAATCGGTAATAGTAAGTGCTAGGTCTGTAGACAATAATTATGTTATTCAGGAGAGCAGCATATGGTCCTTAAATATCCTCCAAATGTGCTTTGGAATATTGACAACATACTGGAATCATTCATTCAACCAATCACACCTCCATTACATCTTGAATGCGCTTCTCAAGTGTGATCGTAAATTGAGGGCATTGACCAAAAAGGACACACCATTAGAAGGACGTTCGAGGTTACGCCAAATGCGAATACTATCGACCATATTGGATGTATATTTCACAGCATATCGACCGGCTATATTCGACCTTGCGCTTTTTGAAGTCAAAACTATTGTTTTTATTAACAAACTGATCGTTACGAGCCTCTTTTTGGGATGGTACTGCATTCAGGAACAATTGGCAAACACATACGAAACACTAAATGACTTTGTTAGGACTGACGCTAATACTATCGGAGAGCAAGACTATCGAGCCATATCGAAATTATGTACACGAATATTCAAGGTCAAAAGTGCATCTAAATTGTACTATGGACAGTTTATAATGGCATCGTTTATGTGTCTAATAAGATCGGTGATGCTGTTCTATGAAAGCTTCGCGACAATACTATTTTCTCCCTATAAAGATGTGAACCGTATTGAGGCTATTGTAGCAATAATTAGGTTAATGCTGTTTTCTGCTGTCGCACCGTTGATAGATATTTTTTTATTGGGTGTCATAGGTGAACGTCTCACCACTCAGGCAGATCATTTTCGTAGGACTCTGCTAATGAGTGAATGCACAGCAAGGAAACCCCAAGGAATTCAACAATCTGTGTGATTAATCTTATTTATATAATGTGATCCTTGCTAATGGCTTTTGATTTCAGATTGACACTATATTGCGACAGGCGCTATGGGAGGACTTGAATTGGTTGACGATAATTGGAAAACATGTAAATCGAAGTAATGGATTCAAATTGATCTTTGCCGTCATATCTTGGATAATAACTTTCCTAATGTACCAGCAAACTACTCCGATTGTATTCTTTTCTTCGTATTTCGAGTCAGATATGCAGAGTTTAGTCTTTTATCCGATTATATTGATTGGCTTTATATATTTGATGTCAATACGCTTAAAGCGTGTTTGAAAGTCTATTAGGCCATGAAACTTTTTAGTTTTCTCTCACACTGAGGCAATAATCAATAAGCAATTGGCAATAGGAAATATTATTGCTCACAATGATTTTACTTTGAATTAAATTAGAGGTCTCACTTCAAAGCTGTTGAGTATAAGTTCGGTCAAACGGAAAATGTTGTTGATTGCGGCAATAATTATCGCTGGCGATACACCGGCAACAATTATTGCTTCATATAGTAGCAATATTTGTAGTTTTTGACATGTAGCTAGATGAATTTTTAATTTTTGAAAAATATATTGGACGCACCAGTTTTTAATACAAAGTTCGTAGAAATAGTGGCAAAATCTATCTCAGAGCTAAAAATTTCGGGCAATACTCTTGCTTAAATGTGAGAATAAAATTGCGTATTGCTTATTGACAGTTTCTAGTTTTATTGTTTCATTGGTAATTGCTTGGTGTCACAATGTGAGAACCGCCTTTGTAAATTCATATTTTTTCGTAACGTGTTATCTATACCTATACTAGGTATATCAAAATTTATTTTTAAAAATTTGTTTATTTTAATATCAACCGAAATCAAATACCCGGATTATAGATACGTGAGGTTCGATGTGTGTAATTATCAGGGCACGGATTTATATGAACTAAAAAATAAATTTTTATCCAGTGAATTCGATTTTTAAATATTGTTTTATTTAAACTAAGAAATAAATTAATTTTCATATGCTTTATTGCGAAATTATGAAAATTTTTTAAAGTTTTCGAAGGTACAACTTTGGTGATGCGGTCTTTGGAAAAAAAACAGCCCTGGTAATTATAAACAAATTCATGATTTTTTAAAATGATTGTCTAAATTTTTGTTCCAAAAACAGGATTGTATTTATTTTTGAATAATTGAAACATTTATTATGATAATAAAAACTACAATGAAGTACAGCAGTACCTATCTTTATATTTAAGTAGGTACCCAGCATTTTTTTTGGCTTCATAAATATAAAAATACTCTTTAATAGCCCTAATGCCCAAAACACACGTGCAGAAAACTTGTTCTTATGTGGTGCTACAATTGTAAGTTCTGCACCCACCGCAGCACTGCAACATGTCTCTGTTTTTAAATCCACAGCATAGCAATACAGTGAATTAAATTAAATAGTATTGGCAGCATCGAATTTATAAATTCAGCTACTGATGCATACGAGAAAAAGAGAGACGGGAATTATTTGTCGTCTGTGTTGCACTCTCGTATTTTTCGCCGCATTGACAGCAACCGATGCAAATTGAATTCTGCACATCTTTTTTATTTGCAGTACTGCTTGCAGCTAAGCGTTCAGAATTTTTGCAAATGTGTTTTGGACATAATATTGTCACTGTGGCCCATCTCTCAGGGAGACAGTTGAATATTCACCATTGCTGGGGTATAGAGATATTCCATGAAACTGTAATGCTGATGGATTTACCAAACACGGAAATACTCTACCTGTCCTACCGAACAAGTGTACCTCAGGTTTTCCAATGGGCACATAATGTAAAAAGAAACGGAGCAAAGTCTTGGACTGCGGATCATTTTCTCGGATCTGTTTTCAGACAACCCTCTTCTGCTAGGTAACCTAGGTACCGAAGTTCCCGGAAACAGAACTTTGACTAATTAATGTTTATTGTCAAGCCAGCATCCTTTCAAAATGTCGGTACAGTCCATCACCATCTTGATATGTTCATTGAATGTTTGCAAAACTATCAGTAGCTCATCTAAATATACACAAAAATCTTTTCTTTAAGTTCGTGGGGTACCAATTTGTTCTTGCCCGGTTTTCGGACAAAGACCACTGAAGAATTTCATGGGCTTGTACTCTCCTCTACTAAGCCGAGTTTTAGCATGCGATCCAGTTCCTTTCATTATATAAAAATGTCGTCTGGAGAAATCGGATACTGATGCTTGTTTATCGATTCTGCAGCTCTTGCATCAATGTAATATTCCTCTCGCAATGTCCTCACTAATAAAACAGTGGCAGAGGACGGAAACATGTTGATAGCTTCTGTGATGTATTGGATATTTGTATCATGCAAAATTTTAGATAGTTTTTGTGTGAGTTTTTATTTTTGCGACGAATGGAAGGGGCCTTCAATTTTACACCAAGTCCGAAAGACTGAATTAAGAACCTTCTTCAGGACAATTATACTCTCAGATGTTTATCGCTCGCGAGAGGTGGTGCAGTGGAAAAAAAATAGAAGTAATTTGTGTTTTTCAGGGGATTAAAGCTGGGACCCCTCAGAAGCACTGCTTCATCCAGGTGCAAGGTCAAGGATACAAAAAAAAAATATTAATTTCTGGCAAAATTAATGAACATTTGCAAATGGTTTCTCAACTGTCTAAATAGATTATTATTTGGAACAGTAGATTGTCAGTATCGACCTTTACGGAAAAAAAGTGCATAATAATTTCTACTGAACACCGAGTCCTTCTATGGGAATTTAAAAAAAATATACATTTTTGTGAAGCCTCAATCTGCGGCAGATCAATGAATTTGACGGCCAAGAATCCAATCAGTGAGCGCATTGTCCGACGACGTTTAAAGGCAGGAGGTTTTAAGACAATCAAAGTTAAGGACGTGCCGTAAATATCAAAGGTAAATAAGCTTAAAAGACTGGCCTTCGCAAAGGAATATATTCACCAGCCAAAGACAAAGTTAAGGACGTGCCGTAAATATCAAAGGTAAACAAGCTTAAAAGACTGGCCTTCGCAAAGGAATATCTTCACCAGCCAAAAGAAGTTCTGGAGAAGCGTTCTATGAACAGATGAAAGCTCCTTTGGGATGTGGTTTGTATAATGGGTTCTGTGACTTGGTTCCTATCACCGGCTCGATGAACCAAAGTCAATGCCTTTCTTTCCGGAGATAGGCTTATTATAGGGAGTCATTTAACCTACAACAGGATAATGCCCCATGCCACAACGCCCGGCAGGGATGACAATTTTTTGAAGGTGTTACCACTTTGGGCTAGCCACCATACATAGGTAATTTTTAATAAAATAATTACTAGTCGTTTAATTCACTTCTTGAACATCCTTTGAGTTTTTGCTGCTTGGAATTGCAGTTTAAAAACTTGGGCTCTGGAATTTTGTCTTCGGGACTACATCAACCCATAAAGAGCCCTTTCGAATAATTATGCAATAAATTTGATCATATAAAAACCAAAACAATATTTTGCAAACATTAAACAGGTTATTATTATTATTCAAATTTAATAGAAAATAAAGTAATGTGTGAAAATCTTCCAAATTAAAAATATAACTTGTTACGGGCTAACAATTTTCCATTCATCAGTTAGAATTTTGCAACAATTTAACAATCAATTTTAACAATTGTCGTTTTGTGGTACAGAAACTGGGAATTCATTAAATTTAAATTTAAGACAATTGTTTAATTATGTTTTGGTGGTACAGAAAATATTGTTAATTGTTAAAATTTGCCTGTTTAACTAAACTTGTTGTTTTGTGGTACAGGCTCCTGGTCTCTTTTGAAACGCTAAAGAAGAGTTTCGTTAAATAAAACCAGGGAGGAGACAATGACTTTCCTTTGGAACGAGATATGATTGTAGGTACCTCCAGAAATTCTTCAAAATTTAGTGGATTCAGTACCGATACGCATTCAAAAAGTTATTGAAGCTAAAGGAGGTTAGATATACATTTCACTAAATTCTTAATTTCTTTACTTTTTCCAAGTTAAAAGTTTGTTTTGTTTTAGTATTACCTATGCCAACACATGAAATCAATTCTATGGAGTATGATCCAAACGACACAAGTGCAAAATACAAAGTTTGAGATAAAGGCGTTTTAAAGTTCAACAATTTCTTCCCAGTTTTGTGTATTAAAGTAATATTCCAGTGCAATAATAATATAAATTAATAGATGTACAATAATAACCTACTAAAATTTGAAATATTATAACAAAATGGTGTTTTAGTGGAGATATGCTGTTTTGACCAAACTGTATTTTGACTTTTTTCCAACCGGTTGAGGAAAGATTCAGATTGGTAATAAATTTAATAACCAACTTTTAAAAAACCAAAGACATTTATTTAAATTTAACGACAAAATCAAAAGAAAATTTAATAATGTATGGGTTTCCCCAAATACTGCGGAAGAATATGCTCAATTATTGTCAAGACTACCTACTTTTTTAAAACAACAATATTAATACAGAAGCGAACTAATCGTATACGATAAACACGTGAGAACAAAGTAACAGTTCAGTTATATGCTGTTTTGACCACGTTGTTATTTAAATAATTGAAAATGTCTGTTCGGCCAAAACAGCACATGTGGAGTAATGTCATTTTGACCAAACACAATTTTTAAAATACATGTAATGTGTGTTTAGGACCAATCAATAACTCTGTATTCGGTTTGCTGAAACTTATGCTGTTAAGACCAAACGAAAATCGATTTTTTTCTGAATAGTTTTGCATACCCAACTCAATTTCACAAAAATTGGACTTATGTCGTTTTGACCAAACATCGTAGAATTATTAATTTATATCTTTTTAATTTCCTATGAAAAAAATATTTGTTTGCTTGTTTTTAAATTTGCATTAGTTATGCATCTACATATTTGTATATAATAAAAATGATTGTGTGTCTGTCTGTCTTAATAGAATCGTAAACTATACTTTTGATCATGTGATGATCTTTAGCAAAGTGGTTATGCATGAGCCCAAGAAGGTTTCTGAGTTGGCGCGGTCAAAATTGAACAAAGGGGCGTGGCACCGCACATACAAAAAAACATTCAAAATCGTATATGTATCTCGAAAATCGCCGAACCGATTGAGCTCAAATTTACAGACAATCTTACGAAAGAACATTATTATCTAAGATCTAGGCAATACAATTTCTGTGCAAAGCCGGGAGGGTACAGCTATGTTATATAAAAAAACGTTGGTGCGTATGTAAGTCCGATAATGGCCGCTGAACCACTGAAGCTATCCGCCTTTATTCCTATTAAAAAATAATTGAACACAAATATCAAAATAAATCTTGAAATATTTAGAATAACTATTTTGGGCAGAACAACGTTTTGCCGTGTCAGCTAGTTACATATAAATGAAAATAACATGATAAACTCAAAAAACGCACAATTTTTTTTCGTCAACCTATACGTATGCCGACCAGGGTTGTCAGATGTGGCGATTTATCGACAAACAGGCGATTTGAAATTTAATTTGGCGACACGAAAATCGGTTTGGCGACGCACTCAAAAAAAGGCGATATTTTTAGACTTTGGCGATTTAAATTTTTTTAACCAAAATCCTCATATTTTTCCTTTTTTATAATTTTTACTCAAACCTTACATCTGTGATGACTGTGACGAAATATTAAAATTAGTAACGAATGAAGACAACTTTAAAAATTGGAAAGATATTGATTTAGGGATTTATTGATCGGATTTTAAAAGAATTGCGATAGAAAACAGTGGTAGCACAGAGCGGCTCCCTGAAATTACGCCAAAAGAAATTACGCCAAAAAGTGTTTTGGAAAAAAGACCAAAATAATTGCGGCGTAATGGTTTTGGCAAAAACGCCAAAAAATGAAAACGAAAATTCACCAGAATGCCAGGAAATTACGCCATATTTTTGGAAAAATAGCCAAAAAGTAAAATGGAAATTACGCCACAAAAAGTTTTTTTTTGGCATAATTTCCAAGTTTAGTTTGGAAATAAAACCAAAACACAATTTTTTTTTGGCTTAGATAATTTCCAAATTTAATATGGAAATTAGCTCCAAAATTCGTTCTAGAATAAATTACCCGCTCCGATAAAGTTGTTTAGAGATAAAACTAATGATGCGGGAGGGGGGGGGGGCGGGAGCGCGCGCGTCCCGTCGCGCCGCTCGCGTAGCCGCCAACCGGCCGGCGCGCGGTCGCGGACAGCGCGCTATCGCGGTCAACGCGCGGTCGCGGGCAACGCGTAGTCGCGGGCAACGCGCGGTCGCGCCCCTTTTTTGGACAATTTATATTTCATTTATATTTCAGAGTTTAGCCAGCTAACACATTTAAAACAAACCAATTATAATAACTTTTTTTTATTTAGAGTCATGAATGTAATTTATATGTACATATCACTGTATTAGACGTACACCTGAAGAGTATCGGCGACAATTTCCCGACAGCACGGACATTTATAATTGTCTTCTCCATCAGCCACAACATACATACCTTTATATGTTTGCATGGCAACATTATAATGTTTGGGTGTAGCACTTGACAAACTACACATAAAACAACGGTTTCCAACTCTGCGCTTTTCGTCTGGTTTCCTACTTCGTCATCGTCATTATCATCCGAAAAATCTTCACTTTTGTACTGATCACGCGTGATCACACGTGCTTCAATAATGCTCTTGAAACTAGGTAAAAGCATGTAATGTTATGTTATTTTGCGAAAAAACAACCATACATAGAGGGAGTCAAAGAATGCAACCTTTTGGCGCTTTTTTCTTTTCTATTAAAAAAAACAACAACTTTTTGGGCGTTTTTTCCTTTTCAATTTTGGAAAAAATACCAAAAAGTTTTTTGGTGTTTTTTCCAAAAATGTTTTTTTGGGGTTTTCTCAATTTTCTTAAATGGAAAAAAGCCCAAAAGAGTTTTGGAAAAAATGCCAAAATTAGCGGCACTTGTGTCAAAATATTTGGTCGATTTTTCCTAGGAAAAAATGCCACAAATTTGTATGGAGGTTTTTGGGCTTTTTTTCCTTTTTTTTTTTGGCGTAATTTCTTTTGGCGTAATTTCAGGGAGCCGCACAGAGCATGTGGATGAAGTTAAGGAGCAAGTAAACGATTTAATTTTTGTTGTACTAAGAGAAATGCGAAAAATATTGTCTGAATGCAACACATCGTTTGTTTCTTTGGGATATTTTTAGCCAGGCGTTTGTTTTTAAGTTTTTTTTACGTAAAAATTACGAGTTGCACTATCATTTGATTTTTATGGTTTTTGAATTTGGAGAGTGGAAACTTTTGAAATTTGGCGGTTTTTTGGCGTTTTATATTTTACTCTTTGCGATTCCGGTTTTTAAAACCTGACAACCCTGATGCCGACTATGGATATATGATAACTCAAATAAATTTTAATTTTTTTAAAAGAAAAGAAACTGGCGGGCAGAGTTGGAGTTTTACCCTAAAATGAATTGCCTAAATAGAACTGCGTGAAATATGTATATATAACGTGTGTGGAAAAATTTGGCGTACTACATATATTATAATAAACAAATTCAAATAATATTACAAATTGAATAACAGCAACCATTTAATAACTAAAATAATACATTTTTTTGGCTGTATCTAATAATATAGAAAACTACTATACTGCCACTTTTTCAAATCCTGCATAAATATCATAATGTAAAATAAAAGAGTAAATATTTTACACTCACTTACTCTGCGAAATTAATGAGGTAAATAAGATCAGACGAAGGTCCTTTGGGTAGCCCTTCTTTTCCCAAGTGAAATATCAATTTGCTGCTCAGAGCACCACTGGAAACGTTAATTAACGCCAAGAACCTGAGTATTAATAGAAACAAAAAATTCCACTTAACGCACATGCACATTTGTATCCTGAAAGGGAACAACCACTAATACGACTCAGGTTTTTAATATCTTTGAATCTCACATGCGGTTGTCATGAAATGCTGCATTCAGCAGAAAAGTTATTTTTTGTTTTTTTTTTTGTTCAAATCGGTGGCAATATGACACGTACGATTGTCTACACTTGCTTGGCTTCTACTCGGGGGAAAATTCTCGCAGGGCTGTCAAGAGTGCTCCGGCCCACTGCCACCCTATCAAAATCGATTCGCACGTCCTTGAGGAATAGACAATTATCATCTTTATTATTATCCTCATCATCAGTTTATGCTCGCTAGTACAATTCCCCTACCGATGTCTCAGAGCGTTTTGAAGAGTAAGTATCTGGCTAGGGGTTTGGTTCGTTCTTTTATGACTCGCCGTGCCGCCCCGAATGGTAAATGGTATCATAAATGTGTATCTGTGAACAGTTTTATCTTTATTTTTATTTATTTATTTTTCTTTTTGTTGACTATGCGATGAAAATGTGTGTCCTGTATGTAATTCACTAGTAAATTCGCTGCTTTAAAAATGGAATGGTTATCAAAAAGTAAGAAACTCCTTGAAATTTTACGGAAAGTTATTCTATCTTAAAGTAGCAATTAAGTGAAGAAACATTTTCCAAGGTCCTCTGTCGATTTCGAGGACCTTACAGCAACGTTGGCAATTAATATGAATTATTGTCGCCCAAGGATTCATATCTTGTAGATTATGCACAAGTTGAATGAAATTATCAGTTTTTAGAGACATTATTCGTTTTTCGACTGCGGACAATTCAACTGTGCAGATTTTGATTTATCGTCATCGCAGAGGAGACAGCCAAGGAAAGAGGATTTTTTTTTCTTTTTTGTGGGATATCTTCACGCCCGTTAATCAGGTAAAGTTTTGCTCCGATGGCATAACTTTCTTGGTCAATTTCGTTTTGGTAATTTAATTAAGAGGATTTGCGTTACTTGATGAAACTTTTTTGTTTGCAAATTATTGACCAGAAATCATACAGATCGTCAAGAGCAATAACGATAATTAAGATCATTTGTGACTACACGAGCATGGGGGCGTATGAGTAATATTTTTGTTTTCGTTTCGCAAAGTTGGGAGTTTGAGTTTATTATGTGTTCTGGTGAACCATTTACAATAAAACTTGTATGGCAGGAAGGACACTCTGGACATAAATTGTGTGGGTATGAGTGATGTAACGCCATTAGGAAGCAATTTATTCAACCTCGAGTCTTTTAGTCTTATTAATACTTTGGAATTTTTCATGCGCCATTAGCTACATTGATGGTAAGGTAAACAAACCATTTATTCCAACATATACAAAATTTTACCAAGGGCGAAAATATTGAAGTTGTTAAATATTTAGTACAGCCAGATACAATACAAAATACAATTATCTACTTTATAATAAAGGTTTAATTATTGAATTTAATTATCTAAAATTTGGCATCACTTAGATTTTGAAATCTAGCTTAAACCTGCACTATGCACCATCCACATCCACTATCTGCACTCACCTATGATCCACTGCCACTCATATGGCACCCTCTTCACTTAGAATTTTTGCTAAAAACTTCACTTGAGATTCCACCGACAGCCAGGCGAGTAATATTCTCCTTTATATTTTCTAAAACATTCAAATATTATATCAATAAATCAGTTTAACAATTTTTTTGCATAAATTTGTTCTCTTTTTTGAACACTTTTTTTTAACAAATTGCAATATCAAGTCCGAACGGCTGAATTGAGAATTTTTTTCAGGATAGTTATGCCCTTGAGTATTTCTCAAACATTCGTGAAATCGTGAGTGGTGGCGCCGAGGAAAAATACATTAAGATGTCATGTTGTTTGATGTTTTTTTCCGGTGATCGAGCCAGACCTCTCGTCCAGCATACCAACCACTTTGCCATAAAAGTATAACCAAGGCTGATTTAAGAAAGTGCTATAGCAATATATTTTTCGCCCTAGCAGTTAATATAAGGTCTCCATAGAGGTCTCAAGATTTGTAGGTACTGTTGCAAGGTGAGAAAAATCACAAAAAATATGTGATGGAACTACTTATGGAACTACCAGACCAGCAACTTTGGCTCATTTTGCCGACTTTGGATACCTGTGGAAATACCTAGGGAAATAAAAAAAAAAGTGTAGATCTATCACCTAGACAACAACGCGTGCAAATTGTCAAACTCATTTCGGTTCGTCAAACATGTGTGTGTGTGATCTTATCCGTAAAATAAACACCAACGATAACGTCAATATCTTAAACAAAACCTTTACCGATTAATTAATTTAATTAACGACCGCTTGCGTCTGCGGATTCGAGTCGAGTGACTCAATCAATAGCACAGTAAAAATATACGAGTACAGGGGATGGATGCTTATAGCCTTGTTAATACAAGCGGTAAGTTGGAATGCATGTAAATACGAATAGAGGGGATGAGTAGGGTTGTCTTACACATGATTCAGCTTAATCTTCATTTTCAGCGCAAAATTCTAAGATGAGGCCTAATATTTGGATAAATACAGAAGCCTCTGTCGAGACGTCCTTTCATCCATTAAAACTCATTTTTTGATATGCTTCATGGACTGGTGCAATCATCGGCCCATATATCTTTAAGAACGTTGCGGCCGGCCAGAATGTTACCGTCAATGGAGAGGGCTATAGAAATATCAAATATGATTTCTGACTTCTTCGTTCCTCAGTTCAATGGCATTGACGTGGTGGAGCTTTGGTTTCAATAATATGGGCCCAACATGCCACACGGCGGACGACGATTTGCATGATTTCGCGTAATGGACTTGTGAACTGTGATCTGACACCTTTAGATTACTTTCTTTGGAGGTATGTGCAGTCACTGGTCTATAACGATAAGTAAGAGACGTTGGACGATTTGAAAGTCAACATTCGCCCCAATTGCTTGCTACAGTTGTCGAAAATTAGACTTCAAGATTGCGCATCATACGAACAATTATTGTAGTTATACGCAGTATGTCCAGGCTCTCTACATGTAAGCCCATCGCGCGTAAGTAAGGAATCCAAGGAGTATGCGAATTGCGAATATCTCTGTAAGGTGCAGGGAAATAAGTCGCCGTTAACTAAGTCCACTGAGGGATTTAGTTGGAAATAAAACCACTTTCTTGAAGTACCCATCTTACATGGCAACTATAAGTCCACTTTCTTATGGGAACTTAGTACTAATCCAACATATATTATGAAAATGAGTTAGTTTGGAACATAAACAATTTGTTAATAACTTGCGCCACCTATCGCATCCTAACATAAAATATGAACCCTCGTCTCGATGAAACAAATGTATTGTGTGAAAATGACTCAATTGGTAAAGTCGTTCCGAAGCGCCAGGATGTTTAACAAACGGCATGCAATCTTCGCTTGCGTCAGGCAGTAGGTATGTTAGACCCAAGATTTTTGTCTGGCAGTGTTGTAAATAATTACTCAGGGAGATCCCAATTAATGATTAAGAAAAACGCTCACATAAAAGTTTTTTTTTCTAAATATTTATGTGAAAACAAGAAAAAAATGCAAGAAACCAAATTGTTATGTTAGATCTTCTAGGGCTTCTGGCGGGGAGTTGAAACCGGAGTTTTGGTTTGGCTTTCAGGAAATAGTATTGTGACAATGTCCCTAAGATAATATCAAAAATTTTACTTTCCTATTATGACTTAAATTTTGTCTTTTTATTGCACTTTTAAGGACGTCTGGCGCAACTTTAAAACCGGCAAAGTTTTCTAGCAATTGCATTTTCTGTCATGTATCAGTCATAAAATATTAACATAATACCAAAATCTTAAGTTTGCTAAAATGTATTAATATAGATAGATATATTTATTTCGTTAATAAAGTACAATTTGCTATCGCACAATTTACATTATTCGCACAGAGATATGATTTATAAATGTATATCTTTCTACTGAAAAATTATTTATATATTATGAAGTGATGCTATAAGTTTACAAAATAGAACCTGAGGAAACAACGAAAGAAAAAACCTCAATTTGAAAGAAAAAAATGTATTAAATTTCTTTAATTTTTTGCACTTTTGAGGTTATGGTATTCCTAAACCAACGCAGCGCTGCCAGAAATATATTTTTGTGTTCAGTAGTTACCACGAACTAAGCTCACAAAGTTACAGCCTTTCTAAAATGACTTAAGAAAAAACTTTGCTAGCTCTTACTCTATTAAGTCCACTACAAGAAAGTGGTTTTATTTCCCACTAGGTGGGAACTAAATCCATCAGTGGACTTAGTTCCCGGAGGCTTATTTCCCTGCACCATCTCTGAAGTTCCGTACCATCACAACCTAAATCCAGAAGTCCGCGCTGAATGAATTTTATTCATTTTTATTCACTTCAAAGTGACAAATTCTACATAATATATGCATCTAATCAATAATTATTATTATTATATAATAGTTTATATCATATTTAAAGCAAATCACTTCAATAAAACTGCATTTTATATTATTCCTTGCTATAAATGAAATACTTTTCTTAAGCAAGTAGAGCGATACCTTGGCATCCCATTATGACCAAACTTTCGATTACAATAAACAGTAGTAAACTTTTTTCAGAATTCACTTCACCTAATTTGGAAGTTTTGGTTTTTAATTGCCGACGCTACTATAGAAGATCTAATGTAAATAGGCAACATCCTTGCTCCTTCTGCTCTGCATGGCACATGTTTCGCATAAATTGTATATAAAAAAAAAAAAAAACAACTCACACACTGAAACTATAGCACAACAATAAATAGACAAAAAAAATTCCCTTTGGCAAAATATCCACTTTAATGATTTTCAAACAGATATTAAAACTTAATCCGTTTCGTCTGCTTCCGGTCAGGGTTACCGTATAGTATAACGAAGGAGCTTCCACATCTAGTAAAACAGCAACATAAGTGCAAAAATTTGATTCTCAGAGTTAAGTATTTCAAAAACAATAATTATAGTTCTTTCCTACTTGATTAACACTATTTTGTCGTAGATTCTTTATCGAAAAAAGAAGTGATTTTCTTTAATTTTCTGACCGAACTTAAATTTTAAATTGTTCTTAACAAAATGAGAATTCCATTTGGCAAAAGGCATGCTCAGATCGCCACATCCTTCATCCCATCCCTAATTGGTTACGGAGGAGCCGCTTCACTTGGTATTTTTAACTTCACAGATTGGAAGCTTGTCCTTCAATATGTCCCATACAATGGATCAAAATTCGAAAAGACCGCCGAAGAATAAAACCAGAATGTTAGTCAAAAATATTTAATAAAAATGTTCAAAGTTAAAGTTACAAGGGGGCTGATGCGTCATTGAAAAAAAAAATTGGAGCAACAATGACATATCAGTCAGTTATGTTTTTAATCTCGTTGTTGAATTTCTATCACATTTCGATTTTTGTTAAAGACGGAAATGTTTATTATGTCAGTGATAAAATATATTTTTAGGTTTTTTCATTTCGTTTTCAGTGGAACAACGACATAAGTGCTTATTTTTTAGTAGGTTCATGGAATTTTTTTTATTTTGGTTATATTTTGTTAAATATTTTTTTTCCTTAAACGTGAATTACTACACCAGAAAGTGTGTCAAATTTTCTTTATGTTACAACTGACTTTAATAATTTTAAGAATTTGTGTTCCTTATTTTTTTTTTTTAATAAAAACGATTTAAAAAATGTCAAATGCGTTTTTCTTAGAATTTACACTTTTGCACTTACGTCGTTGTTTTACTGGAGGTGCGAAATGTTATATTTTTGTATTAAAATGTGGATCATCATTTTCTAAAATAACAAATACATATTTGAAAATTGTAAGTGGACAGCTCTCTTTAGCCCTGTGTTCGCTGTAGTGTAGTAGATAGTTTAAACCTCATAACTTTGACATACTATGTATATAAACCCGATAAATAACACACATGAACATGACTAATCAAACCTTTCTACCTACCTATAATAATTTTCACGTAAACTCTTATGAGAACTCCCCATACCCAATATCCATATACAAAGCTATAATGGGCATGACTCTACACTGTATAGTCGAAATGTAGCATCGGCAAGTACATGTAACAAAAACTCACTCATGGTGTAAACGTAAAGAGGGCTTGTTCCATCCGATTTAGTGCCACACAACGCGCGTTACCAACTCTCTTTTTGTTCCCTACTCCAAACCTGTCGCCTCTTTATTTCCTCTCCCATTCTGTCCAAGTTGCCCACTACATGCCTTCAAAGACTAGTCGGTTTTTAATAACAGGGGCGGATACAGGAATTCTGTTTGGGTATGGTCACGTTGGCTGAGGCCAGCCAACCATTAGAAAATATTTAAAAAAAAAGATATATGTACATAAAATACAGCAATGAACCTTATGCCTAGGCTCAATAAAAAAAGTCGGTAAAAAACATATCCCATCGAGTTTCACAAATTCTTTGTAGTTTGTACAGGTGTTTCTCCCAGCTCTTCCTCGAAGCCTTTGTGTCTTTTTGCTGAAGTATTGGCTAAAGCTATAACTTTTTTCATAGCCGCTGATACATTCCGACAAAACGTATAATTTTTGAAGACTTTACGAAGTAGTTGTTTAAAGCAGGGTTGTTGCATGGGCAACGTTTAGCGAGAGTAGCTTTTTTAAAGAGTTCAAATGGACTGCACACGCACCCTTGAACCCTTGTGTCAGAAGCCATCACAGAAAAGGTGTCAGTACCAATCCCTACGCACGATGCTTAATCAATGGAGAGCTCGTGGCAAACATTTTCTACTATCCGTGATAATGCAACACCTGTCAACCGACACGACGCTCTTTAATCATGTCTTCACATTTAATCTGCTCGTATGCGTCGCAAATGTTAAGAAATCCTCCCTGATTATTCCCTCATGAAAATGTCGAAAAGAGAGACTCAACTGCTCGGTATGGGAAATGTCGGTACCTTCATAATTTCATCGAATCGAAAATATTTTAGATTTGGATTCGTTTTTGGTTCAGTTTATGAGGTTGTTGCAGACTCGCTTGCTTGAAGGGTACGAAACTCAAGCTATCTAAAATTTTTTTGCCTATATTTTGTGATATCAGAATGCAAGGAATTTCAAACCGCCCTTATTACCCCTGGACCCGTCACTGGTTTTTAGTCTCATCAGTGTTTGGAATTACTGCCCAACGACCTGTCGCTTTTTCGTTTCCTCGGAGTGCTTTTTATTTTATCGAAATTTTGAATTAATTTCTAAAGAAGTTTGAAACATGTTGAAACTGTCGCTTTTTCGTTTCATCGGAATTCGGAGCTTAATGACCCACAAGAAATTTCATTTCAGAAAACATTTTTTTAAAAAAAATAGTGAACCAGCCTATGTGGGTTTTTTAAATCACACTATGCCAGAATGTCACTTACCATCTATAAAATAGCAGTTGGTGCTATCGAAGCATTTATTAAGTCTAAAAAATACTAATGTTTACATCAGAACTGAATTAATGCAAGGTCTAATAAAATAGTTCCATTTTTTTATATATTCTTTCTGAAAAATTCTGTAAATACAAAAAAAAAAATTCCAGAGACAATTTTGAAGCTCTTTATGTAGGTATAACATTTTTTTTTTATTTCTTTGGTCTACGGTTTTTGTTTCGAAAAATTATGGATATTCGAATTTAATCAAATTCAGAAAATTTGCTAAGGTTTTCAAAATAAATAATTTTAATCCACAGATAACAAATTAACCACATTCGGTTTAGATAGGTTAAGATAGGTAGGTAAGGTAGTACTAGTAGGTATCCCAAACATAATATTCACCATTCCTCTTACAAAATATTCGTTGGTAACCCTATTTCATCTGGCCATATAATCCTATCAACTTCTCCGACCACGTTTCCACAAACCACAACTCAATTTGCAAGAGAATAACGCTCTTCGCTCGGTTCATGCACGACTTGAATTTCAAGAACTTAAAATATATTATAACTGAGCTCTTTATGCAAAGTTAATTGTAATTTAAACGAAAACTATTTATTTATCGTAACACAAAATTAGTCTCTTCGCTGCCGGGAGGGAGTTTGTCCTTATCCTTCTGCTATATAGGAACGGTCGCCAACTACGTGATTACATTTAGGTTTTCAAGTGCAACTGCATCTGCAGGTGGTAATTATGTCGTAATACTTGCTAAATAACGTTACTGTAGGGAGTCGTCAAATTGAGAAACATGTGGTAGGATGTGTTCTGTTTTCGAGATTATGAAGTTTTAACAAAAAGGATACAACATAATGAACATTGGTATCATTGTTTAATTTTTCAACATTAACGAGGAGTTTTGTTTAGCGAAAACTTGTGGTAAGGTTACAGTCCATCTGGGAAGGTGCAATTTCGCAGAGTATAGGCCTCTTGTGTTTTTTAAATGCTTCGAGTAGCGCTTCAACAACGCCTCGAGATACTTGATGCAACTAGGTGTTAGTTGTGCACTGAAATTTTTGTGTTGTCCAGTCTAGTTCTAAACTAGTCACTAGTCTTTTGTGCGGTAGCGGCTGCAAATGTGTAGAATCTTTTTTTAGTCGAATTGCTTCAGCTGAATTGTCTGTGACTCCAAGAAGGTGCGTGGATTCCGTGGGGTCGATGGATTGGTCAACCACTTGAATTTTTTGAGCAGTCGATAAATTTTTCTTTTCATAGATTTTGTCCTGTTTGGCACTTTGACTGTGTGATCTAGTTTCATTTACAAGCACACTTTTCAAGAAGGAAGTTATAAGAGTGCTGTCACCGCAAAGCTCTAATCATTATTATTTGACCTAAGCAGGCTATTTAAATGGAGAACAGTGTTGGGACTTGCCAACCGCTGTTACTTTGGCCTAAGAAGGCAATTGATTAGTAAGGCCTTGTCGAGAAACACCAAGGAGAATCTGTATAAGACCCTCATCATCCCAGTCCTGCTTTATGGCGCAGAATCATGGACGTTGTCAAAAGCGGATGAAGATCTCCTTGGGCGCTTCGAACGCAAAATTCTTCGAGTGATTTTCGGTCCCGTTTGCGTTGACGGGCTTTGCGGAGGAGGAGATTTAACAGCGAACTCTACGAGCTGTACAGCGACATCGACTTGGTCAGAAAAGTACGTATCAGTCGACTAAGATGGCTAGGACATGTAGAGCGAATGGACACCAACGCTCCAGCCCGAAGAGTCTTCGATTCCAACCCGGAGGGACAACGCAGTAGAGGAAGACCTCGCCTTAGGTGGCGCGCACAAGTGGAAGGGGACCTCAACCAACTTGGAGTGCGCAACTGGAGGCAGTTAGCCAAAGATCGTGCTAACTGGAGAGGCGTGTTGGTTGAGGCCCAGGTCCACCCCGGACTGTAGCGCCATCTAAGTAAGTAAGTAAGTGTTGGGACTTGAGAGTAGGCAAAACTTGGTATTTTGGGAAAGCAAAAAGTGGTAGAAAGTAGTAGATTTTTAAAACATACCATAAATGCTGCAAAAATGTAAAAACCGCTCTTTTCTTCTGCTAACAGCGACACTCTCCCACGCTTTTCAAGAGTTGGCAAATCAAGAAAGCTACATTTAAACTTGAGCAACTAAAAACTATTGGCAAAACCGATAAATTTTCAAAAATTGGCTCGGAACAAAATGTAAGAATTGAGTTTGGATTATCATTAGGTAGAGGTTTTCAAAATGCATACAAGTCGGCATTTTCAAAGGTTCCATCTTACGGAAATGCCAATTTGTATTTGTTTATCTTTATGTACCTTCTCTGAGTTTCGATTTTAAAAAGGACAGGTGGGGTCGTCAGGCAATTTTAGGTATTGGCCCGGGATAGTTTCTATGAAAATTGGTCGAAATTGGACAAAGGGGCCTGGCGCCATCCTTACAAAACATTTTTTATGGGGTCAAACTCAATGACGTTATAACTCGATAACCGCTGGGCCGATTTTCATGATTTCTATACAGTCCTAAAATAAGTCGACATTTCAATGAAAGTTACCCCCACGGCTCGAACCCTCGCTACACCCCTGAGTATGTGGGTATTTGTTATTATGAAAAAAAGTGGTAGATTTGGATATGAGGGTGGTAGAATTTTGGGTTGAGCAAAAAAAGCAAAATAGGTACCACTTAAGTGGTAGAAGTCCCATCACTGATGGAGAAGAATTACAGTATAAATTATTCTGTCAGAAGGCTTTGCATTCATCATCACAGCAGTTGTGCTAATCAATAAGACGCTACTTTGCTTAGTAGGGCTATATAATTGACCTTATCAAAAGCCTTTGATATGTCTAAGGCTACGGCTCTAACTACCTGCGAAGCATCACGGAAGCTTTGGCCAAAATACGACAGTGACCGAAACATCAAACTTCTACAGTTTGACAGAGGCTGTGGAGACAAAGAGGTTCATGAGGACACACCTCACTTCCTCTCTCACTGCCCGAGCCTCTGTCACTTGAGGAGCAGAACACTTCGAAGTCATTACTTCCATGACCTACAAGAACTTTCTTATGTCTCACTTTCTGATCCTTACAGGTTTTTGAGGATATCAGGATGGCTGGACAGCGTCGAGTAATCGCTAGAAGAAGGGACACGAGGCTAACCATCCCAACATCACTGGTTAACCCCCATCAAAAAAGGGCATCACAATGGGTCCACAAGGACTTAAGTCTGGCACAGCAGGATATACCTGCTCTGTCAACCCGTTAACCTAACCTAACCTAACCTAAGGCTACGGCTCCGCATTCGCCATGCTGTTTGATTTATGTGTTAATAACCGGGTTAGATAGCTCGACGGGTTCCTACCAAAAACGCCCAAAAAATGTTTCAAAAACGGTCCCCAAATAGTTCCAGAGACGTCAAACGCTCTGTGTGCGTCCTACCAAAAATGCCACCAAAACACATCAAAAACGCTATAAAATTTATTGACATTATCCATAATTTATCGATTCCTCAGCGTTCTCGGACTCTGTTTATCCCCCCAAATTTGTTGGCCTGTAAACGACCAGAATACTTTTTGTATCTGGCAATAGATGTTTCGATTTAGAATTTCTCCGATTCACCAACAGTGTTGGCAACGTAAGTCACTTGGAGTAAGTTATGCTTATAAAGGTTGATTTTTTTGCTGTTTGGTTTTTTAGCCTGATTTTTTGACATTTTACGCGTGATTCGTGACACGTGTCAAAGTTAAAAATACTCAGCTAGCATTGCCATTTTACCATGTATAGACTTACGCCCGACCAATGTTTGCAAATTATTAAATTTTGTTACTAAAAATCGTTGTCAGTAAAAAATGTGTTTAGAGCATTCCGTCCATTTTATTGTCGTTGTTACCGTCCTATTGAGCAGGCTATATTTATATTTAAAATTGCCGTATATGGTCTGCTGAGCAACCAAAAGCATTGTAAGAATTGCCAATGCATCTACAAAAATGTACCATTTGATGTGATCTATGGGCCAGTGGCATCATTGGGCCGTATTTTTTCAAAGATATGATGATGGCAACAACGTTATTGATTTCGGACTTTTCTTTGGCCAAAACGGAAGAGCTGTTTTTGGTTGACATCAAATGGTACATTTTTGTAGATACATTGGCAATTCTTACAATGCATAACAGCTACACAGCAAGCGAATTAATATTGCGACATATTGCTAGGTGAATTTTTTGAGAAATTCATCTCACGTTTTAGACCTTGAATTGGCCGCCTAGATCATGCAATTTGACGCCGCCGGACTATTTTTTGTGGTGATATGTGAAATTTCTCGTCTATACGGATAAGCCTGGCAACTATAGCCGTCTTGGAAGACAACATAACTCGTGTTATTGGTGAGATACCAGTCGATATGTTGGAAAAAGTATGCCAAAATTGGACATTCCGGATGGACCACTTGAAGCGTAAATGGCGACGCGGTCAACATTTACATGAAATTATATTTAAAAAGTAAATGGCAAGAATTGATTTATCGACCCTAATCAAAATTTCACTCAATTTTGCAAAATGTCTTGTTCTTTTTAATTTCAAAAACCAAACGATTAAAAAATCACCAATTATAAAGCAGCGCGACATCTTTTGCCCCTAAAATGGTGTATGGGGATGAAAAATAGTGTCGGTCCGTAGCTATTTTGAATTTTTAAATATTGGCATGAAGATTTTTTTTCTCGCGTTGTATCTGACAGTGCTTTATGAAATCCGCAACAAGCCATGGCCGAGATTCCAGTCTAAATGTGCGGAACACTTTATCGCAAGGTAAGTCACACATTGGATTACGAAATCGATTGCAGTTCCAGAAACACATTTGGAATGTGCTCTGTTTGTGCATTACCTATACATAAATTAATGAAAATGCCAAGAGACGACACTTTTGATTCAACTCAAATTGCCAAACAACAGAAACCCGAATGAATTTCAAATAAGCCCTCATTTCACTGAACACCGTACAATTCAATTTCGAAACTAGTACCAGACATCACTCACGGTTCATGGGGATCGAATGGTTTCTCTGAATAGATTGCTATCGCCGCAGTCATGTACAGTACATTCTCATAACGGCGTTACTACTAAAATTCCATCCAATTGATTAAAAACGTACACAGGCCTAGGTGCTGCCTGAAGAACAGCAAGTCCATTGTGTCCATGGATTAATCAGAAATTTCACGTTATGCGCAACGAACGAAACATGTAGAAAAGGAATGTTCGCCTAATAAATTCTATTGATGGATTATTTCTCTTCTGTGGAAGTTGACAATCCATTGGTGTTCCTATTCCTAGGACTGAATGAGACTTTTGATGACGATTTTTCTCTTGTTCAATATTTTTGCTTGGAAGACGAAAGCCATAGATGTCAGACTGATGTCAATTATGAATAATGAACGCATCCAATGGACTTATGTGTTCATCTATGGAATTAAATGCATATAACTGCAGCTTTTATTATTTAAGGGGTAGTTATAGATCTCCCTTAAAACTGCTAATTGAATATTCATTTGAATTTATGGACAAAGTCGATATCTACTTGAGTGTGCGACTCCAGTAACTAGAGAATACTTTTTCACTGTGCAAGTTCATTACTTTTGAATTTCGTCAGAAGATGGGTTTCCTATTATATTTGCTTTTCTTTCCTATATTTCATTAAGGGCAGTATCTTTCCGACATGTTTATTTATTGT
The DNA here is from genome assembly GCA_949372485.1 of Cheilosia soror. Lineage (NCBI taxonomy): Eukaryota > Metazoa > Arthropoda > Insecta > Diptera > Syrphidae > Cheilosia > Cheilosia soror. Next base: position 128,984,130 of record OX443561.1, read on the forward strand.
ATCCCTATTACTGTGATGGTAGATGCGTTCCGATATTTTAATAGAAAGCACATAGTAGAATCCTTTGACGTTTGAAAATCGACAAATAAATTTAATACGATTTCTGTATTTACCTTTTCCAGAATTTCCCTACTGCAAGACTTTGCACACTTCTATCTACCATTTGTGGACCTTCTTCTTTGAGACTGTGCTTGGGCTGGGCGTCTGTCTGTTCAGTGTAAGCTGCTTTAAAGGCCAGCGGCTAATATAACAAAATAGTATATTGAAAAGTCTTTTGAAGATGAGTAGTTCACGGACATATTATTCGTTACACATATTCTCAAATAACATGTACTTTTTAAATGATTATCAAATTTGGACGTTGTCCTTTTGGTGCTCGTTTATATTCTCTTACTAGGATGTCCCTAAGCATAATAGTCCAGCAATCAAACGTCCCATTTACCCTGATGAGGTTTTTCCATGTTAGCGGTATCCTCGACCGAGGAAAAAAGTCAAAAAAGTAGAATTCTACAAAAGTACTAAATTTTCAGTGGGTTAAGGAAAGTTTTGTATCATTCAAACGGAATTTAAATGACCTTTCCATTGATGCCAAAATTTACATGAAGTAAGTTCAAATTTATGAATAGAATTAACTTTACTTTTGTGTAAATAATTATGCCATCAAATTTTGGCATCAATGGAAAGGTCATTTAAATTCCGTTTGAATGATGCAAGACTTTCCTTAACCCAATAAGTACCCATTGAAAATTTAGAATTTTTTTAAAGTCTACTTTTTTGACTTTTTTCCACTGTCTTAAAAAAAAACTTTTTTGACGCAAAAGGTTTCTTCAAACAATTCTAATAGTGACTGCAAACATTTTTTTCAAAAATCTCTTTGCTAATATTTTTTATGATTTTTTGAAAAATGCTAAAAATGACTATTTTAGCCACCTCCTTTTCATACAAAATTTCTGAGATGATCCCATTAAAAAAAATATTTAGGTATACATTTTGTTAAGTGCTAACAATTTTTTTAATAACACCATAAAACAATGTATTCTTACACTTAATTTCCAGGAAAATTAAGTTGAGAAACTGGAAAAATATTGAGGTAGGAAAAATGAGGTTGACCTAAAAATTGAATATCTCAGCCGTCCCTCAACGGATTAATTTTATTTTGCATTTAAAAGAAAGCCCTATATTTCCTCTTAAAATAAAGTCCTGGTTGAGTTCTTTCCAATTATTATTATAAAACTGTAGCTCAAGGGAAAGAACAGTAAAGTATTAATTTTAGGGCACTTTGGTACTAACCCTTATATTTTTGATTTTGTTTTTTGTTTTTTTTTCTTTTTTTTTTCTCTCTTTTGGAAGCTGAAGATAGATATTATTCATTAAAGAAATTAAGTTTTAGCAAACGGTTATAAAAATTCTACTTTTCTTGTCAAAGAGTTATTGCAAGAAAATACATGAAATCTAAAACTAAAAGAAAGGGCAACTTTGGCGCGATGTATCTCGAAAATTCTCTGACATAAATTTCTCAAATTTTGGTAAAACATAGAACAGATATATATCTTTAAAAAAAAATTTAAAAATAATCAATATTACGAATTTCATTTTTAGCGTTTATTTCCGCATTTTCCCCACTGTGCACCGGTACCAACTACAGTCAAATTCCTTGGTTTCGCTTTGTACACCTCTTGATTCACATAACCCTATAAAAGAAGTCTGGTGCAGTCAGCTCAGGTGACCATTGGGGTCAGCGGAAAGTGGAGTTTCTGGATATTAATTTGTAAACATTTTTTGGCAAAATTCCACGCGAATAGGAAAGTCCAGAGGGTTAAACTTGCTTATAATTTGGACTTTGTACGGAAACAGGTTTAAGTCATCATGAATTATCCGTTGTAATGACCGTCTGCTACTTCCAATTTGCGCCGATAAGTTTGGAGTCGAAACGCTTGGATTTGCCTGAATTGACGATGCTACAGCCGCGATTGTATCTTGAACCCAAACATGATCTGGACTGGATGGTATGGTCTTCGTACGATGCTTCCAGACTCATATTGGCCCATCTACTCGGAGGAGTGCCGCCAAACTCCCGCCGAAATTCCCTTTTGACGAAAATAAAGGACTGCAAAGCATTGTACCGCATCCAAATTCTCTTTTCGGTATCCCAAGCATTCGTTTTAATAAATCTAAATAGTAACCTGCCAAATAATCAAAAAAAAAAAACGCCAACGTTTTTGTACCACGATTCGTGGGCCACCCTGTATTTCTGTTTTTTCTTGGCTATTTGCTTCTTCAATATCAAAAACATTTTGATATTATTTTACACGTACCTACTTTTTGTATTTCGGGTTACACTTACCTTAGGCCACTCTTGACCTCGGCGTATTGGTGGTTCCAGTGTATTTAGCTCCACTGAAAATCGATCCTAATACTCTCAAATGTTGCTTCTTGCGGATCCAAATTTTGCCAACTCCCTCTATTAGTTCAACCAGTTATTTTTATTTTTTGAAAATGTGTTTTTTCTTACCATTTCTTTTTAATTCGGCTCAGTTTCAAAAAGGAATAAAACTCGCCTTCGAACTCACAGAGAAAAATGGTTCGCGTGGTTTTAAAGTTTATGGTGAAGGACATTTGGGAATTCTTATACGGTGACTGTAAAATAACGACTTTATACTTTAGTTAATATTTAGTTTTTATGTTTGTTTTATTTGTTTGAAAAATATGCCTTGTTAAATTTTGAAATTCATTCGATTTGAAAAATTATAAAAAGAAAGCCGATCAAAAGGAGAATATTTTTATATTGCTGAAAGAAAAAAGAAATGGTTTCAGCAGAAGGGAAAAGGGTTATCGAATAGTGACTTTACATTCGCCGAAAAAAACGCAGAGGAAAACAAAGACAGCCTACTACAGCGTTCATATCCAGGAGCCGTAGTAAAGCTGAACTAAATTCAATAACTGTTGATAAAGACGATCTTGCCATAGGTTAATACTCTTATTATTTTTTTAAAGGTGCCTGTCCATTTGAGAGTAAAAGTGCTGCGAGCAGCTCCCAAGCAGCTCTCGAGAGCAAACTCGCAACATAGCCTTGAGACTTGAGAGTAGTTCTTGGAGAGCTAATTTTTTACTCTCGAGATTCGAGCCTTTTGAAAGTTACACGCAAGTGGACACATGTTCTGATCACTATCGGAGATTAGCTCGCAAAATTCCAACATGGTTCGTATTTGGCGAGCAGCTGTCGCGAGTCGACATGGCAAAACAATAGACATCGGAGAAAATAAAACAATTTATAGAATTGCCATTCACACTCACAAGCCATACCAGGGCTTCCCTTAATTTGGTATTCTTTTAAAAAATATTTGGCCCAACAGATTGAATAATAGTGATATTTCACTTGCTGTCAAACGGTTAAAATCCCTGAACTTCTGATGAGCATCTTCAATTTGAAGCCCTCTTGCAAGATCAGACCCTTCACCAGCATTTCTTTTCTGCTTTATTCTTTGTTTTAAGAACAGTGCTATAATTATTAACGCAGCGGCAACCTTTTGCTTGTAAGAATGCTTGCTTTAACTGGTAAGACCCGTTTTACATGCACCGATTTTTGTCTTACGACTCGAGAATGTGATGGTAAAGGGGGTGAAAAGTGCAGGGTATAGCCGAACACGGATGGGCCGCGAATTCCCATTGTTGTGTTCTCTCTTCGCTCTCTTTCGTAATTCTTAGTGTTGCTTTATCTAAATTGCAGCTACCACCGCGAATGACGAATGAGAAAAAAAGGAAACAAAGACAACTTGACAATCAATGCACTAAAGTGAAAACACTGGACGTATTAATGCACCATAAGTGCCCAAAAGAGAATTAAGAGTGGCGTAAGACAAAAATCGGTGCGTGTAAAACGGGTCTAACTAGCAAACGAAATATATCAAGTGGACACGGTTATGAGAGTACTCTCAGGGAATCTCCTCTCAAAATGTTATTGCAGAAATGCAGAACTCGCGAGATTAAAATCTCAAAATTCTTACTCTCAAATGGACAGCCACCCGAGAGTAACTCTCGAGAGTTTACTAGCGAAAGTACTCTCAAATGGACAGGCACCTTCACCTTAACAACGCACAGAAGTGGGTCTTCTCCTCCGTTCCAATCAATAGTTGGCGGACTTGTATACTTATCGCTTAGTTGGAGCTAGTGGTAGTCACTTGGTCAATTGACATATATTTCCTGACAGGGGAAAGCAAAAATGTTTTCTCAAGTGGATTATATGCGGGGAATGGACTGTCAGAATTCAAACTATTCAAACAACACTTAAAAGGAGTCTAATGATGAATTAGTGGTGTAGTTCGAAAATAGCTATCATTCCTACCAAAGTGTCTGTGTCTATATGAGTATTGTTGTAAATATTATTCTCTCAAACAATAATTCATAGACTGAGATTCGACAAAAATTTACCTTCAAAAACTGTCAGGGTCAATCCCAACTAGCGTCGTTGTTACTCCTCGCTTCCCCACTCAGAAAGCAAATCACTTAAGGTATTTTTTAATCTAGAAAAAGGGCGGATTCTCTTGCTGATAAGAGAAGAGGTTATTCAAATCAGGTTCATATTTTTTCAATTGATGAAATCAGATCAGAGTGAAATAATGACCCAGTTTCTAAAACTGTTTTTAAAGCGTCTAGACTGGGTAATCTTCACCCCAGATAAGAAGTCTCATTTATTTCATAACAATTCACTTTTCAGCATCAATTTGGCAAATACGGTCACCTCTACAAAAGAACTAAAATATATACAGTGGAAGAGAAATGGCCCCAAAGCACCCTCCCAACCATCAGCATTATAGCAAGTATCTCTGCTATGGCTCTAGGTCCACTATCGATAATGGCTTAGTGAATGTACCTACAAACTTATTGCGATTTAGCTTTACCAAATACAACTACATTATATGTGTAATGTTGACAAAAAAAGGGACTTTCCGTCCCGGATGTAAATATATGTTACACATTTTAGCGAATGCTCAGGGCCATTGAATAATGTTCGTTCCAATGAACCATAAAGAAAGAACAAAAAAAAAAAATATACCGTCCACACAGTAACGACAACTCAACCTTAAACGGTGGCTAAAACGGAGGCTAAAACAAATAATTGATATTTTGCCATCGCATTATAAATTCCTCTGAGATTCAAGGACTACTTGAAAATCCCAGCATCAATTGCCTGGAACACTTAACCCTTTCGGCTGAATCCACCAACAGATTAACATCGAAACGAATGATTTCTATATAGAAAATCCTTTTCCTTTCTGGATAAGTCTTCCCCGGATATCATAAATCCACCACAACAATAAAAGCGAATTCTTATGGGGAAAACGCTGCAAGTAACTCCTTCTTTAAATGGCAAACCTTCCGCTATACCAAAGAGGATATCCCGGCAATAATGCCTCACGGGATGTTGGTCTTTCTATATATCGTCCCGATTGTTTGGCCCATTTAATACAATTTGTGTGTTCCTTTGGCAATTTAATGTCCTATTGACCCGACTATGCTATACGAAATTTTGGCTGATGATTGCTTCTAATTGGGGCCTCAAACCTCAGCATAGATATACCCCACATAGAGGTGAAGAGCTAGAGGGCGGGTCTACCCCTGAAATATAACTTTAACAGTAGCGAAATTAAATTTTGTGGTCTCCTCGAACAAAACTCATACAAAGTTTTGTGAATGAGCCTAAGTGTATCTTTGGGTGCGCCCGCTGGCACTCGATCAAGGCAGTTGCCAAACGCTATCCTCTTGTAATTGGTGTGATGGTGAGCCAGAAGAGAGCACACGCGACTCTTGTATTCAATGTATATAGAGGCATCGATAAATTAACGTCTCCGTTGTATTTTGGAAAACGACGGCGAAAGCATTTATGGTGGGAACTACGGGCACATGGAGCGATGCCAAAAACGAATTGTGCTTGTAATTCTATTATATGCACATTTAGGAGGTTACTCGGCAAGGCTGTCGAGATCCTCGTCTATGCGGCATCTAATTCAATTTTTAGGTACTTTGGGAAAAGTGTGTTACTGCAATGCGATGTTAGGCCAAAGTAACGCTCAAGTAAGAAAATTCATTTTAAAGTGCTACTTTGTAAAGTTTAAATTACAACGTGGAAGCAGAGAGGAAATATCCTTTCTGGCCTGTGCACTGAGAGTGTTTTTCTTCAATTTTTCTCTAGTAGCATTTTTTTTTTCTTTTGGTTGGAGACCATCTTCAGTGTATATGATGGGAAAATACTTTCGGTAGGTACCCACTCTGCCATAAGAAGTCCTTTGGCAAAATTCAATTTTGAAGACGAGACATCTGTTTTCTTTGATTAAAGTCGTCTCTGGATGGTGGGGAAATAGTTTAGCTGTTTAGAGAAACCCAGCCAGAATGTGCTCGTCATGTGAATTCAAGTAGGGGATGACAGATGGTTTCCATTAAATAATTAAATTTTGAGTTTCTCTTCTGAGGGGGAAATAAATAAATCGAGAAATTGAGAAAATACCAACATGTGGGTCATATTATAGGCAACGTCGCCTTGCCATAATCGGCGTTTTCATAAGTGAAGTAAAAAAAATAACAAAAATTAGCCGACGGACTATGTTCTTATATCGAGCGTAATGAAAATAAGGACACGTTAACGAACTATTTGTTAAATTTTTTTTTTTACTTTTTAACAAAGTTTTTATCCGTATTCTAATCTTTTTTTTAACCTAACCAATCTTTTCTATTTATATAGAATGCAACGTAGGTCTCTAAAATTCGACAGTAAACAGAAATTTTTAGGGCATACTCTGCTGATTTTAAAAATTCTTTCAGCGTTGCAATGGGTACACTGAATGAATATTACCTATCTTAGGTTAAGGATATTATTAAACCACAAAAAACGCATAAAAAATGCGCCTAAGCCAACCCCAAAAAACATGACTAAAAACGCCTAAAAAACGTTACAAAAAAAGGCTACAAATTTCGCCCCCAAAAAAAACGGGTGCGTTAAAATACTGGAAGGGTAAAAATTCTTTTTACACAAATCTGCTTCCAAAGCTTTCTCAATCAAAATTTTGCAAAATAAAAGGTCTGCAAAATACTCCAGACATTTTTGAAACAATCGAGAACATGTTATTTTTTGTTTTGCTTAACGACTGCGCTCCTGTGTTTTAGACACAAATTTAATGTTAATGTGTATGATATTATTTTCATTTAATATATAATTTTATGGCATTACTGTTTAAAAGTGATTTCGGGCATATGCGCGCCTCGGCGGCTAATTCGATTGAAGTGCCAACGTGAAGTCAGTCCAATTTTCGACAACTTTATCGAGCAACGGCGAATGTTGACTTCCAAATCGTTCATCTTCTCTGGTTTATCGGCATAGACTAGTGACTTCACATGGCCCAACAGATAGTAGTCTAAAGGTGAGAAATCACAGGATCGTGGAGGCCAGTTCACAGATGTCTTACGCGAAATTATGCTCTCAGCAAATGTTTCCCGGAATAAACTGTAACTGATGGTATCGCACGCCGTTTGGCATTTTGCGCCATCTTGTTGAAACCAAAGCTCTGTCACTTGCATGTCAATGCCAAAATTAACTGAAGAGCGAAGAAATCAGAAATCAGCCAAGATTTTTCCGTAAAATCTTCCACAAGGTTGGGCATACGCATACCTCCAATTGCTTTGCACGATGGCGAATCGAGTCATTCGGATTCTCGTCAACACAGCGCTCCACGAAGGCAATAACTTCTCCTGCTCTCACTCCTTCTTGTCAATAGAGTGTACGTGGTGCGAAAATTAATCGTGTTCCGAATAATTTGCTCAGATGGACGATTATGTCGATCGTAAAATTGACATAGCTCACGATAGGTTTGGCGAACCGAACCATGGTTTACAAAATTTGTGCGCATTGTCCTTGCGTTATTATATTCATATTAAAATGGCAAAACGTACACAATCTACACAAATCAACTTTCAACTGTCAAATTGACGATCTGTAGAAACAGTTTTGTCGGTTTAAGAACCGAACTTCTAAAAAACAGCCTTTACATGGTGCCGTGACATTGTGCCAAGCGACATTATGCCAAATATAAAAATTTGGCATAATGACGCTTTTTAAAGTGACACTAGGCCGAATTATAGCATTTGGCATAATGTCGCTTAGGTAATGTGTCATAAGGCCAATTTGGCACTATGTCACTTTGGGTTTTGTGATTTTTCTTACCATCGTAATACTTACGCTTCTTTTTCGTTTTGAAAGTTAGTAAGCAGAAGTTTGGCACGAAAATTTTATGTTCGCAAATAATTTTATTATAATTTAAATGAAATTTAACTTTCTGTTTGGTTAAACAATCTTTACATATAATAAAACTGTAGGCATTTTCTTTGTCAGCTAAAAACTCGAAAACTACTGGACAGATTTCGATGAAACTTTTTTTAAATGTTCCTTAAGACTGTGAGACTGCTATAGGCTATGTCGTTTATAGCCACGTCCTTAGGAACAGTTTTTAGCCAAAATGTATTTTTTGAAGTGAAAATATATACATACACATATTCCTTGCTACGAATGGATGTTTATACTTTTGCGATCGTCAAACAACCACATTCGATAAGGGTTGATTTGTTTTCGCAGTGAGTGCTATGGTCAGTTGTATATTATGTAGGTATGTATATTATGATTGTATGTCCGATTAAGGATGGGGATGGGGTGAGTCGTGCGTGCTGCAGAATGGCATGGGGTATATTAATAATCTTCATAAGAGAAGAGACGTATAATACAAAACAGGTTTAATTTCAGAATTTCATTCGATATGTGGTATGGTAACTGTGTTGGGTTGGGGTAGGTAGTTGTTTGGATTCTATAGGAAGAGGGAAGCAAAGGAAAGGAAAGGAAATGCAGTATATTAAACAAGTAGCAAGATCAATGGAGGGAGGGCGATGCAGAGGGTGCACATTATATATCCAATGCATTACATCCATTATCGCATATCGCCACGCAACGCAGTAGGAATTTTATTCTGATATGACGTAACAGGGTAGGGTTGGGGTAGTTGTTTGGATTCCATAGTTCTACTTTGGGGTTGTTGTCGCACATCGAAAGCAATTTTTCTTGAACAGATAGGTACTGTGTATGAGTGACTTACTTCTGTCCAGCCAGTTTGTGAAATATACATATACGAGCGGGCAAGGCGAGCACGGGTCCAGCTAGTTAAACATATTATAATACATAATTATGTACATTAATTTATACAAAAAATATCGGAAATAACTAATGAAACAATTTTTAACAATAAATTCGTGTGTTATTTTTAACAATTTGCCTGCAAATTGGGCACAGAATCGGGCTATTGTTTGCTGTATATTTCTCCGACAGCTGTGTATAACAATTCAAACAAAGTTTGAAATGGTTGCACGGCTGCAGGAGAACAGTTCTTGTATTTTCAGTACAAATAACACAAAGTATTGGCACTTCGTCTACATTAAAAATGTCTGCATTGTCTTGTTGCTCATTTTCTTCATCATCTTCATAACCAACATTTTCTAAATTTGCAGCCTCTTCAGTTACTAGACTGTTTTGTTGATTAGTCATCTGGTTTAGGAAGTCATTAAGAGAAATAATTTTTTTATCTAATTTTCTTAGAGCTGCTTCGATTTGGAGGTTTCTATCTTTAAATTTTTCTTTTGGGGCTCAAATATATCGAATGTTCCATCTAGGGACATCGAAAACTCTCTGGATTTTATCCTGCCTTCATCTAATAAACAATCTAGAAACTTCAAAAAGCTGCCATGCTTTGTGAGCTTGCGGCTTAGTCGGCTGTTGTAACCTTCAAAAGCACTTGTTGTCCTCATTTGGGTATTAAAAACGGAAACAGCTGAAGGGGTTTCCTATAGTTTATTATAGTTTTTGAGCATTAGATAAAGTAGGTAATAGTGAGAAATTCGCGCGATAAAATAATAGTAAGAAAATAATTTGAAAATAAGATATTTAGTTTTTGAGCTACTTTATCTAATGCTCAAAAACTAAATATCTTATTTTCAAATTATTTTCTTACTATTATTTTATCTTCTGCTTAATCTATACAAATGTTTAATTTCTCCAATGTAGAGAAGTTTACTCCCTCTAATTAAACCTTCACAAAACTCGAAACTGTATATTAAATCACTGGAATTTGCCATTCTACCACGTTGCTTTGAAGCGGCCGGTGCACTACGAATGATAGGCGTGGGAGTGTGTTAAATGTCACTAAGCAAATATTCCCCATAGTATTACTGTAAAACAGATGATTACAAAAAACGGATTTGGAAAACAAGTGAAGTGTGTACAGTCTCGACCACTCTTGTTAGTTCATTTTCCCTAATAGCACAAACTAGTTTGGCCTTATGACACTTTACCTAAGCGACATTATGCCAAACGCTATAATTCGGCCTAGTGTCACTTTGAAAAGCGTCATTATGCTAAATTTCTATATTTGGCATAATGTCGCTTGGCACAATGTCACGGCACCCTTTACATACAGTGAGCGTCAAAAGTGAGTGAACACCGAAGCTCTTTTAAATTTCTCTAATAGCGTTGAAATAGCTTTAAAAAGCAATGCTCTGTAAAAAGTTTGACAACGAAAAGCAATAAGAAATAATATATAATTTCGACATCAAAAAATACTCTGCAGATATTAAAACAAAAATTGTTTTCAAAATCCAAGACAAATGAAAACAGCACATTGGTGTTCACTTACTTTTGACTCTCACTGTTTATTATAATTGGTTGACAGTGTAAATAACTATTTTTTGTTTATATATTCGTAAGTTAAAAAAAAAACACAGAATTTTATTACTTTATATTTGAAAAGAAAAATTTTGTAAAGCAGAACAAACAATTTTGTTTTTTATATGAGGACAGAATTTTGCTGAATTTTAAAAGCAGCATTTCGACTCGCTCCCCAAAAAAAAAAATGCCCCAATAAATCATTCATAAAACGCACCAAAACGCCTCAAAAATCACCCATAAAAACAGGACCCGCTGATCACAACTTTGTCATCGTACTCGCTACTCGGTATAGGCCCCGTTGGCTCTATTCAGTAAGGAAGCCTCATCACTGAAATGAAGCCTGTTCGATATGTCTATTTAAATGTATAGACATTTGTTCATGAGGTACACGTTTGATTTAATTACTTAATAATTTTTAACAGTTCTATACGACAACACCCCCAAATGCACGTTAACACAAACCATTCCCTTGAGCGCGATTTGGCCATATCAATTTCCTTTACTCAGCGCAAAACCCAATCACACTTAGCCGTATAAGTGCTTAAATTCCATTATTCAAATTGATGGAACCTCGAATTTCAACCCTTCGAAAAGACAACTCGTTGTAAGACATTATGTACTCACCCTTCACCCAAGTGGCAGCCATTAAGAATTACTCGCCGCCACACAATGGTATCAATTTCGCTGACGCAACGCTAATGTACTCTCTAGCGTGGTAGTCATAAAACAAACACATAATCAAACACTTCCATAAAAATCGACACAATTAGCAAAAATTTCCACTTCCAGCCCCATTTGCATGCCTTATCTATGCTACGACAACGTTACGACGTCGCGTCGTCGCCCCACGTCGACTTTTGACAAGGAAACCAATTCCAAGAAAGTGATTCTCTCGCGAACGCGATTATCTAGAAATTAACAAAATTTCAAATCTACTGATTTAATTTGAACAAGCCACCAGCCACCACCCGCGCTCGCATTTATTTTCATTGCCGCACTTAACCCTTCCATTTTGCGTCGTTAAGTGAGTTCAAGTACATCAAGTGGATTTGAATGTGTATTCGAATCTCTGCATTAACTCCTTTGATGAGTATACTCAGAAGGGGTAGAGCCGAGCGTGTCTCAGGATTGTCGCGCGCATACTAATCTCCAACACCAGATACAGGGGGCAGCGGTGGCGGTCGGTGTTTGCGGGCGTCATTCTTCGAGTAAATTATCCTCAAGTTCCTTTTTGGTGTTGAATTCGCTATCGGGAGACAAGAACGACCGTTCCTATTCAATTAGATACCAGGACACTTAACTAACTATTTATGCTAATGATCATTGCTCTGATTATTTGCCAAAATGGCAGGAATGGTGCCGGGGTTGGGCCGGCTTAGTGCGGCGTTTTGATGAGAAGTGAACGTGATGGTAGGCTCCAATCATCGTCCTTGTTATGCGTAGGCGGGGGAATTTCAACCAAACACATATCGAGCCTGAGTACTGCTCGCATATAGTACATTCGACACTTTAGCGTGTGTCCTTCTTTGAATCAATTCAACTGATTCCAATTCATTCCAGGCTGTGTGTGCTGTGTGCTCATTCAAATATCTACCGTACATGAAGCAGCGGCATCACCATCAGTTGGATCAAATCAAAAGCCAGGCAAACAGACAGACAGGCAGATAGACAGACAATCTGCCAGGACATCGCATCAACGTCCTTGCCACTATGCATATACATAAAGCTGTGGCTATAGTGCGCCTGGGATGGGCGAGTAAAGTTTGTGTTATCTTAAAGCCATGGGATTTTACGAGCAGCTTGCAGCCCTCCTCCTCCAACCGTGGCATGGAAATAAGGATACCCGAGGGAAGGGTACTGGTGTAGTTGGTTGTTGCTGCTGCTGCCGCTGAAGAACGCGGCGAGAACAATCGTTTGAATGCAAATTATATTAACTTAGGATAAGTGGGGGATTATTAGCGCTGTAACCGTCATCGCCATCGCATTGTTGGATAAATTTTCCAGATCATGGCTGTAGGATTATTTTTTGTTTGTGCGCTTTTCCTTTTTTTGGTTCTTTTTTTTTGGGGTTCCTCGTCCTCCTGTCAATGGTGTTATGTAGAACAGGGAAGAATACACAAGTGTGCACAAAGTATTAAACTGGATTTAGGTAGAACAGAAAAAGTTGTTGATTTGTTTAAGTAAGCGTGCTTATTGCATGAAACCTATACCCACCCTTGGCCAGTGAGAAAAGTTTGTGTAACACCTGGATAAATGTTATTTCTTAATTTTATCCAAGGAACGGTACTAACTTAGTCAAGTTATAGACCCGTGCCGAGATTGTTGTAGAACGTAGTTCAATTATGGAACGTGCAACAAGAACTTGCTGGCTTTGGCCATTTGATTTTATCCAAAAGGAAGTTTCAGATTAGCTTAGATGCGAATCCGCGAATTGTATGTCGTTGGGCAGATTTTTCTTTAGAAACTCGTGTCAAAAACCCACATTAAGATGGATGAAATCGTTTGAACATCACATTTTATAATATATACAGGACAGATATGCGCTACGATGTTACACACCGTTTAATGTGGTTAAATGTAGACGTACCTGCATGCTGGGGTGGACAGGACACGCTTGACACTGGTAATGGTAAATTATGTCTTCGTTGAATGTTAGCTCTAAATTCTCTTAGTACAGCTTATATACCTATGACATACTGAATAGTTGCGTCTTCTCTCATATTGTAGAGACCAGGGTAGGGACAATTGGTTTCTCCTACCTCAGTCCGCTTATGGTAGGCAAACAGATCGCACAACTTTCTTTAAATGTGAGTGATTTTATTAACCGTCAATAGTTTGGCATCTTAAAATATATTAGGAACCTATAGATGCGCGTGGTGCTTCCTTTGTGTTTTTTTTTTTTGAAACACTTCTCCCGGGAAAGGCGAACCTATAACGCTTCATCAGCGCCCCAAGATGCTTGCAGATGTATGTTTGTTCTGCACTTAAATTGCTGCAAATTGTAGTCTTCTGGAAATTATGTACAGGAAGCGAGTTCCAAAGTTAGCTACACCGAAAGAAAAACGTTGGTAAAATCAAGCATGAACCTTATTTGATTTTGCGTCAACCAATGGGCATTGTCATTTCAACAAATGCGACATTGTCAATGTTTTATAAAAAAATATAACGGGTATTTTTGTATAAATCTATCACGCCATTGTCAATTTCGTGTTTAAATAACCACGCATAAGGTTATTCGTATTAAAGCAAGCACGGTAAGCGATTGATTAAGCACGATCATTGTTGATTAACAAATTCAAAATTGTACAATGGTCGTGTTTCTTTTAACACGTCCATGCTTACTTTATCACAGGGAAGCGATTGATCAAGCATGATCATTGTTAATCAACAACGAAAACATTGTACATGCACATTTTACGTGATTCTTTTACAATGCCCATGCACTGGATAGTGTTTGATAATGCATAGCTTGACCATTGTTCATCAGCAATGGAAACATTGTAATGTTTTTGTGCTTCTTTTAAAACGTCCATACTTACTTTACCATTTTATTTCTACTCGCACCCAGCTGAAAATACTATCAAAAACTGAAAACTAATATTAATCTACGCAAAATTACATTACATTTATTTACATTAGTATTTATTGAACTTTCATATAACAGTTTGACTTAAGGCTAGTTAACAAAATCGTAATAAATAATTAATATTTTAATATCTTGGCTCAACAACAGGGGCCCAACGAAGTACAATTATTATTTTATAAATAATTATATTTACCTACATAAATTGTGAGTGTTGTCTCGTACCGTACCTATGCACCGTTGGCTGTGTTGACTTCAGGGTATTGAAATCCGGGTGTCGAATCTAAGCAAAATTTCAAAATTATGAGTAGTAAAAGTTTACGAGAAAAAAACTTACTTTAGATGGCGCTCACAATCCGGGGTAGACCACGGCCTCAATCAACAAGCGCACTAAAAAACAAAACGTCACTGTACACTACAAAGAAAAATACACTGTTGACACTCGCTCGTAACGTAATGCACCTACTACTTTCACTTCTGACTGAATACTGAAGATTTTTTCAAGAAAAAAGATGACCGACGCCAACGAGGCAAACTGACAAGACAAATTCCGTTAAGCATGTCGCGACTGCGATGTTTGTGGTTGGTTTAACAAAAAAACATGTAAATTAACTACATTCGTGATAGTTCTACAATGTTTGTGTTTCTTTAGCAATGTTTATTCTTGGCTGCTTTATTATTTAAACATTTTCGTGATACATTTAACTGAAGTGTGATACTTTAACAACGTTTCTGATTGTTACACTTGACCGCTTTACAACACGTCTTGGCAAGAATGTAGGTTGTGATAATGAGAAATTTTTTTTTATAAAAACATGTCCGTAGATACTTTTAACATGTTCATGATACTTTAATAATAGTCAATGAAATTTTGCCTTGAACATGTTTGTGTTTAATTGTACTGTAATCGTTGTACTCCAACTACGAATGTGTTTAATTTATAAGAAATATGGTTGATTTTAAATTTATTGACCACGTTTGTGTTTAATTAAAAACACGTATGGTCAAATTAATTGTAAAGTCCCTAAGTTGTAATTTCATCCTGTTTATTGTTGTTTAACAATGAAATCAACAATTAAATTGTAGGCTAACAATGTTACCATTTTTGAAACAACTACAAACATGTTCAAACTAAATATATCTGTGATACTTACGAGCATTTTAATCAACAACGCCAAAGTAGTTGTTTCAAACATGCAGCGTTGTTTGATTTAATCACATACGTATTTGATTTGACAATTTTAAGCACATTGTTAGCTAACAACGAAACATTTTTGATTCAACCAATGTTTTTTCTTTCGGTGTAGTTTGGTAAAATTAATGTCCTCGCGGTTGTCAAGGGTACTGTATGGTCATGGCATGAGCATTAGCTGCCTGTATTGTGGGGCGCCCAAAATTCCCATTTCGAGGGATAATGTCTTTGAGTTCCTCGGAACATCTACCATGGAAGTACCTATAGAACAAGCAAAGGTCAGCGACTTGTCTTCTATGCACCAACGGTTCTAGAGTGAAGGGTCTCCAATAAGTCGAACTGCTCGTCTCTGTATGCTGTCAAGTAGGTTAAGTGAATGTTTTGGGGCCGAGCTCCATATATGGAAATTCCAGGCCTGGTCTAACCTATGCTTTGTAGAGAAGCAGAAGTTGCTTGGGGTTAAAGTACCTCTTTGCTCTAAATAGGTAGCTCAACTTACCGGACGCCGATCTTGCGATATAGGATATGTAGGATATGGCCAGCTTGTGATTCATGAATTTGTATTGGGCTGCTCTCTACCTAACTGAAGGCGATCTATATTGACTCTAACCTTTGATGGGCTTCTTCTTCTTTAGCAACAATAAGTTCATAAAAATGCAGTCAGTTTAGCTTTACTGTCAAGGAATCTTGGGAAATTGATATTGTGGTGTAGCTACTATAGTATCGAAGATATATCCTCAGAGTGGGATGTACGAGCGGCCAACATATACTCGGCCCACTAACTTGCTGTAGCCGCAGTACGAATGCGGATGTCTCATGCAGCACAACAGCAAGCACATGCAGCAAAACAAATAGACTACAATGCAGTGCTGCAGAGAAGGACAAGAGCAGCTCGTGAGCTCTACGAGCAAAAAAGGAGGAAAGAACACCAGCTTCTCCAGAGGGAAAAGAAAGAGCACGAGAAGCGCGCAATCGAGAAAAGAGAGAGAGTTGCTACTCAAAGTTTTACCATAAAAGGTAAAAAGAAAGTTTCATGGAAACAAAAATCCGAGGCTTGTAGAGACGAACAAGGAAATCTTGTAGTGGAGTCACAGTCAGTGCCGAGGACATGGAAATCGTATAATCGTCTTTTCGGCTTCTCAACACCTCGAAGACGATACAAATTCCTATGTCATGCAGTAAATGATTCATCCTGCGTGACAGCGGAACGATGATGAAAGCCAAGAATTCCATCCACCTGACCAAAATGAAGTGAGAAAAACAATATCAAAGCTTTAGTCCAACAAAATTGCTGGACCGATCGGTTTAACTGCCGATCATCTTAAAGCGGGAGAAGACTTGGTATAGAGTGCATACACCAACTCGTCTCCAAGATTTCGTCAGAGGAAAGTATGCCTGATGAATGGAGCCTCAACATTGCTTACCCGATCCATAAGAAGGGAGACCCTCTAAAGTGCGGCAACTATAGAGGCATCAGTCTCCTTAACATCGCTTACAAAATTCTGTCTGCTGTACTGTACGCCTGAAACTTTTCGTCAATGAACTGGTTGGTCCCTACCAGTAGGCCCGGTAAGTCCACAAACCACCAAATATTCACACTACGGTAGATCCTGGGACAAAACCCAAGAAGTCCAAATCGATACTCCCCATCTATTTATCGATTTTAAGACCACATATGACAGCATTTATGAAACGAGCTATACAGAGCCATGTTCTGTCATCCCTGCCAAACTTGTCAGATTGTGCAGAATGATGATAGAGAAGGTTCGCTGCTCCACAAAGGTCGGAAACAATCTCACCTTTGATGTTGAAAAAGGATTTGGACAAGGTGATGTGCTATTATGTGACTTTTTCAAGATCATACTTGAGAAAATTGTGCGAAGCTCGCAAGCCAACACCAGGGGAACTACTTTCATACGCTGACGACATCGATATATCGAACATAGCGAGCTGTCACTGGTGCGTTTGCAAGGCGAAAAAAATTAGTTTAGTGGTGATTGACTGCAAAACAAAATATACCTATGCTGTCAACAAGAAGGGACACACCCCGGGCGAAGAGTCTTCGATTCCAACCCGAAGGGACAACGCAGTAGAGGAAGACATCGCCTCAGGTGGCGAGCACAAGTGGAAGGGGACCTCAACCAACTTGCAGTGCGCAACTGGAGACGGTTAGCCAAAGATAGTGCTAACTGAAGAGTGAGGAGAGGCATGTTGGCTGAGGCCCAGGCCTACCCTGGACTCTAAGTAAGTATAAGTAAGTCATCAGTATAAATAGACCCCGTTGCGTTTTTATAGGCATTCTAACCATATCCGTATGGGAATTTGTAAGCACTTCGGTTACCTACTCTAAGTTACCTTTTTAGGATACAGAAGTATGTACTTCATTCTTCAGACCGAAACAGCTCCTCAGTCCACACTAGTATGAATATCTACATTCAACGTTGCCGTTGTGCGACTAAAGTTCTGCAATTTGACACTTTTTCCAAAGGCCTGCCTTAGGTTAGGTTAGGTTTGTGGGCTGGCGAGGATTTTCTTCGTGCCACACTCAGGTCAATACTGACCCATTGTGATTCCCATAGGGGGAAAGAGGTTTTCTCTTACCCATTATAACCCTGTATTCAAATTACTTACTGTGCTGCTACATACAAACCATCTTGTTGATTTGAGGAAGTTCATTGTCTTGTCTATTGATGTGCTGGAAAGCTCGTCTAGGTCGTTCTGAAGAAGTGACTCCCTAGGAATTTGTACCTGGTGTGTTGGAGTCTAGGGCAGTGACATAAGAAGTGGGTTGTATCCTCAAGAGCTTCCTCATCACCGCAGCCTCTGCAAAGTTCTTCTTCCGTTAAGGCCATTTTCTTCATATGGTACCACAAGGTGTTGTGCCCTGTTATGATACCTACGAGGGTGGACAGGGATTTCCTATCCTTCCGCATTATCTTCTCGGTTTTGGATTCATTGAAGGACGGCCATAGCATTCTTGTGGTATTACAAGTGTTTAGGGTGGCCCATCTTGCGTTCGCCTCACTTATGGCTTTTCTCCCTGCTTCAAGCTTGAGTGTGCAAGGCGGGATGTCCACAGAGGGATCAGCTTGTTCTGAAACAGCTGTCGAACCTTGTCTTGCTAATTCGTCTGCTTTCTCATTGCCTGAAATGCCTTCATGTCCCGGAACCCAGCAGAGTGATACCTTGTGCTGTGTACCAAGAGCCTTGAGTTCTTCGCGACAACACTTCACAAGCTTCGATTTTATTTCTGATGCAGTTATGGCTTTTATTGCTGCCTGGCTGTCGATAAAGAAGGTAATACCTTCAGGTGGTATTGCCCTTACCACAGACTCACGGGCTGTTGTTGTCACTGCCAGGACCTCTGCTTGGAAAACGCTGCTATGGTCGGGGAGGCGTATCGATTTTGATATACCCAGCGATTCAGAGAAGACACCTGATCCTACCCCAGTGTCCATTTTTGATCTGTCTGTGAATACGGCTATGGTTGGCGTGCTAGGTACGAGTCCGTCTCTCCATTCTTCCCTGCTGGGATAGGCGATAGAGAATGGTTTATAAACTCTAGGTAATGCGTAATGTAGTCCGTGACAGATACATGGCCGAAATATTTCTGTAGGATCGTAGAATGACCCGTATCGTTCAAATTCCATTTTACCGATTGGCTGATTCTCATTGCACTAATTGCGGCCGATAGTTGTATATGAATGTCTAGCGGACACAGGTTGAAGATAGCCTCAAGTCCTGCGGTTGGAGTTGTCCTCATCGCACTGGTGGTGCCGATGCACGCCAGTCCGCCTTACAATGGGACCACATTTCTAAAAAGCAATTTTGCCTTTTTTTTAATTCGGAAATGTCATTAAAATTGCCTACTTCCATCGATTTTTATAAAATTTAATAAATGGGTTCTCTGTTCTCTCTCTTAGACAGTAAAAATGTCTCCCGAATATACTGGATCTATTTCATGATTTTAATTAATAGAATGACGGTGAGCATTGTATTCAGTTGTTCACACAGAGCCCATATGCTGTAAGATCCCGGATACAATTTCCCTTTTCCAATTATTTTTCCACTGGTCATTCAATTAGTCTTCAAAACTAAAAGCATACCTACTAGCATTTGTGAATTTCGTTGCGCAACAAACCGTCTGAAAATTAATTGACACCGTTTACATAGTCCCAAAAATTAATTAAAACCCAATTCAAAGTTAAAAGAAAACCCCCCAACTATCACGTACGACATGAAATGATTAAGTGAAACTCGAAAAGTAATTAGCCATTCCTCTTCTATATCAATTCAAGGACATACATAGGCCGAAAGGACTCATACGCTGGCCTTCACCTTTAATCCTTTCATTAATGTCATTGAAAAGAATTCAACTACCCATCATCCAGTATCTAAGTATATCTACAGTAGGTACCCCTCTTCGATCATAAGTGCAAACAACAAAATTGTTTGTCATTGATACGAGTTCAACTATTGGCCTAACAACAAAAAAAAAAAAAAAAAAAAAAACAATGAGCTTACAAGTTGAACCCGAACAGAAGGGTTGTGGAAAATTGAACATATTCTTGTGGTACCGTCGGGTATTTTATGGGTTTTCACAGCAAACTGAATCTCCACCAAAGGAGAACGTGCAGAAAGGACATCACAAGGGACATTGAACGTATATGGAAAAAAAAACTCTCGCTACAACTCAACACATATATAGCTATAGCTTGTTATGTTTACTCGAACAACGTAAGTAATATCCTAGACACGATACACGAAATCCTGAACGATAATAATGTTCTTCTTCTCAGTTTTTTTTTTTTTTTGTTCTCAGTCCTGGGAGTCATATCAAACCGGACTCGAAGTGGACTCCCCATTTCAACTCGAATTGGAAGATATTCTGTAGGATTTTCTATTTCAGTTTCCATGTGTTTATGTTGGGGGATATTTTGCTCGGTAACATTTTCAATTTTCTAGCTGTTTTGTAACAGCACAACGAAATGTGAACAAAGGACGATAGAATTGCGAACAAGAAAAACTCATCGGTAATGCGAAACTTATCGGATTGTGTCCTACCATGTCTGTTTGCCAGGAAAATATCACATCTGGACGTGTGACAAAAGCAAATATGTAGTTGCGAATTGTTGAAGACAATATTATCAAATTTCAATCACTTTAGAGTGTCACAGTATGGGAACAGGTGGTAGTCGCCTTCATGTGTGATTTTATTTATAAACATTTTGGCTTTAAAGTAGGGTATAGTGAAAGCTAGAGCAGAGGGATTGCAACATGCCACTCGAGATAGATGAACCTATGGCGATTCAACTTCGACTCTGAGATAGAGGTTTAAGTTACAGAGTAACAATAATCGTAGGTTACCAGCCACCCCAGAGAAAGAGCCCGTGGTATGATGATGAATGCGTGTACAGGAAAAAGGTTACAGAAGATGCACACAAGAAAGCTCTGCAGCGCAAAACAAGGGCAGCAAGAGAAGAATATCGAGCCAGGAGAAGGGAGGAAAAGAAGATCCTGCGTAGAAAGAAGCGGGCTTACGCAGCTTCCCAGCTCAAGGAGATCGAAGAGCCGCGCGATCGTACTAACATCCGGAGGTTTTATAAAAAAGCCAAGCAACTGGCTGCTGGCTACAAAACCGGAACGCAGGCTCTTCGAGACAGCGAAGTGAAGTCATTGAAGCGCAGGGAATAGTAGATGTGTTTAAGCAGCATTTCCAGCAGCTGCTTAATGGGCATCATGTAGAGAGAGTGATAGGGCAAGAAGAGAACCCACGTCCAGTCAATGAAAAACTAGTTCCACCACCTGGTATAGAAGAAGTTGGCTTAGCTATAAAAGAGCTTAAGAACAACAAGGCCGCAGGCTCTGATGGTCTACCAGCGGAGCTCTTTAAATACGGTGGTGATGTTTTGGTAGGGAGCATGCACCGAATCATCAACCAAGTATGGGTGGAAGAAAACATGCCCGATGACTGGACTATCAGCTCCATATGCCCCATCTACAAAAAAGGCGATCCTATGTCTTGCAGGAACTATCGAGGCATATCCTTGCTAAATGTCGCATACAAGATAGATACTATCCAACGTACTGTGTGAACGTCTAAAACCGTTCTGCAACACACTAATCGGCACGTACCAGTGTGGCTTCGACCTGCCGGGCCGACTATAGACCAAATTTTCACACTGAGGCAAATCTTGGAAAAGACCAACGAATTTCAAGTCGAAACTCACCACCTATTCATCGACATCAAAGCCGCGTATGATAGCATACATCGTCAGGAGCTCTATATGGCGATGGCCGAATTTGGAATCCCGGCAAAACTGATTCAGCTGTGTCGCGTGACGCTGGAAAACACGCGGTGCAGTTTGGAAGCAGCTCTTCCGAACTTTTTCAAACATGCACCGGATTTCGGCAAGGAGACGCTCTATCATGCGACTTCTTCAATCTCGTACTGGAGCAGATAGTGCTCAGGGCAGGTGTCAACACGGAAGGCACTATCTTCCACAGATCCGTCCAGCTGCTGGGCTATGCGGATGATATAGACATCATCGGGCGATCCCAGCGTGCTGTGATAGAAGCGTTCACGGCGATTGGAACAGGCGAAAACCGTTGGCCTTGAAGTAAATTAGGACAAGACTAAGTACATGCTATCAACAAACAAACAAGAATCTGCCCATCGCCTAGGACAAAACGTCACTACTGATAGCAACAATTTTGAGGTAGTTAACGTAAACTCCACGAATGACACCCTAGTGGAGATCCGGCGAAGAATTACCCTAGGAAACCGTTGCTACTTCGGTTTAGCAAAACAATTGGGTTCAAAACTCCTAACTCGAAGGACGAAATGTGTGCTCTACAAAACCCTTATCCTGCCAGTTCTGCTTTATGGCGCCAAGTGCTGGGCGATAAGCAAGAATGAAGAGCTGATACTGGGCTCCTTCAAAAGAAAAATACTTCGGCGGATTTTTGGTCCTCTGTGTGAAGATGGCGAATGGAGGAGAAGATATAACAGCGAACTCTATGATCTGTACCAAGATGTGAATGTAGTTCAAAAAGCCAAAACAGGTCGACTACATTCGCTTGGCCACATCGAGCGAATGGACAATACTGCTCCAGCTAAGAGGATCTTCGAATCCCAGCCCCCAGGTTCGAGAAGACAAGGAAGACTCCGTTTCAAAGACCAAGCCATCGCGAATGCCAGAGCGCTTGGTCTCGACAACTGGAAGCAGCGTGCGCGAGATCGTAGAGGATGGAAGGCTGCATTGTCTCAGGCAGAGACTCTTCACGGGCGAAGAAGGAATCTAAGAAGTAAATGCCTGTTTTATAGGTAGAACCAAGGAAGTACTGAACAACACTTAATCATCCCAGTCCACCTGTATGATGTAGAAGCATGGACCTTATCGAAAGGGAATGAAAACCTTTTGGTACGCTTTGAGAGAAAGATTCTTCTAGTGATTTTCGGTCGAGTTTTTATCGATGACGGGCTATAGGTAAGGGGACGTTGACCTGTAAAGCTCAAAATACACCTACTGATGTGGCTAAGATATAATAGAGCATTTCTGGAGTATGGGCAGCAACGCACCAGCCCGACGAGTCTTTGCGTTCACCCCTAAGGCGCAACGAATAAGAGGAAGACCCCACCTCAGGTGGAGCGCGCAATTGGAGAGCGACCTCAACCAAATTGATGAGCGTAACTGGAGGGAGCTAGATAGGGACCCAGCTGACTGAAGGAGCTTGTTGGTTGAGGCTGTTCATCCCGGACTATGAGCGCCATCAAAATGAAGTAAAGTAAAGATGTCCTCACGTTTGCACAATTGTCAAGTGAATGTACTGATAGTTGATTGGCATTGGTTGTCTATCTTGTAAGGCGCTCAAAATTTCGCATTTCGGGAAATAATTTCGCTAGGTTGAATTGAACATCTTAACATACAATTGGTCAGCGACTGTTTAGTTGTTGATTTGATGCTAGTGTGCCATCTCCTATCAGACGAACTGCTGCTCTCCATTATGCTATCATATCAAGTAGGTACGTTAAGTGAATACTTTGGGGATGATTCTCCATGGGAGTACTAATAGAGGTACTGGTATAACATGAGCTGTATATAGAACTAGCTATATATGCACCCTCTCAACCTTGCCGGTGCTCATCAGGAATTGTACTGAATTCTGAATGGGTCTCTGAGTACTTACCTGATTTATGCCGTAGGTACCTACAAACAATTGGTACCAGCCAGTTAAACCGCTGGCGATTAAAGTGGCGTGTTAGGTGAATCAGTCGAGTTTTTCCGGCAGCCTTCTTAAGAACAAGTTCCGGAACGTTTAAGCGATCCCGCGAGTGTACTTGATTAGACATTAACGAATCTGAGATGTCGTAGATCCCCGGGGTTCGGGGTGTTGAAATAGTGTTCATTATAGTTGTGTTTATGTTTGTAAGCCACCCCTTCACGAATGTCAACGGGCCTTAACATTTTCCTCTAGTTCAGTGTGCCTCGGTCAATATTTTTGCAGGAGAAATTTGGCGACTGGGTAAACTCACGGTGAGCGTTCTTCAATTATTGGCCACGCGATCATGTGACTTGACACCACTCGTATCTTTTCTCTTAGGCGACATCAAGTCCATTAGTCTACGCTAACACGCCAACCACCTTGGACGAGCTCGAGGCCAACATTCGAGCCGCTATTAAAGAAAGACCGCCGCCAGAGTCATCAAAAATTATACCGACCGTTTTAAACACTGCCAGCGAAGCCGAGACGGCCATTTGAATGATGTTTTATTCTACACATAATGGCATGAATGTGGGCATGTGGCTTCAAAATAAAGCCAGAATCAATTTTTTTTTATCTTACACCGTTGTTGGTTTTATACAGAGAAAGCTTCTCAAATTAGCCGTCAGGGTTCGGCATAAAATTGTAGTTCCCATTCCTGCTAAAACTGAACTCACTCGAACGAATGGTTGTAGGAATGATATGAAGCTGCTTTTCTATAGCTATTTTGGTAGCTGCATTTATTTACGCCTTCGTTTAAGTCAGGGCCCACCGATTTTCATTGCTGAAGTGATTTTTTAATATTGAAGATAGTAATATTGAAGATAGGCCATGTCTAGCTTTGGCATCCATGCAAAGCCCGTTCGATTATGTAGGATGACGATGGAGAAAGCTCGCTGCTGTATCAATTTCGGTAGGTCACCGAAACATTTGATGTCAAACGAGGATTTAGACAAGGTGACGCGCTGTCGTGCGACTTTTCCAACATCATAATTGAAAGAATCGTCCGAAACTCACAGGCCCAACACACAAGGCACGATCTTTCAAAAGTCCGTCCAATTACTTGCATTCGCCGATGATATTGACATAATTAGTAGAACACAGCGAGCTGTCACTGATGCGTTTGCTAGTATAGAAACGGAAGCTGCTAAAATGGGTCTAGCGGTCAACGAGGACAAAACCAAGTATATGCTGTCAACAAGAAGGGACACCCAACATCGTAGAATCGGACAAAACATCACGATCGATAGCTGTAGTAGTGAGGGACTTTGTCTACCTCGGCTATGCTATACATTTTGACAACAACATTTCAGAAGAAATTAAACGAAGAATAACTCTTGCCAACCGCTGTTTCTTTGGGCTAAGAAGGCAATTGAGTAGTAGAGCCGTATCCCGAATAACTCAGGAGATTCTGTATAAGACCTTGATTATTCCAGTCCTGCTTTATGGCGCTGAAGCTTGGACTCTATATAAAAGCTGATATCCTCAGTCGCTTAGAGAGAAAGATTCTTCGTAGAATTTTCGGTCCTGTTTGCGTTGACGGGCTGTGGAGAAGAAGATTCAACGACGAAAACTACGAGCTGTACAGTGACATTGACTTGGTCAAAAAACTGCGAGTAAGTCGTTTAAGATGGCTAGGACATGTAGAGCAGATGGAAACAAATGCTCCGTCCCGTAGAGTCTTCGAGTTTAACCTGGAGGGACAACGCAGTAGAAGAAGACCTCGCCTTAAGTGGCGAGCGTAAGTCGACCTCAACCGACTAGGAGTGCGCAACTGGAGGCAGTTAGCTAAGGACCGTGCTAACTGGGGAGGCTTGTTAGCTGAGGCCTCGGTTCACCCCGAACTGTAGAGCCGCCTAAGTAAGTAAGTACCTCTCTTTGTTGCAGCTGACCTACGCACCATTTGGTCCAGAGGGAGTTGGAAGAAGTCACAATTAGTACACCCTAATCGTTAAGGCATACAAGGCAATTGACACATTGGTAAATGTGAAATTCCAGGTAGCTAAAGCCCAAATCAACTTACTGCATCCCCGGTCCTATCCACCTATTTATTTATCTGCCTGAAGGCGAACTTTATCTAAAAATCGATGATGCACATTCAGATTTCAGATACTCATATATCTATCATGTGCTCACCAACTTCCTCGTACTTGTACGTCGACATTTATGGAAAACCCTGACTTCCTCACCAAAATGGACATGTTTAAAACATGCTCAATTTTTCCTGTTCTCATCCGAGTGCAACTAACTCATCTGCATCGAATTCAAAACTGTCGCAATATCTGTTGGAAATTGCCACTCGAGAATGCTAAATCTCTGCTGGTTGGATAAACGGTTATACCATACAGTACTCAAGAATGTGCGGTAAGGCAACGACAGCATCCTTCGATGGGAGAAGAACGATTCACTATTATGCTTCGTTAGACACCGTTCCATAATTTTAGTTTTTTTTTTCTCCGTCTGTAATAAATTGTTCGACGATGTTCCTCTTCCTAAGGACGAGCAATATCATGAATTTATGCTCGCAAAAGGAATACATTGCATATTTCGATGTTTGTCAGCAGCATCTCCTCCATCTAGATGCCTCCTCGTGATGTATATAGTGTTATAGATGTTTGTTCTACATATCGGATACGAGCACATATGTTCTTGTCATTTATATTTGCATTAAGCAAATGTAGGTCATTCGTTTCGAAATGAATGTAAATTATTTCAATAATTCAGGATGTTCGGGATATATTCCGCTTCGCTCCTTCCTCGCACCGATAGCTAGATGTTGTAAAAGTGCACCATCTATATATGTGTGTAATTTTATGCATGAATACCGTTAATTGTCTAACTTCCCCATGGGAAAGACAGGAGGAAATGGATTAATTGTGTGTGTTTAGTGCAGTCATTGTATTTATTAATTTATGCTAATAAGCATAAATGTCCTTTGAAATGGAATTCTTTTGAAAGTACCATAGATGGGATATAGGAAAAAATATACAAATTTCCAATAAATAAACATCGCATAGGTAGCTAGGTTCAAGAAAATTTATTAGGAAAAAGAGAAATGTATCGAATGGCAGGACAACCGAGTGAATCTACGCTAACAATGTGTCACCGTGTGATAAAACCATGACAAATAGCCGACTAATCCTTGTATCGGAAGGGTGCAGTCGTGTAGAAACCATTAATCCTAGCATAAGTCATCATTTGTTGTCATTTGGACGTTGTTGGGACGGCCGGGCGTCCATACATAGGTATAGGTGTGCACCTTTTGGGACGACTAACAAAAACACAACTGACACATACTCACACATGTACACGGTATTCTAATCATAGATGCTGCAGCTCATACAGATAACCATGCATGGATGGCATCATCGCCAAAAGTCCGGAGGGGTGGGAAAATGTACTGCGACAAGTTTTGTGTATTCGGAATGCGATTAATTTTTATCCAACCTATGTTCCAATGGGTAAGGCGCTTTTGGAATATATGGCCTGACACAGCAGCATAGAGACAAATAGGGAACTTGAAATAAAATTTGTAGGTGGAATAAATTTCAAATAAATTTGATATAAGAGTTTCAAGTCCTTTTAGGGTAGGTATACTTTATGCAGAAAGCTTGCGCCTGAAAGTTAAGTTTTTTTGTGGGTGGCGAAGGCTTTTTCTTATACCGTTCTCGTCGTTCTATAAAAGTGAAAATTATGTTTTCGAGGAATCTATTGTTTGATCGGGAAAGGTGGTTTTGAAAGCCTTTCAGCAGAATGAGTATAAATGGTTTTCCAATGAGAGGTGTTATTGTGAATAGCCCGCTATTTTGGTAGCTGTCACTTTTGAAGCTTTTATTCTTTGACATTTGACAAGTAGAAACTACGCCATTACTAAAAACGGAACGATACACGCTTCAACAACGCATTTAAATTATTAAAATTCACTACAAAAATGGTGAAAATCTTTGCAGTCACAGTTCGCAAAACTAAAGCATTTTTTGGTCGTCGTGAAGCACCTTGTCGGACCGCAATACAGAAATTCGTGAAAAAATTCGAGCTGTTGGGACAAGTGTGATGTGAAGAATAAAACCCGTGCACTTCGCTCAAGAACAACTGAGAATATTGCTGCTGTAGCCCAAAGTGTTGAAGAAAACCCAGGTCTGTCCATTCCTCGTTGTTCTTTGGAATTGGGCATTCCACAAACGTCATTACACCGTATTTTGCATAAAGACTTGGGTCTTAAGGCTTATAAAGTTCAGTTAATACAAGAACTCAAGCCGGATCTAAAGCGTTTCAGATCCAGTTTTGGCCAAATCTGCTTTGTCGCTAGACATGTTGTACCTTTTGTCCAACTAAATTTGTTTTCAAAAAGGCGTCTAGCTTTAATCTATATTTACATGTAGCGATTGGTATTCCTAAGTTAGCTTTGTCAGTTAGCAAAGATAAAGTTGCGTGTTTGATATCTCTAGAAAGACTTCATTATTAGCGCTATGATAGGTGTCATCACTGGACACTGTCTGATAGGTAGGCACGCAACCAGACTTGGTGCTCCCTCAAATGATTTTTGTTTTTTGAATAGGGTGTGCCTTTATCACAGTGCGGACTAGGCACCCTATTGGGCCCATCGTCATTCCTGGGGGAACCTCAACGGTCAAAAACCTAAACCAATTCGCCCAAGCAGTTAAATTCCCTACAAAACCTAAATATTGTCTCAATTTTGTTGGTGAGGCCAACCTCCTCCAAATTGTCGAAGAAGTACCTTCCAATGTGTCTCCTGCTGTACCGAGCAATGGCTTGACATTCACCGAGGAGATGCGTAATATCCTCTGCGACATGTTATAATCTTCGCAATACATTAATGTGTCCGTTTCTGTTAAACCTAGTCTCATGGCGTGCTTCCTTAGAAGGCAGTGCCCGAAGAGAATCCTTATTGCCGTTTGTTACTTAGATCTACTGAGCCTTAAATAATTCTATAGATTTTTTCCGATCTAGCTTAGACCACAGAGCCTTTGAGACACTGTGACGAGTGTGACCTCCTATATCTGACCATCTTTGATCTTTGCTATTTTAAATTTTCTCGAGAATAATTCACGGCTGTTGATGGTCTAATGCCTTCAATGGTTTCGAGTTGTGGAAGCTCTGTTCCGTTTTTGGCCAGAACGTCGGCCCTTTCGTTACCCTCTACATATATTGCAGCGTCCGGGTACCCAACACAATTTGCCCTGAGCATTTTCGGCAGCTCCTGACTAGTTTAGATTAATGATTTTTTAAATGATTTTTGTAGAAGCTGTAGAGATGAGAAGGAGGAAGAAACTGCCATCCACCTTCTCTGCTCCTGCCCTGCTCTTTCTCCGAATAGGAAAATCCACTTAAGGGCTTTCTCCTTCAACGACCCTGGAGACGTCATCAGTAATGATATCCGAAGTTTATTACGCTTCATTAAAAGCTCAAAATGGTTCTAACAATTAGGCGTGGAGTAATATACGATCCGGATGGTATCACAATGGACCTAACATTGGTCTAAGTGTGCTGGCGTATGCCACTTCAACCCAACCTGAAGACTGTGCTATGTTTCCAACGAACGGTGGGAGGTGCGAATGTTATTCATCCCAAAAACAGGGAAGGCCTGACAACTTAAACATCATTTTGATTATTTATAGGCAACAAAAATATCTACCAACATTACAGCATAGCTCGGAAGAGGCGCAGACAGAACCTCTCTCTAGGTATAAGCGAGTCATCGACAATTAAAGTATATATGAAAGAAGAGGTACGCCAGGCGAAGTCGAACGCAACGCCCACGAAAGAGATATCTGCGAGTGCAGGAAGGGAAACTATGGGATATATTTAAGCCGTCTCAGAACATTTTTAAGCCAATCAGGACAAACATAAACATACTAATAGGAATCCGCTTTCTAGTCTGGCCACTGTCTTCTTCGAAACCAAGCCGAAAGACTATGATTTTCGTGTACACATTTGTGAAGATTTACCAATCACATACATACGTGTCGGGGAAGATATCATATACATCATACACACTGCACAGTGAATGTAACTTCAGCACGTTTGCGAAAAAAAAATTTAGGAAGCTATACTTTTTTAAGACGTCTTTGATAAGGAGATAGGCCTTATCGCTCAAGCGAAGTTATTTCCTTTCTGTAGGGAAATAAAATGCTTCAGAAATAGTGTGTAGGTTGTTCCATTTTACTGAAAGTTCCCGCCAGGAAACCGCTAAGCTTCTTAGTATCTTGTGATGGCTCTGACCCAAACTTGTCTCTGGAAAAAAAATCTGGAGCGTATATAGAGTAAGGAACTAGAACACGCTGTAGAGAACACAACACCAGCCATCAACTGTATTTGAAACTCGCTGTCCAGCCTAATAGCAGAAACGGGGAATAAGGTTCCATGGTGGAGCGACAATCGGTCAAGCCTTTCGATCGATCGAAAACGGATAAACTGTTTAACACAGCCAAGCGTATAGTTAGTTATACCAGAAACTGACAAAGCCACAGAATTGAACTGTTCTCCTTTAACAAGGAAATAAGAAAAGCAAAACGAGAATGCAGAATGAAAGTTCTGTGAGACTAGCTAAGGCTAGAGTGCATAAAGCTCTTGCGAAAATGGAGGGTGTATCAACGTCTGCTCTAAAAAGAAAGATCTAAGCAAGACAGCAACGCGGGCTACAATGAGCATAGCACTGAGGATGTATGCCGACCATCCCCAGATGGATGTACAAATGTTGTATATTGATATTGTAAGACCAAAAATCATACAGGGGCTATGAGAACAACTGAAGCCATGGAAGCACTACTGGAACTGACTCCTTTGTACCATGTGGTCGATGAATGTGCAAGTCAAATGATTCTAAGAATGACAGTAGATGACAGATGGAATATGTAGAAACAACAAAAAACAGAAGATTAAATTTTCAAACAACTTTGCATAGGAACAAACAGATTTCGAGCAAGAATGAGTCCACAATAATTGAGCAATCACACAACAAAGTGGTACCTACCCCCATAACTTAACCTCCTAATTTCTAAAATGTAAGCAGCCACCTATCAAACTTTAATTTACGTTTAGATTATTTGCATGGCATTCTACCCATACCACATTACTTCCATACAATTAGACTTAATTCCCGATCAAAATTGCCCAACAAAATAGGCCTATTGTTTGGAGAATTTATTAATTTTATGTTTACATTCCACGCTCAAAGACAAAAAAACAACATTGAATTTTAAATCAATTAAATTACATCCTTGACTGGTTGATGAAATTGTTTTTATGTATTTTGCTCTCACCATGCTTCCGCTGAAATGTTCAAGGATGATTGCGCAAACAATCAATAACGATCTAATTTTAAATACCGCCTTGGGGACAAATAATGGAATCAAAATACCCAAGGAAGTAGAAAAGATGTGCTTCGCATCCGATGGAACGAAAATAACATTCACATTAGGGATGTCGTCGTAGTGGGTATTGTAAAATCCTTGGAAAAAAACTTTGAAATTCAATATCAAGACGTTGGAATTTGTAATGACGATTGCGGCTTTTACTGAGGTCTGGCGGAGCGTGTGTTAGGTAAAAACTCGAAGGCGGTTTCAATTTAAATTATTGTCCTTTTCGTTGGGAAATACCTTTGTGGTATATTTGGATCAAAGAAATTCTATGGCTTAGTATAATGTCAGCTGGGGTAGTTCCCAAATTGGAAGTGCGTGGTGGAGAACAGTGATGGGAAAGGCAGTTGGACTCAAATTGAAATGTCTAGTTGTTTGGTGGAAGCTATTTACGTCTAAATGGTTAAAGAATATATCCCACTATCGCCACCGAGCACAAGAATCCGTTGGGACATCATTGTAGTCCAGCTGATATTTAACGAGAAGCACCGACAGCTTCAGCAGACGTTCTTAATCATATTGCAGGCAGAGATTGGTCGCTGTGAGGTAGATGTCTCTGCTGATGTGGTGTGAAAACGGAAACACTTACTCCTAATAATCAAAAGAGAAAGCGTGGTTCGTATCGAGCTGTTAAGAGAATATTAGATTAAGGAAGTTAAGTTTTTAGTCTGAAGAAATCCGGAATAAGTATGAACGAGCCAGATATGACAAATGCAATGCCTTCACTAAGAGTGTTAAGTTCTCATATAGCAAAAATAAAAAAAAAAAAAAATAAATAGGTGGCGCAACAGGCGGTAGACACCCTAGGCCTAGCTTTTCGCAACCATTCGTTTTGTGTGAATTTCTATTTTTGGGACGAATGGAATGGAAGGGACTTGCTTTTTCATGACAGTCATACTCTCGGATGTTTGTCAGACGTTCGCTAGAGGTGGCACGGTAGAAAAAACCTTAAGATGTAATTTGTGTTTTTCCGGGGATAGAACCTGGGATCCCTCGCGCAGCAGTCCAACACACTAACCACTGCGCTACTGCGCCCGCTATAACAAAGATAGGTGACAAAAAATATCAGCCTCATCATTGATCCTTAAACTCATTTACAATGACACTCCAGCTCTCAGCTCTGAAGACAAAGCCAAGCTGCTGACTGCATATTGCGAAGACTCGTAATCGTACAGTGGCAAGAGTACTTCAAATAAGTCCGCTGGTTTAGGCTGTATCTCCCCATCGTTCTGAAGATGTTTTTCAACGCTGGTAAAACCATTTTACATATCTGTCCTATTCTTAATATGGAATCTTTTTCGAGTATGTGAAAAATAGAATTTGTCCGGATCGTCCCTTAAAAGGCAAATCTTTTTCTCTTACCAAATGCCATAGCACCTTTCTCCATTTTTTCTAGAAGGTTATGGAAACGATAGTCAACTTATGAAATATATTAAACTAGATGACCCGCTAACTTCATATGTAGGTACCACTTAAAATTGATTTGGTTTTAACTCTTTATATCTAAGCTATTCCGAATCTCAAGCAATCTCCCAACTCCAGATTCTTGAGATCGGCAATATTGGCTGCATTGTGTAAAATCTAAGTTTCGGTTGGTGATTAAACGAAACTGATTTGTAATTCAAATAAATTCACGTCGACCAATCTTCACAGGAACACTCCCAGGTCAATACCTGAGAATGTCAAATTTTTACCAAACTGCACAGAAACTCCTCATAGCCAGTGGTGGATATTCCCATTTTTTTTATTTTTTTGTGTCGGGTTAGGAAACACTTCACTGGAGCACTCAGACGCAACTAGTCCATTGTACTTCCAGAAAGCAAATCCAGTACTACCCATTTTACTGGAATTTCTTCGACTTTCAGAAAAAGCCGATTATGTACTTTAGCGATGAAGAGCTTTACAGTATCAACACTCAAAACATCAGAGTCAAAAAGTAATGGGAAAGGCAGTTCAAAAATCTGCCACCTGATCCGAGCAAAGGCACGACAATAACAAAGGAAATGATCCGAAGTATCGCCCTCTCCACAAGCGTCGCACAGACAGTGGTGTCACTCAAGCCCAGCACACTAAGATGCTTAGCAAAAGCGAAGTGCCCCTTAAGAACGCCAATAACCTTTCTGCAGTCATTCCTACTGAGAGACATCAGGAATGCTGCAGACTTCCTACTGACTTTCGGGAGCATGCGTTTAGTCTGCCCGCTTCCTGTAGAGCCTTGCCATACACAATTGTGTTAGTTTGAGACCCAATCGTCAATGGAGGCCCTGACCGAGAACGCAGGAAGACCCAGCACAGGTTCTGGTCCCGAGAAATTATCCTCTGAGCCTTGCTTAGCAATCTCATCGGATATCTCATTTCCAGCACTCCCAGCATGACCTGAGACCCAGACAAGAGTCAAAGAGTTCAGCGACAAAGTTCAAAGAGTTCTTGCATTCCGGAACTATTTTGGAACGGATTACAGGGTTGAGCAAGGCCTTAAGCGAAGCTTGGTTGTCGCTACAGACGCAGATACTCCGAACCCGCCTCCTATTCTTAACAATATATTCGCCAGAGCCTAATGAAGGCTCTCCCGACTTATAATCTAATATAATGTAATCCAAATCGGTCCAGAAGCTCTTGAGTTTTTGCGAGACTAACGCACACCAATTGATTTTTATATACTCGTATGAACCTAGTTAACGGAAACTACTTAATTACTACTTATTGGTAGTAGTATAGTTTTTTTATGGCGACAGATCCTCAACTAATTTGATGGCTTTATATGACCGACAAGTGGCGAGCCAATCTCTATATATAAGTTTGCTAAAATGAAGATCGTTGCGAATGAAGTGAATAAAGTTTCTGGCCGATTGTTTAAAGTAGTCTTGGATAATTTCAACTCTGTAACTGGTATCCCCCAAGGCTCCATTTGGTCGACCAATTCTCTTTCTCGTTTTCGTAAATGATCTTCTTTCTGCAATCCCTAATCCAGTCCTTTCCTTCGCTGATGACAACACACTTTAGCTTCTCATAATTCATTTGAGGGCTCACGACCCTGCTCTTCAGACGTGGAATTGAAACGGCAACGTATGTTAAGCTCAATAAATTCCGACCTTGACAGCATTACAAAATGGGGTTTAGCCAATAGAGTGGAATTTAATGCTTCAAAAACACAAATTTGAATTGTGTGTTCACGACAACCTTCGTTGGAATGACCATATACATCTCAAATGCTGCAAGAACTATTTTAGCCCTTCTGATCATGGCTACAGTATCTGAGGCGTTCATTAGCCAGCTTGAGCATAATTCCCATTGCAGAGGAATGGTATCAGCGTGGAATGGAGCAGTAGGTATATCACATTTGGATTACCTCTATAAGAAACCGAATTACGATTGATATAACATTATTTTGATGCATATGATCCATTTATCAAAAGACGCCTAGAAATAAGACGCTAAAAACTATCGATGCAAATTTCTGAAACGCACTAGGCTGACGCTTTTAGTGTGGTTTCTGGCTAAGCCGACTGAATTTAGATCAACTATCGACGCAAATTTCAAAATTGCAATGGTTGCGGTCATCGTTAGGAGCTCATAAGATGTTTGCGTGTTCAAAATCCCGGCAAAACCGATCCAAGTGTATACTGTGACGCTGGAAATAGTGAGTAAGGCGCACAGGGTACTACATATCTACCTTCAACAGATCCGTTCAGCTGATAGGGTCTGCGGACAATATTGGCATCAATAGAGGCTTTCAAAGCCATCAAAGAACAGACAAAATTGGTTGATAGTGAAGAGCGGATATAAACTATTAACAAGCAACTAAAAATCTGCAAGTTAAAAAAAATATAAATAGGTGGCGCATCAGGCGGGTATACCCCCTAGGTCTAGCTTCTCACAACCATTCATTTGTGTAAGTTTTTGATTTTTGAGACGAATGGGGAAGTGACCTACAATTTTATGTCGAGTCCGAAAGGCTGAATTGAAAAGCTTTTTCAGAACAGTCATAAACTCAGATGTTTGTCAGACGTTCGCGAGAGGTGGCGCAGTAGAAAAAATCTTAAGATGTAATTTGTGTTTTTCCGGAGATCGAACCTGGGATCCCTCGCAGAGTAGTCCAGCACACTAACCACTGCGTTAATGCGCCCACTGCATCTGCAAGTTGCCTATTGAAAAAATGCAGAATTGGTACCAGGAAGTCAGAGGTAGTTGAGAAGTTCATCTACCTCGTGATGACCAATATTAGGCATCAGTGACATCATAGAAGAGATCTGGCGACCTGACTAAGGCGAAATACATACTCTGCTGTGGAGCCATAATACTGTCAGTTCTCCTTATTATGGATAATGCGAAGGAATATAGGAAACTGATATCTACTGATCCTTGGGAAGAAAGTTTTCGATGGATATTTTATTCTGAGTATGATGACTGACGACGACGAGGGCTAAGATACAAATAATTTTCAAATCTCCATCCTTAGACCTCAAGTAGTAGATAGGTAAACAGTGGATATCAAACTCAAACCTCAAAAATCAAAATTCATTGTGGATTCGAGAGAGCTTAATCGGAATAAATGGAAAGCAGAGAAAAGATAAAAGTCTGCAATGTCTCAAACAGAGACTGTTCATGCCAAATAAAAGGGTATTCGAACGCACCTATTTTATCAGTTTTTCTTAACTCGAATTATTAGCGGTCGCTTTCAAACAATTTGAGATCAGAAACCGATCAGCCATATTCTAAAATTTGATTTTTCTTCCTTCTTGATTTTGACCTCGTCGAGGTAAGACGTACCTACCTACCAATATTCTCACGACGAGAAATAAGGATTTGTATCCGATCCAAAGAGAAATCAATTTTTTTTTTTGATCATCACCCCACGTCATTATCGAGCATCAGCAGGGGATGCTACTCACCACAACAGAGACAATTTTAAGAGTCGAGAGCCCTCTATAAAAGAAAGCTCTTTATAATAGTTGATGTTGCGTTAGCTCTTGCTGATCATCTATTACCTTTTTAGTGCGTTCAAGGTATTGCTCAAAAATCCAAACTTCTCGTAGAGGATACTATCACATTCATAATAATCAACTCGAGCAACAGATTTGGTTGTCAACATCAGACAAGTTGATCAATTAGGTGTTCGAGGTTCAACAAATGTTCAAAGCGGGATATGTTACATTTGAGTTGAATTGCTTAACGCACCAGAGTATGAAACTACAAATTCGACAAATTTGAATTTAAGGGTTGACTAAAAATTTCCATTCAGTTGGTTGAATCTGTAGAGAGTAAGAGCGCTGTCCTGAATTCGACTCTGACGACTAAGTACCCGACCATTCCACAGCTGAAAAACGATAGTTTTCTTGGTTTAAATATAACCCTTCATAAAAAGGTTGCTCTGCTTCTGTAGTGATATCCTTGTTGGAGAGTTTTTGTTTGCTATTTTTGAGTACATCTATAAATTTACCAAAAACATTTGCAGTTCCTTATAAAAATAATCACAAGGAAACTTTACTGTGCCCGTTTGAATATTCTTCCGGCACAATAGGAAGACCTATCATAATTTTTCAAGTGCTCAATCAAGTCCTATGTTTATAATACGTTACCTAAACGCTACGTAATTTACAATTAGAATTGATGCCATCAATAAAAGTCCTGAATGTTTTTACATAAAACGCCTCAATGAACAACACATTTTCCATTCGAATAATAAATACTTCCATCAAGTTGTCTTATACTAACAGAAAGAACCAACAAACCAATAATTTTCAAGCCAACAACAAAAAACAAAAAACCAAAAACCAACAACCAAACAAGCAAATAAAGAAAAGTATACGAGCAATATTTCATGAGGAGATTCCCAGCTGGGACCGAGCAATAAAGTTTTGCCACAAACTAAAATGTATTCACTCCAGTCGAGGCAGACAGTGATGATGACAATGACGCCTTCTTCCTGAAGTGGAAACTGGATGATGACAATGATGAGAGAAATTATACCAAAAGCCAGCTGAAGAAGACATTTTTGGACAATGTTGTTGCTTTACTTATAGTTTTGATGGCACTACAGTCTGGGACGAGACGGACCTGGGCCCCAACCAATGTTGTTGTACTAGACCAAATAGTTCGCCTACTGCTGATTATAGAGAAGAACTATGTAGCCGCTCAGCAATGTGGCTAGAGTAGGACTCTGCAAGGATGAACGAATTGTTAATAATTTAACTCAGCACTATAGCCATTGCACCAAACTGTAAGAGTTATTACAAAAAAAAGTAATCTGTGATGTGTGAAGGGAAAAGGACTTCTGTTAATATTTTAATGGACACACCCCCAGCAAACGAAACGTTATTGCTCCGTGCTGCACAAAATTAATTTGTAATTAATTAAAAATTGTAGTTCATTTTGGCCCTTACAATTAATGGATATAAAGTGGATATCTACTCATATGCAGAGATATTTTAAGCCGAAAAAAACAGACTTTATGACCGCGGTAAATTTATGTTTATTTTGTGAAAGAAAATTCGATTATGGCAACACTAAGCCGTCGATAATTATTTAATGCAAGTAGCCTACGTTTAAGGTGTTGGATTGAGGGATTGCGAGTCCTGCAATGAGTAGAAGTCTGTGACTGAAGAGTGAATAATTTACAAGCTGAAGTTGTGTATAAACATACTCACACTCACATGTGGCTGAGCCTCAACCGGTAGGTATGCCTCTCCTTTCTCGTTAGCGCGTACTTTGGCTAGCTTCAGTTGCACGCTGCAATTTGCTTGAGTTCCGCATCCACGCGGACCAGCAGTCTAAGGCGAGGTATTGCTTCCTCATCTATGCAATTTGGAACCGAAAATATTTTGGCACAAACGCTATTAATGTCACAGCCAACTTTGGCAATCAATTCAAATGTTTATAGAGTACTTACTTATAAGCGTCTTTACATTTCGGGTAGAACTGAGGCCTCTCCAGTTAGTCCGGCACTCAGACTCAGCTATAACTACCTCCAGTTGCGCTCTCAAAGTCGGTTGAGGTCGCCTTCTAATTGCGCTCGCTACTTAAGGCGCGGTCTTTCTCTACTGCGTTCTCCCTCCGGGTTCGACTCGAAGACTCTATATACGGATCAGGGCATTTGTTTCCATCCGCTTTACATGCCCTGAGCATCTTACACGACTGATTCGCAGTTTTTTGACCAAGTCGATGTCGGTGTATAGTTCGTCGTTGAACCTCCTTCTCCTAAGTTCATTAACGCAAACGCAACCGACAATTTTACGAAGAATCTTTTTCTCGAAGCGACCGAGGATATCTTCATCAGCTTTATATAGAGTCCAAGCTTCAGCGCCATAAAGCAGGACTGGAATGATCAAGGTCTTATATATAGAATCTCCTTAGTTCTTCGGGATAAGGCTCTAGTACTCAATTGCCTTCTCACCCCAAAAGAAGCAGCGGTTGTCAAGAGTTACTCTTCGTTCAATTTCTTCTAAGATAATGTTATTTTCAGAATTTATAGTAAAACCGAAGTACCTCAAAGTTATAGCTGTCGATCCCGACGTTTTGTCCGATTCTACGATGTTCGGTGTCCCTTCTTCCTTCCCCAGCATATACTTGGTTTTACACTCATTGACCGCGTTTGCAAGTAATGGAACGAACTTTTGAAAAAATGTGCCTTGTTTGCCTGTGAGTTTCGGACAAATCTTTCAAGTATGATGTTGAATAAGTCCCTTGGCAGCGCGTTACTTTGTCTAAATCCTATTTTGACATATCCTTCGAATTTCGTCATCCTACACAAGCAAACGAGTTTTGCAGGGATGGCTAACCTGGACATGGCTCTGTATTAGCTGTCATACGCGGTTTTGAAATCGATGAAACTACTGTGCGTATCGATTTGGACTTCTACGGTTTTTTCCATGATCTATACTTTACTTTACTTACTTTTGATGGCGCCACCTTAGGTAAGGTCCTCTACCTCGTTGTCCCTCTGGAGTAGAGTTGAAGATTCTCCGGGACGGAGCATTGATGTCCATACGCTCTATATGTCCCAGCCATCTTAGTCAATTAATTCGACTTATGATCTATACATAAGTGCAAAATTTGATCGACGGCGACAGCCTAAAACCGCACTGATAATAGCCAATCAGGTTATTTACGAAGGGTTTAAGTCGTTCACACAATTTGGCAGATACGATCTTGTAGCCGCAATGTTATACTGATGCCTCTGTAGTTGACGCAGTAAAAGTTATCTCCTTTCTTATAGATCGGGCAAACGATGCTAAGATTCCAGTCATCGGGCATGCATTCATCTGAAAAAATTTTTAAAATTAGTTTGTAGGTATATGCTCTCTATATCAAGTTATCTCCAGCTGGCTCTAAAAGGATCGGTGAGTAAACCGTCGGGCCCATCAACTTTGATGTGGTTTACCTTGGATTTTAGATATTGCTATCCGTACTTCGTTTTGGTCAGATGGACAGCGAGATTTTGGTCTTCGTCGCCAATATAGAGTCTGCAGAAAAAATGTTCCCTCATTATTTCTGTATGGTGTGGAACGTATTTTTTACGTTTTAAAGAGTCTTCTTGAACATTGAGTTACATTCTTAGAGGTAGCTCGGTTTGACCAATTCGTACTTCCTACATAACATGTTTTGGTCGAAATTTTCTTACTATATAGATGACCATATCGCCATAGGTGATCCTGCGCTAACATTTAATCTACACACTATTCCATCAATGACAGTTATTCCAAGGAACTTATCGAAACTATTCATTTTCAGTTCAGTACATTTTAACAACCGCGAGGACATCAGTTTTTAAAACTCCTTTGCAACTCGCTTGAATCTTTATCGATTTTATAACACAAAAAAAAAAAAAAAACACGCACACATACATCGCTCAATGGTGTTATCGTACATCCTATCCTAGATCCTATAACTACACATACACACACCTATTCTAATGCTTCGCATATGCCATCACCATCAATGTGTACCAAAAGCACTTCCATTTCAATTTATTCACCAACTTGATATGCCGATAAGACCAAGCAAAATCTAAACCATGTTACATGAATGTCGAAAATAAATCGATGTCCCCCTACAGCCGAAAGCAAAGCTAAGTTCCAGAGTTAAACAAGAACCAACGATACACAAACACAGTCTGAAAATAATTAAGACCAATTTATTATAATCATCATCCGGATTTGTGGGTATTATTTCAAATGGAAGATGCGATACGACAAGGACACGGATATGGACTTGGTAAATAAACTGTGATGCATGTGAATTAAACTACCCCAGGGGAACTGCTTCTGAATTGATAATTCGATTATTATTTACCTTCGAAGTGCAGGTGGGTGTGAAACTGTAGGCTGTATTGATTGTATTTTTATTTATCAGAACACCACTGGTAATGATATCAATACGCTGCTTTTTATAGGTATAACTGTGGGTGGCTTTCAGTCTTGTTGTACGAAAGGTATTTGCATAGCATATAGCACTCAAACAGGGTCCAACCGAAAAATTGCTTGTCCTTGTTCCAATATCTCTCATATATGTAGCTAAGCTATAACTAGTCTTTTAAAAAATGTGCATCTTATACTGATGGTGGATTTATTGCTAAATGTGCTAGTAGACGATATGTAGCACGCCACATATATACACTTCCATGCACATGAATAGGGACAAGATTTTTTAATCATTTCATGTTGTGTTTCTCTTTCTCATTCCTAAATATCGGTATTTCCTTTATGCTATTATTTACAACATAGTAATAGGCAACTTTTAGGAGCGAAACTAAATTCTCACAATTTTACAGTTAGATGTTATGTTGGCAGTGCCCTAGCTATGACATTAAAATTGTCCTAGGTGATTTTAATGCAAAGATAGAAAGAGAGGGCATCTTTGGTAGTACTGTCCGGAGGTACAGCCTACACGACACCACCTCCGATAACGGATTTAGGCTGATCGACCTCGCGGTGGGGCGAAATGTTGTCATATCAAGTACGCGGTTCCCGCATCTCGATATTTATAAAGGCACTTGGAGATCTCCCGATCAATCAACCGTCAACCAGATTGACCACATTGCGATCGACGCAAGGCACTCCTCCAGTATTATGGATGTCCGAACGTTCCGAGGGGCCAACATTGACTCGGACCACTACCTTGTTGTAGCCAAGGTACGCCTTCGGATATCCCAAACACCGCAAGAGATCACCAGATCCTTCTCCGATCAAGTCTCTCTCAATCTCTCAAGAGGTTCTATGCAGCCAGCATCAAGTTTTGAAGACCAGTGGCAACATTGCCAAAAAGCCATCAGAGACGCCGCCTCTGATGTGCTTGGTTTCACTCGACCACCACAACGAAACCCCTGGTTCGACGACGAGTGCCGGCAAGCACATGCAGCGAAACAAGATGCACACAAAGCGGCGCTGCAAAGAAGGACCAGAGCTGCTCGTGAGCTCTACGCGCAGAAAAGAAGAGACGAACACCGGCTTCTCAGGAGGAAAAAGAAAGAGCACGAGAAGCGCGCGATCGAGGAAATAGAGAGATGCTACAGCAGGAATGAGGTTCGGAAGTTTTACCAAAGGGTAAAAAGAACCTGCCAAGGCTACAGAGCCCGAACCGAAGCCTGCAAGGACGAACAAGGGAACATCGTAGTAGAATCGCAGTCGATGCTAAGGATATGGAAGAACTACTTCTGCAGACTGTTTAACGGCGATGACGAAAATGAATCATTCAACCTGGACGATGAAGACCAACAATTCCGTCCACCCGACCTGGACGAAGTGAAGATAGCGATATCTAAGCTTAAGTCCAACAAAGCCGCTGGGGCAGATGGCCTAACCGCCGAGCTATTCAAAGCGGCAGGCGATGACTTGGTTAGGAGCATGCACCAACTTATCTGTACAATATGGTCGAAGGAAAGTATGCCCGATGAATGGAACCTCAGCATTTTTTGCCCGATCCTCAAGAAAGGAGACCCTCTGAACTGCGCCAACTACAGAGGTATTAGTCTTCTTAACATCGCCTAGAAGATCTTATCTGCCGTGTTGTGTGAACGCCTGAAGCCTTTCGTCAACAACCTGATTGGTCCCTATCAGTGTGGCTTCAGGCCAGGAAAGTCTACTATCGACCAAATATTCACACTGCGGCAGATCTTGGAGAAAACCCAGGAAGTTCAAATCGATACCCACCACCTTTTCATCGATTTTAAGGCCGCCTATGACAGCATTTATAGAGACGAGCTATACAGAGCAATGTCTAGTTTTGGCATCCCTGCCAAACTCGTCCCTTTGGGCAGGATGACAATAGAGAATGCACGCTGCTCCATCAAGGTCGGTAAAGAACTCACCGAGACCTTCGATTTCAAAAAAGGATTTAGACAAGGCGATGCGCTGTCATGTGACTTCTTTAACATGGTTCTTGAAAGGATAGTGCAAAACTCAAACGCTAACACCAGAGGCACTATCTTTCAAAAGTCCGTCCATCTACTCGTCTACGCCGACGATATCGACATAATAGGGAGAACGCAGCGTGATGTCACTGGCGCGTTCGTGAGCATTGAGACGGAGGCGGCAAAGATGGGTTTGGCGGTCAATGAGGGCGAGACAAAGTATATGCTGTCATCGAGAAAGGACTCCCAACACCGACGTCTTGGACA
The DNA here is from genome assembly GCA_949372485.1 of Cheilosia soror. Taxonomy (NCBI): domain Eukaryota; kingdom Metazoa; phylum Arthropoda; class Insecta; order Diptera; family Syrphidae; genus Cheilosia; species Cheilosia soror. The sequence continues at coordinate 129,026,916 of OX443561.1, forward strand.
GAATGTCACTATAGACAGATATAATTTTGAGGTGGTAAAGGACTTTGTCTACCTAGGCTCCGCTATAAACTCAGACAATGACACCAGCGCTGAGATTAAGCGAAGAATAACTCTTGCCAATCGCTGTTTCTTTGGTCTAAGAAAGTACTTGAGTAGCAAAGCCCTCTCTCGAACAACTAAAGTGACCCTTTATAAGACCTTAATCATCCCAGTCTTACTTTATGGTGCAGAGGCATGGACTCTATCAGAAGCGGATGAGCTTACTCTTGGTTGCTTCGAGAGGAAAATTCTTCGAGTAATTTTCGGTCCCGTCTGCATAGACGGTGAATGGAGGAGGAGATACAACGACGAATTGTACGGGCTGTACAGCGACATTGACCTAGCCAGAAGAGTGAAGGTCCAACGACTGCTATGGCTGGGTCATGTAGAGCGAATGGACGTGAATGCTCCGGCCCGGAAGATCTTTGAATCCACACCCGAGGGACGGCGCAGTAGAGGAAGACCGCGACTCAGGTGGCGCACGCAAGTGGAAGGGGACCTTAACCAACTTACCGTGCGAAACTGGAGACAGCTGGCCAAAGATCGCGCTGGCTGGAGACGCTTGTTGGTTGAGGCCCAGGTCCACCCCGGACTGTAGCGCCACCTTAAGTAAGTAAGTAAGTTATGTTGGCTTTTCTTGGACCATGCAAAAAAAAGTGAACTTTTTTTGCAGCACTTGAATAGAGACAGAGGCAATTGCTTTGCTATGGATCAATTTATTGAGGCAGAATGTATTTTTATTATTATTTCGCGTATATTTTAATCGTTTTCAATCAAATGGTGTGAGAAAAAGTTATAACTGTAGAAGAAAAGGCAAACTAATTGGCTAGAAGGACTGTAGTCTCACCTATAGCGTAATAAGCAAGTCAGTGGTTTGCAATTTTCTTAAAAATGAGTGCAACTATGGAAACAACATGAAGGGAGGACCAAAACAGCTACTACATCTACTGAAAATAGACAGATTGTTGGAGAAGCACCAAATTCTCAATGTTCCGCCTTGCAGATCGGATCAAATTTGGGAATTATTGCTACAGTTTCAACGGTAAGATGAGTAATTTGGAGAGCTAGATATTTAAAAAGATTAAAATTTAAAAAAAAACCGCCTTTTACCACTACTCCTAAGTTGACTCGCATGGTTTTTGCTCGAAATTGCATGACATGGAATAGCTAGTGGCATCAAATAGTTTTTTCGGACGAAAGCCGATTTAATTTAAATGGCCCAGATGGTTAGATTACGAATTTCATTACATACGCAAAGAAAAACACTATCTGTCTCGTCACTAGCTATAGCCGTGAAAGGGGTGTAATGGTATGTTGTGCGATCTCTTATTATAATCAATGTTAATTGCAGTTTCTGTCATCAAAAATTAACGCGAATAACTACAAAGGCGTCCTGCAAAAGGTTTTTCCTTACTACGATAATGTATTTGGACCCGTGCAATTTACTTTCCAGCAGGATAACACCATTCATACCCAAAACGTGCCTAGAATCTCTTTATAACTCACTTCTGCATTTTTCGTATGTATTTTTAAATGTAATTTCAGCATTTCAGTTTGTGTCAGTGTGTCTTGTATTCGAACACCGTGGTATTTACCTACAGTTCTAGTGCAAGACTGCACACAGGGCAATTAAACTACGGATAGCATAATCATAAACGAATGACCAACTGGTGACGTCAGAGCCACATATATATGTGGCGTGCTACATATCGTGTACTAGCACCTTAACAGCATATATATTATTTTGGGCATTGCATATGGTGAACTCCATAAAGGTATACCCCCCATGTGGGTCACTTTTGAACAGCAGTATTTGTAATTGCATTTGGCAGCTAATAAGCTACTACAAGGTTTTAGTATGGTCAAATCCGCAAGGTGAACAGTTTCCCGTATGGGTAATGCGAATGAATTTCACTGTATCGTTGAAAACGTTCAAATTTATTTTTTCCCGAACAAAATGACTCCGACGAGCTACACAGATTTGTATTGACAAATGAAAGACAGCCGTTTAACAGTGAAACTACCTTACCCAAAAACGTGTCGATAAGGAAACTTTTCCGGCGTGGAATCCGCCGCAGTAGAAGGTAAAAGGGAATCGAATGGGTGAAGGGAAACTCAATTCCGACGGATTCCACGATGGGGGTTAATAACCACATTGACAAGGGTTTCTTATTTTCCAATAATTTTATTTTTTATTTTTTTTTTGCGTGTAGCTGGATGTAAAAATCGTTGAAAGAAATCGCATGCGAGCTTTGCGATAGTGTGGGACTTGCGGTTAGCTCACCCACTAAAAAACACGGTGTTGCCATCCTTCCAATAATCGCACCTAGTCGTTAAACTAATCAGCAATGTGTTTCTAATACTTATAATAAATACTATGCTATAAGGTAATAACGTTAGTCTGTTACCTTTTGTTTTTTAATTCGTTATCACTTTTGTTAGTGTAATTGTGTTGTGAAATTGTCTTTATCTTCTTTATTCCTAGTTAGCTAGTTCGAATGGTTTTACTCTTCGTAATCTTCTAACTAAATTGTTGATATTAAGCAGTTCGACTACTTCTGAATTAGCATGGTTGCGAAGCCTACCTTTATGTCTTCTTCCGACCTTCCTGACCTCGTCCTCTACCGATTCAATTTTTAGATCTCTAAGCAGATCAGAGTTACGTATGTACCATGGCGCATTAACAATATTTCGCAGTACTTTGTTTTGGAAGCATTGAATGCTTTGTAGGTTTGTCTTACTTGGGCACCCCCAGAGCTGGAGACCATAAGTCCATATAGGTTTTAAGACTTGCTTATATAGAAGCAGTTTATTATATATTAAGAGACATGAATGCCTCCCTATGAGGCAATAGATTTTATTGTAATCGTATATTTAGTTCGTCATGTTTTTTCTTGACATGAGTTTTCCAGCGCAACTTCGCGTCTAGATTCATGCCTAAATACTTAGCTGAGTTCGAATGAAGAACTTCTTTGTTATTAATGTACACAGGTATGTGTTGTACGTTTTTATTAGTGAAGTGAACATGGATTGACTTCAGTTCATTTAATTTTATCTGCCATTTTTTGGTCCAATCAGATATATCACTAACTGTCCTTTGCAGTTTTTCTGTAACTTCCTGCATGGTTTTTCCGACAGCAAGTACAGCAGTATCGTCTGCAAATGTGGCTACAGTAGTTTCTTCTTTTCTTCTTGTCGTTCGTGTATAAGTTAATAAAATAAAAGCCGTTTTCTATTAAAAAATATTTTCTAGGCAGCGATGCCTTCTTTATTGATTGAGTACTTAATTAAGACTAAAAATGCAATATTATTCAATTCTACTACTCTACATGCATTCATGTATTTTTGCTGTTGTCAGCACAAGTGTTGCTGAAATTGTTTCTAAGAATTTTGATTCCAGTAAAGTTGCAATATGAGTTTTGTCTGTCGATTCGTGGGAGCGGAAATTGGGTCGTGTGCATAACCTGCTGATGTAATTCACAGAGTTGATTTGTTTCATGTTAATTTATATAAGGAAAAGTATAGGTCCTAACACACTACCTTGCGGTACTCCCGCTTTTATATATTTTAATTCAGAGTACTCATCTTCTTGTTTAGTTCTAAATAATCGCTGGATTATTATATGACTCTAGTATTTCTGAGTATTGTTTGGGAAGATATTTTTGTAGCTTATGGACCAAACCCTCATGCCAGACTTTGTCAAAAGCCTGTGTTACATCAAGGAAGATGGTAGAGCATATTTGTTTTTCTTCTAAGGCCTTTTATATTTTATCAGTTATTCTGTGAACCTGATCTATAGTTGAGTACCTATTTCTAAATCCAAATTGATGGTTTGGTATCAGTGTTTTTTCTTCTATGATCGGATTGAGTCGTTTCAGAAATATTTTTTCGAAGAGCTTTGATAAAATTGGCAACAATGAAATCGGACGATATGAGGTAACTTCACTGGGCAATTTGCCCGGCTTTGGTACCATAATAACTTCCGCGACTTTCCACATGCGTGGTACATACCTTAGTCTAAACGCTGCATTTATTATCTGTGCTATTTTTTTTCAAACCTTTTTTAGGCAGTTTCTTTAGAACTTCACTCGTAATTAAATTAAACCCCGGAGCTTTTTTCGGGTTAATTTGTTCTCTTATTTCAGTGGATATTTCCTCAGAGGTTACTGCTGGAATCAATCTCTCGTCTTCGAACATGTCCGTTTGATGTAAATAATCAATAATAATTTTCCAATAATGACCTTTAAAGCTGTCGCAATATCCATTTCCATTTAGACACGAGCACACAATTTGGAAACTTTCCGGGCCAAATTTTCGTCTTGCTTTCGATTCGTTGCATATTTAAAGAACCAATACAAATTTCATTAGATTTAAGGACTTTGGCCACAATGAACTTCCGGAAGGACAACATACACTACTTGAAAATACACTCAGTTGGTGTCATTGTTGTCGGAATTGCAAATTGCTTAACACAGTTTCGGAGATTATCATTGTGTCTTGATTAAATTAATTGTTGTGGTAGCTTCGGGAAAGGATAAAGGCAAACGAGAAAATTTGTCTGCACTTTACACCAGTTGGAATGGCGGTGTGTGGGCGGAAGTGTGTGTTATAATATTCGTAATCCAGAAACTGTTCCGCACCTGGTTCCCTTTGAAATTGCATTCAACTTCAACTACTTTCGGTTGCCGAAGTTGCATGTTTTCAAAACTCGCCTTTGTCTGTTTGAATTTTATTTTTGAATATCATTGCGATTGTAATTCTGTATAAGCAATTGCAAACTCAAAAACACCATTAATGCCAGGACTTGTTGTAAGAAACCAAAAAGGTCTGCGTGCAAGTTGCATAGACAAGCAGACAAGCACTATTCGCCCGATGGCATTATCTCAAGTACGAATATTTCACTTAGGGAAAACTAGAAGATATAAATAAACGAGTATTGGTCCTTGCAGCTGAGCAGCTCAGTAGCATAGCAGCACACCCGCTGTTGCTTTACTTGCTGCCATCAGAGCTGTACCATCTGAATCTGACTATGTGCATCAACTTCGTGTTGAATGTTCATTAAGAAAAGTTAAGATTTGTGGTTATGTCGTAGTTGAGTTGTTGATGGATGCATGTAGTACAAATCAGTTTCTTCAATCTATTATCCTTGCGCTCTCAGGAGGGGGAGTTTTAACTTTTTTCCCTCCCGCTCTTTGGCATCAAAATAACTCAATTGCAGAGGAGACAAATTTATGGTTTGCTATTCTGCGTTGAGGATACAAGAGTCCGACAAAAACGGATGCGGTGGGTGTTAGGTTAGGAAGAAAAGAAAATGATACAAAAAAAGGATTGGGATCTGATGTTTTATTCCGAGTGAATAGACGAAGTTTACGAAGGCTTTAGCAAACACTTTGTATACGTTGTTGGCATTGGGATATGCATGGAATGTATTTGAGTGTGTAGGCGTCGGCCACTGAAACCCCGTTGTAGTTTGTTTACATAATGACAGCAATGTGGATGTGGAATGCATATTAATGGACTATGTCCTGTGCGGAAAGGGTTTAGTGAGTTGTATGATAGTTTTGCGGTATATACATAGTCATATTTATATAAGTAAGTTTTACTTGTGGAAATATTGAGTTGGTTTTCAAATTTGGTCAATAAATAGGTTAACCGAATAAAAGAGCCGGTTAGTTTTGATTTAATTTATACGGACAAAAACATCATCTGCTTATGGGGTTACTGCTGTACAAATAAAGCGTAAATGGCTTCAATATCAAATCACTTCTTTTACTGATTTCCATGCATATTTGAAACGAAATTTTATACTCAATTTATGGTACAAACATAGTTCGCTCTCAGGCTTATGAGCTTATTGAATGGTATACTGCTGGAACTGATGACATTCCTGCTGAGTTAGATGAGAGCAGAACCCTGCACAGAATTCTACTTTGGTTAGTATGTAGGTCATTTGGAAAAATTAAACTTACACCAGGAACTGGAAAGACTAGATTATTTAAAAAAAGAGAAAAGAAATGTGCTGTGCACGACTGGGTCGCACATAACTTGCTGCCAATTATATGGGAAGCACGGTAAAGGCTAAATTAAAACCCTTAGACGGAAGTACAATTCATTTTAAAGCTAAAAAAAATAAAAATGTTGGTTTTTCCTCGAAGTTTGATATGAATCCTCTTGGTCATTTATTTATTTTTTTTTTTTTGTAATGGGAATTCGCTGGAAGGAAAAATCATCGAAAGACATTGCAGAGCTATTACGCGAGGGATGCTTCTGCAATAGTGAGGGACTTTAACCCGATCTAAAAAAAACTCCCAAGGGGACTGACTTTCGTCATCCCGAATTGATTGCACCTAGTCGTTCGACTAATCGGCAATTTATTTTTGATTCATTTTAAAAAATTTAGAGGATAAATCCGACTTTTGCCGAATTTCTATACTTTTTATACCCTCCACAGGAAGGTATATTCACTTTGCCATTACGTTTGTAACGCCAAGAAGGATTCACCGGAGACCCTATAAAGTATATATTATTCTGAATCAGGATCACATTCTGAATCGATTTAGCCATGTCCGTCTGTCTGTCTGTCTGTCTGTTGAAAGCACGATAGCGCTCAAAGGAATTGACCTAGGCGAATCAAATTTTGTGAGACGACTTCTTTTTACCGCCGCCAGGTTGGTATTGAAAATGGGCTATGTCGGTCAAGTAGTACTGGTACCTCCCATACAAAACCACTATTAGACCCACAGCTCTCTCTGTCTGTTGAAATCACGATAGCGTCCGAACGAATCGACTTAGGCAACTGAAATTTTTTGAGAGGTCTTATATGTATGGGCTTCAAGTTTGTATTAAAAATGGTCCATGTCGGTCAAGTAGTTCTGTTACCTCCCATACAAAGCCAATATTTGACCCATATATCTCTGTCTGTTGAAAGAACGATAGCGTCCAAAGGAATCGACTTAGGTGAATGAAATTTTGTGAGAGGACTTTTTTTAACCGTCGTCAGGTTGGTATTGAAAATTGTCTATGTCGGTAAAGTAGTTCTGCTACCTACCATACAAAACTAATATTAGACACATACTAACTCGCATGGCAAACATTTTGCATGACTTTTATGCAGTGGAGGGTATCAAAGCATCGGCCAGGCCGATGATAACACTTTTACTTGTTTAGTTGAAAGTGTTACCTACTTTCTTGGCCTTAGCTAAGATCAAGAGGTTTTACCCGCCTTAATCTCCTGATTACGTTGTCAGTATTTAAAAGTTCTGTTATTTCTATGTTAACATGGTTAAGAAGTCTACTTCTATGCCTTCGGGCAACTTTTTTAACTTCTTCCTCAACCATTTCAATGTTAAGATCTCTATGTAGATCAGCGTTGCGTATGTACCAAGGTGCATTGACTATGTTCCTTAGTACCTTATTTTGGAAAACCTGCATTTTTAGCAAATTTGTTTGGCATATACATGCCCACAACTGAATCCCGTAGGTCCACTGGTTTAGAACTTGCTTGTATAGCAATAACTTATTGTAATTTGACAGAGATGAATATCTCCCAATAAGCCAATACATTTTGCTGTATCGCATGTTCAACTCGTCTCTTTTTTTCTTTACATGCGCTTTCCAACGCAGTTTAGCATCTAAAGTCATGCCTAGATATTTGGCTGTATTTGAGTATTCCACTACATTGTTGTTTATGTATACTGGAATATATGGTACGTTTTTCTACGTAAAATTAATATGGACTGACTTAAGGTCATTTAATCTAATCTGCCATTTTTTGTCCAATCGGAGATATTGTCTATTGCCCTTTGAAGCTTTTTTGTTGCTACTTCGACAGTTGATCCCACAGCAAGGACAGCTGTGTCATCTGCAAAAGTAGCTATAGTGGTTTCCCCACTTTCAGGCAAATCGCTAGTGAATAGAAGGTATAAAACAGGACCTAGCACGCTGCCTTGTGGTACACCAGCTTTAATTTCTCTTAATGTTGAGTACTCTGTCTCTTGTTTAATTCTGAAGAATCGATCTGATATATATGACTCCAGAATTGTCGAATATTGTTTTGGCAGTTGCCTTTGTAGTTTGTGGATCAAACCTTTAAGCCAGACTTTATCGAAAGCTTGTGCTATATCAAGAAATATTGTAGAGCACACTTTTTTCTCTTCGAACGCTTTTTCTATTTTATCTGTGATTCTATGCACCTGATCGATTGTAGAGTGCTTATTTCTAAATCCAAATTGGTGATTTAGGACTAGATATTTTTCGTCAATTATTTTTTGCAGGCGTTTTAGTTTTAGTCATTTATGCTGCAGCTAAGTACCTAACCTATAGATACTGGGTTAAAGCTATACTGACAAAAAAATTATTCAAATCACTGCATGGAAATTTGTTAATTTTAGAAACAAAAAAAAATTATGCGATCTTAAGAACTGGAAAACAAAAATTATCAACAAAATTATAAAATAAAATTTAATTGAAATAATAATTTAGGTGATCTTATCGGATTTGTGATCAGATCACATTTGGTCTTGAGGAATCAGATAAAAAAATCAAATAATACCCATCTCTCCCAAGTATACCTAAGGTGGAATAACTACCACCCCTTCTTTGAGTAGCACAAAATTCATCAAAATCGGATGATAAAATAAAATTCCTGAAACCCAATCGCTGGGCCACCTGTCAGGTACAATTGTAAAAGACTTTTGTGGTTAAGGTGTTTCAGGTTTTCGCTACCCAAAGTTGTCATTACCGTACCGTGTTAAGTGTTTTTGATTGTAATAATTAATTCAAATATTTTTTCCAATACATGCCTTTAATTAATAAGATCGGTTTTATAAACAATTCAGTAAAGTTCGGTTTTATTTTAGAGAAATACCTTTCGGTGTCATTTTCATGGTAATGACAGTTTGGGCACGGAAATGACATATTATGTACTCAATCAAATTACAAAAATGTTCAAATATTTTGACTTTTTATTTCAAATTTATACATCTAACAGGTCATCTGAACTTATCATGTGACCTCGCAAAAGTGTAAAAAAAAAAAAACGAAAAAGTGTCATTACCAAGATAGGATTTTGTCATTTCCACGTTAGTTCTGCCATTCTCGTGAAAAAAATCTGTTAAAAATAACTAAATTGGGTGGGCCTAGTTTAAAATATTAAATAATACTGAGTAACCAAAAAATGTTTAAATTTGATTTGGTATATTAGTAATTGTCCATTTGGAGGCTCAAAATATTAATGTTTTGAAATATCGACCGACGCACAAATTGTCAGCAAAATCGGTTCATTCATTTAGGCGGACCAAACAAAATTCATGGATCGCAGCGCCACCTTACGAGTTGTGAATTAAGACTATCCAGTTAGCCGCTTAAACGCATCCACAAAATTTCAGCAAAATCGGAGAAAAAAAATATGTGCAATGCGCAAAACAGCTTTTATATCTACCACAATGTCATATAGCTACCAATGTTACATTCAAAGAAGATCAACTGGAATTATTTGCTTTTAGCATTACCCACACTCGCTGCGGGTCTTTGGGGTGCATTACTTTTTCAAAAGGGGCGAACTTGCATTCCATCCATACCTATAGTTAAGGTATGCAAGAATGCCTCAATTTGAATATTACTATGTGTCCTAGTCTATCGATTGCATACAGCAGAGTGGAATTCAATTTGCATTTAATAATAATCATAATTCACTTTAATTGCATTTTCAATTAACTGCACATTAGAGGGGGTGATGCAGGAAGCTGTTTGGTATATTGTTGATGCAACCACATCATCAAATATTATTATGAGGAATTTACTTAAATATTCCAGTGGAATGTTATATGCTCTTGAATCATGATCCATATTGGTTTAGATAGAACATTTAATTAAAATATTCAAACACATGGTGTAGGTGTACATACAACACTCTCTACTCTACTCCTTAGGAAAGGGCAGTGCAGCTCTGCGTTCTTATGTCAATTAATTGGTGGTTATTCCGTTGAGATTTAATTGATTAATTCCCAGCACTGTTTGCACAATAATGTGCAACTTGTTAGGATTGCTCTAAATGTGTTTAGTAAATGGCCATTATAACTATTAATTGCACTTAGTTAGCTGCTGTTTTAGCTTATTGGTATTGAGATATGTTTGTGTTGTGATGAATGCAACGAGGACATTATATTGTATAACGAATGGCTATAGAAATTACTATGTAAGTGGGGGACCGGATAGGTAAGTTGTTGTAGATTCTAAAGGTATCGTTAGTTATACCCCTTGCTTTATGAGTTTACTTCTGTTTATGACTGTGTATGGATTAGGTCTAAGTCTACCCTCCCCAACCCGAAGAAAATGGAAGATCGAAACGGTATGACCTTTCTAAACAAGGTAGCTTAGGTTGGCAATATTGAAACTTGTTCCCGTAACTGAAGCCGATACTACTCCCCGAATAAGGAGAGATTGACTACACGTCGACGACAATTGGTTATTGTACCTGGACTACAATTTTATTTTGGAATTTTGACTCAGTAAAGTTGAGTAAAAATCCTCAGAATTTCAGATTCCAACGACTTAAACTTGAATTTATGCAATCTATATATATAAAAATTGAGCCTTAAAATGTTTGTCGCCGATTCACGCTTTAACGCATTTACCGTTCTTAACCAAACTTTCGCACATCTTTGGTATTGGTCCATACATGAATCCTGTGATGTTTGGTCAAAAATGGACAAAGGGGCGTGGCACCCCCCATACAAAAAAAACATTCAAAATCGTATATATCGAAAACCACCAAATCGATTGAGCTCAAACTTACAGATAATCTTAGTTATTGGCCCTGGAGTTGTCCTGTGAAGTTTGGGCAAAATTGGACAAAGGGGCGACCAACAAGCCTGCCTAAACCAAAATTAAAACACTCTACACATAATTTGTTTACTATATCATCAACTCAATCAAGGAATATTTTGTATATGTTTAATACTTTTTTTCTGTATTAATATTTTTATTAGCATTCTATAGCTCCACCAGCTCTCGAAACAGATTGATTAATTTGTGTTTTTGCTGGAATTGCAAGCCACCGAAAAAAGATCCGTTTCGTTGCTTTTATGCCCAGTTGTACAGTCAGAGTTTAAACTCTCGTTTTGGTTTAAACCTTCGTTCAACAAATTTTCGGTTTTACTGTGTTCGTTTAAACCCAAAGTGGAGTTCAACTCTCGGTTTAAGTTAAACGCCTGCATTCTGCCGTTTAAACTTTCGTTTCGCATTTTGAGGTTTATTTTGACATCTGCTATTTCATACAGAGAGATAGAGAGAGAGAACAGAAATGAGAAATTGTTTGGGTGCTGCACTTCTTGATTTTATATGAGTGAAAAGTAGAGCTATGATTAGTTCCAGCATTACTGCGGTAAACCCACTGTCATCAGAAAATTTCAATAGATTTTCAACCAATATAATGTACTTTTCAATGAAAACGCCTTTTTTCAAGTGAACATCAGGTAGATCTTAGCCCAAACATAATGTAGACAAGCGTAAATTGTATTGAGGTTTTTTCAATACAAATTATTTCTTTTCGTGTGTGGAAATGACGATTATTTTTTTGTACCTAATGTACTAGTGATTTCTTTAGATTCTTCGCGAACAAAATATATTTCTATACGTACTCAAATCTTTCACATTTTGTTTTGGCTGAAACAAGACACTTCCCACTCTATTCTTTTTACAATGCAATTTGTTTGTCCGATTTTGAACACACTTCTCGGCACAATGCCTGTTCAGTTCAAAGGTTTCGGAGTTCATACCATTTTTGTATACAGATCTGGATTACCTACATTTTTTTTAAAAAAAAAAAGTAAAACCAGAACAAGATAGCGCAGATTTTCGTAGAAACACCAGCAAAAAACTTTGCGCCTACCTATTACCAGACAATGACCCTAATTAGAGGCTCATAAAATCCTTTCAATATTTTACTGGCGACGGGTGATTGGATGTGGTAAAAACCCAGCGAGTTACAAAGAAGCAGTACCTGTGATCGCATCCGCCTGAATGCCACATACATTTCAACAACTAGATATCTATTATTATTATTGAAAAAAAAAAGAAATAATAATTACTGCAATAATTAATTGGTGAAAGTAGATGACAGTTCAAACATGTGTCGAAAATAAATCAATTCACTTCGTTAATACCAAAATGCACAATGTAATAATATTGCACACATTTTCTTTTATTTACAAATGGTAAAATAGATAAAGTAGAGAAAAGCAATAACCATTTACTTGGTCAAAAGTGCGCTGGTAGAAAAATATCCCCTTAAGGGAAATTGTTCTGCGCTTCCACAACTGCGTTTAGTTAACTGTCAGATTATTTTGTACTGTGAAACTGAACGAGTTAAACCAAAAGTTTAAACTCTCGTTCAGGTTTAGTTAAACTTCAGTTTAAACTCTGACTGTACAACTGGGCATTAGTGTGTGAATCGTAAGTGTTTCATGTTTTGTTCATAGAAAGAAACTGATTTTTTTGTTCTATTTTGTTGTGGTATTGCTTTATTTAATTCATTCCATTTCAATTATTTTAAGGTTACTTATTTGAAATCAACTTATTATGCGGCCAAAAAAAGATAAATTTATTTTCAAGATTGAAGATTTCATTGTTTTATTTTAGTTGGTGCCAAAAATGCCACGTCAGCGAAGAAGTGATATTGGTCATCGGTCGCGTAGGACTCAAAATAGATCAAACGAAAGGCAAAATCAATCACAAGAAGAGCGAGAAAATCAAAATCGAATTCAAAGAGAACGTAAATTTACACACAATCTTAGTTATTGGCCCTGGAGTGCTCCTGTGGTTGGTCAAAATTGGACAAAGGGGCGTGGCACCGCCCATACAAAAAAAAACATTCACAATCATATATCTCGAAAACCACCAAATCTATTAAGCTCAAACTTACGGATGATCTTAGTTATTGGCTCTGGAGTTGTCAAAATTGGACAAAGGAGCGTGGCACCGCCCATACAAAAAAAACATTTAAAATCGTATACCTCGAAAACCACCAAATCGATTCAGCTCAAACTTACAGATAATCTTAGTATGTGCCCTGGACTGCTACTGTGAAGATTGGTCAAATTTGGTCAAAGGGGAGCTGCGCTTTACATACAAAAAAAGCATTCAAAAATTGTACACCTCCTATACAAAAAACATCTTCTATGGGGTGAAACTCGATGGCGTTATATCTCGATAACCGCTGGGCCGATTTTTATTATTCTTTTTTTGCTTTGTTCCTATTGCTGTATTTCAGTTTTAGGCAGAAGGAAAATTCCACCAAGTCTATTCATTCTCATTTCTCGCATTTTACGAAAGAACATTATTACCTAAGACCTCAGCAATACAATTCCTGTGCACGGGCTTCTTCGATAGTCTTGGAATTGGAAGTCAAAGTTTTTAAAATTTGTAACATTGATATGTGTAAATAATGCATTGTCCTGAAAGTCAATAATATTGTCTAGGCAATATGATTTCTGGAAAAACAGAAAATATTTTGTACCACAGAGCATTACAATAAAAACAGTTTATCTGTTTAACTGTTTTGCACTACGAAGTGTGCACGGGCTACGCTAGTATAAATTGAAAATTATTGCGGGGAGCTAGATTCGACAGAATATCTACCTACATAGTACCCAAATAAGGGCAACATTGTGTTACTCTACTCCGGAAAGCCCTCTCGACAGTCTCCATATGGTGGATTCGTGGTATGATAATATCGGCCAGATGTGCATGTAGGACCAGAATTCGACGGAAATATCGACTGATGACATGCAAAGTTTTTCTGACGAGAATGATTGTCAAACTCTTGTAAAAGGAAAGTCTTGGAAATTTGAGAAGGATTTTAGTTTTCCGTAGGTAATAGCTAAGTCTGTCAACTTCCCACTCTTATTTTCCCTGCGCGCATCGAAGACATTAGTACATTGCGCCACATGAAACAGCGCGTCGAATACTGGTCACTTCTTTACCCGAGCCTTTACCTGGCGTTCATTGATTTTGAAAAGGAACTCGATAGTGTCAAGAGAGAGTTCATTTGGCTTGCTTTGGATAGAAATTAGGCTTGTGTAGTTCACGCACTTAGTTCACTAATTCATTTAGTTCACGGTTATTATTTTCAATTGGCCTTACCAATAATCATTTTTAACCTTCAAATTACTATATTAAATTATATTTTGACAGTCACAATAGGTAATTTTATATGGAAATTTTTTTGACTTCGTAAAATTTATCTTGGACACTAAAAATGATTATTAGTACCGCGCAATGCTTTTCATACAAACGGAATAAGCTAAAGCTAAGCACACACGATTGTCAGATCTGTCAATCCAAAATATTGCACTTGCGACTATTTTCACTCTACGTGTTAGAAGACTGCGAGGATGATGAATTGACATAGAAACGACGTAGTGTTTGGACGAAGGAGTGCAGGTGGCCCGCTGTCAGCAGGAAGGATTCTTTTCCAAATTTAAAGTTGAGGAGAATTCTAGCTTTGGTGACTCCACAGTCCACACATCAAGATGCCAGTATACGCGAGCATCAAGGATACTCATTCCATAAAATTTAAGACAACAGTCGTCCAAGCGATAGTAGTGCACGAGATCGTCTTTAATTTGCTTCACGTAACTCTACCACCATCGTTTATTTTGAACAAAGTTTGAGAACTTTCGGTACCTTTCAGGAGCTCGCAAACAGTAGTTGAAAAAAGGACTAGTAGACATCGTTATTGTCATAAATGACACTTGACAAATAAGAATGAGTTATTCACCCCTATAATGGAATCCGCCGGGGGGAATCATTCACGGAAAAGAATATTTTGGTATCGTCGCATCCGCAAAGTGAACAGTTCCCCGAGTGGGTACTATGAATAAGTTTCACTGTATCGTTAAAAAAGTTCCCGAACGGGAATGCGGATGCGACGATACCAAAATATTCTTTTCCGTGAATGATTCCCCCCGGCGGAATCCATGATAGAGGTGATTATGTAATTTAAGTCGTGAAAAAATCTAAATTCAATTGTTCGCTTTAAAATTCCTGTAAAAAGCTTAAAATTGTTATCGTGCAAACTATATCGTCTGGACGATAGTGCTCTATCGGTTATTGAGCTACAAGAAGCAAATGTTGGATCGTAGAAACGATGTCGTGAAGACGATAGCAATTTTCAATGTTACGTGATGCAAGGCTATCGTCGAAATGGTATCGTCATGCGATTATTGACTTACGGAATGAGTGCCCAAGAAATCGATACGGTTTCATTGGCAGCTTGACCCAACTTTGTTTCTGTATTTGTCGAGGTGGCTTTTGAATGTGAACCGCGTCGGCGACCTCTTACCACAGGGCATCGTTGGGTACTTTATACTCTGCATCTAACAACCCCATGAACTAAATTCAACTAAAATTAGCGAACTAGTTCAGTAGCGTGATTTGAACTAAATTGATCGATCACTCAAATGAACTAAATTGCCCAACTCTAATAGAAATACCAGATTCAAGGATAGCAATACCAAATAAACTAATAGTAGTTATTATCAAGGGAACATCTGATGGGTCATATAACGTCACGTTCTACAATCCAAAGTGGTCTTCGACAAGGATGCATTTTATCCGCAATATTGTTCTTATAGCATAGGTGAAGGTGATTAGGCATTAGGGATGCGATAGACTCTTACAAACACAACTCAAACATCACGACCATGCTGACGATGTTTATTTTTCCACAGAGTTATGGTGGTCTACCAAATAACAGCAGATCTAAAGAGGGAGGAAAATATCAGTGGGATGAGAATCAACTCTGCCAAAGCAAAGTCATCAACCTCGGTTCTGGATTCTTATCTGAAGTAAGCATTATTGCGGATACTAGATAGAGTAGATATAGTCCTTTCAATATCTCCGAAGTAGGTACTGTCTCGACCAAAGCTGGAAATGATCAGGACGGACGTAGGTATCCAAATAATCAAAGTCTGCGTTTAAAAAATTATCCAAGATTTGGAAATGCTAATTGCATTGCAACTTAACACAAAACTGAGTGTGGATCAGGAATCAACCAAGATGGAAAAAGAATAACGGTTCGACGGCAACTGGGGAAGAGTTGGGAAGAGCTAAGTCAGCTAAGGCATTAAGGCACAGGAGTTAAGAAAAAAAAAAAAGATTGAAATTTCGATTTTTTCTGCCGTATTTGAAGAGTTTCATTGCATAATAAACATCTTCACGTGGAGAAACTATTTCTGTAAATCCAGCTAAAAAAAAATCTGTTTCCATATTTATGTTTCCTGATAAAGAAACTGGAAGGCAGCAAACCTTTTTCGTTCAGAAACACTGGCCCAAAAAGCTGACGTGAAGAACCATATTTTATTCATTTATTTATGTTTATGAACTCCTCATTTTATAAGTGCACACATTGACATTGACTATACATGGACTGCTAGCAGCCAATTTTTCGTTGAAGCAAAAATAAGCACTAGCTCTTTTGGTTCACGGCGGAGAGAAACGAGAACACTCAAATGTCATCGAGCAATTCGTGCGATTTGGTTTGTGTCGAGGTTTGTGTGCTGAGTGTGCCATACTGCCATCTGTTATAGATCTTTTGAAATAATTTGAATAAGTCGTTATTTTTGCGCAGTTGCAATGTTTCTACAATGGATGGCACTATGTTCTATGTAAAAAAATAGCAAAGGCGCGCAGAGGTTGAAATCTCTTTCCTACTTTCGCCGCACTGAACCAAAAGGGCTAGTGCTTATGTTTGCTTCATTTTTCCTCGCAGGTTTGTATGAAACTGACATTTCACTAGCAGTCCATGTATAGTATGTCAATGGTGCACATAATTAATGTATGTATATTGTATTTATGTACAGAAAAAAATGGTTCTTGCCTTTGCTTTTATTGCAGTAAAGTCTTCCTGTGACTAAAGCTCTTAGAAAGTGATACGCAGCCTAGAAAGCATCGATTTGGAATCGCTTTTGTGCTTAGCGAATTCTCCAACCACACAAATTCCACTCATGTATATACTTTTCTGATCTCATAATGTGTTGTTTTACAATCCGCTTTTCCATTCCATTCGTTGAGTCTCCATACTTCTTATTTTTTTATACATAATGAAATTGAATTGAATGTATCTAAATTTTTGCATCCATTTTTTGTTTTCTTTATGTCTCGATTCTTCGGTGATGCTTCTTGTCTGGTGGGGGCTTGAAGCTGACTTCGCCATGACAATTCTAAAAATAAACCTAAAATGATCTCACCACCACCATCAAACTTTTTTTCTCCTAATTTATTCATATGGTACAGGCACTGCATGACAAATAAATTTCTGTGGCGAAGGAGGGCAACACAAAAGGATAAACAAAACTAATGAAAGCAATAAGAAAATATAAACAAAAGTTTTAAATGCGTCGTGGTCGTAGAATTTAGACAGCCGAGCTAAAGACATGGCTTTTGTTTTTATGAGGCAAATGAATAAGTAGATTATATTATATCTATTGTAGATACTCTCAAGATCAATGTGACACAAATACATTCTACGACCTGATGTCTAACCTATGTATAGAGCGCCACTTTGAATCAATAAATAATTTAACAGAATGTTCTGAGTCATGTCTCAAAAGTCCTCAAGTTTTTGACTAGATAAGGATTTTCTTAGCACAAATGTCAAATAGATTTGGAATTATTTTTATGTACCTACGTAGTAGAAAATGGACTTCAATGGATCTTATCTTCGAAAATGATCATCGACATCTCAAGCTACAACCTTTTTCTCTGCACAATAGAGGTTTAGAATTTTTTGTTTACGAAACTACGAGTAGCTAATAGGCCTTATGTACATATATCATTATGTCAAAGTCAAAGATTGTTTTATCTACATGTGTGGATTGAAAAATTAGCGCACTAAATAGTGAACTTAGCGAGCGTGTCAATAAGCATCTAAAAGTTAAGATACAAACCCACTTCCGAGAATTTTCTATTGGCAGCTGCAGATATAGAATTCAGCCATTTAAATGTCATCAATCCTTGATTCACTTTCAGTTGAACTGTACCTATAGGTAATTTTATTTGAAAAAAGAGAACAGAAATCTTTTAGATAGATATAGGTAATCATATTTTTATTTGTTTGGTATTTTAAACTTTATTAAATGTTACAAAACAAAATACTAGTTGCCAAAATATAGCCAAGAAACATATTAATATGAATAAAATCAAAACCAATACTATAACCAATGGATCTTGTGTGATATTGTATTGTATTGTATATTATCTGCTCCATTACATACAGAAATAAAATGATAAAAATGATCGTCAAGAAGACTTTAACGACCATTTCCTTCAAGTGCATGTTCCTATTGGGTGTCTTGGTGAATGGTTCATCTGTATATTGCTCAAAATAATCTACCTATATCGCCATAATTATTTATCGACACACTGGAACTGCAAGTGGAACTGGAATGCCGATCCCAAGCTACAGGAAATCCTTTAATACAATCCATTTCAATATTAGGTATTTGAATTTGTGATTCAGGCTCTAGGCAGGCGTCTCGCTCACAGCTTTAAGTAAACTGAATCGAATAGTCAATAGTGAATTTTCATTGATTGTCATTCGTGATCCATATTTTATTAGCAATGTCAAAATTCTGTCCAGCGTTGCCAGATTTCAAGAATGTTTACATCCATAGAAATCGTACCAAAAAAAAATTCTAAATGTAGGAAAAATATCGGGTTATTCGTAAGAATAAACAGTGTTTTAAGGAAAATACAAAAATAGACATTTTGCCTATCTAATTCTGATTTCGATGGTGTCAAGACAAATCACGTCATTTAATTTTAATCCTTTCTATCATATTTTATCCTTTTCAACTTTCTCTTTAACGAAGTAAGAGAAAGATAGGTATTGTTTTCGTACAAAATTTCGAAATCGAGATTTAAATCAATTCTGACATTAGGGAAACTCAAAAAAGAGGGTCCCGCCATTGTGGGCTATTTGTTATTTCGCTTAGCCACCAATAGTGAGGGTATGTACCTACTTCCCGTATAGCGATTTTTAAGAAAGCATTGTTATTTAAAAACGGATCTGACGATTTGAATACAAATTTATATTTGAGCTTAGATACGCATATTCATCGACTACATTCACGATTTTTCGTGAAAAATACTAAGAACGCCACTTTTTAAAATTGGATTTTTCTCAAAGATGGTACAGAGCCTTTCTGAAATATGGACTGTTAAGGCAATTATGGTTATTCCCTATAAGATATCAAACTCAGTTTTTCGTTAAAAATTGGCATAAAGCTACGATTAAACGGCCATTTTTTCGAGTCATTTAAATGGCGCTCTGACGTAAAAATCCCGTCACAAAGCAGTCATTTAAATGTCGATCTGTGTGATCGCCATTTTTGGCAGAGTCATTTAAATTACTAGGAAAATGGCGCACCAAATGACATGAATTAAGTTCCATTTAAATGGCGGAAAAAAATGGCCGTGTGATCGCTCTTCAATGACGCATACGACAATTTCATCACAACGGAAAATTCTAAATGACTCGCAGTGTCCGTCATTTTGGCACACAAATGACGATGATAGTCATTTCATGTGATCGCCATTTTTTCATGACGCCATGACGAACCGTAGCTTAAATGTCGCTCTAATGCGACATTTTTTCCTGACTTCACAGCCCCATTTAAATGACACAAAAAAAATGGCCGTATAATCCTAGCTTAAGGGATTTCTTTTAAAACATGGTTTTCTATAACTTACATGCATAACGATTTTCATAAAAATTAAAAAATATTTATGTTAAAAGGAAAGGAAACGCCATTTTTAAATTCATTCAAACCGTAATACTCTGTTTTCGACTAATCAGTTAAAAAAATACTTTTGGTACAAAACCTAGCAATAGTTATCTACAAATTTGTTAGCATTTTGTTTTTGTAATCTTACAAAAACCGATCTAACGATTTTGATCGAATCTCATATTTAAGATATCGAAAGCATTTTTAATAAGATAAGGCGTTTTAAACATATTTTTCAAACATTACTAGATACTAAAATACGGATTTGTGTTGACACAATACCCCAGTTCAGTTCCCCTAAAAGCTTTCTCAAAAACATAGTTAGGTTCCAAAGGGTTATAATCGCTGTTCTCTTAGGATTATTCAGGATTATTAAAAATGGAGCGCTAAACAGACGCTAATTTGCCGAGCAATATTTTGAGAAAATTAATTATGTTTGACAGCTAAAAGGTTCGTGATTTTATTCTTCTTTAATGCCGCTCATTTTCTTCTGGATGACTTTGTTAATCCTCAAAATGGTCGAATTTGTAGTTCAAAAAATCAACGAGTGATTCTTTAGAAACTTGGTGCAGATTTTTAACTAGATATTCGTTAGATGAATTATCGGGCCATTCTACTTAAAAAAATCCGACTGGTGTTGCAAATTTTGGCCATTCAAATCAGGCGATTTAACATCATGGGACCGTTTTCTTTGGATTTTTTTTTAAACTAAGTTTTCTCCAAAAAACCCAAAACAACTATCGACTTGAAGGAGTAAATCGAGTACTGATGCATCAATGAGCCATAATTATGTAAAACAGTCGTGGATAATGTCGACGGCTTTGCTTCTGTATCAGCAGTATATCCGATTATGTTATTCCATTACCCTTATTAATAGAACAGTTTTTTTTGTGTATTCTATAAAAATAGAGAAATAGAGAAAATCTGTTCCCCAGAATTTGAAAATTTTGCTTGAATCTCGAGTTATTAGCGATTTATAGATTTAATATTTAATATAAAACAGTTTGTGCTGACTGATTGGCGATTGGTGATCAACGCACAGTCCAAACGGTAAGTGCTAGGAAACTGATACATATTTACCTTTTTTGGCCACAATGAGCGCTTGGAAGCGATTTGGGGAAATTCGAACTCCAAAATGTAGAAAAGGGGGTTTGAATTTTGCACAGGAAATTTCTAATTTTTCATCCGATCGATTCCAAACTCGATTTGTGTATCTCTTCTCTATATAAAAAACAAAGTGGAAAAAACTGTATGTTTCCCTCTGTCGCCCGTAATTTTCAACCAATTTATTTGATATTTTTTTTAAATGTCGGAAATTACGGTGAACGGTCAATAGGATAAATAAATTCAAAATCAAACAAAGGGGCGTGGCACCGCCCATACAAAAAAATATATTCAAAATCGTATATCTCGAAAACCACCCAATCGATTGAGCACAAACTTACAGATAATCTTAAGTATTGGCCCTGAACTGCTTCTGTGATGGTTGGTCAAAATCTGACAAAGGGGCGTGGCACCGCCCATACAAAAAAAACATCTTCTATGGGGTGAAACTCGATGACGTTATATCTCGATAATTGCTGGGCCGATTCTTGAGT
This sequence comes from Cheilosia soror, assembly GCA_949372485.1. Lineage (NCBI taxonomy): Eukaryota > Metazoa > Arthropoda > Insecta > Diptera > Syrphidae > Cheilosia > Cheilosia soror. Next base: position 129,048,340 of record OX443561.1, read on the forward strand.
CTTTTTTGTTCTGTTTGTATTGGTGTATTTCAGGTTTAGGCAGCAAGAAAGCTCCAACAAATCGATTTATTCTCATTTCTCGCATTTTACAAAAGAATAGTGTTGTCTAAGACCTAAGCAATACTATTCCTGTGCATGGGCAAAGCAAGGCGGGAATAGCTATCTTCTCTATATATATAAAAAAATGTCGGTGTTTTAATGTCGGTGATCACATTGACACACCAAGAAATTGAAAAAAAAAAAAAAATAAATAAATAATAATAATAAAAAAATAAAATAAAATAAATAGGTACCTACCTAAATATAAAAAATAAATTAATACATAAAGATTTCCAAAGCAAAAAAAAAAAGTCTGGCTATTGGCGAAGCCGGCGGGGGTTCAGCTAGTTCTATATAAGAAATAAATAAAATCTCTTTTCCTGAATTTATAAAATTTGCTTAGGGTTCGGTGTTTTTAGCAACTACTGGAAAAGGAGGGATGATTCGATTTTAACCAACATTTTTGTTCATTCTATCGAGCGCGTAGCAAAGCACAGTAGGCTCTAATGAAAGATAAAGCTAAGTATGAATCGCGTTTAAATTTAAGTAATGTATACTTTATATTTAAATTAAAACTTGAGAGTTTTTAATTACATTTTTAATTTACTATCAATATTTCATCTTTGGCGAATTTTTATACACCCTTTATATCATTTTATATATTTGTGTTCTATATCCTTAAATGTATTTTTTTTTTTTTTTTTGAAAATAAAATTATGCCTTGACTCCACGTATCCACCACAAACAAATACAGAAATGAACTATTGCGTAATGAAGTTCTCAATCTCAAGTTTCATGTGCCAGAAAACGTGATACAATTCCATTTTCCAGACTTTCCTAGTCCTACACAGTTAGGTAGGTAGATATGTGATTATGCAATTATGTATTCATCAATAGCTATTTAAACGTATGGGGACGGGGAGTATGTTTTTGTTTTAGGATAAATAAAAATAGAAAACTCGGAAACCTTTAAAATTGCGACTTTGAATGGCACATTATCTACCTATGTAATTTAGTGTTGTATTTGCAAATAAAAAAAATATAAATTTCAATAGAAATAATATTCATGGTCAAATGCAGAAAAAGACAATTCCCAGTATTGCTAATGGATTTTGTGGTATGTATGGTCTAGGTCTTTACATATTTATGAAGAGCAATTCACCGAATTTCATTTAACGGATTAGGGGCTAACAAAATAATATAATGTTTTAAATTTTGCATTTCTTGTAAAGGCATATAGTGCAAGCCCTTAATAATTCAAAATTTTCTGAGTTTGGACTTATTTCATTTTCCGAAACGAGGTAAAGCCGAATTAAAGCCATCGCTGGAGGACATTCATAAAATGCTGATAGATACATTTTGTTAGTGGTCGCTGACATGTAATTTTTTTACTGAAATAACTGAAATTTAAATCGGATGTGGGATGTGGCGCCATTTTTTTGTGCACTCACCTAATAAGACAGTTCTGTCATTCTGTCTGTGCTATGCGCACTTGAATTTGGTAGTGGGTGGTATGGTGAGTTATGAATTGTTGGGGCTGTGTTGGGCAAATGCTCATTTTAACATTTTTGCTTAAAGGTTCGATCAACAATTTTAAAATTTCTTTAAGTATATTGATTAAAATTGCCCAAAATAATAATTTTATACGCAAAACATAAATCCATGTAATGATACATAAAATTAAAAAATTAGTAATCACGATTTCTTGCAATTTGCTGATACGGATTCTGCAGATAAGGGTTCTTTCTTGTATTTTTAAAGCTTTAGCTTTAGCTATAACTTCGCAATGTATTTTTCATACAAATTTCGCAATTGTAATCTTCCGAAAATTTAGACTTGAATCTGTATGCGAAAATAATTCACAAGAACTCTCTCGGACCAATAGCGAATATTGAATAACAATTTGAGCTCAATCAGTTTCAATTCATTGATCTCGGAAACGGAGTCCACTTTTTTTCAGAGTGGGTTAGGTTTTGGTAGGATATTGTCCTGTGGTTTTGGATACCATTTTTATAATAAAGCATTGCAAAAGCATAGATTCAAATTTAATTGGTAACGTACGGGAATTGTTTGGAACAGGTTTTCACAAAGCCGTGTTTATAGTTGAGCCTGTTAGTTTTCCATCGAATACAATATCCAAATTTTAAATAGGTAAATAGGATTGTAAAATGGGTCAACAGATCAAAAATACAGTACCTATAGAGCGGGAGATAGGCATTTACGATGATAAGTTATAGCTTGACAATTGCTAGCATTGACTTTCCATAAGCTGTTTTTAAACACTGTAATGAGAACATTTTTAAATCGGCACAAGTAACGGACTCGATCTTTAGAAAAACATTTAATTTATTATAATCTTTAAGGAACATTTTTATTTTTTATCAGATCGACTTCAAACTCGGTTTGTATTATTCTCTATGAGAAATAAAGAAAACGTTTTCTTCGATTTTGGAAATTCTACCCTTAAAGGGGTAAGAGGGGGTCAAAGTTTATTTTTCATCCGATCTACTTTAAACTTAGTTTGTGGCCCTTTTCTTAAGTCACGAACCGTTCGTCGTATCAATTTTAAACTTTTTAATACGTCCCAAAATCTTTCGCCGTTGAATATGCTTATCGCTTCATCTAACTCCAGCGTACGTACTCCAAAGATATTCAAGCGGAATGGGGTCATACTGCTAGAAAGTGGTGCATCTTTCTGGTTGCAAGAGTGTTATAAGATCTGGGAGGTGTGGAATATAATGAAGGGGTAAAAGCTCCCGCTATTCTAAAGATGGTGCTTATCATATCGCTGTATTTGCCAGCAAATCAATCTGCTATAGTACGATCTGTGTTGAGATGCCAGCGCTTCACTAACAAAAATATTGATCATATAATCTTTGAACTGTTTTCTCCAATAGGGCATTAAACACATTTTTTAGAGATACTAACTTCTCCTTAGGTACTTTCTTAGTTAGATTTCCTGCGCGATATATAAATATAAAAGAGGGAACGACTGTGAAGGAATATCTGTGTAGTGTGTACCAAATGCTGAGGACTGCGCGAGCGAAGCCGCGGGCAAAAGCTAGTTAGTTAATATTGGACGTATTTTCTGACAAGGTCCTTGAATTCGTATGAGGATAAATCTTTGTGAAATACCCCAAACAAAATCGTTTGAGGAAGTTTTAAAATTTCATTTTTATCAAAAGGTCCTTGAAATCCAGAATATCCATGGACAATTTTTGTTTTCCGAGAAATTTTAACAAGTAGGCATAGGTGTGCGACGCGTTTGTACTCCATTTAAGCACCATTCTTCCAATGCCATAAACAGAGCTAGACCGGTTAAATAAAGGACGGCATCATCTACGCTACGGGCTACGGCATTAAATTTCTGACTTTTTTTTATTTGCCCCAAAATTTTAAATACCTACAATTACAACAAAATGTAAACGCTTCAGAACCTTTTTACATTTTTTACGAATCACACAGCACATTTAAATAATAACAACATACCTTTGCCTGAACTGTCAAACGCGATATTTCGTAGGTTTAAAATAGTGGTTAGTACTTTCAGTTTAAGCCACGTAGAAAGAGTGAATCTATGGCATAGGCAGGTTCAAATTTTTTGGGTTTAAAAAGTAATAGGTAGTTTAAATAGGTTTATTTTCGTGGTTTAAACGCGTTTTAACCTAATTTAAACCGAGTGAATAATACGGCCGTAAGTAAAAATGTTACCAAAATAAAATTTTCCGTTTTTTCTCATAAAATTAGGCTACGGACAGAGCGAAAGCTAAGCGAAAGCAAAAGCTAAAGATTCTAAGCTATACGCAAAGCGAATGGTGTCCATAATGAACGCGAACATTACCCCTTCATAAGTCCATAAAAATAAACAAAATCCTGGAATTGTGGAAATTGAAATGGTCAAAAGAAGAGGACTTTCCATTAAATAGCTAATTTATTTTTAAGCAATTATTAATTTTTGAAAAAGGACAGTCCGTGCAAGAGATTATAAAATCACCTAATAGGTAAATATGACGAATTTTTTACTCCATCCGCCCAAAACAGCATTTATATCAATTTGTAAGGAGCACGTTTAATATGATTTTCAAAGAGCTACATAATGGGTACCAAACTCAACACACTATAACCATCAATTCTGAACACATCCATTATAACAACTATTCGCCACCAACGCAACGTCAGGATGACAGCACTAGACAGACCAGCAAGCAGCAACAACAACCTTTTTTTTCCACCACGACAGTACAGCACAGCACAGACACCACAGACAGCAAATTTGCGAACTGAGAAGAGGAGCTCCGAGTTCCGAGATCGCTACGCGCAGTTTAATTAAAGAAGTGAACGTGTAAGCACAGTGTAATGGCTGCAATAGATCCGGATCACGAAATGGAGTCCTGTAGTAGCTCTGACTCCGAATCCGAATGGGATTCGGATGATTCGGATGAGTCCACAACATCCTCTGGATCTTCATCCACCGAATCGTATGATCCATCTGTATATAATGAAACTGAAGAAATAATCATTGATTCACCTTCACCTGGACCTGAAGTGGAGATGGAGATCCCGCCGGAGGATATCCAATATATTTTGTACGTCAAGTTGCATTTTTTTATTTAATCTGATCCACTTGTCCAAGAAGAACATTGTAATTTTTTTATGATTTCTAATTGTTGTACACCCGTCAGTATGTATTGAATAAAGTTTAAATCAGCAAATGCAATTCCTGAGTCTTATTAGTTTTGTTTGTTACCAGATTGAAGCAGAAAGGAATTATTTGCAAGTGTGACGTTGGCCAAACGAAATAAGGAAATATTCTAAGTTTGACATAATTTCGTTTTCAAAAGCGCAATAGTTCCAATTGGGCTGCAGTTATAGGTATGTATTGGCATCTACTCCGAATCCAACAGTGACCAATGGCAAGGGGGTTGCAGGAATTCCGAAAATTTGGGATTTTTAATTCGGCTTTAGCTCGTTTCAGGAACGGAAATAAGACCGATTGACATTAATTCGATTTCTTTTACGTCATCTTTAAAAAACGTCATAGTCACATGACAACCTACGCAGGAAATTCTCAGGAAAATGGTTTGCATCTTTTTGTAGAAGTGTTATTCGAAAGCTGGAAAACTTAAGAACATCATTGTCATTACAATGCAGATAAGCTGTGAATAGGACTTTTTTTTCCGTTTGAGCCAATACAAGTAGCAGAAGGTACAGATTGGTCTTTCAGGACCTGTAGGTATAGTTCCCGGAACTATGTGCTCTTGACGGAAACATATCCAGTCTTTTCGTAAACTTCATATAAATATGTCCACACATATACCATTATAGTTCCGACAGAAAGAAGAGGTAAATGTGTATATGTAAACGGATACAGAAGAAACACCTATCCATATGCATACTGTTCTTTGTTCACTCTCTGTTGACGTCAGAGCCACATATATATGAGGCGTACTACATATCGTGTACTAGCACCTTTAGCCTAATGGGCAAGAAACGTGTATGTATGCGTAGCGTTTCGGAATTGGAACTATACATCCATGTCCATGTCCATATCCATACGCATACCAGTACCATGTCCATCATATCGAGTTTGTGGTTTTTAAGTTTTAAGCAGGCGACCGCAAATCATTTTTATAATAATGACTAGCGAACCCCCTGCACACTTCGTAGTGCAAAATATGAAAATATAAAAATCAATTTCAAATTCATTTAAATTAATGGTAAACAGTTTCTATTGTAATGCCCTGCTGTATTCACAACACTTGGTTTTTTAGGATTCGTATTGCCTACATAATATTCTTGTCTATCAGGATAATGCGCATCAATGTTAAAAATTTGCGAAACTGTAGCTCCCATGACTGTCGAAGAATAACGCCTCCTCACCCCTTTATCTATTTTTGACCAATCTTCACAGGAACACAATCGATTCGGTGGTTTTCGAAATATAAGATTTTTAATGTTTTTTTTGTATGGGCGGTGCCACGCCCCTAGGTCCAATTTTAACCAATCTTCACAGGAATACTCCTGGTCCAATATTTAAGATTTTACGTAAATTTGAACTCACTCAATTTGGTGGTTTTCGAAATATAAGATTTTTAATTTTTTTTTGTATGGGCGGTGCCACGCCCCTAGGTCCAATTTTGACCAATCTTTACAGGAATACTCCTGGGCCAATATTTAAGATTGTACGTAAATTTTAACTCAATCGATTCGGTGGTTTTCGAAATATAAGATTTTTAATGTTTTTTTTTTGTATGGGCGGTGCCACGCCCCTAGGTCCAATTTTAACCAATCTTCACAGGAATACTCCTGGTCCAATATTTAAGATTTTACGTAAATTTGAACTCACTCAATTTGGTGGTTTTCGAAATATAAGATTTTTAATTTTTTTTTGTATGGGCGGTGCCACGCCCCTAGGTCCAATTTTAACCAATCTTCACAGGAATACTCCTGGTCCAATATTTAAGATTTTACGTAAATTTGAACTCACTCAATTTGGTGGTTTTCGAAATATAAGATTTTTAATTTTTTTTTGTATGGGCGGTGCCACGCCCCTAGGTCCAATTTTGACCAATCTTTACAGGAATACTCCTGGGCCAATATTTAAGATTGTACGTAAATTTTAACTCAATCGATTCGGTGGTTTTCGAAATATAAGATTTTTAATGTTTTTTTTTTGTATGGGCGGTGCCACGCCCCTAGGTCCAATTTTAACCAATCTTCACAGGAATACTCCTGGTCCAATATTTAAGATTTTACGTAAATTTGAACTCACTCAATTTGGTGGTTTTCGAAATATAAGATTTTTAATTTTTTTTTGTATGGGCGGTGCCACGCCCCTAGGTCCAATTTTGACCAATCTTCACAGGAATACTCCTGGGCCAATATTTAAGATTTTACGTAAATTTTAACTCAATCGATTCGGTGGTTTTCGAAATATAAGATTTTTAATGTTTTTTTTTGTATGGGCGGTGCCACGCCCCTAGGTCCAATTTTAACCAATCTTCACAGGAATACTCCTGGGCCAATATTTAAGATTTTACGTAAATTTTAACTCAATCGATTCGGTGGTTTTCGAAATATAAGATTTTTAATTTTTTTTTGTATGGGCGGTGCCACGCCCCTAGGTCCAATTTTGACCAATCTTCACAGGAATACTCCTGGTCCAATATTTAAGATTTTACTTAAATTTGAACTCACTCAATTTGGTGGTTTTCGAAATATAAGATTTTTAATGTTTTTTTTGTATGGGCGGTGCCACGCCCCTAGGTCCAATTTTAACCAATCTTCACAGGAATACTCCTGGTCCAATATTTAAGATTTTACGTAAATTTGAACTCACTCAATTTGGTGGTTTTCGAAATATAAGATTTTTAATGTTTTTTTTTGTATGGGCGGTGCCACGCCCCTAGGTCCAATTTTGACCAATCTTTACAGGAATACTCCTGGGCCAATATTTAAGATTGTACGTAAATTTTAACTCAATCGATTCGGTGGTTTTCGAAATATAAGATTTTTAATGTTTTTTTTTTGTATGGGCGGTGCCACGCCCCTAGGTCCAATTTTAACCAATCTTCACAGGAATACTCCTGGTCCAATATTTAAGATTTTACGTAAATTTGAACTCACTCAATTTGGTGGTTTTCGAAATATAAGATTTTTAATTTTTTTTTGTATGGGCGGTGCCACGCCCCTAGGTCCAATTTTAACCAATCTTCACAGGAATACTCCTGGTCCAATATTTAAGATTTTACGTAAATTTGAACTCACTCAATTTGGTGGTTTTCGAAATATAAGATTTTTAATTTTTTTTTGTATGGGCGGTGCCACGCCCCTAGGTCCAATTTTGACCAATCTTTACAGGAATACTCCTGGGCCAATATTTAAGATTGTACGTAAATTTTAACTCAATCGATTCGGTGGTTTTCGAAATATAAGATTTTTAATGTTTTTTTTTTTGTATGGGCGGTGCCACGCCCCTAGGTCCAATTTTAACCAATCTTCACAGGAATACTCCTGGTCCAATATTTAAGATTTTACGTAAATTTGAACTCACTCAATTTGGTGGTTTTCGAAATATAAGATTTTTAATTTTTTTTTGTATGGGCGGTGCCACGCCCCTAGGTCCAATTTTGACCAATCTTCACAGGAATACTCCTGGGCCAATATTTAAGATTTTACGTAAATTTTAACTCAATCGATTCGGTGGTTTTCGAAATATAAGATTTTTAATGTTTTTTTTTGTATGGGCGGTGCCACGCCCCTAGGTCCAATTTTAACCAATCTTCACAGGAATACTCCTGGGCCAATATTTAAGATTTTACGTAAATTTTAACTCAATCGATTCGGTGGTTTTCGAAATATAAGATTTTTAATTTTTTTTTGTATGGGCGGTGCCACGCCCCTAGGTCCAATTTTGACCAATCTTCACAGGAATACTCCTGGTCCAATATTTAAGATTTTACTTAAATTTGAACTCACTCAATTTGGTGGTTTTCGAAATATAAGATTTTTAATTTTTTTTTGTATGGGCGGTGCCACGCCCCTAGGTCCAATTTTGACCAATCTTCACAGGAATACTCCTGGGCCAATATTTAAGATTTTACGTAAATTTTAACTCAATCGATTCGGTGGTTTTCGAAATATAAGATTTTTAATGTTTTTTTTTGTATGGGCGGTGCCACGCCCCTAGGTCCAATTTTAACCAATCTTCACAGGAATACTCCTGGTCCAATATTTAAGATTTTACTTAAATTTGAACTCACTCAATTTGGTGGTTTTCGAAATATAAGATTTTTAATTTTTTTTTGTATGGGCGGTGCCACGCCCCTAGGTCCAATTTTGACCAATCTTCACAGGAATACTCCTGGGCCAATATTTAAGATTTTACGTAAATTTTAACTCAATCGATTCGGTGGTTTTCGAAATATAAGATTTTTAATGTATGGGCGGTGCCACGCCCCTAGGTCCAATTTTGACCAATCTTCACAGGAATACTCCTGGGCCAATATTTAAGATTTTACGTAAATTTGAACTCACTCAATTTGGTGGTTTTCGAAATATAAGATTTTTAATTTTTTTTTGTATGGGCGGTGCCACGCCCCTAGGTCCAATTTTGACCAATCTTCACAGGAATACTCCTGGGCCAATATTTAAGATTTTACGTAAATTTTAACTCAATCGATTCGGTGGTTTTCGAAATATAAGATTTTTAATGTTTTTTTTTGTATGGGCGGTGCCACGCCCCTAGGTCCAATTTTGACCAATCTTCACAGGAATACTCCTGGGCCAATATTTAAGATTTTACGTAAATTTTAACTCAATCGATTCGGTGGTTTTCGAAATATAAGATTTTTAATGTTTTTTTTTGTATGGGCGGTGCCACGCCCCTAGGTCCAATTTTGACCAATCTTCACAGGAATACTCCTGGGCCAATATTTAAGATTTTACGTAAATTTTAACTCAATCGATTCGGTGGTTTTCGAAATATAAGATTTTTAATGTTTTTTTTTATGGGTGGTGCCACGCCCCTTTGTCCAATGTTGACCAATCTTCACAGGAATACTCCTGGGCCAAAGCCTAAGATTGTGTGTAAATTTGAATTCAATCGATTCATTGGTTTTCAAGGAATAAGATTTTGAATGCATTTTTTGTATGGGAGCTGCCACGCCCCTATAACTCATGAACCAATACACCCACAAAGACCGTATGAACTTATAAACCATGGTATCAACGTCACCTTTCATGGGAAATTTCCAGAATCAAAATCGGTTCACGCATTACAGGGAACATTATCGACAAACACAATTGACCATGATTTTTATATATATAGATATACATATGTACCTACATTATATACTAAAATAATAAAGAGAATTGAGATTGGTTTTGCTTAATGTAGGTACCTATTTCCCCATTAAAAACAAAATTTTTCATTCGGCTTTATCTCATTTCAGAAAACGAAATAAAGCCGAATGAATAATTTTATTTTCAAAAGCGAAATATATAAAACCACAAATTCTTAATTTCTACATAGGTAGATATACAAAAAATTAAAAAAGAAATAGGTACATGCGCAAAAGTATATCTCCGAAAGTTGACCTTTCATTTGGTTCATGTCGGCACCTACTTGCATTGGCTCGAACTTCCAAGTAAAAGTTTTTCTTAGGGGTGCAAACAATTTCACTATTCCCAGCTTATCTAAAAAATTTTTCTGAGAATTTCCTGCGTAGTCACATGATGTAATTTTTTGAAGGCGACGTGAAATAAATCCAGGGGCGTAGCGAGGGGCGGTTGTGGGGAGTGCGACATCCCCCACGCTTTTAACCCTTTCGGTATTTTGATGCCATATGGCAACACGAATATTCATAATGCCCATTCTCTCTATCTGAGTATATTTTTTCTATTTTTTTTTCTGATTAACCTCGTTAAGTATCTCCCTAATCATTGGAAGCAAAAAAATTGGGTAATAGTTGTTATCGTTGTGCTTTTAGCTTTCGTGAAAGATGGGTCTGCAATAGAGTTTGAATTTTTTCGTCGGAAGACTATTTTTATTATTTATTTTTTAAATTGATAATTGTCAAATACATTATAAATTTCGATTTTATTTCAACGTTTAATATCAGGCGAACAATTAGAAAAATATAATGAACATATATGTTCCGTCAATTCAATTTGGCACAATTTTCCTTTTCTGTGTTGCCATATGGCATCAATATTATTTAGAGGTGCATTTTAAGGCATAATTTCTATGAATAAAATTATATATATACCTACATATGTATAAAAATAAATGTATTTTTATGCATAAGTAGTCTTGAATATCATTACATTTTAATTTAGTTTTAATTAAAAAATAAATACTTAGATTTTTTTGAATATTTAATTTTTTTGTAATATTTTTTTTTATTTTTTAATTATTTTTTTTTTATAAATACACGTGTTTATCTTGGAATATGTTTGTTTTGTAATGTGTAGTACTTGTAATGTTTGAAGTAAACAAAGAAAATCAATTATAAATGCAACAATTTATTATTTTTTTATATTTTTAGTTTTAAACATATATGAAAATATGTGTTTTTTTTAAAATATTTTAAAAAATCATTATTTTTTTACAATGTATTTAATTTAAAAAAATTAATTATACATTTTTCTCTTCAATTTTGTTTAAAAATTAATTTATAAAAATAAGAAACTAAAACAAAAATATTAATTTTCTCATATATTTTGCTACCACTTGAGACAATTGATGCCGTATGGCAACGTCCCCAAAAACCACTTTAGAACCAATATTTATCAAAAATAATTTTACAATGTTTTTATGAGGTGTATACCTACGTAGCCACAAAAAGAAAAAATATAATTTTTTAGCCTTAGAACAAAAAAGATGTACCGAAAGGGTTAATACATTTATTACTTGAGGAACTACCACCTCCACCTTTCGGAAATGCCAATTTATATGTGTTTATCTCTATGTACCGTCTCCGAGTTTCGATTTTAGAAAAAACGGTTGGTATAGGTATTAGACCAGGAAGATTGGTCAAAATGGGTCAAAGGGGAGTGGCGCCTCCCATCCAAAAAATAATAAACATTCAAAATCTTATAAATATCTCGAAGATCAACCACTCGTGTGGCACTCGATTAAGCTCAAATTTCTAGGTGATTCTAGGTAGGTATTACCCAGGTGTGTTGCTATGAAAACTTGTCAACATTGGACAAAGGGGCGTGGCACCTCCCATACAAAAAACATCTTCTATGGGAATGGGGTACTCGATGACGTTATAACTCGATAACCGCTCAGCCGTATTTCTATTTCATGATTTCTATATATAGTTGGCATTTCAATGAAAGTCAGCACCCCCACACCTTATTTCGTTTTCTGAAACCAAGTAAAGCGAGATTAGAAATTTGGTTTTATTTCGCTTAAAAATACACAAATTTTTCTTTGCCTGGGGTCAAAAGATACAAACCATTTTTCTCAGAATTTCTTGCGCATAGTCATGTGTTTTTTTTTTTTAAGATGACGTGAAATAAATCGAATTAATGTCAATCGATCTGTCATATTTCGTTTTCTGCAAATTTTCGGAATTCCTGCAACCTCCTTGCCATTGGTCACTGTTGAATTCGGAGTAGATGCCAATACATACCTATAACTGCAGCCCAATTGGAACTATTGCGCTTTTGAAAACGAAATTATGTCAAACTTAGAATATTTCCTTATTTCGTTTGGCCAACGTCACACTTGCAAGTAATTACCTTGATCTTTAATTCCTTTCTGCTTCAATCTGGTAACAAACAAAACTAATAAGACTCAGGAATTGCATTTGCTGATTTAAACTTTATTCAATACATACTGACGGGTGTACAACAATTAGAAATCATAAAAAAATTGCAATGTTCTTCTTGGACAAGTGGATCAGATTAAATAAAAAAATGCAAATGGATGTAAATAATATATTGGACATTCTCCGGCGGGATCTCCATCTCCATCTCCACTTCAGGTCCAGGTGAAGGTGGATCGATGATTATTTCTTCAGTTTGATTATATACAAATGGATCATACGGTTCGGTGGATGAAGATCCAGAGGATATTGTGGACTCATCCGAATCCCATTCGGATACGGAGCCAGAGCTACAGGACTCCATTTCGTAATCGGGATCTATTATAGCCATTATACTGTGCTTACACCTTCACTTCTTTAATTAAACTGCGCAGTGATCTCGAAACTCGGAGCTATCCGTCTCCATTCGCAAATTTGCTGTACCTATGTGTGTGTGCTGTGCTTTTGTGGTGAAAAAATAGGTGCTGCTGCCTGCTGCTGCTTGCTACTTGCCGGTCTGTCTAGTGCTGTCATCCTGACGTTGGTGGCGAATAGTTGTTATTTGGGGAACTATAGTGGGTGCGTTCAGAATGGGTGGATATAGTGTGCTAAGCTTAATACCAATATGTACTCTTTGAAAACCATATTAAACGTCTTGGTTACAAATTTATAAATGCTTTTTTTGGCGGATGAACTATTGCTCCGATTTCGAATTTTTTATTTTTTAAATGTGTGGCTCCCATTTCGTGTATTTGTGTGTATACAATTACACAGCGAGGCAGCAATTTTTTTCCTCTTCTCTGCTTTGTTCGTCTTTCGCATATTCATGAAAAACGAGCTGCGAATATTTTGAGTATCTGCTTTTTCCGTTTTGCACATCATAGGCATGAACGCTTTTGCAAAGCAGAAAAGAAAAATATCTATTGGTCCGCCTCCCCCCATAAACCGTGCCTTATACCTCGCCGGAGCACCATTCTTATCACGGTTAATATTAAACACCCAAAGAAGATACAAACCTATTTTCTTCCCAGTCATTACTAAAAAAATATTTAAAAAAATATTAACACAATATGACATTAGAACTTCAATCATGTCTTCACAAAGTAGGTGATTTTGTTTTAAAAGATATCCCATGATATTTGATTCCTTTTTTTCCTCAGTCTATCAACAACAACCTTTAAACCTCTGATAAACGTTTTATTTATGTCACTTTAAACTTAATTGAATAGTGCCACATGGTGTTTCATGTATTACAATATTAAAACAAATCAAGGCAACATAACCGGCCTAATATAGCAAGGCCAGACAGTATTAAAAATAGAATCAAGATTACCACGACTGACCAAGTGTCTTTTGTTATTGTTTCTCTTATGACTAGCTTCAAACCGAACAGTATTAGGGCGATCACAAATGCACAAAATATATGTATGAAAAAATCAATGACTTGGTCTCTCACGGTTTTAGGGGTTGGTTCCATTGGTTGGTTCTGCGTATCAGTTTCAGCTTCAGGTTGATTCAAAGCTGTGGTATCTTTATTCAAAGTCTCCTCTTCAGGCTCCTTGGTGATTGCATTCAATTGACTTGAAGTGTCCTCTACATAGACAAACTGCTTCTTGATTACCGGCGTTTGACATAACGTCTGATTATCCTGTTCAGGATCGTTAAAAACAGTGGCCATTGTTACAATGTCCGAAGTCTCATTATCCAAAGTCTCCTTTTCAGACTTCTTGGTGATTGCATTCAGTTGACTTGAAGTGTCCTCTACGTCTGCAGAGACAAACTGCTCCTTGATTACCGGCGTTTGACATAACGTCTGATTATCATGTTCAGGATCGTTGACAACAGTGGCCATGGTCACAATGCTCGAAGCCTCTTCGGAAGGCTGCTCGTTAAAACACACCATTTCTATATTATTTGCAGACATAATATCACAGCTCTTTCTTGATCACTTGTGCCTCAGTCACTGCTCTGGTTAAACTGATATGACTTTTCGTTTGACTATGGACCCATGGTCGTGATCGTCATGCAAATGCTGACATGATTCATACTACAAATACTTATATAACGAAAAGGAATTGGTATTTTATTTGTTGTGTTTGTAACTTCTGTCGCTCTTATTTTTTACTACTTGAATACTTTTTATACCCGGTACCACACTGTGGTGAGGGTATATTCACTTTGGCATTCCATTTGTAACGCACATAAGGAGGCGTTGTAGGTATGACAAACTATATATATTATTGATCAGCATCACTTTCTTAGTCGATCTAGCGATGTCCGTCTGTCTGTCCGTCTGTCCGTCTGTCCGTCCGCACGATTACGGCCGTAATTTAAGAGCTATCGACTTGAAATTTGGTACGTAAGCTTTTATCCACCAAACTGAGGCTAAGTTCGAAGATGAGCAAGATCGGATGAAAACTACTACTACCTCCCATACAAAAATATCGGCTTTATATAGCTTTTTGATGCTAAAAATTAAATTTAAATAGCTACAATAAAGATAGCAAGTTTAAACTTTGCACATATTGTTTTAATAATATTTTAAATTTTTTGACAAAAAATGAGCTTGATCGAATAAAAACTACCCATACATCCCATACAAATATATATTTTTTTAGTACTAAAATATTTTTTTTTATTTTTACAATAATACAGTACCGGGTATTTGAGCTTCGGCATAGTCGAAGATAATTGTCTTACTGGTTTTTTAGTAATAATGCTTTCGCAGAAGAACGACATACAGTGGGGTTCACTTGTTTAGACGCACAAGAGTTACGTTTAAGATTTTGTTTTTTTTGTTCGTATTATGTCGAACAAAGAAAAAAAAACAAAACGTATTTGACAGAAAGGTACATTCATACACTATATAAAACAAACATAATTTTAAACTGATAATTTAGACCCATAACGTTAGTTTCACTAATTTTTTTCTATACCATGCAAAAACGTATGCATTTTCACTTGAATAGACGCACCGATTAAATTGGTTAGTTAACAACAAGTGCTCGGACAAAGAGTAGTTATTATTATTTTTATATTAATTTTATTAAAAACGGCAGAAAAAAATTTTGAATTTGCAGAAAAGGCAAAAGTTAAAGCTAACCTCTAGAAAAGCTTTTCAAATCGTGAAATGGCCTATAAAATTGCTCGAAGTGAACACTTGATGAGAAACTTTGCAAAATAAAATAGTATATCTTATGGAAACAACTACAAAGAAAAGAAGAATAACTTTTAATACCACAAAACAAGCGGAAAATGCAAAGACTAGTCTTATGGCGCTCAATTTACAAAAAAAAAATATGAAATTTGCTGTTTTTTTTTTAAATCCACTCGAGTTGTGATAGCTTTCTACCCAAAGCTTACAAAGCTAAACAAAAAAATAAAAAACCAGTAAGACAATTATTATCTTCGACTATGCCGAAGCTCAAATAAACGGTACTATTATTATTGTAAAAAAAAAATTGTTTTTTTTATTTAAAAAATTTTGTTATGGGTTTTTATTTTACCAAGCCTTTTTATTTTATTTCATAAGTGTTATAATAATACTAAACCAATTTATTTGCGCAATAACAATTTTAATTAAATATTTTAGTATTAAGAAATAATATATTTGTATGGGAGGTATGGGTAGTTTTTATTCGACCAAGCTCATTTTTTGTCAAAAAATTTTAAATATTATTAAAACAATATGTGCATAGTTTAACCTTGCTATCTTTATTGTAGCTATTTAAATTTAATTTTTAACATCAAAAAGCTATATAAATCCGATATTTTTGTATGGGAGGTAGTAGTAGTTTTCATCCGATCTTGCTCATCTTCGAACTTAGCATCAGTTTGGTGGATAAAAGCTTACGTACCAAATTTCAAGTCGATAGCTCTTAAATTACGGCCGTAATCGTGCGGACGGATAGACAGACGGACATCGCTAGATCGACTAAGAAAGTGATGCTGATCAATAATATATATAGTTTGTCATACCTACAACGCCTCCTTATGTGCGTTACAAATGGAATGTCAAAGTGAATAACCCTCGCCACAGTGTGGCTAAGGCAACCTATCGCCTTGAATTTGCAAGGTCTCACATGGATATGAATATTAAAGTGGTCTCCAGAAATTGGAGCAAAGTCGACTTTTCGAACAAAATGGAGTTTAACTTGGATGGTCCTGCACATTTTTGGCGCTTTTAAATTGAAGATCATTTCCAATAAAATTACTACACATTCCTGGCTGCAGGAAATAAGGACCCAAAACAGAAAATGAAATAAGGCCCCAAATTTGTGGTAAAAACAAATCCCAATTTTTATTAGGAAATAAGGCCCCAAAAAGGAAATAACACCCCAAATTTTATTAAAAATCATTGTTTTTGTTTCGTGTATAATTTTTTGGGGCCTTATTTAATTTTTTAACTTTCTCCTATAAAGAGAAAGATATTGTTTTCGTACAAAATTTCGAACTCGAGATTTTGATCAATTCTGATATTACGATGATAGGGGAACTCAAAAAAGTGGGTCTCGCAATTCTGTCCGTCCGTATGTCTGTCTGTCCCACCCCTGGGGAATCTAAACACTTGGACGGATTTGCTTCAAACTTCGTATTTAGAGCTTGTGGGCTTCCCGCTCGGGACGTTTTTTTTTTATGCTAGCCCTAATATTAACAGTACCTCCCGTATAAAAATTTTACGAAATATGACGAAATATGCCTAAATTTAGATTTTTTCGAAAACGGCTCTAACGATTTGAACCAAAATTGATAGTTGAGTTAGTGTAGGCATGCTTAACATGACTGCATACCCAGTTTTTCGGTAAAAAGTCCAGCAACGGCAGTTTTGAAAATTGGCTTTTTCTCGAAAACGGTAAAAACGATTTAAAAAAAAAAATTGTTGAAGGTACTATTGTCATTCTTAACTTAATAGCAAACTCAGTTTTTCCCTAAAAAGACTAAGTCCTTTGATATCCACCCAAATCCCTAATAAAAGTACTTTAAAAAACTGCTCATATCTCAAAAACGCCATTTTCGATTATAATAAAAATGTTACTTTCAGGTAATGCTTAAATTCATAGTAATACCACTGGCTCAGTTTTGAGCTAAACAGTTGAAAAACAGTGTTTTTTGAACCATGAATGCGTCCTGTCCTTCCCAATCGCTAAAACCGGTAGTTTAAAAACTACTCCTATCTCGAAAGCGCCATTTTCGATTTGGATAAATCTGCTAGGTAATGTTTATATCCTGAAGAATATGTCGTACTCAGTTTTCAGCTAAACAGTTTAATAACAGTGCTTTTCGAATCCAAATTGTAACATTTGTCAGCATAATTTTACAAAAAACCGCTCAAACGATTTTGATCAAAATACATATTTAAGACAACATAAGCATTCTAAACATAATCACGTACTTAGTTTTTCTCAGAAAACTCGAATATTGCCGTTCTATGAATATTTCTCAAAAATGACTACCCAAATCCCGATCTGTATTCACACACGGTATATTTTTGTTATTTGAAATTCATCGCCCACTTGCCTCCTTCAAGTGTCAGTTCGGGGTGAAATTTGAAAGTAATAAAGTGTTCTAGTTAATACGTAGGTTTATGTTTATGTAGTATGTATTTACGGTATTAATTACAATTTAAGTGGGTATGATTTTAAACGTAAAATTTGCTAAAATGACTCTGAGATTCTGCGAGATTCGCAATAAACGAGAAAGTTACGTGCGACCCAGTCGTGCACATTTTTTTTTTCGTGACCTTAGTTCGCAGAGCCCACATTTCTTGCAAAACTTTTGTGAAAGCAGCTTTTCCCGCAATAAAGGAGATTTTTGGACCTATTCCAGAAGAATAACGTGCATTTAGTTCTACACAATTTACGACTTTTTAAAGAAAGGATTGCCAGTGAAAATATTAAAATTTTGCACTGTTCGCCACATTCGCCTGATTTTAATATTTTTATAAATTTATTGAGGCGACAATCAGTATTAACACAATCAACAGCTAATTGCGGCGATTAAAGGTTTTTAAAGGGATATTATCCTTGAATAAGGTACCTTAAAAGTTCATTATGCCTCTTTGAAGAATACAATATTTTTGAGATTATTTCCAGTTGTGGACACATTATTAAAAAAACAGAAAATTGATTAAAATAAAAAAAATAAAATATCGAAAACAAATTTGGTGTTTTGTTATTTTTCAATTTTTTTACAGATTCGTCTATTCAAGTGAACCAACAAATGTATATCTACGGTTTTGAATGATATAAAAAAAAATAATCTATTATTAAGTTTGAAATTATATGTTAGTTTTTTATAAATGTACCTTTCTGCCAAATAAGTTTTTTTCTTTTGTACCACATAATTCGAAAATTGTGGGTCTAAACAAGTGAACCGCACTGTACATAACATTATACAGAATCTGCAGTTGTGATCGTTAAATATTTTGCCCCTTTGAAAATTAATATTCTAAGTGGGTTGGTGAACATTTTTGAAAGACTCAATTCCAGAAGACTTTAAATATAATACGACCTGTACGCGTTTATAATGCCATAGGAGTCAATGTGAGGACTTCTCGTCTACTTTACTTTCGTTGCATGACTTTTAGAGCTTCGTCTGGGTCTGTTGAGATTTTTCCTTCCCAGTAACACAAAACACAGGAGCAAATCTCAGCGAAGAAGCACGAATTGTATTCATCGACACAGGAAAGTGTGTCATTTGTTTAGTGTCGACCTTTTAATGGGCATGAAGTATGGCGAATTGGCGATAATTTTAAGATCATTTACCTAAATGGTTGGAAATGAATTGGACATAATAGACATACATACTAAATTCAGTTGATAGTACATATATGTGCTACTTTAATAAGTGTAATGCATAAAATGTTAGAGATACTTAACACTTGAACACCTCAATTTTGCTGCCTAAATATGCAGTTCTTCTCGACAATCGCAACTTATAGAAACCGAAGGTAGTTGCAATGAATGAGATTGTTGCTTTAACCGAGTCAACAGCTTTTTCAATGATGGAAATTTGTAGGTATTTCGATAATCGAGGGGTTGAGCCAATCCAAAGTTGCGTTAACCGAGAACGTACTGAATTTCCTCTTTGTATTCTTACGTTCTTGATGGATACCTGTGGGCGAAAACGTTTTCTTAAAAATTTTAACCTGCTTTTAGCTTGGAAGTTTCGCACGATTTTCTCAAGTACATACGCACTTATCATATATATATTTACCCTTACTGATTCTGTAACGCTCCTTACTTTTCTTATTTTTCTTATTTTAAATAAAAGTAGGCGGTGGGTATTTGAATAAATTTTCAATGTTTGTGTTTTCTCATTATTATTCAAATACGCACCGCCTATTTTTCATATATTTTAATTTTCTCCAAGGTTCAAACTCTACTATAGTAATGCTCGGCAAGTGTTTTCAAAAGGAAATTGTCAAATAAAACCAACCCTTCTTAGGGGGTCAAAGTTTGTACGGGAACATTTTTATTTTTCATCCGATCGACTTCAAACTCGGTTTGTGTACTCTATATAAGAAATATTTAGGTATTTTGCTTTGGGCTCGAGTTATTGGCAATGATTTTAATGAGAACTTTTTCATAACTCACGAAGGAGTTTGTCGTATCAATATGAAACTTTGTACATTGATAATAAAGAAGTAAAAAGAAGTAAAATATTATTTATACTCATAAATCTAAATTCTAAATCAATAGATACAAAAAAAACAGAAACCGTTTTTAGGCAATATGTACTTTGCTACGAATTTTAAGATCACTGATTTACTAACTGCTCCTCAGGTACTTTAATAGGAAATTTTATTTCGCGATATTTAAATATAAAAGAGAAAACTAACCGATCGTGAAGGAATCTCTGTGGACAAAATCCTGAGGGCTATTAAAATATGAGTCTTCTCATTATTGCAAAATTGCCGCGGGTAGCAGAAATGTATGAAGACGACGTTGTTGAAATTCCCACGGAAATTATATTAGGAGGAAATTATATTAGGAGACTTAATTAAGACAATTTTTGGCGATCTGCTGCAAAAGTCAATGCAGAAACTTTCAGAACGAGTCATTGCCGCGCTGACAAATGTGCAGACATTAGAAATGAATAGGAGCGATTCTGTTATCAGTGAAGACTGAAGATCCAAATGATGCACCAAATTTCCCTGTTGAATTCCTCAATCAGCAAACTCCATCCAGCAAGCCACCTCATGTGCTGTACTTAAGCAAGGTGTCATCATCATGTTGCTGAAAAACTTGAACCCTAAAAAAGGACTGCAATGGAACTCGATTGATTGTGGCAGAGCCTGGACGAAATTTGATAAGAGCATGAATTACCACAATGATTCCATTTCCGATAAATTCTAGCATACGCTATAATAATAAACAAGGCTCAAGACCAGTCATTTGATCACGTTGGCATGCATTTGAAGACCGGAGTATTTTCACACGGCCAACTGTATGTGGCTTTATCACAATCAAGAGTTGCAAGACAAAAGAAGGTGTATATTGAATCTAATCCACAGCAAGGAAGATTATTAGTTAACCAAAAACAATACACGCAATGTAGTTTTCAAAGAAGTTCTTTAAATAAAATCAATTTGTTTATCAAATATTACTTTGCATACCCAGCGAAGCGGGTACAACCAACTAGTGTATTATAATCTATTGCTGAAGACGTCACACGGTGAAGATTCTTGTAAAAATCTGTATTGTCAGGAAAGGTCTGTGAGATTATTTCCGAATTTTATGGAGCACAGTGGCTTAGTGGTTAGTGTTCTGGACTATACTGAGCATTGAGCAGGGGGTGACAGATTAAAAATAAAAACTCACACAAACGAATGGTTGTGATAATGGACTAACGAGCGCTTTATCTCAATCATTATTTCGCAAGCCCTTGCAAGTTTGGCCAGAGATGCTTAAACTTGATAGGTAGTTTATTGACAAATTGATTTTGTCACTCACATAATGTGAGTACGTCAGACGGAAACTTGTAAAGGGTGGTTAAATTTTAAGGGCCGATGTTGAATGTGAAGTTTTTTTTTCTGCATTTCATTTGACATTTCTCAATTTCAGACTAACTCTGGAAAGATACACAATCGAGCAACGCGTTAAAGTTATTCAGGCTTATTATGAAAATGGGCGTTCAAATCAAAATGCATCTCGTGCACTTCGTGTTTTTTTCGGTCAATTTAATCGTCCAAATTTGCGTACATTCGGAAAAATCGTACAAAAATTTGAGCAAACCGGGTCTGTAGGAGATGTGAAAACACCAGTGCATGCTCGTACAGCTCGTACTGCAGAAAATATTGCTACTGTTCGCGATAGTGTGGCTGAAGAGCCGTACACCTCAACTCGTCGTGGTGTTCGCTATCGTGAGATGATAACGAACTTTTTATGGCACGAATTGGCAGATATGGATGTGGACGATATGTGGTTTCAACAGGACGGTGCCACTTGCCATACAGCTAATGAAACAATGCCTCTTTTGCGGGAGAAATTAAATGGCCGTGTTGTGTTATCTCACGTGCGTCATGGCGATGTTAATTGGTCGCCACGATCATGCATTTTGACACCGTTGGACTTCTTTTGTTTGCTTAGGATTTGCTAAAATATTCAAGTCCAAGAGTAAAAAAAACACAGAATTTCAATTGATTTAAAGCTTAAAAATCCCTGCTTTATATTTGGAGTTGGAACATGGATACCTACACTATTATAGTAGAAGTTAGAAGTAGATAGATACACACACATACAATTCAAAATGGTCGCACTTTTTTTTTAGTAGGTATCTTCTTCCAGTTTTGCTTCATTTTTAGCAGTTTGAGACATGTTACTGATCTATTTATAGATATTCCACAATTATGTTTAATACAAGGCCAATACTAATACTAGGTATTCCAATATGATGTAGGTACAATCGGCTCAACTATAGCATGTCTAAACATCCAAATGAACAACTGTTTCATTTTATATAGGTAGGTACTATTATATAGGTAGGTAGATAATAGATTTATGTTTGCAGCAATTTTCTGTTTTCAAGGATTTAGTTGAAGACCTACAGAATCACTCAATCCATCGCCGAAGTCTGAATTAAATAAACTATCTACCTAAATGTATTAAAATGCAACTACTGACCAAATAGGTACGTAATAATGTCACATGCACGTACCTATATAAATGACATCATCATCATCATCACTAGATATACTCAAAGTAGGTACATATAGGTACCTAATCTCATTATGTGTTTATAATAAAAAATTATATATCACGTTCTGTTTAGGCGAGATATGGAGAGAGTTATATTCAACAAACAAAGCAGACGTGATGACATCATTACCTATGTATCAGGATAAAAATATTGTTTTTACATACACCAGAAAAATGAAAACCAAAGATGGAAAGATTGATAGGTATTCGATGTAAAAATTACTGAAATCAGTATTTTTGTCTGTCTGACAATTAAAATAAATAAGGTACAGCAGAACACATGGTTATCTATACATATGTGCATTGCAAATTGTAAATACATAGATAGATGTAGGTACCTACATATACACATATTAGAAGGAAGTAGTAACATGATATAATATGTGCAAAGTCCAAGGGAAGTACATAAAGGTAACTTGATTTCTAAGAAATATAGGCATCATTTTTGTGTCACGAGAGGGTGGGGTTGGGGCAGTGATACCAGATCGGGGGATTTATCCCTTTTTGAGGGATTTTCTCACTTAAAATAAGCTAAAAGGGTCCAAGGGATTTTTCACCTCATAGTACAAAAAAAAGGGATTTTACTCTTTGGCCAATTTTTGTTCTTAATTTGCTAATTTCATAAAGAACAATGAATTTTTAGAACTTATTTCTATTTCTTAAAACATGTAGTTGCTTTATTTAATCAGTTCAACTCACTTTTTCAAAACAGAAAGGTTTTAGTTCACTTCATTGTGCGGGAGAGCAAGATATTGGTTTTGAAAATGTGTCGCTTGTTTGTTCAAGCAGACTTTTTTGAACTCCCATGGGATGCCCAACTTAAAATGTTTAGAGATTCCAACACACATTTTATGAATAATTTAGATAATCTATCTTTGGGTCAAGAATTTCAAGACTCCTTGACAGATTTAGATGCTGATGGTAAATTGGAGGTTAAAAAAAACTGTCTCAGTTTTTATAAGACTGCCATCGTTGAAATGGATACTATCCTACCTTATGTTGAATATTAATTTCATTTTAATGCGGAATGCAGTTTTATGTTCCCTTTTTTTAACGTTTTAGCAATGTGTAAGATGTACCCACATTTCTATTTTTGTATTATATACGAACGTACCTATCTTAGTTTGCTTATTTTTGTTAACTTGCATAGTTAATGTTAATGTAACTCGTATTTGTTCATAGTAAAAAAGACTGAATTTAAAAAAATACATGTTTTTTTAATCTATTATTTCATGGGATAAATGTGGGATTTTTTAAATGTCGGCGGGGGATAAAAGCGATTTTTTTGGCATAACTATGGGATAACCTGCTTCCAAAGTCTGGGATCACTGGGTTGGGGTATGTCAGTCATCATTTTCAAACGATACGATCTAAATAATGGTGTGACGCACAAAGTTATGAAAATATATTCTCGCTCGGATAAACTACATAATTGTCGTATAGGTACATACCACCCTCCCTTTGTTGCAAAAACAATGCCTATAAAGCGTCTGGATTTTTAGAAATCAATTTACTAGGTAGGTAGCTACCTACGTCATTTAGACCATGAAGATAAAAAAAAAAATAGGTGGCGCAACGGGCGGTAGACACCCTAGGATTAGCTTCCCGCAACCATTCGTTTGGGTGAGTTTATTTTTTGAGACGAGTGGAAGGGACCTAGGTACAATTTTATCCCGAGTGCGAGTCCGACCGAACGGCTGAATTGAGAAGCTTTTTCAGGACAGTCAAACTCTCGGATGTTTGTCAGACGTTCGCAAGAAAGACCATGAAGAGAAGATATAAGTATAATAATCATTAGGTACTACTTCCTCTTATTATGCATAGCTATGTACATTATATCTATCTACAATTTGCAAGGCGTATGTAACCATGTGTTGTGCTGTACATTATGTAGGTATTAAATTGTCAGGCAGACAAAAAAATGTCAATTTTATACGAGTTTGAGTATCTACCTATCTATCTTTGCTTTTCATCATAAGATTAATGTTTTTTTTTTTAGTTGTTGGTTTTGCAAAATTATGTACGAGTGTCGATAACCTACTTATGTAAAAACAATTAATTTATCCTGCTCTACACCACAGTATATGATGTCATCACGGTTGCTATGCCTGTTGAATATAATAACACTTTCTCGCTGCTTCGCACATATACAGGAAGTGGTATGTGTCTAGTATATTATGTACTATAGATACTTATATCATTTTTTATTGTAAACATAATATAAATATTGCATTAGAGGAGCAACAGAGAATTGGTTTTAAAATTTTGTCATGGATGAAATTACTTTCGAGTCATGATGATGTTATTTATAAACGTGCATAATGAGACATTATTATGTATAGGTATTTGGTCAACACATTATAATAAATTTTAAAGTCTTCAGTTAAACCCTATATACCTATACATAGTTTCTTCATATATTTATTAATTCAAACTGCAGCATTATATTTAATGGTGGTATAGGCCTTGAACTAAATCTTTGAATCGGAAAGAGTTACCTGCCGCAAAATGAACGGCTCAAACAGAAATCTATATTACATAATGTAAACATATAAAATCCATTCTATTATTATACAAAAAGGCATCTGTTTGTCCATCCATAACTCCAGAACCATACGTCAAATTTTCATGATTTATAGATCACTGTTGCCCATTTAGTCCGTAGGGTGATGGAGAATAAATGGAGTAAATGGATTACGGGTACTAAGAGCAGTGGCGTAGCGAGGGTTCGAACCGTGGGGGGGTGACTTTCATTGAAATGCCGATTTATTTTAGGAACTTGCCGACTGTATCGGGCCAGCGGTTATCGAGTTATAACGTCATCGAGTTTCACCCCATAGAAGATGTTTTTTGTATGGGAGGTGCGACGCCCCTTTGTCCAGGAACAATCCCTGGCCAATACCTAAAATTGCCTCAAAATTTGAGACCAAACAGTTCAGTGGTTTTCGAGATATAGGATTTTGAATGTTTTTTTTTTGTATGGGAGGCGCCACGCCCCTTTGTCCAATTTTGATCACTCTTAACACGAACACTCTTGGGCCAATACCTAATACTACCTGTAAATTGGAGCTCAATCGATTTGGTGGTCTTCGAGATATCTAAATGTGTGGCTACAGCGCCACCTGTTGAGAATTTTCCGACTTTTTTTTTCCTAAACCTTCGCGTAGCAATTACGAACAAACCCGCAGAAGGAAGTATCCAATTTGGTCAAGTCGTTTTCAAGTTTTACGCATCCAAACACAAACCACGATCCATTTTCGTTAAAGACGATATGAGACATTTTTATTACAGTGGTGCATTTATTTATAATAAATAATTTATAACAATGAAATAAATAAATTAATGTTAATATTGCAGCAATTTATCCAAATAATAAATTATTTTTAATAATGAATTAATGAATATTTATACATATTATTATTGCACAATTGTTGAAGGAGTTTATTTATTTATAAAAAATAATTATGCCGATTATTAGCGATGCCGACAGTCTTTTTTAAAATCGAATCGAAACTCGCTAAATTTTAATATGTTCAGTCGGCAAATTCACCGATGCCGACAGTCCTTTTTAAAATCGAAACTCGGGAAAGATACATACAGTCAAAAAAATATAAATTCGCATTTCCGAAAGGTGGAATCTTTGAAAATGCCGTCTTGTATACATTTACGAGTTTGAAAACATATACCTAATGAAAATCCAAACTCACTTCTTATTTTTTAACATTTTGTTCCGAGTCAAATTTTAAAATTTTTTAAATTTTTTTTGAAATTTTTCGATTTTTTTTTTTAATTTTTAGAAATGTTTTTTTTAGCTGCTCGAGTTAAAATGTTACTTCCTTGATTTGCCGACTCTTAAATCTGTATGTTGGTAGATTAGTAAATTTTAGTACATGCCTAACTCACTGTCTTTCCACATTCGTCATATATATAGGAGGATGCGCTACAGTCCGGGGTGGACCTGGGCCTCAACCAACACGCCTCTCCAGTTAGCACGATATTTGGCTAACCGCCTACAGTTGCGCACTCCAAGTTGGTTGAGGTCCCGCCTTCCACTTGTGCGCGCGCCACCTAAGGCGAGGTATTCCTCTAATGCGATGTCCCTCTGGGTTGCAATCGAAAACTCTTCGGGCCGGAGCGTTGGTGTACATTCGCTCTACATGTCCTAGCCATTTTAGTCGACTGATGATTTTGAGGTTATCTAATTATTTTGGCAATTGAAGGTAAAATCTAACCACAAAGTATATAAGATTTTCAAAAAAAAGAAGATATTCGTCTTAATTTTATTCTGCAGGCTGACAGCTTGTGTTGTCTAAATCGCAAATATTAATGCTTTTAGGCTCAATTCAAGAAAGTACATTCGACTTTCGACTAAATTAATACTGGGAACGGATTTTGTTGACCTTGCCTTTTTTTTTTTGCCTTTTTTGACTCACACTGCCTTTTTTTGCCTTTTTTCCTAATATTGGCTTTTTCTGCCTTTTTTGGTTAAAGTTGAAATTCATGTGCACTTTCTTCTTACAAGTAGGTACAAGCATTACTTGCACACGTTGTTTGCGAACTTCCGACAAACATCCGAGAGTAGATATAACTGTCCTGAAAAAATCGTCTCAATTCAGCCGTTCGAACTCGGAATGAAAATTGTAGGTCCCTTTCGTTCCTTACAAAAAAGCTGGGCCAAGGGTTCCTATATATGAACCTGCTTCTATTTATTTATCCTTTTTTTTGTGTCCTATGTGCAATTGATTTTAGATATGTACTTGCAATATTTTAAGGGGAATCGATGAGAAATTGCAAACAGCAAAAGGACCAGCTGCTGAAGTTGTTCTTTTCTTTAAATGAAAGACTCAAGACCATCAAAGAAATAAATAATGTTGTAAATGGCGCTGAAAAGTTCAAATTGCCTCCAAATATTGCAATCGATGACAAGACGCTTTTAAATGGTCTTCACTTGTCTCTGCCCATGTCCTCTCTTTAGCTCTTTCAAAGCTTTTCTGAGGAACAATCGCAGGCGTTTGTTGCCAGCAAATTCTAAAATGCTTATATGATTGTATAGTGTCATTATGGGTCTTAAAGCCTTTTTTTTTTTAAATAAAAGGCATTTTTGCCTTTTTTGCAGTTTAGTTTTGCCTTTTTTTGATTTTTTAGGTCAACAAAATCCATTCCCAGACTATTACAAATATCAGCCAATCATATTAATGCTGTTCTGCAAACCTACGATTATAAGGTACCTACTGTAGTAGAAGTGCGTAGTAGGGTGCGGCATGACATGTATCGTGACACGATTGACACGACTTGAATGTTGAATCCAATTACCAAATCACTGATTTGAATGTCTGTGTGATCGTCTTGTCAATGCTATGGGACACAATAAACATACGCAACTATAGCAAAGCGGCACATCGGCGAATATGCTCAGTCTCTTAGAACAATTTACAAAGCTTCATGTGTTGGTACAAAATTCGAATACATACCCAAAATATATTTTATTTCTGCACTTTCGAAAATTGCCAAACTCAGATAACCCTTACTAACCTAAATGATGCAAAGGATTTCAATTGAAGCTCCCACATGACTTGCATGCCAAGGAACCAGCACTACCCATTTATATTTTGCACTCCTTCGCTATCCTCTATTGTGGCCACAAGTACAAAGTCAAAAGCGTTCTGCATTTTTCATACTACAAAGTGTTATAAAGTACATATCTCAGATCTCGTGCTACTGATGCCAGGTCTCCGTCTCCAGTCGAAGGGAATAAACTTTGTTATTTATAGCGGCCTTTTGTGTTATTTATTATGTAAACAGGACGAAAATGCATTCCTCCTTAGATTGCATATGCATATAGCTATAGATCAGGCGAAAACTTCAACTTTTATCCGTCGCACTGCCGTGGTAGCAATAGAAAAAAAATATAGGACTTTCCTCCTTCTTTATACCTACAGGTATTGTAACGAACATGGTTTCACCATTTCCTACTATGCAAATTATTATTAACCACATGGTGTCTAGCATGACCCAACAATCTTGCTTCCGTATTGGGCTAGGTTTCAAATTGTACCATGGCAAAATTGTAAAAAGCTGGCTATGTAGTTCCATTGAATCGGCAAAGGAGTTATATTTCGTTTTTATGCGGACATAAAATGCAATCAATTCACAAGAATCGAGTAATGAAATCGACTACGGTACGTGGCAACAGCTTGTTAAATGGATCCGGCATTCATGTCGCAACATATACCTACACACTGCTTGCTTATAGCAAGGTTCTTATGACGTGTCTCATAATGGAGTTTTGAGTGTGCACTTGCGTTGGGTTTTGCTTGGTGTGGTCTTAATTGAAAAGGCATTGCTTTGTAATATGATTGCTCAGTTAATGCTATGTCATTGCGTGAAGGTGGGAAATCTTATGGGGCGCATTGCTGTTAATTAAATGATTTTGACAGCTGTCACAACCACAAATGTTCGTGTTAAGGAGTAATTGATTAACTACATACTTCGGTAGGTGTACAAAATTATGATGCATATACGGCGAGTCCTTGATATGCCCGGATTAGAACCTTATAGCTGTGTAAGCCTCATACGAAAGAGGGCTAAGATTCAACAAAAAAAAAAAAAATCTGAGAAATTTTATGTGCGAGAGGAGTGTTTTGCATTTAATAAAATGACAGAAATATCGATGACTACCATTTATCCGCGGCTTCGCTCCCGTTAAGAAGTATTGGTTTAGGACTTCAATTTATGACTATTAATGGCAAGCTGAATGAATAAGAAAGGTCATGAAAACGGCCCATTTAAGAGGGGCGATCGCCAATAAGAGAAATTGATTTTCTTTTTACATCGAGTAGCTTATATAGAGTAGCTACACAAACTAAGTTTGAAGCCGATCGGATGAAAAATGAGAGTTTCCATATACAAACCTTGACCACCATTTTCTTCGTTTTAGAGTTAGAATTTGCCCAAATCGCTTCATTTTGGTCATAAAAGAAAATTTGTTTTGAAATATCAGCTTCCTAGCGTTTACCGTTTGAGATGGGGGTTAATCACCAATCGACATCACCAATCAGTCAGTATATAAACTAATTCGTATACCTACTAGGACTAGCTGTAGTACCTACCCGCCCCGCTTTGCTCATGCCCAAGAATTGTATATTGACTATAGATAATAGATACATATATTCTTGTCTATTAGGACAATGCATATCAATGTTCCAAATTTTACAAACTTTGGCTCCCATGACTGTCGAACAATAGCATCTGCAATGATTTGTGTGGAAGAAGCAACGCCACTTTGACCAATTTTGACCAAACTTTAGAGGTTCTGTGGTTTTTCGGATACCTATACTATTTTGAATAGTGTTTTTTTGTAGGGGGTGTCCAGCCCCTTTTCCGATTACCAGGGCAACTTTACTAATAAGGTCATTTAAATTCCGTTTGAATGATACAAAACTTTCCTTAACCCATTAAGTACCTATTGAAAATTTCGAACTTTTGTAAAAGTATACTTTTTTGACTTTTTTCCTCGGTCAAAAAAAAAAAGTTTTGATGCAAAAAGTTTCTTCTTACAATAATTCTAAGTGACTGCAAAAATTTTTTTTCAAAAATCTCTTCGCTAATATTTTTTATGATTTTTTGAATGGGATGATCTCAGAAAAATTTTGTATGAAAAGGAGGAAAAAGTGACTAAAATAGTAATTTTAAGCAATTTTCAAAAAATCATAAAAAATATTAGCGAAGAAATTTTTTAAACATTTTTTTTGCGGTCCCTATTAGAATTGTTTGGAGAAATTTTTTGCATCAAAATATTTTTTTGATACCGAGGAAAAAAAGTCAAAAAAGGAGACATTCACAAAAATTCTAAATTCTAAAATTTTTAAACGGGTACTTAATGTGTTAAGGGAAGTTTTGTATCATTCAAACGGAATTTAAATGACCTTTCCATTGATGCCAAATTTTGAGCAGAATTAACTTTAGTTTTGTCAAAATACTTATGCCGGCCACTGTATAGGCATATATAAATTTTCTCCATTTTGGTGTTTCCACTTTGGTACTGGAAAGAGAAACATGCGATATGCATTATTATGCCAATGCAATTAATATGGCAGCAATGTTTGTCTAAAGATATTATGATATTTTTAGTTGCTATGATTATTATTATTCATAAATAACTTAATCAACTTATATTTCATAACGCGAACAAAGTTGCGGGCACAGCTAATAATAATATAAGCTAAGGAAAATAACATAGGTACGAAATGGACGAGGCGTTCAACAATTTCACTGTAGGAGTTCCAATATTATCGGTATCGATAGACCTACTCGTTGGCATTTAATCTAACATCGAATAGGACGGAGTCATGAGACTGTCGCTACCAAAGGGAACGTAATTATTGTGGCATTCGCTGCTGAGTGCTGACATCGCACTTTGTGGTTTCCGTCACAAAACACACTCAAATGGAGTCTGCTTATAAAGGGTAATGTTTTAAGCGTTTGGTTTTTAAAATTGAAAAAAAAAAAACAAAGAAGATTTGTAAAATTTTGTGGAATTTTTATTAGGGTCGATTAATCAGTTCTTGTCATTTACTTTATGAATATTATTTCGTGGAAATGTTGACCGCCACTACGCATCAAGTGGTTCAATGTTCAATTTTGGCATACTTTTTCCAACGTATCGACTCGTATCTCAACACGAGTTATTTTGTCTTCCAAGTCGGCAACAGTTGTTGACTTATCCGTATAGACGAGAGACTTGACATATCCCCAGAAAAAATAGTCCAGCAGCGTCAAATCGCACGGTCTAGGCGGCCAATTTACAGGTCCAAAACGTGAGATGAATTGCTTATCAAATTCGCCTCGCAATATGTCCAGTCCATGTATTCGCGTGCTGTGTCTGCACCATATAGCGCCGTCCTGCTGAATCCACATGTCGACCAAACCCAGCTCTTCCATTTTGGCAAAAAAAAAAAGTCAGAAATCATCAAACGATAGCGAGCACCATTGACCGTAACGCTGTTGCTATCATCATCTTTGAAGAAATACGGCTCAATAATGCCACTGGCCCACTAACCACACCAACACACCAAACGTTACATTTTTGTGGATGCATTGGCAGTTCTTGCAATGCGCTTCGGGTTGCTCAGCAGACTATATGCGGCAATTTTGTATTAACATAGCTCAGTAAGACGATTACAAAGACCATAAAATGGACAAAGTCCTCTAAAAACATTTTTTACTGAGCACGATTTTTGGTATAATAACATTCAATAATATGCAAACGTTCGTCGGGCGTAAGTCTGTCCTGTCTGTCTGTGAAATCGAAATGGCAATGCTAACTGAGCATTTTTTACTTTGACATTATTTCACGAATCATGCGTGAACTGTCAAAAAAATCAGGCTGAAAAACCAAACTGCAAAAAACAGCCTTTACAACAACGTTACTCAAAACACTACCTATACCTATATATATCTTAACATTTACAATCCGTCTCACTTGATGGCAACAGGAATTTTTTGTTTTAATTTTACGATATTTTTGAATTCTTCGCTAACCCGGGAAAAACCAATTGCACAAGGAATAAAGGATATCATGTTTATATTGCAGAAAAAAATGATATTAAGTTGATAAATGCAGCTTTTATGATGCTTTTCCCAAAAAGGTCATACAATTTACCTATCATTTTTGTCTCACTTGATTACGAATAGTGGCTTAATCTAGCTGCTACCATGTTTTAAATCAAATAAAATGATACTTTGAGTATTATGGAGCTTAGTTCAAGAAATAACTTCATACAATCCTTAACTATAGCTAAAGGTAAGACATTAGCCAAGGAGGAAATAGGCCAAATTCGAGCTTACGGGAACAATTAAAATCCATACGTTTTATATAAAGCAAAATTGGAATAGGCGGGACTGTTGTACACAGCTTTATTAAACACCTGGAGAAGTATGAAACAAAACCGCAAAGGAAGAGTCAGCAAAGCAACAACATGTCAGCAATGGCGGATGATACTGAGAGCTGCTTCAAATTCAATGCTCTCCGTAAGTAAAATTAAGGCAGAAAGTGGAGTTACAGCTATCAGATTTAGATACACTGTTCATCGCGTGATACAGAAAGCCAGCCATATTGGCTATGAAAAAAAACGAAAAGGAAACCACCATTGAATGCGGCACGTAAAATTCAGCGCCTTGATTTTGCAACAAGTCACATCCGTTGTAATCGAGAGTGGCATACCGTCGTCTTTTATTTGGACGGACCTGATGGATACAGTTGTTATTTCCATGATTTAAGAAAAGAAGAAATACATCTTCGTAGGCGCCACACCAAAGGAGGTGATGGTAATTGTATGGGTCAACCTACAATAAGCTATTACGGAACTGTGGAGCTGGATTTCCAAAGCTCCAAAATGACGGCAATCTCCTACAAATGGATACTGGAAAGAGCTTTTCCGCAGTTTTTGGAGATATTTGGTGGTCAGCGATGGACTGTCCAACAAGACAATGCACCTATACATACCGCAGGGACAACAAAAGCCTGGATTCAGACCGAAAATGTAAACCTACTTGCATGGCCTCCATATTCACCTTTTACCTGAGCATCATGGAAAACGTGTGGGGTTGGCTTTCAAGAAAAGTCTACGAAGGAGGAAAGCAATACCATGAAACGGAAGAAATTATTGAAGCCATAAAACGAGCCTGGTCCGAAGTTTTGATTATTTAGCACTCTATGAATCTCAAAATTTTGTACAGTTTTTTTTACCTTTTAAACTTCTAACAGGTAAATTAATCCACTGTTCGTAATCAAGTGAGACAAAAATGACAGGTAAATTTTTTGACATAATATATCCTTTGTTCGTTGTGCAATTGGTTGTTCCCGGGTTAAGCTACGATTACACGGCCATTTTTTTGAGTCGTTTAAATGGCGCTGTGACGTCAGGAAAAAATGTCGCATTAGAGCGACATTTAAGCTACGATTCGTCATTGAAAAAATGGCGATCACACGAAATACCTATCATCGCCATTTGTGTCCCAAAATCAAATGACGGACACTGCGAGTCATTTGAAATTTTTCGTTGGGATGCCATTGTCCTAGGCGTCATTAAAGAGCGATCACACGGCCATTTTTTTCCGCCATTTAAATGGCACTTAATTCATGTCATTTGATGCGTCATTTTCCTAGTCATTTAAATGACGCTGCCAAAAATGGCGATAACACAGAGCGACATTTAAATGATTGCTTTGTGACGGGATTTTTACGTCAGAGCGCCATTTAAATGACTCGAAAAAATGGCCGTGTAAACGTAGCTTTAGCGAAAGTATTTGAAAAATATCGTAAAATTAAAACAAACAAATTCCTGTTCGTAATCAAGTGAGACGGAGTGTATAGAAGATTTAGCTTTGAAATTCGGCAAGTGGCCTGTTCTCTAGGTAAGGTATGGTCTTAATCCAATGTATTCTTAACTATGCAGATACATATTCTTCATACAGTTTTATAAAATACTCGAATCTTACGTACCTACTTCTGTTGACATCATTTTCCAATCCAAGTTCCAAAGTAATACACACGACACATCCAAGCCGAACTTCAGTTAAGTGTGGCCGCAGCTTAAACATAATTAGTATGAGTCAAAGCACATGTATCTCTTACACTTAATCCACGTCTAGTTATAACAGATAGTAGAGTTTTGCTATCGTTTTCGCCACTTATGACTGCCAACTCCCAAGTCCAATTCCACACAAATACCCAAGCGACTATGTACCATCTTCGAGAGGAGTAAATAAATCTACACCCTGTACACATTTTTAACAACACTTCGTGAAGAGTGAACACGAATTATCACCAACCACCGACCGCAGTGAGTAAGAAATCCCAGTTATTATATTCTTGATGACTTCTGTTTCCTTTGGGCAATAAATTCATCCCTCAAAATCCCACGATGCAAGTGTAATGAAAGGGTAGAAGCAATTCCAAGCAATCCGTCAACACTACAATAAAGCAAAAGCAACGCCACAATTTGTGGCGCACTCGTTCTCCATTTCCCATCAAAAAAGCAAAATAAAAGCATTTTTAAAATGGTTATATTTCTGCTGGGGGATCTCCTGCACCCCCTCCGCACTCAAATGTCATAATGTTTCCAGTTTCCCGCATTTTTTAGCTGTAAAACCGCCAAAAAAGAAATGAAAGGCATTACTCTTAGGTACACAGCAGCAGCAACACTGGCGAAAAAGAATAAAGCACCCGCTACATAGTAACTTACAAAAGGGCGAATGTTAAGATTATTTCAATGTGATTTTTATTATTTCGGTTTTTCTTTTTTTTTTTTGGTTCAGCATTTTTGGTCTGTTGTTTTACTTTTATCTTAAAATTTATCACCCACCACAGCATAGCATACTGTGTATCAGTGGCACGGTTCCATTGTTTTATGCTCGCAATGAGGACCACGACTATACGACTACGACACACAGTATTCCGCAGCAGTTGAGGGAGCAACCCTATATCTGCATGTGTACTATAATACCAAGCGAATGGGATAGGGATTGTATGGCAGGGTGGTACTTGGTACATATACATAAACTCCCGGTCGCGCAGATGCTTGAATGCAGGATAAACAAAAATGAATCCTTATGGGCACGTTTGGGGTTGGGTGGGATGTAAAAAAATCCGAGGCAGCAAGGACAACGAAAAAAGTATTGGCGGTCATGAAATCATAATCAAAAACTTCATTGTTTGTTAATATTTGCGGCGAGCTACCCGAGTGAATACAGCTCACAACAACTACACAGTATCGATTCGAATCCTTTATTGTCTATCAGCACGCTGAAAGCTAATCAATACAGTTTCAATGGATTTGCGACGAGACACAAGCAACTGCTTGCGAAAAGTACTTTTGCATTCTAGTTATATCCATTGTGTACCATTATTACCAGTTGTTCAGAGACTAACGTAGATTATTGTGGTATGTGGCGCATTCATTTTTTTTTCCAAATGGTTATTCGATGCTATGAAACCTTTATGTAACGTTTTCGAGGCAGGATAAGCTTATAAAAACAAAGAAGAATTCGATACTTATTGGTCAAGGGCTGCGATGCTCTATAATCAAGGTAGGTAAGAGAAAAGTGTGCGGTGAAATTGGTTGATGAAATAATCCATGTTCCATAAGGATCCTCATATTAGACGGACTCACGAAGGAATTATCAAGATAATAGCTAGCTGCAAAAAGTAGTTAATTTCCCAGCATAGTTCGTTCTGATGAAAAGCTGCCCTTACTCAAGCTGATTGGGACTCTGAAGGTGAAACTCTGATATACCTATATCTGGTAAAACCTAGTAGATGGGGTGTTACGAGTTAGCGCCTTTTTATAGGTACCTACCTTAAACATTTTATATAACAAATTATTGTACCAAATTGTTTCGCTGATACTGAATTACGTACCAGACGCGCTGCAGCAAAAAAAAAATGCTGAACCTCACACACTGGGACATATACCTACTGTAGAAGCAAGGCGCGGTGAAAACCACAATCAGGTTAAGAGAGACGAGACTGTAGTCATTCTATCCCACGTTTCTATTGATGAAAAGGCCGCAGTGACGACGAAAATGACTACGCACTACCTAAACCTTACCTACCTCTAACTCTCGTCTTTGGAAGAAGATTGAATACTAGAATTCCAAACAGAAGCGAATGGCAGAACAAAGGATGTAGGCCCTCTATAAGCGACTGCTCCAATATGGACAGCTTTACAGGCGCTGGCTGCAATCTTCAGCAAAACCCTGTATTTGCCAAAATCTGTTAGAATCAGGGATGACTGCAGTGTTTTTTAGGCAGGAATTGGATGTTATAATCCGAACTGCAAAGCACTTAAAGAGAAACTTCTATGTCGATAAAAAGGTCACCATATTCTGACAGGAAAGTGGGTCATAAAAGCCATGAAGTCAGGCTAGTAAAACGATGCAAAATCTACGATGCAATAATGAAAGTTCGCATAGAAACTATGGCCAGAGGTGAGCCAAGATATGATCCGCAGGGACACGTCGAAGAAATAGAATCTGTTCATTACCTAAGCACTTTGTGAATCCTTAGGTATTAAGGAAACAATACATCTATTGTGGAATAAAAGTCTATGTATGGATGAAGGACATTTTTGAAGTAGGGTGACCAGGGCCCTGACTTGACAGTGGACAATTATTGTTAAATTTCTGTTTCATAAATAATTAGACAATTCTGTAGAATTGTCTGAAAATAACCGACAATTGTCAAGATTTGGTTTCATAAAACCAGCCTCACGTTCTTTTTCCTCACAACCATAGAAAAAATCCTGGATAGACATATCAGAGACAGGGCACTTCAAAGAAACCCCCTTCATAAATATCAATATGCCTACCAACCCGGGATATCGACCACATACGCCTTGGAAAACCTTATCTCTAGAATTGAATTGAAAAATCTCTCAGAGACAAAGAGGTAGCGGTCGGTTGTTTCCTCGATATAGAAGGAGCATTTGACAATACAGAATACCCACAAATATATAGAGGTATCCAAAATAATGGGAGTTGACGACACTACATGCAAATGGATAAAATGCATGCTGGAGGACAAAACAATAAAAACCTCACTAGGCAGCACTAAACTCAGTATGATAGCCACGAAAGGATGCCAATAGGGAGGAGTACTCTCACCCCTACTATAGTCCATCGTAGTAAATGAACTACTGACGATTCTTAGCAATGACGGTTTTTATGTCAAAGAATATGAAGACGACATAGCTATCCTAATCAGAGGCAAATTCGAAGACACAATCTCGAATCGCCTACAAAGGGCCTTAAACCCAGTTGCTGAATGGTGTACAAAAGTTGGCCTCAAAGTCAATCCTAAAAAAAGCACCATAGTTGCATTCACCAAGAGAAGAAAGCGAGAAACACTGAGAAATGCTACAATCTTCGGCGAAATAATAGAGTTCTCAACGAAAGTTAAATATCTAGGAATTACACTAGATGAACAACTCACATGGAACTCTCACCTTATCAAAACTATTGACAAAGAAAGGTTATCCTTATGGACCAGCAAAAGTCTACTCGGTAAAAATTGGGGACTTCACTTAACCCCAAAATGACACTGTGGATGTATACGGCAATAACAAGACCTATCATTACGTATGCAGCCGCCGTGTGGTGGTATAAAGCAACGCAGAGGTAAGCACAGGCTAAACCCAATAAAATACAGAGACTAGCATGTGTCTGTGCAACTGGAGCAATGAAAACTGCACCAACAGCTGCGCTCGAGGTTATCCTAAACATCCCACCCCTTCATCTAGAACTCATAAAAGAGCAATGGTTAACGCCTATACGCTCATCACAGAAGATGAATCAAATTCCAAGATAGTCCACACTGCTATCCTACAAGAATTCAGACAGAATGAACTACTTGGAATACATTTGACAGACAAATGTCTACCACGCTATACCTAACTTCCGACACAACTTTAAGGTTACATTCCCAGACCGTCTAAACTGGAAACAGAACTAACCAACATTTGCCAACGGTTCAATTGTGTGGTATACAGATGGATCCAAAACGGATAAAGGAGTTGGAGCCGGACTATACGGTCCGTGCACTAAAACGTCCCTATTCGCTAGTATGGACATAAGCAGTTCCGTATTTCAGGCCGAAATATATAGATGCAATAGAAATACTGGCCACCACAAACAAAGTTCACCTGATCTGGGTGCCAGGGCACAGTGGATATGAAGGCAATGAAAAAGCAGACGAATTAGCCAGGGATCCGCATCCCAAATCATGATGCCAAGACCATTCTGTGGGCTACCAATCAACACTATAAAAAGTACTGTGAAAACTTGGCTGAACGAAAAGAAGCTCCTGGAGGAACACCGAAAAACAGACAAGCCAAAAACTTCATGCCAAACAGTTCCCACAAAAAAACGAAACAACTACTACAATTAAGTAGAAGTCAGATTCGATTGGTCACAGGCTATCTCACAGGGCACTGTAGAGTCAAAAACAACATTTAATCATAACGAATTTACATTTTTGTTTCAAACTCAATTCCTGTTTGTCATTATTTAAAACGAAAGTCATATAATATATAGCTCTTAAAAAAGGACACTTTATATTAATAACAAAAATTTCAGGAGGAAACATTGTACCTATATTCTAAGAATCTGGAGTTGAAATTTCAGTGAACATTGTTACTTTTTTTATGTTGATGAAATTTCGAAGGAAATTCCTTTTCCGTTTTTTCCCTTTCCCCCTTTTCCCATGAAATGATTTTATACAATCGAAATTGCAACGAAAAGGTAAAGTTAAATTTCCCAGAGCTTGCGAACTCTGGTAGTAGTTTCACTTAGGCCAGCAGTTGAATCCATTGTCCATTATGGGAACCATACTTAAAATATCTATGGAAACAAAATAAAAATGAAGGAGTCCTTAAAGCTATAGTATTTTATTCAGATCCAAGTTCGTTAAAGAAAAGTACGTAAGTACCTATTATCTCCCATAGTTTAGTCTGATCATGAACTTAGATAGGTATTATGTATTTATTTTTAACTTCACCGTTTTTCGTGTACATACTCAAGGATTTAACATCAATCTTACTTGCAAGCGCACTCGGCGGAGTTCTTAAAGGTTTTCAGGACCGATGATGTAGGCATACATTTTCGATCCATTACTTTGGAGCTCGCATCCAACTCTGAATTAGATGGAATATCCATCAACATAAGGTCGCAGTTGGCTGATGATATTAATTCCAAATATTTGCACATCTTGCTTTGATTTATATCTTCGGACTCCATTTTATTACCGCTTAAATGTTGCCACCTTTCTTTTCTTCGCAAAGGACGCACTTTCAGTAATTACTAGATTTTATAAATACGTGACCTTTCAGCTCGCTCTTGAATTTCAGAATATACTACAATGACAGACATAATGTCAAATGTGCAGTGGAATCAAAGAAATAACGGAGCATATCGATTGTCACAATTACCTGCAGAATACGGAGTACGTCAACGATTTCCATTATGACGTACCCTTAGGCTAGGTTATGTGTCTAATGTGATTTAAATGAATCCCCTAGCGTGCTATGAATCAATAATGCTATAATGACGGTGATCTCTACCATGAAGGGTATTATTTACAGCAAATTATGGGAACACTATGCATAAAATATGTACATGTAATTTTAAAATGTTGTAGTAATCGACGAGCTTATTATAAATGCATCCCTTTTTGATACAAAAAAAAGAAGACTAGCTGTCCGCAGCAGTTATTTGGTAGCTTACATCGGTGGCACGTATATAAGCATGCGGAGTGGTCCTTGATAGACTCAATATTAGCCCTTCAATGCATACTGTAAGTGTAGCATATCTGCATCATACTATTAAAAAAGCCCTCTTAGGGTGATTGCAGATATCTCTTGGATTTGGTCACTTTTTTATTTCCAATGAATTCCATGATGAAAGCCTGTCATTGAAAATTTATTTATGAGCGTATATATGTAATAAAATGGAACTTTAAGTCAAAATACCATGGCCTCATATAGCGGGTAAAACATGTGTGTTGAATTTAGTATAAACATAATTAACTATATGTTTTAATGCATGTAAATATTATTGTGGGCGCAGTAGCGCAGTCGTCAGTGTGCTGGACTACTGTGCGAGGGATCCCAGGGTCGATCCCCGGAAAAACACAAATTACATCTTAAAGTATTTTCTACTGCGCCACCTCTCGCGAACGTCTGACAAACATTCGAGAGTATGACTGTCATGCGAGAGTATGACTGTCATGAAAAAGCTTCTCAATTCAGCCGTTCGGACTCGGCATAAAATTGTAGGTTGTAGGTCCTTCCATTCGTCCCAAAAAATAGAAATTCACACAAAGCGAATGGTTGCGAGAAGCTAGGCCTTGGGTGTCACCCGCCTGTTGCGCCACCTATTTATTATTATTATTTTTTTTTTAATATTTTTTTTTTATAGTTTCTTATATGTTTATTTTAATATCTGTCCAAAAAAAGTTTGCAAAAACCTCCAAAGTAACTGAGTTAAAATTTTCTTCTGTATTGGCATCCGAGTGTTTTTGTGGAGTTTGGTCAAAATTAGACAAAGGGGCGTGGCATCTTCTATACAAAAGAAAATATTCAAAACCGCATATCTCGAAAACCCCAGAACCGACTGAGTTCAAATTTTCAGACAATCTTCCGATTAGTCTGCAAGTGTTTCTGTGATGTTTGGTCTATTGGGTGTGGGTGTGGAGACGCTTGTTGGTTGAGGCCCAGGTCCTCCCCGGACCTTAGCGCCACCTTAAGTAAGTAAAGCTACGATTACACGGCCTTTCGAGTCATTTAAATGGCGCTCTGACGTAAAAATCTCCGTGACAAAGCAGTCATTTAAATGTTGTTCTGTGTTATCGCCATTTTGGCAGCGTCATTTAAATGACTAGGAAAATGTAGCACCAAATGACATGAATTAAGTGCCATTTAAATTGCGAAAAAAAATGGCCGTGTGATCGCTCTTCAATGACGTCTAGGACAAATGACTAAACTTTTTGACTGTTGCGTCATTTAAATGGCATCCCAACGGAAAATTCTAAATGACTCGCTGTGTCCGTCATTTGATTTTGGGACAGAAATGACGATGATAGTCATTTCGTGTGATCGCCATTTTTTCAATGACGAATCGTAGCTTAAATGTCGCTCTAATGCGAGATTTTTTCCTGACGTCACAGCGCCATTTAAATGACTCAAAAAAATGGCCGTGTAATCGTAGCTTAAGAATTGAGAGAGAGTCACTCTCCATAGTGATATACCATACCAGACACCATACAAAGTTGTGTGTTCATCTGGTTCACTTACATTAAATGAGATGTAAATTACTTCACAAAAAAAACCCTTTTAATCAGAATAAACAAAAAAAAAAAACGCCAACAAACTGAACACAACAAGCCTATGGAAGTGACGTGTTAATTGTCCCCCCAAAAAGGATACTTCACTCCATTGTCAGCGGAATTCGTTGTAAAATAAAGCAATACAGCTTCCATTTTACATGCGCCCTAAATGTGTCCTGAGGGTTTAAAAGAAATTCAAATGAAACTTAACAGCGAAAAAAGGATACCTAATTCGCGTAAGTATATTAAAATGTTTTATCTTTTTGTTGCCCTTTGTAGTCAGTGAGAATTGTCAAAAAATTCGATAGAAATATTTATATCAAACATAAAAACAGTCACCGGGCTATCAGACTGGATAACAACTGTGACAATGTCTCTTTCAGTTTCTGGCTGACATAATACCCTCATCCGTTTTAAGGATTCATTTGAAACACATGTCAGTACCATATCATCATTAAAAACATATTGCAGTATTTCTTACATAATACAGAGAGAATATAATACGCGAAATTATATTTGCCCCATTTCAAAGGACCGCCAACCGCCCGCGATAACATGATATACAAATTGTGTCGGTTCGCTTTGGTTTAATTCTAATTTTACGGATGGCGAAGCAAGGCAAGGAATTTAATGTGCAGTCAACGTGGAAAATTATGTTCGGAACTTTGAATAGGGAAACCTGCCTTCCCGACTGAATTAATAAATTCTTGAAAATTCTATAATATCCTTTGTAATGGGCTCTTCCTAAGGCCACGCATAGTTCATGAGGATAGGGTGCAGTCATGTATAGTGGAAACACTTTAAAAGCTATTAAATAATATGGAAATTTGGTGACTTGCTGAAATTTACCACCAGCTGGGATTTAGGAGACATAAAAAAAAAGTTTCGTTATATCGAGGGTCGTAAACAAGACGTTTCGGATTATATGTCAAATACTTTAGGTTCTGATTTTTTGGCAAACTAGAAAGAGAAACTCATCCCGCTTGCCGCATTGCCCGAGAGGGTTGTCAAAAATGAGGTTTTGACTGTCATTCATATTAAATTTTAGGTGAATGGCATTTTTAAAGTCTTCTATATGAAAGGAGGACCTACCACCTAGAACCACCTGCCACTAACTAAAACCACCTGCATAGGTACAACTTTGTTTCAATTACGTAACGTATGTAACCATTTTTTCATTATGAAGCTATAAAAGTTTGACTGACAACCATTCCGGTTATAGTTCCTTCTAGTTGCTCAATTTTAAGGCGAGTGATAAGGAGAGAATAGCTCTCACTGTGAATTTTTGTCAATCTCCCTCCCCTTTGAAGTCTAATTTGTATTTTTATCGATTTGAATGTTAATCCTTATGGAATAATACAAATTGGTAAATATGAAAAGCCTACAAGAATGAACGATGAAATATGAAATAGATTAACCGGAAGGCCGAAACTAACCGATTTATTCATCCACAGTGAAAAACATTTACACATAGGGACTTTCATTTCAGTCCCAGTTACTATTTAGTTTGTTCTGCCTGATTTACTTTAAATGTAGGTACATCGAAATTGATATTGTGTTAATCGGGCTACTAGTTGCTGCCCATCGTTTCTAACCTCATTTTGCTAGGTATCTACTTCAAAAACCCCACATGTGTGAATATTGAAGTAGATATGAAAGTAGATATAAATAAAGCCTGGCATTTCTCTGAAATTTCTTTGCACTTTTCTTGAAAGTTAGCTCAAGCTATTCGCCCTTATCCTGCCACTGAAGATAAATCATTTTATCTATACTTCGGTAGTTTCTGATATATACAATTTCATGAAAGAATATATGTATATCCGATTGCCCTCTAATTTGTCCATAACCCTTTGACTTTATATCCTCTGACCGGGTTCTTTAAATTTAACAAAATGTGCTGGCTATACATGGTGGCCTTTTAAAACCTTATGTTATTCGATCCCGAAAACCGATTTAAAAAAATCTACTCGGCTGATTTTAAAAATTGGGAAAAAAGACAAGTGGCATTTCGAATTATGTATAAAAAGGAAATTCGTAAAAAAACAGACGAAAAGCAAGGTACCAATGTGGCGTCCTTGCGGGACTTCCGATGTTATACCAGATAGGCTCGGAAAAACATCCATTGATTTCAGCGGGAAATTCGGTCAAATTTTTCATTTATGCATTATGCTGTCAAACTCTGGAACAATCTACCCAATCATGTGAGGTCTAGAATCTAACATAGAAAATTCCTCACTGTCTGCTTTGAACACCTTTCCAACTTGAATTGATTT
Source organism: Cheilosia soror (assembly GCA_949372485.1). Classification (NCBI taxonomy): domain Eukaryota; kingdom Metazoa; phylum Arthropoda; class Insecta; order Diptera; family Syrphidae; genus Cheilosia; species Cheilosia soror. The sequence continues at coordinate 129,092,048 of OX443561.1, forward strand.
ACCTTTTTATACCCTCCACAGGAAGGTATATTCACTTTGCCATTACGTTTGTAACGCCAAGAAGGATTCACCGGAGACCCTATAAAGTATATATATTCTGAATCAGGATCACATTCTGAATCGATTTAGCCATGTCCGTCTGTCTGTCTGTCTGTCTGTCTGTCTGTCCGTCTGTCTGTCTGTCTGTCTGTTGAAAGCACGATAGCGTCCAAACGAATTGACCTGGGCGATTGAAATTTGGTGAGAGGACTTCTTTTTACCGTCGTCAGGTTGGTATTGAAAATGGGCTATGTCGGTCAAGTAGTTCTGGTACCTCCCATACAAAACCATTAGTAGACCCATGTGTCTCTCCGCCTGTTGAAATCACGATAGCGTCCAAACGAATCGACCTAGGCGACTGAAATTGAATGACAGGTCTTATTTTTGCGGTTGTCAGGTTGGTATTAAAAATGATCCATGTCGGTCAAGTAGTTCTGGTACCTCCCATACAAAACCACTATTAGACCCACGTCCCTCTCTGTCTGTTGAAATCACGATAGCGTCCGAACGAATCGACATAGGCAACTGAAATTTTATGAGAGGTCTTATATTTATGGTCTTCAAGTTTGTGTTAAAAATTGTCCATGTCGGTCAAGTAGTTCTGTTACCTCCCATAAAAAGCCAATATTTGACCCATATATCTCTGTCTGTTGAAAGCACGATAGCGTCCAAACGAATCGACTTAGGTGAATGAAATTTTGTGAGAGGACTTTTTTTAACCGTCGTCAGGTTCGTATTGAAAATTGTCTATGTCGGTAAAGTAGTTCTGCTACCTACCAACCATACAAAACTAATATTAGACACATACTAACTCGCATGGCAAACATTTTGCATGACTTTTATGCAGTGGAGGGTATCAAAGCATCGGCCAGGCCGATGATAACACTTTTACTTGTTTTTCTATTAACTTTTTACTCGTCCTTGATTAAATTATTTTAATCTTAAATTATTGTATTTTCTTTTAGTGCTTCTCTATTTTTACGCTTTATATAAAAATATTTTGTTATATTATAATCCTATACTAACTATAAGTTTATTTTTATTTTTATTTATAAATTACAATAAAATAACATCCAATCTAACAGATGGGAAACGAAACCAATATAATTTTAATTTATGGATAACGTTATTTGGAATGTATAACTAACCTGTTTTAACATTAAATCCTTTTAGATTTTAGTGCATGACCACAGAAAAGAAAAAGCTGTACAGCCTAATTTAAATCATTTATTGCACCCTCTAATCGCCGAGAATGTTCTTAGGAAGACGACTAAATAGTGGTATGTCCGTTCATAAAGATCTACAAAAAAAAAGTCCAACTGAGTTATCCTCAAATTCGTAAAGAGCAATAAACATCACATGCTCTACTAAACTGACTACTTGGCTGGCATAACAAACCTTTAACACAGAACAACAAGTCCACAAGCCAACATGAACTTGTAGAATTATGTTTGATTAAAAAGTGTATATACCTATGTGAATTGAAGCTGATCTTATTGCTAGCTAAAGATGATGTTTCACCCAAAATTGGGGTCCTCCTCCAAACGCTGTAAAGCCATTTCAGCGAAGAAACAGCTTTGACTGTGGTAATTTTTAATAAACTTGCCTTCAAATACCAAGCTTTCTATATGCTCTTAGTTTTCAGATTTCGATTAAATAACTTCAGCGGGTCTTTTATTAGCATTGCCCTTGTTAATAAGAATATCTCACCTCTGTGCGGCTGTGAAATTGTTTCCCAAATGCCTTAAAGAAGCTGTAAGTTACTGAAAATATATCTTGAAAAATGGCTAACATCTCGAAATAAGCTTTAGAACAACAATATAAAAGTTATAGCTTATTAAGCTTAACAAATTGGGTCTTATACAAGTTTAATGTTTAGTTGGGATCATTTTACTATCACTGTGAACGTCACCTATAACACTAAGGTACTGTCTGCCCCAAACCAATGTGATTCTATTATTTCTTCCTAACTTTCACTTGTTTAATTCTAACAAGTCGGCCAATGTCGGTCAGAATTAATCAACTTTTTAACAAATCCATTCTCTTTTCTTTAACCACTTGTTGTTTCCAGTTACAGAAATGGTAGAATTATCAAATTCCCCACTTGTTGAAATGTTCTAAAACAATTGTTGAAATGCCCGCAGACTGGTTATTACGTGTTACACAAACTTTTAACAGTTGTTGATTTTATTTGTTTAACAAGCACTTGTTGTATTGTGTTATTGGCTCCGGTCGCAGTGTCTTTCGCAACAGGTAGGTGACATTCTCGCCCATTCTGCATGATACTAGGTACCCAATAATTCAATTGGGGTAGCTATTCCCGAAGTACCTACAATAAAGCTACACAAACAACAGCAAAATACCGTATGTGTTGATATTCATAGGAAACGGATATGGTTAAATAAAATTTGATCATTCCTTATTGATAGACTACTTAAAAAAATCAAAAACCTTCTGAACTACTACAGTTCAAATAAAGTCAATAAAGTATTTTATTGAATATTGCACTATAAGATATTAGATACTGCAAATATAACTATCAATATGGCTTAAAAGTGAAAAGATTTTGCAAAATTCTTTTAACCAAGATTGTGCTAATAAGCGAAAAGGAGTATCTACCTAATGATTTTAATTAAGTCTATAATTTTTTTTTTATTTTAATTTTACTGACAGTATCAAATTTCTGATTTCTTTTATTTGAAGCGGAATTCATTTGAATTTTAAGAAACTCTAGAAATAATATGAGTCGTACTACGAATTCTCATATTCACGGCATAGCTAATTGAGACTTGTATATAAAACGTTTTAGTTTTGTTTAGACTCTCAGTAAAAAATAAGTACATCCTGTGAATTTTTTCTATACTCTCACATCTCACTCTTATGTTTAGTTTACTTGGTTTAGTGATAAACAACATGCCGTTGCAGACATGCAATGCGTCATAGTGTTTGAGTGGAGGTCAGCACTTTTTGTCGTTGTTTTTTTATTCCGCCAGTCAAATGTGATCTTATAAATTTGTAAATAATCATGAGGAGCTAGCTATGTACATACATACATGTTATGTACGTCGGCATTCCTCATAAAACCATGGGTTGGTTGCCAAAAATGTATAAAAATTGCAAATAGGCGTCCCCTTCTAGGAAAGCATAAGCTCAAATTTGCAAAGAAAAATCATTATACTAACCACATTTTCGGGATTCATCGAAAAATAAATTTTTATTAAAATGTTTAGATGAATATATTTTATGAGATCTATACCTCCATTGGGTCGAAAATACAAGACAAATAGTTTATGTATTAGGGGGGTAACAACTTCATGTTCCGGACATATCGCGACACTATAACTTACAGAACATAAACAAATTCCGTAATGCTCTTCTCAAGTTTCACTTTTCCAGACACCCTTTGAACTAAATGATACAAACCCATTCTCAAGAATTTTCTATTCAGTTATGTGCTTCCAGAAGTTGGTCACCATCACAAATTCGATCGAACGATCTTGTCGTCTTAGGAGGAAATACCATCACCTTCGTCTTGGCGTGTTCTTCGTTTTCAATCTGGAAAACTAAAAATTGTAACACAAAACGTGTAAGCATTTTATTTAAGCCACTTTAAAATTTATTTAATATAAAAATGTGTACATGGATTTTTAGTACAAAGTTCAGCGGACATAGCAATAAATAAATATTTGGGCACATAGAGCAAAGTAAGATATTAGAACAAAAATAATTAAGAGTCCGTGGATGACCAATGGATATGGTGAATTAGTTTGGGATACAATCAGCTTCATGCAGCACATCATTATGATGACCCAAGTAGTATAAAATAAGATCGTCCAGATTTTCCTGATTGTTTGCCAGGATATAGCGAATGTCCTGGAATGCCCTGCACCTGGGTTCGCATGTTCAATTGTGACCACTTCGATGACGGCATGGGAAATCTCCTCCTGAGGCTGCTGGTTAATACAGTCCATTTGAAGATTTGTCAGCATGATGTTTTCAGATACGTGTGATAAAATATTGATATTGATTTTTGCTCTCGCTGAACTGTTTACCCTTCCACTGATCTATTTAAACTGCGCGAGGAGCTTGAAATTTGTCTGTGAGTGAGTGTGATGAATACGAGCTAAACAAAATTACCGAAGCTTAACTGCTGTTGTAGTAGTGGTAGTGTAGTTATCTCATCCTATGTCACTTTGGGATGTGTTAAGAAAATTATGAGAATAGTGTGGTGGAATTAAAAAAATATAGATTTGTTGGCGCAATAAGTTCGTTGGTGTAAGTTTTAAGTTATAGCTACAGGATGAATGCAAAATTATAAAACTTCAAAATACTTAAAGAAAGCTTAAGGTCATAAATGAGTTGTGGTTATGCCGTCTAAATATCTTCCCTAATGCTACACATTGAATGATTTGTCTAATAATTATAGTTCTAACTCCAATCTCTTCGATTTTGTTTGTCAAAGAAACAGACAAGTCATAGGCATTGCCAGACCTGGAAAATATTATTTTGCGACAATTTCGAATAAAACAAAAACTTTTAGCATGACACAAATGTGATCGAAATCACACAAAAGTTCCTATAATGTTATAATTTTTCGAAATACAGAGGAATATCGGCAACTTTATAGGTACATACTTTCCCCATATAGGTAAGGTAGATATTCAAATTAAATAAGCAGTTCTTAGAATCTCACTAAATCGCATTTTTGTATTATGTATTCTGAAAATTGAATAATTCATATTTTGAAATCACTCTTTAACTTTAACAAAGTTTATGTGACGAGCAAATGCGGAATCGCAAACATTTTCGTTTGTTTGCATCATAAAATTTCTTATTAATTTTTCAAATGATTTTTACTCTAACTTGTAGCTTGTACGTATATAGTGCGTTTTTAAAAGAAAAAGTTTTGTGAAAAGGTTTAATAACTTGTAAATGAGTTTAACAAATTAAAGGCAAGCAATTAGATGAGACTAAATCAAAAAGGGGGCTTTTTTTTTTTACTGAAAAGAAAAAAGTACTTACTACAGCCTGTTCAATAGGCAGTTCATTAGATAGTATAACACCAAAGGAAACAACGCATAAAGTAGAAATGCAAAATCAGTGGAATAAATATGGGTGCCCCCTGCCCCCTACACCCCGCCACCCGCTTAGGATTTATGCTGGATTTGGAGTAGGTGCAAGTTTGTGCCGCATAGAAACCTTTCATATACCTACACCTAATTTCGCACATACTGCAAATCCAACAGAAACCCCTAGCAGCGGGGGTGTGGGGGGGGGGGGGTGCAACATGCCCCTCATACTTATTAAACTGCGAATTATTTTTGGCTTTATTTCCAAATTGTTGTTTATTTTTAAGCGTTATGCATTTTATTGGGCATTATTTTCAAATCGATCTGGGTATTATTTCCTTAGTCGTTTAAAGTATTATACATTTATATAGATATTACCTCAGGAATTTTCTATTTAGTAATAATTTAATTTTCGAGTTTAGGGATTTTAATTTGGAATTAAATTGATTATAAAAAATGCCTCTCAAAACCTAAAGTAGTTGGCACCCTACGAAACTAAAGTTGTTGGCAATTAAAAAGTACGATAAAATAATATCAATCGATTTAATATAATGCATTTAGTGCTCCTTTATTTGAAATTAATAACAATTAAATTAAAAAAAAATGCGGCACTTTGATAAATTATTATAAAAAAAATTACAAAATATATATCTTCTTTCTTCTGTCGGAGGTTGTTACTATCTGAAGGAGCACTCAGACACAACTACTGGTCCATTGTACTGCCAAACAGACACCTTACATTGCTGTACATAGTTTTCCCGTCTTTCGAAGAAAGATGAGAAGGAGCTTCAGTGATGAAGAGCTTAGATGTTCGGCACTCACCACGTCAGCCCCAAAGATCCGCCACCTGATGCGAGCAAAGGCAGGACAACTACAGAGGAAGTGCTCCGCTGTATCATCATCCTCTCCACAAGCAGGACAGATGGTGGTGTTGCTTAAGCCCAACACATTTAAGTGTTTGGCAAAAGCTTGGTGGCCCGAAAGGACGCCCACAAGAAGTCTGCAGTCGATTCTCCTGAGAGACAGAAGGAAAGACGCCGACCCCCTGCAGATGTCAGGGCGCAGTCGTTTGGTCTGTCTACACCCAGCACAGTCACGCCAGCGACACTCATGTTCACGAGAAACCCAAGTATCAATGGATGACCTGACCACAGATGCAGGCAAACCAAACGCAGGTTCAGGTCCTAAGAAATCTTCTTCTGAACCCAACCTGGCCAGCTCATCAGCGATCTCGTTTCCCTGGATACCAGTGTGACCTGGGACCCAAACAAGTTTGACCGTGTTTAGCCTACCGACCAAGTTCAGAGAAAGCTTGAGTTCGAGCACTAACTTGGACGAGGTAAGAGGGTTGAGCAGCGCTTTTAAAGCAGCTTGGCTATCACTGCAAACGCATATGCTTCTAGCCCTCCACCTGTTTGTCACAATATAGCGCATAGCCATAAGGATAGCGAAAATCTCCGCCTGGAAGACAGTCGCATGGTTACCCAAGGGGTAGTGTAGTCTAATGTTCTCGCTTTCCACGAAGACTCCAGAACCAGACCCCTGTCCGGTTTTTGAGCCATCCGTGAATACACGATGGCATTCCTTTCCTGGCTCTGAGTCTGGCAAAAGCCATTCAGTTGCCTGAGGAAAGTTGACGTGGTAGTTTTGTCGCAATAGGATTTCTGGTGTCATTGCGTCCATTGAACAAAATATATAAATGCAGTTCTCCATCTATTCCGACCGGGTTTCTTAAAAACAGCACCAAGTCGATAGTAACAAGCTGATCTTGGTATGCTGCTAACTTCCGAAGCTCTCTACTTTGAAATATGTCTTTTTATTTTATTGCCGAGCTAGTTGATACCGATGCGCATCATAAGTTTTCTTCTCTTTAGGCGTTTTCAAAAATCTGAAACAAATAACGGTCGTATACTACAGTTGTTGGCTTGGCACCATTAAAGGTACAGTTATTGGCAGTGTCAACAACTATAGTCCCATATGAACAAACAGGGGATGCCAATAATTGAAACAATGGCTTTTTTTTTTATACAGTTATTGGCATAATAATATTTAACATATTGCCATTTAAAATAGCTAAAGTTTTTGTAATTATTTAAATAATTTAAGAAAAAATATATACTTACCAAATTGGAAGTCCTTATTAAAATGTACAAGATTTCACCAACAACAAAAAATTACACTTAGCTATTAGGCGTTTAAACTTTTATTTTTAAATATCGACTGAAGAGAGCCCTTAATATAAGAAGAATATTATTGGAAAAAACAAAATCTTTATCGAATGAATTAATTGGAACAGCGCAAATCGCTATTGAGCAGAGAGGTGCCAACTATTGTACAAAAAAAAAAAAAAAGAATTATCGACTACTGTATCCGTTAAGCCAGGGGTTCCCAAACTTTTCCATACTGCGACTCCCTATACAGGTTATAATATTTTGGCGACGCTCTTCTAAAACACTCAACGGAACAAAGCACTTATATGTGAATATAAGCCGAGCTTACTGAAGATTCATTAAAGGGGTTTTCAATGAGGATTGGTCGACATTGACTTGGAATAAAACAAGCTGTGTGCAAGGTATTATAACGAATCCCATGTATGCCATTATTGTATGGAATATAGCACCAGGCCCAAAATGTCCGCGGCAGCTTCTCACATTGTCACGGATCCGAGTGGTCCAATCTGCCGCATAGATCCGGCTTAATTTGAGCGATGGCATTGGTTATTTTGGGTTTAAGGACATCGGTTGATTGCGATTTATTCGTACTGAGCTGCGACTTCAGGCAACGCCACAAGAAAAATTTAGCGAGGTTAAATCGCACGATTTTGGTGGCCAATTCACGTCACCTCTGATAGAGATCAGATAACCATACCCTGTAGTTGAGTGACACATAGCCACCTCTTGCTGGAACCACTTGTTACCAGCATCGTACTGTAGTTCTCCCCGTTGATGGTATTGGCCTTACCAACGTCATTAAAAAGTACGGAGCAATGACGCCATTGCCAGTCTAAAATGCGCACCAAACAGCTTTTTATGTATGCATTGCCACCTCGAGTTGGTTGGCGTCATCCCATATATAGCAATTTGGCCATTCATCTAAAAATGCGGCCAGTCGCTAAAGATGATTTTTCTATGGTCATTACATTATCATTATAACTTTGAGCTCCTGGGCCAGTTGGATCTTGAACGCGGACATTAGGCCCAAGTCTCAACGCAAAATTCGCCAAGTTGAAGTCTGCGAAATTCTTATACTTCTTGTGCACGGCAAAACACAATGGCCAACATCGAACGAACCCGACCCGACATTTTCTTTTTCAAATCGAGCTCAAGCTGATGGAACGTCGTGTGCAGGCGACCTGTGCGTATCGTCTTGCGACGCCCCTAGGATAGCCCTACGACGCCCCATGGCGTCGCGACGCACAGTTAGGGAACTCCTGCGTTAAGCTACTTCTGCCCGAAACAACTCATACTTCTCTACAAAATACACCAGCTTTGCCCCTAAGCATTCACTTAACCTACAGCTCAAACGAACTAATAGGAGATCGTATAGTAACATCAAATTAATATCAGACGACGAGTGCACAGCACATCACGTATCGGTACACTTAACACCCGCGAGGACAGAACTTTTTCAAAACTCTTTTGGATTTTTGGATAAAGGACAAGTCAATTTTGAAACTCGCTTTCTGGGGACATTTATTTTCAGAGGACCAATTACAACTTACAACAACAAGTGGAGAACTTAAACCTATCCTCAAGCATCTTAGGGCGCTATTGAAATGATATAAACCTCCAGGGAGGTATTTAAAAAAAAAGAAAAAAATGGCTTTAACATTCTCAGACGCAGCTGTACGGGAACAACTTGCTATAAACAAATTTGACAAAGTGAAACTGAATTTGAAAAGGAAATTGATGCTGGGATTGAGTGTGGGATGTTTCCTAGAAAAGCGTGGCTATAGCAACCATTGGCAGACCAGTCCAGGGGTTACAAGTGAGATCGCTCGTTGTGACGTGTACTCTTAAATATTAGTTCAAATTGTATAAACAATTTTCGAATGGAAAGTGTATAATGTTGCAGTTTCCTTCTCTCAGTTTATACTATCTTAGAAGATATTGCATCTTACTGTATAAATCTATGCGAATAAATATAAATCTAAATCTCGGTTACTCCATCGCCGTCTATAGGATTGAGAGCTTGTAGGGTTGACTTAGTATTATGTGATTCTAGCAAATTGCACCTAGTCATATAATGCTGTGATCCTCACAATAATTTGTATGACAGTTGAAAGTGGGATTCAACCTTCTGTGCTATTCGCTACCTATACCAACAGCACTGCTGATGTAAAAGCTGCGTTCCCCGAATCACCACTTGACGAATTGACTAACCTCCTCAAAATGTTGTGGCATATGGTGGTGAATATTTGCAAAAATTTATCATAGCGCATACCTATATAACGTTTATGAACTAAAAAAACAAAATTATACATGCACATACATACATACATTTTCAATGGCCCGCTTATCCATTAAGTGGGTCGCGAGTGTAGGTTGCTCAAGTGGAACCTCCATAGCTCTCGATCCTCCGCCATCGACTCCAAATCATCAAGAGTAATCGCCATACGGTTAGAGGAGAGATTATGAATTTGATCTAACCATCTCATCCTGGGTCTACCTAGGGGACGCCTGCCCGATGGTACGGATTCCATAGCACGTCTTGGGATCCTGGTCGGGGACATACGTTTAATATGACCAAACCACCGAAGCATGGATCGCTCCGTCCGGAGAAATAGCTGCTCGACATTGAGTTCCTCACGTATTCTGGTATTTCTGATGCGATCTCTACGGGTCACACCAGCAATACTACGGATAAATCTTATTTCGGCAGCTTGTATTCGCGATCTTATTCTTTCGGTCATTATCCAAACCTCATGACCATAGGTAAGAGTTGGAACAAACACCGAATTAAAGACTGACAACTTAGCTTTGACACCAAGTTCAGTCCTCCTGATAACAGAATGACCAAGCTATCTCAAAACTGATCCAGCTTGACCAATCCTACAGGAAAACTCAGCATTGCTCCTTCCATCGCTCGTGAATAAGACCCCGAGATACTTAAACTTCACCACCTGTTTCAATGGGACTCCACTAACATGCAGAGTGCATTGAACAGGCGTTCTGGAGACGACCATCACTTCAGATTTGTTCACGTTTACTTTCATCTCAGCTTTAACACAAACGGCTACAAACGCCGTTTACCCGAACACAGCTTTTACAGTTTGTGTAAAGAGATTGAATACCTCTCAAGAGAGAACCATCAATTCCATACTCCTGTAATACACTCCAGAGTTTCCTTCGAGGGACTCGGTCGTATGCTTTCTCCAAATCTACGAAGCAGGCGTAAACAGGTGTAGCATACTCCCAAGCCTTCTCAAGTACCATTCTGAGAGTGAATAACTGGTCGGTTGTGCTTCTGCCGGAACGAAAGCCGCACTGTTCGTCTCCTAATCGCGCCTCGACCACAGCTCTGCAACGCGTTTCCAGCACCTTGGCAAAGACTTTTCCGGGGAGACTTAAACTTAAACTTAAACAAAATTATAATAATTATAATTACCCCTATTCCCAGTGGCGTTTGTGATAACCGACTCGTATTGCACTTCGGTTTTTAGTCGGTGTTCTTAAATTTTCTACAGACAAATAAAAAATTAAGACGAACACATAGAAAAGGAAATAAAATGTTTAACAAAAGTTAAAAAAAATCTGAACATCGTTTTACAACGACAGACGACATTTCCCAGTCAGACGATTGCGTTTGTTGCTTCTTCTACACTGCGCGAACATCTGAGAGTCCTTCGAGAGTATAGTTGTCCTACGAAATCAGCCGTTTGAATTCGGCATATAGCATTGTTGGTCCCTTTCATTTGTCACAACAATAAAAACTCACACAAACGGAAGGTTGTGAGAAATCATCCTGGTCTTCAATTATGAATCCTTATTTGCATATTCAATCCACTATCAGAACACTTCCATTTCCATCACCACATCCTAGCTCATCGGGATGGTGATGGAACTGTAATAAATATTGTTAGTGACATTAATGTATTTTTGGTATCATCTGAAAATATTACGACTTGTTGGAAAAACCTAAACAACTTCCGTAATTTATACGTAGCGGTAGTAATTTTCTCTATGTCCATGTCCAAGCTATAGTCCTCAGCGTGCCAAGGAAAAACTTGATCCAATATTATTCGCCCCACTAAAGGGGAGAGGATCGAAACTTTTGATGGGAAAAGTTTATCCTCCTTGCCGCGCCGCCGATTCTTAGAGTGTGGATTTATGCTGCTCCAACAAACTGCAACCCATAGCGGTTTAATAGAAGTTCAAAAAAAAAAAAAAAGTTGCAGAAAAGAACGACTATTTTCCACTCCCAGTGTATATCAGCAGAACCGCCTCAAATGCTTTGCATAGAAAACGGTTAACCAGGAAATGGAAAATTCTTTACTAATGATGACATGCAAAGCGCTCATTAGTCGGTATTCTTGTGCAAATTTCACTTCAGAATGGAACATTCAAGGTAACCATAGGATGTCGGTTTTTCATTTTCGGCTGTGTTGGTAGGTAGACCTGAAAAGCAATAAATAAGAGACGACCAAACAAAGACATTTCAGACGGAGAGAGTTTGTCAGTCAAAAAAAATAATAAATAAAAATAATGGCAGTACCCATCCCCATATGCCCTCCAAACTAGAAAACTTTTTCTGCAAATGGGGATTGGGGTAGGTCTAGGTAATCGTGACATTCCTCGTTTTGGGTTTTCTTTTTTGCCAAAATCGAAAGTGGGACAAACAACGGTGTACTTGGTGCATTAAATACCGACCGGTATGGTGAGTTCTGTTTCTGTATTTTTAGATTTTGATTTATTATTTATTAAGTTCACATTAAAATGTAAAAATGTTATCTCGTGTGACAGAGCCGCACAGCAAATTTATGTGGCATTTATGAATAATGCATTAGTTTTCACTCGTGATTCAGATTCAAAAGCTGGAAAAGCCGGACTTTTTCACAGTAGGGGGGGGGGGGGGCAGGGATTTTACGATTTAGAATTTACCAAGAACTGTGCCACTTTATGGAGGATGTTGTGCGCTGGTTAAGAGTTAAATTAGGCAGATAAATCAAATTAAGGTAGCTTGACATTTTCTGATATGTTGTACAATTTTTCGATCATGCTTGAAAGTAAATTGGATGTTTTAGACCTTAGATGAGTTTAAAGTTTGGAATACCTATATACGATCGACTTCACTGCAGTGCAAATATGTTTTACAGAAAAGGATTTGTTAGTAAGAAAATTGTGTAAATTTTGTCAAAAACTGACAACGATTTTCTTTGGACAAACATAACTGGCAAAACCGTATTTTTTCCGAAATTTCAACAAAACTAGGTAATATAGTAGATACCTACTTTCGTTCATAGAATAATAGTTTGCTGAAAGGTCGATATAGGACCTTATGCGTAGCTTCTTAACCCATGCGTTTGTGTGAGATGTTTTTTTTTTTTTTATTGGGCGGATATTGAAGGGACCTCAATTTGAGAAATTTTCCGAGGACAGATAGAGATGCTTGGTAGCCGCTAGTCACCTTATGTATCTTTATGGGGATTAAACTTGAGACTCGTCGTTGAGACGTCTAGCAAATGAACCACAAGGCCGCGACAAAGCTCTTATGGTAGCGGGTAAATATTATGCCACTGCCACCTCTTGCAGTCTCGAACTTTTAGACATAATTGACGTTATTGAACAAAAAATGTTGGATACATAAGAGCATTATTTTATTTTAATTGTATAGCATAGTAGTGGTTTCAGGGGCACCGCCTCTCAGTTGTTATAGTCTGCTGGACTACTGTTGGAGGAGTCTCAGGTTCTATCCCCGTATAAAACTCTAATAACATCTTAAGGTTTTTTCCACTGCAAAACATCAAGCGAACGTCTGACAAACATCCGAGAGTGTAAATGTCATGTAAAAGCTTCTGAATCCAGCCGTTCGGATCGGACTCGGCATAAAATTGTAGTTCTCTTCTAGTTCTAAAAAATAAAAACTAACACAAAACGAATGGTTGTGTGAAGCTAGGTCTAATAGGAATAGGGTACCTACGGACCTTTTGGACAATATTTTTATTTTTATACCCCGGTACCACACTTTGACATTTAGTTTGTAACTCACATAAGGAGGCGTTGTGCAGGTATGACAAACTATATTATTGATCAGCCATCAGCATCACTTTTTTAGTCGATCCAGCGATGTCCGTCTGTGTGCCACAGGTACATTCAAAATTGTTTTGCATAATTTTCAGGCAAAAGCAATAAGCATGCAACTGAGCGTTTTTTAAATAGAAGATATCCATATCCGGCGTATTAATAAATATGTATCTGATATCGACGTATTTACATAGAGGTATGACGTGTACATACTCTCAAATCGGCAGCCACATTAAGCAAAAATAAATGCAGTTGTTGGTGCAAGTTGTAGTAGTTGCTTAGAGAAGGCCTTCGACAGCGTTTGGATCAAAGGAATACTTTTTAAGTTTATCGTATTCGGCTTTCAAAACAACTTGGTAAGAAACAAATAGAATATTTTATGTACAGGTACATGACGCAAAATCAACAAGGAAACGGATTAACGCAGGAGTACCCCAGGGGTCAAGACTTGGACCGATCCTCTTGAACATATACACATCATGAAGCAGCAAGATGCTGCTATATGCTGATGATTCAATAACTTACAATACATCGCTATCACCAGAGATAGCTGCTCGAACGGTAGCATGCTAAGGATATTTAGCACTACTGTCTGAAGTGGGGACGACGTGCTTTCGCCAACCGCTGTGGCATCATCAAGATTACGCTTCCAGATAGCACCGAGGTTTTGGCAAAGACAACTACCAAGTATCTAGGCAACAACTTCACAGATAGGTTCAAGTTCAACCAACATGCTGATGTTGCCTTTAGGAAGGCAAATTTTGCTCCTCATCTGGTACACCCACTACTAAAAAGGCGTAATAGATTAAGCCAGAACCCAGAAGACAAAATTACTAGTATACAAGCAGCTCATCACTCATCAGACCAGTGATAACCTACGGATGTCCCATATGGTTCACTATCTCACCAACGACAATAAAGAAGATCGAGCTTTTCGAAGGGAAGATACTCAGAATCTGCACAGGGCTTTGGCGTAACCCGATAACGCTTAAGTATTATCCGACAACGATGCAATATGAGAGAGAAGGGATGATTCAAATGGCACAATTTTTGATGGAGCTCTCTGCTTGACTTCTGCGGAACTTAGATGATCACCCCAATCAGGAAATTCAGCAACTCATTCAGCAAGAATTGGAACCTCTACAGGGCTTGAAGATATCATACACAACGAAGATACACCATTCTATACGAGAAGACAAACAGCAGACATTATAGGGCATAAGCCCCTGTAATACAGCATATAAATATAATGCGGCAAAATTAGTTCGCCTAGCCAAATGACAAACTAGATATGTATTTAGAAAATTATTCATGTAATAGATTAAGAAGTCACTAATATTGTTTTGTAAAAACTATGTAAATTATCCGTCGGGCCCCTTTTGTTGAGCCGACATTACCTATTAGTCTAGTTGTTCAGCCAATTTGTATATAAACTGATTGAATAAAAATAATTTCTTAATCAGTAGTAGTTGCTTGGTTGCCTGAAATCGAATCAAAGTGCAGGTTCAATTTCAATTTACTGTGAAAATTTAACAAACTGTTCAATACAAAGGAATCTGATGATGATTGAGTGGTGTAGAGTGTAGTTGGAAATATGTAGCTATAACTCCAATTGAGGTGTTTGTTAACAAAGTGGCATTCTCTTTAAGAAGACCTCAAATTGCTTAAGACAAACTTTGTTTAACACAATTCTTATACCTTTTTAAATGTACCTAAATTATTATTATCGGGACATACTCGCAATCAAGGCTACAGAGCCCGAACCGAAGCCTGTAAGGACGAACAAGGGAACATCGTAGTAGAATCGCAGTCGATGCTGAGGATATGGAAGAACTACTTCTACAGACTGTTTAACGGCGATGACGAACTAAATCCCGCTGTCAGGCAGAATGAACCATTCAACCTGGACGATGAAGACCAACAATTCCGTCCACCCGACCTGGACGAAGTGAAGATAGCGATATCTAAGCTTAAGTCCAACAAAACCGCTGGGGCAGATGGCCTAACCGCCGAGCTATTCAACGCAGCAGGCGATGACTTGGTTAGGAGCATGCACCAACTCATCTGTAAAATATGGTCGGAAGAAAGTATGCCCGATGAATGGAGCCTTAGCATTGTTTGCCCGATGCTCAAGAAAGGAGACCCTCTGAACTGCGCCAACTACAGAGGTATTAGTCTTCTTAACATCGCCTACAAGATCTTATCTGACGTGTTGTGTGAACGCCTAAAGCCTTTCGTCAACAACCTGATTGGTCCCTATCAGTGTGGCTTCAGGCCAGGAAAGTCTACCATCGACCAAATATTCACACTGCGGCAGATATTGGGGAAAACCCAGGAAGTTCAAATCGATACCCACCATCTTTTCATCGCTTTTAAGGCCGCCTATAACAGCATTTATAGAGTCGAGCTATACTGGAGCAATGTCTAGTTTTGGCATCCCTGCCAAACTCGTCCGTTTGTGTAGGATGACAATAGATAATGCACGCTGCTCCATCAAGGTCGGTAAAGAACTCACCGAGACCTTCGATGTCAAAAAAGGATTTAGACAAAGGCGATGACCTGTCATGCGACTTCTTCAACATCATTCTTGAAAGAATAGTGCAAAACTCAAACGCTAACACCAGAGGCACTATCTTTCAAAAATCCGTCCATCTACTCGCCTGCGCCGACGACATCGACATAATCGGGAGAACGCAGCGTGATGTTACTCGCGCGTTCGTGGGCATTGAGACGAAGGCGGCGAAGATGGGCTTGGCGGTCAATGAGGGCAAGACAAAGTATATTATGCTGTCATCAAGAAAGGACACCCAAAACCGACGTCTTGGACAGAATGTCACTATAGACAGATATAACTTTGAGGTGGTAAAGGACTTTGTTTACCTAGGCTCCGCTATGAACTCAGGCAATGACACCAGCGCTGAGATTAAGCGAAGAATAACTCTTGCCAATCGCTGTTTCTTTGGGCTAAGAAAGCAACTGAGTAGCAAAGCCCTCTCTCGAACAACTAAAGTGACCCTTTATAAGACCTTAATCATCCCAGTCCTACTTTATGGTGCAGAGGCATGGACTCTATCAAAAGCTGATGAGCTTACTCTTGGTTACTTCGAGAGGAAAATTCTTCGAGTAATTTTCGGTCCCGTCTGCATAGACGGTGAATGGAGGAGAAGATACAACGACGAACTGTACGGGCTGTACAGCGACACTGACTTAGCCAGAAGAGTGAAGGTCCAACGACTGCGGTGGCTGGGTCATGTAGAGCGAATGGACGCGAATGCTCCGGCCCGGAAGATCTTCGAATCCACACCGGAGGGACGGCGCAGTAGAGGAAGACCGCGAACCAGGTGGCGCACGCAAGTGGAAAGGGACCTTAACCAACTTAGCGTGCGAAACTGGAGACAGCTGGCCAAAGATCGTGCTGGCTGGAGACGCTTGTTGGTTGAGGCCCAGGTCCACCCCGGACTGTAGCGCCACTTTAAGTAAGTACATACTCGCAATAAACAAGAAAGTTGCCTGTGACATTGCCAGGCATTTGTCAACTGTCAACTCGGTAGATAATCGAACCCAATGTCTAAACGCGCTCTCATCAATATTGACAGAAAAAAAAGGACATTACTAGCAAAATATTGAAGGACGAGTAATTCCCCCTAAAAAGTTCAGAGGATATCTTCCGTCTTTAATGAATTAACTTGTCAACTACAAAAATATACCAAGTATAGGTACTCTTCTTTTCGTAATTTTTTGGACCACGTATGTTGTCTAAATTGCATCGCTCCTGACACTAGCTATATATTTCTTTCTTTTGCATTTTACATTAAGCGCACTTGAGCTAAACTTAATATTTAACATAAAATAACAAAACGTTCTTTTTGCTCAATTTTGATAGCAATATGCCCTTAGGGGAATCCCTGTCGTCGTATAGTTGGTATTCATGTGAATTAATTCGCAAAAAAAAGTTAAATTTAGAGTTTTATAATATTCGCGGTCGACAAACTTTTCACATAAACCCTTGCTAATTAAATGATGAGGATAACTCACCCGAATTTTAGACACGAAGTATTTTACATAATTATCTCAACATAGCTGACTATTCAACCAGCATGAGGTTAAGTCAAACTTTAGTAAAGGAAGTTTATTCCTGCCTGTCAAAAGCGAAAAGTCTTCAAGGAATTGTCATAGCATGGGAAAATATGCTATAGTCTGTATGCTTTAAAAAAAATCTAAAAACATTCCACAGAGTCGCAGGAATCTACAAAATAAACACCATAGTGAGAGAAGGACTGAAATACTCCGTTTTATAAATGCGTGTAGGTATCATAGTTGCAAAAAGGCTTACTATTGTACTGAATTCAGTACAATTTGACTTTCCCGAGTACACAAGTACCACTTCTCAATTTTCACTACTATTTTTAATTTTTGAAAGTTTATTTTTATATCTTTCAAATTAGACATATATATGGATTAAACAAAAATAAGCTAAACGCACTCCTTTGTTTTAAAATTCTGAATGCATTCATTACTCACCGTACTTCGTTAAAAATACACTTTTGAAATATGCTGCATTTCTCGAAGATGTGGAAAAACGATTTGATTTCGGAGACATTTTTTTGAACTCATTACAACATTTTTCACAAACTGCCATTTGTACGATCAAGTAAATTCAATCGTCCAATTTGTCTTCAGGTTTTTTTCCTGGTGAACAAAAAAGTATTGAAATTATAAATCATGAATATATACAGTTCTATCTGACTACGATAGAAATAGGTACATACTTCTTTTTCTGAGTTTTGGGCTGAAATAGGCCTTGTGCAAAATGAATGCAACGAGTTCATATTTTCAAATCCTACACCGCATACTCCAGGGTGCTTTTTGTATTTCTTCTTATTCTTCCGCAAAACGTTTAAAGAATGTGTTCTTATCAAAATAGCTATTATCAAAAACAAAAAAAGCTAAAGAATTGAATGCAGGCGCAATGTCTACACTATTAGAACCCAAACATCTTATTAAAAATTAAGGCTGCCACAGCTCTATGAATAAAACAGATCTTTACAAAATAAACTTGAAAATGAAGAACTTGTATAGTAGATTGTTATCTGAATGTGGTACAGTCGTGTTAAAATCACTTGGACAATGGTAGATTTTCTGTACAAAGTCTACAGTTTATTCAATCGACCGTTGGACAAGTGATTTTGAACACGACTATACAAAGATTAGTCTTAATCTGTTTATATGTAAGTACATGTACTAAAGTTCCTATCCGGCGTCTATAAGGCTTATATTACCTTGAGCTTGGTACGCTGCTCGTGCTAAATTTTAGCTCACATAGAAAATTGTCCCCAAAATTTAGCTGAGCTAAATTTAAGCGAATCCATTTAGCCGAGCGGTATGCTGCTTCAGCTAAAAAATTAAATTTTCATTTCAGACTGTATACTGCAGGTATAATGTCACAATTTACCGCGCCCATTAATGGTTCGGCACGTTTTTTCTAAAAAGAAAGTGCAACGAAAATATAACACATTTTCGCATCGATGAATTTTTGAAGGAAGTTATTTTTAACGACACTTATATTCACAGCGCACTCTATGTCAAAATTTAGCTAGGATTTTATTTAATGTTTGGAGAGAAAAATTGGAGAGCAGCTAAAATTTAGATTCGCTCGAACTGCGTACTAAGCTTTAGATTCAATTAAATGTGCCTTTATAACACCCTCCACTGGAAAGTATAAGTATTCACTTACATTTCTAACACCAAAAAGAAGTCACCCTATGCCCTTTAAGCCATAAATATTCTGCATCAGGATGCAATTCTGAAACGATTTAGCCATGTGCGTCTATCCGCCCGTCGGTCTATCTGTCTTTTAAAAACACAACAGGACTTCTTTGTTCCGGTACCTCCCTGCACGCACAAAATCATTACATATAATAATTCCTTAACATTTTGCAAGACTTGAATGCTGGGGAGGTTATAAAAACTGGCCGATGAAAACACTAATAGGTATTTTTTTTTTAATAAAATATTCATTTTTTATGTTTTCCTTTGGTTTTATAAATTTAAAAAATTTGAGTACTATTCAGTACAATTATTTTGTTTCAGTTTTCAGTACAATTGAGAAAAGTTGATCACTGGTAGGTATACTTCTTTAATATTATTCGGAGCACAGCTAAGATGAGGTCGAAGACTCAGCGCGTGATTATGCTTCTTTGAATGGATATGGAACTTCAAAGGCACTGGTGGAGGTATTGGTGTCAAAAAGCGAGTGCGAGTTTCATAAAGAGATTATATATGCCTGTAGGTAGTAGTCTTGTATTAAATAAATATGACTTAGTAATTTAGCTGAATAAATGCTAATGTTGCATGAAATATGCTGCCGTTTATTGCTATGCGCAATGAGGGATGCTATCAAGCTATTAAAACTTCTTATGAGAATAATAGAAAATGTTGCACTGGTGTTGGATGAAAATGATTTTTTATTCAACTGTTTTGTACTTTTCTTAGTTTGAAGCCTTCAAACGAAGCCCATCAATGCAAATAAAAGTCTCTTGAATCAACCATTCCGCTTTCACTAATATGAACCTGTATTTCTGTGGCAATGAGCAATGGAATGATCCGGATCAGATCATGAAAATAAAACTAACTGGATCATTGAAAGATTTTATATTTAAGTTATGGCAACAGTAGTTTTTCACATATCAAATCCAGTACCAATTATGACAAATTTTGTATTGACACCGCCATATTGCAGCCACACGGTACAATGTGACGTCGCAACGCGATGATTTCTCTATTGCACTTGCTCATATTTGAGTTTGACATTTCGCTTGTTGTGTGCGGGTTGTTACCATATGAAAACAAATCTGCATACATTTGGCATTCAATATTTTTTTGTGGGAAACTATGTTCAAATGTTATGTTCAAATATGCATCATAATTAACCGTATTGTACTGCTAATACTTCCATTTATATTTCTATGTTATATAGCGAAACAAAACATCTCGAAAGTCGGAATAGTAACTTATTCGAATTTGAAAAAATGCTAATTGATTTTATGTGTTGTTAATTGTGTTTCATACTTTGGTCTGGCAACATTACTGTGTGGCTATAATTTACAGGGGCACCAACATTTAGTGAATGAAATAAAGAACGCCACGAAACAACAACGGGAAATAGTTGAATTAATTTTTAGATCATATTTCGCGATCTCGATGAAAAGCAGGATCACATGTTGTTGTTGTAAGTGCATGTAAATCGATGATCTATATGGATCATAGCTGATAATAAAAAACGGCTTTTGTTAACAAGACTCAATTAGGTCACTTACTTACTTAGGCGGCTCTACAGTTTGGGGTGAACCGAGGCCCCAGCTAACAAGCCTCTCCATCATCAGTTGCGCACTTCTAGTCGGTTAAGGTCGCTTTCGACCTGCGCGCGCCACTTAAGGCGAGGTCTTCTTCTACTCAATTAGGTCAAGAGGAGGCAATTGGCAGGTGCGATTCTTCGCTTAATTTCCAATGCCATACCATTTACAGAGTTTTTAGCGGGGCCGAGGAATGAAAAGTCGCTAACCATGTCCAACTTATACCTCGGAATAGAAGGAATCACCCTAACCGGTACCTATTAGAGAAGATGGGTCTATCAAATAAAATTGAAAACCTTTTTAGGCTCTTTAGTGATTAGTCTTTTGTGATGGACTAGACGTTTGTGATTAGGCACGCTTACTGTAACACCATGACAGCTTTACACGTGCAAGCAGCTTGTAGAAAATACTCCTTTTTGCTCTTAGCTAACGGTCTATTTATTAGTAGGCTGTCTCAGCGGAGAAAAAACTTTGTTATTGCTTTATATAGCCTAATCTCACTTAATCCTGTCGAATCCGGCCTTAAAAAGTATAATATAGTATAATATTTGGTCGATTGTGGAATTGCCGGGCCTCAAGCCTGCACTAGTAGCGGCCAATCAGTTTATTGGCAAATGTTTTCAAACATGTTTTTAAAAGCAGACCGATGCCTTTATAAAGGGTGGGCCAAATACAAGTTTCTTTTTAAAAATGGAATAAAATTAACAATTTTTTTTTTCAATGTATTATGGCTTTATCAGTAAGAGGAAACATTCCCATTACTTTAGGAACACAACGTCGTTCAAGTGGCTGCCTCGGCTGGTTTCGCAGTAGTACATTCTGTCACTCCAATTTTCTAAGACCTTGTTGATGGTCTTGGGCTGTAGACCAAGCCGTAATTTTTTTTAGATCTGTATTTAGTTTATCAACACAATCTTTGATCATTCTCAGCTTGCAACTTAAGTAGATTTGTACATCATCGGCGTAAATGTGCACGGAGGAATTTTTAACTTGGGGGAGATCATTAATGAACATTGTGAACAACAATGGACCAAGAATTGATCGCTGCGGCACACCAGACAAGAGTTTCCAAAAAGTTGGATACGTTCCTATTTAACACAACTGCCTGTGTTCTATTTATGTATGAGATATGAGTGCATCAGACTGGCGGCAGAGTTAGAAAACCGAAAGTAGTTCTTCATTGTGGATACAAGTATTTGATGATTTACTGTATCAAACTTGATTGTTGGCATAACATCGGTTCTTCACGGTTCCCCACAAAAACAAAGTCCGAAGGGGTAAAATCTCATCTCCGGTGCGGCCAATCGGCATTTGGGATAAAATCGATTATGGCATGGGCTGTGTGGCATTGCGCGCCATCCTGCATGAACCAGAGGTCGTCCAAACCATGTCTTCAATTTCAATAAAAAAAAATCGGTTAATATGGCTCTGTAACGCCCACCGTTGACCGAAACGTTATTCCCAGCACCATTTTCAAGGCGAGTTGATGTTCGTGAATTGAGTCTCACACTCTCGGCTACAGCAGCCACATTTTCGTCTGTGCAAAGCGTACGACGCACTATGGTGACCATGAGTGTTGTTCACTAGCATACCAGTTTGCGCCAATGGATGTGGTAATCTTCCAAAGACCAGTAGCCCGTTCTACCAACAGGCAACATGCACGATTCGCAAACCCGATTAATCCATGCCAGGAGTGCGCCTAACATATTAAACCACACCCTTTTTTCTTCAACCATTCTCCCCGCGGAGGTATTACTCCGCGGGGCTGGTTAGCAACTCATGCCAAATCCTCTTGGTCCGTCATTTCGGCTCTTCTAAGTCTCTCAAGTCTCCTTAATTCTTCTTTGGTATACACTCGTTATAAAAGAGCATATACCTCCAGTCAGTCATCTTCTGACCTTAACATATAGCTTATTATATTGGGGTTTGGTACGTGCGCTCTTCCCTCTGCAAAGCACCTACATTAAAACAATGCGCGGTCCTTATCTTTTTCTTCCTCTGGGCATTCGGGGATAGAAAGGCGAGTTATCGTGACCAAATCTGTGAATGTATTTCCGATAGTCGCCGTGCCCTGATAAAAACTGCGTGAGGTGGTAGTTGCAGTCCAGATCTTGATGATGGGGATCAGTTTGTGGGTCCATCTGCCTTTTGCCGTGTAATTCCACCTGACTAGCGTACCAGTCTCGCGAACTTTTTGCCCAAACAGCAGGTGCGGTGAGATGGCCCATCCTAGTTGGCACAGTTTATAGTGACTTCTTTCTTTGGATGCGACAAGCAATACTCCGATTCCTTTCATCCTTTCCATCCTTTCTTTCAACCAAAATTTAGAAAAAAATACTCATAGGTACTATATTAAAATGATCAAAGAGAATTTCTAACCTGACTTCAAATATGCACACAGTCATACAATTTATAGAAATAAGTGCAAATTATTTATATTTATCTGAATTATTATCATTCCTGGACTTTATTAGGCATAGATACGGCCCATTTATACTCAATGCAATATTATTTTTCTCTCAATGCCTGCATAGAGGCATAACTTGTCAACGGCAGTAAATAATTTTCAAAATTAAATTTCAAGAAAATCGTGTATACCTACTCACTTGAATGTGTGCATTCATGATTTCGTTTAATGTCCTTGAGCACACTTAATTGAGACACGTAAATGCCATAACACTCGCATGCGGATATTGCAGAGCTGTCGTTGCATATAGCTTCCTATCTGTACAAATTTACTACTGTAGTAGTGTAGTGTTATATGCTTGCGGCGAATGCAGTTGGTAAAATTTCATTACGTAATCTCTGCCGAGTCTCTTTGATTTGATACCGAAGAGCTATATCAACGACTCAATCGTAATAAAACGAGAAAGGGAATATAGTATCTGTCCACACGAGAGTAGGTCGAATGATGTTATTTAAGTGTTTACGAGTACCTAGCTATACGATGAGTTTCTGTATGAAATAGATTTAATTACTTTAAAGGCAATTCAATTTGATGAATTAAATACTGCAGACGGTTTGATCATAAAATTTAAGTTTCTAATGGTTGCATTTCTTTTTGAAGGTATGTATTCCTATAAATGAATTTCTGCACTTTTCATCAGGTTTGTTTATATGTGCGGGTGATATAACATTAGCTTATCACATTCTAATGTGTTTCTGAATCGATATGTCCTTGTCCGCCATAAAGCTCTCACACTATTCATGTCAACTGGCACTTAATTAAAATTAGAGTATTTTTATGTTTTAACGGCGGCTAATAATTAAACTTACCCAAGTACGAATATGTCCATTCGTTTATCGTGCCATGCTTCGTGCCAACATCTTCCTTGCGTGAGCTCTCCAACTTAGTTAAAACAAGGACCATGCATTTCATCACTGGTACACTTGCGATTAATTTAATAACTTTTTTAGCATTTGCAAAAAAACCTTTGCATGTTTTATGTTCGAGAGGATACGTATATTTACATTATGGATCATTTTTTCATATTTAAGAAATTATTTTATCTTAATCTTAATCTCAACATTTAATTATGATAATGTTCAACTGTATAAGAAATATACTTTCATTTAGTTTTGATTAACCATTGTACCTAATTAGAATTATTTTTTTTAATATTATTATCGGCTTGACACTGACAGCTCATCTTGACAGAAAGTCAGTATCATACCTCCGCGGAACGAAATGACAAATGAGTCGCTTGACGCTTAAACAACGTTTGGAAATATTGAAAACTTATTTCCCAAGTGAGCTGAGTGTGTAGCCCAAACAGTGCGCTTTTTGAGAAGAAATTTAGCAAAATTTCGTGAGACTGGTATGCCAGTGGACAACACTCGTGGTCCCCGTCGTCGGACGGTGCGCACAGACGAGAATGTGGCTGCTGTAGCCGAGAGTATGAGACTCAGTGTGGTGGCATCATTGGACCATTTTTCTTTGAAAATGAGGCTGGGAACAACGTTTTGGTTAGTGGTGAGCGTTACAGAGCCATGGTTAACCGACTTTTTTTTTACTGAAATTGTTGACATGATTTGGACGACCTCTGATTCATGTAGGATGGCGCGCAATGCCACAGAGCCCATGCCACAATCGAATTTATCCCAAATCGTGTTATCAGCCGTTTTGGCGATAGTATTTGGCCGCCACGGAACTGAGATTTGACCCCTTTGGAGTATTTTTTGTGGGGAACCGTGAAAAACCGATGGTATGCCAATAATCTGAAAACGATTCAAGCACTTAAGGCCAATATCGTCCAAGTAATCCCTGAGCTACAGCCCGAAACTATCAAATAGGTCTTGGAAAATTGGAGTGACAGAATGCGCTACTGCAAAGCCAGCCGAGGCAGCCACTTGAACGACCTTGTATTCCATAATTAATGGGAATGTTTAAATAAATAAATAGGTGGCGCAACAGGCGGGTGACATCCAAGGCATAGCTTCTCGCAACCATTCGTTTTGTGTGAGTTTCTATTTTTGGGACGAATGGAAGGGACCTACAATTTAATACCGAGTCCGAACGGCTGAATTGAGCTTTTTTCATGACAGTCATACTCTCAGATGTTTGTCAGACGATCGCGAGAGGTGGCGCAGTAGAAAAAAACTTGATGTAATTTGTGTTTTTCCGGGGATCGAACCTTGGATCCCTCGCACAGTAGTCCAGCACACTAACCACTGCGCTACTGCGCCCACTAATGGGAATGTTTGCTCTTACTAATAAACTTGTATTTGGCCACAATTTCGAAAAAATAAAAATGTACAAAAGAACACATTCTAAATACATTTATGTATGTATACATAGTTTTATCGCTTAGGTGTGCTTACAAAAACGCTTTAAGAATCTTGACGTCAAATATATCAAACCAATCACTATAATGGGATAAAAGAGGACACTTTGCGCATTTGTCTCATAATATGAAAGCAGAAAAGCCACCGGAATACTCGATTCGTACATTAAAAGAGTTATTATCCGTGATATAACTGCAAACATCAATTCAAATCCATTATTTCGATTCGCATATTGGCCAATTATCGTCTGCCAATTCAAGTCCTCCCATAGCGCCTGTCGCAATATAGTACCAATCTAAAAAAAATTAAAAACCATTAGCTAGCAAGGATTTAATTTAAAAACAAAAAATATTCATACACATCGTTGAGTACCGTGGGATTTCCTTGATTTGCATTCACTTATTAGCAGTGTCCTACGAAAATCATCTGCTTGTGCTATAAGACGTTCACCAATAATACCTAGCAGTAAAATATCTACCAACGGTGCTATACCGGAAACCAGCATTAACCTAAACAATGCTAGGATAGCATTAAGACGGTTCCTGTTTTTAGAGGGCGAAAAAAGCAACGTCGCAAAACTTTCGTATAGCAACAGCACCGATCTCATTAGGCTTATAAACGATGCCATTACAAACTGTTCATAGTACTGGTTAGAAGAACGTTTAACCTTGAATATCCGGGTGCAAATTTTCGATATGGCTTGCCAGTCTTTCTCTTCAATAGTATCAGCGTCCGCCTTTACAAAGTCGTTCAGTGCCTTGTATGCGTTCGCCAATTGCTCCTGAATGCAATTCCATTCCAAAAATAGACCCAAAACTATCAGTTTGTTCATAATAACCAAGGTTTTGACTTCAAATAGCGATAAGTCGAACATGGTTGGTCGATTTGCTGTGAAATAAATATCCAATATGGTCGATAGTATTCGCATTTGCAGTAGTTTCGAATGTCCTCCTGATGGTGTATCCTTTTTTGTCACTGCCCTCAATTTACGATCACACTTGAGGAGGGCGTTTAAGATGTAATACAGGTCTAATTGGTGTGATGCATGATTCCAGTACGTGGTCAATATTCCAAAGCACATTTGGAAGGTATTTAAGGACCACAGGATGATAAGCTGAATACTAAAACCACCGTCTATACGCAGACTTGCTTTTATCATAGATCTCAAGATAAAATAAATAAAAATGAAGACTGGCACCAAGCAGTTTATAGCAAAAAGAATGCAACGATTGTAAAGAGAAAACAATTGGCTCCTCACAAACTTTTGTCTGGTGGTGTTGTAGGAAAAGTTGAAAAATCCCAACAGTTGGGGGAGTACAAATGCGATTCGGATTTTCGTGTTTATTTTTGTCATTTAGAAAACTTTTGATTGCCCGTGTATACTTCAGAGGTGTATCGCTTTACGACTGATGCTTTGACAGGGGTAAGTACCAGGTATGTAACTGGTAACAATTCAAACGTTGTATAAAATATAATACGAGTAATGCTACGATAATTAGAGTGTAGTCCGGCACTTAGGCAAATTGAAACAAATATTAGCTTCAATATATCGGAACAAGTTTCAGCTAATTGATTGAGATGACCTTGTACAACAGACGCAAGCAAAATTTTGACACCACTGCCCGTAGAACACGTACGTCCTACATTCCAATTTCGATGGTAAGGAACCATAAAAAAAAATAATAGTTTTTATTATTTGGGGTGTACAATATTATACACTGTACACCGTACAGTCAAAGATCTACGAATTAAAAAAATACGTTAATATCTTTGCCAGTTATAATATGTGCGGTTTGCATATTGCATTCAAATGAATCACCGAGAGAATATGTGCTGTGTTGGGATTCTGTAAAAACGAAACAAAAATCGGCGCAGGGACATAAGTCCAGGGAATAATAACTTGGCTTGGGTTCTTTTGTAACAAGTAATTAGTAATTGTTATTTCCCACTTTTGTGGGTCATTGTTCTTAATGAAGCCCTCACGAAACTTAAGAACAATGGCATCAGAATAACGGCTTATGCGGATGACGTCGTACTGTTGGCAACGGGAAAATTCCTTCCAACACTGTCGGAACAAATTGAAAGCGCCCTAAGAACCCTCGACACCTGGACCAGGAACTGCGGTCTAACAGTCAATCCCCAGAAAACTGATCTGGTACTTTTCACAAATAAAAGGAAAATACCACAGTTTGCTACACCCTCTGTTGGCGGCACACCCCTCAGAATCTCTGATAGCGCAAAGTACCTGGGACTTATACTAGACAAAAAACTAAACTGGAAATTGAACACCAATGAAAGAATCAAAAAAGGCACAATAGCCTTTTATTCCTGCAGCAGAATCTTTGGGAAAACCTGGGGACCATCTCCCAAAATTAAGCTCTGGATGTACACGGCTATAGTAAGACCCATACTGACCTACGGCAGTCTCGTATGGTGGCCGGCAACCAATAAAGCCACTTACCTAAAAGCGTTAACGAAGGTTCAAAGACTAGCATGCATCGGCACCACCAGTGCGATGAGGACAACTCCAACCGCAGGACTTGAGGATATCCTCAACCTGTGTCCGCTAGACGTTCATATACAACTATCGGCCGCAATTAGTGCAATGAGAATCAGCCAATCGGTAAAATGGAATTTTAAACGAAACGAAATATTTCGGCCATGTACCTGCCACGGACTACATTACGCCTTACCTAGAGTTTAGAAGACCCTTCTCTAGCGCCTATCCCAGCAGGGAAGAATGGAGAGACGGACTCGTACCTAGCACACCAACCATAGCCGTATTCACAGACGGATCAAAAGTGGACACTGGGGTAGGGTCAGGTGTCTTCTCTGAATCGCTGGGTATATCAAAATCGATACGCCTCCCCGACCATAGCAGCGTTTTCCAAGCAGAGGTCCTGGCAGTGACAACAGCAGCCCGTGAGTCTGTGGTAAGGGCAATACCACCTGAAGGTATTACCTTCTTTATCGACAGCCAGGCAGCAATAAAAGCCATAACTGCACCAGAAATAAAATCGAAGCTTGTGAAGTGTTGTCGCGAAGAACTCAAGGCTCTTGGTACACAGCACAAGGTATCACTCTGCTGGGTTCCGGGACATGAAGGCATTTCAGGCAATGAGAAAGCAGACGAATTAGCGAGACAAGGTTCGACAGCTGTTTCAGAACAAGCTGATCCCTCTGTGGACATCATTTTATCATTTATCAAAGGACTTTTCTTTATATAAGCAGACAATGCGAACTACAAGTTTGCTAAAATGTTATAACAGAAAACTTGGAGAGATTTTACCGAAAAATGGAAATTTTTTTAAGTTTTGCAAAGCTCTGTTGGTTAAGGAATACAGCTCCACAGTTAACTTTTGCTCGGCTATGGATGGAGAGACTTGGAGAATTTTTGAGCGGCCAAAATCAAAATTTAAAAAGATAGACAATTTCATTTATCAGATGACCAAAAAACTGGTTAGAGGAAATATAACACCATCAGATTTCATAAATCAATTGCAATCCAAGCTCTATGGGTCTGCTCAAATTAGTGCTGATATGATATCAGATGTGTCATCAGCCAGCGAGGATGAATCTGATTTATTGAACGCTCAAGAGGAAGAAAACAAAATAATCCTCACATGCGCGCAATTTGTTTTGAGAACCCTCGAAACGTTCTCCTTCAGCCATGCAATCATTGCAAAATTTGCAGTGAGTGCTTTTCAAAGCTCAGTAATGATGCTTTAAAAAATAATAACGAACATATGTGCCCTTTTTATCGGCAAATAATAAGGAATTCTTGCCACGTTTAGCTTTAAAATTAGGATATTTTGTTATTTATTTACAGTAGTATTACCGTTTTTATTTTTTCGAATAAATTGTTAGAGATGACACTATTGTCTTAAAAATGTGGGTTTTATTTCATAGATACTTAAAAAAAAACCCAAAATTGTGCGTTTTGGACTTTGTTTTCTGATAACTTCTTCTGTGTGGATTTATGTCCCATCTTTGCAAAATAAATTATGGACTTATGTCCCACAAAAGTGGGACCATAATAAAATTATGGATTTATGTCCCCTTTCACTTTTCTTTGAAAAATAAATTATGGACTTATGTCCTACTATTTTATGGAATTGTGTCCCATCTGACATGTTTTGTTTTTAAAGAAATGCTGTACCTGTTGCACGCTAAGACACCGTATTTTCCATTGCCAAATGTTAGTAAAAGCGTACTTGTATACATGGGTATATCTTTCATATATTTGGAAAAAAAACTGTTAACGTGGTATCCCTGATTTACAACATTACAGTTACAGTATGCTAACTGTAATAACTTGGCTTGGTTTTTCTGAATTTTGGTTGAAATCGGACAAAGGGGCGTGGCACCGCCCGTACAAAAAAAAAAGAAAACACTCAAAATCGTATATCTCGAAAATCATCGAATCGATCGAGCTCTAACTTGCAGATAATCTTAGTTGTTAGCCCGTAAGTGCTCCTGTGAAGATTGGGCAAAATTAGACAAAGGGGCGTGGCACCTTCCATACAAAAAAAAACATTCAAAATCTTATACCATCTATACAAAAAAACATCTTCTATGGGGTGAAACTTGATGACGTTATTATCTCAATAACCGCTGGGCCGATTTTCATGATCCTTTTTTTGTTTCGTTCGTACTGCTGCATTTCAGGCAGAAAGAAAATGCCAGCAAATCGATTTGTTCTCATTTCTCGCATTTTAGGAAAGGACATTATATTATTTAAAACTTAAGTAATACAATTCCTGTGCATGGGCAAAGCCGGGCGGGTACAGATAGTATCATAATAAAATTAGTGCTGTAGTAGTAGTCCATTCAAATACTTAATCAGGAAATCCAAACGAGTTTCGTGGAAACTTTTCTGCGAATCAATCTCGGATACAGATAAGGCTTCGAGACTACGCAAAATACTCTCAAAAGAGGCAAGTGTGCCTAGCTACCTCAAAAAGAAAGACGGTAACTGGGCCGAAAGCAGTCAGGAGGTTCTGGTAACCCTGGTGGAATCTCATTTTCCCGGGGCTACTATCCCAGAGGATTCTGAGCTGCAAGGTCGTACGGATATCAACTGTGACCCTCTTACGAGGGGGGAGATAGTTGATCTCATAAACAGGAAAAAAGTGCGGTGGGCTCTACAGTCCTTCAAACCGTATAAATCCTCTGGCCCAGATGGGATTTTGCCGATCATGCTGCAAAAAGCACCTGAGAGGGCGATACAAAAAATTACGGAGATTCTAAGACAAAGTCTTAAATTAGGGTACATACCAGTAGCATGGCGGGAAGTGAAGGTGGTTTTCATTCCCAAAGCTGGCAGGCAGGGACATACAGCAGCCAAGGATTTCAGACCAATCAGTCTGTCATCTTTTATGCTAAAAACCCTAGAGCGGCTATTAGAAGTTCATATCAGGAGCAAATGTATTAAAGGATTCTTAAGCGAATCGCAACATGCATACATGAAGGGAAAGTCAGTAGAAACAGCTCTGCATAATGTAGTAGGGAAGATAGAAAGAAGCTTGCACTTGGGTGAGTTTGCTCTTGCAGCTTTTCTGGACATTGAGGGTGCTTTTAATAACGTAGAGGGCAAGGCTATAAAGCGTGCCATGTCAAATATGAACATTGAGCACAGCATAGTTTTTTGGGTCTGCAACATGCTTGCGAGTAGGAAAATAAACTGCTCCCTGGGACAAAGTTCCATTAGAATGTCGGTGACCAGGGGAACACCACAGGGGGGAGTCCTTTCACCTCTCCTTTGGGTGCTTGTTATGGATGACATTTTAAAGAAACTGAGCTCCGGGGGAATAAGTGCCACAGCATATGCTGATGACCTAGTTATTATCATTCAGGGAAAGTTTTTAAACACTCTAAGTGAGATTATGGACAGTGCCTTAAGAAAAGTCAATTTATGGGCAAAGGGCTGTGGACTTAACGTCAACCCCTCCAAAACGGAACTGGTACTCTTCACCAGAAAGCACAAGATACCACACTTTAACCTCCCTAAACTGGAAGGAGTAGAATTGCCTCTGTCTGACAAGGCAAAGTATCTTGGGGTTATTCTGGACAGGAAACTGAACTGGAATGCAAATGTAGAGGAAAGAATTAGAAGGGCGTATAACGCTCTTTTCATTTGTAAGAAAATAGTAGGCAGGACTTGGGGCCTAAAACCAGCTATGGTGCACTGGCTATATACAGTAGTGGTTAGACCCATACTTACATATGGCGCACTAGTATGGTGGACGGCGACAAAGAAGAAAACAACAATCGGCAAACTAGCGTCGGTGCAGAGGGCGTCCAGCGTAGCAATAACGGGTGCACTTCGCAGCACCCCTACGGCAGCGCTGGACACCTTTCTACACCTTACGCCACTTGAGTTGCACATAAAGCAACTTGCGGGGAATAGTGCGCTACGGCTCACAACCTTGGGCTACTTTAGAGAGGGCAGTTTTGGACACTGTACAATACTAGCGGAGTTACTCCCGGGTGTACAGGTGCAAACTGATGAAATACACCCTTTGGTCGACTTCGACACTCCGTACGAAGTGTCATACCCGGAAAGATATGAATGGCAAAGGGATAAAGTAATTAAGCACTGCGAAATAGCGGTATACACGGACGGCTCAAAAACAGCGGAAGGAACGGGTGCTGGAATCTATTGCCTAGATCCAGATCTAAAAGTGTCTATACGACTACCGGATACAAGCAGTGTCTTCCAATCAGAAGTTCTGGCTGTTCTGAAAGCGGCAGAGCTAATGCGGATGAGATCTATATCTGGAAAGGATATAGCCATCTACATCGATAGCCAGGCTGCACTCAAGGCACTGGAATCTACTAACATCAATTCTGAATTAGTCAGGACCTGTCGCACAATGCTTAAGGCATTATGCAGTCAGAACCGAGTGAGACTGTGCTGGGTACCAGGACACTGCGGTATAGCTGGAAATGAGCAAGCGGATGAGCTTGCGAGGATAGGCGGGGAATTGCAAGACGGAGGAGATGTGGATATTAAACCACCTCCTTGTATCATAAAAAGCGATATTAGGAATAAAATAAATAAGGAAGCCGACCGGAGGTGGGAGGTACTCACTGGCCACGCAGTATCTAAGGCACTTTGGCCGCAATACGACCGTAAAAGATCTAGGGAAATCCTCAAACTAGGCAGGGAACAGCTTAGGACACTGATCGGCATACTATCAGGGCACTGTCTTCTTAGAAAGCATGCTAAAAGACTAGGGCTAGCAGACTCGGACACTTGCAGATTCTGCAATGACCTGCAAGCCGTAGAGGACATAACACATATACTGTGCGAATGTGAGGCAATATGTCGCAGTAGAAGAAAATTTTTGGGCAGGTACTTCTTCCAACATTTAGGGGAGATAGACAATACCAACTTCAAGGGACTACTTAGTTTTTGCAGGGAAATTGGGGCTTTCTCAAGGGCAAGTGTTTAGGTGTTTTTCCATTGTAGGTCACTGCAATTGGTTCCCCCTAGGGATCGCGATGGGCCCTTATGGTGCCTAGTGTTGTATGAGACATCTCATACCCCTTTTTAACCTAACCTAACCTAACCTAGTAGTCCATTCCACTCCATGTTGTTTGGTGTTAAATTACTCGCATATTTAAAAATGTGGTTTCCCAGAGTTTGTACAGGCAATGGTAACTGTTCGTTTCTCAAAAACACAAAATTTGATTTCGACACAAATTTCAGATTTAGCGTGGGCTTTTCATTACTTATATGGACTCGATGTTACAGCGCAGTCTTGGCGAAGAAGGTTTCTCGAATTGGGAGATCTGAGATCTGAGAACTGTACTTGGTGTCAAAGTTAAGTTGTTAGTCTTTAATTCGGTGTTTGTTCCAACTCATACCCTATGGTCATGAGATTTAGGTAATGACCGAAACAAGCTGCCGAAATGAGATTCACCAGGATAGATAGGTACGTGAGATACTCAATGTCAAGTAGGTACTTCTCCGGACAGAGCGGTCCATGCTTCGGTGGTTTGGTCATGTTAAACGCATGTCCCCAATGAGGATCGGAAGACGTGGTATGAACTCCGTACCATCAAGCGGGGGTCCTCTAGGTAGACTCAGAAGGAAATGGTTAGAACAAGTCGATAATCTCTGCTGTACCCTTAAGAGGAATGCCTTTGATGATTTTGAGTAAAAGGTCCACTTGAGCAGCCTACACCCGCAATCTGCTTAATGGATAAGCGTGCGATTGAAAATGAATTAATGAATAAATGAATTTAAATTATAGATTGTTTTACATTGTCAGGAAAATCTTGTGTTTAGATTAATACTTTTCGAACGAAGAATTACAATATTTGATATCTATTAGATACTGCTTAAAGCGATTGTGATTAAAATAGTTACATTATCTTTTGTAACATTTTAGTTTAAGCTTCTAGACGTAGTTTTTCACAAAAATGTAAATGAAAGTGTTGTATACAAACATTATTGCTGTTGTCTAGCTGCCTCACCCGTGAATGTTAAAGCAACACACATACAGAAGGAAAATAAATTTGCTGCATATTAATGAAAGCACTTATCCAATAATCCTATCCTTAAGATAAGTAATCTTTTTGGTAAAACATTCCTCGCCTGTACAAAATTAAAACTATTTACCGCCTACCCTATTTCGTGGAGCTATAAAAACTATACAGTAGTTGTAAACGCACAAAAAAAAAATTCCATTTAAGGATATGCTGCATGCATTCTTTTGTTGTTCCAGCAAAATACCTCATTGTGTGTGACCGTAGTATAGGTACATTTATATTTTTTCTAAAATCGTCACGAAAGGATTTGTAGTACATACTTAACTATTTTCTTTAGCACTCAAGAATGTTGAATAAACAATGTCGCCTCTTTGTGTTGGTTAGTGGCAAAAGTTGTCTAAACGTCCAGTTAGAGCTGCGTGAGTGTATTTTTGATATATGGTTATATAGAGGAATAAGGTCGACCATTATGTATGGTAGCATACTATAAGTAAGAGCGTTTTAATTACATCTCCTTTCTATGCGCATTTAACCTACTATTAAAATCGGATGTGAACTGTGAAGTTGCAAAAATTGGGTGGAGAGATTTGATTAAATTTTATTGTATAGTTCCGGCACGCGAGCTTAGACTTTGGGAAATTGCTCATGGGTCTATTTAGCAATTATATACGTACACTCCGAGCCGTGTTGGTGGTGTTTATGACTTATATGAGGAGCTGTTGATCTGTTAATTTTATTGAATGCATGCAATAGTGTGTTGAAAAGTGGTCGTGAAGTTTTCAATTAAATTTGAATCTTGGAAGTAGTAATTAAAATAATTGAGTTCATTTTGCAGGAGTTTTGGCTACAAAAAGAGGCTTGACAAGCCAATAAATCTCTCTATGATTACCTATTACAATTTGGTACCTAACCAATTATAGTAGTCGTTAATGTCTTGATTTAAATCGGTATGTCTTCTTAATTGTTATTCTTCGGAGCCTGGCCTGAGTATCCATAGCCATACCAATCAGTTTTTGGCTCGATTTTTGTAGGAACTTGCCGAGGGAATTATTTTATGGCGGGTTTTGCCTATCTATCTATCTATCATGGTATAGTTTTTAGAGTTCATCGGTTGCATTCAAATTCCTACTAGGTGAAATCGCATTGGGTAAATTTGGTAACTTCTTAGGGAGCCTATTCGATTTTTGAAATCATGCTTGCGTATATAGACTTAGTATCTTTTCAACATCGTTTTTGAAGGACTGAATACGTTTTTGGCCTACTTAAGATCGCGGATGTTCGACGTGTCCAACATTTCTTTGCCGAATTTACAGCCGATTTGGGCCTTTGCGGATTGCACAAAAAGGTGCAGGTCTTAAAAAACTGGGTTTCCGAACATCTTCTGTCCAGTTCATCAGCTGCTTAATTTCCTTCAATTCCCTCGTGGCAGAAAATACATAATATTCTGGTTATTTTTAAGGCGCCAAGTGTTTAAATGGCGTTAAAGAAATTCAGTGCTGGTTTGGGGTCAATTTTGGTTGAGCTATAAGCTCTCATAGCTAATTGAAAATACATGTTGAAAATAACCGTCCTTGAAGTAACGCCTCTATAGGTGACAGATAGGGCGAAATATCTAGGAGTGATACTAGATAGAAGACTTAATTGGAAGCCGAATGTCAATGAAAGAGTGAAGAAAGAAGCTAATGATTTCTACGCATGTAACCGCAGCATATTTGGCAGGAGGTGGGGACCAAATCCCAAAACAATCCTGTGGATGTACAAGACAATCGTGGGGACAATAGTCAGATATGGCAGCGTACACTGGTGGCAAGCCGCTGGCAAGACGATCAATCTTAAGTCAATGACAAAAATACAAAGACTAGCATGCATTGGGACAATCAGTGCGATAAAAACCACACCTACGGCTGGACTGGAGGCAATTCTTAATCTGACTTTAAAAATGGAGGAATCCAATCCATACCAAAAGTGCCATAAAGATTAGCCAAACTATTACTTGGAACCCATGCAATTTTGGTCACGCACAGATTCTAGAAAAATACTTTGGGAGCGTTGTCACTTCTGACTTTATGATTCCTGGATCATGATCGAGCACTGCAGTCGATCAAGCCACCACTATGTAATCTCAGAGAACGAGTGGAGAATAAGATTCGCATGGAAACCAACAACAGGTATAGAGAGGACTAACTACCTGTGAAATATCACGGAAGCTTTGGCTAAAAGACGACAGTGGGCGGATCATCAAACTTCTCCAGATTGGACGGCGCGCCGAGTAATCACTAGAAGAAGGGACATAAGGCTAACCATCCCTGACATCAACGGTTAACACCCATCTAAAAGAGCATCACAATGGGCCCACATATAGACCTACGTGTGGTACAGTAGGGTTTACCCTGCTCTGCCAACCCGTAAACCTAACCTAACTTACCTAGCGCCCTTAATACCTGAGTGTTAGTGATAGATGAGATAACTTCGACAAATGAACTTTTTTCTGGTTTTCTGTAGTAATTCAGTTATTTGGGGCTTCGGGGCTCGAAAACTGCCCTTTTTAAACTATTCTATTATAACTTTTAATAATAACAACTGTATATGTATACAGAATTGTGCATTGGCAATGTATTACGGTTTGGAAATGTGTATTACCGACTTCAACTGAGCTTACTCAGAGAAGCTGGCAAAAGCTCAAGCTTTTAAAAGGACAACTAGAAGTACAAGTTCTGGACCTCAAATGTTGATTTCGCCTTTTAATAAATGATAGATTTTGAAAAGCGACAACAAAAATAATGCATTGAAACTGTTATTTTCTTTGAGGCATTTGATCAATGGACGGCGAACTGGAAGGTTCACTTTCTGACGCGGAGAAGCAGTTTTAAAATAACCCCTTTACCCCTTCTCACTTCCCATCCACCCTACTGGACAACACGTCTTGAAATCAAAAAATATTGGTTTGGATAAATGGCTTTCGAGTTATGTATGGACCAACAGACAAAATCAACTCTCAATGATAGGCTCGTATAATTCTACTTGTCACCTCTTTTTCCCATCCTACAAATTAAGGCAGAAATATATGAACTCAGCTTTGTACAAAAAAAAGACCAGCCCATTGATTACAAGTATATCGTTTTAATTTTACGTGAGGAAAGCAACAACACACCGGGAACCACAAATCACTGTTAACAGGCCGGAAAACTTTCCCGACAACCTGTATGTGTGCGCACATTGTTTTGTTAATACACAACCCTTTGCCTTACCGTGACATGGCATGGTCCATATAAAATGGTATAGCCCACATCATGACAGTGAAAAACTGAAAATAAATAAGACTGTCCACAGGGATAAAATAAAATTACCGTCCTCATAAAACTGAATCCACACGCACTTGCAGACGTTAAAAATATATATATATAACAACAATGAAAAAAAGTTGTTGTCAATGGCAGTAGTGAAGGTCTAGGACGATATACGACAACAACTTTATGAGTCTGCCATAAATGCTATTCTTACGCTCACAGGTAATTAAAAGTTATTACTATGTGATCGCAAAACTTTTCAATTTTTGAAGAATAATTGTGCGGGTACAGAGATGTTATAGGGAGTTTCAGGTTGGCATACGATAGATCATTCTCGTTGACTTTACCTTGCCGAAAGCAATTTCCAAGCTCATGAATCCTTCCAACACCCGACCATATACCACCAGAGCAAACTACTAACAAAGTTTGCTGTTGTCTTATATATCCGGGTTGGGTGCGCTATGCTAGTGTTGCTGGTGGTGGTAGTTTCGTGTCATTTCTGTATTTACCACAGGAATTTCAGGAACAATGGAGCGCTCTGCCATCTAATAATAACTGTAGCAAAAAGCCGACATTTCTCAACCACATACAACAGGTCATAAATAATAGTTGCTAAATATGAGTGTGCTGCTTCTTTTGTAGGCAAATGAGGCTTTAATTTCTGTTGAAGGAAAAGTAGGATAGTTGATCTGCTGCTGAAGGCATGACTCCTCTCAATGGACTTGTTGCGTAAGATAAATGGAGTAGGTGCTAACAAATTTAAAAGTTGCAACCTGTGACATACATACCTCAGCAAAGTATTTTTATCTTTTTTATTTTTGGTTTAGTATTGGACTTGTGGGCGCCTGGTTAGTGTGCTGGACTACTGTGCGAGGGATCCCAGGTTCGATTCCCGGAAAAACACAAATTACACCTTAAAGTTTTTTCTACTGCGCCACCTCTCGCGAACGTCTGACAAACATCCGAGAGTACGACTGTCATGAAAAAGCTTCTCAATTCAGCCGTTCGGACTCGGCATAAAAAAAACTCCCAAGGGGACTGCCTTTTGTCATCCCGAATTGATTGCACCTAGTCGTTTGACTAATCGGCCATTTATTTTTGATTCATTTTACAAAATTTAGGGGATGAAAGTATTACCTACTTTCTTGGTCTTAGCTAAGATCAAGAGGTTTTACCCGCCTTAATCTCCTGATTACGTTGTCAGTATTTAAAAGTTGGTTCTGTTATTTCTATGTTAACATGGTTAAGAAGTCTACTTCTATGCCTTCGGGCAACCTTTTTAACTTCTTCCTCAACCATTTCAATGATCAATGTGATCTCTATGTAGATCGGCGTTGCGTATGTACCAAGGTGCATTGACTATGTTCCTTAGTACTTTATTTTGGAAAACTTATTGTAATTTGACAGAGATGAATATCTCCAAATAAGCCAATACATTTTGCTGTATTGCATG
Organism: Cheilosia soror; assembly: GCA_949372485.1. NCBI lineage: Eukaryota > Metazoa > Arthropoda > Insecta > Diptera > Syrphidae > Cheilosia > Cheilosia soror. Next base: position 129,130,775 of record OX443561.1, read on the forward strand.
TTCAACTCGTCTCTTTTTTTCTTTACATGCGCTTTCCAACGCAGTTTAGCATCTAGAGTCATGCCTAGATATTTGGCTGTATTTAAGTATTCCACTACATTGTTGTTTATATATACTGGAATATATTTTTACGTAAAATTAATATGGACTGACTTAAGGTCATTTAATCTAATCTGCCATTTTTTTGTCCAATCGGAGATATTGTCTATTGCCCTTTGAAGCTTTTTTGGTGCTACTTCGACAGTTGATCCCACAGCAAGGACAGCTGTGTCATCTGCAAAAGTAGCTATAGTGGTTTCCCCACTTTCAGGCAAATCGCTAGTGAATAGAAGGTATAAAACAGGACCTAGCACGCTGCCTTGTGGTACACCAGCTTTAATTTCTCTTAATGTTGAGTACTCTGTGTCTCGTTTAATTCTGAAGAATCGATCTGATATATATGACTCCAGAATTGTCGAATATTGTTTTGGCAGTTGCCTTTGTAGTTTGTGGATCAAACCTTTAAGCCAGACTTTATCGAAAGCTTGTGCTATATCAAGAAATATTGTAGAGCACACTTTTTTCTCTTCGAACGCTTTTTCGATTTTATCTGTGATTCTATGCACCTGATCGATTGTAGAGTGCTTATTTCAAAATCCAAATTGGTGATTTGGGACTAGAGATTTTTCGTCAATTATTTTATGGCCGGATATCAGCGATAACGCGGCGAATGTTGTCCTCCAAGTGGTCAATCGTTTCGGGCTTATCGGCGTAGACTAGCGACTTCACATATTCCCACAAGAAATAGTCAAGCGGCGTTAAATCGCACGATCTTGGAGGTCAATTCACGGGTTCGCAACGTGGACAACGTCGCATCGATCACCAGACAGCCCTATGGCCGGCGATCATTTAAATCTACACTCCTTTTTGTTAGTTCTTAATGACGGTGAGAACTTCGATGATAGCATTGGCACAAAATATGTAAAAAAAAATTTAAGCTAAGCTAGAAAGCTTAAAGGCTAGTGCGCATTAGGTCCCCACAACTACTACAGTTTGCAAGTATTCTCGATCAGCTATTTCCCGCTAGACATACTTATTATAGGGTGAATCGTTAGGTTTTAGTGCTATTAAAATATTTAATTTCAATATTTGTACAAAATGATGCTGGAGTTGACTTGATCACTCTTTGACTATGCTCTGTATAGTTGAATTGATATCAATTTTATTTCTATCGCAATGATCCTTTATCTTCATGTAAATTGACTAAAAATGCAAAAAAATAAACGAAAAAGTCAAGTTTCTATGAAAGAAGTACATAACGAGAATAGAAGAAGATTTCCTCCCAACAACTAGCCCCGGACTTTACGAGTTTTATGGGACTGAGTAAGGACAGTGATTCTTGAACTTATCTAAACGAGTCTCGAATGAAAGGTTTCCTCCCCTTCTTATCTTAATCCTTTCGATAAGTCATTCCCTATACTTCCTTTACGACTAACGCCGTACAATTTCAATTCTTATACCCACTCCAAAAGAACTATCGACTTCTCTCCAGCTTTCGGCTTAAATTAGCTTGTTTCGATACAACCCTTCGTTTGAAAAACAGAAAAAAAACCTCTCCATATGTGCAACAACAGAAATAAATTGAGATATACCGATATAAACCAAACTACATCGAAATTGAATTCACTACTCAGCGTACTTGTACCATAATATTAAATGTACATGATTCTATAGCACAAACGTGTCCTTACATTATGCATGTGGTGACATGATGAGCATATACATACACATCGGTCACGTACGAAAACAATCGCAAAGCGAATGAGTGTACCCTGTACCAGTACCAGTAGCTATTTCCCTAATTTGAGATTCTAGAACGCCATGGTATAAGATGCATGAGCGTCGAATGTCCTCCAATGGACATGAGTAATAAATCATTGACAGCGCATCAATGAGAAATGTTATCCAAGTGACCATAATTCATAAAGCAAACTGCTGTTGGCGAACACAACGACGACGGACAACACGACGATAAAGATTTTAATACCGATGGTGAGAACGATTGCTTTGGATTTGTTAGAGATGTTCCTACTCGTATATACATCCTTTGGTCGATGTTTGCGCAGAGAATGTGCAATGGAATTGTGTGTCGAGGAAAAATTTACTACATACATACGTGTACATTGAATCGTTTGCGCTTTTGAAGTCACAAGGCTTTTTCAACATGTGGAAATGGAGCCGAAACTGTATTCAGGATGTCAGCAATTTTTGACTTTGAGAGCAACAAGACACAAACTTTTTTATACACCGAATCAGGTAAGGACTACGAATTAAGCCATTTGCAGCGGCACAGAATACGACTTCCACTTCTGCTAAAACTATTAAAATTGGTCATAATGCACGTGTCATTATTGAGGGTGTCAAAGCCGATTGACATCCAAACACAGAAAATCAGTCATTCTGTCCGAAAATGTATGAAATGCTCGCTTTGTTTTGCGATATAGCTCAATGACAGGGGCGAGTGACACGCCGAATTTCATCCGAACACACAACTGTTGAACAAATTCGGACTTCAAAGTGTTGTCAAAATGTAATGGAATGCCAGGATTGGCGTCATTTGTAATCATAGCTTAAAGTTACGTGTCGTATTGACGTCAGCATGACAAAAATTTACACAATTTTTGGTATGAGTTGTTGTTGAGCTTAAGGATTCACACAGTAGTATTTTGGCCTCTTCAGACCAGCAGACAAAAAAAAAAACAAGCTACAATGTAGGTACATACTGATCGATGCGGTTCCTACGTCCAACATCATAAACGTTAACTCATTTTGAGATGGCAACATTGACTCTGATCAATTCTTGTTTATTCAGTTAAGCTACGATTACACGGCCATTTTTTCGAGTCATTTAACTGACGCTCTGACGTAAAAATCGCGTCACATAGCAGTCATTTAAATGGCGTTCCGTGTGATCGCCATTTTTGGGATACCATTTTTAGCGTGATTTAAATGACTAGGAAACTGGCGGAGCAAATGGCATGAATTTTGTGCCATTTAAATGGCAGAAAAAAATGGCCGTGTGATCGCTCTTCAATGACTCCTAGGACAAATGACTAAACTTTTTGGCTGTTGCGCCATTTAAATGTCAGCCTCCAAAAACTGGCAAGGCTCGAAATTCATGCTATGCCATTTTTCTACGCAAATGGCAAATGACAAAGCATTCAATACGATATCTGTGCTGATATCATTTGGATTTTTGACTCGTGGCGAAACGTGTAGATTAGATTAGATTAGATATTAAGTCGGGAGAGCCTTTATTGGGCTCTGGCACTGCGGTCTCTCTAAAGGGCCATATTGTGCCTTCCCTGGTAGGTTCCTAGAGCAATCTTTTTACTCCGGAGACAGTCAGGAAGAAAAGTATGTATCTTCTCTGGGGGTATTCCAGCAAGATTTGCTGAGTTAACGAGTTCTTCGCCAAGGACATTCTTTCTAACACCGCGTCTCCACGAGCAATATTTCATAGCTTGCCATCTGTCATTTCTCATAGAAAGAAATAACGATAGTATGCAATAAAATGTAGGGTGGGCATTTCATATCTTACTATTTCCATAGCCATGACACGAAAACACATGCGTCACAACAAAAAAGTACACCCCATAGCATACTATTGATAGCAAGCTATGAGCTGAGCAATAGATGGAATACCATTTTTCATAGAATACTATTTGTGGTCTCCACGAGCAATTTTCATAGCATACTATATGGCAAGCTATGAAATATTGCTCGTGGAGACGCGGTGTAAGGCAAAAGAGAGCCGGACATTCCGTGATGTGAAGAGAGGTTTCGTCGCTCACCAGACATAGTCTATACATGTGGGGAATATGGACGAGTATTTGCCTAGGCTGACTGAAAAGTTCGCTTGAGGCGATTCTCCATAAATGCCAGATCCAGTCCCTGTATCCATCTTGGACCCGTCTGTATACCAGACTCTTACCTTGGAGGGATGATGATAGTATTCTTTTGCCAAATACTCCGCTTTCGTCGCGTTGGCTCGTAATCAAGATCGTCTTCTTTGAGCACACACGCTGCTAAATACGCCGTCTCCGCAATTTCCACCATCATCCCAAAAGTTCTTTTTGACATTTTTTATTTATGATAATAATTTGTTTTCCTATTTAATTTAATTAAAAAATTCGCATGTATGCGTTGCGTCGTGAGCCGTGGTCAAGAGAAAAACTCTAAGTGACTGTAGCTATATTTTTCTCTCATAGGTCATTGCCGTCTGATCACAAAACAGATAACTGACGCGAAATCGAAATAATAGGAAAGGTGCCATTTGCCATTTTGATGAGGCAAGTTAGTACCGTGTGATCGCCATTTTTCGCTCGTCATTTAAATGGCATCCCAACGAAAAATTCTAAATGACTCGCCGTGTCCGTCATTTGATTTTGGGACAAAACTGACGATGATAGTCATTTCGTGTGATCGCCATTTTTTCAATGATGAATCGTAGCTTCAATGTCGCTCTAATGCGACAGTTTTTCCTGACGTCACAGCGCCAGTTAAATGACTCGAAAAAATGGCCGTGTAATCGTAGCTTTAGAACTCAATTGGCCAACGAGTAGAAGATATACCAACTAACTGTTAGAGGAAGAATTCGGCAATGGAGCTTTTAGCTCATCCATCTGGTCTATAGAAGGTCTCCATTTAATCACTAAAGAGGGTTTCGCAACATCTTTAAGCGGGTAGTTGAAGGTTTCTATTCATCCAACGCTGCAACACAAAGCAAGGCAATGTTGTCGAGGCATGGCAAGAAACGAGAAGAAGAATATTTGTAAAAAAAAGATTTACGCGATCGAACTTACTTACTTTTACTTATCCGGCTCTCGACCCGTCAAGAGTCTCTGCCTGAGACACTGCAGCCTTCCATCCTCTACGATCCGGGGCACGCTGCTTCCAATTGTCCAGACCAAGCGCCATGGCATCCGCGATGGCTTGGTCTTTGAAACGGAGGTTCGGTCTTCCTTGTCTTCTCGAACCGGGCTGGGTTTCGAAGATCCTCTTAGCTGTCCATTCGCTTGATGTGGCCGAGCCAATGTGGTCGACGTGTTTTGGCTGAACTGGGATAAGGGTTTTGTAGAGCACACATTTCGTCCTTCGAGTTAGGAGTTTTGAACCCAATTGTTTTGCCAAACCGAAGTAGCAACGGTTTCCTAGGGTAATTTTTTGCCGGATCTCCACTAGGGTGTTATTCGTGGAATTTACGTTTACTCCGAGGTAGGTGAACTCCTTAACTACCTCGAAATTGTTGGCATCAATAGTGACGTTTTGTCCTAGGCGGTGGACAGATGCTTGTTTGTTTGTTGATAGCATGTACTTAGTCTTGTCCTCATTTACTTCAAGCCATCGAACACCAAGAAACTCGGTACTCACTTTTCAGAGCGGACCGGAACTTAAGGTCCTTGAAACCCCGCGAAGACCTTGTCACCGCAGCGATTTATAGAGAATTATATTGAAGAAATATTTTTAGCAGTTTTAACTCTAAGTATGAAGTAAGAATATTTGGCGGCGATAGGAGCCGATAGGTCTTAAAGTTGACTTTCGCAAGACTAAGCCCATAAGACTCAATCTCACGAACAAACGGAAAAGAAGGATTGAGATGGATGTGGTGAAGCTAAGCATGGGTCCTTTATGTGAATGTGAATAGTGACTGAGAGAGTCTGGATAACTGGAAGAAAGTATCACAAATGAGGGAAGGCTACAGTGTAAATTAGAAATAGCCCGTTTAACTCTTGAAAGTGAGGTCATGCCGATAGAGGGGCGAATGTCGAATTCCGGCAGGTACCTTTGGTAAAAGTCAAATGGAGTCCCAGTTGAACAGGAGGAATTAAAGGAATAAAGTATCCGACCGACATTTATCAAGCGAATTGTTTTGACTATCTTAGTGTCAGTATTACTCAACATTATCGTGATACAAAGTCCCCAATCTACTCAACCTACACTATTAGCAGTAGAAACTGCCGCAAATAAATAAATCTCATTCTTTAGCTTTTCAATTCCTTAACCTTACAGAGAGTTCTACTAAACCAACGACGACGTTCTATTCCCCTAGTGGCAAACCCATAATGAATTCCAATCTTCCACGTTCACAAATCATGAGCTCCTAATATACGAAATCCCTTCGTCAATCCAATGCGATTTAATCGCTTACTTGGCTAAGGAACTGTATACAAAAACGAGACACCATCGAAAATTCATAAATAAAGGTTAGAATTGCAATCCCTCGTATACCTTCATCAAGCACCGAGTCATACCCTAATCCCCAGTTTCAAAACGAATCCAAAATATTGACAATAAATTTCCCACCTTGACAGGCTTCTGTTTATATATAAAGCTACCTACCTCTATATGATAGATACAAGAAGACAGCATGTGGGGTCGTTTTCGATTTTTTTTTTTAATCTGGCAAGTTTTTCATAGCCAATAAACATTATCCTTGTCCTTGTCCGTGTATGCATGTGTACTGTAGGTACATGATGCAGGGGGCATTGTTTACAGAGTGATTGGGAATTGTCGAATCCGGCCAATATTCACCTTAAAACACTTGTCGGCTGATTGTTTTTCCACCACCTCCTCCTTTGAGTTGGGTGGGAAAAGAGGCTTTGCTCTGGTAGATGCATATTGGAGCGAGCGCGTTCCCAACAAGCTCTTATGCATACGTGCTTTATGTTGCTGTCCATCCTATATCAGGTGGTGGTGGTGGCGGTGGTTTTTGTGTGACAGAACCTCTCCTAGTTGTAGCATGCTAATTTCCCACGAGATTTTCACTTGATACACGATGGTGGCTGTTTCAAATGAAGGTATGGATACATGAGAACGAGTAGGATTATTCCCGCAGTAGTGGAGGTCTTTGCTATCATCATTCATTGCGATAGTTGCGCATTTTAGGAATTTGAATTAATGGCGAACCTTTCTGCTGCAACCTAATGAAAATGTACAGGTCCAGGTAGCTATGTTCAAAAGTGCCCTTTGAGTAGATGCTCTGGGGAGTGAGTTACAGTGATTGGTATTTCATTTTAGACCTCCGAAGAAGTTGTGTACAGGAAGAGGAATCTTCCCTAATAATGTTCGCCATGCTCCGTGCAACAAGGATTACATTCCATTAAAAGAAGGTCGAAGAGCATCCCCATCGTCGACTAAAAACAACTCTGATGGCTTGAATGCATCAAAGATACGAGTATACCAAAACCAATACGGCAGCCTATTTACACTACAAAGTGGACTGTACGCCACGAGAAAATTGAATAAATCATTTTGGCAATATTCAGAGCACTACACTCCGAGCTAGTCATTGAATTCGTTGGGATGTTGGAGGAAGAAGGACACATCCGTTATGTAAATATATTTGCGTCCTGCATACACACTCACATCCGAATGACAAATTTCAATTATAAAATAAAATTTATGATCTCTATATATTTTTCCAATACATCTGCCCCTATCTGGCATCGGGCCGCTCGTTAACCGAAAGGTTTTATCTTTTTTCAACCCAAAGGATGTGAATGGCGGAAATGTAAGCCAGCGAAAAGTTCAAAGTTGTCAATCACCAGCACATTCAGCCGGTGAAGAGCGAGAGCCGAGAGTCCTCCAAATCATTTGTAACCCCCTAATGACCAGTGCACGGCAGTGATCTGTGGCTGGAGAAAAGCAGGGCCAACATAATATTAGCCACAGTGCCGCATCAAAGTTTATTTTTATTTCGCAAATGTGGTGACGCACAAAAGTTATTCAATATTTAAATTGGCTGTCGGAATAAACGATGGAAAGCATGACGTTGAATGCGCTGAGTTTGAGGTAGGTGGAAATTATAGTCTCACAAGTCACAACTCACACCCGTAGCTGACATAAGCTCCATAAATCTGTAGTATTGTTAAGTTTAGCTTAAAGTTTATATTTAGTATTATTTTATGGAAAAATGGGGGTCGATAGGAAGTCAGAAAAATTCTTTAACGATGAGATAGATTGTTTTTTTTTTTTACAAAAATGTCAAACAACTATGACACTTGATGGCAATCAGAGTGCCCAACTTGCAAGATATACCATGGAATCCGTGCCATCAGGTCCGACATCTCTATACATAACTCGTATATCTTGGTTAGACTATCCGCCTGATAATTTACAGTTGCTGCCTTAAGATCGGGAGCTAAGGTCAACATTTGAGGACACTGGTACTGGTGGTAGTGAACAAAGTTTTAAGATGCAATTTGTGGCCTTAGGCAATAACGCCCAAGGAAATAGCGCCCAAATCGATTTGGAAATAACGCGCAAAAAAACAACAAGATGGAAATAAAGCCAAAAAAAAAAGCCCCCCTGCAACTCCCTGCTTGGGGTTTCTGTCAGATTTGGAGTATGTGTGAAATTGGATAGGTATATTGAAGGTTTTTTTGCAGTACAAACTCCACCTACTACACGACGAAAAATTTTGCAACAACAAATTGCACGAGTATTTTTTGGGCGTTATTTCCAAATCGATTTGGGCGCTATTTCCTTGGGCGTTATTGCCTAACGCCGCAATATGTGTTTTTTCCGGGGATTGAACCTGAGATCGCTCAACCTACCTACACATTACGACTGAACCACTTACCTAAATTTGTGGGCGCAGTAGCGCAATGGTATGTGTGCTGGACTACTGTGTGAGGGATCCCAAGTTCGATCCCACAAATTACATCCTAAAGTTTTTTCTACTGCGCCACCTCTCGCGAATGTCTGACATCCTGACATCCGAGAGTATGACTGTCATGAAAAAGCTTCTGAATTCAGCCGTTCGGACTCGGCATAAAATTATAGGTCCCTTCCATTCGTCCCAAAAATAGAAACTCACACAAAACGAATGGTTGCGAGAAGCTAGGCCTTGGGTGTCACCCGCCTGTTGCGCCACCTATTTATTTATTTATTTTTACTTTTACTTACCTAAATTTAAGATGCAAGCAATATCCTTGGATAAGAAAGGATTTACTGAGATGACGAACTTTGCAAAATAAAAAAAATAGAAAAAACATTCAACAACATGCAGAACTCAGCCGACCAGTAGTTAGCCAAGAGAACAATTTAACACTGGATATCAATATCATTCGGAAAGAGCAGTAGGAAAACAAACGAAGGTCCTCATTGGCTAAGGAATTGTTGTAAGTGGCAGACTTTAGGGTATAAGTTGTAGGTTAAGTTAAACAAGGTACGATATAACTCTCATACAAAACTATACTCATCATAATGATCCTAGGCAAGAACGTGTAGAAGTCTTATAAAACAAGCAATAAATATATCAATAATAAATTCACCAACATTATACTGATGTGCGTAGATAATCAAGCAGCCGCCTCCAAACTAATTTACGACACCTTCCAATGAATGTTTCTTTGAGCACCTCGACGAAACATTAAACAATCACTATCCTAGGTAGGTACGACGTTAAAATCATTCTCGGTGAATATACAAAGATGACATCCTTGGTACCTATTACAAGGTTTCGCAAAGGTTGTCACCTGATGTTCTTTCGTTTTAATTTTATTTTATGAATGAAGAACTTTGGTTCTGCTTTTGCATTATATTTATCTAATTTCTTGGATGTTTTCCTATTAGGGTGAGAAAATGATATCGGCTAAGTGACCGAAGTGACTTCCGGCGATAGGTCCTCGCAGTCTTCAACAAAGTCTGGAACGGATAAATTAGGCGATCTTGCCGGACAGTGTAAATTGCCAAAACGAAAGATTAAGCGACACGGAAATGCAGCCCTCAGAATTTCGTATGTGGCTTAAAACCAGCTTTCACAAAATTATCTGTAAAGACTGCCGATTGATGCCCAATTGCTTGACACGTCACGTCGTCTGGTCAATACTCCTCGGTCTTCTTCGACATCTTCACCCACGGCCACAGTTGCTAAACGTGCGACGACGTAGGGTTTACCAAGTTCAGCTGGTAATTCGGAAGATTTGCGCTGAAATTCACGCTGCGCAAATACCACACGAATAATTCCACAAAAATATCTAACTAATTATAGCGATTCATTATCTTTTTGACGTGTATTTGGTAGGCATCTATTTACTTTGGGAGGTTTAGCGTATTGAAAGGACCAAAAAGTAAGAAACTTTCCCTACATTACTTAGATGCTATCAAAAAGAGCTGTGAAGTCAACGTCATGAGCAAGAAGCCAACAACTGATGTGCTTGGTTTCAATGATCTAACCGGCAATCTATTCAAGACCGGCAGAGGAAATGAGCGGAAAGCAGTATACATACCAACTTATATCCAAGATTTGATTAGAGGAAGGAGTGTCTATCGGAAGAAACTACGCCAAGTATAGGTGCATCAGTCTTCTTTTTATATTGCATACAATATCCTGTCTTTAACATTCGCCACTGATTGGCAGCTAAACTCAAGGGCAACACAAGGCTTACACTGCAGTGTTGTCACTTCACAATGTGGTAGATCTACCACAATTTCTTAATCTACCACAACTACCACTGCACCCAAAAATTTTCCACGTTTTGTTATTCGAGTGTTAAATATTTTATAGTTCTCTATGCTTTCATATCGATAAGAAAATGAAAGCGAGGCGCACTTTTAATGGATATTTTTATCATCTTCAGTCTACAGTTTCATATCCCAGCAAAACAGGCAATTTCCATTTCCTTAGTGAGTGAGTTCTATTAGGAATTTCGAGCGATAGATTGACATTTGACGCCCTGGAAATTGACGCCCTATGTTCGTGTATCCAATTAGTTTTCACGCGCAGTTTTATATCCTTTCCAGGCCGATAGCCTGCGCACCTTCACACCAAGATGTTGTTTGCGTTACAATATGAGAAGGTAAATATGCTGTCATCAGCGAAGGGAAAAATTGGATTAGAAGTTGCAGACAAGAGATCATTTATGAAAATGAGAAAGAGAGTCGGAGACAAAACAGAGCCTTGGGGGACACCATTATTTATATGGTGAGTTTGAGACGTGAAACCATCCAAAACAACTTGAATTGAGCGGCCAGAAATGTAGTTTCTAATCCATTGAATAAAAGTCGCATCGACCCCATAAGCACGCATTTTTGACAAAAGAGCTTGGTGTCAAACTCTGTCAAATGCTTTTAAAATATCAAGCGCAACAATCTTTATTTCACCAGAGTAGTGGAGAGATTGTTCCTGCTTTCCGGTGAGATAAGTCATCAAATCATCAGTGGATCTGTTGCCACGAAAACTGTACTGCCGGTCATTGATAAGTTCCGGTGATTCAAGATATTTCATAAGCTGACGATTTGTCAGCGTTTCTATGACTTTAGAAAAGAACGGACGTAAGTGCTATGGGTCGGTAATTCATCTCCCACCGAGAAGAAGGACCGCCTCTTTTAGGGACGCGCTGGAGTTGTTTTCCACTTGCTCGGAAAGAGTCCAGAAGAATAGGACAGATGATTATATTAATACCAGCTAATGAGAATTCTAGGAGAACTTATCCGACCAGTGATTGCTGGGATCGCACATTACCTATACAATACATATTTGCTGATTTCTCTGTGACTAATTGTAATGTGGGCGCAGTAGCACAGTGGTTAGTGTTGCTGGACTAATGTGCAAGTGATCCCAGCTTCGATCCCCAAAAAAACACAAATTACATCTTAAAGTTTTTTTCTACTGCGCCACCTCTCGCGAACGTCTGACAAACATCAGAGAGTATGACTGTCCTGAGAAAGCTTCTCAATTCATCCGATCGGAGTCGGCATAAAATTGTAGGTCCCTTTCATTCGTCCCAAAAATAGAAACTCACACAAAACGAATGGTTGGGAGAAGCTAGGCCTTGGGTGTCACCCGCCTGTTGCGCCACCATTTTTTTTTTTATTTTTTTTTTAATTGTAGTGGTGCATTTAAACTTCAAATCTACCACCCATTTCTTAAATCTACCACTCTTTTTTCCTTAAAATCTACCACATTTTTGAAATCCCAAGTGACAACACTATACAGACTTGTTTGATGCGACAAGTTATCTTTGCCAATCGCTGTTTCTTTAGTCTAAGTAGGCATGGCCTGGGTCTGGTCCAAATTTATAAGGAGAATCCGTATCATAATCCTATTGTTGCTCTACGTATTTGAAGCTCCAGATATCTCAAAACCTAATGAGAACGTCTTTGGTCGTTTCGGGATAAAATTGTTTCCTTGGATATTCAGTTTCATTTGCTTTGACGTGTATACATCGATCTGGTCAAACTAAGTGAATGATAAAGTGATTCCGGTCTCTATTTTGACCACTCTCTGGCATTAAAAATGTCTTACAGGAAAAAAAGTTTGACAAATACCTGGAGAAGTCGGACTGCAGCACAAAAAAAAATATTATTTTCGACTTTACTCCCATCTCCCCTATTTACATATCTAACGTTTGGTAGTTGAACCTTGGTAAATTAACAAATAAGAAGGAACATAAATACATTATAACAGAAAACTACTTGTCTTTGGTTAATATATTATTTTTAGACAATGCTTACAAGTCGGTTATAGCAATCATTGAAAAATTTCTGTCAGTAAAAGAACCTGTCAGTGACTTTTCAACGAACGAGTCTAGGCTTTGAGTTTAGAGTTGATCATTGAAAGCAAAACTGACAGCTGAGAGTAGAAAGAGAATCGAACACATCAGTGAAACGATTGGGTTCCAAATTGGAGAAACGAGAATCAGCTGTTCTTTGAAATCGATTTCGATCAGTGAAATAATAAAATTGAATTTAAAGAAGGGTTTTAGTCAGAATTAAGTAATTTCTTTCGTAAAAAAATTCCACAATTGTTTACCTTTATGTTGATACCAACTAAAGCCAATATTGTTTGATTAATCGTCTTAAAATCGGAAAACAAAATTTTCAATGATGCATTTGAATGATAGCTATAACTAGGGCCTTAGACCACCAAAAGTATCTGTCGATCCCTATAAACATTATTGAAATCGGCTGTATAGGAGAGACAGGGGCAATCTTACTTTAAAGACTGATTAACATTTTTATTTTTATTTTAACCAACAATTGATGAATGATTCAGTGCAAATCCGTATAGATAGACCCACTAGCCATCGCGCAAAGAGTGCATCTACGATTACGTTGTTCAAATATAAAGATGAGTAATTTTTTACGTAAGTTCCTACTACAATTTTTTAATGAAAAAAATAATGTTTAGCTATTTTCGTCTAAGAAAAAGTAAAGGATTTCTTATTCTGACATCGATTTTAAGTTTAACGCACGATGACAATTTTTACAGCATTTTTGAAAATGATGATGTTGAAGTTTCTGATTGTCGATGAACTTTTTTATGCTGCAAAAGTTTGGTATAAGGTATAATCTATGCTTTCAATATTCTGTCTAGTAGATTTTTATTTTTTTTATTCCTGTTTTGATTAGAGATAAGAGTGCAATTATTATATCTGCATTGCGAAATGTATTTTTATCTTAAATCAATCGCCTTTTGAGTTTGAATTGAATCTTGCTGCGAAATCCATGTTACTCAAAAGAGTGTACACCGAAAAGGACCCTTTGATTATCTGAAAAAAACCCATCGACGATTATTATTGTTAGAAATAACCGCAACGTCTACCTACTCACCGATACAAATGTATCCAACGTTACTGGCAGCATCTTGCCGGCGTAAAAAATAATAGGTTGCTGCGACCGATGCATGAAAAATATGCACAATTGCTTGAACTCTTTACTCTGATCGAACCAATTCGTGTGGAAAATCGTGACCGCTAAGCAATTACTTTCGGCTGCGATGGTGTTGAGTAAGTAACAAATTGGTAAGATTTGCATAACAAGACATATAGCATAGACCACTGAGCCGCGAGCTGAAGCATTTTCATTCGCAATGCTCATGTTTATAAGTGTAGCCCCCATGCAAAAGGCTGTCGCTAGGAACTGAACAAAGTACGTTAACGATATAACCTTCCCCACGGCTTCAATGAGCCTGTAGAAGGACGAAGAAAATTATTTAGTTACCGTTACAATCACAAGCTCGGTATTAATAGAACTTACTCAATAATATCTTTATGATCACGTATACAATGAACTAGTTCATTTTTATTATCCTCCAGCGTACATTTCGGATCTGTCCCGATCCTGCGCACTTTCAGTATAAGGATCTTCAAATGCGTATGCAGTATGCCAGTATAGATGACCGCGTACGTGTCGTTGACTACTTGTTGGGTGAGAGCAGCGTTGATCAAAACGTACTCTATAGCACTGGCAATGGCGAGGTTGGTCGACGACTTGCGCCAATCCAAAAAAGGATTGTACAACGAAAATGGTGGTCGGCCATAATAAGAAGATTCCAGCAACGTTACGAACGAATATGAATAGTAAAAAACTGAGAATATTACAATAAGACGATTGCTAAATTTAATGATTCTCAGCGTTTCACGAATCTCCTCTGGATGATGGGTTCTCTTGTTGAGCTTATCAAGGAGCACCTCGAATTTAAGCAGGTACGGCCGCATGAAAACTAGGATGCAAAATTTTATTTCGCAGGTGTAGGTACTAACGCAGGTTTGCACCGATGTAATGAACTGATTGATTTGCATTTTCTCCGACGTCATAAAGTAGCTCAAAAAGAACAATACGGGCACGATAATTACTGTCGATATATTGAAAATTAGTGAATAGATCACATAGAGCACTTTGTATCTCTCCGGCATAAGGATGCCAGTTACACGATATAAAAGAAAAAGATTTTTAGTGCCATCAATAGTTGTGAGCTTGTCAGGAGCTTCTGGAGCTGATTGTGGTGAAACTGAATTTTTAGACATTATTTCTGATATGACTACGCCGCGCGACACCGATGTACGAGACCAAAAGCTTGTTGGTAGGAGCTGGTCTTCGTTTTTATATCAAAAATCAGGGTGCTCATCAATTGCTACAAATTTTTAAAATCAAAAATATTTTATGCATTGTCTCACAGTCGAGTGTAGGTAATTACATTACATGTTCCCGCACACTTTGTGGTAAATTATACGCTTCATGGGAGAGATCACTGTCCTTCGGATTAATTATTCATAGCGCGTACGAGGGTAATAATTTAAATCACATTAGACACTATTCTTTTGAATACCTCGTGTATATTACGTCTGTGTTGTCTCTTGGTCAATAGAAAATAAGTTAGTTTAGGTTTGGGGAATTTGGCACGTTTTAGATGTAAAGGGTGTCCCATAATTCACGCAAAATGTAATTTTCATAGAAAATACAAATTTTTAATATAAAGTATGCATAGCACATGGATTAAATGGCCACAAGTGCGTACTCTTTTATTGAAATTTTCTATGACCGTTTTCGCATAAATGTGGCTGGAATTTAATAATACACCTCCCAAATTCCACTTTCTAGGCGTTGGTGGTCGTGGCCTTGTTTGCTTTGACTTAAAAAAACCTCAAAGAAAAAAGTCCAATGGCGTTAAATCGCAAGATCTGGATGGCCAATTCTGATCGCAAAAATGACCGATTAATGTAAATGACTCATGCAGCAATTGATTTTCTGGCATCTTGCACCGTCTTGTTGAAACCACATGTTGGTCACATCAATATCTTGTAATAAATAAATAAAAAATTTGGTCATCATGTCACGATAATGGACACCATTAATTGTTACTGCCCGACCAGCCGCTTAGAAGAATGGTCGTATAAAAATGCCTCCAGCTCAAAATCCGCACAAAACAGTCACGCGTTGTTTGTGGATGCATTTCTTTCTCGTTGGTTCTCTGAACCGACAATTTTAACGATTACCGAAGCCATCAAGATGAAAATGAGCTTCATCACTGAAGATGATTTTGTTCGAACAAAGCTTCATTAATTTCAAAATATTGCTCAACCATGAAAATAGGTTGTTCTTTCGTATACTCCATTTTTACTAGCCCCGAGCTGTCAGCTGGTCACAGTTATGGCGCAAAATTAAAATTTTGCGTGAATTATGTGACACCCTTTATTATAATAGTCATGGGTTAAACTAAAACTATAGTAAGATAACCGTTGATTAACCCAGCTCTAAAAAAAACCGACCCTTAATAAAATATGAATATCGAATAAAGTTCGTGTTTAGCTACAGCACATTCATTTTAAATTAAGACTTATAAGCATAACCTTCGATTTATTCTTAAAGTAGATACATACAGTTTTATTTCCACACATTTAAGTAGCCGTTTCCGAAAATAACACAATATATCTGATATCAATATCACTGACGATAAAAATAGAGCGGTACCTAGTAATAAATAATTTTTTTGTGTTCAGGTTAAAAGTTGCAATGGAGATAGTTTCCAAATATAAAAATCAATTTTATGGATACCTACTTTTGAAAGTATCTATACATTGAAAATGTCAATGAACCAAAATCCGCTTGCAGAGGTTGCTATTGGCTTTGCATTGGAATTGACGTATTGACCTACAAAAATACACCATGTGTGAAAACAGACCGTTATTTGGATAGTAATTTTTGAGTAATATGTATCAAACAGATTTATTTGCATTAAAAAAAAAACTGTATGTACGGGATCTTATTAAGAATCTTATATTTTTTTTAATATTTTTGAAAAATTATGGAAGCAAAATGGTAGCAAATATTACCTAGTTTAGTTGGTATTAAAAGTACCATTTTCCAACTTACTGTTTAAATCAAAATTAAGATCAACTGTCTGTGAAGAATGAAAGCGTTTAAGTTCCAATTTCGTTGTAATGTTAAAGAAAGAAAGACAAGAAAGTTAAAAATCAACAGTGAAAAGGAGATTTGGGGAAAGCATACGATCGAGTCCCGAGGTAAACTCTGGAGTGTATTACAGGAGTATGGAATAAGCGGTCCTTTCTTGAGAGCCATTTAATCTTTTTACACAAACTGTAATAGGGTAAACTATCTAGTGACCGACACCTTCTCAGTTATGGTCACCTGCCACTGTTTTTCCATTTTTCTAAGGTCTCCTGTGGCTGGATGTTACGGAAGCTATTTTTAACGTATTCAGGCACTCAAATGTCATAAGAAATAACTTCTCTTGATATTTTGTATTCGTTCAGTGCCCATTAGGAATTTCAGAAAACTTGAGATTTCCTTAAGAAACACGTAAGTACAGATCATTATTTTAAAAATTTAACCGTGTATAGTAAAACTGTGAACAGTGAATTTTATTTAAAATAATTAAGTAGCCGATCAGTTATTATTGAAATACCAAAACAGTTTACCTAAATTTACGTGGGGTGTCCGTAACTGAAATGAAATGTTCAATGACCGACCCAGGTGTCTATTACTGGCGCAAATGGACATTTTTAAGAATATCAGTTATGGACACCACCAATATTATCTTTGTATTTGCATACCTTTTAGCCGTTAGTTTTAAATCTCTAACGATTTCTCAGGCTTTTATTTGAAAATTCTAAAATTTTATTTGAGAATGCCAAAAAAAGTTCTGCGGCTAAATTTAACGTTCCTCGTAACACCTTATCAAACTGGTCCGCAAGTAGGTGCAAAAGCCAACTTTTGGACCGGAAACTGTAATGACTACTGATGAAGAACAGCAAATCCTTCACTGGATTACCTAAAATCATGAAAGCGGCTTTCCAAGACGAAAGGCAGACATTCAGAAAAGTGTAAATGAATTTCTGAAAAAATGCGCCAAGAAAAGTGTTATGTTCACATTTTCTGCGTCCGGTATGGTGACCCATCCTTTTTTAAGAATTCTATTTGAGGTTGGTAGCTTTTTTAGGTATAGCTTTGTATTTATTTTTAAATAATCTAGTATATACAATTTACATATAATTCTTCTGTACGTGTGTTGTAACAGAACTCCTCCTAAACGGCTGGACCGATTTTGATGAAATTTTGTGTGTGTTTGAGTGGGTCCAAGAATGGTGTAGATTCATAATTGGACCCGGGAGGCGGCGGCGCTGCGATCCGGTCCCACAAAATTTCAAATATTAAACACTCAACAACACAAAAAACAAATTTAAATCAGTCCGGCAGATCAATTGAAGGACAATGAATTTAAAAAAAAAATTAGTTTATTTATTTGAGCTGAGATTGTTTTCTTTTATTATAGGTATTTTATTTGCCCAAAATTACCACTGGCCTGGGTGTCTGTAAAAATGGTGACTGTAACTAAAAACCTGGTAAGGTATAACAATTTCCTGTTTTACTTGATTTATGGAATTCCTCACATAGGTGTCTGTTGTTATAACTTTCTTACAGGAAATTATTTATAGTTATATTTTAAATAAACATCATTAAAATAGATGCAACGGAGAAAAAGTTATGAATTTTCAAAGTCAAAATTCTGTGAGGTCACTGGGGTACTTTATCCTAGCTGTATTTTGAGATCTGAGGATAAGTCGCATCTGATCTTCGCTGATAACTTGGTCATCCTTGGGTCCTCTCATACTGAACTTCAACGCCCACTCGATCGGTTTGTGTTAAAGCTGAGATGAACATAAGCGTGAACAAATCTAAGGCAATGGTCATCTCCAGAACGCCTGTTATATACATACACTCTGCATCGTAGTGGAGTCCTATTGAAATAGGTGGAGACGATTTAAGTATCTGCGGGTCTTATTTATGAGTGATGGAAGGAGCAATGCTGAGTTTTACTGTAGGATTGGTCAGGATTGGTCCACTTGAGCAACATATACCCGCGACCCACTTAATGGATAAGCGGGCCATTGAAAAAGAATGAATGAATGAATGAATAATTAATGATTTTCTAAAAACACTAAAACTCACTTCAACGAAAAACTATAATGAAAGAGTTAGCCGGTTTCTGGAAATGAATCAAAAGGTGCAAGAGCAAAAGGAAGGTTTTTATTCGCAGAATAAGAAAACTTCTAAAACTTCTTAAGAAAACTTCTAATCAGCCGCTCAGATTCAGCATAAAATTGTAGGTTACTTCAAAACGTTCCAAAAATAAGAACATCAGGCAATTGCGTTTGTGAGCAGCTAGAGCTAGGATATTACAGCAACATTACATTACATTATTACATTGTCAAGTGCAGGTAGTTACATTACACAAAGCTCCCACAATTTGCGGCAAATTATATACACTTCATGGGAGAGATCACATTTCCGAACATTATTGATTCATAACATGCAAAGGTATTAATTTAAATCACATTAGACAAGACAACCCTGGTTGTCCCTTTTCTCAGTAGTTACCTATCGGATTTTTTTTTATATACCTAAATCGACCGTCAAATGAATTGGTACGCCAATTTCCCGGTAAGTTTCTTTTGCAAAAGGTTGGTCTCTGTATATTTTAATTATAGCTATAAAAAGTCGATTCTGCTGGGTTTCTCAAAAATTGTTCGATTATATTTTGAATTAAATTGATTTTTGATTAATTCCATAAATATTTATACAATAGTTTAAATAAATTCTTTATTTCATAAGCTTAGTTTTAAGAACAATGGTGGGTTAAGCTATTAAGTTTTTGTGTTCCAAAAGAGCAAATATTCAAATATTAGTAGCCGTCTAATTCAAAGTGTTCAATAATTAAAATTCGTTCGTCTTGTCCGCAACACTTGGATTTGTATGCACAAAAGTTATTCCGCAACCTCTAACTCTGTCGCATTTTGACGCACTACTTGTACCCAAATATATCACTGATCTTCGCCAAGTTTGAACACCCTAACAAGACCCCATCTTATAAAGGTCATCTACGAGGTCAGAAAAGCAAGATTACGGAGGAAAATCCCTATAGTTGTACCAACCGTTTAACCCCAGATATACATAAAGTTTCAAACAATTAATCAAATCATATATTTCCAGAAATATAAGCCATATTATACCTACATCACGCTGCCTTCGAAAACAAGAGTCGCCCCACTATAGAAAATATCTCTGGCACGGTTGGTGCTATGTGGAGGTGAACTGCTTCTACATTTATTTACTGGAGCAAACTGTAGGGACGATGAATCTCCAGTTCCAACTAACACTTGGAACTACGTTCCGTCCGTCCAATCCAGCGTACATATCATCAAGGGACTTCTTCCAAGAGATCTCAAGAAACAAGAACAGTGGTGGGATGAACCTGCATTTCTGCAAGAGTTTAATGAAAAACTCCATCTGCCATTCGAAAATAAAACCACGTACCTTGAAACGAAAGCATCGACTTTAAGGACCATTCACATGAGAGCGAACGAACGAATTTATAAAATGTGAACAAACAGTTTTTTAAGCATTTATGAACAGAAAATTCCACATTTTACTATTCCAAGAGTAGGATAATTAATTATCCCATCAAAATGTATTAAGAAAACAAGTCTATTAACAGTTTAAATAACGAAATTTTGAAATCCAAATTTTTTGCCGCGAACGAAAACATCCAGGCGCGAATTGTCAGTCTATTCACAATCCACATCATTTAAATCGCGTTCCACAAAATCGCGAATAAAAAATTCGTTGGAACTTAACCTTATTCCAAGAGGAGGATGTCTTGAAATAATGAAATGTGCAATTTTTTGTTTATAAATGCATAAAAAGTGGTTTGTTCGCATTTCATGAATTCGTTCGTTCGCTCCCATGTGAATGGTCCTTTAAGGTCAAAAACAATTTCATCGCATTTGGGTACCCCTTACTTTTTTTCAGCTCTGAGTTAACCTTGAAGGGAATAAGCTCTTCACACGCTTTTCATCGATAATTTCGATAGTATGTGGGGCGTTCTCAGTCGACGAGATGGCATCAGCCCGACTGCGACTGATTACCATAGACCAGCAAGAAATTCTCGCCGAAGAGACCTCTATGATCTTGATTATGCTCATTTTGTTATCTTTATGAAGGGTCTTCTTGATTTTTATGATCTTCCTATTTGGTCAGCTGTTGATCGCCGAATTAGTTGCCGTCGGCTTTTACGTTTATTGCAAACTAAGATTTTACCGACGGAGCACGATGGGAATGGGATGCAGTGATAATGTCATGTTGCGTTGCAACAATGTCGACGAAAGGCTATTTTGTAAAGATTGCTAAATGACCGCATAGATACACTGGAATAATGGACGATAATGATAACTACAACCGTTATGGTAAGGCTACACGTTTACAACCCTTCTCTCGGACTTGGTACAAACACGAGTGTTTATATTTTTATAATTTTTCTGGTCACTAAGAAATGTATTCGAAATGACTCTTGTATTTTTGTTCGGTAATAAATAGCTACCTTGTCACGATATTTATCTTCTAGCCAGGACAAGAAGGATGAAGAACTCCAGCCAATCCGACAAGCTTTTGTCCGGCCTTCCGCATTCATCCCAGCATCTGATGCTACATGGGATAACAACACCCCGACCACAGCAACGTAACCTTAAGTATACCCAACTAGGTATATAATAAAACAAGATAAACTTTGACCTTTTCTCAAAGGGATCTTTCCAGTCATGCAATCGTAATCTAAATTCTTTGAAATTAGCCCAATTCAGTGGAAACAGTCAAAAAAGTTTTAGTCCCTATATCGGTTGAGCCCATTTGAATGTGATCCCAAAATCTCCAACCAACCAATTATTACCTTCATTACCATTCCAGCATATGGTTGACTTTTTGTTCTCATTTTCATGTGAATTCAATTATCAATCTCAAGGCTCGCACGTTCATTCGTAATTTCATACTATTCACCGTGTCGTCTGCCTAAAGCCTTCTAAGTCTCCCAAAAGATATTGTGGTTGTGAGTAGAATATTTCAGATAAGTCGTCTTTGGCATTTATAATTATTGTCCTCACAGGCACCAAGTACAGAATAAAAAAAAAACGTCCCAAACGTATACACATAGGTTTTAGGATAATAGGAACTTCCATCCATTAGGCGTACATATAAGTATTAAGTAGACAGCCTAATAGCCTACGAATGACGAAGATAACCGAGAAAATCTTCTAATGATGCGAGTCGTCATCATTGTCGGGTTGATATAACGTTCACCTGCCTTTGACTTTGTGCCCATACTCGGTGGTACTGCTCTTTTATATACGTATTTCATAGTAATTTGTGGTCCTTGTGATGAAGAAAATGTGGAAAAGGATTGGCATTGCCTCTCACTTTGTGGTATGAAAGTTTTCAAATCTCTGGTAGGTATACAGGTGTTAATGGGAATGGGAGTACGCTCAAAGGAATACTAATTAGTTACAATGCTCTTTGTCGTGTATATGGTTGAGAAGATTTATTTTGTTAAGGAAGAGATGTATCATCATAAGGCAAGGACCCGCATTAAGAGATCTAAATGACTGCTTTAAGATTACCATAAACAACGGCCTTGGAAATTGTATTAAGATGAGTACTAAACTAACGACTGGGATGTCTTCTTAAAATTGGGTTGTGGAAAGCAGGAGATAATGTACCTTCCTCAAACGTCTCAGTGAGGAAATTTCTGTGAAATTTACTCAAAATTGGAGAAAGGGGCGTGGCACCTCCCATACAAAAAAAAACCCTTAAAATTTTATATTTTAAAAGCCACCAAACTAATTGAGCTCAAATTTTGAAAAAGTGTTTGCTATTTGGCAAAATGAGTTCCTGTGAAGATTTTTCAAAATTGAACAAAGGGGCGTGCCACGTCCTATAATAAAATGTTTTAAAATTGTACGACTCGAAAACCACCGAAACTAACATTTTCAGGGATTCTAAAATATTGAAGTGTTTCTGTAAAAATTGCGCAATAGCGCAGGGGTTAGTGTGCTGGACTACTGTGCGAGGGATCCCAGGTTCCATCCCCGGAAAAACACAAATTACATCTTAAAGTTTTTTCTACTGCCCCACCTCTCGCGAACGTCTGACAAACATCCGAGAGTACGACTGTCCTGAAAAAGCTTCTCAATTCAGCCGTTCGGACTCGGCATAAAATTGTAGGTCCCTTCCATTCGTCTCAAAAATAGAAACTCACACAAACGAATGGTTGCGAGAAGCTAGGCCCTAGGTGTCTACCGCCTGTTGCGTCGCATATTTATTTTATTTTATTCTGTAAAAATTGGTCGAAATTGAACAAACGGAGTTAATTCATTCGAATTACAAGCCCTAGTCCATTTAGTCATCAACTGAAACTTAAACTGCATACAGTGCGACCAATATTGCCGATTTCAATGAACTGGAAGGACTCAGACGAATCTCGGTCCATTGTACTACCAAGCAGAAACCCCTTTTTTGGTGTAGTGGTGGAGAAACTCTGGTATTATTCGTCCCCCGCCGGGGCTCGAACCAACGCCGCTCGGGTCACAAGCAATGACTCTAACCACTACACCATGGACACCGCCTGGAAGAGGTTAATTGGGATTCATAATCGCTTATGAAGAAACAAATAAATTTTAGGTGGCACGAAGTTCACCGGGTCATCTAGTTTGGTAAAAGAAGGGGATTCCAACAATAGCTGCAAGCCGACTGCAATGATAGGCATTATTCCTGTCCGGCTATAAAGCAGTGTACTTATCTCAGTGTTCCGGTGTCTCGGTGTAAAGGTGCTAGTATGCGGCATGTAGCAAGCCACATACGTATGAAGCTCTGACGTCAACAGAGAGTGCACAAACAGAGCTTGCACACGGCATGTACCCATTGGAACCATTTGCGGGCGTAAAAATTACGTCAGTGCTACATACGTATGTGGCTTATACTTTCGTGTACTAGCACGAGCACCTTAAGACGGCTCCCGGAAATTACGCCAGAGGAAATTACGCCAGAACTATTTTTTGGAAAAAAACGCCAGAAAATTTTTATTTGGTCGAAATTGGAAAAAGCACCAGAACATTGTTTGGAAAATACGCCAGAAACGTTGGAAATTAGGCCCGACAAGTGTGGAAAAAGATCCAGAAAGTAAAATGGAAATTAGGCCAGAAAATAAATATATTCCTGCCCAAATTGTTTTTGGAAAAAAGACCAGAAATTCCTTTATTTTATTTTTTAACAAGCTGGTTTTTGAGTGATAAGGTAATTAACAAAAAAATTTTGGGGAATCATCGTGCCGGCGAGGGGAGGGGACTGCGCGCTGCGACGCAAACGGCCGGCGTGGGTCGACGTCCTACGACGCGCCGCGACCCGAACGGGATGGTAACATCACAATATTTGATGTTAAAGCCTGACATATACTACATTATAATACAGCTGCTTCTGTGGTGTCTTCTGGAATTTCGTAAAGAAAATTTTTAATTTTTTTATTTTAACAAAGTCACTGTCACTGATGAACACTCGAAAGCAACTAAATGACAACGCAAGCAATCGTTCCGCGAACAAGAATAATTATTATTACTGTTAATTTGTTACAACAAAATGCTATAAACAGTTTTCTTGTTTTTTTTTGTAAACAAGATGTGGAAAAAAGCTCGAAATTTTTTTCTGGCATAAACAGATTTCTTCTAAAAAGTTTTTTGGCGTTTTTTCCATTTTCAGAAATGAAAACCGGCAAAAAACTTTTTGGAAAAAATGCCTGAAATTGAGGAAAGATTGCCAGAAAACTCAGGCCTTTTTTCCTAGGAAAGAAAGCCAGACTTTTGTTTGAAAAATTGTCTGCCATTTTTTCCAAAAAAAATGCTGGCGTAATTTCCGGGAGCCCCTTAAGACATGAAAGGATAACTCAAGATGATAATATTTATTTCAATAACATATTGACCAATGGCGAGGCCCCAATCGACATTAAGAGAGTCGCACAAAATACTATGGAAAGGATGAAATTTAAAAAATGGTAAAAAGTCATATGTTGGTAGGGTGGCCGAAAAACGTTAAGACAAGTGTGGAATTGAGGCCATACTATATATTATAAAGGAATAGTTATCCATTGAGGAAGGATGTGTACAGAGTTCTTATACCTAAAGCATTACGAGGTAAAATTCTCCGAGAGCACAATGCCAATTTTGGTATCGTTAAGATTAAAGTATTAGTACGATGCTACATTTATTGACCAAATCTTAACAGAGATAGTGGTTTCTTTTTAAATCATAGGCTATTTTGACACTGACAGCTGTTTCCCGCTCGAAATCTTGACAGAAAGTCAGTATCATGCCTCCGCGGAACGAAATGAGTCGCTTTACGCTTAAGAAACGTTCGGAAATATTGAAAACTTATTTCCAAAGTGAGTGCTGTGTAGCCCAAACAGTGCGTTTTTTATGAAAAGAAGTTCTGGCCGAAATGAAGCACCGACCGCGCCTGCTCTACCTACGCTAACAGTTTGTGCAAAAAGTTCGTGAAGACGTTCTCACAGCCTGTGCCACAATCGATCTTTTGAGCACAATATTCACAAAACGTGCTATCAGCCGTCTTGGCGATATGCCTCGGACATGCGATTTGACCCCTTTGGGCTTTTTTTTAGGGAAACTGTGAAGGCCAATATCATCTAAGCAATCCGTGAGCTACAGCCCGAAACCATTAACAAGGTCTTGGAAAATTGGAGTGACAGAATGCGCTACTGCGAAGCCAGCCGAGGAAGTAGAATCAGTCGTCTAGTGTAAGTAACTAAGGCACGTGTAAGTTCGTGACAAGAAAGGGAATTGAAGTAATAAAAGCACACAGAGTCATTCCACATTTAAGTCACAGATTTCCAAGTCAGTCATATGACGAAATAAAGTATTTAGAATCCAGTAGATTGAGGTTTAATTAAAGGCATGTCAACTAAAAGGGAATCTGGGATCTGAAATAAATGTTCACTGACTATGTGGGCAATATTTCTATGCCCTATTTAAAAAAAAAAAAACTGACCGGATCAACATTTCATGTCTGGCAGATGACAATATAACTACCTATACCTGCCAGCAACTTGAAATCCTATATCTATCTTACTTATGTACATATCTGTTATACCTAATTCCCCAATTTACACAACTCACTTTGAGCTGGCCAGGACATGCCTTACCGATCATCCCCATTAAATCAAAATCAGTGAAGATGCACTAGAAAATCTCTGCCACGAATAAGGACATCAAAAATCGTTCCACTCAAATAAATGACCAAACAAATACCCAAAACGTGCACCGCCTTTCGCTATTTGGTTTTTGAATCACCCTCCGATTAGATGTCAATCTATCGCACTGGCTTGTAATTTGACATCCACCCTCCACTCTGCCGCCTACCTGTTCTATAAAATGCTCCGAAAAATGCTTTCGTATGAATTCTGCTTACATCAATTCCCGACGGTTTAATCTAAGCAATCCTTCACCCAAACGTATTTCCAATTGCATTCGGCTTTGTCACAGTCCCATAGGATATATACAGAAGAAGAACGGAAGCCGATGACTGCTGAATTTGCTGACTGACTCTTATTCCCCCGTCAAGATGAAAGCACAAAAAATAGTCCTTCCTCACAGTCTCACACACCCCACATTTTCGTGTTTCCAAGCACGTGCAAAATACTGCACGGAACATTGCAGTGCGCTTTGACAAAACCATTGCATCGCCCGCCAGGGATGTCGATTTGTATATTTCTATGTACGTATAGGTACCAAGGAAGTACAGCCTTCCTCTTAATATCCTCACAGGCAGGTGGGGAATAACCCAGCTCAGAGAGTGCAAAAAATCTCCCAAATATCACGTCTACATCAGAATTCGGTCAACATAATCCCCAAGCCGACAAAGGAGCACAAAAAAAAATCCGCTGCTCCAGGTACTATTCGTGGTTAAGGCATTCGAGTTACATACACTAGCATGTGTCTCAGGGTTCTCCGGTCCGCATGTATGCACTGTCATTGCTGGTTAAGAATCCAATTCGACAAGCTTTTCCCGAATTTACCTGATGCTACTTTGGTACCTTGGGCACGCTAGTTTATGTACGAAGAGAATGTGCTCAGCGGAATTCTCAATGACGATGTAGTCGTAGACTCGTAGTCCTGCTCCTGCACACAATCGATGCACCTCTTGACTGCATTCAATATTTTATATCTCGTGGAATTGTGCATCGCATGTATATGGTCGCATTTATATTATGTGTATGTGGGGGCAAATTGATGATCCAATTCCAAAGCCGAGACGAAGGATCCACATCCCCAACACAAAGTCGTGGTTTCTGGATGAACGTAACATCGATTGCATTTGTATTTGCTTAGCCTTAATCCTTTTTGCCAAACGAATCAAGCGCAAAAGGAAGGGACGCTGTTGTTACCTCTAGGACAGAATGATGTTCGGCATCCCGTCCTACTGATGGTATCTATGAACGAAAATGTTCAATAATTCGATGTGGCAGTGTGAGTGCAAAGTGAATTCCTTCAAGTCCGGATGGTTTCATCGTGGATAATGGCCCGTAGAGGATCTAATAAAAATACGAAAATTGATTCACAATTTTATTAATGTTCTGGGGTAATATTCATCCCTAGATGAGCTGTTCGGCCAGGATGTACGTACGACACGACCAACATTGTGTGTGGATAAAATTTTACGACACAGTCAACGGCATTTTTATGGATATGGGACAAAATTTCATTACCTCATGTCCTATGGTAGTGGCAGCACCAAAAGGTATGAACACTGAACTGAGCAGTATTTATGTGTGAGGTATGACATTTGAATCGTTTTGCTTGTGTCGGTATTTTCATCATTGCGCGAGGTAATAATGTTCAGTTTTTTTTTTTATCAACTGCTCTATTGAGGATACCTTGTTGGTTGATTTTTGAGGAAGTTACGACTTTCATGAAAAATAATATAGGAGTGTGGAGATACCTGTTCCATTATGTTAGATATATAACAAAAAAAACAACTTAAAGCACTAAAGCCCGTTTATCGGAGACAAGAAGGTAGTATACGAAAATTTAAGGAAACGAAGCGAGTCAAGGCATGATTCGTATACAGCAAATTTTTAAAACCTCTTAAATTTGGAGCCCTATTGCATTCCCTCTCAGAGGTGGTGTTTTAGAGAATTTTGTATATACAACAAGGCCGCAGGTTCTGATGGTTTACCAGCGGAGCTCTTTAAATACGGTGATGATGTTTTAGTAGGGAGCATGCACAGAACCATTAGCCAAGTATGGGTAGAAGATAACATGCCCGATGATTGGACTATCAGCTCCATATGCCCTATCTACAAAAAAAGGCGATCCTATGTCTTGCAAGAACTATCGTGGCATATTCCTGTTTAATGTCGCATAAGATCCTATCCAACGTATACTGTGTGAACGTCTAATCGGGACGTACCAGCGTGGCTTCCGGCCCGGCAGATCGACTATAGCCCAATTGTTCACACTGAGGCAAATCCTGTAAAATACCAACGAACTTCAAATCGAAACTCACCACCTATTCATCGACTCTAAAGCCGCTTATGATAGCATATATTGTCAGGAGCTCTATACTGCGATGGCTGAAACTGATTCAGGTGTGTCGCGTGACGCTGGAATACACGCCCTGCAACGTGCAGTTTGGAAGTAGCTTCATCGAACTATTTCAAACATGCACCGAATTTCGGCAAGGAGATGCGCTATCATGCGACTTCTTCAACCTCTTACTGGGGCAGATAGTGCGCAGGGCAGGTGTCAAAAGGCAAGGCACTATCTTCAACAGGGCCGTCCATCAGCTGCTGAGCTATGCGAACGATATTGACGTCATCGGTCGCTTCCAGCGTACCCTTACAAAAGCGTTCTCGGCGATTGAAGACCAGGCGAAATCGGTCGGCATTAAAGTAAATGAGGACAAGACTAAGTACATGCGATCAACAAAAAAACACGCATCTGTCCACCGCATAGGAAAAAACGTCACTATTGATAGCAACAATTTCGAGATATGTAGTTAAGGAATGTCCACGAATGACACTATATTGCGGAGATCCAGCGAAGAATTACCCTAATAAACCGTTGCTACTTCGGTTTGGCAAAACAATTGGGTTCAAAACTCCTAAATTTGTTGTCTACAAAACCCTTAACCTCCCAGTTCTGCTTTATGGCGCCAAGTGCTGGGCGATAAGAAAGAAGGGAGAGCGTATACTGGGCTCCTTCGATAGAAAAATTCTTCGGCGGATTTTTGGTCCTGTGTGCGAGGAGGGCGAATGAAGAAAAAGACACAACCGCGAACTCTATGAGCTGTACCAATCCAACTAAATCCAAGATTTAGATGCAGTCCAAAAAGCCAAAACACATCGAATACATTAGCTCGGCCACATCGAGCGAATGGACAATAATTCTCGAGCTAAGAGGATCTTCGAATTTCGGCCCCAGGTTCGAGAAGACAAGGAAGACCGAACCTCCGTTTCAAAGACCAAGCCATTGCTCCGATCCGTGTCGATGATATTTTGGCACATGTAGTATATAAAACTTTAAAATAAAGGTACGGAATTCCCTGCCATCTTAAATCTGGGGGCTAGGAGGACTCGAAGAACCTCTTCCAATAGTCTCAAAAATAATGTGAGTTTTTATAAGATGTGATTTGTGTTTTTCGCGAATAGATTTCGCTGCTCCGAATCTTATAGCTCTGATTTCAAAATGGCTTAAAGCGACGGAAGAAAAAGTTCCTCAGAATATCGACGAATCGTACAAAACGACACAGCTGATAGATATAACTTTGAGGTAGTAAGAGACTTTGTCTATACATCGGCTCTGATAATAAATCGCTATTTCTTTAGGTTATTAAACCAGCTTTGTAGTAAGTTCCTCTCCCCAACAAGTCTTGGAAGTTGCAGCCTTGCTTTAGTCGGAACTGTAGAACCATCTAAGAAAATAAGTACTGATAAAAAAGTAGACCCAAAGTAAATGCAGATAAAGCAAATATTGACGAATTGGGAAACGTTCCTCACAGAAGCAGCGAGGAAAAGCTGAAAGCTGCAAGAACAAAGATCAAGGACAGCACAGGAAATCGATGCAATCACAGAATTTATAAACAAAATTCAGAGATTTCATAGCTTTCTAAGAAACCATACAAAGAAATTAAGTCTCAAGACTGACGACTAATATAGAGGGTTACAGTGAAGAGCCCCACAAAAGGAAAATGACAACTTTCATATTAGGTACTGCCAGTGGCCGGCGGTGGCGGGTCTCTGTCAATTGAGAAACAGAACAGGTTTATGCGACTACTTCGAACACATTCTAAACGGCGCGCGGCGTCTTATTATCTTTGTGGGTTTTGAGCACATTAGAATGTTTCGAGGACATAGACTGAAGAGAAAGAGGACGGTTACGATTCTGTGGTTAATGCGGTCGATCTTTATTGAATAGTATAACAACGCGGCTACAAGTATCTAAATGCGGGCGTAAGTCTAACATTAACTTTTTTCGCCACCTTTCGAGATTGTCATATACATTTGTAGGAAAACCCTCATTTTAAGCAAAACAAATAGATTTGTCTTTTATTATAATTGTTTTTTTTTTACTCACTCCAAAATTTCCACACCGCTACCAATACTATCGAGCTACCTATCATTGACACAAATCCCAGTATTTTTAGTTTGTCCTGTTTAATACACAAACCATTTCTTAGTTGTTGAAATGCATTGTGGAGGTGTGGCCTATAGGAAGAAGAGTTCTCAAGACGTACATATGAGAATGCGAGAGATCAACGAGGAGCAGAAACTGGTGTTTTTCTACCTCCTGTTACAGGCTATTACATACTCACCCGAATAGAATATGCGAGAAGTAAGTCACACCACCCTGCTTGTACATTATGTCCATGGTTGGTACATCAAATTTCGGTATTCTTAAAGACCTTTGGAACGGTGGCGTGAGACCAAGCTATGACTAAATGACATCCCGAGCTGACTTGTACACCAAAGGAACAATCGAGCGTCAGTTTGGTTTTGGTGGTGGCCTAGAAGGCGTCGGATTCGGGAGATTAAGCGAGTAAAATTCGGTAACGCAATTACATTACCGTACAGTCGCCGTAACAGACTATTGTAGTAGTTTTGCTTGCAGTCATTAATTTTAAATTGTAATTTTGTACGTGGCACATAACGAATTCGCATTATAGTTAAAAGAAAAAAAAAAAACTGTGCAAAAACAAAAAAAAAAGTGCGTCGACAACTAACAAAAAAAAATTTAACTTAATAAAGTGCCGAAGTGAAATAAACCTGCCGTACAGACTATCACGTGCAGAAGAAATTCCTATAAGAATTTATATAGACCATAATATAGTGATATTAATCCCCGCAAGTTCCCCATCGGCTAACAAAATCGCACGATATATGTATAGCCCAACAAAAGGCACGATTGTGACGTCACGCCATCAAATCGCAATCCTGCATAGGCATGACATAATATGGTCTTTGTCAATGGATATATAATACCGAAGCTGTATCAAATACAAGCCGAAAGAGTGCATGCTAGAAGAACGGCACCTACCTCACTTCCCTGATCAATATACACCATCATTAGAAGCAGCGGCACAGTTTTCACCACGCCGAATAAGCGTATTTCCACCTCACGTCCCCGACCATCACAGCCTGAACAACATCAGAATCATCATTTCATCGCATGCACCTGACGCCACCAACCAGAAGAGCACCTGACCATTCCACCAACCTTCGATTATTATGATGATTATTCACCATCAAGAGGACATCGACCAGTGATTCACTCGAAGAGAAAAGTTTACCACCCAAGAGAGCATAATTCTCATCGCAACATCGAATGTATACGATCTTCATCATCATAGGCATACCTCCACAGCATGTTTATTCAACAGCCGCAACATAGCTATCATCATATTTTTTGTGTGTGTGTTTTGTTTTAATTTTCGGTCTTGCATTTGCAAGCAACATAAGGATAGGTAGATATTATTTTGTTAGCATGATATTAATTACAATACGAAAATTGCCAATAACGTGTACATAAAAGAAAAGAAAAAAAAAAGAATAGAAGCATAAAATAAGTGTTCAAATCGTTCAAATTAAAAATCCGGGTAACAATACTTTTTCCAGCAAACAGGTATCAACAATAATACGTTGTTCGGCGAGAACCCAAGGGATGCTGTGCACAGAATCGACGGGGATCTTCGTTTGTTTCAAATATCGTTTGGTAAGTGGTTTTATACTTGCACTACATTTTTTTTTTTAATTCGAACGAACAGATAAGAACATAATAATAGCTATATACAAAAAAAAAAAAAAGGTGACGAAAGAAAGGTACACAGTAAATAACATTAGGCATAAATACGAAATAAAAGAAAAAAAAAGAAAAAAGAAAAAAAAGAGATAAATTGAATTAGAATATAATATGATGCTACACTTGTTTTCGTTTAATATGTACCTACTTGCTTGCAAATTAGTACACTAAAAAGGAATATTATAATTGGATAAAGTCTTTACACAAGTTGCATATACAATATACATACACAACACACATTTAGGATTTTTTTTTTTTGATTTATTTTGTGTCAGCTCGGATCTAGTATTTGTATTGTATATCTAATTTGTTTTTTCCTTTTGTGGCTATCGATCCGATCTATACACAGCCAGCCTTAGATTGTTTTAGTTTTAGTTTGGTTAAGTTCGATTAAGCAAAAATTTTCAATGGATAATTACATTTAGATTAATAATTATTATTAGATTAGATTTCAATAAATTTTGTTATCCCATATGAATTTACAAATCGCGTTGTTATCATTTATTGACCGAATGATTTCTGGGAAGTTTTTGCGTTAATTTACAGTGATTTGGAAGTTCGCATTGAAGATGAAAGTTGGTATCCGAAGTGAAGTTTTTACCTATCCGACATTATATAGGGTTAGCATGCAGTGCTAAATTGGTTTTTCTTTTGGATGTGATGTGGCTAGAGGTAACCTGCAGTAAGTAAATTAAGAGGGGTCAGTGACCTCTCTCTTCGAAATAGGGTTTACTACAGAGAATGGAGTAGAGTAGTAACAATGGTGTATTGCTGGCAGAATGTTAATCTTCTTTGCAGCATACAACGGGAGGGTTTAGAATATACTCCGGAGGCACCAACAACTATGCTCTCCATCGTACGACGCAAGGGATAATAATTGAACGAACTCGGGTCTAACATAAATTCGTTTGTTGTTCGGATAACATCTTCGACATTTTTTTTTGTTAGCTATTTTCTTCCAGGCCTGAAATAAGGTAACGCCGTCCATTTTCTAGTAGCAAGATCCCACCCCATCCCGAGAGCTAGAACCAGGATAATGCTAGCAGGCCTACCGCTACATAGGATCTGGACACCCCTTTCATATCTCTGCCCGAATGGGCTGATAGACCTGTAACCTGCCGTCCTAAGGGTAGATTTAGGTGTGAAAGGGTTCAGTGGGGTTGATTGGTTGAAGGAGGAGAGATGGCTATTTGCTTGTCTTCTTTAAAGCGTGATGAATTTCGGTGATTTTAGCTGGTTGTCCCTTTTACCTTCTGATATAGGGATGTCGAATCTGATATGGCTACCTAACGTTTCTTCCTTCTTTCCTTCACCAACACCACTAGAGATACTGTCATCTATCTCTCCCCCAAAAATTGATTCATATTCGTTACACATTTTCATGGTTAAAGTACAGTCAAAGATTTGTCCGTCTAACAACTTAATATCAGCTTTGCCTTCCTGATATTCTTTCAGCACTCGACATCGGGTGTAAAGTAATCCTGACACAATGGTTCGATATAGTGCATTAATTGCTTCCTTACAGAAGTACTGAACCAGTGAACCCTTCTGTTTTGGCAAACGTAAGTAGAACTTTTTTCCAAGCATAGTTCTGCACTGAATTTTCATTTGGATGTCATTCTTGGAGTTGATGTTTATTTCGTGGTAGCTGATAGGTCAACTTTTAGCAGTAGCCTAGTAATTTTTTTAAGAGATTTGGTTTTTAAATTGGCCTATATTTGAGAGCTGTCAGTGTGCTTGTCCGACGTTCGCGAGAGATGGCGCAGTT
The DNA here is from genome assembly GCA_949372485.1 of Cheilosia soror. Classification (NCBI taxonomy): domain Eukaryota; kingdom Metazoa; phylum Arthropoda; class Insecta; order Diptera; family Syrphidae; genus Cheilosia; species Cheilosia soror. The sequence continues at coordinate 129,164,519 of OX443561.1, forward strand.
GAAAAAAACCAAAGATGTAAATTTGTGTTTTTCCTGGGACCCCTCGCCACAGTATAGTCCATCACACTAACCACTGAGGCACTGGGCCCACATTTAAAAAGTTCGGTACTTTAAATAAAAACCACCCTTCTTTTAACCTTGTCCTCGTTTACTTGAAGACCAACTGATTTCGCTTGTTATGAAAGTCGGTTTCGTTGCCAATTTCAGCTCTATAGGTACGTAGGTAAGCCAACAAGTTCAGAGTGGACGTTTGCCTTTGCGTAATATATGCACGGAAATTTTGAATGCGTGTCTAACATCGATTATCACTTAATTGTAGTCTACTGCTAACTAGCAGTTAGACGGTTTGAAGAGAGCCAAGTTTCTATTTAGCTTGGAAATTCTTGTCTATATCTATTATGGACGTAATATAAATGCTCTCCTAGATAGTGTGAAGTTATGGGTTTTCGAGTAGATTTTAATGCGAACCATATTCAGGTAATACCTTGTCGTTGTCAGTCTTAAGTATATTAAAGAAAACAACGCTTTTTAGAGGAATTCCTTAAAACTCAACTGTCACAAAAGGGAGTGAAAAGCTGAATTTTATTTTATGTATAACTCTATTTCGATACAGTCCAATTGAAGTCAAATAAACCCTCGTTCATTCCTATTCCATAGTGTACACATAAATAAATGAGTTCAATACCAACCGAACTGACTTATTTATTGAAGGAATATCTGCCTAAAAATACGGCCCTTTAAACGAGCTAATTGTAACCTCCTTTTGCTAAGTTAAATAAGATACCTATTTCGTTACGAGTTTGTAGTTTGCATAAAGCAAATGTTTTTTTTGAATCGCTAATTAGATAACAAGGAGACAACGAGCCCAATGGAGGACCCTCAATTAACCAAACAAGGACAATTAATTACCAAGGACCATTACCCTGATAATTACTTACAACAATGTTCGCCCAAATACCTACCCAGTACCGGATGCAAATATTTGATTTTCGAACGAAAGCAAAACATATTTCACTCCCCACTGTGCCCATTTATTAGGTCCATATAAATGGACATGTCCTTGTCATAACGTTAGCGCTGCCATAAATTCCCTATACTCGGATGAATGACAATAAACGGGATGACAGTGTAGCGGTGTACAGTTTCTATTATCCTACTGGTCATCGGGGAGAAAAGCGAGCTCCTTGCCTGTACTTATTTCCTGATGTTGTCAATGTGTTTCGTTCCGGTTGCAATATGGCCTCCGAATCACTCCCTCGATGGTTGTTAATATGTTTTTAAAAGATGATAAGCTGACTTATTTTTTTTTTTTTTTTTTGGCAAAACTTTGTATACGTTTAATGTTCACTTGAGTATACAATAAAATAAATTGCAATAAATTATGGCGCACAAAAGTTGTGAAATAAAAGAAATAATATAGCATATTAACCACTGCCCGGTGAAGGAACATTGGGAGGGGGTTGAGAACTTAACTATACGATATGGTTAGCCACGAGGAACGCAGCGCGGCTATTTGAGTGGAACTCGGTGTTAAGTGGGCGTCCGTGATAATAACATGAGTTATTGCAAATTGGTTTTGACGGCATTATGAAGTCGGAACGGGACAGTGGCCTTATCGTAACTTTATTGCTGGCAAATTTTTCCTTGAGGAGTAGATATGCGGAATGGGGTGTTCTCTTGAAACTTTTGTATAAATGTATATATTGTATCCATAAAAGTTCGTCGGGTAAACTGTTTTATGGTGGAAAATAAATTTTAATGCGAACGCTCACATTCGATTTATTGGTGAAGTTAACTTGTTTCAGTTAATAGATGACTATTTTGGACTATTCAATCGATTGGAGGAATTGCTATTGAGTGGCAATGTTTTGGTTTAAATATCGAATGCATTAACGTCCAATTGAGTGACAATGGTAATCGCTTGATAATTGTTGTATATACAATTTTAGATTTTGCAAATTCTTACTTGTTGTGACATTTTATGGACTGGCTCTTATGTGTATATGTATAGGTGTTAAGAAAAAATAGAAATGTCAACTTGTTCTTAAGACTTGTGTATAAACATGTATCTGATACCGAATTTCCGGTTAAGAGACCATAATTTATCGAACTGAAAATCGTATTAAAATTGGCAGAAAAGGAGCTCCTAATAAAGGGTTTTTGGTTAGGTTTAGACTTGCACTTCCTTTTCTGTCCATGGTGCATCTTGCCAACCTTACACTAATCCTCTTAGGCTACTTCGAAGAGTTGGTTCATCAAAATCCTGTCTATGTAAAAGGTGGCGGACTCTTAGCGATTGATAGGAACTCTCTATTGGCTGTCAGTGAACAAAACAGTGACGCTGATGTCGGTCAGGGATCACAGCAGAGCCAGTCCGTAAACTAAATATGCGAAAAATTGGAGGTCACTATATCTACTTGGGTTTCTGGAAAATGACTAAGACTGACCACGAATAGGCATGACTGTACCTATCTCAAGATGGCCAAAAATCGAGAAAATGTATGCTGAAAAATGAGAAATAGATAAATATGAATTTAGTTCAGCTATAAATGTGCAATGACCATAAGCCTAAGATAGTAACGAAACTACGGTAGAAGCTCCAAACGAAAAAACGTAGACCTGCTTTCTAAGTGCCCAAACCGCCAAACAAGTCTTCTTCGCTATTTAAGGGAAACTGATTTCTTTGAGATCTAGGGGAAATAGCGCAGATTCTGTTTTTATAGAATTGAGACGTTTAGTTTGGACGTAATTTATTATGAACAAATTCGAAATAAAGTAAGCCCACAATACATGAACAGTGGAATGTGTGAAATATATAATGTTTCGCATAAACTACCTGCTTGGAATCACTGTTTCATTTGAAGTAAACTTTGAATTTATCCAACCTTGCAATAAATCCAACAGTGGCCCTATGAGGGAAGGTTGCAGGGGGTCAGCATATCCGCCATAATATATTTTCCATGGTTTTTTAAATAATTTTTCCTATTATTGGACTTAGTTCATCCTAGATTTTGGGGCTATTCCCCTGAGCATTAACAATATCCCAAATTTTGTTTGAGTTAGTTCATCTTTACTAGTGCCAGACCAACTCCAATATGGCAAACGAGATATATTCTACTCGTGAACTAATTTCAAGACTGCGGACTACAATTATGCACACTTTTTTTTAAAAAAGAAATTTCATTTTGACACGCAGTATCTGCCTTAAAAAATTAATTGTTTAACACTTAAACAGCGATTCCAAATATTGTAAACTTGAATTCTGTTGCTAAAAAAAAGAAAAATGTTGAGAAGAATATTTCAGTCGGCAAAATGCATCAACCCTTCGTGTTCTACCATACCCAAATTCGTTCGTAAGGTTGCGGTGTTAATTGGCGGCAGCATGTTTTACCTCTTTAGTCATGGTGCGCTCAGCTTTTGGATCAGAGTTTTTTTGATGGCCTTTTTCCTCAAAAAAAAAAAAAAAAAAAAAAACGGCAAGAGCGTTGTGGTTAACGGTGAGTGGTATGATATAGGATTTTTTGTTTTTTGTCTGAAATTGAGGAATTGGAATTGGTTTGATGAAGAGTGCCGGCAAGCACATGCAGCAAAGCTGCTGGCCTACAAAGCGGCGCTGCAGAGAAGGACGAGAGCAGCTCATGAGCTCTACGAGCAAAAACGGAGGGAAGAACACCGGCTTCTCCGGAGGAAAAAGCAAAAAGCATGAGAAGCGCGCGATCGAGGAAATAGAGAGGTGTTACTCCAGGAACAATGTTCGAAAGTTTTACCAAAAGGTAAAAAGAACGTGTCACGGGAACAAGGCCCGAACAGAGACCTGTAGAGACGAACAAGGAAACCTTGTAGTAGAGTCACAGTCGGTGCTGAGGACATGGAAAAACCATTTCTGCAGACTGCTAAACGGCGAAGACGACACAAATTCCACTGTCAGGCAGAATGAACCTTTCAACCTGGGCGATGAAAGCCAAGACTTCCGTCCACCTGACCAAAATGAGGTAAGGATAGCAATATCCAAGCTGAAGTCCAACAAAGCTGCAGGACCGGACGGTTTATCGGCCGAGCTTTTTAAGGCAGCGGGGGATGACTTGGTAGAGAGCATAGAGCATACACCAACTCGTTTCTAAAATTTGGTCAGAGGAAAGTATGCCTGATGAATGGAGCCTCAGCATTGTTTGCCCGATCCATAAGAAAGGAGACCCTCTAAACTGCGCCAACTATAGAGGCATCAGTCTCCTTAAACCATTTGTGCGGTTTTAGGCCCGGTAAGTCTACAACCGACCAAATATTGCTGGAGAAAACCCAAGAAGTCCAAATCGATACTCATCACCTATTTATCGATTTTAAAGCCGCATATGACAGCATTTATAGAGACGAGCTATACAGAGGCATGTCTAGTTTTGACATCCCTGCCAAACTTGTCAGGTTGTGCAGAATGACGATGGAGAACGCTCGCTGCTCCGTAAAGGTCGGAAACAATCTCACTGAGAAATTGCTTGTCAAAAAAGGGATTTAGACAGGGTGATGCGCTGTCATGTGACTTTTTCAACATCATTCTTGAGAACAACACCAGGGGCACAATTTCCCAAAAGTCTGTGCAACTCCTTGCATACGCTGACGATATCGACATCATTGTCAGAACACAGCGAACTGTCACTGATGGTGTGTTTGCAAGTATCAGTACAGAGGCGGCAAAAATGGGTTTAGTATGGTGAATGAGGGCAAAACGAAATATATGCTGTCAACAAGAAGGGACACACAACATCGACGAATCGGACAGAACGTCACGATAGACAGCATAACTTTGAGGTAGTTCGGGACTTTGTCTACCTCGGCTCCGCTATTAATTCTGAAAATGAGATCACATCAGAAATCAAACGAAGAATTACACTTGCCAACCGCTGTTACTTTGGCCTAAGAAGGCAATTGATTAGTAAGGCCTTGTAGAGAAACACCAAGGAGACTCTATATAAGACCCTCATCATCCCAGTCCTGCTTTATGGCGCAGAACCATGGACGTTATCAAAAGCGGATGAAGATCTCCTTGGGCGCTTCGAACGCAAAATTCTTCGAGTGATTTTCGGTCCCGTTTGCGTTGACGGGCTTTGGAGAAGGAGATTTAACAGCGAACTCTACGAGCTGTACCGCGACATCGACTTGGTCAGAAAAGTACGTATCAGTCGACTAAGATGGCTAGGACATGTAGAGCGAATAGACACCATTGCTCGGGCCCGAAGAGTCTTCGATTCCAACCCGGAGGGACAACGCAGTAGAGGAAGACCTCGGCTTAGGTGGCGCGCACAAGTGGAAGGGGACCTCAACCAACTTGGAGTGCGCAACTGGAGGCAGTTAGCCAAAGATCGTGCTAACTGGAGAGACGTGTTGGTTGAGGCCCATGTCCACCCCGGACTGTAGTGCCATCTAAGTAAGTAAGTAAGTAAGTAATTGGATGAGCTCTAGTTTCAGTATAAGATAGCATTATGTGTCACATAACTCTTGAGCTTACAGGCATTTTGAGGACGTATCTTCGCACTTACGGAGCGAAATAATCAATCTAATCACACTACTTTTTAGTTCTTACAACATAGATTCGCTGACTTATTATATTCGTATGGCTTCCGAACATTGCAAAGGTTCTTCTTGCTAGTTAGTAAAACTGATTGATACACACTTGAGTAATGTATGAATATGTCGCTACCATAGTTTGATTACAGTTGGCAAATGACTTTGTGACTAAAAAACCATCTGCTATCAATCAAATGGTTTTTCAAATGACTTCGCGAAAGCATGATCGAATGACTGGATCGAGTAAATTTCTAAGACTTTGTATAAATTAACTTTAGTTTAATTGTTACCCCTAAAAAATGTACGGCTGCTGGCTATGGTCTGTTTTCAATTAATTTTCAACACTCAGTTGTATCTGCGGCTAATGTTAAAATAAAAAAAGATAAAAATTCACAAAACCGAAAAAGTTATGTGTAGCTAGGACTTAAGCCTTATTCTGACCAGTTGCGCCAATTATTTATTTTACTTTATTATTTTTAACTAGCTGGCCCGTGCTCGTCTTGCGCCGCTCGCCTTTAGCAAACAAACAAACTTATATTTGGTCCATCTAAGATTATATTTTGAGTGTTTCATTGAAATCTGTCCAGTAGGTTTCGCGATTTTAAGAGACAAAAAATAATCCTACAGTTTTATTATAAGTATAGATATCGATTTAATGTGCTTGTGCACCCTCTGCCACGCCCTCCCTCTCTATGATCTTGCTACTTGTTTATAATACTGCATTTCGTTTCCTTTGTTAACCTCTCCCTATGGAATCCAAACAATTACCTACCCCAACCCCACACTGTTACCATACCACATCTATATCTGTACATATAATAAAACTGTATGAATTTTCGTTGTCAGATAAAAACTCGAAAACTACTGGACAGATTTCGATAAAACTTTTTTTTAAATGTTCCTTAAGACTGTGAGACTGCTATAGGCTATGTCGTTTATAGCCACGTCCTTAGGAATCTTCATGAGAGAAGAGACGTATAACACAAATTCATTTCAGAATTTGTGCACCGATTTTATCTGCTGTACTGTGTGAGCGCCTGAAACCATTAGTCAATGTCCTGATTGGTCCCTCTCAGTGTGTTTTTAGGCCCATTAAGTCAACAACCGACCAAATATTCACACTACGGCAGATCCTGGAGAAAACCCAAGAAGTCCAAATCGATATTCACCATCTATTTATCGATTTTAAAAGCAGCGTATGACAGCATTTATAGTGACGAGCTATACAGATTGCACGGAATAACGACGGACCTCGCTGCTCCATAAATGTCGGAAACAATCCCACCGAGATCTTTGATGCCAAAAAACTGATTTAGACAATGTGATGCACTGCCATGCGTGACTTTTTCAAAATCATACTTGAGAAAATTGTGCGAAACTCGGAGACCCAGACCAGGGACACAATTTTTCACTCTGTGCAACTTCTTGTATACGGTGACGACATCGCCATAATTGGCTGAGAACCAGCGAGCTATTACTGGTGCGTTTGCAAGTATAAGTATACAGAGGCGGGAGAATACATGCTCCTATCAAGAAGGGACACACAACATCGACGAACCGTACAGAACGCCACGATAGACAGCTATAACTTTGAGGTAGTTCGGGACTTTATCTACCTCGGCTCCGCTATTAACTCTGAAAAAGAGATCACATCAGAATTCAAGCGAAGAATTACGCTTGTCAACCGCTGTTACTTCGGCCAAAGAAGGCAACTGATTAGAGGCTCTATGTGAGACCCTCATCATCCTATAGTTCTACTCTATGGTGCAGAAGCATGGACGCTAGGCGGAGGAAGATCTTCGTTTCGAACGCAAAATTCCTTGAGTGATTTTCGGTCTAAAATTGCTGGGACATGTAAAGCGAATGAACGCCAACGCTTCGGCCCGAAGAGTCGTCTATTGCAACCCGGAGGGACACCGATAACGCAGTAGAGGAAGACCCCGACTTATGTGGCGCGTACAAGTGAAAGGCGACTTCAATCAAGTTGGAGTGCGCAAATGGAGGGCGGTTAGCCAAACATGGGGCTAACTATAGAGGAGTGTTGGTTGGTCGGACAGTAGCGCTATCTAATTAAGTAAGTATGTAATCATATTGATAGTTTAGTAATTAAGTTTTGTTTGTTCAAGAGACAGTCGATTTCAAGGTTTCATTTTTCGAAACAAACTTCAGCTGTTCAGCAGCAAAATTCGACGGCATATCCTTAACACAGTCATCTCTATATTCCCCAACACACTGCATCCATAATTGTTAGACACAGAAAATAGTCGTTAACGCTTCATTAGAAACAATATTCTGTTCTACCTCAATTCTACTAACATGCGCTTTCATCAGCTAATAGATTTATTATAAAATAAAAATTATCCATAAAACAAATGCAAACGAATTTGTAATCCATTGTAACCAATTACATTTTATGCAAATGAATGACGCTAATGGTGTACATAGATACTGCTAAATCTTCGTTCAAAGAGACTAGTATCCCATACAGAAACTCATTTATTTCACTTAGTTTGCGAATCCACAAAGGGAATTGAATTTGATTCAGATTACACCAATGTAAAAAGCAGAGTCCTTTCATATGTGCGACTTAGTTTGAATTTTAACCGACAAATCCAATGGAAATCCTTTCGCTCGTTTGAGTATCTTTTGGAGCTTTGTTTCGCATTGATGGTGATATTAATTGTTGCTGTATGAAATCATACATTTCTGGTAACAGATGAGAACACCCTTTGCTATATTTTTCATCCAATATCACTAAAAGTGATTATTACGAACTGGAATAATCCTACGAGTAAAATTGGATAATATGTTGAAGTGTTAGGAATGAAAAGACTTACTTTATGTGTACACTCATTTGGATCCTTCATGGTTGAATAATTGATTTCAATTATATTGCAGCATATGGCCGTTCTGAAAGCTGTTACATGCTTGAACTATACAGACTAACTCATTCATGGACATTTCTTTTTCAAGATTAATTGTTATTATACGCATAGAGATTACGCTTTGGGGCGTCCTGGCGCTATTTAAGAAGTCATCGCATGACGGTATGCACACGCGACGCTTCAAATTCATCTTATACCTATTATCTTTTTTCATGGCTGTAATACTTTGAACAAAGGAAACACATTACGTTTCCCTTTACGTGAAGCGTGGGTCGAAGGGCAATCAAAATCCACAGTGTAGAAACATCCCAGAGGAAGCTAAAGCGCATTACTGTTTCCCGCATAATTCAGCCAGATGGTGATATTAATATTAATCAACCTGGGCAGAACTGTTTGGTGCAGTTCTGCCCAGGTGTTTTAAGCCAGAGTTGATTAGATTCGATTTGAGCTAGACTCCTAATGTATTCCCTGAAGCATCCCTTACTGTCACCGCAAGAAGATTTCAGGTCCCACGAGTGGCGCGGTCGCGCCGACTTTGGCCAGAGAGTCAGCCGTTTCGTTTCCAGTAGATCCCCTGTGGGCTGGAATCCAGTGTAGGATGACAAGGTTTTTCTTTTCTAGTTCGTAGATGACCATGTAAGTTTCTAGGACCAGCTTCGATTTTATAACAGATGAGTTCAGAGCTTTAAGAGCAGCTTGACTGTCTGAGAATATAAATATGGTTTTACCACTTGTGTTAGAACATAAATTTATTCCAGCGCAGTGGCTGATGGCAAGGACTTCAGCCTGGAATATGGACGAGAGCTTGCCTAGGCTGACTGAGAAGTTCGCTTGAGGTGATTCTCCAAAAATGCCAGATCCAGTCCCTGAATCCATCTTGGAACCGTCTGTGTACCAGACTAGGTCAAGTCGCGATGGATTGGGCTTGTATTTTTCCCATTCTTAAAGCTAATGACTAGACAACGCCTTTTTTAGCTGACTAGGATTCAGAGAATTTGGAAGAGAACCCCAATTTTGACTGAAAAATCATTTTCAACGACGAAGCGCATTTTTAGACGAATGGCTATGTTGACAAAAAAAATTACCATATATCGGCGGATGCCATTTCGAAGTCAACCAATCCTTGCTGAAAAACCCTTTAGTAGATCTTTAGTAAGATCAGCTTCTATTCACATATTTGTGCTCTTAGAAGGGCGCCACAAAAATATTTCAACCTATATAGAGAGTCGCAGTATAAGTATGAAAAAGATGGACCTTAGTAAATGAAGCGATCAACCACAAAAGTGACTATGTATGAATGTCTTATTATTATGACTTAACCTGCTGTTCAGTTGTAATGTGAGTGTTATATTAGTAAGAGTTCGCAATAAATAAATTGTATTCCATTCCCATTTCCATCATCTTAGCCGAAGGATATCAACTTATAGTACACATACAATTGAGCTATGAGACAACTTAACTTTAGGTCAGCACATGAATGACTCGCGTGGCTTACACCGACGGACGTTAATTTTTCTCTCAGATCGTATACTGTCTCGTTTTGAAATTATATGTCGAAAACTTTCAACTTTCAAGTCTCTATGGGGTCTGCTGTACACATCCCCATAGAGAATGGAATCAGAAATCAACATATATGACTACTCCTCGACAAGTCAAGAACTTTAAAGCGTATAACCTTTTATTAAATCCACGAGACTTGTAAATTGCATTGTGAAACCATACTCTTCAATATATTTATCAGAGCGGTGATTTCAAAATGATGTATACAGTGGCCGGCATAAGTATTTTGACAAAACTGAAGTTAATTCTGCTCATAATTTGAACTTACTTCATGTAAATTTTGGCATCAATGGAAAGGTCATTTAAATTCCGTTTGAATGATACAAAACATTCCTTAACCGATTAAGTACCCATTGAAAATTTGGAACTTTTGTAAAAGTATACTTTTTGACTTTTTTCCTAGGTCCAAACAAAAAAGTTTTGATGCAAAATAAAAGTCAACTTTTTTGACTTATTTCCTCGGTCAAAAAAAAAAAATGCAAAAAGTTTCTTCATACAATTCTAAGTAACTGCAAAATTTTTTTTTTTTTTTTTTTTCAAAAATCTCTTCGCTAATATTTTTTATGATTTTTTGAATGGGATGATCTCAGAAAAATTTTGTATGAAAAGGAGGAAAAAGTGACTAAAATAGTCATTTTTAGCAATTTTCAAAAAATCGTAAAAAATATTAGGGACGATATTTTTTTTTTTGCGGTGCCTATTAAAATTGTTTGGAGACACTTTTTGCATCAAAACATTTTTTTTTTTGATACCGAGGAAAAAAAGTCAAAAAAGTAAGTTCACAAAAATTCTAAATTCTAAAATTTTTAAATGGGTACTTAATGGGTTAAGGAAAGTTTTGTATCATTCAAACGGAATTTAAATGACCTTTCCATTGATGCCAAAATTTACATGAAGTAAGTTTTAAATTATGAGCAGAATTAACTTTAGTTTTGTCAAAATACTTATGCCGGCCACTGTAGGTACAGTGCGAGCTCCATCTATTGCTTTGTAGCAATACTTGTCATTAGAGGCACGTCGCTAGACGTTTTTGCATTCTATTTGGCAATTGTTAGTCGCTCTGTTGCTTATAGTAGGGGAGCCGACTGCATGATTACCTACCTCATCGAGTTAAAGGACAATTCGCATTTCAATTGAAAGTTAAGAAAGGGACAATGATGAAATCGCTGGTCGGACAGTCATTATCCTGCCGGGTTTCGAAATAACGGGCCACTTCCGGTACAGTTTTTTTGTGTTTACTTATGTCATAAGGTTAAAGGACAAAATTAATTTTATTAGATAGAGGTCAATTAGTGTTGCACAAAAAGCTTGGTCGGACAAAGTATATCCTGCCGCAACCCTCTGTCCGACCACTCGAAAGTCCTGTTTTTTTTTTACGTTTACCTACCTCATCGAGTTAAAAGATGAAACTGGTGTCAAATTATAGCTAACATCGTTCTCTTTAAGAAATCACTGGTCGGACAAACCTTAATCTGCCGAAACAATGCGTCCGACCACTTTTATTTCATGAGTATGCAAACCACTATTGGCAGAACTTGCTCTAGATGTATGTAGTAAACTTTATTGTTTATAAAACGAACCCTATCGAGTACAAACATGAAACTAGTATCAAATGAAAGGTTATAACGTCCTCTTTTAAAATCCATTAGTCGGCCCGACCTAAACCTGCCGAAACCACACGTCCGACCACTTCTTAAACCATGAATATGCTACTTTGAAGTACAAACCCAGCTCTGTATGCATACAATACACGTCATCGTTTATATATCCACTTCATTGAGTTTAAACATAAATCTAGTATCAAATGAAAGGTAATAACGTTTTTAAATCGATCAGTCGGCCCGACCTAAACCTGCCGAAACCACACGCCCGACCACTTTTTATATCATGAATATGCTACTTTGAAGTACAAACCCAGCTCTATGCATACAATACCTAGGTTAGGTTAGGTTTGGTTGAATAGGGTGTGAGTTCATCACATTGGACTATGCACCATATTGGACTCATCGCCATCCCTGGGGAACCTTAACGGCCAAATAACCTAAACCACTTCGCATAAACAATTAATTTCCCTACAGAACCTGAAATTTGAAATTCAAATTGCTTCAATTTTGTTTGCGAGACCAACCTCTTCCAAATTGTCGAAGAAGAACCTTTTCCTCCTGTACCGAGCAATAGCTTGACATTCACAGAGGAGTGGGGAGATGAGTTATATCCTCTGTGACCTGTAAGTCTTCGCAATACCTGCATATGTCTGTATCTGTTAGGCCTAATCTCATAGCGTGCTTCCTTAGAAGACAATGCGACAATGCTCGCATAATGCGCATTGTGCGGCAGCTCCTGCCTAGGTCAGATTTGATGATGAAGGACTCTAGCGCCTTTAGCGCAGCCTGACTATCAAGGTAGATAGCGATATTCTTGTTGGATATTGATCCCATATCAAGTAGATTCGCAGCTTTGAGCACGGCCAGAACCTCTGCCTGGAACACATTGCATGTATCCGGAAGTCTTAATGACACGTGTAGGTCTATATCCTTAGAGTAAATACCTGATCTTATACCCTCCTTAGTTTTGGAACCATCCGTATAAATCGATATTTCATTATCATTCGAAACCTGATTCTTTTGCCAGTCCTCCCTATCTGGGTACTGTACTTCGTACGGTGTGTCAAAGTCCATTTCATTAGTATGCAGCTATGTCCTACCTATCTGGTTTTGAAAAACCCTGCGTTAGTTAGCCGAAATTGCTTGCAGATTGATTTTGTAGGTCCAGGGGTAAAAGATACATAAACGCCTCAAGTGCAGCTGTGGGTGTGGTGCGTAAAGCAACAGTGATGTCAGAGCAGGTTGTACCCTGGTCAACATATCCCGTATATATAACTTATTTGCGGCTTTCCACCAAACAAGAGCCCCATAGGTAAGGATGGGTCTAACCACCATGATGTATAAGTATAACCAATGCATGACTTTTGGACTCACTCTACACTTTTTTCCTGATACTGTTCTATTACAGACGAAGAGAGCATTATGAGCCTTTCGGACTCTTTCCCGAACGTTCAGTTTCCAATTCAATTTTTTATCTAGGACCGTACCAAGATATCTCGCGCTATCCGAAAGGGAAAGCTCCACTCCACCAATCCTGGGTAGTTTGAAGGGTGGTATCTTGTATTTTGTACTAAAAAGTACTAGTTCTGTCTTTTCCGGGTTGACACGAAGTCCACAACCTTCCGCCCATTTTCTGAGCTTGCTGAGGGCTGATTCCATGGTTTTACTCAAAGTGTTCAAGAATTTACCGCGACAATACCTACACGTCATCGTTTATATATCTGCTTTATCGAGTACCTGCCTAAAAATATGAAACTGTTAATCGGTTTGCGAAAATCATGTGTCTAACAGAAAAATTAAGTGCAGCAACGATATTTGGTAATAACTTTGTTAAATTTGAATAAAATTTATTAATAAAGCGGATATATAAACGATGACGTGTATTGTATGCATACAGAGCTGGGTTTGTACTTCAAAGTAGCATATTCATGGTTTAAGAAGTGGTCGGACGTGTGGTTTCGGCAGGTTTAGGTCGGGCCGACTAATGGATTTTAAAAGAGGACGTTATAACCTTTCATTTGATACTAGTTTCATGTTTGTACTCGATAGGGTTCGTTTTATAAACAATAAAGTTTACTACATACATCTAGAGCAAGTTCTGCCAATAGTGGTTTGCATACTCATGAAATAAAAGTGGTCGGACGCATTGTTTCGGCAGATTAAGGTTTGTCCGACCAGTGATTTCTTAAAGAGAACGATGTTACCTATAATTTGACACCAGTTTCATCTTTTAACTCGATGAGGTAGGTAAACATAAAAAAAAATAAAATAATAGTTTAAAAAACTAAAAAACGCTTTTATATGTAGGTACTGCACTAAAAGCAAAAAAATAAAAATTTACCAATCTATTTTTAAGGTTTATCCTGGAAGGGGCTTAGTGTAAGCCATGTTTGTAGTTCTGTATTGTATTATTTGAGTGTAAACTGCACAAACATGGCTTACACTAAGCCCCTTCCAGGATAAACCTTAAAAATAGATTGGTAAATTTTTATTTTTTTGCTTTTAGTGCAGTACCTACATATAAAAGCGTTTTTTAGTTTTTTAAACTATTATTTTATTTTTTGCTTTTTAGTGCAGTATAATATCTACCTACATGCTTACAAAATCTTTGTTTTACTATTAGTTTATTGTATTTTCATCTAAACTGAAACATCAGCTCAGCATGCAAGATTCCAAAGTCCTAAGTCAATGGACATAATAGGTATGCATTTCACATAAATGAAAATTCGCGATATGGTTTGATTGATATTACTACGCGTACCTACCTATACACTTTCCATAGCTGCAGATCTCACATATAAGTATGTACGGTTGTGCATGTGCATACCTACATATTTACGCATCACAAACTCCTATATACGTACATATGTACAAAGTTTGTTTTATCCATATCCATATTCCATACATCAAATTCAACTACGCCATACATTATAATGAGCAATGAGCATACATTCTGAATGCCCGCCACAGTGACAATTCTATTTTTAGAACGCAAATAAAACTACCCTTCCTAAGCACAACTGCAATCAAGATAGCAATTTTTTTCGCATTTGGCCCAATAAGATCTATTTTCTATTTATTATATCTTGCCCTCTGGATGGACTAGAAAGATGAATGTTAGCTTAAAATACTCGGTGAAGTATTGCCTAACAATTAAATAGATTCTTTGAGTTGACCTACATATATTTATGAGTATTATGGCAAGTTGAGCGTAGTAAGGTAAAAATAGAAATGTTTGCACTCCCTTTCTTCAGCCCTTATAGGACGAAACGGTACAAAGTATCAATTAGGTATGTAATAGTTATGACTTATCTATTGACATATAAAGTTTCAAGTTAATACGGCTAATAGATCATGCGTTATGAAAAAGCCTCCCTCAAAGGGGCAGGGGAAGTCAAAATCCAAAAATTCTTTCTAAATATTGCATTGTCTTCACAACCCAACCAGCATGGAAAATTTCAAAGTTCTAAGTTTAGCGAAAGTGGTTCGAATTTGACTTGCAAGATTTTGACACAACAAATTTTTCACGAAGTTAAGTAAAAGCCTTTAAAAAACAGGACTTTCGAGTGGTCGGACAGAGGGTTGCGGCAGGATATACTTTGTCCGACCAAGCTTTTTGTGCAACACTAATTGACCTCTATCTAATAAAATTAATTTTGTCCTTTAACCTTATGACATAAGTAAACACAAAAAAACTGTACCGGAAGTGGCCCGTTATTTCGAAACCCGGCAGGATAATGACTGTCCGACCAGCGATTTCATCATTGTCCCTTTCTTAACTTTTAATTGAAATGCGAATTGTCCTTTAACTCGATGAGGTAGGTAATCCTGCAGTCGGCTCCCGTACTATAGTGAATTAAAAAACTACAAAATTACAATTTGGTACGCTTTTTAAAATGTTTGGTATGAAAATAAACGCTTATAGTGGCAACACTGATTTCGTTAGCTTTGCACATAACATAACATTGCGCCTGAAATGTAAACAAACACTCATACTCGCACACCCGCGATATTCGAAAGCAATAATTTACGATGGTTCTAAACAATTGGGGACTATCGAGGATACTTTACTGGCACACTCATGATCATGATTCATCGTATTATTGTCTGGCTCAGTGTACTGCGATATCGAAATTGTTTAGAATAATTAGCTAGATGAAGACAATCCACCTCCACCACAAAAGGCGTAAGGAAAACGTCACTGACAATATGGTTTACATAATACATAATGGATAATTAATGATGAAATTAAATGACATAATTTTTGTCTAAAATTCAGATGAGCATGATACTCTAAACGTAGGCGCAGTAGCGCAGTGGTTAGTGTGTTGGACTACTGTGCGAGGGGTCCCAGGTTCGATCCCCGGAAAAACCCAAATTACATCTTAAAGTTTTTTCTACTGCGCCACCTCTCGCGAACGTCTGACAAACATCCGAGAGTATGCCTGTCATGAAAAAGCTTCTCAATTGAGCCGTTCGGACTCGGCATAAAATTGTAGGTCCCTTCCATTCGTCCCAAAAATAGAAACTCACACAAAACGAATGGTTGCGAGAAGCTAGGCCTTGGGTGTCACCCGCCTGTTGCGCCACCTATTTATTTTTTTTTTTTTATGATACTCTAAACAGTGTTGCTCAAAGCTACATGTATGCCACGTCTACAAGTAAATTGCTTCTGAAATTTTAGATGCTCTTAAAAAGGTTTATTTATGGCGCTACCAGTGTAGCTAATGTAAACAAATTTGTTCTCTTTTTTTCGAAGATTCACTACACAAAACGCGAAATCAAATTCTCTGTCATTTTGTCGACCGAATGTATGGATATTTTTTTATTTGTATGTTATGATGTCCGATTTTATACCTAAAAACACATCTAGCGATTTGAAGTGTTTTTGTTTTATCTGATTTATGTGGGTAATGGCACCCAATGATACTCGGTTAAAAAAAAATTACTTCGAGGATTTTGATGGAAATGGTTATACATATTTATATAATATAAATATTATATAATGTACTATCTAGTATGGATATTAAAAAAATAATTAGATAATGTAGGTAGGTATAAGGTGCATAATTGCATTATCTTCGATATCATCATTAGACATTTTAGAAAAATATGTTCTAAGTTATTTTATTCGTATTTCTAGAGAACAACTGTGTGAGAGGTTATATTCGATATGTTACAAAGATAGGCTCTGAAGATGAAGACATACACCGATTTTAAAGTGTTCAATTCGGTCTCGTAAGCAAAGGCGACATCGACATCCAGTCTAAAAGAAGGCAGTCGACACTGGTCGCAGTGTCTTTCGCCACAATTGGGTAATATTCTCGCCCATTCTGCATGATACTATATTACTATGTACCCAATAATTCAATTGGGGTAGCTATTACCGGGGTACAATAAATATGGTATTGATTGACTACTTGAAAAAAAAAATACATTACAAATGTTTCTATGTAACTTTATTCATTATACCTAATGATACCAACTATAGTGAATTTTCCAGTACCATACTGGATTCAAGGCCCAGATACTGATTAAATTTCCATACTGGATTTTATACTGGAATTTCATAAATTTTATCTGTATTCTATGAATGCGCGCTACGAATATTCACCCTTATTCTGAGTGGCATTTACGAGGACTTAAAACACTCCAATTTGAATTTAGAATTACTAGTGCGTTTTTTCGTCCTTGAGCTTGAACGCCAATTCTCGTTAAAGGCCTTGTGGGACGAACGTCATGTGAGACATTTCGCAGACATTCTTTAAGGTGTTTGAAGGCTATAAAACGACAGAAAAACGACGATTTGACGTTAACAAATTAGTGATCGCCAAGTTATCGAAACGACTGAAAATGTAACTCTTCTTGAATTGTTAAGTTATTCATATAAATATTTTAAAAAAGATTCTTTTTAAAGGTTAAAATTAACAAACAGAAACAATTTAATGGAATTGATAGAAAAAAAAATGCATTGGCAAAGTAATTTGAAAAGGAGAGTCTTAAAGGCTGACGCTAAGACCGCCGAATGGGACTTATGTAGTTATAACCCAGCCTAGACCACCATCACGATGTAGAAAAGGTTGGCAGAAAGTTTTGTTTTTGTTAGCATCACTTTAAAGCATTTTTTGAATGTTGGTTGTGGTAGTCCTTAATTAAAATGTTTTACTACACCCGTCTAGCTTCCTTCAGCCAAGAATCGCCAAGCAAGTTATATATCGCCGGCACTGGACGGCGATTGTGTACTTTTATGTCGTCCAATGGACATTTCATTAGACATTTTAAAAACATTTTGAATCTGCTGGTTTGGATCACATGTGAAATGGGAACTACTTCAACGCACTTCAACGCACACACAAAATGTTAAATAAAGTTGAGAAATATGATCAAACATACATTTTTGTGTTTTTGTCAAAGCTTTGTTCTCCCAATTTTCAACGGTTTAATTCACAATTCAATAAAATGGTACCAAAACGTGAAAAGTATGTGTTAAATTCGGAATTCAAAATTTAGCTCGTAAATCGGACATCGAAAAACATAGCAACCATACCACGTCGTAAACCACAGTTTTCTGTCGTCGCAAAAGAAAAATATCTGAGGGCAAGTACCTATATGCTCTAAAAAAAATTGCCAGTCAGCTGATGTTAGTCTGATGTCAATTTAGCACAGACTTAGATTAATAAAAAAAAATTGAATAATAATAAATGTACTCTTTTTGAATGTATTAGTAAAAAAGCAGTTGAACTGAATATAGGTACTGCAATTATATAAAATTTAAATAAAAAAAAAACGTTTATAAGAAATATACTGAATTTTATCCAGCAATAGTTGGTATCATTAATTATTATACCTATCGATTCCTGAACTACTAAATACAGAAGTTCAAATAAGGCGATAAAGTATTTTAGTGAAAACTGCACCATAAGACATTAATGCAAATACAACTATCAATAAGAAGTGAAAAGATTTGGCAAAATGCTTTTAACCAAGATTGTGCTAATAGTCGATTCAGATGTTCACTCTTTAATGATTTTCCTTAAGTCTATAAATGTTTTTTTATATTTTAACTAGCAACGCCCGCGGCTCCGCCCGCTGGTTTCTTTTCTATTAAATTAAATTCAAGCTTTTTAAGCTTACAAAATATTTAATCGCTATGCCTTTTCATAAATAATTATACCTACATGTTATTTATTTAATGGGCGCAAGTAGCTATAAACAAATCACGCCTACAGCTCACACGCGAAAATTCAATATATAGCTGTCCATGTGAAAGACGTGGCTGTCGGAGGTCAACTCTTGCAATGGCCGAGTAGTTCCGAAGATAGCCCTATACCCCCGCTTCCCCTTCCCCAATAAACACCCTAACTAACCTATACTGATCCGGAGGATGTAGCCGGTACAATCTTCAAAGAATTTTTAAAATCGGCCAAATAGTTCCAGAGTTAGTCCCTACCACCCCTTTACCCTGTCCCTGTCTCCAACTTAGTCCTTACGTAACCTGTACGCTGTACTGATCCGAAAGTCCTAAGTCAGTGGACATAAGATTTCACATAAATAAAAACTCGTCACAGGTATGATCTAATTATTTATACTACGCGATCATATCGTTACAATTTCCATAGCTGCAGATCTCAAATACATATATGTAGATATGTAACTATCACTTACGCACCACAAACCTCTTATATGTACGTAGATGTATATATATACATACTTAGTTTGTTTTATGCATATCCATTGCCTACATCAAATTCAACTACGCAATACATGAGTATGTCGTAGAATGTGCATTCTGAATGCCAGTCGTGGGAGTAATCATATTCTATTTTGGGAACGCAATATAAAACTACCCCTAAGCACAACTGCAATCGAGAAAACATTTTTTTCGCACTTGGCCAAATAAGATCTATATTTAATGTATTATATCTCACCCTCTGGATGGACCAGAGAGATGAATTTTAGCTCAAAATACTCGATGAAGTATTGGCTAACAAATAAAAGCATTTCTTGAAATGACATACGTAGATTTATGAGTATAATGGCAAGTTGAGCGTAGTAAGGTCGAAATAGAAAAGTAGGGTGCTAACGTTTTTTAACCCTTATGGGATGAATTTTTAGAAACTATGAATGAGGCATATAAATATTTTGACTTACTAATCAACGTACAAACTTTCAAGTTCATACGGCTAACGGTTCGTGAGACCCCTCTTATTCCCCGCGACCCCTTTACTCCTGAGCAATTCTCACCCACCCTACGGACTAAGTTGGCCACACATCTATATATCAGAAAAAGAATCATGAAAATCGGACGAATGGTTCTTGAGTTATGGAGAAACGAACAGACGGACGTTGCATTTTATAAGTAGTATGGATTTTATCAAATTTCTGACCAATAGTCATTTACAATGAAAAACTCGATTTTTCTTTTTTTTTCAAACGGAATTCATTTGAATTTTAAGAAACTCTAGAAATAATATGAGTCGTACTACGAATTCTCATATTCACGGCATAGCTAATTGAGACTTGTATATAAATCGTTTTAATTTTGTTTAGACTCTCAGTAAAAAATAAGTACATCCTGTGACTTTTTTCTATACTCTCACACTTATGTTTACTTGGCTTAGTGATAAACAACCTGCCGTTGCAGACATTCAATGCGTCATAGTATTGGAATGTATGTAGTAGGTCAACCTTGTTTTCGTTGTTTTTTATTCAGCAAATGAAATGTGATTTTATAAACCTGTAAATATGTAATCATGAGGAGCTATGTACCTACATCTTTTTTATAATAATTATTGCATACAAATACAATATGTGATGTACGTCGGCATTCCTCATAAAACCACGGGTTGGTTGCCAAAAATGTATCAAAAATGCAAATAGGCACC
This sequence comes from Cheilosia soror, assembly GCA_949372485.1. Classification (NCBI taxonomy): domain Eukaryota; kingdom Metazoa; phylum Arthropoda; class Insecta; order Diptera; family Syrphidae; genus Cheilosia; species Cheilosia soror. The sequence goes on from OX443561.1 coordinate 129,185,012, forward strand.
CCTTTCTTGGAAATCATAAGCTCAAATTTACAAAGAAAAATTATTTTACTAACCACATTTTCGGGATTCATCGAAATATAAATTTTGATTAAAATGTTTAGTTGAATATATTTTATGAGATCTATACCTCCATTGGGTCGAAAATACAAGTCAAACAATTTATGTATTACAGGGTAACAACTTCATCTTCCAGACATATCGCGACACTAAGTTACAGAACATAAACAAATTACTTAATGCTCTTCTCAAGTTTCACTTTTCCAGACACCCTTTGAACAAAATTATACAAACCCATCCTCAAGAATTTCCTATTCAGTCATGTGATTCCAGAAGTCACCACACCATCACAAATTCGATCGACCGATCTTGTCGTCTTAGGAGGAAATACCATCACCTTCGTCTTGGAGTGTTCTTCGTTTTCAATCTGGAAAACTAAAAATTGTGACACAAAACACAAAACTTTTACCATTTTATTTAAGCCACTTTAAACTTTATTCAATATAAAAAGGTGTACATGGATTTTTAGTACAAAGTTCAGCGGACATAGCAATAAATAAATAGTAGGGAACATAGAGCAAAGTAGGATATTAGAACGAAAATAATCAGAAGTCCGTGGATCACCAATGGATATGGTGAATTAGTTTGAGTTAGAATCAGCTTTATGCAGCCCATCATTATGATGACCCAAGTAGTATAAAATAAGCTGATCAAGATTTTCCTGATTGTTTGAATGGATATAGCGAATGTCCTGGAATGTCCTGCACCTGGGTTCGCATGTTCAATTGTGACCACTTCGATGACGGCATGGGAAATCTCCTCCTGAGGCTGCTGGTTAATACAGTCCATTTGAAGATTTGTCAGCATGATGTTTTCAGATACGTGTGATAAAATATGTCTCACTACTTTAATTAAATTGAAATCGAATTATAAACCGATATTGATTTTGACTCTCGCTCAACTGTTTACCCTTCCACTGATCTATTTAAACTGCGCGAGGAGCTTGAAATTTGTCTGTGAGTGAGTGTGATAAATACGGGCTAAACAAAATTACCGATTGGTGGAGCTTAACTGCTGTAGTAGTGGTAGTGTAGTTATCTATCATCTCGTTCTATATCGTTGTGGGATATGTCAAGGAAGTGATGGGAATAGTGTGGTGAAATTAAAAAATAAAGGGTTGGCAGAATCAGTCCGTCGCTGTGAGTTTTAAGTTATACCTACCTAGGATGAATCCAAAATAATGAAACTTCAAAATATTTAAACAAATCTTTAAGTCATATATAAGTTATAGTTGCCGATTTAATACTTAGTATCTTTCTTAATAATACCAATTACAACGTACAGTTTATGCTTTGTTTAATAATTATAATATTGGCTGGAATCTAATAGACTTTGTTTGTCAAAAGCAGTCAAGTCATAGGCATTGCCAGACCCACAGGAGATTATTTTGCAACATTTTTGAATAAAAAAAATTATTTTCCTTTGAGTGGTTTCAATGGTCGGGATTTGGGTAGTATTTTTTGAGAAATATTCATAAAACGGCTGTATTCAAGTTTTCTGAGAAAAACTAAGTACGTGATCATGTTTAAAATACTTATGTTGTCTTAAATATGTATTTTGATCATATCAAAAATGGCGTTTTTGAGATATGAGCAGTTTTATAAAATACTATTATTAGGGATTTGGGTTAATATCAAAGGACGCAGTCTTTTTAGAGAAAAACTGAGTTTGCTATCAATAACAATAGTACCCCAAAAATAAGTTTATTTTTAAAGTCGTTTCTACCGTTTTCGAGAAAAAGCCATGTTTCAAAAGTGCCGTTGCTGGACTTTTTAGCGAAAAACTGGGTATGTAATCATGTTAAGCATGCCTCAACTATTATTTTGGTTTAAATCGTTAGAGCCGTTTTTGAAATCCCAATTGTTTAATATTTCGTAAGATTTGTATATGGGAAGTACCGTTAATATTAGGGATAGCATAAAAAAACGCCTCCTAGCGGGAAGCCCACAAACTCTAAATACAAAGTTTGAAACAAATCAGTACAAGCGTTTAGATTCCCTAGGGATGGGACAGACAGACATACGGACGGACAGAATTGCCAGACCCACTTTTTCGAGTTCATCGTAATATCGGAAATGATCAAAATCTCGAGTTCGATAACAATATCAAGTTAAAAACTAGAAAATTACACAAACGTGTTAGAAGTCGCTCAAAATTTCCGCTCTAACTTCGAAAGCAATTGAGCAAAAAACTTCAAACTTGAAACATACACTAAGCCCATTAAAGAGGTGCATTCTTATCAAAATGCATCTCTATAGCATTAGTGGTTCTCAATATACAGGACAAATTCACAAAAGCCGTAACTGACTCACTCACTCACCTAGATGATGATCATTAAAATTATGAAAATCCTGCCATCGTAGAATCGTGAAATCTGGTAGCCAGATCCTGTGGTGCATACACTAAGTCGATAACTTCAGATTTTCCATTCAGGGGGTGGGGTATACGCCCACTTTTGAAAATCACTTATTATTTCTTGTGGCCACTCCCCATTTTTTTTTAAATACGAGTTCCAAAGCTTGCTTGTGCTGTAATAGAAGGAGCTTTGGAAAGCTGATGTCCTCGCGGCTGTACTGTATGGTCATGACATGAGCATTAGCAGCCCGTGGGGCACCCAAAAGAATCGAATTTCTAGGGATAATGTCTTTGAGTTCCTCGGAACATCTACAATGGAAGTACCTATAGAACCAGCAAAGTTCAGCGACTTGTCTTTTGTGCACCAACGGTTGTAGATTTGAAGCGAGTGTCGGGTCTCCAATAAGTCGAACTTCTCGTCTCTGTATGCTGTGAAGCATGTTAAGTGAATGTTTTGGAGCCGAGCTCCATATATGGGAACAATATTCCAGGCCTGGTCTAACCTGTGCTTTGTAGAGAAGGAGAAGTTGCTTGGGGCTAAAGTACCTCTTTGCTCTAAATATCTAGCTCAACTTAGCGGACGCCGATCTTGCTATTTAGAGCAGTAGTGCAGAAAGAGAATAATTTTTAAATTTTTATTCTACATAAAGGAAGCGAGGTATCCGCCTACTTTTGAATATCGGTTATTATTTATAGGGGCTACTTCTCATTGCCGTAGAATGGTGAAATTTGCTATAGAGCATTATATACGAAATACGAGAAATAGGTATGAAAAATTAAAAAAAAAAATCCACTTAATGGGCGTGGAAGCCGCCCACTTAAAATATGAATAGAAGTTAATCTACCTGATGAATATAATTTTAATGAATAGTTTATAAGAAAAAAAGCCAGACTGATGGTACCTTCAACTAAGAGCTTAGGCGAAGGTACATTTATATCTCATTGCTTTTCGTGGCTGAAAAGTTACACACTTTCATTTTTATATACAACAAAACTTGGCTACATACTTTCCCCCTATAGGTATCTAGATATTCAACTTGTATATAGACAGTTCTTAAAATGTCGGTAACTTGCATTTTTGTATTATGTATTCTGAAAGTTGAATAATTCACATTTTGAAACCTCATTAAATTAAACAAAGTTTATGTGACGAGCAAATTCGTCTCAAATTTGAATCTTCGTTTTTAAAAGTAGGAATCCAAAGATTTTCTTTTGTTTGTGTCATAAAATTTCTTATTAATTTTCCAATTGAATTTCCAGAAATTTCCAGAATTTCATCTATAACGCTCCTCTGAATGTAGTCTAGGCGATGAAGTCTTATAACATACCTCCATGAGCTACTTCGTACACCTTCGCTCTATAGACCTACCATCTTCAATTCTTTCCTCACTTACATTTGGGTAAACTTACACGAGCAAACAAATAAAATAATAAAAGAAAGGATCGTTGACGCTTCCTTCCAAGGATCATGACAGATTTCGGCAAATGAGTCGGGTCGCTTTTTAATATTATTAAAGCTAAATTTAAAGTACCATTCAGTGCCGCGTATTTTTAACGCGTGTCTTCTGATATGCTTCTGATAAAGTGTTCGCTTATTATCACGGGGGTTTGGCGGACTCTTGCCTCAACTTCTTACAGTCAGTGGAAGCGATTGGACATTTTTATTTACATGATTGGTAGGCCGTCTCCGAACGGCTCTATGTGTATTTAGATGTGAGAACAGTGCAGTGTTTGTTATTCTTTAGTTAGACTGTAGAAACCTCCTGCATACTAAATTATTTAATTAAGGGCTTTTTGGGTTGAACCGACAATACAGCTAACAAGCCTCTGTAGTTAGCCCAGTCCTTAGCTAACTCCTCCAGTTACACACGACACACCCCAATTCGGTTGAGGTCTATGTCTATTTGTGATCGCCGCTAAAGGCCAATTATTCCTCTAAGTTCTAAGAGTTCTTTTTCCTAGTTATAGACTCGAAGACTCTACGTCCGGAGCATGGATAAACCATTCTGTTTCTATCAGAGTCTATAGCAGAGTCGAGCTAAACAACGTCCCTTACTACCTCTAAGTTATAACTGTTGTCCTATTCGTTGGGTGTCTCTTATACTTGATTTTGCCCTCATTGGCAGGGACAACTGAACCCTTTTTAGCCACTACCGTTCCTATAGCTGAAGTGTTTTGCCAGTTATGTAAATACGGCGTATGCAAGTACATAATTAGATAGACTTTTGAAGAATGGTGTCTTGTATCTTAGCCTGGGAGACTCCGGCAATTATTTTATGTATGACGCTAAGGAAGTTGCATGACAGCGCGTCGCGTCTTGTATATAAATCCTCTTTCGACATCAAAGGTTTTTTAGGTTGTTACCGACCTTTCTCCAACATCAAATTACGTCTGAATGATGCCAAAACTGTAGACATCGATCGACTCTATAGATGCGCTGTCAAAGGATGGCTTTGAAATCAATGAAAAGAGTTTGAGTATCGATAAGATTCCATTCAGCAGGCATGCATTCAAATTATACGTTGGTGCATGCTCTTTGCCAAGTCATACAGGTGCTCTCGAACCGGCCCAGCAGCTTTGTTGATCTTTAGCTTGGATATTGCTATATACTTACTTCGTTTTGGCTACGTGCTAGAATGTTTTGTCTATCTTCATCTATATTAATTGGTATACTGATTGATGGCTACTAACTCGTTTTCTGTTTTTCTGAAACCTCCCCAGCCAGCCGTTCATTTGGACATTTGCCAGCACAGTTGCCAGCAAGATGAAGCCAGCCGAATGAATTAAGGCAACAAGCCTAAAAGCATACCAGCATTTCGTATAAAATTATGCATTTGGTAGAAATATTTGATAAATTCTGACATTTTTCTCTAGAATGTTGTGTGCATGATATAAGAACGACATTATGATTTAAGCAAATTGTACGGAAATTCAAAGCCACTTGTTGCTATCAGCGCCACCTGGTTCTTCATTGTGAATTGAATTCAGCCAGCTGCAAGCCAGCAGCTCTGCGGCTGGGGAGAAAATCAAGAGTTGTTGCCAGCAAGTTGTTGTTTTAATTAGCATGTGAAATGTGCCTCAACTGCCAACTACTGGCAACTACTGGCTGCGGAGGTTTCATAAAAACACAACTATTAATTTGACACTCACAGCATCAAGTACGATTTTACTAAAAAGTTCCCTCGTTATCTCACTTCTGTGATGGATTTTCTACACTGCCACATTCTCTTTCCTGGAGAAACATCTCTCAATTTCTTCGATCACACGCTTCTCGTGCAGACGTGCTCCTTGTCCTTCTCTTTCTTCCTGAGATGCCGATGAGCTTTCGAGCAGCTCTCGTCCTCTTTCGCAGCACTGCTAGTCGAAAGTAATAAGAATGTTCAAACCAAGCACAATCTGTCAACCGGTTTGACAGTTTATCCCTGTTGCAAGTTATAATTGAATGAAGGTTTCAATCTATTCAAAATGTAAATAAAAACACACATTTCCACGTCATGTAGATATATGTTCTTAAATATTTATTTTTTTTTTATATTTTCTGATATAAATATCAATCGTTTGTTTCTTTTTTCGATTCACTTAAATTAAATCTATGATAATGCTTACACTCTATAATGTAAAGTCATTTTTAGTTTTGTTTGTAATTTGTTAATTTTGTTTTTAACTATAATCTATTAAAATAAAAATAAAATTAATCCAAAGTGAAACACTTTTTATGCTGCTCAAAAAGAATATCCGCTTAATATGAATTTTTTTTAACTTTTTCACAATAACTTTGAATAAATATCTAGAGGATTTTTTTTAACGAAAAGACACATTTTATTTGTTTATTTTTTTTTTAACAACTTTTTTATGAACTGATTTGGGGGATATTTTCTTACAATTTCAATATTTCCATGGTTTATTTACAAAATTCAGTTATATCACAATTACCTACGGCTTAATGTATATGTTAAATTTAAATTTTATACGTTTCACGAATAAAGTTTGTATAATTACATTTATTTTTTTTGCTTTGCAATGTTTGTCTTATATACAAAAATATATTTCATTTACAAATAAGAATCGAAATTTTCGGTATAAAAATTGTTACAAAATTATTTAAATTATTTACTGTAAAAAAGAAATTAAATCTAATTGCTAATTCTATTTTTAAAAATTCGAATAAAAAATTAAATCGAAAAAAAGTCTTACTTTAAAATGCGAAAGTTGCGAACAGCTTACAGTTTATTACGAGTGCTATCCCAAATGGAATTAAATACAAACTTATTGAAAGGATAAATTCCGAAAGGCCAAGGAAACAAGAAAAGAAAAAGAACAACAAAAGAAAACTCTTAGAAACCAGGGAATATTGCTTCACTGGTCAAAGTAATTACACTCTTGCTCTCGACCCGAAGACATATGGTTGGTTTATGTGTGTGTATGGTTTTAAGTGTGTTCTAGATATGGCGGAATCCTGGAATGCAATTAATTTTGACCACCAGCATTTAAAGGAGGTCAGTTGCTGGCTCCAGCATCTACAATCGAATTTGTTTTTTTTGTCGATGGGGCAGTGAGTTGCAGTTGATCGTCAGCATTGACTCGGATATCGTTTGGCGGTTGCCCTTCTCTAGGCTGGGACTGGGAGTGACGCTGGGAGCCGCCGGGCGATGGGGAAGTTGTTGGCAGTCGTCCTACTACTGCCGCCGTCGAGTGCACAGTTGGAGTTTGTGATGTTATTGCTGTTGCATTCGCTGCCGATGGCATTTGTATGCTGGTGTGGGCTTGAGACTCGACTGTCTGTTGGTTTTGGGTCTGCAATGCTGGCGGCATTTTTGTTGGCGGAGGTGGTGCGGGAGGCAGTACTAGTTCATCAATCGTACATACTCGGTCATCAATTGGGAACTTGAAGTTGATTTCGTTGCCAGTAATTGCGGGCGATGTATCGGAATTCTTTTCCAAACATTTACCATCGCCTAAAAGAAGAAGAACAAACAAATAATATAAATTACTTAGGGTTGTGCGGTAAAAGTTTCTTTTTATTCAGTTTAGTTCCATTTGAGTTGGCATAATATTAATGTTGTGGATGTTAGATGAAAATAAGTTTGGGGTAGTTCACGCAGTATGCGGAAGCAATTAGGAAAACATTCACGTACAGGTATGGAAGCAAGCACAAGTGGTGGAAAGTTTGGGAACAGAGCCATACCCAATGGTGGTATTGTGCTTGGGATTAAATTATTCTGTTTTTGAACTTGATTGCACAAAATGTTTGTCAGTCGGAATAGACTTAAGCCAAAATAGAGTTACTTTTGAAACTCTGAATCAGTGTGTACTAAAGAAACCATTTAGTTCACAATATAGACGACCGGGGGGTGTCGGTCTAAAATGTGCCTAAAAAAGTATCTGAGAGTAAAGTAAAGTCCATAGTTAATCTTCGAAAGATACTCCTGCGATTTCTGATGAAATTTCATTCCCTGCTTCTGCGAGACGGCTCTTTCAAATGATTACTGCTGACGGTCATAGGACCTTACCAACTCCTATGACTCCTCCACCTCAATCTACTCATCAGATGACAAAACTACAGCAGTTACATTTCTTTGCTCAGGCTTAATTATAGGTACAACTTATTGAGTAGAAGGATTTGCTTGGGTTACATTTGGTCCATAGTTGGCCATAAGTCCATTTAAAATAAATATTTGGCGACCCTTAGACCTACCCTCTCACAACAATTCGTTAGTAGTTTGAGTAGTGTGAGTTTTTATTATGGCACAATTTTGTTCCGAGTGCAAATGGCCGAATTGAGAAACTTTTTTAGGATAATAATAATTATACTCTCGGATGTTTGTCAGACGTTCGTTTGCAAGACTTCAAAAAATTCAAGCAATCAAAAAGTATTGCATTCTTTTGACTTCAAGTCTTTTGACTGCTTCAGGTGATTACATTACTTCAAAAAATACTGGGATTTAAATTTCGAAGTCAAATAACTTAAGTGAAGTCTAAAGATTCCAAAATTTGTATTTTTAATCAATTTACTGCAATACTGAAAAGACTGCGATTTTTTACAGCTTTACAGTGGGCGACATTTGAATGGCGCATCTTTTTCATATTGCCAGTGGTTTTGTTAAAAGAGCTGAATGGAGAAGGATAGGTACTAACATGAACCGTCTGTTGGTCTCTGAAGTGTTTGCCTTTCCCTCATTGCTTGCAATCACTTTAGGCCCGAAACACACATAAAATCCAAAATTATGTTCATATTGAAATGTGTGTGTTTAATTTTTTGCGACTAAGCCAGTCGCGCGATTGCAATCGCATGTGTGTTTGGGACCTTAATGAATATGTCTAGCATAAACAGGCTAACTACGGTTTGAAAACGGACATTTTGAGGGGTTCACATTGCACTTGAGATACAGGCAAGTCAAAGGATGAGTCTTTTCAAGTGCCCTATGATTTGTAGAACTTCTGTCCAGGCCCGGGCTTCATTCAACGATTGTGTAAAGAATTATTAGTTTTATGTAACCAGACCGCTATTTTGCATTAATATTAAGCTGCTTAAGATTTTATAGCGCGTTTGGCAGTATCTATAGAAGATTCCTATCCATTCTCAGTCCCAGATATTTGGCACTGTCAACAATTTCGAGCTCCGTTTAATTTGGGAGTATTAATGCAAGGCAACTTGATCTTTCTTTTGAAAAAAATTAGCTCCGATTAATGCTAAAACCACAACTGCCAGTCCAAGATGTTAACAGAGAACCACAGAACCGACTGCAGAATATAGAAAGATTCATCCCCAAATATGAAGAGCTACATGATTCAACCGCATTCAACTATGACTTTGTGGAGGGCCTGTGAAGTGTGGACTGTATAGCCTGTGAAATGTTTCGGGGTTACTGAAGGTATAGCAACTCAATTTCAAGGAAGACAATCCTTGATTTCCTTGTTAAAAAGGGATCCTTCGATTAGACTTAGGCTCCGGCCACGCAATGAGCGACTGAGCGACAGAGCGACGAATCTGAGCGATGGGTGGCCATTTAATGAACGACGTCGCTGAGCAATTAGTTGGGAAAATGCCATTGTCATCGTCAATTGCGGTTCGTCGTAGCTTATTAGTTGAAGTCGCGTTCATATTTATAAATCTATAATAAGATCGAGAATACGTAGATGTAGTGTAGGTGTATACCCCATAAATCGTGAAAGGGCAAATTGTGGTGAATTTCATCATTTATATCAAAATCTTCACAGATTTCCAGATCTATTTTGGCAATATTGTCGTAATTACCATCTTTTGATTTGGCATTTTTGTAGGCATGTTGCGTTTCATATTAATAAATGATCAATGCTGCTGTATTGACTCATACTCTTAACAGTTTTAAGGTGTCTAAGTCCTTTGGGAGTACCTACTTGTATGGGCCTTCCCGCCTTGAGGATGAAAGGAACGGCACTGTCAGAAATAAAGTAATTGTATCCATTGCCATTTGCGTATGCTTGTACAGCTTGCCATTGCCAGATCGAGCCTAGGAATTTCTCTGATTGTTGCCATATGGAGAAAGAAATAAAAAGGAAAGCCTTTCGAATATGGCATACAATGGGAGTGGAACGCGATTCACTAAACTGCTATTAGTTATTTATAAAATTAGATTTATCGTGGAAAAGGTATAAACTCCATGCTTATTCAAAGCAGATAGTTGAAATCATTAAACTACTTCGCAAACTCTCCAACCACTAGCTTTGTACTACACATAGTCCGCATTATGTCATTTGCCACAATACGACATAGAGAACGCCAATTAATCTCTGTCCAATTTCTTCTATGCGTCAAATCTAAAAATACGTTTATTCGAATTTGCTTAACATGATTTCAATTTTAGAATAGCAAAGCCCACCCACGTCTACATATTTAAAATACCAACTGGAGCAGAAGTGCAAACTACAAAGAAAAGTCTAGATACTTTAACTGTATACCCTCAGTCCGAGCATATGCCTTACATATTAGCACAGCGCACAGCATAATGTTTGTGAAAGGATAACAGCTTCCTACCAACGTCAGGAAGAGGAAATTCCATCACAAAGGCAATAGACAAGATAAACAGACGCAATTCTTCCTTATAACCCGCATAAAGGACCCGAAAAGAGGAGCACCCACAAAGGCAGGCTATAACAGATACCTTAAATGCCAGTTTTAGTACACTTTAGCTGCCTCCGTCATGCATAGTTCTTAATTAAATTCAAATAAAATCCGACATCGGTAGGTATAGAGAATTAAGATTTTCCTTAGCGCACCATAATCTCGTGTGTGGTTCATCGCATTGAGAGGTCTGGTAATTTCCATTACTTGCTAGTTTAGCAACAGCAACGCAGCAGTAGCAACAACCAACAGCATAATCCTTTCGTTGACTGATTTCCTGTTGACGTTTCTCTGCATCCTGGATGCCTGAACTCAAATGCGCAGTGAAATTTGCTGATAAGTTTGAAATAACCTCATCTCCGGCGATATAATATAGCGTTCGTTGGAGGTAATCTTATTGAGGGTAGCAACAACTTTGGCATATGCCATTGCTTCGATCAATCAGTGTCATCGGGAATTGATGCGGGATCTCATTTAATGGAGGGTGTGAATGTGGAATGGTATTGCATCGACGGTGATGATGGCTTATCCAAAACAACCAAAAATTGTGTTTGCGAAAATGGAAAAGCGGTTTGAAAGGATTTTGATACTGCAGGTGCAGCTCTGCATCTGCAACTATCGATTAGGTTCCATATGCCAAGATGAACGACATTTCTAATGAACATAATTTCGGGGCTCTAATTACAGTTTGGCCATTAAGTTTGTCTTATGGCAATTTTCAGTTGTTTTTCTGGTAGTACAAACAGGCTACATGAGAGAGTTAAAATTGAGCTGGATTATTGTATTATTTAACAAGCTGAACGGATTATTTTATTCGACTACCTGAATATCTAAGCTTAAGTCCAACAAAGCCGCTGGAGCAGATGGCCTAAGCGCCGAGCTATTCAAAGCGGCAGGCGATGACTTGGTTAGGAGCATGCACCAACTCATCTGTAAAATATGGTCGGAGAAAAGTATGTCCGATGAATGGAACCTCAGCCCGATCCTCAAGAAAGGAGACCCTCTGAACTGCGCCAAATACAGAGGTGTTAGTCTTCTTAACATCGCCTCCAAGATCTTATCTGCCGTGCTGTGTGAACGACTGAAGCCTTTCGTCAACCACCTGATTGGTCCCTATCAGTGTGGCTTCAGGCCAGGAAAGTCTACCATCGACTAAATATTCACACAGATCTTGGAGAAAACACAGGAAGTCCAAATTGATACCCACCATCTTTTCATCGATTTTAAGGCCGCCTATGGCAGCATTTATAGAGACGTGCTATACAGAGCAATGTCTAGTTTTGGCATCACTGTCAAACTCGTCCGTTTGTGTAGGATGATAATGGAGAATGCACGCTGCTCCATCAAGGTCGGTAAAGAGCTCACCGAGACCTTCGATGTCAAAAAAGGATTTAGACAAGGCGATGCGCTGTCATGTGACTTCTTCAACATCGTTCTTGAAAGAATAGTGCAAAACGCTAACACCAGAGGCACTATCTTTCAAAAATCCGTCCATCTACTCGCCTACGCCGACGACATCGACATAATCGGGAGAACGCAGCGTGATGTCACTGGTGCGTTCGTGAGCATTGAGACGGAGGCGACAAAGATGGGTTTGGCGGTCAAGACAAAGTATATGCTGTCATCAAGAAAGGACACCCAACACCGACGTCTTGGACAGAATGTCACTATAGACAGATATAACTTTGAGGTGGTAAAGGACTTTGTCTACCTAGGCTCCGCTATGAACTCAGACAATGACACCAGCGCTGAGATTAAGCGAAGAATAACTCTTGCCCGCTGTTTCTTTGGTCTAAGAAAGCAATTGAGTAGCAAAGCCCTCCCTCGAACAACTAAAGCGACTCTTTATAAGACCTTAATCATCCGAGTCCTGCTTTATGGTGCAGATGCATCAAAAGCGGATGAGCTTACTCTTGGTTGCTTTGAGAGGAAAATTCTTCGAGTAATTTTCGGTCCCGTCTGCATAGACGGTGAATGGAGGAGGAGATACAACGCCGAACTGTACGGGCTGTACAGCGAGAAGAGTAAAGGTCCAACGACTGCGGTGGCTGGGTCATTTAGAGCGAATGGACGTGAATGCTCCGGCCCGGAAGATTTTCGAATCCACACCCGAGGGACGGCGCAGTAGAGAAAGACCGCGACTCAGGTGGCGCACGCAAGTGGAAAGGGACCTTAACCAACTTAGCGTGAGAAACTGGAGACAGCTGGCCAAAGATCGTGCTGGCTGGAGACGCTTGTTGGTTGAGGCCCAGGTCCACCCCGGACTGTAGCGCCACCTTAAGTAAGGAAATAATCGTTTGCCGATTTTTTGTTTTTTTGTTGCTCAAGTTAATAAATGTAGCTCCCTTGCGTGTGGGCGGGTGGCGCAACCCCCACACCCCCCTCGCTTTGCCCCTGATTGTTCATGCACTTCTGGGTGAGAATCTACTCAATAATTTTGAAGTAGTGGTTAGTAGATAAGCAGCAGACTTCAGTTTGTGCTATAGCTGAGGTCGTCCTTAATTTTTGTCTTCCGAAAAATATTACAAACTAGAAGAAGAATGTGTGATTGTATCTCCAAAGCATTGTATCGATTTACTAAAGAAAATGACGAGTGTGGATAACCAATCACTTTTTGCGTTTATAATTTAGAGAGAGAGAGAGAGTGAGAGAGAGAGAGAAAATGTGGTGCTTTTATGTAACTTCGATAAAATAAAAAAATATTTTTGAGATAGCTATGTGGATGACCCGTGCTTTTAAACAGGAGTAGGCGAAGATATTGGTGTTCCAAGTTCCAATCCTTCCTCCTTGCGTTAGTGGGTACCTAAACCTTTTTCAATAAACAAAATAAAAGCAATTGTGTAGCGGATCAGAAAGAGAACGAATAAAAAACGACAGAAATAAAAGGAAAAGGTTAGGTAGTAGTGGTTTGAAGCAGGGCAGTCTGTTGCAGTGTAGTTATATCGTGGGATGTATCCATTTTTGTGGGATTTTCAATGTCCGAAAAGCCTTCCGTGGGATAAAGGGAAAAAGGACCAAAATCGTGGTAATTTCAGTAAACTGACAAAACAAGTGTTTATATCAAATTTTTGTGGAATTTCATCAAAACTATTCCAATTCACAACAAATAAAAAACAAAAAATTCTAGTACAAAAACAATCTGACGACGCAGCGGGAGCGCATGTTATTATGGAGTAAGAGCTAGCAACGTTTTATCTCAAGTCATTTTAGCAAGGCTGTAACTTTGTGAGCTTAGTTCGTGGTGACTACTGAACACGAAAATGCATTTCTGGCAGCGCTGCGTTGGTTGGTCAGTTTTTGTATATTGAAGGTGGCATGCCGGTAGTCATCTAGCGATCAATGCAACGCGGCCATTGTGATTTTCTTTTAACATAATAAAAATGAAAAAGCTTTTTTTTGTTTTTTTTTTTTTTTCATTTTATTGTATCGCGGGATTTTGGTGGGAAATTGAGTTCGGTGAAAAGGGAAAAAAGGGAAAAATAACCACGTTTCGTGGGAAAAGTGAAGAGAGAGTCCTAACAACACTGGTCTGTTGTAGAAGCTGAATCGAACGAGACATAAATCAATAAAGTAAAGAAAAGTTAATTGTTGAAAATACTGGCGTTTTGTTTTATTTTAAAATTGTTTATGAAAAAAAAAAGATTTCCTATTCTTATGACGATTTCTGCTGTTGTAAAGCGTACGATGATCATTTTTACTGGATTTTTGAAAATGAGGATGTTGAAGTTTCTGATTGTCGATGAACTTTTTCATGCTGCAATGCAGTTTGGTACAAAATAACCTATTATTTCAACATCTGCCAAGTCGATGGTTTTATTATTTTTGATTATATTATATAAGAGTGCATTATAAATTAATCGCCTTTTGACTGTCTTATGAGTTTGAATTAAATCTTGCTGCAAAATCCATGTTATTCAAAAGAGTATACACCGAAAAGGACCCTTTGATTATCTGAAAGAAACCCACCGACGATTATATTGTTTGAAATAACCGCAACGTCTACCAACTCACCGATACAAATGTACTCAACGTTACTGGCAGCATCTTGCCGGCGTAAAAAATAATAGGTTGCTGCGACCGATGCATGAAAAATATGCACAATTGCTTGAACTCTTTACTCTGATCGAGCCAATTCGTGTGGAAAATCGTGACCGCTAAGCGATTGCTTTCGGCTGCGATGGTGTTGAGCAAGTAACAAATTGGCAAGATTTGCATAATAAGACATATAGCATAGACCACTGAGCCGCGAGCTGCAGCATTTTCATTCGAAATGCTCATGTTTATAAGTGTAGCCCCCATGCAAAATGCTGTCGCTAGGAACTGAACAAAGTATGTTAACGATATAACCTGTCCCACGGTGTCAATGAGTCTGTAGAAGGGCGAAGAAAATTATTTAGTTTCTGTCACAATCACAAGCTTGGTAGATATTAATAGAACTTACTCAATAATATCTTTATGATCACGTATACAACGAATAAGTTCATTTTTATTATCCTCCAGCGTACATTTCGGATCTGTTCCGATCCTGCGCACTTTCATTATAAGGATCTTCAAGTGCGAATGTAGTATGCCAGTATAGATGACCGCGTACGTGTCGTTGACAACTTGTTGGGTGAGAGCTGCGTTGATCAAAATGTACTCTATAGCACTGGTAATGGCGAGATTGGTCGATGACTTACGCCAATCCAAAAAGGGATTGTACAATGAAAATGGTGGTCGGCCATAGTAAGAAGATTCCAGCAATGTTACGAACGCATATGTATAGAATAATATTGTGAATATTATTATAAGACGATTGCTAAATTTAATGATTCTCTCCGTTTCACGAATCTCCTCTTGATGATGGGTGCGCTTGTTGAGCTTGTCAAGGAGCACCTCAAATTTAAGCAGGTACGGCCGCATGAAAACTAGGATGCAAAATTTTATTTCGCAGGTGTAGGTACTAACGCAGGTTTGCACCGATGTAATGAACTGATTGATTTGCATTTTCTCCGACGTCATAAAGTAGCTCAAAAAGAACAATACGGGCACGATAATTACTGTCGATATATTGAAAATTAGTGAATAGATCACATAGAGCACTTTGTATCTCTCCGGCATAAGGATGCCAGTTACACGATATAAAAGAAAAAGATTTTTAGTGCCATCAATAGTTGTGAGCTTGTCAGGAGCTACTGGAGCTGATTTTGGCGAAACTAAATTTTTAGACATTATTTCTGATATGACTACACCGCGCGACAACAATGTACGAGACCAAAAGCTGGTTGGTAGGAGCTGGTCTTCGATTTTATATCAGAAATCAGGGTGCGTTTATAATGAGCTCATTGATTGCTACAAATTTTTTAAATCAAATAATATATTTTATGCATTGTCTCACAATCAAGTGCAGGTAATTACATTACACATGTTCCCACAATTTGTGGTAAATTATACGCTTCATGGGAGAGATCACTGTCCTTTGCATTAATTATTCATAGCGCGTATGAGGGTAATAATTTAAATCGCATTATAAACATCCTTGTAACGGTATTACGTCTCTTGGTCAATAGAAATTGAGTTAGGTTAAGGTTAGGGAATTAGACAGATTTTATATGTATTTTGTGTGGACGCCCTTTTAAATGTTGCAGTACATATTGTTATTCCACTCTCAGTTTCAAGTTTTGTAGAGCTGCTTTAGTGCCTTAAGTGTCATTTTTATTCAGGAATTAAACTTATTATTTATTTATTTGTATTTTTTATGATATTTGCTTAGATTAAAGTCCAAAACAAATGTGCAGAATTTCTCTATGCACCCATCGAGTTTTTTGAGTTAAGTATACCAATCGACTAAGAATAAAATTCTTTTTCTTTCTGTAAAATCGGCATAACTATAGTGCTTCAGAATACCGCCAGATGGATAATGTGACAATTTTTAATTTGCCTCATTTCTGTGTATGTTTATGTGGAAAAGCGGCATAATAGATATGTGTTGTGCGCCAAAAAGTAGACAATAGTTTCTTGAAAAACGGGCTATTAGTTGTTGTGCCAACTTTTATAATATAATAAGTACTGTTCCACACCTTTTCCTACGTATTAAAACGAATTGTGCCACTTTTCTTAAAAACCCCTTTTTTGAAGTGACACTTTTATGATTTATGTCATTTTACCTACAAATACTTTCTCAAAAATCTTTAAAAAAAATCGGCTTTAGCTATGGTAATTTTGAATATAATATAAGTAAAATATTTTTCTGAAATATTAAACTTGCAATACATTTTTTTAAAGAACAGATTTTTAATAATTTTCATTTCCTAACAGCAATATTATTTTAACGTGATTATTTTTTAACGTCCGTGATGAACTTTTTCGAGAAAAGTGACTTAACTTGGAAGTCGAAAGAAAGTACCTTAAATTTTTATGTCTAACATTAATTATATTTTTTATCCTTATTATTTTTGATTACATAAAATATGGAACTATGCAAAAAGAATACACATTTCCGAAGAAAAAAATATTAAACCTTTAAAAAAAATAGATTTGTGAAAATTTTCTGACTCAGAAACTTTAAACAGCTCTCCTGAAAAATCGTGTTTTTTTAGTTATGCCGGTTTTCTTAAACAGCGACGATATGTATCGCCACGTAAGAACACCACGTTGTGCATTAAAATTTTTCTGGGCAGTGAATTCTGCATTTGTGTGTTATTGGCATTAGAGCACTATTTCTTAAAGACAGAATGTATACTTGATGAAAAACAGCAAATTGTAGAAGAAGCAATTTAAAAGGCAGCCAATCATTTTAAGTACAGAATCCAGAAGGAAAAATCAAGTTTCATTTAAAATTGGATTGGTTCACAGTAACTAAATGATAATGTTCAAAAAGGTTGAGAAACTCTTGCATATTATAATTGTGTTCAATTGACTTTAGGTATATTATCATTCATTTATATTCGATGGTTCACTTATCCATTAAGTCGGTCGCGGGAGTAGGTGTTCAACAAACCCTTCCCATAGATCATAGCTCTTGATTTTTCGCGATCGATTCTAAATCATCAAGCGCCAGAAGAGAGATAATGGACTTCATCTAAC
Organism: Cheilosia soror; assembly: GCA_949372485.1. Classification (NCBI taxonomy): domain Eukaryota; kingdom Metazoa; phylum Arthropoda; class Insecta; order Diptera; family Syrphidae; genus Cheilosia; species Cheilosia soror. Next base: position 129,202,590 of record OX443561.1, read on the forward strand.
TATCTCATCCATGGTCTACCTAGAGGACGTCTGCCTGATGGTAAGGATTCTATAGCACGTCTTGGGATCCTTGTTGGGGACATGCGTTTAACATGACCAAACCACCGAATCATGGACCGCTCCGTCCGGAGAAGTAGCTGCTCGACATTGAGTTTATTACGTATTCTGGTGTTTCTAATACGATCTCTTTGAATGGTAATATTGACAACAGGCGGAAGACACCCAAGGCCTAGCTTCTCGCAACCATTCGTTTGTATGAGTTTCTATTTTTGGGACGAATGGAAGGGACCTAAAATTGTATGCCGAGTCCGAACGGCTGAATTGAGACGCTTTTTCATGACAGTCATACTCTCGGATGTTTGTCAGACGTTCGCGAGAGGTGGCGCAGTAGAAAAAAACTTTAAGATGTAATTTGTGTGTTTTCCGGGGATCGAACCTGGGATCCCTCGCATAGTTGTCCAGCACACTAACCACTGCGCTACAGCGCCTTATGAAGATATGTATTTTAAATTGCATACTTTTAGGGTCATTTAAACCATTTTGCACATTTTCGCTTTTCTGGTTAATTAATCAATAATATATCAATTAATTAATATATCAATTAATTAATATATTAATTAATTAAAAATAATTTATTTTAAATTACATTCAGTTTTCGGTGGTTAATTGAAACAAAATATACGTTCGTTAAAGCGAAAATGATTAATCGATTAATTTTAAAAAATCACACAACAGAGTTTGGTGCGATGGGCGTGGGCACATTTCCAAAGCGTTAAACAGGAAAGAGAAAAAAAATGAGAGATTCTCGTGAGTGTTGTGGGGTTCACACGTATCGAGAATTGCCTAAACAATAATATAGCTAATTTGTCTTAAAGTAAACAGAAAATTAAAAAAAAAAAAATTAGACAATACAAAGCGAAACAAAGTGCAAAATAATAGTTTCATTCGAATCTTGTTTTTATAAATTCTTTTATCACAAACAAAAAAAAAGAAAAAATGAATTGCCTGTGTGAAAAAAAAGTCGAACGCAGTGACATTAAAATTGAGTGCAATGACTGTAAAAAGCTTTTCCATGCAAAGTGTGTTAATGTGTTACCAGCGGATATTGAATTTATGAAAAAAACCCGTAATATCTGGAGGTGCTCTCAGTGCTCTACTTCGCGTAGAAATTCATTCTCCACTGAGAGCCCACTCCCCGGTTCTCACCACAAAAGACCAGCTTATGCAATTGAAACCGAAAAACAATCAAATAACACCATAACAATTGAAATGGTTTATAATGAAATCCATGAATTAAAAAAAATTAACCAAGACTGCTTGTCTAAAATTACTGTGCTACAAAATGAAAACATTGAACTTAAAACGGCAGTGAATGTCTTGCAAGAACGTATTAATATTTTGGAGCAGTCAAAACTAAGTAATACAATTGAAATCTTCAATGTACCAGATGTCAACAATTCTACTGCATTGCAAACCGCTTTACATATTTTCCGCGTTGGAGTGGGTGTCGAACTGGGTGAGAGTGACATTAACTCCTGTTTCGTAAAACAAGTCAAAACAAAGAGAGCCGCTTCTAACTCAAACAATTTGGCCAATCCCACTACCAATGTATTATCTATTAATTTCACTCGTCAGATCATGAAAGAGAACATTATGAGAACAAAACAACAAAGAAGACAAAAACTAACAACTAAACTGCTGGGCGACAATCAGGATGGCTCTCACATGTTCATCAACGACAGCTTAACGTCCCACATACGAGCACTCTTCAATGCCACCAAAAAAGTTAAGATAGAAAAGAAAATTAAGTATATGTGGATGAGGAATAGCATAATATTTTTGCGTTAAAATGAGGGAGATAATGTTATTAAAGTGAGGTGTTTCGAAGACCTCAATAGATTGTAAATCTATAATCTTTTTATTATAATGATTAAAAGCAACTCAAATTACCAAAAAAATTATGCTATTCCCACTATTTCTACACTGATTACTCATCAGAACATACGTAGTATGAGAGCAAATTTTAATTCTTTTTTAACTCATTTGGATGCTTGTAATATTAATGCTGATTTTATTGTCTTGTCTGAGGTTTGGTTGTACGACAATGAAATATCCAACTATAATATTCCTGGCTATGAACCATACCCAAATTGCAATAATTCATACAGCTCAGGTGGCATCGTAGTATATATAAAAACAGAATACAAACATAAATATGATGTAGTTAAAATTAGTATGAGTAGTGCCGATATCTTACAAATCAATTGCCATATTTGTGACGAAAAGTTTACAATTTTTTGTGTTTATCGCTTACATGAAAACAATTTAAGCAGGAATGTTTTTATAGAGCAGATGAATGATTTACTTAAGGATGTAAAGACGAAGAACTTATTGGTTGTAGGAGATATTAATATAGATATTTTAAAAAATTGCATCGACACTGACAACTACATGCTGCTAATGTCATCATATGGCTTGGAACCTTACGTAATGGAACCGACTCGTATCACAGACTCATCACAAACATGCATCGATCATATTTTTGTAAGGTTAGACACAAATTTTTCATTTAAATTATCTGCTGAAGTACTAGATCACAAAATTACCGATCACTGTATGACCAACTTAAATATAGCTAAACTCCAACCGAATAGTTTTAATAAATATTTGCCTTTTAGGGCGACTAAGAAAATAAACTTTAATAATTTAATACGTTGTTTGATGTTTGAGTTTTGGGAGCCTGTGTATACAGAAAATGATCCCTCGGTAGCATACGATATTTTTCTTAATATTTTTAATAATCATATTGCAAGTTGCACAGAAATACTGAATCAAAAAAAATGCAATTTAAAACGTCTTAGGCCGTGGATAAGTAGAGAACTACTAAAAAAAGTAAATGAAAAAAATGAGATTCGAAAAAAATGTTTACGTCATCCACTTAATGCGAAGTTAAAAAAATATTATTTAAAGATAAATGAAGATGTTAAAAAACAGGTTCAGTATAGTAAAGATAAATACTATGCTGATAAACTTTCAAACTGTAGAGGGAATGTGAAAGAAGAATGGAAAGTAGTGAATAATACCTATACCTACTTAACAGTCAAACTGAGAAAAACGAGATTCTAACAATTGAAGTTGAAGGTGCAACAATATCTGATCCAATTTCTATTGCTAATCATTTTAACGAATTCTTTGTGTCTGTGGCAACTCAATCAAAGCAGCTCCCTCCACAAAGTAATTGTAGTTGTAATTTATTTGCAGATGTAGTTGATGACACATCTCAAAGCAATAGTTTTGTTTTTAAACTCTCATCAAAATGACAAATACAAATATAAGCTAGTAGTTAGAACAAGGTAGGTTGGAACCAAATTATAAAGATTACTAAATTTTAACACGAAAAATACTGATACTCCATATCAGGTCCTTATAATCTTTTAATTAGCACATCAAAATAATTCTCCAAATGTCACGATATAGCATGGAGAAGAACCCTCTTAAATTAATCGCACAGTGTACTCTGTACAATCCTCTAATATTGAAAAGAAAAAAGAAAGAGAAAGAAAGCAATTTACCACATACCTCCAGCACGTCGGTCCTCTCGCGTATAGTATCGTGCACGATGTCTGGAAAAGCAAACAGCCATTGCTAGGATAATGATGGCAATCAGTACGAATATAATACCACCCAAAATTGCAAGTGTATTAAGACCACCTGCAAAAAAAAAAAGAAACACAACAAAAAATAAAAGAGACACGAAAAAACATATTTAAAGTCCTTAGCGAAATGTAAAAGCTATTAATCAGCATTTTAAGAAAATACAAAACAATTTGTAACAGTCGAATGCAATTACCAATCTTTAAACGAAAAAAAAAGACTACCCAAACTGTACGGACAATTAAAACGATTAATAGCCACAGAATTCCCTTGGTCTGGTGGAGAAGAAGGATGAGTGTGGTTTTGTCAGCACTTAGATACAAGTAGGTCGACTTTATCACAAAGTACCTACATGAATTGGGTGAGAACTGCTGCATCATTACTCAAGTGAATGAGGAATGAGCCAAGTTAATGCAGGTGCGGCAATGTGATATTTTAAACTTATCCGTTGAAGAATGCTCTAACTTGTTCTACGTACTACAACAGTAATCATACGCTATGGTGGAGCCTTGGAAACTTTTATATACTCCTTCCAACTTTTGTAATAAACAATGAAAGGGAGTGATTAACTTTTGTGATAGTGGACCTGGCTAACGCTAAATTGTACTCAAAAAGAGCCACTCACTGAAGGTACGATGCTTCAAGTCAAATACTACTGTACGAGTACCTTGAGCGCCCTTCATGCCCTACGAATGCACATCATACCTATTAGTGAGGACATCATGCGGACAAAGGCAGCTTCAAATAATATTCCTTCGTTGTATTGCTGGGCTGACTCTCAGATATCGTAAAAGAAACGCCGGCATATGTGAGCAAGTACTCAATGTCGAGCAGGTACTTTTTCAAATGGATAAGATTTCAGTGGTTACAAACTGATTTGTTGAGTTTTCTTTCCAGATCTTAAGGCATAAAACCGCTGTCCTTTCTGGCAATAAATAGGCTCTACAAACAGGTGCGTTTGGATCATCGGTTAAACCAGGGATTCCCAATCTTTTTCATACTGCAACTCCCTAGAGAGGTTGAAATAATTTGGCGACGTCCTTCTAAAAGCAGAGATATGTGAAGTTGATCTTACTAAGGATTCACTTAAAGGTTTTTCTATAAGGAATATTTATGGCAATTTTGCTTGTTCATTTAAAACTGCGCCTCGTCGGTAAAGATGATTTTTCGGCCAAAATTGGGGTTCTCTTCCAAACGCTCTGAGGCAAAGTCAGCGAACAAACGGCTTTGTCTATGTTCATTAACTTTGAGCTCCTGGATTAATTGAATCTTGTACTGGCGTAAGCCCAAGTGCCGATGCAAAATTCGCCAAGTTGCAATCTGCGAAAGGCCGATTTCTTATGCACGTCGAATTGACTGCAATCGAGTTCTCCTGTACAGGCAAATACGAGTGACAGCCACGAAGCAAATCTGACTGCAAATGCGGGAAACACAAACGCGCTTAATATTCGACTATTGGATTTCGATTCGACCTTGCTCTTAGTATTCATAAGAAAATGCCCTAGGGCGTCACGATGCACAATTAGGGAGCCATAAACCATAAAAATCTGCAATCTACCAGTGATGTCAGATAGCCAAGTGGGAATCAAGGCACTTAACGCTTGCATAATGAAGTACTAAGCTTGTGTGGGAATGCCGTAACTGGCTTTCCAAATTAGCAAAGAACAACTGAGTAACCGCTTGATGGATACCGGGCCACTTAGGCATTGTGGACAAGGATAGGCAGCGGATACTCTGGCAAGGCAAGGTGTATTAGCGGATCTCTTTATAGAACCATAAATGTTCTACAGGGTAGGGTACAAACCCCTTTCGAGAAGAGCTCAGAAAACTAGAGAAGGTAGAAAGACCTCAAAACATTTAAGGACCAAGAAAAGCTATATAAAACTTTTAGTCAAATATAACCTAAAGATTCAAAACAAATATTTTGTCTGTCTTCGCAATGGAATATCTACGTCTACAGATTCGATTCGACGATATTAAAGTCTAGAACTCTTTGTGACTCAGACTTATAAAAAAAATAAATAAATAAATAGATAGCGCAACAGGCGGAAGATATCCTAGGCCTAGCTTCTCGCAACCATTCGTTTGTGTGAGTTTCAATTTTTGGGACGAATGGAAGGGACCTACAATTGTATGCCGAGCCCGACCGGCTGAATTGAGAAGCTTTTTAAGGACAGTCATACATACTCTCGGATGTTTGTCAGATGTTCGCGAGAGGGGTGGCGCAGTAGAAAAAACCCTTATTTGTGTTTTTCCGGAGATCGAACCTGGTATCCCTCGCACAGTACTCCAGCACACTAACCACTGCGCTACTGCGGCCACTTATAAGAAGATTACATATCTGAGCAATTACTATGGACCCGCAACTCATGTACTCAGATGCGCATAAAAGAAACTGAAATACTGGATTAAATGTTCTAAGGCGTTACTCTTGGCAAAGCTAAGACAAAGTAAATACACTCAAACTCGGTTCATAAAAGAGGCATAATGCGACAAGACTCTGGAAAAGTTTTCCAAAACATAAGCGAGGGGCACAATAGATCAAAAGGTCGTAGTTCACTGAACCCTATCGATTATTACTATTTTATTAAACTCGAATTTCAAAAAGTGTTTTGGAATAAAAGCCACCCCAAAGTTGAGGCCTCGGTTAACCCCGAACCGGCTCGCCTAAGTAAGTAAGTAAAGGCAGTAGTTCCCTAGATTTAGATGGTTGGAATAAGATCGACATCAATGGCGAAAGATTAGTGGGGGTTGCACCACTTGAGCAGTCTAAATCCGCCACTCTTGTAATGGTGGAATAAGATGATGGATGGATAACCCAATATAGATGTACTAAGAAACTAACTTGAGAGTTTATCATATTTCCATGGATCACGAGGGGCGCTAAGATTCAATTTCAAAACACGTCGATCTACATACTTAGCTCACTAATAGTAAGTCAGAGTCAAAATCTAGCTGCATCCTCCCCTATTCAGAATTTGTCGATTTAAATTGACAAATTTCCCAAACAACAATAAAAGAAATTCAATTTGTATTAAAGGCACAACCTAATAGAAATCCTTAACCTTTGCAACTCGTCATTTACAGACTCATTCAAGATTCATTTTCTCAAGCTCCAATATCCAGCAAAGATTCGAAACCAACACGGCACAACTATACATATTCCATGCACAGGAGCAGCTGTAGGTGTGGGTATACCGTATACCTATACTATATATCCTTAAATCACTTACCCCTTTCGAGAAAATTATGCGATGTGCTTGCAGCATCCTTTTCCTCGTCGGTGATAAATTCCAGGCACGTATCTAATCCAGTGACATCAAGATCTGTAATTTCGGCACCACGCAAACTCTTTGGCAGAAAACAAATCGGATATGTGTCCCACTTCCATTGCAGCTAAAAAAGAAAAAGCAAGCGAATAGAAAAGATTTCCTTAATAACTCTACAAATCCTTGGTAATTTATATGTTTTCTTTTTTCCTCGCACTCCTTTTGTTCAAATAGTGGAGCAACGGAGCCGAAACTCTAAATGTACGGTAAGATACAGATAAAGTTTCGTTTCCTTCTAGCAAACAATTCATTCACTCTAATTGGTTTCGCCATGCACTTGCACAACACCCGCACCCTCTCCTCTGTAACAAGGACTCGAACAAATTGCCTGACAATTGCCAGTTTGTGGTGTTGTGCAATCGCATACACGAGCAACGAGCAGTACCAAGAAACACTTACATGTCTAACGATATTAATTAATTTTCCCATGTGACATTCGTCACAAATTAGTGGATTGTTGTCCAGTCGCACATTTCGAATGCTTTGTATCCTTAGTGCGGTGTCCTCGTTGATGCCGTACAATTGATTTCGTGACAAATCCAAAAACTGCAATCCATTCGGCCAGACGCAGGGAGCGGGAGTATCATATTTAGGTAGAATGGGAGGGATATACAATTAAAATTTAATTTATTTGCTGTGAAAAATGTTTTGCTCCTTCCTGCCTGCCGGACTGGCTGGCTGGCACTGCAATACTTTTTGGCACACACCCATGTGAATGCTGTGTGCTGCCATCAGCCAGATGGGCATGATAGCAGGCATATTGTTGCCTTTTGAAGTGTTTACCGAGTTTTTGAACCGAATCCACAAGGCATCCGAATGCAGTTAGAAAATGCCTTAGCTAGAGTATTGCAGAAGCCAGAGGCCGGCAGTGGGAGTTTTGAAAAGCATGCAGATGTTGTTACAAAGGATATTCGTATAGCAATGTACTATGGTATACATACCACAAGTTCTCGACACGGATCGATGACTTGTAGGGACATATTGTCCAAGTGATTTCCAGATATGTTCAAATATCGCAACTGCTTAAAAGGCACTAACAGTCCCATTGGTAGTATTCCCATGTCGGCAATTGCTAACGACGTCAGCTGTGGAATCAACTGAAAGCAAATTGTTGAGAGAAAAAGTATTTAACACAAGTTGTCTAGTCATGGGATACGATAATTTATCTTTTAAAGGGCAGAATTTGTGTATGTGTGTATTTGTGGTCGATGGACTTGTTGATGTTTGTTGTGATTTTTAAAGTGCACTTTTAAAGAGGTCGGCATTTTCTGAAAATTATTAAAAAATTCCAATAGGGATTCAGTGGATATTAGATAACTTCATCAATCCACAAGGTATCTGGATAATTGAAACATAAAACGAACAACAATATTTCCATCGAGCACAATAGTCCATAATACAACCGGATGACAATATTCTTACAAACAATATGTGATATATTTTCATAACTTAAAGTACAAGCTATGTGTGGCTGTGTATAAAAAATCACCTCCGTTGAGCATTATTCACGTCTGTGGTCTCAACAGTGTTCTACCAAAACGAACTCAACTTACCTCGAATGTTTCTCGAATTTCATGCAAATCCATTTGAATATTTCCACTTATGTTCAATGTTTGTAAACTGCTTAGCCGGCGAACCGATTGTGGTTCCAACCGTACCAACTTGTTGTATGATAAATCGAGATATGTGAGATTCGTTAAGCTCTGGAATGCATCGTTGGGTACCTTTGCCAAGCGGTTGTAGGAGAGATCTGGTAAAAGATGGAAAGAAGAAGGTTTTGTTTTTTTTGTATTGCTAAGATTTTACGTTTCACAATAGTTTTAGGAAGTTAAGGACAAGGAAGTTTTCTAAGATCCCTTTAATTAGGTTCTTGCATAGCTTTCAAAAAATCGGTATCCTCCTACCTACCTACCAACCTATATTTCTGAACAAATTGATTCAGACGTTGTTCATGGCAGTACCGAACAAGATAGATTACACAAATTAAATTCGGTTTTAGCAAATTAGCTTTATGTCCATTGATGAAGACGAGTTTATTTTGAAAAGTTGACAGCTTTTAAAAACTAGAACTGGAAAACAGAATAAAACGCTCACTAGAAAATAAAAAATGGAAAGTTGTAGGCAACTGGGTACAGGAGCAAGAATGTGTATCCGTTTCCTTCATCTTCAGTATTTAGTGGACTTTTGGTTTAAAAAAAAAAACTATTAAAAGGTCCCCGAAAATGTGTTTTATTTTCAACAGGGGGAAGAATTTTTGAGAGTGGTAAGGTACGAGATTCATTGTAGAGTACTACTGCTAAGTTTCTAATAGTAAATTAAAAAAAATATTTCTGTCAATACAAATGCCGCAGTAGCGCAGTGGTTAGTGTGTTGGACAACTGTGCGAGGGATCCCAGGTTTGATCCCCGAAAACACACAAATTATATCTTAAGATTTTTTTCCTACTGCGCCACCTCTCGCGAGCGTCTGATAAACAACCGAGAGTATTAACTGTCCTGAAAAAGCCTCAATTCAGCCGTTCGGAGTCAGCATGAAATTGGAGGTCCCTTCCATTCGTCCCAAAAAATAGAAACTCTCACAAACGAATGGTTGCGAAAAGCTAGGCCTAGGGCGTCTACCTGTTGCGCCACCTATTTATTTATTTTACAAATGTTTGTAGACCCCATTGGGTTTTGTTTTTGCCGCCCTAAAACAGCCAGTAAGGTGAAAATAATATATCATGGCATACACGCTTCGCTATTTTATATTACTTATGACCGCATAAAATTGGACATCGCTATAGATTATATAAAGGAAGTTAATCAATTTAAGAAAAGTACATAGCTTCATTTAATATTTTACCCCTCTAAAGAAACGCAAAGAATCTCTTAGAAAACTGGTGACATAGCTGGTCTATAGTAGGTTTTACTCATATATCAATTCAATCTATCTATCAAGGTAGCTCAGCTGTAATCTATTTGAACGACGGGGTTTTAAAAATAAAGCCACCTTCAAAGGGGGGTAAGGGGTATTCAGTTCGTTTGGATACCACAAAAGAAACTTTTCTTATAAGTTCCTTCTCATAACAATACCTTCATTCGAGTTTTTAGTTTTCGGGACGAATGGAAGGGACACAGGTAATAGGTACCTACACTTTTATTTCGAGATTTGAGAATTTTTTCCAGGACAGTTAAACCCTCGAATGTTTGTCAGTCTGTTGATATCCCTAGGTAACCTTCACTGTCAAAACCTAAAGCAATTAATTTCCCTAAAGAAATTGTTTCCCTAAAAATTGTGTCAATTTTGTTTGTGAGGCCAGCCTCCTCCAAATTGTCGAAGAAGTACCTTCCAAGGTATATCCTCCTGTACCGACCAATAGCTTGACATTCACAGAGTAGATGAGTTATATCCTGTTTAAGATTGTAAGGGCCAGTTTCAAGACTAGCTGATAAAGCCTCGGATAGCCTATCCGGAATTTATATGTCAGTTAAACCTAATATTTCGGTTTCAAAGATTTCGGATAGTAATATCTGACTGATAAAGTCCCGGATAGTCTATCAGCCAGTTCAACCGGCTGTAAAAACCTCTATCTAGACAGCATTCGTTCGTTGACGGGTGTAGACAGCAGTCAGAAGTGTCATATCATGAATTTATTTAAATTCTTAAATATCGAATTAGATGAATTTTACAACCATATTACAGAGCCCCATAGGAACAAAGTATTTCAAATTATCTTAAGAAACCCTCACTTAAAAATGTGATAAAAGTTAAAAAAAACATAATTTCCATTGATGTCATACAATTAGTGCCTGATAAATTTTTCTACCGGATAGTTTAACAGAGACTTTGACGATGAAACAGAAAAAAAAATATCAGCTACTTTTATCTAGTGGATAGCATTATGTGTCGGCTAACTATACGAAACTTTATCCGAAACATTTGAAACTGGCCCTAAGTCTTCGCAATACCTGATCGTGTCCATATTTCTTAAACCTAAAGAAAGTGCCCGGAGAGTGTCTGTCCATATTGCCATTCGTAGCTTTGTGGTCTGCTGAGTTTTAATATTTCTATAGATTTTTTTTCGATCTAACTCAGGCCACAAAGCTTTTGAGACTGTGGCCTTCTATATAAGACCATTTTAGGTCTGCCCTAGCAGACGTACATTACTTAATTTTTCTATAATTTAGCGCAATAAAAAAGACTCCACAACGGGCTAGCATAAAACTCTGTCAATCAATGCTGCTTTAGCTGACTAGCACAATTTTCTCAAGTTGATATATTTTCCTTTAATAGGCTTTAATTAAAACCTACTTAGCGCTGTACTGAATTCTGCCAACTAAGTGCGGAGATTGTTTTAAACGTCCGTAGTTTGCAGCGCCCTATAGCGGTATAGAATAGTCAAACACTACTGACTGCTGGAATTAGTCCAAAAAGTGCTGATTGTCGAGAGGATGTGGGTAGATTTCTTCTTATAGATACTTCACATTTTCATTGTCACTGTTCAGCAATTTTCTGTACCAAAAATTAAATTTTAAGACACTTCTTTAAGGACTTGGAAAATTTGTCTGAATAGCCTGTAGTCATATACAGAATACATTCGTAAGCCCAACGGTGTAGTTAAAAATGTCATGGGGAAACCCAGGTTCTACTGAGCCATACCACTAGGGCATCACAATGAATACTCATTATAAGTGCGAGTGGGTCGGGTTTTTCTTCTACCATCTGCCCTTTGCGTTAGCTAATTTAGCCTAAGATGACGAAAAAGGCAAATAACTTGCTGTGGTGTAGATGCAACAACGGGCTGGACTAATAGAATTAAAAGAAGTAAAAGTGTTATACTTTCATACCCTCCACTGTATGTACTGTACAGGTACACGCATGTGTCAAATATTGGTTTTTGTATGGGAGGTACCAGAACTACTTGATCGACATAGCCCATTTTCAATACCAACCTGACGACGGCGACGGCAAAATTGCATTCACCTAGGTCAATTCGTTTTTACGCTATCGTGCTTTCAACAGACAGACTGACACACAGACAGACAAACAGACAGACAGACGGACATTGCTAAATCGATTCAGAATGTGATCCCGATTCAGAACACATTTACTTTATGGGGTCTCCGCTGAATCCTTCTTGGCGTTACAAATGTAATGACAAAGTGAATATACCTTCCTGTGGAGGGTATACAAAAAAGACGACATTTAGTAGCAATGTCCGTGTCGAGATTTGGTCTTAAGTTAACTTTACTATTCGCATTATGTTTTAAAAACAATTTTTTTTTTTTCAAAGGGACTCTGGTTATGGAGTAAGTTTTTTTTAGATATGTTTGTAGTCACGAAGAAACTGCGATATTACTCGTTTCTTCTTAATCTTATGGTCAGTGGAAGTGTATTGGTGGTCGCAGATTGGGCTCAAACCTACGCCGTTCGGGTCACAATCAAACTCTCTAATGACTATACCATGACATACAATATCTAGGACGTGGTTTCTATTTGTACTTTTCTGAAATTTACAAAGGATTACTATCTCGATGAAGCAAAAAAAAATCAATTGAACCCACATCCTATAACTCTATCTCACATCAATCTTCTTACCTAAATGTTCCAGGCTCTTTTGCATTCGAAATAGTTCATCGACCACCACCGACAGCTGATTGCCATCCAGCAGTACTCTCGTCAATCGTTTTACATCTCTGAATTCGTCCTTGTCCAAGAATTTAAACTGCCGATGATAAATTGAAAATACTTATTTCTCACGATATCTCTTAATTTTCTTGGTCTTACCTCGTTTCGACCAAAATCCAATTCACTTAGATGCGGCAGAAAATCGTAAAGATGTGGATTTATCTTTTTCAACTGACAATTCCGACATTTGAGTATCTTGAGCTCCTGTCAAAAATATATCCAACACAGAAGATGCAATTAAAATTAAATTAACAAAAATATTTGCAGTCACACAATACTCACGGGTACATCACGAAATACGTCCGGTTGAAGATCCTGCAAGGGATTTCCACTCAAGTCAAGGAACTTGAGTTTGTTAAGCATAAAGAAATTCCTATGTACTAGCTCTTCAATGGAATTGTCCGCCAAAGTGAGCCGTCTTAAATCCTGTAAATCAAAACAAAAAGCATAAATAAATTCACTAAAAGTGATGACCGATAGTTAAAAAACGAGGGGGAACGGAAATACATTTTTTTTCTACTTAAAAAAAGTTGACAAGTGAAAAAGAAAACAAAAAAATGTACGCTAAAAAAGCTTCGATGAAAACGTAAGGACGAAAAGGATAAAGCGAAAAAAAAAACAATTGCAAGACATGATAAATGTAAACGAATGATAGTAATGAAATTTATTACGAAAGTGATGAACGCTCAAAGAAATGAAAAATAAACAAATACCAATGGGGACCCGTCGTCCTTGTAAAGTACTGGATTTCGTTCGCAGCGAGATAGAAATAAATATACGCCCTTGCCATCATAGGGCATGGCGAAAATATAAATATTTTGCTCTTACTGTTATAAATAGAAGACGTGATTGAATAAATCAAATTTGTTGTGATTACATTTAATTTTCATTCGTTTTGCTTCTCGAAATCCTTTGGTGCGGCAGCTGAAGAGGGTTGATGAGTGCTTTCCTCTGAGGATTCTAGAAAAATTCCTATGCCCAATAGAGAATTAAATATGCATTAGAAATGTCTTAAGGACGCTGGATTAGCTTTACGCTGAAAATGTAAGAACCTACTCTAATTACTTTGAGGGTCGCCTTTGAATTAATCCCACTGCATTCCGAGAGCACTTTTTAATTTAACATGCCGATGAAACTGAAAACTGAAAACTGAAGGCTTAACCTTGATGAATTGCTAGGCAGTTAAATGTCTGATAAATGTTTTATAGGATTTCTAAATAATTAGGACGGACTGGAAATGGCAATTATGAATGAAATGGTAACGAATTCGGAAAAGAGACCCAGCCAAAGGGTAGGCATGACAGAATAGGTATGCGTACCAGACATGTTGGTATGATTATGGCAGCATAGGCGTTAGGGTTTCCAAGGATAGCGAACAAGGGCAGAGGGATTTATTTTTAAACGAAATCAAAAAAAAAAAAGAAAAGCGGATTGAATTGAAATGAACAAGGGAATAGCTTTTCCAAAGCTTTAGTTAAATATTTAAATAAAAATTTATTTATGAGAATATGCTTGTGCAAAGTGGAACATTTGATGGATGTCTGCTATATCTGAAACCACAGTAGGTTCCCAGCCACATCTCAGAGAAAAGAGCCAGTATTATGATGATTTAATTATTTAAAGACAAAATGTTGACACAAGATGAACTTGTGAAGACTTTGCAGCACGAAGCAAGGGCAGCGAGTCAAAAGTATCGTCAGGGAGAAGAGTCTAAAGAAGTCATCCAGCTCGAAGATTATCTCGAAGAGAGGTTATTGGTGGTAACCTCCGTTAGTGAGGGAGTGGCTGGTCCAGATCAGACAGGAGGACTGCGGCAGGAGACGGCGACGAGGGGTGACCGAAACAATCTAACCTCCCGCTTTATCCCCTCTGACGGAGTCTGAAAGTTCTACTTGTGAAGGAGAAATTGACTGACATGTTCAGCCCATCCCATTGGCGGTTAGTCTTCAGAGAAAACAGACAGAGGGTGACCGAAACAGTCCAACCCACCGCATAAATGGCACATAACTAGCTGCTAGCTTTAATACTGGACTACAGGCTAAGACAATAATAAGCATCAGTCAATGAGCAGTCTTCTCTGTCCTCGTAACTGCAGATATGGAGTTGGAGTAGGATTTCCTAATATAGTCGAATGGCTTGTCTCTGAATGCTGTCAAGTAGGTAAATGTTTTAGAGCTCCATTATATTCAATATTCGTGGTTTGGTACAGGTTAGGTTAGGTTAGGTTAGGTGGCAATTATCTATTACATATGGAGTATGTTGGCATGGTGTAGTGGTTAGAGTCATTGCTTGTGACCCGAGCGGCGTTGGTTCGAGCCCCGTCGGGGGACAGCAGTACTCTGCCACCGACCATAAATAAAAACGAATAATATCAGAGGTTCTCCACCACGACAACAAAAGAGGGGTTTCTGCTTGGTAGTACAATGGACCGAGATTCGTCTGAGCGCTCCATGATTTGGAATCCCCTTTTTATAAAAAAAAAGAAGAAATACGGAGTAATTCACTTAGACAAAATAATGTCCTGTCCATTGCGATGTCGCAAGCAAGGTCGGTTATTTCCGCTATTATTGGAAACATTTCGAATATGGGAAAAATTTCCGTATTTTGCTGATATCCGTTTCGGCAATATGAGCAAGCTCCCCGAATGAGAATGTACTCCCCTAGAGTTTGGTTTCTAATCGAAGATAGAACCGAGCAGTTACATAGTAGGTAGAAGGGTGTTTCCTCCTCCTCCTCATACATGCAACTGCGACAAATTTGCGGTTGCTCCAAGCCTTGCGGCATATCTTCTTAGTACACAGCGGCCTGTTAGTATTCCGAAAGAGTTCCGATGTGTGTTCTACTTACGTTTCACAGGATCTTTGTCCTGCGCCGACTTATCCGTGGCCAGGTCTGTTTTACATGGTTACAGGTGTCAAGATCCCGCCTGAATTCAATATCGATCTGACCTTCCGCAGTTCAGCGGCTTCGCGAATAGCAATTACTTCTGTCTGATAGACACTACAGTTATTTGGTAGTCTCAAAGACTAATTTAGGGAAAATGGAGCTGAGAGTACGTAACTTCTGTGATTTGGTATAACCTGAGCTTTATGGAGAATTAGGACGAGGAGCTAATTCGGATTGAAATATATTCAAAAGAATGAAAACGTAGTCACCAAATCGTAGAGTTGATAAAGAACATCAAGAGGTTTTTAGGCCACACACACATGAAATCATTAACTATAAGTAGGTATGGATAAAAAAAAATTATGCGTGAGGATTAAGGCTCGAAAATATCTCTCAACCTTTTTGAAGGTCCTAATATTACTCTCAGTTGTTGAGAATTTTAAATATGATCACAATAATAACCAGTTTCTTAGCACAGTATTTTTTTCGGTTACGCTCAGAGAGAAACCCTTATTAATTTTTTCTATAGTTTTGGTCAACCACTGAGAGATATCACAGACAGAAAAAAATAAATCTCATTTATACATTTTTCATTTATTACCCTTTTTTCGGTACAAAGCAGAGTAGAATGAAGTAAGATACACGGAGATACCTCTTTATTAAAATAAATTCCCAGGTAGCATTAGAGTTCCCACCTGTAATGTTCGCCCCATAATTTGTCTGACCAATTCAATACAATTTTGATTTTTTTTTTAACTTACTTTCGAAGAATGAGGTTGTTGGTTGATCATTTCCATTTAATTTTTATGGAGAAAGTTAACTTAGGAGTTATATATCTAAAATTGTAAAATAACGATCAAGCTAAGGGCGAAAAGGTAAGTGTATATTAATAAATCTCAGAGAAAGACCTTAATGTTGAAGCCGAATGTAATATCTCTCAGTGAGAAACCAATTGAAAATAAAGGTTGAGAGTTATTTTCGAGCTCTGGTGAGGATACGACTACCAGCCCGTCTACAATAACGATTACTGGATGTTGTGCAAAAAGGTATATCAGTGTTTTACGTCGCACATAAGATCCAACTTTAAATCCTTTTGTCCAAAGAATAGCCTTTGGAATCCGCTGCTACATCTAATACCCAATAAAAAATGGATCCAACACCTTACTCTGGCGGCGAAATGCTATGCTGTTTAGCTTGATTTTTTTTTATAATTAACACGCGCTAAAGAGGTTATGACTACTCTTATAATGTAATGTGATTTACACAGCGCGGGCATTAAGGAAATTGGGATAGAGAAGATAGGAGATTACGATGCACATTGGTCTTAAATGTCTGTAAATTGTATTTAGGAGGAAAGACAGAGCTGGGCAGGGCATTCCACATTCGTGTTGTACGGCTTATGAAAGAGTCTCTATATTTCATAGGCTGAATGGTCAACTGATGGACATTCCTAGCATGGCGAGTATTGCGGTTGAATTGATGAATGGCACCAGGAGCGAAAGGCAAAAGCTAATAAAAAAGAATGAAAATATTTTTTCGACGGATTTGTGGATTTTTCGTGTTGTAGCAAGATGGAAATGAAGACAAAAAACATTTGCAGTTTAATACCTACCTACATATGAAGGGACTTCTACTTTGGGTCACTGTTGTCATTACCCCCAAAATCAATTTCACATCGCCCAAATGTGTGTGAATTTTACCGCATAAAATTGCCTAGCAATGTTTTGGACTTTATAACAATTTAAATGTTGGCGTTATCGTTTTCGCAATAAGAACTAATGCCACAACCACAAGATATACCTACAACCGCGAGATCTATGAGTTCCAAAACTGTACATACATAATGTACATGTATTGTACATTCCAAAAAGCCAAAATTTGTTAACCACATCGTGTTAATGAACGGTACTGCTTCAGCCAAAAAAAAAAAAATAAAAAATAAATAGGTGGCGCAACAGGCGGGTGACACCCAAGGCCTAGCTTCTCGCAACCATTCGTTTTGTGTGAGTTTCTATTTTTGGGACGAATGGAAGGGACCTACAATTTTATGCCGAGTCCGAACGGCTGAATTGAGAAGCTTTTTCATGACAGTCATACTCTCGGATGTTTGTCAGACGTTCGCCAGAGGTGGCGCAGTAGAAAAAACTTTAAGATGTAATTTGTGTTTTTCCGGGGATCGAACCTGGGGATCCCTCGCACAGTAGTCCAGCACACTAACCACTGCGCTACTGCGCCCACTTCACTTTGGCTTCAGCCAAAAGGTTCCTCGAATTCGAGACTCCAAGTTGGAGATGAAAACGGAAGACCGAACATTAATTTCAATGACGAAGCCATCGCGTATGTTAGAGCTTTCGATCTAGTACGGTTCCCCAGTATCCCTAAGCTTAAAAGTTTGATTTGTGTGAGAAAAAATGCCTCACGTGCCTGGATCACCTTAAGCAAAGCGCACAATTAAGTGGTGAGCAAGTGGTGTCTTAATGGCGTGGTGACCAAGTGTCAGGTGGAATCGCTAAACCCTATGCAAATAAATAAAAACGCGCATCGCAAGCAGAGTGGATGCGATGTGCTATTTTGCAGATGGAGAGTTACCAGTCTGGTCCCACTTATCTCGAATGCAAGCGGATGGTAACGACGTGGATTTGTATATAAGCATAAATTATCTTGTAGAAGCATACCATATTGTACTTCACTGAAAGAAAGTAGAGCTGACTAATGACTATGTCAGTCAATTTCACCTTCACACGTCGAACTTTCAGACTCCGTCAGAGGGGATAGGCGGGGGGTTTAGACTGCTTCGGTCACCCTACGCCGATTTCTCCTGCCGCAGTCTTTCTTATCTGACCTATACCTGCCACTCTCCTCACTAGCGGACTGTCAGAGGATACCAGCGGGGGGTTAGACTGTTTCGGTCACCATCTGTCTGTTTTTCTGAAGACTAACCACCAACGGGATGGGCTGAACACGTCAGTCAATTTTTACCTTTAAACGTAGAACTTTCAGACTCCGTCAGAGGGGATAAGACTGTTTCGGTCACCCCTCGTCACTCCCTCCTGCCGCAGTCTTCCTATACGATCTGTACCAGCCAACCTCCTTACTAACGGACTGTCAGAAGGGATATAGGCGGGGGGTTAGACCGTTTCGGTCACCCTCTGTCTTTTTTTTGCTGAAGACTATCCGCCAACGGGATTGGCTGAACACGTCAGTCAATTTCTCCTCCAAACGTAGAACTTTAAGACTCCGTCAGAGGGGATATAACGGGGGGTTAGACTGTTTCGGTCACCCCTCGCCGCCCTCTTCTGCCGCAGTCCTCCTATCTGATTTGGAGCAGCCTCCCCCTAACTAACGGAGGTTACCACCAATAACCTCTCTTCGAGATAATCTACCCAATTTTCGCAAATAGCAACGATACTCCCACTGAAATGCCCGGCACATAGAATATTTCTGGCCGATTCCCCCCCTCTGTGTAGCGTATTTTTGTTTTCCCGAAAACTAAAACCATACAAGACGACCAAGAATTCAAAATAGGACGACATTTTAAGAAATGTGTCCATTTATGTTATTATCCACGTTAAATCACTTTAATATGTACCACGTCATTCCACCACCATACCAAATGTTCACTACTCGCTTGGTCACTACGCCAATGCCACACCACTTGCTCACCACTGTAGTGCGCGCCTTTCTTTAGATAGTTAGTAAGTTTATGTACAACATCAGTCATATAAAAGTAAACATTGGAACTCACCGTTAAATGTCGAAATGTCAGCGTTGCCATGCTGTAGATTTTATTTTTTGATAAATCCAATTCATGCAGGTTATCCTGTCCACGGAAATTATTCTCCGAAATGTTGGTTATATTATTTTTCGAAAGGTCTGCTCATTCGGAGTCCATTGTTAGAGGCCGGATTTTACACAAGTCGTAATAATTGATGATGGAATTGCATTTAACGTGCAGAACATCACAGTGTGGTTGAATGAAAAGAAAATGACAAAAATTATGATTAGAAGAGCCTACTATTGTATGAAATAAAAATAGAAAAAAAAATACATTTTTAAGGCAAGTGGGTAGGTTAACTGAAATATTCGTTATCTCTTTTATTTATTGCTGATTCGTATATCATTATATCTAGAAATGTATAAGTTAGGTCTATTGTTAAGTTCCGATTCGCTGATAAGTTAGTTGGTGGTTGTCCATAAGTACCAGAAGTTGCCACGATCTGCCACAGTACTATTTTAATTACAATAAATTTGTATGGGGGCTTTCTGCTGATAGACAATCCTTCCAAATATATCACAAATGCTTTTTGGCAACTATTTAAAACACATTATGACCGTTGAATTGATAAAAAAAATATTACGCATACGCCACAGTATTTTGGATGAGACTATCTCCAATTAAATTCCACTCCCATTTGTTGGGCGCTTTAAATGTAGGCAACTTGTATAAGTATAAATGTCTGCGATATACATCATATACTTTTTCGTGTATCTTCATGAATGATAACAACAGTAGCATTATTAATAATTAGGTATTTTTTTGGCGTTATTCCATTCAACAAAATTGTGTGATTATGAAAAGTCCTTAGGCTAGTCTGAGTTGAAAAGGATTATGTGAAAGATTAAATAAGGGTGTTTACCAGCACGATAATGGCGATGCAATAAACTTGAGTTGTCCTTTGATGTAGGGTTAATCTGCTACTGGTTAACGTGTATAATAAACTTGAATATACCGTGTCGCTGACATGTGTATGAATGGGCTGCCACTTGTTTAGGTAATATTTCGGAGATTAAATCTAGTATGTAGAACTCAAGTGCTAAAAAAAGGAGCTTCGTTGATGAAACAATTGCGATATAAAGAAGTCAAGCTAAACTTTAGTTTACAACTTAACAATTGTTTTTAGAATTTAAAAATGTTCATCATTGTCACTATCATCTTAAAATTCCTGTTTATACAGGGCAGGGGGCTTATTCCCATATGCGCGGCGAATCGCTTTTCATGGCGGATTGGTATTTTTATATTTCCAAAAGCGATTCGATACATTCGAATAATATTGTCACCTGAATAGCTATCGCTTCTGACAGCTTTTGGAAATGCAAAAATACCAATGAAAAGCGATCCGCCGCGCATTTGGGAATAAGCGCCCAGATTGTTTAAACTTTCGTTTAGTCGAAAAAGTATCCAATGAATTAAATTTCTGTGAAGAGCTAAAGTTTGTATACGGTTTCTTCCCCAGAAAATGTAAATTAAATTTTCAGGCTTTTTCCACAGAAACCCAAACGACTGACAAACATACTGAGAAAGCCTCTCAATTTAGCAGTTCGGATTCAGAGTAAAATTATACGTCCCTTCCGTTCATCCCAAAAAACGAAAACAAACGAATGATTCTGAGAAAGCTTAGAAGTGTTGAAGTTCTGTTTTTTAATATTTGTATGCTATAAAGGGAGGTGACTACCGTGATTTGATTTTTGCAACATCCATCTCTATGCCGCATATAAATTCCACGCTTTTTAATAAAGACCAGCTGTCTTGATTGTTAGCGGGATACAGGCATATCCGATTCCCTCCAAATTTTAATTTACCTAAGTATCGCTAGCTAATGAAGAGGGCCTAAACTAGTGTTAGTACTATTATTGCTGTTGTCTAATGGTGGTTTAATAGTCAACCTATTTTTACTGACAACATTTTGTTAAGTGATCATCATCAAATCCACGAGACACCCACACCGATGATACAGATATGTACAACTTTTTTACATTTTACATATTTTATATTTTATAAAATAAATAAGTAAACATAGTATAATAAAATAAGCAGTCTGCATTGTGGTTGTTCAAAGTATGTATTTGCATTTTTTTATGAGTCATAGGGCAGTGAACCAATGTGACATTTTGTTCATTGACTCATAGGGCCTAGCGAGGTATCCGTCGGAACGGAGAATTCTCAGTAAAGCATACTCCGACGGAGGCTCAAATTACATTCGAGGTATTCGTCTTCGGAAATACATAATAATTAAAATGCGACGACGCATTGATTTGACATGATATTTGTTTCGTGCTACATATGGGGCTTTCCTATTTAGTGCTTGAAACACAAATTTAAGCAATAAGTACAAAACATCACTTACAATCCTCCACTAGGGCAGATTATCTTTTTATTTTGAATGCCTAGCTATTGTAACCCCGTTTTTGGCATTCATCGCAATATAAACTTTTATTACCTATATTATGTTCAGTTGCTTATTTTTTTCTAAATCTATAACTGCCTTCGTTCTAACCGCCAAGTCAATAATTTAATTAGGGATGGATACAACTTCATTGTCCAGACTTAATAACTATAAGTAGGTAAATCACGTGGAGTTCTCGAGTTTCACGTTCACGATCTTTGAAAAAGAACATAAATACAAACCAATTTCACAGAATATTCTCCACAGTCATGTGATTAGATTTTTTTTAGCCGATGATGTAGCTGCAGACACCATGTTTAGAAATGCACCCATTAAAATGAAACTCATTACATACTTTGTGTAACGATACAATACCATTCTGGCGACCTGTAAATTTGAACATTGAAAAACAAAACACAAAACAAACAACAACTTTATTTGTGGGACTTTAAACTTTATTCAATACTAGCCGGACCCGTGCTCGCCTTGCCCGCTCGCACAAAATTATATTTGGTTCATTTAAAATTACAACAAAAGTGCAACTGACCATGATAGCACTGCGAAAACAAATCAACCCTTTTCGAATGACAGGTATCCGTATGCTAGTGTTGTTTTGTTTTTGTTTGTCCTGTCGCACGATCGCAAAAGTATAAACATTCATTTGTAGCAAGGTATATGTGTATGTAGGTATGTATATATTTTCACTTCAAAAAATACATTTTGCCTAAAAACTGTTCCTAAGAACGTAGCTATAAACGACATAGCCTCAGTCTCACAGTCATAAAGAACATTTTAAAAAAAGTTTCATTGAAATCTGTCCAGTAGTTTTCGAATTTTTAGCTGACAACGAAAATTGCTACAGTTTTATTATATGTATAGATATAGATTTCACAAACTGGCCGGACAGAAGTAAGTCACTCATACACAGTACCTATCTGTTCAAGAAAAATTGCTTTCGATGTGCGACAACAACCCCAAAGTAGAACTATGGAATCCAAACAACCACCCGAACCCTACCCTGTTACGTCATATCAGAATAAAATTCCTACTGCGTTGCGTGGCGATATGCGATAATGGATGTAATGCATTGGATATATAATGTGCACCCTCTGCATCGCCCTCCCTCTAATTGATCTTGCTACTTGTTTAATATACTGCATTTCCTTTCCTTTCCTTTGCTTCCCTCTTCCTATAGAATCCAAACAACTACCTACCCCAACCCAACACAATTACCATACCACATATCGAATGAAATTCTGAAATGAAACCTGTTTTGTATTATACGTCTCTTCTCTTATGAAGATTATTAATATACCCCATGCCATTCTGCAGCACGTACGACTCACCCCATCCCCATCCTTAATCGGACATACAATCATAATATACATACCTACATAATATACAACTGACCATAGCACTCACTGCGAAAACAAATCAACCCTTATCGAATGTGTTTGTTTGACGATCGCAAAAGTATAAACATCCATTCGTAGCAAGGTATATATGTATGTATATATTTTCACTTCAAAAAATACATTTTGGCTAAAAACTTTTCCTAAGGACGTGGCTATAAACGACATAGCCTATAGCAGTCTCACAGTCTTAAGGAACATTTAAAAAAAGTTTCATCGAAATCTGTCCAGTAGTTTTCGAGTTTTTAGCTGACAAAGAAAATGCCTACAGTTTTATTATATGTAAGGATAACGGCAAATATTCTTGTGTTTTGAGTATAAAAATTATAATTGAAAATAAACATGAAAAACTGGTCCGGAAAATATTGCAAATAACAATGTCATTAGGACAATGATCAAAAGTCCACTGATAACCGATGGATCTTGTTTTAATACAGTTTTAATAATCAGCTTTATAAAGAACATCATTACCATGATAATCAGCGTAATTAAAATGTAAATCAAGATACTGATTATTTGCTTCCAGGAAATAGTGGATGTCCTGTTGGTGGCATCGCTATTATTTTCAGTCTCACTGTCTTCAGAGGAATTTGAGGACCAATCAGAATCGGAATCGGAGTTATCCCCCCAATCAAGTTGGTTATTGTAGATGTACATGATTTGTAGACTCCTGTATCTGCACTGTTTTTTTTATTGTATCTCGATCACTGATCACTCGTCCGCTGTTGTAGTTAAACTGCGCTGCGTAGTGATCTGTCAAATTTTCTGTCTGTGCAAAAAAAAAATGTCCATATGATTGTCACCGTCTTCACGTGTCGTGGTGGGGAGGATGTGTTAAAAAACGATGTATTATAGTGTGGTGAGTTTGGTACTAATTTATAGTTCTTTTAAACCCATACGTGCGATATAGGTACCTAAATGACTGACTATACGATTCATTGGTCGGATGAAATATTTTCTATATGGTATTGTTAATATTACATTATTTTTCGCTCATTCAAAAGGTACCATTTGGAATTTTTCGATTTCCGCGCATGCGAATTTTTAGAATTCGAATGCTCAAATATATGGCCGGCATTTTGTAGAAAAATAATGTGCGCAGCTGGATTGCGCCTTATTGGGATTTTATAAAGAGTGGCAGAGAACTATAAAGTTAAATAAAACACATACAAATTATATAGCAAAATACAGTAGATAGAATAGACACTATTAGGAAGATAATTTCATGCCATTACTGTCCCTGAAAATTCGAATACACAGCAGCCCTGAATTTTTGGTGAAAACCCAAGAAGTGCAAATCGATACTCACAGTCTATTTACACCAGGGACACAATTTTTCAATTGGCAGAACTGGTGCGTTTGCAAGTATTAGCACAAAGGCAGCAAAAATGGTGCCGTGAAATAACGCCAAGCGAAATAGGGCATAATTTCTAGATTTGTTGTTTGAATGTGCTGTTTGAAATCCACAAGTCCTTTGAACAAGCTGTAGATAGTAGGTACTTTGTCCATTTTAACTTAAAAAAAATTCATAATTTTAATTGTTTGTCATTTTGTATAATTATTTAAATCCTATTAATCCTTTTTACAAGAATTTTTGTTTCAAAAACACACTATGTGCATCGTACAAGTTACAGTAAAATTCATTTGGCAAATTAATAAGAAATTTTATGACACAAACAAAAGAAAATCTTCGGATTCCTCTTTTTCAAAGCGAAGATTTAAAATTGAGACGAATTTGCTCGTCACATTAACTTTGTTTAAGTTAAAGGGGTTTCAAAATGTGAATTATTCAATTTTCAGAATACATAATACAATAATGCAAGTTAAGAACTGTCTATTCAATTTGAAAATGTATTTACCGATCTATAGGAAAAAAGTATGTAGTATGTTCTGTTCAAGTTATCGATATTCCTCAGTATTTCCAAAAATGGTGACAGATACAAACTTTTGTGTGACTTCAAAACCCGTTTGTTCAATTTTCTAGTTCTATTTTTCGAAAGTGTTGCAAAATAATATCCTTTAGGTCTGGCAATGCCTATGACTTGACTGTTTTTTGACAAACAAAATCTAATACGTAGATTCCAGCTAAAATTATATTTATTAGACAAAGCATTCAATA
Source organism: Cheilosia soror (assembly GCA_949372485.1). NCBI lineage: Eukaryota > Metazoa > Arthropoda > Insecta > Diptera > Syrphidae > Cheilosia > Cheilosia soror. The sequence goes on from OX443561.1 coordinate 129,227,821, forward strand.
TGTAATTGGTAGCATTAAGGAAGATATTAGGTCGGGAACTACAACTTATTTATGACTTTAAGATCTGTTTAACTATTTTGATGTTTCATTATATTGCATTCATCCTAAGAATAGGTAACTTTATTTTTTAATTTCACAACACTATTCCCATGATTTTCTTAACACATCCAAGCGACATAAGCGACATAAGGATGATACATAGAACTACACTACCACTACTACAGCAGCTAAGATCCACCAATCGGTAATTTTGTTTAGCTCGTATTCATCACACTCACTCACCGACTAATTTCAAGCTCCTCGCGCAGTTTAAATAGATCAGTGCAAGGGTAAACAGTTCAGCGGGAGCCAAAATCAATATCGGTTTATAATTCGATTTCAATTTAATTAGTAGTGAGACAAATTTTATCAGACGTATCTGAAAACATCATGCCAACAAATCTTCAAATGGAGTGTATTAACCAGAAGCCTCAGGAGGAACTTTCCGATGACGTTCTCTATGTGCCAATAATTATTGAAGATGGAGGAGACCCAGATGCATCAGCCCCCAGGACATTCGCTGTATTCCTAAAGGAAATAATCAGGAAAATCTGGACGATCTTATTTTATACTGCTTGGGTCATCGTAATGATGGGCTGCGTGAAGCTGATTGTATCCCAAACTAATTCATCATATTCATTGGTCATCCATGGGCTTTTGATTATTTTCGTTCTAATATCTTACATTGCTCTATGTGCACTACTACTTTTGTATTGCTATGTCCGCTGAACTTTGTACTAAAAATCCATGTACACCTTTTTATATTGAATAAAGTTTTAAGTGGCTTAAATAATATTGTTGCAATATTTTGTGTTTTGTGCTACAATTTTTATCCAGATTGAGAGGGATGATAGTATTTCCTCCTAAGACGACAAGATCGGCTGATCGAATTTGTGAGGGTGACTTCTGGAATCACATGACTGAATAGAAAATTCTTGAGAATGGGTTTGTATCATTTTGTTCAAATTTTGTTCATATTGTTCTGTAGCTTATAGTGTCGCGCTATGTCTGGAAGATGAAGTTGTTACCCTTGTATGTATTTTCGTGCCAATGGAGGTAATAGATCTCATAAAAAAAGCTAAACTAAATATTTTAATCAAAATTGATATTTAAATGAATCCCGAAAATGTGGTTACATAGTATAACAATTTTTCTTTGTAGAGATTTCCAACAAGGGGACGCCATTTTGCATTTTTAATACATTTTGGGCAACCCATGGTTTTATGAGGAATTTCGACGAACATAACATGTATGTATGCAAAAAAGATGTACATAGCTCTTCATGATTATTTATAAGTTTACAAGTTGCATTTGATTGGCTGAATAAAAAACAACGAACAATTTGACCTCCACTCTAACACTATGACGCATTGAATATCTGCAACGGCAGGTTGTTTATTACTAAGCCCAGAAAACAAAAGAGTGAGAGTATAAAAAAAGTAACAGTATATACTTATTTTTTACTGAGAGTCTCGAATCTAGATACAACTAAAACAATTTATACAAGTCTCAATTAGCTACATGGTATTCAATTAAATTCGTAGTATGACTCTCATTATTTCAATAGTTTCTTAAAATTCAAATTCCGCTTCGATTTTGTCATTGTAAATGACTATTGGTCAGAAACTTGATACTGTCAGTAAACAAATTTAGTACCTAGTAGAAGAGCACATGATGTTAAATTCTCCTGATGAATTTGAGGATAACTCAGTTGGACATGTTTTATAGATCTTTAGTCATCTTACTCTAAAAGCACTCTCGAAATAGAAGGCGCAATAGATGTTTAAAATCAGTCGGAGAACAGCTCTCTCATTTCTGTGGTCATGCACTACGATCTAAAACAATTTTATGGATTGAGAAACAGGGTAGTTAGGTAATGCATTTCCAATAAGGTTAGCGAAATCGTTAGAGCTATATTCGAACTTAGTACGTTTGCCATCTTAAATCTGAAGAAAATCCAGAATTTGTGCAATTATTTTGTGTGGTGGTGCGGCTGATAATGAATTAGTAAATAATGACAGTTGTAAAGGAGTACCATGCATATAGCCTTCGGTGTCAATATGGCGTGCAGGTTATTCGTTTCGACGATTCCTATTGAGCTCTTACTCGGCAACCTTGCCACTTTACCAAACTCTAAAATGTTTAATCCATGACAATTTATTACAATTTCTATCTACATTCGTTTATTGTTATTGAAAATTCGTCAATAGACTCACCTATGTCAATCGCTTTCCCTTCCATCCTATCTAAATAGAAAATTCTAAATTTCTTTCAATATTCTTTGTCGAATATTTTCAAAATAAATATAATTTTAAAACCTCCATCTTCATCAATTGAATTGAACTCAAATTAGAAACAAAAAAAAAGCAATAGGTCACATAAAATTGAGACATATTTCATGATATTGACATTTTAAAGACAATGGTATCTAAACAAATTGGAATTTAATATTCTTTTTAATCTGTAGCATTCGAAAATTTAACTTTCAGTGGCTGCTAAGCTAAACTCGATCAAAGAACGTCGAAAGCATGTGAACACCAATGCCCTGTTAAATAATCTTTAGGGGACTAGTAGTTGACATGTGGCCTGAGGCTCCGCCCGCTAATGTTAATGATAAATTCCTATTAACACCATAGCTACTTTTTTTTTTTGGTTAAACATCTATGGAAGAGATAAATGATTAGGTAAAATACCAATAATTTCCCATCAACAGAGTAATTTATATTGCAAATCCAGTTTCGTCTCACTTCGCAAAAATAATGCAATAATGAACTTATATTAGGTATAAAGAATAAAGCGCTTACGTTGAACAGAAACTTTCGTACGACCAAGCCGTGCACTTTTCTTATAAGTTATTAATATCTATAACTATAAATTTCGCGGAAAAACGTGTTCACATAAATTACCATTAGGCAATTACCTTCTGTAAAAGTGAGTAGATATATAGGTATTAGCTCTGCAATGTCTTTCGATGATTTTTCCTTCCAGCGAATTCCCATTACAAAAAAAAAAAATAAAAAAATATATATATGTATATATAGGTACGCAGTCTTAATATTAAAGTCCATAATTACGATTACCTTGGTCTCGGTACAATATTATTTCCGTCGCTAAACCGTTTCACAAAAAATACATTTTTTTCAACTACCTATATAGCTACCTACCGTTTGTCGCGCATTAAAAAAAAACTGAGTACATAATCTTACTGTTTTTTAATATCCATATTACTATTGTACATTATATATACATTTTCATCAACATCGCTCGAGGTAGTTGTTTTTACCGAGTATCCTAAAACCACAGACCCATTTTTAACTCAAATAATCACATAAAACAAAAATGGTTCAGATCGCTACATGTGTTTCTAAGTTATCGCTTTGGACATCGTAACATAAACAAATAAAAATATCCATACATTCGGTACCGAATGACTGAGAATTTGACTTCGCTTTTTGTGTGTAGTGAATCTTCAAAAAAAAGCGAGTGCAAATTTGTTTACATTATACTACTGGTGAGTGGTGAGCGTCATCAAAAAAAACCTTTATAAGAGCATCTACATTTTCAGAAGCAATCGGATTAACTTGTAGTCTTAGAATTAAGTAGGTTGGTATACCTAGTGTGACCAGCTTTCCAAGAGTTTATTTACGTACGCAAAAGTTTTCATTATCGCATTCATTACAAAATTTTAAACGCAATTTTGGAAAAAAGTTTGGTTCAGTTTATTAAACGATATTGTGACAAATTTTCCATAAGTGTCGGCCTGTGTAATCAATTCGTTGATCTTGAAAGCATACTTTCCATCTGATGCAATTTCATTCAACATTTGAGGCTGCTTTTTTTACAAATTCGAAAAACTCAGTACAAGTCATTTTAGTGTTGTACAAACATATAGAATATTTCGCAATATTTCGATTTTCAATTGCGATTTTTCATCACTCCAAATCTGAATGATCAAAGAAAATACAAGTTCAACGGTGGCCGATGTTCGTGGCAAGGAGAGAACTAACTTATGAAATGATTGTCACCATGTGGTTGTACGGGAGACGGGACTTTCTTTTGGCCGAAATGTAGAAAAGATTTGACCCAGCGTTTATCGATGGCAGTGCTATTTTCATCACACGATTGGATTTTGTCGGCGGTAACGTATTTTTACAAAAAACCTGAACTGAGCCAATAACTCGGTATCAGGCGATTCAAAGTCAAAATGGTTATTCACTTCGGTACACGGTACATGACTCCAAATTTACGTAGAGGTGGTCACACTAGGTATACCTATTTGGTGTCTGTAAAATTGTGAAACACTGTTGTTAGAAGTCTCATGCTTATCCGAATTTTTGACGCAAATTATGTCATTTAATTTCATCATTTATCCATATATTATATGAACATGTTAGTTCCTAACATTTTTTATGGCGGAGCATCTTCATATACCTAGCTAATATTATTCTAAACAATTTCAAAAATATTATAATATCGCATTAATATGAGCCAGACAATAATAAGATGAGTCATGAGTAATGTGACCATTTCACCCGCTTTTGGCGGGTTTTACCCTCTTTTTTACCTAAAAACCCTCCACCCGCCACCACAACCATTTTCCCGCTTTTCGATAAAAAATCGGAATTTAATTTTCTTTAGTCCTTTTTTTCACTAAGTTTGAAGATTTTTTTAATTAAAAAACGAGTAAGAACACTGATGGCAGAACTAAGCTGCCGTAGACAACTTCAGTTGGCATAAGTGCGCGAAAATTGCAAATGTCATGTGTCAAAGAAACAACCAATGTTATTCATTGACATTCGCTGTATATACGACGGTAAAATTTAGCAAGATCACGAGAGACACACCAACTCCTAGATGCCGAAAAATCCAAAAATTAAAAAAAAATATGTATTACGCCAGAATTGGAAGCCGTTTTTTCGTATATGTATTAAAAAAAACTGATGACGTTTATTTTTAAAGAATTATATTAGATTTTAAGTGAAAATACGTGAAATATACTGTTTTCTACTATTTTGCACGAAATTTTTGAGGTCAGAATCTACTTTTGGGAGACCCGCCAAACTCGCCAAAACACGCCGGCTTCTAGCTTCAAAAAAACCGCCGCTTTTTGCCAAAAAATAAATGGTCACGTTAGTCATGAGTGTGCCAGCAAAGTATCCACGATAGTTCCCAATTGTTTAGAAGAATCGTAAATTATTGCTGTCGAATATCATAAAGCGGACGTGCGAGTATGAGTGGTTGTAGTTGTAGATATGCATTTCAGGAAACGCGTGCAAAGCTTATTAAATCAGTGTTGCCACTATAAGCGTTTAGTTTCATACCAAACATTTGAATAGCGTATTAAATTGTGATTTTTTAGTTTTCTAATTCACTACGGGCGGCGGCTCTCACAAGCAGAAAGTAACAGAGCAACTAGCAATTGTCAGTAAGCAATCCGCAACTTTATTTTATCATATGCTTACATTAGTTGTGTTTTTATGAAACCTCGCCAGCCAGTGTTTGCCAGTAGTTGCCAGTTGAGGCACATTTCACATGCTAATTAAAACAAAAACCTGCTGGCATCTGCTAGCAACAACTCTTGATTTTCTCCCCAGTCGGAGAGCTGCTGGCTGGCAGCTGGCTAAATTCAATTCACAATGAACAAACAGGTGGCGCTGAAAGCAACAAGTGGCCTAGAATTTCCGTACAATTTGCTTAAATCATAATGGCGTTCTTATTTCATGCACACAACATTCCAGAGAAAAATGTCAGAATGTATCAAATATTTCTACCAAATGCATAATTGTATACTAAAACGATGGCTGGCTGGTTTCATCTTGCTGGCAATTGTCCAAATGAACGGCTGGCTGGCGAGGTTTCAAAAAACATGCCTATTGAAGCAACAGTATTGCCAGAAATTTCTAGCCATCAGAGATACTTTTGCAGTTTTTCTACGAACTTTGTATTAAAAACTGGATAGTCCAACTTAGCGATAAGAATCTACTCTTTCAGTGTCCAACTGAGTACAGCCGTAAAAGCTTTCTTGACTTAGGTATTTAAACACTCAAATTCTACGACTTGATTAGCAAACAATGCACATCGTCATTCCATCTCCAAGAGACTCTAGTGCAAGTTATTTGCCGTATCGAATATGATAAGAAATCGTAATCTCCTCTCAGACATTAATTGAAGTATGTACATATACCAATTCAAATTATATCAGTCATTGATGCACTGACGTAAAGGGGAACATATTGGAAGCTAAAATTTCATTAAATTTAGTTCAATTTAACAACTCATAAAGAGAGCTACCTACGAAGTTATTAAAATTAGATCAACATGACTGTAGACGGTCAATCTGAACCCAAGGGCGATCCGGGACCGGGAGCATCCGTTCAACTACCAGCACGACAGCTATCACATAAGAATTTAATGGAAAAGGATGGGACTCTTTCAGAAGCTTTGATATCTATTTGCCTAAGTATCGCGACACTGACTGGCTGCATCTTGGTAATTTATATAGCTTTCACAAAAACGCCACTTGAAATTATTGCATTAACAATCGTATTTGTGGTAATAGCGATCTGTGCGGTTTATATTCGTATTTATTGGCTGCGCCTTACTTAGCACAATATGATAGAAAATATCAATTAATTTGAAATCAAATTTATTTTGTGTTTTCAATTGTACATACATATGTGTATAATCTGTCGCGAAGCATGTGTAAATTCAATCGAAAGTGAGTATAATCGATAAGGGAGTACCTACTCGATATTGGAGATCACTTCAGTTGTATACCTAAGTCTTCGGAATGACGCCAAGATTCGGAGTACCTACACACACCACCACCATAACAAACCTAGATAAAATAATTTTTTAAAACCGCCGTGTAGCAGTGCTGCTAGTGTTTTGTCATAGGAATTCCAAGGCAAGTGCCTAGAAAATCCCTTTTTTCCTCGCCTGGCTCGAAAAAGTACCTCAGATTTTTCCACACACGTATGGCGAAACCATTGAATTCACACGGGAAGCCAAATATCTGGGAATAATCCTTGACAGTAAAATATCTGTGGTAACAATTGGGGTTTAAAACCCCGGATGATTTATTGGCTATATTCGCTTGTGGTTAGACCAGCGATTACCCATGCTGACGTGGTCTGGTGGACAAACACTAACGAAGTCACTTCAGTCAGAAAGCTAGAGCGGGTCCAACGTATAGCCGGAAACTGCATGACAGGCTGTGTACGGTCAACCCCGACCACTGCACTAAATGTCATCATAGGCCTATTACACATTCAAATGGAAGCAAGACCGAGTATCCATCGTATATTCCATTCGAAAAACATCGACCCCCATTCGGCCATACCCCCATTCCTTCAATGGAGGTCACCTTTCCCCAATTGACGCTATGGAATCCGAAGAAGCATTCAGTATGTTCCTAGACGACACGTTACCGAAATATGGCTTCCATAAAACCTTTTCTATCATCATCCCTCCAAGGGAAGACTGGGAAAAATACAAAGCCACTCCATCGTGACTTGACCTAGTCTGGTATACAGACGGTTCCAAAATGGATACAGGGACTGCATCTGGCATTTATGGAGAATTGCCTCAAGCGAGCTTTTTAGTCAGCTTAGGCAAATACTATGGCTGAGGTCCTTGCCATTAACCATATATTTTCATCTTCTCAGACAGCCAAGCTGCTCTTAAAGCTCTGGGCTCATCTGTCATAAAATCGAAGCTGAAGGATTATTCCCACATACAGGGCCATCTACGAACTTGCAAAGAAAAACCTAGTCATACTACACTCTCTAACCGAATCCAATGAAACTTAAAACACCTGCGCAGTACTGCACCAAACAATTCTTCCCAAAATGTTCCCCTAGGAAATCCTATACTGGATAAAAATACCCTAAGAATCTTAACAGGTATAATTACTGGCCATGGCCTTATGAAAAAACATCTGCATCGAATAGGAGTCTCAACAGACCCTACATGTAGACTATGTCTGAAAGGCGACGAAACCTCTCTTCACATTCTCACGAAATGTCCGGCTCTCTTTCGCTTTAGAAAGAATGTCCTTGTCCTTGGTGAAGAAATCATCATCTCAGCAAATCTTTGCTGAAATAAAATATGTCTCCGGAGTAAAAAGTTTGCTCTAGGACCCTACCAGGGAAGGCACAATAGGCCCCTTTAGAGAGGCCGCAGTGCCAGAGCCCAATGAAGGCTCTCCCGACTTAATATCTAATCTAATCTAATCTGCAACAGCGCTGACGAAGGTAGATAATAGTTCTATTCGCGTACTTTTCCAAGCATGGCACCAAAAATCTGTCAAACTCAAACATTTGAGCGCAATGCAATGCACGGTAAATGTACCCAAAAGTACGTGTATTGTATACACTTCGAGCTACGCTTCTAAATTCTGTGGCTTAACATTTAGCTGCTGTAATAGATTCACTGGAGCAATATTTCCCGCACAGCGATAATCGTCAGTCCAAAGCTTGGATATTAAGACCGTTTTCTACAAATAATAACATTTAAAAAAAGGACCACGGGATGATACTCGTAGCACTTTCAAAGAATAAAAAAAATAAGTAGGTGGCGCAACAGGCGTGTAGACACCCTAGGCCTAGTTTCTCGCAACCATTGGTTTGTGTGAGTTTCTATTTTTGGGACGAATGGAAGCGACCTACAATTTTAAGCCGAGTCTTTACCAGCCGTAAAGTTGAGAAGCTTTTTAAGGACAGTCATACTCTCGGATGTTTGTCAGACGTTCGCGAGAGGTGGCGCAGTAGAAAAAAACCTTAAGATGTAATTTGTGTGTTTTCGGGAGCGAACCTGGTATCCCTCGCACAGTAGTCCAGCACACTAACCACTGCGCTACTGCGCAAAGAATACTTTTGCGAAAAGTAGGTACCGAATGTCGTATTATATAGCTAACAGCTAATTCTAATACAATTTGATACCACTTAGGTATAGATAATGAGAGTGGACTGTCGACATCAGTTCCACTAAAAATCAACGCTAGAAACTGTCTAAAAATCAAGTAAATATTTTCCAACGGTTGAGCTTAGTACGCTGCTCGAGCTAAATTTTAGCTCCCATACAAAATTCTCTCCAAAATTTAGTTGAGCTAAATTTAAGTGAATCCATTTAGCCAAGCGATACGCTGCTTCAGCTAAAAAATAAAATTTTCGTTTCAGACTGTAGGTACTGCATGTATCTGCCACAATTTAGGGCCCATTAATGGTTTTGGGCACATTTTTTCAAGCTAAATTTTGACGGATCATTTTGGTTTTTTTTCTGTTCTGTTTTTGTGTTGCGGAAAAGTAAAATAAGGATAGTGTTTTTCAATGTACCTATACCTCGATAAGGAGTCCTTTGGAAGCAATAAAATTGAGATCAACGAATAGCAGTCAATGAAAAAAGAAAGTGCAACGGAAATATAACACTTTTTCGCTTCGATGAATTTTTGAAGAAATTTATTTTCAACGGACAGCTGTTTACTGTGATGTGACACTTCTATCCACAGCGCACTCTATGTAAGAATTTAGCTGAGGTTTTAGCTAATGTTTGGAGAGAAAAATTGGAGAGCCGCTAAAATTTAGTTTCGCTTGTGAGCAAGATTTTGTGTGTCACTGTACATAATTTACATATTCCGGAGCATAATGTGCTTTTAAAAATGTGTTCACAAAATTAGAAGGCGCATTGGCTACACTACACATACATACCAAAATGATATTCTTTTCTCATGCACAAACCAATAGATACCTAATTTTGCAGAGGAAAAATGACATAATATCCAATATTTTTACCAATTTTCCCATTTAGGTACATAGCAGATAATAATTGTATACTTTTACTAAATTCAGCGCCTAAAAGATACCGACAATTTTAAAACTTTGTGTAAATAAACGACGATTAAACAATCTTTCTCTTTCGAAGCTAGAAATCTTTGATTGATAGTCCCAACTCCCAACTTAATAAAATTCAATTCTCGAAACGAAACTCAACAACTTACTAAACGAAGCAAAAAGATTTCTTTGCAGTGGTAATTATTTATTACTTAATCCTTTTTCGTTCCAAACTCGTATGATGGAGAAAAGAAGTCCATGTCCAGCCTTCAAACCACTGAATAAATTACAATTTTAAACAGAACTAGCTACCTACCCTCAATACCTTATAAGAATATAATAGCATAACAAATATAAAAAAATGACTTACCCAATACCCTCAGATGTACGTTTCCCCAAAATGATTCGTGTCCTATTGCTGGCACATTTGAATCAGTTATCTTAAGGATTTCCAACTTAACAAATGATTTGAAAATCGGTCCGATTGTTATTGAGTTTTTTGGTCCTTTGATGATTACCACTCTGACATCGGGATCCAATTGACTGGCAGGAAATGCTGATAAGCCGCCTAAGATTGAAAGAACATAACGAAACAAATTGTAAGAATAAAAAAAACATAAATAAACACGAAACAAAGAACCAAGAGTATTCAAATATTGTTAAATGATGTAAATGGTACAACAAAAAAGAAGAACTCCACCCAACGGAATAGATAAGACAGACAGTGAACATTTCTGACTGTGAAATCGATAAGGACATCCACAAAAGACGGAGGGAAAGAGCTACTAATAATGATCGATCTGCTTGCAAGGGTAGGTGCTTGCCATTTGATATAACTTTACGTGATTTAGTCAACTGATTTATTGTTAACCATTTTTGTGTATATGCGATGTATTGTGCAATGTTATTACTTATCGTTGATGTATGTAATTTCTCGACTGATTATGATAAATTGATGATTTTTATGCGATAGCAATCAGAAGATCGCCTTTTCGTTTTGTTGCAGGACATTTACAAGAATTTCATATTGATATAAATTTATTTGCCGCACAATGTGATTATTGTCAAGAAAAAACCGTTTTGTTACAAATGCGTTTTATTGACACTTAGCAAAGAAAATTGTATTATGGCAGGAGCATCAGGCTATAATATTTGTATCAAGACTCAGATGGGAGTTCAGTATCATAATTTATATAATATGAAAACAGATTTGATTGACCATGTTGATGTTGGTTAACTAATCGATAATCTGACGTTAGGGTGTCTTTATAGGCAGATATCGTATACTGAGTTTGAGTTGTGTATTGTAATAAAAACCATGTCCCCATTCAAAACTTTTTAAATTTCTAATAGGAAGTTAAGTAACTAACTCCAAATGTCTGCCCTTTCGAAAAATCGTAATCAGACCCAAAAGCAGTTGCATTTGCATAGTAGTGGCCGTTCGATTATGAACATGAACAGTGCCCACCAAAAACTTGAAAAATACCATTTAAAAGACCTGGATGGCAACTCGGTCTCCAAGTCACGTTCAATATCATGCTTTCTTGTTATTCGTTAGAGAGTTTACTGGAATATTTTTGGGGCGGTCATAGAAAATACTGCTTTTGTACTGCAGACTGCATAAGTCTTTTTGCTCTGCGGGAACATCGAATAATGTCTAAATAAATTCTTCCAGAAAATTTCGTATTCAATTTCACATAACGCAAGATCTGTAAAAGAATGGTTTTCACAAACCAAAATCGTAGAAGTGGCCGGCTCGAAGTCCAGTCCTTAAAACCACAGAAGCCTGCAGAGATGAGCATGGGAACACAGTAGTAGATTCACAGTCGATGCTGAGGATTTGGAAAGAACACTTCTGCAGGCTATTAAACGGCGGAGACAGCTTGGACGATGATAGCCAAAACTTCCGTCCACCCAACCTACACGAAGTGATGATAGCGATATCCAACAAAGCTGCTGGAGCGGATGGCCTCCCGGCCGAGCTTTTCAAAGCAGCGGGAGATGGCTTGATATAAGAAGCATGCACCAACTCATCTGTAAAATTTGGTCGGATGAAAGCATGCCCGACGAATGGAACCTCAGCATCGTGTGTGCCATCCACAAGAAAGGAGATACTCGCTGAACTGCGCCAACTACATAGGAATAAGTCTCCTGAATGTCGCGTATAAAATCTTGTCGGCTGTATTGTGTGAACGCCTAAAACCTTTCGCCAACAACCTGATCGGCCCATATCAGTGTGGTCTTAGACCAGGAAAATCAACCATCGACCAAATTTTCACACTCCGATAGATCTTGGAAAAAACCCAGGAATTTTATCGACTTTAAAGTGGCCTATGATAGCACAGGGACAAATTATACAAAGCCATGTTAAAGTTTGGCATTCCCGCCAAACTCGTCCGTCTGTGCAGGATGAGGATGTAGAAATATTTCTGTTCCGTCAAAGTCGGCAAGAAAAGCACCGAGCCATTTGATTTCGAAAAATGTTTGAGACAAGGCGACGCGCTGTCATGTACTTTCTTTAACATCGTTCTTGAAGCAATCGTACAAAACTCACAAGCCAACACCAGAGGTCAAATTTTTCAAAAGTCCGTTCAACTACTTGCCTATGCTGATATTAACATCATTGGGAGAACGCGGCGAGCTGTCAGTGGCGCATTTGCAAGCATCGAAACGGAGGCGGCGAAGATGGGTCTGGCTGTTAATGAGGACAAAACGAAGTATATGCTGTCAACAAGAAAGGACTCTCAACATCGGCGACTCGGACAAAACGTCACGATGAACAGATACAACTTAGAAGTAGTTAAAGACTTTGTCTACCTGGGCTCCACTATCACTTCGCAAAATGACATCGGCGATCAAGCGAAGAATCACTCTTGCCAATCGCTGTTTCTTCGGGCTAAGAAGGCATCTAAGAAGTAGGGCCCTCTTTATAGAACCAAGGAGACATTATATAAGACCTTAATTATCCCGATCCTGCTGTATGGTTCAGAAGCATGGACCCTGTCAAAAGCGGATGAAAATATCTTCGAGTGATATTCGGTCCAGTTTGTGACGATGGAGTATGTGGAGAAGAAGATTCAATGACTAACTATACGGGCTATACAGCGACGCTGACCTGGTCAAAAAGCTAAAAATACAACGGCTGAGATGGATGGGATACGTGGAGCGTATGGGCAACAACGCACCAGTCCGACGAGTCTTAGAATCCAGCCCTGAGGGACAACGCAGCAGAGGAACCTTGTTGGTTGAGACCGTAGTCCACCCCGGACTGTAAGCGCCACCAAAAGTAAAAAAAATGTAAGTAGGTAGCCTATATTCTAATTTTTTCAATCAAATGGGTCGATTAAAAGTTTTAGCAGCAGAAAAGAAAGGCAATATACTTGCCTATAAGGAGTGTACAGTCAACTATAGGTATGTCGAAAAAAAGCAAAGAAGCAAGTCAGTGGTTTGCAATTTTCTTGAATGTAAGTGCAACTTAGGCTCTCCGCGAGGGGTCATGAAAAAGCTTCTCAATTTAGCCGTTCGGACTCGGCATAAAATTGTAGGTCCCTTCCATTCGTCCCATTAAGAATAAAAACTCACACAATACGAATGGTTTTGAGAAGTTGGGCCTAGGGTGTCTACAACCTTTAAGTGCAACTTCGAAAGATGAGTAATTCGAAGATCTGGACATCTAAAAAGCTGCTCGTATAAGGATTTTCGTTTTCCTCAGAATTAGCTACATGACATGGAAAAGCGAATGGCAAAAATAGGTTTTAACGGTCAAAAAACGATTATATTTAATTTAGATGACGTCGACATATCCAAAGAAAAGCACAATCTGTCCCGTCACCAAAACTGTAAAGAGGGTGTAATGGTATGGGGTGTGATCCCTACCCAAAACGTTCCAACGAGTAACCTCGCTCAGGAAAATAACCCTGATCTTAATATAATTGCGAAAATTTGGAGATATGGTTGTCATGGAAAGCAGACGAGTCCAGTAAACAATTTTCAGATGTTAAATCATTTTCCTTGAAATACCTACAATCTCTATATGATTCACTTTCAAATCGTATTTATGAAGTTATTTCCAACAAAGGCGGCTCTAATCAGTATAACTTAAGCTTAGCAAAATAGATTTTAATGAATTTGAACTAAATTTTGCAACTTTTTTTTATTGATCCTTGTTTCCAATTAAAATCTAAACGTTCAACGGTCTTCTACACAATTCTTTTGTTGTTTTATTGAAAACCCGCAAAAGAAAAACAAGAAAAGGGTCTTAAGACCTCACCCAATTTGTGTTTGTTGGGTTCACTTTAGTCCATTACCAAAACGTCATCAGCATAAGCAGCGGTTCTGACGCCGCTCACACGGAGCTATTGTCTGTTGAAAACCACTTATCATTTAGAAAATGGCTCAATATAGGTATATTAGGTCAACTTTTTATAGCCTTTTAGCTTATAAGTCTGAATTTCCATCCGGTTACCAAATCACTTCCGTATCGTTTTATAACTGATTTCGACGGTGCAAAGTAATAGCCCATAAATTGTGAAAATTCTAATTAAACCGGCTCATGCTTTACCTATGTTGACTTGTGTCAACTTCCATTATTTGTGGAAGCAACAAAAATTAACTGTACCTAATACACAAGACATAAAAGCACAAAGCAAACAATGTAAAAGGACATAAATTGTTCACATTTTCAAGTTCCAGCGAGCGTGTAAACAAATGCAGCACACACACAATATAAGTAAGTACGCATGTTTGTCCGTTCTTTTTATAAGTATTTAAATATCCTGAATTCTCCAGCGGAGGATAACAAAGCAATGTGGAATAATAGCCCACAACAGTCTTCCTTCCCATTGTGTTTACACACTGAACACTCTGCAGCTTACACTTTGTACCGGATATAGAGGTGCTTACCATCGCCCTTTACAGCAGAAATCTCACTCATGTAGCCTTAAGTACTCTTAAGTACAACTGCAGTTCAGATACTTTACTTTGTGCTAAGTATGTACCAATTCATCGTCACCGTCGCGTCGCACCGCAGCAAAGAAAATTACCCTGCAAACAATGGGACCGAATGCGCCTTTCAATCCACCCCCATTTTACACTTTTCTCGGGCACAACAGACAACACTGGGCATGGACACCTTGTCCTCCCCCCGAGCACAAACAATGAATACAATTAAAATAATAAAACAAAAAAAAAAGTGCATTGCCCACCCCTACTCTGCAGGACTTAGATGCACCCACAATGTGTGGAGAGTCTTTTAGAGGGCATACCTTTTAAGCACAGCGTTTGATAGCGATCTTTCTCGTCTGTAGAACATGAACATTCCATGGGGCATTTTTTCGTTCCGGTTAACACTGGCATTGCCCACAGGCAAAGGACGAACCATTTAAGGAGCATCTGAAAATGTAAAGAATTTTTAATTAGTGTAATTTGCAACTATTGTTGTTTCTTTATTTTTGCGGTCCACTTCTTGGTGACTATATCTACCTGCGAGAATGAATTAACTTCACCACACAGGCCACTCATTCACATACAATCCTTCAAAACTGCATGACTATGTCTTTGTCCTGACAAGACACACGTGGCAATGGCAACAAAAATAAAAAAAATATCACCACAAGGACGACGAAGAAGAATCGCAACCAGGACCTTGGTACTAAAGAGGATTATTAATATTTATATGCAGTGCAGTAGGGCATTAATTTGTATTCTTTGTTTCTTCTCTTTGATTTTTTCCACTTTTATCTTTCATGTTTCACAGCGTAGCTGAAAAAAAAGAACCGCCACAGGGCAAGTGTCCGAGTCTAAAGAAGAAAACGAAAGTAAGCTGTGAAACCAAAGTAAACATTGGTTATGATAGAACGACCTGAAGCGATGGTCGTTTGTCCGCGTCGTCCGGACCAATGAGTGTGAGTGATGGGGGAGGAAAAAAGAAAAAAAACTTTCTTTGTTTTAGACGCAATGAAATGTTGGATCATATTTTTTGAGGAATAAGCTGTTTTTTTTTTATTTGTCCTCATTTTTTTTACAAGGATGAGGAGGGTGAGTTGAGTATTCAAGTGGGCAGTGAGACAAGAAATGATATGAATGAGTTAATTAAGCACAACATGAACTTGGAGGTGGAAACATCGATTGAGCACTCTGAATAAATTCGCCATTATTCCGTGAAGGATGACTTGAAACTTTAGGAAACGTTTTGTCTAAGGAGCAAATTAATCATAAAGTTAGTATCTGTATTATATCCCATAAGTATATAGATATTCGTGTAAATAATAGATATAGATAATTTATTTCGATAACAGCTTACAATGTCTAAAAGACAAAATTTCCAAATTTTTCTAAAAGATACGTAATGACAAATGTATGTCTTTAACTGAAAAAAGAAGAAAAGATTTCTGAGAAAGAAATGACTATTGATGAGCTGGAAATCTCGTCGAGGGTGTTGAAGAAGGGACTCCCTAGGAATTTATACCTGGTGTGTTGGAAACTTGGGCAGTGACATAGGAAGTGGGTTGTGTCCTCAAGAGCTAACTCATCACCGGAGCCTGCTACAAAGTTCTTCTTTCGTTAAGCCCATTTTCTTCATGTGGTACCGCAGAGTATTGTGCTCGGTTATGATTTGTAAGAGGGTGCGGAGAGAGATTTCCTATCCTTCCGTATTACACTCGGCTCTGGTTTCATTGAAGGACGGCCCTAGCCGTCTTGTGGTATTACAAGCATTTAAGGTGACCCATTTAGCGTCCGCCTCTCTTGTGGCTTTTCTCTCTGCTTCAAGCTTCAGTCCGAATGGCGAGATGTACACCAAGTTCTCTAGTAAAGGCTGTTTCGAACCCCCTCTAACTCTAAAACCAATTAAGCAAGAAAATTCAAATTTGAATCATTGAGGTACCAAGCTAATTGAAAAAGGTTGCCTCACCAATTTTTCATTTCTATAGCATTAGTGGTTCTCAACATACAGGACTTACAAAATCGCAAAAACCGTAACTGACTGACTGATTCACTCACTCATTCACCTAAATGATAATCATCAAAATTATGAAGCACTTCCGGCCATCATAGAATCGTGAAATTTGGCAGAATGGTGCATACACTGGGAAAAAGTTTGGGAAAAGTCCAAAACTTGAGATTTTCCATTCAAGGGGCGTGGTATATGCCCACTTTTGAAAATTGGTTATTATTTATTTAGGACACTTCCCATTACAGTAGAATGTTAAAATTTGGTAGAGCGGTAGGACTTACCTAATAATTTTTTTAAAACATTTAACTAAGAACTTGGCGTACATTTACATCTCATTATGAATAGAACTTGGATCTTTTTTTACATTTATGTTCTCGGTGTGATTGCCCTTATCACAGTCTCACGGGCTGCTGTTGTCACTGCCTGAATCTCTGCTGATGTACACAGCGATTCGAAAAAGACACTTGACCTTGACCCTACACCAGTGTCGATTTTAGATCCGTCTGTAAATACGGCTATGGTTTGCTAGGCATGAGTCCGTCTCTCTATTCTTCTCTGCTGGGAAAGGCGAGACTCTCTTGAATGCAGAGTTCTAATACAGTAAAACCCGCTTAAGAGAAACACCAAAATGTCACAGTCTTTCTTTCACTTAAACGGGTTTTTCACTTATCCGGACTCCGGTTAAGTGAAATTTGTTTTCACTTAAGCGGGGTTCGTTTACGTGAAAACAAAATGTCACTTAAGCGGGTTTAAAAATTCCGTTAAGCGTATATTTATTACGTGAACTCTAATTTGTAGGTATTACAACTTAAAACGCTATAACTTATAAATTATTATAGGTACAAAAATTGTTTTGTACATTTTGAAAAGACAATTTAGTACAAGTCTACTGCACTTTGGGTACATCTGTGGAGCTACAAAAAAGTTATGGTTCCTTAAACGCAAAATTTTTAAAATTTGTTACAATTTTTTACCTAAAATGCTTTTTTCTCAAAATTAATAAATTTTAATTCTTGGATTAAATTTTTATCTTTAAGAAATATCCTAAAAAATATGTTAAGCAACTTTTTTACGTGCAAGTGCAATCAACAAAAGTTGTAGTATAAGCCATTTTTTTTTAGACAAAAATAGTCGAAAAAAGACTCGATATTTCTCTAAAATAAATTTGTTCTTCTATAGAACCCCAGAAGAAAAAATCCATGGGTGTTAGGTCAAGGAATGGAGTTATCCCGCTGCTACTGTGACAAGGTGCTCCATCTTGTTGAAAAAACATCGGCCTCCTCTGAACAAGAGGAACATCTTCAAGGAGCTCCGGCAATCGTTTTCTAAGAAATTCTATGCAATAATGGGAATTAACTGTTTATGGAGGAACGTGTGGGCCTACTAAAGTGTTACCAAACATTTACGCTAAACCTACATTGAAATAAGCACATATTCTGATGAAGAAGTTGTTCACAATAATTTAATTCTTGAAAGGATGTTGTGCATATTGGGGTCTGACCAATGGTGCAAATTGTGGTAGTTTGTAACCCCGTCTCTTGTGAATTTCGCTTCGTCAGTCCACAGAATATTTTTGAGGAAGTGCCTGTCTTCTATCTGTATGCATTGGCAAAATTCCACTCTTCCTTGCGCATCTCCTGGTAGTAAATCCTGTACCGGTGTTAAATGGAAAGGGTGTAATCTATTACTCCGTAGATTTCTGTGACTCCGGGTTCTGGGATGTTCCAACTGCACAGCTAGTCTTCGGCCTCTGCGGGCCTGTCTGAAAGCTAAACTTCCACAGCACGCAAAATCCCATCCTCAACTTCTGCCGCCACTCCGTCTCGCGTCGTTCCCTTTTATTTGGAGGAGATGACCCAGCATAAACAAGGCGCTGATACGCATCAGTGAATACCCGGCTAGATGGTGCTCTTGCCAACGAACAAACCGTTCCCATTGCGCTCAAAGGTACGTTAGTTTATTATTCTCACTTATTTGTGTTTGACCTTTGTCTGACAAAAAATGGTTTTTACTACAACTTCTGTTGATCGTATGTGTAAAAGTTGTAAAAATTTTGAGTGAGAAAAAAGCATTTAAAAAAAGTAATAACAAATTTTCAAAATTTTGAGTTTAAGAAGCCATAACTTTTTTGTAGCTTAAAAGATGTCCCCGAAGTGCTTAAGACTTGTATGTATATGCGCTACTAAATTGTCTTTTCAAAATGTACAAAACAATTTCTGTAATAATTTAGATATAGTGTTTTAAGTTGTAACACCTTCAAATTAGAGTTCACCTACTTTGATGGGCTATAACGGGAAATATGGTGCGAATAGACCCCCCTGTCATACAATTTTATGTTCGGCGAAACTTCAGAAATTCAAATGTCATTTTCGAGAAAAAAGAAG
This sequence comes from Cheilosia soror, assembly GCA_949372485.1. NCBI lineage: Eukaryota > Metazoa > Arthropoda > Insecta > Diptera > Syrphidae > Cheilosia > Cheilosia soror. Next base: position 129,247,026 of record OX443561.1, read on the forward strand.
TGAAAGCGTTAAAATTTTTTGTTCTGTTCGATTCAATATTTTCACTTAAGATAGTTTTTTTCAATGAAAAATATAAAATATAACTGAAAATATGTTTCAGGTATCCGGGTTTTTCACTTAAGCGAGTTTCGCTTAAGCGGAGTGTTTTATAGGTAATTGGTCGACAAAAACTCGAGTATGGAAAAAGTGTTTCAGATAAGCGGGTTTTTCTCTCAAGCGGGTTTCACTTAAGCGGGTTTTACTGTACATGTATTTCGGCCTGAAATACGGAACCGCTTATATCCATACTAGCGAATAGGAACGTTTTAGTGCAGGGACCATATACTCCGGCGCCAACTCCTTCTGTTTTGTATCCATCTGTATACCATAGAAGTGAACCGTTGGTTTGTTCTGTTCCCGACATTTCTGCTGACCTCTGCGTAGCTTTACCACCAAACGGCGGCTGTATACATCCACAATGTCATTTTAGGGTTAAGTCCCCAATTTTAGCAAGTAGACTTTTGCTGATCCAAACCATTGGGTATTTCTGTAGCATCATCGAATGACCCGTTTCGTTCAATTTCCAGTTTATGGATTTGCTGAATCTCATGGCACTAATTACGGGCCATAGTTGTATAAGAATGTCTAGCGGAAGCAGGTTAGGATAGCCTAAGGTCCTGCGGTTAGAGTTGTCCTCGTCGCAATAGTGGCGGAGTGGCGCCGATGTACGCTAGTCTTTGAACCTTCGTTAACGCCTTTATATAAGTGGCCTTATTGGTTGGCAGCAACCATACGAGACTGCCATAGGTCCCGTTACCATTGTTAATAACTCGGGCCAAGAGCTAAATTTACAGAACCAGGGAAACAGATTTTGTTTATTTATTTTGTTTTTACTAGCAGCCGTTGTTCTGTCAAAATTAAAAAAAAAAACAAATATTGATTTGTTTCTTGTTCGTTTTATAAATTTGTGAACTGCTATTGGAAATGTATAAACAAAGTAAAAATTAGGAAAAACCGTCAACCAAAAGATTTACTTTCTATACGTGTGTTGGGAGATCGCAAAAGAAAGACCGTGCAAATTGATCAACTGTCCAACGACATCGCACTCTTATGACTGTTGCGCATATAGCGCTACCTATTGACATTTATCCAGATTTTTCTGTAAAGCCATCGTTCGAATTGTGAGTTTTAGTCGCGAGTTCATATACAAATAATTTTGGGGGAAAAGCACTTTTAGTTTTTTTCCGAATATTCTGGGAAATTTTTTCCTTTCGTTTGGTTGGAATTCGGATTACAGACTACAAAAATCGGTGTAGGGTTCAAATTGTAGAGTACATAATGAGAAAAAATAAAAATAATAGATGTTCCGATTAAAGGAGATCATTACTCTTATATAGATATATAGAGTACGGAAATTGAATTTAAAACAGATCGGATGAAAAATACGAGTATTTCCAAGCTAAATGTTAAACCACTAGGCCCCCTTTTGGTGTTAGAATCAAATCGCTTCTAAGTGCTGCTCACTGTTGGTCACAAAAGGAAACTATTTTCAGAACATCAGCTTCGTAGCTCTTATAGTTTTTGAAAATGTTTAAGTGTGTCGAATTTACGTATAACAGAATAAAACTTCGGGCTTTATATTATTCGGGCGTGTATCCAGTCATCATCAATATCTAAAGTTCGGTACAGTCTTCCTTGCTTTGAATGTGACCATTTGTCGACATTCAGGTTGAATATACTGCATACATTTTTATTGGTCCTTAAAAAAGTCTTCTCAGATTTTTGCAACATTGTCCCGACTTCACAAGTTAAAAAACGCTTTATGAAGAGTGCTAAAACTGTTCATAAAATTTTCCTCCAAACTACTTTTGATAACTGTCCATAAAACCACACTTTCCTATCTAAATCACACTCTTAAGCATTTCAATGTCGTCCTGTAACCAAATGATTCAAACACACAACGATGAAGCACAGTCGAATAAAATATGCACTTTTGAATCTACAAAACTTAAATGCCAATTCACCCAAAAAAAAAACTGAGCAAAGTAAACTGGCCAAATTATTTTTTGGGGAAGTCCAAATAGACAGGTAGATACCTAATATATTTATCTAGATATATTCCCGATGCTCATCGTGTACTATACTTATGAACAAAAATAAATGCTCTAATGCAACTTACCTTGGAGCTTTCGGCCGAGTTCTTTTCACGCTACACTCTACGTATTGTTCGCCTTCCTTTTTACTGTTCTCCTTTGATGGTTTTTTGTTAGCAAGGAAAATAGATGTTACCGGTGAATCATAAGAACCATTAGTTGTATACAGCCCTTGGAATAACTTTCAATGCTTCTACTGTAGTTGCAGATATCTACAACACTTGCAATTGACAGCTGTGTGTACTGTTGCTGTAGTTATCTGCTTACAAAAAGTACTACAGTTGAACTTTGATCTGCAAATAGTAAGAAAAAAAGGGACGATTGAATGTACGAGTAGTTTCACGAAAATAAGGAGTACAGGTATTGAATTCTAAAGAAATAGGAAAACGGAGTGTAAGGATTGTAAATCGTAAAGGTACCTATTGAATGTGAATTAAAGTTTTATTCTTCTGTTTAAGAAAAGAAATTCAACTTTCGTAGACAATTATATTATAGATCAAGGATGTCGATACTAGTAATAAAAGTACTTGTTTGGCGAAAATACAGTTTACATTATTATTATTTTAACATAAACATACTTTGACGGTTTTCTGTATTAGGCCTCAGTTAAAGCTATCAGTAAAATGCATCAGTAAAAACACGAAACAGAACAAAACTGAAACACTTAACCATAGCATATCATAGGAATTCAGTGGAATACTTCGTGAAACTGTTTGAGAAGTTGAACAGAAAATGTTTTTCGCACGGAAAAATAATGAAATTCTTATTTTAGAAAATTTAAAGATCAATTGCTTAATTTTTTTTGACGAACTAGTTTTATAACTCAAAAGCAACTATTTAAGATCAAGATTGAGTTCCAAAAAAGTGAAATAATTTTTTGACGGATGCCTTTTACTGATAACTATAACTGCAGCCTAATGAAAGACTCGGCCATTGTCTAAAAGATTATGGCCAAAAATTGAAGAAACACATCTGTCCCACAATTCTGAACCAAATATCCTTTTACTCTACTACCGGCAAGTGCTGGTGCTGGAGTGGAATTCATTAAAAATAAAACGAAACGAAAACCGCTTTCGCTTTCCAAAAAACGAAAGAAATTATGCGAAAGCGAGAATTTGCTTCACCTACCTAACTCCTTTCATTTTATCTTCCTTTTCCTTTTTTTTGACACCCTTTTTGTTACAAATACCCGCAAAAGTGATGCAATTACTTAGATGCCGCTACAGTCTGGGGTGGACCTGGGCCTCAATCAACACGACTCTCCAGTTAGCACGATCGTTGGCTAACCGCTTTCAGTTGCGCACTCCAAGTTGGTTGAGGTCCCCTTCCACTTAAGGCGGGGTCTTCCTCTACTGCGCTGTCCCTCCGAGTTGGAATCGAAAACTCTTCGGGCCAGAGCGTTGGTGTCCATTTGCTCTAAATTCCTATAGCCATCTTAGTCAACTGATACGTACTCTTACGACCAGGTCGATGTCGTTGTACAGCTCGTAGAGTTCGCTGTTAAATCTCCTCCTCCAAAGCCCGTCAACGCAAACGGGACCGAAAATCACTCGAAGAATTTTGCGTTTAAAGCAACCAGAAAGATTTTCATCCGCCTTTGACAACGTCCATGATTCTGCGCCATAAAGCAGGACTGGGATGATGAGGGTCTTATAATATAGAGTCTCCTTGGTGTTTCTCGATAAGGCCTTACTAATTAATTACCTTTTTAGGCCAAAGTAACAGCGATTGGTAAGTGTAATTCTTCCCTTGATTTCTGATGTTATGCCATTTTCAGAATTAATAGCGGAGCCGAGGTAGACAAAGTCCCGAACTACCTCAAAGTTATGCCCAATTCACAACGGCGCTTTGCCGCTTGCGTGCGTTGACAGGCGTTTTAGAAACTTTACCGTACTTTATGTCAACGCGCGCAAGCCGCAGTTTTCCAAAACTAAATGCCGCTTCAGAGCTTTGGCGCGTTGAGAGTCTAGAGTATGAGAAATTAAAAGTTCTGTTTGGTTTATGTTAATATACCCCAATTCATAGCAGAATGCAAGTCTACTCCTTTTTGCTTATACCTGTTATTTTTAATGCACGATTTAAGAGCAAATTTGTTCAAAATAGTAAAAAATTCATAAATAAATAACAGTTATTGTATTTTCACTTTTCTTGCCGTGGAATATTTTTGTGGCAGAATTGTCTGGTGCATGAAATGTACATAGATACACAGGTACAAGCCTTCCCATGAAAGTCCTTTCAGGCGAGGCAGGTAGATGTTTAGTTTGGTTGAGAAAATCTGGATAAATTACACCGAAAATCCCTTCCCTTTAAATTGTGAATTGATTACTTTGTGGAATACTTGAAAAACGATTTAAGTGAGCAAGATTACCAAATGGCCAGCATTTATCTGCGCTGTGGAAAGAAGTTCAGCCACATAAATACAGAGGTGCAATTTTGTTAAAAACTTGGTTTGGCTATTTAAAAATAAAAGAAATTCTTAGATATGGATACCGACGATCTACTCGATTTTTAAATTTTTGCGCTCCTCGGATACTTTGGCTACGAAGCATTTAAAGCTAGTAGGAGACGATCAGAAAACCAGCAATGGGTCCGAAAATTGAATTTGACTCGTGATGTCGATGGTTTCTATGCATTAAATTATGAGGCTATGCAGTCAGGAGACCCAGAGCAGTTTTTTAAAATCACCCGCATGAAGCCGGAAACATTTCAGCTATTGCGCACGCTGATCGAACCATCGCTGGAAAAAACATCGATGAGAAAACCAATCTCCCCCAGTTGTCGACTATTTCTTGTTCTAATGTAAGTTGCTGGACATTCATTCGGACGATTGCGACCGCAGGTACTGTTTTTCGTCGCTCGCTGGGTTTTTACCACATCCATTCACCTATCGCCAGTAATGGCAATGCATATTGAAAGGATTTTATGACCCTCTAAATAGGGTCATTTGCCTGGTATTAATTAAATACACGAACATTTTTTTTTTGCTATATTTCCGCGAAGATCTTGCTGTCCTGTCCAGACATTTTTTTATATTCCTATGGCTGGACTTCAAAACCTACCCGCCTATGGAGTTCAAATTTACAGGGAATCTTCGATATAGGACGGAGAATTCCCGTGAATTTAGGTCAAAGTCGGTACGCATATTCATGTTCATTGTCCCGATAGACAATAAAAAATATGTAGCTATATCTACCTAAGGATTTCAATTCATTGGCACGAGCAAAAAAGCGGGTACACCAAGTAATAAATTAATACCTATCATTTGCACATCGCAGAAAATTAGATTTTCCCTCGACCAGAAAAAGAAACTATAAATATTCTAAACAAAAATGTTTATTTCGTTTATCAATTGTATAAAGCACAGAGTAGTTTCAGAGAAAACTAAAATTTCAAAAGCGTGCACATAACATTTGGGCACATATTTTTTTGTTCAACAATCTGAAGAAATCACTAGTAGCATTACAACAAAAATAATATTCGTCATTTCCACACAGTAAAATAATTAATTTGTATTGCAAAAACCTCATATTCTACTAAAAACGAGTACGTGTATACCCACGCTACTCCAACATGAACGGCATATGCTCTATCACAATAAATATTATCAAATCGAACAAACCAAACCGAAAATGAAATGTCAAAGCCGTCCAACGCCACCGAAAGTAGAAAGTTGCTCTACTTGGGCGTCGCGTTGGACTTTACGGTATTTACGATCTAAACGCGACCCGAAGCCTGACGCCGCATTTTGGCTTGCACCATATGAAAGCATTGGTTCTACTTTATCTGTCAACGCACGCAAGCGGCAAAGCGCCGTTGTGAATTGGCTTTTATAGCTGTCTATCGTGGCGCTCTGTCCGATTCGTGGATGTTGTGTGTCCCTTCTTGTTGACATCATATATGTATTTTGTTTTGCCCTCATTCACCATACTAAACCCATTTTTCCCGCTTCTGTGTTAATACTTGCAAACGCACCAGTGACAGTTCGCTGTGTTCTGCCAATGATATCGATGTCGTCAGCGTATGCAAGTAGTTGCACAGATATTTGGAAAATTGTGTCCCTGGTGTTGGCTTGCGAGTTTCACACAAATTTTCTCAAGAATGATGTTGAAAAAATCACATGACAGCGCATCGCCTTGTCTAAATCCCTTTTTGACATAAAATGTCTCGCTGGCATTGTTTCCAACCTTTATGGAGCAGCGAGCGTTCGTCATTCTGCACAATCTGACAAGTTTGGTAGGGATGCCAAAACTAGACATGGTTCGGCATATGCGACTTTAAAATCGATAAATATATGGTAAGTATCGATTTGGACTTCTGGGGTTTTCTCCAGGATCTGCCGCAGTGTGAATATTTGTTCGGTTGTGGACTTACCGGGCCTAAAATGGTTTTAGGCGTTCACAGAGTGCGGCAGACAGAATCGTGTAAGCGATATTAAGGAGACTGATGCATCTGTAGTTGGCGTAGTTTAAAGGGTATCCTTTCTTATGAATAGGGCAAAAAATGCTAAGGCTCCATATTCATCAGGAATACTTTCCTCTGACCAAAATTTTAGAAACTAGTTGGTTCATGCTCTCTACCAAATCATCTCCCGCTGCCTTAAAAAGCTCGACCGATAAACCGTCCGGTCCTGCAGCTTTGTTGGACTTTAGATTGGATATACCTATTGCTATCATTACCTCATTTTGGTCAGATGGACGGAAGTCTTGGCTTTCATCGCCTATCTCTCTAATGTCTATTTCAACACCCTGACTAGCACGTTTCGTCTTAAAATGTACATAGGAAGCAAAACATTCGTGCAAAAGAAAATGGTGGTAAGATTTCATCTTACAGAATCTTACAAATGGTCATGGTTTAGGAATGTGTCGCCATTGTCTCCAAGGCATAGTGTGAAGGCGACATGCACTAAAAGTCTTCTTAAGGTAATATCTTATGTTACCCTTTGCTGTATATATCGGTATTAACATTTTGAGTGTTCCTCGCTGCATGTTTAGAATACGTCTCCCTTGGAAGACCATAGTGGCATTTTTAACACCATTTCGGCTTACCACCTTTACCGGCTGCAGATCTAGACCGATACCTATTTTACGCCTTATCCTTTTCCATCAGTGTGAGACACCTACATTTTTTGAATCATTGCCAACAAAAGAGAGAGCATGCCTTCGTTAAAACTGCATTTTTTATATTACAAGTGACAGCTTAGCTTAACTATTGAAATACGAGCAAAACGAAAATGGCTACTTCAAATTATTAAATTGTTAGATATAGCTTATTGCATATCATAAATTGCTAGAAAATTACGTTAAAATGAACATGTAACAGAAAGTAAGATTTATGTTAATTTAACCCTTTCGGTACATCTTTTTTGTTCTAAGGCTAAAAAATTATATTTTTTCTTTTTGTGGCTACGTATACACCTCATAAAAACATTGTAAAATTATTTTTGATAAATATTGGTTCTAAAGTGGTTTTTGGGGACGTTGCCATACGGCATCAATTGTCTCAAGTGGTAGCAAAATATATGAGAAAATTAATATTTTTGTTTTAGTTTCTTATTTTTATAAATTAATTTTTAAACAAAATTGAAGAGAAAAATGTATAATTAATTTTTTTAAATTAAATACATTGTAAAAAAATAAGGATTTTTTAAAATATTTAAAAAAAACACATATTTTTATATATGTTTAAAACTAAAAATATAAAAAAATAATAAATTGTTGCATTTATAATTGATTTTCTTTGTTTACTTCAAACATTACAAGTACTACAAATTAAAAAACAAACATATTCCAAGATAAACACGTGTATTTATAAAAAAAAATAATTAAAAAATAAAAAAAATATTACAAAAAAATTAAATATTCAAAAAAATCTAAGTATTTATTTTTTAATTGAAACTAAATTAAAATGTAATGATATTCAAGACTACTTATGCATAAAAATACATTTATTTTTATACATATGTAGGTATATATATAATTTTATTCATAGAAATTATGCCTTAAAATGCACCTCTAAATAATATTGATGCCATATGGCAACACAGAAAAGGAAAATTGTGCCAAATTGAATTGACGGAACATATATGTTCATTATATTTTTTTAATTGTTCGCCTGATATTAAACGTTGAAATAAAATCGAAATTTATAATGTATTTGACAATTATCAATTTAAAAAATAAATAATAAAAATAGTCTTCCGACGAAAAAATTCGAACTCTATTGCAGACCCATCTTTCACGAAAGCTAAAAGCACAACGATAACAACTATTACCCAATTTTTTTGCTTCCAATGATTAGGGAGATACTTAACGAGGTTAATCAGAAAAAAAAAAAATAGAAAAAATATACTCAGATAGAGAGAATGGGCATTATGAATATTTGTGTTGCCATATGGCATCAAAATACCGAAAGGGTTAAATATGTGGTAGGTATCTATAGTTGCAGTATGTCACTACAGATGTATTTATTTCCATCTGTTATATACTCCTGATCAGTGATCACCGCGCTGTATAAATATTCTTTCTTTCTTCTGATCTTTGCTAACTATGATCCAGTAGATTTATCATCTCGGATTGAAGTATACTACACTAAGATTTTCGTATCTATTCCACTCATACGGCCAGACTTAGTACTTTTGAAAACACACACCTACTTCCGTTGCACCATCCTCTGTAGATACGTTCCACAGAAGATGTGATGCGACACGCCTTCCGGGTATAACTTTTGCTGATCTGGGCTGTATGTTTAGAGGTTAGAGTCTGAATTTTTATCGCCCGAATTCACAGCGCAGTGGGTCAATCCCCGAAACACAAATTAATCTTCTAATTTTACCTGCCCCACCTCTCGCTAAGGTCTAACAAACATCCGATAGTTTTTAATGTGCTAGTACACCGTATGTAGCAATCCACATACGTATGTGGCTCTGACGTTAACAGAGATTCCACAAAGAGATTTTGGAACCATTCGCTGGCGTAAAAATGACGCCAGTGCTACATACGTATGTGGTTTGCTACATGCCGTGTACTTACACCTCTACCCTTCGCGTTTCACAATAGGCTTCGACCGAAGACTCCTTTCAATGTTATGATCGCTCTTTAATTAAAAAAGACATAGGAAAGTCTCGGCAAACAAACATCAAGCAAAAAGTGTTCCATTCAAAATTACATGTTATGACGGATTTTCTAACATATTACACTGAAATGTTTTTAAACTTGTTTAACGCAGGTGTATCAATATGGTGATATTTATTGCACATAATATTATACATAACTTTTGTAATGAAAAGTTTAATTTTATTGTGAATTATTATAAAAGGTTTCTTAGTTTTGTTATTGGTAATAATATTTTCATTTTTTGAAGAATGCCCTTACAATACGATAAAAGCTCCTTGTACTCTAAAGCACAATAACATAAAGCAATCCATACAGCAATATACACGCCTAGACTATAGACCTTCGAGCCATGAAATTTCAGCGTAGCTGCCATAACATATTCCGGATCGTACATCAGGAAAATCATTGCCCAGGAAATTGCTTCGACTACCACATTCATTCCGTATTTCCGATTAACTTGCTGACCAGATACCGTCACCCATTTCAAGTTCTCCCAGTGAGCCTGTCGCAGTATCATGTCAATCTGTTTAAAGAAATAAAATTATTTTTTAACAAGACAACAGCATAGGTACGTACATACAGTTTTTTGGATCCCTGTCTCTTTCATAAATTTGCATTCGCTTATGACCAAATTCCAGCGGAAATGTTCTCCTTCTCTGACTAAATTTTCGGCCATAATGCAAAGTATTATCATATCTATTGCCGGTGCCGATATACAAACGATCAGTATCTTCATAACATAGCCGAGCGCAAGAAGCCGATGTCCTTCGAATAGGCTTGTGAAAAATATCGCCGAGAAGCTTTCATGGGTCAATGCGACAGTCCTGATTAAGCCCATACATGTCGTCATTGCAAACCTTCCATAGTATATACTGCAATTGCTTTTGATTTTATATATTCGAGTGCAAATTTTAGAAAGCGCTCGATAATCCTTTGCGCGAAGATTGCCATCTCTGAGCTTGGCGAACTGATTAAGTGCCTCGTAGGTATTTGCCATTCGCGTTTGAATGAAATGCCATTCAAAAAATAAGGCTGCCTGGCAGCATTTACACATAACCAGCATTGGCTTTAGCTCTCGGGTTATAATGCTGAAGTAATTTGGTCGATAGAGGGAGCACCCTACATCCAATATGGTTGTTAGCGAACGCAATATTAAAACTGTATTGTATCTCTTCACTGTGGGTATTTTCTTTTTAAATAATTTCATCGATCTGCTGTTGCACTTAACAATGTCGTTTAATATTTTCAGAAGTGCTGATTGATTAATTGTATTATTGTAATATGCAGTCACTATACCGAACCACAGAGCTATTGAGTTCAAGCCCCATAATAGAAACGCCTGAATGTCGCCCTTCTGAAAAATGTTTGCGAACTCTAAGTTTCTGATCGCCATCAGTGATACAAGTGTAACCATACTGATTGTGATGATGAAAATGACAGCAAGTATGCAACGGCTATAGATATAGAGGACCCAGTTCTTTGTAAATTGCACTTTGTCGACGTTATACGAGAAATGGAAAAATCCCAGAACTGTTGCTGGGAAAAAGGCAAAGTTTATTTTTCGAACAAGGTTTTTCGTTGTCTGAAACTCTTTCATTTTTTTTCTGACATTTACTCGTATGTAAACCATGAGCGCTTTGTTGAGACTGAAATTTTCACGTGCAGTTGGGACACTAATTTTCGTATGAAAATTGCGTTGTAACCTGACAATGTGATTAATGACATCATTCGATAGGAAGAGGTAACGACTAACGTTAAAAGGTGTTTTTATTGACACCAATTACCTAAGTATTGATTTTCGGGCTAGCTGATGATTTGGTGCAAGTGAAAGGTTCAACTCATGTTTGATAGCATAATTGTTGTCGGGAGTGCGAAAGTAATTCCTATTTCTGGAATATATCTAAGTGGATTACGAATTTATCGGAATATACGAAAACAACTTCGTAATTGTTATTATAGCCAGCAAAAATTCATTAATTTAAACTAAAGGTCATCTGAAACAAATTGACGACAAACTACATTTTTTATGGACTTTGTTTGCCCGTACTTAATTTTAAGACCCTATAACATGGGTGGGTAAACTTTTTCAGGCGACGGACTACTACAAACCTTTTACAAAACTTCACGGTACACTTGAAAATATTGGTCGCAATAGGTACCTTATTACATTTTTAACTTTCTCGTATGTATACGTAGTAAGAGAAAGATATTGTTTTCGTACAAAATTTCGAACTCGAGATTTTGATCAATTCTGATATTACGATGATAGGGGGGTCTCGCAATTCTGTCCGTCCGTATGTCTGTCTGTTCCACCCCTGGGAAATCTAAACGCTTGGATGGATTTGCTTCAAACTTCGTATTTAGAGTTTGTGGGCTTCTAGCCGTTAATATTATGCTAGCCCTAATATTAACGGTATCAAAGACAGCGAGATATCTGGGCATTATCCTGGATTCCAAGCTTAGCTGGAAGGAAAACACAGAGGATCGCATCAAAAAAGTATACGTGGCACTATATGCCTGTAGAAGAGCATACGGCAACACATGGGGTTTCAGGCCATACCTATAAGTGGTACACTGGTTGTATACCGCAATAGTGCGACCTATCCTAACATATGGTACAATTGTGTGGTGGAAGGCCACGGAGAAAAAATACCATCACTCAAGCCTCACTAAAGTCCAGAGAGCGGCATGCATTGGGATTACGGGTTCCCTACGAACAACACCCACGGCAGCAATAGAGGTAATGCTAAACCTCACCCCTCTGGATATTTACTGCAGCAGTAGAGCGGTCAAAACCGCGATCAGACTAAGAGAGTCTGGAATATGGTCATCCAAATCCTATGGGCACGCCTCGATTGAAACACAATGGAGCGCGGCAAAGGAGAGGATAGCTACAGACTATCTACCCCCCACACTCGTTTTTGAAAGGAGATTCACAACCAGAATTCCTGACAGGAAAAACTAAACCTGCGAGAATCATTCCGAATAAACGATGACTGTAGTGTGTTTCAAGCGGAAATTGCTGCTATAACCCTAGCGGCAAAGGACCTAAAGAGACGTCACATTGCCGACAAACAAATCACTATATACTCTGACAGCCAAGCGGCCATAAAAGCCATGGAGTCAGTCGTTGTGAAGTCGAGGGCAGTAATTCATTGCAAGAAATACCTGGATGAACTATGGCAAGCCAACACGGTGACCCTATGCTGGGTGCCAGGGCATATGGATATTCCGGGAAATAACCAAGCGGATGAGATTGAAAGAAACGGGTCAAAGATGCATGCATCAATGGCCCTAGAATCTGTAAGAACTCCGCTAAGTACGCTTGCTAGGAAGGTGAACATTGAATCTTTGAGTAGAACAAACCTACGCTGGAACAATCTCAGCACCTGCAGGCATGCAAAAGAATTGTGGCCAGAAGTGAGCAAAAAGAGATCCAAATTCATGATCGGACTGAGCCACTAGAATATTCGCATACCTCACGGGGGTCATTACTGGACACTGTGCGATAGGCGTACTCGCGGGAAGGCTGGGCATACTGCATAATGACTTTTGCAGAAGCTGCAGAGACGTTGAAGAAATAGAATCTGTTCGTCATCTGCTTTGCGAATGCCCAGCCCTTATAAACAGCAGACAAAAGATTCTCAACAGCTTCTTCTTCGATGAGCTAGAGGATCTGGAGAATGTTGATCTTAAGGAACTCCTGAGATTCATACTCAAGTCGGGGTGGTTCCAGTAGTTCAACAAACTCTACATCCTTCGGTTACTCTTAGGACAGGCTGGAAATCTGGATACAAGAGCTTGTGAATGCCTGTGATTAATATCAAATCTAGGTGACTCAATAAAAGCGGTATATTCTTTGTCTCCAACAGGTATTAAATGGAAGGTTCCCGTGACTGGACACAATGGACCCAACTGATGGTCTACGTGAGGCTGTGGCAACCGCCACTAGAGCACCCAATTACCTACCTAATATTAACGGTACCTCCCATATACAAATTTTACGAAATATGACGAAATATACCTAAATTTATATTTTGATTATGATAAAAATGTTACTGTCAGGTAATGCCTAAATCCATAGTAATACCATTTGCTCAGTTTTGAGCTAAACAGTTGAAAAACGGTGTTTTTTTAACCATGAATTCGTCCTTCGATTTCCACCCCAATCGCTAGAAACAGTACTTAAAAACCAAACTTATCTCGAAAACGCCATTTTCGATTTGGTTAAAAATGTAACTGCTAGGTAATGTTTATATCCTGAAGAATACGTCGTACTCAGTTGTCAGCTAAACAGTTTAATAACAGTGCTTTTCGAAATTAAACTGTAATCAGCTGTCAGCATAGTTTTACAAAAAACCGCTCTAACGATTTTGACCAAAAATACATATTTAAGCCAACATAAGCATTCTAAAAATGATCACGTACTTAGTTTTTCTAAGGAATCTCGAATATTGCCGTTTTATGAATATTTCTTAAAAATTACTACCCAAATCTCAATCACTTTTTAATAATCAAAAATGAGAATTCGAAATTCATCGCCTCCTTGCATCCTTCAAATGTCAGTTGGGGTGAAATTTGAAAGTAAGTAATAATGTGTTGTAGTTAATACGTACATAATGTCTATGTAGTATGTAGTACGTGTTTAGTTAACAAGGGTTCAGTTACTAAACCTACGTAAGATGTACGTAACGTAAGTGGAAATAATTTTGAACGTAAAATTAATGACTCTGAATTCCTGCGAGATTAGCAATAAACGAGAAAGTTTCGTGCGACCCAGTCGTGCACATTTTTTTTATCTCTTTTTCCAAAATCTCTCGGGACAAAATCCCCTATGCCAAAATCTCCTACCTACATACATACTTATTAAATCCATCTTTAAAATCTCCTGTTCGCACAATTTAGAATTTATCCGTTTTTAAACGTGTAGTTTTGGCAGTAAAATGAAGCAAACACATAATATAAAATTTGCATATACCCAACCTCGCATTTTCTCCGAATCATACAGAGACTGCAAGTAGGGGGGTTGCGTGTCACACTTCTGTCGCCAGACAGAATTAATCGCACCAAATCTAAGAATGGGAGATTTTTTCCCGTGGGGATTTTCTCTTATGGTCTTTTGGAGTAAGGGATTCCAGCACAGGGGATTATGGAACAGGGGATTTTGGAAAGTGGATTTTGGAAAGTGGATTTTGGAAAAGGATATATCATACTCATACCCAACCCGAATTTTTTACCAAAAAATCTTTAAATCAAAAAAATCGCTTTCACTTCTGTGGTCTTTCTAAATGCAAATTTTATTTAGCTATATTATGTATTACTTTCGGGTAATATTTTGTTCGTCGGAATGCCTTTACAAAATGAAATATACTCTTTTTATACAAAGCACAATAACATATAGCAGTGCAAAAAGCAATATACACGCCTATACTATAGCTCTTTGGGCCATGAAATGACAACAGAGCAACAAACAAATAATGCGAGTCGTACAGCATGAATATCATAGTCCAGGAAATTGCTTCGAATACCACGATCATTCCGTAATTCCGATTAATTTGCTGACCGGCTATCGTTACCCATATTAAGTTTTCCCAGTGCTCCTGTCGCAGTATCATGTCGATCTATTTTAAGAAGCAAAGTTATTTTCGACAAGACAAACAAACAGCATACATACATACAGCTTGTTGAATCCTTGTCTCCTTCACACATTTGCATTCGCTTATAACCAAATTCCAGCGAAAATGTTCCGCCTCCACGACTAATTTCTCGGCCATAATACAAAGTATTAACATATCTATTACCGGTCCCAATATACAGATGATCAGCATCTTCATAATATAGCCGAATGCAAGAAGCCGATGTCCTTCGAATAGGCTTGTGAAAAATATCGCCGAGAAGCCTTCGTGGGTCAATGTGACAGTCCTGATTAAGCCCATACATGTCGTCATTGCAAACCTTCTATAGTATATACTGCAATTGCTTTTGATTTTATATATTCGAGTGCAAATTTTAGAAAGCGCTCGATAATCCTTTGCGCGAAGATTGCCATCTCTGAGCTTGGCGAACTTGTTAAGTGCCTCGTAGGTATTTGCCGTTCGTGTTTGAATGAAATGCCATTCAAAAAATAAGGCTGCCTGACAGAATTTGCACATGATCAGCATTGGCTTTAGCTCTCGGGTTACAATGGTAAAGTATGTTGGTCGATAGAGGGAGCACCCTACATCCAATATTGCTGTTAGAGAACGCAATATTAAAACTGTATTGTATCTCTGCACTGTGGGTATATCTTTTTTGAATAAATTCATCAAAATACGGTTGCACTTAACAATGTCGTTTAATATTTCTAGAAGCACTGATTGATTAACTGCGTGATTGTGATACGTAGTCACTATGCCCAGCCACAGTGCGAATGAATTTAGGGTCAATAGCATAAATGTCTGATTGTCGCCATTTTCAAAATTATGCGAGTATTTTAACACCGGGATCGATAAAACTAATAAAATTATAACGATCACAAATGTGATGATAAGAACAACAATAAGTATGCAGCGGTTGTAGATATTGAGGACCCAGTTCTTTGTAAATTGCGATTTGTCGTCGTTATACGAGAAGTTACAAAATCCCAGTACTTTCGCTGGGAAAAAAGCAAAGTTTATTTTTTGAACAAGCTTTTTCGTTGTCTGAAATTCTTTCATTTTTATATGACATGTACGTCAAGTATGGGTGCTTCGTTGAGACTGAAATATTCATGTAGATATGCATAATGAAGGTAGGGGCACTTCCGTGTAAAAATTGCGTTGTAACCTGACAATGTGATTAATGACATCCCCAAACCGGAAAGGGATACCGATAAAATGTGTTTTTATTGACACTGAAGAGTTGAATTAGAAGATTGGCGGTTTACCAGTAGATAGGAAGGCAAATCGCTTAACTTATGTTTTATGGCATAATTCATGTTTCCAATATACGCAAGTGGCTTATGATTTGTTTGGAATTTATGAAAAAGCTTCTTAATTGTTATTACCAGGGAACGGATTTTGTTGACCTTGCCTTTTTTTGTCTTTTTTTCCTAACATTGGTTTTTCTGCCTTTTTTAGTCAAAGTTGAAGTTCATGTGCACTCTCTTCTTAACTGTGTAGCTACAATTTAAACAAAATATCGCCGAGCGATACCAAACCTAGCCCAATTGTGAAATTCTAGCACTGTAAACTGACCTTTTAGCACTGTGTTTAATTTATATTTTCAAGCATTACACATTTAATTATTGCTGTAAAACTGTGAAAATTTAGTTAATTATTTAAAACTAAAATTTTGTTTCAGTATGCATGTCAAAAACGTCAAAACAGTGTAGATATATACTAAAGTCTTTTGGTGTGGCCCTGAAATCAGAAATGTGCTCTAAATCACATTTTTGAGTTGTCATACTCGCCGAAGCATTACTTGCACACGTTGTTTGCGAATCTCTGACAAACATCCGAGAGCACTGTCCTGAAAAATCGTTTCAATTCAGCCGTTCGAACTCGACATGAAAGTTGTAGGTCCCTTCCATTCCTTACAAAAATAAAAACTTACACAAACGAATAGTTGTGAGCAGCTAGGCCTAGGGTTCCTATATACGAACCTGCTGCTATTTATTTGTCTTTTTTTGTGTCCTGTGTGCAATTGAAAGACTCAAGCCCATATAAGAAATAAATAATGTAGTAAATGGCGCTGAAAATATCAAATTGCCTCAAAATATTGAAGTCGATGACAAGCCGTCTTTTAAATGGTCTCCACTTGTCTCTGCCCATGTCCTCTCTTCAGCTCTTTCAAAGCTTTCTTGAAGAACAATCGCAGGCGTTTGTTGCCAGCAAATTCTAAAATGTTTATATGGTTGTATAGTGTCATTATAAGGTTTAAAACCTTTTTTTTTAATAAAAGACATTTTTGCCTTTTTTGGAAGTTAGTTTTGATTTTTTTTTTGATTTTTTAATTCAACAAAATCTGTTCCCTCGTTATTACCCACCCACCGATGACATTAATTTACACTAGATGTTAGATGAAACAGTCGTTGAAAGTGACAGCAAACTTGATCTTATACCAAATTGTCAAAATGAGTACCTACAATGTCATATTCAAAACGGTCATACAACAGATCGGATACTCATTTTCATTAAAACCATGGATTGGTCGTCTCTTTGTGTTTAAAGAGCTCCGTCGATAATCCACTCAGCTCCTCATTTTCGCCAATATGCCTTATTATCTAATAACTTAGCTCTTGCATCTTAAATCGGGCCTTAAAGTACCAACATATATCACACACCCAATAAGACGTACGCCACCCTCCGACATACTTACAATAACCAGGTGAAATGTGTTTGTGGTAACAAAACGGCACATAGTTCTACTTGGGTTTTATATCAACCGCCACTAATACCTACCTACCTAAGACTTCTGTGAGTCACTCGTGTTTAGAAAAAATATTGTTGGACTATAAATGCAACCCTGAATCTTTTTTTACGACAGCAAGTTGCGATAAAAAATACTACTTGTCCCAGTGTAGTAAACAGTTTTTGACAATCGTAAAGAATCCGAATAATCGTTTTAAATGACAAAAAAATCCAACTGCTAGTTGTAATATTTAAAATTAAATCATGTCTCCGTACCTGTGCTCAAGACCGTTGAAGACTCTATGGGAATGAACCACTATAGTTACGAAGCAACAACAAGCCTTGGATACGGATAATTTTACTGTTAATGAACCTGGCAAACGAAAAAGGACAACAAATTTCGGATCTGTACGTGGAATATTAGATCGCTTAACAGACCGCGTGCAGCCGAACAAATAGTGGGGGCCCTGAACTGCTATACAGCAGACCTCACCGTCATCCAAGAAGTGCGATGTGATGGACCGGGAAAAAAGAGGATGCACAACTGCGACATCTACTATGGCGACTGCTATCGGGAACAAAAAGACAGACTTAAGTAAGAAGTCTTAAGTTGCAATAATGTGAACGAGCACCTCACGACAATCCGCATCAATGCTAAATTCACCAACATTAGCCTAATATGCGCGCATGCCCCTACGGAGGAGAAAGACGACGACACCAAAGAGACGTCCCACGAGCTCTTGGCGACAAAACCTACGAGCAGTTCCCTAATTATGACATTAAAATTGTACTAGGTTATTTTAATGAAAAGATAGGAAGAGAAGGCATGTTTGTTAGTACCTATACTGTCGGAAAGTACAGCCTACAAGACACCACCTCCGATAACAGATTTAGACTGATCGATTTGGCGGCGGCGCGGGGTGAAATGTCATAGAGCAAGTACGCGGTTGCCGCATCTCGATATTCGTAAAGGCACGTGGAGATCTCACGATCAATCAACCGTCAACAAGAGACGTCGCCTCTGATGTACTTGTTTTCACCCGACCCCCACAACGAAACCCCTGGTTCGACGTCGAGCGCCGGTAGGCACATGCAGCGAAACAAGAGGAATACAAAGCGGCGCTACAGTGCGAACCAATTCACTTGCCCGTTGCCCATTCTACTGCGCAGGTTTCTGTGTATTTTGTTTTTGAGTTTTGTTTTGTGTCGTGTTTGCTCTCTTAAATCCTCTCTCTGCGCAACTGACGGTTGGCCAAGTGCATTGGTTCGGTTCGGGCTGTACAATAGAAGGACTAGAGTTGCTTGCTCGTGGTGAGCTCTAGGCGCAAGAAGAGACGAACACCGGCTTCTCCAGGAGAAAAAAGTAAGAGCACGAGAAGAGCGCGATCGGGGAAATAGAGAGGTGCTACTACAGGAACAATGTTCGGACGGAAGTTTTACCGATAGGTAAAAAGAATCATGACACGAAAAAAAAAACCCAAACTGAGACCTGCATAGAGACGAATAAGGAAAGCTGGTAGTAGAGGCACAATCGGTGCTGAGGACTTGGAAAACCATTTCTGAAGACTGCTAAATGGCAAAGACGATACAAATTCCGCTGTGAGGCAGGATGAACCATTTAGTCTGGACGATGAAAGCCAAGAACTTCATCCACCTGCCTGACCCCTGACCAGAATGAAGTGAGCAGAGAAATATCCAAGCTAAAGTCCAACAAAGCTGCTGGACCGGAAGGTTTAACTGCCGAGCTTTTTAAGGCAGCGGCAGATGACTTGTTGGAGAGCATACACTAACTCGTCTCCTAGATTTGGTCAGAGGAAAGGAATCTCAGCATCGTTTGCTCGATCCACAAGAAGGAGACCCTCTAAACTGCGCCTACTAATAGAGACATATATCAGTCTCCTTAGCATCGCTTACAAGATCCTGTCTCCTGGACTGTACACTGTACAGCGACATCGAACTAGCCAGAAGAGTAAAGGTGGCTGGGCTAAGTTGAGCGAATGGACGCGAAGGCAGATCTTTGAATCCACACTCAAGTGGAAAGGGACCTTAACCAACTTAGCGTGCTAAACTGGAAACACCTGGCCAAAGATCGTGCTGGGTGGAGACGCTCGTTGGTTGAGGCCCAGGTTCACCCCGGACTGTAGCGCCACCTTTAAGAAATAACGTCATCGATTTGCGGTTACACTTGACGATAACATTTAGAATACTTTCGAGTACTGCTTCCATACGGGGTCCATATTCCAAGACATAGTTAAACATAGTTTGTGACCCATAGTAACATTTCTTGGACAGTACCTCTTTTATATAAATAAGACTAAAAATAGACTTTTTCAATAATAGCCCAGGTATTGCGAATAATGCTGTGAGGGTTGTTATCCTAGTAATACACGGCAGAAAAAAAAAACCAAAATTTATCTTTCTGACGAGCTTCCTGGTAGCCAGATACAGTGTTCCCAGATGAAAAAGCTGAAAATCTTGTTTTCCAAAATAAAATATCTTTTTTGAAGATTTTTCCAAAATATAGAAAAAACTAGCTAGAACCGAAAATTTTAAAGTGGTTAGAAAAAAATTTTTTTTAGTTAAGTACAAAAATGTTAAACGTCTCATAAAAAGTTATATTTTTCAATAAAACAAGACCCAATCTATTGCGTTGGCAGATACGTCTTTAAAACGGCACTCTGTTCACAAATTAAAGTTTCGGAAGAACTGTGTAGTGTATTCAATTTTCAATGTTTTATTTAATTTTATTAAATTTCCCGTTGACATAAGACTTTGTTATGGCAGTTTTCCAAATAATAGGATACGTCAAAGGGAATACGAAATATTACTCTAAAGTCCGAATTATAATTAAAAATAGTCAAAGCAAGAAATTTTGTGAGATGACTATTTTTACCCTCGTCGCATCGTTAGTATTGAAAATAGACTATATCGGTCGAGTAGTTTTGGTACCTCCCATATACTATATACAAAACCAATATTAAAGCCATGTGTTCTGTACGTATTAACTCACATGACTATAACATTTTGCATGACTTGTATGCAGTGGAAGGTATCATAGGGCATTTAAAAAATGTTACATTTTTTTAAGGCGGCTCTCACATTGAGGCAAAAAGCAAAAGCACGAAAGCAATTAGAAACTGTCAATATGCAAAACACAACTTTATTTGAACCTATTCTCCTATTGCTATTGCAAGAAATTTCCAGCTACCGGGGATATTTTTTCACTATGTATTTCTACGATCTTTGTAATTAAAACTGGATCGTCCAACATATTTTTGAAAAATTAATAAAACGTAGTATATGCGCAAACGTCTATAGGGATGTGTCACTAATGGCAAATATGTACTGAGACCTCTAATTTCATTCAAAGTAAAATAATAATTGTGAGCGATGATAATTGATAATATTGCGGGTTTCCTATAATTGTCAGTTTCTTATTGATTATTGCCTTAATGTGAGAGCCGGTTAAGGAATCAATAATTTTGCACTTAGGTCTTTCTTGCCTTGGTCCTGCTACAAGCGACTTCTTCCACAATTTTTGAGTCTACCTTTATAAAAAAAATATCAAAATGATCAGCTGAATTGAATGATAGATTATGTTCTGTCACAAATAGTTGCCAGTGCAAAACAGAAGTTGTGCATGCATTTCTTTTTTTCACTGACAATAATATGGAATAGAAATAGAAAACCACTTTCTTTCATAGAAAATGTTATTTTAAATTGTTAGACATAGAAATGTCAAAAATCTTAAAATTTGATGAATTTAAGGTAAAAAGTCTTGAATATATTTTAAAGCTTAAAAATCTTGAAAAAAAAGGAAAATCTTGTAATTCAGATAATTCGTCTGGCCTTACTTTTTACACTCGCACTGAATATCGTTTGAACATAATTTTCACTGCACTGGAAAGGGCCAATGGCGATACCTTACAAATCAAATTGCCAAAACCAATTTGATAATTTTTAAGGCCATCGACCTATGGCCTTATCTACTTATTCTTCACTGAAGTATTTATAACAATGTACACTTTACAGTTACTTCCCAATATCAATAATCAAAATGCTCTTCATGTTCTTCATATTTCTTAAGCTTAGTGGAATTTTCCTCATTATGTTTAATGATTTTTGTTATAAAATATTCACATTACCATCCGACAGGCTTCACCATCATAAACATAATCATCACGAAAGCATGGAAAGTAATTAAAGTTTCAACGCAAAAAAAAAAAAAAACCCAAGATGAAAACTCCATCTTATTCAAAAGAGAATATAATTTCCTCCTTTGGTTGGTTTGCTTCTTGGGGTATTGCCGTATTGGGTTCTTTTCCTTTTATTTTCTCTGTTCTTTTTTTTATGAATTTTAAAGTTTTCGCCAAGAAATTCCAGGAATTTACATTCCATTTCCTATTAATCATTTCATTTGTATAATTGTGCGGATGTGTGTGTGGGTGTGTGTGTGTTAAGTCAACAGAGTTTTCCCATTTCAATCGTTGCGGCTGTCATTTTAATTCGCTGTCAATTTATTTAATGTCGAAAACTGAAACAGTCAATAAAATGTACCCTTTTTTTCTGTGCGTACATATTTATGCAAGAGATCCTTTTTGGCTCTTTGCATAACTTTAGCAGGTGGTAAAATTAATTAGCTAACGCTATTTGATGGAGGATTGATGTTATCCTACTCCCCGCCCTGTGCAAGCATTCAAGCAACAATGACAGTTAAATAAAGTAAAGTTTTAATTGAAGGAGGAAAACATAAATTTTCTTCAAAGTTTTATGCGGTTCTCCCAACGATCTGCCGTTTACATTTTAAGATTTAATAGATTGGATTTAGGTGAGTAATAAAAACAAAAACCGCATGAAAGCAGATGAGGCGCGGGTATAGGTGACCTGATTTTGAGATATTTTAAACCATTAGTAATGGCATTTATGAATATTTTATGAGGTCTAATAAGAATCTAATTATATGGCAGCTCCTGCGTCAGAAAAAAAAAGGATTTACAAATTGTCTGCTTTGGTCAGTAATACCTACAGGGTGGCGCACAAAAACAAAACGTCATAACTTTTTTTCTGTATGAGTAATCGGCTTTTTTGTTTATTTTGCAGGTTACTATTTAAATTTATTAAAATTAATGCTTGGGATACCGAAAAGAGCATTTGGATAGTGCAGCTGTACCATCGTTTCCCTCCAAAGGAAATTTAGGCGGGAGTTTGGCGGCACTCCCCAAGTAGGTGGACCATTATGAGGCTGGTAAACATGGTTGCGGAATCTGGAAGTATCGCACGAAGACCGTACCATCGAGATCCCTATGTCTGGGTTCAAGACATAATCGCGACTGTACCATCGTCAATTCAGGCAAATCCAGGCGTTTCGACTCGAAACTTATCGGCGCAAATTGGAGTTAGCAGACGGTCATTACAACGGATAATTCATGATGACTTAAACTTGTTTCCGTACAAAATCCAAATCACAATCAAGTTAAACCCTCTGGATTTGCCTATTCGTCTTGAATTTTGCCAAAAACAGATTTAAATGGCCGACCAAGACAACAGCTTGGCAATATTAACAAGCAAAATTGTCGTATATTGAGTGAATATAATCCACAAATACTCCATGAGACGGAACTGCACCCCAGAATGAGTCACTGTGTGGTGCGCAATATCATCAATGTGCATTGTAGGGCCATACTTCTTTGAAGAAAACAGTGAAACAGTCACTGTCAATGGGGACCTTTATTTAAAGATGTTGAGGGAGTTTTTTTTCTCAGAACTGCGTTTCAACAGCATTTGGTTCCAGCAAGATGGGGTAACTGCACACATAGCCAGACAAATTAATATCCAGGAACTCCACTTTCCGCTGGCCCCCAAGGTCACCCGACCTGACTGCACCAGTCTTTGTTTATGGTGTTATGTCAAGCAAGAGGTGTAGAAAACAAAACCCAGGAATTTGTCTGAATTGAAGCAGTCTATAAAAGCAATAATTGAGGCGATGAACAATGTTCTGACTAGCTGTCGCATATGCGTGGATGAGCGTGGAGGGCATTTACGGTCTATCATCTTCAAAAACAATTAGTAATATAAAATTAAATTGAATTTCCTATACAATAATAAAAAAATAAAAGAAATACATTGATTAAACAAAAAGTTATTTGAATTTCTCATTGTAGTACAATTTGGGCGCCACCCTATACAAGGCAAGAAATTTGTACAGCCGTGGAAATATTTATGACTATGTAAAAATGCTCCTCTTAAATGATGTGAATTTAGAGGTCTGTTTATTAAAACATTAAAAAAAATAAATAAATAAATAGGTGGCGCAACAGGCGGGTATACACCCTAGGCCTAGCTTCTCGCAACCACTCATTTGTGTGAGTTTCTATTTTTGGGACGAATGGAAACATTTTTTTTACACCAACCAATTTGGCAGCCAACAGCTCATTTGAGCTCATCTTTGTTTTTGCCAGTTTAGCATGATTAGAAAGACTTATGTCTGTCATTTTGCCATGAGCGGTGCAGACTTCCAACTCGTCGTAAAACTGCTCGAACATTAGACTTGCCGATTACACAAGAGGACTCTATGTACTTTAACATCCTACATCCGCAGCGCTTGCCACTGAAATAAAAAAACAATGCAAATAGATAAAACGATTTTATTTACAATCTGGCTCCATGTTGTTAAGCCAAATAAGTCTCATACGTCCCATATGCTGAAGAAATTGGTTTAGGTACGCACACTTAAAATACCAGAGTTGAAGCAAATTCAACATTAGCACCACAGAGTCTAGTATCTTGTGTAGTATCTATCGTTGTTAAAACAGCGAATGTCCAAAATCATAGAACATTAAATTGTATGACGTAAGTATTTACTGTGCATTTTCCCTCAGCTCTACTGTAGGGTAAATTGAATAAGCCTATTCATTTGGCCAACAAAGCTGCGGTGTCAATGCTTCCAAAATATCCTTTTGGCTCATATCTACGTATTTTAGTTCATTGTCGATAATTATAATTATCTACTTGCGAAGATACAAGTAAACATAATGAAATAACTCCATAGTAGCACTTATGTATTGCGATTATCCCAATTTTTGTAATGCCATTCATTTTCGAAATCAATGACTAATTGACATTCATTGAGTATAGATAGGCGCAGCTACGCTGACGCGTCATTTGGAATTATAAATGTGCACTTACAATAATTAGAGAATCGCATATTTAATGGCATAGATATCGGATGAAAGTACCCAACGCCCTCATAACTATTTCGATTA
The DNA here is from genome assembly GCA_949372485.1 of Cheilosia soror. Classification (NCBI taxonomy): domain Eukaryota; kingdom Metazoa; phylum Arthropoda; class Insecta; order Diptera; family Syrphidae; genus Cheilosia; species Cheilosia soror. The sequence goes on from OX443561.1 coordinate 129,271,901, forward strand.
AGTTAAAGTGCATTGTAGAAACTACACAACTGTTTGGCGATTCATCGTTCAAACTTAAAGTTGAAGTACATATATCGGCATTTGAATTGAATTACCTAGTGATGGAAGGAGTTTCCTTTTAAGATTGGTCGGGCTGGGTCAATTTTGAGATAAGATAAGATGGTTGGATCAAGTCCAGCGTCTCTTGTATCTGATGATTTATAGTCGATGGCGGAAAAAGATGGAGAGTTAATGGAGGGTCCACTTACGCATCCTTTAAAAGCAATGCTTACAAAGGATAAGCAATTAGGTATTTCAATTAATATTTTTCCAGCTTCATCAACCAACAACAATAATATAGTCGTACATATTTTTAAGTCCTTTGTCAGACTTCGGGTATCTGTAGATACTAATTCTCAGTAGGGAACGAAAGCAGATCTTAACTGTACAAATATTTACCTGACGCGGCATCAGCCTGAAGCCTCCTCATGTATACAGGTAAATCTACTTCGAACACTCGCGTGCATTGTGTTTAAAGTTAGTAACAGTAACGAACGGCCAAAATGTTATATGCAAGGCAGTTGAAAGGGGCTTCCTTTTGCTGTTACAAGTTAAACGTGTAAAATTTTTTATTGAAATGAAAATGAATGCATGGTACCTAATTTGAGCAATTTACAAAGTATCCCATTGCGGCATTCTGCCTTTTAATAGGATGCTTCATTTTACTGTTCTAACACAGGATGATATTGTTGCAGAATATTATTTTACCATCATAATGACGTCCGAAATTATTGGTTTTTGTTTACGATATTAAATTCAGTTACAAACTTGGTGGATTGTGCAATTCAGTTTTGAGCCATTTTAAGCAATAGTTAATGACAGACATAAAGTGATGAACGAATTTAATTTTTGTATAAGGTGCACTACCCTCCCAATGTCAACCAAATGAAGTGTCAAAAGAAAGAAAATTTCGTCTTATACTAAAGGGTGAGCTGGTTTGGCGTATCGGTATCTATAATCGAATAAATTGTAACGGTATACATGTGTAGGTACATACATATAACCAAATGTTACCATTCCACCTTAGAGATACAGAAATTGCAAGTTGTCATCGGTGGAAGGGCTGTCTGGTCGACAAAGCAAGGCAGGCATGCTTATTTAAGCCAGTACTAAGCTCTCCTGCTTATCTTGCGGACTACCGTACCTTTACATGCCTGTAATTTCTGATAGGAGCAACCTACACCCGCGACCCACTTAATGGACAAGCGGACGATTGGAAATGAATTTAACTTGACTTACGTAACGTTTCACATTGAGAGTTTTATGAATATTCCTTACCTGAAAATAAAAAGAAAAATATTGCATAAATTACATTTTTTAATGCAAGTCTTTATAATAATAAAGTGGCAGATGCTACATTTTTTTTTTTCAAAACTTTTTCTAAACCAAAAAATTAGGATGCCTTCTAAAGTCGAATTGGCTATGAGTTCAGAATATATCTATGTACTGTACAGTATATGGCAGAAGTCATCACCGCACCGCTACAATTTTTGCAAATGGCAGCATGTGTCAATTCTACTTTGACATTTTTGTGAAGTATGTTAAACAGATACAAAATATGTATACGTCAACAAGACATAAATCGCTGTACTCCTAAAGACTTCGTCGCAGCGTGAATTTCCGCGCAGAATTCATAATATGACAGGCAAATGAGGTGTTCGATTTTGACAGTGAAAACAGAAAAAAAAAAGAAAATAAATTCTTAACAAAAGTTCGAAAAACATAAAAATATCTATTGTAAGGCTTGCAAATCCAAATTAAGCCATAAGGTTTCCATATGCAACTGCCAAATTAATGAGTATTTTAATATTCTAGTTCATCACAAAAGAATTGATGGAGTTAGCTATTCAAAGCGTTTATCCGAAAATTCCTTTCGGAGCATATAAGACGTTATACACGGGGAAAAGTTTTAGTACTAGCTAGATGATGTAAACCCATTAATTTACGCCTTCTCTCTGCAATGATCCGGTAACGAAAATTTTGGATGACATCGCGTGAGGCAGCTAAAATGATATGATATTTAGGTCATAATTCTGGATGACCGTGAGTCTTTAGAGACACATTTTCAAATCTAATCATTGTCTTAATATTTTCAAATAGATTTGTGTTTCAAATTTTAAACCTAATATAAACGTGTACCCCTACTATTTCGGAAAACGTTATTTGAAGGTGGTTATGTAGGTACTTGCTGAATTCTAATATTATTTGTATTATATTCTTATCGGCATCATGCTTCGGGCGCCAGCTATGCTCGTTACGCCACTGTCAGCATTTGAGCACTTGTCACTCGAGTGTCACTGCTGTATAGATTTCAGTAACCTTTCCGCCAATCATGGGCTCAGCGAATTAATTTTAAGTACCTACATTTTCTAAATAAAAACGTAAATAAATATTTCTGCTAATCTGCGAGCCTCAGATGGTCCGAATGGTCAGCTGAGGCGTGGCCCCAAATTTGACTACATCTCCTAAACGCCATAACTGATCTTAGTGATTATGTCCGTTCCGCTAGACTACCTACATATTTTTGCGAGCAACCCAATGGTTTCCACGAAATGTCTACAAACGTTCAGTCACCTTTGGAATACGAATAGTTTCAAATTGATATGACGAACGGTTTGTGAGTTTAGAAAAGGGCCCCCTTAAAAGGGGTCATCGCTAATAACTCGGGTAATCGCAAAAAAACAATTTTCAAAAATCGTTAAAATAATTATATTTATTTCTTATTTATTCTTACCTATGGTCATGACATGAGGTTTGGGTAATGACGGAAAGAATAAGATCGCGGATACAAGCTGCCGAAATGAGATTTCTCCGTTGTATTGCTGGTCTGACCCGTAGAGATCGCATTAGAAATACCAGAATACGTGAGGAACTCAATGTCGAGCAATTACTTCTCCGGGCGGAGCGGTCCATGCTTCGTTGGTTTGGTTATGTTAAACGCATGTCCCCGACCAGGATTCTACGACGTGCTATGGAATCCGTACCATCAGGCAGGTGTCCTCTAGGTAGACCAAGGATGAGATGGTTAGATCAAGTCCATAATCTCTCCTATACCCGTATGGCGATTGCCCTTGATGATTTGGAATCGATAACGAGGATCGAGAGAGATGGAGGGTCCACTTGAGCAACCTACACCCGCGGCCCACTTAATAGACAAGCGGACCATTGAAAATGAATGAATGAATGAATTTCTTATAAGAGAGTACACAAATCGAATTTGAAGTCAATCGGATAAAAAAATAAGGGCTTGGGCTGGGCGTTGATGATCAGTGAGTCGTAAACTTTGTCAGTCAGCTAGATTAAAATACATTTTAGTTTTATATTGGATTTAGACATTGTTGTCTAGGATGTTAAAGAAAGATTTATTAAAAATGAATTTAAAAGTAAAAAAAAAATGTGCTGGACTACTACTGTGCGAGGGATCCCAGGTTCGATCTCCGGAAAAACACAAATTACATCTTAAGGTTTTTTCTACTGCGCCACCTCTCGCGAACGTCTGACAAAAATCCGAGAGTCCCAAAAAAAGCTTCTCAATCCAGCCGTTCGGACTCGGCATAAAATTGTAGGTCCCTTCCATTCGTCCCAAAAATAGAAACTCACACAAACGAATGGTTGCGAGAAGCTCGGCCTAGGGTGTCTACCCGCCAGTTGCGCCACCTATTTATTTATTTATTTACCTAATTAAAATGGTGATAAATTCTTTTGTTATATCCATAAGCATCACATGTGATTGTCTAATTGGATTTTCATTTGCATCAACAAGCATCATGGTATAACTATGACTTCTTAGAAAGAAACTATAGATACAAAAAAATAAAAATAAATACATATTAAAAAAAAATTCCACAACCAAATCCTTAAAAATCTCATAGACAAACATTTTAAATTTAATTCAACACTTTCCTCAGAGAGTTCAGATTCCTAAGAGTACATATCGTCATCCTTGAATGCGAACTGGTTAAAATGTATTCTCACCGCCAAAAAAAAGTCAGCAAAACGAACCCTCACCTTCAACCCCAAAAACCAAACACACATACACAACAAAAAGCAGCACAAAATAAAAACTTCTTATAAAAAAAATGCATACCTTACCTAAACACCACTCGAAGTCGGACTTCCTTTGGGAATTTAAACTTGAAACCACATTTCTCTCTCTTTCCGAGAAAAACAGATACAAAACCAAATTTTAACAGAAAGCAAACATTTGCTCAAATGTGGAACTTAACCCTCTTCCAGTTCCAAGTTCCGTACTAACCACACACATACAGCCATCGTTGCAGTAGAAGTGTTTTTCGTCCAGGTCCAGGCGACGCGTCCTTCCCTTTGGACACTTTTGTCGTATATAAATTACATTGAATCCAAGGTCCCACTTCAGGAGAAATCTTTTACATCGTTTTTAACTTGTAGCACACCCGCATTGATTCGTTTTGTTTGTGGTGATAAATTGCAAATGACAAATGTTTATCGTATCGCCTTTGTGTCTGCGGTGACAGAGTGTTTTGGGAGTAGACTTTGGCCGCCTGTATTATAGACACACACGTCTATGCATGGCTCGAAGGAGGATATTTCAATTAAAAAGAAAATCTCCGTCAGTTTTATTAAATTGTGAAAGCATTCTGCTGGCACACTCATAAACAGTGTCAGGATTTGAAAAGTGATTCCGATATGACCACAGTGGCCTGAGCCACTTTAATATATCTATTGCATCCCCAAATCTACCAGAGGGCCCAGGGGATATACTTTTTCTCTCATTGTGATGGCTGAATAGCTTTGACACTTTTGTAATTGTTTTTCTCTGTCTCTCACAGCACAGAAGGGATGAGATAGATTAAACAGAGAAATCTGTGAATTTTCCTTAATTAAAAACTTTGATGTGATATTGCCACCAGAGGGACTGAAAGCAATGGGATCCCAAGCAGTCTTTGATGTCCTTTATCCATTATGGGTTAATCTTTTATGATTTCACATCCCTGTGGGGCCAATCTCTTATGATTGTAGAGTTAGGATATCATAGTGTCTGAGGAGAGGAACGTAAATATAATGTCCTGTAGTTACTTTGGCTTATCCTACTGATAATCTGCAATCAGATTCATAATAATTACCGCTATATTTCTTGTGGTTATTCTTTTGGATTTCTGGCGCTGGTATAATAAACAAAGACAGAATCGCGAGAATATCTTGAGTGATAAACTCGATAACTTTGTCTCGTCGTCCTTTTTATTGCTTTGCCTCGTATCCGGTGTGGGGTTATTATTGTTGAACTGCTTATTACGTGGGTAGATAAAGGACGAGGACGAGAGATGATGTTACGCCCAAGGCAGATTTTTTTTTTCGCCGATTATTCCCCAGTGCATCGTAGAGAGAAAAGATAAGCGCGAGGTATTTTGAAGAGAGAAAAATGGAGGGCACAAGGTGCGGGCGACCGGGCGGTCCCAAAGAGGATATTTCTTGTTTGAGATTGCTCATCTGGGTGTAGTATTCCTATTTACATTGCATTTGCTTGACGAGGTCTCGTTTATATTGGGCACGTTGTAATTTCTGGAGTTTATTTTGAGATAATTAGGCTAACATCTGTAGGCGGTGTGGTTTCGGTTTGCACTTAATGTGTTTGTTGTATGTAATTATTCGGTTGAATAAGGTAGCTACTCTGGAGTTGGTAGCTTGTAAATTGTATATTAGAAGTTGTTATTGCGGCAGCACTCAATTTGTATTGATGGGTTCTAAGACTTATTCTCCTAGGCGTTTTTTATACCCTCCACAGGAAGGTATATTCACTTTGCCATTACGTTTGTAACGCCAAGAAGTATTCACCGGAGACCCTATAAAGTATATATATTCTGAATCAGGATCACATTCTAAATCGATTTAGCCATATCCTTCTGTCTGTCTGTCTGGCTGTCTGTGTCTATCTGTCTGTCTATCTGTCCGTCTGTCCGTCTGTCTGTCTGTTGAAAGCACGATAGCGTCCAAAGGAATTCACCTAGGCGAATGAAATTTTGTGAGACGACTTCTTTTTACCGTCGCCAGGTTGGTATTGAAAATGGGATATGTCGGTCAAGTAGTTCTGGTACCTTCCATACAAAATTACTGTTAGACCCACGTCTCTCTCTGTCTGTTAAAATCACGATAGCGTCCGAACGAATCGACTTAGGCAACTGAAATTTAATGAAAGCTCTTATATTTATGGCATTCAAGTTTGTTTTAAAAATGGTCCATGTCGGTCAAGTAGTTCTGTTAGCTCCCATCCAAAGCCAATATTTGACTCATATATCTCTGCCTGTTGAAAGCACGATAGCGTCCAAACGAATCGACTTAGGTGAATGAAACTTTGTGAGAGGACTTTTTTTAACCGTCGTCAGGTTTGTATTGAAAATTGTCTATGTCGGTAAAGTAGTTCTCCTACGTACCATAAAAAACTAATATTAGACACATACTAACACATACTTTATGCAGTGGAGGGTATCAAAGCATCAACCAGGCCGATGATAACACTTTTACTTGTTTTTATTAACAAATCATTTTTTTTAAATTTACAAAACCATTTAATTTGAAACCGCGAAAACCAAAAACAGTAAAATGCATTTATCTCAAAACTACTAAAACCAAGATGCGACCTTTCTTCTAACGACGGCAGAATGCCTGTGGTTAAATGTGTTGGAGTTCGACAACTGTGCAAGGGGTCCCAGGTTTGATCCCTCACTGCGCCACCTCTCGCGAACGTCTAACAAACATCCGAGCGTGTAACGCACCTGTAAAAGCTTCTCAATTTAGCCGTTCGGACTCGGCATTTAACTGTAGGTCCCTTCCATTCGTCCTAGAAAAAAAAACTCACACAGATGAGAAGTCGCACTTGCAATGTTAGAACCAAGAAAAAACCTACATCAACAACAAGGTACCTACACATTTTTAAAACACAACATTTACCAGTTTTAAAAATCTCACTGTCAACGTTTGGGCTATATTTCTGTCTACATGCTGGGAAGAACAAAGTCCTTATATCAATGTGGTTGAACTTATGATGCAGTAGATTCATGACGTCATTCGGCAGTTTATTCAACACATCACCTTCACCTCTTTTAATAAGACAACTTTCCTTCGTTCCTCACCAGCTAAATGGCAATTAACGAATAGCCATTGCCCAGATTTGAGTGGACGAAAATGCCACTCCCGTCACATTAAAATCAATTCAACTTTTTCCTACCTTTAGATAAAAACTCAAAACAATATCCAATCCACCCAGTTGACCTTTACAAGAATCCACCTCGAAACATGGAAAACAATAAATCTTAAGGGCAAAAGTTTGCATTTTAATCGGTTTCCTCGAGCCTCCTCCTGTCTATCAAAAATATCAAACCGAATTACTTTAGACCTTTTTAGCACTGCCAACTGTTTGATATACGATCATAGCCATTAAAATCTCTCAACACCAACAAACAGCTAATTTATTGAAACCCACCCAAAGTACAGGACTATGTAGATGTACCCCAACTCCCGAATTTATTATATGACCACAAAATTGGAACTCTGAGGTTATGGTGGCATATCACGAGAAAACAATAAATCCTTTTCCATTACACTCTCCCATACTAATACCCTAATTCCAAACAAGAAGGCAGCTCTATCATTGTCTTTTAAGGATACACCTATATTAACCCATTGCGTTCCCGTTTTCCGCATATCTACCGTCGCGTCGTTGGATAAGATTTGAATAGATAACCTACTTCTATCCACATATAGGCGGGAAGAGCCTGCGGGAAGAGGGCGTAACAAAATTATATTCCAGAAAACTATAGCAATAATAAGCAGATAGGTTGGGAATCTCCTGTGAAACATATGTTGGGGTCGCCACTGCAGCTACAAATCTAAAACCGCACGCTCCTAGTCCTAGCCCTAATCTCCCACGCAGGTTGTTGGTCTTTCTACATCTATTAGTGTTGCTGCCGGAGCTCGTGCTCTGGCGGGACGTGACTCTTTTCTGCGCCATTAAATCGTTTTTGGGTTGGCGTGCGAGTGTCAGTGGAAAAGACTTTCAAATTAGAATATCACGTAGCAGCAGGAAGTTACACACTCTCTCCTTTCGGTGTGCTCTGGCTCAGTGCGGTATGAGCAACAAAAGGAAACCATAATTCATGCACTGTGGTGGAACGTACGCCGCCTGTGAAAATGCATAGCGATTACCTCGTCTCAATACGTTTATGGTGGGCAAAAATTAGATTACGCCCCCGGGATAGCAGCGAGAGGAAATCCGTTGTTAACGTCACGTATGCAATATTTTTATATCGGATTTTGATTGGATTTACACTTTGAAGGTATTTGCAGAGAGGATGCAGTTTCAGGGATTAGTGAGGGATTTTCAATAGGAATTTGAAGTTGAAGTGTAAGGATTTTAGTAATCATCTGTTTTGAGTCGATGTTCATTGTTCATTAGTTTTAAACTAAGCGACGGATTGATGTTGTTAAATAGATGTTCAGCATTTTGTGTAAGATACTTATTTGTTGTGCTATTCATGTGGGAGTTGCAGGCATAGCTACCTAAAACTGAAAGGTAGCTACTTAACAAAATTTAATCGAATGAGTGTACGTCGATGAATTGAATTTGTGCATTGTGCAGCCGGTTCAACAAAAACAAAGTTCCTGCGTCAAGTACAGAGGCTCAAAACCACATTTACTACAAAATCATCATCATCTGTGAACGTCTGAAACTGATCGTCAACTTTTGAGAATTATGGGAGATATTTTAAAAGGTACAGAAATTTTAAGCTTCAGAAGGACCAATACAAAGATTTTATGTCGAATTGATCTAGTCAGACTGCTTTTAAGACAGATATATAATTCAATCTGTTTTTAAAGCCTTGTTATCGGCATTGAACTCGTGGTTTATTCCATCTCTGCCTATGACAAGCTGCCAAAAGGAGACTCCTTCTTGCAATTGGGACAAAGGAAGGGCATTCTCGCGCTTTAGCGATTTAATTATGAATGTCCTGAATTCGACTTTCAAGACATGTCATCTGGTAAGCTTCCAATGTATACATTAGGTTAGGTTAGGTTTTTGGGTAGATAGAGTAGATTCAGCCCTGCTAAAGAAGACTTAGGTGCTTGTGGATCCAGGGTGAAGCTTTTTTATGGGAGATTGGCCGTTGTTGATATGATAGCATTGATTTTCCTGTTTCTCCTTCTTGTGGTGACGATCGTAATGATTTCTTCAAAGATTAGATAGTGCGATATCAGTTCTTGTTCTTGTATGTCATGGAAGAATTCGCTCCCAAGAGGTCTGTTTCTTAAGGGACAGGGAGAGCTGTGCGGTCTGCCATTCCTTATCCCGTCAGCCTTTAAATTATTTCGCCCCTACTAACTTAGACATTGATGACATGTCGACCTGATAAAGTTTGTTGGTCCGACAGCCCTTATGATTTGGCCACAGCTTTCGTGAAATGGTCAGTTTCTCTCATCTCTTGTTGGCTGTCGTACGAAGCTTTGCTCTTGCTCTTTGATATTACAGAGTGGTGTTCAAGCGTGATCAATTGCAGATGCATTTCTATCCAGCTCGTCAACTTTGAGCTATAGATTCGTTTTTATTTATTTCAGTAGTAGAAATTGCTTTTATGGCTGCCCGGCTGTTAGTAACTATGGCCATATCGTTCCGTGATATTGGCAACATCATACCATATGTCTCGGTTCTACGATTGCTAGACCACAGTCCATTATCCACATATTTGATCGTCTTTGTAGATGGATAATGATTTCCTTTTGGTGAGTCCATTAGCGTTCAATTCATTTTTATGGCAATGGATAGGTATATCAACGTTCTGATATAGAGACATAATAGTCGCAGTGACAACGTTTCCAATGTTTTTCTTTTAAAGCTGTGAATGCCCAAAGCTATACTTGGCTTATAGCTGGTTATTTAGCCGACACCTAGAGGACTTTTTGGCAGCAGATTCTGGCTTGGTTGGATGGTTAATAATTTACAAATATTTGGATATTCCCCTTAATGATAGTATCTACTCCCAAAACTACCGGAAAGATAGCTTATACTAGTAAACGAACTCTGCAAGATGTATGGTGTATCGCTGGACGTCAATAAAAAACCACTAAACCACTTTGATGCCAAAAAGGATTTTTATATAACAGCGTAGTGCCTCTAATCCACCGATCAGTTATCTTCAAATTCATTTGGAAAATGTTGCTATTGACAGTCATTTTGGTAAATCTTACAAGTGAAAACTTTCTTTTTTTTTATAATTAATTTTCAATCAAAAAAAAAATGAGCAATAAATTTACGCCTTGAACAAGCACCCTTGAAGCTCTCTTTGCAGTTACCCACATGAGGTGCATGCTGCATGCTTCCAGTGTACTATCCCAGCTCCATTTAACAATAAAGTTCTTACTAAATCCATTTAGATCCCCGTTAAGTCCACATTCATACCCGGAAGTTCATCCAACACCACACAAATATTAAAGAATCTTATGAATCATCCCAAGGGAAGGTACATAATATTATATATACCAAACCAACAGACAATTTAATATTGCATACTCCTTCAGTACAAACTCCATCGGAAGATGCTATTTTGGCACGCATTCACTGTGTGATGGGAAAAATATTTAAATCATTGTACATAATGTTGAATCTTTCCGAGACAACAGGAGTCCTTCGAATCTGTTTACTACGGTCTCGAAAGCTCGCCCAGAAACGTAGGAATATAGTAGATACTTGTGTACACCCGCACACTGGCGCTACGAATGGGAAATTTATTCCCTGCCTGCTTTCTGATGCTATACCCTCAGGAGTTGAAACAGACGTTCAACAACAACAAGAACCGAAGCGAATCGAAGCACACGGTAAGCTCACAGCAAGTCAAAGTCAACGATTTACCAACGATGTGTACGACAGTCAACGCTGTCACTGGTGTAGTAAATTTACAGTAAATTGTGAATGTGGCATATGCATTTTAGATGCAGGATGACAAAAAATATATATGTACTACTTGACAATTTTGAAATGGAATGGCGCTGGCGCATCCGCTGCAGGGAACACGAACAACCAGGACAATCTTTTAACAATGGAGTCATACATTGAGAGAGGATGCATAATCGATTGATCGAAATCGACAGTTTATAGAGAGTGAAAACGATGGTGGTGGGGGTGGCGCAGTAGGTAATTTAAGTGCACAATAGGGGGTAGGTGGCAATTGAATTTGCTAAACAATTTCTGCTTACTGGATTGGATAATTGCATGCAATTGCGGTTGACGTTGGACTATCGTCAGTAATAAGCAGTGATATTGGTTTTGAAAATATTTCTGATTAAATTGTGTTTTATAAACTGGTTCCAATACTTAAATAAGTGCGCACATTTTAGAATGAATGTCAGTGTGTCTTCGAAGCTATTAACTGTTCAGAAGAGCGTGATAAAAACAGAACTATTTTAAAATGATTTCTTTTACTAATGTGCTATGCCTACGCGATAACTTGTGCGGTTTTTGGCAATATGCCTTCGCTCACCCTAAATCTTTTTCAGTGACTCATCCTCAAGTCCTCAACTGCCATCGGTCCACTCGCTCTTTTTCCATCATGAGTTAACTGGTTCCATTGCATTGAATGTTTAGCTATGTAGAAGTGCTGCCTTTTCGTAATGGCCGATCCACCCTCTGCCACTTTTGTCCACGAATGGTGATGTCTATTCGTTCCTCACCAGCTCTCTCATTGAGATGCGCTTTAGAATTGCGATTAGGCATCAGAGACTTTCCAAGGTCTACATCGATATAGCAACATTGATTGGACATTGGAGCGGAACCGACATTCCTTGGTGTTCGGGTTAATAGTAGCTAAGCATTGCTGCTCCAAATTTTGGCAGGTTTCAATTTGCCGACTTTCGACTTAGGTCTCTCCTAAATGTTAGAAGAATATATGTGTTATATCCTCTTCGGCTTGCAGAATCTGCAAGCGTCCGAGTCTGCTAGCCCGAGCCTTCTGGCATGTTTTCTAATAAGACAGTGCCCTGATAATATGCCGATCAGTGCCCTAAGATGTTCCCTACCTAGTTTGAGGATTTCCCTAGATCTTTTACGGTAGTATTGCGGCCAAAGTGCCTTAGAAACTGCATGACCGGTGAGGCCCGCCCACCTCCGGGAGTAGCTCCGCTACAGTGGCCAAAACTGTCCTCTCTAAAGTAGCCCAAGGTTGTGAACCGTAGCGCACTGCTTCCCGCAAGTTGCTTTATGTGCAAGTCCAAGTCAAATGGCGTAAGGTGTAAAAAGGTGTCCAGCAGTGCACCCGTTATTGCTAACGTTGGACGCTCTCTGCACCGACGCTAGTTTGCCGATTGTTGTTTTCTTCTTTGTCGCCTTCCACCATACTAGTGCGCCATATGTGAATATGGGTCTAACCACCACTGTATATAGCCAGTGCACCATAGCATAGCAGGTTTTAGGCCCCAAGTCCTGCCTACTATTTTTTTACAAATGAAAAGAGCTTTATATGCCTTTTTAATTCTTTCCCCTACATTTGCATTCTAGTTCTGTTTCCTGTCCAGAATAACCCCAACCCAGGATAATTTGCCTTCTCAGAGAGAGGCAATTACACTGCTTTCAGTTTAGGGAGGTTAAAGTGTGGTATCTTGTGCTTTCTGGTGAAGAGTACCACTTCCGTTTTGGAGGGGTTGACGTTAAGTCCACAGCCTTTTGCCCATAAATTGACTTTTCTTAATGCACTGTGACTGTCCATAATTTCACTTAAAGTGTTTAAAAACTTTCCCTGAGTAATAATAACTAGGTCATCAGCATATGCTGTGGCACATATTCCCCTGGAGCTTAGTTTCTTCAAAATGTCATCAATTGCTAACCACCATAATAGGCATCATAGATGAGACCCTTGTTGCCTTGCTAATAGCTATCAGCTATCTCTCCTGCGCAAAACAGGCCAAATAAGCTATTTGTTGACACAGTCAAATAACTTTTCAAAATCAATGAGCGACAGGGAGAGATCCGCAACGTGTTCACGTGGTCGACACATAAGGAACCAGAACGGAAATTGCTTCAAGTGAGTGTTGCTCTTTTAATCGATCCGATACAACTTTAGCTATTTCTATAGTAACAGCAGAGAACACGGAAGTTCATTTTGTCTCAGCTATCAGGTTCTTGCATTCCTTAAAGGTGCCTGTCCATTTGAGAGTTAAAATGCTGCGAGCAGCTCTCGGTCTCGAGTGCAAAGGCAAACTCGCAAGCGGACATAGTCTTGAGAGTACATAGTTCGCGGAGAGTTAACTTTTTACTCTCGAGATCCGAGCCTTTTGAATGTCACTCGCAAGTGGACACATGTTCTGAATTCTGATCACTATCGGAGATTATCTCGCAAAATTCCAACATGGTTCGTATTTTGCGAGCAGCTGTCGAGACTCGACATGGCAAAACAATACACACTCACAAGCCATACCTACCAGGACTTTCTTTAATTTGGTATCCTATTTAAAAATGTTTGGCCCGCGACAGACTGAATTCTATGTTCTATTTCACTTGTTGTCAAACGGGTAAAATTCCTGAACTCCTGATGAGCATCTTCAATTTAAAGCTCTCTTGCAAGAGCAAACTCTTCACCGAGTTGACGACGATTACCTATCTACCCATAGTTTAATCCAGCATTCCTTTTTTAATAATTATTAACGCAGCGGCATCCTTTTGCTTGTAAGAATACATTTTAACTGGTAACTAGCAGACAAAATATATCAAGTGAACACGGTTATGAGAGTACTCTCAGAGAATCTACTCTCAAAAAGTTATCAAAGAACTAGCGATCGTGAGATTAAAATCTCGACATTATTACTCTCAAATGGACAGGCACCTTAAGAATTGCCTCCTTCCGCTGGTCAGGCTTGTGTATCCCAAGTTCGCTTTGCAAGTGGGTGGAGCCGTAGATAAAAGGTACACCGGGGAGATTTTTAGCCCGTCGAAGTTATACCTACCTGGAACTGCGGAATCTTCGAAATAGTGCTGTACAGTTGCTCCATCGAATGTAAAATTGTCCATCATATTTTGTGAATTTTAATAAATAGAAGTAATAAATTTGAGTGCATAATTTAAATTACAAAAAAAATGTGGACGTTAAAAATCAATCCAAATGGATATTACATCATAGTGAGTAACTCGGTCGTATACTTAACATTTTCCGCGATTTTCAATAATATTTGATTTGTGCTATTTACAGGTCACGTGCGAATGGTTAATCTCGCAAAACGTGTCACTGGGGATTATTTCTGGTTTGACTTGATGTTTTATTGACACCGTCCGAGTTAATTGTACATACCTTTGGAGTGTACTTTTTTTGTAATATACGTTACATCCATCAAAATGAGAGATAATAAACCCAATATGCATAAATTTATTCGTCCTGAATATTTCATGTGAATTATTATTATTTTGGTGATCTGTAAAATTTGGAAAATTTCAAAAGAGTCAAACGAGGTATGTGTAGTTTATACATAGTACCTAGCTGTATAGCAGTATTTTGTGCAGGAGAGTGATTTTATTATACCCTCCACAGGAAGGTGTATTCACTTTGTCATTACATTACATTTGTAACGCAAAGAAGCAGTCACCGGAGACCCTATAAAGTATATATATTCTGAATCAGGATTACATTCTGAATCGATTTAGCCATGTCCGTCTGCTTGTCTGTTCGTTTGTTCGTCTGTCCGTCTGTCTGTCTGTTGAAAACACGATAGCGTACAAACGAATCGACCTTGGCGAATGAAATTTTGTCAGAGGACTTATTTTTAAAGTCGTCAGGTTTGCATTGAAAATTGTCTATGTCGGTTAAGTAGTTCTGATACCTTCCATACAAAGCCAATATTAGACACATGCATGTACAGTACATCCTAACTCGCATGGCAAACATTTTGCAGGAGTTTTATGCAGTGGAGGGTATCAAAGCATCGGCCAAGCCGATGATAACACTTTTACTTGGTTTTAATTATGTGTAGGTATGTCGGAGTGTGCATTGGCCATTAGGAGTGGATATTCATACTGTCATCGTGCCAAAATAGGGCGCATCTCAATCTTAGTAGTTTTGATATGCATTTTACTGGTTTTGGTTTTCACGCCTTTAAATTAAATGGTCTTGAACATTTTAAAAAACGATTTCTTAATAAAAAAAAGTTATCTAATTTTATTGTGTGCTAAGTTTTAGTAATTTTGATGATTACTTTAAATTAACAAACATGCCTCTTCGTACACAGCTCTTGCACATGATAGTTGAGTAGCAAAAAAGGCGCATTAACCAACAAAATTCGTATGACACTGAGCAAAAAGTCACATAAGCAGACAAATTAGGCAAATGGGCTATAAGGATAAGGATGTACAGAGTTATAATAGGGAGTGTATAAAGTTCATAAATAAGGCTCTTAGTGTTTTGTTTGTTTCACAGGAACTCGTTAACTTTGTCATTACATTTACAACGCCAAGAGGGAGTCACCGGAGACCCCATAAAGTATTACATTATATTCTGAATCAGGATAACATTCTGAATCGATTGTCAAATTATGATTAACAAGAGTGCTGCGCCTATATTTGTTTGAGTGATTTGTCGAACCGTGCAGTCATTTTGGAAACGGAAGCGTATAAATATGTAGCCAGTTCCAATCTGCTTTTGAACTTAGTCTTAATGTTCAACGTTGGAAAATGCGTAAACTCATTTGGGTATATCGTTGCAAACGGTGTTAAAAATCTCCAAGTTCTTTTGTAAGGTCACGTATCAGATCCTATCTGCTATATTGTGTGAAAACAACTTATTCTATTATTATGATCGGCCCATATTAGCGCGGTTTCAGGCTAGAAAAGTCAACCATCGACCGGATCTTCACACTCTAGTAGATTAGAAAATAAAACACAAAAATTCCAGACCGAAATACAGGACCTATGTATCTATCAACTTCAAAGTTGAGAGTAGATACATATAGACGAATAAATTATTTAAAACCATGCCACGATTCGGAATCCCCGCCAAACACGTTCATCTGATGATGCAGAAATAACTCGATGGAGGATATCTCTGTCAATGTTGGAAAGAAAATCTTAGTTATCGACAAGATGACGCGCTATTCTGTAACTTCTTTAAAATCATTTTTAAAGCATACTGGGCGCAGGCCAACATCAGAGGCTAAATTTTTGAAAAGTCCATTCAACTGATTGCATAATGCTGATGATATTGATATTGTGCGATGAGCGAAGCGAGATGCTATTGGCGCTTTGGCAAGTAATGAAACCCCCACCTGTAATGGCGCAAGCGATTTGGAGAGCAACCTCAATTCTCGAATTTCCGCTACACCGATTCCAAATCAATCCATTTGCGGGTCGAGGAAAGCTTTATCTAACCATCTCATCCTGGGCATACCTTGAGAACACCCCTGGTGACATCAATTCCATAGGCCATTCCGTCATGATATTTGAACTAAGCATAGTTTGTTTATTTTCTGAAGGTCCTATTTTAAAGCATTGTAACACATAAAACTCGCAGAATTGTATCAAAAAAATTCAGCATTTTGAAAAAGGGTTTACTCACATACCGGTTAAGAACCGGGGAGACAAAGCATTTCCCCCAGTTTCCATTTAGACCATTTCTGTTCGAAGCGTATTCCGTTCAATTGCTATTTAGTGTTTCCTGGGAATTTCCTTGCATTATTTTCAACTAAATAACATCAGAAATAGATCCTTACGTTTCTTCGGTAAATACGCTTTAACAATTCTGGTATTCGTGACATCTTTATAGCGCCTTCTCGTATTTCCGACCCCCGGGATAACAAAACAGGGATAACATTATCGTTAGTAATCGCCATGAGTTTGAAAAGGAAGAGAAACAAGAAACCCAATACACGGATATTATAGTATCGATTTCAAATTAAGCATCAATGTAGGAGAAATAAAAAAAACAATAGCAACAAAAAAAAAAAAAACTCATAACAAACAGCACAAGGATATTCTACTCGTTGGCAAATATTAAATTGATGAGGCATAAGAAGGCATACCAGGAAAAAAGGGCAAGCGCAATAAAACGATTTGCGGATTGCGGGATTCAAATTAAAACTCCTACAAACCAACATAAAAAAGATTGTTTCCATACGAATATAGTTAATCTTCCTTAAAATTTGCAAATTGACTATATAAAGCAGTGGATCTGACCAAAAGAAGGCAATCCACCATTGGAATAGCTCATTCAGTGGCCTGGGTGGAAATCTATTGAATTGTTGCACTATACACTGGCGTAACGAGGGTTGGGGCAAGGGGGGCGCAGGCCCAGGGCAGCAATTTTAAGCGGGTTCTTTTTTCAGTCCAGCGATTTTTTTACAAAGTTTACTAGCACTAACACTGCTTCACAGTAAGTAATCAGATATTCCTTTGTGTTGCCTAACAAAAAAATCCAATGAACGCTGCTCCCTAGTATGCAGCTACATTTTATCAGAAATGACAACCCTGTACAGCACACACAAATTATAATACAACTAGCAACGCCCGCGGCTCCGCCCGCTGGTTTCTTTTCTATTAAATTAAATTCAAGCTTTTTAAGCTTACAAAATATTTAATCGATATGCCTTTTCATAAATAATTATACCTACATGTTATTTATTTAATGGGCGCAAGTAGCTATAAACAAATCACGCCTACAGCTCACACGCGAAAGTTCAATATATAGCTGTCCATGTGAAAGACGTGGCTGTCGGAGGTCAACTCTTGCAATGGCCGAGTAGTTCCGAAGATAGCCCTATACCCCCGTTTCCCCTTCCCCCATAAACACCCTAACTAACCTATACTGATCCGGAGGATGTGGCCGGTACAATCTTGAAAGAATTTTTAAAATCGGCCAAATAGTTCCAGAGTTAGTCCCTACCACCCCTTTACCCTTCCTCTGTCTCCAACTTAGTCCTTACGTAACCTGTACGCTGTACTGATCCGAAAGTCCTAAGTCAGTGGACATAAGATTTCACATAAATAAAAACTCGTCACAGGTATGATCTAATTATTTATACTACGCGAATTTCCATAGCTGCAGATCTCAAATACATATATGTAGATATGTATCTATCACTTACGCACCACAAACCTCTTATATGTACGTAGATGTACACATATACATATTTAGTTTGTTTTATGCATATCCATTGCCTACATCAAATTCAACTACGCAATACATGAGTATGTCGTACAATGTGCATTCTGAATGCCAGTCGTGGGAGTAATCATATTCTATTTTGGGAACGCAATATAAAACTACCCCTAAGCACAACTGCAATCGAGAAATCATTTTATTCGCACTTGACTAAATAAGATCTATTTTCATTTTATTATATCTCACACTCTGGATGGACCAGAGAGATGAATTTTAGCTGAAAATACTCGGTGAAGTATTGGCTGACAAATAAAAGCATTTCTTGAAATGGCATACGTAGATTTATGAGTATAATGGCAAGTTGAGCGTGGTAAGGTCGCAATAGAAAAGTGGGGTGCAAACGTTTTTCAAC
Source organism: Cheilosia soror (assembly GCA_949372485.1). Classification (NCBI taxonomy): domain Eukaryota; kingdom Metazoa; phylum Arthropoda; class Insecta; order Diptera; family Syrphidae; genus Cheilosia; species Cheilosia soror. The sequence continues at coordinate 129,290,447 of OX443561.1, forward strand.
CCTTATAGGACGAATTTAAAAAAACGATGAATGAGGCATATAATTATTTTGACTTATCTATCAACATACAAACTTTCAAGTTCATACGGCTAACGGTTCGTGATACCCCCCTTATTCCCGCGACCCCTTTACTCTTGAGCAATTCTCACCCACCCTACGGACTAAGTTGGCCACACATCTATAAATCAGAAAAAGAATCATGAAAATCGGACGAATGGTTTTCGAGTTATGGAGAAACGAACAGACGGACGTTGCATTTTATAAGTAGTATATGGATACACAACAAAGACTGAAAGGCATTAACACCAAAACTGGATTTATACCCTGCTCCAATCACTCCTTGAACTTGGTTTGTTTACATGCTGCTGCTGTTGAGCCAAATTCGGTCACTTTCTTCGGTAGATACCGTAGAACGCATTTATTCATTTTTTTTCCCTGTCAACACACGCACCATTGGGAAGTTCAGCTTGGTATTTCAGGCAAAGGATTCAAGAGGCTGCAAGAAACTAGATGGAGAGCAAGAGCTGATGTAGTCGAAAATACCTGGAACCATTATGAGGGCATTTTTTAAACCATGGATAAACTGACGGAGGTAGACGAAAGCCTAAACACACGGACGGATGCAGGAGCATTGTTAATATCATTGCAATCGTTTTCATTTCTTTGTTTTTCAGGCTTTCAACAACCAGTACTCCACGAAGTTAATGATGCCCAAATATACTTGCAAACAGAAGGAGTAAACCTTCATCAATGTGCTCAAAAAATATATGCAATGCAGATCTTCCTTACAAAAAAAAAAAAAAAACGGTATCATTTGACGGTATGGTTGACGGCGATTTACTTATGCCAAAAATGTACGTTAAAAACTTGAAATTTAATGGAACGTCCCAGGTAAATAAAAAAAAACATATTTTGTCGTACAAAAATGAGCTCCGACGAAAATTATTTTCTCCTTAGACAGGGTCTAAAGCGACAAAGTTCGACTTTCTAACCCCAGCCAAACTCTTAGAAAAAACTATGAAAGCAATTCAGATGTTGCACCTCATAAGGATGACATTGAAAGGGATGAGTTTGAGATCGTACGCGTTCGGTTAAGAGCAATTATATCTTCTACAGGCAAAACAAATAAACTCGCCAATAAAAGCCCACTCGAACTATTAACAAATATATAGTTTAGACTGGAAGTTAGTCTGCCTAACATACATAACAATAATGCTTTGTATTTTTCTCACAATTGCAATAAATAAAAAGTAATGCCGGCTGTGAGAGGAGTTTCTCAAAATTGAAGCTTATTAGAAATTATTTAAGGTCCACAATGAGTACTCTAAGTCTAAGGCTATCTAATCTGGGTATCATAGGTATGGAGTAGGAAATCACAGAGGCCATCGATACTGAAAGAATAACAAGAGATTTTACCCTGATGTAAAGATGTTATCTGTAAAGTTTCTTGTAAATAAAAAAAATTTACATACGTACCTCCTTAATATAACTTTTTGTCCTTTTACTTAAAAATAAATTAAATGATTTCATCCTTTCATTAAAAAATTATTTTTTTTAAATCCATTTTAGTTATGAAATTATTTAGTTAAAATTAAAAAAAAAATTATTTAATGCAATATCTATAATTTAATGTACTTAATTAAAAAAAATTCTAAAAAAGCTAAAAAATAAATAGCTAAATTGAAAATAAATTAAAAAAAAAATAATCGAATTCTGTTTTTCTCAAGAATTTTAATTTAGTTATAATAATTAAAGTTGAATGGGAATTACCGTTGTTTATTTGATATCTTGGGCTACGTAATTTTTATCCACTTAAAGATTGGGAAATCGGAAAGTAAGCAATATGGGAAAATTTAAAATTTACGGCTTCATTTTGGTCCACTTTTCAGAAAGTAGTACCTACGAACAATAGTTGACAAAATTTTAACAAGTTTATTGCAATACATAATGTGTAGGTATAACTGGTTAAATCGTAGAAAAAGGTTTTTTTTTTATTACCAGGGGCGGCATGACTTGGGTCTGCCCCGGCGGCCCCAACCCACTCTACGCCACTGCATGGGAATGAACTTTTGACAAACGATTGACTTGATTTCATTGATACACTTGACACACACACAAATTTATTGAAGCTATAGCCCTATTTTCGGTAGGCTAGAACTTTAAGAGCAAAAAAGCTCCTTAAACATCTCTAAAAACATGACGCTACTAAGCCAGTGTTCGAAACAGCAAAAGGCTCTTTCAAAATGCAAATGCAGTTGAAACTTGAAAGACCGCTTTTCTTTTTGTCGTGAATTGGAGCGCACTGAGTATGTGCTCTCATAAGGGATAAATTTATGAGAATGGTGAATACGAAAACAAGTTAGCGTCCATTTACGGCAGCAGTGTGCACAAAACTCCAAGAGTACCAATGATTGTATGGAAATTTTGCACTTGCGAGTGTAAATAAAATGTTTATACCGGAAACTCTAGATAAATGTAGTCATACATTCACACTTACAGGACTATAATTTAAGAGGAACAACTTCCTGATTAAAGTTGGTTTTATGATTGCCTCTTGTTAGGCACCTATATAGTCTCTGTGGGACTCTTGGAATCATTTTGAACAAAATACCCTGCAAGTTTTGAGATACTTTTGAAAAGTGTGTTTGTTTTTTAGACATTTGTGTTCCTGGAACTACATCAGAGTTTGCAGACAAGAAATTTACTTCACTGAGCCATAAAAATATTGAAGTACCTAAGCGTGTAAACATAGTTAACATCCGGACCTCATGAACATCCGAATCAACTCTCTAAAGAGTTTTGCAAGATAAATATTAAAGCTATACCCATACTTTTAGTTAAAGCCGTCTGTCGGCATTCTAAGTATGAATAAATATATATATATTTGTAACTTTTATATTTGCAATTGAATAAAAAAAATACTTTGCTGTAGAGTTGGTAAGGAAACCTTTGGTTTTTGTAGTTTATTTTTGGGTGTATAGTGTTAAGGCACTCTTGTGTGCTTCATGTTTGGTTTGACGGTTTTGTTTGAATATTATACTTTATAGATAAGTCAGTAATGTTTTTTTTGAATAGAATAGGCCAAGGACGCGTTATGACACTGATTACTGCCGGTGATGCCTTGGTACAATAGATAGGTAGGCCTACCTAGAGAAGACCGAACCTCTCCTTTTGAAAGACCAAGCCATTGCGGATTCCAGAGTGCTTTGTCTGGACAATTGGAAGCAGCGTGCTTGGGATCGTAGAGGAGGGAAGGCTGCAGTGTCTTGGGCAGGAACTCTTCACTGGTTGGTAGCCCGATAAGTATGCAAGGCCTACCTAGAAAAACCTTAGTAGAGCTATGTATTGTTTTGTTACTATTTATATAAATCACTAGCTGAACCCCTGCCAGCTTCGCCAGGCCTATTGCTGTTTTTTAAATTTTTTTTTATTTATTTCCGGGCGACAATGTTTTTAATTTTTTTTTTTTGAGGTATTGGAGGTGCCACGCCCCTTTATCCAAATTTGACAAATCTTCACAGAAGAACTCTAGGGCCAATAGCTAAAATTATCTGTAAGTTTAATCTCAATCGCTTCTGTGGTTTTCGATATATAAGATTTTGAATGATTTTTTATATGGGCGGTGCCACGCCCCTTTGTCCGATTTTGAATTTGTTTAGTCTATCACCCAATCGCCGTAATTACCGACATTTAAAAAAAATCAACAAAATCGGTTGAAAATTACGGGCGACAGAGTGAAACAGTTTTTTTTCCACATTGTTTTATACATATAGAGATTTTGAACTGCTTCTGAAATGTTTTTAAAGTAAGAGGTTTAGATCCAACGTGTGGAATTCAAAAAGGTTTTTAGTTTTAAGCTAAACTTCCTCAAGGCTCGATCAAGGCCGGACAAAGGGTTTTCCTAAGATCGGTCTCTGGCCTGGTCTAACTAGAACCGGACTGACATGTTAATAGTGAATATGAGCTTCCTTTTTGGTTGAGTCAATACAATAGACAGGACTGTATTGTCCCCTATTAGACTAGCTGTTTCCTCTGTTGTAGTCTGTCCATATCGTTCTGGATATGACGCAGTTTATCGTGCTCCTCCATCTGAGGTTTGCTTTCAATAGGAATTCTATCGCGATTTTTCTTTGACTTCTCCGAACGAAATGTGAACTGATTCTGCGAGTGTATAGAATGGTGGGCTAGGGCCTTTGGCTGGCCAGCTAATCAGCATTTTCGTTTTCATAAACGTTGCTATGCCCTGGAGCCCAATTCAAGGTAACCTTAAACTGCTTAAGCGAGACTAGCTCGCATTCCTCTATTCCAGCACCATAGCCTTGATGGTAGCTTGACTGTCAATGAATATGTCTATCTTTTGAAAGGTTTCGCCTGAAATACTTAAAGTCAGCTTAGCTTAAAGCCTTTGCTAGAATTTTCCCCTACTTCTAAGCGAAGGTATAGTGAATTAGGCCAACATTTTACGAAATTTCAAACTGCCTGATTCCTGGATACCTTCAGAAATTCACGAGATGTAAAATTTGGAATGAACCCGGTCCCCAAAGGTAAGGTAATATTTGGCAGTGTTTACCTATTTGTTTAAGCACTACGAATTTTTGTAAGCACATTCGCTAGTAAATCAAAATCTCGAGTCTAAACGACCAGACGTTTTTTTTTAGCAATAATTGTCATTGCAAAGGCTTCAGGGGTCTAACAGATTTTAAGACAAACAGTGTAATGTGTTTTTTTTAACATGTACCCCTAAATTTGTTCTTACAATCCCCTCCTTCAGTGAAGATGGGGTGGAATCTGAAAGAAAACTTTTGCCGCCCATTTATACATCAACATCACAAGAAAGAGGCATGCGATGCGCCAATATCTGAGCTTAAGTACTTCAACCGACAACCCAGTGTTTACGCATCCTGTCATTCAATTTGATAGAATTTTAAGCTTTTCTTCTCTTCCGAACGAAGGAAGCAATTTCGTTAATGAAACGTCTATTCTATACCGCATAAGAGTTTGCAAAGAAAAATGAAGAAAATCATATAATTTCAACACTCATCCATTCAACTTCACTGGTGTTCTGCTTCCATCGTATATGGGAAGCCTGTTCAATCATCGATCTATGTCGCGTACCACAGCACCCTCGACACAACTAATTACATTAGAGTCACATTCTACGAACGTGTTGTAGTCCACGAAATGCAAGCAAAAGTACCTACCTACCTTATTGATATCTTGCTCCTGTGCACGAGAATACACTTCACCGTCTGCGTCCCAGTGTGTCGGATAAGCGCAAGAAATTGCTTCAACACATTCGCTAATTGCTTCCGATGTACATTAAAACAAGCACATCCATCTTCGGCGCAGGATGAAACTCTATACACTTGATACCGGCAAAGAGTTCCAATACACCGTGTGAAGTGTTCACAGAGCTTCCTGCGACAGGACTTGTATGTCTGTTCTGTGTTGTTTTGCCTTTTAATTTGTTAAATGAGTGTTAAAGCGCAGGAAGATACCAAAAAGTCGCTGGCAACAAAAACATGCCAAATCAAGGAAAGAGCGCAAGCAACGCGTTCTCAAATGAAAAAGGATTCTGGCGTGCGTTTTAAATTTACAATTTTTCCGTTACCACCCTTATTCGCCTTTTTTTGGTTTTTGCCTCTCGTTTTATTATTTATTTGTGTTTTAATTCAATTTTTCCGCAATTCAATCCTACGACTTTGAATGTGCGCTCGCAGACGTATTTCCTTACAAAGGCAGAAATAAAGATATGGCTGCAGGCTACGCTGCTGTAGGGAGTATACCATGTTACGGCTGGGGGAGTAAGGACTCCGACTCACTGAAGTAGATTTACACTCGTCTACATCCAATTCACGTATACTGACAGCAAATGAATGCCTCCCATCGATGGCGTGGAAAACAGAAATCTGAAAACGAGGCAGGTTCGATGGGCTGAAGTGATGGCTGGAGAACTTTATGAAAAGCTATCGTCATCTGGGGCTCCGACATGCGGATAGCATTTGGAATGGCTTTGGAAATTTTTTTTTTCAATTATAAAAATTAATAAAAGAAAATTTTCTGTAATGTACTGTTGAAGGGTTATTTTGAAATTACATCATAGGCGTGTATTCATTTTGAACTGATTGTGAGTGGCTGAGTGTTATGCTTGTAACTGTGGCACATTGAGCAGATGCGGGCTTTGCTGATTCTATACAAGATGTACAAAGCAAATATTATTTTGAACCTGCCTGGTTTTTTTTTAGAGGGAGTAGCGTGATCCTAATTAGATGATTGTATTTTCTTTGAGTTACGGGAGCGGTACAAAAATAATTATCAAATATAAGCTATATTAGAGACAGCTTTAAAATCATTTTAAAGTAGGCTTCTTAGCTCAAAAAAGTTGTTGGCTATAAAATACATGTCGGTAGCTCTTAACGAGTAGCACAAAATACATTTTTTTGTTTCAATCTGAGAAAAGTTGGTATCGGTAGTTAGCCCTAAATAGGGGTCAGTATCCTTCGTTGGTTGATTTGTGTATCTGTTAATCGAATTCCTTTGAGGAAATGATGCTTGATCACTGTTTTGACATCAAAACCCGCGACACCTCTAGAGCAACGGTAGTGAATCTCAAACCAGCCTGTGGAGGTAAGTAAATGAATAATGTCACTAAATTTGATGACTGATATGCCAGAGAAATAATCTGGCCTATTGCGAGGTTTCTAAAACTAAAAGGCCACTGTTTAACTCTCATTTACATTTACATACATACTTAGAGCTGCGTCAATTCTTAGTGGCCAGTGTCCCGTACAGATTGCCGTTAATATAGCGACATGTTTACGCGGTCTGGCTGACAGGCCAATCACTATTGTAAGTTGGTTAAATTTTTCTAGAAACTTCCTGCCTTAGAGTTAAAGTACAGACAAATCTCACTCTTCGTGTAATCCAGAGGAGGATAAACTTCTTTCGCAGATGACACCAAGAGACTGGAGCCATGGCAACCCAGGGCCGTGTCTCCCTGCAGTCCACCACAATCTTGCATTTAGACGTGGGGTAGAATCGAGATCTAAATTGCGGCATAGCTATATGAAATAGATGATGCTATTGAAAAAGTGACAAGAGATCTATATCATATGATTTTGAAGCTATGACTGATCGACGATGGTGGTATTCTTTGCTGGATATTTTTAGGAGCTAGGTACACACCACCCTGATTGCTAAAACTTTTGCCTGGAAAACGGTGGTGTCTGCGTTGGAAAGGCGTAATGATTTGGTTCTGGTCGGTGGAGATAGGTATGTCGAAGAATAAGGTTGAACAATTTGGTCCGACTTGACCTTTTGTTCCAATTCCAGCTGTTTAAAATTTGAACTCTACTAAATTTGGTGATACTGTTAGATTGCTTCCAAACCAGGAAAGAAAAACGCCTTTTGGGTTGAAGTCCCCACCAACAGTTTTGCTACAGGCCTAGAATGCTATGCTAGCCTTTCGTATATACTCTGTATGTACTCGATGTTAGACTTCCAGTTTAGGGTATAAAATGCCTTCTTTCTAACTAAAGGGTCCGCCATCCAACGTTTTTTTTTTTCAACTAGTGCTTAATTCGCGAATGGTAACACTTAGCTCATGTCTGATTTGACAGATAATTAGTTTTATCCTTCCGCTGAACGAATATGGCTGTGTATACGCTTGAACAACGCTGGGAAATATTGCGACATTACTTTGAAAATCATGGTAATGTTGCAGAATGTGTGCGAAAATTGCGTACGGATTTTGGAAGAAGAGAAACACCGTCAGCTCCGTATGTTCGTTATCTTGTGAAAAAAGTGAAAGAAACTGGCATCCTTATCGATAAACTAAAGCGTGAAAAGCCAAAAACAGTGCGTACACCCGAGAAAATTGATGCTGTGGCAGAAAGTGTGCGTGAAGCGCCATCAACATCAATTCACCGTCGTTCTCAACAATTGAACATTTCGGAGACATCATTGAGACGAATTTTGCATAAAGACCTTGGTATGACGCCATACAAAGTCCAATTGGTTCAAGAGTTGAAGCCAACTGACCATCCAATGCGTTTCCACTTCGCTAAGTGGGCCTGCGATCGACTTAGAGAAGATGCCGATTTTGCCAAAAAAATCATCTTTTCAGATGAAGCTCATTTTGATCTTGGCGGGTATGTAAACAAGCAAAATTGTCGCATTTGGGGCACAGAAAACCCGCACGCATACATTGAAAAGCCGATATACCCAAAACGAGTCACTGTTTAGTGCGGATTTTGGTCCAGAGGCATAATTGGGCCATTTTTCTTCGAAAATGAGCAAGGAGTGGCCGTTACAGTCAATGGCGATCGTTATCGGGCCATGTTGAACGAATTTTTGTTCACAAAAATTTAAGAGGAGGATATTGGCAACATTTGGTTTCAACAGGACGGCGCTACGTGCCACACAGCCGAAGCTACACTCGATGTTTTGCGCCCTGTTTTTGAAGATCGCATTATCAGCCGCAGAGCTGATGTCGTTTGGCCACCGCGCAGCTGCGATTTGACACCGTTGGACTATTATTTGTGGGGTGCCGTAAAAGATAAGTGTTACGCCGACATGCCAGAGACAATTGACGCTTTAAAGGACAATATTCGTGAAGCCATTGGTGAAATACAGCTGCACACAATCGATAATGTGCTTAAAAATTGGACCGATCGTGTAGGCTACTGCATGGCCAGCCGAGGCAGCCATTTGAATGAAATTATTTTCCATTATTAACCGGAAGGATTGTTCTTTCAAATAAAAAAAGAAATTTGAGAAAATATTCAGTAGTTTTTGTTATAGCATTTTCAAAAAAAAAAGTTATTGGCGGACCCTTTAGTTGACACTAGCGAATAGTGATAGAAATTCCTTGTTTATATGGAGTTTTAAAAGAATGAGAAGGTTCTATCCAAGAGCTGCGAGTAGAGAATTCTTTGTAAACGCCAAGGTATAAGAAAAGACGCTCAGAAGGAAATAAAAATGCAGACGAGTACCTTAAGTATGCTTAGAGCTACTATCGCTTAGGATTTTCAAGACTAATCAGAGAGCTGAAATAGAGACGGTGTGGTAAAAGAACCTCTCTAGCAGCTCTGATAAGACTCCGTTTCATTTCTTTAAACGTATCAGAAAATGAGGAATATATTAGGGAGAAAGGGCTTCTCCAGAGATAGTGGGGATAATAGAAATACCTACTTCTGGGACAAAGTTCTGCTGGCAGAAGAGCAGACCATCCAGCCAAATTTGAAGAAGTAATAAACAACAACGATGATTAGAATAAAACGTTATATACGTTCTGAAATAAACTCTTGTAACGACATCACACTACAAATCAAGCGAAGAACTGCATACATCGCTGTTCTTTGTGGCCTATAAGAGGCCAATTCAATTTACATAAATAGTAAGCCCTTGCTAAGAAAACTCTAAGACCATAGCCAGCCATGCTGCAGAATTTTTCATTAGGTAAATCAGGGGAAAATATCCTTGACCGCTTATTGAACGCCGAGTGATTTTCAGTTGCTTTTACATTTTTACAAAACCTATAGAACTTAATTTAACAGCACTTGAGCCACTCCTTAATAAAATATATTTCCAGAAGTTCAAGTGCATTTAAATATTTCTGTGCCTTAAATGGAAATGCAGTTATGTACTAAACAATTTTAAAATCGTCACACAAATCAATATTTTCAATTGAAAGATCTCCTCTGCAGATTTCCAACATCGAATGTAGGTACAAAAGAAAGCTCTTTGAATAGGTACGTGCATATGCTCGCATCTGGTATGCATTTACTCACAAAATTTCCGTATAGAGTCGTCCTAAATATTCCATAAACTCACCACCATCAATCCCACATAATGTTCTCAAGCATGAGTATTGGCAAAACTTTTGGAAATCATTAAAATTCATCACAATGCCTGACCTCTTTCAGTTTCATTCTATATCCTTACTTTCCTGTGTATTGTTGTTGGTCACTGCAACCTCACAACAGTTTGATTGACAGATAAAAGAGCATTCAAAATACGAACCGGTCGCCCTAAATGTCAGACATTTGACGTATCTAACATTTGACGTTTGATCCAGGTGAAACAATCTAATTTTCGAGAGTAATCCGCATAAAAGCAAATAAATCGTAAACAGTCCAAGAGATGTAATCGAACCCACCTACATCGCCCCCACCCACGCCCACACTCCCCATACGGGAAGCACAATTCCGAATGGCAAAAGTGTTTTTCGTTGTTCGGTAGGGATCCTATTCACTGAGGTGTTAAGCGGCAAATGTTGCAGAAATAATTTGCACAGACATTGATAGGCTATACAGAAGGTGTGTAAGGGTTTTTTGGTACTGCTGGCTGCTATGATGGTTTATTTAAGGCGCAAGGGATATATCTGGCCTTGGAATCATTTAAATATACGATTCACTTAGCAGTTTACATTACTACCGCAAAGTAATGTGATCGTAATGTAAGAGGGATCTGCATGTATTATATAGGTTGCGCTATATAAAACTGTGAGTACGTTTTATAACTTAATTTAGAAATCTGCTTGAATCGGGAATACAGTATCAACAGCTGCTGCACACTCACTTATAAGGTATTCCCTTTGGCCAATAAAGTCACATTATTTTTGCATACAAGATTATCTACTTTGAGCTCCAGAAAAATCGAATTCTATTGTCATGGAGTTGCGGTCGGAGAGGGCGCAGAAACATTTCCTCATATGAATGGAGAATTGATAAAATTAGAATCAAATTTTGGAAATAATATAATAGATCTTTTTTTGAAAGCTAACAAGTTATTGGCTTGTTAAATAGTGGTTAGCGCAGTGGCTCAATGGTTAGTGTGCCCGACTACTGCGTGAGGGATCTCAGGTTCGATCACCGAAAAAAAAAAACAAATTACATCTTAAGGTTTTTCCACTGCGTCACATCTCGCTATCGTCTGACAAACATCCGAGAGTATAACAGTCCTGAAAAAGCTTCTTGATTAAGCCTTTCGGAGTCGGCAAAAAATTATAGTCCCAACAATAAAAACTCACAAAGGAATGGTTGTGAGAAGCTAGACATAAGATGCCTACAAGGAACGGACCTGTTGCGCCAACGAAACAACGGAATTCGGAGGAAAGAATGAAGAAAGGACTAAATGCGTTTTACACCTGCATAAAGGCTTTCGGGAAGAAGTGGGGTTTACAACCGAACATAGTGCACTGGATGTACACCGCGATTGTAAGACCAATTCTGATCTACGGCTCAGTTGTTTTGTGTGATGATGCTAACCCTAAATCCTACCTCAAGAACCTGAACAAGGTTCAGAGAATCGCTTGCATATAGGTATAGCGGGTTCACTAAAATATACACCACGACTAGGCCTACAAACTTTGCTGAAGCTACAACCCATCGAGCTATACACTAAGAATGTGGCCTAAAGGTGCTCTCGGACTAAGAGAGAACAAAATGCAGAAATTCAATTCATTTCGGTCACTCTTTGATCTGAGCGGACTCATGCCACTCACAAACAGTATGACATTGGCTGGATCTCCCCGAGTACTGTCATTAAAGGTATAGCCATTTTCACAGATGACTCGAAGACGGGGAATGGATTCTTCTCAGAAGAACTAAATAAAATATCAGCCATTCATTCCGACTTGGAATTTGGAAATCAGTGCATTGTGCATAGTATTTTTCAGCCAGAGATCTACGCGGTTAAGAGAGCACAGCTCAAACTTTATTAGAGAGGAAATTACCTTCTGTGTGGACAGCAAAGCAGCACTTAAAGCAATTAGCTTCAATCTGCTAAACTCAAAATCCGTAAGTCAGTGCATTGAGAGCAATAAACCATCACACAGTATACCGCTGTGCTGAATTCCTGAACATGTTGGTGTGGAAGGGAACGAGGGGGCAGATAAACTGGCCAGATGCGGCTCTGAAATGGACATACCTACTAAGATACAAGTACTACCAGCCTTCAATACAGCTAAGAGCGTCATTGACAATGTCACATTAAACTTGACCAAAGAACGATGGAACAAAACTTCTGGTTGTACAGTAACTCGCAGCTTGTGGTCCGCAGTTGACACTAAAAGCAAGCTCAAAGATAATAGCATCTTTTTATAGAAACCAAATTCGAGAGCTCGTCTGGATAATAAACGGACACTGCATCACTGGAAACATGGCCAAAAAAACGGGGTATTTTTACAAATGACTTCTGCAGAAGTCGCGGGGATGACGGGAAAATATAATCTGTCCAACATCTCCTGTGACATTTACTAGCCCTCCAAGAACGCCGCTACTCTTGTATGTGAGCACGGTTCTTTAGAGGCTTGGAAGATCTAGCAACGCTACCTTTAGCAGCTTTATATAAAGATTTGTCAATTACAGATCCGAATGTTTTGTTATTTGCATGGTCTATATCATTATGTGCTATGAAAAGGGTAATCACAACTGGCCTAAATGGCTTCTGGGTAGAAAATGCATATATTAATGTAGCAGGTGTGGGATGACATTTCGAATAACGTTATAACTGCGAATAAATTAAGCCTAGCTTCTTAAACGGACCTGTAGCGCCTAGGTACTAATTATTTTAATTTTTTATTTCAAATCAATTTTCTGAAAGAAAGTTTATTGGTAGAATGTATGAAATGTTTGATTAGTTTGAGCAATTATTTCTTGTCTGCAGAAAAGACATTTCTGAAGATGACAAAAATACGTAAATAATAAACAAAATCTTATTTGATTTATTGAAAAAAAAATTTAAGAAAATGCATAATTCCTGTGTAATAAAATGTTTATTAGAAAAAGATAAAAAAAAACTCTTAGATCGAGAATAATGTTCTAAGTTTTACTGTTGCTTATTTTTTTTTTCTCATTTTTAGATCATTTATAGAAAACTAGAGGCCCCGGCGGACTTCGTCCTACCCAAAAATACAACGAAACGCTGAAACAGCAACAAATGAAGAAACTGCGCAAAGCGCAACTGAATCAAATCGCACAGTCAACGTGGACAGCGCCACCGACCACACATGTGGGGTTTCATACTCGACACGTGAACAAACAATGAAACCAAGTGAACTTTAGCACAGATAAGATGTTTCAAGAAACACTTAAAAAAGTTTACACTCGTTTAAAGGCTCCTATAAGTCTCATCTACGACCCTCAGTGATTCTATAGGTATGTATATCAGAATGCCATCCATCTTGTTCAAACAGCCAAGAACGAACAAATGTCGGTTGAAAAATAAAATCAACAAAGACGACCAGGAAGACACTGAAGGCCAAGGTAATGTCGCTATGTGATGCCCTGAAAACACGTGTCACCAGGGGTGGGATTCTGTAAAAAACTGATAAAAATCACGCGAAAGCGAAAGTTTGCTTCATGTAACTCCTTTCGTTTGTTTCTTTCTCTTCGCAAGCGTTTAAGAAGCAGTGTAGTTAAAATTGCATACATTTAGGGTCAGTTTTACAGTTTGAGAAACTTTTATTTTTGACAGCAGCACCTAGATGTATGTTTTTGCGCCTTTTGCTTCTCTGAATCTATATTGATTATAATAATTTATTTTTTAAAATAGTTTCCTTTCATTTTTGGTTACAATTAGAAGGAAGGCAAATAAACGCGAGAGAACGGCAATAAACAAAAGCACTGAGATTTGTCTTCTCCTCTGTTCTAATCACCAGTTGGCGGACATATTGCTTAGTTGCCGAAAGAAGTAGTTATATGTAGTGTTGCCAGGCGAAAATGTTAAAATCCAGTCAAATTTGACTGTTTGACTGGATTTTTTCTCTCCGAATCCAGTCAAAAGAAACAGTCAAACATTAAAAACAAAAAATTCCCGTCAAAAAAACAGTCGAAAATGTTAACAGCTATTTTTTCGAAAACAAAAATAGGTGGGTCATCGTGGTTTCTTTTTAAATCATAGGTTATTTCAACACTGACAGCTGCTTCCAGCTCGAAATCTTTACAAAAAGCCAGTATCATACCTGCGCGGAACGAAGTGAGTCGCTTTACGCTTGAGCAACGTTGGGAAATATTGAAAAAATATTTCCAAAGTGAGTGCTGTGTAGCCCAAACAGTGTTTTTTTTTAGAAGTTTCGGCCGAAATGAAGCACTCACCGCGCCCGCTGTACGCAAGTTTGTGCAAAAAGTTCGTGTGACTTTGTATGGGAGTGGACAAAACTCTTGGTCCCCGTCATCGTACGGTGCGCACAGACGACAATGTCACAGAGATTGACAGTTTGGACCATTTTTCTCCGACAATGAGGCTGGGAACAACGTTTTGGTCAACGGTGGGCGTTACAGAGCTATTTCAATAGTATAGTTTGAAATAGCTATCATTCCTACCAAAAGTTATTGCAGTTGCCTCAACAGTAATTCTCAATTAGGATTGTTTTGGCTTAATTGAGCCAACTACTACTTTCCGCACAAAGAAGTCATGAGCCGCATCGCCATATTGAGGACACACATCATTTATATAGAGTACAAACCATCACTGCTCCAGAAATGTTTATTTCTTTTGGCACATTAATTGTTAGAAATAGTTGCAAATGCGCTTAAACTGTTAAAATACTCAAATAAATTGAAAAACGTCAATGAATAAGCTGTCGTTGATTTCCTTTCGCACGGAACGAAAATGGTATTCGTTTTTAGAGTTACATGAAGCAAAATAAACGAAATGGCTTTCGTTTTTTTGCTTTCGCGCAAACGAAAATTCTTTTCGTTTTTGTAGTTACATGAAGCAAACCGTTCGTGCAAACGAAAACGATTGAACGTTTTCATCTTACAGAATCCCACCCCAGACCTTGCCCATACACCAAAAGTATAGATATAGATAGAGTAGTAGTAGGTACGCTCACATACATTATCACTTATGGGTGCCCAGCTCAGTCACAATATGTGAAAATGGTAGTGAAAGTAACAATTTACCGACTCAGCCATTGCACAACCAATTTTAAATTGTTAATGGACTTGACCCTTTTAAATCTTTTTGCTCACTGCAAATAATCCTTTTTACCTAGAACTTCCTCTAATTTTTGCTAGCCACAACCTATTATTATACCGACGAAATTCTCTAAGGAATACTCGCAAGTATATATCCTGCTATTATAAAACTAATAAAGGACTCTTTGTCCCAATAAATATCTGCGTACCTACATGTAACATTCAATTACTCATACCTCTATAGAGCTTCCACACACAAGCAAACTTGATATCCCCCATCAAAACAAAGACCGACTGACCCTTTTGGTACTGCATATATACTTATTCAGCATTTTATATAACTTTTGGTTTGGCCACACGCACTCATACATATTTATTACTTTATGTCGTTAGGAAAGAAATGAAATAAAAATTACCCCTTGTAGAATGTGTAGCGGGTACCGGCTTATTTATTGCCTCAGAACGCCACTGAAATTTGCCATTCACCATCATCCAGCATTCATGTTCAATGAAATATGATTGGTTACGTGGGTAATTTCACACTGGCTTTAGCTGCTATGACTAGCAGGATGGATAATAGCTTTCTAATATTCAAAACGAGTCGTTATGGCCTATTTGCCATGAGACAAGCGGATGGGGAGGTAGAATCAAAATTTATGGTGCTATTTGAGGTCAGCAATTTAAAAGAAATATATTTCGTTTCAATTTTTATTGTTTGTATACTTTGTTTATGTATTTGGGAGCAACTGGGAGCTGTTTGTCAAAATGTCTTGACTGAAAATCTTGTAAATCGAAAAATGTACTCTAGCTCCTTGAAAAAGGTCATACCTACAACTATAATAGATCGCAATTAACATGTGGTTTGAACTATACGCTGGACAACATTTGTACTCCTTCCGCATTCAAACCAGCAATGGAAGGGCCCGAAAGTGAAGCTACAAAACAGTTTTGCATCGACGTTTTCGAACCCAAAACTAAAAGTCGGTCCTTACTGTGTTAATTAAGTATATTACATCTACATGGCATGCAACTTCTTTAAACCAAACCAATTTGGGGAACATGGGCCACCATCAAATTTTAATAAATTCATATTTAATAATTAAATGCCATAGAAGTCCATCTGCTTGAAAAGTTCAGAACTCACCTCAAATGAATATAAACAAATATTAACTGTGCCATGTTTATTTGGAGTGAGACGCCATTGTTTCTGAAGGTTGGTGGGCCATCTGTTGGTTTATTTTTGAATCATTTTGTTATTTTGACATTGACAGCTCTTATGCGTTAAATATAAGACCAAAATTCAGTATTATATTTTGGCGGTACGAAATGGATCGATTTAAACAGAAAATTGGGAATAATATTCAAAAGTGGATGTTTTGTTGCCGAAGCAGTACCTACTCATTTTGTACTATAAACTTCGGACGAAGTAATGCAGCGCAGCAGGTGTACGTAAGTTTGTGAATAAGTTCGTAAGTCTGATCTACTGATTTTTAGCCGAACGGTTTGCACAACCTTTACTCAATTTAGGATGATTTAGCATACAGATCTTTGAATTTGTGATATTATAAATGCAAAAAAAACTACGCCAGCTGAAATATGTATCAAATATCAGCGACGATATTTTCGACCACTTCCTCACAGAGTCCAATTCACTAAGGTATTGAAGCAGCAAACTGATCAGGATCACCCACTTCGTTGTCGCTTCTCTGCTCGTGCTTTAAAGCAGCTCAAAATTGATAACAATTTTGCTAAAAAAAAAACGTATTTTCAGCTGAGGCGCATTTCCATGTCGGCGGCTACATAAACAAGCAAACTTGTCGTACTAAGGGCTCGGAATATGCACACATAGAGAAGCCAATGTATCCTGAACGTGTGGCTGACTGGCAGTTGTTTGGTGTGGTTTTTAGAGTGGCGGTATTATTGGGCCAAAGTTTTCAGTCCATGATAACCGATTTTGTGTGGCCAAAAATTGGGGATTTGGAGTACTTGGACGAGCTAGTCCAAGATTGAGCTACGTACCACACAAGCCGCCCAACCATTGATTTATTCCACACTATGTTCAATAACCATGGAGCTGGGATTTAACGCCTTTGAACTTTTTTTTTGTGCGGTACTATATCGATCCTATATGTGAAGAATCCAGCGACGATCCAAAAAAAAATCAAAGACTACATTTTGCTGTAGATAGTCCAGTGGTTCTGTTTCGTGTGGTGCACTAAATTGAGCGAGGGGTCTCAGGTTCGATCCCGACTCCCCGACCTGACGAATAGACGGCGGTTTTTGTTTGAAAAGAATGAATATGGCAGGAAGTGGAAGATGACACCAAGCTGTTTAGTATATATTCGGCACCCATCAATAGTGAACGGTCTCAGTGAATTTTTAAATATTGGAAAAATTGGTCATCATTATGTACATTTGAGCACGTTTGAGCTGCCAAGACGAACCTCGCAGTGTCGATGGTTCCAAATGAGACGACTACGCCAGAAATGTTTAAAAAGAAAAAAAAGGTTTTGGATGACCGTCAACTGAAAGTCAAAAAGTGCTATACATCGCGCATGTTGACTGAAAATTTGGACAGGAGAAAGCTGCGCGAAAGATGGGTGCCGCAATTGTTCACAATGGAACAAAAACAACGTCGTCGCGTGGTTAGGATCTTTCAATCGAGCGTTTAGTGAAGTTTAACAGAAATGAAGCCGAGTTCTTGTGTCGATTCATAACCATGGATGATACATGGGTAGACTCTTCTTCACACCCGAGACGAAGAAACAATTATAACAATGGATTGAAATAGGAGAATCGGCTCCACCAAAGAACGCGAAGACAGCTATCCATCTGCAGGCAAAGTCATGGCGTCTGATTTTTGGGATGAGCGTGGGATAATTTTCATTGATTATCTTCAAAAGGGAAAAACAATCAACACGGTGAGTATTATGCAAACTCATTGTAGCGTTTGGGTGACGTGTGACGACATTAAGAAAAAAAAACCGGCCAAGT
The DNA here is from genome assembly GCA_949372485.1 of Cheilosia soror. Classification (NCBI taxonomy): domain Eukaryota; kingdom Metazoa; phylum Arthropoda; class Insecta; order Diptera; family Syrphidae; genus Cheilosia; species Cheilosia soror. Next base: position 129,308,365 of record OX443561.1, read on the forward strand.
GCGAGTATCACTCGCCCACCGAAGGCTCCGTATACTTTGCCATACCATGCCCTCATACTTTGCGTTAGGTACGGAACGGACGGTACGGTTGTAGTAAACTATAGGAATTTAAGCGTAAGAGAACACGCCTTGAGAAAGAGTCTAAAATGAATGTATGAGTATATGAGTAGAGTTAGAGTATGTCTCTGTCTATGGATTGAAATTGGATTGGAATCAATTTGGAAATTCACACTTAATATGAAGTAGCATCTATTGTTAAAAATGGCGCAACAAATTGATGATTTACCGTTTTAGTTGCCAAATTCACTAACGCCCAATAGGTGTCTCTAGCAGCCTATGGAGAAATCAAAGATGGTTGTCGCATTTGCTGCGCTTCCCAATGCCATCTACTGTAAACAGTACCGCAACAATTTGAATTTCAATCGTTTTACGCGAACCCAACTTCTAATTCCAATTTGGAAACGATTAAGGGAACAAGAACACGCATTATGAACGAGAATGGAGAAAGGAGTGTATTTTATATGGTAATTTTGTAAATATCTTATGTAAAATATTAACTTTTAGGCAAAACAGTCTGCAGCACATATATCCAGTTACAAATATGATCTACAAAATAGGAATATAATATGCATGCGTGCTTTTTGTTTGTAAATCAATAAATAAACAGTTTTTTGTGCAAATAAAAATATTTTGTTTGCCAAAATTAATAATTAGGTACTTCAAAACCAACTGATGTATAGTTACCATTGGTATTTGTCGTTTAACTATAGACGTTATACCTGATGTTGTGTGCAAATTTCAGTCTTCTACGTCAATTATTTCTTGAGATGACCTAAAAATTGGCTTAGTGGGTTCGGATAGGCACCCAGACATCGTAGCGAAAACAATAAGGTTCCGTTTTGTCCCTATGGGAATGGATCCTTAAAAACGGACACAATTGTCAAATTTTTTTTTTATTTCATCAAGACAACTTTTTGGACCACCCTTGTATGTACCTCCTATAATTATCTTAACGTTTTTTTTTTTTTAAATTAAATTTTTATTTAGGGTATCAAACGTACCATGAATAAATCATCCAAGTATATCCTTCTTAAAAGGATTCAGTGTAGTACTGTACATACCTGAAAATAAAAGAAAATTTTATTATATTAGACAAGTTAGCATTAAGAATTTTTATTGTATTGTAATTTTTTTATGATTTTTTGAAAACTGTTAAAAACGACTATTTTAGACACTTTTTCATACAAAATTTGTCTGAGATCATCGCATTCAAAAAATCATAAAAAAATTATCGAAGAGAATTTTGAAAAAAAAATTGTCACTATTAGAAATGTTTGAAAAAACTTTTTGCATTAAAACATTTTTTTTTAGACCGAGGAAAAAAGTAAAAAAAAGTAGACTTTTACAAAAGTTCTAAATTTTCAATGGGTACTTAATTGGTTAAGGAAATTTTTGTATCATTCAAACGTAATTTAAATGACCTTTCCATTGATGCCAAAATTTACATGAAATAAGTTCAAATTTATGAGTAGAATTAACTTTACTTTTGTGTAAATAATTATGCCGACGACTGTATAATAATTATAAAGTTTACACATCTTCAATGGCCCATTGTTTATTTGATCCCTAAAAAAGAAAATATTCCTGGTGTGATATTTTTACTATTCAAGAATATTTGTGTTATTATACGTTAGGGTTAGGTTATTTATTCATTCCTTTTGAAAAGAAACTGAGAAGCTTCCTGCGTGTAAGCTATTCCACTTGAAAAGAATTTGTTAGTTTTCATTGCTTTGAAAAGATTGCTTTAAAACAAATATTCTCCTTCATAGAATACTTGTACAGGTGCCTGAGGTAAGTATAAGTATATATAATCTGTATGTAAATTCATAGAATATCTTTCTGAAAACCTTTCATTGGGATGAAGGTGGTCTTGTTACCACTTTTTTCAATCATTGGTTGGTCTTAAATAATTGTTTTATTAAATAATTATAAAGCTACGAGTGTCGAGTACACGACTTGGCAAACACGACATACGCAACGCATGTCACTCCGACGTCACGATAATTACTCGACATCAACTGCATGTATTGTCTCAAAGTTGGCATATTCGCATGTCTACGACGGTAATTGGCATGTGTTTATTTTTGATATGTTGGCACATGAATATGGCTGCCCAAATATGCAGATTACAAGACATGCTGCACCGCAGATGCATTTACATAATATGTTGATATTTTATATTTTGGCATGGAAACCGCTTTGTGAGATGGTATTATTGTTGACAATTCGGTTGTACTTTTTATAAAGTTTTTCGTCTCCGTGAAAACAGAGCGTCATTATGTGCACTAAACTGAACTAATTTGCAATATGTAGGTACCTATCGTTCAATTTAAATACAAATGTAGCGAATTACTTGTGATTTGCCCATCAGTATCCATTTTTACGGCTCCAAGGAGCTCGGGATGAAATATAGATGGAAATCAAAGTCTACTGATAATTTATTTTTTAGGATTTCAAGGACATTTCCTTAAAACTATAATTTATTTTCAAAGACATCTTGATTATAACAATACTTTTTTCTTTTGAAAGATTTCTAGTGAAGAATATACATGTTTTTGCTAAAAGGGGTAAATTTCATAAACCCAAAATCTACAGCTATTTCTAAAAGCATTTTCGAAATATGTGGCTGTATGCATTTTCAGAATTTTAAGAATCTTTTGATAAAAGTAAAATTTTCATCAATATATGGGCAAATCATCCATAAGGAGATTTTAAAAAGGTGCCCTTTTTACGAATTTCAAGGAACTTGTATACAATTGAAATTGTATCTTCATAAAACATCCTTACAGGTTACCGTCACGGCCTTACCATACGATGCCATAAAAGGTTTCATTTTAAAATAACCAAACTTGAATCAAGGACGTACCTGCAAAATGTCCTGACTGCCTCTAAAACGCATAGTCCAAACCATTAACGTTACCTTTTACCCATTTTTTTGATATTTTTAGATATTCCACTTTCTTACATATCCATTCGTATTGACATATTCTTTTTACATGCCACAAAATTCTGGCATACAAAACTTTGAATTGATGTCAGACTGATATGCGTAGATATGTCGAGTTTGGCAGTTGAAGTATGTCACATGCAGCTACATAATTATAGACTGATGAAAATAATAAAATATGAACTGTCTATCCTTGTAAAAATTTATGTGAACCAATGAAATTGTAAACCAATTCAATAACCGTTTGCCAATAGAAACACATAAAAATGTCAATGATCAAGGAGTTAACCAAGAATCAGTACCTACAAGACATGATTCAAACAGTTTTAAAGACAAATTGCTTCCTTAGCCGCTGCTTCGAAATACACCCCAAAAGATGTTCTGAACAATTGCTACTCTCAACTCTTAGGCGGCTCTCACATTGAGGCAATAATCAATAAGAAACTGACAATAGGAAACACGCAATATTATCGCTCACAAATATTTTACTTTGAATTATATATTATTATATTAATGCAACGAAAATAATGTCAATAGACGAAAAAATTTCATGAAAAATCGCGATGAAAATGGTTAAACTTTACCTAACCATAAACGTCCGAATATTTCTTTGAAAAAAATATTAAAAACCACTTGAATGCGTACCCGATGAAAATAAAAAGCATGTAGATACAGTAAATTCATCAAAGATTACGACAAAAAATGCAACTAAAAGTTCTTGAAAACTTGTAACTTTTAGCGAAACGGATTCCGCCAAAGTGGTTTGACGGACTCCATCACACTTATCCCCCACTAGGAATCGCTATGTTCTATTCCCCAACCCCCATTCTTAGCATTTAGGTGTCGGGCGGTGCCGCTCAGCTTACCCCGATTGGGAAACCAAACCACATTATACCCTGTAGTCTTCTGGAAATATATCCCCAAAAAGCGAGTTCCAAAGTTTGCTTGACCTGTAACAGAAGGAGTTTTGGAAAGTTGATGTCCTCGCGGTTGTCAAGTGGTCATGACATAAGCATTAGCAGCCTGTCTTGTGGGGCGCTCAAAAGTTGCATTTCGAGGGATAATGTCCTTGAGTTCCGCGGAACATCTACCATGGAAGTGCCTATAGAACAAGTATAGGTCAGCGACTTGTCTTCTGTGCACCAACGGTTGCAGATTCGATGTGAGTGTAGGGTCTCCAATAAGTCGAACTGCTCGTCTCTGTATGCTGTCAAGTAGGTTAAGTGAATGTTTTGGGGCCGAGCTCCATATATGGGAGCAATATTCCAGGCCTGGTCTAACCTGTGCTTTGTAAAGAAGGAGAAGTTGCTTGTGGCTAAAAGTACCTCTTTGCTCAAAATAGGTAGCTCAACTTAGCGGTCGCCGATTTTGTGATATAGGATATGTGGTCCTGTCATATGATTCGTGAATTGACTGTGACTCCTAGAAGGTGCAAACGAATTAGATGATACACCATCTACCACAACTTGGATCAAAATTTTGCATCCATCCGCAGAGTTGTTGTGGTAATCCATAAGACGCCAACTTGCCTAATAGGGCTCTATGCCAGACTCGGTCAAGTGCCTTTGATATGCCCATGGCTACGGCTCTGGATTCGCCGTGTTGTTCAATTGCTTGCGTCCATAAGTGCGTTACGTAGCTTAACAGGTCTCCAGTGGAACGACGGCTCCGAAATCCGTATTGCCTGTCACTTATTAATCGGCGGCCTTCTAGATATTTGATTAATTCGACATTTAATGCCTCTTGCATTACTTTTGAGAGCATTAAAAGTAACGCTATTGGACGATAGTTTTGTGGCAGAGATTTCTTTGGAATAGGTTGAATGCGAGCGGTTTTCCAGCAAAAAGAAAACGTCTTCTGGGAGTACGACATGCTAAACAGCTTACATAGTACAGGTGCAAGTTCTGGAGCACAGCTCTTGAGTACTATAGCCGGAATTCCGTCGGGTCCCGTTGCCTTATTGCAATCTAGTTCCTTAAGGATGCGTTGAATTATTCGAGGCCGAAATTTCACTTCTGCCATCGATGTTTGCACCCTCGGGATATTTGGTGGCTCTAGTTGTGCAAAATCTAGGGTGTTCAGTGAAAACATGCTAGCGAAAAGGTCTGCCTTTTCTTTAGGAGTTGTTGCTAGCGTGGTAAATCGTTCGACCTGTCTCGACTGCAGTCAATGGAAGTACAAGAGAGAGAGACCCACATATTTGGGTTCGTCTGTGAGTTGAAAATTTTTACCGAAATACATATGTTTATTCTAATAGGGCACATACACGATACACGACACAGACACGTCGCTGCAGACCAATATATTTTGTTGTTGTGCTCATGTCTGCGCAGATTGTCTATGTCGTGTGTATCCATGTCGACTGTTTGCAGCGACCGTCTGCGTGAATTCAAAATGTTTTGAATTTTTCTTGGTCTGCAACGACATGTCTGTGTCGTGTATGGTGAGTTTAGCACAGACGAGCGAGACAATTCACGGCGTAAACATAATTGAAAGCCTCTCGCTTGGAGAAATCGGTTCCCTCAATCAAATTTTTTGTTTAGTTATTAAATGGATTCATTTTTTCCATTAAATTTCCTTCATCCATTCGGCAATTCAGCATTTAAGAAGGCTAGCAGTATCCGCCATTTTTCTGACCCGACGACCACGACGATATGATACAAACTAATGTCTGCGCAGATTATCTGCACCGTGTGTGGCGAAGGCATGTTTGCACAGACTTAAGGTCTGCAGCGACGTGTCTGTGTCGTGTATGGGCCCTATAAGGCCTTTCCTTAGATATTCAACTATTTAATCATCGACGCTATTTCTTGTGGTACATATTTACCCTAATTAATTTTAAACAATTAAATTTAATTTTTTACCAAACTAAAGCTTATCATTTGTAGATATGTCAAAATAAATAACAATTTCAAAAACAATATTTATTTTAAAATCCGGAAATTACTATAATTACAAATCAGTATTGTAATGTAATGTAAGTAATGTATTAAGTATTATCTCAATGGTCTACGTCAGTGGTAACGTAAGAGTTTCTGTTGTATGTATCGTGGAACGCGTTCTCCTCTTAGCTCCACAGTTTGGTACAGAAAAATCTGCTCCCTAGAGTTATGCGATGAGAATTTATCTGCATAAGCTTGCGCTGGTTAGAAAAAAAAGATTATATTCCAGAAATAAATTTAAATCCTTAAAGTTGAGCAGTAATTTTTGAGAGTCATGTTGGCTCTAGCCAGCGCCAGCGGTCTGTTCGTTGCTGGGCAGCTTGACCTATAGTGAACCTTATGTTATTGACAATAAAATTATTATTCTTAGATATACCAATATCAAAGAAAACCAACCCAAGAATCTGCTGTATTTTTTGACAGGTATACGTCTCGTCTTTAATAGTAATAAATAAATTGATCATAAGGACTAATATTTGTCTAACCATTTATTTCTGCAAATAATGTAACCAAAACCACAAGCTACGGTCTCCATTATGAAATCGCATGAATCTTTGATGTCAAATCAATTTCCCATATAGATTTACCCACCCTTACAGAAGCAGATATAGATCAATGAATCCACTCGTAAGCCTATTAGACTTTTACTCGCTTTTACATCCAACCAACTTTGCACTTCAAAAAAGTCTAGCCTTCCTTCCCTGGAATAAACCAACCGCCTCTCGCCTACTGCGTCATTTTTCATCATTGTGCGGATTACAATATTCACTTCAATTGAAATCCTTTTAAAGTCCTTTACTCAATCAATCTCGAGTATTTTTATTGAAATTTTATAAAGCATAATCACTTGTACATGGCACATCTACCCCGACACTATAATGGGGCAAATCGATTAAACACCTGCGGCCGTCTTCAAAGACCTATAGCAAACACTCGTTCGTGCTCTGTGCGTTAAGGGCTCGTGTAAATGCCTCACGTCCGCCCTGTGCTGCTTTTAGGGCGTACAACCACTGCGCCATATGAACGTACTAATTGAAATTAAAGTGGGGTTTCCTGTAGCAGGACTAACTTTGCCCTTAAAATACAATCTCCAACTGCTGTTGGCAAATATGAAAGCAATTGAAAAAGATTTCTATTTCCATTTTTTTTTTTTTTTTGCGCTGTGTTGTTTTAAACTGCTTGTGTATGTTGAATCAAATTGTTCAAAATTTCAATTGCTTTCTGTAGGTATTTTGTTTGTTAGTGCTGCAGTATATAGGAGGATACACGGGACACCCCTCTCCAATTTAGCCTGCAAGTGTGTAATGCAGCCGAGTGGGCCATGAATGCTTCGCGGATACCAGCCTTATACTTGCCTTGTTTGTTTGTGACGTGCAATAAAAATGGCAAAAGATAAAAACAAACACTAAATTACGTATGGCCAAAATGGCGGGGCTAAAAAAAAACAAAGACACATTTAAACAATTCCGCCTCGTTTTAGAAGCCCAAGCCACCCACATCGTTTACCCACTCCTGGAGCAAATGGTTTCACAATATTTCCTTTTTTAATTAAAAGTGCAGGGATTTCCTTTACTCCTGTCCCGTTTTTACATTTTCTATTTCATCCTTAATTTCATTTCTCGATTCTTTTTTGTCAGCAGAGGTTTTTCATGTTAAATTGAACTGAACTCTGGGTATGGCGTGCTTGTGTATGAGTTCGTCATTTTTGTTCTTCAAAAGGCTTTCCGCTGTGGCTTGGCCAAGGCTAACCATACTCGGCGTAAAACTTTACGAAATCTTTCTACTCTCACACGCCGAATTCATGCGGTCTAAGGAGCCACAGCGGGGATAGGTTTCCGTCATCATTCCTACAATGGAATTAAATCCTTTTTGCTGCGTGGTGACGCAATCTTTTGGGGGGCGCAATCCCGGAAAAAGGACAAACTTCAAAATGAATAAGTGGAAATTTCTTAAAGACCACGATGCCGCTTAAAGGACTAACTATGAGCGCGCTCTCGACCCATTTATGGAGTGTAAAAATTATTCTTCATCCTCTCGGGCTTTTTTTTTTTTGTGTTTACTTTGCTTGACTTTCTTCCGTCATTTTTGAGGGTCTCTTGGTTTCTCAAAAGAAAATGAGCAAAGGATGCTGAAAAGTGGAGTAGTATTAAGCGCGCGAGGAATGAATGCAAGTGGCACTGCTGTGGCTGTTCTTTTCATCGCAGTCATCGTTCGTCGTCTATAGACATATACAATATACATACTTTCACTTTCGTCCTTTTTAAAGTTAAGTAGGTACGTATATGCTTTTCGCATTTATATACACACTCAGTGCATGGCGCGGCGTGGCGACATGGAGTGGCGTAGATTGTGTGTGAAAATTCGTACTGCGAATAAAAGAGGGATTTCGTGTTTGCAATTTCTTTTTACTTCTTGGTGGCTTAAGCATTGTCGAAGGGTGCTAATGGCTTTGCCGTGCTTGGAATCCTTCCAAAAAGCGGGAAGGGATTTAACATTTTCGGGGCTTTCTCAGAGGGTTGTCTTATTCCTTGTAGGTCATTACGAAATTGATGATCATCCTTATACAGAGCATAGACAATTTTAATTGTATTTCTAAGTGGAATAGTTATGTAAGAGCGAAGTGCTGGGGTAGGATTGTGCCAGGCGGTAGTTTTGTATTAAGTGAACAATGACATTGAAGTGAATACAGGGATTTGGATTTCTTGCTTCTGTCAAAAGCAGGGAATATAATATTGAGTTGTCTTCGACTTTGAAGTTACTTTCTTTTGTTATAAAATTAATTAAGTTTGCTTACAACAGTGCCAATATGCTTGAGTTTATTCGACATGGCATATCTAAGGTCTGGGGAATTTAAAGGGTCTAGTGATGTATAGGTAAGCACAATAGAACACATTTAGACGGAATTAATTATTTTAGAGTAACTACAGTGCAGATAACAGGATGTGCTATGACTTTAGTTATAGACTCAACAGTGAATTGCTGTTAGTGTGAACAACAAATCGCCACCATGTTTTTTTAATCAAATCAGAGGCATCGGTGCGATTGTCTTCAAGCGAACATTCTGCATTGTTATTCTGCATAGCTTGCCTAACGAATTTGGCAAGGGATGTCCAAATTGAAAATACCTCGGTTCAGATCGTTCCTATATATATATAAATGCAACCATATCCGTCCGAAAAATCATTAAAAAGGTGGCGAGTATCGAATTGGACTGGGTTGCCAGCTAAGGACAAAAGAAAGGACAACATCTGTATAATTGTGGCAAGCCAAAGCTGAATAGTCAGGGACAAAGCCATAAGGAAATCACAAACTGATCTCTGAAATCGATTACTAGACAAAGTAAAGTAAATAGACAAATAATTTGCGCAACAGTTCCGTACCGTATAGGTGCACCCTAGGCCTAAACTTCTCACAGCCATTCGATTGCGTGAGTTTCTATTATTTGGGACGAATGAAAGGGACCTATATGGTAGGTACGTAGTAGTACTATACCTTGTGCCATTTTGTTACCACGACTCATTTAACCTGGTTGTTGTAAGTTTGTTGAGGGGTTTAGATCCAGCCTGTGGAATTCATAAATGTTATCGTTTTCAGTTCTTTAATGTTACTCTTTGAGACCTCCTTAAGGGAGTCGAAGAACGGTTAGAAATAGATGTCTGGTCAGAGCTAGTGCTGGATAGGTGCATCGTCGTAAAAAGTGAGTGAGAGTTTTTTTTTTCGGCTACGTCATTGCACCTGGGGACAGTGTGTATTATGCGGGATGGCTAGAATCTGACTGCAGTGTCACCTATAGGCTAATGGTCTTACTGTGATGATTGCTGTTATTCTGGCAATATCTTTGTTGTTTTTTCGAACTGTAGGTTGGCGACATTCTTCTGGATATGATGCAGTTCAGTAGTCTCCTATGGTTGGGGTTCGATAAGAATTCTGAGGAGATTTTTGCTTTTACTGCTCTGAGCGAAATGTGAACAGTGGAAACTTGAAACGTGCTGGCCAGCTCGCAGGATTGTTCGTTTCCACAAACGTTACTATGACCTGGAACCCAAATCAGTGTAACCTTGAATCGAATAAGATCGTCTCGACATTCTAATACTTATTCCTAGAGGTTAAATATAGGGGAGGTGTGGGCGCAATGGCTCAGTGGTTTGTATGTTGGACTACTGGGCGAGGGCTCTTAGGTTCGATTCGCGGAAAAACACAAATTACATGTGAAGTTTTTTTTTTCCACTGCGCCACCTCTCGTAAACATCTCACAAACCTCCGAGAGTATAACTATCTTGAAAAAATGTCTCAATTCAGCCGTTCGGACTCGGCATAAAATTGCAGATCCCTTCCGTTCGTCCCAAAAATAAAAACTCACACAATCGGATGGTTGTGAGAAGGGCGTTAGGCAATAACGCCCAAGGAAATAGCGCCCAAATCGATTTGGAAATAACGCCCAAAAAAAACTCTTGCAAATTGTTGTTGCAAAATTGTTCGTCGTTTTGGGTGTTATTTCCTTTCAAGGGTTCGTTTTTTTGACAAGCTGTAAAGCCCAAAATAGTAAGTGAAAATGTACAGACAGTGGAGTAAGTATGGGGGTCATGCTGCCCCCCTGTTTAAGTTTCCTGTTGGATTTTGGAGTAGGTGGGAGTTTGTAGTATACTGCAAAAAAAACATTCAATATATCCAATTTCACATATACTCCGAATCTAACATCAGAAACCGCAAGCAGGGTGGTTGAAGATGGGCAGCATGCCTCCCATACGTATTAAACTTCAAATTATTTTTGGGCTTTATTTCCATCTTGTTGTTTTTTGGGGGTTATTTCCAAATTGATTTGAGCGTTATATCCTTCTGCGTTATTGCCTATAACGCCTGTGAGAAGCTATGCCTAGGGTGTCTACAAGTTTGTTGCGCCAACTATATTTATTTATTTTTAAGTGTGACCTGTGACCCAGACAGAAATCAAAAAATTCAGCTTTGCAAATAAATTTAAAGAGTTCTTGTATTCCCGAACTATTTTGAAACGATTAATAGCGTTAAGTAAGTCCTTAAGCACAGCCACGTATTTCTCAGAATAATGGAATGTTGTAGGCCAGAAGTTCTCAAACGGTGCGTCGCAAGTTTTATTTTTTCACTGCTGTTAAACTTCGAACAAAGGAAAAGCATTAGGTTTCTCCTTACGAGTTCCAAGAGCAAGGTCAAAGTGAAATCATAGTTACATTGCATAGTCGAAGATTAAGCGCGTTTGTGTTTTCCGCATTTCCAATATATCTACCTACCCTACCACTCAAAATTAAATTAGGGCTTTTTAATCGGTACGGGTCGTTGCCAGCCACATTCGTCTGGAGCATTACCGCGGCCCATTATAGTGTACAGGAGAACCCGCGGCAGTCAATTCCTTGCCGTGCACAAGAAGTCGGCCTTTCGCAGATTCCAACTTGGCTAATTTTGTATCGGAACTTGGGCTTACGCCCCTACAATATCCAGGTAATTAAGAAGCTCTACGTTAATGACCATAGACAAAGCTATTTGTTCTCTGACTTGGCTTCGGAGAGTTTGGAAATGGATCCCAATTTTGACCGAAAATTATCTATAGCGACGAGGCACACTTTTAGATGAATGCGGGTATGTTTAACACAGAAAATTCCCATAAATATGGGACGACAATATTTCAATGAAAAACCTTTGCTTCTATTCACATCTGTGATCTGTGCTTTTAAAAGGTCGTCGCAAACACTTTTCAATTTCTCTAGGGAGTCGCAGTATGAACAAATTGGGAACCCTTAATGTAGACATTGGGATAGCCTAGAAAAACAGACTCATGCTTGCCTAACGATTAAAGAAGTCTAGTATTGTCAATTTCCATGAAGGCACCACCACCGTACCGTTGACTATAGTTTTGGAGCCGTTTGCCGAAGCTTTTGCACATTTCAATCCAGGCTTAGAATCGTGCAAGGAAAGTAGATGCTAAATTTGGACAGCAGCCGAAGTTCCAGTTCAATTTCATCCGACGGCATATCCATGGAAATGGAACCATGGTCGTATAGGATATTAGTCGCGCAAGCTCATCGAAACTCCAGTACTGATTACATCAGAAGCCACCCCGCCAAAGACGGTAGATTGTGATCATTTAAGTTTGGAGGCAGTCACATACTTATCCGAAACAACACGAAATAGACGCATGGGCTAGGAAAGGCCTTATCATAGCCGTATAGACGTTTTTCGAAGATAAGCCAACGACTTACTAAATCACCATTGCATTGTTATGCCAGAAAACGGACCCTTCTATGTATTCGACTCGACATGCGCTTTGCCCAAAGAAGTTTCTTATCTAGGATTACTCCCAGATAAGTCGCTTCATTGGAGATCTGGATAGTGACGCCTTTTAGCACTGACGGCGACCGTTCTCGTGAAAAGAACGGCCCCCATTCCTAGTGGACGATTCATTGATTGTACCTAAGGCTATCTCTGTGCGTTAGCATATACAGACAGTATGTAGGTATTTTTTTTTTTTTTTTTTTTTAAGGGGATTCCAAATCCTGGAGCACTAAGACGAATCTCGGTCCATTGTACTACCAAGCAGAAACCCCTTTTTTTGGTGTAGTGGTGGAGAAACTCTGATATTATTCGGTTCTCTTATGGTCGGTGACAGAGTATTGCTGTCCCCCGCCGGGGCTCGAACCAACGCCGCTCGGGTCACAAGCAATGACTCTAACCACTACACCATGGCCACCGCCAAACTTCAGTATGTATAGGTAAGTTAAAGCATAATCTGACAGAAAATTTGGCAACGTCATCAGCGTATGCTAAATACCAATACGCGTTCATTTTGGGTTTCATTCCGAGTTCAATTTCCATCAAAGAATTCTCATCCCATTGTCATTCCTGAAATATAACTTTTCCTATTAATTATAAATGAAACTCATAACTAGCTGCAAACTCTGTCCGTATTAATTTTACTCTAATTATGATGTATTTCGTAATTCCCTATTTTGTTATAGGTATCTGTTTCATGAATTCTCATTCCCTACTTTAAGGAAATGGTTGATACCTCATTAACGGCAAGAAAATATCAAACATTCTGCTCAAATGAGCTTTCTGCCGTAATTAATTCGATTCTCCATCTTTGCAAGGAACTACCATTGAACGAAATTAGTTGTACTATCCGTAAAGAAGATAGCATTGGTATTCGCTCATCAAGATTTGTCTCCTATTCAACTGTCATAATTTCCTGCTGAAGCAAAGAGTGTCAAACGATGAGAAATTTATTACAATCACGAAGAATGTGACACAAAATGGAATCACCTGAAAGTTTTTCAATTATAAATTAACAAATTTCGAATTTGACATCTTGTCAATTTGAAATTGTCAAATCTCTTATGTGGGATGATTTATTTTTGGAAAACTTTTAATGGTCCTGACCAAACAACGAATCCTTGAAAATTCTTCTTCTTAGTTATGGTATTGCTCTTTGTTCAAACGTTTTCTTTGTCAGTTTGACACATTGGCACAAATCTCATTATAATGTATGAGATGGCAAATTAATAGAAATATTTATCAAAGTTGTTATGTTGCGAATGAATTTGACATCTCTTATGATTAAAGGGTGAGATTGCTAAGACAGCTGGTGTGGTGAATGATTGTCTAATTGACAAGTCATTATCAGAGCTGTCCGGAGCAACACTTTAGTCGAAGCGTTTTTATTGTCCTTACCAACAAAGTCTTGCCACAATAGAGTTCTTGAATAAAGGAAAAATAGTAACTTATGTAGACACTCACTTCCCTGTTGCGCACGAAACTATCTAAAAAAATAAAAAAAAATATTTGTTTAATGGGGATAACGGATGTGTTTCCTCTCTACGATCTTTAACAATACTATTAAAGGAAATCGACAGCATCCTGGAACCTGGAGCGAAGGATATGGACTATAGGGAACACATCCACAAAATGCTGTCTTTGTCTGCAGATAACAGACGGATGCAGTTTATGGGGACATTTGTTGTATGCCCTTCGGTTGTATGATAATAGGAAGAAGGAATCGATGATTTTCTGGTGTATATGCCTAATTTGATATACAATCGAAGGACAATGACATGCAGGTGCGGTGCTGTTAGCAGCAAAAATATTCAAGTGCTCTTGTAATATTTGAAATGGGTAGACTTGGATCTTGATGGCTTATATATGTGCGTACATATTTGTTGTATTTATTGGATGGACATGTCTTCCAGAATGACCGGGAGGGTTTTCGATCGATTGTGTCAAAAGCATATGTTTCCTATCGGAGGTCTTCACATAAAATACCCCCGAAGTTAAATACTATTTGCGATGGGTGAATATTGAATTCTGTAATTTGATTTTGTCATTTCTGAATAGACGGAACACTTTTATTGGACTATACTTGTACCCAGCTAGAACGGAACGAAAGTATCTACTATTTTGCTTTCTAAATGAACTATGTTTTGACGTCAGTATTTGCACAGTTTTTGTTTTGTTGATATTCCTATTTTTTCAGGAAAACTGTAATCTCTCCCAACAGAGAAAAGCACCTACTGCAATTTAAAAGAACACAGCGGCAACACTTATCTCGGCTATAAACGACATAGCCTATAGCAGTCTCACAGTCTTAAGGAACATTTAAAAAAAAGTTTAATTGAAATCAGTTTAGTAGTTTTCGAGTTTTTAGCTGACAACCAAAATTGCTACAGTTTTATTATATGTATATATTCTTCTGTCCGTGGTTGTTCCCGTACTCCTCCTAAACGGCTGGACTGATTTTAGTGAAATTTTGTGTGTGTGTTTGAATGGGTCTTGGGATGATTTATATTCACAATTAGACCCGGTAGGTGGCGCTGCGATCCGATTCCACAAAATGTCAAATAATAAGCACTCAACAATGAAAAATAAATTAAAAAGCAAAAGCAAGCTCATGAATAAAATTTCAAATAATATACACCCAAAAAAAAAAATTATGAATAAAATGACAAATAAAATGTACGAGCAGGAAAAACAACGTTTGCCGGGCCCTCTAGTCTACAATAAATTACGATCAGTTTAGAAAGCTAGAAGTCTGTTCTTCCTATTTTTTAAAATCAAGTTATTTTTATCAATAGTTTTGAAAAAAAAATTGTTCAAATTGTTGATAAAAATGTAGGCAAACAAATTTTTAGAACTCAACAGTAAACCCTGTTGGAGGGGGGCGGTATGTCCCCCAAACATATTCCACGGTACAATGGCAACAAATTGCACGCGCCAGACTTTTGGCTTTTAAATCTGGTACCTAGGTTCCAGAAATCGAGTGAAATCGAAATTGCAAATCGAGTGAATTCGTTTTCAGTGTTCTGCATTTCGAGCGGTTCGGAAACTCCGAAATTTTTTCGAAATTACAATTTCACTTTCTGCTAGGTTCCATATTTCACTTTCACTCGAAATGAAATCGGAATTCGTTTTCGTTTCGTTTTCGATTTTTTTCGAAATCACAATTTTACTTAGTAAAATGTAAAATGTAAAAGTAAAATTTTACTTAGTAAAATTGTGATTTCGAAAAAATTTCTGAGTTTCCGAATCGCTCGAAATGCAGAACACTGAAAACGAATTTACTCGATTTGCTATTACGATTTCACTCGATTTCTGGAACGTAGCTGTTTGTCTCATTTCCAAAAATTTTGAAATCGTAATCGAATACAGTGAAATGTAGAACACAAAAATTCATTTCCGATTTCATTTCGAGTGAAAGTGAAATGTGGAACCTTGCAGATATCTAGTACTTTATTTTGTAAGTGTTGCCGTTGTTTTGTTTTCGAATGATTTTTTATTCATTTAAATTATTTTTTTTTATTAAATACTCCTACCGCCTAACGCGGGAGGGATAGACCCATCCACCCATGCCGCAACAAAGTTATCGGTCTCGTAAGTATATACGCTTCAAGAACTTCTTGAGTCCATCATTGCACCTTGTATACGAAAAACAGATAAAAAATTAAATTTTCCGATGTATAGCCCTTTTCTTTGCACAGCTTGCATAATCTAGAGATTTTATTCCACCCAGCACGTTTAGATATATGTTTGACCAGTGATGCCATTCTGACCGGATTCCGGTCATATCTGACCGGAGAAAATTTTGAAATCCGGTCTAACCGTTTTCTGACCGGAACGAAAAATGTTTTTAACCGGAAAACGCTTTTTTGACTGGAAAAATAAAATTGTTCTACTGACTATAAATAAGGATAGATTTCTATGGGTAATTTGAATAAAACTTTGCCATGCATTACGAACACGCTCCCAAGTTCAAACAGAAACCAATTTACTGCGAATATTGGGACGTTTACAACATAACACATGGAATTCTCCTTCGGGAGCGGGATAATAAATTATCTTATAGGCTAATTTTTGAACGTTTTCTTTTGCTAGAATATTGAAAAGGAAAGTAAACAATGCATTTCAATTAAAAGTGTGAAATTCGATAAATCCCAGATTAGAGTTTGGTGAACTACTCTTTTAAACTGTTAGAAAATTATCCAAAAATAATTATTTAGCCATAGACGTCTTCGCATGACTTTTATTTCCATTAACGACTTGGCTACAAACAAAAACGAGGCGTCATTGCAATGAAATAAAATTTGACAGGTAAAAGAATATTGAAATCGGAAAAACAAACAAATTTTATAGTAAAGCCGAAGCCGACGCCCGTTTTTGACGCCTTCACTCTATCAATGCAAATATCAAATTCAGATTTATATCGAAAGCACAATGGTACGAAAAAGAACCTTTATGCCCTGCCCAGGCCATGCTAGAATTATTTCTGAAAATGGATTTGCTGCGCATTTTCTATGCTACTTTTCTCCTTTCTACTCACTCAAAATCTACCTGCCTCATGGACATTGGAAGACGTTGTATGGTCATGCACTAAAAGTGTATTTCAGGACTTAAGACACGTCATTTTAAATGAAAAATTAGTTTCAGTAAATTTTAAGCAAGCGAAATAAAAAACAAGTTTACAAACTCAAGATTCACATATTATAAAAACGTTTTCTCAACATGGATAATGTTTATAATGTAAAAAATGGCCTAAAATAGGTAACTTATGTTTTATATTTTTAGTAGTACATAATTATATTACAACAATTTGATTTTAACTTTTGACTGGATTTTTTAACCGGATTTAGAAAATAAAAATCCGGTCATACGGTCAGATTTGACCGGATTCACTTTTTTTAGTGGCAACACTGTGTTTGACCAGTCAGTTTTCCTTAGTCTTTCCTACTGAGGGACGAAAGAAAAGCTTAAACTTTTTGCACCGGCATACTTTTTTTTATTATTGACACTTAATTGATGCTACAGTCTGATGTTGACATGGGTTTTAACCAATACGCATCGTTGCAGACGGAAGAGTTATACCAAGACCAGCTCAGAATGTGTTTACGAGAAAACCACAGATGTCGGGACATTGGAACATTGCCCTGTAAGTTCTTTGGCGAATTCACTACCTGTGATACCAGTGTCATCTTAAGCCCATATCATAAGTTTTTTAAGATTTTAATCATTGTGACCAAATAGGAGGTTCTTCAGCTTCTATACATCAGTTTCGAAGTTGTTATAATGGGCACCTTAAGTAGAGCAGCTTGAATGTCAGTATAGACGCATTATGCTACTTTCGCTCCACCTCCATTCATACAAATTGAATATAACTATCTTGGCCTGAAAGACAGATGCATGTCCTGTCCAGGTAGGTAGGTAAATATAGATAGGTAGGCACGAACCCAATTGGCAATAAGATGTGCCGTTTTGTTATCACGCCTCGTGCGACCTACTTTGTAACTATTGTTAAGGATGTGATCCGGACGATACCCGTTTCCACAAAGACTTCGGAACCAGACAAGTACTTAAGACTAAACCAAATCAAAGGGCACGGTAGTGCCATACCCTTTTTACAGAAGCAAACTCAGGCTGTTTTCGACACCCCTATAACTTCGGAATCAATTGAGGCAAAAACTTCAAACTTATAGCATTTATCAAGCTCACCAAAAAGGTCCACCTTACCAAATTCCATCTCTGTAGCATTAGTGGTTCTCAACATACCGGACTTCAAAAATCAAGCCGTAACTGACTCACTCACTCAATCACTCACTTAGATTATCATCAAAATTATGAAGCACTTCCGGCCATCCTAGAATCGTGAAATTTGGCGAAATACTAGATCCTGTGGTACGTACACTGGGAAAAGTCGAGAACTTCAGATGTTCTATTCAGGAAACGTGGTAGGTATCCGTCCACTTTTGAAAATTGGTTATTATTTATTTGTGCCACTCCCAATAGCCGTAGAGTGTTGAAATTTGTTAGAGCCGAGCGGTAGCACTTGCGGACAGACATGTAAATAAAGAGCCAAGTTCTCTTATATAGAACAGAAATTAAGTGTGTAACTAGTCAGCCACGAAAAGTACTAAGATCTAAATGTACGCCAAATTCTTAACTTAAGAAGGTTCAATGTTTAAGCAAATTGGTAGATTTTCTTGGCAAGTTTTTCGTAATAATTTCAAAACTTGACCAGTGAACCTACCAATTTTTTAACATTGTACCTTCTTAACTGCGAACCAGCAACTTGGATAGTCTAGGACCTCATCTGCTTCAGTATAAACATAAACTTCACAGATATTGGTTCATTAAGGTTTTTTTTCAACCAATATTTTATGCATCTTCTGCTGGGCTGCTGATGGTTATTCTAGATAAAATCTCTAGGCTTGAGAAAATGAACGATCAATTGAGGAGCAGGAAGTTGGTGGTCGAAAATTGAACTTTATTAGACATCGTGAATTGGATCACATCGCCAAGCATGGGGTGGGCATACTCAACTAAACTTTGGGAGTACATTTTCTAAAAAGCCAAAATTTCTAGAATATGGCACCACCCTTGGGGTCTAGGGAATAACCCTAGAAAAGTTATATAATATCTTCAAAACTTTATATTCAAGAGCTCTGCTGGTTCGGATTAATTCCGCCAAGTGTCAGATGCATACGTATGGGCGAACGGTGGAAAGGTACCTACCTACAACCAAGAGCCATACGATTTTAACGAAGAAGTAGATGTAGTCCGAAATGGCGAATCTCGTTGACTAGATTACCTTTATCGAACATGAATAGTTTGCAACTAATCTCGTCGTCCGTACCAAATAAATGTGCACTTGTTGGAGTTCTGACACATCAATTCGCTCGCTATACATCCCCTAAACGCTATAGTTCCCACATGTTAATAAACTCAATATACCTTCAGTTATGTAGTACTTTCAGTTCGACATAATTAGAATTTCAAAACAAATCTTCAAGTACCTATATATGTAAGACGAAAAGTTCTACACTTTGTTCTGCATCTGCACACTCTAACGTAAACCAAAAAAAAAAGTACGTTCTCTAAAAGCTTGAAGCACGTTTTGTATTGGCTTGAGGGATGTATGCATAATTCCATTAAACAGAAGAGTCGAAATATTTTCGATATTCCTCATCAATCTCAATCTGTCTATGTAATGAATTTCCTTCTGGCTCTTACAGCACCGACATCGACTTTAATTTGGTGTCTCCCCTACCCTTCCAAGTCCTTCAATTTGATTGGAAGCACGCTTTTTGCATCCACTTTTTGGTAAGCTTTGTTCCTGGTTGTACCAAAGATGACATAACGATGGAAACGACGACGACGTGGTTAAGTGTGCGTATCTGCCACAAAGAGTGTGAAGCGTTTCACTTTCGGATTATGTCCTTGGATTAACACATTTTTCAATATGTGTTTCACAGCAAATGAGGCGTTTCGTTCTCTCGCATGCGAGAGTCGGATGCACCACATGGGGTTTGGTTGGGGGTTTAGAAAGTCACCAGCAATCTATATATATATGTACTTTTTAATCCTTCCATTGAAGCAAGGACTTGCGTTGGCAGGGTAGATTTTCTTAATTAGTTTGGTGGGTGTGTTGGCTTGGCACATTGCCACGAACAATGTTTGCTCTTCAGAGTCGGTAATTTCCATATGGATGCAACAACAAGACTATATCCAAATGCTACTAGTTAATTGGTGAGTTCTTTTGAAGTTTAGCTACTCCGATTTTCAAAGCAAGTCTGTCAGTCTCATTTTTAA
Organism: Cheilosia soror; assembly: GCA_949372485.1. NCBI lineage: Eukaryota > Metazoa > Arthropoda > Insecta > Diptera > Syrphidae > Cheilosia > Cheilosia soror. The sequence continues at coordinate 129,328,414 of OX443561.1, forward strand.
TTCACGACCATGCGACTTTAATCCAGAACGTACCTACAAAACAAAAAAAAAGGTTTCTCCCATCTCCCCATCCTTTTGGTAAACAAATTTCGCAAATATTTCCTTTAGGCAAATAAGCTCGTTGTCAAGGTTTCTCCCCTTTATATTTTTGGTAATTTCATTTTTATTGCAACGGCAACAAAAAGGCATCTCCACATCCGACTCGAGCATTGTTGCGAAAAATCGTAAAATGAAAATAAAAATTCGCATCGAGATGGGGCGAATGTTGAGAAATCAGGACAACAAATTCACGCACATGCAAAAAATTATCCTTATGATTGCCAAATGTTGTGTGGTTATACTATAGTGATCATAGTTGGTTGCTTTTGGTATCGGTATCTTTGGTGCGTGCGAGAGAACAAAGCGAACAGCATGGCGTCGTAAATTTTTGCGCAAAACGTTCTGTTTTTGTTGCGCTGCTGTTCGCCCCTGTAGAATAATAAAGTTTGACGTGAAAGGACGACGACATGAAAAGACAGTGGCAAAGACATTACTCTTTCGCTGCTGCTTGTTAAATAAAAATAATACAAAAACCCGAAGGCACCAACAAACCCAAAGCACTTTTGTTCGCCCGGTTTTATGAATTCAAATTCTTGAACTTGAATCGTATTGTCGGAGTTTATATTTTGCTCGCATAGATACGTGAGTTGAGTATGTAGGCGAGGACATACACGATCCACCGAAAGTAGTAGGTAGTAAAGTTGGGTAAATACCTATACATGAATTTTTTTTTATTCCTCTAGTTGCAAGGCATAATGTGTACGACAGACGAACGGATGTGTGGGGACACTATTTACGATTTTTAAATTATTTTGATTGGTTTGTTGCCAATGGCGTGTATACTTTATGTTTTCTTATTGTTGCTCTTTTGATTCCCTGAAATTTGGGCCAAGTTAATGCTCCCAAAACATGTCTTGCTTTGGGCTGGGTGTTTTATTGTTGTTGAGAGAATTTTATTTTTTGTGCTTGGAATTCATTTCGGGCTCCAGAAGAATTTGTTGCTTTGCCTATCGAACCGTATAGGTATTTAAGTTACACAACTCAGCTTTTTACTGGCTCTGTTGGAAATTCTGAGATTTGGATTAAGTGTTCATTAAGTTTATACACATGACTAATAAAATAATTTTAATAGTAAAATTCCAAATACTGCTCTGGTAGCTGCTGATATAGGTTGTCTTTATACTGCTGTAGGGGCAGGGGCTCACTGGTGTTGCATACCGGGCTACTGAGTTAAGTGGTGCCATGAAATAAAGTCTTATGCAAAAAGGTCCAAAACGTAATTTTGGACTTTATTGCACTTCTGAAATTGCAAAAATGATTTTTGGACTTTATTTCATTTTCAAAAGTGCAATAAAGTCCAAATCGAAGTGGAAATAAAATCGACAATGCATAAGAATATGTATGGGGGGGCATGCTGCCCCCCCTCCAACCCCCTGCTCGTCTATCTTTTAAATAGCTGAGTGCAATAATATCCAATGACTTTACTGCACTTTCAAAAAACGAATAAAGTCCAAAACTCGTTTTGGATTTTATTGCAATTTCAAAAGTGCAATAAAGTCCAAAAAAGTCCAAAATTACGTTTTGGACCTTTTTGCATAAGACTTTATATTTCATGGCACCGAGTTAAGTACTTATCTCCGGCTCAACACCCAGAAAAACAGAAATTAAAGTAAATAATTGTGACTGCGTCGTATCTGGGGAACAACCGACAAACATTACAGAATATGAGAAGGATTTTCAATTCAACTGTTCTGTTCGCAGTCGTCATAAGTCCTCTCCGTTCGCATAAGCGAATATTTGGGAGAAGCTGGGCATACCGCCCTTCATGGATCTGTTACTCAAACTCACTCTCTCTAGTTTGTATACTCAAACTATTATATTTATTTTTGAATTATACTGCCATCTTTTATACGTCAAAATTGACAGGAACTCAGTATCTATATCTACATAATTATGTTTCGCGGTACGAAATGGACTTGAACAACGTTTGGAAATAATATTGCAAAGCTATTTTCAAGATTTATGCTTTTTTGTCCTTGTTGCTGTTGCTGTTTGTTGCCGTTTTCCCACTGGGTTCCGAGATACCGGCACTCGGGTCGCAAGGAAGCCCTTTAACGATTACTTCATGGCTACCGCCTGACTTTCAGCCCATATTAGCCTTAGCATATTTTTATTCAATTATAAAAAGTGTCAACTTTGATCATACATGAAATGAGCTCAACTTTTGCTCTCCTCTTTAAATAATATAATCTTCATTATTGTTCAAATCCTAAGCAATTTTGTTTTATTAATTGACCAAAGGGTAATATTAAAATTTTAATTTCAACAGCCCCAAACTACCACTCTGACAGCTCACCTCACTATTCCGATAACGTCAAGATCATCGTACATGTAGATTGTAGATCCCTCTGAAGTTGGCGATTTGGGCAAAGCGTTTCGACAGAACTCATTTTGAAGCAATTAAATAAATTGTCAACCTGAGCTCACTTCGTCTTGGCCATGGAAGAAATAGCTCCCGAGGAATTTGATCCTGCTACTTTGGAGGCCTGGGTAGTGGCATGGGTTATGTCCGCAAGAACCCCTTCATTACAGAAGCCTATACAGATACAAAAAGTTCTTCTTTTGTCAGGCTTATCGCAGAGTATTGTACTTGTACTCTATTTTCATTCCTAAGAGGGTGAAAAGTGACCTTCTCTTCTTCTGGATATGAGTCTTTTAGTAAAGCTAGTATCAGACGATTTGTTGAATCAGCAAACGTTTGCTAAAAATTGTGTTCCAATCACAACAAATCGTGCATACTTGATGACAGAAATTTTATATTTACACTATATGTTGTGATTGGAACACAATTTTCAGCAAACGTTTGCTGATTTAACAAATCGTCTGATACTAGCTTAAGAATTTCGTTCAATTATGTACTTCCTAGCTTCAAGCTTCAGCATCCAAGAATAGGTTTACAGATGGATCAGCTTGTTTTAAAACAGCGTCCAAACCTTATCGTGCTCAGGGTCTGGAATGCCTTCACGTTCGGGGATACAGAAAATTGGTATCTTGTCCGACATTGTTTCACAAGATAGAATTTTATTTCCATAGCATTTCTTCCTGACATAGCTGTTTGGCTGTCAATAAAGAAGCTAAAAGCTTCTTGTGGTGTTGCCTCCACCGCAAACTCACCGGCCGTTGTTGTCACTGCCAAGACCGCCGCTCGGCTTGGATGCGAAACTCGTACAGTTTGTACGCTACGATTCGAAGAAGATCCGGGATTCTACTGCCCCTTTGTCCATTTTTGATCCTTTTGTATACCTATACGTGAATGGATTGCGCTTTAGATAATCCAGTTCTACATTCTTCCCTGTTGGTGAAGGCGGTCGAGAAACGTTTTGTCAATTCGAAGTATGGCGTAATAGGTTTTTTGGGGGTACCTAAGATTATATCTAAGAAGTAAATCTCTTTCTCCTAGAACCAATAAGAAGCGTTTTAGTTCTGTCGTATATGGTATAGATGCACGAGCGGGCAACAACGTTTTGAAAATAAAAGGATTTTTTTGAGCGATATTTCAGACAGTTTGTATAGAGAAGTGGAGAAGAAGATTTAAAAATAAACCTTATTGGCTATTCGACGACGTTGACTTGGTGAAAAAGGTTAAAATACGATATCTGAAGAAAAGGGGAACACAACAAGGACCCTACGTAAGGTGGCGGCACAATAATTGGAATTGGCGCCGAGTGCTGGACGATAAGCAAGAAGGGAGAGCTGATACTGGGCTCCTTCGAAAGAAAAATACTTCGGCGGATTTTTGGTCCTGTGTGCGAGGAGGGCGAATGGAGGAGAAGATACAACCGGGAACTCTATGAGCTGTACCAAGATGTGGATGTAGTCCAAAAAGCCAAAACACGTCGACTACATTGGCTCGGCCACATCGAGCGAATGGACAATAATGCTCCAGCCAAGAGGATCTTCGAATCCCAGCCCCCATGTTCGAGAAGACAAGGAAGACCGAACCTCCGTTTCAAAGACAAAGCCATCGCGGATGTCAGAGCGCTTGGTCTGGACAATTGGAAGCAGCGTGCCCGGGATCGTAGAGGATGGAAGGCTGCAGTGTCTCAGGCAGAGACTCTTCACGGGTCGGGAGCCCGATAAGTAAGTAAGTAAGTAATAATTGGAAAGCGACTCAGAACCTTCTTTTTGTGGATATGTCAACAGCCTGGCAACGCAAGGCATTCCGTATAGCTCCACTGTCAGAATGCACAGATTCCGAAGGGCAAAATAATTTACGATAAAGGAGTATCTGAAATAGGGCGAAAAAAATATTTACCAGCTTTTCGACTTCGAATCTCCTAAGTAAATAAGGATTGGACTTTAAACATGTTTGCATTGCTTTAACCGTTTATTTACAACTTTACTGATTTTGAAACATACTAAAATAACTTGTTAACGATATCGATTCAGTGGACGTTTTGCTGAGGTTAGTTTTACCATTATTGCGACTAATTAAGAAGGTCGGTAATAGACAATACGTTGGCTGGAGCGTTCAAATTACCCAATATATCAAATCCAGTAAAATCTATATTTCCATTTCCATTGGTGTACGACTGATCGGACACTAGATAATGAAAGGAGACGAGGTATATAAAAAGCCAAACCTATTTCATTGGTAAACACTTGCAACTCACATCCTTCGAATTCTGCCGGCAGCGGTGGTAGTGGATAAGGATTATATCCTGGAGTTAGAGCTGGATATGGACCTGGTGGGATATTATATCCTGGCGAATAAACCGGAACAGAAGGTGCTGGTGGTGCTGGTGCTGGTGCTGGTGGTGGCGATAGTAGTGGCAGTGGAAGTCCTGGCAATATTGGTACAGGTGATGGTACAGCATTTGTGTTTCCTCCGAATTGAAGAAGGACTTGAAAAATATTATAGATAAATAGTAGTAAATATATTTCCTTATCGACTTGCAAAAATATAGTCACCTAAGACTGCCGCAGTGACTACTGAAAGGATACCAAATGGCTTCATTGTTAATAGATGAAAACGACTCTGATCAACCGAAGCAGTTCCAACTGTATTTATACGTTTCAACTTTTGAACATAACTATACAAATTTAAAGTGGTTTCAGTTTTACGAACGGAAGTCGTGAATTTATGACACGACTTTTAATTATTTTAATTTTGCAGCAAAGCCATAAAATGTTATCTAAATTGTGCTTGCTTCCGAACACACGTGTCATATATAAATTGCTAGTTAAGATCACTATAGATAAACTGGCTTTTAACAAAAAGTCATTACAAAATGTTGCGTTGCACCTTATGGCTATTTGTAGCATTAGGTTGAAGCTTAAGTTGGAAACTTATTGGAAAATTTACGGATCGATTTAAAATTAAGAAACGCGGCGGTTAAACTTTTAACTTTTCTTTTTCTGTTTATCGGACAAGTTGAACATCTTGTTCTCCATCCATCTTTTTTTTGTAGTTGTCACTATTTGGTTTTAGCGTGTATGCTGCTCATCTGACAGTTAGATACGTTGCCCCAACAGACAAAACAGATTCTATGAATTGAGCCCTTTTGATTAATGGTCGTAAAGCCATCGATCGATTGACAAAGAACAGAAACAGATACAGAACCAGAAAGGTCTTTCGTTCTTTAGTAAATTCTGTTTTTGTTTACGTTGCACGCTCAGCTAAACAGAATTGGCAAATATCTAGAAAAACATGGCTGCCGTCTATTCTGTCAAAACTATCACAAAATATTGCATCTAACGATAAATTGACATAAATCGCTAACATGACAGCAACAGAAATAAACATCGCGCACTTTTCCGACCAAAAGCACTAAAAATTTGGTCTCAGAGAGCGTAAAATGCATCCAAATGTTCGTTCAAGCTACTTAGAGCCACTTAATAACGGAATAAATTCCCTGAGCTCTTTTGGGCCGAATGGGAAACTGCTCATTACCAGGGCTGCTAGTCTTCTCTACTGTGTTTTGGTCCAAACCACTACTACTCGTTAGATTACTAATTTTCTATTTCCATAAATAGGTCAATGGCTGCATGAGTCCTTGGCGCACGTCCTTTGGTGGTGTGTAAGCCGTCGTTGCGGAGCGTTTCTTTTTTGCTTGGATGCTTTTTTCCAGATCACTTGGGGTTTCTCTTTTGCTTGTTGATTGGTTTCCTTGATAGCACAAGCAATATGCAACTTCAGACCCATATTTTGCTAGGGGTAGATAAATAATGTTCTATCGTTTTATTACAGCATTTTCGGTAGAGCAACCATACGAATTTATAGTTGTCATTATCAAGCAAGTGGTAAAATAGTCGTAGATACCATTTTCTGGTACGCATTTTTTTTCTTAGCCCAGATCGACTCATTCCATTAGTCTATTATACTCCCTTACTAAATTCGGGCAAGGCATTTCAGCAGCCTTATTTTAATTTTTATTGAAGCGCTTTACATTTAAAAAAGGTAACTCTCCAGTACAAATTGATATGAGGGTGACTGTATTATTGTTTTTCCAAGCCACAGCTGCAATCTCTGCACCATCCACATAATAGCCACAAATTCTTGAGATGTTCCACGATGTTCTGTTGCCAAGTCCTTGTCGCTGGGAAATTTACAATTGGGAATCCTTGGTCTTCTTATTGTTCCAAGGTAATGTATGCCACTTTTCGCAATTTACATAATCGTACTGCAATGTTAGCACTTGGTCTCAAATTTAGCTCTTCTGGTTTCCTGTATCTCTAAGATAAATCAATGTTCGAATAAGAGAAAGAAAGTTATAATTACTTAGGGTTTGTTCCATAGCCTTTATATTATATTTCAAACTAGCTGTACCCGCCCGGCTTTGCCCGTGCACAGAAATTGTATTGCTTAGATCTAAGATAAAAATTTTCTTTGTCATTTAAGATTGTCTGTAAATTTGAGCTCAATTAGTTCAGCGGTTTTTGAGATTTTTTTTTGTATGGACGTGCCACGGCCCTATGTCCAATTTTGACCAATCTTCGCATCAAAACTCCTGGGCCAATACCTAGGATTGTCTGTAAGTTTTAACTAAATCCATTCGGCGGTTTTCTTGATATAAGATTTTGAATGTTTTTTTTTTTTTGTACGGGAGGTGCCACGCCTCTTTGTCTTATTTTGACCAAATAAAGCCTATATGTTGCCCATTGTTAAGGCCTACCTTTTTCAAAAAGACCATACCAATCGGGTTAGTAGTTCTTACGTGATTGTGGAAAAAATTTACAATTTTATTATATGTATAGATTTGTAGAGTGGGCGCAGTAACGCAGTGGTTAGTGTGCTGGACTACTTTGCCTGTGCGAGGGATCCCAGGTTCGATCCCCGGAAAAACACAAATTACATCTTAAGGTTTTTTTCTACTGTGCCACCTCTCACGAACGTCTGACAAACATCCGAGAGTATTACTGTTCTGAAAAGCTTTTCAATTCAGCCGTTCGGACTCTGCATAAAATTGTAGGTCCCTTCTATTCGTCCCAAAAATAGAAACTCACACAAATGAATGGTTGAGTTAGGCCGCCTGTTGCGCCACCTATTTATTTCTTATTGTTTAGATTTCTAGAAAAATCCATCAGTTCCAAAAAGCACGTTAAGTTTGTATCACCATCTATAGGGCTTAGCTGGTTAGTATTGCTTGATATAATGTCTTGCCTTTGTAGCACTACTAGCTGTTCATCCACACAAAGGATTTGATGCAGGGGAACATATTGAAACTTTTCATTTAAAATATTTATAACTGGTCGCAATGCATGCAACCTATCATAATCGGGATGATCTCGTTGCTTCTTATTCGAGATTTGGTTGAAGTGCAAAAATCGCCCAATTTTAACGAACCTGTTATAGTAACAATAGCAACGTTTCTATAAAATTTATTCGTTAGAGCACACTGTATCCGATATGGTACATCTCCAATAAGCACATTTAATTTGAAGACTTTACACACAGATTATTTTTCGCCTTTCTTACCTACATTTATCGAATTTATTATTTTTGAATGATTTCTGCTCTTCCAACACTTTTATTTTGAAAATGTTTTGTATCCGCTTATGTCGGCAATAGCTGAGGCCAGCTCTGACAATTTTCAATAACAAAAAGTACAAAGATTTACTGTTTACTACGTAGATCAAACATACGTATTATGGTCTTAAAAAGAGTACATTTCTGAGTCCATAGTGTAATATGTAATTAAATGGACACGAACGAACTCACTTGCACACCTTACCTATGACTTTGAAAGTTTGTGGTGAACAAATATGTGACCATTTCATCTTATAGAAAAATATTTTCTTCTATTTAACTTATTTTTTTATATTGATCCTTTAAATAACCGATTCCTACATAACAGGCAACAGCAACCCAAGTAGACCTTTTTTATAATTTGGTTTATAGTCGCACATAAAAATGAATACACCCCCTGAGATAGGGTAAAACAGTTGGTCAGCATTGCTAATTCAATGCCAATGAACAACTCTCCTATCCATTGAGGTGGTCGCTAACGATTCTTAATGATTATCCCATCCCAGGTAACTCAGTTTGTAACTCCCGCTGTATTCCCATTACGAAACTAAATCCTCGTTAATAATTAAATTCCTTTAGGTCAAGACAACCACCTCACTATGGGTGAATATTTTATGTTGGTAGGTACGTCATAGAATTTTATCGTTAAAAAAACCTACGTACTTCACAAAAAGGACACAGCTATAGCACCTTCATTAACTGACGTCTGTATTGTTTATGCAAGCAAACATCCTTGCCATATACAAGGTGGCGCAAAAATAACCTTCCGATGTTTTTTGGCTGTAATTTAAAAAAAAAATGAAAAACTTTGATTCTTCTTGTGGATTATTTTTATTTGGTATTTTAATTTTTTTTACATCAAGTCGAGAATATGATGTCATGTAAATGGCCGCCGCCACAGTTGATTGTCATTTGAGCCCTTTTTATGGCATTTTCCATCACTTTGGCCAAAACTTCCGGCGATAGGTCCTCACATTCTTGACGGATATTGTCTTTAAGAGCTGCAAGAGTCTGAGGCTTGTTGACATAAACCCGCGACTTCAAAAAGCCCCACAAAAAGAAGTCTGGAGCGGTCAAATCAGGGGATCTTTCTGGCCAGTGGAAATCGCCAAAACGGGAGATTAGGCGCCCGGGAAATGCATCCTTCAGCATATCGGTTGTGGCACGTGCAGTGTGTGCCGTTGCACCGTCCTGTTGGAACCACATGTTTTCCAATCCCAATTCATCAAGTTGCGGCAAAAATAACTCGTTGATCATTGCTCTGTAGTGCTCACCATTCACAGTAACCGTTTGGCCCGCGACGTCTTCATGTCCATGACATCTTCGGCTACAGCAGCAATATTCTCTGCAGAACGGCTACTCCGGGGTCTGCCACGCCTGGCAGCATCTCGTGTTGTGCCAGTCTCTTCGAGGCGAGCGGCTAAACGTCGCAGTGTTTCACCAGTAGGCGTTGGACGGCTAGGAAATCTGCGACGAAATTCACGTTGTGCCAAAGTCACCGACCGATTATTGCTCAAATAAATAGTCACCAATATTCCGCGTTCTGGAGCAGTGTAGCGTAACATTGTTTATTAACGTGTATTTCGCATGTGTTTACTACACAATAATGTCAAAACAGAACTGACATTAGGGGCCAATCGCAAAATTTATAGCATTTTCTGATAGGAGGATTTCTTTTGCGCCACCTTGTACCTTATCCCTTCATCTCACAAGTTAATGTTAAATTAATAAATAAAATACAAAATTACCTTGTCGGTTTAACTTCTGACTTTTCCACCTCGTCATTGTCATTTGGTTATCCTTCAGCGCCATGTATTTTTAGTCAGTCATTTCCAGTAAATAGGAATACAAGAAAATCCTCTTATCGTCAGTAACCAAAAGGAAAAAAGATACAAACAATTCAACTCCTTACAAGGGCATGCGAGTATTGAATCGGAAACCAAACCCTCACATCGATACAAGAGGACAAAAAAGAATTTACCAATTTGCCCTCAAGGGCAAGGATGTACATTGTATACATGTACACAAACTCATGGCATTACCCGCAAAAGAGCCAACGAACAAAGCAAAAGGACACAAATTGGAATTTTATAAAAATTGTTTTGAAATTTACCTACAAAGCAAAAGAAAAAAAAAATCATTTGTGTCATAAAAAGATTCAAACAATATTTTCTCACTAGCAGGAAAGGTCCTTTCCCTTTGGCTGAAAAACGAAGACCATCACATCAACTGGGGTTTGCTTTGCCTTGGGAATTTGTCGGCCAACGAAATGTTTACGTCGAGCAAAAAAGCTATTAAAGTGCCATTGATATTATTCACTTTGTGAACTCCGGTGTCCGAAGAGTATGGTCTCCTGGTGAGAGCCTGTACCAATAAAATGGACAATAGGAGGGTGGAGACTACCTATATAATGGACAAATGAGTTTTCGCTTATATTGTCATCGATTTAAAGTTCTTGTGGACGAGAGTCACTTTTGGTCAGTAATTGGTGATTGTCGATAAGGACTGCCGCTACTATACCTACTAGTGTCTGTAATAAAGAGCTGATTTTAACCACGGAATTGATTCAATTTTCTATCCCTATTGAGACCTACGCAACACATTATGAATCAATGTGATGCATTTTTCAACTACATATCTAGTGAAAGGAAGTGCTTTTGGAGTGCCTACTAAGTACAGTGCGATAGTTGAAATTGTTACGGCCGTAGTACACGGCATGAAGAAAGCCACATACGTATGTGGTTCTGACGTGGTAGCGACATAAGTCCGCGCGACATATATCTGCCAAACTAAGAACGACATAACTACGCGCGGAGATGTCGCATTAAAACGGCATAACTTCGCGCGGAGATATGTCGTTATTAGTTCGGCGGAGATATGTCGTTTTAAATGCGACATAGCTCCGCGAGGAAATAATTACGTTTTCAAAACGACACAACTCCGCCAGAAAAAAGCGACATAATTCCGCTCGAAAAGTGTACCGGGCGGAGATATGTCGCTATGCTGCTCTGACGGCATTTTTACGTCAGCGTATGGTCTCAATGGCTACGTGCCGTGTATTAGCTCTCGTTAGGCAACTCACATTATCGCACACATGTATGCGTATACGATATGTGTAGGTATACTTTCTTTTGACGTCAGAGCTATAAGTAGATATGTGGCTTTGTACATGCCGTGTACTACGGCCTATTTTCGTAGACAGAGCTTCGTATGTTTATATGCTAGCTGCAGGGAAGCTGCAAGCAATCGTGCAAAAAGCTGTAAATGACGAAAGCGTGCATATGAAGCGAAGCTACGTGATAAGTATGCTTAAACCTGCGTATTTTCGTAGTCACAAATGCGACTTTGCCGCCTAATTGACAGAGCGTCTATGCCAGCTGTAGGCCTAAGTTTCCCCTTCTAATTGTGCGTACCGCACTTAAGGCGAAGCATTCGTCTACTGCGTTGTCCCTCCGGTCAAGAATCGACGACTCTATAAATGCCCGAACGTTTTTGTCCATCCGCTCTGCATGCCATATCCATCTTAGATGATTGATGCACAATTTGTTTACCATTTTAATGTCACCGTTTGGCTCTTATATTGTCCGCCTTTGAATAACCCTTCCAAAGCCCTTCAGTGCCAAACGGGACCAGAAATTGTTTAAAATAATTTTTCTCTTTAGTCGACCGGCGATATCTTCATTTAGTTTAGACAGAGTATCAAGCTTCAGTCGCTAGACCCACTTTAGCCGCTTCCTTTTCTATATTAGGAAACGCACCATAGTGACAGCTACTTGTGTTATATACCTACCAATTAAGTCAATATCATCGGCATATTTCAGAAATTGGGCGGGCATTCTAAAGATCGTGCCTTGCGTGTTGGCCAGCGACATTCGCAAAATTTGAAAATGTTCCAGAATGTGCAGTAGTGTTAATATTTGGTCGGTTGGGGACTTACTAGGCCTAAAGCCGCACTGGTAGAGACTAATCAGTTCATTGACAAAAGGTTTCAGGCAGTCAGACTATACGGCAGACACTAACTTATATGCGATATTTAGGAGACTGATGGCGCAGTTTAGAAGATCCCCTTTCTTATGGACCGGCATCAAATGAGTTAGTGTACCTATGCCAGAGTATATCCATTAATGAGTAGGGACACTCTCTCTACATATGCATTTCATACTACCACAAAGCAAAACGCAAAAAAAATCGTGCAATAAGTGGAAGCAGGTCGAAAGAATACTTTTTACCTGAATACGACGAATGCCTGAGAAGAAAAGGGTAAACAACACATTTTACCTGTACCACTACATACAGTTTGATGTGTATGACGAACGATTGTGGGTTTTTTCATAATGCATTTTTAAAGGCGGTAAACTCGGATTTCGATGTGTGTACCTATTCACTTTATGCAGTGTGACCTGCTTTGCTTTTTGGAAAATGGTTTCATGCTTCGTTTTTATGATTATTTTTTCCAGGAATTACAACTAATTCTGAACTCTTACCATTAATATTTCAATCTAAAATATGAAAATAAATGTTTCTTCTCTGTTCTGACTTCGCTAAAAATAATGCAATTCGATATTGGGCGCAATAGCAATACAAATGATTTCATTCCATAATTGCTAGTTTTTATAATAACTGGTCACACTGGTTCTGCAGTGACAATGGGGTAGGTTTTTTCATAATGCGTTTTTAAAGGCGGTAAACTCGAGTGCTTATCAGTTCTGCGAAAGAAGTGAAATAAACACAATACAGGGTGACCCGTGATAGTTTTCGGTGCGAACAAACTACAGTGCAATTGTTTTTGGATTAAATAAAAAATGAGAAAACATATTTTCAAGTGTTTAGCCTGCGCGGTCGGGAACAAAAAGAAAATGCAACTGTAAAATATTTTTATGTGCCGATAATGGAGGGCATTAAGTTTAACTTTATTGGTTTTTTAGTGATAACTCCTGAAACTATCCCTTTTCTGACTCCTTTTTTGGCGGTGTAATTTTTCATTAAAATTTTTTTACGCGCTGTTTATTTTGCTTTTGTTTTGCTTGAACACATGTAAAATACATATATACGCCTTTTGGTTTTAAAATGAATAGTATTGCTTGTGGTCGAAATTGTGTCCTAAGTTATATTAATCTTTAATTCATATAAATTTAAAGACCCCAACAAATTCAGAAGACAATTTTTGGAAAATGAAGAGCAAATCAATTTCTTATGAAATGCATTTTTTAAGTATTGCCTTTTTCGATAAGTCTTCCAATAGGCGTATTTTTTTGGGAAGTGAGTATAACAAAACCAAAAGTGAGTATACAAGTTTTGCATGTAAAAGTAAAAGTGAGCTAGCTATAGATTTTCAAAAAAATACGCCTGATATAACTAAAAGGATGGCAACAGAATAAAAATAGTCTTATTGGTATTTCAATTGACTTAATTGCCATTTTAAAGCAACCGAGGAAGAAATAATAAGTTGCTGACTTCATTTCAATTCATTTGTGAATTTAAAAGATCTTTTTCAGCAAAGTAGCTACATGGAGAAAATAGCCAACTGAAAATTTAGAGCTTTCCGGCGTTGAAATAAACGCTTTCAAAACTGAATCTGACTATAAAACTGCTTATTTCGGTAGTGAAAATGCGTTTTATTATAGGCGTATTTTTTTGAGAATCGATAGCTAGCTCACTTTTACTCTTACATACAAAAGTTTTATACTCACTTTTGGATTTGTTATAAGTACTCACTTTTGGTTTTACATACAAAATTATTATACTCACTTTTGTTTTTGTTACTCACTTCCCAAAAAAATACGCCATTTTTTGTATGCTATATTAAAAAAAACGTCAAAAACGCAATTGTGAGTTGCAACTAAGTCAGCAACATAGTGTTTCCTCCATATTTACAGATTTTTAAGGAAGATGAAAGTGCGCATTTAACACGTTCGCCTAAAGAATTTTTAGATGCATTAGAAAGTTTATAGCAAAATAAAAAAAAATAATCTTGAAATGAAAATGTATTACCTACATATTAAAAAATAAATGTGATTGATTACTGGCTGTAAAAATCAAAAGAAATAATTTCTTATAAAATGATATGTAGGCACGTGTTTGAGAGCATGACTTTATCAAAAAATGTAATAGAATAATCAAAAAAAACAACAACAAGTATAAATATCTTAGCGTAACACACTCATGTAATTATAATTTTGTATTTAATAAAAATGTATGACAAGTTAAAAATTTCCCTTTTTTTAACGGAGCACCCTGTGCCATTTTCCGAAAAAATATTCCTCCTCTTTTCTCTCCCTCTCACTACCCACTTTATATATCCGTCTATTTCTCATGTCTGTGTGACACAGTAATACTTGCTGATAAGGAAATTGTCGAGAGTGTCCCTACTCATTATAATGGATATACTCTGACCTATGCTTACTACCAAGGCGTTTTCTGCTGCCTTAAATATTGCTGTATTCTCACTTCGTTTTAGACGGGTGGACGAACATCATAGTCAAAATTGACTGGTTCCTTCTGCCTGACAACGGAATGTCACTCCTCTTGCCTTTTAAGAGTCTGCAGAAGTGGTCTTTCCATTATCTTCACCACAAAAGACTGTGACTCTACTGAAAGGTTTCCTAAATTCCTTGCTCGTCTCTATGGCCCCTATTGTGAATGTCGTGTCGATAGTTGATCGTTGATCGATAACTGTGATTGTCGATTGCGATTGATATTTGTCGATTTGACAGTCGCTTGTAGTCGATTACAAATGTCTGGTCGATGCTTTTTCTTGGAAGTGAAAAAATTGTCTGCGTACGAATAGCTAAAATCAATCGACGCAATCGAAAATTGTCGTGACAATCGCTGATCGACAATCACAATAAGGGCCTATGTCTATATGTCTCTGTTCGGGTCTTGTTGCCTTAATACGTTATTTTTGAGGCAGCAGCTCTCTATTTATCTCTAGGTTTAATGAATCTTATTTGTCGTTTGAATGATACCCACACTTTTTTTGCGATAGACAAGGTTAAATATTGTAAAGAACTCTACTAAGTGCAGTCGTGAGTTTCCGACCTTAGAAAACAACTTGAGTGGGTACATACAAAACTCCTAATTTGTTATTCTCCCAGCGACTATCCATTACCAATAAAAAAAAATTGTAGTCTCAAGTCTCAACCTTACCGAAGTTCCCAATTAGGAAATTTAACTATTGTGAACTCCTTGGAGTGAAAGTCGAAGGCAAAACTAAAAATGTTTATTAGCCCGGTACTAATACCTAATACTTTTTAATACTTAGCTGATATTTTTAATCGCTGCGTTTTTGAGGGGGTCTTTCCGGATGCCCTCAAATGCGCGGATGTTGTTCCCTTATTTAAAAAAGGCTCCCCTATACTGAAATATGTAATTACACTTCTCCCTGTTTTCAGCAAAATCTTTGAAAAACTTATGAAAAATCGGATAGTGAGTTACCTAAGTAAAAGTAAATTTCTTAACGATAATCAATTTGGCTTTCAGAAAGGCAAATCTACAGAAAATGCGCTTCTACAATTTTGTAGTCAAATAATGTCAAGCCTAGATTCGAAAAAGTGCACGGCTGGGTTATTTATCGATATAACCAAAGCTTTTGATATGGTCAACCACAAAATTCTGTTGCATAAACTAGAAAAAGCTGGATTTCATGACTTCATTTTGACTGGTTTAAGTCTTACCTAAAAAATAGGTCGCAAGGAGTGAAGATAGGTCAGATAAGGAGCAAAATTAGGTTCTTTAATTTGGGAGTACCCCAAGGCTCTGTTTTAGGGCCAATTTTGTCTCTTGTTTATATCAACTCACTGTTTGCACTTAAATTTAAAGGCTCACCAACTGCTTTTGCAGATGATACTGGCTATTCTTACGGCTCGAATAGTCCCTTAGAACTAGTTTCTGACATAAATTGGGATCTTAATTTGTTCAGGATCTGGTTTGCTGAACATAATCTGGTTCTAAGCTCAAAAACTAAAGTCATGTTTTTCAGTTTATCATCCATAAACAATTTGGAAGCGAATATTTCATATCACGCACCTGAATGCTTAAAATTTAAACTTTTAAATTGCTACTGCACGTGCAGTTCTTCTTTTTGTGACGATGTAAGTTGTAGTGATAACTGCTTCCCGATTGAAAGAGTGATGAATTTAAGTACCTGGGGCTTACCAAACACGCTAGAATGAGCTTTTCAAATCACGCAGAAATTCTGAGGAGGTACTTTCGCTGCACACTTAGACATTTCTATTACTTACAACAAATTTGCTCCACCATGCTCCTTAAAACAATTTATTATGCTATTTTTCACTCTAAACTGCAGTATGGAATTGCATGTTGGGGAGATGTTTATCTAAACAAAATTCAACCACTATTAATTCTTCAGAAATGTATGTTACGGAAAATATGCCTGTGAACGGAAGATTTTTCCAGTTCGTCATTTGTACTTTAAGGTTTTACAAACTTTTTTTTATGAAGTCCGGAAATCGTAATTATCGGTTAATTTCAAACTACAATCTACGTAGAAACTTTTTAAATATGGTCTCTCTCTCTGTTCCAAGTTTCCGTACTACCGCATATCGTAATTTTTATTCTGTTTCCTCATACAGTTTATATAATAAACTTCCTCAGTCAATAAGGATGATGACCTTTAAGTCATGTAAAACGCTGGCTTTTCAAGTTTAACTTCGGTAATTTAGAATCTTTACTCTCAGACACTCTGGTTTAAATTTTAGTTCTAACTAATTATGTATGCATTTATTATTTTTTGCACTTGCGTTTGAATTTTCTTTTAAACAATCTGCTTCATTTATTCTATTTGAGTTTTTTAAGTTCTTCATTTCATTTTTTTTTATTTTTAATTCTGTTTGTGCTATATTTTTAATTTTTCTATTATCCTGTTGCTTAATGCTTTATAGGGTCACCCCACCGAAAACAAAATTTTTGAAATTTGTAATAGTTCTTTGAAGTGACATTCAACACTATTTTTGTACTCAGTGCACAAAATGTCTCTATTTTTCTTAAATTCTATACTTAAAGCACTTATAAACATTTTTCTTATTTCGCAACTTGTATTTTGTATTGAATTTATAGAAATAAATTATATCTATCTATCTATCTATATCCAGGTCCAGGTTATATTTTATTAACTCACAATTTTCCGGGTTAGGGTACCAACGATTTTTAAATCTCGTTTTCAAAATCTTGCATAACGAAATCTTGTATTATTGAAATCTCGCAAATCAAAATCTCGAAAACTAAAATCTCGCATATTTATGAAGGGACATGTTGCCCCCTTGCAACCCCTCTGCTTGGGGTCACTGTTGGATCTGGAGTAGATGCGAGGTTGGATTTTGATAATGCAAAATTTTGTTATTCACTGTTATTTAAAAATGCGAGATTTCGCTATTCTTCTATTCTATTGTGACCGACAAAATATTTAAAATAAAGGTTAAAAATAGTTATTAGTAAGACCCATTGATTAAGCTTATTTCATGCATAAGGCGGATATCTAAATTTTTGTTACATGTATTACAGAAACAACAAGCACATCTCCGTACGCCTATTAAAGCAATATACACCCAATTTGCATATAGAGAACTCAAATTAATACACCGAGGTTACTATGTACCAGTAGATACGCTTATAACCATGAATGGACGGATGATATGCTCTGCAAGTATACCTGGTGTACTTAATGCCTTTTACATCGTTGGAATTATATGCCATCCCAAAAGTTAAAAAGGGTCCACGAGCGTTGTTCAATTTAATGTTAATATACCGCTGTACCCCCATAACTTATTTAATTCCAAAATTTGTCATTAATGTGCACCTAACCGTGCTGCCTTCATAGTATGTCCTTGTTCTCGATTGGAAAAAGGGTTATTCCCTTGATGTAAAATTAACATTTTTGTCTCATCATCTCTTTGCCAACCTGCCTTTTAATGACGCAATACGATGTACCAGTTATAGTGTGCGCAAAAATTAAATTTATTTGAATTATGAATGGAATATTACCATAGGACCTGACACTGTATATAGCTTTATACCTACCTACGGGTATACAGTATACCAGATGATATTCCATTCACTTCGGGTGACATAGTCAGGAATTAATTTATTCTAGCACAGTAAAGTTCTCTCAAAAGTGTCTTTCGCTGAGATAAAGGTAAGAATGTTGGACGTTGGATGTCATCGTCTGTAAGGACACTAAAGCTATCATAGTATAAACTCGTACAAGAAGAAACTTTTTAATTTCATGAAAACTTCTCTCGCCGGATGATGGATATCGGATATGGGAAAGTAGGATTATTACAAAATCGAACTAACTATATTCTATTTACCTACGTGCAGAATGAAAAAAAAAATATGATAGCTTATAGCATTAAATTTTTAACAAGGATCCTTTCGGAAAGGAAGCGACATTATCGGATTATCTAAGATGATGGAAAAATGCTCGGTGTATGATGGACGACCTTATGTAAATGAGTTTGTAATGAATTTGTATATTGAATAATATAGTTTGTTAATTTTTTTTTTGGGAAACGGCTAAATTATTCATAAGCAAGGTTGTTCGTCTAAGTCAAAGGTAGCAGGCTGCACATTATGATCAATAATTGTGATGAGATTATTTTGAATATGGGGCAGATTGGCTCCAAATTTTGAGCTCTTTTGGGCGTATATCTTAAGGTGGACAAATTATTTGTTTGTTTTTAATTTTCTCTGCGGAATTAATGCCTTTTGCTAATTTAAGCGGCTTCACGCTTCCCGAGGGCATAGGGCTCAAAGACCTTATAGCCTGAGTTAGATTGGAAAAAATCGGATTTAATGCCTTCTGCTAATTTAAGCGGTTTCACACGCTTCTCGAGGGGACAGTGTCTCAAACGCTTTGTAGCCTGATTTAAATTGGAAAAAGTCGGGGGAATTGTTAAAACTCCACAAAGAGATGAATGTCGATAGGGATACTTTCTGGGCATTGCCTTAAATCCAACAAAGCTGCTGTACGCGACGGTTTAACTGCCGAGCTTTTTAAGGCAACGAGAAATGACTTGGTTAGAAGCCTACACCAACTCGTCTCCAAGATTTGGTCAGAGGAAAGTATGCCTGATGAATGGAACCTCAGCATCGTTTGCCCGATCCAGAAGAAAGGACACCGTCTAAACTGCGCCAACTATAGAGAATAGAGGCATCAGTCTCCTTAACATTGCCTATAAGATAATATCTGCTGTACTTTGTGAATGCCTGAAACTCTTCGTCAAAGAACTCATTGGTCCCTCCCAGTGTGGTTTTAGGCCCGACAAATGAACAAATAATCAGACTACAGCAGATCCTGCCAATCTCTAAGAAGTTCAAATCGGTACTCATACTCACCATCTATTTATCGATTTTAAGGCATATGACAGCATTTATATAGACGAGCTATATAGAGCCATGTCTAGATTTGGCATCCCTGCCAAACTTGTCAGATTGTGCAGAATAACGATGGATAACGATCGCTGCTCCACAAAGGTCGGTAACAATCTCACCGAGACCTTTGATGTCAAAACAGTACTTAGACAAGGTGATGCGCTGTCATGTGACTTTTTTAACATCTTGAGAGAATTGTACGAAAACTCGCAAGCCAACACCAGGGACACAATTTTTCAAAAGTCTGTGCAACTACTTGCATACGCTGACAACATCGACATCGTTGGCAGAACACAGCGAGCTGTCACTGGTGCGTTTGCAAGTATCAGTACAGAGGCGGCAAAAATGGGTTTAGTGGTGAATGAGGGCTAAACAAATTAAAATACATGCTGTCAAGAAGAAATGACACACAACATCGACGAAACGGACAGAACGTCACGATAGGCAGATATAGTTTTGAGGTGGTTAGGGATACTTTGTCTATATACCTCGGGTCTGAGTAGGTACACTCTTGCCAACCGCTGTTTCTTTGGCCTAAGAAGGCAATTTTCTAGTAAGGTCTCATCGTCCCAGTCCCGCTTTATGGCGCAGAATCATGGACGTTAACAAACGCGGATGAAGGTCTTCTTGGTCGTTTCGAACAAAAAATTCTTCGAGTGATTTTAGGTCTCGTCTGCTTTGACAGGCTTTGGAGGAGGAAGTTTAACAGGGAAATCTAGTGCTGGTACAGCCACATTGACGTAGTCAGAAAAGTAAACGTATCAGTCGACTAAGATGGCTAGGACATGTAGAACGAATGGACACCAACGCCCCGGCCCGAAGAGTCTTCGATTCAAACCCAGAGGGACAACGCAGTAGAAGAAGACTTCGCCTCAGGTGGACCATACAAGTGTAAAGGACACCTCAATGCGCTTTGCGCAACTGTAGGCGGTTAGCCAAAGATCAGGCCAACAGGAGATACGTGTTGGTTGAGGCCTAGGTCCACCCCGCAATGTAGAGCTACCTAAGTTAGTACTTTGAGTTGAGTAAATTCGTGGTAAACGTCATTATCTTGAGGACGACATTCACATAATAAACAAAAACTTGTAAATTTTTTATTGACAACAAGTGACAACACAAATCGACTGAAAAGCCAGCATACCTTAAATGAATTCGAATATGTTTTTCAGGGATTTATTATATTCCAGGTCGAAGCAATAGCTAGTATAGGTAAAATGGAAAATTTGAACTAGGCCCTTCGTTTAGAGAGTCAACAAATGGCTGAAAGAGCATGTTTCACTGGTAATAACAGATTTCCCATCCAAGTAGCGCTCTTCGGAGGAATAGTGGGGTCTAGTTGTGTGATGTTCTAAGCAATTTTAGGCACGTTTATCAATAGTAAAATGGTAGCCGTTGGTCACGTACAGGAAGGGTTGCGTAAAATCATATAAGCTTAACCAATGTAATGAGGATTATCATACAACACTATAGATACTGTAAGAGTCCTAATGCGATCCATACATACCTAAACACATACTCGTATACAAATTTCGTATGGACCACCATTGAGATTTTCCATTCACTAGGTATCGTTCGCTTTCTTTAAGAGCGTATACACCCTAAAATGTTTGAAGAAGTACAATAGGCAACAAAATGATATCCTACTTCGCCACATCTTTAAACTGTTTCCTTTTTAATTTTTTAATTAAAAAATTATACCCAGACTCCTGTGTAGGTTTTTTCTTTTTGTTTTTGTATGCTTAAAAAATTATAGCCGTTTCTTTTTTTTTTAATAAATTTTAATACAAACCTATACCTTAAAAGTAACCAGGATGAGAAAAACAAAAGCTAACATAAACAAAGGACGACACGACAATACCTATAACATTGAAACTTTCCAATTACCTTAAGCAAGGCATCAATCCAGGGATTTCAAAATGAATGACAAGAAGAAAACAGAGGAACAAAACAAAAATTAAAATGTCCTTACAATGTCCTTAAGGGACGGTAAATTGAAATTACGCGCACGAGATATGCGATTATGTAAATTTTATTATAAAACTAAGTGAAACACATTTTCCGCTTACGTTCGTTTGGTCTTGAGTGGCCTTAAATTTAATTTAAACTAAAAAAAATATATTTGTATATATTATCTGTTAGCTGGATTGAAGTTCAAATGAAAATATGAATATAGTAGATTTTGGGGCGGAGAACAATTTTTTCTGTTACAGAGCATATAGGAAGAAAAATAAAGCTAAACGAAATGAGCTCTATTTTTGCTTGAATTTTCAGGTTAGATGAGGAATGACGCGATTTGTCTTTAAATGGCTTAAAGAAGGTAACTTGCTACATTTAAATGGTGTATATACGGGGAGGCATTATATTTTTATTATGCATCTGCCTTTATTAAGAGTATTAAAGTTAACGTAATTTAAGTAAGTAGATACTGTTTATGGAAACCTAAATTGCAACCCTTATACATGGTCGGAATGTTACGTCTGTAATGGTTCGGTCCAAATCAGTTGGTGCTAGAATATATCACAAATCAACTCATTTAATTTGGTGTGTATGTGTAGATTAGATACCTTTTCAAACCGCAAGCTAATGTTGTATAATGAAAGGGATATAACCTTTAGGGGAATGCCTGTTATGTTTCAGCACTTTGGGTTGGCTTTTAATTCTTAGCTGAAATAGCAGCGGTAATGTGGACTACCATTTTGGTTTCTTAAAATATCCACCTATCGTTTGTTAGCACATATAGTTATTGAATAAAAACCCATTACTGATCAATGCGAAAGTAACTCTTTCTGACGGTTTGTTACCTTTTTATGACAAGATCTCTGAACCAATTGTAATGCAATCTGGCAAGTATCTAGATAGTCTGAGATCAGGAGGGACATAGGCGACTTTTTCTATGTTGGCGTGCATTGTCCTGATATAGGCAAAGAACTATATCTAAACAATAGATACATATCATGGGCATGGTCTGGTATTAGCTGTTGGCTACTCATTTAATCCATCATCATGAAAATTCTTCAGATAGGAATCGAAATCGAAGCAAAGACAAGAATACGCCACAAACGTCGCAATCAGCAATCAGACTAATGGAAGGGAGGCACTGGAGAGAACAACCGATTGGTCATGTCAGCATCCTTCTACCAACTATCCCCTTGCCCTTTACTATACTGACTTACCGGCCTATGAAAATCAACTTCGAAGAAGGCTTTATATCCTACACGATAGATCATTTCTAAACACTGGATTGAGTTGGCTTCGGCCGGTGTGTTTTCATAAGAACTTAATCTGGGCCTCTCCTTCTGTCTTCCAAAACACTGCAGTTTGTTGCAAACCCAAATTACAGCCTTTCGTCAAGCTACAGCATGGCTGCATATTTTAGGTAAACACGCGCAAAGACTTAGTCTGCCATTCAATGACTTCTGCAGAAGCTCCAGAGATGAAAAGCAGGATGTCACGTACAGGAGACTTTTCTTGTCGCTGACATTTCCTAGCCAATTTAAGGAATGCCTACTTAGGAAATTATTTTCTCAATGATCTCAGTTATGTAGGCAATATTAGCGCCGCTACCATTCTTGGCTTTATAAATGGCACCAAATGGATTGCATGAGAAGCCAGGAAAGGATTCACTCCCCAAATCCCAGTAATATGCACAATGGGCCGACTAACGACCTGAGTCCTTCTCTCACCGAGAGCTTCTTAAAACAACAGTTGGAGGTCGGATCATATTTTTTTCGCAACATCATGTTTAGCGAGGGGGCTCTTTGGACGTAGAGTAGATATATTTAAAATAGGATTAAACTGCAGAAGGGATTTCGATGAAGCCTTCACTAAAACATTCGGTGAGTCTGAGTTGCTCTGCGCGTGCAGTAGAATATAATATTTGTATTTTATTATAATAACTTTATTATATTGAAAATAATCTGCATAGCATACTGTAAGCTCCTACACCCTTTCCTGACTTAACTTCATTCAATTTGTCATTATATTCATAAGTCTAAATCATTCATTCATTCATTTTCAAATGGTCCGCTTGTCCATTAAGTGGGTCGCGGGTGTAGGTTGCTTAAGTGGACCCTCCATAGCTCTCGATCATCCGCCATCGACCCCAAATCATCAAGGGCAATCCCCATAGAGGACGCCTGCCCAATTTCTACTCCATCCAGAAGCTGAGATACAATCAATTCAAAACACATTTCTGAAGTCTGAATACAAACAATTTTTCAAGGAACTGTTATATTCTCATTTGGTCGTACAGTGAAGTGAAAAATAATCTAATCTAATATTGTGATCTATTTTTACATTAATTTCAAGACCCCTCTGAAGTCCGTCAACTATGCCTGAGACCTTTTGTCAACAACCTGATCGGTCCATATTAGTGTGACTTAAGGCCATAAAAGTCCACCATTGACCAAATATTCACACTGCGGCAGATTCTGGATAAAATCCAGAAACTTGAAATCGATATCCACCTTCGATGTCAAAAAATGATTAAGTCAAGGGATGCGCTGTCATGCGACTTATTTAACATAGTTCTTGAAAGATGCAAAACTTAAAGGCCAACACCAGAATCACGATATCGCGTACGCCGATGACATCGACTTAATCGGCAGAACGCAGCATGAAGTCACTGGTGCGTTCGTGAGTATTGGGACGCTGAAAAGATGGGTTTAGCGGTCAATGAGGGGCTTTGAGATGGTTAAGGACTTTACCTACCTAGACTCCGCTTTGATCTCCAGATAATGACACCAGCGCTGAAATTGAGCGATGAATAACTCTTGCCGATCGCTGTCGCTTTGGGCTAAAAAAGTAACTGCTGAGTGGGGAAGCGAGGATTAACAACGATTCTCGCTTGTTTAGGATTGACCCTGACAATTCCTGTTGGGAAATTTTGTCGAATTTCAGTCTCTGAATTATTGTTTGAGAGAATTACAAACAACAACTCGTAGACACAGTCACTTTGGTAGGAATGATATAGCTATTTGGAACTACCACTACCACTAATTCATCATCAGACTCCTTTAAGTGATTGTTTGAATAGTTTTTGAATTCTGACAGTCAATTCTCCGTATATGTCCACTTGGGAAGACATTTCTGTTTTCTCCTGTCAGGAAGTGAACTTGCACCTCGATTTTTCTTAATTGACCAAGTGACTACCACTTGCGCTAATTGAGCGACGAATACAAGCCCGCCAACTGGTGATTAGAACGGAGGAGAAGACCAACCTCTGTGCGTTGTTGTTGCTACGAGGTGTTTTTGTTTTATTGTCCATCTCGTTCTGTGGTTCACCTCGTAGCAACAACAACGCACAGAGGTTGGTCTTCTCCTCCGTTCTAATCACCAGTTGGCGGGCTGACGATACTTCGGATGTAATGAGATCTAAATGTACGCCAAGTTCTTAGTTTAAGAATTTTTAACATTGAACCTTCTTAAACTAAGAACTTGGCGTACATTTAGATCTCATTACATTTCATGGCTGATCGAAGGTGGCCCAAATCAATAATAACTGATTTTCAAAAGTGGGCATATACCACGCCCCCTGCATGGAAAATCTCAAGTTTTTGACTTTTCCCAGTATACGCATTACAGAATCTAGCATTCTGCCAAATTTCACGATTCTAGGGTAGCCGTAAGTGCTTCATAATTTTGATGAGTGAGTCAGTTACGGTTTTTGAAATTTTTGACGTCCTGTATGTTTTATGTGGGCGCAGTACAGCAGTGGGTAGTGTGCTGGACTACTGTGCGAGGGATCCCAGGTTCGGTCCCCGAAAAAACACAAATTACATCTTAAAGTTTTTTCTACTACGCCACTTCTCGCGAACGTCTGACAAATATCCGAGAGTATGACTGTCATGAAAAAGCTTCTCAATTCAGCCGTCCGGACTCGGCATAAAATTGTAGGTCCCTGCCATTCGTCCGAAAAATAAAAACTCACACAAAACGAATGGTTGCGAGAAGCCTAGGCCTTGGGTGTCACCCGCCTGTTGCGCCACCTATTTATTTATTTATTTTGTATGTTGAAAATCACTAATGCTTATAGAGATGAAATTTGGTGAGGTGGACCTTTTTAATGAGCATGGTAAATGTTTCAAGTTTTTGGCTTAATTAGTTCCGAAGTTAGAGTGGGGTGGAAAACAGCCTGAGTTTGTTCCTGTAAAAAGGGTAAGTGCCTTTAATAGAGAACTTGGCTGGAGCACTATCGTGCCCACTATTTTAGAAGTATTTGTTGCACGGTCCGTTTTTCAATGCCGTCCTCATTTTTGCGAGTCGCCTATGCCTTTTCTCAGATCCCATTTATCTTAAGAGGTTCAGTTGTCAAAAGGTAACAATCAGACAGACAGAATCACATTCGCATTTATAATATTAGTGTGGGTAGAAAAAAAAAACAGTCCTGGTTACATTTAAGTATGTGTGCCACAATGTCAATCGTTCACAAAATAAGGGCCCACTCAAATCTTAAATGAAAGCTACGATTGACAGCTCACTGCTCACTTCGAACACAGGTTTTCATTGTCAGTGCAACTCTTTCGAATCGCATTCGTTCTTATAAAATAAAGGTACATCATTCTATTCAAACCAACTTACCACTTTGAGATGAAAGTTCTGTACTGCAACGAAATCAGAGACAGCAATATTCCTGTAAAGAAAGGATTTGAACTCAAATTAGTTTTGCTACGCTGATTTCTATAGGAAATCGTATTTCATGTACATTTGCGCTATTCTACATTCTACATATTAGGTGCATTCAAATGTTGCCAAAGAACATTCTCCTTGCTCAACTGATTGCAGAAAGTAGGTATGCAATTTATATATTGTCAACAAGAAAATAACCCCGCTCCAAGATGGCATCTCTAAAAATGCAAAAAAATAGTTTGTTTCTTTGTCCCGAGGATGTGCGATTGAACAATCACTCAAAGAAGGAAAGCAAGCAATTTCTGTCGTTTTGTTTTTTTTTTTCCAAGTCATATGGTATTGAAAACATCATATATAAGTTCCAACGAATACCAACGCAAATATAAATCTCCTGCGAGTATCCGTATAACTTTTGCGATAGTCGTCATTTAGCAAATATTCGATAAAAAATAAAAAATTCCATCAAAACATTCCGATAACTTTTCCTATTTCCAATAGGGCACAACTCATTCATCACAATTTGAATTATGATATCTTTTCTCCTTTGTTTTCGAGTTGTATGGAAAAATTTCCTTCGATTTCCTTTCCGTATTTAGAGATGCGACATAAGTTGGCAAAACTTTTCACCCTCCAAGAAAATGCAAATGTCTTTTCTACCTTCATCTCATTACTTAGCGCATCCTTTATCGATAAAATAAGTACGTCACCCGGCATGTAGCTATCACGCCCCCACCATCGCATCGCCAACCAATTCCAATTGCATGCGAAGGGAAAAATCCCTTCAGGACATAGGTACAAGTACGAACATGGGTAAAAGAAAACTTTGTTTAAAAAAAAAACTGTAAAGCATTTCGTCCTTCTTGTTTGTGCAAAACGCAAACACAAACATGCATATAGGTCATAACTTTCCCCGTGCTTTTTTTGTGTCACTCTTATCTGTGAATTCTATTTCCGAAATACGAAATTGAAGGGAAACAAATATTAAGCGAAACGAAAAACTTCATCACTCGTTTACAATATGAGGAAATATTTGTGTTATAATTTATGTTCCCAGCTCACAATCCTTTGTCCTTAGTGTGGCAATCCAACAAAAAAAAAAAAATATTTGCATGCATTTTTTACGAGCAGTCATACGTCCTTGGTAGACATTATATTTACCATCAGAACTATACTATTGGCATGAACATTCGCAAGGTTATAAGAAATAGGAATGATGTAAAAAAATCAAAAAAAAAATCGAAAGGACAAACACACAGAAGTGCTGGCGAGAAAGTTTTGTTTGCACCGTTTTTCCTTTGTGCGGAACAAATTTATAAATAAGTAGTTAGATGTTTGCTCTGTTGGCTTGGCTGCAAAAAGTTTAAACTGCAATTGTCGTCCCTTTTTTGCAGGAGGCTCTTTTGCCGTTCGAGATACTATATAAAAGTCATGGGGCATGGCGTGAAAGCAATTTTTCTCTTCTGCAGGTATACCATATACCCACTCAATGTTTTCGAGGAAGCATAAGCAGTGCATAATGTATGAAGGACGTTGGATATTTTTGGGATAGAGTTTTTAAAAATTAAATTGAAAAGAATCAAATGACGACATTCGCCGAATCGAGAAGGTATATGTCATGCCAATATTGAAAATTTTATTTATTTAAAATGAAAAAAGGCAATAAGTACACTTTCATATACCTACTTTCATCTATACATTGTTGGCAGGAAGTTTTCGAGAATATTGTGTCGAACTTGAATCTGACGTAAAAATTTTGAACATCTTTGATGTATTTTGAGCTGATTTTTATTTACAATTAGTATACGAAAATTTTGGGCAAACTACATAAATCAGCATTTATTTTTTGTACTATGAACGTTGTGTTCAGCACTTTAAACTTTAAAATTATAACTAAAAAATAATAGACACCCTGGGCCTAGTTTCTCACAACCACTCGTTTGTTTAAGTTTTTATTTTTGGGACAAATGGAAGGGACCTACAATTTTATGCCGAGCCCGAACAACTTAATTGAGAAGCTTTTTTAAAGGTTTTTTTTTAGGACAGTTATACTCTCGGATGTTTGTCAGACGTTCGTGAGAGGTGGCACAGTGGAAAGAACTTAAAATATAACTACACTTGGGAAAAACTATTGATCGGAATTTTGATATTTGCAGAAAAATAGCCATCGAGGAATATTGCCAGAAGAAATACCATTTCCCAATTCAATGTCTGTTTATCTAAAGAGAACAATGAACGAATGGATAGCATCATTGGAGCATGCTGTCTGTGCAAATCTCGAATGGAGTATTATGTACAATGTACATACAGGGTGTCCGCCGGGAAGGTAGGTAGGTACTACTTTGTTTGTTTATAATTGATTAAATGAAAGAGAATGGATCTTATATTGATAAATGTTTTACTTAATGTCAATGGCAATTATGTATGGAATACAATATCAGGTAAATGACCATTCTCACACTTTTTACGCGGTATTTCATTAATTTCATCACGAATATTTTGTTTGAGTTGCTCAAGCGTTTCTGGTTTGTTTGCATAAACCTCGCTTTTCAGATATCCCCACAAAAAGAAGTCCGGAGCAGTCAAATCAGGCGACCGTGGAGGCCAATCAACATCACCATTTCTTTGTTGTGGAAAGAGGTCTCGCAGTAATTCCATTGTAATCCTGGCTGTATGCGATGTGGCACCGTATTGTTGATACCACATGTTAATAAAGCCCAAAGCATGAAGTTGTGGCGTTAAAAAGTTTTCAATCATATCACGATATCGCTCCCCATTCATAGTTACCGACCGTTACGCCATTTTCAAAGAAGTAAGGTCCAATGATTCCTCCTGCCCAAATTGCACACCAGACTGTATTTTCAGCCGATCTTGCAGTACGTTGTGGTCCATGATTGGGCCTATCACCTACAGACCCTTTTTCTTCGAAATCATTCACTACACGATAAATAGTGCGTTTTATTGGCACGTTGTTTCGCCCAAAAATTTCACGTAACTTTCTCATCGTCACAGTAATCGATGATTGATTTTGATAAAATGTTTTAACGATTAAAACACGTTGGTTTATTGAATATTTTTCCATAATAAATTTGCCACGTGTCTACTTCACGACTGCCAAATATGAACTGTCAAGACTTATGTTTACCAAAATGGCGGCAAAACAAAGCAGTATACCTTCCCGGCGGACACCCTGACTTCCGGTTCCGATTTGTCACCGATTTACTAAAACTTTGAACATTTTAAGTAGACCTCAAGTGGAGCGTCTACCAGCGGACACAATACGTCATATGTCATTGAAAAAATTAATCGCACAAGTGCTATGTGTTTAATTTTTAACTTTCTTATACATATATGTATGTATGTACGTACATAGTTAGAGAAAGATATTGTTTTAGTACAAAATTTACAAAAAAACTGCGCTCATATCTCGAAAACGCCATTTTTGATTTGGATGAAAATGTAACTGCTGGGTAATGCTTATATCCCGAACAATACGTTGTAGGTACTCAGTTTTCAGCTAAACCGTTTAAGAACACAGTGCTTTTTGAATTTAAAGGTGCTATAACATTTATCTGAATAATTTTCCAAAAAATCGCTCTAACTATTTTGATCTAAATACATATTTAAAACAACAGTATGTATTTTTAACATGATCACGCACCTAGTTTTGACGTTGTTTGAATAATATTCAAAAATGACTACCCAAATGCAAATCCCGATCTGTATTCACACACGCACACGGTATATTTTTGTAAGGCCCAAAACTTTAGTGGAAATACAAACCCAATAGCAACTACAAAAAATTTGAAATTACCTTGACATTTATTGAGATTCGCAGTAAAAGAGAAAGTTTCGTGCGACCCAGTCATACACTCTATTTTTTTAATAAAGCAGGGGAAAACGCATCGGTTTTGAAAGGCCAGCTCTCGGGCTGTGTCCTGTGGTGGTGGTCTGGTTGTGTGTAGGGTTTCGTCTCTCGTGAATACGTCCCTCACGCTGAGGCAATCAGACGTTGCGCTTAGACATTGGAAATCAATCGTTCTACAAGAATTCCTAAAGCAATTGGAAGACCCAGACCGGCAAGAATGCATGCAAGTGTATCGAACAGTCGATAAGGTGCTTAGCCCGAGAGCATGAGATTGATTGGGGCATGTCCAGCCAATTTGACCTTTTTCTTTGGGGAAACCTGAAGTACAAAGTTTTTTTTTAACATCGTTCACAGACCCTGAAAATACTTAAGAAGAGAATGAGTGATGAAGTTATGGCTTTCGCTATACATATCCGAATATTCCGATAAGCGGTTGAAAACTTCCTGAATCGCATTCAAGAGTACATCGCTGATGGGACTTTAATTATTGATTTTTAATTTTAGGTCCTAATTTTCTGGGGGTTAGTTTCGCGGATCCAGAAATTCGTATTGGAAGTCTTTCGCACAAACGTTACACACCAAATTCGAGATTCGATTGTCAAATTCAAAGAATCAATTTTTATTTTAATATACACAGCAAGAGGATTGCGAGTTTAGGTTCTCTCCTCTAGGTACTTACACAAATACACTGTCTATAATGTAATGTATAGTGCAGGGGTTCCCAAACTTTTCCATACTGCGACTCCCTATAGAAGTTATAATATTTTGGCGACGCCCTTCTAAAATCATATAACGGAACATAGCACAGATATGTGGATATAAGCTGAAGATTCACTAAAGGGGTTTTCAATGAGGATTGGTCGACATTGAAATGGAATAAAACAAGCTGTGTGCAAGGTATTAACGAATCCCATGTATGCCATTATTGTATGGAATATAACACCAGGCCCAAATGTCCGCCGCAGCTTCTCAGGTTATCAAGGATCCAAGTGGTCCAATCTGCTGCATAGATCCGTTTTAATTTGAGCGATGGCATTGATTATGTTGGGTTTAAGGACATCGGTCGATTGCGGTTTATTCGCATTGAGCTGCGACTTCAGGCAATGCCAAAAGAAAAATTTTGCGAGGTTAAATCGCACGATCTTGGTGGCCAATTCACGTCACCTCTAATAGAGATCAGATAACCATACCCTGCAGCTGAGTGACACATAGCCACCTCTTGCTGGAACCACATGTTAGCAGCATTCTTCTGTAGTTCTCGCCGTTGGATGGTATTTTCCTTACCAACGTCATGAAAAAGTACGGAGCAATGACGCCACCGCCAGTCTAAAATGCGCACCATACAACTTGTTATGGATGTATTGCCACCTCGTGATGGTTGGCGTCATCCCATATATGGCAATTTGGCCATTCATCCAAAAATGCGGCCCGTCGCTAAGGACGATTTTTCTATGGTCATTAGTCATTGCATTATCATTAACTTTGAGCTCCTGGGTCAGTTGGGTCTTGAACGGGTATAGGCAATTTTGAAGTCCGCAAAATTCTTATACTTCTTGTGCACGGCAAAACACAATGGCCAACATCAAACTAACACGACCCGACATTTATTTCAAATCGAGCTCAAGGTGATGGAACGTCGTGTGCAGGCGACCTGTGCGTATCGTCTTGCGACGCCCCTAGGATAGCCCCACGTGATGATGATGATGATGGCGACATTAATACACTCGGAAGTTTTGTCAAACGTTCGCTAAGGATGGCGCTGTTCCGAAAACCCTAAGCTGTATTTTTTTTATACCCTCCACAGGAAGGTATATTCACTTTGCCATTACGTTTGTAACGCCAAGAAGGATTCACCGGAGACCCTATAAAGTATATATATTCTGAATCAGGATCACATTCTGAATCGATTTAGCCATGTCCGTCTGTCTGTCTGTCTGTCTGTCTGTCTGTCTGTCTGTCTGTCTGTCTGTCTGTCTGTCTGTCTGTCTGTCTGTCTGTCTGTCTGTCTGTCTGTCTGTCTGTCCGTCTGTCTGTCTGTCTGTTGAAAGCACGATAGCGTCCAAACGAATTGACCTGGGCGATTGAAATTTGGTGAGAGGACTTCTTTTTACCGTCGTCAGGTTGGTATTGAAAATGGGCTATGTCGGTCAAGTAGTTCTGGTACCTCCCATACAAAACCATTAGTAGACCCATGTGTCTCTCCGCCTGTTGAAATCACGATAGCGTCCAAACGAATCGCCCTAGGCGACTGAAATTGAGTGACAGGTCTTATTTTTACGGTTGTCAAGTTGGTATTAAAAATGATCCATGTCGGTCAAGTAGTTCTGCTACCTCCCATACAAAGCCAATATTCGTCTCATGTATCTCTCTGTCTGTTGAAAACACCTTAGCGTCCAAACGAATCGACTTAGGTGAATGAAATTTTATGAAAGGACTTTTTTTAACCGTCGTCAGGTTGGTATTGAAAATTGTCTATGTCGGTAAAGTAGTTCTGTTACCTCCCATAGAAAACTAATGTTAGACACATACTAACTCGCGTGGCAAACATTTTGCAGGACTTTTATTCAGTGGAGGGTATCAAAGCATCGGCCAGGCCGATGATAACACTTTTACTTGTTTTTTTTTCTTTTTATACCCTCCACAGGAAGGTATATTCACTTTGCCATTACGTTTGTAACGCCAAGAAGGATTCACCGGAGACCCTATAAAGTATATATATTCTGAATCAGGATCACATTCTGAATCGATTTAGCCATGTCCGTCTGTCTGTCTGTCTGTCTGTCTGTCTGTCTGTCTGTCTGTCTGTCTGTCTGTCTGTCTGTCTGTCTGTCTGTCCGTCTGTCTGTCTGTCTGTTGAAAGCACGATAGCGTCCAAACGAATTGACCTGAGCGATTGAAATTTGGTGAGAAGACTTCTTTTTACCGTCGTCAGGTTGGTATTGAAAATGAGCTATGTCGGTCAAGTAGTTCTGGTACCTCCCATACAAAACCATTAGTAGACCCATGTGTCTCTCCGCCTGTTGAAATCACGATAGCGTCCAAACGAATCGACGTAGGCGACTGAAATTGAATGACAGGTCTTATTTTTACGGTTGTCAGGTTGGTATTAAAAATGATCCATGTCGGTCAAGTAGTTCTGCTACCTCCCATACAAAGCCAATATTCGACTCATGTATCTCTCTGTCTGTTGAAAACACCTTAGCGTCCAAACGAATCGACTTAGGTGAATGAAATTTTATGAAAGGACTTTTTTTAACCGTCGTCAGGTGGGTATTCAAAATTGTCTATGTCGGTAAAGTAGTTCTGGTACCTCCCATACAAAACCACTATTAGACCCACGTCCCTCTCTGTCTGTTGAAATCACGATAGCGTCCGAACGAATCGACTTAGGCAACTGAAATTTTATGAGAGGTCTTATATTTATGGTCTTCAAGTTTGTGTTAAAAATGGTCCATGTCGGTCAAGTAGTTCTGTTACCTCCCATACAAAGCCAATATTTGACCCATATATCTCTGTCTGTTGAAAGCACGATAGCTAGCGTCCAAACGAATCGACTTAGGTGAATGAAATTTTGTGAGAGGACTCTTTTTAACCGTCGTCAGGTTGGTATTGAAAATTGTCTATGTCGGTAAAGTAGTTCTGCTACCTACCATACAAAACTAATATTAGACACATACTAACTCGCATGGCAAACATTTTGCATGACTTTTATGCAGTGGAGGGTATCAAAGCATCGGCCAGGCCGATGATAACACTTTTACTTGTTTGGGTTTAAAATGCGACCTCTCGTTTATTAAACAATCTCAATTTGAACAAGATACCTTAAATATGTCCACAGTCCACACCAACACGTCTCGCTTGCATGTAATAGAGACATTAGCACAGGCCTCGGCCCTCATTGAAGCTCAGCTCTGGGCCTCCGGGTATCGTAGAATAGCGCCAATGCAAATGGACAAACTAAACCCGTAAATAAGCTGCTATTCAACGTTCTTATATATAACCGTTTTTATCGGGACCAAAGGATGTGGAGGTCCCATTTATCGTAAATCTTGAAATTACTTCGAGTTCTAGGTATAAATCTCTTCCATATAGCTTTGATTTTTGATGTTGTTGTTGATTGCCCAATTCCACGTAACTCCATTCAACATTAAGTTGTTGACCTTGAATATCGGATATCAGCGGGAACACGATCACCAAACTTAAATTCGGCAACATCACTTAACACCAGTTCATCAGCTCGTTATGACTGTAGCGAATTAAGGGACCATATTTTTGAATGACTCCATAATTTGGGAACTTTTTGATTCTTACCGCTGAGTTTCATGTCTTTCTTGAAGAAGTGTGCTTCCTCATTATTCTTGTAGATTGTTTCAACTACCGGAGCGAAGTTTGCAATTGTCAATAAAAACAAATAAAAAAATTAAATTTTCCAAAAAAAAAAAATTGAAAATTAAATGTTTTATGTTTTATTTATTTGACATAAAAAACCAGACTCCATTATTCGTGTGAGAAAAGTTGGCATTAAATTTTAATTTTTGGCAAATAAAAGGTTTAGTAATATTTTTGACTTTTTTACTGATGGATGTAAAATACAAATTCCGACCGTTCCTGAAGTTAATTTGCTTAGAAGTATATCTTTCAATTTCCTTTAAATAATATATTAACTTGACAGGTGTCTCAGAGAGAAATCTTACAGTTTGAAAGGTCAAAATTACCGGGAAATTTTTAATGAAAGCTCTTAATGGAAGAGGCATACCAAATGGGCGCAAAAGTTATTAAATTTATTAATTCCTGTACATAGGTATATTCGCGCACCAATTGTTCCGTATAAATCTTTTTTTTTAGACTTCTCATTTAAATCCCTTTTAATGGAAATAACTTTTTAATACCCCGCAGAGCCCACCACCATAAAACGTTCAACTTTATGTTAAGCTGCTGAGTAAATTAAAGGATTACGTTCATCAGAGAGCCCCACCAACTATACAACTTTTCTATAATTTCACATTATTTAATAAGTATGTTCTGCATTATATAAAATTTCCATCAATCTTTCAACCTCGGTACGTATTCGTCTTTGACTAACAGGCGTATTAGTACAGGTATACTTTCTTACGGATGTATCTGCAATATAATATCGTGTAGGTACTTCATAATGTTAACCGACAGAACCCACGTATAGCTTTGGGTGCATTAAATCTTCTTTTGTTTCCTTGGTAGGTACATATCCCTTGGGTTGAAGTTTGCTCTTAACTTTTCGTTCTTCTCTTTAATACCATTAATGTAGTAGGTAGAACTTTTTTTTCATCTCCTACAATAGTAATAAGTTGCAGTGCTTGCCATTGCCACCGACAGAAAGTTCACCTTACAATATTCCGGTCAACGATTATATAAATTATGAATATCTACTGCATCTCGGCTGAGTTATAAGAAGAAGATGTCCCGTCGGATGCCTTTTCATTCGATTATTATGTGTACAGTAAGAATGGAATTATGAAGTGTAAATGATGTAATCCTATCGCTTTATTTATTTTCTTCTCTGCAGTGCATATTGCTAAATTTTAAATCCTTTGATTTTTTTTTGTTTGCTTTTCTTCACCCTATCCTGCTACAGCTAAGGCAAGGCATGTTTTGCGTTGTTGGGCAGCTACATTTCTACTTACTGTGAAGCGAAAGCGTGTCTTATTACATTCGTCGGGATTAATTCCCTTGGCACTGTTGTTTAATTATATTCATGCTCATGGAGTAATCTGTTCCGTCGATTGTTGTTGTGCAGATGGACCACAGTGGCGAAGGAGATTTTTCTCCTGGGGGAAGTGGCTATAAAAGAGCTAAACATTATATTGCTGAATTATGTGAAATTTGGTGCACTCCAGAGAGAAGCAAAAGGCTGAAATGTTAGACTTTATTTAAGTCAAACACTTGTCTGTGTTAAAATTACATTACGTAGGGTATTAATTTCAGGTAGACTTCGAAAGACTTCTGGCAATTGCGCGCCTTAAGCATCCTTCATTGCTTCACCTCTTCGCTATTCCATTTTAATATGCCGGCCTTATGCGGACGACACTTTATGGGATAATATCCTTCAGGCAGTTCAAACTTTGTTGCATCACCAACTGGTGGGTTTTTAGGAGTGATGCATTTTTCAAATAGATACTCCATCCACGAATTACAAATTATTGCGAGGTCCAAAAAATGAAAAAAAAAAAAAAAAACTCTAATTGGACACTTTCTGGTAGTAGTACCTACATTCCATCATTTGAATCACCTTTGCGCCAATAAAAAGGATTTTTTCAAAATTTCAGCCAGAGGTTTTGCGATTATTGGTGGTTAAAATTTTTATTTTTTTTTATTTTCCGACTATTCATTTGAGGTTTTAAGAATTTGTTTGCTATGTAAATTGGTCCAGCTGTTATCCAGTTTTTGCGAGACAAACGTACGTCAGTTGATTTTTATAGGTAAAGACCGTAAGTATAGATATAATTATCTTCGAGAAAAAAATTCGGAAACATTTCCGTGTTCTGACAATGCATATAAGCAGGGCGTAGCGAGAGGGGGGGCGTGAGGGGGGTACAAAACCCTATTTACAGACTGAAATCCTTCCTTACCGAGTTTCGATTCGATTTTAAAAAGGACGGCCGGCATTTCTAATATGAGGTTAAATTTGAACGAATGTTTTTTTCTCTAGTTTGTGAAATGCCGCTTATTGATGTAGATCGCGGATAAACTATTGTTTCGTTCGCGGAACAAAGTTTGGAAAACGAAATTTCGTTATTGAAACTGTTTTTTATACTTTTTTTTTAATACATTTTGAATTTTGATTTTGAGGACAAAGGACCATTCAAATGAGAGCGAACGAACGAATTGATGAAATGCGAACAAACACTTTTTAAGCATTTATTGATGCACATTGCACATTTTATTAGATATTCCATGAGTAGAATAATTAATTATTCCATAAAAATGCATTAAGAAAACAAGTTTATAAACAGTTTAAACACCTAACGAAATTTCGATTGTTAAAGTTTATTCGCAATCCACATGATCAAATCCCATTCCACAAACTAGCGAATCAAACATTCGTTCAAATCTAATCTCAAATAGAGATTTCTGATAAAAACTGATTGGCTGAAGTTCGCAAACTGTCAAAACTGGCGAATATTCGTTCGTTTGTAGATAGTTGGTCGCTCTCATTTGAATAGCCTTTAAGATCACTAGTTAACCTTTTTTTTCTCACTCAGTGACTTCGCACTGCAAACCCGATCACTTTATCTTCTATGGGTGGATAGTCGTTGGCCGTATTTATAACTCCGTAACCACTGGGCCGATTTTAAGGATTTATATATAGGTACAGTCGGTAAGTTCCTCAAATAAGTCGGCATTTTAATAAAACTCAGCCCCCACGTCTCGAACCCTCGCTACGCCCCTGCATATATGACATCGCAGTACAATTATTATCTTTTGATTACATCCTCTTATAGTCACTATAAATAAACAAAGAAATTATAAATTATTATATCCTAAGACCTTGTGTTAATAGAGATAAATAATTTTTATCGTCTGATAATTTTCTATTGCGATGGAAAACGATTTTTTCAGCTGTCAAAGATTATCCTACTCCGGGAGCGAGATAATAAATTAACCTATAGGCTAATTTTTTACATTTTATTTTGCATACGATTTTCTAAAATATTCAAGAGGAAGTAAAGCACTGAATTTCAATGTTTGTCATGCGAGACGCGTGGGTTTAGTTATAAGTTTTGTATGGGATGTACCAGAACCACTTGACTGGCATAAACCATTTTTAATACCAATCTGACAACTGAACAAATGTTTCTCTCACAAAATTTCATTCGCCTATGTCCATTCTTTTGGACGCTATTGTGTTTTCATCAGACAGACAGACAGACGTGGCTAAACCGATTCAGAATTTGATCCTGATTCGGAATATACCTTTGTACATTACAGGGTCTCCCGTGACTCCTTCTTGGCGTTACAAATGGAATTGCAACGTGAAACTGAATAATACATATCTTATTCCTATGGAGGGTATGAAAATGTTAAGCATAATCAGTTTCTTTCGTTCCGCTCTAAAAATTGTCAGGTCGAGTTTATGTTTCCGAATTTTTTCTCGAACAGTCCTTATATATAGATTTCAGAATTTGCCCTTAATTTTACAAATCATTATTTACCTATTAGTATTCTCTTTGTCATCAAATCGTGCTTCGAAACGGTTCATTAAATATTTGGTAACTATTTTTACCAACACCGTTCACCAAAAGCGCAACTGCACATGATTTTTTTCTTTGCATATTATTGACAATCTTTTTACAATTTTAAGAGTAGATAAAGTGCAAAGCCAATTTGTTTGGTGAAACGAAATGGACAAATTCTTTGCCAACTATTGACAAAACTCTGCATTTTGCATAAAAACATGCTTGTCACTTTGAAAATTAGTTTTTGGTGAAACGATAAGTGGTTGGTTAATTTATGGCCTAGGTTAGGTAGGGTTGACTATGCTTTAGAAATTTTACTCCGCGATTGACTTTCCAATGGGGGAGCGTTGCCGCACATAAATAGTTGTCACATTTTTTAGGCGTATGACTATTTAAGGGCCGGTCCAGGGCCACAGTCAGTATAATGTTCCTTGAAACAGTTCAAAGTCCTTACATATAATAAAACTGTAGGCATTTTCTTTGTCAGCTAAAAACTCGAAAACTACTGGACAGATTTCGATGAAACTTTTTTTTAAATGTTCCTTAAGACTGTGAGACTGCTATAGGCTATGTCATTTATAGCCACGTCCTTAGGAACAGTTTTTAGCCAAAATGTATTTTTTGAAGTGAAAATATATACATACACATATACCTTGCTACGAATGGATGTTTATACTTTTGCGATCGTCAAACAAACATTCGATAAGGGTTGATTTGTTTTCGCAGTGAGTGCTATGGTCAGTTGTATATTATGTAGGTATGTATATTATGATTGTATGTCCGATGAAGGATGGGGATGGGGTGAGTCGTGCGTGCTGCAGAATGGCATGGGGTATATTAATAATCTTCATAAGAGAAGAGACGTATAATACAAAACAGGTTTCATTTCAGAATTTCATTCGATATGTGGTATGGTAACTGTGTTGGGTTGGGGTAGGTAGTTGTTTGGATTCTATAGGAAGAGGGAAGCAAAGGAAAGGAAAGGAAATGCAGTATATTAAACAAGTAGCAAGATCAATGAGAGGGAGGGCGATGCAGAGGGTGCACATTATATATCCAATGCATTACATCCATTATCGCATATCGCCACGCAACGCAGTAGGAATTTTATTCTGATATGACGTAACAGGGTAGGGTTGGGGTAGTTGTTTGGATTCCGTAGTTCTACTTTGGGGTTGTTGTCGCACATCGAAAGCAATTTTTCTTGAACAGATAGGTACCTACTGTGTATGAGTGACTTACTTCTGTCCAGCCAGTTTGTGAAATCTATATCTATAGGTACATATAATAAAACTGTAGGAATTTTCTTAAGCCGTTAAAAACTCGAAAACTACTGGACAGATTTCGATGAAACTTTTTTTTAAATGTTCCTTAGGACTGTGAGACTGCTATAGGCTATGTCGTTTATAGCCATGTCCTTAGGAACAGTTTTTAGCCAAAATGTATTTTTTTGAAGTGAAAATATATACATTCGAGGGTTGATTTGTTTTTGCAGTAAGTGCTATGGTCAGTTGTATATGTAGGTACATATGTATATTATGATCGTATGCCCGATGCCGGATGGGGATGGGGTGCGTGCTACAGTATGGCATGGGGTATATTAATAGTCTTCATAAGAAGAGAGACCAAATATAATTTTGTGCGAGCGGGCAAGGCGAGCACGGGTCCAGCTAGTCAACAATAAATGCACGGGAGGGTACCCAAAAAAATTGTTAAGTCCTACCGGACGAGGTCTAGATTTAATTGGTCATTCTGTCATTTAAGACGTTTAAAAACTCAATAGGCTATATTCTTCATAATTTATTTGTTGCACTGTGCAACAGAACTGAGTCCACTAAATGTGGGAAACACACATTTTAAACAAGTTTGATCTCCGCATATTCACGACCCCACAGTTTCATTTTTGTCGCCTTTCACTGGATGATTCAAAGTTTATCATAGACCGACTATAATACGTATACGAAGGTTTACTAAATAATGCATATAAACAGTGTTTTTCCCTTATATCGTTCGTAAATCCTTGAAAATTTGACCCAAAGGTTAATGGTGCTATTAAAATTCGAGCGCTTAATCCTGAAAATTAGTATCTACACACATGATGCATAAATTTCAGATAGAGGAAATCTGTCCATCATGTTGATTAACAACTAAAAATAAGTCCCTTTTGCCTGTCTATTTTTAACAACAACAAAAAAATGTTAATGTCAATTTGATTTTTCTTAATTGTAGTGCACTGACTTTTAGTTTAATCAGAAGTGCACCCGCCCACACGCCATTTCCTTCAAAGTTTGCATGACATCATCGTTATCCGTTTGCAATTACTTCGCTATACAGTTACCACATATGTTATGCATTAAACGAGGACGAATTTACATAATTTATAGTCTGACATTTACTGCAGCCACTGCCGCTACCACACCCACTCATGGGAGCATATATAGTATAGTGAAGCGAGGCTAAACTTTGTTGCACGAACGAAGGATGATTCTTGGAAAGTTTATTACATTACACTTGACATATTCACCGTATCCTTTTTCCTGAAATCTCGTTTGCTATATAGAGCACCGACGACGACGCCGCCGCGCCATAAGTAGCAGTTTATTTGCATCAACTGTTTTGCTTCAAGTGCAGTCATATGAAATTGCTGATTAACTTCAAAGGATCCTGCTTATTTATGCAGACATCCTTGTTAGGGTAGATTTTTCTGTGAAAATTCCTTATATATACGTTTTACGGGCATAGACAAGAAGTTTCTAAAGCGAGACGTTTTTCTTTATGCAGTTTGTGTTTTTTTTTTCTGATTTTGCTCCTTTCTTGCTAAGCAGTGCCTGCCTAATGCTTCTGCTTCGGAGACGTTCTCAGGCAAGAGCCTTTGTTGATATAAGTATCTGTATTTGCTTCTTTTAATGTGAAAACATCAAAAGGTAAGGAGAGAGGTATTTGTGTTTTTATTTCATTTGTTTGCATACACATGTCTCACCCAAAAAGCATAACACTGGTACGTACCGTGCGTCGCGTCGGGACAACCATTTTAAAGAATAATATTGTCTCACAATGAGTTGCTCTTTCGCAACGTCAATCGACGTACACGCTAATGGCACTCATATACAATGGCCTGATGCGTTCTGTCATTGCAGACATTTCTTTTATTATTTCGAGCTTTTTTTTTAACTTATTTTTCATATTTAATTTCGCGTCACAGATTTTTTGGGTCAATGGGACACCGTCCTTGAGCTGATTTCCAATTTATTCCGATTGTCTGAATGAGTGTCACTTGTGATGGAAGTGCAGGGCGGTGGTGGAGGTTTGTTTTTGATGATTCTTTAATTTTAAAGGACAATAGAGACCTGCAGTTAATTTTCTGCGTCGGGGTTTTTTTTTTGACTACTTTTTATTTATCCTTTAAGTGCTTTTGAATTGTCAACTACCAACACTGTCAACCTATCCTTCCAAAACGTATAGACGAATGATGTTTACAAAAATACGATGGAAGGATTTAGATAGATAGATGTATAGATTTATTAATCGGGAAAGCCTTCACGGGGCTCTGGAAGAAAAAATATTCAAGTCAAATATAGTTTGAGGAGGAGGTGTTTTCGACAGCAACCTATACCCAAACAAATATTTACTTTTACTATCGGTATGATGACAGTTAATATAACCACATAATTCATTTGATATTCAAATTGGATGTTTATAAATCAAATGCATATAAAATGCACCATTAAAAATAAAATGAATTAAAATGTCCACCAATCGTTTCGGATAACAATACTTTTTAACAATGCAAATGCAATTGTTATTTCGCATTTAATCCTGACAATCCGAGGAAATCAATTCAATGGGAATCCATTTAGAGCAATGTCTGTGGAATAAATTGCAGCATCAATTGTCATTGTCTGTATTTTTTTCTTTGTTCACGTACCCATATAAAAATGTGTAGCTAAAGTTTGCATAAACAAGCTGAAAAAATAAAATAAAAATATAAATAAAAAATAAAACGGCATAATGTTTCGAAAGCTCGGGAGTTTTATTATTTGAGTGTCACAATGCAGGCAGCTGAGTTATTTTACTATATGGTATGGATATCCATCAAAAGAATTCAGCTGACTGGTGACTGTTTGCAATTAACGAGATCAAGTTTGAGAGGAAATTTGAAAACAATAAAATCAGTCAGTGGTCATTTTTCATAAACGCAAAGTCCGTGTTTTGTCCTGGAACCCAATCGCAGCGCCATCTGCCCTATGAATCGCTATACTCCTAAAGAACGCAAGATAATTGTTTAGATACTCGTCGACGTGCATCGGTGGTGGAATTTCGGCCAGTCGTCTGAGCCACTGCGCTCACAGGTCAAGTCTTGGATATATATATCTTAGAATAATAATAAGCCAAATATAGGTAGGTCAATGCTGATTTTGCTACTCCGAAAAACGGTATGTCTAAGATACAAATGGGCTCACTACTGTGAGATTACGTGTGCAAGCACTGATGAACCTCCTTTGATATTTAGGTTCCTCACTCAAGGTTCGGAGATTTTCCCGTCTA
Source organism: Cheilosia soror (assembly GCA_949372485.1). Lineage (NCBI taxonomy): Eukaryota > Metazoa > Arthropoda > Insecta > Diptera > Syrphidae > Cheilosia > Cheilosia soror. The sequence continues at coordinate 129,371,120 of OX443561.1, forward strand.
AAACTTCGAATTACCTACCATCTGATGGAATGACGCCAAAATCTGGATTCTATATCCAACAACCAGCATTAAATCTGATGCTTTCGGTCGAGATCTTTAATAGGGGATGACAGATTAATGTAATCGCGTGTTTTTACAGATAGCTCCAGAATCAAATAGAGATCAAGTTCTTGGTGCATGTGTTAATGTAGATCTTAGAGTAGATTTTATATCTAACCAAACTAGGTAAATTTGCATCAGAATATAAAGCGGGAAAATAGACTCTGTTGCGAAAGGAGCAAACATCTGCGACTGTCAGGCTTGTTCTGAATGTCATGCTCGATCTTTTGAAACTTACCCAACTTTAAGACAGTGCGGCTACTCAATAGCTCCCGGAAGGCCAAATTTATAAAATATTGTTTGGCAATCAAGTCACATTGTAAACGATTTCCATTAGGAGAGATTGCTCGAAATGACTCGAAAGGAAATTTCTCAGTGCCTCAAACAAAACAACTAAGTTGTTTTATTTTAGAGAATTTTTTCAATTAGACAAGGGGTTTTTGGAAAATAGCCCATTTATTTGACCCTAGGCCTCCAAGAGTGGGGACACCTGTCACGAGGAATCTGACTTTTAAGAACGAAGTCGACACTTATCTTGATCGATTGACTTAGCCGCTCTCAAGCTCCTCCCATGCACGGAGAATAGGCTGGTATGAATCGCCACAAAATACCCTCATACTTGGCACCATTTCATTGGTATCCTTGTACAACAAGTTTTTCGTCCCGATAAAGTTGAGGCCGTTGTCACTTCAAAGGAACCGGGTGACGATACGGTTGATAACGAAACGTTTTACAGCTATAGTGCATTAGTGCCGGGCTTTCGTCCCGGCAGAAGCACAACCGACCAGTTATTCACTCTCAGAATGGAACTTGAGAAGGCTTAGGAGTATGCTACACCTGTTTACGCCTGCTTCGTAGATTTGGATCGGTCCCTCGAGGTAAACTCTGGAGTGTATTACAGGAGTATGGAGGTGACGGTTCTCTCTTGAGAGCAATTCAATCTCTTTACACAAACTGTAAAAGCTGTGTTCGGGTAAACGGCGTTAAATCAATACCTTTCACCGTGGGCGTTGGACTTTGTCAGGGGTGCGTCTTGTCCCCTCTCCTTTTCATTACTTATATGGACTGGATGTTACAGCGCAGTCTTGGCGAGGAACGTTTCGAATTGGGAGATCTGAGGATAAGTCATTTGCTCTTCGCTGATGACTTGGTCATCCTTGGATCCTCTCAGACTGAACTTCAGCGCGCACTCGATCGGTTTGTAACCGTTTGTGTTGAAGCTGAGATGAAGCTAAACGTGAACAAATCTGAAGTGATGGTCGTCTCCAGAACGCCTGTTCAATGCACTCTGCATGTTAGTGGAGTCCCATTTAAACAGGTGAAGAAGTTTAAGTATCTCGGGGTCTTATTCACGAGTGATGGAAGGAGCTTGGTCATTCTGTTATCAGGAGGAAATTGCCCTTGATGATTTAGAGTTGATGGCGGAGGATCGATAGCTATGGAGGGTCCACTTGAGCAACCTACACCCGCGACCCACTTAATGGATAAGCGGACCATTGAAAATGATGATGATGATGATGGTGCACTAGTCCAAGCTGAGATCGTATGAGTAATTCTATCTGAACTGCTCGAAATGTGAGGCACTTTAATATCATGCCGTATCGTTTTACTGTCTAGTCCAGCTTCAGGAAGGGAAGCTGACCCATCAACGGTCTTAGCTTTCAGGCACTTGCACAAATTATTACAGTTGAATCTAACTTTCTCCACTGCTCCTCGAATGCTAACTATCCAGACACGTTCGCGGATGTCGTAAATGACAGTAGCAAATCCCCATATGAAAATTATTTTCGTAATGATGTTGGATAAATCGCAGGATTACGAGACTCATACATACTCATACAAATCGTTCCATCTAGAAACGGTAACCAACTGAGAATTTATTAATCTAATTACGTAAATTTTCTTATGATTATTGTCAAAGCAAAAGTCCTTCAGGGACAGTGTTAGCAACACTTTGTGCCAAAGACTTAATTCTGAGAATGGCATGCATCCAAACTAAGCCGGTAACCAATGCAATGTCGTAGGTACAGAAAAGAGGTTGATATTATGATTATGACATTACCGTCATAACGAGTAACGGCCCTGATCTAGAGAACTTCGAAGACAGTCATCACTTTTTCTATAACTGCTTTGGCTATAGGACAAGAAGTAAACTTTTGTGGACCTAGCTTCTAGCATTCATAAAATTGAAGGCTTAACTACAATCGGCATAAAGCAAAGTACTTATGCACGAAAAGGTTTTTTCCTTTTTCACACAATTTCAAATCTGTATTTTTCTCTCAACTTTCCACAAAGTGGACACTAAAAATGAGTATCTACTAATATTACCATGTTCATGTATAGTTTTTTAAAAAATATTCAAACTTTGTATACGAATTTACCAACCCTCATAATCTAAAATAAATTCTATTAATAAATGTTTAAACCTTTAGGCTTGCCAATAATTGCAAATGCAATCCTATCTACCTAAATCAATATTTCAATTGCCAATCAATGTTGATATTCAATCTACTATCTACCTCCTTATAGGTCGAACAACCTTCTTGCAATCAGACATAATGGACGGCCAATTACGGTGTTTTTCAGTTTAATTCTGCATGATTTTTAATTCGATAAGGTATAGGAAAATCTAGACGGAGCGGAATGTCTCCCCAACCCTGTTTTCTATATCACATTTCCATATTATGTCCGTTCTATCAACGGCCGGCGCGCGGATTGAATTATTCAATTGGAAAAGTTGCCACAACTTTTAAATCGGAATTTGTTCATCGTCTCCCAAAGCCAATCCCTGAAAAAGCGTTCTTCAACTTACTCCAACCATTACCATAGTAGCATCTTTTTTGAAAACCGTTTCTAAGAATCGACTTCCTTGCGGCGAATACTCTACTTATGCGATGCCTCTCACGTTTCAGTTTCTATCGTATAGTTTAAGCATTTCCGGTAATTCCAGGAGCAGACGTTGACGAGGTATGTGACAGCTAAAAATAAAAAAAATAAAACTTCCAGAAACTTTTCTTTTTATTGTTCCATCGCTTAAAGTGCCCGCAGAGCAGTCTGAAATTCTCCAAATCCAACATCATCTGGAGCCAATAATAATAACAAGTTATTTTGCCATGCAAACTGCTTTTGCCGGTCGCATCCGCTTTTCTTAGTGCACAATGCAATTTTCTGTCTTAGAGCTAAGGTTTGGTGGTTCGCCTAGGAAGTCCTTGGGAAATATCCGGTTTTCTTTGTGGAATACATTTGCGATTTTTTTTTGTTGTTCTCAATGTATTTGTGATTCCATCTTCTGGAACCGGAAGGATATGCATACAGAGTGCGGCATTTGTAAAGCGAGTTGATTTTCGTATTATTTTCTTTTTGAACAAAAAATTAAAAAGTTTCGGTAAAAATATTTTTTCTTGACGGTTGACGGGTGGAAGAGAATATCATTTGTTGTTGTTGTGTTGCAAGGCCAGAAGCGGTATTCGAAGCCAATTGTTCGTTTGTTTGTTTTCTAAATGTGTGCCAGTCAGACGGGGAATATGGAGGCGAAAGTTTTTCTTTTTCCTTTTTTTTTTTGTATAATTTTTAATGGAGAGTCTTGAAATTGTTTCATTGAGTTGCGCTCGGGCGGGAAATAAATATTCTTTTTGATAGGTAGCTATGTACCTACGTTGAGTTGGTATTCGGATCAATTTTAATTTTTTGGATTTTGGTTTGAAATTGAGGTGAAATCAAGAAAATATTTTGCAAACTTTTGTAAAGTTATAGGAGTAGAGTATAAACGACATGCAAGACCCCACAGACGTATATGACACTCTGACATCAATGTGGACGTGGTACATAATGTTGTACATATTATAATGCATATTTTGGCTTGTTAAAATTTAATTTAGGGTGGAACATATGGCTGACATATGCATGCAAACATATGTCAGCATGCCGAGTAAAAGACATGCAATATATTGTAACATATTCTGACGTCGAATTTACATCAGACTGCAAATTATAGTTTGAAAGTTAACTACTTTCTGACATTATAAGTTGTGTTTTTATGAAACCTCGCCAGCCAGTGGTTGCCAGTATGTAGTTGCCAGTTGAGGCAAATTTCACATGTTAATTAAAACAACAACCTGCTGGCAATAACTCTTGATTTTTTCCCCAGCCGGAGAGCTGCTAGCAGCTGGCTAAATTCAATTTACAATGAACAAACAGGTGGCGCTGAAAGCAACAAGTGGCTTAGAATTTCCGTACAATTTGCTTAAATCATAATTGCATTCTTATCTCATGCACACAACATTCCAGAGGAAAATGTCAGAAATGATCAAATATTTCAACCAAATGCTAATTTTTTACGAAATATTGATATGCTTTTAGGCTTATTGCCTAAATACATTCGGCTGGCTTCATTTTGCTGGCAATTGTGCTGGCAACTGTCCAAATGAACGACTGGCTGGTGAGGTTTCAAAAAAACATGCCTATAGTCAGTTCAGTAGTGTACCTATTCGTTCGATTCAAGCGTGATCATCGCGCTATACCTCAGTAGATGGCGCAAACTATATAGGCGTGGCATCACTTTTGGTATCTTTTTAATCTGCCAGCCAACTCATCGTTGGAACAATTTGTTGTAAAGCACTGTGAATATACCTAAAGATAACCAAACAATTCCGCGAAATAAAGTACTCGTAACTTCAGGTGTGCGAATTGAAGTAGGTAGACACATGATGCCAGAAACGAGTGTTTTTTCTTGCTATATCCTGTCTTTAAATAAGCCTAAAGCAAGTGCTAGTGGCGAGTGCCCATAAAATACATAAAGATTCAAAAGTAATCCTGACATTCGGATTTAGGCAGGCAGTGGCATTACACCACTCAACAGTGATACAGTACAGAGCTATTAAATGACATCTACCACTTAGTAGTAGAAGGCTTTTAAGAGCCAGCATCTGAACCACCCGTGATAGAATCTGGCTTTCCCAAAAATTTGGTGAGATTAATTATTAATAATTTCTTAACAAATACAATATTTTATGTACAAGTGCGTGAAAACAGATCAACGCTGTAGTACCCAAGGGGTAAGGAATTGGACCGATGATCTTCAACATTATTAAAATCAGCCACCTAATCTAGAAAGACAAGACGTTTCTTTATGCTGATGACTATGTACTATACATCACTGTAACCTTGGAATGATATAGCTAGGTTTAAAGCGCATATCAATGACCACTTTCACCACTATCTGAAGTTGGACTTAAGATAAATAGCACTAATAGCAGTAAGGCAAAACTTATCAGCTTGCTGATGGCGGTCGTAGCTTTAGGGGGCGACGTGCTTTTGTAACCCGCTGTGCAACTGATGTACCGAGTTAAGAAGTATATGTATCAACTTCAACGGTTGTCCCATACGGTTTACTATCTCAATACTTATGTATGAATAATGAAGAAGATCAAGTTTTCAAAAGGAAGATACTGCAAATCTGCAAACGGGTTTGGCGTTATTTGATAGCGCTGAAGCTTTATCCTACAACGATGCTCTAGGAGAGAGCAGGAATAATTCCAATCGAATAAGCCTTCAGGGCAAACAAGTGGTTCCTACTATCCGATGGAACCACTCAGTCACAACTACTGGTCCATTGTACCTACTTCCAAACAGGCACCTTACTTCACTGTACTTAGTTTTCCCGTCTTTCGAAGAAAGATGAGAAGGAGCTTCAGTGATGAAGAGCTTAGATGTTCGGCATTCACCACGTCAGCCCTAAACAATTAGAGAGGAAGTGTTTCGCTGTATCGTCGTCCTCTCCACAAGCAGGACAGATGGTGGTGTCGCTCAAGCCCAATATTCGATAACCCTTTTCCCTTCTGCTGAAACCATTTCTTTTTTCTTTCAGCAATATAAAAATATTCTCCTTTTGATCGGCTTTCTTTTTAAATTTTTCAAATCGAACGAATTTCAAAATTGTACAAGGCATATTTTTCAAACAAATAAAACAAATATAAAAACTAATTATTAACAAAAGTATAAAGTCGTTATTTTACACATTCCCCCCTTGATGAGACTGCAAGTGCAGATTCATCAAATTTATTCAAAGGTGTGAGCCATGTCGTGAATTGATTTCTGCCGCCTGGGGTGTAGTGCTGATAACGATCGACAAACTAGCCAAACAGTTTGCACACTGCTTCAAAAACGGAAACATCTCAGTAAGTGTGGGTAACTTGTTAACACGGCGCCGCATTTCCCATTCACGTCCCCTTCCGTGTCTAGCAACTCCTCGATCTGATGCAGATTCATACGATGGAGCCAATCGTCCAGTGTACGACTGCGCCATGAATTCGATCTCTAAGTCCGAAGTAGATTGACTTCTGCTACTGCTTCGTTTTGTTTTGCTTCTGTATCTGCACTCTTCTTTTATCCTTCTGTTAACAAAGACTGCACTCGTTATGACCACGCATTTGTGGCCCATGACGCTTTCTGCTTTGTACTTGCGTACCTGCATTTACAGCTTTAAATGGATGCGACTCTGCTCTCGTTATGACCACGCATTTGTGGCCCATAAGCCCTTCTGCAAAAATGGTTATAGCCACGCATTATGTGACTCATAGCCTTTCTACATAACTGGTTTGGTTATGGCCACGCATTATGTGACCCATAAGCCTTTCTGCTAACTGGTTATGGCCACGCTTATTGTGACCCAACCCATACGCCATTCGGCATTTATACTCAAGTACATACCTGCTTTTTTAACGTTTACTGCATTCGGACCCATTCCCGTCTGTGTGATAATACCATCAAACTCGTATTTGATCGATCAAAAACTGCGTCATCATCCAATTGCTTCCGTTCATTTCCGACATGCAAACGCTTATTTCGGCCCCAAATCTTCGTGCTAAAAATTGCATGGACGTAAAAAAGGCAACAGCTTATGAAAGTTTTCTCATTGAAAGCGAAGCCCGCATCATCCATAGATCAGCTAGTTCCATCCGGTTCGGTAGGACCATATTCGATAACCCTTTTCCCTTCTGCTGAAACCATTTCTTTTTTCTTTCAGCAATATAAAAATATTCTCCTTTTGATCGGCTTTCTTTTTAAATTTTTCAAATCGAACGAATTTCAAAATTGTACAAGGCATATTTTTCAAACAAATAAAACAAATATAAAAACTAATTATTAACAAAAGTATAAAGTCGTTATTTTACACACCCAATATACATTTAAGCGTTTAGCAAAAGCTTTGTGGCCCGATATTACGCTCACAAGCAGCCTTCGCTACTTTGCTGAAATTGTTATTTATAAACATTTTCCCACTGTTGATTTATTAAACAGGGTTGGTGTTCAGATAAGGAGAAATATATGAGAAACTAAAATAATACTCGAAGAAAATAAAAATATGCACACGCGTTTATTTGCAAATTTTTTTAATCACTATTCACGATTCCACCCCGAATATTACATTTTTTGCAAAGAAAGAAAAATTTACGCAAGCTCTACGCAGCAGTGTTGGGATGGGACTTGAGAGTAGGCAAAGGGTGGTATATTGGGAAACCAGAAAGTGGTAGATTTTTAAAACATACTATATGCTGCAAAAAAATTAAATAACGCTTTTTTCTTCTGCCAACAGCGACACCCTACCCTCAACGCTTTTCAAGAGTCGGCAAATCCAGGAAGCCACATTTATTAACTTGCGAAAATAAAAACCAGTAAGACAATTATTTTCGACTATGCCGAAGCTCAAATATACCCGGTACTATATTATTGTAAAAATAAAAAAATATTTTAGTATTAAAAAATTATATATTTGTATGGGAGGTATGGGTAGTTTTTATTCGACCAAGCTCATTTTAAATTTAATTTTCAACATCAAAAAGCTATATAACTCCGATATTTTTGGATGGGATGCAGTAGTAGTTTTCATTCGATATTGCTCATCTTCGAACTTAGCCTCAGTTTGGTTGATAAAAGCTTACTACTAAATTTCAAGTCGATAGCTCTTAAATTACGGCCGTAATCGTGCGGACAGACTGACATCGCTAGATCGACTAAGAAAGTGATGCTGATCAATAATATATATAGTTAGTCATACCTACAACGCCTCCTTATGTGCGTTACAAATGGAATGTCAAAGTGAATATATCCTCACCAAGTGTGCCAAAAACGTTCAATTTTCAAAAATTATCTCGGAAAAAAATGTAAAAAGTGAGTTTGGATTTCCATTAGGTATAGGTTTTCAAACTTGTAAATGCACACAAATCAGCAAGTTCAAAGGTGTCGATTTTAAAAAGGGCGGGTTTGGTCGCGTCGTCTCGTCAAGTAATCTTAGGCATTGGCCCGGGATAGTTCCTGTGAATATTGGTCAAAATTGGACAAAGTGGCGTGGCGCCACCCATACAAAAAAAAAAAAAAAAACTTTCTAAATCTTATATCTCGAAAACCACTGAACCCATTCAGCTAAAATTTTCAGGAAATCTTAGGTATTCTGGTTAGGTATTAGGTTTCCGTGAAACATGGTCGAAGCCTCGAACCCTCGCTACGCCCCTGAGTGCATATATCAACAGGTTCCTAAACATTTTTCAACCACTCGGTTTCTATGCGTGCATGATGGAAAATAAGTCTTTTATAGTGTGTGGGTATTTGTTATTATTTGCGTTATTGTTGAATTTTTTTTTTGCAATCTGAAAAAGTTGTAGATTTGGATTTGAGGGTGGTAGAATTATGGGCTGAGCAAAAAGTGGTAGAAATACCGCTTAAGTGGTAGAAGTCTCATCACTACTACGCAGCATCTAAACGCAAATTTGTGTATTTAATTACGCGGCCTTAAAACTACGTTGCTTATATATACAAATCTTATAATCCTTCTGTACGTGTGTTGTAATCGAAATTCTTCTAAACGGCTGGACCGATTTTGATGCGTGTATTTGAGTGGGTCCAAAAATGGTTCACGTGAATGCATTATGGTTCCATACAATTCAGAGCCGCTTAGAAAAAAATATAAAATGTTGCTGATTATTAATATTTTGTTATAGTACGTGTCTATTGTCTGGACGTTAAAAAATTCCTGCGTCGCAAAATGTGAGTAAAAAAGCAATTTCTTAATAAATTTGATAATCACTTCTAAAATCGAATATCGGTGTATCAAAAATCAATTTGAAGATTCGCTTCCCCTGTTTTAAAGTGGACATAAATATCGCATACAATCCAGTTTGCTATTATTTTACATCACAAAACCATTAGATAAGCAAAAGAAAATGTTCACATTACCTAAGTGAATGTCAAATCGAGATGTGACGCAGCTTACCCGACGAATAGCAGCATGAAAAGGTTCAATGAAAGCGAATCGAATGTGCAGAATTGGGCTGAATATGTAGGTATTAATCTATACATATAATAAAACTGTTTGAATTTTCTTTGGCTGTTAAGAACTCGAAAACTACTGGACAGTTTTCAATGAAACTTTTTTCAAATATTCCTTAAGACTGTGAGACTGCTATAGGCTATGTCGTTTACAGCCACGTCCTTAGGAACAGTTTTTAGCTAAAATGTATTTTTAAAAGTGAAAATATATACATACACAATACACATATACCTTGCTACAAATGGATGTTTATACTTTTGCGATCTTGTGACACTACAAACGGGTCAGCTATAGTAAAGAATAAAAGACCACTGAATTAGTAGGTACCTACCTATGTAGATATACTAAAACTAAAAACTGCCAAATGAGAATTCAATCGATGCGAATTGTATAATATCTATAATGAGAGACATAAAGTATCTAAGTTAAATAAAATTGCTTAAATCAGAAAAATTAACTTGCCATGGGAACCGTCTGGTCAACGACCACATTTTTTTGACTTTCCTTCATTTAACTATGAGTACCTATCTACCTACTCTTAAAAATATGTATATTTATAACCTAAAAAAAGACAAAAAAAGAACTCACCAAACAACTTTCCACTTCGGGGCATACTGTATACTGGCGCATTCACGATACTTCTGTCATCCCACGCAGGTTGTAAAATTATCAAGTAATTTAATTACCGGTGTCCCTTTTGCTTCGTTTTCAAGCGCGTGTCCTTCATAAACGCTATATAATGAGGAAAACCCCATTTAGGCGATTTTTCTCTTCAAGGTGGGGCTCATTAAGCAATTTTCAGGCTAATGATGTGAAAGTCTAATCTAATTGAGATAGCAGCCACCAGAAATTAAAAACAAAGTGCACATCACAGCAGATGGGAGGATGGAAATTATTTGCTTATAAAAAAAAGAACAACCCACCCAAAGGGTTCATAATCAACATCCTGACAGAGCAGCGATAGAAGTGTCCGTTTTTTCGATTCAAGTCTTTTCGTCATGGTCGAGTGCTTTTACCCTCTCCTATTTATGGATATGGTTTGTGACAGTGAGGGAAAAAATATAGGATCGGCGTAGTGAACGCTATGGCCATATAGACCGACTCAACCCCACAGTTTTTTTTTTAAATCCTTCCCCTTTTGATGCAGAAAACTTTGCCGACGTCACTTTGGGGCCTTCCCTCTCTACACGTTTCAGGCCTTAAGTGCGGATGATTTTGCTTTTATCGTTGAACCCGCTATGGCTCAGTACCGCCATTATTATTATCGTTATAAGAGGAGCTATTATGAAAGTACCCTCTTTTTTTTGGGGGGGGGTGAACTACTCTATCGCCTGACATGCCACAAAATCCATAAATAACCAAACGGGATTTTTGTTTTTTTTATTTTTAAAGTCCTCTTTTTCAATCCGCCGCCAGTCTGAGGATGAGATACTTTCGCATTGGCATGGCATAGGCATGGCGAGTGGGTGACTCATTATCCTCGTGAAATGCAAATCGTGCTTCGTTTGTGTACACTCCGTTTGATGCTGGGGCATCAGTGAGTTGAGTGCGTGTGAACGGATATGAGCACAAATCATTTTCACATTCGGAATTTTTAATTAACGAATTAAATTGCTGAAGTTGGCCGAAGCCGAAGCCAAAGCCGGAGACTTTATGGTGGAAATGGAAAGCTTTAGTGAGATTGTCAGATGAATAAACAAAACAGACACGAACTTTTATTTGTTTTTTTTTGTGCAGCCCCTCTCACGCTGTTGCAGTCACATTTGAAACGGTTTTAATTGCGTTGAACATATTTTTGTTGGATTAAAAGCTTTAGGGCTGTGGTGTCCACCGACCACCACACCATTCCATCAATACGAGGAGCAAATAGGATTTGATGAGTGGTTCATTAAGTTTGTGCTTGGCGGTTGTTTTAATTTAGATTTTCAAATGTCAAATTACATTTTTGGTCTCTATGGTTTGATGGTGTCAAATTAATTTATCGTCTTGTCATGCGTTTGGTTCTAATTAATTTTAGGTTTGTTATCGGTATGGCTGGAAATAAATGCGTTTTCATCAATTTTTCGTTTTCATTTTAATTTAATTTAAGTAAAGTAATTGAAAGGATTGCCGCTGTGGTTTATGCAATTTAATTTAAATGGTAAATATACATAGCATAGCATTAAGCGTTTAATCGCAAGTGATTAAGGCCCGCATTAAGAGTTATACCATGGTAGGTGCTTATTTAATTAATTTTTATTTTTTCAATATTTTAGTGGGAAATTGTTGTCAGAGGTTGAATCCCTAAGGGGCCCATACTTTAAATTGGGTTAACCCTACCTAGGACTATAATACTAAGAGAATCCAACCTACAGTGGGGTGTTGGTCACTTAGTTTGAAGTGGTCCGCTCCATGAGGTTACTCCAAAGGTGGAACACATTATCGACTTCATGAACTTTTCTTTTTGAAGCCTTTTCTTTATGAAGCTGTAAAGGGTTGTAGTGTAGACTTTCGGATAGTGACGAGTGCAGGACAAGTGTAAAATTATTTCCTCCTCTTAATCATCTCGCAGCTCCCAGAGAAATCGTGGCAGGTTACGAGGTTGGTTAGAATGGTTAATGGTTAAGTATTTTTTAGGGTCCATTGGATCTTATTGATCTCGCTTTCGTTATACTTATACTAGCTATAGTAGGTACGTACTTTTGCATTGATCAACCCTGTTCCTGTTCTATTTAAATATGCATTCCTCAACGCACCTATCTGAGTTGGTGAGTTAGACATTTGGGCTGCCCTGATGGTTATGTTATGTGAAATGCACTCGTCTAACAAATTGCTAAGTTTTGAGATTTTCTGGGATATCGCATGTGCTCTGTGATCTAGGAAATATGACGTTGCCTCATAAGTTTAATCGGCGTCTTTGTCTCGATATTTTTTAAAATCTCTCAGCCGCAGTGCTGGTATGGTATAGCCAGTTGGTTACTGGCAATGGCAATTCTAATTTTATTAAAATTAAGCAGAGTTAAGAGCTCAGTTGTTGGTGAGGTTTTCATTACACCCATGATGCTGAGACATGGCACTTCTTGTGTTTTTTCGATTTTTCTTAAAAAATCTTGTACGCTATTTCTATATATCAGCCACAATGTGTAAGCACATAAAACCATGCGCGGCCTTAGGCCACAATAGTGCATAGTAGATCAAATGTTCACACTTAGACAGATCCTGATAAAAGCCCATGAAGTCCAAAATGATACTTAAAAACGTCACATAGAGATGCCTACAAAGCTACAGTTTTGAGACATCTGAGTAAAAGACGTTCTTTGAGCTTATAATTAAACAAAAAAAAATATAGTTGGCGAAACAGGTCATATGAACCCTAGACCTAGCTTCTCCCAGCCATTAATTTGTGTGAGTTTTTATTTTTGGACACGAATGGAAGGGACCTACAAATTTATGACGATTCCGAACGGCTTATTTCAGAAGCCACTTTAGGACAAACTCTTGGATGTCTGTCAGACGTTCGCGAGAGGTGGCGAAGTGGAAAAACACTTAAGATTGAATTTGTGTTTTTCCGGGGGTCGAACCTGGGATCCCTCGCACAGTAGTCCAGCACACTAATCACTGAGCCACTGCGCTCACGAGCTTATATTTAACGAAATAAAGAAGCTTAGTATGAAATCTCAATAGTTCCAGTCCTAATCTGAAGCTTTGGACTCTTTCAAAAACAAGTAGGTAATTATAATGAGAACGATTTAAAAATCTACCTTGGAAAATGCAAAACCATCATCAAGTTGATTTTAACATGTTCGAGAACAGGTTCATCAACTATGCCTTCCAATTCCAATTCTCTGAAAAACACAAAAAGGAACATTTCAAGGGGTGCTTGCTCACTCCTGTTACTATTTGGATTCCGATCGTCGAGAATATTCTCAAAAAATTGGATAGTAACCAGAATTCCGGACAGAAGCGAATGGGAGCACAAAGCAGTTACAGAAGAATGGGATATAGCCCTCTATACCGACGGTTCTAAGATGGATGTTGGCACAGGCTCGAGCATTTTCAGCGAAACACTAAACCTGCGAGAATCATTCCGAATCAACGATGACTATAGTGTGTTTCAAGCGAAAAATTGCTGCTAGCGGCAAAGGACCTAAAGAGACGACACATTGTCGACAAACAAATCACTATATACTCTGACAGCCAAGCGGCCATAAAAGCCATGGAGTCAGTCGTGGTGAAGTCGAGGGCAGTAAGTCATTGCAAGAAATACCTGAACGATCTATCACGAGCCAATACGGTGACCCTATGCTGGGTACCAGGGCATATGGATATTCCAGGCAATGAACAGGCAGATGAGATTGCAAGAAACGGGTCAAAAATGCATGCATCAATGGCCCTAGAATCTGTAAGAACTCCGCTTAGCACGCTTGCTAGAAAGGTGGACATTGAATCCTTGAGTAGAACAAACCTACGCTGGAAAAATATCAGCACCTGCAGGCATGCAAAAGAATTGTGGCCAGAAGTGAGCAAAAAGAGATCCAAATTCATGATCGGACTGAGCCACTAGAATATTCGCATACCTCACGGGGGTCATTACTGGACACTGTGCGATAGGCGTACTCGCGGGAAGGCTAGGCATACTGCATAATGACTTTTGCAGAAGCTGCAGAGACGTTGAAGAAATAAAATTTGTTCGTCATCAGCTTTGCGAATGCCCAGCCCTTAAAAACAGCAGACAAAAGATTCTCAACAGCTTCTTCTTCGATGAGCTAGAGGATCTGGAGAATGTTGATCTTAAGGAACTCCTGAGATTCATACTCAAGTCGGGGTGGTTCCAGTAGTTCAACAAACTCTACATCCTTCGGTTACTTTTAGGACAGGCTGGAAATCTGGATACAAGAGCTTGTGAATGCCTGTGATTAATACCAAATCTAGGTGACTCAATAAAAGCGGTATATTCTTTGTCTCCAACAGGTATGAAATGGAAGGTTTCCGTGACTGGACACAATGGACCCAACTGATGGTCTATGTGAAGCTGTGGCAACCGCCACTAGAGCACCCAATTACCTACCTACCTACCTAAAGAGGCCTGGACACTATCCGACTCCTGCCAACTTTTTCAAGCATGGATACCAATACCAACATTCCAATTTCGAAGAGACCTCTCTCCGTAGCAGCCAATCCTCTTTTAAGTCGATTGCGTTAAATGAAAGGCCGTAAAGAAATGTAGAACCTTACAAGAACACCAAAAACTGTAATATTAATCTCGGCTGGGTTCCTGGAAATAGTAACATAAAAGGGAATAAGAAGGTGGTTGAGCTAGCAAGGGGTCAACGAGGAACGCAAATGAGGCAGACACCTCAATATTGTCACTGATTGCCACATTGTGGGCGATACAATTAGAAAGGCCACCAACGCCACCTGTTCCTCGATAATAGAAATAGAAATAATAGGTAGATAAAAGAAGTCAATTCGCATGTTTACAGGCATAACCAAACCATAGCTCACTGTCACTGTGGAAGACCAAGCTTCACAAATGGAGTCTAAAAATAAACGATCTATCCAAAAGATGCGAAGACGAGGAAGCAACAGAGACGATCCAACATTTTTTAAAGAAATGTCCCGCCATTCAGGAACGACAACTTCGATATCTGAGGTCAAGGTTTTTTAAAAGTTTTTCGGAACTGGGTGGAGTTAAACTACCGGAATCTGGTCAAATTTGCCAAGGGCACCAATCAGAATGACAATAATAAATCCACTCGATTGTTTATGGGTTTCTTTACATACCTATACGAGGGGAATCGCACAAAGGGCTTTAAGGCCACATATAGTGAAAAGAGTGCTAGCGCACCATACACCTAACCTACCATATCAGATGTAGTGGTCGTCTACTGATGAGCATCACCACATATCGGGGCGAAATGCACTTTTGGAGTAAGTTAGGTAGAGGCCAACTGAAATTAAAAAATTTGTGATGACTACCCTAAAGTAGTTTACAAGCAGTACCATCCTAACAAATCCATTCGGCACATCGTGAATGGCGACATCAAGTAGTAATGCTTTCATTAAACCAATCTTCCATGCGGATATGTAAGCTCTCAATGGTCCTCAACTCATTGTCTATCCGTTGGTGTCAACAAGGCTTATACCATTCCCCACCGTTTATTTTTTTAAGGCTTACTAAGCGGCTTAGTGATTAAATCCACTTCCCTCCTATGTAGAAGCACCCATGTATACCAATCTACCTCGACCTACCCTCTCGAATACACAATAAGCGCTCTGCTGGATATTGGATAATCATTTGAATATTCTTAACACCCAAAGAAAAAAATCGATTTAATCAAGACTTCAAAACCAATCCAATGGCAAAATAACACAACAGCACCATTTGACGCTTTCATTCTCCGCTTAATACTATACGGCAACCTACACAATTCCAGCTGGTTGAATTGACACTCTATGCAAATAGTATTGGGAAAGAAAAAAATGGCAGTAGGAATTCCCTCATGCCATAGTAAACATATAGATGAATGTCAACACAGTTCTATGAAAAATCAATGTGACGCCCGTCGCGTCGCAGGGGTAACCGTACTCACACAACCCCAGTCGAACTTTATTGCTCTGACAAAAGGCGCAATTTTTCAATTGAGTTAATTTTCATGGCAGGAAAATACAGATCACGGCAAATCACGGCCGTATCCCAGTCCCAAAATCAATGTGGTTGATGACGATGTGCCGGCATACAGAGCAGGAGCAGTCTGTCCACCCGGTACGGTACCGTCCCACTGCCACCGTACTCCTATAACTCATACACACCCATCAGCCATGTATGGCTATGTTTTTAGGTGTATACGGTTGACTAGATTTGTGCAAAATCACGATTATTTCATCCGGAAAATCGGTACCAAATGGAAGGCGATTTTTCGATTTTCCATTTCCACAACCAACCGTATACAGTTGATTTGTTGTTTATTATTATTTTTTTTGTGTGTTTATCAATATTTGCACAACAAAGGGACGATTCTATTGCATGATAGGCTGCGTTAAATATTATATTGCAAATTAAACTCCATAATGAAAAATTATTCGGGGCTGGTCCCAATGTGTTGGCACTTGACACAAACAGAAAATTGTGTCAAGGAATTCGCCCACAAATTGAGATATCATTTCCGTCGGTTAGTAGCATCGTCATCGCTGGTCCTGGTGGTGGAGAACGTAACTCTGGTGATTAATTATTTTTCAGCTGGGCATTTATAATTATGCCAAATACAAAAACAAACGCAAACACACTCCATCTGGGTTGCAGACTGAGTGGCTGCTTTCTAATTAGACGCACGGATCACGTCTGTTTCTTGTTTGTGCTGCTTTTTGTGTGCCCTTTCTTCGAAGGACATTTTGTGACAGATAGTATAAAAGAAATAAATAATTTCACTATACGAATAGCAAATAATTTAATGACTTATAGTCTCCTTAGAGGTAGAGCGTATAGACGGAGAGTATTGGATTTGTTATGAAGAAGAGAAGACACTTTCAGAAATTTGGTGTCGCCATGTTCACTTCGATTTATCATTTTTTAAGGATGGAAGATTGTAACTTGAAGAAAGGACGGTTGATTTTTCTAATTTCTACAAATTTGAAGGAAAATGTTCCGAACTAAGATGAATCGAAATCCGATGAAACGAAAAAGCGACAGATTGAGATGAAACTTGACCACTAATTCCGTGCTCCGAAGAAAAGAAAAAGCAAAAGGAAACGGGTGGGTGAGGGAAACGCGCGTTGTTGGGAAGTAAAAGTAACTCGGAATGACGCTTCAACTCGTAATATAGCCCTGAGAACTGAGAAGGTACATTAGCATACAGAACCATGACTAGCTTAGCTTTGTAAAAGTATTTCCAGTTCACATGAGAATTTAAATGGGAATCAGTAAAGTAACCGCAGGCGCTTGGTGGTTACTGATACTGGTTAGTGTGCTGAACTATTGAGCGAGGAGTCTCCTGTTCAATTCCCGAAAAAAACAAAGTGACGTTAGAGTGGCGTGGTGACCAAGTGGCAGGGGGAATAGCTTAATAGCTTAAGCCTATAATGTAAACAATAATGAAGACGCACGACGAGGTATGTATTTTGCCGGTCGAACAAGTTTTATTTGGGCTGGTGACACTTGGTATCATGGTATCCGTTCGGAGAGTACTTTTCTCCGCAACGCAAATCCAGTCGGATACGGAATTTACAGTTCATAGTGTCCGTTTTCCGAACGAACATCAACGCATTTTGTTCACTAAAATCTTTCCGCGATGAACAGATGTCGGAGACCATCGGAGAGAAATTGACGTGTGGCTGTCAAAACCAGGTACAAAAAACGCAACCCATCGCAATGAATCGTATTTGTAGACACTTTAAAATAGGCTTCAGTAGAAAGGTTTCTGAACTGGAACGCGTTGTTTCGTCCAATGCAGTTCTTGGAGCTCTTAATTTAACTTCAAATAAATTCTCTGCAAGTTGGGATGCAGATTGAAAAGTCTCTCTGAACAAATTTTTGGGTATTTTCTCCGATGTTCTTAAGAGAATTCATAACTTCTTTTGTGCGGTCGATTGCAGAAACGAAATCTAAGGACAACTGACAAGGACAGTGTTAAAGGAACAGTTTTTCGCATGCAATGAGGCTTACTAGGAAATGACTTTTTCGGACCGCTGCCAAAAGTGTTAATGCTTTCGAAGACATCGTTCTGCTCGTTATTTCTTCAAGGCGTATTGAGATGCATTTGAAGAGAAATCAAAGGAAATAGTACTGGCATGCTTTTCAATGAATCTTGTCTCACAAAGGCGTAGAAGTCGAGGTTTTCAGTTCTCTGGTGCGTGCTTTTTAATGACGTTCTTGAAAGTTAGCATTTGAACAGTTGCGGAAGAAATTTCACTAACAGGCGTATTTTTTGAGAATCTATAGCTAGCTCATTTTTACTTTTACATGCAAAGCTTTTATACTCACTTTTGGTTTTGTTATATTCGCTACCCAAAAAAATACGCCAAACTACACAAAGGTAATTGCGAATTGCAGGAGTTGACTTTTGGCAGAACCAGATTAAAGATATGGCTTGCACAGTGTACATATTTACATACCTAGCGTTTGAATACTGTGTAAGTGTATACCTACCGGGATAGTCTCCTTATTTTTACAGATTTGAATTTAGGGCTTAAAGCCCCATTTTGACAATCATTATTTCAGTTTCAGTTGAGCTATCAGTTAAGCTTTCAGTTAAACAGATGTTCTGCAGTGTATTTAGACATCAGTCTAGTATTCAGTTGAGCTTTCAATTTACTCGTGATTAGCCGAAGGTTAGAATTTGTATCTACTAAAACTTCTGAAAACTTATGAGAATTCCCTCAGTTTCAGTCTCAGTTTTAGTTTGAGTTAAACGCTTTCACTTTTGCATTTAGACTGAAACTGAAATGATCGTCTAAATTGGGCTTTAGAAAATTGTAGTTTTTTGTCTAGACTTTCGGGGGGGGGGGGCTTCAGCCCCTCCAGCCCCCCCTGGCTATGAACCTGCCGTCGATGAACACTTATTGAGCTTGAATACACATTCCAGTGGCAGTGAGGTTGTGATATGGTTGTCTACTCCATGCATCTATTTGATTTGATGTGGATAATGATTTGAAACGCTAGTACTACCTGCCTGACGTCATTTTCCCCTTGTTCGCTGCACCTTAAGCGGAGTTATTCTTCTATACTATCTACGTTGAATAAGCCAATCTAAATGTTATTGAAACCATCTTCTTCACTACGGTGAGCACGCACTACTGCCGGCAATTCTGTAAATTGTTGATCCTCACATCCTTTTTGTTGACCTTCAGGCATACAGAAGGATTACAACGGAAACCAATTCCGCACAGATTTATTGTTGTAGGTCCCCGGCACCAGCTAATTCAACCACAAGGCCGTCAACCACAACCACCAACCGCACAAAAAGACTGTTATTATTGACAAAACTACAAAGCACACCAGCAACTATGCTATAACCGGATATTGCGCAGACAGATACTAACTGGCAAATAAACAAAAAAAAACGGAATGCCTCTCAGAATATAACTCACGAATAGGCAAGGTAAAGTACCTCCACCCTTACTCATGGTAGCTGGCAGTAAATTTATATCACGCTCCGATTCACATTTACTATACTCGCTGAAATACAGCAGCGGCACTGACTTTGCCGATGGCGGCGACGATGGCATTTCCTTTATTGCGGATAACCACCACCGCTTCATCCAGACAGGTGCTAAATCTTCTGGAAATGAACATAAAAAATAAAAATTAATGGCGATGTCAGGATATCAGCGAAAAAAAAAAAACGAAATCAGCGAAAGAGGGAAGCCAAAAGAAATTCGCGAAAACCACAAAGTTGACTGCGGAAGGGCTAACCTAACCAATCGAAGCCCCATATAAACCCAACCCAGTTACTGTCGCAACGTATTTGGTGCAACGTCGACACTGTGGGCGAGAACATTGCCAACCAACAAACAATGATTATCACGATGGCACAGGGAACCTTTCAACCTTTCGCTTGTTAGGAATCGAACCGTGACGCTATACCAGGTGTTCATCCTTGTGTCACTCTTGGGGTTAAGTCCTTCGACGAATTAAGCCCACAATCAAACGACCATTTGACGTACTTCCGTATACTATGCTCGTAGTTACTTCTTGCATTGGCATCTACCTTCTATGATGTGAACTGAAATGTGACTACGGTCGGTCGGTGGATTACTCTCTAATTACTCGCTTGGGAAAGAAAAGGCAACTCCAACTCGCACTTCCAAAATAGTGCGGTTGCAATGCAATTAAGAGCCACCTGAGAGCAAGTGTTTATTGCGTACACTGTCTGTCACCCACTTTCAGTCAACCGACCGTAACGAAACGTAATCATAGTCGACCCCTTCTTTATCCCGGTTTCGGTTTGATTAATTGTTGTTTACATTTTGCAAGTTTGCCGAGTGGAACAGAGAAGATTATGCTTGCAAAGTGGACAATGCGGGTATTATGGCATCTGAAACGTGACCAATTTCTCTTCGGTGGATGCGAGAACATTCCTTTAGCTCAAATGCGATGACAATTCCATTCGCTGA
Organism: Cheilosia soror; assembly: GCA_949372485.1. Taxonomy (NCBI): domain Eukaryota; kingdom Metazoa; phylum Arthropoda; class Insecta; order Diptera; family Syrphidae; genus Cheilosia; species Cheilosia soror. The sequence continues at coordinate 129,391,635 of OX443561.1, forward strand.
CAAAAAAAAAAAAAACGGAGAACAATACCGATTTAGGTCAGTGAATCTGGCGGATCGCTAGATGCATTTGAGTTTTGTGAAACTTATCCTTTTGGGATTATGTTGCTCGGCTAGGTTCCACTTGGGAAGGTTTCTATTCGCAATATTTCAGTGTTGAGATGTTGAAGCTTAAGCGACGTTTTAGAAATAATTTTTTACTTGCTGCAGTCGTTTATGTATTAAATTACTTAACGGTTAGTCGGTATATAAATGTACATTATGTATAAATGCATCTGTGTGATTGTCACATTATTGTTTGGCATATTGTTGGTGTGATAGAATGTCTCTACAATATGACATAAAATCCGAAAATATAATTTTTATAAACAAATGTCCTCTTAGAAAGACGTTAAGCAAGGCATGTGGCATACCACTTCGCAAATGTTCACCACTCCGATGCCACCTGCCACATGGTCACCGCGCCACTTGCTCACCACTATAGTGCGCGCCTTCCTTTAATACTTCAATCGAAAAAAGTTGTCTTGCCAGTTTTATTAGAACTTCGTATCTACCACTTAAAATTGCTTTGTTTGTAACTCTTTATAAGCCATTACCAATCCCAATCAACCTTCCAACTCTGCAGTTCCTTGAGATCGGCTACATTGGCCGCACTGTGTACAGTTTGAGTTTCGTTTAGTTATTAAATAAAGCTCGTTCGTAATTCAAATGAATCCAAGCCCTTTTGTTTAATTTTGACCAGACAACCAATTTTGTTCAACACTCCCGGGCCAATACCTACCTAAGAATGCATGAAAATCAGTAAACTCAATCAGTTCGGTGGTTGAGATACATACGATTTTTAAAGTTTTTTTTTTGTGTGGGAGGTGCCACGTCCCTTTGTCCAATTTTGACTAAACTTCACAAACCTCACTTTCTCAGGCCAATATTAAAGATTATCTGAAAATATTAACTCAATCAGTTTGGTGTTTTCGAGATATACGATTTTTCAAAAATGTTGTTTGTATGAGAGGGATGTAGACGGGAGGTTGGCCTGCTACGGTCACCCCTTCTTACCAAAGACAAATCGCGACATCTACTTTCGGTGCCATGCAGCAGGTTGGAATTTCAATCAGGCCTTTCTGCTCAGCACCAATCTGTCATGTGGACTGATTGTCAAAGGTAAATAAAAGAGAGGCAGACTGCTACGGTTGCCCCCATCCTTTTTCCAACAAACAATCCATCCACTGACTTTTGGTCAAGCAGCTGGGCAGACTGGTTGAATCGGCCACCTCTGTGAAGCACCAGTCTCCCTCCCTAGTGAAGGCCGCGTCAAAGGCAATAGGCATGGGACAGACTGTTACCAGTCGCCCTCCACCTTGACCCGAAGACTAAGCCGCAACCAGGGAAAGAAAGTTATAAAAGTTCACCTCTCAGGTAGGATACCCACATTTCGCAAATTGCAACAGAATTCCTAAGGTAATGCCCGGCACAAAGAACTTTTTAGGCCACTTCCTCCCCCCTCCCCCTCTCGTGGTATCACAACGGACCAAAATTCTGGTCTAAGTGTGTCCCCTTCGGGACATCCACCTTACCTAACCTAACCTAAACTATGAGAGGTGCTACGCCACTTTGTCCAATTTTAACCAATCTTCACAGAAACAATTTCTGGCCAATAGCAAACATACATACATACATACATACATTTTCAATGGCCCGCTTATCTATTAAGTGGGTCGCGGGTGTAGGTTGCTCAAGTGGAACCTCCATAGCTCTCGATCCTCCGCCATCGACTCCAAATCATCAAGGGCAATCCGCATATACGGTTAGAGGAGAGATTATGAATTTGATCTAACCATCTCTTTCTGGGTCTACCTAGAGGACGCCTGCCTGATGGTACGGATTCCATAGCACGTCGTGGGATCATGGTCGGGGACATACGTTTAATATGACCAAACCACCGAAGCATGGACCGCTCCGTCCGGAGAAGTAGCTGCTCGACATTGAGTTCCTCACGTATTCTGGTATTTCTAATGCGATCTCTACGAGTCACACCAGCAATACCACGGAGAAATCTCATTTCGGCAGCTTGTATTCGCGATCTTATTCTTTCGGTCATTACCCAAACCTCATGACCATAGGTAAGAGTTGGAACAAACACCGAATTAAAGACTGACAACTTAGCTTTGACACCAAGTTCAGTCCTCCTGATAACAGAATGACCAAGCTGTCTCAAAATCGATCCAGCCTGACCAATCCTACAGGAAAACTCGGCATTGCTCCTTCCATCACTCGTGAATAAGACCCCGAGATACTTAAACTTCTCCACTTGTTTCAATGGGACTCCACTAACATGCAGAGTGCATTGAACAGGCGTTCTGGAGACGACCATCACTTCAGATTTGTTCACATTTACTTTCATCTCAGCTTCAACACAAACGGCTACAAACCGATCGAGAGCGCGCTGAAGTTCAGTCTGAGAGGACCCAAGGATGACCAAGTCATCAGCAAAGAGCAAATGACTTATCCTCAGATCTCCCAATTCGAAACGTTCTTCGCCAAGACTGCGCCGTAACATCCAGTCCATATAAGTAATGAAAAGGAGAGGAGACAAGACGCACCCCTGGCGAAGTCCAACGCCCACTGTGAAAGGGCGTTATTTTTATTAAAAAATAAAATTGTCAATAAGTGACATACCGACTATTAATTCAAGTTAGTTTTCGCATTCAGGTAAATTTGAATCCAGACAATTCAAGTCAGCGTACGATAACAAGATTCTTAAATACCGCCGCGTTGTTTACAAAGGCCCACTCCAATTAACTTTCAAAATGCTTGATCTCGATGCAGAGATCAAGCAAAGAATCACGCTGTTAATCGGTGTTGAATTGAGTAATCAAGGAGATATTATAGTAGAGAAAGAGTCTATGGGTAGTATTCGGCTTAATTTATCTCGATAGAAAACGGTTGAATTGCCAAAATCACGTTTAGCGCATAAAGAACAACACAACAGCTCGACGAGTCTTTGAGTGACAACGAAACACATGAAACCTCGACCTAAGGTTTAGGGAACAATTCGAGAGCGACCTAAATCAACTTCGTATATTTTTTTTTTTTTTTTTTTTCTTTGTCGGAGGTTGTTACTATCCGATGGAGCACTCAGACACAACTACTGGTCCATTGTACTGCCAAACAGACACCTTACATTGCTGTACTTAGTTTTCCCGTCTTTCGAAGAAAGATGAGAAGGAGCTTCAGTGATGAAGAGCTTAGATGTTCGGCACTCACCACGTCAGCCCCAAAGATCCGCCACCTGATGCGAGCAAAGGCAGGACAACTACAGAGGAAGTGCTCCGCTGTATCGTCATCCTCTCCACAAGCAGGACAGATGGCCCTCCACCTGTTTGTCACAATATAGCGCATAGCCATAAGGATAGCGAAAATCTCCGCCTGGAAGACAGTCGCATGGTTACCCAAGGGGTAGTGTAGTCGAATGTTCTCGCTTTCCACGAAGACTCCAGAACCAGACCCCTGTCCGGTTTTAGAGCCATCCGTGAATACACGATGGCATTCCTTCCCTGGCTCCGAGTCTGGCCGAAGCCATTCTGTTGCCTGAGGAAAGTTGACGTGGTAGTTTTGTCGCAGTAGGATTTCTGGTGTCATTGCGTCAGACGGCATATCCATAAGACAGGGGTCAAAGGATAATTCTCGCACAAGTTCTTCAAAATTCCAATGCGCGTGGTACCAAAAGCCACCTCTCTTTAACCGAGAGATGGTTTTCAGCGTACACCCCATGATAAAAATATCAAGGGGGGGGGAGGTTCATCAAAGCATCTAGAGCGGAGCCCGGAGTGCTGGGGAAGGCCCCTGTGCACCCAAGGCAAACCGTTCTTTGGAGTTTGGCGAAAGAGGCCACAACACGTTTCCGCGAAAGCCTGTTCCACCACACAACCGATGCATATGAGAGAAGTGGTCTTACCATTGCCGTATAGATCCATAGGACCCTTTTAGGAGATAAGCCCCATGTCTTCCCAAAAGCGCCTTTGCACTGCCAGAAAGTCGACAGCGCTTTATCGGTTTTTGATTCAACATGCTTGGACCAAAGAAGTTTTCTATCGAGGATTACTCCCAGATATTTGACTTCATCAGAAATCGGAATAGTGACACCTTTTAGCACAAGTTGAGACAGACCAGTGATATTCCTCCTTCTCGTGAAGAGAACAACCGTAGTTTTTAGAGGGTTCACTGAAAGCCCATTCATTGTGCACCAATCATCGATCAAACCCAAGGATCTCTGCGCCAGAGAGCAGACAGTCCCAAGGTCTGAACCGACAGACAGAACGGCGACATCGTCCGCGTATGCTTGTGTATAGGTTCCAGGAAGATTGAGAGTCGTCAGCAGAGAGTCTACTACCATGCACCATAAGAGGGGAGACAAAACACCACCTTGAGGGCAGCCCCTGTTTACCCCTGTCATGACGCATTTGCCACAATCCGCTTCGGCAATCAACGTTCTGTGCATTAGCATTGCTTTAATCCACAACACCAACGTTTCATCTATACCGTGATGTCTGGCTGCATTACACATGCTATCAAAGGTCGCATTATCAAAAGCACCCTCAATATCGACGAAAATACCCAACGCGTACTCCTTCCGATCAAGAGCACTTTCGATCCTACCAACGAGGTTCTGAAGCGCAGTCTCACAGGATTTTCCGCGCTGATAAGCATGTTGCATCTCAGAAAGAGGATGCAATCGAAGAGCAACATTGCGCATGTGCAACTCAACCAGTCTCTCCAAGCTTTTCAGCAAGAAGGAAGACAGACTTATGGGTCTGAAACTTTTGGCGAGAGTATAGTCAGTCTTACCGATTTTTGGTATGAACACGACTTTAACCATACGCCAAAGGGAAGGTATGTAGGCCAAGGCCAAGCTAGCGGTGAAAATTCTTTTCAACGTCGGCATCAGCTGACTAAAACCTTGTTTCAGCATAGCCGGGTAAATTCCATCCGGACCAGGTGACTTGAAACTGTCAAACGATGCAATTGCATATTTGATAGCGTCATCCGTCACCACTCTGGATGCAATATACCAGCTACGCCGCGTGGAGTTCATAGTGAAGAACGCATAGTGACCTGATTTCCCGGGAAGTGAGTCTCCAGCAGAAGACTAAAAGTCTCCGCCTTTGTCTCAGTGTAGGTGCCATCAGATTTTTTGAGCGATTCCAGTTTACTTGGTCCGTCCCTTTTGAGGACTTTAACAAGCCTACTGGTTGCACTTAGTGATTCGACCTCCTCACAAAATTTCCTATAAGAGTCATTTTTCGATTTTCGAATTAGTCTCTTAAATTCTTTTTGTTTCGATCGATAGAGATTCCAGTCTTCCTCCAAGTTGGTTTTTAAAGACCGATTTAGAAGCTTCCTGGTTTCTCTACGAATACACTGTAGTTCGGTGTTCCACCAAGGTACCGGTTTTCTACAGGAGTTTTTTGTAACCGGACACGCTTGTTCAAAACAACGGATAAGGACGCTATTCAGCTCTTCGTATATAGAGGCAGAACAAGCATCACTACGCGCCGTTTTGTTACACTGAAAATTTCACTTCAAAATATTTTGTCAAAACCATTTTTAGGAGTAATATTATCGTATGGTAACAGGTTCTATGATACAAAAAAAAAAAATTGAATATGACTTTGGGTCTGATCGCACTGTGCTCTGATGTTTGTTCTATAAGAATTCTAGATGCAAGACAAGTAAAAGCTCTATATGAGGTAATCTGAATGGTGTTGACCGTACAAGGCATAATTGTGTCTATCTAGACGTTCTTTGAACCTTATATAGAGTTTCGTTATGCTAATACATATTAAAGCCGGTTACCATACTAGATACTAACCCATAATTAAGGAAACTAACTAAGCCTGAGCGAAGCCGCGGGCAAAATCTAATACAAGCGACAAATATTCTAATTACTTATAAAAATGTATGCAGCTCCTAAGAAATGATAAAACATAACTAAAGGTCAAAGCCGTAGGAGCAGTGTTGCCATGAAAACATTTCAAAAAATCTGCAATTATTAAGAAAAAAATGTGCACGACTGGGTCGCACGTAACTTTCTCGTTTATTGCGAATCTCGCAGAATGTCAGAGTCATTTTAGAAAAATTTCAATATTCGAGTTTTCTGAGAAAAACTAGGTACGTGATCTGACCATGTTTAGAGAATGCTTATGTTGTCTTAAATATGTATTTTGATCAAAATCGTTAGAGCGGTTTTTTGTAAAATTATGCTGACAAATGTTACAATTTGGATTCGAAAAGCACTATTATTAAACTGTTTAGCTGAAAACTGAGTACGACATATTCTTCAGGATATAAACATTACTTAGCAGTTATCTTTTCATCCAAATCTGAAATGGCGTTTTCGAGATATGAGTAGTTTTTAAAGTACCGTTTTTAGCGATTGGAAAGGACGCATTTATGGTTCAAATAACACTGTTTTTCAACTGTTTAGCTCAAAACTGAGCCAGCGGTATTACTATGGATTTAAGCATTACCTGAAAGTAACATTTTTATTATAATCAAAAATGGCGTTTTTGAGATATGAGCAGTTTTTTTAAAGTACTTTTATTAGGGATTTGGATGGATATCAAAGGACGTAGTCTTTTTAGGGAAAAACTGAGTTTGCTATCAAGTTAAGAATGACAATAGTACTTTAAAAATATATTTTTTTTGAATTTTTTTTACCGTTTTCGAGAAAAAGCCAATTTTCAAAACTGCCGCTGCTGGTCTTTTTAGCGAAAATCTGGGTATGCAGTCATGTTAAGCCTGCTTACATTAACTCAACTATCAATGTTGGTTCAAATCGTTAGAGCCGTTTTCGAAAAAATCTAAATTTAGGCATATTTCGTCATATTTCGTAAAATTTTTATATGGGAGGTACCGTTAATATTAGGGCTAGAATAAAAAAAAAACGTCTCTAGCGGGAAGCCCAAAAACTGTAAATACGAAGTTTGAAGCAAATCCGTCCAAGCGTTTAGATTCCCCAGGGGTGGGACAGACAGACATACGGACGGACAGAATTGCGAGACCCACTTTTTTGAGTTCCCCTATCACCGTAATATCAGAATTGATCAAAATCTCGAGTTCGAAATTTTGTACGAAAACAATATCTTTCTCTTACTACGTATATACGAGAAAGTTAATAAAAAACATATATGTTCTCAATAAATTACTTAAGGTGCTAGTACAGGATATGTAGCACGCCTCATATAAGTTAATCACTACACCGAAATAATTAATAAAAAAAATCTTTTCTAGAGCAGTTTGCTCTGACCTTTATTGAGTTTACTTCTTAACTAACTACAATCAATAATTTTATATTCGATTTTACCTCGGTACTTTGCATTCCTAAGGTATTGAATTGAATTGCAACATGAATTTCTGTGGAAATTCGCTGTATCGAGGCAGACGCTTTGTCAGCATTTCCGTTGCTCGTGTTGATGTTAACTCTTCCCCTCTAAAAAACGATCGTCATCGGTCGTCAGAAGTATGGTAGGTTGTTGAACTTTGGGCTGCTTGGATATTGGAGATAGTTGACCTCAGGAACGGAAAGTCTATCGATGATTGTTACTGGTCCATTCGTCTTTGTTGTCGGTTGTTCAATTATGATTTCTGTGTTGTTTCTTCTTGGCAAGATTTTGCATATGATCGCTATTGTAATAAGTAGTCCTAGTACGGAGATGAGGGAATATGTTGTTACTCGTTGATTATCGTTTTCTGTTTGTAGAAGGTGGATCTTATTGGTATTGTTAATATGGAGATCCTTCATCATTTCTAGTGAGAGTAATTCACGGTATTCGTTTTCCTTGGGACTGGTTTGCAATATTGCCGGAAGTGGTTTAATCATTGAGGCTTCTTTGGAGATGTATTGGATTCCGTTCAAAGTGATGGTCATGTTATGGAATTTTACCAAGAATGTTCCATTTAGGTTGTGTGTTGTGTTATCAAATTCAAGGGTGCCGATGAATTGGTTCAATAGCATTATGCCCGTTGATATTTCATCTATGGTCGGAATATGATGATTATTTATTTTGTTGCAAGTAGCTGGTAGACTTTTTAATAAATTAGGAATGCAAGTATCGTTTGTAATATTGACAATATTTTTTGAGTTACAAATGGATAGATTGTTAAAAGTTTTACATTTGTTTGTTGTTCCATATAATTTTTCATTATTTCTTAAAATTACCTCGTACAATGTTTCTGTTACAATGTTTTTCTTTTTAATTGGCTTTATTAACAAATTTTCGTAAATTTCATTCGTTGTTAAGGGAATGTTTATTATGTAGAGGATTGACGTACTATTGCTTAAAACTTTTATATCTGCAAAGTCTAGGGCTTCTTCTATTGTTGTGTAGGGTAATTTTTGTTCATTAAATACTTTGGTGGCTAATTCTATTTCATTTTTTGACAATATAAAAGAGTTTATTGTACCTAGTTTAGCCCAATGAATGGCATAGTTAATATTCTCTAGTTCTTCTTTTACAATTTTGATTTTATATTTGAGATTTGATATAATTTCATAATTTATTTTATTATTATTTTTAAGTAAGTTTTGGATTTCATTCTGGATTCTCGTAATATTGTTTATTCGTTCGTTATACAATTCATTAATAATAACCTGTTTATTGTTGTTTTTTAGAACATCTGTAATTTTTTCTTTTATTGTAACAAAGTCATCGTGGTCTGGGTTGCCAGCAATCCATTTCCAACCTTTGCCTATAAAGTCTAGAGAACGTTTCGCTATTCTGGGTTGTAAGTTATGTAAAAGATTACGGATTTGTTGAATTTCATGTGATATTAAGGGAAAAAGGATTTGACTTTGGGTTGTTTCGAGATTAAGGACTGGTGATATGTCGGAAAGGAATTGCTCATATTGTTTAAGATTAATGCTATGTATTAACTTGAAATGTCCATCTTGAATTTTTGTTTGCCCTGTATGTAGGGAGACAATTTGGGAGTTTGAGAAATCCATGATCTGGATCTCCGCTCGACCAAAATAGATGGTGCATCTGAAAGAGAATTAGTTTCTTATATTACTTTTATGGACTATTTTTCCGGATTCTGTTACTATTGTAGAGTTTCTATTTTCCTTAATGATTTCTTGTCTATACCTATTTGTTAATTTTGAACCTAACCGTTTGTTGTTTTTTACATAGATGACCTGTCCTATCTGATAGTCCTTCTGCGGTTTTCTTTTTTTATTATGATATTTAATATCTTTTTCCTGTTTTGCTTTAATTTTCTCGATGTTAATTAAACGTGTCTTTTCAAATTGTTCCGGGTTTAGTCTGGGTATTCGCCCATAGTAAAGTTCTATGGGCTTTTTACCTGTAGTTGAATGGATAGTAAAATTGTACTCGTTAACGGCTCGCTGTAACAGTTCTTTGAAAGACCGTGAAGGTCCTTCCGATTTGAGACATCTCATAATCTCAGATAGGGTGGAGTGAAAGCGTTCGACTTGGCCGTTCACTTCACTTTTGTATGGTGGTGTTTTGAAAATTTTGATTTGGAGGTCATCTTCTAACATTGAGGTTATCGAGGCTGAGTTAAGAGCCTTTTCGTTGTCTATAACAACGACTTCGGGGACACAAAAGTAGAACAAGATATCACGTAAAGGTTCCTTGATATCTTCGATTGAACGGGATGATATTATTTTAGCCTGTGCGAATTTCGTGAACTTATCGACGGCGGTCAACACGAGGTATTTTTCCGTAGAAAATATGTCTATATGGAGGATGTTACCAGGATAGCTAGGGATCGGTGTGTGATTCAAATGTGGTTTGTTAGGATGCCTGTCATATTTATTCTCCTTGCATGTTACGCATCGGTTAACTAGTGTTCTAATTTTTGAGGACATTTTAGGGAAGTAATAGTTTTCCAACAGTTGAATCCTGTTTTCTTCGGCGTTACGATGTGCTCTTCGATGTATCTTCAGAATTTTTTCTTCTTGCTCTATTTGGCCGGTTATGTCTTCAACAAATTTTTGGGTGAATCGAATACGATAATCTTTAAAATGTAACGGATAAATTTCTTGTACTCGTCCCATCGTCATTTCGTCTGTTAGAAGTCCGTTAATAGTATTTGGATTAAGGTATCTCTTGAAAATGTTAATGATGTCGTTTGTTGAGTAGTCTTGGCGTATCAGAATATGTCTTGTATAGTTGTCAAAGGGGTTCTGGATTTGATAGCTATTTTCATTTCCTATCTTGAGTAAAAGTTGATTTCGAAAAACGTTTATAGGGATTTCTACAGATGGAATTAGGTTTTGCGCTGAACTGTCAGCACTGTGTTCTGTAGGGGTCATTGAGTGTATTTCAGTTTTTGGGGGTCTCGAGAGAGAGTCAGCAACCACATTTTCCTTACCTGGTTTATATTTTAGCTCATAATTATACTCCTCCAATATGGCTTTCCACCTTTTCATTTTGGAGTTTGTATTTTTGTTACTTAGAGCATAGGTAAGTGGTTGGTGGTCTGTGAAAATGTTGACTTTCCGGGATCCGTAAAGGAAGTTTCTCAAAGAATTGAGGGACCAAATAATCGCCAGCATTTCTTTTTCGTTCGTGGCATAACCTTCTTCTGTTTTGCTTAAGGTTCTGGAGAGAAATGTGATTGGCTTATCATCCTGTGAGAGGACTGCTCCAATGGCGTAGTCGGAAGCGTCAGTTGTTAATTGAAAGCTTTTGTCAAAGTCTGGATATTGAAGAATAACTTCTTCGGAGGCGAGAGAGTTTTTTAATTTGTGGAATGCTTCGATGGCATCTTGATTCAACTGAATAAGTTTTTTCTTTGACATATTTGCGGACACATGTCCATCTTCCCCTCTTAAAAGGGATGTCAGTGGTTTTGCCAACTTTGAGTAATCTCGTATAAAGCGGCGGTAATACCCTGACATTCCGAGAAAGGATCGAAGTTCTTTTAGGTTTTCAGGAATAGGTCGATCAACTATAGCTTGTACCTTTTTTGGATTGGTTTTTATTCCGAATCTTCCAATAATAAACCCTAAAAATTCTACTTCTTTCTGGAAAAATTCGCATTTATCGAGCTGAATTTTCATATTTGCTTTTTCTAAGGTGTGAAATACTTTTTCCAGATTTGAGAAATGTTCGGTTTCGTCTTTCCCAAAGATGACGATGTCATCAATGTAAACATAGCAACATTTTCCAATGAGGTCTCTTAGAATGTCATCTAGCGTTCTCTGGAAAATGGAGGGGGCGTTCTTTAGCCCAAATGGAAGACGAGTAAATTCGAACTTGCCATTATTTACCGAAAAGGCAGTTTTTTCTATATCAGAATCCTTAAGTGGGATCTGATGGAAACCACTTTTTAGGTCCACTATGGAAAACCATTGATTTTTACTAAGGTTTGCAAGGATTTCGTATATTTCAGGGATTGGATACTTGTCGGCGATAGTTATAGCGTTTAGCTTACGGTAATCAATTACCATTCGAAACTTCTTTTCTCCTGAAGCATCCATTTTTTTGGGGACAACCCAAACAGGAGAATTGTAGGGAGATCTTGATGGTCTTATGATACCGTCTTCTAATAGTTTCCGTATTTCTTTTTCGACTTCATTTTTAAGTGCCATGGGGTAAGGATATGATTTCGAGTACACGGGGTCTCGAGTTGTGGTTCGAATTTCTCCTTTGACCATGGTGGTATAGGTTAACTTTTCGTTTGGTTCCGAAAAGAGATTGGGGCATTTATGAATAATTTTAATAAGTTCGGAATGTTGTTCTTTAGTCATGTGGTCGGTTCTAATATTTATGTTATTGACAAATTGTGATTGATGTTGTTTGAGCGGAATGGAAATTCTTGGATGAGAGAAACCAGGGTGAATAGACATATGGTTTCTACTTGTGTTAATGATAGCATTTAAATGTTTTAGTGTGTCATGTCCTATGATACCATCAAATGAAATAAGACTAGGGAGAATAAAAAATGTAATTTTGTCAGTTTGGGGGCCAAAAAGTTGAATAAGTGCATGATGGGTTATTTTAATATTTCCCCCCACGGAGTGAGCGTAGAAGGGTTTAGCATTTAGTAGGGGATTCTTTATGTGACGTGGTTGAACGTAATTCTTGTTGGAACCTGTGTCAACAAGAAACTTCAGGGTCTCTCCACTTCTAGAAATGTGTTCGAAATAAGGAAGTGAAGAGGGCGTTAGTCTAAAAAATAGATGTCATCCAGTTCTTCGTGTTGGTCAAAGTTTTCTCCTCCACTCTGTTCAGTGTATTCTTCTAGTGATTCGTCATAATTTTGGTCTTCCTCTGCAATTTCTGTCTCGTAGTCTTCCATGGATTTTTCTTCGTCACCGAGTTGAGCTGTGTGATGGATTCGCTGCATCTTTTGTGGTTGGTGTATTTGCTGCGAATGTTGTCGTTTTTGTATGAATTGTTGATTCCTTGGTCTATTTTGATAGTCTACTTTCTGAGTCCTCAGGGAGTAGTCAATGGACATTGGTTTCGGTGGGAGAGGTCGTTGATTTGGTGGTATTCTTTGTTGTTGGTACCTAGGTTGGTATTGGACATCTCTATAGAGTTGAGGTTGTTGTGGAGCACGAGGGTTGTGCAGTAAGTGGGGATAGAAATTGTGTCTAGGAGCTGGGGCTGGTGCAGGTCCTGGAGGACTGTTCCTTTTAGCGGGAACTGGAGGTGCTTGTTGAGACGATCTGGGAGAACTGTGGGAATTGTTTGCGTACTGGGCGCGAAAGTCTACGTTTTGTAGTTTCAAACACAAATGCAGGGCCTGTGGAAGGTCTGCTGGTTCACGTATGCTAAGCAGGCGAGGCAGATCTCCTTTCAAACCCCTGACGAAGGTATCGAGGGCCTTGTCACGGTAGCATTGAGTCATGTTGTTCATAGCATCTTGACTCATTTCCATTGATCCCAGTTTGTTTAGGATTAATGACAAGTGGTGATAGACGATCTGATAGAATTCAGAAATCGTGCTATTGCCTTGCACTAGCGTTGTCATTTGATATTCAAGGGTTCCTAAGTCCCTTTTATCCGCATAGTGAAGAGTAAGGCATTTCGAGATTTTCTCCCAGTTAAGAGGCGTGTTGTACGACTCTAGCACGACGTCGGCATGTCCTACGATTTTGTTGCGAATTACAGACAAAATGCCATAGTACTTGGGAGTACCCCTAACGTGATCATAAATTTGGATTATTCTCTCAACACTCTTCTTCCATGAATTGAATTCATGAGCTTGCCCAGAGAATTCTCGTAGACTTTTAACTACGTCTGGTATTTTGTCAAGGTCGGCTAAATTATTATCAACTAAGTTGATGGGTTGGTCGACTTCGTTATTGATGTCGGCCGCGGGATTCATTATCGAATTAAATATTTGTCTTCCTTGTATTTGTAGCGTTTCTGCTACTAATCTGGTGATTAGTTGAACTAAATCGTTAGGATTAATACCTTGAGCAAGTTGGGGGGCAGGTTGGGGAGCAGGGCCAGGGATAGGTGGATCTGCGACGTGTTCCAGGCGTGCTGGCCTAATAAGGTTATTTTGATTTGCCATATTGGCTGAAACGTTTCAAAGTATCTAATTTGAAATAAAAGCAAGAGCACGGATGGAAATAGATAACGGCAAAGAAAGAGGAACGATTTTTTCAGATGTTATCTTAGTTCTAATGTAATAAACTTGTTTGAATAATGTTTTGTTAAATAAAATCGATTAATTAATCAATAGGTTTCTTTACACGGTTTTTAAGTTGTGCTTTTAGGATTTAACTTCACTTGTTTACTCTTATTATTTCTCTTATTATTTCAAAAATTGATTCACTTCTTAGAGCTAGACTTACAATAATAGTATGAAGTGTTGCTCCATGTGTTGATTAACGATATTTTTTGTTTTGGTGGTTCTTCTATTCCTATTCAGGCGGCTGCAGCTTTATAGTTGCTCCTTTTTGTCCTTGGTTATCGGGCTACTGGGGGACCTCTTTTCTGTTCCTTTTTATCCTTGGTTATTGGACTACTGATGGAACTCTTTTCCTGAAGTTGCGAATTAATGTTGAACGTGTAAGTTCGAAAGCCACACAATGGGCGCCAGTTAATCACTACACCGAAATAATTAATAAAAAAAATCTTTTCTAGAGCAGTTTGCTCTGACCTTTATTGAGTTTACTTCTTAACTAACTACAATCAATAATTTTATATTCGATTTTACCTCGGTACTTTGCATTCCTAAGGTATTGAATTGAATTGCAACATGAATTTCTGTGGAAATTCGCTGTATCGAGGCAGACGCTTTGTCAGCATTTCCGTTGCTCGTGTTGATGTTAACTTATATATGTAGCACTGATGTCATTTTGACGTCAGCGAATGGTCCCAATGGGTAGATACAGGCCGTGTACAAGCTGTCTTTGTGCACTCTCCGTTGACGTCAGGGCCACATATATATGAGGCGTGCTACATATCGTGTACTAGCACCTTTAAGCAAGTATTAGAATTAGACGATATGTTGAATCAGCATACGTATGCTGAAAATTGTGTTCCAATCACAACACATCGTGTAAAAAAAAATTCCTGTCATCATAGATAGCATGTATGCTGATTCATCATATCGTCTAATACTAGCTTTACTGCCAGAATCAGCAGCCAGAAATCGGATATACATTTTTATATTTTCATTTTATTAATATGTATATGTATTAGATACCCCATGAAGAGTGTTTTCCACTTTCTTGTAATTAACAAAAAATAAATTTCCCCTACCTACCTACCGGCTTTTACATCACTTTTCTTATTATAAAGCCTAGTATCCTGCTCGCGCTTAATTTTAGCGAGCGCTTTTCTCTCCACAGCACAGATAAATGCTCGCTAAATTCGTTGTACTGGATATAGATAGGACACACACCATATTTTATTGCCACATGTATTTTGATTTTTGTTATTTTTTCACTTTTTTCTTACTCACTTACATCGATTATCAAGTATTCCATGAAATATTCAATTAAAAAATTGTTTTGTTTCGAAAATGTCAAAATTTATCGCCGATTTAATGTACCAGGCAATTCTTTCGCGAGCTAAATCAGTGGAGACATTTTCTTGGCCGAGTATAACAAAATTGTACGTAGTACGTATAACACTCAATATTGTTATACCGGACTGACATTGAGTGTGTCCCATCTATATGAAAGTAAGAATTTAGCGTGCGGAACAGGATACTGCTTTGCTAAACTGCCTCGCTAAATTTTATCTCTGTAGACATTTTTGTATGGAAGATAAAATTTAGCGCGAGCAGGATACTGGGCTTAATCTTTAAAAATGTCAGATATTAATTTTATTGAATAAACGAAACCAAAAACTTGAAAGGTGACTGACTGAACAAAGACAGTTACGGCCACACAGTCTGGTGGCTTCTAATAAATGGTTTGTTGAATTTAAACAAGCATTACGTTGATAATCCTTATCCAGATAAAAGAGTGCAGCAACCATTAATCCATTAAAGGAAGTTTAGATTCTTGTCCTTTATGTGAAAAAGGTAAGGCATACACAAATAAACTTCAATACCGTCTCACAGAGATGTCCACCAAACCGAAAATTCATGCTCAATGCCTCTAAGCTAATTCTTAACTTTTCCGGAAAATAATTTCGATAAAACTTCAAATACTCACCTAGCTACCACCACCCGTTTAAATTAATTCAAAATCTAAGACCATTTGGCAATAACATCCACTCAACGAAGCCAGTAACCAAACCACAATACCATCAATTCTGATTCCGCACTGAATGTTCTATATATCAGCAGCACCACTGTAAGACAGACATTCTGGGTTCTTAGTAAATTGGTTAACCAGGTTTCAGGTATTTCATTGTTTTCCGGTCTGTCTTTCTGCTCCAATTCCCTTCGGTCAACCGTGCTGCAATCGGAATTTCTATTCACAATTCCAAATATAGTACCATAGCTTGCCAAAATACTATGTACCCAACCCCTTCAATGGGCCAACTTGCCATTTCCTCATACTTGAGCCACAAGCATTTATTTCATAAATTCTCAAGCTCTCCAGGCGGTGATTTTCGCACAGAAATCTTGGCATTAGACCAACACAACCGTGAAAATAAACGAGACCCCGCATACAAACTTGTCAATTCCTTACGCCCCATACTCCACTCCAGCGTATATGGTTTGGCATCAACCGCCACGGTACAAAACTCGAGCTTTTAGCTGAAAAATTGTGTCAAGAGAGCGTAAAAATATGTTTGCAAGAGAAATTTAAAATTTACGAATTACATTTTAATTTCCTCAACAGGATTTACGAGTACGAGACCAGCACCGGGTATTATGCGCGCTTAACATTTTGTACGTCAACAACTGGTAGGCGCTTTAAGTATGTATTAGGCTAATACACACGTAGAGGTGGAATACGCTGCATGAATAAAGGATTAAGGCCACCAATGTACGTATTCAAAGACCGTGGCTGGCACGTCGTCGTCGTCGTCGTCTCAGAGGAGAGGCATTTTTGCCGACGCACAAAAAGAGTCCTTTTTCGGCTTGTTTATGGGAACACAACGCTTGAAATGCCAAAGGATCGTATTCACTTTGTTACGATTGTACGATGTACGTTATGTGAAATATAAAAATAAAATTGACGTATCCTGAATGTGAATTAAAAACTCATGTATGCATGCTCAGGTATGGCGTAGGTCGTCAGTATTGTATTGCTGTAGCGGAAGCGAATATCCTATGCAAACCTATATAATTAAAGGATTCTAATTGTAAAAGGAAATGTAATTATAAAATGAGCAGCCAGCAGGCGATATGGATTAAAGTAACTGTCATGTACCATTATGCATTACAAAACGACACCGCGATGGCATGTCAACCGACTTCCCCGTGGTTTTGAATTAAATATCCTACGTCGGCGTCGCATCGGTACTGTAGAGTGTAGATATTCATAATATACTGAGCGCTTTGCGAAGGCTTTACTTGATCTATATTAGGTATCTAGTGTTTGATTCATTTCAACCCACTTGCAAACAATTTATGTGAGAAGAAAAAAAGTCTGACAGGATTTAGAACCCACAGTTGAGAAGCATTTTTCTATTATAATGAAGTGCTTTGTGGTTGGTATGGTTTTACTTCTATATACTCGTACCTAGGTACAGGTAGTAAAAATAGGTGCAGGGAAATAAGTCCCCGGGAACTAAGTCCACTGAGGGACTTAGTTTCCACCTAGTGGGAAATAAAACCATTTTCGTGAAGTGGACTTAGTTCCCATGTAAGGTCCTCCTTTGGCACCTTATGGGAACTAAGTCCACTTTCCAAAAGTGTTTTTTTTCCCACCAGGTGGGAACCAAGTCCCTCAGTGGACTTAGTTTCCGGGGACTTATTTCCCTGCACCGTAAAAATACAGAAATTTCTCAATACCTATGAGGAAAAACCCCAGTGTATTTGGGACTGAACTCTATGCCATTAAAATTGTATCTACAATTCAGGTATCAAGGCGCTCCACCCTGATATCAGCCAGCGTTCCATAAAAAATCGGGAATGCAAGAACATTGAAACAGGTGGAGAAGTTCAAGTATCTCGGTGTCTTATTCACGAGTGATGGAAGGAGCAATGCTGAGTTTTCCTGTAGGATTGGTCTGGCTGGATCAATTTTGAGACAGCTTGTGCATTCTGTTATCAGGAGGAAAATGAAAATTGAAAATGAATGAATGAATGCAAGAACCTTTGAACTCTGTCGCACGGCTAAGCTCTTTGACTCTTGTATGGGTTCCCAGCTCACACTGAGTACTGACTGAGATTTCTGGAAATGAGTGATGTACGATTAATTTTTAAGAGGACAAATCGCGGGACCAGAACCGGTACTGCGTCTTCCTGTATCCTCGGTAAGAGCTTCCATTGACCATTCGGTCTCAAACGAACACAATTGTTTATCGCCAGGCGCAACAGGATGTGGACAAAGACAAACTAATCGCATGCTCCCGAAATTCAGTAAGAAGTCAGCGGCATTCCTGCTGTCTCTCAGAAGAAAAGACTGCAGAAACTTTATTGGCGTTCTTACGTTACGGGACATTTCGCAGTTTGCTGAGCATCTTAGTGTTGCTGTGCTTATGGAACATTTGGGGGTGTGCCACGCCCAAACGGTAAGAGAACGCCACATTTTTTTGCAGATTTAAGCTCAGTGCATTAAAATCAATCGGATTAAATAAAAAAAGGTATTTTTTTTGCATGGACAGAAAAAGAAAAATCTACCACGTATGGGTGAGCGTAGCACACTCACCGCCATATATCTCAAAAACGGTTGAGCGCATGAAAAAAATAGTTATAACAAAATTTGTTGCAAATTCGATGTTCTACAATTTTGTAGTAGATGTTAACATCATCGGAGAAATAGAAACTGAGATAATCGCGAAAAACAGATTTTGTTGACCTTTGACCTTGAATAACTTACGACGCAGACACGAGCTTTTATGTGACTTTTGAGAGAACATTTAGAACGGCAAAATTAAGGTATATACAAAAATTCAGCTTATTATCTCTCATTCCGAGGTTAAACGCTTAAATGACTGGACTAGCATATGTCTTGGGGAAGACGAAATAGCGGAGCATATGTGAATGTCCCGATATTTGTGGTAGATATAAGAAGGAAATAATTTTTCAGTGAAATGATAAATAGCTACCGAAGAATTAAGGAAATCTTCTGCTGAATGCATTATCAGCTACATTGGGAATGTATATAGAAACGCTACTGACCTAAACAAAATTCCGACACAAGCTCAATAGATCTTATAGGTCAACGTGAATATCCCTATGGTGAGTCAGAAGTTTAACAAAAAATTGCAGATCTGTGGAAATTGCACTTCATAAAAAAATGTTCTTACCGGAAAAATAGTTTACCTTGGCTGACTTTGGAGATATGGCAACTGCTTTCAACAATCTGAGCGAATAAAAATCGAGAAGCTTGGTTTGCTATTTTTCCTGGCAAACTCGATTGGAATCACACTTAAAAGCAGTCATCGTTAAAACTCTATACTTAGAATTTAGTTAGATATTCCAATTTAAGGAAAATATACCTTCCTGCCTTTAGCGAAGTTGTGATAGCTGCTTATCAGAATTATCAAAGTGGTCTTAAGGTTAACCAAAAAATGACCGAGTGATATGTTCGCTATAGAAAATATGAGCTACCAATGTGAGAGACACAGAAGTTACAAGGCGTTCGCCATAATTGTTTAGCAGAGACCAACAACTGAAACAAGAACACACAAATCAGAAAGATGAAAGAACTGAAAACATTAAATGTCTGTAGGAAGGCTTTCGATAAGAAGTTGGCTTACAACCGAAAAAGTGCAGTCATTGTTCGCCGTGATTCACAGGCCAAATACTCAGTAGTATGGAGGGGTGGCTCAAGAAAAAATCATTCCTCAAGTGTAAAAAGTCTAAGCCCTAAGGTGCAGAGAATTGTTTGGCTGGCTGGGTACTAAAAAAATGCATAGCTGCGGAAGCGGCCAGTTACGGATATTGAGCATAGTTGCTCACAGCACTTATTCTTTTGTGTCAGATTTTTATTTATTTTTTTTGATGAATGGAGCCATGATTCTCGAAAAAAATAGATTTTTCCAAAGTTAGATGGCATACAATCCATTCGTTCCGAAAATTAAGACTCACACAAACGAATGGTTGTGAGAAGCTCAACGCGTCGCTATTTTTTTTTAAATTATTCTGTAACTTCAAAGCTTCGTCAAAGCCAGATAATGCAGAAGTCTTCAAGAAGCACTTGGTATTAAATGCAGTCAACATTGTGATCTACAAAGGACATTTATTTCTACTGAACAGAAATAGACTTCTTAGCCATGTTAACTTAGAAACAACAGAACTGGCGATGTAATCAGGTAAATTCTCTTGAAGAGTAAGCTAAGACCAAGAAAGTAGGTAGTATTTTCAAAAAAAAAAAAAGAATAAAAATCCGATAAACGGCGGATTCACAATTTTTTAAAATGGTCGAACTACTATAGGTGCAATCCAATTCGGGATGATGAAAGTCAGTCCCCTCTGGAGTTTTTTTTAGATCGGGTTTTAAAGTCCCTTACTATCGCAGAAGCATTCTTTGCGTAATAATAATTGCTCTGCAATGTCTTTTGATGATTTTCCTTCCAGCGAACCTCCAAACAAAAAAGAAATGTTTACTGAAAGACATTTACTGTCGAGTGTTTTATTAAATTAGATAAATTCCGGGAAAATTTAAAGTGGAGGCAAACTTAAAGGCATGTAAGGGTAAAGATGCAGCTTAGAATTGGAAAATCATTCTATTACCTGATCAACTTTTCTACAGAGGCCTGAGCTTCTTTTATGATGTCAAATTAAACTAGGTGAAGAAATTTAAAAGAAATATATGAGCAACAAGTGTGGCTCCTAACACTATCGATATTGAAAAATCAATAATACGAACAGTCTTTTATAGAAACTCGATGCAAGAACTAGCCGAACTCTGCTTTACTATATATATGGCTAACATCCAGTTTCACTGTGGAAGTTTAAACTAAAGTTCAACTGAACCTATCAGGGGCGTAGCGAGGGTTCGAGCCGTGGGGGGTGACTTTCATTGAAATGCCGACTTATTTCAGGAACTTGCCGACTGTATCGGGCCAGCGGTTATCGAGTTATAACGTCATCGAGTTTCACCCCATAGAGGATGTTTTTTGTATGGGAGGTGCCAATTGCCCCTTTGTCCAATTTTGACCAATTTTAACAGGAACAATCCCTGGCCCATACCTAAAATTGCCTCAAAATTTGAGACCAATCAGTTCAGTGGTTTTCGAGATATAGGATTTTGAATGTTTTTTTTTGTATGGGAGGCGCCACGCCCCTTTGTCCAATTTTGATCAATCTTAACACGAATACTCTTGGGCCAATACCTGATACTACCTGTAAATTGGAGCTCAATCGATTTGGTGGTCTTCGAGATATCTAATGGGGGCTACAGCGCCACCTGTTGAGAATTTTCCTACTTTTTTTTTCCTAAACCTTCGCGTAGCAATTACGAACAAACCAGCAGAAGAAAGTATCCAATTTGGTCAAGTCGTTTTCAAGTTTTACGCATCCGAACACAAACCACGATCAATTTTCATTAAAGACGATATGAGACATTTTTATTACAGTGGTGCATTTATTTATAATAAATAATTTATAACAATGAAATAAATAAATTAATGTTAATATTGTAGCAATTTATCCAAGCGATGCCGACAGTCTTTTTTTAAATCGAATAGAAACTCGCTAAATTTTAAGGATTTCAGTCGGCAAATTCACCGATGCCGACAATCTTTTTTAAAATCAAATCGAAACTCATTTTTCATTCATTCATTTTCAATGGTCCGCTTGTGCATTAAGTGGGTCGCGGGTGTAGGTTTCTCAAGTGGACCCTCCATAGCTCTCGATCCTCCGCCATCGACTCTAAATCATCAAGGGCAATCCCCATACGGGTAGAGGAGAGATTATGAATTTGATCTAACCATCTCATCCTGGGTCTACCTAGGGGACGCCTGCCCGATGGTACGGATTCCATAGCACGTCGTGGAATCCTGGTCGGGGACATGCGTTTAACATGACCAAACCACCGAAGCATGGATCGCTCCGTCCGGAGGAGTAGCTGCTCGACATTGAGTTCCTCACGTATTCTGGTATTTCTGATGCGATCTCTACGGGTCACACCAGCAATACTACGGAGAAATCTCATTTCGGCAGCTTGTATTCGCGATCTTATTCTTTCGGTCTTTACCCAAACCTCATGACCATAGGTAAGAGTTGGAACAAACACCGAATTAAAGACTGACAACTTAGCTTTGACACCAAGTTCAATCCTCCTGATAACAGAATGACCAAGCTGTCTCAAAATCGATCCATCCTGACCAATCCTACAGGAAAACTCGGCATTGCTCCTTCCATCACTCGTGAATAAGACCCCGAGATACTTAAACTTCTCCACCTGTTTCAATGGGACTCCACTAACATGCAGAGTGCATTGAACAGGCGTTCTGGAGACGACCATCACTTCAGATTTGTTCACGTTTACTTTCATCTCAGCTTCAACACAAACGGCTACAAACCGATCGAGTGCGCGCTGAAGTTCGGTCTGAGAGGACCCAAGGATGACCAAGTCATCAGCGAAGAGCAAATGACTTATCCTCAGATCTCCCAATTCGAAACGTTCAAATATACTAAATCGAAACTCGCTAAATTTTATTATGTTCAGTCGGCAAATTCACCGATGCTGACCGTCATTTTTAAAATCGAAACTCGGAAAAGGTACATACAGTCAAAAAAATATAAATTCGCATTTCCGAAAGGTGGAACCTTTGAAAATGCCGCCTTGTATACATTTACGAGTTTGAAAACATATACCTAATGAAAATCCAAACTCAGTTCTTATTTTTTAACATTTTGTTCCGAGTCAAATTTTAAAATTTTTTTGAATTTTTTTTTGAATTTTTATAATATTTTTTTTTTAGCTGCTCAAGTTAAAATGTTACTTCCTTGATTTGCCGACTCTTAAAAACGGTGGGGGGGGGGGGGTTGCACCCCCTCACACCCCCCCCCCCCCCCCCCCCCCCCCCTCGCTACACCCCTGGAACCTACACTTGGGTTTTATTTTAATGACAGATTTATGAAACATTTCCCGTGATATACTGCCCAGCCCTGTGTGTTAGCAAAAAATTCACATTAAAAATATTACATTATTCGAAATGCGCTTCGTCATCTTAAAAAGTTAATGGGACACGTTTTCCAAAATTATATATGCCGACCAAGCATAAAATTTCTTCCATTTTAAAACCAACGTGACATGCATGCCCATAATTATTTACAAAAACATTAAAGGTCATGAAATCACATTTACAAAATTTAACTAAATAAATGGTCATCGGGTTTATTGAAATGTGCTTTATAATTTCATCACGCCTTGAGAAACACCCTTTATAGCTTCCCTAAAACATCAGCATTTGCGACTGCGGTGGCATAAAAATAATGGAGAAATGTCGTATCCTTGTTTGTTTAGGACACACCGTATTAAAGTCGAAAATCTGACTAAGCTAAATTTATTTCTACACAATGACATAATTTCGAAGATAAATAACTTTATATGCTGTGGTGTAAAATTATTATTTGCTTCGCTTGTATCACTGTAATTTTAATCCTGTCGCAATCTTTACGAGGAACCGTTAAATCCTTAATACAATTTTAAGGATAAAAAGAGCAGAAGAACATGAAAACTATTATGTGTCACATTTTCTGTTGTTAACGGAAGTAATTTCAAAGTTCGGTTTACCCCATAATTTCAATTGTATATCAAATCTGTCGGATGGTTTTATTTTGACATAAAAGCATTTTACACGGAGTAACAGTTGTGTGAATCAAAAGTGTGATGTATCTTGTATTGTAAGTTATTAATATGTACTTAGACCCAGCGAATTATTTTAAATGGAGCTCGTAGTGCCTAGATTATCTCACTGTGAGGTGAGTATCTTTATAATGTAATAGCATTTATCGGTGGATTTCCTTCCGTTGCAGAAGTACCTAATGTTTTGCTATAATATGCGCTCGATGAAAAAGACAATTTTTTCCATACAAACTGAATAACACATTTTCCGTCGCTAATAACTCGTGTGCAAAATTTCCAAAATCAGAAAATTATTTTTTTTTGTATTTCTTAGATAGAATACACAAGCCGAGTTTGAAATCGATCAGATGAAAAAAAAATATTTTTTCTCATACAAACTTTGACCCCCCGCTTTTAAAACTTAGTGCTCACTTTAAGGGTTGTCAGGTTTTAAAAACCGGAATTGCCAAACGTAAAATATAAAACGCCAAAAAATCGCCAAATTTCAAAATTGTCCACTTTTTAAATTCAAAAACCATAAAAATCAAAAGAATTCGTGCAACTCGTAATTTTTACGCAAAAAACTTAATGCAAATTCCCCAACTCTGGCTGTCCTAAGGCATTTGGCATTTTTTACACCTTGTTTCAAAACTTCAAAACGTCTTCTTCAGGTACACTTTCTAGATAAAAATCATTTGACCAATTGACAGAAATTAATTTTTCCCAATGCGCCTCAGAAAGCTGTAAGCTTTTGGATGGAATCAAGTTTAAAAGCAGACTTTTAAAACAGGGTCGCAGTTGGCTTAAACAAACGCCTGGAGAAAAATATCCGAAAAAAAAACAAAATCGTGATTCTTTCAAAATCCGGCCTAAATCAATATCTTTCCAACCTTTAAAGTTGTCTTCATTCGTTACTAATTTTAATATTCCGTCACAGTCATCAGAGATGTGTAAAAATTGAAATTGAGTAAAAATTATAACAAAAGAAAAAGTATAAGGCTTTTGGTTAAAAAATCGCCAAAATCTAAAAATATCGCCTTTTTGGTGTGCGTCGCCAAACCGATTTTCGTGTCGCCAAATAAAATTTCAAATCGCCCGGCCCGTTTGGCGATAAATCGCCACATCTGACAACCCTGCTCACTTTCACCAGAAAATGAAATTTGTTTCAAAATATCAGCTTCTTAGCACTTACCTACCGTTTGAGCTGCAGTCGGGCCAAACTGTTTTCTTATTTTACAGGCGGAAAATACTGTGCTTACCTGAAAATATAAAAAAGGAGACATTTAAGTAATTTCTTATAATAGCATAAAAAGTGTAGATAATTTCAGTGTGGTCTTAATTAAAAAAAAATAGGTTTTCCTGGAATAAAAGAAATCTCTTCTAAATAAAACAAAGTGGATAAAAACTGTTTCCCTCTGTCGCCCGTAATTTTCAACCGATTTTGTTGATTTTTTTTAAAATGTCGGTAATTGCGGTGATTGAGTGATAGGCTAAAGAAATTCAAAATCGGACAAAGGGGCGTGGCACCTCCCATACAAAAAAAAAAACATTCAAAATCGTATATATCGAAAACCACAGAATCGATTGAGCTAAAACTTACAGATAATCTTAGGTATTGGGGCAATGGTGCTCCTGTGAAGATTGATGAAAATTTAACAAAAAAGCGTGGCACCTCCAATACAAAAAAAAAATATGAAAACATTTTCGCCCGTAAATAAATAAAATAAAATAAAATAAAAAGGCCTGGCGAAGCTGGCGGGGGTTCAGCTAGTATACCTATATTTCTAAGAATTTATATTAAAAACGAATTGTTCATCTTGGTCTGAAGACTGATTTATGGTCAAATATTAATTTATGATGGGTGCCTGCAATAACGCCCAGTGAAATAACGCCCATAGGTGTTCACATTCCAATATGTGCAATTCCGCCCACGACAAGTGTGAATTAAGACCACAAGAGCTTACAAAATTTTTTAAATGTCCTCCTTATCTACGGCCTAATCTATAAATAAAAATGGGGTGTCATATCCTTGGGGCCTTATTTCCTATTGAAAATTGTAAATAAAATATTTTATTATTTCATAATGGTATAAGACCCCAAACGAAGAAATGAAAAAAGACCCGAAACGTATGGGGGTGCATGTTGCCCCTTGCAACCCCCCTGCTTGGGTTTACTGTCAGATTGGGAGTTTGGATATTACATATATTGAAGGTTTTGTCTGTTATTTCCTTTTTTGGGGCCTTATTTTCTAATGAAAATTAGGGTTTGTTTTGCTTTGCCCATATTGTAGACAAAAATAGTTGAAAGGCATATTAAAATATTCCAATAAAACATATAAAATATAAAAAATGCATATATATAAAAAACTCACTTTCGGGCTTTATTACACATTTTTAAAGCGAATCAAATTTAATGCATATGGCTTAGGGCCTTAGGCAACGGTTTCTGCCCTTAATGTCGACGAGTGGAATAGCTTCTGGCAAACGTGTGAATTGATCGATCAACGTCAAGCAGGAGCGCCAGTTCTCCGAGGTGGGTAAGGGTCCGACAACAATCTAGGTGGATAGTGTCAAAGCGGTTAGCTAACAGAATCTGTGAACTGACTTCCATGACTGCTGACGTATTTGCTGATATGAAGTACGATTTTGGTCGGTATGTAAAAGGTACGAGATGGCATTTCATGGCAACGTAAATTACGGACGATTTTGTTTAAAACAAAATTAAACCTGTAATGAGGAGCGCAATCGTCGGATCCTAAGAGAAGATAACAAATGAAAAGAATGTCCGCAGCGTTAATGCGTTCCTCAAGAGATAGTCATTGTATGAAGGCAAGATAAAAGGATCGTCTGAGAGCAGACCTCGAATACCAAATCGAAGAAAGAGAGGTTTGACGTGTTCGATTCTGAACACATGAGCTTGATGAATTTGACACCACTCTTGACTAGCTTACTCAAGGAGGGGGCGAACAAAGGTGACATTTAGAGATCTGGTCACTTAAAGACTAGAGAATGACCAACGTTTAACAAAGCCTAGTAATGAGTTGACCTTGCAAATTATTTCGTCAATATGCGAACGAAAATTTAGATCCCTATCGTACAATATGCCAGGGCTACGAAGAGATTCAACGGGGGAGATTGGCATTGGTTTGCCCTTCGAGAAGGTAAAGTCGGGGAGGGGACTTGTTGCGTGATATGCTAATAGACTGGCATTGGTGATATTGAGCTCTTGGCAATTTTTGAGGCACCAGATCAAAAAACAATCAAGATGATGATTTTGAAGAACTTATTATCATACACGTAGAGAAAAATAGGGGGACGAGTATTGAATGACCTTCTCAAGATAATTAATAGTTAGGATAAAGAGAAGGGGACCTAAATAGCTGCCTTGTGGGACACCAGAAGATGCTAATGTAATGGCGCAGATACTAAAATACCATATGTGTAAGTATAGTAGCAGTAGTTTTGCAAAAAAATGTGTTTGCCACTGCCAACGGCTGTCGTCAGATATAGTGGAGTGTGAAGAGTGACCGCGTTGATGAGCAGCTCACTTTTTAACACCGTTTTTAGGTGTCGCGTCGACAGAATTAATAACACCAAATCTAAAAATGGGGCATTTTGTCCCTGGAGATTTTCTCTTAGGGTCTTTCGGAGTAAACGATTTCAGCACAGTGGATTTTGGAAAGGGGCTTTTGAAAAAGGAGATTTCATCACCAACCCTATGAGTGACATAGCTGATAAGAGCATACCGTAGTGAGAGAGTTGATGACGTAGACGTGTTTTGTTGAACATGTAAAGTAATGAAGAATATTATTAAAAGCAGTTTGAAGTTTTTATTAAAAGAATCGCTCGCCTTTTAAATCCTTACACTAAGAAAGGTGACTATAGTACGGACCTGAAGCGAATGCTAAAATACCGGATTTAAAGGTAGGAAGATATCCATTTTATCAGTAATGGTTTAAAGCTAACTGCAGACAATTTGAAGAGGATTAATATTGATGAGCTATCTTATCGAAGGCCTCACTGTAGTCAGTTGCAATGACCTCGACATTATTGGAACTCTTTAAGGTTGAGCGGGCAAAGGATACGAATTCGACGAGATTTGTAGTACATAGTTGATCTACCTTTAAGAAAACTATGCTGGTAAGGAGAAACAAGAGACTTGCGAAGAAAGCTTAAGGCTTCGTAGGTATAAAATATTTTCAAAAAGTTTGGGTACCTATATGACTGAGTTGATCAATTGGGCAATTTTGTTTTTTTTTTTTAAGTGATTTAAGAAAAAATGTTTGCATTTAGGTCTTTATACCACAAGATGTGCTATACTGCCACATCGACTACTGTTTTCAAAGGGAAAAAAATCGTTTCCTTATATTCCCAGCTTTTGATATAAAAAAAACCTGTGTGGGAGAAATTAATGTCAGTACAGTAGCCTCAGTTCATTTTTTCGTAATAGGTAAAGGTACGATTACACTGCCATTTTTTTGAGTCATTTAAATGGCGCTGTGACGTCAGGAAAAAATGTCGCATTAGAGCGACATTTAAGCTACGATTCGTCATTGAAAAAATGGCGATCACACGAAATGACTATATCATCGTCATTTGTGTCCCAAAATCAAATGACGGACACTGCGAGTCATTTAGAATTTTCCGTTGGGATGCCATTGTCCTAGGCGTCATTGAAGAGCGACCACACGGCCATTTTTTTCCGCCATTTAAATGGCACTTAATTCATGTCATTTGGTGTGCCATTTTCCTAGTCATTTAAATGACTTTGCCAAAAATGGCGATCACACAGAGCGCCATTTAAATGACTCGAAAAAATGGCCGTGTAATCGTAGCTTAACTCCGTTAAATCAACTGAATTAAATTATTTTTACATAAAAACATTATTTTATTTATTTAAGCAGTGTATACAAAGTTTGGCAAGTTTCTAGCTCAATGACCTTGAAACTATACTCAAACTCCAAATGTAGAAGCACAAACATGACCTATACCGTCCCTTGTAATGCCATACCTCATATTGTTGTTTTTTTCTTTTCGCCAACTCACTGTATCCGTCATGGTGTAGAAAAGTCGTAACATTTATAGATTAGTACAAAAATCATAAAACCTTTTGCAACCACCTACGTGTACCGTATATACTCGGAAAAATGTACACATTAGCATTTGTACCACATTTGTACACGACCCTTTGTTCAAAGTTGTTCTTATCATGGCAACTAACAAGTCTGTCACGTTGCATTGCCTCACAGATGAATACATATCCTTTCGTGAAGAAATATTATAACCACGATTTTCTTGGCACGTTTCCCTTATTTTTTTATGTTTTATACTAATTTCTAGAAAATGTTCTCACACTTTTACTGCGAAACTAAACACAAGGCGAACTTTTTTTTTTTTGTGCCTTTGGCGTATACCTCTCCCAGTGCTTCATCTTGGTCTTTGAGAGGGCCTATGAGGGGTAAAACGTAAAATACTCACGTACTCACGGCCTTCTCCGTGTAGCGCAGAAAAAAAGGCAAACAAACAAACACAAAAAACATATTTAGCAACCGTTTCTTATAAGCGAGGTGAAAAGAGGCCCCATCTATAGGCACCATCAACTTAAAGGGTTAAGACATTGAGCTTAGGATATGCATCCTTAAACGTTGGATGGCCTAGTTCTCTGTTCGCGAATCCGCTGACACTGAAGTTGGTGCTTTGCGTCTGAGTTATAACTTTTCTCCATCGCTTATCCATAATAAATGGGGCACCACCGGATGCGAAAGGACCTTCGATTTAGCTTGGCAACATTTTTTTCCCGCCCTCATAGTATTAAGCATTCAATTTGTTGGCGATTTTCGTTTATAGTATACGCTAGGATGGAACGCGGGGAATGGCAAGTGTAATTTGTGAGCGAGAGGAAATTGGAATATTACCTACCTTTTTGTGTTCCGTTTTTCGTCGCTGAATGTATTCGTCGTAGTATTGTAGTCTGGCCAGGAAATAGAAAACCATTGGACGGGCATTTTTTCTTCTCTTTCTATGCTTCCCATTTTTGTGTGATTTAATCCGTAAGTCCTACATTCTGATGGGTAGGTAAATATGAATCGCAACCAAATATGAATCCTTTTTGTCCGGATCAAACAATGGAATTTGATTTCATTCGTTCGTTAGTTTGCTTTTTTTTATTTACATTTTTTCGGTGGGATATTCCTGGATAGGTGCAAAATGGAAAAATTGATGATGGGTATGGCTCAGTGATTTTGTCTTTTTCGATATTCAAAATGACTACACTGTTAGTTTAGATAGGACTCTGGTAATTCGCTGATTTTTACAGCATCATATATATTAAAAGAAGATAATGTGGGTAGGGGTAGCTATCTCCTGTTTGTATTCCTTGCACGTAGGGAAAATAATTAAAATTATTGGACCATCACTATTGATATGAGATGGAGATTCAAGTTCACTTGAATAAAAAATGAACTGCGATGATACTGATAACTACTACCATGGGAATGTATCTACCCTACCTACTGTGGTTAATTAATTTTACAGGTAGGGAAATTTGTATCCGCTTTTAGCAGGACGTAATTAGAAATTGTGTTACTGTATATAAATAGGCACGATTGGGATGAGAATTCAAGTCAAATGCCTAGACAACACGAGTTGTTGCAAAAAAAAATATACCTAAATGAAAATTGTCCTTAGCCATGAATATACTGAAACCTTTACATGCACGACAGATGTTTTCCGCACGGCATTTACATATTTTATTTCGCCGTAAATTTCGTAGATTTTCACCTGAAAATAAAATATTTCGTCCGAAGACCCGGTTTCGTGTGTGCATGTGGATTTTATTGCATGAACAGTCGTGATGTATAGGCACTATACCGCGTGATGTGCTATATTTGGAAGGCGTAATAGATGTTGGCAATGGAGGATAGCAAACAACATTTTTAGTAGTTTAGTGGTGGTACCTATCATGGAATTTGAATTCCGAACATGGACTTCCGTGTTCATCCACACCACTGGCTACGAGCAAGCGAGTTTGATTTTACTTATTCTCCTAAAGCAGACATTATTATTGTAGTTTTGTGGTAACTACAATCCCTAATAGTTATTATTCAAGAGTCTAAAACCTTCGAGTATGTGATCTAATGACCTACATATGGGTAATCTAATAAGATATGGGGTAATATTTAGAGCTAATTTTAATTTGCACGAGTTTAGAAATCGGAAGAACAAGATTGGAGCCTTTATGGGTGCCGGTCTTTTCGACAAAATTTATTTTGTATCGAGCTCCCTCAGACGCCTTGGCGCGGGTCTGTTGTAATTAGCCTTACACAGGTATAGCGGCGCTGCCTGGGCTGACCCTGTTTTTTCCGGCTGTACTTGTGGGATCTAAATGGACACAATTAACTTAAAAATCAAAAAAGACTAAAAAGGATTTGAAATCCCAAAAACCGACAGGGAAGTTCCTAACCAGCCGGCGCCGGCGATGGAACTAGGTGATGACTCTAACGAGTCGGAACTTCAGTCATCCATCTCCGGCTTGGAAAAAAAACTAAAGGAGGTGCTGCTAGCCAGTGACAATGAGGATGCGGATTGCACACTCACTGACACTAGTATGACCTTTAGTGATGTGGCTGGTACTCTCACTACTGTAGGCAAGGGTAACGGTGAGCAGGCAGGTACTCCCACCAATATAGCGCAGGGCAAAATTGAGCTGGCTGGTATACTCACTCAGAAAGCTACGGGTGGTAACGAGGTGGCTGGTACTCTCGCTAACACTGCTAAGGGTAGGAAACCGACCAAGGAAACCGGGGACGCAGTTGGCAGATACTCTGTGGCCTCCGGGAACTCTAAAGTCGGACATTCATGGAAGGAGTTGAGCGCACATCAGCTGAGCAGGATAATAGTACACAACGCACGACGTAAAGTCGAAACTGCGAAGCGGAAAGTTCACCAGTTCAGCGGATGTGATGTCAAGGCTTTAAGTGCCTGGGACAGGGGTGCTAAACTTCAACAAGCCAGGGAAACCTTGACGATACTTGTCACCAGAAATATCAATTCTACTCTCGGACACAGTTCAATAAGAAAATCGGTTACTAGAGACACTCAGGGGGGGTTATATCTCCTCTTCTCTGGGTTCTTGTCATAAACGATATACTTAAAGAACTCAATAACGCAGGGTTTAGCGTAACCGCTTATGCGGATAATGTGGCGATTTTAGTTCGGGGTAAATTCTTGAACACATTAAGTGAAACCATGGAATCAGCCCTCAACAAGTTTAGAAAGTGGGCTGAAGGGTGTGAACTTCGTGTCAACCCGGAAAAGACAGAACTAGTACTTTTTAGTACAAAATACAATACAAAATAGCTCATAGTTCTCTCTTCGTCTGTAAAAGAACAGAAGGAAAAAAATGGGGAAGTCCAACAATGATGCATTGGTTTAGGTTATACATCATAGTGGTTACACCCATCCTTACCTATGCGGCTCTTGTTTGGTGGAAAGTCACAAATAAGTTATATATACGGGATATGTTGACCAGAGTACAAAGAATAACCTCCACTGTCATCACTGGTGCTTTACGCACCACACCCACAGCTGCACTTGAGGCGTTTATGTATCTTTTATCCCTGGACCTACAAATAAAATTGCAAGCAGGTAATAGTGCGCTTCGGCTAACTAACACAGGGTTTTTCAAAACCAGGCAGGTAGGACATAGCTCCATACTAATGGAATCTTTCTACAACATCCCTGATAAAACGAATGAAAGTTTGGGGAAAATTGACTTCGATACTCCGTACGAACTACGGAAGAGGGAAGTAAGGCAAAAGGAAGAGGTTTCGAATGACAATGAAATCTCGATTTATACGGATGGCTCCAAAACTAAGGAGGGTACAGGATCAGGTATTTACTCTAGGGATATAGACCTACACGTGTCATTACGACTTCCGGATACATGCAGTGTGTTACAAGCAGAGGTTCTGGCCGTGCTCAAAGCTGCGGATCTACTTGAAATAAGTTCCAAAAGAATATCGATATCTATACATAGTCAGGCTGCGCTAAAGGTGCTAGAGTCCTTCATC
Organism: Cheilosia soror; assembly: GCA_949372485.1. NCBI lineage: Eukaryota > Metazoa > Arthropoda > Insecta > Diptera > Syrphidae > Cheilosia > Cheilosia soror. The sequence goes on from OX443561.1 coordinate 129,424,058, forward strand.
ATCAAATCTGAACTAGTCAGGACCTGCCGCACAATGGTCAGAGCACTATGCGCGCAGAACCAGGCCAGATTGTGTTGGGTACCCTGACACTGCGATATTGAGGGTAACGAACGGGTTGATGTTCTGGCGAAAACCGGAGCTGAGCTTCCACCTAATGAAACAATTGAGGGCATAAGACCACCAATAGCCGTCTCCAAGAGAATTATTCTCGAAGATATCAAAAATATTGAATATAGTAGGGCACAGGGTCTCAAAGGCTTTGTGGCCTAATACAATTTTAGTCATACGGCGGAGCACAGTATGCCTTTCTGTTTAAATCTCGGTTTAAATTAAATTGTGAAAGGAGAAAGGTTTCAAGGCTTTCCATTCAATTACAGAATCACTAGGCACCAAATAAAATTTTTCCAAGTTAGTCCATAATATGCAACGCTTTTATGGTTTCATTTTGTTGTACATAGGTAGGTATGCAAAGGTTTTTTTTAGAGGTATCTACCTACACAAATTCAATATGAAAAAAAATACTTGAAGCTTATGTTAACGTCTATGATATTAGCTTTATTTAATAGGCAATTTTATGCCATTATGTAGGTACTGTTCGGGCATATGCGCGAACCGACTATTTCGAATCAAGCACAATAGTGAAGTTCATTTTTTGACAACTTTATCGAGCAGCATATCTGAAATAACGCGGCGGATATTGACATCCAAATCATCCAACGTCTCTCGTATACCTGCATAGACTATAGTGATATCACATACCCCTAAGAAAATAATCTAAATATGGTGAGATCACAGGATCGTGGAGGATAGTCCATTACGCGAAATTATTATTATTATATCTTTGTGGATATGGACATAGCTCCAATCCGATTTTCGTGAACACTGCGCTCCACAAAGGCAAACAATTTATTCTGTTTGCACTGTTTGTCGTCTTTTGGGATGCGTATTATTATTTACTAGAGTTTGTGTGGAGCGAAAAAGATTCATCATATTCCGAATGACTTCAGATGGACGATTATGTCGACCGTAAAATTGACGTAGCGATAAGTTTGGCGAACCGAACTATGGTTTTCAAAATAAGTTTGCACAATTTGCACGAGTTGTTTTGGCGTTAATCTATTCATCATAACATGGCAAAATGTACTAACCACAAATCAACTTTCAGATGTCAAATAAACAATTTGTAGAAATAGTGTTGCCAGTTTAAAAACCAAAGCTCTAAACAAAAACATAAAACACCTTTTATATGTAGCCTATTAATCTGCACCATTTTTTTATATATTTTATTCTACTGTGTAGATAAATGGCAAATCATTACATTTTACAAAATTTTGTTAATTTTAATCATTTTTGACAAAAAAAAAAAAAATACATGCGATAAAGCACCTTCGAAGGATCGATCAGACCTTTCATGTTCTCCATATTATAAAAAAAACTGGGGTTTGAAAAATAGCGGCGTAATCGGTTGAATGAAAAAACGTGTTGCCTACTGCAAAAATCAAACAAAATTTTAAGACTAACGAAAAGGACTCGTGGTCATCTTGCAACAGCCGTCAGGCTATGAATAATTTCTTCCAGAGGGTTTCTTATTCAGCGTTTGAAAATTACTCATAAAAAGGGAACCTAATTCAAAAACTCGACAAGCCCGAAATAATCCATCCCGCGCTATTGTATGCTGATGTCAAAATCCTTTTACCCATTCAACGTCATGAAAATACCGATGGGATATGCTCAAGCTCAGTCTTCCATCATCCATTTTTTAAGTCAGAGAAAGTTGTGGATATAAATATAAATCTTACCATTCAAACACCATGTTTAGCCGCAACAACACAAAGATATCACTCAAAGTGAACTTTTGACATTTCTTTTCGAAAGTTGTGTACACTTTCAAAGCCCTCCTTGAGTAAATTTTACTTATACAACTTTCTTTGCCCTTGTAAAGATCCAGAGTTTTCTTTCAGCAGAATTCCATTAAAAGGACTTCATCATACCCTACCCATTGATTACTTTCATCTAGTTGCACAAAACGTACTCACTCACAACCTTTAAAGAGAAAGTAATCTCTTTCCACAAAAGAAAAAGTAATAAAAGTATTTCAAGTCTCCTGAATCCATTTTAATATCATCGTATCTGAGCTGAGAAGTATTGAATGATATTGCGCCATAAAACATGCAAATGTCATTTTCATTATACAGAAGAATGAAAGTCCATATGAATTTTCTAATTCGCATACAAATCACTCCGATTTATCTCGAGAAAAAAAAACTTATTGATTTATGATTTATAATCTTCTAATGTCCCATTTTATATTCTGCAAACATACACTGATGGCCCCGCAGTTAACGTGCGTCGTCGTCTGCTGGCTAAAACCGCACTCTCCCTTCATGGGATCAATAAAAGCAATAGGTGTACCGTCTACCGTGCACGATGAGTACCTATCCCCAAAGTTTTGCTTAGCTCATATAAAAATCAAATGCCGTGTAACACTACCGCTCGTGATCTCAATAAAAACGAAACCGACAAAAAAAAATGTTAATAATAACACACGCCAGGTATAGAGGGATAGCACCTACCACACCATTCGCACATTCCTTAGTCATCGGAAATTCAATAATACACTTAATAGCAATACCTTAATGACACACTCCTGCATCAGAATCGTCAACGGCTTCATCGTCGTCATATCATACGAATACCCCCCTATACGCACAAAGTCAAGAAATGTACTTTCCGTCGTCGCGTCGGGTGCTTATGGAGCTGCTGGAAATTCCTTGGAAATCTTCCCTGAACCGAATGAAATATTTAATAATGTACTTGAATTTTAAGTAACAAAGAAAATTGAGCTTCTAGCTAGGGGAATCCCGTATTTTCAGCATTCCTTGCTGCAGACGAACAGGAACACAGCAGGTGTTACTTTCAAAGTATCTGCTCTTCGGTATCTGCTCTCCATTTGCACCCCCATATATGTGAGATGTGACACTGGCAGGATTTGCGGTGAATTCTTCCTTTCATGACTTTTATTATGTCTATGGTTGTGACATAATTTAAAAAAAAAATTAAGCTCTTTGCCTCGTTAAATTAAAATGATTTATGTCAGTTTAAAGAAAAGTTAGGTCGTTACCATAAATAACTGTTTTTACAAGATAAACAATTTACAATGAGCTTAGATTTTTTTTAATTACTTATTAAGCTATACTCGTAAGTTCTTGTACAAACAATTTGAAATAGCTATCCATGGATTTGAATGCAAATGGAATAATCAAATATTTGATTGCGCAGAGGCGTGCTGCCGCCAATTATTTTATTATATCCTCTGACATTTGAACGGTTGTATTAGTCGACGTGTCCGCTTCCTACTTCCTATTGGATGAGGGCTAGATGAAATTATACTGAACGCGAAATGGGATAGAGATTCAAATTGGATAATCATAATTTTCGGGATATTAAAACAAACAAATAGAAACACAGGCAATCAGAGATAACCAGGAATTTTATTGTGTTTTGCTTTGTCATTTGCTTGAAATTACTTTATAAACGTGCGGGCAGATAAAATCTGTTTGTGGGCGTAAATATATAGAAACGCGGAGCCCGTAATGAATTGAAAAATACTGAACCGCAGTTTGCTGTAAATCCAAAAGTATTTAATTTGTTTTAATTCAATAACAAATTTGCAGAGCAAAATTATAAATAAATAGAAAAAGTTGATTTTCTAATTAGTAATTTTGTGACTAGGAACATAGTAATAGTAGATACCTACTATCTGGATAGAGAATTAATGAGAACTCCAATGGAATACTGGGCAATGTATGACTTAACCAAATTTACAGTGGGTGCAGGTGCAGTGGGTGGGTCGTTTAAGGACTACCACGTTTTGTGAAAGTTCTATCAATATAATAAAGGGTCCGCCAAATAACTTTTTTTTTTGAAAATGGTATAAAAAAAACTACTGAATATTTTCTCAAATTTCTTTTTTTTTTTTATTTGAAAGTACAATCCTTCCGGTTAATAATGGAAAATAATTTCATTTCAATGGCTGCCTCGGCTGGCCATGCAGTAGCCTACACGATCGGTCCAATTTTTAAGCACATTATCGATTGTGTGCAGCTGTATTTCACCAATGGCTTCACGAATATTGTCCTTTAAAGCGTCAATTGTCTCTGGCATTTCGGCGTAACACTTATCTTTTACGGCACCCCATAAATAATAATCCAACGGTGTCAAATCGCAGCTCCGCGGTGGCCAAACGACATCCGCTCTACGGCTGATAATGCGATCTTCAAAAACAGGGCGCAAAACATCGAGTGTAGCTTCGGCTGTGTGGCACGTAGCGCCGTCCTGTTGAAACCAAATGTTGCCAATATCCTCCTCTTCAATTTTTGTAAACAAAAATTCGTTCAACATGGCCCGATATCGATCGCCATTGACTGTAACGGCCACTCCTTGCTCATTTTCGAAGAAAAATGGTCCAATTATGCCTCTGGACCAAAATCCGCACCAAACAGTGACTCGTTTTGGGTATATCGGCTTTTCAATGTATGCGTGCGGGTTTTCTGTGCCCCAAATGCGACAATTTTGCTTGTTTACATACCCGCCAAGATCAAAATGAGCTTCATCTAAAAAGATGATTTTTTTGTCAAAATCGGCATCTTCTCTAAGTCGATCGCAGGCCCACATTACCATGATTTTCAAAGTAATGTCGCAATATTTCCCAGCGTTGTTCAGGCGTATACACAACCATATTCGTTCAGCGGAAGGATAAAACTAATTATCTGTCAAATCAGACATGAGCTAAGTATTACCATTCGCGAAATAAGCACTACTTGAAAAAAAAAAAACGTTAGATGGCGGACCCTTTACGTTGTATTGTGTTTGTCGCTAATGTTCTCTGTAATGCATGAACCGATTTAGATTCTGGAAATTTCTTATGAAAGATAACGTTAATACCATGGAATCAAACTATTTTCAAATCATAAACTTATTTATGAAATGAATAAATTTTTGGAGTGTCAGATTGTCATCACAAGACACAAATTGTCATCGGAGCGAAACGCATTACTGGAGTCGAGTTCGAGTCGAGGCCAACTCAAATTTAAAAATTTGTGATGACAATCGTGCACTCCGAAAATGTATCATCTATATATATAAAAATTGAGCCTTAAAATGTTTGTCGCCGATTCACGCTTTAACACATTTACCGTTCTTAACCAAACTTTCGCACATCTTTGGTATTGGTCCATACATGAATCCTGTGAAGTTTGGTCAAAAATGGACAAAGGGGCGTGGCACCCCCCATACAAAAAAAACATTCAAAATCGTATATATCGAAAACCACCAAATCGATTGAGCTCAAACTTACAGATTGTGATTGTCCCTGGAGTGGTCCTGTGAAGTTTGGTCAAAATTGGGCAAAGGGGCGTGGCACCGCCCATACAGAAAAACACTCAAAATCGTATATCTAGAAAACCACCACATCGATTGAGCTCAAACTTACAGATGATCTTAGTTATTGGATCTGGAGTGTTTCTGTGAAGTTCGGACAAAACTGGACAAAGGGGCGTGGCACCGCCCATACAAAAAACTTTCACAATCATATATCTCGAAAACCACCAAATCGATTAAGCTCAAACTTACAGATGATCTTAGTTATTGGCCCTAGAGTGCTCCTGTGAAGATTGGTCAAATTTGGTCAAAGGGGAGCGGCACTTCACATACAAAAAAATATTCAAAATCTTATACCTCCTATACAAAAAACATCTTCTATGGAGTGAAACTCGATGACGTTATATCTCCATAACCGCTGCTGGTCCGATTTTCATTATTCTTTTTTTTGTTTTGTTCGTATTGCTGTGTTTCCAGTTTAGGCAGAAAGAAAATTCCACCAAGTCGATTTATTATCATTTCTCGCATTTTACGAAAGAACATTATTACCTAAGACCTAAGCAATACAATTCCTGTGCACGGGCAAAGCCGGGCGGGTACAGCTTTTCGATAGTCTTGGAATTGGAATCCAAAGTTTTTAAAATTTGTAACATCGATATAAATGATGAAAATCAATAATATTGTCTAGGCAATACAATTTCTGAAAAAAAAAAAAAAAAAAAAAATGTTGTGTAAGAACTATAGAGCATTACAATAAAAACGGTTCTTCTATTTAACTATTTTGCACTACGAAGTGTGCACGGGCTACGCTAGTTCATTTCATAAATTATTTTTATGATTTGAAAATAGTTTAAATGAATCAGCAAGGCCCTGGGCAAAAGACAAATTCTCTCGGCGATAGTCTTTGAACCAAAGATTCGTCTTGAGGTATGATTCACAGTCACTTGTTGATTGAAAAATCACTATCCCCAAACATAAAATTCCCAAATTCAAAATCCTCAAAAAAAAAAAAATCCCCAAAATGTCAATTCAAAATATTTAGAGAAATATTTTCATTTACCTAACCTAACCTTGCGCCTACTCCAAATCCAACAGCGACCCCAAGCAGGGGAGTTGCAGTGTATTCACAATGCATTAATACTTAACAGTAAAATAGGTATATAAAATAATATCTATTTTATGAAATCTATTTGGGTATTTTGGTTTTGGGGATTTTGAATTTTGGGGTTGGGGATAGTGACTTGGGGATTTAAGTTTGGGGATTTGAATTTTGGAGTTTTCGTACCCAACCCTTATAAGTGTATACGTCTTTGTAGGTGTATTGGTTCATTAGATATACGGGCGTGGCACCGCCCATACAAAAAAAAAACATTAAAAATCTAATATTTCTAAAATCACCGAATCGATTGAGCTCAAGTTTACAGAAAAGGTAGTGGCCCAGAAGTTGTCCTGTGAAGATTGGTCTAAATTGGACAAAGTGGCATGGCGCCTTCCATAAAAAAAATATATTCAAAATCTTATATCTCGAAAATCACCGAATCGATTGAGTTCAAATTTACATACAATCTTAAGGATTGGCCTAGAAGTATTCCTGTGAAGACTGGTCAAAAGGGGCGTGGCAGCGAAAATACAAAAAAAAAAAAAACATTAAAAATGTAATACAGTAAAACCTGTCAAGTTGGCCACCCTTGTAAGTTGGCCACCTGCCAAAGTTGGCCAGTTTATAGTAGCACCAAGAAAATTGCATGCAAATATTCCACCAAATACCTCCGTATGTTGGCCACCTGTCTATCTTGGAACTTGGCCACACATTTATATATTTCAGCTTAACTTTCGTACTAAATAACCTGCAAAAGTTGGCCTGGCGTTCGCACTTTTTCGTATGGGTGTTTAAAAATGCACAGAACAAAGTGGACAGACAGTGGCCGCGTTTAATATGCTTAGGCACTTAAATATTCAGGCGACAGTTTATCATAAAAATTAGGCAAAAAATCTTGCCTAACACACGAAACTTGCCTAGATTTGAAGGCTAATCAACCAATCAGAAGCTGTTGACTAGGTAGGCAAAATTGAACGCGGCCATTACCAGAGGTAAAATAACGAAATATTCGTTCGTGTTAGATCTTCTTGGGATAGATTTTCCTTTCGTGGAAAATCAAAAAAAAACTATATTCTTAATAATTAATATTTTTCGTATTGGTTTAAAAAAAAAACCTGTTTCTTTTGTGGATTTTTGTTTGTTTTTAATAAACTAATAATGTTGATAAAAGCGCCGTTTTTTGGAATAGGTATACTGAAAGAAATAGGTACCTACCCTTATAAGTTGGCGACCACTCTAAGTTGGTCAAAAATGTCTGCATAAAGGAGTGAGGAAGCGCTAATTTTTGACAGTCATGGGAGCTAAAGTTTGGAAAATTTGTAACATTAATGTGCATATTGTTCTGTTAGACAAGAATATTATCTAGGCAATACGAATCCTGGTAAACCCAAAAATGTTGTGTACCATAGACTAGAGCATTACAATAGAAACTATTTATCACTGGTTTAAATGAATTTGAAATTGATTTTTATATTTTGCACTACGAACTGTGCAGGAGGTAGTTAATGTATGAGATTGATGGAACTGGTGATCTATTTTATGTCATAGATACGCACTTTAGCAGGCACAGCTATGTCAAAGTTACGCAATATATGTACAGATCTTTGCTGAGGTTAATGAATTATTAACCCAGCTTGTAAGTGAGCTAACACGCGTTCCACATATTAACGGTCAAATTGCCGGATTGCTAGACTTATTTCTTACCTCCCATCCTAATGAATACTCCATTCAAGTATTGTCGCCCCAAGGCTCGTCAGACCACAGTACGATAATATCAACTAATTTCTCGTACTCCGACCACAAAGTTGAAGAAAAATCTCCCAAAAAGAACGGTATGGCAATTTGTAGAAAGGCAGCTGGAGCGGAATTAACAGCTTCTCTAGGAATTTGAACTGGCCGTTATGCTTCCTCGATAACGAAGTATAGATGCCGCCGTTGATATGGTATCAAATATAATCACTTAAGGTATGAAATGTCTTATCCCTAACAGGGTAAACAGTATCAAACCAAAAGAAAACGCGTGGTACGACTCGAGCTGTAAAAAGGCTGTTAGATTGAGTTTTTGGTCATACAAAGCCAACCAATTCGAGGACAACCGAAACAAGTTTAAACGAGCCAGAACTGACTGCAATGCTCTCAAAAAGCTTGTCAAATTCTCATATGACCAAAAGCTGAGGCAAAAACTACTACAATGGCCCAAGGGTATAGTAAACATTTTTGATCATTTGTAAAAAATAAATTTGTTATTGTATATTGCAACTACCAATTTTTGAGTCAGCGAATATAGGTAAGTGACTAAAAAATTTGTGATCAAAGCTTGTTTATCACTTGTTTATCACAAGCCCTAAAAATTACCATTTCACGTGAAATTCCATTGACTTGTGATTTAAAGCTTTTTTCCACAAACGAAATTGTTTATAAAATTCCCAAAAAAAGAAACATACTTTTTATATGTTTTCGGGAACTCAAAAATTAATAATTCTTCATTTTCATTATCAAAAAAATGCTATGCCTTCGTCGCGAATACATTTTCGAATGAAATGTGATTGCAAAACGACTTGAAAGTGGAGCTATAGGCAATCTTTCTCTTGTAAAACTATCCCAGATTTTGTACAAGTTTTGTAATTTAATTTCGCTTTGTAAAACGCAAGTCCATAAAAATCGTGAAAGTTCAAAAACTTGGGACTTCTAAAATACAAGTAATTTACTGTAACGGTGAAAAAAAGTAAAATGCTTTCAGCATTAAATAAAAAACTCACAAATGTTGTTGGAAAATGCTTGTATGAGAGCATCTGTGCCGCCTTTCTACTGACGTGCTAGACATTTTAAAGCTTAGCCTGATGTCGAGCATTGCTTCTAGGTATACATTCGTGACTCTTTAGATCCAATGGTTTGGCTCCCAACCCGGCCTTAGAGACAGCTTCGGTCTTGTAGTCAGCCAGTCCTAGGCCGGCAGACGCAAGACCATTTTTTTTAAATACGCTATGCTGAGACGATATCGACAACATAGGCCGCCAAGCGTACTCGTAATGGAATCTTTTCTGGCAATTGAAGTGGACAATATTTTGTTGATCTTAAAGATGACTATGTATAGCTATATGTGCTACCAACAAACAAGGAGACATCATCTGTCTCAGCCCCTAATATCAACGCGAAAAGGAAAACTGAATCTCATTTTTAAAGACAAACCATGGCGGATGCCAAAAGCCAGAGTGCTTGGTCCGGCAGAGGACGGAACGCTGCATTATCTCAGGAATACACATTTTCAAGCAAAAAGCGATTGATTAATCTTTAAATAGAGCATACATACAGTCGTAATTATTTACACAAAAGTAAAGTTAATTCTACTCATAAATTTGAACTTACTTCCTGTAAATTTTGGCATCAATGCAAAGTTCATTTAAATTCCGTTTGAATGATACTAAACTTTCCTTAACCCATTAAGTACCTACCCATTGAAAATTTAGAACTTTTGTAAAAGTCTACTTTTTTGACTTTTTTCCTCGGTCTAAAAAAAAAATGTTTTGATGCAAAATAGTTTCTTCAGACGATTGTAATAGTGACTGCAAACATTTTTTTTCAAAATTCTCTTCGCTAATATTTTTTATGATTTTTTGAAAATTGTTAGAAACGACTATTTTAGCCACTTTTTCCTCCTTTTCATACAAAATTTATCTGAGATCATCTCATTAAAAAAATCATAAAAAATATTAGTGGGAAGATTTTTGAATCAATTTTTTTTGCAGTCAGAATTGTTTGAAGAAACTTTTTACATCAAAACATTTTTTTTAGACCGATGAAAAAAGTCAAAAAAGTAGACTTTTACAAAAGTTCTAAATTTGCAATGGGTTTTATTCGTCGAGCTGCTCATCATCTGCATTTTACACGATATAGGAATGAAGTCATTCTCCAATTCATATGGAAGTACTATCTTGTTTCTGCAGATACTTTTAGACTGAGGTATTTGAGTTTTGAGGTATACCTAGGTTCCGGGGATATCCTGAAACGCAACCACTCCTATCACGAACATCTAAGTCTGATACAAAACTTCAAACTTTATGATTTATATTCAAAAATTGTAATTTCTTTAGGAAATTTCCCCAAGGGCTTCGCAAAAGTCAAGCAACTTCGTCAATCCCTCAAATAGATTATAAAAAAAAGCAATTCGAATAAGAGAACCACTTCGTATACATTCCCCCAAAGATTGTCCATAAAACGCCATCATGACCCCATCATCAATTACAACGTAGAAGTGTTCATTTCCCATTTCGTCAGCTTGGCTCGGTTCATTCATCTTTCAGCTCATCTCAATCGCATTAAAAATGGAAAAACACAAATAGCTACTCGTATATATACGACAGAAGAGAAAAGGGAAGTCACGAGGAAACGACTCTATCAGCACTCTATCAAACACAATTTAAATATATTCACATATATACGTATGTACCATTGCGTATAGCGTACCCCTGCTGCGTGTATAGAAATGCCACTTGAAGATACATTCCATCGGATGTGTGTCTCAAAAGCATGCGGAAACATCTTCATTCAACATCGTGGTGTTTTGGAAAAACATTTGGAATTTCTTATTCGGATGCTTCTTCTTGTTTAGGCCTACTCTACTTGACTTTGTATTACGGAAGGACCTGAAATCTCACATGAACTTGGGGTTGGGTGTCACATAATACAAACCGTGCCAACCATGCCATCGTGTATATAGGTAAGTTACTTTAGGGCCGCACAACGTAGCCCTTATGAATGAGTAATGGAATCCAGCTGCGTCAGGCGGATGCGAATAACTTCTTAGCAAGCATTTTTCGAATGCCACGTTTTTATGGGAGCAAGTACGAGTTTGTGTAGTCTATATGGACAACACTATCTATCATATGGGGGTGTATCTGTAGGTACTCTCTAAGTCTCTACGGTGTTGGCTACACATCATTGTTTATACTTAAGCCTTTTTCTCATCGTAATATAATATCCTTCTTCTTTTGTCAGAAATGTGGATCCTTAAAAGCCAAATAAAAATGAAATTCTGAAGTGGATTCGTCATCGCTGTCACACATTCATTTATTGTGTGTGAAGCTTGAAGATTTATGATAAATTCAACAACTGAAACTTGATTTGTGAACGTACAATTTAGGTTTGGGGGTGAATCAGTGAGGCGAACTTGTGTAGAGGTATCATGGATGTATAGGCACCTGTGTTACAATCTACATAAATGGTCCAATTGAAACAAGGGAGACAAGTGTATCCTAAGGCACGTCCAAAATGGGAATATGGAATTATACCAAATGGGAGCAGCAGGTGAACAGGGCCCTCAACTGTAAAGTGCAAGGAAGCGAGAAGTTACAACGCTATTTGCTAATTGGCAAACATATGCAATAACAAGGACGCCAATGTGCACCAAGAGTGGGTCATTACACCAACCGTGTTGACGTGTTTTCATATTTTCTAACTACATATTTTGGGAAAAATCTATTCATACAAGGTGGAGCAAAAGTCAGCATCCTATCTAAAGATGCTAAAAATCTTGCAAATGACTGCAAATGCCAATTCCATTTTGACATTTGTGAAGTAAAAGTAAATAGATACAAAATACACGTCAATAAAACATGAATCGCTATACTTACTAAAGAACTCGGAAAATTTGTTTTGATTTTTTTCTTGCGAAATAATTCGTCGGTAGTGTTGGCGCAGCGTTAATTTCGGAGTAGATTTCTCCGTCATCTGACGCCATCAACTATGAAAAAACACTGCACCATTTAGTTGCTCGACAAGACACTAAGAGTAGAGGACAACACGAGATGCTGCCATGTCTGGCCGGACCCGGAGCAGCCGTTCTGCTGAGAATATCGCAGCTTAAGATGTCGCCAGATGACACCGAAGTATCGATCAAGCGACCGACGCGAGACACGACGTGCCACTCAATTGGGCATCAATCGGAATCGGAGGTCTTTACAGCGAATTTTGCTGAAAAACTGTAAGATATTCTCTTAAAAAGTACAGACAATGCATCAGGTGTTAGTTGTTGACCGCCTAGCGCGTATCTTTTTGTGGTTTTTTTTTTTAAGCCACGAGTCAAAGTCAATAAAGCCGCAGACTCTTCAAGCTCTCTGATGAGAAAAATATCCGTCAAGAACGCGAGCACCTACCGCCGGAAGTTTTGGCAAAAGTGATGGAAATGCCATAAATCGGGCCCGAATGGTCACCCATTTTGGTGAAAGGCATTCAGTAAACAAAAGAGGGCTGAACTTTTCCTAGCCAATTCGTCAGCATGTTCGTTTATATAAATGTTGCTACCTATCCTTGGAATGAAACTCAAATCATGGTAACCTTCCAATAGTCAAGGGAGCCCAGTTCTTTCCGACATTATATTGACTGAGGCGTTAGCTTTGACGGCAGGTTTTTTGTCAATGAATTATTCTAACTTTTGCCTCGGAGTCATATATGTGTTTTGTTTAGTTTGATTTCACGGTATACGCCTAAGGGATAGGAAATAGTTCCGCTTGAAATACGTTGGCAGTATACGTATACGGAAGGCTTTACGCAAAAATTATACCCCAGAATCATACAGAAGCCTTCATTTTCCAGAACACAAAAAAGGAAGCTTAGATAATTCAATATCGGTGCAACGAATTGATACATTTATAAAGGCCCTACAGAATACACAACGAATGCACATCATTAACCAGTATAATCTAACAACCGCGAGGACAAAAGCTTTTTAAAACTATTTTGTAGCGAGTTGCAAAGCTTAAATAAGTAAGTAACTAGTTGGCGCAACAGGCGTGTAGAGACCCTAGGCCTAGCTTCTCACATTCATTCCTTTCTATGAGTTTTATTTTTGGGCCGAATGGAAGAACCTTCGATTTTAGAAGCATTGGGAAGCTTTTTCAGGACAGGACAAAAGAAAGGAAGAGGCGAAGAAAACCCGAGAGAACGAAAGTGGTAGTCAATTGGTCAATTGACAAAATCAAAGTGCAGGTTCACTTTCTGACAGGGGAAAGCGGAAATGTCTTCCCAAATGGATTAATTCAAATTCAGAATTCAAACTATTCAAACAATCACTTAAAAGGAGTCTGAAGATGAATTAGTGCTGTATAATTCTAAATAGCTATCATTCCTACCAAAGTGACTGTGTCTACGAGTTGTTGTTAATGTAATTCTCTCCAACAATAATTCATAGACTGAAATTCGACAAAATTTCAATCAGAAATTGTCATCAGGTTCAATCCCAAACAAGCGAGAATCGTTGCTACTCCTCGCTTCCCCATCAATACTCTCGGATGTTTGTCAGACGTTCGCGAGAGGTGGCGCAGTGGAAAAATCTTAAGATGTATTTTGTGTTTCTCCGGGGATAGAACATGGGACCCCTTCGGTCCCGTTTGCGTTGATGGATTTTGGTATAAGAAATGTTTGCAAGATTAACAGTGACATCGACCTAGTTGAAAAAGAAACTCACATCAGTCGTCTAAGATTGTGCTAGGATACGTAGAGCGAGTATGGACACTAGCGCCCGAGCCCAAAGAGACTTCGACTTCAAAAACCAGAGTTAAGGAGAATATTGTTCTGGTTAAGGTCCAGGTTCATCCCGGACAAAGTAAGTAGTAAAAAAAAAGTTAAATCGCGGTATTATGGCGGACAATTGGCCGCAGAATTTCGTTCAAAGATGTGGCACATCGCATACTGTAATGTTGAGATGACATGTCAAACAAATACAATAACCTAGGTATAAACGTTAGATTTCTGGCCAAAAAAGTTCGGTTATCATAGCATAGTCTGGTACCGTTCGCAGTGGTCAGTGAATTATTGAGAACGATTCTCGCGCAGACTCTTTCCCACCGGAGCAATATTTTCGGTCGACCGCGCTTGACATTTTCTTAGGGACTGTTCGTAGTCAACACTATGGAACCCCTTTCCTCGAATTTCTTAATAATTTGCTGAGCTCAAAAGACATTACGACGAAAAGAATTCAAATTTTGGTAATATCTACCTTTTAAATGGTTCGATGCATTTTTCATTCCTATAGCAATTCATGGTAAAATATGGACTAATACAGAACACAATGACAGCTAAATGACAGCAAAATATTTTCAAATATGGCCACAGTCGGGTGTTCAAATTTCTAAATGTCGAAGACGTCCGGCATCATTATAAAAACTGTGGCTCTTAGTACACATCCACTAGGGACTAGGATATACCTACACATGACCTATGTTTTCTTTTGTTACTCCTTTAACATTTTGCTCAGATAACTGCACCTCTTTAAGTCCAAAAATCGATTTAGCTATAAAATTAAATTCGACTGTGATTAAATTATGTGCCATTCAAATGCAAATTTACTCGAGGTAAATAAAACCCTTCCGGTCTCCATGGTATACCTATACCTAGGTATGTGCTACATAAACTGAGCAAATGTTTATGCAAGTAAACTTCACTTAATGTTGATTCTATACACTACACATATACAATAATGGCTCTATTGTCTTAGCGAAACAATAGCTTTGTAATAATTAGTTCACCGGATAATTCTATTACAATGAATATGATTTGGTCATGATTCCTTATTGTTAATCTAACCAGCATATAGCTAGACTGCTTAATTCCATTTAATGTGGAGCGGCTTCTGATGGATAGAATTGCGTAAATTTATTAAAATTATTGATTTTAACTCTTCAATTTCAGTGATTAAACTTTCGAGTACCTAATTGCGACTGTGATTACTCCCTTCACGTAGCCTGGCTCTATTCACAACTAAATTGCGTGTCATAAATTGGCTGCAATGTGCGCCCGCCTAATCGAACTAGAGATGAAAGACAGTAAAAATCAGCACATAGATGACTGTCACTGTATTTTAAATGACAGTGTTGCCACTGCTCATCTGCACTTAATGCCCCCAAAACGTAAAAAGGCGCGCAGTCCATCAACTTTTCACTAAACTGCAATTTATACCTTGCACAACACAATTTTTAATTTTATAGGTCTCTCAGAAAGAAAGGAACTATATCGTCCTTAACTGAAATAAGACAGTTAGTGAGAGGTTCAGTAAAATCCACGAGAAATTGTTAACAACTTAATTCCTTCCCAGATAAGGATACTTAAAATGAGCCTTGTAGTGGTCAGAACAGAAATAACAAGGCTTGCGACGTTTAACGATCCAACGAATATTGTCCGGTCTATTAGTTGTTAAACATTTTAATAAATAGCTAGTTTCTAATAGAGTTGGGCAATTTAGTTCATTTGAGTGATCGATCAATTTAGTTCAAATCACGCTACTGCACTAGTTCGCTCATTTTAGTTCAATTTAGTTCATCGGGTTGTTGGATGCAGAGTATAAAGTACCCAAAGAAGCCCTGTGGTAAGAGGTCGCCGACGCGGTTCACATTCAAAAGCCACCTCGACAAATAGAGAAACAAAGTTGGGTCAAGCTGCCAATGAAACCGTATCGATTTCTTGGGCACTCATTCCGTAAGTCAATAATCGCATGACGATACCGTTTCGACGATAGCCTGCATCACGTAATATTGAAATTTGCTATCGTCTCCACGATATCGTTTCTACGATCCAACATTTGCTTGTTGTAGCTCAATAATCGACAGAGCACTATCGTCTAGACTAGACGATAGAATTTGCACTATAGAAAATTAAATTAGGTATCGTCATGCATTGATTTGTTTATTTTGCAGACAATTTTAAGCTTTTTACAGGAATTTTAAAGCGAGCAATTGAATTCAGATTTTTTTACGATTTAAATTACATAATAACTCATTGTTATTTGTCAAGTGTCACTTATGACAATAACGATGACGTCTAGTCCTTTTTTCAACTACTGTTTGTGAGTACCGAAAGTTCTCAAACTTTGTTCAAAATAAACGATGGTGGTAGAGTTACGGGAAGCAAATAAAAGACGATCTCGTGCACTACTATCGCTTGGACGACTGTCGTCTTAAATTTTATGGAATGAGTA
This sequence comes from Cheilosia soror, assembly GCA_949372485.1. NCBI lineage: Eukaryota > Metazoa > Arthropoda > Insecta > Diptera > Syrphidae > Cheilosia > Cheilosia soror. The sequence goes on from OX443561.1 coordinate 129,440,503, forward strand.
CCCTGGATGCTTGCGTATACTGGCATCTTGATGTGTGGACTGTGAAGTCACCAAAGCTAGAATTCCATCGAATTGTGTTGAGTCCATTCGCAAAAAATTGTGATAAAGTTCCGTCTCCTCAGCTTTGAATTTGGAATAGAATCCTTCATGCTGACAACGGGCCACCCGCACTCCTTCGTCCAAACACTACCTACGTCGTTTTTATGTCAATTCATTATCCTCGCAGTTTTCTAACACGTAGAGTTAAAATAGTCGCAAGTGCAATATTTTGTTCCATTATCGCCGTACTGCAAAAACCAAGGACCATACATATTAATTTGTCTGACAACGGATAAAAGAATTTTTCATATTCAAATATCTGACAACCCTGTGAACACACAATTTTAAACCTGATGGACAACGTTATCAGAATGTGAACGGACAATTTTGTATTGTAAGATAGTTGGCTATTGTAGTCAGTCATTTTCAGAGGATTGACAGATCTGACAATCGTGTGTGCTTAGCTTTAGTTTATTCCGTTTGTATGAAAAGCATTGCGCGGTATTAATAATCATTTTTAAGTGTCCAAGATAAATTTTACGAAGTCAAGAAAATTTCCATATAAAATTACCTATTGTGACCGTCAAAATATAATTTAATATAGTAATTTGAAGGTTAAAAATGATTATAAGGCCAATTGAAAATAATAACCGTGAACTAAATGAACTAGTGAACTAAGTTCGTGAACTACACAAGCCTAGTTTCTAAGCAAAGGTAGATCTACCTTATTATAAAAATTTTTTCGTAAAAACTACTATTAGTGGCAATTGAAGCAAAATGTATACAATTTATTTGGCTTTTAAATTAAAAAATAAATTCTTTGAATTGAAAATGTTTTTTTTTTTTAAATACCATGAACTATATTCAATTTATTGTTTCCCTCATTTATTCATGGTAAATTATATTTATGAGTTCAAACTGGCATGTTCGTTTCTACCCATAACGGAAATGATTCCGTCATGTGTGACGTGAGTGTGTTGTGTAGGTGTAGGACAAATCCATGCTTTATGCTATCGAATTGAATTAAATTGGAGTGTTGTTAATTACAAAGCATTTTTAATTCTCGTGATGTAATGTTATTTCTGTTTGTAACCCACTAAAGTGATGCACAAGTAATAATAATCCAAATTTTAATTAAACCAACAGTCATGTTAAGCCTTATATTATTAAATTAAACACAGAATACATGAAAATCACTCTTTAATTCCGACAATTGCCCGTTAGGTGTAATTAATTGCTGCACGAACTTTTAAATTGAATATAGTTGCCCTTTAATTGTGCTGTCATCGACTCACACAAATACATATACATGATAATGTAAGCCCTATTGAAGTTTGACTTATTGAAAAGCGATACGATATAGAAAATAGAAGGTAGCTATCTAGAGATGTTCCAAAAATGTTATCCGATGAATACAATAGGTATCTCAATCAGACTTTTATTAAAAAAAAAAAACCCCTTTGCCAAGAATAAGTAATCTGCATGTGAGAGAACCCACACTTGTATCCATGTATATCAAAGTCAGTATATAGACGTCAATTATAAAGTTATGCAGTAGCTACCTAGCTTAATAATTCGCAAGGAAAATCGAGTAAGGCAAAATATTTTCCTCTCGGCTTAATCTAGTTAAAGAATTCTTCTCTTCGAAAATTGATTGCATATTAAATTCCAAAAAATTTAAAACTGAAAGACGTAATCTTATTACGAAAACACTTTTGTAAGACTGTAACAATCATATCTACCTACGTATTCCAACAATTTATTTTCATTTTGCTAAAATTTTGTGGATTTTATTTGAGGTTCAGGTTTTAAATGGAATTGACGTATGAAAGAGTTCAAAGTTATTCCTTGTAAACTTGTAGAAACTATGTGGTGTTAGTTAGTGGTTCGGAAAACTTGTTTTGAAAAGCTTAAAATGTATGCATACTGTTTACAATTTATAACTAAGTAAGAGTTGAGTTATTTTAAGATGAGACATGAGAACCTCAACATTGAATAAGATTCACATTGTCACCTTTCGAGAAGGGAGTACTGACTGAATATCTCCATCTCCATTGCTGAACTTTTCAAAGAAGGATGCTTTTTTTATAATGCACTAGTGCTTAAGCGGTTTTTATTCCCTTAAAATTCTAATGCACAGTATAGGAGTGGAAGGGTTATTAAAGAATATTATGCTGTGAATAATGTCACTAAAATCAAAAAGTATGTAGATATATCATTTGGTGAAGCAGCTCAATGTTTACTGGGCTGGACCACTTAACTGCTGAGGAAATAAAAGTTACACATGCATTACCGTGTAACGTGTAAACCTCTCTGTTGTATTCAATAAATTGGTGGCCTAGTTCTCAATCTCAACGCTTAGTTGGCGCTTAGTTGGAATTCTCTTGCAATTTATGTATGTCAGTGTCGACCATAAATTCCCTTGCAGGGGCCGGACAAAATTCTCGGAAGATTTTTAACTTATAATTTTAATAGTTTTTGGCCAAATGCGACAAGAAATGGTAGAAAAACAATTTTATTATCTGAAATGTATAGATACAAATATTTTACATGTCGATAATAAATTAAATAAATTCATTTTCCCTACCTCAGTCTCGCTCCTGCCCGGCAGTTAATTTACAATTGGCGTATTTTTTTGGGAAGTGAGTATAACAAAACCAAAAGTAAGTATAAAAGTTTTGCAGGTAAAGTAAAAGTGAGCTCGCTATAGATTCTCAAAAAAATATCAAACAAACGAGCTTGACAGAAGTCGAGACTGAGTGGATTCAGCTGTGGATAAAGTTTCTGTTGCTAAATGGGCGCGTTCTTAGATGAGCCCGTTCAGCTGGCTCTCCGCAACAGTCAGCTTCTCAGGCAAATAAGTATGATGCTATACTGTCACTTGTCAGAGATAGTCATTGCCCTTCACGGGAAATAAGTGATAAAATCACATTCATTGTATTTCACAGTTGTATCCAAAATAGAGATTGCAAAAATTGGAAAATTGTCAATTTTTAATTGAGATAAATATGTTGGAAGAATTCTTGTGGGTAAAATCATAGACACATTATTACATTACATTATTATTATTATTAATATATGTCTATGGTAAAATCGAATTGAGTTGTACTTCAGATTCGTTCGAAAGGTTCGGTTGGTTGTTCCAGTTTGGTTCTTTGGTTTGGTAGATATTTATTAAAGACATAATTAGATACAAAAAAAAGAAAAAATATAAAAAAATAGCATTAATTTATTTTTATTTTTCGACCAAGAAAAAATTAATTAAGTTGCATGATTAACGTCAAAGTGCAGGTTCACTTTTTAACAGGCGAAAACATTAAAGGGGGGTATATAATAGGTAATGTATATTCACCCCCAGTTTCACAGTGAGAGTTTAAACTACACTTTCAGTTTAAACCTCAGTTCAACAATTAATTCGATATCAGAGTTTTGTTTAAACCTTGAACGGAGTTTATTCTATAGTTCAAGTTAAACTACAGTATTCTGCTGTTTAAACCTCAAATCAGGCGATTGTCAAAAACACAAATATTTGACGATGTTTGTTTCGTACGTTCTTTGAAAGAAAATACAATGAACGATTTTGAAAAAGTCGTATAAAAGCTAATTACTGTACAATGCTGCCAAATTCTATTCATAAAATTTCGTTGAACTGAAGTTCAGATTATATTGTGAAACCGGACGAATTGAACTCCAAATTTAAACCCACGTTCAAGTTCAGTTGAACTATAGTTTAAACTTCCGGTGTGAAACTGGGGGTCTTCTTCTTCTTCTGTCGGAGGTTGTTACTATCTGAAGGAGCACTCAGACACAACTACTGGTCCATTGTACTGCCAAACAGACACCTTACATTGCTGTACATAGTTTTCCCGTCTTTCGAAGAAAGATGAGAAGGAGCTTCAGTGATGAAGAGCTTAGATGTTTGGCACTCACCACGTCAGCCCCAAAGATCCGCCACCTGATGCGAGCAAAGGCAGGACAACTACAGCGGAAGTGCTCGCGCTGTATCGTCATCCTCTCCACAAGCAGGACAGATGGTGGTGTTGCTTAAGCCCAGTACATTTAAGTGTTTGGCAAAAGCTTGGTGGCCCGAAAGGACGCCCACAAGAAGTCTGCAGTCGATTCTCCTGAGAGACAGAAGGAAAGACGCCGACCCCCTGCAGATGTCAGGGCGCAGTCGTTTGGTCTGTCTACACCCAGCACAGTCACGCCAACGACACTCATGTTCACGAGAAACCCAAGTATCAATGGATGACCTAACCACAGATGCAGGCAAACCCAACGCAGGTTCAGGTCCTAAGAAATCTTCTTCTGAACCCAACCTGGCCAGTGTGACCTGGGACCCAAACAAGTTTGACCGTGTTTAGCCTACCGACCAAGTTCAGAGAAAGCTTGAGTTCGAGCGCTAACTTGGACGAGGTAAGAAGGTTGAGCAGCGCTTTTAAAGCAGCTTGGCTATCACTGCAAACGCATATGCTTCTAGCCCTCCACCTGTTTGTCACAATATAGCGCATAGCCATAAGGATAGCGAAAATCTACGCCTGGAAGACAGTCGCATGGTTACCCAAGGGGTAGTGTAGTCTAATGTTCTCGCTTTCCACGAAGACTCCAGAACGAGACCCCTGTCCGGTTTTTGAGCCATCCGTGAATACACGATTGCATTCCTTCCCTGGCTCTGAGTCTGGCAAAATCCATTCAGTTGCCTGAGGAAAGTTGACGTGGTAGTTTTGTCGCAGTAGGATTTCTGGTGTCATTGCGTCAGACGGCATATCCATAAGACAGGGGTCAAAGGATAATTCTCGCACAAGTTCATCAAAATTCCAATGCGCGTGGTACCAAAAGCCACCTCTCTTTAACCGGGAGATGGTTTTCAGCGTACACCCCTTGATATTTTTATCACCCCTTGATAAAAATATCAAGGGGGGGGAGGTTCATCAAAGCATCTGATTTCTGAATTTTAACTATTTTGTTTAACTATATCCATGCCCAGTCAATACCTTTCACCGTGGGCGTTGGACTTTGCCAGGGGTGCATTTTGTCTCCTCTCCTTTTCATTACTTATGGACTGGATGTTAGAGCGCAGTCTTGGCGAAGAACGTTTCGAATTGGAACATCCGAGGATAAGTCGCTTGCTCTTCGCTGATGACTTGGTCATCCTTTGGTCCTCTTAGACGGAACTTCAATGCGCACTCTATCCGTTTGTAGTCGCTTATGTGGAAGCTGAGATGAAAGTAAATGTAAACAAATCTCAAGTGATGGTCGTCTCCAGAACGCCTGTTTAATGTATACTCACGAGTGATGGAAGGACCAAGAGCAATGCTAAGTTTATCTGTAGGATTGGTCAGGTTGGTCAATTTTGAAACAGCTCGGTTATTCTGTTATCATAAGAGGACTGAACTTGGTGTCAAAGCTAAATTGTCAAGTTGTCAGTCGTTAATTCGGAGTTTGTTCCAACTCTTACCTATTTGGGTAATGACCGAAAGAATAAGATCCCGGATACAAGCTGCCGAAATGAGATTCCTCAGTTGTATTGCTGGTGTGACCCGTAGATATGGTGGAAACACCAGAATACGTGAGGGACTCAATGTCGAGCAGCTACTGCTCCGGACGCGGCGGTGGATTAGTTATTTTAAAACGCATGTTCCCAACCATGATCTTACGACGCGACGTGCTATATGGAATCCGTACAATCGGGCAGGCGTCCTCTAGGTAAACCCAGGATGAGATGGTTAGCCCAAGTCCATAATATCTTTCCTACCCGTATGGGGATTGCCCTTTATGATTTACAGTCGATGGCCTAGAATCGAGACTATGGACGGTGCACTTGGACTTGCGCTACCTACACCCGCGACACACTTAAGGGATAAGCGGGGTATCGAAAATGAGTGAATGAATGAATTTATACATGCTAAATTAAACAAACTAGAACAACACAATTCACTTAAAAATGTGATAAACGATAAAAAACATAATTTCCATTCCTGTCAAACAATTAGTGCCTGATACATTTTTCTACCGGATAGTTTATCAGAGACTTTGACGATGAAACAGAAAAAAAATATCAGCTACTTTTATCTGGTGGAAAGCGCTATGTGTCGGCTAACTATCCGAAACTTTATCCGGAACATTTGAAACTGGCCCTAAATCTTTTTTTTTTGCTTTATAAATGGTTTTGCAGTGTCTGGCTACAAAAACAATTTAGGCTTGTTATGGTTCATAGTCAATTCTGACTGTGAAACACATGATAGATAGTCTCGTTAAACATAGAGTAAACTAAACTGTGCTGCTAGGTAGGCAAATGTGGCAGTTCGTCTACTGAAAACACCACCCACCACATCGGGGCGAAACGCATTCCGGAGTATATGCCACACATTATCAATATTGAGCGGGATACAGGCCAGTGAGGGACAGATACACGGCACCTCTAAGATATTCGGGCGAATAGGTATGGTATATGGAATTTGCAATGATTCTAAATCTACGTATGATTTTGAATTTTATCCAGTTGGTGCGATTAAGATTTTCAATGCACTGTAGTAACAATAATATGTAAGTAGATATAAATAAATTTATTTGTAAAATTTTAATATAAGATTTAGTGTACCTACCATACAATAACGTAATACTGTAATAAAAATGTAGCTAACTGTACAGCTGTCAAAAACTTCTAATAGTTGTTCTTAACTTAAGGATTTCTGATTCAGACAAACCATGCATAGGTACAAAAAAGCGATAGATTTCGCAAACTTGCTCTAGATTTTGGTTTTGCTAAATATAGATAGATAAATATTTATTTCGTCATAAAATTACAAACGAGAGCCATCAGATTTTTGAAGGGAGTTCACTTAAACGCGTAAAAGGCTCATAAGGGTCCTACACACGTTTAATGTTACTTGACAAGTATCATTGACGATTTTTTCATAAAGTAACATTGATTATAAATCGCCTACACTACACACCAACACACGTATCAATGAATATTGACATTGTCAATTTGACAATGTTTTCGCCTGAATTATGTTCAGTCGTTTCAGATGTGTCAATGAGGATGGATAAAGGATAATAATTTGTATCTTCTTGCAGTCTATTCGTTTTGTAACTACTGGCAGAACTTTGAAATCGTTGTTCTATTGTTCCAGAGGCCTGTCGTGCAATTATCGATAATTTGTGAAAATTAGACATCTTTTCACCAAGATTACCATTTAAAAAATTTCAACATTGACAAGTTACATTGAAGAAAACCAATTCATAAATGTATCAATGTTACTTGACAAGAACAACGACGAGCATACATACCTACTTGAATCATTGACAAGTAACATTGAATGTGTATAATAGGGCCCTATAAACTGCGTAAACTGCAGAAATTTACCACCTCGTAAATCAACTGTCAGATTTTGTATGGAGAATAGTTTGCGCAGACCTCATAATTTTCCACGTTGATTTACGCTCGGAAATCAACCGCGGAAAGTTACGCAAATCACAAATGTCAAACTTTGACAGACAGTCGTATGAGTTGTTTGTCTCTTCCAGATGTACAGGTGGAAAAATTTGGTGTATCCGACTGAGGAAATATCTCTAATTTTATAATTTGAGTTTAGTGAACTTTTTTTTCAACACTTTTATGTGTCAGAAAATCAGCCTACTTTTATTTTATTATTTAGCGCAATTGGCACGCGGCCTAAAAACACGAAATAGGTACCTACCTGCCGCAATGAAAGCGGGAAAGTTAAGTTTTTGTAATAATAGCACCTACATATTTGCATTTTTGTCCTAGTTTTGTACTCTTTTTTTTTAGATCCTATTTTGTCCGGGAAAGTGTTATGATTAATACCAGCTTTCTTCAAATTATTTCTGACAACCCCAGAATACCTTTAATATTTCTTAAGTACAAAAATGTGAAGAGTAAATATTTTTCCACATAGATAATGTTATGGTAATGTATGCACATACGTACATATTTTATTTAAAAAAAAAATATATATATATAGACACATTCAAATATGTATTATTAAAAATTTAGAAAATTTCTGGTATATTTCATTATGCGCTAAATTTCGCGCTGTGCGCTAAATATATTTTTTACGCGCTGTCAGATCCGAAATTCCGCTAGATCTGACTCGTTTTCCGCTAAGTTGGCAACAGTGAAACCATGTGCTTCTGAACATACATCAAATTCTGACACAGCACCGCCCTTATGAGACCATCGACATCAGCTACGCAAGCTTTTTCGAAGGCTCTGTATCCGACGAAGAAGATGAACAAAAGCTATTGATTGCTGATACCTATCTAGACCTTAATTTAATAAAACTACGAAAGAACACATATCTGACTTTCAAAACTTTGTAAGAATTTGGTTTTAATTGCACCCCTCCCCCTACCGCCTACCACAATAAAAAGTTCTTGTATTATGTGCACAAGATTCCACTATAATTTTGCGGTGCCAAACTTATCGTATACTCGTGCCATACTTGTCACAACAATTCGTTAATGTAGGTAAATTTTTTAATTCTTCCGACAAATGGAAAGGACCTAGAATTGTTATTCCGAATCCGAACTTCTTAATTAAGAAGTTTTCTCATGACAGTTCTTCTCTTGGACGTTTGTAAGAACTTTCACAATGAAAAAAAAACTTGGTTTAATTTGTATTTTTTCAGGGATTGACTTAGAAGACCTCTCCCTTAGTACCTACCACAATATGTACATTGTTGCAGACAGTATAGATCTTTTATAAAAATGAAAAAGAAAGTTAAATATAAAAGGAACACCTGTAGGTATATAATTATATATCATGAGTTTCAGACGTGGTAGGTAGGTACTGTCTATCTAGAACAATATTGAACTGCCAGAAGTGTCAATCGTTTGAAAAACTCATATCGACTTGGCACCACTGCCACAGTTTTAGAGCTACAGCAGTCGTTCTCCACTCAAATGAAGCGCATATTTTTCCTCTTTCCGGAACTTTTTAAAGTGTCACTCTAGGTGATACCAGCTCTGATATATTGACAAATTACCAAAACTAGTAGGTACATAAAAAAAACTGAAATTTTTCAATAACTGCTGCCATCGACTTGGCAGCACTGACACAGTTTTGGAGCAGAAATTTTCGGAAAAAGAGCTTGGTAAGATATTCTATTCAATTTTATGGAAACTTTAAGTGCAACAATCTTTATTTCGGCAGATTGATGTTGAAATTGATTTCGGTATTCGGTGGCGTTACTGCGTAAGCCATTAAATTGTTGCCGCATTGAAAAATTTCGTTTCGTTAAAGATACAATTCATAAGCTGACTATTTATCAGTGCCTTTATGACTCTGTAATAAGCATGGTTGAAGAAAATGTAAATGGAACAATATTGGCAAATATTGAATGATGTGAGCAATACATAGACATACGTAGCAGAGGAAGACCCAACCTTAGTACAATTATTGTAGGGAGACCTCAACCAACTTGGTGTGCACAGCTGGAGGCAGGATTAACCGAGCTGGCTGGAGGGACTTGTTGGTTGAGCCCGTGATCCACTCCGGACTGTAAGCGCCCCCAAACGGCCAAAAGTAAAGTACGAGATATACATACATGCTATAAATACTATATACGAATATCTACGAAAATGTAGTTGTCGCAATATAGGTAGATTGAACACTCTCAAGCTGGGAGCAAACCATAATCTGGGAGCATTGAGCTGATTGCGAAATATGCGCCACGTGCGGCAATCAATTAAGTTTCTCTAAAAGCGGGAGTGCTATAATTGGTTGCCAAGTGCTCATCGCTTAATTGCTGGAAGCGGTTGGGACTTATGCAACTTTAGTTTCATATAAATTTTCCCCAATTTTGTGTTTCAGTATACATAAGTATATTATATTTAGACTCAATATTGGTAGAGACCTCTCCGCTTAAGGCGAGTGGGCACCTATATGTATATTTTATACTTTCATATCAATCGCATATAGGAGCTTCAACTAAGTTGAAAACTGTGTTATATGTAAAACAAGCTCACAAAAACACTCAGCCGTCTAAATAAATTCTTATACGAACAATTGCAACTCCAAACTCGGATGTGGGTCAGTAGTAAAGTCTTGAAATAAAATTGTAAATATCCAACTAATCTCAAATCCCTTCAATTAGCACCAATAGCTACGACCACTCCATTCATAAAATCCACTTATAATCCCCATTCATTGGAAGCATCATCCCAGTGATGCACTGCACCGTCCCTCTGCGAACGATAACTTTTACTTACCTCAATTTGCAATATGTTGACCTGATTTCTCGTTCGTTCCTTGTAGGAAATTCAATAAACCCCTCAAGATCCGGGGAGGCGATGATGGATGTCTATATGGAATTCAGAGGAAATATCTAAACGACTTCCTTCATTAAATTCCAATCAGCAGAGCGAGCAGGGGTGAATAGGAGAAAACTGAATTTCAATGCACAAGCACTGTGCACACTGACACTACAGATGTGAGGCACACTTTTATCCTTAAAGCATCCCTCTTTACCTGTTTCTTCCACTGATTTAACAATTTGACACTGCTTTCTATTTTCCTTAAGTAAATCACTAAAAAAGCAATTTCACAGGTATTTGCACATCCTTAAGAGGGGCCAACAATATTTATGCAATTGTCGATGAGAAACGATAAAAATATCCTTTCCACGCACAACTGAACTGAACCGAGTCCCAAAACAATTCCCGAGCGTATCTGTTACACAATGAAAAACTAAAGAAAACAAAAAAAAGAAGTTTATACTCGTATTCGCGAACCAAACAACCGTGCGTCGTCGTCGACCGTTTTCCACCTTCGACCTTTCTTTTATCCTTAACCCTTTGTTTGGGGTATAAATTACCAAACTGACACACACTATTATCCCTTTAGATACACTTGCTTATCGCATATCATCACTTCATCACGACACAAGAAGTAAACAAACCACGAAAGGATACCAAGATTCGACGACAGATACCTTGCCACCCTGATAATAATGACTGAGATGATTGTAAAGGACAGTGGCAGGGCAAACAACACCTTTTTCTCGGGGGGATGTTTAATGATGCTGCAGCAGTAGAACACTATCCCAAGTTCAGCACACACACAGCGCGATGATTGCAAGTTAGGTGAACGCAAACAAGAAGAGTGACATGCATCCGCAAAAGACCGGAAGCCAGACGAAGTACAGGAGGAACGACCAACAAAAATCTAACAGAATATAATCGAACGGATACAAGCCTCACGAACGAACTCGTAAACGGCTTTAACTCGCGACTTTATCACGTACGTACGTATATGGAAGTGGAGTGAGAACGCGCTACAAGAATATACACCGACCATCCAATTCGAGGTTACATGGAGTACTAACGTTCTGGTACGCCAGAAGATGGGATAAATAACAGTTGCTGTACACTTGTCGTCTGTTTGTTCAAAATGGGCAATCTACCCCCATTCACCGTACACAACACGCAACGGATATGATTGTGAAGGTGGCATAGCGTGTATTCGAAAATGTTGTTGCCTTGCAGCTTGTTTGAGTGACTTTGCGCAGTTGATGATGATTGGTGAAATGGTGTAATGGTGATGGTGTGGTGAATATGAAAAATACTCAGTTCTTTTACCTAACATTGGTATGGTCTAACAGAAATGAGATTTTTTTCTATTGCGGTTGGTGATATGATAACTGATAACGAGAAATGTTTGGTATCACATTTATGATGGTGTATAAACCAGGAGCGGTTAACCACCAAAATAGTCCACTTTTCGGAACTTTTTCGTCCATTGGCCAGGTGTTATTATGTCTATGGATTCAGCACTGAATGATATTCCCAAACTCTTGCAATTTAGCTAGCACGAGGCGGAGAGTTTCGTAGGTCTATCGTTGCGACTATCTCTAAAAAGTTACATAACATTGAGTAGTTAACTGAAGTAAAATTTTTGAGGTTGCTGTAATATATGTAACTGTTAGTAGTTATCTGTTTCATGCAGTAGTCATGCGTTTTGTAACATATACAACACACGACTTTTTATATCGGAGTCTTTTACAATTTGGTACTAAAATCAGTAATACAGGCTTCAGTGGGGGAGTAGCGAATTATTTCATTAGCACAGGCATCAGTCTCCTCAACTTCGCTTACAACTTCATGTCTGACGTAATGTGTGAACGCCTGAAACCATTTGTCAACGAACTGGTCAGTGCGGTTTTGTTTTACCAAATACATGTTCACACTACGGCAGATCCTTGAAAAACCCCAAGAAGTCCAAATCCAAATAGATACTCACCATCTATTCATCGATCTTAAAGCCGCATACGAGCTACATATACAGAGCCATGTCTAGTTTTGGCATTCCTGTCAAACTTGCCAGATTATGCAGAATGACGCTCGCTGCTCCGTAAAGGTCGGAAACAATCTCACCGACACAAAACATCGTATACTTGAGAAAATTGTTCGAAACTTGCAAGCCAACACCAGGGGCACAATTTTCCAAAAGTCTGTGCAAGTACTTGCATACGTTATAGACGACATCGATATCATTGGCAGAACACAGCGAGCTGTCACTGTTTCAAGTATTAGTACAGAGGCGGCAAAAATGGGCTTACTGGTGAATAAGGGCAAAACAAAATAGATGCTGTCAACAACAAGGGACACGCAACATCAGGTCAGGCGTATTTTTTTGAGAATCTATAGCTAGCTCACTTTTACTTTTATATGCAAAACTTGTATACTCACTTTTGGTTTTGTTATTCTCACTTCCCAAAAAAAATTCTCCAATCGATAAATCGCACAAAACGTCGTCGGACAGAACGTCAGGATAGAAAGCTATAAAAACAGCTAGGTATATAATATAGGTTTGAGGTGGTTAGGAACTTTGTCTATCTCGGCTCCGCTATAAAATCTGACAATGACACCACAGCAAAAATCAAACGAAGAGTTACACTTGGCAGCCGTTGGCGTTGTTTCTTTATCCTGAGAAGGCAACTCGACAATAGTAAGGCCTCGTCAAGAAACACAAAGGACACTCTATATAAGAACCTAATAATCCCAAATTTAACAAAAGCGGATGCAGATCTTCCTGATCGTTTCGAACACAAAATTCTTCGAGTAATTTTCGGTACCGTTTGCGTTGACAGCGAACTCTACGATCTGGACAGCGGCCTTGACGTCATCAGAAAAGTAAGTATCAGTGGACTAAGATAGTCAGGACTTGTAGAGTGAAACGAGACCAACATTCCGGGTATCGAAAAGTATTCGATTCCAACCCGAAGGGACAAAGCAGTAGAGAAAGACCTTGGCCTGCGCACTTAATGTGCGCAACTGGAGGCAGTTGGCCAAAGATCGCGCAAACTGGAGAGGCGTACTGGTTGACGCCCATTAGGTCCACCCCGGATTGTAACGCCACCTAATTACGTAGGTAAGTCAAGGGAGATTTACTGCGTTAACCAAAGTTATAATAGCCCGAGTTATAATTGAATATATGTACTGAGCCGGAGCTCTGAAGTCATGTAAAATGCCCCAATGGCAATTTTTCGCTACGACAATGTCGCTGTAACGCTTACAAAGTTAAGTTCACCTTCCAGGCCCTTTGATGCAAGAGGTGCCCAAAATCAATCAATTTTTTGTTTCGCTAACGTCCTTTATACTCTTGAAGGACTCGAATAAAAATGGTCATATAGAGCTTCCTTAATTTTCCTTTTTAGGAATTTTGCCACGGGATCACTCGCGGTCTGTATCCTGTTGTCATTCTTGGAAGGAGTTGTACTAAAATTGCCTCTGCTGTTAGGTAGCAAGTTTCGCACACTCGAAATTAACGTTCTCATTTTGGCATTTTTGTTGAGCTTGAGTTTAGATATTGTTATCCTTATACTTTTGGGCTTGACAGAAGCCTTGACTTTCGTTGCGCAGGTTGAATGGTCTGTTCTTTCTGACAGAGAAGTTTTGGCGGTCTTCGCTATTTAACAGTCTGTGAAAGTGAGTCCAACCAGTCAATAGCTCAATACTGACTGGTGAGTCTACCACAAGGTCATTGCTCGCCTACTGACATTACTTTTTCCTTAATATTATTCGATGTTATTCACTCTGCTGCGCATATGGTGGCAGCGACAAAAACTCTGATTCAAGTCTAGGGTTCCGTTTAGGTAGTCAGGTAAAACCAATGTATGTATTGGTTGCCATACTGGGTTACGGAATCGCAACATGATGCTGGCTTTAAGGGAGTTCTCAATAAATTAGAGAGATATGCGATCGGAAAAGGTACTGGCGATTTTTTGTTACTGCAACTGTTTGACGTTAAATCGCCTGACATCTCTTATATCGCAACATTATTAATGTTGTTATGTTGTTAATAATAATGTTAATAATTATTATTATTAATTAATCATAATGGCCGATTTATGATCTGGTTAAAGCCCTGCATTTATTTTGGCGAAGGAACTGTATACCGGCTGTAGTACTACGTCCCGCAATAGAGTCAATTAGCCGAAGGTCGTTTCAAGACGTGGTGTCCTATGTAGAATGTGATTTCTGACTTTACTACTAAATTTGTCCTATCCTTCTCCGCTATGGGGACGTGATTCCACTTCAGGCCGATGTTACGCGAATTTAGATTTAATGCTAATTGTAATAAATAATAATGCGTTCACTGACGTTGACGTATCGAAAGTTCAAGTTGTTAGGATTCCTTGGACGAGCCAGTTACCCACTTCCGCAAGTGCTAACATTGACTTATTGGCAGCTCTTCCATTACCATTTCCATTTCAAAACCCTGACACTTAACGACATCAGTTGTAGAATTGAATCTGCATTATCTATAAGTAGCTATGATATCTGTTCTCTGTTGATTGTTGACTCTTGACAGATAGCCCTAGTATCGCTTTGCTGAAGCGTTATAGGCCAATATTTCAGCTTTTGACATCCAGTCTTTTTGTGTGCGTGATACTTAATATTTTTCGACCGAATGAAAGGGATTTAACCCAAACCGCAATTTTTAATCAATCTTTATATAAGAAACCGTGAACTATGGGGGCATGGGTCATTGCATGCTGCAATCCAATATTTCGAAATATGGCCTCATGTCGTATGGCCTTATGTGACTTCACCAGACAGACTGAGTATTTGTCCTCCGCTGAACCGTCAAATATCTCATTCGGATGTAAATTAGTTTCCGCATGATTTAAGACGATCAGTCAATTATAACAATTTAACGATTCGTTCAATTTTTATTGCCAGAATCCGGTGTATAGTGGCTTCCACCGGGTGAATCCGTCAGTGATGTGTTATCTTATCTATAACACTCATTTACCCATTAATCAGGTGTTAGCTTTACTACTTACTTATCGGGCTCCCGACCCGTGCAGAGTCTCTGCCTGAGACACTGCAGCCTTCCATTCTCTACGATCCCGGGCACGCTGCTTCCAATTGTCCAGACCAAGCGTTCTGGCATCCGCGATGGCTTGGTCTTTAAAACGGAGATTCGGTCTTCGTTGTCTTCTCGAACCTGGGGGCTGAGATTCGAAGATCCTCTTAGCTGGAGCATTATTGTCCATTCGCTCGCATTGGGCGAGCCAATGTAGTCGACGTGTTTTGGCTTTTTGGACTACATCCACATCTTGGTACAGCTCATAGAGTTCGCGGTTGTATCTTTTCCTCCATTCGCCCTCCTCGCACATAGGACCAAAAATCCGCCGAAGTGTTTTTCTTTCGAAGGAGCCCAGTATCAGCTCTCTCTTCTTGCTTATTGTCCAGCACTCGGCGGCATAAACCAGAACTGGCAGGATAAGATTTTTGTAGAGCACACATTTCGTCCTCCGAGTGTTAGCTTTAGCTTGAACTATTGGCTCCTTTGGACCTAATTTACCTACCGCACTGTGCTAAGAATGGATCCGCTGAAATGAAAGCAAATATAAATAGTTATTGTATAATCTGGAGTGAAGCAGTTCGCCAACTCTGAAACTTTGGCTATTTAAATTTTAACGTGTGTTTTCTTGTGCTGGTGAGAGGAATTTCACCTCTAAGGAAAATTTCGTACCTAATTTTATACCAATTCGCTTGTATTATAAGTACATTGATACCAAAAAAAACCTTTAGATATGAGGAAGGTTCTTCCAACAGAAGGAACACGTTTCATAATTCCGCCCTCATCTCCATCTTGAGGCATCATTTATACCTACTGTTAACTATAAGCTAAGCACTCTTTCTGAAATTCAGGTCACCAAGAAAATTCCACTCACACAAATCCCCCACTCATCAAACAACATCCTCGAACATGTTCGAAGAGAACTCTCATGCCAATTCCAAAACCAACAAGCATTGAAAGTTCGAACTAACTCTCATCTCTCATTCTCTTGTATTTTGTATGCAACCAAAACCAACTCATCAAAACATTCCTGACCTTAACAAAATCAAACAGTTTATCGAAAACAGCGCATGTTCTTTAAATTTCATTCATTTTTTACCAGCAGGATCATTCTTTGGGGGAAGAACAAAATTTATCTCTCGAGAGCATCCTTAACAGATTCATCAAGGAATAGAATGCCATAGGCGACCTCCGGCTACGGTCGAGCTGAATTGCACGAAAGTGTTCTTCACTTTTTTTTTTCCTGTATCGTGTTTTAGTTTCGTTATGTTTTTTACTATTTCTTTTTTTGTCCTTAGCAAAATGAATACGAAACATATAATTTAAGGATAAAAGGGGTTACAGGCACCACCAGCTCAATGCAAAGAATTTTTCACCGTAGTCCTGCTATTTAATGCATAAGACATCGGGAGTACATCGCAACGAGAGTGTAGCTGTACCTACTAGTCCCTTGGAAAGTTTTTAATCAATTTATGAGGCTGTTGAGGCTTACACCAAGGATAACTCTATTCTGTTTGCGTTTTGTGTTTCGTTTTTGCACGGAACTTTTTTTTTTTTAAGATTCAGCTATTTTGTTCGTGGTTTTAGCACTTGTACTTGTACTTGCTTCACCATTGCAGCATGTCGGAGACGGGGATGAGAAGTGTTCAACAAAAAAAATGTAAAAGAATTCAACAAAAGCGAAGTAATGGCTAAAATGGATTTGGGTCAACAATGTTGATCTTGTAGGTATAGTGTTACTGGATGTTACAAATTCAAGGATTTCTTTCCTCTTCATTCGTTTGGACTGTTCTTTGTCTGAGGGGAGGGAAACGAGGCTTACATTGAAGTGTAACATCGTTATCTCATGTCGTGTTTCTTTTATTCAAACTTAAATTTTTAGAATTATTAACCGCAATGGGTATGATGTACAAGTGCACGTGAGCTTAAAGGGGGTATGAGGGGGATTTTTTGGACCACAGGTTAGGTAGGTCTTAAGAAGGCCATGTCCGATTATGGGGATTGTGGTTTTAGTGGGGAACAACATTGCATATAGTTTAACCATAAGGAGATAGCTACATTTTATATTTTGAAACCGAACCGAAAATTAATGAGTTAAATCAGTTATGTAGGTATAGTAGGTATAGGTTTAGTCGTAAGTATGAAGTTATACAAAATAAAAATAATATAGATTATAACGAACTTAAAGAGGTTCGTTCGTTATATTAGATATTTTGTATTATCTGCTTTGCGTATCCAGCTGCCAAACATTTAGTAGATTCATCTACTTACTTACTAACTTACTTAGATGGCGCTACAGTCCGGGGTGGACCTGGGCCTCCTCAACCAAAACGCCTCTCCAGTTAGCACGATCTTTGGCTAACCACCTCCAGTTACGCACTCCAATTTGGTTGAGGTCGCCTTTCATTTGTGCCCACCACCTAAGGCGAGGTCTTCTTAAGAATCACAGTCTACAATAATGACTGAAGCATTTTAAGTGCATGCTCCCTACCAAAACATCACCACCGTATTTAAAGAGCTCCGCTGGTAGATCATCAGAGCCTGCGGCCTTGTTGTTCTTAAGCTTTTTATAGCTTAGCCAGCTTCTTCTATACTAGGTGGTGGAACTAGTTCTTGATTGACTGGACGTGGGTTCTCTTGCCCTATCATTCTCTCTATATGATGCCCACTAAGCAGCTGCTGCAAATGCTGCGTGAGTGCACAGATGAGAGTTTCGTAGTTAGGCGCTCCCTGTTGGCTCTGGCTACTCCAGGTGTGCTAAGGCTTCCAACGTCGAATTTCTTCTTCTGGGCGGTTCGCAGCTTATCATCGTTGGACAGTCGAGCTCTGAATTTAGCCGCGACAAGAAAATGGTCAGAGTCGACGTTTGCCCCTCGGAATGTGTGCACGTCGAGGATGTTGGATGCGTGCCTCGCATCGATTAGCACATGGTCGATTTGGTGGGCAGTTCGACCGTCTGGAGAGCGCCAGGTTGCTGTGTGGATCCTTAGCCTTGGAAACCTAGTGCTACTTATCATCGTATTACGAGCTGCTGCAAAATCGATTAGTCGGTAGCCGTTGTCTGTTGTCATTTCGTGGATTCTGTGCTCACCAACTAACCCGCCAAAGATGTTTTTCTTTCCGACTTTAGCATTGAAATCCCCGGGTACAACTTTTACATCATACTCCGGACAGGCTCCGTAGGCTCCATCCAGGAGGTCATAAAACTCCTCCTTGAAAGGATCTTCAGCCTCGTCGTTAGGGGCGTGTGCACATATGTATTAGGCTTATGTTTTGGAAGGTAGCTAGCCTTGATGAGGATCACAAAAAGGCGATCACTTATCGGCTTGAAGTCAATGACTTTTGTCCTAAGCCGATTTCCCACGACGATTCGGCATTCAATCTTATGTTGCAGCTGTAATAAATGTCGCAATCTTTTCTTTTCATCATACCTGATCCTAACCTGATCCTGGATCGCGGTTATATCTGCCTTGTACCGCGTGAGGACAGACTCAAGTTCTTGAGTAGCACCTGAAGTGTAGAGCGTTCGTACATTCCAGGTACATACTCTTAGATCGTAGTCCATTGACGTTCCGGGTCTGGTTGCCATTTGAGGAGTTCCATTATCCGAGGCTTTTTGTGTCTCTCATAAATAATAAATAATAAATCTAAAATCTAAAAAACATAAATAAAACTTTTCGTGCGCTGCGCCCATTTTACGTTTACCATAAATCGTCCTTCCGAAAGGACTATTCGCAACGTGCTGGAGTCGGCACGGGTTCAGTAAACAATCTGCCAACACCCGTATGTCAATAAAACGCAGCCGAAAATATCGCCGCTGTTCGTGAGTGTTTTAAGGAGAATCCGAGGCAGTCAATTCCCCGCCGCGCATAAGAACTCGGCCTTTCGTAGACCACAACCGGGCGAATTTTTCATCATGACTTGGGCCTATATCCGTACAAGATTCAACTCACCCTAGAGCTCAAAGTTAATGACCATATAGACAACGCCGTTTGTTTGCTGACTATGGGCTCTTGAGCAGTTGGAAGTTGACCTCAATTTCGGTAGAGAGATCAAGTACAGCGATGAGGCCCATTTCTGGATGAATGACTAAGATGAATAAGATAAACAAGCAATGTTGTCGAACTTGGGACGATAAAAATCCACACGAGATCAATCAAATTGCAGTGCATCCAGAGAAAGTGGTGCCAGGGAAATAAGTCCCCGGAAACCAAGTCCACTAAGGGACGTATTAATGTGCAAATTATTTGTTGGTTATTTTTGGGCGTTATTTCCAAATCGATTTGTCCAATTCTAATTGTTGGAAGTTAGTTCTCTTTTCTTATTTTTCAA
This sequence comes from Cheilosia soror, assembly GCA_949372485.1. NCBI lineage: Eukaryota > Metazoa > Arthropoda > Insecta > Diptera > Syrphidae > Cheilosia > Cheilosia soror. The sequence goes on from OX443561.1 coordinate 129,460,211, forward strand.
AAAATCTGATTGATAAATCGCACATCAGAAGATGTCAAATTTCTCGTATATTTGTGGCATATCTACTCCTACCTGGTATCTACTATCTACTATCTATCTACTCCTGTGGTCGGGGGAAATCCAGCACTAGATTCCTAGTGTCAACGCTAGCATCTGTTTATGTGAGATCTGTTTCATCCAATGGGTCTAGACCCAATGTTGTCCCAAGATCCTCATTCTTCGGCCTGCCAAAGCTGAACATTGACACAATGTATGTGCCGCTGTCTCAGATTCCTCCAGGCATAGCTTATACAAGTATCATCCTCTCTAAGGCCCATCTTCCTTAAATGATACCCGAAATTACCATGACCTGTAGTAAACGCCACCAACCATTTCAATCTTCCTCGACTCATGCTTAGAATCTTTCTCTGAGTGGAGCAGGTCGGCCATTGTATTGCCATTTTAGCTTGTCTACGTTGTTTCACGGTTGACCACCTTCTCAGGTGTTCTGCCGTGATCCATTTGTGAATCAGCTGTTCTACCATTCCTCTACCAATTGAAGAGAATGGTTCTGGTCCCTGTTTTGCAAGGGAGTCCGCCTTATCGTTTCCGTCGATCCCTATATGTGTCCTCGTACCCAAGTCAGTGTCACCTGATTTTTAGATTTATTGAGTTTGAATACACATTCCAGTGCCAGTGATGTTGTGATGGTTTGTCTGCTCCATGCATCTAATCACCGCCTGGGGGTTGGGAGTTACGCGATCGGAAAAAGTTCTGACAGCGTGAAATCTCCGCACAGTGTTTCTTTGTTGCTGTGGCGTCTGAGATATCCGCATTCGTACCTCGGTCATGATATTACAGACGATGTTGCAATTTTAACCGTGGTAAGACAAAACCTAGCTAATGAGGAATTAATTCGCTAACTAGTACTACATTAGAGAAGGTCGAACTATTCTATGGTTCATATGTGTATTTTTTTTTTTTTTTGAATACAATGCGACCCGCACTCGAATTAGTGCGAGCTAAATCCGAGCTAGAACAAAAATTTCAACGAACTAAGTGCACCTGCATGATTACGAGTAACATAATACGAACCTTTTTAGGGCCATATACTTAGCAGTAAGCATCAGCGAATCTAAAAACCATTTTAGTTGGAAAACTAAAAGGACCTACGCTGCATAGATGAACTCACTAATTGTTAAATGGCGTATACGGTATACCGCTGTATGAGTTTTCTAAAACTGAAATTACTCAGTTCCATTAAGCTGGGAGAACAACTTTGCACAGATCACCAGTCGACCGGAAAGTCTCCCCGGTATAAACGACATCAGAAAATAGAACCATGCAGAAAAAAAACGGTTCAAATCGGATGCAATCTGGTCACCAAAATTCAAAGACCTCTTCAGTGTTTTTTTTTTCTTTCTCTGCTTTTTGAATGTGTGCTTCCTACTCCCTTATTGAGTTTGAATTCCATTCGTGAGCATTGCCCCCTTCAGCAGTTCCAAAATATACAAATTGCTCGAGTGGTTGACTCGTATCGTAGTCGTGTTTCCCGCAATTTCGCCTCCCTGGGCGGAGGATACTTATTTACAACCTCATTTCCGCGAATAATTATGGAAAAAGCGGAACTTAGTGAACCTACCTACACCCGTTTCCGTTTCGCCGAGCAATGTTTGCTTGCACTTTGCAGCCCCTTCATCAACGGCTCTCCAACAAACTGTGTACATCGTTGTCGTTGACGTCAACGGAATCTGCTCAATTCAATTGACGCCTAGTGAGCATTCGAAAATTTTGCATTCCATCCTTAGGTATATATATGTTTGGATTGGAGGCAAGTGCGGCGATGTGTGCTCTCGAATCAGGAAGATATCAAACCCCGACACCATTCATAGCCTTCCGGCTGGGCCTTTCGCCGTACTTACCTCGTGTGTCTGGATGTATTCATGTGGTGTTCGCCAAAGTGCCGGCACAGTATTGCAAATTCTACTAAGAGAGAATTTTAAGTACTACGAGTGTATACCTAAGTATATCCTTTTTAGAGAAAGCGACTGTTGAAATGGTTCGTGGTGGTTTCGTAAAAGGCACGTTTCGGTAGCTGCTTTTCTATCATTTCTGCTCTAACTAGGTCCGGAAGGGGGTTGCGAGCAATCGCGTGGTTAAATTTATTTTAAGAACCTTTCGCTGGCTAAAGGAAAAAAGTAATACCTTATAGTATAGGTAGGCATAGGAGAAACTTGGCATGCTTGAAACCTGAGGCGGAACTTTGCTTCTTTTTTTTTTGGAAATTTACGCCCACGTTTCCTTACCGGTAGATCCGTTTCCTTTTTTCATTTGATGGCGAATCTTTTAAATAGAACCTCACGTACGGTTTGTGTTTGTTTTATGGTGAAATCATTTTGGGGAGGGAAATTTGGCTTTTTTTTTTTTACCATTATGGGGCTTGACGAGGAGGTAAATAGCAAAGGTTTTAAGTGCATTTTGACATTTGCATGTATGAAAGTGTCATGCGGCTTGTTTGCGAATGACATATTGCTGGTGAAGGTAATTATGCAAAAAGCTCCTTGACAGTGCATAAATTGATACTAACGAACTGCTGCAGTTTGAGTATGTTAAGGTAATGGCATTCTTCACATTTATGACAGATCGTGACCGCTAAGTGGGGTTCAAATTTAAAAAAGTTATTCATAAAACTTTTGGAAATGGCAAGGAGCATAGCAAAATCTGCAGTCGGTGGCCCAACTATGGTTAGGTTAGGTTAGGTTAACGGGTTGGTGAAGCTGAGTAGCCTCCTCTTCATCCCACTTAGGACCCATTGTGATACCCTTCGAAGGGGTTAGCCGTGTTGTAATGGCTTTATTTCATCCTTCCCGTGGTTACTCGACTTTGTCCAACCATCTCGCTGCCCTCAAAAACCTGTAAAGATTGGATATTGAGACGTTAGAGAGTTCTTGGATATCCTGGAAGCAGTAGCTCCCAAGTGTTCTATTCCTCAAGTGACAGAGACTCGGGCAGTGACAGAGAAAGTGAGGGGTGTCCTCGTGGGCCTCTTCATCACCGCAGCCTCTACAAATGTCGTCGTTCTTGAGATTTAGTTTCATTGCGTGGCTTTTTAGAAGGTTGTGACCAGTCAGGGCGTCAACAGTCTTAGACAGCGATACTCTATCGTATCGCAGAAGTTTGTTGGTCCTGCTTTTGTTGTATTCTGGCCACATCTTCCGTGATATGTCACAGGTGGTTAGTGTTTTCCACCTGATGTTGGCTTTCATTCGGATCTTGTATTCCACTCGTTCTCTGAGACTGCAGATTGGTGGCTTGATCGACTGAAGTGCCTGGTCTAGGTCCATTGCAGAACCTTTTCTTGCCAGTTCGTCAGCTCTCTCATTGCCGGTTATGTCCCTGTGTCCAAGAACCCAGCAGAGATTCGTACTATGCTGCGAGCCAAGAACCTTGAGCTCTTCGCGACAGCGGCGAACTAGTTTGGATTTTATCTCATTGTTATAGAGATTGCCTTATCAATATCAATTGCCTATAAAATAAATCTCAATAAATATGGTAATATCATTCCGTGGTACTGCCATTATTGACACCATGCTTGCCACTTCCGCGACCGCCAGTACCTCAGCCTGGAAAACACTACAGTAGTCCGGAAGCCTTATTGAACTATGTATGTTGAGTTCCTCTGAGAATAGTCCGGCGCCAGTTCCACATTCCATCTTTGATCCATCAGTGTAGATGGCTATCGATGTCGTTTCCGTGGGTTTGTTCCTGTCCCATTCTTCCCTGCTCGGAAACTGGCAAGAGAATGGTTTATCGAAATCTAAGTAGGGTGACATGTAATCAGAGTCGACGTCACTCCCTACGTGTTCCTTGAGGATTCGCGCATGTCCACATAGACTGGGGATCCAGCATTTTGTCTGGCTTATCCTCAACGCACTTTTGGCAGACGCTTCTTGCACATATAGATCCATAGGTAGCAGGTTAAGAAGCGTTTCCAACCCAGCAATCGGTGTTGGTCTCAACGCACTAGTTGTTCCTATATACATGCCAGTCTTTGTATTTTTGTCATTGCCTTTATATTGGTTACCTAGTTTGTGGCTTGCCACCAAACTATATTGCCATATGTAAGTATACCCAAGTAGAATTGGTTGGTTAAAGTTCTAGCGCTGTTACCACAATTCAGAAAGTTTTCCATTATGGTCAAAGTGTGTTTCATTTATCAAAGGTGCAAACCGTGTCTCGTATAGGAGGGAACCGTGATCAAGTGGGGAATTAGTTTGACTTACTTATATATATACATACCAAATCTGAAGTGATGGTCGTCTCCAGAACGCCTGTTCAATGCACTCTGCATGTTATTGGAGTCCCATTTAAACAGGTGGTGAAGTTTAAGTACATCGGGGTCTTATTCACGAGTGATGGAAGGAGCAATGCCGAGTTTTCCTGTAGGATTGGTCAGGCTGGATCGATTTTGAATCGATCGATTCTATTATCAGGAGGACTGAACTTGGTGTCAAAGCTAAGTTGTCAGTCTTTAATTCGGTGTTTGTTCCAACTGTCACCTATGGCTTTGGGTAATGACCGAAAGAATAAGATCGCGAATGCAAGCTGCCGAAATGAGATTTCTCCTTGGTATTGCTGGTGTGACCCGTAGAGATCGCATCAGAAATACCAGAATACGTGAGGAACTCAATGTCGAGCATCTACTTCTCCGGACGGAGCGATCCATGCTTCGGTGGTTTGGTCATGTTAAACGCATGTCCCCGACCAGGATTCCCCGACGTGCTATGGAATCCGTACCATCGGGTAGGCGTCCTCTAGGTAGATCAAGGATGAGATGGTTAGATCAAGTCCATAATCTCTCCTATACCCGTATGGGGATTGCCCTTGATGATTTAGAGTCGATGGCGGAGGATCGAGAGCTGTGGAGGGTCCACTTGAGCAACCTACACCCGCAACCCACTTTATGGACAAGCGGAACATTGAAAATGAATGAATGAATGAATAAATATATATACATCATCTGCATAAGCAACGGCTTTTACCCCACTGTTTAATAGTTTCATTATAGTATTGATGACGAGAACCCAAAGTAGGGGAGAAATGACTCCTCCCTGTGGTGTGCCTCTGGAGGCAGTTACTTGTAGATCAATGTCACCTAATCTCGCATTGATATTCCGTTCATTGAGCAGACTCATGATCACAATTCACATTAGTGAGAGATTGATCAACGTTGGAATTCTTTACTGCACAAGTTTTGACATTGTTGAACGCTCCTTCAATGTCTAAAAACGCAGCTAGTGTGTATTCTTTATCTTTTAGTGATTTTTCTATAGTGCTGACGACGTCATGCAGCGCTGTTTCCACTCCTCTGCCTTTAGTGTAGGCATGTTGAGCAGTGGAAATCACGCTGTCATTTAACCGATCGCGAATATGTATGTTCACCAATTTTTCAAAGGTTTTCAAAATAAATGTTGTTAGACTTATGATATATGACTTAGACACCCGCGACCCACTTAATGGACAAGCGGACCATTGAAAATGAATGAATGAATGAAAGACTTATGGGTCTGAAATCCTTGGCAGTGGTATGGCTAGGTTTTCCCGCCTTAGAGTTTTCAGTAAGAGACTGAGGGTCTCTGTACAGGATTGTGTCCATTTTCCGTCGCTGTCCTTGAGATATCCAGGTACTGCAGGTTCTTTGGATAGGATTTTTCTAAGCCTGGTTTATTCGGTAGTGTTTTCTAAGTCATCACAGAATGAACGGCAGTTCATGCGTTTAGCACTTGTGACGGCCTTTTTGAAATTCCGCTGACTGGTTTTGTATGCATCCCAATCTGTTGGGGGGCCCAACCATAGATTCCAGTGCTTTTAATGCTGCTTTTAATACTGCCTTGAGAACAGTCAGAACGTCAAGTTGGAAGCGTTGTCTTGTATCCGATAGTCGTACAGACACTTCCAGGTCTAGATCCATTGAATAGATGCCATAGTCCCTGCCTTCCAAATTTAGCTTATCGATCTGCTAATATCCTTATTGTAAATTAATCACAAGAATGCGTCTATAAATTACACTTGTCACAATTATTGTGGAAAAACTAAAGTAGCCAGGTAGCTATTAATCTGTATATGTGGTCACATCAATAATAAACCCCCAACCAATATTGATAATGCATTCCACTAATTATGCGAACGAGCCTATTAACATTAACCGCACTAGCTATAGTCGATTATATTTATCCACCCCTACACGACCAACTCTCTTGAAGCCATAATGTACTTCCTCGAGCATATGCGGACCAAAGCCATTTTACCACAAATATCCCTAATGAATCCTTTCACGTTCAATTGGCAATGTCAAATAACATGATTGCCATTAAACTCTCCGAGAGAAAAATATGCTGTAATTATCAAGTAATGAACGTTTCAAGTATCCATCGTCCATTGAATTCCCTAGTCTACGCGTGATCGCATTGTGAATGTCCCCATTAAATCTGTATGAAGTGAAGTAACAGTCCCAAGATATTTGCATATTAAGTGGCCATCATTGTGCGAACTGTAATTGGTCGCTGTTAATGATTGAGGACCACTAGCCGGAACGGACACGCTCCATATAAACAATAACAACATCCATACACACCATACGACCATACCGCATCCGCACCGCATCAAGGAATATGAATTTGCCACATGCGGTGCGGTATTATCCTAGGCAAATGACATTAACTTTCAACATCCTGTGCGTTGACGGCGATGATGATAATTATTCAATCATTCGCAATAGTTTGTTTGGCGTTATGCATATAAACTGTAATTAGGGCAACCGCATTAAGCTGTATGTGGTTGAATTAGGCCGTAAGGTTCATTAAAATGCCGTCAACACAACTCCTAATGTTAAAGCACTAGAAAAGCAAAAGGTGCTGCTTAATCAAGAGACAGGACCAACCCCAAGCTGTGCTAATGAGTTCGAGGTTGATGCATATAATTAACCGGATGAAATATTTCCATAAAAATATAGATGCCTCTTATAGTTATACAGCTTTAATGTAATTTAATGCCCGGTTTCATAGTGGCCAAGAAATTTCGTTCAATGATCGATTGCTGTGTTATAAATTTGATTTTGAAACATTAAAGTATCCCAATATTGGACACTTAAGTATTATGTACCTATCCGTATCTTTGACAGGTGGCAAGTTACTCAACTGTCAACGATTTCACAACGTATTTAGATTTTTTTTTCGTTTTATAAGATTTTTTAATTATGAGTTTTAAACTAAACAAATTAATTCATAATTTCTCGTTCACAAACCATTTTTTAAATAAAATAAAACAAATCAAATTTTTTTTTAAATATATACATATATCTGTTCTATGTTTTACCAAAATTTGAGAAATTTATGTCTGAAAATTTTCGAGATACATCGCACCAAAGTTGCCTTTTCTTTTACTTTTAGATTTCATGTATTTTCTTGCAATAACTCTTTGACAAGAAAAGTAGCATCTTTATAACCGTTTGCTAAAACATAATCAGCCGTATTAATAATAGCTGCAAAACTTCGTGTTATCCCTAACTAATGACTAACCCATTGGTTAAACCCAAATTCCTATTTATAAACATTTTTAGAAGATAACTAAGCTTTCGTAACTTTTACATAACTAACTCACGGTGGCAGGTGTGTTAGCGATTTGTTAGCTTTGCAAAACATGTTTCCCGCGCAAAATGACAAATGGTGTTTCGCGTTTAATTTCGTTTGATTGATATGAATGTGGAAAAAGGGTGATAAATAATTGAATAAGTTTGCAAAAATTGTGGAGCGAAATGGCTCACCCCTTTTGAATAATTTGAATATGCTAGACGAAAAAAAAACGAAAAAATCCTATGAGAATATTTATATATAAAACATTCAAAAATAATAATATAGATTTTCAAAACGAAATATAAAAAAATTAATTGCATTAGTAAGAGTAAAAAAATTGTAATTGCATTAGAAGAAGAAGATGGCAGCAGAAAAGAAGGACACATTCCTGTCAATTTTCAATACAATTTGGAGAAGCGTTGCCATCACAAACCTACGATAATAGGAAACACGTCAATTAGTTAATGCATGGGTTATATTTCTTTATAAATAAGAAAATTTAGTCAGTGAGTTAAATTTTTAACTACCAGTTACGTAACAAGTGAGTTAGAGAATGGTTTGAGATCTATTATTAATACGGCTGAATTTCTTTATCTATCTTAAGCTTCCAAAAGAGAAAAAAAAATATATTAGGGTGCCCTAAAATTAATACTTTACTGTTCTTTCCCTTGAGCTACAGTTTTAGCTCCACTAAGCTCCGTCTAGTGGTTACATTTATTAGAAAGCTACAGTATTCAGCTGTTTTTGAAAGAATTGGAGCCCCTTTGAGACCACTTTGAACGTAGTGTATAAATTAGTCTCGCTGGTTTAGATTAAAAAAACACGGTTTTGACTTTGGTAATGTTACAAAAGCAAGAATTTATTTTCTAATAATAATTGGAAACAACTCAACCAGGACTTTATTTTAAGAAGAAATATAGGGCTTTCTTTTAAATGCAAAATAAAATGAATGCGTTGAGGGAGGGCTGCGATATTCAATTTTTAGGTCAACCTCATTTTTCCTCAATGTATACATAAATATTTTTTTGAATGGGATGATCTCAGACATTTTGTATGAAAAAGAGGTTAAAATAGTAATTTTTAGCAATTTTCAAAAAATCATAAAAAATATTAGCGAAGAGATTTTTGAAAAAAAAAAAAAAAAAAAAAAAAATTGCAGTCACTATTAGAATTGTTTGAAGAAACCTTTTGCATCAAAATATTTTTTTTTAAGACAGTGGAAAAAAGTCAAAAAAGTAGACTTTCAAAAAAATTCTAAATTTTCAATGAGTAGATACTTAATGGGTTAAGGAAAGTTTTGTATCATTCAAACGGAATTTAAATGACGTTTCCATTGATGCCAAAATGTACATGAAGTAAGTTCAAATTATGAGTACCTAGAATTAACTTTAGTTTTGTCGAAATAGTTAAGCCGACCAGTGTATTTATTTATTTATGTATGTATTTAACTATTTCGCTTAAAAATATAGCAAAAAAATAAACAAATGAAAAAAAACTTTTTTGTTACAAGACAATAAGCCCTATAATTCCGAAAAAAAGCAATAACTTATCTTTCGTTAATTTTTTTTTAACCAAATTTTGTCCAAATATGTATTTGCCCGATCCAAATAGGTGTGCAAGACAGAGTGAAACATACACTTTTTGCCACTTTGTTTTATAGAGCTAACACCGCGCATACAAAATAACGATACAATGTCCATGGATCACTAAAGATAAGAGCCCCGGGCATAATTATACAAGAATCACAAGTTAAAAACAACACATAGCTACACACCAATTAATAGCAACACTTGGACCCTATAAAATAGAAACACTTTGTTGCACCCTTATCTGAACAAACAAACAAAGAGAAGAATATCGGTTTGTTTATGCAGCGACATTCCGACATCATGATTTGATCTGCCGATGATATTATGATTACTATGTAGTAGCATAGCAGTGATTTTTGAACGGTGCATATAAATAGGGTTGCTCGTGCTAAAGGGGCATCGCATATTTTATGGAGTCATTAGCAATTGAATTCCCCATCATTTGGTAAGGACTTTGGAGCTTTATCTCTATTAAATAGGTTAGACGCAGGGTTGTAAGGAGAATCATCAGCACACTACGCATCTTAGTGGGCCCATCGAAAGCATTTTAATTCACTACAGATTATATTTCCGGTTCATCGATAAAGCCTATCTCTTCTATGCTTCTAAAGTGTCGCAGAATTTTATTTCATGAGCGTGTGCGCGCTACACCATTACACTCGCAGAGTTTTATATATGCGTGTGCCTAAGAGTCTTAGTCTTGTAGCATGCTTCTATGGATGACAGTTGCCAGGTAGGATTCATATTGCTATTCCAGCTTTGTCCGGCTTCCTAAGTCTGTGGCAACGAGGAAAAACCGCTAAAGTCGATTTTGATAACTTTTCAGGAGGGCACTTTTAAGATTCAACGAAAAGTTTGAAATTACAAATCGCTCTGGTTAATCCGCGGATAGTCTGATCTTAATGAAAGTTATATGTAAATAAAGGTAATTTAAGTGTCTTTCGGTCTAACGTTTCATAATCAATTTATCATTCCTATTTCGACCGTGGTAAGCAAAATAAACACTTTAGCTGTTATGGCCTAGCACGACTTTAAGGTAAAAAAATCTTAAGTCGAGTTTAGCTCTTATTGCTCGTTGAACAATAGCAATATTATTGGACAAAGTATACTTTAGTTGATATTCCTTGGGCTATAGGGGAAATATTTTATACTTATCTTGACTTAAGCTGTTATTCCAAAATCAATTGGACGCATTCAGTAAGAACATAATGATTTTAGACATTTTCATGGTAAAAAGAAAAGATAAGAATAATGAAAAAAAAATAAAAAACAATAATATAAAATTAGTTTGTGCATTTTTTAATACCCTTCAAGAAAAATAATTGCGACGGAAAGAGACAAATAAATAGTTTTATTACATTAATTATATTAGTATTAATATTAATAGTAATTGTATTATAATAAAAACTAAAAACAGGAAAATATTATCTTTCAGTTAAAAGGTTAATACATAATTAATAATACATTAAAAAAAGCGATTAAGTTTTATTTTAGAAAAATTATTTTAAAGTAACAATACAAAAGAAGTTGACTTCAACTTTTAAAGAGTGTTGCAAAAAGACTAAAACAAAGTTAAAATATCATATGTATGTAATTTAATTCATTAATTTTGACAAAAAGTAATAATAATAGTAATAATAATAAATATTAGTTAAGGATCTCTATCAGACATGCAAATAAGAATGAAACAAAGCAATACATATTAAATTTCATCATTTTCGCTTTCTAAATCAGGGTGTGTATTTGGTTCGTTTGGAGCTGTACGAAGGCGTTTATAGAATCCGTGGAAATCAGGATTTATATACTGCATTAGGTCCATTATATCTTTCTTTTTTTCAACGGATATATTTGGTAAATCCTCGATAATCTTGAGATCATCAGTTGAGAACGTCGAAGCTCCTCTTTTGGTCAATGGTAATATCTTAAACGGTTCTTCAGGGTTCAATGAAGTTTTATATAAAATTTGTGTAAAATTACTCCCATAACGAATCCATCTTACGGCGTTCCATGTAAATTTTTCGCCTTCTAAGTTGCATCGTTTCCAATTCATGTTGTTTTTCGATAGGTCACAAAAGTTGAAAAAATCAGTGGGTTTCATTTCGAAGACTTTTATTTTAGAATTTATACCGTCGATAAATTGATACCAGTCTCTAGGCACACATATTTCAACGTTTGACCTTTTCTTTTTTCTTTCGATAAGTGCATGATCGGTGTCGCACTCCATATGAGTATGTCCGGGCTCCAAAAACTTATGGTCAATGTATTCGACAGATGGATTGCTTATTAGGAAAAGCAGAAACATTGCAGCCACATAAGAATTCTTATTTTGACCCGAGCATGAGTCACTGTAGAATGTTATTTGACTTACTGTTGAAGGCAACGATTTTAGATGCTTATAAACGCATGATGCAATTTCATTGCCACCTCGCCGCGCAATACATTCGTGCCACATGAAGCAACCAGATGAATTTGTTTCAAGATCATGAATTGTTAGATTAAATGTCCACAGCTGTCTTTTGTAAAAACTTACAGAGTTCCTGAGAAACGGAGTTGGTAGACACTGCTGTAAATCAAACGCAAACGCTCTCATGTGTCTATTTTCCTTCGCATTTTGTTTGTCGACCCTTTTTTGGTCATAGCCGAACTCAGCTTTCTCTAAATGAACTCTTTTTTCCTCGCTCAACATATTTCTTTCTTCGTCGTTTTGAGCAATTTTAATTTTGGAGAGTAATGTGTCGCAAGTTGCACAAGTATCCAAATTTGGTGCTTTAAACTTCAGATTCATGTCTTGAAATATTTCGGAATACTTTGTTAATCCTACAGGATTATCTACTTCTTCCTTGTACATTCGATGCATAGTTGCTAAGTTCAAGCTAGCGTGAAGATATTTTTTGGATGTATTTCGTCGGCTGTAGTGACTCTCATACGCAGGGAATCTGTTAATATGCTTTCTGACTTCTTCTGTTCTGTCTAAACTTATTTTATTGACAGGAGTTTTTTTCCCGCGGCAGTTTTTAAATGGCAAAAGGGGACATGAAATCTTCTTTGAAATAACATTTCTTATGAAGCTTTCTGTTTCAGAAAAACACTGGGTGAAATGTGTTCGACAGACGCTAATTCGATTCCCATCATATTGCAAGAAATATTTCACAGTATTTTCTCGAGTTCGTTTTCGTTCACTTGAATTTGCAAGGGTATTGCATTTTTTCTGGTCAATTACCAAGAGATTACCAATATAAAGAATTCTTTGATCATAGGATCCCAGAGACCAATAATGTTTAAATAAAGTTTGAATTTTCTCAAGTGGAACCTTTTCTTGGCATTTATTCCGACATGTACCAAACGGTTGAGAAGTTCTGGTGTTCCTTACTTTTCCAGAAATGGTTTCATAAGACTCTCCTTTATTTCTAGATGTTTGACGATTTTTTTTCTTGTTTTCCCGCTTTTGTGTCACTATGGGCTCCATAGCACTGACAATTTCTATTTCTTTGCTTGATTGTGAGTCTGAATCTGAATCAAAAGGAGCAATATGAAAGTCGGGGTCCTTTATCGAATCATCAGAATTTTCCCAGTCTGGTAAATCATGGCAAGCGCTATTGTTAAATGAAAATGTGTTTCTATCTTCGCTACAAATTCGCGTTTCTGAGTCTTGGTCTGAAAAAACATGTTTTGCTTATAATAATAGTACCTTTCTTGATAATGCGTAGAAAAACGTTTCTTACTTTTGAATATACTAGTATCAAAATAAAATCCATTCATTGATGATTTGGTTTCATTAGGAATCGGTTGAAGAAAACTAACTGCTGCATCAGTTGCTGTTTCATTCGAATTTGAATAATCATATGACGCCAGTTTGTGTTGCCATTGATATAATGATCTTTTGTTATCTGACATGTCAGTCGGAATCAGAAGAGAGCATGATTCATTATTTTTGATGTTACCTGGGATCAGTAATTAAAAAAATTTATTTTAAAGAAAAATGAACCCTGCCACGGCTCTTACCGATATTAGTATTTTTTTCCTGTGCTAAAATTCTTGTCATTACAAAATTGTTCGAACAAGTGGGCTTTTCTGTAAAATAAATAATAACTCGGTTTGAATAATACTTGGTCGCTCAAAAATCAACTCATATTGTGAAGTTATGAAAAAATTTAAATTGAAAAAGAAATAGAACAGCGTAATTGAGGCCTCATTTATTTTCTTAAAATCACTCTAATATGAAATCTGTAGTAGTACCTATTAGGTTAGGTTGTGTAGGGTGTGAAATCATCACATTAAACTAGGCACCCTATCTGGCTCATCTCCAACCCTGAGAGCACCTATTGACCTAAAAAAAATGTCCAGGAATAGGAGAAAATGTAGCATTTGAAATATGAAATTGTTCGTAGACCAGTTTAAAAGTATATGTATTTAAATGCTGTCCTTATATCGAGTTTGCTTTTTAATATAGGTAGGAGTATATTAAAATAAAACAAATAAATAGATGACACAACAGGTCCTTATAGGCACCCTAGCCCTAGCTTCTTACAACCATTCGTTTGTGTGATATTTTATTTTTTGGAGCGAACCAAGCGGCTGAAGCTTTTCCATGACATTTATTCTTTCGGATGTTTGTCAGACTCGCGAAAGGTGGCTCAATGGACCACCTGAGACCCCTCGCACACTAACCACTAAGCTACTGCACCCACATAAGTATTGAGTAAATTGTAGTTGAAATAATATATAAGGAAAAATTACATATTACCTACAAATGAATGTAAAAAACGCAAAATATTCCTCGATGGAACAATTCCATTCAAACTGTTCTAGGTAGGTGTGTAAAATGGAGATAATACAGACGGACAGACTGGCAGGAAGACAGACAGAAAGATAAGCATACAGACAGACAAAAATTAAAATTTAACTATTTCTTACCTTCTTTTTCTGCTCGTTCTTTTAACATTCTGGCTAATGCCAAAAGCCTTTGCGACCGTGATGACATAATAACACACTTTTCACAACACTAAAAACACCTTGATAATAAGCTCTCATATAATCAAATACACTAAAGTCTAGTTATGACCACACTTTGTTACTTTATTTATTTTTAATCGACATGGAAAAACAACTAAAGTTAACTTTGTCAATATTCGTTTCTAACTTAGTTTTGGAATAACCACTAAACTCGAGAAAAGACTTCTACAAACTGACTCACTGACACGGAATAAAGACTAAACTTGGGTTAAGTCTTTTCGTGAACACATTTCACATTTGGAATAACAACTTAACTCAATTTAAGATAACTAAATTGTATTTCTCGCTTTTGGAATAACAGCCTAACTTGAGTTAAGTCGTTATTCCTTAACTATTAAATAAAGGAAACACAAATATACTGTCGTGGAAAAACAACCAAACTCGACTTTAGCGATTTTTTCTTCAAAGAAAGGTGATAAATATCACGCGGAAAAACAACCAAACTCAACTTTAGCTGTTATTACTTGTGATAAAATAGAATTGCGTTCTCTTAAGTCGACTTTAGATAATGAAATTCAATTTTTAGTTTTTCTTTTTGAGTTAAGTTGTTTTGCCTTAACGGGGATGTACAAATCTGACTTTAGTTGTTTTGTTTTCGGGACATTGTACCTTCAAATTTGAAGATAAAAATCTAAAAAAAAAACGGCTTATAGATTTGGACATGCTGAATCTAATGGCATCAAAAACTCAATTTCGTCTAAACTCGACTTTAGTTGTTTTTGTTTGTGGCCACAGAAGTTTGCTTGTGTAAGCCCATCTTTGGAGTGCTTGCTCTTGTATGATTCTTTTGATAACATGTATCGTTGAAGGTATCTCTTAATATCTACTCAAGGGTGGGTTGACGATAACTTGTTGATTTCTTCAATTGACAAAGAATTTGATTGACAAGTGGAAATAGCTGAATATATGGCCTTCTCGACGGCTTTTGGCAACGTGGATGCTGCCGGTCCAATGTTGGGACATTCATTCGAGAACTTGGGGCGAATTTCTGTTTGAAATCCATCGGAACATATCGTGGTAAAATGTTGTTCACAGCAAATCAACATCCTCATGGGCACGTAGTGGAATAAACCCGAAAACGCTTTCATATCGAAAGTGGTAGGTGACTTAATCGAAAAAATAGTTTTCAGTGACAAAGTCCACTTGCCTCAATGAGTTAGAAAGCAAGCAAAATTGCAGTTCCTTAAATGAGGGAAATCCACAGGAGATCGATGAGACTTCTCCCAAAAAAAAGGAACTACATTCGTCGCCTCAGAATTGTTTTGTCCCATACGCCATTGACTCTGTTTCGAGAAAAACGAAGTTAAATGTTTGTGCACTTATTATTATTCAAAATCTGTACGATAGGTTTTTTTTATTTTTTTTTCCATATAAAGTTTGTTTTATTATGAGCTTAAGTTCCAATTTTCATGACGTTTTGGAATGCTTTTAAGTTGCTGCATAAGTTTACGCAAAAGTCAACTTTTTTGTCAACTGTCCCACCTCATACATTTTCTCACAAAATGTTCATTACTGCATACACGTGGGACACGAAAAACTGGATATTCCGCGAACGAAAACTTCATCTGTTTGGAATTGGAAATTTTGTTACTTAAACTCTTTTAAAACTTGTTTTCTTAATACAATTTGATGGATTAATTAATTATCCTACACTTGGAATAGTAAAATGTACAATTTCTATTTATAAATGCATCAAAAGTATTATAAATGCATGCAAAGTATTTTTTGTTTTTCTGATTTCGCGACTTTATTTCAAGTGTGAACACTGAACAGTCAGTATCGCAACACGGATTTGCTTGTGCATTCATTCGAGGTGGTACAAACCAATACTAAATATTTGACTGCAACCAGTGTACCGTCACGAGTACGTTAACTACGGCGCCAAAAATTGATAACGGTATTTTGTAGAGGAGTTAAGTACAAGCATTTTTTACTATGGGAGGGGGGTCTATCTGGCTTCATTTAGGCGGGAGAGGCAATTGAAAAAAAATAATATTTTAAATAAAAAAAAAATGCTTTTAAACTTCAAATTTAAAGAACAAAATTAAAAAATAAAAGTTTTAGGCTGATTTGTTTAATATGGAGATTATAGATACATAATTTGTTTATAGGTTTTACTGCCGAAATCAATTCTTAATCGAACACTGAAAACCGGATTGATTTATGTCCCCTAATTTTTCAGAAAATTGAAAATTACTTTTATATGTCAATCCGCTTAGAATACAAATGGTTACCCTTGCGCCTTGCAATGTGTATGGGGTGGCATGCTGCCATTTTACATGCTTGTATTTTGCTCCTCTACATAAATCCGTCATTAGTTTTCATCACCAACATTATTGTACTCACCCGAATTTTTGTCCTTAAATTGCAACTTCGAAATTGTTTTTTTTTTTCAAAAACTATTTACAGAAATAACTTGAATTAAAAATAATATGAAAGAACAGATTCCGGGCTTTCAAAAATGATATAGTATTTTATTATAAGTGTTGCCATTGTTTTTTAATGTATTTTTCCCAATTAAAGTATCATTTTCTTTAAATTACACCTCCCGACTAAACGGAGTAAGATAGATCCCCCCCCTCCCATAGTAAAAAGTGCTTGTATTTAACCCCTCTACAAAATACTGTTATCAATTTTTGGCGCCGTAGTTATCGTACTCTCCCCAGTGTACCATAACCATTGGTTTTATTTACTGCAAGTGCACGTGGGACAAAACAATTCTCAATCCTACTTGCCTTGTCGCACGTTGCTGTGATATGGAGGTAGAACAAAACAATTCTTAAATAAAAATTACAAAAATTTGTATGGAAAAATTTGTTCCAAACGCCAAAAGGTGGTTTATGCTACAAAACAATTCTACAAACCGTTGATTTTGATGGATATGGGAAAAGTCGATGCTGGATATCTCAGGATTGGTAAGATTCAGGGAAATACGGATTGCAGATTTAGAATGAGCATGAAAAATTACCTTATGATCAATTGCTAACGAAAAAAACATGAAAATGGCGTATGGGACAAAACAATTCTCAGGCGACGATATTTTGTGTAGGCTTCCCGCTGCTGGCTGATATATCTAGTAGCATCGGCCAACTTTTCAACATGAATTTGTATAAGTTTAAATTGTGGGTACAAAACTTGCCTTACGTAGCTAATGTTTTTTGTAAAAAGTTACATTTTTTAATTGTCCAAGAGAAAAACGATCCCAATTAAACTAACACTAATCCTAAGAGTATTTCTTGCAATTCGGCCCTTACTGATTTGATTATTACATAGATACCAATGTTTGATTACGGGGATTTTTAGAATTGATTCTTTATCTAAGTAGCTACCTACATATAGCCATGTATCTGTGAGGCTTTTTTTCGACAGCTGTAAAAAACGCTCTTAGATACTAATTAAGATTAGATTGTTGTTAATTTAGAATTCATATTAATAGAAATAAAATTGACCGTGTCAATTGAGTAATAAACTAGACTCTAGACAGTCCAAATCGATTGAATTGGTCTGCGTCGATGTAATATTTTCAATTTCCAATTTTTACCAAAAAAGGCATTCAACAGCATTACGACGGATATCAAAACTCCCAAATACGTACCATCGATAGATAGATACCGATCCGTGTTTGATTAGTTGCACAAACCTGTGCGTTTAATATTTAACCACCAGACAAATTGATTGACTTGCTTCCAAAATAAAATGCAAAACATTCACTCCCCCACTATATGGGTACACGCCCATATAGTTGTCAAAAGAACCATAAAACCTTTCCAAGAATATTTCATCAAAATTGGATGTCCATTTCACAACTATTCACGTGCGTGTAGCGCCCCACGAATATTAACCACTTGTTCAACATGACAAATCAATGCGTTCAAACAGAGACAGTCACACAATTACGACAAACAAGCCACACATCCGAAAATGGCGGCAGGTTGCTATAATTATATGGCTTCTAATGCCTACTTCCATGGGAAGCAATTTTTTTTTCTTCTAACTACGACTACGGCTGGCACCCCATCAGGAATGAGCTTGAGCACTACCACGACCAAGTAATTTGTTATGCTAATCAAGCAAAGTAACAATTTCGCTTGATGGCCGATGGGAGTCCACTATTTTGGATGACTGCCAAATATATGCTTCCACTTGCCGAGGACTGAAGCGCACAACTCCCTGGTTTCGCTTTCCTTGTCCAATCAATTTCTGAAAGTTTTTTTCCAAGTAATAACACGACACGCACCGGGGAACATCATCACTACAGGAGCGGCAGCGGCATCTACTACATAAACTACTCCCACTTGGTCAATCGTCAATAGAACCAACTTATTTGTCACACACGTCGCCGCCGACTAATTGTCATCATCATGGTTCATCAATTGAAGGAACACACGTTGTATATGAACTGCCTGACTTATGCTGTTGAAGTTGATGGCACACTTCAATACCTACCTCGGATTTGACTACACAAGAGGAAGCCAGGCAGAAGTTTCCATTCAATTTCCGGCTTTGAACGTTTTTATGCTGCAAAGCAAGATGTTAAGTAGCATGGCACCTATCTACATAATGATCGCTTACTTCTATAGCTACTTTAGGCATGGCTTGCATGAGGCACTCCACTCACGACAACGACTATACGACTACCAAAGTACCCAACAGTTACCGAAGAGTTCTGGGCGGTCGTTCCACCACTGAGTTATTGCGTAGAGTATTATAATTTCGTTTTGTGTACGTATTATTGGGAGACCACACGACTACTTCCTCCATCAGAGAAGGGTGCGCTCGGTAATCAATGACTTCTATATGCGGACGTTGAAATTAAAGCGAGTGATAAAAAAGAGTAATAAAAGAATTCGTTCGGGCGGTTGTGATTGTTTTATTGATCCATTAATTAGATGGGGTGTCCTTGAAAGTGTGTATACGAATACGACTCATTGAGTTTGACTTTGGGTATCCGCATATTATATTTTGTGTGCATTGATGGCTTAAGATTCATTTGAATGGATGGTTCGAATGTACTTAGTTGCAGTTTCTATAGTAAGGGATATATATCGAGGGGTCATTGATCTTTAGGAATTTATTCAATGGGATCATTAAACAAATATTTTAAACCCCTAATAGCTTGGCGGAACATTAAATTGATGTTTTGAAAAACATTGCTCTTAGTGCTATTTCCTTTTGAATACTTCTCTCGGGAAAGGCTATATAGCTTCAACAGCGCCCCGAGATGTTTTCAGATAAGCGATCGTTTTTCACTTTCTTTATTGTAACTGGTTGTAGTCGTGGAAGCCAATTCTAAAGTTAACCTCTTCTGTAACCAAAGCAGTTTTCAAAAAGTGATGTACTTGACGTTGTTAAGTTTTTAGTAGGATCGTACATATAGATTGTGCCTTCCTGGCTCTTGAAAAAAAAAAGTTTAGATTTTTTACAATGCTGATCTAAAAAAATTCCTAAAAATTTAAAGGTTTTGAAAAAAAATTACTTTTTTATACTTGTGCTTATGCTTGCCAGATTTTTATAAGCCTTATACCCCAATTTTTATTTTATTTTTCGCAAAAAAACGCGAAATTACAAAAAAATTAATCGCAAAAACCTCAAAATGCTTAGAAGGAAACAACAAAAAAGGTACTATCCGTTAACTTAGTTTTTTATTATACCCTCCACAGGAAGGTATATTAACTTTGTCATTACATTTGTAACGCCAAGAAGGAGTCACCGGAGACCCTATAAAGTATAATATATTCTGAATCAGGATCACATTCTAAATCGATTTAGCCATGTCCGTCTGTCTGTCTGTCTGTTGATTAGCGTCCAAAGGAATTGACCTAGGCGAATGAAATTTTGTGAGACGACTTCTTTTTACCGTCGCCAGGTTGGTATTGAAAATGGGCTTTGTCGGTCAAGTAGTTCTGGTACCTCCCATACAAAACCACTATTAGACCCATGTGTCTTGAGAGATTATTTATAAGACATTGTCCAGTGATGGCACTACAACTGTAGCGCTAAGGAATTTAAAACTCGGAGTGTTTTAGATCCAGCATTGGACAAATCTGTTTTGTCATCTGCTGTTCATATTTATACTATACTTTATCGAGTTTGCAAGTAGCGATCGGAATTTTGTTTCGTTTCAATGTACCTTAATGTTCATATATGGATTTAATTTAACATCAAAATGGCTTTTGTTTCAATTGCGTTCATGTATAAAACACTTTCCACTACCTATAACATTAGTTGCTGGAAGAAAAGATCACTCAAAGTAAATCTATAAAAAATTGAGCCCTAAAATGTTTGTCGTCGAATCACGCCTTAACGCATTTACCGATTTTGACCAAACTTTCACACATCTTTGATATTGGTCCATACACGCTTTCTGTGAAGTTTGGTCAAAATTGGACAAAGGGGCGTGTCACCGCCCATACAAAAAAAAACATTCAAAATCGTATATCTCGAAAACCAACACATCGATTAAGCTCAAACTTACAGATGATCTTAGTTATTGGCCCAGAAGTGGTCCTGTCAAATTCGGTCAAAATTGGACAAAGGCGCGTGGAACCGCCCATACAAAAAAAATTCAAAATCTTAGGTACCTATACCTCCTATACAAAAAAAATCTTCTATATGGGGTGAAATTCGATGACGTTTTATTTCGATAACCGCTGCTGGGCCGATTTTCATCATTCTTTTTATATTTAGTTCGTATTGCTGTATTTCAGGTATAGGCAGAAAGAAAATTCCACCAAACCGATTTATTCTCGTTTCTCGCATTTTACGAAAGAACATTATTAGTTATCTAAGACCTAAGCAATGCAATTCCTGCGCACGGGCAAAGCCGGGCGGGTACAGGATTCTAACAAATTTAATTCGGCAATGCATTCGATATTTTCATTGAAAATTTGAACTCAAATCAATATAATAATGGTTTATTCAGTAATTTCAAAAGGTAGGAATTTTTCTGATGTTATTCTACTTTAGGTTTTGGTTTTGATGTTTAATCAAACAAAATATCACAAGTTTTCGCAAAAAAATTGAGATACCTACCGCAATATCAAATTTTATACCGCAAAATAGAAAAAAATATCGCACGTTTTGCAATAAATCGCACAATCTGAGGTCGAATCCTCTCTTCCGTAAATTTGTTGCGGAATTTGTTTACTTTGGGTGACAGGTGCAGTGAGATACGAATTACTGACCTGACCTTTGTGATTGGTCAAACAACTGCTGCAACCATACTAGAGGACAAACAATTTTATTGCATTATCGTGCAACATTCAAGGAAAGCAAAAGAAACCTTAAGCGAACTTTCTCGAAGACGTGCATTTTGTGCCCAAAACACGTGTAAGTAAACAAATCAAATACTCTTTGATCTAGCAAAAAGTATAGATGCGTCTTACGGTCTTTTATGGTCGGTAATTTTTGAAAACAACAATTTTTCATTTTTTGGCCACGTCACTGGACAATCACATCGAGACATAATAGCAGCGGCCATAGCAATTCAGCAAATTCAGTGCCGCCTGCCTTAGCATTTACCTGCAGACCAGCGATTTTCTGGAGATACGCGAGTACCACAAAATTCACTCTTATTCAATTTGAAGTAGGTATGTGGGACTGTGACTGTTAGAGTCCATTCCAGCCTAACATCTAACTGAAGTTCATTTTCTTGGAAAAACGTTTCAATTCATCCGTTCAGACTCGGCAAAAAATTGTAGGTCCCTTAAATTCGTCCATAAAACTAAAAACTCTGACAACGGAATGGAATACGGACAAGGACATGTTGCGCCATATTCTTATTTTTAGGCGTGCTTTATTTTTTTTTTATTTTGTGTTTTCTTTCCTATATGGGCTTATAAAAAAATACTTATCGCTAGACGCAAACGAAGATTGCATGGTGTTTGTTAAACGTCGTGGAACTTCTGCACTACTCAAAACCAAGTCAAATATACCATTCGATTAGATGATTGGTCGGGAGAGCCTTTACCGGCCCTGGCATTGCGGCCTCTCTAAAGGAACCTATTGTGCCATCCCTGGTAGGGTCCTAGAGCCATCCTTTTACTCCGGAGACAGTCAGGAAGACAAGTATCTTCTCTGGGGGTAATTCAGCAACATTTGCCAAGGTAATGATTTCTTCGCCAAAGACTTTCTTTCTAAGGCGGAAGAGAGCCGGACATTCCATGAGAATGTGAAGAGAGGATTTATCGCTCTCTAGGCACAGTCTACATGTGGTGAGAGTCCGATTCGGTAAAGGTGTTTTTTCATAAGACCATGGCCAGTAATAATTCCTGTCAGGATTCTTAGGTTGTTTTTATCCAGATTAGTTAGAAAATAGGATTTTCTGGGGGAGAATTTTGGGAAGGACTGTTTGGTGCAGTTCTGCCCGGGTGTTTTAAGCCAGAGTTCATTAGATACGATTTGAGCTAAGCTCCTAATGTATTCCCTGAAGCATCCCTTACTGACACCGCAGAAGGGGTTAGGTCCGACAAGTGGCGTTGTCGCGCGGATTTTGGCCAGAGAGTCAGCCGTTTCGTTTGGATTAGTGGAAAAAAAATTAACCTTATAAAAGCCTGTACCCGATAGGTGGCGCTGTTGTCGAGATATTAATAATAAACTATTAAAGCCAACCTTTAATGTTAAAAAAAAGAAGGTAATGCTCTATCAGGTAGCGTCGTTCAACACCAAACTTAAGAGAAATGTTCGAAATTCACAAGCCATCACAATTTTTCACAGGTCTGTACAATTACATACCTGTTTATAGTAGATAATGTTTCTCTCGCTCAAAACCGCTTCTTAAATTCTTGGGGCACTCTAAAGTTCGAACTGAACCAAGACAAGTTTTCTAAACAACCATCTAGAGGTTTTATATGAAAGGGAATTTTCGGGCTGGATGGCCTCAAGACCGAACCTCTTCGCAATAGCGCAGGAAACCTACAGAGAGCCTGATAGTTAACCCTTAAACCCTACCCATCCCTGGAGAAACACTATTGCTACCCTGGGGTCCAGAAAACCTCAATATTGTTTTGTAATTATTTCAAAAACCAAAAGACGATTTAATAGAAATTATTTTTTTATTAAGATCACACACATTGCTGAATATTAAAAATACCTTAAAATTTAGAATCGAGGCATTCTTGGCACACAGACCGGCTATGTTTGTTGGCAGTTTTGGGGCGTGATGAGGTCAAGTGCGAGATTTTTGAGGAAATGGCGCCGTTTTTGGCACTCGTTTGATGCCTTTATTTCTCTAATATTCGTGTCCTTAGCAAAAGAAGGGCGCAAACTGGGGAAAGTCGATAAATCCTTATTTTCGTCATAATTCATATTTTCAGAAGGTATTTTTTCTATGCGAGAATTTCTGTCCTCCGATATTACAGTATTCCTACCCTGGGGGTCTAGAGGAACCGGAAATTGTTATAATTACGACTGCTAATAAAAAATTACTAATACCTAACGAGACGCCTACTGATACATTATAGTATTAGCTTTAATAGCGACATCGTGTGGTTTTTAGTTGTAAAAATATCCACGAAAGTTTTGTTTATGCATCGCACTGGACCCCAGGGTAGGGTGAAGCTGTACTCGCGTATGTGGGAGGAGTCGACGGTCTATTCTTACTGGTTTGTGGCTCAGCGTCGGTCGGTTACATAGGCTGCAGGAAATAATACCCCAAAAGAGAAAATGAAATAAGGGCCCAAATTTGGGGTGTTATTTCATAATGAAATAATACTCCAATTTCAAATATGAAATAAGGCCCCACTGCGATGAAATAAGGCCCCAAAAAAATTAAATAAGACCCCAAATCTGACAGTAAACCCAAGCAGGGGGTTGCAGGGGGGCAGCATGCCCCCATACGTTTTCGTTTTTCTTTTGGGGTCTTATTTCCTAATGAAATCAAACCCCAATTTTCATAAGGAAATTAGGCCCCAAAAAAAGAAAATAACACCCCAAATTTTATTAAAAATCGTTGGTATTGTTTCCTGTATAATTTTTTGGGGCCTTATTTCATTTTTGTTTTGGGGCCTTATTTCATTGGGGCCTTATTTCACAGAGCCGGTTACACAGCGTTTCCTCGTATTGTCTGGCATTTCTTACAGTAGTCCGTTATCGTTTCCTCTCGCCAAATCGTTTTAAGTAGCTTCAGTTTCCTAATGTTACGTCGTAGTACGTTTCCATGAGATTGCGTAGTTCCCCCCGTCATAACTTCTGCCAAACCTTTTTCGATTAAAGGCTAAATCCTTTTGTTCTCCGAATTCGTAAATCGGCCTAATGCCGACTTTATTAGGGCGAGGACAACGACGATACGGATTTTGATTGCCTAATTAAGCGGATCGTCTGGAAATAAACAAATCAAAACTTTCTCTATAGAATGAATACTCACATTTGAATTCATATTCAATACATGTAGGTATATACAAACAAAATACCTATATAAATCATGCCATTTCCCCAAAAAAAAACCCCAAGTCTGCAATCAGACAAAGGCAATTTATTTCCACTTGACAATGCGGCAGACATCAATATACGTAATCAACCGGATCTAATAAAATAAATTTCATAACGAATCAATAAATACAAAGGACCGCCGGTTAAAGAGACAAACAAGTCTCTTCTGATAGAAAGTTTACCCAATACGTATTTAAAAATCACCCCCTAGGTAGAGATATACCAACCAAAATATGTAATTTAAAAATGATTTTTAGAAAAAAAAAACAAACAGACATTAAAGCTACAATAAAAATGATTATTATCATCCCCTTGTCCAACATTCCTCAGTCTCCACAAACAACAACGGAATTACACGACATGGCTTTTCTTTTACGGTTCTCGCCTCCTCCTATACACTCGTATGGAGCAACAAATAAAATAAATCACTGTACACTTTCCAAGGTATAGTGTGAGGGTGCTGGTGGTGCGACCCTTTTCAGCACTCAATCTATAAAGATGGGAGACGAGCAAAACAACAGACAAGAAAAATGTCCACACTTCGATTTAATTGCCGTTAAAATTTTACGACCTCGAAATGGCAATCCTTCGGTAAACGTTGCAAAGGATACCAGTACCAGCGATGCTCGTCTTTGTACAATCGCCAAGGATAGCTAGATACCGGATAAAAGTTTAGAGACAACATCGTCGTCGACGACGACGTTTTGTCTGATAAAAGTGTTGTGCGAGTCGAGTACCCCTCCCGGCCTTGCTATATGTAGGGCTGGTCAGAGGGGCGCCAGAATTGCTAAATTTAGAGGTAGTCGCCAACTTCTTTGGGCTGATAAAAAAAAAAGTTTACTTCGCTTCTTTCTCCATGTGTGTGAGAGGTTCTTAAGGGAAATTTCGAAATTAGTCTTGAAACGATGAGAATCCTTTTAATTGGTTCTGCCACATGGTGAGTTGGTATATTTACCACTTGAGCGAAAAGAATTTGGCCTCCTGTCGTGTAAGAGATTAGAAAATGTTTTTTAGGTTAGAAAATGTGAAATGTGTCTTTAAGTGCGATGCTGCTATAGTTGTGTGCAGATGATATTTTGATGTAAAGGGTAAAGGAATGAAATTCATTTAATATTTATTTAGAGAAAGTTGGGAGACATTTTTTTTTATAATGTCTAAACCCGATAGACAATTTATTTTTGGCAAAGGATAATCCACGCTGAACATTATTTAGTGACATTAAGTGATCACAATTATAGGTTCTTGCTCGCCCTTTAAAGTTTGTAAAGTGCCCATTGAAGGATGTTGTTAGAGCATAAAATATTAAATAGCTTTGCGCTTTAATATATTTGGGAGAAATATATTAAAGCGCAAACTAGAGCTGCTCGTGAAGTCGTGAGCTCTACGCGCAGAAAAGAAGAGACGAACACCGGCTTCTCAGGAGAAAAAAGAAAGAGCACGAGTAGCGCGCGATCGAGGAAATAGAGAGATGCTACAGCAGGAATGAGGTACGGAAGTTTTACCAAAGGGTAAAAAGAACCTGCCAAGGCTACAGAGCCCGAACCGAAGCCTGCAAAGACAAACAACGGAACATCGTGGAGAATCGCAGTCGATGCTGAGGATATGGAAGAACTACTTCTGCAGACTGTTTAACGGCGATGACGAACTAAATCCCGCTGTCAGGCAGAATGAACCATTCAACCTGGACGATGAAGACCAACAATTCCGTTCACCCGACCTGGACGAAGTGAAGATAGCCATATCTAAGCTTAAGTCCAACAAAGCCGCTGGAGCAGATGGCCTACCCGACGAGCTATTCAAAGCGGCAGGCGATGACTTGGTTAGGAGCAGGCACCAACTCATCTGTAAAATATGGTCGGAGGCAAGTATGCCCGATGAATGGAAACTCACCATTTTTTGCCCGATCCTCAAGAAAGGAGACTGCGCCAACTAAAGAGGTATTAGTCTTCTTAACATCGCCTACAAGATCTTATCAGCGATGCACTGTCATGTGACTTCTTCAACATCGTTCTTGAAAGAATAGTGCAAAACTCAAACGCTAACACCAGAGGCACTATCTTTCAAAAGTCCGTCCATCTACCCGCCTACGCCGACGACATCGACATAATCGGGAGAACGCAGCGTGATGCCACTGGCGCGTTCGTGGGCATTGAGACGGAGGCGGCGAAGATGGGTTTGGCGGTCAATGAAGGGAAGACAAAGTATATGCTGTCATCAAGAAAGGACACCCAACACCGACGTCTTGGACAGAATGTCACACTTTATGGTGCAGAGGCATGGACTCTATCAAAAGCGGATGAGCTTACTCTTGGTTGCTTCGAGAGGAAAATTCTTGGAGTAATTTTCGGTCCCGTCTGCATAGACGGTGAATGGAGGAGGAGATACAACGACGAACTGTACGGGCTGTACAGCGACATCGACCTAGCCAGAAGAGTGAAGGTCCAACGACTGCGGTGGCTGGGTCATGTAGAGCGAATGGACGTGAATGCTCCGGCCCGGAAGATCTTCGAATCCACACCCGAGGGACGGCGCAGTAGAGAAAGACCGCGACTCAGGTGGCGCACGCAAGTGGAAAGGGACCTTAACCAACTTAGCGTGCGAAACTGGAGACAGCTGGCCAAAGATCGTGCTGGCTGGAGACACTTGTTGTTTGAGGCCCAGGTCCACCCCGGACTGTAGCGCCACCTTAAGTAAGTAAGTCATTTTTTTTTGTAAAAGTTACTATAACGTGTTATTCCATTCATTTATTTTTCAAATCCAAACTCCCTACTTACTAGCTAGCTGGGCGAGTCGGTGTGGTTTGAGTGTGAACCCCCACAAAACTGATCTGATCCCGCTCTCAATGGTGTAAGTCTAACTTTCTCCATCAAAGCAAAATATTTGGGTCTTTCCCTGGAAGCTTAGGTGGAAACTTAACATCCAAGAAAGAGTCTTCTATTGCAAAAAAGCAAATATTGAAAATAAATTATGCCAAAAACCTCGAATAACTCACTGGCTCTATATCTCGGTCATACGACCGATACTCACATATGGGATAGTTGTCTGGTGGACGGCCGTAGAAAAGGCTATAAATCCCGACTATCTAAGTAACGTTAAGCTCACAGCTTTCATGTGTATAAGCGGTGCACTACGCACAACTCTCTCTTGGTGCGGGCGTTTTCTCTGAAAGTCTTAATCTTAAGATCTCCTTGCGTCTACCAAACTAGCGTGTTCCAGGCAGAAATTGTGGCGATAAAATAATAGTCTCATTTTGGCTCAAAAAACCTGATATCCGTTTAAGATACATATCTGCATACTTTCGGACAGCCAATCAGCTATCAAATCCTTCGATAAGATCTCTATAACTTCTCTAGCAGCCCTCGATCATCTCTTACGGAAATGACCGAACAGTTCAACATTCACATTTTTTGGGTGCGCCGGGGCATATAGATATTCCAGGAAATTGTAGCCAGAATTGTAACAACTATACCTATCCTGCCGGTCAAAGGCACCCTAGGCATATATAGCAATCGCTTATTGCAAACAAAAATTGAAGCTGAAGAGTGCAAATCTTAGGTGGACAAGTGGCTTGTCTAGCGACAAAACAAAGTTGGTCTAAGATAGATTTAAACGGTCTATAAGAAATTGACTTCTCTCAACAGTTTGCAAATCGGCACGACAATAGGTGTGTCTTTTAGCAAACGACTTTTGCAGAAGCTGTATGGATGAGGAGAAGTGGATATGAAACTTTTCCTCACCTTCCAGCTCTCTCCCGTAGAAGGAAGCTTCATTTGGGAGCCTTCCATTATACTATGACTTGGGTGATCTGACAAACACAGACTTCAGAAGCCTTTTACACTTTATAAAGAGCTCAATATTGTTCAACTATAGTAGGGAGATCTTATATGATCCGTTTTTCGTGGTATCACAATAGACCTATGCTGGTATAAGTGTGTTGGCGATTCTCAGCTGGCAGCCAATTTTAACCAACCAACCAACCAAGGTAGGTATAGATAAATTATTATTATTATTATTATTAATAAATGGGTAATAGTAATAGTAAATGGGTAGCGGGTACTCTTCTAAGATTCACTTAAACCATCAGTCAGTTGGATCCAGTTACGGGAACCATCCATAGCATACCTGTTGGAAGACAAGAATTAAGACGCTTTTTATATTTGCGCCACCTGGGTTTAGAATGATTCCAAAGATTAACCGAGGATGTATATGTCAAGTCAGTTTATCTACCAGAACCAACCTGATTTGAGTATGAATCGCAGGAGTTTTTTAAGATCCACATTCTCCAGATTCCCTAGTTCATCGAAAGGGTAACTGTTAAGAATCCTCTGTCTGTTGACTTGCAAAGCCTAACCCTTGAAGTCCTATTACTCGTACCTCTATTGGAAAATCGTTAGGTACACATAGGTATGAATAGATGCCTTTTAAAACTGGAGCGATTTTCTTCCTGTTCTATTCACACGAAACTCATAAGAAAGGCAGCGACTTAGAGAAGTGTATCCATTATTTTTGTCACCCAACGCGCGGGAATTCGGAGAAAAATTAAGAAATTCCTCTTTCTTACAAACTTGTACACTGCACCGCATAAAATCGCATACACTTACCCCACATTCAATGCCACACTAAAGGAGGAAACTATCCATTTAACCCAAATACCAGCTCCAAGAAAAAGTATCTATCTCGAAAAAAAGACATACACCTCGAAACACTTCACCTCTGTAAAATTAATGGACCACATTCAAAAGCGCTCATTTATTCTGGGCCAGTGCGCAGTGCACATCGTCCTTCTCTCCGTGTCATCTGTTTGAACGGATATGCTGCCCCTATTACCGCACTATTATCCGCTTAAGGTGACTCTCTATTAAGCGACACCACTGAGCTACCGTGTGATATTTTCAGTTTTTACACCTCACCCGAGAACGAAAGCGAAAGAAGCAAAAATACGTTTTGGAAACGCCATCACTGAATCCATTGCAAGGACACTTAAGATGGAGGAGCTGCGAACTGCTTTTACGGATTACTTTCTATTGTTCTTATATATGTATAGGGCGATGTAACACAACTTGCCAAAAGCACACTCTCCCTCTTAAGATGTATACGTTTGGAGCGAATCACTTGTTTATCTTTGGGGAACCTGTCCTACTTTCACTTCGTCTTTCTCTACACTGCTGCAACTCTGGATAACAGTTTGTTGCCCTGAGTGATTGTATTTTTGTTCGGGTAGAAGGATGTGGGTGCGAAGGCGGGATAGTTTCGTATGCAATTGCCATTTGCATACAAGCCCACATGTTTTCTTTTAAACACATCTTTTCATATGCGATTAAACTTAAAAGTACTCGTATGTAGGAGGTTGCATTGCAACTCAAGGGAACAGAAAACGGATCCGTTGTCGTTGATGGTGCATATAATAGATGAACAACCCATTTAGAGCAAATTACGGCAATTTTTTATTTAGAATCCTTAAGCTTTGACGATGTAATGCGGTTGTAGATGTTGTGCTGGGATGTGAATTCGGAGGAAAACGCGAATTTACTACGAACGATCTGTTCTCTATGTCAGTTCTCGGTATGTTGTCTATTTGTGTCGCATTAGGTCCGATTAAAGTTTGATAGCGGATTATGGTTCAATTAGTCAAAATGTGCTCTACCAGTAATAGAAATGTAGGTAGTAGTAGTAGATGTGCATGTTTTAGAATATTATTACAGGATGAAAAGAGGAACTCGCTTTCTGGAGAAATATCTTTAGAGGACTACAGCGTACATTATTTTCGTATAATCCTATAGAATTCCTTCTGTTATCGAACACCATGACAAGACGAACTAGAAGAGCCTCGGATATTGCCAAGCCTGTCATAATATGGCGCCCTTTAGATCCAGGCCTGAAGGGTGGCAGTTTGCGAGCGTCTGGTGGTCGGCTTGTCACGCTCGGCAATCGGCCGGGTTTAACCCGAAACGGATACGAGCTTCCCATCAATGGTCTCGCAAACCATTATGGTGGTCAGAGGGTGGATGCGCTATGCATAAGCGGTTACTCGACAACGGCATCGAATTAGGATAGCCACTTCGAACATCTCTTCGCTCACGAGAAAAGACCTGGAGCTAGTTGGTGTTTCCTCAACAAAGCAAAGGGGTTCTGGAACTGTGCGGACCTTGCGGATGGGTGAAAAATCCTCATGTCGGGAGTAGCACCTTCAATGTCTACTCAGGCGGGAGTGGGGATACTCACAAGTCCCAGGCTGGCAGGCAGTGTAGTGGATACCATTAGGAGGTAGAGTTGCGATCTTAAAGCTAAACCTTGAAACATCAACTCTAGCTCTAGTGCAAGTGTATGCACCGAATCTGGAGTCGGGGTATGCAGCTTTCTTAGATAAAGTTGATGCAGCCCTTGAAAAGGTAGCAGATATGGATTCTTATATCCTGGATAGGTATGTGATTTCAATGCTCACATGGGTGTGGATTTCACGACATAGAGCAGCGCGATTGGGAAATACGGTGACCCTGAACAAAACGCTAGTGGAGAAAAGTCGCTGGACTTTTTCTGTTCAAATGGAATGTCCATTATGAACACTTTCTTTCCACACAAAGATATCCATAATTACACATGGTACCGTCGAAGTCTTCAGCAGAAATCGCTGTTAGATTTCTTTGTGGTAGCGTCGTTTATTAAAAGGATGGTTTGTGATGTTCGTGTGTTGAGAGGGGCTGAATTGTCAACTGATCACCACCTCGTGTTGTGCAAATTGTATCTCAACGATCAAATACCTATCCTGCCAAAGCGTAAACCAAGCATGGTTTGGTTACGCGCATACGGTGGGAGGGGCTGCAGAACGATGAGATACGGGAGGAATTTGCACGGCAGGTATCTGCAAGGTTTGAACAAATTCCAAATGTTCCTTTGAATTAAACACTATTATAAGATAAAACACACATTAAATTGCGTTTTCTGTTTTTTCGTTTAAAAACAAATACTTTATTTTTAAATCAGTCGAACAAATTTGAATGCATTTCAAGCAGTTTACCGCCCATCATCAGCAACACGACTAAATATAAATTGGTTTTGCATAAAACGCGACATCAGCCAAGGTAATGCATATCACCGTCGTCATCGTCACCGTTGTTGTCATCAGCGGCAGGGCAGCAGCAACAGCATCATCATCAACGGCATAGAGACTGAAAGTAAAACTAATGGATTAACGGGATTTAAGATCATTTTTTGTGCACGCGCAGTGTTATGCCCAAATCACAATGGCGCTTTGCCGCTTGCGTGCGTTGACAGGCGTTTTAGAAACTTTACCGTACTTTATGTCAACGCGCGCAAGCCGCAGTTTTCCAAAACTAAATGCCGCTTCAGAGCTTTGGCGCGTTGAGAGACTAGAGTATGAGAGATTGAAAGTTCTGTTTGGTTTATGTTACTATACCCCAATTCAGAGCAGAATGCAAGTCTACTCCTTTTTGCTTATACCTGTTATTGTTAATGCACGATTTAAGAGGAAATTTGTTCAAAATAGTAAAAAATTTTATTTTTATTTTATTTATTTTTAGTAAAAAATTCATAAATAAATAACAGTTATTGTATTTTCACTTTTCTTGTCGTGGAATATTTTTGTGGCAGAATTGTCTGGTGCATAGATACACAGGTACAAGCCTTCCCATGAAAGTCCTTTCAGGCGAGGCAGGTAGATGTTTAGTTTGGTTGAGAAAATATGGATAAATTACACCGAAAATCCCTTCCCTTTAAATTGTGAATTGATTACTTTGTGGAATACTTGAAAAACGATTTAAGTGTGCAAGATTACCAAATGGCCAGCATATTTTATCTACGCTGTGGAAAGTCAGTCACTAAAATACAGAGGTGCAATTTTGTTAAAAACTTGCCTTGGCTATTTAAAAAAAAAATAAAAATCTATTAATAAATTCTCAAATATGGATACCGAAGATCTACTCGATTTTTCAATTCATATTTATATTTAATTTCAGTTATATTTATACATCTGGGTGGTATGCTGGACATTCATTCGGACGATTGCGACCGCAGGTACTGTTTTTCGTCGCTCGCTGGGTTTTTACCACATCCGTTCACCTATCGCCAGTAATGGCAATGCATATTGAAAGGATTTTATGAACCTCTAATTAGGGTCATTTGCCTGGTATTAATTAAATACACGAACATTTTTTTTGCTATATATTTCCGCGAGGATCTTGCTATCCTGTCCAGACATTTTTTTATATTCCTATGGCTGCACTTCAAAACCTTCCCGCCTATGGAGTTCAAATTTACAAGGAATCTTCGATATAGGACGTAGAATTCCCGTGAATTTGGGTCAAAGTCGGTACGCATATTCATGTTCATTGTCCCGATAGACAATATATGTAGCTATATCTACCTAAGCATTTCAATTCATTGGCACGAGCAAAAGAGCGGGTACACCAAGTAATAAATTAATACCAATCATTTGCACATAGCAGAAAATTAGATTTTCCCTCGACTAGAAAAAGAAACTATAAATATTCTAAACAAAAATGTTTATTTTGTTTATCAATAATTGTATAAAGCACAGAGTAGTTTCAGAGAAAATTAAAATTTCAAAAGCGTGCACATAACATTTGGGCACATATTTTTTTGTTCAACAATCTGAAGAAATCACAAGTAGCATTACAACAAAAATAATATTCGTCATTTCCACACAGTAAAATAATTAATTTGTATTGCAAAAACCTCATATTCTACTAAAAACGAGTACGTGTATACCCTAACTGAAATCACGCTACTCCAACATGAACGGCATATGCTCTACCACTTTAAATATTATCAAATCGAACAAACCAAACCGAAAATGAAATGTCAAAGCCGTCCAACGCCACTGAAAGTAGAAAGTTGCTCTACTTGGGCGTCGCGTTGGACTTTACGATATTTACGATCTAAACGCGACCCGAAGCCTGACGCCGCATTTTGGCTTGCACCATATGAAAGCATTGGTTCTACTTTATCTGTCAACGCACGCAAGCGGCAAAGCGCCGTTGTGATTTGGGCATTAGGCCCACTAGTTCTTATTGGGGATTGCATTGCAATGTCATAGCAGTGAGAACAATTCAGACTGTATGTTTCCCTTGTCTAGGTTCAAAGTGGTGGTATCTTTGTATATATACATACTTTCATATGCGTCTAGTTTTCTGTCGTCTTTAACGCACTTTACAAGGTGTACCTCACTTGTCGATAGTCGTGTTGCTGATGATGGGCGGTAAACTGCTTGAAATGCATTCAAATTTGTTCGACTGATTTAAAAATAAAGTATTTGTTTTTAGACGAAAAAACAGAAAACTCAATTTAATGTGTGTTTT
Organism: Cheilosia soror; assembly: GCA_949372485.1. Lineage (NCBI taxonomy): Eukaryota > Metazoa > Arthropoda > Insecta > Diptera > Syrphidae > Cheilosia > Cheilosia soror. The sequence continues at coordinate 129,494,186 of OX443561.1, forward strand.
ATCTTATAATAGTGTTTAATTGTATAAGAGTTTTCGTTAATCGTTTCAATTGTTTTTATTAGTTCCTTTGAATGTAGAGGAAGAATGGCAATTCTTTTCAACAACAGTCATTGTTTCTGCAGGACATGTTTGCGGAGTGAAGCGGCTGGTGATGAGACAAGAACCGCATGGTTTAAAACGCGCCCGGAGTAGCCCCGGAGCAGCCAAAGAACAATCTTGGAAGGAGTTCGGCAAGAAATTTGACCTTGACCACAGATCTGCAAGCAAGGTGTTCTGGCAGACCATCCGCCGTCTTAGAGGAAGGAAGTGGAACATTATCGAAGGAGTCAAATCCAAAGATGGTACACTTCTTTCTAATGAGGAGGACATCTTGCGCAGATAGAGCGAGCACTTTTCCGAATTGCTCAATCCAATCCAGGGCATTGAGGATGACACATCCATCGCCTTAAGCAGGGCGGAAAATAGTCCCACGGTAGAGATGAGCATTGCGGCTTTTATCCCGGCAGCCACTTCTCCGGACGGAGCGGTCCATGCTTCGGTGGTTTGGTCATGTTAAACGCATGTCCCAAACTAGGATCCCACGACGTGCTATGGAATCCGTACCATCTGGCAGGCGTCCTTTAGGTAGATCTAGGATGAGATGGTTAGATCAAGTCCATAATCTCTCCTCTACCCGTATGGGGATTGCCCTTGATGATTTGGAGTCGATGGCGGAGGATCGAGAGCAATGGAGGGTCCACTTAAGCAACCTACACCCGCGACCCACTTAATGGAAAAGCGGACCATTTGAAAATGAAAGGCAGGTTTCTAAAAATATAATAATAATATAATAACATTAGTACACACAAAGAAAAAAATTGTAATATTTAGAATTTTCGGCGTAAAATTTACAAATTTTAATTGTAACTATAGTCACTACAATTTAATAGTAAATTTCGCTTATTTGTTACTATCTTTTTATTTTACCTTGAATTTTGTTTAACTAGTATCTGTTGTTTTCTGAAGTTTTATGACTCGGCGATAAATCTATTTGTATCGCCTGGCCGATGGATAGGTCCCTCAACGCCAACTTGGCTGTATCCATTTTGTGAAGAATTTCAATATTTTAAACTGTATTCCCACTTCTTTTGTCTCGAAAGATTCGATTCTGATGTCATAATGAAGGAAATATTATCCTCGCGGTTTTCCAGCACGATAAAAAAAACATAAAAACACAAATTTTCAAAGAAACTGATATAGTAAAACTAAAAAAATTGCAATTAAAATAGAAGTTTAATCAAATTTGCTATTTAATAATAATAGATGGTTTACAATTCGAATAGTAAAGCCTTTACAATTTTTTTCTGTGAGTGTAATAGCTAGTATATTAATTAAAATGTAATATTTTGTTTAGTCAATATATTTTTATTACCTATACAATAACTCAAAAAACAGTTCTCCCTAATATAGCCAACTTTGGTTAGAAAGTTGCAAGCGCTTTGTGTACTATTAAGAGTCCTTATTTATTAATTTTGTATACTCTTAACAAAAAAGTGAATTGCAATAAAATTTTGCTTTACAGGTCGGCATTTAAATTAAATTGAAATCATGAAAAGCGTGACATTTTGCGATCGTAAAATTTAAATGTCAGTAAAAATGGATCGCATAAATAGAGAAGGTACCAGGTACCTTGCAAAAGTATGGGGCGATTGTATTATTCTCAGGCCAACAATGAAAACGTTTCCGTCAGTAGTCATTGTGACTCTTTTGGGTGATTATTTGACAATCTATCACATACGAAAAATATTTTTCTGTCATTAATAAATTTTTTTTTTATAATTTTTAGTTTGTTTTCAATACGGGGTAGACACTAGTGCTGCCCCGACACCCGTCCCTCCTTATGGATCATATCTAGGTTACAATACACCCGCATACTCCTATGCGCAATTGTCACCGGCACCACAAACTCCGTATGTTCCCCAGCAACCTACCAAATTAGAAGGATGTGAGTTATTCCACAAGAGTGTCTACGATTTTTATTAAAATCTTATAATTTTCCCTAGTGTCAAGTCGGAGTGCAGTTATAGGAAACAACAATAAGAAGTTTTCAGGTGGATAGGTCGGCAACAAACCTATCTAGGTGCATTCTACATGTTTAATGTATGACACAATGTAACTAATATATATTTGAAGATGGTAAATAAATATAGTGATGCAACAAATTTATTTGTGTACTTAAAAAAAAAAAAAAAAATCGTGACTTCCCTAAGCATTAAGATGCAAGTCGACATAACAGATCTATTGTGCTTGTCGTCAGATATTATGTTTAGGTTAGTAGCGCTTCTACTTTCCTAATGTAGCTGATAATGCATTCCGAAGGGAATGTCCTTAGTTCTTCGTTACTTATTATTTTATTTCCCTGAAGAAAGATTTCCCGTGTTATACCGTGTGAGTCCGGTGCGGTGAGTCGACTAAATGCATTTTATTTAGATGATATCGGAATCGGAAACCATGGTGACCCGTTAGGTAGCCTACTAAGTTTTTGATATCGTGCCTACATAGATTTAGTATCTTATTGGCATCTGTTTTGAAGGGCTGAATAGCTCTTTTGGCCTGGTTTAGGCTTAGAATGTTCTCCCAATATGAACTAGGTACATTTTTTTTGTTCCCAGCTTTTTATAGCCGAATTTATAGCTGATTTGGCGATAGCACAGAAGGGTGCAGGTTCAGGTCCAATGAAAGGGGTTTCTAAGCCTTTTCTGGCTAGTTCATCAGCTTTTTCATTACCGTCATTCCCCTTATGGCCGGTGACCCACCATAATTTGGTTGTGTCCCTGAAACTAAGTGTTTGGAGGGAATTGGAGCACTGCAGTTCTGATTTGTAGTCAATAACGTATGAGCTAAGGACTGATTGACTGTCCGTGAATATATGGATGCCAGCGCCTTTAATACCATTGTAAAAAAGGTTTGCGCATTCTATAATGGCATAGAGCTCTGCTTGAAATACACTGGGGCTTTTTTCCAGGTATTGAGACGTTCCTATTTAGTAAATGGATACCAGCTCCCACCCCCGGGTCCATTTTGGAACCATCCCTATACCACTTTATGTCGTTTCGACAGTTTGGTGGGTTATTGTTAACCCAGGCTTCTTTGGCAGTGATGTCAGTGGAGAATTTGTTGTTAAAGCATAGTATCTTTGGTAAGCGGTCTGTAAGCGCACAGATCATGTCATGTTCTGGAAGTTCGGAAAATAGTTCCATTAGTTCTGGGTGTTCGCTAATATTAAACTCTTCCGCTTTTGTCAAGCTTGCTGAGCTGCGTATTGACACTTTTTTTTTATATAAAGGGTTTTGCAATAAGAGGTATTCAAAGAAAAATGCAATTTTTTTAGATAAATGATCGGATATTTATTTCATAATAAAGAGGAAGGTATGCCGTTAATAATGAAAAACAACATCAGCCAAATGGCCACCACGAGCACACTTACAGGACCATATCCTTTTCATGAAATTTTCCATAACCAAATCGCAAAGTGGCTGCCCTATGTCCTCGATAGCCTCACGAATTTTATCTTTGAGGTCTTGAATCGACGCTGGGCTGTTGGCGTAGACCTTATAGACGTTTTTGATGATCGGCCGGCTGGAGTTCTTGTTAACTGAACTTTATAAGCCTTAAGACCCAAGTCTTTATGCAAAATACGGAGTAATGACGTTTGTGGAATGCCCAATTCCAAAGAACGACGAGGAATGGACAAACCTGGTTTTTCTTTAACACTTTGGACTACAGCAGCAATATTCTCAGTTGCTCTTAAGCGACGTGCACGTTTTATTCTTCACATCACTAACTTGTCCCAACAGCTCGAATTTTTCCACCAATTTCTGTATTGCGGTCCGACAAGGTGCTTCACGACGACCAAACAATGATTTAGTTTTGCGAACTGTGACTGCAAGATTTTCACCATTTTTGTAGTGAATTTTAATAACTTCAGTGCGTTGTTGAAGCGTGTATCGTTCCATTTTTAGTAATGGCGTAGTTTCTACTTGTCAAATGTCAAAGAATAAAAGCTTCAAAAGTGACAGCTGCCGAAATAGCGGGCCATTCACAATAATACCTCTCATTGGAAAACCCTTTAGATGTGGAGGGGCGTTAGTCCTATTAAGGCTTCTATAGCCGCAGTGGGACAGGTACGAATGACTCCGGAAGTGCCCAGACATACAAGCCGTTGTACCTTATTCAGATTATTAATGGTTGTTTTTTGGGTGACTTTGTTCCACCATACTATTGAAGCGTATGTTATAATCAGCCTGACCATGACCACGTGTAGATCCAGTGTGTGATCTTTGGAGAGATACCCCAGGTTCTTACCCCATTTATTAGGCTTAAGACCAGCTATAACAATGACTTAATAAAGCTACTGGAAATTATAACTTGAACTTAAAGCTAAGTATGCTTAAGGAGATCGATTTTTAGGGAGGTAGTGCTGCCGTTGAAGTCGAAAATAGCGAGGCTTAAGTTGACCTTTCGCAGCATACGAGAGATTGGTTCCTTAAAGCCATAGGAGGTGTAGTGGTAGTGGGTTGGAAGATAGAAGAGAGAGGACAACACTGACTCCGAGAGTTAGTGTTAAAGCAGATAGAGTTGTAAAGAGACATGCAATCAACAGAGAATGCATGAGAAGAATGTCTGCAGCGTTTCTGCGTTCCTCAAGGGTATATAAATTAATGAGTTTGGGACCATCGCGATAACGAAGTAAGATTAGGAGATCATTCCTAGAAATATCACGAAGAGAAAAACGAATAATTGTGTAGTACCCCGGCTATGCCTAGCCTATGTCAGGCATGACAATGTTCGACCCATGAATGTCTAGAAAGAGGCAGTAACACGTTTCCGCGTAAGCCTGTTCCACCACACAACCGATGCATATGAGAGAAGTGGTCTTACCATTGCCGTATATATTCAAAGAATCCTTTTAGGAGGTAATGCAAGCAAGACTTCCATGTCTTGCCAAAAGCGCATTTGCACTGCCAGAAAGTCGACAGCGCTTTATCGGTTTTCGATTCAATATGCTTGGACCAAAGAAATTTTCGATCGAGGATTACTCCCAGATATTTGACTTCATTAGAGATTGGGATAGTGACACCTTTTAGCACAAGTTGAATCAGACCAGTGGCATTCCTCCTTCTCGTGAAGAGAATAGCCGTAGTTTTAAGAGGATTTACTGAAAGCCCATTCCTTGTGCACCAATCATCGGTCAAGCCCAAGGATCTCTGCGCCGCAGAGTGCAGACAGTCCTTAGGTCTGAACCGACAGACAGACCGGCGACATCGTCCGCCTAGGCTTGTGTGTAGGTTCCAGGAAGATTGAGAGTCATCAGCAGAGAGTCTACCTACCATGCACCATAAAAGGGGAAACAGAACACCACCTTGAGGGTAGCCCCTGTTTACCTCTGTCATGACGCATTTGCCACAATTCGCTTCGGCTTTTAACATGCATTAAACGTCTATTTACCATATTTCAAGGCTAAAGCGGTCATCTCAAAGGCTTTTGATCGGGTTTGTTACAGAGCATTACAAACTCTGCGGATAGATGCAAGGCGTTCTTCCTTGTTGTGAACATGGAACAGTACAAGTTGTATTAGATGGTGAACATCGGACTCGTATGCTATAAACGTACGCAGCGCCCCAAGTCTAAATTTCCCGCAACTCCGTATCAATTGAGTCGATAAATAATATTTGGAGCTTTTCTGGCGATAGCACGCTTACATTAAACTCATCGTTTCCTTCTCGAACAGCTTTGCCTACAGGACAAATAAACTTTGAAATTTGCCTTATACCAGAGTATATCCATTAATGAGTAGGGACACTCTCTCTACATATGCATTTCCTACTACCGCAAAGCAAAATGCAGAAAAAATCGTACAATAAGTGGAAGCAGGTCGAAAGAATACTTTTTACCTGCATACAACGACTGCTTGAGAAAAAAAGGGTACACAACACATTTTGCCTGTACCACTACATGGGGCTTGCTGCGTACGACAAACGATTGTGGGTTTTTTCATAAAGCATTTTTAAAGGCGAGCTGAAGTGATGTCAGTATATTAGTATTTTCTCTCAACCATTCAGGTTGATCAGGTAACCAGCTTTGCTTTCGTAGAATTGCTAATAAAAAAACAAATTTTCTAGTTTTTCCCATTGGTTATTGATTAAATGGTCTTTGTTATGGACATGAAAAAGAAATGTTTCATTCTCTATCACGAAATTCAACCCTTTTGCCTTGCTACGACTTCGTTAATTACCATATTTTACGATTTTAAGTTTTATTGCCAGCACTTTTTAGGTAATATAATTCACAGCAGATGGTCATACTAATTACTTAGGTTGGTTGTAGAGGGGATTGTTTACATTTTTTTCGCACGTATTTTTAAAGGCGACCTGGAGTTGGATTGTTATCAGTCGTTCATTACCATCAATTGACGAAGTAAAGGGTGTTCAGTGTCAGTGCGTGTGGCAAACAATTAAAAATAGTTAAAATTAAAAGTTGAAGTGCAAGTTTGCATAGTTTAAGAACTTTAAATAAAATAATGGGAAAACATTATGTTAAATGTTTGGCGTGTAGGCGAGAGAAGAAAGAAAATTTTGGAGTTAAATATTTCAAAATACCGGATAATAGTGAGAGGCAAGCAATATAAGTTATAGATCGGGAAAGAATGAATATAAATCTGTGTTGTATTTCTTAATTTTTTTTAGAAAAGCGAAGTGGTTGAATAGCATAAACAAACAACACTTAATACATGAATAAAATTCGGGGGATTCTAGGATCTGCGAAAGACATTTCTCGAAAGACATGTATGGCAAGTCAACGATGCGCTTAAAATGGTCGGCAACACCTAATTTGGACATTTTGAAAAATATTTCCAATATAACAGAAGGTAATAACAAACACTGAGTGTAAAATAACATAAACTTGATGAATTATATTTTCTTAGGTAATATTGATCACTCAGTCACGTCTAACGAAACAGAGGGGTTTGAACATGTTCCTCTTAATGAAAATGTCCAAATGGTATTGATAAGGCATTCTACTATTTCGCAGGTTATATTTTAAAAAAATACCGCCTAAACCACAAGTGTGAGTTAAAATTGAGTCCGCAACTTAACGTTTCCTCCCTTTTTACAGATTTTAAAGAATATGAAGATGCGAAATTGACACGGCCCAATAAAGAATTTTTAGACTCGTTAGAGAATCTTGAACAAAAATTTATTTCTTGTTTTCCAAATATGTACTACCTAAATAATTTTGAGGGGAATATTTTTAACTTTTGAAAAATGAATTTCATTACAACTGTTGCAAAAATCAAAATAAGGAATTTCTTATCAAATTTTACGTCCGAGTACGGGTTTACTTTATTCTAAAACAGTTCAATAAAAATAACAAAAAATGTACCAACAAAAAAAAATATTTAAGTGTAGCACACATGTGAATATATATTAGATATAAAATGTTCAATAAGAAATATTACAAATTGATTTTGCTTTTTTTTACGTCACACCCTGTACCACATTTTGAAACAGTTCGACTACTCTTCCATCCCTCTTTTACTAGAGCACTTTTAGTGCCGTCTATTTCTCGTGTATGTGTACTGCAAATTGTAAACTGATAAGAAACACGTGGAGAGTGTCCCTACTCATTAATGGATATACTCTGCCTTATACTTACTTACTTTTGTTGCCGGTAGCAGTCGCCATAATAAATATCGCAGTCTTTCATTCTCTTCCTGCCCGGTCCATCCCATCGCACCTCTTGGATGGCGGTTAGGTCTGCTTTAAAGCAGTTGAGGGCCTCTGCTAGTTGTTCGGCTGCACGTGGTCTGTTAAGGGACCTAACATTCCACGTGCAGATCCGAAATTCGTTGACCTTTATTCGTTTGCCAGGTTCGTCAACAGTAAGATCATCCATATCCGAGGCTTGTGGTAGTTTCGGAACTAAGTAATTTTTTCCGCAGTCGGGCAGTTACCCTGGCGTACAACCCCCAACCTGGAGGGCCAGGCCCTTTGTCAGACCCATTGGACGAAAGGGGCCGGATTCCTCCGGTGTCAGTAACCCACTTCGGGGATGTGAGAGCTGCCGTTGGCCCATAAAGGGTTCATCCGCCACCATCTCTGTTTCAGCACCCTGACTAGTCCTGAAAAATCCTCACTGACCTCAGCTCCAAATTTGTCGAGGTAGCTCAAGTAAGGTAACGGTCGTATTGACTGTTGACGATACCGTTGATTCAGTCTAATGAATTCATCGGCCGTACGTCCTCTTTCCAGCGTTACCAGATTATTTTTTCCAAAAATGCTGAAGCTGGGGCGGAAAACTGCAAAAACTGCTAAACAAAATCCTAAAAAATGCTGAAAAAACTGCGATCGATTTTTTCACGAATAATAATTATAAAAGTAAATTATTTTACATTTACAAAAAATTCGTATTTGTCGTCAAACTTTTCAACTTTTGGCCTTCATTACTCGAAGTTTCTATAACTCGAGTTTATTTTCTGTCATTTTGAGAGTTGGACTTATGGAAGTTCAACTACATTTTTTGTTATTAACCTTATTGTTATAACGATAACGATATATATAGTCATCATGTAAAATATTATATTTTCTGCATTTAAATGTATTGCTTACAAAATTAATAAAAATGCAATTATTCTGAATCTTTATAAAGAACATTCGAATTTATTAAAGTCAACATTTTATTTGTTGGAATAAAGTTGTAACAGCTTCCACTTACAGAAACGCCTGCAGTAGGTACTTGCAAAATTAATGCAACATTTTCATTATACTAAATCTATTACGGTTTTTAGTTCTTAGCAAATTTACCTTTTAAAACCCGTACTCTATCATGTCATATCATATCAATGCGTCATCGCATTTAAATTATTCTTTTTCGAAAACGGATACACCGAATATAATTTGAGCTGATTTCTGTTAGTCCACAACACAGGCCTGCATTTTAAAAAGCTTCATTCATGTCTTGAAATTGTTTTATCAATCAAGAGGTAGCCAATGTATGAAATGTTGCTAAATGTTGACAAAAAGTGTTTTTTTTTCAAAATGTTTTATGAATATTTTTAAAAACTGCTAAAAACTGCTGATATTTACAAAAATGCTAAAAAATCTGCTGCATGTGAAATTTATGATCAAATCCTGCTAAAATCGCAGGAAACTGCTAAATCTGGTAACGCTGCCTCTTTCTGAGGAGCTCATGTAAGACTTTTGAGACTCGTTCAGTCAGTCTTTCCCACAGAGCATTATAGTGTTGCTATTTTCTTCGTGTTCAACACTCGCACTTATAAGTTAAGCAAGTCACACCCGGATGGGCAGACCAGTACCCGGTGGTTACCACTGGGAGGTAAAATAAGCACAATTGATGTGTACGAAAAGTTACAACAGCTGGGCACCGCCAGGTTGATGCCGATCAGCGCCTACCCGATTCATACACACCCAACCACCAGTGCAGAGCTAACACCTGCTATAATATGTAATAACCTTTGGACTCTTTTGAAGCGGTTTGGATTTTCGGGAGGAAGTTCTAAAAACATGTTTGATGCATAGATCCAAGTTCGATTAAAACAAAACTCACTATATCTACCAACTTTCGGCACAAATCGTGAAAATCGAGAAAAAACATTCCAATTATAGTTTGCATGGCTTTCGTCGCACTCGAGTCCTTGGATTGGAATGGTTTTAATAAGAGACTCATAATATTGAGTTAAGCCAATCAGATGAAAATGAGTTCCATTTATGAAAGAAAATATAAAAAACTAACTAAACCCCCGCCAGCTTCGCCAGGCCTTTTGTTGCTTTTTTAATTTTTTTTATTTTTTATTTTATTTTATTTATTTACGGGCGTCAATGTTTTAATTTTTTTGTATTGGAGGTGGCACGCCCCTTTATCCAACTTTGACCTAACTTCACAGGAGCACTCAGGGCTAATACCTAAGGTTATCTGTAAGATTGAGTTCAACCGATTCTGTGGTTTTCGAGATATGTATACGATTTTGAATGATTTTTTTTTTGTATGGGCGGTGCCACGCCCCTTTGTCCGAATTTGAATTTGTTTAGCCTATCGCCCAATCACCGTAATTACCGACATTTAAAAAAAAATCAACAAAGTCGGTTGAAAATTACGGGCGACAGAGGGAAACAGTTTTTTCCACTTTGTTTTATATGTATGGGTATGGGTACCTTTAAATTCGTCGGCAATAACCGATGTGACTATCGGAAATGATCACCGAGCTTGCACATTATATGAAGAAGCAAAATCACAGAGAGATGGCTTTTTTTCAGCCAATTCGGAATTAGGTGTTGTACATCGGCTCCCCATTTGTCGTGTATCGATAACAACAAGCTATCTGTTCACGTCACTGGTGATAGCTGATGGGGTATTGAAAGCGTGAACACATTTTGCACTCCAATATATTTAGCAATAAGCTCGTGGCGTAAATTTCACGACTTGCTCGTAAATTTCAATGAAATTTAAGTTTCATCTGTTTACGCTCAAAGTTGGATCACATATATACCGCCTGAAACGACTCAGCTAAGTCAAAGTCGTCCAACTATGAGATCGTTCACTATACTTTTCTAGGTTATTATTTTACCACACAACATCCAGGCTTAAAAAAAAACTAAGAAATTGATCTTTACAGTTGTTCTTCAATGGGGAGGAGAAACTAATGCAATGCCGTCGCCAATACCTCCTTATTGTCAACCATACTCGTCCCCGTATGCATACCAGCAAACAATGCCTACATACAATCCGTATGCTTCGTACTCTTACGCTCAACCGCAACTTCCAGCTCCAGAACCGGCACAACCAAGTTACACTCCACCAGCGCTACCGGGAGAGTTTGAAGGAGGTAAGTCTACCCAAAACCCAAGTTTTAAAGCCAGGAGTCAAGACACACAACTACGAGGCTTCTATTATAATATTTCCCATCTAATTTTATTAATTATTTCTTATTTTAGTAACCGACCAGAATGCTATCGTAGGAAATGAGAACATTCAATTTACAGGATTTGATATTTTGGGCAATGTGAACCTCCCGGCCAATGTATTGTCTTTAACGGATGCCCTTGGTGGTCTTGGCCGCTAATTTGCGATACAATTCACGCGATTTACATTTATTGGTATATGTTTGTACAATTATACAACTACAATTATAGAACTAGCGGACCTGTCCGGCTTCGCTCGAGTGTCTTATGATAAATTGAACAAGTAAAAGTGTTATCATCGGCCTGGCCGATGCTTTGATACCCTCCACTGCATAAAAGTCATGCAAAATGTTTGCCATGCGAGTTAGTATGTGTCCAATATTAGTTTTGTATGGTTGGTAGGTAGCAGAACTACTTTACCGACATAGACAATGTTTAATACGAACCTGACGACGGTTAAAAAAAGTCCTCTCACAAAATTTCATTCACCTAAGTCGATTCGTTTGGACGCTATCGTGCTTTCAACAGACAGAGATATATGGGTCAAATATTGGCTTTGTATGGGAGGTAACAGAACTACTTGACCGACATGGACAATTTTTAACACAAACTTGAAGACCATAAATATAAGACCTCTCATAAAATTTCAGTTGCCTATGTCGATTCGTTCGGACGCTATCGTGATTTCAACAGACAGAGAGAATAGTGGTTTTGTATGGGAGGTACCAGAACTACTTGACCGACATGGATCATTTTTAATACCAACCTGACAACCGTAAAAATAAGACCTGTCATTCAATTTCAGTCGCCTAGGTCGATTCGTTTGGACGCTATCGTGATTTCAACAGGCGGAGAGACACATGGGTCTACTAATGGTTTTGTATGGGAGGTACCAGAACTACTTGACCGACATAGCCCATTTTTAATACCAACCTGACGACGGTAAAAAGAAGTCCTCTCACCAAATTTCAATCGCCCAGGTCAATTCGTTTGGACGCTATCGTGCTTTCAACAGACAGACAGACAGACGGACAGACAGACAGACAGACAGACAGACAGACAGACAGACAGACAGACAGACAGACAGACAGACGGACATGGCTAAATCGATTCAGAATGTGATCCTGATTCAGAATATATATACTTTATAGGGTCTCCGGTGAATCCTTCTTGGCGTTACAAACGTAATGGCAAAGTGAATATACCTTCCTGTGGAGGGTATAAAAATAAAAAAAAAATATTCTTAAAAATTTTAGTTTATTTAATTTATTTGATTTAGTAGATATGCTATGGTGTTTTCTCTGGAGCAAGCCGAGCGTACATAAAAAATTGCGGACTGTAGCTATATTACATCTATATTATTTTCAAAATATTGCTCAACAATGAAAATACGTTGTTCTTTAGTATAGCGCTCCATTTTTACTAACCCCGACAGAGCGGAGGCCTATGCAGCTGGTGCTCTTTTATTAGCATTAAGATATTGTTTTCGTTCAAAATTTCGAACTCGAGATATTGATCAATTCTGATATTACGATGATAGTGGAACTCAAAAAAGTGTGTCTCGCAACTCTGTCCGTCCGTATATCTTTCTATCCCACCCCTGGGGAATCTAACCTCTTGGACGGATTTGTTTCAAACTTCGTATTTAGAGTTTGTGGGCTTCCCGCTACGAAAAGTTTTTTTTTTTCATGCTAGCCCTATTAACGGTAATTCCCATATAAAAATTTTACAAAATATGTATTAAAAAATTTAGATATTTTCAAAAAACGACTCTTACGATTTGAAACCAAAATTGATAGTTGAGTTAATGTAGACATACTTAACATGACCGCATTCCCAGTTTTTCGTTAAAAAGTCCAGAAACGGAAGTTTTGAAATTGGACTTTTCTCGAAAACGGTACAAACGATTTTAAAAAATCATTCTTAACTAAATAGCAAACTTAGTTTTTCTCTAAAAAGACTGTGTCCTTTGATATCCACTCAAATCCCTAATGATATTAATTTAAAAAACTGTTCATATCTCAAAAACACCATTTTCGATTATGATAAAAATGTAACTGTCAGGTAATGCTTAAATCCGTTGTAATACCATTTGCTCAGTTTTGAACTAAACAGTTGCAAAACAGTGTTTTTTGAACTATGAATGCGTCCTTCGATTTCCACCCCAATCGCTCAAAATGCTTTAAAAACTGCTCATATCTCGAGAACGTCATTTTCGATTTGGATGAAAGTGCTAAGTTGGCAGTCTTTAATTCGGTGTTTGTTCCAACTCTTACCTATGGTCATGAGGTTTGGGTAATGACCGAAAGAATAAGATCGCGAATACAAGCTGCCGAAATGAGATTTCTCCGTTGTATTGCTGGTGTGATCCGTAGAGATCGCTTTAGAAATACTAGAATACGTGAGGAACTCAATGTCGAAAAGCTACTTGTCCGGACGGAGCGGTCCATGCTTCGGTGGTTTGGTCATATTAAACGTATGTCCCCGACCAGGATTCTACGACGTGCTATGCAATCCGTACCATCGGGCAGGCGTCCCCTAGGGCCTAGGTAGACCTAGTTAGCACGGTTAGCACGGTCGCACATGTTTGTTTCGAGATCGCTCAAGCTACATCACAAAAGCTTTTCATACGAACGCTATGAAAAGTAGCTTGGTCGCTTCAAATCAAACAAGTTTGATTTTTGTCGCGCCGTCGTTGATAAGATGGAATGGAATAAGAAGAAAATTTAAAAATTTTTGTTTTTTTAACCCTATTTTATGGAATAAACTTGCGGAATGTTATAAAAACCAATTTTAAAAACAGGTGTAGTGTGGGAAAGAGTTGCCATAAAGAAATAGGGTAGCCGCGGGATGGTGTTTACATAGCGCTTATGAGCGACCGGTAATAGGACAGCATTTTGGTAGCGCTACCAACAAGCCATGCGATCGACCAAAGTTCATCGTTCGGCCGTGCGATGCCAGTCCAATTAGGACGTAGGTACCCTAAGTGTCAGTCCGGGGTGGAATTTGAAAGTAATGTCGATTTCCATTGGGCTTTTACCGTTTTGCTCTCAGATCTCAGATTTTTCCTGCCCCAATAGAACATGAAATGAGTTTACTTTTTTTATACCCTCCACAGGAAGGTATATTCACTTTGCCATTACGTTTGTAACGCCAAGAAGGATTCACCGGAGACCCTATAAAGTATATATATTCTGAATCAGGATCACATTCTGAATCGATTTAGCCATGTCCGTCTGTCTGTCTGTCTGTCTGTCTGTCTGTCTGTCTGTCTGTCTGTCCGTCTGTCTGTCTGTCTGTTGAAAGCACGATAGCGTCCAAACGAATTGACCTGGGCGATTGAAATTTGGTGAGAGGACTTCTTTTTACCGTCGTCAGGTTGGTATTAAAAATGGGCTATGTCGGTCAAGTAGTTCTGGTACCTCCCATACAAAACCATTAGTAGACCCATGTGTCTCTCCGCCTGTTGAAATCACGATAGCGTCCAAACGAATCGACCTAGGCGACTGAAATTGAATGACAGGTCTTATTTTTACGGTTGTCAGGTTGGTATTAAAAATGATCCATGTCGGTCAAGTAGTTCTGGTACCTCCCATACAAAACCACTATTCTCTCTGTCTGTTGAAATCACGATAGCGTCCGAACGAATCGACATAGGCAACTGAAATTTTATGAGAGGTCTTATATTTATGGTCTTCAAGTTTGTGTTAAAAATTGTCCATGTCGGTCAAGTAGTTCTGTTACCTCCCATACAAAGCCAATATTTGACCCATATATCTCTGTCTGTTGAAAGCACGATAGCGTCCAAACGAATCGACTTAGGTGAATGAAATTTTGTGAGAGGACTTTTTTTAACCGTCGTCAGGTTCGTATTAAAAATTGTCTATGTCGGTAAAGTAGTTCTGCTACCTACCAACCATACAAAACTAATATTGGACACATACTAACTCGCATGGCAAACATTTTGCATGACTTTTATGCAGTGGAGGGTATCAAAGCATCGGCCAGGCCGATGATAACACTTTTACTTGTTTGCATTTGTGTTGGTGTGTTATTTGACAGTAAGCTATTTTTTATTGAAATTTGCGTTTACGAATGTCTCTTGTTTTAATCTTAAGATATAGGCCTCTGCGGGTGGCGTAATAGTTCGAACATTTCAGTTCTCTATGCACAACTGTCTATTGGATACTCATCCGTACATAATATTACGCGCAATCAATTATGTTCTTAGCCGTCTTTGCTGAAGCTGGGAGTGATGAATCAATGCACTTACCATTTTAGTAAAGTCATTTGGGACAGTTTCGGTATCTCGGGGGTTTATGCTTTATGCACGAGTGAAAAAAAGAACAATGCCGAGTTTTACTGTAGGATTAATTAGGCTGGTTTGAGACTGCTAGGACATTCTTATAACAGAACTGAACATTGTATCAAAACTTAGCTGTCGATCTTCAGTTCGGTGTTTATTGCTTCAAGCATATAAGCATCACCAGGGGAACTCAATGTCGAGCAGCTATACTTCTCTTGACGGAGCGCTCCATCCTCCGGTTGTTTTGTTCTAAATATGTACTATACGCAACTTGAGTTCCAAGAATGAATAGATGGCGCAACAGGCGGAAGACACCCTAGGCCTAGCTTCTCGCAACCATTCGTTTGTGTGAGTTTCAATTTTTGGGACGAATGGAAGGGACCTACAATTTTATGCCGAGTCCGAATGGCTGAATTGAGAAGCTTTTTCACGACAGTCATACTCTCGGATGTTTGTCAGACATCGCGAGAGGTGGCGCAGTAGAAAAAAAACCTTAAGATGTAATTTGTGTTTTTCCGGGGATCGAACCTGGGATCCCTCGCACAGTTCAGCACACTAACCACTGCGCAACCGCGCAGTTCCAACACGTGCTGTAAAATACACGCCATTGGGAGGTTGTCCTCTACCTATAGTCTCAGAATAAGGTGATGATAGTCGGTGGGGAAAAATCGAGGGTATTAAAGGGCCCACTTAATCACCCTGTACCCGTGACCCTTGTAATGGATATACAGGACATTGAACATGAATGAATGAAATTATTGTAACCTAATCTCGAGAGATGCTCCCGAATACAAATTATCAAAAACGGCTGAAACTATCCTGCATAAGATTATGAGAGCTGAAATCCTTGTCGGTTGCTGAAATTATTTTTCATTTGATATCACCGAGTACTTTTCCAATTACATATTTACAACGTTTTGATAATCTAATCTCTAATATATTTATTGTCTTTCATTTGTTCGAAAAATGAGTCTCGTGACAGGCAATCACGATCGCAACTCGTAAAGCTATTTTCAATTTAAATTCCTTCAAGCTGCGATCCGAGTTGGATCACTTAAATAGAGTTGCAACCGCCACTAAGACAACAAATAGTTTTTTAAAGCCTAACAATGGGAAAGCTTACCGCCCTGTTAGTGGCCATAGTCACTCTTTTAGGTGGTAATTTTTTCCATCCACTTTAATTAAATTTTAAAACATTTCCATTTTTAGTCGTTCTTCAATTTGGAGGTGAAACTAATGCTGCACCGTCACCAATTCTTCCTCCGAGTTGTCAAATGCAGTATGCACAGCCAACGTATTCGTATATGTATGCACAACCGCAACCAACATATACATATGCCCCACCGCAGCCAACATACACATATGCGCCATCAATGCCTCAACCTCAACCTTTGCAACCAACTTATGCACCGCCGCAACTACCTTCTCTTCCAGTTCCAGAACCGCTGCCAACCGAATTCGAAGGATGTGAGTTTTTACTTATACGGGTCTTTCATAATTTTTCTAATTTCTTCTTTTTTAGTGTCATCCACGAATGCTATTGTAGGAAATGATAATATCCAGTTTACAGGTGTGGAAATTTTAGGTAATGTCAATGCACCGACCAACGTTTTATCTATTGTCGGTGATTAGTACACTCGCAGATAAAGGGTAGCCACGCCCACGAGTTTGTTATAGATATATGCATATTATATCAAGGTGGTTATAAAATAAAAGGGCTATGAAAAATAACTGACTTTCGAGTTGATTTGTCATTATTCCTTCATAATTCATTTGGTGGTCAATTATAAGGCGTAGGATGCGGTCCCTTTACATCAGCTGTACAACAACAAAATCTGTTACCCACTTACTTTGCCAATGCACGCATCAGCCCTTAAAACAAAACACTGAGGATTCGCAACAGTTACTACTTCTTTGATGAACTCGTAATTTTGAAGGACGATTTTAAAGGACTCCTGAAGACATCTCCATCGTGTCTAGGATACGGATATAAAAGAGATTTAGTAATCATATGAGATTCATTCATCATTCCTCGATTCGGTCTTTTGGATATGACACTAATATTGCAGGTCCCTTTTCAAGACTTCTTTAGAGCTCCTTATAGGACGGTACGTTTCCTAAGCTTAAAAGTGATGGTCTTGATTTAAGGGATTCCTATTGCGCTAAAGTGCGGCAAAGGCTCAATGACGTTAACTGCAATGTCGAATATCCAATCATTCTTTGAACTTTTTGAAACGAACATTTTTAGTTCGGTACTTTACAAAAAATAAAATAAATAGTTGGCGAAACAGGCGTATAGACACCCTAGGCCTAGCTTCTCACAACCATTCCTTTTGTGTGAGTTTTTATTTTTGGGACGAATGGAAGGGACCTACAATTTTATGCCGGGTCTGAACGACTGAATTCAGAAGCTTTTCAAGACAGTTATACTCCCGGATGTTTGTCAGACGTTCGCGAGAGGTGGCGCAGTAGAAAAAACCTTAAGATGTAAGTTGTGTTTTTCCGGGGATCGAACCTAAAATAATAAATAAATAGTTGGCGAAACAAGCGTATAGACACCCTAGGCCTAGCTTCTCACAACCATTCCTTTTGTGTGAGTTTTTATTTTTGGGACGAATGGAAGGGACCTACAATTTTATGCCGGGTCTGAACGACTGAATTCAGAAGCTTTTCAAGACAGTTATACTCCCGGATGTTTGTCAGACGTTCGCGAGAGGTGGCGCAGTAGAAAAAACCTTAAGATGTAAGTTGTGTTTTTCCGGGGATCGAACCTGGAACCACTCGCACAGTAGTCCAGCACAGTTTTACTTTACTTTTAAATTCATTTTTATTGATTCTTTCTTTAACTTATATACTAGACAAAAATGATTAAATCTAAATTAAAACTAACATTTATCTTAATCTAGCTTACTGGCTCTCTTAACGAGCACTCTAAACTTAACTATAAGTCCAGCACACTAACCGCACTGCGCTAATGCGCCTACAACATTGCTATACATTTTTCATGTCCTCATCGTCACATCATTCGGAAGTTCTACGAATGATTGGAGCCCAAGAGCTGATGTAGACAAATGCAGCTGAGCTGTGAAGAAAATTAATATTTTTTTTAGATACAGAAAATTCAAAATAAGTTTCATAGATATACGGAATTGTGTGAGAAATTTGGCTTTCTTAGGTAAGGCGTGCATTGAAAGCGGTCAGCAAGTGACGTAGCAGTATCGTGGTGACCCCCAACTCGAAAACTATAAAACTCGACTTTTACGCCTTTTGTGAAACAAGATACATTGAAAGGCATGACAGTATTATTTCCTTTGTAGAGCTCTTCAAATGCATCTCAATAAGTCTTGAAGAAATAACGAGCAGAACGTGGGCGATGTCTTCGAAAGCATCAACACTTTTGGCAGCATTCCAATAAAGTGATTTCATTGCAAGCCTCATGCGAAAAACTATTCAGCTTAACGCTGCCGTTATCAGTTTTCCTATAAAACATATCCTTAGATTTCGTTTCTGCAATCGACCGCACAAAAGTTCTGAACTCTCTTAAGAACATCAGAGAAAATGCCGAAGATTTTTTAAGAAAGGCTTTTCAATCAGCATTCCAACTTGCCGAGGACTTCTTTTGAAGTTGAATTAAGAGCTCCAAGAAACAAACCACGCGTTTCAATCCAGAAACCTCTTCGAAGCCTATTTTAGTGTGTCTCTACTAATTCCTTGCATAGATTCGTTAATACAAAATCTTACGGACAAAATTATGATTTTCATGGCCAACGAAGACGTTCTACCTTCGTTTCGAGCTCTTCTCCCAGGTTTTGCTGCAGTTGAGCGAGTAAACGAAGTGGAAAAGCTAACACGTTACTTTGACAATGCAATTTTGTTGTCAGCTGTGAAAGTTGAGTACCTACATTCTTTGGTGAGAAAAAGTATCGTCGATCCTTCTACTGAAGTTTTGAAATTGCTTGATATTTATTAGAGCTACCTATAAACTTCTTGGCCACGCTTCCGATGACCACAGCTAGAACCTTTTCTGCAGAATGCAAGATTAAGCTCACTTGCTATGATAGGTATCTGTTCAATCGGATATTAAGGTACGATTACACGACCGTTTTGAGTCACTTAAATGACGCTGTGACGTCAGGAAAAAATGTCGCATTAGAGTGATATTCAAGCTACGATTCGTCATTGGTCATTTGTGAACTATGTATGTTAAGGTTGGTGAAACCACACATCGAAAAGGGGGGCTTATTCCCAAATGCGCGGCGGATAGATTTTCATGGCGGATTGGTATTTTTGTATTTCCAAAAGCTGTCGAAAGCAATAGCTATTCAGGTGACGGATTGCTGGCAGATTTATTGCCAGCAATCCTCACAATAGATATCGCTTTTGAATGGATCGAATCGCTTTTGGAAATATAAAAATACCAATCCGCCATGAAAAGCGATCCGCAGCGCATTTGGGAATAAGCCCCCAGAGCACAAATATGCGAAAAAGCGTTTCAGCGGAAGCACGAATGGTAACCACGCTGCGCTACCTGGAACCTGGCCACTGGTGAGAGTTTTCGATAGCTGCTATCCCTTTTCCGCGTAGGTATCGCACTTAACGATAGCGTGCATCGTTCCGTCGTTGTCGACGCTATTTATACGTTTCTTGGCGGTGAGTTTTTTTTAAGTTGTGTGCTATTTGCTAGTGAAGATTAAAATGCGACCAATTATTTATGTTTATTATTGAAGTTTGTATTCTGGAACTGAGCTATCCTAAAGCGCCCGCTACTTTTGCACTGCCACAATCAAACGCGATTCATCTTCGTCGCTCCACGAATGGCTAATTTTCCTATCCCGATTCACTACTGTTTTTTGCGTTTTGGGTAATTTTTTCGATTTCGTCAAATTCAAAACATTCACATTCACAACTGAATAGCACTTGACGGCGACGCGACGCGACGATTCGTATTCCATTTCTCTCAATAGGTACCAAACAACACAATCACAACAAAAAAAAAAAAAAATAGAAACCTGGACAAAAAACAAATCCCGGCGATAGTCTTTGAACCAAAGATTCGTCTTGAGGTATGATTCACAGTCACTTGTTAATTGAAAAATCATGGCTCACTGAAAATCGAGAGAAATGAGTGCGTCTAGATCAGATGTGGTGGTCGTCTACTTATGAGCCCACACACCACTACCACATCGGGGCAAATGCATTACTGGGGTCGATGCTAACTCAAATTTTTAAATTTATAATGAGAAACCAGTTTATTAATTGTTTACACGTCCTTTCGCCACGAGACAAGGTCCAAATGAAAGCACAGATATCGTATTAAATGCTGCGTCATTTGTCATTTGCGTAGAAAAACGGCATTGCATGAATTTCGTGCCCTGTCATTTTTTGGAATTGCCATTTAAATGACACAACAGCTAAAAAGTTTATTCATTTTTCCTAGGCGTCATTAAAAAGCGATCACACGGCCATTTTTTTTCCTCATTTTAATGGCACAAAATTCATCTCATTTGGTCCGCCATTTTCCTAGTCATTTAAATGACCCCGAAAATGTTATCCCAAAAATGGCGATTACACATCAGAACGACATTAAAATGACGGCTTTGTAACGCGATTTTAACGTCAGAGCGCCATTTAGATAAGGCGAAAAAATGACCGTGTAATCGCAGCTTTAATAAGGTGATTGATCTCATGTCAAAAAAATAATTTAAATATGTTCGTTTAAGTACATACGATTTAAAAATCAATAAATTGGTATATATTTAGTTTTTTATTTAAAGAATTCCTTGTAAGATTTGGAAACAAGCCCAGCCCGGAAATAAAATCCTGGCTGCGCCACTGTCTAAGGATAACATTTTCTGAACTGATGAATGGGTAGCACCGTACGTTATTTACCACTACAGTGTGTTAAAAAATCGATAATTTGACGTGCTCGTTCGTATCTAAAGTTTATTTCCTATCCTTTACATAGCTATAGCTAACTATAAATATTATTTGATATTAATCACACTCAACTACAGCTAATTGAGAAAGTCAAGGATAGCTTCGATTATATCATTCAGGGACAATATATTGAGTGACTGGTCTGCATTGCCTAGTACTTTAAGTCCGGTGTATTGAATGTTACCATTCCCTACGATAGTATTCGAACTGGACCCTAAAACACGAGAAAAAAAGTTGTCACAGGATCTGTCATCTTCTTGTATGTAGTAACTCACATCCCTTAAGATTAGACGGCTGCGATGATATATAAGAATATATTGATGTTGGACTTGTCGATGAATAGTATTGCGGAGTTGAGTATGCCACCGAATATGATCGACGTTTTTGTGAAAAACTCCGCTGAATGGGTATCGCTGTAGCAGAAGTTTTACTCCAGATTTGAAGAAGCACTAAAACGGGTGAGACGTCATGTTTGCTTATGTAAATCAACTCAAAATTTATCAGATGCAAACCTAAGAAAGTTATAGCCAAAAGGGTGGTAAATAGTTTCATTGTTCACTTATCTTGAAATGGAATATAGACCCCTGTGATATTTTTGTAACTGTCTAACAGTGATACAACTTCGAACGAAACTGAACAGAAAGTTATTTAAAATCTATTTGACGCGCGTTAAATAAATAAATACATACCTGTCACGATTTTGACTGACGTTACACGTCGGGGAATATTTAATTTAATGTCTAAATCGTGATCGCGACGCATTTTAAACTTTACATTACACTCAAACTCAAATTGATAGAATTATCAATAAACCTTAACAAAACAGGAAATTATTCAACAATAGAACCCAAGAAGAGGTGTATAAAAAAATAAGCATGGTTATCGAAAACTGTACATAATAAGACCGCCAACTCCGCCCACAAACGATGGGTGCCTGGTGCGCCCAGGATTTGTTCATGTATTGTGTCTGTATGAACCAAAGGCGCGCCATCAGTCCACTCATACTTAAACAAATCCTGGGTTCACCAGTGGGACGTCAACACGTCAAGTGTTGGGCTGGAACACAATACCAAAACACAATAGCACCGTAGCAGATTTGGCGGAATGGCGGCCATTCGTTTTAACATTTCACACGTATTCACAGACAGAGCAATTAAGAGGAGATTTTTTCGGGGAGAATCGGGTAGGCGGTCTATTATAATATAGATTTTGATAGATATACCAAATCAAACACCTTTGAGCTTAGAATATTATGTGCAATCAATCAGTAAAAATCTGCATTAAGGTCTGAATCAAGAACTGCTAAAGCTCTCCACTGGCGTAAAAACCCAAAAATAACACTAATCTATGTATGTAATAGTTGAAACTTAACTTTCTGAATTTCTTTTGATTTTTTATACCCTCTACAGGAAGGTATATTCACTTTGTCATTATACGTTTGTAACGCCAAGAAGGATTCACCGGAGACCCTATAGAGCCGAGTTTCCCAAAATGTGCTCCGCAGCAATGGAATTTGTTTATTGACACGGTACACGGTACAAAAATGGGTTAACAAAAATCGTGTACTCCAGAACTTTAGAGCTATCGAAATGGAAACGAATAAATCAATGGTGCTGATAGCGAAAAGATTTGGTTGTTCTACAAAGCTTGTTTTTGGGAAAATATGTTTCTAAGAAGACCGGAAGTTTTAAGAACCGCAAAAGAAAGGTTATTGGACGCAAAACTACTCCAAAAAAAGATTTTCCGGAAAAGTAGAGCCAATCCGTTTTTGATGTCCACAAAAATTAGGAAGATTGTTGCACCTAAACTCGATCAAGAACTCACGGCCAGTTCTGTTAGTCAGTGGGTCGTAACACAAAGTCCTCGTGGATGCATATTCCACAAAAAAAAAAAAAAACTAAAACGTATAAGGAAGAGCCGGAATTTCGAAAGATTCCACTTACAAAAACCACTGAAAGTTTGGAAAGAAGTTCTTTGGAGTGCCAAATCTAAGTTTAATTTATTTAGATCCAATGGAAAAGTTTATGTAAAGAGTCCTCCTAACAAAGAATTGCAGCCAAGAACACGCTTCAGACTGTGAAGCATGGAGGAAAAAAATTAATGTTCTGCGGTGCATTCGCTTGGTTCGGTGTTGATCCATTAGTTTTATAAGGGTCGACCCTTGATCGCTTTTAAAAACATATTAGAGAAAACAAAATAGCTTACAGATAACAAAATTACAGATAACAAAATTAATGTTTTGGTTTGACCCGTGCAAAGTCCCGTCCTGAACTCAATTGAAAATGTACGGGCCCAAAACGAAACAGGATTAAAAGCCAAAAAAAAGTCAAGAAATGCTGAAGAGCTTTTCAAAAACATTAAGGAGGTCTGGAACTATATAGCACCATATTAGGATGCCGGATGGGCTGTACTGTACTGCTGTGCTAGGGATCCCAGGTTCTATCACCGGAAAACACAAATTATATCTGAAGCTTTTTTCCACTGCGCCATCTTTCGCGAACGTCTTACAAACATTCCAGACTCCAACTGTCTTTAAAAAGCTTTTTCAACTCAGCCGTTCGGACTCGGCAATGCTTCCATCGTAATTGTTTCGTGCCTTTACGGACCTGTTGCGCCAAATATTTATTTATGTGTAAGATGCCGGATTTTAGTAGAAAGTCTTCAGAAAATATTGACTGCCATTGTAAAAAATGAATACCCCTATTATGGAACACAGCTCAACTTAGTTGAGTTCAGTTGTCTTCAATTCAACCCAACTTTCACACAACCCAAACTAACTAACAACTTATAGAAAACCACCGCCATACTTGTTGTGTTTTGACACACAGCTTTTCTATCAAGGTTGTGTATAACAATGCCAACAATACCGAATTTTGAATGACATAAAACCAAGAGACAACTCAACTGTAGTTGTAGTTGTAGTTGTAGTTGTCATACATAACAGGGGCAGAAAGCTATTCCACGAAATATTGACAATTTTTATAAGTTTCAGAAACTGTAAGTTTAAAGTTTTTGAAATTCTGTGGCAAACTCGAAAACACATTAGCGTTCAAAGGAATCTACTTATAGGATGAATGAAATTTTGTGGAAGGGCTTGTTTTTACCGTTGTCAGGTTGGTATTAAAAATTGTCTATGTCGGTCAAGTAGTTCTGGTATCTCTCATACAAAACTAATATTAGACACTTGCGTGTTGTACCTGTGCAGTACATACAGTTGAGGGTATCAAAGCATCGGCCACGCCGATGATAACACTTTTACTTGTTTTAAGTTGGCAATGCGCCTTTAACCCATTTTCGGTATCTACCTAGGCTACTTTAAAAGATGAATTCTTTGAAAATCTTAGCGAACCGACACGTTTGCTGTGGGTACCTACCTATTAGCAGAATAAAATTTCTTTATTCAATGATTATTGACTGAACCCATGTACAGATTCAAAAAATGATACTTTAGGATCCTTCTAGTGAAGGATTAGTGCAATCGTTCGAGATGTCCGTGTAGTTGTTTGGCAATCGACCGCGAAATGCTTGGACTATTTATCGGCTAAAAAATCACTTTAAGTTGTGTGAAGATGAAGCACAGTTTTTTCTTCGAAATAGCATAGGTACCAAAGTGTATTTTTACAAACAGTATCCGTTATTATCTGAATGTATTCAAAACTGAAGGAAATAAATAATTTGGAAGCTGAACATCGTTTGTCCGATCTTGAAAGGCCCATGTCTCTGCAATATTCTGTGAAAGCCTTAGGCAGCTCTCAGATTGATGCAACAAGCAATAAGCAATCAGCAAAATGTTTCGTTCGAGCGATATTTAGTTGCTTTGATCTGAGACCTCAGACCAGACCTCTAATTTAATTCAAAGTAAAATAATTGTGAGCGATAATATTGCGTGTTTCCTATTGCCAGTTGCTTATTGAATTTTGAATGTTGCCTCAATGTGAGAGCCGACTTAAAGTGATCATTACTTTACATAGAACAAGAACAAATACTTAACCTATTTACTTTAAGCATGCTCTGCTCAACCAGGCTGCAAATGAAAATTCAAGTACCTAGTTACGTTAATGTTACTATTTATTTAGAAGCATATTGAGATATAATTTAACAAAATATAGTAATGAATGTAAATTGGGTAAATTGTATCGCAAATTAGCGGCCAAGACCACCAAGACCGCCAAGACTGTCAAGGACATCTGTAATAGACAATACATTGGCCGGAAGGTTCACGTTGCCCAATATATCAAATCCTGTAAATTGAATGTTCTCATTTCCTACGATAGCATTCTGGTCGGTTACTGAAATAAGAAATAATTAATAAAATTAGATGAGGAATTATAATAGAAGCCTAGCCACACAACCAAGAGTACAGCGATTTACAGGCACATAAGGACGTTTGCAACTCATGTCCTTAGATTAAGACGGGTGTTAAAATGATACGAGTATATAGGGCGCTCTTCGTTCACCTGAATTTGGTGGTACGAGTTTTGTTTCACAGTCGCACTAACTCATTGCTACGTACTTCAAGTCATATGCTGCCCAGTCGCAGATCCACGTAGTTGTGTCTTGACTCCTGGCTTTAAAAATTGGGTAGACTTACCTCCTTCAAACTCTCCCGGTAGCTCTGATGGAGTGTAACTTGGTTGTTCCGGTTCTGGAGCTGGAAGTTGCGGTTGAGCGTAATAGTACGACGCCGACGGAGCAAAAGCATACGGATTGTATGTAGGTATTGTTTGCTGGTATGCATACGGGGGCGAGTATGGTTGATAATAAGGAGCTATTGGCGACGGCATTGCATTAGTTTCTCCTCCCCATTGAAGAACAACTGAAAAGATAAATTTTTTAATTTTTTTTTAAGATTGGATGTTGTGTGGTAAAATAATAACCTAGAACAGCCACAAGGACTACTGAAAGTATAGTGAACGATCTCATAGTTGGACGACTTTGATTTACCTGAGTCGTTCAGACCCTATTTATGTGATCCAACTGTAACCTGATGAAAGTTAAATTTCATTGACTTGCTCGTAAGTCGTGAACCTTATGTCACGAGCTTATTTGCAATTAAGTTATAGATTATACAAAATTTGTTCACGCTTTCAATTTATAATACGCTATCACTAGTGACATGAATTGATAACTTTCTGTTAAGTTGTTGTTATCTATATTCCGTTGATAGTACAATACGCGACGACTTACTTATCCCCGGGGTGCCGATGTACAAACCCTAGTTCAGATTTGTCGCACGAGCATGTTTGAGACAAATGGATAGAGAAAATACAGTATCCGAAAAAAAATTAAATTAGCTTTAGACCTAGCTTCCAACAACCATTCGCCTGTGTGAATTTTTAGTTTTTGGGACGAATGAAAGGAACCTACAAGTCTGAATGACAGAATTGAGAAACTTTTCCATGACATTTCTACTCTTGGATATGTCAGATATGGATATGTCTGACGCAGCACGCAGACGTTCGCAATAGGCAACGCTGTGGAAAACCCTTAACCACTGCGCCAACCTAAAAAAAAATGCACCGGCCACTGATTTTGAAAATTTGTTGTTACATTTTTTTACGTTAAATGCTTTTTTATCAAAATTGTTTTTTTACGAAATTTTTATAGTTTTTTCGAAATTTGCTAAAAATTATATTAAGAAACTTTTTTAGGTATGGTTAATAGAAGTTGTAAAAGCGGTTTTTTGTCATTGAAAAATGATGAAAAAACACTCGATATTTCTCAAAAATAAGGGTTTTCTTTCATAGCACTGAAGTTAAAAAAATTAATGGGTGTTGAGGTCACTTTAAACCTCCTTATTTCAAGCACATATTTTGAAGAAAGCCTTAGGCGGCTTCTTGAAGAAGTTGTTCACATAAATGTTTACCTTTGAAAGGATGTTGTGCAAATTGTGGAGGTTTATAACTTTGTAACTTTGTTTGTGAATTGTGCTCCGTCAGTCCATAGAATGTTCTTGAGGAAGTGTCCGTCTTCTGCCTGTTTGCGCAGTAGCCACTGGCTACCAGTGTTGCCACTTTGCTGCAATAGCAGTAGATCTACTGCATTTTTTTCAAAATTTGAATCTACTGCCACCAAATTAAATCTACTGCATTTTTGTAAAAGCCAAATCCAAAGTAGTAGATTAATACAAACAGAAATACAAACCAATTTGGGGAACTAAGTCTTCCTGGCTTAAATTGTCAAAGAAAACTGTTTTAGCAAAATATGTCTTTGAACAAATATTTTCTAGCTTGATGGGGTTTTTCGTGCTGCAATTTTATATCGAGGCTTGTCAACCGATAAAAAATCATTTTAATTTTAATGATGAAAGACTGAAACCTCTGAGGTACGTACATACAAAGTTAGTACCTAGTGGAAGGCAGATATTGCCTATTTTAAACTTGTTTCCTTTTTATGATGATGACAAAGAAAAACTTAATAGCCAATGAAGATGAACAATATTCCATGTACATTAATATTAATGCATTTTTCTGCTTTGTTTAAATACTCGTCTTTATTAATTTTGTATTGTTTATGTTTTGTTTTGTAATTTACCTTGGTTTTGTTTGAAAAAAAAAAATCGACTGCAAAAAAATTCTATCTACTGCTTTTTTTTAGAGAATATACTGCGAAAAAATAGTCCAACAGTGGAAACCACAAACCAGTAAGAATAGACCGCCGACTTCCCGTACACATACCCGATTCCCCCCGGAAAAAATTACCCTGTCTGTGAATACGTGTAACGCTGCTGGCTACTCTGGTAGTAAATCCTGTACCTGTACCGGTGCTGAATGGAAAGGGTGTAATCTGTAATCTGAGTCCTGGTTCTGGAAAGTTCCAACTGCAGAGCTAGTCTGCAGAGCTAGTCTGCGGACCTGACTATAAGCTGGACTAACACAGCACGCAAAATCCCATCCTGAACTTCTGCCGCGCCCGCGGCGTCTGAATGTCTCGTCGTTCCCTTTTATTTGGAGCAGCTAATCCGGCATCAACAAGGTGCTGATACGCATCAGCTAATACCCGAGTGGATGGTGTTCTACGATTTGGGTATCGGCGTTGGTACTCCCATATTGCCAACGAAGCGTTTCCATTGCAGAACCGGTATACAAACACTATTTTCGTGATTCCCGTTTTGAAGCTTTGTTTTTTCCTATTCGACAATTAACTGTTAACCATTGTTCATAGGTACGTTTATTTATTATTTTCACTTAATTTAGTTCGACCATTTTTGTCTGACAAAAAGCGGCTTTTACTGCAACTTCTGTTGATCTTAAAAAAGTTCCTTAACATAATTTTTAGGAAATTTCTCAAGGATAACAATTTTATAAAAAATATAAAAATTTATTAAGTAAACATTTTGAGAAATAAACATTTTAACAACAATTTTTCAAATTTTGAGTTTACGGACCCATAGCTTTTTGGTACCTGCACAGATGTACCCGAAGTGCTTTGGACTTGTATCCGCTACAAAATTTTCTTTTCAAAATGGAAGTACAAAACTGTTTTTCTACCTATAATAATTCAGAAGTTATAGCGTTTTAAGTGGTAATACCTCCAAATTAGAGGTCACCTACTTTGAGGGGCTATAACGGGAAATATGGTGAGAATAGACCCCCCCCATCCGAAAATTAACATCTCAAGACAAGAGGGCACAACATACAAACAGTTGTAATGTTGCAGTCGATAAAAGACTCACTCCTACAGATTGTTTCAGATCTATAAAAACCCTGATCCCATTGATTTAATACAACCTACCAGCCTGGCTAAAATTATTTGACAGTTGTTATAACTAAACAAAAGTAATTCAGTAATCCATAGCACAGCCGCTGATCCTTTCAAATCTGAAGGAAAGGAAATGATTTGGAAGCGTTTGTCCAGTCTTAAAAGGGCCACCTTTCTTTTTGAATTATGCTAGCTGCATCAGAGGCCTATTCCTCTGTAAAATTCTGTGAAAGCTTTAATGTAACCAAAACCAAGCTCTGCTCATAACCAAGCTGTAAATGAAAATTCGAGCAGTAGCATTGATGTTACTATTTATTTACAAGCGTATTGGGATATAATAAAACAAAATATAGTATTGAACGTAAATCGGGTGAATTGTATCGCAAATTAGCGGCCAAGACCGCCAAGACCGCCAAGACTGTCAAGGACATCTGTAATAGACAATACATTGGCCGGAAGATTCACATCACCCAGTACATCAAATCCTTTGAATTCAATATTCCCATTTCCTACGATAGCACTCTGGTCGGACACTAAAATAAGAAATAATTATTAAAATTAAATGAGGAATTATAGTACATGGAAGCCTATCCACACAACCAAGAGTATATAGCTATTCACAGGGACACACGGTAATAGCAACTTGAAGTACAAGCAATCAGATAAGTGAAGCACGTTTGCAATTCCTGTCCTTAGATTAAGACGGCTGTTAAAATGCTACGAGTATATAGCGCGCTCTTCGTTCACCTGAATTTGGTGGTCGCACTAACTCATTGCTACGTACTTCAAATCATATCCTGCCCAGTCGCAGATCCACGTAGTTGTGTGTCTTGACTCCTGCCCTAATAATTGGGTAGACTAACATCCTTCAAACTCTCCCGGTAGCTCTGATGGAGTGTAACTTGGTTGTGCCGGTTCTGGAGCTGGAAGTTGCGGTTGAGCGTAATAGTACGACGCCGACGGAGCAAAAGCATACGGATTGTATGTAGGCATTGTTTGCTGGTATGCATACGGGGGCGAGTATGGTTGATAGTAAGGAGGTATTGGCGACGGCATTGCATTAGTTTCTCCTCCCCATTGAAGAACAACTGAAAAGATAATTTTTTTAATTTTTTTTTAAGATTGGATGTTGTGTGGTAAAATAATAACCTAGAACAGCCACAAGGACTACTGAAAGTATAGTGAACGATCTCATAGTTGGACGACTTTGATTTAGCTGAGTCGTTCAGACCCTATTTATGTGATCCAACTGTAACCTGATGAAAGTTAAATTTCATTGACTTGCTCGTAAGTCGTGAACCTTATGTCACGAGCTTATTTGCAATTAAGTTATAGATTATACAAAATTTGTTCACGCTTTCAATTTATAATACGCTATCACTAGTGACATGAATTGATAACTTTCTGTAAAGTTGCTGTTATCTATATTCCGTTGATAGTTCAATACACGACGACTTACCCTGTAATGCGGGGTGCCAATGTAAAAACCCTAGTTCAGATTTGTCACACGTGCATGGTTGAGACAAATGGAAAGAATGGACACAGTACCTAAAAATATGTAAAATAAATAGATGGCGCAACAGGCACCCTAGGCCAAGCTTCTCACAACCATTTTTAAGGACGAATGGGAGGAACCTACCATTTTATGCCGAGACCGAACAGCTGAAATGAAAAGATTTTCCATGACATTTGTACGCTCGGATATTTGTCAGACGTTCCGGGTGTTGTATCGCCAAAGTTCGTCGTGCTTTCCTGTCACCAGGAGAAGAACGAACTCGCGGAGAGGTTGGAAATAAAAGAAGTTTTTATTTTATTTTGATTAGTAAGGCCCGCTGTCTTATTGCTTGGCTGCAACCTTTACTAATTATTTGTTTATTTGTTTTTATTATATTTATTTATTTCAATGGTAAGGCCCGCTGTCTTATTGCTTGGCTGCAACCTTTACCATACAAAATCTATTTAACAACTCTCTGTTGCTTCCAAAATTCTCAGTCCTTTTATACGTCTTTTCTAGTTCATCCACTTTCATTTGCGTTCCCCTCCAACACATATTCTTTTGCACTTCTTGGAAGTGCGTTGCTCAACCATGCTGATGCAGTCCTTCATACCTTTGTAACCCAAAAATACCATCGATATCGCAACAAGTCATTGGCGTTTTGCCCTAGCTGCGCATAGTGCTTTGTCAGCATATGTGCGTCAGAATTACCAGCATGTCATTCACTCTTCGCCTTAGTTACACACAGTGTGATATCAGCATATGTGTACAGAACTGAAGTGGAGTTCCCTTGCTGTCCCATTACTCATATTGTTTATGTGTTTTGTCGGCGATATGTGTGATATGCTTTGACATTGACCTAGTGAGGCGAATTATTGGGAATATCGAATATATGCATTTTTGGTATGCGGTAATATGGTTCTGTGAGCAGTTGTGGTTGGCAGAATAGGAAATGTATAGGAATAAGGAAGCGCCGATGAACAGGTGGTGCGAGGTACTACATCCTTCCCCCCTTAGAAAAAGAAAATTGAGAGTAAAAAGATCAATTTTCTTTCAGAGAAGTGACTTAGGAGAATTTTAGAAACAATTTACAATTACTTTCTATTAGCTTATTTTCTATTACATAGTTCGTTTTTCTTTACTTAGACAAGATATTGTAAGCAAATTTTTTCTTATTTTCTTAGTTATTCTTTAAACAAAATATTGTATTTTCTTAACCAAATATTGTAAAAAATGAAGTATCGTAAAAAAAATTTCTTAATTAGCTTAAACAAAAATATCTTAGACAAAAATTTTCTTATTTTTTTCTTACATATATTTTTGATGGAAATTTATTTTTACGATACTTCATTTTTTACAATATTTGGTTAAGAAAATGCAATATTTTGTTTAAAGAATAACTAAGAATTACTGTGTGTAACTAAGGCGAAGAGTGAATGACATGCTGGTAATTCTGACGCACATATGCTGACAAAGCACTATGCGCAGCTAGGGCAAAACGCCAATGACTTGTTGCGATATCGATGGTATTTTTGGGTTACAAAGGTATGAAGGACTGCATCAGCATGGTTGAGCAACGCACTTCCAAGAAGTGCAAAAGAATATGTGTTGGAGGGGAACGCAAATGAAAGTGGATGAACTAGAAAAGACGTATAAAAGGACTGAGAATTTTGGAAGCAACAGAGAGTTGTTAAATAGATTTTGTATGGTAAAGGTTGCAGCCAAGCAATAAGACAGCGGGCCTTACCATTGAAATAAATAAATATAATAAAAACAAATAAACAAATAATTAGTAAAGGTTGCAGCCAAGCAATAAGACAGCGGGCCTTACTAATCAAAATAAAATAAAAACTTCTTTTATTTCCAACCTCTCCGCGAGTTCGTTCTTCTCCTGGTGACAGGAAAGCACGACGAACTTTGGCGATACAACAATTGGTGGCAGCGGTGGGATACCCAAAGAGGTCCCGACTACCATACCAACATACCGAAGCGTTCTCTGGGGCTATACACCAGAGAAAGTGTTAAAGCGTACTGGGGCATACACCAGTTAAGTGAAGTGAAAAAAAAAAAAAGAGAAAAAAAAAGTGCAAAGTCCCAAATACTGTAAGACCTGGCGAATCCCTGGAATACGGGCGCCGGAGGCAAACAATTGGGCAGTGACATAAAAGACCAGGCCACCACACCTATAGGGCGGGAAGCCTGCCTGGCAGAGGAAGAAGAAAAAAAAAAATACAGCACCATCATCACCATCGGCATCAGAAAACCTACCAGCAGCAGCAGAGGAAATTAAGGAAAAAAAAAGACAACAACAAAACCATCAGCATCCGCAGCAGAGAAATTTAAGATTTAAGGTATTTAAGAAGTTATATATATATATATATATTTTTTTTACACAAAAAAAAAAAAAACACATTTGACTTAGTTACGCCACGTTTCTTTATATTTATACTTTTTTTTATTTCGGTGAAGAAAAAGAAAAAAAAAAACTCTAAAACCCAGAATTTTCATTTCCTACCCATTATTCTTCCTACACCCCCAATATTACCACAAGAAAGCAAGCTGCGATAGTGCAGCTCTTCGAACAACTACCTTTTTGTGTAGAAATACCCGAGAGTTCTGAATCCGGCACCACCATGTCTGAATACAAAATTAGTCTTAACGACATTTACAACATTATCCCGGCTTTCAGCGGAAACCCGGAAGAATTAAATAAATTTATAGCTTGTGGGAATATATTGTTCACGTCAATTAGAACTGACCCCGAACATAAACTTTTTCTGGAAGTCGTGAAAACGAGGCTCCAGGGACCGGCATTCGAGCTAGTCCAGTTAAAATCTTTTGCAAAATGGAATGACTTAGTCTCAGAACTAGAAAGACAATTCAAGGAAGAAAAATCTCGTTCCTCAGCTCAGAACGAGTTACTAAATGCTAAACAAAAGGCAGGAGAAAACGTTAAGGAATTTGGTGATCGCATCAATCGATTACTAAACTCCTTGAACTCTGCTACTTTTGCCAGCACTAGTGACGAAGCTGTGAGAAGGTTCCTTTCCCACGAAAATGATAGGCTAGCCATACAGGTTTTCGAAGACGGTCTTCTAAATCTAAATCTCAAATTCATGGTTCAAGCCCACGGGGAAGGCGATCTAAGGAAAGCCATAGCATACGCGGAAGAACATTCGGTTCGCCTCGAACGTACCGCAGTAACTCACCTTTCTGAAAACAACAAACATCCAACAAAGTTTTCCTCTTCAAAACCCACATGCCAAACTTGTAATAGGGTAGGACATACATCCACTACTTGTTTTAGAAATCGAAATATAGTCCCCACTCCCAGACCTATCTGCCAAACCTGTAACAAGGTGGGACACACGTCCGCAACCTGTTACAGAAACACCAATCTTCCTAACTTCGCTCCTCAGCAAATTAAAAGAGAAATACAGTATTTAAGATGTACCTACTGCAACAAACCCAATCATCACCAGGATGAATGCAGGACACGTTTGGCTCAAATTGGAGTTCCTCCACAAAATATACAACCAGACTCATTACAAAGGCAACACAACCAAAATAATAATAATAACTCCTCACGCAATATACGACGAGAATTCCGACACTATACCACTTCAAACGAAAATGAAGCGGGAAACGGGTTGACTCGGGGAGATGGTGTCGACAATCAGCCCCGAGCGCAAATACAAGTCGACATGCACAGAATCCCAAACTAAATTTCAATATATACGTACCATTTTGCCCCAAACGTCTGGAGCCAGTGGTACAAATAAAATTTCACCCATCAGAAAAAATATCAGCTACATTTTTGATTGACACAGGCGCTGACATCAGCCTTGTGAACCCAACAAAATTCGAAACAAAAATATGTAATAGAAATCAATGTACTATATCCACCATATCAGGAAAAGAATTTAAAACTATAGGAGAAACTATAGGAACTTTGGAATTCCAAACAGAAGACCACTTGATTCTTCTGGACCATCCGTTCCAAGTAATACCGAACCATTTGAGTTTAGCATATGATGGCATACTCGGTAACGATTTTTTAACCAAATTCCAATGTTACATTAACTATGAAAATAGGGAAATCGAAATTAAAACACCAGTAAACGGCTTAGTCACAACTCAGCAAAATAAAAAAGACTCAGCAATGGTCAATAAGACTGAGCAAAATAAAAAAGACTCAGCAATGGTCAATAAGCCTGAGCAACGAAATAAATATCCAGCAAAACGTAAGACTGAGGACAGCAGTGCCTCAGCAGAAAATAAGCCTGAGATAATGATAAATCCAGCAAAACGTAAGACTGAGGATAGAAGTGCCTCAGCAGAAGGTAAGACTGAACAAAATAAAAAGGACTCAGCAATAGTCAATAAGCCTGAGCAACAAAATAAAAACCCAGCTAAACGTAAGACTAAGGCAAAAGAGAACCTAGCAGACAGTAAGACTGAGGAAATTTTAACAAATAGCCAAACAAAAGCTGAGAAAGGCACCATCATACTTAAACCACGAACACAGCGCGTGGTAGAACTCCCATTTCATAAAACAGGTAATATCGATTTAATTATACGAAAAAAACAAATTATTCCAGGCGTATACCTCGGTGAAAGCCTGAGTAGATCCAAGGACTCCAAGATAAAAGTGTTGATGATGAATACCTTGGAAACAGAGCACAGGTTAAACACCGAAAATATCAACCCCGAATGGGAATCTCTAGACAATTTTAACTTGGTATCTAACAAACCAAATGACAAGATCAAAGGCAGACTAGACAAACTTAAGTCAATCATAGACGTCGAACATTGCAACCAAGAAGAAAAGGAATCAGTCCACAACATTTGTAGGGAATACAATGATTTGTTCTTCCTCGAAGGCGACCAACTTACTTTCACGGATGCCATAAGCCACAGAATCATAACTGACCAAAACAAACCACCACTATATGTCAAACCGTACAGATTGCCTAACGCACATACAAGTGAGATCCATAGGCAAGTTAACGATATGCTACAGGAAGGAATAATCCAGCCTAGTGCAAGCCCATGGAACTCCCCCTTGCTTCTGGTTCCTAAGAAACCAGACAAAGAAGGCAATAAGCGATGGCGAGTCGTGGTAGATTTTCGTCGACTAAATGAACTAACAGTCGCTGACGCATATCCGCTACCAAACATTACAGATATACTGGATCAACTTGGTAGAGCGAAGTACTTTAGTACCCTTGATTTGGCAAGTGGATTCCACCAAATTCGTATGGATAAGGAAGACAGGTGCAAGACGGGATTCAGCACTCCATATGGACACTACGAATATAATCGTATGCCATTTGGGCTAAGAAATGCCCCAGCAACCTTCCAACGCCTGATGAATACGGTATTAATTGGTCTACAAGGATTCGATTGCTTCGTATATGTTGATGACATTGTTCTATACGGATACAACCTGAAAGACCATAACGACAAATTGGTAAGAGTATTTGATCAATTACGCAAAAATAATTTGAAACTTCAGCCTGAAAAATGCAATTTCATGAAGAAAGAACTAACGTATTTAGGTCATATTATCTCCGAACACGGTCTTAAACCAGATCCAGAGAAAGTAAAGGCAGTCAAAACATATCCAACACCACAAAACACCAAAGGTATAAAATCGTTTCTAGGTCTCATAGGCTACTATAGAAGATTCATTGATAACTTCTCCAGTATAGCTAAACCCTTGACAAAATTACTAAAGAAAGATATCAAATTTGAATGGGATGCATTCTGTGATGAAGCATTCCGTCTACTTAAAAGTAAAATAATACACCCTCCTATTTTAGCTTATCCAAATTTTAAGGAAGAATTCATAGTCACTACAGACGCAAGTGACGTTGGACTAGGTGCGATATTATCACAAGGAGACATTGGTCAAGACAAACCAATCTGTTATGCTAGTCGTACTCTCAACGACGCTGAGACTCGGTACACCACAACCGAAAAGGAATTATTGGCAATTGTCTACGCGGTACAACAATTTAGGCCCTACATCTATGGACGTAAATTCACAATATGTACGGACCATAGGCCTTTACAATGGCTTATGAACCTTAAAGACCCGACGTCAAGATTGGCTCGTTGGAGAATATTATTAGACGAATATGAATACCAAATAATTTATAAAGCAGGAAAAACCAACGTAAATGCCGACGCATTAAGCCGCATACCCAAAAATATAGCAGAAACGTCCAAGACTGTCATGGTAACTACACGTAGCCAAAGCAAACAACCTTTACAAAACGTACGTTCCGACCTTTCAGACATTCAGGTTCTTTCTAGTATTACTCTACACGAACATAAGGGATCCATTTTTGTAGACAAACTAGTCCAACTCAAAATAATAGTGTTACCCCTAATACATACATCCGAGGAAGAGGTGCTAAAAGAGAAGTCACCACAGTTTGTTAAACCACAATTAGGTAAGAGAACCCTGGTACAGTTAAGTAACCAAGAACAAATCTGTGTAATAACTTTACCGGTACCATTCCGAAGCTCAACTGATCAGAAAATCGTGAGCACATGTCTAAACGACATCAAAGAAATATGCTTTGAAAAATGCTTAAAAAATATTGGATTCTCTTTACCCGTAATAGGGGATGAATTTAAGAAAACTTTCAAAAATCTTCTTGAAAAAACATTCCAAACCCTTGATATAGACATCCATATTTATGATGACGACAGAATTCTCTGAACAGGCACCAAAGCCATACAAGAATTACTCGCTGAGTATCACGACTCACCTTTCGGAGGTCATCAAGGAGTCACTCGAACACTTAAGAGAATCAGGTCCAAATACTTTTGGCCTACAATGGCAGCAGACATCGATGAATACATCCGAAAATGTGCCTCCTGCCAGGTTAATAAAAGCAGGCGAAATCCTCCCATACCTATGAAAATCACGACTACCAGTTCAAAACCATTTGAACGGATCGCATTAGATATAGTTGGACCCTTACCAACAAGTTACGGTGATCATAAATATCTTCTAACATTCCAAGATGATCTTACTAAATACTCTGAAGCATACGCTTTATCCAATACAGAAGCTTCAACTATAGCAAGAGTTTTCGTCGAAAGCATTGTTTGTCGACACGGCATTCCGTTCTCACTACTAACGGACCAAGGTGCAAACTTCCTAAGCAAAATGTTTTTGGAAGTGTGTTCGCTCATGAAAATAAAAAAGCTAAATACAACACCATATCACCCGCAAACAAATGGAGCGCTAGAACGCAGCCACAAAACCTTGACTGAGTATTTACGCCATTACATCAACCATGATCCACTTACATGGGATACCTGGATTCCTTATGCGATGTTTGTGTATAATACGACTCCTCATTCAAGTACAGGCTTCACGCCATATGAATTGCTCTACGGTTATCCAGCAAACGTACCTAGCAAGTTCGCACAACAACCAAACGTTTCATATAATTATGATAACTATGCGAACGAGTTGAAGTCACGATTGCAACACGGATACCAAGCAGCAAAAGAAATACTTAACAAGAAAAAGGAAAACTCAAAAAAATACTTTGACGCAAAAACCAACACCAAAATATTTAACGTCGGTGATAAGGTCTTGCTCAAAAATAACGCCAGAAAAAACAAGCTATCCCCGTTATGGGAAGGTCCATTCGAAGTCATAAAAATAATATCCAACGAAAACACTATAATTAAAGTTAAAAACAAACCCAAACTAATACACAACAACAATCTACAGTCTTACTACGAATAACTACACTCACCACGCTCACACATACGACTCTTCACGAATATAAACTCATCTTTCTCCACATATTGCTAAGACGACCACTAAACATTTCCCCATTGTTCTTCTCTTCTCTCTTAAAAGATGGAGTCGATACATTACACACCAGACTCGGAATGGAGACTATTTAATATTGTAACACAAAAAGTACTTCGCTTGCGCCGTGGAACCACTAGGATAGGCAGGGGGCACGCAAATAACATAGAACTAAATACACCACTTGTGTCTCCTGGCCAGTCGGCCATCCACGTGGATCTTAACGATCAAAAGGTGCATATAGTGGACCACCATTTTTCCCGTGGAACCTATATTAATAGAGAAAAACTTCCACCATGTACCATAAGAGAGCTCCATTTCGGAGACATAATAAGTTTTGGGACAGTCGAAGAAGATTTTGAATTAAAATTCTGTCCCACATACGTATTAAAAGGCCCACTCCCACGACACTATAACCCCATTACACGCACTCCACCACACCGAATCGACTACGACGTCAACGACGACGACGACACATCAGGCTACGAATCTTCCGACACCGTATTATGGGAACCGCCTAGCAATTAGTTTATAAAAAAAAAGAAAAAGTAGAATAAATGTATACCTACTTCAACTATTTTTGTTCTTTCTTTCCTTCTTTACAAACCTACGACCACACTTCACCACATCGACTCGAATACTGTAAACATAAACTATAAACATATGCCCCTTTACAGATGACACCAATTATTCTCATCTCAGTGATTGGGCTATCGCTCACCTGCGGAAAACTTCAAGTCACTCCAATCAATAACGAAGCAGGCGTATACTTCGAAAAAATAGGAAACGCCGAACTATACTCCAGTGAGTGGAAACTAGTCGTCTACTATGATCTAACGCAACTCACGAAAGCTCTAAATCATGCTACTAATTACGTGGTGGAAATCAACGATTTGTGCCGCCTATTACAAGGAAACGCTAACTTTGGCATAATTTGTGATGGTGCAATAAGCGAAATCAACCACTTATTAATGAACCTTCAAAACAAATATATTCTCCTAGGCACACAAAAGCGATATAGACGAGCCCTAATCAATATAGTCGGTACATTAAGCAAATCCTTGTTTGGTACCTTGAATGAAGACGATGCAAAACACTACGACAAACAAATAGAGAAAATCAAAAGAAACGAAAACCATTTACTTGATCTTATGAAAAACCAAACATTTATAATGGAAACTACCAAAAATATTTTTAATAAATCGGAAAAAAACATAGAAGACCAAATGCTTGCGGTAAATGCAAAAATAACCAACATAAAAGGAGTAATGACTAACCTCGCGAGTCTCACTCAAGATCAAAATACATTTACTGAAATAGAATCTTTAACGTCACTAATAACTTTAATTATAATCAGATACCAGAACACGATCGACGATATTCTCGATTTAGCTACAGACGTCAAACATGGGAAACCCCACCGCTGCCACCAATTGTTGTATCGCCAAAGTTCGTCGTGCTTTCCTGTCACCAGGAGAAGAACGAACTCGCGGAGAGGTTGGAAATAAAAGAAGTTTTTATTTTATTTTGATTAGTAAGGCCCGCTGTCTTATTGCTTGGCTGCAACCTTTACTAATTATTTGTTTATTTGTTTTTATTATATTTATTTATTTCAATGGTAAGGCCCGCTGTCTTATTGCTTGGCTGCAACCTTTACCATACAAAATCTATTTAACAACTCTCTGTTGCTTCCAAAATTCTCAGTCCTTTTATACGTCTTTTCTAGTTCATCCACTTTCATTTGCGTTCCCCTCCAACACATATTCTTTTGCACTTCTTGGAAGTGCGTTGCTCAACCATGCTGATGCAGTCCTTCATACCTTTGTAACCCAAAAATACCATCGATATCGCAACAAGTCATTGGCGTTTTGCCCTAGCTGCGCATAGTGCTTTGTCAGCATATGTGCGTCAGAATTACCAGCATGTCATTCACTCTTCGCCTTAGTTACACACAGTGTGATATCAGCATATGTGTACAGAACTGAAGTGGAGTTCCCTTGCTGTCCCATTACTCATATTGTTTATGTGTTTTGTCGGCGATATGTGTGATATGCTTTGACATTGACCTAGTGAGGCGAATTATTGGGAATATCGAATATATGCATTTTTGGTATGCGGTAATATGGTTCTGTGAGCAGTTGTGGTTGGCAGAATAGGAAATGTATAGGAATAAGGAAGCGCCGATGAACAGGTGGTGCGAGGTACTACACGGGGATCGAACCTGCACTGGAACCACACACAGACGAAAGCCTAAACACACGGACGGATGCAGGAGCATTGTTAGCATTGCATGCAATCGTTTTCATTTCTTTGTTTTTTAGGCTTTTGGAAACCGGTACATACAGCACGAAGTTAACGATGCCCAAATATACTTGTAAACAAAAGGACTAAACCTTCATCAATGTGCTCAAAAAATAAATGCATTACAGATCTTTGTTACAGAAAAACGATATTGATTAGTTGACGGTGCTTTTACTTATGCTTAAAATGTATGTCAAAAACTTGAAATTTAAAAAAAGCAAAATTAAAAAAAAAAAAAACATATTTTTGGTGACGGAAATATAGACGCTGCTTTATCTTATAAAAATGAACTCCGACGAAAATTATTTCCTTCCTTAGACAGGGTCTAAGGCGACAAAGTTCGACTTTTGATAACAATAATTAAGCATATTTCATGTCGACTAGGTATCTTAAACAAATTCCAAACCCCAAAGACAAATGAAAACCGCATTCCGCATTGATGTTCACTTAATTTTGATATATATCTACATTTTGCCCCTTTAAATGCTTTCATCCTTTCATTTAAAAGCTATTTTTTAAATCAATTTTAGTTATAAAATTATTTAGGTATTTAAAAATAAAAAAAAAAGTAATTTAATGAAATATAATTTAATGTAATTAAAGGAAACATTTTTCAAACGGGTAAACGGCGTTAAATCAATACCTTTCACCGTGGGCGTTGGACTTCGCCAGGGGTGCGTCTTGTCCCCTCTCCTTTTCATTACTTATATGGACTGGATGTTACAGCGCAGTCTTGGCGAAGAACTTTTCGAATTGGGAGATTTGAGGATAAGTCATTTGCTCTTCGCTGATGACTTGGTCATCCTTGGGTCCTCTCAGACTGAACTTCAGCGCGCATTGCTGAATACAAGAATGTAATAAGATCTGGGAGGTGTGGAATATAATGAAGGGGTAAAAGCTCCCCCTATTGTAAAGATGGTGCTTATCATATCGCTGTAGTTGTCAGCAAAGAAATATGTTTTTTCCCATAGATTGTGACTCAATCTGCTAAGTATGATCTGGGTAGGTTTTCTGCGCGATATATAAATATAAAAGAGGGAACTAACTGACTGTATTTCTGTGTACCAAATCCCGAGGACTGCGCGAGCGAAGCCGCGGGCAAAAGCTAGTCAGTAATAAACCTTATTAGAAACATTTTTAAACTGTCCCGAGAAAGCTTCCCTATTCTTACTTCTTTTTCTTTCTTTTGAAGTCGTGTAAAACTAAAGTCAGTGATTTCGTATTATTGAATTATTTTTAGGTCGACGTGGACGTGTCAGCAAGACCTGAACAGAAAGTTGTAGACTTGAACAAGTAAACTATGTAGTGTGACTGACCAGCAGACTGTTTAAGATTTGGTTGACTTAACTGTGGTTAATATTGCATACAAGGTACTGGTTTAGGTACGTCCAGTAATATACGGCAGATCCTGGAGAAAAATGAAGATTGATGCCTAGCATCTGTTTATCCATTTCTAAGTCGCATATACGACAGCATTTATAGAAGAGTTAGAGCCATGTCTATCTTTGGCATCCTTCCCAAATTTGTCAGGTTTGGAGAAGCTTCAAAATTGGACGCCATATACATTTGAGGTAATTACAGTGACTTTATATACCTCAGCTGCAGCTCATAAAAAAATAACTTTCGAAGAACGCCTTGTCGTACGATTTTCTGACCCATTTGCGTTGACGGGATTTACAAAAGGACTCCTAACAGCAAACTTTATACAACATCGCACAAAAGTGCGAAACAAATGTTTTAGATTCCCGGGAAATGTCGATCGAATGGACATTAGCGGCGCGCAGGAGGGGACCCCACCCAACCAACTTTGAGGGGGCAACTGAAGACAGTTATCTGGAGAGGCGTAAGTAAGATTGATTTC
Organism: Cheilosia soror; assembly: GCA_949372485.1. Classification (NCBI taxonomy): domain Eukaryota; kingdom Metazoa; phylum Arthropoda; class Insecta; order Diptera; family Syrphidae; genus Cheilosia; species Cheilosia soror. The sequence continues at coordinate 129,536,591 of OX443561.1, forward strand.
TAGTAGCTGTAGAGAAGTTGTGGCATTTCGTAAAATATTTGTCAACACAAATATTCATATACCACTATGATTGTAGTACATAGTGTCCTTACCAAACTGTTGCAGCCATTTTCTTAATGATATCAACGCCATTAGGTATATTGCTTTTAACCTTTATTAACTTTTACCTTGATGTATACATAAGTTTATTATACATAACATTGAATATAAGCAGCTGCATAAACTGGCTAACTAATTAAGGATGTCGGTGATAGACAATACGTTAGCTGGAAGGTTCAAATTGCCCAATATATCGAATCCTGTAAATTGGATATTTTTATCTCCTACGACAGCATTCTGACTGGATACTAAAAAAAAGAAAATTTTAATTTAACAAAGTCGTTAAGTTCTTATATGTACTTGATCAACTCACATCCTTCGAACTGACTGGGTAGCGGTGGTGCAACATAAGACGGAGCTGGTATTTGTGGAGCATATTCCTGAGGCTGATACTGCGGTGGTTCATACTGCGGTGGCGCATATTGCTGTTGCATCATATAATATTGAGACATATCGGGTTGCGGGTATGAGTACTGCATGTACGAGTAATCGTATGTTGGTTGTGGCTGTGGAGGCGAATACACATAATAATAGTAATATCCTCCTGAGCTAGGATCTGGCGGAGGCATTGGAGATGCTACAGCATTAGCTTCTCCTCTAAACAGAAGGAGACCTAAGAAGTTTTATTAATGGTTTAGTGTTTTATTATAGTAAATTTAAATCAGGTAAAATCACCTAACAATGTCGCAATGACAACTGCAGGGATGGTAAACGATTTCATTGTTGAACGTCAGTGATTTTGATTTTCTGTTACAGTTACAGTGATATTTATATTAACCGATTGCAGGAGTAAGACTATACAAAAAGTTTAATTAATTTTTATAACCCCCAAGCGTGAAAGTTTGTCACGAATTATGTGATGAATAGGAATGACACTGATTGTCAGCAACCCAGTTTACAGTGCTTTAACTATATTTGCATACACAACAAAAATATGAAACGCAATAGAATTATAAAGGACATAGGACCTGCAATATTTTGCCCAGTTTAGCCGCCCTTTTGACGACGAGGTTTAGTCTGGGAGGTCCGTAATGAACAACTTAAAATGGTCAACCCAACCACTTATAAAGGTAAAGACATAGACAGTGGGGCTGCAGCTGCAGTAGAGCAAACTCGTTTGGTAACATATTGTCAGATCTTTGTAATGCGTTTCCAGTATCCGTTTTGTATCCCCCAAGCCCGACTTACTTCCCAGACGACTCTCGTGGTTGTCCCTCTATTATTGATTTATTTCTTATACGAATGTCCCTAGTCTTAATCTCTCAACCGATTTCCGTTAATGCGCTTAGCTCGGACCACAACAATTCTGTTTTTTGTCAGCTTTTAAGTACAGCAAAGCGAAAGACTGAATATTTCCTTGACTTGCAAAATGCGAACTGGTCATTGTACAGATCTCAAATTAAGAGAAAACTCCAAAATATTCCCATGAACCTTGAAAATATAGCTACAAACGAAGATTGTGACTCGATATGGGAGAGTTTTTCCAATCATATTTTAAGTTCGGCCGATAGCGCTGTCCAAAAATTGCTAAGAAGAGCTTTTGTCCCAAACTTTCCCAATATGTTCTTGAGCTTATTAAGGTAGGAAATGCTAATAGAAGGAATTGGCAAAGGTATCGTCAGCCAATATTTAGAGACAATGTTCAACATCTCAATAAGCCGATTTTTCTTCAAATTCAGCAACAACGCAATTACAACTGGAGCAACAAATTAAAAAGCTTAGACAAAAATGCTAAGCCGTTTTGGAATACCTATTGCTAAAGTTATAAAAAATAAACACAGACGAATTCCTTCGTTACAAACTTCGGGAAGCATTGGTTATGGTGATAAAGCTGAGGTAGATACTTGCTTTAAATTTTGCAAAAAACACAATGTAACTCAAAATTTAGGAGACCAAAATACAATTATACAGGTAAACGATGCAGTTCATGACTTTAACACGTCTAGTGTCATTGAAACACCACAAAATGCCTTTATTTCGGAGGAAGACGTTGAGTTTGTAATAAGTACTCTTGAAGTAAGAAAAAAAACAGATGGACTTGATGGCATAAAAAATGTATACATTATCTGCGGATGGATGCACAATTTTCTTCTGGGAAGATCGATCCAAGTTGTGGTAGATGGTGTATCATCTAATTCGTTTGCTATAAATGCAGGAGTGCCCCAAGGATCTATTCTTTCCCCAACTCTATTTCTTCTCCACATCAACGATTTGCTTGGATCTACAAATAATAATATCTACAGCTTTGCTGATGACAGCACTCTTATATCCTCTATCTCGAACAGTGGGCCTGTAAATGCGGCTACATCACACAGTCAGAGATGTGAACAAATTAGTTCTCTAAATAGTGATCTGGACAAAATCTTGAAGTGGGGAAAAGACAACTTGGTTGTATTTAATGCAAACAAGACACAGCTCACCACATTTTCCAGGAAAAATGCATCAACAGTTCCTCAGATCCAAATGGATGACCATCCAATCCATCCCAAGGACTCAATGCACCTTCTAGGGTCACAGCCAATTCAGGAATCACATGGCAGGACCACATATCCTATATCGCAAGATCGGCGTCCGCTAAGTTGAGCTACCTATTTAGAGCAAAGATGTACTTTAGCCCCAAGGAACTTCTCCTTCTCTACAAAGCACAGGTTAGACTAGGCCTTTAAAATTGCTCCCATATATGGAGCTCGGCCCCAAAACATTCACTTAACTTACTTGACAGCATACAGAGACGAGCAGTTCGACTTATTGGAGACCCTACACTCACTCACATCGAATCTGCAACCGTTGGAGCACAGAAGACAAGTCGCTGACCTATGCTTGTTCTATAGGTACTTCTATGATAGATGTTCCGAGGAACTTAAGGACAATATCCCTCGATATGCAACTTTTGGGCGGCCCACAAGACAGGCAGCTAATGCGCATCATGACCATACAGTGCACTTGACAACCGCGAGGACATTAACTTTTCAAAACTCCTTCTGTTACATGACAAGCAAACTTTGGAACTCGCTTCCTGGAGATATATTTCCAGAAGACTACAATTTGCAGCAATTTAAGTGCAGAACTAACATACATCTGCAAGCATCTCGGGGCGCTGATGAAGCGTTATAGGTTTACATTTCCCGGAAGAAGTAGGTATTTAAAAAAAAAATTAAAAATCTAGTTGCCTAAAATTGGAATAAGGTTTTTAACTTTTTTAATAAACGCATGTCTAAAAATGCAGTATTTTCCCGATGTATGGAGATCAGCTAAAATTGTACCCATACTTAAAGTTGGCAAACCGTCCGAAAAGCCTGAAAGCTATAGGCCAATAAGCTTACTTAGTAATGCAAGTAAAATTTACGAAAAATTTATTAAAGAGAAAATATTAAAAATTGTTTCGTAGACCCCGATCAGAACGCGAACGGAGAGAAGTTGTTGGACTTTTGTTGTTCAAATGGAATGTCCATTATGAACACTTTCTTTCCACACAAAGATATCCATAAATACACATGGTACCGTCGAAGTCTTCAGCAGAAATCGCTGATAGATTTCTTTGTGGTACCATCGTGTATTAAAATGATGGCTTGTGATGTTCGTGTGTTGAGAGGGGCTGAACTGTCAACTGATCACCACCTGGTGTTGTGCAAATTGTATCTCAACGATCAAATACCTATCCTGCCAAAGCGTAAACCAAGAATGGTTACTCGCATACGGTGGGAGGGACTACAGAACGATGAGATACGGGAGGAATTTGCACGGCAGGTATCTGCAAAGTTTGAACAAATTCCAAATGTTCCATTGAATGTAGAGGAAGAATGGCAGCTGTTTTCAACAGCAGTTATTGCCTCTGCAGGACATGTTTGCGGAGTGAAGCGGCTCGGTATGGCGGCTGGTGGTGAGAAAAGAACTGCGTGGTTTAAAACGCCCGGAGTTCAAGAAGCTATCAGAGAGAAGAAGAAGGCTTTCAAGGTGTGGATTCACTTGGGGGACTCTCCTTCTCGAAACCGGTACATTGAGGCGCGAAGAACTTGCAAACTGTTAAAGCAGCCAAAGAACAGTCTTGGAAGGAGTTCGGCGAAAAATTGGACCGTGATCACAGATCTGCAAGCAAGGTGTTCTGGCAGACCATCCGCCGTCTTAGAGGAAGGAAGTGGAACATTATCGAAGGAGTCAAATCCAAAGATGGTACACTTCTTTCTAATGAGGAGGACATCTTGCGCAGATGGAGCGAGCACTTTTCCGAATTGCTCAATCCAATCCAGGGCATTGAGGATGACACATCCATCGCCTTAAGCAGGGCGGAAAATAGTCCCACGGAAGAGGAAGTCACTTTTGCGATCAAATCGCTAAAAGCTGGCAAATCTGCCGGAGTGGATGAAATCCGGCCATAAATGCTCAAGGCCTTAGGTGAAGGGAGTCAAATGGCTCTCTGGTGTCATTAAAGTGGCCTGGGAATGCGGCGAAACACCCAGCGATTGGCAGATTGGGGTGATTGTGCCCCTTTTCAAGAAAGGGGATAAAAGGGATTGCTCCAATTACAGGGGTATATCACTTTTAAGTCTCCCCGGAAAAGTCTTGGCCAAGGTGCTAGAAACGCGTTGCAGAGCTGTGGTCGAGGCACGATTAGGAGATGAGCAGTGCGGCTTTCGTCCCGGCAGAAGCACAACGGACCAGTTATTCACTCTCAGAATGGTACTTACGCTTGCTTCGTAGATTTGGAGAAAGCATATGACCGAGTCCCTCGAGGGAAACTCAGGAGTGTATTACAGGAGTATGGAATTGATGGTTCCCTCTTGAGAGCCATTCAATCTCTTTACACAAACTGTAAAAGCTGTGTTCGGATAAACGGCGTTAAATCAATACCTTTCACCGTGGGTGTTGGACTTCGCCAGGGGTGCGTCTTGTCGCCTCTCCTTTTCATTACATATATGGACTGGATGTTACAGCGCAGTCTTGGCGAAGAACGTTTCGAATTGGGAGATCTGAGGATAAGTCAATTGCTCTTCTTGGGTCCTCTCAGACTGAACTTCAGCGCGCACTCGATCGGTTTGTAGCCGTTTGTGTTGAAGCTGAGATGAGGGTAAATGTGAACAAATCTGAAGTGATGGTCGTTTCCAGAACGCCTTTTCAATGCACTCTGCATGTTAGTGAAGTCCCATTGAAACAGCTGGAGAAGTTTAAGTATCTCGGGGTCTTATTCACGAGTGATGGAATCCTCAGTTTTCCTGTAGGATTGGTCAGGCTGGATCGATTTTGAGACAGCTTGATCATTCTGTTATCAGGAGGACTGAACTTGGTGTCAAAGCTAAGTTGTCAGTCTTTAATTCGGTGTTTGTTCCAACTCTCACCTATGGTCATGAGGTTTGGGTAATGACCGAAAGAATAAGATCGCGGATACAAGCTGCCGAAATGAGATTTCTCCGTGGTGTTGCTGGTGTGACCCGTAGAGATCGCATCAGAAATACCAGAATACGTGAGGAACTCAATGTCGAGCAGCTACTTCTCCGGACGGAGCGATCCATGCTTCGGTGGTTTGGTCATGTTAAACGCATGTCCCCGACCAGGATTCCCCGACGTGCTATGGAATCCGTACCATCGGGTAGGCGTCCTTTAGGTAGACCAAGGATGAGATGGTTAGATCAAGTCCATAATCTCTCCTATACCCGTATGGGGATTGCCCTTGATGATTTAGAGTCGATGGCGGAGGATCGAGAGCTATGGAGGGTCCACTTGAGCAACCTACACCCGCGACCCACTTAATGGACAAGCGGACCATTGAAAATGAATGAATGAATGAATGAATGAATGAATGTTTCGTAGAAAAATATATATCCGTATGAGCAGTTTGGCTTTAGGAGGTTTCATAGTACTGTTCACCAGTTGCTTAGAATCTTCAATCACATTAAACAAACCCGTAGTTTCGGAAAATCTACAGGAATGTTATTACTCGATATTGAAAAGCTATTCTTTTCCTTCGTTCATATGTAAAATAGGGCAAAGTTTTCTGTCCAACCGTCGGTCGATTTAGTGTTTACGTCAATAGTAGTGCTTCTAATTCTAATTTCTTTAACTCTGGTGTTCCTCAAGGTCCTGTCCTCGGTCCAATATTGTACAATCTATATATCTCAGACTTCCCACAACTACCTTTATGTGAAGCCGCTATTTATGCTGATGATACAGCAATATTTTCATCGCATGAATTTGGTATTAATATTGAGACAAATCTAAACAATGCGATAAGAATACTAGAAACATATTACAATAAGTTGAAGATCAAGTTGAATGCTGATAAAAATCAGGCAATCTTTTTTACTAGAAGAAAGGAAACTTCTTTTCTTCCTAGCCAGCAACTTATAGTTAATGGTACGCAGGTTGAATGGGAATCCTCAGTAAAATATTTAGGTATATATCTCGACTCAAAATTGACTTTTAATGCACACAATACACAAACTATAAGGCAGGTAAATATTGCTCTTAAGTTTCTTTATCCCTTTATTAACAGGAAATCGCATAACCATTCACAAAGCTATTTTCCGAGCAATAATGGTGTATGGATGTCCAGTTTGGGTTAATTGTGCTAATTGCTATATTAAAAAACTACAGATTTCGCAAAACAAACTGCTAAAAATGATGCTAAATCTCCCATGGCATCACTCAACCGCTGACCTCCATGTTAAGGGCAATGTTGAATTGGTCTTCAATAAAATACAAAAACTTACCAATGCATATGCGATTATGCAGATAATCCTCTCATTAACGAGTTGGCTTAGTAACAATGTCTTACTTTTTGTATTTTTTTTTTTTTTGTCATATAACATGTATTTCATTCTATTGATTATTAAAATGTTAACCATAATAAGTGTTACTGATTCAGTGTTATTTGTTGTTTATATAATTTTTGTTTGTTTATTTCTTAACTTATTTATTTATTTAATTAATTATTTATTTATTTAATTAATTATTTATTTATTTGTTCTTATTTACTTGTTGTTTGATTATTTATTTATCTAATTATTTATTTATTTATTTATTTATTTACTTATTTTTTTTTATTTATTTATTTATTTATTTATTTATTTATTTATTTATTTATTTATTTATTTATTTATTTATTTATTTATTTATTTATTTATTTATTTATTTATTTATTTATTTATTTATTTATTTATTTATTTATTTATTTATTTATTTATTTATTTAGTTATTTATTTATTTATTTATTTATTTATTTATTTATTTATTTATTTATTTATTTATTTATTTATTTATTTATTTATTTATTTATTTATTTATTTATTTATTTATTTATTTATTTATTTATTTATTTATTTATTTATTTATTTATTTATTTATTTATTTATTTATTTATTTATTTATTTATTTATTTATTTATAACAACATTATTATTAAGTATTAGACTCTAAGCATTTGAATTGTGAACTTTTACTTACTATTTTATTAAATAAATCTCACTTTCTATAATTACGTACTTACTATAATTAGTTTTATAATCACATTTTCTATAACTACTATAATTAATTTTCTATAAAATAAAATATTTATCCTTACTGTACTAATAAAAGCTTATTCATATTTAAAATTTTCATAACTGTACCAAACTAGAAATTTAAAAAAGCTGTATGAAAATTAGTATAAAAGGAAGCGCAGAAGTGATTGAAGACACTCGACTTTGGTATTTCGGGCGCAGACGTTCATCGTCGCACCAAAAATATTAAATTTGACACTTTTCTTTCTGCCTTACGCAAAAATATTTCAAAATAAAAAGATTCTTGTTAAATTTTTTTACAAAAATATAAATTTTGTTTTTTTATTGAATTCGCTTTTCGCTTTCGCTTTGTTTCACCTCTATTCCAACGAGTAATGCGATTCGCATACTCGTGCTAGAGAGCAAACCAAGTTGCCGTGGGTTTTTTTATCAAACAATTATTCCTTTTTTGAACTAGAAAGCCTAACCCCTACGACCCGACAATATCGACGGTTATAATTGACGCCCAACTAGAGGCCTATTTCAAAAAGAAGTAAAATTGAAGAAAAAACGGAAGGCAATATTTTGCGAAGAAGTGCACGCATTGCGGCAACACAAGAAACGGACAGTCTATCAAACGAAAACGATACGATGGCTCAGTTTTCAGAAGACCAGCTAAGGCAACTTCTTGCAACGATTCAACCCACATCTGCTAAAGGAAGTTTCAGTAACTGCACTGCCAGATTCAAGGGTGATCGAGATCCCTACATAGTAGAAGCATTTATCGAAACCATAAATGTATACAAAGATGTCGAACATATAAATGATTCCGACGCAATAAAAGGTTTCCCGCTATTATTAACAGATAGCGCTGTTAATTGGTGGCAAGGTGTGAAGACAGAAGCTCAATCATGGCAGAGTGTCCTTACTCTCCTTCGAAATGCATATGCGCCTGCTATGCCAGCCTACCGCATCTATATGGAAGTCTTCAAAAAACAAACAAAAACCTACCGAGTCCATTGACGATTTCATTTGCACCAAAAGGGCTTTGTTGTCAAAACTACCAGCTCCAGTGCCAAAGGAACCTATGATGATTGACCTCGTGTATGGATTACTAAGTATCCACATTCGTGATGGTGTTTCCAGGGAAGATGTAACCAGTTTTCAAGATCTCTTGGTCAAAGCTAGGTCGATTGAACTCTCAAGGTCAGAAAAGAGTCAGCAGAACCTTCACTCTGATTCTTACGAACCAAAGAGATGCACTTATCCTAAGTGTAGACACCGAGGACACACAACTGAAGAATGTTTAAAAAAGAAGAAAGATGACCTTGAAAAGATGAATAACACCCCAGTTCCTACTGAATCGAAGGTGCATTGTTACAGATGCAAAGCACCAGGTTTCGTAAGGTCTAACTGCCCCACCTGTAAGGATTTACCCAGAGGACCTCCTACGGTATCCTTCAACAGCATTAAGACAAACCTTGGTACGGACCTACCTACCATTACAATATCATCCCATGGTGAAACCGGGATAGCGTACATCGACACAGCAGCAAGGACAAGCGTTGCTGGAAGGGAACTATTCATTCACCTTCTCCGCAATGGAACAAAGTTCTACAATGTCGATGCTACTGTAACACTTGCCGACGGAAATGCCACGTCACAAGAAATTTGTATGGCAGACACGACTATAATATTCGGGAATCGACTACGGCCAATAAAATTTATTGCATTACCGAAAGCAAACGACAATCGTACACTTATCGGAATTGATTTTCTTGAAGAAAATGGAGTCATTCTAGATATAGGTCAAAGAAACTGGTATTTTGCGGATGAAACAAAAAAACGATTTGATTTCTACGACACGACTCACACGATCGTACACAATAAATCTCCAGTTTTAGCAAATGCTTTTTTCACCGAAGTCTTTCACCCAATTTCACCGATTGCCAAAACACCACAGCTAATCCAAGAATTGGAAGCCATTGAAAATTATTTGAAAAACATCAACACAGTTCTTGCTAATCGCAACTCTACACCTGAGACGAAGAACCTCACATCCCCATTTTTGTCATACGAGGTAATAGGATCAACGTCACCTAAAAAGAGAAAGTGCACAAGTTCTATGGTTCAGAATAACGATTATTCCCCATCTTCCATACAAAATATATTCAGGGATTCCTTGCGAAGTAACGACATCACCCCAGAAAGAAAACGTGAAAAAGAAAACCTCTTTCCCAGCTTGATTCATAGTCAAGAAGATATCGACCCTGACTCCTACTTTATGGAAATCAATTTAATGGATGTTGAACTTAGAAGTGACGAAGCAATCGAGCTCAGTGAATCAAACAAGAAAAAGTTAAACGAACTGCTGAAAGAACAAAGCAGTATTTTCGACCCTTTATCGGAAGCAACGCCATATTCGCAACACAAAATTAACACCGGAAACAGCGATCCAATTGCTTGTACACCATATAGACTATCACCAAACCGAAGACAACAACTACGACTAGAATTGGACAAAATGCTCCAGACAGATATAGTCGAAGAATGTGAATCTCCTTGGGCAGCGCCAGTTGTCCTAGTTCCAAAGAAAGATGGAGGAATTCGTGTTTGCATAGACTATAGAAAGTTGAACAACATCACCGTTCCGGATAGGTATCCATTACCTAGAATTGACGACTTACTGCATTCTACGAAAAAGGCATCCGTTAAAAGTACTCTGGATTTACAATCTGGATACTATCAGATTAAAATATCCGAAGACGATATGGACAAAACTGGATTTATAACTCCATTTGGAATGTTTCGATTTAAACGAATGCCATTTGGCTTACGAAATGCTCCTGCCACTTTCCAGAGGCTAATGGACAGATTTAAAATTGGACTTCCTGATATGTTCATTCTAGTTTACCTAGATGACATTATACTGTGTTCCAACGATTTCGAGCAACACTTACTGGACCTGAAACGACTTTTTGAACGACTAAAGGTTTTCAAATTAAAAGTTAATAGAAAAAAATCAAAGTTTTGCTGTTCAGACGTTAAATATCTTGGACATCTCATAACAAGTCATGGTATTCAAGTTGACCCAGAAAAAGTTTCATCTATACAAAACCGACCAAAGCCAAACAATACAAAAGAAGTTCTATCTTTCCTGCAAACCTGCTCGTGGTACCGACGGTTTATTGAAAACTTTGCTAACATTTCTAAACCTCTAAGCAATCTAACGAAGAAAAATGCTTTGTGGAAATGGGACCAGGAAGAACAAAATGCCTTCGACACATTAAAAACGTTACTCACCAGCGCTCCAATTCTTCAACAAGCCCGTGATGGAAAATCGTTTCACCTTAAAACAGACGCTAGCAATTATGCTATCGGCGCAGTTCTTGTCCAGGGGGAGAAGGAAGACGAACATCCCATTGAATACGCCTCAAGACTTTTAACCGCAGCCGAGCGTAATTACTCAACAACAGAGCGAGAAGCTCTCGCTATAGTATGGGCCGTAAATAAATTTCGAGGGTACATAGAGGGAGGTGAAGTCACGCTCATGACCGACCATCAACCTTTGAAATGGCTCCTGACGCTTAAATCACCAACTGGTAGACTTGCACGGTGGGCATTACAGCTCCAACCGTATAATTTTCAAATAATATATACACCAGGACGAACAAACGTGGTAGCTGACATGCTATCAAGACCTTCATGTGAAAACCAGGATCACTCCGAAAACAAGTGTGAACTCTGCAACTTTCAAGTTGATATGCAGACGAGAAGACCAAAGGAAATCCGTGAAGCTCAGCTCCAGGACATCCAACTGAAGCCAATTATTGAATCTTTCGAAAACAATGATGAAAATATAAATCGCTGGACAACCCGTGGATATCTTCTAAATGACGGCATACTATACAGATACGCACCCGAATCTGATGCTGAAAACGCTCAACTTGTCATACCCTTAAATGAAAGAGAAGCCATACTACAAAATTACCATAATTCCGCTACAGCAGGTCACTATGGAGTCGATCGCACCATAGCAAGAATTGCTGCCAGGTATTACTGGCCCGGAATGAGAACTGATATCACTAAGCACATAGGCAATTGTCTTGCATGCCTCAGGTACAAACCTAGTAATATGAAGCCGGCTGGACTCTTACAGACAGTTTCCAGTAACCAACGATTCGAGATACTCTCAGTCGATCTTTTCGGTCCTTTGCCTATCACTCCGGATGGATTCCAGTGGATTCTTATAGCCGAGGACCTTGCCAGCCGATGGGTTGAGATATTCCCCTTAGTCGAAGCAACAGCCCAGAATTGTGCACTTACATTACTAAATGAAGTATTCCTCCGCTATGGCATACCACGGCGACTATTAACTGATAATGGACCTCAGTTCATTTCAGCCCTTATGCAACAGTTAACGCACTGCCTGGGAATACAGCAAACACTTACTCCAGTATATCATCCCGAATCTAACCCGGTTGAACGTAAAAACAGAGACCTGAAGACACAGCTCGCAATCCTAGTAGGAAACAATCATACTTCTTGGGCAGATGATATTCCGTCCATCCGATTCGCTATGAATACCGCCAAATGCCAAAGCACTGGATATACAGCATCTTACCTAACATTTGGTCGTGAACTCAGAACACTGGACGACGTGAATCATGATTTGAAAAGCATCATTCAAGCGGAAAACTTCCTACCGCAAATCACGCCTGTATTGCTAAAACTAGCCACTACATTCAAAAAGGCTCAGGAAAATACAGAAAAGACCCAAGACCATAACAAACATTACACTGACAAAAAGAGACGACCACAATCTACTTATAAAGTAGGCGACCTTGTTCTAATAACCACCCACTTTCTCAGCAAATCATCCAAACAAACCACTGCAAAGTTTATGCCGAGAAGAGATGGGCCATACGTTATAATTAAGCAAATTGGGGCCTCTACATACCAAATTGCTAACCAAGATGACCTAACTATTCCATTGGGAACGTATCATGTGTCATCAATAATGAAGTACAGCTCATCAAACCTCACCAACGGACAACCTGTTCGTGCTCTGCGAAGACGTGGCAGACCAAAGAAAGCAAACATATTACCTGCCGCATCATCGAGCCGATCTCAGCGCCAGAGGGGGAGAATATAACAACATTATTATTAAGTATTAGACTCTAAGCATTTGAATTGTGAACTTTTACTTACTATTTTATTAAATAAATCTCACTTTCTATAATTACGTACTTACTATAATTAGTTTTATAATCACATTTTCTATAACTACTATAATTAATTTTCTATAAAATAAAATATTTATCCTTACTGTACTAATAAAAGCTTATTCATATTTAAAATTTTCATAACTGTACCAAACTAGAAATTTAAAAAAGCTGTATGAAAATTAGTATAAAAGGAAGCGCAGAAGTGATTGAAGACACTCGACTTTGGTATTTCGGGCGCAGACGTTCATCGTCGCACCAAAAATATTAAATTTGACACTTTTCTTTCTGCCTTACGCAAAAATATTTCAAAATAAAAAGATTCTTGTTAAATTTTTTTACAAAAATATAAATTTTGTTTTTTTATTGAATTCGCTTTTCGCTTTCGCTTTGTTTCACCTCTATTCCAACGAGTAATGCGATTCGCATACTCGTGCTAGAGAGCAAACCAAGTTGCCGTGGGTTTTTTTATCAAACAATTATTCCTTTTTTGAACTAGAAAGCCTAACCCCTACGACCCGACAATATCGACGGTTATAATTGACGCCCAACTAGAGGCCTATTTCAAAAAGAAGTAAAATTGAAGAAAAAACGGAAGGCAATATTTTGCGAAGAAGTGCACGCATTGCGGCAACACAAGAAACGGACAGTCTATCAAACGAAAACGATACGATGGCTCAGTTTTCAGAAGACCAGCTAAGGCAACTTCTTGCAACGAATCAACCCACATCTGCTAAAGGAAGTTTCAGTAACTGCACTGCCAGATTCAAGGGTGATCGAGATCCCTACATAGTAGAAGCATTTATCGAAACCATAAATGTATACAAAGATGTCGAACATATAAATGATTCCGACGCAATAAAAGGTTTCCCGCTATTATTAACAGATAGCGCTGTTAATTGGTGGCAAGGTGTGAAGACAGAAGCTCAATCATGGCAGAGTGTCCTTACTCTCCTTCGAAATGCATATGCGCCTGCTATGCCAGCCTACCGCATCTATATGGAAGTCTTCAAAAAACAAACAAAAACCTACCGAGTCCATTGACGATTTCATTTGCACCAAAAGGGCTTTGTTGTCAAAACTACCAGCTCCAGTGCCAAAGGAACCTATGATGATTGACCTCGTGTATGGATTACTAAGTATCCACATTCGTGATGGTGTTTCCAGGGAAGATGTAACCAGTTTTCAAGATCTCTTGGTCAAAGCTAGGTCGATTGAACTCTCAAGGTCAGAAAAGAGTCAGCAGAACCTTCACTCTGATTCTTACGAACCAAAGAGATGCACTTATCCTAAGTGTAGACACCGAGGACACACAACTGAAGAATGTTTAAAAAAGAAGAAAGATGACCTTGAAAAGATGAATAACACCCCAGTTCCTACTGAATCGAAGGTGCATTGTTACAGATGCAAAGCACCAGGTTTCGTAAGGTCTAACTGCCCCACCTGTAAGGATTTACCCAGAGGACCTCCTACGGTATCCTTCAACAGCATTAAGACAAACCTTGGTACGGACCTACCTACCATTACAATATCATCCCATGGTGAAACCGGGATAGCGTACATCGACACAGCAGCAAGGACAAGCGTTGCTGGAAGGGAACTATTCATTCACCTTCTCCGCAATGGAACAAAGTTCTACAATGTCGATGCTACTGTAACACTTGCCGACGGAAATGCCACGTCACAAGAAATTTGTATGGCAGACACGACTATAATATTCGGGAATCGACTACGGCCAATAAAATTTATTGCATTACCGAAAGCAAACGACAATCGTACACTTATCGGAATTGATTTTCTTGAAGAAAATGGAGTCATTCTAGATATAGGTCAAAGAAACTGGTATTTTGCGGATGAAACAAAAAAACGATTTGATTTCTACGACACGACTCACACGATCGTACACAATAAATCTCCAGTTTTAGCAAATGCTTTTTTCACCGAAGTCTTTCACCCAATTTCACCGATTGCCAAAACACCACAGCTAATCCAAGAATTGGAAGCCATTGAAAATTATTTGAAAAACATCAACACAGTTCTTGCTAATCGCAACTCTACACCTGAGACGAAGAACCTCACATCCCCATTTTTGTCATACGAGGTAATAGGATCAACGTCACCTAAAAAGAGAAAGTGCACAAGTTCTATGGTTCAGAATAACGATTATTCCCCATCTTCCATACAAAATATATTCAGGGATTCCTTGCGAAGTAACGACATCACCCCAGAAAGAAAACGTGAAAAAGAAAACCTCTTTCCCAGCTTGATTCATAGTCAAGAAGATATCGACCCTGACTCCTACTTTATGGAAATCAATTTAATGGATGTTGAACTTAGAAGTGACGAAGCAATCGAGCTCAGTGAATCAAACAAGAAAAAGTTAAACGAACTGCTGAAAGAACAAAGCAATATTTTCGACCCTTTATCGGAAGCAACGCCATATTCGCAACACAAAATTAACACCGGAAACAGCGATCCAATTGCTTGTACACCATATAGACTATCACCAAACCGAAGACAACAACTACGACTAGAATTGGACAAAATGCTCCAGACAGATATAGTCGAAGAATGTGAATCTCCTTGGGCAGCGCCAGTTGTCCTAGTTCCAAAGAAAGATGGAGGAATTCGTGTTTGCATAGACTATAGAAAGTTGAACAACATCACCGTTCCGGATAGGTATCCATTACCTAGAATTGACGACTTACTGCATTCTACGAAAAAGGCATCCGTTAAAAGTACTCTGGATTTACAATCTGGATACTATCAGATTAAAATATCCGAAGACGATATGGACAAAACTGGATTTATAACTCCATTTGGAATGTTTCGATTTAAACGAATGCCATTTGGCTTACGAAATGCTCCTGCCACTTTCCAGAGGCTAATGGACAGATTTAAAATTGGACTTCCTGATATGTTCATTCTAGTTTACCTAGATGACATTATACTGTGTTCCAACGATTTCGAGCAACACTTACTGGACCTGAAACGACTTTTTGAACGACTAAAGGTTTTCAAATTAAAAGTTAATAGAAAAAAATCAAAGTTTTGCTGTTCAGACGTTAAATATCTTGGACATCTCATAACAAGTCATGGTATTCAAGTTGACCCAGAAAAAGTTTCATCTATACAAAACCGACCAAAGCCAAACAATACAAAAGAAGTTCTATCTTTCCTGCAAACCTGCTCGTGGTACCGACGGTTTATTGAAAACTTTGCTAACATTTCTAAACCTCTAAGCAATCTAACGAAGAAAAATGCTTTGTGGAAATGGGACCAGGAAGAACAAAATGCCTTCGACACATTAAAAACGTTACTCACCAGCGCTCCAATTCTTCAACAAGCCCGTGATGGAAAATCGTTTCACCTTAAAACAGACGCTAGCAATTATGCTATCGGCGCAGTTCTTGTCCAGGGGGAGAAGGAAGACGAACATCCCATTGAATACGCCTCAAGACTTTTAACCGCAGCCGAGCGTAATTACTCAACAACAGAGCGAGAAGCTCTCGCTATAGTATGGGCCGTAAATAAATTTCGAGGGTACATAGAGGGAGGTGAAGTCACGCTCATGACCGACCATCAACCTTTGAAATGGCTCCTGACGCTTAAATCACCAACTGGTAGACTTGCACGGTGGGCATTACAGCTCCAACCGTATAATTTTCAAATAATATATACACCAGGACGAACAAACGTGGTAGCTGACATGCTATCAAGACCTTCATGTGAAAACCAGGATCACTCCGAAAACAAGTGTGAACTCTGCAACTTTCAAGTTGATATGCAGACGAGAAGACCAAAGGAAATCCGTGAAGCTCAGCTCCAGGACATCCAACTGAAGCCAATTATTGAATCTTTCGAAAACAATGATGAAAATATAAATCGCTGGACAACCCGTGGATATCTTCTAAATGACGGCATACTATACAGATACGCACCCGAATCTGATGCTGAAAACGCTCAACTTGTCATACCCTTAAATGAAAGAGAAGCCATACTACAAAATTACCATAATTCCGCTACAGCAGGTCACTATGGAGTCGATCGCACCATAGCAAGAATTGCTGCCAGGTATTACTGGCCCGGAATGAGAACTGATATCACTAAGCACATAGGCAATTGTCTTGCATGCCTCAGGTACAAACCTAGTAATATGAAGCCGGCTGGACTCTTACAGACAGTTTCCAGTAACCAACGATTCGAGATACTCTCAGTCGATCTTTTCGGTCCTTTGCCTATCACTCCGGATGGATTCCAGTGGATTCTTATAGCCGAGGACCTTGCCAGCCGATGGGTTGAGATATTCCCCTTAGTCGAAGCAACAGCCCAGAATTGTGCACTTACATTACTAAATGAAGTATTCCTCCGCTATGGCATACCACGGCGACTATTAACTGATAATGGACCTCAGTTCATTTCAGCCCTTATGCAACAGTTAACGCACTGCCTGGGAATACAGCAAACACTTACTCCAGTATATCATCCCGAATCTAACCCGGTTGAACGTAAAAACAGAGACCTGAAGACACAGCTCGCAATCCTAGTAGGAAACAATCATACTTCTTGGGCAGATGATATTCCGTCCATCCGATTCGCTATGAATACCGCCAAATGCCAAAGCACTGGATATACAGCATCTTACCTAACATTTGGTCGTGAACTCAGAACACTGGACGACGTGAATCATGATTTGAAAAGCATCATTCAAGCGGAAAACTTCCTACCGCAAATCACGCCTGTATTGCTAAAACTAGCCACTACATTCAAAAAGGCTCAGGAAAATACAGAAAAGACCCAAGACCATAACAAACATTACACTGACAAAAAGAGACGACCACAATCTACTTATAAAGTAGGCGACCTTGTTCTAATAACCACCCACTTTCTCAGCAAATCATCCAAACAAACCACTGCAAAGTTTATGCCGAGAAGAGATGGGCCATACGTTATAATTAAGCAAATTGGGGCCTCTACATACCAAATTGCTAACCAAGATGACCTAACTATTCCATTGGGAACGTATCATGTGTCATCAATAATGAAGTACAGCTCATCAAACCTCACCAACGGACAACCTGTTCGTGCTCTGCGAAGACGTGGCAGACCAAAGAAAGCAAACATATTACCTGCCGCATCATCGAGCCGATCTCAGCGCCAGAGGGGGAGAATATAACAACATTATTATTAAGTATTAGACTCTAAGCATTTGAATTGTGAACTTTTACTTACTATTTTATTAAATAAATCTCACTTTCTATAATTACGTACTTACTATAATTAGTTTTATAATCACATTTTCTATAACTACTATAATTAATTTTCTATAAAATAAAATATTTATCCTTACTGTACTAATAAAAGCTTATTCATATTTAAAATTTTCATAACTGTACCAAACTAGAAATTTAAAAAAGCTGTATGAAAATTAGTATAAAAGGAAGCGCAGAAGTGATTGAAGACACTCGACTTTGGTATTTCGGGCGCAGACGTTCATCGTCGCACCAAAAATATTAAATTTGACACTTTTCTTTCTGCCTTACGCAAAAATATTTCAAAATAAAAAGATTCTTGTTAAATTTTTTTACAAAAATATAAATTTTGTTTTTTTATTGAATTCGCTTTTCGCTTTCGCTTTGTTTCACCTCTATTCCAACGAGTAATGCGATTCGCATACTCGTGCTAGAGAGCAAACCAAGTTGCCGTGGGTTTTTTATCAAACAATTATTCCTTTTTTGAACTAGAAAGCCTAACCCCTACGACCCGACAATATCGACGGTTATATATTTATTTATTTATTTATTTATTTATTTATTTATTTATTTATTTATTTATTTATTTATTTAGGTATTTATTAATTTTCTTATTTGTGTCGTTAATTTATTTATTTATTTATTAAATGAAGGCAATTAAACCATATTAAAGGTACTAATGCTTGAATTTATCATTAATATTTTTTTTTTTGTCTTAAATTAGAGGTTTTTTTTTGGTATTTTCCTCTAAACGCATTTTTCTCAGAAGAGCCGATTTTACGTCCAATAATTTTTCAGTAGAAAGATATCATTATAATATATCACATCTCTGTATTGAACATATGTATGTGCGATAACAAAAGATATGTAGGTACATTTTATACCAATAAAATATATCTATCTTTATCACGCAAAATGTAATTTTGAAAGAAAATACAGATTTTTAATTAGAAAACTTATTTTTTTTTTATTGATTAGTAGAGCAGGTATACAGATTGGGGTTATGTATGGCGGATAAATGGCCGCCATTTATTAAAAATTACCATATGACCGTTTCGTATTAAATGTGCCTGAATTTCATTAATACACCTCCCAATGTCCCCTTTCAAGGCGTTGGTGGTCGTGGGCTTGTTTGCATAGACCTTTGAGTTCAAAAAACCCCAAAGAAAAAAGTCCAATGGCTTTAAATCGCAAGATCTGGATGGCCATTCTTATCGCAAAACCGGCCGATTACACGATTAGCAAATGACTCATGCAGTTTCTGTATGGCATGTGGAACCGTCTTGTTGAAACCACATGTTGGTCACATCCATATCTTGTAATTTAGGCCATAAAACCTGGGTTATCATGTCACAATAAGGACATACTGCCTGACCAGCCGCATTTTCGAAGAAGAATTGGTCCGATACTGCCTGCAGCCCAAAATCCACACCAAACAGTCACGCGTTGTGGATGCATTTGTTTTTCAACAATTACTAGTGGATTTTCTAAATCCCAAATGCGACAATTTTGACGATTAACAAAGCCATCAGGCTTCATCACTTTGTTCGAAAATTGCGGACTGTTAGCTGACAAACCTTCATTATTTTTAAAATATTGCTCAACAATGCAAATGTGTTGTTCTTTCGTATAGCGCTCCATTTTTACTAACCCCGAACTGTCAGCTGTCACATTGTTATCTTTTTTTTTGCGTTGGCAACACTGTATACCTACTATTAAATGGCGCAAAACTCAAATTTTACGTGAATTATGGACCGCCCTTTATTTTCATGACAATAAATCACTCTCTTGTCTCTCTAGTTGAGATTCATACAAAGTTTTTGATACCAATCTCACTTTTCACGGCCATCTTCACAAGTTGGAACTTTTCATTTACTGTCAATATCGGAATCTAAATCAATCCAACAAAGAGCTTCTCTTATTGACCACTCAATTACATTCAATATTTATTTTACTCTCATATAGAATGGACAGTGTTCTTTATACATACCTCCAAAGCTTAGGTGCATGGTGACATTGGATGCACTATCCTCTGGCGACATCCATGCATACATTCTTTTTATCAATGAAATCTGCTATGCACTACGACGAGAGTATCATGAGTACGTGCTCATAAAATTTTCATTAGGACAGGTGCTAAGGAGCCTTTTTTCATTCCCTTTACTTTATACTCTTCATTGATTGCAGATAGAGCATGTTTTGGAGTCAGAGTGCCTGCAGCAATCACCTGCACGCAAAACCAGAAAAAAAAAATATTTTCCACTACTTGAAGAATGAATAAAGGAAGCAGCGACATAAAATAAGAACAAAACGTATATCATTCTCAATCCTTGATGGTGTGCTGGTGCTACATCGCAACAAAACCAAACCAAAGTACGTTGCTGGGAATAAGGTCGCAACTACAGATACTATATATATTTTTTGTTTGTTTTACTTTTTTAAGAAAACTTGTCCGCAGTGAAGATCTATCGTCAGGTTGTTGGACGTCGCATTGGACCAGTTTCTTCTCAGTTTCTTGGAGATAATTACATATAGCCATGATGGCAGCAGCTCGCAGTACAAAACTTGAGAGATACTTTTGGAAATCTATCTTTATTTTCATTTTTATAAAACTTCCTTGAGATTTCATGTAACATCTGCTAAACCAGTTTGTTTAGTTCTTTTGCACGGTGTATCTTTGAGTTTTTATTTTCTTCGCTGCACGCATTTTATAGGTAGATGAATACTATATCTACAGTGGGTGATGTTTGATGTATAGAACGGATGCAGCAGACACAAGGTGGAAGGTATCGCAACGAGATGAACAAAGTGGTTGCTGTTCCAATTAATTGCAGTCTTTTGTTGCGAATAACTCTTAACCAGTGTTGCCACTAAAAAAAAGTGAATCCGGTCAAATCTGACCGTATGACCGGATTTTTATTTTCTAAATCCGGTTAAAAAATCCGGTCAAAAGTTAAAATCAGAGTTTTTGACCGCAAACACGGTCAAAAAAATTATTGTAATATAATATGTATTACTAAAAATATAAAACAAAAGTTAAATATTTTAGGCCATTTTTTTACATTATAAACATTATCCATGTTGAGAAAACGTTTTTATAATATGCGAATCTTGAGTTTGTAAACTTGTTTTTTATTTCGTTTGCTTAAAATTTACTGAAACTAATTTTTCGTTTAATATGACGTGTTTCAAGTCCTGAAATACACTTTTAGTGCATGACCATACAACGTCTTCCAATGTCCATGAGGCAGGTAGATTTTGAGTGAGTAGAAAGGAGAAAAGTAGCATAGAAAATGCGCAGAAAATCCATTTTCAGAAATAATTCTGGCATGGCCTGGGCAGGGCATAAAGGCTCTTTTTCGTACCTACCATGCTTTCGATATAAATCTGCATTTGATATTTGCATTGATAGAGTGAGGGCGTCAAAAACGGGAGTCGGCTTCGGCTTTACTATAAAATTTGTTTGTTTTTCCGATTTCAATATTCTTTTACCTGTCAAATTTTATTTCATTGCAATGACGCCTCGTTTTTGCTTGTAGCCAAGTCGTTAGTGGAAATAAAAGTCATGCGAAGACTTGGAACACTTGAAAAGAGTAGTTCACCAAACTCTAATCTGAGATTTATCGAATTTTACACTTTTAATTTATTGAAATGCATTGTTTAATTTCCTCTTCAACATTCTAGAAAAAGAAAACGTCAAAAAATTAGCCTATAAGATAATTTATTATCCTGCTCCCGAAGGAGAATTCCATGTGTTACCTATGTTGTAAACGTCCCAATATTCACAGTAAATTGGTTTCTGTTTGAACTTGGGAGCGTGTTCGTAATGTATGGCAAAGTTTTATTCAAATTACCCATAGAAATCTATCCTTATTTACAGTCAGTAGAACAATTTTATTTTTCCATTCAAAAAAGCGTTTTCCGGTTAAAAACATTTTTCGTTCCGGTCAGAAAACGGTTAGACCGGATTTCAAAATTTTGTCCGGTCAGAATAAATAGATTTCGGTCAGATATGACCGGAATCCGGTCAGAATGGCATCACTGCTCTTAACTATTGCAGTTTGAATACTTTAACTGAGT
Organism: Cheilosia soror; assembly: GCA_949372485.1. NCBI lineage: Eukaryota > Metazoa > Arthropoda > Insecta > Diptera > Syrphidae > Cheilosia > Cheilosia soror. The sequence continues at coordinate 129,558,718 of OX443561.1, forward strand.
TCTTCCCAGGGAAGATAAAAGTAATTGGCCGATTGCAGAAAGGAGCTGAAATAACAGGGTTATGGTGTTACGTTCTTGGACGAACGACGATGATGAGATTTTGTTGAGAATTTAATCGCCAAAGAGAATCTGCTATGGTAATTGTAAAGTAATTACAATTATACCAGCTTGCTTGAGAGGGTAGCTATTTAGGTGTCTATGTAATTGAAAAAAATGTATCTGGAGCATGTTTAAGCAATTCCTAGAGGAAAACTGTCAATCTCAAAATAAATTACCTATGTACTGTCTCTTCTCTCAAGAACACTCTAAGACACTAATAAGTCGTTAGATTAGTTGCATTGTAAGTTGCACTTCTTCAAAGTTTATTAGAAAGGAACCCCTTTGGCAGGTAGTGAAATTCAAATCCAAGAAGAAGTAAGTTAAGGGTGTTTTTTTAGAGGTATAGAACTTTAAGTTGGCAACACTATTTTAACTTGCGGCCATTTTGTCAGCTGTCAAGTGATTTATTTTTAGTTTGGTTTGGCTTCCAAATAGTGCAAAGCTCACTTTTGGTTGAATGGATACGTCAATAAACAAAACTGCCGTATTTGGAGTGATGGTCCTCAAGTGTATGTTGGTGCGTACTTCTTTCAAAACGATGCAGGCCAGAACGTTGCAGTCAATGGTGACCGCTATAGAGCCATGATTACTGACTTTTTCGTTCATGAATTGAACAACCATGATGTGCACGAGCTGTTGTTTCAACAAGACGGCGCAACATGTCACACAACTCGTGCCACAATTGATTTATTGGAGGAAACATTTGGTAACCGCATAGTTTCACGTTGCGGACCCGTGAATTGGCCTCCAACATCGTGCGATTTAACGCCGCTTGACTATTTTCTGGGGGGATATGTGAAGTAGCTAGTCTACGCCGATAAGCCCGAAACCATTGGCCATATTATTGCCGATATACGGCCACAAATGTTGGAAAAAGTCATCGAAATTTGGACCTTCAGATTAGACAACGTCTGAGCCAGCAGTGGCGGTCATATGCTAGAAATCAAAATTATAATGCCAGAGGATTATTTTTCGAATAAAGTAAATTTCATGTCAATTAAAACAAGATCATATTTCTTTCATTCCATTTCGAATAAATAAATAAATAAATAAATTTCGAAAAAATAATTTATTGAAGATAATAATAAGTGCCGGTGTAATGGGAACGTCACATGGCGATTCGAAGGAAGAAGTCAACAAATATACTGCGGTGCATGTGTTGGCCAAAGACATGTTGATATCGCGAGTGTTAGAGTGCGAATGAAAAAACGTGTCAAACATGTAAGTGTCCTGCCTGTCCGGTATACAGACGGTAAATTTCTTGTCAAAGTCATACCTCGGTTTCTTGTAGTCAGTGAGTGGCATAACTCGGTTCTGTTCTGATCAAAGATGTGAAGTATGCATGAGTGACTGAACGATTAAGGCTTTCAAATTTTGTCTCTTAGTCTGAGAGCACGCCCCCTCATGTAGCTGACCTCCCCGTGGTGGGGGGCGGGCAACATGTCTAGGTTCACCTAAACATGGCTAACGAAGCACACACCCAATGATGACAAAGCGAAGAAAGCGAGCCTCGGATATTGCCAAGCCTGTCAAAATAGGGCGCCCTTTGGAGCCAGGCCTGAAGGGTGGCAGTTTGCGAGCGTCTGGTGGTCGGCTTGTCACGCTCGGCAGTCGGCCGGGTTTAACCCGAAACGGCTACGAGCTTCCTGTCAATGGTCTCGCGAACCATTATGGGGGTCAGAGGGTGGATGCGCTATGCACCAATAGGGGCATAAGTGGACTTACGGTTACTCGACAACGGCATCGACTTAGGATAGGCACGTGGAACATCTCTTCGCTCACGGGAAAAGACCTGGAGCTTGTTGGGGAGGCTTTTAAATATCGACTAGATATAGTTGGTGTTTCCTCAACAAAGCAAAGGGGTTCTAGAACTGTGGACCTTGCAGATGGGTGGAAACTCTTCATGTCGGGAGTAGCACCTTCAATGTCTGCTCAGGCGGGAGTGGGGATACTCACAAGTCCCAGGCTGTCAGGCAGAGTATTGGAGTGGATTCCGTTAGGAGGGAGAGTTGCGATCTTAAAGCTTAAGCTTGAAAGATCAACTCTGGCTCTAGTGCAGGTGTATGCACCGAATCTGGAGTCAGGGTACGCAGCTTTCTTAGATGAAGTTGATGCAGCCCTTGAAAAGGTTGCAGATATGGATTCTTATATCCTGATGGGTGATTTCAATGCTCACGTGGGTGCGGATTTCTCGACATGGGGCAGCGCGATTGGGAAACACGGTGACCCCGATCAGAACGCGAACGGAGAGAAGTTGTTGGACTTTTGTTGTTCAAATGGAATGTCCATTATGAACACTTTCTTTCCACACAAAGATATCCATAAATACACATGGTACCGTCGAAGTCTTCAGCAGAAATCGCTGATAGATTTCTTTGTGGTACCATCGTGTATTAAAAGGATGGTTTGTGATGTTCGTGTGTTGAGAGGGGCTGAACTGTCAACTGATCACCACCTGGTGTTGTGCAAATTGTATCTCAACGATCAAATACTTATCCTGCCAAAGCGTAAACCAAGAATGGTTACGCGCATACGGTGGGAGGGGCTACAGAACGATGAGATACGGGAGGAATTTGCACGGCAGGTATCTGAAAGGTTTGAACAAATTCCAAATGTTCCATTGAATGTAGAGGAAGAATGGCAGTTGTTTTCAACAGCAGTTATTGCCTCTGCAGGACATGTTTGCGGAGTGAAGCGGCTCGGTGTGGCGGCTGGTGGTGAGAAAAGAACTGCGTGGTTTAAAACGCCCGGAGTTCAAGAAGCCATCAGAGAGAAGAAGAAGGCTTTCAAGGTGTGGATTCACTTGGGGGACTCTCCTTCTCGAAACCGGTACATTGAGGCGCGAAGAACTTGCAAATTGGCTGTTAAAGCAGCCAAAGAACATTCTTGGAAGGAGTTCGGCGAAAAATTGGACCGTGATCACAGATCTGCAAGCAAGGTGTTCTGGCAGACCATCCGCCGTCTTAGAGGAAGGAAGTGGAACATTATCGAAGGAGTCAAATCCAAAGATGGTACACTTCTTTCTAATGAGGAGGACATCTTGCGCAGATGGAGCGAGCACTTTTCCGAATTGCTCAATCCAATCCAGGGCATTGAGGATGACACATCCATCGCCTTAAGCAGGGCGGAAAATAGTCCCACGGAAGAGGAAGTCACTTTTGCGATCAAATCGCTAAAAGCTGGCAAATCTGCCGGAGTGGATGAAATCCGGCCATAAATGCTCAAGGCCTTAGGTGAAGAGGGAGTCAAATGGCTCTCTGGTGTCATTAAAGTGGCCTGGGAATGCGGCGAAACACCCAGCGATTGGCAGATTGGGGTGATTGTGCCCCTTTTCAAGAAAGGGGATAAAAGGGATTGCTCCAATTACAGGGGTATATCACTTTTAAGTCTCCCCGGAAAAGTCTTGGCCAAGGTGCTAGAAACGCGTTGCAGAGCTGTGGTCGAGGCACGATTAGGAGATGAGCAGTGCGGCTTTCGTCCCGGCAGAAGCACAACGGACCAGTTATTCACTCTCAGAATGGTACTTACGCTTGCTTCGTAGATTTGGAGAAAGCATATGACCGAGTCCCTCGAGGGAAACTCAGGAGTGTATTACAGGAGTATGGAATTGATGGTTCCCTCTTGAGAGCCATTCAATCTCTTTACACAAACTGTAAAAGCTGTGTTCGGATAAACGGCGTTAAATCAATACCTTTCACCGTGGGTGTTGGACTTCGCCAGGGGTGCGTCTTGTCGCCTCTCCTTTTCATTACTTATATGGACTGGATGTTACAGCGCAGTCTTGGCGAAGAACGTTTCGAATTGGGAGATCTGAGGATAAGTCATTTGCTCTTCGCTGATGACTTGGTCATCCTTGGGTCCTCTCAGACTGAACTTCAGCGCGCACTCGATCGGTTTGTAGCCGTTTGTGTTGAAGCTGAGATGAAGGTAAATGTGAACAAATCCGAAGTGATGGTCGTCTCCAGAACGCCTGTTCAATGCACTCTGCATGTTAGTGGAGTCCCATTGAAACAGGTGGAGAAGTTTAAGTATCTCGGGGTCTTATTCACGAGTGATGGAAGGAGCAATGCCGAGTTTTCCTGTAGGATTGGTCAGGCTGGATCGATTTTGAGACAGCTTGGTCATTCTGTTATCAGGAGGACTGAACTTGGTGTCAAAGCTAAGTTGTCAGTCTTTAATTCGGTGTTTGTTCCAACTCTTACCTATGGTCATGAGGTTTGGGTAATGACCGAAAGAATAAGATCGCGAATACAAGCTGCCGAAATGAGATTTCTCCGTAGTATTGCTGGTGTGACCCGTAGAGATCGCATCAGAAATACCAGAATACGTGAGGAACTCAATGTCGAGCAGCTACTTCTCCGGACGGAGCGATCCGTGCTTCGGTGGTTTGGTCATGTTAAACGCATGTCCCCGACCAGGATTCCACGACGTGCTATGGAATCCGTACCATCAGGCAGGCGTCCCCTAGGTAGACCCAGGATGAGATGGTTAGATCAAATTCATAATCTCTCCTCTACCCGTATGGGGATTGCCCTTGATGATTTAGAGTCGATGGCGGAGGATCGAGAGCTATGGAGGGTCCACTTGAGCAACCTATACCCGCGACCCACTTAATGGACAAGCGGACCATTGAAAATGAATGAATGAGTCTGAGAGCACCTTTGGCTGGTCGAAAAAATAATTTAAAGCGAAAAATTCATTTGATTGAGGATAATAATAAATGCCGGTGTAATGTAACACAATTGGAACGTTGTCGGTCGGATAATGGATTAAATCTGAAGAAAGCCATGGACGAGTTCGAATTCGAAGTTCAACAGATTGTCATTCGAAAGACACCAAAGTTTCCCACACGGGAACGTCACATGGCGATTCGAAGGAAGAAGTTAACAAATATACTGCGGTGCATGTATTGGCCAAAGTCATGCTGTGATCACGAGTGTTCGAGTGCGAATGAAAAAACATGTCAAACATGCAAGTGCCCGCGAAGCGCATGCCATTTACCTACTAGGAACAGGTCACATCGGTTCGCGAACGCCTCGACTTCAAGAGTATTTCACCAACACATTGGGAATCAGATCCACGACAATTGGGTTACATCTGGGTGCCAACAGGTATAATGACATCGTCAAAGGTCCAGCGCTACTTTGATAAGATCCCTCAGGAGAAAGTTCCTAAACTCAATTCAAGCGGTAATATGTAAGAACCTTGAATATTTACGTCTCTGTAATTATTCAATCAGCTTATTTACGGGTTTAGTTTGTCCATTTGCATTGGCGCTATTCTACGATACTCGGAGGCCCAGAGCTTAGCTTCAATGAGGGCCGAGGCCTGTGCTAATGTCTCTATTACATACATACATACATACATCTTTCTTTCATTCCATTTCAAAGTTCTATACCTCTAAAAAAAAACACCCTTTATTTCCCTGTGTGAGCACCAACAGTGTACCTATGTACTTGAACCAGAAAACTTTCTTTTCATTAGGGGATAGATAAACACCTGCGTACTAAATGCCATCAAGAGTCAGGTTAGCAAAGACTTATTTAAACTATTCAAAATTAGAGTGACAATAGGTTTTATAAGCTCCCCGGAAGGAATTACACACAAGACACAACATACAAGAAGTCTTGCCTACGGTTTTTGAAAAGTCGGTAGATATAGCTTACTTTTCCAAAAGAATAGTGCAAAACTCATACACTAACAGCAGAGGCACTATCTTCCAAAAGACCGTTCATCTACTCGCCTACGCCGATGACATCGACATAATGCGCAGACCGCGGCCGGCGTGTCACTGTACCGTTTGTGAGTATTTAGACGGAGGCGGCGAAGATGGGTTTGGCGGTCAATGAGGGAAAGACAGAGTATATTCTGTCAACAAGAAAGAACACCCAACAACGACATCTCGGACACAATGTCACTATAGACAGATATAGCTTTGAGGTGGTTAAGGACTTTTTCCTCGACTTTTTCTACCTAGGCTCCGCTAAGAACTTAGGCAACGACACCAGCGCTGAGATTAAACGAAGAATAACTCTTACCAATCGCTGTTTCTTTGAGCCAAGAAAGCAACTAAGTATAGAAAATTCCTTTCTGGAATAGCTAAAGTGACCCTTTATAAGACCCTAATCATCCCAGTCCTCATCTATGGTGCAGAGGCATGGACTCTATATCAAAAGCAGATGAGGTTGCTCTTGGTTGTTTCGAGAGGAAAATTCTTCGAGTAATTTTCGTTCCTGGCTGCATAGATCGTGAATGGAGGGGAAAACACAACGAAGGTCCAACGACTGAGGTGGCTGGGTCATGTAGAGCGAATGGACCTGAATGCTTCCGCCCCAAAAGATCTTCGAATACACGGCGCAGTAAGGAAGATCGCCACTCAGGTGGCGCCCACAAGTGGAAGGGGACCTCGACCAACTTAGCGCGTGCGAAACTGCAGACAGCTGGCTGGGGACGCTATGTTGGCTGAAGTTCAGGTCCATCCCGGACTGCAAGGTATATCTTACTAGGCCCTGCAAGCAATCGATCTCGTCAACACAAGATGGAAGAAAAGCGAGTCGACCAGGAAACACATAGTTCAAACAGTTGAGGAAAAGTCAAGGTAACTGAAGACATGTTGGAGAGAGTTTTGAAACCGCAGATGATGGAGCTTATTCGAAATAGAGGTAATAAGGACCCACGTAGTGAAAAAAGGCATACCTAAGTAAGCAAATTCAGCAATTTGCAACTCTTAAGAGAAAGAGTCCTCTAAAAATTTTACTGTTAAAAGGTGCCATGAAATAAAGTCTTATGCAAAAAGGTCCAAAACGTAATTTTTGACTTTTTTTGACTTTATTGCAATATAGCCATTGGACATTATTGCACTTAGCTATTTAAAAGAAATACGAGCAGGGGGGTTGCAGGGGGCAGCATGTCCCACATACATATACTACTGTTTATGCATTGTGGATTTTATTTCCACTTCGATTTGGACTTTATTTCACTTTTGAAAATGAAATAAAGTCCAAAAATCGTGGAAAAAACCTTAAGACCTATTTTGTGTTTTTCCGGGGATGGAACCTGGGAAACCTCGCACAGTAACCCAGCAGCCAGCACCCCAACCACTGAGCCACTGCGCCCATAAGTTTGGCTGTTGGCCAATAAGAATGCATTTTGCCGATGGCACGACAAACACTCACACAGTATCAACAATATCGCACTATTTATACAATGTAAATATATGTACCTACTCACATTTGGACATCCAAAATGGAGGACGCCGACCAGAGGTAAGCAAAAGCATTATTTTCTGAAATCGCATTTCTGTCCCAAGGCGGATGTGTACGGCATCTGCAGGACATTTTCTATGAGAATGGATATCGCCATGGGCCAACATTTAATCGAAATACATAATCAATTCTTTTTATTAAAATGAAAAATTGGAAATTATTCTTGTGAGCCGTAAACACGGTTAATTAAAACAGAGTGGTAATCAGATACTTCACGTCATTATCCCTGCACTGTTTAATGCACTCACATTAAGGCTGCTTTTTTCTTTTTTTCCATTTTTCCATTTTGATCAAACGGGTTTTTAAAAAAAATAATATCTTGCGTCGAGATTTACGCTTCCCTGAAACAGAATCCATAGGTGAGTAGTGCATGTATCCTTCCGATTCGAATTTTCTGAAAGGAAAGATTATAAAGTGTGCGTACAGCGTACAGTACATGTACAGGTATTAATGTGCTCGATATTTTTATTTTATTTTTTTTTGTAAATTTTATGTCAACGCAATGAGTGAGGTATACATCCGGCGAATCCATTACATGCTCAATGGCGAAATTAAATCGCTAATGGGTGGATGGACATCAGGTTGTCGCAAACGATGCTGCCACACTCAGGTACGAGTTGTATAAGAGATTTAAAATGGCTTGATGGTACAATTTCTTCCGCTTCTGTCGTTAGGGTACACAGCGGCTTTTATTAAATTTCCAATTAATCTGAGGGTGTTTTAATCGATGCATATAGATATGGCATTAATTAATTTGCAAAAAAAATAAAAAATAATAAATATTTACATCGAATCAACACAGTAGGAGGTAGTGGCTCGTTTTTATTTATTGTCGCTACAGGCGGTCACCTTCTTGTTGGTTTTGAAAATAATATTCAACAAAAAAGTGCTAAATTGATACAGTAACGTTTCAGCTTTTGTGAAACTTTATGTAGGTAAAGTGGTTAAACTGAAAAGCGAATGCACTTCATCTGCATCCTGGAAACGCTGCAGGCTGCATCAGTAATAAAGCAGAGGCGATGCAATTTTTGTTAAACTTTAGTTTTTAATTTTTGCAATAGGTATATAAATATTATGTAAGCTACGAAAGGATTATGTTTTTGGTCGAGGATGCGGTGACGGTGCCATCAGCAGGTGATTGATATAATAGCAGGCAAGTTTCAGTCTTCTCCACACCTCCACCGACAAGCATTGCTGTCATTGATTGATTGCATTGGTTACTGTGCTGGAGGGATCCCAGGTTCGATTCCCGGAAAAACCCAAATTACATCTTAAGGTTTTTTCAACTGCGCCACCTCTCGTGAACGTCTGACAAACATCCGAGAGTATGACTATCCCGAAAAAGCTTCTCAATTCAGCCGTTCGGACTCGGCTTAAAATTGTAGGTAGCTTCCATTTGTCCCAAAAATAGAAACTCACGCAAACGAATCGTTGCGAGAAGCTGGGCCTAGGCGGGTGTCTACCGCCTGTTTATATATTTATTTATTTTATCCAATTTCGCTCATAAACCAAATCTGACAATAACCCCAAGCAGGGGTTGCATAATTAAACTGCGTATTTTGTTTTTGGCTTTATTTCCATCTTGTTGTTTTTTCCAAATAGATTTATGCGCTATTTGCTTGGAAGTTATTGCCTAACGTCGTTTTTTGGCCTCAAAGGCAGGAAACACTAAGCAGACTCATCGTCCCAATCCTGCTCTATGGAGAGGAAGTATATGGACTAGCAAAGGCGGACGAAGGTCTTCTTGGTCGTTCCGAATGCACAAATTTTCGAGTGGAGGACAAGATATAACACGGAACTCTACGAGCTATACAGCAACATCGACCTGGTCAGAAAAGTGCGTCTCACTCGACTAAGATAGCTAGGACATGTGGAGCGAATGGACATGTGGAGGCGGTTAGCCAAAGATCGGGCTAACTGGGGAGTGGAGTGAGTGTTGGTTGAGGCCCAGGTCCACCCTGGACTGTATAGCGCTACTCAAGTAAGTGAGTAATAAAGGCATTGCTCTGATGCTGAGTAGTAAACTCAAATTAAGCAAAAAAAAAATTATTAGAAGCAGTCGCCTACTCCATACTATTTTACGCAGCTCAAGTTTGGAGAAGTAAAAGGTACGCTATGGTTGAGAAACTGCTAATGTACTACACATATTAAGTGCAGGGAATGTTAACATCCCCAGGGCATTTTTCTTACAGCCAGTTTTAACAAAATCTACACCAAACTTAACTATTTTTTTGCTAAATGTGAACCATTCTTCCATCCTTTGTAGTGCGGCCACGAAATTCAACTCATTTCTTGTCCCAGCTCTCACAAAAAAATGACATCCTTATTTGCATGGCTGGCATATTAACTTTGTCATCTCCAGCGAGCTTACACACTTTACGGCTTAAGAACTCTCACTTAAAATATAATTCCCTTGGCAAGTGACAGTGATGAAGCATAAAGTGAGTGTTTTTCAAACTTTTAATTAACAAGGATATTCGGCATAGACTTAAGTTAACATCCTCCTATAAAATATACAAACAAAAAATTTACTTCCTTGGATGCAATCCTTCCTACGCGAAGCAATAAGTGTTTCGACAAACTAGCACGTAAAGCTGCCAGACTTCCCCCCTTACCTTCTATGCCTAAGGACAAATATGTATGTATGTCCTGTTTGTGCACTAGAATTAAATTCTAAAATAATCACCTACTTAATGCGAGGTAAGTAGGCAACGTATACAGCATACGGATGGGACATACGCTTCCACCTGCAAGCATTGCCAGCACATCCAGGATTCACCTTTCGCACTGGGGGTGGTATTCCAGGCGGCACAAACTAATGGCGAAAAGTCGTTAGTGGAATACAAAATCGTGAATTAATCTGGAAATGAAAACAAGAAATACTCGAACACAGTTTATGGAGGAGAAACAGGTGCATCCGGGTGCACTTAAATTTCACTTAATTTTAATTCGATCTCACGGGACACAGCGGAGGGATTTATATTGAAGTGCATGTTTGGAAGAGCATACATTTGAATTAGCGACAAACTGTTATGAGGATAATTGCAGCCTCGTAATTGAATGGTAATGAAATGGTTATGCACAGGATGATTTACAGGCTTCTGAAGAGACTAAGACTACTATCAATCCAATGAGGGAATGCATCTGTGAGGTACTTGCTAGTGATACTGAGAACAATAATCCTGCCCAAGCATGTACACGTTTTGCAGTTCAATTGAATGGTTCCGTTGACATACCAACACGCTTCATCAGCTCATTGACAAATCAACAAGCAGTTTTAGATACAATAATCCGATTAAGCGCTCTTCACCGAATATGGCGCCCAGAAGCCTGGTGACATTCTAATAGAATATGTGTTGCAGAAATTGACAAACACCATTTGCCGGATTTAATTATTGATTGGCTCTGCGTCAAATTAACCATCACACACTGTAGACCAACTCTAGCCAATGTTATAGAGGATTCAATTTTCAGGACACCATCTCAGACTGTTGCGTGATAATGAATTCATCGCTAAAGCCATAATTTTAAATTCTCAGGTGAGCTATAACAGCTCCAATACTCCTCGAACCACCCTTGGAAGATGTTCGAGAATGTGTGCCCATAGCCATACTCCTCTGTTCGATTCTGTTGTTCGTCGAATGTTTCGACCGAACAATGTACAGTGTTCTCAGTGTAAATGAAATTTATTGCCCAGGCACAATTGTGGCCCGTGTTTTCCTGGTGTCCTAGGTGTGGCAGATACATGCAGCCTCTGCAGTGCATGCTCTCAATTAGTCAATTTGCTCATTGTTGTCAAATAATTGGCAGAGAGGTCCTTCGCCTGCGTTGTACCTACAGTTGCGAATTAAATTTGCATAAAACTCTGTTGACCCTTCATTTTGGAACTCGTACTCTTGTTCTGATCCAAGTCCATCCAAGTGTGAAGTAGGTATTTTAGCAAATATTTGGCACACTACACACTGTGGTGTAATCAGCCCAAATCTACCTAGCAGCATATTTCCTCCGAGGTGATGTGTAAACGATGTTTGCGAGGAGGATATTGATTGAAACAGAAATTATTTTATAATCATCTTAGCTAGTATCCACATGGGACTGGCGAAGTAGAGTACGGTTCGATAAGCAGACTGAGAGGATGTTCTAATTTGATGGTTGTGTATATCCCAGAGGGGAACTTTGCATGTGGAAATTTGCATAGTTTCGCAAATGAGGGCAATTATGCCGCATATTCTCTTCTGTGTATTTGAATGTATACCCGGCCCAATGCATTCGTTTACATAAGTAGGCACAGTGCAACTGTTTGTTCTGGTTAAAGCTTTGGTGGTCATGATATACTAGCTCAGATGTAAGTGGAATTTTCGCCGGTATAGCTACTAAATATCGACAGCCGGAGGGAGTTACTCATGGATCAGAGCTAAAATTATGAGTTTTAGATTAGGCAGCAGGCCAAAGATAGAAAGTCATAGTATACAAGTCGAAGAGCAATCAACGGAATCAACTTGCAAAAGCACCTGGGATCATTTTGAGCTGTAATTACATTGGTGATCCGGTGAATCCCTGTGAACGTGTTCGCCATATGGGTTACAGTTAAAGGGAAGCGTAGATGAAGATACAATAAAACTCACTTTATACGAGACTACAGAACCAGACAGATATCATTTGCTCAGGATACTATGTTTCGAGACTACCTCCACAAATAAGAGCAAGCAGTTGACCAGTACAGGACAGATTGTCAATGCAGTATTACGATGTATCATATAATAAAGGTTGACAATTTTTGTTACAAGAGGCTTAGTCTTCTTAAGCCTTATTAAGCCGAAATTGAAGGAGCTATCAGAAGAAGAATGAGGTCTATAAAGTATGTGTTCACTACAGGTGCATGGAAATAAGTCCCCGGAAACTAAGTCCACTGAGGGACTCAGTTCCCACCTAGTGGGAAATAAAACCACTTTCGTGAAGTGGACTTAGTTCCCAATTCCCATGTAAGGTGGGAACTAAGAACACTTCCTCATGGGAACTTAGTACATACTCAACAGTTTAATGCGTATGCGGGGGATTCAAGAGTCGTGGTGTATGCCCATTTTTGGCATATGCTCAAATTGGTTATAATTTATTTGGGCCACTTCCCAATGCCTTAGATTGTTGAAATTTGGAAGAGCGGTAGGACTTACAGTGTACGAAACGTTAATAACTTATTACCTACTCGTATTAGAATTTGAGAACTTGACCAGTGAAACTAGAAATTTTGTTAACATTTAACCTTTTTAAATATGGCGTACCTACATTTAGATCTCATTACTTTTCGTGGCTGACTAGTTAAACACTTTCTTTTCTATATAGGTACAAGAATTTGGCTGTTTTTTTTTTTTTAACATTTATGTTTTCGGTGTGATAGTTGTGATTTACTTTGTCAGACTTAGGCCTTCCGCACACGGCTCGTATCGTCATCGTCACATCGTGAATGTGCCATGCAGCGATGCAATTTCCAATCGTCAAAATACAAAGCGTAAAGATGTTGCCTGAAATTTTTTTTTAATAAAATACGTAGGTAGGTAGGTAGGTAGGTAGGTAGGTAATTGGGTGCTCTAGTGGCAGTTGCCATAGCTTCACGTAGACCATCAGTTGGATCCATTGTGTCCAGTCACGGGAACCTTCCATTTAATACCTGTTGGAGACAAAGAATATACCGCTTTTTATTGAGTCACCTAGATTTGGTATTAATCACAGGCATTCACAAGCTCTTGTATCCAGATTTCCAGCCTGTCCTAAGAGTAACCGAAGGATGTAGAGTTTGTTGAACTACTGGAACCACCCCGACTTGAGTATGAATCTCAGGAGTTCCTTAAGATCAACATTCTCCAGATCCTCTAGCTCATCGAAGAAGAAGCTGTTGAGAATCTTTTGTCTGCTGTTTAAGGGCTGGGCATTCGCAAAGCAGATGACGAACAGATTCTATTTCTTCAACGTCTCTGCAGCTTCTGCAAAAGTCATTATGCAGTATGCCCAGCCTTCCCGCGTGTACGCCTATCGCACAGTGTCCAGTAATGACCCCCGTGAGTATGCGAATATTCTTGCGGCTCAGTCCGATCATGAATTTGGATCTCTTTTTGCTCACTTCTGGCCACAATTCTTTTGCATGCCTGCAGGTGCTGAGATTGTTCCAGCGTAGGTTTGTTCTACTCAAGGATTCAATGTCCACCTTCCTAGCAAGCGTACTTAGCGGAGTTCTTACAGATTCTAGGGCCATTGATGCATGCATCTTTGACCCGTTTCTTGCAATCTCATCCGCTTGTTCATTACCCGGAATATCCATATGCCCTGGTACCCAGCATAGGGTCACCGTGTTGGCTTGCGATAGTTCATCCAGGTATTTCTTGCAATGACTTACTGCCCTCGACTTCACAACGACTGACTCCATGGCTTTTATGGCCGCTTGGCTGTCAGAGTATATAGTAGCGTAGGTATTGAAAAATGTAAACAAACTCCAAGACGATAATGTAGCATGAATGCTGCGACAATTACGCGTAGCAGGCCAGTCGTATGCGACAAATCGTATATGCCTCTCGTACATCGCACCGTATACGATGACGATGACGATACGAGCCATGTGCGGAAGGCCTTAGAATGAGCGAGTCTGTTGCGAAAGGCGTTCAATTTAGACAATTATAACTATAAGACTATAAAAATATTCACCAATAACCTGATCGATAGCATAGTACCGAATCATATAAGGCTAAGGTTAGCATCCCTTCCGAACTCGTTTGTCGATGCAGGCTAAAGGTAATAAGTGCGACTCATGCAAAACATTACAATGGACAGAATATATCTCCGAAGCTCCTTGCTAGAAGGGCTTCCTTGTTGGTTGAGGCCGTCTTAAGTAAACTGAGTAAGTAAAAAGCAGGGTCAACAGCTGATCACCTTCTAAAATGTTTGAGGTTAGAAATAAATATTCGAAATATAAACCTAAGAAACTCTATCTATATACACAATTTTATAAAAATCATCACTACAGGCTGTATCTAGACTTCCGTAGAAGACGGACCAAAATGCGAAACTTTCTTCTAAAGCGAAACACCTACATACATACATTTAAAGGCGCGCTTGGGTGTAAATCGGTTTGCCCGCTATCTCGTATGTAACGAATTAAAAGTGAAGGTCATCATCGTCTGTATTTGAAAAGTGTATGAAGTGTGCGGTAGGTGCAGTAGCGCAGTGGCTAGTGAGCCGGACTACAGTGCGAGGGGTCCCAGAGGTTCGATCCCCGGAAAAACACAGATTTGATCTTAAGGTTTTTTCTACTGTGCCACCTCTCGCGAACGTCCGACAAACATCCGAGAGTATAACTGTCTCGAAAAAGCTTCTTAATTCAGCCGTTTGGACTCGGCATTCGTCCCTTCCATTCGTCCCAAAAATTAAAACTCACACAAACGATTGGTTGTGAGAAGCTGGGCTTAGGGTGGCTTGTCTACACGCCTGTTGCGCCAACTATTTATTTTTTATTTTTTTATTATGTTTGCGCAGTGAAGAGTAAATGGAAGAAGAACGAAACGCGTCGTGTCGGTATAATGTCCCCGGTCACAATAAATTTACCATCAGTTCACTGGGTAATGATAAATGGCGCCACAAATCTATACCCGTATAACAGCTGGCCTCTTGGACCCATATAGCATCTCCATCCGTATCTATGAGTGCGTCAATTAATATTTTCAAATACGTTTTGCCCAGAGGTTATAGAAATTCTTGAAGTCTTTTTTTTCTCTCCAAAATTCCATTAGAAAGAGGAAATGTCTCACAAAATGTCTTTAAAAAAAAGGATTCTTATTTCAATGAATGTCTTGCCACGAGGTTCTTGAAATTAAATTAAATGTTCATTGGTATATTGAGCTACTCTTTTATTTTGAATGAATTTTTTACACCGAGGTCGAAGTCCAAAAAAAAAAATGCCATTGATCCCAAAAGTTCCTTTAGAACAACAAAAACGAGACATAATGAAAAAAATGTACATAAATGAAGGTGCATATTGATATTTTCAGAAATGGCTTACATAGCTAAACTAAAAGTTCCTTGAAAATAAATTTTTTGGCATACCATGCATGAGTGTCATCGTGATATCCAGAAACTAACTACCTACATTAGTTAAATACGAACTCGAAAGAGAAACTATTGACTTTTATTTCTGTAGGTCACAGGTATTGCATATTGGCACATCTAACATGCCAAAAGATCATAATTAATTTATAAAAGTTAAATACCTATACCTATTATCCATATCCATACACCGACAAGCGATGATTCCAACTGAGCGAGCACAATATGATATTTAATTTAAGTCCAACACAACTTCGCTCGTCCACCCTCCAAACTCGAATTTGTTTGAAACTTCTGTTCTACAAAAACTATAATCCCTCGTTCCATTGTTGTCTGCCCGAGTCCGCTCCACGCTAAAGAACACCTTAATGCAACGCAAATATAAACAGCTGTTTGCAGCTATTGCTACCGCGCCAGGACAATTGCTAGATAATTTAACCTTTCAAAATAAAAGTTCTCACCTTAATAGCACTCATTAATAATTTGGACTTAGTGCCAACTATACGAAGCAACATTCACCAGCAGGTGCGCTGACGATTCCGCAACTCTTGTTGCCATTCCCAGCCACCTCTGCTTTAATACGAAATCGCGGCTGCTCCTTCCACAGCGAAGCTGTCCTGCTGTATGTTTGTTGTTTACCCAAAAGGTGCAAATGAGCGCGCACTTTGCAAATATTCATCTTAATTCAACGCGATGGAATGAGAGCGATTCAAAAATGCTACCCCAAACTCACAGCATCGTGAATGTGCACCCATATACGTTTCTGGCATATTTCATGCGTTTATCCCATTCACAGCGTGTTTGTGTTTGCGGCTGAGGTCACGTTTGCAGCACGTGGAATTAGGCCACAACGCAACGGCTGGAATGTATGTTGTGTAATATGTCTTGGTTGTGCGGAAGCTTATGCAAGCCTATGTCTGGTAATTTGGGCTTAAGGCGGCAACTTAATAATAATTTGGGCCCCTCCCACACGTAAGGTGTTTATAACAATATAAGCATGTTTGATGTCAAAATTGCAGAACCGACTTGTGTTCTTTATCATCATTGTATGTATCTGCTTAGGGGTGCAGAAGTTTTCATTCGAAAACAAATTTTCCCAATCACAGTTTTCTTCTTGCCAAACTTTAGAACTAAGTACTAGATTGGTCTGGTGGAATAAAACAGAATAAAAAGCGACATTGTTATTCGAGAGCTGAAAATAGAAATATCGAGAACAGCAACTTGCTTTCGGAATCTTTAAGGCGCCAAATAACTCTTGGGTTATTTAAGAAAGTATATATAATCCATACACTTCTCAAATGTGAATGTCTGTTTGGCAAACATCATCTCATTGTATGGGATAGAACTTCTAAAAGTTAAGATAGTGCCACGGCCACAGCTCCTTACTCAGCATTCATCAAGATGCCCATCAAACTACCGAGTATGGGTTTCGGTGAATGTACTTGCATCGTTAGAACTCTATTCAACAGTATCAAATGATTTCGTTTTCTTTTTCGCTTTTGTGGAAAGGATTTCATCTCAAAAATCAATCAATAAATAGAAAAATAAATAAAGAACGTAGGTACCACCTTCTATAAGCAGAAGCAATGCCATTGGGGGTTGTCTATGGGATGCACATGATCATCGTGCTATCGGCATTGCAGGCCACCTCTTCTGATACAATCTTATTTTCGCAGTCAGAGTGCACACTGCACTGTATTGATTTTGAATCAGAATATTCAATGTAACCTAGTTCTGGACTCGGACATTCGATGCTAGAGAGAAGGATTTAAATGGATTGACTTGTTATATCCCCACAGAACATCAACAACACAAGCATAGCAAAATATTTGAGATTTCTTTTCAATTCGGTAAGATTGAAGCACCATAGAAGGGAATATTTATTTTGCATTCATTTACAATGAGAAATATTTTTTTGATGTTGATCAAAAAAGAAAAACTGAAATTCTTGTAAAATCGGGGATGTGGAAGAGGTGTATAATAAATCGTCTGGTATAAATGAGAACAGCGTCATCTACTAGTCAACATTTATTTCTTAATACGGCCCTAAGACGCTTCGGAAAGGGTGGCTTTCCTCGCGAAACATTGACAAAAAGAAACTTTGCAGACACCCAACCTAAAAATGACTTGAAATTGACATAAGGTCATAATGGAACACGCTTAAAGCAATGTAATGTAATCCGACACTCACCCAAGAGAACTGGGAGTACTGCAGTGACCAGTGAGGGTCATTTCATTAGGCTTTCAGTGTTATTGGAAGAAGAGTGTGCAAAAAATAAATTCTCAAAGAAATATGTAATAAAAAATAACCGTTATCTTACTGCTTACTTCAATTATCGATTTGATGAAGGGGAGATTATGCCCCTGCTGCATTTTTTTTTTTTTTTGTTGTTTGGTTGCGCCAATGGATGTGCTATAATCTTCTAAAGATGCGGTAGCCCGTGCTACAAACATGCACGATTCGCAAACCCGAATAATCGATGCCAGGAATGCGCCTGACGTACTAATCCCTATTTCTTTCAACCACTCTCTCCGCAGGACTGCCGTTAGGTATTACTTCGCGAGGCTGGTTAGCAACTCATGCTAAGTCCTCTGTGTCCGCCATTTCGGATCTTCTAAGTCTTTGTCTTTAATTCTTCGTGTACACTCGTTATAAAGGAGCATACCTCCAGCCAGTCATCTTCTGACCTTAACATATGGCTTATTATAGACTTTGGGGGTTTGGTAAGTTCGCTCTTCCCCCTGCAAAGCGCCTACAGTGGAACATTACGTGCTCCGTATCTTCTTCTTCGTCTGGACATTCGGGACAGAAAGGCGAGCTATCGTGACCAAATATGTGAAGGTATTTCCGATAGCCGCTGTGCACCAATAAGAACTGCGTAAGGTGGTACTTGCAGTCCCCGTTTGTTCTTTTTGTTCAGACTTCGATGGAGGCGATCAGTTTGTGGGTCCATCTGCTTTTTGCCGTGTTATCCCAAGTGGCTTGCCATAGTGCCATCGACGTTTCCCTCTCTTCTACTTTGACCCTTCTATTAGGGACCTTTTGCCGGTTGGCTGTTTGCCTAAGGTAGATCCTTTACATCTCGCTGGCAAGAATGTTGATGGGTATCATTCCCGATCCCGATATAACGCAGGCTGCTTCATCCGAGATTGTTCGAAATCCCCTTATTATTCGAATTGAGCCTGTATGCTAGTATAAGGCTAATAGTACTCAACTCAGTGCTCAGTCAAAAAGTACTCAACATTTTAAAATTAATCTGCCTACGAATTCGAGTCTCGACTTTAAATTAACAGAGCTTCAGCCGTCGTATACGCAAATAACAAGAAAAGAAAAAGAAAATAAAACAAAGCATTTAACAAAAATATAGGTACTTACAATTTACGACGCTTAATTGGACCTTACATAACTCTCGATCTTCAGGCACCGATTCTAAATTCATTAAGGGCAGATCCCCATAATGCATAGACGAGAGATCTAACCATCTCCCTCTGGGTCTACCTAGAGGACCCCCGAAGCATCTGATGGCACGGATTCGTCCATAGAACATTTTAGAATCCTAGTTGAGGACATGCGTTTAACATGACCAAACCACCGAAGCATGAACATTTTTTTTTTGTTTTTGAAAATGAAAATCTTGAAAGACACAATGGGATTAGAAACCCATGGTAGTGTAGTAGTAGTAGGGATTCTAACCGCACTAAAAACACCTCCTTAATCATGACCAATCAAAGAAAGATCGACAAATGATTTTAGTTTCAACGTTGTGTTGCAATTGAGAAAGTATTATAACAGGTTCTCATATTTTTTATTCTTTTTTGTTTTTTTTTAGATTATAAGTTCATGAGGGAAATTTCTCCGTAGTATTGCTGGTGTGACCCGTAGAGATCGCATCAGAAATACCAGAATACGTGAGGAACTCAATGTCGAGCAGCTACTTCTCCGGACGGAGCGATCCATGCTTCGGAGGTTTGGTCATGTTAAACGCATGTTCCCGACCAGGATTCCCCGATGTGCTATGGAATTCGTACCATCAGGCGGGCGTCCTCTAGGTAGACCAAGGATGAGATGGTTAGATCAAGTCCATAATCTCTCCTATTCCCGTATGGGGATTGCCCTTGATGATTACGAGTCGATGGCGGAGAATCGAGATCTATGGAGGGTCCACTTCAGCAACCTACGCACCCACTTAATGGAGAAGCGGACCATTAAAAATGATGATGATGATGATGATGATGATGATGGAGTTCATGAGGTTTGGTTCTTCTTAATCTAGGAATATTATATCGTACATTTAAGACGTCTTTTATCTCGGGATTAATATGCATCTGCAGACGCTCTTTGTGCCGAATTGCGAACTTTTTAATAACTTCCGTTACAAGATCAATCTGCAAGTCGCGATTACAACAAAAATATAAAAAATAAATACTGGAGATTACTGAAAATTAGCCTTCCTCACTAATTGGAATAGCTATTTATTACTTACATTTCTGTACAAGTATGTCGTGAACATTTTCTTGTTGTGAATTAAATTTCTTATGAAAACCCTTTTTCATTTTCATAATACATTATTACAAATACCTACATATATTTTCACCCCTTTTTCAGATCTTAATTTTTATATTTGTGCTGTTTATTAAAAAAATAAATAAATAAATAAATAGGTGGCGCAACAGGCGGGTGACACCCAAGGCCTAGCTTCTCGCAACCATTCGTTTTCTGTGAGTTTCTGTTTTTGGAACGAATGGAAGGGACCTACAACTTTATGCCGAGTCCGAACGGCTGAATTGAGAAGCTTTTTCATGACAGTCATACTCTCGGATGTTTGTCAGACGTTCGCGAGAGGTGGCACAGTAGAAAAAACGTTAAGATGTAATTTGTGTTTTTCCGGGGATCGAACCTGGGATCCCTCTCACAGTAGTCCAGCACACTAACCACTGCGCTACTGTGGACTGTGCTGTTTATTACTTACATCCTTTCACTATTCACCATTCAAAAGCTGACAATCTATGCAAGTCTGGAGTAACCACCAACAGTTTATAAAATTTTTTGTGTGATTTAACTGAGTGCAAACGATTTACCTTTCAAAATGGCTTATATGCACCTACAGTTAGATATCGTTTATGCACGTAATGAATGTGATATCGCGAAATTAAATTTTATTACACGTTACCATATAAATAATGGAAATAAAATCACAAAAATGTGATACTAAAATTTAATATCTGTGGAACATACCTGCTCCTAAAAGTAATGTTTGGCAATTTGAAGATAACTAGGTTTATTAAAAAAAATGTGGTGTTAGTTATCCCCTAACTCGATCTCTTTTATATTTAAACACAGTGCGACCTTATTATTTTATATAAAATAAAGGCATACTTACATTATAGGTACATCTTTTTATGCAAGCATTAATATAAACTGCTAATTTAATAATCTTTGACAGGGTGTGCTTTTTTTTACTCTTTCGAAATATTTTAGATACTTTATGAAATCTTAAGACTCTTATAAGACCAAAAATTAGTTTTAGCTATATGAATTTTAAAATTTAACCTCCAATACAACAAAGATTCCTTTAATCAACAAATTTCAAATTGTACCTATGCCAATTGGACGAATGTGATTTAGAATCATGAGAGATTAAATCGGGCTTATATTTGACGCAACTCTATAAAGAACAGCTCTAACTCTGATCAGTTGCTAAAATTTGAGGAATATTCTCAGTAAATCTTTCACCAAACCAATTTTTATACACAGGGCCGAATCATCTCATCCGCAAACGAGCAATACGTGCCGGAATTTGTTTTTGTTTCGAGTGTAAAACCGGTTGATTCCGTGAACGTATAGGGCGTTCACGGATGTGGCGATTCGGCCGCTACGATACGTATCGTAACTGACGACAAAATACACTGGGCAATTGACACATTCTCTCCCTTAAAACCCCTGGAGGTGATGGGATATTCCCAATTATGCTACAGAAGACAAAGACCATTATCATACCAGTCCTCAAACGGCTTTTCATAAGCAGCCTGGAATATGGCTACATCCCAAAAGCCTGGCGGGAAGTGAAGGTAGTCTTCATCCCTAAGGCGGGAAAACCTAGCCACACCACTGCCAAGGATTACAGACCCATAAGTCTAACATCATTCATTTTGAAAACCTTTGAAAAACTGGTGAACATACATATTCGCGGTCGGCTAAATGACAACGTGATTTCCACTGCTCAACATGCCTACACTAAGGGCAGAGTAGTCGAAACAGCGATGCATGACGTCGTCAGCACTATAGAAAAATCACTAAAAGATAAAGAATACACACTAGCTGCGTTTTTAGACATTGAAGGAGCGTTTAACAATGTCAAAACATGTGCGGTAAAGAGGGCGCTGCAGAATTCCAACGTTGATCAATCTCTCACTAAGGTGATCATGAGTCTGCTCAATGAACGGAATATCAATGCGAGATTAGGTGACATTGACCTACAAGTAACTGCCTCCAGAGGCACACCACAGGGAGGAGTCATTTCTCCCCTACTTTGGGTTCTCGTCATCAATGAAGTACTAATGAAACTCAAAAACAGTGGGGTAAAAGCCGTTGCTTATGCGGATGATGTAGTACTGCTTGCAACGGGAAAATTTCTACCAACTATAAATGAGCTGTTAGGAAGTTCACTGCGAACACTTAACTTGTGGGGAAAACATTGTGGCCTTGGGGTGAACCCCCAGAAGACCGAACTTGTGCTGTTTACAAACAGAAGAAGCATACCGCACTTTGAACCACCAGCCAGGCTGGCGCCCTCACTGGTCACAACCTTCTAAGAAACCACGCGATGAAACTAAATCTCAAGAACGACGACATTTGTAGAGGCTGCGGTGATGAGGAGGCCACGAGGACACCCCTCACTTTCTCTGTCACTGCCCGAGTCTCTGTCACTTGAGGAATAGAACACTTGGAAGCTACTGCTTCCAGGATATCCAAAAACTCTCTAACGTCTCAATATCCAATCTTTACAGGTTTCTGAGGGCAGCGAGATGGTTGGACAAAGTCGAGTAACCACGGGAAGGATGAAATAAAGCCAGTACAACACGGCTAACCCCTTCGAAGGGTATCACAATGGGTCCACAAGGACCTAAGTGGGGTGAAGAGGAGGCTACTCAGCTTCACCAACCCGTTAACCTAACCTAACCTACGTATCGTATAGCGTATAGAGATGAAATTAACGATTCGATAAAACAGAATACGTACAAAATTATCTAGAATTTTTCTGACATATAGACTTGAAACAATAATTTGTTTCATCTTTTGATTATTTCGCTGGTGTTTTTTTTGGGTAGTTTTCCGGAAATTCAATATTGTTAAAAACCTGTGAATGTGTTTTCCTCAGATGTTTAGCAACTGACTTATTTTCTGATTAGGTACCTACCTGCATATCAGGGCAGAAGTAGTGCCCTGTTAAACTAAACTGCTAAAATGTTATTTTTTAGATTTTTGAAAGTGTTTTTCGAGCTGATGCGGTGGTCGGTTCGGGGGCGGATTAAGCATATCAAAAAATTATACTTCTCTGTCAGCTAGAAAATAATGTTGGCATATTATCTTTTAATGCTTTTTTGAATATGCTGTAGTATATTGCGGTCAGTGTGCGGACTCATAATTCGAGAACGGATCGTTCGATTTTCACAATTTTGGGTTCGATGAATTCCTATATTGGCCCAAGGAAGGACACTATGGAGTAAGAATAAAAAAAAACTGTTCAGGAAAATCGAATATCGGGGAAGATCAGGTTTTTAGTACATACCTATTTTTGAAAACAGATGTCGCTGTACATTGACTTTGACTTTGGCGGTAGACACCGTATGCCTAGCTTCTCGTAACCATTCGTTTGTGTGAGTTTTTATTTTTAAGACGAATGGAAGGGACCTACAATTTTATGCCGAGTCCGAACGCCTGAATTGGGGCTTTTTCAGGACAGTCATACTCTTGGATGTTTGTTAGACGTTCACGAGAGGTGGCGTAGTAGAAAAAACCTTAAGATGTAAGTTGTGTTTTTCCGGGGATCGAATCTGGGATCCCTCGCACAGTAGTCCAGCACACTAACCGCTGCGCTACTGCGCCCACATGTATTGATGATTCATAAAAAACCGCCAGGTGGCGTTGTTAATCCACTTGCCATTGCGCAATATGACAGGTGTCCGTTTCGTTTCGTCATTCCGATTGAATTGGACTTGCTATTGCATGCGGTCAGATAAAACAATATTTAATTAATTCTACGATGACAAAAGTATTGAACCAATGTATGATTATTATCTGGGACGAGTGCACAATTGCTCACAAAGGCGCGTTATAAGCCCTAAATAGCACTTTAAAAGATTTACGATAACTGACGGTTAGCGCAATGGTTTTGCTGTCAGGCGATTTTCATCAAACGCTGCCTGTCATTTCAAAATCAACTCCAGCAGATTAATTGAACGTTTGACTGAAGGGCGTCGGATTTTTACGATAAGTGTAGAAATTGCAATTCAAAACGAACATGGGAGTTGCTTTACGAAATTACCAGTCCGCCGCAGAGTTCTCCAGGCAATTGTTGGCGATGAGCAATGGTGTGATTCCAGTCGACTTAGTCACCGGCCTGATTGAATTTCTACCGCATTTTTGCCATATTGTAATTATTTGACGCCGTAGGAGCTCATTACGAATGTTTTCCCGAATATTTTTCAGAATTATGTTGACAATGATTGGCTGAGCGGTCGAGCAATTTTGGTTGCGAAAAACAAGGATGTCGATCTTTAATGTAATTTCGTCATACAATATATTAAATTCTTACCAATCCGTTAACTTGCGTAATGAAATAAAAACAAAGCCACTAACTATCTTACGAAAATTTTTAGTTCTTTGTATGTTTCGGGCTTGTCGCCACACAATTTGAAATTGAAAGTCGGCTCAGTTATAATTTTCTTGCGCCTCAATGAACGAAACTTTGTAACGGAAATCATTTGATCGTGAAGAATCTCAAATCAAATGCCATTTAAGCGACGATTTTGAGATGAAAATTCAAAGGCAAAAATGTTCTCATTCCGCGGATTTCGCTTATTCCGAACCGAACGTATTGCGCGAATCGTATTTAAGCGTCTTCAATTTCCTGTGCGTCTCGCTCTTCGCTACGACAATTATAGATAGATCACTGAGTGGGGAAGCGAGGAGTAACAACGATTCTCGCTAGTTGGGATTGACCCTGACAATTTCTGTTGAGAAATTTTGTCGAATTTCAGTCTATGAATTATAGTTTGAGAAATCGAAATGCAAAGGTTCATTTTCTGATAGGGGAAAGCAGAAATGTCTTACCAAGTGGATTATATACGGATTATATACTGTCAGAAATCAAACAGTTACTTAAAATGAGTCTGATGATGAATTAAGTTGTGTAGTTCGAAATAGCTATCATTCCTACCAAAGTGACTGTGTCTACGAGTTTTTGTTAATGTTATTCTCTCGAAACAATAATACATAGATTAATTAGGTCGCAACAACAATCGCCGTTTAAGATGGTTTAGCATAAATAGAAATACTAAATTTTAACCGGTCTTCTTTTGAACACTCGCAAAAATGTAAGAACATTTTTGGGACAATTTTTAAGAACTTGTTTATCTGAAAAACTAAGGTCCCAAATTATTTCGCTCTCACTTTGAAATTCTCTACCTGTAATCTTGATGATTTAATTTTCATTTCAATTTAACAAAAAAATGCTGTTTTTTATATTATAACATTTTTTAGTGCAGATCCTTTGACAAAAATTTGGAGAAAAAAAATATTAAAGATATACAGTCGTATATTTGTTGTTTGTTTTTTTTTTTATTATGTAATTCATGATTTTTCTTAAAGCTAGTCAAAAAACGCTTAAAACTAGCTTTGCTTAACTAACTTAGCTTCCTACGACTCCCATTTCTATTCAGTGGTCCCACTGTATTCAAGTGCATCAGCAACACATATGAAAAACCCTTCAGTGCATGCACATTGGACATTACCAAGATTTTTTCGCATTTGAGTGAATGTCGGCAGACATCAACGGGTTTTATCGCATATTCTCCTTATTTAGATGCAGAACTTAATTCTGAGTAAAAAAGGAATTTTTTTCCTTCCTATTGTCAGCATATCCGTGCGTCGTCATTTTCACATTTTATATGATTCAGCTCGGCGGAGCCTTTATTCCGGTGTTAAACTCAAATATTGGATCTTACGAAGGTTTGGTATAAGAAAATACTTTTAGATATACATAATATGTACATTCATAACTAAATTACATAATATGTAATTTCATATTACAGTGGCCGGCATAAGTATTTTGACAAAACTAAAGTTAATTCTGCTCATAATTTGAAACTTACTTCATGTAAATTTTGGCATCAATGGAAAGGTCATTTAAATTCCGTTTGAATGGTACAAAACTTTCCTTAACCCATTAATTACCCATTTAAAAATTTTAGAATTTAGAATTTAGAATTTTTGTGAAGGTCTACTTTTTTGACTTTTTTCCTCTGTATCCAAAAAAAAAATGTTTTGATGCAAAAAGTTTCTCCAAACAATTCTTATAGTGATTGCAAAAAACATTTATCAAAAATCTCTTCGCTAATATTTTTTATGATTTTTTGAAAATTGTTAAAAATGACTATTTTAGTCACTTTTTCCTCCTTTTCATACAAAATATTTCTGAGATCATCCCATTCAAAAAAATGAAAACATTTTCCCAAAAATAGCTATGGCTATTAAAATACCGAATTTTTATTTTTCCGTGAATTTTCCATGTTTATAAATTACATATGTATTTTGATTCTCGAGTTTGTGTGGATTTCTTTTTCTTTGTGACTTTTCATAATTTCTTCTTTTTTTCTGAGGTTTTTTTTAGTGACATTTTACGAATTTCTGATGTGATATGTTTGCTGCCAAGCTTTTATGAAAAAAGAGCTAAGCCCCGATAATGTTTTTTGTTTTGTAAAGCTATAGATATAGAATAGTCAAAAAAACACCTAATGTTAAGTAATCTTGAAATTGAGTAGGCATCGCATTGAATCTACAAAAATGTTGCTCACTAACCAGTTTTTTTTTTATATAGAAGCCACACAAATAAAAATGAAAAGCCGCAGCTCTTGCAACTCTCGGCACATTGAAAATTCATGAACGCAACAAAAAGGTATTTCGGTAAACTCACATAACACTTCAACAGTAATCAAAATTGATGACCACCATATTAGAGCGAAAAGTATTTGAAGTTGAGGCCAAATAAAATGTATAAATTTCTGAACCAAAAAATGTGTCAATAGAAGCCAGAAAAAAAGGGCGCAAAAATTGTTCAAAAAACGCGCCAAAAAACGAGTGAATAATTGCTTCAAAAAACGCGCTAAAAAAGGCCCAAACACACGGCAAAAAAGTCTCAAAAAATGTGACGAAAACGAGTCAATAGAAGCCTTAAAAACCTTCCCAGAAAACAAGATGAAAAAGAAGTCAAAAGCGGCATAAAAACACGACAAAAACGAAAAAAAATAATCCGTCTCAAGAAACAAATCAATATACGAATTTAAAGCGTCCCAAAAAAACCTCTCGAAAAATGGCCCAAAAAACCTTTGCAACTTTCTTGATTCGTTTGATTATTTTTACCGACTGGATCGACCTCTCCGGTCAATGTAAACTTCGATTGAATGTAGGCACAGCAGGATTAGGGTTAAAAAAAAAAAATAATAAATAGGTGGTGCAACGGGCATAGACACCCTAGGCCTAGCTTCTCGCAACCATTCGTTTGTGTGAGTTTATATTTTTGGGACGAATGGAAATGGAAGGGACCTACAATTTTATGCCGAGTCTGAACGGCTGAATTGAAAAGCTTTTTCAGGACAGTTATACTCTCGGATGTTTGTCAGACGTTCGAGAGGTGGCGCAGTAGAAAAAACCTCGGAAAAAACCTTAAGATATAATTTGTGTTTTTCCGGGGATCGAACCAGACAGGATCCTACATCACTGTCTATACAAATTTTTTATAAAATAATTCTTCAATCACGAATTGAATACCTACCATACTTCTTACAATAAAAAAAATCCAAATGCTATACCTAGGTCTTTAGTTATTAAGCTGATCAGTCTGACAGATTTTGGTATTATTATGTACCTAACTATTAAAACCGGCCAGGTATGCGAGTATCACTCGCGCACCGAAGTTTTCATACTTGGCCAGAGTTGGTGTATTGAAAACTTTTGTATGTCGGTTGTTCTTCGATTTTATAGACCTGGATACAAAATTTAACAGTTTTTCTGTATGAAAAAAAAATATTTCTTTCACTAAATTAAAATTAATTACTCCAAAACCAATCAATGTATCGCTAACATTAAAAAACGATATCATTTAAAAAACTTGTAGCAGACTTAAAAATCGTCATAATGTCAAAAATAAATGTTTCCTAACAGGGTTCCTTACATTCTTCCGAATTATTTGCTACCATATACGGTCTATTTAATACAAACATTCAATTGAATGATTTATTTTATTATTCTGTGAGAAATAAAATACTTGCCTCGCAAATCCATGAAGCTTGACATTCTTCATTTATTCGTCATCGATATAATTTTGACAAACATCAATCTTCGCAGGGAATGAATCCACATTACATTTCCATCGAAACCGAAAAAGCAACCAACACTTTGTCTGCTTTTCATGTGATATGGCTTAATGTCCCCCTCGCTGATGTCATCAATCAATCCGCAACCAAACCATCATGGATCATATTATCATTCTTCCTTATGGATTGCGGTGTTCACCCCTTTTTACCAGATATGTACGTCCGAATATCCAAATTTTATTACTCAAATCCACTTTTCTCACTAAGCGTATCGTTTTCAACTCTCTTACCGGCTTTCGTATCCTTCGACTTATTCCTTTTCTCAAATCCAATTGACCATGCATCATTATTGGCCCGTAATGGCAAATAACATTTCTTTGCCAAATCAGAACACCATCCCCAAAACGATGAGGGATTTACCTTTCGCTTCACGTAATTGAATTTTTTCATCGCATAATACCGTATAAAATAGTAGTAGGTATACAGTTTCCTAGCAGAGTCCTGTCATCTAGGCAAGTAGGATAAAGTATATCTGTGGAAAGCGATACATCGACTGTACTGTTCGTTTCGTATAGGTACATTTGATGCGGCATTCTGATTCGCTTTTTCAGGTTTTTTTTTTTTTTGTCTTCTTTTTTATCCCACATAAGGGACAAGTTTATCTGGGGATTTGATTTTTATTTTTTGACACATTTAATAAATCCCATTCAGCTACCATCAATTTCTGTTTTGAATTCATGCTAGGACGGCCTCACGGGTCCATCCGAATTGCCACAATATCATGACACATGAATTTCAGAATTTATTTATGCAAAAAATTACCGCCCTCCGGGATTTGCCTACCCCCAATGTGTGTTTTGTTCATGATGTTTAATTCGGAAAATGACAGGATTCTCGGTTTAGGTTTAGTTCTCTCTTTTTTTTCTGGTATTGTGACACGAAGCGTTCACGCGGATTCAATGCAAATATTGATGTCAGGACAGGATGTAACTAGCCGGAGGGCAACGGGCCCATTTGGGGAATTCCGATAGTGAAATGACAAGTTTTGTAAAATATTTTCCTGAAATTTGTCCGGCGTGACTGCGCTCGCATGAATAAAAATCAAATAAATAATTTTATCAAATCATAATCCTGTGGTGGATAAGAGACTTGACAGCAGATTCCATTAAAGTTTATATCCGGAGGCAGTCCAAACAAAGAGACATTTATATTTTTTGTCGACTCCAGCTATAAGCTTCCGTAGATCACTATCAGATAATTCTAAACCAAAAGACCCTCAATGGTATTTAAAGTGGCACGTTATTTCTTTTCGATTCAATTAACTAAACCACCCCTTTAATTTTTAAAGGATCAACAAAATTCTTTTCAAAATAAAACCCCCACCAACCGCACAGATAGATACTTGTAACTTGAAGCACATCCGGACACAAATCTGTCCTGAAGTCCGTCAAACTATCGTTTGAGTCATTAAATTCGTAAAACCAAAGGGGTTTCTCATGCAGAAAAAAAAACAGCGAAATGACATCAAAATCAGGACTCAAAAAAAAAAAAAAATTAGTTGGCAGAAAAACTTTGGCAAAACAGTCATAAAAAAAAAAAAAAAAACTTTTAATGAAGAAATTAAGGTATGTCCAGTCCATGTGCCTTTCAGTTTCAAAGAAATATTGGCGTCATTTTAACCCTTTTCAGTACGCTTATCTATTCTATTAACTGCTCCCTTTAACAGAGCGTGGGTTAGTCCTCGAAAAAAAAATCACTGTCACGGATGAAATGGGCAATGGAAGAGATAAAAAAAAATATCTACAAAGCAGTGGTCCTTCGACAAGGGACTTGCTGAACATTTATCTTTAAGGACTCATTGGAGAGTCGTTTGTCGTTTTGTCAAATTTAATTATCCTGCAAAAAGACGTTTAAAGTTGAAGCACTGTTATTTGTTTGTTCTCTTTTTTTTCTTTACCCGGATCCGGTCGAAAAACAACTTTAAGTGCGCTTAGTCTGAACAAATGCGATTTAGTGGATGAGCTTACCAAAAGAATTCCGTGGGAAGTACCTAATAAAAAAAAATAAATATTGAAAACATAAGGAAAGTTACAGTATGTCTGTAGCGGATTGTCTGATATAGATCGCTGGTAGTGATGCGCGATATATATCGAATCACTCGATTCATCGATATTGTCGTAAAAAAATATCGATTATTTCACTCGATAATATTTATTTTCGATATTATCGATGCATCGATGTTTTTATCCCGATTTTTTTGCACTCAAAGACCACTGTCTTAGTTATAACAACACGCCTCGTTACGATTCAAGAACCTTAAAACATTTTCTTATTCTTATCGGCTTAATGTAGGTACATAATATTTTTATAATATAGTATTTCAAATAAGCTATTTCTTTACATACTACCTATGCATCTAGGCAAAATCTGTGCGTGTTCCACTTTCTACGTAGATTACTTTCTAATAGTTTTTAGCAAGTCAGAATTTCGTAGTGAATGAGAGTGACTTACGTTTGGGGCTGTTTTTAGTATCGCCAAATTGGACGTCAATACTGAAGCAAGATGAAGCATAAAATGCTCGATACATTTCACTTACTTACATTTCACTAAAGCCTATCAGCACAAAGTTAGGTTAGGTTAGGTTGTGAGGAGAACGATCACAAGGCACCTTGGTGGGCCCATCGCTTCTTTTATTATTCTACTTTTGATAATTTCCTTGGAGGTACTGGTAGATTGACGTCAACTTGTTTATTTCCCGTCATTTCAAAACGAAAAATCCAGGCAAAAAGGTGCCAAAAACTGTGCAAAAAATGCACCAAAAATGCACAACAAATACGGCCAAAATACGCGTGAAAAATCGTAATGAAAAACAAAATATGTGCCAAAACCAACAAAAAAAAATCCCAAAAAAATTTAGCGAAAAAAACTGT
The DNA here is from genome assembly GCA_949372485.1 of Cheilosia soror. NCBI lineage: Eukaryota > Metazoa > Arthropoda > Insecta > Diptera > Syrphidae > Cheilosia > Cheilosia soror. The sequence goes on from OX443561.1 coordinate 129,589,694, forward strand.
GCAAAAACCGCGATGAAAAAATAATAAAAGAGGCTGTGGAAAAATTTCGCCAAAAACGCCCAACAATTACTGCCAAAATACGCGTGAAAAATCGCGATGAAAAAATAACAAAATACGCGCCAAAAGAAAATGAAAATTTTCGCGAAAAAACGCGCCAAAAACTGTGGAAAAATTTCGCCAAAAACGCCCAACAATTACTGCCAAAATACGCGTGAAAAATCGCGATGAAAAAATAACAAAATATGCGCCAAAAAAAAAAAATTAAAAAAAATCCCGCCAAAAATGTAAACAAATTTCGCGAAAAAATGCCCCAAAATCCGCGTCAAAAACCCTCCAAAATGCGCGCCAAAATAGAGCCAAAAATCGCGGTGAAAAAAATAATAAAATATGCGCCAAAAAAAGTGACATAAAATCCCGCGAAAAATGTGGAAAAAATTTTGCGAAAAAAACGCGCTAAAATACATCTCAAAATACGCGCTAAAAACACCAATCAAATCGCGCCAAAATACGCAATGAAAAAGTAACAAAATATGCGCCAAAAAGGTGACAAAAAACCCCTCCAAAAATGTGAAAAAAATTTCGCGAAAAAAACGCGCCAAAATCCATCTCAAAGTAGGTGCCAAAACTATTCAAAAAAAAATGCGCCAAAACCGCCCATCAAATGGCGCCAAAATACGCGCCAAAAATCGCGGTGAAAAAATAACAAAATATGTGCCAAAAAAGTGACAAAAAATCCCGCCAAAAATGTGGAAAAATTTCGCAAAAAAACGCGCCAAAATAAATCTCCAAAGTACGCGCCAAAACTATGCAAAAAAAAAATGCGCCAAAAACGCCCGACAAATCTCGGCAAAATACGCGCCAAAAATCGCGGAGAAAAAATAACAAAATACCTATGCGCCAAAAATCGCAGAGAAAAAATAACAAAATATGCGTCAAAAAAGTGCCAAAAAATCGCACCAAAAATGTGGAAAAATTTCGCGAAAAAAGCGCCAAAAAACATCTCAAAGTACGCGCCAAAACCGCCCATCACATCGCGCCAAAATACGCGATGAAAAAATAACAAAAAATATGCGCCAAAAATGCAGAAAGAATTCGCGAAAAAACGCGCCAAAATAGACGTAAAAATACGCACCAAAAAATCCACCATACTGCGCGTCAAAAAATTGCTTCAAAGTATGTGTCAAAAAAAGAGCAAAAAAGCGCACCAAATAGATGTGATCAGCTTCACATCTCACAATCGACTGCCAACAAAATTTCAGAACAAGCCCTTTTATAGAGAGGCAAAGCCGTTTGTTTAGGGTTTTTTTTTACTCAAAACATCCCTGAACGGACTGGATCCATTAGACAGCCGTCAATCGCATTTCGATCGCTTTCTTTGCAATGGATGCATTCAGAGTGAGATGCGAAATCATTTTAATGTTTTTTGTTCAAAAATCAATCAAAAAAAGTTAAATTATTGTCTTGAATTAATTCCTTTGTGAAATAGAAATTGATTGAGTATTCTAAACAATAAAAATATGTTTTTTTTTAAATAAAAATGAATAGAAAACTCAGGAAAATTTTAAGTTTGCATATAAACCGATATTATCGATACTATAAATTTTTTGGGTCGATTTTTTTTTGCGTCGATATTTTCATCTTGATAATAAAATATCGATGTATCGATGCAGTTTTGGATTATCGCGCAACACTAATCGCTGGTGGAGATGGCGATAGAGACATCAGCGAAAAGTGTTTTACCACCTTAAGCATAAGCATAGTGGGTATGGTCAATTGTTAATAAATAAATACACATCATAGGTTCTTAAAGGCACCCAGGATCTTGCTCCTCAAAACAGATCTCTTGGAAGAAATGGTGGCAATGCAAATGCAGCTTTATGCCGAATATGAACGGATAAATTGAGAACTTTTCTCAGGAAAGTCTTTCTCAATCGTCATTCAACAAAACCTGAGGAGTTTGATAAGTCTAGAGATTCCTCTAGAGATCGTCTCTACTCTATACACAAAAATACTGTCACCCGTGGCCTTAAAATTGCGAAAAAGACGGCCGATATCAATCTTAATTTTTTTGACTTTATCGAACATGTTTCGTAGTGTAAATATTTTATTGATTGTAGACATTCAGGGCGCCCCCTCATGTAGCTGACCTCCCCGTGGTGGGGGGCGGGCAACATGTCTAGGTTCACCTAGACATGGCTAACGAAGCACACACCCAATGATGACAAAGCGAAGAAAGCGAGCCTCGGATATTGCCAAGCCTGTCAAAATAGGGCGCCCTTTGGAGCCAGGCCTGAAGGGTGGCAGTTTGCGAGCGTCTGGTGGTCGGCTTGTCACGCTCGGCAGTCGGCCGGGTTTAACCCGAAACGGCTACGAGCTTCCTGTCAATGGTCACGCAAACCATTATGGGGGTCAGAGGGTGGATGCGCTATGCACCAATAGGGGCATAAGTGGACTTACGGTTACTCGACAACGGCATCGACTTAGGATAGGCACGTGGAACATCTCTTCGCTCACGGGAAAAGACCTGGAGCTTGTTGGGGAGGCTGTTAAATATCGACTAGATATAGTTGGTGTTTCCTCAACAATGCAAAGGGATTCTAGAACTGTGGACCTTGCAGATGGGTGGAAACTCTTCATGTCGGGAGTAGCACCTTCAATGTCTGCTCAGGCGGGAGTGGGGATACTCACAAGTCCCAGGCTGTCAGGCAGAGTATTGGAGTGGATTCCGTTAGGAGGGAGAGTTGCGATCTTAAAGCTTAAGCTTGAAAGATCAACTCTGGCTCTAGTGCAGGTGTATGCACCGAATCTGGAGTCAGGGTACGCAGCTTTCTTAGATGAAGTTGATGCAGCCCTTGAAAAGGTTGCAGATATGGATTCTTATATCCTGATGGGTGATTTCAATGCTCACGTGGGTGCGGATTTCTCGACATGGGGCAGCGCGATTGGGAAACACGGTGACCCCGATCAGAACGCGAACGGAGAGAAGTTGTTGGACTTTTGTTGTTCAAATGGAATGTCCATTATGAACACTTTCTTTCCACACAAAGATATCCATAAATACACATGGTACCGTCGAAGTCTTCAGCAGAAATCGCTGATAGATTTCTTTGTGGTACCATCGTGTATTAAAAGGATGGTTTGTGATGTTCGTGTGTTGAGAGGGGCTGAACTGTCAACTGATCACCACCTGGTGTTGTGCAAATTGTATCTCAACGATCAAATACCTATCCTGCCAAAGCGTAAACCAAGGATGGTTACGCGCATACGGTGGGAGGGGCTACAGAACGATGAGATACGGGAGGAATTTGCACGGCAGGTATCTGAAAGGTTTGAACAAATTCCAAATGTTCCATTGAATGTAGAGGAAGAATGGCAGTTGTTTTCAACAGCAGTTATTGCCTCTGCAGGACATGTTTGCGGAGTGAAGCGGCTCGGTGTGGCGGCTGGTGGTGAGAAAAGAACTGCGTGGTTTAAAACGCCCGGAGTTCAAGAAGCCATCAGAGAGAAGAAGAAGGCTTTCAAGGTGTGGATTCACTTGGGGGACTCTCCTTCTCGAAACCGGTACATTGAGGCGCGAAGAACTTGCAAATTGGCTGTTAAAGCAGCCAAAGAACATTCTTGGAAGGAGTTCGGCGAAAAATTGGACCGCGATCACAGATCAGCAAGCAAGGTGTTCTGGCAGACCATCCGCCGTTTTAGAGGAAGGAAGTGGAACATTATCGAAGGAGTCAAATCCAAAGATGGTACACTTCTTTCTAATGAGGAGGACATCTTGCGCAGATGGAGCGAGCACTTTTCCGAATTGCTCAATCCAATCCAGGGCATTGAGGATGACACATCTATCGCCTTAAGCAGGGCGGAAAATAGTCCCACGGTAGAGGAAGTCACTTTTGCGATCAAATCGCTAAAAGCTGGCAAATCTGCCGGAGTGGATGAAATCCGGCCAGAAATGCTAAATGCCTTAGTTGAAGAGGGAGTCAAATGGCTCTCTCGTGTCATTAAAGTGGCCTGGGAATGCGGCGAAACACCCAGCGATTGGCAGATTGGGGTGATTGTGCCCCTTTTCAAGAAAGGGGATAAAAGGGATTGCTCCAATTATAGGGGTATATCACTTTTAAGTCTCCCCGGAAAAGTCTTTGCCAAGGTGCTGGAAACGCGTTGCAGAGCTGTGGTCGAGGCACGATTAGGAGATGAGCAGTGCGGCTTTCGTCCCGGCAGAAGCACAACCGACCAGTTATTCACTCTCAGAATGGTACTTGAGAAGGCTTGGGAGTATGCTACACCTGTTTACGCTTGCTTCGTAGATTTGGAGAAAGCATATGACCGAGTCCCTCGAGGGAAACTCTGGAGTATATTACAGCAGTATGGAATTGATGGTTCGCTCTTGAGAGCCATTCAATCTCTTTACACAAACTGTAAAAGCTGTGTTCGGGTAAACGGCGTTAAATCAATACCTTTCACCGTGGGCGTTGGACTTCGCCAGGGGTGCGTCTTGTCGCCTCTCCTTTTCATTACTTATATGGACTGGATGTTACAGCGCAGTCTTGGCGAAGAACGTTTCGAATTGGGAGATCTGAGGATAAGTCATTTGCTCTTCGCTGATGACTTGGTCATCCTTGGGTCCTCTCAGACCGAACTTCAGCGCGCACTCGATCGGTTTGTAGCCGTTTGTGTTGAAGCTGAGATGAAAGTAAACGTGAACAAATCTGAAGTGATGGTCGTCTCCAGAACGCCTGTTCAATGCACTCTGCATGTTAGTGGAGTCCCATTGAAACAGGTGGAGAAGTTTAAGTATCTCGGGGTCTTATTCACGAGTGATGGAAGGAGCAATGCCGAGTTTTCCTGTAGGATTGGTCAGGCTGGATCGATTTTGAGACAGCTTGGTCATTCTGTTATCAGGAGGACTGAACTTGGTGTCAAAGCTAAGTTGTCAGTCTTTAATTCGGTGTTTGTTCCAACTCTTACCTATGGTCATGAGGTTTGGGTAATGACCGAAAGAATAAGATCGCGAATACAAGCTGCCGAAATGAGATTTCTCCGTAGTATTGCTGGTGTGACCCATAGAGATCGCATCAGAAATACCAGAATACGTGAGGAACTCAATGTCGAGCAGCTACTTCTCCGGACGGAGCGATCCATGCTTCGGTGGTTTGGTCATGTTAAACGCATGTCCCCGACCAGGATTCCACGACGTGCTATGGAATCCGTACCATCGGGCAGGCGTCCCCTAGGTAGACCCAGGATGAGATGGTTAGATCAAATTCATAATCTCTCCTCTACCCGTATGGGGATTGCCCTTGATGATTTAGAGTCGATGGCGGAGGATCGAGAGCTATGGAGGGTCCACTTGAGCAACCTACACCCGCGACCCACTTAATGGACAAGCGGACCATTGAAAATGAATGAATGAATGAATGAATGAATGAATGACATTCAGGGCCTAAAATGCCTAAAATCGCCTGGTTGACAAATGGTTCACAAAGTGACGAAATTGACAATCAATCAGGTTTGATTTGGAGTGTCTGATGGGAAAAGATGTCAATTGGGATATCGGTTTTTTTTATATATATAAATGCTTTCGGAAAAGATTATAAGATGAAATATCAGCCTAATGTAAGTCAAAAAGTTGTTGAAGCTCTAGAACTGTAAAAACTATATAGAGCAGCTTATAGTCAACAACAAGTCAATCTCCTAATATGGACTCACATGCTTTCAATGAGTCTCTATATGGTTAGGTTAGGTTAGGTTTAATAGGGTGTGACTTCATCACATTGGAACTAGGCACCATATTGGGCCCATCGCCGTCCCTGGGGAACCTTAACGGTCTAAAACCTAAACCAATTCGCCCAAACAATCAATTTCCTTACACAATCTGGCGAGACCAGCCTCCTCCAAATTGTCGAAGAAGTACCTTCCAAGGTATTTCCTCATGTACCGAGCAATAGCTTGACATTCACAGAGGAGATGAGTTATATTCTCTGCGACATGTAAGTATTCGCAATATCTGTATGTCTCCGTATCTGTTAAACCTAATCTCATAGCATGCTTCCTTAGAAGACAGTACCCGATCTTTGATCTGCAGAGCTTTAATAATTCTACAGATTTTTTCCGATCTAGCTTATAGCCTTTGAGACCCTGTGCCCTACTATATCCGTCCATCTAATTCTCTTTGCCACTTCTATTGGTGGTCTTATGCCCTCAATAGTTTCATTTTGTGGAAGCTCTGCACCGTTTTTGTCCAGAACATCAGCCCTTTCGTTACCCTCAATATCACAGTGTCCGCGTACCCAACACAATCTGACTTGGTTCTGCGCTCATAATGCTCTGAGCATTGTGCGGCAGCTCCTGACTAGTTCAGATGAGACTTTATAATACTCTGACCAATTTTATTATTACTCAATGAAATAGGAAACGAACTCTAACTCTAAGGATCTATCAAAGACGCAAGTGACTATGAAACCGCTATTGAGTTAAGAAAGTTATGTCTTTTATTTCTCACCAAACCAAACTCCATATCACAATGGATTCGAATCGAAGGCAATGAAAAGACTGGTTGCCTATGAAACTTTGTGTGGTCTGCCAAGCAGCAACACCAAGGCAGAGTTCAGGGTTCAACCTTTAGGAGCTCCAAATAAGGTTTTCGAATTGCAACTCTACACAGGGCATACGGCCGGCGAAAAACTTGGCAGCTGGGCAAACATGTATCCATGAGCAAAAAATTATGCAAACATTTTACCTGATTTTATAAGCCGCCATACTGCTCTCTCAACTATTATCTTCACAAAATCGGCCGAAGTTCTACTTATATGTGCTCGACTATGACTTCAAGATCTAGAAACAGCCGAGCACATCCATATCCATATCCATACTACTTTATAAAATGAAACGTCCGTCCGTTCGTCCATCCATAACTCGAAAGCCATTCGTCCGATTTTTATGATTTTTTTTATGTGAGAAAATTGTTGTGGATTAAAGGGGTCGCGGAAAGTAAGGGTGGTCCCACGAACCATTAGCCGTATGAACTTTAAAATTTGTGTGCTGATAGATACGTCAAAGTTATTATATGCCTCATTCATGGTTTTGAAAAATTCGTCCTATAAGGGAGGAAAAAGGGGTGTGAAAACAGAGTGTGCATGCCCGTTCTCACTTTCACGGATTCTACAAGTAGTCATCTAGGAATGGAGAAAAAAACTAGTTTGTTTTTGTATTTATCAACTTCAATGCAGCCTTCACTATTGAAGTAAGTCCTTGAATAATGTTGCACAGACTAATAGTTTTTCGACTGCTCCCGCTTCTTAATTGTTTCAGACATATCTATTAGTTTTTTTTTAACAAAATTAATTCTTCACACAATTGTTTACGGAAGTTTTCTATAAATAAAAACCTAAATTTTCATTCAATGACATGCAACTATCTCCCACTTTAAGATCAAAACAAAAAGCACCATCAAAGGGTTTTTACCCCGGAATGATAAATAGTCTTTGGATAAAATATACCTACACAAAAAAAAAACTCCTTTTGCTGGTCATTTACCTAATTTCGGTAAGAAAAAACTACATGACGGGTGAAAAAGCGAACCAGAATGCGCTGCAGAATCTACAGAAAAGCCATTGCATTCGCAATAAAATAAAAAAATAAAAAAATAAAAAAGTGTATAATGGATGAAATAATTTTCAAGAGGATACTTTATATTCACTTTTATTATTCCAGCTCTATTTCGGGGCAGACTGCAGCTTCCGCAATTTCTCCAACCGACAATCATTTGCCGGTCGACTCAATTATGCCATCATTGCCAGAGACTAATGACATCATAATGGTGGGTGCTTAAAGTGCTCTGACTTATGTAATTCCCTGAGCAGAGACGAAGTCATTTTTTAGTGGTGTCTTTTAAATTCAGGCCATCAGCATTGTCATAAAAACAGTTGAATTAGCATAGACTGCAAATAAAGAAATTTGTAATTAAAAGGATTTATTGGTTCAGGATATAATAATGATGAATCTATTGAGGATATACAATATCATTTCAATGGGACTAGGAATATGAATGGACAATCATAATAATTGTTGAGGTTTGTTTTTCATGAATAAGGTTGTTTGAACCTAATGAGTAATGAATATAGGAACTTGTATGGATCATTGTTTCATCTGGATAGGTTTACCACAAATTGCTGGGGTGACTTGTAGCAACATTTCTAGTAGGTGTAACATCATCAATTGAACACTAAATTTTCTCATTCATTTTAAACTAAAATATCCGTCTTGTAGTCAAAATAATAAATAGTTAGCACAACAGATCCGTTTGAATACCTTAGTTATAGCTTCTCACAAACTTCCCCAAAAACGCGCCACAAAAAACAATCCAAAATCGCCGCAGAAATTCTCACAGAAATATGCTTAAAAAAATGCACCAAAAAAGGCCCCGAAAATGATGGTCGTAGATCAGTTTAAAATGGAAAACAATATTCAATTGAAATGCGAAAACTTGTACTTAAAAAAATAATTTCTACGTCTATATGTAGGGCTACCTTAGGCGATTATTTCTTTGAAGACCTGAGCGATTACGCAATTACCTATTGAACAGACACCAATCGTCACCCTTCAGTGTCAAGCAGTAAAGTAGATTGCCTCGATTACCCCCGTCTTTTCCGAAGACAAATTGTCAAGGTCGACAAAGATACAGGCGGGGGTTAGACTTTTTCGGTGATCCTTTTGTCTGTTTCTAAAGACTAACTGCCAACGGGAAGAGTTGACTACGTCGGTTAATTTCACCTTGATACGTCGACCTTCCGGATTCCGTCAGAGGGGGTAAACGGGGATTAAACTGTTTCTGTCATCCTTCGTATTTTTCACCTATCGCAGTCAAAACAGCAAAGCAGATTGCTTCAAATACTCTTCCTTGCACTAGCCACATAATTCTTCATAGAAGACTGTCAGAGACTACCAGCGGGGGGCTAGACTGCTTCAGTCACCCCTTCGCCTTCTCCGAAGACAAATCACGACCGCTTTTTTCGGTATCAAGCAGTAGGATGAGCTGCTTTAAGCAAGCTATTCTGCTTAGCACCAGTCTATGTCCTGTGTACTGATTGCCCAAAGGATATAAACAGGAGGCAGACTGCTACAGTTACCCCCCAACCTTCTTCCAACAGATAATCCATCCATTGAAGTTTTGGTCAAGTAGCAAAGCGGACTGGTATAATCACCCACTTCTGCCGCGCACCAGTCTCTCTCCTTAGTAATGGTCTATCATAGGCAATAGGCAGGGGCAGACTATTACAGACACGGTCATCCTCCGCCCTTATCCAAAGATTAAGCCCCAACCAGGAGGTGCACACTTTTATAACGCACACTTGACTGACTCAGCCACCATAAAAACCTCTTAACGAGGTAAGACACTCAAATTCGCAAGTACATAGTAGTAAAGTTCTCACTGTAATGTCCGGTAAATCGGGCTTCAAAATCACGAAAACTGTACCTGACTCACTCTCTCGCTTACAGATCATAAAATGAAGCACTTCCTGCCATCCTAGAACCTTAAGATTAGGCGCAATGTCAGATCTTGTGGTGCCATACACAAAAAAAATCTGAGAACTGAAGATTTTCAGATTTTCCGTTTCCATCCATACTCTTAACAAAAGTTTTAATTTTTTTTGTAGCACTTCGGATTGTCGTAGATTACACTAAAATTTGATAGAGGGGTAGTACTTGCATTGAACGAACAAAAAATTAAAAATTTTCCAATTAGGGACTCAGGGTGCGTGAAATCACTCCAAAAACATATTTGTAAAAAATGGGTGCCTGTCAATTCGCGGTTTTCATTTCGCAAACTATTATCTCGCGACGTTTTAAATATTTTTCAATTATTTCGCAGAAGTCATGTGGCAAATTGCCATTTCGTCTTGCATTCACCTCGCTGTAAGGTTAACTCGCACTTTTTCTTTAGCATTGCTATGTTTTGCTATTCTTTCAACTGGCTTTTCGTCGGCCTCATAAGAATACCTCGTAACTCCACCTTTGGGTGAAATTTACTTTTTAATGCCATCTTATGGGATTTTTTGTAGCGCATTAGTCTAGAAAACCTCGCATCTCCCTGAAAACTCTAAATTAGCTTAAATTAAGTTTTTGTGTAGCTCGTAACTCCATTGCAATTCTGTTCTCTGGCAGACCTCGTAACTCCGACAAAAAGACTACTCAGCAAACCTCGTAACGCTTGTGCATGATTAGCAAAACTCCTAACTTCACCAATCAAGGTCGATTTGTTATCATTAATAAATATCATTAGCTTTTAAAATGGTAATTAAAACCGTTCGCAGAGAGGGCCACCAGATCCCTTTGAAGCTGCCGTCGAGTCTGCGTTAACAATTGGGGTCTTTTTAGACCCCGGATGATATATTGTTAATACTCGCTTATGGTTAGACCAGCAATCACCTATGCGACCGTGGTCTGGGGGACAAAGACTAACGACGTCATTACAGTCAAAAAGCTAGAACGGGTCCAACGTATAACGTATAGGAACTGGTTGACCGGGTGTCTACGCTCCACCCCGACCACTGCACTGAATGTTATCCTTGGCCTATAACCACTTCAAATACGCATTCTAATGAAGGCAAGACTGAGTATTCATCGTCTGCTCTATTCGAACAACATTGACCTCTACTTGGCCTAGTCTGGTACACAGACAGTTCTAAGATGGAGTCAGGCGAACTATTCAGTCAGCCTTGGCAAAAGCTCGTCCATATTCCAGGCTGAAGTCGTTGCCATTTACCATTCCGCTAGAATAAATTTAAGTTCTTATATATGAGGTAAAACTATCACCCCTATCATGGAATCCGCCGGGGGGAATTAATCACGTAAAAGAATATTTTGGTATCGTCGAATCCGCAAATTGAACAGTTATTATGTCATATAGGTAGGTATATACATAATATCAACACATACTATTGCTAGGGTGTGGTTTTTTTTCCAGATTTCTGTTCACTTTTCGGTTTCGACGATACCAAAATATTCTTTTCCGTGAACAATTCCCCCCGGCGGATTCAATGATAGGGGTGTATATTTATCTTCTCTGACAGGCAAGCAGCTCTCAAAGCCCTCGACTTATATGTCATAAAATCGAAGCTGGTCCTGGAAACATATATGGCCATCTACGAACTTGCTAAAAAGAACCAAGTCATTCCTCACTAGTTTCCAGCCCACACAGTGCTTTGCAGGAAACGATCCACCGGCATCGCACTATTGATTGTGAAGACATCAGCATCTTATCAATCAGCAAATTTTATAGCATTGGATATAGAAAGCCACATTTTGGGGTTCCTCTAATGACAAGTCTTCTCTGAACAGCTGACCCACTGGCTAAAGTTGGCGCAATGCCATTTATCGGACCTGGACCATTCTGTGGTGTCAGTAAAAAACATTTCAGGAATCACATCAATGCTTGGCCTAAATACGACGACTTTTAAGATTTAAAACAAATCATTTCCAAAGGATTTTCATGATTTTTATGATAACATAACTCACCTTAATAAATAAGGCATTATTAATTATTTATTTATGTTATGTTACCTTAATATAGCAAACAATAAACAGTCGTGTGTTATAGACTAGTTTTTAATTTATTTACAAAGGATTTGTAGAAATCTTCGTAACTCCAAGCACAGCTAGTGGGAATACTTCGTAACTCCAATAAATCCAAAATTAATGTTTTTATTTTGAAAACGGTATTTTCAGATGAAAATTATTATTTTTTAAAAAATATGAATGAAAAAATACATTAAGTAACATACAGTACAGATACAATACAAGCTCCGTAGGACATTTTCGTTCCTCCTGAACAATATGAAATTTGTGAGTTACGAGGTATTCTTATGAGGCCGACGTTTTGTAGTTTTTGCTTTTGTTTATTTTGCAAAAGGTTATTTGGCGCCATGCTTTTTGGCCGCTTGTTTATATCAGCATGCATTTTTTGTCACTTTCAAGAGGAAATTGTTTGTTTTATATGTGGCCCCCTACTTTGCACAATACTCAAACTTGCACCCACTCCAAATCCTACAATGACCACAGGCAGGGGGGTTGCAGGGGGCAGCATGTCCCCCAAAAATATTTCAGTGTTTATAGAGTTTTGGTAAAGAAAAATTATAAAAAGTTAAAAATTAAGAATCTTACAGGGTTTTGCTACTATTTTATTTAGCAAAAGCGAAATAAAGAAATGCGAAATAAAACAATGCGAATGTAAGTTATAGCGAAATAATAAATGCAAAATAACTTATGGTAAAATATTTACCATGCTAAATGAAATTTTGCCAAATAAAAACTGCGAAATAACAAAATGCGAGTTGTTGATATGCGAAATAATAAAATGCGAAATGATCGCAGCGAAATAACGAAATGCAAGAAAAAAACCGCGATTTATACCATACCCGTAAAAAATTAATCAAGTGCTCTCATATAGAAAAAAAATGGATGCAACAAGTCAGCCGCGAGAAGTAATTAGATGTACCTACGCCATGTTTTTAGTTTAAGAAAGTTCAATACTAAAAAAAAAAAATTGGTACAAAATGGAAATTTAATTTTTTTTTGATTTTCCGACATTTCATTTGATATTTTCCAAATTTACTTTTTTGCTAAACCACCCCTGATAAAAGACAAACAAACTAAAAGAAGAATCATCCAAATCGGTCCAGCAGTTCTTAAGTTTTTACGAGACTAAAGAACACAAATTTTTTTTGTTACCTTAAAGAGTAAAAACTACTTGAGAAATTTCACTGAAACTTTTTCTGAAATTTTGCGAAGACTGCGAGATGGTTTTAGGCTATGCCAGTTCCATCAGGACCGTTTTTTTTTACCAAAATGTGTTTTTTTCCTAACTTCAGTGCGTTTTAAAATTACCAGACCAAAATCAAAGTCTCATATGAAACTGAGGAATGCCGTTGAGCGATCCTAATTATGGTCACTTAAAAGGGAACAGTTCATCCTCTTGCAAACTGGCTAATGGTACAGCTATACAAATATGAACACATTGTGGTGTGGGTGTCCGTTTTAGCTAAGTTCTGGCTTCCAATCTTTGGATTTTAATCTCCTTAACTTTCACCGCCATATTCCAATACTTGCCACGACTAAATTAAGAATACCGATTGAAGTAAAAATTGGTACTTTGGGACATCTACTCGAGTGGCACTCACTTGCTAAGACGAATGACTAAAATTGTTTATAGGTGTAGACTGTAGGTACAACAGCTTTATACATTTGTTGGACTATGTTATGAAGGGGAAAACTACATTATAGTTCAAAACCAGTGTTCTCATGGGAGGAAACACTGTTAAAAAATCACAATTTTTGCTGATTTTTTAAAACGAAAGGGAGAAAAAAGGGGAAAGGGATAAAAACGGGGAAAAATCCAAAAAGGAGAAAATCTTAAAATCATATCAAAAACAGTTTGTAAGAAAATCTTCTAGAATGAATACCTAAATGTTAACAACCTACAAAAAATAACCATGCTCAAAAAATTTACCCATGCAACACCCACTTGATTTTTTGTTTGGTTTCTGAATGCATTCATTCTTTTGAGATTTAATAAAACTATTACCATGGCCATACACTCCTTAGCATGAACGTCATGTACAGAGATACAGGTAGATTTCGAGTGAGTAGAAAGGAGAAAGGTAGATGTAGATCCAGAAAATGGACCAAAAATTCACTTTCATTGCAAGGAGGGTTTGTTTTTGTGTAGTTCATGTGAATAAAAGTCATGCCACACATCCCTTCCCATGAAAGTCGTTTCGGGCGAGACAGGTCGATTTTAAGTGAGTAGAAAGGAGAAGGGATCTTCAGTGTAATATAAGCTTCTTTTTCAACTAGATAACCTAAAAATATACCCGTCTCGCTCGACACGACTTTCATGGGAAGACATGTGTATGGCTCAGCATATAGTGTGTCATTGCACTATGTCTTGGTTCAAAATATTACGCGAATTTTTAGGTAGCGGCGGCACAACTCAATGTGTAATAATTCTTATTCTATTTTGGATTTTGAAATGAAGGAGGAACCAACAAAAAAATACAAATATCTCAACTCTCAAGCAATTGGAAGCATTGACCGAGTTCAAATGCTAAGATTTTTTCTTCGGGGGGAAAAAAGGGATTTTTTTTGTTTTTTAAAGGGGAAAAAATGTAACTTTGGTGTTAAAAAAAGGGGATTCCTTTTCCTGAAACCTGGGAACCCTGTTCAAAACCTTTATATAGTATCTACAATAAATCACATTCGAAAGCATTTAAATTAGACATGTCCGCAATCTTACAACAACATAGATCAACCAATCTGATTAAACAAAAGCCACATGACCATTACCCACAGCCCACAACTAGGTATCTATTTTCACAATTTGCACCGTCAATGAAACCACATTACTCACAAAAATAATCTAAATAATCAACATCAACAGTGCTCGCGCACTAATCCGACTGAGTGTGAGTAAACAGGAAGCCAAGTTAATTGGAAACTCTTTCGCTGCATCGTGCAATGTTTCCCGAACCACTAATGAAAGTCAACCGCATTTACCACGCACACGAAATAGCCCTACCTAACCGAAACCAAATTATCACCGCCCCCGTGTATTATAGTCCGAGACCAGACGCCACCGACCGCGCCGCAACTAAATAGGTTATCCTTTAATCAGTTGATAAAATATTCGCACCATAAAATCCTAACCAAGCGTGTCTCACTCCTTTGTATTTGTTCTTGTTCGCAGTTAGATTTCCAATTGGCTGGCGCGAGGGACGAATTCTGCCACCGACCGACGTCGACCTTGGGTGGGAAGGATATCAAACAAAGCCTTTGTTGGTATGTGAAATCAGTTATCTAATTAAATCACGCCAACAGCAGTTCATCAATTTGATGTCTGCCCGATCGGCGATAGTTTAACTAATGGTGTCTCACGTAGCGCCATGCTGGCTGCCGAAGGGACAGGTAGTACGGTCCTAGGCAATCACTGGCACTACTCCTCCATATCGTCAATCAATTATAATTATTATAAGTGTTGACACACCGTTACGGATTTAGCATAGATAGATATACGTAAACAATGATTGACGCTCCTCAGAGACACTATCGCTGTGAACAGACGCGCAGCGTGTTTGATTATTTGAACGGATATACGGACTCCGCGCCCGCTTCTGCCGCCAAATCGCAGGGGTAATTAATGACGCAAACACAAGGCGGGCATTGCCGAGAGTTGATGAGACACTGGGGCCCAGTTGAAACCGCCGAATCAATTTCAATTAACGTGCGTAAAGGTCGATCGAACGTAAAGCTTATGACTGACTGAACTCGATGGTAATTGCTTTGCTTAGATACATAGATAACTTCACGAGGATATACAAATGTGTTGGTTATTTGTTAGGAGGACTGTATGCTTACAGACAGATGGTGGATGCATTTAAAGTTTAATGGGTGTGCGAAAAAGCGTTGCAATTAAGCTAGTGGGGTGCTTTTAGAAGAAAGTGGTACACAGGGCCAATCGGTTTCTTCCTCGTTGTCTACTTTTCAAATCCAGTCATACTTTCTTCGTCAAAAAAAAAGTTGGACAGCTTTGTCGAAAATTGGAGGGCTTTGTAAAATGTATCACACCAAAAGCTTGCCTAGTAAAACCACCAATTTTTTTCTTAAACATTAAACCTTCTTAAGCGTGGGCGCAGTAGCGCAGTGGCAGTCGTTAGTGCGGTGGACTACTGTGCGAGGGATCCCCGGAAAAACATAAATTACATCATAAGGTTTTTTCTACTGCGCCACCTCTCGCGAACGTCTGACAAACATCCGAGAGTATGACTGTCCTGAAAAGGCTTTTCAATTCAGCCGTTCGAACTCGGCATAAAATTGTAGGTCCTTTCCATTCGTCTCAAAAATAGAAACTCACAGAAACTAATGGTTGCGCCTATTTATTTATTTATTTAACCTTTCTTAAGCTAAGAACTTGACGTTCATTTAGATCGCATTACTTTTCGTGGCACGTAATTTTTTTGTTCTATATAAGAAATGTTTTTCTGTACACTGCAAGTCCTGCAGTTCTAACAAATTTCAACATTCTACGGCAATGGGAAGTGGCCCAAATAAATAATAACCAATTTTCAAAAATATGCGTAGGTATACCATACGTGCCCTGAATGGAAAATCAAAGTTTTTCACTTTTCCCAGTGTATGCACGACAGGATCTAGAATTCTGCGAAATTTCACGATTCTAGGATGCCAGGAAATGCTTCTTAATTTTGAATATCTTCATCTAAGTAAGTGAGTCAGTCGCAGTCGGTTACGGTTTTTGTGATTTTTGAAGTCCTGTATGTTGAGAACAACTAATGCTATAGAGATGAAAATTGGAAAATTGGTGAGGTGGAACTTTTTAATGAGCTTATTAAATGTTTTAAGTTTTGAAGTCGAAAACAGCCTGACTTTGTTCCTGTAAAAAGGGTAAGTGCCTTTACTAGAGAACTTAGCTGGAGCACTACCGTGCCCTTTGATCTTAAAATCACTGTTGCTTTACTTGGTCTAAGTTTCTAATATTGCATTTACTTTTATTTGAATTAGTTCACCAGTCAATAACTTTATTTTGTATCTGAGTTTCGTGAAAGCAGCAGGCTTGGAGTTTTCTAAGGCTAACTGAGACTCAACCGAATACATTATTAAACTTGCAGAACAATTGAAAAACACAGTCTAACATGACTACAGTCGTTATGACATGTTCGTCACCTTAATATTCATACAGAAAAATGGTCGCCAGAAAATCAACCAAATTCATCATGATGCGATTAACACGTAAGGCATTCCTCCAGCTGTCTAGATTCTAGATGTACCAACATAGACTTGGTCGACTATCTTGTTATAGCTAACAGCTTTGCCGATCATGCATCCGATCCCTACACCTCTCGCAGATACGACTCTGCAAACACTATGAGATATACTCAGCCTTGAGCCCCTACTCCTTTTTGTACAGGCGAATCTGATGCAATCGTCGATTGCGCACCGGAGCTCCGCCAAGGCTTGATCGTGCCACTATAAACTGGTCAATATTGCAAGAACATGTGGGGCTAAGATATATTGTAGAAGTTGGAAACATGTTCACGGACTATAGGCACAACTCCCAGTCATATGGCAAATGTTCTAATGTAAGCCCAAAAGATCTCAGACCCACTCGTTTTTTATCATTCCTCCTAAAAACTTTAGAACGAATGGTTTACATAAATCCATTTACGCTTAAGCATTGACAAGAAACTTTTGTCAACAACTCAAAACGCTTACTGTAAGAGTATAAATCGGTGGATAAACGTACACGTTCGTCCTTAAGGAGTACCTATAGAATGTTGCATTCCTAGAAGGCGATTTTAACAACGTCGTATCATTTCCCGCCACTAATAAACTCGCAGGTCTGAATCTCGCTCGGAGACCTGATCAATAGCCGAATTATTAATTCTAGTCTGGGTGATATACCTGTCAGAAGATGTGCCAATAGAAGAACCCCTCAAGGTGGCGTCCTATTTTTCATACTCTGGAAGCAGAGGGCTGAAATATTATTGCCTATGCAGACGACACTGTTATTGGCGTGTCAGGAAAATAGCTAAACACTTCAAAACAACAAGCTAGTAAAATGAGCAAATAGATCTGGATCAGCAAAGATACGTTACTTCACTTTTTCCACCCAAGTAAAACTGTAAAAATGGCAAATAAGAAGGTAGAAAACATAATGATTAGATGAAAAATATGTAACTCGGAGCGTAGACGAAATTCGAAACATTGGTAGATCCAATATAAAAAAAATTATATATTTTAGGCCCTTAATGTTAAATCAAGAGTACATTACGAGAACTTGCAGCTTTCACCCTACAACAAATTTCCTAACTACGACTGCTAAAAGTAGGTATGTATGAAATATTGATCTCTCTTGACAGAAGGCATATCAGCCCCACAATAGGTGTCATTACGGGACACTGCCTTATGGGCAAGTATACAATAAAGCATGACGTATTCTCAAACGATTTTTCTATAAGTTGTTTGGACGAAGAGGGGGTGGAGGAGACCGTTCATCACTTTCTCTGAACTTGTGCGGCTTTCTCCCGAAAACATTCGTGATCTCCTATGCTTCATAAGAAGCTCAAACTGGTTCAAAGTGTAGGGCGAAACTTCTTCTAGATTCATGTGGTATCACAAGACGGGACCTTATAATGATCTAAGTGTATCGGCCTTTTGTCGGCAGCCATTTCAACCCAACCTAACCTAACCATGATTAGTCCCGAGCTATGCCCCATTATTTATAATCGCAAAATGTAAACATTTCGGTGTTCTACCTTGAAAAAGGTATGTACAATGTATACATTGATGCTTTTTGGAAATCTACTCCCGTATTTTCCCATCTACTACACTTTTTTAGGCAATTCTACTATAGAAAATTTTTCAGAAGTAGCATCGCTGATGTGGATTGGGGGTAAACCCACACAAAACTCAAATTGTTCTCTTCTCCAGGAAATATAAAATTCCACACATTGGCCTTCCATCAATAAATGGTGCTTAGCTTGTCATTCTCAAATGAAGCTAAATACTTGGGTCTTCTGTTTCATCTGACACCCGTCGACATATTCAGTAGGAGAACGGCAGCCTCGTTCAGGAAATATCGACAACACCATACCACAGCCAAAGTTTAGTAACAACTTGCAAGTCTCTATATTCCTACTAGATCATTCTGGGAGGAGGGAGCATTTTTGGAAGATGAATCGATCCACTTTTTCACGGATATGGATCAAAAATTGTGGGCAGAGTTGGTTGCTGTGATTTTTTCGACAGACAGCATTTTAGTCTCTTCTTTTCTTCCGTCTCCCTGATCACTGCAGCGTTTTTTTAGGCAGAAATAAAGGCGATAAAATAAGCCTTATCTTGCCTGACAAAGGTAGTACAGTAGTACAGACGACTGAAGGGTAGTACAAACGAAAGCATTTGCTGAGGTAACTGGCAGTGACAACTAAGCTGGTTGCAATGATGGCAATCCCTCATGAAGATATTTCCTTTTTTTATTGATGGTCAAGAGGCAATAAAAGCTATCTCTGCTGTATAGATAAAATCGAAATTAGTAAGTCACTGCCGCGAAGAGCTTCGAGTTATTTGGCACGCAACACAACATAAGATAATATTGGGTCCTAATATACCTACAGGTGGGCGCAGTAGCGCAGTGGTTAGTGTGCTGGACTACTGTGCGAGGGATCCCAGGTTCGATTCCCGGAAAAACACAAATTCTTACGGTTTTTTCTACTGCGCCACCTCTCGCGAACGTCTGACAAGCATCCGAGAGTATGACTGTTATGAAAAAGTTTCTCAATTCAGCCGTTCGGACTCGGCATAAAATTGTAGGTCCCTTCCATTCGTCCCAAAAATAGAAACTCACACAAACGAATGGTTGCGAGAAGCTAGGCCTAGGGTGTCTACCGCCTGTTGCGCCACCTATTTGTTTTTTTTTTTTTTTTAATATACCTACAGAGGTGGGCCAAGATGTGAAAAACTCTAATGAGTTGGCAGGAAAGGAATCCTTTCAGACTGAGAGGCGATTGGGAACAAAATATTAATTAAGACAAATGAAATGTGAAGCTCGATTCCTGTAGCATAACCAGGAAAATGTGGTCACTAGATAGCTAACCAACAGAAAATCTAGAAAGTCTTAAGCTACGATTACACGGCCATTTTTTTGAGTCATTTAAATGGCGCTGTGACGTCAGGAAAAAATGTCGCATTAGAGCGACATTTAAACAACGATTCGGCATTGAAAAATGGCGATCACACGAAATGACTATCATCGTCATTTGTGTCCCAACGGACACTGCGAGTCATTTAGAACTTTCCGTTGGGATGCCATTGTCATTTGTCCTAGGTGTCATTGAAGAGCGATCACACGGCCATTTTTTTCCGCCATTTAAATGGCACTTAATTCAAGTCATTTGGTCCGCCATTTTCCTAGTCATTTAAATGACGCTGCCAAAAATGGCGCCATTTAATGACTCGAAAAAATGGCCGTGTAATCGTGGCTTTACAAATTAACAAAAACTCATAACTTGAAAGGCGAAAGTATGTAAATAAATCTATTTTTAAATAAATTCCATACAGATATCTATACTTGTTCAATATTAAGTTCATATCTATGCATCATTCATTGAAAGTGGTCTTATTATAAAATCCGCACACAATTGACTTGCACTTAAAATATCACAGTCGATCAATACAAAATCTGTTCTTTACAAATCGTATGCAATTGTATCTATACTGGTCACTAAATCGTGTCTACTTCCCCAAGCCGATATTGGTTACCATTTTGAAAATATCTGCAAGCATCCATATCCACATCTATACACCTGCAATTTTCTAGCCCAACTCAAATGAATGCAGTCTTCTATTTGGGAAATCTATTCATTTTATATTGATATAGCAGATAACCCTCATGAGAATGCATTTTGTAATCTTTTTGTTTACATAGAGTTTATTTTCATGTCAAGTATAAAGCAAAAATTGATTTGTCTAAATGGAATTATTTACATGGACAACTCTGCTGAGGCCTTTCAAAAATATGACGAAATATGAGAAAGTATCTACAACAATAAATCCGGATATAACAATTTACATATCATACTGTCAGATAATAATTTGTCTGCCATCTCCTTGAACAGACAGATAGCACAATATTATTTGCATCATGAATCAGAACAATATGGAGATGGACAGATATTTTATTAGAATGAATTATTGAAAATAAAAACAAATGAAGCGAACAGGAATTGACTTTATTCAAGCGTCCTTTCAATAAGATGTGCTCTAACCTGAACATAACTTCTGAGGATACTATGTAATCCAAAATGGAATTTACGTATTTCTCATCCTGATTACGTAACTGATGGTTATTTGCATTCCTGTACTGAAAGATTGAACCATTCAAAGGCACATAGAAGGTTTATCATAATTAAAATCCATAGATACCATCATAAGACTGTAAAACTACATCAACTATAGATACATCAACAAATTGTCCATAAAATATCCATCAGTGTGCGCATTGCAATAAAGATCACCCAGAGCACCAATTTAGTTACCAAACGTCCGTCAAGTGACAAACGACAACAAAACAATAGAAATGATAAACAAACAAAAAACTGCCACATCACCAAGGACCAATAAAAGGACATGAATTCCCCGTTACAAGCTAATGCAATGCAAACAAAAAAAAATACTACGCATTCCATCGCCTGAGAAAAAACAAGGCCTATTCACACATTCTAATGGAGCATCATAAGGCATAAATAACTTGGCAAATTGTACCAAAGAGTAATAAAGGGGCAATGGAAAACGAAAACGGAATTTCCAACAAAGAACAATGGCTAAGCCTATGTCTGTACACACGAATACGATACGAACAGGCGGGCAGCAGAATGTCCTGCCTAGCAGCAGAGTATAGTACAACTGCCTGCGAAAGCCGTAACAACTTATCTATTGACACTTTGAGATACATTTTCACGAGATAACTGTCCTGTGTATAAGCTTGCAGCGATAGACACAACTTGGGGGCGTTATACTATCGCACAATAGGCACCAAATAGCATCAACACCTCCAGCGAGAAAAGAATGTTACATCGCGGATACCGACTGGGTCATAGTCTGAGGACTCATGAAGATTGCGCCAAACATTTCGATGTAACTGAATGGCACTATTTAAATAATAACACAGAAATAAGAACATCCTTATGAGCCATGAATAATATTAGGATGATGCCTTTATACCTTGGGACTAATCGCATCGATTTAAAGCGCGAAACTTTTGTAATTGAATGTTGCGGGCCATTTGAGATGAAACGAAAGTTTTTCGGGCAAATAAATCCTCGCCGACAACAATTTCACACGAAAGGCGTTACATTCACACTGAGTTACATTTGGCTCTGTGCTGGCCTTGGGATAGTCTGAACCTACAACAGAATCAATGACCCACATTACGAATTAATCACGCAACGGGGTGGATGTGGGTGCACCTTTTTTTGTGGCTCTAATGTGGGTCTAAATGATTTAAATAGATGATGACTGTATAACAGAGTTATACACGCGAAATAGCAAAACTGAAAAAAAGCCAAAACCACGAGCCGATCTGGACAGTAAGACGGTTTATTCAGAACTAAAAAATGCAATTCACAATTTACAAAAATACAACTATGGTGCCCATTCCGTGTGTGTGTGTTTGTAGGTTAATACGGTGCTGTTGTCTGCCACTGAGTGCCAGCTGTGTTTCTCCCATACATTTACTGCCCGGCTGGGCCGGTAGGGTCAGGACCAATGCTGAATAGCCGACACACCTTCTGTGCCGGTCGCGTTGTGCTTCTCAAGTTGCCATCCTCCAAGCAATATTGGACAGTGACGTTGCGAACAAGACCGTCGCTGCCCGGATGAACAGCAGTGATGCGTGCCAGTCGCCATTTGGTTGGCGGTAAGTTTTCGTGACGAAGTACGACGACGTCATCCACTTGCAGATTTTCGGATGGTCGACGCCACTTAGTGCGCTGCTGCAGCGAAGCCAAGTATTCATCGTGCCAACGATGCCAAAACGATTGATGCATTTGTCGTAAAAGTTGCCAATGTTTGAGGCGATTTGTAGGAGCCTCTGGTATAGTAGGTTCAGCTAATGCCACAAGTGAACGACCGATCAAGAAATCAGATGGTGATAATGCCAAACGGTCCCCCACGCCATCATGTACTGCAACCAACGGTCGCGAATTCAAGCAAGCCTCGATTCGCACAAGCAATGTATGTAGTTGATCGAAGTATAGCGTCTGGCCACCAACGACGCGCAATAAATGCCTCTTTGCTGACTTAACGGCGGCTTCCCATAGCCCACCTTGATGTGGAGCCGCTGCTGAGATGAAATGCCACTGAGTTTGTTGATTCGCCAATTGCTGTAGTGTATGTTCACTGTGCCATTCGACCAAGTCGGTTTGAAGAAGTTTGTTCGCTCTTTTGAACTGGGTGCCATTGTCGCTGTAAAGGTGGCTGCATGGGCCCCTTCGACCCACGAAGCGTGCAAAAACGTTAAGGAATGCTCGAGCTGATAAATCTTCTGCCAGCTCGATGTGGACAGCCTTAGTTGCCATGCAGACGAAAATGGCCACATATGTTTTCTTCGTCGTACGTGTGCGCTGTGGCCCAATTCGAATGTTGAAGGGACCACAGTAGTCAATGCCTGATGATGAAAAGGGCGGGGATGCCACAACCCGCGCCGCCGGTAATGCTGCCATTTGTTGATGAGCCATTCGTTGAGTGTGTCGTCGACATATAACACATTCATGTATGCACTGTTTGGCAAGTGCACGACCACTGATGATCCAATATCGATGCCTAAGTATTTGCAGCATGAGTGCAGCCTGAGCGTGGGAGTTGGTGAGGTGAATATCACGTACGATGAGGCGCGATAGGGTGCTCTCTTTTGCCATGATGATTGGATGCCTTTGATCCGACGATAGCTCGGCGTTACGTAATCTACCGCCGACTCGCAATATGCCTTCTGAATCCAGGTATGGAGCCAAAGATGCCAACTTGCTTGCTACTGCCACCTGCTGAGAGTGAGTTATTTGTTGAATTTCATTGGAAAAGTACCTGTCTTGTTCCGCTCGAAGATGCCATTTCAACGCCATAGCCATTTCATCACAGTCTACCAGGGTGTGATGCCAATATTGTCTTCGAGTTGGATTGCCACGAAGCACATACGCAGTTGTGCGCATGAGGCTGCCAATTGAAGAGAAGCGTTCGACTAAATCGATGATGATGACTTCGTCGCCAATGCGATATCTCGTTTGTATGATAAGCGGTGCTGAAGTTCGCGCAATATGAGCCTTGATAGGTTTCGATTCCACTGCCATTGCAACTGTGTCTGTCTCTGAAGGGGATGGTATATCCGTTGCCATGTTGTTTTGCATTAGTTCGGTCGGCCCATGCCACCATAACGGGTGACCATCTAAAGATTCCGCTGTAATCCCTCGACTCGCACAGTCAGCTGGATTTAGATGACCGGGGACATGCCGCCAATCAGCCACATTAGTATGTTGCTGTATGTAGCCAACTCTGTTTGCAACATAGGGTTTGAGCGTCGAAGCTGCTTTACGTAGCCAACAATGTACAATTGTCGAGTCGGTATATAGCGTGCAGGGTGCATGCTCCAAATCCAATGCATGTTTGATACTGCCAATTGTTTCTGCCAAAAGTCGTGCTGCGCACAACTCCAATCGTGGTATTGTTGTCGTTGAATTGCCTTGTTGATCGACTCGAGATGGTGCCACACGTGTTTTCGCAGTAACGAGTGCTGAGGTGAAGTCGCCATTGGGGCTGGTCGTGCAGACGTACACGACAGCCGCATATGCCTTGATGCTGGCATCGCAAAAGCCATGTAAATGCACTGTGACCGACGCTCGCATCTGCAAACACCGTGGAATTCGTAGTTGTTGCAAGCATTGCAGACTGTTGCGATAATCCATCCATTCTTGCACCAATTCCGTTGATAGTGGTGCGTCCCATGCCAGGCCAGTACGCCATAAAGTCTGAATAAAGATCTTCGCCACGATAATAACGGGTGCCAGCATATTTGTTGGATCGTACAATCTCGCAGTATCGCCCAAAACCTGCCGTTTGGTTGTAGATGCCATTTCGCCAATGTTGATTCGATAGAACAACTCATCCGTTGTTGGATTCCAATGTAAGCCAAGTACTGTCACTTCTGGAGATTTCAATTCGATGTCCACTGCGGTCCCCAGATTGCCTGTGATTCCAGCCACTGCCAATATGTCGTTAGACTGCCATTTGCGAAGATGAAACTGACCTTGCTGCAATACTGTATCGACGTCATTAGCCAATTGAATCGCCTGTTGAGTGGTTTCGACACTCGTTAAATAATCGTCGACGTAGAAGTCACGCAAAATGCTTGTGAGAGCGGTCGCTGCTCGGTTCTCGTCTGCCAATATGTTACAGTTGTCCCGGCCGCACTGCTGCATTGCTCGCACAGCGTTGTAGGGGCCTGATGCCATGCCATATGTGACGGTTGTCAGTTGGTACGTGCGAATCGGTTCCATAGTTGATTCGCGCCACAAAATTTGCTGCCAGCGTTGGTGTCGTTCACTGATTCGAACCTGCCGAAACATCTTCTCTATGTCTGCCGATAGAGCCACTGCAAAGCATCGAAAGCGAAAGATAATTGTGGTGAGCAATTCCTGTATGAGAGGGCCACTCAGTTGTGTATCATTTAACGACACGCCATTTGATGTCTTCGCTGAAGCATTGAAAACAACTCGGAATTTTGCCAATACAGGATGATGTGGTATAATGTATCTTTGGGATGGTTCGGATGAGACATTCCGAATCTGCCTCATATGTCCTAAAGCCATGTACTCTTGTATGAATGCCACGTATTTTGCCTTGAGCTCCGGATCGTTCGCCAATCTACGCTCCAACTGGTAAAATTGACGTAGTGCCAATGAATGAGAGTTGCCAAGTGTCGGTGCGTCCGGACGAAAAGGTATCTGGACGACGTAGCGGCCATCAGAGTCGCGTCGATGCGTAGCCATGAAGATACTCTCGCATATATCGTTGTCTGCAACTGTTGTCTTGCTGTCTGCGTCGACTTCGAATATACGGGCCAATGTCAATTCAAGACGTTCGTCGCCATCGTGAATGTTGCCATGGATTGTGTGTAATGAGCGAGTTGATGCCGCAAACGAAGTGTCAACTGTCGCTGGTCCAAATACCACCCATCCCAGCGAAGTTGATTGTGCAAAGGGTTCAGTCACCGAACCGCGTACTATGCCTTCTTGTAGAATGTTACCCCACACGTCAGTGCCAATAAGAGCATCTATTCGACCCGTTCTGCCAAACGACGGATCTGCCAAAGCCAATGATCGCAAATGTTCCCAGCACGATGGTGCAATATCAGCCACTGGGGTAGGTGTAGTAATGGTAGGAAGCAAATAGAAATCCACATCGATGTCAAATATGCCGTCGCCTGATGCCAAATTGAGTGTAACTCGGCCACGTGTGTGTGTTATAGAAGACCCAACACCTTCTACTTGAATTGTACAGGGTTTCCTGCAAAGAGCCAATTGATTAAAGAAACGTAATTTCATAAAGCTGACCTGACTGCCCGGGTCGCAAATGATTCGGCAACGATGTGTAGAGCCATAGCCATCCTTGATGTGAACGATTGCAGTCGCCAATAAAACCAATCGCTCGCCAATTACCACAAACGTCTTGGGCGTCGCTGGTAGTCATGCTGCATAGTTTTGTGGTGGTTGAGATGTTGATGCTGTAGGTGCTAGCGCAGCTGTCGATGTCGATGGAGTTGTTGGTGTGGTGCCAGATGAGTTACCGCGACACAACAGTGTATGATGCCTGCCTTGACAATTTCGACACTTGCCACCTGGACAGACCTTGGTTGCATGTCCCGGCCTCAAGCAGTTGAAGCATAGGTTAGAGCTCCGCAATTTATTAAATCGTTCAGCCACAGTTAGCACTAGCAATTTAGGACAGCCACTGATGCGATGTATACTGCTGTCGCAAAATTCACAGTTGCCAGGAGAAGTCGCTGCCAACTTTGACTTCACCAACCGTGGTGCATTCATCAAACGCCGCTGTGATGAGCCAGTTGAGGTGCCATTGTTTGAAGAGCCAGGCCAATGGATAACGTCCAGAGATAGACTTTGTGCTCGCTTTTCGACGAATTCCAGCAAATCGTCCAATTTGGGAATATCCTTTTGGCTTGTGTGCATACCCCATGCATGTTGTGTTACTTGGGGTAATTTGGACGTAACGATTGGTACGGATAATGCATCCCATTTATTAACGGGCAATTCCATCACACGCAATGCGCGCAGCGATTCGCGCACGGTGTCAACCACAGTCAAGAGTCCAGTGCCAGTCTCGATGGTAACTGGCTTGATGCCAACGAAGCGTGAGACGTGTAATTCAGCCAATTGTTTTTTGTTGTCGTACCGCCTTACCAATTCATCCCAAGTAGCCTGATACCCGCCAGTGTATAAATTGCCAACAAGCGTTTCAAGTGAGTCGCCAACCAATGACTCACGCAATTTTTGTAATTTGTAGTATTCGGGAATGCCTGGTTTATCAATAAGTGTTTGTATTGCGTCCTTGAACGCCAGCCAGTTACGAAGGGAGCCATCGAATTTTGGCACCGTAACCGGATCCAACTTTAGATTGATGTCGGCAGATCGCAGTTCTGCCGAAGCCTCCTGTACCAATGGCTCAGCCTTAGGAGCCATCATTCTATTAAGCTTTGCCACTGCTGGGTTGTATAGATCTTCCACCTCGATCCATAGCAGATTATGCGCCTCCAGTTCGTTGTCAGCGACTGCATTGCCCACCAGTACATCGTGCGCTGCAGTGAAGCGTTCAAAGTGTAAAGCTAAACTGGCCAATTCTTGTGCACATACGTGTGAATCGCCAGTAAATCCCTCAGCCATAATTGCAGCGGTCATACGGCGCAATATGTTCGCCTCAGACGTGCGTCGATTTAATTCCGCCATTATGTATGCTTATTCTCCAGTATAGTACCAGCCAATGTCGAAGAAGTGCCAAAAGATAAGCCACAGAGCAAGAAATCGAAAATGTACGCCAATGCCAAAGATTATCAATTATTGAAAAATGCCAGCTAAAGTCCACAGAGTAGTAAATACGCCAATGCCAGAGAGTACCAATGTTCAAATGCCAGCCAAAGTCCACAGAGTAGTAAATACGCCAATGCCAGAGAGTATCAGTTGTTGAAAATGCCAGCAAAATCCACAGAGTAGTAAATACGCCAATGCCAGAGAGTACCAATGTTCAAATGCCAGCCAAAGTCCACAGAGTGTAGTAAATACGCCAATGCCAGAGAGTACCAATGTTCAAATGCCAGCCAAAGTCCACAGAGTAGTAAATGTACGGCAATGCCAAAGAGCACCAAATGCCCAATGCCAGCCAATGTCCACAGAAAACCAAAATGGACGCCACTTATCCGATGCTGAACAAATTCCACGATCTCCACCGGCTCCTCTCAACACGTGATCGAAATCGAATGTTCCAGAGCACCCGCCGAACCAAACCACTGGTTAATGCAATGGGAAGCCAAACAAAAGCAAATAATTTTATGCAAAAGAACTGTTTTCAGGGCCAAATGAATTTAATTCCTCACAGGAGGCACCAAAAAATGTATAACAGAGTTATACACGCGAAATAGCAAAACTGAAAAAAAGCCAAAACCACGAGCCGATCTGGACAGTAAGACGGTTTATTCAGAACTAAAAAATGCAATTCACAATTTACAAAAATACAACTATGGTGCCCATTCCGTGTGTGTGTGTTTGTAGGTTAATACGGTGCTGTTGTCTGCCACTGAGTGCCAGCTGTGTTTCTCCCATACAATGACAGATGTCACATATTAATGCGAATAATGGCAGAGTGACAAACGAAGACAATTGCTTGATGAGAGATAATTTTGACTTAATTGAAGATCTGTCCATCCATAATGAGGTAATGAACGCATGAAAAAATATTCATGCAAGTACGATATGGGGGTGATTAAAGATAAGTACACCCTAAACGAATATTATATGTGCAATATTATAGAAGACAATGCTGGTAGGTGATGTTAAACTGATTGGACAAACAACAAAACAAATCGGGTTGATGAAACAATGAGTAAGGACTCCACTACTATTCCTATTTCACTACTGAGTACTTGTCATCTACCTATGTTTTAGGCCAGGGTATTTTTTTTATAGAGGTGTAGAAATTAAGAAAAAATGCTTGAGTAAAACCTCTATGGTTTGCCAACGCGCGAACGGGGAACGTACAGCTGACGCTGACCGTGCGATGTGAACTCGCAAAAATTTACCGAGAACAATATCAATCTAGTCGCAACATTAACGGAAATTTGGCCATTGCCAAGCGCCAGCAATTGTCCCTAGAATTCAGGAGCAGATGGGTCGTTCTGCAATGCGACTCTCACGTTTGTGGTCACTTTCAACCCCTTGACATGCCGGCACAAAGACGAATATTTCAGGATTTTCCACCTTTACATCGTCCAAAATCATCAAATAATGCGATAAAATGCAAAATTTCGTCAAAAAAAAATATTAAAATTTTTCGCGTTTTTCCGAAATTTTCCAAGTTTTTCTAGTTTTCCACTAAGAATTTTCTATTTTTCCATTCGAAAAGCCATTCCGGAACAATTAAAATTAAATTAAATAGGTGGCGCAACAGGCGGATGACACCCAAGGCCTAGCTTCTCGCAACCATTCGTTTGTATGAGTTTCTATTTTTGGGACGAATGGAAGGGACCTAAAATTGTATGCCGAGTCCGAACGGCTGAATTGAGACGCTTTTTCATGACAGTCATACTCTCGGATGTTTGTCAGACGTTCGCGAGAGGTGGCGCAGTAGAAAAAACTTTAAGATGTAATTTGTGTTTTTCCGGGGATCGAACCTGGGATCTCTCGCGCAGTAGTCCAGCACACTAACCACTGCGCTACTGCGCCCGGAACAATAGCACACAAAATTCCATACAAAAAATAAATTTTCGATTTTTCCAATTTCCCGACTTTTCCGGAGGGTTTTCCCAAAATTTTCTTTCAGAAGAACCTTCTCCTGGCAATTACGAACAACTAAAAAGAATGTGAGCCAATTCGGTCCAGCCGTTCTCAATTGATGAATTACTATACATTTTTACCACCATTTTTATATATATAGATTAAAGTGCCCAAAAGATGTAGTTTTAGATTCCACTTTATAATATAATATTTGTTATTTTAAGACTGTAAAATATTATAAATAACTAGTAGAAGTATATAAATATACTTACTTACTCACTTAGATGGCGCTACAGTCCGGGGTGGACCTGGGCCTCAACCGAACACGCCTCTCCAGTTGCGCACTCCAAGTTGGTTGAGGTCCCCTTCCACTTGTGCGCGCCACCAAAGGCGAGGTCTTCCTCTACTGCGTTGTCCCTCCGGGTTGGAATCGAAGACTCTTCGGGCCGGAGCGTTGGTGTCCATTCGCTCTACATAACCATCTTAGACGACTAATACGTACTTTTCTGACCAGATCGATGTCGCTGTACAGCTCGTAGAGTTCGCTGTTAAATCTCCTCCTCCAAAGCCCGTCAATGCAAACGGGACCGAAAATCACTTAAAGAATTTTGCGTTCGAAGCGCCCAAGGAGATCTTCATCCGCTTTTGACAACGTCCATGATTCTGCGTCATAAAGCAGGACTGGGATGATGAGGGTCTTATATAGAGCCTCCTCGGTGTCGCTCGACAGGACCTTATACTAATCAATTGCCTTCTTAGGCCAAAGTAGCAGCGGTTGGCAAGGGTAATTCTTCGCTTGATTTCTGATGTGATGTCATTTTCAGAGTTAATAGCGGAGCCGAGGTAGACAAAGTACCGAACTACCTCAAAGTTATAGCTGTCTATCATGACGTTCTGTTCGATCCGTCGATGTTGTGTGTCCCTTCTTGTTGACAGTAGGTATATACTTTGTCTTTCCCTCATTCACCACTAAACCCATTTTTGCCGCCAGTGACAGCTCGCTGTGTTCTGCCAATGATGTCGATGTCGTCAGCGTACGCAAGTAGATGGACAGACTTTTGGAAAATTGTGCCCCTGGTGTTGGCTTGCGAGTTTCGCACAATTTTCTCAAGAATGATGTTGAAAAAGTCACATAACAGCGCATCACCTTGTCTAAATCTTTTTTTGACATCAAAATGTCTCGGTGAGATTGTTTCCGACCTTTACGGAGCAGCAAGCGTTCTCCATCGTCATTCTGCATAATCTGACGATGGCAGAATGTCAAAACTAGACACGGCTCTGTATGGCTCGTCTCTATAAAAGCTGTCACATGCGGCCTTAAAGTCGATAAAAAGATGGCGAATATCGATTTGCACTTCTTAGGTTTTCTCTAGGATCTGCCGTAGTGCAAATACTTGGTCGGTTGTGGATTTACCTGCCCTAAACGGTAAACGGCGAATGGTTTCAGGCGCTTACACTGTACAGCAGATATGATCTTATAGGTGATGTTGAGGAGACTGATGCCTCTATAGTTGGTGCAGTTTTGAGGCAAATAAATATAGATAACAAAAACAGATTCCATAATTTTCAATATTTGTAATTGCCTAAAAATATGCAATGCAAAATTATATGCGCAAAAGGCGGTGGTCTAGAATTAAGTCGAGAACTCACTACATACTTGTTATTATACAACTTGCTAAATTTACAAGAAAATTTCAAAAACAGTTAAATTATGTATCCTGGGGCCAGATCACGTAAAAAGAAAACGATCGAACGACATCGTTTCGACAATAGCAGTCTCTGTTTATTGCCACAGATATGATAGAGACAGCATGCGTGAAAACGATATCGTTCAAGCGTTTTTATTTTACGTGATCTGACCCCTGCTTTTGGCCACTGTAGGAAGTAGAAGTTGATGATTATAGAGAGTGAAAACCAAAAAGGAATGTCTATTTATCTGTGAATAATGCCTCGAACATGTCTTTTGTTTTTGCGTCCATCTGTATTTTTAATTGTTAATAACATTTTTAATAATATTTCCCTCGGAAACTGTTTTTTTTTAATTTTTTTTAGAATATGCCATAATGCAAAAAACAGCCCCTATGTAAGTTACACACTTTACCCGAAGGTGTCGTACGATAAGGCATAGTATGAAGTACATTACCTTTAATTTTACTGAATTACAAAACCACTTTCATTGAAATGAGAAACGTATTGCTGAATTACTAAGGTTTTTATCAAAAATAAAATTTTTATTTAGACAAGCCTATTAATATGCAACGCTTTCTTGTGTATGACATGCCATTGTACCTGTGCGTATAGCCTATTAATATGCAATGTAATTCATTCTTTTCTTTCATTGATTGTGTAGGTATGGAAATCAACATTCAATGTTTTGCAATTTCTATTGTTTGTCACAAAAAAAAACCAAAACAAAAATATGCTAAAAATAACCCACGGAAGTTCACCATTCATTTGGTTCACATTTAAATTAGCATGAAAGGAAAAATACAGAGAATCCCTTACCCGAACCTGAGGGTATGCAACATCATGTTAGGTGTGGTATTCATATTCAAAAAAATTACATCATTGCTGAGCAAAGTTTCGCCTCACCACGAATCAGTGTCAGCGATGCCAAACCTCGCCCAATTGTGAAATTCTAGCACTGTGTCTAATTTATATTTTCAAGCAATACGCATTTAATAATTGCTATAAAACTGTTTTTCTGTGAAAATTTTGTCAATTATATAAAACTAACATTTTGTTTCAGCATTTTGTACGTTAAAAACGTCAAAACAGTGTAGAATATACTTAAGTCGTTTGGTCTTGCCCTGAACTAGCTTTGAAATCACATTTTTGGCTCTAAATCACATTTTTGAGTTGTCATCGCTGATCAGTGTGTGTTGTCGCTGTTTTTAATACCTTTCAAGAGACAGTAACCAATGTTACAAGCCCAGTGGTCCCATTTTAGCATATTTTGTATGCTAAATCTAGCATATTTCAACCTTAAATTGTATATTAGTATGAATAAAACAAGCGATA